>CM074124.1:17500-9472500 GCA_037177725.1 Cyamopsis tetragonoloba
ATATAAATTGCATTTAAGAGTGATTTAAGACTTTATAATTGAAGGCAATTACTATAAAAGTATAAGACACTACCAATTGAAAAAACCCATAACCATACATGGGTCTAATTGAAGCATGCACTTATTTATATAATTATATAAAGAACAAACTGGGTATGGATAGACTCCAGAAGCATCTTCATCAAAGGCAAGAGGAGGTGAGGTTGACAGCGTGAGAGGACACGAGGTTGATGGAGTGAGAGGAGGCGGTGAGGTCGACGGTGATGAGAGGTGTGGTAACGTCGTCATGATTGGGCTATGTACAAGGTGAGAGGAGGCAAGGTTTTGACGGCGTGAGAAGATGCGAGGAGGAGAGGATTTGATGGTGTGAGAGGAGGAGAGGTCGACAGCGATGGGAGGCGGTAGCACGACGGCGGAGGAGGCGGGGAGGACGACGGCGTGAAGATTGGCTTATGTTAATAGGCGGCTAGGGTTAGAAATTGGGGCCAGGGTAAACTTTGCTTTAATTGTATGGCTATGTTTATGAAGGGCAACTTAGAATACTTGGCATCATTTAGTGAATCATATTTTATAATGTATTTATAAAAATTTCAGTTAAATCCATGTACAGTAGAAACTCTTTAAATTAATAATGTTAGGACCAAAAAAATTTATTAATTTAGAGAGTTATTAATTTATCGATAAATTAATAATTATTAATTTAAAAATTTTTTAAGTAATTACATACTGTACATACCAAACAAAAAGGTAAATTAATCTATGCCTCTTAGAATTACGTTGCAGCGAACCTTGGGACTCAACGTAAATTAGTAATTACATATGCATTGGAAATTAATAATGACTTTTGAAGTACAGTAAATGTAAACAAGAGGAACAAATGTGTTCAATGTATTCTTAAGCAAGTTTGGCATATATAAATTACATGAATGTGTTAGAGTATTCAAACCATATCTCACAAGATGGCTTCTCATCTAAAAGGTGTTGCAAAATCAACTATGTCAGATCAAATACGTAAGGAGTTGTGTGAGTATAAGAGAGATAATCCTGCAAGCACACAAAAAGACTTGCAGAGATGACTTGAGGGAAAATTTCATTTGAAAATTAGTCAAGAAACAATATCAAACACACAACTATTCACAACTTTATGATACAATACAAATATTGGATGCAATAAGAAAAGTTAGAGATGAGCTTCAAATAGACTTGAACTTTAAAGGAAAACAGACAACTATTGAATCATATTTCAAAAGAGTGTAATATATTTTTTTCAGTTTCTATCAATTATTAATTTATGATTTTCTTGGGATCTCCCGAAAAATTATTATCTTATTATTTTATCGAGTTTTTCAATTTTTTACATTGGCCCAAGTCGGGACCGGACAAATTTATTATTTCAGAGAGTTTAATTTACTGAGTATTAATTTAAATAGTTTCTACTGTATTTCTTTTCCTGTGCATTTAAAGTTATCCATCTCTCTGAATATGTATTGATATAAGAATATTCAGTTTTTTTTTTCCTTATAAAACGGAATATATACATTTCCTTGGACAACATTCCACTAAATATTAATCTATCTATTACCATAAAGAAAAAATATATATAAGAGTAAAATAAACAAGAATATAATCCAACTTAATTGTAAATGGTTAAAATAATGCATTAAAGTATGAACATGTAAAATGATTTTGAATTTGAAATTTGTGCTGAGTAATAAGTTTGAGAAAAATCATACTACTTCCCCTCCTAAATATAAGACCTTTTGAAAAAAAATTTTTGGTCTTATATATAAGACTCTTTACAAAGTTTAAGAAGTAATTATTAGTTTTTTCTTGTCTACTCTTGTAATAAATGAAAGGATAGTGGGTACAATTAATGTATTTGTTGAAAATTTTGACTTTAAACAGGGGTAAATTTGGTACATTGTATTATTTTTTGATAAAACAAGATACTCCATCCGTCCCTAAATGTAAGACCCTTTACAAAAAATACACAGAAATTAAGGAGTATGATTAAACTCATTAATTATGTCTAAAATTTTGTACTATTAGCTTTCAAAAATACCCTTTTTATTTTATTGAAACTCACAACTCCACTCTCTTTCCACCTAATTAATGATTCTAACATTTTTTGGTATTATTAAATGTTAAGGATATTTGGGTAAAAATACCTTCATTTTGGCACAAAATTTGTAAGAGGGTCTTATAAAAAGGGACAAAAAAAAATTTTTGTAGTGTCTTACATTTAGGGACGGATGGAGTATTAAATAAGATTGTTAGAAGTTTTCCTAATCTGAATGAATTGGTTAAAGGGTCCTATAAAAAGGATCAGAGGCAGTAACAAAATAGAAAGTCATCTAAAGGTGCTTCTAAGTTCATATAATTGAGTGAGTTTATTATTTTTATAATGTATTTACTGTTAATTCTATTTTAGGGTAAATAATAATTAGTACCCTTGAAGTTTGGCAATATTGCAGTCCCCCCATTTTTTTCATGAAAAAGCACTTCACCCCATTTTAACCTAACACCATTAGTTTACTTGACAGAATCTAATAAAATATGATATTAAGCTAATTATGGTTAACCCAAATTGGTTTTTAGTTTTTTCTCTCACCGCCCTTTTTTCTTTTATTTGTAATTATCAGTCTGATAACTGTTGCACATTTTACGATAAAAGGTTAGATAAAATACATTGTTTTCTTCTAAAAATTAGAATTACTTGAATTTCCACTTAAACTATTAAAATTTCCTATTAAACTATTGATATTTTTAAACAAAATATCTTCGATGGAATTATTAGCATATTATATGTCTTCGTGGACCTGAACCAAAAAAGGACGCAGAGACATTTGCGTGGTACCAAATTACAGATTTCATATTAAAAAAAAATTACAGATTTTAAAAATTACATCTATAAAGCTACATACACATTGAAATCTAAAAATTCAACATAATGGTAAAAGAATATAAAATCTGCAGTTATTTTATCTAAAAATTCTGCAGTTTCTTATTTGAAAATTCTGTAATTTCATGAAACTTTGAACAAGATAATTTCATAAAAAAATTTCAATTCCTTATCTAATTATGCAATTTCATAAAAAAAATATGCAATTTCATAGAAATTCTAAAAAATTTGCAATAATTGTATTTATGAAGGTCTGCCCTTTGGAGGTTATAAAGGTGTTTCATTTTCACATTATTAATTCTCGCGTTTCTGCATTTCTTAAGGTCATCTAGGTTACATATTAATTATGGTTAACGACAGTTAGTGATAAACTAACTGTGTGAAGTCAAAATGGAGTGGATTGCTTTTTCATGAGAAAAATGGGGGGGAGACTGCAATATTACCAAACCTCAAGGGTACTAAGTGTTATTTACCATTTATTTTAATATTATTTGTGTCTTCCTCTTTCTCACGCAAGTCGATCTCTTCTTCAACCCACCACCACCGTTAGTGTCTTCTTCAAACTTCAACCCCCACCATCATCACTGTCCTCTTCAAACTTAACACCCCTTCCTCTTCTCTGATTATTTCTACCAACACAATCAACACCATTGCAACCAGAGGAACAAATTAACGCACAAAACAGAATAGATTTAAGGGCATAAACACAATCAGAGGAACAAATCAACCCAAAACATATCTGGGGACGTTCAGCCTACGCCAGGAAAACGCCACTAGAACCACCGAGTTTAACTACTACAAGATTGCAAAACCCACACGAATCTACCATAACCACCTCGTTCGCAATTGAATCACCGCCCACATCTAGCTTCGTTCAACACCCTTTGTGAATTTTTTCCGCCTTTAGCATAGCCTTCGACCTGCCTCTATAAAGGCTTGTCAGATCTAGCTCAACTCCTCTGTCACAAGAGGCAACAACAAGAAAATAAAAAAAATGCTCTAAGGGCCCTCTCGCAAAAATCACAAAGTGATACAAACCTACAAAACCCACTATTATAGGTAGATAAGCAAGGTCTACCGGTAGTCCAAAACTCATCGGGTCTACCGTAAATGTAACCTTAGAAAATGGGTTTTTCTAACTTGTGCCCATGAGCACAAGTTAATAATGATTCATTTGAATTTTTTAATGGTTGGATTTGATATTTTTTTATTATATCATGTGTGCACCCACTAAACCATTAATCACCCACTATTTAGAAACTTTCCTTCTATGAAATTTCATTGATTGATAATCATTGTTAACTTGTACCCCATGAGCAAGTTAGAAAAACCCTTAGAAAATTTAGCTCTCTAATACGCGTAAGACAAAAATTGCACTTATCGGCAAATGAAAAAGAATTTTGTGGCGGAAAAACTCAGTTGCTAAAATAAAGTAAAAATAAAAAGAGATAGAGACCGTTTTAGCGACTCTTATTTTAGAGACTGGATTTTTTTATCGCTAAATTGGTCTCTAAATAACAAAATATTTTTAAAAAATACTTTAGCGACCCTTTTGCAACTCCTTATTTTAGTGACGGAATTATTCGGTCTCTAACTCAGTTGTAAACAAGCAATTCCAAAAAAAGAGTTTGACATTCATTATTGGTCGCTTTCTCATTGTTAGCACTTTCTTAGATATGTGATTTTTTTTGTTTGGATGCTTATAAAAAGGAATTAATAGAGTAAAATCTCACAGTAAAAAGCTTAACAAATAACTTTTTAAGTTCTGTAAAAATTATAATCTTGAGTTGCCACCAAACATACCCTAAGAATTAATTATTGCATCGCTAATTCTAACCACATTTAACAGTTGGATTCCTCAAATTTAGTGGTTGAATTTGGTGCAAGTCTTTTGGACTTACACCTAGTATCAATGGATCCTATCTAAGATGTAACCTCAGAAGCTGGTAAACAAACTAGCGACGAGAAATGTGATGAAACCAACTTAAATTTGCAAAGTTTCCCTTTCAATAAGATGCTGCAACAGCCATATTTCAATTTATTTGGGAAACATGACAACGCAAATGGATCATTAAATTAACTGTTCAACAATAAATAAAAACCTATCTGGGTTTAACATTTAATATTTGTCTCCTGGGCCAAATCATTCACGGTTCAACCTTAACAATATCTTCATTGACTTTCTGAGAACTAACATCTAGAGCCTGCAAGAACCAAAGTCATTGAGACAGTTAATTACTAATGACACACTTAACAAATGGCAGAGGTATTTATGTTTGCTACTTTTGTTTTAATAGGCGAACGTGCGTCTAGAGGTGTTTGAACCAAGGAGTTGCTACTCAAAGCTTCACTCCTCAACCACTAGACTAACATGTTGGACTTATGTTTGCATACATGCTTAATGTTTATTCTTTTGTGCTTTATGTTACGAAATTCACCTCCATGCATGTTTCAGTTACGGCAGTAACAGAGCCCCTCAAATGCTCTCCAGTTCTTCGCTGGTCCTCCTGAAATGGTAAGCCGACATTGCAGTATAATATGTTATCGTCTAAGTTCATTGTACACATGATTTGTTATTTCCAGGTTGCGTATACATTTATAGTAGAAATTATTTATTTTTTTACAAAAAAAATAATTTGGTAATAGTGATTTATAATGTGCAATTATTCATTATTCATTAATCATAACTCTAGGGCAAAAAGAAATATTACTTGTTGCAAAAGAAATAACAAGTAATAATGATTTATAGTCTTGAATCAATTATTCAATATTCATACTGTACAATACACGATTTTCAGCATTTGCTTCCTCTGTTGAGCCCAACTCCGTTAACGACAGAGAAAAGGCTGAAAAGTTGGCTCACCATTGGTTTGGAGGAGGTATTCAAGAGGCGCATAGACTCTAGGGCAGTAGGGATCGTTGGAGAGTGATGACCATGAAATAGAAGAGATTGTTTTGTATGGGAAAGTGGGGAGTAAGAAGTTAGCTGTGCAGGGATGAAGGATCTTCCCGGACAATGTGTCCTGGTAATTCGGGATTTTCTACAATTTACACTAGGCCAATCACGTTTAAAAACCTTCCAGGCCACTTTTGGAAGTCCTCAACATACAATCATGCTTCCACCCAACTCTACCATACTGTCAAAAACTTATCATGATCAAGCTTCTAGCTTCTCCAATAATGTAAATATTTATACAACAAAACATTATTCTCACATGAGCCATCAGCTACATCCACCAAATTAGCAAGGTCGTTTGTTTTTTAAATTCTTAGTCTACTAAATTGTTATTATGAAGTGCACTCAAAGTGTGATCTGACACAAGAATAGTGGTTTCAGGACCATTCTACTTGCACTAAAGTGGGTTGCAAATAGTGTTTAGGCTTAATTCCTTCGATAAGGAATTGCCACTATTTTGTGCCTTTTCAATCCACTCATAAAATTAATACTCTGCATGTTTACAACGGATCAAGGATTGAAATTTTTCCACAATTGGCTAGGTTTACCCCTTCCCTTTCCTCTAACAGTAAGTTGTATAAAAAAGGGGGCAACCGAACAACTCAAAAACATGAAAAAACTTAAATGGGACAATGCTTTGTAGAAAGTCCATAGCATTTTGATATATCTATTTCAGTTGAGGTTAGACAATTTTCCTTCAGGAATAATGGTTAAATTGTTTGTTGATAAGTTCATCACAAAATGCCATAGGTATTGTTGATTTCTTATTATGTAAATTTTTTGGTTGCAAATATTTTATACCTAAACAAATGTATTAAATTTTATTGTAGATTTATACACAATTTTCATCAGCATAAATCATATGTTCTACCATTGTCAAATTCAGACTCTTAACACCCATGCAATTACTAAAATTTAATTAAATACTTCAGAAATTAAGAGAAACACATACCAGAATGTTGAGCTGAGGTTCAACAATTTCTCTCTTTACTTTGCTCCAAAGAAACTCAGTGATAAATGACATAACAAATGACACTTTGATTATTTGATAATATGATATTAAATGATAGTAGTCAAGAAGAAAATTTAGGACAAAACGAATACCATTCAACACCAATGTCCATGTTAGAATTTGGATCGAGTCTCTCATCTCCATCCTCATTATCTTCGTTTGCGTGAAAATTTTTGAAATATATCTTTTTAAAATGGGTTTGACAAGATTATCTTGCGGAATTCACAACCTAGTTGAGATTTGTTTTAGTTTGATAATTTATCTTTCATCGCCTAATTCTCGAAGGAGTTAATGCAGTTGTGGAAAGGAAATCTCCTCTTATCATCCTCTAATTTGTCAACATATTGAAAAATTTTCTATTCTTATTCACTATTTTCTTCGTGGCATTAGTATTCCAGGATTGACAAGAACAATCGTTAAAACAGTGATGGTGCACAAATCAAGGCCCAATATCCTCAAGAAAGATAATGGATAGTTTTTCCGCAACCCCCCATCACTATCAGAATTGATTTCCGTCCTTCTGCAGTACCAAATACCATTCAACAAACTCTTCAAGAGTTGAATGGTAAAAATCACCTTCAGTAAGCATACAACATTTTAGAAAGACTTAGCATACACCGAAACTTGTTGGAAATTGACTTTTAAATGGGAAAAAAAAGGGAGATGCTTGAGTATTTCTTACATCAACCAACAGTCTTGCTTTGGAGAGTTTCATTCATGAGAGAACAAATTAACAACCCTAGTCAAACTATTCAATTCTCCAGTACATCCATAATGTTCACTGCTTCATGTTCTTGAACTCAAACAGGTAATTTCCCACTTGTTGTCCTTTTTCGTCAATTCTAGACAAAATCGAATGGTAGAATCAGACAACACAGTAAATGATAGTGTTACCTCTTTTTTTATATAATTCAAGAGTCTTCTAAGATGAAGTAGGACTTACCCTTTTCTATTCTGAAAACATTTGGCTGGCACATCGCTAAATGACTTTGTGAGGAAGTTTTGGATGACACTGTTGTTGACGGTTTGGAAGATTTAAGTTTATAAAGAAACTAGAAGCCCATTAGGACAAATTGAAGGTCTGGAATGTGGATGTGCTTGAGGATATGAATCAAATGAAAGATAGCTTATTAAGAGAACTTGACTCTATAGAGAAAATAGATGTAGAAAGACGAAGATATTCTGAAGATAGAGAGAAACTTGTTAAGGGAATTAGGCAGAAGAAATATCTCCTAGAGAAGAGATAAGTTGGAAACAAAAATCAAAGGTTAATTGGATTGGGGAAGGGGATACCAGTACTATGTTCTTTCATAAAATCGAACCGAACGATTAGATCGGAAACTGGCCCACAAGTCGGTCTGGTCCATGATTCAAATCGTTTGTGACATTTTTTCATAAACAACAGTACCGGTAATGACATTTTTTAGACCTGTGCAAGATTTTTTTATGGCTTTCGTCCGAGCATGTTAATTAATTGTCGTCTGGATAAATAATCTTATTTTTCAATATTGAGGAAACATCTAAAAGAAATTATTTTGAGTGTAGTTCAAGCTTTGAGAAAGCTTATAACCGTTTTAGTTGCAAGCACAGTTCTCCCTTTGGAGAATGATGAAGCAAGCTTCACCAACGCTCTCAATCTCCTTCAGATCTTAAACATTATATTCCAAAAAATAATGATTCATTTGTTGATTTATCTTTCACAAAGGGTGTCGATCAGATCAGAAAACCCAACAAACTCGACAAACCAAACCAACCCAACGTCCCAACCCATAAAATTGTCCGAACCAATCACAATTAGGTATAACCCAAACCAAACCAAACAAACTCGAACATATTTAGTTCAGGTATCGAATTTAGTAATTAAAACCCGATGACTCAACAATAGACCCAATGACCCAATCAATATATAGAGTAAAATTAATTTGATCTACCTAGATTTTATGCTAACTGAAATAAAATATTATAAATTTATTTATTCACCATTTGTTTATATCATTAATCACAAATTAAAAGGAGTAATTTAAAATATATAGAATTATCCCATATATACCTAAAAATTAATTTAAAAGTTTTATATATTTAAATTTCAAATTTACTTTATTATATATTTTTTCTGTTTGAGTAGAATTAAATTGGTTTAATTTATCTATCATAACATAATAACATAATAGATGAAATGATTTGTAATATAAAATACACAAATAAATAACCAGTGTTTGAACTTTGGCCGCTTGACAATCATCACCGAACAATGAGCATAACGAGCCCAACAGACACTGACGCTTCTCATTGACGCTTCCAAGAAGCGCTCTGCAACAAAAATGACTATTTTATGAATATTGTTCATTTCCAAATACTTAACAGTACTTGGTTAGTAACTAACAGCCATCAATTGTCTAGTTATATTCACATCAATTAAAAGAAACAAATACAATACCACAACAAAACAAAACAAAACTTTGGAAGCTCAAATGGTCATCTGATCTTCGTGATACAAATACAAGCCCAGACCGAACCGGGCACAAGCTTTGCAAAAAGCTATTTCCTCCGCTGCTGAAACCAGGTCACCAGTTGAGCTATCATTAGGTGATATTGTCCCAGTTGACTCACGATATGCCTATCACCAAGAGAGAAAATACAGTATTTAAACACTTCATCAGATGTTACCAATAGTTCAGATAATGGATTGGGGGAAGTTACACTTACATAAAGGGAACAACACTGGCTGCAAGGCACCAAATGCATTAGCAGCAACGAAGCCTAAGTTTACCAATAAATCTCCTCAATATCCATTTATCTTATGATTATAGGGGCAACTATAATACAATTTTGGACACTTGGGGATTAGAAAGCTATTCTATAGTTCATTTTATAAACTCAGTAACAAGAGGTGCTTTAATATTATTATTTTTATTTCACGGTCTTCAATTTGAATTTAGGCTTGTGTACGTGGTATCTAGTAATTGTGTGGATACTGGTCAGCCTAGTTTGTTTTCCATTGTCCAAGATCAAGCATCTGTTCTTCATCAGCCGCTGTTGGCACCTCAAGTTCAAAGGGTGTTTCTCTCATTTTCTGTACCAAACCTCAAGTTCAAGAGTTAACAGTTGTTTTTCTCTCCACTTGTAACTATATGTTCCTCTGTTTTACTATTGATGTTGTTGAATAGCAAAGAAAAGAGAGACATTGGATGAAGTTTGTGTGTTTGAGGCTACACTACGGAGCATATATTTATAGCAGAGGGAAAATAAATTACAATATTTACAAATATATAGTGTTACCTAATATGATTATATGATTATATCCTACCATATTTATATAATTCTAACATAATTACACGATTCTAACACACCCTCAAACTAGAGCATAGAAGTCATATGCACCAAGCTTGTTACATATATAACCAATAACCAATTTGAGGACCTCTCAATGATTTAGTTTTATGTGTTGTCAAGAACATTCAACTTTTATATTGAATTGTTAACCTGAGAATTGAGATTAGCTTTTGTGAGTCATATGTGAGATTCTTATGCATTATAGTTTGAGTTTAATCAACTGTTAGTTGTGATTTGGAGCTCAATTTTCTTATTTTGTGTTATATTTTATATGCATGTCTTTGTGCATGTAATACTTGCAAAATTCACACGATTTCCCCCTTGTTATCTAAGATTTTTATTTTAATAATCTTACCTAGGAAGATCCTCATTCTATTAACCAAGATTGAAACAACATACAAGCTTAGAGAATTTATTGCAAATTCGCTACTAATCTTTCTAGATGAGCCAGAGTGATCAGCTGTGAGAAATTAATAGGGACTATCTTGTAATATGAGAAACAGAAAATTCACAATTATTAATGCACAATAAGGACTAGAGCTCACCTCTCCATCAGATCCCCGCACAGTGAGACGGTATACCACAGTCACACTACCATTGTCAGAGAAAATAACATCACGTATCTCTCCACACCATCCTGCAACAGAATTTTGCAATATGAAAGTTTTGTAGACGTATCAAGGTTCTATATAAATCTAAATGATTGAGGATAGGTAGTATCAGGCATTCGAAATTACACACAAATAATAATTAGAAAATAATATGGATTATAATTAAGGGATAATTCCATGAACCTGGGGCGTAGAAGCTCAACATCCTGTTGGCATGGTACCTGCCAGAGAAAAGAAACAAATAGCAAAATTTTAACCCTTCGTTATTAACTGAAAGTCACAATTAAAATAGGTCAGACTAGGACATTTGACCCAATAGACAGTAGTAACGATAATGCTTGGAATCCAAAGACATTGTTTTGAACGGAGGTCTCAGGCCTAGGAAGCTGGATGGGGAACAATGGTCTGACCCTGAGATAAGAGAAAACAATGTGCCAAATGCCCCAGTCTGGCTTGTTTTCACAGTGATGAATGTGAGTGAGTTTATAAGATGCTGTAAAAGAGAACCTAGTCTTCAACTTGATACACCATTCAGTGTCCAGTTTTGTTTGTAATTTGCCTTCCATTTGCTGTCTTCTATTTTTTTAGAAGAATTTTTTAAATCGTTTGGCATATCTGTTTGTGAATAACCAATGTTTATGGTTCAAACTTCAAAGGATGGGAGGAGAGGGGGATGGATTTGATACAGGAGAGAAAGGAAATTCCTAATGAACATTGCGAGGAGAGGGAATAGAAAAATAATTTAAACCCTTTCCAAACACCCATCGATATCGAATGAAGCTATAAAGATTTTCAAAATACGAAAATTTTAGTCAAATATAGACCATAAATATCAAACACACACACACACATATATATATATAGGATTTCACTGCATCAGAGTACCGTACCATACCAGGGGATAAAAGTGGAAGCCGATGGATCGCCTGGGACATGAGCTTTGATGATAGTATCGGGGATTCTTTTATTGAGGTCTCGGAGAATCTCTGCTAAAGGACGAGTTATGGATGAGTTCGAGAAAGGAAACGAGTTGTCCAGCGGTACCACGTAATTGGAATTCGATACGCCTCCTTTCTTCCCATCACCGCCGCTGCTGTTGCTGCTGCGCTCCAGAGCACACTTGACGGACAGTGCACCCAACCGATCCGTTATCCCATAATTTCTCCTTCGCACAAACCCTAGTCCAAAACCTTCTTTCCTGGTTTGTTTCGAGGATGAGAGCGAAACTGTCTTACTAATGAAGGGATCTGTGTTAGGCCTAACCGCAAAAGCCATCGGACAAGCTTACTGACCTCTCAGATCACCAGTTGCAGCAAGTTTGAGCATCGGATCACAACCAGGTTTATACCAAATCTGACAAAACCCAACTGGGCAGAGTTTCAGAGGCTGGAAACCAAGATATTTATTTAGGTTGGTTCACCTACTCAGGGTCTAAGACTATGTTTGGATTCATGGAATTTGATGTAGCGGAATGGAATTTTTTTAAATTTTATTGTTTGGATTAAAAGGTAAAGGATGGATAGGACTAACCATAGATGGAGTATATTTTCATTCCATCACTTTTTTCTAATTTTGTTTCATCCAAATTTAGGAGGTATAAAATAAAATCTCAATTTCACTATGATTAATATATATTATTAAAAGACTCTTTTATTTTGTTTCAACCATTTCTTCTTTTCGATTACAATTTCCTTAATTTATTTTAGTCTTACAAGTACTATTCCTCCCAACTCTTTTTTCTTCGTGTCATATCTTTCCTTGACTTTTTCTTTTTCCTTGCACCATTTCCTCCCTACTCTTTTTCTTTGTGCAACATCATAGCACTTGTTTATGCGTTTCTTTTTCAAAATAACTAGCACGTGACTCGTGCGTTCGCACGGGTCTCTGTTTACGCGTTTATAATTGTGTTCATAATAAATGTTTGTAAAATTATAAAGGGTCACAGTAAATTATAATTAATTATCAATTGTCAATTATAAACTAAGCTAAAAAAAGAATGATCTATATATTATTCTATTTTATTAAATAATTTATGTTCCAACTCATTTAATAAAAATAAAATTTAAAACAATATAATTATACATAAATATAATTAAACATAAAATAAAGGAATTACTTATTATCATATTTTAAATTTTAATATTCAATGTTAAAAAAAACTTGGTTAATGGTTACCTTCATAGCAATTTCAAACAAATACACTAAATAATAAAAACCTTATTAGATTTAATTAAAAAAATCAAAATAATGTAAGTTATTTTTTATGATAAAATAATTTAATTTATTTTTAACTTATTTTGTAAGAATGATTTAATTTTTGGGTTGATTATTATCATCAATGTATTTTAAGTTTTAATATATTATCATTAACAAATAAAATAAAAAATCTCAAGAAAAAATACAGTTGATATTACAAATTTAATTAATTATTTCATAAACTAGTAAAAAAAATTAAAGACAAATAAAATTGAAAAAAAAAATAGAATAGAGGAATAAAAATGAAAAGGGGAAGAAGAACAAATAGAAATGAAAAAAAATGAAAGAAAGTGAAAAAAAATGAAAGAAAGTGAAGAAGAGAGGAATAGGTGGTGAAAGGGAGAGAGAGTGAGAGAAAATTATGAATGGAGAGAGAGAAGGATTTTAGGTTTTCAATTTCAAAATTAAAAAAAAAAGTAAGTATTAATAGTGGGTAAAAGACAAAAGAACAATAAATATATTTCAAATACTTGAAATACAAAAAAAAAAGGAGTAATGCACATCCAAACAAAAAAATATCATCCAAAAAGTGGAGGGAAAGTGAAAGCATGTGAGCATGATATGTGTCACAATGATTGTGTGGGTCAAAAAAGGGGTTTCTTTTCTTATAATATATGATTATATTCGTGTTGGTTTATACGTATTTTCTTTTAATTCTTAGAAACCTACACATTCTTTTTTTCTTACCCTTAAAATTTGTTGACATTCTATCACAGCACTTCAAGTACATGGGATATAGTTATTTTTAGTTTGAGTAATTTTAAGTATGCTAAGTGCTCCAGAAATAAATAAAGTGATAAAAATTATAATAAGTATATTAATTACTCCCCATAGTTTCTATTTTCTAAATGGTTTTTTGTTTTTCAAAACGAAAAATTAAAAAACCCGTTTGTGTGATTTTAACTTTTAGTTGTCTTAATTTTGTATTTTTCGTATGTTTAGTTTGATTGCTGCATTTTTTGTAATTACATAAACTAGATTTTGTTATAAACAAATTTTAGTTTCTATTTTCTGCGTGATATAATTATTTTCTCATTCAAAAACTAATTTATGTTTGTATCATAAACTAGTTTCTGTCTTCTGCGTGGTGTGTAAACTCAAAATCTCGCCGAGAAACTAGTTTTTGAGCGAGGAGTATTTTTGGAAACAAAATAAAAATGTGTGGTGAAACTAAAATTTGGTGTGGTACTAATAGTGATCACCGATGATACCATAAGTAAAGGGTTTTTTTTATTTGTTACAGCTAGGCAGACAAGTTTTCAAAAATAGTTTTCGAGAATGGTAAATTTTGAAAACATATCTTGTTTGAAACAGTTTTTGTTTTTAGTTTTTAAAAACTGTATTTTAAAACAGTTTTCAGAAACAGTTTTCAAAAAAAGTGAGAGCATTTTTTAATACAAATTTATATGTAAATTTATACAACTGAAAACCAAAATAAGTCTTAGATGTTTTCAAAATTTGATTTTTAAATACTAAAAAACAAAAACAGTTCCGGAAAATTATTTTTGAAATCTCGTCCGGCAAACGGGTTTGTTTGAAACAGTTTTGGTTTTTAGTTTTTAAAAATTGTATTATAAAACAGTTTTCAGAAACGGTTTTTTAAAAAAAAACGAGAGAAGTTTTCAATACAAATTTGTGTGTAAATTCAAAAAACTGAAAACAGAAAACCAAAACATGTTTTAGATGTTTTCATATTTTGATTTTTAAATACTGAAAAACAAAAACTATTTCCGAAAACTGTTTTTGAAAACTCAACTGTCAAGCGAGTTTTTTAGTTTTCTGTTTTTAAAAACAAAAAACTGTTTTCAAAAAGAGAAATCAAACAAACTTGTTTTTATTTTCAGTTTTCTGAATTTCGATACAAATTTGTATCGAAAACTCCTCTAACTTTTTTTGAAAACGACTTCTGAAAAGTGTTTTATAATACAATTTTAAAAAATTAAAAACAAAAATTGTTTAAAACAAGCCCTAAATTAATATTCTCAATTCTCAAATAAAAAAAAATCAACTAAAATCTATTTATATTAATTTTTTAATTTATAAAAAAAATAAATCTTGAACAATTTGAAATTGCAAATATGTAGGGTTTTTTATTTCTATTTTTGAAAATAGTTTTTTTGTTTTTTAAAACGGAAAATTAAAAAACGTATTTGGCAGACGAGTTTTCAAAAACAGTTTTCGAGAACGGGTTTTGTTTTTCGGTGTTTAAAAATAAAAATTTGAAAACATTTAAAACTTGTTTCCATTTTCAGTTTTCAGTTTTCTAAATTTACACACAAATTTATATTAAAAGTTTTTCTTGCTCTTTTCAAAAATTGCTTTTAAAAACGGTTTTATAATACATTATTTAAAAACTTAAAACAAAAACTATTTCAAACAAACCCTTAATTTCAAAAGCGCGGTATTTTAAAAGACGATAATTTATTATGCGACGATTTTGTACGCTTGCGTTAATACCCATTCATTAGCTTGACTTGTTAGTCAAATGGAAGAGATTTTTTTTTTTGTTCTAAACCAAAGGCATGATGATTTTTTTTTTATCAAATAACATATTCATTAAAAAGGCCAAAGGCCTGAGTACATCCGGTAAGGAGCAGACCCAGTGTCAAATTAGTAATATTGTAAGAGAACAGATAGCTTAAGAAATACACTCTGCTCACTGACCCACCCACCACACCAAACATACAAAAATTCCTACTAAGAGGAGAGGAAAACCTTTACAAGAAAGGAGAAAAATAGACATATAATAAACTAACACTAACATAAAAACAACAACTCAACCTTTGTCAAAACAAATAAAATTCAACGTCTCGAAAAGACATATTTTACAAAAAATCAACAAACCAGTGTTAGAGATCTGAAACCAAAATCGATTTAAGGCCACTTGATCCTATCTTCATCCTTCATGTCTGTTGCCAGTTGATGACATCGGATTGCTTGAAAAACTCGGTTAAAAATGTTGGTCGATCAAAACGGTTGGAAGAGGAGAGGGGACCCCTCTCCCCCTCGACAGAGCAGTAGATGGAAAAGGGTATTTTGAGAGAGAGAGAGAAAGAGAGAGAAATGGAGATGAACAATGAGAGAAAGAGAGAGAACTCGGTCATCATGATGTTCATCATCATGCCTTTGTTGTCTAACAACAACAAAGGCATGATGCTGAACATCATATCTCAGAGTACTTTATTAGTTAAGGATAAAGAATTTTGGCCAACTAGTTTTTCTTTTTCCTAATTGCTATTTGCACCACCCACTTTATACTCATTAATTCCAAAAAATTTCAAAAATGAGTTCTAGTTCTCTGGGTTGAAGTAGTTCTCTCAAAAGCCCAACCATGAATAATAGAGATATTATTAGACCTTATAGCATATATAAAAAGGTAGAAAATATATTTCGAAAACGCAAGCATGACAAAGCAGAAATACTTCCCGCTGAAGTATTATATTCTCGTAAAATTTTTTAGAATAAACAAGAACATTATCAACATTATAGTGAAGAAGTTATACTATGTGTTGGTGATGAACAGAAGAATCTAAATTTGATAAACTTAGAAAAAAAAAGAAATTTGGTGGCAACAGGACGATCCATTTAAGAGCGGTTCTTTTAGGAATCTATGGATTACATAGGGAACACATAGGAGCTAAGGTCTTAGTCACATTAATAGACACGAGGTTTGGTAATAACCTTACAAAAGCAATCATAGCAATGAAAGTAGACATGCATGAAAATCATTAATTAATCTATATTATTACGAAAAGATTATCGGGTATCATTATCTAATTTCTGTAATCACGTAATGATCATGATAAAAACCAAAGGTTATGAAAGCATGACAACTGGAGAAGCGAATTTAATTCTCATCAAAGTTGTAACAGCAGGATTAAGCAAGTATGCTGTCCCAAATTTTAATGTCCAAATAGATCACATAGCTGAATTGCTAGATCTAAAGGGATAATAGCCATCCCAGGAAAAGATTTTGATCCAAATCTTCTTAATGAACAAGAATGGACAATATCTATACCTAAAACAGAAACCACAAAAGTTCCGACTAAAGCAGTATCCTATATGAGGTGAAATAGTTTCAGTATTAGATTATGTGACAATGAATCTCGACCCCAAATAGAATCAGATGAGGATAATGAAGAGATTGAAATAGTCTCAACAACATTAGTAATTACTATAGAACAGGTTGAAAGAATACCTTATGAAGACTTTATAGAAACTCAACCATGGTATTTCCAAGAATATAGGAATGAACCAGTAGACTATAGCAAACCCCCTAGGTTTGATAAAGAAGATGATGAATTTTATAATTCATTTTCTAAATAGTAAGAAGTAGGTCTTATTTTAGAAGTAGAAGACGATTATCAACCATATCATGAGAAAAAACCTACTAAACATGAATACCTTTTTATGGAAGGAGAAATTAGTAACTCAGTTCCTCAGACAAGAACTACAGGACAACCGACTTTTGGGCCAGGTGCAGGAAGAACAATAGCAATCCCTTCTATAAATCAATGGACTACTAACACAGCAACACCTATAGGAAGACCCTTAGATCTTAGTCCTATAAAATTACCATATGCAAAATCTAGAGAAGGAGTTGTGCTAGTTTTTCTGGTAAACATTGCTACATGGAAAGATACCATTAGGACTTGGGAATCTGCAACCATAACTCATTTAGCCTTCTTACAATTTGCAGAAAATTCTGACAAGATTCTATACTTTGAAAATCTTTTAGGACCAACAGGAAAACTAACTTTCCAATCATGGAGAGATGCTTACCCTGATTAATATCAGCAGTTAGTAAATCTAGCCAATGAAACAATCAACTTGACCCCACAAGTAAAGCAAATGATCCTTGGATATGATGAATATAGAGGACACACTCAAATGCAAGATCAAGCATTACTACAGTTGGAACAACTGACGATCAATGATATGAAGGATTTTGCTGAGTATGCATCACAGTATGAGGCATTGGCAGCTAAAACTAGTAGAATATACCTACAACCAGAAATTTCGGAGAAGTTCTTTAGAAAACTTCCCCCGCCTTTTGGTTCCAAAATGATAGAATTATGGAATCAAGCATATCATAACCAAACATTTGGGATAGCACCAAGAAAGAAGTTCGTATTTGACATACTTCAAAAGCTTTGTCAACAAAATGAAATCAATAGAAAATCATAGAATTTTTCATTTTGTAAAAATATAGACGTCTCAGGAGTTTATAGAAGTCATTATCGTCCTAAAAGACCACATAGGAGAGCAACTAACTATAAAGGAATTCCTCAGAAGAATGATGTTCGTAAGTTTAAGACCAAAAAGCCAAAAAATACTAAATGCAAGTGTTACATTTGTGGAGAAGTAGGACATTTTGCAAACCAGTGTAGATCAGGAAGAGTCAACAGGGAACGCCTTGCAGTCTATCGAGAACTTGAGTTACCTCAAGTTTGGGACATAGTAAGTTCGATGAAGATGAGGATCCAGGGGATTCATACATCTGCTCATATGAAGATTCTGAGAAAGAACAATCTCGAAAAGATTTTATAAATCTTTTTGAAGATCAATCATCTCTTATGATGATTTCAACACAACCATCTTGGAGAACGCCCATTGTGCTCTCCAAAGAACAACAAGATTGTTCACACCAATGGCGATTTTATCTAAAATTAGATGAAATGCATAGAAAATGCTATATCTGTTGTCTTTTGACTCCAGAAAATAACAAGTACATTGTGACATATGTAAACTAACAACATACATCCCTGATGCCCAGCGAATCTTAGATTAACCATTCCGGTTAAGCCTAAAATGGAGGTTCCCAAGACTAAGACAAATCTCTCTGTTTTAGTTGAGGAACAAGCCAAATACATACTTGACTTACAAAAGCAAATACAAGTCTTACAAGATAGAGTGTTAGTACTTGAAACAACATTGCAGGAACAACAGAAGCAAAATTTCGCAAAAAACCCCGGGAAGGAGAAGATGTATCCCGAAAACACAGAACACATTTTAGAAGACTGTGAAGACGAAATTTGTGCTTCTATACAAAGGCATGCAGCATTACAAAACAATCTCCTAAATTGTAGCTTTATAGTAACAACAAAAGGAGAAAAGAGAGTGCTATAGAAAATAATAGATACTGGAGCAAGCCGTTGTTTCATAGATACTGAAGCATTTCCTAAAAAATATTGGAAACAAACAGATAAACCTATGGTAGTAAATGGTCTAGGAGAATCATAGACAACTAACCATAGACTAAGTAATGCTAAGATAATCTTCAATAAAGAAGAATATCTCATGCCTTACACTTACATTATCCCTTTGAGAATAGGAGAATTTGCAAAAAGAAAAATCCAACTAATCATTGAATGTCTTTCATATATAACTCCAAAGGAGGTATACATGTAGAAGCAGGTATTGTGAAGCTTTATAAAAAGGATGATACAATCCAAGCATCCCCTTATGATTCTTGTATTGTTTCAGAAGCATTAACAGAAGAGTTAGAATTAGTGCCCACAAATGAAGAAATTGAGGTACTAAATAAAGAACTATGTTATATAACCCTAAGATCCACAACTCATTATGAGCAACAAATCATGCAAATCCTAGATAGGTTAGAACAGCTACAATATATAGGTGATGATCATGTAAAACATTGGAAGAAGAATAAGATTTTGTATAAGTTAGAAATCATTAACCTATATCTTATTATACAAGATAAGCCAATCATCTCGTCACCAAAACAGCAAAAGGAGTATAGGACTCACATCCAAAACCTCCTCAATTTAGGTGTCATTAGAAAATCAAATTTTAGACATCGCACAACAGCCTTCATTGTCTTATCTGGAACAGAAGTCATTGATGAAAAAGAAAAACGAGGTAAATCAAGAATGATTTACAATTACAAAAGGCTCAATGACAATACTCAAAGACTCGTATTCCCTTCCAGGAATCGACTATTTGCTTCTGAAGATCCGAGATGAGAAGGTATATTCTAAGTTTGATTTAAAATCTTGTTTTCACCAAGTATGATGTGAATGCGGAAGGGGACCATCTTGATTTTCTAATACTCGGAAGGAGATATTTGGTTCGCTCATGATTGGGGCAAAAATCTTCCCAATATGACATGAAGTTATAAGAAAATGGATTAGGTTTAGGATGGAGGCGTCACGCAAAGGTTGGTTCTACCTTTGATAAGCCGGTGAGACATCGCACTAGAGTGGTTTGAGCTCTAGATAAATCTCTAGTGGAGGTTCAATCACTGAACCTTGTATTGGGAGAATCACTCTCATAATAAGTTAAAAATTAATCACTAACTCTAAGTCTTTTTTATTCATCAAATGTGGCCTTTAAATAGGCAAAGTACAAAATACAAAAATAATAAAACAAATAAAATAATCCCTACTTCTTAGGCTGATTGGTGCGCCCCCTATGCTAATTGGGCAAGCAATTGTCTTCCTAATCTACTAAAATCTGAAATTAAAAATAAAGATATTCCTAGAAAATAATATCGCTATAAAAGATTAAGTAAGGATATTCCTAGAAGATAATATCACTCTAAAAGATTAAGTTCCTAGAATAAAGGAAATTAACCCTAGAAGATAAAATCTAATTAAAAGATAATTCTGAAAATTAAAATTAAAACAAATACTCCTAACTACTCTAAAAGTGGCGCTACAGATTAAGTTTTCCATGTATTTTTCTGGATCATATCAAAGTAGCTATGAAAAATGAATCCATTCATTGGACTGCATTTTTTTGTCCATAAAGACACTTTGAATGGCTTGTAATGCCATTTGGTTTATAAAAAAATTCACCAGAAGTTTTCCAAAGGAAAATGGATAACATTTTTCATAAGTACGATGATTTTATAATCGAATACATGGATGATATCCGAGATGAGAAAATCTTTAAAAACTTCCCTCATGATTGTGGGAACAAACTCCAACTATTTGGAGAGACATTAATAATGATGATTTGGGCACCTCTCACAATGTCAGATCCAGATCTTAACAGTATTTGGAATTCACTGCCAACATCAGAATTCCCTAATCAAAAGGAAGAAGAAGACTTGATGGCTAAGCTGGACGTACTTATGGGAGAATGAGTCACCAATGATGTAAGCAATGACGTCAAACAGCTTTGTCGGTAGAACATGACAAAACAACGACAAGCTTACACATAAGGAAGGAATCTATTCTCCTTTCAGTTTGCTGTACAAAATTGTTGTTTTCCTTTTTCACGTGTATGGTTTGTATTAAAAGTGAGGCCTTCAATCACTACTAAAATCATCTACTTTTAGAAAAGTTGTGCCCCACCTATCTTTAATAATTGTATTTTTATTTTAAGTTAAGTCCGGATTTGAAATCCGAGCATAAGTTTTTCGATATAAAGGAGTCGGTGTTTTGTGTGTAGATGATCAGAAAATATAAAAAATGTGTAACAACTACTCTCAAAATATATAAATCCTTTCTGTTTGATCCTTGTGCCATTTTATCTTTTGCTACTCTCTTTGTCTTTGCGCTATTCTGAATATAGGAAGTTCAGAAAAGAGAAAGGTATGAATTAACTTTCCTCTATCCTAATTATGGCATCAGAGCAGATACCATGACAGCTTAAAAAGTTTTGTGTTGAAAGTATTGTTAGTATGAGGTATATTTGATTTTGCTTTTGTTATCATAAAAGCATGCTATCATTAATATGATAATAGTTTCATACTAATTTCTTTGGAATTATCAACACTAATTTCAAACATTATGAATCCCGCATAACTGAAGGCTATGAAAGGCAATCTTAGTACCATGGCAAGAGGCAAGACCATGTTGGAAAATATGTTTGCACCTGATGGATAGTTGATTACATGATAAATTATGGCTGAAAGAGGTAGGCTTGATTATTTAGATTTAGAATTCCCAAGAAATGTACGAGGAGGAACTACTGATCATATTAATTTGGTATGCTTTCGTGATAATAAAAGAGACTTCAAACATACGTATCATACTGCACGAAATCAACATAACTCCTTGTCATCCGTATTTGCTCAATTTAACTGTGTTTCAGTGTCTTTTATAACTTGTAATCTGAAAAGGATAATAATTCTGCAGTTTTTAAATCTCTACTCAACCTTTATCAAAAACAAAAAGAAAAAATTTTATCGATTGAATCTTCATTACAAGGTTTAGATCTTTTAAACAAAAAGATTTCCACTTGTAAAACAACAATTAAAGAACTACTTGAAAAGGTTGATTCTTTAATATTTAAATATGATAAGTTATATCTTTTTAAGTTGTCGACAAAGAAAGATATAGAGGATCTATGGTTAGAATAGATCAAGAACCAAAGAAGATTGAACAAGAAATTATTTAACTAGCAAAAGAATTAGAAAAAAGAGTAAAAACTCTTGAATCTCTAATACAGCGCGTAGATAATAAAATATCTACATTCTTGGCATGACCGAACGAAATCAAGACTATCAAAAGGCACTTGATAGTACTACTCAGATTTTATCACTAACAAAGGGGTTTATCGAAAATCCTTCAAGTATTGCTATAAACTTTATAGAAAAACAGAATAATACCATTATTGAATTATTAATTGGATTACATGAAAAACTTAATTTAATAGTTGTAAAACAGTAGTCTTTAGATCTTGCAGTTGGATTCGGAAAAAAAAACACTAAACTGAAAAATCTAAAGATTGACACAACAACTAAAAGTCAAGTTATTTATGCACAGAAAAAAAATTATTGCGGTGTGAAAAGACCAAAAAAAAATTAAGAAATTCAAAAAACTAAAAAGCAAAGTTTAACTACTTTTTAAAATTACTAAAAACACTACCCTGGGTTGGCTAAAGTTTGCCAAAACTCAGTTGACTGTAAATCATCACTCATTAGTCAGTGTGTATATAAAAGGCTGAAATACTTTTTGTCTTTTATATTATTAAAAGTTCTTAATAATAAATATAAGAGAGCAAATTATAACTTTTAAAATATAAAGAACTAAATTAAATTTTTTTTGAAAACGTTAACCTATATAAAACTAAAACTAATAAAAGTGAGGAGCAAAAGAGAAAAAAAATACAGCGGAGGGAAGGGGAAGGGATATACAGTGTAGTGGAAGTTGCATGATTCAATTCAAAATTCAAGGTAGTTCTCAAATGTGAAAACAGGGACATAGGCAGCGAAAGAAATTAGCAGCAAAGCTAAAAACACATCCAAATTGACGATGAGTTGATCTCAGTGTAGATGAATTAGAAGTTATCTGATTAATGCCATAAGGAGGAGGAGGAGAAGGTTCTGAAACTGAAACCATGTCATGTTGCTGTTGCTGATGATATGATGATGAACTTGAGACGACAGAGACAGCTGGAGGAGTGGATTCTTCAAGTTCAGGGGGAGGAGGATGGGGTGGTAATACTACTGGCGGTGTGAATGTCCCATAGCCATAGACATAGTTGTGCACTTCATCAGCTTCAAGATCAAGCCATGGTAAGGGTGGAGCTGATGGCTTTGTGGAGGAGGACGAGGAGGAGCAAGAGCAAGAGCAAGAGCAAGAGAAGCAATGGCTGTATGAGTACGGTGGTGGTGGTGGTGGAGGAATCGTAGGGTGCCCATACCCACCATAACCATAGCTCTTCTTATTCCTTCTCTTTTTCGACCACAACTTGAGTTTCTTCACAGCTTTCATTACGTTTTTCATCAAAAACCTTCTTCAAATGCCTTGCTTGCTTTAGCCTCCCTCTAATTTAGGCATGCCATCATGCATATTAACATCATATCATATTACATTACATAATAATATATGACTATGCAATTACAACGTCTTTCTTTGGAAAGAGATGACCGTTAGTTAACAGGAGGGCCCGCGCTTACTTGGCATTTTTCTCTTTCTACTCAAATATTTGACCGTTGTCTATGTATAGCTTAATTAATAATCTTTCATTTAATTAATAATTTAATTTGCTCGCCACAAGATTCTATAAGGGCTGGCATGTTCACTTTAGCCATTATGTCTCACTAAATCTATTTTGTCTTTAATTAGCCATTATGTTTCTCTAAATCTTGTATTACATTGTAATTGCCTATATAAAGGCATTATGTAGTCAAAGCTCATTGTGCCCAAAATGCGAATTGAGAGAGTTTTGTGGTTTAGTTGCACCACTCTTCCTCTGTTCTATTCTTGTGTGTATGTATATTTAAGTTGTTAAAATTATGTTGGTGCGTTAGAAGCATAACTTTATTTGAGTTCAAATTTCATGAGTCTAAGTTGAGAAAAAATTTATCTTTATTATGTCCATCCAAAATATACTTTTTATAATGATCTATATCCTACATAATCTTCCATTTTTCAGTAAATTTATCATTAAGAATTTTCTAAGTGAAGATTCAGGTGGTGAGCTCTGGCATTTCTTAATCTTATGTGATGCTCTTTTAGTGTAAAAAAAATAAGAAAAGCAATATAATAAAATAATTTAAATTCCAATAACTTACTTATATTTTTAAATTTTAAAAAGTAATATATGTTCACATGGGATAGAAGCTAAGGTTGAAAACAAAAAACATGAGATTATAATTTCATATGCCATTTAATATCTTAACATGCTTTTAGAAGTTATGAACAAGTAACAGAAAAAAAGTTAGATAAGATAGATGTTAAAATGCATTTCATTTTTGGCACAAGTCGATTATGTAAACTATTTTTTACATTTTTTATTAATTCAATTGGGTCCTCTATCCGCTATCATTGGTTCATATTAGTCCTCGACGTCAAAATCGGTTAAAAACTAACCGAAGAACATTAACAGCGTTAAAATCAAACCCTTATCACAATTTGGTTGGTCCGTTAATAAAATAATAATAATATATTTTTAATGAAATAATAAATTTTAATTTTTTTTAAAAAAGACCATCTTTCCCATCTCCACTACTACCACCGCCACCGGATCACCACTTCCCCTTTTTCCATTGTCACCACCACCACATCACCCCAACACCTTCCCCACCATCACCACCACTTCACTGAAGACACCGAAAACGTAGTTTTGCTCCAAAACCATAAACCCTATATTTCAGCGAATCACAAAGACTAGGGTTTTGTTTGTAGCTTAATTACAATCAACCAACCTCAATTTATTGGTCTCTTTTTTTTTTCGGTGTAATTTGATTGTTTTGATTTGCTTATATTTGGATGCGTTTGAATAATTTATGATGTAATAGATCAGATATTTAGAATGGCTGCAAAGGAAGAAGAAGGGGTTGCAAGAGGGACAAGGAACATAGTGAAGGGGGAAGGGAAAGGGGTGGTCTGGTGGTGGTGACGGTGGAAGAAGGGTAAGGGGTGGTCCGGAGATAATAACGGTGGGGAAAGGAGAAGAGGTGGTGATTCGGTAGTGGTGGCGGTGGTGAAGATGGAGAAGATGGTTTTTTTTTTTTTATTAAAATTTATTATTTCATTAAAAATATATTATTATCAATGTTATAAAACCTGGATCAATTCAGGGGTGATCGTTAAATCGGTTAATAATAATATAAATTTTTTATAAAAATTTTTGGTGCAACATAATTTTATTTAAATATAGTATAATAATAAATAGCATGAAAAAAAATTAATTTTAAGAAAATTATATTATTGAAAAATAGATTTATACTAGAAATTAAAAAACAAATAAGATATATATATAGTAATTGTAAAAAATATGACACAAATCTACTGTTGGTGTAGTGGTAGCATGCTGAATTATTATTATTTTATTAAAGTACTGAGTTGAATCAACCTCTAAAGATAGAAAACTAAAAGTGTTATTTTACCTAAATATTATATTTTTATTTGTATCAATAAAAAATATAAAATTATTTAACGACTAATAAAATTGATCGTTAAAATTGTTTGTTCAATCATTAGATATGTTGGCACCTCAAATAGTTACCAAAATAGCTATCGATATCATATTAACAATTAACGATCTTACCATCATTAAATTGTTTTTTTATGGTGTATAATTTTTAAATTAAACGCAGAGACAATTGTAGAGAAATATTTCAAACATTCAAAGCTATATTAGGTCTCGTGCTCGAATCTCATCTTAAGAGTGGGAAAACCATGATTATAAAAAAACGTAAGATTCTATTTCCATATATAAAGGTGGTGCACACTACCAGCCACCTTTAACACAACATTTTTTACTATTATTAAAAATTAAAGAAAAATGAAGACAATTCGTGCATTGTGCGGGCGGGTTTGTATCTAGTTTAAGATTAAGTTCAAGCCTCAATAATTGAGGCAACCAAATTTTAGGCTAGATGAGAAGAAACAAGTGTAACATATTTCAGGTGATACTATTGACACCACACTAGTTTCAAAACACATATTTTTTTAAAAAAATTTGCTTTTTAACCGGATTTTAATTTTTAAGTCAAACTGAATTTGAATTTCCTGTTTAGAGTGAATTTAAATTTTCAGTTGAAATTGAATTTGAATTCTAGTTTAAACCAAATTTAAATTTCCAAATTTTAAAATATGATTAAAACAAGATTTAAAAATATTGTTGAAACCGAATTTGAAAATATGGTTGAAACCAAATTTGAAAATATGGTTCAAGCCAAAATCGCGAATCTAGTTACAACATAGTTCTATATTCATCGTGGTTCAAAAATCCAGTAATTTAACAATTATTAAAATGCATAAATAACATGAAAATGAAATGCAAAAACTCACCTATATGTTGCTCCTAAATCATCAATGTGATATGATGGTTGGAAATGAGATTACGTGAGTGTGAGTGAAATGCTGTAAAATGAAATAGGTTTAGTTGACAATGAGTTTTATTAAATTTTAGGTTAAAGTCCTTTATGTTTTTGTGAATTCCTACTTTGATCCTTTATTTTTCTTTCTGGTAAATTTGATCTCTTATCTTTGTTTTTCACATCATATTGATCCTTTTGAACTAACACTATAGAGAATTTTAGTGGAAGAAGATGTAGATGAAATCACTAAGTAGTGTTATCACAAAAGAACTAATATGATGTGAAAAACAAATATAAGGAATCAAATTGACAAGAAAAAAAAGATAAAGGACCAAAGTTATATTTTAGCCTAAATTTTACTCCTAATCAGAAATTTAAATCTGGTTTCAACCGAAAACTCAAATCTGATTTTAACTGGAAATTCAAGTCCAATTTCAACTGAAAATTCATTTCCGGTTTCGCCCAAAAATTAAAATCCAGTTAAAGGAAAAATTTAGAAAAAAAGAATATATGTATGTGGTGTATTTTGAAAGTGGTGTGGCAACAATAGTACCACCCCAATCCCCAGGTCTCGAGAACAACCCTGCCACCAAGAATCATTCCATGTATTAGGGCATATTTGGATTAAATTTTGTTCCCATGTATGTTGTTGGATAGTTATATTTTACATTTACAAAAGCTTTAATTATTTTTTAAACAAAAATAACTTTTTTGTTTTTAAGCTAAAAATTAGACATTATTTAAAAAAACTTTAAAATAGCTTCTCACAACTTAAAATTATCTTAAAAATCGCTTCTAACAACAAATATATCCAAACAAAAATCGATTATGTCTCAAACAATCGGTTCTTTTTCACAGCTTATTTTCACAGTTAATCACAGCTAATCAAAACACACTCTCTGTGTAAAATAAAACTCCAGATAAGATTGTGCGCAGCTCTGTTAAGGAAAAGAAAAATGGCTCGATATACATACATCAAATAGTTTATAAGTAATAATATAGAAAGATATATACAGAAATGAGATGCATCGCATCGAGTGAATTACATAAAGAAACTGAAAACAAATGCATACAAGTAAGATACATAAGCAAAGACATTTCTTCACGCTCGCAGCCCATTCAAAACTGAACATGCAGGGCCTTCAGACTCGCCAGAATGAAAACACACTCTCAGTATAAACAAAGCTATCAAAGAAAATGAAAACCCAGAATACACGAAGCAAGGTCGATGATCAAACATCATTATACTAAACCATCCCTCTGCGTTGGTGAGTTGGTGCTGTTATGCGACTCTGGTTTAGATGCAGTTTATATGCTCCCATATGCCATGACGAAGAGCCCGCCAAGTTCATTCTCATCTCTCTCACATTCTGCTTGCCAATTTCGTGCCAATATTTATTGTATATTCTATATGACAACTAAAATATTGGAAGACCTAGGAGACTAGCAACCAGGCCCCACAATAGATGACTGGTCCTCAGGATTGACTGCTGCTTCAGAATCCAGTTTGCTAGGTTTAACTTCTTCATTGATTGGAAGTCCGATTTTGGGTGAAAGCTTCTTCACCTCCTCTGCTGTGTAAATGAAAATTTTCCTCACAACACTACAAAATTCACTGCAGCAAAATAGCAAGACAGAAATCAATATACACATGCATACAACGACGACAACAAAGCCTTATCTCACTAATACACACATGCCTACAAAATTGCAAATTATTATGGCAGATAAATAGAAGTTAATGTCAAATGAACTTACAGCCATGGATCATCTCCGACCATCATCATATCATCTTCATTATCAGTGTAAACAACCTGCCATTTTTTTGTGGATCCACACAGCTCACCCTTGATGTCAAACATATCTTCCAATTTCCTGAGCAGATCCTCATATCCATCAAACCGTGTTAAATCTACAGCCCTTCCAACGGCGATACCTTGCATGTGAACCTGGAATAACATTAAACCTGAGAACCTTCTTTCCTCCAGATGAAGGGTTTGATAAATATTTGAGCATGGAAAAATATTGGAGCTTGCATTGTATATCAGCGGGGGAATAAATTTTATCAGAACATCTCATCAATTTTATGTTATATTTACTGACTGTGTATCAGATGCTACAATAATGCAAATATGTTCTAAAAATACATCAGTAATTTAAGATAAAAAAATCATCATAAAATTCTAGGGGTTTTGATAACAATTGCCCTAAGGGCAATGGTTAAGCAACTCATAGATAAAAATCTTTAATTGGAAATAAAGATGAAGATGCATTTGTAATATTAAATGTTACATTTTTCCATAACAAATTTCTATCTATGGGCTGCTTAACCTTAGGGCAATTGTTAACAAAACCCAAATTCCATATATAACTCATTCAGTCACTAAATTATCACGTAGAAAAAATATGCCAAGAATGTGAAGGATTGTAAATGAAAATAGGGAGAGCATGCATAGTGTTGTACATCAACATTAAAAAAAGTTATGCTACCTTAGTGCAGCTTCTTATTTGCCTACTTTGAGACTCCTGGGGAGACCGCAGGCATGATTTTTCAGCGTCACAACTTACTGAAGGGATATCAGATTGATTAATATTTGAGGGTTCAGAATGCTGGTCAGACTCAGCATCTAAAGATGGAAAGGACCTATCATCACCCACCCTTCCTGACAAAGTGAATGTTGTCAGACTTTCTTCTGCATTAGAATTCTCAAGTAACTGAATCCCAAAAAGCCTACAGCCATTTCCATTGCCTTGTCTCTTTTCACCAGATTCTTTAACTGCTATAGGTGAAAAAGAATCAGTAGAGTTTTCCACCCTGGCAGGCCAATATATTGGCTTGTTGGAAGCAGAGCTATTTCCACTAAAACCAAGAAAGCTAGTTGCAGTAGAATTGAATTTGGGTGATGGATAGAGGTCTCGTCCATATTGAGGGTCACGATAAGAGAAAGGGGGAGATTCAACTGGTGATTTCCACAAGCCTGATACACAGAACAAAAGAAATTATGTAGAGAAGCAGCATGGGTAACATAGTTGCATACAGAAATTATTGATCAAGCCACCTTGCAGGGAAGGATCAGGCACTGTTGAGGGTAGAATAGGAGGCCGTGATCTCTTGTTTCGTTGGGTTGGCTGGGAGTTTGCAGGAGGGGTAGACACAAGTGGCTCCAATTCCCATGGAGAAACTCTATCAGGACGCAAAATTGGTGATGGTTCATCCCATTGAACCTGAAACACATTAAAATCATAAGATTGGTAAACCAAAATTAGTTCCGTAAATTCTATATTTTAGCAATTAGAAATGTCAGCATGTTTCATTTTGTATCCATCACATGTACAATATAATAGCCATTTTCTGGTAGCCAAATTTATGTTTTATGACATCTTTCTTGAAAGCCAGTTAATGTGATCAATGCAAAATTTCCAACCTTCCAAGGAAATATCATTTACTAGATTGTTCCTTCCACAAACAGAGAAATGTCAATATTGACCATTTTTCTTGATCAATTTAAAGAAATGTAAGAATAACCTCTTCATTTTGGCAGCTTTTACTAAACTTAAAATAGACACACTTGAAAAATTTTAAAAATATTGAATTCTACTGAGTGCAAACTGTAAAAAAAAAAAATATATACTCTCGGTCCTATATATAAGTCACCTTCAGGAAGAAATCTTTGATCCTTAATATAAGTCACCAACTAACACATTAAAGGGAAATTTCCATTTTTACCGTTTAAAAAATTTTCAATTATGCAATTAATAATGGAGTGAGAGATAGTGGAATAAGAGAGAGAAAAATGTTAATTGACTTTATGCATTTATTAAGTCATTTATACTAGGGATATAGTTACAAAAAAAATTATGTTTTAGACAAAATTAATGACTTAACTACCATTCCTTGGTTCCAGTGATTCGGTTAAAAGTGACTTATACACTGGAAGTTGTAACCAAAACCATGCATACTAACCTTTAACGATCGCCACTCAGAGTCAGCCCAGACTGATGATTTATTATCTCCAACACCTACAATTGTACCACTGAACCTGTATTTAGGTGGAGAGGAGCAATTATCAGATTCCACAGTGTGATCAAATGAAAATATCAATTGTCAAAACCAGATTGTGCACCTTCTTTCAGGAACTTCATCACCCTCAAATCTCATTTTAAATCTCATCCCAACAGAAAGTTTATGACTTCGAGCTTCAAGATACTTGTTGACACTCACAATAAACTCTGACCGACTTGTTCTGAGATAGATATTGAAAAGTCAGCAGAAAATCTCAACAAAGTAAAGGAATAACGGCAAACTCAAATATCATCCAATCAAATCATTTCATTCAGAAAGAAAATAATTCACAAACTGCATGAAAACTGGCAGGCAAATCTACGAATACAAACAAATCACAGTTCTATGCTGGTTCAAGATACCATTAATCACTAGCAAAGTATGACAAAGTTGGCAAGGCAAGACCAACTCAATGAGCTAAAACGTCAAATAAGAGACAGACAACTACAGTTTTAATACAAGACCTGGGCTTGTAAAATACAGAGAATAAAGTTCCAGTAGCAATGGCATGAGATGCAGTGGCCAGAACACCAAGATGCATACTGTGACTAGATATAACAGAAGATGGCATGTTGCTTTGCTGTCTCATGAGTCTCCTGACTCCAACTCGCAGCTTGCCATTTTCACCCCTAGAATATTGCATGCAAGGAACAATATTAATAAACAAAAGCAATAAAAAGGGGTCTTGCTGGTGAGTGCCCTTATTAAGTTGTAATAAATGTGTCTCATTCAATGCTTTAAATTACTTAAAAAATAGCAAGCATTCAATGAGTTTTAAACTTTCGAAACAATAAATGGTTTTATTCCCTATAAAACATGTCTCTTTTTTATTATCATTTTCCATTTTTTTTAAAGAAAAGATACATAGTACTTTGTCTTGCCTCCAGAGGAAGGTATACAATTACTAAACAACTTGCCTTAAGAATATAAATGCATCACCAGCCACTAATTTTTTGGAACTGACAAAGACACTCCACCCAGTGGTCAGTAAGTGGCGCCTAGGTTGCCCTTCAAATTACATTGTACAGTCAGAAACTTACTGGTAGTATGAACAAAGGACAAGTGATAACAGAATAACTCAAGAAGTTTAAAATACCAGGCCATATGATAAAAGTAATAATGCCTAACCAAACTATACGATATACGATAAAAAATAAACCTTACGTTAGTTCAATTCTGTTAGGAAGAAAACTTTCACAAGTAACTATAGGTTTAACTTGAGATGTAGAAAAGTAATACACGTGTATTATATTGAATAGAATATCAAAATAATCAAAAGGAGGCTAATCCCTTTCCAAGTACAACTTCAAACTTTTCCTAATAAGTATGCCTGGCATTGCCCGATGATCAGCCCTAAAATTTGTTTTACTTTGAAACTATTGCCATGTGTGTCAAATGCACTGCGAATTGTGATTGTTATATTCAGTGTTCAAAACTGTAGCGAACTCATCATTGATACAATTTTTTTCATCAAACGAACACCTCAGAGAAATAAAATGATCACACTCTTTACCAAGTTCACGTGATGAAACTAGGTCAAAAGATAAGGGGAAAAATAAAAGCCAAGCAATTTACCTCGAAAAATATGCCGGAAATGCCATTCATTCCCATGCAAATCAGTCGCAACCAATTCTTGCCAGGGTGGCTGCTGAGTCATATCCTAAACAAAACATGGGAATTATGAAGAGTAGAGCACAACCATAAACAAGAATGATCAAACGTCTAACCACTTCCAAAATGACAAAAAATTGCTAACCAGTGGAGGCAAACAATCATCTGCATGTCTCCGGAGAACAGAGAAACCTCCATGAGTGCTAGTGTCAGAAGCAGTTAGAGTCTTGCAAAATGAATGGACTGTACACCTTGGAGGTTCAGGCAGAGGATCGTCAAGGCTAGTGACCTCGCTTTGCTGAACCAATAGACACAGAAAAATAAGATAAACATAAAATGAGACAAAAAAGAGAAAGCAAATGGGCAACAAACAATATGACTGGTCAATGAGTTGAGAGATAAAACAAATGAACAGACAAGGTTTAAAAATAATGACATATCAAACAAAGACTAAGAGTGCACTCACATCTGCTTCAGGAAGTAAAGTTATTTGTGCATATACTTCATCGGTTTCTGGTTCAGCCTAAACGACCAAGATAAGTTAAACAATAGAATGATGATCATATTAAAGCTCAACAAATAAGTGACTGACAAAACTAACGTATTAAGATTGTGGAGAAAAATCATGACTCACCCGAAGATGAACATTGACCACTTTGCATAATATTTTAGAAGGCAGATTAAAGGAAGGCATTTGCTGCTCCAACCCTTGATTCATGGATGCCTCAAGCTACAAAATACAAAAATATGGGTAAAGATAAAATAAAACAAAAACGAAACTTTCCAGTGCAACAAAAAGAATATGAAGTTGTCAGGAGCTACGGATTGAAGTGACTTATAACTCGAAATTCTTAAAAAGAGAAATTAGCACGTGACAATGTAAAAACCAAAAGTGCAATTGCATGCATAAACAATTCAACAGAGTGCAAATTTCAAAAGAATTAATCAAAAAATGCAAACAAACACAACTTGTGCAGTTTTAAAACTCAATAACCAAGATGCCATAAATAAAGACATCTCCTACAACAAAGCAAGCCAGGTCAAGAACAAATAAATATTATTCAGTTAACATTGTCATCACAAAACAGCAGAAGGCGAACCCATTCTAACATCAATAAGATCTTAAACCATTGAAAACAAAAGAATTAAGCTACAGCATCCAAAACTTAGGCTGGACCACTGGAACAACATAAAAAAAGCAGCAGCACAAGCATTTCTCACTGCAATTAAAGTTATGACGTTAGAAAGTGATGCAGGTGCAATTTGTACCTGTTCCATATGTCCTTGCGGGAAGTAATAAACTCTCTCCCCTTCCCGAGGAAGTGTGACAAGGGGTCCAGCACAGGCATGCCACAATTCCTTGTATAAAGCATCATTGGTTGCACCTAGAAAACAAAACATAACAACATGTGATTGGTCAAGGAAGACATATAAAGAAACCAAAAACAAAGTGAAATAACAACTAATTCATACTGCATCTGAAATAGCAAGAGCACTGAAAGGGCTTATGTACTTCCAGAAACTAAAACAAAATGCTAAAAACTATATTTTCTTAGATAATATCATATCATTCCATTCAAGCTGTAGCTCTATGCGCCAGCATATTTTCATGAGAAAAAACTTTCGAGTGAAAGGAGGCTCTCTTCCTTCCAAAGCTAAGGCAAACCACAAATCTTAGGGAGGGTCACTAATTCACTATGTTTGAACAGAAGTCGTAAAGTTATCATAAGCCAAATAGGTAAGCCAATCCCCGTTAACCTCTATGTGCCAGATGATACTAGTGGTAGCACAATTTATAGTGCCAGATATGCAGGAATGCATGTCGAATCCAGCAAGCAATAGCAACAAGAGTTCTAAATTCGCTCTTGGTAAGAAACTAGACAGATTAGAGGAAGCACGGATGCAGGTAGGAGAAGAGAAAGTAAGTAGTATTTGATGTCAATAGTAACGCAAGGGATGCGTGTGCAGCAACTAAAACTGAACAAGCTCATTGTAAATAATCATATGTTCCAAATTGTTTCTATTACTTAGCAACTACCAATAAGAGTTAAGAATAGTAAGCACTTGAGAGCCAGGTACGAAGGCAATCAGCAATTGTAAAAATAACTCATTTACTTTAGCAGCACGAACACAGAATCAGTGTAAAATTTGGGAAACCTGTGTGGTTCGGAACTGATATATGATTTGAAGCCATACGAGCAGAGAATGTAGTGCTGAAGTATGTCCTGCTCTGAGAAACAAGAAAACAATAGCATGCACTATGTTACCGACAAGAGCGCACCCATAGACTGCAAACAACTGACAGAGAAGGCTTCTTGTGATTGTGTGCCCTAACAAAAAGAAGAATGCAAATTGTGTGTGTGTGGGGTGATGGAAATGGAGTGTGGATCCGGTCATACAATTAGAAGAAAAACGAAATCAGAATCAGAATCCCATACCGGCTAGGGTTTACGGAGAAAAGGCACACAATTGATCGAAATTGGATCGCTGATAAGGTCGTGTTTGGTCGAAGCCGACACGATCCCTTCCTGCCTCTCTTTCTGTAAAGCAAGATAGGATATCTTGTTTTTTTGGATATGGCACATTAGTCTTGCACTCCAAATAAATTCTTCACTTTTTATTTGGTGATGCATTTTAGTTTGTATTATGAATTTATAGTTAATATTGTTAATTTTTATTTATATTAATTGTTCAAATTTTAAAAATAATTCATATTGGTTCATGTGAGTTTTTGAAAATGTTCAATTCAGTCCAATAACAACCGTTTTAACTATATAAACTAACGATGTGTATTAAATTAGCACAATACCACGGACCTATTTGCATTACTGAAAATGTCAAGTACTAATATGAATAAACTCTACAAATTTAAAGATTAAATAATGCATTTTTTCGATTATTTTTTAAATAAATGTTGGAAATGATAATAAGTGCTCTTAGGGTACTTTGGTGTGCACTAATGGTATTCTCTCGCCGACAACCAAAGATTAGTCTCTTTCAAGGGGGAAAGATATTACCAGGATTTAAACCCCTGTCAAAATGCTTAAAGGACTTAACTATTTATCGACTATGTCTTTGTTGTTCAAGTGTACTTGTTCAGAAAACAAAAGTAAATTTTTTTTATAGAAATGGAAAGCATTTATTCTCTTAAAAGTTAAAGATTATTCAATGCATGCGTTTTAAAGCAAGTCAAAACATTAAATAAGAAATAATTATTACACTTAAACTAGTGCTTAAGAGCACTAGTTAACACGACCCAATAAATAAATAAGCACGATAAGATATGTGTAATTTATATACTGTACTCATTTCTCATGCAAGGATGCTACTACATAATGTCTTTTTACTACAATTTTATAGAGAAAATAGATACTTAAACCCTTTGTTTTGGGAAGGGAGTTTTCTTTCGTACCTAAGTATTTAGGCGGAGCAAATAGATCTATGACTTTGTGATCTATGATGGAATTAGGATCCTGACATTAAGAAAATATTAACATCGTTAGTTGGAGTACAAGGTGGTATGTTAAATGTCACGTTGAGCCTCACATGCATCTTCACATCGAACTTCGCAACCTCCTCCGACTTCGAAATCATACTACTGTGAGTCCCCACGATGACAAACCAGAGCTCATCCCTCTCTCCATCCCCTTCTTCTTCACCTCAAACAACACCAATAAATCAAACCCTTTCGAAAGGAAAACTATGAGAAGCGTGTTCATGGTAGCCAGTTGCTGCTTTGTCTTCTCCTCAAAATCAAACTCTCTTGTTCCTCTTTATCCCTTGCCATGCTCTTTGGCATTGTTTTCTTGAACTATGAAGACTTCATAATCTCCATTCAGGTTCAAATTTAGGGTTCCAAAAATTTGGGAAAGAAGAATAATCATATCAACAGGGAAATGACGTCGTTTTGGGTGTCTAATGTGGCATTTAACATGCCATGTTGGACTCCCGTTAAAGTTTTCCTAATGTCAGGGATCTAACGGCATCACAAATCACAAAATCAAACACTTATTTACATCACCTAAAAACTCATCAATACATAAAATAAAGTGAACTTTCTTCTCAAATTAGGGACTAAAGTGTCCATTCACTCAATTTTATCAATGCTTGCCAGTGACACTGTGTTGGGGAAAAATCCCCTCCACACACAAGCGCTAAGAACCAAAGATGAGAACACATATACATACGTAAAACATAGATAAAACATAGTGGAAGACACACAAGATTTAACGTGGTTCAACACCTCTTCCCTACATCCACAGAAACATCTCAACAAGGCTTTCACTATCTCAACAAAGATTACAACGATTACAAGTTTTCTAGACAAACAAATAAAACCCTCCCCGAATATTGTATCACCCTACAAACCCGAGTCTCCCACTCAAAGTTACAAGGAATGATATCACTCTCACTCTCACTTTGATATCCCCTCCTCAACAAGAGGTGTATACATTTTCTTCTCTCCATATGACATCCTCCTCACTTGAGGTGGTAACTCTTCTCTCCTTATGACCTCTCCTCACTTGAGGTGGTGATTTCTTCTCTTCAAAAATCTCTTAGATATAATGGTTGTGGTGGCTTCTTCCATGATGAATTAATTCTTCCGACAATACCAAGAACTTGAAATAATCACACATCTTCAAGATTCATGAATTAATCTCATACATGTATTATCTCATCCAAGGGTGGAGCCACTTGTTGGTGAGGTTGTGCACATGCATCCACTAAATTTTTTTTTATAAGTACTATAAGACTTTTAGTACTTTGCACTCCCTACTTCTTTACTATAAGAGTTATTTTTTTATCCTAAGAGCATTATTAAAGGAGTTAAATACAGTAAAAAAGTGTTGATTTTTTTTTTATATTCTTTAGAGGGCAATGTCCACCTATAATTATTTTTCTAATTGTAATAACTTTAACAAGTATCATAAGGACATTATTTAACAAAATCTTTTTTTTTATTTCATACTCTTATAACTTTATACCCACTAAACATTAAGCCCAAACCCAACTATTTTAAAGTAAAGAGTTCAATCGCTTTTCCAAAAAAAAAAAGAAGAAAAGAGTTCAATCAATAATTTATTTTGGTGAAGTGTTTTATTTGTTTTATCTCCCCTGCTACGGTTTCTAGGAATTAAGTATGTTTTTTTATTATATTTTATTTTATATTTTAACTTGTTGAAATGATTCGAATCCCACCTATGTCAAATTCCCAGCGGCCAACGTCAACACATAACGTGAACGGAATTAGTCTCATCTTAAGAATGAGAAAACTCATGGTTATACCATAAAAAAAAGAACTTATTGGTGGCCCAACAGGTTTAGAGGTCTAAAGCAGTTCTTTGTCATAAGGCCTTTCAAAATTATTTGTGATACTAAACTAAAATTATTTAATTTTATTTAAAATCTACTTTTTTTTTTAACTTTTTAAGTTATAAAATCACTTAATTATTATTTTTTTATGATTAATTTATGTAACATTTTATTTAATTAACTGATAATAAAGTTATTTTATTTAATTTTTGTTTACATATTATTAACTTTAATTAGGATTTTATTAATTATAGTTGTGAATGATTTATTTTTTTCTTAATATTATAGAGACAATACCAATTAAGAAAGCAAACATGTTTACTTTTACATAATTTATATTTCATCCTAATAATAGGATATGGTACTTAAGAAACAAAAAATTAGCAATATATACGTTAAAAAAGAATTAAAACTAATTATGAAATAAAATATATTAATTGATGTATTATTTTTCACTAGTATAATTTATTTTAAATGATATTTTAATAACTAGTATCATATTTTTAAAACTAAATATATTTTTAATCACTTATTAATGTAAATTGAAAATAAAATAATTATTTGGGGCCTTTTTTTCTTAAAAATTTGGCGGCCTAAAGCCATTGCTTTGGTTACTTGGGCTTTGATCCAGCCGGGTTAAAATGCCTATTTGTAAGGGTTAGTTTGTTCTCTCTCTACTCTAAACCTTCTCAAGTTCATCTATTCTCATTGCTGCTGGGAGAAGCTACAACTTAAAAAAAGCTTCTTCAAATTTCAATTCTACTTCCACGTTACCACCACTAAGGTCTAAAATATCTAATATTTTGTTCTTCTTTTATCTTATATATTTGTTCATTTGTTTTCTTTTATCTACGTTAGTCTATTTTTTCCTTTCTTTCATTTGTATGAATGATTTTATCCACTTGCTTTTGATAGTGATATTCTCAATTTCCATATTTTTTTTAAAAAAAAATTTGCCCCCACTAACCCAAGGTCTTAAATCCGCCATCGAGTATACCTACCCTCAATAATAGATCTAACAATCGTGTTTGACTATGTCAGAAAATGTGCTTGGAAGAAGCTTAAAGTATGGAAGGGAATGAGTCTATTGAAAGCAGGAAAGAGAGTACTAATAAAATCCGTGGCCCAGTTGGTTCTGAGGCATATGATGAGTTGTTATGCTTTGCCAAAGTCCCTCTGTGCACAAATTGAGAGTATGACATTCTTTTGGGGGTGGAGATGTAGAGAAAAGGAAGATATATTGGATGAGTTGGGACTATATTTGGGTCTGCAAGACAAAGGTTGATTTAGGCTTCTGGGATGTGGAGAGTATTAACAAAGCTTTATTTGCAAAGCATTGGTCGAGGCTTGCACAAAAATAAAACCACGCTATTATATAGGGTCTTAAAAGCAAAGTACTTCCCGAGGACATTTCTAATGAAAGCTACATGTGGCCTTCACCCAAGTTTCTCATGATCAAGTATCTTCTCGTCTAAATGGGTAATTGATGAAGGGAACTTTTTGGAAAGTAGGTGATGGGTCTCAAATTCACATAGGTGAGGATATTTGGGTAGAATCACTACCTGATAAAAAATTTGCATTCGGGTAACATAACACTAACTTTATCTGGTTTGGGAATTTATTGACCGAAATACGGGCCATTGGAACTATCACCTTTTGTCCCAATTATTCAGTCTGAGTGATGTTGTGGGTATCCTTAAAATTCCTCTGCATAACTTTGTTCTTAAGGATAGGATTCTTTGGTCTTTTACATCAAACGAAGAATTTTGTGCTAGTTCTGTTTATAGTCTTATCTTATTAGAGATAAAAAAAAACATCCATTGGCTAGTTCTTCCAATTGGCAACACAATATGGAAAAAACTAGAACATATTGTAGTGGGTGGGAGCTATTCCAAGATGTAAAGTTGTGGTTTAGGGAACTTACATACATCCCTTACATGCAAGGAAACAAATTACAAGTCATAAAACAAAAAAATTTACCGTGCTACAATAAAAGCTCTTTTGTAAAGATTAATATACATGCCGTTGATTTTACATGTTTTAAGCTCTTTTCCAACCCATAAGGAAGACATGCTTGAGGTTGAGGCCATTAAAGCCAATCTGACGTACAGTCATAAAAGTGTAACGATAGTTTATAGTATGTTAAATCATTTTCAATCTAACAAAAATGTTAATTTAGTAGATCTAAGTTCAATTATACCAAATAAAAGACATAAGTGAACCACCATTTTTTTACAATGATTTAATAATAAAATAAAAAAGTATGCAAATGAATATGATATCTGCTTTTCCACCCTCAAATTTGATTTCACCAAACTCAAACCATGTAAGTCAAAAGCCACCATACCAATCATACAAAAATTATTCTATATATTAGCTGCTTTGCAACTACTATGCTAGGAGATATATTTAAGAAAATCACGGTGAACCAAAGAAAAATAAAAATGAAAATTTTAAACTTGCATTTTAATTATACTATCATTCTATCTTATATAAATTAAACAGTATTTTCATTTCATAATACATATGTATTGATATAATTTATTCTAAAATTAATTGTTGAGTTAACGTTATATTCCATAAATTTATCTTCATTTAAAAAATCTCTTAACAAAATAAATAGTATAGTGATTCATTCACATGTGCAACGCGCAGGTACACATTTAGTAATAACAAAATTCTAACCTTGTGTTTCAAATGTGAGAATCATGAAAATAGAAAGTGGATGAAGATAAAACACAAAAATCAAGGCAATTTCTCTCTTGTGGTTATGCAGAGAAAACTAATGAGAAACAAAGTTTTTCATGGGTCCCGTGTCAAAACATTTTCTCATTTTCTCCTCATCTCAGCAAACAAAAAATTGGATGAGAGCGCATCAATTTTTTTCAACTTTTGTCCTTTTGAGACTTGAGATGTCCTTGCATCGGGTGGGAGGGATCGAGACCACCCAATTTTAGAAATCCCACCATCTTTTTATATGTAAGAATCATAAATTTATATACTAAAAAGGATGGTGTCACTCCCAATAAGGATGGTGCTAATCCCATCCACCCTTGCATCGGAATAGGATTCCGATTATTTCTTACAAAAAAATAGAGAAGATCTTGGCCATTATTTTTTTATAAATGTTAATATAATATAGGGCGGATAGAGATTGAGTTCATTCTTCTAGTAACATCACCATGGTCATGAGTACCATCCACAAAGACACTTGATCAATAAGCTAAATATATCATTCTAATATAAAAATATCAAAGATATAATGGGTTTGTATTATGTTGCGTGAAATGAAATAGAAAGAAATTAGAAAAAGATAAAACAAGATAGTAATTGTCACTGTCATCGTACAATTAAAATAGGAGGATATATAGCAACATAAGCCACCAATAGAAAATTACAGATAATAATAAGATGAGTGCCACTTCAAATAGAAGAATACAGTTGGAAACTTTGCTTTTCCTATATTTGGACGGTTTAATTTTTTTATCATCGTGCACGCAAACAATACAACATCAAAACTCATGTGTTTCTTGTTAGTCAGAAATGAAAAAGACAAATTAAAGGAGGCAGGAGAGTAAAATTTGAAAGAAACAAATCTTATATATATATATATTTATCGCATAAAAGGAGGATCAAAACTATGGGGGACGACGATTCTGTAAGGCCTGCATGTTATGAGATTTCTGTGCTTAATCCTAGTCGAATCTGGCAAACTGGTAACGTCCTAAAGTCAGAGCTCTCTCTTCTCGCCTTTCAAATTGCCTTCACCGTATTGATGTCTCGTCTTTTCTTCTTTATCTTTAAACCCTTACACCAACCTCGTCTTATTTCTCATATCTTTGTAAGTATATATATATATATATATATATATATATATATATATATATATTGTTTTACAATGGTTAGCACGTCACAAATATTTATAGCTAATTCTAATATTTCATGTGTATTCTATTCTAAATAAAATTAAAATTTTGTATATGTAGGTTGGTTTTTTACTAACTCCACAATTGCTTGGGAGACTCCCAATTTTTTTTCAACTTATTTATCCGATAAATGGGGTCTTCAATATAGAAGTTATGTCACACATTGGTCTCATTTACTATGCATTCCTCAATGGTTTGGAGATGAACTTAAATACCATTCTACGAGTAAAAAAGAAGGCAGCATGTATCGCGGTGGCTGGTATCATCTTTCCCATGGTAATGGGGCCGGGCCTTTATGCTCTATATCAAAAAGTTTATGGCGGTAGAGTAATTGAAGAAAGTACAATTAATTCTGTTTTACTTTGGACTTTAGTTCTCACTGTTACTGGTTTTCCGGTCCTAGCTCACACCCTCTCTGAGCTCAAGCTCCTTTATACTGTTCTTGGTAAAGCCGCTTTAACTGCAGCCATGATCAGTGAAACCTATAGTTGGATTCTTTTCACATTGTTGGTTCCATTTTCAATAATTGGTGCGAATGCAACATATTCGGTGATAAGCACCGTATTATTCATTGTTTTTTGTATCTTTGTGGCACGTCCCATAATTGTAGAGGTTATTGATCGCAAGACAGAGAAGGATGAGTGGGATGATAACCAATTACTTTATGTGGTGATGGGGGTTTTCGCTTGTTCTTGCATTACAGATATTCTTGGCACACATGGAATTGTCGGGGCCTTTGTGTACGGATTAATTTTGCCTCATGGCAAATTTGCGGACTTGTTGCTGTCAATTACAGATGATTTTGGTGGAGGGATTCTAGGAACACTTTTCTGTAGTGGCAGTGGAATGAGGCTTATGTTGCTTTTCATTTTCATCCAGCCAAATTGGGCCTTAACATTGTTGGTTATATTCTTGTTATGCCTTCCTAAGATTTTAAGCACTCTCATCGCCACTTTCTTCTTTGGTATGCACACTCGTGATGGTTTAGCCCTAGGCTTGCTTCTGAATACAAAGGGTGCCATGGCGCTGATAATGTTAAACATCGCTTGGGATAGATCGGTACGTATATTCTTGTATACGTACCTATATATTAGCTAGCTAATAAGTTGTTAACTAATTATTTATTTGCTCATTGGTCGATCATCAGGTGTTGGCTGCATCAACCTATGCTGTTCTTACTTCTGCTGTTATTCTAATGACTGTAATAGTTTCTCCGGTCATCAATGCCATCTACAGACCAAGAAAGAGATTCGAGCAAAATAAACTAAAGACTATACAGAAGCTAAGAGTTGATGCAGAGCTCCGGATTCTAGCATGTGTCCACAATACTCGCCAAGCCATTGGCATGATTAGCATTATTGAATCTTTTAATGCCACCAGAGTTTCCCCTATACATGTCTTTGCCTTATACCTTGTAGAACTTACCGGACGTGCTGCTGCCCTTGTTGCTGCCCATATGGAGAAGCCTAGTAGCCAACCTGGTGTTGGTGTACAAAATCTCACCAGATCGCAAGCAGAGTTAGAGAGCATTACCAATACATTCGAAGCATTTGGAGATGCATATGATGCTATAGGAGTTGAGACCTTAAATGTTGTATCATCCTATGCTACTATTCACGAGGACATACACAACACTGCAAGTGAAAAACGCACAAGCTTGATTCTCCTTCCCTTTCATAAACAATTAAGTCCAGAAGGTGCCCTTGAAATAATCACTAGTGTTGTATATAAAGATATAAACCAAAATGTAATGCAAGGGGGTGCACCTTGTTCTGTAGGAATCTTTGTTGATCGTGATCTTGGCTCCTTGCCCAAAATGAACTTTCATATTCTTATGCTCTTTGTTGGGGGGCCTGATGACCGTGAAGCCCTAGCTGTTGCATGGAGGATGGCAGGGCATCCAGGAATCCAACTATCAGTAGTTCGGATGCTTTTGTTCGACGAGGCGGCAGAAGTTGATACTTCAGTTCATGATGAAGCACAAGGGATATTATCTGCTGTAATGGATAGTGAGAAGCAAAAAGAATTAGATGATGAGTATATAAGCTCATTTAGACTTACTGCAGTGAACAATGAGGATTCTATATCCTACTCAGAAATTGATGTCCATACTGGTGAAGATATTCCTGCCGTCCTTAATGAGATAGAAAAAATTGGTTGCAATTTATACGTAGTTGGACAAGGGAACTGTAGGAACTCTCGAGTCTTCTCAAATTTGTTGGAATGGTGTGATTGCTCAGAACTTGGAGTTATAGGAGATATTTTGGCATCAAACAAATTTGGTTCACGTTCATCTTTGCTAGTTGTGCAACAATATGGCTATGGAGGAATGGATTTTGGAAAGCATCCTATCCATGTAACAACCAATAATGATGGTTTTGAGTCGTTTGTTGTGAAGACAGAGTGATGACTAGGATTTAATTTGTACGGGAAACTAACCTGTATACGAGAAAATTAAGATTCTGGTTAAGTTTGCTAGTTGTCACCATTCAAGCAAGTTTTAGAGAGTATACAATTTTTTTGTTTTGAGTTTAGAAAGAATTAGTAACATATAATGAAACTATTGAATGCAGAAAATTGCAATAGTTGAATTGTAGCTTCTTACAATACAGGTGACTTTATTTGAATCTAACCTAACCCATTTTGTTATTATTTAAAAATAATGGATTTTGAAGATACTTAGAAAATTGACTATTTTAATTAATTAAAAAAATCGCTTTAAGATGAAAATTGAAAGCTATATATATGTTTGGTTACAATGATAAGAATCACCTTTTTAATATTCTCTCTTCTATTATAATTGATTATTATAAGAAACAACTATTCTCAAAATATCAAAAACCTATTTATTTGGCAAAATAACACTTTTGGTCCCTTAACTCAATTCGTTAATTCAGTTTGCCTCAATTCAGCATGGTTAACCACACCGAACACTAAATGAATGTGTAAAATTGTATTAATGGTTAACTCACTACTGTACATAACAGTAATCCCCTTTATATACAAACTAAATAAAAAGGGAAAATGGAATGAAAACAGAATAACTAATTTACAGCTAAGTAAGCTAATTGTAACAAACAGAAACTGCATGTGCAGTGATAAACCTAACACAGATTTAAGGTTCAATTTTGTGTTATCTAGGTGGGCATGGCGTGAATGAAATTCTTGAGTATTTTCAGATGCTTTAGTCATCAAAATAATCTTCAAGTTTCAAATGGTAATGTGATAAAGTTAATAATTATATATTCAATTTATTGTGATTTTTTCTTTTATATCATTGTAGGTTAATGCTTTCTCATGCAAGATATACCAATGGCCCATAATATTTAGCTCCTTATTGAGGAACAAGGTATAATCTCAATGAGTGAATGAGAAACACCCCCCAAAATTACAGCGAATTGTTGTGTAAGGAATGTTATTGAAAGATCATTTGGTATATTGAAAAAAAGATGGAGTATATTAAGAATTCCATCATTTTTTGATATAAAGACACAAATAAGAATTATTGTGTTGGTTTCATATTACACAATTTCATAAGAGATAAGCAACAAAGTGATCTAGTTTTGATCCATTTTTGGCGGTTGAAGACTTAGAACTTTTATTTGTTGTTCATGAAGAGTTCATGGATAGAAAGTGTTGCTAATATATAATGCTACATATGTGGTCACTGTTATAAGTCATAGATGAGTCGACACAATTTCGATAAACATCAATAATAAATATGTTTGTAAGTTTGTTGATTATATCAAGTTAGAAGATTAACAACAAATATCAAGCTAGAAGAAACTTTGCGTAAGAAAAGTCCTTTTCTTTTTGCTGTTGACATATACAATTTTACTTTGTTTTGTTTTGTTTTTTGTTTTCTTAGCGCTTTTAGCTAGTTATTTAGAGTACTTCACTTTGTTAACAAATATTCGTATTACTTTAATTTGACAATAATGCTATTAATTATTGGAGTATTTCTTGTTACATTGTTTAACTTCACTTTTTGAATAAAAAAAATTGTGACTATTTACTTAATTCACAGCCAAAACTGTAGAACAAAAATTCATTGCATTATTTTTTAATATAAATTATTTGTTCATATACAAAAAGGATTTCACTATCTAATCCAAATAAATTAAAAAAAATAATCTGATTTTTTTAATTTTTTATAATTATTTTCTAAAACACTGTATATAAACATTATTTAAAACTTATAACACTATTCACTAATTTTTTAAATAAAATAATTTAATTATATCGAATTCAAACAAAACATTACGAATTAATGAAGAAAATTTATTACTCTATCTAAACAAGTAATTTCAAATTTTATATTCCTTAAAATTTAGAATTACTTATCCAAACACAACAGTTGAAGTGATATGAATATTTGCAGTTTTGATTTTTTTTCTTAATCTTTCATTTTTCTGAATTTAGATACTCTCATTAGTTTTTGACTCGAAAAAGTTTTGTATGAGCATTTTATTTAAACAATAATAATCTTAATTTTTTTTTGTTTATAAGAAAATTAAAATTAAACCATATACTATACACTCATACACATATCCTTACCAATTAAACTGGTCTTACAGGACTAATAACCTAACCTCAACTTTAAAATGTGATTTATTATTATTTTTAAATAATGAATAATAAAAAATGTGTGGTGTAACTAAAAATAAGTATGGTACGATTAGTGATCACCCTAAATGAGATGAGGAAAAAGAAGGCAAAGAGTTTTTTTTTTTTTTGGCTAAATGGACCTTTTGGTTTTGTATCTTTTATGTTTATTTAAGTTTGGTCTCATATCTTTTCTTTTTTGTTTCAGTTTGGTCCAATAAGTGTTTAAATGTTTCAATTTGGTCCCTTCTGTCAGTTTCATTACTAAAGTTAATAAATCTGTTATTAAAACCGTTAAAGTGTTAATTTTCAAATCAACGGTTTAGATTGTATCTATAAAAGTTTTTTAATTTTTTTTATAAAAAAAACACACCTTGTTCATGTTCCATTTCTTCCTCCCTTCTTCCTCCTTTCTTCTTCTTCATACTTCATTCTTCTTATTCTCTCTCCGTTCGTCTTCTTCCCCTCTTTCTCTCAATTCAAGGAGGAACTCGAAGAACTCTAATCCCTAAATCAAAACTAAATAATTTCAAATTAATTTTAAGTTTCAATTTTTAAACTCTAATCCTCAAATTTCAGAACTCTATTCCATAAAATTCAATTGGAATTGAAGGAAGAACATTAGTGAAATGGAAGAGTGAAAGAAGAGAGAAGAACAACAAAAAGAATAGAAGAAGAAAGATGAAGGAAAGGAAGAAGAACACAGAGAGCATAAGATAAAGAAGAAGAGAAGAAGGTTCACAGAGAAGAAGAACGTAAAAAGGAAGAAGGGAAGAGAGAATAAGAAGAATGAAGAAGGAATAAGGGAGGAAGAAGAAGGAAGAAGGAGGAAGAAGGGAGGAAGAAGAAGATCATAAATGTGTGTTTTTTGTTTATTTTTTCTAAAAAAAATATTTTCCCAGATTCAACCTAAACGTTATTTTAAAACAATTTGAGTCGTTGATTTGAAAATTAACAGACTTCGACAATTTTAAAAATAACGTCATTCAACAATTTTAATAACAGATCTATTAACATCAGTAACGGAATGAAGGGACCAAATTGAAATATTTACAACACTTATAGGGGTGTTACTATGCGCACCACACCTTCTCCCCTCGTACGGACAATAATATCCATTTAACTTAAATGTTTTCAATACTCGCACAAACATTATTGTCCGTTTTGTAACTTAAAATATAAGTTATATTTCAGATCCTAATGTCCGTCTTGATTGTTTAATTACGGATTATAATGTTTGTTTCACTGTTAATCTTTTTTACTAAGTTATATTTCGGATGATAATGTCTGTTTTTACTATATTTTTACTGACATTATCATTTTTTGTTTTGTGTTTTTCCTTCAAATTCACCATATTTACGACATTATATATTCTATAGATGCCAATAAAACAACAAAAATTTTGAAAAAATTGATGAAATATACGATTTGAGAATTTAGATACCCTAACAGACAAAAAAAAAGATAATAATGTCTATGAAAATATAATAAAAACGGGCATTATCATCCGAAATATAACTTAATAAAAATTATGCACAGCAAAACGGATGATAATGTCAGTACAAATATAAGGACAACGGTCATTATCATCCGTATTATAACTTAGTAAAAAATATACATTGTGAAACGAACATTATCGTCTGTAATATAACAACTAGGATGGACATTATTATCCAAAATATAACTTATAAAAATTTTAAGTTATAAAACGGACAATAATGTTTGTTTCATTTCGGACACTATGGTCCATTTTTTGCATAACTTTCAAATAAAAAATCCTTCGCACCGACATTATTGTCTGAATGAAGGGAAAAAATAGAAAAGGAAAATTAAAGCAGTGTGGTGCACAATGAAATAAGGGGACGCGCATAGTAGCAACCCACTTATATGATCAAACATAAACCAACAAAAAAAAAATATAGAACTAAACTAAAATAAACATAAAAAATACAAAATCAAAATGTGCATTTAACCTTTTTCCTTTTGTCATCATTTTGTCATTTATTATTATTTCTTCAAACTTTTTAAGTTTGCCTGCCATTTTACTATTAGATGGGAAAGTGAACCAATGACCCAGTTTGCATATTTTGTAATGTATAGGATTAAATGCGCACAATTACAAATTCATGGTCCAAAATTACACACGACCCAAAATATATTGATTAAAAGTGTAATTAAACTTAAATTTATTAAAATGAGTGATTTTATTAGTGAAAATATAATAAATACCTTTCATTTATATTGATTAAAAGTTTAATTAAACTAAAATTTATTAAAACGAGTGATTTTATTAGTGAAAATATAATAAATACCTTTCATTTAGTATTTAAAATTATTAAAATAAAATACATTAAATAATAATTTATAAAATTTTGAAATAATATATAATTTTATTCTTAATATAAAATTTCTGTTTTTATATTCTTAATTATGTTTTGTATACTTTATTTCTTACCTCATGCTTACCGTTATCTTTTTATATAAGTAAAACCTCAATTAGGTATAAGAAATTATGCTTTTCACCACTAAGTTTCATATACATATAAAATCAGTGATTTTTAATATCAAGTTTAAGACTTGAATTTGTCACTTAGTATTTAACAAATTAAATTTGAATAGGTGATAGGTTCTTCGACCTGTTTTCATCTCTAAATTTATAATCATTTGATAAGTAATTAGACTTTTTCAATTGGTAAAATACTTTTTTAAGAGGAAACAAGAATTTTTTACAAATCTGTATTGAAATATGAAGTTATTATGAATAAAAATATTTTTACAATGTTTAAAAGTATAATCAAACATAGGTGTTTAGTACTTTACATATTTTTTAGTTACTTTTTTGAAAATGTCATTTTTTGAGTAAGTGATCCTTAAAAAAATTTAAAATACCCATATATTTAGATCCGAATGGTAAAGTAAACAGGAAATCCTTTTCGCATTTTAAGATTCTTGACAATTTAACTTATTACAACTGGAGATCCAACCTCATAATCATACACGCATGTCCCTATGAACTCAACAATTGAACCGCATGATTGAGACCAAAATTTTCTTTTTGAATCTTATATATAATATATAATATATGAATATATTTTGTATAAAGTGATATTTTTGAAAATCTAAAATATATTCCGCATCCCCTACAGGAACGTTTGATATGCGGCATATTTTTTAGATTTCGAGTGATGTCACTTAAAATAAAATAAGTCTATATTTGGTAGAAGACATAAAAAAGCTTTTTTGGATAAGTAAGACTCTTGCAAAGAAAGTTCATTTTTAACATTTCCACTTAAATAAGTGGGTATATTGAATTTTTCCGAAAATAACTTACCCAAAAAAGACATTCTCAAAAAAATAACTAAAAAATATGCCGCAAACCAAACGCCCTTAGACTTTTCCAAATCTGGACTTTTGAGTTGTGACACAAAACTTTGAGAAAGAGAAAGAATTGGATAAAGGGTTGGGATTTTGTAGGGAGAGAGTTTGGGGTGGCACTGTTGCCACCACACCATTCTCAAATGCCACCACACGCAGTATATTTTTCCAGTTTTGCCCTCTGACCGGATATTAATATCCGGGTGAATCCGGAAATTTATAATTGTTTCTACCCGGAAATTAAAATCCGGACGACTCCGGATTTGAGAATCTGATTTAAAGGTGAAGTTATAAATTCGAGCCAACTTCAAAGTATTAGGGTTTTTCACCATAATCACACACTTACTCACCAGCTTCCAAGATCAATCTACTTGTTGGTGTTGTGCTATCTTTCTTTCTACCTTAATTATACAAAATGTAAGTATATTATGTTATTTTCATGTTACTTATGTTTTTTAATTCGTGTTAAATCATTGTATTTATGGAGAAGGGATTTTTTAACTGATTTTGTCCCAACCGGATTTGAAAATCCGGATGCCACCATATATTATTTTCTGGATGTAACCATATATTATTATCCGGATTGAACCAAATATTTATTTTCGTTTCTTACCAAATTTTAATTTCTGTTTTGGCGCAGAATTAAATTTTTTTATATTTTAATATGCCAACTTTAGTAATATGCCCAAATATTGTTTGTTGATAAAATTGTGTTTCTCCAGAGTTGGGACCATATGGATGAACTAATGGAATCAGTACCTGAAACCAAAGAAGAGCATTATTTGGATTACAGAGATTATTTTGAAACTAAGCAGGTGAATTACAAATGAAGCCCAATGTGTTTGATAAACTTTAGTGAATGTATATTGTTGTTAATAATATTGTTTGTGCCATATTTTAGGTTTTTCCTACTAGGGAGGATTTGATACATTGGGCTCAAGAAGTTGGCAAGACTATTGGATTTGTTATTGTTACATACAGATCAGATAAAGGTGGTGCAGGTGGAAATAGGAGAGAGTTTCTGACTCTTGGGTGTGAAAGAAGTGGAAAGTATAAAGAATAGAAGAAACAACTTAAACGTGAAGTCACATGAATAAGAAATGTGAATGTCCTTTCAGACTTAGAGGAATACCTCATACTAATGAAGGATGGATACTTATTGTGATATGCGACAAGCGCAACCATGAAAGAGCAGTTACCCTTATAGGTCATCCATATCCTAGGCGCCTCAAAGCTAATGAGAAGACCGTAGTGGCGGACATGACAAAGAACAACGTGAAGCCTGGCAACATATTGCTTGCACTGAAGGAGCATCATCCTGATAATGTGAGTACCATTCAGACTATATATAATGAACGATATTCATATCGCAAGTCGATTAGGGGGCTTCAGACAGAGATGCAACAATTGATGTTAATGCTAAAATCTCATAAGTATGTCCATTTTCATAGAAAGGATGTGTCTGATAACATTGTCCAAGACATCTTGGGCTCATGAAGTTTCGGTAAAGTTATTTCATACATTTCCGACTGTTGTGATACTTGATACAACATACAAAACCAATAGGTATAAGTTGTCTTTACTTGAAATGGTTGGGTTACGTCAACAGATATAACATACTCAATTGCATTTGCTTACATGGAGTCTGAGCGTAGTGATAATTATGTATGGGCTTTAAGTTGCCTAAAACACTTGATTGTGAGTGAAAATGGCCAACCGAAAGTTTTTGTCAGTGATAGAGACCTTGCACTTATGAATGCACTAAATGAAGTTTTTCCTCAATCAAAGCACTTGTTATGTCAATTCCACATAGACAAGAATGTGCAGACAAAGTGTAAGGTGCTAGTCCACAAGAATGATTGTTGGGATATGATTTTTAATGTATGGAAAATTGTTGTGAAGTCCCCAACGGAAGAAGATTATAACAAACGTGTGCCATATTTCAAGCTCGTTTGTAAAGAGTTTAAACCATTTTTTGAGTACTATATGAAGACTTGGTTAACTCCACACAAGGAATGTTTTGTGGATGCATGGGTTGATAAAGTTATGCACTTTGGAAACACAACAACTAATAGGTATGAAGACTTAGTTAATTCCGCACAGTTCATGTTTTAATTCGAATCATCTTCTATGTCTTCATTTGTTAATGCATGTTTCTCGTTACAAGGTTGAAGGTGCTCTTGCAAAGTTGAAGAAGTTGTTGAAACATAGTCAAGGTAACTTCAACCAGTGTTGAGATAGCATGAATGATCTCATTGAGTTGCAACAAAATAATATTCAGAGATCATTTGAACAAAGTGTAATTATCAAGGGTCATAGACACAAAATGAAGTTATTTAGTAAGATTCTTGGAGTTGTGTCTACGACTTGTTTGGACCTGATTCACGAACAATGAGAAAGAAGCAAGAAAGTTGACACTGACAAGGGTGCTTGTCGATGTGTTATCCGCACTACACATGGGATACCTTGCGCATGCAGAGTTACTTATTGGGAAACACATTTCTCATGGATTCCTATAGATGAGATACATGACCACTAGAAAAAGTTAGATGTTGTTTCAAAGGCTAGCACACAGGTGGAACCGTCAGACTGTTCATCTGCAATGCGTAATGCAGTTGAAGCTTTGTGGTGTCGGTTTTTCCAACTTGACATTACAGGTCAAAATGCATTAGTACTCAAGGTGAATGAGCTTGCTCATCCAGACACAACTTCATTGTGCCCCCCGATGCATAGAGTCATAAAAAAAGAGGGTTTGAAAGACAAGACTCTGAAGAAACAAATATCAACCAAGCGTGATCCATCGTATTTTGAGATCATTAACTCTCAAGTGGAAAACAATTCTTCAGTTGATGCACTAATTCGAATTCCTAAGGGTAAACGGAAGAAGTAATTGATATATTCCGATGAGATACCTAGCGAGTTTCTCCAGTATATTGATGACATTACTAACGTGGTAGCGGATGGAAATTGTGGCTATCGCGTTATTGCTTCTTATGTTGGTCAAGGTGAGCAAGATTGGTCTTTAGTTCGCATTCAATGTTATCAAGAAATGCTCTCGCGCCAATGGTTGTATATAGATATGTTTGGGAGTGCAAACTTGAATTTAATTATTTACTCCATTTTGGTTGATACAATTACTGGGACACAACCATTGTCTAAGTGGATGACTGTTGATGTGATAGGTTACGTGATTGCCACATTGTATCAGAGACCATTTGTACTAGTGTCAAAACTAGGAAGTGCAACATTTTTTCCACTGCTTGGGATTCCAACATCACAAGACTTGATGGGCATAACTTTCGTCCAAATGTGTCACTTTGTCAAAGTAAGTACTACAATTGTCTCATTAGAATAACATATATCATATTCTGATTTTGTTTCTTATAATTGTAGGTCAAGCTAAACGCTAATTGCCCGTTGCCACCTATTGCACCTCAATGGCAAAGGTATTTTGATCCAGCATCACATGGATGGATGGAACACTACAAGCGTCGACTTGAAGCATATCCTCAAAAGAAGTCGGACAACCGTAATGTTCACACTTCATTTGTGTCACTTGATGATGATTGATTGTTGTCTCATCATACTTGTTTAAAACTATGATAGCCAATTTCTGTATTCGATGTGTTTTAATTTAAGATTTTCAAATCATGGTAGTTGGATCCATAAGTAGTAACTAATGAATATCAATATAACATAAGTAGAAGCTAATACATCTCCATCAAAATAAATACATGCAAGTCCATAAAACATAAATAGTGACTAATATAAGTATAAATAGAAAATGTAGTACATGTCTAACTTGATGGACCCTCACCCCCGTCCTTCCTCCTCCGCCTCCTCCTATATCCGTCGCCTGGACGAGTCGTAACCAATGTCCGTATCCTCTGGAGGCGCTCGTCAACGACATCACCTAAGTTGAGCATCAGTAGCTCATGGGCAATATTGTTGACCTCATCTAGGATCTCAATGTATCTCTCCTCAGCCACATTGGGCTGACCATGCTCATCGGGCTCAGAATCCACATGCTCCACATGCTCGTGCTGGCGCCGTAGTATATACTCCTCGTATGCAGCAGCTGTCCTATACGGATGCGAAACCCGTATAAACCAAGATCTGTAGCCATCCATACACTCACCAGGATCGTCACCCACTGGAGATCAACAAGATATGTCAAGTATGCGATCGGTACAGCTGTTCAGCTCTTGTCTGGAAGGACCATCCAACCTATCACCAGAAATAAATATGTCCTTCCAGCAATGACTCTGCTCTCCCGATCATCCATCACTCGTCGAGCATCGCATATCTTCTTCAGCTTGTCAAATGATATGCTCGGACCCTTCTGCTGCATCACCTCATCATGAGCCTCTGCTGGTGACATCCCTAAGTACTGAACTAACACCGGAGGTGCCATGACACTTGTAAGCCGTGGTGTAACACTCTCAATTTTGCTAATTAATTACTAAATAGGAAATTATTCCGCTAGAAAAATATTTCGATTCCGATTATATGATTAGAAAATATTGGAGAACGATATATTTTAATTCTAGAATTTTTCGTTGCCTTTTTAATTTTATAGTGCACGCATAACGATCGAAATATATCAGTTATTCCAAACATATTTACATTCTAGAGTATTAATCAATAAAAGACAAATCCCTCTAACACTTCATACTCTCCATGTGGTCAAACTATACCCTAGACATAGGAAACTTGATTTGCTTCAACCACTCCAACTATTCACACCATGCCTTCATGTACCCTTCAACTATTCAACAAAGCTCTCCAAACACTCCAAGACCCCTCAAAAAACTCAGACCACTTCCTCTATAAATAGGGGACTCTACTTCACTTCCAAACACAAAGCACAAGCTTCTCTTCTCTTTTCTCTCTAAAATTTTCTTGAGTCCAAAATTGGTGTTGCTTGTAGTGATAACTTTGGAAGCTCTACCCTTCATCAACCCCTTTAATCCTGGAAGATAACCTTGGTAAGGGGAAGTGAGAATAGCTTAGTGTAGAATTTAGTTGGGTATTTGGGTGAGGGTTGGCCCTAGACCCTCTTCATTTATTAACTTTCAAAGCTGGTTCTGTCTTATGCCTGTTGATTTAGAGCCCATATTTTGGGAATTGATCATTGGATAATTCAGCTCCATGCTTAAAAATCATTTTAAGATGTGTTTTAACTACTGGTAAAGTTTCATAATTTTTGGATGATGTTAAAACCTTATTTTGATTCTTGAAACATTATTGCTCTATTCTGTCTGGTGAGTTCATGCTACTGGAGTTACTTTGTGCGTATCATTAAAGCTCTTATTCTGTTTAGCTTTCCAGATTGGTATCATTTTTAATTTTTGATCTTGTGTTTGATTTTATATGGATTTTTGAGTGACGCAAGGTCATTTCTGGAATAGTCAGAACGTTTTGGTTTTTCTGCACCATTTGGAAAACAGATTTAACTTAGGAAAATTTTTATGAAAAACTAGGCTCAAAGTGGATCATTTCTGGGTTGGTTTCATAAATTTTTAGTAACTGAGTGATTTTATAAAAATCGTTGAAGATGAAGATCTTGTTACTGTAGTTTTCTGTTTTGCTGGAAAAAGTTGTAACTTTGAGAAAATATTTCGCACTGTATTACTACTCAAAAATTCTTGAAAAATTTATATGTTGTATGTTAATATATCTACTATATCATATCAAAAATTCATATTTTTCTGGGCACGTATGAATTTATTATACTTTTTTAGACTAGCTACTGCCAGATTCTGTACAGTTTGAAAGAAGGATTTTTCTGGCCATCTTAAGTATTTTTAAAAATTCTGGAAAAATTCTATTTTGACCCTAACCCTGTGAAGTAACTGTATAAATTAATTGGGGACCAAATAAAATTGTTTAATATTTATTTTATCCCTTTTAAAGAAAGGACAGCATGCTGAAGAGTCACTGAAACAAAGGAAAAACCACTTTTCCTTCAACTTCTGAATATTCGAAATTTATGAGCTTTTTAATACCAAATAAATCATTTTTAAGATGATAATGATGTTTTCAAGGCAAAATGATTGTTTTGGACTTATTTATAAATTCCTATAATTTTTGGATATGGTTTAAATGATAATATGTCTAGAAGGACTAAAATAAATTTCAAACAATGGTGTTAATAGTAGAAGTTAATAAAGGCCTAAGTGCCAAAAGATGAATATAGAAAATGTGAAAATTGAATATATGACTTTTAAAGGTGTATTCTCCCTATTAGGAGTATTATATGAATACCATGATAATTGCTTTGTTTTTGGGAGTTAAATTGAAATCTGTGGTAAAGGATTTGACAGGGTGGTGTAATTAGTAATCTTCTTTGCAAAATGTTGTTTGAGCCTAGTTGTATGGATGTGATGTGAACCTGGTTGAATCCTTGTGCTAAACTATGCTTAAAAGTACTAAAACACCTTGAGATTGTATGTTTTGAAAATAGTATTTTCGAAAACTTCTATTAAGGAGGAATAAAAGGTAAAAGTGGTGCGTTGGCACAATAACGTTATACTCTAGGGAGTGGGTTTTGGCCTTTGGGGGCTTTAACCAGAGTGTGAGATGCCTTGGGGACTCGGTGGTAGCTCCCCAATGTCGTGCTACTCACTGAAAAAGCTCGGTTACCTCGACACGTCTCTAAGTATATTCTGGATCGGTGGAGAGTACTGAGGTACATGGACTTGTACGAACGAAGTATGACTCCCGGTCACCTCCTTAATAGAAAGAGTCGCTAGCGATGATGTCGTTTTTGTTTTTTTTTTTTTTGGAGTCTCATGCATTACGGTATCCTTGAATGTGCATGTTGTGTGATGTTACGAGTAAGAATATCAATTGTAAGCTATTATAGATTTTCTGTTTAAAAATCTAAATATCCTGACTCTACTTCTACCAAACTTTGTTGTATCTCACTCCTCTGTTTTGTGTTGTATTTATCTATCTATGTATATATCTATTACGCGATACAATAGATGGCGGCTCGAGAGACCCTCTTGGAAATCAACTGCCCAATTGAATTTGGCTACTGGGAGCATGATGTATCTTGTGGGACGCCCACTTTTGTAGGAGAAGTATCCTTCTGGATATCTCATCTGTCGCTACCGATGCTCCGGCCCACTTACATTGGAGCGACTTTGACGTTGGTTATTCGGACACCCCCTGGTCTCATGCCTGTACCCGCAGCGTTCCGACCCGCTTCTCATCCTTCTTATTTCACTCCGTCTCTTGTGGAGCAGTACTCTGGTGGCCAGGGTTGGTTTTTCAACTCGCCTAGGGAGAGCTCTCCTGAGAGTGATCCGAGTGAAGATACTGTGATGGAGAGTGCAACGTCCTTTATTTAGTTATATTTTCGTTAAGACATTTTGGATGGCTATAATATTTGATCAGTGCATTTCCTATGTGCGACATCTTCTACTCTTCGAGTGGTAGAGTATTTTTTTGTCATGTCGTCTAGGATTCCCAGTAATTTATGTTTTGTTATCTGACTAATTAATATATCTATGTTATATTAGCTTATCGTATGTGTGTTAGTTACCAATTCTAAACTTTCATTCGACTAGGTCTCATTACCGTTTCGAATATACAACTATTAAGTTTCGAAAAATTTTACACGAAATTTAACCTCTTGATACGAGTATGATGAATTAGCCTTAATAACTTTAATTGAATAGCTCATTCCGCTTAGTATAAATTGGGGCGTTACACGTGGCGGCGTCATGAACACCCCATCAATCTTCAGATGTGTCAGAGCTGCCACATCGTTCAGAGTGATGGTCATCTCCCCCATCGGGAGGTGAAAGGAGGATGTCTCATGGTGCCACCTCTCCAAAATGCAGCAATAAGTCCCTTGTCAATAATGGAATAAGTGCAAAACATCAGTGATGATAAACCTGAGTCCCGTAAAACTGAACGTATGTAGTCGTCAGGAGGCAAGTAGGCTATCCACTTGATACCATGACTAACGGCCTTCATCTCCGGCTTCTTCCCCTGAAAATATTGTTAATTTTAAAACTCAGTCATAAGAAATTGTTCTTATTCAATTTAATACTAATTAAAATAAGTTACTTACCTTGTTGTTCCAAACATATGCAGTCTCATGCTGGTCATAAGATATTAGTAGAGACAACTCATCCGGACCCTAGGATATGCAGTCGGACGTGGAGCTCCACCCTGAGTCTGCTGTCCCACATCAACTGGTACATCGTCGTGCTGAACATCAGCAATGTCTACCTCGTCTACAATGTCATCATGGATGGGCTGCACAACTGGCTCACCAACACCGCGGCCACGAGCACGACCTCGACGACGATGTTTAGCTGCATCCTGACCACGTCTAGCACGTGCAGAAGCGGTAATGTGATTCGGGTTTACCATCTCTAATCTGCAAAAGTTTAACACAAAACACATTTTTATAATACAAAACTTATATACTATAAACATAGACAAATAATATTTTACTAAATTATAGACAAGACTTTTTTTTTAATTCATAATTTAATATTACAATTTGTTTTAAATAAATACTTTTTATTTTTAAAAAATATAAAATACATACATTTCAAGTTTTTCAAATATTTATTTTTGAGGAAACTAGCTTCATCTGGATATTAATATTCGGGCGCGCCCATACACTCAAATCCGGTAGAAACCGGATAATCTTTTCCGGTTGGGCCCAAATACTCAAATCCGTTTCAAACCGAAAAATCATTTCCGGTTGCGATTCAAAATTGGTCTTTGAAGAAACAGCAACAAACATCCATAAAATAACTCAAAAAACACACAAATCAGATGAAAAACATAGTAAAACTAACCTTTTACGGGTTTAAATGCTTGATATTCTGCAAGAATCACTCCTTTGGAAGAATTTTTCACTAGAGAAGTTAAGATAGAAGAATTAGGAAATGATTTGGAAGGTTTGTGGTTTAACGGAAATGATTTTCTGAATTTAACTGTGTGGTGCGTCACATACTTAATTAGAAATATATTTCTGGATTCGTCCGGATATTAAAATCCGGTCATAGGACAAAAAAAAAAAAAAAAGACTACTTGAAGTAGCATTTGAGAATGGTGCGGTGGCAATAGTGCCACCCGAGAGTTTGGGGTGGAGGGGAAGTAGAGAATTCAAGTCCATGGAAAGGGTCGTATCGTAGGTGCTGAAAGTGTCAGTGTTACCTCACTTATAACTAACTTATCCATCTGGCATTGTCTCCTCTTCTGAATCGTCATTCTGAACGCAACTGCAAGCACAAGTGAAACCAAGGAAGATGGATTCGATGACGGTGGATGAATTCCTGCAGCAGTGCAAGCAGTCCGGTGACGCTGCCTACGCCGCCTTTCGGTCACTGCTGGAGCGTCTAGAGCGTCCTGAAACCCGTTCACAGGCTCGGATCTTCCTTTCCCACCTTCAGAAGCGTTTTCCCACCAAGGACTCCTGCGATCAATGCTTTCAAACCTACCATTTCCGTGTCGAAGACATTTTATTGGATCAATACGAGGGTATGATTTGTTTGGTTGCTCAATGAAAATGAACGAAAATTGGATTTGACTTTGACTCGCTTTCCCACTCTGTGGATTTGGATTTTACTGTTCTACAATAAATAACGGACAAAACTGACTTTATTTCCTGTCATTTATTTCTTCCTTCCTTCCCGCTGAAGGCATTATCAATTTCCATTTCAAATTCAACAGTATCCTCCTGTAGCCTGGTCGTATAAGATTGTTTTTGGGCTCTAACTGGAGCATCAACTGAAACTGCATTGGAGATTATGTATCTGCGTTTGATGTCACTGGAAAGTTAAAACAAACATCCTACATTTAACAGCACTTCCCTCACTGACTAGCTCTTGCTAAAATTCTAAGTGCAGGAAACCAAGGGAGAAATAAATTGACTATGATGGTGATTCCTAGCATTTTTCTCCCCGAGGACTGGTCCTTTACTTTTTATGAAGGAATTAATAGACATCCAGATTCCATTTTCAAGGACAGGACTGTTGCTGAGTTAGGTTGTGGAAATGGATGGATATCTATTGCCATAGCTGAGAAGTGGTTGCCCTCCAAGGTTTCCTTTCCAATTTATGCCAATGCCTAGAAACACCTTTCTCCCATATTCTATGCTAACTTGGTGCCATAACATGTGTAATTGCTGCAGGTCTATGGTCTTGATATCAATCCTAGAGCGGTAAAGATTTCGTGGATAAATTTATACTTAAATGCTTTAGATGAAAATGGCCAGCCCATCTATGACGAGGAGAAGAAAACTTTGCTGGACAGGGTAGAGTTCCATGAATCTGATCTTTTGTCCTATTGCAGAGAAAATGAAATTCAACTTGAAAGAATTGTAGGATGCATACCACAGGTAACTCCAGAACCATCTCATGTACTCACACATTATGTTGGCTATTATTTTTCGCATAGTTGTTATAGGTATGCCTTGTGCCAGTTTCATTGAGGTGCAATCAGAGTCATGAACCAACTATCTCAAAAGTTTAAGCTACTGAATGAAAGAACTTGAATGGTTTTATATCTTCACATCCTTTACCACAAGAGCACTTTGGCCTCCAAAAGCGGACAATGTACCAAGTGCTGAAATTTGACTTTTAGTTAGAATAATGAGGGTAACAAGGATCCAAATCCAGACTGCATGATGTTAGAGGCAACAATATCATGTCGTGAACTAATTAATCTCAAAACTTATAGTTTGGTGAAAGCACGTGAGCAGTTTTATATCTAACAACCTAGTACCTGCATGATCCTTTGATTACCTTTTGACAAGATACCTTTGACTACATGTACTAAGTGGGGAGTCGATGTTTTTGAGTCAGAATATTTCATTTTGATTAATGGCATTTGGACTTCAAGTGCTAATAGTTCTTGTCCTGTTACTGTTTGTGTTCATAATTCTTTGGCTGGGCTGCTGTTTTTTACCTTGTGGTTTTACTTTTTATGGAATGATGCAATGATGCAATATAAACTTGTGTCCGATATGTTCTTTGGCTGGTACCTTTTGCCAGTTACTTCTCAAACCAAATTCTTCACAAAATTTGTCTCGAGACAGTGTGATGGTCGGTTTCTGTATGCCCTAGCATTTGCTCCACAGAAGCATACACCTTTTTCTATCTGGGCCTGGTTTCGATGATAAGGATCTTGGCACTTATGACAACCTGCTCTTTTGGCAGTCACAACTCTTGATGAATGTGGTTTAACTTGTGTTTTTTTTGGCAGAATCATTTGATTAATATATATTATTCTTGTGGTTGACTCCCTGCAGATTCTTAATCCAAATCCAGATGCAATGTCTAAGATGATAACAGAAAATGCAAGTGAGGAATTCCTTCATTCGCTGAGCAATTATTGTGCACTTCAGGTAAGTAAGATCCTTATTTTATTTCATTGGTTACTGAAATTTACTTGGAACTTGGCATTTTTATCCTGCATCTTTTCATGCTAAGCCTAAAGCTGAACCTCACTGCTCCCAAAAGAAAATGTAGAGGAAATAAAAAGAATTTTTCATTGGTATTGGGAACTACACAATAATAAACTGATCTACTGTTCAAGTTGCTTAGATTCATTGTAACTTAGGAAAGAGTTAGAAATATTAGCCTAAATATTCAGGCTGAGTGTGTTTTTCTCTCAAGCAATTTCGCTCATATATTCTCTCCTTCCTAAAATGTTAAGAGCGCATCTGGTAAATGCGTAGATTATAACCTATCTAGGAGATTCTAAAGTTGATGAATAAGCTTGATGAACTGCAAGATTATAGCTTATAAGTGTGACATTATAATGTCTAAAAGCAAGCTTTTCAAAACTACTTGGGTCTTCGGTAACTTGTAGCTTCTAAAAGTTAGCTGCCAATAATTCATTTATCAAATTACCCTTAATTTTTTTGACAGATGACAAATTAGTCTAACACAATTATTTTACCCTATCAATATAATATTACATGTCCTTTTAATTTATTTAATACATTTCAGCTTGTTATATTTATACAACTAATTTTGTCAAACAACTCTAATTTAATCAGCTAGCTACGTAGCTACAAGCTTTCAGCTTTTAGCTAGTTTTCCAAACAAACCATAAGTGGCACAGTCTGTTTTGAGTTTTCTATCTGCCTAGCCATGATATTGCTTCCATAAAGCAACTTCTATGACTTTTTTCTGGTCACTTCTGAAATGTTGCTTCAGACTCATTCAATGATTTCTCTGTGTGAAGCCACAAAGATAATTTTTTTTATCAATATATTACTTTTACCGGCTCAAGTTATTCATGATTCTCTCAGTTACAGGGATATTTTGGCAATATAGAAACGTTTCTGGTTTATGACATAAATGCACTCATGTATTTTTTTTGTCTTTTGTTGTGTCTAGGGTTTTGTTGAGGACCAATTTGGCTTAGGTCTAATTGCTAGGGCAGTGGAAGAGGGGATAGCGGTAATCAAACCAACCGGAATTATGATCTTTAATATAGGAGGCCGCCCAGGTCAAGCTGTTTGCAAACGATTGTTTGAACGCCGGGGTTTTCGCATTACAAAGCTTTGGCAAACTAAAATCATTCAGGCTAGTAAAATATGTTTAACCATATGTCATTTTTCCATTGGAGGTATAATCATACTGATATGTATTGGTACAGGCTGGTGACACAGATATTGCAGCCTTAGTTGAGATTGAGAAGAACAGCCCACACCGTTTTGAGTTCTTTATGGGACTTTCTGGTGATCGGCCTATATGTGCTCGGACAGCATGGGCCTATGGGAAATCTGGTGGAAGCATTTCCCATGCTTTATCTGTTTACAGTTGTCAACTTCGTCAACCTAATCAGGTGGGGGTTCTTCATTAAAGCTTAGGCAAAAATGTATTTTTAGTGCATTAGATCTACTTAAAGTTTCACTTGGTCCCTTGGCAATTTTTTAATTTGTTTTGGACCCATAACTTTTTTTTTTGGTTTCTATTTGGTCCTTTTCTGTTAACGCTATCGAATATTTAACGGAAAAAGACAAAATGGCGCAGTTTTGGTGCTAAAGAATATAGAAGCCCTAAGTTAAAACGATGTCATTTCGTCCTTTTCCGTTATCAATTTAACGGAATTAATGGAAAATGACCAAATTGAACCGAAAAAAGAAGTTATGGGACCAAAGCAAATCAAAAGATTATTAGGGGACCAAAGTGAAAATTTAGAGTTTAAATAGAGTCAAGGGACCAAAATTGCATTTTTGCCTTTAAGCTTATCGCCACAATAATATTTGTTGCCCTGAAGGAAATTTAGAGCATCATCCTATTTGTTTTCTGACAGGTTAAGGTTATATTTGATTTTCTAAAACATGGATTTCAAGAGATCAGCAGTTCTCTAGATTTATCGTTTGAGGACGATTCAGTTGCTGATGAGAAGATCCCTTTCCTTGCCTATCTAGCAAGCACTCTTAAAAATAATTCCTATTTTCCGTATGAGCCACCAGCAGGAAGCAAACGTTTCCGCAATCTCATCGTAGGATTTTTCAAGACTTATCACCATATTCCACTCACTGCCGATGTAAGAAGAAAATTTTTCTTAACTAATTATGAATCCATATGGAAGTGTGCATGTACATAGATGCATTTACAATAAGATGGTGTCTTATTAGATTTATCCTTGTAGTAAGCTTTGCTCTACCTTAAATATCCCCTATAGCTATGCCATCATTTAAATATATTCTTTATTGCAGCCAAGCAAAATTCCATGCATTAATGAATAAATAAGGTAGTGTATGTGATGCATGAGCAGAAGAAAAGTACTTAGTAGATGGGTTACTATTGTAATTTCCAAAAATTTTAATTAATTTTCATAGCTTCTGTTACGGGTAGTTTTATGGGCCAAATCTGTGTTATATAGGAAATCTGGCGTTTTATTTTGATGTCCCAATCATTTTAATGGGCTTGGGTTAGTAAGAGTCAAAGTTTACCGTTTACATTTTGGTTGTGGTTTTCTTGTAACTTGCTTTCTATTGTAATTGTGAATTCCTGTGAGGTATAGGCTAGAAGTGTGTAACCTGAAAGGTCTTCCATATATATATATATATATATATATATATATATATATATATTGTTTTTTTAAAAAAGAAAAACAAAGAAAGGCCCTCTAGTATTGCAGACCACTTTTTTGAATCTTCAATTCATAATTATCATGAACTTTCTTCTTCCCTGGTCTGTTGCCCCAGAAGGACCAACCAATTGATTGTGTTTGACTCATTCTTTTCTCAGCCCTTCTCTACTCCTTGGTAGAACCCAATTTAGACTCTTGCTATGCACAATATGTGAGCAGCACCTGTTATCATTTAAGTTATAGTTCAAATCCTGTAGAATCATGCTTTCTTTTTATTGGAATAATTTCTAATTATCTAATTAGTAATCAGTTAAGAAGAATTCTGCATGTTGGTCTAGTGGCTAGGGAGCACAACTTTAGGTAGCAATTCCTCAGTTCGAACCCATGTGGTTGCATTTGGCTGTTAAAAGAAAGTTAAGAAGAATCTTATCCTAACAGCAACTAAATAATAACTAACTGATTTCTAATTAGATTGTTACATATTATCTCCAATACTTTTTCTGATTTAATATCTGTTTTAAGTACAAAAATCTAATTGACTTTAGTTCATAGTAATTTGTCATTTTGTCTTATTTAAAAAGGTGAGTTCCATAAACAAATAATAACAAAGTGAAAGATGAAACGCCAGAGAAAAGATCGGTTTATTTCTGAATTGGTCTCCCGGTAAAGTATAGATGTTGCTTGAAGTAACCAAAAAAATTGTTCAACATTCATTTGAGGTGGCATTTATCATGCACAAGGGTGAGTTTTTTTTATGTGTTTTGGGGTGGGGGGGGGGGGGCAGGACTTGGCACAAATCTGACCATGTATTTAAAGTTTGATTGTGATATTATATTTTCTTATTAATAAATCAATGGTGGGGGATGCTTTGTGCACCCATTCACAATGTTAAGTGCCACCTTCATTTGAAGGCCAGGAGTTTTGGCATCAAAATTCTTTCTATTGTTGGATGAATTGATAGTTTTGCAACATGCGGTGTGATTTATATTTGCACCTGCTCTAGCTTATGGGTTCAAATGCTTCCTATACAACATAAGTAATAACTTATGAACAATAAAAATTAAAAGATGTGTAGTGCTCACCCATACTTGTTTAATTGAGTTGATAACATGTTACGTGTGAACCATCTTACTTAGGCTACTGGTTGGGGACTACCGCTATGTTTGGTTTGACGTTTAACATCCAAAACTATGGGTTTGATGGTTGTGTTTTGTCTCACTTGAGATAAATGCTTGAGTGGAATGCTCCCAGCATAATGTATTTATAATTTATAATGATTACATAAATGTGATCCCAAAAATTAGGGATTCACATAACTAATTACAATAACTATAATATTCTAACTGAGAGATTTCATAATCTATATGTACAACAAATATACAAGAATCAAATCAAATCATACAATGTATATCTTAATAACCTTGAACATTGTACATAGTTTCAAACTTGGTTTTGACCCTTTCAACATGAAACATTTTGTTGGTTTTGCAATGAATGAAACCCTGTATGTGAGTGTGTTCACATAAAATATCCTGTTAATTTAATATTATATATTATATTAGTTGTTTTGTGTTATCACATAGGTAATGTCATATCCTCTTTGGTAATTATACATTTAAAATGATTTTTATCAAAACTATTCGGACAGCATTCATTATGTCAAAATCACTTTTTTAGTAAATATTTCTAAACATAAATCAATTAACTGAAACCCACTTTTAAATCAAATCAAATTTAAACTTTACAAACTCAAGTTCAAACACACACTACATGCCCTATAGTATATTCGTTTGGTTCATGTAATGTATTACAATGTTGACTTCATCTTTTGAAATCTTGTGCAAGAACGTTGTCATTTTTCCTTCAAGGACTACAGCAATTGAGAATGCTCTTCGCTTGTTCTCACCTCGCCTTGCAGTTGTTGATGAACATCTAACTCGATACCTACCAAGGCAGTGGTTAACATCTTTGGCACTTGAGGTTTGGATTAGTCATACCTCGTTCTTTTGTGTTCACATGCTTTCATAATATCTGCAACATTTAGATCAATTACTATTCTGTTGAGTTCCTGTCCTTGTATCTTGATGTGTCAAAGAAATGCAACAATGTGAATGCTTGCTATTTCTGTGAATTTTTTTCAAAAGCAAGAATCATTTCTAGAAATTATTTTGTTTGGCAAGTGTTAGAAATATCACAGGGAGCGAGAGAAAGTAAATCTGATAGCATGGTGACAGGTGAAAAACTGAATGTAGTGAAGGTTATGGAATGATTAAGATTGCGTGTGAGTTGAATTAAACGGACAACCAGGAGTAAAAGAATAGAATCCAAAGACAAAGAAGGAAATACCATGTTAGAAATATGGAAGGGAGCAAGAGACAGTAAAACTAAGAGTATGGTGAAACTGAAAGTATATTTCTGGATGCAATAATTACAACGAGAGAGGGTTCTTTATTTACAAGAGTAGGAAGCTAACTCTGCAACAGACTGTAACTGAGTTAGTTAGATGAGGAAAACAGTATCAATATAACAGATCATGACTAGCTAATTAAGAGTAACTAAACAGAACTTAACCATATCACATACTCAAATAGCTGGGAAACATTTAAGAAAGAAATGCAACCACATGCATGTTTGACTTTTCGTTGGATTTCTTTTCTTTTATGGAGAGAATCACTTATTTAAAAGTTTTTCTTTTGTCAGAAAAGTTTTTTTTTCTTCGAGGAAAACATTTAATTTTTATTGGTAAATTCTTGCATGAATGAAGTATTCCATGTAAATTGTAACAACATACAGATTCAATCTTTACCATTCATTCCATGTGAACCCAGTCAGCCGAAGGATATCTCAGATTCTACTTCTAATTTCTGCCGTCAACAAAAAGCTTTAAATAGCTGTTTTTCTATCAAATTAGAATGAATAAATTATGCTTCCATATAAAAGCATGCTGTGTGCCATCCACTTTCTTTAAGTAGAGCAAAATTTGTTGTATTCTGCTTTATTACTTGATGATGCTTGCTTGTCTTCCATGCTCATCCCTTTCCTTTTGGGGTATTGAATTCTAAACTGTGGTGTGGTCTTGACAGACATGAAATTCAGTTGGCTTTGAATTTTGCAAAATGAATTTAAACTCTCATGTCTCGACAGATATGAAATTCAGTTGTCCTGTAGTTTATTCTCAACCTTATAAGTTTCTTCAGAATAAGGCATACTGTGTATTCTCCAAAATTCTAAACACCACTCATCACATACGCCAACATTTATTGATGGTGAAGAAGAGATAACCTGGGGGAAGATCACCATCTCCATAGTGTTAGTTGCTAGTTGTTTGCCATTATAAAGTTTTCAATACACAGTGTGTTGTTATGTGAAAAATCATTGACTCTGATCTATTAGTTGTGAACTGCTTCTCATGGAATTGGATATTGTGCCAAGGGACATGAATTAATTTTACCGATTGAAGTATGTGGTTCTGAAAACTTGAATTCTTAAATTGAAATAAAAAACGATCGAATGGTTTTCTATTGTGCCGTGTTTGTAACAGTTTAATTTGATTTTTGCATCTTCCTTAAACTTATTTTTCTTTCTAGTAGAGCACAGAAACTGTTGACTCTTCAGATGATACAATTATGGTAATTGAAGCCCCTCGGCAATCGGACTTAATGATAGAATTAATAAAGAAATTGAAGCCTCAAGTGGTGGTGACTGGGATCGCTCATTTTGAAGCTGTTACTAGTTCAGCTTTTGTGCACCTTTTAGATACAACACAAGAAATCGGATCTCGTCTTTTCGTGGACATATCAGATCACTTTGAGCTATCCAGCCTTCCAGGATCAAATGGAGTCTTGAAGTATCTTTCAGGAACTCCTCTGCCCCCTCATGCAGCGATTATATGTGGACTGGTAAAGAACAAGGTAATATTCCATGTTAACTTCTCTACATGTTGGACTTCTGTTTTGGCTTGATATCAACATTTTCTTACTGATGGCGCTAACATACATGTTTTCCAGGTTTATCCAGATTTAGAAGTAGCTTTTGTCATTTCAGAAGAAGAATCCCTTTTTAATGCCTTGTCCAAAACTGTTGAATTACTTGAAGGCAATACTGCATTAATTAGTCAGTACTATTATGGCTGTATTTTTCATGAGCTTCTAGCTTTTCAGCTTGCCGGCCGGCATGCACCTGCTGAGGTCTGTCACTCCTTGTTATTTGGCAATAGGTTTAAAATTGAGTGGATTTTAGCATGTAAAATTTGTTACTGATATCTATCAATTCCTTTATTTGTGGTTCCAAATATATTCTAACCACCAAAAAATTTCGTAGAGTACAAAGCATGACCTAGAAGATAATTTTGTGAGAGTACTTTCCTTTTCCCTGCTATCCTTTGCCTCTTCCCAAATTCATATGCGAAATTGTGTCACAATCATTCATGTACTGGTAATTGGGTGATTTACCAATTGCAATGGGACATTAGAGTCTGAATTTCGCTGATAGAGGACAAGCCGACTTTATCTGCTAATGTCTTGTCTGCCTTAAGAGGAGAAATGGACAACGTGGGTTCCATTACCACAACAACATTGTTCTCAAAGACATTATAAGGTTCTGGGATAGTTGAGGAAACATTATCTGCAGCATACATGATAGGTTCATGCATGGCCAAAATTTTTATCCGCCAAGTTACATACAGGAAAAATTATGGGGCCTGGTCAATTTGTTATATTGACAACCTAAAGCATAATACACCTCAAATTTTGTTATTTATATTTTGATTTTGATAACTACTATTATCGTTGTTTGTAAGAGGGAGTATGCTATGAAAATCAACACAAAGGCATCTTTTCTGTACAGCTTATTTATGTGCAGCTGCCATTAGTTCATATATTAGTTTATTGGTTAACATATGTTTTCTCATTGCTTCATGTCTTTCAGAGAATCTGTGAAAATGTCAGATCAGTTGATGTGATAGGGTTTGCTAGATCATCCTTGTCAGTCCTTAATAATGCTGAGTTATCTATTGACGGGGTGGAGAACGGATCCCTGATCCACATGGATGTTGATCAAATCTTCTTGCCTGTTCCGTCTCTTGTTAAGGCTGCTGTTTTTGAAAGTTTTGCTAGACAAAACATGGCGGAGTGTGAAACTGATGTCACCACAAGCATTAAAAAATTCGTCAAGAGTAACTATGGCTTTCCAATGGATAGCAGCACTGAATTTATATGTTCTGACAATTCAAAAGCTCTTTTTAATAAGCTTGTCCTATGCTGCATCCAAGAAGGCGGTACCCTCTTTTTTCCAGCTGGATCAAATGGAAACTATGTTTCTTCTGCCAGATTTTTGAAAGCTGATATAGTGACAGTCCCTACTGATGTCAATGTTGGTTTTAAGTTCACAGAGAAGACACTCACCGGAGTCCTAGGGTCTGTTAAAAACCCATGGGTCTATATTTCTGGTCCTACAGTTAGTCCAACCGGCTTAGTCTATAGCAACAGTGAGATTGGAGAGATTTTAAGAACTTGTGCTAGATTTGGTGCAAGAGTTATAATTGATACTACATCCTCCGGTTTGGAATTTGACTGTGAAGGCTGGGGTGGCTGGGATTTGGAGGGTTGCTTGTCTAAGTTGAATTCCTCAATCAAGCCATCATTTTGTGTGTCTCTTCTTGGAGGATTGTCTCTGAAGATGCTCAACGGTGTTCTCAGATTTGGATTTCTTATTCTAAACCAGCCAGTTTTGGTTGACACATTTTACAGTTATCCAGGATTAAGCAAACCTCATAGTACTGTTAGATATGCTACGAAGAAGTTGCTGGAGGTTAGAGAGCAAAAACCATCGAACCTATCAGATGCTATTCTTGAACACACAAGGATATTGAGAAGTAGGTCTAAGTGCTTGAAAGAGGTAATTTCTGCTTTGCTAAACATTTCTATTTGAACTTTGCTTTAATTGGTTTGGTTTAATTTAGTGGTTATAATTCTTTTTATTTTCTTCTTTTGTTTTTAAGCAGAGTAAAATTTATGCTAGACAAATTAATTGACTAATATTATGCTAGACAAATTAATAAGTTGAGGATTAATGTGAGAGTTTCTTTTTTTTAGGGATTAAAGTTGCCAAAATATATTGAAATGGTCGATCTCTATTGAACCAATGTGTACAGATATATACCAGGATTATACAACTGATTTCTCACATAATTCTCCTAGAATCATGTTATCATAGCACCTATTTCCTAAGATAACAAAATTAAAGATATATACAAATAATCTACACTACCTTCTTAAAATAATTCTCAAATCACATCTCGATCTTTGCTTATATGATTGGATATTACATAAATAAATATAGCAACAAAATATACAGCAGAGCATATCTCCGTATTAAAAGTAAAATTTATGTACAAGTTTGGAGACAAATTTAATGATTTATTCTAAGAAGAGTGTTAAATTTTTTTTTTTTTTTTTGGTCTTCTTGTGGGATTTACCACCCTAGGTGCTCGAGAAAAGCGGGTGGGACGTGCTTGAATCGTGTGCTGGTGTTTCTGTCGTGGCCAAGCCCTCTGCCTATCTCAACAAAACTATAAAGCTAAAGATTTTACCAAACGATGAAGGCGGCCAAGGAAATGACACTATGGAAATAATGCTGGACGACTCTAATATTAGGATTGCCATTCTGAAAGCTACTGGATTATGCATTAATAGTGGCTCCTGGACTGGAATTCCTGGATACTGTCGGTTCAATATTGCACTAGAAGAAAATGATTTTAAGAAAGCATTGGATTGCATTCTAAAATTCAAAGAAGTAGCTCTGGGTTAAAACATCTGTCATTGTTAGACATATTGTTCTTTAAACGCTTGAGCTTCAGTGCATGTCATCTTTTATTTTCTTTTTTAGGGAGGTTAAGTTTGGTGTATTCCTCCTATACGCACGTTACTACGGATGTAATTGTCCTTTTTTTTCATCTAGTAGCAATTACTTATTTAATTGTCCTTTTTTATCATCTAGTAGCAATTACTTACTTAATGTTACTCTGCGATGTGTTTCTCTACCCGTTTGTCAGGGCCGGTCCAAGCATTCTCAAAGCTGCTACTTTGCCCACCACCCTTATTTCTTGGTTCACCACTTGCTGTTATTTTTTTTTTCAATTTTGTCCCTCGCTCGAGGATTAATCCTTGTTTTTCAACTTAAAAAGAGGCATTTGTGCAAACAGGGATTAATATTAATCTCTATATTGCAACTTAAATATCTTCGCTCAGAAATTAATTTCTGTTTTCCAACTTAATTTCAACACTGTATTTTCATACATTGATTAATATATGTTTCTATATAGATATTAATCTCTGTTTTCATACCAATATTAATATCTGTTTTTCTGCAATCTATCATTTTCAAATAGCATGAATAACAAAGAAAAAAAAAACCTAATTAAAAAACAATGTTGGTGATTTTGGGTTTAGTTACATATGAAGTATTGAGTGTGTCAAAATTGAGTTTGAGGTTTATGTGTTTGGAAAATTGGTAAAGTTATATTTTTAAATCCAGATTCAAGCCAAACGTATATTAATCCATGTTTTTCTGATTCTCGCTCGAATATTAATCTCAGTATAAAAATACAGTGTTGGAATCAAGGTTTTTTTTTTCCTTTGTCATTCGTGCGCTTTGAAAATGATGAATTGCAGAAAAACAGATATTAATATCTGTATGAAAACGGATATTAATCCATGTATGAAAATACAGTGTTAGAATTAAGTTGGAAAACAAAAATTAATCTCCGAGCGAAGGTTTTTAAGTTGTAATACAGAGATAAATCTCCGAGCGAAGGTTTTTAAGTTGTAATACAGAGATAAATCTCCGAGCGAATTTTAAAATGGAGATTAATCCCTGTTTGCGCATATGCCTTTTTTTAAGTTGAAAAGCCGAGATTAATCCCCAAGCGAAGGACAAAATTAAAAAAAAAATAACAGCATGTGGTGAACCAAGAAATGAAGGTGGTGGACAAAGTAGCAGCCCATTCTCAAGGTCTAATGCAAAATTTTTTATGGGTTAAATTGATTATTTGGTCCCTATATTCTTCACTTATTTTTGTTTTAGTCCTCTTATACTTAAAATATGTTTTTTTAGTTCTTATATATGTCAAAGTTAGTCAAATTAGTCCACTCATCGATTCTTTTATTAGTGTTTATACATTTTTGTTTTAAAAATAATTTTTCTGAATTAAATAAATACTAATGTGGCAAGGGTAAAAAGAAAAATATAAGGATTAAAACAAAAACATGTTCATGTATAGGGACAATAACGAAAAAATGCATATATGTATAAAGACTAAAACATATAGTTAATACAAATATAATGATTAAAAGAAAAATGTAAGTTGTTCATGTATGCATTATTGATTGGCTCACAGAAAATTCGTAAGCTACATAGGATAAGATTAATGCTGTTAGTATCTAAATCGAACGATGAAAACCAATCCGAAAAAGTTGGCATATATGGAGTAAAAGGAACTTTTTTTAGATATATGGAATGAAATGAAAATTCCGGACAAGTATAGGAAGCAAAAGATCGATTTAAATTTTTTTACGAGGCCTTTTAAAATTAATTAATTTTTTTTATGTTATTTAAAATTTTCTTTAAATTATTTTGGATATAAAATCACTTAGTAAATTATTATATTCAATTTCATTTAACAATTTTTTAATCAATAGTAAAACTATTCCATTTAATTTTTATTGAGATATTGTTAATTTTAGATAGCACTTTCTTAATTTTTAATGCATTATATTAAAATTAGATATCTAATTTTATAATTGAGCAAAATTAGCTTCAACTCTAGTTCTCATAGTTTTAGTTCATGACAACACTGACCGAGTGGGGGAGAGCGAGGTTTTGTGTAATTTTTTATTTATTTTTATTAGGTTTTGTGTAATTTGATAACAAGGATTAGGAGAAAAGACAAGATAATATGAATGAGGATTAGGGGAAAAGACAATACATGGAAATTCACGTGAGGATAAATATTTTGTTTGAGAAAATTATTATGTTGTTTGGTATCATGCCAACACCTAAATTTCCCAATATAACCTCAACTCCCCAATATAACATCCAGATTCACAAATAAAATTAGTATACATCTAGCACCATAAAGAGATTAATTTACTTTTAAGTGTTAAGAAAAACCTTTTCAAGCTAGAGAAAATCAATAATAACATTTTCTTCTGAGCAAAATAAGCCAATCCAAGTAGACACCATTCTTCAGCACAGTAAACATGAAATAATTGTACAACAACAATAATTGTACCAATAAATATAAACTTAATTCCTAATTTGCAGCATCCTTATGACCTCATCTCAAACTTGAAGATGTATGTTATGCTGTCATGACAAGAAGGTTAATGACAGAGACCATACAACAAAAATCTTTGCTATTGAATCAATAAAGTCAGATTTTTTTTCCTAATATTATTTCTGAAACCAATCATTCAATTGAACTCAGAAGCATATTATGGAATTTTTACAAGCCAACAACAGAGCATGATTGTACATATTCTGACCGAAGAAAAAGAAAGAAAATGCTTTACAAAATGGAGACTTGCGTGAATAGTGATGAAAAAGAGAGAAGAGATTTGTTTTTTTGAAAACCAAGAGGGAAGAGATGACGAGGTCATGAATGTGTACTGCATAGGTTTTCGGGCTTTAATCGCGGGTCTTGTGTGAACTGTGATAAAGGGGAGAAATTTAAAAAAAAAAAAAAAACACTTTATTAAGTCTAGTAATATTTCCTTCAAAAAATAAGATTTGAAATATTTATTATTGAGTCCATGATATAGGTTATGTAATTATTCATGAATGAGGTGGCACTTTATCAGTTGTTATCAACTTATTCTAGAATAGATAAACGACCTAACTCATGAATATATACATAAACACAAGAACGAGATCCTGGATGGAGTAAAATGTGAGTGCAAATCCTGGACGACAACAAAGGATCCTTTCATATTGTCAAAATGCGCGAGACAAATAAAAAGATAAGCAACTCAAGACAAGGGAATCCCTTTTATAAAGAAAAGAATCCACAAACACAACCGTTGCAAGGATAGATTCTACCGTTTAGATGTCTGGCATTGCCCTCTAACACTCACACACAGAATCTTCCGTGCGTTATAAGTAATTATCACTTCCTTTTACTTTTATGATGTCTGTTCCCGCTTGAGTTCTTAACAGACCCCTCCACTGCTCTCTTGACTTGTGATTGCTGGAATCGAATTTCTTCTAATGTTTTGATCTCTTCTTTCTGTGATGACGTTCTCTTCTCTCACCCTCCCTCCGATACCAACCTCCATCAACTTCATTATTTTCATTCTCATAGGCCCTATAATAATCCATATGACCAGATCTGTGTCTCAAGCTTTTCCCAGAGTAATCATGTTGTGTTTCCATGTCTTCTCTATCAGACAAATCTTCGTTAGATTCAGACTCACCAGTTACATTACCATTATTGCTGCTATGATGTCTTGAGCTCTCCCTTTTGCTAATATGACGCCTTTTTCTATCTCTATCTCCATCTAATTCAGCCTCATAAACCCAGTCCTTACTGGTCCACTTTCGTGAGTTTCTTCCTTTTCTGCAAAGCTGTTCTTTGTTGTCCGTAGCTATACTAGTCCAATCCACATCAGAGCCTTCTCCATGGCTTCTGCCATTGTCATATTTGTTCCTCTTAAACCAATTCCTATGGTGTTCACGGTGCCTTTCCCTATCTTTCTCTTTTTCTAACCATTCCCGGTCAGAATCGGCATCAGGAGTTCTGCCTTGGAATTTCCTCTTGTGATTGTCTTTAAAGTTGGCATTCCCTTCTTCATCAGTAGTTCTTTGCTTTCTTTCATGTTCCTGTTTTCTTCTACCAGAACAACCACTATTATCACCATTCTTCCAATTAAACAAGCTATTCCTTGTGTGTTCATCATGTTTTTCAATATCTCCCTCTTTTTCCACCCGTTCTAAGTCAGAATCAGCAACATAAGTTCTGCTGCTGCATTTCCTTTTATGATTGTTTCTAAAGACGGCAATTTCCTCATCAGGGGTTCTTTCCTTTCTTTCATCTTCCTGTTTTATTCTACCAGAACGACCATTATTTAACTGATCCTCCCTAGATCTTGATCTTCTTGAGCAATACCTGTAAAAGACTAACAAGTGTAAATTGACACACAAATACATGTATATTTAATGACATAAAAAACATGATAAATAAAATAAATCAAAGACAAATTGAATAACTCTAAACTTCAATTTGAAAACTTATTCCAATTTATATATTTATATTTTCTCAGTATCAACAAATTTTATTAGCCACAAAACTCTAGTTATGTCCCTTGCTGCAGCGAAGAGGAAGTAAAGCTGTATAATGAAGTCTTCAAGACTGGAAGCGGTGATCTCATCATAATATTTTCCCTGGAAGATTTTTGGCCTTGACCTTTTAAATGATCTATTAATAGTTAATATAGCATTAAATAGAAGTTGAATCTTGTTTGCTCTTAAGTGTTTAACTATTCAACCTTCACAGTGCAAATCATAAGAAACAGCCCTTCCCTCTCTATCATGCAAAAGTCACCACAGATTGGATTAGGTAGTGTTTGGCCTAGTTTATTTTTTACTTCTCTTCTCCTTATAAGTAAAAGTTGAGCCAAACATAAATATTGAGAAGCTCTTAAAATTATAAGTACCTTTTTTTTAAAAAAAAAAGAGAAACTTAGAAAAAAGACTTTTAAACGCTAACTTTTAGAGCTTCTCCTTCTTAGGGACGGAGGCAGCACGGACCACCATGGCCATGACCAACACCTCCCCTTATGTAAAAAAAATAAAATTACGGCACCCCACAAAATTATTTATATATAGAAAAGTGATATTTTTACATGATGTAGTTAGGGAAAATATAGAAAAAAAAGACAAAGTAAAAAAAGAGAGAATATGATTAGTTATGTGGTTAGAAAATAATGAGACATAGAAAGAAAAAAAAAGTGGTGTAGAAATGAGGTAAGAAAAAATGAGAGAATTTAATTATTTTTATACAAAACAATAATAATACTCTAATATTTCATTTCTCTTACATCATTTTTCCATATCTTTTTCTTTCATGACATCTTAATTTCTTTTTTTCCACCGAACTACTTATCAGATTACTCACTTTATATATCTATTCTTTTTCTTTCTATCTCTCGCACCCCACTCTATACATATTACATATATAACTGCTATACATCAAATTTATCACATGTTTTTAGATATACAGTTTAATTCAGCCTTTATATAATAGACTCAGCTTATTTATATGTAGAGTTGTGAAAGTAGTTAAATAAGCTAAAAGCAATTTATTCTAATAAGTTCTTCCAAAGGCTTGTGAAAATAAGCTTATAGGTCATATAAACTATCTCCATAAGTTATAAGATCTTTCAAACATCACCTAGATATGCATGGTGATTTTATTTTTTTTTACTTATACATTATTTATGCTTTCATTTTGGTCCCCCTCAGATAAAAATCCTGGCTTTGTCCATACTCCTCTTATTTCTAGCTTACGAAAGATGATGACTGGGGAGGAAGATTTTGGGTATGGAAGAAATAAAATTACCAAATAGTTTTTAGCATTTTTTTAACAAAGCTCTTATTTTCAGCTTTAGCTTAAAAGTAGCTTAAAAGTTAAACAAAATCTGGGCCAAATGGAGCCTTAATCCACAACCATTTATGTAGATTCTCAATTTGTCCAGTAACCAATCGAATCCATTGCATGTCAAGGAATGAGGAACAAAAAATTGAAAGCACACCTGTCAGATTCTGTTTTTGACATGTTGGCGGAGTTTTTCAGCATACTCCAATCTCCGTGCTCACTTAAAGTTTCATAATCATCAGAATAACCAAATAACGCAGCCATCTTTTTCATCCAATATTTTGGGGGAGGTTTGTCAGAATCAGCCCATTCATAGTCTCCACCAGGGTTACGGAAACAATGGATGAAATTGCAAGCCGTTCCACGAGAGCAAGTCTGTTAAGATGCAAAAGAACAGAACAACATCAATATATGAGCACAATTCATCAATTCAGAATATTTTCTACCGTCCTAATCAAAGTAAAACACTTCAGCTGAAACCAACAAAGACCAAAGGTCATATGATTTGCACAAATGAATCAGGCAGCACTTGATTGTATCCAAAATACAAAATAGAAGATAGTAGACATTAAAATAATTTTATACCTTGAAACCTGATTTCATATACTCGCCACATATGGCTATCTTCCATCTTGCCAAATTAACAAATTTACAGCTTAGCTGCCACAAACCATAGCCACATTAGCATATGAACAACGTCAAGAAATTCAAGTCTACTACACTATATTGTAAAATCCTAAATCTTTCCATCTACCAACCTAACCACTTTCTTCAGAGAAACTCTAAATTTTTAAACTCTGCATAACATTTCAGTAAAGAGATTGAACCTTCTTTGTCTCATTCCAACCTAAATATGCTCTACCATTAACCAGATTTGAATCAAACATTTCTTCATTTTTTCCTTGCATATAGCGGGAGTTACAGGACATTAATACAAAACCAGGAAGTTAATCAGTTACTAAACATCGTAACAAAGACAAAGTCCTGACTCCCAATCAAATTCCCTATGCATGTGAATTCCATTATGCCAGGAGCTTTCATGAAATTCATATATCATACTCGAAACATAATCACAAACAAAAAGAAGAATACAATACCTGTTTCCCAGCAAAGTAGCGCCCATTAACTGAGTTATAAGCAAGCAGAGCAGAATCTAACGATTTATACTGTACATAGACATTTCCTCGCAAGTGAAATGAACCATTTTTACACACCTGACAGGGATATATATATTTAGATAAGAAGTTTAAATGCCCTGAGATGCAGGAAATTGTAAAAGCAGGAGATGTGGAGAAATAAAAAATGGTCAGCTACCCAAAGACCTTCATGTTGTTATTTTCACATGTGGTGTTTTGGTTTCTAAATTCTTGTTCCTACTTGCTCAACTAATAGGAAAAAATGACATCACCTTTTTCACCCTTTTGATTAAGTTAAATCAACTAAGGGCAAAATTAATGAGAAACATATTTTTAAAAAACTTCATATGTAATATTTACAGAAATACTAGTAGAAAAAGAACCTTGAAGTTCACAATTTCTCCAAACTTCAGGAACTCTGTGTGAACATCCTCATAAAATTCTTCAAAACAGCGTTCAACCTCCTCATCTGTATACTGAAAAGGGGGCTAAACAAGTCAAACAAGAACTTTAATGAATTGAAATACAACAATATGTGTAATCAATAGTCCAGTTAAATACACAAATATTAGGGCAACCACTTACTCTAGGAGTAAGTCTTAGACCCACAATTTGACAACTTTTGTAAAAACAAATCTAACAGTTGAAATGTGGTATTATATTTATGATCACGCATACCTAAATGTGATAAATTAGACTTTTACAGATACGTAAACTTATAATGGACATTTACTTGTTGCTATAATGGACACTAGATTATGTGTTTGAGTGTGTAATGCAAGGGGAAAAGGAATGCTCAAAAACTAAAGAAATCAAAACCAACAAGAGTACAAGACAACATGTCAACCTCTATTTTGATCTAAAATCAAGTCCAAAACACCACAAAGAAACTAGAAAAAGCTACTTAATCCTAAATTAACTTGAGAGATAACCGACTACCAATAAAGATTCCAACATTTCTTTTCAACCAAATCCACCAAAGAACCACAAAATGAGTACAACGCCAAAGCTTTAATAGAATCTCTGCTTGCCACATCCTCTAAATTAAGAAATATAAATTGCTGTAGATCCTTGGGGCAAGCCAAATGTTCACCAAAAACACCAAGTAGGTCATTTAGATTATTTTTTTTTTTGTTTCTAAAACTGGACCAATCATTGCACTGATGAAGGAACTGGTATACAATTTATTATTGTAACTATGGTTGAACCAGTAATAATAATAATAATAATAATAATAATAATAACAATAATGACATTAAAAAAAAGTAATCAATAACAAAAAAGAGTCGGAGAATGTTACAAGAACTGTTGTTCAGCAGCCATCAATGGACAGTCGGACACCATTTTTTAGTCACTGACTGGACTATTTAAAACATTTTTACCAGTTGTTGACTGGATCTTTGAAGTTCTGATTTTATGTATTATCTGGACTAGTCCCTTGGCCAGTTGACCTATTAAATGGCAATCCTGGTCCGGCTTCTAGAAAATCATGTGTTAAGAGGAAGAAATAAGTGATGAGAAATGCAAGAAAATATGAGAACCAATTTAAGAGCTCAATCTGCAAGTAAAACAATAATGAAGAGATAGAGCAAAAACTGAAGATCATTGGTATGGATATATAGATATAATGTTACGAAAAGTAGTCTAAACAAAGGTTTCGACCTTAAAGGGAGAAATTAATTTCCAAACAGAGTTATCCAGAATGAAAGAAGCATTTTTTGGAGATGAAGTGAGAAACTAAAAATAGGATTTGCAAGAAAATCTTAATTAAGGATATACAACCTCCCAATGGGAGAAAAAACACCTTCCCTAGTTCCAACAATCTAACTACTTGGAAAGCTTTCTAATCTAATAACCACCCAAATCAGTAACAGACCATTCAAGTATTTGGCGGTCAGCCAAAAGCCAAAAAAATGGTTAAAGTCTGAGAATCCACATCAATACTTGCTAAATCACCTTTAGAAACATTCCTTAACCGTATAAAAACTCCAATAAACCTATGAACCAATACTTAATTGATAAAGGAATTAGCATCCGACTCTAGGTACAAAAAAGTATCATCAGCAAATTGAAGATGGAAAACCAATAAAACTCCATAAGACCTCTCTCAACATTCCTTGAAACCAATTCACGGAGAACATCCACCACATCAACAAAAAAGGAGACGAGGCATCCCCTAAGACCCTTTGACCTCAAAACCAACATTTTGGTTCACCATTTATTTAACACAACAGCAAAAGAAGGAGAGAAAAAAACACCCTGGAATTTACATCTTCCAGATGTAATCAAAAGTCAAAACCCTTTTGTTCAGAAATTTATCCAAAAAGCCCCAACCCAATTAGCCCAATCATAGGCTGTCTCAAAATCCATCTTAAAGATTCTAATATCATCCACCACCTCATTAGCGTAAGTGTTGTATTAAAGAGAGTGAATTATGAGAATTGTTGAGTGTCTATTGACCACACAGATATTGTATTTATAATAGTATACAATGATTACATAATCGATTTCTAATTAATTACAATAATGTCTAAATAAATAAAGAACCTAGACAACTATGTGTATGTACACCTACATATCTAAACACTTATGTAACATGTTGTATCTAAAGTCTATCTACCTGGGACAAAAAAATGCAGTTTGATTCATAGATTACTGCACTCAATCTAGAACAAAAAACCCAAAAAATTGTTTTATAAACAATTGAGACCAAGCTAATAGGGTGTAACCCATGACTTTTACTGATCTATCCTTCTTCAGCACTAGCATTTAAAAATTAGAGTTCATATTGACACCAATTAGCAAGAATCTTGAAATAACAAGATTCATTGAGTTAGTGCATTACCTGCTAAAACTCAGGAATTTTATGGTTCATAACGAAATATATAATATAAGGGTTCAGGATCGAAATAAAATGGTGAAAACTATAATGTTAACTCTCAAAAAGTGCCATCTGACATGAAGTGCAATGTGAGATGCACATATTCTAAGTGAAAATCTAAGATGCTTCATCTAATCACTAGAGAACCGAAAGAATGTTAGTGCAGAATCCTCCCTCCCTCCTTCCCACAGGAAAATAGAACAACAATAACAACGTATTTTAAGAATCACAAACTGCTTCCACAATTTTTAGGTCTTGCTGCTGCTATCGCAACCCTTTGAAGGTCATGACCATTAGTCTGCAACATAGCTCCATAAACCATGACTTGGATAATGCCTGACAACTACTTATGGTTAAGGAGCAAGAAGCCAAGAACATGTAAATTGTTAATCTAGGAAATTTCAAAAGTTCTAACAAAAGTAGTTATTAGCCAAAAAAGTAATTTCAAATATAAAGTATTGAATTTATCTTAAAAATTAAAAATGTTATGCTGACATACATTGATGAAAACAATGGGAGAAAAGACATCTCCTACATGAAAAAAATAAATAAACATGTCACAGAAGTATGATTGAACTGGTATTGGAAACAAAGAACTCAAATAGCAAATAAAAATCATCGAAGAGCGAAAAATAATAAATGTCAAATAAAGAAAAATAGATTCTTTAAGTGACTAACAAGAGAGGGAGATCAATATTTAATATATTATTCACTCATTCCAAGCTCAGCAAGTAGGATACAACACCTAATACTTTTAACTTGGACCACCCAAGGCCAAAATCATGAGCCTCCACCAAAATGGATCTTGCGATGAATCTCTGATTATTATTATTAAGTCAAAGAACAAAAGAGATGTCTAAAAATAAACTGCAAAAGAGGTTATTGAATAGCCTCCTTTCACAAGAACAAGTATAAGATGGAATTTTGCAATAAAGAAAAAGAATCTCAGGCAATCAAACCATATCAACTTGCTGTATATGGGACATAGGGAGGAGGAGAAAGCAATACTAAGTATTCAGGACCAACAACAAAATGTAAAAGGTATGTTGTCATATTAAGAATGACGGGCATCCAATGATCAGATAGAATAAGAGACTAAGAGCCGAATTTATGAGGATACAATGAAGGAGCATAAACAGACCTCAAGGCCCTCATCTTGCTCCCAAGCAAGGCCAGGACCGTTGTACATGTTTTTTATAAGAATGGTGCAGGACTTATCAGGATAAAAATGGACTCTGCTACATCGTTGACCGAATCGACATGCTCCAGTTTTTAGATGAAAAGGGCAGTGAGCTTTATCCTGCCAGCCATACACATAACAAGTAGGATGAGTCCATGAAAGTGACGTTGAGTATGAGAAGATAAATGTAAAAAGTCAAAGGGAAAACCTGTTCGGTTCCGAAATTTGGTACTTGTTGAGCAAGCATCTGTTGAGTGAGAGGTTCCGGGGGAAAGGGATTTGATGTAGGTCTATCATCATCATCCCGCTCCTGCGAATAGTAATTGATGAATAATAACAGAAAAATTTGCGCAAAATAAACAGAGAAATTCAATAACATTGAGACTACCTCGTTTTGATTATTATGTTCATCAACCCTATCCCTAACTGAGATTTTTTTTTTCTCAAGGATGATCTCATTTCCACGCCATATAATCCGAGGAGGTCCCTGTTGTTGATCTTCGTCGTCGACATCGAGATCCACATCCACATCCAAGGATTCATCGTCGGATTGGGAGTGTTGGGGAAGAAGGATGGCGGAGCTTTGTTGGCGTTCCATCCAAAGCCTCTCTCTCTCCTTGAACTCCATCAAGTCCCTTTGCATCCTCTCGGCTTCTTCCTGCTCCATCAACTGTATCCTCTTCAGCTCCTCGGGATCGTTGAGCCGTGCCTCTTTCTCCAACCGTTCCTTCTCCGCCATCTCCTTCCTCATCTGCTTCCGCTTAATTTTCTTCTTTGCCTTCCTCTTCTCCTTACGACTCATACTCTTCTCATCCATATCTTCCATATTGCAATCAATGAATCATTTCTGATTCAATTACAACACTGCCCGACACCCAGCCTAATACATTTTTTCTTGGCAATTACACTTTGTCTGAACTCTTGAGGTATGCATAATTTGGTATTCAATTTTATTTTTTTTGTTAAAATTGATACTCCAATTCTCTCAAACAATTTAGGTTTATTCTCGGTGTTAATAAACTGTTATATTTTAACAGTTTAAGCTTAACGACGTTAAACTTGTATATGTGTTACATTCTGAATGGTCCATTAATAATAATAATAATATTTATTTTAAATAAAAATAATTTTTTATATTAAAAAAAAAAAAGTCATCTTCCTTCTTCTTGTTCTTGCTCTTCCTTCTTCTTCTTCTATCTTCCTTCTTCTTCTTTTATGTTCCTTCTTCTTTTTTTTCTCACATCTTCCTTCTTCCATTTTCCTTCTTCGTATGGGTTTGCAACAACAAATTAAAAGATGTTTTTTTTCTTCTTCTTTTTTTTCTTCTATTTCCCTTCTCCTTAAACCCAGAACTACAACCCAGAATCTAGAACCATTTTCATTTTCATTTTTTTTATATTTCCCTTCCATTTTGGTTTTAAAACTTGGGGATTAGGGTTTCAAAATTGAAGATAAACAATTAATTTATGATTAGAATTCTAAATTTCCTCTTCATCTTTGTTACTGTTAGATTGATTTTATCAATTTCACTAGGATTATTTAATTTGCATCTTCACATTTGATTCTGGATTTGAAGAAGAAAAAGAAGAAGAAGGCAAAGGGAAGAAGAAGAAGAACATAGAAAAGGAAGAACACGAAAGAAGAAGAACGTAGAAGAGGAAGAATGCAGAAGGAGAAGAAGAAGAAGAATGCATAAGAAGACGAAGAAAAATAATGTAAAAGAAGAAGATAGAATGAAGAAGATGAGTTTTTTGTTTTTTTTTTTTTGCATTTTTTAATATAAACTATTTTAATTAAAAAATATTATTATTATTATTAATATTATTAATGGACCACTCAGAATGGGATACGTATGCAAGTTTAACATCGTTTAGCTTAAACCGTTAAAATATAACGGGGGTAAACATGCGAGAGTTGGAGTATCAATTTGAACCAAAAAAAATTTGGATACCAAATTGCACAAACCTTAAGAGTTTAGATATCAAAAATGTAATTTTGTCTTTTTTTTCTTTTTTATTTTTTTGTTAAGGGAAGACGGAAGAAGTTTTTTTTTTTTTAGGAAAACTCTTTTTTTATTACTACTACTAGCTTTTGACCCGTGTGTTCGTACAGGTTTTCGTCGTTACGCGTTTGTGAGGTTGTGTCAATATTTTATAATTTTATAATAAATATACAATAAAACATATAAATGAGTTTGATCATATTTTAACTAAATAACATTCAAAAACTAATGACTTGGATTAGTCTTATCTTAAGGGTAGAGAAACCCGTGGTTATACCAAATTCTTTTTTAACAAATCACAAAAAATAAAGTAAAAAAAATGGAAAGGAAAGAATGGAAAATAGAGAAAAAAAAAAGTGAAATAAACTTGACTTGAAGGGAAGTGGAGAGAGAAGAAAGAGAAAGAAAGAGGAAAAAAAGAAGTAAGAGAAAAAGAGTTTAATAATTAAATTTAATTTTATTATTGAAATTTTAAATTTTAAATTTTAAATTTTTCTAATCTCAAAGCAATCCAAAATACAAAAAATCTGCATAAAAAATCAAAATTTTTAAGCTTGGATTAACAACTAAAATACAAAAAATCAAACAATGAGAAAATAGAATAAAATAATATTAAATGAAATTTTGGAGGGAAACTGAGTTAATGTGAACATGACACTTGGCAAAATAGGTTGCTTGTGAGTAAAAAAAAAAGGGTTTCTTTTCTTAGGGTCCGTTTGATTTGCTAAATTTCATGGTATAGCACAGTACAAATTTGTTACTGGACAGCACAAAAAAGCCAAAATTTTATACCACACTAAACCACGAGACAACTTTTTGTTCCACAACACAACTATCCAAAAGTCAAAAATATCTATATTCTCTCCCACTATTGTAACCACCTTACCCCATTTTTTCTCTCTCAACTTACTATATATATATATATATATATATATATAATTTTTTTAGTGGAAAATAATGATATTTTTTTAAAAAAATAATTAAGAAAATCAATTTTTTTATGTAAATTAATAATAATATGTAATATTAATATGTATTATAAAGGGTATTATTGTAAAATTTGAATTGCATTTTTTTCCGTGTATTGGTTATCAAACACTAAACAATATAATAAATTGTGCTATGCTTTGTTGAGTTTTACTGTATCAAACGCACCCTTATAGTATATAGTATATGATTTCTTTACTACTCATTGACCACTTTACTTTACTTTATTTTATTAATTTAATAATTTAATTTAATTTTTTTAAATGAGAACCTCATTTGCTTGAAGAATTTCGATGGTAAATAAGTGATATAAAACCGTATGAGTACACCAACCAAGTTTTTTTTTTTTTTCACGTTGTTTCCCTTATTTGGATTTTGGATATCAGTTTTGGAGTACTGGAAGCATTTTTTATTATTATTAATAATAATAATAATAATAATAATAATAATAATAATAATTTTGAATTTCAATGTAAATTTAATAAAAGTAAGGACTTTTTTTAAAAAAAATACTTTTATTTATAATAACCCTATTTTTCAAGTGTTACATTATATTCTTCAAGTGCAGCATAGTACATGACAGCTTAAAAAATTGTTGCAATTTTGAAAATATTAAACATTATGTAAATTGAGGTCGAAACTTCAAAGTTAATAATACATTATTCTCAAACAAACTTTGAATACTTTTAAAAATATGTTTTTATTTTATTTTATTTTTCTAAAAACACCATATTATTCAAGTGTATAGTAAATCATCTCTTAAAAATTTGTTGTAATGATAAAAATATTAAAAATTATGTAAATTGAGTTTGAAACTTCAAAGTTAATAATACAATGCTCTAAAGAAACTTCAAATAATTTAAAAACATATTTTAGTTTTTTTTCCTCAAAAAATACCTTATTCTCCATGTGTATAATATACAATCTCTCAAAAAAATTGATCTCAATTTAAAAAATATTAAAAATCACGTAATCTAAAACTCGAAACTTCAAAGTTAATAGTACATTGCTCTCAAAAACTCGAATAGTTTAAGTAAATTAAAAAATATATTTCATTCAAATTCTAATAGACACTTTAATTCACTCATTTGAATTAGATTTGTTACGTATATTAATCATAAAAGGTAGTTAAAAAGGTTTTGAGCTCCATTTACATAATTTTTTAAGAGATCGTGTACAATATACTTGAAAAATAGGGTGTCTTTTAAAAAAATGAAAATGAGTTTTTTTAATTAATTGAATTATTCAAATTTTTTAGAGCAATGTATTATTAACATTGAAGTTTCGAGCTCAATTTACATAATTTTAATATTTTAAAAATTGCTACAATTTTTCGGTGGTTGTGTACTAATGCGAAGAATAAGGTGTTTTTTGAAAAAATAAAAACGTATCTATTGAAAGGTTTTTTTAGGAGCAAAGTATTATTAACTTTGAAGTTCATTTTTTTTTTAGAGATTGTGTACGTACCCTGAAGAATAGGGTGATTTTTTAAAAAAATAAAAAATTAATTTAAAGTTTCATTAATTAATCCAAAACAATCTGTGACATAATTAACTTAGGCAACTATAATTTATGTTTGATGAGGTTTAGATATGATAAAGATGAGTGTGAAGTACTTATTTTGTTAAAGTTTAGTGTTTTATATAGTATTATAAAACCTCAAGAATATTCTGTATATTTTACCCTTATACTTATACTAATGCAATATATAATTGTGCAAAATTATCCCGTCAACGTTATTCAAAAACTTACTTAGCCCCGACCTCAAAATGCATAAGAGATGATTTGGTAAATAGTGTAAAAGTTTTGTTAGTTTTACCTACTTAACTTTTATGTGGGTTCAACGTTTAATTTCATACATATTTATTAGCATATATTTAGTGTTATATTTTAGAGATAAATATCAATTTAATCCTATAAGGATATATAAGGATATGTATTGTCAATTTAATCTTTACTCAAAAAGTAAAACTTCTAACTTCCAACTTTTACGTGGGTTTTTCAGCACCCTTCTAACCCAATCTGATTCATTCATCATGTTCTCTTTCTTTTATCATTAAAAAAAAAAAATATAGTAAATAATGTGTTTTTCCAGCTGCTAAACAGCTTGACAGAATCCAATTTCGGGTTCTATACATGCTATAAGGAACTGAGCGATGATAGAACAGTTGGCAGTAATCAGCCTTTAATCATCAACGGAATCTAGCTCATGCAGTATTGTGGATTATCACGGGCACACCTATTTTTAAATTTTACAGAATTGTTTTGGTTAGTATTTAAGCACAAAGAACGGACTCTTAAATAATTAAGTAGAAAAAATGCTTATTTAAAAAAATAAAATTAAACTGCTTTTCAAATTAATAAACACATATTACTATTATAACCAAATATAAATAAATTCTTATTTTCAAGATAATCACTGAAAAATTAATCACTTGTTCACATTTCAACAATGACTTACTAAGTTAAAAAATACATGCACTAAATCACAACAAAGCGTATAAGCTGCTCAATGTAACTAATTAAAATCAGACAAAATGTAGCAGAACCCCAAATTTGATGAACTAGAAGCTCTCTACTGCTCAACTACCAGAATTATCGACAAGAAATAGTAAATTCAATTTACACTCTACAGTAAAAATAGAACAAGGTCTGACGAAATAAGAACAAAAGCAAAGAAGCTTGCATCAATGACATTGTTGCGCTTGCAAAGAGAACTGTCACTGTTTCTATGCGCGTCAATGATCAGAGTAGCAAAGAATGAAGTCAAGGACCAACAGAAAGTCTACAGGATTTTAACGCTTCACCAGGTCAGGAGTGATTTTAAATTCTTATGAATACCAAAAAAAATGCTGATCATTTTAAATTACTTGCATGCAAGAATCCAAACAAAACCTAAAGGCAATATCTATTACATTATTTGAATCTAAGCTCTTAAAGGGAAAACACTCAGCATTTCTTTCAGGTAAAATGCAGAAATATCAATGGTAGTATAAAAATATAAATATCCGTGCCAGATATCTTAAAAGTTGAATTACAAGAATAAATTAAAATGGCACGTCATTCATGTTAAGGACTAATAAGTAATAAATCATGATAGATTCTTGTATCATCATCTATAATCTCAGAAATACCTAGTGCTTCTGAACACAAGAATTCAGCATCATAATAATAGAGCAATGATACAGGCAAAGAGCAACTCTTCTCTTAGTCTAAAAGGGAACCAATAAGAATATACTTAGACTCCAAAATTCAAGCCGCTATCCGTTCTGGTACTTCTAATTGTTGTTGATGTGATTCCTCAGAGTGAGGAGGGTTATTGATGATAGGTGATGTGGGTCCCTCAGCCGTTACTTGGGATGGTCCTGAGGCTACATGATATGGTGGCGACATGTTAGCTGATTCTCCATATATGATGGAAGAGACGACCCTGGTATTGGAGTAGTTGTTCCCGTCAGATGATTTTGTCCTGCCAATGGAGGTGTCAAATCTTGATGGTGGATATGGTTGTTCTGCCATTTGTTGGGGCCCACGTGGTGTTCCATAAGGTTGATGTCCAGCCATCTGAGAAGAAGGTTCAGATGGTGTATATTGTTGTGCTGTCATTTGGGGGGCTACCATTTTCATATGAGGAGGAAGCCCAGAAGTAGGGGGGTAAGGCTGTCCTAAGGTATGAGGTGAATGTTCAGCTGCAGGCATACGAGGCCCAGTCATTGGAGGAGATGCACCCCATGAAGGTGTATGCATTCCTGTTGTTTGAGAAGGCACTGGTGGGAGCTGCTGCCCTGACGCATGAAGTGGAGACCCGCCCATAGGAGGAGATACAGGCATACGAGGCCCAGTCATTGGAGGAGATGCACCCCACGAAGGTGTATGCATTCCTATTGTTTGAGAAGGCACTGGTGGGAGCTGCTGCCCTGACGCATGAAGTGGAGACCCGCCCATAGGAGGAGATACACCCCATGAATGTTGATGCATTCCTGTCATTTGAGAAGGCAGCGGCGGACACTGCTGCCCTGACACTTTCGGTGGAGGCCCAGTCATTGAAGGAGATACTCCCCATGAAGGTTGACGCATACCTGTCATCTGAGAAGGCAGTGGCGAGCACTGCTGCCCTGACACTTGAGATGGAAGCCCAGAAGGAAGATTATGTGCTACAGCCATTTGAGCAGAAGGCAGTGGTTGGTGCTGCCAGGCTGCTGTTTGAGTTGGAAACCCAGAAGGTGGACTATGTGCTCCAGTCATCTGAGAATGCGGAGAAGATGGACACTGCTGTGCTGCCATTTGTGGTGGGTAGTATGCATGTCTTGGTGGTGCAGATGATAGAAGACCATATCCGAGTCTATTCATATCCAGCAATCTCTCAATCTCCTCATCCCTCCCAGCATTCTTAAAAACCTCAATCACATGTTCCCGCAAGGCAGTAGTGACCCCAACACCAGACCTCATAACCTCAACCAGCAAATCTCGGCTTCTATCCAACAAACCTTCTGCACAGAGTCCTTTGATAACAACCTCGTAGCAAGTGGGATCTGGTTTGGGGTCAGGTTTTTCTCCCATTTTACTCAAAATTTGTGCACAATCAAAGGCTTTACCATTCTTAATCAATTCATCAAACACCTTGTTACCAAAGCTGGCAACAACTCTTAGACCAGTATCTACCATTCTGTTGAATACCCTCAAAGCATCATCTATCCTCTTCATTTTCAAGTAGGCATCAATCAAAGTCCTATGAGTAGGCACATCTGGGCTCAAAGATTTAGAGCACAGTTCTTCAAATAGTGTTTCCGCTTCTGAGAGCATCCCATTCTCACAAAACCTAGCAATGATATTATTGTAGCCAGCAACATCCATGGCAAAAGGCTTGGAATTTTGCTTTGTTCCGGCCTTCCTAAAAGTAGCAAGTGCCTCTGCAAACTTGCCAAGCTTAAAGCACTCATTGACCATTATATTGAAGGTATCAGAGTTGACAGCTTGAAAATTGGGCGGGGTGTGATTATCTAGCATCTGATCAAATAGAGCCCAAGCCTGTGTTGCCTTGCCATGATTAAGCAAGACCTCCAACAAGACATTGCAAGTTGCGGGGGTCATCCGGAACTGGCGGTCCATCAAGGACTTGTAGGAGTCCATGGCATCCTTATCTCTACCCTTACTGAAGAACCATTCCATGTAAGTGGCATTGACAATGCCATCATAGACTAAACAGCGTTCCTTGAGCTCATCAAAGAGCTCGTTGGCCTTGTCCAAATTGTCCAAGTTGAGAAAACCGGAAATGAGATTGTTATAAACCAAAGAATCGGCGCCGTGGCCTTTGTTCAACATCTCGCGCAAGAGGTCAAGAGCTTCGGAAATGCGATCAGAATTGATCAAACCTTTGGTGAGATGGCGATACGTGACAGGGGAAGGACTGAAAGGGGCATTGGCAATGATGTGGCGATAAACCTCAAGAGCAACGTCAACACGACCCTCATCGCAATGGGTGTTGATAAGGTTATTGTAAGAGACAATATTGGGAACGATGTTAGATTGGTTGAAGAAGAAGTGAAAGAGAGCAATGGCCTCGTTATACCTCTTGGAGCGGTACATGGCAGCGATGATGGCGTTGCAGGTGAACACGGTGGGACGAGTAATCGAGAACACCGAGTGACGCGCGGTGGCGGAGGCAGCATCTAGGTCACCCGCGCGGATCAGGGATTGCACGCGGTTGTGCAGAGACAGCCGAGGCCCCACCAGCGCTGATGTCGAGTCTGGGAGCCGAGGAGCGTTCGGGTCTCGCGTTGGATTGTGCTGCGGCGGAGGGCGAATCGCGTTGAGGGGAGGCTCGATGCGGAGACGCCTCTTGCGTCGGCGGCGCTCGGCGGCGGCTTCTTCGGCAGAGGAAAAGGCGAAGGAACGGGATTGGGAGATAACGGGAAGAGGAGTGGAGCAACGGCGAAGGGAGCGGAGGAGAAGGCGGTAGAGGGACATATTTCACGATTGGATGATCTCTTGGCTATCGCTTATTGTAATTGTTTATCTTCTCTTCCACACTCACACACACACACAACAACACACTAAACCCTAATATCCAGGGACGGAGAGAAGCTCCTCCATAAAAAACTACTACAAGTATTCTTGTGTTTGGATTAGTGGTAGAAAGTACTTACTCAGATTTCTTAATAAGTTTTTAATTATATTACACATATTAATATTAATAAAATTGATTGAGCTCAATTAATCTTATTTGTTTTATAAAAAATTATAGTATAACATTATTAATTTTATCCTTATGTTAATTAATTACATTTAAATATTAAAAATAGTCAATATATTTAATAGGAACAAACTTTGTTTTCTTTGGTATCACTTGAGTAGAGTTGAAGATCTCGTAAGTTATATTGAAAAAAAACTGGGTTTGTGGCTTTGGGTTTAGTGAGATGTGGTGAGTCTAGTGTGTGGAAATTTTGAATATGGATGTATGGAGTTAAAAATTTGGTAAAGTTATGTTTATAGGTCTAGATTCGACCCAAACGGAGATTAATCTCTGTTTTTCAGAAATTCGCTCGGATATTAATCACGGTATGAAAATACAGTGTTCAAAATAAGTTACAATACGAGGATTAATCCCCAAGCGAACACAATTTAAGTTGAAATACAGGGATTAATCCCCGAGCGAACACAATTTAAGTTACAATGCGGGGATTTCTCCCCGAGCGAACAAAAATTAAGTTGAAATACGAGGATTAATCCCCGAGCGAAAAAAACGGGGATTAATCTCGTACGTTGATATGGTGTGCAGGGGCTTCATTTTAAGTCAAAAATCGGGAGTTAATCCCAGAGCGAAGAGTAAAAATGGGAAAAAAAAAGCTTCGTGTGGTGAACCTAAAAAAAACTTGGTGGTGGGCAAAGTAGCACCCCATGTCATTAACGGTTGACTAACGGTATTAATTTCAGTTGACCAATTTTTTTTCACCATAATAATTTTACTATTTTACCCTTATTCGTAATATGTATTTCTTAGTTGTTACACTTTTCCTTTAAGATTTACGTTTGTTACATTTTTTCTTGAGATTTAAAACTTTAATACAATTATTCCCAACATATTTTCTTCTTTTAAAACAAATTTTCATAATGGAATCATCCATATTATAAAGCCAAGTAGAGTAAGCACTATGTAAGGATGAAATATAGACACAAACCTGCAGACACAACGATAAAAAATAAACATGCCAATTTCACTTTGAATTCATCCATATTATAGTTGTAATGTCATACATACTATAGCTCCAAAAAATGAAGTTCCAGCTTAACTTTACACTAACCGGTGTGTAAGCTTCATAAGTGTATAATGCAGTTGATGCAAGATTCAAAAAGTCATAAATTTGAATCCTAAATCAATTAGGACAACAAAATATAAACTTCACACAAGTATTTTAATTACATCAAAATAAATAACTATAGCACCAAAATAGCTAAAACTGCATATCCATAATTTAGCTAATGTAGTTTCAAAAAAGTTATCTCTGTTGCAGTTAGTTGGATGGGCCCTTAGGTTGGCCTTTGGTCCTCTTTCTTGACGGTTTACATGGAGTCTCTTCCACTGTTGGAGTCAATACATTGATTTCAGCTTGACTTGTCTGCACAAAAGCTTGATTTGCATGAATTCCACCACCTTTATTCCCTTCCACCTCACTAGGTTTGTTCACAGTATGTGTTTGCTTCTTGAAAAAAAAACAAAGAGAAAAACCAATAAGCAATTACATAGAGTTATACACACAATTTGTAGTCACATTAGGTGTTTGAAACTTAATGTTTGAAATTATACCTTTTTTCTCTTGGGAGCCACCGGAGCTCTTTGGCAGGTTGTCTTATTATGACTAAATTCATTGTAGGTGGTACACCTCACTATCCTTGATCTTCTAACCTCACTTGTACCAGCAGGCCTTTCATGTGGTCCCCTCCTCCTATTTTTTCGAGGCCTACCTTGTAGCCTCTTTAGAGTAGGTGGGTCAATGTGAACTGCTTATCCTCCTCTATTATCCTCATCAAAGGCACCCATTGGATGAACTATCTCATAATAAGTCTTCAAATACATCTCATTAGTGAAAAAACCATGACAATACATTTCTATGTTTGCCCTCTTGCGTGCAATGCATGCACAAGCATGCTTGCAAGGCAACCCACATATCTGCCAGTAGTTACAATTGCAATTTGAAGTGCTAAGATTGACTACAAAGGTGATGTACCTATCCTACACTTGAAACTCATCTCTTCCCGCATATGTGACCTTACAAAACCTCCCATCTTGCATTGTAAAGTCTACAATTTTCTTAACCCTTGAGTGATTTTGTGTTGAAACCCACATCCCTTCTTTGAAACCTAGCCATGAACCTAGTAGCCAATGACTTAACCATACTAAGAATTGTTTTTTTTTCCTATCATCTCCTACCCAATTATTAAAAGACTCTGAAATGTTATTGGTAACATGATCGGACTTAACTGAGGCATCAATTGTATGCCTAGCCCACATTGACTTAGGCCTCTTGGGTGCCATCAACCACTCAACAGCATCAGAACTTATAGCCCTTAATTTATCCATTGCCTTATTAAATAAAAACTCATTATGAGCCATTGCAATGGACCAAAAATTGTTTGTTAATTCCATTGTCTTGAACTTTAGTTTGAAATTACTCAACAAGTGATTACAACAAAACCTAAGTTATATGGAAAATTTATAAACCAAGTCAGAAAGTGAACAATATATTAAACATATTCAGTTTATGTTATGAAAACCAAGAAAAATTAAATTGGGAAAAAAAGTGACTAACCTATGCTTAGCATACGGGAAAAACTCTGAAACAGCATCAACTAGACCCTGAAAATTAAAAAAACAATTAACGATAATCAGAAATACCTTTCTATGGGATAAAAAGTTAGTGTAAACAAAACTACTAAAAATATTTATACCTTTTGTTAGTCTGACATTATTGTCAATGTTCCTCCTTCATTCCACTCTGGAACAGTTTCTAATGTTTTTTTCAAGAGTTGAAGAAAGAACTTCTAGATGGAGTGCACTCTACTTCAACAATTGCAAAGGCAATAGGAAACATGCCTTTGTTGGCATCCAAAGCAGCAACTGAAAACAATACTTCTCCATAAGGCCCTTTAAGGTGATAACCATCTATACCAAACCATGGGCGACACTCTCTCACAAACCCCTTTTTCATTGCATCCAAACACACAAATAATCTTTTGAATTCTGGGTTCTTATTAAGCATAGGTTTTAGTTCCATTTTCACTACACTACTACGATTAGTCTCCCTACAAAGTTCAGCCCATGCTAGAATGATATCATAAGACTTGCCATGTGCAGTTTTACTTTCCGTGTTGACTCTTTTCCTAGCCCGGTACAACGCCATGTCATTGCTTGGTTCTATTCCATACTCATGCATCAGTTCTGCTTCATACCAACATATGACATTGTAGGATCTTCCTTTAACTTCTTCTCAGCAATCCACGCCAAGTTAGCATCCTTATTTTTTGTTGTCCTTATACAATTATGTACATCATTGTAGGTTTTAATTTGGTATGTGACTCCATTAGGGAGATGTGAGGCATGGATACGCCATTTACAACCTTTAGCTGCACACTTCGCAGTTACCCTTGATCTTTCATTCTTCAACCTTACAACCTCAAATCCTTCTTGAATAATAAAATCTTTTAAAATTTCTCTGAATTGATAAACATCATTAAATAGAAGACCTCTTTTTAGGGAAACACTACCATCTACATTTGGGGCATATTCTGTACCCCCAATCAAAGCCCTATCAGTATACACCTCCAGCTGCAAATCTTCATCGGAATGATCACCCCAAGGTTTAATTTGCTTCTCCTCAAAGTCACTTATGTCATTATCACTCACACCTTCATGTTCATTTTCACTATCCACAACACTCTCATTTTTCTCCATATTGCTTACCCACTCAGAATCAGATTCACTGAATTCCACTGCATTCTCCATAACCAGATTGTTTTCTACTTATCCTCTTCGGCATTTTTGTCACACATTTCCATAATGGCTAGATTTTTTTCTTGTTCTATAGTATCCTCTTCAGCATTGTTTTCTTGATCTGTATGCTATAAATTGTTAGAGACTTTGGAGCATCATGTGGAATGATCATCCATGTTTTTTTGGTCTTGTTTCTAATTCCTTTTTAAATTTATAGTTTAGTATTAAAAGATTCTTGTGCAAATAATAAGTCTCCGATAAGAAAAAAAAATTATCCAAGATGAGAGAAACAAGCACAGGAACATAGAATAATATATCACCACAAAACATAACAGAAGAAAAACTAGGCAAGCTGATTGATTAAGCAAAGCAAAAAAAATTTAAAATTTTATGCATCCAACACATAAGCCAATTTGCTATAGACAATAGCTGAAATACCATCTAGAAGCAAATAACTTCATCCGTGATAATATCAACCAAAGAATAATCCTTATAAATATTGGTATTCCTCTCCAATAAACATAGACACATACACGACTTGGTTTCTCTGTTCAAAAAGCAGAAAAGAGCAAAAACAGCGAAAATAAAATCCAAAAATACAGAGCAATGAATTAGAGGAAAAAGAAGAAGAGAAATTTCAAAGGTATAAAGGGTTAAGACAAGCTCAGCAGAAAAATAGATTATATAACAGTTGAAGGAGGAAAAAGAAGTATTACCAAAGCTGTGATGAATGAAGACTTCGCCGGCGGACGTCGAACGGCGAGAGGCAACGACGGACGACGTGGAATGGCAAGAGGCAGCGGCTGCGACGGTCAATGTAGAACAGTAAGACGCAGCAACAAAGTTGAAGCGTTGAAACCGTAAGGGAGAACAATTACACAAGAGAAACCCATTCAGAATATAATATGAGTCGTGGATTTCAATTATTTTGGGTTGGTGTTTTCAATTATAAAGAGGGGTAAACATGTCTTTTCAAAATTAGTGTAAACGTTGTTAATGTCGGTTAACTCTTAGGGGGTAAGTGTAGTTTTTGAAACTGGAGGGGTAAATGTAATACACACAAATCTTAGGGGAGATGAGTGTAATTATCTCTATAAAAAATTATAGTATAACATTATTAATTTTATCTTTTATTAAACATTATGTTAACTAATCACAATTAAATAGTACAAATAGTCAATATATTTGATAAGAACAAATAAAAAAATAACTAATAAATACTCTATAGAAATTATAAAATGTCCTATAAAAAAATATCAAAATTTTCTAAAAAGCATCTTATAAATAAAAACCGAAGGAGTAGATTAATTCAAAAATTAGATAAGTGTACAATTGGTTATTATTATAATCTATTATAATTATAATTATAATATTTATACATTTGGAAATAAAGATAAATTAAGGGGGAAAAACTTACATAGTTTTATTTGTTAAAAGAAGCAGAGAGATGGCTGCAGACTATAATTGCCACAAAATCCACACATAAGTCACTTGGTTGTAAATCAATTTGCCTCCCCTCAATATATGTTCCAAAACTACACTTCAATCCTGAGTTAATAATCTATAAATACCATAAATAATACTATAATATTTGTGTAAGAAAGAAGGAAAACCCTTAACTATATTAACAACATCGAACGAATCCGAATGACAAACAAGAATTTTGAACATCATTGACCAAGCTAACTCAAAGTCTATCATAAGGGAGAGTATCTCGCCGTGAAGATTAGGGGTGTCACTATTGCCATCACACTTGTTTCAAAACACACCACATGCATATATATTTTTCTTTTTCATATTTGCCCTCTAACCGGATTTTAATTTTTGGGCAAAATCGGATTTGAGTTTCAGGTTAAAATTGGATTTAAATTTTTGGATTTCAAAATATGATTAAAACACGATTTGAAAATATGGTTTAAACCGAATTTGAAAATGATTCAAACTAAAATCTCGAATTCAGTTACAACACGGATCTACATTCATCATGGTTCAAAAATCCAACAATTTGACAATTATTGAAATGCATAAATAACATGAAAATTAAATAAAAAATAAGATCATTATTGTATGAGTGTAGGTGAAATGGTATAAAACGAAATATGTTTATCTAACAATAGGTTTTATTAAATTTTGCTCCCAACCGGAAATTCAAATTCAGTTTCATTCGGAAACTCAAATTCAATTTCAACCGGAAATTCAAATCCGGTTTCTCCCGAAAAATGAAATCCGATTAGAGGACAAATTTGGAAAAAAAAAATGCACGTGGTGCATTTTGGAACTGGTGTGTGGCAATAGTGCCACCCGAAGATTAGTCGTAACTCTAATAAAGCCTGCATATGCATACGTAAAATCATCCATCTCAATTCCAATATCACTACCAAAATTAATTTGTAATGAAATTATTATTATAAAATTAAAATTACACAAATTTTAAAAATAAGGGCAAATTGCAGTGACCTCCCCTGAACTTTTAAAGTATTACACTGACCCTGCATATTTCCAAACAGTTCTACACTTACCCTGAAGTTTGTTTACGTTAGTTTACGTTACTACACTGACACCCCTTCACGTTAACAAATAGTTAAATTTTTAACAGACATGTGACTTGCACATGGCCTCATAGTTCTGAAAAGGCAATTTTACCCCTTAATTGAGAAAGTTACACTAAATCAAACAAATATTCAGACTTTTACTTCAAAAATAAGTGATTGAGACTTAAAAGTAAAACACGCTTAATTAGTAAAGTGTGCCTAAAATGTCAAAAGATCACTTAGAAATTGTCTATTGAGCTATGTAACCTATTTTCAATGACCTTCACTTGGGAAAAAAAAAATCCATGATGGCACATTTTTCTGTTGTCATATCATATGATTTGAACACCTCTAATAATAATATACCCCACTATGTACACCAAAATATTTCACAAGACAAGAATGAATGGCCTAATCACAAAACTAAGGTAGAATAGTTCCTTCAGTAATGGCAAACGGGCTATGTTAAAATCTTTTCCAACAAACCAGTGATCCGCCCGCCGATAAAGGCTCACAAAATAGATTAATAGCTAGTCTGGTTTGCCTGTTGTTCTTCATAAGGATCAATCCAACATTTGTCCTTCTTTGCGGCATCTTTCCATCTTTTCTCAAAAACCTGCATCTCAATATATGACTGCATCCTAACCTGCATGTAGCAGCAGACTGCCTTGTTAAATTTGGGTTGAAGTGTATAACTCTAATTTATCATCTCATATCATGAACATACTTTAGCTCTATCACTATCTCTCTGCGAATCTGATGCCGCCTGCAACCCAAAGGACAACCGTCGTCAGTTAAAACGAACACTTTAAGTTAATATGGTGTCAACTTGAGCTTAAAGAAGTGATTACTGCTAGCATAACAAATCCTCCACAAGGTAAAATTTATTTATAGGAAAATGTGCTTGAATTTAATATCACCCATTTAATATACTGCATGTACAATATATGTAAACGTGATATAATTAACTTGCCTCATTGCCATTCGAGCCACCGAGAGTAGGCAGACCCAGATGAACTATGTACTGAGAATCAACCACACCAACATTTTTCATTCGATCACCCTGAAATATTGTAGAGATGAATAACAATAACAATTACACACTAAAGATTTAGTATGAAACGAGATTGCTGTTGTGGTGAAACAAAGTTACCAGTGCACAGTAACCAAGCTGTCTATCTAGGCCCCAGGCGTGGATTAAGTCATTCTGTAGATTGAAATATGATGGTTACTGATTAGATAAGCATAAGCATGAATATAAAAGAAGGAACCATGCAGACTCGAAAGATTGAGCAGGCCCTGCCGTTAAACAAAATACCAGTAGCTCACACGAATTGTATATACACAAAAATGAAATTGCACCACACACTTTGGTTGAACGTACTAGAAAGTAGAAACATATGATAAATTCTTCTCAGTACCTGAGGACGTTTTCCAATCAATAAGCTGAGAGAAATTTCAAACTTTAATTTCTTAATGCAAATCTGAGGTCCAGGTTATCCCCAAGATGGTCTAAAAAGAAATTAGAAACTTAACAGCCACAAAACAAGCATAAAAACTTCACAAGCTTTACCTCGGAAAAAAAAAAAAAAGTCCATTTATTTTGACCTAACGTATACAAGCCTGTTTGGTTTCCTCCACTTTTACACTTTTACTCTCAATGATTCCAAATCCCTAGGCACTTTTAATGGAAGTAGATTTTTTAAGAGGTCAAAAAACTGAGTTTGGTGGCATTGAAAAGCTAAAACAAACATAACAGTTTCTTCACATAATTTTGACACCCCCACCTGAATGACTTGTCCAGGTATAAATCCATATGATAAAACCATAAAATGTTGTAAATTTTTAAAAATAATCTAAATAAAAAAAAACTGTGACATCATGACATAATGAAACATAAATAGTTTATTATAATTTTCATGATATGGTTCAGTACCAAGTTTAAATGGCTTTTCTTATCATACCTGGATCAAATGCCATACACATTGCCACGATTCCTTAGAAAACACTGGTGCCATCATTTCCACCCAACTGCAAAACAATTTCTTTCAATGGTAAATTACAAATCATATTTAATAGCACGAATAGTCTGAATGAGTTAACAAGCAAAGAGAAAATAGTAAAAGACACGAACTGTTCACTGTTTACCCTATGCAAGGAGGAGCTATGCTATTGTCATCACATCTTCCACTACCCTTTAACTTATAATACCTTCTGTATTTAGATAATACCAAAAGCAATATTAGCAATTGCTTGAAAAAAAATTCAAACTTATCAATAAAAAATGCATCGCTGCACATTGGGAGATAAACTATTTAAGGGAACTGTAAATCATTTGAATGTATGATAGAAAATCTCATGCAGGTATACTCAAATACAGAAAACTTTGGTGCATGCACATTGACAACATAATAACAAAAGTAAATTTTCAGCAATGAGTTTTCCGCACTTGCACACTTAGAGGAAATGCAGCGTGTCTCTTAGCATGTGTGCACTTATATTTTGAAATATATCCCACAGAATGACAAGGAAATTTGTAATATTCAAGTTCATTAATAGAGTCCAGTGTTGGTTATAGTGTAATGAAGTACATCTACCAATGCAACACTATGTTGTAAGAGGTGGAGGAAATAAGGTTAACCTATGCACTTTTGATCCTGCTTTACGAACTGTCAGGGGATGATGAATTTCAGATTTGCCAGGATCCAGTGCTGGCTGTGATATCTCAAGTCCCTCTTCTTTGACAATAGATAAATACCTACCAAATAATTCACAAGACAATACAGGCAGCATAAAGCAATCACCATTAAAGAAAAACTACTTCTTATCTAATATATTCAACTAAAAACTCCAAATTTTAGTATTACCCTCCTACTCTGCCATTTCCGATTGCAAGTGAAAATTGTCACGCCTGTCAAATTATTACCAGGCAGAAAAGGACATTCTATAGGGCTTATTTGTAAAGTCTCAGAAACACAGTGGAAATCAATTGGCTTAACAAAGAAATTAAGTTTTTTCACCATGATGACACATGCAATTTTTCAACAAAAAAGATATCGGCATTCGTTATATGTAGGTAATTCAAATAATAATGAAAAAAGGTAAGAGTTGTATGTAAATGTAAGTGTGAGCATATATAAAAAGAAAATTTTATATAATACAAGACATGTAAAAATGGCTTACCTTTCCGGGTCAAAATTATCAATAAGAAGGTCCTCATCCCATAGAAATATATAATTGTATTCAGCAACAATGTCTGGATGCAAAAACCGTTTCGCAAACCACCTATGCCATCATATAGCATTGTTTTGTTTAGAAATTACGAATCAAATTTAATCTTCTGAGTAGATTGTTACATTTAGGGAAAACAAATTCACATATGAGCTGATTATACCATTTTGTTTGATTGATAGCAGACACATGAATAGAATGATTACTCCAAGATAAATCCATCCAGTGATCCACAAAACCATCATAATGGAAAAGCATCACAACAAAATCACTTAACACAAACTGCCATCAGCAATGAGTCAGCAGATATAATTCAAGCTTTCTATTGAGTCAAATTCTATGAGTGAAGCAACAATCACCTTTTCCACAATTTTGTTGACAATTTCTTTCTGGTTAACTCCTACTGCCATAGCCAACAAGTTCAATGGGTGCTTTGAAATTCTCTGATGCAGAAAGAATTGAAAAAGAAAATTGATAAAGTAGATGCCATCAACATATAAAATTTGCAGGATTTAGAACTATTATATAATAACGGTCAACAGATCTTTATTACATAAACAACCCAGACCAGTATCAGTGTGATACAAAATCAGAGATCCAAAATTATAGAATGAGGACAAAAAGGGTGCCACTTTTGGCACCACATGCTCTGCTGGAAAAATCACACTTTTGTTTTGCCCAGTAACTAGTTTCTAGGAGTTCAAATTTTAAATGGTAACTAGTTACCGTTTTCAAATGGGAACTAGTTACCGAGCAAACTTTTTTGTGTGGCGAATCCAGCAGAGCATGTGGTGCCAATAGTTTTACCCGGACTCTCTCCCCCTCTCCAACTCACAGGTATCCGGGAGACCTGACTATCCAATTTATTTCCCACAACTCCCAGTTAACTCCAATCCCCTTGTCCTCATTAATAACTGAATGCTAGTGATTCCATTATTAACTGAATTGATATCTAATCCGCTACTAACCCTCTTATTCTACATAACCTAGACCCTTCTAATTTGGGGGGGTCTGCTAAAAATAATTCTCAATGTGATAATTTCGATCGTTGTCTTGTACTTGGCCGCAAGAAAGTAGAAACTCCAACCTTGGTCCCTTCCCTCTCTCTTCACTTCCTCCATCAGCATCCCATCAAAAATGTTTATATCTGCATCTACATTCAGGACTGCATTTTCATCATACCTGAAACAAAATCCCTAATTGACTTTCCCTTGTGGCTCTGCATCTACGAGCCCCCCTCCTCTGCTCTTGAACGTGTCATTAGGTCTGTCATATGTGGATTCCGTCATTGATGCTCCCTCTGAAGGAGTACTTTAGTTTGTGAGCTCACTTAACATGTAATATAGTTAAAAAGGATGGGTAGTTTCTATAAAAAGCTCCATTTTAGTTTCCCCGTTCAATACTCTTTTCTGCCAAGCTTGATTCTTATCATCAATCGTTTGCACATAATACTTCATTACAGCTAGTTTTTCATCTGGGTGCAGTTTGAGTTATTCTGCAACTTCCTCTTTCCGCTATTCAAGAAAAAATATGAATACCTTAACATATTCTTGATCAGTGAACATCAGCAGGCCAGCATGCAACTTGAAATCTTGAATAGCTCTCTGAAATCCTCCGCTGTGCTACTTTTCTTCAAACCCATTAGCAAGTCATATGGGTTTCTAAACACAGATGGCTGAAACTGCCTTATCAATGCCATTTAGAAACCCTCCCAAGAATTCAATCAGAAATATCAATCAAAACCAACTAAGAGCCCTCCTTTCTGTAGCCACCATTACAACTTGTATCCCCCTTGGAAAACAAGGCAATGACCCTCTTATTCTTCCTAACTTTAACTTATACTTGAGGGTCAGCTAACATATAGCCTCTTAAGATGATATGTTTGGCGGTGCTATGTTCCTTTGATTTAATCGTGATACTTAAGCTCTTATTTATGAACATTTTCTAAAGCAAGATATATATAATCACTAACAACAAGTTATTCTAACCAACGAATAAAGTTATTATGCGCCTCTCTGATCTGCATAACCTTTCAATTTATAGCATCAATTCACGAAACACATAATCTTCATAATTTACAAGTCACCATTTCTTTCAGCAAGGTCAACTTCATGGGCACTCACCCACCCACCCAAAACCAGAACAACAACAATACACAACAACAAGCCTTTATCCTACTATGTGGGGTCAGCTACATCGACGGCATTGTGCTCTATCACCCACCCACCCAAAACCGGATCATACATCGAAAATCCATTGAAAAAACAAGGAAGCACGGTGAAATAATGTATTCTTGAATATAAAGCAAGAGCAAATAAGTGAAAAGGAAACCTAGTAAATGAGACTCTCATAGGATCTGGGGACTGGGGAGGGTAGATGTAGTTGCAACGCATGAGACAAAAAGGTTGTTCCTAGGATTTGAACAGGTCACAAGCCAGCAACCTTACTGTTGCGCTACGGTGCAACCTCAGCCAATAAACGAGTGGACATGAAGATATACGAACTTCCAGCTTTAGCTATCCTTTACTTCGTGTAAATTAAGACTATATTTTAAAAAGAAAAATAAAGAAAGAAAAAAAAAACAACTTATTAAGTTATTCAATAATCATCTTTTGACATGTCGATGTCCCAATTCTTATAGTATTAATATATACAACAGAATTCAATATATGAACTAAAAACATTGATTCTACATACACACATATATATACTCCTCTAGCCGCCAGACCAACCGGCTGGGTGCCACTGATTCTACATATTAGTTTAGTGATTCAAGATCTAACTCCAATTAACCAACTGTAAGTAGAAATGGAAATACTTCATAGGTGAACATGGATATGCACTTGATTAGCAAGATTTTATTACCTTGTTTCCTGAAGTTTAAGTAAAACACTATAAACGTCTTAAGTGAGTTCCTAAAAAATAAACAAATGCATTTAATTTAACATAGACTTTACATACATTATTTATAGCAGAGTTCCATAAGGGCCGCATTTCCAAGTTAGATGTTCTAGCAACAATTCCTTCTGGCAAGGCCTCACTTCCAAGAGGCCGGCATTGTTTCTAGGGAAATGGAAATAAGAGAATTAGAGATAATACCAAGGAGGTACAACTTACAAGATAACTAAAAAATACTTCTACCCCCCAAGAATACAAACCTTGCATGCATTGGATGTTGAATCCGGCATTGTATGAATTAATCCCCATCGTGCTAATCTCTGCTTATATAATGCAAAATTCAAACTAACAGTTTCGTAAAATATTACAGGGTAAAAATGAAGTTAATTAAAATTTAACACATAATTAAGGAAAAATGTATCAAAAAGTAAAAGAAGAATGCAACTGCTACAGACACACCAACATAGTCTTTCCCACAAACTCTCTATTATTAAGTGAATTTCTTGTGGATCTCAATAAATAGAACTGGAACTAGGTTTCATAGTGAGACCCAAATAAATTAGCTCATACTAGACAGTGGAGACTGTGATTCTTGCATTACTCAAGCCTAAAAACTAAGAACCATTTGTTCATGCAGAAAGATACACAACAGACAGCAACAAATTTGTGCCTGAAAGGAGAAAGGAACTATGTAATTCAACTCCTGACCTCGAACTGCAAGCCACCGCCAACATATATATGTCAATATCTCAGTATAGTTTTTCTATCAGGTAATTCTTTAGTATTTTACAACAATTTCAAGGAAAAAAAAAATCTGACCGATCAATTGATATTTTCTTTTGACACAGATAAAATCATTGTTAGACTGGCCAAGTTTCTGAATCTTCTTAATTATTTCAATCAATGGCAAGCAGCAGCTACAATAATACAAGCCAGGAGATACATCTTATCAATGCTCAATTGAACAGCTTACCAACTAGCATTATATTTTTCCAACATTTTACTAAAAGCAACAATTTGAACTTTAGAGCATTGTTTAGAGATAGTTGTTGTACTAACCCAATTTATGTTAGGACCGAGTAAGAATTATGCTAGCATGATCAAGGTCAGTTGTAAACTGAAAGTGAGCATTCACTAGAAAATATCAGGCACGTAAACTCCCAAAACACATATCTACAGCAATACTAATTTTGCTATTATTTATTTTTTCTAATAAAGAAGTGACCATTGAAGTGCCAACACCATAACAAAAATCCCTATATAACAACAAGAAGAAGAAGAAGCGGCCTTATTCCAGAAGAGGGAGTTGACTGCATGGATCACACGACGCCATTGTGCTAGACAAAACATAACAAAAATCCCTATAAAGTTCTAAATTTTCTGTCAAGCAAATAGCAATTCAAAATTAAAACTTGGGGGTAGAAACACATACTTGCTTGTATTCCTTTGCAAAGAATGCATCACCGAAGAAATAAGCACCACAAATCAAAGAAATCACGATGAGGAAACTCCAAAGGAAGAACCTATTCTTCGAGTCTGGCAAGACAAAACCCTGACAAAGACATGGAAAACTATTACATTAACTCAGCAAACAAAGCAAAGAAACCATAAAATTTAGGGGAATAGGAATCAAAGTTTAGTTCAATTTGCTCCTAAGAACAAAGAAGGGAACTAGGAATAGAGTGGTACATGAAAAAGTAATCTTAAGTTTGATGATCGATCATCCAAATTACAAACATGTTTACTGAGTCCTAAGGGATTCGAATTACCTACAACCACCCATCATCCAAACATAGAGCAACAACCATGAATATCATTGATTCGAAGTGAAAATATCATTTCGTAAACAAAATTAGAATAAGGATGAGGAACTCACAGTTAGAGAATTAAAAGACTTCATTTGATGTTTTAGGAAAGCAGAAAGGCAAGTCGACAAGAAAGATTAACAGAAAAACTGAAAAAGGATTATTTTTTGTGTGTGTGTTAGAATAATAATCTATAGAAGAACAATCAGAAAGGAAGGGAAAGAGTAAGAGAAGAGAAAGTTGGTTGGAGAAAGAAAGGGAGAAAGAAAGGAATGAAAAAAAACGGAAGAAGAAGAAAGCAAGGTAGGAGTAGAAAAGAAGAAGACTACGACAAGAAAGAAAAGAAACCAATAAGTTAGAGAATATTGTAATATGCAAACTAAATGTCATATGAAACAAATTTATTTATTTATTTAAAAGTGGAGTTAATTATTAATTTGGTTTTTTAAAGATTATTATATTATTAATTTGGTTTTTAAAAAAATTTAACCATAAAATTAGTCCTCTGAAAATTACCTTGTCACCAATTTAATCTCTAACAAATTTTGTCACTAAAGTAATCCTTCAAAGATTTAAAAGTCTACCAAATTAGTCTTCCATCGTGAACTAATTTGATATATTTAAATTTTAAAGGACTAATATGATATATTACGGACTAATTTGGTGATAAAGTTCTTTGGTGAACCAAATTGGTGATAAAGGTGATCTTTAGAGGACTAATTTGGTGACAAAATTCTTTGAGACGACTAAATTAGTGACAAGATCATCTTTAGAAGACCAAATTGATAGTTAACTCTTTAAAGTATGATATTTTTTATAGAAAAAAATACATTTATTACGGGGAGTATAAGGGATATTTCAACCCGTTACAAACAAATAACAACGATAACAAGAAAAAATAAAAATCATTCTTACTTACAAATTAAACTACGAGAGACACATCCTAGAATTAAAACATTAATCTACTTAACTAAAAAAACATCCTTTACATAATTACCTTTACATAATTACAAATTCATCGCTATGATCATAAATGAATAGAATCTAATTTAAAATATGATGTTGACTATTAATTTTTTAAATAATAAATTAATTTGATTAAAGGGGTTATACAGAGGTATATAAATTTTTACATGTATACTGCAAGTAAAACTGGCAAACTATCATGCCAACAAACACATGGCACTTACAGAGCATAGAGTAAGTTTTTATAGATAAATAGAAAAAAAAGTTAATTTAATCAACAATGATTCGACTGTTTGGTACCAATAATTAAATATAAAGAAAATTTTGATTAAATTATTATGTGATTAAGTTAATTATTATGTAATAATTTAATTAATATTTTTAATTTTTAAGCGCATGTTTTTATTTAGTTAAATATAAAAATTATGTATTTAAATTATTATATAATAATTAATCATTATGGTTAGTATTATTAGTTAAATATAAAAAAAATTAAATTATCACATAATTTGATTGATTATTATATAATAATTTAATTATATATTTTTTAACTTTTAACCACATTTTTTATGTGGTAAAATATAAAAAAAATATGTAATTAAATTATTACATGATAATTAACAAAATTATGTAATAATTTAATCATATATTTTTATATATTTAATCACAAAATTAGACGTATAAGAGTGGTATTAAAGCTATCAAAACGGACTATCCGACCTATTCAGGTAGCGGGCTCTTATGGTCCAGGTCAAAAATATTCGGTTTTATTCGAGCTCTCAATTTATAACCCAAGCCTAGCCTTATGCTGGGATCAAGTTTGTTCGGGTAGCCCATAATTTTTTGACATTCAAAAAAAAATTCCAATATTTCTAAATATATATTATTGTTTTTAGTGTTAAAAAGAATGACTATTAAACAATCACTAGCAAAAGCAACGACGAACTTCACTAAGAGTCGCAGTAGTGGTGTGAGAGCAGAGCGTAAATGATTAAGCAAGAACTTAGATTTTTTTTCACATAAACAAGTTAACAATTGACAAGCACAAAGACAAATTAAAGGTGGCACACTGAGAGTTGAGAGCGTGAGGATTTAGTGAGTATTTTTTTGTTTACTTTTTTGATATAATCATAATGATTGGGTTAGCCTTCATGTAATTGTTTTTTTTTTGTTATATATATTTTTAAAAATGGGTAGGTACCCTTAACCTGGGGTAGGAAGGATTGAGACCACCCAAATTTAGAAATCTCACCATCCCTTTATATATATAAGTATCATAAATCTATACATCAAAAAGGATGGCGCCACTCCCAATAAGAATGGTGTTAATCCCTTCCACCTTAACCCGTAGGCTTTTTAAGCTCGAACCCATTTTCTTGTGGGTTTTAGCGAGCCAGGCTAAAAATGTCCGGTTCTATTCAAGTTTGAATTAAAGATACCCAAACCCGTCTGTTTTAACCGTGTATTCGGGCTACCCTAATGGACCGACCCATTTTGTCGGCTCTAAGTGGTATCAACATTAGTGGTAAGTGGAACATTTTTTTTTCAATCTAATTCAATTAATTTAAAGGTTCAAAATATGCAATTTATTTTTTGTTGATAGGAAAGTAATATAACTGGAGATCACCCACACACACATGTCTCAATACGCTCACTAACGGAGCCACGTGATTGAGATAAAAATACGCAATTTAACATTTGAAGTAACATTTTTTTTTTATTTGAATAATAAATCAAGGGAGTGGCACTTATAGTGTTCGGAATAAGATTTTAGGAAACGAATCCCACGTTTACCATACAAGATGTAGAATTTCTTTTAATAAGCACATGTAACATTTGAAGTACCATTTATTCTTTTTAATATTAATATTGAATAAACCAACAAAGTAGATTTCTCAATTAGCTCAGTAGTGAGTACATAGGAACATGTGTGTATGGATACGGGGGTTCGATGTTAGCATCATTCAGGGCTTTATCAATGTTTGCCTTTATCCTGAGAGAGAGTGCCCTCTGGAAGTAGTGGAAATGCTTGAACTTGTTGTTATATGTGCACGATCCGTGTTTTTTCCACTCATGTTTCCAAAATCCAAAGTCGTTCCCATATTCTACGTCTGGCCAACTGGTGCGAAGTTGTTGTTGCAGAGTTGGGAAGCTACAATACAATAAGAATGTAAATCAGAAAATATGCAAAAGGAGTAGGAATGTAAATTATAAAATATGTAAAAGGAATAGAAAGATAAATAAACAAACCATGAAATTATCGAGCACGGACTGGGGTTGAGTATAGTTCTGTGGCCACAAGCCATGAATGGTAAACATTTTTTGGATGATGGGTATCTTACAAGGTGGTATATTGTTCAAACATTTACTTGGCATGTGTGGTGGTGGGTAAGATGCACAAAAAAGAGAGAACCTATTAACAATGCATAATGAACTCACTCAGCATCCTTTAAATACTTGAATTGTTGATATTTCTTGTACGCATGGCCTTCTTCATTTCACTTATTCAGTTCATTCTTTAACATGTATTTAGTAAATATAATAAGTTGTATAGGATTTAAATTTCTTATTTTAAGAAAATTCAAGATTTTTAATAGAAAATATGATAAGTATTAACTTTTAACATGCTTCATATAGAAAAAACGACTATTCATCAAAACTTGCAAACATAGTATCTGAAGCTATAACTTCTAGTATAGAGTGTTGAAAATCCAAGTGGGTAAAGGTTTAAATTACTTTTGCATATTTCTTTCTATACCGCATTTATTTCCATTTGATTTCTATTTTTTTTATTTTTTACGGTGCCTTTCGAAATTATTCCTTTTTCAATTATATAATTCTTGTTGACATTTTGTACATTGACTCAATACCTAGTAAGTATGTCTCACAATATTCAGGATTACTACTCTGTCCTTGGGGTGTCAAGAAATTTTTCTAAATCTAAAATTAAGAGTGGTATTTTTCTGCAGCCCCTCCCTTTTTATGATTAATATGAACTGTCTCCATTCAGTCCATTGTCATTGGTTGATATATTTGAATTTGTTCAATAGTTGTTGAAGGTTCATTTGATGTGTTCTCAACACAAGCCGCAGAGAAAAATAGATCTATTTGTATCAAAATAAGCATACTAAGTAATGAGAAGATAAAATTCATTAAAATAAATTACTTCGGAAGACAGTAATAGTGTTAGAAAATATTTATTCTTCAAAAGTATGAAAATCCTACACGTGTATTCACACTAAAATTGACTTTGTTGTGTCAACAATTTAACTAGTGGAACAAAATATAATAGCAATTCAAAATTGCTAAAGGAATGACACACGAAGCATAATGGCACTAGATATAGTATCTTCTATATATTTATATATAGCATTTTGAATGTTTCGCTGTACCTTCACGTTGCATATATAAGCATTTTTCCATCATTTATGCTTTGCACTATATAATGCAATGCAATGCATTATAAGCAAACATAAGGTCCCACCTCCCTGAAAACATTCTCATTATATGAAAGTGATTTTTTCACTTTTTATTTGTATTATTTGTATTTTTTGTGCTAACAAAAAAATATAATAATATTTTACTTTGAAAAATATGTTCATCTAATAACATTAATTTTTTTAATTTTAATTAACAATATTTTTCTCATACAATAAAGATTAGAACTCATTAATGTGTGACCCCGTAGGTTCATTATTAAACTGGTGGTAAATTAATTCATTAATTTACTAATTAAGATTGACGTATAGCAACACTCTCTAACGACCGGAGAGTATGACGTATCTTTTACTTTAGAACCGTTAGAAGATTAATATAATATTTCCATCCATTTTTACAGGTCTATGTTAACTCTAGGTATAACTAGTGAGCATGCTCGAGTGTTCCACGGATAATTTTTGTATGTAAATTTATAGCTATTTTCTTATATATTATACTTATAAGATGTAATTAAAAGCATTTCAATTACTTCAATTAATATAATAGTACCAATGAACTATTTTGAAAAAAGGATTATTATAATAGTTATTATTATGAAAAAATTGATTACTTTGATAGCGGATATCTCTACAATAATTTTATAAAGTATCATAATACATGCTTTCTTCGTTCTGAAATATTAGTCGTTTCAGCTAAAGAAAATTTGTTTCAAAATATTTGTCACATTTATATTACCAATACTATATTTATTAACTTTTCTCACTTCTATTATTTTTATACTCAATAACTATTGAGTAAACCTCAAAGGCAATGACTAATTTAGTTTACTTATGTATTTTTTTTGTTAGATTCTATAGAAATTAAATGTTCTTCTTAATTTATATAAAATCTCTTAAAATGACTAATATTTCAAAACGAGAGAAGTATCACATGAGTAATTTTTAAAGTTATGTTGGTTTGTATTAGAAAGAATCAGCTATTATGTCATTGTTCACACTTCACATAAATATTTGTTGACGTGTTGATGTAGAAATAAACAAATCACTTGTAATTATATGAACATAAATAAGTTGAAAAATTGAAGGAGAGGATTGTGTAATTTAAATATGTATCAAAAGAGAAGGGTGCAATTTACCATTAACTTGGATTACAAATTTTTTTTTTGGGGTTAAAAATTATATAATGGTGATTTATTTATTTCAAGTAAAGCTTTAAAGTACAAAATTATTGTTTTTAATGTTAAAAAATGACTATTAAACAATTACAAGCGAAAACAACGACGAACTTCACCAAGAGTAACGGCAGTGGTGTGAGACCAAAGCATGAATGGTTAAGTGAAAACTTACGTTTTTTTCACATAAAAAAGTTAACAATTAACAAGCACAAAGACAAAGGTGAGACATGAGAGTTGAGAGCGTGATGATTTAGTGAGAACTTTTTTTTTTACTTTTTTGATATAATCATAATGATTGATTTGGGCCTCATGTAATTGATTTTTTTTTGTTATATATATTTTTAAAAATGAACAGGTACCCTTAACTCGATAGACTTTTTAAGTCCGAACCCATTTTTCTTGCGGGTTTTAGCAGGTCGGACTAAAAATGCCTGATTTTATTCGAGCTTGAAGTTAAGATACCCAAACTCGTCCGTTTTAGCTGTGTATATAGGCTACCCTAATGGACCGGTTCATTTTGCCAGCTCTAAGTGTTTCAACATTAGTGGTAAGTGGAACATTTTTTCAATCTAATTCAATTAATTTAAAGGTTCAAAATACGCATTTTTTTTTTGTTTCATAAGAAAGTAATACAACTGGGTATCAAATCTTACATGTTCCAATACGTTCATTAATTAAACTACATGACTAGAACCAAAATACGCAAATTTTTTTTTTATGGATACAAAACTAAAATACGCAATTTAACATTTGAAGTAACATCGTTTTTATTTGAATAATAAATCAAGGGAGTGGCACTTATAGTGTACGAAATACTTTAGGAAACAAATATCCCACGTTTACAATACAAGATTTAGAATTTCATTTAATAAGCACATGTAACATTTGAAGTACCATTTATTCTTTTTAAAATTAATATTAAATTCTATTTTAATATTACTTTTTTTAATTTAATTTAATATTAAAATAGAATTTAATATTAATATTGAATTAACCAATAAAGTAGATATCTCAGTCATGTAGCTCAGTTGAAGATTGGTGAACACATGGGTCTGGATACCAAAAGTGTAACTTTGCCTTTAAATTTTCTTGACATTAAAATTTTTATGATAGGTAAGAACAAATTTATTATGGAAAGTTCAAGGGGTACTCCAACTCATTACAAGCAATATTTTGACATTGAATTAATCTTTTAATAAATATTTAAAAACCACTAAATTAATCCTTTAAATATTTAAAATATATCAATTTAGTCCATCAAAATTTTAAAATATGATCAAATTGCTCATTAATCACATATATATAATATATAAATCAGACAAAAAAAATCATAAATATTAGATTTTTTTTTCTTTAAGTTGTAAGAATCATTATTTTAGATAAATTAGAAACAAGTATTATACATATTGGATTTTTTAAAATAATTTCTTGCACATTCCTTGTTTAGAATAAAGTAAAAAGTTGTTACTCCTTCCATTTTAAAATGACAGTCGTTTAAGGTTGTTTCACACAAATTAAGAAATCTAATTAATATCATAATGAATAGAGTACTAAAATAATCCTATTAATGATCTCCATATTAATTATCTAACCATTTTCTAATTGATATCAATTGCTTTATAAGGGTAAAATGGAGAAAAGAGCATTTAATAATACATTGAAAATGTAAAAGCAACTATCATTTTAGAAAGAAAAAATTTCTCTAAAATAACACTTATTATAAAACGGAAAGAGTATATTATAAGAGTTTTGTTATTGATCATTCCAAGAATAATGGATAAGAGACTGAAAGAAAAAAAAATTATATAGTAGTATAATATTTAATGTTATAAATTACACTTTTATTGTGTTATTTAATATAAATTTTTTATATATTAATTTTTTTAACTATTGTTCTTTGGACATTGATTAGTAAGATCGGATTCAAATTTTATAATTGAATTCAAAATTGGTATCCCTAATTTATGTTCACATTTGTATTTCAGAAATAGAACCTAAATCATTAAAAATTCTATTAAGAAATTAAACATTAAAATTGATATAAATATTTTTAATATTGTGATAACATTCTATTTATGAGACATGAATTTGAATATAATTTAATGATATTGAATTTGAATAATAGTAAGACCTAAAATATAAAATGAAAAAGTTTTAATTTTATTGTGGAATTGGTAAAACTCACACTATATAGACTACTTATATATTACAACTAAGATTCACTTAGATCAATTATATATTACAATTAATCTCAACATAACTTAAAAATCTTAACTTATTTTATTTGATTGTATGTTGTCAAAAGTTCTTATAAAAGTTTTTATAACTATGCAAGCCAGGGATAAAAAGTGCTGAAATTTAAACCTACACATAATATAATATAATATATATATTTATGACATGGTGGGGAAAAAGGAAATACAATTATTTTAGTCACATTGTGAAATTAATTCAAGTAAAAAGTCAAATTTTAGTTTGAATAAGCAATATATATATATATATATATATATAAAATTTTTACTATAGAAATTTTTTAGTTGAGCTTGTGCAATGTGCAAAGTAGAGGCATACTACAATAGTTACTATTAAGTACTCCCATAATATTTTTCATTTTAACTAGTATTTTACCCGTGCATACACACGGGTTGATGTTACGTAATTTTATGACTTTTAGTTGTTTTGTATATTTTTAATAATGACAAGTTATTTTGGATTATAACATGCATATATTAAAGTATTAAATTATTTTTATAATAGTTAACTTTAAATTGATATCGAGTAATTTCGAACAACAAAATATTATGTAATGTGTTATGGTCATAGAATTCTAATTAATGAAAATATAGAATCAAAAATGGTATAAATCAAAATATAGTTAACGTTATAAATCAGGTAACACATATGCTGACAGCAATATATTCACAATTAAATTATTTCAAGAAAATATAATATCCAAACCATTCTAACTTGAAATATTTATATATACCTAAATTTAAAAAAGGAAAAGGGCATAAATTGAAGAGGGGATAAGAAAAATTGAAAAGCTTCATGATCTCATAAGATATTAGAAATAATATTTTCTCTATCATTGTTCATCAGTAAATAGTTTAACATCTCATATGCATAAATTATATAGTTGTCAAAAAATTTCTTCATTCAGTATAATCAAGTCCAATCCAGTAATAAGTAGTTGTCCGTCAGCTTCCTATCCTGAAAAGAATATTGTCAAAAATGAAAATCTTGAAAAAAAAATATGATCTGATAATAACATAACTCAGAGTTAAGTACGCTCAATTATATGGAAAATTTATTTTGATAACTCGTAAACTTATATAAGAAGCAATCCTCCCAAATGACACTTCATTAGCAAATCTAACTATAATTTTTCCTCTGACTTAAAATGATATAAACAGACTTATAAATCTTGAACTAAATATGTAAGATAAAAAATGGAGAATCAACATAAAAATGAGAACAACAAATAATACAGGGAGAAGAAGTATACCTCAAAAGGAAGTGGAAGACAAAACTTCAATAGAGGGTGAGGTTAAGAGTGAGCTCTTATCAAGCATTTTAACTTAATTAGAACAAAAAAGGAAAAAAACTAAAAATGATGAAACAATAAATAGAGAATGGAGAACAAATGGTGCTAAGATGAAATAGAGACACAAATATTCAAATTATAGAGAAAAAAAAAAGAACCAAGAATCAGAGAAAAAAATATTTCACAAAAGAAATGCTTACCATAGAAGAAAACAATAATACTTTCCCAAAGCTGTTTATGTTTCCCACAACTACCAATATGTTGAAAGAAGAAAAAAAAGAGCAATATTTTCAATTTATCAAATAAACATGTCTTATTTATAGACTCAACTACTATAATGCATAAAAGAAAATTAGGAACTGAGATCTCTTATCATTTCAAGCATCAAAGGGGCACCCTCATAAATCAGAGCAAAAAAGAAAAAGAAAAATGATAAGAAAAAAATAGAGAGGAAGCATAGTTACACCCACATTAACACAATTATATCAGAACTTGTAGAAAAATGTATTGATAAATATTGACAAATATTGAGAGAGTAAAAATAACTGTTTTAAAGATATTTCTAGATTTGGATATAATGTCAAATAGGATATTTAAGGAAGTTATCGATATGATTCTATTCGCATAATATATGTATCATGATGATTTTAGATTTTAGTATGTTATAGCAATTATTGTCATCATTCATAGATTTTGAGAATTTCTCTTTCACCATTCAAAAAAAACTTACAAAAGAATGAAATAAAAAATAAAAAAGAAAGAATAGGAGACAAAGACAAAAGGATGTCTATTGCAGCTTTCAATTTTCCTGCATAACCAAGAGGTAAAAAATATAATAAAGTTAAGCACAACCTCAAGATGAAATAGAGAGACAAATATTAAAATTAGAGAGAAAAAAAGGAATAAAAAATTAATGGCATAAAAAAATAGTTAATAGAAAAAAGCTAAAAGAACACACCTTATGAAGACTTGTTTCCAAAACTAATATTTATGTTTCTTGCAATTATCAATGTCTAGAAATATGTAAAAATTGAAAAAAAAAAAAGGAGTACGGAACAGAAAAAAATCACACCTTATAAAAACTTAAATCTCAAAAAAAGATATCTTCTTCAGCTTTCAATTTTCCTACATATCCAAGAGAGGAAAAATACAATAAACACAACATCAAAATGAAATAGAAACACAAATATTCAAATTAGAGAAGAAAAAAAAGAACCAAAATTCAGGGTCATAAAAAAATAGTTAAAGAGAAAAATGCTTACAAAAAAGAAAACACATCATATGAAGATTTGCTTTCCAAAGATAATGTTTATGTTTCCGACTATTACTAATGTCTTGAAAGATGAAAAAAAAGCAAGATCTTCACTTCATCAAATAAACATGCCTTGTCTACCGACTCAATTAACTACTATGACGCAAAAAAAAAAAACCAAAAAAAAATGATAAGAAGAAAATAGAGATGAAGCCAAGTTACGTTCACATTAACACAATTATATCAAAACGGGTAGAAAACATGTATTGATAAACATTGAGAAAACATTCGGAGAGTAAATAATTTTGTTAGAGATATTTAGAGATTTGGATATAATGTCAAATAGGATATTCGCGGAAGCTATAGATATGATTGTGTTAGCATAATATCTTATTATGATGATTTTATACTTTATTTTATAGCAATTGTTGTCATCATTTATAGATTTTGAGAATTTCACTTTCACCAAACTCTATATGGTATAAAATCTCATAGACATAAAGATTCAAGTCTCACAAAAACAATTATAATTAATCAAATATATCAATAAACTTTTCAAAGAATGAAATAAAAAATGGAAAAACTGAGAATAGAGGATGAGACAAAATCCTAAATAGGAAAAAAAAAAACTAAAGAGCAAAAATGACACCTAATGAAAACTTGATCCTGCAAAGGATGTATCCCGCATAATCAAGAGGGAAAAATACAACAAACACAACCTCAAGAGGAGGGAAAATATAAATACAGAAAAAGGAAAAATAATCCAAAAAGAAAAACTAACCAAGATTTCATACCCATTGCAAGTTCCCGTAGACAAAAAAAAATGAAAAATGAGTAATCAAGGTATGAAGAGGAGTCAACTAAAGAGGAGTTAATTAAAGAGCAAAATCACACCTAATGAAAACTTGAATCCCACAAAGGATGTATCCAGCAGCTTTCATATTTCCCGTATAACAATAGAGAAAATACAACAACCACAACCTCAAAGGGGGAAAATATAAAGAAAAAGGGAAAAATACTCAAAGAAGAGAAACTCGCCAAGATTTTTTATCCATTTCAATTTCCGATAGAAAAAAAAATGAAAAATGAGTGAACAGGATACGAACATGGTATATAATGATAGAGCGAGATTAAAAAAATCAAAACCATATAGAAAAAAAACCTCGTCAATGCTTTATTCATATCGTCATAATTCTTCAGATGCAAAATCAAATGTATTTAAGTTTTTTTAGGGAGTCAAAATACTCAAATAAATTTTAAAAACCACAAATATATACTTAACAGGAAGTTATTCATAAAAATCTTGATAAATCTTAGTTTTTTACTTTTTTCCTGCTCCAAAGCCCAATATCCTCGGTGAAAAACAAAAAAGAGCATAAAAACTCATAGTAATCAGAATTGGTGAAACAACACCTTTGAAAATTTAAATTAATTTCAATCCCCAACTAAATTTTAAAATCTAAAAAATAGTAATTTTCATAATTTCATTAATCAATAATAAGTCAAAAAATACTTTCTCTTCACATTTTCAAATTATTTTTACAAAGAATTTACAAATTAAACAATGCTAATTATCCCAGATTTTTGATAAAATTATTTTTTCATTAATCACAATCATGCAGTGTTTTGCAAAACGTCAAAGACCCTTTGCAATTCTCATAAATTTTGACCCCAAAACAACTTTAAAAACTCAAAAAATCATCTTCATAAACATCTCAACAAAATATTTCTCACAAATTAAGCAAATATGAAAAATAAACAAATCTGCATAGAGAACAAAAAAATATCTCATTTAAGCCAAAAATAATATATGAACAAATTTACCTTCACCAAAGGAAAAAATAAAAAACTTTGAGAAGTATTACAATGAGATCTTAATTTTCTACTATGTTCTTGCTTCATGTCTCAAGTTTCCTCATTTAAAAAAACAAAAAAGAGCATAAAAAAAATCCTTGTGATCAGAATTGATGAAACAACACCCATAAAAATTCAAATTACTTTCAATCCAAAACTAAATTTTAAAATCTACAACGAAATCTTCATAATTTCATTCATCATTATTAATCATTAATAAGTCAAAAAAAAAAAAAACTTTCTTTTCAGGTTGTCAAATTGTTTTTGCTGCACATTCACAAATTAAACAACATTAATTATTCTCATTTTATGATAAAATTAGTTTTTTTTTTTTTAAATCACAATCATGTAGTATTTTCGAAAAGGCAAAAACCCTTTGCAATACTAATAAATTATAACCACCTAAAAAATTTTAAAAACTCAAACAATCATCTTCATAAACATGTTGAGAAAATACTTTCTCACAAATTAAGCAACAGGGAAAATTAAACAAATCTGCATAAAGAACAAAAAGATGTTTAAATTAAGCAAAAATTAATAAATGAACAAACTTATCCTCATTAAATGAAGAAATAAAAAATTTTGAGAATATGACAATGAGGTCTTAGTTCTCAAGTTCCCTCTGTAAAAAAGCAAAAATTAGCAGAAGGAAACTCCTTGTGATCAGAATTGGTGAAATAGCACCCTTAAAAATTCAAAACAGTTTTAATCCCCCAACTAAAATTTAAAATCTGAAACAATAAGCTTCATAATTTCATTAATCATTAATAAGTCAGAAAAATACTTTTTCTTCACATTCTCAAATTATTTTTTAGACGCATTCAAAAATTAAATAACACTAATTTATCCCCGATAAAATCAGTTTTTCATTAATCACAATCATGCAGTATTTTGCAAAGAGCCAAAGACCCTTTACAATTCTAATCAATTTTAACCCCCCAACAAAAATTTAAAAACTCAAACAATCTTCTTCATAAATATCTCAAAAAAATACTTTCTCACAAATTAAGCAACTCTGAAACTTAAACAAATCTACACAGAAAATAAAAAAGATGTCTAATTTAAGCCAAAAATAAATATGAACAAACTTACCTTCACCAAATGAAGAAATAAACAACTTTGAGAGCATGACAATGAGGTCTTAGTTCTCTACTTTTCTTTTGCTTCATGTCTCAAAGTTCCTCTGTAAAAAAGAAAATGAGTAGAAAGAAACTCCTTGTGGTCAGAATTGGTGAAATAGCACCCTTGAAAATTCAAAACAATTTTAATCCCCTCAACTAAATTTTAAAATTTGAAACAATAAGCTTCATAATTTCATTAATCATTAATAAGTCAAAAAAATACTTTTTCTTTATATTCTCAAATTATTTTTTAGACGCATTCAAAAATTATATAACACTAATTTATCCCCGATAAAATCAGATTTTCATTAATCACAATCATGCAGTATTTTGCAAAAAGCCAAAAACCCTTTACAATTCTAATCAATTTTAAAAACTCAAACAATCTTTTTCATAAATATCTCAAGAAAAGACTTTCTCACAAATTAAGCAACTCTGAAAATTAAACAAATCTACACAAAAACAAAAAGATGTCTAATTTAAGCCAAAAATAAATATGAACAAACTTACCTTCACCAAATGAAGAAATAAACAACTTTGAGAGCATAACAATGAGGTCTTTGTTCTCTACTTTTCTTTTGCTTCATGTCTCAAGTTTTCTCTGTAAAAAAGAAAATGAGTAGAAAGAAACTCTTTGTGATCAGAATTGGTGAAATAGCACCCTTGAAAATTCAAAACAATTTTAATCCCCCAACTAAATTTTAAAATCTGAAACAATAAGCTTCATAATTTCATTAATCATTAATAAGTCAGAAAAATACTTTTTCTTCCCATCCTTAAATTATTTTTGAGACGCATTCAGAAATTAAGTAATATTAATTATCCCCGATAAAATTAGTTTTTCATTAATCACAATCATGCAGTATTTTGCAAAGAGCCAAAGACCCTTTACAATTCTAATCAATTTTAACCCCCCAACAAAATTTTAAAAACTCAAACAACCATCTTCATAAATATCTCAAAAAAAGACTTTCTTACAGATTAAGCAACTCTGAACATTAAACAAATCTACATAGAGATAAAATGATACCTAATTTAAGCAAAAAAATAATATATGAAGAAACTTACCTTCACCAAATGAAGAAATAAAACACTTTGAGAAGCATGGCAATGAGGTCTTAGTTCTCTTCTTTTCTCTTGCTTCATGTCTCAAGTTTCCTTTGCAAAAAAACAAAAAAGAGCAGAAAATCTGAAATGATAATCTTCATAATCTCATTAAGTTCGTTAATAATTCTAAAAAACTACTTTATTTTCACATTCACAAATTACTTTCGCTAAACATTGACAAATTAAACAACACTAATTATCCCCGTTTCATCAAGTTTCCTCGACAGAAAAACAAAAAATGCATAAGCAAAAGCCATGTCAATAGAAATGGTTAAAGGAGGCAATTGCCAAGTGATCTATAGAACGTTAACGACTATTTAGGGTTTCAATATCAGAATCCCCATTACAGGAAACAAACAAAGAAAGCTTAGAAATAGTTGTTTTTTCTAATTTTCCCTCTCACTTTCTCAACTACAGAGATTAAAATGTTCCCTACGCGTCGACGTCGTGCAAGTTTCCTTACCCACAACATATTTTTCTTGTTCAGTCGAATGGAAAAAAGGGAAATAGACAAAGAGATGAAAGGATTAGGGGATTATCAACACTAAAGGAGCAAGACCAAGCACAGTTGAAAACAAATTAGTGCTTAATGAAGAACCAAACCTGGACAAAGAAACCCACAATTGAGGAACAAAGCAGACGGAACCGAAAACCCCTCAATAGTGTGACAGCGTCCCGATCAAAGCAGAAAGAAGAAGAACGTGAAGGAGGCAGTAACCATATGAGAAAGGAAGAACAAAGAAGAAGCAGAAGTTTGACAGAGGAAGAAGAAAAAAACATATGAGAAAGTGTTGGGGCAAGTGAGAGAAAAGAGAGAGGAGTTGTCAGATTTTTTAAATTTAAAATTGCAAGAAAAAGCATCTCTTAGAAGCTTTAGCCTTTTTTCTTTTTTTTTTTATTTAGGTGGGACCTACTCGCTACAGTGGTGAACAGTGATTCAGGGGTGTGCAGTTGCGACACGTGTCCAGAGAAAACCTTCTTTTCTAACCCGAGTTTTGATATTGAGTTATCTTATACTATTAATATTTAAAAAATATATATATCAATTTTTGGTTTATAGGGATTGAACCCTGTACCACACACTTATATATGTGCTTGTTTGTTGTAGTGAATTTACGGGCACATATATTAAAAAATATTCAACAAAAAATAAATAAATAACTCAGAAAAGCCATAAGGCATTTTCATCCATTGAAATAGAAACAATAATATTAAATTGTTTAAAATAACTATGGGAGCGTTTGGTATGTGGCATATTTTTTTAGATTCTCGGGTATGTCACTTAAAATAAAATGTCTATGTTTGGTAGAAGACACAAGAAAAACTTTTCCAGGTAAGTAGGATTTGGAGAAATCTTCAAATGCAAAGGAAGTTAATTTTTAACATTCTCACCTAGATAGATGGGTATCTTGAACTTTTCTGGGAATCCCTTACAAAAGACATTCTCAAAAAAGTTACTAAAGATCCGCATACCAAACGCCCCCTAAATATTCAAAAAAACTAAATATAACTCAGCCACTCAAAAGCCAAGATAAATTCAAACTTGTAGAAATTAGAGCAACGCATGAATTGGAAAAATAAGAGAAAGAGATAAAGAAAGGAAATTGTATCTTATTATTAATAATTAATCAAAACTGAAGTCATCCATAATACATTGGTGGTTAATATAGCTGATAAGGACAACAACACAGTAATATGAGCCTTAACATAATAGCTAACTTAACTAATACTTTAGTTTCCCTATTAAAAGTGAATTCATAAAATCCTTTGTACAATTCCATGGAATAAAATAAAAAAAGTGATGTAATCTATCCAACAAAATTAAGAGAAAAAATAAGTAGATCTTTGAAGCGACATTTCATCAAATACCTTGCGTGTAAAGTGCAAAAGCATATAAAGTATAGAATAAGACTGAGTCACGTGACATAGTTCTCATCTATAATCCCCTAATGCTAAATAATTCTAACATCCAACTCAATTGTTGGGATACCTATTGGACAATTTTCAACTAAAATACTTTCAAAACAACATTTAATTTTAACATTGATATGCCTCCAACTTATTTTTAATTAAATGTTCAAAAGATTCTAAAGGACTGAAAATAATATATATCAACATATGTTAAATAGCACATGAATTTTGAATTTGTAAAACTACCATAATCAAACACAAACACAACACAAATCAAGCATTTCCTCCAAAACTAAAGGGCTCAAATTTTGCATAAATGAGATAGAGAAATGAAAGAAAAGATCTTCACAACCATAGAAAATCTATACAGTCACATCATAACCAAATACAACACAAATAAGACATTTTCCTCCAAAATAAAAGGGTTGAAATTGTACAGAAAAGAGAGGTGAAGGAAAAGAAGAGATTCATACCGCCATAGAAAATTTACCTTGTTCTTTTCGGTTTCAAATTGTTAGAAAATGTGTTACCTTTCAATATATATATATATATATATATATATATATATAGATCTGTGAAATCACAACAAAAATTTTTAACTTTGAAAAAAAAAGGCAAAGGCTTTACCTTTTATCAAAGGGAGAGTATGAGAAACAAAACTATACAGAAAAATAATCTTTCATTTCTCACCAATCTCTGTCGGAATCATACCCTATTGGTGGGTCTTTATGGTTTTTCTATGCATGAAAGAAAAAATAAAAGCATAAATGTATGTATAAAATAAGGATGAGCAAGGTGAAGGGAAGAAAGGGAGGGGAGGAAATCAATGGAAGAGAGAAAGGGGAAGACAGTGGATTAGGGAGAAGAGAAAGAAGGGGAAAAGAAAGATGGGGAAGAGAAAGATAAAGAAATGAGTGAAAAGAGAAAAAAAGGAAAGAGTGAGAAAAGAAAAGTTAAATCAAAAACTTAAAAAAATAATAATTATTCAAATTTTGAATTTTGTAATCAATGAATGTGAAGAAAAGTGGGAAACAATGGTAAAATATAAGGGGAAAAGTTAAAAAAAATAAAGGTGAAGCATTGCAATAGTGACACATGTAAGGGCCTTGTTTGTTTAGTATAGATGATAGATGATAGATGAAGCATAGTAAAAAAAGTTGATCTCAAATAACTCTTCACATAGATGCATAGAAAAATTGAGAAGGGTTTTGTAAAAAAGATCTTTTAATTTGTTTACTTGAGACTTTGAATTGTTTGTACAGTTGATATTTCTAATAAAGGTTAATGCAATGATTTAAAAAATTTAATTATCTTTAATTTTCAATCTATTTTGATATTAATTTTTATTCCTCTCAGTCTGAGTAATCGAAATCTTAAAATTCTTATTGATAATTGAAATTCATATATATGCTAACATATTTCATTCTTATCGATCTGATGAATAAATGTTTGAATTAAAAGCCAAAAGCAACATACATGCAGGAAACTTGCATCATGTATGTCACATAATTAAGAGAGATACTATTACTTTAGTTACAAATTAAATTTGTGACTACTGAGTAATAACTAATAATAAGATATGACTATTCCTTTGGTTTACAAAATTGTGCACTGAAAAATGCAAAGGAAAAGCCTACTCAAACTTTGACAACCTATTTGTTAGTATCCTACTCAAAATTTATGTACATACATACATATATTTGAGTACTCTCTATTTACATATTCATTAACACTTGCGTACATGTATGTCACCCTGATCTAACGGTAATCCAATTCCCTGATGACCCTCCTAATATTTCACTGTCTTTCAATTGCCATGTTGGTGTTGCTTTGTTGAGGTCATTGTAGGGTGCTGCAAATGTGTCTGTTGTGATTGAGAAATCAATGTGACTATTCTCCTCAGGCTCAGATTTTCCTAATAATAATTCATCATCATAAGTATAATAAGTATCCTCAAAATTTTGAACCCCCAAGACACTTGCAGGAGAAGAAGCATATTGTTTGTATGTTGAGTTAGAAACAAATGGATGGGTGAGTAACTGGTCAATGCTCCACCTTCTATTGGGTTCTCTTTGTAAGCACCTTTTTAAGAAATCTAATCCGTCCTTAGAGAAATGGGTTGGAAAGTGAGGCATGCAGGCATCATCACCATAAGCAATCCTAAGCACAACAGACATTGGATCCTCATTATCATGATGACCCCAATTAGGAGGCATGCCAGTGGCCATTTCAATAACAGTGCATCCCAAGGACCATATATCAGCAGAAAAATCCAACCTCTCATTCCTCAATACTTCAGGAGCCATCCATAGAGGAGTCCCACCAACAATTATACTAGTATTATTATTACTTGTTGTTCTTCTTCTTCCACCACTAAACTTATTAAACTCCTCATCATCATCCTTAATTACATTTTTAGCACATCCAAAATCTGCCAGTTTGATGTTCCCAGATGAGCCCAACAGCACATTCTTGCACTTGAGGTCACAATGCACAATACCATGTTGGTGAAGATGCTTCAATCCATAAAGAATCTCCCTTGTATAAACCCTAATCACCTCTTCATCTAATGACCCACCAAACTCGTGTGCCAAATCACCCAAACTACCACCCGCCATATACTCCATAAAAACAATATCGAGGTTACCTTTGTCATCTTCCTCTATCCCCAAACATTGGACAATGTATGGTGATTGTGATTGTGATGAATTTAAAGAACTTAGGATTTTGACCTCATTATCCAATGCCACACGTCCAGCCCTTGAACGTGCCGATTTGGCAACAAAAAGGCCACCAGTGGATTTGTTCATGGCCAAATGGACAGTGCCAAAAGATCCATGTCCTACCATTTTTCCCTTCACCCATTCCCTTCGTTTCAACAATGAATTAGGCATCTCTTTCCTTCCACCGAACACCTAAAGGGCATTCAAAAACATGTATAAGCCCAGCCCACCCCACCAAGCCAGAGACAAATTAAAATCAATCAACTTAGCTTGATGCAGTAACCTGCTTCTTCTGTGCAAATTACAGACAATGCTAAAGAATTCGGAAAAAAAAACGAAAACTTGGAACCAACCTAATTAAGCAGATGTAATGTTAATGGGTAGAGCGGTTTTCCCAAAAATCGGAAAAACCGCCCTATGGAGCGAAACCACTTTTCCACCAGTACTTTAATTTAAACAAACAGACGCTCTTGTCTTGGTTGGAGAAGATAGAATTAACCGAATGGAAGTGATCGAATAGAATTTTTAAAGATATATGAAGGAAGCAATTTTTTACTATTTAGCGGTTGGCTATCCTTAAATGTTGGATTTGTAACAGTTTTATTTTAACAATAACTATTACGGCATGCCTTACGCTTACTTTCACTTGCGTTACATTGCACTGTCTCTAACAAACTAAAGATGGATGGATTAACACCATTCCTATTGGGAGTGACACCATCTTTTTAGTATATAAATTTATGATTCTTACATGATGTTGCCATTTCCAATAGAGATGGTGTTAATCCTATCCTCCCAAATTAAAGGGACAAGTAAATAGATTACACAACAATACACACACTTTGAAGTTTGAAATTATCAAATGCAAATGTTCAAATTTAGAAAATTCATAAATTAAGAAAACAATAAACTTCTTTTCTAAAGCAAGAAAACAATAAACTTTAACTACGTAATTTAATGAAGCTTTATTTATTAAGAAAATTAATTTGGCGGATTTATGGAGGAAGACTTATTATGGTATTGTCTGGGATGGATCATAAACTGGGAGACGAAACTTAAAACAATGACAATAATAAAAATATTAAGTATATAAATAATTTATAAATGAAGAGAAAAAATATGTCAAATGTTTAGAGAAAAAACAACATGAAGTATTAACTATAGAAAGAATATTTATCACCATTTGTATCAAGTTTTTTGTTTTCAATAGATAATTATAATAAGAGTGTAAATTTAATATTTTGTTCTTGAATACAATCAAATAAAAAGCCTTTAACAACATAAAAATAATAATAACAATAATTGTATAATTATTATAATAATAAGTGTATATACAAATTACTAAAATACAATGGTGAAATTCAAATATATACTAGTTTTTTGAAACAAAGTGTTTAAGCATTACTATTTACAAACAAATAAAATAACATGAATATATCTTATTTATATGTGTGTATAACTTTTTTAAATAACAAAATAAAATTTATCTTTAATAGAGAAGAGGAGAAAAGAAATACTAAAAAGATAAGGAAATAACATAGGAAGAAACAAATAAAAGATAAAAGGAAAAAATAGATTTGACAGTGGTTTGTGGAGGAAGAGTTATTAATGAGAGGGACGAATCCAGAAACACTTGGTGGGAGGAGAAACTTAAGACGACGACGATAATAAAAAATATTTAGCATATAAAGAATTTATAAATGAAAATAAAAAAATATATCAATTATTTAGAGAAAAAACAACATGAAGTATCAACTATAGAAAGAATATTTATCGTCATTTAATCAAGTTTTTTTATTTAAATATATAATTTTAATAATATTGTAAATTTAATATTTTGTTCTAGAACACAATTAAATAAAAAGCTTTTAACAGCACTAAATTAAGAAAAATAAAAATTGTATATACAAATTACTAAAACATAACATTTATTAACATATAAAATAACATAAATATATCTTCTTTATATGTACATAACTTTTTAAAATAACGAAGAAAATTTATTTTTAATGGAGCAGAGGAGTAAAGTAATGCTAAAAGAATTCTAAGAGGAGAAGAAAACAATATAGGAAAAAATAGATAAAAGAAAAAATGGATTTGGCGATGGTTTATAGAAGAAGACTTATTATGACATAGTCAATGACAGATCTAGAAACACTTGGTGGAAGGTGAAACTCAAAATTCACTTCCCATATTCGAGCCTTGGACTTAATAATAATAGAAAGCTGATGAGATTTCCACTGTGTCATGCAATCAACATAATAACATTATACAATATATATAGAGTTGAATTTAAATGACATCAAGGTGTCAAAGTTAATAAATGATACTGCATAATTTTTTTAAAAAAATTATTTTCGCCGATCCAACATAATCCATCAATTGAAAGTTTATATGATGTAGATAAACTATACAAAAATTTATACAATTTGAATTTGTAGGTATATAGTCTAACGAAATAAATTTACTTATATTTTAAATACTTATACAATTTGAATTCAAGCAAAAAAAATCGATAACGTATCAAATACTTTTCAAATGGTATGAATTTTTGCATAGTTAATACACATCATATAAACTTTCAATTGATCAGTTAAATCAATAAAATTTGTTTTTTTATAAAAAGTTATGCATTGTATTATTTACTAATTTTGACACCTTGTTCTCATGTTCTCACATATTCAGAATTCTCACTAAATACGCCCCTATATATATATATAGGTTTGCTAACGTACACCCACTTGCTTTTTTTAGAAGGAGTATGTTAGCAAATTATAACTTGAAATTTTAAAATACACCCGCAAGGTGTAGTTTGCTAATGTACTCCTTCTATAAAACAAGCAGGGCTTGCTAACATACACTCACTTGTTTTATAGAAGGAGTGCATTAGCAAGTGATAACTAGATTTTTTTAAATACACCCAAAAGGTGGAACTTGCTAACGCACTCCTTTTAAAAAATAGGTGGGTGTACGTTAACAAACTCCATATATATATATATATATATATATATATAAAAGAAATATTACTGGGGAAGGGGCCAAAGCCCTCTTGCTGCTTATAAATCTATCCACGGGCACAGTATTTGAAATCTATGTATGGACCGTGTGAGAGGTAATAGTAAGTTCTTTTAATGATGGTGGGATATCTCTAATTATATTAGGGTGTTGTGTGATAGAAAATTTTATACGAATCAAATATTTGTACCAAAAAATTATGCTATTGTTATTTCTAAATTAAATTAAAAGACATAGAAACTACTAATTTTTTTCTTCTTGTTTCATTTGGTAAGAGTGGCTATAAAATTAATAATAGAGAAATAAAAAATCTAATTCTATTAGGTTAGGCTCATTACAAAAAAAATCCAAAAATACTAATAATTATTATTATTATTCTAACTATACAAATATTTTAAACATAATTCTAAATGAACGCTAATTTTTACTATTATTCTAAGTACTAACATCTTATTATTTATATCGCCTTCAGAAGGTCCACAATATTTTTTTCTTCTTTTTTTTTTTTTTTGGCCTATTTGAACTTACAACCTCCAATTTTCTTAATAACCTTTCCCATAATCAGGGTTGCGTGCCTCAGGACAAAAGAATACTATTAAACATCTACTTTAGATTTTATACACATAAGACCATATTAAAAACAAGAAACACACATAATTTTATAAATTTTAACTAATAGTACTCTTTTCTTATAGAAAATCAAGAGACAATTTTTTAAAAAAGAATAAGTTAAAGTTTAAATTTTAAAATTTAAATTTCATTTATAATGCAATAAAAAAATTGTGTGAAGTAACTCATGACTAAACTCTTGTTAACATATTCACCCAAAAAAAAAAACTATTGTTAACATTGAATGCTAAATTCTAAAACAAATTAGAGTAAGCCAAACATTTATTTTTATAAAACTACATTAATTAAATAGATTGGTTACAAATTGTCAGCCTAAAGAGTATTCAAAAAAATTTAAAATACAAACCATCACATGTATATCATACACTATAAATCAAGTAGTCCAATACTTTTTTAAACTTACAAACATGCAAAATTAAAAAGACACAAAGTTATTTTAAATTTAATTTTATAAATCATAAACACATGTATATAATATAATATATTTATTATTAAGAGAAAAAAAGTTAAATACATAAATTAACTCAATAAAGCTAGAAATAATCCGCACGTGAGGCACGGGCTTATAACACTTATAATCAATTGGATATGATGATATCCCCCTTCTCTATATATATATTTCCTCCGTTTTATTTATAAGTATTTATATAAAAAAATACACATATTAAAAAAAGTATAAACACCAAGACGGTGCATTGACTTTTATAAAAAAAAATGTATAATTTTCATTATTACTTTTATTAAAAATCAATCAATATTATCCATCATTTAAAATTAAGCCCAACAATCCAAATTAATTGAGGATAAAATTAAAAAATATAATAAATATTTTTCATGTAATACATTATTTAAAAAAAAGTGTATTAGACTACTTGATATATAACGTATGATATACATGTGATAATTTGTGTTTTTAATTAACTTTTTGTATACTTTTTATGCTAACAATTTGTAATCAATCTATTTAATTAATGGCGTATTGTAGTTTTACAAAAATAAATGTTTAGGTTACTCTAATCTGTTTTAGAATTTAGCATTCAATGTTAACAATAGTTCTTTTTTTTGGCTGAATATATATATAGAATTAAAAGTTTATACGATGTAGATGGATCATGTAAAATTTCATAAAATTTGAAAATTATTTGATACATTATTGGAATGTTTAGATTTAACGTCTAATGCATTATGTAAAATAAAAGTAAGTTTCTTTCGTTAGATTACGTACCTACAATTTTTTAAGTTGAATGAATTTTTACATGGTCGATCTACATTGTATAAACTTTCAATTCAATAGTTAGATCAATAAAATTTGTTATTTAATAAAAGTTATACTCAATGTCATTTACTAACTTTGACTACTTGATATCATTTGAACTAAACTTATATATAACCAAGAATCTTGACCATACAACCATGCATTAAAATCTTCTCTCTCATCCATAAATGTATGGTTAAGATTTAGTGTTTTTATATTCTCACATGTTGAGTATTCTCACTAGATACGCCCCATATATATATATATATATATATACTCCATCCGTTTTCAATTATAAGCAAAAAATACCCACCTCACCTTAGTTAATCCCATTTAATTTCCTTGAAATTATCTAAAAAGCAATGGATTTTCCTACAATGTCCTTTGTCATATTATACTCTCTCCATTTTACAACCACTGCAATAAATGAATAAGTGAATTGAGTGGAGGGTAGTTTAGATAAACTTTCATTAAATGCAAGTGGAAGTAGTTCAATTTGCTTATAAAAAATAACATAGGAGTTACCAAAAAATTGCTTATATTCAGTAACGGAGGGAGTATATATATAAGTTGGGTTCAAATGACACCAAGGTGTCAAAGTTTTTAAATGACACCATGCATAACTTTTTATAAAAAACGAATTTCACCGATTCAACCAATCAATTGAAAGTTTATATAATGTAGATCAACTATGAAAAATTCATACAATTTGAAAACTATTTGATACGTTATCGGAATGTTTTGCTTGAACATCTAATACATTATTTAAAATACAAGTAAATTTCATTTGTTAGATTTTATACCTACAAATTTTCAAATGGTATGAATTTTTCTACGTCATACAAACTTTCAATTGATTGGTTGGATCGGCGAAATTTGTTTTTTATAAAAAGTTATGCGCGATGTCATTTAAGAACTTTGACACCTTGGTGTCATTTAGACCCAACTATATATATATATACACTCGATAAAATTAACGGATTAAAATAGTATTTTGCTTGAATTTAAACTAAACTATTCTTTATTAGTGCACTATACCCTTGTGTTACGCTCGGGGGCTAGTAAAAAAAATTTATTTATTATTATTTCAATTTTTAATTATAAGTTCCTAAAATAATTATATCGATTAAGAAAATGGTTGACATTCATAAAATGCATTGTTATTTTAAAAAATTATTATAAATATTTAATTTTATTCTTATTTAAAACTTATTTTCACTTTTAAATCAATATAATCTATCTTCTTTAATTAAGAATAAAAAAATCATAATAAATAGTTCAATTTTTTTATGTTAAGGACTTATAAAAGAAAACATTAACTTCCTTTTAAATAGTTTAAAAACAGAGATAATAGTATTTAATATATATTCATCCTATTTAAAACTAATAGATAAAAAAACATTTACTAGCCGCCGCCAAGTGTTAAGCAAGGGCATACTGCAATAATAAAGGATAGTTTAGTTCCTTCTTTTTTTTTCCTCATTTTTCAATGAACATTAAATATTAATTTTTTAAGTTAAATATTAATTTATTTTATTTATTTTTTATTTGTTATATTAAGATGAACTAATTACTTTTCTAAATTTTTGTATTTGTTTTAAAAATGACAAATATTTTATTTTATAGGAAAGCATATTGACTAGAGATTGAATCTAGACCACGTACACATATTTTTTGTACTTAATAACTGAGTTAAAACTTTGGACTCAAATATAAAGAGTTAACTATCAATTTGGTCCTCCAAAGATTATTTTGTCACCAATTTAGTCCTTCAAAGATAATTGTCACCAAATTAGTCATCTAAAAATCATCTTTATCACCAATTTGGTCCATTAAAGAACTTTGTCACCAAATTAGTCATCCAAAGATGTGTAAGTATACCAAATTAGCCCTTCAAAGATTTAAATATATCAAATTGGTCCATAATGGAGGATTAATTTGAGGACTAATTTGGTAGACTTTTAAATCTTTGGAGGACTAATTTGGTAACAAAATTCTTTGGGGATCAAATGGATGACAAGGTAATCTTTTGATGACTAATTTGGTGGCAAAATTCTTTAGAGGACCAAATTGGTGACATGATAGTCTTTGGAGGACCAAATTGATAGTTAACTTCAAATATAAACAAAAAAGTTCTCTTGTTTCTTGGTCTAAAGTATAAGTAAATTTTAATTACTTCTCTCATATTTAATGTTATTATTCTTAATATATAATTTATATAATATTATTACTCTTACCTTACAATAAATTAAATGGAGGTTATTTTAGTAATTAAAGTTTATTTTTTACATAAAATCAAAAAAAATTAAATACATCTAATTAATTTTCTTAATACGCATAATTTCGTTAATTTTTGTTTATATATTAGTCTGCAGGTAGGGGTGGAAATATGCTAGTCGGCGGGGCTTATGGCCTGGCCTGTTTAATAAAAATACCAGGTTCAGGCTTTTTGAAAAGCCTATTTAATTAAAAATACTAACTACAAGCTTTTAAAAAAGCCTATTAAGCCTGATAGGCCCTATTTAATTTATATATATAAAAATAGAAATTTTTATAGGTATAAATACAATAATATTTTTTAAAGTATAAACAATAGTCATAATTTTTTTCTAAAAAATAATAAACATTGATAATTTGATTTGGAATTACCTTGAGATTTGAGAAGAAGAAATTTAAAATAAAATAACCGCCGTACATATCTTCCCTAATATATTTTTTTTGGTAACAATCTTTCCTGATATCAGATAATAATAATAATAATAATAATAAGGTAAAATGACATTTTTGGTCCCTTAACTCTTTGCACAGATTCACTTTAGTCCCTTAACTTTTTTTTGACTCATTTTGGTCCCTTAACTTTTTTTTGACTCATTTTGGTCCCTTAACTTCTTCGTTTTGGTCCCTGACGTTAAGTCCGTCAAGGATAGTAACATATCTGTCTTACATGGCTCTTACGTGGCACTAACTCAGTGATAACTTGATGGATGAGGCCTTAGTTAGTCTGAACGACGTTGTTTGGGGATGAATGAGAGATGCACAAGCTTGAAGTTGAGTAATGTGTGAGAGAATCGAAAACGTTACCACCTGAGAAACTGTGTGCATTTGGCTAGGTTTGTGCTTCAATTTGACTCTGAAGCTTGAAATTTGGAAGGGCGTTGAGTAATCGAAGGAGTGCAACTCAGAATCTCGCGACAGGGACCAAAACGAACCAAACATAGAAGTTAAGACACCAAAATGAGTAAAAAAAAGTTAATGGACCAAAGTGAATCTGCTCAAAGAGTTAAGGGATCAAAAATATCATTTTGCCTACTACTAATGATGATGACGACGACGACGACGACGACGACGAGGATGATGATGATGATGATGATGATGACGACGACGATGACAACGACGACGACGATAAATGAAAACGTTTATGCTGCTCTGCGGCTATATGCTTTCATTATTCCTTAGTAAAATATTCCTTCCTAAAAATTTAAATACTCAATCAATGCTTTTCTCTGAGTCAGGCTTCAGTTTTTGACAAACCCTAGAAGATAAACCATAGTGCATAGAATAAGTGATATTGCTCTATTTTCTCACGCCTTTGCAATTGTCATTGTCTTTTGTGAGTTGTGACAAACGCTGCACGTCACCGTGGCAATTGATGAATCTTTTTTTTTTATTTTTTTTCTAGTTATACGCCTAAATTCTAAACTTATAATACTTAATTTGCTCTCTGCTGTTTCAGTTAACACTTAAACAAAATTACGATTCATTCTTTGTTCTACTTCAAGTCTTCAACGTCTGAAAAGAGAAAAGGTTAATAAGCTATTTTATTTTGATTTGTGACCTTGTTTGTCTCTTCAAATTTTTTAGAGTAAATTATTATGTATTTTATGATCAACATACTTGTTCTCTTTAATTTATAAAAGTGTTATTTTTTATTTTTGAGTTTCTTTGTTGTTTTAGTGTCTATTCTCTTTTATTTTTATTTTTGTCATTATACCTACTGCTAGTCATGTGAATCCATGTTTTTTATTAATTAATCATGTGATTTGTGGATGTGGGGTAATATGTCTGTCGGTGAAAGTTTGGTAGTTCCTTTTATATTTAAAGTATTTTTTATATATAGTGATTAATTTAGGCACATGATGGATTCATTGTTCTAAATTATGATATTACTATTTTTTTTAATTCACTGTTTGCTTGCTTTTGGATTAACTTTGTGAATTAAATTGGTAACATATGGATTTGTTAATACTAGTGAAATGAATGTTTATAATATATTTGAACTTGGAGATAATTTGTAATTGTGCTTTGCTATCTTTAATATTTTTATTTGTCTTGTGGTTAGATTCATGTCTTTTCCTATTGAGGGTGTTAAAACTATTACGACTATTCCTGAACCTGCACTTACTAATGTGGGCAATGACAATGAACAAGTAGCAAGTCAACCTGAGGATGTTGACAAAGATCAAACTGAAGATTGTGCATTAAGAGGAAAAGACAAAAGACCTCAATTGTTTGGAATGACTTCAATGAGGTTACAATTAATGGTGTTAAAAAAGCTATTTGCAAGTATTGTAAAAGCAAGCTTTCTTTTGAAGGAAATGGGGCTAGCACTAGTCATCTAAAAAGGCATATGAAATTGTGCTTGCGAAGAAGTGGTAGGCTAAGTGCAGAAAAAAAACAATCCACCATTCCGTTTAAGCCTCCTAATCCAAGCAATCCTTTTTTGAATCCTGGGATAAGATACACTAACGAGAAGATGAGGGAGATTATTGCTACCGCTGTTATGGTACATGAGCAACCATTTAGTATAGTTGAAGATGAAATTTGGATGTGGGCTTTCTAAAATGCAAACTCTGACTTTAAAAAATTTAGCCAAAAAACAATGAGAAGTGATTGTTTAGCAATATATGAGATGGAGAAGAAAAAATTAAAGGCATTTTTGAATACAGTGGGAAAAATTAGCTTAACAACAGATACGTGGCCAAGTGGTTGAATACATGGTTATCACGGGCCACTTCATTGATTCAGGCTGGAAACTTCAAAAAAGGGTTCTAAGTTTTGTGAAAGTACATGCACCATGGCGAGGAATTGATGTAGCAAATGCTATTTTCAAGTGCCTAAAGGAATGGGGAATTGAAGACAAGGTGTTTTCCATATCGGTTGATAATGCTTCCTACAACGACTCTTGCTTGAAGAATTTGAAAGATAACTTATCATTGAGCACAAAGCTAGTTCTTAATGGTGCTTTGTTTCATGTAAGATGTTGTGCATACATTTTAAATCTCTTTGTGCAAGATGGCCTGGGTAAGATTAAGAATTTAATCTGTAATGTTTGTGAAAGTGTTAAGTACATCAACCATAATGATTCAAGGTTGAAGGCATTTTGTGAAGTTGTTGAACAAAAGAACTTGAAAGAAAGAAAGCTTGTTCTTGATTGTCCAACAAGGTGGAATTCTACTTTTGAAATGCTATCCACTGCCTTAAAATTCAAGATTGCTTTTTCATCCTATAAAGAAAGAGAGCCTCATTATGAATTTGCACCTTCACATGAAGATTGAGAGAAAGTAGCAAAGGTTTGTAAGCCCTTAGAAGTGTTTAATTTGACTACAAAATTAATCTCCAGTAATGAGTATCCTACTGCTAATTTATACCTTACAGATGTTTGGAGGGTAAAACAAGTTATTGATAGTGCAGCAGAGGAAGATGATCTATTTATGAGGGAAATGGCTGCACCAATAAAAGTAAAATTTGACAAATACTGGGGGGAATGCATCATGCTAATGGCCATTGCAAGCGTTTTGGATCCTAGGTGTAAATTTCATATAATTGACACATGCTTCCCATTGATATACAAGCCTGAAGAAGTTGCTAAGGTGAATGTGGAGAAGGATCAAAATGCTTTACAAGAATTATATAATGAATATGTGGCTTTGAATGTTAAAGAGTCATCCTCAAATGAAGGGAATAATGACGGCAACAACCCATCAACTAACTTGTCATCTACATCTACAGTTTTAACTGGCTTTGATCAAATAATGAATCTAGTGCGTGCAAAGGAAGCAATTCCTCCAACGAAGTCGGAGTTAGATACTTATCTTGAGGAAAGCGTTTATATTTCTAATGCTGATGATATCTCATTTAGTGCTTTAGATTGGTGGAAGAATAACAGTCTTAAGTATAAAATTTTATCAAAGATGGCATGTGATATACTTGTTGTTCCGATATCAACTGTTGCATCAGAATCGACATTTAGTGCAGGAGGTAGAATTATTGATGAATATCGCTCTAAATTGAATGAGGAATCCATTGAAGCTCTCATTTGTGGCGGTGATTGACTACGTCATAAATATAATATCAAGAAAAAGTCAAAGGTTTTTTTTTGTTTCTACGTTAAAATGTTCTTCTTATCGATGCTCTATTTTAATTTTTAACTTTTTTCTTTGTTTTGAAGGTCAATGAACCACTTGATCAGATCACATTGAAGATTTGAAGTCTTTGGATTATTAGTTCCTTGTTGATGCTGATTTACTTCACCCCTTTTTAGTTTATTCATATTAGAACTTGTTAAACTTATGTGTATGAGTTGGTTAATGTGATAGTTTTATAACTATTATCTTTATTTTATATGATTTTTGTTTTAGAGACTTGATTATGATTTAGGTTTTTTTTAATTGCTTTATATGATTATATCCCAAAGATTATAGGTTGTTTTATGGGGTAGTATTTCATTTAGTATTTTTTGATTAGACTGGATTTGAAAATAACTAAATGTATCTATTATTTAGTGTATTTAAAAAAGACCTATTAATCTATTTAGTGACAAGTTGACCTATTTAAATTATAGATATATCGGCCTTTTTAGAGGCCTTAGTATTAAGTAGGCTAATAAATAAGCTTATAGGCTTTACATGATTTCTAATACGTTAGGCTTAACTTGAAAAATAAGCTTATGATAGACCAATAGGCCAAATATAACTCTATAAATTATAAAATAGATCTCACCTGTTTAACTAAAGTCTGGCTTGAGTCGCCTATTTCCACCCGATCACTAGATAGTACATGACTGGGAGAAGTGTTTTAGAACAGAGTGTGTGTCTATGATGTGATATAAATGAAAATGAATTATGATTTTGTTGGAGAAGCAAACCCTAAGCCTCTGTTTCTAGTTTCTAACACGTCGCTTTATACTTACTACTCCTGCATCTCTGGTCTTCGCACAACATTCGGGTTGGGGCTTTTCTTCTTCAATTATTTCCCCTCTATCGAATCAAACTATAAATTAGAAATCTTATCTCTATTTGCCTGCTTATTTCCCTACTTGTTTTGTCTCCAATTACTTTCGCTAAATCTATCCTTTTGTTTACATTTTATGTTTGATTTTGGTTGCGTGATCTATTTTCTCTTCGTTGTTTGCTGCACCTAGTGTAAATGTGTGATAGAATGATTTTATGACTTCTTGGTTCCTTTAAATGTCAGCATCTGATTCTTGAGAAATAGACGAGTAGATACAGATACAAAATATCCTAGTTTAATAACATGATTTGAAAATTGAAATGAATCATACAAACAAATAACTGAACCAAAAAAATAACTGAATTGGATTGTGTTATTTATTCAGGAAATTGATTGAAAATCTATGCACTTATGTTTTGCTCTTGTATCAGTTTTCTACAATGGGAAGGAAAAAGACAGAGGATGCTGGCCCATCTGCAAAGGCCAAGGCAAGTAACAAAGATACTGCCAAGAAGGAAAAATTTTCTGTATCTGCCATGCTAGCCAGTATGGATGAAAAGCTCGATAAACCTAAGAAAGTCGCTTCTTCCTCCAGTAAGCCCAAGTCAAAATCAGCCCCAAAATCCTCCGCATACACTGATGGTGTTGATCTTCCTCCATCTGATGATGAAGATGACGAAGATATCATGGAACAGGAGCAGCAGCAAAATAATGCATCCAAATGGTCCAGTCAGCAACAGAGGCCTGATTTGAAGCCACTTGATGTATCAATTGCAGAGAAAGAGTTAAAAAAGCGTGAAAAGAAAGATCTTTTAGCTGCCCATGCTGCTGAACAAGCAAAGAAGGAAGCTCTTAAGGATGATCATGATGCTTTCACCGTGGTCATCGGAAGCCGGACTTCAGTGCTGGATGGGGAAGATGGTGCTGATGCTAATGTCAAAGATAACTATAGAAAATTTCTCTGTGTCTGCTCGGGGTAAAGAACTCCTGAAGAATGCATCAGTGAAGATATCTCATGGAAAGAGGTATGGTTTGGTTGGGCCCAATGGTAAGGGAAAATCCACACTATTGAAGCTTCTTGCTTGGAGGAAGATACCTGTACCCAAGAATATTGATGTCCTTCTAGTTGAGCAGGAGGTAGTAGGTGATGATAAAACCGCACTTGAAGCTGTAGTTTCAGCTAATGTGAACTTGTTAAGATTCGACAAGAAGTTGCTTCTCTGCAGAATGCAACTTCTGCTGAAGGAAGTTTAGACATAGATAATAATGATGAGGAAGACGATGCAGGAGAGAAGCTAGCAGAGCTGTATGAAAAACTACAACTGATGGGGTCTGATGCTGCTGAAGCTCAGGCTTCAAAGATTTTAGCTGGTTTGGGTTTTACAAAGGATATGCAGGGCCGTCCTACAAAATCCTTTAGTGGTGGCTGGAGGATGAGAATTTCCTTAGCTCGAGCGCTTTTTGTGCAGCCAACTCTATTATTGCTTGATGAACCCACAAATCATCTTGACCTGAGGGCTGTTCTCTGGTTGGAAGAGTACTTGTGCCGTTGGAAGAAAACGTTGGTGGTTGTCTCACATGATAGGGACTTCCTCAATACAGTTTGTACTGAGATTATTCATCTGCATGATTTGAAACTTCATTTCTATCGTGGAAATTTTGATGATTTTGAGAGCGGGTATGAACAGCGTCGTAAAGAGATGAATAAGAAGTATGAGATTTATGACAAGCAATTGAAAGCAGCTAAAAGAAGTGGAAATCGGGCTCAGCAAGAAAAGGTCAAGGATCGAGCTAAGTTTGCAGCAGCTAAGGAGGCATCTAAAAGCAAGGGCAAGGGCAAGGTTGATGAGGATGAGGCCCCTCCTGAGGTACCACAGAAGTGGAGGGACTACAGTATCGAGTTCCACTTCCCTGAACCTACTGAGCTCACCCCTCCACTTTTGCAGCTTATTGAAGTGAGCTTCAGCTACCCAAACCGAGAGGATTTTAGACTCTCAAATGTTGATGTTGGCATTGATATGGGGACTCGTATTGCCATTGTTGGGCCTAATGGAGCTGGTAAATCTACATTGCTAAATCTTTTAGCTGGTGATTTAGTTCCTAGTGAGGGTGAAGTTCGAAGGAGTCAGAAGTTGAGGATAGGAAGATATTCCCAACACTTTGTAGACCTTCTAACCATGGATGAAACACCTGTTCAGTATATTCTCCGTCTCCATCCAGACCAGGAAGGACTTAGCAAGCAGGAGGCTGTCCGTGCAAAGCTTGGTAAGTTTGGACTACCTAGTCATAACCATCTTACCCCTATTGCCAAACTATCCGGAGGGCAGAAAGCTCGGGTGGTCTTCACGTCAATATCCATGTCAAAGCCCCACATTTTGTTGTTAGATGAACCCATGAATCATTTGGATATGCAAAGTATTGATGCATTGGCTGATGCACTGGATGAATTCACTGGTGGAGTTGTTCTTGTTAGTCATGATTCTAGATTGATATCACGTGTATGTGAAAATGAAGAGAAGAGTCAAATTTGGGTTGTTGAGAATGGTACTGTCAGAACTTTCCCCGGAACGTTTGAGGATTACAAGGAGGAGTTGCTGAGAGAGATTAAAGCTGAAGTGGATGACTAAGTTTCGTTTTTGTGAGGACAATTATGCTGATAAAGATGCGTTGCCTTACACAGATGCCAGATTTCATCACCCTTCCCTCTGTTGTTTGCCATTTCAATTGAGTGTAATTATGTTGCGGGAAATGCCGAGTATCAATCCATTTAGTGAGACTTGCTGTTAGTTCACAAGAACATAGAAGCGTGCAGTTCAACTGTTATGACTTAGTAAGCACAAGATTTATTCTAAAAAATGATTATGGTGTTTCTATCGAACAAATAACCACGTAATGATATCTTTTGATTCAAAATTGAAATTCTGAAGTGCTGTGATTTGGTATACCGTATTAAAATTCGTAGAACTGTCCAGTGAGATGATGGCTATCCCAAAACTGTGAAATTAGTTTATTAGTCTTAAATTATATGATATTAATATCATTATATAATGTCATGATATCATGTGCTTTGATTTGCTGTGAAATATTTTACAAACATATCACGTGAAACTATCACGGCCCGTCTACCGAACTAGTTTGTTTTCATATTTCATACGAATGAATGCTGAAGTTCATTTCGGGGAATCATTAAGTTGGTAGGTGTCTACAGAAAATTAAATGGTTAATAAAAACTTTACTCCATCTGTGGCATCTCCAGCTATTACAGTTAACACACATCTATCTGTCTACCTAATCAAGGTAGTATGCTACAAAAATTCTCTATTCAACCGGGTTTTTTTTTTTTTTTTTTTTGTGATAGTCCACTAACCTATATTAAATAATTTGATTAACTCCAATAAGTTTTGAACAGAGTGAACCGAACAATTCATCACCATGCAAACTGCAAAGGTCAAATTGATAATGCCCGGCAGCGTGAGAAAGATATCAGCCCAAGGCACTCGGGATGGTGTGACGATATTTTCCTGTTTCCAGGGAGCATTGTTTTACCCTGCGAGAATCATCAAACATTCATCCTAGAGGATTCAAGCACACCTTAGTCCAAGCTTCAGGCTTCACAGGGAATAGCATTAGTCCAGTGACACGTAACTATCATGAAACTATACAATAGCTTCTGCTATGATTTTAATCAGATCAAACATTTGAATCATCCCAATACTTTAACAAGGTACAGGCCAACAAACTACCAAGTAGGAATGTATGACCTTATGTAAGAGTTTTCCAACATTTCAAGTAAAAATTAGAAACATAGAAAAATGTTGTCGAGATGGTACAGAAAAGTGAAAAAGTACTCAAATAAATTCCAGGGCAAAAACATTATACCTAGAATTAGCAAACAGAACAAAAAAAACTTATTCAAACTAATCCTTTACAATCAGTTGTTCCTTTTTTCCACAAAATTGATATTCACCCAACATATTCAGTTTCCAGCCTGCCTCTATGGTCCAACATCTCGTGGAGAACGCATAGGCCAACCTTGAAGAGGAGGCGATCCCGGAGGGGTTACACTGCGACTGGGAGAAAAGAGGCTTAGTTCTACAAATGTTCCAGTTGAAGTAACACCCTTTTCCAATGTCCGAAATGAAATTGATCCACGCTTTGTTGATGCATCAGAATACCTAGCAGAACTAGACCGAGCATTTTCTTCAACAGTATCTTCCAGATGACTCTGGTAAGCAATGAGAGACACAGTATCATTATGATCATCATTAAACCTCCTAGCTTCTATGTCTTGTAGATTTCCCAGCGCTAAACAATCTGCAACTGGACGGTAAACAAGTGTGCACATACACACGGCAGCACAACATACAAGTGCAAGAAAAGCCAAGAAAACAAAGGCTTCAAACATAAAATGCTTAGGTCCAGATAAAACAGATAAACCAAGAAAAAGAACCCTTAATGGAAGGAAACATGAAACTGATAACAGCAATGTGTAAACCCTCTTCTGCAAGCCCTTATTAATAACTAATTTCAAAATCCGACTACCAAGCCAAAAAAGGTAGGAAGTCAGGATGATGGCAAAAAGGCCAAGGAGAATTGTGCTGAGTAAAGGGTAGGTGCAGAGGGTGGTATCATTCCCCCCTGCCACTGAAGAGGCAACCACTGTACTTGTAAAATAATGAGGCAACTTTCTTCTGGAACCCCTATTCTTGTCTAACTGAGGTCCAACCAAAATGACAAAAAGCTGAAGAACAAACATTGGGAAGCAGTAAAGAAGAACATATCCACATGTTCTCACATTCCATTTTCTGCTCATTATTCCAGTCTCCAATTTCTGCAAGGGTGCACGAAGGAGAAACACAAGTGTGAGGAAGAGGCATGGTTCTGCAAACCCCATATTTGATACAATGTAACATTTGCAGACAGTTTCCGGCCATTTTAAGTGTAGGGCACGTCTTAACAAAGTTAATCGAATAATCTCACCAAGAGCCCACCAGATTGAAAACAAGATGAATGTGATTCTGATGATCCAAGGACCACTAAAATAGTTGAGTTGAATAAAACCTTGACTACGAATACGAGAGCGGAAGTAAAAAGAGTAAGCAATGCACATCAACCCAAGAAGAATCAAGATGGAAACTAAACAAATCGTCACCACACCGAATGCATCGGCAGCAAATCTCGTCAGGGGCATTACCCGATGTACAGATTCCACGCATGCTCTCTGACAGCATGGATACAAGAAATCCTCTAGTGCTTGTGCCTTCTTTCCAGAACTGAAGAATAACTCACTGAGTTCCCACTACTAATAATAGAATATGGTGATTGAACTCACTGCAGATATTCATAATCACACAGGGTAGGTCACTCCACAACATCCTAGATCAGTAAAGTAGCACCCTCCCATAGGCTCATAATGGCAACAAGATTACGGGTAATACATAAATTTCTGGACATGTATTGCTTCAGGATTGATTATCGAATTCAAGCACCTATAATCAAGGAAGGCAAAAGAAACATAAGTAAAAAATGGAAGTTAAGTACTTAAGTGGAAAATTTAAATAAAATTTTGTTCATTATCTACAACTCACATTGTTACTAGTTAACATTAACTAACCAGGCTAAAAAAATGTAGGCATTTGCAACTGGGAGGAAAAACCAATTTGGAAAGCAAAATAATTAAAACAAGCAAAAAATAACATCAACAGAAGACTCACTACTACATTTGCTTGGATTATATGTAGAAAGGAAATAGCAAACTGATAATTACAAAAGAAACACTAATGCATTCAATCGTTTTGATTAATATGAATAGGTCATGTGATCACATTATCATGTTTACCAGCAGTATCCATCTTTCCATCACAAGCCTTCAAATTATATGCACGTGATTCGTTTCTTCTTATATGAAATTAGCCAGAGCAGAAGTTATGAAAAAGGGAGGGACAGTCGAGACCTCTAACTAACTAGATTGTTCCCAGCAACAGAAACATTAACTTCAAAACAGTAACGAGGCTCCACTGCAAGTTTAACTAACAAGAATAGAAGTCCATTTTTTTATAACTAATCAAAGTCATGTGGAACATATCACACACATTCTGCAACTTTAGATTTTCCTTTATAGATATAGATACTAGTAGTAGCATCTCAAGATTATTTCACAGCCTTAGCATTGGATGAACACTAGCTAGTAGAAAAAATTAATAGAGTAGGTCTGCAGAAAACTTCTATTGATAAGGCACATTAGCTTGTAAAGCTAATTGTTCCTACTTGAACAAAATCCGACTTTCGGTTTCTTCTGTTTCCTCGGCTTTCTAAACAAAACATAGATAGGGCTGACGTTTCTTCGAAATTCAAATCGAAATATATGCTTCATGAGCAAATGCGACAAAAAGAAAAGGAAAACAAGAACATACAGCAAATTGATGCAAAAATTAGAACATTCAACGTCATCAACAAACAAGACGAGGGAAACAAGAGATGGAGCAATAAAGCGTGACGAAATGCGTAGAAAGGAGAGAAAAGGATATCGAGAGAAAGCTTACAGTGCGGAGGAGAATGATCCAGTGAAGAGAGAGGAGGAAAGCCGAAGGGAGAGAAAGGGATCCAGGGAGGAGAAACCCTAATTGGGAGAGAGACAGAGAATGGAGGAAGAATGGAGTTGGGAGAGGGGAAATGGTGAGTGGGACTTTGTTGGTGACAGGCTGTCTCCAGCTGTGTCGTCCGAACCTTCCGCTTCGTGGATAAAAGGACTTGCTTCGGATTTACGTGTGGCGGCTCTCCTTTTTTCTTCTTTCTTTATCCCTCTCACCGTTAAATTATATATGCGTTTCTCTTCTTCTAAGTTCTAGCTCCCACCCCCTTTTTTTTTATTTAAAAAAAAACAAAACTTCCCCTATTCTTTTAGGTTTGGTTATTACCATTTTATTATTATTTTTTTTGAATAGATCACTTATTACTTTTATTATTACTTTTATGGAACTATTATCTCGTTTTTTATTTTAAATAAAAATAATTAATTATATATATTAAGAAAATTAGTTTTTTTTATTTTATCTAAAATATTATTTATTTTCTTAAATTAATCCTAATCATAATTATGAGGGTAAATTACACTGATCTCCCGTGAACTTTTGAAGTATTACATTGTCTCCAGGCATATTTTCAAACATAACACAGACCTCCCCTGAAGTTTGTTTATATTACATGGACACCCCTTCACGTAAATAGACAGTTAAATTTTTAACAAACATGTGGTTTATACATAACCCTATAGTTATGAAAAGACAATTTTACCCTTAATTAGAAAAATTACACTAAATCAAACAACTATTCAGACTTTGACTTCAAAAAATAAGCGATTGAGGCTTAAAAATAAAAAATATTTAATTAGTAAAGCATAATGTCAAAAGATCGCTTAGAAAATGCCTCTTGGACAAGGTGAAGATGAAGTGGTCCCAAATTAAAAATCTTTAAGCGGTGAAGATGAAGAAAATCGAAAAAGGGTTTGGAAAGGTCGCAGGGTTGAGGAAGCGTTTTGAAGGTCGTAGAATTGAAGAAGGGTCGCAAGGTCGCTAGCTTAAAAAATGGTGGCGAGGTCACAGCTTGAAGAATAGAGGCAAGGTTAAAGAGGTCGCGGGTTGAAGATGGGGCGCAAGGTTGCAAGGGTTTCACACCAGGCTGAGAAGGTTCGAGATGAGGTGGAGAGTTGTTCTCTTTTTTTAGTAAAGGATAAAATCGTCAATTTATAAATAAGACCTACAAAGGTTAACACCGTTATCATTTAAGGGAGGGCTACGTAGTTTTGGAAACATGTAGGAGAGGTCTGTGTTATATTTAGAAACATGCAGGGGGCAGTGTAATGCTCCAAAAGTTAAGGAGAGGTAGATATAATTTACCCTATTATAATTATAATTATTATTAAGAGAGAATTATATCAATTGAAAATAATATCTCAATTAATTATTAGAGATATTTTAAACACATTTACATTAAATAAAGTAAAAAAAAAAACACAGTTAGATTTGCTTATAACAAAAATTAGAATAAGTACTTTAATAAAAACTATATGTGTACCTACGCAATAGGTCAATGAATCTCTACATTATAAATTATTTTGTTTAGAATGTTTGTAAATGAAAATAAATTTATGGAATATGACATTAATTCAACAATTAATTTCATAATAAATTATAGGATAAATTGCACCGTGACCCCTTGAAGTCTCAACTTATTGCACTTCACCCAAAAAGTTTTAAAAAATTAACAACCCGCCCTATTAGGTTGACAGAATATAGCCTGAGGTTAACATTAGTTAACCAAGGTTATTTGTCTCCTTTTACAAAACAAACTTAACCCAAATTACATACATATATGTTTCTGGTAATTCTCCTCTGTTGCAGCAGTTCTCTAGTAACAAGCATATATATTTCTGCTTTCTGCTACAAGAAGAACTTTTGTTTATGCTTCTGCTAATATAATTACGTTTATGTTTCTGTCCCGTATTCCCCCTTTTCTCTCTGTCCCGTATTCTTCCCTCTTTTTAATCTTTTTTTAATTTTTTTTAATTATGGTTAACCTTAACAGAATATTCCCGCTCGCTGTTAAGTTTAATGGGGGTGGTTGGTAATTTTTTAAAACTTTTAGGTGAAGTGCAATAAGTTGAAATGTTTTTTAAAACTTTTAGGAGGTCAGGGTGCAATTTACACTAAATTATATTAATACATATGTATTATGAAATGTTTTTTTTTAAAAAAAAAACTATAAAATAGATTGACAGTATTATTAAAATGCAAGTTTAAATTTTTTTCTTTGGCTCACCATGGTTTTCGTTGAATAAATCTCATAGCATAATAGTTGTAAAGCATCTTGATATATAGAGTATATTTTGTAAGTTTAGTATGGTGGCTTGTAACTTGCACTATTTGAGTTTGGTGAAAATAAACTTAAGAGTAGAAAAACATAAATAATATTCGATTTAATATTTATTATTTTATTATTAAATACATTGTGGGAAAAATGGTGGTGTACTCATTCCTCTGTTTGATGTAATCGAACTTAGATTTATCAAATTAATATATTTTTAGATTAAAAATAGTTTAACATATTATAAACTCCCGTTACAATTTGATGATGATACATCAGATTGGTTTTAATGGCCACAACTTTAAGCATGTCTTTCTAGTGGATGATGTGATTGTATTAAAGACTATCTTATTTATTTCCTTGCAAGTAAGGGATGTATGTGGCAGGTTTCTTGAAATTCATTACGATAGACGTGCAATTTAATTTAATTGTATAAGAGTTAAAGGGTTAAACAAGTTTTAGAATTAGTATTATGAAAGATTTTATTTCCTTTTTTGTAATTGACATGTAATAATTAATAAAGTTGTATGTGATATTAAAATTTTGAATGAGAGTGTTGGCCTTTTAGGCCAAGCTCATATGAAAAGCAACACTACAAGAAAAGGTGGAATTTAGTGATGGTAACTGAAATCGCCACTAAACAACGCATAAATTACGGCGATTAGCTATGCGATTTTGATTTTAAAACCGCTGCTAGCGCCAGCTGTTAAGTATTCTAGAGTACTAAAATCCTAACGCATTACAGTATAGTGGGAAAACAAGTTATCGTCCTCAGGGAGCAATTGTTCTCAAGTATTTCACTGTACTGATGTTTATTCCCAAAATTTAAGAACTTATTATGTTAATTGAATGACCAAGGATAAAAACCACTGACAAAGATCCCTCCTTTGCCAGATTCTATGGCAAAACTATATCGATTAAATCCCTTTAAACGGTAAAAGAGTTTCCACGCATTAAAAATTCCCTTTTTAAAAGTGGTTCATAAATGAAAACTATCCCTAGACTTTTATTGATGAAATTCCTTTTCACATAACCTCTTTTCAAATTAAATTCTCATTCAATAAAAAAAGTTAGAAGGAGAGAAGGAAGGTGATCAAACTTTCAACTCTAAATTAAACAGAGAAAAGAAAACAATCAATTTAACATAAATAAAAACCTGAGTTTGAGAATTCATACAGCTAGTTACATCCAATCCCAAGTAAAGGGTTTTAAGCTACCATCTCTCAATTTCTCACTTTCTCTCCCTAAAACCCTAAATTTCGTGCAGAAATGGCTCTCCTAGCTCCTAGTGAATGAGGCTTAGATAAAATAATATCAGATAAGGTTTCTTCAGATCCTTTTTCTTCGCCTTTCTATTTACCTGCAATCTAATAATTTAGAGATCAAATCTTATCTAAATCAATCCACAAGATAAGGATGAAACTTAAATCAACCAATTCTCTCTCAAATTAAGATAAGTATTGAATTTACTAAATTTAGGGGAATTTAATTAAAAGATAAGCATAATATCATTTAAAATATATTTAAATTAACCGTAAAATAGTTTAATAATTATCCATCATAACCAGCCACTTAATTTTCCTTTTCATTTAAAAATCACGGTAAATAGAGGAGGTGATATAATGTGCCTTTGCCGCGGTCTCAATTTGCCTAATTTTCGTTTCCCTCTCTTCTCCTAATCTTTCCCTCTAATTTCATAAAAAAAAAAAAACCCTTAATTCCCCAAACCTTTCCCTCTCATTTTCTCAAAATCCCTAAATTCTCCATTTCTCTCGAAAATCCCTTGCCATGGAGTCATATTCATGAGCCAATTTCATCACCGTTTCTCCTTGTTATTGTTGTTCTTCATGTCGTCATACCTTTGCATCCCCATAACTAGCACGTGTTGGAGCTGCTCTTCTCGCCACTTCTAAAGGTTGGTTCATCTCTACTTTGTGACTTGGTTTAGGGGTTCTAAAGTGTGTGTTATGTGTGTGGCTGCTAAAGTGTGGAGAAAGGGGAAAGAGCGTGAGGAGAGATGAAGGTCTAGGGTTCACCTCCTCAATTTGGATTTTGCTTGTCATATTATCATTTTTCTATGATTTATTCTCATTCTCATTGCTATGTTATTCTCATTTTGTGTAATTCCCCAACCCAGAATTAACTCATTCTCATTGCTCTATCATTCTTACTTTTTGTAATTCCCCAACCCAGATTTAACTCATTCTCATTGCTCTGTTATTCTCATTTTCTTCAATTCCCCAACCCAGATTTAACTTTGTTTGTAGTGAAACTAATATAGATTTATTTTTGCAACTTGTTGAAGCGTCTCAACCACAACAGCCTTCTACATCTCAATCTGACACTCACCACCTATAGAAGGATATTATTATCACCAAGTGTTACAAGAGTTATTAGCAACTATTATGAACTTTTTTGTGATTGTTAAGTCATTTTGCAATCTGAAACTTGTGAATTTTTATTTTGGTTGACATGTGTATTTGAGTAAATTCACCTCTACATTGTGGAACACCATTTTGATTGGCGATGTATTTGATTGGTGCTTGAATGATAATTTTAATGATAACAATTGAACACATTTTACTTGTTTGGTATTTTTAGAGTAATGTTATTATATATTTAAATATTACCGGTTAAATATCAAGTTAATTATTACAGACTAATTGAGAGTTTAAATTTGAGGTTAATGTTGCAGTTTAAGAGATTGTGGCGGTTTTAATGGCCTACTCAATTTATGCTTTGTGGTGGTTCGAACTATTGTTTAATTCCATGAACGCAAAATAGCGGCAGTTTTTTAATGAATAGAACCGCCACTATGTCTGATGAAGACTCTAATTTGTTTTTTGTTTTGCGGCAGTTTGAAACTGACGTAAGTTAATAACTGTCGCTACAACCAGCAAAAACACATTTTCCCATTTTTATATTAATGGCGGTTTTATGGATGAAACCGCCATTATGTGTTCGCGGTGGTTATTCTGACGGTTGTCTAAAACAGTCGCTAAAGTGAATTGCGTCGCCTAATTTGGTGGCGGTTCGTAAACCGTAGCAAAGTAAGTTACTGGCGGTTAAAACCGCCGCAAAACCATATAAAAAATCGCCACTATTCTTTGTTTATCTTGTAGTGCTATAGTGCTTCTAAAAGTATCACATAGGTTAATAAGATGATATAACAAACTGGTATAAAAGAATGTAATTGAGGTGTCAAAAATCTAGTTTGAACTTTTATATATATATATATATAATAGATTTATATTAACACTTTGATTTAATTGATTATAAGAATAGACTTGCAGTGATAGCCCAATTGGTTGAAACAAGGTCATATAGGAGAGTTGCTAGGGTTCGATCCCTGACCTAGCTAGAATAATTTTTCCTCCCCTCTTGAGCTCACCCGTTCTTGTGCAAAAGAAAAAGGATTATAAGAACATATTTTAAATTCAAAAAAAAATTAAAAAATGATAATAGAGATAATAGAGATAATTGAGTTGTAATAGTCCACCATTTCTTTTACATTAAAATATTAAAGTTTAAGAGAAATTATAATAGTCTCCCATGAAGTTTTCGTGTATTAGATTTGGCTCTGGTAAGTTTGCGCACATTATATCAACATCTTAAAAGTTTGTTTTTCAATAACACCGACCTCCTATAAAATAGATTATTTATTTTTGCTACACCAATGAGGTTTGTTTTATGTTACACTACCTGAAGTTTGTGCACATTATTGGATTTAAGGGAGATCATGTAATTTTGAAAAGATACTGAGTGTTTACATAAGAAAAAATAACTAAAATGATCTCTGACTTTTAAGAATAAGCAAAATGGTCTCAAACTTTATCTTCTCTCATTCAAAATGGTATTTACTGTTAACACAAATAAACAAACTCATGATGTGACATATTAAATGCCATAGTGGAAGCCTAAAATAGCATCATATAAGCAAGTGAACGAAAATCAAACGTATTTATCTCGACAAAGTTGAAAAAACGGTCATTTTTGTCTATACTCACTCTTCTTTCTCCATTTTATTGGCACCCAACTCACTCCTCTTCCTTCATTTTGGTTCTAAAACGCTTGATTTCCGTTCACGTATAGATAGAATGTCGTTTTGGGCTTTCATCATAGCACTTAACATATCACATCATGACTTCGTCAGTATGCTAACAGTAGGGACAATTTTGGATGAATAAGATAAAGTCACGGACCAATTTACTTATTCTTCCAAGTTAGGGACCATTTTTTATAGGCGAAAGTTCTTCCACAAGAGTTCGAATCCAAGGAATTGCTACTCAAAGCTTTATTCCTCAGTCACTAGACAAAAGTCAGGGACCATTTTGAACAGTTATGACAAAGTCCGGGATCATTTTAGTCATTTATTCCTTTATGTAGTATGCGCAAACTTTAAGAGAGATTGCTAAAATTTATCCTAAAATTTATTTATATTAAAACTAGTGTGAATTTGAGAGACTAATTTTTTTATATTTTAATTAACTTTGATAATTAATATGATTTTAAATTTTTGATAAGTTTGTTTAAAAAAAATAAAATCATTAAATTAATTCTCTAATTAGATATTTATTTGAAAATTTTCTATTCGTGGGTATTGTTAAATATACTTTTATTGTGTAAAAAAAATATATATATACTTTTTATTTTTGTATGGAAAAGTAATATTTTAAAATATAAACAATAGTTTTATATTAGGCTTACTTGCAAATTTTGGTTTCTTATTTTGTATTTGGTATGAATTTGGTCCTAGACTTTTAAATTAACATTTTTGGTTCTTAAAGTTTGTAAATTGAATAGTTTTAGTCCTTCTGTCGCTATTTTAGATGAGAACGGTCGCTAATTTAAATAAAAAACAGTGGTAATTTAGATAAAAATCATTATTAACTTGTTTTTGGATACAAATGGAATAAAGAAAGCGACAACAATAACTACACTACATCATAGCAGAAAATTGGAATGAGCCACAAAGGAGGCATTCTCCAAATCTGTTCTGGAGTTCCATCATGGAGGGCCCGACGAGCAACGCATCCGCAACCAAGTTCCTTTTCCTGTTCATGTGCTCAGCAACCACTTTTCAGTCCCTAGAAATCATCCACCGAATACGTTGAATAATGTCACGAAACCAGTGGTTTTGGATGTCCACACCGATAGAAATAAGATTAATAACATCAGCACATTCTGTCTCGCAACTAATCTCACGATACCCCAACGTCCAAGCATGCTCGAGACCCGAAGCTAGCGCGTAGAGTTCAGCTTGCAAAGCACTCCCAAAGAGCATGCTACAGCTGAAACCCAATACCCAGCGACCATGTCTTTTTGCAAATTTGAAGGTTCAAAATCGCACATTTAAAACTTATGACCCAGATTTTAAGTCTTTATATTAAATATTAAATTAAATATTACATTATTTTAGAAACACAAGTGTCCTCTTTCAGGGTGGTTTTCTACTCTTAGTTTTGAAATTTTCAAAAAAAATCAGTCTATGATTTTCAAATTTCAATTTTAAAAGGTTGTTGCAAATAAATTTCACTAAAACTCATTTACACCTAATTAAATAACGATGATAAAAACAAATACAAAAATGACTTAAAAAAATAAAAGAAGCAATTTGTCATAATAATAAGATGAAATTATACTTGTATTCCTCTATTTATTGGGTTTAGTTCAATTTAATTCTATATCTTATTTTTTATTTGACATTAAAAAATCGTTAGAAATTAACAGTAATAAAAGTAACGACTTTAAATCAATAGACATGTCAATTTTTGAGTGTTTCCATCAAAACAATATAGCTTATATGGTTAATTCACTAATACAGTACAAACTCTTTAAATTAATACTCGGTAAATTAATAAACTCTCTAAAATAATAAATTTGTTCGGTCCCGACTTGAGCCAATGTAAAAAATTGAAAAACTCGATAAAATAATAAGATAATAATTTTTCGGGAGATCCCTTTATAATTTTTGGTCCCAAGAAAATCATAAATTAATAATTCATAGAAACTGAAAAAAAATATATTACACTCTATTGAAATATAATTCAATAGTTGTCCGTTTTTCTTTAAAGTTCAAGTCTATTTGGAGCTCATCTCTAACTTTTCTTATTGCATTCAAAAGTCATTATTAATTTCCAATGCATATGTAGTTACTCATTTACGTTGAGTCCAAGGTTCGCTGCAACGTAATTCTAAGAGGCATAGATTAATTTGCCTTTTTGTTTGGTATGTACAGTATGTAATTACTTAAAAACTCTTTAAATTAATAATTATTAATTTATCGATAAATTAATAACTCTCTAAATTAATAAATTTCTCCGGTCCTGACATTATTAATTTAAAGAGTTTCTACTGTACTTCATTAACAACGGTGGATTAGTTGGTAAAGGATAACGTAGGTGCTAAGGTTTTGCACGATAAATTTGACGTTGGTTACATAACAAAATAATGTTGGATTTTGTTGAGAAGTAGTGTTTAGTAAAACTAACTTATGATAAGCTAAAATTATATGAAATGACTTAAAAGGACATATAGTATATTAATATTTAATATAATAAGATGGCAAAAGATGTAATTTTCCAAAAAAAAGACAAGAATAAAATTGAAATCCCTTATTGAAATCTAAAAGCTATAAGCTTGTCATAGTAAACAGAGCTTATTGATAATAAATTATAAGCTCCTCAAAAACTTATAAGCTCGTGTTAGTAAACACAACTTAGGGGTATGTTTGAGAAATAAGTTGAAATTTAAGGCTTTTGACTTTTGGGGATTGAACCCCTCTCCTCAAGCTCCAAAAGATTCTCCTTGTACCATTTGAGCTATAAGTTCTTGGCAAAGGACAAATAACATAATATTAATATTTAATATAATATAATATTAATATAATATAGTATCAATAGTGGTGGTAATTTGTGATTTTTAAAAATAAATAAGAATAATTTTGAAAGGGAAATATTAAAAGCCCATCCTTAAAACCAAAAGCCTCTTGAAAGAGCTTTGCAAAAATTTAATATAAGAGCCACGATTACTATAGTCAAGAGTCTTATTTTTGTAGTTACCAAACGAGAATTTAAGCTTTTAAAAGCCAAAATCTTTTAAAAAAGCCAAAATTTTCGTTCCCAAACATAGCCTAGATGGTATTTGATTTGTGAAGCTAATGCATGAAGGTATAATCGAATTCATTCACTTTTTATTATAACTCAGTCAGGAAATATATTTGTTCTCAAGGTGGTAATATGATATCAAATAGTTAAAAATGATGTGCCTAAGGGTGTGTTTGTGTGTTTGGTTCAAAGGAATGGAGAGATTTTAATAGAGAAAAGAGAGTAAAATTTTTTGTAGTGTATTTAGGTTAAATAAAGGGGAGGAAAGGGAAGGAGAAGGAAAATAATATTTTTATGTTGAAAGAAGATTTTTGTACTCACATTTTTTATACTAATTTCATACTTAGGGTTACATACATTAAAATATTTGGTTACACAAATAGAAGTTTTGTTGAATTTTTATTTTTACGTTGTAACCACATATTTCTACTCGTGTAACCACAAAGTCTGAAAAAATACTGTAACAAAAAAATAACTAATGTAACCATTTTTTTCAATATATGTAACCAATAAATATATCAAGTACATAAAACCTTAATGCAAAAATCAGGACTCTTTTATATTTGATTGATGGAAAAAAAAGAATTTTATATGTGAAACTCTCTCCCCTCCCCTCTGAATCCCTCCCATATAAGAGCGCAACAAAAAGTCTCCAAATCCCTCCCCTTACCATCTCTCCCCTCTTATTATATTTAGGGTTTTGCTATTCATTGCACTTAGGTCAATGGTTAAGTAACTTATTAATAGAAATTTTGTATTTAAAATAAATTGAAAATAATTTCGTAACATTAAGGGCTTGTTTGATATCTCTTTTTGAAAACAGTTTTCTATTTTTAAAAATAGAAAATTAAAAAACTCGTTTGGCAGTCGAGTTTTCAAAAATAGTTTTCGTCGAGAACCGTTTTTGTTTTTCAGTATTTAAAAACTAAAATACCAAAACATCTAAAACATGTTTTGGTTTTCAATTTTCAGTTTTCTGAATTTACACACAAACTTGTATTGAAAACCCCTCTCACTTTTTTTAAAAACTGTTTGTGAAAACTGTTTTATAATACAATTTTTAAAACTAAAAATCAATTCCAAACAAACCCTAAATATTCTACACTTTCAAACACTAAATTTTTATTAATGAGTCACTTAATCATCATCTGAGGACCTAACCAAACGAGCAAACTTACTCCTTTTCCCTCCCCTCCCCTTCTAACCCGCCAACCAAACAGACTTTAAGTCAAGAGGGAAGAGATCCTCCTACGGTGGTATGGAGAAGATGGAGTCGCAGCCGGTGGTCACTGCCGGTCGGTCGAACCATTCACGTTATGGCATGTGGTCAGGTTTTATAGCACAGTTAGCCTTATTCCGTCAAGTTTTAACTTTTTTAATTGTAATGTAACAGAAAACACTGCAAATTGGAGATTGTTGTTGAATGCCCACTCTGTTTCTTCGCTGTCTCGTCTCTTCTCTTCTCTCTTAGACTGTTTGTTGTAAATTTGTAATCCACCCACATTACCCTATTCATTGGCTCCTCGCCTTTCTAGATCCGAAATTGTCTCCTTCCAGAACATTTCCCTCTCTGTTACCACCTCTTTACCCTCCCAATCCCTCACCCAAGATTTTGGTTGGGGGTTCTATTCTATTCTCCCTCCCCCTTTCCTCTTTCAATTTTGATTTGGGGATCTGGGTTCTCTCTCACCCCCTCCCCCCTCTCCCCAATACGATACGATACTCTTCATTTTTGCGATCACAACCTTTTTAATACAAACATAGCAGATAGCAGATACAGTAATCGTATGCTTTGGAGGCACGTACATTGATTCATTTTTTCCATTGCATTGGAGGAGGAGGGGTGTTATGGGTTGTATATGCTCCAAAGGAAAATCTGCAAATGAATATGTCGCTGAAAACCATCTAAAAAAGGACAATGAATTGAACGCAAATAGATCGTCAAAGCATTTGGGGACGTCCGCCAGGGCAGACACAGTGGTGATAGACAACGACGGTGATGGTGCCAATGATGCTGCTACTGCACGCCTCATATCCAATGCGTCTCACCTTCCAACTGAAGCCTCCACCTCCGATGAAGGAGACAAGGACAAAATTGTGCCAAGTACCACTAAACCACTGGTTCAGACAACGGAATCCACTGTGGGGGGTTTTGCAACTGCAGGACAAGGACAAGGACAACCTAGGATCTCTAGGATATTCAGTGTAACTAAGGGGGAAAGAGGAGCACAGGTTCTTGCCGGCTGGCCCTCTTGGCTCACTGCTGTTGCTGGGGAAGCAATTAGTGGTTGGATACCTCGCAGGGCAGATTCATTTGAGAAGTTGGATAAGGCAAGTTAAATAGCTTCATGCATGTTTTCTTAACCCCATAATTTCTTTTCATCCTTATGTTTTTTATAGGCAAGTGATTTGTTGTTTGGATTGAATTTCGACACTGGTTTGTTCTTAACTCCCATATCTTTTTACCGCTAGCTAATCATATATATTTCAAAGTCATTGTTGTTTAAGTCTCGAGTTCTTATTATTTATACATGATGACAATGACATGTCTTCGCCAGGTAAGGTTCGCAGGAACAACGTTAGATATGTAAGTCCTGCGGATACGGTTAAATACAAGAACCATGGGTGATGGGTTAGTGTGATGAGTGTTAAATACAGAATCATCCTGCACTGAATTCTTTATTATGTTTGTCATCTTGGTCTGTGCATCTTCCTACAAAGTTCCACATTGATGAAATTAATTGCTAATTTGCAATCATCATCTAGTTTCAGCAGCACAGTGCAATGTATTCAAACCTTTGGTGTCTGACAAAGTTTATGTGAATTAGATGTCATTTTATGTTTCTAAGCTTTGATTTTTGGAGTATGATATATCATCTTTCGTGCTTGAAGCATTGAATACTTCAATTTTTTTTTTCAGTTGATATCTACCCTTTTACTTGTTAGAGATCCCTCCATATTTTATTAGTTTTTGGGGGATATTCTATCCTTTCTTTCCTTTTTAATTTTTTCTTAAGATAAGCAAACAAAGTTTTATATCATACTGCAGATTGGGCAAGGGACCTACAGTAGCGTTTATAGAGCTTGTGATCTTGAAACAAATAAAATTGTTGCATTGAAGAAGGTTCGATTTGCTAATATGGACCCAGAGAGCGTTCGTTTTATGGCAAGAGAAATTGTTGTGCTGCGAAGGCTTGATCATCCAAATGTCATGAAACTGGAAGGAATGATTACTTCAAGGGTTTCTGGTAGCTTGTACCTTATTTTTGAATATATGGAGCATGATCTGGCGGGGCTTGCAGCAATACCTGGCATCAAGTTTACTGAAGCACAGGTATCTGATCCAAGATTCCGTATACAAACTTGCGTAGTGAGCTAGATGATTTGCATTATGCCTTGAAAGATTATCAATTAACAGAAGCACAAAACAAACTCTTAACCAAACAAATTCTTAACCCAGATACAAAATGGATTGCTGAATTTCTGTTTATACCAAAAGGATGGCTTTCTCGTAGATTAAATTTGATGAGTCAAAAGATTCTATCTGCTGGAGTAGTAGCAACTTTTGAGAATTTTAAACTGAAGTGTTTCTCTAGGACCACAGACTCCACAGTGGTATATTGATACAGAAGATATGTTTGTATCAATATTGTCTCCCACTCTTTCTCAGTCAATATCTTTCAGTTTTATGAATTGCTTATCTCACCATCTTGGAAAAAATACTAATAGTTCCAAAGACTGAAAAAGTCTGACTAACTGCCATATGCCATTGATTCTGCATTAGTTTTTATACCACGGAGCCAACTAACTTGTTATTTTAAGCAGACAAGAGAATTGTTTAAAGAAAAAAGAAAAAAAAAAGTCCATTAATTGTTTGCATCTTGCTGTGTTTACAGCTTTTGAGTTTCATGTCTGATGTCTTTCTTTCCTGTTTATTTGCTTCTGGTCCTTTTGTCTTCACAAGGAGCTAATATCTTTTTCATCTTGTAGATTAAGTGCTATATGCAACAACTTCTTCGTGGTCTTGAGCATTGTCACAGTCGTGGTGTTCTGCACCGTGACATCAAAGGCTCAAATCTTCTGCTGGACAATAATGGCAATCTGAAGATTAGTGATTTTGGGCTTGCAACCTTGTTTCAGCCATCTCAAGGACAGCCTTTGACAAGTCGGGTGGTAACCTTGTGGTACCGGCCACCGGAACTTTTACTTGGAGCTACTGATTATGGTGTTGCTGTGGATCTGTGGAGCACTGGTTGTATTCTTGCAGAGTTGTTTGCTGGGAAGCCTATAATGCCTGGAAGAACAGAGGTAGTATTATTCTTTTGTCCTGGATTTGTGCATTCTACATTTTATTGGACATGTTGAAGCCTGTGCATGAGTTATCTTGTGCATCCTAGTTGGATGAAATAAGTCTCAATTTAATAGCTCCTTTCCTTTCGCATGTACATATTTGTATAGGAAGAGAGGCAGGAAATGTAAATGATCATCACATTTCTAAATTAATTTCCAACATGTTAGTTTTATAGGCGATTGAGATATCTGCAATCATGTTATTGATGATAATAAAGGAGCTTATAAGTTAAGCCAGAGTCTTTGAAATTGTGCATGAAGGAAGTTAGTATACTTTTTGGTCTAATACTTCTGCTGGTGGTCCCACTTGAAGTATAACAACTCGATTTTTTAAAGCTTTTTATAATTTAATTGGGCATTAAGATCTGGTGATCTATCATTCTAGGTGGAGCAACTCCATAAAATTTTCAAACTTTGTGGATCTCCTTCTGAAGAATACTGGAAGAAGTCAAAGCTACCGCACGCAACAATTTTCAAACCTCAACAACCTTACAAACGTGTTGTTTCTCAGACATTCAAGGATTTTCCTTCATCAGCACTTAGTCTCTTGGACGTCCTTCTTGCAATAGAACCGAAAGATCGAGGAACTGCATCTTTAGCACTTCAGAATGAGGTAGTCACAGGTTCTCCCTTGAATTAAGTTCATACAACTATTTCTCTCTGAGTGGAATGCATATCAGCATATATACACATCCTAATTTCTATTTGGTGATGTGAGCTTAAAAGTTTTTTTCTTTTGTGCTTAAATTTGTTTTCAGTCTGTCAAAAGTCAATGAATTTTGGTCTTAGTTCCTAAAAAATTATTAGTTTTTAGTCTCTCTTTTTTAAAAGATATATTTTTAGTCCCTGAAGAGGAATTAACCAGGGACGAAAAAGTAAAAACACATTATTTTATTAAATGTGAAGACTAGACGAATCAATCTTTTTCAAGGACTAAAAGCAAAATTTGCTAACTTTTGGGGCGATTAAAACATATTTAAGCTTTAATTTTCCTTCGAACTCTTTTTTTTTTTCTTAGTCCCTGACATTATTTGCGTCTAGTTTTTCACAGCAAAGCCACTTCCTTGTGATCCATCAACTTTGCCTAAGTACCCACCAAGTAAGGAGTTTGATGCCAAACTTCGAGAAGATGAAGCTAGAAGGTATTCCTTCGTTAAATTGTTTTACCATCAAAGATTCGTGACTGATATGTGGTATCTGATTTTTACATTACCTGGAAGGAACAAAGCATAAAATTGTGATGCTTAGTATGCTAGTGTGTATGCTTTGATGGTAATTTCTGTTGAGTGTTGATACTTGATAAGGTAAAGTATTTCTAAAGGGTAAAGATCTTTTAGTTTTCAAAATTCAATATGCAATGATAAGAATGATAGAAAGGTTCTCCTTTCCCTTGTATCCTTCTTTTGCATTCTCTTGGAGATGTCGACTTCCAAAACCTCTAATTAATGTTTTATGTAATTAGTATGAGACTTGCATTCTTTTAGATACTGGTTTTGGCTTGGTTTGATTCTATGCTGATGCTTATTTGTCAATGTGAATCATTGTAACCCATTTGTGTATTTTAAAGCAGACGAAGAACAGCAAATAAAGGACATGAACAGGAATCGGTTACTAGGAATCATAAAGAGTCAAAAGCTGTACCAGCACCTGATGCTAATGCTGAGCTTCAGGCATCAATAGAGGTAGATTTAATCATAAATATAGTTCTAATGAACGTATTTTCACTATAATTAATTTGTATTTGCCTGATACACCTTTTTGTGTTTGATATATTTTTCTTGAAGAGACATGGGCAGTGTAATTCTAAGTGCATTAGTGAGAAGTACAATGGTGAAGAGGATGGTAGTTATGGCTTCCCTCTTGAGCCTGCAAAGTCCAGAGCACTCAACGTCTTCTCTCATTCTGGTCAGTCAATGCATCCAAGTGCATATGGATCCACTCGCAATATGCATTTGAAAGGGGCAGATGATCTTGCTGGCCCTGATTGTGCCTTCAGATCTAGAAAGTCTGAGTTGAGAAAACAAAAATCCCCCTGGCATGGTAGCAGTGCACACTTATCAAGGTTTTCTAATTCAGTTGCAGCTCGAGGTGACTCACACTCACAACTTGATATGAGTGGAGAGTCACGGGGGCCAGAGGATCAGTTTGGTGGGAGATTTAGCCATCTGGCTGATGATGAATCCAACCAATTGTTGGATGGACCCAAGTCTTCACACAAGAAAGAATTCCATCCTCTTGGGAAGGTAAGAAATTACTCTCTGAATGTTGTATATAATCGCGGAGGGCGTATCAAGTAATGTAATAACTTGCTTTGATTTGTGACTGCAGGGTTACGCTCGCAAAAATGGGCGCTTCAACTATTCGGGACCGTTGTTGCCTCCAGAGGATAATCTTGAAGAAATGCTTAAGGAGCATGAAAAGCAAATCCAAGAAGCTGTCCGCAAATCTCGTTTTGGTAAGGACAAGGTAAAAAAGGCTGGCAGCGAGAATGGCCTCACACAATCACTATTTCAACATCGAAAGTGAGTGACTTTCAAGTTTCAAGAGGGATGACAGACACTTAAACACAAGATACATATTTCTTTTGGAAGTTCATCACATCTTGTTGGTGAGAGATTACTAATACTAGTGGGGCTTGGACAAACTTCTTCTCACCATAACTACCGTGGAAGGTATTGTACAGAGTTCTAACCAAGAAACTTAAAAAGGTTTCAGGAAGGTGGATAGTCTATAGAACAACCCAAATGAAAATTGGCTGTATGTATTACATAGTTTATGATTTACAGCATTAATTTAATTAACACACCGGCAAGCTGTTTCACTGCTTAATTTGTACATTTGAAACTTATCTTGCCAAATTACATTTTCTTCTTTTACTGCATATAGCCTAATCGGTTATTCAAGTTCGGTATGTATAAAAAAATCATATATAAAAATTAAAATTAAATAACGTTATCGTAGAAACTAGTGTGAGATAAGAGCCAAATATATACTTGTTTGGCTACGTCGAAAGTCATGGTAGAGGTTGATAAAATTGGTTCCCACTGAGTAATATTGTTCGGACGAATTTGGTTAGTTTCAAAATCAACTAGACGTGCACCTGGGTATTGTACGAAATGAGTTATTGAAAAAAAATAAACGCACCAGTCCATGTTACTAATCTTTGAAATGGGAGAAATCATCACCTTTTTTCATGTTGAAACTCTGTTTTGTTTAGGTATTAAATTGAAGATGTGTATCAGACTAATAGAGCTGCTCTCCCAAATGTCTTGGTATAAAATTAGCTGAAAAATTTATTAACTACTGTTAACGATGATTTAAATACGGATAACAAGTAAAAAAATAAGTGTGAAATAAATAAAAAATAGTTGAAAAGTCTTTTTAACATTGATATAATAAAAACATAAAAACATTAATATAATAATAACATTGATATAATAATGATAAGGTTGTTTTAAAAACTTATAAGGATTATTTAAATATTAAAAACAAATAAAAAAATTAGCTAAAAATAATAGTTGAAATTTTTTATCTTTGTACTCATCAACTTTACACACGTTGGAAAAAATAAAAACTATAAAGATGGTGCTAATCTCATCCTCCGTCTGTTTCTTTCTTTTTTTTATTTCATTTGATTCTGTTTTCCGTAATTAACCTTATCTTTTGTTTTTTTATTTTTCATTATCTGTATGTACTATGTTATTTAACATTTTTGGTGTTCTGATTATTACAAATTTTGCTCCAAATTTTCCTTTTTTTTTTTGCCACATGCTTGCTTTTATATTAATAAGATTAATATAATATTAAGATTATGATTATCCGAATTAAGGGTGGATAACGGGTTGGGTAACCCACGAACCCAAGCAACCCAAACTAAATCAAACTGCTTTTTCTGGGTTGGGTGATTGGGTAGATTTGGATTTTTTTAGTGAATCCAAACTAATTTGGATTGGGTATTGAATTTGCATTTTAAAAATCCAATGAACCCAACTCAAACTATCCAAATTAAAATTTTAAATTACTAGTTTTCTACGTTGTTTTACTCCCTTTAGACTTGAGTTCACACTCCACCTCGACTAATCGACTTCTCCTTACTAATTATTTTCTTTTTAAAACAAGCATAATCAGATTCAAAATCCTGGCAGTAGCTGCTACCTTGACCTCCTCGCGGCTAACACTGCCTCCTCTTATTATGACTAATTAACTAATTGACTACTTTATTTACGTTAAAAGTATGTTTTATTTTATGATTATATTATTAATGTTATATTTTATTTTAGCAAATAAAATCACTAAATTTATATAAAATTAATATTATATCACTATGAATTTTACAAATTTTTTTTAAAAAAAATATAAAATTTATGTTTTTTATTTAATTAAGTAGACTCATTCACCCAACCCAATCATATCAAGTTCGGGTTGAGTTGGTTTGGGTCGAAAAGCAAAAATCACAAAAATCGAACCAATCCAACTCAAATAATTAGTTTGGGTAGGCCGGTTGAACTTCAAAAGGAACAAACCCACCCAACTCAACTCGAACCTATCCCTTATCCGAATCCGTTGCATCTGACACACAGATTGAAGGGCCAAGTAAGATTACTAGATCGCGGACTCCGAATCCGTTGAATCAATGGAACTAATTCTCCCTTCACCTGATGATTAAAGAAAACAATAATGAATACCAAAATTCATATTTTTATTTTTCTTCGTTACCCCACCAATCCATATTTCAGCTGCTGTTGTGCTAATTTGTTTTATGTAGTCTTATTTTATGAATAAGATGTAGATATTATTCTATTAATTAATAACGTAAGCTTTCATGCAATGCGAGCAACCTCTTTTGGTTTGATAGATGTTAGACTCAACCTGTACTTTTTACGCTTCTTCCTTGGTGTTGTTCTAAAGGTGTTTGGTCCTCAACCAACCTTCTTCTTCACAAAAAAAAAGAAAAAATCGATAACGAGGAGACCAGATCCAGTATTTTATCAAGCAATCCAAAGCTAACTAGAAAATTCAGGAACAAGCTGTTAGGCACCAAATTTACAGATGTAACAACCATGTATTGTAGAGTAAGCTAAGTGTGTTGCTTGATTTACAATTCTGGCAGCTGTTTAGTCTTGGTCAAATATATATATATACCTATTCGCTCCCTTGGCGTCCATTCCAAGCAAACTTACATTATTATTATTGATTATATATAACCTTATTGTGATCCATCCCTGAAATTTGATATCTACTACTAGTACACTGCATATATATACAGAGAAAAGAAAAGAGAAGATCAGAAGAGAAGAGAAGAGAAGCATGGTGAGGCCAAAGGCCCATCAAAGTGTGAAGTTGAAGCTCCTCCTCATAGTAGCGGTGCTGGCTGCCTTTTTTATCCTGTTTATGCTGAGATCAAACTTTTCTTCTTCTCCACTATTATTAAGTTCAGAGTGTTGTTATTCTGGTAGTGGGAGTGATTGTTGGGGAAGCAGCAGCGTCTGTGGCAAGATCCCAGTTTTGGTGTCGCAGGCTCTGATCCACTATTCAACATCAACGATAACACCGCAGCAAAGCCTGAAAGAGATATCAGTAACAGGAAGAGTGTTGGAGAAGCGATCACCATGCAATTTCTTGGTGTTTGGGTTGGGGCACGACAGCTTGATGTGGAGTGCACTGAATCATGGAGGGAGAACAATATTCCTGGAAGAAGATGAAGCATGGATTGAGCAAATGAGGAGGCAGTTCCCGATGTTAGAGTCGTATCACGTGAGGTATGAGAGCAAGGTGAATGAGGCTGATAATCTGATGGAGGTTGGGATGAGAGGAGGAGGTGAGTGTAGTGGTGTTGGAGATCCTAGATACTCAGAGTGCCCACTTGCATTGAAAGGGTTGCCAGCAGTGGTGTATGAAACACAATGGGATGTGATAATGGTGGATGCTCCAACTGGGTATTATGAGGAAGCACCTGGGAGAATGACTGCTATCTACACTGCTGGGATGATGGCAAGGAACAGAAGAGTTAGAGATGAAGAATATAACATGACTGATGTATTTGTGCATGATGTGAACAGAGTGGTAGAAGATAAATTCTCAAATGCATTTCTGTGTGAAAACTACATGAAGAAACAGGAAGGGAGGTTGAGGCACTTCACCATTCCCTCTCACAGGAACCGTGACATCCCTTTTTGCCCACCTCCCCTCCCTACCTAGCTAGCTACTCCCTTCTCATTCAATTCAATTCATATCTTTTCTTTTCTTTACCTGCTCACTGCACTGCACTAATAATTTGATAAATTCCATTTCATCTCTAATTATTTTCGAACATTTGTCATTTAATTTTTCTATTCAATTAAAATCATCTATTCTGTTTTTTCATTTATCTCCACTGAATTATGATTATTAGACAAATATAGTAAAAGATATCATACTTTAAAGTTTTAACAATAATTTATATTTTTTTTGAAAAAATTGAAATAAAAATTTTCAACAATAATAATATTTTTAATAATATCAAAAAAATTTAGTTATTACATAATTTTAAAAATATTTTAAATACTACTTTTTAAGAAAAATAAAGGCTACACACAGCAGGCACAACACACTATAGGTGCACCATACGTTAAAATATTTTTAAACAGTAAACAACTATGATTTGATAATTAATTTTTATACATATTTTTAAAATTTGAAATATATTTTTAATTAAAAAATATTAAAAGAGAGTGGCCATAAACAAATAAGAGTAGCAATAGCCTCATCTCACTAGTTTTGTTTGTTAAAATTATCTTATAAAGTATGGTTTCAAGCTTGTGAGTTATAGTTTATAATTTATAAGTGAAAATGTTTGGTAAAATTAATTTATGACAAGTTAAAATTATGTCAAATAACCTAAAAGGACAGTACTTATAATATCACCTCCGGTCCTAAATATAAGTCTCTTTAGAGAAAAATTGTTGGTCTTATATATAAGACTCCTACAAAGTTGAAGAATCAATTATTGATTTTTTCCTTGTCTACCCTGGTAGTAAATGAAGTGATAGTGAGTATAATTAATGCATTTGCTAAAAAATTTGACTTTAAATAAAGATAAATTTAGTAGATTGTATTATTCTTTGAAAAAACAATATATTAAATAAAGTTGTTAGTAATTTTCTTAATCCATGTGAATTGATTATAGGGTCCTATAAAAAGAACTAGAGGTAGTATATATTAATAAAGAGTTCAATAATTAAGGGAGATAGATGTCATTATTTAAAAATGATAAAGATAAGTATAGAAAGAATTATTAAAAGTTCCTTTTAATAAGCTATTACCTCCATATTCATATATTAGTTAGTTGCATTTAATTTTCTTGATTTCACGTAAAAAAATAAATTCTAATTACTAAAATAACCGCTATCATATTTATTGCAAGGAAGGAGTAATAATATTAAACGAATGATATATTAGAAATAATAACATTAAATAGTAGAGAAATAGTTGAAATTTGTTTATATTTTGAATAAAAAAACAAGAAATTTTTTTTGCTTATATTTGAGTCCAAAAGTAATATAAGTTAGTTGTCAATGAACAATCACAATTACTTATCCATAACTTATAAATTATGGTTTCATCTATCATACACCACTTTTAAAGTGATAAAAGTGGTGTATGATACATTATCAAATAAAAAATGCACAAAAACAAATAAAAAATATTCAATATAATAATAGAATATGTTTATTGTATACATGTATATTTATTTTGCTTTTTAATTTTTTTAATCGGTTATAATCGATTAGATAATTTTACGGAAAAAATTTTAATTCGTTATAATTGATTAAAAAAACTTAAAAAATAATGAATAAAGATAAACAAAGCATGCATAGAGTGATACAGTTAACGCAAAACCGTCTGTAACTCATTTTTACTTACTTGTGTATGGTACACAACTTCAAAGTTGTGTATGCTAAAATCCACCATAAATTATAAAGTCTTAAGTTAAAAAAAAGGTGGATTTTAGATATACCACTTTTAAAGTAGTGTACCATACACCAATAAAAAACATAAATTATAGGTGATTTTAAATTAAATGTATCATTTCGTATATATTTTGTTTATTTATATTTGTTATTTATTAAGTTTTTTTAACCCGTTATAAGTAGATTGTAACATTCATCAATTTTTAAGTGATGTATCATACACCAGTCATGAAATTATATTTAATTTATTATAGTCCGTTTAAAAGAAAAAATCAAAGAGGTACACACAAAATACATAATTTATTATTATATTAAATATTTTCGAATAATTTTATATACATTTTTTTATGTGATGTATCATATATCATTTAAAACGTGGTGTATGGCAGAAGAACCTTAAAAAAAATAAAAGGAAAAGAAAGAAGAGGCAATGATTTAGGTGAGCGGCGGGGCTTGACGATTGACGAAGGGAAGACAGAGAGAGTTTTGGTTGAAAGAGGAAAGGAAAGAGTTAAGAGCGGGATCCCATTATCATCTAATTTCGCAATGAGCAACGAATAGTAAGTTAACTAACTCATCCATCATCATCATCATCATCATTCATCAGAGACTGACACAGAATTCACACAGATTTTGTTTTCCTTTTTATTCATTTCGTTTCGTTTTGATTTGTTTTGATTTTATGTGATTTCAGCGATTACCTGTTCAAGCTTCTCCTCATCGGAGACTCCTCCGTCGGAAAATCTTGTTTGCTTCTCAGATTCGCCGTCAGTTCACTCCCTTCCTACTTCCTTCGTTTCTTCTTCTTTTTCATTTTTTGTTTCCTTCTCACCGCTTCATCTGTTCCTTTGTTTTTCTTTCTTTCTTTCAGGATGACTCCTACGTAGACAGCTACATCAGTACCATTGGAGTTGATTTCGTAATTATCACTTACTTTCTTCCTCTTCTCCCTTCAACCACTATTTCTCTTATTATTTATGCTCTTCTTTTTCCAGAAAATTAGAACTGTGGAGCTCCAAGGCAAAACCGTCAAGCTCCAGATTGTGAGTACTTGTGCCTTTTGATCTCAAGGTCGCTTTGATTTTTTATACATGATTATTCTCAGATACATGTGTGCATTCGCTTATGTCCCCCTATGATTGATTATTCTGAGACAGTATTAGCATATTTCCCTTCTTTGTTTTAGATGTCATTATAATTACTATAATTACTATAATTACTATAATCATAATTAAAACTCAGCTATAAATCTCATTACCAAAGCCACTCCAGGCATTATCTTCTTTCTTTCTAACGATCAATATTTTTCATTTACTCTACGTAGTGGGATACAGCTGGGCAGGAGCGATTCAGGACTATAACAAGTAGTTATTATAGGGGAGCACATGGAATAATTGTAAGTCAACTTTATCCTCTCCTATCATCTCCTGGAGTGAGAAACTCATACTGGCCTTAGCACCAATAAATTTTTCTACCGGACTTCTGGAATTCTTTTAATTGTTGGGATTTCAACAGATTGTCTATGATGTTACTGAGATGGAAAGTTTCAACAATGTGAAGCAGTGGTTGCATGAGATTGACCGATATGCAAATGATAGTGTTTGCAAGCTTCTTGTGGGGAATAAATGTGATCTAGTTGAGAACAAGGTTGTTGACACACAAACAGCTAAGGTGAATTACTAAATATATCTTCTTCTTTGTTTTCCAGGGATTCATTCTTTAGTCCTGCTGTTTCTTCTTGAAAAGTTCAGTGTTATATTAGGCATTAATTAGGTGACATCTGATACCTTCGTACCTTTTCAAACATGCTAGCTTTCACATATTTATAACACACTGTGTATCTTCTTGTGTGACATTTCCTATTTTCTTTGAGTACAGCTTTTACACTGTAATTTGTCTGTTTTGGTAGTCCTTACTGGTTAATGTATTCTGCTCCCCAGTCCCAAAATAAGGAAAAGGTAGTGCACGCAGTTTCAGTGATTTGGGAGCTAAATCTTTAGTTCCATTCTGGATACAGGGTGTGATCTTTGGATGCTGCAAGAAAAAGGAAATAAAAAAAGATTCCAAACATAATATATTTTAATATTTATCTGAATATAGGAAATACGTTCAATTTATTTTCAATTTCATTCTATGATCCCCGCTAGGTGGGAAGAGGTTTACTCTTGTTGCTTCATTCTGTGACCAAATAAATATAGGCTCTAAGACAATTTATTTTTGCTCTTATTTTACTCACTTTATTTTCTGTTGTAAAAGCTGAATGATATGGAGCAAGTGTACTATCTTGATTTGAATTGCCTATAACTTGGAATTCAGTTTCTTTTTGAAAAATGGAACAGTGAAGACATTATGGACACTCAGTAAAGATGCAAATGTCTGACAAGTAAATGAAATCAGTTACTTTGTCTGTTAACATGGGAAAAGAAAAGTAAGAGAATCAAACTTCCTTTTTCTAATATATCCTGCATGATCATGAATCACAGGCATTTGCAGATGAGCTAGGTATCCCTTTCCTTGAGACGAGTGCTAAAGACTCAATCAACGTGGAGCAGGCATTCTTAACTATGGCAGCAGAGATTAAGAAGAAGTATCTAATTTTTCTAGCTTCCCCTGTTCTCATTTAGGATCATTATCAAATCAAAAATGCTAATTGATATGATGTATTTCTGTTTGTTTGATTTATTCCAAGTGTCTAACCATATTCGGATTTTCAGTACGTCTAAAATTGAAATACTAACAGCAAGTACATTATTTTTTTATACAATAGTTTCATTATCTGCAATCTCAGTTTGCGCTCAGCATGTTATTGAATCATTTGCTCATTGCAATTTATTGATCATTTTTTTAATTATATGTTAGTGATTAGTGATGTATTTTTTTTTTCCAAGAAGATGACAAAACATTATCTAAGGAATAATGGCTTTTGATATGTAAAATAAAAAAAAAGAAAAGAAAAAACTTTATTGAGTGTGTTTCTCAATAGTCAATATGAATGTTCACAATCGGGGTTCTGATAGTTTACAAGATAATTTGTGCCAATTTTTATTTCTTGACAAGTTTAAGATTTCTCCTGTGCTGCATTTTTATGTAGTGTTTAATGTTCTGATCACTTAATTCCGTTATTTCATGCAATCGCATGAGTTTCATTGTAAAGGAAGTAATGAGTTTGAGTTGTTTTGGGCTTGAATTTGAACTTGTATATGCAGGATGGGAAGCCAGCCAACTGTTGGTAAATCAGCTGAAACTGTTCAAATGAAGGGGCGACCAATCTCACAGAAGAGCAACTGTTGTGGTTAGGTGGAACTTGTAAATTTCTATTTTCTATTAAATGTTCAAAATAGGTAGACTGTGTTTCTTGACTCTATTAATATATGGATGTTTCAGTAACTGCTAAAATATAATCTATGTAAGACCTTGTTGGATAATATAGTCCTCTTCTGAATATTCTGACGACATAAAAAATTCGAATGAGATGGAGGCAATTTTACAGCAATCTTGTATTAGGTTGAGGCTTTAAGGACACACTATTTTGCAGATATATTCCATGAGTTTTTTTTTTTTTTGAAAGGCAGATATATTCCATGAGTACTGAGTACACAATAGGCATTGAAGACTTTTCCAAGTAATGCCATGTTTCCACCTACGTGCCCTCAAGAAGTTGGCATATCACAACGTCTGCAAGGATAGGAAGCCAGCCAACTGTTGGTAAATCAGCAGAAACTGTTCAGATGAAGGGACAACCAATCGTGGAAGGATTCTTACTTCTCCTGTCCCGTGTAACGTTTAGTCATTGACCACATCTGCAACACTTTGTTACCTAAATATTTCATTAAATAGAATTCATTCCAACATCTCCCGAACAGAACTCGAGTAAAAATTCTAATAGCATCAGCTTGTAATAATTTAGATAACTGAAGCGGAGGATTATGCTATAAACAATAATAGCTTCAGAGGAAGAACAAGCCAAATTAACTAGAAGGTCAGCACAGCCACAGAAATTAGTAGTAGAGGAAATTGTTCGAGAGCTGCATGTTGGCAATGCTCTGCACTACTGCTTGCGAATCTACCTGGAGCTGCAATTTATTGATCCCTAATTTCCAAGCTAACTGTAATTCTTCAGCCTCACCCCAAAGCTTAGCTTGGAAACCACCCAACCAATTGGCATTCGAGCCCCCCAATTAAACCACCAAAAGCCGCAGGGCCAGCAGAACCTCAACTAGCACCATCTCTGTATTGAGAGTTGACCAAGAAGAAGGTGCTGGATGCCATCTAACATCAACATGGGAAGTGCACTTGGGAAGGACATTAGAATTAAAGTCCTTCTTTGAGTCAACAATCTTCAATATTATGAGAGGTAGGCATGACAATAATATTATTAGTAATTTAACGGAAAAACTCCACTTTGATCGGTTTTTTTCCAGGGCAGGGGCAGGTCTAGGGATCTAACTATCCTCCCCCAATCATATTTACGTATATATAATATTATTAGTAATTTTAATCTAATGCTATATAATTTAAGCATATAGTTTAGGCACACCTATTCTTTTATCTATCTTTGAACACTTTGAATGAAAAACTATGAGACACTCATCTAATTCAGAGTATAATAGAGACACCCACAACTTATTTCAATCCTAGTACAGGTGCAAACCAACACAAGTTATTTGAGTTTGAAGATCGGTTTTTGAGGCGTGCAGGGGAACAAATCTTAATATATTTATTTTTAGTAAATATAAATATTAAGTTTATTTTTAATTTTTTCCAAATCTTTGTATTTGATTTTAAGATATTTAGTATTTATTATTCACATTTTTTTTATACACCGAAAAGATAAAAACAAAGTAATAAATTACTTGTTGAGGTTGGTGGTATGTTCTAGTTTTGGACGGGGTAGGTCTACCTCTTAACTAAACTTTTTTGTTAAAAAAATAAGAAATTATTCTTTATTGTACAAAGTATTTGTCCCATCAGTTAAAAGTATAAGACTAATATTTTTCAGAAGGTCTTCTCAAATGTTAAAAGCAATGTTGTTCACATAGTCAAATTTAGTCAATCAGTCAACTCAAGAATTTGCTTCACGATAATAATGCACTAACTAAATCTCTTAATTCCTTTGTAGAAGTTCTCGAATAGAATCAATAATGGCACCAAATTTAGTCATCTAGTATTGCTCTTTAAAGTCAAATCAACAACCTAACAAAATTCGAATTACGGTGAACGTGATAACTAAAGCTTAGCACGTAAATTTGTTGAAGTGCCTTAAAAGGCTAAAAATTGAGCTAGTCAGTGTCCATTATGATCATGTAAAAGTCCTTCAAAATCACAATGTCTAGGGTTCCTTCTCGTGTTTCTATCAATATTTAATTTCACATAACCTTCCATAGGTGGTTCCAAGCAACCCAACATTGAGACGGTGATCTGGATGGATTTCCTATGTCGAAGCAAGATGACATTTTCTTTGACAGGACTTGTATTTGATTCGTCAAGGCCACATCTGAGCATGCCTCTTTCTTGAACACTCAACAATTTCGTGTAAGCAATGTATTCCAAAGTGCAACCACAAAAACATGGACTCTATCCTCGAGAATGAAAGCTTGAAGCCGCAATCCATTTTATTTAAACTCTTATTTTATTTTGTTAGTATTCCATATACAATAGTTTTTTTTTTTTCAACTATTCAATGCATTCACAAACTAGGCCCCAAAAGACCAAATTACAATGATCATCTTTACCATAAAGAAAACAAAAGATCTAGCCTAAAATAGGGTTTGATTGATAGTTTGGATACTTGGAGTAGTATAGACCGAAAAATTGGATACTACTAATAGAAAGGTGTACTGTTATTAGGGTGGGAGGAATTGAGACCACCCAATTTTGGAAATTCCACCATCCATTTATTTATAAGAATCATAAATCTATATATTAAAAAGGATGGTGCCACTGCCAATAGGGATGATGCTAATCCCATCCACCTGTTACCAGAGACATTTGCAAATTGCAACAGATAGACAGGGTTTGTTCTAAAACAACAAAGAAAAAAAAATAAAAAAAGGCTTAATTATGTTTTTGGTCCCTATAAATTATGGGTCATTTGGTTTTGGTCCCTATAAAATTATTTTTTTGCTTTAGTGCAACACTTTGAAAAAATTGTTGTTTTTAGTCCCTAAAATCAAAAAATAAATTCTATGCCAAACAAGTCTCTATTAATAATTAATTATTAAATTAAGAAAAATTAAATAATAAATATTTTTTTAAAAAAAGTCCTTCACTCACCACCATCAACACCAACACCCGCCAACCACCACCATCTTCAACCTCAAAACCAGAAACTACCCGCCAACCACCATCAACAACCATCATCTTCAACCCCAAAACCAAAAACCACCAACCAACAACCACCATCTTCAACTCCACAAACCAAAAACCATCCTCCATCCCTGGGGTCGTAATCTACAAACTAGAAAATTTTGAGAAAGAGGAAAGAGGATTTAGAGCTACACAAGAAAACCAAATCTGGGAAAGAAGAATTGGTGGTGGGGCAGCAGCGACGGAGGTGGAGGTGGTGGCAAAGAAGAAGATGAGGTGGCGGTGGCTGCTACAAGTGGTGGCGGCGGCGGGTGGAGAGAAGAAAAGTGGAAGTGGTGGAGTTAGGAAGAAGAAGAAGAAGGATTTTTTTTATTCTAATTTTTTTATATTTTAATATCAAATTTAATAATTAAATAAAGACATGTTTGACACAAAATTCATTTTTTTTGGCTTCAGGGACTAAAACCAAATATTTAAGCAAAGTGTTGGACTAAAACCAAAATAATAATTTTATAGGGGCCAAAACCAAATGACTCCTATTTTGTAGGGACCAAAAACATAATTAAGCCAAAAAAAAGATAAGGTTTGTTATGTTGAAAAAAATAGGGTTTGTTGACTTGGGTAGTTCCGCAGTTAGTTCAACTTATGAAGCACCAACACCTCTCTCGACTGCCGTGTCGGCGTGTCCGACACTCGTACGACACCGACACCCGTACGACACTCGTATAACACGTCTCCGACACCTCTCTAGCGGTGTCGAATAAAAAAATAAATTTTGAGCCGACACATCTGTTTGGCTCGACACTTCTGAGGCGACACCTGTGTGTAGCTCGATGTTTCTGAGTCACATTTCATAATTTTTTCTTAAAAAATTAATTAAAATATCATATATTAAATAAAATAAAATTTAATTTAATAATTTAGAATATAAATGAAAAGTAAAATAGTTTGGATCACTTGATGATAGTGAAATTTTTGACCAAGCTCATTTGTCCCTTGATGAACCAGATTTAGAAGTTATGTTTATCAACGATTAGGATTAAGGTGATATGTTTTAAAAAGAGATTTCTCTTCAAAGTTTTTTTTTTTTTTGTGATAGTGCTTATATTATAATCATGACTTTTAGTATTTGTTTTTTGGTGAGATATATTATGAAGAAGATTAGGAAAATGTGAAGCTTAGATAGCTAGAAAGACAAACCACTAACATTATTATAAAGCCTCTAAGTATTTTTTTTTATGTGAGACTTATTTATGAATTGAAATTATAAAATTTAATAAGTTATTTTGAAAACATGAATAATTTATTAACTTGTATTTTTTTATTTATCATGTTCCTCATAATTTTTTTATTTTCTAATTTTTAATATATATATATATATATATAGATGTGTCCCGGTGTCCTATTTTTTGGACATTTGCCGTGTCGCGGTGTTCGTATCAATATCGATGCTTCATAGAGTCCAAAGTTAAACCAACGTAAAGTAAAGAAATTTTAATGTTAGTAGGAGTTGGAGTATAGTCAAGCCCAATAAACCTTTTTGCATAAAATTATGGTGGAGAGATTGTCACCACCCAATTTTAAAAGTTCCATCATCCTTTTATATATAAGAGTTATGAATTTGTATGTTAAAAAGGATGGTGTCATTTCTAATAGGGGTAGTCTTAATCCATTCCACCAAAATTATGAGTGTTGATTTAAACACCGCATTTGAAGCGTACGAATGATTAAAGAAGAAACAAATAAAAAGAAAAAGAGAGAAAAGAAAAAAAAAATTGATAAGTGATGCTATAGGAAGAATAAAGAAAAAAAAAGGTGATAAAATAGGTCAAAACGAATAAATGTAGTATGGATGTAATTTTTCTAAACTATTTATCTAAATTGTCTTCACTAAGTTATTAAGGATGACAATTTTACTCTCTATGTCCTCATCCCACTAAAAATGGGACAGGTTCTTGAATAATATAAACGGAGATGAAAAATTGAAACTCAACCTCATCCTCGTCAAGAGTAGAGAAACCTTCGGAAGAATCCACAACTCCATTATTTTTTTAAAAAAAAGAATAATTAGTTAATATACTTTAAACAAATTAAACACTAAAGGCTAACATAAAAAAGATAAATTAACACTTAAATTCACATAATTATAAAATTATAAAATATGTCATTAGAATAAAATTTAAACTTCATTATCATTAATATTATAACTATTAATAATTATATATATACAAATAGGTGTATTGTATATTCATAAATATGACACACAAATTCCGGGTTGGGTAATCTGTATCTAGCCTGCTAAAAGTAGGGTCGAAGAAAGCCCATACCCAACAAAAATCGGTGGGAGAGATTGAGACCACCTGATTTTAGAAATTCCACCACCCTTTTATATATAAGAATCATAATCTATATACTAAAAAGGATGGTGTCACTTCCAATAGGGATGATACTAATCACTTCCACCCAAAAATCCTGTCAAAACATGAATTCTCCACTAGAATTGAGAAGGAATTGGTCGGATACTCATGAACTCGATTTTTATTACCACGCCTATAAGTTAGTCACACTCACAACATTATTTTACACCAGATAACTACTACTACCTCCATTCCAAAACTATAGTCACTTTATGTTTAAAATCTTGTTCCAAAACAATTGTCATTTTAAGATTTCAAGATGCAATAAATTACATATTTTAATATTTCTCTCTCATCACCTCATTTATTCACCAATCACCTTCTCTCTTTTTAATTCTTTTGTCTACTACTTTAGTTTCTAATTGGACACATTAGTCCACTTATATTAAAAACTTATCAATATTAATGATTTCTTAATATGTGTGAAAAAACCTAAAATGACTATAGTTTAAGAATGAATGGAGTACATGAATACCAATGCCAAACACAAACTACCATGATTTTAATGGGTATTGTAACACGATTATTCACTCAATTTATTTTAGGGTCATGCTAAACAGTGCCCTAAGGGCACTTGTTAAGGTGCAATAAATTCACATTTTTAAATGATTGAAGTTACTATAAAAAACATTCATTAAATAGTTTTCAAGTTTTGAAACATTAAATTCTACTACTTTTAATAAAATATTACTATTTTTGTAATCTTAACTAGTGTCCTAAGGGCACTATTTAACATTTTCCTTTATTTTATTATTCAATTTTTGTATATCACTCTCTTCTTTATTTATTACATCACCTTTAATATTTGGATTTTCTCTTATTTTGTAATATTTTTAATTATCTCTTCCTATAAATCTTTACACCCAAAAATTTGGGTGTACACTTGTAATTTTTCTATTTCCATTTTACTTTTAAAACGATGACACGCCGGATTAAAATAACTGACTTATGTAAGAATTTATTCCCACAAGTCCACAACCACAAGCTTGTCTCTTTCCTAAGATCAGGTTGTTCTATGCTATCAACTAATATTAGTAACCTCCAATGACAAAGAACCTTCTAACATTAGAAATATTACTAGTATATCACAAGGAGCCTTGATTCCACCAATTTTGTTAGCACCGAAGGGATACGCAACAATATGAGTCGCAGGTAAACGAGGCAAGCCACTGCTGAGGGAGGGGAAAAAAAAACTAGATCATACAAGTAATAACTCACCAGGCACAACAACCATAAGATATCATTATAAATCCTGATAACATGACAAAATAAAGTTGAAAAAAAGAATGATAAGCAAAACAATGACAAACTCAGAGAGTGATCCTGATACTGAGAGAGCAACTGAGGAAGTAAGAAAATGAAAGTAAAGTAGTATCACGGTTCAAGAAGATGTACAGCAAGGCTTCTTTGTAGTTGGCTCGGGTACCCCAACAGTGATGGTCTTTCCTTCTTTAATATTAGCCGATGCAGGCTCATTGGAAGAGAGTGATTTCTTACTGATTATGCGGTATATCTCAGCAAGAATAGTCTGGAACGCCTTCTCGACGTTGGTGGCTTCAAGAGCAGATGTCTCAATGAAAGAAAGGCCCTCCTTCTCAGCATAACTCTGGGCATCCTCGGTGGCAACAGCTCTGAGATGCTTCAGATCTGTTTTGTTCCCAATCAACATGATCACAATATTAGCATCTGCATGATCCCTCAGCTCCTTTAGCCATCGACTAACATTTTCAAATGTAGTTGGTTTTGTGACGTCGTACACAAGAAGAGCGCCAAGGGCACCCCGATAGTAGGCACTTGTTATTGCTCTGTATCGTTCCTGTCCAGCAGTATCCCATATCTGAGCTTTCACAGTTCTTCCCTCAACCTGCCAATACATACATGCCCATTATAAAAAGAAAACATATATTAGAATGATCAGCAATGATTTCCAAAGGTGTGGAAGACAAATCCCGCAAGTAGCATTCTGGTGTTATTGTTAGTCATTCCATCATCAGGTTTTATTAATACAAGTAATTGGTACTATTAAGTAGGGTAGAGTGATGGCAGAAATATCAACATTGAAATTCAACAAAATAGATACATCTGGGATAATCATCTAATAATTTGCAAACCATTCATCTTCAATCATCAAATCGTAGGGTAGTAATGTGAGATGAGCAGAATGAGGGGAATGTTGAACATCAGATCAGAGGTGGGGGGAATAGATAGATAGATAGATAGATAGATAGATAGAATATAATTATTATTTTACAGACAGTATCACTCCATCAATCAAATGCAAGCTAGAAATTACAAGAGAAATAAGCGAAGCAGATAGATCTGGGAGAAATCCAGATCGAATCCATCCATCCATCCATCCAAATCGAAAAGAGAAATAGTATAGTATAGTAGAAAGTTGAATGAATTGAGGGAGAGAGAGAACCTGAAGGGTACGAGTGGCGAATTCGACGCCAATGGTGGACTTGGACTCCAAGCAAAACTCGTTGCGAGTGAATCGGGAGAGAAGATTGGATTTTCCAACACCAGAATCGCCGATGAGTACCACCTTGAACAGATAATCGTATTCTTCTTCTCCTCCTCGACGAGCCATTATCCCCTTTGATTTGAGTTTTCTCGAATATTAATAATACTAATACTAATACTAATACCAATGAATTAATAAATTAAGTAATCGAAGAAAGAAAGAAAGAAAGATCTAATAAATAACAGAACAGAACTGAGTCAGTCAGAATCAGAAGAGTGAAGTGAAATGAGATAGATAAATAGATACTGTCTATTCCTTTCCTTTCCTTCTGGTTTTTCTGGATGTAACAGCTACAACCAACAACCGCTCTCCCTCTCCCTCTCCCTCTCCCTCTTCAATCCGATTCCTCACCAATTCCCCCTTTTTCTTCCAATTTTCTTTCCTTTTTACTTTTCACTCACACTCACCCTCTATTTTCAACCAATTTCAATTTCAAAACTAGTATTTTACTAACCCTAAATCTCCGCTCACACGGGTTGCTAAATTACCAAACTTTATAAATAAAATATCACATTTTTTTTATAAAATAGTAAAACACTACTTTGGAATGATACATATTCAACATGAAAAGTAAATTCCATAAATATGATAGATAGTAGGCTAAAATATACATTTGGTCCTTTATGTTTTGTCTAAGTCTTATTTTAGTTCTTTATGTTTTATTTGTCTCAATTTGGTCCTTTATGTTTGGTTTTTGGATCAACGTTAGACTTATGTGACAATCTGTTAGTGTCACTTAACGAAACTTTTGACGTGGCAATGACATGGTATAACGGCGTTAAGTTCCATCCAAGTCATATATTGAATTGGTCTTTCATGTTTCATATAGGTCCTAAATTGGTCCTTCATGTTTCATATAGGTCCTAGTTTTGCTAGGGAGTTGGTGCTGTTGGTGCTCTTTTTGGTGTCAGCTTCACTCTCATGGCTGCAGGGGTTGCTCTTCTTGGGTGGACAACTTGGCTTGTTCCAGTTGTTGGTGCTGATTGAGTGGTACCTGCCGTTGCAGCCGAGACTTGACTAGGCGCAGATTGGTGGTTAATTGCTGCTGCAACTGAGCCTTGACTAGGCACAGATTGGTGGTTTGCTGCTGCAGCTTCAATGGTTCCTCCTTGACTGACAGCTTCAGTGATTCCTCCTTGATTGGATTCAGTGGGCTCAGTTACTCCAGATTGAGTCTCAACTTGTGCAAGTGGAGGGGCTAGAGGACAAGTACGCCTATTATGACCAGAACTACCACATGCTTTGCATTTTTGTGGCGTACCTTTTTTAGGCATCAGATCTGTATCCCTTGTCAATTCTCCAGCCTCCTTGTTTCTCCTCTTTTTGGGTCTTCCCGGTTGCTTCTTAATGGGTGGAGGCAATATGTCTAGAGTATCAGTTGTCTGCCATAAGTTTGGACCATTTACAGGATACAATATTGGCTCATAGACAACCTCATAGTGTTGTTTCCTGCAGGGTGGGATGAAATCTTCAAGACTTAAATTTACTTTATTCATGCAAGAAATTGCATGGCAGTAATGTATTCCATTTAATTGCCATCTTCTGCATGAATATTCCTTGTTGTTGATGTTCACAGTAAACCGGTACTCCATAGTAGTTATGTGTCTCACCTCAAACAAGTTTTCTCCCGATCCCCTAATAAAAAAATATGAAGGACCAATTTAGGACCTATATGAAACATGAAAGACTAATTTAGTATATGACTTGGATGGAACTTAACGCCGTTATGCCATGTCATTGCCACGTCAGAAGTTCCGTTAAGTGACACTAACAGATTCTCACAGAAGTCCAACGTTGATCCAAAAACCAAACATAAAGGACCAAATTGAGACAAATAAAACATAAAGGACCAAAATAGGACTTAGACAAAACATAAATGACCAAATGTATATTTTAGCCTAGATAGTAAAATAAAAATAACTGAATAAAAAGCTGTTTGTTTAAATTTAAAAATAATTCATTATAAATATTTTTATAAGTAAAGAATTGATTTTTTTTTTAAATGATTATCATAAGAATCAGAAGCTATGTATGTTTTGTTATAATAAGAATAATCATATTTTTGGTTTATTTTGATAAGTAACTTGGCACCTGCTTTTTTAAATAAGAAAAAAATTAATTATTTTTTTATTTTAATTATTCTGAGAAACACAAACAAACAGACTAAAAACAATTTATAAGTATTTTTTTATTAAAATAAGTACTTATTTTATCAAATAAACTGAAACAAACTAACTCTAATTTTTAAAACTAACTAACCAATTTATTTATTTATTTTATTCATTAAGTATATCTCATTCTAGATAGAATACTAAATGCTCATATATTTTACTTTGAGTTTTGTATAATTTATATGAAAAAAATAATATAATATAATATTTTTGTTACTTCTTACATTTTTATTTACCATAACACCACGTTATTTGTCCGAACATGAACGTATCAAAATATAATGTTCAGGCAAATATTTAGATTTTTCTTTTTGGATTGTAAATTGTCACTTTCATATTTTAATTGTATTTTTCATTTTATTATTTTTATAATATTTGTATATAATTAATTTAATTACAAAGACAAAAGCTGTATTTTTTTATTAAAAATGATTTTTAAAAATGTAATAATAGGCTCCCCTTTATTAGTAAAAATACAACCTATTATCTTAAACTATATGTCTAATTGCAGACTTTCGGGAGTGTTTGGTACAAAAGTGAATTTTAACTACTTCTTTTGAAAAGTCATTTAAATCTTCTACTAAACAAAGATAAATTATGAATTTAACTAAGTTTTTTGAAAATGAAAAAGCATTCTCAATATCAAATGCCCATTCATATACTCCCTTCATTTTTTTTTCTTTTACTTCTTAAAAGTTGTTGCATGCTGTTGTGGACCAAAATAATGGTATCCCGGATAGACGCTTACATGCCGGGTCAAGTAGCTACCAATTATCGCCAGCATCCCGGTAAGTTGGGCGCGGCCTATTATCATGGCCCAGCTGTTGAGGATTCGGCCCAGGTTCAAATCTTGGCCCAATACGGACCGCATTTAGGTCATTTACCTCACTCTATAAATACTATCATAATGCACCATGCAAGGTACGTAAGATATATTATCATATACACAAACCCTAATTCAATCACTGACTTGGGCGTCGGAGTGCTTGCAGGTGCACACCACCGCCGTCGGAGCTCAAGACCCCCATGAGTAACCCCATTGCCTTTACTGATCAAGAAGATCATCTTGTTCGTCCTACATCCTTGTCAGGTTAGATCACAACATTGGCGCCGTCTGTGGGGAACGCAACAAAAAGTTTCGCTCCCATCCATCATCAACAATGGTTGGCTCAACCAGAAATAGGGATTACAACGATCCCAGCGTGCAAAACGAAGGAGTTGGACAGCAGGCTGGTGCGTCGAATCAAGCAAGGGCACCCCGGCACTTTGATATTGAAGCAGAATTCCGTAAACTGCAACAGTTGGTGCAGTCACAAGCCAAAGAGATCGCAGATCTCAAAGAGCAACAATGAAGGGGCAGGCATGTTGTTATCGAAGATGATTCAGAAGGGGAAAGAGTTGAGAGGCATACCCAGCCAAACCCTAAAAATCTGGAAAAAGATAATAACAACGCGGAAAAGCAGCAACGAAAGTCCGCAATTGAAGGAGAAAAAGAAGGAAATCCGAAAACTCAGGAAAGGCAACAAGAGGGACGGCTAAGTTGCAGACATGAAGGGGCCCCACATCAATCTCGGGTTGAGGGGGGCAACCCGCCACCTGTTCTCCCTGGGGGTCAGCAAGCCGGACAACAAGCCGGAAATCAGGAGCACATGGCTAAAAACGCCCCGGATTTCGGGTACATTGACAATCCCTTTACGCCTTGGATAATGTCCCATGCCCTTCCTCATGGATTCTAGTTTGCAAAGAAGCTAAAGGAATACAATGGAACCAAAGATCCCACTCTACATGTCAGCACTTTCGAAAGAGCCATGTACTTTCAAGGGGTAAATGAGGCCATCGTATGTCGTGCCTTCCCTCTCACATTGTTAGAGGTTGCAAGTCGTTGGTTCTCAGACCTTCCACCGCAATCTATCAGCAATTGGAAAACTCTCAAAGATAAGTTTATCCTTCATTTCACTAGCAGTAAAAGACAGTTCAAATCTGAATTCCACTTAGAAACTGTTAAACAAGGAAAAGATGAATCTCTAAGAGATTATATAACACGTTTTAACAATGAAGTATTAGAAGTTAGGAATGTTGAACCTAACTTAGTGTTATATTTCTTTGTAAGAGGTTTGAAGCCAGGGGCCTTCGCCAAGCAACTGGCTGGATATAAGCCCACCTCCACGGATGACTTGAAGGTCAGGGCCGAAAAGTGGATCGGAATTGAAGAATGGGAGAAGGCCCAAGCTGCCAAGAAAGATGACAAAGCAAAAATTGTTCCTCCAAACCAATCCCGGGGTAAAGACGACAAATCCCAGGATAAATCTCCCAAGAAGCGCAAGGGTCTTTTCAACAACTATACTCCGCTAGTAGTCCCACCAGCTTCAGTGTTGAAAGAAGTGATGCATTCTAAACTAAGAGAGCGGCCACCACCTTTGAAAATGGTGGGAAAGCACAAAAATAAATACTGCGAGTACCATAGGGATCGTGGACATTCTACCAATGAGTGCATCCAACTCCGGGATGCAATTGAAAAGTTGATCCGACAAGGAAGGCTGAGAAATTATGCTCGGGTATCCCCAGAAAGGCGGGATCGTCGCCGAAGTTCATCTCCTCGGACACAGATACCCAGATCCCCTCCTAGGAACCTAGATCAACGAGCCGAAATCCGTCAGAGATCCCGGAGTCCAAGACGAGTACAGGAATCCCCTCCTAGGGGAATAATTCAAGTCATAGCCGGAGGAGCCAGCTTAAAGGGTCTCGAAGACAAGAAGAGGACCCGAGATGCCAGGGATTCTTGTTCCCAGGTAACTGTTGTAGCTAACCCAGTGCTATCCTTTTCAGATGCGGATCTCCCGAAAGAACGGATCCGGGGTAACGAACCATTGGACATAGCAGCTAATTTAAATGGTTTCGAAGTCCATCGAATCTTCATTGATCAAGGAAGTTCAGCTGACATTATGTTCTGGAGCCTGTTTGATAAAATGGGATTAGGATCTAAGGATTTAATCCCCCATAAAGGCAACTTAATTGGCTTCACTGGAGACACAATCATTCCCAAAGGATACGTTGACTTTAAGGTGAATTTTGGCAAAAAGCCAAATACCAAAACAATCCCCGCTAGGTTCATAGTGGTGGATTGCCCCTCAGCTTACAATGCAATCATTGGGCGACCAACCCTGAACAGCATTGGCGCCATAGTCTCTACCATCCACTTAGCCATGAAGTTTCCAGGAGAAGATGGCTCAGTAGTAACTGTCCGTGGAAAGAGCAGTGATGCGCGAAAATGTTATCAAGAAAGCCTTAAAATCACGAAATCACCATCCATTCTGCCAGTAACGGCAGAAGAGAAAGGGAAGCAAAAGATGGAGAGACGTGATTTGATGCGGGATGCAGGGGTCATGATGACTAACCTAAATCCCAGAGCAGACTTTGAACATCAATGACCTCAACCCGAAGGGGACCAAATCTTAGTCCAGATAGGACTTAAAGAAGATCAGACTGTCAAGATAGGGGCAAACTTACCCCCAGCAATCAAAGAGCGGCTCATCGAGTTGTTAAAGACGAATAAGGACCTGTTTGCTTGGGTTTCCTCCGACATGCCCGGAGTTGACCCGGAATTTGTGTGCCATCGCTTGTCTTTGAGACCGGGGTCTATCCCAGTGGCCTAGAAGAAGAGAAAAATTGGTCCAGAAAGACAAGCAGCTATAGAAAAACAGGTGAAGGAGTTGCTAGATGTAGGGTTCATCCGAGAAATACGATATGCAGATTGGCTTTCAAATGTGGTGATGGTAAAAAAGGCTAACGGGAAGTGGAGAATGTGCACAGATTACACAGATCTGAATAAAGCATGCCCCAAAGATCCATTCCCCTTGCCTTGTATCGATAAACTAGTGGATAACTCGGCAGGTTACAAATATCTATCTTTCATGGATGCTTACTCCGGCTACAACCAGATCCCAATGTACCCTGAAGATCAAGAGAAGACGGCTATTATCACCGACATGGGTGTTTATGCTACACCATGGTGCCATTTGGTTTGAAGAACGCCGGAGCAACTTACCAGCGGATGATGAGCCAAGTCTTCAAAGAACAGATTGGTAGAATCCTTGAAGTCTATATTGACGACATGATAGTAAAAATCCTAGAGGACAAAGATCCAGTAGTTGACTTGCGTGAGACTTTTCAACAGCTGCGCAGGTATGATTTAAGGCTAAACCCTAACAAATGTACTTTTGGGGTCGAAGCCGAAAAGTTCTTAGGCTTTATGCTAACCAGTCGAGGTATCGAAGTCAACCCCGACAAGTGTAGTGCTATGCTAAATATGCAGAGTCCCAGAACTGTTAAGGAGGTCCAACAGCTAACTGGAAGGGTCGCTGCATTGACGAGATTCCTTCCAGATTCACCCAGGAAATGCTTACCCTTTTTCAGGACTATACGACGTAAAGAAGACTTCCAATGGAATGCAGATTGCGAAGAAGCTTTCCGGGAGTTGAAGAAAATGCTCTCAAGTCCACCAGTCCTATCTTGCCCAGATCCTGGGCAGGTCCTATATCTCTATTTAGCCGTCACCAATGAAGCAATCAGTGCGACTTTAGTGAAGGAAGAATCCCGGAACCAGAGTCCGGTATATTTTGTCTCTAAGGTGCTACAGGGATCGGAGTTGAACTACCAGCGGCTTGAGAAAGTCGCATATGCCCTGCTATTTGCATCCCGGCGGCTGAGGCCATACTTCCAATGTCATCCCATCGTGGTAAGAACTAATCAACCCATCAGGCAAATTCTGCATAAACCTGACTTGGTAGGAAGAATGGTGACCTGGGCAGTGGAGTTGTCACAATACGATATCTCATATGAACCACGTCAAGCAATCAAAGCACAAGCTTTGGCTGACTTTGTGGCCGAGATGACACATCCCGGTGAAGAACCAAAAGGATCTTGGACCATTTATGTTGATGGGTCCTCAAATCCCAAAGGAGCAGGCGCTGGCATACTGATCCAGAACGAGGAGGGGGTAACGGTAGAATATTCTCTGAAATTTGAATTTCCGACCTCCAACAATCAAGCAGAATATGAAGCCTGTTTAGCCGGGATACGCGCGGCAAAAGAACTAGGGGCTACCGCGATCACTTTATGCTCAGATTCCCAATTGGTGGTGTCCCAGATAAAAGGAGAATACCAGGCAAGAGAGCCACTGTTGCAAAAATACCTGGCAAAGGTTAAAGAAAGTTTACTTGGTCTCTCTAAATTCGAGATCAAGCACATCCCAAGAGAAGAGAACAGTCGCGCTGATTTACTTTCCAAACTGGCCAGCACCAAGTCATCTTCTACTTTGAAGTCAGTAGTAGAAGAAGTCCTCCCGTCCCCTTGTGCTATTTTGCAGGTTGAAAATGAAGATTGGAGGACCCCAATAATAGAGTATATCACTAAAGGTACCATCCCGGCAGATGCTCGGGATGCAAAGCGATTGGTACAAAATGCATCTCGGTATTCCGTGATAGAAGGACAACTATTCAGAAGAGGACTATCAACTCCCTTGCTTAAATGCATTGGACTATCAGAAACATGGTATGTTCTCACTGAAGTGCATGAAGGAAGCTGCGGTCACCATATTGGTGGCAAGTTGTTGGCAAGGAAATCCTTGCGGGCAGGATACTTCTGGCCAACCATGAATAAAGATGCAGCTGATCACGTAAAGAAGTGTCAATAGTGCCAAGAACACAGTCCATTGTCCCACATCCCGGTGGAAGATCTGCACAGCATCTCTACCCCCTGGCCCTTTCACACTTGGGGCTTGGACCTTTTGGGACCTTTCACGCCAACTACAGGTCAGTTCAAGCACCTTATCGTTGCTGTTGATTATTACACTAAATGGATTGAGTTGGAACCCTTAGCCAGCATAGCGTCAGTTAAAGCTCAGAATTTTGTCTTCCAGCAAATAATATGCCGGTTTGGTATCCCGGCAGAAATCATCTGCGACAATGGGACCCAGTTCACCGACAAAGAATTCCGGGAAATGCTAGTAGGGCTCCACATCAAGCAATATTTTGCTAGTGTAGAGCACCCACAATCAAACGGACAGGCAGAGTCCGCCAATAAGGTCATACTTAATGGCCTGAAAAAGAGGTGTGAGAAAGCCGAAACTAGTTGGGTAGAAGACCTTTATCAAGTACTTTGGAGTTATAGAACCACCCCCCATAGTTCCACCGGAGAAACTCTATTTCGAATGGTATATGGATCAGATGTCGTAATCCCGGTAGAAATCGGGCACCCATCCTGGAGGGTTATGTACCCCGCACAAGAAAACGAGCAGCTGCTTAGAGAAGATTCTGACATGGTCGAGGAAATCCGAGTAGCCGCCAGAATTAAAGAGTTATCCCGGAAACAACAAGTAGCACAGAGATACAACTTGAAGGTTGTGATGAGAAGGTTCCAACAGGGCGACTTAGTCCTAAGAAGAGCCAGTATTGGAAATCGAAATGCTAGAGACAGGAAACTTAGAGCAAATTAGGAAGGGCCATTCCGGGTCAAGACCACCGCAGCTAACGGAGCATATCACTTAGAAACTCTCAAAGGCAAAGAGATTCCAAGAACGCTTAATGTCGCAGACTTAAGGCGCTATTATAGCTAAGTTATGCAATTTATATTCTTTGTAATAGAGGGGTACTCTTTTTCCTGTAGCAGGTTTTATCCCTAAGGAGGGTTTTACTTCTAGAGGTTTTAACGAGGCCTCCATTTGTTATTTGCTTCTTATTATTAATAAAGTAGCATTCTATTCATTCTTACACAAACAAGTTAGTTTAATTCTTAATAGCAAACAGATTGGAAGAAAGTATGAGAAGTACAAATAATCCAAGATTAAGATGTCGGCAACAAGAAGAAACCGACATATACATAAGGCTAACAATGAGTCGAAATACCATCACGGGTAATTCTCTGCTATAGACTCAGTAGGGACCCTAAACGGGTTAACCCTGGCCATAAAGACATATGAAGTACCACTAAGGTCGCACTTCAACTTAAACTTAGAGAAAGTATAAACTACTTTCCCTCCCAAAGAGGAGCCAAAAGGGCGACACCACAAATGTATCCCTAACAATTCAAACGGCATGAAAAATCTTCATGTCAAGCAAGAGTTAGAGGCACCTTGAGATGGCCACGCCTCAACGAGATACAGAAATGCAACAAAAAGAAAGCATAAACCGAAGCTACACCTCAACAAAATTAGAGAAAGTACAAACTACTTTCCCTCCTGCTAAGAAGTTAAAAGGGTGTCATCATGGATGCACCCTAACAATTAAAAAGATACGAGAAAGTTCTATGGCAAGCAGGAGATAAAGAGGCACATGAACGAAAAATTAACAAAGCTATGCATAAAACACATCTCAAAATATCATAACGAGAAAGTCTACATTCAATATAAAATTGTCTGTTACAATTACAAAATAAAAACAGAGCAAGAAAAATACAGAAACAAAAGCAACAAATCAGGCAGCCCCTCCAGCATTTGCAACTTCAGGTTCCGGTAAGGGATCTGAAGAAGGAAGAGGAGTGCTACAGTCAAATGGCTCTAATCTGGGATCAGCAGGGTCAAGAGGCATGGGATTGTGAGGATCATGGAAATCCATGAACATCCCATCCTTCATGCCGTGATACTTGCAAAGCCCACGAGTGTTCAGCTTAACCCCGGGATTCAAGAAGAGGAGGGTCTTCACACATCACGGTAGGAATCATCCACCGTAGTATCCATATCTTGATAAGCCTCCTCCAATTTCTCTTGAGTCTCCCGTAGCTCCACTTGAACCTCATGAAACTTGGAAGCCGACCCTAAGAGCTCGGACTGAAGAAGCTTAAGAGCATAATCATCTTCATCTGCTTTAGCCTTCAGCCCGGAAACTTCTTCCTTCAACTTGGATTTTTCCGATTCCAAGCTAGAAACCCGTTCCTTCTCCCTGGCGAGATCCTCCCCCATACGGGCAAACTTCTCCTTCAAGGAAGCAAGTTCCTTCCCAGTCCGGGACTCCGATTCTTTGACACTAGCGATAAGGGCGTCTTTCAGCTCCATATCATCTCGGAGGTCCCGAAGTTGAGCTTTCAAAGAAGAGGCTTGGCCCATGTCTTCTGCATGGTCGTGAACATGTTGGAGCATGGCCATGCTCATAGCGGTCTAGCCCATAAGAGACTTGGCTTGCTCCTACAAGAGACGAAAACAACAAGACGACATTAGACATATGTTTACCGAGATTAATTACTATGAAGTTGACGAGATCAAATGACAAAACATATACCTTCACGGCAGAGGCTCCACCCCTGGTGAAAAAGTCCCCGTGCTGGAACTTGATCAAAGGAGATTGGAACCCTTCCCAGGCAGAAGAAGGAGTAGAGAAGGGTGCCATTAAGATCGGGGTCATCCCGGTAGAAGTCCCTTGGACACCGCTAGGTTGGTCACCTACAAATCGAACTGATCCAGATGAGGAGGCAATACATGATTCCCGTACAAATTAGAAATTTCAGTTGTAAAAGCATACCAGACTTGGTAAGACAGCGACGCTTTGGCTACACATTAGCCACCTCGGCTCCAGAGGAGGGAGGAACGAATTTCTTAACAGGAGAAGCTCCCCTGGCAGGAACCGTGTCCGAGATTCTAATCCCGATAGGAACTACCGGGATAGGAGCAGGAGAAGGAGGTGGACCTGAAGTACCAACTTTTCCTTTGCCTTTAGCATCTCGTTTCTAAGAACGGATGACATAGTTGGCCATGATCTCGGCTGCAGAAAAAGATATACTTGTTACCTAAGGCAAAATAACTAAAAACAAGGAAAAGACACAACGGCATTGCACAATAAAGGACAACCCCTACATAAGCATGTCGCCTAGTCGCGGTGAGACACTCCTATCACATCTTTGCAGTGAATGGGAATCTCCCCTCGTTCGACGAAGACGCAAAGATTCCTGAAGATTTGTTGGACTTCCTCTTCTAGGAAACCAATCTCTAACTCCTTCAAGGACAACAACCTTTGGAAATGATCTTCCGTCCAGTAGAGCGGAAACAAGGGCTGATTATCCTTCCCCATTCAGAAGGGAGTACAATCTTTGGTCCGTGGGACGACCTTGACATAAATGTCCCTATGGGCCTTGAAGGACTCTTCATAAAGGACAAATAGTTGAGGTATCCAGGAACGGTGACAGAGGGATACCCAATTCTTCTTCATGGGACCACGGTAAACACCAAAGATGTAGAGGAATAAGGTTGAGGAACAATGCCAGCCCTGAGCCCAACAGAAGACCTCGAAGGCTTGGAGAAATCCCCAACCGTTGGGATGAAGTTGGGTAGGAGCAAGATGGAGATAATGCAGAACTTCAATTTGGAGGTCGGAAAAAGGGAACCTAATTTTTAGCTGATGCCACAAAGACTCTAGCATCATGATATAGGAATCTTCACCCTCAGATGCTGGCGTGCAGATCCTCTCCTTCCTATTCGGGCTAACTAACTTATGGTTCGAGGAAGGATCGGCTTTAACATCAGTCCCGGGGGTGTTGGGCTCATAGTGAAAGCATTTCCTCCAGTGTTTCTCCACCCTCCTGGTTTGGTGACCATCCTTCACCGAACACTCCTCCCGGATGATATCCCAGGGAACCCACAACATTCCCCAGATATTCTTCAGTTCCAGAAAGTCCGGGGGACATTCGATCCGAGGCTTAGAAGTGCTGGGCTCTCCTTCCCCTCGTACGACAATTTCAAAATCACCGGTATCAGGTGAAGCCGGTACACCACCAGAGGATCCCGAAGCACCAGAAGCTACCGGGATGGGAATGTCACCTCGAGCAGGTTCCATATCTACATGATCAAAGAAAGCATAATCAGATCCCGGGGATGAATGGCCACAAGAAGAAGGGGTATATGCAGGGTCGGACTCAGAATCTAAGGAATGAGTCATAGACGACGGTATAGACTCTCTATCTCCCAAACAATCCCTAGGACGGGAAGACTCAATTTCATCCCCTACCGGGATAAAATTAACTGGGGCACAACGATCTGAACATTGTTCGACAGACACAGAACTCTCAGAACTATACTCATTAGGAAGATGGGCTGAGGCAAGAAGAAGAGCAGAAGGTTCTGGGTTTAAAGTGTTAAACGACCCACTCACACTTTAGGTAACTGACTCACCACTCTCCACTCGTCGCGAATACAGAGGATAAAACCAAAAATGGCAAGATTCGCAATAATCAGGATTGGCAATGGAGGGCGTACCAAAACAAGGATTTGGCTCATTAGGAGACCTATATTTGCGAAGCCCACTCGCAAAACTGTCAAGAAGTTCAGTATCATTTGATTCAGAAGAAGAACTACTCGTCAACACAATAATATCATCGGCCATTTTTGAAAGAAAGAAACCCAGAAACTACAACTAAACCCTAAGAAAGGGGGAGAATGCGACAGAACAATCCAAGAATTAGGAAAGAGTCGAATAAAGGCACAAATTAGTAAAAAGTAGAAACAATACCTGAAAAATGGAGAGAAAATGTTGCTAGAAAACGGGTCTGAAAAACGAGCACGAAGATGGAAGAAGCAATGTTTTCAGGAGCTCTCTGTCGAAGGAAATGAAGAGACAGGAAGCGCGAAGGTGAAGAAAGAAAACTTGAATAAATGAAAAGGTGAAAATGTAACGGGTGAAAAGAAATAAAGTAAAAACCGTCACATCACCTTAAAGGACGTGGGGCCCAAGAACCACGCTAATCATCGCGCACAGTGCCCAAAGTGGGGTGCGTGAAATATACGCGCCCCAAAAGAAAACCAACCGTCATCTCGTAACATTTCCAGAATCGCCATCTAACATCCACCCGGCATGACGAACGAACTCGCCAACTTCTCCCGAGAATAGCTTGATGACTTGGGGGCCAACTGTTGTGGACCAAAATAATGGTATCCCGGATAGACGCTTACATGCCGGGTCAAGTAGCTACCAATTAACGCCAGCATCCCGGTAAGTTGGGCGCGGCCTATTATCACGGCCCAGCTATTGAGGATTGGGCCCAGGTTCAGATCCTGGCCCAATACGGACCGCATTTAGATCATTTACCTCACTCTATAAATACTATCATAATGCACCATGCAAGGTACGTAAGATATATTATCATATACACAAGCCCTAATTCAATCACTGACTTGGGCGTCGAAGTGCTTACAGGTGCACACCACCGCCGTCGGAGCTGAAGACCCAGGAGTAACCCCACTACCCTTTGCTGATCAAGAAGATCATCTTGTTCGTCCTACATCCTTGTCAGGTTAGATCACGACACATGCATTTTTTTTATCAGCAAAGCAAATTATATATTTATATATTTATATATATAAAAAGAAAAGGAAAAGCACAAAGAGTGCTATAATACAGAAAGAAGGCAACGAGCATCCCGCCAAAACAAAAATCAAAGGACAAGAAAAGAAAAAAAAACTAGCATAATGGGGCTAATGAAAACCATAACTGACTAGCACCAAAGCTCCCTCAACAATCCTCTGCAGCCTCACATATAGCAAACCCACTACATAATAAAACTCCCATAACTAGCAACACCCGTGAAGAAAGTGAAGTCAGACAGTAACAGTTCTCAGCATTAACAAAGCCAAGACACCATGAAACAATCAGATACACTCAAAAAATACAGAACTAGAACTAACTAAACAGAGAACCATCCCTACTGAAGAATCATCATGGGTCAACACCTAAAAGGGCTCCACCACTTTCACAAACCAACAATCCAAAACAGCTTAATCATTGAAGAGAGGAAACGTGTTCAAGAGAGAAAGTTATAAAGCCAATCTATTTCAGTACCAAAACTATTTCGAAAGCAGTAGCGTATGTTAAAAATATTGCACACCTAATTATAAACTTAGGCCTTCTAAGAAAACCTGCACAAAATAATAGACGTTAAAAAAAAAACTCATCCCTAAACTCCTCACCTTCAGCACCTGCCACTCTCTCAGCTTCCACCCTCCAATTACACAAATCTCATCATCAAAAGGCCAACAATCCGCATTAAAAATGTTTGACAAGCAACAACAAAAGAACCACCCCACCCCATCAACATTAAATAACCTCCAAACATCCTAACGGGTATAAACACCAATCAGAAAAGATAAGCTGGTTTGCTACCAATTGTGCACAAAACCATTGCCAAGTTATCAATTTTATATCAGCAAGGACCTTGGGAACATCATAGACAGCCTGGTTAAAAATAGCCTCATTTTGTTGCTTCCAAATAACCCATACCACCGCCACCCAAACTAGATTAATTGCTCTTTTCTTTTTCTTCCCATGAACCACTGATTCAAACAGCAAATTAAGACCCACCAAATTATCAGGAACCTCACCCTGGAAGTCAAACCACAGAAACACCGCCTTCCAAACAAGCTTTACAAAAGGGTAGACACTATCAAAGACATAAGTTGCCTTTCCTGTTCTTCTTCCCAAACAAATAGAGGGCATCTCCACTGGATTTTCCATTGCCACAGATCCTCCTCCCAAAAGCCTTCGTCTCCCGCGTTGCTTCTTTGGTTCCTAGCAATTACATAGAGTCTAGGAAAAACTTCTTTTAGTCGAATACCTCCACACCATTTACCCAACCAAAACAAAGAATTCTTTCCATCCCCAACCTTGATACACATTTTGTCTAAAAACACGCCCTCCATCTCAGGTTGTCCGATCATAATTTGCCATAAATCCCTCCATCACAGGGACGACTTCTTAAGAAAATTTGAAGCAGCATCTCCTCCATCCAAAAGCTCCTTAATTAACATGCATATTAAAAATGATTAATTATGACAAAAGCTTATCATCAAGTTACCTTATTTAATTATATGGTATAATAAAAAGAGAGGTAACCAAAAAATATGATTGATAAAACATAATGTGATAAAAGAAAAATAATTAGCATATTTCTTTACTAGTTAAGGATTGAATTGAAAAAATAAAATTATTAGTACAAATGGAAACAAAAATAAAAAGTTATAAAAGAAAAGAAAAGAAAAACTAAATGGGGAGAGTATTTGATTAACTTTAATGCATTCTATTTGACACACTTTATTACAACATCTATCTATTTTTCATCCAAATTAAAGGTTTAATATGTCTCTTGTAATAAATTTATATTCTGTCTAGTAAAAGCGCTCTCATAAATGTGATATCTTCAATCTGACGAATCAAGTTTTTTTTTAGAGTTTATACTTTTGAGATCTAATGAAGTTTTGGAAATTGATGAATCCAAAATCTTTCTAGTCATTTTTTTTTGTGTGCTACAGTTATCTTTTTGTTTTTTTGGTTAATCTTCCGGTCCTTTGAGATTATGGTAGCGTTTGGTAACGGTATAAAATAGAATAGAATGAAATAGAACGAAATTGTACATAATCGTATAATGTGTTTGATGACTATGGAACGAACATAATCATATATGTTATTTTGTACTTAGTGCGAATTAAAATATTTTTTGTAATATATATGTTATGGACGGGGTACCCCACTAGGGGCATTCCTGGAATTTCCTTATTAGGGGCATCCCCCACCTAGTATCAGAGACTCATCTCGAGGAATGAGGAGGTCTAATGGGACCGTAGAGACTACCGCAGAGTCCTGTCCTGCTACACTAACCCTTGCCCTTCCTACGGTATGGGCGGCTTTGACACACAAGTACAAAAGGTAAATCAAGCCTGTCAGGCATGCCCTCTCCATCCGTACAAACGTCGTTTTCTAGGAATACGGGCCTGGGCCCATGGAGGAAACCCTAAATAACTACATAAGACTACTATATAAGAGAGGAGTATCACATCAAATGAGGTATACTTATTATTCTGTCCCAAAGCTCTCTTTTTTCTCCCTATTACTAATTTAAGCATCAAAGTGGCTTTGAAGGTGCCACCCCTCGTCAAATGTTTTGTTGTGTGGCAGTGACAAGAGTGGCTTTGCAAGCGTGATTTACCTTTTGTACTTGTGTGTCAGAGCCGCCCATACTGTAGGAAGGGCAAGGGTTAGTGTCGTAGGACCGGACTCTGCGGTAGTCTCTGCAATCCCGTTAGACCTCCTCCTTCCGCGAGATGAGTCTCTAGTACTAGGTGCGAGATGCCCCTAATAAGAAAATTCCAGGAAGGCCCCTAGTGGGGTATCTCGTCCATAACAATATATAAAATTTTACTTCACTTCATAAAATTAAAAAAATAGTATATTTTTTAATTTCTTTTTTGAAAAATTATGAGTATAACTAAATAATAATTTTAAGATATATTAATTTTTGTATTAATATTTTTTTAAAAAATTATTAAATACAAACTTCTCTAAAACATACAATTATTAAATATGTTTTTTAAAATAATTATTAAATATAAATTATGTTGAATATATTTTTATTATGTAAATTCTTTTTAAAAAATATTGTTTAAAAATATTTTTTGTCGGATAAAAATAATATAAGGTTTAACAAATTTAAATATATATTGTTTTGTTAATAAAAAATGACTTTATAAATATAATGATAATTCTTCTATTTGTATTTTATTATGTTCTCTTCCGTTCCATCATTTTCAATGAAACCAATCTGTCTCAATGTCCTGTTTCGTTCCTCTTGACTGATGTACCAAACGGAAAATAATATACAGTGTCATGTTCTGTTCAAATACGTCGGTCAAACGCTACCTATATTATCTTTAAAAAATGCTAAATGATCTTATTAAATCCTCCTACTCATTTAATTTTGACTAGTATATTCTATCTTTTACTAAATATTTATTTTTTTAAAAGATAATTATCAAAATTAAATGAGTAAGAGAATTTATAAAAAAAGTTAATAAAAAGATTTAACCATACACATTATCTTTTATGTTTTACTAGTATATTAGACATGACTTAATGAGAATTGCATTTCACTCATCAACAAATTTAATACCGAAGTCAGTTGAGACGACTTCTTGACCACAATAATGTAATTTTTTATTTTATTTATTAAAATAATGTAGAAAATAAACAATCTACCAATATGTGTATTTTGACCAAATAGAATAGTTAAATTTTGTTTTTTTGCCTTTTGTCCTTTTTTGTTTTTCATCCTTTTGCTTTTCGTCTTTTTTGTTTTTCGTCTTTTTGCTTTTCGTCTTTTAACTTTTCGTCCTTTTGCATCTTGAATTCTGCAATTCTCTGTTTTTGGTCTTTCTACACTGCAATAACCTTTTCTTATGCAGGAATAACTTAATTTTTAGTCGTTGTGTCAATCTTTAGATTTTTCAGTTTAGCGTTTATCTCTTCAAACGCAACTGCAAGATCTGAAGACCGCTGTTTTGCAACTATTAAATTAAGTTTTTCATGCAACCCAATTAATAACTCAATAATAGTGTTATTATGTTTTGCTATAGAACTTATAGTAATACTTGTAGAACTTTTAATAAATCCTTCTGCTGGTGACAAAACATGAGTGGTACTATCAAGTGCTCTTTGATAGTCTTGATTTTGTTTGGTCATGCCAAGAATGTAGATATTTTAATATCTACGCGCTGTATTAGAGATTCAAGAGTTTGCACTATTTCCTCTAATTCTTTTGCTAGTTGAACAGTTTCTTGTTCAATCTTTCTGGGTTCTTGATCTATTTTTATTAATAGATCCTCTATATCTTTCTTTGTTGGCAACTTAGAAAGATATGACTTATCAGATTTAAATATTAAAGAATCAACTTTATCGGTTAACTCTTTAATTGCTGTTTTACAAAAAGTGATTTTTCTGCTTAGAGGTTTTAAGCCTTGTAAAGATGATTCAATTAGAGAGATTTTCTCTTTCTGTTTTTGGTACAGGTTGAGCAAAGACTTAAAGACTGAAGAATTATTATCTTTTTCAGATTGCAGATTATATAAAATAGGGTATGAAATATCCGAAATACAATTAAGTTGAGCAAACACAAATGACAGAGAGTTATGTTGATTTCCTACAATATGATATGTATGTTTGAAATCTTTTTTATTATCATGAAAACATACTAGATTAACATGATCAGTAGTTCCTCCTCTTATATTTCTTGGGAATTCTAAATCTAAATAATTAAGTCTACCTCTTTCAGTCATTATTTATCATGTAGTTACCTATCCATCAGGTGCAAACATCGTTTCCAGCATGGTCTTACCTTCTTGCCATGGTACTAAGATTGTCTTCCCTAGCCTTCGGCTATACAGGACTCATAATGCTTGAAATTGGTTTTAATGATTCAAAAGAAATGAGTATGAAACTGCTTATCATATTAATAATATCATGATTTTATGATAACAAAAAATAAGATCAAATATAGCTCATACTAACAGTACTCTCAACATAATAAGTTTAGTTCGTCATACCAAGTTTGCTCTAATACCAAAATTAGGTAAGTGCAGAGGAAAATGAATTCATACCTTTTTCTTCTTTGAACTTCCTGTACTCAGAATAGCGTAAGATAAAGATAGTAGCGGAAGATAGAAGGCGCAACGATCAAATAGAAAGGATTTATTTAGAGAAGTAAGTGGTTGTGCTGAACAAGGTGTGTTTTCAGACTAACCATTGCACTTCTTTTATAGGAAAACATAAACACACGGACTTGAAATCCGATTTGAAACTAAAAATAAAAATACAATAATTGAGATAAGTGGGGCACAGCTTTTCTGAAAGTAGATGCTTTCAGTAGTGATTGAAAGCCACACTTGTACAAACTTTAAACAAAAACCATACACGTAGAAAGAAAATAGTAAAAAGATAAGGAGATGAGGATTCCTTCCTCATCTAAAAGCTTTGTTGTTTGTCGTCTTCTGCAGACAGTGCTGTTTGACTCATTGCTTACGTCATTGATCACTCAGCTTTCCATGAGGTCTTCCAGCTCAGCCATCAGGTCTTCTTCATTCAGATTAGGTGCTTCAGATGTTGAAAGTAGATCCCAAACGCTGTTAAGATCTGGATGTGGTCACTTGAGAGGTGCCCAAATCTTCATCGTTGATGTTTCTCCAAGTAGTTGGAATTTATTTCCGAGATCATGAGGAAAGTTGTTATAGTTCTTTCTTCTCGAACATCTTGATTATCTGGTTGACAATACAGAATTGAATCCGTAAAGAACATATTGGAAAATTCTGTGAACATTCCAATAACCAAATGATGTTGTGCAAGAATAAATTTTCCTTGTATCATCTTTGGAGATGATGAGTAAACTCCAAGTCTAATTAAGGCCTTGGCCTTAGGTCTGACTGATTACAATAGGAATTAATAATCTTCTGTGCCTTTGGACCAAGAAAATCTGGTGCTGAGCGAAACGTTAGATAATGAACAAAACCATAATGAAAGCATTCTGAAATTATGGCTTCATCAATTCTATCCGCACTGGTAACCCTGAGTAGCACTGGTGAGGGTTGTAGAGGGTATTCGTTGTCGAAATATTCTGAGTATTGAACAAAGGTAAAATGAGGATAGCGTAGACAAGCCTCTTTCCTACTTTGCTGCAGAAACATTTGCATCCCATTGAGGTCTGCATCTAAGCTAGATTCAGCCTTTTGAAGGATGTCCTGTTGGACTTCTAGAAGAGGATCTTGTAGAAAACTTCTTCTAAATCTTGAATCTAGGTTCATCATCCAGCTCCACTTGTCAAAGGGAATGGTCTCAACTTCTTGCATGGCATCAATCATATATTCCGCTCTGTTAAGTTCTTCTTCTAATTCTCTAATTTTTTGTGAGAATTGTCTAACTTCTCTTTCTCTGCCTGCTCTCATTCTGGAACACATTCTCCTTTCATGGTCTAGATTCTTTCTCAAGACTAGATTTAAAATTTGTTCAAACTCTTGTTCTGGTCCTCGTTTCAAAGTTTCAATGAAAAAATCTGCTTCCTGTTTAGAAAGCGTTTCTGTTGAAGATTTTAGGAAATAATCTTTTGCTTCTTTAATGGCATCTTCTAAAGAAAAGAAACCTTGAAAGACTGGTTTTGAAGATTTTCCTATAGCCTTCATGAGAGAACCCCAGCTTCTGTAGAGTTCCGGGTTTTCTCCTTGAAAAAGAACATAAGCCTTTTTCTGTGGTTTTTCCAAATCATTGGGGCTCATTTTTGAGAAATAAAAATTAAGTGCATACAAAGCATTTAATTTTGTTGTTGGTGTACTTGCTCGACGAAGAGCAGTTAACAACACCTGCTGCTCCTTTAGAATAGGGCATCCATGTAATGGTTTAAACTATTGAGGATGATCCTCAGGTAAAACAGGGAGTTGTTGTGAACCAAACTGAAGCGTTGGATATCCTTCAGTTGCTGAGGCTGGTTTCTTGCCTTTGTCTTGTCCTGCCATCTTTAAAAAATAGGATTGGTTAGGATTAATCTAGACAACAAATCCGCTGCATGATTATCTTTACCAGAAATATGTTCAATTTTCACATCAACATCTGTTCTGCAAACATTATCAATAAAATTTACCCATGGTGTTCATGTTATGATAAAATTTTACTATGGCTTGACAATCAGATCTTAATGTAAATTCTTTTTTATCTAAGAAAAAGATTCTGAATTTTTCGAAAGCAAATATACAGGCCATTATCTCGGCATCAATGGTGTATATATTGGTTTTATAAGTTCCTGATGTATACCTGGTTATCTTCTCTTCAGATATTCTTGAATCCTTATTAGGTTTCCATTTGAGAATGGCACCCCATCTTTGTAAGGATCCATCTGTTTGGATAATAATGTAACTATCATTAGGAGGGAAATCAAGAGGAGGAAGACTCTTAATACAATCTTTAATTTTCCTGATGATTTTCCAATCCTGACTGTTAAATCTTCTCTCACAATGTAGAGAACATTTATTGTACAAACTACCAGTGAGTTTGCTTAAGTCAGGGATATAATTTCTTGCATAATTTAAGATCCCTAAGAATTGTTGTAAACCTTTCAGTGTTTCAAGGTTTTGTTCTTCAAACTCTAGGATTTTTTTGACAATATGGGGTTGAAGTTCAGCCTTTCCATTTCCAATCTGTAGTCTTAAGAATTCAATTCTTGTAACACCGATTTTTAACTTATTATTTGATAGAACAAGTCCTTCATTTTCACATATTTCAAAAAATATTGAAAGGTGTTTAAGGTGTTGTGAGATGTCTTCAGAAAATACAAGGATATCATCCATGTATGCTATTATGAAATCATCATGCTTGTGAAAAATGTTGTCCATTTTTCTTTGAAATACTACTGGTGCATTCTTTAAGCCAAATGGCATAACAAGCCATTCAAAGTGTCATTCTAGGCAAAAGAATGCGGTCCAAGGAATGGACTCTTCTTCCATTGCTACGTGGTGAAATCCAGATTTTAAATCGAATTTGGAGTATACCATTTTATCTCGGACTTTTAATAGCAAGTAATCAATACCTGGAAGAGAATATTGATCCTTATGAGTGTTGTCATTGAGTCGCTTGTAATTATAAACCATTCTTGATTTACCCATTCTTTCCTTTCCGTCAATGACTTCTATTCCTGATAGAACAATAAAAGCTGATGTTCGATGCCTAGAATTTGATTTTCTAATAACACCTGGGTTAAGGAGATTTTGGATTTGAGTCCTATCCTCCTTTTGTTGTTCTAGTGATGGGATGATGGGCTTGTCTTGTATTATCAAGTCTGGGTTGATAATTTCGAACTTACAAAGGATCTTATTTTTCTGCCAGTGTTTTACTGGGTTTTCACCTATATACTGTAATTGTTCTAACCTATTTAGGACTAGCATAATTTGTTGTTCAAAATGTGTCATTGATCCTAGGTCATACAAGCACAATTCTCTGTTTAGTACCTCAATTTCCTCACTTGTGGTACTAGTTCTAATTCTTCTGTTATTGCTTCTAAGACATTACAAGAAGCATAGGGGGATGCTTGGATTGTATCAGCCTTTTTATAAAGCTTTACGATTCTTGCTTCTATCTGTATACCTCCTTTGAAGTTATAGATGAAAGACATTCCAATGATTAATTGGATTTTTCTTTCTGCAAATTCTCCTATCCTTAAGGGGATAATGTAAGTGTAGGGCATGAGATATTCTTCTTTGTTGAAGATTATCTTAGCATTGCTTAATCTATGATTAGTTGTTTCTGATCCTCCTAGACCATTTACTATCATAGGTTTGTCTGTTTGTTTCCAACACTTCTTAGGAAACGCTTCAGTGTCTATGAAACAACGGCTTGCTCCCGTGTCAATTATTACTTGTAACACTTTCTTTTCTCCTTCTGTTGTTACTATAACACTGCAATTCAAGAGATTATTCTGTAGAGCTGGGTGTCTTTGTATTGAAGCACAAATTTCGTCATCACAATCTTCTAAAACGGGTTTTATGTTTTCGGGATACATCTTCTTCTTCCCGGGGTTTTTTGCGAAATTTGGGCTCTGCTGCTCTTGTAAAGCTACTTCAAGGGCAAACACTCTATCTTGTAAAATATGTATTTGCTGCTGTAAGTCAAGTATATACTTGGCTTGTTCCTGAACTAAAATAGAAAGGTTTGTTTTGTTCTTTGCAATTTCCATCTTAGGTTTAATCGGGATGGATAAGTTTAGAATTCGCTGAGTGTCTGGGATACATACTGTTAGAATGCATGTATCACAATGCGCGTTGTTACTGTCTGGAGTCACGAGACGACAGATGTAGCATTTTCTATGCATTTCATCTAGTTTTAGATAAAATTGTCATTGATGTGAACAATCTTGTTGTTCTTTAGAGAGAACAGATGGTGTTCTCCAGGCTGGCTGTGTTACCATCATCATAAAGGATGAGTGGTCTTCGAAAAGGTTTATGAAATCTTTTCGAGCCTGTTCTTCGTCAGGATCTTCATATGAACAGATGTCTGAATCTGCTGGATCCTCGTCTTCATCAACACTCACTATGTCCCAATCATGAGGTAACTCAAGTTCTTGGTAAACCGCAAGACATTCTCTGTTGGCTCTTCCTGATCTACATTGATTTGCAAAATGTCCTGCTTCTCCACAAATGTAACACTTGCATTTAGTGTTTCCTGGCTTTTTAGTTTTGAATTTACGGATATTATTCTTGTGAGGAGTTCCTTTATAGTTAGTTGCTCTCCTGAGTGGTCTTTTGGGGCGATAATGACTTCTATAAACTCCTGGGACATCTATGTTTTTACAAAATGAAAAATTCTTTGCTTGTCTATTGATTTCATTTTGTTGACAAAGCTGTTGAAGTACCTCGAATACGAACTTTTTTCTGGGTGCTATCCTAACTGTTTGGTTAGGATATGCTTGATTCCATAATTCTATCATTTTGGAACCAAAAGGCGGGAGAAGTTTTCTAAAAAACTTCTCAGAAATTTCTAGTTGTAGGTATATCCTACCCGTCTTAGTTGCCAATTCCTCATATTGTGCTGCATATTCAACAAAATCCTTCATGTCATTAATCATCAGTTGTTCCAGTTGTAATAATGCTTGATCTTGCATTTGGGTGTGTCCTCTATATTCATCATATCCAAGGATCATTTGTCTTACTTGTGTAGTCAAGTTGACAGTATCATTGACTAGATTTACTAACTGTTGATACTCACAGGGTAAGCAGCTCTCCATGATTGGAAAGTTAATTTTTCTGTTGGTTCTAAAAGGTTTTCAAAGTATAGAACCTTGTTAGAATTTTATGCAAACTGTAGGGATGCTAAATGGGTTATAGTGGCAAATTCTCATGTCCTAATGGTGTCTTCCCATTTTACAATGTTTACTGGTAAAACCAGTACAACTCCTCTAGATTTTGCAGATGGTAATTCTATAGGATTAAGATCTAAGGGTCTTCTTATAGGTGTTGCTGTGTAAGTGGTCCACTGGTTTATTGGAGGGATTGCTATTGTTTTTCCTGCTCTTGGCCCAAAAGTGGGTTGTCCTGTGGTTCTTGTTTGGGGGACTGAGTTACTACTTTCTCCTTCCATAAACAAGTATTCATGCTTAGTACGTTTCCTCTTAGGATATGGTAGATAATCATCCTCTACTTCTAAAATAAGACCTACTTCTTGTTGTTTAGAGAATGGATTACAAAATTCATCCTCTTCATCAAATCTAGGGGGTTTACTATAGTCTACTGGCTCACTTATTGATTCGCATCTATATTCTTGGAAATACCATGGTTGAGTTTCCATAAACTCCTCATAGGATATTCCTCCATCCTGATTTGTAGTAATTACCAGTGCTGTCGAGATTCTTTCAATCTCTTCATCATCTTCATCTGATTCTATCTAAGGTCGAGACTCGTAGTCGCAGAATCGAATGTTGAAGCTATTTCGCCTTATACAAGATACTACCTTGGTTGGAGCCTTCACAGTTTCCTTCTTTGGCATAGTTATTGTCCATTCCTTTTCATTGAGAAGATTTGGATCAAAATCCTTTCCTGGGATAGCTCTTATCCCTTTAGATCCTAGAAATTCAGCTATATGGTTTGTTTGGACCTTGAAATTTGGGGCAGCATAATTGCTTAGTCCTACTGTTACAGCTTTAATGAGAATTAAGTTTGCTTCTCCAGCTGTCATGCTTTCATAACCTTTGGTTTTTACTGTGAACATTACCTGATTACAAAAATCAGATAATGAAACCCTATAATTCTTAGGAATAATGTAAACTAATTCATGATTTTCATGCATGTCGACTTCCATTGTCCCTATGACTGCTTTTATAAGATCGTCACCAAACCTTGTATCTATTAGGGTGACTAAGACCTTAGCTCCTATATGTTCTTTGTGTAATCCGTATATTCTTAAAAGAATGGCTCTTAGGTGGATAGTTTTGTAACCTGTTGCCATCAGCTTTCTTTTTGATTCTAAGTTTATTAGACTTAGATTCTTCTATTCATTACCAACACACAATATAGCTTCTTCACTATAATGTTGATAATATTCCTGTTTATTCTCAAAAAATTTGTGAGAATATAATACTTCAACGGGAAGTATTTCTGCTTTTCCATGCCTTGCACGTTCTAGCTGTTGTTCTGGGTTAACAAGTTGTACCATTTCCATGGGTTTCCATTTTCGGAATATATTTTCTACTTTCTTGTATACACTGTAAGGTCTGATAACATCCCTGTTATTCATAGTTGGGCTTCTGAGGGAACTACTCCTTCCTAGAGAACTAGAACTCATTTTGAACAAACTAGATAAAAAGTTAATTTTATTTAGAAAAAGACAAATGAGAAAAGACGAAATTATGATAATGCGTTAGAAAAACTCAAAGTGAGTTTGAGGCTTTGACTAAAAGACAATGCATGCCTACTTTAGTAAATAGTTATTAGTCTATATTTTTTAAGTAAATAAAAATAAAACTTATATTATTATGGTAGAAGTCCCCAGTTGAGACACTTTATTTAAAAATTAATCATATATAAATGAGAAGAAAAATGAATTTAAAAAGAAATCACTTTAAAATTAATTTTAAATGATTTTTTTTTCATAAAAAAAATAGTACAACTGAGGGTCAAACCACATATTCACATACACATGTCTCTATGTGCCTACTAACTGAATTACATGACTAAGACAATTTTGAATGAATTTGAATCACAACTTGATAGTTTTAAAATATAAAATGAAGAGACAAAAACACAAAAAAAAAAAAAAGCATTGAGCGGATTCAAAAATTTAAGAATAAATAATATAAAATACATTAAACTCATAATATTATTTGTTAGTTTTTTCAAATGTTGAGGTATATTTGCAAATCGAAAAACACATAGGTTTGTCACTAATTTTACACACACTTCTCACAAATAATTGCTTCTTTCTCCCGTATAAATATAATTGTGATTTTGCTCCACGGTTAATCTCACGAAAACTAATTTTGGATAATATATACCAACTTGGAAACTTCAGAATGTATTTTCTAAAAAATCTAAAAATTCAAAGGTCGAAAACATGTCAAAAATTAATTTTCGAAATACAAATTTTTAGTTCTGTAAAATAGAGTATTTAGACTTCGTTTGTTTGTGTTTATTTTATAAATTAAGCACTTAATTTAATAAAAAAATCACCTTTATAAATTTTTAGTATATTTATTTGTGCTTCTCAAAATAATCACAAGCAAAAAATAATCAAATTTCTATTTATTTTGAGAAGTACCTTTAAGTTACTTCTCAAAATAATTTAAAGTTTTTTTTAAATTATTTTTAAGTTTAAACAAACTCATTCTTTACGTATTAAAAAAATCTCAGAAATTTTGAGGTGGTGCGAAACGCAAGCAATAGGTTTTTTATGTTTGAGGTTGAGGGGGTGGAGCAATGATGAGGCCCGGCCCATTTAGGGTTTTGAGAAACTGATCAAAAACCTAGATTGGCGTCTCCTTTGGAGAGAGTTCAGAGACAGAGTCGCAGCGCAACTGCTCCGGAGGCCTCTTCATCGTAAGTTCACCGAATTGTTTGTTTGCAGTGCTAATGCTAATGCTACTGCATTTTACTAATCCTTTTGCTTTTTTGTGATCAGATCTTCAACATCTGCGCCAGCGACTCGTTTTCTCTTTACGAAGCCATGCCTCTGGTCTGTTTCTTATCTTCAATTTCCTTTCCATTCTCTTCAATTGATCAATTTGTGCATTTTGGTCACTCGTTTCACCTCTCCTCATGCAGATCCTGCATGCAACTAAAACAAACAAAAATGCTTTTAACACTCTCATCGCTGCTGAGTACAGTGGCGTCCAAGTCGAATTAGCCCCTAATTTTGAGATGGGTGTCTCTAATAAGACTCCCCAATTTCTCAAGATGAATCCCCTTGGAAAGGTATCCCTTTTATCCCTTGCTCCACCTTATTCGCACGTTGCCCTGTTAATATACATGATTGTCCTTCCAGGTTCCTGTTTTGGAAACACCCGATGGTCCTGTCTTTGAGAGCAATGCCATTGCTCGTTACGGTATGATCATGCGCTCCACACTTAACCATTTATGTGAATTTTTCTTATTTCGTATTTTTTTATTTTGGGGGGATATGCTGCAGTTGCTCGGTTGAAGGGTGACAACACTTTGTTTGGATCTTCTCTCATTGACCAGGTATAGTTTTTGTAGACTTTTCGATTCACATGTGTTTCTATGTGATGGAATGAATGAATATACATGGTTTCTCTTCATTATGCATGTTTGCGATTTCTTGGAAAGTTTCCATTTTACCTTATTATTTTATTTACTTCTGTTTGATGTTTCAGGCCCAAGTTGACCAGTGGATAGATTTTGCGTCTATGGAAATTGATGCTCATCTTGTGACTTTGTACCTACCAAGACTTGGATTTGCCCCATACCTTCCTCCGGTAATTTGTTTCAATTCTGAAAACTTTTTTTACAACATTAATTTGCCATTTTTATTGGTTTCAAGTTTCAAATCTGGAATTTTTATTGCTATCCTATATTACTTAAGTTGGTGAAAACAATTCAAGATGTTTTCCTAAATGGATGGTTTAGTAATAGCACTGAATTCTCAACGTCTTATTTAATTTTGTGATTCCTGTTTACTTTCTATTTTCCTCTGATATTTGTGTATGATCGAAGGTTGAGGAGGCTGCAAATTCTGCATTGAAGAGAGCATTCGGGGCTTTGAACACTCACCTTGCCTCCAATACATACCTGGTGGGGCAATCCGTCACACTTGCTGACATCATATTGACATGTGTTTTGTATCTAGGTTTCACTCAGCTCTTAGTGAAGAAATTCACCTCAGACTTTCCTCACGTTGAGAGATACTTTTGGACCTTGGTCAACCAGCCAAACTTCCGAAAGATATTAGGTCAGGTTAAGCAGACTGAAACTATTCTTCCTATTCAATCTGCAAAGAAGCCATCCCAGCCTAAGGAAGCTAAGCCCAAGGCAAAGGAAGAACCAAAGAAAGCGGCTAAACAAGAGCCAGAAAAGCCCAAAGAAGAAGCTGAAGAAGAGGCACCCAAGCCCAAACCCAAGAATCCTCTCGATCTTCTTCCTCCTAGTAAGATGATATTGGATGAGTGGAAAAGACTCTACTCAAACACTAAGACCAACTTCCGCGAGGTTGCAATTAAAGGTATTTTTGTTGTGTATATCGCTTGTGGTGTCTATTTTTTAAGCTAGGATTACATCTTTCATCAGGAATATACTATTATCACAATGTTTGCTGAATCTCTGTGCTTCTCATCGTGAATACTGTCGCAAATAATGTCAGATTTTATTGATATAAAGTGCTGACATCTTATCACTGTAAATTCTTCTTTCGACTTGCAGGATTCTGGGACATGTATGATCCAGAGGGATATTCTCTCTGGTTCTGTGATTACAAATACAATGACGAGAACACTGTTTCTTTTGTGACTATGAACAAGGTCGGTGGATTTCTTCAGCGGATGGATCTGGCTCGCAAGTATGCATTTGGGAAGATGCTTGTGATTGGATCAGAGCCACCCTTTAAGGTGAAGGGGTTGTGGCTTTTCCGTGGGCAAGAAATTCCAAAATTTGTGATTGATGAATGCTATGACATGGAGCTCTACGAATGGACAAAGGTTGACATCTCTGATGAAACTCAGAAAGAGCGTGTCAATCAGATGATCGAAGACTGCGAACCATTTGAGGGTGAGGCTCTTTTGGATGCCAAGTGCTTTAAGTGAAAATTAGTCCCTTGCTCAAAGGGTATGGTTTTGTCATGTCATGTGGTCTTCTTGGTAGGGTTTGGTTTCTTTCCTATTTATTTATGTTATAATCTAGTTTTTAACTGTTTTGTGATTTTACCAACATTAAAATTATAAATGCTTTTTGGGACCTTAATTTTGGACTATAAAATGTCTTGCATGCGAATTCTATATTGCCCCTTTGATTTATGCGTGTGGGATTTCAGATTATTTCTTTATCTTTCCAAGTCTTATTTACGAAATTATTGGAAATGTTTGAAGAATTAATTCAAACGTGTAGGATGGTAAAAAATATTCAAATTTTAGTATTTACATACTAGTAGTAGTATTTTAGACATTTCTCTTCGCTAGTTACAGATGTTTTAGTTTGCGATTTTTTATTCATATTCATAATAAACTCAAATAGTATGTTTGCGTTTATTTTATAAAATAATCACTTGTTTTATTACAAATGTTTTTAAATATTTTAAGATGGGTAAGCTTTTAAAAATAATATTTAGGATCATAAAATAATCATTAGAGAAATATTATTCAATAATAATTTGTTTGGTATCATTTTGTGTAGTTATCAGCGTTTTCTAAACGCTAGCATTCAAAGATTTTATCTACTAGTTTATTTTACTTTATCCATTTCTCTTTTATTATTTTTTATAATTTTAATGTTGTCCAATGATCACCTATTCAAAAATCAATTTTGTGCCAATTAAAAATTGTGAACTATTAAGAGGAGAGGAGTGTGAATGCATTAACATTTTTTAATTTTTTTTCATAGTCTTTGTTTGATTCAAGATATTTCATGTTTGAAAATACATACTTTATTTGTCTATTAGGTAAATAAAATTTTTCTTTTAAAAGTTTGTTATGCCTCGCAGAACTGAAGAATACAGCATTATATTTTATTTTAGTATATTGTAAATTTAACAAAAAAAAAACGAAATATAGAAATTTGAAATTATTCAATATGCAAAGATCACATTAAAATCAAACCAAAAATTTATAGGTATAATTTTTTAGATGATTAATTATTTGAAATTAATGAAAATCTAAAAATTATGATTACATATAGGAATTTATGTTTCGGTCAAATTATCTTATGTCCTTTAATGTCATTTTACATTTAATAGTCAGTTTAAAGCTTTGTTTGCTAAAACTAGCTTATAGTTTGTAGCTTATGATCTGTGACTTATAATTGATTAGCTTATTAAGTAGCTTATATTTGTTAAGACTTAAAATGACAAGTAATAATTACATGTAATAAATTATTTGATAGAGTAAACATATAATAAATGATAAGAGGGTAAAATAGAAAAGGATTATTAAAAGTTATTTTTCATAAGTTAAGTTACTGGAAGTAACTTTATAAAAGCGAGCTTATAGCTTATAAAAGCGATAAGTTTATTGTTACCAAACAAAGCTGTGTTACCAATAACACTCTAACTAATAGTTTTACAAAGTACTTTTAATTTATTCAACTAATTTATTGGCTTATAGTTTTTAACTTTTAACTTTCATTTTTTTTATCTTTTAACTAGCATATCAGTTTTCATTTAGTATATCCACTAGTTTTACAAAACAAAAAAAAAATTATATACCAAAATAGTTACTGCATTTTATAAGTGATTTTAATCTCATGTAATCGGTCATTTTAGTCCATGACTTTCTTCGTATAATTCAAGGACTAAAGTAACTTATCCTCATAAAATTAGGAACCGAAATAGCACATAATTCAAAACTAAATGATCCGGCTAAAGTTAAATTCAATTTTACCTCAAACAATCTTAATATACGGAAATATAAACATTTTCCTCATTTTCCTCATTTTGAAAGCTATTATTTAATATTTAGGAAAATATTAAAATATTAGTTTAAATATGTTTTCTATCCATGAACATATACCGCCGCGGGCGACAGAGGGTGACCGCGGGCAGTGGTGGGTGGTGGTTCAGCCTTGGTAATGGTTGTTAGTAGATGTTTAATGAAAATAAAAGATTGGAAAATAAGCTTTTTAAAGCTCTTTTTTCTCTCTTTCTTTCATTAAAAAAAAATCACTTAAAATTTTAAAAGCTTATTAATATTTTCATTTAATCCAACTTTTCTTTATGAGCAGAAGATAAACTCAAAATAAGTCAAGTCAAACGGAACCTTAATTTAAGTTTTTGCCATTAAATTTCTCTCTTAATTAGTAACGTAACAGACTGAATGACACATTAATATGTGCCATATTAGTTCAACTTTCCACATTGGCAATAATTATTTTTAATTTTTAAATTCATTTTTTTAATAATTGCTTTAAAATTTAAAGAAAATTATTGCTAACATGAATATTGTAAGGATTTAAAAATCAATAGAATTCCATTTAAAGGGAAATTATTAAGTAGTGGGTGGTAAAGAGTTTAGTAGGTGCACATAAGATATAGTAAAGAAAATCAAATCAAACCATTAAACAAATCAATTCAGTCATTGTTAACTTGTGTATATAGACATAAATTAGAAAAACCCATATTTTAATAGAAGTCAACAACTTTAATTTTAAAGAATGCAATTAATAATAAAAAAAGAATAGAGACTAAAATCAAAATACACTATATTTTTTTAGAATGAAAGACATATTTAAGTCTAAAATAATTCTCAAAAAGTGATTCTTTTAGAAAAAAAAAATCATTATAATCTTAGTTCCTTCTATCATATACCACGTCCTAAGTGGTGTATGATACACCACATAAAAAAAATATATACAGAACTCAACCAAAAACGTTTAATATAATAATATATTATGTATTTTGTGTGTATGCATACCTCTTTAATTTTTTTTCTTTTAAACGGGATATAATCAACTAAATATAATTTCATGACTTGTGTATGGTACACTACTTTAAAATTGGTAAATGTTAAAATCCACCTATAACGAATTAAAAAAATTTAATAAATAACAAATATGAATAAACAAAAGTGTATACAGAATAATACATTTAATTTAAAACTACATGTTATTCATATTTTTTTGTTAGTGTATGGTACACCATTTTAAAAATAGTTTATCTTAAAATCCACCTATAATCTTACGAGGAAACAGCCATTTCTTTTGAGAAAATTGTCATCATATGCTAGTGTGTTTAAGATACAAGTAATAGCAAATTGTGGTTACGAGGAAAAGGGCATTTCTTTTGAGAAAATTGTCATCATATGCCAGTGTGTTTAAGATACAAGTAATAGCAAATTGTGGTTGGAGAATAAGATCTAAAAATCAAAAAAGAAATCTATTAATTAAGAAATATTTTGTTTTCGAAATTGATTGCAAAATTATGTTGGCACAAGTAAACCATGTTAGGAAACATAACGAAAGAGTAATTAGAATATAACAAAGACTCTATAAAAAAAGAATTATTATTACTTAACTGAGCTAATAGAGTACATTTTATTTACAAATAAAAGGCTAAATCGATAAGGATGTAACAACTACTAGGTATACTTACTCAGGTATAATAAAAATGTTCTTATAACTCTCGAGACTCTAATTAAGTAACATTATTATCTCTAATATGAAACCTATTTGTTTTAACTTTTATTACAAAATGAGATAATTTTGAAGAATTTTTTTTTAAATTTCTCTTAAATTTATTTTGAAATTTAAAATTGTTACTAATAAAAATCACTCATAGGTAAAAAATCTTAATCAAAGAGGCATGTAAATAGACATGCCCGAATCTATGGGTACCCGATCAACCTCACCTCGAAGTTGATGGAAGAACCTCGCTTTGATCGAAATTTCTAACTAGACCCCCCTTCCCCGTTTTGTGGGACTGAGTCGAAAATCTAACTATCAATTAAATTTGACGTTTTTATGTATAATTGGAATTAAAGTAATTAATTTATTTTTAAAAAAAATAATGTGAGTATGAATTTTCCATAAGTTGTTTATAAGTTTTTTCATCCCGACAAGAATTGGACTAAGTTCAAATTTTCCATCTACGTTTTATTTTTTGCCGACTCCGACCCTGCTTTTAGTGAGGCTTGGAATGGGAGGGCAAAATTTACCTCTAACCTTACTCGTTGTCATCCTTACATTTTAACATAGAATAATATATTTTTTACATCTTAAAACTTCACACTTATAATATAATATTATTATTTGATTTCACATGCTATAACGCATTGTCATTGATTGATTACCTAGGCGTATTGTTCTAGCCCTTACCCTCTTGGATTTTAATTCTCGCCCCAGCTTACAAATTGCTTTACAATTTGGCATGGTCGATGAATGCCTCGTATGTTTGTCATGCTATATGTGGCACTATAAATTATAATGGTTCTCTAATACTCCTTCTATCTCTAAATGTAAGATCATCTATAAAAAAAAAGAGAAGTGATATTGCCACTCAAATAATTGATATTGTCACTTTTTTTTTTCTTTTTTTCTTTGTAGAAAAGCAAAGCAAGATTGAATAAAAAATTTTAAATAGGAGTGACAATATCAATATAGGAGTGGTAATATCAATTCCCAAAAAAAATTTGTTCCTTTTTATAAGATTTTCTTACAAATTTTGTGTCAAATTGAATATTTTTTTACCCAAATACCCTTAACATTTAATAATACCAAAAAAAAGTTAAAATCATTAATTAGGTGGAGATAGAGTGGAGTTATGAGTTTCAATAAGATAAAATGGGTATTTTTTGAAGCTAATACAAAATTTTAGACATAATTAGTGAGTTTAATCATACTCTTAATTTCTGTGTATTTTTTTTATAAAGGGCTCTTACATTTAAGAACGGATGGAATATATATTTTTCAGCTTTCTAGCCCCGGAAAGAAAACAACTAAAGTATTATAGTATTTTTTTTTTTCTCTTTTCAGAATATTTTAATAATTATTTAGTACACTATATAATTACTACAAGAATTTGAAATACTTCTAAAATTGTAATAATTAAATGATTTTTAGATAATGCTTTCTCACTTTTTACTTAGATTTTAGATAAAAAAAACATTTAAAGTGTTACTTTCTTGTAAATTAAAAATATAGATAAAATGCACAAACTATCACAAAAAAATAACACTAAATTCTAAACTTAGTAAAATTAAGTAATTCACACCATCGAGTTTAATGGACATTAACAGTGCAGGAATATTATGTTAGAATATGTTTTTCTTAATTATAGTTCATGTTTTTTTAAAAAGAAAAAAAAAACAGTTGAGTTAAAACCATTTTCAATTAACACCATGAAGGAGTTGAATTTTATTAAAATCTGAACTTTTTTTTTTTTTCAGATTCTTTGTTTTGGTGATGCAAGGCCTAAAGCCCTAAGGTCGAAGGGATTTAAACTATCCAATTTTAGAAGTCTCACCATCCATTTATATATAAGAATCATAAATTTATATATTAAAAAGGATAGTGTCACTCCCAATAAGAATGATGCTAATCCCTTCCACCAAACCCTAAATATGTTTTATATGTGAATCATAATTTAACATAAAATAATCATGTATAATTTTTTTTCTTGTCAGAAAAAATATATAAATTTTTGATGTAATACTATCCAACATTAATATTAAAGTAAATAGGAGTTACACTAAATAATTATAGTATTATAGTTTCTTTTTGATTTTTTTTTTTTTTGTAGTTTTTAGATCTCACCTCAAACGGTATAAATTGTAAATTACAAAAAGATCTCTAAATACTCCTTTATTTTCTTCCCATAACCGATCTATTATAAATTTATAAAAAAAAAAAATTGATTGAGAGAATTAACTATAGTTAAAAGAAGCATATTTTTTACGAAATATTCTCACACCCTTAGTGTTTATTGAATCTAATAATGTGAATCGCTCAATTTCTCAAAGTTTGGTGTTTATTACTATTTTATGAAATCTTAAGGGTGATCTCTGCATCTTATTCTAAAACCAATAATAACTATCTTAAAATAAAATAATTATTAATACATCATTAAAATTTGAAAGTAGCAAATATTAAAAAGTTAAAAAATAATAATGAAACTTGCTAACTACAAGACATGAGTATGGATTTTTTTTTTTCCCTTATCCATGACGAGACAAGACTACAGAAGAGGAATAGGAGTAGGAATAGGAATAGGGTAGTGTTGTAATTGTAATTGTAATTGTAGGGAGGGAGGGAGGGAGAACGGAAAGGGTAAAGGGAGGAATCGATCGATTCGGAGCCGAGATTTGAAATTTGAAACAAAGACCTGACCTGACCACATCGAATCGAAGCGAAGAAGAAAGAGATGAGATGATGACTCCGATTCCGATTCCGATTCCGATTCCGATTCCGATTCCGATTCCGATTCCGATTCCGATTCCGATTCCGAGATGCAGATCGCTTCCTTTGCTCCTCCTCCTTGTTTCCTCTTTACTCTTCATTCTCGGTTTGTTCCTCCCTCTCTCCCCCAACCTCTTTTCTCTTTAATGCTTTTCATTTTGATTTTATTTATCTCCTTACCTATTGGCTATTGCTGAATGCTAATGCTGATGCTTTCATTTTTACTTGTTTCTATTTGCTTTTCTCACAATCAGTTTCCATCTTTCTACCTCTATTATTGATTTCATTTTATTATTCTAACTGGATCCCGACTTAGTTTACTATAAATTTTCTGCATCTTATGAGCATAATCACTATTGTTGGATATCATTGAAATTAACGACTTCAATTTCACACACCATTGTTCTTCTATAATATAATAAGAATATAATAATATTCCCTTTTCCCCTGCGTAAGTTGAAAATTTTGCATTGCACCTCATCTTAATCATCTTAATTCCTTCGCTGCACATGTATATAATGTGTCATGTGTGTGTTTTTCACCAATTGCTCTGCCAAATTCAATTTAGTTTTCATTTCCACATCACCAATATCTGATTCTCTTTCTCTTTGGCTGTTTTCTCAGGCTCTTCTGACGAATCACCTGTTTCTAATTCTAACGACACTACAAAGGCCCAACCTCGTGCCCACAGCACCACTTCTTTAATTCTCATTGTATTGATTGCGCTTGTGGTGTTTTCTTTGGTCTCATTTTTGCTCTTTAAGTTGTGGCAGAAGAAAAAAAGGGAAGAGCAATATGCTCGTCTCTTAAAATTGTTTGAAGAGGATGATGAGTTAGAGCTTGAGCTTGGCCTCAGGGACTAAACTTTGCTGCTCAACATCTCACCATCGTTGTAATCAAGGTTGGCATTCCATCATAATTTAGCCCTTCACTTGTTTTTTCTTGCTGACATAAACTTTATTTGTTAAAATCCAGATGCTAAATACTCTAACCTTCTAGGTTTTTCATTATCATAAGGGACAGAATTAAAGTAGATAAAAGTTAAAACCTTACATAGATTTGTCATACGGAACTTATTAAGGTTCAGAATAATCCTGGAATTTCTCCTTTGATATTTGATGGCACAAGTAACTTCTCAAAATGCTCCAAGTTTTTCTTTACACAATTACACCATCCAGTTCATGCAGCCAGAAGCCTTTGCTTGCTACACATCTGAATAAAAACTTTTCACTTTTCGACTCTTAAACATTCCCCTTAAGGCCGTGGATAGCAAAAAAAACTTGGTTCCGAATATTTCAAATTATTCTTTAATGAACATTAGCACATCTAATTTGCTACTAATGACAATCTTTTTGCCAAACGTATATTATTTTATTGAAGTAAAAAAGAATTGAAGGTGAGATATACGATTGGTTGTTTTGAAATAATCTTATTATGATGCCTTTCTCCTCTTGTTATTTAATTATTATAATTATTATTATTGGGTTTATTTTTTGAGCGGAGTGGAGTGGGTTTAATTAGTTAAAAAACATTTATCATAATTATATCGTAATCCTTTTAAATGTTCTAATTGCAGGCATGTGCAAATATGTTTACTTTGAAGAGGGTATTGCTAACGAATGCTCTAATAACACTTGTTAAAAGTAAAAAAAAAATGAAAAATGTATAATTGAAGGTTAGAATAATACATTAAGAACTTAAAAAACTACTTTTCGTTTTAAAATCTTTGACAAGGTCTCAAGAGCAGTCGTTAGCATTTGCCTTTTGAAAATTTTGCTTCCTGCGGAGCAAATATGGATACGATGTTCTGTGACGGTGTTAGGTCTTCTTCGAGGGAGAAGAGCGATTATCGATTGATTGTAATCCTCTTCAATGACTTGTGTTTAGCTAGATATTTATTTATTTATTTATCTGCATAGTAGGTGAAGAGAAGGCTAATTTTTCACGAAATGATTGTGGCGGTGCCCTTCTAGAGTATGATATTCCTGAAGTTTGTTGATATGTATGTATGATATTGTAGTCTTGATATGTTGAAGGTAACATATGGTGTCCATGAATGAGTGCCTTGTTACGGTTTGAAGACATCTGATTTTAAAATAACCCGGATGAGAGGGGAGACAAGGATCTGTATCAAATAATTTTTATTATCGTTAAACTTATGGTTTCCTTTGGTAGGATGTTTCATGCATCCATAACGTACATGTGCAGGTTAGTTTTCATTGTTGAATTTTTATTAAGGAACGTTTGACCTTTTCTCATATACTTAATAACCTTTCAGTAGTTTCATGGTGAATTTGGCTCTTCAAGTTGAGGTTACTCTAGAAGGTAAAGTGCATAAACCAGGTAGATTTTATTATTTTAACAATTTCATAGGTGGTCATACATGTGCGTGTATTTTATTACAATCTGAGTCGATTTCTTGTCATTCTTCAATCGTCTGATAAATTCTGCAATCACCCAATTCCCCATTTAGTGACGTTGAATCCTTGTACGGCATTCAAATGCACTTGCGGGAAGCTAACACAATTTTTGGGAAGCTTTCTCTTTGCAGAAGTGAAGTGAAGAGAAAAATTTTATTGTGGGATTTATGCTAAAGTTTTCTCTTCCATTTTTCTCTTCTCTATCCAATAAGAGAAAATTTTCTTTTCTACCCCATTTCTCTTTCCCTAATTCTTTCTAGTTTCTTCTCACTTTTCTTCCAATTAAACAAAGGGTTAATGGATGTAAAAAAAAGCTGCATTTGGATCCAGGTGTCTTTATTTGAACCTTGTTACATAGCAAAATTTTGCATCAATAGCTAATGATAACTATGAAGTTAAGTTTTGATTCAACAAACAGAAAGGTTCTTATTTTGCATTACCAAAATAATGGCTTCTTATTTTGGGATCTACAAGTCATGAATTCATCTATTTTGGGAACACATTATTTGCTGGTAGGGATGAGCCTGCAAATATCTACCCTTCTTAGATATCATTAGTTGACAGCTTATTTGAGCCAAAAGGCTTATTATAAGTTCATCTTTTACTTAAAAATAAAGTGAAATTAAACAGATATATTAATAAGCTCTTAAAATTTTAAGTGATTTTTTTAAACGAAGAAAAAACAAAAGTTTTAAAATAAGTCTCAAATAAAAGTTTTTGTTATGTTTTCAATTTCTTATTTTTATGGAACATCCACCAATCATCTTAGCCATAACTGGATTGCTGTTCGCTGCCATCAGACTGCCGGTCAGCAATTTTTTTTTAAAAAAAATATTATAAAATATATATTACTTTTTATTATAAAGTAAGTAGCTTATACTAAAAAAAAATGAAATTACTAAATAGTTTAGGACTTTTTTTTAAGTCTCTTATTTGTAGTTTTACTTAAAAGTGATTTTTTTAGTGAAGAAAATAAAGAAAAAAAATTTAAAATAAGTTTTAAATATGAACTTTTGCTTATATTTTCAATTTCTTATTTTTATTGAATATTCATTAACTATCATAGCCAAAGTTGGACTGTCGCCCACGACCACCGGACCGCCGTCTTATGTTGCCGGTCAACAAACTTTTTAAAATAAATATTATAAAATATATATTACTTTTTATTATTATTATAAATAAAAATGTCTTAAAGTAAGTAATTTATACAAAAAGAATATAATTATCAAACAATTTAATTTTTTTCAAGTATCTTATTTGTAATTTTTATTTAAAAGTGATTTTTAATTATTAAACTCATTATAACCAGATCGCGCTGGATCTTCCGGTTCACGTCCAATAATGTTCAAAACCGATCCACCAATTGGACCAGTCGCCAGACCAGTTCCACATCTGTGTTTCACAACACTGGTTAATGAATGTTTAAGCTGTTAAAAGGATAAACTTAATTGAGATCATCATACGTGGTTATGCATTAATTTTTGCGTGTTTTAGATTGAGATTTGAAAGTTGATTTTGCAGTAAGGGTATGTTTATTTTATATTTTTATTTTCTATTTTTATTTGTTGTTTTTATAAATAATTGCAATATAAAACTATTATCTTGTTTTCATTTTATTTTTTTATTTTTAAAATTTTGTATAGAAAACTTTGAAAACAATCAAAATGAGTTTAATATATTTTCAATGTTTTGTAAATCCTCTTCATCACCATTTACAAACTAAACACAAATACATTACTTTTTAGTCCTTTTCATCCTATTCTTTAAACTAAACACACACACAAAATAGAAAATAAAAATACAAAATAAAAATGTAAACAGGTCCTAAATATTTTTTTTAACTTACGTAAAGCTAGCTTCACCCTTTTATGTAGTGTCCTCCCTCTGGACTCATATAAAAAATAAGTAAATAAATAAATAAGAAATTAAAGTTACATATATTAAAAACATAAACTTTAATTATTAAAACATCGTTCATAGTATTTATTGCAAAATAAAAAAATGTATTATTGAATAATAGATACATTAATTACATATTTGAGACCAGAGGAGGTATGTACGAAACGCATGGGACAAGAACGACATCAAGCTCTATCCTCTCCTAGAGTTTGCCAAGAAATAATATCAAAGTGATTTGAATTAAAGTTAAAAATATTTACATCTATTGAATAGTCTTGATTTATTTTAATTGGTGTTTTTTACTATGCATTTCACTAAAATCTAAATAAAAAGCACTCTAAATAGATGAACCGGAAATAGAAGTGATAAAAATGGTATCCATAGTTAACTGGCGAAATGCTTCCCAAGGGGGAATTGAGAGCTCAATACGTTTGACCCTAAAAAAGTAAAAGAAAAGCACTCATCTATAGCTTGCTTTTAACTCCTTAACAAGAAATTATATGTTTTATTATTGTCGTAGACTCTTCCTGCGTTATGAACAGCAGCAATGATATAGGGCCCGTTTGATTTAGATTTTAATAGAATGAGAAATGAAAAACACATAAATCGAGACAAAATTCAATGGTTAAAATTATTGATGCAAAAAAATTGAGGCGATCCAATGAAAGTAAATAATTTTAACTTTGATCAAAAGTGATTTTGACCAAATCAAAATTCAAAACAAACATGCACATAGACCCTGCGACTAAACTTTTGCTATTCCTTTAAATTATATTTTTTTTACAAATTATGAATAATAAGAACGTCAAATTATAGCATCCTTAGAAACTGGATTTCCAATAGTACGTACTTTATCCGTCTAATTGTGACGAGTAAATCACTCTCCTGCAAAAGTAGTGAATCAAATAGGACGACTTTTATAATGAAGAATTCAAGGGAAATAGATACAGAAAGAAAGCAAGAAATACACACAAAGTGAAACTAGTAAAGAGAAAACGAGTTCCCTAACTTGGTCAAGAGTTAGCTTCTGAGAGTGTTTGATTAACAGAAACATCACAGCTCTCTATTAAGTCATAGAAGATCAGAATTAGATGATGCAGCCCGCAGGTTTTGCTTTGCATGGAAGTGGAATCTAGGAAATCAAGAGTCAGACTCTCCCATCACTTTCTATAGCTTTAACTTTCTTCTGGCTTTTGCTCTTCTGTTTAATGATAAAGAATTCCAGCACATAAATAAATTATACAAAAATCATTTGCAAACTCGACATAATACGTCATTTCACAACCATTTTATAAACGATTCCAGAAACGTTCATGTAACAAGATCATCAAAACAATACACTTTTTTTTATTTAATCTGAGAGTCAATACGACGCATACATAATAAACGCATGTATGTAATTTGATAATTTGACAAATGCAAAATTTAAATTTAAATAATAATAATAATAATTTTTTTTAAAAAAAAGAAAAGTAGTACCGTGTACCGTGACAGGAGTATGCTACTAAGCAACACCTGCAAATTAGTTAATACTATAAAACTTGGCAAAATGACAGTCAAGTGTTGTTCTTCTAGCGGTTAATACACCAAAGAATAGACAAATCAAATAAGTGGATAATAAACGACCACCAGTCTTGCCAGTACCAGCCAGGTTAGGTGCTTGAGGAGAGATAGAGTCCCAAAGGTGTTTCTGGTGAGTGAGGAAAAGACCATGACAAATTCTTAGATGCTAATAACCTTAGCTTCATAAAAATGTATTATCCCACCGTTAACATATTTGGGTCATCTTCCTGTCTTGGCTCTTTTCATTCCAGTACTGTTAAAAGGTGACATGCTTGGACTCATACTCGGGCTCATGCTTGGACTTTCCTCCCTCAAAGTACCATTCAGCATAGCTAACTCTCTCAATTGCTGCTTCTTATAGTGATCAAGGGATTCATCCTGCCAGGTTAACAAGGATTAGCAACACCCCAAAACAGAGCGACAGATGCACCACAACTAATGCAATTAGCTTTATTAATAATATTCATTAGTAATAGTTAAATATATACCACAGGCTTCAAAAGATTTTCTAGTATCGCCACCGCATGATCCAAGCGAGCATTGATTATATCCTCTGGAAACTCTGCCTCCACCAACACATGCAGTGGTTCTTTAAGGTGCTCATATCCAGGCTTATCTTTAAGCTTCTCTTCCTACAATGAAAATTTACAATATTTGAAACACATTATGAAATTGAAAATCAATATGCGGAGTGAGGGTTTTACTTTATGAAAACTACAAATGATATACTAATTGCATAAATTAGGGGAAGAATGTCAAATACAAAATGCCAAACTGAAGCAAGCACCCACAAGACTTGGGAAAGAACAGGCAGAATTTATGTAGGAAATATTAACCAAAACAAATGATTTTTGTTTTCACACCACATCATTTTGTACATGTCCCTGGGGGGAAAACTTTTTCCTAAAAGTGTTGGGAAACAACGACAAAAACTTTTCAAATTAGCACTACATAATTCTTCAAAGTGCATGCTTTCATACTGCTTTTACCTTAATAGAATCCTTCACAGAGCCACAGCCTCTAATGTAAACCCTACATTCTGTCATCGCTTCCACTCTTTTCAATGAGTTCCCACGAGGGCCCAGAATGCGGCCAACAAAGTTATACTGCTGAGATTTGAGTAAAAAAAACTATTACATTGAAAAGAAAAACTGAAATAACCCAGATCAAAAGAACAATATTTTACTTACATTTGGATATTTGTCTACAGGGACATCAAGCCTTATAACTCTCTTCACTACAGGTGTAGTCGGAACTCCTGGAGTCCCAGGCCAACCCATTGGTGGTGCTTGAAATGATGCCATCCGTTGAAGATTTCCATTGTCCTGCATGAAGAAATTCAGTATTGTTTATAACTCACCTTTTCACGAGTTTTGTGATTAAAATCCAAACTTCTTGCCACCACACAGTTCAATAGAAATTTTCGTTACAATTTGTATAGTGCCCATTTCTGAGCAATTTTGTTATTCAATGTATATGCTGAGCATATATGCATGTTAACATTCCATACTCCAGATAGCCAAAATCTAGAAACAGACAGCTACCACAAGTTTGCCCTAATACTAGAGTTAAGGAGCTGATAGAGACGCATATGAATGGTCCTAGGCATGCTGGTGAAGATATATAATATAATAACATTTGCCTTTATGTCAGATAGAGATCGAAAGAATTGAGGAACTTCAGGTTATGTAGGTGCTCAGTAGGGTTAAAAGCTAAACACTTAGAATAAGGTTCCAATTTCAAAAATTGTTAATTGAAGTGCTGAATTCCTAGTTCTTCCATCAAACTGCCACTAAACTGGATTTTCTGGTGATGAAATATTCTTAAAAACAAGTTACACTTGTGCAATTTTGTGCATGAAAGATGCCTCTCATACAGTCATACAGATATGACCTGCATCATTAAATGTGGGGAAATTCTCATTCGAACTGCACAGACACACCCGACATGGACAAGATTAATCGGATGTCCAATGTGGCCTTTGGATATAGTGTCCTAGACCCAAGAAAGAGTGGAAGCACAACTACAAAATACAAATTTAACTAGTGAGTACGGTCTTTTAGAAAATTACATTGAATCCCCAAGGGCCTGTTTAGTTTGCATTTCTATTTTCTGTTTTCATTTCTTGTTTTCATTATGTTTCTTGTTTTTTTCTGAAATTTGTATAGGAAAAACTAGAAATAGGATTTTCTTGTTTCCAGTTTTTCCTCCACAAGTTTCAGAAAACAGGAAACATAATGAAAACGAAAAATGAAAATGCAAACCAAATAAGCCCTAATTTGATGCAGCAACTAAGAAGCAATATCTGATGGGTAAGGTAGGAATATTTCTTCAGTGTGGATAATACCACAGGACTGAAAACTGAAAATAATTTTTCTCCAATAGTGATAAACTGTAAGTTCCAGGAAAGAAGAATTATTACACTGGTAAATGTCTTAACTCCATTTGTTTGCAAATTTTCAAATATGAACGAGCCAAGCCTATAAAAACCTTCATATGTTAATTTTCTTTCACAGGAGGATTCTAGTGAAACGATAAAGGTGTCATTTTTATTATGGTCGGATACATGAGAAATTGAAAACAAAAGGCCAATTCACACAATGTCATAAAAAATGCTTATGCAATTATAAAGTCACTAAGAAAAAATTCCCCAAACAATTAGGAACTACTCCAACTGTTAAATGTGGGATAGTTTTAGTCAATAAATTAAACAGAAAAATCCTAAAGCTCATGCAAACAGCTGAAATTCTAAAATCTATTTATCATTTTTTTTAAGAAAAGAAGAGTACAATAGACCCTAAAGTAGATGCACATGATGATCAATAAATATGAAATGATTACAAATTCAAGATTATTGAACAGGCACTACAGACAGGTTGAAGTAATGTTACCTCTATTGGCAAAGCAGGCCACCCCTCCAAATCCATTGGTCTAGTATTTGGATGCTGACCTAAGGACCTAAATGGGCTGTCTGGTTCAAGTCTTTCATGATCCATAAAGCCTTGATTGAAGCCCGATATGCGTCTGATTTCTGCTATGACACAATTGAAATTGAGTGAAACTACAAAAACTTGAAAGACTACAACAAAAGTGCAGGAACTTCTCTCTTAAGGAAGCCATCAATTCCACATAATGATTGTGAATTTGGGGGGGGGGGGGGATACACTAAAGAATGACTTTCAAAAGCACCAAAACGACATGAAAAAAGCAGGATTAACAATCCAAGTTGGCCTCCATCTAAATTGTTTCAACCATTCATGTTTGTTTGCTTATGTTTTGTTATTACAATAAAAACTTCAGTTGTATTGTATCATAATTATTATTATTATTTGGGGTTAGTTGTGTATCTGCATTGAACATCAACCTGAAACTATTGCCACACACACACACACACACACACACACACACACACACACCCCCCCAAAAAAAAAGTTGCCAGCATCAATTGGTAGTAACGTAGTAACACAATGCAATCAAAAGCTTTGTTTCTTTATTATTTAAAAACAATGACATTGAAGGATCAAATTATGAAGATGTTTATAAATTTATAAATCAGAAATCAAAGAAACTATTGCTAGAGGAACAAATATATGATTTACAGACCTTGAGTTAAGAGCCTGGTACATTGTGGCAGAACTTGCACAAATGGTCCTAACTTCTGCCTCTCAGCCAGTAGTTCAGCTAAATATCTGCAAATTATGTACTGTTAATCATGCATCCCATACATCAGCATGCACAAAGTGGACTTAGTTTATACTTGAGAAAGTAATGACAAGTGGCAATTCTTGGAACTAGATTTACTTCAAAGTCAAACAGCAAGAACAAGTGTTGTCAAGCAAGCATAAATGGACCATTTTAAAGACAAACAAACAAACAAATTAGCATCAACTGATGCCAAATGGAAAACGAACATGCATACAAGAAACGTGCCATCCCATTGTGAATTAAAGAACACGGAAGAGGAAGAACAATTGTCATCCGCAGATAGAAAATGATCAAGTGGCAACTGGAACTATGGTGCACCTTTTGTGGAAAGGTGTTCTACTTGTTGGAAGCGAATCAAGCAATAATGCAATGGATGAAATGCAACGACCAACAAAATTATTAATTTTTTAAACTGTGTATGTTAAAATACCCAATAAGTTAAAATAAATAAATATATAAATAAAGAGATGACAGGGAAAGTAACAAGTGAGTGATGGCAAAAGATGCATAAATTTCCCAATGCGAAGACTGGTGTAGGAGAAGGTAATTAAGCGTAATGCATAGAGTGATGTGAAAAGAAAGAAGAGATGATCGGGCATGTGGAGAGAGTGATGGTGAAGCAAAAAGAGTTGGATTAAAAGCTAACCTTTCGCGATCTGAAGGGACAGAGGAGGACCTAATTGGAGATGGCGGAAGACCAGGGGGAGGGAACTGGAAATAACTCCCAGATGGGATTCTCTCTCCCATCTGTTTACTGCAATCCAATCTCGTTCGAAGACCTACTATACAGAAGAGAAGAGAAGAACCCCTTAAATAAAAGGCTTAAACCCAGAAATGAAAAAACGGAGACTTGGATGGAAAGCAGAGAAGAGAAGAGAAGAGAAGACTTACTGAGAGTGAGAGTGAAAAACAGAGAGATGGATGGAAGAGGGAAGAGGGGTTGATGGTGATGGTGATGGTGGTGGTGGTGACGGGTGAACACTGAACACAAAGCCCTACACCACCAGAGGAGAAGAGAGAAGAGAAGATGGTAATCCCTCGCTCGCTCTTTATAAATTCACTTTCTCACTCACTCACTCTCTCACTCTCTCAATCGCACCAAAATCTATCTTTCACCGTTTCCTCTCTTTCTTTACGTACCCTCTCCCCAACTTAACCCCACTTTTTCTTCCTCCATGTGTCACGTGTCTACTCTTACTCTTCTACGTATTTCACCCTAAAATATAAATTAAAATTATAAATATCAATAAGGATTCAGGAGTATAAAAACAAAACAAAAAAGCTTATAAACCTTTTCCTATTTATATTTGCACCTATTTTTTTTAGATCCTATAAAAAAATTCTTTTAATTCCTACATATATTTTAATAGTAGGATTCATCGTTTCAACCTAAGTTATATGTCGGATTCTCTGACCACCACCACCACCTATATTGATTACCTCTCATAGAGATCGCCCTATTCTCCAAGTTTGACAGCATTAAACAAGAGACACGCCGCTTCTTCCTCAAAACACTCATCCAACATTGCCATTGTTTTTTAAGCGGGTGAGTGCGTGATATCAATTCTCTGGTTTTTGTCATCGCTAATCTCGTCTTGTCGTCCTCTGTCTGACTTTGTGCAATGGTGGTAGTCGTAGCGGTGACAGTGATGGAACTGCAAGATTTAACGGTAAGGACCAATGAAATATGATAGCAGGGACTAAAATGAAAACGAAGAACATGCATGGGACTAAAATGAACTCTCTTTTTTTCTATACGGAATAAAACAAATTGAGGTGCAAATATAAAACCAAAATGTTAATTTAACCAAACAAAATTAAACTATGAATTGTTTTTTGCGAATTTTGGATTCATAAGACCATGATTCATTTATTCAAAGACTAAGAATAGCTATCTTAGTCATGTAACTTAGCTGGTGAGTACATCGAAACATTCGTGTGTAGATATCAAGCTTCAGTTCACAATTATTGTACTTTCTTATAAAAAAAAAAACTCAAAATTACTTATCAAATTCAATTAACAAAACGAATTTACAAAATTTCATATAATTTAAAAATTTGTTGATAATTTATTTATCAACTTTAATTTAATGAAACATTGCACTTTTTGAATAATAAACAAAGTGTCCTCTATAAAATGACAAAAAATTTTAGATAGTTGATTTTCTTTTCGAAATTTGATATACATAATGAACATAATAATAGCTTATGACTTAACATTTTGATTGATAATAGCTTATGTTTTATCCTATGCATGTTAAAAATAAATAAAACTATAAAAAAATTACTTAAAAATAGAAGTAATAAATGAAATTTTTTGTATCTAATATAATAGATACTCTTTTTTATAATAAAAAATTATTTTTAATTTGTTATAGCTTTTTAACTAGGTCATTGGTTAAAGATATAGAAAGGAAAATTTTTTACTAGGTTTAAAAATATTTATTATTTTAAAAGTTTAAAATCAATTTGGTGTGACTCTGATTCTCGACAGGACACAATAAGGCTCCTTTAGCTTTGACGTCCTTCAACCATCAGAGGAGGGGATGGGTATCGCAAAACCACTCCGATGCCAAAGTGAGTAATAGGACTTTGGGAGAGCTAATATGAGTGCTATTATACTTACTTGGAATAGGTGATTCCTTTGCCTTATATAATAGTACAAGATAGTTAGAATTCATGGGGCTGGTCTGTTGGCCTAGGCTCAGATTCCAAGAAAATCACCTTGTACTTTTAGGAAAAAAGAGAAACAATTGTGTTAGGCTTGCCTACCCCTTCGTCCAACTAGCTTTACGAGGGATGATGGAAAGCTGTGGGATTCCGTCATAACAGCGGGATATGAGGAAGTTGCGAGATTCCCAAGGAGGGATTGACCTTGTGATCCTTCGAGAGCATAATGCTTTTTCCTCCAGATCTCACGTTCAGGTTTGTGAATAACCCTATTGGTAGGGGTGGAAATAGGTCAGGCTTTGACTAAACATGTCAGGTCTATATAATAATTGTTAGAGCTAAGTTTGGCCTAATGGCCTATCATAGTCTATTTGAAAGCCTATAAAGTCTGAAAGCCTATTAACAGGCCTACATTGTCCTAAGGCCTTTAAAAATGCCAACAAGTCACTAAATAGGCTAGTAGGCATTTTTAAATAGCCTCTAAATAGGCCTAGTTTAATTATTTCACATTTAACCAAACAAAAATCTATCATGTTCATCCAATAATATTTTATTAAATTCTATTACATGCCATACACAACAAAGAACATAAATATATGTTATTTTTTTAAATAACCAAACAATATTAGATCATATACTACTCTTAAAACAACATATAATCTTCAATCTGATCTATTCAAGTGGCTTATCAACCTTTAAAACAATGAAAAAATTAGAAGGCTTCAATAGAATGGTGAATCGGTTCTTTTGTGCCCTTAGCTTAACCCTCCTTTGCAAGCATAGTTCTTTATTTTGTATATTTATCCCTCAAACAAGTTAACATATATGAGTAATACTAATGTATATCATTTTGAATTCGTATTCTTAAAAAATATTTAAATACATCCATTGGATATATTTTTTTTCATCAGATTGTATATATTATTTACCAAATGATTATCGTATAATTTATTGTAATTACATTTATAAAATTTATTTTATATATATATTATTTTTTAAAAATAATATTTATTTATATTTATAAAATTTATAATTATAATGTATATTAAAATTAAACTGCCTATTAGGCTTAATAGACTTTTTTAGAGGCATGTACGGAACATTTTTACTTAAATAGCTTTTTTAAAATGCATGAACCTGACCTTTTTATTAAACAGGCTAGGTCAAACTAAGCTTTAAATAAGTCCGGCCATATGCCCCTGTTAGGCCGACTGTCCTTTTTCCACCCCTAATACTAGCCAAATGTCCGAAATGCCCTTGGTGAGATTCTGTCCATAACAGAATTCAATTTATACTTTTAAAATAAATTCAAAATATTAATAAAGATGTATTAATCATACTTTAATAAGTGCTCTAAAGATATGGTTTATCAATATTCATAATTATATCATCATATTATTATCATTACTGTTGTTATTAAGGTGTCGTGCAATAGTTAAACAACTTATAATTATAAATATTTACTAAAAATTATAATTAATGAAAATGCACTTATAATATTAAATACAATATTTTAATAATTTAAAATTTTTATATATGAATTGCTTAATCAATATCCGAGTAAGCAAAACCTTAATTATTATTATTATTATTATTATTATTATTATTATTTTACTACAAAAAATGAGCACTTATTAAGAATATCAAAATAAAACTATTTTATAGAAAAAAAGTATTTATTGTTTTTATAGACGAAATTAGGAACATTTCGGATGAGATTATTTGTAGTAAAAGTTATATGGCTCTTATTCTACGAAATATATGTATCTTTGGATAATGTATAAGGAGTGTGACCATGGAGAAGACAAACATATTGGCAGAATATGGAAGCTTATATCCTGGAAACTATCCGTTTCTTTGATTCTGATTGATAGAACACAATACTCTTTCTATGAATTTCATGCGTTATAGACGTCATATGTCAGTGTTAAATGGTTGTGGATCATGCACTATTGAAGAGTCGATTTTAAATTACTTTAAAAATTGTACAAGGGTGGCTCAAGTTTGGAAGGATTTGAGAGTGCATTCATCACATCACTTCTTTCAAATAGATGAAGCTAATTTACTATAGTATATTGTTAATGAGTCTCGATTTACTCTATATGTGCTGGCCTTTGGACAATATGGAATACTAAGAACACTTAAGCCCAAGAGGGCAAGTTTGGTTGGAATTTAAGATAGTATGTGATACGATTATTGTTCAGAATGAGGTGTAGGATAAGAGGCAGAGGTGCTAGCATAGGAAAACCCATGAGGATGGTAGCTTGGTGTCTTCCAAAGGAAGGCATGGTGAAGTTGAATGTGGATGGTAGTGCCTTTAGGAATCCACGTCATGCTAGTTGTAGCGGTCTTGTTTGTGATCATTAGAAAAATTGGCTTGTGACATTCTCAGGGTATATTGGTATTGCTACTAACACCCAAACTAAGTTAATGACTCTAGTTCATGGACTGAAATTTGTTTGAGATAGAGGATAGATTCGGGTTATTTGTAACTCTGACTCTAAAGTGACTCTATATCTTATTACTAGTTTATGAGTAAATTTAATTTGTATGCACCTCTGGTTAATCATATTATGTAGTTTATGGTCCAAATTTGGAATCTTGAGTTCCAACATGTATTTCGAGTGACAAATAATTGTGCAGGTTGGTCAAAAGATGGATGTGGTACTGTTAAGTATTTTAGAGTACTAAAATACTAACTCGTTTCAGTATAGTGGAAAAACAAGTTATCGGGAGCAACTACAGAATAATTTAGTAACCTTGGGTGAAGTTTTTATAAAAGTTTTGAAGTGAATTGAATTGTAAAACAAGTGCTCGTAATGTAAAATGAGTTTAAAACGATTTTTATAAACACTTGGATTTGAACTTGCTGCGCACTGTAATGATCTTTTCGCCTCTGTTAATTTTTATATTATTGAAAAACCGTAAGGTAAAATTTTCACTTACAGAAGATCTCTCATTCTGTAAGATTCTATGATACTGAAAATACACATTCTAATCTCTCAAAAGGTGTGAATTCAATCACGCAGTAAGTGAAACCTCGCAATAAACGGTTCATAAATCAATACCTATCTCTAGGCTATTGATTTATGAAAATCCTTTATCAGAACCTCCTTTTAAATCAAATTCTCATTTAATTGAAAAGGTTAGAAGAAGGAGAAGAAAGTTGATCAGACTTTAGACTCAGTAATTAACACAGACAAAGAGAAATAATCCAATAATATAGAAAGAAACAAAAGAGTTGAGTAATTACAGTGCTAGCCACGTCCAAATCCAAGAATAAGGGTCTAAGCTACCATCTTGAATGGAGAAACAATAGAATTCATAGATGCAAGGTACAAAAGATCTCTCTGTGCACTCTTTCTCTCTCTAGAATTCTCAATTTCTGCCTCCAGACTGCCTAACCTAACCTAAGCTACGAATGATATATAAATAATAAACTCTGAACATCAATGCGTGCGTTTTGCGTAATTGCGCCCAGGGGCTGGCGCTTAAGCGCCACAATGGCAAAGCCTTTTCTCTTCTACTTGCTCCTCTCGCTTGAGCACTAGGTGGCGCTTAAGCGCCACTCTAGCTTGAGCGCCATGTTCCCTGCTGCTTCAAGTGCTTTGCTTTTTGCTTCTCTTCTTGGACTTCCTTTTAACACCTACAATCACTTCAACTCACAAAACCTTGTTAAAAATTATCTTTGCTCAAGAACTCCCAAAGATTAGATTAGGGAGGATTTTTACTTAAAAAAACTCCTTTGAAGAAGGGATAAGTGCATAAATTGAATTGCAAAACATGCCTAAAAATGCACTTATCACGTACTCGGCCAAATAAATATACAATTAAATGAAGTACTAAGTAGTCAACTTAGGTCGTCTCTCAAGGACCATTAACGAACCAAACCAAGACTCAAAACACAAAATACATTTAAAAACCTACACACTTACATATAAATAAAAACACAATTTGGGGATAGAGTAGAACTAATATTCAAGTATAAAAACAATATAAGAAATAGGTTAACTTATCGATTCGATTGCAATCAATTCCTTCCTTGGTTAGGAAAGATAATGTATATTCTTACCAAATTCATAGTTCAACTTTGAATTAATTAACAAAACAAAAATTAATTTGTGATTTCTTTACTTCCATTAAGCAACGGATTTTCTCATCAAGAAAGGTTTGGAAATTAAACGTTGGTAAAGCCTAGCATGATTATACGGATTGGAAATCATTGAACTAACCCATGATTAAGCATCTTACAAGCATTATATAATCTCTAGTCATAAAATTAAGTAAACTATAAACAAGTCAAAGTTTAAAAGAAAAAACAACTTGCATAAATATGAATTGATTTCAAACATTTACAACAAATGAGATTACAAAGATGAAGAAAATAATAAGAACATAAAACAAAATTAAAACATAACCTTAGGATCCATTGCTTGATTAATCAAACTATAATTAGAATTTTACAAGTAAAGAGAGAGAATAGAGCAATGACGAAAGATAAAAGTGAGAATGGTGTGTTGAAATGAGGAAGTGGAGGCTTTAGTTTATAGAGGACGAGTGATGGCACAAATCATAATTTAGGTGGATAGTAAAACGCGTGAATAGTTACAGCTGCTACGGTAAACTGTGTTCTACGATAGATTCTGTGTTTGCTACAATCATGTATGTGTTGCTTCAATAACTTTTCTTCAATTCGAATCCAATTGTTTTTTGTGCCAACTTCTTTACATGAAAAAATTATATTAAATTTAAATAAGTATTATAAACTGAGTTAGGTCTAACTAATGAAAAAATATTTAATTTAGATAATTAGGAACAATTTTAAAACAAATTAAATTCAACAAAAGGCTTTAAAATGTAGAATAAATATGGTTTGTATCCCCTTAAATATAAGTTCAGTTTTATACATCCCAGAGAGAAACTACTATGACTCAGGTAATCATACTATATACAATCCAAAATGCAAATGACTACTTAATCTATCATAGAACAAGTCTTCTACGTAGAATCTTCAAGCACTTGACTCTTGGCCGTTCTCGATACCTACAATATTAAGACTATCATTTATATGTAAAACATATAACCGAGTATTCCTTGACCTATAAAAAATAGTTTACATTATTACAGCTAGTCTAAGTGAAAATGTTCCCAATATAAACATAATCCTATACACAACACAAACAATCACAAACAAATGCACGTAATAACAAGAATATAGATATATGCATGCCATAGTTCCCCATTACTTATCATTTCTTTACTCTTCTTTATCTCTTTTACCCGGAGTCCAGTGCACTAGATCTCTTTCATGGTATATTGGTAGCAAATGCATAGTTGAGCTTATATTCATTGACCACTTGGAAGCATCCTTAGCTCAGGTCAAATTGTCGGACTACTTACCCATTTCGGAATAGTCATTTATGTACTCTAGGTTATCTATCCCTTTCAAGATAACCATTGTACTCCAGGTTATCTATCTCTTTTGAGATAACCTTACATCTTTCATTCTTTTCATTTACTTGTCCACTTACCCATTACACTACCAATAGGATAATCAACCCACTTACTCAAAAATTGTTGAAGGGGAAAATTCTTTTATTTCGTTTCATGTTATGATACATTGATCATAATGCAAATCATTCCTCGTACATACCATCTTGAGCTATACTTATTGGAATAAGGTGAAACCGGTGCCCTTGGAAAGTTAACGTCGAGTTCTAAAATATTGTAGCAAACCTCAAAGTCAAATTCCTAAATTTTCGATGTCTTATTTGATTAACTTAATCGATTAAGAACATTTTGTTGCAATATTAATCTATTAAGATATTGTCTTAATCGATTAATATATGCAATTTTGCAGGATTTCAACTCCAAGATGGTCTTAATCGATTAACTTACCCGATTAAGAACTTTCTGCTCCAATATTAATCGATTAAGAAGTCGTCTTAATCATTTGACATGAGCAAAAACGCAAAAACTTATTCCTAGAGTGTTTCTTAATCGATTAACTCATGCATGTTAATCGATTAACTCTTCCGAGAACCTAGAAATTCACTTATCAACCACACTAACTTCACACCAATTCCAAAGCCACTCAAGATAATATTCCAACATACAAACAACTCAACAGTCATGATCATTCTCAAGGATATTTCATGCATATTATCCTTGCAATAGCAAATAAATTGCATAGCTCATAATAATCTCACATTTGACACAAAAACCACATGCATTCACATTCTCTATTCCTAAATTCACAAACTAACCCAAATCAATTTTTCAAACAAGAACTTTATATTTAACAAGTACTCAATTCCACATACAATATCATATTACCATATCCAAATTCATATTTCAAAGGATACAAATATCATTTCAAACCAATTGAACACCAAACATCACATGCATCATTATCTTACAATCCAATACCAAATCACATACAAGCCACCACATTAAAATTCAACTAAGCCCTACCAATTTCAAATATTCAAGCACAGATGTAACAATATTACCATACTCAAATCCCCATTTCAAGAAGTACCAACATTATTCATATCAATTTATCGTGAAAATCATGATTAACCTAATTTCATCCCATTTAACACAATCATGGTTCCAAAATCCTAACATCATGCAATTTTTATTTCTTAATTACTCTAATTGGGGTTTTTGGTTATGGTTACCTTAATTCGGAGCTCTAAGCAACCAATTCCCTTTTTACCAAGCTCTCTAATCCCTAACCTCCAATCACTACTCCTTGGCACTTGGTTCCTTATTAATTTTCAAATCCAAGTTAGAAATCAACCCATTTGACTCTAAGCCTTGGATTGTATGTAAGAGTAGAAGGAATTTAGGATTCTTTGTTCATGGAGAAAAATGAGTTAGAGAAGGAGTAGAGAAGAGTTGCATGTGCCCTAACTTCTCTTGAGACTCTCTTGCTTGGGGATGATACTCAAGACTTGAAAATGAAAGATTGAATAAGAAGAAGAAGAAGTAAGTGTGAGTGAGAGTGAGCAGAATGAGACGCATAAGGGAAGAAGGAGAAAATGAAATTTTTGTTTTCAGAATTTTTAGTTTTTTCTTTGTAAAATTTTAGAAAACAGGCTGAAAATTCAGGAAATGAAAATAGAAAATGAAAATGCAAACCAAACAGCAAAGGTCTGTTTGGTTTGTGTTTTCATTTTCTATTTTTATTTTTTATTTTCATTTTCTGAAAACTATTTCCATTATTAAAAATTTAGAATTCTGAAAATATGTTTGGTTTAACTTCAAGTTTTTTATTTTCAGGAAATAAAAATATTGAAAATGTGTTTGGTTTGATGTTTTTAATTACTTGTTTTGGTTTTTTTAGGATAAACCCTTTTTCATTAATTGTTCATATAGATTTATGTAAATATTGAAAAATATATAAAAAATTGAAAATCTAAAAACATGCTTATTGATTTAATCATTTTCAACACACAAAAATTATTTATTCATATATTTAATAAAGATATATTTTTCGCTTAAAATAAAGTAGGCTTGGATAAACATGAGGAACATAGATCTAAAACCACCTATTGAGATAAATTTAACTAAAAACCATAAGAGTTAAAGAGGAATCCAGCCACAAGATGAAAACACAACCAGCAAAATAGGGGACTCAAGAAAATGCAAAACACATGGGACTCAAAGAAGTACTACTAAAGATAAAGCAAATCCAAGACCAACAAGGGCAGATCAAAGACTCAGATGCAGCAGATCAGATTTGCATCCAATGTTGAGTATCATTATATGCAGCTCCAAATATCAGTTGCCTCAACTAGACGGAAAAGCAAAAGGAGAGAGAAAATTGAATCGTGTGGCTTCGATTGTAAGAAAAGAAAAAAAAGGAGAAAATTGAATTAGAGGATAAAAAGAAGAGAGAAGCTTGAACGCATACTGTTGCAAGCAGGAAAAGAAAAGAAAAGAGTAAATGTGAATATATTTACATTTGTGCCATCGTGTTTTCAGAACCTAAATGAAAACGCGAAAACATCTTTTTTTCGTTTTCAATTCTAGTCTATATTTTCTAAGGGGTTGTTTGATTTTTTTTTTAAAATAGTTTTCTATTTTTAAAAATAGAAAACTAAAAAACCTGTTTTGACAGTCGAGTTTTCAAAAACAGTTTTCGAGAACCGTTTTTGTTTTTCAGAATTTAAAAACCAAAATATGAAAACATCTAAAACGTGTTTTGGTTTTTAGTTTTCGATTTTCTGAATTTACACACAAATTTGTATTGAAAACTTCTCTCACTTTTTTGAAAAACGGTTTCTGAAAACTGTTTTATAATACAATTTTTAAAAACTAAAAAACTAAGGGCTTGTTTGGAACAATTTTGATTTTTAGTTTTTAAAAATTGTATTATAAAACAGAAACACTTTTTAAAAAAAGTGAGATGAGTTTTCAAAAGTTTGTGTGTAAATTCAGAAAACTGAAAAGTGAAAACCAAAACATGTTTTAGATGTTTTGGTATTTTAGTTTTTAAATTCTGAAAAACAAAAATTGTTCTCGGAAACTGTTTTTGAAAACTCGACTACCAAACGAGTTTTTTAGTTTTTTGTTTTTAAAAACACAAAACTGTTTTCAAAAGAGATATCAAACAAGCCTTAAAACTGTTTCAAACAAGAAATGTTTTCAGCAAAAATATTTTCAAAATGTGAACCAAACATGTTTTCACAGCTCATTTTCATTTTTTTTAAATGAAAACAAAAAATGGCCAAACCAAAAACATGTTTTCGTTTTTTGTTTTCAGTTTTCTGAATTTACACAGAAATTTGTATTGAAAACTCCTCCCACTTTTTTTAAAAACCGTTTCTGAAAACTGTTTTATTGGGTTTGTTTGATTTCTCTTTTTGAAAACAGTTTTCTGTTTTTAAAAACAGAAAATTAAAAATCCCGTTTGACAGTCGAGTTTTCAAAAATAGTTTTTGGGAATAGTTTTTATTTTTCAGTATTTAAAAACCAAAATATGAAAACATCTAAAACATGTTTTGGTTTTCAGTTTTCGGTTTTTTGAATTTACACACAAATTTATATTGAAAACTCCTCTAACTTTTTTTGAAAATTGTTTCTAAAAATTGTTTTATAATACAATTTTTAAAAACTAAAAAACAAAACTGTTTCAAACAAGCCCTAATACAATTTTTAAAAAACTAAAAACCAAAACTGTTTCAAACCAGCCCAATTGTTTGATTTATCTTTTTGAAAACAGTTTTCTGATTTTAAAAATAGAAAACTAAAAAACCTGTTTGGATGTCGAGTTTTCAAAAACAGTTTTCAAACAGGTTTTTTAATTTTTTTTTTTTAAAAACAATTTCAAAAAGAGAAATCAAACAAGCCCCTAAAAACATGTTTTGGTTTTCAGTTTTCTGAATTTACACACAAATTTTGTATTGAAAACTCCTCTCACTTAAAAAGCTTGTTTGAAACAGGTTTTTTTTTTTAGTTTTTAAAAATTGTATTATAAAACAGTTTTCAGAAACAATTTTTTTTTAAAAAAAAAAACCAGAGCAGTTTTCAATATAAATTTGCGTGTAAATTCAGCAAACTAAAAAATAAAAACAAAAACAAGTTTGAGATGTTTTCAAATTTTAGTTTTTAAATACTGAAAAACAAAAACTGTTCCTGAAAGCTATTTTTGAAAATTCATATGCCAAATGGGTTTCTAGATGTTTTCATATTTTGGTTTTTAAATACTGAAAAATAAAAACTGTTTCCGAAAATTATTTTTGAAAACTTGCTTGTTTGGAACAGTTTTGATTTTTAGTTATCAATACTTCTTTTTGTTTGATGATGAATTATGTAAAGTATATCAATTAAAAGCTAAAATGTTCTTATATACTATTCTAAAAAAAAAATGTTCTTATATACTATTCTAAAAAAAATACTTTTAAAGTTACAAGAAATCATCATCATCTTTTGTTTAAAATCACCAAAAACTCTATTGTCACTCCTTTTTTAATATTTTAATAATATTTAGTTATTAATACTTTAATTTGATTGGTTAAAAATATAATTTAAATTTAAAAAATATTTCAAAAGGAGTGACAATAGAATTTTAGGAGTGGCAATATCACTTTCCTATGTTGGGACTATTGCTTGTAGCTTTAAAAGTATTTTCTTTAGAATAGTATATAAGAACATTTTTTTTTTGGTAGAGATAAGAACGCCTTTTTTTTAAAAAAAAAAGTTTTAGTTTTCTTTATTTTCTTACCTAAAAGAAAAGTATTTATTGTTTTAAGAATAAAGAATTATTCAATGAATTCTATTTAAGTTAGACTATTAAATTAAGTATAATATATTTATTCTACGTTAACTAATGTTCTTATGGTTATAGCACTATTATTTAACAATAAATAATTATTATTATTATTTTGGTAAAGAAAGAAAGAAAAAATTACAAGGCCCTTAGTATCAGAGACTTACTGGAATTTAAACTTACTAATAATTATTATGTTAAATTAATTATTTAATAGTTATACATGTCTTCTTTTTTGTTTTAGTTGTTATTAATGTTTCTTTTAGTTTATATATGTGCCCATCATTTTTAAATTTGTCTCTAAAATCGATTTCAATAGTAGTGGAAGAAAAAAAACACTAATGTAGACACATATAAGGATTAAAATGAATATTTCTACGCATATGAAGTAAAACAAAAGAATAATGTTAAATCATCTTATATATTTTTCTACCCATTTAATTTTAAGAAGTGTTACCTATCTTTCAAGAGTAAGTGTTTAGTAGAAGATAAAAGATACTTAACAAGAATAAGTGGGTAAAAATTTTTGTAGAAGAATTAAGTAGGAATATTTAATATTTTTCAAAACAAGACCCGGATATAAACTCTATGATTCATTTATGATTTAATCATTATAATGTGAAAATTATATGAAATACTAGTTGTTATTATTAGAAATTTTTTAACTTGTATAATACTATTACACATGATAAAAAATTTAAGATAAAAAGTTTTAATAAAGAAAATCAAAACTTTAATGAGACTATATATAACTCGAGACAGATGAAGTGGGCAAGGGGTATTGACCTCCCCTCTTCTGCAAAGGTTTAATACTAGTATGTAAAATATGTATTTGTTTTACTTCTTTTTTTTTTTTATTTTGATGCAATTATATTTTTTATAAATATGAGTTTTCCCATTCTTAAGACGAGGCTAATCACTTTTGTGATGTGTGTCTCGTGCTGGCCCCCGAGAATTTGGCATAGTTGGGATTCGAACATGAGACCTCCTGCCTCCTGTAAATGTAATTATTTATTTGAACTATAAAAAATATATTTTTTTTCAATTTTTTTTGTTTTATATTAATCAATTCATATGTTCATTTTTATGTAATTTTTTTTAAACTACGAGTTTTCCCACACTTAAGATGATGCTAACCCCTTTCGCGCTGCGTGTCTGGCGTTAGCCCCCAAAAATTTGGCATATGTGAAATTTGAACATAGAACTTCCTATCTCCTATAAATATAATTATTTATTTGACCTGTCAAAAACATATATATTTTTTTCATTTTTTGTTTTATATTAAGCAATTCGTAAGTTGATTTTTAATTTTTTTCCCTTTAAATTATTCTTGAATCCGTTCCAGTATATAACATACAATAAATATTATATATATCTATATATATATTATTTTTCTTAACCCATACTATAATATTACACAAATCCGAAAAATTATATGAAATAGTAGTATGAAATATGAAAAGTCAAAAGGAAAGAGAGGAATCACAAAACGCAAGCGTATATGCTTTTGATTGAGTGACTCGGATGTCGCAAGTTTGTTTGGAAGACAGAAAACAAAACAGAAACCCTCTCTTTGTTTCTCTCGCTTTGGTTTGATAAGTTAGGGTTGGGCGCATGGCAATTTGGGGCTTTTCAGTGGAATTAGGGCACACACTTTTTGTTGATTGATCATCATTAGCAGTGGAGAAGATGTGATCCAACCGAGATTCTCGTTCATTAGATTGATTCATTGTTTTTCAAGTCTCCAATCGGTGCAACTTAACTGTGTGACTGTCGAAGCCCCTCTCCTCTCTGCTAGGGTTTTTCGTATGAAGGGTGCGTTGGATCGGACCAAGGTCGTGCTTCGGCACTTGCCTCCTACAATTTCTGAGGCCACCCTTTTGTCTCAAATTGATGCCACCTTCGCTGCTCGCTACAACTGGCTCTCTTTCCGTCCTGGCAAAATCAGGTTTTTCTTTCTGCATTACTCCTCTTCCAACTAGCAACCCTTTCATCTTTGCTTCTTTCTTAATTCCCACGCCATGTTCGTCTATCGTTGCAATTGAATTTTCGTTTTGAATCGTCGACTTAGTGAATTGATATTTTTATCATATGTCAAGGACATGTTTTTTTAACATTATATTCTCTGTCTAAATGGATTTTCAGCCAGAAACATTTGCAATATTCTAGAGCCTACATTAACTTTAAGAGGCCAGAGGACGTTATAGAGTTTGCCGAGTTCTTCAATGGACATGTCTTTGTAAATGAAAAAGGTAACTACCGAGAGACCATTTGAAGTAGTTCATTAGGCATGCTTATTATCTTCCCAAGGCCGTGGTCATTTTCATTTTAATCATTATTAATACTGAAAATAGACCAGTGCCATTTAAGAGTGGAAATAGATTCCATCCGGCCCCAAAGCTGTTCCTTTGTAACTTTTTAAGCAACTGGTTGGAGAGGGAGGGGTATTCTCACTGTGTAGCTCTATATTTAATAGATCAAGAAATAGAATTGTTTCAATGATGATGTTTGTGGCAAACAACATCTTTATTTTGAATTCAATCGGGATTTTCAAGTCTGTACTTTCCCAAATATATTTTGTGAGAATCCTTGGGGTACGTGATCTTAGATACTGAATCTGGTTCTCTGTTCCACTGTTGCTCCTTCTCAGGAACTCAGTTCAAAGTCATCGTTGAATATGCTCCTTCACAACGTGTTCCAAAACTGTGGTCTAAAAAGGATGGCCGTGATGGAACCATATACAAAGGTATCACTTAGGCAAAGATTAAAGTAAATTACAATGGATATATTTTTCTCAAGAGGAATGATTTATATAGAATCTCTTCCTTTTGATATATACAAGTATTTATGTGGTGAACATCTAGATTCTGAGTATCTGGAGTTTCTTGAACTACTTGCCAAGCCCGTTGAGAGTCTTCCTAGTGCCGAGATACAATTGGAGAGAAGGGAAGCTGAAAGATCTGGTTAGTCAATTATTGCAGTAAATTTATGTTTGAAAGAATAGAGAAAACACACATATACATAGCATTTGCTGCTAGATTACTGTTTTTGTATTGAATTTATGCCTTTTAGCAGGAGCTGCAAGAGATATTCCTATAATCACACCACTGATGGACTTTGTACGCCAGAAAAGAGCGGCCAAAGGATCTCGGGTATTTGTGCATATGATTAACTGTTAAAACTTTTGAAGAAACTTGTTTTTGGTTGTCATTTCATTATGCCTACATTCCTGAGCGTATGTGAGTCATCTATGCATGTGGAGATGAGATTGAGCTTGTTTGTTATGAGAAAGTCCGTCATGAATTTCCTTATGTTTTATTTTATGATCTATAAGCACTCTTTGTATCTTGCTTGCTTAATGTATGTCATGTTTGTGCAGAGATCATTGTCTAATGGAAAAGCAAGTAGAAGAGTGGGCACATCGTCAAATGGGAATCCCAGTTCTGCCACATCAAGACGTGGTTCTGGAAAGAAGAGGGTTTCCACCACAATGGTATTATGCATTTATGCTTATAGCCATAGGTTTAAGTTCTCCATGAGTTGACAAAAGCATTTTTTGCTGGGATGGGATGTATACTTTTTTTCCCCACTAATCTGTTTTCCAGATTGTATATTGCTTTGAATGTCTGGTTGGCCTCAAAAGATTTTCAATTATGGCTTTTAGGTGATGTCAAGTTCTAAAAGTCTAGAACTGAATGAGATGGGAAATAAACTTCTACATGGCCTACTAAGTTTTCATAATGAAGATAGTATTGTGGTCTTTTTAAATTGTTGGATAGCTCTTTGGGAAGTGTTTGACTCCAACAATCTTTTTTACAAATTATTATTGCATGCTTGGCTTTAAGTAACTTCCCATAGGATTATTTTACAACCTGAATTTTCTTTTGAGGAAAGGTAGGTTTATTGCTTCCTTTTTGATTTCGGAAAACAGATTACCAGTTTGGATAATGCCATTTAACTTTATCAGCGCTGATGGCAAAAAGCAGGTGTACTTTTGTGCGTAAAGAAGTGTAGTGTAGATCTATGAGTTTTAAGAGGTTTTCAAGTATAGATCTATATATCTTTTTCGTTGAAATCTAATGAGATTTTTGTTTTGGTGGAGTTACTTGGTTTTACATGGTGGAGTTAGATTAGTTGGTTTATGGGTAGAGTCGAGTATATGTAAAATTAATTTACTAATATTTTTGTTGTCTATAGCGTATGGCTGTGTTTTGTGTAGATATTATGTGGCTTGTGGTGGCAAGATTAGATGTCCAGAGGTCTAATATTAACAATGTTGTAAATTTCAGCTTATTACCCAAGCAAGATTAAGCAAAGGCTATAGGTTCAACTCCTCTTTTTTCTTGGATAAACGTATAGGTTCAACCATGGTTAGCAAAATCGCGATTTAAATCGTAAAATCGCACGAATTTACGCTTCTGCTGGTATCCTGCGTCATCGTTGTTGCTCAAAATCGTATTTTGGCAAATACGCTTCAAAATTGGCGATTCCAGTGGCGGAATCTTGAAATCGACGGCGCTCCGATTTTGTTTTCAACGCGGTTCGGGTAAAGCTTACCCTTGATGTTTTAACCCGTTTTCAAACCGGATTTTGGGTTAAAAACCCTAATTTTCTACCTCTTTGATGCGCGATCTCGCATCAGAACCCACGACCATGACTGTGCTTTCACCTCTCTTCCTCGTTCGTTCTACTTCACCTTCTACTTCATTGTTTGTTGCTCTGTTTCTGTTTAGCTTCGTCCCCTGTTGCTGCTCTTTGAAGTTGTTCACAAGTGCAAGCAGATTTGCTTCTTCTCCTTCGCGATCTGCTTCTTCTTCCATTGTGCTCTCTAGGGCCGGCGTTGGCAATTAGGTCAAGCCACTGTTTTTTTTTTGTCCCTAAACCTGAAGCTACATATTGGGCTTTTAATGTAATCTGTAGTCATGTGTTCTTTTTTTTTTTTTGTCTTTTTTGTTTCTATTAAATATCATACAACACTATAATACATCTAAAATGTATTAATATGTTATGTTATTACTGTAAAATAAAGATATATTCTGCGTTTTAGTGGAATTAATACATGTATTAGTGAATTTTATTATCATATTTTTATTTACAATATATTTTTATATTTTTTTGTAAAATCTTACGATTTGAGTTACGATTTTACGAATTACGATTTTGCAACCCCCTCTCGATTCCAGTTAAGATTACGATTTTAACAACCTTGGGTTCAACTCTTAAAGTTAAAACTTGTTTATTCTTTTGTTTTAACTTTGTGTTCTGTTTTACTTGCGAGGCTAGAGCTCTAATTCTCAACATTTTTTTATAGTAGAGTAATCCTTGGTATGTCTGATTATTTTTGTTATGATTTTTCATCAACTTTCAGATTAGTGAGAAAAAGCATCAGTGTTTGGTACTTGTCAAGCTAGAATTGTTTACGTTCACACTTCACACATATGAAGTACCAAATACTAACACACGGTGCTGACTATTGTTTTTAACCCATCTAATTTTCTATTTTATGATGGACAGTATGTTGCGAGGGACCCTGGGAAAAGTTCTGCAAAAGACAAATCAACTTATATTTTGGTTCCTCGACAAGGTGATCAACATCTTTCAAATAAAATTTCAAATATGGCTTCTTCAGATGGAAATCAAACTTTTGATGAGAACGGTAAGGTTATTGTATTTGTTCATAATTTGTACGTGTGAATAATATTCTATTTTCTTTTGTTTAGGCTTTTGGTTTGTGCCTTGGATGCAACATCTAAAATGATACATTTTGTTTACGTTGATGATTTATGAGACGTTTTCTTCTAATCTTATTATTGATATTAATATGAGTTGTCCTACCAATATCCCTAATGCTACTTGTCTCTTCCCCCTTTCCATTGCTCTTCCTTTTTTGTTGGGATGGATGGATGTGGTTCCTTGGATTCTCTGAACATTCTGGTGTCTTCAGTATTCTCTTATTGGAGTAACTGTCTATTTTTGTATCAAATTATATTAAGCTCTGTATTTTTGAATTACTGTTGCTTTCAATGGGATTTAGGTTACCCTTTTGTCTTTTTTTTTTTCAGGAGTTGCTGGAAATAATGATGCTGGAAAGAAGAAAGTGCTACTCCTTAAAGGGAAGGAAAGAGAAATAATTACTGTGAGTTTCTGATTTTTATCTTCATAATCAGTTCTATAAATCTGTTGCTCTTGTTGCAAAAGGATTGATCCGGAGTCAAATTAGCTTAGTCGACCAGAATGCTTATTTGATATACAGAATACTACAGTATGCTCTCAGTTTCCTCTTGTAGGTCAACATATACCAATGGACAATCATGAATTAAACCCGAACGTGAATTTCTTCACTGTCTTTATTCTGATTGGAAGCAACTTGGATTAGTTACTTTCTTAGATGCTCTCTGCCTTCTTCTGTTGCCTTTTTCTTGAACATCTTGTTTCTTTCTGTTGGTGGTTCTGATGATGATTTGTCAATTGTCGTTGATCCCATTTAGATTCTAAAAGCTGGATTCTTTAATTGATTTGGTAAATTTTTGTGCTTAATGTTAACTTCAATTTTATTTTGATTGTTTCATTGTTTAATCAATAACATGCAGTTTTTCTAGTGGATAGTCCTTAAATTGTTTAATTAGTGAGTGCCTGAGTGGATTTGCTGTTAAAATGATTTTAATCCAATCTCTCTCTCCTAAAATGACAACCAGATTGGTCAAAGGTCAAATATGATTTGGCTACTGGTATGGTATTTCACATGTCAATGAATTAATATGAAGTCAATCTATGTTGTCAATACTGGTGGTGCGGTACGATGTGGAAACCTTCTGCCACGGAATAGTGGGTGCAGTGGGGATTTGAAGGAGCGGCTGTCGCGGGTCATTTTGGGGACATTTTGGGGACATTTGTTGGTTGGTGTGGGTGCTTCTGCAATTTGTTAGGATTTTGTTCAAATGCTGACCGTTTGCCTCACTTATTGGGGTCTTTTGGTCTTTTAATCCCTTCCCAAAAGCTGGCACCTGCTTTAAAAAGCCAAAAGCCCAGTTTTTTTTGTTATCTCTCTCCAAAAAGCTGCTGAATTACTGCCACCTATTTTAAAAGACAGACTTGTGTTTTAATTCTTATCTCTATCTCAAAGTTGCTGTACGGCTTATTCTGAAAAGAGAACCACCTGCGCACGCCTCTAATTCCAGCCACCATCTCTGGCGACCCCCACCCGTTCCGGCGTTTTTGTGACGCGCTTCCACCCTTCTGTTTTCTCTCTCCCTCTGTTCTTTTTTTTATTACTCTTTGGCTGTTATGGCTTCTTCTCAGCATGAAAACCAAAGAGTTCCCTTCACCTCATCAACCAAAACTGGTTTTGTGAAACCCACTGGAAAAATATTGACATTGCATGTCAGTGGAATGGTTTGAAGAACATCAATAATAGGAAGAATGTGACATGAGTCTTTTGTGTAAAAACAACGGCGGGAGGAATTACTAGAGCTATTGGATGGGTGTTTTGCATCTTTTGATATGATTATAAACTATAGGAACTATGATTACTCATGATGAATAATGAAACCGTGTTTAAATTTAGGTATTTTAATTTTTTTATAAAATTATTTGAGTATCATATGGCTTAGCATATTTTATCATTTTAGTGTACTTAAATTTCACTGTGGCGGCCATTCGGCTATCCCGCTATAGCGTTTTGGGGGCCGGTCGCTACGCATCGCTATCCGGGACTGATAACTATGAGGTAAATGTAGTTTAGAAAACTGCTAGAAAAGAAGTGTTGGCATATTGATGTAAAGGATTTGATCTGTATAATGACACTGCTTGCTAAAACGAGTGCCAGGATTTGTTTCCTGTCATCTGCTACTTTATTGCTGCATGATGTAGGAAATATGATGAATCAGTAATTCAGTATCAATTATGGTATGGATTATATTTTGTTCACTGCATCAGTATCCTTGGTGGTTTTTATCTTTGCAGGATTATGATTTTACAACAGTTCTGCTAAGGGTCTACATTGCTTTTGTTTGTTTCTTAATATGCAGGTATCTGATTCAGATGGTTTGTCACAGCATCACAGTTTAACATCTGCTAAAATAAATATTGGTTCAATAGTTCCGAAGCAGAATCAGCGGCATGAAGGTAGTGGAAGGATTATCAGAAGCATACTTTCAAACAAGGATTTGCGTTCCAAGGCCCACTTTGAGCAGCAAATTCATACATCTAATGTTGAAAAAGACAAACAACCTCCTCGTCCATTACATGTGCAATTGATTTTGAAGGGAACTAATGGAACACCAGAGAATAGGGTAGGCTTGCATGATTTACATGTTTCTAGTGAGAGGCAGGAGAGGCGTATTAGACATAAGGATAGGCCTGAACGTGGTGTGTGGACAAATCGGTCCAATGTAGGTGATGATTCTCTGTCATCGTCTGCTTCTTCACAAGTAGATCCTTTGGAAGGTACATTCTTTATCCTTTTACGTTTGTTTTTCTTTTCTTTTTTTCTTTGTGCTGTTGATGGATTGTTTCTCCTTTCTCGTGTAGAAAGGGGGAAATATTGAAAAGCACCTGTGACTACGTCTTCAACTGATGCCCGAAATATTACCATTGTTTGTGGAAAATCTGTTATAGCCTGCTTTCATGTTCACAAGTTAAAGGTTGTTCATCTATGTGAAACAGGAAGTCATACAGAGTTGAAACATGAGACACCAAATTCAAGAATTGGGGAGGTAAAATCTCTTGGAAATGTTCGTGCCAGTCATTCATCTGAAAATGGTTGGTCTCTGGCTTTGGAAAGTAAATCTTCAATTTTCTTATGCTTAATTACTGCTTAAATTTCACTCATATGTGTATTTAGGTTTTGCTAAGCCTTTTGGTCGTCGTGGACCAACACACGGGGTGAAGGATTTAGATGGCTATTCAATTTCCAGTGAGGTTAAACATCCTAGAAGATCTGGTTCCTCTGCTTACAGTTCCAATGAGGTACCTAACTTTGATTTCCTTATTGCTATTAACTGCGTATGCTGTTCAGGTTCAATAATTGATCAAACAGCTCTTTGAATTGCAGAAACAAGTTTGGGTTCAAAAAGCAAGTACCGGAACCTAGAGTATCTATATTGGTGAGATGCATTCCCTTTACAGGCCTGTAGATGCTTAGCTTAGATAGATGTTTGTTGATGAGCCTTTTGTAGAACAAACGTGATTAATATTATTCATGACCTTTTGAAATTTCTCATGGTGGGGCATCAATTTTTTGTGAATTTTCTTTTGAACTCCTAAGAGTAGTTTTACTGTTCTTTTCCTTTTAATAGAAATGTAGCTGATGATATACTTCTGGTTTGGCTTTCTAAGGGTGTGTTTTGGAAAGCTTTTCTCCCACCACAGCAAACATAAAAGATTATCTTCAAAATCACTTTTCAAAAATATACCCAAACAAAAATTGATTATGTTATAATCAATTATAACAAAAATCGATTATACTTAGTCGATTCTTGAAATAATCTATTTTCACCACTAATCCAAACACACTTATACTTCTTAATTTTTGGTTTTATGATGTGGCTTTATAAACTGTGGTGTTCTATTTTCCTTTGTCTTAGTAAGGCCCTTCACCTTGATGCCTTCCCGTTGAAGTTGTAATAATGTTGAAATGATTGTGTTCTGTTGTTTACTAACCCAACATGGAAAATCACTTTTTTTCCCCTGAAAAAATGGTCTTGATAGTTCAGGTTATTTTTCTTGTATTTACTTAAGTCAAGGTTGATGATTTTGCTTTGCAGTGGTAAGCTTGCTGACTTAGAATTTTGGAGCATCCATTTGCTTGCTGCTGGATTCTGTCTCTTTTTGTTGACAGACTCCTATAAGTAAATGATTTCGTGGTAAAAAAAAAATTTCAACTATACAAGAGGGAAGGTACTGTGACGCATTCGACTTGGCTTAAAATATTGACATAACTTCATTGAAGATGGTACTGGGTAAACAGAGAAATGAACAGTGGTATGACAATTGCATGGTATCCCATTCAAGTTATTGCCTGATTGAAGAATTGTGGATAGATTTGCATAGCCTGGCAAGTTGACAACTACGAGCATAGTCTTGGGTTTATACACGATTATCTTGAGTAGTTTGTGTAAATATAAATCCAGGGTGTTGTGTATCTATTTCCTTAGTTCCATTATATACAATGCCTTATTAGGGATATTGTGTTTCTGTTTCGTTAGATCCTATATATACAATCCCTTTTTGGCTGTCTGTCAAATACAAATGGGCGCTTGCTTATGATCCTGGATATGTTTTGGATTACTACATTTGGTCTCACTACTTCAAGGAATACTCCATGGATGATGTTGCAGGCTCGTGTCGTGAGGCTTTTGTTGACAGATGAGTTTATTGTAGGGAGCACTGACACGGAAATACCATATATGGTGTTACTGAGAATTTAGTTACAAGGGTCTTACTGGAGTTTTTACGGTGTGGATATTGATTTTTATCTGCAATATTATTGTACAGTTTGGATTTGCATTTCCTGGCACGTTATGTTACTGGTTTTTTATTACATTGGTTATTATGAATTGCAAATGCTTCCAGCGCATGTTTTAAATTTATAATCTATGATGAGATGTTGAGATTATCGTAGCTTCTGTATAATTTTACATTCCCCTGAAGGCTTTTGCAGCCCAGACCATATAGATATATATTAGGGATGGAAATGAGTCGAGTATTTAAAATTTAAGCTTGACTTACAAAAGAAATATAAAAGTATACTACTGAAGCTTGGCTCATTTATTTAAAGGCAAATACTATTTAAGAGTCTAAATGTAGTAAAAAAGTATTGGAATGTGTAGTTTTTTATATTTTCGAGAGACGGAATAATGTGTTGTTGTGATTATTTTTCTACTTCTAGTAACATTGACTAGTACCTTTAGGGCACTGTATATCAAGACCCTTATTTAAATAAGTCCAACATTTTTTTATAGTCAAATACACTAAGTTAAAATATAATTTTAGTCTTTATGTTTTATTGAATTTTTATTTTAGTCCTTTGTCTTTTATTCTTGTCAATTTGATCCCTTATTTTTGTTTTTCACACTATTTTGGTACTTTTGAATTAACACTATGAAGAGTTTTAGTGAAAAAAGGACAATGAAAAAGATGTAGATGAAATCACTCGATTGTTTTATTGCAAACGGACTAATATGGTGTGAAAAATAAAAATAAGACACTGAATTGACAAGAAAAAATATATAAGACTAAAGTAGGAATTCATTGAAACAGAAAGAATCCAAGTTGTATTTTAGCCAATACATTAATACATATATCTAAAGTCAAAGGAGCCCAATTTAAATTTTGAGTTTGGCTTGTTTATGATTTTTTTTTTTTTTTTGCTAAAATATACTTTTGGGACTTTATATGTTTTCCAAAAGTTTGGTCCTTTTTGTTTTTTTTTAAGCAAACTTGGACCCTAAGTTTGCTTTTTGGACCGAACTAAGACTTTTGTCACAAATCCATCCTACATGGACTAACAGAGCACAAACAACGTTAAATATTATTTGAGCTAAAATGCACTTTTGAGACTTTATGTTTTTCAAAAGTTCTACTTTAGTCTTTTTTTTTTTTAAGCAAATTTGGACCTTACGGTTTTTTTAACCATCGTTGGTTCAATGACAAAATCTGTTACTCTTAATCCTCTGCTACTCCCAAGCCTCTTTTGTGACATGAAATTTCTTTTTCAATTAATTAATATTATTAAAAAAAAACCAATTGAACATTGGAATAGATCTGTTGGGGTTAGGATTTACAAAAGCTCCAAATTACAATCTTCGTCTAATTTTGATAATTACTTCTTCTAATTCTTCAATTGTTTGTTGTGATTATTCAATTCCAGCACTTCGTCACTAGCCATGACTTTATCGTTGTCAAATGGAAATGGAAATGAAAACCCTAACAAACGTAATCAACCCTCACCATTTTCCTATCGTTGCGGTGAAAGAGCAATTTTGTGCATAGCCAACAAGGAGAGCCAATTCTAGGGATGCAACAACTATTGTAGTGAAGGATGGTTAAGTATCTATAAATTGCACTTAACTCTAAACTAATAGCACTCCACTCCATTGTGTATAATTTTCACTAACTGAAATGGAATATTTCGATAAACTCTAAGGGATTGAAACTATGGTTAAGTAACTTGCCTTTTCTTTTTCCTTTTTTCAATCCTTTTTCCTTCCGACAATTGCTTGGGAAATTAGGGATTTGGTTTCCAATTCAAAGGCTCCCGAAGTTATTACACTAGAATAATAGGAAGTGAACTAAATAATGAAGGTATGAAGTGAAATTATCAAATTTGTCTTCAAATAAAAATATTAAAAAGAAAGTGAAAGGAGATTAAATCCCCATCTCGTTGAGATGTGAAAGAACGAAAAAAAATCTCCCTCTGCGGACCTCTCTGCTCCATAGCGACGACAACACCTCGCAACAGAGTCGTGACTGGCTGTGACTTGGCCGAACTGTGTTTAAAAATGGGTTCCTTTTTTAAAACCATTGCAAGTCTAACCATGGTTAGACAAGTGGAAGACGGTGTTACTAACCGTCACAAATATGGGGTGGAGTGCTATATTTGTTATAATTTGGGATTAAGTGAATTTATAAATACCTCAAGGAAGGTAAATGCATTTTACCCTTTAAATTATTATAATTTCATAATCTTATACACTAAAATGAAATTTCAAAATTAGCTTTAATTTTTATGATAAAGTGTTACACATTTTTCTGTAAATATATAAATATCAAGTATCGAAAAAATTTTATTGGTAAAATAATTTGCTACAAAATTTTGTTCACTTGAAAAAAAATTATTATTGAAAATATTATATATTAATTTATTATTATTTTTTTGCATGTATAATACTTAACGAGCTATTCGTGAACTCTTAATGTCAAACTAGTGTTGGTCCTTTTTACCTCTAACCTAGTTGTAGTTAGGATCAAATGACACTTGTGTCGAATTTAATTAAATAATATTTCCTCTAACTTTATGTAAACATTAAATTTTACCAATCCGCCTATTAAATTAAAAATTTATATGGATTAGATCTACTTAGCAAAGTTTCAAGTAATTTAAAATACTTTATTTGATTTATTTAGTTGGACGTAAAACATATAATTTGAAATATAAGTAAATTTTAACTTCTAGATTATATAGTTACAGATATCTAAATCATTTAGAAATTTGTATAAATAATTATTAGGATAAAATCACATGATTCAACATTTGGATCTACAAAAATTTATGTGAGATGTTATTTTTTTTAGATTGACCTATGTTGTCATTTAATCATGTGGTTTTTGGATCCATATCTCTCCCAAAGCGAGAGTTTTATCTCATAACGATATGAGATGAACTTTCCAATCAATTTGTGAGAAGTGTTCAAATCCACACCACGAGAATTTCTCATCTGGTAAAATATTCACAGTTGAATATATGGATTTTATATTACATTGTAGCGATGGACAACATGCAATCAGAATTGCAAGTAAAAGTAACTTTATATAGTAGGTACAATATTTTTCTTTCGTCTTCTCTTTTCATCATCTTCTATGTTCTTCTTCTTCTTCCACGGTGTCCTTGGATTCCAAACGTCGCAAGAGCTCTTTTTCGATTGCCTTTTATACCGTGTCAAAGTAATCGACAATTTGGAGGTTTGGGCGTAGATTCAGAGGTGCGATGGTGAATGAACAACCACCGTGAGGTCTTAGCGATGACAACACGAATACTAAACAGAAGTGCTCGGTGAGTAAGTGGTGGGGATCTGATTAGTTAGGTTTCTTTATGAATTTTTAGTTTTTACCATATCTACATTTTATCTTGTTGATATATACTCACTCCATTCCAAACTATAGTCATTTAAAGTTTTTTCACAAATATTAAGCAGCTATTAATTGTAGCAAAGCTTTATAAGGAGTTGGCAAAATTATCCTTATTTATGATTGATAGATGAAGGTGATGAAAGAGAAATGATTGTGGTATGCATTTATTAAATGAGGAAAAAAAAGGAAAAAAAATTAATTACATGTTAAAAACTTGAAAATGACATTATGACAATAATTTTGGAATAAAACTTAAAATGTAAAATGACTATAATTTCTGAATGGAAGGAGTACCTTTTTATCTTTTCAGATCTATATTTCTAAATTTAAATTTCATCTTGTATTTTTTTCCCTCGTATCTAGTATTTATAGATATTGTATGTACTTTTATTTTGTTGTTTAGATATTGTATTTCAAGATCTTGCATTTTCAAATCTTGGCGTGTGATCATTGTTAGGGGAACATGTTGTAAATGTGTAATCTTGTTATTGGTCCTTCTTCACATTTTCAGTCTTTCATATATGCAATGATGAAAATTTATTTACTTCTCCACTTACCCATTACACTACTCATGTCTTCACTAAATTTATTTACTTGTCGACTTACCCATTACACTACTTATGTCTTCACTTTGCGCAGATCATTGAATGTGAATATTTTCCAAATGCACTGACATAAAAAATTCAAACATGTTTATTGCTGAACAAATGGAGAAGAAAACCAGAACAATAGGTGATCAGTCATAAATCTTGTTATGGATCTAACCTGCAAGAGAGGCATGTGCTAGGCCCACATGGGAGGTTTAAGACATAGGTATCATGTCGTGCTAGCCACGACATGGGCACCCAACTTAACACCCGAGAAGTTCCACCCCCACGTGGGGTTGATTACAGATCCGTACTTAGCGTCGCAATTCACGGGGACGTGACAATGACAGGTTTGACTTTAGTAGCCTAAAGAGCTCTATAAGTACCTGTAACCTATCTTCATTTGGTACGCTCTCCAATCACTTGATATCTGAATTACCCTCTCTGTGAAAACTTACTAACTTGATCGTCAGAGTGCTTGCAGGTACCCCTTACCGCTAGGTGAGTGGCCGGAGATCTAAAACTACCATACCGAAAGCCAGAGTGGAGGTCATGGCCGCCATCCTCAATGCATGACGGATCAAGTCTCAACCACTAAACTAAATATTACTAATATGTCAATGGTGATAAATGTGTTGGGTATCGGCGCCTAGTGCACCATAGACAGTCCGTTGATTCAAGGTACAATGGACAAAAAAAACAAAGTTGGATAGTGCTACGAGAAACTGGATCGTATTATTCGCACGAGGGGGTTGGGAGAATCAAAGATTTTCAATTTGATTTAGGCTAGTAGAGCCCAAACTCATGCGCACAAGGCCAACCTAATTTCTACTCAATCTTATACCGTTGAAACTTGTTTTGGCTTATAAGCTCTATCAAGTTTTGTGAGCTAGGTGATGATTTATATTTTACCTTGGCTTTTTAACTTTATTGGACTCATATTATTTAATGTTGGTGTTTAATTGGCCATAGTTTATGTGTTTCATTGGATTGAGCTTTATTGGACTATTAATTCTAATTTGATTAAAATTGGATTTAATTAGTCTATTTGAGTTCATTATTATTTCCAGGTCATATTTTGGCACCGGGAGCATTATAGGCATCGTAGATATTGCAATTAAAGTGAAAATTTCTATTTGGACCACCTTAGGATTTATTTTCGTTTTTATTTCTTGTATGGGCCAAAATGTCACTTGAGTCCATCTTTTGTTAGGATAGCGGCTAACTAAGGTTTTTGTGTTAGTCTTTGGAGAGGGCAGTCACACACTACACTCTCTCTATTGCATTTTTGTTTTTCTCTTATATTGCTTTGCTAGGATTTAGTTTGTTCTTCTTTTTCTTCTTTAGCTTCTATTTTTGTTTTTCTTAGGTCCTTCCAGCCATAGAAGGCTAAACTTTGTGATTAACTTTATAGGTATATTGCAATCATATTCTCGAGGTTTTAGTCTTAAATTCGTTTATATTTTTACTCTTTTCTTCATCCATTAATCTAGTTTTTTTTCCTTGGTTTATGCTTGAATATGATTCTAAGTTTTATGCTTCGTGGATTTGGTAGTTTTGAACTTAAATTCGTTTTCACAATTTGCTTAGTTTTGTGGCTTAAAGATCAGTGTGATGCATAATCATGTGTGAGTTCAATGATTTTCAGTTTTAATAATTTCCTTAGGTTTTACAGATGCTTAATTTCTGAACTTGTTTTGATGAAAATCTTTGTTGCTTAATAGATTAGGAATTCTGTAGGAATAGAAATTATCTTTTGCAACCAAGAATGAAATTGATTGCAATTGAACCGTGAAGTTAATTTGCTTCTATTGCTGTTTTGTACCTTTAAATTCAGTTATGCAGTTATGTTTTAATTAACTTATTTCGTCCTCAAACTGTGGGGGTTTGATTCAACTTCATCCTCATACTCTTTTGTGATTCATTTTCGTCCTCAAACTCTTTATGTTGCTTCACATTTACCCTTTCTATTACTGGTTCGTTAGACACTAATGGAGAAGGCTTAACAAACTTAAAAAAAGGGATACGTGTCACAATATAAGTGGTTAGTTAATAAATTAATAATAATAATAATATATTTTTAATTAATTACACTTTTTATTTAAAAATTAATAAAAAATACCTTCATCTTCTTCCCTAACCCCTCTCCCCCAAACTTCACCCCCACCTCCAGCGACCCTTCCCACCTCCGACTTGACATTCTCTTTCAACATTTGACGAAAGAAACCAAACTCCTGATAAAATTTGTCATTCTGCACACAACCTGCGATGATGGAGTTCCACAAAATGGCATCTTTGTGGGGTAAGAGGCGAAACGTGCAAAGCGAATGTTCCACTTGAGTACATTTGGCATACATGTCAATCAAGCTGCTTCCAATGAAAACATCAGCATCAAACCCATGCCTAATAGCATAGCAATGAATTTCCTTTCCTTTGAAAATATCAACATGTTCAACAAAAATAGGAAGAATGCCAAACAGAGTAAACGGGCCATGACCAAATTAGCACGACCCATGTCCCTAACCATGGTCAAAGCTTCTTCATACATCCCATTTTGAGCATACCCGGCAATGAAAGTGAAACAAGATCCCTCACAGGCATTACATCAAACAACTTTCGTGCACTAAGAATTTCGACAGAACCTGTGTTGGGGGGAGCGAAAGATTGAAATTTGGATTACATTTTAATGAGGGAATTGGCGGTGTAGACTGTAGAGATCAAAGTGGAAGCCGAGGCGGATGACGAATACATGCAGGGAGATAGAGAGGTTGAAAAGGTTGCAGAGAGTAGAGGCTCCGACGAGGGAAGGGAAGATGTGGAGGTGGAGAGGAATGGAGAAAGCGTGCATTGGTCACCGGAGGTGAGAAGGGTAGCCGGAGGTGGGGGTAAAGTTTGGGGGAGAGGGGTTAGGGAAAAAGATGAAGGTATTTTTAATTAATTTTTTAAATAAAAAGTTTAATTAATTAAAAATATATTGCTATTATTATTATTAATTTATTAACTAACCACTTATATTGTGACATATGTCCCTTTTTAAGTTTGTTAAGCTTTCACCGTTAATATCTAACGGACCAGTAACAGAACTGGTAACGTGAAGCAACATAAAGAGTTTGAGGAAGAAAATGAATCAAAAAATAGTATGAGGATGAATTTGAATCAAACCCCACAGCAGGACGAAAACAGTAATTTTGCTTTAACTTAATATATCAAAACCTCTGTGCATTTTGTGCATTATGTGTTTAAGTCTTTGTCTAAATTATGGTCCTTGGAAAATGACCTAGATTTGTTTTCTAATATTACATTTTTAATTGTTTTAATTTAACTGAATACGGCTTCGATTGCTAGACTATATGAGACTTCAACCTTTTAAAACACCACTACATATGCAACCTAAAGTCTCTTTCATGTTATTTAACTCGATTGCAATTAAAACAATAAATCTCCTTATACAATCAAACTTGCACCTCACCAAAACACCAAACCTTAGATGAGATTTAAAGAGAAAAAAGAAAAACAACTCAACATTTAGATGAACAAAATAAGAAGTTGAGTTGGATGAGGAAGCTTGTCGCTAAAGAGAATAAGTTTTGTGCATTTTTTTGTGGCAAACATAGAATCATCTATGGCAAAAGAGCACAAACCTAAAGAAGTAGAAAGACAAAGAGGTGATGAAAACTCTGAAACCACTGTCGCATGGAACGAATCATTTGTCTCCTTCGCTATTGAGACTATATGAAACGTACCAACCTCACAGGGACTAATTCACTGCATAAATTATGACCATTTTTTTTGCTCTTTAAAATGTGAACGTTAACATTCATAACTTTTTTTTTATATTTTCCCACCTTATTACTAGAAGATTAATCTATCGGACATAGACATGCTTATTCTGTCAACTTGTGCTGTCTTCAAGATTTAAGCTATGATTTTCTTTTTGGATTATAATCTCTTTACAATTACGCGAACATCATTTTGGTTTGAACATTAATCTAAAAATATTAATTATTATTTATAATTTACTATATGTTTATTGTAATGTTCTAAGAGCCACAATAGTGAATAAGCAAACTCTATATCGGAGGACCCTTATGAAAAATGTCATCAAGTTGGTGTAACCTCATATTAATGGTAATTTTCAAACCATTCACTAAATGCCTTTGACTTTATACTAAGATGGACCACTTACCCTATTTGCTTTTCAAGGCTTGGTTCACACCGTTCATCATCTCACCTTTTTCTCCTTCATTGATACGCGCTGCACTCACACTGGTTTAGACTTTAGAGGCACTGGATGGTTAAAAGAAAAAGAAAAATGATACTCTCTACAGCATGCCAAAGAAAACCAAAACTACCTCCATCATTGAGAATATGTCCCTTTCGGTTTTTCAATATCGAGAATATTCCATTTCAGACTTTAGATAAGATTACACACTTGTCTCAATAATGAATGTGTGTCATTCTTTTTAATAATAATAACAATAACAATCACGATAATAATACATTTTAACTAATTGTTAAAAAAAAATTGCATTACACCTAACAATAAAATGTGCTTTGAAATTTATTCCCCTTTAATTATTCCTAAAGTTATTTTTTTTCAAGTGATGCCAATAAACTTATAAACAGACTTCAAGTATAAAAATGCGATTCTTTTATGTAAACTGACGAAAATATGAAAAACAATTTTACAAAAATATACTTAAAGAGCAAATTTATTTTTTAAAAAAATAAATATTTTTTATCAGCTATTTTTTTTTTATGGTGGAGATAGAGGAGGAGCAGACATTAAACCCTTAGTCAAAAACTCAAGTGTGCCTTATAGCACCAGTCGAGCTAGGCTCTGAGGACAAAAAACAGAAGTATATATGTTTATGTGATTTTTAGGTCCCATACTAAGGTCTTTATGGTTGAAAGTAATAACTAATCATCTTTTTTGAATTGAGTTTGTACAAAGTGATTATCAGATGAATACAAAATATCTTTTCATATTTTTTACAATAATTCTTAATGTATCGACTTAAGTTCTATTGCCTCTGTGTTTGTAAAAAATCCATAATAAAATGACTAGCACCACCTAAATGTGTCTTGCTAGGAAAAAAAAAAGGAAAAAGAGAATGCTAATAAATTATGACCTAGTTATTTTTTTTATTGGCAAATACATACGTACACAACTTAAATTAAATCTTCAATAATTTACATTATTATCTTTAACCGAGATTTGAACCTTAGGTAGCATTTAGTAACGATACAGAAACAAAATAAAACAGAATAGACCGGAATGAAACAAAACATAACTGTGTAATGTGCTTACCATGGAACAGAAGAGGACCATATGCATTATTTTATATTTAATGTAGATTAAAATAAATAAAATATTTTTTGTAATACATATAAAATTTTACTTTACTTGATAGAAAGTATAAATTTAAATACAATAGTATATTTTTTTAAAAAAATCTTTTTCTTAAAAAAATTATGAGTATAACTAAATAATAATTTTAAAATATATTATTTTTGTATTAATATTTTATGAAAAATAAATTATTAAATATAAACTTCTCTCAATAAATACAATTATTAAATGTATTTTTAAAAATAATTATAAAATATAAATTATGTTGAATATTTTTTTATTATGTAATTTTTTTAAAAATATTTTTTTGTTAGAAAAAATAATATAAGGTTTAAGGGATTTAAATATATATTATCTTGTTAATAAAAAATGACTCTTTGAAAATAACGAAAATAATGATAATTCTTCTATGTTTTGTTCTATTTTTTTTCGTTCCACCATTTTCAATGAAACAAATCTGTCTCGTTCATTTGCCTCAATGTAATGTTTCATTTCTCTTGACTGATGTACCAACCGGGGAATAACACACAATGTCCTGTTCTGTTTTATTCAAACACGTCTGTCAAACGTTACCCTAAACATTCACCCCTCTTAAACCTTAAAACTTAGTATTATAGTACATGACCATTTAAATTAATTAATGCCTTTGGTGATTATTACCCAGTTATTACTTGCATAAAAACATCATATTATATTATTATATTATTGTATGTAAAAACACTATAAGATGGCAAAATTACTTATCCACAAGATTTATTTATAATTTCATATTTAATTTAATTATACAGATATTCAGGTTTTGTGGGTTAACTCTTTTAGCAGGATTTTTATTTATTTATTAATAATATTCGAAATTGGGACATCTTATTTAAGTTACATATCACTTGAATCAACTAATATTCTATTTTTGATAATAAACCGGTCATTTTTGTTGTATGAAATTTATTATTAATAACGTTTAGTGTTATTAAACAAGTGGAAAGTAGTCAACACCCGACAAGTTTTCTTTCTTTTTTTTCAAAAATCACACACTAACTTTATATTCTCATTATTTTATTATTTCTTGATCTCTTTAATACTCTTTATTTTCCTAATTTTTAATTCATTTAAATCAAATAGTAATATTATATTAATAGTGTAAGAGGGGTGTAAGTTTTTTAGGTACCAACGAAACATTATTATGTGAAGAAAGCTTTTTTTATACGAGTAATGAGTAATGATTTAGTTACCGTTATTAACAAGTTTTTTTCTCTCTTTTTTTCATATAAAAATATTAAATTTCTCAAATAAATCTTTTTATAAATTCTTCTATTCACATAATTTTAATTATTATTATTATTATTATTATAAAAGAAGTATTACAACTAAGGAGCGAACTTCATACTCATTTTTATGCGCTTTCAGCAACTTCGTTATTCGACTAAAACTAATAATAAATGATAATTATCACCGTTAAGTGATTTAAAAAATTTATAAAAAATTTAGTAAGATGATATAATTTTTTTTTAATGAATCAAAGGATCAAAATGCCCCACAACTATTTTTTTCCCCTTTCTAGTGTGTACTAGCGTATTCAGCCATTTTTTTTCTTTTTAGTGTGTACTAGCGTATTCAGTTTTAGAATGCAGTGATTAATTTTTTTTTTCGAACTTGGGTTTACTAAGTGGCTTAACATCTTGTTTTTTTTGTACAATGGAAAGCGCTTAACATCTTGTTTAATTGAGTAAAAAGAAATAAAAAAAAATTATTAGAGAATTTTTTTTTATAAGACAACATTTTTTTATTTTTTTATTAAATAAAGGCTTACATATGTTTTTCGTCCCTAAAAAATAGAAAAATAAATATTTAAGTTCTTGAAAAATGTTTTTTAAGATTTAAGTCCTTAAAAAACTCAAAAATAAGAGACATGAGTCCTTGAAAAATAATGATTTAAGGACTTAAATCACCCCTAAAAGGAGTTTAATCCTAAAAAACGTTTTCAGGAACTTAAATCATAATTTTCTTATTTTTCAAGGACGAAAAACATATTTAAACCTTAAATAAATAAAAATTTATATTATTAGTTATAAGATTTGTTAACGTACACTTACTTATTTTCTTAAAAAACGTACGTTGGCAAAATATAATTTGAACTTTTAAAATATACTCATAATGTGTAACTTGCTAAAGTACCATTTCTACCAAATAAGTGTATGTTAGGTAAAATATTGGTGGTGTAGATAATTTATTTTGAAGTATTAAAATTAATTTTAGTTAGTTAAATAGTTGTTTGGTCATGAGTTAGGGAAAAAACAAAATTGATTTTGACAAAAGCAAGATGAGTTTTGCTTTCACGTTTAGTTGAAAATTTTACACAGTATTTTTATTCTAAACTTGTTTTTAAGTAAAAAATTTTCAAATATAAATCACGTAACTTTAAAATCAATTTTACCACTGCTTAACCATACACACCATAAATGGTGTACGTTAGCAAGTCTCGAATCCCTATAAGACTTGTTAACCTACACTTACTTATTTTATAAAAGAAGTTCGTTAATAAATAAATTAATAAAAGTTAATTTTTTAGAAAGATCCACTCTTATAAAATAAATAAATGTATATTAACAAATCTTATTATCTATTTATTTATTTCGTATCAACCAAACAAAAGTTTAATTCAGCTAACCAAGTAAGCAACTTCATTTCAAGAAACTTTTTTGTTTTTCGTTATTATTATAAGGGGAAGGATATTTTGACACCAGTGTAAGTCCATAACTTTTACACCCAATCTAGACCATTGATCTTATTATAATCTAATTATTGTAATTTATCACTCCATTTGACTCACTTTTCATTTCTCTCACCTATTAATTGTTGTTTTTTCCAATTGCACATACTCACACTCTCTCTCTCCCACTACTTTCTGATTCCTTCGTATCTCTCTCCCTCTAATTCCTTTTTCTTCTCTTCTTTTTATTTCCTTTTTCTACTTTCTTTCTCTCTCTCCTCTTACTCATTGTCTTTTCATATTACCCTCCTCACACTCACGTCTTTCAAACACACAAAGGTAATACCTTTTCTGCTCTGTTTCTCATAACAAGCTAACATGTATTCACATACAATCTTTTGTTGAAGTATTAGAAAAAGACAAGTGACTGACACAACACCTTTTGTTGGTATGCATTTGCTCTTCATTTTTGTCTTTATTTCTTTTTAATATTTTTGGTAAAAGTTCATGTTTTAGTTTTGTTCCTTTCAGCTCTCGTACTCCAATGTGACAGTGTTTGCTCATCACATTATGCATGAATTATAATTCTACTTCCTTACTTAATCCGAACCAAAATATAATCCATATTCATTTAAAATTTCTCTTCTATATACACATTTAATTTATTGGTTCTTTTATAGTAAGAAAACCCTTTTATGACTGTTTTATTCATCAATTTTTTCTTTAATCGGTGATTTCAGATATAATGTTTAGTTTTAGTAGTGTTTGTCATCTTCTAGGGGGTGTGAACTAATTTCCTGGAAGTCTGCTTTAGTTTTTATATAGGTTTATTTCTTGTTGGTGTAATTATATAGTCCCTTTTGTGCAGTATTGCAATGCCTGTTAACTTTGTATAATTTCTGGTACTTCTCGTACATCTATTAATTGTATATATTGTCATTGTTGCTGATTAAAAAAAAAAGAGTAGTTACTTTATATTATTATGTAACGATTTTCACAAAAAAATGCTACTAATTATGATAATGAGATGGATAAATATCTAATCATATTTCATATTATTTATTTATTATTATGCTTTCAGGTCAATAAAAAATGGATGTGGACCCTATCGAGTTATCACAAAGGGATACAGAGACTAATATTCTCAGGGATGAATCGGTAATAAATTCTGAAATTTTTGATATACCACAATCTTCCTTGGTTGAAGTACTCAATGACCCTCATGTTGGTATGGAATTCGATTCACTTAAAAAAGTGAAGGATTTTTATAAATCATTTGCCAAGATAAAAGGGTTTGGGTATCGTATTCGGTCTAGCAAAAGTAATTACTGCAAATCTGTATGTGCTAGGCAAGGTGAAAACAAGGTGAAAAGTAATATGGGAATAGTTAAGAAGAAGTGTTCAACTATCCGTATGGAATGTCAAGCATCACTTACTGTGAAAAAGAAGAAGAATCAAAATGTATGGGTTATCAGATCTTTTGACAATAACCACAATCATCTCATGGCTAGTCCTAAAAGTGTGTCTCTTTTTAGATGCCATAGAAAAATGAATGATGTTGCAAAAAATCTTGTTGAAAGGTTTAGTGAAGAAGGATTACCTATAGGAAAGGTGGTCTCCATGTTTAGCGGCAGTGATTCATCTTTTTCCAATAGAGATTGTTGGAATCATATGAAGAATGTTCGTAGCAAGAATTTGGATGTTGGAGATGCTCAAGGTGTTTTAAATTATTGCAAACAAAAGCAAGCTCAAAATTCTGATTTTTTTTATGCAATACAATGTGATGGTGAAGCTAGAATGATGAATTTATTTTGGGTGGATGCTAGATCAAGATTAGCTTATCAGAGATTTGGAGATGTAATTACTTTTGATACAACATACAAAACCAACAAATATAGCATGCCGTTTGCCCCATTTACTGGATTAAACCATCATCTTCAATCAATTTTGTTTGGCTGTGCATTATTGCAAGATGAATCTGAGACATCTTTTGTATGGTTGTTTGAGACTTGGCTCGAAGCGATGAATGGGAAGAAGCCTATATCTATAATAACGGATCAAGATTTAGCAATTGGAGCTGCTATTGCCAAGGTATTTCCAGAAAGTCATCATCGTTTATGTTTGTGGCACATTAGAAAGAAGTTTCCTGAAAAGCTTGCACATATCTATCATAAGAATTCATCATTCAAGCGCGAGCTTAAAAGGTGCATTAGAGAATCACCAACTGTCAAGGATTTTGAAGATGATTGGCATCGTATAATGACAAGGTATGAATTACAAGAAAATGAGTGGCTTCAAAGATTATTTCAAATTAAAGAGTCATGGGTACCAATTTATAATAGAGGCACTTTTTTTGCTGGTATGAATACTACGCAGAGAAGCGAGAGCATCAATTCATTTTTTGACTCCTTTGTTAATTCTACCACAACCCTTACTGATTTTATGGTGAAATTTGAAAAGGCGGTAAATCACCGGTACGAGGCTGAGAAAAGAGAGGACTTTGAGTCTAGACACAAATCACGCATTTTGAGTATTGGCTCGAAAATTGAGGAGCACGCTGCATCAATCTATACTAGAAATGTGTTTAGGAAGTTTCATGAGGAGCTTGCTAGTGTGAGTCATTTTACAAAGGAGAAGCTTGAGAAAAATGGTTCGCAGTATAGGTATCGAGTATCTAATTGTTTTAATACTCGAGATACATTTGTTGTTGATATAAACTTGGAGACAAAGAATGCTACTTGTGGATGTCAACTCTATGAATTCTTGGGAATATTGTGTAGGCATATTTTGATGATTTTTCAAACAAAAAACATTGTTCAAATTCCTAGTCACTATATTTTGCAACGTTGGACCAAAGAAGCCAATCGATTTCTTGAGGTTGGTGACATAGATAATCAGAATCATGAATCAGGTGATTTGAGAAGTTTACATGTGCAGCAACTATTTGGCAAATTTTCAAAATTGGTAGAGAGGTCCGAAGAAGCATACAATTATATTCTGGTTGAACTTGATCGTGTTTTTAATACTGCTTCTACAATGGAGAAAGAAGTGGCTGAGAATTGTCTTGAGTCTGACCAGCAAACTTTGATGCTTGAATCATTGGATGATGTTTCTAATTGGAATATCAAAGACCCTCAAGTATCTCAAACAAAAGGTAGAAGAAAAGTGACCGTAGCAGGAAGATACAGAAGTGCTCTTGAATTGGCAACAAACAAGACCTTGGTTAAAAGGAGGCAGTGCAAATCTTGTGGAGAATATGGTCACTATCAATCAACTTGCAAGAAATATGCAACATAGTGTAAGTGATACTGATTTAAAATTATTTATTCAACTATTTTGTTAATTTGTATTTCTTATCATTCATTTTTCTATTTTTTTTGGCAGATTCGTTCGCCAAATGTGGAAAGTTATCTCTTCATATCAAGGTTTTGATAATAACTACTAGGTATGTGAAGATGATATTATAAATTAGACATTACCTGTTGAAATGTTTATCCATGTTAGTTTATTTTAAGTGTTAAATTTTTAAAACTCATTTGTTTAGAATTCCTATTTTATGCAGAGGGTTGCCTATCCCATTTTGCCACTAATGGAGCCTGATGCAGTGGTGCAGAGGTTGATGTTACCAGTGAAGATGCATGATATTTATCTGAACTTTATTTTTGTAAGACTGTGTTGGCCTATTCGTACCTGTTTCATAATTATTATACTTATTACCTTCTAAGCTTGTGTTGTTTCTTCAATTTATTTTAATTTTCATGTTGAGAGTGTCTAATTTTGAAAGAGATTGCTCATGATAGACATAATATAATTCAAGTGCCTAACCTTTTCGGATTGTAATATCCCTTATATTTGTAAGAGCAAGTGAGACAATTTTGAAAGAGTAGTTGGTAAAGTGAAATGGAATAATTGTTGTACCTATAATTAGTAATCTTATATTCGAATGACAAATATGAGGGATACTACAACCCATAAGGCATGTTATCTAACAGAGATTGCCAATCCTCTCTGTTTTATATATTTAGCCATGATCCCAAGTGAAAAATAAACAAGTCCAAGTCAAAATTTAAAAAAGAGATAATAGCACTATATTAACAACTAATTTCCCTGCAATACAAGAAAAATTTCCTTTTATACATATTTTTACAGTAAAAAATTATGAGTATACACTATACAATAAAAAAAATTATTTATAACAAATAGTCTATAGCACACCAAGAGTTCAACTTTGATCAATAGGGATAAGATATGCACTTATGCATTAAGTAATCCATGGCTTTTTTAGTTTCATTATATAGTCGTCACTTGACATCCTTCGATCTTGTTGGAGAGGCTCATACCAAACGAAACACGAGTTAAATACTTAGAAGTTGTTCTCCTCCTCATTCACATGAATACTTTGGTTTATATCCATCCACAAAAATAACCATGAATTACATTGCTGCATTTCATCGAACAGTTGGTATCCATCATTTTCAATTTCATAGAACACCATAACCAATAAACCCCAATCCAGTTGAATGTTACCCATTCTCTACATACTTGCTCTCTAGCTCACAACAGCTATTCTCTGCCATTTTTAATTTTACAGAACACTTTGATCAATAAACCCCAATCCTGCAACCGTTGGATCAAAAACATAGCAACTACCAAATCTTCATCTTCTGCCATTGTTGCTATTCACCAGGTCAGAGCTACAGGGATGCCTCCGTCAATGCAGAAATTTGCCCACATAACTATAGCGTGGAATCCGTGAGAGTAATGAAATAAAAAAAAAGAGACGAAAAAGGAATTAGAGGGAGAGAGATACGAAGGAATCATGAAGTAGTGGGAGAGAATTGGAAAAAACAACAATTAATAGGTGAGAGAAATGAAAAGTGAGTCAAATGGAGTGATAAATTACCGTCATTAGATTATAATAAGATCAATGGTCTAGATTGGGTGTAAGAGTTATGGACTTACACTGGTGTCAAAATATCCTTCCCCTTATTATAATATTATAATTATACAGTTGTATAGTTATAGTAGTAATTATACACTATCGAGTGTTTAGATTTGATTATTTCTAATTTTTACTTAAAAAAATTAAAATATTTTTGGTTATTTTTTTAATAAAAGAAAAAGTTTTTTGTTCTTCAATTTTTTTTATAACTTAAAATTATCTTAAAAATCGCATATGATAGTAAACATATCTAAATAAAATCGATTATGTCTCAGACAATCAACTTTTTTCACAGCTTATTTTTATCATTAATTTCAACTAATCTAGACATCCCTAACATTTTTTTAAAAAATATTTAAGAAAAAATAGCATAAATTGCAAAGAAAACAAAACACTGAACAGCAAGACGGTAGAGAAAGAAACAGAAGAGAGAGAGTTGAAGTTGCGATCGGGTCCGTTTCACTGTCTCCGAAGTGCGATCGACCGATCGTTTGAACTGGAAGTGAAGAGAGTAAAATGCAATTGCGGTGCTTCCATTCTCATCACAATCATACACGCTTCCAGTTGCAGGTTGCTGTCACTGTGAGCCAAACATGATTATCTTTGTTTCCTTTTTGGATAATTTTGTAGTGTCTGTTCTTATCAGATTATGGATCTTTCTTTTTATAGGGTTTTTATTCGGATCCTTTTTTTTTGTTAGATCTGATTGTTATTTTGCTTTGTTAGATATTTGAGCATAGATAACCTTGTGTTTGTATTTTTGGACAGTGGTTGGAGGAAAAGAGAGCAGAAAGCAGCACGTATTAGGATCTGTGGTGGTTGTGCATGTCATCCATGGCCTCTGCTAGCCTTGGAAATGGTGGGGTCGGCAGTTCCAGGTCTGTTAATGGTGGCTTCAGGGGTTCATCTAGTTCTGTCGATTGGCTTGGCAGAGAGATGCTTGAGATGAGGTTGAGAGACAACGAAGAAGATAGAGTTAGTACTTAATTTTTTTCCTTTTTTTTTTTCAATTGTAAATAAATAAATATCAGTTATTGCAATTCTCGACCATTGACTTATTTTCTCTCAGTCTTAGCCTCTGAGGGCACTTTCTTGATACTGATACTCAAACTAAAATAAATGCTGTAATATAAATTTACTTTCCCCTGAAATTTGGAAACTGTTTTAGCCTTTTCTTATTCCTGGTTCCGTCAATCTCAGTTTCCACTGTATTATACGTTGCAGGATAGTGAGCCTGACATCATTGATGGTGTGGGTGCTGAGACAGGACATGTGATAAGAACCAGCATTGGTGGCCGGAACGGTCAATCCAAGCAGGTGAAGAAAAATATCTTGGTCATTTGTTATTAGAAAGCTCTCATGGTTATAGTATCATTATTGAGTTGAACTATCCGCAACCAACTAACTCCTGTGACATTGTTTGTGGTTGAGTTGACAGAATGTTAGTTATATTGCCGAACATGTGGTTGGAACAGGCTCTTTTGGTGTTGTTTTTCAAGTGAGGCAGAACAACCAAGTTTGCTTTTGATATCTTTTAGTAAATGCCGTGCTTAATGTATGGCATACTGAATTATTGATACCTTTTTCCTTCCGTTAATGCTTACATCAGGCAAAGTGTAGAGAAACTGGAGAGATTGTAGCCATCAAGAAGGTTCTCCAGGACAAGCGCTACAAGAACAGAGAGTTACAAATTATGCAAATGCTGGATCATCCAAATATTGTAGCCTTGAGGCATTGTTTCTTTTCAACAACCGACAAAGAAGAACTTTACTTGAATCTTGTACTTGAATATGTTCCTGAAACTGTCAATCGAATTGCAAGGAGCTATAGCAGGATGAACCAGCGAATGCCTTTAATATATGTAAAGCTTTATACTTACCAGGTATGCTTTCAGGTTGGATTTGGAATTGGAAAACTGGAAATACATATAAGAATATCAAGTCAACCCCCTGAAGTATTTGATGATTATAGAGTAAATGCTCTAATATGTCCTCCAAAGATATATCTATCGCCAAGTTGGTCCTTGATTTTTTTTGACACCAAATAAGTCCTCAATAGATTTAAATGGTTACCATGTTCGTTGTTCAACGATTCAAATGTCACCAGTTTGGTCCTCTAGATTGAGGACTTACTTGGTGATACCTTAATCTTTAAAGGGATTACATGGTGACATCTCAATATTTGGAGGACCTATTTGGTGTTTTTTACGGAATTAATGATGGGGGATTAACTTCGAGGAGCAACTTCTTGACTGTTACATCCTCATAGGACCAAGTTGAAACGCCAAGATGTTGAAATAAATATATGATTGACCCATGAAAAGCTAACTCATTTCTTTTAACCCTGCCTAATTGTTTTTAATAAATTTTATATTAAGTTCTCAGCCTTATATTTATCTGATATGAAGAGTTTGAGTTCTATTTTGTGTATGGAATTACTTTTTGAAGTAATTGTAAAACAAGAAAAAAAAAATATAATGGATATTTCTTTTTGTATTGCGTCTTTTTATCTATATGCCTATAGGGGTATTGGTTAATGGACTTTCAGAAGGAAACATAAATAAATAATTGGCCGATTTATTCATTTTGAATCCCTATTTGTTTCTCGTCTGATTATATATTTATTTCTTATTTTTCTCTATATTGGCTGCAGATCTGTAGAGCCCTTGCTTATATACATAATTGCATTGGTATATGCCATCGTGACATCAAACCTCAGAACCTACTTGTAAGACACTTCTTTCAGCTATTGATTTGTTTGTTGCGTGGAACTCATTTGGTATAGTCAATACTTCATACGGGTTCATTTATCATGACATGATTTTTGTGGCTTTAATCACTGGGTGATGTCTTAAACTTTTCTCCTAAGTTTGCGTTGAAACTGATAGTTTCAGCACATTAATTGTCCATGTTGAAGACAAACTTTTCCAATGCTTAAGTTGCTTGATGTCTTTATATCACTAGTAGCATGCATTAAACACTTTGTCAAAGAAAGTAAGAAACTCAGCTGGCATGTCGGGGGGCCATCTTCCTAAAAGCTTGAGTTAGTAGGTAGTGGCATAAGCTGCACAACAATGGCTTCGTATTAGTAACACCATGTATATCACATCTTTAAATAAAGCAGTTTTCTGAAATAATTAGAGCCTTGTTCAGTTGTTCTTGCTCTAATGCTCTATGACAATGGCTGAGCTGGCTGGAGTGTTTTTTTTTTTTTTGGTTGATTGAGAAGTTCTGATTTGGATATAGCCTTCTAGGAGCATTGCGACTACCTCATCATCTTCTATCAATCATTGTGAATTTAAGTTTTGCCTAACCTATCTGAAATATGGTATTAGAAATGGCTTGGGATTGGGCCTAACTCAACCCTAAAAGTTTATAAAGACTACTAGGGTCATATCTTTAGTCAATGTGGGACTCTTATAAATGATAGAATGTATACCCATGTTTGTATCTGTTTGTATTTATTGTGCTCAAATGCACGTTACTCATGTCAGGTGAACCCACACACTCATCAGCTGAAACTATGCGATTTTGGGAGTGCGAAAGTGTTGGTAAGATATTGAGATAAGCACTGGTGATTGATGAAACTACTTTTTTCCCCCTCAAGTTTCATCCATGTTCTAATTCATCAGGTGAAAGGAGAACCTAATGTTTCTTACATCTGTTCAAGATATTATCGTGCCCCAGAACTTATATTTGGGGCTACTGAGTATACAACTGCCATAGATATTTGGTCAACTGGCTGTGTAATGGCTGAGTTACTTCTTGGACAGGTAATTTGATGCTTAAATAAATGTGATAATGTTTTTCTCATTTCACTGTTTCCTTGTTTTCTGTTGTCTTTTTCATTTCCTCTGAAGTTTAAGTTAATTTGCAGCCCTTGTTCCCTGGAGAGAGTGGAGTTGATCAACTAGTTGAAATCATCAAGGTGAGGATTTACCATCCATATTTTTGAATTTATTTGGATTTGGCTATCCTAGAATTAAGTAATTTTTTTGGTGTACACTTGTACAATGAAAGCAAATGAGGTTTGAGTCTAACACCTCTTGTAAAACTACTCCAACCCCCACCACTAGGTTGACCTTAGTGGGTTGAATTATGTAACTTTTTAATAAACAATTAATTGTGATATTTTATTTAGACGTTATATGCACAGTAAATTCACTTGGGTCTGCCAGAGATGATGTATGTTCTGGGGATTTTGACATTTCCTCTGCATCGTGGCTTAGTTTAATATAGAGGATATGTTTATTTGTTTAGGTCAAAGATTTCATGTCTTAAATATAAAGATGCCTTTCTGTGCTTGATTAACTCCTTGGTTTGAGTGGGGATAAATCAAGAGAAAGCAGAATTTCATTTACATGCTCATTCTGTTCTCTTGATTTCCCTAGTTCTGATATTGGTCAATTGATATAACAGTTTTTTAGTTCACTATTCCAAGAGAGTCACAAAAAATTACAATCTAATTTTATTTTATTTTTTTAATTTCAGGTTTTGGGAACGCCAACCAGGGAGGAGATAAAGTGCATGAACCCAAATTATACTGAATTCAAGTTTCCACAGATAAAACCTCACCCGTGGCACAAGGTTCACCCTCTCATGCTTTACTTACATTCTATAGTTACTTGAATGTTCGTAATAATTCAGGATTTGCGTTAAATTTTTTTATCCTAATTCTCTTCCTAGATGGGCCAGATTTTAATCATTGTTGAGTCTGTACGGATTATAGATATTTCATAAATGATATTGGTGTCAACGTGGTTCATTTGATGCCACTTGTGTTCTTTGTCCTTTAGTGCTTGTGGGTGATTGAACTGCTAGAATTTAATTGATTCTTAGTTTCTGGGATGTGGCGAATTCTGTCCTACTTTGAGTATTTTGAATGTAGATTGTCCTTATGTGATTGAAGGAGATGTTTCATTGGGAAAAAATGATAAAGGAGGTCTTTTGTGTAAATGGGAAAGATAATCCTTTCTACAGTTGTATTTCCTCCCTATCCCAATAACTTTTTCAAAAATATATACAAAAAAAAGGAAAATCCCTTCTACAATTTACATCTTGGAAAAAGAAGTCGTAGTTAGTATTTTAATCTGAGGTATTTCTGAGTTGTTTTCCCCCAGAAGCAGTGGACTTTGCCTCTACTTTCCCTACTTTTCTGCACTTTTATCCTCACTACGTTTTCTCTTTACTCGATCCATGTATATTTGCCCCACTTCCTAGTCCTAGTTTAATTATACATGTTCGTAGTCCCATTTGAGTATGGTTGGAGTTTTCCTTTGGGTTTTGACTGGTGAGGAACATTTTTTGACGTCCCAAACTCGGGGATAGGCATAAAAGTCTTGATTGTATTGATATTGTTATTGTTATAAATTAGTCCCTGTCCCTCTATTGCACGTGAGTGTGAAGCTATTCAATTTGAGCAAGAGTATTGGTAAAGTTCTATGAAGCATCCACACTGACACTCTACTATGCCCATACGACACGTTTCCAACACCTCCTATATCAAATAAAGTATAAAAAATATAATTACGAAAAATGTCAAGCTTATATCGTAACTATGCCTCTTTGTATTTTTTGTGTGAGATTAAAAAAATTTCAAACTTAGGTGGTAGGAAAGACAAAATGCTTACATTATTTATGATGTGGTATTTTTTTAGGCTCATTTATCAAGTAAAATTGTGAAATTTAACTAGTTATTTTAGGAAAATCAATAAAAATCTTGTTTCTCTACTTACTAGATTTTTTTGGTGTTCCCGTGTCATATATTTTGGACATTAGCTGTGTCAAGGTGTTTGTCAAGGTGTTTGTGTTGTGTCTGGTGTCCATGTCAGAGTCTGTGCTTCGTAGGTAAAGTTTGAATGAGGGATTCACTTTAATATGATACTATCCTAATTTGACAGGTCTTTCAGAAACGTTTACCCCCAGAAGCTGTGGACCTTGTCTGTAGGTTCTTTCAGTACTCTCCCAATTTAAGATGTACTGCTGTGAGTATTACTTCATTCCATTTTTTGTACCATTCTCATCTTGGTTGTACAATTATTATAAAATTATTGATACTCATCATATCATGTCACTATAGTTGGAGGCTTGCATTCATCCCTTCTTTGATGAATTAAGGGACCCGAACACCCGCCTTCCTAATGGTCGCCCTCTTCCTCCGCTATTTAATTTCAAACCTCAGGGTGAGTAAATACTGTCTCATTGATCCGCCAAATCTAGTATTGAAGTTCCTTAGCAGTTTGCCAATTGTAGAATTCTCACAACGTTGACATGATTTGTTAGTTAAGTTTGCTTTGCTATACAATCAAAGTTTCTGGAAAGATAAAAATGAATCTTTTGTAAAATTTGCTTTGGAACGCGTGTTTTTATGCTATTTCGGCTAATTGTAGTCTATTCGACCAGGCTGTTAGTTTTTATGTTAGGATCATAAAGGACATCGTGTGGTGCAAATTTTGGATATGCATTACACACATTTGTTAGTTTTTCTGTTTCCCTTTGTCTTCCTGACTCGTATGTTGTTCATTCATGCAGAACTTTCTGGTATGCTTCCTGACGTTATCAATCGGCTTATTCCAGAGCATGCTCGTAAACAGAACTTATTTATGGCTTTGCACACATAGCAAGTTTTATTTTTTCCCCCCATTTGTCACCTAGCAGGCTGTAAATTATCCGGTGCTTCTATAAGAAAGAACGCCTCAGAAAGAGTTCCTTGGATTATATTATATAGTATGATAGTATGATAATTTTCTTTTTTTCCTTTTTATTTATTGTCAAGGGAGTTGTTTTATATTCTTGCTCAAGAGACAAAGTTTTCATGTATACTCTTTCTCTCGTACATGTGCTACTGGTTGTTTTAAGCCCTCTTCGGTACAACTTAAGGATAAGACATGAACGAATTAGGTTAGATAATATAAGGCATCATGGTGTGGTTGCAATTTGTACATTGCATTTGTTTTTTATACTTTCCATCGTTTGATGTGTTGTGCATGACTGAATGATATTATCTAGAGCATCTTTGGTTTGACATTGATATCGATCTTTTGAAGCTTTGGAACAAGGAATTATGAATTCTCATGAAATGAACGTTAAAATAAAAAAACCTTGCTTTTACGTTGCGTTGGGGTTTAATGCTAAAACAAGCATGCTACTAGTATCTGCTGCAATCATGTAACTTCTTTTGGGATAAAAGAAATTTATGGACTAAAATGTCGATATAAACAAATGTTCGTTTCAGGTGACAGTTTTAGTTTTATGTTTAATAAATAGCCCTGCACTCTATCTATTAAGGTAGTGTTTGGCCCAGTTTTTTTTTGTTTCTCTTTCTCTTATAAGTAAAAACTGGGTCAAACAGGATTTGTGACAAACCTCAGCTGGCTTTTTTTTATGTACAAAATGCAAAAATGGCTTTTAAGCCAAAAGTTAAAAATATGAGCTTTTCGACAAAAAGTTGGTTTTTTTTGTGGGTCATCGTAATTAATACTTAAATATTCTAATTAACAGTTGAAATCTTCAATATCTTTTCCTTATCTCTTTGTAAAAATAGCAATTTACTAAAACCTTCAAAAAGTTTTATTCTCATTTATCGATTATTTATTTCACTTTAATATTTATGAATTTTATTGTTATTTAAAAAGTTTACATGTTTAAAATTTTTTAATGTTAAATAATTATTTTGATAAATTTATATTGTTTAGTTTTTTTTAAAAAAATAAAATATTGAGTTTTATCAAAAAATTATTTTTGTTGTAAATTTAATTTTAAAAATAATTATATTGATAATTTATTTTCTTATATCAAAGATATGTGACAGCTAATGATAAATAATTTAAAAAAGTTGACACAAATATTTTATCAATTAAATAGCTTTTTACTCATAAGTAGCTTATAAAGTATCAAATAATGAAACTGTCAAATAGCTTTTAGCTTTTCTTTTAAAGCTCTTATTTTCAGCTTTTACTTAAAAGCCGCTTATAAGCCAAAAATAAGCCGCTTATAAGTATAAAAAATAAGCCCCTCATAAGTAGCTTATAATAATAATATGAATATTTTGTCATCCTCCCAACTGTAGTAAACTATTACCCTCCGTCAATTTTTAAAAAGGCTATTGAAACACCGGACCAAAAGTAAAAACAATTGAGTCTTCCAAAAAAAAGAAAAGATCTGACATTGATTAGGGTTACAGATCCCTCTTCTCACTGTTCAAGAAAGAGCCTGTACTTTTTTCACCGCGTTCATTTCCTTCCTCACCACACGTCTTATTTTTTTTAAAGAATTACTCTTCACTTGAATTTTGAAAAACTGATACTTTATTTTATAAAGTTACTCTACCGATTTTCAAAATTCTCGCCATTATTCATAAAAAAATTTGTCTTTGTATTTTTATAAAATTGTATTATAGATTTTCAAAATCCGTAATTCAGGGATTTTAAAAATACGCGGCACTGTTTATAAAAAATTCGTCTTTGTATTTTATAAAACTATGCTACGGGTTTTTAAAATCTGAGGTTTATGGATTTTAAAAATTTGTGGACTATGGATTTTTAAAATTTGAGCAAGGGATAAATTTTGGGAAAAAAATCGGACGTGTGATGGGGAGAAAATGAGTGTGGTGAGGAAAGTATGAGCTTCAAGAAAGACATCGAATGACCCTCAAATTTTGAGCCATGGATCCTGTCATGTCCAAGAAGGAACTAAACAAGGTGCAATTCCCATCCCACGGCTCATGTAATCCAATTTTTAGCCTGTTTGGATAGGATTTTAGGAGGGATTAAAGCGCATTCCTACAGAAGCCAAAATTTTAGCTTCTCACATAAATACTTTAAAATCTATGCCAAAATACATTCTGAATGCTGCAAAATCCTATTCAAACGGGCCCTTCATGTTTCAATTTTTATGGTTCAGATTGTTTAACAATTGGATATGATACTCTACCTTCTCCAATTTTCAGATAATAATCTCAAATAGCCCGGGACTGGACGCAGAAACACTCATTGATTCTTATATTCTTTTTACCACAATTTTAACAAATTAGCAATAATAATGATTAAGTCAATGAGCCCCAATCTAATTTACATGGTAATGGATTACTTACACTAGTTTTAATTGGGTTTTATTACTTTATCTTTTCTTTATGACAAAATGACATTTTTAGTCTCTTAACTCTTTGTGCAAATTCATTTTGGTCCCTTAACTTTTTTTTTTGATTCGTTTTGGTCCCTAAACTTCTATGTTAGATTTGATTTGGTCCCTACCGTCAAGTCCATCAAGGACGTTAACAGATATGTCATAACGTCGTCAATAATTATCTATGTGGACAAAATAAAAATAAAAAAAACAAAATGACGAGGATATCTGAATGGCATGTGACGTGGCAAATCTGAACGTTGGGATTTCTAAAAATTAGGGTTTATGTAATTCCTAAATCCCCAACTCCAAGGTTCATAAAACCCCAATTCCTCTTAAATCTTCTTCCACCATCTAGTCTCTTACAAGAAAACTTCTCCGGAAAAGCATCTATCCACCCGAGATCGTCTTCTTCTGGTGTAGCAACGATGAATTCTCAATCTTCATCCATGGGAAGCCAAGGCCAAGTACCAGCGTTGTTTTGCGAATGTGGGGATAGGGCTATGTGTCGCACTGCTAGGACGGACTGGAATATGGGTAGAAGGTTTTGGGGTTGCATAAATTAAAAGGCGAGTTTCGTTCCTCTTTATGGGTTTATCTCATTTTCCTTCTATTTTGGTCTCTATTTTGGGAAGAACTGAGTTGAATCTATTTTGCATTCATCTTTTCTGGGTATCTCCTTCTGATTCACAGTTCTTGATTTAATTATGTGGACCACTTCAGGAGGTCAATTGTAGGTTTTTTTTATTTGGTTGGAAGGTGTTCAAGAGCTTCTCATGCAGAGACAAAGGAGGAAGATTTGGACACGGAATAAATTGGTTAAGCAAGCCATGAAGAAAATTAGGCTTCTTAGCTTTTTTTTGTTAGTTAGTTTGCTTATGAATGTGTTTTTTTTTTTTGCAAAATTGCTCATGTAACAACTATTAATCTTGGGAAGGTTGTAATGAAGTATGTAACAACCGTTGTAATTGAGCTTATTATTGGATGAATTGAAATGGAATGTTTTTGAAGCTATTCATCTTTGTTCATTTCCTGTAATTGATCCAAATATAGAATTAAAGGGAACTTATATGATCCAAGTGCTATAAGCTATTCATCTTTGTTCTTTTCCTATAATTGATCCAAATATTATACTAAAGTAGAGAATCTTAGTAAGAAAAATTACAAGTCAACAAGAATAGAGTTGAATAAAGTAAATCATAGAAATGTGTAACAACACAAATGAATTAAATTGACATTTTGTTGAGTCACCATCAGGATGATACACTGACCCAATCATTTTAGTGAACTTATCAACACCTTCCAGGACAATCCGAACCTACGTGCCCACTTGGTTTCAAAAAATATGCAGATAAAGAACAAAAATATAAATTGTGTTTGGGCAGTTTTAGCATCATTGTTCAGTGCAAAAGGATCAGCAGCAGTTTCAACAACAGATGCTGAAATTGCTAGTCTTTGGGCAGACAAAATAATGAACCAAATATAGAATTAAAGGGAATTGATGGAAACAAATTAGTTTAACAAAGCATGATAGTATTACAAAGTGTTCAACAAAACAAAACAAGCATAAGATTGCAGGAAATTGATCCAAGTAATGAATTCATGCCCAAACTACTCCAAGTACATATAATGCAGAATACAAAACACAACTAACAAAATACTCCTATTCCAAATCGATTCTAATTTTTGGGTTTGACTCTCCTAATTGGTATCTTCTTCCTGGTGGTTGCTAGTTGTGTTAGCAGCATTGATGGTTCACTAGTAATGGCAGAAGATTGTGTTCCTAGTGATGTTGCTGCTTGCTCAGGTGTTGCTTGTGATCTTGCTTGATGAGACCCTTCTTGCGACTGTGTTCCATGCTGAGATTTTGCTAGTTCTGATGCTACCTCTAGTGGTTCACGAGGTGGCATCAGTCAGGTGTTTTTGTTGTGTCTTGTAGTCCCACAATTTTTGCACTTGATAGCAAATCCTTTCCTTGTCATCTTGGCCCTTGACCCCTTAGTTTCTTCATCAGCAGCTTTTGCCCTACATTTTTTGGGTTTCCCAGGTTGCCTTCTTAGTGGAGATGGTAAGATATCAGGTGTATCACTTTGTCTTCACATGTTAGGTGCAATCAAAGGATAAATAATGGACTCATACACTGCCTGGTGCGATTCCTTTTTGAAGTACACATGGATGTAATTGTCAGGGTTAATGTAATTTTGTTCATACAAGATATTGCATGAGAGCAAGGTATCCCGATCAAACTCCAAAGCCTATAGGTACATTCCTTCATGTCTAAATTGACCACAAATCTCTCCTCAAGATTGCTAACATGCTTCATTTCAAACAGGAACTCGTATGATTGCCTGTAAGGGACAAATTTTAATCAAACTTAAAAGTTAAGTCCAGGGACCAATTTGAACCAACTTAAAAATGTTAAGGGACCATTTTGAATTAACTTAGACAAGTCAAGGAGCCAATTTGAATCAACTTAAAAAAGTTAAGGGACCATTTTAAATTAACTTAAAAGATAAGGGACCATTTCCTTACCTTGAGATCCACCACCTAATGCCATCTTTGTTTTGTTTCAACTTCTTGTTGATCCTAAGTAGAATAGAGCCTTCAAATGCCATAGTTTTTTTTTTTTTTCTGTTTTGTTGTCATCTCTCCATGAGGTACACAGATTTCTTCAAGCATTGTTATAATAGGCTTTCCTCTACGACCATAATGACAAAGTTGAAGGTCTCTGACATATTATTGGTCAAGATATCACACTTTGGTCCAGGAGTAAACATGAACCTACTCCAGTGCATGGGTGCATTCTTGATCAAACATCTATAAGCTTCCACATTTATCACACACATCTTTATATATTTCTCCCAGTGTTGACATAACTAGCTCTGGCTGTTTTTCACATTAGCTCTTTTAGTTGTTTTCCAGAAAATCTTTTCCTAAAGTCATTATACAAGTGCCTAAAACAAAAATGTTGATCAACACCCGGTAGCAACTTGTCAATAGCATGTAACAAACCCTGCATCAAGAACAATGAAATTTCAAAATGCTAGAATGAATATTCCAATAATTTAACTTAAATAACAAATCTTTATTAACATTAGATAAGTACCTTTTGTTGGTTTGACATGAATGTTAAGTGTTGCATATTGTTGGACCACCCAAATCTTTGATTAACAACTGCAGAAACCATGTCCATGAGCCCCTTGTTTTACCTTCAACCACACTATTGCAATTGGAAGCACGTGTTCATTAGATTCATTCCAAACTGTAGCTAGTATCTGCCTACCATATCTTCCCTTTAAGAAATAGCCATCTAACCCAATGATGTGTTTGCATTTCATATAACTTTTCTTACATCCACTAAAGCAAATGTATAATCTTTGGAACTATGGTAAAATTTAAACAGAAGCATGATTAACCATCAATTGGATTGTACTATTCGGGTTTGGCCTTAACAACTCCCCAGAATAGTCTCTCAATCTTCTAGATTGCTCATTGAAGTCACCATCAACTATGTCAAGTGCCTTTCTTTTTGCCCTTTGGGCTTTGGACTTGGTAACACCCAAGTTCCACTTCCTATATGCCTTGTTTCTAATATCTTCAATTTTCATGTTGGGATTTTCCCTCACACCTTCAATCTTCTTACTTAGCCACTTTGAACTTAACATCTTAACCCTATACTCTGTTACATTTATGTTCATTAACTACGCTCCTTAATTGCTATGTATCCGCGTCAGGGAGCTTAGCACAATATGCAGTCCAATCACATCCGGGCTTCCATATGATTCTTACCCTTTCCTTATCATTTTTTTTAATCTTAGATCTCTGCCTGAGTGGATGGCATAATATTTCATTGCCTCCTTAAAATCCTCCTTGGAAGCAAATTCAGTACCCACCTTCCATCTGTGGTCCGTTATCTTTTTTAGTCTCCTAAACAGAGGATACTTCCCTTGTCTTCCCACATTGTCATCATTTGAATCTTCATTAGTAATCAATTCTTCATCCAAATCTACCTATGCATCCTCATCAATATCCAATGTGTCAACATTTGGATCAAGCTTACTAGCATTTAAGTTTGATTAATCCCAATCAGAATAGCAATATCATAAGGCTCCTCTTCCATAATCCTTTCCTCTTCTTGCTGCCGATTCTCCTCCTCATGCATATCTCTTAGTTGTTCCTCTTCTTATTGCACTTCAACTCTATGTTTTTGTTTACTATGCCTCTTACTCACCCCTCCCTTCATTTTCCTTTTGCCTTTCTCTACCACTATTTCTTCATTAGCAACCTCCTCCACAAATACTTCCTCCTCTTCAACCATATTGTGTTCAATATCATCTATATCCTCCTCCTCTTGCACTTCAACCCTCTGTTTTTGTTTACTCTTCCTCTTCCTTTTGCCTTTTTCTACCACTACTTCTTCACTAGCTGCCTCCTTCACAACCACTTCTTCCTCTTCAACCACATTGTGTTGGACAACTTCAACAACATCGTCATTGGTATCCTCCTCAATCACCACTTCTAGCTCAACAACTTCAATATCATCATCATTTGTATCATCATCATTTGTATCATCATCATTTGTATCATCATCATATACATCATTAGCAAGCATAGGTTATGAAATTCTAAGCTCTACATACATTTCCACCTTACCAAAACACTTGGCCGATTGGACCATTTCCATTGCACCATCGTCATCCAATAGCTCCTTAAACCCCTCATCAAAATGACCATCAATTTTGTACCACAATGTCACAACTGATGTATCATCCCTAAACTAATCCCAAAGGGCAACCAAACAATGGATGTAACTCCATCTATCTTCTTCCATTAACCACTCGATGCATAACCCATCTATGTATTCCTATTTCGTTTGTTCTTTGTCAAATTTGCCACTTCTACAACAAAATTTTCCATTCTAAAACACGAAAAACCAGACACAAATCAAGAACAATCAGACAAAATTCATGAAAAACTAGCCAAAAAACAAGCATGATCAGACAAAAAAAAACATCAACCTTCATGCAAATATAACAAGCACATGGAAACCTCAAAATTACCCTTATCAGATAAGTTTTACACACAAAAAAACATGTACTAGAGAGGATAGAAAAGACAAGACCAACACACGCACTAGCACACCAATTCTGAATAAAAAAAGACACACCCTATTGACCACCCATCAACGAAGCAAAACGGAACAACACACACTAGTGTAACACAAACCAAAAAAAATCCAAACATCATACCTAGCTTCTGATTCTAGCCACGATTTCGCTTGATTATAAATTACACTCCTTCGATTACTCAACGCCCTTCACATTTTCTTGCTTGAATGTCAGATTCAAGCTTATTATTTTTCATTTTAATCACTAACTAATACTAGATATGAGGATATATTACTAAATATTTTTTTTACGGAGAATAAAATCAAATAATAACAAATAAAAAGAAAAATTATTAGTTCATATAGAACTAAAACAAAGCATTTTTAGTGTAGTAACCAAAACTAAAAGCCTAAAATTTAATTTTGCTCTTTTGGCTTTTAGCAAAATTTTATTTTGATCATCTATTTTTTTTATTAATTTAATGGATAAAAGTTGTATTTTAGTCCAACTAAAATGAGTAAGATGTGTAGAACCAAATTGTGAGAAAAATGTTAATCTAGCTTTTCCCCTCTTTTTTTTTGTGGGTACTATTATGCACGGCTAAATAACATTTTTGGTCCTTTATATTGTAAGAAAATTTCAATTTGGTTACTTATATTTATTTTGATTCATTTTAGTTGTTTATGTTGTATTTTTTTTAGATCAATTTGGTTTTTTATGTTTACTTTAATTCTCTTTAGTCTATTATATTGTATCTTTTAAATCACTTTGGTTTTTAGTATTGTATTTTTTTTTATCAATTTAGTCCCTATGTTGTAATTTTTTTTTTACTAATAAGAAGATGTAAAATGACATTTTTTTAGCTTATCTAATAACTCAATTAGACAAAGTTAATAAAAAGGACTAAATTGGCTCAATAAATACAACATAAGAAACTAAATTGAATCAAAATAAATATAATAGATTAAGTTAAATTTTATTACAACATGAGAGACTAAAAGTGTAATTTAACCTATAATCAATTTTTTTTTTTAAATATACTAATATTAATGGTTAAGACTTTTTTTTAAGGCTTGGGATCTATAGAAAAATAATTATTTTATGAACATTAATTATTTGGTACATTGAATACACCGGATTAAATATGTAATAAATATATAATTAAATTAATAAAAAATAATTTTATCAAATATTAAATTAGTGTATGACAAATTTAACGGTAGATTTACACAAATAATTTTATTGAAAAAAAATATTGAAGGTTTGGTGCTAGTTGCAATCGAAGGGCCCGAAATGGTGGCCTGAAGATCGAACGGGAAAGCAGAAGATGATTCTAGAATGTGTCCACGTGGCACCACACATAACCCTCATCCTCTCCCAAAACCCTTCTTATTCTTCAATTCTGTCTTCTCCATATCTGTTTCATTTCTTCTCCAGCTTCTGCATCTACACTTGCCAAATTAGGGTTAGGGTTAGTATTTTCCTCCGTTTGCTCTTCAGACATGGCTTCCTCCAGCGCCCAGATACACGGACTCGGAGCCCCGTCTTTCGCTGGCCCACTCAAGAAGCCCGATTCACGAACCGTATTCTTTGGGCAGAGGCTAAACAGTAAGGCGTTCCCGCGCTCCGCATTTCTCAAGCTGAAGAGCAGGAGGGGTTACGCCGTCGGCCCTCTCAGAGTCGTTAATGAGAAAGTTGTTGGTATTGATTTGGGGACTACCAACTCCGCCGTCGCCGCCATGGAAGGCGGCAAACCCACTATCATCACCAACGCCGAGGGCCAGAGAACGACGCCCTCTGTGGTCGCCTACACCAAGAACGGCGACAGGCTCGTCGGTCAAATCGCCAAGCGTCAGGCGGTGGTAAATCCCGAGAACACTTTCTTTTCCGTGAAGAGGTTCATCGGGAGGAAGATGTCGGAGGTGGACGAAGAGTCCAAGCAAGTCTCTTACAGGGTCATTAGGGATGAGAACGGCAACGTCAAGCTCGATTGTCCTGCTATTGGCAAGCAGTTTGCTGCTGAAGAAATTTCTGCCCAGGTATCTTTTCCTTCTCTGCTACTTCTTTTGCTACAAGTTTTGAGCTTGTTTCGGTGAAGCTTGTTTCTGCGTCGTAAGACATTGTTGGTTGTGTTCATTTGTTTGCTGTGGCAGTAAGATTCTTTCCTATTTCTTATATAGGTCTTGAGGAAGCTCGTGGATGATGCTTCGAAGTTTTTGAACGATAAAGTGACTAAGGCTGTAGTTACTGTGCCTGCTTACTTCAATGATTCCCAAAGGACTGCCACTAAGGATGCTGGTCGGATTGCTGGTTTAGAAGTTCTTCGTATTATCAATGAGCCAACTGCGGCATCACTGGCTTATGGTTTTGAAAGGAAAAACAATGAAACTATTTTGGTGTTTGACCTTGGAGGTGGTACTTTTGATGTCTCAGGTATGGAAGTCACTCCAATTGTCCTATTTTACTGGTTAGTTAAAGTGTTCTTTTGTACCTTGTTAGTATTGACTCATGTAAATTGATTTATTAGTGCTTGAGGTCGGTGATGGAGTGTTTGAAGTGCTGTCTACTTCTGGTGATACACACTTGGGTGGTGATGACTTCGATAAGGTTGGAGTTCTTATCCTATCCTGTTATTGTAGAAATTGAATTTTTAATGTTTTGAGATATTTTTGCTAACTGTTCCCTATGGTAATCTGCTGGCTGTAGAGAATTGTTGATTGGCTGGCTTCAAACTTCAAGAGAGATGAAGGTATAGATCTTTTAAAAGACAAACAAGCCCTTCAGCGCCTCACTGAGACAGCTGAGAAAGCGAAAATGGAACTATCATCATTGACTCAAACAAACATCAGGTATTTTACATTGTCATTGTGCAATCTACTCTCAATGCAGCAGGTTTTCGAGTGTGCCTCTTATGATGTTCAAACTGCTGAGCTATTGACGTGTTTGTTTCAGTTTGCCATTCATAACTGCTACAGCAGATGGCCCCAAGCATATTGAGACCACACTTACAAGGGCTAAGTTTGAGGAGTTATGTTCAGATCTTCTTGACAGGTAATGACATCCAAATTTATCCTCCCCCCACGCCCCACCACAAAAAAAAGAGCACTGAGGTTGAATGATTACAAACTGCATTAATTTGCTGCTTCACTGGACCTTAGAGCTGAACTAGTTACCTAGGTATAGTAGTGATACTTACGCCAATGTTTTTTCAGGCTAAAGACACCTGTTGAAAATTCATTGAGAGATGCAAAACTCTCGATTAAGGATATTGATGAAGTGATACTTGTGGGTGGATCCACACGTATCCCTGCAGTTCAGGAGCTTGTAAAGAAGATGACTGGGAAGGATCCAAATGTCACTGTCAATCCCGATGAAGTGGTTGCCCTTGGAGCTGCAGTTCAGGTGGGTTTTACCTGTTTACATTGAGTAGTCATTTGATTTTATGTTTAAGGTGAGAATGTTGATTTCTGGGTTGTTGTATATTTTAGTAATGTCCCTTATAATTTTTAATTTATTTTAGGCTGGTGTCTTGGCTGGAGATGTTAGTGACATTGTGCTATTGGATGTTACCCCATTATCGTTGGGTCTGGAAACTCTAGGTGGTGTGATGACCAAAATTATTCCGCGAAACACCACTCTTCCCACTTCTAAGTCAGAAGTTTTCTCTACTGCTGCTGATGGACAGACTAGTGTAGAGATCAATGTTCTTCAGGGCGAGCGAGAATTCGTTAGGGACAATAAATCTCTTGGTAGCTTCCGATTGGATGGCATTCCTCCTGCGCCACGCGGGGTTCCCCAGATTGAGGTGAAATTTGACATTGACGCCAATGGGATTCTCTCAGTCACTGCTGTAGATAAGGGCACAGGGAAGAAGCAAGATATTACCATTACTGGTGCTAGCACTTTGCCCACTGATGAGGTATCCTCTATGGCATTCAATAAATTATTTAGACTGTCTTAAAGTATTTGTGTTATAAGACAGTTACTTATGTTTGGGGTAGTTAGTAGTTGCTTACTTTGGTCTCTTGAATGAATTGCAGGTAGAGAGGATGGTAAATGAGGCTGAGAGATTTGCAAAAGAGGACAAAGAGAAGAGAGATGCCATTGACACGAAGAACCAGGCAGATTCTGTTGTCTACCAGACTGAGAAGCAATTGAAAGAGCTTGGAAACAAGGTTCCTGGCCCTGTGAAAGAGAAAGTCGAAGCAAAACTAGGAGAGCTTAAAGATGCAATTTCGGGTGGTTCTACCCAAGTCATTAAGGATGCCATGGCTGCCCTCAATCAGGAAGTTATGCAGCTTGGTCAGTCCCTGTACAACCAGCCAGGAGCTTCTGGGGCAGGGCCTACACCACCTGGCGGCGAGTCTGGTCCTTCTGAATCATCAGGCAAGGGACCCGATGGAGATGTGATTGATGCAGACTTTACAGACTCAAAATGAGTTGTTGAGATTGTCTAATAGCCACTTTTTTTCTTCTTATGAAAAATGTTTTTCTGTGTTAAGGTAGTAGTGATTTTTGTGGATGGAGAGGGCGTATGTTTCCGTGATAAGTTAGACGCAGGTTTTATAGGTGCTCACAATTGATGCTCATTTTGTACCTTGGGAATTTTGTTTGAGAAACACAGGTATTGTGGGTGGAATTTATAGGCAGAAGATGTCGTAATAGTCGTTGGTTGAAGATAAGAGAAAATAAGATTATTTTACCAATGTCTTGTGATGAGTCAACAGGACAGGTTTTCAGGGAAAAGGGTACTTCTCCTAATACTTAAGTGCTACATTAGCACGTGAAAAGGAAAAAAATCGGAAATGTTTGTTGCTTGTTGATATTGTTTATTTTTCAACTAATAATGGTAACATGACTTATTTTTATTGCATGCCCTAAATTTACATGATCGGCCTGATTCGTTTTGTATACGTGACACCTAGGAAAGCAAGTCTAAGGCGTAACATGGAGGTCAGTAATTCTGTTTAATGTTTAAAAGTTCATGTTTACGGGTTCAGAATTTTGCTAGTGAATTTTTTTCCTTTGTTATTTTTAAATTTTTACATGAAGTATGTTTAGCTAGTTTCTTGATCCTTGAGAGGGAGAGAAACTCAAGATAGTTGGAAAGGAACCACAACAAAACGAGGGACGATCCCTTAAACTCTGCGTGCTCTTTAGCAGTGCAGTAGTTTTATTCTGAGTTAATCACTTCTGTTTGGGAGTACAATACCATTTTAAGATAGAGATGGATTAAGATTTTCAATCCCAAACATAATAAAGTTTTGGCAGAAAGCAGAATATACAAATGAATGTTTAGAGGATAAATGATAATTTTAAGAGTGTACACAAGGTATGCAGAAAGGGAAAGTTATTCAGTCCCAAATAATCCTTTTAGGACTCCTAGGTACACTATGAACTCTTTCAATAATGGGATAAGCATATGCTGCGGAGTCATCTTGGTGGTATGCATATGGTGCTCCTCCTACTCCTAATCCTTTGTGCTGCTGCTGGTGTCTGCTTGTTGTGTAATAATAACCAACCCCTGGAGCCAGCAGCCTTAGTTGAGGATCTTGTGGCGGCCTTGACGGTGGATAAGCGTGTTGTTGTTCGACAGTGGCAGCGCTGTTGAGGTTTGTTAGGCTGGGCGAGCTTCTCACCTTTTGCATTCGGTTGGGATGGCGAACCCCATGAAATGGGGATTCACAAGTAGTATGGCCATCTGGGGATATGGATTGTGGGGAAGAACATGCGGATGACGTTGCTGCCGCCTTAGGACTGGTGCGGATGATGCCGTTGATGGCGTCTATGTAACGCTGCTCTAACCAATAAGCCGCTTGATGGTTTTCAAGCATAACTGGTTTTGTTGGAAAGAGGAAGGCGCGAAGCAAGGGCGTTCCTCCGCTCTCGTGGCGATCGTGCTCCTCTATCATGTGCTTCAAATCTTCATCATTCCTCACCGACACCAATGCATCCAGATCTTCTGGGACCAATTGGTACTTTAATACCATTTCTCCCTCTCCCGCCATCCCCTTAAGCTTTGTCATTAGTTCTGTCATTCGTTCATTCATTCATTCATTATGATTACGAAGGCACACAAGACATCACAACAGAACAAGTATAAAGGAAAGAAAGAATGGATGCTTAAATAAGAAAAGAAAGAGAGGGAAGAATACCGGAGAAGGTAATGTCGCGAGGGACAGAAATTACGCGAGTCTCACCGCCAACGTACTTGAGGAGGCCGTCAGAGGGTCTAGGAAGAACCTTACCGGCGTGGCTACACAAGAACTTGACTTTATTCTTGGGCGATTCATCCCCCATTGTTATGGTTGTTGGGTTTCAATTCAAGTCAACAAATGAAAGGATAGTGATTTGGGGAGGAAAGGATATAGAGGACGGATGAGAGAAAGAGAGATATGATCATGGGATGAATTTCGCTTTGCTATTTCTGCCCTTTTTGCTATTGTTGCTCTCTTTCTCTCTCTCTAATCTCATTCTAAAACACACTATTTAATTTTTTCTTCTCCCTAAATCTCTCCTTTTTTTTCCTTATTATCTATATTTGTTTATTTATAACTAAAGCAACTAAGTGGAAAACTATGGGAATCACTATTCAAAACGTGAAAATCCATTGTTGTCCTTCATTAAACACAATCTTCTTTTTGCCATCCAAATTAATTTAACTTAATTTTTGTAACTTTTTTGACATAATTTATTCAAATATACTTTCTTTTTGTAAAAAGCTAAGATTATTTCCACTCCAAAAGATAACTATTTGATTGTATATCATGCTTTTTACTCCATGTTTTTTTATCAAAACTTTTAAGGTATAGGAGGTAAAAACGAAGAAAAAAATAAGAGAAAAAAATAGAAATATGATATAATAAAATAGATAAAAAAAAAAGGTGTAAATGAAATGGAAAATAGGTATAAACTATGATCGATGTAAATTTTAAAAGCAGATATAATTATTGATGAGTAAGATATTGCAAATTATTTGAAGTTTTTATTTTTTTAAAATAATGTAATATATAGCTGAAGTTTCTAGTTCAATTTACATAATTATTATATATTTAAAACATTGTAATAATTTTTTTAGAACATTTTTTTAAACAATGTATTCTTTAATCTAAAAGAAAAAATTATGTACTATACACTAGAAGAATATAGTATAAAATAATGTAGTATAAACTTGAAGTTTCTAGGTCAATTTACGTCATTTTTATATTTTTAAAATTGCAACAATTATGTTAGAAGATTTTTTTAAGCAACATATTCTTCAATCTACAAGAAAAATCCTATATTATACATTTGAAGATTACGGTATTTTGATTTAAAAACAGAAGCATCTTTTTAAATTACTTAAATTATTTATTTTTTTAAAAAAAATGTACTATATATACACTCGAAGTTTCTAGGTCAACTTACAAATTTTAATCATTTTTAATTTGCAAAAAAAACATTTTTTCAAATAACGTATTCTTCAATCTACAAGAACTTGAAGAATATGATGTTTTAATTTAAAAATTTATCCATATTTTTTAAATTACTTAAATTATTTTAAGTTTTTCTTAAAACAATGAATTATTCACTTTAAAGTTTCTAGCTCAAATTATATAATTTTTATATTTTTTAAATTGCTACAATTTTTTAAAAGATTGTGTACTATACACTTGTGTTATTCGAAATACAAATGAAAATGCATTTTTTTAATTTAGTAAATTATTTGATATTTTTAAAATAATGTTTTATTCACATTGAATTTTCTAGTTTAATTTACATAATTTTCATATATTTTTAAAATCATAACAACTTTTTAAGAGATCATATACTATATTATACTATACACAGAATATGGTATTTTCGAAATAAAAATGAAAATGCATTTTTTAAATTACTTAAATTATTTAATTTTTTTTAAAAAATATCGTATTAATCAAAGTTTCCAACTCAATTTACTTAACTTTTTAAAATTTGAAAATTGCAACGGTTATTTTAAAGATCGTGTACTATATACACTTGAAGAATATAGTGTTTTTCGAAATAATAAAATGTGGTTTTTAAAATACCAAAATTATTTGAAGCTTTTTAAAAATAATGTACTATTCACTTTGAAGTTTCTAACTCTACTAACATATTTTTTATATTTTTAAAATTGCAACAAATGTTTAAGATATTATGTGCTATACACTTGATAAATATGATATTTTTCGAAATAAAAATTAAAAGGCGATTTTTAAATTACCAATATTATTTCAAGATTAATGAAAACTATACCTTATTCACTTTGAAATTTCTAACTCAATTTATATAATTTTATATTTTGAAATTGCAAAAAAAATAAAAATTAACCGATTGTGTGCTATATACACTTACAGAATGTGATATTTTTTGAAATAAAAATGAAAATGCTTTTTTAAATTTCCTAAAGGATTTTAAGTTTTTTGAAAATAATGTATTTTTCAAAGCTTCTAGCTCAATTTACATAATATGACATTTTTCGAAATAAAAAAAAATTTCAATCTCTAATTTTTGAAGTTTTTCAAAAAAAATATATTATTCACTTTGAAGTTTTTAGCTCAATTTATATAATTTTTTATATTTTTAAAGCTGCAACGGTATTTTGGGAGATCTTGTACTTACACTTGGAGAATAAGGTGTTTTTCGAAATAAAAATGAATATAAATTTTTAAATTACCTAAATTATTTTTAGCTTTTTGAAAATAATGTATTATTCACTCAAAGTTTCTAGCTCAATTTACATAATTTTTTATATTTTTAAAATTGAAACAATTTTTTTTTGAGATTTAGTACTATACAGTTGAAGAATAGGGTGTTCTTCGAAATAAAAATGAATAGAGTATTTTTAAATTACCTAAATATTTATTGCAGCTTTTAGAAAATAATGTATTATGCACTATGAAGTGTGACATCCTGGGTGTTGATAAGGGCAGGGAGTGGTCGCCGGTGCATGAGGCACGAACAAGGAGTGGCTCCTGACAAGCTTCTAAGCGAGAGGGACACATAAATGAATCGAACATAAAGCAGAATGAGAGGGATCGAAAGATTGTGTAGGTATGAGACTCACTACAAAAAAATTGCCATTTAAATACGTTTTTTTTTGCTTCCGTTGGATTAGCCACCGTTGGTATAGACTTTGTCTAACGGAATTCATCCGTTAGTATAGGTTGATAATATCTATACTAACGGAAAATTAACAATTACTAACACATAAATCTGTTACTATAAATATTTGATATACTAACCATATGTAAAGCGATAGTATATATCAAATTTTTTACAAACACATTTATTTGTTAGTACTTGTGAATTTATCCGTTAATATAGATATTATCAACCTATACTAACGGTTTGTTCCATAAGATAAAGTCTAAACTAACGGTGACTTATCTAACGAAAACCAAAATAAAGTGTTAGTATATGACAATTTTTTTGTAGTGACTATACAGTTGAGGGTAGCTTAAAGGAAATGATTTTGACTATCTATACCAACAAAATACATTTACTTTTCGGTAGCTTATCTCTTAAGAACTCCATAGTTAAGCATGCTCGACCTAGAGCAATTCTGGGATGAATGACCTTCTGGAAGTCTCGTGCTAGTTTGTGGGGACCGTCGTTAATCCCTGAAAAAGTTGTTGGGGTATTACATGAAGTTTCTAACTTAATTTACACAACTTTTTTATTTTTTGAAAATTCATACAATTTTTAGAGATTGCATACTATACACTTGAAAAATATGAGTTTTTCAAAATAAAATTAAAAATGCGAGTTATATTTGAAGCTTTTTGAAAATAATGTCTTGTTCACTTTGAAGTTTCTTGCTCAATTTACATAATTTTCTTAAAATTTTTAAAATTGCAACAATTTTTCAACATATTGTGTACTATACACTTAAAGAATATGATATTTGTAACGCCTTACCTTTTTTGGACTTTTTTTAACACAAATACAAGCGAAGCTACATTTTACTTTACAATAAATAATAATAGTTACAATTTTCTCAAATTAAACGAATTCTTATACAGCTGAACAAATTAATATTTGAACTTAAAACTTAGGTTCATCACATATGGTTATACCTAAGGACACTCTGAAGCTTGCCTAATTTGTGATGCTTTCTCCTCGTATCTTCTATAACGTACAATACTGAGAATGTCAATTATATATAAAATGTATAATTGAGTAGGTCTATAAAAACGTTTCACAGTATTACATCTAGTCTAACTGAAATCACAAATGACATACAACATACACACAATTATATTCATATAGACAACACATACATTCACAAACAATGCATACAATGACAATATCATGTATGTATACATGTCATGATCATTCTTTATTACTTTTCATTTAATTTTATTTCTTTTCTTTTTATCTTTTAACGGGAGTCTAGTGCACTAGATCTCCACCATGGTACCTTGGCAACAAAGGCACAATTGAGGTTATCCCTGGACCACTGGCGAGCGTCCTTAACCATGGTCAAACTGTCAGGCTATCTTACCCTTTTCGGGATATCTCCATCTTTTTAAGCCATCTTACCCTATTTCTGGAATACTCTACTCCTTCCAGCCATCTTACCCCATCTCTGGAAGACCCTACATTTTTCCTTTCTTTTACTTGTCCACTTAATTGGTATACAACCGGTGGGATAATCAACCCGTTTACTAAACCAAAGTAGATGGGGAAAATCTTTTATTATCATTTCTCATTACATGTTATCATGCATTCATCTTCATCTCAATTTCATTCAACATGTTCCACCATTCATCATTCATCACACCTCAATTACATTAAACATCTATCAAAGTATTCACCATTCAAGTCATAACACATATCACAACATTTTCATGACCCTATTGTATGTTTCTAACTTATATAAACCTATTAATACTCATTCCAATCCTAGGAATTGACCATTTAGATTTATATTGCATTCTGAAAGTTAAGGCAGGTCAAGCAGGTGGGCTCTGGCGCTTGAACGCTAGACACATTTTTCATGCTGCCAGGTTTTGGCTCTGGCGCTTAAGCGCCTATCCTAAGTAATAGAGCTTATGCAACTTTCAGAATAAGGTGTTTTTTCAAAATTAAAACGGTTAAGGTATTTTAAAATTACCTATTTGAATCTTTCTAAAAACAATGTATTATTGATTTTGAAGTTTCTATCTCAATTTACATAAATTTTGTATATTTTAAAAATTAAAACAGTTTTTTAGAGCTCATGTACTATTCACTTGAAGAATAGAAAGTTTTTTGAAATTAAAAAAGAAAATACTATTTTTAAATTACCTAAATTATTTAAAGATTCTTGAAAACAAAGTTTTTTTCACTTTAAAGTTTCTAGCTCAATTTATATAATTTGTTATATTTTGAAATTGAATTTTTTTTTTAGAAATTGTGTACTATATACACTTGAAGTATATGGTATTTTTGAAAATAAAAATGAAAACACTATTTTTAAATTAACAAAATTATTTTAATATTTTTAAAAACAATGTCTTATTTACTTTGAATTTTCTAGCTCAATTTACATAGTTTTTATGTTTTTAAATTTGCAACAGTTTTTATAGAGATCTTGTACTATACATTTGATGAATATGATGTTTTTTGAAATAAAAATGAAAACACGATTTTTAAATTACCTCAACTATTTGAAGCTTTTTAAAACAATGTCTTATTCACTTTGAAGTTTCTAGCTCAATTTACATAAATTATTTTTATATTTTGAAAATTGCAACAGTTTTTTTAGATCGTATACTATACACTTGAAAAATATAGTGTTTTTAAAAATAAATATCAAAATGCATTTTTAAATTAGGTAAATTATTTGATGCTTATTGAAAATAATAACTAATTCAATTTTAAGTTTCTAGCTCAATTTACATAATTTTTTATATTTTTAAAATTGTAATAGTTTATTTAGATATCTTTAACTATATACTTGAAGAAGAATATAGTGTTTTTTGAAATAAAAATAAAAATGAGATTTTTAAATTACCAAAATTATTTGAAATTTTCTAAAAATAATGTATTATGCACTTTGAAGTTTCTATTTTAATTTAAATAATTTATATTTTTAAAATTCCAATAGTTTTTTTAGAGATTGTGTACTATATACTTAAGAATATAATGTTTTTCAAAATAAAAATGAATTGAGTGTTTTTAAATTACATAAATTATTTAAAAAATTATTTAAATAATATATTATTTACTTTGAAGTTGTTAACTCAATTTCGATAACTTTTATATTTTTAAAATTCTTAAAGTTATTTAGGGATCGTATACTATACAACACAATTGAAGAATATGACATTTTCTAGATAAAAATTGAAACACAATTTTTAAATTACCTATATTCTTTGAAGCTTTCTAAAAATAATATATTATGCATTTTGATATTTCTAAATCAATTTACACAACTTTTATATTTTTAAAATGGCATCAATTTTTTTTAGAAATCTTGTACTATCACTTGATGAATAATTCGTCTTTCAAATAAAAAAGAAAATACGATTAATATACCTAAATTATTAGAAGCTTTTACAAAATAATAGCTTTTTCACTTTGAAGTTTCTAGCTCAATTTACAAAAAAAAAAATTATATTTTTTAAATTGAAATGGTTTTTTTAGATATCGTGTACTTATTCACTTAAAGAATATGGTGTTTTTCGGAAAAAAAGAATATAGGGTTTCTTAATTAACTAAATTATTTGCAGCTTTCAGAAAATAATGTAGGTTGCTAACTCAATTTACATAACTTTTTATAGTTTTTAAAGTTCTAACTGTTTTGCAGAGATTGTGTACTATACTATACACATGAAGGATGTGTCATTTTATGAAATAAAAATGAACACACTATTTAAAATTTTTCAAATTACAACAGTGATCGTGAAGTATAATTGAAGAATAGGGTATTTTTCGAAAATAAAAAGAATAGCATGTTTTTAAATTACTTAAACTATTTGAAACTTTCTGAAAATAATGTATTATTCACATTGAAGTTTTTAAGTTAATTTACATAATTTTAATTTTTTTTTGAATTGCAACAATGTTATTAGAGATCATGTACAATATACTTGAAGAATAGGTGTTTTTCGAAATAAAAATGAAAACGCGCTTTCTAAAATATGTAAATTATTTGAAGTTTGTTGAAAACAATATTTTATTCACTTTGAAGTGACTAGGTCAATGTACGATACATAATTTTTAAGATTGAATTTTTTTTTTTAGAGATCATGTACAATACATTTCATAAATATGGTGTTTTTCGAAATAAAAATAAAAACATGATTTTTAAATAACTTAAATTATTTGAAGCATTTTAAAAACAATTTTTTATTCACTTTGAAGTTTCTAGCTCAGTTTACATAATTTTTATATTTTTAAATTTGCCACAATTTCTTTAGAGAGGGTGCACTATACACTTGAAGAATATGATGTTTTTTGAAATAAAAATAAAAATGTGATTGTTGAATTACATAAATTATTTGAAGCCTTCTAAAAATAATGTATTATTCACTTCGAGATTTATATCTCAATTTACATAATTTTTAAAATTGCAACAGTTTTTTAATTGACCATGTACTATACACCAGAAGAATAATGTGTCTTTCAAAATAAAATTGAATTGTGTGTTTTTAAATTACTAAATTATTTGAAGATTTTTGAAAACAATGTCTAATCCACCTTGAATTTTTTAACTCAGTTTACATTGTTTTTTATTTTTTAAATTGTAACAATTTTTTAAAAGATCATGTACAAAATATGGTGTTTTTTGAAAAAAAAAATGGAAACACAATGTTTAAATTCCTTAAATTATTTGAAGCTTTATAAAAATAATATTTTATTTACTTTGAAGTTTATAACTCAATTTACATTCTTTTTTGAATTGTAACAGTTTTTTATACATCATTTTATATAAACTTGAAGAATAGGGTGCTTTTCAAAAAAAAAAAAAAAGAATTGGGTATTTTTATATTACCTAAATTATTTGCAGCTTTTTGAAAAGAATGTATTATTCACTATGAAGTTACTAATTTAATTTCCATAATTTTTTATATTTTTAAAATTGCTACAGTTTATTTTAAAATTACCCAAATTATTTGAAGCTTTCTAAAAATCTATGTATTATTCACTTTGAAGTTCCTAACTTAATTTTTATTTTTTAATATTTTTTAAATTACAAAAATTTATTTAGAGATCTTGTACTATATACTCAAAGAATATGATGTTTTTCGAAATAAAAAAGAACAGAGTGTTTTTAAATTAACTAAATTAATTGTAGCATTCTTAAAATAATATATTATTCAATTTGAATTTTGTAACTCAATTTACATAATTTTTATATTTTTTAAATTACAACAATTTTTTTAAAGATCGTATATTATACACTTGAACAATATGATGTTTTTCGAAATAAAAATGGATATAGTATTTTTAAATTGCCTAAATTGTATGAAGCTTTCTCAAAAAAATGTATTATTAAATTTGATGTTTCTAACTCAATTTACATAGATTTTTACACTTTTAAAATTGCAACAGTATTTTTAGAGATCATGTACTATACATTTGATGAATATTGTGTTTTTCAAAATAAAAATCAAAACAAGATTTTTAAATTATCTAAATTATTAGAAGATTTTTGAAATAATGTATTATTCACTTTGAAGTTTATACCTCACTTTATATACTTTTTTATATTTTTTAAAAAAAATCAGTTTTTTAGAGATCGTGTACTATATACAATTGAGGAATAAGATATTTTTCGAAATAAAAATAAATATCGTGTTTTTAAAATACCTAAATTATTTTAAGCTTTCTGAAAACAATGTATTATTCACTTTGAAGTTTCTAACTCAATTTACGTAATGTTTTATATTTTTGAAGTTGCATTAGTTTTTTTAGAGAATGTGTATTATACACTTGAATAATAGGGATTTCTTGAAATAAAAATGAAAAATTCATTTTTTAAATTATCTATTTCTTGAAAATTTTTCTGAATAATTTTTTATTCTCTTTTAAATTTCTAGCTTAATTGACAAAAATTTTTATATTTTTAAAGTTGCAATGGATTTTTTAGAGATCATGTACTATACACTTCAAGGGTATGATGTTTTTAAATTACCTAAATTATTGGAAGCTTTTTGAAAATAATGTTTTATTCACTTTAATTTTTCTAGCTCAATTTACGTTATTTTTTATATTATTAAAATTCCAACAATTACTTTTTGAGATATTGTACTTTACACTTGAAGAATATGGTATTTTTCGAAATAAAAATGAATACGGTATTTTTAAATTATCTAAATTATTTAAAGCTTTCTGAAAACAATGTATTAGTCACAATGATGCTTAATTTATAATATTATTTTAAAGTTGTACTTTTTTATTTAATATTTATGTTTTGTGGGATTTTTATAATTTAAAAGTTTATTATATTTTTATTTAGCGAAAAGTTATAGTACGGAGGTAAATCATTATTTTATGTTTTTTATAACTATATTAATTTTAAGCAAAATAACTAAGACAATATTGCATACATGATAAATAATTTACTCGATTTTAGAATAAAATTTTATTATTTATCGTATTCATTTGACATGATTACAATAACAAGTCATTTCTCACATATGGCTAAACTATTTTTAAAATTAAATGTTGAATTTTAACATTAATGATAAATTACTCTATTATTAATATTTTACCGTAACTATGTGATGTGGTTATGACGAGGGAATGAGAATGACTTGCTTTTAACGAAAGATTGTTTTTTTTTGAACAATGAGATTTACGATATGGGATAAATTATTATTTTATTTTTAATAATTGTATCATTTTAATAAAATTACTTAGGGGGCGTTTGTTTCACAGAATATTAGGTTTGGAATGAGCATTCCCACGGTTGGTTGCAAGTAATAAAAAAGGCATTCCCAGGTAAGTTTTGTTTATAAGAATCTACATTTCCATGTTTTTATGGATTTTAATTCCCACCAAGAAAGATGAGTATCTACATTTTCATGACTTAAATGACAACATTTTTTGGTAAAGTCTCAAAATTATCCCCACAATTGTCTGCCTAAAACTATCACGCTCCTTAATTCCAATTCACTTTACGACTATTAGTTTATAATATTTTATAGTGTAACAATGGAGCTTGTTAAATAATATTTTATTTAAATATCTATAATAAGATTTACAAGAATTTTTTTGATTAATGTTATTTGGTTGGGTTTGTATTAGTATGACACTTGTAACGAATTTGGTATTTTAGAATCACAGCGATTGTTTTCATTTGGGAAAGCAAGCATCACATGTAATATTTTTAGAAGATGTTATGAAAGAAAACTTATTAGCAAGTTCATGCAACACAGTAATAGGGATAAGTTATTTTTTCACAAGTAGCTAAACTATATTTGATATTGAATTTTGAATTTTACAATACAATGATAAATTATTCTTATATTTTTTTGATGTCTATATTAGCTTAGAATTACGTGTTGAATAGTAGGATAGATGGTAAGTTGTTGCTTTGTCACTCACAAGTAATACTTAAATATACTATATTAGTTTTTATTAGCATTGATATACTAAGTTGATACTCAAATTCAGTGACTAAGCTAATGTATATTTTCTATAGTTCGACAGGTTAAATTGATTAATGGCCGTTAAATTTGGATAATAAATATTTTTTTTTACGATTGTTAATATTAGGGATTAAAATGCGTTTTTCACAATTTCTTGAACCAAAATTGATCAACTAATATTAATTTTGATTTTATTTTTAATTAAAAATAAATATTTACAATTTAACTTCTTTGAATATTTATTCTTAAAATTTTGAAAAATAAGTAACTTCTTTCCGATTACGACAAGAACAAAGCTCACATAACCCAAAACAACATTGTCTATGATAAGACAATTTGTCATGACGAGATATCGCCGAAGGGGATGAAAATAAATGAACTTAGTGTTCTTGAAAACCAATGACTTTTATTTGTTATGATTGACATTTATTTAAAATTGTCAACCATCTAGATAACATATATGTTTTATAAAACTATTGATTCCTTTTATTTATGACAATAACTCGTCACAATAAAATAACATTTATTACACCAAAACACAAATAATGATACCTTAAATAACCTTACTGGTGATCATTAAGTTGTTATGCAATCCATATACTAGTTACTCCTATACTTTAGAGTTGTAGACAAAACATTTTTCTTTTGAAATGCTGTGTGTCTCGACTGTTGTGTGTCGCTGTATGGTATGTTATGTTTAATTGCAGGTCTTGTGTTCTCCCATGTGTTATGTTGTTCAACTCCCTCTAAAAGTGAAGTATGAAATGATAGGGAGATTTTGGCAATAAAGTTATTAGTTCCTCGATCCGTGAAGAAATTAAAGAAGAAAAGAAAAGTTACATATATATAATAAGAGGGCAAGAGGGAGGGTGAGTTTGAGTAGTAGAGGCAGAGGAGGAGTTAGAGACGAAGCAGGCGCTTACAGGCTTTTAGGATGTTTGGTGGTCCCCTGCGTTTGATGGTGATAGAATTAGATCCAGGTGTGTCTTCTTTCTCCATCTCCATGTATTGGTCGTGGATCCTGCAGTAGCTCTCCGAAACCGATGAAGATCTTCTCATTGAGAATGCGGCGGGGGCGGCGGCCCTGTTTAGCTGAAAAGAAGAAGATGTTACTGGTACACTTGTTCCAAGTATGACTCCAAACTTGTCTCCTCTCTCCTCCTCTGCCTCTGATTTGTGGGCAGGACGATTATCACTAATCTTGGAATACCCGTTCATTTTCTGCCCTGCAGGCCAGGCTGGTTGAAAATTCATTCAAATGCTGAATGCTGATCGATGTAACAAATTAAACTAAGGCTGCTGCTGCCTTGAAACCGGAAGTCACATGCCCTCGATCATGTGATGTCAGATCAGATCAGATCACTAAATTATATGTTAATCATTCGCTCTCGGTTCACCATGCCAATGCCATCGCTCCACTCCACACTTTTACACATCTGTCTTGTTCGCTCATCGACATCGCATGCCATTTTATGCTTTTTCCAACTAACTTTCTAAACCCTCATTTCAATCCCTATTTAATAACCAATTCAATGTCTCTAAATTATGTCTTCAATCATATTCTATCAATAGAATATTATCACATCATTACAAAATTTTATTAAAAAATTAAAGATTAAAATTAAAGGAAATACTTTCAATGACGTGATTAGGGACATGATTTAAAAACACATGATTTGGATCATTTAATAATTCCATATATTTTTATTCATACTTAAATTTCCAATATCTACACTAAGACTTTATTTCATTTCTCTTTATAAAATTATAAAACTAAAACATCTGTTTCACAAACAAATTTTCAATACCAATTTTCGAAAATAGTTTTTGTTTTCTAGTATTTAAAAATCAAAATTTGAAAACATCTCAAACTTGTTTTAATTTTCTGAATTTATACACAAATTTATTTTCAAAACTTCTCTCACTTTTTTAAAACTGTTTATGCCTTAAAGATTTGATACATGACCAAGTGAGTTAATACCCAAAGCCAATTGCATATCTTAATCATTTCTCTTTTATTATTTCTTTTTTTCAACAATTATATTTCTCATTCTTTATTATATTATATGAGATTTTTCTAAATTGTACTTATAAGCCACATATTAGCCATGATTAATAACCAATTAAATTACAAATAAAAATAAGTTATTAAGTAGTGGGTGGTAAAGGAGAATGGATCCCCTCATGTCAAAAGAAAAAAAAAACATGTTGCATCATGTTGACATTTTTTTTTGGATGAACCAAAGGTATCTCCCAACCGATAGCCGAAGACTAATCCCCTCGAAGCGTAAAGATAATCGAAGTGGACATTGCCTCTCCCAACAAAGCCTTCTCTATACGCACCGTCAGGATTCAAACCCCTGTCAGGATGCTTAACGGACCCAGCTATCTCCCAACTGTGCTAGACTTTGTTGGTGTCACTTTTTTTCTGTCTCTCTTCTCATTTATATTTATAGGGACGCACACATTTATTATTTATTTAATACATATAAGGAAAAATATAGATACAAAAATGTGTATCATGTTACTTTTTAAGGTAAGAGGATCCATTCTCATTCTAAGGGTATAATTAGTGTACAAAGAGTATAATAAAACAATTATTAATAACTTGTGTCTATTGAGCATAAATTAAATTTTTTTCTATATTATATAATATAATTAAACAAGGATAATTTAATTTGATAAACTTTTTTTCATAATTAATTATTTGTTAAATATGTATGCAACCGTAAAGTTTGTCTTTGAACAGTAGAGTTTTGAGGTGGCTTATAAGATGGTCCCATTTGAGAAGGGACCATGACGGTCCCAGTTTGATTCTGACCGTCCAATTTTTTTTTTTAAATGATCAATGGAATCTATTAATTTGGATTACCTGAAATGTAGGTAACAAACTGAAACTTTTATTATTTGCAAGTAAGTACTACAACACCATGTTTTAATTATTTTTATTCTTTTAAGTTTATATTATATTATTTGCAAACATTATTGATTTTAGAATTTTTAAATATTATATGAGAACAAACAGCATCTCATCTCAGACCACACAAGTCGCCGGTTACGCCATGGGATACGCCGGTGCCCGCGCCGACGCCGGCTACGCTACCAGTATCGTTGCCCCGTAGCCACGTCGCCGGTACACCACGGGTTACTTCCTAATTATATGCAGTGGTTTCTGAAGCAAAGTGAATACTTCTACCGAAAACTGTGAGACCCATTTCTTTTCTTCCACCAAGAACAGATTTTTCCACCGACCCACCACCCAAAACCACCCCTTTCCCCTTCACAAATGCTTCCTCTCCGCTTAAGCGCCTTCGTTTTGTCCCTCATTCTCTGCACCCTCTTCCCCCCTTTCTGCCTCGGGATTCGCTCCTTCCCCACCGCGCACCAGCGTCTCCGATGACGCCCTTTCCCAATTCGCCGATGCCCCAGACTATCGAAACAGTGCGGGTTGCCCCGTATCATTGACCCGTGACTCTGTTCTGTCTTGCGACCCCTCTTTGGTTCACATCGCCACAACCCTCGATTAGGGCTACCTCCGGGGCTCAATCGCTGCCGTGCACTCCGTCGTCCGCCACTCCTCGTGCCCGGAAATTGCCTTCTTCCACTCCATCTCCGCGGAGTTCGACCCGGTCAGTCCCCGAATTCTGACCCGACTCGTACGCTCAACTTTCCACTCTTTGAACTTCGAAGTTTACATCTTTCGCGAAGTACAGTGATAAACATGATCTCTTCATCGATTCGTCAAGCCTTAGAGAAGGGCTGACCGACAGTCGCAGGAAGAAGATGAACATATCCGTTTTTTTGGAAGAAGATGAACAGTGATCTTGCTTCTTCAGTATTCATCTTTCATTTTATTTTATTTTTTACTTTTAATTTTTAAATTTTCATCTCATTTGTTTAAATTTCAAAACCCCATTAACAATTGAACTGTGTTGTTTCTCAAGGAAAATTGATTAATTTGAATTTTGTTTTCCAAAATTGATTAATTAGGTTTTAAGTTGTTCCCAATTTGTTTTTAAGTTTGTAATTTTTTAAAAATATGTTTAAAGTGTTTATGGATTAAATAGCAAAATTAAATTCTTGACTAAAATAGGTTCAACTTGCTGTTTTAGATAAATTAAGAGGGGAGCACTGAATGATCTTTGCTTTGTTAAAAGGAGACTACTTTATAATGCACCAAGTTTTGATATTAATTGTGGCAATAAACTATATAGTTTCGAGTTCGAGGGTCTTGATATATAGAATTTTTAGGATACTAATTAAGATTATTAAAATTAAAAAATAATTATAAAAATATATTATTTTACTTTTCGAAAATAAAAAAATTGTATAATATTTTATTATATTTAAATTTTTAAATAGTATCTTCAAAACAAATATGAATTTGAAAATGAAAAGAATGTGCTTGTAGTGTGCTGCTGCCTCTCATTAGTCGTTAGACTCATTACTCATTGGTTTGGCAAAGGTTAATTAAAACTTTAAAGTATTTGTACTAGTACTAGTAAATTATTACTACCACTTGACTTCACAAAACCAACCTCCACTTCCAACTCAACTTTCTCTCTCCTCTCTCTCCTCTCTCTCTTGCTTGTTCTTCCCTTTTTAAAATCCAATTTTTACGTTAGGGTTTCCAAATCCCAGATACAAACCGCACACTGCTTTGCCTGATCGCCGATTGATTATATTCGGTCCCCGCCTCTCTTCCCTCCCATTCCGACCCTACCAACAGTATAACTTCTCAAGCTAATTATGTATGGTTTAAGCTGCAAATTTAGCTTCATTAGACGTTTGGACTATGGAATATGACTATATATATATATATATTTTGTCTTTCAACTACATGCGCATGTGTTGGGGGTGGGGCTAGCCGAGCTTTTTCATTTGTGGGTCAGTATACTATGCAGAATTTAGTGGACTATCATAAATGACTGTGGGAATAATTGTTTCTGTTATATTTTAAATTTTTTTGCCGTACATAAACAGGGCATATGCTCTACCGGTTTTGCATGAACTTGTCCTGAAAATTTCTCTTATGTCGCTTTTAATATAAATCTGTCAGTTTTTTAGGTTACTTACTCATCCAGGTAACCATCGATAGTTCACTACTCCATGTTCATGCGCATGATTTGTGTGTCTATGTCTAAGATATAGAATTGATTTATTTGTGTTAACTGAGTTCCCAAATTTCTGAGTTCAACTGTGCTCAACTGGTGCTTAAGAATGCTGAATTTGGAATTTGGTTTTCCTTTCAGTGAAGGAGAGTGGTCAGTGATGTGCTGAGATATGGCACTTAAAGTTCCAGCTCATAAAGCGGCTGAGATTGCAATTGGGTCCATTGGGCGTGGCTACGATATATCTACTGATATAAGGCTCAAGTATTGTAAAGGAGATTCCTTAAATTCACGTTTAATTGAGATAGATGAAGATGATGTAAGAGAGGTGGTTTTACCTGGTGGAGTTTCAATACCAAATGTTTCCAAATCAATAAAATGTGATAAAGGGGAACGCACTAGGTTTAGGTCAGATGTTCTGTCTTTTCAACAGGTAAATTTTCCTATTTCTCTTCAAGAGGTGAACTATGTAAAGATGTGTTGCTTGAATGAAATTTCTAGCAGTTATTTAGGAAAAAATATGTGCATTGCCATGCATCATTTTATCCATTTCCTTTCATTTCTTAGTGCTTTGCTTATGATCTCCTTATTGTAATGCATTTCCTTCTTTGCTTGATAATACATGGATCAAATAGTTGCATTAACATAAACCAAAAAAAAAAAAAAAAAACAATCTATGCATTGACCACCTAACTATGTGTGTTTTTGGTTCAACAATTTTATATATAAGCAAGCATGCTGCGAGAGCTTATGAAAAAAAAGAAAGCGAATATTTCTTTAGAAATACTCATCATGAAACATGCACTAACTATCACACAAATTTAGTTTTGAATTAAGTGAAATGAGGGGAGGTCATTACTAGCCTCAGATTTCCAAAGTTGCCTTGTCATCACTGTCAAAACTATGATGATAGTCTAATGTGCTCAAAATCCTGTTCTATGGTAAAGGAAAACAGCCCAGACCATTTCCCCGAGTTCTTGTGTTTTGTTTATAACTGTCAACATTTTGTCATTTTTCGATGAAATTTGTTTTGAGAATTATGTGTCCTGGTAGGATCAACTGAAAGATATAGGGTTTGGTTACTAACCAGTAAGATATAGGATCAACTGGTAAGATCATCTGAAACTAACCACTATAATCAATAAGGCTTGTTGCATGCCCCAACCAGTTGATGTTGCATTGTATTTCTGAATGCTTCTGAAGGGGAAGAACGATATGTTTCTTTTTTAAAGTTTGTAATTTCACGGTGGGGATGATCTTTTTTTTTTTTTTTGTCAGCAATGTTAGTTTTGAGCATTGCATGCATTGCCTTCCTTTAACTAGTTGTTTGCTTCTTTTTCATCTGTTCAGATGTCAGAGCAATTCAATCAGGAGTTATCTTTGACAGGCAAAATTCCCTCTGGGCTTTTCAATGCGATGTTTGAATTTTCTGGGAGTTGGCAGAAAGATGCATCCCATACCAAGTCCCTTGCTTTTGATGGGGTGTTAATTACACTCTACACCGTTGCATTGGAGAAGTCTCAGCTGTTACTCTGTGACCACGTTAAAAGAGCTGTACCATCATCATGGGACCCACCTGCTTTAGCAAGGTAAATTGAACTTTGTTTTTGTAAACTTGTTCAAATGGTGAAACTATTTTGGATTTCATGTCAAGTGAAATGTTATACCCTTGAATTTTGTTTTAACATTGTGGTCAGTTGTTGAATGAGGTTAATTTATAGTTGCAGTGTTTGTATTGGCTGAAAGCACCAATCATGTTGAGGTGCAATTTCAATTGAATGCCTTAAAAATTATTTTCTACAATGATTAGTCATTCTCATTTATCTTTTTACTATGCTTTAATTTGAGACTCTGGTTTACTGTTGCTATTGACAATTATCCCAGATTTATCGAGACCTTTGGCACCCATATTATTGTTGGTATGAAAATGGGAGGGAAAGATGTAATATACTTGAAGCAGCAGCACTCATCATCTCTACAGCCTGCTGATGTTCAGAAAAGATTGAAAGAGATGGCAGATAGAAGGTTTCTGGATGCCAATGGCCAATATAGTGTTGCTCCTGATAAAGTTTTCCCAAATGACAAGGTTTGTGAAAAACTTCAATATGTGTTTCTTTTTAATGATACATTTAAAATCAAAATATTCAAAATCATTGCTGTGCATCTTATTTTAAACCTTTGTCTTTGATTTAATAGTAGCTCATTAGTTTATGTTCAAAATTTTGAAGAGAATGACTTGTGAAACAGCACATGATTGGATATACCTTATAGTCTTTCATAATTTTCTATACCTCAATTTTCTATACATGATTAGAAAGGAATTTGAGGCCTAGATCCAAGAAAATGTGTGGCGTGAATGGACATGTAAATTGAAATGCTTGGAGTTTTAATCTCAGGGACTGATCTTTGACTCTTTGTTCATCCTGCTTTGTAAATATCGCTTATTTTTTCATGGAAACATTACAGTATGGTTTCTGTAGAGTTGATATGTTAGGATTCAGTTACGAAGTTGTTAGTTAGTTATGGGCTGGTTGTAATGGTTAGTTAGGTTAGATTTAGTGAAGTGATTAGTATACTATAAATACTGCCAATTAGTGTATAAGGGAAAGGGGGACAAGAAAATACATTGTAACCAAGTGGTTAGTCTAGAGTTTACTCTAGAGGAGCTTAGAGCTCTGGGGAAGGAGCCATAGAGCTCTGGGAGGGAGAAATCCCTACAATTGTACTATTTCTTCATTCTTTCCCATCAATGATGCTTCTTTCTTTACCGTTCTTGTTCAATATTTCTGCTACAAGACTCTGGTTCCTATTTCCGGCTCCTATCGGGATGGTTCTGAGATTCGATTAAACTTTGCACTGCATCTTGCTTTCATATCCCATGCATTTACCATTGGTTCCAGGGCCTCCATCCCCATATATATTTTTGTTAAACAACGTAAAAAAGAAAAACAAAGGAAAAAGATACTTGCTCAAACTATATGAGGTATATGTGCAATCTGAGTCATTTGAAAAGATAGTGTCCCAAGATTTTATTGAATTACTTGTATTACTTGTATGGGAGTCTGTGAGGAGCATGTCTATCTTGAGTTGTGCTAGTGTCATTACTCAATAAAATATTTTATGATTGCTAGTTACAAGATTTGTGAATTGTGACAATTGTGTTTAATCTCAAATGACCTTTATCTGCTGTGTAATGTGCTAGACACGTGTTATTAGAAAAGTTAAGCTTTCTTTCAACAAACATTATTTTTCCTTTCTATATCCCAATTCTATTATAATGTTTATTCATGTCAAGTATCTGTGGGTTCGAAGTTTCTAATCAATTTTACTTCTCTTCAGTTTGGAATCAGGGAGCAGAGGCTGACATTTGCTTATATTAGTCCATCAAGTTCTTATTCACATAAGGAGGTATGCTTAGAACATTTAACCTTGACACCATTTTTAATATTTATATAGTTAAATATATTTAATATATATTTACAACGGCTGTTGACCTTGAATTCTTTTTTAATTGCAGGATATTGTAATCATTTGCAAGAGAAGGGGTGGAAGTGATGACAGGAATCTATCCCATAATGAGTGGTTGCAGTCTGTTCAGTTTGAGCCTGATGTGATCTCAATGTCCTTCATTCCAATTACCTCTCTATTGAATGGAGTGCCGGGGAGTGGATTCTTAAGCCATGCCATAAACCTTTATTTACGATGTGAGCACAATTGATACTTTTATTTGCATTTATTCTATGTGCATAGCATTACTGCATGTTATTTGATTGTAACTGTTCCCCAAGATATCGTGGACCAGCGAGTTCCATTAGGTTCTCATCTTTTTTTTTTTTTTCCTATTTCCGCTTGCACTTCTCTTACACCCAAAAAATAGGGTGTATGATGATCATTATTCTATTCGTATGAATTGTTACATTGTCCGAAGCTTGACATGGACACCCTTCTATGAAGCTTTATCCCCAAAAGTTAATAGAATAGTGATAAGGGTTCTTTATTATTTACAAACGTTGAAGCATCATCTTCATTGTTGGTTGATTCCACATGAATTGTTAACTAGTTTAAAATGGTTCATCATTCTGCATTTCTTCTTGCAGATAAGCCACCAATTGAAGAGCTCCATCAATTCTTGGAGTTCCAGCTGCCAAGACAGTGGGCACCTGTATTCAGTGAACTTCCTCTTGGTCCACAACGGAAGCAACGGAGCTCTGCATCTTTACAGTTTAGCTTCATGGGCCCTAAGCTTTATGTGAACACCACCCAGGTACATGTTTCTTTCTTCTTTGTCCCGGATGTCAACATTTTCATAGATCACAGAAAATCACTTTTTAGTTTTTTGGTTGGTTATTTAGCCTGATGGAGGAAAGTATGTGGGAGGAAAATTTGTTTGAAGCTTTTACCTTTTTTATTAGCATGTACTGGGTAACTAGAACCTAGACTTGCAAATAAAGATGCATCTTTCTAGTCCAAGTGATATAAACTAAAACTATTCGTATATTTCATGGTTAACACTTAAAACATTCATCAATTTATCATTTTTTTCAAGCTTGTACAATCTGAAGTTTGTGATTGCTGATTCTCTCTTTCATTTTGTTTGTGGGTGGAACTTTGGTGAGTTTATTGTACTTTAGCTTCCCTGTTTTAACATTCCAGATCACCTAAGTTCTCGGAAAGCATCCTCAACTCATGAATTATGGTATTGGTAACTTGTAGCCTCTGCTAAAACCATGAATCCTTGTCATGTTATAACAGGTTGACGTAGGAAAGAGGCCAGTGACTGGTCTCCGTCTTTATCTTGAAGGTAAGAAAAGCAATCGGTTAGCCATCCATTTGCAACACCTTTCATCTCTTCCAAAAATCTTCCAGCTTGAAGATGATCCAAATGATAACTTCCGGCGGAAGTCCTATGATAAGAGATTCTTTGAAAAGGTCCAGTGGAAGAATTTCTCTCATGTGTGCACTGCTCCTGTGGAATCTGAGGAGGATCAGTCAATAGTAACCGGAGCACAATTGCAAGTTGAGAATTATGGCATTAAAAATATACTCTTTTTAAGGCTTCGATTCTCAACTGTTTTGGGAGCTAAAGAGGTAAAACATCCGGAGTGGGATGGATCTCCTGGGCTGGGAGCCAAGTCGGGACTCATATCTACTCTAATTAGTCAACACTTCACAGCAACATTTCAGAAGCCACCTCCGCGTCCAGCAGCTGTTAATATTAATTCTGCAGTTTATCCGGGTGGCCCTCCTGTTCCAGTCCAAGCTTCCAAGCTTGTCAAATTTGTTGACACAACCGAGATGACCAGAGGGCCACAAGAGACTCCTGGCTATTGGGTTGTGTCTGGAGCAAGACTTGTTGTCGAGAAGGGGAGAATTTCTCTTCGGGTTAAGTATTCTTTGTTGACCATGGTATTACCAGATGAAGAGATGTTGGATGATCAATAGCTGGTTCGGTCTTTTTTGGATCTTGCCTTCAACAGCAAATTGTAAGCGTGCATTTTTAAGGAGTGGGAGGGAGGGAGTTTGGGAGAGAAGGGAGGGTAGTTATTGTCGAGAAAATTGGTTTTTTGCTAATGAGGAGGTCTTCTTGCAGTTAAAGCACATATGATACAGAAAGAGGGTGATTTATTTTGATAAGATTGAAGTTGTAGGGAGGGAGGGACCAGTGTAAGTAACTTAAGGAGTGCAGCGGCTTTTCCCACCTATTGGAATTCCACTTTGAATGTTAACTTGTACAATCCAGCTCGATGACTTGTTGAAAAATATTATTAGAAATCCATATGCCTCTTGCCGAATCACCTTGAGAAATTACGTTATACACTAAATATATATATGCATCGATCTAATACGTTGAGAAATTAATGTCACCTTAATATTCTCATTACTTTTTTGAGTTAGCTGGTTATTAAGCAAAACTTTTCAAATGGTTGGAGAGGATGGAGGGACGCTGATGGCGATCGATACATAGTGAAGACATGGCACAGTTGTTGAAGATATGGGACTATAAATCCATATAAATTAAGATCTAAACATCATGCATGGTGTCTAATATTCTTTGTGAGGAAAATTGACACTCAACACATTCTGTATGGTATACTCTTCATTGTTAAATATTTATGTGATCTTAAAAGTTGTTAGCTGAGTTTTAATTTTAAGATGCATACTACAGTAAGATTTTAGCAAAGGAGAATGACGTAATGCAGTTATTAGTTGTTTCCTTATGAGTATATGGTCACAAATTATATGTAACTAAAGAAGTTTTACCATATTGTGCTACACTATAAAGTATAAAGTTCAGTGCGAGAACGTCACTCAGCTGAACACCTGAGAAGCCTCCTCCTCCTCCATGTTCAGCAGATTGTAAATTTATGGTTGTCACATTAACACAGCCTCTGGCTGGAACCATGAACATATCCCTGTGGCTTAATCTAGCTCTCCATTCTTATTGAAAATGCAGCATTGTGATTGTGATTGTGATTGTGATGTGATGGGGGAGGAGGAGGAGGAGGAAGGGAAGGAGCACAAGTGAGTGAAAAAATGTTGCAGCGTAAAAGATAGACATAATCTGCCACACAATCACATGAAGAATGTTTCTAGAGGAGCAACTTCACTAATATGAAGTGCTTTCCTTCTCTCATCAACCAATCATTTTGATGACATATATAAATAAATACTATCTAAATTCTATATTAGTCGTCTCTCAGTAGTATCTGTGTACAGAGAAATTCATTGATAAATATATTGGTTGTGAAAATGAGGGTTCCGTTGATGGGAAGGCCAATAAGCCCCTTCCCTTGGACAAGGCAGAGGAGCTGGTTGGGCGATGTAGGTTGGATATTGCTGCCCTGGCATCATCACTGACAAATCCGACGCATAAGATGATGCCGCAACCTGTATCAACAAGTTAAACATATCTTAATTATATTATGATTGAACATGTTCGTAACTATTCACATTTTCATTCTCGTATACTTAAAAATGAAGTTTGTTAGTTCTGGAAGCACCATCAAATATCATTGACACACTTACCGATTGTGCATTTCCTTGTTTTCTGTTTGGTACTGAGTTCTCCTGGTAAGTCACCACCACAGATTCTGGCGACGAATATTGTGTTTGTGTGCTTGGTTTGAACAAATGTTCAAATATGGCCATTATAAGAAACATGGAAATCAGAATGGCTGTGGCAACAAAACCAAAAGAAATAGCACTCATGGATGTCCCTAAGCTTTTCCATGGAGCTTCCTCTTCAGCCCCCGTTTGTGATGGACCTGGATTTGAAGCAGTTGTGTATATGTTCCATGTCTTTGATCTTTCACTGTTTAAATCGCTCATTCTACAACTCACTAAATGCGCTGTTCCTTCTCAGTCTCTCAACTTTTGTTTTTGTTCTTCTTAAGAGAGAAAGAACAGATAAAGATTCACCGGCTGGCTGCAAATACATTGAGTATAATGGAAGCTTAGTTAGATGTGAGGTTGCGGCTACAAGTTCTCTTTTACATCTAAACTTCATTTCAAGAGAATTCTGCACTTAGCAAATGAAAAGAGAAAGCAAGAGGATGAGGTATGTAATGTTCTCTAGGAGAAATCTTAAAGGCGCGGTAGTGTAAAAGATATGAGTAAAGAAATTCAAATTGATCGCCCAAGGACATTATATCAAATGCTACAAGAAAATGCACGGCCTAATAGAATCTTAAGATTAAATCATGACATTAAAAATTTACTTCAAAATAAGTTGCATAAAGACCCGACAAATTGATTAGTTTCAAAGGACACAATAAAACCGATCCCAAGAGCAGCACAACACATTTAAGAAAGATAAGAGTTAAGATTACATAGAAAATGTAGCAGAACAGGTTAAAATAAAGCATCAGAAATGCAATTGAGAGAGTAAGAGCAAGATTAACACAATGCCTAGCCTTGGCTCTATGCCAATAGACTATGAGTGAGTTATTCTCTATAAATAGTAAGCAGAGAAAGAAAAAAAGAAAAACTTACCTTTGAGATTTTATTTTCTTTGTGATAAGGGATGAGCATGAAGTATGGAGTTGCAGTTGCATCTACTTTTAAGGCATGAGCACACTTGTCTAAGGGATTATGCTTCACACAAAGATGAAGGTGAGCACTAGCAGGGTTAGCTTTATAGCCAATAAAAAAAAAAAGAAAATGTAAAGAAAGAAAGAAAGAAAGACAAAGTGAAAGGGTGTATGATAATCTTATTTGGTACATACACTTTTTTCTAGTTATGTTCCCATGTCGATGATCCTGAGTGATGCCTAACTTATTGAATACTATGCCTTGTCAGATGAAGCAAACTTAAAGAAATAAAAAAGAACAATGGGTCTTCCTGTCTGGAGATCCAGACCAACATTTTTCAATTAGCGCTTTTAAAATTAGTCATATTTAAGGCTGGATTTCATCTTGCTTGTTGTAGATGGTACTTAATATCCAACCTTTTAAGTCACATGAACTTGGTGGGACAAGTGCAAGCAATAATTTCCAACCACTCCTATTACTAATCACAACATTCCTTAGATTAGTATGAATCTAATAATTACATTACATTAAATGCATTTTTAAAACTTCCATTTTCATCATAGATAAGCATTATTAGTTTTATAATTAAAATGGTAAAACTATAAGAATCTTGTGCTAAAGCCTGTTCCTAACATGTTTGAGGATTAAAGTCTCAAGTCCCTAGTTAATATATAGTAAAATTAATGGTTAGAATCCGCCTCACTTCCAAAACAATGCAAACATTCAAATGTAATCATGACAAAGATTGCACCATGAATCATTCATAATCTCACTAAATCTCCACGGATTAAAAGATATGAAAAGAAGAGAAAAGGCTGCTGCAATATCATGCAAATACCAACTCATAGTCCCTTGTATTGTTGTATTTAAAAAAAGAAAAGCCGGAAAATTAAAAATGAATAATACAACAGAAGTAAAATAGTGTAATGATGATCATATAACAAAAAATTAGGAAAAGGGAGCGAGAGAATGGAAGTTGGAGATGTTACAGCTCAGCAATAGGGGAAGAGCCATGATTCAAGTGAAGAACGAAATGAGTTGCTTACTAATTTATTTATAGGGAAAAAGGAACAAAGCTAGTACTAGTAACTTAATCTTAATCCTACTCCTACTCCTGTAATGTAATGTAATCTACGTTGAGATCTTAAAGTAAAAAATAGTTTTTGTTCTTTTCTTTTATATATATATATATATATATATATATATAAGCAAAGAGGGTCCTAGTTGGTTTAAAGGTAAAATGATATTGATAGCATTAATGTGAATGAGTAGGCAAAAAGACATACATGTTTCTGTTAATCATTATATTTATTTATCCACAAAGACGAGATTAATTAGAGAAAAGAAAGAATGATTGCGCAGTTGAGTAAAAATGTTTTGTCAAGGAGGCAATGACAATGTCTGAGGACTATGATCATAGAGTAGTAATTCTTAACAACCCCCAAACATACATCACTTTACCTTTCAGTAACACAATGAATGATTGCGCAGTTGAAGAAAGAGAAGGGGGGTAAAATGTTAATGTGGGCTCCTTGCTTATCTCAGTACTAAGTAATGCAAATATGCAATGAACAAGAAGAAGAAGAAGAAGAAGAGAACAAAATTAGTAATTTGAATTTTGAAAAATAATAATAATAATATTAAAATTGAAAGCATAACGGAACAGCAGCAGCAGCAGCAGCTAAAGGGTGGTTGGGTTCATGAAAAGAAAAGAGTGTATGTTCGCCATTTTGCATATAAGACATGTTTTTAGCAAAAGAAGGTGGCCCCATCACCATGACCATGACAAGAAAGCGCACTCAACAAATAAATAAGTAAATAAATAAATAAATGTGTCTCATCTCACTCATCCATCTTAACCAACCAACCTTGACTTTCTTTTACAACAAAGAAAACAAATTCATTCTACATTAACATACTCCGTATAACTGGTTAACGTGGAGGGCACTTCCCATTATTTTATTTTATCATAAAAAAGAACTATAGTACTTAAATCTCTTATTTCTGTCACGTTCATGCTCTGTTCCCCCCCCCCCCCCCCCTGCTTAGCTTCTTCAGATCATCATCACACCCTTCATGCACCTTTCACATTATTCTTTTTTTCTCTTACAACTTTCACATTATTCTAATACTTAAAACACTTCTTCATTTTTCACTTTCATTAAAAATATTATTTTTTTCCCCAAAACTTTCCATATCATGTATTTCAATAATTCTATAAAACTCTTCACGTTATCAGTATATCAACATAAATGAAAACACGTCAAGTTTAACATGAATTGCATTAATTATCTAATTCCTGCACAAGTGATCAACAATATAAAAACAAAAAAAAAATGTATCATAAAAATCCGTAATTAAGTTTGTCATTTCTTGATTGTTTGGACATTTTGTTTCATCTTCAATTCAAAAATAACTAAGATTTTTTTGGGTCTTGAAAAATAATTATGATTTAAGGTGGGAGGAATTGAGACCACCCAATTTTGGAAATCTCACATCCCTTTATATATAAGAATCATAAATCTATATATTAAAAAGGATGGTGTCACTTCCAATAGAGATGGTGTTAATCCCTTCCACCATGATTTAAATAACTATGATTTTTTTTGGGCCAGTTACACTACAACATAATTCACCTTTAAATGTTGCTAAATAGCCTATCAAAAAAGAAAATATTGCTAAATTGTTAAAGAATATTGCTAATCACCTTTTTTTCAAGTGTACAGTATACAATTTTTAGAAAAAAATGTTAAAATTTTAAAAATATAAAAAATTACTTAAATTAAGCTAGAAACTTCAGAGTTAATAATACATTGTTTTAAAAACAAATCAAATAATTTAAATAATTTAAAAAAATGTGTTTTCATGTTTAAATTAGAAAACCCTAATTTTCAATTGTATAGTACATCATTTCTAGAAAAAATTGTTGTAAGATAAAAAATATAAAAAAATTATGCAAATTAAGCTAAAAACTTCATGGTGAATAATACATTGTTTTTAAAAAAGTAAAATAATTTAATAAATTTACAAAAAATGCATTCTCATTTTAAAATTAAAAAACACCCTATTTTTCATATGCATAGTGAATAATTTCTAGAAAAAATTGTTGCAATTTTAAAAATAAAAAAATTATTTAAATTGAGCTAGAAACTTTAGGGTGAATAACACATTATTTTTAAAAATTCATTTTCATATTTAAATTAAAAAATACCTTATTTTTCAAATATCTAGTACACAATTTGTAGAAAACAAAATTGCAATTTAAAAAATATACAAAATTATTTAAATTAAGCTAAAAACTTCATGATGAATAATACATTGTTTTAAAAAAATCAAATAATATAAATAATTAAAAAAAATGCTTTTCATGTTTAAATTAAAAAATACCATGTTTTTCAAGTGTATAGTACATGATTTCTAGAAACAATTGTTGCAATTTAAAAAATATAAAAAACATTATGCAAATTAAGCTAGAAACTTCATGGTGAACAATACATTATTTTAAAAATAATAAAATAATTTAATAAATTTATAAAAAATGCATTTTAATTTTTAAGTTAAAAAACACCCTTTTTTTAAGTGTACAGTACACAAATTCTAGAAAAAAATTTGTTGAAATTTTAAAAATATAAAAAATTATTTAAATTAAGTTAGAAACTTCAGGGTGATTAATACATTGTTTTAAAAAAATAAAATAATTTAAATAATTTAAAAAAACTCATTTTCTTGTTTAAATTAAAAAACACCATATTTTTCAATTGTATAGTACATCATTTCTAGAAACAAATGTTGCAAGTTAAAAAGTATAAAAACTATACAAATTAAGCTAGAAACTTCATGATAAACAATACATTATTTTCAAAAAAATAAAATAATTTAATAAATTTATAAAAAATTCATATTCATTATAAAATTAAAAAGACACCTTATTTTTCAAGTGTATAGTACACAATTTTTAGAAAAAAATTGTTGCAATTACAAAAAAATAAAAAATTATTTAAATTAAGCAGAAACTTCATGGTGAATAACACATTGTTTAAAAAAAACAAATAATTTAAAAAAAATGCATTTTCATGTTTAAATTAAAAAATATCCTATTTTTCAAGTGTATAGTACATAATTTCTATAAAAAAATTTGCAATTTTAAAAATATACAAATTATTTAAATTAAGCTAGAACTTCATGGTGAATGATACATTGTTTTAAAAAAATCAAATAATTTAAATAATTAAAAAATGTTTTTCATTTTTAAATTAAAAACACCATGTTTTTCAAATGTATAGTACACAATTTCTAGAAACAATTGATGCAATTTAAAAAATATAAGAAAATTATACAAATTAAGCTAGAAATTTCATGTTCGATCAAAACGCAACTCGTAAAAGTGTCTATAGACCCTACTTCTCCGGGCCATCTTACCCCATTCCTAGGAGACCCAACATTTCATTCTCATTTCTTTTATGTTTGTGCTTGTCCACTTACCCGGTAGTATATCCCTATCAACGAATGTTGAGTAAGTGGGTTTAGTTCCACCGAATGGTAGTGGATGCAAGAACTTAAGGACTATATCCCTTTGGTCCTTGGTTCGAATCCACGGAAGGTCCCCAAATCCTGGAATAAATGTGATTTATTCGCAGGGGAATAGGCCACTTAAGGGTGTGGCTAAGCTCTAAGTACACTGCCAGGAATGATGGTAGCGTCCCACCCGGTGGGGTGTTACATTCACCATGAAGTTGTTAGCTTAATTTAAAGAATTTTTTTAGACTTTTTTAATATTGCAACAATTGTTTTCAAAATATCGTGTATCATACACTTGAAAACTATAGTGTTTTTTAATTTAAACATGAAAATGTGTTTTTTAAATTAATTAAATTATTTTATTTTTTAAAAAATAATGTATTATTCAACATGAAGTTTCTAGCTTAATTTAAATAAATTTTTATATTTTTAAAATTGCAACAATTGTTTCAAGAAATTGGGAACTATACACTTTAAAAATAAGGTGTTTTTTAATTTAAACTTGAAAATGTGTTTTTTAAATTATTCCAATTATTTTATTTTTTTAATACAATGTATTATTCACCATGAAGTTTCGAGAGTAATTTAAATAATTTTTTATATTTTTAAAATTGCAACAACTTTTTCCTGTATTATACACTTGAAAAATATGGTACTTTTTAATTTAAACATGAAAATCAATTTTTCTTAATTATTTAAATTATTTGATTTTTTAAAATAATGAATTATTTACCATGAAGTTTCTAGCTTAATTTAAATAATTTTTTATACTTTTAAAATTGAAATAATTTTTTTTTTGGAAATTATGTACTACACTTGAAAAATAGGACATTTTTTAATTTAAACATGAAAATGCATTTTTTAAAATTATTTAAATTATTTGATTTTTTTAAACAATGTATTATTCAATGTGAAGTTTCTAGCTTAATTTAATTTTTTTTTATATTTTAAAAATTGCAATAATTATTTTCTAAAAATTGTGTACAATACATTTGAGAAGTAGGGTATTTTTATTTAATAATCAAAACGTGATTTTAAATTTTTTTTAATTATTAGTTTTTTCAAAATAATGTATTACTCACCTACTTTCTAGCTGAATTTAAATAATTCTTATGTTTTTAAAATTAGAAAAACTTTTTTCTAGAAATGATGTATACACTTGAAAAATACACTGATTTTAAATTTAAACATGAAAACACGCGTGGTTTTTTAATTATGTATATTATTTGATTTTATTAAAATAATGTAATGTTCACCATGAAGTTTCTAGCTTAATTTAATTATATTTTAAAAATTTTAAAATTGAAACAAATTTTTGTCTATAAATTATGTACTATACACTTGAAAAACAGATTTTTTTTTTTTAAAAATTTAAACATGAAAATGCATTTTTCATAACTTTATTAAATTATTATATTATTTTAAAAATAATGTATTGTTCAGAATGAATTTTCTAGTTTAATTTTCATAATTTTTTATATTTTTTAAATTTCAACAATTTTTTTCTAGAAATCGTGTACTATACCGTATGCACTTGAGATATAGTGTTTTTTTAAGTTAAACATGAAAATGTATTTTTTTTAAAAATTATTTAAATGATTAGATTTTTTAAAAAAGTATCTTATTTACCATGTAGTTTCTAGCTTAACTTAAATAATTTTTAATATTTTTAAAATTGCTAAGAAAAAAATTCTAGAAATTGTGCACTATACACTTGAAAAATAAAGTGTTTTTAAATTTAAACATGCAAATAGATTTTTTAAGTAATTAAATTATTTGGTTTTTATAAAAATTAAGGTATTATTCAATATAATTTTTCTAGCATAATTTTAATAATTTTTATATTTTTAAAATTAAAACAATTGTTTCTAGAAATCGTGTAATATACACTTGAAAAATAGGGTATTTTTTAATTTAAACATGAAAACACATTTTTTTAATTATTTAAATTATTTATTTTTTTTTAAAACAATGTATTATTCACCATAAAGTTTCTAGCTTAATTTAAATAATTTTGTATTTTTAAAATTACAACAATTTTTTGAAAAAAAAATTGTATACTATACACTTGAAAAATATGGTGTTTTTTTTTTTAAAAAAAAGAAGACGCATTTTTTTAAATTATTTGAAATATTTATTTTTTAAAAATAATATATTATTCACCATAAAATATCTAGATTAATTTAAATAATTTTTTATTTTTAAATTTGCAACAACTTTTTCCTAGAAATCGTTTACTATACACTTGGAAAATAAAGTGTTTTTAATTTAAACATGAAAACATATTTTTTAATTATTTAAATTATTTGGTTTTTTAAAAAAATTATTCACCATGAATTTCTAACTTAATTTAAATAATTATTAATATTTAAAAATTGAAACAATTGTTTCTAGAAATCGTGTACTATATACACTTGAAAAATAAGGTGTTTTTTAATTTAAACCTGAATATATGTTTTTCAAATTATTTAAATTATTCAATTTTTTCAATACAATGTATTATTTATCATGAAGTTTCAGGCCTAGTTTAAATAATTTTTTATATTTTTAAAATTATAACAATAATTTTTTCCTAGAAATTATGTACTACACACTTGAAAAATATTATGTTTTTTTAATTTAAACATGAAAATGCATTTTCTTTAAACAATGTGTTATTCATCATGAAGTTTCTAACTTAATTTAAATAACTTTTTATGTATTTAAAGTTGGAACAATTTATTTCTTAAAATTGTGTACTATACGTTTTAAAAATAAGGTGTTTTTTTAATTTTAAAATGAAAATAATTTTTTTATGAATTTATGAGATTATTTTATTTATTGAAAACAACGTATTGTTCATCATGAAATTTCTAGCTTAATTTGCATAATTTTTTTATATTTTTTAACTTGCAACATTTGTTTCTAGAAATGATGTATTATACAATTGAAAAATACGGTGTTTTTTTTAATTTAAACATGAAAATGAGTTTTTTTAAATTATTTGATTTTTTAAAACAATGTATTATTCACGCTGAACTTTCTAACATAATTTAAATAATTTTTATATTTTTAAAATTTCAACAAATATTTTTCTAGAATTTATGTACCGTACTCTTAAAAAAAGTGAGTTTTTTAACTTAAAAATTTAAATTTATTTTTATAAATTATTAAATGTTTTGTTATTTTGAAAATAATGTATTGTTCACCGTAAACTTTTTAGCTTAATTTGTATAATTTTTTATATTTTTTAATTATAACAATTGTTTCTAGAAATAATGTTCGTGTACTATACACTTGAAAAACATGGTGTTTTTTAATTTAAACATGAAAAGTAGTTTTTTTAATTATTTATTCATCATGAAGTTTCTGACTTAATTTAAATAATTTTTATATTTTTTAAATTGCATACACTTGAAAAATAGAGTATTATTTTATTTTAAAAAAATGATTTTTTTAAAAACTATTTTAATTATTCGTTTTAATAAAATAATATACTATTCAGCATAAGGTTTCTAGATTAAAGTAAAAAAAAATTGTATTTTTAAAATAGCAACAATTTTTTCTAGAAATTGTATACTATACACTTGAAAAAAAGAGTGTTTTTTATTTAAAAATTAAAATGCATTTTTTTAAATTATTTGAAGTATTAGTTGTTTTACAATAATATATTATTCATAATGAAGTTTCTATATTAATTTAAATAATCTTTGTATTTTTAAAATTGCAACAACTTTTTTCTAGAAATCGTGTACTATACCGATGAAAAATATGGTGTTTTTTAATTTAAACATGAAAACACATTTTTTAATTATTTAAATTATTTGGTTTTTTAAAACAATGTATTGTTCACCATGAATTTTCTAGCTTAATTTAAATAATTTCTATATTTTGAAAGTTTCAAAAAAAATTTAAAAAAATTATGTACTATACACTTGGAAAAAAGGGTGTTTTTATGTAAAAATGAAGACACATTTTTTAAAATTATTTGAATAGTTATTTTATAAAAATAATATATTATTTACCATGAAGTTTTTAACTTAATTTAAATTATTTTTTTGTTTTAAAATTGCAACAATTTTTTCAAGAAATTGTGAACTATAAACTTGATAAATAGGGTGATTTTTAATTTAAACATGAAAATGCATTTTTCATAAATTTATTAAATTTTTTTGAAAATAATATAATGTTCACAATGAACTTTTAAACTTAATATCATAACTTTTGTATTTTTAAAATTGTAACAAATTTTTTTTAGAAATCGTGTACTATATACTTGAAAAATAGAGTAATTTTTAATTTAAACACAAAAAACTGTTTTTTAATTATTTAAATTATTTGGTTGGTTTTTAAATCAATGTAGTATTATTCATGAATTTTCTTGTTTAATTTATATAATTTTTTATATTTTTAAAAATGAAATAATTTTTTCTACATATTGTGTACTATACACTTGAAAAATATGATATTTTTTAATTTAAACATGAAAAAGTTTTTTCATAAATTTATTAAAATATTTTATTTTTTAAAAATAATATATTATTCACAATTACTTTTCTAGCTTAATTTGTATATTTGTTTTATATTTTTTAATTGTTTCTATAAATCATGTATTACAAACTTGAGAAATAGGGTGTTTTTTTAATTTAAACATGAAAATGCATTTTAAATTTTTTTTAATTATTTAATTTTATTTAAAAAATATCTTATTCACCATGAATTTTCTAGCTTAATTTAAATAAATTTTATATTTTTAAAATTGAAACAATTTGTTTTCAAGAAATCATGTTTTATACACTTGAAAATTATGGTATTTTTTAATTTAAACATGAAAACACATTTTTAAATTAATTAAATCATTTGGTGGTTTTCTTTTTTTTTTTTTGGTGAAAGAGGGGGCCTAAGCCCCAAGAAACAAGACACTAACCACCTCTCATAAACCAAGTGGAAGCATTGTCATAAGACAAAAACACAGATGAAAACGATGGAACAGACTCGTAAACCTTAGGATTACAAGTAACACTATGACCCTTTTTAGCAAAGGAGTCAGCTACACTATTGGCTTCGCGGAGCACATGCTGAACTTGGAACGACTCCACCTCTTCAAGAGCATGACGGACAGAAGCACAGAGCTGAGCCGCAGGATGCACGGAAACACACCCATTCGAAATGACATTGACGGCAAAGGAAGAGTCCGTCTCTAGAATAACCTTGGAATACCCTCTTCACCTTGCACAACGGATACCCCAAAGAAGCCCCCATTTGGTGGTTTTCTAAATAATATATTATTCAAGGTGAAGTTTTTAGCTTAATTTAAATAATTTTTATATTTTTAAAATTATAACAGTTGTTTCTAGAAATTGTGTATTATACACTTGAAAAATAATGTGTTTTTAATTTAAACATGAAAACATGTTTTTTAAATTATTTAAATTATTTAATTTTTTTAATACAATGTATTATTCACCATGAAGTTTTAGGCTTAATTTAAATAATTTTTTATTTTTTAAAATTGTAACAATATTTTTTCCTAGTAATCGTGTACTATAAACTTGAAAAATAGTGTATTTTTAATTTAAACATGAAAAAGGTGTTTTTTTTAAATTATTTAAAATTATTGATTTTTTAGTACAATTTATTATTCACCGTGAAGTTTCTAGCTTAATTTACATAATTTTTTATATTTTTAAAACTGCAACAATTTTTTTCTAGAAATTTTGTACTAAACACTTGAAATATAGAGTTTTCTTTTGATTTAAATATGAAAATTTATTTAATTAAATTATTTTTAAAACAATGTGTTATTCACCATGAAGTTTCTAGCTTAATTTAAATAATTTTTGTATTTTTAAAATTGTAACAATTTTTTTCAAGAAATGGTGTACTATACATTTGAAAATTAGAGTATTTTTTGTTTAAACATGAAAATGTGTTTTTTCAAATTATTTAGATTATTTGATTTTTTAAAATATAATGCATTATTCACCATGAAGTTTCTAGCTTAATTTAAATAATTTTTAATATTTTTAAAATTGCAACAATATTTTTCAAGAAATTGTGTATTGTACACTCGAAAATATGGTGTTTTTTAATTAAAACAAGAAAATTAATTTTTTAAATTATTTAAATTATTTGATTTTTTTAACAAAATGTTTTATTCACCATGAAGTTTCTAGCTTAATTTAAATAATTTTTATATTTTTAAAATTGCAATAATTATTTTCTAAAAATTGTGTACTATACACTTGAAAAATAAGGTATTTTTTAAAAAAATTTAAATATGAAAATTTGTGTACATTTCAATCTCTTTTACGCTTATCCGCTTACTCGGTGTGCAACCGGTGGGATTCAACTCACTTACTCAACATTCGTTGATAGGGGAAAGCATTGGTTTATTCTCTTAAGTTCATTTTCATCGTGTCTTGCATGTATGCATCTTTATTGTAGCTTAAAATAGGTATCTTAGATGTGATTGTGGGCATAGTAGTCTTAGAAATCACAAAAACTAACAAAACAGGGAGTTGGGATTTTCGCTGTAGCAAACTTCTTTTCGCTGCAGCAAAATCCTAATCTTTCGTATTTTTGCTATAGCGAACCATCTTCGTTGCAGAGAAGCAGAGACAGATTGAAATCCGGACTTTTTAGTGAAACAACTTCACTGTAGCAAATCCTTTTCGATGCAACGAATCTGAGACAGTTCGTAACCTCTTTTTTAGTGGCAAATTCACTATAACGAGATCATTTTACTTTAGCGAATTTGACCTTGTCACATTTTTGCTGTGGCAAATGTCCTTTCGCTGTAGTAAAAATGTCGCGATTCAGGACACTTTCTTCCCCTATTTTAGAAAAGTTCCAATATCCATCCTAATGATTTGGGGACTACTTCTATGCCTCAATTCACACCCAATCAACAGCATTCTGACACTAAATCGTACATGCAAGTCATTTTCATTCATTTCACACTCACAAGAATCAATGGCATCACAATCACTTAGTCTCATACCTACCAACATTTCCAAAACAATCTTGCCATCAACCAAGTAAACTTTGTCATAGGATCAAGTAACCAAATAATTTTCCAAAAACTCAATTAACATGCAACACATTATTTCATGCATGCAATGGGCAAGTCACTAACCATCACAAGCATCAACATGCACTTAGTCAAAACACACAATAGCCCTAATACAAGTAAGCTAACACAAGCATTGTCTCATTTCCTAACCACATATATCCTCCAGTCACTAATCACTCTTAATTTGGGGTTTTGTGGGTTACCTTTGAGTTTGAGTTCCAAAGCACACTTGTTCTCCAAAATCCTTCAAGCTCTTCAATCTCCACTTCTTTGCACTTGAACCCCTATAAATTCAGTCCTAAATTAGAATACAACTCTATCTAACCCAAAATCTTTGGTTGCATGTTGGATTAAGGGGACTTGGGGTCCTTATTCTAGAGAGACAAGTGAGTGAAGGAGGGAGTAAGAAAGTGCTTGCATGGTACTTACCTAAGCTTCCTTTGGAGCTTAAGAGCTTGGAGGTGATGCTTCAAGCCTTAAAATTGGAAGATTGAAGTGGAAAAGCTTGGTTTATGGGAGTGGGAGGCTTGCCTTAGGGGAGGGAAGAGGAAGAAGAAACTTGAGAAGATGAGATAGAGTGAGCGGGCGTGGAAGAAAAAGGAGAGGGTGAGGGTCTTTTGTCCAACTTTGCAAATTCTCTATGTTTTGGTAAGTGGTCCCTCATAGAACTTTTAGAATTTGCACCCTAGTCCTTTCCACCATTCTCTTTGGTAATTGCAACCAAGCCCTTAATTCCCCAATTCCTTTACAAAAGAGTCCCTTAGGGACAATTTGGGATTTTCACAACTTAAAACCTTTACTTGGGAATTTTGGAATGTTATATTGCACGTTAGAGCATCAATTGAAACATTTATTTTTTTCAAATGAATTCAATTATATATATAAGTGAAAACTTCAAAGGCTTTATCCCAAACGTTTCTTTGAACTTTACCCAAAACATTGATTGAAAAAATTCAATTATATATATGAGTGATTTATGAAAAATAATTATATAAACCACCTGTTCAATTTGAAATCTGAACTTTTCTTTCTTATAATAAAGAAAATAAAAATTGAAACCTGAAACCTCAACCTTATATAAGATAACATAATATAAAGTTATTGGTGAAAATTTTATTTTTAAAAGATTAATAAGAATGGATCAATGCTATTAAATTATTTTAACAATTATGAAGCAATACCCCTCATACATATAATGCTTCTTTGCACTCGTTTAATGTCCCTTTAAGACGCTAAGCGATTACGTTCAGACAAACATTTTGTTCTGTTTTATTTTCGAAATAACAGTTTATATATATATAGGGAGAGATCTACTTACTAACTTACTCCATTTGATAGCTCTCAATCCACATTGAATTTCATCAATCAAACCATTTGATTGAAAGCTCTTAACATATAGGTCAATCATACAAAATTTTCAAAAGTTGTAGATATTTCATCCATCGACTTCAATTTAATGAATAATAGACTTTATAAAACGTAAGTAAATGTCACCTATAAGTTAGAATACTTAGAGATGTTAATTTTTTCTAAAATTTGGTATACATGCTCATCTTAATAATATCTCATTATTCAACGATTAGATTGACCATATTCGATGTTCATAAGGAGTTATACGACAGAGTAATAAGTCACTTAGACTTACTCTTGGAGTCAACGGATCCCCACTCTCTCTCTCTCTCTCTCTATATATATATATAGGGCGTATCTAGTGAGAACTCTAAACATGTAAGAACATGAGAACCATGAATTTTGACCATACAACCATGCATTAAAATCTTATCTCTCATCATAAATGCATGGTTGTATGGTCAAGATTCATGGTTCTCATATTCTCACATGTTTAGAGTTCTCACTAGACACGCCTCTTATATATATATATATATATAAAACAAAAAATTTGAGTATTCATTTTTTATTTTTTGAACTTGATTTAGTCTTAATCCTAGCCCCAATCCACACGATGGATTGTATATATGAAAAAAATTGGCCCTGACTTAGTCCTCACTTTAGCCTTGGCTCTATGTCCTTTTGGCCCTGCAAGGTTAAAAATCTTTGGACTTATTACAATTCTATGATCTTTTGGCCCTTGCCCTACTCTAACAAAGGAGGACTGGGCTAAATGAGTCATTTTGACAGCTCTAATTCATTAATGGTCCAACTTTTTTTTGGTCAAACATTAATGGCCCAACTGGATTTGACGCTATGGAACATTTTGTAACACTAAGAATTGGACTAGCCCATCAAATACGTTACATGTTATTGACTTCTACAAAATTTATGTGGATATTATTGACACCACCCCATTTTTATAATCTCATTCAGATAATTCAATTTGGAAGCACTTTTTTGGGGAAACATTTTTAAGAACTATCGGAATAAATTTTTAAAGAGGAGATTGTGAGATTATTAAAACTTAAAGTGGTGGTGCTAATATTGACATTATTGATCAAGGAAATGTTGCTTTTTTTTTTTGGACAACAAGAAAATGTTGCATTTTGTATAAGCTTTGGCGGTACTTCTGTGTTTTGGGCTCGGCCCATCTGTTAGGAATGGGTAATCATGTCTGATAAAAAAAAAAGTGTAACTTGTGTTTCTACATCATGTAAATAGCATATTTAGCAAAAAAAAAAAATGTTAAAAGTTAAAAATGAAGTAGTAGTATATATGTCTGATCGACTAAAATAGTAAGGTTTGAACTTTGAACTCATGGTCTAGTAACATGAAGTAGTAGTATATATGTATAAATTCGTTATTAATAAGGACAATGACATGGAAAGTAATAACATACAGAGGAGAATGCATCGATGGTATGAGTGATGAGTGAGAATGAATGATAGAAAGAGAGGCGCGGATGGGACAAAGTCATTTGAGTATGACTTGGATTTCCATCCCATCCATGATGCATTGCAATTTACTATTTAATTTCCAATTAAACCACACAATAATAATACTTATAATTTGCACTTGTGCAGGAGTTGTATGTGAAGAGTGGAAGAATGATTGATATAATAATTAAAATATTTGGAATTGCATATATATAAGTTAGTTAGTCAAGCAGACAAATGGGATGGGATCATAGGATATATACGAAACCAAGTCCGATCCAGACAAAAACATTTATTTGAAGCAATTAAATACTCCTAGTAGAGACATATATATATATAGTATGTGTGTGTGTTCTGTTTCCCAATGATTGGATCGGAGCGTGTTCAATCTGTGCACGCAATATAATGCAATAGTATTATTGTCGTGTGAGTGTAAGTGTGATTTGATTTCATGAAAACAGACATATGCACTCATCATCTTGTACTGTACTGTATATATGATTTGATTGCATGCAGTGCATCCCATGCCCCCTCAGTCCTCATAAACTGAACAAATACGTATCTGTTTGGATAGAAGTAGAATCACGTTAACGTGGACCCACTTCAACGCTACTTTTTGTTGCGTTTATTAGATTCGCCTCGATTTATGTGCCAAATTTATCTCAACCATTGATTTATCTATCTTAACGTGATTTGATGTGATTCGACTTTAATCCAAACACACACTACTACTACTGCATCTCTTTCTACAACCATGTTGAACAACAACCTAATTCTAGCTTTCTAACTACCTTACCTTCTTCTTCCTAATAATCCAACTTGTTTAACATATGTGACAACCATGCATGTCTCATCTTTTCATTGCCAAATCTTACTAATACTTCCTTTAATTCTACCATGGAAGATTTGTGCAAAAGTAGTGAGCTTAAACATTCTTGTTCCTTATTGGAATTTAACTAACATATGGATTCCTTTTTTTAAAAAAAAAATAAAAAATAGATACACATGTACAGAAATAGAGATACTCTACCATGCATCTTGCATTATACTGTCGTCGATTCCAATTTGTATTTGTATAGGTTATAATTAAGGTAAAGTCCAAGTAAGTGAGGGGCAGGGCAGGGCAGGGCAAGGTAGCAACAATACATGACAGTGACTCTTCAAAAGGGCAGCTAGCAGAGCAGAGCAGCAGGCTGATGGAGACACCTCGAAACATACACCAATTTCCTTCCACCTTCTTATATATTGCCATTACAATATAATTAGAGACAGAGAGAGATTTTAATTTATTTACTACTCCCTACTTATACTTATACTTACTAGCTAGTGCATGTTGAAACTTGAAACAAGAGCACTTATTCCCATGAATATATATATGATATCCGATGAGGTTGGTGTCTTTAATTTTATGAATGAGTTCAAGTTAATACATACATACAACAGCACACTTTTCCATGTGAGAATGAAGGATGGAAGGGAGAAAAAATAATGAGGATGCTCATTTTATATATTTTACTATTTATTTTTTTCCTTTTGCTTTAATTTTCTTTTGAACTAGTGGAAGATCAAAGGAAGATTATAAATATTATTATCTGCGCTTTTACTTTTCAGCACCCTCTTTAAGACTATTCCATCTCGATCATATCTCGTATTTTACCTTATTAAAGCAGAGCCCAAATGCCCCATTTCATTGATACTTGGTCCCTCCCCTCCCCTGGCCTGTAGACAAAGGAAGAAGAAAGAATAAAGTTAGTTGAAACAACAAAGAAAAAGAAAAAGCTTCCACACAGCTGGTTCCTTCTTCCATGCAATCTATCTGGAAACATACTATTTATAAATTTATCATTATATTCAAACAACACACTCATCATTTATTAATAATCATCATCTTTTACTACTTCTTACACAATCTCTGCTTGTTGCAGTCACATGTTTCCAGTTTCGAGATTATACATTACTAATGCATAAGAGAGGTACCGGTTAAAATTGAGCCATTATCATTACAAACAACCCCCTTCCTTAGCTTTAATTTGCTTGGGAATAGATGCAAAAATTAATATGAGTATCATGAGACGAGACATCCAAATCCAAATAAGTATACAAAATGGTATGCTATTGCTAGCTAGGTAGCCTCCCAAGTTCCAAACCATTTATTGCTCAACGAATTAAAAATTGACACATTTGGTGCTGACACCATGCCATTAGAGAGAAAAATAAAATAGTACTACTACTATAGATGATCATGATAAGAGATATCATAAACACTTTTTGATGGGTCCTCCATCCATTATCAGAGAGGTGAGATCATATTGCTCATGGAAATCTTTTCCTCCATCAATAATTAATTTAATGCCAAACCTACTCCCTATAAATTATACCAATAATATAACTCTTTATATAGCCTTGAAGCATTTATTACCATTTTTCAGCTACTATCATTTCTTGGAAATTAGCCCTAAATAGACTACATATAATATAAATAAAAAGCTAAATATAAATGGTACAAAAATTGAAGGTGCAGGCATGTCTAGTTTGCCATGAAAACCAACCCCAAAGATAGTAGCTAGACTGTGGGAGGCTGAATACAATTTCAAGCTGAATACAATTTCAAGTCCCACTGTCTGCCCTCTTGTACTGTCTGTTGCTTTGAGGCAATCTACAACAGTGCCACTCACTCATTGCAGTACTCACTTTCCTTTCTTTTTTTTTTTTTTTTTTTTTACATTTTACAGTACTAATTAATAAAAATAAATTCATACAACGATAAGGTGGTGGAGTGATATATAGTCATTTAATCTAACAGAAGGTGTCTGAGCAATTCAGCCATTTTGAATCACTGAAAGTGCAATTCCATCACCTCTCTCCTTCAAAGCAATAAAGATGCATTTTTTTCTTTGATTAAAGTTAAAGGGCATTTTTGTCATAAGATTGAAGAGGAAAGAAGGAAAGCATTAACCTTTACTTTTTTTGTTGTCCTAATATAAACTTTAAATTTGTGTTATCTAACAACGGCTTTATTTTTTTTGTTTTAAAAAAAAAAAAAAGTTCATTCGTTTCATCCATCCATTAAAATTTTTAGAAATCACCTCTCCCCTTTCCTTACTTTAGCTTTCTTTTCCCTTCCTGCAATGCGAGGTGTGAGCTTTTTGTAATAAAATCACAAAGTAAATATATGTAAAACAATTTGTTGAGCAGAATAAGAATATGAATATGAATTGTTCATCATTTTGCTCCTTTTCCGGTCTCATAGAAAAGAAAGGAAAAGAGAAAGAAAGAGAGAAAGGAGGGGTTTAGCTTGTTGCTTGTATTGGAAGACTGTATATAGTGTTGTGTGTTTGATTCCATAAAGCCCTTCCTCGCTGGAAGTTTCTCAGATTCCCATCCCTTTTGCCGAGCGTTTAAAAGCAACCTGCCGTATTAGTTGGTTTCCCTTCAATTCGAGAGTAGTTGCAATGTTAAACAAGACATATTATTCCAACATGGCCCTGCTGATTGCTTTCACTCTGTTTTCTCTTCTTCTGATTCTGGGTACTTGCTCTTGTTGTTCTTCTTCTTCTTCATTGCTGGGTGATTTCCATGCTCTAGTCTCCCTTAGAGAAGGATTCCAATTCCCACAACCGCTTCTAAACACTTGGAAAGGGAAAGGGAAGAGTTCCAATTTGGGGTCAGTTTGTTCATGGGGAGGAATAGAATGCCAGCGGGGACGAGTTGTCTCCCTGGACTTAACAGATTTGAACCTGTGCGGCTCTGTTTCTCCTTCCATTTCAAGGCTCGATAGCCTCACTCACCTTTCTCTTGCAGGGAACAACTTCACCGGCACCCTTCACTTGGCCAACTTGACCAGCCTTCAATTTGTCAACATCTCCAACAACCAGTTCAGTGGCCACTTGGATTGGGACTACTCCACCATGGACAACCTACATGTTCTTGACGCCTATAACAACAACTTGACTTCCTTGCTTCCTTTGGGGGTTCTGACTCTGAAGAGGCTCAGGTACTTGGATCTTGGTGGCAACTATTTCTTCGGTCAAATCCCAAAAGACTACGGGAGTTTAGTTGGTCTGGAGTATCTGTCACTGGCAGGAAATGACATTCGTGGGAGAATCCCAGGTGAGTTGGGCAACCTCACTGGGTTGAGGGAGATTTACTTGGGCTATTACAATTCTTTCCAAGGTGGGATTCCTGTGGAGTTTGGAAAGTTGGTAAATTTAGTTCACATGGATTTATCTTCCTGCGATTTGGATGGTCCAATTCCAAGAGAGTTGGGGAAGTTGAAGGAGCTGGACACTCTATACTTACATATCAATCAGCTTTCCGGTTCCATACCAAAGCAGCTGGGAAACTTGACCAAGTTGGTGAAGCTTGACCTTTCCAGCAACGCACTCACCGGAGAAATCCCACCGGAGTTCATCAACCTGAAGCAACTCAAGCTTTTCAATCTCTTCTTGAACAGGTTACACGGCTCCATACCGGACTACATTGCGGAGTTGGCGTATTTGGAGAGTCTGGGCCTGTGGATGAACAACTTCACCGGAGAAATTCCACAGAACCTTGGCCGAACCGGGAACCTCCAAGTGCTTGATTTGTCCTCCAATAAACTCACCGGTTTGATTCCGGCTCACCTATGTTCCTCAAATCAGCTCAGGATATTGATTCTTCTAAACAACTTCCTGTTGGGGAGCATACCGGAAGGTTTGGGAAGATGTTACAGTCTGACAAGAGTAAGGTTAGGACAGAATTACCTCAACGGTAGCATTCCTAATGGCTTTCTTTACCTTCCTAAGCTCAACTTAGCAGAGTTGCAGAACAATTACTTGTCTGGAACTTTGTCCGAAAATGCAAATGCAAATACTTCTAGTTCTTCCTCTTCCCGTTTGGCCCAACTTGATCTCTCAAACAATGCCTTGTCCGGTCCTTTACCCTATTCACTCTCTAATTTGTCTTCCGTCGAAATCCTTTTGCTCGGGGGAAACAAATTCTCGGGTCCAATCCCTCCTTCCATTGGAGGACTGAATCAAGTGCTGAAGCTTGATCTGAGCAGGAATTGGTTATCCGGAGAAATTCCACCGGAAATTGGGGATTGCGTCCATCTCACTTACCTTGACATGAGCCAGAACAATCTGTCTGGCTCCATCCCGCCCGCTATTTCCAACATCCGGATTCTGAATTACTTGAACTTGTCAAGGAACCATTTGAACCAAAGCATCCCGAAATCCATGGGGACCATGAAGAGCCTGACCATTGCGGATTTCTCGTTCAATGAATTCGTGGGTAAATTGCCAGAGACAGGGCAGTTTGGTTTGTTCAATGCGTCTTCCTTCGCGGGTAATCCTCAATTGTGTGGTTCTGTGTTGAACAATTCTTGTAAGTCGAGAGAAGGCGAAGATGGAAAAGGGAGGAGTGGAGATTTGAAGCTGATATTCGCAGTTGGGCTATTGATATGGTCGATAGTATTTGCGGTGGGGGCGATAATAAAGGCGAAGTCATTGAAGAAGAAGAAGAAGAAGAAGGGGCGGGGTTGGTGGAAGATGACGGCGTTTCAGAAGGTGGAATTCAGGGTTACAGATATCGTGGAATGCGTGAAAGATGGGAACGTGATTGGAAGAGGAGGAGCGGGGATAGTGTACCACGGGAAGATGGCAAACGGGATGGAAGTAGCAGTGAAGAAGTTAGTTGGGTATGGTGGTGGGAAGAGGAGGATGTACGGTGATGATGATGATGATCATGGGTTAGGAGCAGAGATAGAAACGGTGGGGAAGATAAGGCACAGAAACATAGTGAGACTAATAGCAATGTGTTCGAACAAGGAGACGAATCTGCTGGTGTATGAGTACATGAGGAATGGAAGCTTAGGGGAGGCATTGCATGGGAAGAAAGGAGAAGGAGGAGTGTTGAGTTGGAATTTGAGATACAAAATAGCGATTGAATCGGCGAAAGGGTTATGCTACCTTCACCATGATTGTTCGCCCTTGATCGTGCACAGAGATGTAAAATCAAACAATATATTGTTGAATTCAAATTACGAAGCACACGTGGCTGATTTCGGGCTAGCTAAGTTCCTGGTCCATGGAGATGGAGGCGCTTCCGAGTACATGTCTTCTATTGCTGGTTCCTATGGCTACATTGCACCCGGTACGCACCGCACCGCACCGCACCAATCCAACTTTAGCTCTATAATTATTATTATTATTTTATATTTTAATCGGAGAGGGGAACACATCAGGATTTGGTAAAGTAAGAGTGAGAAAAGGATGAATTGAATTTCAAGTGTGATTAGGCGATGATGATGCGTAGAGTGCTACTGTACTGTACTGTACACTACACAGACTGCGACACACACACACTTCACACTCAATCATTCATTCAATCTGACACTTTCCTTTTCGTTTTTCGACCCTACTTCTTTCCCTTCTACCTTCTCATCATTTTGGACCACAACACTAGCTAGTTAAAACAATAAATCTATTATGCAATGCAATTAATTGATAAGGATGTATATATGTGCATGATGGTTGCAGAGTATGCGTACACATTGAGAGTGGATGAGAAGAGTGACGTGTATAGTTATGGAGTGGTTCTGTTAGAGCTGCTAACAGGGAGGAAACCAGTGGGGGATTTCGGGGACGAAGGAGTAGTGGATCTGGTACAATGGTGCAAGAAAGCAGCAGCATCAAACGAACAAGATCAAGATCAGGTGGTGATGAACATGGTTGATGCAAGGCTCAAGACGACCACAGTCCCCAAAGAGCAAGTCATTCACATGTTCTTCATTGCCATGTTATGCTTACAGGAAAACAGTGTAGAGAGACCCACCATGAGGGAAGTCCTTCAGATGCTCTCTCAATTCCCATCCCAACATTCACAATCTTCTCACATTCACAAACACAAACACAAACCTCCTTCTTTCCTTTAATTCATTTATTACTTCCCTTTTCATTTGCGTTACCTTGCTTATTCATAACCATTTCTTTACAACCTCCCATCCTCTAATTACCACATTACCTTCCTTAATTACCTTCATTCTCTACTTCTTTAATTTTCTTTCTCTTAATGTCATCACCATCTGTATATATAATTAATTATCATATGCCAAATTTCATTCTCCTCTACGTCAATTAATTCACTTTCTTCCACTACATCTTACTTCCATGCCCGCCTAACTCAACATTCAACAATTACTCAAATAATTTCACACCAAATTCATTGCTAGAAAATGGAAATTGTTCCTGCTAGTAAAATTCCATACATTCAAAAATTTTCAATGAAAAAAATTGACTGATGATTTGTAAAACAATAAGCATTCAATCAAGATTTTTATTTTATATTTTCAATTTTTAACATTAAAAAATTAATAAACTAATAGTTAATAAACTAATAGAGTAAATGTTGGAAATTATATATCCTTGGTGATCGTGGACTTTCGAAGATTAGAAAGAAAAGAATATGAAAAAGAAATAGAAAGTTGTGTACAATGTTTCTTCAAGACATCTTCACTAGCACTTTCCTTTAGGGTTACTTCGCTCTTCACCAATTTCAATAATTTTTCTAGCAATCATATATTATACACTTGAAAAATATGGTATTTTTTAATTTAAAAAAGAAAATTAATTTTTTAAATTACTTAAATTATTTTACTTTTTTGAAAATAATATATTATTCGCCTTGAAGTTTCTAGCTAAATTTACAACTTTTTTATATGTTTAAAATTGCAAACGTTTTTCTAGAAATCGTAAACTATACACTTGAAAAATACAATATTTTTTAATTTAACAAAGAAAATGCAATTTTAAAATTACTTAAGTTATTTTATTTTATTTGAAAATAATGTATTATTCACATTCAAGTTTCTAGCTAAATTTACATAATATTTTATATCATTAAAATTGTAAAACTTTTTCAGTAATCGTAAACTATACACTTGTAACATAGGGAGTTTTATTTTAAAATTGAAAACTTTTTTTCAAATTACTTAAATTATTTGTATTTTTTGAAAACAATGCTTTATACACCTTGATGTTTCAATCTTAATTTATATAGTTTTCAATATTTTTAAAATTACAAAAAAAATTATAAAATCGTATATTATACACTTGAAAATAGGATTTTTTAATTTAAAAATTAAAACAAAATTTTTAAATTACTTAAATTATTTGATTTTTTTGAAAACAATGTATTATTCACCTTAATGTTTCAAGCTTAATTTACATTATTTTCATTATTATTAAAATTACAAAAAAATTAAAATCTTATACTATACACTTGAAAAATATGGTTTTTTTTTAATTTAAAAAATAAAACATGTTATTTAAATTACTTAAGTTATTTGATTTTTTCAATAACAATTTAATTTTCACCTTGAAGATTCTAGTTAAATTTAAAATATTTTATATATGTTTAAAATGGAAAAACATTTTTGAAAAATCGCGAATTATACACTTGAAAAATATGGTATTTTTATTTTTAAATCAAAAATGCATTTTAAAATTACTTAAATTATTTAATTCTTTTTGAAATAATGCATTAGTCACCATGATGTTTCAATCTTAAATTATATAATTTTAATACTTTTAAAATTACAACAAATTTTCTAGAAATCGAGTACTACACACTTAAAAAGTAAGGTGTTTTTTAATTTAAAAATGAAAACGTGTTTTTCAAATTATTTAAATTATTTAATTTTCTTAAAACAATGTATTATTCATCTTAAAACAATGTATTATTCATCTTGGAGTTTCTAGCTTAATTTACATAATTTTTTATATTTTTTAAAATTGCACAATTTTTTTCTTGAAATCGTGTACTATATAATAGTGTTTTTTATTTTAAAAATAAAAAATGAGATTTTTCAAATTACTTAAATTATTTGATTTTTTCACAAATAATATATTATTCACTTTGAAGTTTCTAGCTAAATTTACATTTTTTTATGTGTTTAAAATTGCAAAACTTTTTCTAAAAATCGTATACTATACACTTAAAAAATATAGTGTTTTTTAATTTAAAATGGAAAACGAATTTTTTAAATTACTTAAATTATTTGAAATTTTTGAAAATAATGTATTATTTACCTTGATGATGTATGCTTAATTTACATTATTATAAATATTTTTAAAATTACAATAATTTTTCAATAAATCGTATACTATACACTTAAAAAATGTGATCTTTTTTAATTTAAAAAATAAAATGCATTTTTTAAATTACTTAAGTTATTTGATTTTTTTGAAAATACTGCATTGTTCACCTTGAAGATTCTAGCTAAATTTACAATATTTTATATATGTTTAAAATTGCAAAACTTTTTCTTGAAATCGTGAATTATACACTTGAAAAATAGAGTGTTTTTTATTTTAAAATTGAAAATGCATTTTTTAAAATTATTTAAATTTTTTAAAAACAATGCATTATTCATCTTGATGTTTCAATCTTAATTTACATATTCTTTAATACTTTTAAAATTACAACAAGATTTCTAGAAATCGAATTATATACACTTGAAAAATATGGTGTTTTTTAAATTAAAAAGAAAGCGTGTTTTTCAAATTATTTAAATTATTTGATTTTTTGAAAACAATGTATTATTAATCTTGAATTTTCTAGCTTAATTTACATAATTTTTTATATTTTTTAATATCACACAATTTTTTCTTGAAATCATGTACTATACACTTGAAGAAGATGATGATTTTATTTTAAAAATCAAAATGCATTTTTCAAATTAATTAAATTATTTGATTTTTTCTCAAATAATATATTATTTACCTTAAAGTTTTCTAGCTAAATTTACATATTTTTTATGTGTTTAAAATTGCAAAACTTTTTCTAAGAATCTTGTATCTTATACTTGAAAAATAGGGTATTTTTTAATTTAAAATTGAAAATGTGTTTTTAAGATTATTTAAATTATTTGCATTTTTCTCAAATAATATATTATTTACCTTAAATTTTTCTAGCTAAATTTACATATCTTTTATGTGTTTAAAATTGCAAAACTTTTTCTAGGAATCTTGTATTTTATACTTGAAAAATAAGGTATTTTTTAATTTAAAATTGAAAATGTGTTTTTAAAATTATTTAAATTATTTGCATTTTTTGAAAATAATATATTATTCACCTTGATTTTTCAAGCTTATTAACTTACATAATTTTAATATTTTTAAAATCACAACAATTTTTATAGAAATTGTGTACTATGCGGGTGTTTTATAATTCGAAATTGAAAACATATTTATAAATTACTTAAATTATTTGAATTTTTTAAAACAATATATTATTCACCTTTATGTTTTAAACTTAACTTACATAATTTTTAATATTTTTAAAATTAAAATAATATTTCTAGAAAATCGTGTACTATACACTTGAAAAAAAAGATTTTTTTTAATTTAAAAATAAAAATTCATTTTTCAAATTAGTTAAATTATTTTATTTGTTCGAAAAAAATATGTTATTCATCTTAAAGTTTCAATCTTAATTTACATAATTATATATATATTTTTTTAAATTGCATTAATTTTTCTTGAAATCTTGTACTATACACTTGAAAAAGATTGTGTTTTTAATTTTAAAAACAAAAATGCGTTTTTCAAATTACTTAAATTATTTGATTGTTTTTCAAATATTATATTATTCACCTTGAAGTTTCTAGTTATATTTACATAATTTTAATATTTTTAAATTGCTAGAATTTTTCTAGAAATCATATACTGTACACTTGGAAAAAAAAGGTATTTTTAATTTAAAAAGAAAACATGTTTTTTAAATTTCTTAAATTATTTATTTTTTAAAAAACAATTTGTTATTCTATCTTTAAGTTTAAAGCTTAATTTACGTAATAATTTTTTATTTTAAAAATTTTTACAAATTTTTCTTGAAATCGTGTATTATACACTTGAAAAATACGGTGTTTTTAATTTTAAAAATAAAAATTTGTTTTTTAAATTACTTAAATTATTTGATTTTTTCTCAAATAATATATTATTCACCTTGAAGTTTTAGCTAAATTTACATAATTTTTTATATTTTATATATTGCAAGAATGTTTCTAGAAATCCTGTAGTATAGACTTGAAAAATAGGATATTCTTAATTTTAAAAAAAGGTTTTTAAATTAATTATTGTATTTAATTTGTTTGAAAGCAATATATTATTCATCTTGAAGTTTCAAGCTTTTTATAGAAATCATGTATGATACATTTGAAAAATGGAGTGTTTTTCATTTTAAAAATGAAAATACATTTTTTAAATTATTTAAGTTTTTTAATTTTTTATAAAAATAATATATTATTCACCTTAAAGTTTTTAGTAGTGAAATTTACATAATTTTTTATATGTTTAAAATTGCAAAAATTTTTCAACTCATGTACTATATATTTAGAAAAATAGAATATTTTTTAATTTAAAATTAAAAATGTATTTTTTAAATTACTTAAATTATTTAATTTTTTAAAAAACAAGATACTATTTAAATTGTTCAAACTTAATTTAGGTAATTTTCGAAGTTTTGAGATGTTGAAGTAGATAAAGTTAATTGGAGAAGTGGATATTAGTACTAATTAAGAAAACGTGAAAAGGTAAACGTGGAAAATTGGAAGAGGAGAGGTAGTTACGTAGAAGGCTGGATTTGATTTAGTTTAATTATTAAATTATTTAAAGTGATAAAAAAAATTATCCCATATTTATTTGAAAAATAAAAGAAACAAGTTATTCCTTTCGATTTTATTTATAAGATATTTTCAACTAAATTATATAAACTAATAAAAATAGATAAATTTAAATAGTTAATATATTTAATGGGAATAAAATAATAATAATAATAATAAATATATTATAAAAAGGAAGATAAAAATGAGTAGAGAAAGTAATTAGGAAGGGAGCGAAGATGATAGAGTGTAAGCAATGAATATAATAATAATATTAAGAGTTAACTATCAATTTAGTCCTTCAAAGATTATCTTGTCACCAATTTAGTCCCCCGAAAAATTTTGTCATGAAATTAGTCCTTTAAAAATCATCTTTGTCACCAATTTGGTCCTCCAAAGAACTTTGTCACCAATTTAGTCCTTCAAAGATGTGTAAGTATACCAAATTAGTCCTTTAAAGATTTAAATATATCAAATTGGTCTATGATGGAGGACTAATTTGGTAGACTTTTAAATCTTTGGAGGACTAATTTGGTGACAAAGTTTTTTGGAGGATCAAATTGGTGACAAAGTAATCTTTGGAGGACTAATTTGGTGGCAAAATTCTTTGGAGGACTAAATTGGTGACATGATAATCTTTGGAGGACCAAATTGATAGTTAACTTTAATATTAATGAGTAGTATAGTAGGAGGTGGTGGGGAAAACGACAAAAAGCATAGAGAGCAGATAAGTCCAACGGCGAGAGGGAGAATGTGAAGCAGGTCCGATCCTGAGTAGCATGATCGGGTTTTGGGTAGAGGCATGATAAGACGTTTTTGTCCCTCAATGCAACCACAAAGAAAACGAGGCATGAACCCAACCCAATCGATGAACCTCAGCCTGTACTTGCGCAGATCCGGAAGATGAAGATGCTCATTAAGAACTTGATTGATCTTCTGCTCCTCCTCCTGTAAAGTTACTTGTACTACCACGCTGTCTCATTCTCATTCACCCTCACTTACTAATCTAATCATCTTAATTTCTCTCTGATATATGGATTTTTCTAACCTGTGCAATGTTGCATAAGTTAAGAAACTAAAATAAAAGCTGAGAAAAATCAAAACTTTAATGATATCATGTATAACACACAATAAATACTGTATTTTATTTCTTTTTATGATTTCTTAACCTGTACAATATTACATAGGTTAAAAGAACTGCTGATATATATATATAACCGCCAATGTTCAACTAATAACCAATCTTTAATTTCATTTCATTTATTAATCGATATGTCTTGTGTGCTAATAAAATTCAATAATTCTCATTCAAACTCATTTAATCAAATGCTATACGCTTCCCAATTATTATTATTATATTTATTACACTTTTCAATTTCCTCCTTAGCTTATTACCTTTTCTTCTTCTTGCTAACTAACCACGCGCGTGCCGTGTGGGAATTATATATGCAATCTTCACACTTCACTATACGCCAAATATTTGTCGCTGCCAGTTACCTAACATGTTAACACAAACAACTAACATACACATACACCTCTGTTTTGTCTCTCTCTATATTTTTTAAGATAAAAACATTTAATTTTATCTTTCAATATATACTTTAAAATAAATTAAGAAGATAAATTATTATTCTACATATATATATATATACACGTACACGTGTGTTTGAGGCATAGGTTATAAATTAATTGTATATTATACCTGTTATTATAATTAAAATTTAATGACAGGAATATAGAATTATGTACTCCTTCTGGTCTTATATATAAGTCATTTTTAACCAAATCAACAAAACTAAGAAATGGTAGTTAGCTCATTAAATTAGTCTAGAAAAAGATTTTTTCCAACTATACCCTCAACTTGAATGTGCTAGTAAATGCTTTTAAAATTAATATATCTTTCTTTTTCTTATTTTATTCTTTTTCTCACTCATCATTAATTAAATCTTTGAAAATTGTAAAAAGTATAAAATGGGAAAACTCAATTAATGAGTTAGTTAGTGACTTATATTTAAGTCCAAAGATTTCTTCTAGAAGATGACCTATATATAGGACCGGAGGGAGTATCATGTAAGCAACTTAATAAGTGTGTTTATTTCATATTTTATTAATATTTTGGTAGGTTTTAGAAGTACACATCACTCTATCAATTTAAGTAAATCTCTCACTACAATGCAAGGTTCTTATTAACCAACTCAAATGGATCTCATGCATACCACACAATGTAAGATTTTTACACTAAAATTCTGATTGTTTAGTCACATTACTCCTTTGAGCAACCCTTTTTTAGTTGCTTATTTAAGCAACTCACATAAACAGCTCAAGTCACATCAACAATAATTCTAAACAACCCCATTATACATGTTCTAATAACAATACATGAGAGCAAAAAAAAATGAATGTTAGGGAAAAAATTAAGATGTATGTATATGTATCAGATACAAATTAAGATCATGTAAGTTGAGGAAAAAATTGTGGTTACATCGTAGAAAATGGTACATATTCTTTTTACATACTCTTGTATTAATTCTTCTAATATTGTTAAAAAGTCCTTTTTCTATTACATCTTAACCACACATTAACTAATCTTTTTATTTTACTTTCCATTTTAAAAGATAATAACAAAACTCATTTCATCTAGTAACCAAAGGAAAAGGTTTTATTCATCTTCATCATTTTTCCCAAAGTCCACAACCTTCGCGCACTATCGTTGCTACCGTCACGCACTGCCGCTGCCACCGTCACGCATTTATGCCATCGTCACCCACTAGGAAGGTGGATGAAGGTGGGGCGGTTGGCGTAGGTGGAAAAGCCAACGAGATAGCCGAACCGTTTGACGACAAATTTGACGACGACGGTAGCATCGTAGGGATGGTCGTGAGGGGGCTTGTTGTCTACGTCCCAAAGTGAGAGGTTTTTTTGTTAGGATTGACGACTGCCCCACAGACCAACACGAGACTCTTCCTAGGAATGACTTCTCATGAGGTCACTCATCTTTAAATTGCTCCAGGTCAAGCACGCTTAACCATGGAGTTCTTAAGGGATAGGCTACCGAAAAGTAAATGCATTTTTGTTAGTATAGGTAGTGCGAATCAATTCTATTAAGCTATCCTTTATTCTATAGTTTCATACCTATACAGCCTTCAGATCCCTCTCATTCTGGTAAATGTTCGATTCGTTCAAATGTCCCTCCCGCCTAGAAGCCTTGTTAGGAGCCGCTCCTTGTCCATGCTTTATGCACCGGCGATCACTCTCTGCCCTCATCAGCGCGCGGGATGTCACATGGAGCAACACAAGCAATAGCTAAGAAATAGGGGTTTACGTTTAGGGTTTGGAATTGGGGAGAATTTGGTTCCTAAAATGGAAGAGTGATGCAAAGGCTCAAATAGTTCATGCTTTGCTCCCTCGCATTGCTGAATCGTTTCTTTTGGGTAAGAAGATTTTTCTTTCTTTGTTTTTTTTCTTGGAAGTTGGAAGGTTTTTCAAAGTTCATAATTCTGCAACCTAATACCATTTTGTTTTTGTCAAATGGCCAACACTAATTCATATGACAGAGTTTGAAGCATCTGCAAAACTTGGGCTTCCAATGAATGAGAGTTTTAGGGTTTAGGGATGAATTGGGGGAAGAAGAGATCGTGAAAGCTGATATACTTTGAATTTTTTTTAATGTAAAGAAAAATAAAAAAAAAATAGTTAATGTATGGTTAAATTATGATGAAAGAATGGTAAAAAATAAAAATTAAAAAATGTGATTGAAAGATAAATAAATAAAAGTATCAATGGACAATAATGAGTTTTATAGGGTTTGTGTAAAAGATAAATGAATTTTCAGCAGTTTAAAATTTTTTAGATTTTAAAAAATCTATTAAATTAAAAATACAAAATTAAAGGGGTTAATATGCGGTTACATTGTGGTTAAATTGTGGAAAAGATTATTGCAACAAGGACTTATATATTAGCAATATTATAAAACTTAATGAAAAAAAAATATGTAAAAAAATTATACAAATGTATATATTTTAATAATACATGATGGAGTTATAACTTTATCACTTGATGTTTCATCATGGGAATAAGTAATTTCCTTTTATTTAATGTTCAGCTTTAAATTTAGACTCACTATGTATTAAAGTAAGTTGTGCATAATTTAACTTCCTGCTTGCATCTTAATTCCTAAGTAGAGGAACTTGCCATTGAAGCCTACTTCGTCGTCGTCCTTCACAACTGTGTCTGTACTGCTAGTCTGCCACCACTTTTGCGTCTCTCCGTTCCTCAACCGTCATCATTTACGCTGCTAAAAATTAAAAATTGCATTCTCTAAATAATACAGTACTTTTAATGCTTATTAACCCGTTAATTAAAATACATATAATTTACGTCATCATCTTAAAGTTTGTTTGAATTAGCTGTGACCTCTCAGTAGGATTCGAACCCAGATGAAGTTCTGACCATCTGTCAGAGAAAAAAGAACGATTGGCTCTGTATCAATAGAATCTCATCATCCATACATAACGAATTGGTGTGGTATATTCAAATCATAACATATATATGAACAGTAAAAACTAGTATTTTTATTGAGACTAGAACTCATAGGGAAGAAAATAGATTTATGAATGGAATAAAATATGCAGTATTTACAGACAAAAGTATTCGGTTATTGGGGAAAAATCAATATACTTCTAATGTCGAATCGGGATCAACTAGGACAGAAATAAAACATTGGGTCGAACTCTTCTTTGGTGTCAAGGTAATAGCTATGAATAGTCATCGACTCCCGGTAACTATGAAAATAAGATGTAAAAAATAATCGATTATCTAAGACATAATTAATTTTTATTTGAATATATTTGCTGTCACAAGCGATTTTTAACATAATTTCAAGCTGTAAAAAGTGATTTTGAAGCTTTTAGAAATAATGTTCAATTTTTAGTCGAAGGACAAAGCTTTTCTTTTATTAAAAGAATAATTAAAAACTTTTTTAAGTGCAAAATACAACTATCTAATGTATGTTTAAAAAAAAATCTAATACAAAAATGCTTTTAATTTAGACCTTTTGATGGTCACTAATTTTGGGGGATGGGTATTGATTTTTTAAGGTAGTGTTTGAAAGACGTGTTTGAACAGAACGGAACAGGATATTGTGTACTGTTTCTCGTTTGGTACGCCAGTCAAAAGGAACGGAATAGGAGACTAAGGCAAATGAACGGGACAGATTGGTTCCATTGAAAATGGTGGAACGTAAGATAACAAAATAGAACACAGACAGAAGAATTACCATTATTTTCATAGAGTTACTAGTAACAAACCCGTGCGGTTGCACGAGAATAATTGTTTTGCCTTACAACTAAATAATATATAAGAATGAGTAGTATGTCAATAAAGTGGACATCATGTATATAATGTAATATCATGTAATGACATAAAAACCAAATGAAATCTGATCCAAAGTCTAAACAATGTCTGAAGAAATAATATCAGGATAATGATGGAATTGCATACATCAGTTTGTGATTCATATATGTAAAAAAAAATAACATGATCATAATGATAGTAATGATGTATTATGTATTTTTTAAAAAAAAAATGTACATCGCGAAATTTTTGACTAAAGTGACTAATATTTTGGAATGAAGTGAGTATATCAATATAATTCACCATGAGACATCTGACCGTTAATATAGTCAAAGTAGTTTAGTTTTAAATTATATTTTTTAAGAAATTAATTAAGCACAATATAATAAAATCAATTGCCAAAATCGTTCTAAATTAAAGAAATACTCATTCCATACACCCTAGTGATATCACATGGATAATATAAATGAGTATTGTGAAAGTAATTTAGTTTAAAATTATAATTGTTAAAAAATTAATTAAGGACAATATAGTCAATCACTTTTGTAAAAACCCGTTATGAATTCGAGAAGTACTCATTCCATACACCCTAGCCATATCACACGGATAATATAATCAAATCATTTTGACAAAATCCCATTCTGAATTTGAGAAGTACTCATTCCATACACCCTAACTATATCACATTGAAAATAATCTAATTAAATCATTTTTGTCAAAACCCGTATAGTATTACTCATTTTTAAACCTTATCTCTTTTTGTTAAAACACATACTGAATGATGGCATCAATACTAATTCAGTGTATTGGCACATAAGCAACATTCACAAATGAGTGAGGAACTACACAGAAAAATAATAAATAATAAATCATTATATTAGGTTTAACACATAAAATTCAACCTGTATTTAACTTACTATTTCAATTGGCAAGCATGAACACATAAAAAGATAATCCCAAACGATATATAAAGGTTCTAATGTCATCCTATTATATCCTCAAAGGAGAGAGAACTGATTTTGAATATGGAAAAAGAAATTAATGTAATAAAAGAGAAATTTAATTATAAAAAAAAAATAATATATTAAAAATTTAAATAATTTATTTTGTAAAATCAAAAGTTTTATTGTTTCAAAACTTTGGCATTGTGGAACCGAGAAAGTAAATTTTATTTTAAAACAAAATTTATTTTAAGATTTAGTAAATGATTTACTCTCATATTAAAGTCTCATCTCATTAATTTAAATTAATATAGTTAATAATAGAAAAAAAAATTAATATAGTTAAGAGAAAAAAAACCATAATTATCTGAGCATGCTTAAACTGTTGTTCAATTTTTTAAAAAAAAACACATTCAAGTCTTTATTATGTTCATACCCGTATTACATAGATACCATAAAAACTAATAAATGAAAATTAATGTCGTGTTTTAAGGTATTTTTTACCTCCAATATTTTGATACTCAGCTTGGAATTGATAAGTTATTGAAAATTTATATTTCTTAGCTTTTTAGTGTGAGGTTAAGGTAGTTAATTATATATAATATGATGTTAAAATTATATTTTGGATTTGATGAAACTTTCAAATAATATTATACAATTAAATTATGGAGCAAAAAATATTATCCCTTTTAACATAAAGATTAAAGACCTCTGTAAACCTTCAAATTAACATAAAAGTAAGTAAAAAATAAAAAAACTTGTTCTAATTGACCACACATTCAAATGAAGAACCAAGTTTCATGTTCTACTTGTCAAGTTATAAAGAATTAGCATATCACTTGTCAAGCTGCTAAATCATGGACATTATCATTAAAATTCCTTATAATAAGAAACTCAATTTTCATCTATTATAGTATGGGAAAACTACTAATATACATAATATACAAAATATTAAGGTGACCAAGAATAAATGTAGTCATCATTTGGCAGTAATTGACAATAGTTGCTTTTATATAACATTGAATTAATAGGACAACATTGTGCTTATACAAAAAAGTGAAGAATAAACAACAAAACAACATTAGTAGTCATCAAAAGAACTGTATTTGTATTTCTTTCATTCTCTCGCTTATCCAATATGCCCTCAATGTTAGAGTTCTCGGCTTCTATTTTCCTGTTGAATAAAAGATAGCACTCAAGAAACAACAAGAAAAAATAAAATTGGTAAAACTTATAACTGTAATTGGCTGACACATTAGTTTATTATTGTAATATAAAGGGTCTATACATATCTTTCAAATTAAAAGCTTTAAAACACATTAAACCCCATAAATATCAAACCCATAGCAATAATAAGAAGCTTTTTTTATGGATAAACCAAATTATATTAATAGAATACCAGAGATACTCAACATAATACAAAAAAGGATAGTCCATCACTTGAGACATTCCTCAAGGCATACAGAAGGCAAAAAACCAAATAGGCACACAGACCAAAACATCACCAAACCTGTGAAAATACAAAAAATGCAACTAATGCAGTCAGTGAGCTCTACTATATGCTTAAGATACATAACAACCTGCTGCCAAATTATACAGGAAACAAATTCAAGCACTCTTTGGGACATAAAATCCAGCTATGAAGAGGAAAGTGGAAGTTCTTGTTATTAGCACAAAGCCACATTCACGCTCTAAATATGATCAGATCCAACACAGCACCCAGATCCCAATTTTTACCACGAAAAATGAACTCATTCTGGGCCTCCCAAATACTCAAAACAACTGAATACCACAGAGATTGAAAATACATCCTCTGCTGTTTTGGACCATTCGAAAGGCCTAGAAACTACAGGAAATGGCCACAACTTGAGTTAAGCATCACAATACAAATTCCAAGCCACCGCAGAATTAAATTCTAAAGCAAGACAGCAAAATGACACTCAAAAAACAGATGAGAAACATTTTCTGGGCTTGAATGACAGAAAGCGCAATTGAGCTCCGAAGCTTAACCCATGCCCCTCTTCAGCAATCCCTCTTTGCATGGTAATAATAAGAAGCTTAGAATTAAAAATCAAGTGTACTAATAGCAACTAATTTTTTAAAAGCTTCAAATTAAAAAATAAAGCATGCTAACACCATCTTTTTTTTTTTTTCATTCTTACTAAAAAATTGCAATGAGATACTAAGTCCCAATGAAATGAATATTTTCACACATACCAGTTGTGTTTCTCTTTTCTACGTCCCAGCCCAACTCATCTAAAACACTTATTCTAGTCTCTTGATTAATCTCTTTACCCTTCCCAAGTCAACTCGTTTGAGGTTGTTCCTTTCGTCATCCACATTTTAACATAGGCAAGTCAAGAATTTTATCTACTTACTAATTCAAATCTTTAAAAAAAATATTATCATTTCAAAGAAAAGCAATTTTCAACAACAATTATAACTAAGAAGCAAATCAACCAATTAACAAATAAATAATAGAAATTAGAATTTTTTAAAGAAAGCAGTTCACCAGAGCGGTGCTAAATTTGAAGCATAGGAGAGAATACAGTCAACAACCTTTTCATTATTCATTTCTAAACATAATTTCAATCAATAAACTAAGAGATAGGAATAAAAGATTAATTCAATCAATAAATTAAGAGTTGGGGATAAAAGATTAAAACTTGAAAAAGAGTAATCAAACTTCAAACATTAAATAATCAAATATTAGAACTCGAAAAAGAAAGGGAAAAAGGAATTTACCCTCTCACAAACACACAACAATCATTTTCGAAAGTAATGATGAAGTTGTGAGTAGCTGAAAAAGAAATAAGCAAAGCAACGAAGAGGATGAGAAAACAAAATATTACCCAACAACACATGCAACAAAAAATAATAACTTACACATGTTATCTCAAACAAATCATATTGTAAATGCTCAAAATATGAAAATCCATAAGAAAAAAAGGTACAAAACGAACTAACCCAAGGTGTTCCTTTGGACTACTGCTCAGGGCAATAAATCCATACCGCAAAGCACCTGTGATTTTATCACAATAATAATTGTTTCAGTTTGCATTTTAGAACAACAATTTTGAAACATCTAAATAAGTTTTAGAACTGCATAAGCTTTATCACAACAGAACTACTTAAGCTTTAGAACAGTAGACATGGAAACTAGCCCCAATATCTAAATAAGTTTTTATTAACAAAATAATATATATTTAAATTTTTTAAGCTTTATATTATTTTTTTCAAAAAAAATATTTTGTTTTAAATTACATAATAAGGCGGCTTTTAAGGTGGTCTTCTGCACAATTTCCTCATGATGGGGAAATCGAAGTCTGACCTGCTATAGGCGGTGGAGTCAAAGTTTTTAAATTTAGAGTATAACCCCAAAAAAAATTTGAATGTTGTCCTGGCCCCAATATTAAAAAAAAAAATTGCTTTAATTTGGGGATTATGTCACTCAAATATGAGACAGATTGCCACATCCAATTAGGTTTTCCTTCGTTTTGTATCTCTCGTTCCCACCTTCATTCTTTTGTGTCAACAGGTGCGTCGTTTTTCCGGTAGCCGCCGTTCGCACCGGCGAGAAATGCCGCGAGGGGTTCAGTGCTTCGGTTGCGCAAGGTGCTTCGATTTGCAAGAAAGTGATTCTGTTTCGGTGCTCGTTTTCGTTGCAGAGAAAGCGCCAACGAAGGAGAAGAAGAAGACGCCGGCGACAGAGAAGAAGAAGAAGACGCCGACGGAGAAGAAGAAGACGACGCCGACGGAGAAGAGGAAGAAGCCGCCGATGGAGAAGGAGCCGATATCGAAGAAGAAGAACGATGTGAAGAGGAAGAAACCGCGGAGAAGGAGTCGACGTCGAAGAACGACGTGGAGATCTACAAGATCTACAAGAACAACGTGGAGATCTACAATATAGTAACCGAACGCCGCTACCAAATGCCCTATTTTCCCTCAGATCTAGGGTTTCTAGTGCGTTTGATTCTCTATTTTTTTCATTCAGAATGTAGATGATGATGTGTTGATTGTTAATTGAAGGTTCCTTTTACTTTTTTTTTATTTTGAGTTTCTTGCTCATTTTATCTATGGCTGCTACATCCTGAACCATCATCACGTCCAACAACAACGGAAATCCTAAGCTACATCCACAATATTCCCAATTTCTAATGAAAATGTTTGAAGACTTCTGTTTTTAATTGAAAAAAAAAATAGTGGCAATGCTGCGATTAGTTAGCTTTCTTCATTTTTATTTCTGGGTATAAATTGTTGAATCAATGATTATGTTGGTATTCTATTGGCTGGATAAAAAATCGAAAGAGTACAATAAAATTCCTGCAGATTTGCATCAATCTTTCAATTTGGATATAGACAATCATTTACAGATTTACACATTTCTGGAATGAAAATCCTAAACTATTCAAACCATATCAGAGACTCACATAGCCTTTTTTTTTTAGAAATATCTAAATTTTAAGGCATTACTGCAAACAATCTAAATTAGGCCTTTTTAGCAATTTTTATAAACGGATGTATTTCAGGTGACCAGTCAAAATCCAGAGCGTTGAATCATTTTAAATATACATCTAACGGATGAAAACATACTTCCCCACCATGGGAAAATTGTACACTTGCCCACCTTAAACTTTTCCTACGTAATAAAAATATATTCAACATAATTTATATTTAATAATTATATTTATTGAAAGAAACTTATATTTAATAATTTATTTTTTTCATAAAATATTAATACAAAAATTAATATATTTTAAAATTATTATTTAGTTATACTCATAATTTTTATAAAAATAAATTAAAAAATATACTATTTTATTTTTCCTTTAATTTTTATACTTTCTATTAAGTAAAATAAAATTTTATATGTATTACAAAAAATATTTTCTATATTTTAATCCGCATTAAATACAAAATAATATATATGGTCTTATTTTGTTCGATGGTCACTAAACACAATACACAGTTCTGTTTCGTTCCGTTTTATTCTGTTCTGTACCGTTATCAAACACTACCTAAAGAGAAAGAAAGCATGCATGAAGGTTTTTTTAACTTTTGCACATGTTAAACAACTATAAGTAAAAAAAATTATTGAAAAAAATAAAAATTTAATGTGATTAAGTTTGACATACAATTAATACTGTGTTTTATCCTGTGCAATATTACACATATTAGAAAAACTCATATATGAATTCACAAATATTCACAATAATGTATTTTCTTTTAAAAAAAACAAACTTATTAATTTTAAAAATTTTATCTACTTATAGGTTGTTTAACAGATTGAAATATGTACCATTTAAATCAATTATCGGTTTGTGAGAAAATTTCAATTTAGAAATTAAATTCTCTATTTTGAATAACTATATTACTTGATTTTATTTTTTAATCACGAGTTTTCTTACCTTTAGGATGCGACTAATTTTGTTCACGCTGTATATAAGTGGGATTCGAACATGGGACTTCCCGCTGTGAATCGTTCCTCCTATAAACTTAGTGGAACCTTACAGTTTACACCGCTAAGTTAACCCTTGGGGTTAATTATATTACTTGATTAAAAAATCTTAAAAAAATTCACGCATAAAATCTTAATTCTTTTTTCATCAATTATCCAAAACAAGCTATTTTTGTTTAAAAAAAAAACAATATTTTAAACTTTTACAAAAATTGCACACTTCCGTATAAGTAGAAAAAGGTTAATTTCATCATTTTTAATGTTTCAAAATAAAATGTTCTAATTAATATAATTATACCCCATTTCACGTCTCTTTCACTTTAATTTTAAACAATTAAAAAAGGGATATAATTGTCCTATAAGGTCAATATAGCTGATAAAAATATGTGTGTAAATGTGTAGTATAAAGTTTAATTTCTAATTTATAATTTCCTCGTAAACCAAAGAAAAAGAAAGAATATAATTGTTCTTTCCTTTTGAAAATAAATTATAAATGACGAGAAGATTCGAAAGAACGAATAATGAATAATTTTGTTCTTTTTAGAGATTAAAGTATTTTAAAATTTTTTAAATCTTAAAATTTTGTGGTATTTAATTATGACATGGATCGACACATGAGGACATATATATTTTTAAAAAATTTAAAATTGTAAAGTTTTCGATTTTAAATTATACTATTACTCTTAAAATATAATTCCTTAAAATTATATAATTCTTAACTTTGTTTCTTTCACAATTTTTTTAAAAAATTATAATTACTTTTGGAAATGTTATTACATTTTATAAGTTTTTCCAATTTTGAGAAAAATTTAATTTTTTTTAGAAAAATATATTAACCGGTAATTGAACTCGAATATCCACACACATGTCTTCGGGTACTCTAGGACTAATCATTTCTAAATATAATTTTATAATCGAAATATATACTGAAATAGTCTCTCACTTTGTATTTTATAAGTCATTTTAGTCCCTCACGGAATTAGTCATTTTAGTACCTGACTTTTACTATTATCGAGCATTTTAGTCCCTCACTTTTACTATGATTGGTCATTTTAGTTTTTGAAAGTTAGGGACTAAAATGAATGTTCTTGTAATTCAAGGACTAAAGCGACCTGCAAAATGCAAAGTCATAGACTAAAGTGACTTATCTGCACAAAGTCGAGGACTAAAGTGACTTATCCTCACAAAGTTAGGGACCGAAATGGTAATCATTCTTTTATAATCTTATTTAAATATATTATTTTTAGATTTTATTAAACAAAATAATGTGCTATATTTCATGCATTTTCAATTTTTAATATTGTGTTGCCAACAGTTTTTTTAATAAAAAATATACTTTACATTTCATACTTTTTTTATTTTTTAAAAATATTAAACGTTTATCTTCCCTTGGCACGGGTTCACGATCTAGTACATAGTATAGTACATGAAAAAACCTAGATCCTAATGAAACGAAGCGTTTAAGGTAGAGAAAATAGGCGAGGTGCTCATCCTGTCGTCCTCTTCGTCCGTGACCTGAAGGGTTTACAGAGTCATCGGTGCCTTCCTAGCTAGCACCCTCCAATTCCTCCATTGTTACGCTTCGCTCACTTCAGCAATCGAAAGACCTTCGTATCAATCACGATTTTTTGTTCCTGTAACCGCTTCCTCAACCTTGTTGACTGTTCCTCCTCTTCAAAGGCGCAATCTTTAGCTGATTTCTCAATTGCTTTGGTTAGCTAAAACTAAAACTTTTTTTCATTCGAATCAATCTTTCTTTTCCTTGGGAAAGTATATTAGTTTAAAAAATCACGCCGGTTTGGTGCTTAGTACTTTTTTTGTTAGCATTTTCGTGGCTTGAGATGCATAAACTTAAATTGTCAATTGTAGTGATTTTTACTGTGGTAATTTAATTTAACTTGGGTCTGAATTTGTTTTGGAGCGCAGTCAGAATGGCGTCTTGTTAGAAGTTAGAGCATGAAGCGGAAGCGTGGGCATAAGAAAGGGAAGGCAAAAGGCACTGCCAACACTATAACTAGCGATAATGAGACCGTTAGAAATTCAGGGGATCACAATAGGGAAGAAACCTCTGGTTTGGATGAGTTTGCTGATGATAAGGATAACTCTGAAATGGAAGTTGACGCACCTTCCTCCACTGGGACGGATCAGCATTGCAATGTTGCTAACATGAATCCTGACGGCTCCAATGATAAGGCTGCGGGGAAATCCGTTGGGCGTGTTAAGGTGAAGCTCAGAAAGCCAAAAATGATGGACTCCCAGCCCACCTCATCTGATGCTCCCACACAAAGTGATACTGATAAGAGTAGCCAGCTACAGGGGCTTGAGAAACTAGGTATGCATGCTGACAGAATGGAAGACAGTGCAAATTCGTTGCCTGATATGAAAATGGGTACTCCACCAAAGAAAGCTGGTAGCATAAAAATTAAATCTTCAAAGATCTTGGGATCAAATGCTGACCAGACAGGGAAAACATCTTCAGTTTCTGCTGAGATTTCCCACCCTAAAGAAATAAAGGCCCCTCAGCAGAATCCCCCATATAATAAGCAAGAATTAGATGCTTCTCTAGTGGTGTGTTGGAACTTCCATATTGCTTTTTTCTTCTTAGTTTATTTGTTATCATCCAAGTCCAAGCATTACATTCTCAATTATTAATATATCCGGTGACAGTAATCCTTTTTTGGTATTTTGTTTGTTCTGCACAGGTTATAAGGAAGGTAATGAAGATGGAAGCTGCTGAACCCTTCAATGTTCCTGTTAATCCAGAAGCTCTAGGAATTCCTGTAAGTGCAAATGTGTTCAACAAACTATTCATGGATTCTTTTATGATCTGCTCGACTCTTATGTTTTGTTTGGTTTCCTTGAGGCATTAGGTATTTGTGCTCCTTAACTTTAGCGGTTTAGCCCCTAAATCCAAAAATCTACCTCAGAGATATTGTTTAACATAACTTCTCTTTAGGCACTATGAAGGAGAATAAAATATGAAAAGTACAGGCAATCACAGTACTAGGTTTTACCTGTCATGCTTTCTATAGAGACTGTGTGGATAATTGTTATTGTTTAACATGTTGTAGTTGTCTTTGTCTTTCTTGATAGGCATGTAGGTTATTCTACAAGGATCTATGATACTTGTTCAGCCACAGAGACTAATGTGGCTATGATTACATGACTCTGATGTCTTAATGCTGTCCTGAACCAGGACTATTTCGATATAATAGACACACCAATGGATTTTGGAACTATATGCAGCAATCTTGAAAAGAATGAAAAATATATGAACTCAGAGGATGTCTTTAAGGATGTTCGATACATTTGGGACAACTGTTATAAGTATAACAATAAGGGTGACTATATCTTGGATCTTATGCGCCGAGTAAAGAAGAACTTTATGAAGTACTGGACTGCAGCTGGGTTATACAGTGAACAACCAAAAGGGACTAAGGGTGAGATGTCCATATATATATATATATATATATATATATATATTATATTTATTTATATATTATATCCCCCCCCCTTTTTTTTGTGACGATGATAGATATAAATAGTTTGGTGATGTCACTCTTGGCTTTGCTTTTTCAGGATGTATTTCCCATGAAATGAAGTATGACTGAAAATTTGCATCTTTTCCTTCCTTTTAATATTTTTGCTATGCAGTATTTTTTTCCCATGCCTCTGTCTCTCTCTGTCCCTTTTCTTTTTTATTTCTCTATGGAAAGGGTGAGGAGGAGAGAGGTAAGCTATAAAGGATAGGTATTTAATTTTGAAATTGAGAAATTTCAGTTAATTTGCATATTGGAGATTTCATCATCATTAATGTACCTGCAAAACTGTTGCGAACCCAAAAGAGGAGAGGAAGAAAAAGAAGGAAAGACTGTTTCTTGAATGAAAAGAACAATAGAAAATGAGAAATAACTCTCCCTCCCCAGGGGCTTCCCCCTACAAAGGACTAATCCTTTCACAAAGAGCCTATGCTCAATCTCACAAAACTAATATCAAATCTGAACTCCCTCTAATAAAAAATAACACGCTTATTTATAGACTAATTAGTTAGACTCAACTAACTAACTAACTAACTTTCCTCCCCTTCTCTCTCAACTCCTGATAAAAACTTATTGACATTTATGAAATTTTAGAATGATAATTAATAATTCTGTCACATCTTCCTGTATCTGTCAAAGATCTAGCTAGAATCTTGGACTATGCATGGATTTACTGTAAGGGATATAATGGAGGGTGATGAAATGAATTGCATTAGTTGCCATTGTTTGGATTTTTTGAAATAGGGTGGACCATATGGAACCTGATGGATCTAATTTGCAGGGTATGGGGGTGGGGCCGACTTTTTGTTTACTAATCTCTTTGTCATTCTGTTTACTTCCCAAATGATGAATGGACAAGCACATGAGGATAAGGACTCTTCGATGTGGGGAAGTGATGTTATGGTCTTTGATGACTTGTAACTTAGTTGATATAGTAGTGCCTATTGATAAGGTTTGTTAACAAAGAACAAATCTAAATTTGAAGAACCAAGTCTCAATTGTTATGCAGAAAGTTTTTGAGTAATTTTTACTCTTGTAGATCATTGGGTTCTCCCTAATGAGCCCAATCTTTGCTAACAAAAGGGGACATTAAGGAAAAAGAAGTCAGAAATTTTGTGCTTTACAACAAAACTTTACTGTTCAAGTCCCCATAATGAGATCTAAGGAACTTGACCATAACATTATCCTAACCTGCCACAAATGCAGAACAAAACTACTTTGTAAGGCAAGAAAATAAATATTCCTTCATATACAGGAGATGAAGGGTGATACTTGACTTTTGAATAATCTTCTGAAAACAGATTATTTCCATTTCATGTAAGGTACTGTACCATTGTATATTTGTATTCTAATAGCAACATGGGCATATGTTTATCTTATGGATCAGGCACAGCAGATGACAATGCACTGTCTAGTGATGGAAAAGTAGGGAAGAGTGGTCAATTGAAGCACAAGAAGAAAAAGCGTCATGGGTGTGTATTCCCAAACTGCAGTTTAACCGTGTTTATTTTATGATATTATAATTCCATGTGGTAATTGTTCTTATAATGGGATTATGGAAATTACTGAGTTGATATCACCTACACTTGTATGAAATCTTTTGTGAATAATATATGTTAGTGTGTATCACGCACACTATACTTGTTACCAGAAATTTGATATAAATCTGATAGTGTATTTTTCTTAAAAGTTATACAAATTTTACTTAAGATGGAGGGAAAGGGAACCTTTTGAATACTTTTGGGAATTGCATTTCCTTTAGGATAAGTTCTGTTTAGTGTATAATGTATCTTTTAGTTCATCTGTAAACGTTGGTGAATCTAAAACATATATTACTGTCATAAATGATGAGTTTATGCCAAAGGTTGTCATGCAGTTGACTCATTTTCTCCATCTTCTTGGTGACATTTGCTAATGGGATTTGGTTTATCGAAACAATTTGCATGCTTAAGTTTTATCTTATTTGCAGAAGACACCATAAACACGACTGTTTATGTGCTATTTGTGTGCTTAAGCGCCGTAGGAAGGAACGAGAGGAGAGTGCCCGAATCGCTAAAGGCAATTTCGGATCTGGTGGTGATAAACGTGCTAAAGAGTCCAAGCAAGAGGTTTTGAACAGCTTACTGCCTATGTTTTATCTTTTTATACATTTCCAGCAAGTTTGGAGGTGGTTTTAGGGTATATATATCCATATCATGTTCTATTTAATAGTTGCAGCTTGCATATAATTTTCCTGATTTCATATTTTTCTTTATGGTTATTTATGCAGTAAATTAATTTACAAAAGGGAACATACATCGATTCATCATGCTTTATATTTATATATATATACACCTTGGTGCTATTCACTATGCCAATTGTCATGAAACAATGTTTTGTTAAGTGACATAAAGATGATCTCCTTTTTTATTTCCATTACTTGTGGCGACATCTGATCCCAGGGATTAAATGAGGGTCATAGCACAAGCACTCAAGAATTCTTTATCTAATTTTATTTTTTAGCCACGAAATTCATTTATTGGATAGCTTGTAACTTAATGGACAAATGAAAGAATGTGCAATTGTCTTGTTTTTAAGGAATCAATGCATGTAGAGAGTCCTGGTGGTGACGATTTGTCATCAGATACGGACGAATCACTGGGCACCGATGGGGATGCTGAGGAAGACAAAGGAGAAGTGGCGAAGATGGAGATTGGTGAGAAGCAATGTACACCTTCGGAGGGAAAGCAGGAGGACATTGGCGGCGGTGGTGGCGATGATGATGATGACGATGACCATGGCCAGGAGGAAGGGGAGGAGGAAGATGGAGTGGAAGATGATGAGGAAGAGAATGAAATGGACAGTCATAAGAGGGAGAAGGATGATACTTTAAAGCATGGTGGAACCTTGGCAGAGAAATCAAGTTTTGGAGATGCAACTATTGTTAATGATGAAGAGAAAATGAAGCAAAAAGAAGGACAAGCTGCAGTAGTCCAGCAACAGATGCTGCACAAGGTATTTAGTAAACTATTTGATATTGGAAATTTACAGTATTTGCTTACCCTTCATGCAAGATACCACATCTTAGAATGCAGTTCGTTGCATGAAGTTGTTGTTATGATTAGTTGCATATGTGTGCAGTTGGAAGATGTACTTAATAGACTGTTCAATCTGTTTGTAGGAGTCACAAAATAAACAGCAGAAAGCTAAGCTGCTTGAGAGCTTATGTTGTGAAGACCCCAAGCTTGCAAGTTTATGTGGAATTCTATTCCCCAAAACTAGTGACTCTGTCTGGAGTGGACCACACTCGCTAACACATCAAAGAAATTCTGCTCGCACAAGTTCAATTCATGCAGCTATTGAGACTTTGATGAAGTAGTTTCTTGTTTTAAATCTAGCTTCACTACTTCCTAGCAGCATATACTTCAATATTAAGTGTATAATAGTAGCAATTTATTCAGAAGAACATTAGGTTTTGCAGTTTTGCATTCTGTTTCTTTCATGTTTTATCCGTTCTTGTTTGACTTTCAGCTATTGTAATGCTACCGTAACAAAAGCTATCTTTCAAATTTGAAATTAGGTTTAGAGTTTAGTTGGCATGAATTGTTTGATCGGTTAATAGGAATGAATTTTAAAGTTTGGTTTTACATACCATGCACAACCATTAGATTTGTATGGTAATATCACTGAATTTTGAAGATACCGATTCGAAGTCCACTTTAAAGTGAAGCCATAGCTCCAGCAGCACTAAAAAAAGTGTTTGGTTGGGGCGGGTGAAAATGGAACTTTTTTTCTTTGTTTGGTTAAAGGAAGAGAGGTGCGGAGAGAAATAAATTCGATGGGGGCTCCATCAAATTCTTTTTCTTGGCACCAAAGCGAAAAAGTGAGCAAAGTTGATTCATCCTTTTAATGTATCATGGGTTTATCATGGGTTAGTATAAGGGTATAGTTGTTAACGTTTATTGTAATGGATGGTTTTGTAATTTACCTTCGATCAGTTTCTTTAAATTTTATTTTTAACAAAAAAAAATAATCCTTTTCATTTTCTTCTCTCTTTCTCTCAAACCAATTAACCAAATACTTAATTTCTCTACTTTCTCTCTACATTATTTCTGCATTCTTTTTTCAGACTTTCTTCTCTAAACCAAGAATATTTGCTTGGGTTTAACATTTTACTAGAAAGCAATGAACCAATCGAGTGATCGGCAATTAATTTCAGAATGTACCAAACCGTTAAACCAACAAAAATCAGTGAAACATGAACTGTTAAAAGGTTTCAGTCAAATAAAGAAAACAGGTTTCTAGTCAATTTTTTATCTTATATTAAGACTATTCTTTCTTAATTATAACTTGAGCCTAATTAATTTTCATGCCAGGGACCCAGTCCAAGGCAAGGATGAAGGTGACTTTTGAGAGGGGGGGGAGGGGGGGGGGGGGTGGAGGGGGAATAATGGTAGGGGTATTGTTAAACAAAATAGGAAGAGATACAACGGCTAAAATTAAGGTACAGCTGGTGGAGTTTGAACAAATAAAAATCCTTCATAAAAAGCACATTTAAAGCGTTGGCGAAATCAGGTGCTCTGGTTTCACACTTAAATGATCTTTTACTTGAGTCTAAGTGCGCTTCCGAGAGACCCCAAAATGTCTACTGACTGGAAGGTAGATCATATTTTACCTCTCCTAGGTAGAGACCACAGGCCGGGGCCATTGGACTTGTGGCTGCAATAGTCTTCGCATTTAAAATTCTTTCAACTGAAATACACCATGTGAGACAAACTTCAGCACAAATCAGTGTAAATAAAAAATAAATAAATCAAGTGTCTGTGCATATGTGATTAAACATGTGGTTACCGTCTGGAATTGTTAAGTTTCCAGTGCCAACAGCCTTGAGAACACCAACAAGTAGTCTAACCTTAAATGAATTAACCTCAGTAGTCAGACCAAATTGATTGCGCATTCAAGGTTGAATCACAACTCAGAACACAAAAGTTAGACTTCAATTTAAAGTAAGATAACAAACCTGATGGTAGAGAAACGAACATGCACGTGCTGTTATCATCAAGCAACGATGTTGCCTTCTTCGGCCAAATCCTCCATCTTCACTTGATGTCATTACTTTATCAATGCTTACACCGGAGCTAGGAGGAATGTCAGTTTCAGAGTTGTCGCACCCATGAAAATCATCCCCAACCCTATCATATGGTTCTCTGTCCACTACAGATGGAAAATACGGACTTGGAATTACCTCATTGACACTGAGTTCATCTAAAGTTCTAATTGGTGATTTTGCCTGTAATGGGGGCAATTTCACGTCATATTTTATGGGTTGTCCAGATATACTTTACATGAATTCAAATTCTGAAAAGAAAATAGAAACATGCTGAAAACACTTTTGACAGGAAGTACAAAGAGCATTAAACTTGTAAATGCTTTTAATGAAAACTCAATCATGACTGCTATCGGGTTGCATTGCAAAAAAAGGTTCCATTTTGGGCAAAAACTATCAGCTGCTTCTAGTTTTAACTTCATAAATCATTGTTTAAAATATCAGAGAAAATAAACAACCTGACAACCAGCTGCCCTGAAGGAACTAAAGTCATGGCATCCAACAAGAACTCTGCATGCTTCCTGCATGGATACCATCAATAATTCATGTCTCCTTTACGGTAGTTCTGGAAGCATAACAATCTAGGAAATGTAAGGAACTACTAACTAACTTGCATAGCAGGAAGACTAAGGTCCTCGGGTACATGCCACGCTCGATCTTTCTCGAAGCTTGACAATGGCTCAGGCCCAGACAGCAAGCGGTAGAAGTATCTGAATGGAAGTTCCAAATAATTATCAATTACAACAAATGATCATAAGCAAACTATGGCAATGCATGGAAAACTATTCATCATCAGAAAATCTAAGATCAACCTTACAGTAATACTCCTAACAGCCACTATCATATCCAATATCGAACAATACCATCGATCAAACAAGTCCAAAAATTTAATTGAATGGAATTATACAAAAGCCAGTGATGCTATATGTATTGTGACAATGTATAATGTATAATCAATGCATGCATAACTCAGTCTAGAAGTAAATAAACTAGATCCTTTGTACTCACGTGCGCTCTTGAGCTCTATATCTGGCATGAAAATCAGATGGGACACATCGAACATCAATAACCGTTAAGTCACCATGCTTCTAAAATAAAACAAATTTCCACAGAAATCTGTCAGTATCTATTGAGCATAGAAATATAAAGTCACATAAGCTAATATATGATTTATTTATTTATTTATTTTTAAAAAAGAACAAAAGTTTAGGTATTTATAAATATAACTCCAACTTTGTATGCAAGAAAAACATGTAACTGGTAATAAACTTTTTTACACATAATTGTATATGAATTGTTCAGTAATTCATTTATCTCCCTGCAATTATACATTATAAATTGAAGTTATTCTAAGATTAAAAATTAGAAATGCAAACAGATGGCAAGCTATCTGAAACAGACATCTAGTCTTGTTGGAAATTTATTTACCTATGGTAAAATGATTAGCAAAATCGATACTTAATGGACAGAAAACAATAACTCTTGCAGTGGTGTTTGTTTTCGCCTCTACATAATGCACCATGCAGACAGTTCAATATGATTAAGATGCTCTCACGCATTGGATGATGAAAAGCAAAATGCAATTTATATCTAAGTCAATTAAAGAAAAAAAAAAAAAAAAACCATGGTTTAATCACTGTGGATAATGCAGCAAGCTGGGGTGCAAGAGCATGTCTAATTTCGCATTGATACAAATATTGAAAGTGGTCTTGACAATGAAATCTCACAACAAAACTGGAAATAACCAGAGATCAATACCAGAGAGGAAAAAAAAAAGGATATGCAGAACCCAACTGTCTTTAAAGTTTCTTCCATATCACGTGACATGATCAAGCATTTTGTCAAAGACAGAAGAAGCACCAATGCACCATATTTAAATTATCTAGAATTTACTTGATGATAGAAGAAGTACCTGTAAGAAATGGTTCACAGCTTTTCTAACCACAGCAGGTTCATGAGGTGGTAGCTGTATTTTTGACAAAAAGGAAGTCACTAACAAATATTCATACTAAAGGCGTTCCTCTACGTCAATTCAATCAAACCACAAAAAATAAATGGGAGAAAAAAGGTTGAGTCAATCAACATTAAAGAAATGATGGGGACCTGCATCCCACTCCTTACACATACGAGGAAAGTGCAATGAAGGGAGCCAAATAAGATGCGGGAAGTAGCTACTAAGCATCCTAATGATATACATCAAGAACATCTATTGATACGTTGAAGAAGTTTATGAAAAACTAAGAAGCAAACAAAGTGGTATAATTGAAGAACTAAGATGAATATGACAAGCAATAAGGGGTGAATATGTTGTTTACAAATTTAAACTCAACTTTGTAGACACAAGGAAGCTTCCATAAGAGATGAGCATATATTGATGACTATGATGTTTAAACCTAAGTTGATCTTTAAGTAACATACCACTTCACCAGGCCTCCTTTTGCTGGTCCGTTCAATATCTACATGGCAAACATTTGAGAGGGCATGCACTCCAGCATCCTGCACTCACGGAGTAAAGATATTTTTAGTGAAATTGTTTTGTCGTTTTATGTTGAAGAAATGAATTTGTTGCTGACAAAAGAAAAATAGGGAAGAAATCGGCAGGAATGAAACTCACCGTTCGACTTGAACAAGAGACAGAGACTGGGTGGCCAACAAATTTACAAAAAGCCTCCTAAATGACATTAGGTACTTACATTAGCAGATAGACATATAGCAAAACCAATGATCCCGAGTACACTACAAAGAGAGGATGTTATTGTTACCTCAAGAACACCGACGACGGTACGACAAGTGAGCTGCTTCTGAGAACCGGAGAAGCGAGTGCCAATATACTCAATTGCAACCAAATAGCGTTGGATCTTAGGGTTTTGGCTCATTGCTTGCTCCGCCACTTCTTCGTCACCCTCAATAGGATCCTCGATTTTTGCTATCTTTGACGGCCTATCACTAATGCATTCTTCAGCTTCCACCGTATGCTTCGGATTCTGTGTCATCGAGTTCTCAACAATTTTGAGTTCCAACCTCAATCTTACGCGAGGGTTTAACCGGGGCAACAATGCTACTATACAGTACACTATACCCTAACACTAAAATGTATTAAGGTATAACCTAACACATGTCTAGTATTTTCAATGTTTTTTCATTTTCAGGAAACATATTAGAAGGCCAAATTATGTTTATAAGTTCTGTTAAACTTAAAAGGCCAAATTAATTTGTTTCTTTCGTATTAATGCCCGTTTGTTTTAACTATAGTTTTCGTTAAAATTATTTTTTATTATAATTTAAAATATTTATTTTTATTAAATTATTTTGATTTTTGTGCATTTATAATTATTAAAACTGTTGTAGGTTTATAAATAGGGATTTAGCTTTTATAAGTTTTTAAATAGGTTTGGTTTAGATTAAAATATGAGCCTATAATAAATCGATAGATTAAGGATAACTCTAATACTTATAAAATAAGCATAACTTATTTATCAAAAATTTAGTGCGACCTACCCAACTTCCACTCCTATCTACAAACAAAACATTAAGTCCACTTATCACCAAATTAGTGAACATGGTTCGCACTTTATTTGATTAAATTTTGGATAGTCATTTTTAATCCGTGTTTAATGATTCAATAATTTTTAATTTTTGAAAAAATTGTTTTGAGTATGGAGATCGTTAACGTACACCTATTAGATTTTTAGGTAGAGTAAGTTAATAAGTTATACTCTATAAATGTATTTTGAAAAGTTAAATTATAACTTACTAAAATACTTTTTTATAGAGTAAATTAGAGTATATTAACATTCATAAGTACTACCTGCTCACTTATTTTATAAAAAAGATATTTTAGCAAATTATACCTAATAAAAATATTTTAAAACTTTAAATTATATATTGCTTGTTAATGTTTTTCTTCTAAAAATAAGGATGAGTTCCTTAAACTCTTTAATAAATATATATTTTCAACAACTATAAATCAAATATACTGTGCATCTAGTCTCCTAAATTACGAGCTTTAAATTAGAAAATTTACTCGTAAAATATATAATATATTAGTTTGTATAGCTAAAATAGATTGAAGCTGATCTAAAAAGTTATAGCTAATATGCTAGATAAATTGGAAATCATGAACTAGCAGAAATTTCAGTAGTTTTGTAACTTTGTGATTAATGTGAACCACGTGTAAACTTAAAGGAACAAATTATGTATATGTTGGTTTTGTATTTTTTATCTGTATTTTATTTTAATTATATATTTTTTTTGAGTTATATCTTGGTTCTGTATTTTTTATAAACGTTTCATTTTAGTCAAATCCATCAATCTCGTTTTCCCGTTAACACAATCGACCTAATAAGAATATAGTCAAATTACGTCATTTATCTTCAAGCCCAGAAAAACCATAACATACCCATGAACCCTAATAAGAACGAGTCATATTACCATGTAACAGGTGATAGAGTTGACGTACTGGACCAAAATAAAACTTTTATAAGACATACATGACCAAAATGTAACCAAAAAAGACAAAGGACCGAAATAAAATACGCATAGAAGATATAGCACCAAATGATATATTTGGCCTTAATTGTTTTACTCTTAACTCCCACCGTTTTAATTATCACTTATTTTATCTTTTTTTTTTTTTATTAAACTTAATTCCTACTCCTTTTTTTCAAGTGTCTTTGTCGCTATTTTGTTTTAAAATTATAGTACGGTAGCGTTTGGTAATGGTACAGAACAGAATGGAATGGGATGGTATAAAATAAAATGGAACTAATGGAATTGAACAGAACCGATGGAACGGAACAGAACCATATGTATTACTATTTTGTATTTAGTGTGGATTAAAATATAAAAAACATTTTTTTATAATACATATAAAATTTTATTTTACTTGATAAAAATATAAAATTAAAGGAAAAACAAAAAGTATATTTTTTAAAATTTATTTTTTTAGAAATTATGAGTATAACTAAATAATAATTTTAAAATATATTAATTTTTTATTAATATTTTGTGAAAAAATAAATTATTAAATACAAACTTCTCTCAATAAATACAATTATTAAATATATTTTTAAAAATAATTATTAAACATAAATTATGTTAAATATATTTTTATTATGTAATTTTTTTAAAAAAAATGTAAAAAATTATTTTTTGTTGGAAAAAAATACAAGGTTTAAGCAATTTAAATATATATTATTTTGTTAATAAAAAATGACTCTAGGAAAATAATGATAATTCTTCTATGTGTTGTTCTGTTCTCTTCCGTTCCACCTTCTTCAATGGAACCAATCTGTCATGTTCATTGGCCTCAGTGTCATGTTCCATTCCTTACAGTATCCTATTCGGTTCTGTTCAAGCACGTCAACCAAACGCTACCTATGTGTTTTCTTCTCTCATATACATATTCCTAACAAAAATAACATCAGGGAGAACTTTTACTAATAGGGCTATTTTATTTAAATTTAAAAATAATTAATTCTCAAAATAATTAAAGAAATAATTATTTTTATATTTATTATGATAAAAATCAGAAATTATTTATGTTTGATTCAAATAAAAATAATTAATTTTTAATTTGTCTCTTCTACTACAAAGTTACTTTTTAAAATAAACAAAAATTTGATTATTTTTTGCTTTTGATTATTTTAAAAAGCACAAATAAATATATTAAAAATTTATAAAAGTGTTTTTTTTATAAAGTGCTTATTTTACAAAATAATCACAAATAAACTAGCTCTTAATTTCTAAAACTAGATTCTAGACAATTATTGAAATCAGCAACATTCCAAAAATTAATTTAAACAAAAATGTGATAAAAAATTAAATTTAACAGAAAATTAAATTAATACTAGTTTTGTCAATGGTTCTGGAAACTTTAATTGCACGCTGTAAAATCTTTTAGAAAAGTCCATTCTTTTACATTCCAAAAACTTTGAAATCAGAAATTAGATTTATATTTAGGAAAATTTAAGTCAATACTTGAAATTAATTTCTGAAAATTTCGTTTAGCATTCTGAGAATTAATTTTCAAAAAAATTCAAAATTTAAAGTTCACAATAGTTCCGAAAATTAATATTCAGAGTGTAAATATTTTTCTCCAGAAATTAGTTTTAAAAAAAGAGTTACTTTTGGTGATAAAAAACTTTTAAAAAATTAAATAGATCATGCCAAAAGTAATCACCATGAAACAGAAACACAGTAAATACTGAACAGTGGCACTATTGCCACCACACGTCCCTTTTTTTTTTAAATTTGTGCTCGCTCCGAAAAATAATTTTCGTGCATAACCGGATAACAATAATGTTTAATTCCAACCAGAAAATATTATCCAAGTGATTCCAGATTTGATTATCCGTAGGAGTTAAACTTTTAGAAAAACGTTGATTATATTGATTTTGTTCTAACCGGATTTGAGAATCCAGTTGGAACCAAATTTTATTATCCGGTTGGATACCAAATCTTGCGTATCCACACCAACCGAAAATTTTTATCCGAATTCGCCCAGAAATTATTTTCCGGATCAATGGCAACTTTGGGAAAAAAAGATGTGTGATATAATTTGAGAAATGTGTGGTGATAATAGTAACACCCAACATTGAACCGTAATACTAATAATACCACGTCATTTTAGACAGTTTGCCAACGGCAAACATCAATTAACATCAAAATATTACGTGATTTAAATATATAAAAAAAATATTAAGTGGACAAACTTAAAGTGTAAAGTGTAATGGATAGTAAATAATATAATAGTTTGTGAGAGGCTGTAAAGTGTAACCAAACCGAACTGCTATGCTAGCTAGTCTGCAATTCTAAAATGCTTTTGTTTTATCTAAACCTTTGTTTTCCAGACGGATTCTGAGAAAGATTTTGTGTAAGTTTGATGAGATTCACTTGCTTGCTACCACTTGATTCCATCTCTATTTTCTTATCTCTTGGTTTCACAACGTTCTGCAGAAAATTTAATGGCAACATACTTAGTACTGAATATCAACACATACAAGAAGAAGCAATCTAGGCAATGGCAATTGAAATGGAAATGGAACTTACCTGATAACTGTCATTGCCATATACTTCCACTTCTGGGCTTGTATGCTTACTACTACTTTGTGAACGAAATAACTTCTCTCGCTTCTCATAAAAGTCAAAATCATCCAACAGAGATGACTTGGCCGAATAATTTTTAAAAATATTCAGCATCTCCAGGCCCTCCTTCAGTCCAATCTGCAAACCAGACCAGATGATTATAAATTTAATGATGAATCACGTCTAACAAAGAATTGGGTAAAAATTTATAATTATAAACTGCTATAACACATTATCAACGTACACGCCATCATTTTACATCAATACATGATCATATATATATTTCCTATCTGTAGGAACTATGAGCAACTTGCAACTGCCTACTAAGAAAAGTGGAAATCAATTGAAGTAACAGTTCGATCAAAAAATTGAAGTAACAGTCCAAATAAATAAATAAATTACTCCTGAAAATGGAAATAATCGGCTCCTGGATCATTATTTATACATGACCTAATCATTGATCAAATGAGTCTAGGTTTATTATAATAGAGATTTATACTTTCTTTAAAGAAAATTACCCACTTGAACACAACAACGACAAGTCTATAGTATATGAGTTGTGTCATTTACACAAACAGGTTATACATGGTACTAAACTTTCTTTATCAGTCAGTAAGTAACAACTAGACCCAACTTAAATAATTCAGGGGAGCTCAAATTTGGTACAATCTTTTCACATGGTTATACAAGACAATACAACAACTATGTTCCTCAGTCTGTATCTTTGTAAGCAGTTTTACGTGCGGTTTAAGTTTAACACCATCAAAAGTAAGACTTACCTCTTGTGTGTCCCTACTGTAAGTTACAGGCTTGTTCTCATTGTTTTGAAGGATGATGTGCAGAAACTGGTTGTTAGGAACATCTTTTATTATATGCCACTTGATTGGGAAGAACCCATTGTACTTGTCGAGTTTCCAGAAAGTCATGTCTTTTTTGAAGTCCACCGGCCCAAACATCTCAGCTACTCCAACAAACTGCCTACTAGCATTAACCTAATTTGACAACAAAGTACATTTGGGATCTATGAATATTCAGAAGTAAAGATTTAAGGACATGAACTCCTCTACATTATACAATTGTATATTAGCTGATAAATCATTGTGAAGGACAAATGAAACTAGAACAAAGATATTGTTATTATAATTTGGAACAAAACATTTTTTTTTTAGCAAGTTTAATCAGATAATCCAAGAAAGTATCTTATTTATGGCAATTACTGGACATAGATATATAGGAAAACGTGAAGCTCTGTTCATCTTATTCTAATGTGCTCTAGAAGATAATTTAACCTCAAGAAAGAGAAAATACGATAGAAGATGCCTCCAATAAGACAAGAATATCCAAATTTTCTGTAAAAAATGAGTTTCTTTTTCTCATTTTATGATTATGATTATTCTGAAGAAAAAACAGGAGACTTGTGAACGAAGATTTGAACTCACTGAGAAGAAGAGGAAGATTGGACACCTCACGCCTGTCTGTCTCAATTTAGCTTCTGCATCAAGGAATGCTGCATTCAACTTCTTGTTTCCATTTGGAGTACTTGTCCAAACATCATATTTAATGGACTTATGAATGTCATCTTCATTGAAAGATTTAATCACATAAAATTTAGCACTTTCATATTCAGTTTGGAAATCAGAAAGGTTATATCGATCTCTATAGATCGTGATTGCAAGGTCATCCTTAACAGCTGGTGGTTGTGGATGAAAATTGTTGTAATGACCCCGAGGACCTCGAGTGATTTCCACTGACATTTCTGATTCTCCAGTCCTGAATTTGTTACACAACACAAATCTATCGTTTACACCATATACTCTCTCATTAGGTCTGTGGAAAGTACGAGGAAAGACATGGCGCTTTGGGTTTGCTAATGATGAAAACTTTCCCATTTGATGGTAGGTCTTTGGAGGAACGGCTGCTGGAAAATTAGAATGCAAATGAGGAGCCTGCAAAGTAAAACATTCACATCATCAAAACACCACAGTTCTACAGAAGTCAATGGAAATATTTATACTTAAAAAAAAGTCAAGTTTAAGTTAAAAAAATGTAACCGTTTCTTATTTTAGTTATTTGGATAAGCAGATTAAATTAAATTAAAAATTACGGATACTAGAGGTGACAGACAAGGCACGGGAGAACAGTTCCCTTAACAAATTATCCAAAATTCCAAATAAATGAAGCTGGCACTGATGAAACAAGGACAATAATAATAACTCTAACATATTCATCATTAATGCAACAACTCTAATAAAAAAGCAGGGATACCTAGTGATATATTAAATATCCAAGACATAAGAATCTTCCACCTGATTCATTACCTTGCTAAGAACTTTGATATCTCTTTGTGTGTCCACCACAGCCTTTGATAATGTGCTGGTTAAACTGCCATTATGTCTAGAAATTAAGTTGTTTGGCTTCATTAAACGAGAAGATTTCGGATAACTTTTTGCAACTACAGATCCATTGATAGTTTCATTTCGCACACCAACAGAAGTTGAGACTGCTGAATAACAAGGATGAGCTTCTGATTCACGCAAACCTGGTTGTTGAAAATAGTGTAAGATGATCAACACAATGCTCACACAACCACAAAAGGCTCTAATCAGTAAAGGCTATACCAGGAAGATAATAACAATGGGGGTAAAACTTTGATAGCATGACACGATGGTCAAACGTTTAAAACATTCCACATTTGCTTATAAATATCTGCTATCCATCCAGGATATTCAAATAAATGATTGCTAGATCAAATGCGTGTATTACAAATCATTACACTATTACACTATAGGCAGGAAGCAATATCAAAAGACCTTCTTGAACACTCTGTTTATGTCAAACATAATATACATATATACTTTTAGATTTTGTATATCTACCATAGATTGGTAATTATAAGAAGTATAAACCAAACATAAAAACATCTCCATATTAGTTCATTGAGTCTGTTGAGATCTCATTGTTAGGAATATAGCTAGCATATTCTTTACAAGACTTGGGCAACTCTACCCTGTTGATCTAGCTTGTGGAGTTGAGTTTGGCTCAATCCATTTCTAATATGATATCAAAGTCTATCCAATACTTTATTGGACTCCACCTGCAAATATCCAATCCTACAAACTTTAGCTTGAGATGTCTAATCCTAGATGTGAAGGGGGTGGTCAAGATCTCACATCGAGTAGGAATATAGCCAAATTAGTCTTTATAAGGCTTGGACAATCCTCCTCCTTTGAGCTAGCTTTGGAGTTAAGTTAAAGTTAAAATGTTTGAGATAATAATTTATTAATACCTCAAGGCAGATCTTATCTTCAGATCTATCATTAGTGCAGTTAGTTTTCAGGAGTTAATGCCTTGATAGAACATCATGGCATCATTTGTTCTATGTAACCGGCCCCATGTATTGGGTAAAAATAGGTTGTTTTTGTTGTTGTTTTAGGATTCTATGCCTAGTTAGTTATTTGGCTTAAAGTTGATGCCTCAATAGAACATCATGGCATCATTTGATCCATGTAACCAGCCCCACCTAGTGGGAAAATACAATGTTGTTGTTGTTTTTCAAGTCTATGCCTAGTTATTCTTCCAAGACAGACAGATCAATATCATTATCAAAAACAAATGTGAGGACCAGGAATTATTATGACATTGTTCCTAGGGAAGAACAACAACTAAGTGTGTGATAAATGCAAGGTCTTCAAATGACTCTTGATCTGCCTCACCAGCAAAGTCAGCAGCAACATTTCTAGAAGAGGTCACTGATGACTCCAAACCAGATGACATACAATCTTTTATAGAAACCTGCAGAAATATTACAAAAAAAGGTTTTAGTGAATGTGATGGCATCATGAGAAGGATAAGGGTAACAACAAAATTACAACAAATGTTTATTACTGTAATCATAAAATCAATCACAATCGAGTTGTATCCACCCTTCATTTGAATTAAAGTATACTAAATTTTGGACCCACTTTAAAATTAAATCAACAAAGGATACACCATTAATTTCTCACTTTGCACATCCATTCACTTTAGAGGAGTAAAATCCCAAACTTCTCACCTATACCAATGAGTTTTGCAGTCTGAACAACACTACAACATTTGAAAAGCAAAGATTTGCAATACTAATTTACTAAAGAGATGAACAAGTCCAAGATAAAATATAGAAAGAAAAACAGAAATACACATATATTCATAGAGTGGAAAGTGGATATACCACATCTGCCTCATTCTGCTGCTGATTATAATCTGTTGTTCTTGTTGGGACAGACTGAGCTATATCACATGTTTAAGTATACAATAAATTGAACATAAATCTGAAACTTGACCAATAAGACATAAACCAAACATAAGCCCTTAATTACTGAAACCTAACATCAAACCAGATTTGCTTCAAGGTATTATCTTCAATCAACCATTTCAGACAGATGAAAGTATTATCTGTCTGATTTAGTTCATTAAAATAGGGTGGGAAAAACACAAAGTCATAGGAGTTATTTATCTTATTTTCAGAGAAAAATATTTATTTATATGGCTTGTAATCTAGGGGCTTATCTTTATATTTCAGAATCTATGTTATTTTTGGAATTAATATTTAGTAAGGCTTGCCGAGGGTTTTGACTACATGACTACTCTTGGGTTATAAATGCTCCAGTGCCTGTGTCTATATCCCTTTCATATTACCATCAATAAACACAATAAACAAACTGATGTTGTAGGCGAGACTTGATGCAATAGTAAGGTTGCTGCCTTGTGTCCAGGAGAGGGCAAGTTTAAATACGGAAAACAAGCTCTAGACCTCACAAGGTGGAAGCTCTGTGCATTAGGTCGCCCTTTAATTCAGACTAATATGATTTTTGTAAGCTTATAGTCTATGATGGTTCACGAGAAAGAGAAAATTCTTGTTTTTATAGACAAAATAATCTAAAGTTATGACAATTTTGCACCATTTAATGGCATTATATAGCAACTATGAAGTGAGGTAAAAATAACAGTTGGAAAGTGAACTCTCAGCTTAATATATATATATATAATATAATGTTATATATTATATAATATATAATATATATAATATATGTAATATTATGTAATATATTATGTAATATAAAGAGTAAAAACAAGTTTAACAATACGTTTCGAAACATGGCATCAAAGCGTTTTGAAAAGGTTAGTGCAGATAAATAAAATGCAATGAATTCTAGAAATTCAAAGGCTGATGAGATAAAATTTGGCAGATTATTTCCACATATGACAAAAGCAAGGGAAAGGTCAATTGAAAAAGGATACGTTTCTCAAATTCCTTGTCGCGGCTCATGATCAAGAATGTAGCTCTTTAAAATTAAGGTCAGCCTGAAACAGATATAGAAACAGGTTAGAAAGAAAGAAAAGCACGCACAATTTATCTCCAGAAATCACAAAAAAAATAAACACGGACACAAAGTTTGTGAAATACAAATACTACAGCAAGTACTGCATTAACCTCAGGTTGAGGCAAAAGCAACTTGAATTAAATAAAAACAAAAAAGGAAAGGGAGAATTAACATTTAACAGGAGGAGATGGTAATTGACGTTCACAGCCGTAACCAGTGACAAGGGATTATATGAGAACATGATAAATGAAATAGAGAGGTTGCATAATAAAATGTATTAGCGGAAGAAGAAGCAAACCTAGAAGAGAAGAGAAGAGAAGAGAAGACACGAGTTGCAGAAACGTGAGAAAAGCACGACCTAAGTGGTGGGTTGGTTACTTGGCCCGGCCGTGACTAAGTTATTTGGTTTTTTGGCGTGCATAATATATCTCCACGGACCCAAACATTAGATATAATTATCATAGATTTTTGGGCGGTTTGTTTTGAAATTTATTTTGTAAAAATTACTTTTTTTACTAAAATTATAAAATTATCTATTTTTATTAGATAATCTCGATTGTTATATATTAATAATTTTAATTATTAATATTTATCTCAATATATTTTTCATTTCTCATTTTATTAAAATATAAATCAAATTTATTTAATGTTTTAGTGTGCATAATATATTTCCACAGACCCCAAAGATTAAACTTGTGTTTGGTTTTATGAAAATACAAGGAAAAGAACTAGAAAGAAAAGAATTTGTATGAAATAAAAGTTATTATTTAGTTCAGAGATGAAAAGGGAAAGGAAAGAAAAAATAGAAAGTGGGTCTCACAAAACTTAAATGGAAATAAAATTGAAATTTTGGAGGAAAAAATATGATACAAATTTTAAGAAGAGTCACATTTTTTTAAGTTGAGACTAAAATAGATATTTCACTCTTATTTATTTTTTTCATTTTAAATTTCTTTTTAGTTTTTCATTAAAATAAATATAAGAAATTTTCTTCTATTTTCTCTTGTACTTTCCTTATATTTCTTTTCATTTTCTCATATTTTTTCCTCCAAAATCCCCTCCTTATCCAAACAAAGCATAATATTTTAGTGACGCTGAGATAATCATAATGGATTTTATCGTTTCAACAATGTTTTTTATGTGCATGGCTTAAGGTTTTTTTTTTTTAATTTTTTTTTATACATAATGAGTGCATTTCATAAAAATAAAAAACTACTATAAGATGAGGTTGTTGCTGTTTTGAGATGTTTTTAATTTATAATATATTTTTTAATTATTAAAAACTAATTATTAATAAAAATATACTGAAAATTATTAAAATAATTAAAAACAAATAATTTTAATTTTATTTTAATCTTAATCTAATTTTATCTTATATTATTTTAATATAATCTTAATCTTATCTTAATCTTAATAATATACAAGCAAACAAGAGATGCCAAAAGAAGTGAAGGAAATCTTGGAGTCAGTAACTACGTAGAAATTTCATACAAATAATTTGAGTTTTTTATTTTCTAGTCCATTCTGTGGGTATTTTGAACACTTTAATTATATTAAGTGATTAGCTCAATTAATTTTATTTTCTCCATCCCATCAATTCCTTTTACCTTTCTAAGATTGTTTTAAATTCATAATGAGAATCTTTTGATGGGATTTTTACTTTGTCGTTCTAGAATGCTCATTAAGGTTTATATTTTTGAGTTTGGTTAAATGAGAAATGGAAGATTGAAATACTGAAATACTATTATTGAGAATTGAGATGATAGCTATTCCTACTTCAAAATGAAGTTTTTAATGGTGAATAATGAAAATTGAAAATGAATGATTGTCTGGGTAGTTCACTTTAATTATCTCGAGACTAGACTATAAAATCTAAGTTATATTTTTGCAACTAGGTGGCCGCATGAAATGCTCCCTCATTAGACCATGGTGATCCAATAAAAAAAATTTATAATGCCACAATACTATACAGCATATCAAAAAGTTTTGGAAACTCACTAATAAAATTAAAAGTTATAAATTATGAAAATCGTCTATACAAAAATTGAGGAAATAAAATCACATATATAAAATTGAGAAAGTAAAATCATATCTATGTAACAAAAGAAAAGTTAAAAAAGTGAAATCATATCTAAACTAAATTAATATTAACAAGTCTTGTTATCAAAAAAAGTGTTATTAAACAATATTATAAGATATATCTTTATTAATCAAAAATTAATTTGTTTGGGTATTATTAAAATTTGAAATTTAGTAATAATATATAAGACAGTGAGTTAAATTTGTTAAAATAACAAAATAAAGCACACATGATTTAATAAATTATATCCAAAATTAACTAATACAGAATATTTACAAGAAAGGGGATCCATTTATATTACATAAACTTACAAAATTTCATACGTTACTAATTACTTTTTTTTAGATCTTTTCTAATGTAATCTAATGTTGAAAAACATAAATCATACCTACAAAAATTTATTTAAAATTATTTAGTACTCTATTAATATAGTTAAAATATTAAATTCATTAAAATAATAATGATATAATTTAGGTATTATTACTGTTCAACTTTTACCAAATTTTGTGACCTATGAACATAACATATTGTATAAAATAACGCGGATAAAAAATGATGTAAGTTGGAATAGTATAGATAAATTTTTCGTCATATTATTAACATGTGTTATGATTCATAAATACAACCCGTAACTTATTGAACTACTCCTAATAAAGTTAATTTTGTAAGTGTGATCCATATAATTTTTCCGTCTTCAACATTCAACGTCAACATGACAATTGAAAGAAACAGAGAATGGAGAAAAATTGTAATAGTAAGTAAGTACTGAAAAAACCAGAAATTTGAGAAAGGGTAGATGGAGATGGAGTACAGCAGAGCCAGAGCTTACTTCCGTTGAGTCGAGCATCTGATTCTGAATTTCTGATCCGATCCACCTCAGCCTCCACAATTACACTATAATCAAACAATTATTAGAAGGAATTACAATTACAATACTCTCTCTCTCTCTCTCTCTAACTTTAACGACAGAAACTGACACACTGCATACTCAGCAGTGAGAGCAATCAGCATCCATCAGAAATGGCAAAGAACAACGATGAAACCTCGAATCTGAGCATGAGGAAGCCGCCGTTGAAGAGGACCAAGACACTTCCAAACCCCTTCCATCACAGACTCTCCGTTGACACCTCCGTCGCAACTCCCACTCCAAACAATGTCGATTTCTCACATGACCAATGGAACTACCCTTCTTTCCTCGGCACCACCACCCGCAGAAGAAGACCATCCCCAAAACCCAAACCCAAACCTTCCACTTCCAATCTCCTTCCTCCCCGCTTCGATTCCAACCCTCACCTCTCCCACAACAACCAACTTCCCCAATCCCAAATCCAATCCTCTCTTCTCCCACCTCCCTCTACCTCTTCCTCTTTGCCACCTCCTTCCCACTCCACCAGGTCACAAAACTCTAAGCGCTCTCCGATCTTCTATCTGGTTAGTAATTAGTTACTTATTTACTCACTTCAATGTTCAAACCTTCCTTTTTTTTTTTTTATTTTTAAAAATATCAATTAGATTCTCTCAGGGTAAGTGGTTATTCTATGTTCTACAAAAGGTGATGTATGAACAATTGTCCTATTGGGTTGTTCTGTGTAAAGTAAAATAAATCAGCTACGGTTGCTTCCCTGCTTTGGCATTATCACAGTCAAGCAACATCCCTTTCTAGGACCCTAGTTATATTGTATTGGCTTTGTGAACCATTCTTCTAGTGCACCATTGATGCGTATAGACACTCATCATTTCATAGCCACATCTACTATGCATTTGTCAGTTGGTATGGACATGGTCACTTTGGACTAGTTATTATGTTTCTCTCTTGTATTCTGCCGTGTTTGACAGAGAAAGTTGTGCATCTGTTTTCTCTTACACGAGATACTTTTTTGATGCAGCTCGTAATCACCTGTATTATTTTTGTACCTCATTCTGCTTATCTACAATATAGGCTTGCAAAACTGGAGGTAGGCTTGTGATTCAAGAAATTCAATATGGCAATTCACTTCTTGTTTTGTTATGTTGGATAGATTATTTTTCATCTTATTTCATTGCAGGAAGAAAAACTGCACCTTTGCTGTCAAATTGATTTTTGTCCCACCAATGGAAGAGCAACTATAGAAAAAGATGATGGCTCATTTTCTTACATCCTGAATGCAGACAGTAGAACAGTTGCTTTGTACATCGTGGTGGTCACACTCATTTTGCCTTTCGTGTTGTACAAATATCTTGACTACCTTCCTCAAATAGTCAATTTCCTGAGGAGAACTAACAATAACAAGGAAGATGTATCATTAAAGAAGAGAGTTGCTTATATGGTAGATGTATTTTTCTCCATATATCCTTATGCAAAGCTGCTTGCCCTTCTATTTGCAACTCTATTTCTTATAGGATTTGGTGGTTTGGCATTGTATGCGGTGACTGGTGGAAGCTTTGCCGAAGCACTTTGGCATTCTTGGACTTATGTAGCTGACTCAGGAAATCATGCTGAAACAGAAGGAATGGGACAGAGGATTGTCTCTGTCTCAATTAGTTCCGGTGGCATGCTGATATTTGCTATGATGCTTGGGCTTGTTTCAGATGCTATATCTGAGAAGGTAGATTCACTCAGAAAAGGGAAGAGTGAAGTCATTGAAAAAAACCACATACTCATTCTTGGGTGGAGTGACAAATTGGTAATCTCCTCAATGGTTTTCCAAACATTGTTTTGAGTTATGAGATTTGACTTGGAGTATGACATTGATGTTGATCTTGATTGCCAGGTCATAGGATTTGTTTGATTTGATACTTATATTGTTTCAGCTTGATACGATCATCTAGTGGAATTTTGCTTTCTTGCATATGAACATGAATTATGAAAATTTTCTTCTGTATGAGTCTGTGCATCTGTTAGTTCTGGAATAGTAGACTCAAAAGGGAGGAAGAAATGGGGAGTTTATTCAAGAAGGCAGAAACAGTGAATACGGATTAGTTGTTAGTTAAAGACAGTCATAACTGAACTGAGCAGGAAGGTGAAATAGGGAGGCAATGTTAGAATATCTGTTTTTGTATTCTTTATAGTTGCTGATTGTGATCTCAGAGGATAATGGAATTCTTCCCTTGAGGAGAAGCTTACCTCTTGTAAACCAGATTCGTTGAATAGGGATCCATATTCTTTCAATAGTTTCCTATCAATTGTATTCTCTCTCTCCGAAATTCATTCCTAAGTCCGTAACAGCATCTGATGTCATTAGTTATAATATAGAGGCTGATAAGTGATATCTGAATGCAGGGTTCACTTTTGAAGCAGCTAGCCATAGCAAATAAGAGTGTAGGCGGTGGTGTCATTGTGGTGCTTGCAGAAAAAGAAAAGGAGGAAATGCAAATGGATATAGCAAAGCTGGAATTCGATTTCATGGGGACTTCTGTAATTTGTCGAAGTGGCAGTCCTCTCATACTGGCTGACCTAAAGAAGGTATTGATGTGGTATCTTTGTTCTATTTTCAGGGGAAAATGTAAATTTTATTGTAATATATGACACCATACGACGTGGGGAATATGTTTTGAGGTGTTTACCTCTATTGTCCTTTTTGCTAACCATTATCTATCCCCTGAAACTAAAGTATTATTTATTCGCAGGTTTCGGTTTCAAAGGCACGTGCAATCATTGTATTAGCTTCAGATGGAAATGCAGATCAGGTTGTTTATCTAGCTCATTACCCTTTAATTATTGCCTTATTGGTGACAAACTCTTCCGGAGGAACTTCTTAGTCAATGTTTTTCTTAAATTTCTGTATGCAGAGTGATGCACGTGCTTTAAGAGTTGTTCTTAGCCTAACAGGTGTTAAGGAGGGCTTAAGGGGCCATGTTGTTGTGGAGTTGAGTGACCTTGACAACGAACCACTGGTAAAACTTGTAGGCGGAGACCTCATTGAAACAGTTGTTGCACATGATGTAATTGGACGATTAATGATTCAGTGTGCACTGCAGCCTGGCCTAGCACAGGTTATTCAAATAACTTGATCCCTCTAATAGGCACTACTGAAATTAGTATGCCCCAGTCCTGAGGGTGATAGCTTGGTGAACTGGCTGTCTTCCACCCTTACTTATAATTGGTTGCTTGCCTTTTCTTCATATTTGTTAAGTGTTGTTACTATAAATCACATGCAGCATGCCTCACGAATCTTCTTACCAGAAGAATTTCTGCATGTGCTATTTTCATTTGTAATATAAAGCCTGTCATCAAGATAGAGAAACTGACAACCATTTTCCTGTCCTCTTAGTTGCTCAAATGTTATGAACTTTTTGGCTTAACTGTTGCATTTAGTTTCCATATACCTTGGTATCATTCAGGGTTTTTTCATTTGTTATTTTTTTCTCTTGGCCAGATATGGGAGGATATCCTGGGTTTTGAGAATGCTGAGTTTTACATCAAAAGATGGCCTGAACTGGATGGTCTTCCTTTCAAAGACATATTAATTTCATTTCCTGATGCGATACCCTGTGGTGTTAAGGTTGCTGCAGAAGGGGGGAAGATTATCATAAATCCAGATGATAGTTATGTTCTGAGGGATGGGGATGAAGTCCTTGTCATAGCTGAGGATGATGACACTTACGCTCCAGGTCCTCTTCCGGAGGTTATCTTTCTGCCCTAACTGGCACTGGGTCCATTTAGTATGTTGTCTAATTAAAAAATATGCTAATTAGGTGCTTAGAATATAGTATATCTTGCACATGGTCTTGGATTTATTAAATTAATGATTGTTGGTGACTCATGCAATAAATTTCAGTATTCAGACATCGACAGTATAAATTGCATGATGTATTTAATGCTGTGTACAGGTATGTAAGAGCCTCTGCCCCAGGATACGTGATCCACCTAAATATCCAGAGAAGATATTATTCTGTGGCTGGCGCCGTGATATTGATGATATGATCATGGTAATTCTCTAAATTGTGCACGCTCCATATTACTGCATTTTTAGACAAGTCGAACTGTTATTATTCACTATCATATTGCTGCGCAGGAACTAGGAAGAGCTAATTTACCCTTTAAAGGTCTTGATTACTATTAAATTTCTAAAGAATATTGAATTTTGAAACTCTAGAAGGTTGTATTTGCAAATACACTGCATAGGAATTACTCCTCTGTAGGCATTATGGAATCAGTTTACTGAACTATGCTAATCGTTCAATTCTATGAAAGGAAGACTTCTCACTTTCAATTTTCTTTTACTCTACTGAATGAGTGGGGAATATTAGATTAGGAAAGGAGTCTTAAAACCTGCTTAAAATTTTGAGGAATAAGTGTTTGGAAGTGGGAGAGATGGAGATGATATGGGATTGGAAAGATTGTGGTTGAAGCATAATATGAATTAATTGGCCTCAGCCTAAACCTCGATCTATACTAGATGCCAGAGGTATGGTATATCAAGAATTTGTCAATTGATCATCCCTCAACCTCAATTAAGATTGTCTAAAATATTTATGATACTTGGATAAGTTCTTTTGAAAAAGATAAGGCAGTAAAAAAAGTTTCAGTGCTTTGAAAGCATAAGGAAAAAGGATGCTGTGGCAGTGGAGGTGGGTAGTTTGAAGTGAGAGTAGAGAATTCATGAAAACAAGTTAAAGATAACAAAAACAGTAATCAAATAGGCAATAGAACTAGGATGCAATTTGCATTCTAAGTTACTACGCCGAATGCATGTTAAACTGGATATATTTTGGTAAAATATATGCAAAAGAGGCCGAACACCAAAGTATTCAATCCATTGTTTTCTTCATATAAAAATAAACTACATCCAATATTCTCTAGTTGTCTAAAATCTTCATAATTGAGGTTTAATATAATGAATCACAATATTTTATGGAAACATCTGAATTACTTATGATAATCATACACAAATTAAGATAAGGTGGCCACTATTGGCACCACACATGTTTCTGGGTTCATCCCACTAAATTAGTTTTTTTTCCAAAAATACCCCTCGCTCGGAAACTAGTTTGGGAATTTGTACTTGATTTGGGTAGTTATTTATGAAATTTTAAGTTTTGTATATCTGATTTAAAGTTTAATATTTGGATTTTTTTTATTTAAATTATGTGATTTTGACTTTTAGTTGTCTTAATTTTGTGTTTTTTGTGTGTTTAGTTCGAGTGCTGCATTTTCTGCGATTTCAAAAACTAGGATTTGTTCTCTGTTTTCTGCGTAATATGATTATTATCTCGTTCAAAAACTAACTTTTGTTTGTATCAGATAGTTTATGTTTTCTGTGTGGTGTGGTTTGTAAACTTAAAATCTTAGTCTCTGAGCGAGGGATATTTTAGGAAAAAAATAATTTAGTGTGGTGAACCCAGAAACATGTGTGGTGCCAATAGTGGCCACCTTAAGATAATACTCAGAAAGAAACTGCATTGTGCATCACTCTCCTAGACTTGTCTGATGCCTTGAATCATGCTCTTCACCCCTCCATGGTGGATGCAGTGGTAATGATAGTCACATAATATGGATCCATCTCCATCTGCTACAGATATGCAACATGTTTCTAGCTTCATAATCCTCAAAGGTTTACTTGATCATTGTTTCTTAGGTTTTAGAAGCATTACTGGCTCCTGGTTCAGAACTCTGGATGTTCAACGAGGTTCCTGAAAAGGAAAGAGAAAAGAAGCTCGTTGATGGTGGACTTGACATTTCTGAGCTGGAGAACATAAAGCTCATCCATAGGGAGGGAAATGCAGTTATTAGGCGGCACCTGGAGAGTCTTCCACTGGAGACTTTTGATTCTGTACGTTTTGAATCTTTTTCTCTTCATATTTATAGCATCTGAGGCTTAAAATGAACCAGTGAGCCTTGATAAAGGAATCCTCTAGCACTTATGCGTCATGGGAATATTTAATGGCTGATGTCACCGATAACCAAAAAGTAGATCTGGACATAAATGTATGCTCAGATTTTATGCTAATTGATTCAATAAGAGTTCTGGATAGTCTGTTCGAGTGTGCTTCTATCTCACCAGCGAATATTAGCAGTACACTGCTTCCTTTTTTAAAAAGGTGATCTGATTAGAATGATTGCCACCATATGACTGGTAGATGGGACAAAATAACCACGCTGTCAAAATATAGTTATGAGAGAAGTTAGGTTGAAGTAGGAATTTAAGTATATCACAAAATGTTTCTACATGAAAGACAATGAAGCAAAGTAAGTTGAAATTATCTTCTCCTGTATACTAACTCTAAGAGGACAGATACTTATTCTTGCAGATGAGTCAGTAGAGGACTCTGTTGCTCATTCTGACTCAAGATCTCTGGCTACCCTTCTGCTCATTCGTGATATACAGGTTCAACTATTGCATTTCAGATTACGTTAATGATATTCATATCACTGACTACTGTCATATTGTTTTGTGGATTGAACTCTGATAAAAACTGTCTTCACATCACTTCCTTTTACAGTCGAGACGTTTACCATACAAAGACAGTAAGTCAACTTCTCTGATGTTATCTGGATTCTCTCACAACTCATGGATTCGTGAAATGCAGCAAGCTTCAGATAAATCAATTATAATAAGTGAAATTTTGGATTCTAGGACTAGAAATTTAGTGTCTGTCTCCAGAATCAGTGATTATGTGTTATCTAATGAGCTGGTTAGCATGGCACTAGCTATGGTGGCTGAAGACAAGCAAATCAACCGTGTTCTTGAGGAATTATTTGCAGAGGAGGTAACCATAATTTGAACTTGTTTTTGCTATTTCTTGTAATGCCGATGACTCAGTTAAATTTCAATTTCTTTGGTATTTCTCTGGAATTTTCAATTCTCTAAACTTTTGATCTTCTAGTTCAACATTTTTTTGTTTTTGTTTTCTCTTTTATGATTTTAGGTTACAAGATGGAAACTAAATTTATGTTGGACATTTTGTTCTCGTATGGCAGGGGAACGACATGTGTATCAAACCAGCGGAATTCTATTTATTTGACCAGGAAGAACTCTGTTTTTATGATATCATGATTAGGGGCCGTGCAAGAAAGGAGATTGTTATTGGCTATCGTTTAGCTAACCAAGAACGCGCCATTATCAACCCTTCGGAAAAGTCAGTGCCAAGAAAATGGTCCCTTGGTGATGTTTTTGTTGTTATTGCCTCAGGCGATTGACAAATGACAAGGGAGTAGTACCATTGTTGTTCAATATGCCCTGACGATTCGCGCTTACACTAGATCCCTGTGATGGCGGCCCTTCGATCGGTCCCTTCCCCATCTCAAACTTGCCAAAGTTACTGGCTATTAGCAGTTAACAGCAGTCCGTTCTAAAATTCTCGAAGATATTGGTTAATCTCATTATTTAATGTGGAATATTGTATTTGTAACATCACTGCAACTTGTAAAATAATCTTTCATATATAGGCGTTAGGTGACCAGGGAGGAGTTCAAGTTCTGGAGGTTAACTCGAACATGTATGTAGAAAGTGTGAACTCATTGTTGAATGAGGCACGATTTTGCTGTAACTGGACGAGGTCTAATATATACTAGTCACTTTCTTATGTTCTCTTCGTATCTATATATATATATATATACACACTAGGCATGGGGAGGGATTATGTCACACTGTTGTAAGTTGACACTAACTCTTACATCGCTCGTAACTTTCTATCGAATAATTTTTTTGCAAAACCTACCGTTAGATAAGAAGTTCTCATTTTATAAATCATATGTACAAAATTTCACGTCAATCTAAAATCATTCAGCACTCTATTAATATATTACAAATAATATATACTTTCATAAATAGTATAAAAAATCAATTGATTGATAGAATATTAAATCATTTTGGATTAACATGAAATTTTGTACATATAATCTATAGGATGAGAACTTCTTATCTAACGATGAATTTTGCAAAAAAGTTATTCGATAGAAAGTTACTATGTAAGAGTTGGTATCAACTTACACCGGTGTGAGATGATCCCTCACCAATATATATATATATATATATATATATATATATATATATATTAAAACAGACTCTAAAACCATAAATTTGACACATAGGATACCTTCTTTTATACCATTTTGCCACCTAAGCCTTTTTACCTATGTGGTACAACATAACCACAACCCTCTTTTTAGTCATCTATTTCATTTGTTACCTCCTACCTAAAGTCCTAAACATGCATTCTTAGTAAACATTTTTACAATATTAGTAATAATTATAACTAACATTTAAATATAATTCATCTATAAAAGTTTAACTAAATTGTTGACATATATGTATTGTCAAGTATAACACATATGTAAATGTTAATTAGCATTTTAAGTCTTTTAAAACTATTATTTTTAAAATTCATTTATTAAGATTATAAATATTTCTCCTTGAAATATTAAAAAGAAAAAGTAATTAAATAATTAAAAGATTAAAAAAATATTTTATATTTTAACATAATTTTTAAAGCACTTAAAATTAAATATTTAAATCAATTATTATATATTATAATCTACTCCCTTCGTCCCTATTTATAAGATTCTTTACGAAAAAATTGTGTATTCTTTTTTATAAGACCCTCTTTGAAACTTTGTGCAAATTTAAATATTTTTTACTAAATTATCCTTATTTACTCAGCAACTTTTGTATGGTTGAAAACCAATAAATATAATAATTTGATGAGAGAGAAATTTTCTCTTATGATAATTGGAGAAGACTAATTAAATGGAAAGAGATTATTTCTATTGGTTTTAATAATTGAAGAGTAAGTAAGGAAATAAACTCAAATTGCTAGACAAAATTAATAACTTTTTTTAGATTTACTATTTTTCTTAATTCGTGTGCTTTTTATAGAGAAAGTCTCGTATATAGGGACGGAGGGAGTATTTAAAAAATAACTGCTAAATTATTTCAAATTAAATTTCTATTACACTTTAACAACGAAATAATATGCATATAATTAGACACACTTTTTTGTCAAAATCAAACAGACTCCAGAACCATAAATTTGACACATAAGATACTTCCTTTTATACCATTTTTGCCACCTAAACCTTTTTCACCCATGTGACACAACATAACCACAATCCTCTTTTTAGTTATCTACTATCTCATTCTACCTAAAGTACTAAACATGCATGCTCAACAAATATTTTTACAATATTAGTAATAATTATAACTAACATTTAAATGTAATTCATCTATAAAAATTTAACTAAATTGTTGATATATATGTATTGTCAACTATAACACATATATAAATATTAATTAGCATTTTAAGTTTTCTAAAACTATTATTTTTAAATTAAATTTCTACTTCACTTTAACAATGAAATAATATGTATATAATTAAACATATTTTTCATCAAAATCACACATATTAAAATTAACATGATTATATTATCTTAATATTTAATTTTTTTCATAAAACTATCAATCAAAAGAAAGTAACATGAAATGACACAACTTTCAAGGACTTAATACACAAGGAGATAATTAGATCATCAATATTTGAGTTGTTAGACTAGAAAAAATATCTTTATTCAAAATTTTAATCAACAACTTATCTCTTAATAAATGATTTCAGAAAAATTAATTTTGTTTTCTAAATTTTTACTAAGATAAATGACTAATTTACGTGTTTTTCATAATTCTTTATTTATGTTATTTTTTTAAATAACATGTAATAATTAAAATAATTTTTCATGTTCACGTAAGATTATTTTTTTAATTTCTTCAATTTAATTCATGAAAATAAATTATAATTAGTTTTGTTTAAAAAGTTATTCTATAAAATACGTTATGTTTTTTTTCCTTCATAAGTTTTTATTACAATTATCATATATACATTCTATTTAACAATAATTTTAAGTTTATTTATATAATAAATTATTTACAACATCATAAATTAATTTTCTCTTTAATAATCAATTAACAATATTATTTATTTGGATTTCTTCATACATCCGCGCATCGCGTGGGTCAACTTCTAGTATATATTAAAATAAAGCCTAAAACTAAGAGCTTGACACATAAGAAACATTATTTCATACCATTTTGCCACAATAGTTTTTTCACCTATGTAGCACAACTTACTCACAACATCAACCCACCCTTCTTTGCCACACTTAGGGGCGAAGCTACCTATATATAATGAGGGGGCTCGACCCCCGTTGCGAGAAAAAATTGCTAATATGTTTATATAATTTCTTAAAATATAAGTAAAAATTAGTAGCATTTTAACTAATTGGCCCCCCAAAATTTTGATCTATTTAGTTATTTATATTTGGCCCCCAAAATATTTGGGCTAACTCCACCCCTGGCCATACTACTATCAATCCTCTTCATAATTCTATTTGGGTTACATCCTCTTTTTTTTGGATACAACATCCTCTCTTTAATTTGCTATAACTTCTTTTGTAAAAAAAAATTGCTATAACTCAAACATGCATTCTAAATAAATACTTTTACCATATTGTTAAGAGTTACGAAATAAATAGTTAATAATAATAATGTAGAAAAAATTCCACTCTAATTATGCATAGAAGTTTAACTATATTAATTGATATATATTTATTTTCAATAAATAAATATTTAAATTATTGTTAATTAGCATTTTAAAATTTATTTAATTATTATTTTTAAAATTTATCCAGTGAGATTATACGAATTCCATTACAACAATGTAAAAAATAAAATTAATTAAGTCGTTTAATGACATTATATATCTTAACACACTAATTTTTAAATCACTTGAAATTTAATATTTTAATAAATTTGACCACAATTTTAAATAAAACATCATTTACTACAATTTATAATTTATTTATAATAAAACCTAAAATTATTATAAATGAAAATTTCAGTTACACTTTAACCACAAAAAATGTATATGTATAAAAATAAACATGCTCTTTATAAAAATCATACCCCTCAAAGTTAAATTATCTTTACATTTTATATTCTTTACAAACCTATCAATGAAAGACAAAGTAAGGTAGAATGAATGCATGTCATTCAAGAACTAGGTACATATTGAGATGATTCAAATTTAGTCATCAAAATATGAGTTATTCAGCTATAGAATATCTTCATTTCAAAAAGTAATCAATAACCTATCTCTTCGAAAATAATTTTACTAAAGTTATTTTTTAAAAAAAATTCGGAGATAAACAACTCATCCATATTTATATTTTTAATATTTCTTCATTTATACAATTTTAATGTCATATAATTTTTTAAATAGCAATATCTAAAAATAAAGCATTTTTTTATGTTTATTTAAAACTATATTATTCTTCAATTTGATTCACAAAAAATAATTATAATTATTTTAGTTAAAAAAATTATTCTATAAGATAAATGAAGTGTTATTTTCACATACAAGTTTTTCATTAAAATTGTTTAAATTTTTTATATAACAATTCTGGTTAGAGTGAATTCAAGTTTATTTAGGTAGATTATTCACGTCATACATTAATTTTTATTTTTTAGATTAAAAAACTATAAATAATACTGTAGATCAGAAGTTTTTCCTTGCATCCGCGTATTGCGCAGGTCACAATATAGTTGATTATTAATTAGGCTTGAGTGATAAACTTGTTAGGTTAGTTCAAATACCAGGTGACGCACAAATATTTTTTTTTTTATAGGAAAGTAGTACAACCGGGAAGCGAACCTCATAGTCACATAAGGTCGTAAAATGCACACTTTATGACCTTGGTGATAGGCTTCAAGCACAGTAGAATTAGAAACATTAAAAAAGGTTGCCGATTTTTAGGAAATGAAAATGGTAAAGGAAATTAAAATGAGATTATTGGTAGTAAATTGTCATATTGAAATCTTCAAGCTATCCTTGATGACAAAATTCGTCATCATTAGCAAAGCCTCTTCTGAAAGCAGTCCATGTTGAGGGTTCCTTCTCCTGCAAATTAAAATAAATAATGGAGAAGAATGAATTGCTCATGTTTGTTTTTGAAATTGGAATTAAAGGGATCGGAGAAGAAAGCTTACTGTAAAATGATTGGGAGATTATGGCAATTGCATATTTCTATCATATATCCATCTGGGTCATGGAAGAAGAGCTGATCAACTTGAATTCCACCTTCCTCCACAACTCTTGTCACGTACTTAATGTTCATTGCATCAAGTTTCTGCATTATAAGTTTCATGTCTGAGCATTGAAAGGATATATGATTTTCTTTTGGGTTGATCTCTCTTTTTATCACCGGAACCTCTTGTGACTCAAGAAGATGAATGCCAATGCCAATGCCATAATTGAATAACCAAGCCCCTTGAAATTTGAAAGAAGATGGCCTTTTGATGAGCACAAATCCGAGGACATTCTCATAGAAATTCACAGACTCACTAACACTCTTACATACAAAAGATACGTGGTTCAGTGAAACAAGAGGTAGAGATGACCTAGACATGGTGGCTTCTGGTTCTGGGGAATAAGCTGAAGTAGTAGTCATACTCATATCACCCAATGACGACACCTCCTCGTATTCCACTTCCCTCATCTCTCTGATCTTTCTATTAGTACTACAAAGTACAAACTAGAAAGAAACATAACAATTCACAATGCCAATATATATAATAATAATAATATAATGAAATCAAAACTACTCTCGTACGTTTTCTGTGTAAGAGTACTGAGAAAATAATCCTGCAATGACCTTAATTATATACTACAAGCTGGATGGGCAGTGGTAATTAATCATCATAGTGGACAGTGTTAGCTTTAATTTCATGATTAAAACATGACACTTCACTTTACAGATAAAATTGTACATGAAAATTATTAGTTCACGCCTCTCTCTACTACAACTTTTTTGTCGGTGTTGCATGATGTATCTAATTTCTAAACAAACGTGCTACACGCGAACATGTAAACAAAATCCAAGCCAAAACACAAGAATAATGTAAACAAACATTGCACAAAAATCATATTACAGCAAAAAAAATAAACTTGGGTGAAGATATTGTAGCAAACTTGCCTATGAAGGTGCAAAAAATAGTAATACTGATAAGTAGTAGTAGTTGTACTAGTATTATTATTATTATTATTATTATTATTATTATTTACCAATTTGCGATGCTGATTGATTACAAGTGGGTCTAATGCCTACGAAAGGAGCAATACTGTCTCAGAGTTGGCATTGGCTTATATATTGATGGACCTTTTGAGTCAGCCACACCACACCTACCTTCTTCATTACATGTTCTATTGCTTTTATAAATAAATAAATAAAAATTTAACCAGAGCTTTCACTCATTAACAAACTAAAGATTAAAAAAAAAAAAAACACACACACACAACATTAATTATATCTCAAACATAATCACATTAAATTTTTATTTTTTTAACAACTTTTTACTTTTAGTTTGTTAAGTTGTGCAATATTGCACACGTTAGAAAAATCATAAAAGAATTACATAACAAATATTAAGAGCATGTTTTTTTTTGAACCTCGTACCCATACACGCATGTCCCCATGTGCTCACCAACTGAGCTACATGACTGGAACACTAAGAGTATGTTTAAATCAACTCTGAAAGTTAGATTATTTCAAGAATCCATCCATTATATGTATAATTAATTATTGTTATAATTCATTATAACATAATTCATTTTTATTTAGGTATGTTATTAAAAAGTAATTTTAAAAATAATCTTGTGTATAAAAATAATTTTTTATAGTAAAATTTTGAATGATAAAAAAACAAAGTAGATTAAAACTAATTTTTTTTGCAATAAACTCTAATTTTGTTTATTTTTTTAAAAAAAAAACTGTTTGTAATTAAAATAAAAAGATAAAAAACTTGAATTGATTTTTCTTTTTTTTTTTTCAAACACATACTTTTAACTTTTTATCAGCTTTTTTTCAAAAGAAAAAAGCTTTGGAATCTTTTTCAAACACACTAAATAATAAGAATGAGTGTGTAAAAATATAGGGTATGTTTGGATAGCATATTCCTTTTGTCAAACTTCATCACGAGAGAAGTAAGAATGTCTTACTTTCGTTAGATTGCATTGAGATCCAAAATCTCGTTCGAAACAAAAGTTTGCAATTGATATCCAAACATGCACATATTCAGTAGCATTCAGGGTGACAACCAGCACCAACTTCATTTTTGGCACCCGAAATCAACATTCCTATTTTAGCTTCTTAAATCAAATCATTCAAAAAAATACATTTTCCTTTCCCAGAGGGAACTCTGGTTTGTCTACAATAAAACTTAAATGTATCATCACTAAACAAGTGAAAATTTTGAAAGCTAGTTAATTTGGCATTTGTTGCCGCATGTTGTTAAAGGAAACTGAGAATACAACATTTTTTTCTTTTGTGAACTAAAAACTAAGATGAGAACAGTTGACGCTGCTATCAGGAGCTCTAAAGTCGAATTTTTGGTACAATTAAAAATCCACCAAGACGTGGGCGTGCCTATCTAGAAAATTTAGGAAGAAATGCATTGCCAACTAACAAAGTACATTGCCATAATTCTGCAAAAGGCAAGGACCCAATTACAACGTACGACATAAGGGTGGATGAGGGCCTTCAATTCTACCACTGAATCATCAAACTAGACCAACATTGATTCAAGAATTAAGCACCTCTTGCCATTTTCATCCTCGGCATTGCCTTTTTCATTTGACGAGCACGTTCTTTGGCTTCTTTCTTTCTAATAGCCTCTGCGCTGAGCTTTGCCTCTGCCTCCTCCATCATCTTTTTCCTCTCTGCCTTTCTTCTCTGCATCGCCTCTTGTTGGGCATTTCGGAGTTCTTTCTGTGCCTCTTGAGCAGCTTTTTGCCTGGCAGCCTCTGTCTTAGCCCGAGCCTGAATTAAGCACATGGGTCAATCAACAAAAGTCATGCATACATTTGGTAATATGATAGAGCAAATTTGCCCACCTGGGAACTCAATTTATATCTTCCAATCAAGTCAATATAATACGGAACAAGAGCCACCAGTCGAGTCATATCAGCCATGTTCTTAGCAGCTGGAAGTACAAACTTGAACGACAACACCTTCTTTTGCTGGCCAGGGTGTTGGTCGGAGAAATGCAACGAAATTAAACCTCTTCCAAATTTGTCAAAAGCTTTCTCACCAAAAACCTGCAGTTTATCGATAATAGCTGATTTAGAGTCCAAGGAATCAACTTTCACAAACACTCCAAGACACATTTTGCATAACAAACTTTTTTAGCTTCACATAATCCTGAATATGATTGCATACACCAAATGTGTTAAAACACTTGTGTACAGTTAGTTCACAGATAATGGCATGTAGAGAATATGTATCTAATGATCATTGGGCAAAACCTCCACTTAATAGATACACCACTTAAGTTCTTGACTTTTACAAATGTCATTCAAATTAATCCTTTGAAGACTAATGTGAATGACTCATGTATGAAGTCAATAATAACTAAGGTGAACGATCTTACAAAGTAGTCGAGGATTAAAATGAGCAATGTACATGCATGTAAACGCATACAATCTGACAGACAAAACAATCTGAATTACAAAAGTAGAGGTTCACTAAAAAAACATTACCAATGGAATGAAAAAGGGGAGATAAGATATCAGAAAACAACCACGTAGAGGTGAAGAATATGATGCATAAAGATTATCCTAAAATCACTAGAAATATAGTTATTATTACTCCTAGTACCGTTTTACAAATCTGCATCTCCACAATAAACAAAATTGACAGAAACATATGAAAGCTAATTCTAAAACTCAGAGTCCTTAATAAAATGGGAACCTGGTCAATGACGGCGTCGGTGATCAAATCAGCAGCAACTTCCTTGGATTCAGAAATAACAGCGAGGTCTTCAGCAACCCACTTCCTGGAACTGGGGGGGGAGAGCAAAGTTGCGAACCTCTGAAGATCCCTGAGATCCTTGTGCATCGCTTTCGCAGCCTTCTTCTTAGCCATGGCAAACACCACGTGATCCATAGCATCATCGTTCATGTATACCTCGAAACTGATCTCGTCTCTGGTAGGGATAATCATATTGTAAATCCTCGCAATTAGATCGTGCCTACTCTTCAACTCCAACGTCGCTAACAACCCCTGGCAATACCTTCTGCCGCTCGCGTAAAACTTGAACGTCGTTTGCCCTTCTTTCAACAACAACGGGGTATCGTCGCCGCCGTCGCCGATCCCCAAAAGGCTGAAATTTTTCTCGAAGACGGAATCTTTGGCCGCGAACTGAGCGGCCCACGAAAGGGCTATGTTCTCATTCTCGCGCTTTCCGGAGAAGTAATTGATAGCGAACATGACCAGAAAACTCCCGCATATGATCTCGACGGTGAAGGAGCGAGAAGGGTTCGCGATTTGGGGGTTGGGAGGGGCTAAGGGATCGGAAGCGTTGTCGGGGGATTTGGGATCGGTGGGGAGGTCAGGAGAAGAGTGTTCGATGATGGGAAGGCCTTCGAATTCGTCTTCGTCCCAGAAATCGAAGGTGGTGGTGGTGGTAGTGGTGGTGGTGGGTGGAGAGAGAGGAAGAGTATCAGAAGGAGGAGGTGGTTGAGGATTGGGATCGGAGAGGGGCTGAGAAGGGGGTGATCGGAGAGAGGAGGGATCGATGGAAGAGTCTTCGAAGTCATCGTCGTCAGCATCGAAGCCTTCGAAATGGGAATCGGAGTGAACGAGAGCGAGGAAGAAGCAGAGCAGAGCGAAGAGGCACCAGAGATTTGGATTTGCCATTGACATAATGCTAAGCTTAGCGCTAATCGCACACAGAGAGACAAAGTGAGAGAGACAGAAACAGAGAAAGGGAAAAAGATACAAATACTAATAATTTGGATTTGGATTCCCCTTTTAGTTTTTGTTAAAATTTACCCTTTTAGTTTTAATAATACTACTAATAAGTTTAAAGTTTTAATTAAGAGATGATAAGATAACACTAATCTTTTTAGTGCTCTACTACTTCTATACCTCACCGCATTGAGTATTATTTTCTCTCTTCTTATTACACTTACACCTCCACACACCCAAAAATTGGGTCTAAAAATATTTAATATATCCTCACTAAGTTAAAATTAATTACTCATGTGTATAATGAAATTCCACTTTAGTCATCCTATGCGACAAAAAATGGTTGAATGGTGGATATATTAATTTTGTTTCTATTATTTATGTTTTTCAAATAAGAACCCACAACCAATTGACAAAAATTTTCTTACTTTTGTTTGAACGAGAATTGTAATTGTGAGGTGAACAGTAGAGTAATTGTGTTACTATTATTACTTTTTTTTTAAATATGTCATAAAGAATAAAGTTACGAATGTCTAACAAAAGGAGTTTGGCAGAAATAAATGGATTTTAATTTATAGCAATCAAAGATTAAATTCAAAAGGCAATTTATGAAAATAAAATAAACTGTTGTGATCCTTCCCACATGTTTTCGTGACTAAACCCATTATTAAAAGCTCTATTACCTTAATAAGTCCCCAACTTAAGAACCTTAACTGCTAGGCTCAATTGCAAAGAATGCGTGGAAGTTGCCATAAGAAGGTAACTTCATGCCGAAGGACACCGACAACATTATATTGGAGCGTGAATGTGATGGAGTTTAATAAAGTACCAGGTGAGTTGCTTTCTTTGAACTATAATAATAGATGAGAGTATTAGGTTATTCCTATAAAAAGGATTTAATTTTTCAAAAATGAAGTACAAGAGTTGAAAATGTGATCTAAGATAGATGATAATTACAAGTTAGAAGCATAGTATTAGGAAAGATGAGAGTGATGTCATGTAAACCGAATGGGAAACTTTGAGAGTTGGTTTTGAGTAGTTTGAGAGTCATGTTCAATAGGTACAGCAACAAGGCAACAACCAATTAATATATAAGATGAAGTTATATCTTTGTCTTAGGCTTCAAAAAACAACCACCACCGATAAAATCAATCATCCTTCCTACATAGTATATAGTATTAATTTGAAGTAGAAGCAAAGAAAACAATTACAAAAACAAAGAAAGAAAGAAAGAAAGAAAGTTAATAACCTCCATAGTCCTCCCATTATATTCATTCCTCAAACATTATACCTTACCTTAGCATTCCGATGGAAGGGAGGTCGTCAATGGTGGACACTTCTCGCCCTTTCAGCTCCGTCAGAGAAGCGATCGCCATATTCGGAGAAGGCCTCCTCCTTTCTCCCTCTCCCATCAAGCCACAACCAACTTCCACTATTCCTATCAGCTCCTCTATTTCTAATAATAATCATCATCATAAACAATTAGAAGAAGAAGAAGAAGAAGAAGAAGAAGAAAAAGAAAAGAGTATTAGTAGTAATAATGGAGAAGGAGATAATATAGGAATGTTGTTGGGGACAATAAAGAAGGTGGAGGCAGAGCTTGAGAAAACGAAGGAAGAAGTGAAGGGTCTGAAGGAAAGAGGAAGTGAAACAGAAGTGGCATTGGCTACCCTCAACGCTGAGCTTCACAAGAATATGTCCAAGTTGGCTCAAGCTGAGGCTGTTGCCGCTGGCAACAAAGCTGCTATGGCCACCAAGACTGTCAGGTTTGACTTTGACATTCAAAAAACAGATCAAAGTGATGAGGAAACAAGGATAGTGCCATTACAACAACACAACAAAACAAAAATAATGGACTACTACTCACAATCACATTCACATTCACATTCACATACTTTGGCTCACATAATGAGTCTTGGAGAAAACGACAAGTATCTCTTCGGAGGGAAGAAACAGAGGAAGAACAACAACAACACCAGAAGCATGAAGATCAAACCTATCATCCCTCTTGTCGGAGATTTCCTTTTCAAGATCAGGAAGTCTTCTCCTACTACTCACCATAATCCTCTTTTCGCTTCTCCTTTTTAATCTATGTTTCATACTGCGTCAGTGTGTGTTTAATTCAACCTCAAATTTATACTTGTACTTGTTCTTCCGAAACTGTGTCTTCTTTAATTTGTCATGCAATGCAATGGTTGTAAAGAAATGAAGTTTCTATCCATCCACTTCAAAGAAATGAATGCTCTGTCTCTTCAATTCTGCCTGAGTTCTCGTATTATTGAATCATATGTATGCATCACTATTAAACTAACCAGAAATTTTTTACATTTTCTGACTTGAGAATTAGAGAATTTTTCCTTTTTTTTAAAAAAAAAGAAATTCTCCCATAAAAATTACTAGTTTTGATTAGTAATTGTATTGCTGTGCCATAGTCACATAGTAAATAAAAATTTATCATTTGAAAAATATTGAAATGTGAATTAGAAAGGGGAAGAAAAAACCAAGTTTTTTTGTTTTTTATTTGTAGAGAAGTCCAATAATATTTTTGGGAGGAAAGTCCAATCTATTTAAAGTAAGAGAGCGAAAAGAAAAAGAAAGGCCCAAATGGAAGGAAAGTGATTTGGAATGGGTGCTGTTTTGTGTTGTGTTGTGTTGTGGTAAGAAGAAAGAAGAAAGAAAAAGAAAAAAAGAGAAATCAAGGAAACCTATTTCTTTGGATCCTCAGAAACAGCACGGCGATGCAAGCTGTGGTTCTCAATACACAATCCTGCTGCGGAGGCCTTGAACCTCCTTCATCTTCTCCTCCCTTTTCCTCCACTAAGGTTTAATCTCTTCCTGTTCCTCTTCCCTTCTCGCCTTCTTTTCTAATCCAATATTCTAATTCTAATTTCCGCTTTCCAGGGCACAAGGTTCTTTGGCAGCTATGTTCCTTCCGGGAGGAAAATTAACCCTTCTCTTCGGATTCATTTACCGCGCACCCTTGGTCAGTCTCTCTCCAACTTTGCACTAATCCAATTTCTTATTATTCAATTCTCAATACTTTCATCCAAATTGCTCCTTAATCTAACTTTTAATCTTTAAGCATGCCCATTCTACCCTCACTTTCCCATCTTTATTTCCTTTTATTCCAAATTTTAGAATTCGGAACCCAATATTATCTTCACCATTATGCTTCTACAGTTGTAAAGGCCGTTGCTACTCCAAATCCAGCTGTCGAATTGCCATTAACTGCTGAAAATGTAGAAACCGTATTGGATGAAATTCGACCCTACCTCATTGCAGACGGTGGAAATGTGGCTTTGCACCAAATTGATGGCAATGTTGTCCGGTTGAAGCTACAGGGTGCATGTGGCTCGTGTCCCAGTTCTGTCACCACAATGAAAATGGGCATTGAGCGCCGGTTAATGGAGAAGATTCCTGAAATAGTGGCAGTAGAACCAATAGCAGATCAAGAAACCGCTCTTGAGCTCAATCAAGAAAATATAGACAAGGTAAGTTGCTATTTGCTGTGGTTATTATGTACATGCTTCGTTTCACTGGTTAACTTATAAAACATTTTCTCTCAAGTTGCAACGCACATGCACATATAGTACTTGAGTGGACTTAATAATTGAACTGGGAATCAAAGAGAATGAGAAGCATACAGTTGATGTTTCTTTGAATTTTTTTGAAGCAATATACCTGATGTACTTCTAAGAGGAAAAAAAAAAACATTTAATAAAATTAATCAGTGATAAATACTGAAAACGATTATATTATTATATTGTAATCAGAGAAGTTGATGAAGATCGTTTGTGAAATTCCAACCATTTGGGAAAATGGTACACATTTTTGTCATAAGACTCGAACTTCAATTATTTGTAATCTAACTTCTCACTTTAGTGGAGATTTACAGTCATTGAGGCCTTTCATGCAAAATAGTTTTTTAAGTGGAAAGTAAACCCCTCATGTGACCACTGAGACAAAATCAATCCCACATGAAAGCCTTTGCCTTAGCTTTTACTCAAATCTGTACACTGATTACTTGATGGAATGAGGTTGCACTGCTGTTGATATGGTGGTTAGATCTGAATATCAAGCCCTGCGTTACAGTATAAGAAAGATGCTTTGTCCCACTTTGTGTCTTAAAACTTTAAATTTTGTTGTTTATTTTGTTACATGCAGAGTTTATGGTTACTAAGACCGGTCTAAGATCAAGATAAGCTCACTTTGTTTTCATTGGTTTCACCGAAAAGTATAGTATATCTGCATGCATGTGTCAATCTTGTTCATTGGTGGCAAGAAATGGAACAAAAGTGAAGTTTATTGTCTTTATTAATCATCATATCAATAATAACGTCAATCTCAACTAGGTTAATTACCATTGCCATTTCGAATTGCAGGACATTCAGTGCTTGTCCTAATGAGTACATGTTTATGAAAATTTCTGTGAAGTTAGTATGTTTTCGCAGAGTTTAATAGATGGTAACTGCTCCAGGTTCTAGAGGAAATAAGGCCATACCTGGTTGGGGCTGCTGATGGTTCTCTTGAATTAGTAGCCATTGATGAGCCAATAGTAAAGATCCGAATCACAGGTCCAGCTGCCAGTGTCACGACTGTGCGTGTTGCTGTGACACAAAAGTTGCGAGAAAAGATACCAGCCATTGCAGCAGTTCAGCTTTTATGATATTTTACTTCAAAGCCACTATAGAACTATCTTGGCATTCTTGTAATTTTTCGTGAACAACACTGATGGAAATAAAGTGCTACATATAATGTATATAGCTTATTGTAGCCATAGGATGAAACTTTCCTTTCTTGGGTAAATTCAAATATTTAAATACCTTAACACAGTATAAGAAGGCACATACTATTGCAGTCAAACTACTGTTATTTTCTTGTTATGCCTACAGCTCAGTAATGTTAAGAACGTGAAAATTTTCAAAATGGCTGCTTGTTTTAGGAAACTCATTAAGATGCTGAGTATGATGTCACAAATTAAGCCCCAACCTTATAACGAAAGTTCACCTAGGTCCCTAAGAGAGTTCACTTGGGTTCCTGACTTTGTCCAACGTTATTCACGTAGGTTCTTGATATTAACCATCGTTTTAACACCGTTAACAGGACTGATTTGAACTTTTAATAATAAATATAGACTTATTTAAACTTTTAATACATAACACAGGGATTGATTTGAACTTGAACTTTTATTAATAAACATAGGCGCTAATTTGAACTTTTGATTCAAACATTAGGATTGATTTGAACTTTTGTTAACCGTGGTAAAACAGTGATGGTTAATGTTAAGAACCTAACTGAACAACGTAAAGACCTAAGTAAACTCTCGCAAAAGTCAGATACCTATGTGAATTATTCTTGTAAAATTAAGGACCAATCTAATGCTTTACTCCAAATTAAACAGTTACATCTGCTTATAATTTCGCTTCTATATCCGTTTGTCTATGCAAAAATCAAGTGGCCAATATAGATCGAACTATTTTTTTCCCCCTTGTCTGATTAGTATTCCTTTAAAATTCAAGTGAGTATTTTAAGTTAGCTTCTTAAGTCCAACCGCTCTATAAATCAATTTTAATTTTAATAGAATATAAATGGGCACCAATATATTGTAGAATAGACCAGCGTGCCGCATCATTTAAAAGATAAATCAATTACTTAGGTACTAAGCACTAAAAGGTTTAAAAGAATTTATTATTAAATCTACTTTTATAAGTTAATTGTTTTTTTAATAACATGACACTCTTTCATTCAAAGATTGTTTATTCTACAATACATTGACACTATTTAAAATCTAATAAATCCAAATGTAATGTCACATTCAATATCCCAAGAGGTGGGCACCTATTTGTCGTAAAATAATTAGTTTCTAATAGGTATATCTTACATCGAAATTACAGTTCTATTTCAATCGTACAATCTTTGACCAATATTAAATTTCAGGAATGATATTTCAGGTTAAGACTTGGAAAGAAAAATAAGAGGGAGAGGGGGGATCCCAGAAAACACCTGGTGCCCTTAATTTGGGCAACAAGTGCTATTAATTGAACGATTGATGAACAAAATTGGCGACTAGGTTACAAGTTTCCCTGCTAGTCGTTATCCAGCTATCACATGCAAGTGTTTACACGAAATCGAATATTCATCTTAGTGACAGTAAAGTTTAATCAGTTTATCGGCACCAGCCGTAAATAACCAGGGCTGTCGAGGGTGAAATTTACAGTCCAATATCCCTGCAATGCAGAAAACTTCCAAGTAAGATAAATATCATTTTCAAATGCATTGTCAAGTGAGAACGTGATGAATAATGGAACAGAAAAATGAAGGCAACGCACCAAACACGTGCTTAAGGTCCATTGATCAAATATTCGTCAATCACATCAACAATTACATCTTTAAAGACCATATATATATACATGGAAGCTCTGAACTCTAACTCGTGAAAGCATATTCGTTTAGTTGGTAAAGTCAGGCGAATTATTCAAACGTAGTGTGTAGTTTATTTTTGTCGCGTATTTTGACATATAGTCCAACAAACTAAAGGAAATCCTTTCTTCTTTCTTCTCTGGCATGCTAATGAATCGATCATCTTATACACACAACCTATAGGGATAGATATAAATTCGCACCAAAGCAGTATCCAGTATCCACTAACAAGGCTATGACAATTCTAAACTTTGGCTCTTCTGATCCTTCTATCCTAAACTGATTTGGATTGCCTGATTTATTAAAAGTCAACTTCAACTGAAATTTGCACAAATTGCATCTGAACTTTATCAGTTTATAACAAAAATAGTAAACTGCATCAAACTAACCTCTCCCATTTGAACTTGCATGGCCTCGTAGAATTTCTAAAGGAACAATAAGAGGATTTTGATTGAGATCAGAATAAACCATTCCGTGGAAAACATATGCAGTGCTGTCATCTGAACATGAAGCAAATAAGGGATATGATCGATGAAAGACCACATTGTTGATATCTTTTGGGTGACACCTGCAATGTCATCAAATATTCAAATTATTAGAAATAATTTGAGACATGACATTAAAATCCACAAAGTGACCTCTCTTATTATTGCTAATCAGATAACTAATAGCTCACTAAAACATTGATTGATGACACTACCCAGAAAGCATGGCTATTTTCTTTTGTTCTCTACTTCCTGTTAGTTTAGTCTTTTCAAAGAATGGAGTTTTGCTGACTAGGGTCTTGCTAATGCCAGGGCACTGGCTAGGGTATTTGGAAGAGTAAGAAAGAGTGAGTGTCAGTAAGCTTCGAACCCATGATCCGATGGTTGCATTGTGCAACTAGCAAACAAACGGATCAGGAACGACTTTGGCTAGGGTGTAAATGTAAACAACCAATAATTCACTGAAAAGTTTAGTAGAAACATTACATACAAACCAACACAGGAGTCAAACTTAGTTTTCAAAAATTAAATATAAAATATAATAACTGAAACTACTGCAGTAATATAAGATCAACAAAAGTGAACACATACATTAACACTGAGAATTTTCTAACCAGCACATGCATGCCCACGCAAAAACAAAGGTGAACAGCAGAAATAACAAGGCGAGTTTTACTAAACAGAAAGAACTTCTCACACGTCTCTCTTTCAAGAAGTTTCATATTGTTTCTCCCTTAAGGTAAATTCTTGAATCCAAAAGGTTCTATAATATAATCAGCACTAGGAACCATTCCAGTACAATATAATGGCAGGAGTTTGGTATCACTCTCAAACTAATCAATTAACTAATAGAAAAAAGACTTACTTCAGAGTTTTATAAGGTTTAGACGAAAGATCCATGTCAAACCAACACATCTTCCCTTCTTTGCTCCCCACGATTAAATTATCACCTGCACGAAATGAATACAGAAAGACAATTATAACAAATAATTCTGTATGTATGACTAGAAGAAAACTGATTACAATAATTTCTGTATCAAAAATAATCATACCTCCAGGATGAACTGCAATGGACGAGGCTTCGCGAAGCCCAGTATCAAGCTTTTTTATGAGCTTGGTCTTCAATAAATCATAAACACGGACAGTCTTTTTTGTGCAAACAAAGAAGATTGAACGGGAGGGATGGAAGGTTGACCTAACAGCAAGTCCATGCAACTTGAATGGAAGTTTTTGTGTAAGCTTCTTGGATAACTGGTGTATCAGGACAGCTCTTGATTCACGTAAACAACAGGTCAAGGAAAAAATGAAGCAAGCCCAAGTTCAATATCTTATTCACATGTTTACTTTCATCGACTAAAGTTGGTAATAAAGCAAAGTCATACAATGTGACAGATAGAAGTGAAATGGCCGAATGGGTGGAATTATACACATGGCAACTAATGCCTCATGTCCCAATATTAGTTGTAATAAGGTATATTGCAGGCTGTGCTGAAAACATATAACTACTAAGGTATATTGCAGTAATCCGTGTGTGCAACGAAAAATACGTGCATTATTGTTACAGCAAGTTATACAGAAAGGTCATATCATATGCATACCCAACACGCATATAAATATTTCAGATGCATGAAATATTTAAAAAGTATTATTCTCATAAACAATCATCATCATTACTTTGAGATATGAGATCATTATTGTCAAGTAATAAACAAATGATAAATGAGTTGCGTATCAATTTACTATGAGGCACCACTCAAAAAGGATATCTGCTGGCATCACTGTTGAAAAGTAGTCACCTTTACGGTGCCATTCCACAGCAATAACAGTCTGCATGAATAGATCCATTAATGTTTTAACATAACTGCCCTTAGGAACTTTAATCAACAAGCAAACCAAAATGGAAATTGAAGCAAATATGGACATACCTTAAAATGCCTTAACCTTATGCCCTCATGTTTATCATCTTTAAGCCAGCTTACACTAGGTGCTTTGTTGCCTGCAATCACAAGCATGGTTAGAAAATAAAAAAGAACAAAAACAGAATAAGACATCAGAAATCATCAGCATTACTGTTTACATCAAGCCACCATCCTCCCATTAGTGACCAGGTGGATTCAAATTCTGAGCAGACTTTTTTTTACTTCAATTAGAAGTTTAGTTACTTAGGGATCATAGGTCAATTTGATAACTGACAGCACCAAGATTTTTAGATTAAAACCAAAGAAAGAAGTGACAATAAAACTGACTAGAGTCATCTGATGCTGCAGATGAGTCAACCCAGAGAAGCTCCTTAATCCTTTTTTGCTCTTCTTCATCTCCCAAACCAGTGTTAAGTAGAAGTACATCTTGTCCCCTAAATGGAGGATTTACCGTCGATTTATTTCCACAATCAAGCAAAATTTATATTGAAGAGGAAAATAGTGAGATATTAAAAAAACGGAAAAAGGAAACAAACCATCATAGTCAATGAAACCAAACTTACACAGAAACAGCCAGAATATGAATATCAAGAAGAGGATTCCAGGCAACACAGCTAACAGCTTCACCAACTTCCCACTGCCTAAGACATCTGCCAGTTTCAACCTCCCAGATACGGACAGTTCCGTCACTTGAACCTTTGCACACAACAGAAAGTAAGGAGACCCACCCCCATCCCTGTTTATTTGAAACTAAAATATATATACTACCAACATCTGTACCTGAAGCCATCCACTGTCCTGAAGCTCCAACCGAGATTGATGTAACTTCACCTTCATGGCCTTTATACTCAATATAGCATGCTATGGGGTAAGGCTTAAGCTCCTTTCGACTTGGAAGCTTTGGCTTTAAAGATTCAGGATCAATATTAAGCTAGAAACAGAAAGTAAAACAAGATGTAAATCAGTAACAAATTAAAACATTTACAGCGAAAACAGATCAGTAAATTAGTTCTTCAGTATGGATGTTTTACTCACACGTTTTTTCCGAACACGAGGGCACAAGTACAAATCCAAACAACGTTCAAAGCTATCTTTCATAGCATTCTCATATGCAGGAATGCTTCTCATTGAAGTAAACCTGACCAAATTGATATCTATTAGCTCAACTGTAGAAAAGAAAGGGGAAACAAAATTTTACTTTTAGAGACAGTACCGTTTTGGAATAAATTTAGGGCGGTCTTCCTCAAACATTAATTGATATGAATTGATCTCTTCTTGGGTTGGAATGTACTCTAAAGGAGGATTATATGACTCATCATGGCCTAAGAAGCAAATTGAAATTATTAAAACTGCAGATACCTCAAAGGCAAAAGAAATATCATTTATAGGAAAAATTTTGAACTCCAAAAATTAAGTTGCGTTCAATACCAGGAAGTTTCTGCTTTGGTGCAGGAATATAAGCCAAATGGTTTGCTTTTTCTGTTAATCCAGAATCATCTCCCCACAAGAGATATGGACCATCTTCCTCCTTGGGCTTGTCAAAAGTTATTAATCCCTTGCGGATTGCTCTAACATATTGCACAACCTGTAGAATCATGGAGTGTATGAGTGAGGAGGAAACCAATTTCATTTCTTTGTCTAACAGAATCATCTCCTTACTAGTTGTGACTCATTCCACGTTGTAAGCAAAAAGAAGATGAATGAACAGTTACCTTTTTAGCTTCCCACTTCGAAGGAATGAACCTTCTTTTCGGTTCAGGTGCATTAGACAATGGATGCTTCGCATCATCCCATTTAAACCAGTCAACGTAATTCTGTATATTAGAAAAGAGTGATAAAATAAGGAACAAAGTTGAACATAGTAATTGTATTTGAAGCCATATTCAAATTGACGGCCTAAAGAAACAGATATAAACAAGATGAAAAGTTCATACAGACCGGATATGGATCAAAGTCAGGATGTGGTGCCCGACTCTTGAGCAGTTTGCGGACAATTTTGAGTTCATCTTTTGTCAGCTCTACCAGCTCATCATTGTACTCATCATAGATCTTCCGCCTTAAACAATTAACAAGGTAGACAAATCAAAGAAGTTTTCTAGAAAGGAGATAATAAATTATAGCTTATTGTCGAGTGGAGACATTAGGAGAAGAAAAGAATGCAACTAGGAGAATTGAAATGCAGAAGAAAAAAAATTGATGTAGAAATACAGAACTAACCAATTCTTAGAATCATCAACATTTGCGAGAAAGGAATCTAATTTGTCTTGCTTTTCTTTTTTCTTAATCTTCTTGCCCTTGATGTCATATCCAACATGTGGTTCATCCTCATACCACTTCAAGGGAACATCTCCAATAGTGTTTCGGGGAGCCACCTTTTGAAAGGAAAAGAAAAGTGAGCGAACTCAGCTCAATAGAGCGATGCGGAACTAAGAATGAGTATAACAGAAGATATAGTAATAGAACACCACCTCATCCTCAGAGGAATCACTTTCAACTCCTTCCTGATGAAGATCAGAACTCTCACTTCGACCATCTTCATCATCTGAGTTGACAACGTCCTGAGATGATTGATTCTAAGCATATTATTAATAAGTAATAATTAATAATTAATAATTACTAGCTAGCAATAGCATCACAGGGTATTGGTTAGGAACAATAGTTGGTTAGAAACAATTGTGATGAACCTCATCTTGAGATGATCCAGCTTCTGCTTGTTCTAAATCACCGGAGCCATTATCCCCAGGTGAGCCATCTTCTAATTCTGATTCAGATTGAGAATCCAGTGAGTCAGAAGAGAGGTCGCCATCTGTAGAAGAGTCCTACAAGCAGAAGAACGCGAGTGCGTGTCCAGCATTAACACAGTTACAGTCAGACATACTGTTGACGAACCGAAGAAAAATACCTCGTAAGCAGAGTCGAAATCAGATTCTGAGGGTGAAGGAATCTTGTCAGCTAGAAACGAGGCTCCCTCGTCGTCATTTTGCGCCACCGTCGTCTTCTTGTCCTTCTTCGCCATGGTGATGAAGGATAAAGAATTAGGGTTTTCTGAAGTGGAGGGAAAGGGTTTTACAGTTGCAGTTGCAGCATCCACCCTCCCAGGCCCCAGCTGCAATTCAATTCCTCTCCCTTTGGGCTATATGTTCCCTCTAGTTTCGACCATAAGATGTTTGCTTTTTCAACCACCCTTTCTTTCTAAGTTCACCACTCTTCCTAAAATTGAAATTCAATTCCGGAATTTTAAAAATAGCTCCAGACCAAAAAGAAGATTGATTTAAAAAATAAATAAATGAATCAAAATATTTTTTTCATAATGAATAACAGTTTCTGAAATAATTAATTAGAGAATATTCATGTCAAAAACAACTTTTCGAGACTAGTATATCTTTTATGCCTTAAATCATTGCCTTTTCTGTAATTAAGAACATCACTTACATGTAATCACTTTTGAAATGTACAAACTAGAGTTAGTTTATGTCTAGTGCCATACACATATTAAAAAGTTAAAATAAATTATGTATTTATTTTCAGTTATTTTTCACAATATTTAGTTTTTTTTTTTTTTGGTATTTTCACAATATTTAGTTTATTGATCTAGTGTAATAATCACTTGAAGAATCAATAAATTTGAATAATGCTATTCACGAAAAGACTGTATATAAAAGTTCATGAAGCCAAATGTATTCAATTTTTCAATTGAACAAAACAACAAAACAAGGGAAAACCATTAATCACAGGATAACTACTTGGGCATGGTACTCGTGGGGATTTTGTGTTAACCTTTCCAATATATTTGTAAAAAAAATTATCAAATAAATAAAATTTAAGAATTATATAATTCAAAAGTTTCATATTTTATATATAATTATATATTATCTATTTTAAAAGAGTGATGATTTACACACACATTTTGAGGTGAATGAGTGATTAAAAAAATGAGAGAAAATAAAAGATGTGATAAGCTACATTGATAAAAAAAAATGAGAAAATTACATAAATAAAAAGAATGTTGAAATGTATGAAAATAAATAATAGTGATATGAAGATAATTTCTCTAAGAAAATCAAGCTTGGTATCCTATCCTGCACCCATCTTCAATGAAAGAGGAAGTGTATCCAAAAAAAAAAAAGTAGGTTGAGTTTTTTTTTTCTTTTACTCAAAAAGGAAAAAATCTGCCTATTTCCATAACATTCTTACTTTTTAGTAGGATCATGAGAAAAGCATCAATGTGCATCAACCAAAGCAAGGACTTGAGAGTTAAGACATCTAAGAACCTTAAAGTCAAATCCATAATCTGGATTCAGGTAGTGCAAAGATATGTTTTAGAAATAGGCTAAAAAATTTTAATTTTTAACTTTTAATTGTAAAGTTGAATTAAGGTTATAAGATTGAGTAAGTTTGAGAAATAAGTTAAAAGTTTGGTCTCTTCTTCGGTGCTCCTTTATGAGAAGAATAAATTTGTTCCTACACGTCTCCACGTGGCTCCACTTAAGTAGCGACACTTGTTATAATTTACCAATGTAATCTAATTTAATATAACTTTATAATATTGCAAATTCATCATCTCTTTTAATAACATTTACCCTTAGTTTAAGCACAATATTTTTTAAAAAAAGCTTATCTTTTTTCTTTTAACAAATTGAAATGCAACATTCACGACTAAATTAAAATTAAACGTAAATGATCATGAAAAAATAACTGAAGAATGGTGAAGAACAAGTATTAAAACATAATAGTGTATGACAACTTTTGTGTATTCATCCACAGTACAATAATACTATCCATCATAAAAGATAAGTATTCATTAGAAATACATTATATCCAATTCTAGTGCAAATTTTGATTGATTTTTGGGTTTAGTATATGATTTGTGATTTTTTTATGTTGTTTCGATATTATTATATTTAAATTCTTCATGTCAAATTGATGTAAAATATGTGTTAGCTGTCCAAGTTTTACTATAATGTTCATAGTTATTCTTAATTGTTCTGGTTATTTCTTGATAGATATTTTCTATGATATTTATGGTGTCATCTCTATGAAGATGACAACATGCTCTCTTATCAAATCAAATCAAAAATTTGATATGAGACAATTAGAAATTAAATAAAGTTATTCTCTGTTAAATTATTTAGATTTGATAGATATTAACTTGATTTTGTTTTTTAATCTAATATTTAGTTTTTATTTATGTCTCCATTTTTTTAATGAAAATATCAAATACTTAGATTTTTGTTATATTATTAAAATGTATTTGAGCTTTAATTAATTAAAAAAATGAGTTTTTATTGGTTGAAGGATAAATAAATTAATGGGAAATATTATAATAAATAAAATAAGGTAAAAATAGTATTTTGGTCCCTAAACTTTACATTAAATTTCAGCTTGGATATCTTTTTCTTTTTGTTCAAATTGACTTCTTTACTTATTTTTTCTTCATGTTATTTCATTAAATAATTAATAAAAAATGTCTAAAGTAGTTGATTGATGTAAGAAAGAAGAAGACAATGATAAAAAAAATATTATTATGAACATTCTTGTTAATTATTTATAAACGAAAATTAATAGAAGATTATTATATTATATTGAAACTCTAAATTAAGATTATGAAGAAAAATAAAAGGACCAATTGGTTGAACCGATTTAACACGATATATAATAATATTTTATAATTTATACTAATATTTACAATGTAATATATATTTTACCGTAAAATTTAATATATGAAAGAATTTTTGTGTACTAATCACACATTAGTACTAATGTTAATTAATGTTTATACAAAATTGAAATATATAAATATTGATAAATTTAGAATGATATATAAAATTATAAGATAGATAATATTTTTTTAAAAAAATTAAATGCAAATACATTAAAAAACTAAACTCATAAATATATTGTAATAAAAAATTATATTAAAATAATATAAATATATTTATAAAAAATTTTATACCGGACAACTAACACATATTTTACAATATGTTAAATAATTTTATATTTTAAAACCTTTTAATATAATAATATAAATATATTTATTAAATTTTTATTACAATATATTTATGAGTTTAGTTTTTTAATGTATTTGCATTTTTTTTTTGAAAATGTTATCTAACTTATAACTTTATATATCAATTTAAATTTACCAATATTTATATATTTTAATTTTGTATAAACATTATTTAACATTAGTACTAATACATGATTAATACACAAAAATTTTTTAGTGTATTAAATTTTATGGTAAAATATATATTACATTTTTAAATATTAGAATAAATTATAAAATATTATCATATACCGAGTTCAACCAATAACTTACTGGTTCGACTAGTGACCTAGGATCTGATCAAGTCCATGACCGGTATGATTTTTATAACTATAGATAAGTAACTAATAATTGAGTCTTAAGCAAATATTAGGCCAAAAAGAACATGAAGGTAATTTATATTCCAGTCTGAAACGACCGTAAAATACATTAATTAATAAACACTGAAGCAAATTGTATTTCAAAAATAATATAACGTAAACAATTCATAATTAGGCCTGAAACAAATAATAAGACTCAGAATAACCTTATACAAGTAAATGATACTTGAGCATAGAGATGACAACATAATGAAACATGTATTAGTTATTTATATGAAAATAATATTATTTAAATACATTATATTATTTAAGTGTGTTTTATCCTCGTCATATTTATAAATTACAATTGTTATCGGAATGATTTTTTCTTTTTGTGTTGTTTTATGAATTTTCATTAGAGAAAATTTATAGAATAATATTATCATATTTTTTATGGCTAAATTTATATTTTAGTCTCTTAACTTTATCTCAAATTTTAATTTGATCCTTTTATTTTTCTTCTCCTTGATCTTAATTTATATTTTCAATATAATATAATCATTTTTTATTAATTTTTGTTAATAAATAGTAATAATTAACAAGAATGTCCATAATAATATTTTTTATCGTTGTCTTCTTCTTTCTCATATCCAACAACTATTTCAGACATTTTTATTAATTATTTAATAAAATAAAATGAAACAAAAATAAGTAAAGGAGTCAATATATGAGAAAAAAAGAAAAGAAAAGAAAGAGATCAAAAGAATTTAACTTTAATGATTTTTTTATTATCTCATCAAATTTTTTATTTGATTGGATAAGAGAGCATGATATCATCTTCATATAGATGACACCATAGAAATACCTATCAAGAAATAGCAAGAACAATTAAGAATAGTCATGAACGTTATAACAGAACTTGGACAACTAACACATATCTTATATCAATTTGACATGAAGAATTTAAATATAACATCGAAACAACTTAAAATAAAAATCACAAATCACATATTAAACCCAAAAAAGTCAAAGCTTACGCTAGAATTGTGTATAATGTATTTCTAATAAATACTTGTCTTTGATTATGGATAGTATTATTGTGTTACGCATGAATACATCGAAGGTAGCAATAGACTCTTATGTTTAAATACTTGTTCTTCACACTTCTTCGATTATTTTTTCATGATCACTTACGTTTAATTTCAATTTTAGTCGTGAATGTTACATTTTAATGTTAAAAGATAAAATATAAAGGATTTTAAGAAATATTTTGCTTAAACTAAGAGAAAATGTTATTAAAAGAGATGATGCGTTTGCAATATTATAAAGTTATATTAATTTAGATGAAGTGAATAAATTATAACAAGTGTCGTTACTTAAATGTAGCTACGTGGAGAAACAGATTTATTCCTTCTCACAAAGAAACACCAGAGAAATCACCTAAAAGTTTTTAGGTGGCTTCTATGGTGCCATTGCTACAAAGATGACACATTACCCTCTTTTACCAAAATTCGACATTGACAATTAAGGAGTCAATCAAGCATAATTTTGGATATTTTTAATTTTATCCATTGATCTTTTAATTTTATAAACAAACTCCAACTTTAACTATGGTTAAATTTATTTAACTCAATTGAATTAATCTAAGGTAATTACAATTTCAAATTCTCAACAAAAAAAATTCTCGATAAAAGAATTAAATCTAGAATTTTTAAAAAATTAAAAAGATAAAATTTTAAATCTACAAATAATATAATACGATAAAAACTAACATATATATAATTTATAAAAATATGATAAATATGACATATCAATAATATAAAAAATTAATAAATAACATAACAAAATGTTAATAAATAAAATTTATAAACAAAACAATATATATCAAATTAATAAATACATTTTGTGAAAAATATGAAAAAAATAGAGTTCTTCATAAATAATATATTTTTAGTTTTTATTTTTAATTGAGGTTTTGCATATTACAATTTGTATATTAGTTATGTACCATCTTTTGTTCTTTTATCTTTTCCATGTTCCTCTTATACTTTTTCTTTCACCTTTTTAAACTTTTTCCAGTATTATCATTATCTCTTTTATTCTACTAGAAATAATTTTCTTTTTTTTGGGTAAAAAACTAAACAAAAAAGCAAAAATATTGAGAAAAAATAAACTAAGATCCTGTTGAGAATGCAGTCCCGATCTTATCAGCTAGAAGAGCATAAGTAACTATAGGAAGACGTTCCTCAAAAACAAAGGTGTCTTCTACAAGGTTAAAATATTTTTCTTTTGGTATTTAAAATTTTTTTACGCATGTACAGATTATATATTTATATGTTAGAAAATAGTAATATTTAAATATTTTATTTTAAAAAGTTAATATTTGATTTCCACAATAAACTAGGTGGAAGGGATTGGCACCATCCCTATTAAGAGTGACACCATCCTTTTTAATATATAAATTTATGATTCTTATACATAAAGAGATGGTGAGATTTCTAAAATTTAGTGGTTTCAATCCCTCCCACCGTAAACTATTATTGTTGAGTTTTAGGAGTAGTAAATTTTATAATAACTTTTATTATTATTTTAATATTGTTAAAAGCTTGTTATTTACTAGTATTAAGAGCAAAATACTAAATTTGTGTTCACAGAACCAATCATTAGTTCCCAACCATGAGTCGAATGGAATCCTATACATAAATCAGTAAATAAAAGAATAGAAAAAGCTTTTATTGTGTCACTCAAGTTATATAGGAATTCTTGAAACCAAGAGTTAAGAACAATAAGTTCTTGATTACCTATAATAGAATAATCACTTAGAATAAGGAAACATATTATATTTGTCGAATTAAAAATTTGAAAATATAAAATCTAATGTAAATGAAAATAGAGATTCTTTCAAAATTTGATGTTTTGTGTTGTTTTTTCCTCAAAATTTGATAAAATTTTTCTTCTCTTCATTTATAAATTTTTTATATGCTTAATATTTTTCATTATGTCATTTTAAGTTTCACCTCTCACCAGGTGTTTATGAATCTGTCCTTAGATGTTAGGATTATGTAAGAGTTCAAAATATTATTCTGAACTATTTTTTCACATTTTTCATAAAATGTATTTATTAATTTGATATATATTATATTATTTTATTTATAAATTCTATCTATTGATATTTTGTTATATTATTTATTAATTTATTATATTATTAATCTATTGTCATTATTTATCATATTTTTATAAATTATATATCTATTAGTTTTTATCGTATTATATTATTTGTAGATTTAAAATTCTAGCTTTTTAATTTTTTAAATTTTCTAAATTTAATTCTTTTGTCAAGAAATTTTTTTCTGGGGATTTGAAATTGTAATTATCTTAGGTTAATTCAATTGAGTTAAATAAACTTAACTATAGTTAAAGTTGGAGTTAGTTTACAGAATTAAAATATCAATAGATAAAATTAAAATATGCAAAATTATGCTTGATTGACTCCTTAATTGCCACATGTCAATTTTTGTGAAAAGAGATGGCACCATAGAAGCCCCCAAGTTGTTTACTTTTAACTGGAAAGTTGAATAAAGGAGTGAGATTATGACTGTGAAATTATAGTTGTGTAATTACAATATAAATTATAACGATTTGGCAAAACAAACTTTATAACTAGTTGAACTATATTAAATGACAAAAAAAAGATATATAAATTATTGGTAGGTTAGTAGTAAGATAATTTGTGATTTCTAAAAATTAGTAAAGGTAATTTTGAAAATAAATTATTAGTAGCAAATTTTCGAAAATCAAAAGCTATCTCAAATAGCTTTATGAAAATTAGTTATGAAAGTTGAAATCTCATAATCAAGAGTTTTAACATTGTAGTTACCAAACAACTCTACAAGTTTTTGAAAAGATATAATCTCATAAAAAAAGTCATAATCTTATGTTGCGAAACCCATTATAAATGTGTAATTATATTACAAATTAGAACTGGTTCGTAAAGTAAGCTTTATAATTAGCTTAACTACATTAAATAATATATATATAATACTATTTGTAGTGAGTTTGAAAAAAGCATATGACTGAGTGATATGAAAGGCTTTGGAAAAGAAGGGGGTTTGCATGGCTTATATATATGATGGGGTAACTACATGTGTGCAAATCCCTGGTGGAGAATCTAGGGACTTCCTTATTAGAATATGGCTCAACCTTAAGTCCCTGTATGTCCAACCTAATCTTGAATAGGTTTACAGGAACATACAAAAGGTGATTCTTAGGTGCATGCTTTTTGCGGACGATATAGTATTGATTGATGAATAAAAGGAAGAGGTGAATGTTAAGCTTGAGTTATGGAGAGAGGCTTTGAAACAAAAGGTTTTCATTTGAGCAGGAGCAAAACCGTGTATATGCATGGCAAGTTTGGCAAGAGGCAAATGGAAGATAATTTACAGGTGAAGGTGGGAGAAGATGTTATATCACAAGTGTCTAAGTTTAAATATCTAGGATCTATAGTGCAAAATGATGGGGAGAATGATGAAGATGTCACACATAGAGTACAAATAGGGTGGTTAAAATGGAAAAAGGCATAAGGAGTTATTTGCGATCACAAAATCCTAAAAAGCTTAAAGGAAAATTTTATCGCACTACTATATGGTCAGCTATGCTCTATGATAGTGAATGTTATATGATAGTGAATGTTGGGCGTTAATAAGACAGCAAGAAAAAAGAGTAGGAGTTGCAGAAATGGGAGTGTTGAGATAGATGTGTGGTGACACAAAGTTAAATAAGATCATGAATGAATACATACATAATGATGTTGGTGCAACATCTATTGAGGTAAAGATGACAAAAATTAGGTTAAGATGATTTGGGCATGTGCATAAAAGGTTGTTGGAAGCACTTGTGAGGAGAGTCGATAGCATGGTAGTTACTCCAATAAAATGGAGTCAAAATAAACCTAAAAAAAAACTCTAAATGAACTTATTAAACAAGATCTTTTGATTAATGATATTTCAAAATATATGATTTTTAATAGAGCACAATGACATCGTATGATCTATGTAATCAATCTCACATAGTAGGACAAAGACTTGTCGTTGTTGTTGTTAGTAGTGTAGGATAAGATAATTTGTGTTTCTTTAAAATTAATATGGATAATTTTAAAAATAAATTATTAATAGCCAACTTTTAAAAGTTAGTTCCTTCTACCATACACAACCTTAAAAGTTATACTATCACTAATAACTTTTCAAAAATTAATAAAATCTAAAATATCAATCAAGAGCTTTACGACCAATTTATTTAAACTTAAAAATAATTAATTCCAAAAACAACTAGAAAATTGATTACTTTTTCAATAAATTATAGTAAAAATCAATTGTTTATATTTAGTTAAAATAAAAAATTACTTTTTTAATTTTCTTTCTTCTACTTCAATTGATTATTTTGAAAAACACGAACAGCCACACTAAAAACTTAAAAGTACTTTCATTTTTATTAAAATAAGTACTTATTTTTAAAATAAGCACAAATAAACGGACCCTTAATCATGTAATCTCCCAAATCTTTTATTACCATAGATACCCCAAATCTATGGCTATTTTAAGAAAATATTACATTATAATCCACCTATCTTTAATCTGTTTGTGGTTTTCAAAAAGTTTTTACAAGTAAAATACTTAAAACGAACACAAATTTATTCACAAATTTTTAAAAGTAGAATTCAAAATAAAATAAAGTATCATTTTATAATCATATTTATAATTTATAATTATAATTATTTATGTAAAAATGGAATAAAAAAAGGTTTATAACCCGTGTTCGTATGTTGGAGGTTCCCACAAGCTTCTGATACCGTATGGATGAAACTTCATCCGAATTTGGAAAGATGACCAACTGCAACTCATTGAGGTCCCAAATAAAATCCACTAAGTTAAAAATTGCAAACCGAAGTAAAATTCCACAGCGATATACTCAAACTTAAAAACTCCAACCCCACGTCTGCAACCCCCAAAAAGGGCGGAAACAAAGTCACTTTTCTAGCGATGCGTGTCCAGGTGTTGCACTATCAGTAATAAAGTGGAAAAAGCATTTTATTTTTTAGTTATCTACGTCCTCCATTTTGGTATCCTTGTCTTTTGCAACTTTCACCATCGATTTAAAGCTCTTCTATTTTCACCTACAAATGACTCCATGAATTGATCATAAGTGGCTACAAACCAAGCTCAGAAAGGAGCTGGCGCCATCTAGGAGTTTCTTCATCAAAAATATAGGTCAAGGGTGATACAAGAACTCCACTGCCTCCAATCTGCATCAAATGAATATCGTAAACAGTGAGCCAAGTATGAGAATCATAGATAAATAAAAACTTCAAAGTAGAGTTTCTTGACATGCAATTCAAAATACCATCAATTGTAGTTAGCTAAAATATGATGGTACATGATAAGCAAAAGCTTTGAAGGGAATGCAATATTTACGCGGTGAAACTCATAGATTGCCGCTGCCAGTGCCATCAAAAATCATAAAGGCTAAAAATTTATAGCAAACCAATATAACAGGGTTGTCTCTGAACTCTACTCTATCAAATACCCACTACCCAATCCACCTTTATCTCCTAATTTTCTGCTAATAATTCCCCTAAGCTGACAATTGTCCTCATCAGCTTGATAATAAATTCAAAAACAACTGTTTGGACATTAGTTTAAAAACTCACCGCTCTCAGTTGTTGGATAGACTTGTATAGTGCCTTCTTGGGCACACATATGACTATCGCATAGTAGTCTGCTGTTACCTTCCCATCCCTCTTGCAGAAAACAGGACTTACAGTGGGTCCCTGCAAACAGACAATGAAGAGTAGTTTCAAAACGATGATACTGCTCCTACTTACAGTGCATAGTGTACCCTCAAACCAAAATGGATTTAGGCAGGCAGGAGCAAATATTTAATTCCATATCACACCTGCAACCCAGACAATGATGGTTGGCTCAGTACTCTCTCAGCCACTTCCTCTGCGCTGCTTCCCCTCATGTTTGCAGTAACCTGTCAAGTCTAGCATTAGAAGAAGGAATGAAAAGAAAGGTAGACATCGGAGCTAGGGGTGGGGGAGTGTAAATTTTATGTGTACCGTGAACTGCCCAATGGCCCTCAGATGTGCTTCCAATCTTTCAAGCATCTCATGTGTTGTTTCAAGGACTCCTTTCCGTTGGATCATGGATTTCCTGCTTGCTACAAGAACAGCCTGAAGAGCATTCAATTATCAAAGAGAGACAACACCTGACAATGCATAATGAAAATGCAATTGCGCAGAGCCAGCCCTTTTTCAAAAAAAAAAAAAAAAAAAAACACCTACAAATCATGATAGTCAATGCAAGAAAAGAAAAATAATTACTAACCTGGCTTTCCAAAACAACCCCACCTTCAATTTCCTTCAAGTTGTTTTCTCTGAGTGTAGTCCCACTACTTACAAGGTCCAAGATAGCATCAGCTATCCCCATCTAAATAGAGCAAAGACGGAGATAAATCATAAACATCATGTATAACATATGGGGTATGGCAGCTGCATGGCTAAAACGGACATGGCAGAAATTGATTATTTAATTTACGGTATCGCACTGCAAAGGCCAAAAGTTTATAAGCAAATGAATAAACTAGGAAGGCTCTCATCGAAAGAGGATATAATTTCTACATAAAAATCAATTTTACATTATGAATTGATCAAAATCCTAAAGAAAATCTCCAATAGATGTAGCCACAGAGAGTAATCCTAAGTTTGTTTTGTCATTCCATTAAGAGCAAAATGCAATGGCAACAGGCCCTTGACCCAATAGTCAGCCACAGATTCCATATGGCATCCCCCACTCCTCGCCACAAAAAAACAGAAACAAAAGCGCGGTACAAATACAGAAAGTTCAAAAAATGCCAACCAGAAATTGGAAATTTGACCAAACTTCTTCAACACGGCACTAAGAGAGAGGGAAAAAAATGCTTTGCTAGCAGGGACACCATCATTTCCTCATTTTTTTACTTAACAAAGTAATGCTACCATCAAACGATTCAAACAGGGAAACTTAGTATTGGTCACCAAGGCATGCATACCTTGGCAATGAGAAAGAATAGATGGGACATGACAAAAGCATATAGAGCAAATGATCTCTTGGATGGAAAAATCACGTGTTTTAGGAAGATTTGAAAGCATATAATTTCTAATTCTTGACACCATATTTACCACCATTAAAAGCACAACATTTACTGCTCTATGCATATCTAGCAAAGATCAACCAGATAGAATGCATCTGCAGTTTTTGACAGTCTTTTATCTAAGCTATGAAATTAGAATGGCATATGCTTCAGCCCCGTGACATTCACAGAATGTTCATCTATGTTTTTTTTAATGGATCAGGACAATATTCAACCATGACTAGTATATTAGGGTATAGAACAAAGATTTAAATATATGATTTACAAGCAATCCCATTCACAACTCCAATTGCGTGGCAGCCAAAAAAAAAAGGTCTCACTGTAACACAAAATAGTCAATTAGATGCTTAATAATTAGAAAACTTAAAACGAACAAGTGAACAACTACTAATGAAACAAAAACACTATCTCTCACCGCAGGAGCTGCCTCCAATGCTCCATCAGCAGTTGAAAATGCCACATGCTTAAGTCCATTCTCTTTCATAAATTTAGGGCCCAGCTGAAAGGTAAGGCCAAAATTCAAATTAATTTTTCTCTACTAAAAATATAAGAGTAGAAACTCTACCTTAGAGATAAGATCTAGAAACATCAGTTGAACTTGAAACACTTACATAGGTGAATCCAGTAGCAACTCGTAGAGGCCTTTCTTCAGTCCATTGAGGCATTTTTGCTAGCTCCTCCAGTGAATTTATATTTTCAAATATTCCATATTGAGGAATCTGTAATAATAGAGCATAATCTAGACAATTGATTGTGAAAAACAATGACAAGAGCAGAACCTAGTGGTTCTACAATAATGTAATTTTAACTCACCGCAAGGGATAAACGGCAATCACCATACTCCAGAGCGTCATGGACAAGGATAAGATCTTCATTACTCTGAAAATTGAAAATTAAAAGATATAAGGGTCAATTCTGAAAAGAAGGTTTGATTCTTGGGTAAACCTGGGAGTATTAATCTGCAATTACAATTAACCTTAAGGGAAAAGAAATTCTCAAGCTGCAAATTTGTGATTTAAGTTTGTTAGGCCACATACAACTATGAAAAAAATATGTCAAAGAACAACGGGAGGATGAGTGGGGGGAACAAGTCTTATTACTCCAGGAGATAGTAAATAAAAGTGGCTATCAAATGTAAGCACCATTACCACCATACATTGTGCAATGAAAAAAATAAACACATATATTGGAAATAAGTTATTGATAAAAAATCAGGATTCTACATTTAATTAAGCCAATTAATGCTCACCTGACCATATTCACTGACTGTATCAAGTCCCACAATACCAAGGTCGAGATCTCCAGATAACAATTTCCTTACAATGTCTTTAGGTCTCTGAAACCAAACTTCCAAGTTGGACAGCTGCAGCATAAGAAAATTGATTATGATCATTTAGCAGCAATAGTGAAAATAATTAAGGTGAGGTCATCCACGTGTGCTGCGCCTGTCAACATACTTATGAATGGGTTCAGGTGCCCTCCAGTTTCAAAAAGAACTGGACTTGTCCATTTCTTAAATCAAAGGCTAGCATTACAAGTTTTACATTTTTATATTATTTTTTTATCTTAAAATCAAAACTTGAATGGATGAGATTTTATCCATTTCTAACGGGGAAATGGAGGGAATCTCTTTCCCTTATGAACATGTTTATTCTACCAAAACAGCTTCAAATAAAATGACACGAATAGCACCATGGGGTCCATGCAAAATTCGGTATCATAAACTAGCAACCCCAAAATGTGACTAATAACATACTGCATAAACAGGGTGAGGATTTGTAACAAAACGCGGACTCTCACATGGAAGGTGCTCTCAAATTTAACTAGGCAAAACATATTGTTTATGTAGCATCAAGTTATGAAGGTAGAAAATATGGAAAGCTGCAAAGTGAAGGAGGCAAAGAGAAGGCACCTGAGGAATTTCAGCCACATACTGTCTGGGATTGACCTGCTTCACTGACAATTGACAATTCTTCACAGACAAGAGAAATGAGAGATAGAGTTTAGTAACAGGAAGGTACCAACCGGAACCCTAGACACCGAAAGTAATGATAAACAGAGTATAAGATGAAGAGGGAAGCGAGAGATGAAGAGGAGAAGACCTTGAGAAGTTCGATGGTGTCAGCAGACATGCGACCTTTGCTGGGCAAGCCGAGGCGGATCTCTTGCCTGTCGGAGACTCTGCCGCCGGGGTTTCCATTGAGGACCTGAGGGTGAGCCTCAGGCACGGAGAGTGAGGCGTAGCAGCACCAATTGCCGGATTTGACGAGAGGAAGACGGAGCTGGCACATCATCGTCAACATTGCCATTGCTACACACAAACGCCGCCTCCACAAATCACAGGCACAACACAGATTTGTGAAACAGTGATAATGGCGACTGTGTGATTTGCAAATATGTGGATTTCCTCTACTCTACTCTACTCGCCTCTCCTTTTGTCCTCTAGCGAAATCAACTCTTTTCTCGCACTCGATTAGCCGCTTAATTATACTAACCTAACATTTTAACTGCAGTTCAAAATGATTCCTGATATCAACATACAATAACTGGAGTAAATTTTCATACTCCATATTACATATTCTCTTTAATAAAATAAAACAAATGACTGAGATAAAGAGTAATGTGCCCGTAATACGTAATACATATTGGATCATAAAGATTAAGGGAAATTTTATATTATAATTTTTTGAAAAAAATAGATATTTGTTATTATTTAAAATAATATTGTAGATTTCCCCCAATAATAGAATCATCACGTGATGGAAGCTCAAGATGCTTTTGTATCAGTAACTGAACAAAAATCAAGCGTTTTAGAACCAAAAGAATAGAGAGAGAGGAAATCAAGCATTTTAAAACGAAAAAAATAAAATAAAGAGGAGTGAACATTGACAAAAAATAAACTATTTTTTCAGCTTTATTAGGACAAATATTAATTTTAGTTCACTTGCTTAAATAATGTCGTTTTAATCTTTTATAGTGACACTTAATGTGTCACATCATAATTTCGTTGGTGTGTTAACAACATAGATCGTTTTAAATGAGATGATTTGCTTATATAACGTCGTTTAAACTTTTATAGTGACACTTAATGTGTTACATCATAATTTCGTTGGTATGTTAAAGATATAGATCGTTTTAAATGAGATGATAAAGTCAAGAACCATTTTATTCATTTAAGTCCGAGACCATTTTGAATAGTAACAAGTCAAGAGCCATTTAGTTACTTTTCATTAATTATTTCTTCTTACTTTTGTTTCTTCACGTGTGGAATATTTTTTTTTCTTCCTAATATTAAGATATTTTTCTTGGGTTGGTTCTATAGTAAGTTAGTAAGTAAGGAGTTTTAGTGATGTATGATATATCATTAAAGATAACCATTGGATTTATTATTTTTTTACTGAACAGTTCAGATTGGAGAAAGACTACTCGTTTAACCGGTTACCTTCCCTACCTCTCCTCCACCACCCATCTCACCTCCGGCCACCACCAGCTTCTCCTCCAGCCACCCATCAGCACCTCTTCCGGCCGCACACCACCTCAACCCCACCTCCGGCCACCCATCTCATCTTCAAAACCAAAAGTGAACGCACCATAAAATTCAAATCAGAAACAAAACCAAACAAGATTTATAGGGGATTGGCAAAATCAAACAAAAAAGAAGGCATTTGAAGGGTGGGGGCAGTGGAGGAGGGAGAGGAGGCTGGCACGACGGCGATGTGAGAAGAGGGTGAGGCAGCACGCTATGAGAGGAGGAAGGTGGGGCGGCGGACGGACATCTGAGGTTGAAGGCAGAGGGAGAACATAGGTGGAGAGGAAGGTAAGTGGTGGTGGTGGTTTTCTTGTGGACAGAGGGAGAACAGAGGGAGATTTGAGGTTGAAAGCAGAATATTACCTCATAATGCTCTTCATAATAATCATAATCTCCATGACAAAGATGAAGCTCAGCCAAGTACCAGCAAAGGACCTTCCAGCAATTATGTTTTATAACTTTTGTCCTTAGCAGCAATTCTTAATATTTTGTTTTCTTTCCTTTTTGGTCCCTGTAATCCCTTGTTCTGTTTTCTATTATTTCCGTTTTCTGTTGAACCTTGTATATATATTCTTGTCCTTTCCCTCTCCATGAATCAAGTAAAGTTTCATTCATTTCATTTGCATCTTTCGTTCTTTTCTCTACGGGTTTCATCACCCTGCATCTTCTTCTCTCTTTTCTGAACTTTCTTCCATTTTCATAAGAAAGTTGTTATGGTATCAGTGAGCTCTTGAGTCTCCTCCATGGAAGACACTTCTTCTTCATCTTCCGCCGCCGCCGCCGCCGCCAAGGAGGCCCAAGATCCTTCCAGTCCTTTCTTCATTCACCCGAATGAAAACCCCTCCATGGTCTTGGTCACTCCTATTCTTTCGGATGGCAATTACTATTCTTGCGTCTACTTCCATGCGCATGTGCTTAGAAATGAAGAATAAAGATGGATTTGTTGATGGTTCTATCAAGAAACCCTCTCCTGACAATCCCATCTTTCCCTACTGGAAGCGTTGCAACACCTTTGTTCTTGGTTGGATTCTTCGCTCTGTCAGTCCTGACATTGCTCAATCCCTCCTTCTTGCTCCTACTGCTTCACGCGCATGGATTGAACTTCGTGAACGTTTCTGTCATGCTGATCTCTTTCGAATTTCTGAAATTCAAGAGGAAATCTATCGTCTTCATCAGGGAGATTGTTCCATTAGCCGCTACTATACATCTATGAAATCTTTGTGGGATGAACTGGACCTGCTTTATCCTGTCCCTGATTGCACCTGCGAGATTTCATGTTCTTGTGGCGCTCTGTCTCAACTTCGTGCTCAACGCAACACTGACATAGTTGTTCATTTCCTTCGCAGTTTGAATGACCAGTTCTCCACCGTCCGCTCGCAGATTATGACTATGGACCCTCTCCCACCTATCAATAAGGTTCTATCTCTCATCTCTCAACAAGAACGCTAGTTTAACAAATCCACTTCTGATTTTTCAGGTATTCTTGCATACACCAGTACCACATCTTCTCAAGATTCACAGAAAAATTCTTTCCAGAAATCTTACTCTTCTGTGAATTCTAAGAAATTTTGCACCTATTGTAAGAAAAAGGGACACACACGGGATGTTTGTTACAGATTACACGGGTTTCCTCAAGGATTTAAGTTTAAAAACCCAAAGTATCAGCATAAAAATGTTAATGCTTCTGTCACCAGCACTTCTGACAGTCCATTTGCTGATATTCACGATGAGCCTGATCAAAAGTTCACTTCACAGCAAAACAATACAAATCCTTGCTAGCTTTGCTTCCTGATTCCAATGAAACCACAAAGACAGTTCAGCTCAACCTCTCTTCAGTTTTTCAAAATCACAAATCACCTCAGGCTGCTGGTACTTCTTTATCTAACAAGTGGCTTTTGGATATTGGTGCCTCGGATCACATTTGTTGTAGCATGTCCCATTTTTCCTCTTTCAAAACGATCAAAACTGTTAAGATTTCCCTTCTCAATGGAGACACACTACTTTCAAACATCTGTGGCACCATATTCTTTTCCCCTTCATTTTATTTAACTGATGTTCTTTATGTCACAGATTTTGATTACAACCTTATTTCTGTTCTTAAACTCACATCTGTCTTATGCTGTAACTTGATCTTTTCTGACTCTTTCTGCTGGTTACAGACTTTGAATTCGATGGAACAGATTGGAATAGTTGAAAGAAGACATGGATTATACATTCTTAAAGACATTTCCCCTTCTGGTTTACATTCCAATTTATTTTCTGCAAACAAGACATGTAACATGACTTTTGTATCGCAAAATTTGTGGCATTATAGGCTAGGACACATTTCACAAGATAGATTGCTTGCTATGAATAAGACCTTTCCTTACATTACTGCTAATAAAAATACTGCCTGTGATATTTGCCATTTTTCTAAGCAAAAGCGCTTACCTTTTTCCTTGAGCACCTTTATTTCTCATTCCCTTTTTGATATCATTCATTCTGATATATGGGGCCCTATTGCCTATCCCTCTCTACATGGTCATATCTACTTTCTTACCATTGTTGAAGATAAATCACGATACACCTAGATATACCTCATTAAATCCAAATCTGAGGTTAGACAAATTATAAAAGATTTCTTCAACATGGTTGAAACACATTTCTCTCTTAAAATCAAACATATTCAATCTAATAATGGTAATGAGTTTTCCATGCCTGTTTTTTATGCTTCTAAAGGCTGCATACATCAGAAAACTTGTGTTGAAACCCCTCAACAAAATGCCATTGTTGAGAGGAAGCATCAACACATTTTAAACATCACTAGAGCTTTGATGTTTCAAGCTAATCTCCCTCATTGTTTTTGGTCATATGCTGCTGCTCACTCGGTTTTTCTTATCAACAGAACTCCAACTCCTGTTTTAAATAACAAAACTCCTTATGAGGTTCTTCATGGCATTATTCCTGATATTTCTGCCTTGCGTGTGTTTGGTTGTTTATGCTATGCATCCACCTTGACAAATCATAGGTCTAAACTTGATGCTCGGGCACGAAAATATATATTCTTAGGATACAGACATAGGACTAAAGGTTCCATTCTTTATGATGTTGTTTCCAGAGAAATTCTATTATCTAGAAATGTTGTTTTCTATGAGCATCAATTTTCCTATGTCACTTCTGACAATTATAGCAGGGAGCACAATGATTGTTGCATTCCTAGCACTTCTTCTCCTTTCATTGCAGATGCACCTCCCACACCTAGACAAGATACTGCTTCGCTTACTCAAGATCCTATAGACCAAACCACCAGGACTACAGCTACAAGATCTGGAAGGGATTCAAGATTTCCAACCTATCTGCAGAATTATCATCTCAATTTCATTCATAAGCAAGGGGAGTTTCAGTTTCCTCCTTTGAATCCTAACATTTCTGCTCTTCATCCCATTTCTTCTGTCTTATCTTATCACAGGTTTAGTTCCTCTCATAAGGCGTTTTTGGCTAATATAATTACTTCTACTGAACCAAGAAGCTACAGCCAAGCAGCAAAGGATGTAGAATGGGTTGCTGCTATGCAAAAGGAGCTTCAAGCCCTTGAAAAGAACAACACATGGACGCTTGTAGACCTTCCTGAAGGAAAAAGGCCAATAGGATGCAAGTGGGTTTTCAAAATCAAGCGCAAACAGGATGGCAGCATTGACAGATTCAAAGCTAGGCTTGTTGCAAAAGGTTATACTCAAGTGGAAGGCCTGGACTACATAGATACTTTCTCTCCCGTGGCAAGGATCACAACTCTCAGGCTTCTCCTTGCTCTTGCTGCCAGAAAAGGTTGGCACATCCACCAACTTGATGTGGATAATGCCTTCCTACATGGCACTCTTGATGAGGTTGTTTACATGAAGCCTCCTCAAGGGTATAAAGTCAAATCAAACAAAGTTTGTCTTCTCAAAAAATCAATCTATGGTCTTAAACAGGCAAGCAAACAATGGTTCAAAACTCTCACAAGTACTCTTGAATCCTTCGGGTTCCTTCAATCTACGGCTGATCATACCTTATTCACTAAATCTCATGAAGACACCTTCACAGCTATTCTAATCTATGTGGACGTTTTGGTTGTCACTGGAAATTCCTTAACTGAGATCCAAACAATCAAAGGCTCATTACATGACAAATTCAGCATCAAGGACATGGGAGAACTCAAATACTTTCTTGGCCTTGAGCTTTCTAGATCCTCCAAAGGTATCTCCTTGAGCCAAAGGAAGTACTGCCTTGAGTTACTTTCTGACACTGGTTTCTTAGCCTGCTAAACTGCCAAGACCCCTATGGACTCTTTGCTTAGATTATCAAAATCAATGGGTGAGGCTCTTCCTGATAAACTTCCCTATCAAAGATTGGTTGGTAGGTTGATTTATTTAACATCAACCCGTGTTGACATTTCTTACTCAGTCCAACAACTGAGTCAGTTCATGGATTCACCTACCAACATTCATTATCAAGCTGCTTTAAGGGTAGTAAGGTATTTAAAGAATTCTCCTGGAAGAGGTCCGTTTTTCCCTGCTAAAATAGATTTTAACCTTCAAGCATTTAGCGATTCTGACTGGGCAGGCTGTCCAGGAACTCGTCGTTCTGTTACAAGATTCTGCATTTTCTATGGTCCTGCCCTGATTTCCTGGAAAGCGAAGAAACAATCTTGTCCATCAAGGTCTTATGCTGAGGCTGAATACAGGGCATTGGCAGTAACTACATGCGAAATCCAATGGAATTCCAATTTGCTCAAAACAATGAACCTTCCCCTCCTCAAGCCTTGCAACCTTTTTTGTGACAACTTGTCCGCCATACACATCACGAAGAATGATTCCTTTCATGAAAGAACTAAACACATAGACCTGGATTGCCATACGGTTCGCCACAGAATCAAGACAAAGCTAATTCATCTGATGCCCATCAAATCTGCGAATCAATTGGCAGACATTCTAACAAAACCTCTGCCTCGAGAGGAATTCTTCATCAATCTCTCCAAGTTGGGACTGATTGACATTCACTCGCCAGTTTACGGGGGGATATTACCTCATATTGCTCTTCATAATAATCATAATCTCCATGACAAAGATGAAGCTCAGCCAAGTACCAGCAAAGGACCTTCCAGCAATTATGTTTTATAACTTTTGTCCTTAGTAGCAATTCTTAATCATTTGTTTTCTTTCCTTTTTGGTCCCTGTAATCCCTTGTTCTGTTTTCTGTTATTTCCGTTTTCTGTTGAACCTTGTATATACATTCTTGTCCTTTCCCTCTCCATGAATCAAGTAAAGTTTCATTCATTTCATCTGCATCTTTCGTTCTTTTCTCTACGGGTTTCATCACCCTGCATCTTCTTCTCTCTTTTCTGAACTTTCTTCCATTTTCATAAGAAAGTTGTTACAGAAGGAGAAGAGGGAGAACAAAGGACAGCGTGGTGGTGAACTTGTGGGAGATGAAGTGTGGTGGTGATCTTGTGGGAGATGAAGCTGTCTTTGCGTGCATTTTCAACAGCAATTCTCCCTGAGTGGGGCAGTGAAGGGAGGGAGAGAGAGGGTGGGGGCAACCGGGGCCTTTTGTTTTTTTACATATTTACCTGTGTTTGAAGATAAATTTTAGTGATGTATCATATATAGGGATGACAATCGGACCCAGAACCACAGGGTACCCACATGAATTATCCATTGCGGGGAGGGTATTTACCCAATAAAATGGAGAAGGGTCCGGGTCCGGGTAATTACCCCCACATTTTAGTGGGGATGGGTGCGGGTACGGGTACCTTAGTACCCACCCCGCCCCATACCCGCATAATTAAATATTATATATATACAAATTATTATTTATGATTATGTTACCTGAACAATTTAAATATGATAATGACTATTGTGTTTTTCATTTTTTGTTTAAACCCCAATTATATGGTCTTTAGATGTTTTCATAATGCTTTTCATAAATCAGAAAACTCAATTTGTTGTGCTTTGATTTTGCAAACATCTCCTTCATCTAACCTATCCTCTCTTACATCCATAGATGGGCGAAATTGAAGAAATCAGAGCTATGTACCTTTTGATATATCTACCAAGTCTTGTTCTTGTTATTCCCAAAACTTCTATTTAGTTGTATCTTGTATGTATAATGTTTCTCGCAATATAATTTCCTTTCATTGACTTTTTGGGAATTTTTTGTGGGTTTCTCTACATGAATGCTACATAGCTTTGCTCCTTGCATTTCTTTGGCCCGGTTCCTTGCATGACAGTCTCTTGGGGGGTTTTATTGTGATTTGGGGTTCATTTCTAGGAGTTTCTGGTGTGATAATTTCATATTCAAAGTGGTTGGGGGAGATTTTAGTGTAGCAGAAAATTAGTTTATTAAATGAGTTTGTGCCAAGATTCAAGGCTTTGATGTGAATGTTGGCTAGCTAATTGGTTTGCTTCGCAATCTTAATAAATTATATTTCTTAAAATACCCCCATCCTTTCATGAGCATGGTGGTTGAAGAAAAAAAGATGACCGTAGTAAAAGCCACCATTATTTAATTTTATTATATTTATAGATAAATATAGTTATCGACTAAACCTATAAATTAGGTATGAGATTTTTTAGTCAAATATTTCAATTTCTAAAACTTTAAAAATATTTAATTAGTCATTAATTTTATAGAACAATAAATAATTTAGTTATTCTTAACACCAAATCACATTACAAAACTTAATGAAAATGACCCAAAAAAAAATGTGATTTTGCAAGCTAAATGTAACTTGATTTAAACATCTTATAAATTAAGAGTATGTTTGGATATTTTTTATTTTAATATATGTTTAATTTTTTGATTTTGCACTTACAGAAGTTTTTTATTTTTTTTTAACAAAGAAAAAAACAAAATTTGATTATGTTTCAGACAGTCGATTTTTTACCCAACTAATTCAAACATGCTCTAAAAGGATTTGACTCCTCTAAAATAAATGTGTAAAGTGATAAAGTAGATGTATATCTAGTCAAAATTAGAAGATAGTATAGTTCAAATTAATAATAAATATATCATTACTTTCTCTCTTTATTAGAGTTAAATTCAAATTAAAATACCTCAACACTAGGGTTTTATCCTTAAAATATTTCTACTACATTGACATAATGTTTCTTGATTTGCTTTGCATGATATATAAACTGGGGATACATAATTGAAGTGACTAATTGCATGCATGATGCACAAATTCTTTTAGCCTTACAGTGTTTATATACATTTTGCAGAGAAAATAATTTATTGTTAACAACTTGTAGAGCATTTTCGGGCAAAATTGTATAGCAATAAAAAATTTGTAGCACAATCTTATTTTCATTATTTTACTTTTAATATGTCTACTCAACAATGGTTGTATATCAACATTGAATTAATAGAAATTAACATATTTTCACTAACATAAATAAAGCTATATACCCAACATATATCTCTAGATATATATTGGTCATGACATGATATTGTATGCCACACTAAGAGTGTGACTTATACCAAGAGTCGAGAAAAGACATAATTAATGTATAAAAAATACTTGTAGCAGGTCACACAAAAAAAGCACCTATAACCTATAAAAAAAAATGGAAGTGCGAGATAAAGGTATGTGCATCAATATCAATATAATCGATCTTCAAGCTATCACTATTGGGACGAAGGTGGGTTACACGGAGGGACAACATCGCATGTAATTTATTCTCTCAATTGTTGAGGACCTGAGGTGATGCTTGTGAATTGTGATGGTCCTCTTCCAGATACTCATATATAAAAATTGAAAAATATTTTTTGTATACCTATTTGGACGTACAATTCATTTATTCCCTTGGTTTATTATTATTTTAATGTTAGCAAATTTAAAATTATAATAAAAAACTTGATTTGACTGACACTAAGTAAGTTGTAAACGAGTGGTACATCTTAATTGATGTATACGAATTATTATCGATAAAAATTTAAGTGTACAACCACTATCCATTATTTATTATTTACAACTAATAATTAATTCAATAAAAAAAATCTCAGGTTGAACTAACTATAGTTATGGGATTGTACATGAATAACTATATAGAATTATCATTGGTGGCGTTTACCATGCATGCACACATACAAGGAAATATTTTGCATAGGTTTATGGCCTGATTTGACACGTCAATAAATTACTAGTAATAAAAAGTTTAAACGGTTAATTTTTTGAAACTCGTTGAAAAATATTTCATAAATTGAGTCCTTGCATTCTTTTAAACTCAGTTTCTATCCTGAATTTCAAATTATTGCACGTCTTTTATCATGAACTCGACTTTTAACGAAATTTAATTGTGTCACATAATTCACATAACCAAATTCACTTATTGAGTTAAGACTTGTTGTCTTTTTATAAAACTTACAAAACTTTGACTTTTGACAATCATCAAAATTACTACCATGTTCACCACTTTCACATTCGTCACTATTTTTTATTCCATATAACATCCATTATAAGCTCATTAGTATGGTTAAAATATTCAACTTCTATAGTATTTGTAGTTTTTCAACATTCTTAAGTTTAATCTTCACTCTTTTCAATACTAGTATTCTCTTTGTTGAATGATAACCATTATGACTTCTTAGCAAGTGTTGTTTTTTTCTTGGAGTCATTTTACGATAGTCCCATTAAATTAAGAATTATCGTAATTCTCTTAACTTATCATTTTTATATTCTCTTATTTTTTCTTCTGTCTCTCTCCCACCTTCTCTCTCGAAATATTTAGTTTTGAAGACTATGATAGTTCAGGAACTACCTTCAAAACACTATTTATTTAAGTTTTTGGCAAAATGTCACTTTTGGTTCCTTAATTCTTTGCGCTAATTCAGTTTGATCGCTTAACTTTTTTTTATCCGTTATAGTCCCTTAACTTTTTTTTATCCGTTTTAGTCCCTTAACTTTTATTTTGAATTCAATTTGATCTTTTCAGAAATGGTTTTTGATCCGTTAACGTCTTTAACGCAGATAACGGTAGGGACCAAATTGAATCTAAAATAAAAGTTAAGGGACTAAAATGGATTAAAAAAAATTAAAGGATCAAAGTGAATTGACGCAAAGAGTTAAAAGAGAAAAAAATATCATTTTGCCTAAATTTTATATATTGCATTAAGTGTTGTCTCATCCTCTCCCACACCATCCAATATTCCAACCTCAAACCATTATCCACTAAATCCATCTATTCTTCATTATTTAGTGTAAAATGTTGTCAGTGACCAATCAATATCATCCTCTCATTTTTGCTCAAGTTCATATAGTCCCTGTAATCACTAATGACATCATCTTCACATTGCCTTGTTTCTTTATAGCCAATATTTTCACTATTGTTATTATTATTAAATTATTCATCTTTTGAACCACTACAAATTCATTTAATTCCTTTTAGTGATATTTTTCATCCTCTCGTGCTGTTTAACAACATTAGTAGCAACAACATCATTTTTCACACCTATATATGTTTTCTACATTTTGGACATAATATATTTGATCAATTCGATAGCAACAACATCCCGTTTTAATTCTTTCAAATGAAAGTAAAAATAGTTGTCACTATCTTTCAACCACATTTTCATTTCACTACCTTTGTATCCGAAGTTCCAAAGTAACCCCACTACTTCAAAATATGACCAAGTATTTAGGTCCAACTCACGAAACACATGCAAATCAACCTTATTGTGACGAAGTCTCTAATTCACTTAAAAATGAGTCCACATGATAAAATGCAACCAAAAACCCATCATTGCACCTATATTGATAACAAATTAAAAGAGGGTAACTAAACCCCAATGAGCTTGTTACAAATTATTTGGTTCCCACACAGTACCCCAACACAAGCTTTATAATATTGACATATTCAATGATTTTGGTCCATACCTTGAGAATTCTATGGATACACACAATTCATGGGGTAAAGCACGATATCCTATCTAACGCCAAGAGAACGACCAATGACCACTATATTTGGGCCTCCCTTCACACATACTAACATTTTTGGAAATGGAAATAGAGGAAACAAAATGAAGGTTGGGATAAAACAAAGTTGTTGAAGGAGACCAAATTTTCTCTAGCCATGGGATTTCCTTCACCTTTTTTCTTTGGGATTTCAATTAGATATTTCCTTTTTGGTTATAAAGATTAAGCTTTTTTTTTAACATGGATTAGGGATTTCATTTTTTATTTTTACTCTAAAAAAGTAAGTTATTCTCTCCGATTATAAATGTAAGTCACCTTTTAAAAAAATTATTAGTTCTAAATGTAGGTTACCAATTAACTTATTTATGGAAGATTTCCATTTTTATCTTTTATAATTTTTAAAGATTCAATCAATAATAATAGAAAAAGAAATATAATGGAATAGGAGATAAAGAAATATTAATTGAATTGAAATATTAATTAACACATTTATTCAAGTTGAAAAAATCTTATTTTTTAGACAAATTTAATGAGTTAATTTTTATACCTTGGTTCTAATAATTTGATTAGAAGTGACTTACATTTAAGATTGAAGGAAGTATTTAAAATTGAGTATCACGTGAAAAAACATATGTGAAGCTCTATTTGTCACATTAGCTTTAGACTTAACAAAGTTAAAATTAGGGATTAATAATTTACATTTTCATAGTTGAGAAACTAAACACTATCATTTTTGAGTGGGATTAAAAATTTGATTTTTGTGAAAATTTATAGACTAAAAACATAGTTAATATTTATTTTTTAGTTATCTTTACAAATATAAAAATACAACGTTCACTTTTATATCCTATAAATAATAGATAACTAAAAAAGAAAAAAAATACAATATTAGTATTTTTAATAACTAGTAAAAAAATATATTTTCGCCAAGTTAAAGAGAATTTGAGCTTTTCGCACCTAACATTTTGTTGTATCCATAAAAGACTATGGGAAATAAAAAATAAATAATACTAGATCCTCTTACTTATTGCATATGTATTTATTTTTTTTTTAAAGAAAATATTAAATAACTATGCGTGGAGTAATTGTTTATAATTAATAATACAATTAAACCCACGAGAAAATACAGGTGCACCAAAAAATTGTTAACTTGTCCTTTTTGCCTTTGCTTACTCATTTTAAGTCGGTGAAAATGGATATCTAGTCTTTTATATTTATTTGAAGTTTTATTTTAGTCTTTTAAATTTATTTTGTCTCAATTTGGTCCTTTATATTTGATTTTTGGACCGACTCTTCTTTGAATTCCTTAATTTAAGTTAACAGAACTGTATACGTTGCACCTATCTGACACTAACGACGTTAGTTGTCATCCTAGACTAAAACCAACACCGTATTGAATTTTTTTCTTAAGTCTGTTTTCGCTAGTCAAAGTTAACAAAACTGTATACATTTAAGAAAAAAAATCAATACAATGTCATTGGTTCCACGTATGCAGTTCGGTTTACTAGACTAACAAATTCAAAAAAAGAGTCTAACGTTATCCAAAAAAACAAACATGAAACTAAAGACAAAATAAACATAAAAAACTAAAATAGAATTTCGACAAACCATAAATGAGCTAACGTGTATTTTAGCCTTTTAAGTCAAAAGCCCACCTCATTTCATTAGTAATCAACCAACATTAAAAACGATGCTCAAAAACAGCATAGATTTGATCTACAAATTTGGAGGCTAAAATGAGTAAAGACGGCAAAACTTTTTGATCCTCGGTGGGAACGAAAGAATTGTTTTCACTTTTTAGTTCACCTCCAATAATTAATAAATTTTGAAAGAAATTAATTTTGAGAGAAACAGCGCAGGTATACAGATTATTATCCTTTTGAAAAATTAAGTGAGGTAGTAAAAAAGTTTAAATATTTTTATAAACAGAAAAAGATTTTATTACAGGGAGTACAAGAAATACTCGAACTTATTACAAAATCAACCTTAATTAACAAGTAATGTAAGACATCCAAGAACTACAAACAATAAATTCAAATAATATAAATAGAATGATTATAAAATCAATCAGTTAATGAAAACGAACATCTAGCAACATAGTTTGTTATCCATTTTCATGTTTGTAATTTCACAAAATCTAGCCACTTTGGTCTATCCCAGGGCCGGTCCTAACCTTTCATAGCCTTGGGACGAAGGGGCTAAGTGAAGAAAATAGGTTTCTTTTAAGTAATTTTTTTTATTAAACTATAATAAAGTTTTGATATTACATACGACTTTATCAATACATCACAATTTCATAAGGCATAACTTAACAATAATAAATTATAGTAAAGTTTTGATATTACATACGACTCTTCGTTCTTTCCTGCTGAGCGCTTTTTTGGAAATGATTTTTTTTTTACAAATAACAACCATATATATATATATCATAGGCCCCCTTGAACATTGGGCCCTGGGCGGGTGCCCACTCGCCCATACCCCAGGGCTGGCCCTGGTCTATCTCCAATTCCTTGGTTGAAAATAATACGATTAGGTTGTAATCATATAGACCAAATCACGCATATCCAAATGATTCAAAAAAAATGAAAGGAATCTCCAAAAAATAAATAACAGTTTTTGTAGTGAGTATGTGTGTTTGGCCAATAAAAAACAAAATAATTTGTAAGATATCAAGATATACATAATAAAAAGAATTAAATTTAAATTTGAAATACAAAGGATCTCCAAAAAAACTTTAAAAGGAACTTATTTATTATTTTTTGAAAAATATTTATTCGATATATTTTTGTCGGTATACTTTATGTTTTAGTTTAATTACTTATTTAATTTGAGTCCTTCCATTTTTATTGTGTTTCACAATTGGTATCTAGGATCAACTCTTTAATTAGTAAGATAAAAGTGTGGGGACCCAAAATAAAATAATATACTGATAATAGAGATTAATATTTTAACGCTCGTTTGATAACAGTTTCTAAAGACCGTTAAAATTGAAAGTTAATAAATCTGTTTCGTAGATGATTTTTAAAAATAGTTTTCAAAAATAATACGTGTTTTAAAATTTTTAAAAATTAAAATTTAAAAATATCTAAAATTTTAATTTTCTGAATTTTCATACTAATTTGTGTTAAAATTTTGTTTGCCTTTGATTGAAATCAGTTTCTAAAAATTTTTTATAATATTATTTTAAAAAATTACAATAAAGAATAAAACTCAATTAAACAGTCTCTTAAGCCTCTTAAGGGTTGTTTTGTTCAACAGACTGGAGAGGAGAAAGATTTTAATGAAGAGGAGGAGAGATAGAAAAAATAAAAATTTTAATAGCAGGTTTGATTTAAATAAAGAGGAGAGAAAAACACCTGAAAAATAAAGAGAAGAGAATAAAAAATAGTATTTTTGGTTTATAAGAAAATATAATAATTAGATATCGAATTTCATACTCATAAAAATATGTTTTTATATATTCATTAACTGAATTACATGAGTAGGACAAATAGTATTTGCATTTGGTTGAAGAAAAGAAAAAAATTATATATTATAGATTATTTTATTTTATATTTTATATGTGTTAACCTAATTTTTTTTCCGGTAGAATCCCTAACTAAATATAGGGCAAGAGGATGAACGTGTAAGATTAAAATAAATTTTTTTAGTTTTGATTTTTAAATCAAAGTGATGATAGAGACAAATTCTTTAACCGAATAAAAATATATAGACACGAAAACTAAAATTTTAGAGTATATATATAAAATATCAAATTACACTGATATAATTTTTATTGATTCTTACGTTGCTTAATAATTATTTTTTAAAGATGTCTTTTACGAAAGTATTTCAAAATCGTTTAGTACTCCATCACGATGCGGGTTAATATAATATATTTTGAAATTATATTTTACGTTACTTATTTAGTATGTTGATATTGTACTAGACAATTTCGAATGATGTGAAATGTTATGAACATGACTATAAGATAAGTAGTTTCAATCCTAGGTTTCGTGAAAAAACATTTTTGACAAATAATTATTAACGGTGTAAGTTACACTGGTGCAAGTTGACGCTAATTCTTACATCGCGAATAACTCACTAATTAATAATTTTATTATAAAAAATGATTCATAAATTAAAATATTTTAGTATATGGATTATATCTACAAAGTTTTACGTTGATTCGAAATTATTTAATACTCTACCGAGCATAAAAAAATTAAGTTGATGCCTATATATATATATATTAATTTTCACGTGAAAACGAAGGCCATTAGTTATGCGAGATATGATTTATTTATTTTGAAAATGCGAGATATGATTTATTTTTATTTTTATATTTTGAAAATGCGAGATATGATATGGCAACCATAATAATAGTGATATTATTATTGCAAGATAAATAAAAAAAGAAAAAAGGAGAAGGAGGGTGAGGAAGAAGAGAAGAAGGGTATTGGGATTTGGGATGAGAGAGAGAAAGTAATTTTGGTAATCAAGTAAAGATTAGCAGGGAATCAACAATGGAGTGTAGTACTGATCAACCTTGTTAGTGGTCTCAGTGTCACACTGTAAAATTTATCCAAAGTTTTTATCTCTTTGGCTTTCTCTCTCTGTTTGTGCATATCATATGCATATGCAATTGCAATTGCAAAGCATTTCCGATCCAAGGGAAAGGGAAAGACAACAACCTCTCTGACAGCTGTATCCACCGAGGCGAAAAAGTTTTCCCTCGACGGATAGATTTTTGATCCTCGCTTCCTTCTGGTTCTGGTTCTGGCTTGCCTCGCAAGATCCCTCTCTGCGAACCTAACCTAGGGTTTTTGTGTTCCTTTGCCATGGCGACTTCTTCCAGTTCCAGCTGGCGCGAGGGCTTATCCTCCGATAACCTAAAGGGTCTAATCCTTGCTCTCTCCTCTAGCTTCTTCATCGGCGCCAGCTTCATTGTCAAAAAGAAGGGCTTGAAGAAGGCCGGTGCTACTGGAATCAGGGCCGGTATATTCATTATTCTCCTTTTTCCTTCTTACCTCCTTACTGCGCTTCACTCACTGAATCTGAATGTTTGCACCCTGCAATTCCAGATTTGTTCTGCTCTCACTGTCTCCCCATCGATCCGATGAATTGTGATGTGATTTTATTTTATGCCTCATTACTAGTTTAGTTACGGTCTTTGAACTAACACTTGTTTCTGGCGCTCCACTGATCTCTGTCTCCCGCGTTAGTTGCTCAATTTTGTTTACTTGTCACTTTTTTTCTCCGCGGAGTTCATTTTCCATGTTTGGTTTACTGGATCGTGCTAGAAATGCTATATTAACTTTTCTTTGGATCTGGAGGGTTATTCTTCTCCTGATTAGCTAAGTTCAACTGACTGAAATCTTAAGATAAGCTGGATGTGTTGCGTTTTCAAGCTGCAGAATAGTCAGATTAGGTATTGCCTCTGAATATTTCGTTTGGGCTGGAGACGCAGCCAAAGAGTTTGTGTTCTCATACATCTTCATTCAACTTTTTTTTGGCCGATTTTAACAATTCTTTCCTCGTGCTCCTTGGCATGGCGTAATGTGTGATCTACAGTATTTTAGTGTTTTCTTAATCATAATTGTCACGCAGAAATGGAATTTAATGTGATCTGATCCTACTGTTAATGATAAAAACATGGTGAGAAAACTGTCTACTAGGTAAATGTTTTCAAGCTGTTGTCACTCATCAGCATGAATATCTTTTCTTTGTCTCCTATAAATACATTGTATTATATTGTTTTAAAATGAAATGAATGCTTGTCAACTCTGTTGACCCAGCTTGGTATACGTGTAGGGGGTGGAGTTGCGTTCTGTTTTTCATATTTATTTCATCGGCAAAATAGTTGTTACCCGATGTTTCTGTGTTTCTAGAATTTGTTCTACTGTCAGTACAGATATCATATAAATTACTGGACTTATAGTATCTTGCTATTTGTAGTTTCTATTTCTTGATTCACTTTCTTCCTCATGGATCATACCCTATATTGGCTGACTTTCCGAATATTTATCTTTGGCAGGAAGTGGAGGTTATTCTTACTTATATGAGCCACTTTGGTGGGTGGGCATGATAACAAGTGAGTTATAAATGATTCTGTTTGGATGTGGAATGATGATGAAATTGAATGCTGATCTTTCTGTCCTTTAACGCTTGTTGATGTTGGTGCTTATTGATTGACTGACATTGGTTGATTGTATCGTTGATTTTTCCACTCTTGGTTGTAACCGTCTAGTGTGTGCCTATTTTTTTTTAAAAAAAAGTTTAGTTTTTTTTACATGGACAGAAAGTAATGTAGATGTATCATGTATTTACTAGATTTGTATAAATTGAGTAATATGCAGAATATTTAACAAACCTAAGATGGTACGTTTTTCCCTTAAAGCTTGTATGATTTAGAAACTTTTGCAAAAAAGTTGCCGAGTTTTAGGTTATTGCAACTTATTATCCAGATGTATCCCCCCCCTCCCCCCCCCCCCCCCATCCTCACCCAAAAAACAAAGTTTCTATTGTTAAAGCTTAACTTTTCCCATCTGATCATCCAATTCCCCCCTTTTTTGGCTTCAGACATTTTCCTAGGGAATATTCTGCACAACATGAAGGCCATGCAAAGACACTAACAAAATTCCACATACAATTTAAGTTGCTTATAGCTAATGATACTATTGAGTGGAATGCAATTTTTGTTCTAACACATTTGTGATTTCAACAGTGATTGTCGGAGAGATTGCAAATTTTGCGGCATATGCATTTGCTCCAGCTATATTAGTCACTCCTCTTGGTGCTCTTAGCATTATTATCAGGCATGATAAAAATTTCTCTTGGGGTTGATGCTTGACTCTTGGTAAATTCTGATTTCTGATGTTATATTGCAGTGCTGCTCTTGCTCATATTATTTTGCGGGAGAGGCTTCACATATTTGGTATTCTTGGTTGTGCTTTGTGTGTTGTGGGGTCTACCACAATTGTTTTGCATGCACCTCAAGAACGGGAGATTGAATCAGTGAGAGAAGTGTGGGATCTTGCCATGGAGCCAGGTAGCCATGTTACCACTGAACTATTACCTTCGTCACTGAAAATTACATGACAGACTGATAACTAAGAGACGTAATATTTCTTTTGCAGCTTTTCTCTTCTATGCAGCTTTGGTCATCACGGCTGCCTTTGTTCTTATCTTTCACTTCATTCCTCTATATGGCCAGACACATATAATGGTCTATATTGGTGTTTGTTCCCTTGTGGGTTCTCTATCGGTATGTCTCATCATCTAATTGTTGACAACTTTCTAATAGTCGTCGTTCTCCCCTTGGCCCTATATTTTTATTTTAAGGATCTCCTTTACAGGTTATGAGTGTTAAGGCTCTTGGAATAGCCATAAAGCTAACTTTGTCAGGGATGAATCAGCTAATTTACCCTCAAACATGGGCATTCACTCTAGTTGTAACTGTTTGTGTTCTCACCCAAATGAATTATTTAAATAAGGTATGATAGTTGTTTTTATTAGTTTCCTGAAATTTATTTTTATTTGAAGTACCATCTTGTGCTCCCTTTCATAGACACGCAACAAGATCCATTGTGTATGTGTTTTGATCAACAGTTATCATGTAAATGGAAATAGTTGGATTAGATTTTTGTTATACCATTCAGTGAAATCTGTGGAAGTATCATATATTATATGTTTAAACTTTTGTAAATGCAATTCTTTTTTTAACATTGCACGTGTGTATTGTTTTCTTGACTGTGTTGCTAAGAATTTAAAATCGTCCAAACTGTAGTTATTTCTCTCCTAATCTGAACTGACGTATGCATGATATGTTTCTTGAACCATCAATCTTTTTCTTATGGAAATCTTTAATTTTAAGCATATAACCATCTCATGACCTTGTGATCTTTAAGTAAACTGCAAACCCGTGTTTGACTGAGAATTTCATCCCTTGGTTTAGAGATAAAGAACTAATTTGCCATATCCACTATTTAATGGTTAAGTTTATGTTTTACCGTTGGCTCTACGTGAAAGTACTTTTAAAGGAAGTAAGAAATTGTTGTTTTTGTTTGTGTCCAAACAAATCCTAACTATTTATATGTTACCAAAACGTAAGCCACACTGCTCCAACTGAAAAACAGACATGCGCAGAATAGTGTCGAATATATAAACATGAGAAAAATGAAAAATGTTTTCTTAAAATGATAAAAGGAAGCGTGAAAAACTTATTAGAAAAATTGACAATTAAATGAGGAAGAAGACAAGGAACGAGAGAAGTTCGACTCTCTATTTTGTCATTTGGTCAAGAATTGCTCTTGTTGTCTTTTAATGCTTATGGGAACTCCTTAAAGTAAGTTTCTAAGTTTCAGCTATGTGGTATACAGACTGTTTGGGAAAGTGTGGAAATTCAAAATCGTCCTTCATTTTAAAGTGGAGCCACATATGTGCAGGTTGAATTGTTTTGTCCTCACACATAGAAACTGTGGCTATGTACGAATAAGAATATAATAACATGTATAATTTAACTAGCTTCAATTCATTAGAAAATAAACATAATGAAAGAAAAAAGGATTTTTTCCCCTGGTGGGTAACATATTAAAGCTAGAAAAGTGTTATTCCCAAGAGGAGAATCTTGATACATTATCCATTAGACCATTATACATTGTGGTGAAGATATTTTTCCATCTTGCTGCGGGTATAAAGATAATATTATTATGCAAAAACTGATGTTTAACATTATTATTTATGAAAGAGATAAATAATATTTTCTTGCATCAGTAAATTAGTGAATTGAATTTGGTGTCTCGATCAATATTCAAACAGCTTGCAGGTGGATAATGAATAGTAAGAAGATCTGAAAGAGTGAGTGTAATGAATGGTATATAATAATCTATATGCGTATAAAGGGAGGTTTTGTAGGGATCTGGATGTTTTATTATGAGAACGATTTCATTTCCGCATAGCTTAAATATGTTGTATTATGGTGAAATGATATGCAGTTGCCTAATCCTGGATGATGTTTTGGCCATGATTATGCTTCTTACTAACATTGTGTAATTACTTTTACATATTTTCACCTTTTTTTGGGTTTGATGTGTAGTTATTTTTAGTTTATGATTGATGTGATAATATTTTTCTTTTCTTTATTTCTGCTATCAGGCACTGGATACTTTCAATACAGCAGTAGTATCTCCCATTTATTATGTTATGTTCACAACATTAACCATCGTGGCTAGTGTCATCATGTTTAAGGTAAGTTTTGTTGCCCAGTTGATAATGTTGGTTACCATGTCATCAGTTTACTTTCAAGTTTTTTATAAATTGTGCTAAAATGATCAAAATTGTCTGTTAATTGTAACATACGTTGTTTTTAAAGACTGTTGGCCAACAATTGCATTCAAGCTTAAAGTGTCTTCCTTTGTACGTTATGTTTTATTATTTGTTTAAATTCCACTTCCTTTTATTTTTCACAGTAAAATAGAAAACGGTGTTAAGAAAGATATTAATACATAAACCAGAGAAGTTCAGACAGATATCTTTTATGCTTTTACCTTGTGCTTCAAAGCCTCCCCATGATCTTCTAATAATTTGGATTTATGCTAGATGCATTAGTTCAATTGTTACATATTCAATATCTTTCCACTATTTGCCATGTTTAGAAGGTTTACCTTTAATCAAGAATTTATTTGTTATCAGGACTGGGATAGGCAAAGTCCAACCCAAGTTATCACAGAAATATGTGGGTTTGTGACTATACTATCAGGAACTTTTCTTCTTCACAAAACTAAGGATATGGTTGATGGTATGCTCTAAAGATCTAGTTATAGCAATTTCACGTGACTTTGTATTACCCTCTCCCATGCTTACATGCACTTCTTGGTTTAAGAAGGTCCAGAAGTCTTTAAACATGATTTATTAATGTCATCTTCATGGGCAGGTTTACAATCATTTATTAGACTTCCTAAGCATTCAGAAGAGGATGGCTTTGATGGTGGTGAAGGCATTCCTCTTAGACGGCAAGAGTCCTTGAGATCACCATGATATATTCTGTGTGTAACATCTTTCATATCTGAACGAGCTAGAGGCGTTGGGGAGGGACTTTGCCAAGGTTCATCGTGTATTTTACTGATTGTTTCCCTCCCCATCATATTTTTTCCTGGTACAGTTGGAGTAGAAGGATGAGAGTTTCCTTCACTGTTCTTTTGGCCACCTGATGATTATGCTTTCTGATCTTGCCTTGTATACCCTCTACCCTCCATACCGAAGACAAAGGCCAATGTAATTTTCTGCACACTGATTATATATAGTGTACCTCAGACCTCAGTTAAATGAAAGTATTCATCATCAAATTTTGAACTGGACAGCGTAGCAATGCTTATCTTATCGCTGTCTTCCTTTTGAACTCGAGCTGACCTCCATTGCACTTATCAAGAGTAAAATATGGAAATCAGATTTGTAGATTTTCAGGTCAAATGAATTGTTTTATATATATGAATTGAGAGCACCACATGTTGCACCCATAGACCGTCCTTGCTGCTGCTGCTGCTGCTTCTGGTTCGTCTGCTTCTTTGTTGCCTCCCTTTTATTTTGGTAAATATGATATATGGAATAACATCCATTGGCTTGTTTTTATTGTCATTCGGTACTTAGTACTTTAGCTTTCATATGGTTCATGGCCTTGCTGTACGAAGGAGTTTTATAGCAACATAAACCCTTCGGAATAGTCAGTTCAGCGAAACCTGTAAAATTAGACACATCCTTTGCTTAATCCATTCCTCATTTAATGACTTTTATTTTAACCATAGAACCTTTTTTTCTAATATCACTGACACACTTATAAAATTCAATGATTTTTAGTGTTAAAACCGATTCTGAAAAATTCATAAAAATGGGTGACATTTGTATTATAGATTTGAATATTTATTCTTAGAAATAATACAGATGATGTATTTTCCATTTCTTACCAATTAAGGTGACTTTTTTACATCAATTCTATATTTTAAATTTATTTCATTTAATTTTCATGTCTTATTACTTTAAAAAGGTTTTTTTTAACATTATCAAATTTAAATATTGGATTAATCAAGTCTTATGTCCCTGTAAAATATTCAATTTTTTAACATTTGTCTTTCAATTTCTGGTGTTAATTTTGATGGTTAAAGGCTGATGTGACTAATGGAGAGTTACTTAAACCTGTCATATCAGTCTATCATGTCATTTAAATTATTTTGCTTTTGGTTTTTGCAAATAATTCATGTTATTTTGCTTTTAGTCCTAGCAAAATTTATATTGTTTTTGTTTTTGGTCCCAAATCATTTCTTTCTTCCTCCTCTAGTCCTCTTTCTCCTCCACCACCACCTTCCACATTTGTCATTCCCTCCTCTTCCACCACTTTCTATTCTTCTCTCTCACTTTCAATATCTAATTTCACTATATAAATTCCAATTTCAAATTTTAATCCCCTTTTTTCTCGATTTTACTTTCATCATCAAACTCTTCACCTTTTTTCTTCATCATTTTCTTTTTTCAATTTCACTTTCATCATCAAACTCTTCACCTTTTTCCTTCATCATTTTCTTTTTCCTCCAAGGTTGTCGCAAATTATCTCTTTGAAATTAAAGTATAGTATAATTTTCTTACTAGAAGAAATAAACTTTAATTTTTATGCAAGGCCGTAACAAATTTGTTTTACCCCGATTAAGATATATAGCCAAATGAGCAAAACGAATTACTTAACGGAGAAGAGGTGTGGAGAGAAAAAAAAAAGGCTTACCTTGTATTTGTGTCATTTTCACGTTGACTTGATTGATTACAGCCAATTTGAATTTCGCAAATTTGACCTAATCATAAGGCAAATTAGCAAGTTCCCCAGACTCCAAATAAACTGTGAAATAATTTACATTGTATCCTTTTGGAAAGATGATAAGCTGCCTATAATGTAAAAACAAACAAAACAAATGAAAATAATTAATTTCGAAAATTAAAGCACATGATAATTGACAATAAACAGAAATTGATTGAAGCACAGATCATGTATGGCCACCGAGGATGAAACTTTGGGAGTATAGCTTCTCGTATTCCAATTTCGAAAAGTTGTTAATAGTCCATGTGAACTTCTCAAAATTCTCAATTTCAACTTCTTTACATTAACAACTTGCCATTGCAGCACACATATATATAGCAGTTAACAATTTTATTTTTTTAAAAATAAAAAAAAAAGAAGAAGAAACTTTCGTTTACAAAGATAAGAATTGATTATTATCCTGATTATCAAAAAAAAAAAAAAAAAAACAATTGATTATTACCCACCACTCATAATGATTTTTCGATGGAAGAATTAGAAAATTAGTCGAGCAAGTAATTAGAAGAAAATGCTGGAGGAAGAAGAGGATGGTGGAAGAAGAAGAAGAAATGATTTTGGGACAAAAACAAAAAAACATGAATTTTGTAGGGACTAGAAGCAAAACAACATGAATTTTGCCGGGACCAAAAGCAAAATAACATAAATAACATGGCAAGCTGGGCTTTCCGTTAGCCATGTTAACAGTTAATCGTCAACAGCAGGGACTGAAAGACAACCATTTAAAAAGTTTGAATTTTACAACAATTTTTTTCACAGACGAAAAACCAAAATTGAATATTTTATAGGGACAAAAAGCTTATTTAAATCTTAAATATTTTTATATTATGTCATAAATTCAACTAAATTTAAATTTTAAAAGAATAATTAATTTTGTTCCTTAGAGGATGTTCAAGAAAAGAATACTTAATTGTTTTGGTTATACATGTGTCTCATTTTTGTTTTAGTCTATATACGTAAAGAATGTTTATTTCAGTCTCTATTTGTGTTCGTTATTTTTGGATTGATCTCTATAGTCGATTTCAATACTAAATGTGTTAATTTCATCCTACCTGGCCAATGAAATATTTGTAAGCCAATCAATTATGGACACATGAACCGTTAACATGTAAATTAATTAATCGCTATACATCTACTTATTTTTCATTTTAATCCGTATGCATGTACTTAATTTTCATTTTAATTCATATACATATATTTGTTTTTCGTTTTAGTCCCCATATATGTACTTATATTTCATTTTAGTCCTTGTACTCGTTTCTTCATTTTAACAAGGATTAACAAAAAGATAACGGAAAGACCAAAAGAACTAAAAGAGACACGTATAAGAATTAAAATGAACGTTTTTTTATGTAAAGACTAAAATAAAAATGAGAAATAATCGCTTATTTTTCAAAAGCTCTCTCACATACCTTATAAAAATAAATGATTATTTTTTCAAAATAAGTTAATCTAAATACAGATTTAATGATAATAAGATTGAAAAAAGTTAATGATAAAGAGAGATAAATATCTTTAGAATCTTAATGGTGTCGTAACATTAATAGCACTCTAGAAATTATACCATAATTAATCATGGTCATTTGATTAATCAATAGTTTAGGCAAGTTTTAAACTTAAAAGTAATTAATTTTGAAAAAGTAGAAAATTGATTATTATTATTATTATTATTTTTTTTGGTTCTTATAAAAATATAGTAACTGGAGATTGAACCTTGCACTTATATGATTGAGATATTATTTTTTTAATTGATTAGGATAAAAATTAAAACTCATTTTTTATCTCTCTTTTATTACGGTTGATTATTTTAAGAAATAACTCAAAGTTATTTATCAAAATAAACTCAAATCTGATTATCTTATGTTTCTGATTATTTTGAGAAGTACAAACAAACATACTAAAAATTTATAAAAATATTTTTTTTATTAAAATAAGTGTTTATAAAATAAGCCCATACAAACGTTGTCCCCGTACCCACATATTCATGTTTTCATACGCTTACCAACTGAGTTAAATGAGTGGGACACTTAGGCATGAGTTGATATATTATTATTTGGTGGTTTTAAGATGGAGAAAAAAAAATTAGAGATCATGTGGTCACCCTACCAAAAATAAAAAATACAGGGTATTTTTAAGTATGAGATATTTCTAAAAATCTACTTTTTAAAATTACCTCATATTTTTCATTTTTAGTAGAGCAGCCACATAATCTCAAACTTTTTTTTTTTTTACCTTAAAATCACCTTATTATTATTATTATTATTAATTATTAATATCATCCGTATATTTTATATTTCATCTTAATTAATTTTGTTTATCTAATTAATAATAATATTTTATCTTTTAAAATATGTTTTTTGGATTTAGGTTTTTAAATTTTGTTCATGTAATTGCGTAAAAAAAAAAAATTGTTCATGATGAACAACGCGAGGTGTGACGTGTGATAGCGGAGAAAAAAATAGTATTGATAAATGTAAAAACTAATTTAAAATAGTAGTAAACGATGTTGATGAGAATCTGAAACTGGTACAATGATAAGTTTGAGAATTTTGGGGATGAAGTGAGAGGAGTTTGGGATTGCGAAGTGTAAATGGAAGGGAATTCGAAAGTGAAGGTAGCGGGTGCTCTGTGGTTGGAAGGTTTCAGAGAAGCCTGTTGTCTTCATCGCGTTCTTATTCTTTGTCTCAGGTCGAACACCCTTCTCGTTCGAACTGGCCAGTGTTTCCTCTTAAATGGTTTCATTTTCTTAGGCAGGTAGCGTCTTCTCTTCTTCTTTTTTATCCATTAACGCAATTTCCATCTTCCTTTTTCTGCCTACTCTTTTTATTTTAACGATCAACATTCATTACTTGTAATTCGGCACAAGGAGATGTTACGAGATGTCGGCTCATTTTGTTTCTGAGGGTTGAACTGAAGAACACTTCACTTCAGTTCTAGGTTCATCGTCTCCTTTTCGTTGGGCTTTAGGGATTTTATTGTCTTAGACTAGAGTTCAACAGTTCCATCTGTGTTTTCATCTGTTCCTTATAATGTTTACTGATAGGAGCAACTGAGTTTTGAGATATGAAACATTGATATTGATAGCCTTTTCTCAGTACACTTTCCTATCAAATTCAGTCTTTTTCTCCCAATTCCCCAAATTGACTCCTCATATTGATCTCTTGGTTAGCTGTCTGTTCTTGGATGACTGGATTTTGGAGTGGGCAGGGTCTGCAGGAGGAGATCTGTTTGTTAGCTAAACTAGCTTGAATTTATTTTAACGAAATGAATGATAATTTGTGCCATAGAATTTAATTATGGATACTTTTGACATGATGACTGGAAGAAATCTGATTCACAATTATTTGCTGATAAAAAAAATAAAAAATTTATTTGTTGATATCTTCATATTTTTGTCATCCGTGGATTGTCCTGCATGAGTCTTGAATGTAAAGTCTACTGTTTAATTATTTGAACATCTCTAAATTTTTGTGCAGTATATTCGTCCTAAACTCGGTTGTGATCCCTGCATTGTGGTGGATATTACCTGATCAATGCTCACAGTTTGTTTCTCATAAACTGTGTGACTTAGGTGGCACTTTGAAATTTTATTATTTCTTGCGTCTTGCACTCATTCAGCTCTTTTATGTAAGTATGAAATGTGCTATTTTTAAAGTGCACATTCACAGCAAAGAGTACTTTTTTACTTCCTCTCCCAAGTAGATTTTTGCTCGTCTTCATAACTTCATGTATTTTTAGTGTTCATACATATATATTTAAAGAATCTTTCAATTATTCTGAGCTAATATCATTTTGGCAACACTGTCTGCATATGAACTTTTGAAAGTTCTAGCTTTATATATAATTCGTCAAAATTAAGCAATACAGTTGCATGAAATATCTTGCCTTGAATAAAAACGAAATATCTTTCCTTGAATAAATTTTTTTGCTGATAAACTGCTCCACATTCTTTGTTACAAATCAAATGAACTGATTGATGGAAGCATTGATCTAGAAAAGGATGGAACGTCTGCTAGAAATATGAAATCTGCTCAAAGGATTTTTGTCATTCTCATTAATCAAATGAATTTTTTATATCTTTCTATGTCTACTTTGCATGAGAAAAATCTTTGAAGTTGAATGTATTTTTCAACTTAATCTTGGTTGATTGTTCATCATATTGTTCTTTGCAGGTGCTTTGGATTTACCCATTATACGTGTTTAGCATAGTTCTGAGCACCATATGGTAATATTTTCTTTTAATTTACACCGTCATCTTTATTGTTGTATTGTATTTTTTTGGCTGCCCTTTATTTTCATGTTTATTCTCAAGTTTTTTCATGCTTGTGTACGTCATCATTAATAAGTGATGGAATTTTTTTAATTTAGGTGAAATAAGGGAATTACTTTTAAGAGGATTAGATATAGATATACTACAAATAAGGGATGTTAATTGGATTTAGATCCAATGGGTACCCACATTAGGGAGGGGATTCATTTGCTAAATAGATATGAATTTGGGGCTGGGAATTTACTTGCAAAAATTTATGGAAATAGGTTTGGGTCTAAGTACCCTTGTACCTGACTTACACCATACCTGCATTTCATATGCTCTTCGCCCCTTCCATTATATTCACTATTTAGGTTGATATTTTTGAATTGGGTCAGATGTATTTTTACGTAGTTCTGTTGATTTTTTTATACTTGATTAGAATTGTAGTTTTGCTAGAATGTAAAAAAGAAGACACATTAAAAGAAAATCATATTTCATTGAACTACAATACAGGCAATGGGTTAGAGTCTAGATATGTAGGTGTCCTGAAGGTATAGACACATTAATTGCTACTCCCTCCCATGGGCATTGGTTTGATTATGTGTCTTTTTCTTAAAACATGGGTATGAGGATGGATATTCTAGTACATTACCCAAATCGTACCCATTACTTATTTTACACCAAATCCTCATGGGAACACCAAAATCTTGACACAATGTAGCCCCCAACTCCATTTTATATTCTATATTCATGTAAACAATCCTACCCAAATAATTACTATTGACTACTTTTTATATCCAAGACCAATGCTGGATGAAATTTTAGTTTATGACCCCAACATAGCTTTCAAACACGTCTATAGTGCCAAATAGTGTTTGGTCCAAGGGGAAAACATTTCATTTGAATGCCAATAGCCATCATCCCATTGTAATAACAAGCGAAGTATTCTCACTTTTGGATTTCTATATCCAATAAACTATTACATAATGTGAGCAGGAAATAGTATACTGTTTCATTGTTTGTTCTCTAAATGAGAATTTGATAGAAATAAAGATCCAAAAGCTAAGGCCTTACAGGTTTATCCCTGTAGGCCCAAACAAAATTAGCAGGAGTTCAGGAGGGAGTTAGTTAAAGTAAAGAAAAAAAGAATCTGTTTTAAGGAATGAGGTGTTCACTTTTCTGTTTGCTTGGTTGAAAGTTTGAGACGCCGTGGTTTCTCCATAGTTTGGAGCTCTTGCTCTTAGTCTTTGTATTTGCTTTTCCTGTTTCTTGCTAAATATATCAGTCTCCCGTTGAAAGATAGGATTTGTTCATATCAGAATTGCTAACGGAATGTCTTTAGGTACAATGACATTGCCAAGTATGGGCATGCTGCAATGGGAAGAACTAAGTTTACGGAAGAGAAAGACAAAGGCCAGAATAACTCACCAAATGTACAAAATGCTTATAATGTAAAAAGACCATCTGGCCTGGGAGGGTAAAGTTCTAATTAGTAGTTACTTTATGTTGTTATGTATTTCTTTTTCCAGTTCTGATTGCCATCAATTCTTACCGGGTAAATTGGTACTAAAAGGTTCGGCTACTGTTCTTGCTTAACTCAGGGTCATGATTGGAATAGGAGAGCAGGTCTACTCCATACTACTTTTGAGTGTTTTCTTTCTTGAGGTAATAAAATCATTGTAATTTATGGTCCATATTTATGAGATTTATATATATGCCCTTATATTCAGCAAACTAGATTTTGCTTCATTTAGTCCTTATTAGTTAGGTAACAACCAACAAAGCATTTTCTGATGTTATTTGCAGGTCTATGCAACAGGGTTCATACCGTACATTGGGAAGTTGCTAAATTTTTTACTCCTTTCATGGATGTATGCATACTACTGTTTCGAGTAAGTGCTCCATATATACACCTTTGTTTGATAACCTCCGATAATAGTTGGGTAGATGCTCAAAACTATGCTTTTACTAGGTATAAATGGAACTTCAATGAAGTGCCTCTTGACAGAAGGCTCGAGTACTTTGAATCTTATTGGCCATTTTTTGCTGGTTTTGGTAAGTTTTTTCATTAACTTAATTACATCAGCTTTTATAAGTATACCTGTTTGTTTTGCGAAAGAAAATTCATATGTTTAGATCATGTGGCTTCTTATGTCTTTGTTGGTACTCATGTGAATAAAACAACTTTTCCTGAATATTTGTCAGTGAAAAAAAGTAAAACTTTAATTAGTTTCTATAACACATGTAAGAGACAAAGTTGTGCTGGTTGGTTTTCAAGTTCGTGAACTGTGGCAGAATGCCAAAAAATTTCATGTGCTGTTACCTTCTTCACCTGTCAAAGTTTAATACTGTCTCTAAGTCTATTTTCTTTTCTGGAACGTTGAATTATGGAACAAAATATTTCATTATGTATAATGCTTCATCCTCTGACTCAGTTCATGCTTGAGACTAATAAGTAGTTTATGTCCTTTCAGGAAGTCCTTGTGTTCTGGCCATATTCTTTTTCTCTCCCCTTGTGAGCTATGGGATTATGGCTATACTTTTTCCACTGGTAAGTATGACTATGTTGTTTGTTTCTGTTCTATTTCTTTCTTTCTCCTTTATTGAATTTGATTTTATTGTTGCCTTTTCTGGCATTTACTTTTGATATTCAAAACTAAAATATCATGCTACACTGTTGTGAACCAATGCTATTACATCCATAACATATCGTTGTATATTTCAGTTTGTTCTAACTGCAACTGGGTCAGAGGCTGAGCGAGAAATATCCTTTGAAAAAAACAAATGGAGAGCTCCGGGAGTGGAAAGGCTTCCAATATTTTACGTTGCAGACAATGTGTCGTAAGCTCTCTATTACTTATTCCTTTTCTTTAGACTAACATTGCATTATTTAACTCAGCAAGTGGGCAAGTGACTCAAAAGGGCTTTCACGTGGTCATTAATTACTAATGAGTAATGAACCTTAAATGATAGATGAAGTCACTAATCGTTAGCTGTTAATTGTTTCAATTATGATGCAATGCAATTGCAAAGTTTGTTTATCTGTAATCAGTTAACAATTTTGACGTTGTCAGATCCTTTTTAGTAGCATACATTTCCTGAACTCACCCTTCTCTTACATGCTGCCGCAAAATGCTTTGATTTTTAAGTTGAAAATATTGATTTAAGCGTTCTTGTCTATTTTATAGAAATTATCACCGTGTGCTGTGCTATAGATGGAAATGCTACTCCACAGGAATGGAAATTTTCCTTTCCTTACCCTGTTTCATACTTACTTGTCTAAATACTGCTGTTATTCTAGATAATTCTGAGTTTCGAGTGAAAGATCGAGTATTTAACAAGTAATCCTTAGACATTGGTTAATTATCTCTTTTTTCATTAATGAGCTAAATTTGGGTGAGCTCATAAACCTCTGGTACCTCTCATTCTGTTTTGGTACCTCTCATTCTGTTTTTGCGTAGGTTAGGACTCAGGATGGAAGCGTTAATTGATGCTAATATTGATTATCAAGTTTTTTTTTGATATATTACTCATCTTTTTACATGTTTTTAATTAAGGATGAGATACATTTATGAAAAAATTCTGGCTCTATGGTCATTCAAATTTCTAATGATGACTAATGGGCTTGCATGATTGTTTCTTTGATGCTGTGTATGTAGGTTGTGGATGCTATCTCTTTTACCCGTGGAGAAATGGGACCGAAAAGCGCAATAAAATTATTGCAGTCAATGACTCTGGCATTACTGATGACTGGTAAGAACACAAGCTTTGATTTTGCCCACGGCGGTTATATTTATTTAACTGTTTTATATTTGCACTTTGCTTTACCATACGATAGTTAATTACTTATTCAGCATATATGGAGCCTCCAACCACTCTTCCTGTTTAATTACTTTTTTTTTTTTTTCATATTATATGTATGTGTGTATGTCTCATGATTAATGCTGCAGGATAAATTTGATGTAACAAGTTTGTGCTGAGGACTGCATATTACCTGTGACTTGAGAATTCAGTTGCCCCTCCCACAGACCCAAAATTATCAACTTGGGTTCTAATTTTATAGGATTGGATTGGAGTGCTTCCACCACTACCCCTAACATTGAACATTGTAAAAAATATGCTCAATTTAGTGTACCAACTAACACACTAACAACCATAGTCAACATATTATGTTTACTGGCATAGTTATTGCATGTGCAGTCTGCAGTGTGTTAATATATGCACCTTTCCCTACCCTGTCATTCCTTTTTAGCATCCTGGAATATGAATCCTGATACAGTGACGCTTGGGAAGTCTTTTCATTTCTTTTTCTTCTTAATACCACTTGGATTTTGTGGTAGATCACTTGGCATTTCAAATTGTAGATTATATGTTTAAATGCTTTTTTCATATAACTTCAATCAGAGTTTAAACTAATGGACAAAATTGTGATTCGTGATATTGAAGGTTTTTTTTTTTTTTTGTTTAGGGTTTACATATAATATATTCATTTATGATAAGATTATAAATGAATGCATGACATCTAGTCCTAGAGCGAGCATATTGGGTTGGCCCGTCCCGATAGGGCAGACTTAATATTCTTGGAAAAAAATATAAGGGTGAAGGGATTGACACCATTTCATTTGAGAAACGCACCATCCATTTTTGGATAGAACGCGTTTCCGGACGCTGCTGTCCAAAAATATAAGGGTGGTTTGCTTTTCATTTTTACTATTTTATGAATTTTAGATGCTACTGTTCTAAAAAGGTGGTGCCAATCTTTTCACCCAAAATATAGGATTGCACTTTTAAATTTTGAAGGCTGAATAAATCTAAGCCTCTTTTAGTCGGATTTAAAAAATATCCGATGCTTGATTGGACCGGCCCAATGGGTGTTGTTAATATACGAAATTATGAAGCCTCTTTTATATTCTTATTTGCGTTTTATTGTTGTTTAATTTATTTCTGTCCATCTGTACGTAATGAACAGAGATCAGTTCAGCAGCAATAAACTTATATTTTTGTCCATGCATTGATATGGTATTCCTTTTCATGGGGTTGTTCCCTGTTGAATGCATTAGGAAGTCCAAAAAAACAAACTCATTTCTGTCCATTGGTATTGTTACTGTACAAAACCTCAAATCTATGAAAATACTTACAATAATATGCATTAAAAGTGTTACTATTAAATTAAGGAAAAAAGTTATGCTCGTTTTTATTGTTCTGGTCATATGAATAAAGTTAACACTTCATTGCTCCGGGAATTTTCTGAATTGTGAGAGGAGGAAAATGATCCTCTTATGTTGTTTTTTTTTTTTTTTGTATTTACCTCTCTTACAATTTTATTTTCATTCATTTCACGGGCTCCATTAGGCAGTCTTCCAATATTTTGCTTTCTTTTTTTGTTTATTTAGTTGGTAGATATTTAAATTACTTAACAAATAAATTTATTAAATTGCACGCCTCCCAAAAGCCCGTTATTTGCATAGCATCAGGCCTCTTATGCATGCTGACACTGTCAAACTCTCCGTTAATGGAGGATTGGATTAACATTATCTCTATTGGGAGTGACACCATTATTTTTATATGTAAGAATCATAAATTTATATAGGATGGTGTTAATCCCATCCACTTCCATTAATTAGAACGTTGGAATGTCCTTTAGATATAATAATCTATCTATAGAAACAAAAATATTAAATCATTCTACTAAATTTTTTTATTCATTTAATTTTAACAAGTATCTTTTATTTTTATTAAATATTTAATTTTTTGAAAAACAAAAATACACTTACCAAAATTTAATGAATAAAAAAATTTAATAAGAAAATTTATCACTACTCCTATAGAAATGCATCGCTGTGGAAGAGTCATCGTTAGGGATGACAACGGGGCGGGGGCGGATTTTGTCCTCCTCATTCTCGCCCCCGCTAACGGCGGGGCGGGGACGGGTTCAGGAAAAAACAAGGCAGAGATGAAAAGTCGGAGATCGAGAAACCCCACGAAAAATTTAGACTCTTTTTTTTAAAAAAATATAATTTTTTAGTATATTTTTACACAAATTAAATACTTCAAAATTTTTAAAAAATTAAATTAATTACTTTAATTCACATTATATGTAAAAGTTATTAGAAATATAATAAAATTCTAATTTTATTATCATTAATATTGGTAATAATAATAACATTATGTGTATATAAATATGAAAATAAGTGTAAATATATAGAATTATAACGACGGCACGGATTCGGAGCGGGGGAAAATAATAAAAATCTCAAACCCGCTCTCGTCCCACTAAAAACGAGGGTAAGAAAAATTCGAATCCGTCAAAAATCCGGTCAAAACGAGAATTTTCTGTCAACATTGGGTAGAGTCGGTCGAGTACCGACGGGTTCCATTTTTATTGCGATGCCTAGTTATCGCAAAGGACAAAACGAACTTGGTTTACAAATTTCTTACTATTTTATTTATTTATATTTATATATTTATATTTTATGCTGTAGAAAAAGGAGTTTACTCGAAGAAAAAAAAAACAATGGAAGAGAAGACAGACAGAGATCGAGAGCGGGAAGAAGAGAATCATTGTCATATAATTTGACGCCCACGCGCGGTACTGTTGTGAATGCAATGCACACAATCAACTATGAGTAACTACTAAACCAAAGACGCACTTGGGAGCCTTATGATTGGAGCACGTGAAGCGCGTGGTCCTTTATCCTTCATTGCATTATTCTATTCCCTTATTCGGTGAAGTGGTCCCCACTCCCAATACTTTAAACAAGTTGATGAATAATGATTGACTACACTATACATCCGTGACCACAATTCATCCTGGCCGTCCCTTTCTTTATTCATTAAAATCTAATCTCTATCATCATTCTAGTACTCAGTCTTCCTCTTTCTTTTTATTATTATTATCGCTATAAAAAGTACCTTTATTGGATTATTGGTACTAATTTTGTATCTTAACATATATATATATACCACCAAAGTGAGAAATTTATATTTTATGCAAAAGTGATTTTCATTGTAGTAAACGTGTAAATAAATATGGACTCAGTGAAAATTGAAAACACATTTTTTCATACGCATACTGTTATTTTCCGTCTTTTTATTAGCTCGGTCTTAAATACATTTTTAAACGAATTGTCAAAACTAAAAAAATTAATAATTAACTCATTAAATATATTTTATAATTTTTTTTAATAATGTTCTAAGTAAAAATATTTTTATAAATGCACAAAATTGATTAGTGGTATTTCTTTCTCTTATTTCATTATCTTTTTCACTATATTATTAATCATATCATTAAAAACTATATAAAAAATAAAAGTGAAAATTCTTCGACAATATGTTAGTCACTGACTTGTACTAAAAACAATGAATTTCTTCTAAAAGACAATTTATATAAGAGAGTACAAAAGATAAGAACAAGAGACAATTAATAAAATTTCTTCGATCTTAATTATAAAAAGGGTTATATCAAACAATATCTTTTTATATAATAAAGTAATACATATTGGGGATTGAATCCCATACTCGCACATGTATGTCCCTTGTATTCACCAACTGAACTACATGACTAGGACCTAAACAATATCTTTGATGCTAGATATATTATATTTAATATTTTGTATTTCTTTTAAAGATGTGTATTAAATGATTTTTTAACTTTCATAGTAATAAATATTTTAATCACAAATAAAAAATGTTATTTATATATTACTCTAAAGACATTCCTTACCATGTTCCATATAAAAACATAAAACTATTTTTAAGAGTATTAATTGTTTAAAAAAATATTAATTTTTCTTATTTACTTGTTATTTGATTATTATAAAATGGTAATACATTTACTAATTTCTCATGCAAGTAGATATATTAATTATATGGGTATTTTAAAAATAAAATTTGAATTTGTCATGTAAACAATAAAAAATATATTATTAAATATGTTTTATTTTTATTTGAGATTTTAATTTTGGGTTTCATATAAATATGACTAGAAACAAAGATGTTTATCTATTAGTTTAATTCTCAAGTCAAAACTTGTCCTTCCCAAAATAAATAAAAATAAATCTTATTAAAAAAGTAACTATATTATTATATATCCAATTTGATTTCATAGCGGGATTTGCGGTTTGGTGCAACGAAAGCTAATATATCTAACAATCCCAAGGGATTAAAATAATCCAGTAACCAATTAGGTTTAATACAGATGATAAATAGTTAAAATTTTCAAGCATGTTTAATTAGAAATTGAATTTTGAGTATGTAAATTTTTGTCGGGAGAAATTGCACTTTTTTAAATTTAGTCATCTTTGCAATTTGATGGGATTGAATTTCGATTGTGAAATTTTTGTTGGAAGAAATTATATTTATTTAAGTAATATTTGAACTTTAGAAAGAATTAATTTTTAGTTGTTGGATACTGTTGGTGAAAAGAAGAACCAACAAGTGAATCGGCTTTACTTCCCCATTTTACTCCCTTCAGTTAGATTTTTTTCTTTTCTCTTTTTAAAAAAAGTAATTTTTGATGTAAAGGGGGGTGAAAGTTTAGTTTTGTCCGCTAATATAATAATCCAGATGCTAGGATATTCTATGGTGGTTATATTTTCTCCTAGAAGCATAAACCCATAATATATTAAATTATTAATTAATATGCCTTATCTATGTATCAAGAAATTACCGAAATGCCTTCCTTTGGTATTTTAATTTATGTTTAAATATATTTTTCGTTTCTAAAAAATAGAAAAATAAGGATTTTTTGAAAAAACATAGGAGATATGAATCCTTGAAAAATACTAATTTAAGGACTCAAATAACCCCTTTAAGAACTTAAATCATAAAAAATATTTTTTAGGGACTTAAATCATAATTTTTCTATTTTTTAAGGACGAAAAACATATTTAAGCCTTTAGTTTATTATATATTGTTGTTACAAAGTGAAAATCTTCATTATTGTTCGAGAAAAATTTTGGATGCAAACAAATCAAAATCGGGAGAGAAAAAAAACAACCGAATAGTTTCATTGATTATAAATGAACTTACAAATTGGTATATATAAAGTGAGAATAATAATGTTACGTAACTAACTTTGATAATGACATTTAACTAACTCTTAATTTAGAGAATAAATTATCGGTGATACCATGTAATTAACTATGGTACAATACATGTTATTAGTTGTGTCTATTGACATGCAAGTTAAATAGCGTCATGTGTGACTATGAGATGAGAAGAGAATAGAACAGAATCGAAGGTCTAATTTATTTATTTTTCTGTGGAGTGTACAATATCTGTTTTGATATACATCTTTACAAGTCAGAAAACAAAAATTATAAACTTTAACCGTATATATAGGGTATTCTGTTCACAACAAAATCATGTCATGTGCAACCACTTCTGCATATGTAAGGAATTGAAGTAGAAATTTTAGTTTTGAATTTTTATTTTGACAGCTTGCAAGAGAAAACTAATTTAAAATTAAATAAATAAAATAATAATACTACTTATATATACTTTTGCTGAGCTTATATATTGATTTATTTCTTATTTCTTATATATATATATGTAAAAGAGATGTATTCTGAAATGAACGTTACCAAGTTGAAAAACATGATGAGAATGTTTCTCCTTTGTTTCCGTAGTAGGAGTGAGTATATATAATCAATGATGAAAATGGAGAAGAAATTAAATATGAAGAGAAAAGAAGAGAAGAGAGGGATTCATCTGATCAAGTTGACTACTGTTGAAGTCAACAGCATCAAAGTCATTTTCCTTGCTGCGTGCTCTGCCTTATAGACAACGTTACCATATCATATATCCTTTAATTAATTATTGAATGAATCTCACTCATTTTTCTTTCCCATTTTGAAGTTACAATTCATTTTCTCTCTTTTCTTTTTGTCTTCCTTTCCCATCATCGCTATTCAATCTTCAACTTTCCTGTTTTCGTATTCCTTTGACAATTCCGCTTTACTTTTCTTCTTCAAACATCTTTTTTTGTTCAATTTTTGTGTTGTGTAAATTATAACAGTAGCCAACACATCATACACCTGGTCTTCATATTTACACCAGTAATTGATTTCAATATTATTTATAGCTTTATCAATTATCAAAGTCTTAGCAAGCTACCACTTGCTAAAAGACATACATAACCAACGAATATCATACGTACAATCAACTGAATAAATTACTAATAATTCACTATCATCAATACTTTATCTTCTTACTTGGATCGAGAGTATTTAAAATTATTCATTCAATATTCTTCTTTAATTTAATTTATGACATCACATATTTTTCATTTTACTTTCTCATAAGTCATAACAACCTCTTGTTTGTTTTTTATTAGAGTTAACTATTAATTTGGTTCTCCAAAGATTATTATGTTATCAATTTAGTCTTTCAAATAATTTTGTCACCAAATTAATCCTCCAAAATTACTTTTTCACTAATTTGATCCCTCAAAGAACTTTGTCATCAAATTAGTCCTCCAAAGACTTAAAAGTCTACCAAATTAGTCCTCAAACTAGTCCTCCATCATGGACCAATTTGATATATTTAAATCTTTGAAGGACTAATTTGGTGACAAAGTTCTTTGAAGGACCAAATTGGTGACAAAGATAATCTTTAGAAGACTAATTTGGTGACAAAATTCTTTGAGAGACTAAATTGATGACAAAATAATTTTTAAAAGACTAAATTGATAGTTAACTCTTTTTATTAAGTAGGATCATGGCTCATCTTTAGGCATTAACTATGATGAAAATGCAAAAGAAAAATTCAATGAATTTTTTTAAGAAAAACATGTACTAGCATATAGCTATAGCTAATTAAAAAAAGAAAAACAGGACAGAGAGTAGTGGTGGGAATTAATGGGTTGCCGTTACTGACATGACATCCATCTGGAGTTATGCTTATCTTGAAAGAGAGATATATATAAGTATAAGTGAGATTTGTATACTGTTGTGTAGCTATATCATGCGATTGCTATTTTTATATTTATATTTATATATATAGGGTGAGGATAAAATTACGCCAATTGGTTTGATATAAATTCTTACACTAATCAATAACGATATATCGAAAAAAAATTTTATGAAACCTATCGTTAGATTAAAACTACAAAAATTCACATCAATCAAAGATCTTTTAATATTCCATCAACACACTTTTTATTTTCACGATTTTTAAAACTATATTTTACGTTAATTTTTTAGTACATTGATGTATTAGTAAACGATTTGAGATTAATGTCAAATTTTATACACATGATCTATATGATAAGTAGTTTTAATCCAACAGTAAACTTCGTGAAAAAATCTTCGATCTATCATTATTAATTGATGTAAGAATTAATGTCAAACTAATTGGTGACATTTTATCCTAATCCATATATATATATATATATTGGCCCTTCTCTTCTTATCTGGCAATCCTACTCTGCTTAGTTGGCTACTGTCATTTTAATAAATTTGGAAAAATTCTAGTAAAACAGTATTCATCATTTTATATTGCCAAATGACTATTGCCATATATATATACATGGATTTGTATCCTCTAGAGAGGTTCAATCTCGCATTTCACGTATCTGAAACACAAAAAAAAAAGAAAAAAGAAGCTAAATATGTAAAATATATGATTGATGTCAAATTTATGTATCCTCTAGATTGATCTTCTCAACGGATGATCATTTATGTATCCTCTCTTGCTGTATAGTAAACAGGAAAGCACACACCAACACAAACAAAGTATTGGACAAATAGCGAATAACTTCATTTTTTATACGGATAAAAACACAATTTTAAATCTCGAAAAACACAATTGTTAGTAGAGAGAATAACTATAAATGATCCATCCTCTAAAATTACAAGAACAATATCTCTCATAATTTTTAATATAAAAAACAGTAAACAGGAAGAAAAAAATTTATAACCATTTCATATATTGACATTATTTAAAAATAAATAATATTTAGTGCCCTAATGGCATTATTTAAGAACTCAAATGTAGTAAAAAAATATTGAAATATATAGTTTTTATATTCTCAAAAGACAGAACAATATACTCTTATACTTATTTTTCTACTTCTAATAACCTTAACCAGTACTCTAAGGGCATATATATCAACACCCTTATTTAAAAATGGTTTCCTATTGCTTATTTTATTAAACTAGTACTTATTTTTAATTTTAAAAAAATTCAAAAACTTTAAAATGGGATTCAATCAGCAGTTGTACTACTTTCCCATAAAAAAAAACATAAATAAGTTTTAATTTTTATCATCATCACTTTTAAAAATAATTACTTTTATAATACCTTCAAAATTACATATTTTTAAACAATAACTAATTGGTCCTAAAAGAGTTTAAAAAAAAAAACATTTATAGAGAAATATATATGATTTGAGTGGAAAATATATATATTTAGAGAGAAGAATATATAATTTTACACAGGAAATAATTAGAGAATAAAAGGAAAGAAAGAAAATAGGAGTATATACCTAAAGAGATAGCAGAAAAAGGAAGGTAGCCAAAATATAAAATTTTTGTTTTAATTTTCACATTGTGATACACAAAGAGAAAAGAAAGAAGTAAATAACAATAATAGCAAGACAAATTTCCTCCTATACAAACTCTCTCTGTCTGGTGAGTCCCTTTGGACCAAAATCAAACTGTAAATAAATAACATACCAAATGAAGAAGAAGAAGAAGAAGCATGAAGAGTACAGTAAGGCAAATCTAATTAATTAGAAGATGAAACAAAGTGATGGAACTCTGATCATGAGCATCCATGAAAGCAAGCACTGATAACTTATGAGAAAGAAATTGAAGTTTGAATCTGCAAAAAAGAAGCGAGTAAAGTCTAGTTGTTGGGGGGTGTCCAGAAATTGTATGTATGTATGTATGTATGTATGTACAGATGAAAAGCAAACTAACCCAACAACACAGCAAGCAAGTTGATAAATTGATTCATTGGGAAGTGTTGGGAGCATCTTCTCCTCCACTCTCAGAAGGATGATGATGTTCCAATTGCTGTGTTTGATGATCGGAATTCATATTGAACCCTGCTCTTGTGTATGCATTGAGAGCTGCCAACATACCCAAATTGGAGTCTGACATGGCAAGACCCAGATGCTGGGACGGTTGTTGTTGTTGTTGTTGCTGCTGCTGCTGAGGCATTAACATGGAACCCAATTGTAGAGTACCGGCACGTGCACCTTGGAAATCGAGGCCGCCGGGAAGGTTGAACCTGGACATGAAATGCAGGGGCGCGTTGACGGAAGCAGAGGAAGCCGATTGAGGGAAAGCCCACATGTGTGCGTCTGATGAAGGTGCCGACGCTGTTGCAGTGACGGGGAGCATCCAAATTGTGCTGCCTGGAGGAGCACCCCACATGGGCCGGAGAAGCCCGGGCCCAGACGAACCTTCTGCGGCTTGTTGGTTGTTATTATTATTATTCTTATTGGGAGAAGAAGACCCGTCGCCGCCGCCGCTTTCATTCTGCGATTCACTGTTGTTATTGTTATCTTCTTTGAACAGATCTTCTCTGTACCGCTTCCTTAAGTAGTTCTCGTTCCTCTCTCCTCCTCCGCCGGCGCCGGGAAGAACTTCCGCTATTTGATCGGCGCTCATAAGCTGATGCGGTTGCTGCTGGTGTTGCTGTTGCTGTTGGTGTTGAGAGTGAAAGCCCAAGAGAGCGGTGTGCTGAAACGCTTCCTCGTAAGGATTGTGAGCGAGCGCGAGAGCTCCGTGAAAAGTGTGAGGAGCTGACTTGGATGGCGGAGCCGAGAGAGTGGAGGCGGTGCTCCGGAGAGAGACGTTGAGGGTGGAGAAATTGGCGGGGATGGTTCCGGTGCCGGTGGCAGCGATGATGGCGGGTTCGGCCTGCTGGAGTAGCCACTCGATTGTCTCACCGTCAGACTTGTGGCCCAATTCTCTGGTCAACTGGAAAACCCTAGCGGCGCAGGTGGCGGGCATCCGAATTCTGCGGCCGCGGCCGTCGACTTTGGTGTGCCTGTCCTTGGTGGATCGTTTGGGAGGGTTGGGGGGTGGGGCGGAGGAGGAGAATTGTTGGGGTCTGTTGTTGGAGTCAGGGTCAGATCTGGTGGCGATGGCTAGGGAAGCGGAGAGGGAGGCAGAGGCAGAAGCAGGAGCAGAAGAGGAAGAAGAAGAGGATGGAGAGGATGGATGGATGGAGATGGAGCCCATGAGGAAGGGGGATGGCCTGGCAGAGGCACCAGAACCAGAACCAGAAACAGGGACCACTTGATGGTGGGGATGAGTAGTAGTGTTTGTGTTGCTGCTCTTCTGCTCCTGCTCCCCCTTCTTTTGCAAATCTGATACTTCCATTTAGGTGCCCAACCCTCTTCAATTCTCTCTCTCTCTCTCTCTCTCTTCTTTTTTTTTCTTTTTCTATTTTCTATTTTTCCTCTTCCAACTCCAACTCCAACTCCATCTCACTCTTCCTCCTTCTACTTTCTAATACACACACAACTCAACTAAGGAAGAAAGAGAAAGAAGCTAAGAAAGAATTTATTTAAATTAAAAATATTGGACCCAACTCACTCAACTAACACTCTCACTTTCTGGGGTTCTCCCTGTCTCCACGCACTATTGTCTTCCTCTCTTGCTCAGACTACACTGGAACACACACACACAAACAAAGTGTTCTAGTAGGTTACAACTTACTTACTTACTGCTTAAATGGCTAACCATCCCCTTACCTAAGCACCACATCTTTTTCTTTAGAGTAGGGTGACGTAGAATGAGATGCTTATCGATTCTTATGAAAAGAGTGAGTCCAATTTGTATTAACAATAAAAAAATAAATATGAGATACTTAATTTGTAAGTACACGTAAATTCTATTTAAAGTATTTATTTAAAAATTTCATAAATTTAAATTAATAAAGTTATATGTACACATAAAACCTAACAAAATATAATAAATTAATTTATAAGATGCAGCTCTACGTGCCCAACACCCAACAGAGGCAGTATTTGTGTGTAGGGGGATCTTAACCTTAATAGTATTTCGGAGGAGAAAAAAAAAACAGAAAACAAGACAACGCCACTCGTGGGGTCTCGTAAAATAAAAATGTTTTTTTTTTATATCTATTAAAATGGAGTATAATTTATTTATTCTTTTGATATATTAATATTAAAAAATAATATAATTAATATTAAATAAGTTATACACTCTAATAAATATATATGAATTATTATTTGTGGAAGAAAGAATGAGCCCTTTCTTACTTACTTTCACTTACATTAGATTAGATGCCTGCAAATCCCAGAAGCTATGATATGACCGTCTCTGTTTTTCTTCTATTTTCAAACTCAATTATTATTATTAATTAATTATTAAACTAAAATAAAAATGCTCACTTACTAGTATATTATATGGACCAACAAATCCAAAACACAAATTCATATCTGTGCGTTGAGGTTTCAAAAGAAGAAGTATGTGTTAAAATTAATTTCTTTTTTAAATTTGATAAGTATGTGTTAAAATTAAAAGAAGTAAAAAAAATGATAGAGGAAACGTAGCACAAAACAGAAGAGAGCAGAGCAGAGGTGAGAATCGTCAGATAAAGGGCATCTAATGCAGCAGGACAAGACAGCTCATCCCAACCCAAACTCACATTGTGTTTCTGTTTCTGTTCCTTTCCTTCTTTGTTTCTTTCTTTCTTTCTTTCTTTATCTATTACCTTTTTTTAATTTTATTTTATTTTATTTTATGTGATTGCCAAAAATCAAAATTGGTAGGGCGCTCCAGCTTTTCCTCATGAGTGGACTGTCAACTGTGGAGGATCTACAAAGACAAAATTGCCCTAACCCTACACCCATCCAAATCCAATTTTCAATTTTCAATTCTAGTCCTTGTATAAATTAATAAAGCTGCCTTTCTACCCAAAATTAAAATACAAACGGGGGAAAATATGCAAATGCAAATTGGCACACCGAGATCAATGAATCTAAATGGATTTTTATATATTCTCTATGTTCACCGTCAAATAATTACAATTATTCACTTTTTAACTGTTGTACTACTTTCTAATGCTTGCAATGAATCATGTACGCTTTTTATCCCATACAAAATGAAATTTCTCATATGATGCATTGCAAACAATAATAAAAAAGGAAAGAGATATATGTAGGATGGTCTAATCTTTGGAAACCATAGAAACTGTACGTGTGAGACAATTGTGGATGTTGGCTAGAATATAATATTCACATGCGCAAGCCAGTAGAATTTTAGTAAAGTAGCAATATAATGAGCACGTCTTTTAGGTCTAATGGAGTTATTTATTATAGATTGAAGCCATTACGCCATCAAATTTAAACCTTACACATAATAATGTCAAATGATCATATTAGACGACTAATTGATGAGTTAATTACGGGCATACATCATATCATATCATATGTTTGAGGTTCCTCTAGATCGATCCTATAATTTGAAATGGTTGAAGTATGAGTGTATAAGAACGTAAAGGAGAGTGAGGCAAGTGAACATGTCAATCTCGATTCAATATTTAGACTCCATGAGGTGACCGGTGACCTCCACCAAAGGCAAAGCTGAGGTCTAAACTAGAAATAACAGCCTGCTAACAATAATATTGTAAGCTTTATTCACATTAATCCTTGACATTGTTGATATTATAAATAGGCCCATAATTTTTTGTTTTGTAATGCATTTTATCTTATATTATTAGTTTACAATTAATCACGTCAACTTTTGTTCACATTGGTCCTTAAAATTGTAAAAAAAATTCATATATGTCCTTATATTTGTTATTAACAGTTCGATTAGTCTCTAAGTAAAATATTCAATTTAGTCATTGAGTAAAATATTCAATTTAGTCCAAGAACTTAATAGTTTCAATTATAAACTAACAGCAAGGATTAAATTGCATCACAGAGCACAATATTAAAGACTTATTTATACCGCTAAAAATATCAATAACTAGTGAAAACAAACCCTACAAAAGACAAAGACTAAATAATGTTTTTTTTTTGTTGTTATAATTCATGTCCAAATTCAAAACAGCATGAAAAATCATTTGCCATTTGTAATATGCATGTTACAACCGTTATACAGTGATTATCATGGTTAATGATCAATTTCACCATCAACTAGACTACTTCGCCTAACCGTTATGCACACATTTGAAAGGTGCAAAGTTTGAATACAATAATAGTATATAACATATAGAAAATTTAAAATTCCATGATTGAAAGGGGATTAATGCTGGGATAGGATAGAAGAAATATAACTTGTGAGTATGAGTCCATTTTATTTTTTTATTTTTTTGCATTTGTCTTGAAAATTGTTTAAAATTTTATATATTTGGAAAATACGTTTCAAATTTATTCTCACATATAATAATGTTTACTAGAGGCTCTCAGGCCCCAACTTCGGTGGTGTTCCGTCATCTGAATCCTAATAAGGATCTTGGTGTTTACTTCAAGCATGCCTTTACAAGTGAGATAATGAGGCTATTTATACAAGGTAATTCCTTCGAAACCCTGTTGTCCAGGTTCATTTTAAAATAGGAAAGTATCTAACATAAATACTAATTGATACAATGCGAATTTTTTGCCGTGACTTGAGCCTGCCCTCGCAATTTGATTTACACACCCTGGTTGAGTTGCCTTGAGAGCGTCCAAGTTGAGACCAGATAGTGCTTTAGCCCCGTAAGTCTCAAGGCCTTGGTTGAAGAGGTTTGAGTTGTCTTCCGCCGACCGCACATCTTCACAATTTCAAAAGTCCATATTCATTATCTTCGATTTGAGCGATGATCTTGTGGCATTAATGACAGTCGGTGATTTCCTTATATATTTATTGCATTTAGTAACCGTTTCCTTCTCCCAATGAATGCATTGTATCTGATGTTTTTAGAAGAGAACTTATGGCATCTTCTATGTCTATAGTGGCCCTTCCTTGTTGCTTTGCTAACACATCTTTACCTGCAATTCAAAGCCAATGTAGAAAAGAAAAAATATTATGTCCTTTTTGTTAAAGCCTTAGTGGCTATCAACTCTTGTCTTGTAAGTAATTTTCTGATAAGAAGTAAGCCATCTTGTCACATCGTATTTCCTATCATGAAAATTACGGCGTTGGAAGGGGGTGAGTCACCTTTGAGATTGGTGGCGACCTATGCCATCAAACCTAAATATTAATGGAAGGTATTGAGCTCTCTCCTTTTCCCCCTTCATGCACCATATTTCATACGAACTTAAAAGATGTGCAGAAGACAGAGTTGGTCTTGATACCGTCTTCTCACCCCTATTAGGGGCTTTTACCCGATCTTTTTCATTGTGCTTTAGAAAATATGCATTTTGGATCGATGATGTTCATTTCAGGTTACCTTTTGCACGTCTTCCATGTTCTAGCTTAGACTACAGACCAATGTCGCCATCTAATGGAAATGCGGACCTGGCGAGTTGGATCATTAGGAGCTTGAACTTTAATAAATCCAAGTGAGCTTGACTCTTGTTAATTCTTCTTTTCTCCCTTTTTTTGACACGTGCAATTGTTGATTTGCAAGTTTTTGAAAGGATGTTTTGAATCATGTCACAAATGCACAACTGTGATTTGTTACTTTAAACGATGCGGCAATTCCTTTCCCTAACCAGATGTTCACTCAAGGCTCCCAAAGCTCCAATTCTGATGGTGTTCCGTCGCCTGAACCCTAATAAGAACCTTGATGTTTACTATGAGCATGGCTTTATAAGTGAGAGAATGGGGCTATTTATACAATCTAATTCCTTCGAAACCCTAATGTCCAGTTTCATTTTAAAATAGGAAAGTATCTGACATAAATGTTATTTTAGACAATGCAGATTCTCTGCCGTGACATAAGTCTACCCTTGCGATCCCATTTACATGCTCGGGTTGAGCTGTCACGAGAGTATCCGAGTTGAGCTATTATGAGAGCATCCGAATTGAGGCCGAAAAGTTCAAATCTAAATATTTATTAGCCAACCCTTTTATCTAAGACTCCTCTCTAGTCATGAATCTCCACAAATAAACTTTTTTCTTGTTTCACAAGACTTAAAAGAAAAATTAACGCTTTTTAACCAAACAAATATTCAGCTTCACATTTTTTTTTAAAAAAAAATCAGCTTCATTCCTTACATCCAATTATAACAAAAATTAGTTTTCTTAAACATAAAAAGTATAACATATACTAATAAATAGTAGTATACACTAAACATTTTCAATAAAATTTTAAATGGTACTTTTTCTCATTTTTTTTTGGTATGACCACAAGTTTTCTCACCTTAAGGATGTGACTAATCTCGTTCGCGCTGCATGGGTGCTGGCCTCCGGGAATTTGGTATAAGTGAGATTCGAACACGGGACCTCCCACCGTGGATCATCCCTCTTATGAACTTAACGGAACCTTACACCGTTAAACCAACTCTTGGAGTTGTACTGTTTTTCATTGGTTGCTTTTAAACTTTTATAACGTTTTCCAGCTGGATTTTTTTTCCCTTTTGAAAAAAAAAAATTGCAGAAGAGGAAGGTGAAATTTCGTTCTGCATACTTTGAAGTTTTGGGCTGGATTTTTATGAAGTGTACAATTTTGTCCTGTCTCTATTATGGTGAACAGTCTTCGAATAGTACTTGATGGGGGTGTGTGTATACTTTTTCTATTTTTATATATTTCCAGCTAGTATTGTTATTCATTCTTGTATCAGAAATTTAAAATTTACATCTACCAAAAAAAATAAATTTGAAATTTACAACTAATATATAAATTAAAGAACACAACAGAAATAAAATCTGGACCCCCTAACTTATTTTTCTATATGGCAAATAATATTTAGTGCCCTAAGAGTACTATTTAAGAGCTTAAATATAGTAAAAAAGTATTGAAATATGTAGTTTTTTATATTCCGGAGAGACGGGACAATGTACTCAATTATTTTTCTATTTTTAATAACTTTATCTAGTGTCCTTAGGGCACTAGATATCAAGACCCTTTTTATATTACTTCGATTTAATTTGAAGTGTGAACACATAATCATATATATATATAAAATTAAATATACTAATCACACAAACAACCTTCATCCGTATCTTTATCTCTATCCTCTTCGATATATTATTAAATTCAACAAATCAATTGCCATTATCGCCCAGATCACAAGTAGTAATACATAAATAATGAACCAATATCCCTCTTTGAATGTGGTGACGATACTAGAAACTTGTTGCAATTAACATCGATGATTCGATGGGTATATTTGTAAATAACAAAAATTGAGGTCTACTGGTATTAATTTCACTGAATTGCCTGTTGTTCGAGGACAGTCACACAGTGAGAATTACTATTCATGCATCACACCCTCTTTGTTTGGTTCTTCTTATAAAAATGGATTCTTGATAGAGACTTTTACATTTTTCCTTTTATTTTATTTTTCCTCTTTGTTAATTAATAGTAACAAATTCTATTGAACCAACTTATATAAATTAAAAATTAAATAAACTTGATCCATTATTATATGAAATTAATATATATTTCTAGTAAAAATAAAAACATATTACGTCACAATTCCAAATGTTGGTGTATGTCACAGGATTGTCAGGAAAATTTCAGCCCCCACTTATTAGAATCAGGATCATTAAATTAGTGAGCTATGTGTGTTATTTAAATCTGTGCCCCTCTGCTAAAATTAAGTTTACAATGTGTCCTATCAATGGTATTTCAGTGCCAATCTTTATTTCTTTCTGTTCCCACTTGCTTTCCCTTTTAATCAAGCTTTAATTTTAATTTCGGTAGTCATACATCAATACTAATAAAATAATTTTTAATCCTTTTATTTTATGATCCTATAAATCTTTCTATTTATTTATTAATAAATATTTTAATATTTTTTTATTGTTTTAAGATTGAAATACATTTAATTTCATATTTTATAGAAGTATAATAGTAGGAGAATAAATATAAAGATTTTTAATAGAATCTAACATTACTCATACTAATAGTATTTAATAAAATAAAATGAAAAAAAAATCAAACAATTTCACTTCAATGTGCTAATTATATATGGTCTCTCATCTTCTTCAACTTATTAGAGCTTTGTTTCAACGGTAATGGAAATTTTGTCTTGTCCATGTTTATCGTGACGTCAATTTATGTGTTGTGAATTTTTGAGTTGTGTTTTATGATTTTCTCTTACTAGACAAATTTCTAATAATTTTGGATTTTGATTTAGATTTTAGTTAAATGAGAAATAAAAAATATACAAACCGAAATAAAAATTAATAGTTGAGATTATTGATACACAAAAATCGAGACGATTCAATAAAAAAAACATTTTTAACACTTTTGACCAAATAAAATCCTAATCAAACATGCCTTTTGTTTGATGTTGTATTTAGAGCTTGTTTGGAATAGTTTTGTTTTTTAGTTTTTAAAATTGTATTATAAAACAGTTTTCAAAAAAATTAGAGAAGTTTTTAATACAAATTTATATGTAAATTCAGAAAACTGAAAATTGAAAACAGAAACAAGTTTTACATGTTTCTAAATTTTAGTTTTTAAATACTGAAAAATAAAAGCTGTTCTCAAAAACTATTTTTGAAAACCCATCTGCCAAACGAGTTTTTTAATTTTTTGTTTTTAAATACAGAAAACTGTTTGTTTTTTAAAACAGGAATCAAAGAAGCTCTTAGACTTTCTACTTCTCATCACATATTCGCATTGTAGTAGTGTAATCTTTTATACAGCGTTTTGCCCGTTTAATAAAAAAAATTAAATTAATATATTTTTTTTCAAAAAATGTTATTAAAGAACCAAGGATATTGACTAAAAATTAAAAACTGAACACATTAAAAACTAGAAACTACTTTTACCATATAAAAAAACACAATTGTTATTTACTACTACTCCATATCAAGTAGTAGTATTTTCAATAGCTTGGGACGTTCTCTTTACAACAGAATGCCAATGATGTTTGGTACCGGAAATCTAATGGATAAGTTACTGCTCTCAATTTGACATTCAAATGCTCCTTTGAAAATTAATGTGTTTGCTTAGCGATATCTCCTTGATAGTATACCTAGCAAGTTAAACTTGTTAAGAAAGAGATGTGGTGTATGGTGAGTTGAATTGTTGTTTGTGCATCGCAACTCAAAAATCAACTTCACATTTGCTTCTCGACTATTGTATGACTGGTACTCTTTGGTACATGATTATGCACTAATTTGGCATTGAATATGCGCTTCACAATGATCCAAAGATTCAATATTTACAATTTTGGGATATCATACAACTTTCAAAGAAAAGGAGGAGGTGGTGACATCTGATTTGATTCTCAATAATTTGGACGATATGGATAGCTTGAAATCATATTATTTTTAAGGATGAAACTTGGAATACCCAACGTGTTTTGGAGTTAAGGTTTGCTCTTGACTTTGGATTAAAGCCTCTCCGCCGAGTTTCTATTATTCAATATCAGATTGGTTCTTTAATCCATTTCAACGTTAAGCTCTATGATCTTTTCAGGAGGGGGTAAATGTAATATAGGCAAACCTCATAAGGAAGTTAGTGTAATTATCCCTACGTAAAAATATAAACAAAAATAATATGTAAAGTAAAATATAATTAAAAAATAATGCTAATACAAAATTATATTAAAAAAGTTATACAAGTTTATATTAATATGATATTTTAGATATAGATTAACAGTATATGTAATTAAGTATATATTTATTAATGAATAATTCTATTAATACATACTAATAGTTATATATATATAATAAAAATAATTTTATAATGTTTAAAATAGTAAAACAATAATAAAAAGAATAATATTGTTTCAGTATATAAGTTTTAATTTATATGAAGAAAATGTGCACGGATCCAAGCTAAGGAAGCAGAGGGTCAAATAGAAAAATGTAAAGCTGCAAAAATTGGGAAACTTTTTCAGTTGTGAGAGTTTTGGAGTTTGGAGTCCCAGCCAGTACTTGCGTGTAATTGAATAGCGGAGTTTTCGGCAAAATCAGCTTTAATTAATTAATTAATTAATATAATCTTGATTAGTAATATAATCAGAAAGTGATTTACAACTCGTGGTCCACGTTGAAAGGGGATTTTCATGACACCTTTCTAAGATTTGTTGCATAGACTATTGCATCCGACCAACTCACACTTGAAAATAATGACCCTGTTTACTGTTTACGTTGACTTTATTCTATGATCATCATCAATCCAATTAATTACAACTTTATAAATACTACTACTACTACTACCTTTTTAAATCAGATTATATATGTTTTAATTATTTTCTCTCTAGTTGAATAAATGTTTTAATTATAACATTTTGTTTTTAATTTTATTTTCCCTGTCAACGACTGCGACTCATAATTGATATTTTTGGGGGATTTCATCAACTGTGTTTTAGTTTTAGTTTATTGTTAGCCCAGCCCAGCCCAGCCCAAATCTCTTTGAACCACGGAGTGACGTGTTAGCCCATTTCACTACAATTTCAAAATTCAATAATCAACATGAAATTGTTCGCCAGAAATTAATTGCAAGTAAGTACATAGATGAAAGATGAAGATTCAAATTAATTGCAAGTAAGTACATAGATGGATCGGAAGAGGTTGTGAAAGTGACAGATAACTTCAACCCTGCAAAGCACTAAACAAAGCTTTATAACCACTTTGTCACTAATTTGTATACGGCATATATCATGTCTTAAAATAATATGATAACATTCAAATATGTTATCATATTATATGTTCATTCAAAAAAATTAGATAGGATAAGTGCAAAATTTATCTTGCTCATTAATATCAAAATTTTCTATCATATCAATTTTATTTCACTGAATCATGTTCACCAAGTAAGTTTGTTTTTTTTGTTCAACCACGAAGCAAGTCAAAAAATTTAAAAAAATCGGGAATGAGTGAGATTAAACGAAACCCAATACAATTTTTGGGCCCAAAACATTGGATGTACTAATGCGATTTTTAAACGTTGAGATAGACACCATCCCAATTAAGAATGAGACTACCATTTTATTGGATATCAGCGTTTAAAATGATATTTTCGATCTGTAAAATAAAAATTATTTTTTTTATATTTTAATTATTTTACGGACAATACCGTTCGAAGATATACAAAAAAAAATAATGACTTCATTTTCATTAATGTCTGCTGAATCTAGAAAAAGAAAACACAGATATCAGTTTATGAGCAATGCAACACAATTATGCAAAACAAAAATGCAATAAGTTTCCTTTGCATTTTCTGTTTTCTTTTTTTTTAATATGAGTAATTATGATAAAAATTATTATTTTATTTTATATTTTTTGAGATTTATATAATAAATATCAAAAGTAATTAAAATGATTACAAATGATTTTTGTTTGTAATTTGTAATCTTTTGTAAAATTTACTTATTTTTGTTTACAAACCAAATACAAAATATTACCTTTTAATTTATTTTCTCTCATTCCTTAAATCAAATACTACCCCTTCCATCCCAGTCATGTAGTTCAGTTGGTGAATGAACATGCGTGTGTGGGTACGGAGTTCGATCCACAGTTATACTATTTGGAAGATGAGATTAGCACCATCTCTATTGGAAGTGACACTATCCTTTTTATATGTAAGAATCATAAACTTATATACTAAAAATGATGGTGCTAATCCCATCCACCTACTATTTTTGTATGAAAAAAAAAAATCAAATACTACCAAACCAAAAATAAAAAAAATAATAATATAAAGTAAACAGGCTCGAATGCGGTTATTTATTTTTTTTTAAAAAAAAAAAATCCGAATCCGGTTTAGTCCGGTCAGATATTCGGTTTGAGAAAAGGAGGAATCCGACATGAACATGGAAACCCGAAGCAAAGCTTCATCCTCCTCCAATTTTTCTCTCATCGTGAAGTTTCACTTCTTCTTTAAGACCTAACCCTAAAATTGAAATTGTTCTCTCCCGGAACAAATTGAGAGCGATGGAGACTCACTTCAATCACAGCCTCTTCGAGAGGCGCCCCTTCCTCAAGTCCAAGGCTCCTGCCGTTAAATGGGTCAAAGAATGGTACTTACCCCTTTCCCCTCTTTCATCTTACGCTTTTTTATTTCAAGTTTTGTATCTTTTTCTCAATTCTTCTATCATCTTTTACTTCTTTGGTGTTTGTAAACCATGGAAGTTGCTGATATTTCCCGAATTGAAGGAAAATTTCATATTTCGGGTGTTCTGTATGGTATAGAATTGGTATTTGTTGGATATCTACAGCGAAAGAAAAATCCAACAAATGAATAAGTAGCCAAAGGAGTTATCTGGATTAAGAATTTTCTTTTTTGATTAGTTGGCGATTATGTTATGCTAATAATCAGAGCAATGTTACTACTAGGGTTCCCCAAGATGTTGTAGCTACTGGTGGGAAGTGCATGCTCTTAAGATGGGTAACAGGTATGTCCTTTTTACTGCCTACAACCTTTTATCTTTGTTCACTACCGACCATATTCTCTTTCTCTGTTTTCCTGTCTGGTATTATTTATGCTGCTATTCAGCTTCTGGATAGAGCCTTTTGCACTTCCATGCATGTCTAAAATAATTGAAGAAACACCTAAGAGGATGTCTCTGATTGACCCTCTCCCCCTTTCTGATTAAACACCACAGTATTGAATGAGTTGAATTTGAATCCCCAAATGACACACTTGTTAAATCTGTTCATGATGCTGTATTTCTGCAATTTTGTATGCTATGATTCTGTTTTGGACTCCCATTTATCTTGTATGACACATCTGTAATTTTATGTATTTTTAATGCTTGTACTCTATCAAAATACTAAAAAGTTATGAAGTATGTAATGATTTGAAGGTTAATCATGCTTGCATCTAAGAGGCCATTGTATTATTTGTGGTTGATGTTTTATCATGGTTTCGGCGTTAACATATATTTTTTTTTTTTTTATGTTTTACTTTCATTAGAGGATGCCTTAAAGGCATTGAAAGAAAAGGAGAAAGAACCCTCTGCACCTGAGCCAGAACCAGAGCCAACTACTGAAGTACTTTTCCTCTGTAGCTATGAAGGCTGTGGGAAGACATTCATAGATGCTGGTGCTTTGAGGAAGCATTCTCACATCCATGGAGAGAGGCAATTTGTTTGCCATTATGAGGGATGTGGAAAGGTAGTTAATTTGTTACTTTAGATGTGTGCTCTGTGCGCACACACACTTAAGTTGTGTTTCATGTCAGGTTGCTAGGTGGAGGAGGCTTAGGAATGGGATATAATCATATATTATGTTTGTATGATTGTAATAGATAATAGATTTACGTCCAAGATAGGTACTTATCATTTTTTCCTTTTAGCTTCATAAACATTTTTATATAGATCACAGACAAAACAGATTGGAATGATCTGTTTTGTTCCTTTCTCTTTGGTTCCAAGTTCCACTCTTCTGGTGGAATAAAAGTTTACTACCTTTTGACAGTATATCTACCTTTTTTTTTTAACATGCATGAAAAAAATAGATAGAGCCCATATATATGTCAGTCCCGTTGTAACCTGTCTATCAAATGCTATGCATGTCTTAAGTTACAGTAATTTGTAGTTTGCTGTTTATTTTATTGAAAGCTTTATTTAGAATATGCTAAAAATATATTGTTTTTGCTGCAGAAATTTCTAGACAGCTCTAAGTTGAAAAGACATTTTCTCATTCATACAGGGGAGAGGGATTTTGTCTGTCCTCATGAAGGCTGTGGTAAGGTGATAAATCTATCCATTCAAAGGGTCTATTGACTCTATTCTAATTTTCTGTGGTGGTTTCCTTTCAGTAGTTGGTGTTGAGTATTCTGTTTATCGATATCTAAGGTTTGCATATTTGTATTTGAATTAATTTCATGTTTTGTGAATTCCATCATACCCTTAGTGTCAGCAAAATTCATTCTTTTACTTTTCACCCTGAACCTAACTTCTGACCTGTTTTTTCTCCAATTGTAATGATCAAACATTTAAGTATCAAAGCTTCAGCTGCTTGGTATTGAGGTAGATGACAATACTGCGTTGGGTCATGGCCGTATGGAACTGCTCATATAAAGGATGACCAACAGATTTAGAAATTTATCAGTTTTAAAACAACATACACCCAATCTTATTTGGTGATTGACTGTATTGTAACTCTTAAATGATTGTTACCACTGTCGTAATGATTTGTTAACAAGAGCATTTCTCAATATAAATAAACTTAACAGGCATAGTGGCCTATGGATGAATCTGACATGAAACTAGTTCATTGCTCTTTCTCTCTCTCTCTCTATAGGACAATTATTCGAATATTTATAGTATATTGTTGGTGCTCATCTTCAAAAGTATGCTGCATCTGAGAGGATAACTTTGGTACATATTGTCTGAATAATTTTCACTCTATTATTATTAATTATTAATTGGTTGCTAAGATTCTTTAGTGCCAATATGCAGGCTTTCTCTCTGGATTTCAACCTGAGGTCTCACATGAAGACACATTCACAAGAGAACTATCATATATGCCCATACCCAGACTGTGGGAAGAGATACGCTCATGAATACAAGCTCAAGAATCATATTGCTTCTCATCACGAAAAGGTTGGGTAATACTTCCACTTTGTGTAACTGATTTTTATTTTTGTGATGTTATAATTTGTCCCCTTGGTTTTCGTAGGGAGGTTTCATTTTCATTTGCTATCTTTTGACAAAGTATGCAAGATTTCTGATTTCTTGAATATCTAAATAACATGTCTCCAATTCAAACACGACTAATTCCACTTGTGGACAACTTGATATTGCATGTAAAAGTTTTGTAAAATGTCATCGCAGAAAATCTTTGTTCACTGTTTGAACCTCTTCTGACAGAATGCATCAGTGGATGTGGCAAAGTATACTACTCCGCCCTCGGAGAAGCAAACGAAAACTAGTAAACCTTCCGGGGGAGCTTACGGTTCAGCATCATCTGATCGCCCGTATGCTTGTCCGTATGAAGGGTGTGAAAAGGCCTACATTCATGAATACAAGCTCAAACTCCATTTGAAGAGGGAGCATCCTGGGCATATGTCTGAGGAAAATGCTGTGCATGCTCTGGCTAATGCTGATAATGAAATGGATGAAGCTAGTGATCAAGATGCCTATGGAGGGAAACGATCAAATGGTAAAAGTCAGAAGCAAAACAGGCCGAAGCCAAGCTTGAAGTTGCCTCCTTCCAAAATTGCCCAACGAAAGGGATCAGCTCCAGCTACCGCCACTTTAAATGTCATTAAAAAACCGTGGCCGGTAAAAGAAGAAACATACGATGAAGACAGCGAAGAAACTGAGGAGGATCGCGACAATATGGAAGACGGTTGGAGATTTGCTGCTGGAAACAACGAAGATGATGATGAGGAAACAGAATATGAAGACTGATATTTACTACTTAGGAGGTGAATGGCGTCTTCTATGAATGTAACCCCTCTCTTAGTATTTACTCTACAATGAGATAAGTTTTTTGTTTTAATTTGCTTCAAGAAATGCCATTTTCATGTAAAATTATAGTTTATCATTTATTGGAAGCATAAATGGTACAGTAGGAGACGAATTTATATTAATAAAAGGCAATTTTATATTCTTACGGAATTTTTGCTGCGATGCATGAACGGTCTTCCTGCTTGTATATGGCAAAGCACGTTTACCCCGGCACCAGAGTATTTGAAGTTTTTTTAAAAATCATATATTATTTCCTCTGAAGTTTCTAGTTCTATTGATATAATTTTTTATATTTTTAAAATTGCAACAATTTTTTTAGAGGTAGTGTACTATATACTTAAGAAAAGAATACGTTGTTTTTCGATCAAAAGACTTTTTTTAAATTATTTAAATAATTTGATGTTTCTAGCTCAATGTAACTTAGAGCTAAAAATTTTAAATTGAATAATACATTGTTTTTAAATAACTTTAAATTATATAAGTAATTTAAAAAATGGGTTTAAATCGAAAAACACTATTTTTAAGTGTATAATACATGTTTTCTTAAAAAATTATTGTACTTTTAAAAATATAAAAAATTCTGCAAATTGAGCTAGAAATTTTAAAGTGAATAATACATTATTTGTAAAAAAAAAAAACCCTCAAATTATTAAAGTAATTTAAAAATGTGTTTTGATCGAAAAACATCGCATTCTTCAGTATATGATCTCTAAAAAATTTGTTGCAATTTTAAAAATATAAAAAATTGTGTAGATTGAGCGAAAAACGCCAAAGTGAATAATACATTGTTTTCAAAAAACTTAAAATGATTTATGTAATTTAAAAACACATTTTGATAGTAAACACTGTATTCTTTAACTATAGTACACGGTTTTTTTTTGTAATTTTAAAATTATAAAAAGTTGTGTAGATTGAGCTAAAAATTTCAAAGTGAATAATATATTGTTTTAAAAAATGATTGAAGTAATTTAAAATTGCATTTTGATAGAAAAACGCAGAAAAGTATATAGTAACGATCTCTTAAAAATTGTTACAATTTTAAAATATAAAAAATTGCATCGATTGAGATATAAACTTTGAAGTGATTAAGACATTATTTTCAATTAGCTTCAAATTATTTAAGTAATTTCAAAAATGCATTTTACTTGAAAAACATTGTATCCTTCGAGTATATAGTACATAATCTCTTAATTTTTTTTACCATTTTATAAATACAAAAAAATTATGTCCATTGAGCTAGAAACTTCAAAGTTAACAATACATTATTTTCAACAAACTTCAAATTATTTAAGTAATCTAAAAAATGCATTTTGTTCGAAAAATACCATATTTTTCAAGTATATAGTATATAATCTCTAAAAAAATTGTTGCAATTTTAAAAATATAAAAAATTATGTAAATTGAGCTAAAAACATCAAAGTGAATAATACATTATTTTAAAAAAAACTTAAAATGATTTATGTGATTTAAAAACAAATTTTGATCGTAAACACTATACTCTTCAAGTGTAGTACACAATCTCTATTTTTTTTTGGAATTTTAAAAATATAAAAAAATATGTAAATTGAGCTAGAAACTTCAAAGTGAATAATACATTATTTAAAAAATATAAATGGATAAAGTAATTTAAAATCGCATTTTGATCGAAAAACACGACATTATACAAGTGTATAGTAATGATCTCTTAAAAATTGTTGCAATTTTAAAAATATAAAAATTGCATCAATTGAGCTATAAACTTCTAAGTGATTAATACATTATTTTAAATTATCTTCAAATTATTTAATTAATTTTAAAAATGCATTTTATTTGAAAAACACGATTTTCTTGGAGTATATAGTACATGATCTCTTAAATTTTTTTTCCATTTTATAAATATAAAAAAATTGTATTAATTGAGCTAGAAACTTGAAATTTAACAATACATTGTTTTCAACAAACTTCAAATTATTTAAGTAATTTAAAAAATGCATTTGGTTCGAAAAAACCATATTTTTCAAGTGTATAATACACAATTTCTAAAAAAATTGTTGCAATTTTAAAAGTATGAAAAGCAAGAAATTTCAAAATAAATAATATGTTTTTTATTTAAAAAAACTTCAAATTAATAAAGTAATTTAAAAAACGTGTTTTGATCGGAAATCACATCAATCTTCAAGTGTATAACATGATCTCTAAAAAAAAATAGTTGCAATTTTAAAAATATAAAAAAGTGAAAAATACATTTTTTTTTTAAAAAAAACTTCAAATGATTTTAGTATTTTAAAAATGCGTTTTGATCGTAAAACACCTTTATCTTAAGGTATATCGTACAATCTTTAAAAAAATTGTTGCAATTTTAAAAATATCAAATATTGTGAAGATTGAGATAAAAAAGTCAAAGTGAATAATATATTATTTTAAAATAAACTTTAAATAATTTAAGTAATTTAAAAAATGTCTTTTGTTATTGTACACGATCGGTAAAAAAATTGTTGCAATTGTAACAATATAAAAAATTATGTAGATTAAGCTACCAACTTCAAATTGAATAATAAATTATTTTAAAAAAACAAAATTATTTAAGTAATTTAAAAACACATTTAGATCAAAAAACACCGTATTCTTTAAGTGTACACACAATCTCTTAAAAGATTGTTTCAGTTTTAAAAATATAAAAATTTCTGCAGATTGAGTTAAAAAATTTCAAAGTAAATAATACATTGTGTTAAAAAAACTTCAAATTATTTAAGTTATTTTAAAAAACAGGTTTTGGTTGAAAAATACAGTATTCTTCAAAAGTATAGTACATTGTTTCTTAAAAAATGTTGCAATTTTTAAAATGTAAAAAATTGTGTAGCTTGAGCTATGTGTAGCTTGAGCTAGAAATTTCAAAGTGAATAATACATTATTTTCAGAAAAATTCAAATATTTTAGGTAATTTAAAAACAACATATTCAATTTTAATTCGAAAAACATCATATTTTTCACTTGTACACTACACGATCTGTAATAAACTGTTGCAATTTTAAAAATGTAAAAATTCTATAAATTAAGTTAGAATCTTCGAAGTAAATAATACATTAATTTTAGAAAGCTTCAAATAATTTAGGTAATTTAAAATTGGGTTTTCAATTTTATTTCAAAAAACACCATATTCTTCAGCTGTATAGTACACGATCTCTAAAAAAATTAGTGTAATTTTAAAAATATTAAAAATCACTTAAAATGAGCTAGAAAGTTATAAGTGAATAAGACATTATTTTCAAAAAATTTCAAATAAATAAGGTAATTTAAAAATCGCGCTCTCATTTTTATTTCGAAAAATACCATATTTTTAAGGTATATAGTAAACAATCTCTAAAAAATTTGTTGCAATTTTAAAAATATAAAAATAACAAAAAATGAGCTAGGAACTTTAAATTGAATAAGACACTGTTTTCAAAAATATTCAAATAATTTAGGTAATTTAAAAATTGTGTTTTCATTTTTATTTCAAATAGCACCACCATATTCTTCAAATATATAGTAAATGGTATCTAAAAAAATTATTTCAATTTTTAAATATTCATAATTATGTAAATTTAGTTAGAAATTCAAATGGATTAATAGATTATTTTTAGAAAGCTTCCTAAAACTTAGATAACTTAAAAATACCATTTTCATTTTTTTGCAAAACATCATATTTTTCAGTTGTATTGTAGATTATCTTTTAAAAACACTTTCAATTTTTAAAACATAAAATATTACCTAAAGTGAGCTACAAACTTGAATGTGAATAAGACATCGTTTTCAAAAAGTTTCAAATAATTTAGGTAACTTAAAAGTTATGTTTTTATTTATATTTCAAAAAATACCACATTCTTCAAATGTATAGTACAAATCTCTTAAAAAACTGTTGCACTTCAAAAATATTAAAAATCATGTAAATTGAGTAAGAAACTTGAAATTGAGTAATATTTTATTTTTAGAAAGCTTCAAATTATTTGGGTATTTTAAAATTACCCTATTCATTTTTATTTCGAAAAACACCGTACTTCAAGTGATAGAACACAATTTCTAAATTTTTTTTTGTAATTTTAAAAATATAAAAAAATTATGTAAATTGAGTAAGAAACTTCGACATAAATAATACATTGCTTTCGAAAGCTTCAAAAAATTTAGGTAATATAAAAAATCACTTTTTCATTTTTATTTCAAAAAACATAATATTCTTTTATAGTACACGATCTCTAAAAAAACTATAGCAATTATAAACATAAAAAAATTACCTAAAATGAGCTAGAAACTTCAAAGTGAATAAGACATTATTTTAAAAAAAAACTTCAAATAATTTAGGTAATTTAAAAACACCCTTTCATTTTTATTTTGAAAAAAAATCCTATTATACCAGTGTATAGTACACAAACTCTAAAAAAATGGTTGTAACTTTAAAAATATTAAAAATTATGTAACTTGTGTTAGAAACTTCAAAAAGAATAATACATTATTTTTCAGAAATCTTAAAAAAAATTTACGTAATTTAAAAACATCCTATTCAAATTTATTTCGAAAAACACCGTATACATGATTTCTAAAAAAATTGTTACAATTTTTAAAAATATTTGAATTGAGTAAGAAACTTCAGAGTAAATAATACATTGTTTTAAGAAAGATCAAAATAATTTAGTTAATTTAAAACAAGATATTCTCATGTGCTTAGTACACAATATTCTTCAAGTGTGTAGTGCACCATCTCTAAAACACGATATTCTTTAGCTGTTTAGTAAATGGTCTCTAAAAAAATGGTTACAATTTTAAAAGTAAAAAAATACCTAAAATGAGCTAGAACCTTCAAAGTGAATAAGACATAATTTTCAAAATACCTCAAATAATTTAAGTAATTTGAAAATCACGTTTTAATTTTTATTTCGAGAAATATCTCTAAATAATATTGTTATAATTTTAAAAATATTAGAAAATATGTAAATTGAGTTTGAATTTTCTAAATGAATAATACATTGTTATTATAAAGCTTCAAATAATTTAATTAATTTATAAATACCCTTTTCATTTTTTTTTCAAAAAAAAATCCTATTCTAAAATTGTATATTACTCGAACTCTGAAAAACTATTGCAACTTTAAAAATATTTAAATTTATTTAAGTTGAGTTAAAAACTTCAAATTGAATAACACATTATTTTTCATAAAGCTTCAAATAATTTAGTTGTTCTAAAAATATCCTATTCATTTTAATTTTCAAAAACACTGTATTTATCGTATACGATTTATAAAAAACTATTGTAATATTAAAAATTATGTAAATTGAATAAGAAAATTTAAAGTTTCGAGAGCTTGTAGCTCAAGAGGCATAAGGAGGAGCTCTTGAGCTCAAGAAAAGGGTCTCAATCCCCAGTGGGGTAGATTTAGGAGTAGTGTGGTATGAGGGGTTTGGGTGTTTGACCAATAAAAAAAAGAGTAAGAAACTTTAAAGTGATTAATACATTTTTTCATAAATCTTCAAATAATTTAGGTAATTTAAAAATCACTTTTTCATTTTTATCTCGAAAAACACGATATTCTTCAAGCGTATAGTATACGATCTCTAAAAATACTTTAGCAATTTAAAGAAAAAATTACCTAAAATGAGATAGAAATTTCAAAGTGAATAAGACATTATTTTCAAAATGCTTGAAATAATTTAGGTCATTTAAAAATTGTATTTTCATTTTTATTTCGAAACACATCAAATTATTAAGTGTATAATACATGATATCTAAAACAATTATTGAAATTTTAAAAATATAAAAAAATTATGTAAATTGAGTTTGAAACTTCAAATTTAATAATACATTAAATTTATAAAGCTTAACAGTAATTTAAAACACCCTTTTTATTTTTATTTTGAAAAATAAACTATTTTACATGTGTATAGTAATTGCAATTATTAAAATAAAAAATTTAGCTAAAATGAGATAGAAACTTCAAAGAGAATAAAATATTTTTTTTAGAACAATTCAAGTAATTTATCTAATTTAAAAATCGCGTTTTTATTTTTATTTCGAAAAACACCATATTCTTCAAGTTTATAATATACAATCTCTAAAAAATTGTTACAATTTTACAAATATAAAAAATTTGTAAACCGAGTTTGAAACTTCAAAGTCAATAATACATTATTTTCATAAAGATTCAAATAATGTAGGTATTTTAAGAATATCATATTCATTTTAATTTTGAAAAACACCGTATTCTTCAAGTGATAGTACACGATTTATAAAAAAAATTGTTGTAATATTAAAAATGATGTAAATTGAGTAAGAAACTTTAAGGTAAATAATACATTGTTTTCATAAAGCTTCAAATAATTTAGGTAATTTAAAAATCTCCTTTTTATTTTTATCTTGAAAAACACAATATTCTTCAAGTGTATAGTACACTATCTCTAAAAATACTTTAGAAATTTTAAAAATAAATTTTTTTACGTAAAATGAGATAGAAAATTTAAAGTGAATAATACATTGTTTTCAAAATGCTTGAAATAATTTAGGTCATTTAAAAATTGTGTTTTCATTTTTATTTCAAAACACATCAAATTATTCAAGTGTATAATACATGATATCTAAAAAAATTATTGAAATTTTAAAAATATAAAAAATTATGTAAATTGAGTTTGAAACTTCAAATTTAATAATACATTAGTTTTATAAAGCTTAAAAGTAATTTAAAACACCTTTTTTATTTTTATTTTGAAAACAAACTATTTTACATGTGTATAGTAGACGACCTGTAAAAAACTTGTTGCAATTATTAAATTTTTTTTACCTAAAATAAGCTAGAAACTTCAAAGAAAATAACATATTATTTTTAAAACAATTCAAATAATTTAGCTAATTTAAAAAATCACGTTCTTATTTTTATTTCGAAAAACATCATATTCTTCAATTTTATAGTATACAATCTCTAAAAAATTGTTAAAATTTTACAAATATAAAAAAAATTGTAAATTGAGTTTGAAACTTCAAGTCGTGAATACATTATTTTCATAAAGATTCAAATAATTTAGGTAATTTAAAAATTGTATTTTCCTTTTTTATTTTGAAAAACATCATATTTTTCAAGGGTATATAATACACTATCTCTAAAAAAAATGTTGCAAATTTTAAAATATAAAAATATTTGTAAATTGAGTTTTAAACTTCAAAGTGAATAATACTGATTTTTATAAAGCTTCAAACAATTTAAGTAATTTAAAAACACCATTTTTATTTTTATTTAGAAAAAATCCTCTTTTAGAAGTGTATAGTACACGAACTGTTGCAACTTTAAAAATATTAAAAATTATGTAAATTGAGTTAGAAACTCCAAAGTGAATAATTTTTTTTTTCAATAAGCTTCAAATAGTTTAGCTAATTTAAAAATTTTGTTTTCATTTTTATTTCGAAAAACACAATATTTTTCAAGTGTATAGTACACGTTGTCTTAAAAATTGTTGCAATTTCGAAAATATAAAAAAATGTAAACCGAGTTTGAATCTTCAAAGTTAATAATACATTATTTTTTTTGGTACATCAGAAAAATAAATAAAAATAAAACTAAAAAAACACTAAGAAGGAAGGGATCTAAAGTGAACAACTCCTACTCTATCAGCCAACAACAAACTAGACAGCTGATGGATAGGAGAGTGATCACTGTGAGAGGGAAAGCACTGCCAGATGCAAGTTTCGCGAGGGCATCAGCACAGAAGTTTGATTCCCTATAAGCATGCTCAAACCGACAAATCCTATTGCGAGACAAAAGCTCCTTGATGGACTGGATCAATGCACCATAAAGATGAAATTCTCCAGCACCCAGCTTGACGGTCTCCACCGCAAGGAGCGAGTCAGAGTGGCAAACAACATCACGATAACCAAGTTCAGGAAAAGACCACGATAGAGGCCGACAAACTCCGCATGAAAACTCGTGGAATCGCCCATATATTCATAGAAGCCAAAAAGCAACTCTCTGCAGTGATTACCGCCGATATTCAACTTCACTTGATTCTCCCTCGGAGCGCACCAATAGACTTCTTTTTGCAAGAAAACCCGCGAGATAGAAGTGTTCAACCGTTGCAGCAAGCACACAAATAGGCATCGTTATAAATCGCTGAAATGGTCTCAAAGTTAGACATGATCTTACCTTTATTACGAGCGCACCACACATGTCACGCGGTGCAAGCGAACAAGATTCCATTGCCATTCTTCAGGAAGCTAGAACCCAAGAACCAACGTTATTATCCAAGAACTGAGCGTCCTCACGAAAACTAACGCCGCACCAAATACTTCTCGCTTGAGCACAGTCACGCAAGCAGTGCAGAATGGTTTCATCGGCCAAGCCACAACGTTGGCACATAGCAGATGCCGAAAGGTTCCGGTGGTAGCGAAGCTCATTCGTAGGGAGAATACCAAGTAAGCAAAGCCAGAACATAAAGGCCATACCCTCAGTAATTGGTTGATGTCAAACCCAAGCAATTTGAGGAGTATAATGTCGAGATTGCCAATGATCTTGGAGCCAAGAAGCCGCAGAGCGAGAAGAATAAGAGCCATGAACATTAGCAGCCCAAATAAGAAGATCCTGAACAGACGGGTTAACGTGCACTAAGGAGCACTTATTTTTTAATTTGCTAGGCAACACAATGGCTAACAGATCAAAATTCCATGCACCATTAACACACACATCCTTGATCAGCAAGGTAGTATCTTGAATATTTACGTAAGGGACCTTGTCACATAAGAAACCATCTGAAAGCCAGCGATCATACTAAAAAGACACCTCGCCAACTCCCACACGCACCTTATATCCATCCTTCAAATGATTAAAAGCACGCATAATAGATTTTCAAGCATAAGAGCTGACTGCCGAAACATTAACATTAAATATAGAGGATCCTTGCAAATATTTTTGGCGCATCATTTTAACCCAAAGCTTGTCATCATCATGAATAATGGCCCATGAAAGTTTCCCTAACAAATCGATATCCGAGATGCGGGCTAAGCGAAAACCCAAACCACCAACACGCCGAGGTAAAGCCACTTTATCCCAACGAATCAAGCTCCACCCATTACGGTCACAGGAGCCAGCTCAAACAAAGTTCCGAACAATGGAGTCAATAGAGGCACACACCGATTGAGGGAGCCAAAGGTTTTGCATGCAATATGATGGAATAATAGCAAGAACTGAGGAGGCAAGAGTAGTATGGCCAGCTCTATTAAGCAACTTACCCTTCCAAGACGAAAGACGTCGTTTCATGGAATCCACTACAAATTCAAAGTCACTCTTCTTCACTCTACCCTGGAGAATGGGGAAGCCCAAATACTTCCCAAAGTTAGAGGAATATGCAATAGACGAAATATCTGAAAATTTTGCCTGTTTGGTGTGAGGGACATTTCCGGAGACAAACATCTTAGACTTCTCAACATTAACCTTCAAGCCAGAAGCAATACAAAATTTCTCCAAGACATCACGAATAACTCTGACTTGTTTACTCTTGGCCCGGGCAAAAAGCAGACAATCATCTGCAAAGAACAAATGAGAAATAGCAGGACCATTGCGTGAGACCTTCACAGGCAGTCAATCACCATTGTCCACTTTACTCTGAATAAGACAAGCCAATTTCTCCATGCAGAGAACAAAAAGATAGGGTGATAGGGGTCTCCCTGGCGCAGTCCGCTAGTAGGAGCGAAGGCAGGGAGAGTATTACCATTCCAAATCAAGGACAACGTCGATGAAGTAACACAGGCCATGATAAGATTAACCAAAGGGATAGCGAAACCAAACTCCAACAAGGTGGCGCGAAGGAAACCCCAGTCAACTCTATCATAAGCCTTTTCAAGATCAATCTTAAAAAGGATAGTACCACACTCACCCTTCTGGCGACGAATATAATGAAGGACCTCCTGGGCAATGGCATTCCCCAAAGTTCCCCTCCCCAGAATAAAGCTGCTCTGAAGAGGACCAATCAACCCATCCAATAACGGCCGAATCCGATTCACAAGAACTTTGGAGATAAGCTTGAGAGAGACATTGCAAAGGCTGATTGGACGAAACTCCTTAAAACGGCAAGGAGCATCAACCTTTGGAATGAGCACAAGAAGGGCATCTGCAATGCGATCAGGAATAGTACCTGAAGCCATAGCGTCCCTGACCATAAACCATAAGTCATCGCAGATGGTCTCCTAAAAGGTTTTGTAGAAAATAGCCTGAAAACCATCTGGACCTGGAGCTTTGTAAGGTTTCATAGCCTTCAGAGCAGCTAGGACCTCCTGCTTAGTAACAACAGAAGTAAGGTTATTAGCGAGCAAGGGGTCAACAAAAGGAACAGTAACCTGAGCCAAAAAAAGCGGTTGACAAGCTTCCGAACTGCAAAACAAGGACTTGAAGAACTTAATAGCCTCTGCATAACAACATCATCTGAGCACCAAATATCATCCACAAAGATCCCCGCAATCTTATTACGACGTCGGCGAACAATGGTCTGAGCATGAAAGAACTTAGTATTCCAATTTCCATGCACTACCCAATTTTCCCTTGACTTTTGAAACCACAAGAGTTCTTCACGTAATAAGATATCTCTATATTTCATTTGAAGCTGCCTTTCAAGTCTCAAAGCACTCTCCGAAGGGAAAGATTCAAGTTGACACTGGATACCACGAATACGGCCCTCCAAGTGCCTCTTTTGACGAAAGACGTCGCCGAAAACTTCCGTATTAAAAGTATCAGAATCTTTTGAACCGCCAGGAGCTTGTCATGAAATAGCGGAGGCGAAGAGAACCAAGCCGCCTCCACAACCGTCCTACACTGAGGGTGATGAGTCCATGCAGCTTGAAACTTAAAGGCTCGGTTAACACGGTGCACCGGTTGATAAGAACGAAGCAGGAGAGGGTTATGATCAGAGTAATGCCGGTTGAATATAGGCCTCCGGAAAATCAGCCCGCCAAGCAAGATCACCCAAACCTCTATCCAATTTTTTCAACAGAAGTTGGTCACGCTCCTTATGTCTAGACCACGTGAAGCTACCACCAACAAGGCAAGGCAAGATCAAGTAGGTTACAGGCCCCGAGAACATTATCAAAGGCAGCAGCCCGATTCGAACAAAAAAGTCACCATAGACCTCAGACGGCAAAAGAATTTTGTTAAAATCCCCCACGAGAAACCACGGAGCATTACAGCGATTTCGTAACGAAACAAGATAATCCCAAAACTGTTGCCGAGTAGAGGAAATCGGGCTCGCATAAAAAATAGAACACATCCAGCTTTTAGCACCAAAGGAGATGCGTAGCGTAATAGCTTGAGAGCAGTTATGAGAAGGAGTACAAAGAACTATTAGATAGTATTCAAATACCGCCGGCATGTCCACGAGCTTGTTGAATTTCGACCTTTTGGTAACCCAAGTTAGACCAAAACTGCTCAACCCGCTCAAACTAGACGTGAGGCTCCAAAATGCAAAAGAGAGTTGGTTTTAACTTAGACACCAACTCTTTAACATTAGCCTTCGCTTCCCTATTGAGAGCACCACGGATATTCCAACACAAAATAGAAAAATCTTTAAACTCAATCATTGATAACAGAAGAAAAGGGGAAGGCTTAAGGTCCAAGAAAGATCAAGCAGAGTCGGCGTGTTACCCGAAGACGAGGTAGAACCATTGCCGAAGTTGGATTGTGGTCGTTGCAGGATACGAACAGTGCCATGCGAAGAGGGAACCATCGTTGGCTTTTCCACCTGACGTTGACCTTTGCATTCCCTCTTGACGATTTCACCAAGGTCTCTTTACGTAATTTTTTTAGCAGCCAGGGATTTCACGTAATGGAGCATCACCATTCAGAGTCTTCAATTGGAGGGATTCAACTGAGATTAATTTGTCATTCTCCATCTCACCTTTGCCTTTCCCTTGATGTTTGTTACTGGTGGATCCTGTTTCCTTTTTAACAGCACCCTTGCCTCTTTTTTTTTCGAGTAACAACACGCCACTCCTCATGAAGTGGTCCCATAGAATTATCTATAATGATGGGGCAATCATGATTTGCGCCAGAAATCGTAACAGAATCCGCTGATGTCTCAGAATCTATTTTTGGATTGGCATTCTCCATAACAGACGCCGACGACGTGTTGTTAGGAATAGCACTGCCTTGCGATCCTGGTGGCAAAGTGGATAACGGTGGCGGCTGGGACTTCACCACCGCCGCGACATGTGGCCGTAACAACCGCAGGCCCCACAAAGAATGTGGAGGCCTTCATATTCAACCTGGTGCCAAAACCCCTGAAAACACACCTTTCCAACAACTGGTTTCTCAAGGTCGACCTCCACACATGCTCGAGCAAAACGCCCATGAGCAACATTCAGCGTGTGCATGTCCACCCGTAAGGGTTTACCAACAGCCTCCGCAAGAGTCATGATCACCTCTTCTTCCTAAAATACAGATTCAAACCCGGAAAGTGAACCCAAACAACAGTCCGAGAAACCTTCGCCGTCGGTGACACAAATTCTGGAGACAAGGTTGCACCGCAAGGTAATGATCGAAAATCATCCATGGGCCTCCCTCCATCACTTTCTCTCTGTCATTCGGCTGATCAAATTTCACCGTAAAAAAACCATTGTCCACGTCCAACAATTGGAAATCTCCAGAAAGTTTCCAGAGCGATCGGAGGCGATCGCGCATAGTGTTGAAACCCAGACGTTTTCCCAAAAGTTTAATCACCAAGGTATCCCACCAGGGAGAACAATTCTTGAAATAATCCCATAACAACGGGAGCAAGACGATTGCCCTTCCGATATTCCATCTTCGCAAGGTTCTTCTCATACAAGTTACGTCGCTCTTTCTGCATTGAAGGTGCAGAATTACCCGTTAGCATGTCCTTAAAGCTACGCTGCTTTGCAGTTTTGTGAGGAGGATCATCAGAATTTGAAGCCCTAGCAGAGCCTCCGGCGGAAAAAGAAAACGTAGCCATCTTGATAAATAAATAAATAAATAAAGGTATTTTAAGCAATGAAACCTTATAATAATACATTTTTTTCATAAAACTTCAAAAAATTTAGGTAATTTAAAAATCGCGTTTTCATTTTTAATTTCGAAAAACACCATATTTTTCAGGTGTATATAGTACACAATCTCTAAAAAAATAGAAGTAAATTTAAAAATATAACACTATTTGAAAATTTAGTTTGAAACTTCAAACTGAATAATACTTGTTTTTATAAAGTTTCAAATAATTTTGGTAATTTAAAAACACACTTATCTTTTTTATTTAAAAAACATTCTTATCTACAAGTGTATAGTACACAAACATTCCAACTTTAAAAATATTATAAATTATTTTAATTGAGTGAGAAACTTCAAAGTGAATAATACATTGTTTTTAGATATATTCAATTAATCTAGGTAACATAAAGACACCCTATTTAATTTTATTTTGAAAAACCCTCTATTCTCCAGGATTATTGTCCACGATCTATAAAAGAAAACTATTGTAATTTTAAAAATATAAAAAATTAAATAAATTGAGTTAGAAAATTCTAATTTAATCATACACTATTTTTAGAAAGCTTAAAATAATGTAGATAATTTAAAAATTTATTTTTTATTTTTATTTCAAAAAACATCATATTCTTCAAGTGTATCGTACATAATCTCTAAAAAATAGTTGCAATTTTAAAAATATAAAAAATATGTAAGTTGAGTTTGAAAATTTAAAGTTAAGAATACATTATTTTCATAAAGCTTCAAATCATTTAGGTGATTTAAAAATCAAATTTATATTTTTATTTATAAAAACACCATATTTTTCACGGGTATATAATACACGAACTCTAAAAAAATTGTTGCAAAATTTAAAATATAAAAATATTTATAAATTGAGTTTGAAACTTAAAAGTGAAAAGTACTTGTTTTTATAAAACTTCAAACAATTTAAGTAATTTAAAAAAAAAAAACTTTTCATTTTTATTTAAAAAAAGCATCCTATTCTACGAGTGTATTGTACACAAACTTTAAAAAAATTTAAAATTATGTAAATTGAGTTAGAAACTCCAAGTTGAATAATATATTATTTTTCAAAAAGCTTCAAATAATTTAAGCTAATTTAAAAATCATGTTTTTATTTTTATTTTGAAAACGTCATATTCTTAAGTGTATAGTACACGATCTCTTAAAAATTCTTGCAAATTTGAAAATATAAAAATATATAAATTGAGTTTGAAACTTAAAAATTTAATAAAACATTGTTTTCATAAAGATTAAAATAATTTAGGTAATTTAAAAATCAAGTTACATTTTTTATTTTGACAAACACCATATTTTTTAGGTGTATACAGTACACAATCTCTAAAAAATAGTTCAAATTTTAAAATACAAAATATTTGAAAACTGAATTTGAAACATCAAAGTGGATAATATTGTTTTTATAAAGCTTCCAATTATTTTGGTAATTTAAAAACATCCTTATCATTTTTATTTCGAAAAATATTCTATTCCAAACGTGTATAGTACACGAACTCTAAAAAATCTTCTATTCTTCAAGTTTATTGTCCACGATCTATTAAAAAAATTGATGCAATTTTAAAAATATTTAAAATTAAATAAATTGAGTTATAAAATTAAATTTAATAATACATTATTTTTAGAAAGCTTCAAATAATTTAAATAATTTAAAATTTTCATTTTCATTTTTATTTCAAAAAACACCATATTTTTAAAGTGTATAGTACAAGATCTCTAAAAAATTGATTCAATTTTTAAAATATAAAAAAATATGTAAATTGAGTTTGAAACCAAATAATATATTATTTTTATAAAGCTTCAAATAATTTAGGTAATTTCAAAATTTCCTTTTCATTTTTATAGTACAGGAACTCTAAAAAAACTTTGCAACTTTAAAAATAATAAAAGTTATGTAAATTGAGTAAGAAAATTCAAAGTGAATAATACATTATTTTCACAATGCTTCAAATAATCTAAGTATTGTAAAAATTGAATTATAATTTTTATTTTAAAAAATTTTCTATTCTACAAGTGTATGGTATACGAACTCTAAAAAATTTGTTTGATCTTTAAAAATATTAAACATTTTGTATATGGAGTTACAAAGTTCAAAGTGAATAATACGTTATGTTCAGAATGCTTCAAATTATTTAGGTAATTTAAAAATTGTGTTTTCATGTTTATTTTGAAAAATATCATATTCTTCAAGTGTAATACATGATCTCTAAAAAATTGTTTGAATTTTAAAAATATAAAAAAATATTTATATTGAATTTTAAACTTCAAATTAAATAATACATTGTTTTAATAAATTTTCAAATAATTTATTGTCACATCCCATAAATTTCCTAGAAAAGAGCTATTGTTCTTTTATAACAAAATGGGGATTTAGGGATTTGGTTACAATCCTTAAGAAATTAGAGGGAATGACTATGTTGCAATTTTATAAAGTGCCATGAGGGACCACATAGCAAGATTTAGAAACTAGTTAAGTGACGCAAAACCCTCACTTCCCCTTCTCCCCCTCTCATTTCAGCCCACACAAGACCATACTCTTCTCTCTAGTTCTTCATCCCCTCCTCAAACCCTCTCCTAATTCCTTGATCAATCTCACCATAAAAGCTCAATTCCATGTTGTTTCCTTAAGAAATCATCATCACCAAGCCACAAGAAAGGTAATTCTTCTCTTTAATTGAACATGCAAGCCCCTTACTTCCTCCCTCATTCTCGCCCCTTTATGCCTTCCTCACTCTCTTCATTTCTCATTTTCACACTTGCTCTCCAAGGGTTGCCCAAGCCCAAGAGAGATGAAGCTTCTCCTTCCTTGATTCTTCACCATTGGAGCTTGGAGAAGGCATTTGAAAGCTTAGAGAAGCCATTAAAGTGCCTAGGTAAGCCATGCATCTCCACTCACTCTCATTCTTAGTCAAGCCCCATTTTGGGGAAAATGATCTCCCAACTCAAATCTCTAGCATGAAAACTTGAAATGGAGTCCTAATGGGGTGCTAATAGCTTCTATTTGTGAATATTAGGGATTAACAAGTCATTTGGGAAAGTTAAGAGTTTTTGGGTACACTTGGAGAAGACAAGGGCTTTGGAGCTCACTTGAGAGGTAACCCCACTAAACCCAAAAACTTAGGCAAGATAAGGAATAGAAAATGATGTATGACTTGATTTTTAGCTAATATGAAATATAAGATAGGAATGTGTTTGAAATCATAATGTTAAATGTTTGATGAATTGTGGCTTGACTATTGATGAATTGTGAAATGTTTGATGATTAGGATTAGACTTGTTAAGTGGGATGATTTAGTTTGATGCATGTAGTTTATTTTGTAAACTATTGTGGCAATGAAAGTAAAGTGTGAGAGTTTTCCTTGTTGACATATTTTGATGGAGTAGTGTGAATTGAGAAACCATAGGTGTATGTGTTGAAATTGTGTCTTGTGATTTTGATGTGAGATTGAATGAATGAAGCATTTGTGTTTGAATCATGCTATTGTGCACTTGATTTGTGTCAATTTGATTGTATATGTGTGAAGTTGTTGTGCCATGATGGGGGTAGTGTTTTGGAAGTTAGAATGGGGTCAAGGAAGGAGGTTAAAAGGAAAGAAATTAAGATTTTGGTTAAATTCGCAAAAGCTGTCATTTGTGGCTGGGGTTCGAGCGTCAAGATTGGGGCTCGAGCGCCAGGACAAAATTCCTGGCAGTGGCAAATGGATGTCTGGCGCTAAAGCGTTAGAATGGGGGCTCGAGCGCCAGGGTGGAAAAATGTTGCCTAACGCTCAAACGCGAGAATGGGCGCTTAAGCGCCACTGCTCTGTACCACCTTAAATTGTTTTAACTTCCAAAATGCATTATGGACCCTAATAGACTATTTCTATTGTTAGAATCAATGTAAATAGGTCCATATGACTTAGTAACATGTATTAGGGTCATGAAATGATAATGATAAGTATAGTGTTATGACATGGATTGAAAGTGATTTAATTAGTGATTAATGAAATTGTAATGCCATAAATGATGAATGGTGAATGTTGTATGCAAATGATATGAGTTGAATGTGAAATGCATGATAACATTTTATGTGAAATGAAAATGAAATTTAAAGACAAGTTTAAGATTTCCCCCATCAACGGATGTTGAGTAAGCTGGTTGAATCCCACCGGTCAGACACCGGGTAAGCGAACAAGCATGAAAAGATTGAGAATGTAGGGTCTCCCAATGAACGGGGTAAGATGACCTGGACTAGTAGGGTTGCCCGGTGACCGGGAAGATGGCCCGAAAGAAAGGACTATCCTAATGAACGAGTCAAAGTCCTGGGCTATTCCCAATGAACGGGGTCAAGATAACCCGACAGCTAGTTTGATCACGGTAGGGACGCTTGTCGTGGTCCTAGTTTTGAGCTCAACCTCGCGTTACTGCCACGCGCTAGGGGAAGTCTAGTGCACGAGGCTTCCATAAAAGACTCAAGAAAAGAAAAGAACTAAGTATGTTAATGAAAGATCTACATACATCCATAATTGTCATAGCATGCATTATGCATGAGTTGTTGCATTGATTGTGGATTGAATTGTGTGTTAGGAATTAAATGAGGTGTTTTCCAGTTAGACTGGTTGCGATATGGTATAAAACTGTTTTAAAAAATGTCGGGGGTTACTCAGTTATATGTTTACATATAACTAACAGTTATCATATTGCAGGTATCAGAAGATTGTGAAGCGAAAACCACAAATGAGATGAGCTGTGGGCTTTTCTTAGGTATAGCCACACATGGTGAAGCTAAATCTCAAGTTTATATGTTAATTTGTTCAGCTGTATATGAATCCATATAAATTGCAAGGGTTGTAATTATTATTATTATTAATTGTTGTAAATTAGAATTTAGCTTCCATTTTGGAAGAAAAAAAACTAACTCAAAAAATTAAGGTGTTACATTTATGTAATTCAAAAAGCATCCTATTTTACAAGTGTAAATTACACGAACTCTAAAGAAACTGTTTCAGCTTTAAAAATATTAAAAATTATGTAAATTGAATTAAAAACTTCTAAGTGAATAATACATTATTTTCATAAAGGTTCAAATATATTAGGTAATTCTCAAACACCATTTTTCTTTTTATTTCGAAAAACATCATATTCTTGTATAGTACATGAACTCTAAAAAATTGTTGTAACTTTAAAAAATATTAAAAATTATGTAAAATTATTTAGAAACTTCAAGTTGAATAATAAATTGTTCTTAGAAAACTTCAAATAATTTAAGTAATTTAAAAATCACGTTTTCATTTTTATTTCAAAAAACATCATAACCGTTAAGTGTATAATACACGATCTCAAAAAAAAGTGTTGCAATTTTAAAAATATAAAAATATGTAAATTGAGTTTGAAAATTCAATTTTAATAATATTTTATTTTCAGAAAGCTTCAAATAATTTAGGCAATTTAAAAATTACATTTTCATTTTATTTTGAAAAACACTATATTCTTCAAGTGTATAGTACACAATCTCTAAAATAATTGTTACAATATTACATATAAAAAAAATATGTAAATTGAGTTTCAAACTTCAAATTAAATAATATATCATTGTTATAAAGCTTCAAATAATTTATGTATTTTAAAAACACCCTTTTCATTTATAATTCGAAAAACACCGTATTTTACAAATGATAGTAGGTGAACTCTAAAAAAATTATTTGCAATTTTAAAAATATTAAAAATATGTAAATTGAGTTAGAAACTTTAAAGTAAATAATACATTATTTTTAGAATGCTTCAAATAATTTAGGTAACATAAAAATTGCATTTTTATTTATATTTTGAAAAACACCATATTCTTCAAGTGTATAGTGCACGATCTATAAAAAACTGTTACAATTTTAAAAATATAAAAAAAAATTGTAAATTGAATTTGGATCATCAAAGTGAATAATAAATTGTTTTTATAAATTTCAAATAATTTAGGCATTTCAAAGACACCCTTTTCATTTTTAATTGGAAAAACACCATATTCTTCAAGTGTATAGTATACGACCACTAAAAAATTGTTGCAATTTTAAAAATATATGTAAATTGTGTTTGAAACTACAAAGTGGATAAAAGATTATTTTTATAAAGCTTCAAATAATTTATATAATTGAAAAACACCATTTTCATTTTTATTTCGAAAAAAAAATCCTATTTTATAAGTGTAAAATACACGAACTTTAAAAAAACTGTTGTAACTTTAAAAAATATTAAAAATGAAATAAATTTAGTTAGAAATTCAAAAGGAATAATAAATTATTTTCAGAAAGGTTCAAATAACTTTTTATTTAGAAAAACCCTATAATCTTGAAGTATATATAGTACACGATCTCTAAGTATCTTTTGAAATTAAAAAATATTCAAAATTATGTAACTGTAGTTAGAAACTTCAATTTAAAAATTGTGTTTTCATTTCCAAAAAAAAACCATATTTATCAAGTAGTGTATAGTACACGATCTCTAAAAAAGTTGTTGCAATTTTATAAATATTAAAAAAATGTAAATTGAGTTTGAAATATCAAATTAAATAATACATTGTTTTTATAAAGCTTCAAATAATTTAAGTAATTTAAAGACGTTGTTTTCACTTATATTTCGTAAAATATCCTATTTTACAAGTGTATAGTACACGAACTCTAAAAAAAACCATTGCAAATTTAAAATATTAAAAATTCTGTAAATTTACTTAGAAATTACAAATTTATTAATACATTATTTTCAGAAATTTTCAAATAATTTATGTAATTTAAAAATGTCATTTTCATTTTTATTTTGAAAAACATTGCTAATAATTTATGGTGTCTAAATTATATAAATAGAGTTTAAAACTTCAAAGTTAATAACACATTATTTTTATAAAGCTTCAAATTATTTAGGTTGTTTGAAAATCGGGTTTATATTTTTATTTTGAAAAACATCACCTTCTTCGTACACGATCTCTAAAATAATTGTTGAAATTTTTTAAAATATAAAAACATATGTAAATTGAGTTAGAAACTTCAAAGTGAATAATAAATTATTTTTAAACAGCTTTAAATAATTTAGATAATTCAAAAACACCCTTTTTAATTTTATTTTGTAAAACCCTCTCTATTCTACATGTACACTATCTCTGGAAAATTTGTTGTCATATTTAAAATATTAAAATTATGTATATTAAGTAAGAAACCTCAAATTTTATAACACGTTTTTAGAAAGCTTGAACAAATTTAGGTAATTTAAAAATTGCGTTGTCATTTTTATTTTGAAAAACACCATATTTTTTAAGTGTATAGTACACGATCTCCAAAAAAAATTGTTGCAATTTTAAAAATATAACAATATGTAAATTGTGTTTAAAACTTCAAAGTGAAAAATACATTATTTTTATAAAGCTTCATAGAAATTAGATAATTTAAAAAAATTCTTTTCATTTTTATTTCAAAAAGTATCCAAATCTATAAATTGTTGCGATTTAAAAATATTAAAAATTATGTAAATTGAATTATAAACAACAAAGTGAATAATACATTATTTTCAGAATGGTTTACAAAATTTAAGTAATTTAAAAATACCTAATAAATTTTTATTTCGAAAAATCATTTGTTCTTAAAGTGTGTAGTACACGATATATATAAAAAAAACTATATCAATTTTAAATATATTAAAAATTATGTAATAGTTAGTTACAAACTTCAATTTTATAATACATAGTTTTTAAAAAGCTTCTAATAATTTAGGTTATTTTAAAATCGCGTTTTACTTTTTATTTTTAAAAACACCATATTTTCCAATTATATGGTGCATGATCTCAAAAAAACTGTTTCAATTTTAAAAAATATACAAAAAGATTTAAATTATGTTTGAAACTTCAAAGTGAATAATAGAATGTTTTTATAAAGCTTTAAATCATTTAGGTAATTTAAAAACACCCTTTTTATTTTTATTTTGAAAAATATCCTATTCTACAAGTATATAATGCATGAGCACTAAAAAACCTGTTACAACTTTAAAAATATTAAAAAATATGTAAATTTATTTAGAAACTTCAAAGTGAATAATAATTATTATCAGAAATGATCAAATGATTTAGGTAATTTAAAAATTCCCTATTCATTTTTATTTACAAAAAACCTATATTATTCAGGTGTATAGTACACCATCTATAAAAAATCTATTGTAATTTTAAAAATATTCAAAATTATGTAATATTGGGTTAGAAACTTCAAGTTATTAATACATAGTTTTATAAATCTTCAAATAAGTTAGGTAATTTGAAAATCGTATTTTCTTTTTATTTCGGAAAAATACTATCTTCTTCAAGTGTAATACATTATCTCAATTTTTTTTTGCAATTTAAAATATATAAAAAATATGTAAATTGAGTTTGAAACTTTAAAGTGAAAAATAAATTATTTTTATAAACCGTCAAAAAAATTAGGTAATTTAAAAAAATCTTTTCATTTTTATTTTGAAAAACACCTTAATCTATAATTGTATAGTACACAAACTCTAAAAAAAACTGTTGCAACTAAAAATTATTAAAATTATGTGAATTGAATTATAAACTTTAAAGTGAATAATACATTATTGTCAGACAAATTCAAATAAGTTAGGTAATTTAAAAATAACCCTTTTATTTTTATTTTGAAAAACATCATATTCTACGAGGGTATAATGCACCAACTCTAAAAAATATGTTGCAACTTAAAAAATATTAAAAGTTGAAAAATTTAATAAGAAACCTCAAAGTGAATAATATATTGTTTTCAGTAAGAATCAAATAATTTAGGTAATTCAAAAGCACCCTATACATTTTTATTTAGAAGAACCCTATATTCTTTGAGTGTATAGTACATAATTTCTAAAAATTTTTTTGCATTTTTAAAAATATTAAAAATTTTGTTATATTGAGTTAGATACTTCAAGTTTATAATACATAGTTTTTAGAAAAGGTTCAAATAATTTAGGTAATTTGAAAATTACGTTTTTATTTTTTATTTTGAAAAACACCATATTCTTCAAACGTATAATATAGGATCTCTAAAAAAATTGTTGCAATTTAAAAAATTTTAAAAATATGTACACGAATTTGAAAAAGCTGGTGCAACTTTAAAAATAATAAAAATAATATAAATTTAGTTTGAAACTTCAAAGTGAATAATACATTGTCTTCATAAAGGTCAAATAATTTAGGTAATTTAAAAATACCCATTTTATTTTTATTTCTTAAAACGTCCTATTCTACAAGTATATAATGCACTAACTCTAGAAAACATGTTGCAACTTTGAAAATTATATAAATTTAAATACAAACTTCAAATTTAAATATATTCTTCAAGTATATAGTACATCATCTCTAAACAACTGTTGTAATTTTAAAAATATTAAAAATTATGTAATATTGAGTTAGAAACTTCAAGTTTTTAGAAAACTTTAAATATTTTAGTTAACTTGAAAACTGCATTTTCATTTTTATTTCGAAAAACACCATATTCTTGAACTGCATATACGATCTCTAACAAAATTGTTGCAATTAAGAAATTAAAAAAATATGTGAATTGAATTTGAAACTTCAAAGTGAAAAATAAAATGTTTTTATAATGTTTCAAAAAAATTGGGTAATTTAAAAAATTCTTTTGATTTTTATTTGGAAAAACATGCTAATCTTATTTTAAAAAAATGTTGCAATTTAAAAAATATTAAAAATTAAGTAAATTAAATTAGAAACTCAAATTAAATAAAACATTCTTTTAAAAAAGTTTCAAATTATTTAGATAATTTAAAAATACATAGTTAATTTTTATATCGGAAAATCCTAAGTTCTTCAAGTGTATACTACACAATCTCCAATAACATCTGTTTCAATTTTAAAAATATTAAAAACAAATTTTAATTGCATTAAAAACTTCAAATTCAATAATTCATTGTTTTTTGAAATCTTTAAATAATTTAGATAATTTAAAAATTATGTTTTCATTTTTTATTTCGAAAAACACTATATTCTTGTATAGTACACGATCTCTAGAAAAATTGGTTCAATTATAAAAATATAAAAAAAATATTTAAATTGAGTTTGAAACTTTCAAGTGAATAAAACATATTTTTTATAAAGCTTCAAATATATTTGTTAATTTAAAATACTATTTTCCTTTTTATTTCAAAAAACATCAAACCCTACAAGTGAATAGTACATGAGTTGTAAAAACTATTGCAACTTTAAAAATATTAAAAAATAATGTAAAATTTTAAAATATAAAAAAATATGTAAATTGAGTTTAAAAATTTGTAGCGATTAGTACAATATTTTTATAAAGCTTTAAATATATGTGGTAATCTAAAACACCGTTTTCATTTTAATTTTGAAAAATAGGCTATTCGACAATTGTATAGTACACGAATTCCAAAAAAACCGTTGGAACTTTAAAATTATTAAAAATAATGTAAATTTGGTTAGAAACTTCAAAGTGAATAATACATTTTTTTCAAAAATCTTCAAATATTTTTGGTAATTTAAAATCACCCTATCCACTTTTATTTCGAAAAATCTTATATTCTTTAAGTGTATAGTACATGACATCTAAAAAATCTCTTGCAATTTAAAAATATATTAAAAATTATGTCGATTAAGTTTGAACTTCAAATTTATTAATACATTGTTATGAGAAAGCTTCAAATAAATTAGGTAATTTAAAAATCTCATTTTCATTTATATTTTGGAGAACACCATACTCTTACGATCTCTAAAAAAAATTGTTTCGATTTTAAAAATACAAAAAAATATGTAAACTGAGTGTGAAACTTCAAAGCGAATAATACATTTTATATTTTTTTATAAATCGTCAAATATATTTGGTAATTTAAAACACTCTTTTCATTTTTATTACCAAAAACATCCTAGCCTATAAGTGTATAGTACACGAATTTTAAAAAATTATTGTAACTTTAAAAAATTAAAAATAATGTAAATTTAATTAGAAACTCCAAAGTGAATAATATTTTGTTTCTAGAAAGGTTCAAAAATTTTATGTAATTTAAAAATACCCTATTCAATTTTATTTAGAAAAATCTTTATTCTTCAAGTGTATAGTACGCAATTTCTTAAAAAAACTGTTGAAATTTTAAAAATATTAAAAATTATGTAATATTTACTTAGAAACTTCAAGTTTATAATACTTTTATTTTACAAAGCTTTAAATAACTTACGTAATTTAAAAATTGCGTTTTCATTTTTATTTTGAAAAATACCATATTCTTCAAATGTATAGTACACCATCTCCAAAAAATTTGTTTCAATTTAAAAAAATATATGTAAATTGTGTTTGAAACTTTATTGCAAATAATATATTATTTTTATAAAGCTTCAAATATATTTGTTACTTCAAAACACCCTTTTCATTTTTATTTTGATAAACATCATATTCTACAAGTGTATATAGTACACGAATTCTAAAAATTGTTGCAACTTTAAAAATGTTAAAAATAATGTAATTTTAGTTAGAAACTTCAAAGTGAATAATTGTTCGCAGAAAGGTTAAAATAAATTAGGTAATTTAAAAATACTCTATTCATTTTTATTTTTAAAAACTTTATATTCTTCAAGAGTATAGTACAAAATTTCTTAAAAATTTGTTGAAATTTTAAAAATATTAAAAACTATGTAATCTTGAATTAGAACCTTCATTTTTATTTAGGTAATTTGAAAATTGCATTATTATTTTTATTTCAAAAAATACAATATTCTTCAAGTGCATAATACACGATCATTAAATAAATTGTTTCAATTTTAAAAATATTAAAAATTTATATCAATTGAGTTTAAAACTTCAAAAAACCAATAAATTGTGTTCATAAAGCTTCAAATCTATTTGGTAATTTAAAACACCTTTTTCATTTTTATTTTAAAAAACATCTTATTCTACAATTGTGTAGTACACGAATTCTAAAAAATTGTTGCAACTTTTAAAATATTAAAAATAATGTAAATTTAGTTAGAAACTTAAAAGTGAATATTACATGGTTTTCTAAAAGCTTCAAATATCTTTTGTATTTTAAAATCACCCTATACATTTTTATTTTTAAAAAAACCTCTATTCTTCTAGTGTTTAGTATACTATATCTAAAAAAATTGTTACAATTTAAAAAAATATTAAATATTATGTGAATTCAGTTAGAAACTTCAAATTCAATAATACTACATCTGGTCCTTTTTATAGGACCCTCTAACCAATTCACATAGATTAAGAAAACTATTAACAACCTCATTTAATGTCTTGTATTTTCAAAAAATAGTACAATATACCAAATTTACCCTTATTTAAAGTTAATTTTTTTTAACAAATTCATTAAGTATACCCACTATTCTTTCATTTATTACAATGGTAGACAAGGAAAAAACCAATAATTGCCTCTTAAACTTTGTGGGGTCTTATATATAGGACCAACAAATTTTCTCAAAAGGATCTTATATTTAGGACTGGAGGCAGTACATTGTTTTCTTAAAGATTCAAATAATTTAGGTAATTTAAAAATTACATTATCATTTTAATTTTGAAAAACATCATATTTTCAAGTGTATCATGATCTCAAAAAATTTTGTTTCAATTTTAAAAATATAAAAAAAATATGTAAATTGAGTTTGAAACTTCATAGAGAATAGTATATTATTTTTATAAAACTTAAAATATATGTGGTAATCTAAAACACCATTTTCATTTTAATTTCGAAAAATAAGCTATTCTACAATTGTATAGTACACGAATTATAAAAAACCATTGCAACCTTAAAATTATTAAAAATAATACAAATTTGGTTAGAACTTTCAAATTGAATAATACATTATTTTTAAAAGCATTCAAATATTTTTGGTAATTTAAAATCGCCCTATCCATTTTTATTTCGAAAAACCTTATATTCTTCAAGTATATATTACACGATATCTAAAAAATCTGTTGCAATTTTTAAAAATATTAAAAATTATGTAAATTGAGTTAGAAACTTCAAATTTAAAAATACATTATTATGAGAAAGCTTCAAACAAATTATGTAATTTAAAAATGTCGTTTTCATTTATATTTGGGAAAACACCATATTCATCATGTGCATAGTACACGATATCTAAAAAAATTGTTTCGATTTTAAAATATAAAAAAAAATATGTAAAATGAGTTTGAAACTTCAAAGCGAATAATATATTTTTTTATAAATCTTCAAATATATTTGGTAATTTAAAACACTCTTTTCATTTTTATTTCAAAAAACATCATATTCTACAAGTGTATAATACACGAATTCTAAAAAATTATTGTAACATTAAAAATATTTTAAATAATATAAAATTGTAAATTTACTTAGATACTTAAAAGTGAATAATACATAGTTTTCAAAAAGTTTCAAATAATTTAAGTAATTTAAAAACACCTATTCATTTTTATTTAGAAAAATCCTATATTATTCAAGTGTATAGTACACAATATCTAAAAAACTGTTGTAATTTTAAAAATATTAAAAATTATGTAATATTGAGTTAGAAACTTAAGTTTATAATACATTGTTTTTAGAAACCTTCAAATAATTTAGGTAATTTAAAAATCGTGTTTTCATTTTTATTTCGGAAAGCATCATATCCTTCAATTGTATAATACACGATTCCTAAAAAATTGTTTCACTTTTAAAAATATATAAAAATATATGTAAATTGAGTTTAAATTACAAAAATAAATAATATATTATGTTCAAAAAGGTTAAAATAATTTAGAAAATTTTAAATCACCATATTCATTTTGATGTCAAAAAACCCTCTATTCTTCAAGTGTCTAGTAAACGATATTAAAAAAAAAACTGTTGTAATTTTTAAAATTATTAAAAATTATGGAAATTCAGTTACAAACTTCAATTTTTCAGGAAGCATCAAATAATTTAGTCAATTTAAAAATTGCATTTTCATTTCTATTACGAAAAACACGATATTCTTTAAGTGTATAAAGTACACGATCTATACAAAAATTGTTTTGATTTTAAAAATATAAAATTAGTCTAAAACTTCAAAGAGAATAATACACTATTGTTTTTAAAAGCTTCAAATATATTTGGTAATTTAAAACACCCTTTTCATTTTTATTTCGAAAAACATCTTATTCTACAAGTGTATAGTACACGAATTCTAAAAACTATAGCAATTTTAAAATTATTAAAAATAAAGTTAATTTTGGTGAGAAACTTCAAAGTGAATAATACATAATTTTAAAAACCTTCAAATATTTTAGGTAATTTAAAATCACCCTATCAATTTTATTCCGAAAAACCCTCTATTCTTCAAGTGTATAGTACATGATCTCTAAAAAATATGTTGTAATTTTTTTTTAAAAAAAAATTATGTAAGTTGAGTTAGAAACTTCAAGTTTAATAATACATTGTTATGATAAAGCTTCAAATAAATAAGGTAATTTAAAAATCGTGTTTTTATTTATATTTTGAAAAACACCATATTCTTCAAGTGGTACACTATCTCTAAAAAACCTGTTTTGATTTTCAAAATGAGTCTAAACTTCAAAGTGAATAGTACATTGTTTTTATTAAGCTTCAGCCATATTTGGTAATTTAAAACACTCTTTTCATATTTATTTACCAAAACATCCTATTCTACAAGTCTACCGTACACGAATTCTAAAAAACTGTTACAACTTTGAAAATATTAAAAATAATGCAAATTTACTTAGAAACTTCAAATAGAATAAAATATTATTTTCACAAAGGTTTAAATAATTTAGGTAATTTAAAAACACCCTATTCATTTTTAATTAGAATAATCCTATATTCTTCAAGTGTATATAGTACACAATCTTTAATAAAATTGTTGTAATTTTAAAAATATTAAAAATGACCTAATATTGAGTTTGAAACTTCAAGTTTATAATACATTATTTTTAGAAAGTTTCAAATAATTTAGGTAATTTAAAATGTGGTATCTATGGTGTACCATCTCTATCAAGATGGCACCATGTCCTTTTATCAATCAAATTAAAAATTTGATATAAGGCAATCATAAATTCAATTAAGTTATATTTTTTATTAAATCATATAGATTTGAATAGATATAAATTTGATTTTATTTTTAATCTAATATTTAGTTTTTATATTTAATCTGAATTGTATGTCTCTATTTTTTAATTAAATGCTTATATCTTGATTATATTATTAAAGGTGTATTTGAGTTTTAATTAATTGAAAAAATGAGCTTTTAATAGTTAAAAGATAAATAAATTAACAGGGAATATTATAATAAATACAATAAAGCAAAAATATTATTTTTGGTCCCAAAACTTCATACCAAATTTCAGTTTGATTTTTCTTTTTTCTTTTTTATTTTGGCTACTTTATTTATTTTTGCTTCATTTTATTAAATAATTAATAAAAATATCTAAAATAGTTGTTGGATATGAAAAAGAAGTCAAGTATAAAAACATATTATTGTGGCCATTCTTGTTAATTATTTATCATCAAAATTTAATAAGAAAATGATCATATTATATTGAAAAAATAAATTACTAATATGAAGAAACAATAAAAGGACCAAATTAATTACTTGTGTTACGTTCTTTTAAGTCTTATCATTTGTTTCTAGTCCAATTATCAATTATTTACGTTCTCTTATTTTGGAAATACAGTTTGCTTACTTGTATCATGAGGGACTTGTTGTAAATGGCAGACCTAAAACAAGATAATACTAGTAACTAATACTTGAGTCTTAAGTAAGTATTAGGCCCAAAAGAACGTGACCTAGGTAACTTATACTCCAGCGTAAAGCAAACAATAGACCTAGAAAAATACATAATTAATTAATACTTGAATTTGAAGAAAGCTATATTTCCAAAATAATGGAACGCATAAATAATTGATAATTGTGCTTGAAATAAATTATAAAACTTAGAAGAACGTGACAAAGTAACTGATTGTTGAGCATAGGGATAACAATGTAATGAAGAGTGTACTAGCTATTTATATGAAAATAATATTTAAATTTTACCTTTCTTAACTAAAATTTGAATTAAAAATTATATAACAATTAACATAAAATTAAAATAGAATTATATTATTTAAGTAAGATTTATTCGTGTTAGATTTTATAAATTAATCTACCAATCATTTCTTTTTTTTTGTGTTATTTTATAAATTTCACTTGGAAAATTTGTACAATAATATTACTATTATATTTTTATAGCCAAATTCGCATATTAGTCTCAACTTTATCTCAAATTCTAATTTGGTCCTTTAATTTTTTTCCTCATATTAGTAATATATCTTTTCAATAAAACAACATGATTTATATTAATTTTTGTTGATAAATAATTAATAAAATTAGTGCCATCTATAATATTTTTATCATTTTCTTCTTTTTTTCTCACACCCAGCAACAATTTTAGATACTTATATTAATTATTTAATGAAATAAAATGAAGCAAAAATAATTAAAAGAGCTCAAATGAATAAAAATAAAAGAATCAAACTGAAATTAATTTTTTTTAATTAATTAAAGCTCAAATACACATTTAATAATGTAACAAAAATATAAATATTTAATTAAAAAATAGAGACATATAGTTTAGATTAAAAATAAAAACTAAATGTTAAATTCAAATTAAAAATAAAATCAAGTTTATATCTACTCAAATCTAAATGAATTAATGGAGAATATGACTTAATATCAATTTTTTGATTTAATTGGATAAGAAAGCATAGTGCCATCTTGATCGAGGTTGCACCATAGAAACCACACCCTAAAAATCGTGTTTTGATTGTTATTTCGAAAAGCACCATATTCTTCAAATGTATAGTACACTATCTCTAAAAAATTTGTTTCGAATTTAAAAATATAGAAAGTATATGTAAATTGAGTTTTAATTATCGAGCTGAATAATACATTTTTTTCTAGAAATTTCAAATAATTTAAGTAATTTAAGATCACCTTATTCATTTTGATGTCGGAAAACCCTCGATCTTCAAGTATCTAGTAAACGATGTCAAAAAAAGTTATTGCAATTTTAAAAAATATTAAAAATAATGTAAATTGAGTTAGAAACTTCAAATTTAATAATACATTGTTTTATAAAGTTTAAAATAATTTAGTTAATTTACAAATCACGTTTTAATTTTTATTTCAAAAAACACGATATTCTTTTCTAAAAAAATTGTTTCAATTTTAAAAATATAAAAATATAACGAAAAACGAGTCTGAAACTTCAAAGCGAATACTACATTATTTTTATAAAGCTTCAATAATATTTGGTAATTTAAAACACCCTTTTCTTTTTTATTTCAAAAAATATTCTATTCATAAAATGTATAGTACACGAATTCTAAAGAACTGCTGCAACTTTAAAAATATTAAAAAAATGTAAATTTAGTTAAAAAATTCAAAGTGAATAATACATTTTTTCTTAAAAGGTTTAAATAATTTAGGTAATTTAAAACACCCTATTATTTTTTATTTAGAAAACCCTTATTCTTAAAGTGTATAGTACACAATCTCTAAAAAAAATAGTTACAATTTTAAAAATATTAAAAAATATTTAATATTGAGTCAGAAACTTCAAGTTTGTAATACATTTATTTTAGAAAGCTCCAAATAACTTAGGTAATTTAAAAATTCAATTTTTATTTTTATTTCGAAAAACACCATATTCTTCAAAACAGTACAAGTGATACAGCACAGTACAAGTCAACAAATCACTGCACAACTTATTATATTGTTTAGTGTTTGGTAACTAATGCACGAGACAAAAAATACAATGTAAATTTTACAATAATACCCTTTATATTACATATTATTATTTTACATAAAAAAGATTTTTTTCTTAATTATTTGAAAAAATATTATCATTATTTTACATTAAAAAATTGTATGTATATATATATATATATATATATATATATATATATGTGTGTGTGTGACTTGCTATTTAGAGATTGTAAGTTGAGAGAGATAAAATAGAGTAAGGTGGTTACTTAATAGTGAGAGAGAATAAGGATATTTAAGACTTTTAGATAGTTGTGTGACAAAAAGTTGTCCCATGGTTTTGTGTGGTATAAAAATTTGGGTTTTTGTGTTGTTCAGTAACTCCACTTTTGTGCTGTCTCTTGGCCATTTTTTGAATCAAACACTGAACTAATAAATTTGTGGTGTGCTGTACAATAAAATTTAGTAAATCAAATGGACCTCAAGTGTATAGTACACCATCTCTAAAAAATTTGTTCAAATTTTAAAGATATTAAAATAAATCTAAAACGAGTCTAGAACTTCAAAGTGAATAATACATTGTTTTTATAAAGCTTCAAATATATTTGGCAATTTAAAACAACCTTTTCATCTTTATTTCGAAAAATATCTTATTCTATAAGTGCATAGTGCACGAATTATGAAAAACTATTGCAACTATAAAATTATTAAAAATAATGTAAATTTAGTTAGAAATTTCAAAGTGAATAATACATTGTTTTCAAAAAGCTTCAAATATTTTAGGTAATTGAAAACACCCTATTCATATTTATTTTGAAAAACCCTCTATTCTTCAAGTGTATATAGTACACGATCTCTAGAAAATTTGTTGCAATTTACAAAATTATTAAAAATTATGTAAATTGAGTTAGAAAGTTCAAATTTAATAAACATTGTTTTCAGAAAAATTAAAAAATTATGTAATTTAAAAATCTTATTTTCATTTTTATTTCGAAATACATCATATTCTTCAAGTGTATAGTACATGATCTCTAAAAATATTGTTTTGAATTCAAAAATATAAAAAAACAAGAAAAACGAGTCTGAAACTTCAAAGAAAATAATACATTATTTTTATGAAGCTTCAAGTATATTTGATAATTTAAAACACCTTTTTCAATTTTTTTTTCAAAAAACATCATATTCTACAAGTGTATAGAACATGAATTCTAAAAACAGTTGCAATTTGAAAAATATTAAAAAATATTGTAAATTTTGTTAGAAACTTCAAAGTGAATTATACATTATTTCCAGAAAGGTTAAAATAATTTAGGTAATTGAAAAATATCCTATTTATTTTTATTTAGAATATTCCTATATTCTTAAAAGTGTATAGTGCACAATCTCTAAAAAATTGTTGCAATCTTAAAAATATTGGAAATTATGTAATATTGAGTTAGAAATTTCAAGTTTATAATAAATTATTTTTAGAAAGTTTCAGATAATTTAGGTAACTTACAAATTACATTTTTATTTTTATTTCGAAAAACATTAAATTCTTCAAGTGTATAGTACACGATCTCTAAAATTTTGTTTTAACTTTAAAAATATTTTTTTTATGTAAATTGAGTTTGAGTTATCAAACCGAATCATATATATTATTTTCAAAAAACTTCAAATAATTTAGGTAATTTAAAATTACCTTATTCATTTTCATGTCAAAAAGCCGTCTATTCTTCAAATGTATATTACACGATGACAAAAAAATGGTTACAATTTTAAAATTTATTAAAAATTATTTAAATTGATTTATAAACTTCAAGTTTAATTATACATTCTTTTCATAATGCTTCAAATATTTAGTTAATTTAAAAATTGCGTTTTTATTTTTATTTCGAAAATACGATATTCTTCAAGTGTATATTACTCGATCTCTAAAAAATTGTTGCAATTTTAAAAACATAAAAAAGAAATTAAATTCAGTTTGAAATTTAAAGTGAATAATAGATTTATTTTATAAAGCTTCAAATAATTTAGTTGTTTTAAAACACTGTTTTAATTTTTATTTCGAAAACATCCTATTCTATAAGTGTATATAGTACTCGAACTTTAAAAATGCTTTAAAAATATTTAAAATTTTGTAAATTTAGTTAGAAACTTTAAAGTTAGTAATAAAATATTTTCAAAAAGGTTTAGGTAATTTAAAAAAACTATATTCATTTTTGTTTATTAAAATCCTTTAATCTTGAAGTGTATATAGTACACCATCTCTAAAAAAATCTGTTGCAATTTTAAAAATATTCAAAATTATGTAAATTGAGTGAGAAACATCAAACTGAATAATATATTGTTTTCAGAATGTTTTAGGTAATTTAGTTAATTTAAAATCACCCTATTCTTTTTTATTTCAAAAAACTCTCTATTCTTCAAGTGCATAGTGATTTCTAAAAAAAGTTGTAATTTAAAAAAATTTAAAAATTACGTAAATTGAATTACAAACATGAAATTTAATAATACATTATTTTTAAAAAGCTTCGAATAACTTAGGTAATTTAGAAATCACATTTTACTTTTTGTTTTGAAGATCACTATATTCTCCAAGTGTTTTCACAATTTCTAAAATAATATGTTGCAATTTTAAAAATATAAAAAATATGTAAATTGTGTTTGAAACTTCACAGTGAATATTATATTATTTTTATAAAGCTTCAAATAATTTAAGTAATTTAAAAACACTCATTTTATTTTTATTTCGAAGAACATCCTATTCTACAAATGTATAATTGCAGGAAATTTTAAAAAATTGTTGCAAATTTAAAATATTAAAAATTATGTAAATTTAATTAGAAACTTTAAAGTGAATAATAAATTATTTTCAAAAATTTTCAAACAATTTAGGTAATTAAAAAAAAACATATTCATTTTTATCTAGAAAAATCCTCCATTCTTCAAGTGTATACACAATCTAAAAAAAATTGTTTCAATTTTAAAATATAAAAAAAATATAAATTGAGTTTGAAATTTAAAAGTGAATAATACATTGTATTTGTAAAGCTTCAAATATATTTGGTAATTTAAAACACCCTTTTTCTATTTTATTTCTAAAAACATCCTATTATACAAGTGTATAAAGTGTATAGTACATAATTTCTAACAAACTGTTGCAACTTTAAAAATACTTAAAATAATATAAATTTAGTTAGAAACTTCAAAATTAATATTGTTTTCAAAAAGTTTCAAATATTTTAGATAAATTAAAGACACCATATTCATTTTTAGTTCTAAAAACCATCTATTCTTCAAGTGTACAGTACACGAACTCTTAAAAAAACTTTCACAATTTTGAAAAATATTATAAATTATGTAGATTGAATTATTAACATCAAATTTAATAATAAATTATTTTTAAAAAACTTCAAATAATTTAGATGATTTAAAAATCGCATTTTTTTTATTTTAAGAAATAGCATATTCTATAGTACACGATCTCTAAAACAATTGTTACAAATTTAAAAATATAAAAAACATATTATTCTACGAGTGCATAGTGTAGGCACTCTAGCAGAACTAGAGCAAATTTAATTTTTTTTAAATTATGTAAATTTAGTTGGAAACTTCAAAGTGAAGAATATATTGTTTTCAAAAAGTCTCAAATAATTTAGGTAATTTAAAAACACCCTATTTATTTTTATTTATACTAAGCGATCTTTAAAAAAACGGTTGCAATTTTAAAATATTAAAAATTAAAAATTATATAAATTGAGTTAGAAACTTCAAGTTAAATAATACATTATTTTCAAAAAACTTCAAATAATTTAGATCTCTAAAAAATTGTGAAAATTTTAAAAATCTAAAAAAAAATTGTAAATTGAGTTTGAAACATCAAAATGAATAATACATTATTTTTATAAAGCTTCAAAAGATTTATGTAATCTAAAACATCCTTTCATTTTTATTTTGCAAAACGTTCTATTCTACAAATGCATAGTACACGAATTCTAAAAAAATATATTGAAACTTTGAAAATATTAAAAATTATATAAATTCAGTTAGAAACTTTAATGCAAACAATACATTGTTTTTAGAGAAGTTAAGATATGATGGCAATGTAGTAATTAACGATAAAAAAAATGTCAAGATATAAATTTACCTTATGAATAGTAGATTATCTCATTCTCCACTCACCTCATTTAGTTATAATATGATCTATACACTCAATGTGATATACTTTTTTTTGCTTCTCTTCCTCTTATAAGTAAAAGCTGGACCAAACAGGATTTGTGAAAAACCTCTTAAATTTAAGCTGGCTTTTTTTTGGGTACAAAATGCAAAAAGCTGACTTGTTTATTTTATGGGCCTATAGTAATTAATACTCAAATATTCTAATTAACACTTGAAATCTTTAATATCTTTTTCTTCTCTCCTTGTAAAAATGCAATTTACTAAAACTTTCAAAAAGTTTTCTTCTCATTTATCAATTATTTATTTCACTTTAAATATTTATGAATTTAATTGTTATTTAAAAATTTTACATATTCTAGAAAAAATTAATGTTAAATAATTATTTTGATAAGTTTATATTGTGTTTAGTTTTTTTTTTAAAAAAAATAATTTTATCAAAAAATTATTTTTTATTGTAACTTTTATTTTAAAAATAATTATATTGATAATTTATTTTCTTATATAAAAAATATATGACCGTTAATGATAAATAACTTTAAAAAATTGACATAAATATTTTATCAAATAAATAGTTTTTCACTCATGAGTAACCTATAAAATATCAAATAGTAAAACTGTCAAACAGCTTTTAGCTTTTTTTTTTAAAGCTCTTATTTTCAGCTTTTACTTAAAAGTCGCTCATAAGCCAAAAATAAGCCGAGACAAACAAAACCTTAGTGTACTTCTCAATTTTTAACATTAAAAAAATAACAAACCAAGAGACCAAATGCATGTTTGAAAACAAATTGGGTTGGAGTAGAATTGAGTAGAAGAGCTAAAATCAATAAATCAACTTATTTGTTTTTGTGTTGAGAAAAAGTTAAAATTAATTTTAGATTACTAAAATCAATTTTGACTGATAAATCAACTTGTATTTTTTGAAACTTACTTTCACGTTGAAATTTAAATTATATTTTTATTCTAAATTTACTTCAGAGAAAAAAAATTCCCAAACATATTAAAATCAATTTTACACCAAATCAATTCTATAAAAATCACATTGATCCAAAATCAATTCTACCAACGCTATACCAAACACACACTAAATGAATTATACACCATAATTGAGGTACACAAAATACTTTTCTAATACGATTAACTGGAATTTCTTTGATATTGCCTCAACTATCAGCAGAAAGTCCTACCTCTTTATAGGGCGTGGACACGTTGCCAAATGTACGAGGACACTTTTCCTCAAGTATCAAATCGCTTTACTTCAAAAAAAAATATTTGAAACTAGAAAAGAAGATAAAAAAACGAAAGGAAACGAGAGACTTTTTTTTTTCTTTTTTTCGTAAATCAGAACAATGTGTCAATGTCTAACACAGAAAATAAAACTATAATGCTTACAAAAGTGCGAAATAAATAAGGAGTAGACGAAAAAGAAAAGAAAAGAAATACAGCCTAAGATTTAGTGGTGAATGATCTATTCAAGGGAGGAACTCTTTCTGCCTACTTTCGCTTGGCAACTTGAAATACTGAGGCAGTTGCAGTAGTTCACCTCATCCTGCGGAGATAGTCAAGGGTTACTTAGTTCATTTTGCACAGTTTGCTCAAGACACGGATTCATTCATCAACAAAATAGCCAACATCTCACATTCGACAAAAAGGGGGGGAAAACTAAAAAAAATCATCATATCGATGATAAAATCCAGACTACATATGAAAGCTTTCATAGAATGTAGAAATTCCCGAAACAATTGTTGATGGCAAATATCCCTGAGGAAAGGGTGGCAACTAGGCACTAGCAATTAGATAGGCTACAACTAATGCAGTATCTGCTCATTGAGATATTTGAATAACAAATATGCATACTGACTGATTACACCTTGAGGGTTGTCATTAGATAAAACATAACACCTTATTGTTAGATAAGTTTATCTAAAACAACACAGCTGTAGATTTTACCTAAAAATCAATTTATAATGCAGTCAATTGACAAATCTAACTTACTGGCGTTTCAAACAGATTCTCAACATACATGAAAATAGAACATATCACAGTTAACGAAAGAAAATCACCAGCCATCAGCCAATTATGACTGGAAAATAACTATAATGTGCATTAGGATAGAAGAAAAGCTTGCTATGCATTACAATTTGCTACCAATCAACAGAGCAATAACACAGTTCAACAACAACAACAACAAGCCTTAATCCCATTACGTGGGGTCAGCTACATGGATCACATGAAACCATTGTGCTCTATCAAAAACCATAAACAGTTCACTAAAATAGGCAAAATATTGGATTGTGATTTCAAGGAAAATAAAATTACTTAAGCTGATAATCTACAGTCCCTGTATATCGTGCTTTCAAAAGGATGATCAGGTGATGGTAAAATGGCGACCAAATAAGAAGTTTATCTGAACAAAAGATCCCAACGAGTCAACTTGTTAACATTTCATAAATGTAACCATACGAAGCACCTTTTTTTTCCTTCCAATTCCACTTCAAATCCACATCCATATTATATCCTCATTAAAATTTTTTCCAAAATACGACAGGTCAACACAGCTAACAACTTAAAGCATACTTCTTGATAACCTCTCAACAAAATAGGCCGTTCTATTTTATTTTATTTTTTGAAAAAATAAAAATACCACCAAAACAATCTCCAACCTAAGAAGACAAAATACAGGGATCCAAGTAGCAAGAGGAAGAGAGATAGCAATTAATATGAGCTTTTAATTTTATGAGAGGATTTAATTTTACCTAACCAGATCCAACAATGATGTTGTTAATCGGAATGAAGATGAGCTTCACGAAAAAACCTACGAATCCCATCACAACGAAACCGATCGCGGTACGCACGGCAACCTTGGTGAATTCTGAAATAATAAACGCATCAGAAAAATAAAGATCGAAAGCACACGAATTAAAATCAAATACACCGTGAGGAAGATTAGGGTTAGGGTTTCACCTTTGCGATCGGGTTTGTGGCAGCGCTTGACGAGCCTTACGCTGTCCTTAGCGAAATCTCTGAGCGGATCGAACACAGAGTCGATGGCGTCCATTTTCTCTCAGTGAATCACTCTGTCAATCTGCGAATTGAAACAAGCGTTGATTTTTGAAGTTCCCTTTTCTGAGGATCAAAAACTACTTAGAAAGTTTATTTATATAGTACAAATTGCAAATAAATACGACAAAAGAAAAGGAAAAAAAGGAGAAAGTTTGGGAAATACACGTCGAGTGGCCCAATGGCATGGTGACACGCTGGATTATGTCAAACCAACGAACTCTATCTCTTGTTCTAAACATTACTGTATCACTTGATCATTAGTCCACTATCAACGACATTCTACATTTTTTTTTTTTAAAGAAAAGAGAAGGAAAAACAAAAGCTAAAAGAAAATCCTAAATTCTAGGAAATTGAATTTCAATCATTTGTGAATAAAAAATGCTAAATTTTCTTACAAATTTCATACTTATTTAATTTTATCAATTATTATTTATTTTTATTAAGTATTTATTATTTAAAATAATAAATAATAATTATTAAAATTAAATAAATAAGAAAATTTATGAAATAATTTAATAGAAGGATATAGTATTTATTGTAATTTGAAATAAATTTGAATTGATTGTGAGTGCAGCAAGTGTATGAGATAGAATTTGAACTAATTATTGCTTTCTTAGAAACTGCGCAATTGAAATTAAGTACTTGCAATAAAAAAATTTCAAACTTAATCAACTAAAAAATTAATTTTATGTAAATGATAGAATTTTAAGAGAATTAGTTTAAACAAAATAGTATAGTAATATAAAAAAATAGTATAATTTAGTATCCAAATAAAAAATATATCTTTATTTTTTAGCTGTATAAAAAATGTAAATATTAGACTGACGTCACCATATAAAAAAATCTTGGCACACTAAAATGATAAATATGTAGAGCTAATTGAAAAAAAGAAAATCTATTTTTCCCAATCTCTTCATTGGATGGTGTATTAAGTATTAACCATTGAAGGTTCTGTATTCCAAAAAAAAACTATTGAATATGTTTTTTTATTGGTGACGCTCTATTAAGCATTAACTGAAAAATTGGATTATGGCTTTGGGCTTTAGCCTCTTTTTCAACCAAAAATTTGGTGAGGTGTCCGGGTTAACAAGCAGGTGAGCAGCCCAAGATGGGTTTGAATTGGTAATTGTGAATATTTTTTGGACCAAATGTTCTTTTTAGTTTGTATCACTGATCATTTTATTTAGCGAAGATGCACGGCCGGCCCTGGGGCATGGGCGAGTGGGTACTCGTCCAAGGTCCAATGTTCAAGGGGCCCATAATATATATATACGTGACTGTTATTTGAAAAAAAAAATCTCATTTCCTAAGTGTGGATATTGTTAGTGCTATTATTTTTAAGTTATGCCCTGAGAAATTGTGATGTATTGATATGATCGTATGTAATATCAAAACTTTATTATAGTTTAATAAAAAAAATATTAAAAAAAAACTCATTTTGTTCACTTCGCTCCAGGGCTTTTGAAAGGCCAGAAACGGCCCGGCGAAGATGTTAAAGTTATTTTGATAAAAAGAAATGTTAATTTATATGAATGGATGAAATAGAGATTGTAGATTAATTAAATGATAGATGTTTAGTTAAATCCTGTGAGGGTATATAATTAAGTGAAAAGATAGTAATGTAATTTAAGTTTATGGATGTTGATTATGAGGTATCTTAAATTTAATTAAGATGGTTTTAACGAAGAAGTGTATTGAGGATGGGATGGGGGCGAAAGAGAAAAAAATAAAAAAAGGAGATAGTGTTGAGAGTGATGGGAGAGATTGAGACCACCTACCTCTTCCTCATATCTTCCTACTCCTGCCACCACATCATCATCATCATCATCATCATCATCATCATCATCATCATCATCATCATCATCATCATCATCATCATCATCATCATCATCATCATCATCATCATCATCATCATCATCATCATCATCATCATCATCATCATCATCATCATCATCATCATCATCATCATCATCATCATCATCATCATCATCATCATCATCATCATCATCATCATCATCATCTAAAATTATTCTACATGAATTGACGGGGATATATAGGAAACATCATTAGAAACTAAATTTTATTTGCTAATGCTTTTGTTTAATTACTCCTCCTCATTCATATACTCTACATCTTAGTTAATTAAATTCACCTCTCATTATAAATATATTAAATAAATACATATTTATTCAAAATAATAATTTATTTATTTAATTAAGCTCTTGGTCATCTTAAAAGTAAAATTTTTAAACTTCTTCTTCTATTAAACTTCTCTAGCCTTTAACAATTTCAACTTCCAAATTTAGTTTTGTGTTATCCACAAATAGTCTACGGTTCTATTTTGTTTATTTATTTATTTGGTAAACATTAAAAAAACATAATCTAATACTACTATTTAGTAAATAGTTTAATATATAAAAGTTAAATAATTATGTTTATTTTTTAAAAATTAATAAAAATACATATATTATATAAACTCAATACAAATACTGAGATACATACATTGCATAGTATATACTATATATTATGGATACTTTTGATTTAGATTTTAGTAGAATGAGAAGTAAAAAACACATAAACTGAGTAAAAAATTAATGGTTGAGAATATTGTTGCAAAAAAATTAAAACGATTCAATGAAAATAAATAATTTTAACTTTGGTCAAAAATAATTTTGACTAAAATCAAATTTAAAACAAACAGGCTTGTATTATTCTAATTCTAAAAGTATCTTAAAGAAAAGGCCTCATATTATTACTTTGGAAATCACAGTGTTATAAGATATTTTTAATTTTTTTGTTAAAAACAGTGACATAATTCTTTCAACAACTCAATATAATTTAAATTTTAATTATTTAAAAATATTCACAAGTAATTATATTAGACATATTCCCTCCATTGTAAAATATTAGTTACCTTAAGGAATTTCATATGGATTAAGAAAAACAATTAATTTCTATAGAATCTAACAAAAAGTATATAGGTAAACTAAATTTATCATTAACTTTGAGGTTTACTCAATAGCTATTGACTATAAAAATAATAAAAGTGAGAATAGTTAATAAATATAGCGTAAAAGTGACAAATATTTTGGAACAATTTTTTTTTGTTAAAGTGATTAATATTTTAGAATAGAGGAAGTATTTTATAGGGAAGAGCAAACCCTTCTATGTCCTAGAGTTAATCTTCTATCTCTAATAGGATAGGAAATACCTAAGAAACAAAATAAAATCCTATTTTCATAAATTTTTATTTGTTAATATTTTAACTCGCTAAAATGTGATACATACCATGTCTTTATATTCCCTTTGTCCCTATGTTCAGGAAACCACTAAAAAATATCATCACAATTAAAAAAGATAATTAATTTAATTAAAATTCAATCTATCAAACAAATTATATTAATTTACAAAATTATGCTTTAAGTTATTAGAACTCGTAATATCTTTTTTTTTACGGATGGATTTTTTTATTGGATGACGGTACAAATCGCACGACAACTAAAAATATGATTAAGAAAATAAATATATTGTAAAAGATATGATAAATTTTTTTTTATGAACTAATTTTTAAGAGACGATATTATTATTATTGTTTGATGTTGAGATAGATGGAGCAAATGAATAGACTAATCAGTGTAGCAGTTAGATGAATGGATTTGAATCCTTTATTTTCTTTGTCTTTCTTACTCCATAGATGGGTTGTGTGTAAATAAATTAATGTTTTGATGTTTTCAAAATCAATTAATGGGCCGTTGAGCACAGGAGAGAATCCAAATCTAGAAATGGCATGCATTTGCATCGCTACACATGCATTGTGCCTTTGGTCATGCATTTCTTCTACTCAGCAGTGAATAAGCGCAGTCCGAATTCGAGGAGTGTCTGTCACACACACTCACCCTTAAAAGCCAGATAAATTTTTCAACTGATTTTGTTTGTTTGTGAATTAGGATCCAAATATCGTGTGACGTATACCCCATCCTTCTTCATTGATCGATGGGTTATACTTTGATTTTCATATTCTTCTCCATTATCGTCTCCATATCACCCTCTTGTAAGCAACTCAAAACTTTATCCTTAATTTTCTCCATATTATTATTCATTGTTCATACTTTATTTATGGGTCGAATTCTGACCGAGAATGCAGATGGATACGATTCGTTGGATCCTTTTGGAAACATCACAGTCAAATGGGATTTCTTGTCCGATAACGGAGATACAGTCGATGTAAGCTTCTTTTTTTTTTTTTTCTCAATTTTTAATAATTTATGATTTATGATTCGGGTTATAATTTTTTTCTGGGGCCACCTCACTGTGACCATCTAGGAAGGTATGAAAGTGATTGAATCAACGCAATCCAAAAAACAGGGCCTAGATGGGTATTGTGCCTATTAACATTTACGCACTTTCTTCAACAAAAAATCTTATAATTTACCCAAAGAGGAAATTTTTATTTCATTTCATTATTAGGATGAAATTAATACTAAAAGAAGTATTGAGAATGTGTGCTGGTTTTGGGTATTATTAAGGTAAAAGAAGATGGAGATTGAAGGGCGCCGCACTTGTTGTTTGGGTTATGTTCTGCTGCTGCTGCTGAGCTCAATTCCAAACTGTCCCTTTCTTAATTAGTTAACTTCCAATTACTTCTAGAGTCTGTGAGTCCATGGTCAACTTTGATGTTAAAATAATCACAGAGATTCTAGTTTGTGCAATAACTATGAACTGGTGTTTAAAAGCCAACTACTCAAACTGTTATCATGTATGATTTGTTTTTAATGATTGAGTTCAATGGAGAAATTGAATCGGTTTGTTTCACATAACTTTTGAAGGTGAGGGTATCAATATACAACATGCAACTATTTAGGCATGTGGAGCAACCAGGGTGGAGGTTGAGCTGGGATTGGAGAGGTGATGAAGTGATATGGGCAATGTTGGGAGCAGAGGCAACAGAACAAGGGAATTGCGACAGATTCAGAGGACAACAGCAACCCCATTGCTGTGAGAAGAAGCCTGTTATTATTGATCTCATGCCTGGAACCCCTTACAATCTCCAAACTGCTAATTGTTGTAAAGGAGGGGTCTTAACATCGCTCACTCAAGATCTTACCAATAACATTGCCACCTTCCAGATGAATTATAAGAAGTCATCATTTTTCGTTTCAACAGATGGTGCCAATTTTAGCATGCCTCAAAATTTCACCCTTGGAGTTCCTGGCTATACCTGTGGCTCTCCATTTCACGTCCCACCAACCAAGTTTACCAAAGATGGACACCGATGGCAACAAGTCTTGGGTGAGCGGAGCACTTCTCTTCTTTTCATCTCATCTTCTTCTTTTTATTGTTCCTCATGTTATAAGACATCATCTATCCCTTTATTCTCTCACCCCTTCATTATATTCATGTTATGTAACAACCAATCAACGGGTTGAGATTCTAACCAAGTTGCTGCCAAAGAGAATCCTGGTTTGAGATAGGGGTCTTACATTAATAATGGTTGGTCCTACCATTCTGTGATGTATCTATTTCTCTTGTAACATGACGAACATGACAACAACAAAAAAAAAAACATGAGAGGATCAAAATCCTGTTTTAATTCCTTGGTATATTACAACACATTCATGTATATTTCAGTTTCTTGCTGTGTCTTATTGATATTGTCACATTTTATGTGAATTAATTAATTGCAGAAACATGGAATGTGACTTGTGTTTACTCTCAGTTTCTGGCATCACCTGCTCCCAAATGTTGTGTCTCCTTGTCTGCTTTCTATAATAGTACCATTGTTCCTTGCCCTGTTTGCAGCTGTAACTGCCAAGGTCTACCAGGAGCGAAATGTTCCAAGTATAATTAATTTCTTCCCACCTTAACTACTTATTTTTATGCATCATTTCCTTTATGGAGTATGCAATCATTTTTTTATGACTAATAGTTTTTGTTGTTGAATTTTCAGTTCTGATAAGACTTCAGTTTTAGAATTGCCACAAGAACTTGGAGGAGACTCGGCACAAGAATTGGTCAGGTGTTCACACCATATGTGCCCCATTCGTATTCACTGGCATGTGAAGCAAAGTTACAAAGAGTATTGGCGTGTGAAGATCACAATCACAAATCTCAACTTTGTCAAAAACTATTCCCAGTGGAATTTGGTGGTCTTACACCCCAACTTGCGAAGTGTCACCCAAGTTTATAGTTTCAATTACCAGCCCCTGCCCATTTATGGAAATATCAGTAAGTTAGAAAATGATTCTGGTTTTGGTTTCAAAAGTAATGTTTAATAATTACAGAATGGAGAGTTAATTTTGTTGTTTGCATTAATGAATTTTTAATCAGATGACACAGGGATGTTTTGGGGGCTCCAGAACTACAATGACATGTTGTTGGTACATGGAGAGAATGGGAATGTACAAACAGAGGTGTTACTGCACAAAGATGAAGGAGAGTTCACGTTCAAAGAAGGATGGACTTTTCCAAGAAGAATATCATTCAATGGAGATGAATGTGTCATGCCATCACCAGAAGCATACCCTATGCTCCCCAACACAGCCACCATAATAAGCCCTCTCATACTTCTCTTATTCTCTATCTTACTGCACTCCTTATATTTCTAAAAATTTAGAAAGCAACTTAGTGTAGCATTTAGCATCATAAGTGGCTTAAAGGAAGCTAGTTCAAATTCTATACTAGATTAATTTTCTTTAATTTTATATTTTTTATTCAAAAAATCATTTAATAATATATAATAAAAAGTAAAGACAAACACATATATCTAACTAACGTACATCCATTTAGTTGGCTAACAGATGAATCAATATATGAAAGCTAAACAAATCAATTTTAGGCTTACAATTAGCTCGTGAGATAGCTCATTGAATTGCTGACCAGTTAACTCTCTATCCTATCATTGCCGGTTAGAAGTTATGTAGCGTATATAAACAACTATGAAAAAAGCAATAGAGTGAATTAATGGTAACAAGTGTTCAACTGGCACTTTTTAAAGAATTAAACGTGATAAAATATTGTTAAGAAGGATAGTTTTTATTAATCTTGAAAAATGAAAAAATGTGCATCTATAATTAATTTGCTAATAGTAGTAAATTTAACGAGTACCCTAAGGGCAAGACCATTCTTTTAAATAGATATAGCTTTTTTTTATTAATTTATTACTCCAATTAGTTTTAAATATAAATCACATTTTAGAAGAATTTTTCAATCCTAAATATAGGTCACCAACTAACTTATAACTTATAATAGATTATTTTCACTTCTACCTTTTATATAATTTTTAAAAATTTAATTAATAATAGAGAGAAAATGATAGTGAAATAAGAGAAAAAAATTATTAATTGAACTAAAATATTTATTAATACATTTATTTAAGGTTAAAAGTTACTTATATTGTCTCAGTCATGTAGCTCAGTTGGTGAGCGCATGGGGACATACGTGTGTGGGTACGGGATTCGAATCCCGGTTATACTACTTTCCTATTAATAAAAAAAAACTTACTTATATTTAAAAATAAAGAAGGTATTTTCTAAGAAAGAATTTAGTTACTTTGACTTTAAAAGTGTCATCACTCTTAAAAGAATAATAAAGGTTTGTATAAAGCAGTGTCTTTAAATTTGTGATAATACCAAACTATTCAATGTGAGTCATTTAATTTAATAAATCAAATTAACAATATACAAATATATTATTTTTATTTTATTAATATAATACGAGTCTTTTAACTGAACAAATTGCTAATAGTCTCGAACCCAAAAGTCATAACATATTAATGAATTTTATTTTAATTTTTGAGATTTTTAAGAACTTTTTGTTTGGTAACAAAAGAAACAAAAAAATAAAGAACAAAGAGAAAAAAAAAAACTAAGATCCTTTTAAAAACACAATTCCAATCTTATCAGTTAGAAGAGCAAAAATAGCCATAAAAGAACATTTCTCGAGAAATAAGCCTTTGAATTTCGTTTATAATTTTTAATTTGATCTTTGAGACGAAAGTTCAAGTGACACTTATGAGTTATTAACTTAACATACCACGTAAGATTCATTAACCTTGTTATGAGGTCAGAGACTAGATTAAATTGAATGATATTAGAGATTGAAATGAAACTCTTCAATACAGTACAGCTTTGAATGATATTAATTTGTTCTTTACACAGAGTAGTGAGAAACAATTCACCAGCCAAAACATTTCATCTATATCATATAAATGAAGGGGGACCTAAAACAAAAAGCGTTATAAACTGTGTCCCAAGTCAATTTCAAACAAAGTGCTAACAAAACATTTACTTTAAAATCATACAAGGAACATTAGCTTAACATAACATACATAATCCATACAAATAATGCACATTCAAACAGCTATGAAGATATTGCGGTGTCTTCAAGTTTAACATGGCTGAATTCGACAACCGTGGAAATTCACGAGACATAGGGCTTACAGCTACATAATAACACAAACATTCTTTTTTCTCAGAGAGAAAGGGGGATATGAAACTTGAAAGCTTCGAAGCTGTTGAGTTACCACCTCCGATAGATCAACTGAGCATAACAGAATAGGATTTCGGCTGACCACCAGGTGCACATTAATATATATATATTTTTTTTTGTGTGGAAATAGAAACATGAATTAACTCAGAGAGAAGGAAAAGGCTGAAATGAGCAAGGCGGGCAGAGAGAGGGCATATGCTGGAAATCTCTACACAATCCCGCACCCGGGAAGGAAATGAAATAATTTTGTTGTAGTTGTGACAACAACTGTGTTGAATCAAGAGGCATGGCATAACACAGCTACAGCTAAAGCTATTGCAAATCTAAATTCGAAGCACTCCAGTCACAGGATCACGGGCTGAATTGGTGGTTTCCTTGTGTTTTATAGAAAGGTTTGCAAACTGGGTTTCAAGGTCCCTGCTATTTGTTCGTCGATGGCTAGTTGATGGTTGCTGTGGAGGCTGCTGTTGCTGCTGATACAATGCCCGTAACCTTCCAATCTCTCTTTCCAGTACCTCCTGCTCCACTGAAGTTCACATTGCATGAACACAGTCACAGATCAAACTCAAACATTATGTTTTTCTTTCCTATTATATAAAGAAATGCAGCATAACTTCAGAAGGATTTCCCTAGAAGGGGTATGTGAGTATATATGTAATATGTGTAGCTCCCTTGCAATACTATATTACTATCAGTTCTAAGGAACAAAAGACTTCCAAATTATTTGAAAGCCTAATTAGATAATTCTCAACGATAGAAACTTACAGTATTTGATAAGCTGCTCTTGTGCTAAGCTTTCTAAGCGTTGCTTGAGAGCTTTATTCTCCATACTGAGGATAAGATTCTGCTGATTAAGAAATTCAAGCTCAGCTGATACTTCAGACCCTTCTGCCTATATATTGAAATTGGGGAAAAAAAAAAGGGAATTAGATATTTCCGGTACAGCAAAAACATGAATTTTCAATAAAGTGATAAACATTGCTTTGGAATCGCGCAGGAAATTTATTGCAATGCCTGAAACCCACCTGTAAACCTTGTACATTTCTTTCCAGCTCGGATATGTATTGAAGTTTACGGACCCGTGAACGTTGAGCAAACTGCCTGCAATCAAAAACTGTTTCAGAAATTTACCTAGCAAATTTCTATTATTAATCGACTGGTAGCATAGAAGTTACTGCAACCCAATCTCATCATATGAAAACATCATCGTGTTACTGCTTTAACCCCCCCCCCCCCCACCCCATTTAGTTTTTCTTTAAACCTGAGAACTAATACCCAAAGAGCATTAGTAACACAGATTCCACTCTGTCACAAGTAATTGTTAGATGTAACTTTTTTTTTTTTTGTTAAGCATTCTAACTAGACAAACTATAAAACAAAAGAGATAACAATAGAGCACAACATGATTTCATGTGAATGCAATGAAAATTATTCAAAATGGGAATCAAAGGGAAAGCATTTTGCAGAAGTTCGAGTCTCCAAATCATATTATGCAATATCCATAAATTCAGAAGAAAAAAACATACTGTTTAGCACGTTTTGTGTCTGTTTCACAAGCAGATGACTTTGCATTTGAACCATCCTTTCTTTCGGAAGATGATTTTGCATCTTGTGCACCAGATTCTATTGAATCATGCTTTTCATTTGCAGTGGATGCGACCCCATCTGCTTCATGCGGTGGACATGACAGTCCTGAGCTCTGAAAAGCATTATTGTCTTTGCCAGAGGGAACACCACCTGGATGGGTCACAGCATTTGAGCAAGAGTCCCATGCCCTATTTTTCAGTTTTGTAGAGTTCATTTCTGAATGCATGGGTATATGACGAGCATCTTTGCTGCGATCTAAGTCTTGAGATGACCAAGATGGAACAGATGGCAAATTCCTAAATCTATATTCATTCTGATCTGCATAACTAGCATTAGAAACATTAGCCGCATCTACGTATGCAAAAGAATCACTTGATGAACGCCGATGCACACCCTTTCGGACAGGTGTCTCTGGCTCATTGAGGAGATCATCAAGCCATGAAGGCTGCTCCTCTATAACAAGGCTCTCAGATGAAGTACGTTGGTGGTGTGGGTTTCCTTCTCTAGGTTTCTGCATATGCTTTGAACCAATTGTTATTGTAGGATTTGGCATGTAATCAGCATATGATTGGGAAACACTAGGAAATGGGATTTTTGGAGGAAGCGGAGCATGCTTTCCAGAATACATCAAATTTCTGAGGCCTGGTGATCTCTTTGAATTTGCCATAGAAAGCAATACCTGCCAAAAGCATTATATGAAATTACAAACTACTAAAGAATTTGGGCAAATAGTACTCATAATACATATACATATAAAGATAAAAATAAAGAAATAAAGGAACCCACTTGATATCAAGGAAGCTTTAAAAAAAAGCATTGCATTGCAGTAATCTCAGAAACCATAAACGAATAAAATAGATACTTCATTCAGATACGTTCCTAAGATCTAAATAGCATAGGAATCCATAAAAGAATGAACTTTATTGAGACAGAAGTTCGTGTCATGGTGGTAGATTTATGGATCTCCCCTATGCTTTATTGGAATCTAATTTTAAAACTTGTCTAGCCAATTCATAAACAAAAAGTTTTCCAGTTTACAATGATATTATTCCAGATTGTTGACTAACGTTGTCTGCACTTCCCTTGCAGCCCAAGAGCGTCACCCATTGATTGGTATCCATTTTCATTTCAAGCAATGCACACCTGACGAGCCCTTTAGCTCACTCAATTACATGTTATATAGTCATGAATGTTTTAAACCACATCTGTTATTTATTGGATGCTCATTTGACATAAACAAACCTCATATCAGAACAACTGTGTTTCGAACCAAACCTGGGAAGGAAGCTGCTCACTACAATGTATTAATGTAACCAAAATTAAAAATTAAAAACTTCTTTTTTCTATCAGCAAAAATTAAAAATTAAAAACTCTTTTAGGCGGCTACTTAAAAGAAATATCCAAACTATAGTTAGGAAGCTACAAAGCACTGGTTGAGAAGAAACTCCCAATCTTCAGGGGAAGAAAAGGAATAAAAGGAATCATAACAAGCGATTCCAGGAGGATCATTGTTCTTTCTCAATTAGCTGTTTATTTCCTCAGGCCCCATATGGGGAAATAATCGAAAATAAAAACTTTCATTTGCTGCCTTTTCCAGTAGAATCTAGCCAAACATGAAATCACAGAATAAACGACATCAACATGCATTCAGAAAAGGAAGAAAATCCTACAAAAAAGGGAAACCGGTGTTTATAGAAAACAAAATGCTGCAACGTGCGAGACTGGAGAATCAATCAACCAGTAAATTGAAGCTGAAGGGATGAATTGAGCATAAAAATGGAGATGGATTCGTCTCGCAAGCAGAATTCTGAACGCAAATTCGTTTGCAAAACCCGAACCTGAGAAAAATACAAATAAAAATACCTTTGCAGATTGAAGATTCGAGATCCCGAAATGCAATGCCAAAAGGGCTTGAAATCAAAGCAAAGTTTCTCTCTCATAGGGTATGCACAAACAACCACCTATATCTCTCTCTCTCTAACTTTCTCTCTCTTCTGGCTGAAGCTGAGGCTGAATAAGGTAAGGGACTTGATTGTAAAGCACAAGTAACTCTGTTCCTCAAACTTTTCAAATATCGCAATTTCACCCCTTACCTCTAGCTTATTCCCCAAAATTCCTTTTCTCTCTCTTTATATATATATATATATATATATAAATATAAAATATATAAAATCCATTTTCTCTTGTTATATCAAAATTTTACTGGAAGAAGTTTTATGACGAAACAATTTTTTTTTTGAATTCAATAAAAGCCAAGCATATTATAATTAAGTTATAGAATTAATTATTCAGTTTGTAATAAAAAATATTAAATATTTTATCGTTTTTAAATTCAAATAATATATCCATATACTTATAGAAGAATGGTAATTATAATCCATGTTTATTTTCTTATGGTATACGGTACTTACAACTTTTAATGGGCTTTGCCAGCTATGTCTATGATTTCAATATGCAATTTTAGTGTGTTTGGTTTAGCGTTGGTAGAATTGATTTTGGATTTACATGATTTTTGTGTAAAATTGATTTTAAAGTAACGTTATTTATATTTAGGGATTTTTTTTCTCAAAAGTAAGTTTAGGATAAAAATATAGTGTAAATTTTTCAACCCAACGTGAAAGCAAATATCACCCAAAAATCAATTTTGGTGATTTTGACAACCTAAAATCAATTTTAACTTTTTCTCAATGCAAATACAAACAACTAATTTAACAATCAAAATCATTGGCTCTTCAAAATTAATTCTGGTCCAACCTAACATTTTTCCAAAGAGTTAATTATCAATTTGGTCCTCCAAAGAATTTTGTCACCAAATTAGTCCTCCAAAGATTACTTTGTCACCAATTTGATCCCCAAAGAACTTTGTCACCAAATTAGTCCTCTAAAGATTTAAAAGTCTACCAAATTAGTCCTCAAATTAGTCCTCCATCATGGACCAATTTGATATATTTAAATCTTTGAAGGACTAATTTGGTATACTTACACATCTTCAGAGAATTAATTTGGTGATAAAGTTCTTTTGAGGACCAAATTGGTGACAAAGATGATATTTAGAGTACTAATTTAGTAACAAAATTCTTTGGGAGACTAAATTGATGACAAGATAATTTTTGAAGGACTAAATTGATAATTAACTCTTTTTCCAAACATACGCTTAATTTTAATTTACGTCCGTTCAATTTTGTTCAATAAAAATATTATTTGAGTTGAACTTGAATAAGTTTTTTCACAAACTAATTTTTTTAATTTAAGTTCAATTCGTTTAAAGTTTATGAACGGTTTGATTCAGCTCACAAATTGAAATTCTTAATTTTCTAAAATTATTATTCATTTTATTTTTATTATAAAACAAATGTAAAAAATAAAATAAAATGATTATTTTACAAATAGACACTAAAGAAAAAATTGTAAAGTTAAATTTTAAAGTAATGATATTAAAAATTAAAACATAAATTTATTCAAAATTATATATTTATTATTTTAGTTATTTATCAAGCTAATTTACAAATCAAGTGAGTCGAACTATGTTTGGCTCAAGTTCAACTCATTTAGTTAATAAACTTAATTTTTAATTCAAGTTCAACTCTTTAGATTCATGAACTAAATTGGTTGAACTAATTAATGATTTGAATATTGAACTTTTATTGACTTGATTTAGCTCATTTCTAGCCCTATTTGCATTGTACAGACACGTCATGTATGTCATTCTTTCTTTCTATATTTAAAAGTTGCGACAATTACGACTCGTTTAGTAGACATGACAAGTTAGACATTATAAGATAATACATCTTATCCTCTTATAATTTGCAGCTTGATGAGTCAACATGGTAGGATCAGGGGCGGAGGCTAGTGTTGTAATGGAGGGGCCTTGGCCCCCATTGAGAATTTTTTTATTAGTATGTATATATAAGTTTTTGTAATACCCCACCCCTCCCCAAATTTTTTATAATGGCCCCCATTGAAAGTTTTCTTTGGGTGTGTACCCAACGTATTTTACAACAAAAATTAATCCTTTTAAGATATAAAGATCATCAAAATTACTATAATAACATATATGTGTTTTATATTTTTGAATATATTATATAATAATATAATATATAATAGCATAAAAATATACCTAAAATAATTTTAGAAGATGTGTTTCAGATTTAAACAATATTATATAATAATATAATATATAATAGTAATATATAATAGCAAAAACATGCCTAAAATAACTTTTGAAGATATGCTTTAGATTTGAAAATTATTATATAATAATATAATATATAATGTAATATATTATTATTGTTAAAACTTACTCAAGAAGTTACTTATTTCACAATTTTTACTTTGCCTCTCAAACGGTACCAAGCTGCCTTTCGCCCTTTTCTCTCTATACGTGAATTTTGGAAATCCTAAAACCAAACCTCTCAAAATTTTCACTTGATATTATTTTGTGCTCTCTAGCCTTGGAACATACTAACATAGTGCGCTTGTAAATCATCGCTCCTTACTCGATATTTACGCCTTGGTCGGTTAGTGAGTTTTTATTGCTCTCCTAATTTCCTAATTTGTTTATTGCTTTGAAGTTTCAACATTACAACAATATTGCGTCTTTGTCTCTTTATTGACAGAAAATTTTGCAATTTTAATATTTTTTAGTTGTAACTTATAAAGTGTGTCTTTTTTAAAAATTTTCTTTTGTCTTATGTTATTGCTTGAACATAAAGTGTTGTGTATCGTTATTAATTAACAACATAAAGTCTTTCTCATGTTAATTTTCTTTGTAGTTACCACTTACGTGACTAAAACTAGATTGTGATTTTTCAATAATAATGTATTTTATCTATGGTAGTCAGGAGTAAAATGAAAACATCTGTTGAGTTTTTTAAAAAGAATACAATTGATGAATTTTTGCAGATAACTTAATTATTTATATTGAAAAAAAATTACTAGTTGTTTCACTACTGAATCAATTATAGATAAACTCAAATCTAGAAAGCATCGTCTGATTCAATTTTCTTAGGTAAAAATTATAAGTTTTTTATCCTTATTTTCAATTTTTACCTATATTTTATGTTTTATATAAGTATTAATTATCATAAACTATTTTAATTATTAACTATTTTTAATATGTTAATTTTATAAATAAATTTAATTTAAATGTTTGGCTCCCCAACAAAAATGGGCTAGCTCCGCCCCTGGGTAGGATAAACTTATCCTATCATGCTCCATAGTTCAAATTGTATCCTGAGAGGGGAGTTGGAAAAGGAACAGATAAGATATGATAAGAATTTTTCTTTTTCTATTTCACTCTCACTTAGGATATTTATTCTCAACGTAACTTTTGTCCTCTTAAGTTTAAATAGAGAAACTTTGAAAAAAAGAAAAGAGATAAAAAAACAGATTTAGAAAATTTTAAAATATATTTTTTAAAAAAATTATGAAAAATATCAAATATCAAGATTGTATTATTTTTTTGACAACAGTAAGATTTTAGAGAATTATTATGTAATTTTTTATAGTAAAAATAATTTTATCTTGAATATTTAACGAAAAATTAACTTATTTCTTTTATTGATATTGTATATGATATTAAATTTTTATTTTTTAACATGAAAATTAAAAAAAATGTAATTAAAATATTAAGATTTTATATTTTTTATAATTAATATACTATTTATTATAATATAATATAACTAAAATATAGATATAATAATATATACTATCAAATGTGCTATCTGATAGGCACTAAAATATTAAATATTATAAGACTTTTATCTTATCATACTCTTATTCAACTTTCTTATCTTATATGTCCTTATTCTATTCCATTTATAAAATAAGTCCTTAAAGTAGATTGAATACCAACAAATTGTGCTATATACCAAAAGCTTAGCTCACAAATCCTATTGTTATTGTTATTTTTATAGATCCTATGGGAGAACAAAACCCTAAATGAACTTATTGCCTTTTGTTTTTATATTCACAATTGGAAAATGTGAGTTATTTGCACGTAAAGTTGCAAAGTGGGAAGAAGTTTTTTCTTTTTTTTTGTTGTTGTGTGTGTGTGATACAAGTGGGAAAGAGTTGTTGTTGACATTAATTATTTGGCATAAATAAATAAATAATTAAGTGGGAGAGAGAGAAAAAGAAAAAAGAGAATGTAAGCATATTGAGGCAGACAACGAAAATCAACACATTATTATTTAAATAATTAAAATTAATAAAGTGCACAATGACAACAGGACAATGGTTTCCATATGGTGGCACTATACTCCTCTGCATTTCCATGTGATATAATTTAATTGATTATTCATTGATACTAATACTATTAACCTATCCAATACTATAATCTAATAACGAGACAAGAAAAAAACAACTTCATAATTAACCTTCAAATTAACGATCATAGTAAAAGATTAATTACTTTTTACTACTTTAAAGTAGGAAACAGTGCAATTTCCTTCTTTAACTTGTAAGTAATTATTTAAATTGTGTTTCTAAAATAATGTAAAAAATGAATGATAGAAAAGGGGCATTGAATTTGAATGGGTGTTGTTAATTATGGAAAAAGGGGGATTAGAAGCCCATGGGCCATGGGCCATGGGCCATGGCTGATTTGTTAGCTGGATGAAAGTAGTATATAATTTGTACTATACTACATTACACTTCACTACTATTCCAATTTCCAACGCAATAGCAGGACCACTTACCCATTCTTCATTGTCCTCATAAGAAACTAAATTGAACAAACGAAATAACGCATACATCACTGATTGTGTAATTTTGCTTATACTTTATTTATACTTACATCATTAACATTAATTGAACAAACAAAACATCTCTCCATCCTTTACCCTAACCTCAACAAAATTAAAGATCGAGAGGAATCTTCAATCAATAATTAATTTCAACCAACTTGGCTACTAATACTATATTAATTGTACACTCCATAAACAAACCATATATCACACGATAAAATATAGTTTTAATCTCTTATGTATTTAAAAATTAAAAAAATCTCAATTTAGTTCTTTATATTTTAAAAATTCTAATTTAGTTTTTTATGTAAGAGATTAAATTAAAACTTTTAAAATACAAGAAATTAAATTAAAACTTTTAAAATATATAAGACCAAACTAAAACTCTTTTACAATGTAAGAGACTATGCCAGTATTTTAATCTATATTATATTATGATATCTTCCAATTGCATCTCCTTTCTAGAAAAATAAATAAAAAAAGATTGGACCACTTTGTCATATTACACTCTTAATAGAATCCCCGAAAAACAAACATATTTATTTACTGTATCTAATTTCCTCCTCTTCATCAAATTAAAAGATTCAGAATTTGCTATGAGACGGAGGAATCCCTAAAATAAATATAATTTTTCTTAATAAAATATTTTTTATGCGCACATGCCAGGATAATAAACATATTTGATGTAACTAAAAGTATCCTAGAATTAATTTTTGTTAAAAACATGTAGTTTTTTTTTTTGAAAAAAAAATTCAGCCAAGTTTAATAAAGATTTTATTCACTTTAGATAAAATTTAGTTTATCTTTTATTTAAATTTCCCTACATATAAAAAAATTGAAACTACTTATCTTTTTAAAAAAGTTGGTTAATTTAAATAAGATTTAATTTCTAAAATATTTGATAAAAACACAAAGATAAGGGGGAAGAAAATAGAGGAAATCTCAATAAATTTTATCCTATACTATTTTATCTTATCTTGAGCAAATATAAAACACTTGAAATTTCTTTAAAAAATCTCATTCACTCATAATTAAGTGAGATTTTGAAGTGGGACTTAGAGAGATAAAACCGTGTAGAACCAAGAGATTAGTCGGAGACGAGAAGCTTCGAATTCCAACCATCAATTCTTCTACTCTAATTGGTATTAATGGTTACTATTATAAATCTTTATTATTCATATTGATTTTTATTTCTTCTCTTAATACTTGAATTTGTATGGTCAATTTATTCATGATCTTAGATTCTCTTTTTCAATTAAGCGATACTACGTAGAATCCGGCTTTGATAAAAACCTCAACGCATTAGTAAGCTTATCAACACGTTAATGGCTTTTTAGTACCGGTAAACAACTCGTTACGTAGGTGAAAGAGTGGTATATAACACATTGTTCAGAAAATAGTATATTGTATAAGATAATAGTTTAACAATATTGAATATCCCTCAATAAAAAAGAAGATACAAGAGTGTGATTAATAGAATTCAATCAAAAACTTCAATTAAAATCAACCTTTTTAATGTTCGTTTAATTTTATTGTTTACTACTTTCAATGAATAAATTCTTTCCTATCCACAACTCAATAATTGATCACTAAAATATTCTAAAATACAAGTGCTAGTTCGACAACTTTTATTTATATATTAACACGAGTTACAGATTTTCGAATTATTGTATCCCAATTTTTTGCAATAATTAATCTAGAATTGTTTTCGGAAAATTCTATCCAAAATATTAAAAGGGAGTTTTAGTAATTTTAAGTCCAAAAAATTGTGGTGAGTAAGTAGCAAGGACCGTATAAGTTTTAGACCAAGATGTAGAGCCCAATAAGAGAAGCCCACTTTGAGGATTTCAACAATCAAAATGAAAGGTTAAAAAAAGTTGCCCAAAAAAAAAACGAAAGAAAGCTGAAAACATTGAGTTCCAGCGCCGGCCCTAGAACAGGGTAGCAGGAAACCTGAAAGCTTCAAGGAACAAGTAACAAGTAACAAGGGTAGAAGAGATCAGAAACGAATCGCAAAGCATCAACAGAGAGAAAACCTAGAAAAGTTTTTGTTTTTCTAACCGGGTCGCGAGAATAACCAACCCGCACGAACATCCAGCAAACTCGAAACGCTCCGCGATTGCACGATCCTACGCTCGGCGCGGTGATTCTTCGGCGATCCCACGTATTTGCGATTGAGCTCTGAATCGAGCACGGAGAGGCTTCCAAACATCGTAGAATCGTACGATCTTACACACACTTTTGTCTCTGAAATCGCTGGGCTTTGTTTTTTCCCCCTTTCAAATGTGTATTATATGCGTTATCCTTAAGGTGTAACAACTAAATAACTATTGCCTCTACCCTTGCCCCTTTTTCATTTTAGTATGCTGAATTGCTGATTGCATAATTTTGGAGAAAATTTGGTTGGGAGTATGTTTTACAGTCTTATCTTAAGTTAAGGTGGTTGCAGCATACAAAGCCCCCAATTATTTGTTGTTCTGTTAATTTGTTCATGGCTACGTCAAGGAATTTACTATCTCAAATATGCAATATGCAATATTTCATGCTTAGATTTTAGTTTCACTTCCATCATAGACATTCTTGTTTGGAGGATATCTCCTCATCCTCCTAGTTATAACTCTGCCACTTTACTCTCTTATAAAATATATCTTTTCATACTCAAATAATAGTCTATCTGCATGGTTTTCTATGTTCACTGTGACATGAAATTCGCTGACTGAAATTCCTTTGGAATGCAGGTTCAATTTGTTTTAAGTTAAATTTGAGGGGATTGTTGAATTGAGGTGAAGCCATTCCTGGATATCAAACACTAATACAATTCATAATTCCTGCTTCTGTTGGTCATCATTATGGTTGTACATACAAAATCCCATCTTATTGCTTACTCAGAAGTGATTGTAGATGGCCAACCTATTTTTGTTTCTTCAAATTGCCTTCCTATCAAGGCTTTGAAATTAGAACCTGCAGGTCATGCCTTCCATTTTGCTGCACTTAAACTTCTTGGTGTTCAGGAAGATAACAGAGAAGATGCTGATAATAAAAAGGTGGTTGATGATAAGGAACAGGCATATTTCCCATCATATGATTCTTACAGCAGCAAGAGCAAAAAGAAATCTGGTGCTGGAGACAAGCAGCAAGATCACTATGCATTGTTGGGTCTGAGCCATCTGAGGTATCTTGCTACAGAGGATCAAATACGGAAAAGCTATCGTGAAACTGCCTTGAGGTTTCATCCCGACAAACAGGCTGCTCTGCTTCTTGCTGAGGAAACCGAAGCTGCAAAGCAGGCAAAGAAGGATGAAATAGAAACTCATTTCAAGGCAATCCAGGAAGCATATGAGGTGTTGATTGATCCTGTGAAGAGAAGAATTTATGATTCGACAGATGAGTTTGACGATGAGATTCCTACGGACTGTGCTCCACAAGACTTCTTCAAGGTGTTTGGCCCTGCTTTCATGAGAAATGGACGGTGGTCAGTTAATCAACCAGTTCCATCACTGGGTGATGATAATACTCCATTAAAAGAAGTTGACAATTTCTACAATTTCTGGTACTCATTCAAGAGCTGGAGGGAGTTTCCTCATGCTGATGAGTTTGATCTTGAGCAAGCAGAATCTCGAGACCATAGGAGGTATATGGAAAGGATGAATGCAAAACTGACAGAAAAAGCTAGGAAGGAAGAGTATGCACGGGTTCGCACTCTAGTCGATAATGCTTATAAGAGAGACCCAAGAATATTGAGAAGAAAGGAAGCGGAGAAAGCTGAGAAGCAAAGAAAAAAGGAGGCTAAAATCCAGGCAAAGAAATTGCAGGAAGAAGAAGCTGCCAGAATTGCAGAAGAGGAGAGGCGGCGAAAAGAGGAGGAAGAGAGACAAGCTGCAGAAGCTGCTTTACAACAGAAGAGGGTGAAGGAGAAAGAGAAAAAGCTCTTGCGGAAGGAGCGAACACGACTTCGAACTCTTTCAGGGCCTATTTTATCACAGCGTTTACTTGATATTTCTGATGAGGATGTAGAAAAGCTTTGTATGTCACTTGACATTGAGCGGCTGAGGGGGTTGTGTGAGAAGATGGAAGGCAGAGAGGTGTTGGAACAAGCAAAAGTTGTAAGAGATGTGCTGAGTTGTAAGAAAGAGGCGGCTGATACGAAAGATGAGAAAAGTGATAAACAAAATGGTTCCATCGCTAATGGTAGTGCTTTACTAAGCAGCAACAGTGAAAAGAAGGAGAAACCTTGGAATAAAGAAGAGATTGAGTTATTGAGGAAAGGAATGCAAAAATATCCCAAAGGAACTTCAAGGAGATGGGAGGTTATTTCAGAATACATTGGTACTGGAAGATCTGTGGAAGATATTATGAAGGCCACTAAAACTGTTCTCCTCCAGAAGCCTGATTCATCGAAAGCTTTTGACACGTTTCTTGAGAAAAGGAAACCTGGTGCACAGGCAATTGCTTCTCCACTAACAACCCGAGAAGAACAGGAAGGTCCTGGGACTGGGGTGGCTGAAAATAGTGCTGCCTCGTCAACAACAAACAACTCAGAAGACCCTAACAGCAAAAGTGCAGATTCTGCAAATGGGGTATCATCTGGTTCCGAACAAGACGTGTGGTCTGCGGTGCAGGAAAGAGCACTGGTTCAAGCTCTGAAAGCCTTTCCAAAGGAAACCAGCCAGAGATGGGAGCGTGTTGCGGCAGCTGTCCCTGGGAAGACTGTGAATCAGTGCAAGAAAAAATTTGCAATAATGAAGGAGAGCTTCAGGAACAAGAAGAATGCTGTTTAATTCCTGCTATTTTTGAGACTTTACAATTAGATTTTTTTATGAACTTAGAGCCCCGAGATTAGATTAGTGCTCACATTCCTTCACGATATCGTGATATAGGAGTTACTTCAATCTGATGGGTACGTAGTTTCAGGTTTTGTTATATTATTTATTATTTATTATTATCATTATTGCCTTGATACCGTAGTTTGAACTTGAAATACATTTACTTCTTGATCATGAAGAGCAGACATCACTTGTGATGTAGATCAAACTGAGTTTGGTCCTAGTTATGTTATAACCATTATTAATATCAATTTTGGTTTGAAACAGACTTGGCTTGTTAGCATTCACATGTTATGGATTTCTTAAAATCGATATTGGATTGAAAGACGATTGAAGTGAGAAAATATAAGTAAATTTATTTTCTATTTGAAATAAAATGGCTAGTATAATCCAAAAATAATGAGCGAGTATATATCATCTTAGAGAAGGCGTTATGAATTGGATGCACCCAGAAAATTGGAGACCATCGTGGTCTTTGAGTAGAAGTCCCATTTAACAAATTAGCATATTTTTTGAAATTTGCTATCGAGTCCTTTGCTCTAACACATCACCAACTTATTCCTCGCTTCACAGCTAGTCCCTTCATGAAAGTCGACGAATCAAGATTACCTTTTCCATTAGCTTCACTCACTAATTCGGCATAAGCTTTTCAATCAAAAAATAGAAATTTGTATCTTCTTCCAGAACCTTCCACTTCTTTCTTCTCTGGGAAACTAATCAAACAGCTAGCGGTCAAAGGAGAAACTAATCAAACAGCTAGCGGTCAAAGGAGCTTGCTATGGCTCTAGCACATCGGTTTGTTGTTGTGTTTCTAGCTTTCATTTCTGGCGGTGTTGTCTCGTTCAGTACTAGCATGGCTCTCACACCAAACACCTTTGGTCTTTGTTTGCAATTGTGCTTCTAGTGTTCTTTTTTGGTGGCATACTCTTTCCATTCTGACGTGGCTCTCGCATCAAGCACGTTCGCACTAGTTTGTTGTCATCTTTTCAACATTTAGTTCCAATGGCGTTGTCCTGCTTTTGCCGTTCAATTCCGGTAGCGTTGTCTCGTTCCTTTCCGGCGTGGCTCTTGTACCAAGCATGTTTGGTCATTGTTTGCTTGTAATATTTCATAAGTTTGTTGCTTTCGGTCCTGGTTCTGACCCGCCATGTTTCCACCATTCAATTCTGGAATCGTACCGTGTTAATGCACAAATTTTACTTCAACTATCCTAGCATATGCGCAAACAGCAGAGAAAGCTCAAGAGGAATGAGAAATTTGAACATTGTTTTGTTATTATTGATCAACACAAGTTACAAGCTTAGATTGTTATTTATACAAGATAATTATAGCTAAGCACATAACAAACTAACTGGCATAGAACAGAAAGACTAACTACAAGCTGAAAGCAAAATACCCCCTCTTAAGTTGAGTCATATATGTTTAAGAGACTCACAAGATCAAAGTATTCGGGGAGCAAAGCTTTAATGAACATGTCAGCAAGTTGACAATCTAAAGGGACAAAAGAACAGCTTGATGAGTTTTTCTTGAAGTTTAATCCGAATGAAATGACAATCTACCTTAATGTAATGCTTGGCTTTTTCTAGCTCTCTGTCTCAGGACAAAACACTCCTAATTCAAATGCCACCACTATACTGATCAAGAAGATACAATATGTTATTTCTATAACATGAGTTTAAAGAGAATGAACCACTTCAACAAAATGACCCTCCTAAAAGGGTTTCCTTGAGATCAAAGAAACCTAATGTTTGTTACTTATTTCTGTGGTCTTGCTGAATCCACCCAAACTCATATCACTCCCTATCCTTTGCATAACTATCTCTCTAATTCTCATTCATCTAATTCTCATTCATCTTTCTGTTGTTTTTCCATATCTGCTCAATCTGACCCAAGTCTTACAAAGAGCCCTCACTCAAGATTGTTGAAAGGATGCCATGATGAAGGAACTGGATGCTCTTGCATCAAACAACACTTGGTCCTTGGTGCCACTCCCCTTAGGCAAGAAATTTGTGGGTTGCAGATGGGTTTACAAGGTTAAGCACAAAGCAAATGGAGAAATAGAGAGATTTAAAGCTCGGTTAGTTGTTTAAGGCTTCACTCAAATTGAAGGGGTGGATTACTTTGAAATATTTTCACCGGTGGCCAAACTTACCACGATTCGTTTTCTTCTTCCAATGGCTGCTGCCAATTGGTTCCTTGACCAACTAGATGTAGATAATGCTTTCCTCCATGATGATCTTGAAGAGGAGGTGTATCTGCGGCTACAACCTGGCTTTAATACCATCAAAGCTCAAGAAGAATTTGAACATGGTTATGTTATTATTGATCAACACAAGTTACAAGCTTAGATCAAGCTGTAATTTATACAAGATAATTATAACTAAGCACCTAACAAACTAACAGAAACAGCTGGTATAGAGCTGTTAGATTAACCGAAAATACAACTATCCGATAAATCAGAAAAACTTACTATAAGCTAAAAGCAAAATACATAAAGTATATGCTATGTTAATAAACTACAAATTAGTCAAGTTTTTATAGGGATAAGAAACTCAAATACATGATATCCATTACAACCGATTGAGGCATTCAAGCGAAAAAAATGTTCTCATGAATGGATATGGTTACACACAAAACAAAACTTCGAAGCAAATGCTTCTCTGGCATTAGCGTTGCCCATCTTATGTTTAAAAATCAGTAATTAAATAATTAAATGTATACCAATGAAATGCTTCAATTTTAATGTAATACCATTTAATATTACCATGAGAGATGTGTATCGAATGGTCAAGCGATTAGGTAGAAAGCAGAGGAAGACGGTGAGAGCGGTGCATTCCTGCCGTCTCTTTACATTGTTCTGGAGGGGCATTCTAGCAATTAAGCTTAATTTTATATTAATAAAATATTATTATAATAGACTAGACCATCATGAAGACCATTTTTTCAGGACCGTTGTAACAACGCCTTATTGTAGGGATATTTGACTTTCGATACAATTAGTAATGTCATATTAAAATAGGTTGGATTACTTTTTTTATCCATACTTCAATTTAAGTTTTAATCCTTATATTGAACAAATGTTAGTTTTAGTTCTTGTAATTTTATTTCGTAACAGCATGGATTAATTTTTCAACAAAATAAAACTGTAATAACTAAAACTTAAATTCGGATAAAACAAGAATATATTTAAATATATAATTTTCAGCCATATATGTTTACAATTCTTTTTTTAAAAAAAAAGATAATTTTTCTCATGGCTTAATTATTGCAACTCTTTTTCTTTTTCTATTTTAATTATTGCAACTCTACAATTAATATATCTCCTTTATATTTAAACTCGAGAAAGAACCTTAAAACAATATTGTAACTAGTATTTTTTTTTATTAAGATTGTAACAAGTATTTTAAATTATAAAAGTCGTTTGCCTTAGTTATAATTTATCTTATGACATTATTATAGATGTATTATCTTGTTTAGTTCCTTTAGCATTTTTTTTAGGAATAATCACACCAATCTCTCTTGAGATTTGTCTATATTACACTTACCCTCTCCAATTTTTAAAATTATACTTACCTCCTAAAATTTCTACTTTTATTACACAAACCTCTCTAATGTTAATTTTTTAAATAGTGTTACTATGCATGTTTTGCATTTTTTTAAAAAAAAATTATTTTACTATTTATTACTTTTATTACTTTTATTTGATTTTACTATTTTTGTAATGAAAGTAGAAATTTTAGGGGATAAGTGTAATTTTAAAAACTGGAGGGGATAAGTGTAATATAGACAATCCTCATGAAAGATTAGTGTAATTATCCCATTTTTTTAATATAAAAACGTAAGTCATATAATAAAAAAATAGGCTATATGCATTTTTTGGTCTAACTCTTATGTCCGTTTCATTTTGGTCTTTTAACTTTTTGAGATTTCATATTAGTCCCTTAACTCTAAAAAACATTTTATTTCGGTCCCAATCATCAGTTCCGTTAGTAAATTTAACGGAACAGTGATGACGGCATTAACTATTCAAATAAATAGCTGTCGTGTGAACTTGGTGATGGAGGCGTAAAGTTAACGTCATCATCACTGTTGTGTTAAATTTACTAACAAAACTGACAGTTGGGAACAAAATGAAACGTTTTTTTAGAGCTAAGGGACTAATATGAAACCTCAAAAAGTTGAAGGACCAAAATGAAATACATAAGAGCTAGAGGACCAAAAAATGCATTTGGCCTAAAAAGTACGACAAAAAATTTAAATTAATTCAAAATCAATAAATAAAAAATATTAAACCATTGTATTATTTTCAGGAAATATTTATTTTGTAAATGAGTGCTATAATTTGGTAATATGTACAGAAGTAAATATAAAAGTCTTTGTTTGGATAAAATTAAATTGATATTCTCAAACGGATGGATTCAAAATCCGTTCTTTTTTTAACAATTTGTTCTGGTTTTTTTATATTCGATTTCAATTTAAACTTTTCTATTAAATTTTTTCATTTTGTTTTAGATTCGATAGATTCATAAGCCTCGGGCGTGTCAACTAAGATTTAAGGCTAGTAATTCCAAATAATGAAGAGATTTCTAATGTTTTCATTTTTTTTTAATCCTAAAAACTTATGGTTTGAAACTAGACAACGACGTGATGAATCAAGGAAGGAAATTCCATTTGATTGAAATGATCTATGTTTACTAAAATTTAATCATACAAGAGGCTAAGTGAGCTTAAATGGAGCATAACAACTTTAACTAAGCTTCGCACAATTGCACTTAAAAGAATCAAAGCCAGAATGTGATCAAAGACTGTTGTGTCAAAGTTCACGTTAAGGGGGAAGCAACTACATGATAATTGTCTTCAGTTAGTAGAACATGGAATCCAGAGTACTATGATGCAGAAAGAGGAATAGGCTTCACAGAACTTTGAATACGCCGAAATGCTGTTCTTACTCTTTCCTTAAGGCCTTCATTTTCACTCTCAACTTCTCCACTTTCTTTGTTGAGCTCTGCCACATTCCCATCAATGTTAATTATCAACTTCCCGTTTTCACCTACCTTCACATCTCCAAACAGTGAAACGAGGAGGGCATGCATAACCTTCTCGGCCTTCTTCTCACTTTCTTCCTCAAGTTTTACGGCATCTGATTCAGCCATAATTTTTGGCATATCACGGTTAATATTTAAAACTAGAGCAACAATTGAATCTGATACCATGTCGTTAATCGGGTCTGATGTCCAATGCAAGGAGATATGCTTCTCAGATTCATGCTTCACTGTCACCCGCTCATGGACTTGCAATGTTGGAACTCCAGATTCTTCATCCACAGACTGCTCTACACTCTCGTATATCTGTTTAAGTCTGTGATGTATGACACTAAATGCACCTGAATAAGGAATGGTAATTCTCTGAGTAATGTTTGCTGTTGATAGCTGTGAGAAGACATGGAGATCATCAGGTGCCATGATCTGATATGTGAAGCCTTTTTTTACAAGCAAGCCACTGACAGTTTCACCAACATCCGGTGTTTTTTCGGCAAGCTTCCCAATGGTTTTTGCCATTTTCTGAGAATTGAAATACATTTCAACAGACTGGCAGTTTTTCGGAGTGAGGATTTTAGTGTTACGATCAGCAAATTGACTCATGAGCTTCTGTTTGAGCCTCCCCATCTCATTAGCTTCCCCATGAACGAGAATTATGTTAGGAGGATTGAGCTCTTCCAAGAATGCACTTGTTTGAGCAGAGTCAGCATGAGCAGAAAAGGAAATGTAATGAACCTGCATGTTTAGTGGTGCAGTGAGTCCATTCATGAGAGTAACCTCCTTGGGCTCATTGATGATGGTTTTTGCAAGTGTCCCTTCAACCACATACCCTGGAATAATGCAAGCATTCTTTTTATCAGAACACCACATATCAAACAATTGCCGTGATAGCCCACTCTGAAGTCCGCTAGGGCTTGCCATCACCACAGACGGTCCTATATCTTTGAAAATTTCTATGCTACTTAAAGCTGATATGTGCTTGAACTGAAACGGATTTGATTTTGCATTCTGGATCCTGTCATTCATGGAAAGGGTGTATGTCTCATACACAGTCAAACACTTTTTTGCAAGAGGAGAAGCATAATAGATGGGTATATTCTGCAGTTCAGGATGATTTGCCCAATATTCATCAAGGATGAGGAGGAGCTCTTGTGCTCGACCAAGGGCAAATGCAGGAATCAATACTCGACCCCCTTGAGAAATGGTGGAGTGAATAACATCAGTGAAGCGTTTTTCACGGGTGTGGCGAGGCTGATGGTGCTGGACACCATAAGTGGATTCTATAATGCATACATCAGGGGAGAACTCTGGAGTCTCAGCAGCACGGAGATGTCTGTCTTCCTCACGCGAATAGTCTCCGGTGTATAGCACTCGAACACCTGCAATATCAACCATAAACATAGCAGCACCAAGGACATGGCCTGCAGTATAACACCAGAATCGAATGCCGTTCACTTCTATTGTTTGATGGAAGTCAATAACCTGCAGCCCAGTGACTGATATCTATTAGCAGTAGCAGATAAATATGTTGATAATTCTCAAAGGATGAAGGTGCATCGATTGAATTGAATACGGATTTGACAACATGCTAAATAGTTTGCCTAGGATGATTAAGCAGAACACTGTAATAACAATTGCGCAATGAAAGCACAGAATACAAGGTGCGATAAAACCCTAACCTCAATTTTATCCATGGAGCGGTTGATGTCGTGTTCATCATAGAGCATATCTTCGACGGAGACCTTACTGACTTTGACGAAATCGGAAAGGAGGAGTTTGTAAATGGCCTTAGTAGCATAGGTCATGAAAACGCGGCCTCGGAAGGTAGTTTTCTCAAGAAAATAAGGCAAGGAAGCGGCGTGGTCCAAGTGAAAGTGAGTGATGAGAAGGACGTCGATGGTGGAAGGGTCAATCTCGTCGAAGTAAGGAAGCGCCGCCATGCCGGAATAAGCAGGGTGAATTCCGCAATCGAACAAAATGGTTTTCCCTTTGTAAGACATGTACACGCATGAACGACCTACTTCGTTCCCTGCACCTAACGGCGTCACTATCAGTTGATCTTCCTCTCTGTTGCTCCCACTCCCATCCCGTCTCTTCACCGAACCCATTCTTCCAATTCAATTCAGTTCTCAAAATTCAATCTCTCTTTCTCACCAGATCCACTTCGGCTTCTACAACTCTGTGCCTCCTTCTCTAACCAGCAAATGCAACCACTGAAGTGCACAAAAATTAAACCCTACTTCAACTTCCAGAAACGACGTCGTTTTGTATTTGTCTTAAAAATATAATATTGTCGTCAATTTCATATGGCAAAAACTGCGACCACAGTGGGAGTCGAACCCACGACCTTCTGATCCGAAGTCAGACGCGCTAATCCACTGCGCTATGCGGTCATGTCTGTCGGCTCTGTGCAATAAAAGTATTTGTTGTCATGTCTAACAAGATTCGAAACTCTTCTGTGCAGTGTGCCACAATAGCCACACAGCTACAGCTACGTGCTTACTGCTTTTTGTTCTTTCACCGGCGGACACCTCACACCTCCATGGTCACAGTGAAAAACCTTACTACTTTTCTAGCCTCACAAAATTTGCGAAGGCACCACATATACCCTCTTCAGAGAATTAGAATCCGGATGTGTCTGCAGACTAAATTCCATTTGGTATTTAAACATACTATGCCACACTTAGCAAAATTAAATCACGAGAGAACTAAAATCTAGACAAAGTTATGTGTGGCGAAATTAATGACGTCAATAATTTTAACTAATGAAAAAAAATAATAATAACGTCAAGTAAATAATCATAAAAAATGTTTCTTTTATTTTTATTCTCTTCAATTTTAAAACTTTTTTATTAATTTTAAAATCCATTACTAATGTGATTAATATGTTTTACAAAATCAAGGAATAATATCAATAAATAATTAAGGATTAAAATATTGATGTTATAAAAATTAAGAATTAAATGAAAATTTTTAAAAGATAAGTCGTGTCATGAAACTTGGTAGTTGGCATGAGAGCATCTTGTGAATGTTTATTTAATTTTCTAATTAACAATAATCGAAAAGTTCCATGAGAGCATGCGTTTATCAGTGACAAGCTTAAATAAAATATCATACTTTTTATTTCGTTCCCTCATCCAAAAGATAGGAAAGCTGCAAACATCAAGGCTTTCAGTTTCCATAAGAAATTCGAATTTGTCATCCTCAAAAGATAAGACTCAAGAAAATATAGTATAGAAATTTCTTCACTTAATTGTCAATTCTATCAAATACAGAAGTTTACATACGGAAAGTAATCCTTTAGCTATTTGTCAGGAATATAAACAGACTCCACCATCATTACCATTTGTCAATTTCTTTTCAGCTGCAATGCTTGATTATGGGAGTTATTTGTGGTAAGTTGCCGATTGCAGACTTGTTTTGATTAGTCACGTTGTTAGTGCATCCGGAAGAGAATTGGCTGATCCAAGAATTTTACCACCAACATCAGGAAAAGACTCAAATTCTGGCAGTGCACTGACATTTCCATCCTTGCTAACCAGAACTGGGTACTGCATCAAATGTCCCTTCATCTCCTTCTTCACTTCCTCAGACACGTATGCATTCCAGTTTTTTCTAGCTATGTTGTTCACATATCTAACACATTCTAGACTATGTGGTTCTGCAAAAGTTTCATCAAGCCTATCAAGGTGCTCAGCCCAGAGTGACATTCGGTATCCATACACCTACAACAATACAAGCTTTGTTGGAATTTCCAGCTATTGAAAAAAAAATAAAAAATCTTACAATGAAGAAGGAATATACATTTAATTTTATACTTAGATTAATTAATTTGCTCATAAATCAGTAACGAAGTTAGCCCATAACGCAATCCAACAAGAGCTTCTAACCTGACCCTTTGGATTAGAATTCTTTTCTTTCCATGTAAACTTTGGCTGATAAGCACCCATAGCTATTTCTGTGTCTCTTGAACCATCCATGGATCTCTGGTTAATATTTGCAGATCCCATGATTACGTATTCATCATCAACGATCATCCCCTTTGCATGAACATAAATCATAAAACGTCTAGATTTTTTAACGGATGCCTGATTTAAGAAATGGTTAAAATAATAAGATTTGATACAAAGGAAATATGAGCTTGATATTCTAATGAGTCATAATCTTAACATGCGTTTAAATAGAATTACACAAACTAATGGACTCTTTTCAAACCTTGTCGCCATCAGGGATATGTAGGATGCTCCTTGATTGGATTGACTATAACAAAGAATGCAAACCGGTCTAATTTAATAGTTTTTATTATAATATCATGTAATAAGTTTGATCCAAAATGCAAAATTGAAGGCAAAATAAAGATTACACCAACAATTAGACTCTAAAAAGAAGGACAAATTCTAGCGTAAATCGCATTTACCTATTGTTTGGATGCGAAGAAAAAAAAAAGGAAAATAGGAAAGAAAGATAAAATAAAGAGAAAAGATTAAGGTATTGTTTGAAACACTTTTTGATTTTTAATTTTTAAAAGTTATATTATAAAATAGTTTTCAGAAATTATTTTTAAAAAAAGTTAGAACAGTTTTCAATATAAATTTGTGTGCAAATTCAGCAAACTGAAAACTGAAAATCAAAACAAGTTTTAGATGTTTTCAAATTTTGATTTTTAAATACCGAAAAACAAAACCTGTTCCCGAAAATTCTTTTGAAAACTCGTCTGCTAAACAAGTTTTTTAGTTTTCTGTTTTCAAAAATAAAAATCAAACAAGCCCTAATTGTTTGGAAGGATAGAAAAGTGAAAAAAAAAAGTTAATAGTAAAATTACTTTTAGTGCATAAATAATAACTTATAAATATCTTATTTTGCTTTATTCTGTTATGGAAAAAATAAATATTTAATGTGTTTTATTCTCGACTATAATAAATATTATAATTTCCCATAAAATATTTTTATTTTTAATTTCTTAACATGTACAATAATATACATGTTAAAAAAATCGTCGAAGAAAATATAAAATTTGTGTGACTTGTGTCAGATTTTTTCTCAATTTGGGAAAAAAACTTTAAAGAAAATTCTTTCCTTATTTTCTCTTGTTTTAAAGAAGAGAAAACTTCTTGATTATTGTGTTTTTTTCTCCCTCTAAATTTCTCCCGTAATTATCACCTATTCGAAACGAGGGATTAAAAAGATTTCTTTTGCTTTCTGAGCCTAAACCGCAGAACTTGTACACAAAGTAAAACTAGTACAAAATTATAATGCAAATGGCTATATTTTAAAGTTTGTAGAATGCAAACCTAGCAGCTATAATTTTAAAGTGAACTCACCCAATTCAATGTTCATAACAACACCCAATGGAAAATTTTTGCTAATAATACGAGGGTAGTTTAGCATACCAAAACACGGTTTTCTGATGGCAGAATCGGCATAGGTGAACTTTCTGAGGAATGAGGTTCACGCTTTCCAAGACAGTAAAAATTAAGATAATCCTGTGGATGACACTGATCAAAAAGACCTGCCTTTTTAATTGCATCAGCAACTATCCTGTACATCATAGACATTGTCTGTCCCTGTCATCACTCAAATTTCAGATATTGATATTCACCTCAAACCACGTCTAACTATCGGTGGAAAAATCACACCCCAATATCCATCTTACCACTTTTGAATTATGACTAAAGAAATGTGATTGTGAGTTCATTCTCTCTTGTCAGTTGTCACTTGAAGATGAAAGAAAAAGAACAACATATTTATTCTGTCCCTGAGGGGTTTCTACGTCACTCCGAAACAGGATGAAAAAATTGCACATAGTTATACTATATTTCATACGATGATTATGTTGAGGTTTATGTTTGACTGTAAAATGTAAATTACAGTATCTTGCTAGAAAGTGAAACTTAAAAATCCAATTCAAATTCAAGATCAAATATCATACAGCCTCAACTCAACCATTACTGTCAAAGAAGATGATAATATGTTTCTTAAGAAATATACTCAACTATTCATGACTATCTAACCTAGACACATTAAAAATACTGAACTCACTAACCCGCTAAAATTAGCAACAGAACACAGATTAGAACTGATCTGACCTGCCAGAACAAAATTTCTTGAACTGCAGCACCAGTGGGAACCCCCTCCGGCCACATTGGTATAACTATATACACGGAAAAACGTTCATTTGCACTAATTTTGCTGGCAACTTTTAAAGCCAACTCCATGGGAAGCAAGTGATTTGCTCCTGTTGAAGATATGTAATCATTATACAAAATTGCCCATGAACATATATTATTAAAAAAACGCACCCTAAAAATCAACTAAATGAGAAATGCAACAGAAACCTGTGTCAAGAGACATAAGGAAATAATGAAACTTGGATCTGTTAAAGATGCACTTATAATTTTATATCTTCCTTTCACCTCACACAGGAAACAATACTCAATTACTCATAACACTATAATTCAGATAGAAAAATTTAAACTTGGGTTTCTTATTTTTATAAAAATTGTAATTTATATCTTCAAGATGGACAAGAATAATTTCTGAGATTTGACAAGTTCAAAGAAAGAAAATGCTGGGTAAATAGAACTACATCAACATGCCCTATTTGATGTAATAAAGTTGGTCATAGATATACCTGCATGTTTGTGCGAAGGCCAATGATATGAGGATCCAAGAAAATACTGATTCTCAATGTATATGAAGCGTTGAGCTGATCTTATTGCTTTTACGTAAGCAGCATGGATGCTTTTATCTACTTTCAAATTTTTTCCACAGAAAAGGTTCTACAAAAAATAAAGATTATAAAGCTAATTTGTTTTAATTGCATATTAAAGCTTGCTGAAAGCAAGGGGAATGAAATTTCGGTTTACAAAATTTGCGGATGACTTAAGTGTTTGAATCACAAGTATACATCATGTTCCTACCTGAGCCTTGGCTTCCTGAACATCCTTTGGAAAACCCTTGACAGATCCTGAATCTATTGACCGAAATACCTGTATTAAATGTCTGTTCATAATTTTTATTGTATTCTACGAAGAATGATGCATCGGTTGTCAATTTTTATCAACATATTTACTCCATACCTGCACATGCCAACTCTCAGGATCATTTAGTTACATGAACAGCATTATCACCATCAGGACCAGAAGATGGAGTGAGAATCCATGACATTCGTTCTAGGCTTAGCAAAGCATCATGATGCCAATTTGTCACCTTTTTGAGCCTGAAGTCACGCCATTTCTTGGCTTTTCTCCATCTTTGTTCAAAATTGGTCAATATATCATATGCAGCTGGGCCTTCAACTTTGCAATGCATGTCATGCCATGGTTCCCTTGGTCCATGCGAATTCGACTGTATCATAAAGAACATAATTTCAATGGATTACTTCTGAACATAATTTGACTGTATCTATAGGGTATGATAATTCCTCAACAGTTACTTACTGGTAAGTTAGGATTATGAAAATCATTTTTAAAGACAGTATCTAGATCATCAAAAAGTCGATGATCAGGAGTATCATATCTGCCATCACAGAGATCCAAACCACCAATAAAAGCAGTTATTTTCCGATTATTCCCAGAAGCTTGAGTGTCTACAAGCACACACTTCTGATGGTGCGTAAAAAGTGTTCCCACAACCTGGACCAAAAGATTAGATTAATTTGAAACTATTTTCAGTTTTGATTCAAAATGAAAAGTAGTGCACTAGTAGCTTTTTTATTTTATTTTATTTTTATCTATGGTTATCAATTAATGTGAAGTCTTACACTAAAATGATGATGTTTGGGCGGTGCGGTAGTGAAATAAAATATTTTAATCCTACATTCAAGTGCAAGAATTGCATGCCTGTTGCTTGAAAATACTGAGTTTATTGCTAGCGTAGCGTGGAGCAAGCACACAATGAACAGTGGAGTGTTTAAAATACTTCTAGTTTCTTCATCGTGAGTCTGCATGACACCATCCTGCAGTCGAGCAATTCAATTATTACAATGCAAACAGTCCAATTATAAATCTCAGTTAAGCTTAAGCATAAGTTCAAAATTGACATGCACCAATATTTTCTCCATATATAATGAGACTAATTTTCCCCTTCAATAATTTCACGGAACTAAAGCACAATAGAATCCCTTATGGTTATGAAACTTCATAGATAGGAAGCTGCAGATCACTGCAGTGATTGATTGAAAGTAAAGAAAGGAATTGAAACAAAATAGCAGAATGCGGAAAGAAAATCAATATAAACCTCTGTAAGTGTATAGAAAGCAGGATTAATTTCCTGATGAGGGTAATAAGAATTACTGTTTTCAAGAGAAAATTGTCATGTGAAGTTTTGTCGTCCCAAATTAGCATAACAACGCGAACCCCTTCTTGAGATTTGTATTTCAACAACTCCCCAAGTGTAAGGTCTCCGCCAGAGGGCAAAGGTTTTGTTGGTTCTCTGATGAGCCTTATCTTGTGGTAAATAGACCAACCTATGATGTAAACTAGGCGGTGAGCTTCCAAAATGGCATGACATATATCCTCCCAACACTTCCCGTGCTGATACAACTTTCCACCCTCAAGTGGAATTTGAGGTAGCTTATGATCCGGTACGTGTGCATCTTGATACAGAGTCACACGCCCTCCTTTCCTAAGAGGGAAATAAGTATTTGGAACTCCGTGGTGGCTAATATTATTATTCTCTGACGACTCCGTGTTCACTTCAACAGGCTTAAACTGAAGAGATATATGCAACTCAGGGTAAGGCTTTAAGCAGCTTCCATAGTGGCCAATCAGCGGAAACCAGTCGTTGATTTTGTTTCCAGAGAGGATCTTTTGAACAGATATCTCAACAACTCCGATGAGTTCAGCTCCGAGAACGTCATTGTCTTTGACGAGGAACTCTACCTTGCGAACAGGGTGAGCAACGGGGACAACAAAATGCTCGTCCCAGAGAGGATTCTCGCAATTGGAGATGACTCGAGTTTGAGCGATGGTGGCGCCGGCGAGGCAGACGGAGACGTAAGGATCGCTGGTTATCATTTTGTGTTTGCCGGAGTGAGTCTTGAGTTTGAGACCTTTCATGAAAGGAGGGGAGCAACGGTTATTCATGGTGAAACATTTCCGAACAGATTCGGTGGAGAGATCCAAATTGGGGAGAGACTTTGCTTCTAAAATCCAAAGATCCAAGTCGCCGTGCAAGAAAACTGGTTCTGTTTCATTGATCGGAGACGAAGATGGAGATAATGGAGGCTTGGGGGGAAGAATGTGAGCGTCATCCATAGATCAGATCTGTGAGTATCGGCGTTTGATTGTCAATCGATCATTCTCAGTCGCCATTAACATACACATAATCCAATCCAATCCAAAGTGACAAATTAACATCAAAGCCGATTAGAATCGAATTGGATCAGAGAGAGAACCCGAAAATGGTGGGAACGCACAAAACAGGTCCCAACTCTTAATAAACATGCTAACGCTTTTGCGGAGAAACCGTTAGTTTCACTTGAATGACCCAAATCGTCGTCCTCTCACTCTCTCCCGCCAAAACCCAAAAGAAAAAAATTCTTGTACTTACGTTTTTCGACGGTTACGTACGTTAAAATATTTGGTTATTCACGTAGAAATTTTGTTAACTTTTTATATTTACGTTGTAACCACATATTTTTACACGTATAACGACCAAATCCGAAAAATACTGTAACTACAAAATAACTAATGTAACTACTTTTTTCAACGTATGTAACCAATGAGTACATTGAGCACAAAAATTGTGAGTACAAAAATTATGACTCAACCCAAAATTCATTTTCTCATCGAACTATTTGGGAAAATATTTCATTTACAACTCATTTATACATGAGTTTGTGGTTAAATGCAAAAAAATATATATATGAATAAACTTTCCTTTGGTCCAGTTTATTTTCTTCTTAAAAGCTACTTTTAAGTTTAAGTTATAAATGAAGACTTTAAAAAAATCATAAGCTATTTGATAATTTTATTTTTTTAAAAAAAAATTGACCGGCGAAGGCGGGCGGCGGAGGGTGGTCGTGGGCTGTGGCGGGTGGCAGTCATGCCTTGGTTACGGTGGTTGGTAGATGTTTAATGAAAATAAGAGGTTAAAAAAATAAGTAAAAACTCTTATATGTGATTTATTTTAAAGAACTTCAAATTTAAAAAACTTATTAATATTCTCAGTGCCCAAATGTCAACAAAGATTGATCCAAATGATATGTGTTTAGAGTATCGATGACTGAATTTGAATCTTATCTCATTGAATTTTGGACTATAAAATACCGTGACTAGTAATTACAAATTTATATAACTTATAAAAAACTAGTTTTAATAATTTATTCATATTTTATACTTAAATCGTTTATTACACATATATTTTATTACATATAATTATTATATACCCTTTAAGTTATTTGACAAATATAAATTAATTTTTTTAAAAAAATATAAATTAATTTATAAATTAATTTTACTAAATACCTCTAATTATAAGACATAAACCACAAATTGTATCTTAAAGCCATAAACTATATCATAAGCCATAAGTTTTTTTTTTTTTCGGTTACAAGCCATAAGTTAATCTAAGTACTAGCGCATATAACCTTACCACTTTCACAAAAGACAAAATGTTCTTTCATTTTTTTTATTTTTTATTTTTTTTGCACTACGAATATTATTTCACTTATAAACATGCTCTTCACTGGATTCCAAAAATTAAAAAGAAAAAAAAGTGCTCTTCACTTTTCATCACTATGGCTATAATTCATTTTTTTTTTTTCTGAAGAAAAATATACGTAGTTTGATCATTGATGATCTAAATATACTGGTCAGTATGCTTTACCTCAATTATGACATGGATCAATTACATGCTAACATTTAATATTTAATTAAAAAATACTTCTTATCATAATTTAAGTTTTGCCTTTATCTTTATAAAAAAAGAGTTGTCTTTATTAGAAATTTGGTTTTAGTCCTAACAATTTTGATTAGCTAAAAAATTAACCCCTATTATAACAATAAGAACAAATCCATTAACCAATTGAAATTAAAACAATTTTTTAAGTGTTAGAATCAAAACCTAAATGGAATTAAAATATAATAACCAATATAATTTTTGGTCTCCAAATTTTTACAGAGAATTTATCTTTAACGCTTGAACTTTATATCGCCTATTTCTAGTTATCCCACTTTGAAACATTTTCGGTTGTCTGTTTCCATTTTTGGTAGCGAGAAGAAGGAAAGACAATTTGACAAATTCATGTGAATAAATCCCTTTTGCATCAACAAAAATTGTATGAAGAGATTAAAAAGAAACTTTTTCAAAGTTAAACACCAAAAGTTGATTTAAAGTTTAACAATTAAAAAAATGAGTTCAACAAAAAAATAATTAACATTAACCAAAAATATATTTGAACATTGCTTTAATTTTTTAGCAAATGCTTTGGTAAGTGATACTATTTACGACTTCAAATTAAACACCTACCTTTAATCAAAATTATTCTACTGAGCCAAAAAAGATGATTCTTTGTATTGAAAAAAAGGAACAAATGATATTTTATCTTCTCATATAGTACTAGTTTTTGACCCGGTGAAATGTGAAAAAACATAACTAACATGGCATGGCATGCCTCAATCTAAGCAGAGCTCTGTTACGTGGCTTCCACCCAAATTTATCGAAATAAACCACTCTTTCGTTTTAAATTTGTTTAGGTGAAGAAATGTTGGGCAACTCAATTTTTTCTCAAGCTAGAAAGCAAGGAACACAAAATGCTAAAGACGGAACTCCGATAAAGACTTTATGAACAGCAACAAGCAAGGATTTTTGAAAGCAAGATTTTCTGGCGGTGTCCAAATGGAATTTGGTGGCTTAACAGAGAGAACCACAAAGGAAGGGGGGGGGGGAGTTGAAATTCTTAGTTCAACCATGTTCAATCCAGCCAGACTGGGAGCCAGTACCAGACTTACCACCACATATAACTCCAATAGGAAACAAAGCATGGACAGAAAATCTACAGATATACAATGACAACCCAAAAGCCTCAATTTCCTATCACATTGCCAAGGGCATACTAAGAATGTGATTAGGAACCTCAATATAAGCTGCCTGTATGTCCAGACTAACATTAATATCTTCCCTGCAGAAAACAACCAAAAACAAGTCATATTTGACAGCGATGTAGGCTCATAAATTACAGCTTTCCCAGTAGCACTGAATACAAAGATGTAGGTTCACAAATTACAGCTCTACGTAAGTCTAAAATATTGAACTAAATATAAGAAAACAAGACAGACGTTAGTTTTATAAAAAGCAGTTGTCTATTTTGAGTAGTCTGATTGAAAGACTGAAACTTTAATATATCTTCATTTTTTAAGGGTTCTATCATACCTCTCCAGTATAATTGCCCTGGCCAGGAGGTGGATATCTTTGTTGGGACCCCGGCTGTTCTTTGGAGGGATAATTCCGAGCCTGTTCATATTCCTTTGTGTACGGGGCAAAAGTATCACCCCAGTCCTTAGAAGGATCAGGACTAGGCGCAGGATCTCTTCTTTCTCCTTGTCCTGGTCGTCCAAAGTTCTGCTGTGGCACATAATTTCTTCTTTCTCCCTGTCCTGGCGGTCCAAAGCTCTGCTGCGCATATTGTGATGAAGCAGGTGCATATGATTGCTGTTGTGGATAATTCTGTTGGGGAGGATAACTTTGTGATGCTTGGCCATAGTTCTGTTGGGGCGGATAATTGTTCATTGCTTGGCCATAGTTCTGTCGGGGTGGATAATTCTGTGATGGCTGACCATAGTTCTGTTGGGGTGGATAATTCTGGGATGGCTGACTATAGTTCTGTTGGGGTGGATAACTCTGGGAAGGCCCAAAGTTCCTTCCATCCCCTGGAGGCCCAGAGTTCCTTCCATCCCCTGGCATGGGACCCCGATTATTGAAAGACGGATTCCTTTGAGGGGTCGACATTGGATTTTCTTGTTGGTTATATTGGCCAGGACTCCTAGTGCGTTTTCCTCTCCCATACTGAATTGGAGGAGGTCGAGGGATAATTGTTCCATTAATGTACTGATCTCCTATTTATCATACATCAAAAGTTGTTTTCAGAAACCTTCTTGTAAACGAATAGGTCCAATCAGCTAACTATGGCATTATTAGCCTTTCAAACAGAATGGAAATTTTTTTTACCTCCATACTGCTTGTTCACTGGATCAATATAGGAATCCGGTAACACAAAGATGACACCAGGAAGACCTATTAAGACGCATAAAAACAAATGTCATATTCAATTAACTCCACCGGGTCATTGAATTCGAGCCTAGAACAAATACCTTCAAATTTATTAGACTCTTCTTCGGTCATAACAGCCTGAAAGCCCGTGTATGTTGTTGTACTACAAGCATATATTTTCTTCTTTGCCTCTTCCACGCTAAAACCACACATTCAAAGATGATTACTAAAAACATCTAAAAAACTTCCATAAGTTTATTTGGCATTCAAATTGAAAATAGTTCATTTTTCAATCAAAAGTCGAAGTTAATAAAAATCAAAGATGGAAATTAAAGGTAGGAAGAAAAGATAGAGGAACCTGATGTTGAGACCCTTGGCGCAAGTCTCCTCGTATATGCGAATCATCTCTTCGGGAGGGGGCTTATTGTCCTTAGGGAAGTCCATGACGAAGAGCCAGTGGTTGTAGTCGCAGCCCTCGAAGAGTATGGTATCGGGACCAATCTCATCAGGGATATTGCTCTGAGGGGATCGAGTAGATAGAAGCGAAATTGGGGATGACCTAAATGAACGGGATTGAACGAAAGCATTCAGGGACTGCGAACACGATGAAGCAGCGCCACGAATGGGAACAGATAACGGCGACGCGGATGTTGCAGATAAGGAGCTATGAACGCCGGAAAGTGCAGTAAGGATGCGGCGGAGGCGGATTAACGACGACGCCATGGCAGCGATGGGAAATGGTAGGGTTTTGGCAAAGTAGGGTTCTAGTCTTTTTTTTTCTACTGCCCGAGACCGAAACGGTGCGTGCGATATTAGTAGCAACAAAAATGCCAACGAATTTACCCGATTCTTTAAAAAAATGTTTGCAAATAAAAGTAACTCTCCAATTTTAAGAAAAATATAAGCAAAATTATAAGTCCTTAGGTTTTATTTAATTTTCTCTTCTAACTTTTTTATTTATTTATTTTCGTTCTCAAAGTCTTTTATTTGGTTCACCTTTGTCCTCCCCGTTAAAAATTAATGGTCATAACTTAACACTCTTAAGTCATGTGTCGCGACGTGAGTGGTCCGTTAATTAAATAATTAAAATAATATAAAATTTTTAATAAAATAATTAAAAAATTTATCTTCTTTCCCAATCTTTCCTATCTCGTTCTTCCTCCGTCTCCTCTCTCACTTCCATTTCCTTTCTCTCTCCTCCTTCTTCTTTCACTTTTTCCCAGAAACCTGGTACCAAGATGAGATGCCATAACAGAACTCATTTATTTTTTACTTTATCCAAAATCACGTTTGTAGTTTTACGGTATGAGCAATTGAATCCAAACAGAAATCTTTCTGTTCAAAAATCTTTTTATTTCTGCACAACCAGATTGGTCAAAATGGTCCGCTCCCTCTAAATTATTTAATAAAATAATTTTAAAACAAAATTCCTCATCTTTTTTCTCAACACTTTCTTCTCCGACAACCCTCCCCCTCATTTTTCCAATTATTTACAACAATGACAATGGAGGGTTCGGTTTTGTCGTCAGAGAGAACAATCGAGATGTTTTTGAGAGAGAGGATGGGAGAGGGAGGTTAGGAGGCGGGTGGAGGAGGAGAAGGAGAGTGACAGAGGTTTGGAGGAGATGAGAGGGAGGAGGTGGTGGTGTGGGGAAGAGAGGGAGGAGAGAGAAGAATGGTGGGAGAGGAAGGAGGAGGGAGAAAAGAGGTGGAGGTTAGAGGGGGGAGATGGAAGAAGAAGAAGGAGATGGGAAGGATTGGAGAAGAAGATAATTTTTTTAAAATCATTTTATTAAATAAAAACAACTATTTTATTAAAAAATATATTATTTTTATTATTTAATTAACGGACCACTCACGTCACAACATGCGTCTCTTCTTTAACGACATTAAATTTTGACCGTTAGTTTTTAACGGGGAGGACAAATGTGAATCAATCAGAAGATTTCGATGACGAAAATGAATAAAAAAAATGTTAGAGATTGAAATTAAATCAAACTTAATAGTTAGAGGACGAAAAATGTAATTTTGCCAAAAATATAACTACAATATTTAATATGAATAAGAAAAATACATGCAAAAAGTGTGATATAGTGATAACTCGTCTCATTTCTTAAACACATGCGTGAGACTTCGATGTCAAAGTTATTCATTTAACTATTACAGATTCTTTTAAATCATTTAATAAATACTCTAAAAATTTATTCTTACTACTACACAATTATAATACACGTTAAAAATTATAAGTCACTGGTTATAAGCAATAAATTATAAATATAAAGTATTAAAAAATATAAATGCTATAAAAGTAACTTTTGATTTTTTCGAAATTTTTTATATTAACTACATTAAATAATATTGGGGTGAGGCTATTATCACTCTAAAATATGTCTATTGTTATTTTTTTTAATTTTATATAACTTAAAATATACTTTTAATTAATAAAATTAAAACACTAATATTTAAAATAAATATTTAATTGTTAGTAGACATTAATAATTATTTGATTATTTTGTATTTAAATTATTAATATCTAATATTATATTTTAATTAAATAGTGACTAATTAATGTTATTGTTATTATTTGGGTTTTAGTCTGGATAATCCATGTTAGGTTAAACTATCCAATTGAATTATATAGAGATTTCTAGTCTCGGCTAATAAGAAAATAACTAACTTCATCATCAATTACGTATGTTGTAGTTTTTTTTCCGTGTAAAAATATACTCTTTTCGTTTTTATATATAATAACCTTTACAACAAAATTTCTTGTTCTTTTTTATATGAATCTTTTATAAAATTTGTGTTAAATTGAAAATCTTTTTATCTAAATATCCTTAACATTTAATTATATTTTTGTATCATCTAAAAGCTATAAATGAAATAAACTAATGAGTAAGAATTTCTCTTTCTGACTTGATCGGGAAAGTTGACTGATCAAAATTACTACTATCATTAATTAGATGGAGAGAGAGTGAAATTTTGAGTTTCTATAAGTACGATATTTTTGAAAATTAATATAAATTTTTAGACATACTATACTTATTTAATGATATTAGTCAAATTAACTAATTTTCTTATTTTCCTTATATTTTTTTTAAAGGTTTTTATATAAAAAAACAGAAAATACTTGTCAAAATTAAATAAATAAAAAAATTTATAAAAAAGTTTAATAGAAAAATTTAGCATTTTTTAATAAGAAAACGTTATTTCATTGTATCGGAAAATATTTGTTGACGTATATAGGAACACAATTATTCAATTTAATTAATGATAGATATACTATAGATGATCTACCAGAGAAATGATTATTATATGAGTTAAAATCAAATGAAGCTTAAATATTTGAAGCACACTTCAATATCAGCTGAATCAACCTTTCTTAATCAATTCTGTATTATTGCACATAAAGAAAAACTAAATTATTCTTTGATCACTTTGGAACTACTGCGTACTGTATTTTAGCAGCTAAACACAGAGGCAAAGGGTGCGTACGTTACTTGAATAAAATATTTTTTGGATGTAAGAAAGATATACTTACTATAAGGGAAAGTGTTTCCAATATGTCACATGTAAACTCAATATTTTGGCAGTACACAGCTTGTTTTTTCTTGGTTTTCTAAGTTAGAGCGATATAAATAAATATCTTAAAATAAACAAATGCATATTTTTTTTGTTTGATTTGCTATAAAGTTTGATAATACTAATAATAGTACCCATCTTGTCTTGGGCAGGAGGACCCAAAAGAGGGACCGTTGCAAGAAACTTAGTAGTACCAGTTAATTAGAAAAATTCTAACAAAGTCCTCTCGTTTCCTCTACTCCCCATGTGCATGGTTTCTTTGGATTGAGAGAGAGAGAGAAAAAGTGCAACAATACCAATGCACTTCTGGACACTTGATTAATTGAGATTTGAGAACTCACTAATTGAACAATAAACAAATAACAATAAAAAGAGAGTGGAAGGAAGGTAGGTAGAATCTACAGGCCTCCATTTGTGCACAATGCACATGCTCTCAAACTGGAACTCTCTGAGATCAGATGCTTCTTCTCCTTTGCACTTCCCTATTTCCTGGATCCCATCTCCCTCGCATTTCTGAACCCCGGAGGCAGAGGTAAAGGACCGCCGGGGTTGATGGCGGAGGTGTTGCAGAGAGGTCGGTCTCTGGCAGAGACGCCAACATATTCTGTTGCCTCTGTTGTTACTGTCATGGTCTTCCTTTGCTTCTTGGTTGAGCGTTCCATCTACCGCTTTGGAAAGGTACTACCACTTCATTCTCATAATCATAAATAATTAACTCTTCAATATTCCATTTCTCATCACAAACTAGTTCCTTATTTTAATTACCTGCCTCTCTCTCTGTACTGTGCAGTGGTTGAAGAAGACAAGAAGGAAAGCACTATTTGCTTCACTGGAAAAAATTAAGGAAGGTAAACACGTGTTTTTATTCTAATCTTTGCTCAGAAAAGAAAAAAAAAAAAGGACATTGATTCCCCCGTGCCTTTGTGAATTGATAGAGCTGATGCTGCTTGGGCTGATCTCTTTGTTGTTGGCACAAAGCGCAAGGTGGATCTCTGAAATTTGTGTAAATTCATCACTCTTCAGCAGTCGATTTTATATTTGTTCCGAACAAGACCTTGGCATCATAGAGGATTTCATGTTTCAAAGCTCCTCCTCCTCCTCTTTACCTCATGAAACTAGTATTCCAAAGGGACTAATCACTGGTGGTGCATTCCATCAATGTGGAGAGGTAACATGTTACAAAATGACTTCTGCCTTCACAAGAAATACATTTGAAAAACAAAATTTACCTTCTATTTACAGTAAGATTAAAAAAATTACAGAAAAATTATATATCTTCTGTTGAACAAACTGAGAAACTCACTTTCTCTTTGCAATACAAGATATTATTATTATTCTTCTCAAATAGTAATAAATGAATACAGGGCCATGAACCATTTGTTTCATACGAGGGTCTTGAGCAGCTACACCGGTTCTTATTTGTTCTTGGGATCACTCATGTTCTCTATAGTTGTCTGGCAGTTGGCTTAGCAATGAGCAAGGTCAGCCGTTGCAACTTCCATTTACTAGATGAATAATATTTATACTTGGCACTGAAAACTTTTATCAACCCTTTAGATGTTATGGCAAAAACATTTATTTTCTCTTTCTTGCATGTGTTTCCAGATCTATAGTTGGCGCAGATGGGAAAATCAGGCTACAATGGCAATTGATGGAAACCTGCAAGGTATGTATCATAGAACGGTATTCATTGACCTCACCAACCATGATATGAAGGAAAAAGCTCTAAAACTTGGTTTCCGTTTATTGTTTCTGATGTCATAGCTTCAGCAGGAATGAAAATCAAGGTGATGAGGCGGCAGACAACCTTTGTTTTCCATCACGCTTCTCATCCATGGAGCAGGAATCCGATACTAATCTGGATGGTAATACATCATCTATATATAACATTAAAAAAGAAGCTAAGGCCAGTTTTTTTACACCTCAACTTCATCCTTTTTTCTAATTTTGCTTACTCTCACTCTCTGCCTTGTGTAGTCATGTGCATTTTGCATGTCTTAATAATGGTTGAGAATTTTGTATTCTATCTTGCAGCTCTGTTTTCTCCGTCAGTTTAGGAGTTCTATACAAAAATCAGATTACCTTGCTCTCCGTCTTGGTTTCATCACTGTAAGTTTCTTAATTTTTGGGTGTTTTTCTTTTTCTTTTGCTCTCTTGAGTCCTCTAGGTGGATTTAGGAAAATAAGCATAACTGGATATTCTATACCACATGTCTAATTTGCTCACTGCTTTCTAAACTTACAGGAACACAAATTGCCATTGTCATATAATTTTCACAAATATATGGTTCGAAGCATGGAAGATGAATTTCATGGCATTCTAGGAATAAGGTATGAATTCTTTTAAAATGGATAACTATTACTGTGTTGCAATGCAAACCACTGACTGTATGCTATTAGCAGTAAGATTCTCACTTAACATGTAATTGAGAGAATGGGATGAAGAGAAATGAAGTTTCCTATGAGAGACACTCCCACTGTTTTAGTAGCATGGAGAAAATAACTTAGAGCTAATTAACCACTTCTGATTTTGCAGCTGGCCACTTTGGATTTATGCCATAATCTGCATTTTTGTGAACATCCATGGTAACTTTCGTCTTCCAGAATTGAAGATGTACAGGCTGTTAGCATCTGTAATTAATTTCATCAGATACTTAAATTTCTACAAAATTACATTTGCAGGTCTGAATATATACTTCTGGCTCTCGTTCATCCCTGCCATTGTATGTATATTCTTGTTTCATATTTAAACAAATCAAAATTCTACAGTCCATTAATTTTTTTTTTCCCTTAAAGGTCTGATTTCTCTATATGTAAAAGCTTGTCATGTTAATAGGGACAAAACTTCAACATGTTGTATCCACTTTAGCACTTGAAATAATGGAGAAGCAAGGTCCATCTGCTAGGACCACCCAAGTGAAGCCGCGTGACAGCCTTTTTTGGTTCAAAAAACCAGATATACTGTTATGGTTGATACAATTTGTGATATTTCAGGTAAAATATGCTTTTTTATAGTTAACACTTAAGTTTTACATGGTTGTTTATTTTGTTCTTACTTTCTTTACTGCTCATGCAGAATGCCTTTGAAATGGCCACGTTTATTTGGACACTGGTAAGATTTTAATTTTTCAAGATTGTATGTATGGCTAGGCCAACATGTGTATGCCTGTATCTGTTCCATTAGTAGAATCAATCTGCTTGTAACATTCTTTGATCAGTTGATTTCTTTTTTCTGTATGTGTAGTGGGGTTTCAAAGAACAGTCGTGCTTCATGAGAAACCATTACATGATCATCATTCGGTTGACATCTGGGTTGGTTTCATCTCTCTTTCAAGAATGCCTTGTTCTACTTTCTTGACTAAATTTCAGAATTTCTTGACTAAATTGCAGGAACTCTAATTTTCATATTTTTAAACTTGCAGTGTTCTTGTTCAGTTTTGGTGTAGCTATATGACAGTGCCCCTCAATGTAATAGTTTCGCAGGTTGGCTTAATCTTCTCACTGATATGTTATTATTTCCAAGTATTTGAAGATCATTCTGTTTGAGGGAAGGGTACACCTTTTCATTCTTAAATTAGATTAGATATTTAGAATGTCTAGTACTTATTTTCTTCTGTCTCATACTCTGTAATAACATTCATGTAGAAATTAAATATGCCAGAACTAAAGTATTTTATGCTGATATTCATTCACTTTTGATCACTTCAGATGGGATCTCGGTGTAAGAAGGCCTTAGTGGCAGAGAGTGTAAGAGAGTCACTGCACAGTTGGTGTAAAAGAGTAAAACAGAAGTCAAAGCATGAATCATTGCACTCACATACAGCTAGATCAGTATGTTCCCTTGAATCAACAATTGATGAGAGGGATGAGATAACAGTTGTCTCAGGCACTCTAACTCGAAGCTCGTCCATAGACTTTGAGTCTTTGAATCAGATAACAGTGACTTCAGTAGACCAGCTGAATTTTGAGACCTCCAACAACAACCCAAAAGACTCAACCAAGGTGGCTGAGAATTTTTCTGACTCTGTACATAATAATAATAATAATTCACTACAATCGCCCCACAATGGTGAAGATCATGTTGGCAATGGCAACAGAGAGGAAGCAAAAGTAGACACTCTTCTTGATTTGTTTAAGAAGACATGATCATTTTATGTTTAATGTTTTAAGTTTTACTGCATAACCACTTGTAACTTCAGAGAGTATAGATGTACAAATCATTCTCAAACTCTGAAGCATAAATAATACGAGTCTTACTTAACAATGTCTTAAGTGCACTTATTAAAATCGTTAAAAGTAAAAAGATAATAAATGTAAATTATTCCGTTTCTTAAAAATGTAAAAAATTAGTATATTTTTCTGACAACTTTTTCATTACATTTGACTATTTAAAAAGTATTCTTACGACATTATTTATCATTCTCCAAATAATATTAATAAAGCATAACTAGTACTTCTACCCTAAAACTATTAAGGTTGATGCATATATGCCTTCAAATTTAATTTTTTTTACTCATGTATACTCTCAATTTCTTTTTATTTTTGTTTATGCTCTCACATATAAAGGATAATAAAGTTGGGCAAAGACACAATCTTTGGTGAAGACAAAACATTAATACAGGTTTAACAATGTTAGTTTATTCCACTAAAATTTAACAGTTTATTAATGTTGAGGTTAGAAGTGAATTGTTAAAAAGAATTTTATGGTATATATAAGTTAAAAAGGTTTGAGAATATACCTGCACCGTAGATCGTTTTTCCTTGTAAATTCAACGAAGTCTTATACGGTTAAATTAATCCTTAAGAAAATTACATAATTATAAATTTGTTAAAGTTACATTTGCTTTTCACTTATTGAATATAAGGAATATAATGAAATTGGACGAGTTACACTTCTCTCAGCCAGTACTAGACAAAAAAATATCGGGAAATAAATATAAAGAATAAAATTAAAATACTATCTCCGTTGTTTATTGTAAGTCCCTAAAATAAAAAAATACATAGATATTTAGAAAATATCTTGATACTTTACAAAATTATCATACTTTTTCAATTTTACCACTATTTAAAATTTAATTTCATTTTAAAATCAAGGCTAAAATATATTTTTGGTCCCATTGTCAAAAAGTCTCAGTTTGGTCTCTTATGTTTTAAAAGTTTCAATTTAGTCTCTTATGTTTAAAAAGTTTTACTTTGATCTCTTATGTTGTGTTTTTCGAATCACTTTCGTTCCTTATGTTATATTTTTGAATCATTTTGGTCCTTCATTTTCGGCCCTTACTTGGTAAAACAAATATAACATAAGGGATAAAAGTGATATATAAATATAACGTAATGGACCAAACTGAGACTTTTAAAATGTAAGGGACCAAATTAAAACTTTTAAAACATAAGAGACCAAACTGAGACTTTTCAACAACGCAAGGGACAAAAAAATATATTTTAAACCTAAAATCAACCTTCTTTATCTTCATTAATTAGAAGTAAAAATAATAATAAATGATCCATTTTTTTATATTAGATGCTTATATAAAAAAACACTAACTTTTATTCATAGCAAATAAGACATATACAGGCATTATTTTTAAGAAAATTATAAAATAATTTCTATAATAATTAATGAAATACATGATTTAATAATATCATAGGTATATATATAATATCTTTTTAATAATTTCAAAAATAATTCACGAATGCAGTATGTATATCTCTTGTGACCTTTAAAAAAAAATGTATATCTATTGTGAGGATGTGACACTTTATTTTGAGTGTTCACTTTAATTAAATTTTATTATTTATTTTCATATTTAATTAAGCAATCACTGAGAGAATAGCAATTCATCTATCAAAATATTCTTATAAATATATATATATGCTTAAATCCAAAAAGAGTTATATTTTTCATAGCAGCCAAAAAAAAAAGACATATATTGATACTTTAATTTTGGCATAGCCTAGTATAGACAGTAACCGAATTATCCACCATTTATGAATTTGCATAGTTAAATTATTATAAATTATAAATTTAAATTATGCCTAAAGTATAGTCATAAAAAGTTAAGATTCAGGGTGTTACTAATAAAAATAAAATAAAATCAATTGAATAGTTTAAGTTATTGTGAAGGTAATGGTGTAGAAAATTGATGCCAATTTTATAAAATGATTATTTCTTCCCTTTGGGCCATATTTGCTATTTTATTAGAATATGTGAATTTTTTGACTTACTCCCTACACCTGGTAAAAGAAGCTTGGTGTTCAGTACGCCAAAAGTGAGGTGGCTGATCCTAAACGGACGGAGGATGGGATTAGCATCATCTCTATTGTTTTTTTGCGTAGAATAGGTGTGTCCTCTTTGTTTTTGTGATGTTTCTCTTCTCTTGTTTTTTCACAGACAACTCAAATCTGTAAGGCATGTTTGTTTGGTTGTTCCAAAAATGACAATGAGTAAGGATAGCTTTCGGTTTCTGTGTTACACCCTCCCTTTGATGAAAGGCAACACCTTTGATTTTTTTCTTTTGAAGGTCGAAATTTTTTGTTGTGGGTTTTATAGATTTGAATTTTCCTTCATGAAAGATAATGCCTTTGCTAGAAATATGGATAAGACTGGATATTGAAAAAAAAAAAAAAAAGTTAGGTTCTTGCATATCATTTGTTTAATGAAATGTCTCTTCATATATCAATATGATAACTTCAACTATGATATTTATGGATTTGAGCAGATAAACGTTGAAGTGGAAATGAGTTTGGTGAGCAAGCTAATATCAAATCATTTGTCCTCAATTGTCCTAGCTGCTGATGCAAGGTATATTGATGTTGCCATTGTTTTTTCCTGTAAGTTTTTCTGATAATAATTTTCTCTTTAGAACATTATGAATGCAAGCATTTCCATATTGTAATTTATTGTTATAATACTAAGTTAATAATTATTTTAGGTAAGACTTGGTTCACTACATCCATCATATGAGAAGTTTCCATTTTTTATCATAAGCTGTCTAATTCTTATTTCTTATGTTCTTTGTTATTTTTACACTTCTTTTAAAGGGTTTATGTTTTGTGCTAGATTGTTGATAATGCAAATTCAAAGGAAGATTTTTTGAAAGGTAGTACTCTTAATTTTATGCATTGAATTTTTTGAGATGGACTTTTTATATGTTATTTTTACAATTTTTTATATGTTATTTAAGACGAGATGGACTTTTTTTCATTTAGTTTAATTTTCTGTTTTGTAATTACAGAATAATTGTTTTCACTTATGTAGCAAATTTTATGAAAAATGGGGATATGTTATTGTCTCTATCACTCTAAGTAGCTTTTTGACTTTTATTTATTTGGTCCATGGTGAGAAAAACAAAAGGGTTTTGGCAAATGAAGTTGACACATTGTAACTAGTTGTGATAGTGAAAAAGAGAATGTTATTGAAACGACCAAACACAAGACAGTTTATTATTGAAGGCAAGGCAGAAAAGAGGAAAGGAATGAAATCATTCGACGAGGTCGTCTTCTTTGTGGGTCTCAATGACGAGATCAGATCTGGGAAAAGCAACACAGGTGAGAACAAATCCATCTGCCATTTGATCATCATCAAGGAAACTTCCATCTGACTGATCAACTTTACCACTAACAATTTTGCCAACACAAGAAGAACAAGCACCAGCCCTGCACGAGTATGGAAGATCAATTCCTGTTTCCTCAGCACGGTCAAGAATGTATTCATTATCTGGACATTTAATTTCTTTAGTTCCATTTGGTGTTTTCAGCTTCACCTTGTAAGTCGCCATGGCAGTTACACGACCTCCGCGCCCTCCTTTAACGCCGAACACTGCCTCACCACCACCACCGCCGTTGGGAAATGCTTTGATGCTCACCGCCTGCCTCCGTAGGAATAAGGAATTGCTTCCACTCAGAACTGCGCTGCTTCCCATTCTTGCAAACTCTCTCTCTCTCTCGCTCACAACACAAGTTTACCCACTCATCAATGAGGACCTATTTTATATAGCACTGCACAGTGTAGTGTGCAGTGCACTGCACTGTGCCACGTGCCACCATTTTATACCTCACACTATCTATCTCTTTTATCACCACACGATTCGACTATTATTATTTTTATGATCTTGGTTGGCACAATCCTCACCGCACGATTCATCATGCTTCTACAGTGGAACTATTATTCTTTACCTACTCACGCTCACTTATATACCTCGTGCAACTCATGTCTCATGTTACACTTACACCAACACAACATATTTACAGGTATCATTGGCTATTAAATTATATTATTTTATTTAATTTAATAATAGTTGACTCAATATTTAATTATTTACTCATCTACTCCCTCCCTTTTTAATCATAAAGCATTTTAGTCCCTAACCTTTTAGAATGTTTGATGAATTAGTCTCTAACTTTCCACTCCATAAGTCACTTTAATTCCTGATATTAAGTAATACTAGTAAAATGCCCAAATGACACATTAAGTGCCTATATGGTATGTTAATTGACACTTAAGAATCCACGTAAATAATAAAATGACGTCGTTTAGCTTAATCTCAAAGTATGTAATTAAATTAGTCCCTCAAATCACTTACCACATAACCCAATTTTAGGTGTTGTAAAATATTGCATTGAGAACCGTGTGATGGTGCTGTTGTTACCAGAGAAAGAATTTAAATAGTGTCGACGACACTGTCCTCAAGGAATTAGTCGGTATGGCACCGAAATTCCCCCAAGATTAAACAAGCTCCTCCGTAAGAACCGGGCTGCAGAACTAGCAAGAACGATAACTCGTAACCCAAAGAATTGTTGAACAGAAGAGAAAGAGATGGAAGTAATTTGTTGGTGTGTTTTGAAGGGAATAATAGATGTGTATATATAGTACTGGGTTACCCATAGCAGTTGATGCTACTTGTGAATACCCAGACTGGATTGTCCAATAGGAATTGGAGGTTTGGACGGTGCGGAGAGTACCCAGACTGGATTTTCTACCAGACTGGATTTTCTTTTTAACATACTTAATTTAATTGTCAATTCTACCATCCTCACCGCACGATTCAGTGTGTGTTTGGATTGAAGTCGAATCACGTTAAATCACGTTAAGATAAATAAATCAATGGTTGAGATAAATTTGGCACATAAGCCGAGACAGATCTAATGAACGCAACAAAAAATGACGTTGAAGTGAATCCACGTTAACGTGAATCTACTTCTATCCAAACATACCCTCATCATGCTTGTACAGTGGAACTATTATTGTTTATCTACTCACATTCGCATGTATACCTCGTGCAACTCGTGTCTCATGTACACCAAGACAAGAAGAGACTGAAAATATTCAGACTAAAAACGAAGCAAACATAATTCCATTTTTTTACCAAAAAAGAAAAACAAAACATAATTCCATTTAAATAAAAGTATGATAAATAATTCCATTTAAATCAAAGTATGATAAATAATTACGTTGAGTCAGAGAATTTATTGAAAACTTCACGATGTATAATTTGTGTATTTTTCTAATCGTGTAATGATGTAACTTGTTTTTAAATCTGTATTGAATAAACTATATTTTTTGGATATATCAAAACAATGCAACATATAATTGTTAATAAAAAAAAATAGTATTGATTATCCCTTACTTCTTAATTATTTTTTCAGCAAAATTTACAGGTATGGTTAGCTATTAAATTATTTAATTTAATTTAAAAATAGTTGTGAAAAAAAGTTAAATCAATAATGTGAAATGAAAATTAATAGCGAATCATAGTTACGATAAGAATATTGTGTTAAGACTGACAATTAGAGAGAATTTAGTGTGAAGGAAAAAGAATGAAACAATTATGTGAGGGAGGAAAGAATAGTTAACACAAAATGTCATGTTAAGCATATAAAAATGATGATGCGACAACATAGCATAAAAAGATATGAATGATGTTTCAATATTATGACTTTGACTTGAATTTTAATATTATACTGTTAGGAATAATTATATATCCTCCCACAATTTCTTTTTACGTAAAAATGAATTATGTCTCCAAGACATTACCTACACCTCGTATTAGGAGAATTATTAAAATGATCTTGTAGAAAGATATAGCAATGCTCTACTCCTATATAGATAGATTTAAACACGTGGGATGGGCGGAAGCAGTTCGAAAAGATATTAAGATTTTGGTACAAAATTCATTTCCGAGACTTCGTCCCCTAGCCAAACCGTGTAGGGGAATCAGACATCAGACCGTCAATTGGACATCTCTTTATAAATGGATGAAAATTAACAAGTGTCTGATATTTTGCTAGTTATCTAAATTACTATAAAGATGAATCCCTGCATTCTAAATCTCAGCTTTCAATTACAGCCAGGGGAAAAAATCTCAGGGCTTCCCCAATATAGAGAAAGAATACAAACCCCATCCTCAAAACCCTGTGACACTACCTGTAAACATTGTTTGGTCCTCACTCCTCACACATGAACAGAGGCTTCCTCTAAGAATCTATTGTCTCCAGTAACAAGCAGGTGGATGGAAGGCTCTGATCTCGACCCAAATAAATGCCTCAGTCACACTTGATGTTTCTGTATATCCTCCGCACAAATAAGTTAGAACCAAGATAACCCACAGCTCCTGCACATTTGAAGAAAAACTTCAATCCAGTTCAGGTGGTAAGAGCAAGCCAGCATCTGTAGAGATAGCACATGATTAAGGTATCCCATTTTACATCTGCAGGGTGAACGTGTGATTTAAACGGAAATTAAAATTAAACTGAAGACTTACCACACAGAATTCCCAAACCGAGACAAAACATCAAAGTGTATCCAAAATAGAAGCTGGTTTGGAAGAAGCCTGACATCTTAGTCTTCACATAGTAGTAGTATACTGAGTACAAATACACATAAACAGCTGTTGAGGCAGCCGAAAAGAAAGAAGTCCATTGCCAGTGGTAGTTCTCAGCATTTAACAAAAAGTATGTCCCCACGATCGTCACACAAACAGTAACAATGATAAGAATCAGAAAAACCAGTAGCATGAAGCCATAGACATAGTATACCTGTTTGTCACAAAGTTGTGGGATAAAAAAACTGTAAGACAATAGTGTATGTATTGTATAACTCACCTTATACCAAACCAATAAAAAAAAAAAAACAGCTTTACTGTCGAAACAAGTCATTTCAATGTAATTCACCTTGTAATTCCAGAAGGAAGTGAATACAAAATACATCTCAATGAATATGCTACCAAATGGAAGCAGTCCTCCCATCAGAGAAACTACAGATGGTGTGAGGTACCACTTCTTCTCAGGAATGGGACGAGGAATGGTCTTTACGCAACAGGGATTATTTGGAGCACCACTCCAGTTTCTTCCAACAACTGTGCCAAGAAGTGCTAGAGGGAAAGAGATAAAAGCCCAAATAACAAAGACAACCACCATTGTGCCAAAGGGGATTGCTGCTAGAGATCCATAGAATATAGCAATTGTGTTCAAGATAAACCCAATTCCAAAGCACATGAATGGGAACAGTGACGCTGTAAGGATCATGGATTTAATCCAATTTTTACCTAAATTTGACAAGCATAATTGTAATCATTCAGAGAGAGAGAGAGAGACCCAAACAAACTGGAAGAGACATGCAGCAATGTTCAACGCAAATCCTTACCTCCATTACGTGAGTACATCCCCCCACTCACATAACCAGAAATGAACGATGTGAGAGCATAACATACAATGAAGGTTGTGACAATGGCTCCACGCCTGAACATCAAAGGAAACTCTCATAAAAAAAAAGAAGAAATAACAAACAAATGCGATCAATAAAAACACTAGAGCAATTGATCGTTCAATAATAGTCGAGATGAATAAGCAGAAAATAACACACACATATTGCAGTTTGCACTTGCAGTTAGTATTTTGTACACAATTACACTCTCATTAATAAAATCATTATTCAGATTTCAGAATAATATTAGCCAGTTTAAGATTATGCACTTACCCAACATACAACATCCCAACAATAGCCAACAAGATGACAAGAAGAACCAGCAATGCAAGCTGAGCACCAGTACCAACAACAGCTGAAAGAATAACCAAATTACGAGGAGGCCGAAAAACATCACCATGCACAAGTTTCCAGCCAGATTCTTCACTAACATCTCTTTCCTGGAAGTATTTGAATGTTGTACAAGAATTGACAATCAGAATCCCAATGAACTTTCAATACAAAAGAATATGTTTCCATATAAATAAAATATAACAGACAACAGTCAACAAAACCTCACTAGAGTTTCCAAATCATCATCTTCCCGAGCATACTTTGCATAGTCATTTCTCAGTGTTCGCATTAATATCATTGAGACCAGTCCAGTAAGGAAGATGACCATCATAAAAGAGTTGAAAATGGAGAACCAATGAATCTACAAAAAGCCAAAGGAGCAAAAACCAAAGTGACACAGCTAAGGTAGGACCCCACGTCAATGGACAAATAGCAGAAACCAACAATAAACATCACTTCAATCTATAAAAACAAAAATGGAAGCATTTATTTTCACCTGATGCTCAAAGAATGGATAGTCCAGATACACATCAAATCGGTGTCCAAAAGTGACATTAGTGGGAACCCATTTGACAGAATATGTCATGTCCAAAGATCTTCCCGCTTCCAAAGGCTTTGGGTTATCTAGAGTAAGATTCACATGAATGATCTGCAAGTAAATGAACCAAAGTATCACACTTCATGAATCCCCAAAAAAACTCATAAGATAGCAAAAATATTTAAATAACGTCTGACCTGATCTTTATTGAATTTAACAATGATGTTCTTGTGTGTGTAAAGGACATGCTTGCCATTATCACTATTCTTATCAGGATGTAGCTCGCCAACATATCCTTAAACACGAATTAAAAGAACCTTAAAAACCAACAAATAAAATACAAAATCATATGAAATAAAGAGAAAGAGGCAGAGGCAGTTGTACGCATACCCCACAATGGAAGGTCATCTGAACTTGCATGTAGCACATAGAAGACCAACAAATATAACAACAAAGGAAAGAAACAATGCCAAGAGTTAGTTATTCAGTAAATTTTTTTTCAAGAAAAAAAAAAAGAACTAGTAAAATGAAAACCAAATAATAAGGTTGTTCAACCCATAGACCAAAATCCTTACTCTCATCCTTATACCTATCAATGCAATATAATATCAATTTTGTAGCACACAGATATAAAAATGTCAAATAAATAACTTCAAACAAATAGTTCATCAATTTTTTTAGGAGAAGCCTTGGTGCAGTAGTTGGGTTGTCACCATGTATCCCAAAGGTCACATGTTCTTGTCATGCAAGGTAAAACTTCCTACTAGAAATTTACATAGTCGAACCAACCTTTCCCTGGAACCCACACATAGATGAGCACAATAGTGGCAGTGCCAGGATGACCTTTACTTTTTCTGTCTTTCCAAGTTAAGGTGATTATAATATAAGCCACAAATGCTTAAGCAATGACATCACATAAAAGAACTGGAGTTGTACCTGTGCAATGCACAGGGGAGATAATTATCTGTGCCTAGTACAATAAATATTTCAAATAAAACCTATTAAAATAAATATTTGATGAAAATTTTCATTTGCATGATACTACAAATAAAAGAGAAAATATTATAATTCCAATATTTTATATAAAAGATCTTATTTCTAATTGTCAACTATCCCCTAAATTTATGCAAATGAAGATTAAAATCAGGGAAAAAGGCTTGAAATGAGATAATAAATTATCTCAATCATTTCTCACTGTCAACTGTCCCCTAAATTTATGAAAATGAGGATAAGGGGAAAAGAGGTTTGAAAAGGTAGAGTGTGAAACAGTGGCAGACCCCGGACCCAGAGTCAAGGGATGCAACTTAATTAAAAATTAAAAAAAATAATAATAAAAAGATAAAATTATAAAACATAGGTATTTTAAAAAGAGTTTAAGAAACATTTTAGTCTATATTTAGTGATATAGTAGACTTAAAGTGATAAAATTAAGAAGTCAAACAAAAAAATTTAAGTCCACGGGGTACAAAAATATAAGGACAGAGGGTGCGAATTTCATAAATTCATAATATTACTCAGTAATTTTTCCAAGTTGAGAGAGTGCGGTTGCACCCCCAAGTTTTCACATAAGTCCGCCTTTGGTGTGAAAAAAGTGGGGAAAAATAGGGTTAAAGAATTAGTTACGTAAATTAGAGTTTCTAGAACTCATTTACTCCATATTATAGTATAAATAAAGAATTCTTAACTAAATATTTCTTTCAGTTTTGGTTACTATGTATATCACAAAACACCCAGCCTGTTGGAACCTATGGTAGTAATTAAAGGATAAAAATGAGCAAGATAATGCTCTTCCAGGCTTAAGTGTTTTTACCTCAGTCAGTGACACTGTACGGTGTTTAAAATTCCAAAATATAAATTTCATCATGTATGCATCTATAATTAAATAAGGCAAATGATATCTAGTGCCCTAAGGGCACTATTTAAGAACCTAAATGTAGTAAACAGATATTGGAATGTGTAGTTTTTTATATTCCCGAGAGACGAAATAATGTGCTATTGTGATTATTTTTCTACTTTTAGTAATTTTAACTAGTGCCTTTAGGGCACTGGATATCAAGACCCATTAAATAATTCATATTCTAATCAAATAATGTAACTGCTCATGAATATATTCCCACTAGATTCAAATGACAAACATGCAATATGAATAACTATTTGTCTTGAATCCTATTATATTGGTTGCAAAATGCAAAATAAAATAACACCAAGAAAGCCATAAGTCAAATTTATTTCTTTTCTTCAATTTTAATCTCTTATAAATCATTTTTGAATGAGACTATTGCCACCCCCTCTCCCCAAAAAAAACTGAAGTCAAAGCATCAAGCATGCATTCAATAACACATCATTCACAACTAAAAACTACTGTTTGCCTCTTCCTATGGTATCTCCCTGAGGTTGATCCAAAGCATGTAAAACAAACAAAGCAGCTGATTGGATAGCAAAGGCTGAGTAAGCAATGGGCCAATGGCCAGAAAAAGAAAACAAAAAAAGAAGAAGCTGCAGCAAGCTTCTAAAATTTCTTGACTATCCAATAGAACAGTCATTCTACCAATTCTCTGAGTACTAAATGAAAGAAAGAAACAGCAGCTCATAACATACCCATGAAGAACTCAAACCAGTAATTATTCTCAACTGCATCCTTGAACTGTTTAACCTTTGCATCATCAAGCTCCAAACGGCAAAAAGTGGTCTTTTCCACATTTCCTAAAAAAAAATCCATTTAAGCCAATTCGTCTACTGATGAGTCATACATGAAATAAACAGGACAAAGGAAGCCTGCATACCTAGGAACTTTATCTCAAGTTGGCTATCAATGAGTTCATTTCCACCCAGGACCTCGCCAAGACCACCCCATTTGTGAGCAGGATTACCAGGTGGGCGGCAAAATGGGAGGGTGTAATAATTGTATGTTTCTTGAGGATTGTTATAAGGACCAACTTTGTTCACCCAAAGGATAACAGGATCATCTTGTTGATACTGCAATAAAATGAAGTACAGGTTATAAACAGATAGCTATTGTTGAAATACATGTATTTATAATTTTTACTACCAGTTCAAGAAAGGAGCGAGAGAGGCAGATTCTGTGATATAGGGATTCTAATTATAACGGATTAAAGACATTTCAAAGAAAATTCTAGATACTGATTAAGAAATTCGTGTAAGTCCAGCAGTTATTACTTTTGTGTAATCAAGAATTGATTTATGATATATTGATATTAGATCAACAAGAAGCCCATACAAGACACAAAGCAGTAGCACGTCTGGTCAACATATAACCCAGCGTTGACACATATATATGAAAGGTAGGACTCTGACTACCGATCTTTCAAACCAAACTGTCCCATTGCATAGAGATGTGCATCATTTCAGCATTTTAAATACTGAAAATGATTAGTGATAGACAGAACAGAAGACTAAGAACTGTAAAACCCAATGCTCTTGCAATTTTCGTACTAAGAAAATGGGAAAATGAATAAGATTTCCATTTGCATTACTAAAACTATTTCCAATAGAGATTAGACAGAGGAGTAACATTTATCAAGCTTTTATATTCGGGGCAAATGCATCCAGGCACACATCAATCATTGGATTCTTCATTCAAAGGTTCCAATGACAATTGATGCATTAAAATGCAAAATAATTGGTAACCATCAAAGTAAATAAACTAGCTAATAACTCCATAAACATTTAACATCACTAAAATTCGAAGTAATTCACGAGTGAATGTCAAGTTGCCCAAATTTACTTAAAGCTGAGCCCAACGCGAAGATGGGAATAGTTTGAATTCCAAACACAGGCAATATCACGAATTAACAACAGAACAGGAAAGAGTTGAAATTGAAAATTTGAAATTGTCAAATGAAATCCATGACTAAGTTCCAAAGATAATATTAATCATTGTAAAAGTGCATAACGGAGAGCAGTGAGCAGTTGAGATTAACACCCAACCATTTCGCTCAAGCTTAAAACACAAATCACGCAGCTGGGAAAATCAAAGTAAAATTGAGAGGTAGATCTATCAAAAATTAAACGAAGAGGCAGATCAGGCGATAGAATCTGGAAAATCTTACCCTGTGATCTGACTCGGAAGCGAAGGCCGGAGAAAGGAAGAGCGAAAGGAGGAAGAAGAGAGAGAATCTGAAGAACATGATGGATCTCGAACCTTGAAGAAAGGGAAACACGACGAGGACTTACCCTTGAAGAATTAAGACTCCCTCCGTTTGCCTATCATTTACTAATTTATTTATTATTTATTATTTATTTACTAGTATTTTTTTTATTTTATTTTTTTAGATTTTCTAGTATTTTTTTGTTTAAAAAAAATTTAATCAAATTAGACATCGAACCATGTACCACACACTAACTCGTATGTCATTGTCAGCTATGTTGGCCTTACTGAACTTATTATTTGTTTACTAGTATTTATTTACGAGTGATTAACCATTTTAGTCCCTCACTTTGTAGCTACAAAGCATTTTAATCCCTGACTTTGCATTCTGTAGGTCACTTTAGTCCCTGACGTTAAATGAAATTGAAAAAATGCCTATGTGACAAGTTAAGTGCATATATGATAAGATATTTGCCACATATGAATCCATATAAACGACCAAACGATGTTATTTTGCTTAATCTCTAAAGTTACGCAACATTTTAAGCCTAAAATTGAGTTATGTTAAGTGATTTAAGGGACTAATTGAGTTACCTATTTTCAAAATTAGCAAAATGTTTTTTTGTCGCTTACGTAGACTCTTAAGTGTCAATTAATATATCATATTGGCACTCAACATGTCATATTAACATTTTGCAAGTGTCACTTAACACTAGGGACTAAAATGATCTATGGAGTGCAAAGTCATAGACTAATCTAAGCATTTTAAAAAGTTAAGACTAAAATACCTTATAATTACAAAGTGAAAGAACAAAATGGTAAATAATTCATTTATTTATCTATTGTACTTGTACATTTTGAGTATTTATCATTTTTAACGTATTCTGCAAATCCAAACAACAAATGTTCCATTTAGAAGTAGTTAATTTAAAATTAAAAATAATAGATTTTAAATATAGGTAGAGAATTTTTTTATTGATTATTATAAAAGTTATATATATTGTCACCATTTCAAAACTATAATCAGCCTGGACTCAAAATATTATTTTAAAACAATTGTCATTTTAGGATTTTAAGATGTAATAAATTATATATTTTAGTATTTTTCTCTTATCACTTTTTTTATTCACCAATTATAATTTCTTCTTTTAATTATTTTGTCAATTACTTTAGCTTTTAGGGTAAAATGCATAAAGTATCATTGAGGTTTTGCAAAATACTAGCACTTAACACCAAATTTTATAAAAATAAGCACTCCACATTATTTGTATAATGGTTAACTCCCTCTCTCTCTATTCTTTTTTGACTAAATTAATAGTTTTGTCTTGTAATTTTTTTTTTTCGATTTGGTCCTGTAACTATTAAATGTTTCAACTTGATCCTATAACTTATTTTTCTGTTTCGATTTAGTCTTGTAACTATCAAACGTTCTAACTTGGTCCTATAACATATTTTCCTATTTCGATTTGATCTTGTAACTTATTTTTTATCCAACAAAATCGCCCTCTCTATCGAGACCAAATTCAATCAAAAACAAAAAGTTACAGGACTAGATCGAAATAGAAAAATGAGTTGCAGGACCAAATCGAAACATTTAATAGTTACAGGACCAAATTGAAATAGAAAAATAAGTTAAGGACTAAATTTAAACATTTAATAGTTACATGACCAAATCAAAATAGAAAAATAAATTACAGGACCAACTTATCAATTTTGCCTTTTTTTTTGTGCATGTAACTTAACGTTGGGAGAACGAAGATTATGCTCCCCGCAAAAATGTATCCTATTTGAAATTAGTGAAAGAATCGAGCCAAACTATTCGTGAACCATTTGAATTTAACTCATAAAAGATATTTTCATAAAATTAAAAATAATTTTTTAATAAAAAAATAATTAAGGGAAAATTACATTGACTTCTCATGAATTTTGGGTTTAATTTATTTTCGTCCTCCAACTCTTATTTTGGATTCACGTTCTTCCTTTCTGCTAGTGGTTTGTGAACACTGTTAAAAAAGAGATATGTGTCGTAATAATATGAGTGACTCATTATTATTATTATTACTATTATTATTATTATTAGGATTTGTCTATCCTGTACAATATTGCGCAGGTTAATAAACTTAAAGTAGAAAGTTGTTATTAGAAAACACAAAAAATTAATGTAATTTAGTTTTACATATAATTAATGTTATGATTTATTTCTATTTTGAGTTTCCTAACCTGTGCAGTATTGCACAAATTAGAAAAACCCATATTATTATTATTATTATTATTATTATTATTATTATATTTATCAACTATATTGCGATACATGCCTTCTACCATTTGTTTTTAATTGATGAATGAAGACAAGCTTGATTCTAGTATTAATTGTATTGAAAATGCATTTTATGAAGACGGGTGACTTTAAGAAAATTCAGTTTTCATTTTAATTTGTTAAAAGAAAATTCAGTTTAAATAGTTCAAATAGGATGCATTTTCGGTAGGGAACATGATATTTGTTCTGCTAGTCAACGTCTAAGTTACACATGAAAAAAAATAACAACAAAGAGAAAAACAAAATAAATTACAGAGGATGGGAGATAATCATAGTTAACAAAAGGTGTGTAGTACTTATTTTTGTAAAGTTTGGTGTTAAGTGCTATTTTGCAAAATTTCAAGAATATTTTGTACATTTTATCCTAATTTCTAATTGGACATTTTAATCAACTCATATTAAAAATTTATCAATATCAATAATTTTTTAATATGTGTGAAAAAATTTAAAATAACTATAAATTTGAAATGGAGGGAGTATTATTTAGGTTTGGTTATAACAATAATAATTATTGTTCCAATTTCTTTTGACAAATAGAAGGTGTGGATTTGATGACACTTAATACCTTCTGTTATGTGTTCGCTTCTTTCCTTTATATATATATATATATATATATATAAAGAGTCTTGTTATCTATTGTCTTAAAGATAATGGTTAAGTAATTCATAAATAAAAATTTTGCATTTAAAATAAATTAAAATTTTTTTACAGCATTAAATACTCTACATTTTTCAATATCAACTTTCTATTCATAGATTGTTTAACCATTGGCCTTAGGGAAGGGCAATGGATAGCAAAACTCATATATAAAATAGAGTTTTGATATACAGTGCCCTAAAGACATTAGTTAAGGTTACTAGAAGTAGAAAAATAATCACAAGAGCACATTGTTCCATCTCTCGAGAATATAAAAAACTACACATTCCAATACATTTTTACTACATTTAGGCTCTTAAATAGTGCTTTTAGGGCATTAAATATCATTTGCCTATAAAATATAAAAGGGGCTTTAAGCCCAAAAAAGAACACTAAATATGGATAGCCCTAAGGTAGCGTTTGGTAACGGCACATAACATAATAAAATAGAACGGAGTAAAACATAACAAAACCGTGTACTGTATTTGGCGACCATGGAAAAAACAACATCATTCATATTATTATTTTGTATTTAGTGCGAATTAAAATATAAAAAATATTTTTTTAATAGATATAAAATTTTACATTACTTAATAGAAAGTATAAAATTAAAGGAAAAATAAAGTAGTATATTTTTTGAAAATTATAAATATAACTAAATAATAATTTTAAAACATATAATTTTTGTATTAATATTGTATGAAAAAAATAATTTATTAAATACAAACTTCTCTCAATAAATATAATTATTAAGTATATTTTTAAAAATAATTATTAAATATAAATTATGATGAATATATTTTTATTATGTAAATTTTTGTAAAAATATTTTTAAGAAATAATTTTTTTTCGAAAAAATAACATAAAGTTTAAAGAATTTAAATATATATTATTTTGTTATTAAAAAATGACTCTATAAAAATAATGATAATTCTACTATATATATTGTGTTCTTTTCAGTTCCATCATTTTTAATAAAATTAATCCATCTTATTTATTTGCCTCACTATCATGTTTCATTCTTCTGGGAAACAATTACACTATATCATATCAAACACTTGTTACATAAGATTTTGAATTCCAATTACATCATCAACATAAACAAGATGAGAAATGCCTCCTGGAGGAGTTACAAACAAGGGGAGGGACATATGGAAATTACATCCAAGATTACATTTTTCCGCTTCTTTTGACGAATAGAAGATACGTAAGTTTTATTTGTCTTTAATTTATTTTTATTTTTCGCTGTTTAAAAAAAAAACTTTCATTTATTGTTTTATCTTTTCACGCTAAAATACACATTGTCAGTGGTCAAGACTCGAGACCAATTCGATCCAATTTTTTCATGGGCACCAATTCTATCCAATTAAAACTAAAATTTGTAAATGTAAAATTTAGCTATTTTTAATCACTACCTTCACAAATTTTTGGACTAAAGTTATGTATAATATGTAAGTTTTTTATCGATAAATACTCAGAGACATCCTAGAGTAAATTTCTAAGTGTTATTATTTTTTTTCTTCAATCAAATTTTTGAAGTCTCATTAGGATAATTCGTTAACAATAAAATCAGCACCTATTATACTGTACATGTTTGTCCATTTTTTTTTTCTTTTTTTGTGAAGAATTAATTAGACGTTTATACGCTTCTCTTTGTATTATTATTATTATTATTGTTATTGTGATGAATTTATTACACATAATATATGAAGTTTGCTGAAAAATATGGTAGATGAGACTTACAAAAAACATTATCTAAGGTGAACTAAAAAGGAAGCATGAACTAAAAAAGTGAGAAACGTGGAAGCTAGTAAAATTGCACCAATTTACGACTTGTGCAAGTTGAGGAGGAAATAGAAACAAGAGAGTACAGTAGAAGATTTGTTGGTACCATTAATATTAATAATTAATAATTAATAATTAATAATTAATAATTAATAATTAATAAATAAATGAGGTGTGTAGTAGTAGTAAACAATACTCCTAAGTCAAATAAGATCAAAGAGGCACGCATGGAAATGTCATCCTCTAATAATCATGTGATTTTGACATGAGGGGCAGGGAAAATAAGCGACGTGACGGGGAATTCCAGAATAGGGTAAAATGGTATTATAGCAATATTTGTTTATCAAAAATAAATATCACACCTATTAAAAATAATATTAACATTAAGAAATGTATTGATGATTTTTAGGAACAATAATGATTTATTTTTATAATTACAGTTAGAAATAATATATATATATATATATATATTCTATGCAATTTGCATATGTTAAAAAATTAAAAATAAAAAGAAATTATTAAAAAAATAAAAATTTAATGTGCTCCCTTAGTCATATATTAAATTTTTAAGCTTAAAAGATTGAAGGTAAAAGTTCGCGACTTAACAATAGAGATTTAGTTTAAGTTGTATATATGAATGTGTATTGTTAATAAAAAAATATAAAATTCGATCAGGATATATTATAGTATAATATTCTTTTTACTATATTTTATCTGCACATATAAATAAAAAATTATTCTTATTTATCTGTATATTTATATTTTTAATTAAATTTTAATTACATATTTATTAATTTTATCTCTATATTTAATTGAAGTAGTAATTAATTGAACAAATAAATAGAGAAATAGACAAAATAGTAATTTTTGTTTTGATTGTTTATTAAAAAATAGTATAATCAAAGAACCCATATGCATAATGAGGCAATAGAAATAAAAACAAAGACATTTTGTTAATGAATTGAATGATGGAGATGGGATCTTGTGTTGGCATTGGGATGGGTGATCGCCGCCTCATCATCTCATGAGTCATGCCATGCCACATTGTTTTTGCGGCTCAATCTCAACCAAATCCACTCCAACTTGCCCACTGTTTCTCAATTTATGTTTAGCTGATTATAGATGAACACAACAAATTAAAAATTAAAGAAATTTCTTTTCTGTTGATATCTTTTTAAGCTTAATTCATCCCTCTTTATTGTAGAGTCTGGTGCTAACAGAATCTCATTTTTCTTCTCTAGTAAAACTCAACCATGCATCATTCATATATATAATGAGACATTATTTTATCTAAAAGTATTTTTATACAGTCAATTTACTACTAAAGGAATTAGTTAATTTAAACTGATTTTTATATATAATGCAATCTCGTTTCAATAAAATAAGGTAGAGTCATTCGAATTCACTTAATTTGTTTAATTTTAAAAAAATTAAATCATATACTCAATAAATAAAAATAAATTAATTCTTTTTTCACTAAAAGTGTAACCCTAACAAAAGGATAGGGGCATCACCATAAAAACAAGGTTGAGACGATGACAGTGATGATAATGTCCTGAGCTATTTGAACAACAATAACGATGGTAAGAGGTGGCATCTACAAAAATACTCCAATACTTAACTTAGTTAAGGAGAATAAGTTATAAAATATGATAGAATACTTACTTGTATAGGGTTGTGACTTGCCTTGTATAGTGATTATTAATTTTGATGATACAGTGATTATTATTTTTGATGGTTTGGTGATGTTTAGGGTTGATAATCTCTTTGGCCTTTGGGCCTATGGTCCAAATTTCTAAAAAACGATTGTATATTGGTATTGTACGAGGGGAGACAATTATGTCTGACGACTTGTCTATCTTTTGTGTACTGTGCTCATTTTCCTTGGTCGTGGCATCATCCAAGGGTGATGCTAAACCCCAAGACACGCTAATGAAATGGCTAAAATACTTTTGATGGGATCTTGTCCATAACAAGTTACTTTTTAGTTATATTAATTTAATTATAATTTTACAAAAATTATATTAAATAACTTTTGTTGTCTAATTATATGTGTTCATTATAGGAAGTGCTTTTTTTTTTTTTATTAAAAATAAAAGTATTTTTATATTGGATATCAACCGTTATAATTTATTTTGACAAAAATTTCAATCAAGTTAGTTGGACATAATAATTTATAACTTTTAATAAAAATATTTTACTACTTGTGAATTAAAAACCAAACACACCTGAAATAATCCTTTACCCAAAAAAATTATAAGAAGTAATGTGTTTGAGTTTGAAGAATGAGAACATTCACTAAATTAATATTTGCACAGGATTGGGAAGGTAAGATCATGTAATAATTTTCTTTTTTGGGGGGACGACATTGGTAAGATTCTTCTCATGTTAATGTTTTTGATGCGAAATTGGAAAAGGGAATGAATTAAAGGGAAGAGTGAGGAAGAAGAAGGTGCAGCACAGTGCAGGAGCAGCAGCCATCCAATATTCCGTTCGTTTTCTCTTTCGACTGAAGCTTGTAGATTCTACTAGTACGCTACGCTACGCTACGCACAGTACGTTATTATTTTCAACTTATTTACCAAAAAAATTTGAACTTGCAATATTCTCTTCCATCTCCATTCAATTTTCAATTCAATAATCAACAATAAACTACTAGTAAATTAAATCTCCACGTACTTTTATTAATTTCCCAAAAATAATATTACTAGTATTAGTATCAATCGGACAAAATTCAGGTGCAAATTGCGCACACGATTCCTTGCTTTCTTTCCTTCGAAACTCTCCCAAATCACACTCATAAATTCACCACCTTTTTATTTTTCGCTCTGTTCCTTAATTCTCCTTTTCCCTTTTGGAATTTCTCTCTCTCTCTCTCTCTCATCTATCTCGCTCGGCACTGAATATTGATCTGTAGCTGCTGGGTTGTTGAGGAATCGGAAGGTTTGAAATTTCTGATTCGTTGGCGAGCAAGAAAGAAGAAGGCGATGGAGAAGTACGAGCTGGTGAAGGATATAGGATCCGGGAATTTCGGGGTCGCCAGGCTCATGCGCCACAAAGAAACCAAGGAGCTTGTTGCCATGAAATACATTGAACGGGGTCACAAGGTTCTACTCCTTTCATCACCTTCACTTTTTTTCCATTTTTCATTTCAATTTCTCATCTTAATACTTAAATCCAAAGATGAATTGACTTAAGAAAACACATTTTTTTATCCTTTTTTTTTTAAAAAAAAAAATTATTTTGTCCATGGCTGTGCTTGTGCACAACATTTCTAAGATTCGTTTTGTTTTGTAAATTGATTGACGTTTTTTTTTTTTGTCAGATTGATGAGAATGTTGCAAGGGAAATCATCAACCACAGAAGTCTTCGCCACCCTAATATTATTCGGTTCAAGGAGGTCTGAATTTATCATCTGATTTTGGTTGAGTAGTGGCATGGCTTGTGTCATGTTCAGGTTGTTTAACAGGCAATTTCAGTTTTGCAGGTGGTTTTGACCCCCACACATCTTGGTATAGTTATGGAGTACGCAGCAGGTGGAGAGCTCTTTGAGCGAATTTGCAGTGCTGGAAGATTCAGCGAAGATGAGGTTTGTCTATCCCTCTCTTTCCTAGTAATTTTCAATTTTGAAAATAAAATTTAGAGCTTCACATTACAATGTTCATAACCCTTATCATTTGTCATTGTTTAATGAGTAGATGTGGGGAACCTGTGAGAGAAAATGGCATTTTATCTCAATGAAATACATGTTAAACAAACTGAGTCACAATTTTGAGGTGTTATATTTTAAGGCTTAGTTATCATTACTTTATAATAACTTCTTCGTAGTCTTCTTATAGCCCTCCTACTGTCATACTTGTTAATGGCCCAAAGCTCCCTATCCCCTCCTACTCTATTCATTATTAACAACCAAATGCTGGAAGTTCTATAATTTGTTTGTTTCTCATTCTTGTTATTTCCTCTGAATTTCCAGGCTCGATATTTCTTCCAGCAGCTCATCTCTGGAGTTAGCTACTGTCATTCCATGGTAAATAGAACAATTCTTCTGAGAATGGATCATTTGTTTCGGCCTGCTGGTAAATTGTTTTTTTTTTTGCCACTTCTCTAGGGTTATTTTTGTGTGTGATTTCCCCTCTTTTGCAGCAAATCTGTCATCGAGACTTGAAGCTGGAGAACACCTTATTGGATGGCAGCCCTGCCCCACGGCTCAAAATCTGTGATTTTGGTTATTCTAAGGTTCTATTATGGACTGACATCAATACCAAATGATTTGAATAAAGTATTAAAGTTCTGTTTGCAAGTTTTGCTTCTGATAACCTTTATTTTTGTAGTCATCCCTGCTTCATTCAAGGCCTAAATCAACCGTCGGAACTCCGGCCTACATTGCACCAGAGGTTCTTTCACGTAGAGAATATGATGGAAAGGTAATCTAGTTTCTAGGAATAAAATTCAGATTGTGTTGAAATGTCTAAACACACACAGGGACCTTCCTTACTAAGAGGAAAGTAAGAAATTATATGGACGATGATAATTTCTATTGCCATGAGGCCATCGAGCAATTTAGTTGTGCTTAGTATGTCTTTTGCAATTATAGCTATGCATTATGATTGATGACTTGCTGTTTCCGTTTTTAACTGGGAGAATAATATGTGGACTAAATAGTATGTATAAATTGGTTGGTTTGAATGCAAATTGTAAATATTTATCTTTAGCAGCCCAGGTGCCTCATGGTGACTGACTAAATTCTTGTAATTTTCAAATGCTCTTAGAAAAATTAGCCATATAAATAAAAGTGTATACATTTTGTTTGTCTGTATTTGTTATGACTTCTTTACAAATGTCAGAGAGGGAAACATTTAAAGTATTTCTGCCCCAGAAGGATTGAATCTTACTTGATGAGTTTCTGTGTATTATGCATTAACAATGTCAGTTTTTCCATTCTGTCATGGGTTTGTTCAGTTGGCAGATGTATGGTCCTGTGGAGTGACTCTTTATGTAATGCTGGTGGGAGCATACCCATTTGAGGACCAAGAGGATCCCAAAAATTTCAGGAAGACCATCAATGTAATTTTTTCTTCATCTCAGTAGATAGATTTATAAAACGCCAACTTCTTCTGACTCTTTGCACTCTTATACAGCGTATTATGGCGGTTCAATACAAGATCCCAGACTATGTTCACATATCTCACGATTGTAGACATCTGCTGTCTCGCATTTTTGTGGCAAATCCAGCTAGGGTATGCTCATGCTATGCTAATATTATTTTTTTCTGAATACTGGAAAAAAAATTGTCAAGGCTCTGGCGTGTTAGATGTGTAATATCACTTGCATTTAGGTCACAGTCATAATTTAACTTGCTAAGTTTCTGAGCTGAACTGATAAACCTATGGCCCTACTGAAATTAGGGAGTCTAATGCTGCTGAGCCTGAATTAAACCCCTTTTCTCCTCCCATTATTAGGGGACACTTTGTGGTATAATAAATGATTGCTCTACTATTTTGTGGTTTACTGCAGAGGATTTCCATTAAGGAAATCAAGTCCCACCCTTGGTTTTTGAAGAATTTGCCAAGAGAATTGACTGAAGTGGCTCAAGCTATCTACTACAGAAAAGAAAACCCAACATTTTCCCTTCAGAGTATAGAAGACATAATGAATATTGTTGAGGAGGCCAAAACTCCACCTCCAGCATCCAGGTCAATTGGGGGGTTTGGCTGGGGAGGAGAAGAAGAAGATGATGAAACAAAAGAAGCAGAGGCCGAGGTGGAGGAAGAAGATGAATATGAAAAGAGAGTTAAGGAGGCACAGGCTAGCGGAGAGTTTCATGTCAGTTAAAGAAAGTTGTTATTTTTAGATAGAGCTATAGATTCTTGGTTTTCTTTGCTCTTGGTTAAGTTCAACTAAGGCGAGAGTGAGTATCTTGCTCGAATGTATAAATTTCAGTTTTCTGCATAGGACATATAGTTGAATAAGTGGCTGTACATTTTTCTAATATTGTACAAGGTTGTTAATTGTGACCATATTATAGCAGGGATTTTATTATGGGCATAGTCTTTCCATATTTGCTTCTGTTTGATGGTCGAAATGCTAGGTTTAATGTTTCCTTGTGCTTGTTTTCTTTCCCTTTGGCATAGTTTACAGGGTTCAAGTGAATTGTCAAGTTTGTTTTATGTCTATACCTGCAGTATTGCCTGTTTGGTGCAATGTCTGTTAGGAGCAAAACTATCCCAACCTATGCATTTAACTGTAATAGAAGCTTAATTCGAACAAGTTGAAGTATTGGAAAACAAATTCAACTCTGGTTCAACCTAATCTTCTAGTATAACATTTTTTTTTTTTTGCTACGATCGTATTCATTGAGGTACTAAAGCTTAAGCTTCTCACATGAATTTGAACGCAAGTCACAAGAAGCGTACGTGTGTATTTGGTATACAGAATTACAGTTGACTAAAAGTGGAAATATTTTTACAAAAAGTAAAAAATTGTTTCGTTTGTTAAACGCGTTTGGAATTTGTGTTTAAAAAATTATAATCATTGATATATTATTAAAACACGAGTCACATTACATCAACTGAAAAGCAGACATGCATTATATCAATAGTATTTTTTTACGGAATTTTTTATTTTCACAACATAAAGGATTTTTGCATAGACAACTCAGAAAATTCGATGCAAGCTTGGAGAAAGAGTAAGTGATAAAATCCTTTCTTGACATTTAGTTAAATTGTATTTTTATTTGATTATTTTATATTAATTTGGTTGAATTTCTGAGGCATCATATAATTGGAAAATGGTCAGAATTTAGATGTTGAAAGATGTCTTCATTTACGGCTTTCCCACCAACTGTGCAAGCACAGTTCAAGAATAAAACACAATGCAAAATTTATTTCCAAACAATTACTCTTGCTATCATTCAAGCTGTAAATCAGCTGGTACGAACATACAACAAAGTCTTAGACTAAAAAGAAAGAAAGAACATACAAGAAAGGCAAACGAATAAACCTCTAAACATGTTTTTTTCTGCCCCAGTATTGAGCATTGCATAAATTCCTTTATTGGAACTTCTCATTTGTATGTTTAGAATGGTGCGTAAAGAATCAGCAGTTATATATTTCCACTCTTCTAGAACTCTTGTAGCCACTTAATTAGAAAGTCAGTCAAAGTGCTCCCACATCGCAATGCGTTCATTGTATCAGCAATTCTGCCTAACTTAGTAGCGCGTGCAAGTTTCTTGTCTCAGTCAAAACGCATTCTCTATCAAATAAAGCAGAAACAACAGCAACTCCTTTCAGATTTGGTGCACCAATTTCCATGACAGCACGTGCATTTGACAGACCAATGCCTCCAATTGCAACCACAGGCAGTTTAGAGGCATGGCATACCTCTCTTAACCCGTCTAAGCCTATAGTACGATTATTTGCCTTTGTGTTAGTGGGATACACACCACCACAACCAATGTAATCAGCACCATCAATCCATGCTTGTTGGGCTTGCTCTTGTGTCTTGCATGATACACCAATTATCTTATCAGGACCAAGGAGAGTTCTAGCTAGACGCGCCGGCATGTCAGATTGACCAACATGAACACCATCAGCATCACATGCAAGGGCCACATCGATACGATCATTTATAAGTAGAGGTACACCATAGGAACGGCATACTTTAAGGCACTCTTTGGCAGCATCAAGAAAGTTCCGTGTCTCAGCATCCTTTTCCCTGGAAAGCAGAGAACATAAATCAGGCTAAAATGATCCACTGCTCCACGCCCAAGCTAGTCCTAAAAGTAAGTAATAGTCAAACATGCATCATCAGACACTTCAACTAAAATGACTTAAAACCATTTCTAATTTCAAGATTATAAGTAATCATAAACACGAATTAGGATCAAACAATCATTTAGTTCAACTAATCAGCATAGAAATCAACCATTTGACTCTGAACTGGCCGCTTTTTCTTCCATGAATTTCCAGATCTATAAGATAGTTGGCTTGGCAAATTAAACCATAGAATATTACATTAGCTATCACATACTGATGGCAAGAAACACAGATATTCTGAATCACAATCAGGATAGTACAAAAATAAGCAAAGCACATTAAGAAACAAACCTTAATTGAACAACGGTAGCACCTCCTTCTACAGCAGCCTTAACAGCCTCAGAAATAGAACGACCCCACTTCCTATTCATGGCTGAATCGGTTACAGCGTATAGTAGTAAGTCGTTTGGATTGAACCTATCCGGCCTACTATGACTCTGATTGATGTTCTTAAGTGCCAAAAAATTATCAAAGGGACCTTGGGTTCCATTTCCAATGGCCAAGTCTTTGCTGTAGTTCAAGGCAGCCTCAATGAAATGTTTAGCTATCTGCCAGAATCCAGATAAGTACAATTATTATAGTGATAGCATATTCCATTTTTTATTCTCTTCTATTTTCATTTGCTCCCTCTATTTAATTTATAAAGAAAAAAAAAGAGATAAATACATGATATTTCCAGGATAAGGTCCTCCAGTAATAATGCTAATTGAGGTGGCTGAACAAACCTTAACTGCTGAAAGCATTGACGAACCTTTTGCCAGCTCTGCAGATATGCATGATGCTAAAGTACAACCAGTACCATGAGTGTTACGAGTATTTATACGTGATGAACACAGCTCATAGAATTCCTCACCTGCAAAACTCAAGACCTAGAAATGGAGTTCACTTTTAACATAAACTTCGACGGGTCAGGGTAAGGTAGATGTACACAGCATACCCCAACAACGGGATGTTTAAACCTGCGATTTCCTGGTCACAATGCAAGCAACCTTACCATTGTGCCGAGGCTCACCCTCACAAAGACTAGCAAAAAGTAAAGGCAAAAAAACGTGTCTCGTGAATTTGTTTTTCGTCCATCATATCCCATAGAGAACCTTACCGTCAAAGAATACATCAATAGCATCTAATGAATTAGGGAGGTCACCACCTTTGACAAGTACGTTCCTGCAACGTGAATGCATAAAATACAGTGCTTTATCATCAGAAATGCTTTTGCTTTATATGAGATCAGATATGTATAAAATACAGTGCCTTCTTCCGGAAACATTTTACTAGAAATCTCCAAGTCCATGTTCTGGATATTGTATCTTCCATTTGGATTGTTGGATATAAACAGTATCAAGTGGGTAGTTTCTTCCTAACTTTCTAAGGAAAGTCTGAAAGAAAACAAGAAAAGACATAGACATTTATTTTTCTAGTAAATATGCCATGTGATGGGAGATGTTTTCAACTTCAACAGAAAGTGTATGACATACATACAGTTCACCTACTTGTTCTGGTTTTGGAACCTTGTTTCATTATATACTTCTATGCATCTACGTAAAAATAATTTACTAAAATTATCTATTTGGAAGCATGTCTTGATAAGGCTTGTTTCCCCCATCAAGAAACTTCAGTGAGAGATGAATATACCAATTTATAACTGTCAGATTTAATCAATACTGCTATTGGAATCAGTGATATTACTTTCTACTTTCTAGTAGTTTGAACTTTGTCAAAACTAGAAATAAACTTTAAAAGGTCCATGTGACATATCTTGTGAAGCTCAAGCTGTAAAAGTAGTTTAAACTTTAAAGAGGTACTACTCATGCAACAGGTCCTGCTTATAAAGAAACTTTATTTGATATCTCCATGAGTTTCTTAAAGCGTAGACAATTACTTATTAGTATCAGTAAGAGACTAAATATCTTAGATGTTTTAGACCGGAACAAAAAATTAAACATATTACAACAACAACATGCCTTTATCCCACTATGTGGGGTCGGCTACATGGACCACACGACGCCACCGTGCTCTATAAAAAACCATATCTATTGTGATGTTGTTAATCTAAAGATCTCGTTTAATAAGTTCACCTAGGGTCCTTTTAGGTCTACCTCGACCCCGATTTTTCAGGCTAACTATCATGCTATTGACTCTCCTCACCGGTGCTTCTAACGGCCTTCTCTGCACATGCCCAAACCATCTTAACCTATTTTCTGTCATCTTTGCCTCAATAGGCGCCACACCGACATCATTTCATATATATTCATTCCTAATCTAATCTAACCTTGTGTGGCCACACATCCATCTCAACATCCTCATCTCTGCAACTCCCACTCTCTTCTCTTGTTGTCCCTTTAACGTCCAACATTCACTACCATAGAGCATTGCTGGTCGTATGGTAGTGCGGTAAATTTTCCTTTAAGCTTTTTAGGTATCTTGTGATCGCAAATAACCCCCGAAGCCTTTCTCCATTTTAACCACCCTGAATAAAAATTAAACATATTAAACATATAAAATAGCGACAAACCTAGGGCCCAAATCGTGTATCAATTTTGCAGCAGCACGCATGTCAGAAACTGATTTCAGTGGCACATCACCAAGTAAAACTGATGCCTCTTTTATATTTGGAGTTACAATGTCAGCCATGGGAAGCAGCTCCTCTCTGCATTCAGAAACCAATGATTAAGCAGAATGAATTTCCTAAAGTTTTATGAATAAACTTGAAATAATTTAGAAAGAGAGTTTGTATCCAATATTAATCTACTTAGTGTAACATACATAAGGATAAGGATGAAAATACAGTCGAATTTTAGAGATAACATATCTTTTCACTAAAACTCCATAAAAAACCAATTTAGATACAAACTCGTACAAAAAAATAAATAAATAAATTAAGCACAAGAGCTAAGACTAAAAAACAAAGGGTTTCAAGTAGTAAAGAGCGTCTGGATCCTGTTGTGAAGACTGAAGAGTATGAAGAATACTATCAGGTCAAACAGATGCAGTGTAGTTCAGGTCCAACATATGGAAAACACATACCTGAGTCCAGCAAGAACAGAGGGATCAACAAGTAAATATCCACTGGTAGATATCAAGACAGGATCAACAACAAGAGCTGCCTTCAGCAAAAACAAAGTCAATAAAGAAGTAACTTAAATTGCATTTAAATAAATGTCAGAAATATGAGTGAAATACCTTTGATGGGGAATTTCCTAAGGTTCTGACAAAGAACCTTCACTATGCCAAGAGAGGGCAGCATACCTGTTTTGACCTAGGGGGACGTAGTATAATTAGCTCAGAAGGAAAAATGAAAATCTAGTAGCAACCGCTCTTAAACAAGATATCAGGGTGTATCAAGGAGAATAATAACTAGATAGTAAGTACCCCCATATCAAGTATCAAACTTAGAGAGCTATGTAGAAATTCCAAAATAGCTCAAAGAAAGGTACACTTCCCATCTGACATTCTAAATGGCATGCGGAATGGTATAGTGTATGCATGTCTTATTCGCATAAGATGTGGTACTCAATATAGATCAATGTTCTTTGACATTTCAAGGAAATTATGATTAATGAAAGTGGAACTAGACAAAAAAACAGCAATTTTGAATGCAAGAAGTAAATTATGAAGGTAAATTAGGCAATGCATGTACTTGCTAGCTAGAAAACACCAACATTGTCAAAAGGTATATTGTTTTAGCTTATGGGAAGGTTTTTTGTTGAATGATATGAGCATTCTTAAAGAGTTTTCTTGAAAATCACAAAGGATACAACTTACAACTAATAATAGCTTTAGCAGCAGCACTCACTATTTTGACTTACCACATCAACCTGCATATCAGAGAGCACCGAATTCAATTGCTTTTCCACAAATTCCTCAGGCACAACGTTGACTCCCTAGAAATTTCCACAAAAAGGGACAACAGAAAAGCAAAACAAAACAAAACTGAATTAAGTGCTGGTATGAGGGTTTGGAATTGACTAGCTATGAAATTGACTTGGGCACAGCTCATTGTGATTTATCTTAGAAAACGTATGAAATCAAATCCACGCTAGGAAGCAAGAAACAGAGAAGAAAGCGATGAAAGCAATAAGAAAGTGAACCTGAACTCCAAGAGTGTTCTGTGCAGTAACGGCAGTGATGACAGTGGAACAGTAGACCCGGCGAGCAGCACAAGCTTTGAGATCGGATTGGATGCCAGCACCGGCTCCAGAATCAGAGCCGGCAACAGTAAGCACGTGCGGAATTTTGTTCTGAGAAGCGTGCAACTGCATGGTTGTGGTGGAAGCTCTTCTTACACAAAGTGTTTGCTTGTTCTTCAGTTTCACAAAAGGGTTTTTTTGAAAATTAGCATCTGAATTCCGAAATGGGAAGTGCCTAAAACTCCTGACAAAGTTAAATTAAAAAAAGCAGAGGCGGTGATTGAAAGAACAAGACAGGCACAAAGAAGGTTTGTTAAATGTTAATGTCGAATACTCGAATCGTCAATCGTTAGTGTTCATGAATATCAAATTGTGAAAAAGATGAAAAGGGGGTTGCTTTGCTTACCTGTCGTTGACAATCGAAGTCGCCATTCACTTCACTATTCACTCTTTAGCTCATTCAAACGCCATGCATCAATCATCATGTCAAATGATAAGCTGTCTCGCTAAGTCAACCGTTACCATGATCTTTGAGCTTCTTTTTTATTGGTCAACCACTTCAGACTGGGCTTACTTTTATTGGTTGAATCCAACTCAACCCAACTATAAGGCCCAAATGCATATTCACTCATGATCCTTTTCAGAAATTTTTTATCCAGCGCAATATTACTCACATTAAGAATCTCGAAATTTTTAAAAAAATTATAAAAATAAAAATATTAATCATTTTTATATTTATTATGTATTTAATACATTAATAAAAATTTTTATTATTAAAACCTTATACACAAACCAATCATTTAAATATTAGACCAAAAGAAGTTACATTTAATAATTTACTTAAAAATTTAATAATTTAACACTTTTTTTTTAAAACAAGTTGTATAAATTAGTTAATTTTTTGAAAGTATTTAAATTATTATATTTTTAGGCTTAAAACAAACCATTTGGTATAATATTTTTTTAAAATCTTGAATTATACATATATTAGTCTAATCTACAAATTTTAATTAGTATAGTAAAAATCTCAATCAAATACTGCTTGATAAGGATACATATGTCCAAAAATATTTTTAGTTTTTAAACATATTTTTTATTAATATAATATATATATATATAGTAAAAGAATTTAATATTCTAATTTGATTGGATAACTTTTAATTTTCTATAATAAATAGTAAATAGTAGTAGTAATATAGCAACAATAAAAAAAATATTTAATTCAACTTTTAATCTCTCAAATGTAGTTATTGTGAGGTTTCAGTATTTTTTTCTCATCGCAAATACAATATATAATTTTTTTTTGAATTTTAAATAATTATACCGTCTTCCTCAAAAAAATAATTATACCGTCACATAATACAGTATTTTTTAACGAGAATAAAAAAAAAATCACAAAAAAGTTATACATTGCTATAATCAATAAGAATTTAAGGATCCAATCTGCTTATTTTAAATTTATCTGTAAGAGTTGGGTTTAATAAAAATATTAATAAATTCTTAATAGTTTTTTTAACGAAGAAAAGAGAGACAAAAAATTTTTAAAATAAGCCACACTTAAAAAAATTTGTTTATTTTTTAATCTTTTATTTTCATTAAACATCTATTTACCATGTATCCAAAAAAAAATATCTATCCACCACTATCATCAATGCCGAATCGCCATCCACCATCACTCGTCACCGCCCACAGCTATCCTCCACCACCCTCCACTGCTCACCGCCGTCGGGTCAAATTTTTTTTTTTTAAAAAAAAATTGTCAAATAGCTTATAATTTTTTTAAGTCTCTTATTTATAGTTTTAATTTAAAAATAACTTTTAAAAAAAAATAAACTAATCAAACGATATCTAAATTGAACATTATGAAATAAAAGACTACGGGTCGCAAAATAGAAACTAAAACCACACATTGATTATAGAAACGAATAAAATCTAAGAATAATAAGGGCGTGTTTAGATTAGTTTATTTTAAAAAAATAATCACTTATTTTTATAAATTCTGTAAAAAAAATTACAAAAATAAACGATTATTTCTTCCGAAATTATCATTTATAAACATGCACTAACTAGTGAATTGAGAATTAATAGTTATTTACAAATTTCAATTTTTTTTTTCTTTTTTGTTTTTTTGCAAATTTCAAATTTCTTCACTTGTTAAAAGTTACTGGAAAAATAAAAATAGATTTTTGCGCTACTTTTTGATTTCAACGAGGCAGAAATGAAATGAAAAATCCCGCCATTGCGACGAGGCGGTACATATTGGAAGAGCGCTCTTTCAGCCTCCGTCATTGGCACCGGCGGTTCCTCTCTTCTCCTCGCATTCGTTGCATTAGGAATTTAGGATAGGTCGCTTTCAGTCTCTTTTTCAACCGCAATCGTTTTCTAGGGTTTTCTAGTTTAGTGCTCTTGCTACAACCATCGCATTTATTTTCCCGTTGCCGATCCCAGAGTTTAGCTAAGGCAATACATCGTTTTTTCCTTGTTGATTCGTCATTTCACTTTTATGCTTTTGATTTGTATTCCGTTATGCAGTGCAAGGAGGGCCACGCATGTGTTTGATTACTGATCAAATGAGGCAAGGGCAATGCTTATTTTCCTTTCTTTTCTCCTTCTTCGCGGTTTATCATTTATAATTAGAGTTGCTGATAAGGTTTGGAATGTTCTCAGTCAAGCCAATGCAACCGAGGCTCTTAATATTCCCCAGGTTAATTGGTCGCATCATGCCAATGCTCATGAAAATTTCTCTTGCCAATCCAAGTTTCTGAGCTCCAATTTTCTGTTCTCTGTCCCTACTAAGAAGCCCTCCTTTGAAGAACCAATTGCAGGGACTGGCGGGTATGCCTCTTACTAGAACACCCTCTTCCTCTATTTTTGTGTAAGTACAAGTAGAACACGGTGCCATGATTAGTTAGTATTTGTTTTATAGCTAGTAAATTAGAGTTTACCAAGGCAACAGTTTCCATACTTTGTGTTTAATGATAAGGCATAGAAGATGGAAGTTTCATTATTATTATTTTTTAAATACTCTTTTCTGGCTGAGGAAATTCGATTTCATTTCAAGTCACTAGATAAGTAGATATGCATTTGTCACCGTCTATGTTTCATTCACCTCTGTACAAATCTTTCTTCTCTGTCGCAGTGGTAATAATGATGGTTTAAACCTACTCAATTCAAAGTTACCATCTTGGATTACAGTGTCTTTAGCTCAATTTTTGCTAGTCAGTGCTGAAATAATTTCTTGGAGGATGATCTGTTTCTACTTGCTTCTGTCAGAAGTGTCCATCATATTACTGTGCAATTTGGTTTACTAGATTAATACTTGGATTTCACCACAACTTCAACTTGCTCTTTAACACATCAATTCTTTCAGGTTTGTAGTTCGACAAAGTCAAAATGTTCAAAGTTCACAACGAGCACAAGTTGAGAAGGTATACTTGTATAAATGCAATATAAACAGGAGTAATTCATTAGTTATTACATGCTGTAACTTTGTTGTTGCAGGTTAACATTTTTGCAGTCCATTGGAGTTTCTCCCTGCCAGGTTTCTGGGAAACATATTTCTTTGATATCAATATTGTGTTCTCTGAAAACTTATGTAGGAATATCTATAGCTTGCTTTCTCTTTAGGAAGGTGTTGTCCTGTTTTATCAGTTCATCACTCTGAAGTTGATATTAATTTGGCCATCTTTTGATTCTGAATCACTTTAATCAATGTTAAATGTTCTTACCTAAAACTTGTATAATTTGGCAATAACTAATGTTAAAATAATCCCTGACAGGCTTGGCTTGCTCTGTCAAGTCTACGGAATTCCAGTAGGACCTATGTCCAACCTGGAAAATCCGTTAAAGTTAGTCCTCAGCTTCATGAAGGCAGGAGAACAACTTTCTTCCAAGGAAGTGATGAGAATGACAAGCGTAGGCATGCTGATGTCACCACAACTCCAGCAGCCATTAATCATAGATCACAGGTTTTGGATAGTTCGTTGAACAATTACGCTAAGTACACAGGCCAAATCAACGAGTCCACTAAATGCATGGCTGGTGATATTGCCGACGACGATGATATACTAGAGGTTAATTAGTTTGCTTTTGTTAATTTGACAGTATCAAATTCATTTGGACCTGGACACTTCAAGGACGTCTCTATTGCCAAAACATTGGATTTTTAAAATTTTAAATATTAAGAAAAAAAATCATATTTAGATACAATTTAAATTCAAAATATTTAAAAATCAGTCAGTTTAAAAATGTTAAAAATACAAGTTTTTTTAACATTCTTCCCTCTTCATAGAATGTGAAGCCCCTTAACCTTCGAATTTGTTCCCTTTTGTGCACGTGGTTACGGGTTTAGGTCTCATTTGCCTCCTCATTCTCTATTATGCACAATAAAAGCCTTCTTGAAATTGTAGATCTGTTTCTGTTTTAGCCATGTTGGAGTGTCTGTGTTTGTGTGGTGTGTGGTTCTGTGTTAGAGTATGTGCTTCATAAGTTTAACCATTCTTGATTTCAATGTTGTTGAATGAATCAATAATAACATTGAAGGCCTAACTGTAGTCATTTGTTTTGTTGATGAGGGAAGTTTTTATTAGTTGGCTTAACTTTTAGCTCTTCCCCACCAAATTTACATAGAATTCTCCAGCTTGAAGATAACAATCTGCTCAATTTTTTTTGATGTGGTAACTAGTGACGAGGTTTGGCCATTTTATTTGTTCGTATTTCTGTCGTTTTATTCTTCCTTGGTTGGTTGGTTGGTAGTGTAGTTGTTCTGTTGTTTTTCTTTTCTTTTCAAAATCCTTTATCATGTAGATGCTGATTTCTCTTGGTTTATGGGCTGCTGTCACTGTCTTTTAGTACATTGATGTTGACCAAATTGTGGAGAAGTACCAGTCAACTTGCACTCCCCAACCATCAATCTCGAAGCTTCCTCCTATTACACCAATTGCAAATAAACAAATTTTTGCTGGACAGGGGGACAATGTTTTGCCACCAGAGCTGTGCTTAGATTGCATCCATGGATACAAGGTAGTAGCATAGCATGTTTTGTTCTTTCAGCCACCCCTGTTCATGTAATCATGTTTTAGATTGATAAGTCTAATCCTGAAACTGGATGCAGTTAGGGCTTTGCCCAGAAGCAGCAGTTCATTTACAGGAATTGAAGGATAATCTAATTGCTATCTCTAATGAGCTGCTTGACAATAGTGACAACCTCAGTTCTGCACAAATAGCAAAGCTTCGCCATGACAGGTGTGCCTTTCCTTTGGAATTATTTCCAGTTTGTGACATTTTCATGTTCAATATATTCCACATACAATACAAGGAAAAAGCACAAAGGCTTCACCATTGATTTTTTTTTTCCTTTATATAATTATGTTTCATCATCATACTTGGTTAAAAATTGTTGTTGCGTACTCCTTTTTAAGCTGAACAGCATTTGGTTGAAAATAAATTATGTTGCTAATGCTAGGTCACAGCTGAATATGCAAATTCAGCAGCTTGAAAAATATATTAATTCCAGTAGTCTTGATGAGGAAAGGCAAAAGTCACATTTTTCTGCATCCACAGTACCGCCTACATCTTTTGTGTATGAAACACCTCAGCAAACTGTTCTCAGTAGTGGGCCAAAGAGTTATGATGCCCAGGCTTATATAAATAATGGGACATGTGGGTCATCCTTCCAGTCTCTTCCATCATTTTCTGTAGATAAGTATAGCATGCCATCAGGTCCGGTTGAGAGGGAAGCATTCATCCCAAAGATCATTGAAGTTAATTATATCGAAGGCTCTGGTGATAAACGCTGGAGCAGCCAGGATTTTCCTTGGACTAAAGAGTTAGAGGTATTTAACTGAACTGTTTTCAGTTTCCAGTGAATGTAACTTGTCATATTTATAATTTTTTCTCTTCTTACTTGTAGGTTAATAATAAAAAAGTTTTTGGAAATCACTCATTTCGCCCCAATCAAAGAGAGGTCATTAATGCCACAATGAGTGGATGTGATGTTTTCGTTTTGATGCCTACAGGTGGAGGAAAGAGTCTCACCTATCAGGTAATATGATCATCTTCCCTTTCTCATCTACAAGTAAACTGTAGACAGTTTAAGTGGATATAATGATGAATTTGTCTCCATTTTCAATCTTAATATTTAAATATTGATAACAGTTCCTTCAGGAATGCTTGATATTATGAATTATGATTTCTTTGTTACGATGTTAATATTATATTTCAGTCCTCTACACAAAATGGCTGGCACAAGTCATTTTCAGCTAGATCAATTTCCTTTACATTACTAGAGAAATTGCTTTTAGATTTTACAGTGTCTTACAGATTTGAACTGTCTTGTATTGCAGCTACCTGCTCTTATTTGTCCTGGCATAACATTAGTAATTTCTCCCCTTGTATCTCTTATTCAAGATCAAATAATGCATCTATTGCAGGTATTTTTTAATTTTTAGACCGATATGCATATACTATTTTAAATTCACTTGTTTATCTAATAGTTTTTTTTTTTTTTTGTTGCTTATGTGCTCCTTTTGTTTTGCTTGCCATTTAGGCAAATATACCTGCTGCTTACTTAAGTGCCAATATGGAATGGACTGAACAGCAGGAGATCCTCAGAGAACTTAATTCTGATTATTCTAAATACAAGTTGTTATATGTTACACCTGAAAAGGTTGCCAGGTGAGTAACATTATGAATAACTGTTCTACTCTTTGAAACATTTTTTTCTTGGTATATGCATTCTTTTCAATTAAGAACCATATATCGCATTTCCATAATTATTTTTATATTCAGGAGTGATGTTCTTCTGCGCCACTTGGAGAGTTTACATGTTCGAGAGTTGCTTGCAAGGATTGTAATTGATGAGGCTCACTGTGTGAGCCAATGGGGGCATGATTTTCGACCAGATTATCAAGTTGGTTTTTTATATCTTACAAATCAATTCAATATTATGTAATTTATTGTTTAAATTTTAATCAGTTCTGTTAATTTTCCCAGGGACTTGGTATATTGAAACAGAAGTTCCCAAATACTCCTGTTTTAGCTTTAACAGCTACAGCAACAGCTAGTGTAAAAGAAGACGTTGTGCAAGCACTTGGTCTTGTTAACTGCATTGTTTTTCGGCAAAGTTTTAATCGCCCAAACTTATGGTGTGTTAAACAAAGACTAACTTCATTTAAACCTGTAACAGATGAATCATGTTCTTTTTGAACTACATTGCAGGTATTCTGTTACCCCCAAGACCAAAAAGTGTTTGGAAGACATTGACAAATTCATTAGGGAAAATCATTTTGATGAATGTGGCATTATCTATTGTCTTTCACGAATGGACTGTGAAAAGGTTTCCGAAAAATTACAGGTTAGTGTTCTCCTTATTTTATAATTTTGCAATACTTGAAAGTTATATTATATGAATATTTTATGAATTGGCTACGACTTCTAGTTGTTCTTGCTTTTCTTTGTTTTTCCCTTTTCACTTTCCATCATGCTTCCTGGCTGTGTTTCACTGTTTCTGCGTGCTGTTATATATGGGTATATAATAAACCATTAAGTGCACGCTTGCAACTTTCCTGCTGATGGAGCCCAATTTTAACATGCTGATCAAATTTATTATAAATGATAATAAATCCAGAAGTTAACATCTGATTGTTTGGCCAATGAATATGAATACATTATCTAGTGATGTTAATTGTTCAGGAGTGCGGGCATAAATGTGCATTTTATCATGGTAGCATGGATCCTGCTCAACGTGCCTTTGTTCAAAAGCAGTGGAGCAAAGATGAGATCAATATAATTTGTGCTACTGTGGCATTTGGAATGGGTAAACTTGCTTCTTTGCTATTTTTTAGGGTGTGTTTAGATTAGCTGTGAAAAATAATCGATTGTCTGAAACATAATTAGTTTTTGTTGTGGTATATTTGCTGTGAGAAGCATTTTCTAAGATAATTTTTAGCTGTGAGAAGTGATTTTTAAGCTTTTTGAAACAATGTCCAATTTTTAGCTGAATGATCAAAAGCTTTTTTCTTTGTTAAAAGAAGAATAAAAAACTTTTGTAAGTACAAAATCAAACAATTTAACATATGTTGGAGTTTGGACCCAAAAGTATCCAAACATGCCCTTATTGCATTGATTAATTGAATGGACTCACTTTAAAGATGAAATTTCAGGCATTAACAAACCTGATGTCCGCTTTGTAATCCATCATTCCCTCCCGAAATCTATAGAAGGCTATCATCAGGTACTTGCAGAACATCAAAATATGTGTTAGGCATAGGTCTCTGCTTGCTTACATGTTTGCTGATTATTTTCCTTTCAGGAATGTGGACGAGCTGGTAGAGATGGTCAGCGTTCATCCTGTGTATTATACTATAGCTATAGTGATTATGTTAGTATGAATTATAATTCTCTACTTCCTGAATTTTAACTTCTATGTTTCTAGAAGCTAAGCATTCATATTATGGGTAAATCGCATGAGACTAGATATCATGAGATCCTATTCTCTCCTTTTTCTTCATTACTTTTATTGATTGTATCTAGTTGAATCTCATTTTTATAGATACGAGTTAAGCATATGATAAGTCAAGGAGCATTAGAGCAAGGTCCCATGACATCCGGGTACAATCGTCAAAATATGATGAATTCAGGAAGGATACTAGAAACGAACACTGAAAACCTTCTGCGAATGGTACTTTTAAAAGGAAAACTGAAATTCTATTATATCATTATTTTATATTGTTATTTTATTTTATATTTAATTTTATATTGCTTAATCTTGTTCTTGAACTGTCTCAGGTCAGTTATTGTGAAAATGATGTAGAATGTAGGCGCCTTCTGCAGCTTGCTCATTTCGGGGAGAAGTTTGATAGTTCAACCTGTCAGAAAACATGTGATAATTGCTTGAAGATCACAAATTTCGTTGAGAAGGATGTCACAGAGATTGCAAAGCAATTGGTTGAAAGCTATATCCATATTATATATTCATCCCTCCACTTTTTGGAATTCTATTAGTTTGTAATATTTTAGTCAACTTGTTCTCAGTTTAAGTACTTTTTATTTCATCGAGTTAGGTTGAACTTGTTAAGCTAACGGGACAAAAGGTCTCATCATCGCATATATTAGAAGTATACCGTGGTTCCTTAAGCCAAATGGTATGTCAATAAGCATTTCATTTCCTTGTTTTTTTTCTTCTCTTTCTTTCTTTCATTATTTAAGTATTCTCTTAATCTTAATATCTTCATTAAATATTCTTTTATCATCAAATTAGGTCAAGAAACACCGACATGAGACTGTGAAACTTCATGGCGCTGGGAAGCATCTTGCTAAGTGTGAGGCTTCTCGTGTACTGCATCATCTTGTTGTAGAGAATTTTCTGGTGGAGGAGGTAAAGAAAAGTGATATTTATGGATCGGTATCATCAGTGTTGAAGGTATCTAAAAGTCTACTTTCATATGTTTGTTTGCTGCAATTATATTCCAAAGATCTTATATTTGCTCATTGTGCCTCAAATGAGTGGTATAGCTTCTTAATGCTACTTTTAGATTCTAATAATTGTAATTTTGGAATGCATTGCATCGTATTGCAGGTAAACGAGGCCAAGGTCAGAAATCTGTTTGGTGGGGAGAGAATTATATTGAGGTTTGGCCATCTAGTTAAGCTATTTCTTGCTTTGATATGTGAATCGAGATGTTAATTCTATGATTGATTGAACGAATTAACGTAAAATTGTTTTTGTATGTGAAGTGAAGGCTTAAATAAATACTCTCTGGTTTGAAATACAAGAAAAAAAATAACTACCTCACATTTATTAAGAAAATTAACTTCATTTAGTTTTTTTTTTTTCTGGTCTCATTTAAAAAAGTAATTTCTCACCTAGTGGGATAAGGCTTGTTATAAAAATGTAATTCTTTCCCTAAATTATCCTCTATATTATTTATTATAGAAAGAGAAACATTTTCATTGAAAATATCAAGTGAATAAATTATTTAGGATACTGCTGGTATTCTTTCATGTGATAAAAGTAGCTATTAATGTTAAAATTTGCGTATATTTAAAATCGGAAATATGGTATTGATTGCCAGTGTTAGGCTGTTGGCCTCATATATTTAAGCTTGACACGGTTTTCTTTAGATTTGTTGTCTCGAGTCTCAATTTTCTCTGGCCTCACTTCCACAATACATGTTTGTTTTTCTCTGTTCATATTCTATTCAGTGGCATCTTTCATTTTTGTAGATTCCCATCCTCTGTGAAGGCATCAAAGCCAGGGAAATCGGATGCTACTCCTGCTAAAGGTTCTCTTGCATCTGGGAAGCTGAATCTTCCAATAATTGACACTCCCGTGCAGCCTCAAACTGAAGTGGACTTGGTATATAATGGATTTTTGTTCAGTTCGCTTGTTGAAATTTCTAACTGTCTTGAATTGTATTTAAAGAGAAATCTACTTACAGAATCTTTCAGCTAAGTTATACACTGCTCTAAGGATGTTGCGGACGACTCTTGTTAAAGAAGCTGGAGAGGGTGTCATGGCTTACCACATATTTGGGTGAGTTATTAGACATTTCATTTTTTTCTTATTTTACGGGTAACAATCTCTATTTAGGGTTCATGTACTCTTCTTGAAGAATGCGTTGAAAATGAAGATTCACACGATCATTCCATTTCTGCTTTACTACATGGCCTAATTTAATATGTATATATGTTGTATACCGCTCATATAGAGATATCTGATTCTGACAAGCTGCTGTTTCTATTAATTAGTAATGCTACGTTGCAGCAGATAAGCAAGAGAGTACCGAGAACGAAGGAAGATCTCCTTGAAATCAATGGCATTAGCAAGTAAGTTAATTCTAGGAATTGTCAAAATGTCACTGTTACCAAATCAGCGTTTTATTGAAGTTTTGGTTTAACACAGGACTAAAGTAAGCAAGTATGGGGATCGGTTACTGGAAACCATTGAAAATACCATAAATGAATATTACCAGTTAGATAAAAACAGCAAAGGCAGTGCTGATTCTGCCAAAAGGAGACGAGAGGCAAAAGGTGACCCAGATACAACTCCTGAAGATGATGATGCCTTAACCAAAAGTACTGGACGTTCAAAAAAAAGGACAGTGAAGAGACAAAGTAAAAAATCTGAAATATATGATTCTGAAGAAGAAAATTATTACCACGATGGATTCCTTGATGAGGAACTAGATTTTGACATCATAGAGAATGAAGCATTAGACAAAATAACTTGTAGAAATACAGCAGGAAGAGTATTACCTCAGTGGACAGCATCTTGAAATGCTACGTGTTGACGATCATTATCTTTGTATATGCCCCTTCAGAACAGAACATGTATGATTGATTGTATGTTGTAGTAGGGCTTTCGGTGGGTCAAACCCTTACAGTAATTTATGGTTGTTGGAAGTGGAACAGAATTCTGTTCCATCAACAGAAAAGTTGAAGATATATAGTGCATACGGATCTACGGAAAAAACTGTTTATGACTAATAGAGTTTTTTTTTTTTTTTTTTACCACCGCCACCAATCTAACGAAGGCATCTCCATGGCAATGAGTGTGATTGCCCGTGAAGAAGTGCGTGCTAATTTTTTTCTACAACGTTGGTTTCAACCCTTCCTCTGTAAAATAAAGCTTGTTTACTTTATCTTTTTTTTTTTTATTTTACGAGTAATTATTATATAAAATTATTATTTTGTTCTTATTTTATTTTATGATTTTGGAGTTCTTTATAGTGAACTTTAAAAACAATCAAAATAATGATAATTTTTTTTAATATTTTAAAAACCTTTTCATCTCCCCTTTTCAAACCAACAACAAACACATTATGTAAAAATTATATATAATAAAAATAATTAATCGTTTGAATTAAAAATTTATTATTTAAAGTTTCATTTCACTAGTAACTTCCTTGTTATGTCAAAGGTGGCTCATGGCAATTTCTAAAAACTTGTTAAGATTATGTGAACTATATAAAATTATGGGATGCATATTAGCATTTATAATAATTTTTTACGCAAACTATAAGAACTTAAATTCATGTCACATATTTAAAAGATCCAATTATCTATCAATTGTATTGTTCTGATAGTGAATTTGGTATTCATTATTAATCACAACAGCATGTATACTGTCACATGCATCTAGTACTAAGCTTGAATTTCAGTAAAATGTGCAACATATTATGCTTACGAAAGGAAAAATGACACGTTCGTACTTCTATATTTTTTCTGGGATTGAAATGGTGTATTCCTTACCAAAGTGTAAACAAATAAAATCTTCAAACTACAAAAACGACACCAGAGGTAACTAAATAACTGGGAAACTTTTGATTGGTCTCAAAAAAACAATTGTACATGGCTACGTGGCCAATAACGGTTTGTTTGTACATAATCCAAAAAGTTGAATTCTATATATTATGTAGTAATTATTAGAGCAAGTATTAGCTTCCAGGGTAATTTGCATAATGTTAATAACCACGTATCAACAGATCGCTCAGAAATCTTATGTGATGGTAAATGTTTGATGATGCTACTATGGTGAATCTTATCATTTTCTTTGATTGTTGTGTTGTAGGTGTGGAAAAATCTATTCCAGATTGCAAAATATCAATGTCAGCCAACAGAAGAACCAGCTTGCTTCCGAGTAACCTAGACTTGATTGCATCTAGAATTTCTGAAACTTTGTTTGCAATAACTGAAAGCTGTTCTAACAATAAAGAAGTGAAGTATTTGCGAGGAAGAGATTTAGGCAACTTCTTGATCACGGCTCCACTTGACACTCAGTTTTGACGAAGATGATGTAAATGAACAGTTGTTTGAGACTGCAGAGTGATTTCATAAATAATGCTAAAGGTTGCAATTTGAATTTCGCCTCCTTGTTTGATTTAAGCTGTGTCACAACAGGTAAAATAGTCAACTATGGCAAAATTAAAACCAAACATAATTTGAAGTTGAAATACCTATATACATTGTTGTTTGTTACACTAAAAGAATTCTACTACAAACAATATCACTTATCTTTACAGAAACCTAAGATACACAATCAACATGACATCTTTACACACTCCTATGTACAAATGTGTGTATATTATTATTCATATACGTGCCAAATTATATGACATGTTATATCACTCAGTCAAATATTTATACCATGGCCCATGAACACTAACTGATATAGTGGCTGCCACAATTAAAATACTGGCAGCTTCTACTACCCTTTGAGTCAGAACACCAGCTCCAACTTTCAGGAGAGCCATTTCTGCTAATTTCCTCCCAAGATCTCCACTTCCACCAAGCACAACTCCGCGCAAAGCTGAATAGACAGCGTTGAACACCTTCTCAAACACAGCATCCCCAGCTTGTAAGCTCTTTCCTAGCATCCTGGTAGCAACTGCCTTTCTTGACTTAAGTTTCCCTGCATCTTCACCTTCAACCGTAGGAAAATTGCAAATCACTTCCACAATATGTTCAATATCAGCATCTTCAACTCGATCTAAGAGATCCAAGAGTTGGGCAGCACACTTGGACACTATGTTTTCCATATCTGCAGGGCTAGCCACTGCCTTTTCACTCAACAGAATCTGGCGGCATATAAGGGTGCTGCAATTTCCAAAACAATGACAACATAGTGAAATATTTGTAAATAAATAGCGTTCAATGCAGCAGCATTCCAGCATAATTCATTAAGAAGGTGTGGAACCTCCTGACCCAAATATGCATGCCTATTTACCTTGTAGATATCACAATAATCTTCTGAATTTGAGCCTGAACAGACCTCAGCCTGAGGAAGTTGAGCGACAAAGTTTCTGGTAGATCATCCTGTGTCAGACCACATATTCCACTAACTAATTTTAGCAACCCAAGCCTCACAAGTAAATCAACTTGCTCTCCTTTGCATTCTGGCTGCTGATTACCTGATCAAATAACACACAAGCAGGTATTTGTCTGCTTTATTAATGTTACAGCACCAAAACAAACTTCTTTTTAAAGTAAACTGAAGAATCAGGAATTAAAATATTCTCAATTTGGAACCTTTGGCACTTGCACTATCAGGAGAAAAGGCCATCGGGCTGCCAGTTGTTTTGAGCTGAATATTCCCCCCAGTTCTGAGGGTAGTTGATGGAAGCCATTCTTGGGATGAACTATCAGCCAATGCTGAGGAGAAACTCACATGTTCTTCCCACTCCTGATCTTTGCAATTAGAAACAGATGAAAGCCATCTCAGTGTTGAAGGCAGAGTTTTTTTGGCATCAGAAGGAGAATCATATTTGTTAGAAAAGGCATTCCGAAGGTAGTCCAGACCGGCAGACCCCTTGACCAAAGGCTCCATTAATCTTATGCGTGCTATGCTTATCTCTCTCTTAAGAATCTGCCACAAGAATTTATTATGTCAGGTGGTATAAAAACTAAAGTATAACAAATATTAAATATTTCTTCGCATCTCTTTATATGGTTAGTCAATCACACATAAAGAAGTCATTCAATGTATTAAACCCTACAAGTAAGCTTGAAAGGAGTAGCATATCATACCTCATTAATAAGCAACAGGAGAAAGGAAAAAACCAAGAACTTATTAAGTAAATTGTAATTACATGTGAAATTATAGAAAGAGTACAAATGAAATAAAGGTGAGCAAACATACCTGAATCTGTTCAAGGACAAATCGCAAACCCTTCACCAAGGCTATAACACATGAATTTTTTGACTCATCTCTAGATCTACATATTTCACTCAACTCGTCAAACAATTTTTTGTGTGTGGCCTTCATGATCTCCTCATTGGCCGGAGATGAGAGCTTCTGCAAACTGACTAGTGAGAAGTCGAGAATTTTTCCAAGATAATCAACATCCAGGTTACCCGATTTCAGCACCTTCATATACATAGATGAAAGATATATGAGAGGAGGAGATAATATAATTAGGAATATGCCAATGATGCCAAAGATACATGAGAGGAGGAGACAATATAATTAGTAATCAAAAGGCCGCTGCAAGGAGAGAAAATAGCTGAGCTACCTGAGAAAGAATTTCTAAATCAATAGCTGCAAAAATATCCTCCTTCCAGCTTTTTGGCGCAATGTCACAAATTTCATCCCTAACCTCTCCCATGAGTTGAATTATACGATCATAGTTGGGTTGGTTCTGCTTAATAGATTCCATGATACCATCCCAAAAGGCCTTCTCTATTGTCTGTTTTATTTTCCCCTGCAGGATAAAAAAAGATGGGTGAATCAGTAAAAATAATGTTATCATCTATCAGCAAAGTTAAAATTATATACTGCTTATACTTTATTTTCTGATGATTTCTTTTAATATACAAATTTTGGCAATAAGTCCAACAGGATAGATTCAAGATTGGACAGACATTTGAAAGTTGGAACTAGGAAGGGTAAAAAGGCAGGCCAAAATCGAAGGCCTTAGGCAGACCCATCTACCTAAAGCTTCATCCAGATTCAGCTATAAGTTTAACATGACAAATTCACAAAGATATACTAACCTCAATGGTGTTTTGGATGTGATCAGAGACATCAAAGCCATCAGCAAGACTGCGGTGGTGCTCGTGGAGAAATTCATTCACAAGAACTTCATTCTCGGTTACCAATTTTTCAGAGGACACACCAAGTAGACTACCTGAACTGGTTCTAAGTGCAGAGGAGCTGGATTCACAATGGGAGGTATTGGCCTCCTTAAAAAGGGAGCGAACTACTCGACTAGCCTTATGACCACTTTCACTTGAGCTGGAAACTGTGGAAAATGGAGATGAACTCCCAGGCATAGATGGAGTTACTGGAAACTTCGATGGGCTCTCGTTATCCTTCACTCTAAAGTATTTGGATCTAGTTTCAGAGAGTGCATATTCCATACGCTCAATCCCAGCATCTCCACTCAGGTGCTGCACCTTTTCTCTCAAAAGTTTCTGATCATGAGTGACCTGCAATTAAAGGTGCAAAAAAGATAAGACCAAAGTATACTTCATGAAACATTAAGAAAGCCATCAAGTCAAGAAACACCCACATTAAAAGCTGAACTAAGTCAGAATCCATAACTTTTAAGTTTAAACCAATGTTAACCATTAAAAAAGATCGTTTGAGAAGGAAAAAAGAGTGGAAAATTTTACTTAGTAAAGAAGTCAACATTTTACACATCTGACAACCTTCAGCGTATAACAGTCAGCTTTTGAATTCATTGATGTTCCAAAACATTTTCAAAAATGCTCATCAAATACAGCTACTAGTCACAAAGAAAACTCATGCCAATTGACATGGAAAAATTACCTGATGCTGAATAGCTTTCATATCATGACTGAGATTACCACCAGCTCCTTCTGGAGTTAATTTGCATGTTTGAATCATAGAAGCTTCAAGCTGACACGCTGCTCGAACCAAATCTTCCTCCAGTAATCGAGCATCCTTAACTTTCCACACCACAAAGCAATTCAAGTAGGAGCACCATGCTTTATCAAAAGCAGCAAGCTGAGATCTGAAGGTGTAACGCTTCATAACTGCTGACACAGACTCTTCATCAGAACTTTGTATTGGCCCATCGAGTATAATCTTTATCAACAACTCAAACATTTGGATAAATTCTTCTGCAGACTTAGCCAGAGCAATCTCATGTTCTCCCATTCCACTGAAAACTGCATCTGGATGACCCAATATCATATAAGCACAAAGAACAACTCTCACAGGAAACCTTGATGACCTAGTTAAGCTATTGTTTGTCTCCTTGACTGAATCTAATTTCTTTGCCTCCCTGCTTCTCACAACACTCCTGGGAGTAGCCCTTTTCTTGGGGGAAGCAACCCGCTTAAGAAGGTGATCAATGTTATCCAAGCTAGACAAATGATTGGCAGGAGCAACTACTGTAGAAACTTTGAGGCGGCTCTCAAGCCGGTCAAGTAAAGCTTTCACAGTCTGAAGGGTAGAAGTTGATTCAATCAGAAGAGCAAGCTGCTCAAACGGCATGGCCTTGACAGATTTCTCATTGATCCCCATCTCTTCATATGCTTTTGTCAAGGTAAAGGTTGTTCTCTTTTGCCTTAGGAACCGCCTCCAGCACCTTAAAGAAGCAAATAAGCTTAGGAGAAGTCGTGAAGTATTATCTAGCCAAAAAAAAAATACAATACAGCTATTGTACTCCAGTAATAAGGGTTCATACAAGTTCTGCCTGACAGAGGAACGAAACTTCAAAGTACTAAATTAAAAAAATTCAATATATCCTAAATAAATAAATAGCGTAGATCAGACCTTCTCCAAAATAAGTACAACTGAATTGCAACAGAGGAAATATCAATTATTAAATGCCTTCAAAGTGTTGCAACAGAGACATTTTATTTTTTAAATGCAAATAACCTGGCTAGTTTTCTGGAAAGATATTCTGCTTGCTTTGAAATTCTGATCCAATTATCTTGTGAATATCCACGGGACCTTGCTCTCTGTCTGAGATACTCAGCTCTTTGTCTTCTTGCCTAATCAACAAAATTTCAGAGACTTAGAACAACCAATATTAAAGCCACCAAGTAACGTTGGAAAATTTAAGCCTCCACCCCCCCCCCCACAAAAAAAAACAGCTTCAAGCTAACGTCGGAAAAATTTCAGAGACTTGTAACGAACTATTAAAGCTACCATACCCTTTGTAATCGATCTTCCAACTCATCCTTCTTTTTCCTTCTCTCAATCTCACGCTGGTGAGATACAGACTTTGCCACGTGTCGAACCTGTAACACTCGAGCATGTGCCCTCTTCTTTTCAGCTTCTAGCAATCCAAGTCGTTTAGTTTCGGCAGCTACTCGTTTCTGGTGAATTGCAGCACGTACACATTCCTTATATTTGCTCTCTCGAGCCATCCTTCTCATCAATGACTGAGATGACCTTTCTCTAAGAGATGCCCTTCTTTGCCTGCGAGCCTTGAGGATAAGCATCCTATTAGCCTCTGCCTGCTGGACACGTGATTCCACTTTAGTTCCAAGCTTCACACGTTCATTCTCATAGCGCATTTCAACTCCAGTTTTTGCTGCTTGACGCAATTCATCCAATCTTGCTAAGCGCATCTGGGCATTTGTCAAGATGCTCAACCTGCCATGAAGACATATATTACCTCAATTGTACAAATAAAGCACACCTCAAATGATTGAAAAATAAATCCTAATCCTAATTGGAGAGTTAAAATCATGAAAAATGTTATGGAAGCTAAATTTCAGAATTTAGAAATTAAACTTCCCATACAAGCATAACTGCATAAGAATCAGATGCACAAACGAGATCCTTTAATAACTAGATTATTATATATCATTATCGTTTATTTTGACCATATAATCCCAGAAGAAAGTTTATAATGAAAGAGGGGAGGAGAAAAAAGTATCAGAAACAAGGATCATCATATTTAATTAAATGTTATTAAAACTCCAATTAAGGTTAGGAATCAATCATTACAAACTAAAAATTAAATGAAGTAATTAGTTTCTTCAAATGAACACACTAAAAAAAGATATCAGAGAAAAGGACAGAAAATTCAATTCCAACAAGGACCCCAAAAACAACCATTTTATGATTGGATAAGAAAAGGATTGAAGACACAACACATAACCCAATTGTTTAACCTAAGCAAACTGACCTCTTCTGTTCTGCAGCCTGCAGCTTTGCTTCTAGTTTCTGACCAAGATCTTCCTCTTGAGATGAACACCTAGAGGGGCTTCTTGGCTTTGCGCGTGCCTTAGTTGAGAGTTTCTCATAGTATCTCTGCAATCAAAAGAAGTTCAGTAAGAGAGAGAACCAGAAATCCAATACAAAATGATTTTATATATGCTCAATAACACTGAACAGAGACGGGAATATAGATAAGACTAAATAGGAGAGAAACCGGAGGGGAAAAAAAAGGAGGATAGGCGCAAAAGAGAGAAAACAGTAAATATGCGCAAGGGCTCCGCAAGTGAGAATGAAAAGCAAGGCCGGTGGTCTGAGTAGCTATTATGGAGAATGAAGAAACTATGATATGCTATATACAAGCAACCAATACGGAGAACAGAAGTTAAACTAAAGCTTGCGATCATATATTAAACTAACCAAAACCAAAGTTATCAGAAAGAGAGAATCATTCGAAAAAGTACACCATCACCAATGAGTGCGACTCAAAATTCGAACAGAAAGTAAGAGGATGATGATGATGATGATGATGATGAAGAAGAAGCCTCTCCTATCCTACCAAACATGGATACAACCTTGAACATGAAGCCAAAAAAAAAAAACGGAGACGCCGATTCACGAGAATAATTAATCAATTGAGGAGTAACGAACGAAACGCAGAAACTCTTCCTGGAAGCAACGAATCGGACAAAAAAATGAAAATAAGAATTCCCCAAAGAAGATTAATCTCTAGGTACTCATTTTCCTTAAAAAACAATGAGTTCAAAACAAATTAATTACGCGTGATTAATAAGTGAGGAGAAAAAATTTAACAACCACACGAAAATCACTTTTAATTTTAATTTGAAGTTCCTAAACTTTCTCACCAACCAAACAAACAGAGTGTTTTAGAATAGAATTGTATTGTAAGGACACCTGTCTGCGAAGATCAGCGTCACGGAGCTTGGCTTCGATTTCCTCCACCGTACTTGGGGACTTGTACTCCGTGTCAACAAGGCGTCGCCGGAGCCTCTTCGGCAACCTCGGCGGCGATGAGAAAGATTCGTCATCGCCTGCCGGGAATTCCATCGCAATTCCGCCACCACCGGCGGCTCTTCCCTCCGGAAACTCTACTCCGGCCGCCATCGTTCAACAACACGACAACGTAGCAACCAATCTATTCGTACACCAGCGCGACGACGATGAATTCCCACAACGACGTCGTATCGTTGCCGTACGAAGCACACAGCAGCACAACAGAATCGCAACGACGAAATCAGTAATCGACGATGTAGATATTTGAAAGGATTGAAAGGAAAACGTGGCGACGAGTGGAGTCAGCTTCGAGAGCTTCGTTTTGGTTTGAGTTTCTAGAGAGGGAAAGTAGAGAGAGAGAGAGGGAGAGAGAGAGATGGTTTTTCAGAAATGAAAATGCAATGAAGGGCGTTTTGGGTTTATATGGCTTTTTTCGGTTTAACACTGCAATTACCAAGAGGATTAAGGAGGGTATTAGCCACGTCAGCATGACCCTCGCAACGGCACTTTCTTTTTTGTTTTGTTTTTGGACTTTAATACCCGTAGCCCTACCCTTTTCTTTTCTTTTTTTCTTTTTCTTTTTCTTTTTTTTTACTACATTGCGTTTCACCCATGGCCCCATCTCTATCTACTACCTTCTCGATTTGACAATTTTTTCGCCTTTTTTTTGTTTTTAATTTTAAATTTGGAATTTGGAATTTGGAATTACATTTACTTTTACTCAAAGTTCTGTTTACTAAAACTTCATATTTATATTCTTTCTTTCGTTGATTTGTCGATTTTGTAATACGCATCGGCAATTTCCATTTTCAGAAAAATAAACTTCTATCGGCAAGTGTATGGTGACGATGGCCACGAAACTTGTTACTAGTATTTGCATGACAGTATATTTCCTTTTCCAAGGCCCAAATATAAAGTGTGTGATTTTAGATTAATCGTGAAAATTAAAAAATAAATTATGTGTATAATTTTAATAGCTTATTTAAAAACAAGTTTTTTAATTAAAATAAAACAGTAAAAAATTAAGCGATTTTATCTCCTAAAAGCTTTTAAAAAAAAAAAAACTTTTTCAAACTCACAGCTCGTAATCGTTTAGCTTCGAATTCGGGTTTGCAAATATTCTAATAGTAGTATTTGATAAAGAAGAATATACTAGTATGCCTGAAGTGGTTTATGTATGATTAATACTGAATTGGGTTAAAAATGAACTAACAATAGAGTTTTGCACCTTTTGAATCTCTAAGGGAATGAGGAAAGTGTAAAAAAGAGTAACAATCATATATCAAAATATTATAAGAAAAGAAATCTCTTCTTGTACTCTAAGTTATATTTCATACCATGTATTATTTTTATATGCATCTAATTTTTCTCTAATTTTTTTTTATTATTTTATTGTTGTCCCCTCTATTTTTTTCTTTCTTTTTTGACCCCAAGTTATCTTACTTGACACATGTCATTATAAGAATGATTTAATTTCCTTCTCAATTTTTTGCTTATTTTTAAGATAAAAAAAATTGAAATTTAAAATTTTAATAATAAAATAAAATTATATTATTAAACTAATTTAAAATTTTAATAATAAGATTAAATTATATTATTAAACTCTTTTTCTCTAACTTCTTTTTTTTCCTCTCCACTTCTCTTCATTTCACGTTTTATTCATTATCCTTTTTTATTTCTTTTTCTCTATTTTTTATTCGTTCCTTTATATATTTTTACTATGCATCTTTCTTTTCTATTTTTTTTACTTTGATTTTTGTTATTTGTTAAATTTTTTTTTTTTATAACCACGGGTTTCTTTACCCTTAGAATGAGACTAATCATGTTCGTATTTTGTGGCTGGCGCTGACCCTCAAGAATTTGGCATAGTTGAGATTCAAACACGGGACCTCTCACTGTGAATCATCCCTCCTATGAACTTAGCGGGGATTTACACCGCTAAGCCAACCCTTGGGATTAATTTGTTAAATTATTTATGAATAAGATAACATATACTTTTTAATACATTAATAGGTTTTGTTAAGAATGAACTTATCATTTGTCTATTTTATAATTTTTAAAGCATGTTATATGTGATTCACAAATATAGGATCAAACTTCAATTAAATCTGTGTACTTAATATCACAAATTTTTTTCTTATATGTTAATTATGTTAGTTTTCATAAAGTTAGTATATAAGTCAGTATATAAATTTGTTACTTGCATTTATTTTACTTTTTGCAAGTGTGTTATCATGTTTTAATAATATTAAAAGTCTAATTTATTGTGCAACAGGAGTCTCAAAATAAACTGTGGAGGTCTTTTTCATATTTAATGGTTTTGTGCAATAGTTGAGGTGTAAAGAATATTTCACTGAAGAGATCGTGTCAATAAAAAATAATTCTTCACGAAAAAAGATTGTGTCGATAAAAAGTTATAGATTAAGGTATAATTAAGGTGAATGTTTTAAACGTAATGTTTTTTAAGCTCAATTATATCTTTTATTTTAATCATTATATTGTAAAATAATTTATTAAATATTTTAATAATTTTAATTGTGCTATTATATATTTATTACAAGACATTAACACACATTCACAAACGTGTAATCGAAGACTTTAACAGGATCATTGGTTTGAGAAGAATTTAGAGAGAATAATTGGGGATGGTAGTTCTACGCTGTTCTGGACTGATAAATGGTTAGGTGGTTTAAGGTTGAAAGATGAATTTCCTCGTCTGTTTTTATTGGTGTTGGATTGCAATTGTGCAGAATGAAAATTAGGTATGGAGTATTATTTGGAGACAGCGTTTATTTGAGTGGGAGGTGGAATTGGTGAATCATTTATATGAGTTGTTGACAGCTATTCAATGTTCTGTTTTTGAAAAAGATAGATGGGTTTGGGTTGGGGATCCATCTGGAATTTTTCGGTAAAGAATGCATATGTTTTGGTGACCAAAGGAGTTCTGTTGAGTGTGCCGTTAGATTGTAATGTGGTTTCTGCTCTACAAATCTTGTGGAAATGTAAAAGTCTGCATAAGTGCATTATTTTGCTTGGCAAATTCTCGTTAAGGCTGTCCCAGTGCGTTGTAATCTGAGGCGTAGAGGTGTAAATTTACAAGATTTGGCATGTGGTTTGTGCGGTGGGTTAGAGGAAGACGTGCCCCATATGTTTCTCCATTGTAATATTGCATTTGGACTGTGGTACTCTATGGCTAGCTGGCTGGGTTTTTCGACGTCTCTTTCAATGTTGTTGGAAGGTTTGTTATTGGAATGGAATGGTTTTTTCCCGGGTCTTAATAGTGGTAAGATTTTATCAACAATTTGGGTGGCGGTTGTGTGGACCTTGTGGTTACATCGTAATAATATCATCTTTAATAATGGTGTTCTTGACGAGCTTGAGTTATTTGAAGTTGCTAGGCTAAGAGCATGGAAGTGGCTCTCGGGTTCAGGTTTACTGAAACTTTCCTTTGCAAGGTGGTGTCTTAATCCTAGTCTTTCTATTTTACATGTTGGGTTTTGTTAGTCTGGCTCTAATTCTGCTGTTTTCTTCTGTTGTGTTCTGGTCTCTTTTCTTTTTATTATTTATAGTTATAATTTGATATGATATGAGTCTTGAGCACCCCTTGTGTTCCTTAAAATATATTTTCTGCTTATAAAAAAAAAGAGAAACCATTTCCTCGTAATAACACCTTTTGAAGAAATGCCAGGACCCAGGAGCAACATTAATTAAAAGGCCGTATTAGTTTTTTATAAAGATGACATTTTAATAATTGCACTTTCAAATCATCTTCTCATGCAAACAGGTTCTTTTGTTATAATCTCTCATGCCAACAAATCATATGAGAAATTGGATGAGCCAATTAATTTTATTAAAAAAGTTTTGTTAAAACAAACTATACTCATTTTAATAATTTTTTATTCTCAACAAAATTCATCATCAACTATCATTAATAAGAAGCTAAGGTACTTTGGTAGAAAAAACAAAAAACAAATACAGAATACCTTTATTTGTGTACATTTTAGATGATCGATCACGCTTTACCTTTTATTGATTTCAATTTCAATTTAAGTATATATTGATTTTACTTATGAGTTTTAAAAGGTACGATGGCGATATTTTACATGCATTGTTGAAAACCACAGATACTTTTGTGAAATGCTTAATTAGTTCTCAAGTTGCGTATTTTTTGCGTAGGTTCAAAGATAATTCCATTTCCAAAGTCAAGTCCAAAATTAGAAGAAACAATCTGGATTTACATACATGAACATGGGTTAGATTAGAACAACAACAAACGAATTTTTGCGTAAGCATATACATTTTATATATTGAATATTGAATACGTAAATACGTATATCATTATATTATTTTGTTCCACCTGTCATCTTTTCCTCTTTCCCTCTAATGTACTCCACCAAAGAGGCTTTGTTAATTTTATTTTATAAGGTGGAGGGGCTTTGTTAATAGTATATGTTTTACCAAAAAGAATATTCAAATGCGGTGTGCTTCTTTATTTTATTTTATTACTCTCATAATAAAAAGCTTCTGCTTATTATCATGCTATTTTTAATCCTGTACATTTACTATATATATTAGTGATGGGAAAAATTTCCTACACATGCAAGCATTAAGAATCAAAAACGAGAGTAAATTGTCAATAATAATATAAAAATATTTTACTATATATATATATATCATGCTATTTTTATTATGTAAATATTTTAAAAATATATTTTTTAAAAATATTTTTTGGTTGAAAAAAATAATATAAGGTTTAAAAAATTTATAAAAATATTATTTTGTCAATAAAAAATAACTTAATGAAAATAATGATAATTCATTCATGTATATTTTATTTTGTTCTATTTCGTTCTATCATTTTTCAATTGAACTAAATTGTCATGTTCATTTATCTCAATGTCCTATTTCATTCTTTTAGATTAATGTACTAAATACAAAATAATATACAATATCTTAATATGTTCAAACATATCCATCATACCCTATTTAATATAGTCTATAAGTGTCAAGCACTAAGCGGTTGTAGTATCAAAAATAAGGTTGTGCAAAATAACATTAGAAATTCAATTAAACAAGGTTGTGCAAAATAACACTAGAACTTGAACTATATTAATTGTAAAATAATTGTTTTTTAGTTAAAATTTATGAATCGAATCAAAATTTTAAAAATAGTTTAACAACTGATTTAGAATTAGTTTCGAATTGATTTATAACCGGTTTATTATTGATTGTTTTAATCTAAAATTGATACTAAATTGTTTTGGAAACTAGTTGAACAATAAATGAATTTATAACTAGTTCAAAATCAGAACAATTTGTAGTCACTGTTTATTTATTAAATTTGTGTCAAATGCTATCTATTGTTATATTTTTTTGAAATAATAGTTGCTTTTAGATTATTTTATTTTATTTTTTGGTAACAGTTAGGAAACAAACTATCGGAAGTCGGAAAGTGCTTGAGATCAGTTGCAGATTCAACCTCTAAAATCTTTTATATTGTAATTTTTTTTTATAGGCCAATACGATGTCCACAGGAATTCGAATCGAAAACTTACTACTCACAAGATCATTCATCCGACCAATCTTTTGAACTGTAAATAAGTAATTGATTTTTTTAGTCCTGGTTATGAAAAAATACCAGTACTAAAAGTCTGAAACGGTCCGTAATCCTTATTTTTCAAAAAAAAAAAACAAAAAGTTAAATTAAAATAAACAGTATTAGAACCTAATTTAATAAGTAGTTTTTTAAGAGTTACAATTTAATAAATAATTTTTAGGAGTCTTAATTTAGTAAATGATTTTTTAGCTTATCAAGTCATAATATTAAATTATTTATTAAATATAAAATTAATAAATTAAAATTAAGAAGAATTATTTATAAAAATGTAATTAAAAAAATAAGCTTAATAAGTCAAAAATAAAGAACTAAGTTTAAGCTTTTTATTTATTTATTTTTTTTTTTGCAAATTAAACTCAAATTTTAAATTTTTGACTCGGCTGAACTTGTTTTCACCTCTACACTTCACCTCTTGAAATTTAAAATTTTATACATTTATCCCTAAAAAATAAGATAAGTATAATTTAAAAAATAATGATTAAATAATTATAATATATATAAATTTTAAAAAATTAGTGTAATTATTCTTAAATAAAAATATTTTTAAAATAAAAAATGTATATTTATATTAAAATACAAAATTATTGCTAATAAAAATACTTTCGATCAATATTTTTTTCGATATCTATAACAGCATCTTCTGCTATATAATTCTTGATAGAGATATCATTCGTTATATAAATTTTTTTTTTTTTACATGTGTTATAATTATAAGACGTAGATTTATATGATAAAAGATCATATTCATTTTTTTTGTTTTTGTTAATGAGTCTACTTCTTGTTTTTTGTAAAGAATTAATCGGGTTTTTTCAAAAAATATTTTTACTAGACAAAAAGGCTCCTATCATTATCATAGCTTTAGAATACATATGCCACCCAGTCCCTACATATAGTTAGGTTTGTGACTTATGTTCGGCTGCATTTGACTTTTCCTACTGAAAATATGGGTATCTTAGGCCCACCAGAAAACCAGAAGGGTATTAACGTGATTCCAGCGTTCATTAAATTTGGGGGGAAAATAAGTTGGACACCGAAGAAAAGCCGTGATGCTTCGCTCTTACTGCCACTTCATCCAAAAGGCGCTCCCACTAAAAAGGATAAAATTTACCTAAAACTTTTAACAAACCCGTGCAATCCGTGCAATGCATGGGGTAGAATGTATTTAACTGTGAGATTTCAAGGTAATTAATTATGTTATATTTAATGAGTAATGAATAGTATAAAGTTTTATTATTAGACCATAAAAATATGCATAATTTATACTTTGTTATAAACCAATACTTGTACATATAAATATATAGTTTTTTTTATAAGCAACATTTATATATATTTTATTTTATAAATTAACACTCGTACACATTTTAATTTATATTTAATTGTGTTCTAAATTATTTTTTATGGTCATATTTTACACATAATTTCTTAGAAATACATAAAATATGGTCACAAATTGAAATACGGTCGTGACATGAAAATTCATAGTCATATGCGTGTGTTTGAGGGGATGTATGTGTTATTTTTATAAATATAGGGGAGGTCTGTGTAGTAAACCACTAACTCATGAGAGGTTAGTGTAATTACTCCTTTATTTTATAATCTAATAATTATAAATATCGTATTCATTGTTAATTTTCATTTATGAGTTGTTTATTCATTGCTCTAAGAACAATGGTTAACAAAATTCTATTTTAAATTATCAATTATATAAGTTAACACTTATACTTTTTCTATTTTTGCACAGAATTGATTTATTCAGGTTCATGTACTATTGATATGTAATATTGTGTAAAATGATTATAAGTGTGGATGATATTTATATTAACATATTATATAGCTAATGCATAATAACATATAAAATGGTGATGAAAAGTATTTACCTAAGGCTCTTTTGAATTTTTACATTAGCATACTTTTTTTCTTCGACAATTTTGTTTATAAGTATTAAGGAGTAATATAAGTGTTCAAAAGGTAAAAAAAATAGTAAAACAGCATTGAAAAACAAAAAACCTAAAAAAAAGATAGTGTTTAATGCTGTACCCTTCCATTGACACTCCTAACCTAATCGATTGTGAATAAAAATTTGCACTTTAATTTGGTAAACAATTAGTCAATTATCAATTATATTAGTGTGTAATAAAAAAATCTAATATTAAAATGTAAACAATATTTAGTAATATTGATTATAGGTGTTTGTTGTTAATTTTACAAAAGAAAAATCTTTTGAGAAATAGATAGATTAAAGTAGATATATCAAATATTTTTTCACTATATTAATCACTTATAAATTTAAAATATTATCAAATTAAGAAGGCTAGTTACAACTTACAAACCCGTGCGTTAGCACGGGGCTATTTTGTCGGCATCATAACTAAATGATATGCAATAAATAATGTGTGATAAAAGAACATGATTATAAATTTCTAATAGAGATCCAACATCAACCCAAAATAACGTATAAAGAAATAAGCATGTCATCAGCATGATAGTAACGTCACATAATATATCTACACTAAGATAGCATTTGGTAGCAAACTCCTTAATCTTGATTTGGTACATAAGCGCCGTTATCTCAAAGACATCTGATGGTTAAGATAATCAAAATAATTTAATTTAAAATTATAAATTTTGAAAAATCAATTAAGAATAATCTAATTAAGAGCCGGTTTGTTTTAGCTTATTTGGTAAAATAAGTAAATATTTTAATTAAAAAAATACTTATAAAAATTTCTAGTCTATTTGTTTGTGTTTCTCAAAATAATCAAAATCATCTGCTTATTTTGAGAAGCACATACTAAGTTGCTTCTCAAAATAAGCAGAAAATTTGATTATTCTTATCGTAGAAAGGCAATTAATTAAGTAATTTAGATTTAAATTATAAATTTTAGAAAATTAATTAAGCACAATATAATAAAATTACTTTGGCCAAAACCCATTTCTAATTTGAAAAGTACTCATTCTATACACCCTAGTCATATTACATGGATAATATAATCAAATCACTTTGTTCTGGATTTTGAGAAGTATTCATTCCAGATATAGTAGCCATATCACGTGTAAAATAATCTAATGAAATCATTTTTGTCACAATCGGTAATGAATTTCAGTATTACTCATTCTTAAACACTATCTCTTTTGCCAAAACCCATACTGGATTATGGCAGCAATACTAATTCATTGTATTGGCACATAAGCACCATTCGCAAATAAGTAAGGGACATCTAACAACGAACGTCGTCTTCCTAATTTAGTTTTAAATTATGAATATTGAAAAACTAAATAATCTAATAAAGTTAATTTTGTCAAAACTTAAACTAATTTTGCCATAACCCATACTCCATTTGATCAGTGTTTATTCTTAAACGTTAGTATCTCTTTCGTCAAAACTATTACTGAATTATGATAATAATACTAATTCAGTGCTTGCTCCATTTCAAAATATTAGCCACTTTAGTGAAAAACATGGAAATTAAGAAGAGTAATTAATTTTGAATCTAACAAATAAAAGGGAATAGACTAAAGAATGACAAAAATGGAAAAAGATAATAAATGCAATATTGTAAAAGCGACAAACAATTTGGAATTGAATTTTATAGCTAAAGTGACTAATATTTTGGAATAAAGAAAGTATATTAAAATAATTCACCATATTAAATGAGGGACATCTAATTGTTAATATGATCAAAATAATTTAGTTTAAAATTATAATTTTTAAAAAATTAATTAAGGACAATATAATCAAATCATTTTGGCCAAAACCCATTCTGAAATTGAGAAGTACTCATCCATATACCCTAGCGATATCACATGAATAATATAAATGAGTATGATCAAAGTAATTTAGTTTAAAATTATAATTTTTAAAAATTTATTTAAGGACAATATAATGAAATCACTTTAGCCAAAACTCTTCTGAACTTGAGAAGTACTCATTCCATACACCCTAGCCATATCATATGGATAATATGATCACTTTGGCCAAAATCCGTTCTGAATTTGAGAAGTACTTATTCTATACACCTTAGCCATATCACATTAAAAATAATTTAATTAAACTATTTTGTGTCAAAACCCGTACTACAGTATTACTCGTTCTTAAACAATATTTCTTCTGCCAAAACACATATATAACACATATATATGTTCTGTTCTAAATTATAAATTAAATAAGCCAACACCTGTATATATCTTTTTTGTTCTAAATTATCAATTATATAAGTCAATAATTATATATAGTTTATTTTGTATGCCAACATACATACCTATTTTAGTTTATAAACCAACAATCATATATATTTTGTTGTGTTATAAAATATAATTTATATAAGCTAACACCTATACATATATTTTGTCTGTGCTTTAAATTATCAATTATATAAGTCAATACTTATATATATTTTATTTTGTATGTCAACACATGTACATATTTTATAAGTCAACAACTATACATATGTTATTGTGTTCTAAATTATAAGTTATATAAGCCAACACCCACACCCGTACTTTTTTTTTTTCTAAATTATCAATTATATAAGCAACATCCGTTCATATTTTTATTTTATATTCATATTTTATAGTATTTTAAATTATTAAATATATAAGCCAACACCTGTACAATTTATTTATTTATTTTAACAATGATATAAGCTAATATCTATACATCTTTAATTTATAAGCTTACACTCATACATTTTTTTTTGGCGTTATAAATTATCAATTATATAAATATTTTTTTGTTCTAAGCTATCAATAATTTAGTGTTGGATTAATCTCATTAGTATAGACTTCGTATCGTGCATAGCATCCATATTAGCAATGCTTGATAAAACCAACCAAACTCTATCAATAAGACAATACTCAATGAATGTATGTAACGTTATCCAAATTTTATTGATCATCAAAATCATAAACGAAGCAAATTCAAATGGGAAAATTCTGAATTTGGTTAATGCTAGGTCCAAGTAAACCCTTACAATGTAAGAGAGAGAATCAAGGTCAATTTTGTCTTCATCATCACCCTTACAATAGCAAGCCTCTCCTTCCTCGAGCTTAGTATTTTCTTCCATTTCTATAAAACACCTAAACTTTCAAGCCCTAAGCCAAACTCCAGAACCCAAACCCGAAACTTATTGATGTATTTCCCTTCTAGGTTTCTTGATGTCATTGCTTATTTTCTAGGGTGTTATATTATTCCTGGAGCAGTTTTTAGGTTTCTGTCAATCACTCAATCTAATGAGATAGAAATAGAGAATATATACATCTCTTGATCAACTTAACAAAAACCTGGGAACAGATAAAAATGTGAAAACAGACTAACAAATTTAAAAGGTTAGCTTTGATGTTTCATGAACAATCATATTTAAGAATTGTCATCAAAAGCCAGGAACTTTAAACAATTATCTCTTCATGATGTCATCCTTCATGATGGTAGTATCCCATAGGTCCTCATATTTTTCATTGAAATCCCAAATGCTCATGGTATTTTAGTTATTGATTTCCATATTGTATATGTGAGGTTCAAAGTTGTGGGGCTTATCAGGTTTACCCATCTCAATGATGCATGATGCAAAATATGATTGTAAATATGCCAGCTCCAATGTATAAGTACTCCCCCTGAAATTGAACACAGATAGTAATTAGGATTTATGATTGATTATTTCTTCTATTGAAAGGACCAAGAATGAAAATATAATGTTTATATCCAAGAAAATTAGCCAATTGGTTTATGGATTGAGTGAAGTCCTTATTCGTGAGTTGAAATTAATAGTATTTAGGATTAGGATTACCGGAACATGGAAGAACACCCCAGCAGCAATATCTGGTGGGAAGAGACATGAAATAAACCCTGCATAGGAATCATTAATTCATTATTATAAGAAGTTAACCGCAATCAAAATTGATAATTATCATAATAATGCACTACGTTAGTAAATGAAAAATGGTATATGAAAAGCACACCCTGGAATCCCGTGGCGGGCAGGGGGGGGGGGGTTTGTGTTTGCTGCTGCATACTCTTCAGCAATTGCTCCCCAAAATTTTCCTGAAATGGATATTCATATTTCATTGTGAACTCAATTTCTCAGGAGCATTTTACTTTTCCTTATATTATTTTATTACACAGTAGTATAGGTTTAAGATTCTAATCAGCTAGTGATAACTTAAAAAGTAAAAAATAAAAAACATAGCATCCATCTTTACCGATGCAGGTGTTAAAACCAATTAAATGTTTACCGATTCAGGTGTTAAAATCAATCAAGGAAATTTCATCACCATCTTTATATCTGTAGTAACCTAATTTCCGGAAGCAAACATGAAACCCTCACAAACCCAGAAGGGAAATACGCTGAAATGCACAGTGATCACGCCATAGAACAACCGTTCATTGATGCAGATACATATAAACCAGAATAAAAATCATTACTTCATTACTTGCATTAAAAATTCAACTTTTGAGAGATATGAGAGAAGAAAGAATGGTGGCGCAGAAAAGGGGAATTTTCGCCATTATTTGGGAATAGGATCATTGTTCAAATATGAAATCCAAAAAAGCACAATTTTTGTACTTGCCTTGACTGATGGATCTGATTCAAGAGGAGGCTTCGATTGGGCGAGTTCGTTTGGGGAAATTGGGGTTTGGGAGTGTGATTGCTTGGTAGTTGCAGCTAGCGATAGATAATGATTGCTTGTGGATTTGTGTTTGGAAGAGAGTGATCTAGGACGAAGGTTTAAAAAACGCGTCTATGCATTTTCTGTGTTAATGCTTTGCCTCTTAGACTTGGCATTTTGCTGAGAATGCAAATAATCAAAGAATCTAGCAATGGAGGTGGTGTTCACATAGAAGGAGAGAGAGAGAGAGAATGGATTCAAATTTCATTCAGGTTTAAAATTTGAAATTCAAAAACCAAATGAAGCCATTTTTTGTGGATTCTGTGTCCAAAAATTTAGGACACGTGTCAATTAAAGAAAGTATAACTCAATGAGGTACATGTTTTTCCTATCGATCTTCGGTCACGATCTTCAACCGCTATAAGATTTTTTTTTTCATCTTTGCTTTCATTTTCACTGCACCTATTAATTAATTAGAAAAAAAAAACAGAACCACGCCAAAATAAAAAAGTGAAAAATTAGGAATTAGGAATTCATATTAAAATAAAATCTATATTAAAAAATATTAATCTTTTTTCACATACCTCACCTATTAATCTCCTTGCACAAGCTTACATGGCCTTTACCATCAACCCTTGTTGTATGGATTTAAAATCTGAACCAAAAATGAGAGAAAGAGGAATATGAAAATTTAAAATGCAAAAACTATGTCTATCATCTTCTCCACGGACCCAAGATCATAGATCCAATACTTCGCTCCCTCAACCACCCTAAATCACCGGAAAAACTCTTCTCTTCATTATCGACCCAAAATCACAAAGCATGAAGGAGATTAGAAAATATTATAGGTAGAAAAATGTGTGGGAGATGAAGTACTGAATGTGATAAAAATATCAGCAAAATTTTTTTTTAAAAAATATCACACTAAGTATACTATATTCACATAAAACTCATAAATCAGCTAAGAAATCATCAAATGAATCACATGAACAAAACCATTTTCAGAGATTTACCTGCAATGAAGGCGAAAGAAAGACAACTCAAGAAGTCCTAGAAGAATAAATCAACTTAAATTGTTAATCACAAATTACAAACGTATCCAAAATATTCAGAGATTTACCTGCAAAGGGAGCCAAAGGAAAGCAACTTAAAATGCATAAAATGCTGGAAGAAAATAGAGAGTGGGAGGAAGAAATTTTCGATGAGGGGAGAAGAAGAAAGAGTAATTTTTTGAAATGAAAGGAATGAGTGTAGTCAGAGATATTTTTGTTTCTTACTCCTTATTCATTTCTGCGAGAGAAGGAAAAAAAAAGCTGATAGAGAGAGAATAGCTTCAATATACGGTTGCTTGTATTTTTTGTTTCTATGTATCCTCTGCCAAAGGTGAGCTCACCCAGTGAATTGTCCAGGGGATATAAGGAGATGGAAATTCAAAATCAAAGAGTCAGTGTTATTGTTCAGCAGATTTTGGAGCCAAAAAAATAGGACACGTGTCAATCATTTAGGATATCTCAGTCAAGTATACATGTTTTTACAAGAGTATATGATTCTACTCCCCCGATTCTCTTTTATAAGGACCCACGTGACAATTACGGTTATTAAAAAAATATGTAATTAAGTTAGTTAATGTCTTGAGATTTTGGAAAATTATATACTCTTTCATATTTGTCCCTATTTAATGTATTGGGAAGTAGTAAAAGATATTAATTATTCTTGTAATTAAATTTTGAAATTAAAAAAAGTTGATTCATTATGAAGGACAAACATGAAAAAGGATAATTAATGTTTGTAAATTTTGATGGAGGGTCTTATAAAAAGGGCCACTAATATTGTCTGAAAATGGTGTTATAAATAGAATCAGAAAAAGTATAAGAATGGTTGATAATTGATGTTGTTTAACAAGCTTAAAATTTTATCTAGTAACTTAAATAATAAATAAATATGAATGATGAAAATAATTACGTGACGAAATAAATTTCAAACTTTGATTAATTAACTATATTAATCATACTTATAAAATTTTAATTAAGTTTCACGCCACTGAAAATTGCTTATGATGTTATTAAATAATATCTCTAAAATATTTGTTAAAATTTAAATATATAACTTTTTAATATTTGACCGACTATTAAAAAGATATTATAAATATTTTTTTAAGTTTAAAACCAATTTATATTATAACTTTTAACAAATATTGTTTTTAGAAAATTTTCTCTGGTACTTATTATAAGATTTTGGCTTAATTATAATTATAGTAATATTTTTTTTATTTTGAGTAGTTTTGTTCCTCCAAATTTTAAATAAGTAATTTTTGTTTATTTTGTTTAAAAAACGAACAATTTTAATCCCTTTATTAATTTTTTTTTTAAATTAGATACGATTTTTAATCAGTTTGGTGTCAAAATTGACTAAAATTGTTTATTGATATAATGTATTTTAAATAACTATTAATTAGCTACAATTTTTCTCCTAATTATTTTTAGTAAATGATTTAAAACTTATTGTTAATTTAAAAGAAAGTTAATATTTTATGAAAAAATTTATATGTAAATAACTTTGATCCCTTCATCATTTATTTGAAAAAAAATTATCACAAAATTGACTAAAACCTATAGTTAATTTAAAAGAAAAACTATCAAAGAGACTAAAATTGTCCATTTTAAAAACCAAAAGAATTAAAATTACCCCTTAAAAACTTTAAAGATCAAATTACTCAAAATACAAATAAGAGGATAAAAAACTGCTATTAAGCTTAAGACATCTTATTAAAGAAATTTGTGTCTATTTTTATATTTTTATAAGGTATTATAGAATTCTTATGAATTTTTTATTTTTTTATATTTATCTTTATTAAATATTTTGACTGTTATTTTTTTATTAAAGCTTTAAAATTATCAAACACATCAGTAAAAAAAGATAAAATAAATATATTATATAATTTTTAAAAATTTAATGTAACTAACAACTTTATGCATAAATAAAATAAGTATATGTTACTACAAAATGGTGAACAAATGATAAACAGTATGACCTCCTTATAATAATAAAGACAAAAATTTAAATCTCAAAAAACAGATTGAAATAACCATAATAAGCAGACTAAATACAATCAACGAGATTTCTGTCGTTTGCAGTGACGTGTCGCCCTTGTCTGATGGTGTGTGCGAGAAGCTTCGCGATTGCTCCATGACACTCGGTGAGGTTTGCCTACGTGGCAGTCATACAACGATGGGATGCATGAAATACGTGTTTGGGTAAGTACCAGAAGATTCCTCTTTCTAATAACTTAAGCTTGCGGAGGACACTTAAAACACGTGTGGTGACGAGCGACGCGGGAGTTTTATTTCAACCATAAAAACCGCTTTACACGGACCCACAACTTTAGCGGCCCTTCTGTTAGCATACGTGGAGTCCACGGACATAGTTTTACGAATTTAGACACCTTTCTGTCCACATACTATAAATATCACATCTTCCTAATGCTTATATTAAATTCAATTTTTATATAAAAGAAATAAAATTCAATGATGATCATTAGGAGTGGAAGCGGATCAGGTAGTCTGCAGGGGTTTGTGGCCTGACTTGACTTGTTTATTTAAAAGGGCAGGCTTGAACTTTTTTAAAAGGTTTTTTAAATAAATAGAACAGGCTCGGGCCTTTAAAAAAAGCCTGTTAAACTTAACAGGCCAGCCTATTTATATATAATAATTATATAATTAAATTATATATACAATATTATATATAAAATAATAATAATTAACTTTTTTACTATTATTTTAAAAAAATTATGTACAGAGAATTAAAAATTTAGAAATTATTAAAACGACATTCTGAAATACTTAACGTATGAGAATATTTAATTTTTGGGAATATAATCTACAGTTAAAAAAATTAAAATAGTCTATTTTCTTCCAAATACAAAGTTATATATATTTAATTATTTCTTTAAAATATTTATTCTCAAAATTTGACATATTAAAATTTTCTATTAAATATGCTTTTAAATAAACTTTCAGGCCAAAGACAGACTCAGGTTTAGGCCAGGCTTAGGCCTTAAAAATATTCCTTATCAGGTTAATAGGTCAAACTTAGGCCTTTAAATTTTAAACTAAGTCAGGCCTGTTTACGCAAAGCCTGGCCTGGCCCGGCCCACTTCCACCCCTAGTAAGAGATGAAGGACTGATCATGCTTGGTTGGTGCATCTTACAATACATACAACTCAAACTCAATAAAAGTGTTTAATTCATATTTTATTAATATTTTGATAGGTCATACAGGAACATATTACTCTATCAATTTAAGTAATTTTTATACTACAAGTTTTTATTAAACAACTTAAATAGGTCTCACGTGTACTATACAATACAAGGTTCTTACACTAAAATTCTGTTTGCTTGACCCCACTTCTCATTCAAAGAACCCACGTAAGCAACCCAAGCCACGTCAGCAAGCTGCAATGAGAAGTTGAGTTGTTTAGCAGAAGCAATGGCTCTAAACAACCCTATTATACATGGTCTAATTCAATGCACAATTTCTCTTCTTTTTTCTTAAAAGAAATATAACTAAAATACAAAAAATAAAAAAGAAATATAACTATGAACTGGGAGTATGAAGCAGGAAGAACAATGACAATCACTAACGAGGGATGTCGTAAACTTGGCCGTGAGAGAATGTTGGAGTGAACATTCTGCCTCCACCAACCAATTTTATCATATAGTACAAAACGAAAGCTAATAAAAACAATGTTTTATAATTAATTTATCCATTTCTGTCAAAATTAATATTCAATCTGTAAAACCTCATTGGATAAAATGATAATGCCAACTTATATTAGCATTAGTATGTATGTATACAAATATACCAACAAATTTTGGCATAATTAATTGGTAGTTGAATTTTGTTAGTGTGATGACAGAAGTTTAAATTATGACTGTGAATGTAAAAAAGAAATTAATTAGAGAGATAAAACTTCTTTAAATGATCTCTGTGTTTTAAAAAAATTAATCTTTAATTATTGCTAATAATAAATATTTTTTACTACTCCTATTGTTGATCTCTACTCATCGCATGATGATAAGCTAGATCAACGCAATAATCGTAATTGCTTTGTCTTTAAAAAATCAAATTAAATTTATTGAGATAGTATATGTAAATATGGATTCACCCGAATCTCTTTATTTATATTTCGAGTGGGACGGTTATTATTTTCTTTAAAACTAAATGGTAAATACTAAAAATAAAAAAGTTTAATTGGTCGAGTTTGGCACGTGTAGAGGTATTTGAATACAGCATTTATGGATAAATAGCACGAGTTGGTGGTCATTGTTGATTGTTGAATCTTTGAATCTCAACCAACGAAAATCCATTGTTGGTAGGTGACGAGTGGATGTGGATTTTTTTTTGGTTGCTACATGACCTCACCAATCTGTTGGGCCTTGGCTTGGCCAGTATATAACCCCATTCGGCAAAGGTGGGCCATGTGTGTTCTAGCCCTATGATTATGAAAAAAAAACACTCACTCACATCAACCCAGTCAAAAACAATGATATTGGAAAAAAACAATTACTATCATTTATTGATTTAATTGCTTAAAAGTCACATTAATTTAATTGATAAAAATTTCATTAGTTAAAATTTTTTGTGAATTAAAATTTTATGGTGACCAGATGATGTCATAGTTCAAGGCAGAAAAAGGAAAAACCTTTAGACTTGACTCAAACTTGTAACTTGCTAGATGCAAGACCTTATTTTACTTCAGATTACCAATTCTTTTGAATTATTAAGTGCATGTGTTTAGTCTATAGTTGAGATGTCTCGAACCTTGATTTAAAATATGTAAATTTAATTTTTAGTAAAAATATCATGTTTGACAAAAATTAAATTGAGTTTTTTTTCAATTTGATTTGGGATCTCAAATCATAATTTGTGTAAAAATGAGTAAAAATTATTTTTTCATTAGATCAAATCTTCATTGGTCGTCGTCAACAACAATAATAATAATAATAATAAAAACAACATATATTTTTGTTCAAGATAATCAATATCACTCATTCTTTAAAGTATGGAAGAAATATAAATAAACCCAATCTTTTAAATTTTTAGTGTATGTTGTCTCTAGGTCCAGTCAAGATAATCAAATGATTTTAGATGAGATTATCTTAACTTTAATTTTGAAAATTTTCTTTCTGTATTAAAGTAATAATTACTTAAATTATTAATATTGCTCTATAAGTAATTAACGTATGCGTTTGATCTCAATCATATAGCTTAGTTGATGAGCGTATGAGAATATGCGTATATAAATATGGGGTTCGATCTCTAGTTGTATTACTCTATTATTAAAAAAAATAAAATTAAGGCATGCGTTTTAAAATAATAAAGTCTCCTTGTGTAGTTGAATATGTCAATCCATCTACGTATAAATTTATAATTAGCCATAAGTTTATTTTATCAATATATGATTTTTTTTTATAAAAAAACAAATAAGACAAAAAAAAAGCTAACCCCAATATGCATAATGTACATATCATATCAATAAAATACAGATTACAATCAAACTTATCTCGTTTGATTCGAGAGAAATAAAAAAAAATGTTGGCTAATAGACATAAAAAATTCAAAAGGCTATTTTGTCTCTATTTTTTTCTCTTATAATGTTTTTTCACTTTATTTTTTTCCTACTCAATCAATCAAAATGTTAGAAGTTGCACTATTTGATTAAATGTCCTTTTTATTTTGAACTAAGTTTTTTTTTTTGTTTACTCAAATGTCCTCCTCTTATTCTAAAATTTTTGAATTTTACCTCTTTGGTTTTTAAAATATTAAAATTTCGTTTTCTTAATTTAAAAACGTTTGAATTTCATTATTCTGATTTTAAAAATGTTGGAATTAATCTCATAGAGCCTATAGCATGTTAAAGTAAAAATAATTTCTTTTTATTTTTATCTTTATTTTATAGGAATTCATAATTTTTCGTTTCAAAATTTATTGTCAACATCAAACCAAACATGCTCTAGCCATTAAGAGCATGTTGGTAAACTAAAAAAAAAATTACTATTTCTGATTTTTTTTATAGGACTCTTTAACCAATTCATATTAGCTTTAGAAAATTATTAACAATCTCATTTAATATTTTTTTTTAAAAAATTAGTACAATTTACAAAATTTACTCTTATTTAAAGTCAAATTTTCAACAAATACATTAATTATACATATTATTCTTTCATTTATTACAAAAACAAATATTAATAATCGTTTTTTAAACTTTATAGAGAATCTTGTATATAAAACTAATAAATTTTTTTAAATGAGTTTTATATTTAAGACGGAGGTAATAATAGATGATAAGGTAAAAAATCGACCAGGGAGACAGAATTCGAACTAATTAAAATCAGAGTAATTAAAACTACACAAATCTGAAATTAGGGCAGGAAAAATAAAGCCTATATTTTCTGCAAACCCTGTAAATATGATTACAAACGATCGTTGTAATATTTTCAAAAATAAAAAAATCATTGTAATTGCCAAAAAAATAAAAAAAAAGGAAAAAAAAGACAATAAAGAAGTAAAGATTAGATTAGGGAGGCACTGGCAGTCCTCACAACGTAACAACGCGAGGTAGCAGCGTCTAGGTACATCCCCCGTCAAACCCACGCCGATTCTCTTTCAATACTTATTAGGGTTAGGGTTTTCATCTTCTTCATCTTCTTCATCTTCGATCCCTTCATCTTCTCCTGCAAAATTTCAATGACCTGCTCTTCTGCTTTTCGCTCACAATCCGTATTCAAGTGCCGTTACTGCGAGTTCTCTTGTCTCTTTCTCTGTCGTTGTTGTTCTTGTTGTTCCTAGGCATCTATCGAATTCTCTCGACTGAAGCATGGATCTATCTCACCCTCAATCCAATTTATCCCTCGGATTTTCCTCTTCCCACGCCTCGCCGCCTCGCCGTCCCCAGATACCCGATGATTCCATCACGCTGCACCTCGAATCCAGCCTTCGCGATCCCTCGCATCCAGTTCCTACAGTGCCGCTTCAGCTGCTGGAGCCGCAGACGGAAAATGGGAGCTTGGAGGTTGAATCGGACAACGAGGAGGATAGGGAAGTCGAGGAGTTTCGCATTCTAGGGCATTCAATGTGCTTGAAGAGGCGGAGGGATTGCGAATCCTCATCGTTGCCTTCGGTTTCTGCTAAAAGAGTGTCGGTTAAATCGGATCTTGAGGTGCGGAGGACTGCCGTTCGGTCCTGGGGTGACCAACCCCTGCCGGTTGCGGACCCTGAAATCTTCAAGATAATGGAGAAGGAGAAGAAGAGGCAGTTCAGAGGGATTGAACTGATAGCTTCTGAGAATTTTGTGTGTAGGGCAGTGATGGAAGCGCTTGGAAGCCATTTGACGAATAAATACTCAGAGGGGATGCCTGGTGCGCGCTACTACGGTGGGAATCAATATATAGATGAAATTGAAACGCTTTGCTGTGAACGTGCATTAACGGCCTTCAATCTCGACCCTAAGTGTTGGGGTGTTAATGTGCAGCCTTATTCCTGTACTTCTGCAAATTTTGCTGTGTACACTGGTTTGCTGTTGCCTGGTGATAGAATCATGGGGTTGGATACCCCGTCTGGAGGGAATACTAGCCACGGATACTATACACCTAATGGGAAGAAAGTTTCAGGAGCTTCAATATTCTTTGAGAGCTTACCATACAAAGTAAACCCTCAAACTGGTTATATTGATTACGACAAACTTGAGGAAAGGGCGCTTGATTTTCGTCCCAAGATAGTCATTTGTGGAGGGAGCTCATATCCTCGAGAATGGGATTACGCTAGGTTTAGGCACATTGCAGATAAATGTGGAGCTGTACTGTTGTGCGACATGGCTCAGATTAGTGGGCTAATCGCGGCCAAGGTGTGAAATATCTTCCTCCTGGCATATTATTTTTTCTGTATGTTGTTTCATAGTTGCTTCTGAACTGCTTGTGTTGATTGGCCTTCATAGTTTTTATGGATTGCATTGATTTATGAGTTGGGTTATGACTGTTGCGATTTTTTCCATGAATTTAACATCAATATTTGCCATCTGAACCTAAGTCTAAGCAACAAAAGTTCTTTGCCATGTGACCCTAAGTAACAAATGAGTTAAATGACAACTTTTAGGTGAATATAAGCTATTTCTATAAGCTCTTTCAATTTCTTCCTTAGTACTTAAATGGTCATTGATCTTGTCAAAGTGATAAAAGGGCGCATTTGGTAAGCAGTTTAATTAAAAACGTATCCACTAATTACTTGTGAACGATAATAAATCTCAGTGAATTAAGTTAAAAAGGGTTGATTTCAATAAGGTTCAAACTAAAAAATATGCTTGTGTGAAGGCTAGAAACCATTATGATAAATCCAAACAAGTTCTGGATAAGCTCTCCCAACCCAAGAGCTCCCGGCGCATTTGGTAAGCAGTTTAATTAAAAACGTATCCTCTAGTTACTTGTGAGCGATAATAAATCTCAGTGAATTAAGTTAAAAAGGGTTGATTTCAATAAGGTTCAAACTAAAAAAAAGCTTGCATGAAGACTAGAAGGTAGAAGCCATTATGATAAATCCAAACAAGTTCTGGATAAGCTCTCCCAACCCAAGAGCTCCCAAAGATCCACTTTTATGCTTTTGCTGTTATGCCTTATAAATGTCCCAATAAGTCTTGCTTTCTGGGTCTTCTTACCATGACTCTTTTTTTTTTTTGGACATTCCAGCAGATGTGGTTTTTGATAGAGCACAATAGCATTGTGTGATCCTTGTTGCCGACCCCACATAGTGGGATAAAGGCTTGTTGCTGCTGTATTTTGACACTTTGTTTTTTCTATTTCAATGTTAGTCGTGTTATTTCTTGTTTTAATACCTGGAATGGCTATTTAGGATTTCAGCATAAGATTTTATACAGTGTTTTGATTTTATTATATGGGTTAGGATCAAATGACACCAATTGGTTTGACACCAATTCTTACACCAATCAAGACGATAGATCGAAGTTTTTTTTCACGAGACTTACCGTTGGATTGAAACTACTTATCGTATAGATCATGTGTACAAAATTTGACATCAATCCGAGATCGTTTAGAACTACATTAACGTACTGAAAAATTAACATAAAATATAGTTTTAAAAATCGTGAAAATAATAAGTGTGTTGATAGAGTAAATTTTGCACATATGATCTCTACGGTAGGTTTCGTGAAAAAAAACTTCGATCTATCGTTATTGATTGGTGTAAGAATTGGTGTCATTTGATCTTAACCCTATGTGTGTGTATATATATATATTTATATTTATATATATATATATTCATTGCACCAATATAGAAACATTAGCAAGATTGCAATTTGAATTGAAACTAGAGTCCCTTTAGTTTTCTTAGAAGTGATACCTTTGAATCCCATAGAGTTTTACTATTTTAAATGTAATTTACTGCTAATATATGAATAAAAATGTATGCCTTTTGATTTTAACATCTTTTTTAATCCTTTGTTGTTTACAATGCATTTGAATAGTTGATTGCGAGAATTCTACTTAATTTTCAAGAAGTAATAATTGGATCCCCATCCAGTATACTAAATTATTGAAATTTGCCACTTATCCTGAATGAAAATTTATGCATATATTTTTTTATGTCTAGCTATATTAACTTAATCTAAGGGTCATAATTTGGAATTTTTGGACAAGTCATTATTTGAATTTTTTTTAAACGTCTTCAATGCTTTTTGCACAAATATTTTATAATTGGTGCACATTCAGTTTTGATGAAATTCAGATTATTTGCTTAAATAATATGGGTTCTTTTTTGCCCTTTCAGGAGTGTGTAAACCCTTTTGACTATTGTGATGTTGTTACATCGACAACTCACAAGAGTCTTCGCGGTCCAAGGGGAGGCATAATTTTTTATCGGAAGGGTACTAAACCAAGGAAGAGAGGGATACTTCTAAGTCAGGGATATGAAAGTGATCAGTATGACTTTGAAGAAAAGATAAATTTTGCTGTTTTTCCGTCATTGCAAGGGGGGCCACACAATAACCATATTGCTGCTCTTGCCATAGCTTTAAAACAAGTGGCTACTCCTGAGTACAAGGCTTACATGCAGCAGGTGAAGAGAAATGCTCAAGCTTTAGCGTCTGCATTATTGAGAAGAAAATGTCGCCTTGTAACCGGGGGTACAGACAACCATTTGTTACTATGGGATTTAAGGCCCCTCGGATTAACAGGTATTATATGACTTATATTTTTATGATATATTGCTAATTGCTTATTTTTTTTATTTGCACTCACGTCAGTTAGACTCAACTAATTTGCATGTCTGTGCTTTGCATTGGTTTTATTTAGTGTAATCCTTTATTTTATTTAAGTTATGTATATTTGCGTTTACATTTCTGACGTATTTACTGCAGGTATATATTTTTTGCCATGAGTTTGTTAGGTTCTCTGTCTCCTCTACCGTTTCAACCATATTATATTCCATTTTTTGGATCAAATATTACCTTCCATTGATCCACATTTCTTAGTTGTCGCCTGGTCTTTTTCTCTTGTTGAAACCGTCTAACTCCTTGAGTTCCATTATCATCTCCTTTGTAGGTGAAACTTCAATTACCATTATTTATTCTGTATATCTTCCCAAGTGTCTGCACATCCACCTTAATATTCTTATTTTTGGTTCATCCTCCCCTTTTTTTCTAAACTATGGTTGACACTTCACTACCAAACAATTCATTTTTTTTAGAACATTATTGATCTTAATAGTTGTCCTGCTAGATTTTTGCTTCAATTACTTGGTTTTCATGAATTATGCTTGAATACCATAATTCCAGCTGGACGACAGTGAAATTTGATTCTTCTATAATTGTACAAGGTAACAGGCCTAAGGTTCTTTGTATTGTGCCTGTAGGTAAATTTTATGAGAAGGTCTGTGAGGCATGTCATATCACTTTGAATAAAATTGCCATTTTTTGTGACAATGGAAATATAATTCCTGGAGGCGTAAGAATAGGTAAGTGATAGTTATGCTTCAATCTTTTCTATTTTTTATGCTTGACATATTTGATTGACTGTACATTTTTATGAGACAAGTTTTTATGTTGTATTACTCAGGTACCCCTGCCATGACATCAAGGGGATGTCTGGAGGCTGATTTTGAGACAATGGCCGATTTTCTCTTTAGAGCTGCACAAATTGCAAACATATTGCAGAGGGAACATGGCAAATTGCAGAATGTTCTGAAGGGACTTGAGAGCAATAGGGATGTCCTTGAGCTCCGGTCACGAGTTGAAGCTTTTGCAACTCAGTTTGCAATGCCAGGTTTTGACATTTGAGCATGACGTAGCTGGTTGATTGCCATCTTTGGCTATTTATATATGCTGCACCAGTGGCTCATCGTGCCTGCTTGTTACAAAAGCTACTAATTTTGGTGTGCATATATTTTGTGAAGCGCTCTCTGCATTATATGCGGTTAGGTTTTTGCATGTTGCAGTGAGTTGCAACATGGTACGAGGTACATAGGTAGGTACTGCTGTAGAGATTCCTTTAGGTATTCAAGCAATCCTGTTCCTGCCTTGTTGAAGGGTGCACTGCCCGTGCTGAATGAAGCAAATTTGTCGTTGTAGGGATTGGAACGGGGATTCTTGATCAACCAACCTGAGTACAGAATTCTTCTGGTAAGTCTGCAGAAAATAATTAATTTTATAAAGGTTAGACACCTTGAATTTTTTTCCCTGCTCTTTGATGCTTAAAGCAATGTTAATCCTATTTTCTTGCTAAATATTACCCATTTTTTGGGATCGTATTTGTACTCATTTTCATAAACAATACATTGCCGTGTTAATTGTTAAATATATAGGTTAATATAGGTTAATAATGTGATAAATGTGATTGCTTTGTACCCTTTATTGTATAATTTTTTCAGAATAAATTATTGTCAGAAAGAAAGCTTGATGATTCTTTGCTAGTTAGGAAAGAAACATGTTTCGGATGCGCTTCTGAGTTTCATGCACAAGTTCTGTCACTGCGGCATTTTTTTAGTCTTGACTGACCCGTCCTGCATAAACCATGAAGGTATTATTGAAGTATCGGGGGTCAATTGAGGCAGGGTCAGGTGCAAGGTCGTATATTAAATTGATTGCTTTGCCACTTTGCTTTGTTTGATTTTGTTTTTTTATTTATCCGTTTAGTAGTGGCTACCTATCATGATCTAGTGGCGAAAACCGTTTTAATTCATTTGGGAACGTGATAATGTCACATATTCTGATGTGCTGCCTGTGTATGTTCTGGAAATCAGAGAGATCTTGTTCAGTTATTTTAAGCAGGCGTAATGTTAATTAAGGTAGTTGTCTGGTGTACTACAGTACTAGTGATTGAGAAAATATTGATACGTAGAGACGTCAAAACGAGCCATGGCTCGCGACTCGACTCGACTTGACTGGTATGTGGGTCGGGTTGCAAAAATACTGGCTCGAAAAAAATTGATTCAAAATCAGTTCAACTTGTTTAGCTCACGTGAATGAGTTGGGTTAACCAAGCTCGCAAAATATTTTATTTGTTTTAAATACACCCAAACCCAATAAAAAAAATCACTCATGGTTTTATGCCTTGTATTTTGTGTTTGGCCACTCATGATGTTGTGTGTGTTTGTCACATCTAGCTTATAGCTTATTTAGGAGCTTATAGCTTATGAGTAAGTAGAGGTGTTTGGTAACAACTAGTTTATAGCTTGTATAAACTATAAGCTAATGAAAAGCTACTTCAAGTAGCTTATAGCTTATGAAAAGTAGTTTTCAATAATTCTTTCTTATTTTACCTTCTAGTTATTTATTACATGTTTACTCTATTAAATAATTTATTACATATAATTATTACTTGTCCTTTTAAGTTATTTAACAAATATAAGCTACTTAATGAGCTCATTTTACCAAACACCTTTATTCAATTATAAGTCACAACTCATAAGCTACAAATTATAAGCTAGTTTTATCAAACATAGCTGTTATATCATATATTCTGTATTGGACCACTCATAGTGTATTGTCTTGTTGAATTCATGATGTTGATGATGAATTCATGATGTTTGTGAAATTTTTTGAATATGGATCATAGAAACATGACATCAAATGTGTGATGAATCATGAATGATTTTGTTTTTTAATGGATTATAATTTTATAAAGATAGAAATGTTATAGTTTTTTTTTTAAATATTAAGGCGAGCTAGCTCGCAAGCTCGTTCGAGTTGTGTCGAGTGCTTTTAGGTCAGCTCACATCAAGCTATCTTGATCGAGTCAAGCTGGCTCGATTTGATGGCTTTATTGATGAGTTATTTTGAAAAATGCCTACTTTTAGAAAATAAAAAATATTTTATATTTTTTATAATTTAAAATACTTTACAAGGCATGTTTTGTATTTTTAACCAGTGCTATTAACAAATTAATTATCACCGGTCTTCAATTGAGCCTTCTAATATGATGTCTTGACACGTGCAATCTGAAATTTTATCACGACTCGGAAACATTTTATATGGTTTAAGTTTATACAATTGTTGTTCGAGAAAAATTCACCTGATGGGATTAAAATTCTGAATCGTCCCCTAACGAGTTCTTGCAACAATGTTTTTTTCATAGGTTAACAATGTTTTTATCTTTACATGTTACTCATTTTTAATAACTGAATTTATACTCAATCTAGAATCACTTTGTATTTGATGTATGCTGTCATAACAATCCAATTGGACAGTAAATTATAAAAAAAATTAAATAATTAATATAACATCTAATAAAAATAAGTATTTTAACTACAATTTATAACCACAGTCTTTTTTAATTTTATCGATAATTACTTTTTCAAAGAAAAATTGTTATTAATTGTACGACATTTCAGCACTGTTTTTGGGAGGATACGTGGGGGTATTCATCACTTTTTTTTTTGTTGCTTGAGAATAAAGTATGCATCAGAAAGTGTAATTCTTCTGCTTGCATAACCTAGAGTGTAAATAAACACACACTATGTAAGTAGAGATTAAACTAAATTCTTAATATGTACCTAATAATTGATGTTAGGAGTATAAGTAAAAAGAAAGTAATTTTAATATAAAGTTTGGTGGAGGTCAGGGCAACTAATCCTAGATGAGGTAAGTGTGGAGACATATTTATGATGGGGGTATTAGAATTATATTGTTGGGTTTGTACTTGTTAAGATTCCGGAATGAATTCTTTGTAGCCTTGAGTGAAATGAGAGATGGTGCAAGTATACATACATACATACTGTATATGGTAATTATTACTGTAGTATTATCTTGAAAGTTACGTTGTCATTGTGATGTAGTAGCAGCCCAGGTTCACGCTGTGTTTACTTATAGCTTATGGTTTATAGCTTATTGTTGAGAAGTAGTGTTTAGTAAAATTAACTTATGATAAGTTAAAATTATATGAAATGATCTAAAAGGACATATAATATATTAATATTTAATATAATGAGATGACAAAAGATGTAATTATCCAAAAAAAGACCATGATAAAATCAAAATAAATTATTGAAAACTAAAAGCTATAAGCTATTTGAAGTAGCTCTTTTCATAGACTCCTAGTTTATAGCCTTTTATAAATTATAAGTTTGTCATAATAAACAGAATTTATTGACAATAAGTTATAAACTATAAACTCCTAAAAAAAAATTATAAATTCGTGTTAGCAGCAGAGACCGTCTAAGGCGGTGTAGTTGTTTATGGCCCTAATGTTGTCCATCGGATCATTGTCATCAAAACTAATAATTACAGCAACAAGCCAAGCCAAGCCAAGGCTTGCGAGATGATTAAGCTGAAAAAAACAGGGTTGTCATTGCTAGGAATAGGATGGGATCCACCATCTCTACTATTCCATGATTTAAAGCTAGCCTACTATCAATCAATTATTCCGTACCTTGTTACATTTAGTAGTAATTGATTTTGTTACAGGGTGGGCGCCGTGTCTAATGGAGTACTACTATATATATAAAGCACTATCTGCCTAAGGAAACCTCCATCCCCACTTTTTTGCCATCATCATTTCATGAATTTCCTGAAACTTAATTTGATGGCTTGTTTTTCTTTTTCTTTTTTCCCATCATCATTTGAAGATTATAGTATTTTTTAAATAAAAATAAAAACATAATTTTTGAATTATTTAAATTATTTAAAGTTTTTTAAAAATAATGTTTTGTTCACTTTAAAATTTTTAAGTCACTTTACATAATTTTTAATATTTTCAAAATTGTAACAGATTATTTAGAGATCGTGTACTATACAACATGGTGTTTTTTCGAAATAAAAATGATTGGGATATTTTTAAATTACTTAAATTATTTAAAGCTTTCTGAAAATAATGTAATATTCACTTTGAAGTTTCTAACTCAATTTACATAATTTTTAATTTTTTTATAATTGCAATAATTTTTTTAGATATCGTGTACTCTATACACTTGAAGAATAGAATATTTTCTGATATAAAAATGAATAAGATATTTTTTAATTACTTAGATTATATGGAGCTTTTTGAATATAATGTATTTTTTATTTTGAATTTCTAACTTAAATCTACATAATTTATAATATTTTTAAAATTACAACAATTTTTTTATTGATAGTGTTAAATAAGGGTGTCTTTTGAAATAAAAAATGAAAACGCAATTTAAAATTTTATTTTCAATTTAAAGTTTCTAACTCACTGTACATATTTTTAAATAATTTTAGGGTATTGATATACAGTGCCCTTAGGGCACTAGTTAAAGTTACTACAAGTAGAAAAATAATCATAAGAGCACATTGTTTCATCTTTTGGGAATACGAAAAACTACACATTTCAATATCTTTTTACTACATTTAGGTTCTTAAATAGTGCCTTAGGGCACTAAATATCATTTGTCATAATTATAAAATAGCAACAGTTGTTTTAAAGATTGTGTATGCACTTGAACAATAGTGTGTTTTCGAAATAAAAATGAATTGGATGTTTTTAAATTACATAAATTATTTGAAACTTTTTGAAAACTATTTCTTATTCGCTTAGAAGTTTCTAACTCAATTTACATGATTTTTAATGTGTTTAAAATTATAAACTTGCTGAATTTTCACTTAATGAAGATTGGTAAGATTCTGTGATAATGAAAATACATATTCCATCAGACTGCTTTAGCTCCTAGTGAATGAGGCATTTTATAGAGATCCAAGTGGTTATATTTGCTCAAAATATGATAAAATAATATCAGATAAGGTTGCTTCAGATATTTTTTCCTTTTTCTTCACTCTTATCTTCTGTGCTTTTATCTATTTACCTGCAATCCAATAATTTAGGGATCAAATCTTATCTAAATTAGTCCAAGATAAGGATAAAACTCAAATAATCAACTAACTCTTTCTCAAATTAAGATACGTATTGAATTTACTAAGGGGAATTTAATTAAAAGATAAACATAATATCATTTAAAATATATTCAAATTAACCACAAAATAGTTTAATAATTATCCGTCATCAGAGATCATGTACCATACATTTGAAGAAAAATGTGTTTTTTGAAATAAAAATGAATGGGGTGTTTTTAAAACAATGTATTATTCATTTGGAAGGTTCTAACACAATTTACATAATTCTTTATATTTTAAAAATTAGAATAATTTTTTTAGAGATCGTGTACTATACACTTGAACAATATGACGTTCTTCAAAATAAAAATAAAAACACGAATTTTAAATTACCTAAATTATTTGAAATTTTTTGAAAAAAAGTTTTATTCACCTTAAAGTTTCTAACTTAATTTACGTAATCTTTTATATTTTTAAATTACCTTAGTTGTTTGAAGATTTATGAAAACAATGTATTATTTAGTTTGATGTTTCTAATTCAATTTACAAATTTTTAATATCATTTAAATTAAAACAGTTTTTATTTTAGAAATCGTGTACTTGAAGAATATGGTGTTTTTTGAATAAAAATGAAAACACTATTTGTAATATAAATAAATTAACAGAAGCTTTCTAAAAATAATGTATTATTCATTTTGAAGTTTCTGACTCAATTTATATAATTTTAAAATCGCAACAACTCTTTTTAGAGATAGTGTGTTATACACTTGAAGAATATGACATATTGTGAAATAAAAATGAAAACGTGATTTTTAAATTATTTAAATTATTTGAAACCTTTTGAAAATGATGTCTTATTCACTTTTAAGTTTCTAGCTCAATTTATATAATTTTTAATATTTTAAAATTGTAACAGTCATTTTAGAGATAGTGTAACATACACATTTGAAGATTAGGGTATTTTTTGTAATATAAAAATGAAAACGCGATTTTTAAATTTCTTAAATTATTTGAATCTTTTTTAAAACAATGTATTATTGACTTCGAAGTTTCTAACTCACTTTTCAAAAAATAAAATAAAATAAATTAATAGACTATTTTTAAATTACCTAAATTATTCAAAGCTTTCTGAACATAATATATTATTCACTTTGAAGTTTATAACTCATTTTTAATAAATTTTAATATTTGTAAAATTATAAAAGTTGTTTTAGAGATCATCTACTATATACATATGAAGAATATGGTGTTTTTCAAATTGAAAATTAAAACGCAATTTTGAAATTACTTAAATTATTTGAAGCATTTTGAAAATAATTTCTTATTCACTTTTAAAGTTATAGCTCAATTTACATAATTTTTATATTTTTAAAATTGCAACAGTATTTTTGGAGATCATGTACTATATACTTGAAGAATATGATATTTTTCTAAATATAAAAAAAATAATTTTAAAATTACCTAAATTATTTGAGGCTTTTTGAAAATAATGAAAATTTCTCATTGAAGTGTCTAACCCACTTTACAAGGTTTTTAATATTTTTAATATTTTTAAAGTTGCAACAGTTTTTTTAGATATCGTGTACTATATACTTTGAAGAATAGAGTGTTTTTATAAATTAAAATTAAAATGCAATTTTTAAATTACCTAAACTATTTGAAGCTTTTCGAAAATAATATATTATTCACTTTGAAGTTTCTAACCTAATTTATATAATTTTTAATATTTTGAAATTCCAACCGTTAGTTTTAGAGATCGTGTACTATATACACCGGAAGAATATGATATTTTTTGAAATAAAAAATAAATCCCAGTTTTTAGATAACCTGAATTATTTCAATTTTTTTTGAAGACAATGTCTTATTCACTTTCAAGTTTATAGCTTAATTTACATAATTTTTTATATTTTTAAAATCGCAAGAGTATTTTTAGATATCTTGTATTATACAATAAAAATAAAAAATGAAATTTTTAAATTAACTAAATTATTTGAAGCTTTCTCATAATGATGACTTATTCTCAAAGAAGTTACAAACTCACTTTACATCATTTTTAATATTTTTTAAAGTTACAAATTTTTTTTTAGAGAACATTTATCATACACTTGAAGAATAGGGTGTTTTTCTAAATAAAAATTAAAATGATATTTTTAAATTACCTAAATATTTGAAACTTTTTGAATGACTTATTCACTTTTAAGTTTCTAGTCCAATCTATGTAATTTTTAATATTTTAAAAATTGCAATAATTTTTTTAGAGATCGTGTACTATACACCTGAAAATAGAATATTTTTAGAAATAAAAATGAAAAGTGTTTTTTAAATTACCTAAACTGTTTGAATCATTTTTAAAGCAATGTATTATTCACTTTGTAGTTTTTAACATAATTTAAATAATTTTAATATTTTTAAAACTGAAATAGTTGTTTTAGAGATTTTATACTACATACTTGAAGAATAAAAATATGATGTTTTTCAAAATAAAAATAAATATGATGTTTTTAAATTATCTGAATTACTTGAAACTTTCAGAAGACAATATATTATTCACTTTCAAGTTTCTAGCACAATTTACATAATTTTATATTTTTTAAATTGTAATTGTTTTTTAGAGATCATGTACTATACATTTGAAGAATTTGGTGTTTTTTGAATAAAAATAGAAACGTGATTTTTAAATTACTTAAACTATTTGAAACTTTTAGAAAATAACGTCTTATTCACTTTTAATTTTCTAGCCCAATTTATGTAATTTTCAATATTTTTAAAATTGAAACTATTTTTTAGACATTGTGTACTATATACACTTGAAGAATAGAGTGCTTTTCGAAATAAAAAACAAAAGGGTGTTTTTCAATTACCTAAATTATTTGAATCTTTTTGAAAAAAATATATTATTTACTTTGAGTCTTCTAACTTAATTTTTTATATTTTTTAAATTTCAACAATTGTTTTAGAGATTGTGTACTATGCACTTGAAGAATTGGGTGTTTTTAAATTACCTAAATTTTTAAAACCTTTTTGAAAACAATATATTATTCACTTTGAAGTTTATAACTCACTTTGCATAAACTTTAATATTTGTAAAAAATCACAACAATTGTTTTATATTTCGTGTACTATATACAAGTGAAGAAAATGATGTTTTTCAAATTAAAAATTAAAACGTAGTTTTGAAATTATTTAAATTATTTGAAGCTTTTTGAAAATAATTTCTTATTCACTTTTAAAATTATAGCTCAATTTAGATAATTTTTATATTTTTAAAATTGCAACAGTTTCTTTTATAGATCGTGTATTGTTGAAGAATAGGATATTTTTTGAAATATAAAAAAAATACGATTTTCAAATTACCTAAATTATTTGATGCTTTTTGAAAACAATTACATTTTCTCATTGAAGTTTCTAACTTACTTTACATAATTTTTAATATTTGTAAAGTCGAAACAATTTTTTTAGATATCTTATACTATACACTTGAAGAATAGGGTGTTTTTATAAATAAAAATTAAAATGCAATTTTTAAATTACCTAAACTATTTGAAGCTTTTTGAAAATAATATATTATTCACTTTAAAGTTTCTAACATAATTTACATAATTTCTAATATTTTGAAATTTCAACAGTTGTTTTAGAGATTGTGTACTATATACACTTGAAGAATATAATATTTTTTGAAATAAAAAATAATTTCTGGTTTTTAAATAACCTAAATTATTTCGATTTTTTTAAAGACAATGTCTTATTCATTTTCAAATTTTTAGCTCAATTTACATAATTTTTTATACTATTAAAATTGCATGAGTATTTTTAAATATCGTGTATTATACACTTGAAAAGTAGGGTGTTTTTCGAAATAAAAATGAAAATACAATTTTTAAATTACCTAAGTTAATTTGAAGCATTCTCAAAAATAATTTATTATTCTCATAGAAGTTACTTACTCAATTTAGATAATTTTTAATATTGCAACAACTTTTTTTTGAGAACGTTTATTATACACTTGAAAAATATGGTATTTTTCTAAATAAAATTTAAAATTTTATTTTTAAACAATAGTTTTTCATATTTTTAAAAATGCAATAATTTTTTAGAGATCGTGTACTATACACTTAAACAATAGGGTGTTTTTAGCAATAAAAATGAAAAGAGCGTTTTTAAATTACCTAAATTGTTTGAATCATTTTGAAAACAATATATTGTTCACTTTGTAGTTTCTAACCTAATTTAAATGATTTTAATATTTTCAAAATTAAAATAGTTATTTTAGAGATCTTGTACGATATACTTGAAGAATATGGTGTTTTTCAAAATAAAAATGAATAGGGTGTTTAGAAGCTTTCAGAAGACAATATATTATTCACTTTAAATTTTTTAACACAATTTACATAATTTTTTATATTTTTTAAATTGTAATTGTTTTTTAAAGATCATGTACTATACCCCTTGAAGAATTTGACCTTTTTCGAATAAAAATGAAAACGTGATTTTTAAATTACCTAAATTATTTGAAGTTTTTAGAAAACAACGACTTATTCACTTTAGTTTCTAGCCCATTTCATGTAACTTTCAATATTTTTAAGATTGAAATAGTTTTAAAGAGATCGTACACTATACACTTGAAGAATAGAGTGTATTTCGAAATTAAAATAAGAAGGGTGTTTTTAAATTACCTAAATTATTTGAAATTTCTTAAAAAATATATTATTTACTTTTAAGCTTCTAAATTAATATACATATTTTTTTATTTTCTTAAAATTACAACGGTTGTCTTAGTGACTGCGTACTATACTTTTAAAGAATATGGTGTTTTTCGAAATAAAAATGAGTAGGGTGTTTTTAAATTACCTAAATTATTTGAACCTTTCTGAAAATAATGTATTTTTAAATTTGAAGTTTAGAACACAATTTATATAATATTTTTTTAATTGTAACAATTTTTTTATAGATCGTGTACTACTATATTCTTAAAGAATATATTGTTTTTTGAAACAAAAATGAAAACGATATTCAAATTACTAAAATTATTTGAAACTTTTTGAAAATAATGTCTTATAAACTTTTAAGTTTATAGACGAATATACATAATTTATTATATTTTTAAAATTGAAATATTTTTTTTAGAGATCGTGTACTATATACACTTGAAAAATAGGGTGTTTCGTGAAATAAAAATGAAAACAGGAAATTTTAATTAGCTAAATAATTTGAAGCTTTATTAAAATAGTATATTATTAACTTTGAAGTTTCTAACATAATTTAAATAATTTTTATATTTTAAAAATTGAACAGTTTTTTAGAGATCGTGAACTATAGACTTGAAAAAATATTTTTTTTCAAAATAAAAATAAATAGGGTATTTTTAAATTACCTAAATTATTTGAAGCTCCGTAAAATAATGTATTATTCACTTTGAAGTTTATAATTCGATTTTTATAATTTTTATATTTTTAAAATTACTATAGTTTTTTTTAGATAACCCGTACTATACATTTCAAAAATATGGTGTTTTTTGAAATAAAAACTAAAACGCGAATTTTAAATTACCTAAATTATTTGATGCTTTTTGAAAATAAATTGTTATTTACTTTTAAGTTTATAACTCAATTTACATAATCTTTTATATTTTTAAAATTGCAAAAGTTTTTTTTAGAGATTTTATACTATACACTTGAAGAATGTGATATTTTTTTAAAAGAAAATAAAATTTTGATTCTTAAATTACCTAAATTATTTGAAGATTTTTAAAAATAATGTATTATTCACTTTTAAGTTTCTAGCTCAAATTATGTAATTTTTAATATTTTTAAAATTTCAAATTTTTTTAGAGATAGCGTACTACATATTTGTAGAAAAAAGTGTTTTTCAAAATGAATAGAATATTTTCAAATCACTTAAATTATTTAAAACTTTATGAAAATAATATATTATTCACTTTGAAGTTTATAACCTCAATTTTTGAAACTTTTTATATTTGTAAATAGTAACGGTTCTTTAGAGAATGTGTACTATACACCTGAAAATAATGTTATTTTTTGAAATAAAAATTAAAATACAACTTTTAAATTACTTAAACTATTTAAAGGATTTTGAAAACAATGTCTTTTTCACTGGCACAATTAACATAATCTTTTATATTTTTAAAATTCCAACAGGTTTTTAGAGATCGTGTATTATACATTTGAAGATTAGGGTGTGTTTTGAAATAAAAATGAAAAACTCAAATTTTAAGTTTCCTAAGTTATTTAAAGCTTTCTGTCTATTATTCACCTGGAGAATATTATATTTTTCGAAATAAAAATAAAAACTTATTTTTTAAATTACCTAAATTATTTGAAGCTTTTTAAAAACAATACCTTGTTTATTTTGAATATCCTAACCTATTTTACACAATCTCTATTATATTTAAAATTGCAATAGTTTTATAAGAGATTGTGTTTATTTGTGTACTATACACTTTTAAAAATTATGACTTATTCACTTAGAAGATTCCAACTCAATTTAAGTAATTTTTAATATTTTTAAAATTGCAACAATTTTTTATAGATCATTTACTATTCATTTAAAGAATAAGGTGCTTTTCGAAATAAAAAAGAATAGGGTGTTTTTAAATTATTTAAATTATTTATAGTATTCTAAAAATATTGTATTATTCACTTTGAAATTTCAAACTCAGTTTGCATAGTTTTTTTAAATTTTTAAAATTGCAACAAATTTTTTAGAAATATTCTACTATTACATTTGAAAAATAGGGTGTCTTTGGAAATAAAAATAAAAAGGGTATTTTTAAATTACCTGAATTATTTGAAGCTTTTAAAAAATAATGTATTATTCAACTTAAAATTTTTTACACAATTTTAATTAATTTTTTATTTATAAATCTTCTACTGTCTTTTAAAAATCGTGTACAATACACTTTAAGAATATGATGTTTTTTGAACTAAAAAAGAAAACGCAATTTTTAAATTACCTAAATTGGTTGAAGCTCTTTAAAAAATAACGTCTTATTCACTTTGAATTTTATAGCTCAATTTACATAATTTATAATATTTTTAAATTCCAATATTTTTTTTAAAGATTATGTATTATACATTTGAAGAATAGGGTGTTTTTCGAAATAAAAATAAAAACATGAATATTAAAATACCTAAATTATTTGAAGATTTCTGAAAACAATGTAATATTCTCATTGAAGTTCTAACTTACTTCGCCTAATTTTTAATATTTTTAAAGATGTAACTGTATTTTTAAAAATTCTATATTATATACACTTGATGAATAGGGTATTTTTCAAAATAAAAATTAAAACATAATTTTTAAATTATCTAAATTATTTGAAACTTTTAGAAAACAATTTCTTATTCATTTTTAAGTTTATAGCTCAATTTACATAATTTCGGTACTTATAAAATTGCTACTGCTTTTTTTAGATATTGTGTACTATATACTTGAAGAATATAGTATTTTTGAAATAAAATAGATAACAAAATATGGTGTTTTTTGAAATAAAAATGAATATGGTGTTTTTAAATTTCCTAAATTATTTAAAGCTTTCTGAGAATAATGTATTATTCATGTTGAAGTTTTAAACACAATTTATATTTTTTTATATGTTTAAAATTAAAACAGTCTCTTAGATATCGTGAACTATGCTCTAAAATAATATGGTGTTTTTTGGAAAAAAAATGAAAACGCGATTTTCAAATTACCTAAATTATTTGAAGCATTTTGAAATCAATATATTATTCAATTTTAACTTTATATCTGAATTTACATTATTTATTACATTTTTTTAATTGCAATAATTTTTTTTAGATCGTGTACTTTTGAAAAATATGGTATTTTTTTAAAGAAAAATGAAACGAAGTTTTTAAATTATCTAAATTATTTAAAGCTTTCTTAAGACAATGTAATATTCTCATTGGAGTTTCTAACTCACTTCTACTAATTTTTAATATTTTTATAGATGTAACAATTTTTAAAAAAAATGTGTACTATACATTTGAAGTAAATGGTGTTTTTCAAAACAAAAATTAAAAAACATTTTTAAATTTTATAAATTATTTGAAGCTTTTTGAAAACAATGTCTTATTCACTTTTAAGTTTAATTTACATAATTTTATTATTTTTAAAATAGCCACTGTTTTTTTAGAGATTATGTACTTGAAGAATATGGTGTTTTTTAAAACAAAAAAGAAAACACGATTTTTAAATTGACTAAATTAGTTGAAGCCTTTTGATTATTCTATTTGAAGTTTATAGCTCATTCTACATAAGTTTTTTTTTTATATTTTGAAAATTGCAATAACTTTTTTTTGAGATCATGTACTATACTGTTGAGGAATAGGGTGATTTATCGAAATAAAAATTAAAACATGATTTTTAAATTACATAAATTATTTGATGCCTTTTGAAAATAATACCTTATTCACTTTGAATTTTCTATCTCGATTTACAATACTATATATATTTTTAAAATTTTAATAAGACATTTAGAGGTTGTATACTATACACTTGAAGAATATGATGGTATTCAAAATAAAAATGAAAACATGGTTTTTAATTTTCCTAAATTATTTCAAGATTTATGAAAAAAATGTGATATTCTCATTGAATTTTCTAACTCATTTTACATAATTTTTGATATTTTTGAATTTGCAACAACTTTTTAAATGATAGTCTATTATACACTTGAAGAATAAGATATTTTTCAAGATAAAAATTAAATACCTAAATTATTTGAAACTTTTTAAAAACAATGTCTTATTCTCATTGAAATTTCTGTCTCAATTTATATAATATTTTATATTTTTTAAAATTACAACAATTGTTTTTAGAGATCATGGATTATAAACTTGAATAAAAAGTTGTTGTTTTGAAATAAAAATGTTAGGGTGTTTTTAAATTACCTAAATTATTTGAAGCTTTATAGAAATCATGTATTATTCACTTTGAAATTTATATCTCAGTTTTTATAATTTTAAAATAGCAACAGCTTTTTAAATAATGTAATATGAAATACAAATTAAAATTCAATTCTTAAATTACCTAAACTATCTAAAGATTTTTGAAAAGAATATTTTATTCACTTTGAATTTTCTAGCTCAATTTACATAATATTTTATATTTTTAAAATTGCAATAGTTTTTAGAGATCGTGTACTATACACTTGAAGATTAGGGTATTTTTAGAAATTTAAATTAAAATGCAATTTTAAGTTTCCTAAGTTATTTGATGCTTTCTCAAAATAATATATTATTTACTTTAAAGTTTCTAACTCACTTTATATAATTTTTAATATTTTAAAATTGTAATAGTTGTTTAAGAGATCGTGTACTATACACGGGAAAAATATGGTGTTTTTTGAAATAAAAATGAATATGATGTTTTTAAATTTCCTAAATTATTTGAAGCTTTCTGAGAATAATGTATTATTAATGTTGAAGTTTTAAAAGCAATTTATATTTTTTTTATATAAAATTGTAACAGTTTCTTAGAGATCGTGAACTATGCAATAAAAGAATATTGTGTTTTTTGAAAAAAATTGAAATCGCAATTTTCAAATTACCTAAATTATTTGAAGCCTTTTGAAATTAACATCTTATTCACTTTTAAATTTATAGCTTAATTTTCATAATTTATTATATTTTTTCAATTGCAATAACTTTTTTTTGAGATTGGGTACTTTTGAAAAATATGATATTTTTTTAAAGAAAAATGAAACGAGATTTTGAAATTATCAAAATTATTTGAAGCTTTCTTAAGACAATGTAATATTCTCATCGGAGTTTCTAACTCACTTCAACTAATTTTTAATATTATTATAGATGCAACAATTTTTTAAAAAAATGTGTACTATACATTTGAAGTAAATGGTGTTTTTCAAAACAAAAATTAAAAAACATTTTTAAATTTTATAAATTATTTGAAGCTTTTTAAAAATAATGTCTTATTCACTTTTAAGTTTATATTTAAATTTATATAATTTTAGTATTTTTAAAATAGCTACTGTTTTTTTAGAGATTACATACTATATATTTGGAGCATATGATATTTTTTAAAATAAAAATGAAAACACGATTTTTAATTTCTCTATTGAGGTTTTTTGAAAATAATTTCTTATTCACTTTGAAGTTTATTGCTCAATTTACATAATTTTTTTTATATTTTTAAAATTGTAATGAATTTTTTTAGATCATGTACTATACTGTTGAAGAATAGGGTGATTTTCGAAAAAAAATTAAAATGTGATTTTTAAATTATCTAAATTATTTGATGCTTTTTGAAAATAATACCTTATTCACTTTGAATTTTCTATCTCACTTTACAATACTATTTATATTTTTAAAATTGCAATAATTCATTTAGAGATTGTATATTATACACTCGAAGAATAGGTGATATTCAAAATAAAAATGAAAAACGTAGTTTTTAAAATTCCTAAATTATTTCAAGCTTTACGAAAACAATGTGATATTCTCATTGAATTTTCTAACTCATTTTACATAATTTTAATATTTTTGAATTTGCAACAACTTTTTAAACGATCGTTTATTATACACTTGAAGAATATTGTATTTTTTAAAATAAAAATTAAAATGCGATTTTTAAATTACCTAAATTATTTGAATTTTTTTGAAAACAATGTCTTATTCACTTTGAAATTTTTATCTCAATTTATATAATATTTTATATTTTTAAAATTGCAACAGTTTTTTTAGTGTTCGTGGATTATACACTTGAAGAAAAAAGTGTTTTTTTAAATAAAAATATGTAGGGTATTTTTAAATTACCTAAATTATTTGAAGCTTTCTAGAAACTATGTATTATTTACTTTGAAGTTTATGTCTCAGTTTTCATAATTTTTTGTAATTTTAAAATAACAACAGCTTTTTAATTAACGTGTATTATATACTTGAGGAATATGATATTTTTTGAAATAAAAATTAAAATTTAATTCTTAAATTACCTATATGATTTGAAGCTTTTTACATAATATTTTATATTTTTAAAATTGCAATAGTTTTTAGAGATTATATACTATACACTTGAAGATTATGGTGTTTTTTGAAATAAAAATTAAAACACAATTTTTAAGTTTCCCAAGTTATTTGTAGTTTTCTAAAAATATTATGTTATTTACTTTACAGTTTTTAACTCACTTTATATAATTTTTAATATTTTAAAATTGAAACAGTTGTTTCAGAGATCATGTAGTATATACTCGGAGAATATGGTTTTTTTTGAAATAAAAATGAATATGATGTTTTAAAATTACCTAAATTATTTGAACCTTTCTGAGTATAATATATTATTCATGTTGAAGTTTTTAACACAATTTATATTTTTTTAACACAATTTATATTATAGTGATCGTGAACTATACACTAAAAAAATATGATATTTTTTTGAAAAATATAAAAACGCAATTTTAAATTACCTAAATTATTTTAAGCTTTTTGAAAACAATGTTTTATTCACTTTTAATTTTATATCTCAATTTACATAATTTATTACATTTTTTCAATTGCAATAACTTTTTTTGAGATCATATGCTTTTGAAAAATATGGTATTTTTTGTTTAAACAATGAAACAAGATTTTTAAATCACCTAAATTATTTGAAGTTTTCTTAAGATAATGTAATATTCTCATTGGAGTTTCTAACTCACTTCACCTAATTTTAACATTTTTATAGATGCAACAATTTCGTTTAAAGAATATGTACTATACACATTTGAAGTATAGGGTATTTTTCTAAACAAAAATTAAAAAGCAATTTTAAATTTCCTAAATTATTTAAAGTTTTTTGAAAATAATGTCTTATTCAATTTTTAGTTTATAGCTAAATTTTTATAATTTTAGTACTTTTAAAAAATCTACTATTTTTTTTAGAGATTATGTACTATAAACTTGATGAATATGATGTTTTTCAAAATAAAAAAGAAAACGTGATTTTTAAATTGCCTAAATTAGTCGAAGCTTTTTAAAAATAATGTCTTATTTACTTTGAAATTTATAGTCAAATTTACTTTTTTTTTTACATTGTTAAATTAGAATGATTTTTTTTAGATCATGTATTATACAGTTAAAGAATAGGGTGATTTACGAAATAAAAATTAAAACATAATTTTTTAATTATCTAAATTATTTGATTTCTTTTGAACATAATGTGTTAGTCACTTTGAATTTTCTATCTCAATTTACAATATATATATATATATATATTTATTTATTTATTTAAAATTGCAATAGTTTTTTTAGACATCGTTTACTATACACTTGAAGAATAGGGTGGTTTTCAAAATAAAAATGAAAACGTTGTTTTTAAAATTCCTAAATTATTTAAAACTTAATGAAAACAATGTAATATTCTCATTGAAATTTCTAACTCATTTTACATAATTTTAGTATTTTTGAATTCGCCAACAACGTTTTTAACGATAATCTGCTATACACTTGAAAAATAGGGTGTTTTTTGAAATAAAAAATTAAATAAAAATTTTAAATTATCTAAATTATTTGAAGCATTTTGAATACAATTTCTTATTCACTTTGAAGTTTCTAACTCAATTTACCTAATTTTTTATAGTTTTAAAAATGTAATAGTTTGTACTACACTACTATACACTTGAAGAATATTGTGTTTTTTGAAATAAAAATTAATAGGGTATTTTTAAATTACCTAAATTATTTGAAGCTTTATGAAAACAATATACTATTCACTTTGAAGTTCCTAACACAATTTAAATAATTTTATATGTTTAAAATTGTAGCTATTTTTTATAGATCGTGTACTATACTGTTGAAAAATATGATGTGCTTAGAAATAAAAATGAAAATGAAAATTTTAATTTACCTAATTTAGTTGAAGCTCTTTTAAATCTATGTTTTATTCACTTGAAATTTATAGCTCAATATACATATTTTTTATATTTTTTAAATTGCAACATTTTTTTATAGACCCTTAGCTATACCCTTAAAAAATATGGTGTTTTTCGAAATAAAAATGAAAAAAATGAATTTTAAATTGCCTAAATTATTTGATTTTTTTAAAATAATGTCGTATTCACTTTGAAATATCTAGTTGAATTTACATATCTTTTATATTTTTATAATTGTAACAGTTTTTTAGAGAATATGTACTATACACTAAAGAATATGATATTTTTCGAAATAAAAAACAAAACATAATATTTAAATTAGCTAAATTATTTTAAGCTCTTTGAAAACATTGTATATTCACTTTGATATTTATAGATCAATTTACATATTTTTTTATATTTTAAAAATTGGAACAATCTTTTTATAGATCTTGTATTGAAGAATATGATATTTTTCGAAATGAAAATGAAAACGTGATTTTCAAATTATCAAAATTATTTGAAGTTTTTGAAAAAAATGTCTTATCTACTTTGAAATTTCTATCTCAATTTACATAAATTTTGATATTTTTAAAATTGAAACACTTTTTTAGAGATAATGTACTTTAAACTTGAAGAATAGTATGTTTTTTGAAATAAAAATTAATAGGATATTTTTAAATTACGTAAATTATTTTTAGTTTTCCGAAAAAATGTATTATTCATTTTTAAGTTCCTAACACATTTTAAATATTTTTTATGTGTTTAAAATTGCAATAGTTTTTTTTAGAGATTGTGTATTATACACATGAAGAATAAGTGTATATTTACTCTTAATTTAAATTATAATATTTCATAATTTTCACTCACTTTAAATAATTGATACATTCTTACTTTTTCATTTTATATATTCACTCCATGAGAGCCGAATTCAAAAAGAAAAACTATGACATTTTCATAATTATATGTTAACATGATGAGTTTCACATAATTGTTAGTCATATGATCTGTTTGGGTAAATATACTATTTACTCAAAAATATTTTTTTAATAATTTTAAATTCTAAATTAAATCTAAAAAAATTAAAAATTCTTACTTTTTTGAAAATATTTTTTTTATAATAAAAACATAAATAAAGGAACTATACAATTAAAAAAGAATATTGTTGATGTTGAAGTGGGCCTTAAGGGGATTATGGTTAGAGTGAGAGATCTTGCTCGCTCGCTCCTCGATTCTAGTGATAAGAGATAATTTGTCGGATGTATTATAATTCTTCCACTCTCTTTATTAGATTTGTTTCTCTTTAGCCCAATAATATTGTTCTTGTTGCTTAATGATAATTACACTTTAATTTCAGAAAAAAAGCTAAATTGCTAGTATTTAATTTGATTCATTTAATTAAGACATAATTTTGTTTGCTAAGTTTGTCCAGTAGGAAGGCAACAAAATCCTGTTTTTCTATGTTATAATCATCATTATTTCCACTTTCTTATTTTCCCATGTGGTGGAACCACTTTTGACTTTAATTAAACAGAACAGAGTAACAAGATCTTCTATTCCACTGAGACTGAGATATATATATCATCAACTACCCTAGCAGTTCTAGAGACCTTAAATTCAAAAGTAAGTAGTAGTAATATAATATATTTCTTTAATTTCTTGAACTAAGTTTTTCCATTACTGTTAACCTTACCTTTGCGGAAAGGCTACATCACTTTCTTTTACCGTACAATTTTTGTTCCCCTTTTTTAAGTCAATATTTATATAAATATTCATATAACATAACTAAGTGTATGTACTTAATGAAGTGCATATCTCTTCTCTTATCATTTTTTTTAAGATCTGAAAGCTTTATTGAAGAAGATATGTTAGCTCACTCATTAGAATACAAAATTGTGATAGAATGGAATAGAATAGTATACTGATATCTAATTATCTAGTTGCTTCACAAAAAGATTCTCATTGACTTCACAGGTATATTTTAAATGAACAATTGAGATATGCCATAGGGCATAGGCTTTCTGATCAAGCAGGGATAAAGAACAAAAAAAAAAAAAAGCATAATTTTTTACCCTCCAAAAAGAGTATAAAGCCATAAAGGAAAAGCAGCACTTTATCAAATACCATTTTCTCTCTTCCCTTTGGCAAAACTGGCAGAGAATACTACTGCTGCCATTTGGATAGAAAGATGTTTCTTTCTCTTGAAGTAACCAGCTTGTTAATATTCTGGTTTCTTATACAAGAATGAATAGTAATGTAGCTTTTCTTCAAAGCAAGAATCACATTCTTTTAAATTACAAAATTTTCATTCATGAATTTTACAAGAGAGGCTTCTTCTTCTTCAAGTCCTAAACAAAAGCACTTGCATGCCAATCAATTCACTACCAACCAGGAAATTTTAAGGAAAATAATTAAGACCAAAGACTGATAAATGCATACAAAAAAAGGATCACATTGCTTCATTTTTTAAACTATTTTTTAATAAAAGGACTCAAATACATTTTTTTTTTTCTCTTGACTCTACTTCTCTACTGATTTTTCTGTGCCGATCACCATCCGCGCTCAAAATAAATGGTCCAAACTACTTAATTACACTTACAATATATGAGTGAGATTGAAGTGTAATTAAATGAACCAATCGCGATTAATCAGTAAAGAATCAGTATATCTGATTTTTTTTTGTTTCTAGTTCTACTACCTATGAGAGCACATGTCCAAAAGCTTCTTTCTTCCTTCTACAATATCATCAAAGAAATCATCAAGTTGCCCTGTTATGGTATCCAACCCACATCTCAAAAACCCAAAGCAAGTCTTAACATTGTCAACTTTTTCTTGAATATCAACTTGTGGTAATTCATAATTTGCCACTCTCTCCAACTCCACTTTCAATTCCTCCATTGCAATCTTAGCTTGTTGGAATTCAAAGAGAAGAATCCCTGGTTGCCCATCAATCTGCTCTATCTCCTCTGCCACTTTCTGCTTCAAAATTGCCATTGAAACCATAAAGCTTGATCCTAACACCATTTGATTGTGTCCTTCATACCCTCCTTCTCCTTCTTGGTGAAAACAAGAGGAAGACCAACAATAAGCAAGTCCATTTAGCAGAATCATCAGAAGCAATGAGCTAACACTCCTCATTGCATGAAGAACACCCCGGAATCCGCTGAATCCATTTAACCTTGATTCCATACACATGTTATGGTTCAGACATTGTGACAATGCTTCAATCCTTGTCTCCATCAAGCTCTTGTTTTCCTCTTCCAATCCTAGAATCTCCCTCTGACAAACATTTATAGCTCGAACAATCTGTATGTAGGAGAAATAATCGCTTATTTTCATCGCCAGTTTCATAAAACTTGCATGCACAAAGGTATGCTCCTAAATAAAATGAAATTATTTGATTGGACAATTATTTGATTAACACAAATGTATGTATGTATTAAGAAACAAAAGGACTAACCTGGTGTGAAAGTTCAGGAGTGAAATGATGGTAGGAATCCAAAGAAGAAGCAATATTAGAAGCAGAAGAGGAATAATTTTCCAATCCAGAAATGGCAGATTTGAGGACATGACAAGCATCCCAAAGCCTTGAGCTTTCATCCATGTATTCATCAAGCCATTTTCCTCCAACCGGCAACCGAAGCTTTCGAATCAAAACGGTTAGTTGAGAATGGAAGGATTGGAGAGAAGAGATAACCTGTGAGAGGAATTGGAATGACATGAAGCTGTGTGAGTGGAAAGATTGGTGAAGGTCATTGAGTCCTTGTGTTAGCATGTTGTAGAATGAGTTTGTGCATGAAGAAGAACCCATCATGCAATTTGTTAAACCTAAGCTGTTTTAGTTTGGTTTGGTGTATGTGAGGGAAAGTTTGATGGATTTATATAATTGCAAAGTTAAGGAAAAAAAATAAAAAGGGTTGCAGTAGCAATCAAAAGTGAGTGGGGTAACTTAGGAGCTCAGATTTCTATGGTGAAAGGTGTTGTTGGGTGCAATTATGCTTGTTTCCTAAACAGTACAGTGGAGGAGATGATTGGGAATCTCCCTGTTTTTTTTAATTGTAAAATGGAGTTTAAAATTTAAGATTTATCGATTCAGCTTTTTTATTGAGTTCATCGTTCATAAACTAACTTCTAGTGACATTATTTTTGTATATAACGATCTCAACTGTTAATGATTTATCACAACTAAACTAACAATTTAACTATTAATGCTTTAGTTTATTAAAAGGAACAATCCAATTATTAATATTTATCTGATTTATCATAGATCACTTTTTAATTAGTCCATCTTGAATGTCACCTCTATGTAAAGAGAGGAAAAGAACAACAAAATCAAAAGAAAACAAGACAAAATATGGTAAAGTTTCAAAAAGAAAGAAAAATGTGGGTCATTGAGCACAAAAATATGCAAACATGAAAAACTAGATGTTGTTTTACTTTACAATATCTCTGACAATTCCCTTGTTTGTTATTGATTGATTCAATTCAATTCAAGGGGCTGAATCAGTGTAAGTGGTAGAAAGGAATATATATTTATTAACAATCTTGAAGCTCTTCATATAAAAATAAAACGATATGTTTGGATTGTGTTTCCTGCAGGAGATGCTAAAGTTTGACTACTACTTTGACTGAGTGAGATATATATTCTCATTCTTCAATTTCCATTTTGATTTGGTTCCCTTTTTGGATATTGAGTAATGAGTAGTGCTTAATTAATTAATTATTTAATTAAATTCCCTTCTCTATATCTCTATATGTATATATAAATTGTTGTGCACTTGCACACTTTTTTGGTTTTGTTTCTTTAAAGAAAGTTTGTACAGAGAGTCCCATTTTGGTTGTTTTTTGAAAAGAGAAGTGAATGATGATATGATAGAGCTGTGTGTATTTTACACATTACAATGCAGATTCTTCTTTCTCCTTTTGGACCCAACATTCTATTACAGGTATTTAATTTAATTAAATCCCCCCCCTTTTCTTTTGCATTGCATGAATGGAAATAATATTATAATATATATAACTCTCAAACATTTCTAGAAACCACCTCTTTTTTTCTTTTTTGATTTTATGGAATGGACCATATATCCTTAATAATTTCTTTATACACACTCACCAAAGGCTTCAGTGAGACAATTAGGGCTTATGTTACTGACATAATTGCAAAATCTGACAGCTGGAACATTATCATCTTCGCTTTATTTTGGGCAACCAAAATTGTACTGAACCAAATTTTTTTAACTTATTATCTATTATTTTATTTGTTGGATTCATTATTTAGTCGAAAAATAAGAGTTTGAAAACTTACTCTCCTTAATAATAACTTCTTATGAATATGAAATTGGTTAATCAATTAATTAAATAAAATTGACAAAAATGAGATTTAGTGTCTTAAAGACAGTATTTAAGAACCTAAATATAGTATAAAGATATTGGAATGTGTAGTTTTTATATTCCCAAGAGACAAAATAATATGTTCCTATGATTATTTTTGTACTTTCAGTAACTTTATCTAGTGCCTTAAGGACACTAGATATCAAGACCCAACAAAATTTTATATGATTTAAAAATTTGTTTGCATTTTATTAACTTAATTGAATTTAACAGGTAATACACTTCTTATAAATTAAACATACATAAATATTGCTTTATAAAATAATATATTAAGAGATCTTTAATTTTTCTGAAAGTTGGTATGTATAATCATTGTAATAATCCCATATAATTCAAAAATTTTATTAAAATAATTTAGTTTAATATTTATGAGAAACTATTAAACAGAATAAGTCATCATCTAAACTTAATTACTCTAAAATAAATGAATTATCCTACTCTATTAACAACAAATAAATTATTATTTATTAATGTTTTTTTCGTTAAATTAATCATAGTTGGTATAGATTTTTTTTTGTTAGTATAGATATTGACAATATATATTTATTAACAATTCGTAAATTGATAATATATATAAATTATTTATATTATTAACATTGGGCTAGTCGGTCTCAACTCGACCAAATTCAATCAGGTGGATGAGATTAACACTATCTTTATTGGGAGTTGTACTATCCAGTATATAAATTTATGATTCTTACATATAAAAAGAATGGTGTCACTCCCAATAGAGATGGTGCTAATCCCATCCTCCATTCAATCAGCTCAAGTCTCCTCAACCAAAGCCTCGACTTGTGAGGCTGGTGAACTAGCCAGTCTCAACCTGACCCAATTCAATTTGCTCAAGTCTCCTCAGCCAAGGCCACAAGACTTATGGGGCTAGTGGACTAGTTAGTCACAACTCAGCCCAATTCAACTAGGCCGAGTCTCTTTACATAGTGTCTCAACCCGACTCTACAACTCAAGCAACCCAGATCTCCTTGTGAGTCTTCAACTTGCGCTTGGAATATAGACATAACAAGAAAGTCTTATGTCTCAGCGGAAAATCAGTGGTATATCAATCAGCATTTATAGCGATAGAAGATCAAAAGCATATTAATCAATATATACACCAAATACTTTCTTAGTTTAGAATAAATATAGACATTAGGACGTGAATATATTTATTTTTTAGTAATTATATATTTATCTATCAATCTAAATATTTGACAGAATCCATGCTGACGGTAACTAATCTAACCGAAGAAAAATAAACGTTAATAAATGATAATTTTTGTTGTTATATATATTCACTAATAATGACGTGGTTGCTTAATGAAAAATACATGGCTATATTATTACAAAGAGGTTCATCATTAACAGTTGTTGAGTCTTCTCTAGTAGTTTCTTCAACTGTTTATTAACATTTCACCAAATCATAGTATTTCAGAATTTAAGGGAAATTTAGATGGTTCAATTTTATTTTATATTTTTAGAAAATTGGCCATGGACGAAAGCTAAATCAAAGTATATCTTGAAAGGACAACACTTAGATCTCTCTTTCCAACTGTTAGCTGATTTTATGGACAATTGCAACCTTTGAAGGAAACCATATCAAATATTCACAGATATTATATTGGTCCTGCATTATAATAAGAATTTCCCCCTTTTTATTTATTAATATAGTCTTTGTTAAGTGTATCCAAATTAAATATGATGGTCTCCACTCTCCATATTATACGAGGCATATATGGTAATTAGTTCATTGTAATTGATTGATTTTGACAGACAATTTTTTAATTTATTTTGATTAGCATATATCTCTCACAACATTCACTTGTGGATTTCTTAGACTCTTAACATGTCTTAAGGATTCGAAATCCGAATGATTTTCATATTTGAGATAGTTCTCGAATATTCAAATAAATTAATTCTAAAGAATAATGTGTCAACCTCAAGCCTAATCTATCTATATTATTGCTAGAAAATGAAGCATAATGTATAAATATAAATGATAAATTAAAGCTAATTGACACAACAAGTATTTCTTTGTTTTCTTTTTTGAATAAAAACAAAGAAACCATTTCTCCATGATTATAGGAAGAAGGCGACAAAAATGTCAAATAGAAAAAAAGAACGTAATTGTATATTTACAATTGGCATTTAGCATCATTGGCTGCCTATTCAACAAAAAAAAGTTTATCATTATCTCTGATCACTTCAATAGAGTCTATTTCTGCTCCTTCTTCATTTGTTACCATTGCATTTTTTGCATCAATTCCCAATTTTTCACCTATTCAACAAGACCAAAAGATTTTTTTTCTCAAACAATCAAATGTCCACAACAATACACAGAAAACTGTATATATGTTTAAACACAGTATTTATAGACAACATGTTTAATAAAAAGTATTAAAATAATAATAAACTTCAATTTAAAATTTGTGTCAGAATTTCAGTGGTGATACTTAGTGGGAAATTTGAAAATTTACCTGCAATAGTTTTGAGCTCTTCTAATGAATCAGGTAACTTTATTAACCTTCCAGCTTCAGTGAAACCTTTTTGTGTTCTTAATAGAGGGTGACCTTTATAGATGCTTACTCTTGGACACTTTATTACATTTGATCTTCTGCAAAAGTGTTGTTGCTCCTCTTGAAATCTCTCCTTTAACAAAACCTCACTGGACAAAGCCTCATTCACATCAATTAAATGCCCGATTTCGCGCTTCTGAAGCATTTCATTTAAGATAAGTTCAGAAAATTCATGATTGTGTGCATAAGAGACATCTGCACCATTCATCACAAGCAAGTGAACCATGTCCACATGATTTTCTGCCATGGCTACTTGGATTGCAGTTAAGCCGTGCCTATCTTTAGACTCAATGTTTAATCCTTGCTTTAAAAGCTCATTCATCACTTTTATGTCGTTTCTCTTCGCTGCGGTGCAGAGGAGATCCCCTGCTGTGTATGGATCAGAGAGAGCAGCTAGCTGGTAGAGTATTCGGAATATGGAGTAATGTTTTGATGCTATAGCTTCCCATAATGCAGTGTTACCATTTATATCTGCCAATTATTCGAAATAAATCAGTAATGGTGTGTGAAATGCACGCGTCTGTTATAAAATGACACTCACGTGAAACAAATTGCTCTGTCTAATTTTGTAGCGAAGATCACAAGTACAACACCCTAAGTATAAAAAAGGGAACTGGTATATTATTACACCTCTTATATGTATGTTGCAAGTGTGCTTTAGCAAGACTTTAACACACTCTTCATGTCCATTTGATGCTGCTATGTGCTGCATAACAAGCAACAATGTGTTAATTTTGACAAATAATCATTGGTAATCCCTTTCTAGTCTCAAAATCTTTATGATCAGCAGATTCAGAACAATTATACTAAATGATGGAAGTAACCACTATAAAAGGTTAAACTACTACTTGATATTGCAAAATCAATGTTAAGAAGTGTGAAATTTTAATTTGATCTTGACAAGTGCAAGAAGGGAACATACCAATGGGGTTTTCCCTTTGGAGTCTCCAATGTCAGGATCCAAACCTGCTCTCAGAAGCTCCTCAAGAAAAGCAGCATTGCCTGTGCTGGCCACCGTTAACAAGTTCACAGCCATGTTAGGGTCCTCTTCTTCCACATCCTCCGCCATTAAGTCATTGATACTAAGATCCTTAAGCTGCTTGAAATGCTGCATTTGCATCAAATGTTAATACAAGTCTTAGAGAATTTGAAGCCATAACCATTATGAATTGACGAGTAAGTAACACACAAGCCAAGAAACCTCACCTGAAGGAAATTTTTGAGAATTTGTATATTGTCTTCTTTTTTGATCTGCATTGCTTCTATAAGATTATTGGTTTTCAGCCTCAATAGCTGAGTGAGTGTCTTGGTTCTGTAGGTAAATCCCTGAGGTCTACAACAAAGTGCACCAACTTCACCAAACATGTCTCCTATGTGAAGTGTCCCTAAAATCTTCTCTTTCTCCATTTCAGCATGGATGATTTCCACTTCTCCAGACACTATAATGTAAACATCATCTGGTGCTTCATTTTGCATGATCACATCCTCTCTAGGTGGTAGGTATTCTGCCTTCATTTTTGCAACCTTTACATAAAAAAAAATTCATCCATCACCATCAGTATAACTTTACAGTGATTGGTAGGATCAAATCAAAGTTCAGTTTCATACAAGGGACAGAATGATCTCTTTGGAGACGCCTTTGAAAAGATAGACTTTCTCCACAGTTTCATAAAACAAATGCTGGCAGATGGTTTTGCAAATTGACTTTGGTAGCTGTTCAATAAGCTGATGCTGATTCAAGCACTCTGCCTTGAACCTTAAGCACATGTAAGCCAGGATCTGCTCTCTTAACCTAGGAGGCAACCGATTTCGACACACAAAGTTCGATGCTGCTTCAATGCTATTTCTCTGCACAAATCATGCAATGTAGACAATTACATGAAGTAGTTTTATATTAGTGTCACAACTTGCTCTCTAAGGACGCGTCTAGGGCATACTGGCTAATGCTAATTCAACATTTTTCAACCTAACAAGTTTAGTATAAGTTGTTTCTTATAATTGTCGGGTTAATACGTGTTAGGTTAGCATTAACCTATCTAATCCGATCATATCCTTAGAACAGGTCGTGATAGTTAGACATTAGTCCTAGTTACATTTATGTAAATTAGTTAGAATGTAATGAAACAGGATTTATATGCATAGAAGTTGAAGAATAGTTACAAATTGCATGGTACGGCGAGTTCCTTCGACAACAAGGTTGGTCATGTTGCCAATCAAGTATGCAGTAAGGCCAAGGTTGAAGAGCATGTAGAAAATAATGAAGATCATTTCCATGGTGTTGACAGCATGGAGATCACCATAACCTACGGTGGTCATGGTGGTGATGGACCAATAAATGGCGGAAATGTATCTGATTCGAAGACTTGTCTCTCTGAAGTTAGGATTGACAGCTCCAATCCATGTCTTTCCTTGGTGAGGATACCGATCAGCTAGCATGTAATAGAGACACCCAGCACAGTGAACTGAAAATAGTGTTACCTACACCAAAATGTCACATTTTTTTTTTTTTGTGTTTCAATATTAATATAGGAGAAAGAAATAATTGATATAAAAGAGTATGTAGGAGTGAAATGAAAAAGGTGAGACATACAGAAAGAAGCCTAGCACATCGGACCCAGAAATAGCTGAACCTGATGTCTTTCTCAAGCCTGGAAAATGAGATGATGATAAAGTTAGTTTAATTGGGGAAATAATAAATTAAATTAATTAGAAGAAGAAAGAGAGAGAGAGAGAAAAGGAACCTAGTGAAGTATTGTTTGACCCTTCTGATACGCCAAAAACGGAGCATGCCCAAAAGGAAGTAAGGGAGACCCACTGTGTGTTTGCCAGTAAACAAATAACCAATTGCTTCATAAGGGATTGTTGAAGCCACATCCATTACCAACCATGTTGATATGTACCTACACACACCCCCCACACACTATTATTCATCTACCACCCATTTACCACTTCACTTTATCTTTTAATTTAGTTTTAAAACAAAATGATAAGCCCATTAGCTAAGCTGTGTAAAAAAGAGGGTACAAGTAACAATTACTACCAATTAACATTTATTTATGCATCATCAGTGTGATTTCCGTATCATAGTGGACCCTTTTATTTAAATTGGGGTGGCCCATTTTGACTTTTCTAGTACATTCTGTTCTGGTTTTTTAATATGTGGAGCCTGGACATATGTTTTGGTGGTTAAACAAGCACCAGATGTTCGTTATGTTATTCAATAATCATCATTAATACTAATTTATTAGGACAAACACACACCAGTTTCTGGTTGATTCTGCTGAAAAGTTGGTCTCACAAAAATCGAATGTTATCTATCTAAATCGGGTGGAAATTAGGTGAATTTGTAAATAAATGATAGTATTAGAATCAATCCCTCACGCTTGCTTCTGGAGAAATAATAATAATAATAATAATAATAATAATAATAAAAAATTGATATGCCAAAAAATCAAGTTGTTTTTTTTTTTAGTAAGATTAAGATATAATAATTGTTGAATTGGATATAGTATATTGTACATGAAGCTTTTGAATTTGTTAACAATACTTTAAGAATCATAGAACAGAAGAGAAGGATGAATGTAATTTACTAACCTGAAAGCAATCTTTTTAAAGTCACGAACGAGAAGATGAGTGGTAGGATGAATGTAAGCAAGGAAGAAAGTGAAAGCAATATCAATAGCAAAGAAAAAGTCAACAAGATTGTCAACAGTATATAATTGTCTCTCGATTTGTGGAGAAGAACGCATGAATGCAACTTCAAATGGATAAACCCATGCTGAATATGCGACTAGAAGAACCATGAAAGTCTCCCAACACCTGTATCTGGAATCCATTGGGGAAATGATCCATCCATTAGAGTTAAGTGGATTATTATTGTGATTTGAAACACCCAATGGTGGAAGAATGAGCTTTGAAACATTTCTGAGATTGAAAGAAGAATACGACGACATATGAACATCACTCTTCTGCTTCACTGCTTCTTCTACTTGTACTTGAGGATTATATGAACTCCTCATCAAATTATTCCTCTCCATTCTTATAATTGATGAAAAGAGAATATGTGGAGATCAGAGACAGAGGATATATTTAGAGTAGATTATGAGAAATTAAGCTGAAGAGAAGGAAGGAAGAAAGAAAGAAAGAGATATGATTGTGGTGGGTCATGACTCATGTATGTCAATATAATCAATAATGTCATGTAGCTTAGCATAGCACTATTAATAGTCAAATTTGATTTCCTCACTCAAGTTAATTATTTTACTCCAAAATGAATGAAACCAGCAACTAATTAGTGTGGTTAGAAAGGTAGAGTGAGTATATATAATCGTGGCCTCCTCTTTGCATGACATTAAATGTTATTGTTATGGAACAATATTACCGGTCTTAAAAGGGAACTTAATTACCCTAAGATATAGCAGATGCTAATATACTGCCATAAAAAAGTTAAAGCAAGCAACTTCTCTTTAATTTGTTGATACACCATTTAATTTATAGCTTTTGATTTTCGGGGTACCTCAAAAATAAAATCCTACACTTTTGGATTGATTGTTAAATTAATTTAAGTCTTTAACAGAGTCCCCTAGAATCGGAGCTAATATGCAGGCACGTTGTTATCAATGGTTATTGCCTCTACATTTAGTTAATTAACTTTATATTTGGGAAATGAATCTACTCGAATTGAGTTTAACTTGTCTTAGTTTGGTTTCATTTCATAAGAATTTATTTGTGTCAAACTTTCTTAAAAATTAACTTTTTAACTTAAGTTTGACCAGTTTAAAGTTTATGAACTACTTAATTTGACTAACAAATTCACGAGCTAAATTTTTAGACTTTCTAAAATTATTATAAGATAAAATTAAAAATGATTAAAAGAAATTATTTTTACAAATAGTCAATGAATCAAAAAAGTTGTAAACTTAAATTTTAAACTAATAGATATAAGTTTATTTTATATATGTATTTATTATATGATTTAATTAACTTATCGAACTAGTTTATAAATTAAAAGAACTAAACCATGTTTGACTCAAGTTTAATTCATTTGGTTCATAAACTAAACTCATCGAGTTAACTAACTAATTGAATATCAATTTTTTTTTTATTTGGTTCGGTTCATTTCCCGCCCTAATTGTGTATATTTCTATTTATAAATGTATAATATGCATATTAAAGAATGTATTACTCATTTTCTTAAATTGTCATAGTAATAAATGAGTTTTTGAAAATAAAATTTACATTAAGTTAAGGATATTTTAGACATTTATTCGTTAAAAATAGTAAAAGTAATTAAATTTGTTTATAATCAATAACATATTTCTTTAATTTTTTTTTTTGCTTATAATAACAAATGGAGCGAGTAATCATCATTCTTTTTTTTTTTATCAAAAATAAATTTGATTTTTTGTTATAATATATTTTATCTCTTATTATGTTATCAGTTTAATTGGAGAGTATTAATTAGTCTTCAAATTAAAAATAAGGATAAAATTAATAAAAGTATTTATGACAATAATATATACAACATTATTATAATTTGTTATAATTTTTATTATAATAATACATACAAATAAATCTTTATTATAATTTTTAATAAAAGTATAATAATTATAGATTACTACTTATTTATGACAATATTTAACAAAAACCCTATTTGAAATGGCAAAAATTATTGACATAGTGCATTAATTTATAGGTTGACAAGATCCAAAAATGTTTGTTACACATTTGATAGAGATAATTAAACAGATTAGTAGAGTTAAACTCGCGAAAAAAGAGAGAAAGATTAATCAGTTTTGATTTTCGGTCAATTTTTGTTGGCCAACTTTTAGTCAACCTTATATTTTATTATTATACACCCTCTTTTCCTTTCTATTTTCTTTCTCAATCATTTTTCAATTATTTTTAAATAATAATAAAATATTAAAGCTGGCCAAAAGTTGACCACAAAACTTTATTGTAGATTAATATAGCTTTAGGTGTTTGTGCTCAGTGTCACATCGCATTACTATTACTAAGTTTATAATACTGTATTTTAAACCAGTTTTGTTCGGGCTTTAATTGCCATTTATAAATGATTTTTTAAATCAAATAGTTTTAAAAAACTCAAAATAACACAATTGAAAATTAAAAACTATTTACAAAGGGTAATTATTACAACCCGAATAAAATTAAAATATGAGATAAACCCAATAAGTGTCAATAGTAACCACTAACACTTGGTGTAGATAAAATTAAATATGGCCAAGAATACTTCCCTTTGCCTTTTGCATAAATTATTGGTCACTTCATCCCACAAATTGTGATGAGATTTGAAAAGAAAAAAAAAAAGAAAGAATAATTCTAATTTTGATATTCAAATATGAAAGTCCATAAAAAAAAAAAGTAAATAAAATTAAGAAAAGTACGGGTAGTAGTAGCAGCAGCAGTGTGAACAATTAGTAGTCCATGTTCTGCACGTGTAACCAAATAACTATATAATAAACTAAAATAATCAAACTAATTATTTTCAATATGCCTGTTCTTCAGTCACATAAAAAGTGACAGCCAGTGGTAAAACTTAAAAAGAAGTATTCTACTCACATAACTCTAATTATTACAAGTATTAAACAGATTAAATAAAATAAATAAAGTAAAGCCAGGGTTGGATCTATATAGGGTCTTATATGAGAAATTCACAATGAAAACTTATTAATATATAACATATATTACTTTTTATTTTATTTTTTAAGTTGTAAAATTATTTATGAAGATTTTATAATCAATTAACTATAATATTTTGATCTTAATAAATAATATGAATAATTCATTTATATACCTTATAAAAATATAATTGATCTTAAATATAAAATATGATTTAATCAATTTAAATTTCATAAGCCTATCAAAAAATAATTATAAATATTTTTTTCAGCATAGTGATAGTTATAGGTAGGATTATTAATGTTTTTAACATTTAAATTATGCATTTAAAAAATAATCTAATATTTTTGTATAATTTAATATTCTAATAAATATTAATTTTACTTGTTTAATATTTCTTTCAATGGAATATTATTGTGTTGATAAAAAAATGTCTAAAATACTATAATATGTTACATTAATAAATTAATTTTCAATAATTAACACTTAATAATAATGTTAAATAAAAATATTTTTTTGGTCGTTATCAAATAGGAAGTCTTAGACCGTTGTCTTTCTTGTCTAAAGCAATATCCGAACTTGAGTAAAAAATATTAATTACCTGATATGGATTTTTCAATGGTCTATGATGATATTTGAGAATGGATTTGACCATCACAATTCACAACCACACGTACAGTCCACGGTTTTTTATTTTATTTTATTTCCCATTTAAATATATTTGCAAAGACTGATATACTGATTGCATGAAGAAAAAAGTTAGTCACGTAGAGTATATATTGGTCCTATTTTGATAAGATGACGACCGAATAATCCACCAACTTTAATTTGACATTTGACAAATTTAAAATTCTCCACTTTCTTTGGAGCCTTTCTTCTTCAACTTCCAGAGCCATTAGTGCATTGCATGCGCACCTGTTTTTGTATGATAAATAGTAAAAGGAATTAGATTTAAATATAAAATCTTGTTCCACTCTTCTCATTTTGGTAGTTGTTTCTGTACTATCACCCTATATATGTATTTAAAGAGTAATTAACATCTACCTAGTTACAACTAAAATTCTCTTATTTTTTATATAATATGTGTTAATTATGTCACATCAAACATATGAGGATGTATGGCTTCAAATAAATGTGGACCAGACATTATAAAGAAAAATAGCGTGGATTTAACACTTGGTACCATTCTTCCCCATCAACAATGAAAGTTGATTTTAAAAAAAAGACCATTATCATGGATTGTAAATTTGTAATGCATCACTTGCAGGGAAAAGAAATAGGAAAGGAAAAACAAAAAAAAAGAGTAACTAAGTTTAAATAAAGAATAAAAAATCCTTCCTTTTTGTTTTTCTTTTATCTTTTCTCTTTTCCCACACAAGATATATAATCAAAGATTTAAGGTGAAGTGTGACCACTGACCACTATGTGTTGTTGTGAATAGGTTTGATTTGAATCATATATGGTGGAGTTTTCGTTAACCTTAATCTCTTAACCACACAATATAAGGTTGAAGCTTCTTATTCGCATCATATCATAACCAACGCACTTGATTCATTCTCCAAATTGCCCACTACGTAGTTTTCACTAAGAGTTATGTGAATTTTTGAGTTAGCTCTGTCCCATCGTTGACATGTTGCTAAACTACTAATTAGCAATAAAAAACCGTTAAAATATAGATTTATCAAACTCGGTCAACTATTTTCAACAAATAATAAATTAGATATTATTAATATAAATATAGGCATAAGAAGACTCAGATCGACTAAACCAATTGACTCAAGATAAATTGGGTTAAATCTCATGTTCAAATTGTTAATCCGCTAAACCTGAACCAGAAACTATGCATCAAATTTTCTAGATGTTTTTTTCTAAATCATCCGAATGAGATTTAGTGCTCAACGCAATAAGGTGTCTATTATTACTCCTACTTTTTACATCTTTGTAATGAAGTTAATAATACATAGATAATTTAAAAGTAATTAAACAAAGTCGCGATAGTCACTCCTATGCAATATACTTCTAGGGGAAGAAACGAATCAAACAAGGGAATTTTCCCAGTAGCATCTACCATGGTAAACGGGAGATAAATAACCAGCAAATAATGAGATATAAAGTTACACTATCTATATCTTAGAAATGACATTTGCTAAATTACAGCATTCACCCTTCCCATTCAAAAATGTTATTCTTGAAAAGAGGAAAAAGATGGGGAAGGGAGGAGTTTACCAATATATAAGATTAACAAGAGTTCATGGCGTGGATAGCCAACTATGTCCTAAGTGATCCTATTGAATTCAAGATTAAAACTCACTAACGTTTCTCTCAAGTCAAAATCTTCTTTATGAACCTGGAAATGACCAACACAGAAAGCAAATCCTCATTTCATTTCATTTTGTTATTGTGTTAGGTGGCAATTCATGTAAGATTCCATGATGCTAAATGATGCCAATCTGCAACCAGGATCATGATTTGTTTTCAGCCCGAAACATTTCTGCCGTCTATCTTATTAGTTATTACAATTCGGCCTTGGATTCCGAGTCCTCTTCCGATGAATCTTCATTTGTCACATCCTTTGATTGTTCAGGGGATTGGGTAGATTCTTGATCATCACCCAAGATTTTTGCAGTGAATCTTCTCGCCTCCGAATCAAGGTCTGGCCACTCGGATACTATTCGTCTAGCACCCTAAAGATCAAAGTGGAGATACGTCAAGAAACAAACGTAGAAGACAAGGAGCCACAAAAACATCAGCAGTGATATGATGCGAATTTCCAAAGACAAAAAAGTTCAAACAGCAAATGTTCACCTGAAGTTTGGGTTCTTTCGTCATGGGATTGTTGCACAGATCAATTGTTTTTGCCTTGGATTTTGTAGCATTACCACACCATGACTCACACCACAGCCATTCTTGCGGCAAAGAAAAAATGGGCACGGTGTGCTGAGCATAATTAGGAAGATCCTGAATCATTGAGTACAAAATTTCAGCTATAAAGGTGAAATATACTTATATTTTACAAAGCTAACTATTGAGTCATGAGATATAATCCTAATAATCATGCAGGCAAAATTTTCGATAGATAAAACATTCATAGGTATGCCATTAAACGGGTCAAATATACTTATATTTTACAAAGCTAAAATGATGTTGACTGATGAATTATCAAAAGGTTTTAAAATTCTATGAAAATTTATATAGTTGATATACAGAATAAGAAATTTCATTTCAACTGTTAGATTAGTAGAATACAATGTTCATGAGAAGTTATTCAAGGGATTATGTTAGGCAACACTCACTCCTCCTGGGGTAAGTGAATCTCTACCATATATAGATATATAATGATATACATAGGGTATGCAATATAAAATACAAAGCACTAGTAATAGATTGTAAACCCAGTTATATGTAATTAATCGTGCTGAATAATTCCTCAATCAATTCAGAAATCCTTTGATCCATTTCATGTCACACTCAGCGGCAATTTACGGTACACTGAGATTTCATGTGTTGAGGCACATTGGAGTTAGATAAACTATCCAACTATACTTCTCTTAAGTGATTCTCTCACTACAAATAAATAAGTAAAGAAGAACTACTGCTCAACTCTTACCTGATCCAAGTTGGCTAGACTATTTGGATCCTTGCTAAGGGTTTCATAGAAAACTCTTAGATTATCTCCAGCTGCAGTCTCTCGGAACTTCTTCAAATCAACTACATATAAAGCACTGCAAATATAAATGGAAACAACAATCAGAAAAATGACATTTCATGAGAATCCAACTCTTCTCTGGCAATAGAATTGATAAATTAGTTACTAACCTAATATGGTACGGTTTTCCCCGCAAATGGTCCTTCCAGAAACCCTATGGCACGATAATAAGGTGAGCGAAAAGTTAGCATTCAATGCTGCGTTTACATAGAATTCAATGTGATGGCAACCAACAATTCATGTACAGTGAATAACAACAATAAATTATTTAAATAAATAGAAGTTCAATAGTGGCATTTACTTGTCTCCAAAACCGATATCCATCCATATCCTTGTTATTATCACAAAATGGAGTATATGCCAGAGGCTTTCCTTTCAAATCCATGTCATAGAGTTCTCCCATGTCAGCTCTTACAATCTGATCAGCATCCACAAAAATGACCTGCAAAATTCTAGAGTTTAAAAAATATATTTTCACATAGGATTTTTCTTTTCATTTACCATCCTTGTTGATGTCATGTGTGGTGTAGATGACACTATGAAATTGAGAGAGCAAAAGACAATAGAAAACAAAAAGCACGGGCTTTGATTCAAAAGAAAATCAAGATACCTTCTCCAAAGAAAGGGGAAAGATGACATCTAGGAATAAAATTTTATATGCCCAAATTATCCTCTGCTTTTCTTTCTGCTTATGCAACCATGTAGGCCACTTGTATGTGATTAGCTCGTATTCAAAACCATAATCTTGAGCCATGTGAGGAATCAGATCCTGAGTTCAACGGATGAGAAGCAAACTCGTTATATTCTACTTAAGGTTTCAACATACAAATGAATAAACGTTGAAGCATATATTGGGTGGAAAAGTAACCTTAAAAGGAGGAGAGAGGTAGTTCTTTATGAACCAAAATTTAACTGGACGATGTGTATTCTTTAGAACACTTAGAATCATAATCTTCAGAAAACGTTCATATCTGGCAAAAATACATCAACAAAACGAAGCGAAGATTGAATTTGTGACGATGGAAATTAAATAACTCTAACAACATTTAGAAAACAATCTAGATTATAAATATATGGTCAATTCTGCATATAGAAGTGTACTTCTCCAAATTTGCTATTAGGTTAATCCATCAACACAGGCTTGTGCTTCATAAGACTTGGACAAGTTTGAACACCCAAAATTACCCCCAAAATTGAAGGCTCAAGAAGCCCAAACTACAACTAGTAAGTTATAAAACCAAATCTTCTTATAAACAGTGTTACCAAACTCCCCCGTTTCGTGTTACGTGAATATCAAATAATGATTGCCCTAAAGCAGTACATACTTTTATCGGGTAATCAGCTGACAGATGATATGAATATAATAACTGAGAGTTGAAATTTCAACAATTATAAAGGCCCTTTGATACCCAAAGAGGGAAGATAACAAAGAAGGAGGAAAGATTTCTTTAGTAAATGTAAAAGATAGAACAAAGGAGAAGACTCTGCCCCAAGGGTTGCCCCTCCTCAACGGATTACTCCAATCACAAAGGGATAAGCTCAATCTATCAAAACTGAATATAATTTTCCACTGCTCTAATTGCAAAATACTAGTATTTATAGACTAGACCAGATAGTTAGTCTAATTACAAAACTAACTCCCCTTCCCTTCTAATTAAATGCTAACACCCTTTCTCTCCCTTCCCTCAATCTCTCAACATAACCATCACCCTAACTCCTATCCTAGGTCCTAATCTTCAGGCATCAAATGACAGTGCCTACTGCCTACAGTTAATAAGGAAAATGTTTCTAAATTTTGAAATGAAGAGGACAGAAACGGGATTGGAAAAAGTCTAAACTGAAAGCAAATATAGAATAGACAAAAAGTGCCTTTCATCCATAATAACCATATTTAAAAGCAACTACAATGTCGGGTTAAAAAAAGAGAACCACTTACAGGTGTCCAGAAGCAATTGAAAAGATATTAATAGTTTTCCCATGCCGTCCACCCTTTCCTTGCTCCTATTATGAACACAGTTTAGTTTGTTACAACTCTGAAAAACTATGGGGAAGAGAAGTTTAAAATATACTTCAAATTTACCACGTATTTTAATAATAAATATAATTAGCTGGACAAATTAGTAAGGCTACGTAAAATTGGTCTTTCCATGTAACTACTAAAAACACAGATATCTGAAGAAAGGTAGTAAATAATTCAAAGCATTGAGGCATAAAATAAAAATGCAACATAAATCAGAAAATGAATGAGAAACGGAAAATATAAATAAAATAATAAAATAAAATAAACTAAACTCACAGGTGAATTGCTTTCAGCATGTTTAGGCGGCTCATTACTGCTAATGAAACCAGAAGCCCATTTCAGTAAGTTAGAATTCCAGCTACTTCCCTAAAACCAAGAGGAATACTATGAGAAACGCACTCGCTTTTCCATTTAAAGAATAATGTTTACTTTCTTTTACTTTGACAGATAAAATTTTTAAAACAAATAAATAAACAAAAAACAAGCACTCACTTTCTTTTGATCTTGCTGATCTTCATCGTCATCATCAGGAATCAACAATTTCTCGTGTTCCTTGCCCTTTCTTTTCACAACTTCCATATGAACTACTTTACCCCGTAAATCATTAATAGTAATGAGTTTTGATGTTTGTTTATCGTGACTGCCATCATCATCTTCCTTCAAAATATAGAGTTCAGAACTTCTACCAGGAGCAAGCTGCAAGAACCAAACCCCTGGAGAAACTTTCATTTGCCAATATCCAAGATTAGCCATCACAAGGGTATCAACCAGATGGGGTGCAGTTTTGGTTCCAAGAATCAGCTGAAGACCTCGAGGAGGATCATGATCTTTCTCAGAGCAATGGCCTGATTAGATGAACAACTGATAAGAATGACAATGGATTCATGGAAGGTATTTGCTATTTATAGAAAATATCAAAAATTAATTATCAGATTACATATTTAAATGATCAAAATGCAATTTTACCTGTGAGGACAAGAGCTTCAAGTTCAAATACTGCTTGCAATGTTCTTGTGTCACCAAGGTTCTCAAGCAGAATGTTATCCAGGTCATGACTGCAGCATGAGAAATCATACTTAAGACTAAGAAATTAAATTTCACAAAAGTAGCCATTTCAAATACCCACACATAGAGAAAATGTGTTCTAATTTGTTACACACATGCCTCAAGGAAACACAATTACACCCACTTCCCTCCTTGTTTCAGAAACACAAATGGAATACTTAATATTAACAGAAAAATACAAAGCATTCACTCTAGACTTAAACTCACCAATTTAACTTGATTGAGTTGATTCATTGTTTTTGTTTCACAGTATGTACCTTCCGTTAATAATGAGCTAACTCTTTTTCAAATCTTTAGAAGCAGTAACCACCCTTCATTTGGCTTTAAAGTTTACATCATTATAAGTGTAAAAAGTGCTCATTCAAATCTATCATGTGCTTCTTTATTATCAAAGATAACGAGTGTTTTTTAGATAAGCATAATGAATTGAAGATGTATAATGTGTTTTAAGATGTTTAACACTGAACCTACAGAAAAGGTTATAGTTACGCTAAAATTTAAAAAAAGAATGAGGCCAACGTGATTTATTCTGGATAAGATACATTGTCCTTAAACCTGCTCAACTTTCACACAATAGACAGAAAATACAGTTGAAACAGGAATCAGAAAGCTAACAGACAATGTTGTTAGATATGAAGCTATTCATGAGCCTCCACATAACAATCTTTTAGGTACCATGTAAAGCACCAACTTTCCTAAAATCTGAAGTTGTTAGGTGGAGGCTCATGAATGGCTTTATATACACCAAATGTTAAGAGGACAATACATACACAGCAATGACAGGCTCAACAAGCCAAGGTTCAGGAACATCAAGATTCATAGTGAGAGTTTTAGACAATGGCATGTTAGCAAAAAAAGCTTTTGGTCCATTTATTGAAGAGTCAGCATTGCCAAAATCATCCTGCAAAAGTAATAAAAACCTCAGAACCAAGAAATCAAATCTTAACCGGAATTATATACAAGCCAGAAGAGTAAGACATACCATTGATGGTACTACGTATCTATAATAGTTCTTCAGAGGAAGATCAGCAAGGGAACTCTGGCATGAAATGGTAAACAGCATTCAATATTGGCGAATTGCATTAGCATTAAGTTATAGAAGAAATATAGCTTGTAGTTGTAGAATATGCCAATTTTATTTTTGGCTAAAATTCAAGTTTAGTCCTTTATGTCTTAGTATCTAACGAAAATGCTAGTTTAGTCTTTCGTCTTCATTTTTGGTCAATTTCATTCTTAATGTTTATTTAAGTCTCAATTTAGTCCTTTATCTTTTTTTTTTGTTGTCAACTCAGACCCTTATGTTTATTTTTACGTTTCAATTTAATCCCTTATTTTATACTATAAAGGATGAAATTGAAACTTTGGACAAACATAAAAGGATGAAATTGAAACTTTGGACAAACATAAAGGGATTAAATTGAGACTAAATAAACATAAAGGATTAAAGTGGGAGAAAAAAAGATAATCTGTTTGGCCCGGCTTATTTTTGGCTTATAAGTAGCTTTTAAGTAAAAGCTGAAAATAACAGCTTTAACAAAAAAGCTTAAAGCTGTTTGACAGTTTCATTATTTTGTACTTTATAAGCTACTTATGAGTAAAAAGCTATTTGTTTGATAAAAGTATTTTGTGTCAACTTTTTCAAGTTACTTATCATTAACTCTCACATTTATTTGATATAAGAAAATGAATTATCAATATAAATTTTTAAAATGAAAGTTGCAATAAAAAAATAACTTTTTGATAAAACTCAATATTTTAATATTTTTTAAAAAAACCAAACGCAATATAAATTTATCAAAATAATAATTTAACATTAAAAATTTTCAAATATGTAAAATTTTAAATAAAGAAAAATTCATAAATATTAAAATGAAATGAATAATTGATAAATGAGAAGATTTTTTGAAGGTTTTAGCAAATTGCTATTTTTACAAAGATAGAAGGAAAATATATTCAAGATTTCAAGTATTAATTAGAATATTTGGGTATTAATTATGATGGGCCCACAAAATAAGCTAGCTTTTTTTTCGAAAAGCTCATATTTCTAGCTTCGAGCTTAAAAGCCAGCTTTTTGCATTTTGTACATAAAAAAAAGCTAGCTTAAATTTAAGAGGTTTTACCACAAATCCTGTTTGGCCCAGCTTTTACTTATAAGAGGAAGAGAAGCCAAAAAAAAACTGGGCCAAACACTACCCTAAATTGATACATTAGATAAACATCAAGGACATAATTGACAATCAAAAAAGATAAAGGACTAAACTAAGATTTTCGTAACACATAAAGGACCAATCATATATTTTAACCTTTATTTTTTAATAAAGGTCACAGGACCAAAGGTTCTATAGAAGCCACATGTAGAGAAATGACAGGAGGCTTGCCTTACTAATATTTTTTAAAAGAAATACAATTGAGTATATGTAGAGAAATGACAGGATGTTCGTGTTACTTCTACAAGCTTATAAAGATGAAATGGAAAAGGATTAAGTAAAAAGATAGTATCAGTTCAGATAGAAGTTGCCATTCAAAGGCCAACTAAACAGGGCCCAAGCATACAACTTAATAACAGTTGGCCTCAGATCTTATTAAAGCAAAATTTAAGGAGTTCATAGTTCAGCCACAAAGACCAAACTTCGGCTTTTGTATTCTCAAATTCAAGGTGAAAGATACATAATTACATTTCTCTTTATATCTTTACTATTTTGATCCCAAAGACATAAGAAGACTATAAGAATTAGACGCCTAATTAAACACAAAAGCTAGCCAAGGGGGAGAATTGCCTAAGCCTTATAAACAATACTTTGTCCATATTTCAAACTGACGTGGGATCTCAACACAACTCCTCATGTCCGAGACTAGACATCTGCACATAGCCCTAGATAAAAACTAAATAGGATCGGATACCGTATTATAGTTAGATTATACCTAACTCAACCCCAAAAGCAAGCTCTGGGGAGGATTGCTAAGCCTTATTAAGAATAGTTTGATCATTTTCCTAGTGGATGACTTGAAGTGGGATCTCAACAAAGTAATTAAAAAAGAAACAAGCCAAGTAATGGAAAACCAGAATGTTTGATAATTATTGTTGAATTTAGAGGGGAAGAGAGGAATAGATGGATATTTTCAGAGAGAAATTATGAAGTACGAGCTGAAGTACTTATTATTAATTGTGGTATTTTGAAAGACATCAATACAAATATGTTCTTAATAGACTGAGAAGAGACTATTTCTTGGGTTAATATTGACTGACTGCAACTTCCTAGACACTAATACCCATGAACACTAAATGCATTCTATCACGTGATACTTAACATACTATTTCCTAATTGTATTAATTATTAATATTTCCATTTTCCAACAATTATAAATAGAGCAATAGATATCAACCAACCATTGGATTAAGTACAATCCTCATGCTGGGCTGAATATATTTCCACAAAACTCGAAGAATCCCAGACAACTTCTGGCTTGTTGGACTTAAAGGATCAAGAACCGCATCAATATGAATACTAGAATTTTCATTATGCAGAATAATGGCACTGCACAGAACAAACAATAGTATAAAAAATATTAATACCGTTTAATTATACAGTGAAAACTTAAATCAGCAACTAAACATGAATAAACCTTAAAAAAATGATAAAATCAAGCACAATCCAATGCCTTTACTTCTAGACTTACGATTCATTCTACTATATTGAGTACACAATAACTAATTAAAATTACCTGTGTTGATCATTCAAAATCTCAAAACGTGCACTTTCGGAACTACGCTCCCTTGTAGCCATTGAAGATGATAAGGCCATGATAACATCACTGATGAATTTGCTGTAAATAGCACAAGGAAAGATTTATAATTGTCATTATTCTTAAAACAAAGAAAGAACGGATAAGTATAAATAGTTTTTGTGAAAACAATCTGTCATTTCCTGGAAAGTAAAAAGGAAATAATGAACAATGCACGTTTTATAAGGTTTTCTTAAAAAATAACATAGGACACAGGAGATATACTACAAGCACCTAATCAAAGTGATGTTAAATATGCACTCCTTTTAAACTATCATTTCTCTCTTAATGCCAGGAATAATACTATGTAAGTCTCTTACTTCATTGTATAGCATATGAAGACCAACTAACTCATCCCGCCCACATAATTCTGATATTGATAACCTTCCTATGACTCAAGCTGATGGTATGATTGTTTGCAAAGAAAAAATAACAGGTGGAAATGTAACCCAAATATACTTAGAAATGTCTGTCTTCTTGCATACCAAGCAAAATGTAAAAGTTTGCAATGGAAATTTGAAAGATGTACTCAGAGTCTCAGACAGGAAGCAAAAAGACAGGTCCTAAACAGAAAGAGCAAAGATAAGACACCTTGTCACCATGTCAGGGTCAACATCCTGCCATTTCACTTCTTCAATAATTTCCACAATGTGCTTTGTCCTCTGCTTAAATTCTATTGACTCAAGAAGATGCAGATCAGCACTCAAAAATGTGCTTTCATCAATAGGATAAGTTACCTATACAAAATGAATGCTAACATTAACACCTAAGGACTGACAACAAGATCCCATCATTGATGAAAAATATATCAAATTTGAATACACGCGCACAACAAATACAGAGTATACAATGAAATGATAAAAGACACTACAGTAAGACAGTATTACCCTTCCATTGGTGAAGACAGCATTAACACCAGATTCAGACCCAAGTACCCTATATAAAAATTTTTCCACCTGATAATAAGAAGCCTCATTAATACTAGTTTAAAAAAAACAAAGCAATTGAAGACTCTGAGATTGAGTCTAGAATTGTGCAAAACTTCATGAGAATAATAAAAATAATAAGTAAAGGGGAAGAAGCATCAAGAGAAAGAAGCAGAGAATAATTTCCATAAGATCAAATGGAGACACATAAAAGAGGAGTAGGGAAGCATTGATATATGATACATGCACCATAATGTGATTGTTTAAATGCCAAAGCAACCAGAAATACCTTATCCAAATGCCTTCTCACTTCATCAGCAGAAAATTCTGAGAGGACAGATCTGTAGCCATCAGATGGTAACCCATTAGCCTCTGCAAGCTTGCAGGCATTATCAATAAATTCTTGAGTGCTATCCACTTCCAAAGCTGATGTAAGGAGGTATTTCTGCTTATAAAGTGAGGACAGCTGATCCAAGAAGTCTAATACGTTCTTCTTATGGCTGCATAAAACCATGCATTCACACAAGACACAATCGATATAAAATTGTATCATAATTTCAAATTTCAGAAAGGAATTTGCAAAATTAAAGAATCAAACACTAACCAATTCTACATTTTCTACATTGTTATTAAAAGCCAACTAATTCCACGATAAAAAATAAAAATAAAAAAACAAACCTATATAACTGTGTAGTGATCTCAAAAGCCTTCACAAAAAGGAGGCTAAATGAACCTGAACTCTGATTTGCATTTAACAGAAAACCTACACGAGCATCTTTGGGCCCTTCTTTCTGCAACATAATGTGCAGGGATAAGCCAAAAAAAGAAGTAAAATTAGTAGTAGTAGTAGTAGTAGTAGTAGTAGTAGTAGTAGTAGTAGTAGTTAGTAGTAGTAATAGTAGTAGTAGTAAAAGAAGAAGAAGAAGAAGAAGAAGAAGAAAAAGAAATGCAAATCAGTATTACCAGATAATTTAGGCCTTGGCGAAGTAATGCCATCCCACTCCCTGAGGTTATGTCAACAGCAAGAAGGTGTGTCACAGGCTTCAATTCATCGATTGCTGGGTAGGAAAAAACATCCACATGTTAAGACAGGAGAACCGGACTGTAAAACTGAGCCTATTAGCAACATGTCAACAACTTACTTCCAGGAGAATGCAAGTAGTCAATGTCATTCAGTACAGATGACTCTCCAAAAATAAACATAGACAGGGATATGAACCTTGCTTTTTTATCAGAAATAATCTACATCAATCAGAAATTAGTCAGTCACATATCATTATACCAATTTCCGAGAATTTAAAAATAATCAAAATATTATACCCGGGGATTATAGCGTTGAATACCAGCTTCTGATAGGAATTTGGCTAATACATCAGTGTTAGAATTTATTTGTCCAAAATACACCTGCTCCTGTATTCTTTGAGTCTCGTCACCCAAGGAATTTAACAGAGCCTCCTGTTCAAATCAATTGAAAATAATATAAGCAGCAGAAAATCTCATTTTATCAACACTCTATCATGATGACAAACTGATATCACTCAAAACTAAAGCTGAGCATACACAATACATAAAACACGCTACTACCGTGCATATTATAGAGCAATATGAAACTTGTTAACCAATAAAGATTAAATAAAGAGCACAGAAAAATAAAAACATTAACAATGAAAACAACAAATCTTAGGGAAGCTACCATGAAAAGTATAAAATATTGTAGAAACATAAAAACTCATAGTTGTTTTGAAAATAAGATGAGGTAGAGAAAAGCATTCAAAAAGGTCACTACCTCAGTCGGATCAATAACAAGCCCATTCATCAACAGAGAACATTCAAGCTTAGACAAACCAAGCTTAAATGCAAGCATGGAGCTTTCATGTGACAATTCCTTCAACTCCGGCTCCTTCTGCAGTTTTAGTAAAATCTCTTGAGGTGGGGATTTCACCTTAGGTCTACAGAAAAATGGTGAGAATTTTTAATCAATATCTATAAATCTATAAATAATAAAACAGGCAAATAAAAACGCAGAATGTCACTGAAAAAAGAGTAGCAACGTCATATCATTTCAGCAGCACAAAAATTGAAAGAGAAGTCCAGCAAAACTCACAATATTGTTTCCACAAATGCCCCTTCAACATGGTGCAGTTCAAGAAGAGCATCATCTACATGATCATCTGATTCAGATCGTAATTTGTTAACCTACAAAACAAGTATAAGAGTGCTTTTTTTCAATTGAATCGCAAACAAGACTAGTTCTAGATGACTCGGAAAGTCAGAATAATATCTAGATTCGATATTAAAAAGATTATATGATTTAGTCGTGCCATTTTTTTTCCATTTGACGAAAAACTAGTAAAACTGGAACCGCAGGGAAAATAGGGGGCAGATTTATATATACATACACACATACACATATATAATTAGGCTCTGTCTTATTTAATGTCAATAGGGAAAAGTTGAACTTGAAACCATAGGAAGATGTGAAATGCTTGGAAACTATGTCCATGACTACTTTCACATAAATCCATTGATTTATATGTTAATGATGATTACCAAGAAAAATTATGCAGCTATAGGCAAGGGGGAAAAGGGCACGAATCATAACAATTTGTAGTTCAGGGTCGAGTCACAAAACTACACAGATTCATGGTTTGAACTTAGAGGGGTAATTTGAAGATGTCAGAATAATACGCATGTGCAACATATAACTTCATCGGTCAGTTTTCTCCCAATATGTTTTCCTCCGAATATCAGTCATGTTAATCTTGCATATACATCTTGTTTAATCGAAATAAAAGCAGCAGTAAAACAAGGACAGAGAAACAGATAACATGAGATAACTAATATTAAAGAAACACTCGTACATTGCTCAAAAACTCGAAAGCCATTTGAATACCATAGTTCCCCTTGACATAGCTGAAAAGACGTATAATCTGAAAAGTGAAACAAACATAAAAGCATCATAATTCATAAACTTGTCAGTAAATTTCCTCAAAAATATGTGTGCATCTTCCCAGAAAAAAAAAAAGGTGAAAATTACCATATCAGATATATCCTCCTCAAATTTATCGCCTTCCTCTTTGGCAGAATGATTCTCTAATTGCATGACGTACTTTGAAGAATACAGTATAATCCCAAATCTCACTGGGAAATTATTCTCATACAATGACACGATCATATCAACAGACTGCAAGGTTACGGACAATAAAGCATGTAATGAGGGATTTCGCTTGGAAATACATACAAAAAACAATGTGAAGATGTTACCCTTGAGGGAAAAAACTTACCTCCATACCACAAGTGGTTGCTGGGTCAAGAACAAAAACAGCATGGAAAAGATTTTTCCGGATTTGGCGTAGCTGCCCAGGGAAGACTGGCATCAAGATCTGAAAAAAAAAAAAAAAAAGGCATATGTTCAGATAAAAATTCACCACCCAAAAAGCTCAAAAATAAAAATGTTCAGATTTGAAATCAAAGAGTAGCTAACCTCATTTAGATTGCTCCTCCACCTCTTGTACTTGGCATCTTCTTCCAAGTTGTTGAGATAATGCACATGACTAGAACGAAAATCAACACGAAACAAACTGGACTCTGAAGGAGGAACAGTTGACAGCAGTTTCCGTACAGTGCTATGAGGAATCTGTCATTACTAGGAACATCAGTATTACATTCTATAATATATAATATATACATATATATATATACATAAGTGTGAGGTTTTAGGAGAAATTGAGAGATTCCAATATATAACAGTCAAAGTTTTAATTGTCCAACAGCCAATTTTTTTAACACCAAAGCAAAACCATTGCTACGTCACTTTGTCCTCATTTTTTGATACTTTGTCCTGAACACTCAGGCAACTGTGCTGATTTCATCATCTAAAGGTAACATATTATTTCAGTTTATGTATTATGTATAACTGTACAAATTCTCAAGTAATATTAGTCCATAACAATGCAATTTTTCTGATTTCAAATGCACAAGAGGAAAATTTTCATCTGACCACTAATACAAGTCCAGTACTAAAAATATGCCAAAATGAAGATTTGATGACATTCACCTTCAAGTTAGAGAACTGATCAGCCAACAACAGATCCTGATGAACCAAGTCAATCAACCTAATCAAAGATAACAAGATCAGAAGTTTGAGAGATTTAATTTAACTAAAGTTTTTAACAAACTACAGATAAACATAATTATACAACTAAAGTTTTAAACAAATTACAGAAAACGACAATCAAACAACTTAAGTTCTAAACAAACTACAGAAAGCCACAATTATACAATCAACAATTACAAGTTATTTCAGCATTAGAATGTAAAAGGTATCAGCAGGAGAAAAAATATTACAGATATAGGTCAATATCTTCAACATTGACTAAAGCACCATTGATAGCCATTAAAGACTTGCCCGGTGGGATCATCCGCTGGTTTGCCATGATCTCATCTCGAACAGAATCATCAAGCTGTCCCACATCACAGTTCCATAAGAATTAACGGAAACTATTTTGGAGAAAAATGTCTCATATTTAAGCATCCAACAAAAGTAAAAAGACTGTGTACCTTCATGCGAGACAAAGAAGACACTATGCTAGGGAAATTTTGATTGATATCCTGCATTGACTGCAGAGGATCAGAGGCACGGACTATTCTCTGTACAGTTTGATGACCTAGATCTGTTATCATTAGAAAAATATATTAAAGCAAAGTTCATTAAACCCAACTAGAATGAAAATAAATTATGTCAATTTCGATTATCATGGAAAATAAAAAGTTCCTATACCCTTTAGTTCCCAAACATCAAGTGTATCAGATACAGTCGATGACAATAGATAATCCCTAAAAGCCATGATCTCAGATGTCAACTCGGGTTTACGCTCCTGCAAGTAAACACAAACAGATAAACTCATGTACCTCAAATATGTAAGAACCAAGTTAACATTATGCACACATAAAAAAGAAAGCAGGTTGAATAAAATATAACTTAGAGGAAGCTGAAATTGTGATATCTTGAATTCAAAACAGCATCCACGACATGAATTAGTTTCACCTTCTAGGTGAGTTGTCAGCATCATAGTTTCATAGCAAATAACATTTGCAAAACTAAAGCATATATCATTTAAACAAAAAGGGGGGAGGGAAACTAAAGCATACATTACATAACAGTATGATAAAAAATAAATAGAGCTGAGATTACAAACCAGAATTTTAGAGAATATGAATCCTCTGACTTCTTGGCTAAGATCTTCAGTACGAGGATCCTCTAACGTCACACCTACAACCCCCAACTGTATTAATGTGGGAATAATTCATGTAACCTATTATCTTAATTAAAAAAAAAATAAGAGAACCCTTGAACATTTAACTTATAAGAACAACGTATTAGAAAAGAGAGTTCAATTTTTTAATCCCAAATTTATTACAATTAGGAAACATTTCTTTCAAATTATCTGTTTCCCTAATCAATGATCAAATTCAAAGACTTCCAAACTTGAAAGCCAAAGCCAGAAACACAGGAGTATACATTGAGGGATAGACAGCTAGCACATATTACCCTACAAAATGAACCAAAAGTTACATGAAAAGGAAAAACAAAGACATGACAGAGAAAATCCATGAAGGGGAGTAAGTAACAAGTTATCAACTCCAGAAATAGCGATGCAAACATTGATAAAATACACAAGTATTAAAAGAAAGAATACTCTAGAATTTCTCAGGTAACATGAGAATTCCAAAATTATGACCAACATCAGAAAAACGAAAAGAAAAACAAAGCAATCAACTCATTATTCACAACTTTCTAAAAAAAATTGCTTCTACATTCAAAATATAAAGCCTAGAGTAGTCTGCATCTAGCACGTCAATAATTCCAACCTTTCTTAATGGTACTGTCATCCATGGCTTTATATTCCATATTCTTTAAAGCAAGTTCCACGCCATAGCCACCCAAGTTTACAGCCTCACTAGCACCAACAGAACCACAGTGGCCAAATTTCGCTTCGCATCCAGCTGGCAACGCCGGTCTTAATACATACTTAACTTTTCCCTGAAAAGATTTTGACAACATGTGATTATTTATGAGAAAAATTACAGAACTGTGTTGGGGATAAAAGCACAAACAGAAATCTAACCATAAATATTTACTATGAAGAAATCAAAAGCACTTAAGAGTTGTTAATGATACCAAACTGTCACTATAATTGTCTTTTCATCGTGCTGATATAAATAAGTAAACGACTCAAGTGGGAGTGGTTGTTTTCCCTTCATTCTAAATATGTTTAGTAAGATTTTCTTCAGGAATGCTCCCAATTTCTTTTCCCAATCTTCATGATAAATGTACCACTAACGTTATGTGTCCTTAGTAGTATAACACTAGAGTTTGACTATAATTCTCTTAAGCCGCCACATGGCATTAAAGCAAATGACATTCAGGTAATAATAAAGCCATAAACAGAAAGTGACGGAATGAACCTGTTTGGCAGCTTCAACCAGAGCAACATGAAACTCCTTAAAGCAGTCGGTCCCAAGAGCACCATAAAGGATAGCAACTGGACTTCCAAATCCAATGCTTGAATCAAAATGAACATGATCAAAATCAAACACTTCAGGTCCCTGATTTGAACCGTCCGTCCTGCTGACAAAATGTAAACATCTGAGGGAATTGATTCCAATGCAGCTTGCTATTAAGAATAATTCTAAAATGAAACAAAACGAACACGAACTGAGGAGAGCATCAAATACTCACGGTTGGGGAGGATTTTGAAGCCACGAAAGCAGTTGAGAAGCATCAAAGAACAAGCGGTCACCGGTGTCCACCCAACAACATTTTCCCCCGGGGCTTTTGAGGTTGACAACATCACGCAGAGGGTCTAATTTCGTAATTTCACCGTTGTCGTGGGACGAAAGAGATTCGTGGGCTAATTGGCGGTAAAGGACGAGGGTAGGGGATGCTGATCTGAGAATAAGAGAGAACTCAAACAACGACGCCAATGGTTCTCGCAAAAGAGGGCGCGCATAGTCCAAAATTCTCTTGATACAGTCTTTTGCGGAATGAGATTGGGCGTGGTTATCATCAGCATTGAGCCAAATGTCAATGAAATCCCAGAAAAGGCGTTGCTCTTCTTTGGACAAGAGTTCTCTGATATGCGATGACGAAGGAGAGGTTAGGTTATGGTGAATTGAATTAAAAAGTAGAAGAGAAGAGAAGAGTAACGTACCCAGCTTCTAAGAGGAAAGGGGTACCGGACCACTTAGCGCGAAGAGAAGTCTGAACATTTTTGGGCCGTCGTGTATCGGCGAGGGTGGAAATCCCGAGGGAACCGGCGACGAGTAACAAAATCAGAAGAGCAGATCTAAGCCCCATTTGGTAGGGCACAAGAACAGATCGGCGACGCTACAACTCTACTCCGTCAAGCAGTCACCGCCACTTCCATGTGTTGCTCAATGTTCAAATTCTTCTAATCTAATGATCTAATGAACAGTGTGAAAAATAAGTATGAAATATGAATATGAATGAATAAGATGCTCTTTAGTTACTACTATATGCTAATATCTATCTATCTATATCATATGATTTAAGACCTAAGTTCAGAGGTCGATGTCTCCGGTCTGCTATCTGCTACTACTACTTCCAGTATTTTGCTAAAATATAAATAATAAAAAACAAAAACAAAGAAAGAGACAATAGAGACATTTTAGTGTGTGTTTGATTTAAATTTTAGTAGAATAAAAAATGAAAATAAAAATCAGTAATTAAAATTATAAATGTATAAAAATTAAGAAAATTCAATTAAAATAAATATTATTAACTTATTAAAAATAATTTCACCTAAACAAATGTTAAAACAAACAAACTCTTATTACTTGAGTACAAATTCATCTTTAATTTTTTGATTTGTGATATATTTTAATTCAAGCTATTAGATTATAGTTTATAGTTAAGTTTTAGTTTATATTAATTTAAAAATTTTAAAAAATTCATAAAAATTATTGTTTTTTATTAAAAATAATTTAATATGTTGTTTTTTTAAAAAAAAATCAATTTAATCCAAAATCTTAATTTTAATAGTTTAATTGTGAACTAACGCAATAGCTTAATTGTAACACGGAGCACAGTATTATGCATTGTCAATTGCCCGAAAATTTCGAATACTAATAAGAATAAATCTTATAATAATGAAAATTAAATAATATGTTATTTTTGAAAAAACAAAATTAAAAGAGAGAGATGGGCATTTGCCACGTCATTATGTGTGACAAGCAACTTAATGGTTATTGGTTCCATAGGCGGAGAAGTGGGACAGGAAACGTTGTGCAACCGGTCTAGGTTTACAAAGAAAATCGATTTTTCAAAGCAACGAGTCTAAATGGGCTTTTCTTGTAAAATCTATCAATCAAGGACGCTATTATACGGATTCCTTAAAAAAAAAAAGACCGCGATTATGCGAAACTTTCTATTCACTATACGTCTATACATATCTATCCACCCAAAAAAAAAATACGTCTATACATATCTATTTATATTTAATTTTAGATTTTTTTTAACTCGTGTAATATAAACGTTAAAAAATTAAATATAAAAAATTATTGTTAAATAAAATTAATATAATTATATTTGACATATAATTAATGTGTGTTTTATTTTTATGTTTAATTTTTTAACCTATACAATATTATACATACTAAAAAATTATATTTTTTATAACCACGTATACTCACAAAATAACAATTTGAGCACTTAATCAACAAGAAAGAAAATTAAAAGGAAAAATATGAAAAAAGGTAAACAAAAATTAACACTTATTATTGTTTAAGTGTAGTAAAAGGGGCCAGCACGGCATATATGACCTGCGACTTGCTTAGCCCGTAAAAAAGCAGGGTAGGTCGATTGGCCCAGCAAGATTTTACAAGCTCATTTTTTTAGGGTGGGAATGATTGAGACCACTCAATTTTGGAAATTTCACCATCTTTTTATATATAAGAATCATAAATTTATATACTAAAAATGATTGTGTCACTCCCAATAGGAATAGTGCTAATTCTTTCCATCTTTTTCTAGTCCGTCTATTTTTCTAAAAAATAAGTGGGTTATAGACTGGTCCACTAGCCCGTCATACTAAATAAAAAAAATTGTCTTGCTTTTTATACCATGCAGTTTTTTTTCAAAAAAATATTAGTTTATTTTAAAAAAATTTCTTTTTGTTTTTTATATTTAATAAAGTTTTATTTTTTATTATTTTTAACTAAAAACCTAATTTTTTTATATTTTTTTATTTTTTTGTTTAGTTTGGACTTTTTTTGCTAGGCCTTATTAGATTTTTTTAATAAACCTCTAATTCCAACCATTATTTTTTTTTAAAAAAAGACACTAACTCTTTGTAACCCAACAAGCTGGCGTGTTAAACAGAATGAGTCACGTAAGTTGGCGGACCAAAATTTCTGGCCCAGCCGCATAATTTTGGTTGATCGACGGACTAGCCCAATAAACTAGCTCGTTTTGTCATCCCTACTATTATTTGTGTAATACTGCTAGATTATTACAAAATATTTTGAGTCGTGTAACCACACACCGTCTTCAATGAATTATTTAGATACAATCAAAGATTAAATAAGCTCTTTTGAAATAGAATATAAAATTGAAATTAGCTAAAACCCTTTACGCGTAATTGAGAATATTGTGTACTAGAGAAAATAGAATTTCGTTACGAGTTGTGTGGACACATGTGTCTATGAACACAACCAATAAAAAATTAAAGAGGCATTAAAATAATAATAACATCAAATTTTAAACATGTGTTAGCATTATTTTAATATAAATACTTGAATCTCATTAATTGTGTTTAATGAACACATTTCATACAGGTTATACTCTTTGGTTACAGGCATGTCTAGCCAAGGGAATTAAATGTGTGTATGTAAAAGAGGGTGAGCCCATGTAATAGAAAGTGACAGAAAAACCAATGTTGCTCGATGGATATTGAATCTCATGCCAAGTAAAAACTAGACATTTACATGAAACGTTACATTTCTAAATTCTGTTTAACACCACACTGTTGCAATTCCACGTTACGTCCAAATAAGTGGGAAGTTCTATCAAAACAAATTGAATAACACCTTGCTGAATCGCACCGTCACTAAAAAATTAATCGTCTTTGTCAATTTTATCCAAACATATTATCAACAACTTTTTTTTGAGAAAAAACATCAATTACTTCTTAAAAAAATTCCGTCTAAAATGCTTTATGTCAATTCTATCAATTTTTAATTTTATCTACAAAATCAAACACTCATTTCATCTAGTTGACTAGGGTATTAGCTCAATAATTAGGAGGAATTAAAGTTTAAAGTTGAAATCTTGATAAATAAAAATAATATAAATTATTTAATGGTGTATATATGTATCCGTCAATAAAATAAATTTCATCTAGTTAAAATTGAATTGTATCAATTCTATAGATAATAAACTAAATGTGGGTTTGGATTGACGTTTGACAAACGTAGATTTAATTTCTATCCAAACACATTTTAAGGTAGTTTTTTTTTTAATATTATTTTGAAAATAAAATCACCTTGAAAATTGAAAACGTAAAAAGAAACACATCCTAACCTATGTCATTGAAATTGAATTGAATTACTTTAACCGAAAAAAAGGAAAAGTAAAAAAACAAAAAATGTGATGGGATCAAAGATGGATAGGATACGTAATGCCTACCTTTTGTCCATCTCATCATTGCTCCAACCTGGTGACACCCCTTTTTGAGAATTCATTTATTTTTTATTTTTTATTTATTTTTATTATTATTTACTATAGGCTTATAAGCTTTTCGTCCCTGTAAAATACTCGGCTTTTCATCCCTGCAAAAAAAGATTTGTTATAAAATCCAAACTTTTTTAAATGTTTATCTTTCAGTCCCTGCTGTTAACTTTGACTGTTAACTGCTGACATGGCTAACGGAGAGCCACGTCAGCCTGCCATGTCATTTATGTGGTTTTACTTTTAGTCCCTGCAAAATTCATGTTTTTTGCTTTTGGTCCCTGTAAAATTCATGTTTTTTAGTTTTAGTCCTAAAGTCATTTCTTCTACTTCTCTTCCACCATCTTCTTCTTCCTCCTCAGCCACCACCACTACTACCACCTTCCACCTCTGCCGCTCCTTCCTCTTCCATTATGATTTCCTGCTAATAGCAAGTAGTGTCTTGTAATAGTAAAAAAATCTGCAGGCTTTTTTATTTGACTAGTTGAATTATAGAAAGTGATGAAATGAAACTTTTCTTACATGAACAGAGTTGCGAGAAGGAAAAACAATTTGCAATTCCCTCCCAATCCAAATAAAGTTACACCCTCAAATAACAAAACGAAAATACGACATAGGAAAACACTCTATTTAGGTTTATAAAAGAGAAACAAACTCATTCAATATCTCCTCGATTATCAAATTTCATTTTCTGCCCGTAAATCCAGACAGAACTCAGCCACCAACTTCCAGCCCAATCCATAAGAAAAAAGAAAACGAGATTAAACAAAATATCAATATTTTACAAATAGAACAAAAAAGTAGATCAAGAATTTTGTAACGAAAGGATATGAGTCATCGTCGATCGATTCTCAAACAACCAAACGAGAACGTAAATGAGGAAAAGCCCTGAATAGGACATGATAGAAGAAATAACAAAGCAATAAGCTAAATGTAACGGAATAAGAGAGAGAGAGGGAGCGAGAGAAAGGAAGAACGTACCTGAAAGAGAGAAACAAATGAGAAAAGTGAAAAATGGAAGAGTAGAAGAAAAGCAGAGGTAGAGGAAAGGGATTGAAATTGTGGAGTGAGCAAGGAGGGAGAGGAGACTAAAATAGAACGCAAGTGAATTCTATAATTGAATTCTATAAAGGAAGACCAAGATTCAAGAAGCAGGAAGAAAAATGAAAAAAAGGAAAGCTGAAAGCATAAATGGTTTATGCAACAACTTATCCCTGACAAGAAGGAAACCAATAAGGCCAAAACATGTTCCCTTTTGTTCCCCAAAAATATTTGATTCCTAATACATGATAGATAACATTTCATTATTTCAGCATGAAATGTTTCTATAATTCTGATTTACCTGATTGATTGTTGGGAGCACCATTGGAGTTGGAACGATCACTTCGAGACGCTAGTGGAAGACTCCAACGCTGGTGGAAATCATAATGGAAGAGGAAGGAGTGGCAGAGGAGGAAGGTGATGGTAGTGGTGGTGGTAGAGGAGGAAGAAGAAGATTGTGGGAAAGAAGAAGAAGAAATGACTTTAGGACCAAAAACAAAAAACATGAATTTTGCAGGGACCAAAAGCAAAAAACATGAATTTTGCAGGGACTAAAAGTAAAACCATGTAAATGACATGACAGTCTGACATGGCAGGCTAACGTGGCTTTCCGTTAACCACGTTAGCAGTTAACCGTCAAAGTTAACAGCAGGGACGGAAAGACAAACATTTAAAAAAGTTTAGATTTTACAACAAATTTTTTTTTAGGGACAAAAAATCTGTGTATTTTACAGGGACGAAAAACTTATTTAAGCCTTTATTATATTTATAAAAAAAAAGAAGAAGATATGTGTGTCTAATTATCTAGACTTTTCGGTGTTTCCTTTGATTATCTAGTTAGGTACAGTAGTTAATTAGTTAATGTGTTGTCTGACGATTGCATTTTCCAAGGATAGTTGAGCAAAATCTCTCTTTTAATTGTTGAAATTCAAAATTTAATTTAAAATCAAAATAAAAATGAAAAATATATTAAATTAACTTTTATCAGCATATTAATTTTTTTTAGTTTAATCTATAAAGTGAAACTTAGAGAAATTTATACACAATTTATATTAATAATTTATAAATTATTGTATGCTATTTTTATTTTTTTATGTATTTTATAAACAAGTTATGTAGTATTACTTATAAAAGGAGTGAGCATAGAGAAAACTAATATATATTAGGCTTAAATATAATTTTAGTGTCTAAAATATTGAATTTTATTGACTTAAGTCCTTAATATAAAGAATTTAAGACTTACGTCTCTATAAAATTTGAATTAGTAATTTATGTCCCTTTAATAAATTTTTTGGGTGACATAAGTCCTTGATAAACGTGAAAAATTTTGACTTAAGTCCTTAGATTAAAGACTTAAGTCACCCAAATTTTTTTTAAAGAGACTTAAATCACCATTTCAAATTTTATAGGGACATAAGTCCTAAATTCTTAATGTTAGGGACTTAAGTCAATGAAATCCAATATTTCAGGGACTAAAAATATTTAAGCCTATATATTACATATAATTATACAAATTATATAAAAGCATGAAATGAAATAAAAATAGAAATTAAAAGTAAAAAATAATAATATATATATGTTTATATTTTTTAGAGTTTAGTTAAAAAATAATAATTTAAAAAATTATTTTACTAATTTAGTAAAAAATGTATTTATATTTTTATTACAAATAAAATATATTTAAAAATAAGAATTTTTATTCATGATAAATTTTCTTTAAAATATAAAATTATTATCAATAAAATTAGTTTAATCTAAAAAATTATTTTCATCCGTAAAAAAAAAAGTAAAATAAACATATCCAAATTGAGACATTAAAGTAGAAAAAGATGGAAGTAAAAAGTAAAAAGTAAGGAAAAAGAAAAGAAGATTTTTTATTTGGTTTGTGATTTTGTTTTTTATTTTTAAAATTTTAAAAAATAAGATATTTAGTTGAATAGATATAAAAAAAATGAGAAATGAGATAAAATAATAAAAGAAAGAAATCTTTTAATTTTCTATCTATAAAATTCAATATTTTTTTTTAAATTTTTTTTTCTTTGATCAAGAAAAAAGTTGTATGTTTATCGTTATCCACATCATTAGTTCTAGTAGTAGTATTAGGCAGGGCGTGTACAGTGCACGCTACATCATGAGTCATGACATGAATGGCTTGTCACCACTCACCAGTCACACTCGCGGGGAAGCGAGAAGGGTGTTTTTTTATTTTATTTTATTTATTTTATACTTTATACTACTATATTATAAAAGCAGGATTTTGTTTTCATATTAGTTTCTCAATCGGTTCTTTTCGCTTGAAGAAGAAGAAAGAAGAACGTTGATCCTCCTTTCGCTTCCTTGTTTCCTTGCTAAAAATGGCGGACTCTTACGTTGATGATCCCTACAACATTCTTATCCACAATCGTCTCATGCCCGTCACGCTGAGGCAACGCTTGCGTAAAATGTCCTTCGCCGGGGAAGAAATCCCATCCAAGGAGACCCTCAACACCGCCGGACCACACCAACACGATCACCCAACGCCTCTTGAGTATTGCACGCTCAACCAGGCTGCCTTCGATGTTGATGGTGTTGAGGTCGTCGATTTGGTAACCGACGATTCTGATTCGGAGTTTTTAAAAGCTGGTGAGGATGTTGCTGAGTCCTCTCACTGTGCCCCAGAGATCAATTCCGGGTTTGAAAACCAACCTGTTGAATTGGGGGCTGAGGAGACAAACCAGTCTAGCGTGCAGGTCGGGCGTCACGAGGAACCAGTGAGACGTGTGTTGCCGCCCTCAATAGGCGGTCCTCTGAAGAGAAAAGCTGATGAATCCGGATCTGGGAAACTTCCAAAGGTAGTCAAGTTTTCTGTTTTTGATGTCTTGAAAGCTTTGTCTGAGAACACCACTGAAACTCAAGACAATCTTGAAGGGCTTGATTTGTTGCAAAAAGCAAAGAGTCTAGGGATGACTTTTCATCGTCCTAGATGGTGGCCGGGTGAGGAGGAGGAAGGAGGGGTTGTCTTAGACATACTGAAATTACATTAAAGAAACTTTGGTAAGTTTGATGTGTTCTTCCTTTTTGCTGATCTCAGGGTGGAGGAAGTGAAATAATTTTTTGTTTGTTGGAAGAACACAGATGGTTTCTGTATTCCTTTTGGACTTAACTGATAGGATGATAGTATGGTAGGTTTCTAATTTTTATCTAGTCTTTTATTATGTTTTGGTCAGTACATTGTAGTTGTAGTTATGGTTCAAAACTGGATTATGATCACCTATCTTCACTGCTTCTGTTTTGCAGAAATTCTCTGTCTGCACTATCTGTTTATGTAGACTAATTTCAGAAATTGCTGCATAGGGAAAGTAAATGATAATATGCTACTAGTTATGAAATATGAACTGATTTTACTGAGCTTGTTATTTCAGCGTTTGGTTGGTTTGTCTACAATTTTTTTTTTTTGTTTCTCTTTAATAAATATTTATTCAAGTTTATTATATTTATCTTTAAGTTTTCTGTCTCAAGTAATTTTTAATTGATGAAAAGTGATATCATAAGAGATGAAATATGAGAAGACACTGTTCAAAAGTTATAAATTAACATGAAAAGAAACTAATTAGTTTTGTAACTTGGAAATATTGATTTTGACATAGTACAATGAGTTCAAGACTTTCATGAATTTGCTTTGAAATTTGGAAATGCAGCAAGTTTTATTTTCATGGTTGAGTTCCTATTGTATAGTTTTATGTTTACACTTTGTAATCACACTCCATAACAAAGTTAGAAACTTTCAATTCAAAATTTTATAGTACAAACAGGTTATAAAGCCGTGTTTTAAAATGATTAGTCTAACATCTAAAAAGATAAGGAACCAAAAGCTTTCATTGATCTTTTCTTCTACTTGGAGAGAACATAAACTTAAATCTAATGCTTTATTGTCAACGTAAAAGATCAAAATGATATAAATATAAATGTATACAGGAATTTACAAGCCTAAAACGCTACTTAAACTACTAAGTATGTACAAAAACCATTATAACATGCCAAAAGGAGTGAAAAAAAATACAAAAAAAATTGAAAGAAAAAAAGAATTGCTTTTGTTCCATTCAATAGCCTCCATGTGAAAAATTTTAAGCTAGATCCTGGATTTGCAGATCCCTTTGATTTGAAGGGCTCAGCTCTCATTAATAGACCTGTTTTAAGCATAGCGAATTTGTAAATTATTTATGGAAATCCGCTACTAAAAAAACACATAAGAAATGTATAACAATTGTAAAATAGGAGAAACTTAGCCGAGGAGTCAGGAATCGAATGGAACTTGTGAATAAAACACAACTAGCACCAACAGTCTGGCGAACTTAATATTTTCCTTTATATACACAAGTCTTTATTTGTGCTTTGTTTTACAAGAAAATCATGAAGAGAAACAAAAAAAAAAAAAAATTCAACCTTGTTTTTACAAGGTAATTTTCCAGTATCCTAAACTCTCGTACCACACCTATTCCCAGCTATTCAAATGAACCTTAGCTTCCTGGGTAGCTAACCTAAAGAGATACCGTTTCTACTTGGTGCCCTTCTAACTACTACATTTCTTTATAGTTGGCATTTGTAACACTGCATAGTCATTGCTATAGCTTCTGTCTTGATATCTTGAGAGGAATTGGTGGAAGGAAATTCATCTGTACCTTGACACTCATCATCAGTTTATTAACCTCGAACGAAGTCATGTATTGTGACCAGACTCCTTAAAATGGAAACAGCTTCCACCTTCTACATCTCAATCAATATAAGGAATTATTTTTAAGACGGTAGTAACATCTTGATTACCTGAGCATGTCTCCAGCTTGCAATTTGGGGCCGCTTAATGCAGGAGATATGCTGAAAGTATTGCCTGTAACATCGTTGTAAAACGACGGGTGCCCTAGAGGCATAGGCCGATCGGGGATTTGGGGAACCTCAATATCCCCTTCCAACATTTTCAAAGCATCAGCAATTGTAGGCCTCAAAGCAACCATCACATGGGAACACAGAATTCCCACCAGCAAAAACCTCTCCATTATGCTCTTAGGATTAGAACTAGGACAATTCTCATCTTTCAACAAGGACGCATCCAAAGCCTCGTCTATATTCCCTGACTTCACCAACGACCAAGCCCAGTCCGTGATCAAGAATGCGCGAGGAGATCCTGACGTAGACAAGTCAAGAGCTTTCCTCCCACACATTATCTCCAAAACAACCACGCCAAAGCTATAGACATCGCTCTTCTCTGTTAGTTGACCGTATAGTGCGTATTCAGGGGCTAGATACCCGTGAGTTCCGGCGACTCTAGTAGTGAGATGAGACTGACCCTCCCTGCTCTGTTTGGCAAGTCCAAAATCAGCAACTCTAGCCCTCATATCTTCATCAAGTAGTATATTAGTAGCCTTGATGTCCCTGTGATAAATTGCTGGTTTAACTCCATAGTGCAAATAAGCCAACCCCTTTGCCACATCCAAGATTATGCTCTTCCTCTGAGGCCAAGTCAATGTAATCTTCTTCTCCTTTTTAGGGTCACTTGTTGATAGAAAGAGATGGTCTTCTAAATTTCCATTTGGCATATAGTCATACACAAGATATCTCTGGCTTCCCTTGTCTTCAAAATTCTTCTGATCACTCTCATCAACCACACAACAACCTCTAAGCGGCACGAGATTCCGGTGCTTGAGATTGCTAATGATCTCCACCTCATTACAAAACTCAACATCCCCTTGGAAATCAGATTCCAAGATCCTCTTAACTGCCACAACTGACCCATCAGACAAAATTCCCTTGAAAACCAAACCGAACCCGCCTCTGCCGATGAAGTTTTTAGACGAAAAATTGTTTGTGGCCTTCTCAAGCTCCTCAATTTTGAACCAAATGGACCCTGTGTTAGGTCTCAACCTGCGCCTAGACCCTTGTTCCTCAGGATCAAAATCAAACTGAAAAGACTCAAGCTTTTTCTTCCTCCTACACTTCCTATCATACCAAACATAAACCCCCAACAAACAAGACATAACCAACAGAGCAACACCAGCACCGGTCAAACCAAAGACAAGAGCCTGATGACCCTTTGACCCAGAATCCCCGTGTGAATAAACCGACATACTAAAAATGCAAGTAACAGCTCCATTACTCTCAGGTCCAAATTCGTTGACAATTCCAGCAGCATACAGAATCGCGAAGTAGAAACAATCGATCGAATGAGAAGAATTACCGTCGATTGAAATCAACTTCTGCTTGACCTGCAACCCCGCGGCGAGGCACAAATCGCAGAGGGAGAGATCGGTGAGATCTGGTTTGCAAGCGGTGTTGAGAGGGGTGGAGGGACCGAGCTTGTTGGTCCAATCGGGGAGGGTTTGGATTCCGGCACAAACGTTGGGGGAGATGACGAACTGAAGAGGGTCGAAGCATGAGTGTATGAGGTTGTCGGGGAGAGAGAGGGAAGAAAGCTTGGATTGGAAGTCTTGGAGGCATGAAATTGAGGTTGGAAGGTTCGGGAGCTGGAAACGTGAGGTTTCTTTGAGGTGTTGTGCGAGTCCTATGCCGAAAAGAGACAACAGAGATATGCAACACGTGCTAGAATTGGCTTCGTCTTTGGATGATAAAGAATGGAAGGTTTGGCAAGCAGAAGAGTTCCATGGAATTCGAAGAACATAATTCAAGTCCATCGGACATTCCAATGATGGGGGTGAAGGAGACGGAGCTGCTGAGCTCGTGCTCAGAAAGTAAAACAGAGCAAAAAGCAAAAACAGAAGAACCTTATTCATGGTTTTTGGTTGTGATGGGTGTGACTTGTTGTTCCTCTGTGAACAGAGCAGAAAGCTTTGATGTTTTGTTTGTTTCTATTTGTGATGAATCTGGTTTGGGGGTTGAGATGAGTCAAAAAGAGGAGTGTTGATGCTGATTAGTGAACCAAACATGATGACGATGATGCTGAAGTTGCGTTCAAGGGAGATGAATTGGGAATAGAAGGAAATTGAGAATGAATGAATGAAGGTTTGGATCAAAACTGGAAAGATCATAGTATGCTGAGGTGATATTCTTGGCTGCTGGGTGTGGCTGGGTTAGGTGTATTCGTTGTTAAACTGAGCTTTCAAGAATGGAGAGTGGAGTGAACGCGGCACATGAAGGGCACAACAAGTTGTGATAATTGTGGTAACGTGAATGGCACGCGCTTGTATGATGGATTGGTGGTGATGATGGGCGGCTGCAATTATCTAAAGCAAAGAAAGTAAGAAAGAAAGAATGAAAGAAAAGGTGTGGCAATTGACTTTTGCAGAACACAACGTGGATGGATTGGCATTATCATTAGTTAATACTAACAGTAATGTAAGTAACCAAGATTAGAAGGAATACTTACAACAACTAAATGAGGGTGAGATATTTATTTATTTATTTATTTTCACCTCTTGTCAATGTCTGTCACGTAAACCTTAGTCCCCATCTGCAAAACTGCTGATTTAATTGTTGATTATCAATTATTAAAATTTGAAACACAAAATACTCTGTCTGTGTGTCTTGTATCTTGTATCTAATCTAACTAACTATAACTAAACATCTATCTATCTATCTATCTAGAGAAATACTAGTATATATGAAGGCAACAATAAGTATATTCATTCAATTCAATACTAATGGATTAAGTGAGTGTGTATTACTACTATCTGTAATCTGTATATGGATTTCCTTCTTCCAACCTGTCATTATCATAAAGCGTCCAGATTTGAATTCAATCTTTGATTACAATACCCATCACTTGCCGACATAAACCATTTTCTTCACTTTGTTTTTACGTGTATCATAATCATAGTTTCGTACTCATGAATATTATAACAATTTTTTAATATGTGCAATAACTAAATATAAAAACATTTTATTAGAAAATATAGATTCATTATAGTAGAGGATTAAAATTTATTAAATATTTCTTTATTTTCATTCAAAAATTTTATTTTTTTAATACGTATAATATTACGTACGTTAAAACAACTGATGTTATGAGTAGAATACTTATTTCTAAATATATTCTTAATTGTGTTTGGATAGACTCTATGCCTATGAGAATATTTTTTAAATATAAAAAAATATTGAAGTTACAAGCTTAATTTTAATATAATTATTTATATTTTCATGAGAATTTGGTTTATTCATCTCTCATGATGAGAATATGAGCTATGGAAAATGTATTATAATTATGTTTTAGGAATAAATCATACTCAAGATTATTGTTTTAAAGATTTAAACAAGTATGTGTGTATGATATTCTTAAAACAAATGTCTCCTAAGGGTATTAAAGAGAAAAAACACTAAGCACATCTTCAATTTTAGTTTGATAATTAATTAGGGTTTTGCTATCAATTGCTCTAAGGACAATGGTTAAGTAACTTATTAATGAAAACTTTAAATTTAAAATAAATTTTAAAAATTCTCGTAACATTAAATACTTTACCGTTTCTAACATTTAGTTTTTATTCATAAGTTGCTTAATCATTGCCTTTAGGGCAATAGATAGAAAACTCAATTAAATATTAATATTTTTTAGATAACGACATCATTGAAATTGATATATCTAGTACTCCCTCCATTCTTTTTTATTTTTCATAATTTTAAAAATCACACAGATTAAAAAATATAATTAATAGTCTTGTTTTTGTAAAAATTATAATTCTCTTTTATACTTTATTGAGCTTTAAAATTATTAATTTAATTTAAAATTATTAATTATCTATTAAATGATAAATGTATAGAATAATAAATGAATAAGAGTATAATAGAAAAATGAACAATAAATACTTTTTTAAACTTTTAAGTGACAATAAAAAAAAAACAATTTTTTTTAAATTACAACAATTAAAAAAAATGAAGCGAGTAACTTTCACCAATAAAACCTTTTTAGTACATAAATCAAATTTCGTATTTAAGAGACTAAAATGCTTATTTATTTATTGTCCTTTTCCTTCACTTCAATGCAATTGCTCTCTGCTTTCGTTCGCTTCACTCTCCTTCCTTTGACTTTTCTTCTCATCTCTTCCTCACAGCTGCATGTATATGCTCTAAGCTTTGATTTCACAATTTTTCAAATCTCCTTTCCAAAAAACACAGTGCTTTTAAAACGATAAACAATAGTAATATTTACTCCCTCGGTTTCTTTTTATTTGTTAAGATAAAGAAAATATTTTTTTTTATTTATATGTCTATTTATACTTTTAATGTAATATTAATTAATTGCACATTTTTCTATTGTACCATTAGATAGTAGTAGTTAATACTCCTTCCGGTCCTTTTTATAAGGACTCAACGTGATAATTGTAGTTATTAAAAAAACATGTAATTAGATTAGTTAATATATTAGAATTTTAAGAAATTATAATACTTTTTTTAGTTTACTCTTATTTAATGTATTGGAAAGTAGTAAAAGATACTATCAATGTTCATTTTTATATGTCCACTTTTAGGAAAAAATTTATTTATTTTTATCTGTCCACTTAGAGTTTCAAGGTGATATTAAATGCATTTTTATCAATTATATCCTTTATTTGATTAGAGCACCCATTGATATTATACTTTTTTAACCAATCAAAAAATGAGAGATAAAAATTATTATAAGAATTTTAAACATTATTTTGGTGAAAACAAGAATAATGATTGCATTTTTTAATATGTGTAATTTAGTCAAATCTTAGAATTAAAAAAGTTGATTCATTACGAATGACAAACATGAAAAAGGATAATTAATATTTGTAAATTTTGATGAAAGATCTTATAAAAAGGATCACTGACATTGTCTGAAAAGGGTCTTATGAATAAAACTAGAAGGAATACTTTACTATTAATCTTATTTTTAAAAATGAATACTTTAATCTGCTATACAAATAAACTATTATAGGCCATGAACAATTAATGTAAGTATTTTGACCCAATTAGTACTGGTCTGACCATGTAATTTATAGATGTTTTTTTTTCTTATGTTAAGAATTTATAGTTAAAAACTTTTTGGGTAAAATGATTTCTACTTTTTTTTAACTTGGTTGTATTTTTCACCTATTACAATAATATTCAAAAGGTACTTTTAATTCAAATTAACGATATATACATTGTATGCTTGCTTTTTTCATTTTACTCACTCACTTAAGAGAAATAAATTTAATATTATTGAATTATTTTTATTTGACTAAAAGTTTACTTTTTTTTTCTTTTTTCCAAAAAAAATAAAGTTTATTAAAAATATTGAAAATTTTCATATATTTATTTGTCACACCTATGTATTTATGATCACGTCAATTATTAAGTAATTTTCAACTTGAAATTAAATATACTTTTCTTTGTATGAATTAAACTAATTATGTAAAAATATATATAGAGTATTTTTACAATAGTAGCAATAGGTTCTTGCTATAAAATTAAGTGTCTATTTGGGTACTTCAACATTTTTCCCGAAAGTATTTTTAGTTATACTAATTTCGAATCTCAATGTAAATATGACGGAAGTAAAAAATTCGTACTTCTCTAAAAATATTTTTTCTTACTGTAAAAATATAAAAAAACGGACCCTAATATATGAAAAAGGTTTTACAAAATAAATTACTATTTAGTCATTTCATTATTTAATAAATGTTACAATACACATGTTATTAACCTAAAAATTAATAATTTCCCAAAAACCCTAATAGTTAGGGCAAGTTTGACTACGTTTGAGGAATTAATCTTTTAGTCTAATTATAAAATAAGAGGATAAATGAAAAACGAAAAAAAAACTATTGATGCAATACATTGAATAATGACACACTACTTTAACAACATCTTATTCGGAAGTTTATTTAACGAGATTTAGTGCAAGGATGCGAATATAATTTTTTACCGAAAATGATTTTTGGTATTCTTTTTTTAAAAAAGATTTCCATGTATAGTTTAATTACTTTTTACCGGTTTTGTTTATAAATAAAACCTTTCGGCTCAATGTCAATCTCATCAAACCCTAAACAAAAAAAAGCTTGATTTCGCAATCTAGTCTTGCCTACTGCAAGTCAAGAAAAAAGGTTTGTTTTCACAATCTAATCTAGTTTTGTTTAAGCTTTTCTTGAGTCTCATATTCTCTTGCTAATCAACATGCGTGATCCCTGTTTGTGAGTTGATAATAACAATCACAGTGGTGAATATCATATTTCACTTGGTAGGATAAAACTTGTTTGTTTTTGGCGAAAATAAGCAATTTAATTTTTATTGTATGAAGAAAATATATTGATTTACTGACACGATTTTCATAATTGCATAGTTGATATATTGGTTGATGTTTTTGATGATTTAGACACTGCCATGTGTATTGACGTTCATCATCATATAATTTAACCTATCATTGTTAAAAAATGTTATTTATTAATGTTTTTGGCATTGAGTTATTCTCGTTAGTATATACTTTCTAACAGAATTATTAAAGATTTTTAATGATTATACTAACATACAATACGATTAAACTAAAGTCTTTACTAACGATGATGACTAGTCCAATGAAGCTAAAAGTGTAGGGAATGAACTTGTATATTTTTAACCCTTATTATAACTTCAACCCCTAGCATGATATATTAGGCACGAGGCTAGCTCTGTACCTGCTCTGAATGAGTATGTGCATATAGATTAATTTATTCAAGTTTCTCACTTTCTTTTATGGAAAAAATCTTGAATTCCAAAGTTGATATGTGAAAATGTTACAACTTTTTTTTTTTCATCGTTGATAGGAACAATAAAATTTCTTATTTGTAATGGACGTGAATGTTGAACCCGCTATTCTACAGCCTTTGCTAAACCGCACTGAGGTAAGTCTTCAGAGTAATAGTTTTATCATCATAGAACAAATTTTTTAAAAGTCAATATATTTTATTAATGTTAATATATTTTTTTTAATGTGTGTTTTCTTATTTAAAAACTTACGTTTTTAACGGAGGTAGTATTTATAACAATGTCACAATTCAAATACACATACCTCATGATATTTTATTTAGTTACTTTCTAAAACAAAAACTAAAGTGCAACAATGAATTCAATAAAAGAAGAAGAGATAAGAGCAATTGATAAAGTAGTGTGTTTATATTGAGACAAATTTACTTTATTTATACTCAAATAATAGGATTTTATATAAAAAAAAGTTAGTGTGTGACAAAAAAAATGTTTAAATACTACTGCTCAATATGATTTTGGCAAACATAATACTTGTGTACGTTGAAATTGTTTGAAAATAACTCTTTTTGAGTCAAGTTTCACGTTATCTAAAATTTAGAAGAAGACTCACCTTGATTAAGTTGACAAAAATAATAGGAAAATAATACTATATAATAGACTCAAGTCTATAGTTTCAATTTGCACCATTCAGAAACACTTGTCAAGTGAGTTTCAAACAGTGTAAACTATGATGCTAGAAGAAGAAAGTAGAATTTCAGTAAAAGAATAGGAGTAGTAGATATATAATATAATAATATAATATAATTGGAGGTGGTTGTGAACAAGGCATGATCAATGAAGTTGACCAAATCTCTATCTCTGGGCTGGCCTTGCTAGCAAATACTGCCGATGCCGATGCCGATGCCGATGACAGTGCCGGAGCTATCTCCGATGAAAGGAGTCCAGCATGGTTTGTTACCTCTATATCCAACGCAAATCCTCGTAAACGGAAAATTACACGCCACTATGACATTGATCCAGATAATGTCTGCACAAATTATTTTTGTAAGACCAAACAAACTCCTATGTGGCGTAGGGGTCCTCTAGGACGAAAGGTGAACAATTTAATTTGAATGTCATCAATCCATGTTTTGATTATTAATTAATTAATTAATTAATTAATGTGTTTTCATTTGTGTGCAGACTTTATGTAATGCATGTGGCCTTCGGTTCGCTAAGCAGGCGAGGCGTGTTGGCCGGTGACCACCGTGGATGGCGGCCATCATATCAACGCAAAAACCATTTTGCTTTTTGCTTTCTGTTTTTTTGTTTTTTGTTTTTCAATAATAATATGTGCCCATCCTTGGAGACTTGATAAATTGTATAATTTCTCTGTTTCTCTTAATCTAATCTTAGACTTGGATAAAAGGGTAGTAATTATATAAAGTTCTCATGTTATTTTCCTTTTATTTGCTCAACATTTTATTTTTTTGCATATATATACATATATATATTAGTTATGTTATCCACCAGCTAAAATTTCAAAATTGGGCAAATGAGTATGATGGGTTTGTTGATATGGCAACCGTATAACAAGAAGTAGTGTTTTGAATAGAGATTATTACGTCTCACCACACCAAATATAGGCTAAACTCCACCTAACATGAAAACAGATAAACACACAATCAAAAGCTTTTCATTGTTTCTATCAACATCAACCTCTTCTGTTCTTTCTCTGCATCTTCTTAACTTCCTCTTATCCATTGCCATTTATCTTTTTTTCTTTCATTTTCAATCCCAAAATCCCTTTTTCATCTGTCTTTAATCTGATCCGATCCGATCCAATCTAATGGGAGACCACCCGCGCTCCCAAGCATTGGATTTGCACAACATCTTTAAGATTCCAAAAACAAAATCTTTGAAAGAAGTGGGCAAGGTTTACAAATCGCTTGTATCCAAACGGCACCACCATGACAAGAAAAATCACGAGGTAATCATCTTAATTAAATATATGTGAATGCCAATTAACCTTAACTTCAATTCTTGAAGAACATCATTAATATTACTGTAAAGCCAATTTTGAGTAAATGAAACACACCATTAGCCAAAGACAATTAAATCATATACATACATTCATATATATAAACACAATATAAGGCTACAACATTTTAAATTTAATAGAAGATTATTATATGGAAGAATCAAGGTTCGATCCTTAGAGAGGACATTAACGACTCGCGATGGATTAGTCTTCTCCCCTGGTAATAGGGTGGGACCTAGGAAACCAAAAAGGTTTTTCAATGGTTGGCATGATTTTATGACTGATGATGCTTGATGCAGGAGCCAACAACACCCTCAATATTTGATCATCATAATCATAATGATAATAAAAGAGTGGATGAAGACATTTGGAGTCCTAAGTTTTTGTCAAGGGCTGCAACTAGAAGATCCAAGACACCAACACCAAGAACAGCGTCTATTTCAAGACAAGCAAGCAGGCGATGCACAACACCAACACCAACCTCTCTATCAAGATGTTCTTCTAGTCGAAAATCCGCCACAGAAATTGCTACATCATCTCTCAAGAGGATCATGAGCAGAAGGGGTAACTCATCTTCTTTGTCAAGGAGCTTTAGTAAATTGGACATCTCTGAACCTGAGAAGCCCAAGCCCAACCTAGCAACATCTCCAAGAGAAGATGTGGGCTTAAAGAGTACCACAGAAACTGAACACATCCCTGCAGTTTCTCTGTCAAGCAATCTGAGCCGTAGGTCCACAACACCTATCATATTTTCACAGACAACAGCAAGAAGGAAACCCCCGGAAGTTGAGAGAAAGCTCCAGTGCACACTAGAGGACTTGTGCTTTGGATGCACCAAAAAGATCAAAGTTACTAGAGATGTTATCAAACATCCCGGGTATGTTTCTTTCATGTGATCTTACAGTTACATAAATATTCTGTGTTGCTCATATTGCTGTAATGGGGGCAATTAGCTATATGATGTTATGGAGTAATTAAATTAATTTGTTGGGGTGTAGAAATTTGCAAAATTTATTATACATACACATATACATATAAAAATGAAGGGTTATAAATAAATTAGCCCCTAAACTACACGGAATGTTTGATTTGGTTTAAAAATATGCAAAAAGATCTCGATATTTTATATGTTGTGCACGTTATTACAAACCATTAAAATTTTGATAAAAAATTGTGTGTGAAATGAACTTATGCTATAAAATAGTACGTGAAATGCACTATTCAATCCAACTTTTAATAGCTTTGATAGAAGTGTATTAAAGTGCACAACACATAAAGTAGGAGAATCATTTTGCACGTTTTTAAAGTATTAGCCTCAAACTCCACGTTATTTTTAACCTTTATGGACGTTGTTGTTTGAAGTGACATTTGCATAGATGGAATTAATAAACTAACTAAATTTTGCAACAGGGTGATTATTCAAGAGGAGGAGATTCTAAAAATAGAGGTGAAGCCAGGATGGAGAAAAGGAACAAAGATTACATTTGAGGGAGTGGGGGATGAGAAACCTGGATACCTCCCGGCTGATATAGTATTTTTGATTGATGAAAAGAAACACCATTTGTTTAGGAGAGATGGCAACGATTTGGAAATATTTTTGGAGATTCCTCTAGTAGATGCACTTGCAGGCTGCACCATAGCAATTCCTCTGTTAGGAGGTGAAGAAATGACTCTCTCATTTGAGAATACTGTGATATACCCTGGATATGAGAAGGTTATTAAAGGACAAGGAATGCCAGACCCCAAAAAGAATGGGAGAAGAGGTGACCTTCATGTCAAATTTCTCATTGAATTCCCCACAAAATTAAGTGATGAACAACGGAAAGAGGCTGCTAGTATCCTACAAGAATCATGTTAACTGACATTACATGACCATTGTTATATGCAGATGAGATGCACTATTTTGCTGCTATCAGTTTTAAAAAATTCTTGTATCATGCATTGCATGACAACTTGTTTCACTCTCCTAACCAAGAACATCAATAACAATGCGCCCAAAACAAGATGTTGTGATTCCATTTGACACCATTGAAAAAGAGAAGGAAGTTTGACCACGGTTACACTGAGGTTATCTTCAAGAGTTGCATTTACAATGTCTTCTTCTCCATTGCAGAATGCAACTCCATACTATCAGCAGAACACTAAGTTACTATACTAATTCATAGAAAGGACTTATAATAGCTTTTACTTATCCATCTTGTTGAGGAGGCTGACAGGTTTCTTCATAGAAACAAGTTATCCATTTGTAATTTACGGTCAACAAATTTAACTAGATAGTTTTTACTGGGGAATAGTAAGATGAGCAATGTCTATTTCTTCTTATTTCCAAAGAAACAAGACAGGAGATGGATAGAAAAAATAGTATACCAACTTCTATTCCATAGTTAATTATATTCGTCTTATTCATTAATTAATCAATTATAAAAAAACCCCATAAAAATTGAAACGAGGAAAAATAAAAAACCAAGTTGCTTCTACAGGTAATCCACCCCCCACCCTTCAAAATACATTTTTATACAAATTGAACTGAAGCTTGCGCTCAATTACAACAAATACAAGTTGCATTTTAGGAGCATCACACCAACTTATACGGAGAATATATTTTGCATCATTTCCAAGATCTTGTCTATTTTTAAACGTTTTCTTTATCTTATGTATTATTTACTGGAATTTATATATTGTAATGATTAATTTCATTCGGTTTATAACTTTTTCATATGGACAAAACTAGCATACATTCCAGCATTATAAAGCAAAAGCTATATAGTACAGAGACAATTTTTCTTTCTTTCACTTTTGTTTTTCATTTGGACATGCGAGAAAGACGTCCAGTAGCCTATAAGAGTCACGTTCGATATTCCTATATTAACAAGTTCTCCGCTCAATCTAAACTTTACACCACTATCTGTCATTATCCTGAGTCTCACGGTTTTCATGTCCAGGAGTTTCAGTAAAAACTTGTCCTTGATCTCTTACATCTCTGAACATTGAAAAAAAGGAGTTGAGGCCCTCAGATGAAGCACCTCCCAAGATCCATAACAACAAAGAACTGAATGAATTCATGGATCCAGAGTTCGAACCCCTTTCTGCTTGACCAGGAATCTGTGCAGGGTTGGCAACCCTGTCTGAATTATTCTCTGACCGCCCTTGAGGATCAGTAGTTCCTGGTCCATTCTGAGGAATTGCCTGATCAAAACCAGGTCTGAAACCTGTTCCAGAAGCCAAATCTGTGTTGTTTAATCCCTGGTTTCTTGTGTTCAATCTTGTGATGTGTAATGTTGATGCGAGAATAGTAGATGAGGTAATATGGAAGTCTGGGTGTTGTTGAAGTTGTGACCGTCGATTATGCATGAACCTTTGTAACGCTGGAACCTGAGTAATAAACATGGCAGAATAGTTTCAATTATAAACAAATATGAGCAAACTTATAATGAATAGAAAGAAATCTTGAAAAAGAATCCTAATTACGATAATTGACATTTTGAATATACCAAGAATTAAAATCTCAAAATTATATTCATTTTCCTAATTTTAGAACGAATCCATTTGTTTGTTGGTCTAAAAGCTCATATTTAACCCACGTTTCCTATCTCCTCATCAAGTCTTGGGGACCTCCTAAAGACAAAAAGGCCTTTCTCCTTAGAAGGAAACATCCAAGATACAATAGTGTCAGAAAACACCATAAAGAACCATCTAATGTCTCGTACGATCTCTTATAGCCAATAATATTTCTCTCCCCTCACAATAAAACTCTGCTTCCATAAATCATAATCTCTCTAGGAATGGAAATCATCGTCAGATGAAATTATGCTTTTGCTGCGTCTATACTCAATACTACAACACATCAAAATAGTATTTATTGGGTGCCTTATAAGATATTTATCCTTTTGTCAATTCTACTTCCGTGCATTAAAAAGATATAGGAGAGTACTGTCATAATTTCAAAATTCAAACAAACCCAGATGATAAGCATCAACTCTAACAGACTAACACCGAATTATCAATTGCGGGAGAATTTAATAGGCCCCCCGCGGCAAACACAAAACCCAAAAGAAAAAGAAAAATATAAGCAAAACACAAGAGGAAAGATAAATTTTCAATTTCTAATAAGCCAAAGGTCACTATTTGTTACCTCAAACCGATTCCAGAAGTACAGGATAAGGTGTTGCATAAAAGCTGCAGTTGTAGAGAGAGCCAAATATGAAAAACCTGGAAAAAAAAATAAAAATCAAAATAACATTAATTTAATCCAACTAAACCAAAAAAGTAAAATAAAAAAAGCAGTATAAACATACCATAAGCATAAGAGAAGAAATATATGTGAAAGACCAGAAAATACAGCAAAAAGAAGCGAGGAAAGAACTTCATTGATATTGGTGTTCGGACGCTGCAAGTTACAATAAACATACTCATTATTAGATGAGCATAAAAGAATAGCACAACAATATAGATGTGCATGAAAGTGAACTGACCAGACTAATCAAACACCAGTTAAATACAGTCATCACAATAATCTATCAATGAGATGAGGTATAAACACCACTACACCGGCCAAAGGCATCTTTCTTTTGTTATGGCTGAAAAGTAAGAAGATAGCTTTGCTCGAGCTGTATTCTCTTTTAAAGAATCCCAAATTTTGAAAAACACATTTAGACGTGGTCTTAGAAGGGAAGAATAGTCCAATAACTAAAAGAAAAAAAGAAACAGTGAAATTCTTATCTCCCAAGTGATGCCAAGTTTATAATATGTGCTAAAGGAATTGGATAAATATACAATAAAACACCCCACTAGCATTGACTTCAGCATGCACAACCAAAACCAAGCCCCAGCTGGTTATAAAACACTTGGTAACAAAGCCACCAGACATGATGTCTCAGCAGTGATTTCAAACTTAACACCATAGCTAAGTTATAAAAAGAGAGAAGATACCTAATAAGGGTAAATAGTTCACACAACCATACGAGAATCAGGACCATAAAGGCGAGTAGCTGGTCGTCATAAAACTCAAAGAGAAAAAACAGAATACCAATCATAATCTGCAGCATCAATAAGAAATTTATCAGCAAAGGTTATAAAATAAGACAGTATAGATGAGAGATGATTCAACTAAATAATTCGGACAAAATTAAATCAACTGAAATGAGTGGCTTACAGGAACAAAGACTAGTGATTCAATCACATGTACAAAGATCAGCTGAAATGTTGGAAGGTGATGCCGAGCATGGTGTTGAAGCTGCACTGTAAAGACTAGCAAATGTGAAAAGCTAATCCCATCCCATGTGCAGAAAAACATGGCAAAACCATGAAAGCATTAGCATAATATCTGATATGCCAAATGACTCTATTCTTACAGTCAACCAATTTAATCGATAAGAATTAGTGATGAAGAGCCTTCTGAATAAACCTTCCAATCACAAAGTAGAAGCATTCCTGGACAACCCCGAGTATCTGATGATTGCCTCTAAACTTATATTTTAGATGAACAATCCATGGGGAAATGGGCTAAATGTCAAGGTAGATGCAATGCAAGAAGGAAACAGTAGATTGTCTTATAATGAAACATCTGTCTACAGAATAAATCACGCTTACCAGTAAACTTCAGCATGCGCGTTTGAGTTTCTCTCAAAGTGAATGACACAGACATTGTGGTAGTAAAAAACACAAACAAGGACATCATAAGCACACCACACTTCATCACAAGATAATCTGAAATGGCAAATTGATACATAAGTTACAATTGAACAATAGAAGTTCTGATTTACATTTTACACTACCGATTAACAAAAAACAATATAATGCAAGCTGGAAAGGCAACAAAAAACAAAACACAGGATAGTTAAAACTTGAGGCGGTGAAGAAGAGTGGGTCTTGTAGCTTATTGCATCACGGCTGAATTTAATAAACGATATGGAATCTCCGCTAGAATATGCAATCTAAAAAATTTAGTCTTAGAAGCAAAGGATAGAATGCAAATTTTGCTATTGTACTATATTGTGCCCAATACCCATCCCGGATGTAGTCTTCCGAATTCTGTATGGTCTGTAAATTTATGAGAGTTCGGCCTCTATGTTACAAAGAAAAGACCAGGAAATTGATATTCAGCAGTGACATTATGTTGAAAGTAAACTATCAGTTGTTGCCTGGATCTGGAAGACAGGATGTAAAAGGTAGGACTCAAATTTGAGGATGAATCAATCTGTTGATATTCACTACTTTCTATTTTTGTTTCTGTTTTTCATCAGTAAGTTGTCAATTCAATACTGAGAGAGCTCTTTGACTAACTGATTCATTCCAACTTCAACTGAACCTAGCAGTGAAGGTACTTTGATGTTTACGCAGAAAAAACAGTGGACCATACTAATCTTAAATTTGGATTTAAACATCAACTTCATGTTTCAAGTACTATAAAAGGCCAAAAAAGATCATTGGGCAAACAGAAAAATCCCACAAATCAAAGTAAAGGCCATGAAATCAATCTTTTCTTAAGAGGATTGAGCAGTGCCCAACAAAGCAGATAGAAGAATAAAACAACAAACCTCCAAATCTAGCTGGGCCTTCTGGTGCTTCTAGTGCATAACTAAGGTTGTAGAATTCTTTTGACTGATAATTATAAAGATAACCTGCCATTAAGTCCCAAAAAAATGGGCCATAAATAAATTCAATTAAATCCTGAATGTTCAAATAATGTAGATGACAGATCACAGATGATTAAAGTAGTGGTTACTGGACAATTATATACATTAGTTTACCCAAAGAATAGGCAGTTACCTTGACCAGGAGAACTCAATAAACTGTTGATTAAAATTGTATCATATCCAACAAATCTGTTTATGAGTAGTTGCTGCCACCTGGAAACGAAAAAAACATTCGATATCAGTATTTAACATAAATGAAATGCTGATAAAGAAAAATAATTTAGTCCCCTTCATAACTACACAAAAGTAGCTCTCAATCAACTTGTCAAATGCTGGACTAAAATCAGATGATGATGCTAATATCTTTACCTGTTTCCAAAGCAGGAGTGCCAAGCTGATATGCTAACATTCACAGTACGGATATTATGATGAGACTTAGCACTTTCGGGTAACAAAAAATACCCCTGTGGAATATATTACATGATCAGTAATAGAGAAGAAAAGACTTCAATAAATTACAAGATCAACATCAAAAGCAGCTTCATCAAGTTGACAGAATCTACTTCAGAAATGGAAGTATGTACTATCTTGCAAAAAGTTCAGTCTTAATCAACATAAAAATTGAATACATAAAACAAGATTAATATACCTTTTCCATAGTGTACAAATATGTAGGTTCAAATAGATTGTTTTTCTTGTTGAGCCATTGCACTGAAATTGAAAAATTGAAAACACAACTTATTAAACAATAATACAAGCAAAAGGGAATGTGAGAAAGAAGGAGAAAAGAAAAAAATCGAGATAAATCATTCATTGATATGGAAAAACTCCATAATGCAAAGTCATGAAAATTGTTTATGTTAAGATCAAGTCCCACATCGACTAGAAAGAAGGCCACCATAAAATATATAAATGGTGTGGCAATCCTCCTCCTATAAGCTAGCTTTTGGGAGTGAGTTAGGCCCAAACCCAAATTCTAATAGTTTATGTAGAATACCCTACACTTATTAGGTTCCTAATTTCAGGACAATAAAACTTCAAGAAACCTTTTATTTTTCCCAATTAATTTTCTTAAGGAAACAGACTCTGAAAATCAAAGAATTCAATGTGGAAGGAACCCATTTTTCAAACTAGCAAACCATTATCAGCTTGTAAATTTTACCAATAGGGGAAGGGAATACGGAATTTTCAGAAACCCTCAAAAGCCTCCACAGCATACTTCTCTAAGCTCCCCCAAATTGAGTAGGGAGGGGAAGAATGTTAGGTAATAATGTTAAGTTGTTAACTTTTTAAAAAGGGTAAAACAGTTGAATTTAAATTTATGTTATTGTCACTCATTTTAACTTAAACTAAATATCGATTTCCTTCTGATTGTAAATTGTTTGCATTCAAGTAGGGTAAGGGTTTACTCTTCATTCCCTTCCTTTCCTTCCCATATTAGAAAAAACACACACAACACAGTAAATTATTGAAAAACAGAAAAATAAATCCAATCAACAGAAGTCTTTGTTCCCTTCATATTTAAAAAAAAATCTGAATAAATTATAATATTTCAGTAATTAAAAATGCCACTTGGCATGTACTATGATTCAAACATAAGTGGAAAATATTGTAATACCTGCATAAGAGTTGAGCTTGTCCAAATGAAGGATATGCATCCATTTGGGAACATCAACATGCAGATGTACACCAGCAATATTCTACACTTGAAAATTGAAAGTTTAGCGGATGCTTGAGTAATTTTGATCGTTATTTAGGAACATACATATATATATATGTGTGTGTGTGTGTGTGTGTGTGTGTGTGTGTGTTTGTTTGTGTGTGCATATATGGAATGATCTAGCTCAAAGAAATATTGTATCTCTTACCCATAGCTTCTGGAAACTTCCAATCACCTGCATTGTGTGTCTCCAAATGAACAAGATACGCCTATACCACTTTTTACCAAAATGTATAATTGCTGCTTTTAAAGTCTCCTTGGCTGATGAAGTAAAACTATTTTGTGGCTCCTCTTTGTCAATTTTGATGACAATGTCTTCAACAACTGGACTGGGGTTTTGGCTAGTTGTAGACGTTTCAGGTTGATGTTCAAGAAACTCAGAGTCAGTCTTCCAAAACTTGAACACCAATTTTCCCCTCCTAGCACCTGAACCAATCGAGTTCCACCAAAACTTGGAAGCCAAAAATGTGAATTTGTCTCCATTGACATCAGAAACTTCTATTTTATCTTTTAAACCTTCTGTTTCAGGAGGATCTACTCTGTTTGGTTCAGAATCATTATCAGACCACGAGCCAGCACTGGTTACCTACAACATTGATTTTAGAAATACGTCATACATGCAGCAAGGCAACCAAACGTATGCAGAAAAATGATCTCCAAAATACTTACTAAACCTTAAAGTGGTTATTGGATCTATCAAAAGGAAAGGTCAAGGAAAGAAGCAATTTCTGACTTCTACAGTAAAGAAAGCGAAGATTTATAGTATTTTATAGACAAAAAACTTCAAGATATACGTCAATATTTACGTTCTTATAACATAATTGGCATTAACTATTCACACAGTTTGACTCATGGGATAAAAACAGTTAAAAGTACAAACAAGAGTGTGCATTTAAAGAATGGAAGGCAATAGTACCTTAATCTGAATAAGTTGGGCTTCTGACGTCTCAACTTTAGATAGCTCACTTGAACACCCAGGCTTCACAAAGAGAATAATAAACTTATAAGAAACCAAAGGAATAATTAAAATAAAACAAAACTGAAGTTGATTCTAATTCAAGCAGAAAGCAGTGAGCCAGTGACTAATAATGAAGTAAACTGAAACAATCTTGATTCTTGGGTTTCCAGCCACTAAAACCCTTGACATGGGTCAGTACGTGGACCAAACAACTAGTTTTCTGGCCTTGTGGTTAAGTATCAGTCTATCAGAAAAATCATTTAATATAATTTGGACATGTAAAATGTAGAAATGAAAATGCAACTCCTATGCAGAAAAACTAGGAGCTGAAGCAAGATCATGAACCAGGACAAGAATGAGACAAATACCATGCTTAGAAAAGTAAAAGAAAAGCAAACATAAGTCACATGATACTGTGCTTGAAATAATATTCCATGCAAATAATATTTGATTTGGTTGATATTGATATCTTCTATCATCAGAATAGGAAACAATTATATCAATCTGTACAATTTAGGAACATGAAATTGTTTTATTAACCCGTAAATATGAATATAAATCCATGAGGCTGGGAGGTTTCCACTCAAGCAAATTCAGACACTTCAAAAGATATCTCAGAGCCCATTCCCTTTGGTTATGAATCATTCCAATTTTTTCCATGAAATCAATGAGGCTATGATTGATGAAATGGCAGCATTTAGATTGCAATATTAATACATGACTCTTGTTCATTTCCCTCCTAGGATATTTACAGTTGTTTATCACTGGCCTTATTTACTATCAAAGCAGGTCCTGGTGAACATGTGAAAGGTTGCCTCGTAGCTAATAAGCTAAAGGCTATACACAAATTTTAAGACTGGATTGTGGAGATATTTCTCCCCTGTTGATAATATAACATCTGTCTGGCTTTTCCATGAACATAATCAACAGAGTTCTAGTCAAAAGAACCCCCTTGATATTCTCAATCAAATGATGAATGTTAAATAGCAAAAGCAGCACCAAATGAATGAATCAAGTCCTAACATTCGACCAGTATTTAGAATATGGTTGTTCACCACGAAACAAGCCAAGCCGATTTCTAACTAGGTATTATCTCTGGTCTGCAGAAACTTATACAGTTATACTAGTAGTGATAAACAAACAAACTCACCAATCTGGTTCAAAATTGATAGAAAGAGTTTTGGTTTAAGTTCTTCCTTCACCAATTTCAATCCAAGTTCACGATTATACATTTAATTTGAGGTATAGTCAAGCAATCAAAGCCAGTCGGTAACTAATTCGCTTAAAGTCTTAAACAGATAGACACTCATACAGCAGTTGAAAATTTAATCACAGCCACAGATTAAAAATCAAAAGCCCTAAAAGAGAACGGAAAGTTGAAATTGAGCGAGGGATAAGCTAAAAAGGCACCTGCTGAACGTAATTGGCGTGCATAACAACGAGAATGCAGAACAAGGTAATGGCAACGATAAGGTAAAGATACTCCAAAGCAACTCTGACTTTTGGTGTCAGCATCTGCGAAAACCTCTCCTGCACGCGTATGAAGGTCTGCTCTGGATCCATCGCGCGGCGAAACAAGGAATGAAAAAAGAATTTCGGAAGAAAGTGATGGAAAATCAGAGTGGTTTTCTTTTCATATTGAACATCATCAACGTTCTTAACGAGGATTTGGATTACTACAATAAATAGGAATAAGAAAGAAACGGTTAATTAATTGGTTAGTATTTCATTTCCTTGCGGTCTCCATTTGCGTAGTGCTTGCTTCTTTTCTATCTCTACTTTTCTGTACCAATTTGTCAATTAAGGTGTTTCAAGTTAGGAAATAGCTGTGCCAGGTCGAAAATTCATTATTTATTTAACTTGTCTAAATCTAAAAGATAAATTTTCTCAAAAAAATCTAAATTATAGTTAAGTCTGATGTATTTAATGAAAAAGAGTTGAGAAATAATTCAATTTCTTAAAAAATATATAGTTTTCTCCTAATGAATTTTTGTTTTTGGCTACAAAACGGGGCCTAAAACGGCCCAAATCACGTTAAGGAAAATATTTGAGAAATTGTTATATTCATTAGTGTTAATAATATTATTATCATTATTCAGTAAATAAAAATATATAATTATATTATATTTATTATTATGTATTTTGATTTATTGATATTTTACATGTTTTCTACAAGTTACTTTTACTATTATTTTATAATTATACTATTTGTTCATTTTATACTAATGCAAAATGATTAACCTTTATAGAATTAGGTCTATTAAAATTTTTATGCTTCATTTTTTAAAATGAAATTACTTAAATATTTTCATATGTTTCAATCAACGTGTATACTTTTTTCAATATATAAAAAAAATGTGTATGTGTAATAAAAAAAGAAAAAGTGTATAAATAAAGGTATAGTTTATGATTGATTTAGTTATTTAAAAATTAGAATATTAATACTTAATTTTTTTTCAATATTTATATTAGAAAAAATTATTATTAAAAAAGAGAACTGAATATTACAAAATGACATAAATAATTAAAATTAAAAGATGAGACAAAACATAAAAATAAGAAATAGTCTAAGAAATGAGTCAAAAATAATCATTTATTGTGATCTTACAATAGTCAAATTGGCGTAACAAAATTCTTAAACCAAAAAGGTCATAACATCTCACCAAGGAATGCTCCTTGGAAGTTGAATTCAGGGGGTTACGTAGTCAGATATTCTATGCCGGCCGTGTAAACAGGTTATTGAATCTATTGAGCATTTGTTTTTTACATGCAATATTTCCTGTAAAATCTGGACACCCCAGTATTCTGGTTTTTTCTGTTTCAGTGGTTCTCTCATCCTCCTAAAACCCTTTTGGTGTATGACACTGTGGCAAATACCATAGACTTGACATGGTTTAATTTAAAGACTTTCGTGGGCGCACGTCATTATCATAAGATTAAGAAACTAAATTAATCCTTGTTTATTTACTTTTAACTCCTCATCCTTAATATGAAAAGTTGAGATTGATTAACGAAATCCAGATATCTTCACTCTTTCTTTAATCCTGTTTTGGAGTACGAGAAATCATCGTTGATTTTTGCATATTTCTCCATCTGAAAGTTTTCATTTCCATATTGTGTCCCGAGGAAAAGTTTCAGTCCTTCGAACGTGTGGACATGAGTCGGCAAGGGCTGCGTCAACCCTTCAGAAATCTAATACTTCACAGTTGATTAGAGTGGAAAATGTTTGGAAATAGGACAAATAAAGACAACTAGCAGTCTAGCATACACAAAACTGGATAATATATCACCTATACTTGAAAGAAAAAATGACACTCACGGTACATAAACCTCAACAACACAACTCTACCACCCCTCCAAGCCATTGAAAAACAACACACCCATCAAAATTTCATATTCATAATATCGAGGAAAAATATATTTTAAAAAAAAAATTAGCCGACCTCAGGACTTGTTGTATAAAAAAAATGAACATTGCTTTTAAAACCAAAGAATAGCACAAGAAACAAAAAAAAATATAATTAAACCAGTGTCTCCAAAAGAAAAATTGAGAAGGCACTGAAAGAAACAACAGCAACCTGCAAGAAAACAATTAATAACCATCAAACGTGAGCAAAGATCTGTATAACGTGTTCTGTAGACAACTGCTATACCATTTCATGTGAAAAAATAGATAACATTTCACAAAGGTAGCATACCTGGAAAAGGCAATCTTCTACCAGGGCCGACTTATAACTTAGCACAACACATTTCTTCAAAATCATACTTGATAAGCAAAGCAAGTATAGATTTGGATAAAATTTTCATTTCCCTCATTGTTTTCATGATCAACTCCTTGGTGCAAATGCAGATAATGCATTTGCATGTGCAGGTGGGAGATTGCTCAGAAGGGGTTGCATTTGTTGCCCATATAATGAAATTAGATGAGAAAAAGCTCTGCCTACTAGAGCTTTAACTTCGGATGTCTCAACAGGTGATGCCACCACTTGAGCAAAAAGATTCACTAATTCAGGGACGAGGGAGAGGATCTGCGTTACATTCAGAAATGGAGCAAACAGAATTAGCTTAAGAGAAAATATCACCATTGGAGGAAAAACAAAACATGGAAAGAATCTTGAAGGTTCTGAAAAGAAACAAATACCTGTGGATTGGATGAGAATACGAGGGTAGACACACAACTATAGACAGCCATAGACTCTTCATGGTCTTCTTTTAACGGAAGAACTCTCAAGAAAACAGGAAGAACCTGTAAAATGAATTCACGAAGTCCAATAACTGTTTAGTGTACTATATAAGTTTGAATATTCATGACAAGAATTTAAAAACGGCAAGCACGAGCCATATAAATAAAACAGGAAATTACCTGATTTAATGGGATAGATTCAGGGTGTACCATAATCATTCTCGCCACGGCACCAGCTGCATTATCCCTCACTGCATCATCGGGCTCAGACTCACCAAACAAGGGGTGAAGTCCACGTAATATATTGTCATAATATCTGAGTATCGGATTAAAGAAAATGGTAAATCAAGAAAATTGCAAGGTATACTAGGACAGAATTCTACCCCAAAAACAGCATTTAATACCAATATAGACACAAATCATCATATACAATTGACTCCCATGAGCTAACCCGAAGAACATCAGGAAGATCATGAGCAGCTATCAAATGAGTAGTAGTATTAAAAAGGATACCTCAAAGCTGAATCACCACCATTTTTGCACAACTCTCCAACACAAAATGCAGCATTCCTTCTATTTGTGGCCTCAGAAGATGCAAGTTCTTTAAGTACCAACGGCATCACCCGCTGAGGGAAAAGATATCACATTTTACACAAATCAATTAAAAATTTCAATACACCCACTCAGATTGGCAAAGGAGATTTAAAAAAATTATAAAAAATAAAATAAAATAAAAAAGATAAAGAAAAACAGCAATAAAATTACATCTACATAGCCCACAATAGGAGAACCCATGTTTTGAGCAACTTCAGCAAGGCAGGCGACTACCATAGTCCTATCTTGAGGGGGGCGAGAAGCTTTCTGTATTTCAAAGCAAGGATATTAGTTTATGATTTATTCCCACACTATAAAAAGTTATTGGTTGAGAACTCACTGCAAATTTCATTAAAGGTTCAAATAGCTGTGCAAAGATTGGAGCAAATTGAGCACCCATGGCCTTTGCAAACGCAGGGAGAAGATCAGAAACTGCATCCATGAGCACTTCATCATGTGCACTATCATCATCATCAATTTCACTTTCTGAATCAATCTGCTGACAAGCAGACTGCTCCCGAAGCAACAACGAAGTTGCATCAACAAGCTGGGACAAGTCTGATAACAGAGAACATATCAAATTAGCATCAGCTCAGCAAAATGACCTTAAGTGATAAGTTAAAATGTCAAATAATTGTGTACTTACAAGGCTCAAGAGTTGCATAACCATAATCTCTAATTATATCAGCCACGCTAGTGCAAGCCTGAGCAACCACTTCCTTGTCATCATCTTCACCCATAGTCTTGATGTAAATATTCATCACAGTATCTGTAGATTCAATCAGACTCAATAGGTTATACATAAAAAATGAACTGGCTAAATTTCATCATATAGAAAATCATAATATTTAATTATTCCAGTTGATGGTCTCACCAAGAATTTCCTTTGCTTTTGCAGCCCCTCCCTGAAAAGGAAGCACAGTGTCAATTATCATATTAGTAAAAGGAAAGGCTTCAAACAAACAAACAAAGATTTAAAAAAAATCATAGAAAAGACACATTTATTCGTTTGCCACAATGTAGTAGACAACTCCACAGTGACCATGAAAAGAAGAATAATGATTGGCGAATGGTGAAGCAAAATGGCAGCATCCATTGTCAGTTTTGCAATCCGATAAGTATAGGGAAGTTACATAACATAGGGGACAAGAAGTGAAAAGATAAAAGGAGGTATCCATGGGACATACATTTTGACTTTGGAAGATTGCATGAGCTGCGGTTAAAGCATCTGCAGTTGAAATCAAACATACATCAGTATTCAGTGGTTATAAATATAGTCTACAAAGTAAAACTAACGTGGTCAGAGTATAATCAGTTGAGATAAAACAAAACAAAGATATTTGAGAGCACAAATAATGGAGAAGTAACATAAATAAATTAGCATCAGAAAACATGTAAAATATTATAAGTCATGACCAAACTAGAAATGGCAGTATACTTCCACTGAATTCCATATTTGTATTTTTCAAACTTTTGCTCATTGCTTTTGTGTGGATATATGGTTTGATGATAGGTTTTGATATATCACAATGGGACTTGTATAGTTAGTTGTATGTATGTATGTGTCAATCAGTAGCATTTAGAATCCATATTTTACAGGGTATAATACACTGCAAACCAACCAAGGAAAAAAAAATTACTCTCTCCATACTTGAATACAAGCAAATACAAACTCGAGTATGATTGTCTAAAATATAAACAAATATGAACTAATTTCACCCAATTTAATGCAATAATCCCTAAAACACCCTTTATTCAATTCTGATTTTATTTCTAGTGGCCTTTTTTATTCTTGTAAAAGGAATCGTGTGGAGAGAGAGTAAGAGTACTCTACAATGTATATCGTGAAGGGAAGATTAAGAAATGAAGCACATTTTTTACATGACACTAAGAAACTTGAACAGGGTTAACTAACATTCTTTATTAGTATGAGTTAGTTGTTTTTGTTTATATTCGAGACTAGAGTGGTACTTCAGAAATTCTATACATAAAAAAATGAGACAAGTTGAAGAAACTGAGAACAGGTAAAAAAAAACACAACTCTGAACACAGAACAACATTCAGAAAATAGTTTCCACTTACGTTTTAAAGCAATGATAGCCTGAAGTCTAACATCCTCGTGAAAATAACCAGAGTGCTTAACCAAGATTCTTAATGTCTCCTCCAAATAGCTTAAAATGATTTAAGAATCCAAACTTAAACATTTTTTTTTATTGTGATAATGTGGGCTGTTGCAACAGGTGAAGGATTTCAGTTGCCACAGGGGAAAGAAAAAAGCAATAAAGTCAAAGGATACGGAGCATAAGAAATCTTTGTGTGCTGTGCAAACAGGCCAAGGGCTTGGGTTGCAGCTGCTTTTTCATCCAACACCCCAGTTCTGATACTAATATTTCGAACTCTTGGCTCATCATGAGCTTCATCATCTGATGAGACTCCTCCAAATCCATTAGCAATTTCATCGTCACACTCATCAATATCCACCGCAGAGCCATCATCAAGATTGCAGGAAGAAAATACAAGAGGCACAACATGCGGAAGGTACTGTTTACGAATACAAAATTTCTTTTGTAAGAGTTAGCATTATACAGAAAATACGTAACGCTAAGATCTGCTTTAAATTTTACAAACAAAAAGAAAAGAAAGAAAATAAATCTATGCAAACCTGAGCAAAACTATCTTCCAAAATTTCAGCAACATTGCTGAAGAACCCATGGGTATACTCTCGAAGCTCACTAAACTCCAGACCAAATCCCTGAAATAATGGAAGAAAATCAAATTATTCGAGGATTAAGGAAAAAAAAACACAATCATCAGCCAAGTTAAGTGATACGATAATTACAGAAATTGCAGCTTCAATATAAGGAGGTAATATTGGTTCCATTCTCATCCTCCCTACAGACATAGCAACAATTCCAACTAGTTCAGTAGCTCTTGCACGTGAACGGAGATCCTCATCATTAGTTAACACCATGAAGTTTTTCATCAACTCTAAAACCCTTTCAGCATAAGGAATGAATGCTTGCTCCGCAGCAGAAGCTATAGAACCAATGGCAGACTGCAAGGGAATTGGTGGGAAATAAAATATAAATACCAAAACATTAAACAAATAGCTGATATGATTTGTTAATAGTTATCATACAATCTTTACAGCATACTGAATTTTCCCCATACCATGCATGTTTCCTGCAAAATTCGGGAACTATTTTGGAGAGCTGCCAATAATCTTCCCATCAAAGGATCAAGGAAAGGAAGGATTTCTTCACCCATGTTCTCGCAAAAAGCAGCCAAAGCATAGTATGACTTTTCCTGCATAAATTTAAATTTATCGCTAAGATAACATGCAGATAATTTTTTTTTGGGGGGGGTGGGGGGGTTGGTATGTAGGCTTGTAGCAGATAAATCTGTTACTCTATGCTATGGTAATGTTAAACAACTCTCTTTTCCGATTTGTACCTTTACTTCATCAGACACATCCTCAAGAGCATTTAAAATGCAGGGAAGAACACTCTCATAATGGGATACGATTTCAGGCTGCAAGTGCTCAGCAAATTGACCCAAAGCAAACGAAGCCGCCCCTCTGACCATTTGTTCTGGATCCCTCAGTGCTCCCAGGACAATATGGAGAATAGGTTCCAGCTTACTTTTCATGAGGTCCAAACAACCTTCGGAAATGACGCCCAATGCAGTAACCGATGCTTCCCGAAACTTCGGGTTTGCATTTTGACAGCTTACAGAAGCGAATTCAAAAACCGGTGGGAAAACATGCTTCGGGATGTTTAAAGCCATAGTATCGATAACTTCTGCAGCTGCTCGGTCTGGTGCAAGATCATCATCGTCATTTTCATTAGTAGATTCAGCTAGCAAAGGGCATAAAACATGTAGGATAGGGATGACCAGCTTATGCTTTTTCAAAGTACTAGACTTGTACTTTGCCAGCCACGATATAATCTGAATAGCCTGTTATACAAAAATAAATAAATAAATAATAATAATAAAAAAAAAAAAAACAGGGAAGCTAGAAAACAAAAACAACTATAACAGCAGGAGCCTAAACAGTCTTAGGCTCTTAGTAATCTATTTTATTTTTATGATCCTAACCAACCTGATGACGCGTGTTAGACTCCAAATTTTGACTTGAGCAAACCTCAAGGGAGAACTGCACTATGGATTTGACTGAATCACCAAGAAGAGGTGCAGGAGATTCTATAAGCTCATCAAAAATTTCAAAAGCAATTATGGCAACATCTTCTTCCCCTGAGGCAAGGCACTGCCGTGAAACATTCAAGATGCTTGGAATGAACTCACGGAACTTAATCTGTATGCATATGATAAAATTTGTCAGAAAAAAATAAGAGAAAATACACAATATGCAGCTCCAGCTGATTAGGTAACATACTTTAGAAAGAAACTTGCATTATAGCTACTGTGTTCATTATTTAGAAAATACACCGAATGCAGCCCCAGCTGATTAGCTACTGTGTTCATTAATTATAGCCATTCCAAACAAATGAAGTGTACATCAAAACATCAAAGTCGACAAACAGAGATTTTTATTTCCTATGCTAAATAAATTCATGAAAATCGATTAGTTTTCAGTGAAGATTTTTTATTAGACAACACATGCACCACTCCTACAAGAATCATTACAGCTCAAGTTGGTGCAAACTTTTGTGCACATTTATGCCTATAATGTGACTTAAATTCCATACATTGCAGTTTATCCTATCCTAGAAACCACTCATAACAGAGAAAACTTCTGTTCAAGAAAACCAAAGCTAAAAAGGACTAAGAATCCTTAAGTAGCAATTTATGTTTTAAATTTTATGTGAACTTGTTATCTGGTACAGTTGCAATTGTTAATGTGTTCTTTAATCGTCTTACTTTCTGTCCTTTACCGACTAAACATATATTAGAATTCCTAAGTCACAAATTTATTACAGCCAATATGAAAGTCCTTAAAATGAGCAAGGTTTGCTATCACTAAAAAACGAAACTAACAACATGATGTTTTCCTTCTTTTGTATTAGTTGCATTTGCTTGCAATTACTTTAACAGCACTGACTCACCACTTCATCCCCATCATGAGTGAATTCCAGAAAAGATCCCACTGCCCTGAAAAAACATGTATAGGTCTTAATAAGCAACAGTGCGATACTATGTGATACTATAATAATTTGCTTTTGAAGAGACAAAAATACATCAAGAATGAACATTGACTTACTTGAGGGCAGCAACTCTAACACGGGTGCTAGTTTCATCCTGCAAGCACTTGAGAAGAAGAGCTTGCAGATCAGCGAAATGAGGGTGAAAAGCACTCCCGATTGTTTCAGTTAAAGAGCTGAAGAGAATTAACGCCACCTGCAATCCGAAATAAGAATAAGTAACAGTTGGTTGGTCTACTAAAGAGGAATGCATATGGCAGGAGAGTAATAAGGCATAGTTGATTGATGATGGTAAATTGGTAACGGTTGAAGGACTTACTTCACGATGATCTTCCTGAGGACTCTGACTACATTGGAAGAGAAAGGGCAACAAATCGGGCCACTCACCGGATGGAACAGCGTACTTGGCAACAACACTGACAACATTGGCACTGGCTTTCCGCACAGGGGGGCTGCAGAAGCACAGAACAAACGCGATTCAATTCAACTGAATTAAATTCGAGTAGGAAAGTGAAGGAGTGAAGAGAATTACCTGTGCTCCATGGTGATGGTGTCGATAAGGGATTGCTTGACGAGTTGTTTGAGTTGGGGAGAGAGCTTGGACCAGTGGCCGGTGATCTTCTTGCGGAGGAGGACGGCAGCGAGCTGGCGGACGTTGGGGGTTTTGGCGGTGCGCATGTGGTGAACCAAGGCGGGAACAACTTGGGGGTCTTTGGCGAGGCGCTTAATTTGGTCCTCAGCCTGACGCCGAGCATCGTTGTCCGGCATCAGAAACTGAATCAGCAACAGTTCCAGAGACTGCGCCATCTCTCTCTGCCTCTGTTGTTGTTGCTGTTGCTGTTGTGAGGGTTTTGCTTTCTCGCTTTGTATTTAAGAATGTTGAGAAAGAGGTTTATTTATATTTATATCAAATATCAAATATCACTGGCTGCCTCAGCGAAGCGTAAAACACTGTTTTGGTTTTGGTAAATTATTTTTCACTCATGTCTCGCTTGTGTCAACTGTGTTTTTGGGGCAAACAGCTTCTACTTGTTGGATTGACTCTTAAACCAGTTTACTCTTACGGATAATTGTGGATTTATTTTAAAATATTTGAAACGTTTTAAATTTGTAATATTTATTTATCTTGATGTTTGTGTTTTATGCATTAGATTAGAATGCCTGGTCGTTTTGCCCGAAAATTTGAAAGGAAGAGAAAGAGAATGGCTAGAGATTCAGGTTGTTATCTAAAATCTCTGTCTGCCCAAGGAGAATTAAAGAAGGTATTAAAGGATGTCAATGCTGAGGATAAATCTCGCCTAAGGGATGAAGCCTCTACAACGCTGTATTCGGAGAGTATAGGCTCGGAAGCAGGTACGCCCAACTCTCATTTACATGTAGATACTAGTGCTGGCTCTAGAGGATCGCAAGAGATGAGATTCCAAGCCTCTAAAATTCTTTAAATTGGGAAGGATTTGGGGGTGTCTTGTAATGATTCTGAGGAGAAGATGCTACAAAAATTAATTGAGCTGGAGCATAGGGATAGAGAGGAAAAATTAAATAGGGAGAGGGATGAAGGTAATTTATGAAGATTGGTTCTATTAACATTAGAGGGTTAGGGGGTGCGGGAAAGAACCAAGTTATCAAAAGATTGGTGTTAAAGGAAAAGCTGGATTTTGTGGCTATTCAAGAAACAAAAGTTGAACAAGTTGATGGGAGGTTGTGCTCTGAAATTTGGGGGAATGGGGAATGTGATTGGGTGTGCTCCCCGGCTGTGGGGAGAAGTGGAGGTATCATTTCTTAATGGAATAGCACCAAAGGAAAATTCCTTTTTAAGTTTTGTGGGCAGGGTTTTGTTGGTGTCTGTCTCAATTGGGGAGATGACGAGAGAAGAGTTTTTGTAGTCAATGTGTATTCTCCTTGTGCCTTAGCTGAAAAGAAGAAGTTATGGGAATGTCTGGAAATGTCAAAATTGGGGTTTGGAGGTGAGGTATGGGCTGTGGTGGGGGACTTTAATTGTGTTGTAAGTTCTTATGAGAGACGGGGAAGAAGACAGTATGTTAATACAGAGGAGATAAATCGTTTCAATAATTTTATTTCTTCAATGAATGTGGCTGATTTGCCTATGTTGGGTCGCAAGTTTTCTTGCTATAAACCAGATGGGTCAGCGGCTAGCAGGTTGGACAGGATTATGATATCAGAGGAATGGATGACGATCTGGGGTATACCAGAATTATGGGCTCTACCTAGAGAGCTTTCAGACCATTGTCCTATTGTCTTACGCTATAAAGATTCAGATTGGGGTCCTATTCCGTTTAGGTTCCAAAATTGTTGGCTAGAGCATGATGGACTAGCAGATTTGGTTAAAGGAAGTTGGAGAGAAGTATGTCCTTCCTCTTGGAAAGCGCATGAGATTGCTCACAAACTCAAAAGGGTCAAATGTTCTCTCAGAGTCTGGAATAAAGAGGTGTATGGGGATGTAAATACTAAAATTGCACTTATTAAGGGGCAGATTGCCAATCTTGAAGTACAATTCGATGAAGGCGAGGGTATAGAAGATTATGGTTCTAGAGTAAATGAATTAGAGGCGGAGCTTCGTTCCCTTGTCACTAAGAGGTTAAGATTAGCTCATCAAAAAGCAAGAGTGAAATGGGTTAAGGAAGGTGATGCCAACACAAAAAATTTTCATGCTTGTGTTAAAGCTAGAATGGCGAGTAATAAGATCTCTGCAATTAAAGTTGACAATGTGTGGGTGGATGGAGTTGCGGAGGTAAGACAAGCTATTTATTCCTTCTTCAAAGATCATGTTCAGGGGTCTTCATGGGAGCGGCCGAAATTAGATGGTATCCCTTTTCCAATGATTTCACGGGAGCAGAATTCTAAACTGGTGAAGCAGTTTTCATTGGATGAAATTAATTTGGTAATTAAGGAGTCTGATGGGAATAAGAGTCCTGGCCCGGATGGCTTTAATTTTTGTTTTATTAAGGCCTTCTGGGAGCTCCTCCGGTTAGATTTTGCGGTTCTGTTTAATGAGTTCTACCAAAATGCATCTCTGCCTAAATGTGTTTTGTCTTACTTTATTACTTTGATCCCCAAGGTTTCTAACCCTCAAGCTCTCAGAGATTTTAGACCAATCTCTCTTTTGGGATGTGTTTATAAAATTGTGGCTAAAGTTCTTACTGCCAGACTCAAAGGGGTAATGGATGAGATTATTGCAAAGAACCAAACAGCTTTTATTTCAGGAAGACAGATTCTAGATGGAGTTATAGCTATTAATGAAATAGTGGATTTTGCTAAAAGAACCAAGAAAAAGTGCTTTGTTCTTAAGGTGGACTTTGAGAAGGCCTACGACTCAGTTAATTGGGCTTTCTTAGAGTATATGATGAGTAGATTTGGCTTTGAGGAGAGATGGTGTAAATGGATCAAAGCATGTGTGTTTGGCAGTAGTCTTTCGGTGTTGGTTAATGGTAGCCCAACGAATGAAGTTAATATTGAACGGGGTCTCAAACAAGGGGATCCTTTAGCCCCGTTCCTCTTTTTATTGGTTGCGGAAGGGCTGGGTGGGCTAATGCAATCAGCGGTGCGTTCTGGCTTATTTAAGGGGGTTGGTTTTGATGATCAAAGACTCCAAGTTTCTCATCTGCAATATGCGGATGATGCCCTGTTTGTGGGTGAAGCTACCTCTGACAATCTATGGGTGTTAAAGGCTGTGTTGAGACATTTCGAGCTAATATCGGGGCTCAAAGTGAACTTTTTTAAGAGTAAGTTAGTGGGCATTAATGTGGATAATGATTTCTTAGAAGGTGCAGCCTCGTTCCTCAATTGTGGCGTTGGGGTTTTGCCTATGAGATATCTGGGCTTACCTATAGGGGCGAACACAAGGAAAGCAGCGGTGTGGCAGCCGATTATTCAGTCTCTTCGGAATAAGTTGTTATCCTGGAAGAATAGACATCTGTCTATTGGGGGAAGGGTGGTTATGTTAAATGCAGTGTTAAATGCTATTCCAATCTATTATCTGTCTGCTTTTAAGATTCCTGTAAAGGTTGCAAAGGAAATTATTTCAATCCAGCAAAGGTTTCTATGGGGCGGTAAAAGTCTAAATAGCAAAATCTCCTGGGTTAAATGGTCTGATGTAAGTAGGCCTAAAAAGGAGGGAGGGCTACGGGTAAAAAACATTCTGTGGTTTAATGAAAGTCTTTTAGTTAAATGGTGGTGGAAGCTTTTGAGGGATAGAGGCTCTCTAGTCACTCAAATCCTAGAGGCAAGATATGGAAATTCAATTAAATGTATTATGTCTGGAAGTGATTTAGAACCAAGCAGGAGGAAACAATATTCCCTTTGGTGGAGAGATCTTGTATTTTTGATGAAAGGTTTAGGGGGTTCAGACCTGCTTATTGAGAAATTTAATGTGAAACTGGGAAATGGGAAAAGCTCGTACTTCTGGTTGGACAGGTGGTGTGGGGGTATTAGATTGAAAGACGCCTTTCCAAGACTTTACTCTGTTGCAAAGAATCAAGACTGTAAAGTGGGGGATGAAGGGGAGTGGGTGGGAAATAGGTGGAAATGGTGTTTACATTGGAGACGCCCTTTGTTCGCTTGGGAAGAGGAGTCTGAAAATTCTCTTCTCTCTCTAGTGAAAGATATTAACTTATCCTTGCTGGTAAGTGATAATTGGATGTGTAGTCTTGGTTAGTCTGGAAGCTATACACCTAAGTGTGGTTATGACTTTATTTATAAATGTAAGGCTGCCCCTGTAATTTTGCCTCTGAACCGGTTACTGGGATTGAAGGCGGTTTGGAAGAGTTGGGCTCCTTCAAAATGTAAAGTTTTCTTTTGGCAAGTAGTTCTCAATAAATTCCCTTCTAAGGAAAATCTGGTAAAACGAGGGGTAATTACAAATACCGGTAATGCTGTTTGTGTCTTCTGTGCTGGTGAGTTGGAAACAGCACATCACTTATTCATCTCTTGCAGTTTTTCTAAGAAGATATGGGAAGGAGTTTTTTGCTGGTTTGGCTTATCTGGTGTGGTACCAGATGGGTTTCTTGAAATAAGATCCATTTTTGAATCGGTGGTTCATGGAAAGTATGCTAAAAGGGCGATTAATTTAGTATGGGTGACAGTGATTTGGTTGTTATGGAAACAGAGAAATGAGGTAGTGTTTAAAGAGGCGGTTTATGATATCCTAAAGACGCTGGATGAAATCAAGGTGATCTCTTGGCAATGGCTCTCAGCCCATGTGGAATCCAGTCAAATTGTCTTCTCTGATTGGTGTGTTTGTCCCCTAGGTTGCCTTGATGCTATTTAAGTATACTTGATTTCAGGGGATAGTGTTCTTGGTGTTGGGAGATATATGTGTTAAGAAAGGGTGTTATGGAGGTGTTGAGTATTTAGTTTTAATAAGATGAAGGATGGAATGGGGGTCGAAGGAGGAGAAGAATTTTTTCTATAACGTTTGTTACTGTGCAGGTGAGGATGGTAGGTCAGGATTTTCTTGCCGTGGCTTGCTGATAGTTCTTCGATTGTTTGTTATTATCATTCTTGGTGCTATGTTTTTAGAGGCGCCCCTGCTTTGTTCCTAATGGTGTTTGTCTTTGGCTCTCATTACAATTGGTGACTCTTAGATCTCATATGAGTCTTGTGGATTGGATTTGCTGAGATATGTTTACCTTGGGTGATAGTTCCCCTTGTGTGAGGTGTGAAATTTGTTAAAAGTCAGATTTGTTTGTACATCTTTTGGGGTTCTCCCTATCTTGAAGTTCTTAGGGGATTACAATTATCAGGGACCCTTTCTGGAGCTGTTTATGAGAAAGATGCAAGTTTTGTGAATTCCTTTCTATTTTTCGGGTCCTGTCATTGAGGTGGTTCTGGTTTTTTATATTTGGAGGGTTACTTGAGATATTGGATTAATTGATGGAGCTGGTTGGGCAGCATTGTATGTAGAAAGTGACTACTTGGGTATTTTCTCTTAGTTTTAGTTGGTGTTCTTGTCCTAGTTTCCTTTCAATGGGTTGTCTTTCTTTTGGGTTTGTGTTCTTAGTTTCTTGTTTGGGAGGTTCTCATAACTCCTCTGACTCTTTGATTGTATTAATTTGCACTTCTTGTGCTATTTAATATAATTTTTTTTGCTCATCAAAAAAAAGAATGAGTTTTGAGTAAAGAACATATTTAATCTCATTACGTTAGTTTGAATTGTATACTGGGTGTTTGAGTACACAGTTTAATTAAATACTTATACATTAAGTTATTTTTAAATTATAGTTTTTTCGCAGAAAAAATTGTAAAAATTACTTGAATAAGCTAAAACAGCTTATTCTAATAAGCTACTTCAAAAAGCTTATGAGTTATGAAATTAAGCTGAAAATAGTTTATAGGAACATATAAACTACGCATAAACCCTTCCAAACAGGGCCATTAACGGATTGGATGGGTTAATTTTGAATTTTAAATTTAATGGCTTCCAGCTTTTATCTTATTTTTTCAGAACACAAAAATTAATAAATCCTGCAATAAATGAAAAAAACAAATATAATTAAAAAGTTAAATCTTGATATTATTTATACAAAAGAAAAAAATGACAGAAAAACAAACTAAATCCTAACATGCATGATGCCCAGAAGTAGACCTATATGTTAACTTGAGAGATTTATGATTAATAATTTTTTGTATTTTGCATTCACTAAACTTACATTTTTTAACTTCTAGACTTAAATTTTTATATTTAATTTCTTAATTTTATAATCTTTTATTATATCACTGAATAGATACTAAATAGTCATCTTAAACTTTTCTTAAAAGTACCTATTTTCCATACTTTTATTTATTTATTGTTTTGAATTAAGTCGCATAGTCTTATGTCTGCTTGCCCATCATTATTTAAGGGGGCATTTGTTTCACGGATTAGAACAACATTCTCGGGAATGTTGAGTTGGGAATGAATATTCCCACGTTTGGTTGCAAATAATAAAAAAAGCATTTCCGGGTAAATTTTGTTCCCAGTAATCTATATTCCTATGATTTTATGGATCTTCATTTCTACCTAGAAAGATGGGTATCTACATTCCCATGACCTGGGTAACAATTTTTTTTAACTAAATCTCAAAATTATCCGCCTAAAATTTTTATGCTTCTTCCAATTTACTCTACCCTCCTAATTACCCGCCAAAAGTTTCATATTCCCTCTAATTCGCTCTACTACTAATATGTTAATTGTTTAATTTACATGAGTTCTTCAAATTATTAGTATGAGGTTGGACATGCATTTTATGACTTTATGAGTTAAGAAATATTTTATATCTTTTTACTGTTTTAAATAAATTACCACATATATTTTGTAAAACTTTGATTTATTTTCTCATTTTAATTTAAATTGTTTAGTAGCATATAAAATTTAAGTGATAAAAGTCAATTTGATTTAATATGAAAAAGCCGAACTAAATTTTTTAATAATTAGTTGATGTTATTTATTTTTTTAAACTAATTATATTACTAGAAATGATTTTTATGAGACGTGAGATGAGACAACAAAGGGTATTTTAATAATTACAACTTATATTTCAATCAATATGGGTTATACACCAAACATACATTTTAAACATTACCGGGAATTCCATAAAATATTCCTAGGAATAACAATTATCAACCAAATAAGTTATGTTAAAATACTTGGAAATGATATTCCCAGGAATGTATTTTCAAACCTTGAAATAAAGGCCCCAACGTGAGTTAATTCTTGCGCTTCTGCTTTGTTTTAAAATCTGTCTCCTCCTAACCCTATTTTATTAGGGAAGTAAATAATTCAAATTATGCACAATGGTAATATATTTCACCCAGCATTTTTTGTTATGCCTTATCTATGTAAATCTTTGTGATTTAATAATTGTGTTAATCTTTGTGATTTAATAATTGTGTTTTACTTAAGTACTCTATCATCAAATCAGCATTTCAAAGATTATAAGAATTGATTCAATAGTATTTTAAATCTATAAGGGATAAATTTAGTAGCAAAATTTTTTAAAGAATCGAATTGATGGGAAGTAAATCTTTAAAAGAATAAAACAATTGATAGTTCTCTAAAGACGTATCTTCCTTTGATGGTTACAATATGTTAAAAGTTTTGCAATGGGTTGAAAACCATTCAATTGAAATGCTGCAAGAGCATGCTCTGGATGCTGCAATTTGCAACAATTATGGCCTCCATCGGCATGGCACTTAAATATCGGATCATAAGAACAGGACATGTAAATCAGTGATATACTGCTTGCCATTCATTACATACGTTTCATATATTGCTTTAATAATTAAGGGAGTAAAAATTGGTCTATTATGTCAATTCTTTAATCATAATCTTGCATAAAAACATTTTTTTACATGCAGAAGTTGTTGATGCTGCCAATCACATTGAGCTATAGCCATATTTTCATAGATTTGGTTATCGATAGTTTCAAACTCAAGTTATATAACTCTGAAAAACTGACTAAGTATCGACAACAAAGACAATCATGGCTGACGAGGCCCGATGTTTAGTACCCCGCACCAACAGTACACGCCACATAAGAAAGCCAAGTTTACATGTATGCCAAATAATCCAGTCCTCAATTAGTTGAGGGAACAAAAATGGTCGGGAGACAAAAAGTCTAAACACTGCCTATTGTTCACAACAGAATACTGATCAAATACACTTTATGGACAATGACCAAGATTCCGACTAAAGAACCTAACATTACAGGACTTCACAATGCTGGTTCCACCTCTTCACCCTAATCCTGCACAAATATGGTGATGTAATTTAAAATATCCAATCCAATAAAATAAAATGATATGAAATATAAACATATAATTCACAGGCAACTGAAGCTTGCACTCGTTCTTCACCTTAAATTTAAATATTTCATATTTTAATTGATATTTCATACTATGTTATCTGTTTTCCTTCTCCCTATATTTTGGCAAGTTTATATTATCCCTTATATTTCAATCCATCTTAGAGATATTTTAGCCCGTACCATAAACAACATAGCAGTCTTTAATTTAAACATTTAGGTTCGGATACAAAAATCTTGCAGAATAGACAAGGCGTGCTTCCTGCTAATGCACAGATGTAGTTCCATTACAAATAGAGCTGGCACATTCCATTATCAAGTACTTCAACTTTTCAAAAACCTCAGCCACATGATCACGAATTTTTTACCCAAGTTTTAATCGTCTAACGTAATTTACACAAAATCTAGTCCTCATTTCATTATAAAGATTAATAAATACAACTGTCTAGCTAATCTGCTTGGCTCCGTCAGTTCGCACTCTCCTGTCCTACACATAAATGCCTTTCCAATACAATTGCCACATATTGGTTAGCAAATAGCACGGCACTACATGTGAATTAGATTTCTGAATCCTGATCTATGTTTCCTTTCCAGCCACCGATTATCCAAACTCGACCACTTCAACTTCGGCATTAAGCATCAATCAGTCCTGGGCATAAAGGGGATGTGTTAAGATCCCTTATCAACTAGAAATAATATATAAGCTTTGGAAAATCTAGGCTAGCTTTAAGAATTGAGTTAGGCCCAAATCATTTCTAATAACTCTGATTCCTGAATCTCCCACTCCTAACACACCTCCACCCACCTAACCATACAGTCATGATTTTCTTTCTCTCCCCTAACTGAATTTTCATTTTATTTCCCCTCTCCGTTATTCTTCTTTTTCCTCTTATAAACCAACAGGCCTAGCTACCCTTAGGCCCAATATCTTTTCCCCTCCATCTACACGAGTTAAGGTCATATCAAAATTTCAATGCAGATATAGTTCCTTTTTGGTACATTTTAACAATTAGTTTAAATTAGTTCAAAACAATGGTTGTTTACATTGATCAGTAGTTACTGGTTCAAAACAGAAGTTCTGATAAAGGCACAGTTACATAATAAATACCTATCACCAAGGAATATTAATTTCATAACAAAGACACAAAAAGAGAAGTTTGACAGACACATGACAAGGAGGACTCATACCTGTTCCATTGGAGCAGAACCAGTATTGCTCTGGTCTTGTGTATCATTAGATTCACCATCAGCTTGACCTTTATTATCATGAACCACATCCTCACGTTTTTCATTAACATTATCCAGGATTATATTTTCATTCAAGACTTTTAAATCTGAAGGAAGCTGCCCAGACTTAAGTGCCTGCAATCATGTAATCTGATTAGATGTATGGCATTATTACAGCCCTTTTCAAGGCAGATAAGAAACAAAAATGAGGGATAAATTTAAATTGGCACAAGTCAAAATCAAAATCATCCAGACACCATTAAATCACTTTTATTGGATAATTGTATCACAAAATTCACTAGTGAATTGAAAGTTTCAATCATGTAGATTAGATCATGTGTATTACATTCAACGAAGTTTTATTTAGCACATCGCTGATACTCTCTGCATTCCTATTTATAAAGACCTAAACAAAAAACTGGTGTTCCTTTTTATAAGCACCTACTACAAAAACGAGAAGCATTTATTGCATCTTTTCAATTTTACCCTTAATTAATGAGGGTAGTTGTGTTTAGTTTTAAATGATATAGATAAAGATATAGATAGTGAAGTTTGACTTAGATAAGGGTAAAATTGTAAAGAGGTTATTATTTGTCTAGAAACTAATGCATTTTATTAATGTTAACACTTTTCATATTATGTATGATTTTTGTTTTACGTGCTTATAAATAGAAACGGAGGGAGTATACATCAAGATTAACATGATATATATTTTTCAAATATATGGAAATAATAACCAATTTGATACAAACAATCAAGGTAATGAATAGTTATAATTCAACTGTAAAAATTGCATTTTGTATGATGTTTAAAGGTATTAGTATGAAATACCTCACTCTAACACAAACTGATATCTTCCCAAATCAAATTAGAAAGACATTTGAGAAATTTAGGTTAGAAAGTATGATATTGTTAAACCGTAAACACAAAAACATGCAGAGAAAATAGCATAATAAAGCTACCAAGGCACCAAATTGTAACAAGATTCTCAAAAAACAGTTTCCTCCTTTTTTTCACAGATAACCAAATTAGCTGAGATAACAATCCAAATCCAATGCTCTTCGCATGGTAAACAATCCAGTCTACATACTCTAAGCCAGCAGATGCTGACGGAAAACTAAGAATGAGTTTGAGTTCTAAATTCTAATGACCTGAAACATTTCATCAGAGCCTTCTATAAGATCATCTTTCTATTAGCAGGACAATAGCTATAAATCATATCATATTATGGACAATAATTTCAATAATACGTTAAGCATGAGTATGATGAAAACAAATTTATAATCCAAGAAGTCATTATCTAATGTAGGAACACAATCACCTTTTCAAGTCTAGCAACCTCTTCAAGAGTCTGTGAATTCACAATGGCAGCCTGTGTAGAGCAGAAACATGTGAAATGATAAGTAACCACAATTAGCCTCCGGATTGACAGACAAACCTAGATAGTTTATTTATATGGTCATTTGAAGATTTCTTACTTTAAGTTAATTTCAAACAAGCATGCAAGGTGATTTATTGAAAAATGGTTAACCAATAAAGAATTTATCCCATGGGCCAATTGACAGCAAGCATGAGCATCTTACAGCATAATTCTACACATATAGGATAATGAAATGGGTTACACTTTCAAAATAAAGCACTCTCAAAATCAATGAATTTTAAAGCTTGAGCAGTTAATTTTTAAAACTTGTGCAATGTATTTTAGAGAAAGGTCATAGTTAATTTAATTAACGAAAAATTACTTTGGTAACAATTGCATTAACATGCAAGAAACTGGGCAGAACTATTTAAATCATATTCTCCTTCAATGTTTACCAAATTACTAAAGTTCAATTTATCTGAGACAAATAAATACTAAAGCATCAGAAATTAAGAAGCAGGACAAGCGGTCAAGGTAAAATCTTTTGTCTGGACACTGGTATTTAAATTTTAAAAGGTTTTGATATAATCGCATGCTGCATTTTTGTGGTTAACATCGTAAGAGTTAATATATTTTAATTTTGTGCTGCAGTCTGACTAGTTTCCGAGGGAATAATCCGTTTGGAATTGTTGACTATCACTGACTTTCCCCATACATTGGAGTAGCTTTTAATGGCTTGCCATTAAGTCAAGGTTAAAAGCAAGCACGCAATATTTTCATCCACAATTTTCAAGCAAAATACACCAAATGCATGAGAGGGTGAATGCATTGATTATAGAACTGAATTGACCGCAATGTGTATATCACATAGTCCTCTCTATGGTAATAAAAATCAAATAAATTATTAAGTTAAATTGTTTTCTGTCATCAACAAAGAGATTTTATTGAATTATAGTACAAGTACTCAAGGAACATAATATAAGAAATCATTTGTAATTATACCTTAATAGCAATAATTTGCTCTGGTGTAGGAGCAACCACTTTGGACGTCTGTTGTTCCTCAGCAATTTCTGAAATATCTGGAGCTTCAACAGGTGAAAATGCTTTTGCTGGTGTCCTTTGAACTTCTTCAATAACTTCTTTTGAGGAAAACAAGTTTTTGGCTTCCAACCGTTCCTATTAATTTTTAAAAAAAACTATCAATATAAGGACATGTAATTAAAGAGGATGTTTAATTGGCAATAAGAAATAGATCCAATAACCTATGATTGTTCTCCTTATAATTTGTACAATGTAATCTCTGATAATGTGATGAAACAAAACCCCTCATGCCCCCCAAAAAAATGATTGTATGACAAAATATTTTTGCAACTTAGTTCTTGTTTGAACTTCAAGACATTTAGTCTACAAAAGCTTGGACAAAACAGCCTGGTAAAAACACTAGTCCATACTCCATACTCAATTGTCCACAGTTATCAATCATATGCGATGAAATCCCCACACTAGATCTTTTTGAAATCTGGTTTATTCATAGAAAAAAGACATTATCAACACATTCCATATTTCATGTTTCAAACAAAAAGCTGAAGGAAAGATGACTATGGCAATGAAGAAAGAAACACTTACCTTATTTTTCACTTTCTTGAAATCCAAAACCCGGAGCGACTTCAGCTTGTTAATAACATAAAGCCTGTAATTTGGTTTCTTTGTAATGTTGTTGTCTAGCAGACTAAGGAACTGCAGCTTTGGGAGAGAAGCTAATGGATCAATTTCTACTAAGTTTACAATCCTGTTGTTTGTGAGAACCAGCGTGTGTAGTTTTGGCAAGAACTCTACAATAGAAACGGCATAGTAACTTAGTAAGTTGGAACAAAATACTGTGTTGCTTGCAAATAAAGGAAAGAAGAAGCTAACAGACGTTGCGAAGATATATGATAAGATGCAATATAATACCTCCAATGTTAGGATTAATTCTAGTAATCCTGTTGTTATTTATGAGCAGGGTACCCAACCGGTTAAGATGTGGTAAATTTTCCAGTTTAACAATCTCATTGTCAGACAAATCTATGGTGTCAAATTGGTCCTGCAAGAGATCCATTAGAAAGTAACTAAAATTTATCAACATCAAGACAAGGGTAAACTAAAAGGAAGACAAGAAAAAATTAAATTGCGCACCTCAGTAGCACCTAAGTTTTCGATTACAGCTATCTTGTTGCCTGCAAATAATTATATTATGAGAAACTTGTACCCAAATACGAACCAAAACAAAATTGATTCTTCTAAGAGAGGGAGGGAGGAAATTGGGGATACCTCGAAGGTCTAACTCACGCTCCTTAACGGCATTGAAGAAATGAGGGCTTTTCCAGATCAAGTCAGCAGTGAGCCTCACCATCTCTTTCTCCTCAGCGTCCAAAAGGAATGGATGGTTATTGACAGAACGGTGACTTCAGATGATTATCTGCATGCAATGCTTAATCAAATTACAAATTATGCTTTTACAGAGAACACAAAATAAAATAACAGACCAGCGAGGGACTATTGCAGGGACCAGTAAACAACGGCGCCAGAGCCCAGAGACGATGGAGCCACTGACGATGAACAGCAGCAAGCAGAACAGAGCTAGGGTTCCCACCTCTTGGAAGAAGTAGGAACACAGTGACACCGATTATACGGGAGTTTATTTGTCTTTAATAAACAAATGTAATTGTAAATTTTAAAAGGGCTTTTTTTAAATGCAAAATAAAAAAAGTATGAAAATATTATCTTATTAAAATATATTAGAATGTGACTTGTGCATTTATACCGGATATAATTTATGTATTTATGAGTTTGAGTCATTATTTTATAAGTAACATAATAATATATATTAAAAAGGTTTAATATTATTTAATAAAATTAAAGATAATATTAAAATGGTATTACGTAAACCTATGACTCTATAAAAAATTTACTAAATAATATAAAATATTTCTAAATTAACTAAATAAATAAGAGGAAAAAATAATGGTATTGATTTAAAAATTTGAAATGAAAATGTAAAAAATTATAAAAAAAAATTCCTCTTCATCACTTTTTTTATGAATTATTACAAGAAAATTTAATAACACTGGAAATTAAATCCTATACCACATACTCACACACATATTCTTGTCTGTGTTATGCTAACTTTACGAGACTTTTCGTCACTTTAAGATTAGACCCACCTAAACGGAAGAAAGAAAATGAGAGAAAATGGAAGGATGAAAATGAGATAAGTGACACAATAGGAGAAGAGAAAGACATTTAATCATTTCTTTTCTTATTAGTTATGGTTATAATAATATATTTAAATTTTTTAAAATTAAAAAATCATTCAAGAATATGGATTTTATTTAGTTAAATATTTTTATAGAAATTAATCAAATAATTAATTGTTAAAAAGTTCATTAATCATTAAAATTTTAAAATAGTAATATTAATTCTCAAATTGTGAATAATTTAGATAATAATTGTTATTAAATATGACTTTTTGCACACTTCAAAACATACAAAAAATTAAAATGTACACTTTAAAAATTTTGATATTAAATCATACATAAAGTAAAGTTTATAAATTAAAATATTTTTAACTCTAAAAAATATATGAATGATTTATTATTGTATCCTAAAATTCAACATTTTTTATTAAAATAATTTAACCACGTGTGAGAAATGATTTATCCGATAACCAAATCAATTATTGTGATAAATAAAAAAAATTAAAATCTAGTAAATTATTACCAATGTATGCATCATTGTGTCGATATTTTTATTTTAAACTATTGTTATTATACTTACAAAAAAAAAAAATTGTTGATAGCTCATTTACATACATCAATAGCCATTTCACATAGATACTATAAAGGTTTAACAAAAGAATGACTTATTATTCTTTTTTATAATTCAATGTTTAATATTAGAATTAGAAGTAGTTTAGTCACACGTAAAATATGACTTATTCATGTAATTATGTTAAGTGAGTACAATGAATAATAATATTTTATTTTAAAATCTAGTAAATTGTTACCCCTATTGCAACTTTATCTCAATAATTTTATTTAAAGTAATATAGTTATAAAAATAATAATGACGCTCACTGTCCTAAAACTCATTATTCAATATTCAATATTCACGTATGTTTAAATTAGTTTTTTTAACTTTAAGATATGATTTGGATTCATTTATAATTGATTCTAGATAGAAAATCATAGTTAACTATTTGTTACTTCCCATTTTATTTATAATTAATTAACATAATCAATTCTACTTAAAATCAATTTTGAAAATTTAATCCAAACAGATACATAGTGTAACACCCCAAGGGGGAATTGGCAGTGGTTCTTAGGAATCCATAACTATAGCCCTTTGGTCATGAATTCGAACCATGGAAGGTTCCCAAATCCTGAAATAAAAGTAGATTTATTCGCAGAGAATAGGTCACTTAAAGGGGTGATTAAACTCTTAAGAGTACTTTCGAGCATGGTGATTAGCGTTCCGCCCAGGATGTTATACATAGCCGTATCAAATGAATACTATAAAAAAATTTATAAATGAAAAAAATTTCAGTGTTTTAGAAAATTTTTGGCATTTAATTTGAATTTGAAAATTTAAAAAGGTGTGAGACTATTAGTACTCGACTTTTTAAATTAATTTCAATTAAAGATATTTTTGAACAAATTAAATTAAAATACTAATGCATAAACACAAATATTATTATTAAAATAAGGTGGATTTTAGGTTGGTGACTTTTATATTTTTTCTAGACTATGATGGTCTAAAGGCACCTGTGTAAATTATCAAAATTAAACATAAGATAAAAATTATAAAAGTAGTATAGTCCTTAAGCTATTTGTTATCTGAGATTCATTTCCACACTGACAAATCGTGTCTTGCTGTTTCTCTCTTGTTCAAAGCCCTTATTCCCAATCTCAACTTTTCGCCTTGTGCAGTGGAGCCATCTTCGTCCGAACCTAACTTCAAGTCTTAGTTCAACGCCTTGCTGTGGAAATCTGCCACATAATTCCACCTTTTTCATGTTAGGCCTGAAGAAATCCAAGTCTTCAAAAGAAATATTCTAATGGGTCAGATTATGTTGCTCTCAATCCAAAGCAACCAGATAAAAATAGTTTCACCATGAAATTCAAAGTGGAAGAGATTCCTATAGTGTCTTTGTTTACTTGAGACAATAGCTCCAAATGGAACAAATCACAATTGCAAAATCAAAACTAGAACTAGAAGCATAATCCATAAGAATCATTGTTGTATGGAAGCACTTATTTTGATGAAAGCACTAGCGTAATTTTATATGAAGTGGAGGTATCGATGCGTCAAAATTGACAATTGGGTTGTGAAAATTGTGGTTTTGAAAAATAAGGGTGGAGGTAGATAGCAAGAAGTGGAGCCATGGTTATACAATGAGCATTTAACCATTTAAGGTAGACCCAAAGCATAAGGCACTACCGGTAGTCTGGATGATATTTTGGATTGAATGACTTTATAATTGATGGATCAGATTCAAACGGGTTACAAGAATATCCCTTAAAAATAAGTTAAATAAAAATATTGCAATTGCCCCTGGGTAAAATGGTTTTTTTGTATTTGTTCGTGTGGCCTTTCGATCGAGAGAGAGAGAGAACGAGAGATAAAATTCAACCAACAATACCAAGAACAATTTTGAATTGAAGTTTTGGTGCATGATGTCTAATCGAAAGTTGAGTATTCAATGATACTTTAACCTAGAAAAATTTCTATAATAGTTTATAAAATTTAAAACAATCTCCACAGTACCCTGTGGAATTGTTGGATGCTTCCCTCAACTTTACACTTTGCAACTGCAAGCCTAGCTATATCTTCTAAATCGATACTTGCAAACATTTTTTTTTTCAAAAAGAAAAAGACAAAAATAACATAAAACTAAGGGATGCGTTGTAGTACCCAGTCCATTGTGTTGCCCTCGCCAGCTTACAACGACGACAAAACCGGCCTCCAACAATCCGACTTGCACTATCGCCAGCTCGAGAATGTTTTTTCTTAATTTGTAACCAACTGTTTTTAATTTTTATTTTTTGAATTTTTTATTTTTTTATAAAATGTTCAAAAATATGCATTTTAAGAAATATATATATTTTAAGAAATATATATATATATATATTATAAAAAATGAGATGCCTAAAAATATTTTTTATTTCACGAAACTAACGCTCTCAAAAGTTGTTAATATTATATATCTAATTCATTGTATATATATTTTTTTCTTACCTATATAATTGTATTACATTGTGTTGTCTTGCTACTTGTTATCTTTTACTTTTTTATTGATTAAATAATTAAAAAAAATAATATTATATGTAATAAAAATATTTTCATAATTATTACATGTAAAATGTATTTTAAATTAAATAGATTTTAAATTTTATTAAAATTTCTTCAAAAGATTACTAAAAATAAAAATTAAAAATCAAACAATTTATTTAAAATGTCTGAAAATAAACATTACTAAAAATATATTATTGAGAATAAGATACCAATAATATATTTTCAAATCTCGAAATAAACACTCTCTGAGTTACTATCAAAGGAATATCCTTTTATTAAGAATAATTTTATCATTTTAAAATTGATACCTTATATTGTTGAGACCACTATGATATATGATTAAAAAAATCAGACCAGGTTAAATGTGGATTTAAACTTTAAAGTAATTAAATAAGAGTGACTGATGATAACTTTTGAAACTTGTAAATCAATAGCTTCCTCAACAAAACTTGTAAAATCATCATCTCCAACTAATAGGGAATGCTAACATCACTATACCTTTTTTTTAGGCTCTGTTTGGTAAAATTAGCTTATAGCTTATGATTTATAGTCTGGGTCAGCCCTAGGTAAGACCAGCTAAACCCTTGCTTTAGGCCCCAAAAAATTTACAAAATTATTAATATATTTAGGCCCTATTTCAATATATTTTTGTTTTTAAAATATTAAATACTTTATAGGATAAATTGCAATAACTCCTCTTGAGGTTTGGGAAAATTGCACTCCACCCTAAACTTCATCAAAATTAGCACTCCACTCCATTTTGGTAAGTTAACTAGCATTTTTGGCCCGTCAATCTATCATATAAGTATTAAAAATAATTTTTAATATTAATGGAGGGTCCAGAATTTGTATATGTAACGAACTGACATGACATAAAGGTTAGCAATATAGTAGTTAACTAATGTTTTTGCCCCGCCAGTTTCCTACATCAGTCTTAAAAATAGTTTTTAAAGTTAACAAATAGATATCTTTGTAGATGTAACAGATGTGAACGACAGAAACATTAGCTAGGCCAGCAATTAACATTAAACGGTTACAAAAATGGGGTGGAGTGCTGATTTTGGTGAAGTTTGGGGTGGAGTGCAATTTCCCCAAACCTCAGGGGGTTTATTGCAATTTTCCCTACTTTATATTATACAAAGTTATCATTCTTTTTGATAAAATATTTCTTTCTCCTAAATAAAATGCATATAATGTTTATTCAATAATGTTAATAATTTCAAAATATATTTATTATTATTAATTTAGAAAAGGCTCATTGTGATAATTCGCTTTAAGCCTCAAAATTGGTTGGGCTGGCCATGCTTATAACTTATAGCTTTAGTTTATAGCTTGTAGCTTATAACTTATAACTTGTGACTTATAATTGAGTAAAGGTATTTGATAAAATTAGTTTATTAGATAGCTTATATTTGTTAAATGACTTAAAAGGACAAGTAATAATTACATATAATAAATTATTTGATAGAGTAAACATGTAATAAATGACTAGATGATAAAATAGGAAAGAATTATTGGAAGCTACTTTTCATAAGTTATAAACTACTTGAAATAGCTTTTCATAAGCTAACTTATATAATCTATAAGCTTGTTGTCACCAAACACCTCCACTAACCCATAAGCTATAAGTTATAAACTCCTAAATAAGTTATAAGTTAGTTGTGTCAAACACACTTTTATAAAAAAGTACATTAATTAATGATTGAACCCAAATACTCACACACACATATTTTCATATACTCACCTAACTAAATTAGATAATTAGGACTATCATCACACACGGGTATCACAAATTGAATTACCCTCACACTCAAATTCCAATTATGGTATTTGAGATGGTATCAACGCGATGAATAGGTCCCCCTAACAAATACTAATTCGGGAGAAAGAAAGAATTTTTGTATGCACATGTTTTTTTATGATTTTTTTTTACATATAAAAGACAAAAAATTAATTTTTAATCTTAAATAAGTGAGTTTGATAATTAAAAAGTGATATTTTAAATATCAATTTCTCAATTTAAATTTAGGTAAGTACATTTTATTTATTAAAATAAGGTGGAGTTTAGAACTATTTTTAAAAACAGAAAATCAAAAAATCCGTTTGGCAGTCGAATTTTTAAAAACAGTTTTCGGGAACAGTTTTTGTTTTTCAGTACTTAAAAACCAAAATATGAAAACATCTAAAACATATTTTGGTTTTCAATTTTCTAAATTTACACACAAATTCGTATTGAAAATTCTTCTCACTTTTTTAAAAACTGTTTTTGAAAACAATTTTTAAAAACTAAAAAAAAAACTGTTTCACACAAGTCCAATATCTGCTCAAAAATTTTTAAGAGATAAATTCGCATTTATATCAGTTTATAATTTTTGAAAGAAAATCACACTTTTAATTTTTTAAACCTTTTGACTGTTAAACGAACAAGTTACGAACATGTAATGAAAACCACCGCACGCGGCTTTTCTTTGCCCCTTCCCACTTTCGCCACCGTCTCGCCTCTGATCTGCTGTGTGTGAAACAATGAGAAATCGCACCGTTTATACATGGATAGCAGCAGTCGTCTGTTTCGTAGTACTGATGATCGTGACGCCGACGATTCCTCAGTCCCAAGAATACCACGATTTTGCTGACCAGCGCGAATTCTTCGGTAACCCTTTATATTACTGTTTTGCTTCGAATTCAATTCTTGTGCACTTCGATTTTCACCCTTTGAGCTGCTTTCAAGCGGTTTTCCTCATAAATTTGAACACAGGAGTTTACATATGAATCGGTGTGACTAGGGTGGATGATTTTTTTTAATTTTCGATGTTTGCTGTTAATTTGCAGGAATTCCTAACACGCTTAATGTGATATCAAATTTCCCTTTTCTGGTTATTGGCCTCATTGGACTTATCCTATGTCATCATGGAAATTACTTTAAACTCAGGTATAGTTTTTTGTGTAAATATATCAATTTCTTACTGTTTGCCAAGCGAAGGTCCTATTGTGTTCTATTAGTATAAAAATATGTGTACTAAAAGCTTGCAAGGTGAACTATGGGGTTGGACATGCTTCTATGTTGGTGTGGCTGCAGTTGCAGTTGGATCTTCCTACTATCATCTCAAGCCAGATGATGGTCGCCTCGTGTGGGATCGGTTGCCTGTAAGTTCCTGCTCTGAAAGTTAAATTAGGTCATCATAGAAGTCCGTTCCCACTGCTGAATCCCCTTAACCCTTTGCTTGGCCCATTTTAATTTGTCTTTTAATTCACAAACTATTTATCACTACAGATGACTGTTGCTTTTACATCAATCGTTGCAATATTTATCATCGAACGGATTGATGAGAGGAAGGGGATGATTTCAATTATACCTCTAGTTTTAGCGGGTATAATAAGCATCCTGTATTGGAGGTAAGCCTGTTTTCTTTTTCATTTGCAATTAGTCATGTTCTCATCCCATACTATTATTGTAACTGAAGTCATTTTAAAATAACCTGAATTTAATTTGTGTCACAATCACATCTTGTGTTACAGATTTTCTTCTTAAATATGGGTGAAAGCAGTTGTTCTTCATATGGATAAAACAAAAGTAATTGCAAAATCTGCAAATATATGAGCCATATATAATTACATGATTCACTATGCGGGATAAAATCACAGATTGTCACAAGTTTTACTGGTCCTTTTTGATGTTATTATTCCTTTATGTGATTTGAGTTGGAGGTTTTCTTTCTGAAGTAATCAATCGTTCAGCTGAGTTTTTTGAACTTTAACTCCTGAAATAATTACTCTCATCGTCTGTTTACCCCAGGTTCTTTGATGATCTCCGTCCATATGCTCTGATCCAATTTGTACCTTGCATTGCCATTCCTCTCATGGCTATTTTATTGCCCCCAATGTACTCGCATTCAACATATTGGCTTTGGGCTGCAGGTTTAATTTGCTTTTCTGTTATGGTATAAATTCCCGTTCGATTCATTATAAACACCAGTCTTAGAATGTAAATGAATTATTTCCAGGGTTTTATCTCCTAGCTAAGGTGCTAGAGGCTACTGATAAGGTGATCTATGAATGGACTTATCATATTGTCAGTGGTCACACACTTAAGCATTTGTCTGCAGCAATGGTTCCTGTGTTCTTAACATTCATGCTTGCAAAGAGGGATGTTGAAGCCCAGAGGTATGCACATCGGCAATATAAAACTACATAGAGTTAATGGATTTAATTATTTCTGAATTTATATTGTGTGCAAGAATCCCGACTCTGATTGTGGAAACAGTAACATGTGATGTAGCTAACACAAAATGAGTTGGCATTAGGCTTCAATCCCTATGTGCTTTATAAATAGGTCCCAGCTGCTTGACCTTTGGATTTACATGGAGCTTGGAAAAATAAAAGTAACATTAGCAACTTAAAGAAAGGGAATCTAATTGCTACAGCTTTTTCATGAGTCTGATTTTTATGGCATATCTTGATCACAAATACCTTTTTTATGGCATTTAAATTACGAACTCTCGAATCTTACACACTCGCTGGTAGATGTTTTCTTATTGCCCTTATTTCCTTATTTTTATTTTTTTACCGCAATATTTAGCTAATGCCTTTTAGCCTTTTAGATTTCATAATTTTGAATTACCAAGCAAACAATAATGGGAATCTGAGTTGCAAGATAGAATTTCCTATCTCCGGAAACATTAGAAAGATGGATTACACGTGCATCTGTTTTAGGAAGCTTAATTTATTCAACAAAGTTAACAGTTTTTACTTACTACCTTTTCTTTCAATATCCACCCATGATTGTAGTAGCATTAACAGTGAATAGTTTATTTTCTGTTGTTTGTTTGGAAAACTAATTTACTATTTGCATTATCATTTTGACTACTATCTTGATATCATCTTACTGTCTCGGTCTTCAACTCTTCATGCAGGCTAAGTTTGCTTAAGAAGTGGAGGATTTCATGGACAAAGATCAAAGATGGCGATTCCAGTGTTGAGAGATGTACATACTCTTACTCAAATGTGCAGGTAGAGGAGCCCCATTAATAAGTGCATACTTTCCCATGGAATATTGTTGGTATACTGGATTACAGAATACTGTTGTTACACCTGATTATGGACCCGGTAAAACAAACTATACAAAGTTAACTTCCATACAATAACCTCAACTGTAATTAGCTTATAGTTTGTACAGTTCTGGATCATTATCAGTTTATCAACATGGCGAGGACAATTCTAGATCTAAATGGAAATGTTATCTATTCTTGTTTAGTGATGGTATTTAATTATTTGTGTATCTTTTTGATATATTCTAACCCTTCATATGGCTATTCTCTCCCAAGAGACCCAACACTGAATCACTAGTGGAACTCGGTGCAGAATTCAAAACCAGAACTTGATTAGCTTTAGGTCTATCTCTTCACATGGGGAAGCCCATTGTAGATAGATACAACTGTGTTATATTGCGGCAGGAGACTCATGCTGTTCAAGGCGAAGAGCTTTCTCACAATTCCATGCTCTTTCTTGGATACTTTCCTCTACTAAGTTATGTTAAACGAGTTTAAATTTATTTTAAAATCAATACGGTAGTCTCAAAATATATTTCTCTATTAATTTAAACTTCATTTTCAACATAATTACAGTAATAGTGTTTCTGAATTGTTGGGAAGAAGCAGAGAGAAATAACTATGAAATGCATGTAACATTATTGGATGTTATTCTAGTTGCAGACAGTTATAACCAGAAAGGTTTCTTATTCATGGGGCGGGGTGGGGAGCATGTGCACATTGACGAAATCTGCAAGGCCATTGTAACCATTATTGTTAACTTCATTTTCCTCCACCATTTCCCATGGTCCATCGCCATTTTCTGGTCCGACAGCTGAGTTGTCATCTGTCATCAGATTTCCACCTCCAAACCCTCTTATGATCCTAACCTGAAACCATGTTCCAATAAATATAATTTCTCTTTAGTTTCAGGATATTTTATTCTAAAGAGTTGAATTAATAATTTAATGATTTTACCTGTTCTCTTATCAATTTTAGTTGCTTTCTCAGCTTGAAATCGGCCATCTAATCTAATTTAAAAAAGAAAAAGAAAAAGAACTCGATATTTCTTATATCTTATACTTGATAAAAGCTGTTGCTCTGCACATGAACGAACCTGTTACAGAAGTAGACAGCATTGTCCTTCCTGAGTGCAATAGCAAAACTATACATCATAATAGTTCTTGAATGCCGTCCGTAACGCATTGCATAGTTTCCTGTTACATTGATGAAATTAAAATCATATCAGACAAGAAAGATAGGCAAATTAATTAATATTTAATGATAATGATAATGATATTGATGCATATGATGTACTATGTGTTAGTTGGAATTAACCTGAAGTTGTTTTATTTATGAAAATGTCATTATACGTAACACCTCCACTAGTTGCACTCATCATTGAGTCATCTATATTAAGAACACTTTTAAGTGTCTCCTTCACATTTCTTATTTTTCCTCTATCCGCTTGTGTTGAAGTTTCAACTGTCACACATAGAGAAAAGAAGAGCAAACACATCATTGCATCATATATACTTGGTTTTGAATTTGTTATTGAAAATGGATAAAGGGGTTGTCACTAAGTTAGGCTTCATTGTTGCTTAGCACACACAGACAAAAAAAAAAAAGAGGTAATGTTCAATCTTATATCGATCTACCTAAGAATATGCATATATGCTTAATTGGATTGCTCAAATAAATGTAAATGAACAAAATTTAATTTGGATATAAATGTACATATGACACTGCAAACTAATGAGTATGTATATATATTATCTAGCAAAGTGAATCTTTGCAAGAACTAAAACATTGTCGCCCCTTTCAATTTTTGGGCCGACAGGGTAAACATTAATATTCGTTATTTATTAGAATAAAGTCATTTTGGAACTTCAACAAATCTGTATGTTCAAATGAAAAAGAAAATCAAGTTTCAAATGACATATGGACAGAATTGTTTGTATATACTATAAGATTAAGGGAAAAGACCGTTTTACGGCTTAAAAGTGGTTTTTAAATCAAAGATAAAATTAAGGGGATGTTTGGCTTAATGAAAAATGAAGGAAAAAAGTATACATTTTCTTATGTTTGTTTTTTAACAAAAAAAGAAAGAAAGAAAAATATGTAAAAAATTAAATTCTAGAAATAAAAAAACTAAAATTTTTCCTTTAATTTATTTTCTCTATTCTCCTATTTTCTTTCAATTCTATTTTCTTACTTAGAGTCGAACATTAGGTACAGGGCCAGCCCAAGGGTAAGGATGGCCAAACCCTTGCTTTAGCCCCCAAAAAATGTACAAAATCATTAATATATTTATGTCCCATTTTAATATATTTTTTATTTTTAAAATATTATATATTTTATAGTATACAAAGTTATCATTATTTGTGATAAAATATTTTTTCTTCCTAAATAAAATGCATATGATGTTTATTCAATAATGTTAATAATTTTAAAAAATATCTATTATTATTAATTTAGAAAAACTCATTATGATAAATTGGTTTAAGCCTTAAAATTGGTTGAGCCAGCACTGAAAGAGGGTTGGTAAGCAAGTATTTTCAATTTTCTCTTTACCATACGATTAAAAATAAATAAAAAAAGCTCCTTTTGAGTTTGAAAGTTTTAATAGAAATTTTGGTTGACACTGTTTCGTTATTTTCAACGAAAAAAAGAAGCTCAGAAAAATCGATTACTTTTACAGCTGTGTTGAATAAATAAATATACAAATAATATATAAGTGTTGGGACAAAATAATAATAATAAATATATAAGTGGGTTGTGTGGATTTCTTTAATAAATTTACAATGAGCAATACTACACAAACTCTCCTAAGCTTTGAAATTTTAATATATTTGCCCCTCAAAATATTACTTCCTTCGTTTTTTTTTATCTATCTCCGTTTTGAAAAAAAATTATTTTTTTTATTTGTCTCTTTAAGAATTCAAAAAAACATTTATAGCTTGTTTTTCTATTATACCATTTCTCATTTATTATTTTATACATATATTAAGTAGTAGATAATTAATAATAGTAGAATTTCAACAAAGGTACAATAGAAAATTAGCTCATAATTTTGATAGTTACAAGAACATTAAATAAATTTCTTAATATGTGTGTTTTAACATTAGAAGACAAATAAAAAGAAACGGAGGGAGTATATTTAGCCCTTGAAATTTGAAATTTATTACACTTTCTATCTTTAAGATAAGTGTAATAAACGCAAACCTCTTAAAAAGTTAAGGTAATTATTCCTAATAGATATTATCTACGTCCTTATATTCTAGTATGATTTAATAGGTAGTTATTACTTATAGGTATAATAAAAAAAAATTGATAATAGAGGTTAAAAATGTATAAAAAATCGTGGAACACTCTCATGTGTATCAATTTACTTAAAGAATAGCCAGAACATTATCACTTTCACGCAATAATTGTTAATTCTATTAGATAGTTTTTAAATAGAGATTGGGTTGTTAGACTTGAGCACACGTTGAAGGAAGGCAATTTCTACGCGGATTGGTTTGCCAAATACGAGATTTCTCACGATGATTTTTGACATGTTTGGTACATACATACAAATGATATTACTTTTAATTTTTTTTATAGTTATTGGGCCTCTATTTCTAATGTTTTAAAAAATATTAATATAATTCATAGTATATTTGGAAAAAAAAATTTTGAAATAAAAATTAGTTATTTTCACTAAAAAAATTCATCTTAAAATATATAAAACAAAAAATAAGAATAAAATATTGATTTAGAGACAGTTTATTATTATTTATTTTATAAAATAAGGTTTTTTAACTCGTGTTCATGGATATAAGTTAACCATGATTGGATTCGACTTTTCAATAGTTGGATTTGATTCATTTTATTATATTTTGTGTACACCCATTAAACCCTTCACCGCCCACTAGTTAGTAACTTCTTCTTATCTGATATTTTATTGGTTGCTAATCATGGTTAACTTGTACTCCATGAGAGCACAAATTAGAGAAACTGTTTCAAATAATTATTTTTTAATAGAAACAATTTTAAATTTTTTAAAAAGGTTTGTCTTATTTTTTTAAAATAATTAAAAATAGAAAATATCAAAATAATCAAAAGTTTTCCAAATTCATGAGGACCAGCGTTAACGCGAAGAAGATTAATTTCATATTAAAAGTGAAGAAATATGTAGTTATAAAAAAAAACTATTTTTTATTTTTATTAAAGCTACTTTAAATTATTTTTTAAAATAATCAAATATAGTAGATGATAACATAGTAAAAGTGATTCTAATTTCTAAAAATAACAAATGGGCACTTAGTCATGCATCAAACCAAAAAAGATATGTCTCAATTATGTAATTTATGTAATTTGAACCCATGTTCCCATATTGCAAAGAGTAATAATAACCACTAGACTATAATATTTTATTTAAAGTTCCAAAATTTAATGTGATGCTTTTTTTCATGACACTTTAAATTTGAAATATTAAGTATATACATAAAATTAATTTGTTGGTTAATATATTTATCTTAAATTTTTTATGTTTGATTTGAAAATATAAAATTTAAAATATAAAGAGGGTTTTTTCTATATATTTTAATTTATATATAAATATTCGAGTCAACCGTGACCCCAAGTCAACCCAATGACCCATCGACCTAATATCTTGACCGAGTCGATCACTGATTCGAGTTTGATAACACTGGGTACAGGGGTTCGCTCCCTGTTATACTAATTTCTTATAAAAAAAAATATGTTATATGTTATTATAAAAAAAAAAAAGAAAGATATGTAAATAAACAGGGAGTGAAGGGCCTTGGGACGCAAGCAAAGCTACTGAGGAGGATTTCTATTCTACGCAAACCCTTATTTATAGAGTTCATGAGTGAGCGATTAAGCGAAGACGAAGAAGGAAAAAGGAAAAGGTGACAGAAAGAATATGAGAAGAAGAAGAATCAGTAGAATCACTCCTCAAAAGAGACGAAGGAAAACTAATGAACAAAAGATGGAAGCTTTACGCCTCAAAAGGAGGATGCTGAACCTGAACGATGCATCTACCTCCTCTGCCATTGCTTCGGAGAGCGACTACAATGAAGGTGGCGCTGTTTCTGCTGTCACATCGGAGAAAGTTGAACCTGAATTTGACCTAATGAACACAATGCTGCGGGATTGGTATGCGGACAAGAAGGTTGCGGTTGCTGCAGAGGAAAAGAACACTGAATTGGAGGTGCACGCCAATACTCCTTTCGTTACCGAGGGTAAGTCGGCGAAGAGTTCGATTTCAAAGGAAGGACCGAGGTTCAAGGATTTGGGTGGGATGGATGAGATTTTGGGGGAAATTATGATGAAAGTGATTTTGCCCTTGTATCAGCCGCAGTTGGCGAAAATTTGTGGAATGAAACCAGTGACAGGTATTTTGCTACATGGACCATCAGGCTGTGGGAAAACCAAACTCGCGCATGCTATAGCTAATGAAACTGCTCTTCCTTTCTATAGTATTTCAGCTACTGAGGTGGTTTCTGGGGTCTCAGGTATTCAATTGAATTGAGTTTGACATTAAGTTGCATTATTACACTTTTAATACTAAATCAATCTCAGTGATTAAATAAATTGGATGCTTGTTCATTGTTAAAGATTTTCTTTGTCAGGTGCTTCTGAAAAAAATATTAGTGAACTTTTCTCTAAGGCATACAAGACTGCTCCATCAATTGTGTTTATTGATGAGATTGATGCAATCTCTTCGAAAAGAGAGAATCTGCAGCGTGGGATGGAAAATCGAATTGTGACGCAGTTAATTACTTGCATGAGTTCTCATGATAATAGTGCTAACAATGGCTTTGTTCTTGTAATTGGAGCTACAAATAGGCCGGATGCCATTGACCCTGCCTTGAGAAGGCCTGGTCGGTTTGATCTTGAGTTGGCCATGGGCATTCCTAACGAATCTTCCAGGGAGAAAATCCTTACTGTGCTGACTCGCAATTCTAGACTTGAGGGTTCAATTGATCTTAAAAAAATAGCTAGGTCTACGCCTGGATTTGTTGGTGCGGATTTGGAAGCTTTTGTTAACAATGCTGGTAATCTGGCATTTAAGGGAATATTTGATGAAAGGAAACGTGAATTAGATCCCAAACATGAGCTTAATGAAGATTGGTGGATGGAAGAAGATTGGTCGGGGGGAGACTGGTGGAGGGAACCTTGGCTGCCTGAAAAAGTGGATAAGGTTGCCCTCAGAATGTCTTATTTTGAGGTTGTCTCTTTGGTCACCTTTTATCATCTAATAGTTAATTCTAATTGGGACTTTTTTTTTTTTTTTTTTCAAGAATTGTGTTGCATACCATCACATCTATTATTATAGTACCTATTCTTCTCCCATGTAACATATGTTATCTTCTGCTTTTACTTTTTCCTTTTGCTTTTTTCCATCTTAGATTTTCATTGAACATTTAAGTGCGTAAAATTTGATAATCATTATTTTTATTTTTTTGTCTGGTTATTTATGCAGGAAGCAGTAAAAATGGTGCAACCTTCATCAAGAAGAGAAGGGTTTTCTTCTATTCCCAATGTAAGGTGGGACGATGTTGGTGGGCTTGATAGCATAAGAGAGGAGTTTGAAGATTGCATTGTAACGGATATAAAATATCCTGAGGTTTCTGAGGTAATTTAAAAATACTAAACTTAATATTGCATGTTAACTCTTTTATTTATTCCTTCCCTTTCTTGGAACGTTCTTAACCCTCAACTTTTACTCTTACTACTAAGTACTACCCAAGTTTCTTACTTCAATTTATGTGCATGTCTGATTGTATTTTCTGCATCTCAGTTCTAGGGTCGCGGTTGAGTAGCTCTCTTCTCTAGAATTTGATCCTTAAACATGGCCGTAGCTGGAGTTTCTTTAATTTTTCCCTGTGCTTATATTCTTTTACTAATTCTTCTTTTCAAAGATGGTTGTTTTTTTTGCATTCACTGTTCTAATGGATTCATCAATTTCAGAGACTGGGGTTGGATGTTGATACGGGATTTTTACTATATGGACCTCCAGGTTGTGGTAAAACATTGATTGCCAAAGCTGTGGCTAATGAGGCGGGAGTTAATTTTATTCATATTAAGGTCCGTGTAAATAATTCATTTTCTCATTTCCATTGGTAATGAGCTTTGTCTAAATAGTCTTTCCTCTTCTCATTTTTATTCATATTTAGGTTTGTGGAAATTCATTACCCGTTTCTTATTAGTTTTGGTTTATAAGAGAACTTTTTATTTTATTTTATTTTATTTTATTTTATTTTTATATTTGAAGGAGATTCCTCTGTTTTGAATAAACCATTTAAAAAATTATTTGAATTGCTTTTGTTCAATTGTTAGGGACCTGAACTTTTAGATAAATACGTTGGAGAAAGTGAGCTTGCAATACGGACACTGTTTAGTCGTGCAAGGACATGTGCGCCTTGTATTATGTTTTTTGATGAGGTATGTGGTTATCTCCTCTTAAAATTTTTTATTAGTTTTAATATTCTATCATCACATAATCATTTAATTTCAAATATGCGAACTGTTAGTAAAGATCATTGTCTAGAACTTCTTTTATCGTGGGAACTATCTTCTACTATCACTACAAGCTGTTTTTTTTTTTGCCGTGTCCTATTTTTACTGTTACACGTGCAGCCATTAGTGTGTTTGCAAAAGCTAAGTTACTTTTGCTTACTCAGTGAACTATTTATGTGTAAGGTCTTGTTCATATGAACTAAGCTACTTGTATAAAAGTATGCCAGTGTAACTAGTAATTTCAATGTATTTATGTATGACTTGTCATTTCCAGGTGGATGCTTTGACAACCAAACATGGTAAAGAAGGTGGATCGGTTGTTGACAGAGTATCGAAACAGGTTAAACAATTACTATTTTCTACATCTATATATAAAAAAAAAGCATCATCATGTCGACTTCTTACTCTTGATAACATTGATGAAATAAATCAATTGAATTTGAATGAAATTGCAGTTGCTTATTGAGTTGAATGGCGCAGCGCAACGACGAGGTGTTTTCGTGATTGGTGCCACAAATAGGTACATTTTGTTCACCATTTTTTTCCTTTCTAATTTGTTGATTAGCTTCACATTGCATTGTACTCAAGTTAGTTTCTCATCTTGCAGGCCTGACCTAATGGATCCTGCTTTCCTACGCGAGGGTAGGTTTGGTAAACTTCTTTATGTTCCTCTTCCAAGCCCAGATGAGCGAGTCTTGATATTGAAAGCTCATGCACGGAAAAAGCCTGTTGATCCTAGTGTGGATTTGAGTGCCATAGCAAGATCAAAAGCTTGTGAAAACCTAAGTGGTGCTGATCTTGCTGCATTGGTTTGTCTCTGCTCTATTTGGTGTTGTGTGTTTCATTCCTTAATTTATCAGTGTTGCGTATCGCATGGACGCATGTGTTTACATGTTAAATAATAGGTGGGTATGAAGATAGAGTAAATTTGGGCAATTTCCTGATTTCATTGAGTATACAGATCACTGAAGCAGCTAGGGCTGCTCGTAAAGAGAGATTGACCTCTATGGAGACAATATACGATCCATTGACCATTATGACAAGGCATTTTGAGATAGCATTGAGTAAAACCCGTTCCTCTGTATTAGACAGGGTATGGTTCCTTCTATTATATTTTCTCATACATTCAATTTGATACCTTACTGTGGATAAATTAGTTTCATAAACTCACATTTAAACTTACTTCGATTTTTGGAGCAGCAAATCCGTTTTTATCAGCGTCTGTCAAAGCGCTTTAAAGCAGCATGAGCAGCATGACAAGGACTTTATTATTGTAGGACACTTCCCTTTGAGGATAGGGTGAAAAAGAGTTTCTATCAAAGCAAAGCACTTGGTGTATTTGCTTTAGCATGAGATGTACATGTTCCCTGCAATCAGGATATCATTTTTGGCGAATGGTTTTATTTATGATTTACTTTATCCTTCCATAGTGCTTTGATTCTTTGTCTTTTCACTTTATAAATCTTCCTATTGTGACTAAAACCATTTGCATAACACAAGGTTAGGTTAGGAAAATCAGAATCTACATATACTTAAGTTTTATTAATATTCAGTATGTTGCAAACCAATAATTTATTGGAACGAAATCTTTTATAATTGGATTTCAAATTATTGTTAAGTGAATAAAAATCCAAAGGAGGTTCATGGCAAGAGTAAAGATATGAGTAAAGCTTATTATAGAATGTACCATACTTGATAAACAGAATGTTAACAAAGAATCACTGGTATTTTTAGATATATTATTCAAAAGAATTCGCATGATATGCCTAGTCGATTGGAATTGAGAAAAATTATGTCGGTGTCGTTGGAAACATATGATTCGCGCAGAGATAAAGAAATTGAGAAAATTAAATTATATACATGTAACATTATATAACATGCACTTGGCTAACATTTTTTTTTTGGTAAATATAGCTAACATATATTAAATTTATATAAGAAAGTAAGAGTACGAAATTAAACAAATTTTTCAAAAAAAAAAAAAGAAAGAAATTAAACAAATCCTTTTTTAAGAATTTGAAGAAATAGTATTTTAGTGTTTACGGCAGCAGAAGGATTTTATTTGCTAATGGCTATCTCACCAGGGTCAGAGTAATTCTCCGTTAATCCTTTCTAGAATAGTGACGAGATAGACTTTTGTGGCTCTGCATTGCACTTTCAAAAGCTGCCATGGCAGAAAATAATTGCTTGCCTCCACAACTCCCCTTACCCAAATCCTTCACCATATACCCTATATTACCATCTTCCCATTCTCTCTGAACCATTCTCTTTCCAAACAACTCCACTGCTTTAGACCCTGCAGCTACACCTCTGAGTGCACTAGATGACTTGCACTGGGGGCTTGGCTCAATCGTTAAATTTTGTTAGACATCTTTTATCTTTAGTTCTTCGTAGATAATAACTTCTAGTTCTGTATGTTTGCAGATGGGTTACAAAATAATTTTAACTTTATGTTAGCTGTATGTATTCAATTTCATGTTAAAATGCCCCTTAAAGTACACATAGAAAGTAAACGTACATGATAAAATTTAAAAACAATTAACTTGGTAATAAATATTTTTATTCCTTAACTATATGGGCAAAAATCAAAATACTACGGAGTACTAGTGTTGACACTTGACATTGTCTTCTCCAAAATACTCAACGATGATGACTTGCTAACATAATCAACATTTGCTTTGTTACAAGCCACTTTCTGAGTCTAACGTAACAGCAACATTGCGATCAAGATATACAATACCGTTTGTGATAGAGGAGATATCACCAGCCACACACATTTGGATAAAAGGTTTTGTACTTGTTAGATTTGGACATGATTAAAAATCACAAGCATTTTAATGATAATGTTTCACCCTGCAGAACAAGACAGGCTATTGACCAGAACTCAAAATTTAAGGGCTCCATTATAACTACTCGACATGATACATTTACATCGGTTCAGTTTTATATACATTTGTCAATCCACACCATTTGAATTTAGGAGTATGTTTAGGTTATTGACAAACTCAACTGAAAAATTTGAAGGGGAATATAAAAAAGAATGAAGTGATGCATGATACTCTAGAGCTTGGGGACCAAGGAGCATCAAGTAAAGAAACAAAAGCCATCTAGCACTATCTCCTCAATTGCAAAAATTTGCATCCTTTATCTATTGAGATTTTTGTGCTTTCAACTTTACTTGATGCCTGGACAGAACCTCAGCAATGAGCTGACGACCAAATAAGTGCGAATTCTTGAGGATTAGATTCCTTGTTGATGGATCAACCGTGTAACCTTGACCCGGCATCCACTGTAGCAAGTGTAGAAGCAAGTCCTTCTTTTCAGGCTGACCTAAATAGCGTGACACAGCCATCTCAAATAAATCCTGCACAAGAAAAAAATATATGGATAATTTTGGAGTAAAAAGTTTAAACAAGGAATTTTCTTCAAAAAATAATTATATTTGGATCCAGTTGGTTACAAATTAATTAAATTATAATTAAAAATAATTTTCTTCAAATTGAAACCATAACAAGGAATATTCAAACTGTTACAAAGCAATAAAGTTTAATGTTCGGCTTTTTGCATTGCAAGACATGATTTTTCGTTTTAGAAGTTCTTTAGTGGGGTGGGAGCAAGGTAGTCAAACGCGCGCTCCAGAGCGTAGGAGCGTACGCTTTTACGCGTTCGACGGCAGCTGGCAAGTCACAAGCCTTGGTGGAGCGGATGAAGACAGGGAGCGGTTGGGAGCGGCGCGTCAGGACGTGGGAGCGGTAGGAGCGGCGCGTTTCAGCGCTTCCAAATTCCTGGGCTTCCTTCGCGAACCGGGTCGGGTCACGCGACCCGGATGAAAAAACTTAATTTCAGTAGTCTCCACACTCGATTTCAACCCTAATTCGTTTTCTCCCTATTCTCTCTGTTAACCTCTTTGAGTTCCGCCTCTGTTCTCCCAATTTTCCGGCGAGTTCGCAGCGTTTCCGGCGAGTTCGTAGCGTTGATGGCTGTTCTGCAGCGTTTCATCTCTGTTCTGCACTTCTTGTTCTCTGTTTCCGGCGAGTTCAGTAGCGTTGGTGGCTGTTCTGCAGCGTTTCATCTCTGTTCTGCACTTCTTCTTGTCTCTGTTTCCGCCGAGTTCAGTAGCGTTGGTGGCTGTTCTGCAGCGTTTCATCTCTTTTTTTAAATGGCTGGTACTGGTGCTTCAAGTGGTGTTGAAGGTGCGGGTTCAGGGGCTGTTGGTGGCTCAAAATTGAAGAAAAATGCTTCTGGAAACAGAGATGACCCTGGGTGGAAGCATGGAATATCAGTTGATGGTGGAACTAGAAATGCTATATCCTTTTTCTACAATAATGCTATATCCTTCAATGTGGCTAGGACGGATGAATTCAAGAACATGCTTGAATTAGTTGCTAAACATGGGAAAGGATTTAAACCACCATCCTACCATGAGATAGGAGTCAAATACTTGAAGAAACATGTTGAGACCACCAAGGAAATTGTGGAGAAACGTAGGACATCTTGGAAGGCAACCGGCTGCACCATAATGACCGATGGTTGGACGGACAAGAGGAGGAGAACAATTCTGAATTTTTTGGTGAACAGCCCTATGAGAACTGTGTTTTTGAAGTCAATTGATGCTTCTAACATTTCAAAAATAGCTGACAAGGTGTTTCAAATGAGTGGAGGAAGTGGGTGAAGAAAACGTTGTACAAGTAGTCACCGACAATGCTGCAAATTACAAGGCAGCAGGAGAGCAGTTGATGGAAAAGAGGAAAAGGCTCTATTGGACACCTTGTGCAGCGCACTGTATTGATTTGATGCTTGAGGATTTTGAAAAGAAGTTGCCTATTCATAAAGAGACAATTGCAAGAGGTAAAAAGATCACCACTTATATTTACTCACGAACTGCTCTTATAGTTCTTTTGCATCACTTTACCAAGGGAGGTGACTTGATTAGGCCTGCTACTACTCGTTTTGCCACGTCCTATTTGACTTTGGGATGTTTGAATGACAACAAGCAAGCGTTGTTCAGGATGTTTACAAGTAAGGATTGGACAACTAGTACATTTGCAAAGAGTAAGGATGGGAAGTTAATTGAAGAAACTGTGACTGATAAGGGGTTTTGGAAGAATATTATTGTTTGTTTGAGGGCTGCATATCCGTTAATCAAAGTGCTTCGCTTAGTGGACTCTGATGAGAAGCACTTTGAAGGGAGTTCAGAGATGGACCGAGCAAAGGCTTTCAAGGGAGTTCAGAGAAGGTAAACAAGTTTATTACTTTCTTTTTTATTAGTTTAAGGCTTTAAGCTTAGCTTTAAAGTATATATTAGTGTATTAGAATTAGAAGTTTAGAACCTAATTAAATTTCCCCTCCCTTTTTTAGTTATATGCCAATATGGGAAATCATTGATTAGGACAACCAACTACATAGGCCCTTACATGAGTTATTATCTCAGCCCTCAATTGCATTATAGTTCGGGCTTCAAAGCTGATTGGGAAGTTAAAAAAGGTTTTTATGATTGCCTACAAAGGGTGGTTGGAGACATGGATGAAATAAGCAAGATTGATTGTCAACTTGAAGATTTCAAAATGAAATCGAAGTTTTTTGGTAGCCAAATTGCAATGCAATCACTTATGAAGAAAACTCCAGCACAATGGTGGGAATCATATGGCTCGAAACATAAAGAATTACAAAAGTTTGCTATACGGGTCTTAAGTTTGACATGTAGTTCATCCGGTTGTGAACGCAATTGGAGTGCTTTTGAGATGGTAAAGTTTTAAATTTCTAATATGTTCTATTCTTTAATTTATAGCATAGAACATATTATGTTAAATTGATTTGGTATTTTAAATGTTTAGGTCCACACCAAGAAAAGAAACCGTTTGAAGCAAAAGACAATGAATAATGTTGTCTTTGTGATGGCCAACTCAAAGTTAGAGAAGAATAAGCAAAGGAGGAAGGGAAATCAACATAGTGTGGAAGATCTTGATTCTGATGATGATTGGCTTGTGGATCAAAGTGAAGATGTTGAGTTGGATGATGTTGATGCAACTCATGCAAGTGAAGAGTTGCCACTGCCACCTTCTTCAAGTGAAATAGGTGCTAGTGGTGAGGATGAAGTTGGATTGGCATCTTTGGATGATTTGGAAATTTCTAACTTTGAAGAATTGGCCTTGGAAGATGATGGTAGAGACATTGGACTTGAAGATGAGCATGAGAATGAAGATGAAATGGAGGGAGAAGATGATTATTGTGATCAAAATTTGAATGATTTGCTTGGTCTTTAGGAGTTAACAATTAGGCCTTTGTGTTTGACATGGACTACTTATGTTTTATGCTATAGTTTTATGTTTTTTCCTGTGTTATCTTTTAAAAACTTGTTACTTTAAGTCTTGTTTTAAGTTGTGTAAGACCTTATGAATATTTACTCTATGTTTGATTTTATATTGGTGGTTAATTATGCTTTTTTTTGTATGTTTATTTTTTGTTTATTTTTTTTAAGGCATATATAAATATAATTTTGGATTTTTGTCGACTCTTACGAGTCGTGTTACGTTTCACGATTCTACGTGTCGAAACCCCCTCACCGTGTCAACGGTGAAACTACGTTTTAACTACCTTGGGTGGGAGTATAATAAAAACAACAGAAGTTAAGCCACTAACCAACTGTCATTCTAATAACAGTATCCAAATTGATATATTATTATTACCCAGCTTATTACCTGATCAATCTTGTAGCCACAATCATGAAGGGTCTTCATAACATCATTTATCAAGTTGATGTTACCTGACTTGATAAATGTCCTTGCAAATTTTTTCGTGGCAGGACGAGAAATAAATGGTGCATTATCCTGATCAGGATGAGATTTTATCAGATGAACTGCAACGCTACGAGAAAAGTAAGTATTCCTGAAACCTGTAATACCTTGACGACAACATAAGCATCTTTCAAAAGTTGTCCCGCCAGGAGAAGGTGCAGAATCTTCTCATGAAGTGCCTTGTAAATCGTTCTCTTGTTATATTTCAACATTTTGTATACAGAAAATGCCTCTGAATAAGCATTGACCTCACCAAGGTGGGATATTAAAGAGGAACAGAGTTCCTACAAAGAGAGGAAGGCATAAGAAACTTTCACGTATTAACTGAACTGATAACAAGTGGGAAACAATAGCAACAGCTTTATTAAATGAACCACTCTCATCTTTTAATCAGGTCAGTGCAAATTCACGTCAAGAATATTCTTCCCTCTCCCTGTCATTCTTTTATGTGCTATCATTATTTTATGTGTCTTTTATTTCTTCTATAGCAATGCAGCCTTTTAAATTGGGTAACAATGTAAGACGCTCGCTTGTACAATAAAAGAAAATAACAATGAACGAAATCTTTGTAGAGAAAAAGGAAAGAAAAGAACACAAAATCAATTTCAAATAACATGCAACGGAACACATAAATGTAGAAAGCAGAAACGTACACAAAGTTCTATGTCATGTAAAGTGAAAATCCCCGGCAAGGATGCAAAAAGATGTGAGCATATATTACAAATAATTACGAATAATAGAATTAAAAGGGAAATTACAGTCACATAATAGGGAAAACAAGTTCAATCATACAAGAAACTTCATATTATTACCAGTACATTGATAAAACATACCTCCACTGGTTGATAGCCTTTACTATGCATGTCCTCCATGGTTCGATAAGCCAACAGATACATCTTTTCCCTACAGAAATATTTTATTAGAATATTGAAGGTATTGTAATCAGGACTGATAGCCAACTTATCCATCTTTTTAAGAGTTTCCATCACACTTTCCATTTCACCTGCTCTGCAAAAAGCACAGAGCATTGAATTCAATATAACTATGTCATATTTGTTAAATGTAGCTTCAAAATCCTTGGCAAACAGCTTTGCCTCCTGAAAAAGCTTGGCTCGGCAAAATGCTGATATCATGATACTGTGAGCATATCCATCTGCATGATGGAATTAAATTTGTAAATTACTACCACGTGAACAGTCGCAACCATGTAGTTACAAGAACTAAAGCTTAGTAGTTAGTAGTAGTACAATAAAGAGAAACAGAAAGCTCAGTTAAGAGTTATGAAACTCCATCTATTATCAGTTCCAAGAACAGAGATTCCAGCAGACATCAAAAAAATGGAATCACAGGATTAAACACAGAAACAAGAAGGAAAAAATGTTTACATATTTCGAGAAATCTTATTGATCTCTTCATTCCAGAAGACTTTAGAATAACCAAAATACCAAACACTTATATCATTGCTTAATATATTATTTCATTGAAGCAAACTCCAAAAGAAAACTTGCCAGATCTAACTTTTTTTTTAATCATCTCGGCAAAAATTAGTTTGGCTTCTTGTATTTGTCCTGCCTTAGCTAGGCCATCCATGAATATACAGTATGGCATCTGCAACAAAAGAGAATATGTAAAAAAAGAAAAGGATTAATTTATGATGTAAAATTTTTTAGGACATCAATATAGACTGTGATAATTTGTATAAAATGATTTAGTAATGTTTCAGACACAAATAAAGCAAACAAGTGAAACAGCCCTTCAATTTTCTTTTCAAAGGTTTCAATTACCTCATCTTCAGCATATCCCAAAGATTCTAGTTCGACTAATAATTCTCTTGACTTCTCAAATAATTCTCCTCTAACATATACCTTCAGTAACGTTGTCAAAATGACCTGCATTATTCATTTTTTAATGTTAGCTTGAGTTGATTCAGTGAAGAGTTTAAGAAGAAACTTATAGGAAGCATATAAAAATTTTTAAATTTCAACGAGGGGGAAAAAGGGAGAGAAGCATCATTTTGGCTTTAAACATTTTGTGAGAGTAGACTATTTATGCTTATGTGATGGTGTGATCCTTTATTTTTACTAGTGACTATTTGTATGAAAAAATTCTTCTATGAAAAAATTCTCAAGCTATAAACTCCTTAATCAGATTATTTTTCATCTGATTTCCTTAATTTTAAATCTTACCCAGATGCGTATAATCAGATTTGCGTTTATTGTTAACATATTGATATATTTCTTGTTACAACCTCTGGTTTCATTTTTTTAGTTCCCAAATCAACTTTGATGGTATTGTATTTTAATTCAACGTATCTTCACTTCATCTAATTGCCAGAAGTATCTCTTTGACATAAGTAAAACCACAGCTAGTTAAATTTCTAATATGGTCACTGCCGAATGTCATCTTTTTAACAGAAATATTAGAGAGGAAAGAATCTCAGGTGAGGTTATGATATCCTGGAACTGTCCCTGTATCAACTTATATCACAGTGAACAACCATCTTTCCTGTGTAGTATTATAAAAAACCATTCAAGTTTTAAAGCTCTATCAGGGCATAAACATCCTAAAACATGCTAAACATAATTTAATGGCTATTTCTTGACTTCATAGGGTTTGTAAGTAAAACAAAACTATCTGCAGTGTAGAGCCATAAATAGCCTTAGTACGATATACTTCTTGCCACGAATTGTAATCTTAAAATTAGAAAATGACAAGGAAAACAAACCTTGTTTGGTACTAACCCTTTGGATTTCATATTTTGAATCAACTTATCAGCTTTTTGGTAGTTTCCACATGCTGAATAGGCATTGAGCAAAGAGCTATAGTGATAAACATTTGGCAAATGACCTTCATCCTTCATCTGGTTAAAATAGTATTCTGCTTCTTCCAATTTACTATTGGAAGCACACACTGCCAAAATTGCCCCATAAATTACATCATCCATTTGCAGTTTTTTGTGTTGCAATTCCTGAATTAGTTCAAGTGCCTTAGGATATCCATCTTTTACCTTAATGCAACCAGCAAGAAGCTGAGGATGAGAACAACAAAAATCAGACAGCATATCAAAAGATAAAAAGTTAATGTTTTAGACCAAAAATCAAGTAAAAGAATATTAGAGATAGGGTGAATGATAGAGTACTATTTTTTAAAGTTATAGGTTCAAGCATGCTTAATTAATTAATACCATAAGGAATCAGAGAGGAAAATCTCAAATGTATGTGCAAAACACTATAGAGTATAGACTACATCATTTCATATAAAATCATTTGTTTTTGTATTTAGAGAGCAACAGAAACACAGACAAAGAATTGAAGAACACAAAGAAGCGACTTATTTTCATAGATGCAATGAAAGCCTGTTTTAAGATTAAGAATGACATACTGTGCTATAGGTAACAACATCTGGGACCAGGCCATCTTGTTTCATCTGCTGAAAGAGTTTCATGGCTGTGTCGAACTTGCCTTTCCTAATTAAACAACTGAGAACAGAATTACATACATGGGCATTGGACTTGGCTGGTTCTTGTTGAATGCTATGGTATAGTTGTAGCATGTTAGCAGCATCAAGCTTATTGGCCATTAACTTCATGTAACGGGAATAAGACGAGACATCAAGCTTCTGGTTTTCTTGCATCCATAAAAACAGCTGCAAATGCAATAATCGGAAAGGTCATGGAACAATACATAATGACAAGAGAGTAAAGGTAGTGTTTAGCCCGACTTTTTTCAAACTTGACTCTTTTCCTTTTAAGTAAAAGCTATAGCAAATAATTTTTTTCAAAAGTTTTTATTCTTAGTGGAGAAAAAAGCTAGGCCAAAGGGTACCTAAGTATGTTTTGCAACAAGTAGAAGAAGGAAGCACCTGAGAAATCTGGGTAAATTTGTTTAACCTAGCAAAGTGGTGCAAAGTGGCATTTAGGTCTTTGACTGTTAAAGTTTCTCCTACCCTGACATGTTATAATCATACAATACACAGTGAATTGAATAAAAAGTGTGTCTGTTGCAGGAAAATGAATAGAAATAAATAGTGTGTGATGGTAATGATATTGATATGGGAAAGCTAACCTTGCAAGAGCTGATGGCAAATCGTGAGCCTGCTGAAGTTCAAGTGTGGCTGTTTTTCTTGAGGAGAAGGGTTTGGAATTGGAAGAGTTTCGAAATTTGACGGCATTCCGACGAGTTTGAGTTTGAGTTAGAGTATGAGTGTGTTGTGACTCCGTGGAAGAAGAAGAAGAAGAAGAAATTGAGTTTGAGAGAGAAAGGATTGATGAATGGCGAAACGCTGTTCCAAATGAAACTACCGATGATATCTCCATTTTTTTTTGTCAGAGAGGTAGCGGTTACCATCTGGATTCTGCCATTATTGCCGAACTCACTCTCACAGTCAGTGACACGACGGCAAGAATGCCTTGGTTACAGACACAGACACTAGATTTGGATTGGGCTACAACGTTGACGGCCCATTCTTTCTTTCGGGCCCAGATCCACTCCAAGGCGTACTTGAAAATAAAATGACTAAATTACACTTTTAATATTTTATGTTGTAACGAAATTTTACTTTGATAGCTTATCTGGGCTAATTTGAATCTTTGTGTTAATTTCGTTTAATTGAGTTATTAAAAAGTTCAAAACACTTCTCTGTATTGCTGATAAAAAATTATAACATAAAGGTGAAGGGATTTAATTGATAAAAAATACAACAAAAAAGAAAAATTAAAGTAATTTAAAAAATACAACGTAATTAAATCAAAATTAAGGTATGTTTGGAATAAATTTTTGTGTTAATTATGTTGGATAGTTGTGTTTTGCATTTAAAAAAAATTTTGATTATTCTTTTAATAAAGAAAAAAACTTTTTGTTTTTCAGTTAAAAATTGGATATTATTTCAAAAAGTTTAAAAATTACTTTTCACAACTTAAAATTATCTTAAAAATAACTTTTTGACAACAAATATATCCAAACAAAAATCAGTTATACTTCAAACAATCGATTTTTTTCACAATTAATTACCGCTAATCCAAACACATCCTTAATATAAAAATACAACCTGTAGCTTCCTTGCAACACCAGGAGTCTAGGACAAAAAGAATAATTGAAAAGAGAAAAACATACAACTACTGGTTAGGAAAAAGGGTCGCAACTTAAATGAGCTAATTATATTCGATATTTATATTTATATTTTATGTACCAAAAAAATTTTATATTCAATTTTTAGGTTATAGTATTTTTTTAAGATGAGTTAATTCGCTATTCATTGTCGGTTAAATAACAATATGTATTATTATTTATATTTTTAAATAAATAAAATTTCAATATTTTGAATTAGTTATATATTTTTTTATTTTAATTTCTTTTATAAATATTTTGATACATTGAATGGAGTTAAAAATATTTTATATAAGATACCAATTACTCACTTGCTAATTAATTAAAAACAAAATTTATTATGGATACATGTTTTATAGGCAAAAAGAAAACTAAAACACAAAACAAAATCAATAATATTTGGTGTACACCTCAAACTATACATCTCAAATTTTTGTATATTTTATAGAAAAAAATATGTAACATAAATAATTTGGTTAAATTATTACATATTACTGTATATATATGTATTTAAAAATTTTAAAATAGTATATCATTAAATGATAATGTAATAATCAAACAAATTAAGAATTAATTTGACAAGAAAAAAGTTTTTTTTTTCATATTTAACCAAATATTATCAGGTATTTTTTATAAGAGACAAAAAGAGAATTTTTTTTTTTTCTTTTTTATAAGAGACTTTGCGAGTTTTCCAAACGTATTAACTACTAAAAAAAGGTAAAAATATTTTCTTGATGTTCTTTATAAAAAGGATTGGAGGTAGTGAATGTATTAATTACAAGTGAATACATTAACTACATAGATATTTTAATAATTTTCTCTCATGACTTATTATGTTTTTTTTGTGTTTCTATAAAAAGGATGGAAGATAGTAGTATACAAAATATACAGAATTTAAGATGTACACCAAACATGCACAATTTACAACCTTTTCAGTTTATCAGTTTATGATCATTAAATTTGTGTCTTGAGGTCTGACTCCGTGGAATACCTTTCTTTATCCCCAAGCTAAGTTTGTGCAATATCAATATTAATTTAATTTAATTTAATTAATAACTAAATACTACTATTCACTATAGTTCATTAAAATAAAAAATATGAATCATGATTTGATCTGTAATAGGATTTAGGAAGAAAGGTGTTAGCTTGGCTTTGGCTTAAAATGTTAGCTTGAGCGTGGAATTGACTTGGTAAACCTAATAACAGAGTTTAATTCCAGTCAGCGTCTTGTGTTTTGATCTCTTTCTTTCTCTGTTTTTCTCTGCTTCTCTGTTTCTCTGTGTGTATGTGCATGTGTGTACTCTTGTGGCCATAGCCATGGAGCTTCTCAGCTCAATGAAGAAGGAAGAGATTTTGCAGCTCTTCTCCGATGGCTTCTGCTCCCATTGTCAGGATCTCCTGCATCATCGAATTACAACCCTTCGCCTTCACAAAACTAGTATCATTCTCCACTTCCCAATTCTTCAATTTCTTCTGCCTACTTTTACGAGTTACCTCTTTCATGCATCATTCATGATTAATTAAGTGAATTAATGGAAGAGATCGATCAATTAAAAGTATAATTAAATCATACTAGTACTATTGTTTTCATACTTTTGCCAAACTACTTCATAGATAGGTGTCCCTAAATTCAAGGAACCAAAGAACAGAAAAAAAAAAAAAAAGACTATTTGGACATCTTGGTCTTTAAAATGAATGATGAAGATCATCTTCAATTATTCATAGCATATGCATATCAATCAATTATATAGGTTTTTTTCTTTTTGGCCATCAATTTATTTAGTGCTTCTGAATGTAGGAAAACTGAGTGAAACTTCTAATTCTGATGAAGGGTTCCAAACTTCAAGAGATGCAGTAGACATGCCTGTGAATGGTAATGCTTCAAACTCTGAATCTTTTACTAGAAAGCATGGGAAACAATGGGATAGTCCAAGGAGTACTTTGCAAAGACGCGATTCTACTTTCTCGACGAAGCATGATGTTAAACACATTTACTCTTCACCTAAAAAATTGAGGGGTCCCAAACAATCTGATTTTGAGCTGTTGTTAAATGATGGAATTAGTGGAGGTTCTTCGTATGAAAATGGGTTATCAGAGGAACAAAAGGAGCTTATAAGGTATTTTCATGTTCAAAGTAAAAAGAACTTTACTTACATTGAAAGGGTAAATGGGAGAGACATAAATGTGCTCCAGGGGCTTGAGCTTCACACTGGGGTTTTCAATGTTACGGAGCAAAACAAAATTGTTGAGTCCATATACAGGTTTCAATGGAGGGGAAAACAAGGGAAACTTAAAGGTATATTACAGTTGGAGCTTCCTATTTTTGGATTCTTCAATCCAGTGATTCAGTCTTTTGATTTATATTGATGAATTGCAGATACTTTCTTATTTTCAAAATTTGTTGCACTTAACTTTTTGAGTTCAATGCTTGACATGGTTTAAAAACTAGAATTAACATTGAAAGGAACCATTTGGTCTTGGAGGTTATGAAAAATGTGGAGTCAAAAGTGTTCATCATTGTTCCTATTATGTCTGTGCTTGAACAAAGTAGATGACTTCATTTCTGCGAGCGTTTTAATTAATAGAATTTCTGACTTGACTTGTTTTAATAAGTTATTAGGTATTACAGAAACCAACTTTTTATTCCTGTGACCTTGCCATAGTTTCAAATTAACTGGCTCTGAATCCATGTGGTCCTTATACATAACCTGACAATCACAAACATGTTCGGCTCAAGAGTGTGGAAATAATACTGTCTCCCATTGTTTTGGGAGTAGAAACTTTCACTTAGCATATCTAAATGTCTACTCTAACCATTATTAGTACCGGTGAATTTAAGATGTTTATGTGTCAAAGTGGTCTATCTAAAATTTTCATTTGTTTATTAATATATTCAAGTTCCAAAAATTGGTCCATCCTGAGTTACTTGGTTACTTACTCATGTTATACCAAACCATTAGTACTTAACAGCAAAATAGTTCCTCTCAACCAGTGTAGAAATGTTTTGGTCCTATACGTTACATATGGGATAAATCAGCTGTGCATGATGAAATTAAAGTTCAAAGCAATCTCTTAAAATTAATTGCTTTTGTGGTAGATTAAATATGTGACATGTCAGAAAGAAACTGATTCTTTCATCTATTTTTTACAGATCGAACATATTCGGAACCAAGAAAGTGGATGCGTGGTAAAGGACGCGTGACAATACAGTTTGGCTGCTGTTACAATTATGCAGTGGTCTGTTGCAATTTACTTCTTCTTCTCTCATTCTTATTTGATATATTTTACTCATCTGTTGTTGTAAAATCTTGCAGGACAAAAATGGCAATCCTCCCGGCATAATTAGAGGCGAAGAGGTTGATCCATTACCATCTGTGTTCAAGCAAATGATAAAGAGGATGGTTCGGTGGAAAATAGTTCCTTCCACATGCATTCCTGATAGTTGCATTGTAAACATATATGATGAAGGAGATTGTATTCCTCCTCATATTGACCATCACGATTTCGTGAGGCCGTTTTATACGGTGTCTTTCCTCAATGAGTGTGACATATTACTTGGAACAAATCTGCAAGCTGTTTCTCCGGGAGAGTTTTCCGGGCCGGTTTCCATTCCTTTGCCTGTTGGGTAAGGTTTTGTTCCCTACTTTCTCTTCCAATAAAACATGAGACAAATTTTGATCACAACCTCAACATTTGTGTTTCTAGCCTAAATGTGGAAGAACTCATACGCAACTTATAAAACAACTTGTTTTTTCAGTGAATCTTATAGAAACAACTTTGTAAGTCATTTATAAGATTATTTCAGCTTATTTTCATAAGCTTTCAGGATGAACTTATGAGAATAAGCTATTTTTAGTTTATTTAAGGAAGTTTTACTATATGAGTACTTAATTAAGTTATTTATCCAAATATATAATAAACTCTAACTCTAATTGTCACTTTGATCATGCAGATCAGTGTTGGTTTTGAATGGCAATGGAGCTGACGTAGCTAAGCATTGTATTCCATCTGTGTCTTCCAAAAGGTCCTCCATTTAATATGGCAAATTTATCTATTTATGTAAAATTGAAAATCATTCCTTGTTTCTACTTTTCTTAACTAAAATATTTGTGTTTTCACTTTCACAGGATTTCTATTACCTTTAGAAAGATGGACAATAGCAAGGTACCATATAAGTTTTCACAGGATCATGAAATAGAGGGAATCAAGCCACTTACAATTTCACCCTCTAAACAAGAAAAGGCTCACAGAGTTGAATCTGAATCTGATACAGTTTGGAAGACCAGAAAGACATTGTTTCGTGTGGAAGATTAATGGTAGCTTTAGAATATTTAAGGTGACATATGGCTTGTATTTGTGTAAGGGTAATGTCTGCAAATTTTCCGATTAAAATTAATTATATGAATACTTTTTTATATTTTAATCAGCACTATGGCTACTTTCTTTGTTATGGTTGATTCGTGAATCAAGTTATAAACATTTTTCTTCACACTGCATAATCCGATCAAAGCTGTTCATCGTTGGAGAATTAGATGCTATGTGCTGTTATCTTTGTTAAAGAAAGATGCGATACTAACTAACTTGATTCTAAATCAAATATAGCAAATTATTAATAATTAATAAAATAATATTAGATGCGGATGGCTATTATACACGTTTGCTTAATATTAAGTAACTTTGAAAAAACAATTCAAATAAGAGGAAAATATAAAGTTAGCTTTTTCTCGAAGGTACAATCACATATGAAAAAAGAGAATAAAGAAAAAATGAAAATATATATCTTATTTGAAAAAGAATTATGTTACTTAATTCAAGAAAAAAATTGATATAAAGTGAAAGAGATGAGTTTCTTTGTGGTCATAATTTTGGATAGGCAAACAAAAAAATGTGTGTGGTGTCATCAGATGTGAAACTTTTCAGTTTTAGTGAAGGGTTCATCAATTATTTTGATCCCACTGTTGAGAGTTAAATCCAGTGTAATTGTAGGACCCACTGTAATATATAATGATATCGTTGAGACAAAAATCTTGAATATGTAGTGGCTGTTGCTTTCGATCGAGATGAAACAAATGAGAAGAAAGGAATTGAACTCTAGTCTCATGAATAATCACGTTCTAGTTTTTTTAAAAAATGATCTTATTAGTTAGATTATGACAAAGTAAGTGAATGTTTTGATTGACTTTTGTTAATATTAAATTATAATTTGGATTTATTTAGAATTGATTCTGAAAAAAAAGATCATGTTTGATAATTTTAGATTAAAATTGATTCTAGTTTAATGAGAAACAATTACGTATTTATTGTTTCTGATTTTATTAAGAATCAATTTTAGTTATTATCCATTAACACAATCAATTACACTCAGAATTAATTTTGAGAATTTAATCCAGATGTATACTACAACGCATGAATGATCATGTTTTTACTAAGTGAATTAATTTAATACTGATTAGATTAGATGTAAGATTATTATTTAATTTGGGGAATATAATATAATAATAATAATAATATAATAGGAAAAAGCAACGAAATGGCAGAGAATGAGGTTCTTCTGTGCTCTGGCGGTGGCCATTTGTCCTTTTGGAGTATCAGGTACCCACTTTGTTGTGCTGTGCTGGCCCTCACTACCTCTTTTATTTACTCTTTAATTTGCATTTGCATGCCATTTTCTTAATTTAATTACAGTAATTAATTAATTAAAACAAGAGTGTTTTGCATTTATAACACCATAAATGAAAATAACACGATAAGACAAGAAAAACAGACAACACAGAGACAGAGAGCCAGATGTCTCCATTTGAGGTTGCTGACTGATACCTTAATTGGTATGAGAAATGAATCTTGCAATAGTTTATATACATTTTTTTTTTTTGAATAGGCAAAATTTTATTACTGAGTACCAGAGATAGTCAGGGAAATAATGGAAACAAAAGTTTCAACTATACAATCGTCATGAAGAAGCAGCAACCTCCTGTTTGGGTTGCTCAAAGCAGAACAAAAAATCTAAACTGGATAGTTTATATACATTTTATTACACTAAATTTTTATGATTAAATAAAAAAAATACAGTATATTGTTAAATTAATATATATTTTACTTAGATTTTATTATTTAATACTCTTTCTGTTTTATAATATAAGATTCTTTTAAAATATTGTTGGTGTTTCATAATTTTTTTTATATCTCATTTTTGAATTAATGACTTTTTTAAAATGGTAGTAAAATATAATTAATGTTTAGATGGAAAAAAATAAGAGTACATTCCAAATTGTGTACGTTTTAAAAAATTAATTTATTATTTAAGTTTATTATATATTTTTTTAATAAACGGAAAGAATAATTTAATTATATATTTATTAATGGTTAATTACGTAAAAATATACAGTTAAAAGTTAAAAAAATATTTAAATAAATAACTATATAATAATTAATCAAATTTGTATCATTTTTTTAATATTTAACTGATAATATTACTTAATTGATATTTGGTACGGGGGACTTGCTACTTGCTATAGTTCCTATGCAATTTTTGTGCAAGGCTACCTTATTCTATATTTATGGCTGATTTTTTTAAAAATATACTCTATATTTGACAATTGAATACTAGAAATGAATATTTGACAACGAATACCTCTGGAAAAAATCTGGGTATGTAAGGAATCCTGAAATTATTCTTTTGGGAGGTGGAGGTGTCGGCTTATGAATATACATATACATAAAAAGGGTACTGACATGGATCTGCTTGCGAGCTCAATTAGAATTAGAATTAGTTGTAAGGAAAAGCTTTTATTTTTTGTCAGCTGAGGTTCTTGATTCTTCTGAGATTTTAATTCAGACTTTGAGTTGTACTTACTGATAGCTAGAGCCTACAAGATATTGATCTTCAATCCCTCCTTCCAACTTCCAAGGTCAGTTCAGCAATTCTTCCTATGTTCTTTTTTCAATTTTTTTACTGTCGAATTTTATGTGTTGTATCTTTGTTAACTATTACATGTATCCTTTGTCAACTTCCAAGCGTCTTTATGCAAATATGCAGCTTTGGCATTTGTTTTATTTTTCTTTTGGTGAAGCTTTATACAATTATACCTGTCTATGTTCAGCATCAAGGTTTTAAATTGTTGTTACGATCGCGTTGCAGTAACGACCGCGTTGTATTAAACGTGGTCATTGCAGACCACAGTCATGGTTGGATTCCCCGACCTCCGAAACCTTTACGTTTCGGCGCATTGTCCGTTCCGAACCCTGATTTAAAACTTATGGACATCCTTTTGTAAACAGCTTTGTTTTGCTGGATCCACAGTCTTGGCTTTTTTTAATCTTTGTTATTAGGTAGGCTAGTGTTGTTTTTGCTGTGTCCTGTTTTTTTGTCATGTTGTATTGCTAGTGTAATTCTGGTTTGTAATGTACTGCTAAAGCACTTTTGGTGCTTAGTATTCTGATAAAAAAATGTATTTATGTATTCAGCTTCATCACATCATTAATTGATTCTTTTATTGGATTATTGTTAAATTAACCCAGTTGATAGCATTTCTGGTGATTTGATATTGGCTTACCCATTTTGTGCAGATACTACAATGCAAGACAAGTTAATCAAACTCTACAATATCCCTTTCTTTAAGGTAAAACTTGACTTCCTTACTTCTAATTTTATACTTCTGATCTAGTTTAATTATATTCAATTTCTTCTTTATCAATTGAACTCCGTATGGTCATTCATATAGGATTCTATCATGCATAAACTTAATACATATATCAGAAGTTCATCCTTGGAGCCCAGAAATTTCTTGAGCAATTTGTTACCAATATTGGGATGGAAATTAAATTCAATAACATGAAAAATTACTTCATAATGCATAATCATATATAAGAAAGAAGGAAAACGTCACACGGACAAAGGAATGAGAGAGTAAAATATAAACTGCCTTCTTTACTATACAGGCACATCATCCCATCCTCTTCTTTAATTTATCTGACACAAATTTCAAGTCTGTACTATACAGGCACAATAACATTACTAGTCAACTTTGCTTTCTTCCCTTCTAAGTAGTCCTTGATTTCCTCTAATCCATTTAACTATGACATTAACAGTATGTCCTAGAGTTGGAGAGGAGGAACTTTTGTTGTAAATTATAGGAAGATTTCAGAATTCAGTAATAGTAAAACTGCTAAATTCTGCCTCTAACAAGTCCTTTTACTGGTGGTTTTTTCTTGCCTTTCATTTTCAGACTCATTTTCATTATGATGTTTGCACTTGTTTGTTTCAGAGTTCGTCTTTGGAGCCGGTAATATTGTAAGGCTGGTGAAGGGGAGATGAATTTCAATATTTCATTATCATAGCACTTATCTAGATCAGAGAAAAGCTGCAAGTCATGGAAGACAATGCAAAGTACTATTCACAGAAACTCCTTCTCTACTTTATTCTTCTTGTGTTCTGCATTTAACAATATTTTGGGACTCTTTCTTGTAAATTGTAGGATTGAAGAGAAGTCCTTTTCAAATGGTGATGTTTACATTGGTAAGATCAAGGGCATACTGCCCCATGAAAAGGGAAAGTACACATGGTCAGATGGAACAGTATACGAGGGCGATTGGGAAGGCGAGAAGATGACAGGAAAAGGACTGATTGTGTGGTCATCAGGAGCGAAGTACGAGGGTGAATTCTCCGGTGGTTACCTTCATGGTCACGGCATTCTTACAACACCAGCTGGCAGCATTTACAAAGGAGTCTGGAGGATGAATTCTCAACACGGGATTGGACGAAAGGAGTATTTGAATTCTGATATTTATGAAGGTTCATGGAAAGAAGGAGTTCCTGAAGGCTGTGGTAGGTATACTTGGAGTAATGGAAATATTTATGTTGGGAATTGGAAAAGTGGGAAAATAGATGGTAGAGGGGTTATGAAATGGGCTAATGGTGATACTTTTGATGGTTTCTGGTTAAATGGGATAATGCATGGATCAGGAGTTTATAGATTTGGTGATGGAAGTGTTTATATTGGGACATGGAGCAAAGGCCTAAAGGATGGAAAAGGAATTTTCTATCCCGCCGGTACTAAACATCCATCCCTTAAGAAGTGGTCTAGTAGTACTCTTAGCAATGATGATCATGGTTTCTTGTTCAATTCTGAAAAAAATGAGACTTCAAAATCAAGAGTTAAGCGTAGCCTTTCTGAAAACATATCAGTCATTGGTAGATTAAAGAGTTTTCGCCGAACATCTCACAGGACTTCATCATTGGATATGAATTGGAGCCCTCGAGATTCCATCCGTCGTGGTGATTCTTCCCTCACATTGTCTCGTGACTTTGATGAAGATCAATCTGAGGCGTCAGGGACAAGTACTTTGGTTTATGAAAGGGAATATATTCAAGGAGTTATGAGTATGGAGAGGATTAGAGAGTGCTCTGAGTTGTCACATAAGAACAAACAGCAAAATAAGTTCAGTGTGAACCAAGTAAAGAAGAGTTCATGTGTGGACATTTTTGGAGGCCAGCGAAGCTATTATCTTAAGCTTAATTTGCAGCTTGGCATCAGGTAAACTAGTTGACCAAACGTTTATAGTGATCTTTTCCAACTTATTTTGTAAAGGTTTATAGTTATGTTAACATGAAAATTTGTCACTAATGTCACCGATCTCTCTAATAGCTATTTTTTTGGGAATCATGATTACTACTGCTGCTTATAGTAAAAAACTAATTTCATTGTTTTTTCTGATATCATAGAAAAGCTCAAAGTATAATTTTAATTTCTGAGGAGAATCCTCTTCTTTATAAGAACCTGTAATTATCTTGTAGAAATATTTCTCCTGTGTTTTTGTTGAGATGTGCAAGGAATGATCACATCAGGAAAGTATGAACTTAGTTTGTGATGCTTGGGATGAGTCTGTTCGAAGTTTAATAGCTTCAGCATTTGAGCAAATGTACTATATAACATGCACATATTGAAGTCACATTGTGAAATATGCTAATTTGGATAAATTCTCAGGTATACTGTGGGCAAAATTACACCAGTGCCTGCACGAGAAGTTCGGTCATCCGATTTTGGGGATCGAGCTAGGATAAGGATGTACTTCCCTAGGGAAGGTTCTAAGCTTACTCCTCCACATTCTTCAGTAAACTTCTACTGGAAGGATTATTGTCCTATGGTCTTCAGGTATTCATAAATTTATGCACACCTTTATATACTAAGCAGTGAGTACCATGTATTGGGATATTTTCCATATGGCTATTGAAATATGGAAACAAAAGCATATTTTGATGCAGTTGAAAGCCTAATGCACGCGATTAATTCATGTCCCCTCTAGTAATGCACTTCTCGGTTCCAGATATCATTTTTCTCTGCATAAGTACAGAATCTATCATATATAATTTTTCCAGGAATTTGAGAGAGATGTTCAAGTTAGATGCTGCAGAGTACATGATGTCCATTTGTGGAGATTGTGGTCTAAGGGATTTATCTTCTCCTGGCAAAAGTGGCAGCATCTTCTATCTTTCTAAAGATGATAGATTTGTGATCAAGACTCTCAAAAAATCTGAATTAAGGGTTTGTACTTTGTAGTCACTTTCATTTATATGCTATCTATTGCTTCCTTTCTGCAGTTTGTGCTCAATATGCTTCTTTTCTGTAGGTTCTGCTCAATATGCTTCCTAAATATCATCGTCACGTAAGAGATCATGAGAACACACTCATTACAAAATTCTTCGGGCTCCATCGAATAACGCTAAGAGGTGGCCATAAGGTATAACCTGTTTAATCTATCACTAGCTAGCAACTTCCTTTTTGCTTGCAAATTGGAATAAATATAAACATTTCCTTAATTTTGTTTACAAGGTACGCTTTGTGGTCATGGGGAATATGTTTTGCACAGAACTGCATATTCATCGCCGTTATGATCTGAAGGGGTCTTCTCAAGGAAGATACACAGACAATGACAAAATTAATACCAATACAACATTGAAAGATCTTGATCTGAAATATGAATTTCATATGGATAAAAAATTGCGAGAATACCTACTCAAGTAAGTTCCTCCTAAGAATCACTTATGCAATGCATATTAATTCATATCATTGCATAGTTTATGTTACCTTCTGATATTGATCAGAATTTGATTTCATGGTGAAGACAAATTTCTCTAGACTGCAAGTTCTTGGAGTCACAGAATATAATTGACTACAGCCTTCTATTGGGATTACATTTTCGAGCTCCAGAGAATCTGAAGGCCTTATCGGCTCATCATGGATCATTGCATCGCCGAGAGAACTCACCTTCTGAAGATGGTAAATTCCTCCAACCCTGCAAGTTATCTAAAATGTGATATGGCAGTTTTCTTTTTGTTAAAGAAGAAATCTTGGTAATGAGCATTTTGACATGCATGTATAAATTTCTTTTGTTGTATTTGCATAGAAGACCAACTCTCCTTGCTTTGACCCTTCAATTTCCCTCCATGATAGGTTCAATTTATTAGAATTGATTGTCTTTAATCTTGAACTCTGATTGTATGAGGTCATTATTAATTCATTGTCTTTGTTTACTTTCTAATTTGGGAGGTTGAGCCCTAATTTCTTTGTTTCTATCTAAATGTATTTCTTTTTGACATTTTTTTTCTGCTTCCACTATGCATTCAAAGAAGGGGAGCACTTGATTCTTCCCAAAGGGTTGCTATTAGTTAGCCATGAACCCAGTATAGTTGACACTGTACCTGGGCCCCACATTAGAGGGAATACATTGAGAGCATACTCCATGGGTGACAATGAAGTTGATCTTTTACTTCCTGGTACTGCAAGGTATCTATATACTTTCTATCTTTCTATTTCCATGAAAATGGTCATTCCTGTGTAATGTGTATAGTAGTAGATTATATATTATGATTGTTGTCACTTCAATGGAATTGAATTATGACAAAGAGCTCAATTAATCACTTATACACTGAGCACTTATTAAATAAGAGCTTATTTATCTTATGAAATTTACTTCAATAAGTTAAAAATAATTTATTCTAATAAGTTTAATCTTGAAGCTTATAAAACATACGGAATCAAATTATAAACTATTTTTGACAAGTGAGCAATAGCCCACGTGGTCATGTACTAAGGCTCTGTTTGGTAAAACTAGCTTATAGCTTATGACTTATAACTTATAGCTTGTAGCTTATAGCTTATGACTTGTGACTTATAATTGAGTAGAGGTGTTTGGTAAAATTAGTTTATTAGGTAGTTTATATTTGTTAAATGACTTAAAAGGACATGTAATAAATTATTTAATAAAATAAACATAATAAATGAGTAGAGGGTAAAATAGGAAAGAATTATTAAAAGCTACTTTTCATAAGCTATAAGCTACTTGAAATAGCTTTTCATAAGCTAGCTTATGAAAGCTAGCTTATAGCTTTATATAAGCTATAAGCTAGTTGTTACCAAACACCTCCACTTGACAATAAGCTACAAGCTATAAGTTATAAGCTCCTAAATAAGCTATAAGCTAGTGTTACCAAACACACACTAAGCCTTTAAGGCTTGGGAACTGGAGGTCCAAAGTTCAAACTTTGGTGGTGGTAACTTAGATTTAGGGTTAAGGGATGAGTGCGTGTGTATTTACCGAAAAAAAAAACTTATAAACTATTTCTATCAACTGCACATAAAATCCCTAAAGCGCCTCATGTAACACATCCAAGTATTAGAAGTAGATAATTATTGTTGTTATAGTCCAACTAACTAGCAAGAGATATTAGAAGCATTAGCTAATGGAACATGATATTAATATTAATGGCAAATGATATTTAGTGTCCTAAGGGCACTATTTAAGAGCCTAAATATAGTAAAAATGTATTGGAATACGTAGTTTTTTATATTTTTGAGAGACGGAATAATGTGCTCTTGTGATTATTTTTTTACTTCTAATAACTTTAACTAGTGCTCTTAGGACACTATATATCAAGACTCAATATTAATATTAATATATGTATATAAATCTGAGCTTTGTTAGTTAATTATGACAGATTGAGGGTGCAGCTAGGAGTGAACATGCCAGCTCAAGCAACAAGGAAGGTTGAGGAAGAGAAGGAGACAAGAGAAGTGGAGTTATTTGAGGTGTATGATGTTGTGCTTTACATGGGAATAATAGATATTTTGCAGAATTATAACCTCAAAAAGAAAATTGAAAATGCTTACAAATCCATGCACTTTGATCCCCTCACTATATCAGTAGTTGAACCCAAGTTGTATGCCCAACGTTTCATCAATTTCTCTCAGAATAAAGTTTTCCCTCCTTGAAATTTTATTTTCAATTTCCCATTTCTTCTTGAATGTTTGATCCTTCTCTTCTCTGTTTGTAACTAATTAATTGTTTCAAAGGAAGATTGCTTTCATTTTTTACCCCTCTCTAAGAGCATAGATCGTTTCGTTAAGCCTTCTAATTAATGCTGATGTACAATTTTAATCATTTCACAATACAAGAGTTATGTGTGTTTATTTATCTTTCCAAAAAAAAATGTGTACGTGTCTTTGTATTATTCTTATAGTTGTGAATATTTTTGTCAATATCTTAATAGCGGTCAATATTCAAACCCTACATTTTTTTTTGTTGAATAAAAATTGTGATGGAAAAACTTCACATTCCTGGAGATTAGAGCGACGTGGATAAACCTTCTCCTAAAAAAATACTACTTTTCGCAAGGATTGAGTACATTATTATATTTAAAATTATATTTAAAATGCGTAATTGAGACTTATTCACTAAATGGATATAAAGTACACGAAAAAAGCAATTTATTTTGAAAAACAAAGATGTCTTTTGGCCAACCAAAAAATGGTCAATTATTATTTTACTCAAATTAGTCAAAAGTTAGTCAAAATGGTGTGATTATACTAACAACCATATTGTTATAAAAATAAGAATATTAATTATACTTTTTAATAGTACATGTGTTTTACCTTTAACTTCACATCTTATACAACTAGTCTGGATGATTAAGTTTGATGAAAACTCATATATAGATTGGATGACTAAGTTAAGAATTATGAATGAGAGTTCAGTTCATGTCTCTAAGAGAAATATGTGAATTTGTAGATTGAAAAAGAATGAAATTAACTACACTATCTACTATAAAAGAACAAGAGATGAGAAGAGAACAATCGATATTCTGAATAAATCAATTAATATATATGGGTTTTTCTGCCGAAAAGTTTCTGATATTCTGATCAACTGTGTCTGTGTGTATTATTATTATTATTCAGATTTCAGAAAGAGGAATAAAAAAGTACTAAAATATTCTGCAAGCATATATCCATTCTGAGCGGTGATCATGTACGTGCCTTCAATTCTTATCCACTTAGCTTGAAAAGAATATGTGCAGCTGCCTGCAGCTAATTGCGCCATCAAATATTTCATAATCATTGTTAATTGATATATCCATAAATATAAATATATCTTCAGCCAAAATTAATTAATAAAATAACACTAGCTAGATTACTGCTAAAACCAGGGATTAGCCATGAAAATACATACATACTAGATGAATCTCATCAGCAGTAAAATCAAATCATTTGAGAGAGAGAGAGAGAGAATGGAAGATACAGAGATATGCATGCAGAACACATAGTATAAATTAAATTAAGATAGATGGATGACAAATTTATCAGAAATAACAACTACTGTAGTCCTAGTGCTAGATAGCTAGCCATGGGATTTAGGGGGCATAGATCTCGAGAGAGAGATGAAGTTGAAGGGAATGAAGCCTGGTACGAGCGAGCGAGATATATATATTAAATTGGAGTACTATATAATATTAATTGAAGAGAAGAGGAAATAATAATTAATTAAGCAATAAGCATGTAGTATATTAGTAGTATATAATAATTAATGAAATTTGATAGTATTGACCTCTCGAGCCAATCAACATTCCCATCAACTCCAATCTCTCGTTAAGTTCATTCCATTATTACATTCATTTCATATATATTTATATATATACTTTTCGATCTTCTCAAATACAGAAACAAACAGACTGAAGAAGAATTAAGAAGAAGAAGAAGAGAAACTAGCTAGCACACAGGACAGTACACGAGGAGGAAGCTAGCAATATAATAATTAGGACCAAATATTCTATTTCTATATATAAAAGCTCAAGACAAAGTCATCAAGTGAACACTTGAGCATGCAATTATATGCATAGCTTTTCTTTTAGTGTGTTTTGTTTTATTTTTAAAGAAGATTACGTGTACAACTTTAAAAAACCCCAAAAGTAATCATTTTTAATTTTAACGTAAATTTCACATAAGTAAAGTAAATGATTTTTTTAAAAAACAAATTAAATACTTTAATTTGTAATAAAAGTATAAACAAATTGACCCTATGATTTTTTAAAAGTTCATAGAGTTACTTAGTGATTAAAAATTAAAGTTTTTGCTTACGTGATCATAATTTTTATAGTTAATTTTTTTAAAGTTATATGAGATAGCTTTTAACTTTTAAAATTACTAGACTCACTCTTCAACTTAATGAATTAGTTCTTTATATTGAGCTCTCTTGCCATACTTAAATCCTAAAAAAAATGGTTAATATTTTAAAAAGGAAAATGTTAAACAAGTGCCGACAATCCTAATCATATAACTTACTTGATGAGCACGTGACAAATACACCTTGACAAATACCTTAGTTAAAAAAGTAATTCAAAATATTAGTTAATGTGTATAAATTACATACCTTTTTAAAAATAAGTCTCTTCATGACTAATTTTTTTATTTAATAGCATATCATACACCACTTAAAAAGTGGTGTACAATAGATCAAACCTATTTATTTTTACCTGAGCACTTTCTTAGCAAACTATTAAATCGTGATTTTTTTTTTCTCTCTTCTCTTTTCATTTTATTCCAAATAATGAACATGCAAAAAAGTTTACAGTATCTCAGCCATTTTTCTTCATTTGCATTAAGAGCAAATCCCTTTGAGGTTTCCAAAATGGTCGAAGTGACTTATCTCACTAAACAAAGCATCTTTTACATACAACACCAAAAACCAAACAATAAGATCAAAGTATCTTAAATGACCAAATTATCTACCAAATATTCTGCGATTGGTAGTAACATGAGACACTACTCAATTAGTCTATTTAGTTTGATTTACAGAAGAAATATGATAGCAATGGACGCATACATGTTAAATTAATGGCTATGAGAAACAATGAGATATAGAGCACAAACTGGAAATCATAACAAAGCTGTCACACTAAAGAAGAGGATGCTGTATAATTTTACCAAATCACAGATACAAACATCGAATTAAAGACCAAACAGTGAGTAAACACACAGATCAGTTGCCGAAACCGTACAAGTCGATCATTCTAGTTCTTGAGATTTTTAAATCACCATGTTAGTCCCCAACATTGCAAAAGTCAGGCATTTGAATCATTTTTTATATTGTTAAGTAACCAAAAAGAAATAAAATGCCTGTAGTTTTTCAAAGTCAAATTAATTTGGGGGAGGGTTTTTAAAACCTCGAGTAACTAAAATGACAGACTCTTGACAATTTTTCGAACTGATTTGGGGGGTTTACTACCACAAGATAATATAAATAGAAACAGATTGTCAGATGTCATTTCGATCCAAGAGCAAACGACAATTTTGGTCGGGATTTGTTTTTTCCCAACAGTTTTATTTGGTTTAAACGTTCTTGCTCTTCCTCCTGTTTTTTCCTTCGCATGGCTTCTTCCTTCTGTCTCTGCATCTCTTCTAGCTCTCTATATCTTTCCTCCTCCCTTCTTTGCTGCTCTAAAGCTTCCCTTCTCTGAGCTTCTTCAATCTTCCTCCGGTTCTCCTCAACCATCCTTTCAAGATCTTCCTTTTCTTTACGGGCTTGTTCCTGCAGATCAACATTAAGAAATCTAAATAAGTAATAAAGTTCCCCAAAGGCTTCAGGTTTAGAGCCTGTACGAATGAACTCCTCAAAAATTGTCTATAGGAATAAAACTTTCCATAACAATCCTGACGTTGTATGCTACTTTTATAAACTTGAATAAGTTTCCTAATCTCGAATATGATTGAACACACCAATTAAATCAGCAAATTTACTAATTGATATCTTAAAGGAATCATATAAATAAATTTCAATTTTAATTTCCTCCAAACTGCAACTGAAGATTTGTCAAATTGAAAAGAGCAACGATGAACGATGTTCAAATGCCTGTCACACCAGAGAAAACAATGAATTGGAGTATAGATTGACTTCAAACACGTACCTCCTTCTGTCTAGCCTCAATAAGAGCAGCTTCTTTTTCTTTTTCAAGTTGAGCTGCAACTTCATCATTAAGTGTCTTTCGGCCCTCTTCCAACCGTCTTTGAATCTCCACCTGAACCTCCTCACAATTCAATCTTTCTTCAACTCTCTTACGAATTGCTTCTTCAATTCCCTTTGCAGTTTCTTCTTCTATTAATTTCAACTCTGCTTCCTGTTGACGCCTGTGAAAACATACAAAATGTTAAGCAGGAAAATGGCCATTCAAACATGGAAAATGCCACCATAAGAGGACTCTAGCAACTAACATATAAACTGGACAATAGGCGTTCCTGCTTCATTTTTTCTCTCCCCTTTTTAGTCTCCCTTTTTCTCTTTTTATCCTTTCCTAAACTACTTAACAGAAAACCACAATCAGCGCAAACTAACCTCCATGATGACAAAGGCACTAAAAAAATGGTTATGCTTTTAAGGCATACCTCTATTGAATCCTGATCCAAACAAATGAGTTTCAAAACTGGTGAACAGTAGATAAATGAGGCAGCCAATTTGATCATCAAACATAACAAGTTGAATTATAGCAGTACCTTCCTTCAGACAAGCCTGTGGAGAAGAAATTCAAGTGACATGCTGCAGTTTTAATCTAATCAGGGAAATACTAGAATTTTTACACTAAACATCTTTGACAAGTTGTTGCGAAACAAGCCAACTTTTTTTAGTTAGTTAAGTGCCAAATCCAAAAGCATCAAAACAAATATGAAAACACCAGGTTTCAGCTAAAAAACTACACTTGAGTTGAAAATATTCATTTTGTGCAGCCAGAGATTTACACTAATACCAAATAGAAACTGCAAATGAAATGCAGCAAGGAATCCTAAGTCAGACCAAGAAATTCAAAATTTGGAGACAATCTAGTCCCAACTCCTAAGGCTGATGTCTAGACCCTTTAAGGAGCATAACAGGGTCAAGCTCAACCCAAGCCCATGACTACATATCCTCCGCTTACTTCCTCCTCGGTTCCACCCCACCAAATGGGAACAGAAAAGGAAATATTTACCACAAGAAAGAATAATTAGACCAGTGATTATTTAGCTACCAAATATACCAATAACAACTTTAAGTGGGATTTCTATTTTCTTAATATTTTCAACAGTTTCCAACTAATCATATTATTATATTCATTGCAAGCGATATATGCTGATAGAAAAAAGAAAGAAAAAGAGAAAGAGAAAGAAGGGTTTTGAAGATTAAATAATCTAATTATGTAACTCACGAAGTAAACAATCCATTTTACTTCAATATTAAAGGGTATATGAGCAGATATTCTAATCCAAAATCCCTCAAAAAATAAACACCATAAAAGTGACAACATGCAAAGACGTAAGAAAACCCCCCTTCAGAAAGCATGTGCAGACACCCACAAAGGACAGATACCCTCTGCTTCATAAAAAATGCAAGGGACAAAAAAGACACAAAACCCTATTCTTTTAAATGGTTATTAATTACTATTTTCTTATTATTACAGTTCAAGAGAAACATTAACTGTGCACAAAGTCAGTATGATCATATTTTAAGGCTTAGGTAGCATGTTCAAGAACAATTGTTTTGGGAATTGGGAAAAATTATAATTTATTTTGCAAAAGCTATCTCAGAAAACTTACGAAAATAAGCAATTATTATTTCGAAAAAAATTAGACCAAACACACACTTAGAAAGAGAGAAGCAAAAGGGGCAAAAGTCAACATCTAATAGCATTACCCTTAACTGATAGATAATGGCAAAACTAAGGAATATTTTCTACCCACAAGTGCAAATATCTTGGAACATATATAACATGATCTACAAAACTAAAGATTAACCATAATAATAAATCAATCGATTACAAGATTATTTGACAATCGGAAAGTTGTGCGCCAATATTTTAAATACATACAATAAGTAGGACAATTAAGAGTAGAACCATTGCACCCAAAAAACAAAATGGAAAGCAGTTACAAAGGTCTACTACCATAATAACCTTTCTTTCCTATTTTCTAGGCAGTCTGTCTCTTACTGATAATATACATATTTTCTTTTGCATAGTAGATAAGCACGTGTAATCACGTCAATAATTTATAAGTTGCGCATAAATACCAAATACTCTTATCATAAACAGAAGAACCTACCCCATGATTTCCTTCTTAAAGGATAACTCAAGGAAAAGTTAAGAAAAGGTTGAGTTAGAACGAAACAATAAGCATTTAATCTACCTTTTCTTCTCTTCTTCTTTCCTTTGTTTTTCGATGACAGTTTTGTGATCTACTGACTCAAGGCTTGAACTGGAAGATATATGAGTAGGAGATTGTGAGGAACTCCTACTTCTGTGTCTTCTGTATCGTTTTGCACTTGGAGATCGGCTTTTACGACGTCTTGGAGTCACAGAAGGACTTCTATGGCCTCTTGGTGAAATAGAGCGGCTTTTTCGCCTGTATGATAACACAGATGATAATGAGCAATGAAACTCAGCAACTGAACATCTATCTTAAGTGAATATAAAGCCTGCCCACCATCTAGTACGCTAAATACAGAAACACGTACAGTTACCTCATAAATTGCTAAGAATAACCATTGTGTGCTCCATCTTTTACCACATGAAGAAGCAAATGTCACAATCGAGCAATGAAAAAACACCCATCAGCACCCACCACCTGTTCATATCCCTCACTTTCCATGTCATGGGAAGAAATGGGTCTTTCTTATCTTGTTATGAATAGCATATATCCTATATTTCTCTTTGTATTATGTTCTAAATATGCTATTGAAGAGTTTCCACCTCAGCATATAAAGGAAACCCCACAAAAGAAAGAACCCAATAAAAAGTCTTAGTTCTTACAAAGTAACGCCATCACTAAACACTTATGACAAGGTTGTCAAATAGTTTAATATTAGCAATATCAATCATTCAGCATAACTATGCATCTAATGGAGAGGCTCAAGGAGCTCAACAGAAGAGGGGAATCCAAAGAGCAGAATAAAATAAATATAGCCGTCCATTATTGTCCACTTGGACATGTACAGCAAGGAAGCCAAATGATAAGCAACTACCCAGTAGATATTGAATTCAAATAACATTCCATAAATAATCAGACTTATCAGCTCTGGAATTAAAAATAAGATGACCATGAAATCCAGGAAGTGTCATGTTCATTTCTTCAAACAAAAAAAATAGTCAGTTTTCCACAGAAAATCAAACTTTACACATTTTGCCTCATAGTTTACCCCAAGCTAATCACACAGCCCTCGCTAACTTCTCAAGTTCAACTCTAACCCAATTTTGGAACCTATCAAATAAAAAATTGTATAACATTCTTCGCAAGTCCATAAAGCATCAACCCTGAAAGTAAATCTAACATATGCTGTGTAGCCCAACGAAAATATCGACAAATAAAAGGTTAAGATACATAGCAAATAATTTGTAAAGCATGAGTCCCCAATCATCCTAACCAAAAAATATAATTTAAACAAAAATAAACATACAAACGGGGTCACCTGCGGTAAGAGTAGGATGAATATGGAGACCGGCTTCTGTCTCTTCTGCTCCTCCTGCTATACCTGTGTCCCACAGGAGATGGTGACCGCCTACGCCTATAGGGTGGCGATCGGGATCGTGACAAGTCTCGAGGCATCTCCAAACACTTGATCCCCAATAAGCTTGGGATATTTTTCACTCAAGAGATGATTAGAAGATAAAATCCCTGTAAAACAAATGTCAAAACAAAATCAATCTGCTTAAGAAAATAATCAGTTAAGAGTGCATCAAACTGATTGTTGAAGTCAATAAATGATCATCAAAATCAAAATATCAGAGGTAATTATTAGAGGATGAAATTTGAAAAGCATTAAAAACAAAGCGACAAATGGTTTACCGTTCCGTGGATTATTCATGTACCAATTCAATCATATAAAGCTGAATAATTTTTTTATAATTTTTTATATTTTTGAAAAAAGAGGAACGGGGTTTAACCTGAAAAAATCAGGGGAGCCTTCAAATACAGAAACAAATGAACGAGATATCGTGCAATAGATCAGGATTTCGCGAGTTATCAGAATGAGAACACGTGGGAATTGTGATGTGATTATTTAAAGAGTAAAATTGAAACTCTGGGAACCCTAACACAACATAGGAAGACAGCGACGATAGAAGAAGAAGGACTGAAGGAGGAGGATGGAGCAAAGTGCATTTTCTATTTTTCTTTTTATTATTTTTGGTAAATTTCTATTTTTCCTTTTTAGTTAAAATTAAAATAAATCGAAACGCGTCGTTCTATCCGAAAGGGTAAGTGGGTAACCCAAAACAACCTCTAAACGGGTCGTTACTTGACCGGCTTGACCCTATAGGACTGTATGAGGATCGAGCCCAACGCAGATACAAATTAAAGATCCGTCAAGCAAGTTTGAAAACTCATAAGCAATGAGATCGAAGATTTTATTTAGAAATAATTATTACATAACTACTCAATTTTACAATAAAAGTTCATCTAAGTCTTTAACTTTTATGAGAGTTCACTTAGATTCTTAATTTTGTCCAATATTGTTCATCTAGGTTCCTGACGTTAACTAGTGTTTTAACATTGTTAACATAAATAACATATGGACTAATTTGAATTTTTAATAATAAATAAAGGACTTATTTGAACTTTTGATATATAATAAAGGGACTGATTTGAACTTTTATTAATAAACATATAGACCAATTTGAACTTTTATTAATAAACATATGGACCAATTTGAACTTTTGATTTAAACGCATGGACTGATTTGAATTTCTGTTAACGGCATTAAAACGGTGATTAACGTTAGGGACCTAACTGAATAACGTTGGATAAAGTCAATGACCTAAATGAACTCTCGCAAAAAATAGAGACCTATGTGAATTTTTCAAGTAAAATTGGGGACCTATATGGTTCTTTGGTCGTTTTATTTATGGTATACAAGTGAAAAGTTGTGCATTAGTACACAAGTAATTTATAATTATTGATTTTTTAATATTTTACCTTAAATCAATGGATAAATTTATGTTGTATAAATTCTTTTACATTGATGTTGTGTATAATAAATTATACCGTTTTGGTCGGGTTGTATAAGCGTGAGCTATCTTAGAGGCTAGGTTCCTTTTTTTATTTTCGCTGCTTTCTTTTTTTATGAATAAAAATATTTTTAAAATAATTTGTAAAATTAAATTAATTAATTATTATAAATTTTAGAGGTTGAATTGGTCATAAGAACTGAAACAAATATAAATTTTATTGATTAATTTTTTTAATAAAATTTTAGGGCTAAATTGGTAGATAATCATAATTTTAGTGACTAATTCGAATTAATATCTTATTCAAAATAAATTAATAAAGAAAAACTAAATTAATTAATTAGATAAAGTTCAATTTAAAGAAATTTAAAAAATTTTAGGTAAGAATATAAAGAAATTAATTTAATATCTAATGAGCAATTTTTAATTACTTTACTCATAATTAATATTATTAATTATAATGTATTATTTATTTAATGCTATTATTCATATATTGTAATGTTAATTTTATTTTATATTGATTTGATTTTTTTACTTATATTTTTTTTTGGTACATCAGACAGGAATTTTTTTACTTATATAGTTATAAATCTTGAGGTAGTGTTTTTTTTATCCACATTTTTTTCTTTTGATTATAATGTTTTTTTTTTAAAATCGAGGAATTATAATTTTAAATCTCCAAATTAGAGATATTTGAATATACTATTTTGTAGACAAAATTACATTTGTTGAGACTTAAATATTTATATTATAATGTTAATTAAATCTTAGACAAATTTATATCACTTAATAAGAATAAAACAATATTCTAAATAAAAAATATCTATCAAAGATATATCATAATTCTTTCCATACTTCGCACGAATATTAGCAAGTAGTTATAAATCTTGAGGTAGCAATAAATTCCTTCTGAGATCCATGATTATTTCCTTGTAAGTTTGTTTTATTAATTAAAATTAGGGTGGGTTTTATAATAAGTAAGGAAATTTTGTGATGTATCATACATCACAAAATTTACCTGAAACAACAAGTTTTGTTAATTGCAATTCCGGTTTTACCCTTAGCTCTTCTAATTTTATTAAAATTTTATTATTTGATAAATAGTCCCTGAAGCAAGTTTGAAGTAATCCATAAAATTTCTTTATTTCTACTTTTTTCCCATTAATGGTTGCCCAACAACCATCCACCAGAGAAATTAAACGCAAACAAATTAAATGCATTAGAGAGAAAAAATTAAACGCCTTTTACTCCAATTCCTTTATCCTTCAACTTCATCATAGAGCAGAAATTAAATCTAATTGGATAAATTTTGATACATATTTCCACATAATCAAATCACTCAGAAGCTGCCCAAAACGGTCTAAATCACCACCATTCTCTTTTTCAATTCCTAAATTACAATGAATCAGAAGTGAAAGTAAACACAGGAAGAAATGAGTCAAATGCACATACTGGGAGATAAGGTTAAAGGTTAAACAAAGTGAACCAGATTCACTTTCTCCTTCTTACTTCTCACATTGTTCTTTCTCTTCCTGGGTTTTTCACCTTCTTCCACCAGGACCGCATCTTTTTCCTCTTGAGTTTTAATCCCAGATCTGGCCCAATCATTTCATCATCTTCAACCTCACACTGGGTGGCAAAAGAGAACGACCTTCGAAAATTGACCATCAGATATATGAGTACTTCCAAGGCCGATTTCGTCGAATCTCCGCCGAATCTCGCCGGATCTAAGAAGGGAATGGAGGTTGAAGCTTCGTTGAACAACAATGGCGGAAGAGGCTGGAGGTTGAAGAAGACATTTTTTTTTGTCGAATACAAGGGGTTGTTGTTGTGGAAGGGGTTGTGTTTTTTTTCCAAGGTTGAAGAAGACCCTTTTATTTTGTATCATAACGCAGAGAAAGGGTAAGAGAAAGAAAGGATGGAAGGGGTTGGATTTTTCTACAATGTTAACCACGCTCGAAGTTCTTTTTTTTTAATTAATTTGCAATTCTAGTTTCCAAAATCTTCACTTTTCAGTTTCCATAATGTTTTTGAATTCAATGGTATTTGCTTCTTCTCTGCATTCATCTTCACCTCGCGCCCTCTTCCAGTATTCCCCGAAGCTTTCTTCTCTCAAAACCTACTGCGTTTATCAAGTTTTCCAACCCAACGATGATGATTCCAGTCATGGAGATTGGACTGGTGGTGGGAACAGGGGAAAAATAAGCCATGAATCTGGACACAACATCAAACAAATTAAAATCATCAAACATCTATAACCTAATTGCAATTTTAAACAAATCAAATTATACAATCATAAAAACTTGAATTGCAAGTTGTAGAAACAAATCTAAACCATTAAATAAAATACTCATATATCTAATGGTCAAAATTTGTGATGTATGATACATCATAAATTTTGCTTACTTATCATAGATTGAACTTTAAAATTAGAGTCTTCCAAAACAATGCTTATAAACTACTTACAAAAAAATAATAACTACATTATACTCACTCCTTCTCATAATATAAGCTCCAACTAACATTTTACACAATTTTAGAAAAGTGGTTAAATTATTGGAATTAAAAGTATTAAGTAGACTATTGAAATGTTACACTAATTAAATTTAAACACAACTTTTTTCTATTAGTTGAATGACTTTAAAAGTTAAAAAATCACAATAAATGCTTCTTATGTGTAGGTGCTTATATTATGGGGCAAAGACATTTTGGTAATTGAGACTTATATTATGGGACGGAGTGAGTATTTAATACTTTAAATTAATTATAAAAAACATACCTTAAATAAACTTTTACTATTTTTAAAACAATAGGTATTACTATTATTTCTAACGAAACATTTATAATTTATTATCCTTTTTTTTTTGCACCAAAAAGAAAATTTATTATCCTACTCATTTTCCTTAAAATTATGAAACAAAAAACCAATTTGACCAATTTTTTATACGCTTCAAAACTTACAAGTTCCCATAACAAATGCTTTTCGAGTTTTTTTTCAAGTGATCCTCGTTCAAAAATTAATCCTGCTTATCTTATTTTATGTGTTAAAATCTTAGTTGTGAGTTTTGATGATCCCAATCATGTAGCTTAGTTAATAAATATATGGGGACATGTATGTATGAGTACGTGTTTCAATTTCTGATTGTGCTACTTTCTTATAAACTAAAAAAAATTATTCAGTTTTGATTATTTAATATAATAATTAAATATTAATCTCATTTTTTATACACTCATATTTAATTGTATTATTGTGTTAATTAATTAAAAACTTAACATGAGATAAAACCCACATAGATAAGCCGGATTGCTTAAATTCACCGTTGTTTCCAAGACGCACCACATACATTCGGTTGCAAAAATCTAAAAAAAAAAAAATAAAATAAAATAAAATAAAATCTGATCCATCTTCATTCTTCAGAACAGAATTTAAATGTGGAAAAAGACAACAGTTAAATTAATCTGCAGTAACAGAACAAAGGCCCAATTCAGCCCAACAGAAGGACAACAATAATCCTCCTCAAGGCCTCTCATCCGATAGAAAATGCCACATCACAGAATTACCTGATTCTCTGTAGGAACCCTCTAGAATATAATGAGCTGTATATACTACCAGCTTTCTCTGTACTATTTTCTATTTTTCATTCTTTTATTCTGTTGTTATTTTCCATAGGACTGCAACTGTATATATTGGTACATTCCTCCATTATTCAATATAGAAAAACATTCATTCAATTATATTTGTCTCTTTTTACCTTTATGCTCTGAATCCTTTTATGGTATCAGCAACCTTTCTGCAAAATGTCAGGCACACCTTCTTTTGAGTCCCCCGAAATCGTTAACCATCCTCCTCAAGGCACAGATCCTACACAAAATCCCTCAAGTCCATACCATATCCACCCTAGTGAAAGTCCCACATCTGTTCTTGTCACCCCTTCCCTCTCTGGCAACAATTACCATTCTTGGTCTCGCTCTTTCAGAATGGCTCTTGTATCCAAAAACAAAATGGGTTTCCTCTCTGGTTCGATTCCCATTCCAGCCACCACTGACCCACTCTTTCCGGCATGGGAGCGTTGTAATACACTCCTAATGTCCTGGTTACTGAACTCCTTGTCACCCTCCATAGCACAGAGCGTCATCTTCCTTGAGAGAGCTGTGGACATCTGGACTGACGAGAACGATTCTCTCAGGGTGATTTGCTGCGCATTGCTGAGCTGCAAGAGGAGGTGTATTCCTACAAACAGAACAACCACTCTGTTTCAGAGTATTTCACAGGTTTGAAATCATTATGGGAGGAACTCGATAATTATCGTCCTTACCCTCTTTGCACATGCCCAGCCAAAACATACCACACTGAAGATTTCACCATTCGATTTCTGAAAGGGCTTGATGAGCGATTTGCTGTTGTCCGCTCCCAAGTGCTTCTCATGGACCCTCTCCCATCCATCAACCGCGTCTTCTCCATGATTGTCCAACACGAGCGGCAACAAGGTACTCTGTCTACTGTCACCGACGACCCCAATCCCTTCATCAACGCCACCATGACGAAAACACGGTCTGGCGGTGGCCCTGGCGATCCCGGTGGCCCAGGCAGTGGCGGTCCTCGCACCTCCACTCAAGCCAAACTCTGTACTTACTGTCACCGGAATGGACATACGGTGGACACTTGCTACTCCAAGCATGGCTATCCACCTGGTCATCCGCGGTATCCGGGAAGACCGCGCCTCAACCCTCGCCGTGAAGCAGCCAACAGCGCCGCCACCATGCCTGTCAACGGCGCTGATAAGGTTTCAACTGAGGAAAGACCTCAAGCTCCTGGGCTTACTCTCACCAAGGCCCAATTTCAGCATCTTCTTAGTCTCTTCAATAATGGTCACTTGGGCTCAGAGGACAGTCACCAGCCCAATTCTAATTCTGTTAATATGTCCTTAGCTGGCCCAAATCAATCCTCTGGTCCTAACCTGGGTAGCACTTGTATTTCTTGTCTTATCAATTCACATGCTCTTTCCTTTTTTGCTGCACACACCACCCCCTGGATCATAGATTCAGGGGCTACTGACCACATTACATGCTATCTCGATTACTTTATTGTCTATAACCGTATTTCCCCTATCAAAATTAACTTACCTAATGGTCACCATGTCACTGCTAAAATTTCTGGAACTATACATTTTTCCCAAAATTTTATTTTACATAATGTGCTTTACATTCCAGAATTTAACTTCAACCTTTTGTCTATATCAAAATTGCTTTCAAAAATGCATTATACACTCACTTTTTCTGGTCATTTGTGTTTTATACAGGATGTGACGTCCCTCCGGATGATTGGACTAGCTAAGTTAACAAAAGGTCTCTACCACTTAGCCATCACCAAAAATGCTACTACATCCTCTCCATCCTTGCCTTCTATCTACGCCTCCACTACTACACCCGTCAACAACAATAAACTTTGGCACTTTAGATTAGGACACTCATCTAACAAACGTCTTGATGTTTTACACAAACAATTTCCCTTTATTTCCAAAAATTTTAATGAAGTTTGTGATACTTGTCATTTAGCAAAACAAAAGAAATTATCTTATTCATTAAGTGATTCTAAAGCTTGTAAACCTTTTCATTTATTGCATATGGATATTTGGGGTCCTTCATCTAAAAATTCTATTCATGGTCACAAGTATTTTTTAACAATTGTTGACGATTTTAGTCGATACACGTGGGTTGTCTTGTTAAAATCAAAAAGTGAAGTCCAAATTCATGTCCAAAACTTCGTTGCTCTAATCGAAAATCAATTTGAAACACCTGTCAAATGCATCAGAACCGATAATGGTCCCGAATTTTTCTTAAAATTTTTTTTCTCAACCAAAGGGATCATACATCAAACGAGTTGCGTTGCCACACCACAACAAAATGCTAGAGTTGAGCGTAAACATCAACACATTCTTAACGTGGCAAGAGCTCTCCTTTTTCAATCCAATATTCCCACTTATCTTTGGTCATACGCCATTAAACACGCCGTCTATTTAATCAATCGTATACCTTCCCCCGTCATTGAAAATCACACTCCCTATGAATTATTACACAAACAAACACCAAATTTTTCTAACTTAAAAATATTCGGTTGTCTTTGTTATGCATCCAAACATGATTATTTACACAAATTTGATCCACGTTCAACACGTGGCATCTTTCTAGGTTTTCAAAATGGAACCAAAGGATATATCATCATGGATTTAAAAACACAAAAAAATATTTATTTCCAGAAATGTATTATTTCATGAGAAAATTTTCCCTTTTAAAACTCACTACTCATCACTGCCAAATAGGCCCTACCCTGCACCCAACGCTATAGCTGAACCCGATCCCCCACTACCTTCTACTACCCACACCACCCCACCATCTCCCTTCCTTACCCAAGAGCCCAATTACTCTTTCCCCTCTCATCCCGTAGAAACGCAACCCTCTTCTCCTTCATCAACCATACCACCGCCGTCACCAACCTCAAACTCACCATCGTCCTCCCCAATAAACCCGACACCTCCTTCCTCACCCTCGCCAACTACTCCTAACCTCTCCCCCATCATCCTTAATCCTCTCGCATCATCACCGTCTGTCCCTCCCATTCGTCGCTCAACTCGCCCCCATAAACCTCCACCACACCTTGCCGACTACGAATGCAACCTCACAGCTGCCCAAGCATCCGCGAAATGCTAACATCCACTTATGTCTGTTCTCAATTATGATTCCCTTTCTTCTTGTCACCGTCATTTCACCCAGATTGAAGGTCTTGATTATTTCGAGACTTTTTCTCCTGTCGTCAAAATGGCAACTATTCGTCTTCTTCTCGCCCTTGCCTCAGTTCAACGCTGGCATCTCCACCAGCTTGATGTCAGCAATGCATTCTTGCATGGGGACTTGACTGAACAGGTTTTCATGACTCTGCCTCCAGGTATCTCTACTTCTGGACCCTCAAAATGTTGTCGCTTGAAGAAATCCCTGTATGGTTTAAAACAGGCAAGTAGAAAATGGTACGAAAAATTATCCAATCTCCTGTTATCTTGCGGCTATAGACAGGCTCATGCTGATCACAGCTTATTTGTCAAAGCTAACCACACTAGCTTCACTGCTTTGATAGTCTATGTAGATGACATTGTTTTAACAGGAAATTCTGTTTCTGAGATTGCTTTCATAAAGGGGACTCTGAGTTCACACTTTCATATTAAGGATCTTGGTGTCTTAAAATATTTTCTTGGTATCAAGGTTGCTCATTCTTCTGCAGGAATCTCTCTATGCCAAAGAAAATATTGTCTTGATCTTCTCAGAGATGTTGGAATGCTGGGTTCCAAGCCATCCTCCACTCCTATGGACAGTGCTCTTCGCTTACATCAGGATTCTACCACGCCACTGGAAGATCCTCTTTCATACAGACGTCTTGTTGGTCGTTTAATCTACTTGACGAGTACCCGCCCGGACATCACGTTTGCCACTCAGCAACTCAGTCAGTTTATGGCCAATCCCACAATTACTCATTTTCGGGTAGCAATGCGTGTTCTCCGCTACCTCAAGAGCAGTCCTGGGAAAGGTCTAATGTTCCCACGCACCTCTTCCCTGCAGCTGCTTGGTTTTTGTGATGCCGACTGGGCCACTTGTGTGGATACACGTCGGTCGGTTACTGGATACTGCTTTTTTCTTGGGAACTCATTGATTTCCTGGCGCACCAAGAAGCAAACTACTGTTTCCCGCTCTTCCGCTGAAGCCGAATACAGGGCCCTTGCATCGGCCACCTGTGAGCTCCAATGGCTCACTTATCTTCTTCATGACTTGCGTTTTTCAGGTTACCGACAAGCTGTTTTATATTGCGACAATCAGAGCGCCATTCATATTGTAGCCAACCCAGTATTTCACGAACGAACCAAACATTTGGAGATCAATTGCCATCTTGTACGCGAAAAATTACAACACGGGCTCATGCGCCTCCTCCCTGTTTATCCAAAGCCCTTCCACCCAGACTCTTCTGCCAGAATTTATCCAAGTTGGAGCTCATCAACATCTTCCTACCTCCAACTTGTGGGGGGTAACAGAACAAATGCCCAATTCAGCCCAACAGAAGGACAACAATAATCCTCCTCAAGGCCTCTCATCCGGTAGAAAATGCCACATCATAGAATTACCTGATTCTCTGTATGAACCCTCTAGAATATAATGAGCTGTACATACTGTCTGTACTATTTTCTATTTTTCATTCTTTTATTCTGTTGCTATTTTCCGTAGGACTGCAACTGTATATATTGGTACATTCCTCCATTATTCAATATAAAAAAACATTCATTCAATTATATTTGTCTCTTTTTACCTTTATGCTCTGAATCCTTTTATGCAGGATAGGCCAAAAGACTGAATGTTCATGATTAAACTCATAAGCCTTGTAGTATTGTATCATAGCCACTCAAAAACTATGAATTTTCACTTTAGGCCGCTGAATGTTCAGGTGAGTTCAACTTCAGCACCTCAATAATATTAATTTGCTACAATAATTCATTTAAATAACAAAAAAGAAAAAGGAAAAAGTGGAAGTATTTTAATTTATTGCAGCTGCAGGGTTACCCTGAAACTGAATAGTGCATACATACATATATATAATCAATAATCAATTCGTGTTCCCTTTCACGTTAGGATATGTAAAACATGAATCAAAATGTAAAAGCTACTCTTAATTATCATGAAATGGATTTTCTTTTATCTGATCTAAACGTGAAACCAAACACACTTAACAATCAAATTATCAAGAAGGATGAACCTTGCCAGAAGAGATTCCTTTCCAAGCAGATTTCATGGAAGCAGTGGCTGAATTGAGGGCAGCCTCAATATACTTCTTGGAAGCAACAGAGGCAGCTTTTTCCATCAAATTCCCCATTTTTCTAGCTTTCTCACCACTTTCTTCCAAGCTCTCCATTTCAGCTTTGGACATCCTCTCAAGCTCTTCTTCGAACCTTCTGAACTCATCCATGGCACTTTCCATGACAGAGTCAAGATAATCCTCTGCTTGTTGCATTTCAACCTCTGCTTCTTCAACCTCTTGATCTTGCTCAAGCTCCGCCGCCGCCCATGCCTTGTAAGATTCGATCTCGAAAAGCTTCATCAGATCTTCAATTGTGGATGGATCGAAGTTCTTGTCTTGCAGTGCCTGATCGGAGAGGAAGCTGAATTGGGAGAGAAGGGCTTCCATTTTTGGTTAATTGGAGAATCGTATATATGAACTGTGGGTATTTGCCTATTTGGCCTTTTAAAGGTACAAATTTCTTAGGGCTACAATTTTCCTTAAACTCACGTGAAGTGCTTCCAAATACATTGTGAACCGTTTCTATTGATAAAATTTATATTTGGTATTTTTTTATTTAAAATTATGTTAGACAAACTCAAAGCTGTTTAAATAATTTTAACAAAAATATTTTTATACATTCAAAAAATGTTAAACTCAAGTTAGCTGTACTAAAAAAAGACTATTTTCATCTGTGGTCAAATTTAGGTTAGAGGCCAAACTCACTTTTGGCAACTTAGCTTAATTAAAAAATAAACAAAAATTTGAGAGAGTAAATTGAGTTTCGCAAACGAAAAATTACTTTTAAAGAAGTAAATTGAAAATCAAACACATACTTAGAGCCTTTTTTTTATAATTTTGATTTGGTCAAAATTATTTTGGATTAAAGTTAAAAATATTTATTTATATTAGATCGTTTTGGTTTTTGTACATTGATGACCTTAACCATTGATTTTAGTCTTGGTGTGTGTTTTTTACTTTTTATTCCACTAAAATCTAAACTAAATCGAGGTATAACTAATTTTGGGTTAATCTTAAGTTTATAAGATTTGTTTTATATGAAATTAATTTTAAATAAATAACATGATTTATGTTTGAATTTTTGTTTCTTAAAAGTAAATTTAGGATAAAATTATATTATAAATTTTTTAATTCATTATAGAAGCAACCTCTCTTATGTTATTTTGAACCTCCCAATTAGCGTTTGAAAAACCGGCAACATAATACCAAGTAATATGTTCTTAAACTTAAAAAATCAATGTTACAACCTACCAAAAACCAAAGATATATTGGTCTCTTGTCTCCTGAGTGCATTAAGTGTGTGTTTAGTTTTATTTCAAAATATAATTAAACTTAAAACATAAAAAGTACTCTCAATGTACATTTAATTTCATGTTCTAATAACATAAAAATTGGTCAATTTTAATGCAATTAAGAGTAAATTTTATGTTTTGAATTTATGTTTAGTCTATCATAATACGAAATGTAAACATAATTTTCGCTTTAGTTTAACCCATATGAAATCAAATATACACTTCTTTATATTAAGATATATTTAAATTATTTATCTCATTATAATGTGAAACTAATCGACACTCAAACACCCTAGAAGTAATTCTAATAATTTCTCTCACGATAGTATTTTGTGTCTCCTGAAAATAAAAATTATGCCCATATTTTAATAAATTAACTATTAAATAATATAATATAACTTTTAACTATGTATCACAATTAATTAGAGAAAAAAAAAATACACAAGGGAATAGACAATTGATATGGGTGATTTTAATCAGTACCAGGGATATAAAGGTAGTTTTTGTGATGGAAATTTGTCTGGTTTTGCAAATACGACACTAGGAATTGTATGTTTAGGTTGGGTTGAATTGGATTTATAGGTATTGTTACGTCAAGTATTTTGGATGAAAAACATAGTAGAATATAATCAATCTTGTATTTTATTTGATCAGCCGAACGTTATTTGGCATGAAAAGGACTTTGAATGGAACCGTTGAAGTTGCTTTAAATTTTTCTACTCATCTTTCTTTTCTTTTTATTTATTTATTTATTTATTTATTTTGTGATGCTGCAGATAAGGTTTGGAGGGTGGCTTTTCTATCCAAGTCATTCATCCATAATCCATTGTTTGTTGGGGAATCTTAATCGTAATGGGAGAGTGGGCCCATTGCTTTGAAATCTCAAAAGTATTTAATTATGGACTCAAAATTGAAATTGTCTACTTTAAACGCCATATACTGACTACTGTACTTATGGTTAAAATAAATAAATAATAATGCCTTTCATCATCATGCTGCTAAAATAATCATGAAGGTATAGAAAGGAGTAACTGTGACACACTGACACCTCCTTTACAAAATAAAAATGGTCTCAAATGGTATTATTGTTTGGCTGGGAAACTCATGTGGATAACCGTTCAATTGTCAGTGTTCTGGAATAATACCATTTGAGACTATTTTTATTTAAAGCTTTTAGTTTAATTTATATAAAGGAATTTATTAACATACACTCTCCTATTTTCTAAAAAGAGTGCGTTAGCAAGTTACACCTTTTGGGTGTATTTTAAAAAATCTAGTTATAACTTGTTAACGCACTCTTTCTATAAAACAAGTAGGTATACGTTAGCAAACTCAGGGTTTGCTAACGTACACCCATTTGTTTTATAGAAGGAATGCGTTAGCAAGCTACACCTTGTGAATGTATTTTAAAATTTCAAGTTATAACTTGCTAACGCACTCCTTCTAAAAAGCAAGTAGGTGTACGTTAGCAAACCCCTCATATAAATATTTAAATTTTAAAATTGTACTTATTTTTAAAGATACTGTATATTATTAATATACTTAAAGAATAAGTTATTTTTCAAAATTAAAAGAAAACGCCTTTTTAAAAGCATTTATATTATTTGAATTTTTTTAAAATAATGTATTATTTTCTTTGAAGTTTCTAGCTTAATTTATGTAATTTTTTATATTTTTAAAATTGCAATAGTTTTTTTTTTAGAGTTTATGTACTATACACTTGAAAAATATGGTGTTTTTAAACATAAAAAAGAAAATGTGATTTTTAAATTTTCAAAATTATTTGAAGCTATTTAAAAACACTTCTTATTCACTTTGAAGTTTCTATCTTAATTCCCAAAAAAAATTAATATTTTTAAAATTACAATAATTTTTTTAGAGATCATGTACTATATACTTAAAGAATAGAGTATTTTTTTGAAATAAAATTAAAAATGTGTTTTTTAAATTACCAAAATTAATTATGGCTTTTTGAAAACAATATATTTTCCACTTTTAAGTTTTTATAGCTCAATTTATATAATTTTTATATTTTAAAATTTACAACTAATTTTTTAAAGATCATGTACTATACCCTTTAAGAATAGCGTGTTTTTCAAAATAAAAACAAAAATGCATTTTTTAGATTACTTAAATTATGTGAAGTTTTTTTAACAACAATTTATTCTTCACTGTAAAATTTCTAGCTTAGTTTACATAGTTTTTATATTTTTAACATTGAAACAACTTTTCAAGACTATTTTTTATACACTTATAGAATAATGTGTTTTCTAAAATAAAAATAAAAATGCATTTTTTAAATTTGTTAAATTATTTGATTTTTTTAAATATTGCATTATTTACTTTGAAGTTTCTAGCTTAATTTACATCATTTTTATAATTTTAAAATTAAAACCACTTTTTAAGAGATAGTGTGCTATACACTTGAAGAATATTGTATTTTTTGAAAAAAAAAAAGAAAATGTGTTTTTAAATTTCCAAAATTATTTGAAGGTAAGTGAAAATAATGTTTTTTTCACTTTGAAGTTTCTATTGTAATTTATCAAAATAAATTATATTTTTAAATTGCAACATTTTTTAGAGATTATGTACTATGGCTCGAAGAATAGTGTGTTTTTCGAAATAAAAATGAATAAGGTGTTTTTAAATTACCTAAATTATTTGAAGCATTATGAAAATAATGTATTATTCAATTTGAAGTTTTTAACTCAACTTACATGACTTTTTTTATATTTTTAATTGCAATAGTTTTTTCAAAGTTTGTATACTATATACACTCCAAGAATATGATATTTTTAAATAAAAATGAAAAATTATTTTTTAAATTACTTAAATTATTTAAGGTTTTTTGAAAATAATGTATTATTCACTTTGAAGCTTCTAGCTCAACTTACATAGTTTTTTATATTTTTAAAATTTTCAATAGTCTTTTTACTATACACCTGAAGAATAGAGTGTTTTTTTAAATAAAAATTAAAACACACTTTTCAAATTATCTAAATTAGTTAGCTTTTTGATAAAAATTTATTATTCACTTCGAGTTTTCCAACTCAATTTACATAATATTTTATATTTTTAAAATTACAACAGTAATTTTAGAGATCATATACTGAAGAATATAGTGTATTATGAAATTAAAAAGAAAATGTAATTTTTAAATTACCTAAATTATTTGAAGCTCTTTAAAAATAATGTAATATTAAATTTTAAATTTCTAGCTAAATTTAAATAATTTTTATATTTTAAATTTGTAATAGTCTTTTTAGAAATCGTGTACTATATCATGGCAGAATAGGATGTTTTTCAAATAAAAATGAATAGGAATTTTTTAAATTACTAAAATTATTTGAAGCTTTTTAAAAATAATATATCAATCACTTTGAAGTTTCTAGCTATATTTAATTTGTTTTATTAAAAAAATATACAATAATTTTTTTAAAGATTGTCTACACTTGAAGAATATGGTGTTTTTTGAATAAAATTGAGAACACATTTTTTAAATTACTTAAACTATTTAAAGTTTTTCTAAAACAATGTATTATTCACTTCGAAGTTTCTAGTTTAATTTACTAGATTTCAAATATTTTTGAAATTGCAATAGTTTTTTTTTTGGAGATCGCGTACTATACACGTGAAGAATATAGTGTTTTCGAAATAAAAAAAGGAAACACGATTTTTAAATTTCAAAATTATTAGAAGCAATTTGAAACTTTGAAGTTTCTACTTTAATTTTTTTAAAAAATAATATTTTTAAAATTGCAATAGATTTTTTAGAGATCATGTACTTTGCAATTGAAGAATATGATATTTTTCGAAATAAAATTGAAAATGTGTTTTTTAAATTACTAAAATTAATTAAGGCTTTTTGAAAACAGTATCTTATCCACTTTAATATTTTTAGCTTAATTTACATAATTTTATATTTTTCACTTTGAAGTTTCTAGCTCAATTTACATAATTTTATATATTTTTATAATTGCATCCGATGTTTAAAGATTATATACTATACACTTTAAGAATAAGGTCTTTTTTAAACTAAAATGAAAAATTGTTTTTGAAATTACTTAAATTATTTGAAGTTTTGAAAACAATGTATTATTAACTTTGAAGCTTCTAGTTCAATTTATATAATTTTTTTTATATTTTTAAATTTACAATAGTTTTTTACATATCGTACACTATACACTTGAATAATAGGGTATTTTTCGAAATAAAAATGAAACTGCATTTTTAAAATTATCTAAATTAATTAAAGCATTCTAAAAAATAATTTATTATTCACTTTGAAGTTTTTAATTCGATTTATATAATTTTTTATATTTTTAAAATTGTAACGGTCTTTCTAACGATAGTGTACTATATGGTTGAATAATAGGGTGTTTTTCGAAATAAAAATGAATAAATTTTTTAATTGCCAGAATTAAGGCTCAGGAAAATTATGTTTTATTTAATTTGAAGTTTCAATCTTCACTTACAAATTTTTTATACTTTTAAAATTGCAACCGTTTTTTCAGAGATCGTGTACTCTATACACTTGAAGAATAGAGTGTTTTTCGAAATTAAAAAAGAAAATGCCTTTTTCTAATTATCTAAATTGTTTGAATCTTTTTGAAAATAATTTCTTTTTCATTTTTATGTTTCTAGCTATATTTAAATAATTTTTATATTTTTAAATTGCAATAGTTTTTGTAGAGAGCGTGTACTATATATTCTTGTAGAATATGATGTTTGTCAAAAATAAAAATGAATAGGGGTTTTCTAAATTACCAACATTATTTGAAGCATTTGTAAAAATAACATATTATTTAGTTTGAAATTTTTAGCTCAATTTACAACTCTTTTTTATATTTTTAAAATTGCAACTATTTTTTTTAAAGATCGTGTACTATACACTAGAAAAATATGGTGTATTTTGAAAAAATTGAGAATGCGTTTTTTAAATAACTTAAATTATTTGAAGTTTTTTTTTTCAAAACAATGTATTATTCACTTTGAAGTTTTCAGTTCAATTTATATAATTTTTTATATTTTCAATTAAAATGACAACAATTTTTTAGAGATTGTGTACTACATACACACTTGAAGAATAAGATGTTTTTCGAAATAAAAATGAAAACTCCGTTTTTGAATTAATTAAATTATTTGAAGTTTTTTGAAACAATGTATTATTCACTTTTAGGATTCTAGCACAATATATATATTTTTAAATTTGCAACAATTTATTTTAAAGATAGTCTGCTATGCTCTTGAAAAAAATGGTATTTTTCAAAAATAAAAAAGCGTAAATTTTTAAATTTCCAAAATTATTTGAAACTATTTGAAAAACTCACCTTATTCACTGTGAAGTTTCTATCTTAATTTACAAAAAAAAAATTAAAATCACAATAGTTTTTTTAGATATCATATACTATACACTTGAGGAATAAAATATTTTTTAGGATAAAAAACACATGATTTTTAATTTACCTAAATTATTTCAAGCTTTTTGAAAATAATGTCTTACTCACTTTTTAGTTTTTATCTCAATTTACATAATTTTGTATGCTTAAAAAAAGCAATAGTTTTATTTAGAGATTGTGTACTATACCCTTATTTGAAGCTTTTTAAAAATAAAGTATTATTCATTTTGAAGTTTTAGCTCAATTTTCATATTTTCTTGTACTTTAAAACAAAAATAATTTTTTTAAAGATCGTATATTATACACTTGAAGAATATGATGTTTTTTGAAATAAAATTAAAAACACAATTTTCAAATTAACTAAATTATTTGAAGTCTGAAAATAATGTATTATTCACTTCGAAGTTTCTACCTTAATTTACATATTTTTTATATTTTTAAAATTGCATCAGTTTTTTAGAGATCATGCACTATACACTTGAGGAATAAGATGTTTTTTGAAATAAAAATGAAATCGCATTTTTTAAATTACTTAAATTAATTAAAGATTTCTAAAAATAATTTATCACTAACTTTAAAGATTCTAACTCAATTATATATTTTTTTCTATTTTTAAAATTGTAACTATGTTTTTAGAGATCGTGTTCTATACACTAATAGAATGTTTTTTAAAATAAAAAAGTATTTTAAAATTACCTAAATTATTTTTTCAGAAAATGTGGTGAAATTTTATATTGAATACTCACATAAAAATAAATATAAAAAATGTCTTTTTCAGTGTTTGTTAGGCAAGTTAATCCAAAGGAATTTGTCAAATAGAACAAGATAGTGTGTCTTACCTCATAGAGTAGTGGTACCTAAATGCTTTGAGTTTGAAGATTTTTTTACCTTAGATTAACGCATCATTCCTTCGCCTTAAAATTTTATTAATAAAAAACTATAATTCTTTTGGACTTTTAATTATCTTCTATTTCTATCCTATTATTAAGGTTTCATAATTCTTTATGAAATGAAAAATGAAAACTTAAAATAAATTTGCCTTTGCATATAAATTATTTATATTTAGCTTTTTTAATCATTTTTTTGATAAAATATTTTAAATCAGATCATAAAAGATTACGCCAAATTTAAATTAAAAAAATTAATTAACTAAAAGATAAAACAAAAAAAAACAACCGAGAATCGAACCTCATACCACACATACATGTCTCTGTGCACTTACCAACAAACCGTACTACAAAACTGGGACAATAATAATAGTGTTTATTATTGGCTTAAATATATTTTTGGTCCTTGTAAAATAGGACTTTTTGGTTTTAGCCCCTCAAATTTTTTTTTGATATTAGTCTAACACTTTAAAGAAGTAATTTGATTTTAGTCCCTATGAGTATCATTTTAGGGACTAAAATCATACAATTTTTTTAAAGTGTTGGGCTAATTTTAAAAAAAATATTTTACAGGGACTAAAATCAAAAGGGTCCCTATTTTACGGGGATTAAAAACATATTTAAGCCGTTTATTATTATTATCATATGACTTAAATATGTTTTTCATCTTTAAAAAATAGGAAAATAAGGATTTAGGTCCCTAAAAAAACGTTTTTTAAGATTTAAGTGCTTAAAAGATGATTTAAATCCTTAATTTTTTATTTTTCAGAGACGAAAAACATATTTAAGCCTTATTATATTTTTTAATTTTTTAATGAAAGAAGTGAGGGGAGGGAATAAGGGAACCAAAAACAGGAATTTGGAGGCCATAGCAGCAGATAATCATACAATTGTTATATGTTGCTACGTTCTTGGCCTTATCGGAAAAACTTCCTTCCTCGCATTGCTCCAATCAAATCAAATCAAAATTAGATAGAAAGAGAGAAAGAAATAGAAACACTGATTCAATTCATCGTTGTTATTTGTCTGTGTTGCTTAGCGTATAGAGATAAGAGAAGAGAAAGAAGTTGGAACCGAGAGCTATGTCTATGTCTATATTGTTGCCACTCATCTTCTTCTTCTCAACCTCTCGCGCTATTTGGCTCACCCTTCCCCCCTCTGGCACCAAGTGCGTTTCTGAAGAAATCCAGAACAACGTCGTCGTTTTGGCTAATTACGTTGTCATCCCCACCGGGGTTGATTCACCCCACAACTCCACTATTTCTGTCAAGGTACATTTTTCCGCTTTCATCCCATCACCCTTTTCCGTTCTCTTTCATGGGTCGTTCTTCAATTCATCAATTGTGCTGTGATCATTTGGTTATGTGCGTTCTTCACTTAATTAAAGGTTTGAGTAATTGATTCAGAATTCTAGAGAGGGACCGCTTTTGCTTGCGAAATTGGGCCATCATCATGATCATCAAATCTATATCCCTCTGTGTGCAAAACTAGATGTCGCCTTTTCAAATGATTTATAATCTGTATGTTTTGTTTTGCCCAATAATTGTTTGGGTCATCTTAACCTGAATGCATGCTTTTTTGTCTCCTCGTGGTTTTATAATGTTTTTGAAGTTTTGATTGCTACCTCCTGTGACACCATTTTATGGCTTGTACTTTTCGTAGATTTTCATGTAAATTGATCAATTCCTGCACTTAAATATAAGTTCTCCATTATTATGTTAAGAAAATGTACGTGGGTTGAATAATAGTGAAATGCATGAAATTATTCTAGATATTGTCATCTAGCAATAACAATGATAGTTTAATTTCTGTCTAAACCTATTATGATTTCAAATTAATGTTGTAGTCGCAATGCGTCAAAATGCAAATGCAGTTATCGTTACCAGAACGATGATATTGTGACATAATGTTATATAGCTGATTGCAATTTGAAACCTTGAGAGTTTGAGACCTAATCTTGTATCATCAAGGATTCAAGATAGAAATTTCAACTCCTACAAGGGTCAAAAAAACATTTCAAGTTTCTCTCTTGATTTTTATCCGTAATTTGTTTTGTGTAGGTGACATCACCGTATGGAAACAATCTTCATCACACGGAGAACGTATTGATCGGTAATTTCGCCTTTACAACTCGGGAGACTGGGAACTACCTAGCATGCTTCTGGGTTAGTCATAATAAAGGAGGCACAGAAGTTAGTGTCAACCTTGATTGGAAAACTGGAATAGCTGCAAAGGATTGGGATTCTGTTGCCAGAAAAGAGAAGATTGAGGTATACAATACTATTTCAGAGATATCTATAACTATAACTTATTAAAATGCAAGTAAATTTCAGTGTAACTCTCCTCTATATATTTGCTTTAATTCAACTTTTTGCTGAGCATGAGCAGGGAGTAGAGCTTGAGTTGAGAAAGCTAGAAGGAGCAGTGGAGGCTATCCACGAGAATTTGCTCTATCTGAAGGGCAGGTAAATAATACTAACATCACTGAAAATAAAATTTGTTGCAAACGATTTAAACTTTTCTGCTGATGTATCATTTTTTTTCTTATGGGATATTTAATCAGGGAAGCAGAGATGAGGAACGTGAGTGAAACAACAAACGCTAGAGTGGCATGGTTTAGTTTCATGTCCTTGGGTATTTGTATTGCAGTTTCAGTTTTGCAGTTGTGGCATTTGAAGAGATACTTCCAGAAGAAGAAGCTCATTTAGAAGTTCCTACTTTTCCTAGAGTTAATTTAATCTTGACGAAAGAACTCTATAACTTAGGCATTTTTGTGAGCTTTATTCTTGCACAAGTAGTGAAATTTTTTATACCACTAGCAATTTCCAAAATTTCTTATCCGCAGTGCATTAACCGCTTTCTCTTGGTATGGAACAACTGGGTAAGATCAATTATCATTGAAGACAGATTATTAAACTATAGTAATTTAGAAGTAATTATAATGTATTCATATAAGCATTGATAATCACTTCCTTTGAATGAGAGTTTTCCACGTAATACAAATTTCAAAGGACAGAGCATAAGATTGTATATCCACAATATTTGAGTTTATTATAAGTTCCAACATGTATTTTGATTTTTGAGGGAGCTTTAAATCCTTTGAAAGGTGGCAAGTTGAACACAAGTATCAACATTGCAAGCTGTTTATACAGGAACCCGGTAAGATGGATCCACCATTTTCAAGATGAACAAGTTTCCTTTGTCACCTCTTGATACCCTGTTACATTATAATCACATAATATCACAACCGACCATTTGATATCTACAACAGAAGACAGAACAACATATTTACTAGGTAAAATGCAGTTCATGATTATATCAAACATGAATCTATTTGATTAATGTTGGACTTCTTTTTCTGAATTGATCTCTACATGTAATTTATGTGGTAATGGAACTTACCGCAGCTCTTCATCTAAATATGTTATTTCAAGTTCCCCACGAGCTGTGTCAGGTGCCTTAACAGGTATCTGCACATGTTCATCATGATCATGCTTACAACATATTACTCAACACAAGTGCACTAACATGCATACACATCACTTATATTAAGGTACTAGGATAATAATTGTATCTAATGTAACGTTTTAGGACTTTTGCTCGAGCCTGTAAGATATTTTAGCATTTGCAAAGAAAACTATACAGAGTTTCATTTTTCACTACAAAATAGAATTTCTTAGACAATATTGAGATTCTGAATCTTCTAATCTCAATATAAATACTTACGAAGCCTGCAATTTTGAAAGTATCGAATTTGACAGCCACTTTCTTTGCATTTAGAGGTGTTAAATCCGCTGTCACCTACACAGTTGATTTCATTTACATTTGCAAATTTAGTGAGAAATTGAGAATGCATATATAAGCAGTGAAAACGTATATATATCTCAATTTGACCATGTGTCCCCTCACCTGGTTGAAGAATGGCCGAGATTCCATATTTTGGGCCCTGAGAGTGTCCACGTTGATTGCTTGATAATTTGTAACTGATCTCAAAAACTTTGGTCTCTGTGATTACATTCATTCAAACAGTTAGTACTATATGTGCAGGCCAAAAATGTCCATAATCCATAGCAAGGGGAAGAAACCAAAAAAAGCAAAAAGAGAAACCTCTAAGTGTGTTTGTATTACTGTTAACTCATTGTGAAAGTAATTTCACTAGCTGAGATTTGTACTCAAACAAATGTTAATCCAATGAAACGTTTATAGTGTAACATTGTGGAAATGGAAGCCAAATTGAACTTGATCTCTTGCCTATAAAATATACAGCAGCTTGGCACATTCATTATATTAAATTCCAAACTATACCAAAGGAGCACATTCATTTAGAAAGTAAGATTGTCAAGGAATGAAATTAGTTTACCTGTGTTTGCAAGATTGACTGAGAGGTAGTGTATACAAGCTCCCATTTGCCATCAAGCAGATTAGATTTTAGTGGCGCCTTTGTGGGATTAACTGCTTCAAGTTTGCGTGCAATCTATTTAGGAATGAATTATTCCACGAATCAAGAATAAAAGGTGCAAGTGAACATGAAAATATCATCACAATTCAGGTATTGAGATTTAAGAGAAATAACATGATTGATATAAACATGCATCAGCATGACATAATGACATGATCCAATATAGGGTTTCAACTTTGACAGAGTCAGTCCAACCTGATCAACTGTTTGCTGGTCTTCGGGAGTGGCATTAGCCCCTCGATCGAGAGGAGCAATGGCCTCAAGAAGTTCTTCCTTGATGGTCTGAGCATCATTGCCTTTCTTCAAGAAAGAAGGAAAAAATGAAACTTTGGCTCTCCATTTCTGAGAGTTAGAGAGAGCATTATTACAAATCAGGGCATGGCTTGTGGTGCTGGTAGGTTTAACAGGGAAGTGAGAAGAAGAAGAAGAAGAAGAAGGAAGTGAGTGGAAATGGAGGAGTTTGGGAAGAGGAGTATCAGCGGTGGTGCTCTGAGACTGAGAGAGAATGGTGTTGAGAGCTGAAAGGAGTGACGGAGGAGAAGATAAGGCCATGGCCACTGATATCTATCTATTGCTTTGCCCTGTTCAAAAACACTCAGTTTATAAGAAAGTCATTTAAATTATTCTATTAAGAGTCTTTTAATACTTATAAGATTATACTTCAGTCAAAATTAGTAGTAGTATTTTTTTACTACTCCTGCATAACTAAAAATATTTATTTTTATTAATCTTAATTCATTTTAGTTAATTAGTAAAATGAAAGCGGAGTTTGAGCACGTGCAAGGGCAGCATAATTAATTAAGCTAAGGTTACGTCGTCTTTCAGTCAACTCGGTGGCCGGTGGTTCGATCTCACACGAAACAAAAGCCAACCAGAAGCAGAAGTGGTAGAGAGAGAGAGAGAGAGAGGCAAAAAAATTCTCTTTCCGATTCCGATCATTCATCTCTGTTTTTCTTTTATAACAATCAGTTGAGTTGTGTTTTGCTTTGTTTTGATTTATGGTTGCTTGCTTGCTTACTGGAGTGCTATGAATCTTACTTAAACCAACGAACCAATTAAGAATGGGCCCAAAGTTTCCCATCACCCACTTTTTGAGAACATCCCTAGCGCCACCATCAACTACTTCCGCTTATCTGATTTCTTCCCACACAGACACAGGTTTTCCTCCATACAAGTATTCTTTTTCTACCAGAATTTTCTCTGAGCACAAAAATCCCTTCAACTTCGTCCCCCACTCTTTGGGAGATAGATGGAAGCTCCATGACATCACTGCTAGTATGCTATTCCTCTCTTTCTTTCTACTCCATATTTCTCTTTTCATCTCTATTCATTCTTTCTTTCAATACTTAGGCTACACTTACATCTGTGCTTCTTCTCTCTCTATTTTTTACAATTTGCTTTGCTTCTACTAATTTCTAAATTACTATTATTCACTTCTCTATCATCTCCACCTCTCTTATCCTCAAAATACTGGTATTTTGTTTTCAAGTTTAAATAACTAGGAGAAGGTTAACGGAGTATAAATATTTCTCTAAATTCTAAACTCTAAAGTTTCCTTTAATTTTTAAATTGTTTTTCTTCTTCAAAGGTTCTATCCAACAAAGATTGAATGTACTGCTGTCGAAGACCCAAAATTTTTTGAATGAAGTGACTTCTCCGCTAGCGAAACCGGGTCAAAGTAGGAAACCTGATCCTGAGAATGATTTTGGATTTCAAGTTATGGAAGACATATTTATGATAGAGCAGACAATTGACCGCAGAACACCATACGGAATGCTTTCTCTAGCTGCTGTAATTTGTATGGAGCAATTCAGCAGGTGAATACATTTGCATCATTTCCTGTTTGGTGAAACTTCTCTATATTGGTCCTTGGGCCAATGCATTCGTTAAATGGATTTTATACGATCAAATTCAACACTGCATTATGTACTTAAAGTGCTATATGATAGTTTGATATATGGTTTTTACTTGTGCTCTTGGAAGGCGCAATAAATTTCTTTAGAGTAATGCTAAAGCCTCCTAAAAATCCTTTTATTACCATATAAGGTATGAAATTAAATGTACTTTTAATCTTGAAACCATAAAAAGTATTGAAAACATTCTTTAATTAGTAAATAGGAGGATTTTTAGGAATATGAATTAGGAGGATTAAGAATTACTCATTTCTTTATTCCCAAAATTGTAGGAAAAATAACCTAATAAGAGAGGACACTAAATAATGTATGGCAAATGATATTTAGTGCCTTAAGGGTACTATTTAAGAACCCAAATATAGTAAAAAGATATTAGAACGTGTAGTTTTTTTGTATTCCCGAGAGACAATGTGCTCTTATGATTATTTTTCTACTTCTAGTAACCTTAACTAGTGCCCCTATATATCAAGACCCAAATGTATATTTTCTACTATTCTGTTTCTTCTATTGCCCTACATCATTTATATATTGGTTCTGGTAATTTCGTGAATTTCTTTTATTGGCTTGCTTTGTTAATTTAAAATACATAGAATTGAATCCTGGAAGGGTCTTGTCTTTTTGTATCTCTTGTTTGCTTCATGTCTATCAGACTGATACAGAAATCATTATTTGACTCTCTGAAAATAAGATATGCAGGATGAATGGGTTGACTGGGAAGAAAATGCAGAAAATTTTTAAAGCACTTGTGCCTGAATCAGTATTTAGTGATGCCCGCAATTTGGTTGAATATTGCTGCTTTAGATTCTTGTCAAGGGATGGTTCTGATATTCATCCTTCCCTCCAGGTATGGATCTTTGGATTATGGTGTTGTTTTGGAATGATTGGTCTTCAATTTCACCAATGTCAACTTTTCACTTACTCTCACCTATCTATTTGTATATAATTGTGCAACTCGAATCCAAACGAAAAAAGCACACAGATGATAAAAAAATATTTTTCTGAAAAGTTACAGTGAAGAACAATGAATGATGTTTTGGAAATTTAAATAGCCGAAAAACCAGCTGCCGGTGGTGAAGTTTAACTTACTGGATTTCTTTTTTTTCTTTTTTACTTTTCCTATTAGTTACCAAATACTGTAATACATAACTTTATTACATAAGAGAAATGCAATGCTTATTGCTTTTGGACACATTCATAGGACCCTGCATTCCAGAGGCTGATATTCATAACCATGCTTGCCTGGGAAAATCCTTACACTAAAGACCTTTCCAGCAAGGCAGAGAAGGCTTCCTTACAGGTTTACTTCTTTGCTTTATTTAGTCTACGTCAGCCACCCTATGATCTTGTAAATATCTTGCTGATTGCATATGGGAGGTATGTTAGGAGAGGTAACATTTTTTTCTTAGGAATTCTCCCTCTAGTTTGTCTTTGAACTATTAAGAGGTAGTGGACATGACTAACTGAAGTGTGCATCCTTTCGTTAATGATAGTCTTGGAATACTTATTCCATCTTATGATTATGAATTCAGTCAATGATATGATGATAGATAGAACAATATGTGATTATTTTTTATTTAGTTATTTTATCTCAAAGATTCCTCTTCTTTCAAAAAAAAATCTTAATGATGCTGAGAGATCACTTCAGATGTGTAATTTTGGTGGGTGTTGCAGAGTAAACTTGTCACTGAGGAAGCTTTTGTTCGTATTGCTCCTGCAGTCTCTGGTGTGGCTGACCGTCCCACGGCGCATAATCTTTTTAAGGCTCTTGCTGGTGGTCAAGAGGGTATTTCCTTGAGCTTGTGGGTGGCTTACATCAATGAATTTATCAAGTGAGTTTGTCTTCATCATTTTTGTCAATGATATGATCATCTTAGGAGGACATCCCTGCAATGTGTTTCTGAACCGAAATATAAAGAATCTATAATGATTTGCTGATTTTTCAATTATATTTTAAGAATCTATGTAGTTGATAGACTTCCCATATGGTTAAGCTGCCTGATTTCTGCTGGAGTTTTGTAAAAAGATGATGTAATTTGTTAGTTTCATTGTTTCTTTTATGATTCATTCTGTGGCATTTTCATCGCTTTTAGGGCTACAATGCTCTCAAAACATCTAAACAGTCTCTCTCTGGTATTACAGAACTTTTATTCTAAACTTGTACTTATATTACTGTAGAGTGCGTCAAGGACAGAGGTCATACGAAATTCCAGAGTTTCCTCAACTTTCTGAGGAGAGAATTTTATGGATTGGTTCCAACAGCAAGCAGCCTGTTCTGAAATGGGAGAATAATATGGCATGGCCTGGAAAACTTACTCTTACTGATAAAGCAATATATTTTGAGGTATTTCATGTTTCAATGTGATGTTTAGTAATTCATCTTTAAGAGTAAAATAGGATCATTTGTACATGGTACTGACTGTCTTACTCTCTTAGAGTGTGTTTAAGTGAACTGATGATAGATCATAAATTAGAAGAGTTCCTATGAAAAGAAAAAGTAATCACCATCTTGTTTTATTGACCTTTTACAAATCCATTGTTCCAGGCAGCTGGCTTATTGGGGGAGAAGAGAGCGATGAGATTGGATCTTACATATGATGGAATAAAGGTAGAGAAGGCAAAGGTTGGGCCTTTAGGGTCTTCACTTTTTGACTCTGCTGTTTCGGTTTCTTCTGGCTCAGAGTGAGTAAGCTTCTTCCTGCATTCTTCATGAGCTAACATGTTTTCCAACGTTCTGATTGCAATTCTTATTAGATATATTAATTAATAACCACAGCTTATCACCATGTTAAATCAAAAAGCGTAAGACTAGGGTTTATAATTATTGAACTAGTAGTTCTGAGATCCTTGGTTCTAATACACGGAATGTATTCTATGTAACTGACACTGTATATTTTCAGTTCATTAGTGCTCTTATATATTTAATATAAATAGACTTCCATGCCCATTTTAAACAAAAATAGCTTCCCTGTTTCTAAGGAAAGGCTGTGCACCTTCTTGCTTTTGGGTACCCCCAATGGGTTACCTTTATCTTGTGACAGGCGGTGCCAGCTGCCTTTTGGCCCAAAGTTTTCTTCCTTTGTTTGCCTCTCCAATGGTACCTGAATTTTCTTTTCATTCTTGATAGAAAGTTTGTACTGGTTCGATTATGTTAAACTGATATTGTCATGTAATGAGTTTCAAAACCTTGCAAATTTTTTTTGGGCTCAGGATAGGAGTATTAAAAAATTAAGGAGACAAAAGTTTCTTCTTTTTCTTTTCTTTTCTTTTTTTTTTTTAAACGTGGATTTAGTGGAAAACATTGAAATTCCACCTGAAGACTTTAGATATTCATGCAGTAAAACTTCCATTCAGTTTAGAACCCACAATTTTGTCCTCCACAGTTTAATATTATCTATGTTTCTATTTCTACTTATATTCATACTTAGGTTGAATTGGTGGGTGCTTGAATTCATTGACTTGGGAGGTGAGATGAGGAGGGATGTTTGGCATGCATTGATAAGTGAAATCATTGCTTTACACAATTTCATACGTGAATATGGGCCTGATGATTCCGACGAGTCATTGTTCAATGTATATGGGGCTCACAAAGGAAATGATAGAGCAACAAACGTTACCATTAACGGTATAGCTAGACTGAAGGCCCTTCAGTCTTTGCGGAAGTTGCTTGATGATCCCTCCAAACTTGTTCCATTCTCATATTTGCAGAATGCACCACATGGTGATATTGTCCTCCAAACATTAGCTGTTAATTATTGGGGAGGCCCAATAGTTACAGGGTTTGTAAATACCCGCAATCAGCCAGAAATTCGATCTTCTACTGATGAAATATCTGATAGCCGCAACCATGTTTTTGACATAGATGGAAGTGTGTACTTGCAGAAGTGGATGAAATCTCCATCTTGGGGGTCTAGTACTTCCACTAATTTTTGGAAGAACACTTCAATAAAAGGATTAATATTAAGTAAGAATCTTGTTGTGGCTGATATATCACTCACCGAAAGAGCAGCAGAGATAAGCAAAAAAAAGTACCAGGTTGTGGAGAAGACTCAAGCTACCATTGATGCTGCAACTCTAAAAGGCATACCCAGCAACATTGATCTTTTCAAGGTTGGCATCCTTACCTTGGTTTCATTTCTGTTAATTTCACAAAAATATACTTGGAAAAGTATTTTGTTCATTTTTTACTGGATCATGACATCATGTTAATGGGGCATTTTCATTTTTGCAGTGGCTGAAGTTGTCTGATTCTGATGTAATATTGCAAATTAATATATTGCATTGCATTGTTGATGCTAATTTCTTAATCATTTCTTTATATTATGAATGGCATTTTAGTTTACTGTAGATCTAGGCTTCAATTCATGGCATAGGTCTTCATTAGCAATGTTGCTTTGACCTTGCCTTAATAGTTAATAATTTATTGTGTCTTTTTATCTTTTTCTTTTAATTCGGTGCCAAAAACATTAGGTCTCAGACGGTGATCTTGTTCCTTTGCAGGAGCTATTGTTTCCTTTCACCTTAACTGTCAAAAACTTTGAAAAGCTAAGGCGCTGGGAGGAGCCACACTTGACTGTTGCGTTTCTTGGACTTGCCTACACAATAATTTTTAGGTAGATCCACGCCTCATTTTTCTTATTGTGCTATTGAAGGGTGTTGTCTTCCTAGTCGCAAGGTAGTAGCTGTTTTTTTTCCCTAAAAGATAATTATTTGCAATTTATTTTTGATGATCAGTAAAGGTCTGTTTACCATGGATGAATAACATGATTTGTTTCACAGTTTGTTTTTCTTTTATTTTTTATTTTTTTAAAAACTTCTGTATTTGAATATTTTTTCCAATGTTTCCTACTGCTAATTTCTAAAAGTGGACTTCGTTTGAACATAGATAGCTACATGATCAATTTACTATATCCTGATGTTGTTAGATTGGAATAATTAATGAATAAAGTAATTGTTTCCAGGCACATTAGCCTTCCATGCTGTTAATTGTTTTCTGAGCTTATTCTTTTGTTTTTCCTTTCCAGAAACTTGCTGTCATATATGTTTCCCATGATGCTGATGATTTTGGCAGCTGGAATGCTGACAATCAGGGGCCTTAAGGAGCAGGGCCGCCTTGGACGATCTTTTGGTGAAGTCAGAATACGTGATCAGCCACCATCAAATACCATACAAAAGATTTTTGCTGTGAAAGATGCCATGCGTGATGTTGAGAATTTTATGCAGCAAGTGAATGTGTCACTCCTCAAAATACGTTCTATTTTGCTTTCTGGCCATCCACAGGTATGGTATTATGGGTATTAGAGATCGAGTTATGATGTGCAGTTAGACATGCTAGTTAAGTTCATTTCTTTTGACAAAAACTATTTTCATACAACCTAAAACTACATTCAACTAATTCTTTTTTTGTTGAATAGAGTTGTAAGGGTTGTACATGAATAGTGGTTGTGTATATCATTGCTGTTCTTTTGATATCTTTAGTGGAAGTTTAATTTGATCTGATCCTCTGTCAGATAACTACTGAGGTTGCTCTGCTTCTGTTATCATCTGCTACCGTTCTCCTCATTGTCCCATTCAAATACATTCTTTCTTTTCTTCTCTTGGATATGTTCACTAGGGAGCTCGAGTTTCGGAGGGAAATGGTTAAGAAATTTATAAAAATTTTAAGAGATCGGTGGCATGCTGTGCCTGCTGCTCCAGTAGCAGTTTTACCATTTGAAAATGATGAATCCAGATCAGAAATTTACTTAAAGGGAATTGAGGACCAACCAAAACCACAAGGATATCAGAGCAATGGTATGTCCAGATAGCTAGTGATACCGTTTTCAGGGTTGCTTACAGAAACTGTAAAGATGTAAATTTTGTTTCTATTTTTTGTACAGAAAAATAGGAAGCTCTTGTAGTAGCTTTTCCTCTCTCCGATTTTTCTTTTGAAATGCTTGAGCTGGATAGTTTTTAGTTTTAAGTTTTGTCTCTAACGTTGAAACAGTCCTCAATGTTTGTTTTCATAATACCACTCAATCACTCTTTGATTTTTTTCATAATTACAACAAAGAATTTCCAGTTTATATGCGTTGTTTGTGAAGGCTTACTTTAATTACAACAAAGAATTTCAAGTTTATATGCCTTGTCTGTGAAGGCTTATGACATCACCATGTAAACTTGCAAAAAAAAAAAAAAAAAAAACTAGTTCAGAGTATGTAACGTTGGGAGACCTTCGACTTGCATAATTTGCTAAGAGGTGATCCATGAAGTGAACATGTGAACCAATGGGAGCAACATCACGACACACCACCTCTGAGGTATGGCTTTATAAGCTTTTGATGCATTACAGGAAACCTGCTTACCATGATGGGTGCACACTGTTTGATTCCTGCGTTCAAAAACAATAATAGCAAGAATTATGATAGTAAAACAGGTCAATTAAGACAGCTTATATGTGCTTTCTTAAGTGTGGTTGGTTTTGTTTTTCGATTAGAGTTGGAGTTTTCGTTTGAGAAGATGCGCCTACCTCTAACATATGCTTATTACATAGGACCTGAGATTTCAACGCATGTTACTGAGATGAAATTCTGGTTCTAATTTGAGAACAATACCAATTATACCTAAGGATCTGTATTTTTAAGTCAAGTTTTGTACATAAAATTCTTCTGATAAAGAATATATTGCACAAATCAATGTATGATCACTCCACTATGAATTTGAGGAAAAAAATGTTTATCAAGAATAAACAAACCTCAACCCGCAGAAAGTGACAATGAAGTCTGCTCCGGAGCAAGTTAATATACTTGTAGGATGGTCATGTGCAAAGCTATATGCTGCTGGACAAACACGCTTGAAAATGCTTGAATAGTTTGTGGACAAACATGTGTCAGGATTTGCATAGCTTCCTCTGCAGCAATACTGATCAGTGTTAAAGACATCACAGGCACTCCTGCAAGCGACAACTTCGTCACTTTGCTTTGCCGCTAGCTCCGACGGACAACTTTTCCTCAAATCTCCATCACACCCTGCAGTGCTACAATTCCCACTACCATTCACAGCTTTTACTGTTATGGGCATGTTGAACCCATCCACAAGGCTAACATCATAGAAATCAGGTTCACCAAGTGTGAATTCTGCAATTGTGGCAGGTGGGCTTCCTGGGCCTGTACAGTTTATATTGTTTCCACAATCACCTGTTATGCATTTTCCATTTCCATTCTTGTCAAAGTTGCAGCCTGTTCTACCCCAAATCCTTCCACTCCATTTATCTGGTGCTGTGTGCACTTCTGATTGCCCATGTTCCAATGCATTGCCACTCAAGTTCACACCTCCTGTTATCCCAGGCCATATTGTCTCCTTGCAGTAATTTACTATAGTTAAAGTTTTATTGCTTCCACAGAGTTCAGGTGCTGCAACCCAACACTAGTCATTAATAGATAAATTGAAACGATAAAGTATTTACTGAGAAATATGAAAGCAAAACCCCTTTTATGGAAGTCACACTATTTGCTTGTAAAAAATTAAGTTGTATGCCAAGCATTAACAAATGACAACTCTTAAGGGCACACACAATAATGATTAAGGAGAAAGTTTTAGAATTTGGTTCACTTCATTGCGCAGTGTGAACATTAGTGTATTGGGCTAAGCTACAATACATAATATTTATACTATCAATTGAAACTTTACAATTTTTAGTATATAGAATCAACCTGACTTCAAGTAAAAGATGCAGGACGTGAATGCTTCATTTGCTTCGTTAAGATTGGCTAAGATGAAAAAAGAGGTTAAATGGTGAAGAATTTACCTGATGCAATCACAGCAAATAAGAAGGTGAATTTAAGAAGTGAAGTGTAGGGAATTGGATTAGCCATCCGCTGATAGTGATACTCTTTACACAAATTTGTCTCTAATTGTGTGACATTTATGAGTGTGGTTGAAGAAAAAAGCAGAGGGGAATACGTGAAGGAAAGAGTGATTCTATGAGCAATGACAGCTCAAAAATGCTTCTTTTCTTCCTCCACGCGAAATATCAAATGATGCCTTCCTCTCATCTTCGTGATACTTCTGTTTTGATACTGATAAAATATTTCACAATGTGATAATAACCTCTGGAATTGCTCAGTGAACAAACTTTATTCTCATTCTCATTTATTCTTGTAACTTGTACCTTAATAAACAATATAAGATTGTTATAATATTGCCAACAAAAAATGAAAAAAAAGAGACATGCACTTTGGAAGAAACCTCAAATGTTAATACTCATTTGAAATTTTGTTATTCATAATTCTAATGGTCCTTACCAGTTTTTTTACCGTAATGTTGAATTACATCTGACTTTAATTAAGGATATATATGGTAGCTTGCATAATAATTGACTTGAATTGATACCCGATTTCTTTTGGGCTTCTCTCTTTTCTTTTTAAATGAAAGTTAAACCAAGTAAAATTATTGAAAAACTTTTAATTTAAGCTTCTCAAAAAGGCTCTTATCGTTAAAAATTTCTTCATTAAAAACTTTTTTTAAAAAAAAAATTTGATTTAGCTTTTGTTTATGAGAAAAAAAGAGAAGTTCAAAAGTAACCTTACTTTATAAAGTTTGAACTGATGTAATTTAACTTCACTTAACCTGAACTCCTTTTGTTTTGTTTTTTTTTCTTTTTATTGTTTATTTTATAAATAAATATTTTCCAACTTAATGATTTGACACGAACCAGTTAAGCCAGGTTCAATCACCCAAATCATTTTTGTTTCAGTTAAACATAAAATTTTGTGAAAATCTAGTCTAACTTAATTATGTTTGAATTGACTTTTTATTTATTTTTAATTAAGTTCAACTCAACCGTCAGTTTGCGTATTTTTTCCCATGGTTCTGAAGTGAATATAAATTTTGGAAAACATAAACAAGTTGGCAATCAAATTGGTTTTGCTGCGCAAAAATATGTTACTTCTAATCTGGCAATCAGCCAATTAGAATAAGCACATGTCCACTGTTGGTTTGTGCCTTTTTTTTCAGTATATATGGTTACGCACGAAAGTGGGTTCGTTAACATGTAATGTCAGTAATGAATTAAAGAAGAATGAAAATCTTGAATCGAACCATTTCAGAGTAGACGAGTTCATTAACATGCAACTCTTAAGCAGTTTCATGACAGGTTCAACCATTCAACTAATATGCAACGAAAAAGAATTATTATTTTTTTCTGTATAATCACGAGTTTTCTCACCCTTAAGATGAAACTAATCATGTTCGCACTACGTAGCTGGCGCTGGCTCTGGCTCCCGAGAATTTAGCAAAACCTCCCGCTGTGGATCATTCCTCCTATAAACTTAACGGGGCCTTACACCACTAACCTAACCCTTGAAGTTAACAAAAAAAAAATTTATTACTAATTTAGTATATGAGATTATACAAAATTTTCTATTTTATCCTGAAATCTCAAAAAGTTTGTTTTAGTTTAATCCTTGATATTTTAATAATGTTAATGAGTTCTATGTTTTTAGTGGGAGATATTGCTCTCGCAATTCTGGGGGATGGAACATTACAGTTATTCCCCCTCCCAACAAGTGCGTTTCTTAAGATTCGAATTTGTGTCTTCATTTTTACATGAGACCAAGTTGCTTACCATTTGTCCACGACTTCGTTGATAATGAGTTCCATTATATTCATTGCATTTTTGACTTGGTGCACATGGCTTAAAATTTACATGTCCAAATGCCTGTCTCTAAATTCTGAAAGTTCTGACAAAGGTGACTTTTAGTTTTTTTTTTCTTTCTTTCTTTTTTGAACAGACAAAGGTGAGTTCCTTCAAATAAAAAAATAAAAAAAAAGGTGAGTTCCTTCAAAGAAGAGTTCTTTTGAGAGATTTTCTGAATAATTTCTTTTCGAAAAAAGTAAAGAATAAAATTTTTAGATCTACCGGAAAGATGTTTTTCGGAATTTATCCGGATAGGACATTTCCAAAAACAAGTTAGACAAAATATCCGGAAAAATAACCTCCGAAAGATTGACGAAAGTATGTGGTCAAAATGAATTTAAATATTCCATTCCTTAATTTGCAATTTTCCTAGATACAGACTTTCCGAAAATTTAAATTTCGTAATTTTACTAAATGTTAGTCTTCCGGAAAAAAAATAGTGTCATATAAAGTTATTCACGTAAATTCATGTTAAAAAAGAGAAAAGTGATGGGGACATGGATAAGGAGGATGAGATTAGCACCATCCCTATTGGGAGTGACACCATCTAGGATGGTGTCACTCCCAATAGGGATGGTGCTAATCCCATCCACCCATGTATAATTGTGTAGTGCCAATATAAATGGCCCAGAGAAGATTATGGTCTTTAAATATCTTGGGCATCTGGGCCTAGATGACGAAACAAGTTGAGCCTTATGAGTTCGGTCCAAAACAATATATCATTTGTGGTCATATTTCACAAGACAATAACATTTTGCATTGGTTAGTGTTTGATGTACCACTCTGATTCATTGGTATACTGTACACTTAGTTGCGACAAAAATTATTACTTTTTTACATAAAAAAAAATAAAGTATACCAATTAATAACAGTGGTGCACAAAATATTTTTATTTTTCTTTTGCATTTCACTAATCAATCAACTGTGTATTCCTCATATCTATCCAAGGCCTCAAAATTATGCTCAGTAATTGAATATATTTGATTCCCATTTTGTCAGCTTAAATGATTCACGGTCTATCTTTCTTTATAGGAACAGATCCTCTCATCTGCATAATAGGTCACGTGTAAATTATGTCTTCCTCTTTTTTAATTAATTTCTGTAGAATCTCATTTATGTAATACTGATACTAATGAAATGAAAAAGATAGACACTAATAGGCAAACATGACACAGTCATATTATCAAAGAAACGATTCATTTCCAAATTTGTATTAATGGTCTGGAAATAGCCAAAGACAATGACTTCGAAAAGTTTTAGTATGAAAAATAGCCAAATCCGTTAGATTAAATTAGTTCAGCTCTGAAGTGTTGAACTGTCCAAAGTAGGAAAGCATTTTCCATCCACACCAGTTAAAACCAAAGCAAAAATATTAACATACAACCACTATTCATGATTTATAACCAAATCATTTCTCAAAACCAAAACATTTTCTGGCAAACTGAGTAGCTTCATTTTACTTCACCCTGCAACCTGCATACAGAACATGTATTGTAATTGTTTTGCGGGATGTGTGTGTGATTCGTTTCCAGGTACAAAATAAATTCATGAAGGTAACCAGTTTCCATAAAGAAAAATGCTAATAAGTTATCACACACTCCACACCCTATTCAGCAAGGATACACCTCAAATTTAACTAATAACCAAGTTTGTTGAAATGTGTAATTAATATAGCTATTAGCAGAAAAATATAAAGCAACACTGGTAGGATAAACTTGTTACCAAGTGACATTTGGTTACAGTAGGATTGATCTAACAATGCTAAAGAAGGGAACAATGTTGAGTTGCTCCCTTGAAATATAAATTGCATTACTTGAAATGCATGGTAGAAAGAAAGAAAGAAAATCAAACATGTACTAATGAAGTTTTGTTTGAGCATATGACAGAATTTGATGAAGAACCCAATAAATAAAAGCTTTCTCATTCAATTTCAATCAATCAATTGGTGAGATAAGATAAGATAATGTAGCAATTAAGGGATTAACAACTGCCAAAAAAACAAGTCTTCAACGTCATGTCCGTTTGATCTTGTTATTCCTATTGGCATAATTTTTGAGATGGAAATTGAGGAAAAGGGCCAAAAGGGAAGCATTGAAAATGGCATTGAAGCACCAACCCCAAATACCGGAGCATCCAGAGGAGGAGAAGTGGTAGTAGAGCATGAGAACAGACACGGCGAAGCTGAAGAGAAACTGCAGAATCTGGCAATTGGTGACGGCGCGCTTCCACGGGGAACGAAATCCGAGTGCGGAGAGGAAGTAGTAGGAATACATGACAACGTGGACGGAGGCATTGGTGATTAGGGCAAGAGGGAAGAGGGACTGAGAAGTATGGAGCCAGAGGTAGCACATGAGGAGGACGGTGGAGTGGTGGTAGACGTGGAGGAAGGAGAGGCGGTGGAGGGAGCGGGAGAGGAGGATGAAGAGGGTGTCGAGGAATTCGAGGATCTTGGAGAGGTAGAAAACGTAAGCCCAGAAGAAGAGGGGACCACGCGGAGGGGTGTTGGGAGGGAAGCAGATGATCCAACGGAGGTTGGGGGTGTGGTGGAGGGAAAGGGAGCAGCCGAGGGACATGGTGAGGGAGAGGAGGGTGAGGAAGAGGTTGTGGAGGGCGGTGATGGGTTTAAGGAGGCGGGGAGGGAAGGGAGGAAGAGGGAGGAGGAAGAGGAGGAAGGTGAGGAAGAGGTAGGAGAGGATGGAGGCGGAGAGGAAGAGAGGGGAAGAGAAAGGAGGAGTATGAGGTGGGTCCCATGAGAAGTTGGCGATGATCGGATGCTTCACAAGCCATTCTTCCAGTCGGAGGCCGGACATTACACTCACTCTCCGAGGATATGATTATGATATGGGTGTAGCAGTAGCAGTAGCAGTAGGGATCCCTCAATTAAATACTCACACATACACAACTAGCTCCTCACAATAAAACCAAACTACTACTTTTTTTTATTTCATTGCTTCTTACTGCTACTGCTGCAGCCTGCACTCCAATTATTGTAATGTTCGGAAAAAAAAAAAAAAAAAACTGAAATTATATCATTTCGACATACTACTGCTTGACAGACCTTTACACATAATTTCAGGATCTCCAGATGCAGTTCCATCTTACCCCATTAAAAAAAGTTTACATACTCAATACTTGTATTATTATTTTAGATTTTAGAAATACAGAAAACCATAGTACCAAACCAACAACCACAACACTAACTTTTTTAAAATCAACTCAACCAGCTACTTTTTCCTTGTTTATTATATCAACTTACGTTTAGAATGCCAAAAAGAGGGACAAGCTTCATAGGTGCAAGTTCATTTTTTTTATTTAAATTAGATTAGGAGAAGTCTCCAGAGCATCTACCAAAAGAACTAAAAAGGCCTCAAGAAAAGATAAAAAAAATTTCAGAAACAAGATGGTTTAGAAGTTTTTGCATCACGAATTCATTTAACAGAATATCATTGGACTCTAGACGAGTGTAAGTACAAGAATAAATGAGTAGGGGTTAGGGGGGGGGGGGGAAATAAATTTCTCTACTTTATTTAAGTGATTCAAAGTATAGTGAAGATTCAGATCGCAAAACACAAAGGATCGATACAAGAATCCCTGAAGAAATTCTAAAACGAAACCCTTCTCAAACTTTAGTTGATGTGATGAAGAATCTTGGGCCACTAACAAAACCCCCAGACGCAATCGGAGCAACCAGAAACCACAAGGACACTCCAGAAATGGCAAACTCTAGCCAACGACAAAATTGGAAAATGAATGTGTTTATATGTTCAGAAGAAACTAAGCTGATCCTGCCGCAACTTTCTTTCGAACAATCCTTTTTCGACGAGCTTTAGGAGCTGAAGATTCTGTGCCCGCTACGTCTGCATTCCCTTGTTTGATGCCCAGGAGCCCAAGCCCAGAAACAACTGCATTCTTTGATATAAACCATTTTGAGGATGGCTTTTCTACATTCTCAGAATTCCTGTTGTAAACTTTCAAGAGCCCATCCGACTGTGCCAGTGGATCTGCCTCAACTCCAAGCCAGGCACGCTTGGAAGTCTCTCCTAACTGAACGTTCAACACCCTGCATAAAACCAAGTGGCATAAAGAATTCGATGTCATAGTGTTTGAAAAAAGTCAGAAATCAAGCTAAAGCATCACAAGTTGTTCTCTACAGGTAAATTATAGAAATTGAATATTTAATTGAGGGAAAAACTCAGAATGTGCCTCCATAAGTCAAAGTCAATAACTAAACAAAGTAGGAAATGCCAAAGTCAGGAATAAGTGACGAAAACACATTCACATAACTCCTCGATTGGTTTCAGTTTGATGAAGAACAACTCATTTGGAAGGGGGAAACAACAGACCTGAATGCTGTGCTGAAGAACAATGCGACTCCAATAACATCAAAATGGCTAATCATTGCTCTATCGAATCCACATAACAGTTGATATCTCAAGTTAGCATAGATTCCAAGAAAAGCACCGTAACCAAGCGCATTATTGCTCACAGGCGGGACTGTCACAGATAATCTGCAGATAATTCGGGCATGACAAATGTGAAGATAAAATTAGTCTTTAGAAATTAACACTCATATAATTTCACCAATCACAGGTAAAACTCTAGGTCTAAACAATTAAATGAATTGGATGCTATTATTAAACATAAATTGGGTTTCAACCATGCATACCTTCCCTCCTTTTTCCTCGCCAAAGAGTTTGATAATGCACCCTGTACGGCACCAGCACTTAAACCAACCATGCATAACTCAGCAGCCTTAACCAAAAAGCACTGGATTCGCTTTTGCAAGTCAAATTCCCTAAGAGGATAGCTCTTTTCAAATATGTTGTTTGGAAGCTTCTGCAACGTATTTTGTAAGTCAAACTGAAACGTGTTTCCATATGACCGACAAGGAGCGAGGGACCAAACAACTACTGCATTGCATGCTGCTGCTGTGAGCACATTGATAAGAGCAAGATCCCACTCCTGCTTTATCCTATAAACAAATCGAAGTTAACAATTATTACTTCATTTCATCAATGAGAACACAAGACAAACTCTCAAATCATTTCAAAATACACAACACACCTATCTTTTCGATTTTTAAACTCCCACCACACTGAGCAACCAATCGTGGCAACCTCCTCTAATAGAAACCTATACAAGAATGCAGGATCTGCAAGCAACCTGTGCAATAAAAGATTTATATATGAGATAGTAATATACACGACACGAGGATACAGTACAAAAAGAAAATTCAACAGATCAGGAAAAGCAATTAACTTTTGTTTTATAAATTTGCAAAATATTGAAGATTTGAAGACTAGCTAATTCACCAAGTCTAATCAGACATGGGAGGACATCTATTCCACATTCTCGTGTTTAAGATGCCAGGCTTCAAAATTAGATGTTCAACAAATCATATCTACTTTCCATGTAAGCAAGAAATATGGCCTTCTTATACTCTCAGGGAGAATGGAAAACTTAGGTGAGAGCTAGGTTGCTTCAATAGAAAAGTTTTTCCACAGAGGAATAACTCCTCTCTTTTGTAGCTTCTTGTAAAGAAAGTAATTGAACCAAAAACAAAAAACGAATGGTTCAAAAGAAAGAACATAGGCTTAAATTTGACATCAGATTGCATTTTTTTCTTTCATATTTCAATAAAACATTTGCAGACAACCAGGACATAATTGAAATTACCTGCCAATGAAAGCCCTTGATAATCCTTGTGGTAGCGCTCTGGAAATGAACCTACTGGTGGTTGGCCTGGCATTGATTGCTAGGAATTTTACCATTTGAGCTGAACTAACTAACCCCTAAAAACAAATTCTAAGTCAGTATACAGCTATAGGATTCACAGATAAACAAGTGAACATAACCTGGAAAGTATTTTACCATTTCATAAGCTTGCCGAAACCCAGCAGGCAAATCCATCATAGTCTTTTGCCATTCATTTAACACAGCATCCACAAATTTACGGTCAAATAGCTGCAACAATGACAAATGAATTTCATTCTTTCAGCAAATGTCAAATGAAAGCAATAAACCTACTGTTAAATCACATCAATGATATTTCTAACCTCTTCAAGGAGTATCCGTCTCCTAAACAAGCCACCTTCATCTCCCTCATCACCATCATCGAAGTCATCAAAGTAATCGTCGTCATCACCATCATCGTCTCCTCCATCACCACCACCATGATTGATTCTCTTTCCAATATCTCCACCACCTCCCCCAATGTCTAGCTGCCATTAAAAGCAAAAAAAAAAAAGAAATGAATTTCTAGATACTAACTTGCCATTAAAAAATAAAAAATGAACTCATGAAATCAACGCCGCAATCCGATTGCATACAGACGTCTCACGCAAACCAAAAACTGAATTTAGAAGTGGCAACTCAAATCAAACATCAAGTTTAAATTAACTATCATCAATTTATGCATTCAGAATCAACAATCATTAAGGGAACTCTCACTAAGGGATCCTGCATACTATCAACCATTAACTAGTGTAGTCCTGTACTTCTCATAAGAAGTTAATTGCTAGAGGGGAGAACCTAGAAGAAGGAAAGTGAATATTTTTCTATTTCTCCAGCAATGAGATGTATGAATTGAAAGACTTGATTGCACAGGAAGAAATAGGAAAACAAATATATTTCCATGGACTAAAAAAAGTCATTAAATTATCCATAGAACTATTAAAGGTGCATTGTCGTTCTCTCAATTAGTTTTGTTAGAAATTATGCATGTAAAAATTACATACTGATTGGCGAAAAAAGAGAACGTAAAAAAGAGACAGGGAGACAGGACAGGAACAACAATGCAAACTCAAAAGGTTTTTATGGAAAAATTTCACATATCCCAATATTCAAGCATACTACCAAACAGGGAGAGCTAAAGTAGTTACTGAGTCGAAAAAATATAGTACATCATATCAGAATAAGTTAAATTCTTACAGATAAATCCTTTTTTCTATAAAAAGAAACAAATTATTTCAAACTACTACATAATATTTACATTATTATCTTCGAAGACTTTTAGCCATCAAATTATGGGATTTTGGACCCACTATTGCTTAGGCTGGATTATTTCCAACGAATTCATAAAAGACTAGTTTTATTGGACTCTCTAGAAGCATATTATATACTTTGATTTTTGGCAAGCCAAACATCATCTCTTCGAATTCCAATATGATTCTTGCTATAAGAATAACTGACTCCTCTCATAATGACTTAACGAGTGGGATAAAACAATCTTGGGGTATATCACAGTTCTAGGCTCTAGCAACGATATATGTTGGCATAGAGGACAGCAAAAGTTATATCAGAAAAAACAGTCAGTCTGGTCCTGAAATTTCTTATCTGCAAGCCTTTGCACAAACAACTTAGGAAACTCCAAAACAAGTGTTGGCAACCAGCACTTCGGTGACAGTAAAACTGCAATTTCCATTCCAATCTCCAATTCGTGTTCACTATCCCTATCTATGCATAGCAGGTTTTTCCACTTGCAGGTATTACCACCGTGTTAACTTAATTATAGTCAAGCCGCAGAGTTATAGAAATCAATTCCCAACCCGTAAAGATAAATAAAATCCAAATATACGTTCTGCTAACTGTATTGCTAAAACAGAAACAGAATAATGAAACGGTAGAAAATCCAAGTGTTGAAATAAAACCCTAATTAAGCTAGAGAGAAGAAAGAAAGAGCAGTTACCTCGGGGCTAGACCTTGTTTGCTTTTGAGTTAAATCGAGCTTCGATTTCTCCAAGGTAACGGCACCAAGAGCACCGTATTGGCCCTTCATAAGCGGAGACTGGGAGGAGACAGCAGCAGGCGGCGCTGCGAAACATCGTTCTAAGAAGAAAGTGGAGTCAGAGTCGACATCGGCGGTAGAGAAGGAGCGGATGAGGAAGAGACGGCGGCGGTGGTGGTGAAGACAGGGGAGTTTGGGAAGGGGTAAGGTTTTGGCGCCGACATAGGGCATGATTTGTGGCAGCGCGTGAGACATGATTGGATACGGAAGAGGGATTAGATTTAGTTTTTTCTAGTTCAGAAGAAATTCATTTCGTGACAGAGAACGGAGAGAAGGGAATGGAAACTGAAATTTTCTCTCTACGGAAAAGAGAGAAAAGAAAAGGAGTGACAATTGGGGGGTTGAGGGAAGAATATAGCCCACAACACTACACAACAACCCAATCCGAAAACCAACTAGTATACAGTATACCGTATGTAATACGTATTTTAACACAACCACTTCACTCCGCCGGCTATTCCTTGATCATTGTCCAGAATTTTTTATTTTTTATTTAACATAAAACGTTAATTATAATTGATAAATTAAGTTTCAATAAACCTTCAGTCTTTTTTCCTCTCAATAACAGAGTAGTATAATTATGGATGAAATCTCATATTCATACACGCATATCTTATATGCTTACTAACTAAACTAATTGAAACAAAATGAAGTGTTTATGTTGGTTTTGTTTAATTTTTTGTGTTAAATATATATTAAATTAAATAAGGTAAGATTATACTACATCTTATCCTTTTTATAGTAACCTCTAACCAATTCACACTGATTAAGAAAATTATTAACAATTTTATTTAATATTTTGTCTTATCAAAAAGATAATACAATATACCAATTTATTCTTGTTTAAAATCTAACTTTTTAACAAATATATTGATTATTCTTATTATCCCTTCATTTATTATAAGGGTAGACAGGAAAAAAACTAATAATTACTTGTTAAACTATGCAAGAGATTTTATATATAGGATCAAAATTTTTTCTGAAAAGGGTCTTATATTTAGAATCAGAGATAATATAATATGTATAATAAGCATATTATCTAATTTAGTTTAAGTTTAACTTAACAAAACTTTTTCAGGACATTTTGTTATGCTCTATACTCATCAAACACAAACACAAGAGAGAATAGACATTTATTGTATTTGTACTTCATTTTCCATTTCATTGTTATTGTTGGATACTCTATAAACATTAGCAAATACGGCCTCCGATTTATCTGCAAGTAACTTTATCACTTACTCTTCAATAATAAAATTTTAATGTTTTATTTAATTTTTATGAGATCTAATGTAAAGAAAAAATATTATCTTTTAAAATAAGAGACTTATCTTTTGTATGAGATAAAAAATATTAATAAATTTAATTAATTTTTTTAATAAGTACAAATTAACTGTGGGTTGGAGAGACGATCCATAGATGGAGAACTTGTGTTTGAATTTTATCTATGTCAAATTCCTAAGAATCAGCGTCAGTCACTCAACACAAACGGGATTAGTCTCATCCTAAAGATAAAAAAAACTTGTGGTTATACAAAATTAACTATGGGTTACTTATATATAAAGCCGGAGAGAATACGTTTGCATGACAATAAGACAATAAATAATTGAGTAGTGTTAAGTATACATGAACCATTAATATTCTCCGGTTGATGTACACTTCTTACATATGGTTAAATATAAAAAAAATAGAATTTATTTAAAATAGTAGATAATTTAATTGACTATTATGTATTCATTTAATTATATATTTTTTTAGGAGGCCTTTAGTATTAAAAAGGTTTTTTTCATTTTCACCTTAAAATGTGGATATCATTTATTAAGAAACACTTATTCAAAAAAATAGCTAAAATTTATTTTTATACTAAATATTTACTTAACTAAGCACATATTTCTACAATGATTAATGGTTAACAAACATGTAATTAAATTATTATGCAATGATTTAATTAAATTATTTGCTGTTTTAACTATATATTTATTCAAATTTAACTACAAAAATGTATAATGAAAATACGCATGAACAAGTGATGTAAATGATTCATTTGTCTAAGTAACTAGATTTGGCGAAAGCGAATATTTCTCAAAGTTAAATTATTGGGCACGTTCACAGCTGCTATTGTAAGTAAGTAACCTCCATAACTAGACATTATAATAAATAAATGTGGTTTTTGTATCTCATAAAAGCAAACCTAAGCACGCACTGTATAACTTGAAATTATCACCCAAGAATGAAGAATCCTTTTATCTTGTGAAGAGGAGAGACACAGTTTGCTAAGAAAAGCAAACAAACAGAACACACGAGATAAACCCAAACCTGAGAGAAGAGATCAAATAGTAAGTAACAATTAACAAACAAAGAAAAAGGAATCCCTTTCTTGTAGATCCAATCCTAAGCCATCCATCATTTTTTCCTTCTCATAAAAACCACACACACATATGACATAATATGATACATAAATAACATACCTTCACGTTTCTGCTTCCTTCTTAGTTCTTCCTCAAAACACTCCAACCTTAACATTTTCATCCCAAAACATAAGGCATGTCTCTCACACGAGGCCGTCCTCGTATCCTTGTCAACGGAGTTCGAAGAATGAGAACCTTCCACTATTGTTGGTGTCTCCATTGCCAACGCACTGTCAGAATACCCTCTTCTTCTTCCTCTTCTTCTTCTTCTTGTCCCTATTGCTTCCATCAACTTCGTCACGAGCTAGACATCACAAGGCCAAGGCTTCTCATGAACTTGCCCAATAACTTGGAGCCTTCCCCTGCATCTCAGCTAATCCATAACTTGGCTCTTATTCTTGATCCTTCTCTTAGAAGACAACCAAACAATAACCATTCCAATTCTAACATCACGACACATTGGGAAACAGAATATGAAAATGAAGATACTCCAAATAATAATCCACAGTCTTGGATCACCCTCCGATTTGTCACACCATCAAATCCTCCACCTAGGCCACAAAACACCAATAATGGCAACAATGGGATGATTGAGAACAACAATAGAGCAACATCTTCAGCCATAGCAGCATTGCCAAGGGTAAAAGTGACACAAGCATATTTGACAAGTGACCCTTATTGTGCAGTTTGCAAGGATGAGTTTGAGGTTGATGTGGAAGTTACAGAGTTACCCTGCAAGCATTTCTACCATTCTGACTGCATTCTTCCGTGGCTTCAGATCCATAACACTTGCCCTGTTTGCCGCTATGAGCTACAAGGCATTGCTAGTGCTAGTGCTAGTGCTAATCACCACCATAATTTCCAAAATGAGCAGAGGTTTGGGTTTGAGTTTGAGGACATCGCATGCAGCTTGAGCTGGATTTGGAGCCAACTGTCTTTGTTCTGGCCTATCCGTACCCTCCTAGATTGGACACACTCCTTCCATCAAAATCGTGCTCGCCCAGGTAACACCAAAGTGTGTGTTAGTTTTTCCGTTAAAACAACCTTCCAATAATATATAAACGGTTATACTAATTTTTTTGAAAACAAATCTCAACCACTCTTAGCGGAAAAAACAATTTCTCACTTCTAATAGCAATACTTTCACGCTGACCAAATAGTAAAACAAACACAACTCTATGAGTCTACTGTTTTTTTGCTAATTCGTTCTTGTGCACTAAATTGTTAATATATACCTACAGGTAACTCTTGGTGGCGAGAATTGTTCGTTTTATAGCTTCATCTATGAAATTGGGAAGGCTCCTTCAGTGATCCCACAACCACAAGCTATGGTCAAAATTATTTCTTAGTGAAGAGCTACATATCCAAAGGAGAACTTTAATTTCTGTCCTGATTTCTATTCTTTTATTCTTTACTAAATCTCTCTCTCTCTCTCTCTCTCTCTGTGTATGGCTGTTACTTTCTCTGTTCACATAAATTTCTAATGTGAATGTTTATGTATGATAATTCCCTTTCTTTATTATTGAGGGGTTTGAGTGTTATCATACATTCATACATAAACTTGTATGATGCTCATCTCTTTGCATTAGTTAGTTTTGGGTAATTAGGAGCAAAACATAGTTTCATTACAAAACAAGCCTAACAAACAAAAAAAGGCATTCTATAATATATTTGTGTACACATGAAAAAGACCTGCACTATATTTACAGTACAAGATTGTTTTCTATATGGCTATTAATGCATATACTATCACATTTTTTTAGTTGCTTTTATTTTCTATATTATAATAAATACTATAATAATTATATTATATATTGTGGGTTGCTTTCTGATTGGATTTGGTTGTAATTTTTATTTTCTTTTATGAGAAAAATTCTCATGAAAAAAAAGCAAGTAAAACTTTATGGTTATTTTAAATTCAAAAGACAATAAGATGAAAAGAAGACCTAGGACTGTGCCGACAAAAGAGTTACCTGAGAATTTGTGGGAACTGAGAAGAGAATGGTAGGATTGAACGTGTCTCAGCCATTTTTGCCACCGGTTTGCAAGGCGGCTCCTTATCCCCTTGATCTCTTCGCCACCGCCGCCTGCCTCCACTTCGGCCGCCTTCTCCGCCACCGCGTCACCCACCGTCTCCACCTGGGGGCTCTTCTTCACTCCTGTTTCAAGGTCTGTTTTCGTTTATTTATTAATTTTAACCTTTCTACATATCGGAATAGTTTGTAGTTGGGTTTGATTGAAAATTTCATAGTATTTCTCTCTTCCGTATTTAGATTATGGGAACCAATTGAAATTGAGGTCGAACGCATCGCGTCGCTTAAAATACCAATTGATCACACTGTTACTTGATTCATGCCACTTCCAATGCTGATGGTGAGAATGACAGGAGGAAGTAGGCTATGATGGTTGAGATGTATACTCGATATTTGATCAATTGTCTGCATTTTCATGACATTGAACTTGCTTTGGCAAGTAATAAACCATTCAGATGGTAGAAAAAGTTTCTATTTTTTTTTGGCTTCTTTGCATTTTTCTTTTTTCGTATTGTTGGTTACTTGGTTTATACGAATTTGGCCATCTGGTCTCTTCTTTTGATGATCTAGTAGTATTCCCTGACTCCCATATCCCTCTTTTTGGACAGAATCTCGCTCCTTTAAATCATGTGTTTAGATTGAAGGATAATTGGTGTCAAAGATGCCTTCAACTCGAAGGAATGAAATATCTTCAATTGTCAAGTGATGATTTGACTTCCACTTGTTCAACTAGTTTCTCTTTCTTTAATGGAGGAGGACATGGAGCTCGCTTTGGAAATGCCGGGATGTCTAACTCCAAAATGTCCGACAAAAATCTGTTTAACGGAGGAAGGAGATGGACAAATATCCTCCTTGCTGCCAATATTTTGTGAGTATTAGCTTTAGCCCGTGAATGGCATGTTAAGTTTATGACTTCATTGTGTGCACATTGCAATAAGCCTGTACATGCTAAGAGTTACGAACTGTCATTTCTGTTTCAAATGTTTTTGCAAATTGTGTACAACTTAGTGAGGTGAATTATTGTTTATCATTATTTGCGCAGATTTTATATCGCACAACTTGCAACCCAGGGAAAACTATTATTGTGGGGAGCAAAGGTAAGTTTGTAATTAAGAAGCTGAATACATGTCCTAGGTGTTGTGGAGTCTTTACAAGTGATTTGTGTATGTTACTAGATAAACAGCCTCATTGACAAAGGACAACTTTGGAGACTTGGCACTTCTTCCTTTTTGCATGCAAACATTGGACACCTCATGGTCGGTTTCGAATTTTAACTTTTTGAACTTTGTTTTGTTATGGCTGGTTTGTTTAGACCTTAAAAACACTTCAAATCACTGCAGGTAAATTGTTATTCCTTAAATTCAGTTGGTCCCACCGTGGAGAGCTTCAGTGGTCCTCGAAGATATCTTGCAGTTTACTTTGTCTCTGCAATTGCAAGTAACTGCTTATATTTTCTCTACTATAGACAATGAAATTGCTTATCCCCTAGTATTCTAATTCCGAAATTTCTAGAAAACCAGGTTCAGCTATGAGTTATTGGTTCAGCAGAATGCCTTCAGTAGGTGCATCAGGAGCAATTTTTGGACTGGTAAGTTCTTTTCTTATTTTATTTCCCACAAATATGTTCCATCCTCTGCCTTGTTGTCTATGTATATAACACCTTGTTGGAAATCCCACATCGGCTAGTGATATGGCCATCATTGAGTTTATAAGGGTGTGATAATCCTCATCTTACAAGCTAGATTTTGGGAGTGAGTTAGGCCTAAACTCAAATTGTAAGATGGTATCAGAACCTATCTTAGATCCGTTATTGGGCCACCCGTATTTGTCCACGCTCCAGTTGTGTAGTTCTGGCATGAGGGAGTGTTTTGGAAGTCCCACATCGGCTAATAATATGACCATCATTGAGTTTATAACGGTGTGACAATCCTCATCCTACAAGCTAGCTTTAGGCCCAAACCCAAATTGTAAGACACCTTAGTTTTGACCACTCTCTAGTTTTGACCCAAGCTACCTTCTTAGTTCATAATGTTGATGTCACTTTCACAATATATCTCTATTTCCAGCAACCTTCACCCTACTCCCACCTGAAAAAGGCTAGGGTAAAATTATATTGTCAAGAACTTGACATAATGGCATATTTGTTGAAGAAACTGTGGAAACTCTCTTCCACCCTCTTCATTCCTCTTCCCCTGAACCTCGTTTCTCTCTTCCTCTTTCTTTCTTACCTCTTTCTTTCTTTTTTCAGAATCACTTGTCTCTGCCAAATCACTTTGTGAGATAAGGCTTGTTGTTGTTGTACTTGCCTCTTTCAAATTCCTATCTTGGTTTGAAACCTACCATATAGAGAAGGTAGAATATAAAACTGACATACCACTCCATTTTCTTTATTGTAATGATGATTCAGGTTGGGTCGGTTGCAGTGTTTGTCATGAGGCACAAAGACATTGTAGGAGGCGGTAAAGAAGATTTGCAGCATATAGCACATGTAATTGCCCTCAATATGGTAAGTACCTTCATTTTTGTCTTAGTAGTATTGAAAGGATTCTAGTGTCCAAGCAAGGCGATTTAGACAGTTCTTGATTGAATGATGCCATTTCAACCAACTACTAAGCCCATTGGATTGAGTTATCACTTTTCAGTTCCTTGGTTAAGAACTTAAGATGCATTGATCACTTCTGATTCTGCCAGGAGAGACAAGTTTTAAAGATATTTTTATACGAGTCTGCATGTATATTAATTTGTTAATATATTCATATGACTTGTTAGGCAGTGTGTTCTAGGTAGAAGTGTTGTTTCATGCAATATTATGAAGGGAACTTTTTCTGCTTACAACTTACTACATAACTCTGACTTCTCTTTTTTTTATTATTTAGATAAGCCATAACTCTATGACCATGACGCACAGAGGGTCTACGTTTGCTGTTGCTTAATTTCATAGTCTGTATTTTCTAACAGTGACAACTAACGAGCATTTTTCATGCAGGTTATTGGGCTCTTATCCAATGGGATTGACAATTGGGGACATGTAAGTATAACATTACTTCATTTCTCACTTTTTCTGATTCGTCCACCTATTAAAAGACAACATTGCAAGTTACTTAATCATGTATCAGTAATGAACTTCTTTAAATGCCCTCTGGATATCATTTTCTTAGTTCGTTTGTTCGGAAACAGTTGTTGTCTATACAAACGTAGTGTATTTCATGCTTGATACTCTATTCTCTTTATAAAACATAGGGTGTGTTTAGATTAACTGATAAAAAATTATATTTAATAATTGATTATACTATAAAACAGATTATTTCAATAATTTCTGACATATAAGTGTGACATGACGAGGGATGGCTCTAAATTTTGGTCCCATCAGTTTTGTTTTGTTTTTTTTTTTTTTTTTTCGTGCACAAGACTAGCCATCATATGTTTTATGTAGGCATTGGTGATGTTGATAGTTTCTTTACTATACAATTTTCAGTTAGGAGGTTTGATTGGTGGAGTTGCCGCATCATGGCTTGTAGGACCAGCATGGAAACATGAATCCATATCTAGGGAGGGAAGAAGACTTTTCATTGACTCTGCACCAATGTATAATCTCTTCAAGATTAGAAGAGTGCCTAAGCAATGGAAATAGAAACAAATCATTAAATCAATAATCAATAATTAAAGAACAAACTGTTGTGCACCAGCAGGTTGGTCTGGTTGATCTGAAATGGCATATTGGCTATGATGTTGTCCCGAACTCATTTTCTTTGCATATTAGTCTTTACGTCTCATGGCAATGGTTAAGCTGAATTTTTTTTCCTAACATGGTTAAATTAAAAAATTATTCTCTATACTGTTTTGTGTTTTGATAATTAGAAAACACTTCATTGTAATCAAAACTTGAATAATAATATTATTTATGTTGGGTAGTAAAGTTCCACATCACCAACTTTAGGTAGCATTTTGACAGATGTGTTTGAATAGAACGGACACTGAATACTGTTTTACATTTGGTCTACCAGACAAGAGGAACAAGACAGGACACTAAGGTAGCGTTTGACCGACGTATTTAAACAGAACAGAATAGGACAATGTGTACTGTTTTCCGTTTAGAACATCAGCCAAGAGAAACGGTATGACACTGAGGCAAATGAATGGAACAGATTAGTTCCATTGAAAAAGGTGGAAAGAAAGAATTATCATTATTTTCATAGATTTATTTTTTATTAACAAAATAATATATATTTAAATTCTTAAACCTCATATTATGTTTTATCAATAAAAAATATTTTTTATATATTCAATATAATTTATATTTAATAATTGTTTTTAAAATATTGTATTTATTGACAGAAGTTTGTATTTAATAATTTATTTATTTTTCAAAAAATGTTAATACAATTTAAAATTATTATTTTGTTATACTCATAATTTTTTAAAAAAAAATAAAAAATACTGTTTTGTGTTTTGATAATTAGAAAACACTTCATTGTAATCAAAACTTGAATAATAATATTATTTATGTTGGGTAGTAAAGTTTCACATCACCAACTTTAGGTAGTATTTGACAGACGTGTTTGAATAGAACGGACACTAAATATTGTTTTACATTTGGTCTACCAGTCAAGAGGAACAAAACAGGACACTAAGGTAGCGTTTGACCGACGTGTTTAAACGGAACAGAATAGGACAATGTATACTGTTTTCCGTTTAGCTACCAAGAGAAACGGTACATGACACTGAGGCAAATGAATGAAACAGATTGGTTCCTGAAAAAGGTGGAACGAAAGAATTATCATTATTTTCATAGATTTATTTTTTATTAATAAAATAATATATATTTAAATTCTTAAACCTTATATTATTTTTTATCAATAAAAAATATTTTTTATATATTCAACATAATTTATATTTAATAATTATTTTTAAAATATTGTATTTATTGACAGAAGTTTGTATTTAATAATTTATTTATTTTTCAAAAAATATTAATACAAAAATCGATATATTTTAAAATTATTATTTTGTTATACTCATAATTTTTTTAAAAAAAATAAAAAATACACTATTGTATTTTTGTTTTTATTTTATATTTTCTATCAAGTAAAGAAAAATTTTATATGTATTAAAAAAAATATTTTCTTCTTTTCAATTCCGTTCCATTAGCGATACCAAACACTACTTAGAACACATGAACGGAACACTTTTGATTATATTGAAAATGGTAGAATCGACGAGAACAAAATAGAACACACAAAAATGAATTACCATTATTTTTAATTAGTCAATTTCTACTGAAAAATCATATATGTTTAAATTTCTTAAACCTTATATTATTTTTTATTTGATGAAAAAATATTTTTGAAAAATACTTTTTTTTTAAATTTATATGATAAAAATATATTCAACATAAATTATATTTAATAATTTTTTTTAGAAGTATATTTAATAATTATATTTCTTGTAAGAATTTTGTATAATAATTTAAAAACATTTTTATAAAATATTAATATAAAATTAAAAAATTTTAAAATTATTATTTAATTATGCTCATAATTTTTAAAAAAATATTAAAAAATGTACCATATTATTTTTTATATGATTTTGTATATTGTATTAAGTAAAGTTAAACTATATATGTATTATACACAATATTTTTTATATTTTAATTGGCATTAAATACAAAATAAGACATATGATTCTGTTCTGTTTTATAATCAATAAACACGGTGCACATTCTGTTCTATTCTATTCGCAATGTTCAGCTACCAAAAGTCACGTTAGTCTCTAGAGTGAAGTTTAAATACCTGTTGGACTACACATCTTATTGCGAATCGGTTTTTTTATGGATGAAACCTCTAACAATTTTGACTCGGATTATCTAATCGTTTACATTGTAAGAGCGTGAATTAATTAACTAGAGATCAAACTTTTGCCTAAATATCACCAATATTTTTTAAGTATATAGTACACAATTTTAAAAATTGTTGCAATTTAAAAAATATAAATTATGTAAATTGAGTTAGAAAGTTCAAAGTGAATCCTACATTGTTTTAAAAAAAAGCTTCAAATTATTTAGATAATTTAAAAATACTCTATTAATTTTTATTTCAAAAAACACTCTATTCTTGAAGCGTATATAGCACACAATCTCAAAAAATATTGTTGCAATTTTAAAAATATAAAAACTATATAAATTGAGCTAGAAACTTCAAAGTGAATAAGTCATCATTTTCAAAAAGCTTCAAAGAATTTAGATAATTTAAAAATTACACTTTCATTTTAATTTCGAAAAACACCCTATTATTTACCTGTATAGTACACAATCTCTAAAAAATTGTTGCAATATTAAAAATTATGTAAATTGAACTAGAAACTTCAAAGTGAACAAGACATTATTTTTGAAAAGCTTCAACTAATTTAGGTAATTTAAAAATTCTGTTTTCATTTTTATTTCAAAAAAATCATTTTCTTTAAGTGTATAATACATGATCTTTAAAAAACTGTTGCAATTTTTAAAATATAAAAAGTTATGTAAATTGAGTTAGAAACTTCGAAATTAATAATGCATTTTTATCAAAAAATTTTAAATAATTTAAAAAAGTTTGTTTTCATTTTTATTTTGAAAAACACCAAATTGATTAAGTGTATAGAAAAAGATCTCTAAAAAATTGTTGCAATTTTAAAAATTTAAAAACTTATATAAATTGAGTTAGAAACTTCAAAGTAAATAATACATTATTTTCAAAAAGATTCAAATAATTTAGGTAATTTAAAAATTACGTTTTTATTTCTATTTAAAAAAACACTGTGTTATTCACTAATTGTTGCATTTTTAAAAGTATAAAAAAGTTATGTAAATTGAGCTAGAAACTTTAAAATGAATAAGACATTATTTTTAAAATGCTTCAAACATTTTAGAAAATTTAAAAATCGCTTTTTCATTTTTATTTAAAAAAACATCATATTCTTTAAGTGTATAGTACATGATCTCTAAATTTTTTTTGAAATTTTAAAAATATAAAAAAAATGTAAATTGAGTTAGAAACTCAAAAGTGAATAAATATGTTGTTTTCACAAAATTTCAAACAATTTAGGTAATTTAAAAAAACTCTATTCATTCTTATTTTGAAAAACACCTTATTCTTAAAGTAGACGATCTCTAAAAAAATTGTTGTAATTAAAAAAAAGTAACAAAATTATGTAAATTGAGATAGAAACTTCAAAGTGATTAATATATTATTTTCAGAAAGCGTAAGTTAGGTACTTTAAAAATACCATATTCATCTTTATTTCGAAAAACATCATATTCTTTAAGTGTATATAGCATGTGATCTTTGAAAACACCATTGCAATTTTAATAATATAAAAATTATGTAAATACAGCTAGAAACTTTAAAGTGAATAATATATATTTTCAAATGGCTTCGAATAATTTACTAAATTTAAAAATTTTCATTTACATTTTTATTTCGTAAAGAACCATATTCTTCAAAGTGTATAATACACGATCACTAAAAAAACTGTTGCAATTTGAAAATTTTGAAAAATTACGTAAATTGAATTAAAAATTTCAAAGTGAATAGTACGTTAAGAAAGCTTTAAATAATTTAGGTAATTTAAAAATACCCTACTCATTTTTATTTTGAAAAAAACACCATATTCTTCAAGCTACACGATCTCTAAAAAATTATTGCAATTTTAAAAATATAAAAAGTTATTTAAACTAAATTAGAAACTACAAAGTTAATAATACATAGTTTTTAGAAAGCTTTAAATAATTTAGTTAATATAAAAGTTGCATTTTAATTTTTATTTCAAAAATATCATATTCTTACATGATCTATCTTACAAAATTGTTGCAATTTTAAGAAAAGAAAAATTATGTAATTTGAGCTAAAAAATCATATTCACGTGTATGGTACACAACCCCTAAAAAAACCTTTAACAATTTTAAACGTATAAAAAGAATTATGTAAATACAGTTAGAATATTCTAAGTGAATAATATACTATTTTCATAATGCTTCAAATCATTTAGAAAATTTAAAATCACAATTTCAATTTTAATTCGAAAAACACCCTATTCTTCAATGTATAGCACACGATCTCTAAAAAAACTGTTGCAATTTAAAAAATATAAAAAATATATAAATTGAGTTAGAAACTTCAAATTGATTAATAATACAAAGTTTGTAGAAAACTTCAAATAATTTAGATAATTTAAAAACATCTTATTCATTATTATCTCGAAAAACACCCTATTCATTTACACAATCTATAAAAAAAATAGTTGCAATTTTAAATATTTAAAAGGTTATATAAAAAGAGTTAGAAACTTAAAATTGAATAATATATTATTTTCACAAAGCTTCAAATAATTAAGGCAATTTAAAAATCTCATTTTCAATTTTTTTCGAAAAATATCATATTCTTCAAATGTATATAGTACGCGATCTCTAAAAAAAGGGTTGCATTTACAAACATATAAAAATATGTATTGTGGTAGAAATTTAAAGTGAATAATACATTATTTTCAAAACGTTTCAAATATTTTAGTGAATTTAAAAACATCCTATTTATTTTTATTTCGAAAATGTCACATTCTTTAAGTGTATAATTTAGCTAGAATCTTCAAGGTGAGTAAGACATTATTTTAGAAAGAATTAAATAATTCAATTATATTAAAAACCAAATTTTATTTTTTTAAAAAAAATAATATTTTCAAGTGTATAGTACACGATTTCAAGAAAAAAGTATGCAATTTAAAAAAAAATATGTAAATTAAGCTAGAAACTTCGAGATGAATAATACATTATATAAACAAATCAAATAAATAAATTAATTTAAAAAACATGTTTTTTTAAAAAAAAGATATCATATTTTTCAAGTGTAAGGTACACAATTTCTAGAAATTTCATTGCTATTTTAAAAAGTACAAAAAAAATTATATAAATTAAGTTAAAAACCTAAAGGATAATAATATTTTTTCAAACAACATATTATTTAAGTAATTTTTAAAACACATTTTCTATTTTAAGTTAAAAAAAATACCCTATTTTTCAAGTGTTTAGTACACCTTTCCAACAAAATTTTGTGTATTTTTTACAAAATATAAAAAATAATGTAAATTAAGCAAGAAACTTAGAGGTGATCCATACATTATTTTTAAAAATTTAAATAATTTAATTAATTTTAAAAAACGTCATATTTCTCAAGTGTATAGTACATAATTTCTAGAAAAAATGTTATAATTTTAAAAATATTAAAACTTATTAAAATAAGTTTGAAACATTAAGGTGATTAATATATATTTTTCATAAAATTTAAATTATTTAAGTAATTTAAAAAATGCAATTGAAATTTTAAATTTAAAACACCCTATTGTTCAAGTGTATAGTAAATTATTTCACTAAAAAAATCAATTTTATAAAATATAATTTCAAAATGAATAATTCATTGTTTTAAAAATTTCAAATAATTTTGGTAAATTAAAAAATATATTTTCATTTTTAAATTAAAAAATACCCTGTTTTTTAAGTGTATTATACATGATTTTAAGAAAAAAATATGTAATTTTAAAAATATTAAAAATTATGTAAATTAAGTTTGAAATATCAAGGTGTATAATACATTATTTAAAAAAACTAATTATTTAAGAAATTTAAAAAAAGGAATTTTTATTTTTTAATTAAAAAATACCATATTTTTTCAAGTGTATAGTACTCGATTTTTAAAAATATTCTTTCAATTTTAAAAATATAAAACAAATGTAAATTTTGCTAGTAACTTCAAGGTGAGTAAGACATTATTTGAGAAAAATCAAATAATTTATGTAATTTGAAATATGTATAACTTGTTTTCTTAATTAAATTAAAAGATACCATATTTTTCAAATGTATAGTTCACGATTTTAAGAAATATTTGTGCAATTTTAAAAAATAAAAAAAATTATGTAAATTAAACTAGAAACTTAAATATAAATAATACATTGTTTTAATAAATAAATAAATAATTTAAGTACTTTGAAAAACATATTTTCATTTTAAAATTAAAACACCATATTTCTCAAGTGTATAGTACAAGATTTGAAGAAAACTTGTAATTTTTAAAATTTTAAAATTATGTAAATTAAGCTTGAAACATGAAGGTGAATAATGTATATTTTTTCAAATAAATTCAAATAATTTAAGTAATTTAAAAATAATTTTTCATTTTTAAATTAAAAAACACCCTGTTTTTCAGTTTTACAATACACGATTTCTAAAACAATTGTTGTAATTTTAAAAATATTAAAAATTATGAAAAATAAGAAAGAAACTTTAAGATGAATAATACATTATTTTGAAAAAACTAAATATTTTTATTAATTTTAAAAACTTGTTTTTTTTAAAATTAAAAACACCATATTTTTCAAGTGTACAGTTCATGATATTTTGAAAAAATGTAGTAATTTTAAAAATGTTAAAAATTATGTTAATTAAACTAGAAACTTCAAGGTGAATAATACTTTGTTTTAAAAAAATCAAATAATTTAAGTAAATAAAAAAAGGCGATTTCATTTTTGTATCAAAAGAAACCCTATTTCTTAAGTGTATATTACACGATTTCTAAAAAAATTGTTGGAATTAAAAAAATATAAAAACTATTTAAATTTAGCTTGAAACTTCAAAGTGAGTATGAAATTATTTTATAAAAAGTTAAATTATTCAATTAATTTGAAAACCGAATTTTTATTTTTAAAATAAAACATCATATTTTCAAGTGTACAACACATGATTTCAAGAAAAAAATGTCAAATTTTAAAAAATATAAAAATTATATAAATTAAATTAGAAACTTCAAGATTAATAATTCATTATTTAAAAGAAATAATTAAATTAATTTAAAAAATTATATTTCTTTTTTAAATTAAAAAATCCATATTTTTCAAGTCTATAGTACACAATTTCTACAAAAAGTACAAAAAATTATTTAAATTATGCTAAAAATTTCAAGATGAATAATGTATTATTTTCACAAAATCAAATAATTTTATTAATTTAAGAAAAATGTTTTCATTTTTAAATTTAAAAAACCCTATTTTTCAAGTGTAAAGTATACGATTTTAAGAAAAAGTATTAAAATTTTAAAAATATTAAAAATTACATAAATTAAGTTAAAAAACTCAAGGTTAATAATATATTGTTTTAAAAAACATATAATTTAAGTAATTTAAAAATCAACTTTTTAGTTTGAAGTTAATAAAAAAACCTATTTTTCAAGTGTATAGCACACGATTTGTAGAAAAATTCTTGCAATTTTCAAAATATAAAAATATGTAAATTTAGTTAGAAATTTGAAGGTAAATAATACATTATTTTAGACAAAATCACATAATTTAAGTAATTTGAAAAATACATTTGTGTAATTTTTGTATAAAAAAACACTATCCTTTTCAATTGTTTGTACACCAATTCAACAAAAATTTGTGTAATTTTTAAAATATATAAAAAATTATGTAAATTAAGCAAGAAACTTCAAGGTAAATAATAAATATTTTTCAAAAATTCAAATAATTTAAGTAATTTAAAAAAAAAACATTTTCATTTTTAAATTAAAAAACATTCTATTTCTCAAATGTATAGTACACAATTTCTAAAATAAATGTTGTAATTTTAAAAATATTAAAAATTATGTAAATTAAGCATGATATATTAAGGTGAATAATATATTTTTTTCGAAAAATTCAAATAATATAAGTAATTTAAAAAATTCATTTTAGTTTTAAAATTAAAAAACACCATATTGTTCAAGTGTATAGTGCATTATTTCAATAAAATAAAATTCAATTTTAAAAAAACATAAAAAATTATTTAAATTATTATAGAAACTTTAAGATAAATAGTACATTGTTTTCAAAAGATCAAATAATTTAAGTAATTTAAACACCTTAATTTTTAAGTGTATTATACATGATTTTAAGAAAATAATTTGTTATTTTAAAATCATTAAAATTATAAAAATTAAGCTTGAAACATCAAAGTTAATAATACATTATTTTAAAAAAATCAAATTATTTAAGAAATTAAGAAAAGGCATTTTCATTTTTTAATTAAAAAGTACCATATATTTCAAGTGTATAGTACACAATTTCTAGAAATATTCTTACAATTAAAAAATATAAAACTTATGTAAATTTAGCTAGAAACATCAAGGTGATTAAGACATTATTTTAGAAAAATTTCAAATAATTTAATTAATTTGAAAAACGAATTTCTTTTTAAAAATAAAAAATACCATAGTTTAAAATGTATAGACACGATTTCAAGAAAAAATTGTGCAATTTTAAAAAATATAAAAATGATGTAAATTAAGTTAAAAACTTTAAGATGAATAATATATTGTTTTAAAAAAATCAAACAATTTAATTAATTAAAAAACATATTTTCCTCTTTAAATTAAAATACACCATATTTTTCATGTGTATAGTACACGAATTTAAGAAAAATTTGTGAAAATTTAAAAAATATTAAAAAAATTATATAAATTAAACTGAAAACTTAAAGATAAATAATACATTGTTTTAAAAAAAATCAAATAATTTAAGTAATTTAAAAGCCATATTTTCATATTTAAATTAAAAAAACACCAAATTTCTAAAGTGTATAGTACACGGTTTCTAGAAAAATTCTTGTAATTTTAAAACTGTTAAAATTATGTAAATTAAACTTGAAATATCAAGGTGAATAATGCATTTTTTTTTCAAAAAAATTAAATAATTTAAGTAATTTAAAAAATCATTTTAATTTTTAAATTAAAAAATATCCTATTTTTTGAAATGTACAATACACGATTTATAGAAAAAGTGTTGTAATTTTAAAAATATTAAAAATTATGTTAATTAAGCTAGAAATTCAAGACGAATAATACATTATTTTCAAAAAATCAAACAATTTAAGTAATTTAAAAAACATATTTTTTTTAAATTAAAAAGTACTCTATTTTTCAAGGTACAATTCACGATTTTTAGAAAAATTGTAGTAATTTTAAAATTGTTAAAAATTAAGCTAGAAACTTTACGGTGAATAATATATTATTTTGAAAAAAAATTAAATAATTTAATTAATTTAAAAAAGGCGTTATCATTTTTTAATTAAAAAATACCCTATTTTTTTAAATGTACAGTACACAATTTTTGAAAAACTCTTACAATTTAAAAAATATATAAATTTAACTAAAAACTTTAAGGAGCTGACAAATGGCAAAGACCAACAAAAAGTATAATAGGAGAACTAACCTATTTTGATGAACAAGAATATTTGGATGAAGCCTAACAGATGTATATGACTTTATTTTGGTTTTGAGTTCTCATTTGATACATATTAAATAATTTAAGTTATTTTTTTGTATTTTATACTGAAATTTATCTTAACTATCAATCAACTTGTACAACAATCAATTTAATTCAGCATTAGTTTTTTTAAAAGTTTTAAATTTCTTAATGTCTTGTTTTCTTGTTTCACCAAATTTTGACAAAATTAATAAATAATTAAATCTTTTAAATATGTTAAAGTGATTAATATTCGACCATAGATTAAAAATACCTTTTGCGATTATCGGAAATTTAATTTAGAGCTCAAAACAAAGAAAATGTACTCACTTACAAACAAAAACGTGATTTCCAAGTATTCTTGCTAACTCGTTATTGTATAGTATTATATTAACTTTAATTCAACTACAAATTAAGAACATATGAATCTGCAATAACATAAAAATTTATAATCACTTAAACCGAACTTATGAAAAAAAACCTCACTCGTATAGCTTAGTTAATAGGGACATATTAGTAGGTACTAGTAAGAATGTATAAAAAAAATTTTCAGTTAATATACTTTTCTATTAACAAGAAAAAAACTTATGAACTAATAAAGTCTAACACAGTTGATAGATAGCTGAGTCTTTAAGCATTTTAACAGGGGTTTGAATCTTGGCGGTGCATATAGAGAATGCTTTGTTGGGAGAGGCAATGCCTACTTTGGTGATCTCTACACCTCGAAGAAACTAGTCTTCGGCTATCGGCCGGAGATACCCTTGGTTCACCCAAAAAAAAAAGAAAAAAACTTATGAAAAGAAAAATTCACGTGCGTAACAACAATTTGTGTGACAGCATGAGTAACGATGATCCGAAACGAGAACTCGGGTAACAACGACCCGACAGCACGAATCACTTACTAGTACTACTATATAAAACGCAAAACAATTTTTTTTTGTTTTTAAAGAAAAGGGCCAAAGCCCAAAAGAGAAACAGAATCAAATGTATAAAAAAACAAATGTTGTGACTTGTGTTAGACTCACTTCCAAATTCCAATTCCATTGCTCCTCTTTACGTATCTTCTCTGCGTCCATTGCCGCGGCTCTGATCTCTCTCTTCTCTCCATTTGGTATTTCTTAGCGACATTACTTCTCTCCCCGATTCTGCATCTTAATTATCATTTATATTTATATATACCTAGCTAGGTTTTCGCCTTTTTGGAGAATTATGATTCATGAGACCATAAATTAACGTGATTAATTGCGATTTAGTTATTTATTTTGTTCACTAAATAGAAATTGTCAATTGATCATAAATGTATTTCTGTCCTCGTACAGGTGAATGTGAATCCACGGCACTCATGGATTTGAGAGGAAATCGTTATCGTTATAAGGAGAGAAATTGTGTACCAGTAATTGGTGATAGTAGTGATAGGAAATTTTTGATCGACTTCATCATCACCAATTATTTGGGACCTGATGTTAAATCTGATAATCCAAGGTGTTCAGCTCTTCAGAGACTAATGGCTGGATTTCCACCCTATAGGTTGACTGATTTGGGACCTTCTTATGTTAGCATTTCTTTGTTAGAGAGATTATATTACTATCTCCTCAGAGATGCTTTTCCTCAACTTATCTTAGACCGTAATATGTTGCATATGTATCTTAAGGGAAATTTATTTTTGCCCTCCTCTGACTTTACTGATGATAGTCAACAGTTCACTAGTTTTTTCCCTTTGGATCTTCATCAACAGATATGGTACCCTGATAGCTTCAGAATTGTTAAAGGGGCTGTTTTAATTGATGATCCTTTTACATCATGCATCAAAGAGGAGGACTTAAATAGATTCAAGTCTTTAACTGGCCTCAACTCTTTCAAGTTAAATCTGAGTGAATGTCTAAGTGTTCAACTTGACCAAAAATCAAGCAAGGAAGGTGATATTAATTGCATTCCAAATGAGGGATGCCAAGCAAGAAAGTTTCAACAAGCAGGAAAGTTTCAACGAGTGTACAAAAGAAAGCATATTGATGATGCTCCACCAACGCCAGAATTTCCCAGTGTCTTCCCTAAAAAACATGATAATGTTAAGGGAGATCCTTCCAAAAAGATGTGCAGATCTGATGGGCCTACCCTGATGCCCCTTCTCTCTGTTGCCGACATTGATGATTGTAACCAAGAAGATTCTAATGTTATTTTAACAGGGACAGCCAGAAGAGGGCTATGTGGTCCATCTGTTGGTGCTGTGGATATTGGTGTTAATAAGACAGCATATCTCTTCCGAGTTTCATTACCAGGGGTCAAGAAAGAATACAGTATGTTTCTCCTCTTTTTATTTACTCAAGTTTCTTCTACCACTGTTTTTAATGTGTTTGATTATCTGCTGAAAGGCTCATTTATTGAATTTATCAGAATTGGAAATGACCCTTTCATGTATTAATATACTATAGAGCCGATTGTTTTCTTCAAAATAAAAAAATAAAAAAATCTTGTGTATCTTAGTCAAAAAGTCATGAATTAGTGAGTGCCTGTGGTCTGGTTTTGTTGTAGGCTTCTTTGATCACAGTTGTTCTATCAGTAATGATCCATTTCTTTAGGGGATTTTGAGAATGGTGTTCAGCAGTGAAAGATTACTTGGCATATCATACATGTTTCTACTATAGCTGAGAAGTGAGAACAACTACCATCACTTGTTTGTAGTTTAGGAGGACCTTCTTCAATAAGAATATTAATAATTCAAATGCTGTGAAATTTTAAATTTGTAAATAACATCTAAGAATTGCTAGTGCTAGCACACAGCTGTTTTCTTGTAACATTTAAAAAAGTCCCCGCGATGGAGCAGGAAGGGGTGTTGTAACACGAAAGATATTGCTAGAAGTGACTTTTTTTCACATGTGTGTTGAACTAGGATCTGCTCGGCCAATTCTCTTTTTCTGGTCTTTGTTTTGGAATATCCCGTTATATTCCTTTGGTGATAAATTCATAACTATCTTAGTCAGTATGTATATGCATGCTTTTAAGAAAAGTTCTCTCAAGTTTTTATAGATGATAAGATGAATTCTCTTCATACTTTTTACCAGGTCAATTCAGTTGTGATATTGAATCTGATGGGAGGGTTCACATCAAAGGGTTGTTAACTGGTGGAAGAACTATAACAAAACAATCACGAGTCTTCCAGATGAAAATCCGGCAGTTATGCCCTCCTGGACCATTCACGCTTTCATTCAGTCTACCAGGACCTGTTGATCCAAGACTCTTTGCACCTAACTTCAGGTCTGATGGCATTTTTGAAGGAGTTGTAATCAAGCAGTAGCAAATGGGTAAGAATTGGTTATCTTGCTATGTAAGTAATTCTGAAGTTTTCAAAGAACGGAGTCAAATCTCTGATTTTCTTTTGTAGGAAGCTGGATTGGTTCAGATTCTACTGATGTCCTCTAAATTGATAAAGGACTAATTTTGTTCGTGTAATTATTAAGGAAATAGGTTAATCTAGCTAGTCTAGTACTCCTAGGAGTTCGCATGTGTAAACAGGGAAGTAATGATTTTCTTTAATTATTTTTTGACCATGTGCTGGGATTGAAGTTGGTCAATAGCATCTATTTTTCTCTCTTTTTGGGTACAAAAGTAGCATCTCGCTTAATCTATATGCCAGTTGCCAAGAAAAATTCGATGGATGAGCTTCTTTGGTGTGCCATCTGATGCATTTTTTACATTTTACATCTATATGCACCAATATAATTGGATTGAATTTAATTAACTTCTACTGCGCCATCCAAATCTTTCACATTTATACACAACTGATGAGGAAAATATCATTTATTTCTTCTGAGGAATGCAGAACATGCTCTCATCTTAAAATAGATAATCTCGTGTTTTATTTACATTGAAAATAGCTTTGTTTTTTTTTTTCCCGAGTGTTGTCGCCTTTTTATTGTCAGGGTTAAAGACTAAGCTATCGTGTGCATAAAGACTAGCACTCTCACCTCGCGTAGTGTGTCTTTTACCACCGTGCTAACATGGTAATTGAGTTGTTACATTGAAAATAGTGTAATCAACAAAAATTTGGGACATTTATAATGCAATGCGGTCATACATGGACCCTAACACAAGCAGCAACTAGACATGAAAAGAAAATGCTATTTAGGACTCTTAAGGTATTTTTTTAAAGAGCAGTTTCTAAAAAAAAGATATTTTTTAAAGAATCAAATGTAATAAAAAGTTGAAAAATTTCGTTGCCTTAGATTTTTTTTTTCATTTGGTTTTTATCCCTAACTTTCTTACTTTTTTATCCCCATTTCACTATTTTTCTTGCAAAATTTTCTTTTGGTACATACCTGGAAAAAAAAGATTAAAAGCAAACAAGAAAGTTTTTACAAGGATTAAAAAAATTATAAGAACTAAAACTAAATAGCAGAAATTCTACGAGGAATAAAAAATATTTAAGCTTTTGTTAAAGTACATGAGTTGCTACTATAAATTAAAAGATAAAAATATTAAATAATACTTTTTTTTGGGTACACAAACAATACTTTATTTATTATAAGTGTGCAGAAAAAATGTGGATAATTGATCAAGAGAGTACATACGTATGGTATCTTACTTTAAAAGGGATAAATTGAGCATAAAACTTTTTTTATAAAAAAATTATAGCAGCCAAAGTTTTAAACTTTTGAAGTAAATGGATCAGTAATATAATTATGGAAGTAATAATATATAAAATTAAATAAAGTAAAATTAGCGCCAGTCACACAGAAATAATTAATTTCATCCTAAGAGTGAGAAAATCCGTGGTTATAAAAAAAAATAAAGTAAATCAACTTTACAAAATGTGGTTGATACTAAAAAGAAACAGTTTACCAAAAAAATATGCAAAATGAAAGTATTTTACTTCTACTGCAAGAAATCACCTATTCATGGGGTTCTTATTTTCTTTCAGAAGCAGGGAGAAGGAAGGGTGGGAAAGTCTTGATTTTCTTATTCGCTCAATTCTACTCATTTCATACTCATGGTTAAATGTGAAGAAATATGTGATTAAATCCGTATATGATTTGGTGAATCACAAAATTTCAATACGAGGGATGCTCCAAGATCATGTTAACTAAATTATCTATGATTATGTAGTTAAATTTGTATATGATTTAGTTAATCACAAAAATTTAATATGGAAAAAGTTTTATATGTCCATCACCAATGGAGTTGAAAGAATAAATGTTATCTTCCAGCTTTTGGTTAATTATGGACTAAATCAAAATGACTCATAAAACTTTCGACACTTATCATTTTAAGTGAAGTTGTCGAAAGTCGGTACTTCATTGCAACAATGCATCTTGGGTCAACCCGGAAATCGTCTCTCTATACTAATATAAGGGTAAGACTGCGTACATCCGACCCCAGCACCCTCATGCAATGGGGATTACACTGGGTGGTTGTTGTTGTTAAAAAAATTTTAAAGAATGGTAATTCACTAAACCATATACAAATTTAATCACATTTTTTCACATTTAATCCGATATTTTTTCACATTTAATCCTGGGTAAGAAATGAGTAAGATGTAGTGAGTAAGAAAAACATTTTTCATAGAACTATATACAAGTATGACTAACTTATTCCTCTGCTTAATATTATTGAAGGTGTCTACAGACTCATGCTCAAAGAACCCATAATTCTTTGCATATCATACACTTGATTGAATACATGGGATGGTTCTTTTGACATCTGAAAGTCAATTTTGATCTGGATTATGCTCTTCGTTAGTTGATCCCTTTGGGATCAATTTCATGCTTATAGAATATATATAATAATACTAGACTAGATGAAGATGAGAGGCCTGCCAACTTTCTGGCTTTGACCCCTTCCTTTACCCACCGGAGCTTTACATGGTGGTTGCATGCCTGAAGTAAAATAAAGACATTAAAATTTCATGTAAGTTCTTCCTTCTTTTGTCTCAGCAAAACTTCCAAAGCATCATGAGGCTGTAGTCCTTGCACGGCTTGAGGATCCTTCAATAGGCAAGATCTCCATATCATCAAAATGTGATATCATTCAGAAAAATAATAGAAATTAATATCATACAAAATCCCATTAGCAAGATTTCCCTGCGGAAATCACCAATTGCTGAAGCTGCACAAAATAAAGAAAAAGAAAATAAAAAAACAAGAACTTCTAAGATACTAGTAACACGGGCAGTCAGATGACGAGAATTCAATGAATTTGTTATGTTATGGCAACAACTCCTGCCTTCAACAAAAAGTAATTGACATACATATAAGGTGCCATAACTATGCAACAATTGTCCTTTGCAGGCATACCATGTTTGATGCATGAATATTTAGCCTAAAGGTCTATTGGACATTTCCAAATTGTGTTTAAAGCCCACCAAAAAATATTCACTTCCCTTGCCACCATCTGCGAATCAAGATAATATTATTATATTTTCATACTCATTTTCAGGTCTGGAAGCTAATCTGGATCATAATCACCAACTTTTAAACCAGGAAGTGCATCAGAATCGAAAGACCCCAACACTATATTTAAGGATCGCTCCATCGTGAGTAAAATAATTCAAAATTCACAAAAAAAGACACTCCAAAAATGTTTCCATACTGAATTGTGCAAATACAAAAAGCTTACTGATGAAGCTTATAAAAATACTGAATAACCATTCAGTCTATTCTACGGTATTAGGCTTAGCAGCTGCAGAAGTAGAACAAAGATTTATAACAGTATGCTTATTATCAGCATTAAGTAAATCTTATTGCCAGTTCCAACTATAGCCAAGCAGGAAAACTGAAAGGAGGGTCTATCAAGAGAGATTACTTACATAAAGAAGATGGGGGAAGTAACTGAGACACCAATTCTTTAGATCTCCCTTCATCCTGGCGAAGCTTGGTTCTGTGGAACACCTCAGCAACACGTGACAGATCTGGAGCTTCTTCAGCTGGCAGGCTGGCAGAATCTGAGGTATGGGTGGCAGCAAGTGAATAATCTGGGGGAAATGATGGTTTAGAGTAAGGTTTTGGTGACGGGATGGGTCGGTATATGTAGCCACTGTACGGACAGGGATCTGGAGGATGCACAGTCACAGTAGAAGGTGCAGGTGAGGATTCACAGTCAAAACAAGGTGGTTGCTCAGCAGGTGCTGGGGATATTGGAGAGTGAGGAGGAGCATGATATGGTGAAATTGGCGGCTCAGAGTAATCAATTAACTGCGGTGATGGAGCAGGAGTAGGAGCAGGAGCAGGAGAAGGTGAGAGATCATGTATTGTATCATTTAAAAAAGAAGATAACCTGATTTCTTTGACTTTGCCAAAAACTGAGTTATCAAGACCAAGATTTTTTCTGGCAGAGCCTGTTATTGTTTTAGCTAATTGTTTCAACCTTTGGGGCAAGAGACTCCCAATGGTTGGCATGATGGAAGCCTGCACAACTATAGGAGGCTCTACAGTTGAACCAAGTGCATTTGTTATTTGGACGAACACATTCTGCACAAAAAGTGACAGGACATTAGATTTCGGTGCAAACAGTCTGGTAGAAGCTTATTATAGCAATCTGTGAATAGACTGAAATTCAATTTCTAATATTTTCCTGCAGCAAGTAGATTTTAGAATAAGGTGGGCAGATCCACTGATTCACTTTCGTACATCATCAATGAAAAGATTCACTTTCGTACACGGCAAGTATCATTCTTACTCAAATCAATGCTCATAGCTATGTTTGGACGTCAATAAAATGTAGATTGAAAAATATGAATTAAAAAAATGGCAATTCCTCTGGACTTTGCTGAATTAAAAAATACTTCGTTTTTGCTGTAGAGAGACCCCCCCCCCACACACACACACACAAATGGTGACCTGTATAGTATTCATTATGTCATAGAAAAGTGCAACATAATAATCCTAATCAATATTTCTTATGGACTGAATTTCGGGATATTTTTTCCTAAATCAGACATGAAGTTTAGCTTTCTCTTTCCTTCTATGAATATTTCAGTAAATTGTGCACATGGGAAAAAATTGAAATGGAAATTTTGGGTGACTAAATTCAAGCTGAGTCTGAGAGAAACCAGAAATACATTATTTCAGGGTTTTGAGTAAAGTGACCCTTATGAGTAACGAAACCAAATTTGCAATGCCCAAAAATAATAAGTGAAACAGGTTATGAGACTATACCTCGTCAGAGTTCAGATGCAATCCAAACTTCAGTTCATCCTTGAAGTCATCAAATTTATCCAGTATTTCAGATATTGAATTATTTAGAGTAAAGTTAAACAGAATCTCAGGTATCTGCCAAATAGGAGAAGACTGCACTGGTATTACAGTTATCCCACCAGGAAACTTCAAGATCTCAAATGTAGAAGCATTCCCAAATATTGATGTTGTCAAAGTCAGGTTGGATTGCTTGAGGAACACTTCAACTAATGACGACCTCAGCACACTCAAGGACACAGGATTTATTGAACCATTCATAGGATGAGAGAGAACACCGAACACCACGTCAGTCCAGTTTGGTGCAATACTTCGGTGCATGGATAGGATAGCCACCTGTCAATGAGTAAATAGCTTATAAGCCACTTTCCACGCCTAGAGAGAGTCTTGGGAATACACTCACACACACACACACACATATAAGAGCATAAGCTTGGGTGAAACCTTCGTATTTGGCAGAGCTATTTCGCCATATATATCATATTCTAATTGGTCAATGTGTGGAATGAGCTGTGAAACCGGCTTTTCCAGTCTGAAGGATGTCTGAACAATAGCTGAAAATATTTTCCATGGAAAAACAAAATCAGTAATGTCAATTAGATAAGAATTCAAATAAAGATAGAGTATACAATGCAGAAGATTAATCACAGAAAAATAATAGTAAAATAAATCCATACACAAACTAGTGTGTTTGTTGCACAGATCACACGTATTGCGTGGAACAGAGAATATGAACTACAAAAGGACTTCATTTTCACCAGTACTGGATTGCAACCTCATATAACTTACTCTGTTGAAGGATACCACACAATGCTAAGTCGTCAATTCATTGCTCTGAGACTTAAATGAATTATATTTGCTTACAAGTTCAAATCTATGGAACCCAAAGTATTCCATTCCAGGAATCCAGATTCATACTGAAAATCCTAATATTCTCTTACCTATATCAAGAAAGTAACTTAAATAAATTATATTTGCTTACAAGTTCAAATCTATGGAACCCAAAGTATTCCAGGAATCCAGGTTTCATACTGAAAATCCTAATATTTAGAAAGTAATCCTTTGTGATGAAACATTGCAGCGATCAGTGAGGAGGTAATTAGTAAATACAAACAATTCAAGTTCAATAATATATAGTTATCTATCTAAAATGCTAAATAGTTCACATCAGTAAAATTACTAAATAATTTTTTCCGTAAAAGGAGCTTTTTAACATAAAAGTACCACAAATTACTAATATGATTATGATTATATTTACTAAGTATAATATTCTTTTCTTAAGGATGGGTGTTCCTAATGAGTCTCCCAGCACTTGCTAAGTAGCAACAATAAGTTAACTACTTCTAGATAATTTAAAACATTGTAAAATAATATTTCCGGTTCTCAACATTAATATATACTATTTTCATTTGTCTCAGTCATGTAGCTCAGTTGGTGAGTATATGGGAACATGCGTGTGTGAGTATTCGGGTTCATTCCCAGTATTGTACTTTCCTATGAACCAAAAATATATATAATTTCCATTTCCATTTCCATTTCCATATATACACCTTTTACGAACAACAAGCATAATCGTTAATTTTTTCAACCAATACACGATATACAAGCACAAAACTTCCGTCGCAGTTCATTGGTTATGAGTTATGACTTATGCATATCAAATTCGCATACTACAGTACACACAGGTGTCAAGTCCATGGGAGTAGTGACACGCACAATCATAAAGACAAAACTGGCTATGCAAACCAGATGCTATCAAATCATTGCACCTCTGAAAACCAATGATTTAAGTTGAACAAATATGATGACAGCTTGACAAGTATTCTTGCGGTTCCTCTTAGCAAGTAAACCATCATCAAATAATTTTTGTTCCCCCGAAAATATAACAATTTTATTTTTTAAATCCCCAAATTCGTATTTCCAAAACAAAACTGATCACTCACGAACACCAGATGCATCAGAAATAGAATTCATCAATTAAGCAAGCTAAGAAGAAGAAGAAGAAAAAACTACAGTGATTGACTGGAACATTCTAATATTGAGGAACAAAATCAGAACTAAAACCGGTTTCCTTCCAACCCAAATTCGAGATAATCAGTCTGTATCAGTATCAAACTTGGGCGGACATAAACCAAATACATGAATAAAAGTTATTAATTGCAAAATTAATTAACCTAACGAGAATGCAAAATCAAAGAAATTTTGCAATTGTAAGAGAAAGCACGCACCACTTTGCTTAATAACATCTTTAGCATCAAAGGAGTAATAGAGTGTGTATGTAGGAAGAATCCAGAAGAAGGCAGAGAGCAAAGCGGCCAAACTGAGGATGAGAACGAAGATGCACTTGAAACTGAATATTCGTAGAAGCACCGAACAGCACCGATACTCTCTTTCTCTTCTCCTATCATTCTGTTCCTCTTCCTGCACATATTGCTCCACAATTTTCCCCATTTCCAAAGCATCTGGATTCACCAACACGCAAACACTACACAGTAAGCAGTTTCAGAATAGAGGATACCTCAATCAACGAATAAGAACGAAGAAGAGGAGGTTAAAGTTTAAGCAGTGTCCATGAGATTGGTGCCATAACCCTTTCCCTCTCTCCCTCTCTCTAGAATTAACTACTATTAAACCCACTTTTCTCTGTTCTGTTACTCCCACTCTCTCTCTGCTTGAAAGGAAGTTGCAAACTCTCTCTCTAATTTCTTTTTTCTTTTTATTTTTTTATTAGGGTTAACTTTTAGGCTACCGAACGTTGAGGAGAAGCAAAGGTAAAAAAGAAAGTAAAAGAGCACAATAGCATAAAGCCAATTGGAATATGTTAACAGCATATTATTAGTATTTGTTATAATTTTTTATTACATGTAATATTACACAGATTAAAATATAAAAAAAATATTAATTATATTTTAAAACTTTAATAAGTTATTTTAAATATAATTATATTAATTTTTTAATGATAACTTTTTACCTTTAAATAACTCAAAGTGGATGAAATTAAAAAAAATTAGGAAATGAATCATGACAATCTATTCACCTTGTATTATTACTGCACAATAAAAAAATTTGGCGGCTTGAGATGGCCGTCAATTTACGGCTTTTAGTTTTTGAATGTAAATTTTGAAACAAAATATGTTCGATTAAAATTTGGTTGAAGATATTTTTTAGTAGAATTTAAGGAGAATTATGTTCCAGTTTAAAGTAAAAAAAGTCTTCAAACTCAAAAACAGCTTATAGAAGCGATTGAAATAATTTTCATCTAAATTTCAAAATTATTTTCAATAATTTCTCATAACAAGAAAGAAATTTTCTATTTAAAGGTTTTAGTTTTAAAAATATTAATAAAATTTAATTACACGCTCTATGTATATTATTATTATTATTATTATTATGTATTGTACTATTATATACTTATTATTATGGTAATAATGTTATATTAAAATTTATATATAATATGTATACATTATTAATTGTTAATCATTATTATAATATTATTTCTTGCTATATTACTTTTTTATAATTTTTGTAATTACATATAATTATTGTCATGGTTTAGGAATAAACTAGTTTTGGTTAAATTTGAAAAATTTGGAACAACTTCTTAAAATTAAAAACCACAAAAATTAAAATCGAAAATGTTTTAGGTTTCATATTTTTTATGTGACAAAATATAACAAATTAGATAATTAGTTTTAGTTAAATACTATTAAAGTTAATTACGTAATCATTTAAAAAGCAGACTGTGTTTTTTAAAAAAAAAAAATGCAAATCGACATACGATTAGTCTCTAATGATTATAAAGTTTTGATTTATTACTAAAATGATGAATTGTTAACATCATTATTCGGGTTTCCACTACTTGCTTATGATTTGCAGCTTCGCATTTGCATTCTTTACGAATATATAGTTACATTTTGATTTCCGTAAATTAAATACATATATGGTATTTAAAGCAAAGTTTTTCTTCGATTTATTTGCCTTTAGAATTCTTTAGTTAGTAATCATATTTGACTTCACTATCGATCTTTCTTTTGGGGATGCTTTTGTGAGGAAGAAGCTAAGAAATTGACTAATGAACATGAACCACTTGGAGCATTAGAACTAGTGGTGTTTTTTTTTTTTCCCCTCCTTTTATTATAAACCAATGAAACTAATGATACATGCATGTTGCAATTGTCAGAGCCAAACAAAGATTGCATAGCAATAGCAACAAATATTAGGAGGACTTACGTGATGCATCTCTGTTTGGTAGACATATATACAAAAACCAAGATAGAACATGATATTGGAGTAGCGTTATTTATGTATTAAATAAGTAGCGTTATTTATGTATTTATATAATATATTTTAACCAGCGACACTATAAAAAAAATCTTTCTAGCGACAAAAGAATTTGGTCGTTATTCATCAAATGTGTTTTATTCGATAGTTAAATAGTTGCTGACGGAATTAACTATAAAATTAGCTACTAAAATAGTTAACGACGTAATATTAACCACCAAATGAGTAGTCATGATCATCGAATATAATAACATTTTATTTTGTTCAATGTATTTTATTATATTCCAATTTATTCATCTAGAGTGTGTTTAGATTAACTTTTGGTCCAATGTAGGTTAGATAGTTGTATTTTGTAATTACAAAAACTTTTAATTATTCTTTAAACAAAAGAAAAAACTTTTGGTCCTTCAGCTAAAAACTGGACATTATTTTAAAGAGCTTTAAAATCACTTCTAACAACTAAAAATTATTTTAAAAATCGCTTCTATCAGCAAATCTATCCAAACAAAAATCGATTATGTTTTAGACAACCGATTTTTTTCATAGCTTATTTTCACAGTTAATCATAGTTAATCCAAACACACTTTTACCGAACACAATGTTAAACTAGTGTTAAAAATCCATTGATTTGTGAATATTCAATCATACTTAATGCTTATTCAAAAATAAAATATATTAGTTTATTTCCGCAATTAAAAAAAATAGTAAAAATTAATATTACCCAAATAATTTTCAAATTGAACAATCATAATTGAAATACTAAGTGTGTGTTTGGATTAGTCATAAAAATTAGATTATTTTGAAAATCGATTATGTATATAATCGACTATTTTTATAGTTGATTATAGCCTAATAAATTTTTCTTTGGGTATAGTTTTGAAAACTGATTTTGATGATAATTTATTTGGATGATATAAAAATTACCTTTTTATTGTATTAATTTGAATTGTATAAGAAAAAAAGTAGATTAAAAACTAAAAGCTTTTTTCAATGGGCTCTAAATTTTCGCTTATTCAAAAAAGCTATTTGTAGTTATAAAAAAAAATAAATTTAATTACTTTATCAAAATTTATCCAAATATATTAATTAAGGTTCTAATAGCTTTTTCTTAAGGAAAAAAAATCATTGAAAATCCCATCTAAACATGCTCTAAATATATTACTTTTACTAATATACAAATATAAAAGTTTAAATGAGTTTGTAATCCCTACAAATTTGATATATTTTCGTTTTACTCTTTATTATTTTTTCATTATTTTAATTCAACTTAATTCAGAATTTTTATTTTTAGTCTTCACAACTTTATTTCAGAATAAGTACAAGCTTTTAGTTTCTAGAGTTACTAATTTTTTTTTAGTTCTTGTAACTAAATTTTTTCTTATTTTATTTTCAAAAATGTCAGTTTTCTATTTTGTTTCCTTGAAAAGACGTGATAAAAAAAACCTTAACATTAAGAACTACAAAAAATTGAAATTAAGTTGAATCAAAATAAAAAAAACTTATAAAGACTAAAATAAAAAATTAGCAAATTTTGTAAGGTTTAAAAACAAAAATTTTAAATTAAGTTAGACTAAAAAAAATATATTAGATAAGAACTAAAACGAACAAATATTAATTTTTTAGGGACTAAGTGAAATATAAATTTGGTAAACATATCTTACAAAATTCTACATACTTGAGCCCGTTAGAACTACATCCGGAGATAAAACTTGTGCCCCAAGTAAAGTCAAATTCAAAAGTATTAAAGTATTAATTAATTAATTAACCAAAAATAATCTCGTGACAATTTATTTCTTGTTCAATGGTTTGGCTTACGGTAAATCAACACGATAAATCATCAGTACCAACTTTAATTTATACAAATATATATTGCGTCCACTAATTTAGCGATAAGAACGAATCCATGATATTCTGGAATCATGTGATTAATTAAGACTAACACTAACACTAACAGCCAGAAAGTTAAAGCACATCGATCAAATGTTGCATGACTCGCATCTCACATTTTCAACCGAATTACACAGATTAAAAAAAGTAGTTGTATTTAGTTAATTTTATTAGTTTTCTCAAAAAAAGTATATAAAATATCATTTTTATCCTTTATTGAATAATATGTTAGCTAATTATAATTAATAAGTTAAAATAGTCAATGTATTTAATAGGGATAAAAAAGAAAAGAAACAAAAATGCATCATGGAAACTATAAAATATCTTATAAAAAGGACTATGAAAATCTTCTAGATAGTGTCTTATAAATAGGACCAGAGGGAGTAACTTACTAACTTATATATATGTTGATTTTTTTTAAACTGAGTAATATTGCACATGTTAATAAAATTAAATGTAAAAATATTTTATTAAAAAATATAATATTTATTATAGTAGAATATCAAAACTCATTTAATATTATTCTTTTCTATAAAGTAACTACATATTTAGATTATTTATATATTTGGTACTTTCTTTGTTATTAAACCCAAGTAACGACTACTTTGAGGATTAGAAAAATATCAAGAACTCGTCATTTTGTCCAATTTCTTTCACCGGAGTAAAGTAATCTATCCAGTTTTAGAACGAATTAAAGTCCTTTATTTTACGTATGCAAATACACGCGTCAATAAACAATGACAAATTAAAGTGCTAGTTTCGCTTATTTTTTAAAAAAAAGAAAATAATATATTTACCTGAAATAAACATTTATAAATAAAACTTGCAAATCTGATTTGACTTTATTTTGGAATTTAATAGTATGATGTGCTGATGCTTTTTTTTTTTTTTTTAATTTATAAGAAAGTATATTAATCAAGGATGGAACTTCGTATTCATACACGGACCCAGAGGGGGGCAAGGGGGCCTTGGCCCCCCCTCCCCATGTAATATTAGTATACATACTAAATAGTTTGTAGAAGAGACATGCAAACGCTGTGTAGCTCAGCGGTTGACTATGGCGTATATTACCTTTACGTTCACTGTTCAAAACCTTATTTTTCTTCAATTTTATTCCCTTATTTTTCATCTATTGTTTCCTGCTTTTTTTTTCTAATTTTTTATTTATTCTTGTTCTTCTATTATTTTTTTCATTCATTTTTCTGTTTTATTTTATATTATTTATTCTCATTTTTAAATTCTTTTAGCATTGTTTTTCTTTCTTTTTTGTTCTATTGCATCTTTTTTTTTTGCTATTTAAAAGAGTTATATACTCATATAAATAATATTATATTATTTTATATATAAGTAAATAAAAATATTTAAATATTTTTTAAAGAACTAATATTTAATTTACACAATAAACTCTTATTTTTGTGTTTTAGTAGTTTTATAATAATTATTATTTTAATGTTTTTAAGATCTTCTTATTTAGTTATATTTAAAAAAAAATATTAAATTTATGTTTTTAATTATAAATTTGAAAAAAAAAAACTTGATGCAAATGAAAACTGATATTCTTTTTATACTTGACGATTCGTGTTGTTTATCTCTTAAAATTTAAAATTTTTTCTCTTTATTTATAAATCATCAATATACTTAATAATTCTTATTATTATGATTTTAAATTTTGTCCTCCAATAAAAATAAATCGGCCCCCCCCACTAAGTATTTCTGGATCCGTCCCTGTATTCATACACACATATTTTATGTGCTTACCAACTGAACTATATGATTAGGACGTGCTGATACCCTTTACTTTAGTTCAACTTTTTTTTTTTTAGGAATTTATTAGTTAAATTTTAATGGAGTCAAATGTGTAGCACGAAAAATTAAAGGACTCAAATTATATAATATAATACATTGAGCCTTTCAAAAAAAATATAATACATTGAGTAATAAATTCTCATAAAATTATAAACATTAAGAAAAAAATTTATAAATTAACATATAAATACTATATTATATATAATATATATAATTCAAAGTAAACAAATTAAATACAAAATTCAAATTGATAAATAGTCATGAATTGCAAAAATTAACATTATTAGTAAATATGAAGATGATGATTACAAAAGTCTCTCGTCCACTAAGAATATTAAAAATTAACTAGTTTTGGATTGAGTTAGGTTTAAAAGCCGAATTTAATAGGTTATTAAAGGTCGACCAATCATGTGTCATAATGTGGGTCACACCTGCACCTGTGATTGTTTGTAGACTTATAAGAGAAAGTGAATATAAGATGTGTGATAAATTTTCTCTTATGAATTAATTTTTGTAATTGAATTTGATTCAAAAAGTTGAATTTAATAACAAATTAACTATTAGTAAATACTAGTAAATTATATATTTATAATATAACACGTAAAATACTCGCATTATGTAGATAACAATATGATTTTTTTTAAAAGATAATAATATGATTTTTATTTGTTGACAGAAAAGTGCAATAACGAGATTGAGCACTGAAAAATTTATTAATCTTGAATAAAAATATATATATATATATATATATATATATATATATATATATATATATATATATATATATAACATACTATACAACTATACAACTTTAGGGAAATAATATATTTTTCTTTAGATATGATTGTTTTTCAAAACTTTTATAAAAAATATGACGAAAGTAAATATTTTTTTATAAATGAACTAAATCAAGCACATAATGTAATCCCAAGCAAAAAAAATAAAAAATGCAAATACTATATTAATATTCATTGCAAGTTTTCGCCCTTTTCCCCATAGTTAAATTAAGTTGAGGGAAAGGTGGGTGTGTCAGGAAAAAAACGTGTTGAATTTGTGAAGAGCAAGCACAAGAAAAGAAATTAAAGCAGCGTTTGGTGCAACCCCATGAGGAAAAAAAATATATAAATAAATAAAATTAAGAAGCATCGAATGGAACCACCAAGAATTTGATATTACTTAGCAACTTTCATGGTGGTTGGATATTGTTGACATATGCTTGTCCCCTCCTAACAAGCTATACCAACTTGCCCTTAACTTCTAATCGATACATATATACATACATAACATTTCTGGTTACTCATTCATTCATTCATTTCGATCTGTAACATTTATTCAATTATATATATATATATATATATATATATATATATATATATATATATATGTCAGTTATTAAATTAATACGAACCACTGTGTTTTTAAAAACATTATTTTCATATCTCATTTCTTAATAGTCACGGTTTCCTCATGAAGATAGTTAAATTGGTGTTTTCAAGCAAACGTGTCATAGATACCAGTTTAATTAAGAAAACCTTAAAACAAATAGACCTATGTGCAATTGGAAAATTACCGAGCTCAACACACTCTTTGAAAATGTAAAAAGGAAAGAGAGAATAAGTCACATAAGTACAATACTCTGTGATATATATACCACAAATTGAAAATTAAGATAATATCAAAATAATTTAAATATAATCTGAATATGATTTTTTTTGGACAAGCATAATAAAATTTCAATTAATTCAGAGATAAAGGGCCATGTCCAGTATACAACATCAATGTACACCTAATCAGTGATACTCTAAGATAAAAAATTTAAACTAGGAAAGCATAAATATAATCTACTCACTAAATAAACTAAATATACTTAACAACAACAAAATTAACATTTAAAATACCACTCTCTACATAAAAAAACAACCAGAAATCCAAAGATTAGAACTAATAAAAACAACTCACTCTAGTCCGTATAAATATTCCATGACCAACAGAATATGATTTGAATATCATAATAATGTTTTGATTAGTTATATATATGTTTATAATTATTTTTTGTGCGAGTATTGCTTGTAGAGAGAAGAAAAATTAGATTTGGCCCATGTTTGATAGAAAATAGATTTGGCCCATCAAAATATGTGTTAGATTACAAATTTGTGGTTGCTTTCTGGTCCAAAAAATTGGTGATTGCTTTATATATGTATTATTTTTTCTATTTATGTCACTCGAACTTTTGAAAATTTATTTGAGAAAGTATTTTTTGTCACTGTCAAAAATTAGTTTAAATTCTTTTTAAGAAAGTAATTAATTAAAAATAATTTTTGAACTAAAATATGATATTTAGAAATGACAACTACAATTACTTTAATTTTATTAAAAAATACATGATTTTTTTTATTCCTTTAGAAGGAAGTCTATTAGTCTCTAATATTTTCAATGATGCATATTTTTTCTATTTATGCCACTCAAACTTTTGAAAATTTATTTGAGAAAGTATTTTTTGTCACTGTCAAAAATTAGTTTAAATTCTTTTTAAGAAAGTAATTAATTAAAAATAATTTTTGAACTAAAATATGATATTTAGAAATAACAACTACAATTACTTTAATTTTATTAAAAAATACATGATTTTTTTTATTCCTTTAGAAGGAAGTCTATTAGTCTCTAATATTTTCAATGATGCATATTAATCTTATAGATTAAAAAATAATTATTTTAGCTCTTGTTGTTAGTTTAGAATTAATCGTATTAATTTTAGTTTATATTGATCCTTAAAATTTTAAAAATAACTCAAATAGATCATTTTGTTTGTTATTAAAAAATTAATTTAATTCCTGAATTTTTTTTTAAAAATCAATCATATTTAAGACTTTAACGATTTTAATAATAAACTAATGATAAAGACAAGACTGTATCATAGAGTAGAATATTATAAATTTATTTGCATCGTTAAAAAGCTCACGTACTAATATAAACTAGTTTTTAAAAATCATCGACTCAATTACCACTTCACTATTTTTTATTTTTTATTTTTTTGAAAAAATGGTGATGTACCTAAAAAGTAAAGAGGTGTGAATTATCATTGTTAAGGGTGAAAACGGTTTCGGTAAATAAAATGCATAATATTATTGATATATCATTGGTTTATTTAAACATGGCGCTGAAATATATTTCAGTAATTTAGTTAATAAGTACATAAGAATACGTGTAAAAAAAAAAATGGAACTTCCTCTTTTGTGTATAATAAATAGTAGTTGTACACTAGTTTTTACTTTCTAAAAATGTTACTATTAAAAAATAATCTTTTTAGGATTACTATTCATCTCATATAATCACAAGTTAATTTTTTTTTGGTTGGATTGAATTCTGATCGTATGGTTTGTGGGAGGATCTTTGCTCGTTACTATTACACACTGCAGGTCTGCAACTATGGTCATTTTATTTATTTATTTATTTTTTCGAGCATAGCATTTGTTCATAATTAACATTTAACCCTTACATAATTCAAATTTCAAAGTATCACATTACAGCCAAATGTAATGGTTGGCAGTGCATTAGCATAATCTATCATCTCTGATCTCTCAAATGGCTCTCTCCACTCTCACTCTCACTCCTACTCTGCCATTCAAATTCAAATCTATTACAAATGATTCCCAAATTTCACTATTCTCATCCTCACCTCCAAAATTCGACACCACTACCCATCACTTCAATTTGTTAGTATTAAGCGTAGCTTCTGTTTCTGGAAATAAGTGGAGGAGGAACATGGTTTCGTTTTTCCCTGCAGGTTTTCTCACTCCAGATGTTCAGACCCTCAAATCGGAGCTATACGAAGCAATTGCGCCCCTTGAACGTGGCGCCGAAGCTACTCCTCAAGACCAACAACGTGTCAACCAGGTTTAATTTAATTTCACTCACTCACTCACTCATAACAATCACACAATAAAGTTTTCTTACTTTTTCTCATGCATATTTTTAATTTCAATGTTTTTTTTGTGATTTAAATTTGATAGATTGCTCGTAAACTCGAGGCTGTGAATTCTGTCAAGGACCCTCTCAAGTCTAACTTGCTCAATGGCAAATGGGAGCTTCTATATACAACTTCTCAATCCATTTTGCAAACTCAGGTAATTAGTGTAGTTCTCTCTGTAATTGCCTTAATTAATTTAGGGCTTTACTTTAGGTGAGGTTCCATTCTGTAATTAGGAGTTTGGACATGGATAAAATCTCTTCAATTATGAATGAGTCAATTGTGCCTGACCTATATTAATACTTGGTCATCGTTCCTTGGTTTATCTCATTTCTACAAGAATTAGAATTATACCTAGGGTAGGGATTTTTCTTCCTTTTTCCTATAGTTACTGTAATGTGATTGAGTTTGCAATATGGTTCTCTAATTTATTCACTTGCCTAAGTAAAGTGAGAATTGATTGTTGTATTAACTATCGTAGAGACCGAAATTGTTGCGACCAAATGGAAAGATCTATCAGGCAATCAATGTGGATACCTTAAGAGCTCAAAATATTGAAACCTGGCCCTTCTACAACCAGGTAGGTATTCCACACACTTGCATAACCATTAATTAGTTTCATATCTGCTTATTATATCGTTTCCAAACATAGACAATGCCAATCCTCTGTGATACTTCAGCTGTTATTCTTGCAGCCAGGTTTAGGTAGTATTTAATTGGTCACAAACTCAATAAATACTCAAAAATAATTAAAATGGTTAGATGTACTGGTTTGATATATTTGGTTCAAAGTATGAATTTTATGTCATATGTAGCAGTGGCTTGTTGTAATACTATTAAGTTTTACATACAATTTTCAAGATCTCTGAGAAACAAATTCTTAGTGCTTAATGTATAGAACTATATTGATAAAGAAGCTAAACAATTGATTATCAGTAATTTTGTTTGTTTAACTTGATTAAACTCAGAATTCTTCAGATCACCTACACGTTGTGACTATATATTGCTGCAGGCCACTGCTAATTTAGTACCTATTAACTCGAGAAGGGTTGCTGTCAAGTTTGACTTCTTCAAGATTGCTAGTCTGGTACGCGACGTGCTGCTCCTAATTGCTTTACATTTTTTTTAATCTGTTTGTCATAAATCAGTTTTGGGGAATAATTAATCATTGAAAACTCAGCAACATTACTCATGGTTAACAGCATTTTAAAACTCAAGATGCAAGCACATATGCAGTCTTGAATTACTTGTTATACTGAAAATATGTAAAATTGTAAATTGCATGTCATGAAGGTCTAGCTACGTTAAAGAGTTTCCATTGCATGATTTGTGTTCTGAATCTGTTTTTTCTGTTGAAAGAGGCAGAGTGATTTACTTATTGTTTGTACATAAGCTCTTTAAACAGTGATACCACGATGACTGCATCTTTCATTATTTCCTGACGAAAGAGTCTTATAATGCAAAGTACAGATACCTATTAAATCTCCTGGGAGTGGTCGTGGTCAATTGGAAATCACTTATTTGGATGAAGAATTACGGTATGTCGCTGATTATAGAATTAAATCACTGTCCTTGTCTCATGCTCATGTCTTATTACTTACTTCATGGAATGCAATATTAATTGTACGTTTAAATTGTTATTTTGATTTTTTTAACGTGTACAACATTGTACACAGGTTAAGCATCTCAAAAGAGAAGTTTTCTATAGGGAAAGACAAAAATTAATTGAGTTTTGTATTTAACATGTATTTACTAATTACATTTTTTTTTTATTTTGGGATTCTTACCATGTGTAACATTGCACATTGTAAGTGTTAAGAAAATCCTTGTTATTTTTTGGGTAAATGCTAGTGGTATAGTATGTTTTTGGAAACACTATTTCTTGGAAATAATCTTCTTTTTTTTTTTTGTCTCGAAAATGATTAATGTAAACCTGCCTTCTTTTTTCTGGCTGCACCTGGCAGAATATCAAGAGGTAACAGAGGAAACTTGTTCATCTTGAAAATGGTGGATCCATCCTATAGAGTCCCTCTTTGAAGTGGCTTCTTCTAAGAATTGCTGGCATTGGCTTCAATTTACCCTTTTTTGGCATGAATTAGTGCTAACACTGACCCAAAAGTCAAGTCAAGAAGTGGTTCAGTTTGTTCTGCCAAGTAACTTGATTACCTTTTGGAAGCTGAAAGCTTGTCCCAATAGCTTTTCAAAAGGTAGCTTTCATAATTTACAGTCAAAACCTATAATCATGTAAATCCAGACAGCTCTATATGGTCAAGCAGCTTTAATCTCCAAAAAAAAAAAAAATGAAATATAATCCCTGTTTACCAAAGGCGCATCAAATGTCAAGTATTCAGTTGAAACTGTGATATTGCCAGTTGCATTATTTTCTGTTGTAAATAATAAAGGAAAATGTTACAATGCAAGAATTTATTATTTAAAAATGTAAAAACTACTAGTATTAAATACTTGACGTAGTACTTTTTAAATAAATTAAAAGTGTATACCTTAACAAGTGTCTTAACTACACTAATTAGCATTACCTAATAAACAATCTCGTAATAATTTCTTTTACCTTTTTCAAAACAATTTGTATTGCCATCAATTTGCTTGTTTTAGACATGTATATCATGGTTGACCAAGAATAAAAATATTCCTACATGTAAAAATAACACTAGAAATGAGATTTTTAATTTTCTATATTTTCTGACAAGTTTTAAGAAATAAGAATTTTTTTAAAAAAGAAACAAAATTAAAATAGATGATAATTTTATAATTATAATTATTTATAAAAATAAAAAATAAATACAAAATAGTCCTGAATTTTGTTTTCAAACAGAATCTAAAATTTATTTTTAGTTTAAATACAATTTTGATTCCTATATATGCCACTGATTTTTAATTTAGTCTCTATACGTATTTTTTTCAATTCAATCCATATACGCTGAAAATGTTTTAAATTTGGCCACTACCGTTTAGTGTGTTTTAACTCCATTATTGATGTGCCTACGTGACACAACGATAATCTATGTGGCAATTCTCCCATTCATATTTAAACGCTCTTCTATTCTCTTCTTCAAGTCTCACAACGTAAAAGCAACTACAAAAACCCTTGCACTTTGTTCTTGGCTCATCGTTTCCATCGCTGGCTACTGCCCAACAATCAACCACTGCCCACCGCCGGAAGAACGTCACTAACCCTCGCGCTCTGTTATTGGCTCACCATCTCCATCGCATGGCATTTTCTGCTTTTGGAAGTAATTTTCTAACTCTTCATTTGAACAAATCTACATTTTTTTTTTGAATTAATGAGCTTTCCAAGTCAATTTTTATGGAAAATAATTGGTTATACCTTCAAGTTATGCATTTAGGGTAAATGATTTTAAATATCATAAGGTTAAGGTTTTTATGATCTTGTGCATTTTTTGGGTTAGGAGTATAAAAAAATTGTGAATTTTTGTAGTTGATTATTTAGAAATCATAGAGTTAGGGTTTAAGCTTGTGATTGATATGAAATAACCTTTAAGTTTGTCTTTTTTTTTTTTTCTTTCATCTAACAAGTTGGTTTAATAGTTGAAAAGGAAAGTTTTGAATAGTCGCTCCTCGATTTGAAATCTTGTAAACGCACTTTTGCTTATAAAAAAGTTATTATCTTGATTTTTACTATTTGTGAAATTTTGTGCGTTTTTTTTGTTGTTGCTATTTTAGGACTTTTAATTTTGAATCCTATTTTTTGTTTGATCAATAGAAGATTCCAAGTTTAAAGCGTGTTGGCATCAAAAACCTAACTTGGTCTTACTCAATGGAGGTTGAGCACCTTCAATGGCGGCTACCCTTATAGTTAGCTTCAGCACCTTCAATAAGTGTCTTTAAGGTTACATTAATGTGAGAAAAAAAGAGATACAGTTAACTTTAACCAAGTTCTAATCTTACTTATAAAAAAAAAATAATCACGTTGTCATTTAAAGTAGGATTTCTGTTTCCTATATAAGTACTCCCTTCCGTTCTTTACGAAATATAAATAAATTTTTGGAAAATTTTATATTATTTTTTATAAGTAAATGTAATTATTTTGATTACATTAAATTAAATTATACCTAAAATGTCCTTATTTATTTCATTTCTTATTCCTATAATTCACTAATTTGGTTAGGAGAGAGAAGAGACTTTCTACTTCTCCATAGTAGTGTTAAATTCCTAGTGGTTGAAAGTTGAAACCAATACTAAGAGAGAGATTTAATAATTAAGGGTAAATTAGGAAACAAATATACTTTTTACTTGATTCTAACCAAATATAATAAATTTAACTAATTTTCTTAAGGAGTGTGCGGTAGGTATTTTGTAACAACGTTATTAGCGGAGTTAATACAATAATAAATGACGGAGACTACTTAATTAAATTTTTTTATTAAATTGAAAAAATAATATATATATATATGTATATATATATATTATATAAAAGATTCAAAATGAAAATCAATGACTCGTATTGGGACTAAAATTAGAATTTTTTTTTTTTATCGAAAATTAATTTTCATGAAAGAGTAATAATAATTTAAGAAAAAGAAGGGACGTGTACGTGTGATACATAGAGTAATTTAAGGAGGAAAAAATAAAGTAATGTGTGGTACCTGGTGACGCCAATGGAATACAGCATGGTGGCATGGGAGACATGAGACATCCATCGTGGAAATCGTTTGACCAAATAAAAAAAAAAAAAACAAATTGTGGAAATGGAAAACGTTAAAAATGGCACTCACAACAAGTCACAGGCGAAGAGTGGGTTGTGCTGCTGAGCAATGAGCATGGCTCGTAGCATCTCTTTCGCTCACCGTTTCCCCTCTGCAATTCCCAACCCTAATTCCTCTCTTCTCCGTACACCCACCCATTTCCTCTGTTCCGCCTCGAATTCTTCACCGCCGCCCAATGTCCAACATTCCGCCACTCCTCCGCCCGAACCCTCCGAGAAGAAATCATTTGCCGTTGCCACCGGCGAACTCTTCTTGGGACTGGCGTCGCGTCTGATTAAGAGCCGCAACAAGGGGATCCCCGTCGACGATTCCTCTTCCGTTGCCATGTTCGAGAATTCAAGCGTGAAGTACGAGGAGAGAATTGGTGCTTTGGTGGAGGACGAGATTGATCCAGACGTCGTTTGGGAGCAAAGGGTGAAGGACGTTGAAGCGGAGCGCAATCGCAGAGTCGTCACCAGCCCTGGCTTTAGCTTCTCTGCTGCCGGCCTTCTCTTCCCTTACCACCTTGGAGTTGCTCAGTTTCTCATACAGAATGGCTACATTAAGGTTAGCTTATATTTATATATTTTTAATCGTGGATTTTAGTTTTCATTGGCTTTATATTGAGAATTGAATTCTCACTGTTCTTGTAATAACCATTGTCATTATTTTTGGTTGGAGGTCTATTATCAAGTCAGAATGTCTGTTCCTGGGAAGTACAAATCGAAATAGGATTGATGTTTTTATAAGAACTTTATGTCTATCTTCCTTCATATATAGAGACTTGAATTGGGTACTTATGAAATTCGTTTTGGCTCTGGTGCTCTGGAATTCGCCAGAGGATGTTCATTTATAACGTATAAGTGCTCCATGTGTTATGCACTATGTGGAGTTTAAACTGGGATGTTCCTTCCTAGGGAATAGCTTCTACTCATGCATAACTTAATGTTTGCTTATATTTCTTTGTTGTCATACCATGCTTGTTCTACAAGTTATTTAATCTACCATTGTCAGAACACTTCTGCATCTTAGTTCTAACCTCAGTTCTTGAGTTTGTAATGAAAGTTTTATGATGCCCGTGCAGGAAACCACACCATTAGCTGGTTCCTCTGCTGGAGCTATAGTCTGTGCTGTGATTGCTTCTGGAGCTAGTATGGAAGAAGCCCTGGTTGCTACTAAAATATTGGCTGAAGATTGTCGGAATCGGGGGACTGCATTTCGGCTGGGGGTATGATTGCGTACTCTTACCATTTTGTTAGTTGGTTTTCATATAAATTATAACACCATGTAGATTGTAGACTAACGACTTAATTTTAAATAGCATTAAATAGAGTGGTGTGGTTATCTTGAAAGCTAATAATCAAAACCCCTTACACTATATTTGGGTTGGAAATGCTCCATTCTGAAAGGCTTTTATCTGATATTATGTCATTAGCAAATTATCTCCAAAGCATAAGCCATGAAGTGAAACCACACGGATGGTTTTATATTGCATCTTTAACAAGTACTTTGAAGGCAAATAAGTGAAACAAGACCTCACTCTGAATTTGGAGACCAAAAAAAATCCCGATAGGTAGGGTTTGAGTGACAATAGTTTATGTAATAACTGATAATTGTTTGGCCTAGATTAGTGCCACTGCCACATTCTTTGGACTTCATTGGAACTTTGGAATGGAAGTATCTATTTTGAAAATTTATAAAGTATCAGTTAGAGAATGGTAAAAAAAAGAAAAGAAAAGAAATCCACTTCAGCATTTTACTAAATATATATATTTGTTTACGGGATATAATGTTTGGTGAGATATTTTTCTTAAGTGATATAAGAGTTTTGAATTCAAAACAAGATTCTATGAGACACGCCAAGACCTGTGAAAATGTAACCAGATTATTTTTTATGATGGTAGGCTGCAATTTTATTTTCTTGTAATTGTAATGCTTTGCTTATGGATAATTTTTTGAAGTTCAAATGTCACCTTTTTAACACATTGTTCTCTTTCTGTATAGGCTGTTCTACGAGATGTTCTCATCAACTTTTTGCCAAAAGATGTTCATATTAGATGCAATGGGAGAGTTCGAGGTGTTACTGGATGTTCAGCACTCTAGATTTGTTTTTTTTTTGTTATGGAATGGTCTTGTGCAAAATTTTTCTAAAAAAAAAACGTGGAAATTCTTTTTCCAACCCTGAGAGAAGTTAACACACAAAACGAGAAAAAAATAATGTGTAGTTTTCTGCAACAATTGATATTTACTACTTAAATCATTAAATTGCCATTTATAATTTCATAGATCACTGGTGTTTTTTTTTCCTTTTCAAAGAGGGAGTACGGATTACTTTTTGAACTTTTGGGCTACCGGTGAAGATGTAAAACCACTTAAGTTCTCGTTATTGATAGTATAAATATTTTTAACTCTTTCTGTGCCATACAATTTGCCTTCTGTTGTAGTTGCTGTGACACAACTTCTTTGGAGACCCAGGGGTTTATTGGTGGATAAGTTTGATTCCAAGGAAGATCTCATCAACGCAGTTTTTACTTCTTCCTTTATTCCAGGGTGATTTGTTAGTATACTATATTTCCTTGGTTGCATGTAATGTTTTTTTACTCAGTGATTGTAACTGATGAAGTAAATTTTAAAATTGTACCTACTCCAGGTATCTCGCACCAAAGCCAGCAAACATGTTTCGAAATCGACTATGCATTGATGGGGGTTTGACATTGTTTATGCCCCCAACATCTGCAGCACAAACGGTATTTTCCTTAATTTACTTTTTCGATTGATTGATTATTTGGCAAAAGCTCTGTTTAAGTGCACTGGGTGACCTTATAAAACAAGTCTTTTTTTTTGCACTTCCTGTATAAAAAATGCTCAACTGTACCTTCGATTGATTAGTTCCCTGCATGATTGAAATTATCCCTTCACTCCGATTGTTTTGTTTCATTTCTGATGTGATTAAAGTGATTATGATTCATCAGCTTTTTTATCATGTGGCAACTTTAATAATTATTTACCTATTTTCAGATTCGGGTTTGTGCTTTCCCAGCAAGTAGGTTGGGACTGCAAGGGATAGGGATTAGTCCAGACTGCAATCCTGAAAATGCGTCTAGCCCTCGACAGGTAACTGTACTTTTAGTGATTTAACATAAAAAGTTTCTTATGGTTTAGAAATGAATATTCTGCATGGAATGATTGCAGCTTTTCAACTGGGCACTTGAGCCAGCAGAAGACACAATTCTTGACCGACTCTTTGAGCTTGGATATTTAGACGCTGCTGTCTGGGCAAAGGAAAACCCTGTTGAAAAAATAGTTCAAGATGATAGTCCTAGTCCTGCGTTTGGAAATAATGTTGCAGCATAGCTCATTATGTAGATAGAAGATGCACAAGAGAAATACAAATTGTTAAATCATATTTACTGTATATTGCAATGGAATTCTTAACCCTCGACGAGGAGAGAAAGCAAAAGAAAGAAAATATAGAGAGGCAATATATTTAAAAGTTACATGTCAGAAGCTTCTTATAGTTTGAAGTTTGAACTCCGTGATTCTTTTTCTGGATTATTGTGAATAATGGATAGCATTTATGGCTGATATTCCTACTTATGAATGACAAAGTTAATGGATTTGCGGTCTAAGGAAAGATTGTAAATTACTAGTTTATCCATGAGTTTTGCTTGACCCGTTGTGAGGATCTGTGAGGCTATGGTTTATTGCTCTCTAATGATTAATGAAAGATGATGATATTACCAGAGGCGCAGGCTGGTGATCCGTGATTTGTACGAATGTGGATGTTTTCAGTAGAATTCTATTATAGCTAAATGACATTTTTTTTGGGGACTGTAAATGCTGGTGTTATTTTTAAGAACTCCTTCACAAAATTATGAACCGCACATAACTAGAGATAAATGGTACACGGTTTTTCTAAACATACATAGAACTATATATGATAGGCAGACTTTCACCTGCTGCTTCTGGTTTACTTAAAGCTCGTTCAAATTGAGCAGCAAGATATGTGAATTTGTTCTTAGTTTGCTCTCTTTTCAGTACAGAAATTGCAAGCAATTGCATTCATCATGAACTTTTTTAAAAATGAAAACAAAATAGAGGAGAGAGTCTATTTTACCAAGTTGATTGTCAAAATAGAAAACAATAAAGAGCTTATTAGATCAGCAAATAAGATGGTGATTATGGGGAAGCAGATTATATCGTGCTTATTTGTTCTAGCTGCAATAGCAATCTCTAGTCGTGAATGGATCCTCTCCTGCTGGTTGTTTGTCCAACCAACCTCTACAAATTTCAGTCTTTGATTGATGATTGCACAACACTGGAGGGTGAAAGAGAATTTAATGGAGGACTAAAGATGCTTGAGAGAATCTCTTGTAGAAGATGCAATAGATGATCCTTATCCATTTTTCCTTTTTCGTTCGAAAAGTCTATCTAGTATCTACTATTAAACCTAGAAAAATAAGTCACCAGCCTGATATCGAAGAGGAGTCAAAACTGAGATGGGAGAAAATTTGCTCACCTAATTTTTCCGAAACTCTCCTTTGAATTTCTGAATCAAATAAGAAAAGAATGGAAGTACTTTTCGTCATGACTCATAAGCCCTTTATGCACAGCAAGCCGCATGACAGAAATAACTGTTTAAGAATTTCTTTTTATCAAGGCTGGCTAGCATATATTAATTGGCAAAACTTTTGTTATGTCTAGACAGGAATAGTCCTGCTTTGTAGCTAGTTTTTACGCATAAATGAGATGTATATAATTAATTTCTTCTGTTTAATGCACCAATCAGAAGAAGATTATTATTTTTATTTGTATGGAAACATATATGAAGTTTGAGATGATAAAAGAGTTAGTTGAGAAAGTAAGTATGAGGTGAGTGGGAGACATGGACAGCCCATTTTGCATCCTCCTTTTGCAGCAAGTCAAAAAAGCATAGTGAAAGCGCATGCTTACCATTGTCAAAGTTAAAAGAAAGCCACATTAGCTTCAACCAGGTGCACACACCATATAACCAGAGATTACATGCAAATTAACTCGTTAGAACTAAAATAAAAAGAAGTTAATTTGTTCAATGTCCAAAAGGAAGGTTGAATTAATTATCATCTCCTCTTACCAGTACTTTAAGACTTATTCTTTTGAGTGGGTAGAAATTACTAAATTGAGCTTCCTCTCCTAACTTTTTATCTATACATAAATCAGGATTGGATTTTGATGAGGGTAAAAATTATCAAAGTAGGCTCTGTCTTTCATATCAAAGTATTTTAAATGTAGTTGGCTATCGTCGACACGTTTAAGAAATCTCACTATTTACTATTTACTATTTACTATGTGCTTTGTTGGTAGGTTGGACTGAAAATTGAAAGTCTACTCTATACTAGAAAAGACATAAGCGCCCAATATATAGTACAACTCCATGCACCTTCTTTCTACAAAACCAAATATAGAAAACTTTTTTCTTCTGTTTCTTCCTCATTTCTGTGTTACATAACAACCAATGATCTCTTCTTCATTAAAATTCAGCAGCTAGCTAGAATTACCATTTCCTGATATGTACATATGGTGTCTATTTGCTCTCTAGGGTTTCTCAGAGGACTTGTTCCATAGACATTTTGGCATTCTGTCCACCTCCAATCTATTTATAGGAATTTGGAGATGGCCAGTATGTCAAACGGGCTCTGTGTATCTGTCTCTGAAAAACCTCTTTCGGGGCTCAATCTTTGTCTAATGTACATAAATCTTGCTTATAAACTATGATGATATATATATGATCTTTCTTATTTCTTCTTCCATGTCATAAGCTTGATGAGTAATTGAGTTATCATATATGAATACAATGCCTTTTCAAAATTTGGTTCATCAGAAGACAGAAGGCAGTTTCTTAGATATCTGAATCTAACGCCTCTTCTTTTTCAACTTCTTATAGCAGGTTCCTACTGATCTCAGAAACACAATGCTCATATGATTGAAGCTTAAGCTTAAGGTTGTTTTTTCTCTTGAAAATTATTTCTTGATTGAAGTAAGAAATAATTTATGGAAATATGATTTGAAAGTCGTCTTCTTTTTTTCTTTTTTTTTTTTTAATTGCAGCAGAGAGATCTGGGATGGAAATCAAGATTAAATTTTCCAAGACTTATACACACAATTAACTTACATATGATCATGCCATAGTTTCTCTAACCATTTGTTTGATTTGATTTTATTATACTATTTTTTTTTTGATGTTGCTGCATATAAGTCAACCACCAAATTAACTTGTGAACTTGAATAGTGAAAATGTAGTAACTCCAACTTTTCCCCTTTTTGTTAGAGAGTCATGAACTTTTGTCTTGGTTTGTTATGATGGTGGAGTTGTACCTTTCAACATACATGTTCAAACTTTAAAGGAATATGGATGATTGCATGTGCCCCCACTTGTTTAACGTCCATTTGCTTTGAGGCTGCATTGGATTCCTAACTCCTACGAGCATTAGTATATAGAGCTACAAAACATTTTAAGGTAATCACATATCCAATTACTACCTTTTTTTTTACTTTGAAAAAAAGTTAATATATGAGAGTTAATATTATCACCTACTTAAGAATATTGTCACTCTCACATTACACACTTTTATTTTAAATACCAAAATTATCCTTAATTTTTATTATATTGCCACTCTAAACATATAAGTAGGTCTAAATATAGTTTAAGTATTTTTTTTTTTAAAAATATGTAAAAGGGAGTGACAATATTATTAAACGAGTGCAATATACACTACATATTTTCATTGTATGATCTCCATTTTTTTGCATTAATATATTTCACATATAGTAAAAATGTAGTACTATAGCACTAACCAAGTATAATGTGTATTTTTAGTAGTAAGGTATTTAATTTCAAGTCTTATAGTATACATATTTTTCTCTTGAGTTAATTAAATTTAGTTTTTATATTTTATTTTATGTGTAGTTTAGTATAAAAGTTTTTAAAGTGTGGGTTTTGTCCCATATACTTATAGGATGTGCACTTTATTGTAAAGTCATAAAAACTTGTCGTCAATTTGGATAAAAAAAAATACCATTAAGTATGATTTTATTATAGTAAAATGCACATTCAAAAATTTAAAAGAAAAAAATGTACACTTAACCGTAGCTAAGTGCGTCTACAACAAAGTAATCAGAAAACGTTACAATTAACCCTCTTTTCTTTTAGCAAAATGCTTTGAGTATCGATTTTTGATCAATTGAATTTAGTTAATTATTTGGTCAACCTAATATAATATATAATAATAATAAATATCTCTCTTTTGCATTTTATTTTTTAAATAAAAAACCCAACATATTATTATTTTAACCCAATTGGCCAAAAGTTGGCCAATTGGGTTGGCCAAAAAACTTTATCTACATGCTTAAGCCTATTAACAAAAAACAAAAATGCTTAAGCCTAGTAACGAGTGTCACAAAATCAGAAAATTAAAGTAAGGGTGTGTTTGAATTAGATTTTTTTAACGTATGTTGAATAGTTGTATTTTGTACATACAAAAGCTTTTGATTATTCTTTTAACAACAGCTAAAAATTGGACAATGTTTCAAAAATTCTTCAAAATCATTTTTTACAACTTAAAATTATCTTAAAAATCGTTTCTGATATCAAATATATCCAAATATAAATCGATTATGTCTCAGATAATTGATTCTTTTTCACAACTTATTTTTATAATTAATCACGACTAATCCAAACATACTGTAACTTGTTTTCTTTTTGTTTTCCTTATTGAATATACCTATCAGTTCCATCAATTACTGTGCTTTGGATTAATTAATTAATTTTTTATTTAGTAAGAGTAAATTGTACTTGGATATAAAATTAAGGAAAATGAGTCATTAGTTAAGGAATAAAAAGTAAAAAATAGCAACATTTTATTAAAATTAATAATATTTATTTTTAAAAATTAAAATTTCCCTTAATATATATTTTTTATAGTAATTTCAAACATTAAGTAATGTATAATTATTGCATCTTATTTAATATCTTTATGAATATTTAATTAGATCCTAAGGACATTGTATATTATTTTTTAAATTAAATAATAGTGCTAGTACTAATTCTTAAAGAAGAATTTTAACTAGAAATTAAATCTGTATACTCACACACATCTTTATTAATTGGGTTATATGACTGAGTCATATGATGGTTTTTTTTTTTATAAGAAAGTAATATAATTGAAACCGAATTCTATACTTATACATATGTTTTCATGCGCTCACCAACTAAACTACATGACTGAAACATATCACGACGTTTAGAAATTCTAAGGCAATTTTGTGCGAATGAAAAAAGAAAAATCCTTGCACCAAATGGAGTTGCGAGCCTTCCGTTTTTGTGATCTTTTAAATGCGTTACTCAAAAGTCCAAAATAACATCTGATCATTTAATTGAGTTATTTATTGACACTCAATTTAAGAATAAATTATTTGAAAAAAAATAAATATCCTCATTAAAGCAATAATCTTATCATCAAACTCTTAGTCTAGCATAAATTATTTGTAAAACTTTTTTGACAAATGATATTTAGTGCTTTAAGGGCACTATTTAAGAATCTAAATATAATAAAAAGATATTGAAATGTGTATCTTTTTATTCTTTAGAGACGGAACAATATGCTCTAATAATTATTTTTCTACTTCTAGTAATCTTAATGAGTATCCTAAGGACACTGTATATCAAGACCCAATTTTTTTTTACGGATCCAATCTAGATATCACTAATTAAACAAAAATAACCTCTCTTTTTTGGTGAAAACTAAAACAATCTAATTATGTTAGCCGATTTACGCATTGATTGATGATTAAAAAGTATATTACAACTATTTTTAAAGGAATGCCTTGCACACATGTACAGAACTTCTTCTTTTTTTTTCATTTACTATTAAGACTGGATTTATATATACTGGATTTATATATATAGCAACATATATACTTGACACACCAAATCTTCACATCCATTTTCAGTTATATTAACCCAAAATATGGACTATAAGAAAATACAAAGTCACAAAGCATGATTCAAGATGTATAAAAACAGATGAAAAAGAGAAAAGGTGTGCAAATATATATTAATTAATTAATTAATTAAACCCCTATATGTAGGAGGTGATAGCAATTTTCATTCCATTGTTGCAATGACCCGGAATACTACAGATGTAGAAGTTCTTTCCCGGAGCAGGACCAAGGGTAATTTTGTCATTTCCACTCTGTAACGTCTTAGATCCTGGTTTTGGGCTGCATGAATTGTACCCTTCCTCATCCACTATCACCACGTTGTGCAATTTTGGATCATATTTGAAATCTGCACACGTATAATTAATACAATTTCAAATCAGAAATAATTAATTAATTCGCTAAGTTCATAAAAAAAAATGATCCATGATAAGAGAATTAACGTTTAAATTTTACTTATGCGAAATTCTCACGAGTCAATGAGTCACACACATCACTGATTAAGGGGATTAGACACAACTAAAAGGATGAGATTCCAATGGTTTAAAAACACAATTACAAATAAATTAAGATTAATTAATAATAATAATTTTTTATCATTAGAAAATAATTAAAAAGAGAGTGAGTACTGACAAAGGATATCTTTGACATGGAAGGTTTTTCCGTTGGGCCAGTCAGAATAAAGAACCAAAACACAGAGGAGTACCATTAGCATTATTGGAACACTACTGCCTCTTCCCTGAGCCATCTGATCTGTTTTTTTTTTTTTTTTCTAAGTAATTTAGATTGATTTGGGATGAATTGATCTAAAGAAGAACGAAGGAATTTATAGATGACGATGCTACCTCACTGCTCGTGGGGCCATCTGCTTTGACCTTTGTATCATATTTAATTTGGAAAAATCGTCTTTTATTAGTTATACATTAAATATTCAGAACTTGTAGTTCAAGTAGTATAATAAGGAGTTTTTTGAGTTTAAGAAGCAGGATTCGATAGTATATGTTTTGAAAAGTAAATATTAAATTAATAGTAGTTATTTTAGTTTCAGACTTTGTGAGGACATATCAAGTTAATCTCTGATTTATAAAAATAATCAATTAAATCCCTCACTTTCCCTGCCGTTTGTTATTCTAGTCCCTGGCTTATAAGAACTTTCATTTTATTTTCTGACTTTCACTCAAATTAGCCATTTTAGTTCCTAGATTTAAAAACTAAAATAATTTATAAGAGTAAAAATTAAAACTAAAATGATAAATAGAAATAAAAATTAATGACTAAAATATTTTATTCTCACAAAGTCAATGACCAAAATAAAGACCAAAAATAAATGTCAAATATTAAAACACCACTGAGTCACGAACTAAAATGCTACTGTAATAATAAAATGCACACTTTAATAATTTTTTTACTAAAGTACACATAAAATATATTACAAGCCCTCTTTAAATGCATTACTCAAAAGTCAAAGAAAAATCTCTTCATTTATTTCAGATATTAATTGACACTAAATTTAAAATAAATTAGTCAATACTCATTAATGTAGTCTTATTTAATTTAATTATTATCTTTGTTTCTAATTTAAAAGTAAAACACTCTTATTAAAAAATGTAATTTTTTTTTATTAAAATAATTTTCAAAGTTTTCACATTATCCTTTATCTCTTGTTATTATGTTTTTAGTTAATTACTATCCAATCAAACATAATAATAAAATAGATAAAATTGTATTTCAATTAATCTTTTCCATTCATTTTCGAATTCACCCATAAATTTAGATGAATATAAAGTTACAACTCATCATCCTTGAATGAAAAAGAAAAAGGTATTCATGTTAAAATATATAAATACCCTCTATATATATATATATGAGCTTATACTAACTAATTAATTAAAAAAAGTAATTAAAATTGATTATGTAGCGGTAACAGCAATCTTCATTCCATTCTGGCAGTGACCTGGCACACCACAGATGAAGAAGCTCTTTCCAGTAGAAAGCTTAGCTTGGTCTTTTCCTGTCCTAGCCATTGGTGATCCTGGTTTTACTGTGCATGAATTGTAACTTTCCTCGTCCACTATCACCACATCATGTACCGCTGGATTATAATTGAACACTGCACACAACAATTTCAAATACTAACTAATTAGTAATTCATTATTGATAAAAATCATTATTTTTATTATATATATATCATCACAAAATAAATAACATATATATAATGAGAGTCACTAGTACATCCAACTAATTGATCTAGTGATTGAAAAAAAGTCATTACTACTGAGCACTCACCAAGAATATCATTGGCATGAAAGGTCCTTTTATTGGGCCAATCTGAAACGTTGAAGCGCCAACCACCTGCGTCTCCAACGGCGTAGGTGGTTGCATTAGCAATCTCAAAACAAAGAGCCAACACAAATAATAGTACCATTAAAACACTCAGAACTCTTCCCTGAACCATGTTGCTGTTTTTTTAAGCTAAGTTTTAATAACAAAACTAACTATTTAGACTGATTTGGGATGGATTGGTCTAAAGAGGGGGCTGGGTTTTATAGATGAGGATGCTACTGGTTTTAAAAGTGTAATTAAGGCTTTTAAATTTTGTGTGAGGGACATTCATGTTTTGATTAAATTATGTTGACTTGTTATGTGAGGTTAATAACTTCAAATTAATTAAGTTTGACTGTGAGACTATTGTTAGTTCAAAATTATTTTTATTTTTTTAAGGCAAATGATATTTAGTGCTCTAAGGGCACTATATAAGAAGCTAAATGTAGTAATAAGATATTGAAATGTGTAGTTTTTTGTATTTTCGAAAAGTGGAACAATATACTCTTATGATTATTTTTCTAATTCTAGTAACCTTCACTAGTGTCCTTAGGGCACTATATATCAAGACCCTTTTTTAAAAGTGTAATTAAGGTTTTTAAAATTTTGTCTCAGTGACATTAATATTATTTTGATTGATTTATGTTGACCTGTTACGTGATTAAAAAACTTAACATTAATTGAGATTGTGAGACTATTGTTAGTTCAAAATTAGTTTTATATATTCTCTCTGTTCTTATTTATAAGACCTTTATAAAAAAAATTGTGTTTCTTTTTATAAAACCATTTTTAAAACTGTGCAAATTTAATTTTTTATTAAATTACCCTTATTTACTCAACCACTTTTGTGTGGTTCAAAGCCAATAAATATAATGAGTTGATGAGAGAGAAACTCTTTCTCTTATGATAATTGGAGAAGACTAATTGAATGGAAAGAGAGTAATTCTATTTGTTTTAATAATTGAAGGGTAAGTAGAGAAATGAACTCAAATTGCTAAACAAATTTAATGACTCTTTTTAAATTTACTAATTTTCTTAGTCTTTGTGCTTTTTTTAGAGATGGTCTTATATATAGGGACGAATGAAGTATTTTTCAAAAGTGTAACCAACATAGTTATAAAACTCGGTTCGGGATCGACTCGGTCGAGATATTGGGTCACTAGTTCAACTGAGGGGTCACCGAGTCACTTGTACAATCGAATTATTTATATTTATATTTATATGTATATAAATTAATAAAATATAAGAAATTGGCTTGACCATCATTTTAATTTAAAAAAAAACTATAAATGGATAAAAAATATATAGTACTAATACTTTAAAATTATAATATCAAACTAACAAATAGCAATAAAAACATGATAATAGAATAAAATGTCTTATATTTTAAAATCAAACATATAATATTCAAAATCAAACAAAATTAAAAAATATATTTATAGATATACGTTGTGTGAAGTAATTTTATTTAATTATATTGTTATAACTTGTGATATAATTTTTATTCATATAAATAAAATAATTTTATTTTTTGTATTTGTTTGTAATAAATATACACATGAGCACATAAGTTGAAGTAGCCAATGGTTGGTGCGCAGCATTTGATTGAAGGGGTGCGGGTTTGAATCCTGCTGGCCTCATTTCTGCGTTATTATTTTAGATAAAAATGCATGCGCCAACTGCATCCGGTTTGCTCCAATTTGGTTGAGTTGTGCGGATTTGACCGGTTTTCAACGGTTCATACCGGTTCTGACCGGTTTGATTGCAGGACCGATTTGTTTGAAGGATCAAACTGGTTATGGGTCTAGTTCCCGAGTCAACCGGTCGAATTGGCCGGTCCGAATTTCATAACTATGACAAAGGTTTTTAAATTGTGTTAGGGACATCAATATTTTGATTGAATTATGTTGACCTATTATGTGGTTAACAACAAAACATGAATTAAGTGAGAGTGACGGTTAGACTATTGTTGATTCAAAATTATTCTTATTTTTTAGAAGGGTCTTGATATATATATAGTGCCTTAAGGGCACTAGATAAAGTTACTAGAATTAGAAAAATAATCACAAAAGCACATTGTTCCATCTCTCGGGAATATAAAAAACTACACATTCCAATATCTTTTTACTATATTTAGGTTCTTAAATAGTGCACTTAAAGCACCAAATATCATTTGCCTTTTCAAAATTGTAACTAAGATTTTTAAATTTTGTCAGGAACATTAATATTTTGATTGAATTATGTTGACCTATAATGTAGTCAACAACTTAACATTAATTAAGTGAGATTATGAGACTGTTGTTCGTTTAAAATTATACTTATTTTTTAAAAGTGTGTTAAAAGTGTAATAAACACTTTTAAATTTTGTGTCAGGAAGATTTATTAAGTTATGTTGACCTATTATGTGGTCAACAACTTAATTAATATTAATTAAGTGAGATTGTGTGACTATTATTGGTTTAAAATTATATTTTTTTCGTTCTTATTTATAAGTTATTTTTAACTAATTTACACATTTTAATAAAATTAATTAAAATTAGTTAATGGTATTGGGGTTAATAAAATTTATATTGACTTTTTAAGGTTACTCTTATTTAATTTTTTTTTGTTTTTCCAATCTCTCTTTTCATATTCTCTATCCACTTTAATTGGAGCAAAGCTATTAGTTATTATTAAAAATTAAAGAAAAATATTTTGTGTACACCCATTTACTCTATTAGTTTATGTAACACCTTCTTTTTATACATGTTTAATTTCTTTCTTATTCAAGAAAATAATATAAATACCATAAGTTTAAAACAATTCATGATTTCAAACTTGAAATCATAGTAACTTATAACTTATTTTTATAAAGAACTAACTTACATATAATTGTGGAGGATTAATACATAATTTTCTACAAAAATATATACTAAACAACACTTGTAAATAGTACATCCAATTGGTAAACTTCTAATAATTGTCATTTTCTGTTCATCATTCTTTAGCTTCAATAGTTATCCATCTAAAATACCACAAATACACATGAAAATAAACGGGGTGAGAATTCACAATCTCAGAAAATTTCTAACACATTTATAACTAATGGCATTTTAGGATTTCAGAGTTATATGAAATCAAAACTGCTTTTTATTATAAAATAAAATAATCCAGAAATCAAAACATTTTTCTCATATGAAACATACACATATAATAATCACCATCAACGTACAAACACAGTACTAATCACAATCAACCTAATTATTATTACTTACGATTTCAAGCACAAGACAATTTAACACAAATTGTCAATCAATTCAAACAAACAACTAACATTATCGTAACTTCATCCAAACTATAACCAAATACATAATGCAAGATTCTATTTCTATCATGATGCATGTTCTACAAATTTCATTCTATTGGAGAAAAAAATCAGGGGTGTACAAACCCTATTGGTAACCGTCTGTCTTGGTCGGCCCAACACAAAACACAACTGTTCCGGGTGTAAGGGGACTTCACTCAGACTCTAATTGATAATGAATCCCTTTACACTCCATCTCCTCAAATGAACATTTACTTGAATAATGACCTCTCGCCATGTGTTAAGCCATATGCAACTAACACATTCTAGCCTTGGGGTTGGCACAGGTACATATAATTCCATTAGGCATCCTATGTTCTAGTCTCATAGCATTTTCACCCCAACATTTCTCAAATCATTGTGACTGAGTATTACGTATTATCATTCTCAGTGCACAAAACAACTCTTCATCACTAGGCGTCCCTAATAATTTCAACACTTTTCAACTTAGATAACAAGTATTAATAAACTGTAATAATACTGTATGAATAATAAAGTACGCATATAAATAGTAAAATACGTATATGAATAGTACAATTTTGCCCTCAAGAATGAAGGAAGTGTATTTTCGCTGGTCTTAGGCTGGGTGGGCCCGTCATATTTAGTCCATTTTGTGTGTGACAAAAAAATAAAAAAAGATGTTATTGTGTTGCCAGGTTTCATGTAATAAGTTATATATGATTGAAAAAAAAATTAAAAAAAACTGTGCACTATATATTTTGATGCTAAAGTGCATTTTGATAATGGTTAAAATTATGCATTTTTAACTCATTTTTACGTAAAATCAATATTACAGAATTGCGTTAATATAAACTCGATTTTTCGAACGACAATCCAAACAAAAAATAAATCTTATTAATTTGACCAAATGTCAATAACAATAATAACAAAGCTAAGCGATGACTTATTAAATTAATTGAACACATCTTAATTTGAATTGATAAGATAATATCAAAAAGTGTATTTGAAAATATGACATTTTGAAAGAAATGACTTTCACAACGTAAATTCTTAATCATGAATGTGACTGAATTCATATAGTACGAAGCATAAATTTTCATTCGCCATAATGACTAAATGTATGTATGTATGTATAGTAACATACTTGGCACACCAATTTCTTCACATCCATAATTCAAGATGTATAAAAAGTAAGAAAGGTGTACAAATATGTGTATATATATCTGTATTAAATTATATGAAATCCCGAAATGAAATTATGATCAAGTTAAGGGTAAGGGCCAAGCTTTAATAGCAAATATCATTCCACCGTCACAGTGACCAGGAAAAGCGCGCGCAGATGAAGAAGTTCAATCCAAGAAGCAGGGAGGGTAATTTGGTATTGCTATGCATGTAACGTAAGCATCCTCATCCACTATCATCACGTTGTGAGACTTTGGATCGTAATTGAATGCCTGCTTGAGCAATCTCAGAGTACAGAACTAACACTGATAATGTTGCCTCTTCCCTGAGCCATCTTCCTTGAGGTGGATACTGAATTTATAGATGAGGTTGTCACCTCTCTTGGCCTTCTTTGAGTGTTTGTGGGATTCACTTGCTTTTTATTTTTGTTTCAACATCTTGGAAATTTTCTTTGACTGAAAATTAATTTTCAATTTACTGTACTAGTAATATCAAAGACTACACCGAAGGTCATTACCAAAAAAAAAAAAAAATAGACTACATCAAATCATTGGAGGAGGATGGGATTAGCACTATCTCTATTAGGAGTGACACCATCCTTTAAAATGTAAGAATCATAAATTTATATACTAAAAAGGATGGTGCTAATCTCATCCACCATCATTGGATTGACTACGTCAAGCTATGGACGATAGGATTGACACCATCTCAGCTCAGAATGAGATCACCTTTTTTCTGAACATCCGCATCTGGAATATTGTCATATGTAAAATAGTGAAAATATGAAGAAGAAAAAAAAACTCTTACTTACGGACTACACTGCCCAAAAACACTATTTCGAACACTGATATTTGGAAAAATGATGGTCTCTTCCTAACTGGGATGATAACGATCACAGCATCCTTAAACTAAATACTTCACCAAAGTTTGAGCAATTGTACCCAAAGATTTTTTTTTAAAAAAAAAATGGTAAATCTTCTCACTAAATTCTGTTACAAATTTTTCTACTCATTTAATTTTGTCAATTGTCATCTATCTTTTTCTAAGCATCTACTTTTTGAAATAATATGACAATTATTAAAATTAAGTGAATAGAAGATTTTGTAGTAAAATTCAGTAAGAAAATACAACATTTCTCTCTTTCTCTTTTACAAGGAAGACAAAGCTCACTAGCATAAAGAAGGGAAAAAAATAGGAGTTGGGTTTGGAGTTCAAATCCTATACATTATGGTTAATGACTTCATCAATTAGGTTATTTTGTCGAGTCCAAAGGTTTGGTCTTTATTCTTCAACGAATAATTCTAAATTCTCATATATATATATATATATATATATATATATATCTAACTTATTTCTACAAATCCTCTTATTAAAATATATTAATTGTTGTTTACAACATTTTAAGTTACAAATCCTCTTATAACACTCCTCTTCTTCAAGAAGGTTAACTTTCAATAAATAAATATACTGCTTCAAAAATATTTTGGTAAATTCAAGAATATTCAACTATCAATAAATGATAGTAAAATACTTAAAATATATTTTTAAAACATTCAACTATCAATAGTGTTAATCACGTAGTTCAGTTGATGAGCGTAGAGGATTAAGTATGCGTGTGTATTTAGGTTATTTCATGATTGATAGTTTTCAAATGGACCAAAAGCAAAAAACTATCAATAAACAATATAATTAAAAAAATTATTTAAAAAATTATAGTGTGCAGTTAGTACTTTTTTGTCTCTGTTTTGCGGGGGGGGGGGGGGGAGGAATTTAACTTATGGAAAAATCACAGTCTAGAGCCAGACCAGTTTTGAGGGGAAAAAAAAAATTCCTCTTTTTACCAAGTGTACCAAAAAAAAATTTTTGAATAAGCTAACATACTTACGGACCCAAAAAAAAAAAAGAGAATAAGTTAACTTATTTTAGAGTTTTTTTTGGTAGAACTCATTTTAGAGTGTAAAATACCAAAATCTTTTTTGACCAAAAAAAAAATACCAACATCTTTAAAAAAAAATTAAAAATCAATGATTAATTTCTAGGACGCTGAAACGGTTAATGCGTGGTTGTTTTAGAGTCATGTGTCAATCCATGATATTTTTGTAAGTACATATTTTCAGGTTTTAGAGTCATATCTTTGTCCCGATAAGCAAGTAGTACATATTTTCAGCCAAGTGGCGATTGTAGAATGATTCTTGTTCGCCTTATTTCTTTTTCATATGGTATATTTTTTTAAATATAAAATCATCCTTACTAAAAATTTTCAAGATTTACGGGTGTTACGTTATCATTTGACAGAATACTCCTAGATTTGATCTCACTACAATGATCATAGACAAGAATGAATGATGAATCAATTAAAAGAGAAAGTCCACAATATCTAATGCCGTGAGCTCCTGAGCTGAGTTGATAATACTAGAAATTTGAATTCTTGGACCATTTCAATATCATGAAATATAATAATATCTCAATTTAAATCCAGCTCTTCCTTGAGGTAATTAATTGCCTCTGATACACCATTCTGGAAGTTGAAAGAAAAAGCATCATGAGAATTTGTATGACAAAAAATAAAAAATGCATGATGAATGATGATAATCACCTACATACTTTATGAAATATGAATGGTTATTACCTCAAGTGATATTCTTTCAGCAATTTCTGCAGCCCGCATTTTGACTCTTGATGATAATGCATCACGTATAGCTAGTGATAGTGCACATGCAGCTTCCTGGACACTTGTCTCATCATTTTTATCAGGAAGCAAATGATTTCTGCTCAGAGGTTCTGGTGAAACACCAAGCCAATACATTCTCTCAGCCCAATAAAACTGATCCAGGATGAAAGGGCAAATTACCTATAAGTTTGCGAAGTCAAGTACATTAATCTGAGAACAAAGGAGAAGTATCGTACAACTAAATGGATACATGATAGGAAGGGTTGGATCCACTACCAACCTGTGGTGTGCCTGCCCGTAATGCAGCACCAGTAGTTCCACTAATTACGTATAGACATTTCATGCAAAAAAATATATCAGTAATCAGTTAGCATCCCTCTCAAATGCTCCAATATGATGATAATATCAAAACAGCCAGAGGATCAAAATACCTGCCTCCATGGTGAATAACAGCAGCACATTTTGGAAAAAGCCAACCATATGGTACGGAACTATGCACATCATACAAAAAATATCATTCTTTGAGATTAAAAGGGATGCCCAGTTAATTAGCATTTTCTTTCATTTCAAAAAAATATTGTTTATTTTTCTTCTGTTATAGACAATAATTAATTCAATATATCAGAATTCCAAATTTAATTGAAACTGAAATGATTAAAATCCTGAAAGCGGGATGTCATTGGTCAGTTATTCTATTGGAAGGAAGCCCCTTTCCAGCCTAGTTTCATGTTGAAGTGAAGTTGCTAAAGAAAACTCACGCAGAAAAACATAAGAGTCGCCCATTAAAAAGCGGGACACAATCATCACTCCAATTTTTCTGGTCAAATGATGCTTCAGCAGCAATGGTACGAACAATTGATTCTAAAGGTTCATATCCAGCTGTAAAGAGAATAAATCTGTGATTTGTGTTGTTTGTTACAGTTTGAAGAACATTAATAAACGCACGAGGGTCCTTTAAAAAACCCATGCTGCAGGTGAAAAAGAGAACTATCAGGTAAAGAAAATGTAATTGCAACGACTAAATCCAAAATTACACTGTCAGTAGGTTGAAGACAAAATAGAGGCAAGTTGTACCTTCCAATAGAACTAAACCCAATAAAAATTGGTGCAGACTTCATAAAATTTTGCAACTCTAAATGACTAGGACATAAGTCATCTTTAGCATATTGATGTCCTGATGAATCATATACCGATATTTCTCTGCATTTCTTACATGTAAACTGCCATTCAGGAGTGACAAACCAAAAACCACAAACCCGCACTTTTGATGGCCAATATGCTGTCAATGCACTAACGATAATCAGGTTATGAAACCGAAAACTCTAAAACAAATGTCTAGAGGAATCATATATCAAGTAAGAAATGAAATTTTGCTAAAAACGTCCCAACATTATTGTATGTAGTGAACAGAAAATTTTCATCAGATGAAAAAAAAAACATACCTGGCCATTCAACAACAACTTTACTAAAGCCATACCTGGTGAACAATGCACGGAATCGGCAATAAAAATCAGAAGTAGTAATATTGCATATCAATTGAAAATATTTTCTGTCAATTAAAACACCATGCAAAAATATGAATACAAATATATCTATCACCAAGTTGCATCAGAAGGAAAGAATTCTTTATTGGAACTTTGTCATGTATGATATGACCATATGTTACATAACAACGAATGGTTAGTGGCAATTTTGTTGGACTCATACAACCTTTAAGAGTCACATTCAATGATAAACTCAGGCTCATCAAAAAATAAAATAAAGCTTTAAAGCCTCAGAAACTTGTAGGAATTAAAACACATAATTTCCACACAACTTGGATTTTGATCGGCATGCAAGCAGCACAAGGAACATTTGAGCAACAAGGCCAAAAGAATATCAATATGAAGCTGATCTGGTAAGTCTTGTAAGAGAACACCATTGAATCTCTTTTTTGTTAAATTGATTGAATCTAATATTATCAAAAACAACATTGCATTCAGAATCCGTTACTCACATCACAAGAGGAGACTGTGGTCTATCATGCCAAGTAGGAATGCCTGTTACTGGGTCCTGAAATAGTAATTAAAAAAAAAAAAACTGCTATGTTAATTTAAAAGGATGAGAGTGCCCTATACTGAACCACAACGGTACATGTCTATAGAAACCTAAATCAGGTTGCACAGACACAGATTTGTATTAGAATTTATCAAATGCAGGGAAAAAGGTAAGTATGCGAAACACTAACAGTAAAAGGACATGGACTGAGATGCAACTCATCATTTCTCCATGATCCCCAATTTTCCGTGAAAAGAGGCCACATCCAATGAATCACATCCTTCCAGCAGACCTATGGGAAGTCAAGATGATCAAAATAATGAAACGAAAAATGACATATCAATATACAAGAACTAGCTCTTGATAGAAGATATTAGGGAATTCAGTAGTGGGATTCGGTTAGATTTGTAGAAGTAATTTTATTGCTAGACTAGCAGACTTAATTGGTCGAATAATTAGGTGCCTTACTGCATTAGGTTATTGTATTTGTGTGTAGCATCTTATTATCACTGCTAGACAATTCTTTCTTTACCCTTTCCCTCTCTAAACCCCAAAATTTCTACAGTTCTGAACCTTACTTTGAATGCACCAGGTGAGAATAAAACTTTTTATCATTATATGACACCATGGTTTCTCTTTTATGAGGGGGAAAGCATATAAGTAGGAAAAGAAGCAAAATCAGTTGAAAGAGCATCTTTCCAAAATGAAAAACGAAGAAATACCTTACCAGAAGGGGCATCAATGAGATATTTATACAATAGAGGAAGTTCTCTTTGGAATTGGCTTTCAAATGTTGCTGGTGCACTACAAAGTAAATTTATGATTAAAGATCAATATGTTTGCAGAAAGTATCTTCAAAAGCTATAGTCAATCATCAACTGGATTTGACATTGTATGTTCAAATGTCTTGAGAGAATTATTGTTTATGAAAGAAATACTGCATTTCTGAGGACAAAAAAATGAAAGAAATTAAAAGCAGCTCGTATACCAACCAATACAAGCAACTTACAAATATGCAAGTGCTTTCCACTTGAACATTGTGATTCAGTTTTCTCTACCTACAGAGAAGTTCACTAGTAAAAACTAATAATTAGACAAGACAACTTTGCCAACCAGTAGCTATTGGGTACATTTACCGATTTTCAAAATTTACATGTCTTATTATTAAGGAAAATTCAACTATCAGATTTTCGAATGTTAAGTGAAATTCATGAAATTGATGCTCTTACTATAATTTCCCGCCAAGAAACAAGCATAGCTGTATCAAATTCTAGACTGATCAGTAATATAAATGAGGAATGAACTTCTTAACTACCTGTAGGGAACAACGTAAGGTGCAGCTACAATGCAACGGACACAAAAACTTTCTGCAAGGCTCCAGCCTTCCTGAATCAACATGAAAACCTCCTCAATTATCAGATCACTTAACAACTTAGTGGAATTTGGAACTTTTTCATGTTTGCATCTATGGAATAAATATACCATATATGCTTGGCGGTTCAGAAATTTTCATAAGCATGGAAAATTCCACCTGATGCTATCTCACGGAAATATAATACTATCATTCAGTTCTATCTGGAATATCTACTGCAAAATCTTTATTTTACCCACCATATTCACTAGTAGAAAATGGTGATGATTTTACTTTATATTCCAGTAGTATCAGGTGTCGCATTGTCTCCTTGAACACAAAAAAGTTTGATACAAATTATTTCGCAATTCAGATGCAGCAAACAGAAAAATTATATAAATCAATTTCCAATAACATTCTTGGCTTAATCAAATCCTATTCCCCAACTATGACAGAGATTTGCAATAAATAAATAAATTGCGACTACAATTTTCAATTTAGAATACCAAAGCAAAAAAATTTATCACAATAAGGTCACCATCCAAGCTTTGGCCATCTCCAAATATCCTTTCAATTAAAGAATAGCATTCTCGTCTATGATCTTTTGAAACTTTACTTTTCTGCAAGCAAAAGGACGACTCTGCTTTCCCTGATAAAGTAAAAGGCCCATCAGAATTAAGAAATTTAGTTTCACCCGTTATAAGAGCACTCTACTTTCATATGCAGAACCAAATGGATAGTTCAAACCTTCAACGTCATCATTTTGATCAGCAGAAAGCACCGGGGGCGATGAAACTGGGCAATATTGAACATGATTTTCAGCCAAGTGAGGACTTAAGCTCTAAAAAGAAAGTATTCCGTTCAAGTCCCAACTAATAACAGTAAGAAAAGCAAATAAAATAAAGTAAAACACTGCTATTCTTGACTTGGTGTAGAAATATATAATGCAAACCTCATGAGCGGAATGAGTTATTAGAATCACATCATATTGTTTCTGATCACAAGCAAAAGCTGCGGTAATGGCCTGCAATCAACAACAATGAATCAGACATTTCAAGCTAAACGAAACTAGAAAATAAAGTAAGCAAACTTATACCACATGAATTCATAGATAGGTTCCTAACACACTTGTTTCTGTACTCGTTAATTTCATGAACAGATATATTGAGTAGTAGTAGTCTAGTAGACCAAAAATTTCAAGTTAAAATTGAGCAAAGGCATCACCCCCTATGTTGAACAATACTCAATTTGGAAAACAAGTTTCGGCAAGTTAAAGATACAGTTGAACAAAACGCCTTTATGTTTGTTTAAGATTCTATTACAATTAGAATCAATTCTATTGGAAGCTAAAATTTGTAACTTCAATTGATATTGCTTTGGATTATGTATCCAATTGATTTCAACCATTGATTTAACTTGGGAATAGCAAATCACTACAATTACAATCTTAAACAAACCTACAAACGTTTTACTAGAAATCACAAAACAACAAGCAGAAGCAGTGAGTCATTTTCCTTTTTATTCTCTTTTAAATTTGGCAATCAGACAAACAGAGAGATGGTAATGATTGAAGAAGATGAAGAAGCACTAACAGCAAGAGGGTAGACATCGCCTTTAGTACCGAAGGCCATGAACACTGCTTTCGGTTTCCTTCTCTCCATTTTCCTTTCTCACGAACACAACACCACTGGATTTCCTTGTTCCCTACCTAATTTTTTGGTTTCAAATTATAACTATGAAACCAAAAAAATTATAAGCCTCAATACCAAATAAATAAATATAAATAATAAATATATAAGAGCACGTGTATTTCAGCTTATTTGATAAAATAAATATTTATTTTAATAAAAAATAATTATAAGAATTTTTAATTTATTTATTTATACTTCTTAAAATAATTAAATTTTTTTGCTTATTTTAAAAAGTAAATATTAAGTTATTTCTCGGCAAAATATCTTATTACTATTATTATAGCCAAACATACATAACTTCTAATTTATAAGATAATTATATGAAAAATAATTATTTATTTTTAAGTTTAAATAATTGAGCTAAATATAAAAAAAAAAAAAACTTCTACTATCTTTTTATGCTATCGTTTATGGTTCCTACTTATTACTCCATCCGTTTTTTTTTTCTGCTAAAGTTTTTACATGCATCAAGAAAATATTAATTATATATAATATTTTACCATGATCATGATTTTTGAATAAAATATTCTTATTTATATCTTGAAAATGTACAAAAATAATACTTTTATACAAAATTAAAAAGTTTAAACATGACAAAAGAGGATTGGAGGGAGTAGGAGTATCACTCTTTACATGTTAGAAACTTATAATCCCGCGATACATACACACTATTAGCCTTTTACACCACATCACATCATTAAAATATGACCCCTAATTAAGTTTTCTTTCTTTTTTTTTTATTTTGAAAACATATCTTAATAGAATTATAAATAAGTTTAAGTGTAAATAGTAGTGTGCACTACATATTTTCCAGTTCCAAAACTTAATAAAACTTGCCAATTTTTGTTGGGTTGAATTCAGTTGGAAGATACAACTTATTTCAATTTTGTCTTTATCTCTATCATAACACTCAAACACCGTATTAGTTGTTGGTTTAGTGATTGTAATCGCATTTAGTCTCTTTTTTTTCTCATTTTCTATTTTTCATTAGCGGTACAGGTTTTGAACATGGAACTATTATTCCATGAACACAATATTTAATTACTTTTTCATAATAATAAAATAATTTCAACACAGATTTTAAAATAAACGTAGTGTTATTTTAATATGTCTAGAGCTTTTATTGGTTGTGTTTATTTTTTATTCATGCTGAAATTACTTTTATAAAGACCCCAGCAGGGAATCATTGTAAATTTGTAATTTTTGTGCAAGAGTAGTTGTTGATTCTCAGGCAAACATTCACTTGGATTTTCTCTGGCCTTCGCGGCCATAATTCCTCTCCAGCAAAAACAAAAATAAAATAATAAAGAGGCACTCAGTGAGACAGTAAATTCAATAAACATAGATTCAAATTTGTAACCATCTGCAAGCAAAGCAGAGTATAACAATTAAAATGAGAGCAAAACTACTATCAACAACCAGTAAAAATAGGAACAAAACTTTGGTGGTAGTGGGCCTCATCAACTCTCAGAGTCTCAGTTCAAAACTTTCAAAGTAAATTCAGGGAAAATTTGGCTGACACGCAGAACATGTACTGATCTGTATGCCTGTTATGCTTTTGCCTTCTGCCATTCATTCATGACAGCTTTCTTCTTGAGTCTGGCCTGAAATGTACTTGTCCATGAGCTGCGTCAGTTCACTTTCCAACTCCTTCTCAAGTTCAACCTGCTCCTGCCACTGCTTCTTCTTCAAAGCCCACTTTTTCTCTTCATGAATTTTCATGATATTATCTCTCTCTGCATCAAATTGCATCATTTCCTTCTCTTGGGGCCTTATCAAATTAGAAATATTCTCCACTCTGTTAATTGAAGAAAGACTTGAGAATGCTGAAAGCCATTGCAGTTATGCTTCAGAAGTAACAAGATTGAAACTTGCTTACTAATCACTTAGCTCAGTATTAGGGAATTGGCAACAAATAGCTAAGACAGATTTAGTAGAAGAATGATAATATGCAACAGTAATTTAGAAACATAGTTGGAATAATGTGCAAGAAGAAGGGAATATTACTTGTGCCTGTCATCCTCTTTCTCAAAAGAATCTCCACAAGACTCTTTCACCTTTTCTCTCTTTTCCTGCTGCAACTTCTCAAACTTATCTTCCTTATTAGCTATAGCTTGATGAATGATTTGCATTTGATCCTGAAAGAATTTTTCTTGTGCGTCCATCTATAACACATTATGTCAAAAAGATCAGTCATAAAAGGATTTTTAAACATCATCATTCAGAAGGCTACTACCAAAGACAAACAATCTAAGTATCTTCTTAGACAACCAAATGAGCACGAGAGTAACATCAATCTCAGTCGTAAAACATTACCTCCTCCTTGTACTTTTGATGTTGTTCTTTAGTTCGTTCTCGCACAATACAGATTTCTTCTGTTGTTAGGCGAAACTTCTCACTTATTTTATACAAAGAGTCAGCATAGACTTGTGATTTGATTTGTTCATTAGCTATCATGTTCTTAAAATAGTCAAGCCGCTGACTATCATCATTAATGTGCTTTATCTTGCTCTCAACCATCTCTTGATATGACCTCATTTCAAACTTCAATTTTGACTTCCCTAAAAAAGTATATATGTATCAGCAAGACAGAAATATTCATTCAAAATATTAATCACAAGGGGAAAAGCAACTGAAAAAAAACAAAAAGGACAGACACACACACAACAATAAATCCTAGCGCCCCCTATTACAGAATACAGACAAAGAAGTATGCCAGCCAGGAATTTAGACTGCCAAACTTCATAAAATATTTAGAGTCTCATCTTCAAGTTCACCATAAATTATTTCAATCAACAACCTTTTCACATAAGTACATAACATGAACTGATGGGAAAGAACATAGAAAGAGGCTGATTAAAAGATAGAAGAGAAATACCTTTAGAGTGCTTGTTGAAAATATCCAAATCTTCTCTAGAAGCCAAGTAACCATAAAGTTGACGCTTCCCGCCCGGAACAAATGGATTTTGACAGCGATTCCAAGCCTCCCTATCTCTTCCTTGCTCTCTAAAATGCTTGTGGAGCCTCACAGATTCTAAATAACCACCTGTGGATGCCTCAAAAATTAAAACGCTCATCCCTCGGTGCCCATGTGGACCGTATGAGTGTCGCGCCTTCAATGCAGCATAATCACTAAAGCAATCAAGGAGTTCTTGATTCCCCATCCCATTCCACTGCAACTCAATTCAGTTAGGTACAAGTTTAACAACAGAAAAATGTATAACTTGATAGAAAACAACAGAAAACTAGCAGACTCTTCCAGGAGGTATGACAATTAGTAAGATAACTATACAAATAGAAGTATAGAACTTCAGCAAGTGGATGCTTACGTGATTTTAAAATAAGGAAGTAAACTAAGACTAAATACATACTTCAAAAAAAAAAAAATAGCAGGGGGGAAGGAGGAGGGATGAGGAAATATTTGTATTTGTACCTTACTGTTTTCATCCTGCTCATATCTTGTATTCATAATAACAACCATGGGGGGCCAAACTATTTCATGATCCTTGACTTTCTTATCAAGACCCTCCCATCTGCCATAGGCTTCAGCAACCGTTGTCAATGCAGCTCGTCTCCTGAAGCACTCTTCCTCCAAAGTTTCAGCAAAGGCCCGGTGCAGCCTCGCTCTCCTTGATGTTATTGTCCTGGCATGATCCAAAAGGGGCTGCAGCCCTTGGTACCAATCAATAGCACCAGGACCCCCTTGACATGCTGGGCAATGCCACTGCCTTTCCTTTGAATTGATCTCCTCAACAGTCAGTCCATTTAACTTATCAAAGAAATCCCTGAACCACTTGCTCTTCTTGGACCCTTCATGGCTTTTCTCTCCAGTGTCCGAGTCAGTGTCATCCAAAGAAACATCATCATCACTATCAAATACGATATCAGGTTCCCTGTCAACAACTTCATCACCATTGGGTTCTGAGATTCTTTCATCCTTGCCTTGATCATTTTGACAATCAATGGATGGAGCTGTATCAACTTCAACATATGAATGTAATCCTTCCTCTGATGTTAGAGACATTACTGACTGTGAAGGCAACTTGCTGTCATTTGAAATTCCATTTCCACTGCAAGCCGGAACCTTTGGAGAAATGTTTTTGCCAGGAACGTTATTGTTGTTAGCTGCTCCTGATCCACCATTACCCCACTTCACCAGATTGCGGATCACATTAGGATTTCCCCATGCATTTGGACTACAACTTTGAGAAGACCAAAGTCTTGGAGCACTAGAATTCTGATCAGAATTCAATTTTGTGTTGGCTACATTCCAGCTCAATTGATTGACTTTGGAACCAGACACTCTATACACACTTCCCAACTCTGGAAATGGATCAGTACTGTCACCGGCCATTGTTCAATTTTCACCACCTACCACAGGATTGTGATAACTGTCATTTCAAAGAAGTGTTAATCACCTTGTGCAATGTTATGGAAAAATAAAAATCCCAGACGTTTCAAACTTTCAATGATGAAGCCTCAAGAGTAAAACTGCAAACAAAGATGATGGATGACTAATCGCAAAAATACATCTAGCAGGCCAGCATCGGAAGTTCCTGAGGTGTTGCGTGGTTTTCAGTAAAATCCTTAGAGACACAAATGTGAATAAGAGTTGACAAAAGTCATAAGAAACTGTACAAATTTTCTAACTTGTATCCACGAAACCGACGGATATAAAAATCCATAAACAGAAAGCCAACATTAGACCAATTCAATCAAAACGTGAAAAGCCCTTTTCAGCAACTCAGATTGGGTGTTAGTCCACAGACCAATCCATGGAAATAGAAAACATTCAGGTGCACTTTTCATCCACCCATCCTAAAATAGCACGAATCCCATAAACATACACCAAATCCCCTGAAACCATACAGTTATAGTCTTTTTTTTTCTTTTTTTTTCCCATAAAGGAAGGAGTAATGGAGGAACAGACTTGCCTGAAAAAGACCAAATCCCAGCAGGTACATTTGAGAATTCCACAAACGAATTCATCAATGTTGGCGACAGAAGACAAAGGACTCAGGGAGCAACAACGACGAATATAGAAAGGGAACGTAACAGAACATCAGAGGCATCTATTTATGATTATCTGTACCATATTGACTACAGTAACTGATAGTAACACACCATACTTAGCGAGCAAAAAAAATAATGCAATTGCACTTGAAGAGAAATGCATGTGAATGAAACGCAAGAATAATTTGGAAGAAGAAAAAGAAAATGGTTGGGAAGAGTAGAAAGAAGGAAGAACAGCAACACCTGATGAACGATGATGATGATGGTGCTAGACTCTCCTCCACGCCACTGAAGACCGTGAGGTTCGTTGTCGCACAGTGAAAAGGCCCACTCTGCATTTACGCGCCGCTGAGAGAGTGACTACTACTATAGATTTATACTAGTAGGTTAAACTGCATGTTTTATATTTAGTTGGTTTGGTGAAACCAACGCTTATTTAATAATATTAACGGTCATAATTTGTTAGGGTTAAATTTTAATTATATTAAATGAATGAATTAAATAAATTTTTATTTCTAATAAAAAGATGTGTGTTTATCCTACTCATAAAGTTTAATTAATAAACATATAAGAACATGTGTGAATATAAGTTCGATTCTCGGTTAACACTTTTACTTTTTAGTTGTATAACAATAAAATGAGAAGGTGTAAAGAGACAATAAATAATATAAAAAGCAGACATCAAGAATTTTGTTTGATTTATTTAATTTAATTAATAAAAATAAAACAGGTGCTAATTTTTCATTTCACGTATGAATAGAAAAATATGAAAAGAAAAAAATTATAAACATAAGAAAATAATTTTATCTCTAAGTGATGCTATTCTTTTTTTCTTTTTTTGGATAATCAAGTGATGATAACAAGTTTTGATACTGAAAATCTTGAAATATTTACTCACATTAAAAAGGAAAAAGAAAAAAAAGTAAAGACTTCATTATAATATTTTCTTGAATTAAATATATTTTTAGTTCTTATTAAGCTAGTAAATTCTTATTTTAGTTCTAAAAAATTGTATTTTATTTTTAAAAAGTTATGTGTGTTTTAAATTTTAATCCCAAAAAAGTGATAAATCAGGGATTAAAAACACACTAATTTATTCAATATAAGGAAGAATGAACAAAATATTTTTAAAAATTACAATTAAAATTCATTAACTTTTGTGAGACTAAAAATATAAATGACTTTTTTTTAATCTTATATTTTCATGTCAATCAGATGAAAGAAAAATTATTTTGTACTTTATTTTTTCTTTTTATCTTTCTTTTTTTTACATTTATGAAATGTTTGTTGACATGACACTGTGTTAACCACATTAAAATTTAATAGCACTAAACAATAAGACTAAACTCAGTATATATTTAGAATAGTTTATATTTAACTTCGTTTGTAGAGTTTATAAATGTTTATAAACCATTTTAATTTATTTTGATAAATTTTTTAAAAGAGCTTATCAGAATGAATTATTTATATTTTATTTAAGAAAAATTATCGTTTTACCTATAAATTAACTCTTATTTTTAAAAAAATTATGACAAACACTTAGTAAAGTTGTATACCTGTAAACGTACCGTTACTCACGTTAGATATTAAGTATATGTTTGGAAAAATGTTAGGTTAGGTGAGAATTAATTTTGAAGTGTTAAAATTGATTTTGATTGTTAAATTAACTGTTTGTTTTTGTATTGAGAAAAAAGTTAAAATTGATTTTGACTGAAACAAGGTGAGACTTACTTTTAAGTTGGGTTAAAAAATTTACATTTTACTTTTACTCCAAACTTGTTTTTTAAGAAAAAAAATATCTAAATATAAATTACGTTACTTTGAAATCAATTTTACATCAAATTAATTCTATCAAATTACGTTGATCCTAAATCAATTCTATCCACGCTATACCAAACACACACTAAAACTACTTCCTAAACAACCAAAACTAAAGCGCAAAAAAAAAATGAATAGTACAAAATGAGGGGAAAATATTTAAGGTGATGTCTTATTCTATTCCTCTTGACTGATGCACCAAACAAACAAAAAACAGTATACAGTATCTTATTTTCTTCTGTGCAATCATATCTACCAAATGCTACTTACGTCTTTTCTCTAAAAATATGTTTTTTTTTAAAAAAAAAAAAACAATTCCATAATAACTTTTCTCGGACGTCATTTCATTTCAATTGATGCATCGGCCTGTTTCAGGTAAGCATCTCGTGATGCAGGTGTATATTATTTTGTCGATTGTTTAAATATTAATTTAATCTCGTAAATTACAACTATTAATTAATTAAATTTTTTAAATTAACAAACAGTTTTAAAAGTGATTATAAATCTAATTACTAAAAGTATAGAAAAATTTGAGTCTCTTATCAAATCAATTTATTTTTTAAATTTATTTAAAATAAATTTAATTTTTATTTCTTAAACTATTTAAATATTAAATTATCTATCCTAGTCATATACTACCTTAGTTAGTAAGCGTATAAAGACATGCTAGTGTGGATACGGAGTTTGATTTCTAGTTATACTATTTTCTTATGAAAAAATATTAAATGATTTAATCCCTTACCTTATTTAAAAATATATTATTTTGGTATATAATTAATTACCAGGACTAAAATAATTAGTGATTGGTTAAAAAAAATAATTAGTGATTGCAGTTTTAATAACTAAATAACTAAATTAATAATTGTTAATTTTGGAGGCTAATTTTTTTATTAGTTTAGGGATTAAATTAATTGAAGATAATAATTGAATAAACTAAATTTATAATTTGGTAGATGTACTATGATAAAACCTCAAAGAGGAAGAAGTAGATTAAAGGAAAGATAAGAAGGACATAATCAACTTTTTATAGAAACTCACTCAATTCTACTATTCTGATATTATTATTACAGTAAAGAATGTTTATTTATACTCGTATATACGTAATTGATACTCTCATATAACAAAATGGATTTTCTGATTTTATTGTTATTGGGCTGAACTAATGCTAGATTTGGTGGGTCAAATGATATAGTTCTCTAAGTCGAGTTGTGGGTCGATATCATACTCTCTTTAGAATGAAATACAAGAAAAAAATAATAATTTATTAATTTGAAATATAAGTAAATTTTAATTATTTTAAATTTATTCAATAGTACAATTTTAAAGTATCATTCATAATGAACCGTTTGACTTCTAAATTAGAAAAAATACACTTCACACTCAACGTGATCAGGGTTATTTTGGTATAATAAACTATTCTTTTAAATGAAATTAATAAAGTAAACTTAAATATAATTAACTAACTCACTTGATATTTTTTTTCATATTTCATTCTAAAAAATTGCTATGAATTAAAGAATATTGTTAACTAGAGTACAAGATGTATCCAGCAATATTATTAACTTAGTGTGAAATTCTCACAGAAAAAGGCGTACAAAGAAAATAAAGTTAAAACAACTGCATATTAATTAAAACCACGACATACATCCTAAAATATGTATGTGTTAATAAACAAATAAAATTAAACACCCGAACATACCACTGGATCCAATCTCACAAAGAAAAAATATACTTCAAATTCATTACCGGACGACATCCTAAACTTTTTCGTCAAAAATTTAAAAACAATGTCGTTCCCCTCCAAATGACAATGAACCATAACGAAGGTCATGCTGCCCATTTTTTCTTTGAACCTTTACCAAGACAAGAAATTGTACATATTGAACTCTATGATTATTATGCGATGCCGATTGAAAACCGAATCAACGTAACACCAAATACTAAACCAAACTCAAAGTACATTCTAGAAAAATACATGACGGCAATTCTGTGACACAACCAATATTCTCCAAGGAAATGATCCCTCTTTGAATAAGACCTTTACACGGAATTCTCCCAAGAAAGTACAACCAACCAAATGATGATGTTCACGACCCCGGTTAGCAACGCCATAAGCCAACTTGACGGTATATTTGTCTAAATTTGATGCACGCCACCTCCAACGGTCACTTTGCTTACTTGTAAACAAACTCCATCTCTCCTCAAATTGCTTGGGTTTGGCGTCAACCAATTACTAAGGGTATGACCTTTATGTTTTGGCTTTGCTTACTTGGTATTCTTCCTACGAATGAGCTTCGCTACCACCGGAACCTTTCGACATCTGCTATGTGCCAGAGTTGGCTGATGAAACCATTATGCACTGCTTGCGTGACTGTGCTCATGCGAGAGGTATTTGGCGCGGCGTTGGTGTTCGTGAGGACGCCCAGTTCTTGGATAATAACGTTGTTTCTTGGGCTTCTAGCTTCTTAAAGAATGGCAATGAAATCTTGTTCGCTTGCACTGCGTGACATGTGTGGTGCGCTCGTAATAAAGCTGTTATTAGTGGTAAGATCATGTCTAACTTAGAGACCATTTCAGCAATTCACAGCAATGCATCCGACTTACTGCAGCGGTTGAACACTTCTATCTCTCGGGTTTCTTTGCAAAAAGAAGTCTATTGGTGCGCTCCGAGGGAGAATCAAGTGAAGTTGAATATCGACGGTAGTTGTATTGGGAATCCAGGTCCGGCAAGGGCTGGCGACCTCCTCCGTAATCACTGCGGAGAGTTGCTTCTTGGCTTCTACGAATCTCTGGGCGATTCCACGAGTTTTCATGCGGAGGTTGTCGGCCTCTATCGTGGTCTTTTCCTTACATGGGAACTTGGTTATCGTGAAGTTGTTTGCCACTTTGACTCGCTCCTTGCGATGGAGACCGTCAAGCTAGGTGCCGGAGAATTTCATCTTTATGCTGCATTGATCCAGTCCATCAAGGAGCTCTTGTCTCACAATTGGATTTGTCGGTTTGAGCATGCTTATAGGGAATCAAACTTGTGTGCTGATGCCCTCCCGAAGCTTGCATCTGGCGGTACTTTTCCTCTTACAGTGATCCACTCTCCTATCCCTCAGCTGTCTAGTTTGTTGTTGGCTGATAGAGTAGGACTTGTTCACTTTAGATCCCTTCCTTCTTAGTTTTTTAGTTTTTTATTTTTATTTATTTTTCCGATGTATCAAAAAAAAACTCCATCTAATTCCCAACAAAAAGAATAAAATAGATTTTATTCTCATATAAATAAATGTTGACGTCACGACCACTTTCAAATCCAACACTCATCCACCCATTCATCGCCCTCGTTCACCGTAAAAGAAGTAAAGAACTATCAGAAGATATTAAAAGCAACCTCTTATAATGCTCACGGTGACAAGACCTATTTAGCACATTATCATTTCAAAAATCAATTTTTCGACACCACCAACTCCACAAACCAACTGTTAGTGAACATGGTATCTCAGGGAAAAATGAGAGAAAAAGGAACAAAATAGAAATAAAATTTTATTGATTCACAACTTATGAATAATACAAAGGAGAAGTCATTATTTATAGCTTCATAATGTAATTGCTAAAGTAACTACTACCAGAAGAAATTAAACTAATTATAACTGCCTAATGTTGACATGGAAATAACAAAAAAAAAAAAACTAATTCTAATTAAGTATTTAACCATCCTTGCCATTACATTTACAGCCCCCCTCAAGCACAGGATTGGAACATGTTGATCAATCCGAGCTTGTTAAGAAACCGAAGAAAAGATGTAGTGTCATGCCAGAAATACATCGGCAAAAAAGGAAAGAGATACAATCATATAAAATCAGCAAAGCAAAGACATAAAAGCCTGTAAAATCATGCAAGCTTAACCACTAGATAGGAATGACCTTTAACACTTAACCATCTATGAGAAGCAAAACCATCACATGCTTAACCACACAAGCAGAAGCTAAAATTAACATCGCTTAACCACTTGGCAAAAGCAAGCTTAACCACTCAAAACAGAAGTGAACCTCAACATATAGCCACTTAACCACAATGAGTAAAAGCCAAAAACAATAAGGAAAAAAAAACCATAAGGCATCACCAAATCAGAGATGAAATGCTGCAATAGCTAACTTCAAACCAGTGTCTTCAAAGAGACTTTCCACAAACAGCTTTTGAAGTCAAGAATAGAACAATAGATCCAAACACTTAAGGCATCGAGACCTCTTTCAAGACCCATTTAGCCCATTATCATTTCAAAAATCAATTTTTCGACACCACCAACTTGAATAAACATATTCTCCACAAACCAATTGTTAGTGAACATGGTATCTCAGGAAAAATGAGAGAAAAAGGAACAAAATAGAAATCAAATTTTATTGATTCACAACTTATGAATATTACAAAAGAGAAGCTATTATTTATAGCTTCATAATGTGACTGCTAAAGTAACTGCTACCAGAAAAAATGAAAACTACCTAATGCTGACATGGAAATAACAAAAAAACTAATTCTAATTAAGTATTTAACCATCCTTACCATTACCCGAACTGCATTCTACAGACCCAAAACCAAAACAACGACAAATGTCAACCCACCACTTTGACGCCCCCTCTAGGACACTCAACCCTATAGACTCTCCATATTTCGATCTTAAAAAAACCACTCACAATGACTCGTTCTCAGTTTTCAACCATCACACCCTATACTTTTTTCAAAAATAAAAAAGAAGTAACTATTGATATAAAATCAAATAGAAATTATTTACAAAAAATTAAATAAAAATAAATTTAGGAAAAAAAGTAACAGCCAATGAACTGTGTCCAAACGGTATGAGATAAAAGTGTTTTATTTTTACCTAATTAATTTTTTTATTCTTTTTTACTCTAAAAATTATAGTAAAGAGAGACACCTATCATCGGGCAAGGAATCAATACTCTAAGTTAAGGGTCCAACCCAGGGATGACTTAACATATTTAGAGGCCTAAAGCAAATTTTTTATGTAATGCCTTTTAATTATATACGTTAAAAAAAACCAAAGTTCATTATACAATTACGTATATCAATTAGTGTATTATTTTTTACTAGTATAAATTCTTTAAGTGATATTTATTTATATTCAATATATTTATAAAATTAATTTGTTTTTTTGTTTATAAAAATTTATTTGGTGGGCCTATTTTTTATCTAAAAATTTGGGGGCCCAAGCCCTTGTTTTAGTTGTTTGGGCCTTGAGCTAGCCCTGATCCAACCTATAAGTAGCGAGTGTCACCCCTTCATGTTAGGTCAACTCAAAGCTGCGTAACAAGATTTAGAGAGAGCTGGCTAAGCACCGGAAGATCTTGCTAGAGAGGATTACTCAGCAAAAGGGGCTTAATAATACCAGAAGAAAATCAAACCCGGTAGAGGATCTCCGATTTTCATCTTTATACTTTTGAGGTATGGGTAAATTCAGTTCTTATCATTTTAATTGTGTATATTTGATTCCTATTTTGCAAAAACTGCGTAAATTGACTCTTGATGGAACAATAACATAAAACTACACATAACTTCAAAATAAAAATAACTAAAAATAAAATAAAATCGAGAAAACAACAAACAATAAAAAAACCCTAACCATTCCCTTTTTCTTTTGCCAACGTCTCACCGGTGTGTACATCAACAACATCTTCTCTGCCCTAACTAGCTTGACCTAATTCCCCAAACAATTGCGGCCGAAAAATTGCGGCCACAATCATCCATCAAAGAAGTGCCTAGTGTCCTTCTTTGTATTAAGCCATTAATTGACTTTAACTAGTTCAATCTCGAACCATCATCACAAAGGACTAAGCTTCTGTGGTTATGGTAGGATCTAGCGACAAGGATTCCATAAACCCTAGAGACAGCCACAGATTAGAAGAGGGAAGAGAAATGGTGTTGTAACATTTATTTATTTTTTTCATTTTTTATGATTTTATGTTAATTATAATTTAGCTGCAATATTTTGTCTTAAATGCATTTTAGTATCAGTTTTTTCTCTTAAGATAGAGTTCGGCCCTCAATAATGAGGGGAAATGGGAAGGCATTCGTACATTTGTATGCATTACATGCGTCCCAAGCTCACTACGAATAGGGGTGGCAAAACAGGCTAGCCCTACCTGCCAGGCCAACATCTATTTAAGCCAACTAAAAAACGGGGTGGGCTAGCTCGCCAAAAAAAGGGCCTGATATCCCAGCCCAACCCAGTCGCGGTCTAGCCCGGCAAAAACCTGATTTCATTAAAAAAAATAAATCTAATTTTGTTTCTAAAATCACAAAAAAAGAAAAAAGAAAAATGACATATTCACAAATCACACTACTTTACACTTCACGATTCACAAATACCATAAAGAAATAAAAAGATTCAGCACTACTCAGCATATGGAAGCAACAACGAGAGGAAAGAACAACAAGTCATCATCATTCTTCAACACAACAGGTCAGTAGCGCTCATTTAGAGGGAAAAAAAAGAAGAAGAACGATACAGGACATATCAGCGATAGCGAGAGGAAGAAAGAGGAGGAAGTTCACCTTGCATGATAGAGAGGGACGCACTGGACGGCTGCGGCGGCGCTGCAAGCTGCTTTGTCTCTGACGTCGTTGCTTGAAAGGAGAAGAAGGCGTGAGAAGAGTTAGAGAGATAGAGGGCTGCGCTGCGTGCTATGTGTTCTAAGAGTGAGAAGTGACAAATTAGGGTTCAAAGAATCAAAATGTTCTTTTCCGTTTTTTTTCTTAAACTGGGTTTTAATGTTTTTTTTAATAAAAAAACTGGCTTGCCCGGCCTCGCCCCTCCAGTAGCCCGCGTAACCTCCATGTAAAACCAAGTGGGCTTTTTTTGGTGGGCTTATTTTATCAGCCTATCCCGCCTAATAACAGCGGGTCAGTGGGCCAGCCTGATGGGCCCAACCCATATTTCCATCCCTACGACTCTGTGACTTGACTTTGCGACTTCTCGATTTTAACACCACATACCAGGAATAAAGGGATAGGCACAATAGTGTTAAATAATCTATTCTCTATACGAGATGCGGCTGGGATCGAGAATTGATCCGAGAGAATTAGACTAGATTATTTGAGTTGAATGAAGTAGGAATAGTTCATTTAGGTGTTCTCCTGTAGAGTGAATCTAGTGCTTTGCTTGATGGAAGCACTAAGGGAACGTCTTTCAATGACTTAGTTCGGGTTATTCATTTCTACCTAACCAACATACATACGATCTTATTGGGACACCTTTTCCCTGTCCTCATCCAGAGAATCGAGAACCATTCTCTCCCTCTCTTGACAACTAAAGAAGGTCTCTTCTCAAGATAGAAAAGGAGTGAAGATCTAGTCTTGAAGAAAGGTTAAGCCTGGGACACTCTCTCTCTTCCCACATTAATACACATAATATGAGAAGAATCAACTACATAAAATACACATTTTAAAAAATTTTATACCGCATAATACAAAAAGTTAAATTATAATTAACCTAATTACTTTTAAACTGCCATATCATTATTGTCCATAGACTAAAAATTTAAAGTTCACTTTTTTAAATAGTTGATTACGAAATTTACACAATTAATTATAACTGCGTAAACTAAAATTAAACATATGTCAAATTAAAAGGAAAAGAGTACAATTAAATTTCAAAAACACAATTTAACCCTCTTTTCTTGTGTTTTATGTGTTTTCAGTTAAATGTTAATAGAGGAACAACTTATTTTACTATATTATGTTGTTATTCCATTTTGTTAATCATATTCTACCTTGTTCTATTATAAGTAACAAAGAAGTCATTAGATTCGATGTAGTGGTGAAAAACATAACTTATATAATGTATATGAGATTCTAGATTCAAACTTCAATGCTTTTGTATGCTCAAAAAAAAAATTTGCAAATAAGCCCTCGATCTCTATTCTAGCTAATAGATAAAATTTGTTAGGAAATATATGGAAACTACTTCAATAATAATATATTGATATATAATCTTTCTTGAAAAAACAAATGTAGTGAAAGGGAAAATATTTGTTATGGAAACTACTTCAATAGTAATAAAAACCCCTCCGGATCCATATAGGCATGGTAGCATTGCAATACTTGTTATTTTAAAAAATACCAAATAATCACATAACAATTTAGATTCAAATTAACATTTGGAGAAAGAGCATGAAAAAGGAGTAGGAACACAGAGCAAAAAGTATTTAAATTTGTTATTGACACAAAAGAACTTGTATGTATCAGACCGTAAGGATGGATCCCAACAAAACACACAGGTAATGAGAAAATTTAGATTTTTGAGTATTTTTGTGATTTTAAATTGAAGCATCGTTCTTCATGATCAGTTGCATCAATGTCTGAGTAGAAAATAGCAGAATGAAATAATTTATCATACTCTATTACTTTATTCTTGATTTTATTACTCTTTTATTATGAAATTGAAACGTTTACATCAAATGTCACTTATGTCATAAGTTTATCCTCAATTTTGAGTAGCCAATTACCAGTTAATTTGAGAACAAGTGAATCGTGTAGATAGAACAGAACAAAACACTGAATGTGTTTCATTCTCCTTGACTTTCACTTTTTTAGTAAAATCAAAATGTATTATTTTTTAACATTGTATTCTGTTTCAATTTTTTGTTTAAACGTTTCAAGCGTAAAGAAAACATATATTATAATCTAGCCCATTGTTTGTCATTCACTGTCTATTTTATTACATATTTTTTAATTGTTATTTTAGTTATACATTGTTTTTAATGGTTAATTACTAGTTTGCTTGAGAACGAGTATTCAACGATGGTGAAGAAGGGTCCATGCTTGCACTGTGGAACTAACTGTAAGTCATCCCTTCCTATATGTTTATTTTAATTTTTTGGTATTCCTATATTTAAAAATTTGTTTCATATCTTGTATCATAGCATTTACTAATTTCCTTTTAAGTGAAAATATACGTTAACCCTTTGATGTTTGACTTGTGTGAATCAGCCTCCCAAATTTCAAAGTGTATTTATTGATCCCTCCAATATTTATAAATGGCGCGAAATACCATTAGTCAAATGTGATATATAAATTTCTATTATGTTGATATGTATTTGACCTCAAAGTCTTTTGGTGTCTCTATTTTTTCTTAATACAAAAATAAATTAATAAAAAGTAAGAAATTAGTCGCTTATATATTTACATATATGCCATTTTATATTGTGCCATATGAAAATTGTAATTGATTTTTTTCTATGATTGGCATCACTAGCTAAGCATATGTTTGGAAAAGATTAATTTTAAAAAATAATCACATATTTTTTAAAATTCGTCTCATAAAATTTATGAAAATGAGATTTTTTTTTTTTTTAAAAAATAAGCTAATCCAAACAAACTTGAACTAACATATATGATATGGATTACAGGCACTCCACTGTGGCGTAATGGACCAATTGAGAAGCCAGTACTATGTAACGCTTGTGGATCACGCTATAAGCTGAAAGGAAACCTTGAGAACTATCTCCCCAAGAATGTCCAATTTCAGTTAGACTCGGATCATGGCTCAGAAACTAATGTTCATGGAGGAGGCAATAATGACTTCATCAATAATGTTGTTCATGAGGAGCAGCTTTCAAGCCAGAATCTGCCTGCTGATAACCAGAATCTGCCTACAGGTAAATTATACAAACAAGATCAAAGTAGCCATTTTCATTGCATTTCTATCACCTACTTCACTTTCTTTCTATGATGATGATGATGATGATGATTCCATACACATTCCAAATTATTATTCCCATTGTTGATTTGTTGTGGATAAGAACACATAAAATGGAACTAGAATCTCAGACACGTACAAGATTGTGTTATTTGTCTTAATGCAAAGTTTGCAAATTAAATGAGTCTAAACTCTAAATAATAGTAACACTTTCAGGATATAATGACATGTTAAACTGAGAGTCTGAGAGACACATTTTAGAATGAATCATGTCTTATTAAGAAGACACTTTGATGAAAATTCACGTCGTGCGTGTATATTTTTCCAGAAAAAAAATAAAAAAAAAGACTAAACTTCATGAGATATAGTTGTCTTTTGGCTATCCTGTATAATACCATGCATATATATATCTTGGATCATTGATAGTAAATGGTAAACTACATGCTTGTCCTCTGTTTTGTTCTGCAATTCTGTTTTCTAGTTTTTTCTTTTTGTTTTGTTTAGGTCTTTCTCTGTTTTCCTTTTTGTTCTGTTCTTTTCCCCTCTTATTTGGTGTTGTAATCGGCTATGAATCTGCACTCTTGTACTTCGCTTATTATTGGTATCAAAATATTTCTCTTTTGCTGATAAAAAATTATTGGTAAATGTTAGACTACAACTATTTACAACGGTAACTATAGTCAATAATTATATTGTGATTATTATTTGTACCACACATTTTATTTTTTTTTACCTCTGTACATGATTTTTTTCTCTTTTCAAAAGTATCTCTAGTTCAGAAACTAACAACAGTTTTTGACTCATATCATAACACACTGAAATAGAGAAACCATTTTTCATGACTGATTTGTTTGATTTTCGAAGTTTATAAATTTTGTTGTGGTTACTTACATAATTTTTTTAATATATTAATTACGAATTTATTAGTTTTATTTTAATCTTTTACATTAATAATACACACAAATCAGAACTAAAATGTAAGTTTCTTATTTATTTCAAATTTAGTCTCTATCATTTTTATTAATTTCTCCTTTGATTATAAATATGTTTAGCTTAATTGTGTTATTTAACGTCCATAACCTACAGGTTTGATTTTGATTGGTGTGTATTATTAATATAAAAAATTAGATTAGCATCTAAATGCAAAATAAATTCATAATATATTTTTTGACAATTAAATGGAAAGCTAATAAATTCATAATATATTAACGAGTAACATAATTTGAATTATTTTTTGTACGTAGTGTTCAGGTTTGATCTTATAATCTGGTGTTTATTATTGATATTCCTTATCATTTAATTTGTCCAATCCTAATGGTTTATATGATTTAAAATTTTCAATCATTGGCGACTCTAATTTTGTTAGGTGGGAGAACTGAGGATCTTTTGAACTGTAGAATCCCTACAAAGAAACGAACAAGGGTTGTGTATAGGGAGATGACAGCCATGGATGTGTTTCAGAAGCAGCTTCTGAATATCATGAGATCTGGATGTGTAAAGCTGCCAGATGAATCAAACCCTGAAGAGGTTCTCATGTTTGATCAAGTCAACAACTTCATACCCAGCAATGAGGTTGGAGGATCTGGATGCATTCTTCTTAATAATAATAATAATAATAATAATGTCACTTCTGCAGCTGCTCAAGGATCATCCTCTGCCTCTTCAGCAAATAATAATAATTAGCATCATCTATATCTGAATCTGCATGGTGCTTTTGGACTTAATTTATTAAGCATTTGAACCTTTAAATTAATTAGCTTTCGAAAATTTGCAAACTATATATGTTGTCCTTTATTTTGGTATTATGATTTCTGCACTTCACTATCATCTAAATTATGTTTAAGGTTTAAGCTGTTTGACTATTGTTAATTTTACAAACTAAATTAATTGCTGATTTTAACTTTTAAAACCAAGTAGTTAATACCTTCACTCTCAAAATAATAAAGTTTTATTTTTTATATTTATTGTTTTAAACTTAATTTAAACGGCTAAAATCTCATCCAGTTTTTATCGGAAATGGAGATGATCTCGTACCATCATATATCTATATATCTATCTTTTATTTAATTTCAAGTTTTGGTCTAGATTTTGACATTTCTAAATTATTATATTGTCTTAAATTATAAAAAAAATTATTATATTGTTTTTGTTAATAAATTTGTCAGATGTCTAAAAGAATTCCAAGGCTTAAGCTTGCACTCATACGTCCTCTAGCTTTTTCGTTCTCATAAATTTAAGATTGAAGTATTATTATTGTAATGATTCAATATAAAAGATGTATGCTACATTACCTTGATTATGAACTCGTTTATTTTAATTTATTTGATAAAATAAGTATTTATTTTAATAAAAAATAATTATAAATTTTTTTAATTTGTTTGTTTGTACATCTGAAAATAATCAAAATAAAAAATTAATCATATTTTTTATTTATTTTAAAAAGTAGATACTAAGTTACTTATTAAAATAAAAAAAAAAATCTAATCATTTTTATTGTAGCCAATTTTATGATTGTTATAATAATTACTTAAAAAATATTCCATTCGCTCCCTTAAAAAGAATTTTTTGTCCTTTTTTATAAGAATCACTTTGAAATTTTATGTAATTCAAATTATTTTTTATTAAATTATCCTTATTTAATTAACTACTTTTATTCAAAGTCAATGTAATAAGTTGACGAGAGAGAAACTATCTCTCTTATAATAATTGGAGAAGATTAATTTAGTGGAAAGAGAGTAATACTATTAATTTTAATAATTAAGGGTAAATATGAAAAAAATGTTAAACTGCTACACAAGTTTAATTAATTTTCTTAAATTTACTAATTTTCTTAGTTCTTGTGTTTTTTAGAGGGTTTTATATATAGGAAGGAATGGAGTAATTAATTTTTTACTTATAAAAATAATTAATTTTTTTTTAAATTAATACGTGGGAAATGGGAATGCATTGTTCGGTGAGGTTTATGAGAGACTGAGATCTGAGAAAAGGATAACGTGCTTGATCCGCGCGTAAAGTTAACGTTCACCTCCCATCTAACGGAGAGTGACGTTGCAACGATACCATACCGACATGTCTCCTCTCTAAGCATAGTTTTCGGTGATCGAACGAATCTGAGTGTGAATCGGCATGGATTCAGCATTTGTGAGAAGAAGAAGATCTAAATCCAGATCCATGTTCTTCGCATTCAACCTATTCCTGTTCACACTCTCTTGCATCTCAGTCACCACCTTTGCTTCCATCCACATCTACGATCACGAACCCTTTCAAGAAGTTGGCAATGCTTACCTCCTCTCCGGCGGCAGCGAGGGCATCGTCGGTTCTCTCGCCACCGCTTCCCAAGCTCATTCCATCAACGATGGCCGTTCTTACATCCGGTAATTTCTCTCTCTGCTCGCGATTTGGCTTAGAGTTGGACTGACTAATGCAGTGTTAGGAAGATTGGAGCTGCATCGGTGTTCGATTCGTAGCTAAACTGTTGCATTGCTTAATTTTTATCCATACTGGTGCCGTAGGTGAAACAAATTGGAAATCCGTAGGTTCTTATGCCTATTTTGGTGGTTTCATGTGATTTGGGGGAAATATGGTCTAATTAATGGCTTAAAATTTTTAGGAGCAAAATAAGTACAAAAAATAGTGTTAACTTCTAACGTCACTCTGGCAATTTATCTTACATCTTACATCTCTTATAGAAACTATACAAATCGAATGACTAGATTCTAGAGCTAAAGTAGTCTTCTGCGTTGTCCCCTGGGGCCTCCTCGACTAAACTTATTCTTACAAGCTAGAACGCATCATTTGTGAATGACACTATCAAGATATGAGCTCGTAGTTAGGTTAACCTTTTTGGTGAATCCGTCATCAGTTTCCTAAAAATTTTGTTGCATTCTTTATGAACCGATTGTCTTTAGAAGCATGAAAGATATGCATTGGTTAGGAACACAGCATTGAAGCATGAAAATCACATGCGTCTTTAATATTATTAGAAATTAGAAATGTTAGAAATCGCATATGGATTAAACAATTTATATCTCTTACCTCGTCGTTGAGTTATGTGTCAAACACTCAAACATAGATGAAAACATATTGTTTGTTGTTTTGGGATGTAGATTTGAGAATATCACTTTTAGGAGAAGTAAAGCTGCAGCCAAGGATCGCCGTACTTTGCCAGTACACGTTATAATTTTTGAGGCCTCTGATCGTAACGACATAGGCGGTTCTGCTTATGGTGGACAACGGGCAATCTGTTGCACTTCTGATTTAGCTAAGATGGGAAATTGTAAGGAAGGAGAGATCATTAGGAGACCTTCTGCAACAGACATAAATTGGCCAGTCATTTTAGATGTATCTTTCAAGGGGAAATACCGAACTGCAAGTCTAGATTCTAAGGAAGTTCCCATCACAAAAACTGGAATGTATAATTTGTTTTTTGTTGCCTGTGACCCCAAGCTCAAGGCAGTGGTAATGAGCGGAAAGACAATCTGGAAAAACCCCGATGGATACTTACCTGGTAGGATGGCCCCATTAAAGAAGTTCTATGTATATATGGCCCTGGCTTATGTCTGCCTTAGCATCATTTGGTTCCTTCAGTATGTTAGATTTTGGGATGATGTGCTGCAACTTCAGCACTGTATCTCAGCTGTCATTGCTCTAGGATTGTTTGAGATGATTCTCTGGTACTTTGAGTATGTCAATTTCAACAATACCGGAATGAGACCAATTGCAGTCACAACATGGGTGGTCACTGTTGGGGCTACAAGAAAAGCGATATCGCGACTACTCATTCTCTCTGTTTCAATGGGTTATGGTGTTGTGCGACCCACTCTTGGTGGTCTTACATCAAAGGTTCTTTTACTTGGAGTAACTTACTTTCTAGCATCAGAGTTGCTGAATATTACTGAATATGTGGGGACAATCAACGATGTATCAGGAAGGGCAAGGCTCCTTCTGGTTCTTCCTGATGCTTTCTTAGATGCATTTTTAATATTATGGATTTTTACATCTCTTTCAAGAACACTGGAACAATTACAGGTATCCTTGCCTCAAGTTCCAATTATTTTTTGCACCTGTAAATTCTCTGTGTTCATTTTCTTACGATCTTGTTTTTTCAATATGTTTGGCATTTGTTATGGGATATGCATTGTCAGGCAAAACGAAGTTCTGTTAAATTGGATATATATAGGAAATTCTCAAATGCATTGGCAGTTACAGTGATCTCCTCTGTTGCTTGGATTGGATATGAGGTAAGGCTTGTAATCAATTTACTTTATATTGCATAAAATACCATAGACTGCTTCTAAAGAATAACTGAAATTAATATTTTATACTATAAATAAACTGATATGCATGTTTTGCTTTCTGGATATTGCATTGAGGCAAAAGCAGAGAGGGAAAAAACTGTCCGATCCCAACTTTTATGTACTATTCCTTTTCCAGCTTGCATTTAAGTACTGGACCTATCCCTTTATAGTTTCTACTTTCTATTACTCTCAAGTAGTCAAGTATTTAAGTATTGGGTCAGGAAAAAGAGTAGTTGTGTGATTCGGGTGGAGAAGAGAGAAATAGCGTACAGGAAAGAGTCAATATAGCACAAAATACACTGTTGGCACTCTATGTCCCGGTTAAGAGCTAAGTTTCTGAATTCTGAAAGAGCTTGCTCCTGTCACACTCGGCAATTAGCAACTACTACAGACTTGATGGAATGGTTTTGTGTGTGTTTCTTCTGTTTTCTAAGCTTCAGATAGGCACAGTAGATTCAAATACCCCTTTTGATATCGTTCCCACTGGTTGCAAGTTTTTTCAAACTGTGGTAGTGGTGTCATTTTTTTCCTGAAAAGCAAAGAGGCTGGTACATTATCCACCCTGTACCTCACTGCACATCAGCCAGAGGTAGAAGCATCTATAAAGCATCATTAAGGTGTTGCTGCTTGGTGCATGCAGGGCATTGGGCTGGCAGCTCACTATGCTATGGCTCAACTCAGCATTTAAGTCGATGCCTCAAGTGCTTTTGATAAACTGATCCCTGTATACATGAGTCATTGCTGTGATCTTCTTGATGACCGCAGTCCACATTTCCTCTATGTATTAGCGCCTTGCAAGAGAGTGATAGGTTGTTGTGTCTTGTGTCCTGTTTACTTTAGCTTTTTTATCCATACCTCTAGATTTATATACATGTCTTGCTTGCATTATGGAACAGCTAGCATTTGGTACACATTCTTAAATTAAGAATTGTTAAATAAATTATAAAATAGAACCTGCTATCATCTTTTCTTTTTCTCTTTGCATAAATGTCAAGTAGATCTACAGAGATTTGCTTGTGGAAGAAGAAGATCAATGGAGACTTTAATGATAAAGTGGATTAAATGGAAGATTAGTCTGATTAAAAGAGGAAAGGAAGACCTGAGAAAACATTAGGAGAAACCATCAACACGAACTTACTCCAAATGGTTTTACTAAAAATTTGGTTTTTAGGTAGACCCCTATCTCATTGATCCATGCAGCTGTCCTCCCACTGAATGCAATAAGGCTTGTTATTGTTATCATTGAAATATCAAGAAAAAAGTCATTAGTAGAAAAGAGTCAAGACAGTGTAAAGATCAGTGTCAAAAGATCACTGACAGATCAGAAACTGAATTTACACCATTCAACTTATCAATCAAGTGAATTAGAAGAAAAATCAAGATCATAGGAGACCAGAAGAAGAGCACTTTCATTATAAGTAAATTGATCAAATGGTTCGCATTCAGTGGTGACGAAATGGGATTCTTTGCTTTACAAATAGATATGAAAGTAACATCTTACTTGTGTATCTATCCTTTGATTTTATTCCACTGGGCTTCCATTTATTGATATGTTTTCCTTTTTTTGTTACAGAAATTCCTTATCCCTATTTAGCAAATTCTTTTTGTCAACTGTTGTTTTCCTATGGAAATTTACTGTCCTGTTTCATTCTTCTGTCTGTTTGTTATGTGCTAATGTCACCTCTACAGGTATACTTCAAAGCTACAGATCCTTTCAATGAACGCTGGCAGAGTGCTTGGATCATCACTGCTTTCTGGGACATTATAGCATTTGCGCTACTCTGTGTTATGTGCTATCTCTGGGCTCCATCCCAGAGCTCTCAAAGGTGAATTATATGTTTTAAGTCGCTGACATGACTTTTCCTTCCCAACATTTGTCATTGGTTATATTTCTCTTTCGAAGTGATTCATTAAATGCATGTCACCAACCTAGTAGACTGCAAGCTTTTGAAATTTAGGGCCGCTCCTCTTATGAGATCGCCTTGTCCTGAGAGGAAATCTTTATTGTATAAAAATTCCATTCATAGAGAAATGAAATCTCCTTTGCAAAATTTCCTGTTTATTCTGTTGGGTTGGATGGGTTAAGGCAAATTATGTTGTGTAGGTGCAGTATATGGTATGTCCTGGCTACCAGTTGAACTTTGAGATAGCTTTATCTGTAGTTGTGGAACAGTGAAAAGCAAAAAAAATAGCATGCCGTTTCGTGTTCTAATGTCTGATTCAAATGGCTTAGGGATGAGTTCCTCTTTTTGTGATTGATTTACCTTTGGAAACTATGCGCAGGTATGCATATTCGGAGGAAGTTGGAGAAGAGTCTGATGATGAAGAGGCTCAGTCTCTTACTAAGGGAAAGCAGGAAGGTCAAGGTGAACTGAGTTTAGTCAGGCAAGAGAAGAATACTGGAGCCGATGCATCCTTTGATCAAGAAGACGAGACAGAAGAGGATAAAAGGGAATAAGCTCTTAACAAATTTCTTTTACCACACTTTTACTGATTTACCTGGTGGGTTTTTTTAAGTCATAGACTTGTGCCACAACCCTTCACAAGAGGTGTTGTAAAATTTTGTTTATTTGTAACCGAATAGAACAGCTTCGTATTCATTATTTTAGAATACTAGTTGTTTTATCATGTATGTAATTAATGTATAACAAGTATTTCACATGCTGATGAGTGATGATCAAAATTTGTGTCCTTCTTGCCCTCACACTTTTGTCTTTTTATTGAGTTTTTTTATATACTCTCGGCAGCTACTGATTGTTTCATTTTTGTATACAAGTGCTTTGTTAATGTGTATTGCAGCGTAAATTTAATTCTACATTTTTTCAACTAATAATGATTAAACTTTTATTTCAGTTACCGAATTTTTAGTTTAATTCTTAACTTTATTGAAATGTGTTTTTTTTTTATCAACAAGGGAAAATATATTAAAAATGCACAAGAGGTGCAGAGAATACACGCAGTTCACAGATCACAACACTTACAGAGTATAAAAAACAAACAGAACTATAGATGCTAACTCTGAAACCATAACTATATTCTGCTGAAAATCAGAACAGAACAGCATTATGACCACGAAATACCTAGGCAAACCAGAGGCGCAACGTCCCAGCTTAAAAATGTGTACCAGACTCCCTTCGCCTTCGCTTTGATCCAGAACCAAGTGATTATTTTAATTTGCTGCCAAATTCTTGAATGCAGATATCCTGTTCAAAAATTTTCCTATTTCTAGCCTTCCAAATTTGCCATATACCGCAAACCAATTTGACTGCTATATTTCTCTGGCTTCCTCGTTACACTGTGGTAAATCCTCTGAATTGTAAAAAATGTTTTTTGATGTTTCCATGCGGTACCGATGAAATTCCCACCCATCCCAGGATTAACTTCCATAGTTCAAAAGTATTCTTACACTAAAAATATGTGATCTGTTTATTCTTCGGCTTCTTCACAAAATATGCACGCAGACTCCTCCTGAGCAAATATTCCACGTCGATACAAATTAAACCTTGACGGGATCTTATTCTGAACTGTTTTTCATGCGAACATACTCACCTTTAAAGGGACCTGAGTTTTTCAGAATATTTCAAAAAAAACTTATTTACTTTAGTCATTAGTGTGAGTCAAAAAAAGTTATACTAATTGAAGAAGGCTCAAGTGAATATTTTTTTGTATTATTCAATAAATTCAGAGACTAAATTACAGAATGTGTAAAGTTATGTATTAAAGTGATTGAAACTTGCAATTTCGGAGAAGTGAAAGTTTTGTCTCTGATTCAATGTGAGATTGTGAGGAATGAGATAAAAGTGGAACTCTCTCCTCAAGAAATATAATCTGAATATGTTGAACTAAATATACGGTCATGGCTATCTTAAGTTTTAGGAGAGGAGAAAAAAATTGATCTCTCATGGGACGTCTCCTTTGAAAATGATTAATGATCTAACTAACATTGTTTTTTGTATGCAAGTGCAACAACACTGTTTAAATCTTTTATAATTAATTAACACTGTTTTTATATTTTAAGTCCGTACATTTTGCTATTTTTAGTTCTTAAGTTTTAATTTAGGGATTTTAATTTTTTTATTTTTTTTTATAAAAGATATCCTCTCGTAGAAGATTATTCCTTCGAAACATTCTTAAGAACATAAAGATCATTAAGATAAATTTTGTTTCTATTAACAAATTTTTTTTTATACACACTGTCATAATTAACTTTTAAATATAATTGATAATCATTCATAAAAAATATATTTACTCTATGAAGTAATTAAAAATATATTACGTTCAGAATTCTTTTGAAAAAATATAATAAAATATTATGAAACAATAAGTATTGTTGCAGAGTTGACAGGAGAGAGTGAAGTGAACTTGGGACTGAGATGGGGAGTAGCAGTCAGCAGCGTCGTGGAAGCGAAGGTCACGTGAGTTCAGAATCATCAGAGCATCGGATTTTGGCCCCTAGCCGGCGTCCCGACGGAACCCTCCGTAAGCCCGTTCGCATCCGCGCCGGCTATGTTCCTCAGGATGAAGTCGCTATCTATCATCCCCGACCGGTCACTCTCTCTCACTCACTCACTCTCTCACCACCTTCTCTTCTCTTTCATTCAATTCTCACTCGCTTGCAGTATAAATATAATGCAGTTGAGAAGGGAAATGGCTTCGCGTTGCCACTCTGCACCTCCTGGTTCTGACCCTCATCAACCCGACGACAACGATAATAATAAACCTAAAACCAAAGCCGTTAAGCGGAATCAACGCAAGAAGGAGAAAAGACTTCAGGTTCCTCTCTCTCTTCTTTTCCCTTACATTCTTATCGGTTGAAATTTCTGTATCGAGATTCTCTTTGTTGCGCTCTTGAAGGCTGCTCTCGAGAAGGAAAAGAACTCGGAACCAAATGTAGCTCAAAATTGTGGAAAGCATGAAGCAGTGACATCGTCAGAATTGGAATCTGTCCATTCGTTAACCTCTCAGATGAATGAACAACTAGATCTTTCTGCGGATTCCTCCACTGTTGCTGTCAGTGCTGGTTCTGTGGAACAATGCTCAGAGCCTATTGGCGCTGGTCAAGATATAGATAAAAGAATTCGAGCGCTCAAAAAGAAGGTACTTCAACTATAAATTTTTTATGTTTTTTTATTTTTTGAGCTAACAATAACGCTATCTGGTTTAGTTACTTCTAGTTAATGTAAGCATATTTTTTTAATGCCTGAAATTGAATTGTGCTGATTCCGAGTGGGTAATGGAGAGTAAGACCAGTGAATAGTGATCTAAAGTCTAGACTAAATAATTCTGTGGCCTTTAATGATATTCAAAATGAGGAATGGGATTAGGGATTAGCAGTTTTGTTAGTATTTACTATCATAACATAGTATAGAATTACGTAAGTTGCTGCTGTATCTTACTGGAAATCTATATGTTCTTACTCCCCTAATTTTTACATTGCCTTTTTGTTCATCTTCTAAGGAAAACTCTCACTTGCAAATGTCATTTCAGTCTAAATGTATGTAAACTCCAATATCTTGCCAATTGGTATTGATTCACTTCCGATTAATCAAAATTTTGGCTTCATTCACGTATTTGGCTATCAATTATTCATTGAGCTGATGCCCGACGGCTATCCCCTGCTCCGTTGTCTGCCATCAATTTCTTTGTTTATTTCTGCTGGCTACTTCCATGTAGTGTTGTACTGTTGTCATTTCCACAAGAACCTCTCATATGAAAGTTTGGACTGGAATGAATGCATTGATAGCATGGTAAATTGGTAACAGTTGTGTTTCTGTTTAGCAAGAAGCCAAAATGAAAATACATGTCATCCACATTCAACTTGTTAAGGAGCTATAAACTGGCTGATATTTTAGTTGCTTACAAGGGAGTATTTGGTTGGAGAGGATTGCTCATGTTTTCAAGGTTGTCTCTTCAAAGTTGTTCTTGCTATAGGATAGGATTGTGTTAAGGCCTTCATCTAGATTATATGAATGGTGACTAACATGACACAGACACAATACATGTGTTTTAATATATTTTTTCCATCTTAGTAAAGAACTATCAAGGGTTCAAATACTGCCTTTCACTTTTTCTTAACATTTGATCGTTGTGTGCAGATTAGACAGACAGAAGCCCTACAACAGAAAACTGCAGAGCAAGATATGAAGCCAGAGCAGTTAGAGAAGCTAGCGAAACTGGAAGGTTTGCGTAAGGAGCTAAAATTATTGGAGGATAAAAAAGCTGAAACACCGGCAGCATGAGTGAAGTTATAGAATTAGCCTGACAAGAATACTGTGTGTGTAGTTTTAGTTGATGTTTTCTTGGCAAGATGTGGACTAGAAATCAGTTAGTGTTTGGATTAACCGTGAAAATTAGATTATTTTGAGAATCGATTATGTGTATAATCGATTATTGTTATAATCGATTATAACATAATCAATTTTTGTTTGGGTATATTGTTGAAATGTAATTTTGAAGAAAATCTTTTATGTTTGGATGGTATAATTGATTATTGTTATAATCGATTATAACATAATCTATTTTTGTTTGGGTATATTGTTGAAATGTAATTTTGAAAAAAATCTTTTATGTTTGGATGATATAAAAATTACTTTTTATAGTATAAATTTAAATTGTAGAAGAAGAAAATAGATTAAAACTAAAAGCTTTCTTTTAATAAGTTCCAATTTCTTGCTTATTTTAGAAAAAGTTTATGGTTGTTACAACAAAACTTTTATTACTTTATCAAATTTTACCCTATCACAAAGCTCTACTTTTGCATACATTTTTTTGTATTATTTTGCCTACCATTTGTTAGAATACTTGAGTAGAGATAAATGCCAAGAGATACAATCTTCTCAACATGATACTGATAGAGTAAAATCCAAGCCCTCTCATTATTAGGAAGATCCATAAAAATTTCATCCTATAAAACCTTCCCTTTAACTGAATAGCCTTCTGTTGTCCACAAAAAAAACTGAATAGCCTTCTAGACTTAACAAATAACTGGCATCTGAACTCTATCTTTCCTTGAATACCTTCGTACTGATCTCTGCTATTGAACTATTATCTTAGAAATATGACCTTTGTACAGAAGATAAACAACAAAGAAATCACAGATCTAATTGGAGTTTTACCCAAACCAAATATTAGTGCATCACCTAACTTAAGTATTGACAAATATTAGTGCATCACCTAACTTAAGTATTGACTGACATTTCAAAGGAAGAGTACTATCTAAGTGTGTATTTGAATTAGTATTTGTAGTTAATCTCTCAGTTTTCATGTTTGATTTTTTTTATTTTTTCAATAGGACAAAGTGCGTCCACAAGAGTGCAAATTAATGAGTTATTATTCAGAGTTTTACTTTTCAACTACTAGACCAACCTATTAAATGTTCATGTTTGAATTATTTAACATTAATTCTAAATAATTTGACATTTTTGGTTTTAAATTTTGTAGAAATTGCAATTTCCACTTATTCTAATGTTCATTGTGAAAGAACAAGGACAATCACTATTATCCTCTTTCAACACAACTGGTTTTGTTTGTATGCTTCTCGGGTTTGTATAAAGTGGTCCCTAGATATGGGAACTACTATAGTCTGATTCGTGAGCTGTCAGATTTAAAAAAAAATTTAAAAAAATCCACCAGTTAAAAATTAAGACGACCATAATAGTGTTTAACTCAAAAGAAACGCCCTATAACAACCCATTCTTCTAAGTGGAACTCGTTGCATATAATGGGATTAGTCTCTTGGTTGAACACCTTACTGCTCCTCATCTTGATCAATTTTTCTTGCTCAAAGGTAAGGGAGCTACGGTTTTCAACTTCAATCATGCACAAGGTTCAATCACGCGAAATATATCATGAACAAGATTCTAAGATTGGTTGTCGCACCATGCAATAACCGACGTTCATTGCCTGTAGACCTGTGTTTTGGTCATGAATGAAACAGAACCAGTTTCCAATTTTAAGAAATTAAACGATCACCTGTTATATAAGTTTAATTAATAATTTATCATATCTATTTACTAAAACAAAATACCATTACCATTACCAGTGCTGCGCCCAAAATGAGGGAGATAGCACCTTATACACAACCACTAAACATATACTAGATTTAACTTAACAAATGCAAGTGCACTGTCTAACATATAATTTTGTAGATTGACTTATATTTTGGAATTAAGTTCTTATGTAAATTGACTTAAGCTTTGAAAATAAGTTCTTTTTAGGAGGCGTTTGATATTGGTATTGAGAATATTTTTTCATTTCTGAAAAACTCACTTAAAAACATAGTTAACACATGCTTGATAGAAGGTTTAAGTGATTTTCGCCAGAATGTTTTTTTATTTTCACCTTAAAAGGTGGATATCACAAACCCAGGAAACACTTACCCAGAAAAGTAATAAAAACCCACGCAAACAACCCCTTAAGGGTTACTCCTGCGCTAGTCTTCCAATTTGATAGAAATTGAATATCAGCAACAAAAAAATATCTAGTCCAAAACTGTAATTCCAATCATTTGAATTTTTCGTAAGTTACAGAATGGCTAAACGTCACTTCCCTTGGCCTAGTTCAAGAAAATCCCACATTCCTACAAAACAACTCTACCTAAAATACAATACCCTGAAAAAGCAAATACTATAGAGCACACAATGTGAGTAGACCAAGGTAGCCAGCCTCCTATGCGAATTACACATGCTTCATATGTTGTAATCTTATACGTTTCAAAAAGGAGGTACTACGAGAATTCAACATCTGAATCATCAGGTACATCAACGTAAAGTTCAAAATCATCAGGACTCCACCTGCAAATTAGGTGAAGACGAAATGTAGCCATTTTGATTCCTAGCAAACGCTGCAAAGGAGAACAGTCTCTATGTCAGCATGTCAATCTTAATATCTCAGAACATCAATAACGTAGATTTCAGTGTCAATTGATATAATTGAGGACATTATGCACATGCATATAACTAACCCGAGTTACCGTTTACAAGAACAAAAACTGGAGATTTAATTAGAAAACCAAACCACGAGCAACAATTTCATTACACCACTTTCAGCAGGAAAAAAAAAAATTCATTGTACTCACTAGTCACTACAGGAATTTGCAACACTAGGTAAAGATGATTTATGGATTAATAGAAAAAATAACTAACCAGTATGCGAGCCGCCTCAGGTGACAAAGGCTTCCCTTCCTCACAGACAACAAAATCAGAAACAAGCTCCACAACTCCTGAAAATTTTGGAAACACCGATTAAGCAATGTCCATTGTAGGCAGGTGTATTTAACCATATTTACAAATGAATAAAATAATGTACCTTTATTCAACCGAACAGGCATCCCTTGTTTCCGAAGAAAAGGTTCCATCTCATGCGTGAACTGATCCAAAGGACCCTCTTTGAGATCCACCTGCAACACCCATGGAGAATGATAGTGTGAGTTTTGTTTATAGATGCCATATGATACCTAGTTTATATGACAAGCAAATGGCTTCTACTGATATTAAAGAGAATTCTGAGTTCATAAACAAGTCAAACAGTTGAATACATAAGACTGAAAATTTTGCAATCTATAATAGACATTTGCATGGAAAAAATAGAAATTGAAAACTGGAACAGGTTCTAAACACCTTTTCAGTGGCAATGCTTCCAGTTCTAGCAAAGTCATATTCCGAAAATTGGTTAAACAGCCTGCCAATGACATTGAACAATGCATGAACAAAAGTCAGTAAGGCTAGTATCAAAGAGGAAAATCGAGGAACCTATAATAATTGAGTTGCTAAATGTTACCTTTCAACCTCTTCTTTAGGTAAATTGGTGAAAAACATGCCAGCATCTCCACGCAACAGCTAAAGAAAAGTAAACGATAGAATACAACAAGAGAACCGGAAAAAATAATAATAATAATAAACGAACGAATTATAGATTGGTAGAAAGGAGATAAGAATCAACCTTTGAAACTTTGTGAAGGCCCGGTTGGATCTCATCAGAGGCAGAGCGACCTAGAGAGATTTGCATAACTTTGTTAGAGCCCAGAAAGAATCTGCTATTCGATTTGAGTTGCTCCCTGAACTCCTTGAATTTCTGATTCCTCATATTCTCGAAAGAGAAGACGTAAACCGAATTGTACTTTTCTGCTGCATCTTTTATTGCGTTTACTATCGCTTCCTTGTGATCCCTTCCCTTTTTCTTTGTCTTCGAAAGCGTAACTGCAATCGTCGTGTTGGTTTCAAGTATTGATTACATGGAAATCAAATAGAAAAACGAATGGCAGATGAACAAAACACAAACCTATCTTATTTCTCTTCGATTTCGGCATTTTAGGTTTTGAGGCAGCTTCGCTGTGTGTGTCAACGTTTACAGTATCCTTCTTCCGTTAACCCTTTGAAAGAGGAAGTAGGGTTTTACGATGCAGAAGAGTAATTTATAAGACAATTTATTTTTGGTCTCTCTAGTCTGTATTTTTTTTCTCTATCGTCTGTAATTTTTTGTTTAAATTGACAGGCTTGGGCTGGCTTTGCTTTTTTGGCATTTTTTTTCTATATATACCATCTGCGCTGTGAAAATTAAAAAATTATTTTTGTTTTTATGATTTTAGAAATTAGAAAAAACGTCTCTAATAGTTTTCAGAATTAATTTGAAAAGACGTTTCTAAATATTGATTTCAATAATTTTTTCATTAATTTAGTGGTGTAATTAGATTAGGAAACGATTGCAAATCACAATTACCTACAGTTCACTGTATTTTAACGTGTTTAATTTATATTTTAATAAAATAAAAAAAAACACAAATTAAAATTTAATCAATAATTTAGATTATAAATAAAAAAATTAAGACATTAATTATTGTGAAATTCACAATATATTATCTTGTGTGCATTAAGCCATCAATTAGCATTTTTACATTCTGATTAATGAACTCCACATTTGTTCTTAAAAAATAGATAGATGACACTAAAAATTGTGATACTATTTCTGTTTTTATACGTAAGTCCTAAAAAAAATAATTCTCGTTTTTTTATAAATTCTTACTACAAAAATAAAAAGTATTTATTATATCTTTTTAATTTTATCTTTAAGTAATTAAAATAATTAAAAAAATAATTTTTTTTTTATAAATGCAAAATCAAACAATTCATATTAGAACCAAAAATACCCATACGTGTTCAACACAATTATATATCTAAAAGTTAAATCCAAGTACACAAAAAAAAAGGTTCAGTTGGTGCTATTAATACTATTAATTAATAATTAATTAATTAATTAAGATGAAACAGCACTGCTATTTGACTAAGCATTTCTCAAATGTATAAACTACATTTACTAAACACACAAAATAAGAAAACCAGTACAAAATTTAATAATTTTTTTGGTTAATTTAAACTTATATTCAACAGAATTAGCTCATAACTTATAATTTATGAGTTATATATTTTTATTGTATATAAATGTTTTTGTAAAATTAATAGACATAATAATTACAATGTAATAATTACATATAATAAATATATAATAAATATTATTAAATAAATATATAATAATTTAAACTATTTAGAATAAATTATAAGCTAAACAACTTATCAAAAATTATAAATTCATAATTACTAAGATATAAAGTATAAAGTATAAATTAGTGTGGTCAAACATAAAAATAAGAGTTTGTTTGATTTTTCTTTTTAAAAATAATTTTCTGTTTTAAAAATAGAAAATTAAAAAATTCGTTTGGCAGGTAGAGCTTTCAAAAACCGTTTTCGGGAACCGTTTTTGTTTTTCAGTATTTAAAAACTAAAATATGAAAACATCTGAAACATGGTTTTCAGTTGTCAGTTTTCTGAATTTACACACAAATTTGTATTGAAAACTCCTCTTAACTGTTTTATAATACAATTTTTAAAAACAAAACTGTTTCAAACAAGTCCTAAATTTCTATTTTTTTTTTCATTCATAGAGTACACAACATTGAACAAGATTAAAAACGCATATAAGTTTTAGTATTTTTTTAATTAAAACAGCTTATTGTTAATAATTAAAGATTAGTAGTTATTTTCACAGTATAAAAATCACCTTTTTTTGGGCACGTTGTAAAAACCACCTAAATGAGTTTCATTCTCCTAATCAAATTACTACTGTTACTACTGTCGAAAAAACAATCAATTGTATATTTGGACTTTGAGGAGAAAATCACCTATTATTCTTTTTCTTTCTCTGAAAAAAAAGGGACCGTTACATTATTCAGGGAAGTCTATTCTGCATTTCCATTCCAAATATTTTGAAATGAAAGTGTAAGGAGAGGTCTTTGTTGGCGCCTTCGAAATTAAGCACTTCACTCTGCACTTCGCTTCTTCTTCTTCTTCTTTTCTCACTCTCTCTTGCTCTCTGCTATCTGATAATGGCTTCTCCCACCGAATCATCTCTCATCTCCATGCTCCAATCCTCCCATTCCACTGGCATCCACGCCCTTGTCTCCGATTACCTCCGTCCCCTCTCCGATCTCAATCCAACAACCACTTCCCAAGCCCTAGTTCGATCCCTCGCCAAGCGCTTTCTCCCCTTCCTCAGCTCCTCACTGACCATTCTCCCTAAACGTCTTCCCGAGCTTTCCAAATCCAACGACGCCGTTTTGCTCCTCGACTTCTTCCACACTTACCGCCTCTGCTTGCGTTGCTTGGACGCTATAGCCTCTCAATTGGCTTCTAAGCCCTTCTCCGTCGAGTCCCAGAGACTTCGTTTCATTCACTGCCTTGAGGCTTGTGGCCGCTTCGATGATGCTGAAGCCGAGAGCTTAGGGCTTTTAGACAAGCTTCTAGTGGTGAAGACGAAGGGTAAGATTCTTCCAAAAATAAATAAGGGTGGTGAAGGTGATAAAGATTTATGCTTATTGGTCGTAGAGATTTTAGTGAGCCTTGTGAAGTGTTCAGCCAAGGGAGTGGGTAAAGAGGATGACCACTTCAAGAGGGTGCTTCGTTTGGTCGATGAAGTAAGCTCATGGCTCAGGTAGGTCAATATTATTGCCACTGTCACTTCCAGAGAGTGCTTTCCTTTGAGTATTAGTTCTGTTTTTGCCACAACTGCCTCTTGACCTATATTAGCTATTGAATTCCCTGTTTATACAACTTATTGCTTCAGGGGATTGGATTCAAATTTCCACGAAAAGTTGGCAATTCATTTGGGTAAATGTGCTTTAAATTTATTGGGGAAGGCAACATCTTCTAATAGAGATTTGGTGATCACACTCTGTCGTGTGACTTTGTCTGAGTATGTGAAATCTCCTATTAAAGATCAAGTGTACAAGGTAACCCAGTTATCAGTTTATGGAATTGGAAATATGCATCAATATCTCTGTCACTTGTTAACCTGAGAAAATTTTAAAATGCAGATTGCCCACAGGATGTGTTCTTCCTTGTTCACATTGCATGAGAATAAACCCTTGTATATCATGGATATACTGGATTGTGTTGCTCGTGAGTGCAAGGTGATTTCTATGAAATTCTATGGATAGAGCTCAATGATTCTGGATCTTAATTTCATTAATATGTTTCTGACCAATACAAGTTAGGAGATAATAAAAACTGGAATAATACTTTTATCGATGTTTAGGGACATAACACATCTCACCTATATAAAAAAAAAAAAAAAGAGACACAACACATCTCCTATTTATAGAATTCAAAATAACAACCAATAGCTACACATTAGATATGATAAGAATTCGAATGCCATTTATCCTAAGAAACTACTTGATCATATTAGATAATTATCCTAACTTCCCCAATAACAAGTGATAAGGTTTATCAATCATCGTAACAAGTATTGGGCAATCATATTATGGGCTCTTGATAGTTACAGAGTATATCAGTGACATGAATGCTGCTTCTACTTATGCTGCAATTATACCCTAAGTTCTTACTTTGTTGTAGTGTCATTTAGTTGTAAGACCACAAATGCACTTATCCATCCAAAGCCACTTAACCTTTGGTATTTTGGCAACTATGACCTACACTACCACCATTTAAGCTACCTGGGGTGTTAAGAATTCTATCAACGGTAGACTCTATATTTAGGAGCTTAACAGGTTTATTCTGTTCATTTGATGACTTTTTTTTGACACCATGTTTTATCTTTACTAGTTCAGTTTGTTTTGAGGTAAATGATAATATTTGTATCTTCTTACAGGATTGCTTGATTTATATTTATGCTTTCAGGTCACAGAGGGAAATACTGGACCAGAGTTTGTTGAACTTGTTTATTATTGTGTCAATAAATGTCAGACTACAAATGCAAGTTTTTGTTGTACATTTGCATCATATCTGAACAAAATAGCAGACCAGTTTAAACAGGTATTTTTTGGCCAAGGTGAATTTATTGCTATGTGCAGTTTTCATTTATGATTATGAAGCTATTGTCAAAATTGTGTAGTGATTGAAGTAGTTTGGCAGGTTCTGGCACCTGTTAATTCAATACTGAGGCTTTATGCTGCTGGCTTGCTCCTTGCTAGTTGTAACTTGAGGTCAGGAGGTGGAGACCTTGCATCCTCTGGAAGTGCAAAATTTGAGTGTTTGATTGAAACTTTACTTGAAAATGAGAGTATACTACAGAGTTCTCATTTGCTTGGCTCCTGGCATATTTGCAGCAAAAGTAATTGTATGTCATACTGTGTTGAAGATCAATGTCTTGTTGGTCGCACAGGCACACAGTTAGGTTCTGATTGTGAGGCTTCTATGTCTTACCTGTCATTTTACTCTGAAGCACTGAAATTTCTATGCCAACCGCTTGCTAAATCAGTTAATTCAGAAAGAAAACAGTTAATCACTGAAGAGGGTGATGCTTCTGCTTTGACTATGCTGTCCACTGTCCAAGATGCATTCCATATCCTTTGCTATCTTATTCTTTCTAGTCCAAGGTATATCCAGCGGATGTTCAAATTTAATTTTGGTTGAATAGAGTTGTGCCTATCTTTCTATTTGATTCTATTAGGAATTAGGGTATAAGAGAAGGGAAGATTAGCTAGGGAAGTAGTTAGTGATGATTAGTGATGAGTAAATAAGTTGGAGTTTGGTTGTAATTGACATTCATTCTTGAAAATTTAAACAAAGAACCGGTTCTTAGTTGTGAGGGGGAAACCCTTTGGATAAGTCATTCCCTGGACTTTTTTTACATAATTTCTCTCTCCCTCTCTCGTCAATATTTGTCTCTCTTTCTTATTCTATTCTAAGCCACCTAAGCAATTTGACCTGAGAACTTATCTTGGGTTCTTAACATATTCTACGTCAGTTATTGAGTTTTATGGAAGGAAAGCTCTTGTTCCTCTTGTCACCTATCATACGTGTACCTGTTCTCCTTTAAAGTTTACACTAGAATTTTCACTTCTCATCGCGTCAGTACAGGAAAGTAGTTTCTCAAAGCATATTTTTTGCCATACTGTTTCTACACAGGATATCTCAACAAGTTTGAATGATTAGAGATTAGCAATTCTGTCCATTTCAACTTCTGCTATTTGTCCCTAAAATTTATGTGTTTCCTTGCTGCAGCTTTACATCTGAAAAGAATAGGGATGGCTTTGGTGAAAAGAGTAGAACAGTGCTCAATGTAGCTTTGGCAGCCTTCACCCTTTCCATCAGAACTAGTCTTAAACTTCAGGTTCTCTTTGTTATCATGAAGAGGTCTTAGGTGTTATTATTTATTATACTGTATTGGTTTTCTCCCCCAAAAAACTCTTTCTTGGATTTCAAAACTTTTAGCAGAATGTTATTAGATCTCATGTTTCAAAATACTAAATAGTTCTTTGCCTTTTGGCCCCCATTTCAGGAGAGCACCCAATTAGTTAAACAGATCATCGCTGGAAAATGGATTGAAAGAGAAGGAATAAAATACATAATTGCTTGTCTCAACAATATTGCTGTAATTCTGTACAGAAAGAAGCAACTAAAAGAGGTATTCCTTTCCCAATTTTTTGAGTTCTGCAATGTAATGATAATATCTCACGAAAACATCATTTATTTGCTTTTTAAGATATTTCTCCAAAGTAGTTTATGAGATTCTGGTAATTGAGAACCGATATGATTCCTCTAATTTCATTACTAGAAGCTTCATCACTTGTTAGGAGCAATTAGTTATCTGCAACAAGATTTATTGGACTTCTTGTTAAAACTGAAGTAAGCTATGGAGCATAGATAGAACAATTCCATAAATTTTATTTGATGCATTAAGTCAAGAATCGATTTAGCCTAAAAGCTTTAAGTATTTAGTCAGGCTCAGGAATGTATTTTCCCCAACTCTACCATGAACTTGTACTTAAGGATCATTGTATGTTGATCTGAAACAGTTGTCACGGATGAATAGAGAGAACATAAAAGGGTTGTATTTGAAAGTACTTAACTGTTCTTTATTTGATGTCTTGCTGCAGGCTTCAAAGGTTCTAAACTTATGTTGCAAAGCGTCATGGCTTTGTATTAGATGTCATTGCTGTAATCTATCGGAAGGTGCTCTGGAAGAGTTTGTAATGGAGACTTTTACAAGAAACACTCTACATTTAGATATTCTCTATGACATCAACAGTCCGAAGATAAATAAGAAAATGATAGACATTCTTAAGAATTGGTCCTCTGCTAATGAAATATTTGGGAGGCTTCCAGCTCCTGTTCCTGTCGTTAAGCAGTGGGTGAAGGTAAATATTTCGACACTTTTACTTTGACGTATTTACAAGTTTTTGTTTAATTTTCTTTCTCCACTAATTGTTATATGACATGGTATACAGATAAAATGTAAACGTGCTAAGGGTGTTGAGGAGAGAGTAGATTCTCTTACCCTATACAATTTGCTGTCATCTTCTACAGAATTGTCAAAGATGAACATTGGCATGATATTGGAGCAGGTTTAGCCCCTTAGTGGATATTTCGTTTGCATATAAATTTCGTCACCTTTTTTGCTGTTGTGTATATGATGTGTAGCAGACTTGTTTGTCAATGCAATTTTTTTCCTTGATGCTTGTTCAGGAACTTACTGCATATGAAGAGATGGGTCTTAAATTCCCAGAATTATGTCAGAAAATGCAAAAGAAAATCACTGGTATCCTCCTACAAGATATATATGTCACACCAGATTGTTGTTTTCAAAAGGCACAAACTCTAGTGAGAAAGGGAAAGGCTTTATGGGCTTGCAGCATAGATGGCCTCAGGGACTGCATTCAGTGTCTATCAGAAGCGATAACCATTATGGTAAGTTGTTTGATTCTTCTTGTGCCTCCCTCATATATCTAACCTCTATTCTGTAAAGTGCTATATATTGAATATGTATATGCCATTAATATGAAGTGATTCCTCTTAAACAGATAGAGATTTCTGGTGAGATGTGTACCAACAAGAATTCCGTTGATCATCAGTTGTGTGTGGCATATTGCCTGCGTGCACTATGTACCCAAGAAGCGGAACCTAGTTCAAAGGTAACAAAACATATGTTGATAGTTTCAACCATTTCGTTAAATTATTTCTGATTCCATGTTTTATTTTATGGGAGGGAGGTTGGAGATTTGTCCCTGATGATGTTATAATTTTGCTATGATATTAAAATTGAATGTTGATAAAGCATAACTTGGTTTCCCCGATATGTTGAGAAATTGCGTTACTTTGCTTCGTTGATGTATTCTTTCTTTCTCTTGTGTGTATATACATATATGTATATTATTATTATTATTATTATTATTATTATTATTATTATTATTATTATTATTATTATTTTATGAAGGTTTTCTAATTCTTCTAACTCTATGTAATCTTATTCCCTTTATTATGATAGAATTTCCTTCTTCAAAAACAACTTATCTTTTTGTACATTAAACAGCAAATCTTTGAAGATGTCAGGGCAGCTTTGGATCTATGGTTGAGCATTTCTTACCTTGATCGCTTTGAAGAGGGAGAGTGTTCTGCATTGTCTGATAGTATAATAATTCTACTGTATAACATAATCGATTTATTACAATTGAAGGTCCATTCTTAAATTATCTTGGTTTTTGTAGTTTCTGCATAAGATGAATAGTGATAATATTTTGGTTTGACTCGTTTGTCTTCAGGGTTTCGTGGAACTCTCCAATGATGCATATCGACTGATTATTAGAATGTTTAAATCAAAGAATGTCCCAAGTGATAAGTGGTTGACCATATTGTGGGAAAGTAGAAGGCTAAGTCATGCCTTTTGTGTTTCAACGATAGATGAGGCATTTGTCCAGAATTCAGCGGATGAGTTTAGTGAACCTTTGAAAATCGATTTTTGGATTCATTGTCTTCAGGGGAACCAATCATCTTTATTAGGGTTTCAGCAGAATTTCTCTTTTTTGTTTGCTAGCTCTCATAGGAATTCCTGTGGTCATGGAAGCTCTTTTCAAACAGACATCACAATTGATGAAGTTCAGAAAGCTGCGCTTGAACTAGTTTCAAATGTAAGGTCCTTTAGAGAGAATTTATCATACTTTATTATTATTTTTTTTTATAATTTGAATCATCACTATTCCCTTTTAATCTTCTCCTAGGTTCCTGTTCCAAGTCAGTCTGCTTTTCATGCTGGGTATATTTATTATGATTTGTGCTCAAGACTCATTGCAAATGGGAAGTTAATAGAGGTAAGAAGCATTGGGTTTGATTTAAATTTTTTACCATTGATCATCAGCCCTTGAAATTTCAAAACTAAAGATCAGTTATTTTTTAATCACGTTTCATATTTGGGCCTTCTGTGTGATAATTTATCGGTGCTTTTTCTTTTAGTGGGTATATATACTTGGTTGACTACGTTTAAAATTAAGGATGTGAAAAACCAAAATGTATCTATACATGATTATGTCCAAATACTTTTTCAAATTTCCTACTTCCCATTTTCTACCTATCTAACCATGCAGACCTGAATTCTTTAAAAGCAAGGCTTTAAGGTTTTTAAACTTCAATATTTCTATGGGACTTTTGCTATACACGTCATAATTTTATTGTTAGCTTTATGTTATTTAATTTTGTTCCTTCATTTGTTTCTAGATTCTATTTTGTCCGCGCTGCTTCTTTGGGTTAGAGAGATTAGTTTTGCTTTTTTCCTTAGGCTGACTTAGCACCTTTCATTCACCAGAAAATGTCTAGGGCTGTAGGCATGTGCCTTGGCTTCTTTCGACTCAAATTTACTTTTCTTTCTGAAAACGAGTTTTATTTTCCTTATTAGTCAAGCTTATTTCATCTATTGCTGTTTTTATTTTGGTAATAGGATTAATTGTTGATTAAATGAAGTTGAGCTACTAATTGGGGATAAAGTAGCTAGTAAGCTCTCAGTTTTTTTTTTTATTTAAATTGCATTCTAAGATCAAGACGTGTCACAATCCCAAGTGAAGGCTAACATTGGCAGTTTGGCACTTATAGATGACCAACCAATACCATTGAAAAGCATATTTGATATTGCTATTACTATTATTATAATTTGTCAATATCCCTTTGGCTAACGTTATTTTCCAACTTATAGTATTCCTCCTTCTCTTTTACTTTTTAGGCTCTTTCATTTGCAAAAGAAGCCAATAGATTTCATGCCAAACTCTTCCAAGAGAAATTTACACACATTGTTAAGCAGCAGAATGGACAGCACAATATAATGGTTGATTTCTCAACGGATCTTAGAGACGGTGTTAAAAAAATTGGAGTGAACGTATCAGCAGCCAGGGAAGTTATGCTATTTGATTCTACATCATGGGACTTAGAAGACAGTTATCTTAGTCCGTGGAAAATTATGCAATGCTATCTTGAGAGCACCCTTCAGGTTTGTTGTCTATTTCATCGTCTTTTTGACTTATAGAATGAAATACATTTGAAGGAGGCCTGATATGTACCATATTTGTTTTTTATATATATATATATATATATATATATGCAGCTAGGAATCATCCATGAGATGATTGGAAATGGAACTGACGCCGGAAATTATCTTCAGCAGGGGAAAGCTATATCCTCTACGCTAGAGTTGCCTTTGTTTACTGTTGCTTTTTCTTGCCATTTAGGTTTGAAAGTTACTTTTAGCCTCTTCTCTCCCCTTTGAATTTATAAGCTTTTGTTCTTTGATTGGTATGAAGTTGATTTGTGATTTTTTGCTGTAATTTACTAGGAAAGTTGTATATTAAGAAAAGGCTTCAGGATTTAGCAGAAAAGGAACTTCAAAGTGTTGAGCAAATTTTAAAAGACAGCAGCAAAGCATTTTGTTGCTCAAAATGTAAATTAATACTTGAAGTTACTCTGTACAAGTATTTTGGTGATTTGTGTCAAAGTAAATCTGAAACTTCTATAGGGGTTGTTTGTGACGAGAATGCGAAAAATTGGTACATATCAGCTCTGGATAAATTAAATCTTTCTGAGTGGAAAAACTCTCTTAGCTGTCCTGAAGATGGCAGTGATGGATATGCATCAGATGTAAAATGTGCTGCTGGTAAGACTTGTACTTGCTCTATGACGAGATCCATGACAGCAGGGCCAGAAACCAAGATTGGAGCTAAACCAAATAGAAAGACTAGAAATGCAGCTGCTTTACCAAAGGAACCAAACTTGGTGGTTGAGAATAAATCAAGGTTAACTCGTTCTAGTTATCGAGCTTCTCAGAAACAACACACAAACATTTCCTGCAAGTCAGAAGTCAATGAAAAACTGGATGGGAATCATGTTTCTGATCCATGTGATATGCTAACTCAAATGGGACCAGTTGCAATGACATGTGTTTTACCCAAAATGAGGTGTTGGCATTGCCTTCCATCTGAAGTCATGAAATCCGGGTTACTAAATGATTTTATTAATCTCAAATGGGAGTTTGTCCGGAGGAAACTTTCAATGAAGCTACTCACTCGAGTAGGTACGAGTTTCATTTCAGAATCTTTTTTTACTGTACTTTTTGTAAATGCTAGCATTGTTCAATAGACATGATATATATCTGGTGCTTGTCAAAATTTTTAAGATATTTTGCATTTACATGGCATTGTTTTTTGATTAAGGTCAACCTCCTGAGTATTGCCACTCTGCCCACTCATAAATTTTGACAGTATACTTTTGCCTTTAGCGAAATTAGTAGTTTGTTTTATTGCTGTTGATTTTGTGAGCTGTTTTTAATATTATTGATGAGCTAGGCTTTTCATAGTCAAGCATATAATACCAAAGCTTTTCAATTGTTGTACGTATGGTTTGAGACTTAGCTTTAGTGTTATACTCATAGACACTAGTTAGTCTGTGTTATCTTTCTTTGTGCTTGACAAATAGTCCAAGCTTCTAACTATATGATCATATGTACGAGTAAGGACACATGAACTAATAACTGTTTACATGTTGATGCTAACAATTGAGGCATATTCTTATTTGTGGCTTATTAGTGGCTCTAGACAACTATAATGGTTGAGATAATGATTGAGATGTTGTTAGAGATGGGTACATTGGTAATGGCTACTATAGCCTTATATAAACCTTTGACTTTGATAATTTGAGTTCGGAGTATATTGAGTTTTTTTATTTTTCCGTTTTCTAATATAGTTGTTTTATTTGCAGCAAAATGCTTTGCATATCCCGATCAAATTGATGAAACCCGAAAAATTCTTCTTAGAAGCATATCGGTTCTAGTCAGCAGAAACCCATTCAACCACACGTTTTCATCTTTTCCTCTAGATTATTTTCATCATTTGGTTGCAAAGGAGATCCCAGGAGATGTATTTGCTATGGAACGTGCTGAAATAGTTCATGATATATGCTGGTATTCTTTGAAGTGCCATCATTCCAAGATTTTGAGGTATTTGTACTAACTAGTATGTTCTACATTGGACTCTGCACTGAACATGTTGGATAAGTAATAATATTGTTTGGACTTTGGATAAGTAATCATATACTTGTGATTGACTAACCAGCTGCATATATATGACAATACTTTGTGATGTGCTTTCTGAAAATGTCTGGGCCTTTCAAATATGGTGTTTGGGTTGTACAACCTCCATTTTATAACTAGAGTCTTTTAAGACTTTTTTTTATGTTGTTCCAAAACTATTGTTATTTTAAAATTTTAAGGCTGCATTAATATCTTTTTTCGAGTTTTGTCCCATCTAATAAATGTATGCTCCAAGGACATCTCTCTTATCACCTTGTCTATGTATCAATTATCTTTCTTTTTATAGATTAATGGATACTCCCTCCGTCTCATATTATTTGTCGTTTTAGAGAAAAAATTTGTCCCGCTTTATTTGTCACTTTACAATTTCAATAAAGCATTAAATATCATTTTACCAAATATACCCTTTGAGCATAGTAGTCAATCCGGATAGCGGAGCATAGTGGCCGACCCCCAAAACGCTATAGTGGGATAGCATATCGCAGGATGGCAGCTATTGCGAAATTTATGTAAACAAACTGTATAAAATCAAATTATACTTAAATAATTGCATAAAAATTTAAAAGTGCCAAAAAATAAACACATTCATTGTCTATAATTAGCAATCATAGTTCCAAATGAGAAACACTTCAAAACATAACAAAACACAATTCTTATAGTTCTAATACACTCCTAAAAGACTATAAGTGTATAATAAATGGCATGTCCTAATCTGATTCAAGATAATCTTCATCTCCATTGCAACTCTCATCACTAGTAGAAAGAAAGGCCTGATAGAACAGAGGAAAAGGTGAATCAGAGGCTCAAAAGAGAGAAGGAAGAAGGGTGAAGAGGAAGAAGGTTGAAATCACAGCAAAAACAGAGCTGGGAGAGGCGCAGCAAAAACAGAGCAGGGAGAGGCGCAATTGAAGAGACAAATGTTTAATTAGGGTTTTCTTAACCCAACTCTGGTTTTTAAAAAAGTTGGACGAAAAGACAAAATACCTCTTTTTGGTCATTTTGCTTCAAAAAAAACCCTAATTTTCACTCCTTTCTTCTTGCGCCGCTACTGTACACGAACAGAGCAGGATTCACGCTGCTATTGCGGCCACAACTTCCGTGACCTTAAAGTGCTCTGCGACTGAGCCGCCATCGCGGCCAGGGAGTGCGACGCTCCATGACGGTGCTATCCGCTATTGACTACTATGCCTTTGAGTAGTTGAGCTTTTAATAAATGTCATGAAAGATGTGACTCACTAATTAATAAGAGTGATAAGGAATATGATAGGAAGTTCAACAAATATTTGCATGAAAACAAAAGAATTAATTATGTTTCTTAAATTATGTGTAAAAACCTTAAACGACAAATAATATGGGACGGAGGTAGTACTCCCTCCGTTCCTATTTAACTGTCGAGAGAGAGAAAATCACACATATTAAGAAATGTAATAATTGTTATAGTTTTTCTCAAAAAAAAAATTGAACTCTCCATAATACCCTTTATCTCTCATTGCTTGATTGGTTGGATAATGGGGCATTGATTAGCCTCCAATTAAACATAAGGTTAGAATTGATAAAAGTACAATTAATGTTACATTGAAAATATGAGTGGACAGATAAATAGAAACAAGATTTTTTTCTCTCTCCGGACAGTTAAATAGAAACAGAGGGAGTATTAAACAAGGATATTCTATTCAACTTTTGATAAAATTTTATTCCTATGAATGATTTCTTAATCTATGTGCATTAACATTAAACTAAAGTCATGGAATGGAGGTAGTTTATTTGTAATGAGAGCCAATGTGCTTGCTTAACAAGGAGCATCCTCTAGATTGCAATAAGTATTCACTATAAGCTTCCTTCCCAAGAAATTGTCTCAGATATTTTATGGAATGTTCATTTTTATCACTTTTTATGCAGGTGTACCACTGGTTTTCTCTGACATTTCATTAGTACATATTGTTCCCTGAAAAAGATCCTCTAAGTGCAAGTTGCACTTTGTCTTGTAAAACACGGATTTGATGACTGTTCACTGAAAAATAAATGTAACAGGTTTTTATAAAAATAGACAAGTACCTGAATATTGGATAAAATTTTGGCTTTTTTGAGAATCCACTTCCTTAATTTCTTGATCAGCCAGACTCATTCTGCTGCTCTAATGGAAATCTTTATTGGAATCTCATTATTTGCTTTCTTATACTCCAACTGTCTCCCCCAATGGGAAATATTTCAAGTGTTATATATGCTGCTTTGGGAACATAACATAGTATAACAAACTTTCATAGACTTTGAACATTTTGGTTTTGCATTACAGGAACATTTTCTGTAACCTATCTTCCATCAAGTTCGAAAATCTTGCTTCTTGGCTGATGGTAGCATTTGTACTATCCCGTGAGGTTCCTGTAATATTTCAAAAGGTCGTATTTCTACATCTACATGTTATCTTTATGTGACAATCTTCAGTCTTCACTTAATTTGTTTAATATTTGCTGGGTATAGTTTCATAATTATGAACATCTTAGCCTTTTCTTGACAGTATATTTATAGTAGTGCAGACTAGTTGTTGCGGCTTAAAAAGAATGAGACAGATGAATTTGAAGAATATATATTCTGGACTTCTAGTTTCTTTTTTTGTTCATATTTTTATGGTGGTTAAAATCCATATTCCTTATGCTCAAAACTTTAGTCTCTATTCTCTTTAGATAATTTATATTTAAGCAGAAGTTGCTAACAAAGTAACCCACATGAGTTTCCGGCAATCCAATTTACAGAATTTAGAGGTGCAAAATTCAAGAACATCAGAAATGTGTTATAACTTATAACATATTGTGATGCACTGCATTATCTATGATACACTTGCAGTGTTTTGTGGAGTGCGAATCCATGTGGAGTTGCTTATTCCTGACTATTGGCTTTTTATCTCTTTTATTGTTAGTTTTCTTTTGTCAATTGAGGAGGTTATGACCTTAGTATGCTGGTGATACTGCAACAGGTGTCTAAATTGCTTGCTGTGATGTATGTGGTTTCTGCCATGGGGGAGAAATTTTCTCTGTCATCTTCTAGCAAAGTTTTGGGTGAAAACTATTGGTCTTTGTATTTCCATCAAGCTTCAATTGGAACTCATTTTACTTATCAATTGCATTCTCACCTAACTGGGAAGTGCAAGGTACAACCCCTTGGACATATCTTGTTTTTATATATAATTATAATATTATATATTATATGTGGATATTTATGTACAGTTTCTATTATAGACATCAAGTTTTGAAAATAAACATTTTGTTGGTTTGGCAATTAATGAATCTCTCTTATGCACTATATGTCCTTTGACTTTGTATAATTTGCTCACAAGCACGAGGACTATGTTGTAGGGCTTGCATCTAAGGTAATACACGTTTCATTAGATGTTTAAATTAACAGTCCAGCCTATATGGCACAAAAACTCCCGTTAGTGTTTTGGAAACCTGAGCTGTTAATGAACCTAAAAAGTGATCACTATTGGCCAACCATGTTGAAATATTGTTAAACTATTTGTTTAAAATGTCATTTATAATGAATATCTGTCAAATTATGTAATTTGATATCTTATGCCTCTGGAAGTAAGATTTAGCACAATAACACATATGGATAGTTCTTAATTTACAAACATGCATTTGACACCTATAAAAAAACAGTTGATGGTTAACTGATCTTACCTTACCCATGTATCTTACACACATGAGTACTGATTGCTATTGCTGACACGATGGTGTGCAAGATTCTTGCTTCTTATTCAATGCTGTATGCTACTTTTGTGGTATGTGACAAGCACTGACTGTTAGATGTTAATGCTATTAAATGTTAATGCCATAAGTCCAATTTCAGGGTTCATATGCTACTGGATGTCCTTGCATTGGAGATGGAACATTCAGCTTACTCAGGTATCAGTTGTTATTGCTGACTAAAGCAAATAATCAATTGACATACAAACCAAAGCAATGCTCTTAGTGTTTGTGTGGCTTGACGCAGGTTGGTGCCAGATACCACTGTAGATCTTGTAGAATATGTGAAATTTTTTTTTGCTGGTCTTCCATCTACAACAATCATTAGTATAAGTTTGCTCGGACGTGATTATACTAGTTTACTACAAGAATTGTTGCCTTATCCTACATGTGTTCAAGCATGGATGTTGGTGTCACGACTGAATTTTAAGAATGAACCTGTTGTAATGTTGCTACCCCTGGATTCTATTTTGCAAGGTCTGTAGCTCCTGTAGGCACATAGTCACATAAGAATATACAAATTAGTTTCAATTTTGTGGAATTTAACAAGTTAATTTATAACTTCTGATCACCAGATTCAGATGAAGGTGATTTGAGTACTGGTTTAGACACACTTCCTATGTGTGAAAAGCCTAGTGAAGGCTGGCGTTGCCCATGGGGTTTTACTATGGTTGATGACATAGCTCCTGCATTCAAAACAATTTTGGAAGAGAATTACTTGTCAACAGTATCTCCTTATGAAGATACTACACAAAATAGGTTGTTATGGTGGAAGCGGAGAAAGAACCTTGATCACCGTCTTGATAAATTGTTGAGGTGCACTATCTATGATTTCATAAGTTTCTTTGTATAATTTTTATTTAAGAACGTACCCTGCACATACTGTATCATTTCTCCATAGAGGTTAACAACTTCTGCTCAATACAACACTCTGCTTTATCTATTCTTTAATATGGAACTCCAAAAATTTAAAATAGTGGTGTTTTAAATTAAGACTCTAATTGTCAGCTCTCACTTGTATTGTTGTCATACATTACCAGGAACCTTGAAGATTTGTGGTTCGGTTCATGGAAATGCTTGCTTCTTGGAGAATGGTTGAACTGCAAAAATTTTGACTCAGTGCTCAAAAGTCTTGTGAATGATCTAAGATCTAAATGCAAATTGGAAGTAAATGAAAGTCTTCTTAAACTTATTCTTGGAGGTTCTAAATATGTTTGTGAAGGAAAAACATTGGTTTCAGATTTATGCTCAAAGAAAGACTGCTACATTGCTAAAGTAGGTTACTGTGATGAAGCAAGGAGTGGCATATTGTTAAATGCGGCAAATGGATTTGGAAAGTCATCTGAGGTTGCTTTTCAACTATTAAAAGAAGCATTAAACATGTTGGAAGTGGATGACACTGTGAATAGAGAGCCGATAATTCTTGTATTAGATTATGAGGTGCAGGTATGTGAATCATTTGTTTCTTCTTACGTTGCTAGGATTTAATTTTAATCATTAAGTTTTCTGTCTGGATGTTTTCGAATGCGTCATTTCATAATATGGTGCAGTTTATTAATAAAGTGCTTTTACTTCTTAAAATTTAATTCAATCATCTATGTAGAAATGAGTATTGGATTTTATTTCTTTTTATTAATTGATAATATACAAGGTGAACATAACTGAAAAAACTGAGTGTTTCCAGTTCTGTAATTTCTTGATTGACAATCCTTTCCACACATCTGCTAAGCTATATTTGTGGCTCAGTTTAAGGAAAAGATTACTGTATGGAAATACATCTTTAGCTAATGCTTCCAAAACTGAACGTATTTATGTATTTTTGCTTTAACCCGCAGCCTATTGTGTTTTTAACCCTTTTAAATTTAATCTGGACTTCAATAACGAGCTCTATTACCACAACAGATGCTACCGTGGGAAAATTTGCCCATTCTAAGGAAGCAGGAGGTATATCGGATGCCTTCCGTTAGCAGCATTTCTGCTGTTCTTGATAAGGGCAGCAACCATGAGGAGCGGTTGGGAATGAATTTAGTGCCTTTTCCTTCAATAGATCCACTGGAAGCTTTTTATTTATTAAATCCGGATGGTGACCTTGGTCGCACTCAAATTGAATTCGAGGATTATTTTAGAGGTCAAAACCTAGAGGTAAGTTAGCAGTTTGAATATGATAAGAATACAAGAATAACAATGTTATAGATATTTGTATTCCTGGTAATGATTTTACGTAAACGTTTACTTAGTCTAATCATGTCTTTTGTTATCTTGTTACTTTACAGGGAAAGGCTGGTTCTAGACCCACCATCAAGGAATTGGCTTCAGCGTTGAAATGTCATGACCTTTTTATATATTTTGGACATGGAAGTGGTAAATCTCGATGAAATATCTTGTGATAATAATCTGTATACTCTATTTGTGATGTGTTGTGAGTCCCTATACACTTAAAAGGTTGACTTCATCTTTGCCTTTGTAGGAGCACAGTACATTCCGGGGTGGGAGATTCAGAAAATAGAGAAATGCGCTGCTGCATTTTTGATGGGGTGCAGTAGTGGTTCATTGACCTTAAATGGGATATATGCCCCACAAGGTATTCCCCTTTCATATCTGTTGGCAGGTTCTCCAGCTATTGTTGCCAATCTGTGGGAAGTGACAGACAAAGACATAGATCGATTTGGTAAGGCTATGCTTGATGCTTGGTTGAAAGAAAGATCAGATCTACCAATGGAATGCATGGAATGTAACTTATTGTCGGAAGAATTTGAAACCATGAACTTGAAGGGCTGTAAGGGTAGAGGAAAGAGGAAAGTTCCAAAAAAGAAATTACAAGAGTTGGCTAAGAGTGATTCAACCGAAAATAATTGTGGTCACAGACGCAAAATTGGGGCATTTATGGGTCAGGCACGGGAAGTTTGCGTGCTTCCGTTCTTGACAGGGGCATCACCAGTATGTTATGGTGTCCCTACTAGAATTTGGAGGAAAAATAGTATTTAGCTCACCAACCACAACCACTGTTGCTGTTGAACTGTAGTCAAGAAGTTCATCTACTCTTGCATGGTTTGATCTCGAAAATGGATTTGGTGCACCATATGCTGTAGTGATGTGTCTCAATCTTAGTCTTTTATTTTTTTAATTTGAGGAAAAATGATAAAATAAAAAACATGTTGATGTTACAACCGTTAGATCCAAAATAGTATGTTGCTCTTACAGCAGCAAATCTGGAGTCAACTTGATAAGAGTAGGAATCTTACAATTCTTACATCTAACATTCCATTTAATTTATTTTTTTTACCCCCGCATTGGGGGCATGTAACTTTGAGGTTTCATTCTCCCGGAAAGGGGAGCATAATCTTTCTTGTACAATCAAAGCAGTTACAGAACCTAGATTTACAAAAATAGGGACGAATGCCCTTGTTATGTACTCCGTTTTTTTTTTCTTTTAAGGTTAATGTACATATATTAAGAATGATTAATTATAATAAAAGTTTATTATAAATAGATTAAATTGCCCCTATTAAATAGTAGTAGTTGAGTGATTGATTTATTAATTGTACTATTGTAGTGTAATAAAGAGAGATTAAACAATATATGACTGGTAAAAATTGACAAAAGAGAATTAATTAATTAGTTAGAGTTATAATTGAAAATTTAAAATTAATGGTATCATATAACTTTAAATAAAACAAAATTAAAAAGATAGAAATACAAAATTCAAAGACTAAAAATGCAAAAGGAAAAAAAAAAAACTGAGGGAGTATGTGGCAATTCAATGTGTATGTGTGTGTAAAACTAAATATTTTATATGTAGTGTACGAATGCATATGCCTTTCAGTATTTGCTTTTCTGGATGATAACATTCGGTTTGTTTCTTTTGGTTAGCATTCAATTGTTTTTCCACAATGATACCAGCTACAAATATTAACATACAAGCGCAGTTGCAAAGCAATATGTAAGGTAATAAGTTAATCCACTTTTTTTTACCCAAGATTATAGATATTTTAAAGTAAAGAAATATTGGTGTTTTGATTTAATTCAAAATGCTTCATGATTTATTTAAATTGAAAACTGCAACAACGTTGAAATATTCATTTTGATGTTAAAAAAGGAATTGTTTGAGTCTTGCCAGATCATGAAAAAGATGGTTAATATATATATATTAAAAAAAAGTTGAAATAAAGCCATTGTGTATTTGTGCTCGTGGGTTACTTCATTAATTTTTTAAAGGCGACCATAAAGGACTAAATTTATTTTAGAGACAAAAAATAAGTAAATGAAATATATAAGAGGATAAAATATATATTGTGTCAATTTAGTCTTATATAATTTTCTTTTCTTTATATAAGATTAATTAATTTAGAGGGTTTTTTTTCTCCAAATGGCGTTGCTATTTAATAAAAAAAATGGCAATAGATAGTTGACAATTCAAATGAGGTAATTAATTACTTTTCCAAATTCCCTTTTCACCTGCAGAAAGAATCACCAGGACCTCAGGTCCTTATTTTTATTTTATTTTATTTTATTTTTGTGGAAATATCAACAATATCAATACCAATAATGAAATATCAATATCAATTCTTTTATCTTTTGATCACAAGTTATATATACCTCAACGAAGCAATTTGATCTGCAAAATATATTATAGGCGCCGAAATAGTTCAAGCTGTGTAGGAAATATTAGTCACGATCTCATTGAAGAAGTACTGAACTATTCATACATACTCTTTTTTTTTTTTTTTATTGTAACATGTATCCTATATAAAGGCATGTCATGTACGAGGATAGTCCATCAATTTGAGTGATAAAATTCTATCTTCCTTGCGTGTCTCTCGGGTGTGTGTGTGTGAATGTAAATAGAAAAATGATTTGAGTATTATAATGTTGCACTGAGATCAAATTGCTATGATCGATAATCTATCACAGCATCCTACAAGGGAAGTGCAGCAATTAGTCAAAATATGAACATTCAATCTGTTCACTAGAAGTGAAAGTCCAAAAAGTCAAATACAACAAAAATTGCTTCTTGGTCATCAGCTACCTACTTCATCACTCTCTAGTTCTTGTGGCTAGCTATTTACAGTCGGTTAGAATCCTCTCAAGTTAATTGATGATCAAATATGAGAAAGGACAAAAGCAATTACAACAAGAAAACGAAAACTAGGTAGAATCAGTGTTGAGAGAGGCCTTAAGAGAGTAAGAGATTAATACTTGGAGAAACAGGACTTATGGGAGATAGAATTGGTCTCTTTACAAATGGATGATCCATTAACTGAGCAGCTGTTGGTCGTTTACTTGGGTTAACTTGTAAGCATCTTACAATGAAATCTCGCGCTTCTTCTGATAAAGATTCTGGAACTGGTGGAGGTTGACCCCTTCCAATCCGAAACAACGCTTGCATCTGTGTATGCATCAAGCCAAAGGAAAAAGAAAATGACTTTATTGAAGTGTATGACATAAATAGCACCCCAAGATAAGTGCATGTGCATGAGACATAATTTTAAGGAGTGACAAGCAAAGGTATAGGTTTGAAATTCTCTGGTTACACATGAATGCGTCATGTTTATGTTCCATCAATCAAATTTGGATATGTCATTAAAAAATTATAATTTAAATGGCACCCCAAAATTTTAAGTGCATGTTTGTATAACTATTTGCTTTATCTTACTCTTACGTTTGGAGCCTTGGAATATGAAATTGTGGTTCCAAGAGACTCAATTGGATGTTCAACACGTATCCAAACATACCAAATGAAACAACGAAAACTAGGCAAACATAAAAATTAAATGTCAGGAAAAGATGTTAGACATACTCCTTCCAAATGAGAGTAAGGAGGTTTCCGCGTCAACATCTCTAAAACTGTACATCCTAAGCTCCATATATCAGCTGCTAGTCCATAACCACGATTCCTCAGGTTAACAACCTGTGTTCCAAAAATTCAAAATTAATACAGTTAAATTAAGAAAGCATTATTCATTTTCAAGTTTAAATTACAAATTATTGGAAAAGCCATAGTTTCAACGTTACAAAACCTCTGGGGCCATCCAATACGGGGAGCCTTTGCTTGATTTCACATCATTCAATTTGGTTGCCTGTAAAGGGAAAATAACCAACAGTACAATTTCTAGCAGTTAGCATTTTGGAATTTGCAATGATAAGATGCTGATTTAAGTAAATTGATTTTGCTACAGAAATGCACCTTTGCCAAACCAAAGTCTGCAAGCTTGACCGACCCATTTGCATCAACCAATATATTGGCACACTTTATGTCCCTTAAAATTGAAATTTTTCATCTAATTAAGAATTCGAATGTAGCAAAATCCATGTAAATATACAACATAATCCAGCTATCAGTTCTGCATCCAACTTTAATTATTGTGTTCCATGGTCACAGAAAATGAGCTATATCTTTTGAATGATTCGAAGCTAAGCAATGCTGAATTGAAGGTATAATAATCATTGCATTGCATCATCAAGATAGAAAGTTCAATCATGTTACCTGTGAACTACATTGCGATCGTGAAGATACTTCAAGCCACTTAGAATCTGCCTTGTGTATGCAGAAACTTGAGAGTCCCTTAAACGATACTTTTGATAGAGACTAGCCAATGATCCTTTTGTTACAAGCTCAAGAAAGATATACAGCTTATCATTGTCCTGAGAAACAATAAGATATAAATACATGCATATAAAGAAGTTTCAAGCAAGTAGATGTTTGGTGATTTACAAAATGCCGATTCAAATAGCCTCATTCTTGAAAATGTAATTATTCTTCATTTCTTCCCAGAACATCATATTGCATGGGAACAAAAAATACTTGCCAACCAGACAGACAGCTGCATACCTTGTCTGTGCCAAAATATCGAACTATGTTTTGGTGTTCAAACTGACTCAAAAGAGATATTTCCTGAAAAGAAAACCAGAAATATTCATACAATCAAAAGCTTCCCTATAAGGATTGATGAGAAAATAAAGAATATGTTACAAATTTTTAAGAGAAGAACAGAGTAAGCCCTACGACCTGCTGAAGTTGGAAAATGCTCTGTTTGGCCTGGCTTCCTTCATCCAGTAAAGACACCTCCTTTACTGCAAAAAAGATTCCATCACTGCAGGAAAACAGAATGTATGTGTTACCTTACCTCTATTCAAACACAGCATAGTTAGTAGTAATATAAAGCAGCAAAAATGGATTACTAACAAAATGATCTACAAATTAACATGATATAAAAATCATTATCAGTTATTGGTAAGTGGTGAGTTAGAACTTCATAACTAATCTTCCATAAATGACCCTCAAATCATATCTGACTAGTAGCTAGTAGATAAACTAACCTGCGGAGATTTTTTCTACCACAAACATGAATTTGAGACCATACTTAAGTGGAATAAAATATGTAGCACTTAAACCAAAAACTCATTAGTAAACAACTTTCAATTGAACGTGAGAGAGAGTTTTGCTAAGATATTGTTAATTGATGTCTACGTAGTACACATTCTTTGGGTATTTTGATGCCACATTTTGAACCAAGTTTTATTGAAGGCAAGTAAATCACATATACACAGACCCTGTAATTCATCCAAGCTCCACTCTGGTAGAGTTCTTTACATGAGCTTCCAATATAAACAGGTTCCTAATGATTGTAGATAGGTTATGGACTTATGGCTATTATGAGAAGGTACAAAAAAATAATTGCTTACAGAAGTAGTACTCCCTCTGTTTTTTTTTTTTTTTTTAAATAGTCACTTTAACATTTTGGCTATGTTCATTTTTGTTATTCACATAGAAAACTAATGCACTATTAATGTTATTTTTCATTACAAACTATGAAAGAGAAATATAATGGAGTATACTACCTCTGTTCTTTTTGTAAGGGAAAAAAAAGAATTATTTTTGGTCTTTTTTATAAGAGATTTTGTGAGTTTTTTAGGAGTATTAATTGCTAAGGAAGGGTAAAAGTATTTTGTTACCCTCAATTTACTATGAATACTCATAATTTTTCATACAAGTGGATGAATTAACTACATGGATATTTTAGTAATTTTCTCACACCATTAACAAAAAAAACATTACTATGTTTTATTGGCACGTGTAGATATTGTCAAATATTTCATATAAAATGGAGTGGAGGTAGTATTTTTTTTTTCTATTTACTGAAAACAAAAAACGTTTAGATGCGAGCATTTATAATCCTAACTAACACGTCTTATACCGAATGATGTTGCAAAGTTAGACAAGAAATTAGAAAAGTGCATTTTGATTTCATTTCTCATGCAGTAAACTGCATTAATTTCAACATGAAAATCGGAGCATGGACACGTGTGAAGGTAGGTAGCGAAAAATTGAAAGATTGAATTGAAATGATAGAAATAGAAGGAATACTACTAACTCAGTGAAGCCTTCATAGACGGTTCCAAATGATCCCTTTCCTAAAATGTCACCCTTTTGCCACGAGCTGAACGTCCTTCTAAACGATCCATTTGGCGAAACAATGATCGAGTCTTCAACAACCATAGCAGAATTAGAAGAAGCCCTTTCTCTTTCGGTTTCAACACCAACCTCACTTTCATTATCATCATCACTATCACCATCAAGGGAAGCAGAAGATGAAGCAGAATCAGAAAGTCGATCCCTTTCTTCGTACTCATCGTGAATTGATTGGATGGGAGCAAGGGACCTCATGGAATCCCAAGAAGAAGCGACCACGTCATCAACGACCGGCGGCGGAGCCAGAACTGGAGGTCTAACACCTTTTATTCCCACATCTCTGTTCTGATTCTGATTCTGACCCAACAAAACCTCTGGCTCTGAAGAAACAGAGGAAATTAGGTTAAACTTTTCCTTTTCCTTTGGGAGGTTGAAGAAGGAGCTGGGGTTTTTAGGAGAAGCAATAGAGCGAGATTTCTGAGCTTCTTTCCAAGCAGCGGTTGGGATGGAAAAGTCTTCGGGGCCAGAGAGGCCGAGGGTGCGTATGATATGGTCGAATTCGCCGTCAATTCCCTTCACGCGCAACCTCATCGTTTGGTTTCCCAAAGAAGAAGCTGAAGAAGAAGAAGAAGAAGAGAAGTAGTAATCATCTTGGAGCTGAAAATCTATGTTTTTCATGGCGTTTCGCCGCTCAAGACGCGGTTTCAACCGCTTCCGCCCTCCCTCCATTGTTGCTTTGCTCTGTTCAATCCAAATCATACACAGAGACAGAGAGAGAGAGACGGCACAACACAACGCAACACAAGTGAGTGCTTATATTAATACTAATCATAATTACCAAATGATTATGCTTATGCTACCAAGGATAATCAGAAACCTCGTAGTGCCACGTGGCATCAGGCGCGGAATTCAAGATAATTCAACTTGTACTAGTACTTGCTTTCTGATGTCATTACTCATTCCTTCACAATGTTTATGCTTACGACTGTACGGTTATTTTATTTTCATGGAAAATAATCTAGGTTTAACCATTATCTATTTATAATTATTTTGTAATTTAATTTTCTTTTTTTTTTCTTTTCATATTATGTTTAGTATTTTATTTTTATTTTTAATTTTCTTTGTATTTCTCCTATTTTATATAATTTACAATTTTATAATTCAAACTTAAGTTCTACATTAAACATTATTTCATTTGAAATCTTCCATCTTTATTCTTTATTTTACTATTTTCTTTGTTTTACCATTCTAATGTATGTAACAAAAGACCTTAAAAATAAACAGTTGCTTTATCTTTATCTATACTATGTTGGCAAATAATATTTAGTAGGTAAATGATATTTAGTGTCTTAAGGATACTGTGTAACAACTCAAATGTAATAAAAAATATTGAAATGTCTAATTTTTTTGTATTCTTAAAAGACAAAATAATTTGCTCTTATAATTAATTTTTTACTTCTAATAATCTTAACTAGACTTGTATATCTAGACCCAAAAATATATAATCCCATGGGAAACCATGAATTTCAACACTTATTCAAAGAGTATGGTCGCCATAATAATGTTTGAATTTTGAATAGTATCGCTGCAACAGCAAGTAGCAATGCTATAAATATACACATATTGCTTTGTGGTGACGAACCCTTCAATTCAATACTACTATTAGTATTTCAATTGGATTAGTTAAATTTTAATTATTTAATCGCAATCAAACTGTTTTCTTATGAATGAAACTGGGTGAGTGATATTGGGACTAAAATCTAAGTAAAAATATGATATAGAAATTTAAAAGAGAATAAATGAGTAAGGGTTAGGTCGGAGGCGTCACGTAAATGTTGAATCTACTTTTGATAAGCTGGCGAGATTCAATCGCTGAACATTGTATTGAGAGAATCACTCTCAATTAAAAGTTAATCATCAAATATGACATTTAAATAGGCAAAGTATAAAATACAATAATAATAAAACAAATAAAATAATCCATACTTCTTAGGTTAATAAAGGCACGCCCCCTATGCTAATTGGGCAAGCAATTGTCTTCCCAATCTACTAAAATCTGAAATTAAAAATAAAGATATTCCAATAATCTAAATGATTAAGTAAAGATATTCCTAAAATCTAAAAGATTAAATAAAGATATTCCTATAAAATAAAATTTAATTAAAAGATAATTCTAAAAATTAAAAATTAAAATAAATACTCTTAACTACTGAAAAAAATTGGTGCAACATATGTCTTTTTTTTGTTCACATCAGAAACAGTAATTAAATTGCTTTCACGGTTTTTAGTTATTTCTGTTACTTTTTTTTTCACATAGTCACCTTTTTAGTGTTCTTTTTAAATAAAAGGTTATGTTAAACAGTAGGACATTTGTAAAGGTACAATAAATACATATTTTTAAATAATTAAAGTTACTATAAATAATACTTATTAAATAATTTTTAAGTTTCAAAATATTAAAATTTATTATTTTTAATAAAATATTATTACTTTTGTAATATTAACTAGTGCTTAGCATTTTCTTTAAAGAAACAACAAACCGTACTCTAGTAGTTAGTACAGTTAGATGCTCAAAACAAATATGGCGGCTCTAATTGTTGATAAAATCACAAGTTTGAATAGGCTTGAATGCGAAGCCCGCGTTGGCTTTGTATGTACTACTCTTTTTACATCCTGCTCTTTATTCTGAAGGTTGAATCAACTTGTTATATAATTATATAATAACGTTAGTATATGAAATTTAAATCATGTGTACCTAAATCACGTCCTCAATTATGTCCCACCAATAGAATATCATCACATCATTAAAAATATTTCCTTTAATTATAATCTTTAATTTTTTAATAAATTTTTTAATAACGTAACAATATTGTATTGGTAGAACATAATTAAAGACATGATTTAAACATGATTTAGGGATGATTTGAATCCCAGGATATGACCATGCAACATTAAAATTGAACATGTATTATGTGTTTGATACTTTCAATACGAAATCAATTTTTTTTTTATAAACAAATAAACACTCAACTCATATTCTAAATTAAATTTTTATTTTTAAGATTTGAACCTTGGATCTTCAATCTCTAAAGTCTTAAAACTTAATATATGATCAAGTGAGCTAAAGTCTATGTTAGAGCAGAAGTTCCATATTACTTAGGATAAAAGCTATAATAATCTTTATAAGACCTTCGACAACTCTCTTTTTATAAGCTAACTTTTGATGAGAGTTAGACTTATGTAAATTTTTAAGAGTACACAATCAAATATAAAATCAATTGTTTCATAGCATATAGAGCATCTTTGACAATAAATTAGTAATTAATAAGGATAGCAAATATAATAGCACCTCTCAATAAAAATTCGTCATGGATAATTTAGACTCGTGCCAGCAAGTATTAGTGGGTATCTATATTCGAAAAAAAGTAAAAATAAAAACAAAAATATGTGTATGTATGCCATTCTAATTTTTTTTTCTCAAATTTTTAGAGTGATACTTAATATTTAATAATATTAAAGATGTTAGAAAGTTTATTAAATACCAAATGTCTTTAGAATTACAATAATGTCTTCTCATTTAATTTTAAATTTTGAAAAAACCTTTAGTTTTACATGTAAAAGATATTTTGGACACTTACTTTTTATATTACTTTTATTTTGATAATTATATACTAATATAATCTTTCACCTGAATATTGTTTTAAAAAATATTGTTTCAAATTTTTTACATATTTTAATGATTTTTTTAAAAATAATTCAAATACCTGTGGATTCAATGGATACTTGCGAACACTTAGCAGAAACTACTACCTAAATATTTTTTTTAAAAAAAAACTGCTGTTAAGCAAAGAATGAAAAAAGAAAAAAGGGGCATAACAAAGGCTAAAGCTATTGAGGTAGTGCATGTTAAGCTTGAAGTCTTTTACTTTTCTTTTTTAGTAAATTGAAATCTTTCTTTTTATTATAGAATTATAGAAAGAGTACAGTCATGGATGGATCACAATATGCAAGTGCAAAGACAAAGTCTAAGGCATACTATCAAGTTTAAGTGATATAAATATCCAAAAATTTGCTCTATTTGTCACATTTTCTCTCATTGTTTATCACTATGGAAACAATTTTTTATTTTTTTTTGGACAACTACTATGCAAACATAGATAGAGCCGTCAATATGAGTTTTATTCCATGAACCAACCCGGTTCACTGTTGAGAAAAATTTAGCTCGCTTTAAATTACAACTCACTTAACCCAACCCGTTTAACCCACAACTCACACGGGTTTAGGCCGGGTTGAGGCGGGTTGGCCCGTGGGTTTGAATGGTTTTTTTTTCATTTTTCATATTAAAATAAACTAAAAATTAGTACACGATAAAAAATATAGCAAAATTTAATTTAAATTTATAGAATTTTTTCTTTTTATTTTTTAAAATTATTCTTTTTTATGTGTTTTGTATTATATTTTTTTAAGTTAGAGTGTTTGTTAGAATTTTATAAAATAAAAATTGCACTTTTTTGCTTTAATTTTTTTTTATGGCTTTCTTTTAATAAAAACAATTTTTTGTGAGTCAGTCCGTTTAATGCGCAACTCGCAGTGGATTGGGTTGGATTGAAGAAATTATGGCTCGCAACTCATGTGAGCCAACCCGTACGAGTTAAAAAAAATTTCAACTCGTGGTGAGTCAACCTGTGTGAGCCGGGTTGGCTCACGTTGACAACTCTAAACATAGATGACTGCTAGAGATTTTTTAGGAGGCTTACTAGACAAGCAACTTACAAGAGAGTATCCATTATCTATGATGAGTGAGTTTTTTTCGGTTGAAGTTGCACACATACACTGCTTTGGGAAAAGATCCCTTTACATACAAGAGATGAGCCTCAGTCAATTAGAAATCCTACCTATTAAACAATATTCTATATGATAAGAAAATATAAACAAGTATGCATGTTTAAATATCAAATACTAAGAATTTGGTAATTCTAATTTTGTCCTTTTTAATGTGTAGATCCAAATCATCTTCAGACGTCACTTTTATCATTTTAGATGTGTCATTTATGTTCTCTCTATATCAAATCTTCTATCATGATCTTTAGTAATCATAATCTGCATGTCATTACACTCTTCTAAGACTCTGGGCTATACGCGCCCCCATCAACTTCTTCCATTTCACATGTGTCGACGAAAGAGACACAATCTCACCTTGTTACTTCTCTTGTTGATTCTTGGAGGCTGTTGATGTTGCCGATCTTGACATCGACACACCCTCCCAAAACGCCCCTACCGTTAGATTAGATTACCAATGAGACACAACATGTCACTTCATATGGCTTGTGCTGCAATGGAGTTTAATTATAGTTCAGATGAAAAAGTTTTGCAAGAGATGAATATTTCAACGACAAAGAGCTACGGTAGTAGAAACAAAGAGCAATTGTGTGAACTAAATTGTCTCTTCCTCTTTCTATGTAAAGTCCTTTTTGCATTTAAAGAAATCCAAACGGAGATTCCGTCATGTTCCTTAAGAACATGAAATTCACCTCGCTACAAAAACTCATGGTTCCTTATGATTTTTGTAATGCGACTCAATCTCCTATTCATATGCCTTGCATACCAGCAAAAGAAACTCTCATATAAATGATTTCAAAAATAGTGTTAATTAGGAGTGAGTGATTAGTAGCATGTTTGGTAATCTAAGTTTTAAACTAAAATAATATGTTGGGCAAAAACCGTGTGACGCCACTTTTCAACGTAATTATAAACCCCAAACCGCAATTTGAATAGAAATAAAAAAAAGGTTACTTTTCACAAACCTAGATTTGCAAACTTTTAAATATTCACTAAGTAGATAAGATAATAGAACTAAACTATCTACACAAAACTCTTGCATAGGAGAGAGAACACTCCAAAGATGCGAGGTGATGAGGGAGACCGAATTAGTTATGGAATAATATAGGAGTGAAGTGACACATTAGTCCCTCATTTATTAGTTTTGAAAAAATTATAACAACTTAAATTTTGTAAAGTTATTTTAGGTTATCTCATATTTTTTAAGGAGTTTCTCTTTAACTTATAAAATTATTTTTTAATTCTTATTCATTTATATTCCTCCCTTATTTTGTAAAAAAATTAACTTATATTGAATTTTTTTTTTGGTAACAACCAATATTAATAATTGTATTACCAAAAAAACTTATATTAATAATTTTTTTGGTAAAAAATTATTAATAATTGAATTCATTTAAAAATATTCATATTCATATTTATCCAATTAAAAAATTAGAGTGAAATTAAGGGGGTGTATTGGTTTAGGATTTTAAAAGACTTTTTTTAACTGAAAAAAGTCGGTAGATTTTAAAAGACTTTATAGGATTTTCATCACTTTTAAGGATTCTGCAAGAATTTCAAGAATTTTGAAGTCAAGATTTTAATGGATTTGTATCATAGACTCTGCGGGACTTTGTGGACTCTATTGGACTTTATAGACTATGCAAGACTTCGTGAAATTGTTAAAATAAAAGTAAAACTAATACAGTTAGTTAATTCACCATAATATTATGTCCTCCTAAATAGCGTTCGTCCACATATTCATAGCTATACTAATCCTCCCAGCATTACCGTCTTCTTGTTCTTGCTCTTGAGTTTGAACAATAGGCTTAATATTTTGGTTTTCATTAACTGATAATTTTGAAGATAAAGACTCCTCCACTGATTCAATTGGAAAATTATCAGAACGACATTTTTTCCGAAGAAAGTTATGTAGTGCTGCACACGCTAATGCAAGTTCTGTACATGCTAATACAAGTTCAAGCCATATATGTGGTTATACCTATCAACTAGCAATCATACTCGTGCTTTGCACGGGTTGTCATCCAATATTTTATTTATTTATTTATTTATTATTATTATTATTAGTAATAGTATTTTGATATTCTTTTACTATTTTATTTTAATTTTAAGATTTTTTTAAAAAAGTAAATTCTATAAGACTATTAAAATTTAAAATAGATTTCAATAATAATAATAAAAAAAATCAAATTGCATATTTTTTAAAAAATTTTAGTAGCTGATCTCATAAAGCAAACAGAGACATTTCATATTACTTATAAATATGAAATCATTGAAAATTAAAATGAGAGGTTATGAATTTAAATCAACTAAAAATAAAGAGAATGTATCATTTTATAAATTATTATAATAATTTGAACAAAATCTATAAAATGCATATTTAATGTTTATTATTATTAATAAGAAAAAACAATCAGAAGCTTAAACGATTTTATTATTAATAAGGATTTTTAAACAATGACAAAGCTGATTATTTAAACATTTTAGTGATCTATTAGCACTCCAATATATTTATTGTTTCTCATATTTTATAATTTTAATTATATTTATATTTATACTTTAATTTCTTCCGCTAAAAAATAATTTTAAATTAAAAAATATTTGTAAACAAGTGACAATAGATATATTAGAATAACAATAGTGAAATAATTAATAAAATAAGATGAATTTATTTACACTACATCAGTTCAATTTAATAATATAAAATATGTCTTGCGAAAAAAAGTATTAAAAGAAGACTTAATGTAGTAAAATTTTAAGTCATATTTTTTTTTGTCCATCATCTATCTAAATAAAAAAATTGTAAAATAGGAGTTGTTTAAGGGAATTCAAATTGTATATTGTTAAAGATTACAATTATTTCTCATATTATATGTTCAAATAAGATGAGCATTCAAGCCTTCAGCATCAGTTGTAGGTAGCACCAAACCACACATTTTTATTAGTATTGTAATAATATTGAAACACAAAAAATAATATTTTTCTACCTTAAAAGCTGATTTTAACCCAAACATGTAGATAAGAACTTAAAAAGAGAACGTGTTTGATATAATTTTTTTTAGCGTATATAATCTACCTTTAAGTAAAAAGTTATTTCTTCAAAAATTATTTTAGAGCTTTTTTTTCCTAAAAAGCCTTTTATAAGTAAAAAAAATAAATAAATAAGAGATGTAAAAGCAAAAGTATCTTGCTCAACTACTTCACTTATAAAAGGAAGAGAAGGCAAAATAAATAAATAAATAAACTGGGCCAAACATACATTGAGTAGAGTAAGTGTAAATAGATATTTGAACCATATGATCAATAATATATACATATTATTTTTATATTTTAAAAATAATATTTCATATGTACAAATAATACATACATGTTTTTTCAAAAGTCAATAATATTATTTAAAAAATATTGAGTAATTTATAATATATACATATTTATTCTAATTATGAAATTTTAGTAAAACAGGCATAAATAACAAATAAAAAAAGTTGAAAGAACATTAATTCATAGTTTTCCTTTAGAGGTGATTTTTATTTGTCAACAATACGTAAAAGGACCACTAGATTCTAGTTTATGAAATTTTAAAATCATAATGATATGAACATGATTAGTTTGAAGAAGTATGTGAGTCTGAGCTTGTTGGGGAAAGAGATGAGAGAGAAAGAAAGGTTCTGTGATTGAGTGCTTGTTGGAGAATGAAGCACTTGAAAAGTCACGTTTAGAAATCTTTTCAATTTTGGTGGGATTGTTTGATGTATTGTTTTCTACTAAAAAGTCACTCAAAATCCATCCAATAAAAGAATTTATTAAAATCTTTATATTTTTTAATACATATGGATTGTTTTTAAGTACTAGGAAATCCCAAATAAATAACAATGAATTTTAATAGACTCTTTTTAAAGTTTTGAAAATCTTGATTGAATACTAATAAATTGTTTGTAAGTAATAGAAAATCCTGATTAAATGCAACGAACTTTTTTAACCAAAAAAAATCTTTTAAAATTTCATACAATTCTAAACTAATACACCCCATAAGTTGTAGAGTTTCGAATTAGTAAAATAAAACTCCTACGGGCATGAGAGAGACATGTTTTTCTCCTCACTTTTAAACAAAAAGGACGAGATTTTAGGTGCAGTAAATCATCAAGGTAGTGTTGTGCAAGGGTTTTGTGAAGCAGCGAAGCGTAGTGAAGTGAAGGTGACACCAATGGGGAGCACGGCGGTGGAGAAGACGGAGGAGGATCTCCGCAAGGAGATCGATGAGCTTCTTCGCCAGCAACGCGAGGTTCCCTCTCTCTCTCTCTATGAATTTTCTACACGAGCGTGTTCCAATTCGATTCATGTGATTCGTGATTTTGTAGATAACGGAGAGGCTTCGAGATCCTCGAGGCCTTCGCAGAGGTGCCTTGTCAGCTCCTTCTCTCCGCGCTAATGGTCTTCGCCAACGACCCTTTGTTCGTCCTGTCAGTAATTATCTGTATCCCCCTTCTCTAGGGTTTATCCTGTTTCCCAACGACCCTTCTTAATGCAATATATATTCATTCTCTTATCGGTGCTTGAATTGAACCTCATTTAGAATTGAAAAACACTGAAAATTTGAGTTTTGATATTGATCGGCATAATTCATTATTCAGGGAGACAGGAATGATTCTGAAGATCAACCTCCAGCAAAACGTCGACTTTCATCTGCTGTGGTTAAGGTACAACCTGTTACATGCAATTGTTAGTTATTAATGTTTGGTCATTTTGATATACAAGTTCAGCTCTTTTATTTTTCTTGCTTTTTGGGTTTTATGAACTGAATCCTAATTGTTGATAATTGGTGAGAAAACAAAAAGTGGGGGTGAGTATGGTTCAAAATTCAAATGTGTGTGCTTTATGTGTTAAACTTAAAGCAGAACTAGTGGTGTCACTCCACTCCTTCCCCAAAAAGGGAAAAATAGGAGCATGTTTTTAACAGAATCTTTATTTGGGAATGAAGGTTGAGGACGGGGAGTTGCCTGAAGATGCTGATGCAGGACAAGGTTTAAAGACAAAGGATTCAAATGGCGAAGGTGTAAACGGGAATGGTCTAGTGGGCCAAAGTGATAGGAATTCCCACCAAAGTGGATGGTCTAGGAGGAATAACGATCAAAGAACTTCAAAGGTTTTAAACGCAAGTGTGTTACCTTCTTCATGATTGTTGGTTAAAATTTCTATATCTAATGCTGTAGCCTGTTATTTGTGTCAGGCTTCGGACATTCCTACTTCTGAACATGTTCCAAGGGTATTGCCGAAGAATGAGGATCCAAGCTTGGTTAATAGGAATAAAAGAATGCTGGGTCAGCTTTTGGGAACTCTTGAGGTATGTTAGATTACTTACTTGCATTAACCACATTTTGTAGTGCTACATTATAAGCTAATTCAGTAGTTGATTTATATGTACATTTAAATTCTCCATCTCTTTTAATAGTTGTTTTCCGTCTTGAAGTTTCTGTCTGACTTTCATCATTGCTATTTGTTCCTTTTATTTTTTTTCTATATTTTTATGTAATTCTTTTATTCTGAACTGTTTCAGAAATTCAGAAAGGAAGATAAGCAACTATCAGGAACAGAGGCATATATGCGAAGATCTAATTCTTTGCAAAGAGTAAGTTCATGTCCTTTATCATGTAACTGTGAAGCCCTTCCTATTGAAGAAGCCGGCTGTGAAGATGCCATACCCATAGCCACTGGTGTCTTCACTTCATAAATAATACATGTTCTCAAAAACAATTTAGTCAATCCACCTTGCTTAAGGATTGAGAGCATAGTTGTTGATCCCGAATAGCAGCATGGAGTGGCCAGCCATGAAAATGCTATAGCATGATATGGGATGGCTGCTACATAAAAATTATTGGTATTGAGACATAAAAAATTGTTATACATATACAAATACATTAAAGCCTGAAATACCCAAGATTAAAACATACTGATATTTTACAAGTTATTGTCGCAAATGATTCCATGGTTAGGTGAAGCATGAACTTTGAATGGATAAAAGGGCAAGTGTGCTTCATAAATTTGCCTGAATATATTAGGATGCAATGTGCCATTTTAGAGTTGGACTTAGATTAATGGGCCAAATGCAATATCCTGTTTGTTAAGATGCTTACTAGTTCAATGAGCACCTTCATGTCAAGCATGGATTTGTCTTGCCAAGTTGTCCTCTCTCTCTCTCTCTCTCTTGGTAACTTCCAAAGCTTCATAATAATCTCAATTCTTAATAGCTTGGTATTCTTTTTTAGGCTGAGCAAAGAGCACGTGAAGAAAGTGAAAGGCTTAGGAAAGAAGAGCGTGAACAGATTGCTGAAAAACGGAGGAGAGACTTGGTTGGCTTTCAGTTGATTACTATTCTTTAATTTCTCTGCACATCATAATTGACTATGAAGTCTTGCTTTGATCTTCATTAACATTTTTTATGTAATATATATTTCTTTTGTTTCCCGCTTTCCCTATTCATCAGACTCTTCGGGCCCGTGTGGCTGCTAAGACAGAAGAAAAGAAATTGGAGCTGCTGTTTCTTCGGTGGAGTGAACATCATAAAAGACTAAGCAATTTTATAAGGTTTTCCCTGTTTTCACTATACACTTATGAGGCTAGAGTCTTCTCATTACAAATCTTTTGCTAATCACTTCAACAACTGGGAATCTATAATATCTAACATCATATCATGCTATGCTCTGCAGGTTATTTTTAATTTTGGTCCAAAAGTGTCCATATTCACATTTTATTGAGACAAAGATAAGTTTCTGTTCATGTGCATTGTAGTGTTGAAGCAACTTGATGACTGGATGTTTCTTGCTAATTGCAGGATTTTAGGTAGACATATAAAGTTTTTCTTTAATCCTTTTGAGCTCTTTAATTGAATGTGGCATGTATTTTGGCAGGACTAAAGCAGAACCTCCAATCTACTATTTGCCGAACAAGCCCTTGGATGAAGATGCTGAGTCACTTGAGAAGCGCAAAGAAGAGGTTGTCAAACTTAGATATTGAATTTGCTTTGCTTCATCTTATAATATCATTTTGAATGCTTTGTACAGCCCTCTTGTAAAATCTCAAATATTAATGTTATTTTTGTTGCTACGTGGATGTTTATGAGTGCATACTAACATGCTAGATTCAATATTATTGGCTTTTACAATGTCTTTTTTATTCCTCGTGTAATGGCTGTCTTTTTTATTAGCAGGCTTTCCTTGAATGGAAGAATGCAAGAAGAGAGGAAGTGTCTGAGTATCAAAAACAGATTGGGGAGCAGTATCTTGCCAATGTTGAGAAGGAATTGGAGAGATGGCAGAATGCAAGAAACGCAAGAAAAGTAAACAATGACCAGAATTTACAGGAAACCATGGACAAAGAATTGGATACTCATAGGCTGGAGCATGGTCCCAAGAAAAGGAAGATCCCTGGTGGAAGCAATAATGAAGACGATGATGACGTGGAAGATATAAATGTTGGAGAGGATGACATGATGGATGATGAGTTAGATGATGAGTCTGGTAGAAGGATTGATGAAACAACCAAGACTGAAGCAGGTAACACCAGTGCAGATCCTGTAGCTGATGCTGATAATGTGGACCAGAAGTGATAGCCCGCCAGGACACAGTTTTCCATTATTTAATGAGATATTTCTGTTTAGTAGTTTATTCCTTGCTATACTAGGCTTCTATTCTCCAACTTATTGCTTTATGTATTTTATTATGTATTCAAATTCAAAGGAACCTTCATTTCTTTGATTTATATTGCTCTGAGTAATGTAGAATATGTCAGTTGGGTTTGTGCCCCCAACGAGCAAACTTAGCTTACATTCATCCCATTTCAAATTTCTTGAATTTTCATCTGACATTTATTATTTTGGGGATGAATTTCTTCAGTTATATTCATACAAGGGTTTGTCATCACCATTGGTTATTGATTGGTCAGCCTTAGGTGGATGTCATACTCTCAGACATTATGAAAGAATGCATTCGTTATTATGTTAGCATTATAATTATAGTTCTGTTCTCTGTGGCTTTTGGAACCTGAGTATACATCCGCCGAAGTGGTTATGAAGCTTAGGCGCATCTACCTCTAGAAATTTGATTTTCACCCGTGCTGCTTAATGCTTTGAGGGAGTAGGGACCAAAATCAAATTGTCTGTGAACTGTGATGTGTTTAATTTTGCTTGTTGTATTCGATATAAAAATATCTCTGTTTAAATGGAGTTGTTTCTGATATGTTCTGATATGATCCCTCTAAGCAAGGGAAGGAATTGGACCGTTTAGGATTCAAATTGCTGGAAAACCTTGAGAATTGTTGAGGAAACCTTGAGAATTGTTGAGGAAAAGTTGGCGCAATGAGGGGAGAAAGGGGCGCTGGATTTTAAGGCTAAAGGGATTGGAAAAGTGAAGAATAAAACAAGGTTTGGCCAAGGGATTTTTGGGAAAATTCTGGGCAGTGAAGGACACAATTCTTAAGGGAATTTTTGTGGAAAAATGAAGGTTTGAAGGTGGGAAAAACAAGGGAAAATTTTGGGTTGTTTTGGCACGGGAAAAGGATGGAATTGAAGGTGAAAAAGGTTGGTTTAAGGTGCTCGAATGGCGCAAATTTTCTGTGTTATTTTGGGTTGGTGTTCTTATTTCTTTTTGTGATTTTTGGATGAAGGAAAGAAAAAGGAAAGGGATTGAAACAAGTGGAATTACTCCACTTGCATAAAGGCTAAACGCACAAATGTGGATATCTTTGATAATCACTCGAACAAAAAAGTCTCTCACAAATATATTTATCGTCAAACTTGTGTGTTTACAATGATAATATGATGCCCCTTTTGTGGTTGCAGCCACAAAATTCTACAAAATCCACTAGTTTTTATTAAACTTTACCACTCACTAATGCTCCATTAACTAGTGCTCTACTAATATTTTCATTAAGTGATGCACATGACTATGATGTCATCCTAATGACATCATATTATTGTCACCATATTTTAGGTTTTATGACACTTAAACAAAAACTAGGAATTAAGCCCATTAGTTGGTGGTGAAAGGGATTAGCATCATCCCTATTAGAAGTGACACAATCATTTTTAATATATAGATTTATGATTCTTATATATAAAGGGATTGTGGAATTTTTAAAATTGGGTGGTCTCAATCCCTCCTACCTTAGTTGATCAACCCAAAACAAGAATTGGACAGCCAACTTTACAAAATATTTTGGCTTAATTTTAACTTAGAAAAACAAGAAAGATCTCCGTGGGATGACGTCTTATTTGAGTCCCCACTTGAGCCTTAATGCAATTCATGATTTTGAACTTAGAATTTGGGCTTTTATTCACATAACGTAGTCACCACTTGATGACGAGCCTTCTTGGTCTTCCCTTGCTCTTGTTCTTGATCATGTTTGCATCAGTTTCATAGGCTATTTATGTAGTAGTAGTAAATTGTATGACTGTACCGAGGTGTATCTGCACTACTTGTGCCAACTCTGCACCTGTTGTTTTGTTTTGGTATATCTATAAATATATGTTTTGGCTGATAAAATTTTTTTTGAAAGTTTCCAAGAAAGTTCCAAGCTGTGCTACTTTTTAAAATACAATAAGAAAAGAGAACTTTCCAACGAGTGAACACATACAAAGAGAACCCAACCGCATGTTTTCCAGCTCTCTGGTTTCAAATAAAGAAATACCATAGCTCCTTCCTGTTGGAGTTTAGAATGTCCACCTTTCAGGAACTATCTCCACTCATCAGGCTTCTTTTGCTGTTAAAATCTTCTTGACATTATTTTTATTAGCAAAAGAGAGAATATAATTGAACTTAACTCTACAAGTGCTAAAAGAATAACAAAGAATGATGTGAGAAAGAAAACAGAACCAATCGTTAACTCCTTTTGAGTTATAAACTAACTATTTTCATCTCAAAGATGACACCATCCTTTTAGCGCTGGATAGTAGTACAAGTCGATATGAATTCATCTTTTTCTTTTTTGAGATGAGTAAGGAACTAAGGATAACCAGAGAAGCTTTTTGCTCAAAAGGTGTCACATCTTTTGTTCGACTTTGACAACTTGATTGTCATATTATTGGTAGCCTGAACCAAAAAAGGCTTTTTGCATTATAATTAAGAAATATTAATGAAGACTCTCGTTTTTATAGTTCCTTCCTGTGTCCATCCTCAGAAATCAAACCTAAACCAAAAAAATATCATAAATCAAACCCTTTTTTTTTCTTTTCAAAAATCGAACTTTAAAAAAAAAATTTCAAAAATTAAAACCTAAAGTGAGAATTGATTTGCGACATGAAATGCTTAAAGTGGTCTCCAATCGCCTCAGTAGAAGATATGCCAAAGAAAGGCAGGAGCTTCAAGACGAGAACCTGTGGAGGCCGCGTTTTTGTGGTTTTATGGTAAGAGAGGAAGAGAATGGGAAAGAGGCGAAGATGTTGCATGAAGAGGAAGAGAAAAATGAAGGGAGCTGCGAAATGGAGAAAGAGAGTGAAAGAGAATGAAAGTTTGTGTCTTTGAGCGAAGTTGGGGGAAGAGAAAGAGTGAACTGAAAGGAGGCAGAAGAGGAGGCAAAGAGGGGAGATAGCGGAGGGAATTTGGCTTCTCTGCTAGGCTGAATTTTTGCTAGGTGAAAATCAATGGCTGAAAATGAATGGTTGAAAAATACTTTGTTGATGAATCCAAACTATTAAAATCAATGGTTGAAAATTGAAACAGCAGGTGCGCAACACCAATAATCCAGGAGAGAAGCCGGATTGATAGCGGAGGGGTGTGAAAGATGAAGTGTTTTTTCTCCGATTGAAGACGAAGATAATGTAAGTGAGGGATATGCATGACTATGTGAATGAGGAAGCTTCGGGAGAGAGTTTCTCAACCATGTGATCAAATTATTGAGTGTCTCACCCTTGTGATCAAATATCCATATCCTGTGGTCTTTTTTTTAAAAAAAAGAAAAAAGAAAAGTACATCATTTAGTCCTTGGTTTCATAGAATTTGTTCTCATTAGTCCTTGATATTTTTGGCACTATAAATAGGACTAAATTGAACATTTTCTAAAAATTTAGGGACTAACTTAAACTTTTAATAACAAACACAAATACCTATATAATAACTTCTTTTTAAAATTTTAGGAACTAATATGAATGAATGTTAATAATGTTAATTGTACATTAATAGCATGGACCAAAATGCATTGCAGAATAGAAAGTTAAGGACCTATTTGCACTACCGACAATATTAAACTAATGTGAACAAACTCTATAAAATCAAAGACTAATGTGCCATATCACTCTTTTCAAATAAAAATAACTGTGTGACCAAAGTGATTTTTTTTTTGTTTAGAGCAAAATGATTATTGTATAAATATGTGATGAACTAAAATTGTTGGTGCAAGTATTTTTCTCTCAATTTTAACATTTTGCATTTATAAATATTTTGTATAAATATGTGAGGATTAAATGATGTTTAAATTATATTTCTTTTAAGAAAAAAGTTTTACCTTTTTTATTTAATAATTATTTTTTGTGAAATTTTTACAATTTAAAAGTTTTTATTTTTTAATTTAGCGAAAAGTTATAGTACGGAGGTAAATCATTATTTTATGTTTTTCATAATTATATTAATTTAAAGCAAAATAAATAAGATAATATTGCATACCTGATAAATCATTCACTCAATTTTAGAATAAAATATTATTTTTACCACACTTATTTGACATAATTAATTACAATCGTAAGTCATTTCTTACATATGGCTAAACTATTTTTAAAATTAAATGTTGAATTTTAACATTAATGATAAATTATTCGTTTATAGATATTTTACAATAACTTTGTGATGTGGTTAGCATGAGAGAATGATAATGAGTTGCTTTTAACAAATTATTATTATTTTATGATAAATAATATATGATAAATTATCATTATTTTAGCAGAGAATGATATATGATAATTATCATTATTTTATGATTGTATCACTTTAATAAAATTACTTAGACAATGTTTTATTTAGAGATAAATCATTTACTAAATTTTAAAATTATTTTATTATCTACCACATTCATTTGACGTTTTTATTGGGATAAGTTATTTTGTCACATGTAACTAAGCTACGTTTATATTGAATTTTGAATTTTACAATAGACAGATAAATTATTCTTATATTTTTTTTGTATGTATGTAATAGTTTGAAATTAAGTGTTGAATAATATGATACGAGAGTTAGTTGTTGCTTTGACACTCACAACTATTATTTAAATATATTATATTAATTTTTACAGCTTGATGTACTAAGTTGATTCTTAAATTTAATGACTAAGTTGATGTATTTTATATAGTTCAACAGACCAAATTGATTAACGACGATTAAATTTGAATAATAAATATTTTTTTTTGTTAAACTTTTATTGTCAACTGTTAATATTAAAGATTGAAATGTTTTTTCATTATTTTTTGAACCAAATTGATCAATTATTATTAATTTTAATTTAATTTAACTAAAAATAAATTTTTATAAATTAATTACTTCAAATTTATATTCTTAAAATTTTGAAAAATATATTACTTCTACAACAAGCAGACGACCTAGTAGCCCAAAAAAATATTATCTATAGTGACCGTAACCGAGTGTGATAATTTACAGTGATAAAAAAATCAATAACACTCGAATTCAAAATTATTTCAAATAAACCATTACTCTTAATTATCAATTCAACCTTTAAAAGAGTCATAGCGCCCGTACATGATGCAAGGAACATCAAATACTAGTTGCACCAAAAAGAAATAAGTGTATCAATTATTTTTTTTTTAATTAAGGTGTCCCCAGCCGATAGCCGAAAACTAATCCCCTCGAGACGTAGAGATCACTGAAGTGAACATTGCCTCTCCCAACAATCTCCTAATAAAATCTTCTTTATACATATCACCAGGATTCGAATCTCTGTCAGATGTTTAAAGCATCCAACTATCTGCTAACAGACTTCTTTCATAGAAACTATCCAATTATTATTACGGTTTATTTTGTTATTGTTAGAAGTTTTTAATATTCTAAGCACTAATTTGGTGATCAAGATAACCATTAAATAATTAATTAAAAATTGATCGTTTTTAAATATAGCTTTTTTAATTTACATTATGACACAAGCGAAGTGTCCTCAAAAGCTGCTGATTCTGTTTCTTTCTCTATTTTGATTTTGATAGAGAAAGAAAGACACACTGAGACGGACACAAATAGAAGAAGAATCCCAACGCAGTGCTGCAGGCATAAAGAGAGAGAATGACCACAAGAGGTAACCACCACCCACATCAAAACGGTGAACGGAGACAAAGACCACCGGCACCACCTCCGGGAGCAGGAACACCGGCGTCGGCAAATGGTTACCGGCAGTACTACCCTACGACGCCGTCTCGTTCCTCTTCCTCCGCATCGTTCAAAGGCTGCTGTTGCTGTCTGTTCTTACTGTTCTCGTTCCTGGCACTTCTGGTTCTCGCGGTGGTGCTTATAATCATTCTCGCCGTCAAGCCCAAGAAGCCTCAGTTCGATCTTCAACAAGTTGGGGTTCAATACATGGGCATCACTCCCAGTAATCCTCCTCCCACCAATGATCCTTCTTCCTCCTCCACTTCCCCCACCACCTCCGCCTCTCTCTCCCTCGCCATCCGTCTCCTCTTCACCGCCGTTAACCCCAACAAGGTCGGGATCAAGTACGGCGAGTCCAGGTTCACCGTCATGTACCGTGGAATCCCATTGGGCAAAGCCTCCGTCCCCGGTTTCTACCAGGAAGCCCACAGTGTCCGGCAGGTCGTCGCCACCATCGCCGTCGATCGCGTCAATTTGCTTCAGGCCGATGCCGTCGATTTGCTCCGAGACGCTAACGTCAACGACCGCGTCGAACTTCGTGTCTTGGGTGACGTTGGTGCTAAGATCCGCGTCATGAACTTCGATTCTCCCGGTGTTCAGGTACGCACCCATCTTCCTCTCTCTCAATTTTTAATAATGGGCATTCCCTTTTTGGATTCAATTTTTGGTTTTTCGAATTGGGTCTCCCTCTTCCCTGAACTTGACACTGTAAGAATTGGAACTTTCCCAATTTGGTTTAGTTCACATTTGGAGTTTTGCTCACAAATTAAACTTAAATCTCGTCGGGATCTCGCTTGGATTTTAATGTGGGAATTATGGGTTGCGGTTTGTGGAGTGAGAAAATGAGTGCGGCGGAGGGGAATGTGGGGAACGGTGGTGGTGGGTGGTTTCTGTAGCTATAACAGCGAATTCCACTACCCTCTGTCGCACTCTTCTTTTTCTTTACTTCTTCTCTCTCTTTTTTTTCCCACTGGCTAACGTGCGCTGCCGATAACGTTATTTTGTTGCCCGTGATAACGTGCGCCGAAAGTTATTTTGTTTTTATATAAAAATAAAAAAAAATTAGCAAAAAAAAGTTAAAAAAAGGATATTTATTGATATAAGAAAAAGGATATTTATAAATATTTAGTTAATGACTTCTTTTACTACTACTATTTTACATGAATTTTACGCAAATGAATCACCAAAACAGTTCAGGACTACCTGACCACCGTTTAAAATAGTTCAAAATGGTTCTTAACCGTGGTTTCCGTCGTTTAAAATAGTTCTTATTTGATAAAATCAAGCAAAATTGTTTCTAATTTTATTTTTTATAATTCAAGATGGTTCATATCTTTGTCTTCATTCATTTAAAATAGTCTCTAATTTGTAAGAATAAATAAAATAATTTCTGATTTTATAAGTCATATCATCTTTAATTTTCGCTATCTTCTGTCAAGTTTTGTTGTCAAGCTGGGGTGAGATGGTTGGATTTGTTATCGATGGATTAAAATGCATTATTTTTGTTCATTTTCGGAAACTATCGGAATCATTTCGAATAGCAGAGGATAAAATCAGTGTTAATTTTATTTATTTATTTTATTTATTTTTATAAGTCAGAGATTATTTTGAATGATATAGAGTAAAGTTATGGACTATTTTACTTATTCTTATAAGTCGAGGTTTATTTTAAATGACAGAAAACAAAGTCAGAGTTTATTTTAAATGATGGAGGACAAAGTCAAATAACATTTTATTTAGACTATTTTAGTCAGTTATTCAATTTTTGGGAAAGACATCGGAGCTTCTATTCTTTTTAAAAAAATAAAATAAAAGGAGCTTCTATTTCTTCCACCACATGACATGAGAGTCTTCTTATGACTTTTTTTTTTAAGTGAATGAAAATGTAAAACGAGAAAATAAAAGTATATCTATTATTTAATTAAATTAAATTATAGTTATAAGATATTGTAATTTAAAGAGTTGATAAACTTTTATTTTTGTATTTTTATTTTTTATTGTTATTTAATTTTTAAAATTTGTATAAAAAAATTAAAATTTTGGAAGGTAAAAATTTTTGTTTTTTTATCAATTTCAGTTTGTCTATATAAAATTTTAAAAAAAAAATATCCATGTCATGTGATTTGATTTATTTTCTTATTTTTTGGGGTGTATATTTTTGCAGTTTCTACTGCAGCATCGCTGCATCACATTCGCACATTCACAATTTCACATATATTTCTATACATGTGTTTTTGTGGGTGTGCCTTTCCACTTTTGTGTTTTGGCCTGTCATTGTGTGAGTATGGTTCTAGTTTGTGAAAGAAAATCTTTTTCTTTTTAAATTATGTGTGGGGGTTTTTCAGGTCTTATTCTTCTTTTTCAAAACCTTCATACAGGTTTTCACTCATATTCCTTTTCTCGGTTAGTTACTAAAACTATCAATTAGTACTTCTGTAAATTCGATTCTGTTCTCTTCTGTCTGTGTTCTAACGCCTTCTATTTGTGGGTTTTTTTTTTTAATAAAATAAAAAGCATTTTTCAATTAAGAGTATATTTAATTTTTAATAATAACACTAGAATTTTTTAGTAAGAATGTAATTTTGTTTCAAAATTATATGAATACTTTATGGAGAGTTGTATTAGTTAAAAACAATAACAATGACTTTATAAAACTCTAAAATAAATTATTACTCCCTCCTGTCTGGGTCGGTCCTTAATATAAGATGCATTCTAAAAGAAATTGATGGGTATTTTAAGGCGTTCAACAATTTCTATAAAATATTTTGTATTATTTTACATGTATGTCTTTTAACTATTAGTAGTAATATTCATTGATTAAAATTATTAAACATGTTAGTATTTGAAGAGAGATAAAATTGGTATATTACAATGTATTTTTATGAAATCAATAAAAGTAAGTACTTTTATTTATTGATGTGTGTGATTTTATTGACTATAAATTAGTAGTAATCCTTAGGACTAAAGGGAGTACTATAACAAAATTAGTAATTTTTTTTAGAGCATAAATAAATGTGCCTTTATTATGGGTTAGTGTTAAGTGCTTTCGTTTCACGCTCTTTTCTGCATTTGTCCGGAGTTTATAGCATGGTAAGACATTCCATTTCCAATAGTCTCACCCTCACTGTTGTGTGCTAGTAGAATCTTTTTCACCTTAACAACAAGAGAAGAGTAAAATTACTCCTAATATTTAATAACCTTGCTTGTTAGACTTTTCTCTGTTTTTGTAAAGGGTATCACTACCGTGAGATTCAAATTAGGTGTCTCCAAATTATGCCCTCAATCATGTCCTACAAATAGAATATCGTCACTTCATTAAAATATTTTCTTTAATTTTAATCTTTAATTTCTTAATAAATTTTTTTAATGACGTGGCAATATTATATTGGTGGGACATGATTGAGAACATGATTTTGGGGACACATGATTTGAATCCCACTACGGTGAAATCCTTAATTTCAAGGATTTGTATTTAGTTTTTTAAAAAAATAAAAAATGCGGTACCTAAATAGGGTTGGAATGAGAATTTGGATGTTAGGACCCAAATTTTGCAATGAAAAATGATAAAATATCTAGGTCCCTCCAGTGTTGAACCAGGTAGCTATATTTGATGTCTAGGGTACGGGTACAAAACTCTATTGCTATTCTTTTCTCTAAATTTCAATATATAATATAATGTTCATCATGTAACCTTAAATTAAAATTCAACTATTCAAGATAGAAAAAGAATCGACCAAAAACGAAGTTTACAAATGTCAAGAGCTACTGCCATTCCCCCCCCCCCCCCCCCCCTCTTTTTGTGAAGAAAAGTCTTCACCATGTGACTATCCTGTTTGTGGGGCACATGCACATGGCTAGTTGTGAACTTGCACCTTAAATAGATCAAATATGAATACGCAACGTTAAAAGTGTGTTAAAATAGATTTATATTTACTATTCTACTAAACATAAACACAACCCCTCTTGTTCCCTTTTTTTGTATTGTAAGTAATGAAACTGGACTAGGGTGCACTTCAATCATTCCAACGTCCTATTTTCTTCCATCTCCCACCTCTCTTCCCTCTTCGTATATATATACATTAATCCTCCTCTTTTATTTTATTAAGCTTTGTTTTACTTAATTGCACAGGTCTCAGTGGATTGTGCTATAGCAATCAGCCCAAAAAAGCAATCTCTGACTTACAAGCAGTGTGGATTCGACGGATTGAGTGTTTAACGAGGGATATTCATACCATTCTTCTTGACAAATATCAGTGTCCTTATTTTTTTCACTCGAATTCTCATTTCTTGGCAAGCAAAAGAGAGAGAGAGAGAGAGAGAGAAAATTTGGGTGGGGTAGTTGAGGGAATATCTAGAATGGGGTCAAGAGAAATTGTTAAACTGCAAAGTAAAAAGAGTTTAGGAAAATACTATATGAAATGGCATTAAACATTTTTCTCAAAGAATTTTGGAGAGGTTTTTGAATTGCATGGTTACTTCACTTGGAAGACATGAATGATAAATCTGCGGAACAACGTGCATAGCAAAACTGTAAAGGTCATTCAATTAGTGGGTGGGTGAGGTATCTTCTTCATGTGCTTTCGTTAATTTGCTCGCTCTTCTTCTCCCTTTTACAACTTTTTTCTCACCTTTTTTTGCTTTTGGAAAGTGTATGACAAGTTTAGTTTAGTCCAACATTATTATATAATAATTGAAATTCATGCAACATCTGTTATAGCAACTATTCCTTTTAGATTTGGTCTTCTGATGTTAATCTCAAGGCATATACTAACAAACAAAAAATATATATATTAAGTATGTATATTATATATATGAAAAAGATCAATGTAAATAATTGTGTATGTGCACCACTATAGCGATTCTTATATTGAAATTTGAAGCTTCGCAAAACTACAAAAAGGGTTACCGTGCAAGAAAAAAAACTGTAAGCTACTAAGTTGCTCACAAAAATATTAATTAATGTACTATCAATAATGAATCATTCAACAAACGGGAAAACACAATTTTTTATAACTTCAAATCTTTGAACCCAAAACCCATAACCTTATCTGTGGAAAATTAGAAGTGTATTATTTTAATCAAACCCAACGTAACACATTTTATTACCATTAATAAATTTATTAAGCAAGTTGGTCTATAGTTAAAGAAATGAAGTGTAACACTTATTAACTCTAACTCATATGGATGCAGTTTAATTTTTCAAAAAGAAAATAACTAAAAATATTTAAAAAACATTAAAATCATCGGCATGCAAGTGAAGAAAAGTAAACGTAATTGAGATGAAAACAGTTACCTAGTCTTATTCCAAAAACAAAAATTTTGCTTATAAAAAAACCTAATAATTTTTTTTCACTTTTTATGTTTCGCACAAGTTTTTATATGAAAGAGTAACGTGAACGTTTTAGTCATGTAGCTCAGTTGGTGAGCGTATGAAGATATGCATATGGGTAATGATCCCTAATTGTACTACTTTCTTATGAACGAAAAAAACAACATGAACGCATTTCTCTGAGTAAAAGACAAAAATTTCTAATTGTAATTAAACCGTACTTTTTTTTCTCATGACATGTAAGGATTTGCTTTTTTAATGAGGGCCTCCTTCGTTTAGATTTTAGTATAGTGAGATTTGAAAAACACACCAATGAAAATAAATATTAGTAGTTAAAATTACTATTACACAAAAATCGAGATTATACAACAAAAATAAATATTTTTAACTTTAATAAAAAATGATTTTGAACATAACAAAATCTAAAAAACAAATGGACTCTAAGGCCCTCTCCAATGGAGAGATGCTTAACTAAGTTCTTATGAATTAATTTATTATATTTTGTTGGGTTCCACATGTATATATCACTTTATCAATTTAAGCACTCAAAGCACTCCAATGTAAGTTAGCACTTCAGATGGGTTCACATGTACCCACAAATTAACTATCTCATATATATATTTTTTTAATATAAATTGAGCATACTCTTTCTATAAGAACTCAGTACTAATTTAAGCAACTTTGCTAAGTACTCCATTCTACGTCATCATGCTCCAAAAGAGATGTAATGCTTAGTTGTGGTGCTTAAATAATAAGAATTTATTTAAACATCCCATTAGAAATGGTCTAAGTAGTTTGCTTAGAGCAGATCAATGATATCTTATGTTTTCTCGTGCACCTGATTTTTATTTTTGGGTATCCCAGATTTTGTAATTTAAAGATTGTGAAGGACCTAAATTAATTATCAATTTATATCACAAATTTTGTATGATAAAATGGAGTGAACCGAACGCTCATGTTAATGGGTAATGGATAATGATTTGCATTGGGTGGATGGGATTAGCACCATCTCTATTGGGAGTGGCACCAGTATATAAATTTATGATTCTTACATATAAAAAGGATAGTGTCACTCCCAATAAAAATGGTGCTAATCCCATCCTCCTTTGCATTGGCTGCAAAGTGACAATAAGGTCAACACGCCAACACAACTGACCTCGCTCTCGTAGTTGGGCTTGGTTTTGGGCCTTGTTGTCTTCACCACACTTTATAAAAACGATGTCGTTTCACATAAGTCATATAGACCATCGTCGTGTAGAGCTGGATTTTTGAGTTCTCTGTCTTCATCAAATTGAGGTACTGCAACGCCAATGGCATGTTTGGTTGTGTAGTAGATAGCTTTTCTAGTTGAATTTTGATTGTAGTGTTTGGTTTGACTGTTGTAGGGGTTTGATCTGAGGCCTCACAGGAAGGTTCTGAAGAAAAGATCGATGGATTTCTCTCCGGTAACAGCAGCGTTGGCTTCGAAATCGTACGATAAGGTTGCGGATATCTGCGAAAACCTCATGCTTCAAGTAGGCATTTCATTAGGATCCATTGTGCTTCTATCTTAGGGTTTATGTCGCTTAGTTACTTCATTCTCTCCTCGCTGCACTCAGGTTGCTGCCGACGGCGTTGCTTATCAAGACGACTGGCCCTACGCCATTCATCTTCTCTCTCACATTTATGTTCATGACATGTATCTTCCTCTTCTTCCTTCATTTACTTACTTTTCCACATTTTTATTCCACTTTCATAATTTTTATGTTATTTTCTCTATTTATTGCCCTAGGTCTTGTGCTGAATTCATTCCTAATTTACGATTTACATTTTTCTTATGTCAGTTTCGAAAGGATTGGGGTTGGTTTTGATGTCTAGTGTTTTGTTGTTAGGTTCTCATGTTTTCTGTTGTGAAATTGCAGCAACAGTGCTCGCTTTCTCTGGAAATCGATACCTTCCTCCATCAAAGAAAGCAAACCTGAAGTCACCGCAGCTTGGAAAATTGGCCAGCAGCTTTGGTTACGTGACTATGCTGGAGTTCATGAGGCAATTCGTGCCTTTGACTGGAGTCAGGAAGTCCAACACCTCGTTGCTGCTTTCTCAGGCAAGCTTTTATGATTTTTTTTTCTCTTTTTGTTTCCTTTTTTTTTTTTTTTTTTTTAATGCAGAGTTACGTTGCTTCTGTAGAAAGTAGAAACTCTTGTATCTTCTCTATAATTTAACTTGCGGCATGATATCTATTCACTTTATCTTCATGTTGAATATCTTCTTAACAATCTAACTGTATATTTGTCATTTCTGTTGATTTGCTGAGACTGAAACTGTTATGCTGGACTCCTACTTTATCAAAATTTCGTTGTATCCTTTCTTGTATTATAGCCCATTGCATATTATCATATTGAATGTTGAGGCTATTGTTATCCTGAAATTAATTCGGTCATTTCTGTGTTGGAGAATCAGCATTGGGTGGCCATTTTAATCATTTAACCCGTATCTTGTATGATTGGTTTTATGCAGCAGTAGTGCAGTACTATATCTTGTGTTCAGTTACTTACACTTTGCTTTACTATTTATGAATGAATGAATGAAAAGGCAATTGGTTAGATTTAGAATTAGTTTGATAACAGTCTAGTGTATAATAGTTCAAACTTTTGAAGATAAGTGATTAGAAGCTTGTCTTTAATTGGATTTCCCTTTCCCTTTATATATAACACAAAAAGATGTAGGTGAATAATATAATTTCTTGGGCCAACATGTACTGGGGATAAAGGTGATACGGATATCATGGCTTGCTTGAAATGTAGCAAACTTGTGATATGCCTCTTCCACAGTATTTTCTGAGATTGTTTTATTGAAGAATATGTATCTTTGCTTTTGATTGTTTTCTAAATAGCTGGAGTTCACAAGTCTCTTGCATCTTTGATTTTTTTCCCAGAACTTTATACAAAGGAGATATTTCAGCTGCTTGTCTCCGCATATTCTACGCTAAGTATTGAAGACACCGCTTTATTTCTGGGAATGAACGAGGATGATGCTACAAATTGTGAGTAACTTTATTTTCACATTTGAATTAAATTTTGCATCATGGTTATTAAATTGTGAACCGTATCGTGTATCGAAAGGCCGATTTTCCGGATCATGAATCGTATCGTGGATTGTATCGCACACAATACAGAATTAATATAAGATATACGATAATATAGAATTCAAAAACACATTGAATAACAAATAAAAGGTAGAATTGATAACATAAAGTAAAAATAATACTTCAAAGTTCAAATCAAAATCATATAAAGTTAAAATCCATGATATAAGTCAATTTAATATGACAAAAAAATGAAATAGTGACCAATAGTGACCATTTAAGTGGTTTAACAATGTAAAGGAGATGAAGGCGAGGGTATGGAGAAGACGGTTGTGTGTTCAAACATTCTTTTGAAAGCCTAATTTTAGTTTTTGAACCAGGTCGCATTCGACCCGGCCTAAATCCATAATCGTACCCAGGTTTCCTGAATTTTGCGTATCGTTTTGTATTGCGATTCAGGTGATTCATGCGCGATACAAGGGATTCATGCGCGATACACACACCAAAACAATACAACCCTCCGATACGCATCGTTTGTGGCCAAAGCGTATCGTATTGCGATACGTATCGCATGTATTGGCTATACTAACTACCTTGTTTTGCATGTTTGTTTCTTCTATTTAAGTGCCTCTTGGTTCAGAACCATAAAACTGCTTGATCTGATCAAATTTTCACTAAACAAGCATTTGCAAGTAGTCCATGTTTTTTGTTATATGCTGGCATCATTTGCATATATCATGAATATATAAATGCATATTAATTATTTTGACCCACATTCAAAGACGAAATAGTGTTAATTGCTGCTTAATAGATGAAGCATGTTAATCTAATGCCAGACTCCTATCCTTTCTTGAGGATCCTTGGACTGAATAAACTCCCTAGAATCTTTCACTATCCTGCTCACTGTGAAGGAAGGATTCGTTCACTTTTTATCTGTGCTTATTAAAAGACGACTCCAACACTTCATCTCCTCCTTGTCGCACAATATCTGCACATAACATTTCCATGTCTTGTATGCTCTTTACAGTAGCTCTTGTAAATGGTATGCTTGTTACTAGTGTAGCTAGTAAAAGTAGCTTCCAAGGATTATCATGCACCGTGTTATGTAACCTGGAGTTATTATGCGGACAGTGCTGTCTGTGTTAGATCTTTATTATTTTAGTCTCAATAAAAGTTTCTTTGTTAGATCAATGGTTTACATTTTTTATTGTTCAAAGTATGCCTCTGGCGGCTATTTTAGGATTTGGAATTAAAAATGTATTTTTTGGTATTTTTGATCTATTTACAACCTATGATCTGGCTTGGAACCATATGTTGTAAAAGTTGAAACAAATCAGGACTGGATTTGAGTCTTAACTTTTTTCTTTGAAATTTTCAGAAGCTGAGAAATGTACACTTGGAATGAGGGTTTTAGGTAAAAGGAAGAAAATGATACAATATTTAGGGTTATCAATTGAGAAGGCGGTTAGGGGCAGCTAGTAATATGTTGTTTTCAAACATTGCCAATTTAGGGCTTGTTTGATATCTCTTTTTGAAAACAAAAAAAAATAATAATAAATAAAGCCCTTACCCTACTAGGTGGGATTGGCTGCATGGATTACACAAGATCATTGTACCGATCGAAAATTAAATTTTAAAAAATATCATCAAAGGATCCCGTTTAATGAGTTCTCCGGGAGTCATTTTAAATCTCCATCTACCTCGTATTACTGGACTTATAACCATATTATTGATTCTCTTCACGGGTTCTGTTTTCAACAATAGAAAACTAAAATATCGGTTTGATAGACAAGTTTTCGAAAATAATTTTCAGGACCACAATGTGTATTTTAGTTTTTAAAAACTATAATTCAGTAACGTCTAAAACTTATTTCAATTTTCAGTTTTATTTTTCTATATTTGCATACTAATTTGGATTAAAAGTCATTTCTCTTTTTTTTTTTGAAACAGTTATAGAAAACTAAATAATAAAACTAAATCAAACAAGCCGTTAAACTTTTCTATTTCCCATAAGCCTTGGGAATCAGACTTTTTTTTATTCATCAGCCTTGTAAATTGGATATTGATTACATTTTGTACTTGGATAGAGAAATGTGTGAACTACTCAATATAGTTGACGCCTAAGATAACATGACTATTGATGGTGAATTTGGCTGCTAAGGGTGATTGTGACAATTTGCTTAACATAAACAATGAGCTATCTGACTTCTGGCATATTACATCTTTACTGTTTTAGTCTTGTTTTGGCTAACTTTTGAAAAATCCATTAGGATTGAGTTCTATCAACTATCTTCCATCCCTCTATGTTATTATTATTGACATTTTTTGGTTTAATTTGTAGATGTACTACAGCAAGGTTGGACTGTGGACCCTGCCTCTCGAATGCTTACTGTGAAGAAGCAACCTGTTGTGACAGAGCAGAAACTAGATCCTAGTAAATTGCAGCGGTTGACAGAATATGTCTTCCATCTTGAGCATTGATGCTTCTAATCTTGTGGATGGAGAAATTAGTTGTTTTATTTTGTAATCATCCTCTTCATAATTAATCAGTCAGTTACTTGTTACTAAAGATGCGTAAAAGTGCTTATCCTCTTGATAGAACAAGGCTAATCTTGTGAACTCGAGCACTGATTTTGTGGAACCTGTATTTCATTTGCCTCATTTGCGCACATTGATACCCATGATGCTTTTGCTTATTTTTGATAATGGAACAGGTATAATTTGCGTAGTATAATGGATTAGGTTAAAACGGATGACCAATTTTTTTCACTGTACTGTTCGAAACTGAAATTGGGTTTTCTCACGTTGAATGCCCCAAATTTGTAGACTGGAAATTTCGATGATCAAAAAATAAAGTTAAACCTAAAAACCCAACTTCGTTCATACTTCATATCTCTATTTTTGAAAGGCACATCTAAATTTATCACTGGAACTGTGGAAACAACAAATTTTACTCGCACTCCTATAATTAGGGGTAGCATGGTTTGATTATATGCTAAACTCAATCAAATCAAGTCAATAATAAGGATCAATACGATTATCGTATTTGTTGCTCGTATTCTAAACTAGTTCGTCATATAATGTGCGATAAAGTTACAGAACATATTTCAATCAGTGTTGAATACAACTTTGGGAAACCAATTATGTAAACCATAATATATATATATATATACACGAATGTCAGATTTAAATACAATACTTGCCTATATATACGAATGCCTGGAACTTCTCATGAACCAAACAAACATGGATCATCATGTCATTTACACTTGACCTTCAAAAGTTGGCTTGTCACAGAATCAAGATGTTAATGTCAATTTGTAAAATTGACCTGACCCTCTTCACTTTAATTTGGGCACATGAACTAGAGGTTCTGTAACGTTATATAAATCTTGAATGTAGCGAAATCTGGTGACTCTTCTCCTTAAGTTTGGGTCCTCTTCTATTTCTGCCAATATATCTTCTACAGCCTCATAATCCTTGCTCAGTTGAGGTTTCCATTGCATGCTTTCGCTGTTTTTGTTGCTGCTATGGTTATCGGTAGTGATAAAATCTCCTTTGCTATTGCTAAGCTGTATGATCTGCCTCGCTACCTCGATCTCTGTTATGGAGAAAATAGCACCCTTTCGCTTTTGGGTTTTTTCGTTTCCCCATGCCATCAAGAGAGAAAGATGATGATAATTAAGCAAAACAGAAGCCGGTACGGTTATAGGGTTTAAAACTAAAAGTGGTTTACCATTTATATATACGTCTTCCATTTTCTTTCCCTCATTTTTCCTCTCTCTGTCTCTTTTTTTTCTTTAATTGTATTAATTTTTTGCTTTACTGTAATTTATTTTTTTGTTAATTTAATAAAGTTTGTTTATATCACTATCATGCTTTGTATATTTGAACCACACGTTAACGTGTTGTGTTCTGAACATCCTTGGCCAAGTTAACTTAACTAATAACTAGTCCTTCCGTGATAAGGTTTCTGAATTTTTCTGCTACTTCCTCAACAAGGAGAATAAGGGTGTCTTTGGAAACATTTTTGGTCCTTGAATAGTTTCATTTTATACTTATAAGTTTTTTTATTATTTTTTTAAGAAAGAAAAATAATTTTGGTCTTTCAGCTAAAAATTGAATATTATTTTAAAATACTTAAAAATTGCTTTTCACAATTAAAAAATATCTTAAAAATTATTTTTTACAATAAATATATCCAAACAAAACGTATTATATTTTCGACAATCGTTTTTTTTTCACAGCTAATCCAAACACGTTCTAAATTGAAAATTGTTCAAGCTCTAAATATGTATTCGGTTTTCGACGAGTAATAGGAAAAAAAATTACTTTTTTGTTTTTCTTTTATATTTATTAGCCTTTTGAGTTATTGAAAATTCTAAAATATAAAATTCTTTTAATCTTGGACGCATTTTGATAAAATCATTTAATCTATTGACACGCATGTCACGCAAGCAATATTCTAACACAATGAATCAATTCAATAATTCAATATAACATTTTTTTCAATTTAATAATTTTATATAAAATGTGATTTTTATTATTTCAGTCATTAAATAATAACCTGTTCATCCAATTTTTATAAGAAATGAAAAAAAAACAATATAATGAATTATTCTTATTTTTAGTTTTATATATTTTAAAAAAGTTTTTTTTAACTTGTGCAATATTGCATATGTTAAGAAATTAAAACTAAAAAATTATTGTTAGAATGAACAAACATTTAATGGGATTAAGTTTGACTTACAATCAATATGATACTCTTTATCTATCTATAATTTCTAAAGCATTGCACAAGTTAAAAAATTTCATATATTAAAATTTATAGTATATATGACTTAATGGTATTAGAACTTGTTGTGATTTAACCTGGCGGAGATGTAGGATAAACAAGGTGGTCTTCTTGATCATCAAAGGACGATATAGACGGCTTCTGGACTTGAGCTCCGGCGACGGTGGTGTGCACCTGCAAGGACTCCGACGCTCAAGTCAGTGAGCGTATTAGGGTTGTGTATATTTGATAGAATACTTACGTACCTTGCATGGTGCATTTATGTTAATATTTATAGAGGAGCGTATGACCTAAGTGTGGACAATGTTGGGTCAGGACTTGTTGCTTGAGCCCAAATCACATTACCTGAGCCCTGATCATAGGTCGTGCCAGACCTACTGGGATATATCTGGGATGATTGTCGGCTGTTAGACCCGGCATATATGTGTACACCCGGGATATCGCTATTCTGATCTACAGAACTAGTATGAACTTATACGAACTCACATATATATATATATATATAATATACCAGCTAGACAATGTTATTGGTCTAAAAAGAAATTTTTTCCCCTAAATTCCATCAAAAAATAATTTACTTATATTAATAAAATGTGATATGAATCCATATACCAGAAAAATTAAAAAAATAAAATAAAATTAATGAATGATTTTAATTTTTGAATACTCACGTGAAGAGTTGAAATCTTTTGTTTATTGAGAAAATATATTACACGAGTACATCTCTTATTATTTTATAATTCCTTAACTATGTAATTAGTATATCCAGAAAAAAAATTAAAAATTATAAAATAAAAGGTATCTTTGTTTCCAATGTTAAATTTTATCTTTGTCTAACCCATACTTTTCCTATACCAAAAGACACGACTAGGGATTTCATTTTTTTTAAAAAAGAAATAACAATAAGATTATAATAATACAATTTAAGTGCAAGACTAGAGAAAAAGAAAGAAGAAGAGAGAAGAAAGAGAAATTTTTTTGGTAAATAGAAGAAAGAGAATTTGAGTAATATATATAATAAATGACGTGATAAAAATTAAAGAGAATTAAAAGTATAGATGAAGTAACTTGAAAAAAAAATAATGATTTCTTTATAACTAATATATATGTAACCTATAGCCTCATTTAACTAAAAAGATCTTTCGATTAATTATATATGAATAATAGTAGTGGAAGATTAATTTTTTGAAAGAAAAAAGTATATATAGAAAACAAAATATTGTTGAGAAAACTGAGCAAGCCATGCATTTCTTGATAATTAGATGAGATGAGAAAAATAAAATAACTCTATCCTTTTCTACTCAACTAACTTCCACCTTTTATTTTCAATAGTAACTGTGTTCTCATGTCTCACTATCAAAACAATTCTATATTTTATTTTTTTTATATTAAAATTATGGGTGATATTATTCTCGCAATTGCAGGGATCGAGCATATTGGTTAGTCCCCCTTCTAACAAGTGTTTCCTAAGATTTAAACTTAAATTGTGATTCTCACTTAGAACTAAGTTTGTTATCACTTGTCTAACACCTGAATGTTCTGTACTTTATCATGTGAAGTTTAGTTTTATATATATATATATATATTACATATAATATATGATTTAGTCAATTTTTTATTACATAATTTATCGTATCATTCAAAAAAAAATTCTTTCTCTCTCGTCCTATAGCCTACACTTGTAGAAATATCATCCCTCTTCTCTTTTCCCCTTTTTTTTCTCTCATCTTGTTTTTTTATTGGACTCTCTCATCTTGCTTTAATTTACTACTATACTGAGTGAACATCAGTTTGTTTTTTTCCCCTTGTTGCATTATGCTTGAAAAGGAGAATAATAAGGAATACTCTTCTCTGTTCTCTCTCCTTGGAGAATCCAGATTTCAGAATGTTCAAAAGGTACTACTCCTACTATTCAATAATGTTAGGATCAGCTAGCATAGAAGTCGATACATTCCTATTAAATTGTTGGCCATGCGATGTGCGCCAAAATAATCTGTAGCAAACGCTTAATTGCACACTAATTCAACAATCCTCATCTTCCCTCGCTTCCTCATTTCCTATATTCATGAAATCACACAAGATTCGAATCCACTAATGGTAATAAAACGTTCCAAATTCGTCAATCCTAAAACGATACCTAGCTTGAGATATGTATGTATACACCATACAGTGATCAGTAGAAATCAATGACATGAGAGAATAGCTCAAATCAAATCAAAGTGTTTGTTTGTTCATATTCCTGGATTTGGGTTACGTGGTACTATTTCTATTTGCTATAACAGACAGTAGAAATTTCAAACCCCGAAGGTGCATCACAATTGGCATTCAAAGTCTTCCAAATTACGCAGCATAGCACTGCATGTGATCAATAACACCACCAGTCTTTACACAATTTCTCTTTCTATCTAACTCTGCACACTTCTCATCATGTCCCTTGATTTCCACCAACATATCGACATATCGGAGTATCCTTCCGGCGGCATTGATATTACCGAATCAGGACATCTCGGAGGCGAAGAAGACACTAGCGTTGCAACAGGAGAATTATCAATATTCGCCGGAGGATGAAGTTCAGTTTCTTCAGAACCAAACCTTCCATTTACCGGTGATGCAGCCGGTGCTTGACTAGTTGAAGCGGCGGGACCAGAAACCGCCGGAGCCTCAACAGGACCATGAACCGTTTGTTTCTCTGGCAGCGAGTTAGGATGACTACTTCTTGGAGACAGAAATCGGTTATCAGCGGAACGTATCGGAGGAACAACAGGCGCCGGTGACGGAGCGTTATTAGACCTATAACTAAGACTTCCAGCGAGGCCGTGAACGGCGACGTCTCTCCCGTAGAAGAGGCCGGGGAAAGAGATTGCGACGCCAGCAACGGCGAGAACGTTGGAGGAAGGGCGGCGCGTGAGCTGGAGATGGCGGTCTGGGAGAAGAGTGGGGAGAGTGAAGCCGTGGGGGAGGAAGCGGAGCCTGGCAAAGGAGAGGCGGCGAGGGACGACGTGGAAGCGGAGGGTGTCAGTGTAAGATGACGCCGATTGAGTCATGTCGAGGGCGAAAAGGGAAGCGTCGGTGGGAGCGAAGAAGGTGAAAGAGAGTGAGTTGTTATTAGCGTCCGTCTGATTTTGATAAGAGAGAAGATCGATTCGGAGATCAGAGGTGAGGATTGCGTTGCAGAAGAGGTTGAAGCCTCTCTCTCGTAAGGTGTAAAGCATGGAATCAAACTCTCTGCTGCGTAGGGAGATTACCGTCACGCCGTTAGCCATCAAGAGCAGCAGCATGTACGCCACCCACGTTGTTCGCCGAATGCACCCCATTTTCTCTTTCAACAATGTTCACAATAACAACTCCCACTCCTTTTTCTTTTTATTGCAAAATTGCCACCATTATTTTTATTTGGGCTCCGTACATGGGCTTTAAACGTCTCAAATCGTAAACCCAGAGGGATCCGAATACTGTTCCTAGTTCGAGCTAGAGTCTCCACCGTAAATATTACTCCATCTCATATTATTTATAAAACGTTTTCAACCAAATTACACGGATTAAAGAAAATAGTTAAGGTTAAAATAGTTAAGGTTAGTTAATTTTATTAATTTTCTAAAAAATGTGTGAAATGTCAATTTTATCCTTCATTAAATACTATATTAGCCAATCAGAATCGAAAAATTAAAATAATCAATGAATTTAACACAGGTAAAAAAGAAAAATAATAATAAATATTTTATGAAAATTACAAAATATCTTATAAAAATGACCATTAAAATCTTCTAACTAATATTTTATAAAAATGACCAAATGGAGTATGTCCAGTTAGAATTTCTAGAACTAGTGTACCTAAACCCGTGTTTTTTAAAAAAATATTTGGATTGTGATATTTTAATTTATTAAAATAATTATTATTAATTGTAATAATTTTTTTTATAAAAATGTCCAGAAAATAATTATTATTTATAATTATAATTATTAATCAACTATATAGAATTATTAACAAAATTAATATATTTTGTGATTTCATTTAAGAGTAAAATTTCTATTATACTATTTAACTTTTTGTCAATATACCATAAATATATGTAGGCATGTAGCGATAATGATAGTTGAGAAATTAATATTAAGGATAAAATAGTAAATATAAAATTTATTATACATTTGTATTCTAAAAGGATGATGAAATTTGGACATTTGTTTTTAAAGGTAAGAAAAAGGGACAAAGAGAGTAGGTTAATAGAGTGAAAATAGGGATTAGATACTTCTCAACCAATGATAATTTTGATGCTTCTCTATTTTTATATGTTTAATTAAAGTATTGAAATTAAGAAATGGTAGCAAATTGTTGAACTTGATAAAAAAAATATAAGATTTCTTTAATTGTATCTCTAATATAAGTGTCTTAATAAATTCTTAAAATTTAAAATTAATTAGTATATTTTCTTTTTATTGTTCAAGAATCTCTCTCACTCAACTGTTAATTGCATATAAGGATTTTAAAATAATATTTGCATCTCACAGATGCCCGCAAGTGCAATTTGTCACAAATAAAGTATACATGTACATGTGAGTTCGCAAGTACATGTATAAGCTATTAAAATAAAATAAAAAATAATATTATAAGTAATTTATTCCTCAAATTTTAAATGTTATAGTTAATATTTAATATAAATAAATTTTTAAGAATTATATGTTAAATATCATAAAAAACAATTTCTTCTAATTTTTTTTTTACTTTTTTTAAAAAAACGTAAGTCTTAAATGTCAATTATATTGTTTGACCATTTATTTTTATTTTAGTTTTATTTTAATAATTATATAATTTATAATATACATATTTTTGAACAATTTTTAAATGTGGATTTTGCTATACAAAAGGGCAATGTTAAGCAACTTATTTAAATAAATTTTGTATTAAAAATAATATTGAAAATAACTTCATAGCATTAAATATTCTAAGCTTTTCAATATAAAATTTATATTAATAGATTGCTTAACCATTGTCCTTAGGGCAATGGATAAAAAAATCATTTTAATATAAATTTAATTTTAGAAATATTATTTTAAATGAATAAACATGAATATTTTCATATCTGTGAGACATGTAGTAAGGAGCTAGTACAATCGTGTCACACCTCTAATTGAATTATTAAAAATTATAGCTATGAAAGATAGCCTAGATTGTATTAGGGATGTCAAAATAGGTCCGGCCTGCTGGCCCATCAAAAATAAGTGGACTGGGCTGGAATTTTTGGCCCGTCCACTTATGCAGCCTATCTCGCCTAGCCCGTCGGGCTACAAAGGTGGCGGGCCGGACTGGCCTGCCGGGCTAGTGACACTTTTTTTTTATTAAAAGTGGAGGGTGAGAGTTCTTTTATAAAAAAAATTATAGGGACAAACAAAAAAACATAAAAAAAGTTAGGCCCATAGTTAAAAATAAAAAAAATTAAATTTTGTACGGTGCAAAAACCAAAAAATAAATAAAAAAAGGACAAATTTAGATTTTTTTAATTATGCAGCGGGCTGACAGGTCGGCACGCGGCCCGCCTATTTTTTAAAGCGGCAGGCCGGGCTAGCAAAACGAGCCCGTATTGTCTTGGCGGGTCGGGCTAGCTCGCCCCGCTTTTTGGCGGGCTAGGTGGGTCGCGGGCCAAATGGGTCGGACTGACCCGTTTTGCCACCCCTAGATTGTATATTTAACATATATGGATTGGGTTCAAATAGCAAGATGTCAAAGTTAATAAATGATACTGCGTATAACTTTTTATAAAAAAAAATGTCGCCGATTCAATCGATCAATTGAAAGTTTATATGATATATATTAACTATGCGAAAATTCATACAATTTGAAAATTCGTAAGTATGTAATCTAACGAAATAAATTTACTTATATTTTAAATAATATATTAAACTTTCAAGCAAAACATTTCATAACGTATCAAATTCTTTTCAAATTGTGTGAAATTTTGCATAGTTGATCTACATCATATAAATTTTCAATTGATATCAGCAAAATTAGTTTTTAATAAAAAATTATGCGCGATATTATTTACTAACTTTAACACCTTAATATCATTTGTGTCCAACCGTCTTTATATATTAGATAGCTGATGAGAAAATTATTTAACAGGAAAATTATTTGTATACATCCATTGAGTGTAAAGATTATACACCGTGTTAAATGTATGCAAATATATAATTAAATTAATATATTATTTGGTTAAATTATTTTTTATTAATTTAATTATATATTTAGTGAAATTATTTTGTAGTGATTTAACCCCATATTGATATGCATTTAATTTAACATATAATTTTTGCACCTATAAATAGTATACACGTATCATTATTGTATCCAATAACATCAAATAAAAGTTGATGTTGACATTGCAACTTGGTTTTTAAAGTGTGCACATTACAAGATTTTTTTGACAAAAAAAACCCACCGTGACAATGACACACTCACAATTTTTTTTTAAGAAATCAATGGCATAAATGTAATTCAACTTGAGGTGGTGATGAACAGTACCCATAAACTTAGAAGTCTCAATTTATATTATTGTAGATATTCTATTTATTTGTATATATGTAAGTGTTTTATTAAGATAAAAAACATGAAAAATGAATTCACGGCCGGTCAAGCAGAGTTTTGAGTTTTCAAATATTTGAATAAAAAATAGGATCCAAATTTTTTTATAAATAAAAATTAAAAAATATATCTAATTTTAACAATATGTTAAATATAAATAAATATCATTTAAATAAAATTATACTAGTGAAAAATTATACACTAACCAATATATGTAATTAAATAATTAAAATTGGTTCTTTTCTTAATGTATATATTTAAAAGATCTTATGTCAAAAAGTTTCTTTAAGCCTCTAAATATATTGAGTTGCCCCGGAATAAATTTAGGCTGTGTTTGAGAAACACGTTAAAATCTCAAGACTTTTGGCTGTGAAGCTGGCCGAAGGCTGTGAGATTATCGCTATGAGATTATGGCTGTGAGGTTAGTTTATTGGTCAGAATTGTTTGGTAAAATAGGCTGTGTAATAAGCTGAAATATGTTAAATGACCAAAAAGAATAAATAATATTATATTAATATTTAATATAATAGTAATATCAAATAGTGGTGGGTATTTTGTGATTTTTAAAAAATAAACAAGGGCAATTTTGAAAATGAAATATTGAAAGCCCATCATTTGAAACAAAAAGCCTCTTGAAAGAACTTTCCAAAAGTTAGTTACAAAAATCACAATCCAAAAGTCTTATTTTTGTTAATTACCACACGATGACAAAGCTTTTTGAAAGCCAAAATTCCCTAAAAAAGCCTTCCTAAACATAGCCTTAGTCTTGTTCTTCCGCTATTCTTTCTCTGATTTCTCTCTAATTTCTCAACCTTCTCGCTAATTTCCCTCTCAGATTTCTAAATTTCTTCTATGGTTCCTCTCCTTAATTTATAGATCATAACAATTGATGCTTTCATTGAGAGTTCTTATCTTCTTTCCATGGCGGACGAAACCCATTCCCAATATGAGAAGCTCAAGATTCTTCTATTTGAGGGTAAACAAAATGCTACGGCTTGTGTTTTCCTCAAAATCACATTGTGGCATTGTTTCAGAAATAGAACCAGGTAGATCGGCACCACAATTAGACACAACCACGTAATATCAATAATAGGAGAGAAAAATAATTAGAAAAGAAATAAGTCACATTCAAAGTATAAAAAAAGGAAAACAACAAAAACATCTTCACATTCACAAAACGAAGGAAAAACATATCAAAAAAAAAAAAGTCACAATTAGACATAATTATATAATAGACAAATAAAATCTTCGCATTCACAAAACAAAATCAAGTCATTGTCAATAGAAAAAAATAACATGCTAGTAAAATAAACGAAAACGTAAGCAGATGAAAAAAAATTAAAATTGTGCACTAACAATAGAAATGACGATGATGATCTAGAAGAAGGGTTAGTGTTAAGTATTTTAGAGAACTAAAATACTAACTCGTTTCAGTATAATGGAAAAACAAGTTAGGAGAACTCTAGAACAATTAGTTCAATTAGAAAATTTGAGTTTGAATTGTAAAATAAGTGCTTGTAATATAAAAAGTGGTAAAAACAATTTATAAGAATACTTGGGCTTATATTTCACTGTACTTATGTTTATTCCCAAAACTTAAGAACTAATTGAATGGCCAAGGATAAAAACCACTGACAAAGATCCCTCATTTGCCAGATTCTATGGCAAAACTATATCGATTAAATCCCTTTAAACGATAAAAGAGTGGTCACGCATTAAGAATTCCCTTTTAAAATGGTTCATAAATGAAAACTATCCCTAGACTTTCATTGATGAAATTCCTTTTCACAGAAAGGAAGGTAATCAAACTTTCAACTCTAAATTAAGAATTCAAACAGTAAGTTACATCCAATCCTACCATCTCTCAATTTCTCACTTTCCCTCCCTAAAACCCTAAATTTCGTGCAGACTCCCCTAACTCCTAGTGAATGACGCTTTTTAAAGAGATCTCAAGTGGTTTATCTTTGCTCAAGATAAAATAATATTAGATAAGGTTTCTTCATATCTTTTTTCCTTTTTCTTCGCCCTCATCGTGTTTTTATCTATTTACCTGCAATCCAATAATTTAGGGATCAAATCTTATCTAAATCAACCCATAAGATATGGATGAAACTCAAATCAACAAATTCTCTCAAATTAAGATAAGTATTGAATTTACTAAATTTAGGGGAATTTAATTAAAAGATAAACATAATATCATTTAAAATATATTCAAATTAAACACAAAATAGTTCAATAATTATCCGTCATCAGTTAGAAAAGCGGCAATAGAAAAAGAAGAGTGAGAATGTAAACAAAAAAAAGTGCACAAGTTAAGGAAAAATAAGGATAATTTGATTTTCATATTTGTGATTCTTGAGAATATAAAAGATATCCAGGGAATATAAAAAATGAAAATCCTTCATATTTAAATATTTCTAATAATCTTATTTTATGAGGTAATTTTTTTTATCTCCTACTAAATATAGATAACTTTTTTTAAGTGATATTTCTAAAAAGTAAAAACTATATCATTTACCAAACACCCCCTTAAAACAATAGTCAGGGAAACTCTAAATATAAAATCTTATATTATGAAATTCAAAAAGATCATAATATAAAAACAAACAAATAATAATATATTAAAAAAAAAGAAAGAAAGAAAGAAATAGTATATAAAGGATCTTATGGTTGGGAGTGGGTAAAGAAAAGAGAAGAAGAAGAGGAGTAGAGAGAAAATGAGAGAGGGGAAAATAGAATTAGAGATAGTTAGCAGAAAATGCATAAAACCATCAACAGCAACACCCCCACACCTCAAAACCTTCAAACTGTCACTATTAGATCAGCTTTCCCCTAACATCCATGGCAACATCACCTTCTTCTACCCTCCACCATCTTCTTCTTCTTCATCTTCTTCAACCCATCCACCATTCTCCACCCAATCCCAACTCCTTCAAACCTCCCTCTCCCAATTGTTGACCCTCTTCTACCCTCTCGCCGGTCGCCTCCATGACCCCTCCACCATCCACTGCAACGACCAAGGTGCTTTCTTCATTGAATCACGAACCCAAACCTCTCTCTCTGAAATCCTCACCTACCCTGATCTCGACGCCGTCGATTGCCTCCTCCCCACCGCCGACATCCAAACCATGGAAATCTCAAACGGTTCCTTGCTTCTTGTCCGCTTCACACTCTTCGGTTGCGGTTCCACCGCCCTCACGGTGTCCCTCACCCACAAGATCGCCGACATGTCAGCCTTAATCACGCTCCTCAAGACCTGGATGGCGTGCGCCGGAGCTTCCGAACCGGTGGTCCCTGAATTGAACATCGGTGCTTCCCTCTTTCCTCCGAGAGACATTCCCGGAGTTTCAGCCTCCGTGAACACCGGCGCCGGTGAATTCACAACGAGACGGTTCGTTTTCGAGGCGTCCAAGGTTGAAGAGCTCAAGAGCATAGTGAGAACCGCATTGGAAAATGAAGGCACGGCGTCTGAGTTTCAATTTCAGCCGTCGAGAGTCGAAGTAGTGCTCGCCGTGATTTGGAGATGCGCGTTATCAGGTTGTCGTTCCAAGACGGCGTCGTTTAAGCCATCAGCGTTATTCCAAGCCGTGAACCTCCGTCCGCGGATGAACCCGGCCGTACCGGAAAGCGCGGTGGGGAATTTCGTGTGGCCGTTGGCGGTAACGGTGGAGGAGGAAAGCGACGTGGAGTTGCACGTGCTAGTGAGGAGGATGAGGAAGGCAATGATGGAATTTATGGAGACCAAAGCGGTGAAATTCAAGGAGGAAGGGGCGTTTAGAGTGGTTATGGAGAGTTTGACAGAGAGGGGTGAAGTTTTAGGGAAGAAGGAAGAAATGGTGGTTTATAAATGTTCAAGTTGGTGTAAATTTCCACTTCAGAAAATAGATTTTGGGTGGGGGGAACCTTTGTGGATTTGCAGCGTCAATAAGCTTGTGAGTAATACCATTGCGTTGATGGATACAAAGGATGGTGCTGGAGTTCAAGCTTTCGTCACTCTCCATCATCAACACATGCCCTTATTTCAACATCATCCTCACCTGCTACGCTATGCTTTACTTAATCCTACTGTTATATAATTATGTATAAATTCTTCAATAATTAAACTTTCTGTAGGTCAATGAATGAATAACAGCATAAATCAAGTTCAAAATCATCAATATTTTCTATTTTGTCAAAGTATGAGGCCAATTCACCTTTACTTTTCTAATACTAATTGTTAATTTGATGTGTATTATATTTTATGGATTCGTTGTATACTTGTTCTAATCCAGGAAGAAGTAACTAAAGTGTATATTAATTAATTCGTTCTACATAACTTGTCAAACTCCTTCTCCCAACTTTGTTTTATTAATTAATTCACACAACAAATTAAATCGATCCACGATATTGCCAGCCAGTTCAAAAGTAAATATAAAGTTGAAATGCTAATGGGTAACATTGTGAATTAGTCTTTCCTCTAAACAAAAATAAAACTAAAGACTCAACAGTGTAACTATTTCTTTGATGAAAAAATATTTTTGCACACTACTATTCATTCACATCTTATTTACAACTTACAGTAATGTTAATTTTTTAAAATAAAAAAAGAGAATAGGACAGATTAGAGTAACTAATATCACTAATAAATTGATTGTAAATTTATTGTGTGGCTTTAATAGTATGTATATATCGTTCCTATTCTTTGATTTTCCCGTGGTAGGTTATATTCGCAGGGAAAAGCAAGCACCAAAATATATAATATAATGAGTGAAGGACATATTTTATTCACGTTAATTTTTAAGATTTTTAGCTATAAAAATAGGTTTAGGATATTGTGTTTGGTGGTATAATTTAGTCTTTATTGCTAGTTTGCAATTAAAACAAGTGAAGTGTTTGACTAAATTAAAATTTTAATAACAAATACATGCAATTACTTATTTTTATCCAAAAAAACACAATTATCTATTTGAATTATTTTTAAATTTTATGAACCAATATAAATTAAGATTAAAAATGTTAATTATAAATTAATAACAAAAATGTCTCAGTCATGTAGCTGAGTGCATGAAAACATGCGTATATGGGTACGGGGTTGAATAGTTTTAAAAATTTCAAAAACTAACATGGATGGCTGAAAATGTTATAAACAACTAATTTAAACTCCCTTCCAAAATTCAAATACTAACTCATATATTTGACTACTTCGTTTGGGATTGGGATGAAGAGAGCAATCTTTTTATTGATGAAAATGGTTGAGATTAATAACTATAATGACTTTTAAATTGCAGTGAACTTGTAGAAAGTACCTAAGAAAATGAGTAGTGGTTTATATATTACAGCTATTATTTAGAATAAAATTAATAACTGTATATTTAACTAATTTTTTTATTGAATAGATGGAGTTTGTAAATTGTAAGTGTAAATAAAAAAAAAAATATTTGAAAGAGAAATGAGTAGCGTATGTATGTATGTGTCAAAGTGAGAAGTCCAGGTCTCACTGAACTGTGTGCCTCATTGTCGTTTAGTAGTGGCATACAGTATCCAAGCGGTTACTTTATTCTCTATTTTTGGTATAATATAACCAAGCGGTGCCTACAAATTAAATTCGGCCAGGAATCCTGCATCTCACATTTAAGCATCCACCTTTCATTTTTATTTTTTTCTCACGTCACCTACTCAACCTTGTATGATTGGAAAACCAAAAATATATTTATATAACTATTATTCATATTTTAGTATATTTTATATAATTAATTGTTAAAAAATGTTATTTTTTATACAATTGATAATAATATTTATTTTTTAATCATTACTCATTAAATAATAATACCAGCAGGAGTAGTTTAAATATACTAATATAATACATTTTGGGTTAAAAATAAAAGAAGCTGAATATAAGTAAAGTGGCAGTATATATAGACGGAAATATGTTTATGATTTTGGGTTGCAACAGCGGCTGGAAGTACCGACGTAAATACTCTGATCTAGGCGTAATAAGCAACGACAAAAATGTTTGCTTTATTTAATTGGCGATAAGATGAACTTTGAATCCACAGTTTGAATTGTGTGCGTCAACTAACCATAATACTATATATCTTATGTGGGCCAAACTGCCTTTTCTCTCTAACAATTTGTGGCGTGTGTTATGATTCTAACTAGATTTTCCCCCCTCTTTTTAAATATAATTTAATTTATCATTTTAGCTAGAGTATAATGGAAAGGAATGTGACTAGTACGACTAATATAAGAGTAGATAGTATGAGGTAATTAACTGCTTAGTAAAGCATATTAATTAATTAAGATTAATCAGAACAGAAAAAAGTTTGGGAAAATAAATGAAGGGAGGTAGCTAACAATGAATTGATATGGGAAGATCAGTGACACAATACATAATTAAGGATGATATAGAGAGTAAAAGGGCAAACAGAGGAAAAGAAGGTATTCAAGCTGAGATCCTCATGGCACTTCACTCAATCACGCGGTGTAAAACAAAACAAACTGTTATTATGTGAACGGGACGCGATCCATGAAATATGAATGGATCAGTATTACATTACATTACATTACATGTGATCTTAGGGATCACACTGCGCATTCTTGCTCGCTTAATTTCTGGTCCTCCTCCTCCTTTTTCTGTTGCTGCTCATCTCCTCCTTTTTCTGCTGCTTCTTGTTCTGCTCCTTTCTTAGTCAGTTCTAGTTGTTGATTGAGGGCAGTAGCATCAATGGAGATGGGGAACACTTCGCATGTTCCTCCCAGTGGATTCACTACTACTATATTAATCACTGGTGTATTATTATTATTATTATTCTGAGAATCTATCACTTGCTCCTTTGAATTCTCATCTTTCTCCTCTTCCTCTGTATTACTGTTATCATCAACCACCCCCTGCCTACCCTTCCTGTATTTTGCATACACCATCATCTGTATTACCCCCAGAAAGAATCCCAACACATTCGGGAACTGCCCCAACAAAAAACAATATTAGTTAATTAATGCGATTCGATGGATGAATATTTCCTTAATTAAAATGAAAATAGAATTGTACTTACAGCAATGCAGAAATCATGGAGAGAGAGACCATATCCCAACCACATTGTGGCACTCAATGTCAGGAAAATTGACAAACCCAACGGCATATACTGTACACTCTTTGTTCGAACCACTTGCACCTATATATAAGCAAGCAAGCAAGCGCAACACACGAACCAACATTCATTAATTGAATTGAATTGAATTACAAGTAATTGATAGTAATGATCGATACTGACCACAATGACTAGAGGTGCTGCGAAGACAATGACTGAAACGGTGACACAAATAAATCCAAGTACTCGCACACGAATTCCCCAATCATGTAAAACAAACTTGGTCACAAGCAGGATCAACCCGAACAACCCCACGTTCATTGCCCCAAACACTATTAGGCTCAAATTCTGTAAAATGAATTAAATCCAATTAATATAATATAATCATGATGATCAATTAATTAATTGGTGATCCCATCCATGATATAACTGATGAGGTCAGGTAACTAACGAACGTACCCTGGAACCTTTGGGGGCATAGAAGATGAAGGTAATAATGTAGAACATCTCTATGAAGCATCCAAAAGCGTTAATGGTGATAAGCAGAGGAGCATCTCTTTTCAGCATAGCGTAGTATAACCAAAGCATCGAACTGAATAGTGCCACCAAGTATGGCACTGATTGGAAACCTTCTGTTGATTTCTTCTTCCATATTCCGTAAAACGTTGGCCTGCGTCCAATTAATTCATTCCATTGCCTTTATCTCTTTTTTAAACAAAATTACGAAACAAATTAATTAATATAATATACTTACATCGGAGCCAAGTACACCAAGAACGAAATCACGTTACCTGCTCATCAAAACCACATCACATCATCAATATTATGTTACTAATATATCCCCAAATTTAAAATCAACAACTACTTATGATTACATTTACATTACATAATAAAAATTTTATATTCAGAGGAAAATATATATATAATACTTTAGCTCTTTTTTAATAAGTTAAAAGTAAACAGTAGTGATTTCTTAAAAAAAACTAAAAAATTAAAATGTATATTTGTATCATTTTTTTAATATAAAAACTTTAAAGAAAATTGTCGTATACATAACCCAACTGTGCGTGAGAAATGTGTGGAGAGCAGATAGAATTCAGTATATATGCTCTATGGTTAAAATAAAAACAAAAAAACCAAGTTCTCAACAACCGTTTGTGATCAACCAATAACTCAACCATGTAACTTGTAGGAGTAGGGCCAGTCCATTAACTTGTTCCAAAAAAATTATTAACAACTATAATTCCAAAAGAAAAAAAGGATTATTAAGAACTACTAGCTGAAAGCACAATGTTACGTATATCACTACTATTTACTTACACGGCTACACTCCATACACCTTTTTTTTATGTATTTTTTTTGTTTTTGTTATAACTAAGTGTAAGGTGTACATTAGGATAACAGTGGTACACTGAACATTTTTTTATTTGAAAGAAATAAAGACCAACACTTATTGATTAATAAAATTAAACTCGTGTATGCGGAGTTAGTAATTCTGAACTGAAGCGAGAGACCATAATAAAATTATTAAAAGGAATCGAAGTGAAAATTTAAAGGAAATGGAGGAGTAAAAACGAAATGCACAAAAGGTGAGGAGAAGGAATGAAGATCATTTTCTTAGAGAACTTTGAGTACTCTAGTACTACGTATATACAAAAGAATGATTGGTATACTCATACCTAAATATTCTCATACTTAAGTAGTGCCAGAAAAAGAAGCAACAAAAAAAAAAAAAAAGAACGGAAAGAAAGAAAGAATGAAGAAAGAAGATGAGCATTATTATGTGTTACCTAGTACGCCAAAAATGAAAGCCAATTGACTGTGATCACCGCCTAAGATAGCCATGCTCTCTCTTTGTCTTCCTTCTCTCCCTCTCTTCAGAATTATATTTCAGAAAACAAAAAAAAAAAAAAAGAGAAAAAAAATATGTCACAAGGTTTAGGGGTTGGGAGAAAGAAACCTTAGGTGGGTTTCTTCTTCAAAATCAACCCCTCTTCCTTGATCTCATGCAAAGCAGTGAAGAATAATGAGGATGAATGAATGTGTTGAGAGAAACGTATGCTATTTATACGCAAACGGACACGCAGTTACAGAGTTTAGAAAAATATAAGAAATTCCGGGAATTAAAAAAATAAAAATAAAGCAGCCGAAAACGGCAAAATCGCCCTAAAGTCTGCATTGTTATTATTATAATGCTTATTGAAGTCATTCAGGTCTCATGACGGTTATTCTTTTTTAGTAGGTAGCGTGGCGCAAAACCATTTTGCCTTGCCAACTGTGGAAATTAATTGGAATATATGTCTAATTAAATTAATTATACCACCCTATTATTATTAAAATATCTCCCGTAATTATTATACTTAATTACTTGTATCAATGTTGTTTATGTTACGTTACTTGAATTAAATTAAACCAAATTGGTAGAACATACAAATGGCGCGTATATGTGTGGTAAGAGATTTAAATTGAATCAATCCATGTGCGGCGTGTCCGTGAAAAAAGTGTGATGATCTTGGTGAAATTGTTCCGGTTTATGAGAAAGTGACACGTGGAAATGAAACGGTTGAGTAGGGTTTACTCAATTGTATGTGTATATGGAAGATTTAGTGGTTATTTTGGAACGGGGAATTTGCCCTGTTGGGTAGCGTTTGCCATGTGTTTGAATTGGATCTGTTACGATTAGAAAGAATGAAATGATGATGAAGCAGGGAAAAAGAAGTTATCATAGGGAAATGTATAGGATTGATGGCATTTTCCGCATGAAACTGTAGACATATATTCCACAACTTGGAAAGAGTCTTTTTGATACGTTACTGAGATGATATGGTGGTAGTGGTAGTGGTAGGGTTAGATTCACGTGAACCGTATAGCGAGAGTGGGATCAGCTGCATCGCGAATCACATAGCTAGCTAGGGAGTATGTCATGGTGCGTCAAGCTGAGCTAATTAATTAATTAATTAATAGGGTAATTTTCACGCGCGCGTTCTGTTATTGAGATTGTCTGTTAGTGTGAGCTGTGCTAGGTTTGTGTGGTTTTCGTGTGAGAGAGGTATTTATTTATTTATTATATCTATCTCGCAATTCTTGCAGTTATGCAAAAGGTAGGAGTAGGACAAAAAAAGAACCTATATCGCATCCATTTCTGTTTTTCTAGTACTGCCACGTACGTCAAGCTCTAATTTTGTTTTAATGGATCTCTAGATCCATCTATCTTCAATCAACTGATAAGTTAACTAGTTACTAATAAACTCCAAACCACATGTCCCCTTCATTTTCCCTATCCATCCAATCCCTTCATCAATGATTAGGATTGCCTCGATTGCTTGAATTCTTGTATAATTTCCAATTCCAATTCTATTAACCATGCTACCTATGTCACCTTCGCTAGTAACTATATACCCTTATTTTTAAAATCCAACTATATTCTAATTATGCTCATCACTAAGGTTTAGCTACTACGTTAATGTAAAAATATATTCTTATAATCTTTTTAATTTTACCTTCAATTATTTACTTTTCACTAAACCATACTACATGCTAATTAATCAACAAATATATCAGCAAATAGTACAACTACTTTACAACTTAAATTGTTTCTTAGTAATCCCTAACTTAAAAACATCTTATACTTACATTGACATTGGTGAATGTAAGTAGAGTTTACAGTGTTAGAAATCACACTAATTCTATAAGCAGGTCTAGACTTATAAAAAATTCTTAAAAAGAGTTTTTTTTCCTCTCTTTAGTAATTATTATTTTATTCTGAGCAAATATTTGGAGTAGTAGAAAAATATAGATGCAGAGATATGTCTATCAATAAAAAAGTGATGTCATCATTATTAATTATTTATATTTATATATATTATAAGCACATGAGTAGAGTGGTAAGAAAATGAACGAAGAGGTACTTCTCTCCTTGTCGAGATGACATCATCCTACTATTAAAATTTTTATGAAAAACTAATTCCTAATTATAAGTAATATAATTTTTGTTCACTCTAACCCCAATAATTTCATTGACCCGACATTAGCAAATGTAAGTGGAGTTGAAGGTGGACAACTACAACCCCTCAACTTATTAAACTTATGAATAATATTATGAGTTTTTTATATTTTGCATCCTTTACTCTTATATTTTTTAACCCCTTGCTTTTAACTTTTTGAATTTGGAATTTTTAAGTTTATTATACCACTAAATACTAGTATATATTAAAATTTATTTTGATTTATTTAAAAAAATATCTATTTTATTTTTTCTTTATTTTTCAATGAAGTTCCCTTGCTGGCTCCGAATTCTAATTTAGAGAAACTTAATTCTTATTTATGGTGATCTTACTAAACTCAAATAAAAATACTGTATATGAAAGATGAAGGAACTTTCGTTATAATTCTTATGAATGTAGACCTGTTTGGGTCAATTTCGTTACCAAAAGTGTAGTATACCTAAGTCCATACTGTTAGTAGAGAAGATGTGATCACCAGTGTAGCAAAAAAAACTTAATCGTGCTAGTACTTATATAGAGTGTCACATTTAAAGACCACACTTGTTATATCTCTAATGGGCTATGATTACTAACCATCATAGTGAATAATCACACCTTTGGACTTTGCGTTCACTAAATTACCCACTATGTTTAATCACTTATTAAAAACTATTACGATCTCAGACTTATATATATAACATGATCACTTTTGGACTCTATGCTTTATGTTAGTATAGTGACAAATATTTATTTATTTTTATAATCCAAAACAAATATATTTGAATAATCTTTGAAAACAAGAAGTGCTCAACGATAAAAAAAAAAAAAAATTACATCATAATAGCAACAAATTGATAACAGAGAAAATAAATCAGTCATCCCCTAATAAGTCCTAATGGGTAGGAACACCAATTTGAAAAATAATTATAATCTCCTCCATTAACATAAAACCAATTTCAGAATTGATTTTTTATCATATCCATAATATGTAAATCACCTTAACATAATACACGCGTTTACATGTCTCTTATACATATGTGCTTAAATACTTGTTTAGTAGACTATAATTCCAACGTTACCTTAAGAAAAAAATTATATGACCTTAAGAAAAATACATTATATTATGTTAGAAAAACAAATAATATAAAGTGCAATAACATGGGCATCACTTGTGTTTTCACCCCACTTGCCACTTGTGCATTCGGGTTTGCTAATTAAAGTTTGAAAAGAAAATATTTATTTTAATCATTTATGGTAGACATAAATCATCTTATTAAAATTGGACTATTAAATTTTTTTTTTTTATCAGTCAAACACATACACCCACACAACACTACTCTTAATTCTGACTATTAAAATTTAATGAGTTAAAAAATTTGAAGTATTATGATTTATTGAGTTAAAAAAAATTAACTTGTGAGATTACTACAATGACTATAACAATATTTAGTATTTTTTTTAATAAGCAAAATATAAGTATAAGTCAAACCGAGGAACAACCACTCAAACAGTTGAATAGAGGTTTTCGATCTTATGATTTTATTTTTTGGGTATATATCTATTTACGTAATCTATTTACTTTTATGTTTAATTATTTTTTTAATATAAAAAAATGGAAAAGTAGAATGAAAGGCTTGACTGATGTCAAGTAGGTTGTAAATAATTTATATATGTTAATAGTTGTATATCAATCTTTTTTTTTATGGTATCAAATTCAAATACCTGATGAGAGTTTCTAGCTCAAAAGTGGTACAAAGAGGAGTTTTTGGAGCTCAGGGAGAGAGATTCGATCCCAATAAAATAGATTTAAGAATAATATGGTGTAGGGATATGTGTTTGGCCAATAAAAAAAAAAAGTCGAAATCCCTAATTTTATAACGGTAAAAAGTTAGACCCATATATCCTACTAAAAAACAAAGGCTATGTTCACGTACAATTCATTAGATTACTTTTTTCTTTTTTTAGCTAAACTATTTTTTTTGACGATGACAGGAAGATAATTAAGTAGAGCCTTTAATTAATGTGATGTGTCGATATTATAAATAATCAGGATCGTGGGGGTGTCACATTTTATAGGTAATTTTATTTAAACTTTAAGTTTTTTCATAATATATTCAGATAAATTCTTTATTTAATTAATTAAGAAAATAAATATTTCAATTAACAGATAAATACGTAAAAGAATAGATAACTAAACAATACGACATTACTCGAATTTGGTATATTGGTTTCCAAATAAGTCTTCAGTCAAACTTGACTTTACACTTAATTTGAAGGAACAAATAAAAAAATAAGAGGTTCCCAAATAATCTCTCTGTTGTGGGACAAGAAGCCAGAAAAAGTGTCATAAAAAAATGAAAAAGGTTTGGCTTCGAGGGAATATAATCTTGCATGCATCGAGCAATGTCCCACAGCGCTTTATCACTAAGATGGATTTAAAAATTAAATACATCCATTATCGCATAAAGTGACATACCTTAGAGTTAATTAGTGCACTATTTATTTATGTAATTTGTGTTTATAATTGGCATTGGTTGGTGTTAAGTAGTACGTATCCCCTAATCCCTACCCTACGGCCACCAGATTGGATGCATCTATTTTTTAACAAATTAATTAATTTCGCACTCAACATTCTTAATTAATTAATTGATGCTATCGGCGGAACTGATTGATAAGAGCTTTGCAACTTAATTGTGTTTTGTGCATGAGGTTTAATTTGAAGTCAATAATAATATGCAAATGCAAATTATAAATACTCTAATAATTTGAACATATATATATATACATATATGAATTGAGATGATGTGGATGGGAAACTTTTCTTTCGGATAGTATGCGTTGATATCCATAATTAGATCAACTGATACTTTAATTTTTAGTTGATAGAAAGTAAAAGTATTTTTATTTAAAGTTAAGAATTATTTTGTCCGTAAAATATGGTTGAAATTTGTGTCAAATAAATTATAATTTTTAATATAAAAAGGGAAAGTACTTTCACTTGAAACAAAAACCAAACATATAGTTTTTTTTTATTAAATCAAAGTAATATCATTGATAATCAAAATGAGTACAAGAAGTATTCGTAACGAGACTTTACAATAAGGCACAGAAACAAGAAACTAAAAAGATGGAAATTAACCCTTTAGACAAGATAAAGAGGACATACACCAATAAAAAAAAGAGCATCCAAAACCAATACCATGATCTAATTTTTACCAAATCTAAAATTTGCAACACATCCACCTCTTGAGAGTTAAAAGTATCATTACTCCTCCAAAGCCATTGACCAAATTGTTGCAAATCAAATCACCATTCCCTTTTTTTTTTTAAATCTTTCCCCACCAAAATCCCCCAAAAATATAGAAACCAATTGTTCAAAGAAGAAGGCATAACATAGTATACTCCTATCCAAGCCAAGATTTTTCTCCAAATTAATTCTGAGATTGGACAATCCAAAAACAAATGCTGAGTTTTTTCTTCCTCCTCTCCACACAATGGACATTATAGCACCATCCCAGGAGACAAAATTGCTCTCCTTGCCAGATTCACTCTACAAGGCAATTTATCTCTAAACAACAGCCAAGAGAAAACAAGAATTTTTGGTGGAGCAAGAGCCCTCCATAATTTTCTAACAACCAGAATCAGTTCCTAAGGCAGAGAAAAGGGAGGAAGGCATTTGGCCATTATCCAAGAATAAGCTGTTCTGACCGTAAAACATTCCTTACCACCCGGACCCCACTCCCAAAAATCTAAATTCAAAGGGTTAAGAGTCACACCTTGCAGTTGTATCAACAAATCTTTCAGGAGACTAACCTCCCAAATAAATAAATCTCTTCCCGAAGAGAAACTCCAATGCAACGCAGATCCCTCCCAAACTGCTAAACTCTGAATGAATGTTTCTTTATTTTCTAAGACTTGGTATAAACGAGGAAAGACCACACTTAACGGCTGATCCCTAACCATACAGCTTCCCAAAATCGAGTGCCTAAACCATCACCAATCCTTCTCTTAAGTCCTCCCAGAAACCAACCTGAATTTTTAAAATTGCAAACATCACATGAGTCATCCCACCAACGCGAACATTAAGCAAGTTTTTGCGCTAATAACTTAGACAACGCCCTAGGGGTTTCTCAACCTTGCACAAATAATTTTTACCCATAGGCTATTTTGACAATAGAGCAACATTAAAAACCTGCAGATCCTTCACCCCTAGTCCTCCCTCACATTTTGGTTTACACACCTCCTTTCAACTCACTCAAGCCACCTTGTTTTTCTCCGAAAAACCTTTCCAAAGGAACCTCCGTTGAATATTTCTAATTTCCTTTAAGACACCCACAGAAGCCTTGTAGAAGGATAAAAAGTACACAAGTAAACTATTTAAATCAGAGTTAATTAAGGTTGACCAAACATATAGTATTAGCTAGTGCTCTCTAATGGTTTGGGTTTAGTGTAGTGGACGAAATCCAGTTCAGATAAACATATCGTCTTTTGAATTTATATGATTGTGGATACTGTATTTACTATTGAGGAATAATTTTATATTCCTCTATAACTTTTTTTATACAAATCTTCTTATATATTAAATGATAAAATAATTATTGAGATAATTTTATAAGAAGATTGAACAATGTTAAGCATTGAGGTAGATAAGGTTGGATAATAGGAATTGTGGAATTAAGCTGTGGCTGTGCTTAATTATTTGTGGAGTTTGCAACACCAAGTAGTCAGTTATGATGAGTTATGAGCAAGCATTATTTTTCTTCAAATCAATGAACATTAAATATTTACTATTCAGGGGAAATGAATTAATTAAAAATCAGAGAGACAGAAGATGGCATGGTTCATATTTATTAATCACGAGCATCCAACTATATATGACTTGAGGGACAGAGTTTCAGAAAACATCCTGTCCTGTTGCTTCAGAGTTTGAAGCAAGTAATGATTTTGGGCATTGCAGAAAGCACAATGCAGAAAAGCGTTGTATTTTGGTTTCAGCGTAAATATAAGGGTTGCTAAACAATATTCTAAAGACACTTGTTAAAGTTATTAAAGTGAAAAGATAATCACCATTGTACATCAATCTTATCTCTTGGCGATATAAAAGACTACATTTTTTAACATTTTTTTACTATATTTAATTACTTAAAAAATGCCTTTAAAACACTATTTAGCATTCTCCTTAATATAATTACAATTAAAATGTAGCAATCAGAATCTCAGATTGAAGAAGTGGTGAACGCTCTTCTTTCTAGAAATAATTATAAACATGCATGGAAGCCTCTATTCATGATCTGCATAAATAATTAGACAGAAATCACACTAGTAGGTACTCCTAACCTTCTGCGTTTTCAATGAAAATTCCTTTGATTTTTGTTCAGTAATAGCTATGATGACTTCATTAAACATTCTAAGATGCTATGCTAAACATACAGATTTTTTATTTTTTATTTTTTGGTAATAAATACAGATATTATTTCACTGAGTGATTTTGATTGATTTTATTAATGAAAAAAATAGTTTTTTTTTTTCCAAGGAAACAAAAATGATTAATGAGGACTAGTGAAGAACTGATGGACCCAAGTTCTGTACTGAACTTAGTCCCAAAAAACTGTTCTGAACTAAACGGGCCAAAATTAAAAGGGGGCCCAATCCAACCAAAACGTCAGACTGTGAAAACAAAAATGAAAATAGGCAACATAGGGCTTGGTTGTTAGTTGTTTTTGAAACATGCACGCTTATTCTTTTACTCATGCACTTACAAAAAATAGTGGATTATTATTTTACGCAAATATTTTGCCTCAAATCCCCAATTGGAGGAAATATATTTGAGAAGATTTTGGTTGATTTGATGAATAATTTGACAAATTTGATTACTAATTCAGTGATTTTAAATTGGAGTGAATTTAGAGAAAAAGGAAATTTGGTTGAACTTGAAAGGATTAAAATATAATATTTTTAAAAAAATTAACATGTGCCCATATATACATAATAAGAAATTTAATATTGAATTTATTTATTCTAAAAAGTATATCATTTGTTTTCAAAATATTTAAAACTATAATTAATATTTATTTTTTTATGGTAATTCAAAGTATTTATTAAGATTGTCCCAGTCATGTATTTCAGTTGGTGAGCTCATCGAAACATGGTGTGTGGGTATGAGATTCAATCCCCAGTTGTACTACTTTCTTATAAAAAAATATTTATTAAGATATACTTAATGTGATTTTTATTCCTTTTTATAATTTTTTGTTCCTTAAATATTTTTTATTCCATATTTGAGTTTTGTTATCATATCCAAAGTTACACATTCTAAGAATATTAAAATTGAATTTTTATTAAAATCTAAAATATTTATGAATCATATATACAAAACACATTTATTTCTTCACTGTTCTCAATATAAAGTTTTCATTCCAAATTTCTTAACATTTACAAATTTACACTTGATAAAAAGAAAGTCGTTCTATTAATCACAAACTACATACCCTATCAATATCATATACTATCTTTTTTTTTTAACTTCACATAATTTAGCTATTTACACATTTTATTTTATTAAGTAGTTTTAATATAAGATTAAACTATATCCTTATATTTTCACCGTCATAATCTCATGCTCTACTCTATATTTAACTTTACCATGAAAAGTTAAAAATTAAAATATTTCAATGTTTTCCAAATATATCGATTATGATACAAACCATGCCGTGTGTTAGACCGAATAACATGTCTGTTTGATTATACTTTTTAAGAAAGTAAGATTTTATTACTTTTGCCATATCTAAGTTGAAGTCTTTAACCACTGCAAAATAAAATAAAAATATTTTGGCAATGCTTCAGCTTATAAACAAACAAGCTTAGTCTCAGTAGCTCAGTTGGAGAGCGCATAGAGACATGCGTGTGTGGATACGCGGTTCGATCTTTGCTTATACTACTTTCCTATGAACTAAAAAAAAAACAAGCTTAATAACTTCTCACATTAATTGTATGTTTGATTTTTGTTGGTTTGTCTCAACTCACTTTAAATTTACACGTAATTACGTGTTACATTGTTTTGCTTTTTTTGGATTGTCCCAACCCGCTTTCAACTAGCTTTTAACTTACATTTGTTGAATGAATCATAAGAGTCTCTTTTTCATTTGCTATAAGAACTTTTAACTCAATTTTAGTTTATAAAAGTATTTTTTTATATTGTTTATAAAAGTATTTTTATTTAACTATTCAATCAAATATTATTCAATTTGTTATACTTACTTTTAATTAAAAGTAGTAGTATCTTTTTTGTTTCATAGAAAGTACAAAAATGATATCGAATTTCATATCCACACACATATTTTAATGACCAACTAAACTATATTATTGAGATTAACTATAAATATCTAAATAAACTAAACTAATTTTTAATTAAACTTATTTTCAAACTAAAGTAAGTTTTGTCTCAGTCATGTAGTTTAGTTGGTGAGCACATGAAGACATGCGTGTGTGGGTACGGAGTTCGCATCTCAATTATACTACTTTCCTATGTATAAAAAAACTAGTAAGTTTTATCAGTAAAAAATCAAACACACTGTGCTTATAAAGTGATCGAACGGTTGGAGATGATTTCGTGAAAATTCATACTAATCATTTTCTTCTTGATAAACAGGAGCACTATTATAAATTGAATGAGCATCAATGACAAGTTTGAATTAAAAAAATGATTTTAGATTTGTTATTTGGTGCATGAAATCATTTTAGATTTTTACACAAGATAAGAACAAGAAAGTAGAGAGTAGGGTAGCACAGTACAAAATTAAAGAGTAGATGGCCCGTGATTTTCGATAGGTACAGTTAAAATGACGCGAATGGAAAGAGAAGATGTTGAAAATGTCTTCACCGACAAGACAACATGCCCCTGGTGCCATTTTCAAAGTTGCCTCTTTTCATCATTATTTTTTTATTTCTGGGATTAAAAAAACAGAATCATTATCAGCAATTGCACCTGCAAGAAAAGGGTTGACGAAAATTGATGCTCTCTTGGTCCCTCTTTTCGTGCTCTCCCACTGCTAAACATGTACTAATCCATCCATCAATCGATTTATTATTATTAATTATTTAATCCAAAACAAGGTAGTGAACTCCACTATTCTCTGTCTTTGTTCTGCTTGTTTCCACGCTTACTACAGAACAGTTCATTCCCCTTTTTCCATTTTCGTCCCAAATTTCCCTAATTCCAACTAATCAATCACCTTACCCCACATTCCAACTCTCTTCTCAAGCTTGACACTTTCAAGCATTTTACATTACACCTAGAGTTTGATTTGCGTTGGGGCGAGTGTGACAAAGTTGGTTCCTTTTTGATTCAGAACTTGTGGGGTTTCCCTCAATTTCCATTGGAATGCCACGGGGATAGCGATGATCGTTTGGGCATTGAGTGTTACTACTGTGTCTGCTAACACTCACTACTTATGTTTCGGAGATTGGGATGGCTTGTGGGTCTGAATCAAAAGAATTGGTCAACCAAAAGGTTGCTCAATGTCGACCAATCTGGCCCTGCTACGCCAAATCACCACCTTCCTATGCTCGATGCTGTTCACGAAGTTGCCATTTACATACATAGGTTTCATAACCTTGACCTTTTTGAACAAGGGTAAGCTTTGATTTCTACCAAGTTGATAACTTTTCCTGGATTTTATGTACATTTTAGAAACTTACTTTTTTGTTTGGGCTGTCTATTACTTTCTGTTTTTCTTCTTCTGATCTCTCACTCTTAGTGCATGTTTGGGAACAGATGGTACAGAATCAAGGTTACCGTGAGATGGGAGGACGGCAAAGATTCTTATCCCGGGATTCCTGCACGTGTTGTTCAGTATGAAGGTCTAAAACATTCCTAGTACTAAGAGTTTAATTGCAGCTATTCTCTGTAGGTTGACATAGGTTTGCTGGAATAAAGTAGTTTTGTTTATTGAAGCACAAACTTTTGGTTCTGTGATCTTGTGTGAGTGCGTGTGTGATTTCCCCCCAACCATTTTCTTTCATAAAATCTACTGTTTATACTTCAAAGTGGCTTATTTTGATTACAAGTGATAAATTGCAATGAGTGTGCAAATCGGTTTGTATTGCGGAATGTGGTTTAAAATGTAAATATTAGCCTTTGAGTTGAGTAAAATCTTTGAATACATCTTTCCTTTGAGCTGCAGCTCCTGAAGTGGGTGCTGACAATATATGTAAAGTCTGGATGATTGATGATACAGACAACAGTTTTTCAACTCCGCCATTCCGGATTAGATATGCCAGGCAGGATGTATTTCTTTCTATCATGATCTCATTCTATCTATCTTATGGTGGATATGAGGTCAGTTTTTTTTTCCCTTTTTCACTATTTTTTTCTACATTCACTTATACAATTGAAGATTTTTGTTATCGCATAACAAATAAACAAGATTGAGTACCAAAAAAATGATAGAAACAGGCTTAACTGCTTGAGCAAGACAATTTTCCTTTCATTTCTTTCCTGTAGTGGCTTGCAAATTTCTTGGTTTCCATCCAATTCATCTACCTTCTTTTCTTCTAGGTCATAACTGTATTTGCTAATTTTTTTTTTAAAAAAAAAATTCTCAGGGGAAATCCTCTGCAGTTATCTTGAAGTTTGAACTCTTGCACACGCCAACATCTGAGATTGGGTTCGTTAATGATTTTCTACCCCTTCCTATGTGTATTAAACAATTGAAAGTTATATCCAAGGATATCTATTGAACTGGAGTTAATAATGGTAATGTTGACTAGATGGTGTGACCTCTGAAATGTTTGCATCGTTGTGCAGGACTGAGTTACAAAATTCACTTGATGCATGTGCAGCTTCAGTTCAAGAGTATAGAATCCCTCCTAAAGCTCTTCTAGGATTGCATTCATACTGTCCTGTCTATTTTGATGTTTTCCACGCTGTCCTTGTTGACACAAGTGTTCATATCAGTCTACTAACTCCTGGTTTTCGCACGCCACGACTGAAGGTACCCAGGTTTGTCAGAATAAATGTTTCTTTATGGTTCAAATAGATACCCTAGTAACCATTTGATTGCCATGACTTATGCTGTTTTCACCACTTTTGTTGCGTACTGTTCTTTTTTAAATAATGTTAATTTATTATACCAGTGATTCTTTGGCTTCTGAAGGAACTAATGGTGAAGATTATGTTAGGTCAAACAAGGTACACTTTATTACAGTAAATCTTTTATAACTTCGTTGAATTGCTTCTTGTTTCATGCATGTGTTCAAGTTGACATAGTAAAATTGTGATTTACATAATGGGTTACGTTTTTTACTTATGAAATTTATATAGATATATATTTGCTTAGCGTTTATCTTATCCTCTCAAATCAGGCTGTTCTCATCAAAGCATTAACGGCTGCCCATGATATCCTGCTTGAAGACCTGAGAAGAATAAGCATAGGAGTTAACCAAGCTATTGATTTGACCGGAATTACGTATAAATCAGATGCTACCAAATCATTTAATTCTACTTCGCCAGCCCAAGCAAAAAGTATTGATGATGAAGTGTCACTTGAATTGTCTGACATGCTACAAGTTAGTGCTGAGGTCCTTAATTTTGACCAGATAAATGCTTCATTATCTGTTCTATCTTCTAAGTGCTTTAGATGTATTGCTCATGTAATGCTATCTTCTTACTTTCAACAGAAAGCTGTTCATTATATCAATCATCTCACTGAAGAATCGTTTCAAGCTTTTTCTTGGGAGGATATGTTAGACTCGTTCATGTCTATTGGGAATCAGCTATTATATCTCTGGAATACATTTTTGAAATTTCACAGGTATGTTCATTTTTTTTTTTTTTTTTTTTTGTGAATAGTCACACATCCAAATCCAAATCATTATATGAAAATTTCAACTAAAGGTTATTTTATCCACATTTTTAATAAATTTATGCAACAATGTCTGTGCGTGTCCATTATGATCGTTATGCATACTATCTGGAAGAGACTTTTCTTGTGTTTTCTTTCTTTCTTTTTTTTTGGCATAATATATTTAAGCAAGCATGAGCATGATCTACAGGCTAAGTGGGATTTAACTTATTTTCAAAAAGGCTAGTTTTTGGTAAAAATGTGTTGTTAGCATCTCTACCAGTAAGGTATAGCAAGAGTGTCATGTAACATGTGAGAAATGAACTCAGTAAAGCATCTTTGAGCATAATATTAAGCATCCCTTCCAGTCAATGACACAATTCTCTTTCTTTCTTATTGTCACTTCATCAGGGAAAATAAGACAAAGATGCTAAAATTTCTGCGTAACTCATGGGCTAATGATCGAAGAACTGAATGGTCAATATGGATGGTGTACTCAAAGGTTGAGATGCCTCACCAGTACATGAGTAATGGAGTTGCAGGGACATCATTGTACCGTAGCATGCGTGGAAGATCATCAATTACAAGGAGATTAACCGATGATGTAATTACTACACACTATAAGATTGGGTTGTCTACTGAGTTTGAAATCGATCATTATGTTGTCTTCATATGGATCTGCTGAATGAATTATTGAAATCTGTTGTATTTTTCTTTTTCCTTTTTTTCCTTTCAGCCTGTTCAGACAGCAATATTGCGAGCTGAACTTCATAGGCGAGGTATAGCACAAATGAGGGTAAGCCACTGTATACGTATAGAATGTCTATAATTTAAATTTACATATTTCCTTTTCCTGCTGGTTGGAATTTCTGACATACGAATTCCTTTCAGATCAACAACGGGTCACTTCAAGACATGTATATATTTGGAGATCCTTTGCGTGTTCCTATCATTATTGTAGAGCGTTTGGAGAATGTGTACCGTTTTGTTGGCGAGAAAGCATGCTTAATTCCCTTTGAGGAGAAAGCAAGACATATTCTTGAAAATGGATCTAGATCCATAAACAAGTTGCCTGGGAATCGCACACAAGGGAATGAGAACGTGTTGAGAGTAGTTGTTTTTGTTCATGGATTTATGGTATGCCTCCCATTCTTGTGGTGTCTTTTATTTCCTCAATATCTTTTGCCTTTTCTTCCCCAATTCATCTAGTTTTATCTGATTAAGTACGCCTCTGACCTGTCGTCACTATTCTATTAACAGGGACATCACTTAGATTTACGGCTTGTTCGGAACCAATGGCTTTTAATAGACCCCAAAATACAGTTTCTTATGTCACAGACAAACGAAGACAAAACATCCGGAGACTTCAGAGAAATGGGATTACGACTTGCCGAGGAAGTGATCTCTTTCCTGAAAAGGAAGATGGATAAAGCTTCAAGAAGTGGTAACTTAAAAGATATAAAGCTTAGCTTTGTTGGCCATTCTATTGGGAATCTCATTATCAGAACAGCTTTAGCAGGTAGTTTGAAGGAGTGAAGGATAATAATCAATAATACTCTTCAAAAGTTATTTAAACTAGGGAAATTAATGTGCCTTTTTTCTTCAATTTCAGAAAGCATCATGGAGCCATATCTTAGATACCTGTATACATATGTTAGTATATCTGGTCCGCACTTGGGTTATATGTATAGTTCGAACTCTATATTCAATTCAGGATTGTGGCTATTGAAGAAGATCAAGGGCACACAATGCATCCATCAACTTACTTTCACAGATGATCAGGATCTTGAGAATACCTTTATCTACAATCTTTCAAAGGTATTGAATGCATATTATCTTGGTCTTATTTATTGTTGTACCATCAACAAACTTTTAAAGGTATTTATGGTTTTCTGTTCGAATTTTGTTGGTGTAAATTAATAAGAAACATGGGGATATTATTGTTAACTTAAGTGCCAGTTTTTGAAATCTTTGGTTGCCATATTGAAATACTGTTTATCTTGTACAACAGAAGAAGACACTGGCAAACTTCAGGAATGTGATTCTGTTATCGTCACCTCAGGTACCTTCCTTTATATGCTTATGATGGAATTTAATTGCCATAGTTTGTAATACATTAACAGATCCTTATTTTCCTTGCACTATTTTAGAATATCTTGCATTCATCATGTTGATCATTTCCCGAAGAGCGACATGAGTAAAAAGTTTAAAACTTATGTGTCAAAGAGAGATGTTTTCCATCTAAGTCGAAAGCCTTATCATGACACTTGTTGCTGCTCGTTGCATTTCAGGATGGTTATGTTCCATACCATTCGGCTAGAATAGAACTGTGTCCATCAGCTTGTATGGATTTTTCTAAACAAGGGAAAGTATTCCTGGAGATGTTAAATAATTGCTTGGACCAACTCCGTACTGACTCCGAACATCGTGTGGTTATGCGCTGCGACGTCAACTTTGAAACGTGCTCCCAAGGCAGGAGCTTTAACGTGCTTATTGGACGGGCTGCTCACATTGAATTCTTGGAATGTGACATTTTTGTTAAGTTTATAATGTGGTCTTTCCCTGAGCTATTTTGCTAGTGAACAAGGGAATTAACACTGCTTTCATAGTGCCAACAAGTAAGTTAATTCCGAGAATCAGGTATTTCATTTCTTGCTTGTACAAAAGAAATTAAACAGGAGTACGTATAAAGTTAAAAATATTTACAAGTTGTTAGCTTTTTAGGCTTAGGATCCTAGGGGTGGGGAAAAAGTTGTACACTGAGAATTTGAATTCATAGAGTATATTTTATGCTGAATTCAAATTCAATCTATTTCATTTCTTGACATTTGTGTTGCCGTTGTTCACGTTCTGAATTTACGCTAACTTATCATTGATTTCTCTTTATTCTATAGACATCATTCATAATTTCATATATCAATATATTAATTACATGGTCTAAAAATTCAAAAAGCGTAGAAGGATAAACTGGGAGTCTTCTTCCCTCTTTGCCTCGTTTTTTTTCTTTTTAACAATGAGTCATCATCTTCCATTCCAGAGAGAAATAATTGTCCTCCACTTCAAAATTTTCTTGTTTGACTTAATCACTTAATTATATCTTGTTAAGAAACATTACTACGTTTATTTTAAATTTTGTTTTTGTTTTAATTGATTGATTTTGATACCAGACAAGAGATTTCCTTGTTTCCCCAGCCCAGCTCATATGCCAAGAGGTGCCATAGAGCTCATTATTGATTTGTGTTGTCATGTCTACTTGAATTCCACACGCTGTCTTCTACTACTATATACTATCATATATTTTCTTACTTTAATATTTTGTCCATTGCAATCAAAAAATATTTGGAGATTCTAGGGAACCCTCATTATGGGGGTAAGTTTATCCTTTCAATCAAATTTTTTTATGTCAATTAAGTAGTAAAATAAGGATAAATTTTACTACTTACTTGACATGAAAAATTTTGATTGACATAAAAAATTAAAACATATCATATAAACCTTATTTTACTACTTAATTGACATGAAAAATTTTGATTAGAAGGATAAACTTACCCTCCCTTCAAGAGGGTTCCTAAAAGCTCCCAAAATATTTTGTCCATTTCCATTAAGATTTTTTTTGGGGTGTTACCATTTTCATTAAGGTTAAACACGAGATCAAAACTGGGCTCTATTTACTAAGAATCAAACTATTCGAATAATCTTTTGCCGAATGACCATTAATATGTAATTTAGGTTCCTTTATTATTTTCTGATTAAATTTAATCACTTAAATTTTTTATTATTCATTACAATTAAGTTCTCATGTTGATAATTTTTTACCTAAACTTTTTATTTCTCATTTTTCTTTCAAATATTTTATGAACAATACTTTCAATTTTATTAAATTTTAGATATATAAAACTTCATCGTTTCCTATTTCATTATTATCTTGAAATTTTCAAATATTTGAACTTGAATAAAACATAAAATTATATTTTTACATGAATAAAAATCAACATAAAAAAGTAATAAAAAAGTAATATAACTGAAGATCAAACCTCGTACCCACACACGCATGTCCATATGCATTCACCAACTAAGCTACATGATTGGATACAGAAAAAATTAATTGTAACATAGTATTAAAAAATTAAGGACAAAATTTTTAATCTAGAATAATAAATAATAAATAAAACAAAAATTGTATATTAACAATAATAGATTAATTAAATATAAGTGTATGCCTATGAAAACCAATCCCTTAACGAAAGAAAAAAATCACTAAAATGGATACAACATTACAACTTCAATAAAGACTTGTTAAAGGTTGGATTCCAGCCCGATAAGAAACCCAAATACTTTCTGATCAACGTAGCTTACCAATTCAAACAGGAATCGGAAATAATTGTTTTTTTGGATAAACAGATGGATAATTCGAGTACAACTGCTCTACTTTTCATGAGATAGTGACATTCATATGTATGTTTCGTTCAGCTCATCTTAACCAACAACCAGACAAGTTAAAAAAATCAACTATCGGCATGGGAAGTGGGAACCCATGCTGCCATGCACAGCTTTAATTCACAATTCATAATTTCAAGTTTCCACCAATTCCTAAACAATTCTGACATCAGTCTATTATGCACCCAACTTGCAGGTATAAGCACAAGCAGCATCACGAGACAGATCATAAGTACCTGTCAATTACCAAACATGCACTAGACAGCAGCAGAACTAAAAGTGTTAAATGATAGTTTGTTGGTAGAAATGATAACATCGCGCATCAATCAACTGAGAAAAGTAAAAGAAAAATCATAGCAACATTGTATGTTAAAAATGCTCTAAAACCCTATTACATCAGGAGGGATACACTACTGTTACAATTGAGTCATACAACAATTTTGCCTATTCCCATTACACTACCAGTAATAAGAATAGGAAAAAGAAACAAGGACAACATCTTCACTGTCTCATTAGTTCATCACTTAAAAATTCCTTTGATTCATTATCTATTCACAAGCCAGTTTGGTGTCAAAGCTGCTCAAGCATATCGCAAAAGCTTGGAAAGCAGATAAAGGATACCGATAATCCATTGTGAACATATCTTTCCCAACTTTGCCAAACTGCAGAATAATCTTATCATGCTCCGGTGGAGCCGGTTGAGATGGTGTTGGTGCACCAGCAGCTGGTTGCGTGGCTGCAATCAGCTGAAAATTTTTAACGGATGCAACCGTTACTCGCCCACGGAAGTTAAGGCACCAACACTGTAACTGTTCATGCCATCTAGGAGGCTTGTTTTTCAGAACCAAAGGTCTCATCTTCCCATCATCATCCTCACTACAGGATCCCCCGATCTCAGAAAATCGTGCGCTGCTGAACTCGATAGAATGATCTAGAGACTTTGAGAACGAGATGCTCCGGAATGAGTCCTCCAGAGAACGGGGAAGAAGCTCTGGCTGGCCAGGAACTGTGCCACCCGCATCGAGTGCTGAAGCTGGTATTGAGTGCATAACGCAGTGCATCTTTCTTGGGCCTCGAGTCCCAAGCACGTTTAGTTCATACGTTACCTGGGCTATGTTGTAACTCCCAGATGGGACCTTAGGTGAGACCTTTTTGGAATAAAATCTGCGGCTCGTCTTCCCAGTCCCAGGAGGGCATATGTGCGCAGAAGAGTATGGAGGCTGCGTATCGTATATAATGAATTTTGTACCAAGAAAGTTTGATCTGGCAAATTGAAATTAAATGAAAATATAGCAAGTGAGAACACAAGGATATACATAGAATGTAAAATACTTTGTAAATGGGCTAGAAGCCTTGAAAGCCAAAATAGGATAAGATTACAGAAGGCACAAGAGGAAAATTAATGATGAAATGACAACCTTATATAGAGAATAAAAAAAGCAAGATCCTATCTTCGGTAATAACAGTTTAATGTTAAACTATTTTGTATATATTAAGGTAAAAAAGTTTACATCTGCCCCCAACAGATATTTAGCAAGATCATGAACTCTGCTAATACTTGAGGATTTAGAATGCACTGTCCAAAGTCTAAATCTTAGATTGTAATGTTTTTTTAGTAGACGCCAAAAGAGAGACTCTTTAATAAACTAATAGAGTCAACGAAAGAATAATCTGAGGATGCTAAACACGTGCAACCACGAAACTCACCTCAGCTTTCCAATGTAAGTGTTACTTGATCTAGATATGTGGTCAGCATCCATGGAAATGACGTACTCGGTGTAAGTTGTCCTCCGTGTCCTTTTGGCAGAAAGGAGGAATTTTCCATTCTCAACTAACAAAGCTGCAAAAGTTAAAATTAGTTAAAAAGACAAAATAAAAGAAATTCATGTACTAGAATACAACAACAGAAGTCTTATGTAACTATGCCCATCCAAGGCAGCCATTAATGATACATAGAAATGAATCGTACATCGTACATACTTCAGTAAAAAAATAACCAAGTGGAAAGATTTCCAAAATCTAAAAAAAGAAAAAGAAAAACTCAAGTTACACCCTCAACTAGTGCAAAGATCATTTGTAATTTTCATCTGGTCAACATCTTAAAATAATCAGCCCAACATACAGCAGCCTAAAACAATGTAGCATAAAATAACAGGGCTGATTAACTCCATTAACCTGATAAAATTAAAAAAATTAGCTGACAGCAAGATAGAATTATCAACAAATACCTCCATCGCCTTAAAAAATCACCAGGAGGGGTAGCTAGTAATATTCATAAAAAATGACAAAATGCCTTTTGAGGTTTGTCAGCAACTTAATGGCGCTACCAAACAAGATGATCCTAGACTCCTAGTATCAGTCATAAAGGGAAAAGAATGAAGCCAGGGAAACCAAACATTATGTAACTCCTGATTGTCATGCTGATTTTAACAAAGAATGAGAAAAGGTAACAGAGACTTGACCTATAAAGACCATTTACAAAGCCGTCTTCTCATACTAGTAATTGATTCAGTGCAAATCGCAGTATCACAAGTGTCATTTCATTCAGATCTCAAATCATATATCGACACAAACATCTACGCGTGTGTAGCCAGGATCAAGTCATCAATATGTCCTTAAATATCCATATGCTTTTATTGGGGTATTAGATAAAATCCGAAGACAAACTCTGTAACTAAAATGACATGGAGGGCGTTTGAAACATTACATCACGACAAATCTACAGATTCACAATACCAGAAGCCTTCAAACATAAAACATATGAATCAAGGGATAATTTCATGTATAGAAAGAAAGTTTACCAGGGCTGAGACAAAGGAATAGGTGGTATGTTAAATTAGATTTATCTCTTTTGATAAAACACTGAATGATTCCATCTCGTGGCCCAGGCTGAAAATAGAAAGGAGAAACAAATCAGGCTGTTGCCCAAGTTCAACCATGTGAATTATCATTGTCATCTCAAACAAATGTGATAGATTAGTTAATAAAAAAATGAAATAATCAGCTGGAAAGAAATAATAACGCTAACCTGCTTCAGGGACACAGGGAATGTAAGTTTGCCACAGAATTCTGGGCTCTTAACGATTTCCTTGCACATATTTCTCCAAGACTGGCAAACTGCAGCACACGCAACAACATGCTTTCGAGCAGGCCATGTATTCTCGCTCTCCTCTAGCCGTCTAATGACATCAAATAGTAATTCGGGGGGCAAGCTCGCCCAACGACTATTTTGAATTACTAGAGGCTGGTCATGCAAATCCTGTACCGAACCTTGAGATTTTCCTCTGTGATGACCGGTAAGTCGGACATCAAAACTACGCCTAGATAAGCTCCCAAAACTATCCCTCACATCACGAACTATGCTGCGGAACGACATTCTGCAGGTGGATCCCAGGAGTAATTATATATCTCTTTCGTGAACTCCCGATAGATTATATCCAACCACTATGAGCATACGACTGCCATGGAAGGAGAGTTTCAGCTCAACAGTCACACCACCTTAAATTATTATTGTTGGAAAATTATTATTATTATTGATCTCCCCCGTTAAAATACTCTCTAAAGACTCTGATGCAACTTCCAATTAAAACGCCATTTCAACCAGCGTTTTCAGATTCTCCAATTTAAACATCCATATATCCATCAATGGCTATGAATCAAATGCAAGAGGTATTTAAAACTATTTACATCAATGAAGTTTCACAGCATATAGTGAAAAGCCAGAAGGAACGGGCACGTCAAGAGCATCTATTGGCCATCAACCACCATAAGGAAGGATAACTCAAAATAGTAAGTAGCATTAGGATGAAATGGTGGCAATTACAGAAGTAAAAAAGCTAACATTTAGCTTCTACTTTCGACAGAATAATAGGATTTTACATGGAACACATTACTAGACGCGCAGAATTAATTATTTTTTAAAAAAATTGCAAAGATATCACCAATTCACTAACTAATTCTGCAGGTATGGTAAAAGAAACACTTCACGTTTACTTTTAATTTGGCTATTATTGCTAAAATCTGCAAAGAGCAGAAGAAAAGGGCACTTACCTCCTAAAACATGGGGTTCATCCAAGGTTCTCAGAGGTTCCCAAGCTGGATCAAAAGCCACCCTTATCTGCAAAGCAGAAGAAAATGTTAAAAAATGAGTAAACAAAACTATGAATTTCAAATCCCACAATATCGTTTAAGCTTCGCTGCCCAAAAACAGTGTAAGCATATTCACTTTGCCCACCATTGAACTTCCAAAAACATTAAAAGACAGATTTGAAAAGCTGAAAACCCACGACTTGTTTCGGAGCATCGAAACAGTTGAAAAAAGGCCCTAGATTTGAAGGAAACCTCCATAGATTGTTTGAATAGAAAATGAAAATAAAAAAGGAAACAGTTTAGATTTGGACGACGAACATACCGAGAATATTAAGATCTGGAGCTGAAGTGTTAGCACTAGATTCAGATATGAAATTACAGAAGAAACATAAGGAGATAGATCCCTTTGATGCTGCAGAGAGGCACAACGAAGCAACTAGACAGAAGCTTTAGGTCAGAATGCAAAGGTAGTATCCTCTTCCCAGTTGCTTACACCTCCATCATCTCTCTCTCATCCGGACTCCAAAGCTTCATCAAATCTGGTTCATGAAGTAAAGGGAAAAGCTATGGAGTTCAAATATTTAATTATTTAATTTAAATATTTAATAGTAGTATAAAATAAAATATTATAATTAGGTTTTAATATTCTAAATATAAACAAATATAAATTATAATGTAATGTGTTCTGACATGGAGAAGGTTAAGAATAATAATGATAAGCCTAATGTGGCCACTTGGCCTCCATGACTAAATCGTACCGAAAAAGGTTGCAGCAACCAGCAAGAAATGTTATGTCATGACCTCATTCTCTCCGACATTATCATCTGTTTTATTCGGACATATTTCCCAAAAATAAATTCTTCATTTTATAATTTTCCTTTTACCAAGACTATCTTCGCTGATATCTAAAGATTATAATTTTTTATGTAAAAATTATTAAGTGTGTGTTTGGATTGGCATCGGATCACGTCAAATCATGTTAAGATAGATAAATCAACATAAATTTGACACATAAGTCGAGGCGAATACAATGAACGCAACAAAAAGTAGCGTTAAAATAAATTCACGTTAACGTGAATCACGTGAATCCACTTCTATCCAAATATGCAATAAGTAAACTTTAACTCTATTACTACTTTCGATCTAAAATATACTTTAAGTTTTTTTGTTTTGATTCATATTATAATTTTGTTAATATTTTTTAAATTTGTTAATATTTTTTAAATTTATCTTTATTTACTAAACTATCTCATTAAAATTGAGAAAGATAGAGTGGGTTTATATTTTTTGAAGGGTAGTCCATTTCTTAAAAAATTTATACAATAATTATTTTTTTTAAAGGGTACGAAAAAGCTTTAGAGGCTTATATTTTAGACCAGAAATAGTAATAAAGAATAATTATTTTTTTGCTATTTATCATGACACTAATGTCTAATAAAAAGTAATTATTAGTATAATTTTATTATTTTTACTCTTTTTCATTTAATTTTAATTTTAAAAATACTTTAAATTAAGATTAGCTTATGATAATAGATTAAATATTAAATATTGCTATTAATTCAAATTTTCTAATAATTATTGATAGTAACGAGACATAATAGACACTCTTTAAAATGAAATTATTCTTCCTTCTATTCACGTAGCTATTGTATGGGAGAAAGAAAAGAAAAATACGAATAAGGATACAGGAGTATTTTTTTTTTAAAAGTAAATCATAGAGAAAAATATAAAAAAAAAACTAATTTACAAAGAGAAAATTAAAACTTTTTTCTATTCTTATTTTCTCTCCAACATTTTTTTCGTCTGATTTTCTCATCTTTTATTTTTCCTTTATTCAAAGGAAGGGTAGTTATGAAAATAGGTTAAACTGCTTATTCATCTTAACAATCTATTTGAAGTTAACAGTCAACTTTTGAAATAGAAATAAAAATAAAAATATATTTTTTAAATTAATGAAGTTATTTAAAGTTTTTTTTTTAAGAGAATGTATTATTCATTTTAAAGTTTTTAGTTTAATTTATATAATTTTTAATATTTTTTAAATCCGAATGATTTTTTCTCGAGATCGTATACTATACACTAGAAGAATATGGTGTTTTCGAAATTAAAATGAAAACATATTTTTTAAATTACCTAAACTATTTAATTTTTTTTTCTTGTAGATAATGTGCTATTCACTTTGAAATTTCTAGCTCAATTTACAGAATTATTTATATTTTTAAAAATGCAACAATATTTTTAGAGATCACGTACTACACACTCAAAAAATAGCGTATTTTTCGAAACAAAAAAGAAAATGTCTTTTTTTATATTACCTAAATAATTTGAAGCTTTTTGTAGACAAATGTATTATTCACTTTAAAGCTTCTAGCTTCGTTTTCATAATTTTTAAAATTTGTCAAATTTTCACAATATTTTTAGACGTGACAAAAGTATACACTTAAGAATACGGTGTTTTTCGAGAAAAAGATGAAAACACTTTTTTTAAATTACCTAAATTTTTAAAGTCTTTTGAAGATAATATATTATTCACTTTGAAGTTTCTAGCTCGATTTGCAGAATTTTTTATATTTTTAAAGTTGTAACAAAAATTTTTTAGAGATAGTGTACTATACATTTAAAGGATGGGGTGTTTTCCGAGATAAAAATGAAAAAGTGTATTTTAAATTACCTAAATTATTTGAAGTTTTTTGAAGACAATGTAATATTCACTTAACAGTTTCAAGCTCAATTTACATTTTTTTTATATTTTTAAAATTGCAAAAAAAAAAAAAGAATAGACATCTTGTATAATATATTTGAAGAATATGGTGTTTTTTAAAAAAAATAAAAATATATTTTTTTAAATTGCCTAAATTATTTAAGGCCTTTTGAAGATAATATATTATTCATTTTGAAGTGTTTAGCTCAATTTTCAGAATTATTTATATTTTTGAAGTTGAAACAATTTTTTAAGATATTATGTACTATACACTTTAGAAATAAGGTGTTTTATGAAATAAAAATGAACACGTGTTTTTAATTACCTAAATTATTTGAAACTTTTTAAAGACAATGTATTATTTACTTTAAAGTTTCTAGCTCAATTTATATATATTTTTTTATTTTTAAAATTGTAATAATTTTTTTAAAGATCACATATAATACACTTGAAGAGTATGGTGTTTTTCAAAACAAAAATGAAAATGTATTTTTTAAATTACCTAAATCATTTGAAGCTTTTTGAATATAATGTATTATTCAATTGGAAGTTTCTAACTCAATTTACATATTTTTTTATATTTTTAAAATCAAAGCGATATTTTTAGAGATCGTGTACTATATACTTGAATAATAGGGTATTTTTTTCGAAATTAAAATGAAAACGTGTTTTTTAAATTATCTAAATTATTTGAAGCTTTTTGAAGAAAATATATTATTTTTTAAAAAAGTTTATATCTCAATTTAAAGAATTATTTATATTTTTAAAATTGTAACAATTTTTTTAGAAATTTAGTACTATACACTTAAAGAATATGGTGTTTTTCGATAAAAAAATGAAAATGCATTTTTTAAATTACATAAGTTATTTAAAAAATTTTGAAGACAACGTACTATTTACTTAAAAAATTTTTAGCTCAATTTTCAAAATTTTAAAAAATTTCAAATTCCAACATATTTCTAAAGGATTGGGTATTATACAATTAAAGATTATGGTGTTTATCGAAACAAAAATAAAAATATCTTTTTAAAATTATTTAAATTATTTGAAGCTTCATGAAAACATTGTATAATTCACTTAAAAGTTTATAGCTCAATTTAAATAATTTTATATATTTTTAAAATTGCAACAATATTTTTAGAGGTCGTGTATGATACACTTAAAAAATAAAGTGCTTTTTAAAGACAAAGTAATATTCGCTTTAAATTTTTTAGCTCAATTTTTATAATTTTTAAAAAATTTCAAATTGCTATATATTTTTTTAGAGATCGTGTATTATACATTTAAAGATTATGGTGTTTTTTTAAACAAAAAAATGCGATTTTTAAATCACCAAAATTTTTTAAAGCTTTTTAAACACAATGTATTATCTACTTTGAAATATCTAGCTCAATTTATATTTTTTTTATATTCTTAAAATTACAACAATTTTTTAGGGATCATGTTCTATCACTTGAAGAATATAATGTTTTTCGAAATAAAAAAAAACACGTGTTTTAAATTAACTAAACTATTTGAAGCTTTTTGAAAACTATGTATTATTCACTTAAAACTTTCTAGTTCAATTTACATAATTTTTTATACACTTAAAAAATAAAGTGTTTCCGAAGACAAATTAATATTTGCTTTAAAATTTTTACCTCAATTTTAATAATTCTAAAAAAATTTCAAATTGCAATAGATTTTTTCAAGATCGGGTATTATACAAATGAAGATTATGGTGTTTTTTGAAACAAAAATAAAAATGTATTTTTTGAATGACCTAAAATCTTTTAAGTTTTTTAAAGACAATGTATTATTAACTTTGAAATGTCTAACTCAATTTACAAAATTTTTTATATTTTTAAAATTGCAACAATTTTTTTAAGGATAATGTACTATACACTTGATTAATATGGTGTTTTCCCAAATAAAAAACAAAACACGTGTTTTATATTACCTAAATTATTTAATTTTTTTTGAAAAACAATGTATTATTCACTTAAAAGTTTCTAGCGTAATTTACATAATTTTTTATATTTATCAAATTCAACAATTTTTTTAGAGATCATGTATTATAACTTGAAAAATATGATGTTTGTAAAAAAAAAATGAAAATGCGTTTTTAAATTAACTAAATCATTTGAAGTTTTTTGAAGACGATGTATTATTTTCTTTAAAGTTTCTTTCTCAACTTAAATAATTTTTTGAATTTCTAAAATTGCAACGATTTTCTTAGAAATCATGTACTATACACTTGAAGGATAGAGTGTTTTCCAAAATTAAAATGAAAACATATTCTTTAAATTACCTAAATTATTTGATATATTATGAAGATAATATATTATTCATTTTGAGTTCTTAGCACAATTTATAGAATTATTTATATTTTTAAGTGTTCAACAATTTTTTAGAGATCGTGTACCAGACACTTGAAGAATACAATGTCTTTCGAAATAAAAATGAAAACACATTTTTTAAATTACCTATTTTATTTGAAGCTTTTTGAAGATGATGTATTATTATTTACTTTAAAGTTTCTAGCTCAATTTTAATAATTTTTAATATTTGTCCAATTATAATTTTTTTAAAATATCGTGTAATATACACTTAAAATAATAGACTGTTTTTCGAAAAAAATGAAAATACATTTTTAAAATTACCTAAATTTTTTGAAGCCTTTTGAAGATAATGTCATTTTCACAAGTCATTTGAAGCTTTTTGAAATTGTATTATTCATTTGGAAGTATCTTTCTCAATTTTCATAATTTTTATAATTTTTCAAATTGCAACAGATTTCTTAGAGATTGGGTATTATACACATGAAAAATTAGGTGTTTTCAAAACAAAAATGAAAATGCGTTTATTAAATTACCTAGCTTTTATGAAGCATTTTGAAGACAATCTATTATTCATTTTGAAGTTCCTAGCTCAATTTGCAGAATTATTTTCATTTTCAAAAGTGCAATAATTTTTTTAGACATTGTGTACTTAACACTTAAAAAATATGGTATTTTCCAAAATATTAATAAAAATGTCTATTTTAATTTACTTAAATTTTTGAAAAATAATCTATTAATCCCTTCAAAGGTTCTAGCTCAATGTTTTTATATTTTTAGAATTTCAAAAAAAAAATTAGATATCATTTACTCTAAAATTACGACAATTTTTTTAGAGTTTGTGGCTATACATTTGAAGAATATAGTGATTACCAAAAAAATTAAAATTAAACTAAATTACCTAAATTATCGAAAGCTTTTTTATGATAATGTATTATTCACTTTAAAGTTTTTAGCTCAATTTTCATAATTTTAAAAATGTTTCAATTTGCACTAACTTTTTTAGAGATTGTGTCCTATAAACTTAAAGAATAGGGTGATTTTCAAACAAAAATGGAAATGCATTTTTTAATTACCTAATTTTTTTAAAGCTTTTTGAAGACAATATATATTCATCTTGAAGTTCTTACCTCAATTTACAGAAATATTTATATTTTTAAAAGTGCAACAATTTTTTTAGACATTGTGTATTATACACTTGAAAAATACGGTGTTTGTAGAAGTAATAATGAAAACACATTTTTTAAATTACGTAAATTATTTGAAGCTTTTTAAAGACAATGTATTATTCATTAAAAGTTTCTAGCTCAAATTACGTATTTTCTAAAATTTATAGAATTTAAGAAAAAATTTAAGTAATTGTGTACTTATACACTTGCAGAATGAAGTGTTTTTCAAAACAAAAATAAAAACGTGATTTTAAATTACTTAAATTTTTTGAAGCTTTTTAAAGACAATGTATTGTTTATTTTGAAGTTCCTAACTCAATTTGGAGAATAATTTCTATTTTTAAACGTGCAACAATATTTTTAGAGATCGTATTCTACACACTTGAAAAATAGTGTGTTTTCCGAAATAATAATGAAAAATGTTTTTAAATTACGTAAATTATTTGAAGTTTTTTTAAGACAATATACTATTTTATTAAAAGTTTCTAGCTCAATTTAAATTTTTATATTTTTAAAATTGGAAAAAAATTTAGAGATCGTGTACTATAAACTTAAAGAATAGGGTGTTTTTTGAAACATAAAAGAAAACATGTTTTTAAAATTACCTAAATTTTTTTAAGACAATGTATTATCATTTTGAAGTGCCTAGCTCAACTTACAGAATTATTTATACTTTTAAAAGGGCAACATTTTTTTAGACATCGCATACTATATACTTGAAAAATATGATATTTTCTGAATTAATAAATAAAATTCATGTTTTAAATTATTTGAAGCTTTCTGAAGATAATATATTATTCACTTAAAAGCTTCTAGCTCAATTTATATATTTTTTATATTTTAAAATTTCAAAAACAATTTTAGACATCATGTAGTGTATACACTTTAAAAATAGTGTGTGTTTTGAAAAAAAATTAGAACATGTTTTTTTAAATTATCTAAAATTTTAAAGCTTTTTTAAGAAAATTTTATTATTTATTTTTAAGTTCCTATCTAAATTTGCAGAATTATTTATATTTTTAAAAGTGTAACAATTTTTTTAAAGATTGTGTACTATACACATGAAGAATAAGGTGTTTTTCATAATAATGATGAAAATGCGTGTTTTAAATTATCTAAATTATTTGAAGCTTTTTGAAGATCGTTTATTATTCATTTAAAAGTTTCTATTTCAATACATATTTTTTTTATAGTTTTAAAATTTCAAAAAGAATTTTTGAGATCGTGTACTATACACTTGAAGAATAGGATAATTTAAGAATAAAAATAAAAATGCATTTCATAAATTACTAAAAAAATTGAAGTTTTTTGTAGACAATGTATTTGTTATTTTGAATTTTCTAGCTCAATTTACTTAATTTTTTATATTTTTAAAAGTGAAAAAATAAATTTAGAGACTGTGTACTAATTACTTAGAGAATTGGGTGTTTTTCGAAACAAAAATAAAAACATGTTTCTTATGTTACCAATTTTTTTGAAGCTTTTAAAATACAATGTATTATTTATTTTAAAGTTCTTAGCTCAATTTAAAGAATTATTTATAGTTTTAAAAGTGCATCAATTTTTTTAGACAAGGGATACTATACACTTGAAAAATATGGTCTATTCCAAAATAATAATGAAAATGTATGTTTTAAAATACCTAAATTATTTGAAGGTTTTAGAAGACAATTTACATATATTTTTTTATATTTTAAAAATTTAAAAAAATCTTTTAGAGATCGTGTACTATATACATTAGAAAAATAGGGTGTTTTTCGAAACAAAAATGAAAACATATTTTTTAAATTACCTAAATTTTTTGAAGCTTTTTGAAGACAATATATTATTCATCTTGAAGTTTTAACCTCAATTTACAGAAGTATTTATATTTATAAAAGTGCAACAATTTTTTTAGACATTGTGTATTATACAATTGAAAAATATGGTGTTTGCAGAAATAATAATGAAAACGTGTCTTTTAAATTACCTAAATTATTTCAAGATTTTTGAAGACAATGTATTATTCACTTTGGAATGTTTAGCTAAATTTACATAATTTTTTGAAAAATATGGTGTTTTCAAAAATAATAGTGAAAACACGTGTTTTAAATTACGTAAATTATTTGAATTATTTTGAAGATAATGTATTATTCAATAAAAAGTTTCTAGCTCGATTCACATGTTTTTTATATTTTTAAAATTGCAAAAAAAAAATAAAATTAGATGTCGTGTACTATACACTTAAATAATATGATGATTTTCGAAACATAAATGAAAACACGTTTTTTAATGTTCCTAGCTCAATTTATAGAATTATTTATATTTTTAAAAATGCAGAAATTTTTCAGCCACAGCGTACTATACATTTTGAAAATAGGTTATTTTCTAAAACAATATTTATAATGCTTGTTTTAAATTTTTTGAAGCTTTTTAAATTCAATGCATTTTTTACTTTGGAGTATCTTGCTCAATTTACATTAGCTTTTGAATAAAAGTGTGTTTTCAAAAATAATAGTGAAAACGCATGTTTTAAATTTCGTAAATTATTTAAAGCCTTTTGAAAATAATGTATTATTCAATTAAAAGTTTCTAGCTCAATTTACATATTTTTTTTATGTTTTAAAATTGCAAAAAAAAAAATAGAGACGTATACTATACACTTGACAAACAGGGTGTTTTTCGAAACATAAACGAAAACACGCTTTTTAAAGTTCCTCGCTAAATTTATAGAATTATTTATATTTTTAGAAGTGCAACAATTTTAGACATCGCGTACTACACATTTTGATAATAGGGTGTTTTTTGAATTAATAATTAAGATGCGTGTTTTAAATTTCTTAAATTATTTGAAGCCTTATGAAGATAATGTATTATTCACTTAAAAATTTATTGTTCAATTAATATATTTTTCTATATTATTAAAATTTCAAAAATGTTTTAGAGATCACATACTATACACTTGAAGAATTAAGTGTTTTCCGAAAAAAAGAATTGAAGCTTTTTTAAGATAATGTATAATTCATTTTGAAGTTCCTATCCCAATTTACATAATTTTTTTATATTTTTAAAAGTGCAACAATTTTTTTAAAGATCGCGTACTATACACTTGAAAAATAACGTGTTTTTCGAAATAATAATGAAAATGAGAGTTTTAAATTACCTAAATTATTTGAAGCTTTTTGAAGACAATGTATTATTCATTTAAAGTTTCTAGCTCAATTTATATATTTTTTGCTAGTTTTGAAATTTCAAAAAGAATTTTAGAATTCGTGTACGGTATACTCGAAGAATATGGTGCTTTTTGAAAAATAAAACTAAAAAAGCCTTTTTTAAATTATTTAAAAATTTTGAAGCTTTTTGAAGACAATATATTATTTATTTTGAAGTTCATCACTCAATTTACAGGATTATTTAGGATTATTTATATTTTTAGAAGTGGTTTTTTTTAGAGATCATGTACTAATCACTTGAAGAATAGAGTGTTTTTCGAAATAAAAATAAAAACTCATTTTTTAAATTACATAAACTTTTTAAAGCTTTTTAAAGGCAATGTATTATTCACTTTGAAGATCCTAACTCAATTTATAGCATAATTTATATTTTTAAAAGTTCAACAATATTTTTAGAGATCATGTACTATACACTTAGAAAATAGAGTGTTTTCTGAAATAATAATGAAAACGTGCATTTAAATTACGTAAATTATTTGAAGCTTTTTGAAAATAATGTATTATTTAATTATACGTTTGTAGAACAATTACCATATTTTTAATATTTTTAAAATTGCAAAAAAATAAAAATCAAAATTAGAGATCATGTACTATACACTTGAAGAGTATGGCGTTTTTCAAAACATAAATGAAAACACATTTTTTAAAGTTCCTAGCTCAAATTATAGAATTATTTATATTTTCAGAAGTTAACAATTATTTTAGATATCGCGTACTATACATTTTGAAAGTAGGGTGTTTTCCAAAATAATAAATAAAATGTGTGTTTTAAATTACCTAAATTATTTGAAGCCTTATGAAGACAATGTATTATTCATTTAAAAGTTTCTAGAATAATTTATTTTTTTATATTTTGAATATTAGAAAAAGATTTTAGAGATTGTGAATAGGGTGTTTTTCGAAGAAAAAAAATGCAAACACACTTTTTAAATTACCTAAATTTTTTAAAGATTTTTTAAGATAATGTATTATTTATTTTTAAGCTCCTAACTCAATTTACATAATTATTTATATTTTTAAAAGTGCAACAATATTTTTAGAGATCATATATTATACATTTGAAGAATATGGTTATTTGAAGCTTTTTCTAGACAATGTATTATTCTGTTTAAAGTTTCTAGCTCAACTTTCATAGTTTTAAAACTTTTCAAACTGCACAAATTTTTTTAGAGATCTTTACTATACACTTGAAGAATACGATATTTTTTCGAAACAAAAATGAAGATGCGGTTTTCGAATTACCTATGTTTTTTTAAGGATTTTGAAGACAATGTATTATTCATTTTGAAGTTCCTAGCTCAATTTATAAAATTATTTTTATTTTTAGAAGTGCAAAAAAAAAACTTAGACATCATCTATTATACACTTGAAAAATATAGTGATTTTTAAAATAATAATTGAAAAGCATGTTTTAAATTACCTAAAAGAAATATACATATATACAAAATACATAATTTATTATTATTTTAAATATTTTTGATTGAGTTTTGTATATATTTTTTTATGTGGTATACTATATACCACTTAGGATGTGGTGAATGGTGATCGTAAGATGAATAGTAATTGTGTCACTATTATTCTTTTTTCAATACGTGCTTTTATTTATGTGGAAGTCAACGATAACAAAAGTGAAAAAATATTGGAAATCGACAGCAATTCTGTTGAAAAAGAGCTGTATTATTTTGGTATTTTAGATTACAATGCTTAAATTTTAAATACTAGGAGTAACTTTTTATACGTGTGAGTCTCTTGTATTTACCGACCATTAAACTAGTTTTGTAGAGTGAAAAAAGTGTGTAAAAAATGGAATAAGTAGGTAGAAGTCCGTGAATTACGCATGTGTTGTTCCGTTGCAATGTTGACTAATGATGTCAAAAAAAAGAATGAACAGAGAAGTTTTTGAATTGAAGCCTATTTTTTTTTTTTTTGGCACCTTCCATTTGTTTTCATTCAATTCAATGTTTTGTTCTTTTATTGAATGAACTCTGATTGATGATTGAATTTGATTATTGTTAGGATTAGGAGTTGGAGTTTCAAAGTCTAACTTTGACGACGCCTCACTCATTAATCATTATTGAAGAAGCTTCTCCTAATTCCAGCCACTTTCTAAATTACTATACTAGTATTACTTTTTGGTGTTAAATTATACTATTTGTTGTTTTAGTTGAATTATTTGTTTTATTTTATAATTGTTCATATTATTATTTGTTTGTTATATTACATTACTTTAGTAGTATTAGTTACGAATGAATTAATAAAGTTGAATATCATAGATCATTGAATTTGTTAATTCCTGAGTTTGAAGCCATGAGGCATGAGCACCAACAATTTCATATATCATATATCAGATCTAAAGTCTAAACCCACCCCAACTACTAATATTGTTTTTGGTCAAAATCTTACTGCTTCTATTCATTACCCTTAAATGGCCACCATCCGTTTTTTTTTATACGACCATTTATTCCCATTTTGTTTTTTTTTTTTTTCTAACGCTTTGGACCCGCCCGGCCTTCACGCAACCTGAACTAGTTATTTAAGGCTGTTTGATCTGGATTTGTTTTTTAATTTTAGAGAATTGTATTATAAAAGTTTTAAAAAAATTTTTTAAATGCGAATTTAATAAATTATAGATGTTTTCAATCTTAGTTTTTAAAAACTGAAAAAATAGATTTTTTTTTTAATTTTAAAGATAACTATTTTCAATAAAAAAAGTCCTATAAAAAGCCAGTTTTTGGTCTTGGGTGAACACCCAAAAACAGCCCAATAATCATTTGTATAAAAAATATATTTTGCCCTTAATTGTATGGGCCGAGTTTTGCCTCTATATTTGTTCTTTGTTGAACTTTGAACAAAAAAGGTTTTTTGGTTAACCAAATTTCATTAGGCTCAACGTGACCTGGCAGAATCTGTTCATACAAATTGGCCCAACAAAATCTCAGGGTAACAATTATACATGCAAAACAGCGAGAGCTCTTAAAAAAAAAAAAACTGCTTTGATTACATTTAGACTACCTGACTTAATTTAAAAATTAGACGTGATTTCCTTATATAATTGTGAAACAATACAAACTTATCTCTTATTGTTAGTGACTTAACAAACACATATATCAAGACTTTGGTATCTAAATACTCATTTTTAGGACCAATAATATCTGATCTGTTTATTGCAATTATACTTGTAACATTATTTTGGTACATTCAGTCTGAAAAGTTATTAAGCAAAATTTAAAATGTATTTGAATTTATTTAAAAAAATGAAATTTGATTTAACTCTAAAAAAAGACTGATTTACATATTGGTTGTGATGTATGTATAATAAGGATATAGTGATTGAGGACAAACATGATCCGTGTGAAAGAGGTAGGTACACTTGGAAGAAAGCTTCGTCATGATTAATAATAGTATTTTATTAACACAACTGTTTGGATGAAATATAATATAATGATACTCCATGTCATCCGAGCAATATAATGCTACTGTATGTACTCACTCACTTATATACTATAATATTAATTCCGCGTCATCAGAGCGATTAGCTAGGTTGCCACTGGCTTGGGAATTAATTAATTAAACCTTAATCCGATCACAGACATGGATATATATATCGGAATTCCTACCTGTTAAAAGATTGCTGCCTGCCTGCGTGCCGCACTAACTACCTTTATTCATTAGTTATATATATATAGTAGAGTATATATTTCTTAAAATGAAATATGAAAGGAAGCTAATAGCACAGAACAGATAACATGATCATCATAATAATGTTAATTAAATGATATAAGCCTTGCTCCCATACCGGATATCTTGTGTCATCAATAATTAATAGATTTACAAAATGCTTATCCTATTCACAACACTTTAAACTTGAAAAATAAATAAATTAAGAATGCCCATTTATTTTAGAATTTATCCTGTTTCCATACAATTTGTTATAACCTATAGAATATATAAATAATAGATTCAATGTGACAAATTTTTGCAGTGGGATGCAAAGGTATATATTCTATTAAATTTTTTTTATTCTCCAGTATAAATACAGAATTTATTTATATATTAATTTACACGTGCGTTTGAGTATGACTAATAGTTGAACTGGATATTGTCATTTTTATTAGGATATAGCCATATAGGGCACTTTAATTTCAACAATTTTGATGTTCTTAAAATATCCTGGTGAGTTAAGAAAACTCAAATCATCATTGTTTTCTCCCTTAAAAAGAATTTAAGAGCATTTTAGAAATAGTAAAATTATTGAGTGACAACAATATTCTAATCAGAGGCAGCTCAAGGGTTTAGAGGCCTAAAACAAACTTAAGAATGAGGTATTTTTATTTACTAATAAAACAGTTTATTAATATTATCATAATTTTGTTTGAAAATTATTTTTCGAGCTTTTTGTGAAGCAAAATTATCGTAATTAATTTCATTTAACATTTCATTTTCAATAGATAATAAGGCCAATCAATTTAATCTTTGTTAAGACATTATTGATTTTAAGTAAGTTTTTATTATTTTTAGCTTTAAAAAATTCCTTTCAGCTGAAGCAACGAATACTGGAATCCTTAACATTATTCTATAAGCTATATATGCATTTAGAAAAGAATTTATTCTTTTTATATAATTAAGAATGCCAATTGGTTTATCTTTTTCCTAAACAGAATTATGATTTATTAGGAAAAAATTGTTGCTCATTAAATGTTATTTTAAGATCAATAAAAAGCTATAACATTCACTTATAATGTTTTAATTAAAATTAATTTTTAAATATGATTTTACAATTAAATTTTTATTAGAGGTATATTAAAAAAAATTTTAAAAAAATTGGGGTCTTTTTTTTTGGCAATCTAAAACTCTTACCTGGGCCTTAAGCGAGCCGTGATTCTAATAAGAGTGGTAAACTGGTAATAACAATATTGGAGTTCAAGAAGGAAAAAAGTGAATTTTTAATTTGCGGAAATTGAAATTTTTCATGTTGATCAATTATGATATAAATAGTGAATTTTTCAGCGTTTTTTTTTTTTACAATTTTCAGCATACCTTATACACTGTATATCATCTATGCAATAATTATTATGAAGTTGATAACCTCTCATTATTATAATATCATGAATTGTGACAACAAAGTAACAGTGTACTATTGAACTGAATTTTGACATCATAAAATCATCGTTAATTTTAAAACAATGATGATAATTCTCTGTACGCTTAACTTTATAGTGTATATGTCGAAAAGTTTTAGAAAAAGAAAGATAAATTGGTTGTGCACTTCATTCAAAATATAATTTGTCGGAAATAAGTCTCACATCGCATGTCTCACTCTTCATATTATGGTTTAAATATCTGTTAAGCTACTCTTCGTATTGCCAATTAGTTTTGTGATGGAATCTTAACATGGTATCGGACCAGAACCCAACGCTTAACTTGTTCCGCCAGGTTTTCCGTTTGTATGGGTCTTCGATACCTTTCGCCTGGTCCGACAGGCTCGTCTGTTCTAGCAGGCTCGGTTAGAAGAGAGGTGTTAGAATTAGTTTTGTGATAGAACCTTAACATATAATTAACATAAAATTATGAAGGAAAAATGTTGCTGCAGACTACCGTGCACTGTGAGGTTTAAGGCATTTTTCTATATATATGAAAAAAAAAAGCATAATGACACATGGGACTCACAATTGATGTTATAAAAAGAGTCGTTAATAAGTTGTAGAAAATAAATGGTATGCACAAATCAAAGCTCAATTATGAAAAAAAAAATAATGATCAACAACTTTAAAAATCTTTTATTAACATCATATTATAATAATCTCTCATTATTATAATATCTTAATTAACTACAATACATGTTTTCTTAATATATATATATATATATACATACATAATCATCTTAAAAGAACCTTATGATATAAAATACATGAGTATTAATTATTCTCTACAAAAATCCTGCTCTCGTTAATATTTTTGGTGGTACATATTTGGTTGTGGTCGATGTGTTGACATTTATCATGATTTTCTGGCATGGACATGACAACAACTTCTATCGCTTCAACCTCTTTGATGATTTTGGATGGCACTAACTTAGAATTCTTTTTCAATTCGTTATTTTTACCCCATAGAACCATATACAGGCCACACACAATCAACACTGCTCCAAGCATGCTATCAATTATTACAAACCAAATCATGAACATATATATATATACATATAGGTAGAGGAAAATGGAGAAAAAAATAAAATGAAAATGCAGATATTTAGAAAATAAATTAAAGATTTTAGATTAGATATTTAGTATGTATATACCTTCCTACATGTAACTTCTCATCCAATATTAAAGAAGCAATTAAAGCCACGATCACGACTACAATAGGGCTGAAAGCAGAGGTAAATACAATTCCTCTTGTCTTTACACACCATGTAATGATGATCACCACTAATCCAGAAGTCACAATTCCCTTGCAATAAATTAAACTAATTTACTCACATGAATATAATGAAGTGTGATACAATGTGCACTAAAAAGTAAAGATTTATTGTTGGCTTCAATTGGATTAGATATTACTAATATAAATTTTGTCTAACGAATTGGTTCTATTAATATATAGGGCTTGTCTGCTTGAAGGTGATTACTAATATATAGTATGTAATTATAGATATTATATATTAAATATTTACATAAATTGTTGTTAAGAGTATGTATATATATGTGTATTAGCATTATATTATACCGAGTATGCCACAGTTAGAAGCCTGATATCCCAACTTAGCTTCCATTGGGACCAATCCTTCTCAGCACAAAGAGCATAAACAGTTGCTTGTATTGTTCCCATTCCAGACATCAATGCTGTACTTGAGTAAGGACTTGGACATTCTTTACTCATCTTACCCTATCCCACAATATTAACTAAATTAAAATAAAAATAAATACACTATATACAAAAAAATGTAATAAAGAATTATTGAAGCTAATAAAATCAAATGTTAACAATTAAGTTAATAACCTGAATGATGAGCCATGAAGAAAAACAAAAGCAGCTTAGTATGACAAAAAAAACACCCAACAATTCAAAACTAGAGTCTGAGTCTGAGTCGTGATCATGGTCGTGGTTGTGGTTGTGGTGTTGCATAACATTGATGTGGAAGGGCCAAATATTAAATCCTGTCCCTTTATAAAAAGTCAATATCATTGCCCCACCAATTCCAATTAAAGTTCCTATTATCTTAGCCTTTCCTCCTGCTGCTTCCCAATTTAATCTTTCCAAGCTATCAAACAACAAAGTATACAAACTAATTAAATTAATTAATTAATTAAAAATCTAATATAGTAAAAGTTGTTAATTAGTCTGCTGATTAAAAAAAAAAGTCTGCTGATTAAACGTATATCATTAATTCCACTAACTATAATTTAAAATTTATATCTCATCATTGCATAAGCCAGGAAATGGCCCATATTAGTAATATTATTATTTTTAAATAAAAAATGACGAAGCAGCTAGGTTTATATATATATATATATATATATATATATATATGGGTTTTGCTATCTATTGCGCCAATGGTTAAGTAACTCATAAATAAAAATTTTGTATTTAAAATAAAATAAAAATAGTTTCGTAACATTTTCCAACACTTAATTTTTATTTATGGGGTGTTTAACTATTGCCCTTAAAGCAATTGATAGCAGAATCCTATATATATGGGTTAGAAATAGATAATCATGATTAATTAATTATTCTCTCCGTTCTGAAATATTAGTCGCTTTACTCAAAAAAAATTTGTTCCAAAATATTTGTCACATTTATATTACCAATGCTATATTTATTAACTATTTTCACTTTTATTATTTTTATAGCCAATACCTATTGAATAAACCTCAAAGTTAATGATTAATTTAGTTTACCTACGTACTTTTTGTTAGATTCTATAAAAATTAATTATTTTTCTTAATACATGTAAAATTCTCTAAAGTGATTAATATTTTAAAATAAAAAAAGTAATTATTACCGACAAGAGATGGCCAAGACAAACGTGATTCCAGGAATGAGATTGTAAATAGCAGATACGAAGGTTACCGATGTTAGTGCCATGCCCTCATAAAGAAGATTTTGAAACAAACTTCCCCTGCAAATTATATTAATTATATTACTAGTTTGATTAATTATATTAAAAAATTAAAATCGATAATATGTAGTAGTTACTAGGTAAGAGAGAGTGAGGTAGCCCCTAGTGGGTTGTGTGGTCATTCCCAAATTTTAGAAAATAAATTACTACTATAAATCGATATATATGCAATTTCGTGTATGTTAAAAATATTTAAATTAAAAAATATTTATTAAATTTTAAAATATTTAATATATAATTAATATAGATCATATTTAATTTTGTCTTTATCAATATAAATGTTCTATTTTAAAATTTTTAATTTGTAAAAAATTATACAATATATATATATATATTAGGTGGCACCCCACCCCTTAGCGGTAGTGAAGTAACATATTAGTTTTTTATTTTGAAATGTTTATTTATATTAGTTTTTGATTTTTTTCGATGTAAATAGGTGTTTGAATTTTTATTTTGTGATGCATTTTTAGTACACGTTATTAGTTTACAATTAACACTTTGAATTTTAGTTCACATATGTCCGTAAAACTTTAAAAACTATTCATACAAGTTATGTTTTTGAACGTGTTTCTTATTAAAAGTTCAATTTAATTCTTGAATTTTTTGAAAAGTTCAATTTCATCTAAAACTTTAATAGTTTTAATTCTAAATTAATGACCGAGATTAAACACAGAACACAATATATCATACCTATTTACACCGTAAAAAATGTCAAGGATTAATGGGAAAAAATCTAAAAAATCAACAACCAAATGATATATATATATATATATTTTATTTTTTTTTCATTCACATTGCATGGTTAAGCTTCTCCCATTTTCGGTCTTTCTTTTATCTTTAGTTATTAATTTACTCCTTAAAATGTTTTGTCATTATTTTAGTTATGAAATAACAAAAAGTCTCAAATTAGTCCTTCCCTTAATTGAAGAGTTTTAAGGAAAACAGTACACCAATAATTTTGTCATGATTCAATCATTAGAGAATTGAAACAGTGTCATAAATTTCTTTAGAGAAATGAAATTTAGTGCCCCAAGGACACTATTTAAGAATCTAAATATAGTAAAAAGATATTTGAATATATAGTTTTTTTATTTCTGAGAGATGAAATAATGTGCTCTTATGATTATTTTTCTACTTCTAGTAACCTTAACTAGTGCTCTTAGGACACTGTACATCAAGACATATATCTTTAAAAGACTAAAGTTAATTGAAATTTTTTGTCACTATATCAAAAATTATGAACTAGTCATTCGTTATAAATAAATAGCTAATTAATTTTATGACATTTTTAACCATTTAAATATTATTAAAACAGTTACGCAGATTTTTTAATGACTTAGTTGATGATAGTTATACTTTTTGTGGACTAAATAATATTTTTTGCTGAGAAAAAAAAATACTTTCGTCTATTATTTGTTATTGTTAAGGGGACTCAATTTTTTTTTTCCTGATTTTAAGATGTGAGTTTACTTACTATTTTTTTATACCTAATTTATTTTGTTTTCTTATAATTTTTTACTATCGTATTTTTATTTTATTTAAAAAAGAGTCATTTTCTAATGGAGTCATATAATTAATTTGTGAATAAATAGTGTGTGATTTAGTTTGCTGAATTATATTATTTTGCAAGGGGATTTGAGTTTTTAAATGATTATTGACTTCACAAATACAATTGAGTATTATCCTTGAGTTTAATTTCTTGTATTAATTTGGTTTATTGATATATAAATATTAAATTAAGAAAATGACATGATAGTTAAGTTGGTTTATTTTTTTGTTTTTAAGTGATATAACTTATGTTGGCACCCAAGAGCCAAAATGTTGGGTTTAACCCTTGGGCATGTTCATATGGAGAGAAAGAAAATGAAGAATAGAATTCATGAGTTATTATTCAGATGAGACATACATACCCAAATAAGGCACAAAGAAATGCCATGAAAAGCACCCTCCAAGTTATCTTTCCTGTGTTCTTCCTATATATTAAAAATTGGAATAAGTAAGTAGTTAAAATTTGAAAAAGTAGTCGTAAAATATTAACGTGTGTAATATATATATATGACATTAAGAAATGTTAGAGAATTAAAGTGATATATAGGGACCTTTGAGATTGAGAAAAGAGGGGAAGAGGAAGTGTGGAAAGAGTTGCAAAAGCATGACGGTAGGCGGTGGCTACTTTAACACTCATGCCATCGTTCAAAGACACCTTGTACAACAAATTCACTCCACCGTATAATATTTGCACTAATATCATTAGTAACACTGCTTTTAACCCATTATTCATCATCGCAATTCTAATTCAGAGGATCAATTAATTAATTAATTTAATTAATATATATTGTGTGTGTATGTGCGCATCCAACACCGTACGATACCACTATATATATATATTGGTGTTTTATTAATTAAAAATTAGAGGTGTCCATTTGATTAATTGAATTGAGCAGGTGAAGTAATTAAAAGTAATTTGTTGGAATAGAAGGTAATTAAGTGAGATGGATGAATGAGTGGTGATAATATATGGTACATACAGTAACCTTTTTTGTTTTTGTTTTTTTGTAGGTATTTAATTTGAGGTGAATAGAACCTGGACTTTTGATGGTGAATTAATGGGGCTACCGCGCGCACTTTGAATGGGGAAATTAATAATTCTATCAATTATTATTAAAGGCGTACGTGGCAGTGCGTTGTAACTGCTAGCTTAATTATTATTAGAGGTATAAGGTATAAGGAGGGTGAAAGAAATGTGTGTGACGCAGCGTTTCCAAAAAGGAAAGAAAGTGGAAATTAAAGTTAATAATAATAATAATAATTCAATTCAATGGACTTCCTTTAATCTAATGTCAGTGCCGAAGATAGCTACCGTACCATGCATTCCAATCCAATCCAACTGCCTCATGGATTTTATTTCAAATCTCTATGCATCCAAACCCCCTTCATAGATTGCTTTCACCATCAAAAACAAATCAATGACCAACTTCACTTCTCTTTTTCTATTTCTCATATTTAACTCAAATACTCATACCACACACGCATGCATGTTTCATCTCTTCATTAACTAAATTATATCACTTACACATGTAAAACAATATTACTAGTTAAGAGTGTAAACATATTTATATAAAAAAAAAACAAACACAAATGCTTCCACAAACGCCAATTAATATTGCACAGATAAAAATCTCACAATAAAAAAATATAAGTAATAAATATAAATTAAACATAAAATTTAATTAAGTTTTATTTTTCTTATGAGAAGTTTCTTTTTTTTAAAAAAAGAATCCTTAACTGTTCAATGTCGTACAGATGAAAAAAACTGATAAAGTAGTTTTTGATGACCATGATCATTGTGCGATGGCCGCAACGAATAACCTCGGCCAGTGTGCCAAATTGTTCGGATCCCCAAAAAAAGTGCCAGATTGTTCATTCCAATTATTTTATTGACGTAAACGGATCCCACTTCTAATTAAAAAAACAGTTTTTCTAAGAATTTTGAATTAAAAATTTTATACGAAAAAAATTAAATATTAAATATTATGTAAATATAATTTTTAAAGAATAGTTTTTGTTTGTTCAACGAACAAATATAAATTTCATTTCACCATACAGGAAAAGAGCACAAAAGTACTTTACAAAAGTACTTTACAAAACAGTCACAAAAAGTAATTTTTAAATTGAGATTATTAACATGTGTAAGATTAAAAGATTATTAAAAAACATTGATTAAAATGTAATTAATACATATAATTTAATGTTTTGACTTTTTATTTAAAATTTTTAAAATAATAAATTTATCAATTCTTATAGAATATTTCTATTTTCATACTCTTAATTAATACCTTAAAAATATTATTTAACATTTTAGTTAAATAGATTATGTTACACAACCTAAGTAACTAAAGTAAGTCTCTATTAACAATCTACCGGGAAAAAAAAACAAAAAGTCCCCATTAACAAGTCACGTCCCATATCTATTGCGTCATCAATAATTAAAAGATTTGGATGATGCTTATCCCGCTCACGATAATCATCAAAACACCTTAGATTAAACGTGCCCAAAAAAAAATAATTTAAATGAGTTTGCGTACTACTATTAGTTCCACTCTCACCCTGGAATTCAAGAAGGAAAATAAAAAAATATTATATTTCGAAGCAAAATGTATGGATATCACTAATTAAAAGATTTGGTTTTTTTTTTTTTTTCATAACCATAAATCAAACCTCATGTCCAAGTAAATATTTAGTATACATTTATCAATTCAGTTACATAACTAAGATAAAGATTTGTTTATTTGACTACTTTTGAAAATTAATATTTTCGTTATTATGATTACTAATGGTATAAATAGTATCCCTTCTTATTCTTATAAGATTATTTTCAAACATTATTAGTAGTTCTTGATAAAATACTCTTTATAAAATTTAAAAAATACTTAATCCTCTTAGTAATCCTCTTATCCACGATGAGTGTTATTTATCTTTCACTTTACATTTATTTTTTAGAAGACAAATAACACTTGTTAAAATTAGATGGATATACAGGAGGATTAGTAGCAAGATTTAATAAAATAATTAAACATTACTCATAAAATTTTAAGAACAATCATTACTATTTTTTATGTTTATTTATTATAATTAATGAATTTTTTAAAATGATATTTATGAAGTACAATTAATATAATGAAGAACGAAAACAATAGAGATGACTTTAGAAAATTGTATAAATCTTTTTTAAAAATTAATATATTAAATACTTTTTTTACATATTTTTTAATAAGCATAATTATCGTTTCAGGTGATTGTAAAAATGAATTATACAATGTATCTTTTGTCTTATGCAACCTGTACAATAATTCATGAAGTTGTTATAATTACAATTATCATGACTCGCAACAACTAAATGGCGCATGGTTCACATCATTATAATTATCTTATAGGATAAATTGCATAAAGTACTTTTGAAGTTTTAAAAAATAGCACAAAATATCAAATTTTTAAAAAATTAGCAGTCCATGCCATTTTCTTAAATAGACACTAACCATAGTTAAATCTTTCTAATTTTTTTTATAAATAAGAAAATCAATTTTTCTGTATGTTTTTTTATACAAAATTCTACTGAATTTTCTCTAAAATTATTTTTTCATAAAATAAAATAATTAATTGTAAATAAAAAATTATTTTTTAAATTAAAAAAATATATCATCATTTGTAAATTATTTATTTTTTAATTTACAAAAAATAAATTTTTATTCACAAATAATTTTTTACTTTATGAAAAATAATTTTTTTATTTTATGAAAAAATATTTTTTGAAAAAATTAAGTAGATAAATTTTGTACAAAAAAAAAGCATACGAGAAAATTAATTTTTTTATTATAGAAAAAAAAATAGAGAGAGATTTAACTACGGTTAGTATCTATTTAAGAAAATGGTGTGAATTGCTAATTTTTTTAAAATTTGGTGGTTTGTGCTATTTTCTAAAACCTCAAGGGTACTTTGTGCAATTTATCCTATATTATAATTCATTAGTTAAATTAATTTGTTAATAATTTAATTTGGAAGTGCATACGGACGAGTGGACATCCACCCAGAGCCTAATATTTAAGGGGGTCCATAATATATATGACTGTTATTTATAAAAAAAATAAAATTTTTTCCGAAAACACTTAGCAGAAAAGAACGAAGAGTCGTATGTAATATCAAAACTTTACTGATGTATTAATAGAGTCGTATGTAATATCAAAACTTTTATAGTTTAATAAAAAAAAAATTTACTTAAAAGAGACCTATTTTATTCACTTCACCCTTCAATCCAGGACCTATGAAAGACCACGACAAGCCCCGATGATATGATATAGTCCATTTACGTCACTACAACAAAATTGACTTTTAGCAACATTATCAGATACAACATTGATAAAAAATGTTGTAAATAATAAAAAATAACACTTTTTAACAATTTGACCATTTTTTAAATGTAACTCAAACATTTTTGCAATATCACCAAATACAACATTTATTAAAAATGTCGCAAATATACAAAGACAACATTTTTAATGATTTAACAACAAATTGTAACAATTTAATAATATTTTTTTAAATATTACTAAAAATTAATTATGCAGTAGTGCGTTGAGATGTTACAGCACTCGAATACAAATTGAAGGTGCAATCAATGGATGATGTATCGGGGTTGTGTCGAAAACCATCTAGAAAGCATCAGCCAATTAGACTCGTGAGTAATGGGGAACTCATCATAAGGGTCTCTTCATATCTGCTTTATGAACATTTTGCCTTTTTTTGGTAAATGAAGAGGTACACTAGCCAAGAAATAAAGCGTAAACAAAATAATAAAAGATATACTGTATAAAATAACTGAAATATCCATTACAATAAAAATTAAGTGCAAAACAATACTTAAGGAATAAATAAAAGAAATGACACTTATTAATTTTCAAAATGAATTTTTTAATGTATTTTATAAAAAATATTTTTATTATTTTCATATTAAAAATGCATTTGATTTAATCTTCTAAAATATTTGTAATATTAAATTTAACATTTTTTTAAAACTTAACTTAAATTAAATATACTAAATATGTAATTTCACATAAAAAAGTATAAAATAAAATTATAAAATAAATTTTCTTTATTTGAGTTATTATATTTTTTTTTTTGCTTAATATGTTTTTCGTCCTTGAAAATATCCCGTCTATTGATTTTAGTTCCGGCAAATTTGTTGTCACTAATTGCATCCTTCAAAGTTTAAAAGTTTTCATTTAAGTTCCTAAAGTTATATTTATTTCTTAATGACTCATCAACATATGCTACGTCAACTAGATATTGCTTAATCAAATTAAATATCCATGTTATAAATAATTTTTTAAAAAGTATTTTTATTTTCAATTTTAAAATAACCATTAAAAATTAAAATTCAAAATAAAAAATACTCTAAAAGATAATTATTGTTAACGTAGATATTGTAATCTACCTTAACAAGATCCAACTAACATATGATCTATGCTGAATGTTGATGTGTCATTTTGGCTAACACATGACCACTTATAATAGAAAAATTTAATAACAATGGCTTAAATCAAAAATTTTTAATAGAAAAAAAAAACAATTAATAACGAAAAATTTCAAAGACAAAAATGATATTTGAGCCTTTTTTTTTTCAGCAAACCAATATGACATGGGGGCTAGCTAGTTTTATGGGCATGAAAACTACGTGAGAAAGTGATGAGAAGGACTTCATTTCATTAGAGAGAGTGGGGAAAAAAGGAACACGATGTCTTCTGCGCTAGCTTTCTTCACACTTGTGCTTTTAAAATTTTTTTGGTGTGAGCCCATGTTTAATTTTTGAGAAAATATTTGTATACATCAACTTTTGTGTATATTTTATGGTGAATTTTAGGATACACTGCTATTTGTATATCAAGTTCATTTTTATGTTTTTGGTTTTTTCTTTATTTAAAAAGAGTAAAGATTTAATTTTGTAACCAAGAAAAATCAATAGTGTACACTTTATAGTACACCCAATATATAGTGAGTGTACATGGAGTTCTTAATTTTTTGGTAAATGAAGCAAGGGAAAAATTTTATTTTATATACTGTACTACCCACTTTCTTCACTTCTATTTTATCTCTTCCCGAAACTAAAGGTATCTAAAGTACAATCGGAATCAGTTGAGCACTTTATTACAATTAATAAAAAAAGTTACTATCATTATAAGGGTCTCTTGATATCTGTATTTATTTCTGTGTCGAAGTTAGAAATGAAATCTGATCAGTATCTCACATTCAATTAATTAATTAATTGATGGAAAAAGGTTTATATACAAAAACTTGTTTACTATTGGCTCTCTTTTTATTGTGAGTCTTTTTTTTTTTAGTATTTTTTTCGCTTTAAAAAAAGTAGTTAAGGTTAGTTAATGTTTTTTAAACAAATATGTTAGATATCAATTTTATCCTTCATTTGGCTAATCAAAATTGAAAAGTTAAGATAGTCAAAATATTTAATAAGAGAAAAAAAGAAAAGTGACAATAAATGCTTTATGAAAACTACAAAACATCTTATAAAAAGACCATGAAAATCTTTTAGATAGTATCTTGTAAAAAGGATACGAAAGAGTAATTATGTTTATTTTTGTTTATCATTTTAAAAAATTAATTAACAATTAATTTTATTTTTATATTTTTATCCCTATAATTAATGCATATTTCTACTAAATATTTATATTATTGACAATAAATAAGGGGTATAATAGAAATTTATGTAATAAATATTTATTGAAACTAAAATACTTAATTTTTTCCTTATTTATCAGAAATACCTTAACAATTTGTTTAGAAAGGAGTAAAGAAAATGAAAAGAAGAGAAAACAAGAATAACAAAATATTTTCTTTTGTTTGGTTAAAGAAATAATAGAACAGCAAAATTGCATATAAAGAAAAAATTTAAAATTTTTCCTCCTCTTATTATTTGTCTTTCTCATAATTTTCTATCTTTTCATTTTTCTCACTTTTCCCTCCTTTCAGATACAAAATAAAAGACTAAGGGTGCATTTGATGCATGGACAAGTACAGTACATGAAGTATAGTACATGACAATTTAATAAGTTACAACACAACTACTTGTATTGTTTGTTGTTTGATCATTAAAGTACAATGCAAGAAATATAAAGTCAATTTTACTATAATATCCTTTACACTTTAAAATATTTGTTTTAGATAAAAAATTGACAATCAATATTGTAAAATTTTGAAACTGTTATAATATTATATTTAAAAAAATTATATATAAAATTAGATTTCTCAAATAATTTGATATGTTTTTAGATGTTTTATTATTTTTCACTAAAAATTATTATTAAATTATATATATATATATATATATATATATATATATATATATATGAGCTAGTTTAGTGTTGTATATTGCATGAAATAAAAAAAAAATTTATTATAGTAACTACCTTGTTTAAGTGTGGGAGTGGGGAGATGTAGTTAAAGTTTTATGAGATAGTGGATGTGAGTGAGGGTGTTTTTGTATTTAACCATCTTGTACCATGGGATAACTTCTTATCCTCTAGGATAGTGAGTAACAAAAATCTTCCATTTTGTTCTGTGCTGTGTCTCAAATTTTATGCTGTGACATATCTATTTTTATAATCAAACGTGAAATAAAATTTTTGTACTGTCCAGTACCGTATATTTTATAAAATCAAACGCACCCTAAAATTACTTGTAGTTGTAGTAACAAACTACACTTAAATAGTCTAATAATCTGACTAGACAAATAACATGGTGAGAAAATAGATAAGATGTATTTAGCCAATAATCTGGTTAATGAACATTTAGCTTTTTTTTTTTATATATATAAATGAAGAGAAAGAGTGACGTAAGAAAGTGGGAAGAAATAAATAAAAGAAAAAAATAAAAAAAAATGAGTGTGTTTAATTTAAGAGATTGAAAAAAGATAAAAAGATGACAAGAAAGAAATAATAAAAGATAAAATGTCTAAAATATCTATTATAATAAAAATTAATAACTTAAGTAAAAATAAAAATAAAAATAAGTGCATAGCAATACTTAAGAAATAAATAAAAGCAATAGTACTTATTAATTTCTAAAATGAACTTTTCAATGTATTTTATAAAAAATATTTTTATAATTTTTATATTAAAAATGCTTTTTTTTATTTTTGGTTTATAGGAAAGTAGTACGACTGAAGATCGAATCTCATACCCACGTATGCATGTCCTCATGCACTCACCAACTGAGTTAATCTTTGAAAATGCTTGTAATTTACAATTTAATACTATTTTAAAAATTAACTTAGATCAAATGTACTAAATATGTAATTTCAAACTAAAATATATAAAATCAAATTATAAAATAATATAAAAATTATAAAATAACTATTACAACAAAGCGAGTATTATATTCAGTAACTTAACTAAGATTGTTTTTGTGCTTTTGTAGATTTGTTGGTGAGAAGAAAAAATGGCGCTATATGATTATTATGTGGCAGACGGTTGTTTGGAATATTTAGTTGTATCGTAATCTAATAGTAGTAATTTTTAATAATGCATCTGTGGATATTGAAAAATTAGTGAATTTGATCAATATGAGTCTTAAAGGAGATAATTTGTTATTTGTAAATTGAATTTATGATATTTTATTGTGTATTAGACTCTTGTTTTAATGTGTATATGAGTTTAAATACTCATTGTACTTAATATTATTAATAATATATTTTGGCTATATAAAAAAAGTAACTTAACTAAGATTAACTTTTTTTTATTTGAGTTATTATCTTTTTTTATTCTTTTTCAACAAACCAATATAATATTGAGGGCTAGTTTTATGGTAATGAAAATGAAAACTATTAGTAGAGAGAGATACTACTACATGACATGAGAGAGTAGGATTTTTATTTCATTGAGAGTGGGGAAGAAACATTGAAACATGTTTGGAAATATTTTTTTTAGGAAAAATAATCATTTATTTTTTAAAAAGTTTTTGAAGGGCTTACAAAAATAAAGGACCATTTCTTAAATAAGCTAATCTAAAGACACTTGAGCCTCATGTTTATTTTCTCCTTTCTCCACTTTTCTTTGGTAGATCAAACAGGGGAAAATTCTACTTTAAGTTACACCTATTTTCTTTCCTTCACAAAATTACCCGAAACAAAGGGTTAAGGTACAATCGAATCTGTAGAGCATTACACGAAAAGTTATCATTATATTTCCCACGCCTCTTTCTCCAACCGCACATCTACACCTTCAATTTTTACTTTTATCTAGGTGTGGAGCACTTCTCTAGGATCTATGTGTATGTGGAGAGCACTTCTCTCCCTCCGTATAGGCCAAAATCATCTATCTTCCCCATTTTGTGACAAAATAATTTCATGATCTTTGTTAACATTCTTCATGGTACAGGCTTGACAGTAGTTGTTATTGTTGTCACGTTTATCATCATTTTCTGGCATGGACATCACAACAACTTCTACAGCTTCGGTACTTTGGATGATTTCCGATGGCACCAACTTAGAATTCTTTTTCAACTCTTTATTCTTACCCCAAAGAACCATGTATAAGCCACACACAATCAACGCAGCTCCAAGTACACTATTGGTTACAAAAACAGAACAAAACCAAACCATGAATATAGGTAGAAGGAGAAAAATAAAATAAAAATGAAAATAAATACATAGGAGAATTAAGATCTTGGATATGCATGTACCTTCCAACATTTAATTTCTCATCTAATACTAAAGAAGCAACCACAGCAACAATTACAACCACCACAGGGTTGAAAGCAGAGGTAAATACTGGCCCTCTCATCTTTACGCACCACGTAATGATGATAACCACTAATCCAGAGGCCACAATTCCCTGCAATAAAATTAACTCACATGAAATTTTCCTTCATGTTTTTGATCATCTTTGAAATATGTTGTTTAAATATATATGGCAGTTACAACAATACAACTTAGAACAGTGATGCAACCAAATGTAATGACCCTCTAATTTAAAAAAGTAATTGAAACTTAAGTAAAAGAAGAGTATATATATTACCGAGTATGCCACGGTTAGTAGCTTGATATCCAAACCCAGCTTCCATTGGCTCCAATCTTTCTCAGCACAAAGAGCATAAACAGTTGCTTGTATTGTTCCCATTGCAGACATCAATGCTGCGCTTGAGTAAGGGCTCGGATATTCTTTACTCATCTTAGCCTATCCCCCGAGAGCCAAATTAAAACCATGTCAAATTAAATTATAATAAACTTGAAAATGCAAATTTTTTTATAGTCTAAATGTACGGTTGAAACTAAAGAATTATTATTTAAAACTTCGTTTTTTAGTCACTAAACGAATGTGCAGTGTTATTAAAAATTGTAAATTAAAAAGTTAAAATCAATATTGAGAAGTTGACAAGCAGCTAACCTGAATGATGAGCCACGAAGCAAAACTGAAGCAGCTTACCACGGCAAAGAAAACACCCAACAATTTAATGTCACCATTGTTGCTATTTTGGTTATGGTGTGGATGAAGAATATTGACGTGGAAGGGCCAAATATTAAATTCTGTACCCTTGTAAAATGTCAACGTCATTGCCCCACCAATTCCTACTATAGTTCCTAATACCTTAGCCTTTCCTGATGCTGCTGTCCAATTTAATCTCTCGAAACTACCGGGAAAAAAAAAATACATATAGTAAATTAAATAGAAGTATTATAAAATTAATCAAACATCAAACATGTATTATTAATTCCATTGACTATAACTTAAAATATTTTACTGTATAAGATGATCTAAAGTAATATTTTATTGTTTTTAGAGAAAATGAAATACAGTATTGTTAGTACGTAAATATTATTAATTACCCGCAAGAGATGGCCAAGATAAACGTGATGCCCGGAATGAGATTATAAATAGCAGACATAAACGTTGACGATGTTAAGGCCATGCCCTCGAAGAAAAAATTTTGATATAAAACTCCCCTGAAAAACAATATTAGATGGCTATATTAGTTTGATCAATGAAATAATTAAATTTATAAGAAGTACCTATACAAGCATATTCAGTTATTCAAATAACATATATACCCGAATAAGCCACAAAGAAATGCCATGAAAAGCACCCTCCAAGTTATCTTCACTCTTTTCTTCCTGCATAGGGGTGGTGGAGAATCATTTTAGTAGCCATTAGCCAAGTTAATTAATGAGTAAAAGGCGCGATTATATGTTCATTCATGTTGTTAAAAGAAGCTAGTTACTAGTAGCATTTAATGAGAGTTGAAAAGTAATATATAGTTGATAGTAGTAATAAATAGAAAGTGAGGGAATGACGGACCTCTCGGAAATGAGAGCAATAGGAACGGTGGCAGCAGTTGCAAAAGCATGGCGGTAGGCGGTAGCTACCTTAACACTCATGCCATCGTTCAAGGAGAGCTTGTAGAGCAAATTAACAGCAGCGAATAAGATTTGAACTAATATCATAAGCAACACTGGTTTCAAACCATGCAGCGCATTGCAGACAGTCTTTATCTCCATCGGAAATACAGAGATCAGAGATGGAAAGCAGAGGAAACAGAGACCCAAAAAGATCTGCGTGTTGTGTTGTGTGGTGTGGTGCATCCAACGGCATCAAGTATGGGGCTATTTAACAACAAAAGAAACAAGTGTCGTAATAATTTTATTATTATTAATAATTAATAATTACTGAAGTGAGTAATGAATAATGAAAAATGAAATGAATCAGGGAAGGAAGCAAGTAGATACATTGACACGTGCGAACGTAAATGGGTCAAACAGGAAGCCGCCTTGGCCTTGCGAAAGGAATAATTTGGGGGTGGTGTTGACTTGGCTATGGATTTTGTTGACCTTTAAATGTTAAAGTTATTTGACTAGTATAGTATAGTATGGTGTGGTGTGATTAGAGATTAGAGATTTGAGATTAGAGAGTGTAGAAGGGAAGGAAGCCAAAGTAGACCAGCAATTGCGCGCTGCGGGAATCCTTGAATTTGACGACCCTCACCAGCTAAGCTAGCTACCATGTAACTATACCACAACTTGTCTTACAAGTATTCCCCGCTTCCTTCTGTTTTAGAATATCACGTTTACGAATTTGATTCCTTTCAATCCACTCCAACACTATCAAAATTTACTGCCAACTTATTATTAAAAAAACTCATTCATTGAATACAATTTTAATACAAAATTACAAACATTTTAATTAATAATTATAGGATAGGATGGATCTATTGTTGTCATTCTTATTTTATTATTTTAATAATTATAATTATTTCAATTTCATTGATTAAAAATATATTTTAAATTAAAAAAGAGTATAGCAATATCTTCACTCATAATTATAACTTCTTGTTATAGCAATTTATAAATCAAAGTGTTGCACAAATTTCAGGAAAAACATATGCCAAACTTTCAAAGGCTAGCGCGCAACGCAAACGAGATTATTTTTAAATACCTTGTTTAGAGGGAAATTCCCTTATTCAAGGCTTCATGAGAATTTGCATGTCTCTGGTTGTAATTTGTATGATTCTTTTATATGAGTATCCTGTCTTATGGAGTAATAAGAGTAGTAATTTTATGGAAATTGCCATGTTACTTGTTCAATTACACTCGCCTTGTTTTTTGTTTTTTAAAAAAAAAACCTTCCTGAACACCGATTTGAATACAGATTAAGCTGTTTTAATATTATAACAAAAGGAATGAAAATTGACAAACAATAAAAACAAAATTTGTCAATAAGTTTATAATTTAAATCATCATGCTTTACAGTAGTTTACATAAATATATTTGTTGAGAGTTGTGACGACTATACACAAGCATGTTATCCTATTCTTGGAAACATCCGGGGCAATGCTAATTGACAAATGACAAGTACATAACTAATAAGCATACGAGGCAATCATACTCCCATCAGAAACATCCTGGAATATATGTATAAGGCTTATCTTACTTGGAATGATTTCATACTCTGCAGTGACAGACTCTGATGACACCAAAAGTCCACATAACTGTTCAAACAACGTAACGTATGCTATCTGCAAAGTGGAAACAAAATCGTGTTAAAAAGCACTATAACCTTTTTTCATAGAAAGCAGCAACAAGTCAAGACCCCAACATGACCCGATAATAGAAGACAAGAAATTGTATTAGAAAAGGACCTGGAGTTGAACAAATTGGTGGCTCAGTGGTCTCTTGTATATTTGCGCATATATTGCTACTGTTGGCTTAGAATGAATGTTTCTGGGCAATAACAAGTTGTGAAGGGTAAACTTAGTGTACCCCTTCTACTCAATCAGTCATTCACCACACAAAGTGCACTCTGTATCTAGTATATGTGAAAGGAAAATATGTGCTCAATTTTTTATAGTAAGATTATTGTAATGAACCAGTCCTAATCTAATTCATCATTCCCTTAAAAGAAAATATGTGCTCAATTTTTTACGTTAAGCTTATAACCTTATATGATATGTTCGTTAAAAAAATCAAATCAAACCTTTAAATCAAGCACCGTTCAATATCACATCACCAAAGGTTAGTGAAAATAAAAATGGAAGGTGAATTATAGTGGGCAATGGTCGATAATTAGGAATGCAATATTGTTAATGGAGATAGTGTGCTATAACCGTACCATTATATTTTCTTACTGCGATGTAGTTGGATCCTGAAGCCTATATAAGGCATCGCAATGGCTTGATATGAGTGTGCCCAGCAAAATGCAGAAGAAAGATATTTAGGGGCATCAAGTCTCCCTTCCTCCCTTCTGTTCTTATGTGTGTGCCCCAAAATGCAAGTCTTCGAAATATGTTAAGGGGTGGCACCACTCTTTCTCCTCTATGTTATTGTCTGCATGTACTTGAGTTGTTAAAATCGTGTGACGGTATGTTAAAAATCCATAAGCCAACATAATTTTAACAACTCGAATATACATATAATAACATGATAGTATTACTATATTAATATCATAAACTTCTATGTCCAACTGACGCTTGAAATTCCAAAAAATTTAACCATCTTTATTAGTCTATCTTCCAAGAAGCAGAACATTGATAGTGATTTTCACCATTTTAAAGTGATCATGGAGAGGAGATCCCATTCAAATTTCAATACTCTGCAACATATACACACACACAAATAAATACATAGACAAAATTTATCTTCAAGCTGACCATGAATGCTCCTTGTGAATATTCATGTTTATTCAGTAAGAAAAATCAGCTAACTGATCTAGTTACAAAGATGAAAGTAAGCAACGCGTACCCTTCTAAGACGTTAAAGAAGAACAAAAACCAAATTGACCAGCTCAACCAACTTCTTCGAGCAGCCACTGAAAACACAACCTATATCAATCAATCCAAACAATGACAAAGAACAAGCAATAGGGGTCATGGAAATTAAGATGAAAAGTCAGGACGAATGCCTAAGCATGAAGAAAATCAAGCTAGATGGATCTAAATGAAGCCAAGAGGGAAGAAAAGGTTGCCTTTCAAAATAGAAGGAAAAACAAGCAACATGAAGAGCAGCTACAATATCACATTAGGCAATGAGTGCAAAAATGAAAGTGCCTTCAACGGTTCAACCAGTATTTCACTAGATAGAATATGTATCCCGGTTGCATCATGTTCCACAATTTCTTCTACTCACTAGTTAGAAGAATACTATTAATTGATCCAAAAGTTAGAAGAAACCCGGAACAATATACAGATAGGAATGTTAATAAGCAATTAAAGAAGAATACCCCTACAATAATGTAAGGACAAAGTAATCTTGATCAAACACAAGCATCATCAACTGTTAAAACTAATTTTCCGCATCCATCGGGTTGGTTGACCGGTTGGGGTGTGTTACCTTGAGTAGCAGCTCCTGAGTTCGAATCCATGTGAACGCACTTTGGCCTATTAAAATAAAAAAAACTAATTTTCCAAATTCTACATAAGGAGAACTGCTTAGTAGTATCGTATGTCACCTAGCTATTGGTTCCATTTCTTTCATATGTGCTAAATTGAATGGCATCACCAATCCCAAACTTCGAAGACACTATCTCTGCTTCATCGTTGATTTGTTACTTCCCAAATGTCAAGGACCAACACAAATGAAAGAACCCTTGAAGTGCCAGCAATGCATAGACATTTTTACAATATACTGAAATTTAACTCTTTATTTTTCTTTTAAAAAAGAAGAAAGATAGCAGCAAGAATATGAGTCCTGGCTACTTGATTACAAAAGCTTTGATAACATGTCAAAGACTAACTCTCTCAAAAGCTATGTTGTTAGGTGAAGGTTAAAAACTGATTTTATATATGCAACAAACTTTGCAGAAAGATAACAAAAGATGAAATAACATTATCTTGCATATGTTATTCATCACAGCATAGTGCCTCTGTCCCACAAACTCTTGGTTAATATCCCTAGTGCTTGCCTCTGATTTAACGATCTAGCTTCTTAAAAAATAACTGAACAGCTCATTATGCACATTGCATAGACTTAGGCAGGCTTTCAACATTAAATAAATTAAAGCAATGTCTGGACTCACTGCTTAACATTTTTTTCTGTGTAAAAATAGCTAAGATCCTCTTCCCAAAGCCTTGGAAATTTTTTAGTTTAGGTAAGACTAACACAAGATTAAGATTGACGATCTTTGGCCATTCCTTGAGAAGAAGACAATCAATTTAAGAAAAAATGGAAAAAGAATATGAGCGAAATTAAAGTTTAGTAACTGTGCTTGATATAGAAAAATCCATTGGTCTAGTGTCGTGATTCTTTGCATGGCAAGGAAAGAGTTTCCGTGGCCATTGGAAGTTGGAACCCTTCCATTTGCATTGCTCTTGAGGCATCAAGAGAGATGTCAATTGTCAACTAGTAGATTCAAAATTTTCTGACAAAAAAGTAACAATCAGAGTAAGAGTGAGGTTGATTGTAATCACGATTCACGAAACCTGTAACAAGTTTAGCCCCCAATATATCGTTGAACAAGTAGTCCCTGGCAGTGATGGAAAATCATAAGGTTAAATTAGGAATCAAACAAATAACATCAATTCAACCAATTAAAGCTCAAAGTTACAAGAGTTATTTAGAACTAGTTCAATTACCAATTGTAGAAAAATAAGCAATTGAAATTGGTAAGAAATTTTAGATTCAATCACAGCAAAGATGATGCCAAATAAAAGAAAAAAGGGAAAGAAAAAAAGGTGAATGTATCTGATAGGGAAGGGGGAAACCTTTGAGAATATAAGCTTGAAGAGGCCGCAATCCTTAATCACGTGCTTTTGCAACTCTAATTTATTGTAACATATATAGGGCTCTGTTGCTCAAGAAACCGCCGGAATGAAAGAAGTGAAATTAGCTAATTGGCGAAATAGCGAGCAGCATATGCATTCCCAGGAGGCGCAGAGCCAGGTCAACTCGACTCGCTTGGAGATAGCATTAGCAGGAGCCATGGTTAGGTCGAACAGAACATACATGGATCATTAAATGAAGTTGCGGCGAATGGCAGAGAGGTCTCTCTGAACAGAAATGGCAGCACGCAATGGCTCGGGGTGAACCTATCGTCGTCTTGCTCTCGGCGTTGGAATGCAAGAGAAATTACTCTCGCGCGCGAAACGGCGAAATACGAGCGAATTATAACTTTTGAAATTTCTAAGGAGGGGGTGTTGCAAGTTAACCGCTAAGGAGTCCCTTACACCCTGTTTGATTGGCTAGAAATGGGGTGGAAAGAAATAAAGGAGAAAGAAATAGGAGAGAAATTAAACACAATAAAATAAAATTGTTTGGTTTGTGTAAACAGTGAAGAGAAGGGAAGTTATTTTAGTGGGTCACACTCAAAATCATTTTTCTCCGTAACAGGCAAGACTACCTTGCTGAGAGAGAGGTTTTCATTCAAGATTACTATAAAGATGGTAAATTCTTTTACTAAATAAAAAAAGAAGTGATAATGTCACTCTTAAATTTGATATTGTCACTCCCATGACACTCTTTTATAAGCTTTTTTTCATGATTTTGGAGTGACAATATCAAATTTAGGAGTGACAATATCATTTTCCAAATAAAAATATTAAATCTTTTTATTAAATTTTTTTGTAAATTTTTTTATCCATTTAATTTTGATAAGTGTCTTTTATCTTTTACTAAATATTTACTTTTTAAAAAATAAATAATACTTATTAAATTTAGTAAATAAAAAAATATTTATAAAAAAATTTAATGAGAGAATCTAACGTTACTCTTAATAATATATCCCCTCACATTTGGGTTTACCTCCATGTTTTTATTTTTGTCTCTGGCTGACGAAGTAAAGCCCCACACCAAACAATTTTCTCACGATCTCTGTGTGTTGCTGGGAGTCTGCCACCCTTTCCGCGAGCTTCCAACCGGCGACGACGCATCTGTGGGCGCTCATATTCGGTAAACATTTGCTTTCTGTTTTTTAATTGTTTTAGCGTTTCTTTGTTTCAGCCCAATTTTTGTTTGAAAAAAATAGTATATATTTATGGGCTCTTTTAGCTATTGCTTTAGCCGTTAAGAAAGTCTGGTTCTAATGTAGTAACATGGTATTTCATTTATTATTTTTTTTGATAATCAACATGGTATTTCATTTGATTTATTTAATGAACTTTATAGTTGGTTTAGTTTTTCTAGACCATGCTGGTCAATTGTTGAAAATGGTGGCCGTAGCAAATATAGGGTGCGTTTGATGCATGGACAAGTACAATACAGCAAGTATAGTATAAGACAATTTAATAAGTTATAGCACAATTATTTGTGTTGTTTGTTGTTTGATCATTAAAGTACAACAAGAAATATAAAGTTAATTTTACTATAATATCCTTTACATTTTAAAATATTTATTTTAGATAAAAAATTAATAATTAATATTGTGAAATTTTAAAACTGTTATAATATTATATTTAAAAAAATTATATATAAAATTAAATTTCTCAAATAATTTGATATATTTTTAGATGTTTTATTATTTTTCATTAAAAAATATTATTAAATTATATATATATATGCTAGTTTAGTGTTATATATTGCATGAAATAAAAAAAAATTTATTATAGTAACTATGGGAGTGGGGAGATGTAGTTAAAGTTTTATGAGATAGTGGATGTGAGTGAGGGTGTTTTTGTATTGAACCATTTTGTACTATGGGATAACTTCTTATCCTCTAGGATAATGAGTAACAAAAATCTCCCATTTTGTTCTATGTTGTGCCTCAAATTTTACAATCAAATGTGCAATAAAGTTGTTGTGCTGTGTAGTGCCATATATTTTAGCAAATCAAATGCATCCATAGATCAAGAGCAAATTGTAACTTGATTTTTTTTGGCAAATGATATTTAGTGCCCTAAAGACACTATATAAGAACCCAAATGTAGTAAAAATATATTGGAATGTATAGTTTTTTGTATTCCTGATAGACAGAATAATGTGCTCTTATGATTATTTTTCTAATTCTAGTAATCTTAACTAGTGCCCTTAGGACACTATATATCAAGACTCTTTTTTTTTATGAGATATCTAGAAAGTTATTTAATCAATGGTAATTTAATCTCATTTCATAAAGATAAAATCACACTTAGGAGGAGAGCAATTTACACGTTGCCTCAAAGATAAGTTTTCCTTCTATTTTTTTTCTTATTTATTGATCATTTTCAGTTGAATCACTAAAATTAAGAAATGATTATTTACTCATTAAATATGTTTAAAAGTATAATTATTTTTAAATTATATCTGTATTATGTCCTAGTCATGTAGTTCAGTTAGTAAGCGTATGATGACATGTGAGCGCATGACATGTGTGTGAGAGTAGGAGATTCGATCCCCGATTGTACTACTTTCATATTAACAAAAAAAAAATTATACCTATATTATAAATATCTTCATAATCTGTAATTTGGTGTGCTAACAGGATATAATAGCTTATCCTATTAATTTATCATATCCTACTCTTTTAGTGCAAATAGTTATCCTGAGAGGCAATTGGGGTAGAGGCCAACGAGATAGGATAAAAAGTTTATTTCCTATTTTACCCTCACTTACAATACATTTTCTAAAATTATTGAAATAGGATAAAATGTGTAATGTGTTTAAGGAGTTCTTGATTCATGATTGTATTTTCCTTTTCCTCTGTTTTCTTTGATAAGACTCTTTTAAAAGAGCACTTTTTGTACTCTTTAATCTATCAATAAAATCTGTTTAGCTTATAAAAAAAAGACACTATTGATAGAAGCAACTATTTTTGTTAATAGACTTAATTTAGGTAAATATGATATATAAGTATGACCAAAAGAATATCAACTAGAGAAAAAAAAAATAACATGACTCTATAATAGAGAGTGTAGCTTGATTATGGCCCTGCTTAGGTATCTCAATCATTCGGATACCACATTTTGATAAAAAATAAATAAGAGAATTATGTTAACACTATAACCGAAAATACTCCTTTTTTTTTTTATTTATGTTGGAGGAAATGTAACGATAATAAAAAAAAATATTATAATGCTCTATCATATACACAAATATATATGAGTAGCTCAACATATTTGGAGACCTAAAGTAAATTCAAGGGCTTAAAGCGAATTTTTTAGATGGAATCTTTTCTTAATTTAATAATAATTATTATTATTAAATTTTTTAATTTCATTTAAATTTTATTTCTCGAGCTTTTTGTGATGCAAAATCACTTACTAAATTATCATAAACGATTTCCTTTAACATTTCTTTTTCAATTGATAATAAAGCTAATCCATTTAACCTTTGTTGAGACATTGTTGATGTTAAATAAAACTTTATTAATTTTAAATTTAAAAAACTTCTTTTAAAAGGAATATATAAAAAAATGGTAACAAATAAAGTAATTAATTGTTCGTGATTATTCAGCTAAAATTAAGGGAGATGAACAAAAAACGAAAAAAAGAGGAAAATGAAAAGGGAATTTCGAAAAGTGGTAGTGTGATCCCTGAGAATGGAAGGAATTAGTCGGACCAACAAGCTAGGAGCCATATGCTTGTGCAATTGACATTCTTTTAATATTTGTATATATAAAAGTAGTTTTTACCAAAAATAAACTTATAGTGAGTAAAAAAAATTAAATTGGAGCTTAAAGCGATGACTTGTGCCGCTTTACTGTTGGGCCGGCCCTGATATATATATTAAAAAAAGAATCAAGATTAATTATACAATTACGCATAACAATTAGTGTATTATTTTTATTATATAATTTATTTTAAATGATATTTATTTATATTCACAATATTATTAAAATTAAATATATCTTTTAATTTTGTTTATAAAAAAAATTATTTGGGGACCTATTTTTTTTCAAATATTTGAGGGTCTAAACCCTTGCTTTAGTTGCTTGGACCGTGAGCCGAGCCTATTTATATCATAAAAAAATATTAGAATTTTATTATTAAATTTAATAAATTTCCTATCAAGTACGCTAATATCACGGAAGAACAATTTATTTTTCTCTCCCGTGAGAAATTTATTAAAAATAATACATATATGATAGACTAACCTAAATTACATCACATCTCTATTAGACTAGCAACTGTATTAATACACAATAAAAAAGTTAGCATGCAAAAAAACAAAGATCAATACTTAAATATATCTTTAATTTATTATTGAATTTTAAGATAGCCAAATCTAAGTGACATTGAATAAATTACTATGTACACCTTTAAACATTTAAATATTTTAAACTAATTATCTAACAAAATTAACTAATATAACGTGTTCGTGCAACGTACCAAACACTAGTTTTATCTTATAACATGTAATATTTCATTAGTTCACTTTGCTTGCTCTTACGGAGATAAGTAAGAAACTATATATTTAATATAGGGTTTATGTATATCATCGATCAATTTATATGTTGATATTATTTGGATAATTAATTATAATTTTTAATTTAAAATTAAAGAGTGCTTAAGAATAAAATCTTATTCGCGTGAATAGATTTTTTTCCTTCTTAAGAGTTTGAACTCCGAAGTAATTAAAAAATGAATAAGATATCACATCTCGAAAATCAAAGTACTCTCTATGATGAATGAGATCTTAAGTCATTTATTCTTTTGTGTTATCATGTGTGTTGTGTCCCTTGTGTTCACATTTTGGATGAAGTGTTGTTAGGACTATGGTTGATGTAGGTACATTTATCATGATTTTCTACCATGGATGTGATAATAACCTCAAATTTTTCAGATTTTGGAACAATTTGTAAGAGAGCCACTTTTTCTGTTTCTTTACTCTTATCCCATAAGACCACGTACAATCCAATCACAATCAACACGGCTCCAATTACACTGCACATACATGTTTCAAATAACGAATAATAATGAATATGTAAGTTGACCTATGAATATATGATCATAAACTAAAACTTAAGATGAATTTATATATATTACCTTCTCAAGTATAGGTTCTCATCTAACATCATGGAACCAGCAGTGGCCACGAGCACAAGCATCAAAGGATTGAAAACAGAGGCGAACAATGGACCTCTCATCCTTAAACAGAGGCAAAAATCATCTATCTTCTCCCCCATTTTGTGACAAAATAATTTCATGATCTTTGTTAACATTCTTCATGGTACAGGCTTGGCAGTAGTTGTTATTGTTGTCACATTTATCATCATCTTCTGCCGTGGACATCACAACAACTTCTACAGCTTCGGTACTTTGGATGATTTCCGATGGCATCAACTTAGAATTCTTTTTCAACTCTTTATTCTTACCCCGAAGAACCATGTATAAGCCACACACAATCAACGCAGCTCCAAGTACACTATTGGTTACAAAAACAGAACAAAACCAAACCAAACCATGAATATAGGTAGAAGGAGAAAAATAAAATAAAAATGAAAATAAATACATAGGAGAATTAAGATTTTGGATATGCATATACCTTCCAACACGTAATTTCTCATCTAATACTAAAGAAGCAACCACAGCAACAATCACAACCACCATAGGGTTGAAAGCAGAGGTAAATACTGACCCTCTCATCTTTACGCACCACGTAATGATGATAACCACTAATCCAGAGGCCACAATTCCCTCCAATAAAATTAACTCACATCAAATTTTCCTTCAAGTTTTTGATCATCTTTGAAATATGTTGTTTAAATATATATATGGTAATTACAACAATACAACTTAGAACAATGATGCAACCAAATGTAATGACCCTCTAATTTAAAAAAGTAATTGAAACTTAAGTAAAAGAAGAGTATATGTATTACCGAGTATGCCACAGTTAGTAGCTTGATATCCAAACCCAGCTTCCATTGGCTCCAATCCTTCTCAGCACAAAGAGCATAAACAGTTGCTTGTATTGTTCCCATTGCAGACATCAATGCTGCGCTTAAGTAAGGGCTCGGATATTCTTTACTCATCTTAGCCTATCCCCCAAGAGCCAAATTAAAACCATGTCAAATTAAATTATAATAAACTTGAAAATGCAAATTTTTTTATAGCCTAAATGTACGGTTCAAACTGAAGAGTTACTATTTAAAACTTCGTTTTTTAGTCACTAAACGGATGTGCGGTGTTATTAAAAATTGTAAATTAAAAAGTTAAAATCAATATTGAGAATTTGATAAGCAGCTAACCTGAATGATGAGCTACGAAGCAAAACTGAAGCAGCTTACCACGACAATGAAAACACCCAACAATTTAATGTCACCATTGTTGCTATTTTGGTTATGGTGTGGATGTAGAATATTCACGTGAAGGGCCAAATATTAAATTTTGTACCATTGTAAAATGTCAATGTTATTGCCCCACAAATTGCTACTATAGTTCCTAAGCCTTTCCTGATGCTGTTGTCCAATTTAATCTCTCGAAACTACCGGGCAAAAAAAAAATTAAATATAGTAAATTTAATTAATCAAACATTAAACATGTATTATTAATTCCACTGACTATAACTTAAAATATTTTACTAGTAGTAATATTTTATTGTTTTCAGAGAAAATGAAGTACAATATTGTTAATACGTAAATATTATTAATTACCCGCAAGAGATGGCTAAGATAAACGTGATACCCGGGATGAGATTATACATAGCAAACATAAACGTTGACGATGTTAAGGCCGTCGCCCCCTCTCCCTTTTTTGTTTAAAAAAAATACAAAAAATATATCATACTGGCCAGTTTGCAACGGAATGGATCGTCACTAATTAGCGACGACCAGGTCCGTCGCCAATCTTCCCTCCTTAAATATAAAAACTGCAAAAACTTTCATCCAGCATTTTTTTGTCATAGCGACGGAAATTTCCGTCATAAACTTAGCAACGGTTATTTTTGTCTCAAACGATGTATATATCAACGCAACATAGCGACGGCTTCAGGTCGTCGCTAATTTGTTGACGCTAAATATAAGAGCATTCTTGTAGTGTATAAGCCTCAACTAATATTTTATATATGTAGTTTAAAAAAATGGTTAAATTATTAAATATTAAAAAATATAATAAATATTTCTAATTTTATTTGTAAAAGCTTATATTATATTATGGGATAAAATTTTTTTGATAGGTAGAGTTTAAATCATGAGAATGAGGAAGAATTAGTACCATCATGACTATTAATTTAATATTAAAAAAATATTATTTCAAATGTTAAATGACACATTTCCACCTTTGAATTTAGCTTAAAAAATGTAGTATGTTCTCGTGTGTAGTGAAAGAAGTCATCTTTTCATCACCGGCTCCCATGCCACAAACTCATCACTTTTAGTGCACACACACATAAATGTATACACACGCGATATTAATCTTTACATAACCTTTGATAGACTTATTTAAATAAAATAGAATATGATTATAAGTATTGTTTTACGTTTTTTATACTATTTAAGAGAAATTGAGCAAGACACTCACACATATGAATGAAACTCTTTTGTTTTTATTGAAAATGGTAGAATGAACAATAATAGAACAGAATACACAGAAAAAAATTATCTTTATTTTTAATTAGTCATTTTTTATTGATAAAATAATATATGTATAAATTCCTTAAATTTTATATTATTTTTTATTTGACCAAAATTTTATAATATACACGCCGTATTATTTTTAAAAGTATATTTAATAGTTATTTTTATTGTAAGAATTTTGTATAATAATTTAAAAATATTTTCGTAAAATATTAATATAAAAAAAAATAAAAATTATTATTTAGTTATGCTTATAATTTCTTCAAAAAAATATTAAAAAATGTATCATTTTATTTTTTTATTTAATTTTATATGTTGTATTAAGTAAAGTAATATATATATTATATACCGTGTTTTATATATTTTAATCAGCAAATCTATTACTGAATTTTATGATTAACCAAATCTAAGTGACATTGAGTAAATCACTATATACACCTTTAAACACTCAAATATTCTAAGCTAATTGTCTAACAAAATTAACTAATACAGCATGCCCGTGCAACGCCCGTGCGTGTACCAAACACTAGTTTTATCTTATAACATGTAATCTTTCATTAATTCAATTTACTTGCTCTTATGGAGATATATCATGTAATCTTATAACATGTAGTTTATTTGAGCACCTAAACCCTTGCTTTAATTTCTTTGTCATGATCTACAACTTCTGCGGATGCGACAACAATCTCAAATTCTTCTTGAGGTTGTGGTGTTATTTCTAAGTGAGTCACCTTTTTTTCTTCTTTGCTCTTGCCCCAAAGCACCATGTATAATCCAATAATAATTAGCACAGCTCCAATTACACTGAAGAGAACATATTTAAAAAATCATATCACAACTGACGTTAATCACATACTATTATATTAATTAGGAACACCAATTCAATGTTAATATTCAATTAAATTTGGTGAGTAGCGTACCTTCCCAAGTAGAGCTTCTCATCCAACATGAAGGCACCAACAATAGCCACAAGTACAAGCATTAAAGGATTGAAAACAGAGGCAAACAGTGGACCTCTCTTTCTTACACACCATGCAGTGACAATAGCCATTAGTCCAGATGCCACAATGCCCTGCAAAAAAATTAATAATAGCAATATAAATAAACATTAAAGTTAAAGGTGTAAATTGGTTCGCTGCGTGCTTATTAAAAAACATACCGAATAAGCTGCATTGAGAAGCCTAATACTCCAACCTAATCTCCATTGGCTCCAATCCTTCTCAACACAAAGGGCGAAAACAGTGGCTTGTATTGATCCCATCAAAGACATCAAAGCTGTACTTGAGAGATGACTTGGGTATTCTTTGCTCATCTTAGCTTGAACGATGAGCCACAGTGCATAACATAAGCAGCTTGCAAGACCACAAAAAATACCCAGCACTTTATTTCCAGACCCATAATTTATTAGTTTTCCATTTTTATGCATAAGGTGAATGTGAAACGGCATGTTTATTTCAACCTCTTTCACAAACGCAAGCAACATTACCCCTCCAATTCCAATCAATGTTCCTAACACCTTCGCCTTGCCTGATGCTCTATGTAAATTTAATCTTTCGTATCCGCAGAAAACGGCCAAGATAAATGTGACAGCAGGCACCAGATTAAAAGTAGCCGAAGCAAATGTTGCTGATATCAATTGCAATGATTCAAAATATAGGTTTTGGAATAAACTCCCCCTGTGTTACAAAATAATTAAGTAGTACAAAAACCGTAATTAGATTAGTACAAGTCATTAGCAACTAATTAATCTAATGACGTACGTATGAACATACCAAAACAGGCCACAGAAAAAGGACATAACAATGACCCTCCAAGTTATCTTTGGTCTGTTTTTCCTGTAGACATACATATATACATATATAATTAAAAAAGAAAGAAGGAGATCAGTTTGAACTAGTTTGTCTTTAATTTGCAGAGTGAAAAGTTTGAAGAAATTAAAAATTTAACCTTTCGAAAAGAAGAGCAAGTGGAGCAGAGCAAGCAGTAGCAAAAATTAGGCGATAAGCAGCAGCAACTCGAACGCTCATTCCATCGTTTAAGGCAAGTTTGTAGAACACGTTCATAACTGTGAATGCAATCTGAACTAAAACCATCAAAAGTGCTGGTTTCATCCCATGCATTATTTCTCTCATTTTTAATACCAACATCTATATGTATCACAACTTAACTTGCTGCTAAAATTGGATCGGAGCAGCAAGCTAAGCCAAGCCTAAGAGCGAGGATTATTTGAGATTTTGATGAATATATATGTTGAGTTACGTTGCAGAGAGCAATATATTGCTTGTGTTTATATAATAATAAGGACTTTCTTTGTCAATGGGAAAACCAAATTAAATTCAATTTTCAAATATGTAGGCTTTAGTTCTGTTCTGTCCCAAGATATATATTAGTCAAGATACGACGTACGCATCTTTCTTACCGTCTAGCAACCACAACTTCCTTTAATTTATTATTTATTGTTACTCTTACTTAATTCATTTAATAATTTTTATATTACTAATAAAAATATATATTTTTAATTAAGAAATATCTTAGAATATGAGTGACGATAAATATTTATTATAAAGTGATGATAATTTTACATTTATAATAGAATAATGTTTTGTGTACGACACTTTTTTGGACTCACTCTATACATCACCAATAAAATAGTAATATTTAAATTTTAAAATAAAACTAGCACGTGACCCGTGCGTTCGCAAGGGTCTTCACTTACGTGTTTGTGAGTATGTTAATGTCTTGTAATAAATATACAATATCACAATTACAATTATTAAAATACTTAATAAATTATTTTACAATATAATGATTAAAATGAAAGATATAATTGAGCTTAAAAAATATTGCATTTAAAGCATTCACCATAACTATACCTTAATTTGCAATCTTTTATCGACACAATTTCTCCCGTGAAGAATTACTTTTTATCGACACAATCTCTTCAGTGAAATATCTTTACACTTCAACTATTGCACAAAACCATTAAATTTGAAAAAAAAGACCACGCAGCGAAAACCCGTGGTTATATAAAAAACATATAATTTAACAAATAATAAAAATAAAAGTAAAAGAATTGAAAGGAAAGATGCATAGTAAAAATAGAGAAAAAAATAAAAAATAATAATGAAAGAAAAGTGAAATGAAGAGAAGTGGAGAGAAGAAAGAGGAAAAAAAAGTTAGAGAAAAATAGTTTAATAATCAAATTTAATTTTATTATTAAAATTTTAAATTTAATTTTCTTTTCATTTCAAAGTAAGCAAAAAATTGAGAGAAAAATTGAATCATTTTTATAGTGACATGTGTCAAATAAGATAACTTAGAGGTCACAACAAAAAACAGAGGATAATAATAAAATAATATTAAACAAAAAATTAGAAAAAAATTAAATGCACGTAAGGATGACACATTACATAAAATGTTGTTTGGAGTCATAAAGGTATTTTTTTTCTTATTATAGAAGATATTAGTGAAACGGACAAAAGAATATATTATTATTTTAATGTTATGTATAATTATTGTACAAAAATCGGAATTGTTTATAATATTACATTCATGTTCGCATTCACAGGGTTTATGGTTGGGCTCTTGTGATTTTTTTTTCCTTTTCTGAATAAGGCGGTAGGACCCTCGTGATCAGTATGTGCATGAGGAAGTGACCTTGTAATTTTCCACTATAATTATAATTTAAGGGTGTGATTGAATTAGCTGTGATTATTTGTAAAAATAAGTTGTGGAAAAAGTTGATTGTCTGAGATATCCGATTTTTGTTGGGATATAATTGCTATCAGAATTGATTTTTAAGATAATTTTAAGCTGAAAAGAATGATTTTGAAGGTTTTTAAAATAATGTCTAAGTTTTAATTGAAGGACAAAATGTTTTTTCTTTTTTCTCTTGTTAAAAGAATAATCAAAAACTTTTTTAAGTGTAAAATATAACTATCAAATATTTGAAAATAATTGTATCCAAAACATGGTGTAAATGTGTATATAAATTAGTATGCCCGGCCGGGATAATTATTAGTGTGATTCGACGGTTTAACCATAAAGATTAAGCACACACATAGATACAGTTTTTAGTTGGTATGCATGTGTTTATTTAATTGAATTTTGTATAAGAAAAACGTTTGTGTATGTGATACAATTGATGATAATTGTTTGAAATCCCTTTTGGTTACTTTATACTACAAGGTAAAGTAAAGTTAAAGTTAGTTTGGAAGTAGAGAGTTTAGGTTTAATTATTAAGGTGTACTATTTAAAGTTAGAGGCAATATATAATATGTATAGGTAGGGTAGTGATAGATGGAATTGTTTTAGTAAATTATTATTGGAGTATTGTTAATGCGCATGGTGCGTGAAATGTGTGTAGAAGAAAGAAATAAAACACTTTTTGGTAGGAAAAACGTAAGCAGCCTGTAAGCGATTACGAAACGAGGAAGGGATGCATGGATGAGTAATGACTCTTGGGTTGAAAACAGAGGTAAGTAACAAACAATTAACTCAATTTGTATTCTGCATCGTGCCATTAAATAAAGTGACGGTTACGATTGTAGTATTGCACATGACTTGGAGTAAAAGAAGTTTTCTGAATTTTACTAATAATTCAGAGTATATATTGCATTAATTCAGAGTATCTGAATTCCGATCTGTAATTGGATAAGTAAATAGTAGTAGGATGGGAGTACTAGAAAGTGTTGAAAGTAATTTGATGGGAAAGTGAAGTCCTACATTAGATTGTTAAGAGTTAAGTGAAGAGTTTATAATTAAGTAGAAAAGTTCTTATACTTAATGCCATAAAATTTTAAGTTGAATTATGGTGTCCTTCACTTATATTCTGTCTCAACTACTTTCCCAACAGAAAAAAAAAACGTTAAGCTTAATTAATTTGCCTCTCCGATCCCAATCTTCTGGAAACCTCCACAGAGTTAACATAGTAATAATTCAATGCATGTTTGACACAGAAACACAAAGACAAACTAGTGAAGCTAAGCAAACAGGATGCGGCGACACCGTGGTGGGACACATATGCATACATACCACCCACCCAATATTATTATTGATTATTATTGGTTCAATATTGAATTTAGAAGAGTTGCGTTGACTGACCGAGTAACAATAGTGGGGTATGTATGTGCATTCATTTCAAAGTAAACGTAAATGATTCTCAACTTCCTAGCGCCCATCCACGTACGACCACGCTTCTTTTCGACTTCCATCTCTAATTTCTCCTTCTTTTCCAACCACGCTGTCTTTTCCCTCCACACAATCAGGAATTCCTTTATTTTAGAAATAAGTGTTCCACATATATACCATGCTTTATAATTCTATATAGAAATTGAATTTCTTGAATAGAGCCCTTGAATCATATTATGTTTAATTTCTTTTCTAGTTAATAATAATATGTTTAGTGTAATGAATTTTCTCAATTATATGATTTGAAATTTTAAAATTAAATTAATTAGGAATATAGGATGGTTATTCAGAGTTCAAGATAAGACCAACCGTGTTTTATGCGTTGTGACTTATTAGTCGATTATTACAACAAATGCAGAAGAATGGGGAAAGGATTTGGTGCAAAGTTACAAGTAGACTCAACTGTTAGACTGTGTGAATTCATGGCGGATGAGAATCACATATAATGTGAATTTGACTATTCACTATATATTAATTTTGCTGCTGAAATTACTAATAAATTGATCATTAGTAACTATATATACTCGATTACTCGTACTATTGTTTCCTGTTTGCTTATGCCTGCTTGTCTTGCAATTGACTTATGTGACCCATGCAATGATGCATCAAGCCAAGGCAGAGGAACACTTACTCTGTCCTCACCAAATTAAAATACAGCTGGATAGCATTTATAAGACTCTAGACAATCTTTTTTTTATAAGTTAATTTTTGATGAGAGTTAAATCTATGTCATTTCTAAGATGGTATCAGAACCAATCCAAAAAAAAGGTAAAACAAAAATTCAAGACAAAAAGGAGCACAAAGTCCAGGAAAAAAAAGACCTGAGACGGACGCTCATAACTTGAAAAACAAACAAGCCCATTAAAAAAAAAACGGAAGTCACAATTAGGCTAAATAAAAAACAAGTTGGATTTGAAAGAGAGTGTTGAGAAAAGAAGTCTCACATTGTCTAGGATAAGAGCTATGATAGCCTTTATAAAGTCCTAGGCAACCTTCTCCTTATAAGCTAGCTATTGAGGAGAGTTAAGCCTATGTCATTTTTAAAACAGTTCATTATATTTTTTTTAAAAATTAAGGTATTTATAATTTTCCTTAAATGTTTATTATTTTTTATTCATCTTTATTAAATATTTGAAGTACTTTTAATGAAGTTTTTTTAAAAAAAAAAGAAATGAGTTTAACTGGATTTAACTTTTTCGTTATACAGCAAAGTAAAAACATTGATATTTGATAATAGCAAATAAATAAAGGTAGTCCATATGGTGCAAGTCCAACATAACAAAAACCGAATACCCAAAGAAGGGAAAAGAAGGAAAGAAGAAGATAATCATTCACAGGCCCAAGAGGTCCAAATAAGAGACCCAAACACACAATTCACTCTTAGTCCCATACAAGACATCCACTTTACTTGTCCCAAAAATTTTAAAAAATAAACCTCAAAAAACATGAATTGAACTAGGTCACTAGCGAATAAACTTGACCAAAAAACGGCACACTAACTAGAGGTGGCATTAAGTTTATATTCAAATTTATCTCAAACTCATTTGAAATATGAACTTTTTTATATTTTATTTTTTTCATTAGAATTGTTTCTCATGATACAAGGTGCTGGATCCACCATTAAGGATGGTTCAATTCGAATAAATCAGAAGTGAAAGTGTTTATTTATCATTTATTTATAAATGAAAACAGACGTAGGAATTGAAGACGTGAATGGTGGACGTGGTTTGGAATAGACGGTTACGAAGAAACAGACGTAGGAATTGAATTTGACGTCAAAACAGAAGGAACGTGGCTGAACTGAACTGAACAGTGCTGCAAATAGGATTAGGCAATTGCAATTAATTTATTTCACTACGGTATTGGGTGGTTGAGTACTATTATCCTATTTTTAGATTTTAGATCAAATAATTGAAATGTTTGTTTTTTTAGAAATGGTTTTTTTTTAATATTCTTTTAGAAATATCTTTTACTTAGGTAAAGTTGCTAATATTTACCATTTAATTGATGAATATAATCAAAGTTTTCTCATAAAATAAATTGTCTTCTTAAAATTCTTCATCCAAATATAGGGTTGGTGTATATTATTTTTTGGTAAACTAGAGTGTTATTACCTTCTATTAAGCCTAGAAATCTCCTAGTCTAGTACTAGTGAGTTGTACGTAAATTAATATTTTTAATCACCGCGCCATACTCCTTCATGTTGCTACCAGTGCCTATAAATAAGCCATCAAGTTTCAATGTAGTGTGTGCATTTTCCAAATTCAACTAATACTACAATCAACTACTACATCTATTCACGTTTCTTTGTTTGCCATTCACTACTAAACCATTTAATCTTCAAACTACTAAGAACGAATCTCTAGTTGCAAGAGCGAACCTCTTCAATTTGGATTTCTCTGCGTTTTCCACTACACTAATAAGCATAATTTATTTGAATAAATAACCCATCGCTTGTGGCCACTTCCATTTTTCAATATCACTTTTTGCTTTCCTTATATAAATAAGAAAGCTAGTAGAATTAGTATAATCAATTGTGCACTTATTCAATTATTTAGTTGTCCCAAAAATGAGAGATATAATAAGAAACAGAGTTGATGGGTTGAAGGCAGCTGTTCTAATGTTGGTGGTGCAAATTGCATTTGCTTCTGTGAACGTTCTCTACAAACTTGCAATAAACGATGGAATGAGTGTTAGAGTTCTTACTGCATATCGTCTCATTTTTGCAGCAGCTTCCACCATTCCACTTCCTCTTATTTTTCAAAGGTCCATATCTACCTCCTTTTACATATATTCATGCATACACTTCTCATTATAACTAATACTACTAATTAACTCTACTTATTGGCTAATAAAATTAAATAATGATTTTCTCTTTTTTATCATATATATGTTTACAGGAAGAATAGACCAAAGCTAACTTGGAGAGTGATTTTAATGTCTTTTTTCTGTGGTCTATTTGGGTAAGTTTAAATAAATCTATCACCTTTTTATTTTATTTTCTAACCTTTTGAGATACGTACCTATGTAATAATATGAACATGATTGCGGATTGCCAATAAATTAAATTCTATTTAAACAATTTTTTCCCCCTATTTTAATGATCTCGTATGTATACAATCGGCAGGGGAAGTTTATTCCAGAATCTTTACTTTGAGTCGTTGGCCTTGATATCAGCAACATTTGCATCCGCAGTTTATAATCTCATTCCTGCTGTCACATTTATCTTAGCCGTGTGTTGTAGGTATATATCTATATATACTCACCATGATTATAAGTTTTATATATCAAGTTAATGATTCAGATTGCTTTCATATAACATGCGACATGGTTTTAAATTTTAATTTCTTAGTTTGGAAAGATTGAATTTGCGAAGAGGAGCTGGGAAGGCTAAAGTGTTGGGGACAATAATAGGAATTGGAGGGGCAATGCTATTGACTTTTCTGAAAGGTGTAAGGATTAGCATTTGGAGGTTTCACATTAACCTTTTGCATAAAAAGGAACCACTAAACGGTAACAACTCAAGTAACAAACTGTTAGGTATCTTTTGCGGACTTGGAAGTTGCTTTTGTTTTGCGTTATGGCTCATTATTCAGGTTAACTACACTACCTAGCTTCACTTACATAAATAAATAAATAAATAAATATATTTATAATATATATTTGAATTTGTAGGCTAACATGAGTAAAGAATACCCAAATCATCACTCGAGTACAGCTTTGATGTCCCTAATGGGTGCAATTCAAGCCACTGTCTTTGCCCTTTGTGTCGAGAAGGATTGGAGTCAATGGAGGCTGGGTTGGAGTATTAGGCTTCTCACCGCAGCCTACTCGGTATGCTATGCTAATTAAATGCATAATTATTAGCATGTTACAATTATATATTATGATTGATATATAAAATAAGACATGTGCTGACTTGAATTAGTGTTATATATTGTTACATTATATTGTAGGGAATTGTTGCGTCTGGAATCATGGTGGTTGTGATTGCGTGGTGTGTAAAAGTGAAAGGGCCATTATATGCCTCTGTTTTCAATCCCCTAATGCTTGTGCTTGTGGCTATTGCTGCTTCCTTATTATTAGATGAGAATTTATATTTGGGAAGGTATGTATATATATATATTGTGCCTGATGAATATATCTTAATTAACTTATTATAATTTTAGATTAGAGCCAACTTACCTACAAAACTCAGGTATAGTTGGGTCCTTTAAGCTTCTAAGTTTGAATCATGGCGATGTGTATAGAAAAGACTTTGTTGGGAGAGGAAAAACCCTCTTCGGTAATCTCTACCCCTCAAGGGGATTAATCTTCAGATATCGGCTGGGGTTACCCTTGGTTCTGGGGTCAACTTAATTACATGCATGGAGTATTAATGTACTATTATTTTTGTTAAACATTTGCAGCGTAATTGGAGCTGTGCTAATTATGATTGGATTGTACATGGTGTTATGGGGTAAGAGCAAAGAAATAAAAAATGTGACTCATTTAGAAATCACACCAAAATGTGAAGAAATTGAGGTTGTTGTCATGAGCACAGAAACAGCAGTAGATGAAGACAAAATTAGTAATTCAAGCACCAGTACTGAAACATGTAATGAGAATAATCTTATTGGAAAGGATCATGATATTTCGTTAAAAAGTGAAAATGATCACCAGGACATACACCACAAGTAACATAGAAGAAGAAACAGCTTCGACTCTAATCGTGGCGAGTTAATTAATTGTACAAGGTACTTAGCTGGCAGGGCACAACATCATGTTTCTTAATTTTCATGTTATAATTAAATATACGTTTAGTTTTTCACTGTTGGTTTTCAATTAAGGGTAAAAAAGAAAGAACAGAAAAGAAAGTCCAACCGTACAGTACACTAGCAAAAAAAAAATAAAAATGGCCATTTGGCAAGCAATCTGCAGTTCAGTTTCATAATAGTATCTATTCTATCCGTAGAAGAAGGAAGTTTGAAGGAATATATAATTACTAATGTTTACATATTTGAGCTAGCTAGGCAGTCCTATATATTGTTTTGTTTGGCCTCATGGTGTATATGATGATCTGTTTCATGTTTTTTGCTTCCATTTTTGTGAAGAATCTTGTTCATTAGGATTGGCCGCAACTGCATCTGTAACAGCATTGTTGTTGTGGTTGATTTGATCTTGTAATTGCAATGGAGACTTGACGATTATTTCGACAGCACCGTCGTCAGATTTATGCGTGGTTTCTAATGGCATGGATTGATTCTTGGTCGTCTCTCTGCTTTTACCCCATAGAACCACGTACAATCCGCAAATAATCAAAACTGATCCAATGATGCTGAAATTAACACCCAAATATTTAGAGAAGCACCAAGATTAGCAAAATATATATTTGAAGGAAATTAAAGTTGAATTGATTAGTACCTTCCAAGGTAAAGATTCTCATCCAAAATGGTGGATCCAGCGAAGGCGACAACCACAAGCATTAATGGGCTAAAGACAGAGACAAACAATGGGCCTCTGGTGCGAACAACCCATGAAATCACTACTACCATCACTCCCGATACCACTATACCCTATTATCATTATTATTATTATTATTATTATAAATAAAAAAGAAAAGTGATCGAAATTAAGAATGAATTAAATGATATGCATGCATATATACCGCATAGGCTACTGTTAGGAGTCTAACGTTCCAACCGAGCTTCCATTGATTGAAATCAGTATCAAGGCATAAAGCAAAGGCGACAGATAAGAATCCTCCCATTAGAGACATCAATGCTGTGCTTGAATACGGACAAGGGTACCTTTCACTCATCTTTGCCTGTTCTAGGGACAGTACAGTAAAGTAGACATATCTAAATGAATAATATTGTTAATATGATGATAATGATAGTTAATTAATTAAATTAAATTAAAGATGGATGATTTGACCTGAATGATTAGCCACAAAGCATAAGAGACGTTGCTGGCGAGAGAGGAAAGAGCACCCAGGATGGTGATAAGGTTAGAGGTGGGGTGGGGGTGTGGGTGTGGGTGTGGGTTGGACACGTGGCGGTTTTGATGATTATTGAAAAGGTTAATGTGGAAGGATAGGATATGAAGTGGGTTACCTTTGAGAAAAGTCATGATCATAGCACCAGTAATGCCAGTTATGGTGCCAATGATCTTAGCCTTCCCAGCTGCTGATCTTAAATTCAATCTTTCTAAACCAAAGGAGAGAGATATGATAAATGTAATGGCTGGAATCAGATTCGTTATGGCGGTTGTAAATGTAACTGATGTTAACGCAAGCGCTTCCATGTTTAAATTTTGAGGCAATGCTCCCCTGCAATGCATTTTCATTTTTCATTACTTAAAGAAAACTTGTTTCAAGTTGTCATTAAATTTGTTTTTATAATTATTAAATATTTTAACAATGGAACTAATAATAAAAAAATCTAAACAAAAAAAATGTTAAATCTTTTTATAAATTCTCTTACTTACTTTGACAAATATCTTTTATCTTTTATTAAACATTTACTTTTTATAAGAATACAGTAACATTACTCAACTCACCATATCACTATATCACTTTCAACAACCAGTAGTGTCATTAATTTAGTAGCTAAATATTTTTTTTTAAAAGTACATATAGTTAGTGCATGATTGAGCTCTTAATTCACACTCAAAATAAAAAATGATCACAAACTTTAATTTGTTTGGCGCAATCCGAAAAGTGAACACGAAGCATGATAATGGAGAAGCGTATGTATACATGAATAAAATGAAAAAGGAAAAACACATTTCGTTTACCCGATTAAACCGCACACAAATGCCTGAAAGAGAATTGTCCAAGTCAATTTTGTCCTCGTTTTCCTGCAAAATCATTATCAACAAACACCATATCAATTATTATTTTATATATATATATATATATCTTCATTTCTATCTTGTTTTGTTCGTAATATTTGAAATTTTAAATATTTTGTTGAACAAGGCAAGTGGGACCCTATATTTTAGATTTTAGTGTTGCTACTACTATTGCTTCTGGAATTATCTCAAATAATAGTAGTTGTAAATATTGAGAAGACATATTGTTCTTTAAAAGAGAAATGAAAAGACATTTATTTTCTTGGGACACAATGCAAACTTGAACATGTCAACTACTCGAATGCATCTTCCATGTTATGTATTATATATAATAGCAGTAGCCACTGAGAGTTGAAAAGGTTTGGATGGGAACAGTAAGTATAAAGCGAAAGAAGTATTGTCTCTGGAATCTTTGAAAAGACATCATTCTTTATTTCCTTTCGTTTTTGGTTCTTGCCATGGATGATTCATTGACATGAAGAAAAGAATAATAAGAAAATAAAAGATGTAGAGAATTAAGTAAAAAGAAGATAGAAAATTTGACCTTTCAAGGAAGAAAGCAAGAGGAGCAATGAAGGCAGTGGCGAAAAGATAGCGATAGGCAACAATGACCCTTAAGTCCATGCCATCGTTAACGGCGAGCTTGTACAGAACATTGACCCAAGCATTTGCTATCTGCACCACCACCATTAGCACCGCCGGCTTCAAACCTTCCACTGCCTTCCACATATTTTATTATTTATTTAATCAAACAAGTGAAAGACGATCAGAGATAATGGATGGAATGGATGTTTAATTTAATTTGTCCTTCTTATTAGCTTCTGACTTGTAAGGGTACTGCCCTTACGGAGAGGAAGAAAGAAAGATAGAAGCTAATAAGGGTTATTTATTTATTTATATATACACCCCTTATTATATTTGACACACTACACACACAAGATGCTCTGCTCTGCTCCTCTATGTTTACTTCCCCACTCTCTTATGACTCTTACTCTTACTTCTTTCCCCAATCATTCATCTCTACCTTTCATTTTTTAGGTTACTTCTCTATAAAAACATCAAATTATTCCAATACAACATAATAAAAAACCATTTATTTTCATGTCACATCAAATACACTAACCATAATAATTATCTTTAATATCTATATTAACCAATCAATACACAAACTATATTTTAACCTTAACTAATAATATAATAGATTTCACCTCGTGTTACGTGTCACTCTATCGTTATAGTCGTTATTTAATAAAAAAATTTTAAAAAATAATAATTTTTCATTTTATAAGTACCAAAATAAATAAATAAACAACTCTATTTAAAAGAATTAAAAACATATTTTATTAAAAAAATTATAATTTAATTGTAGTGTTTTATATACTATAAAACAAAAATTTTATCCACTTCATTGACTTCTTTGACCTAACAATATCATTTGGATGGTTATCTCGAACATTTGCCCATTCAAAATCTTGAAATGGAAAAAACTTGAAATTGAAGTAAAATTGTGAAATAATTAAATGAGATCATATATTCTTTTCAAAGGGTCCTACTCATGAGTCATGACGATTGACGAATAGTAAAAAAGTATACAATCAAATATTCTTAATATATTTTTGTTAACCAGTTCAATTATTTTGAAACTAATACTTTACTAACCATATTTAAGAAATTTATTTACAGTTTTTATTGGAGAATAATAAATAATTTTGTCACAAATATTTTTAATATAATGTTTTCAATAGATAAGTATATTTTTTGTGTTATCCTTTTCAACTATTTTTTTATAGATGACCCATAATTAGTAATATCATTTAATTTATAATTATAACTTTAGTTGAGGATATTTTGAAGAACAATAAATTTAATTAAAAACGAGAAGCAACAAACCAAAAGGAGCGGAAATAAATCTCTAGTTTCTAAGTCCCTAGAAAATTTATAATTTTTTTTTTGATGCTATAAATTTTTTAATTCTTTTTATGCTTTCGTTAAAAAAAAAATTGATTTTTTCCCTTTCCACAAATATAGGAATAAAAGAATTACCGATTATGAGAATTTTTGGTGATGCGAGATTATAGCTTTTTTAGGAAATTATAGCTTTTACAAAGCTTGTAGAGTTGTTTGGTAATTACAAAATGTTGTTTGGTAATTACAAAATTAAAGCTTTTAGCTTTGAGATTAAAGCTTTTATAACTAATTTTTAGAAAACTATCTAAGATAGCTTTTGGCTTTCAAAAGCTAGTTTTCAATAATTTGTTTCATAAATTATTCTTACTTATTTTTATAAATTACAAATTTTTCACTCCATTACTCTCATTTATTAATATAATACTATTTTTTATTTTTAGTCATTTAACATATTGAAGCCAATTATACATATAACTCGTTTTGCCAAACGCTTCTAATTAATAAACTAACTACACAGTTATATAATCTCACAGCCTTCAACCAATTTCACAACTATAAGTTAAAATGTAAAAACTTTCAGTTTGCTTCCCAAACATACCCTATATAACGAGAAAGGAATATCCCTCTTCTTGGATTAAAACAAAAATTGTAAGAAATTCTAAGGCCAAAGAATAATTTAAATTGGATTAAAACAAAAATTGTAATTATTAAGAATTAAAAATGTATTTGAATGTTATGAGAAAAAAAGATTTCAAAGGGCAAAGAGGCACTCACTTATTGACGCTTATATAATGGGCCTTACGTTGACCAAATTTCCGCTAAATCATTATTACAATCTCTCATATTCTTTTAATAAGATATTTTAAATTAAAGTACGCATATTAATAAAATTAAAATTTTGATATACAATACTTTTAGGATATTAGTTAAGGTTATTAGAAATAAAAAAATAATTATAAGTGCATATTGTTTTGTCCTTCATGAATACCAAAAAACAAATTTATATATTCCAATACATTTTTATTACATTTGACTCCTTAAATAATTTCTCAGTACATTAAATATATTTTTGCCAAAAAACATAATGCTAAGAATATGACTTATACATTTTGAAAGTTGAAGTCAAAATCAGCTAGGTATGCCAAGTACTAGTAGTGATGAAAATTGAGTGGTCTCTCTCGATACCTCATCGTGCATCCTCAAGCATACAATTTCATTAAGAACATCTTCCATATGCTCTGTTCTTTTCATCTGCAATCTATTATGAACAGTTTATACAATTTGTATCAATACTTTCTCCACTTTTAATAAATTCATCACATTTTTTAAAAGAACGCAAAACATAGATTTTTATTCTCCCATACAATGTGAATTATATTATATTATTGAAAAGTTTAATTTTCAGAACAGGGACTAAATTGTTATTATTCTTTTGTCCCTTTTTATGGTATTTATTGTGGAAAGCAGTTACTCATCTCCATCTTTAAAATGTTGGGTGATCACAAAATGTTATAGTGACTAAATTATTATTTGATACATACACATACTTGGTAAGTGCGTGCCACGTACATAATATAGTTAATTGAATGAGTCCCCTGAGTGCGTTTGTGTGGCAGGGAATGAATGAGAGGAAATTAAAGTAATTAGCAGCTCCATATCCTGCCAATAGATGGTTATTTTGGTATATTAATATTTAATTAGATAAAAGGAAAATATAAACTTTTCATGCTTAAGAACATGTGATGTCGAATCTTCTCGCAATAGGAAACTCGTCTCACTGTAGCTAAAATAAGACATTTTAAATTTGAAGTTATTTTTGTGCATGAGAGTGCTTTATTCTTTAATTTGGGAGAATATGTCATCAGAGGGTTGTCATTTTGTTCTTAATTAGCTACAATGGAATATAAGGAGAAGAAAAATACCATTCAAGATGTCATGTATAAGTCAATTATCGACATGTAAAGCAGAGGATAGTGGAGATTCTGAATTCCAGTAATATTATTTATTTTGTTAGGAATAAACAAACTAATTACAGTTCTTATTTTGCAGCCTCTAGCTTAGCTAACGTGCTTCCAATTAGCCTCATGTTATGATCGCGATGATATAAAGCATGCATGTGATGTGAATGCGTGGAAGTAAATGCATTCCAATTGCATTAACATTAGTAAATTTTATACATGCACATGTACGTACACATGTTAAATATTAAAATGTTAAATCCAAGAGTCATGTAACTCAATTGTTAAGAATATAAGAACATAAGTATATAAATAAATTTTTAAAATTAAGTTACACTAATTGTTAAGAATATAAAAACATAAGTATATAAATAAACTTTTAAAATTAAGTTACACTAATTCTTAATTTATGACTTATAATGCGTATACTTATCCAATATATAGATTATTTTATGAAATTAACAGTAGTTTTCAACAAATGTGATAAAGGGAAACCTTAATTTGATAGTATGTAAATGAGTGTATGGTCCTTCATTGGTAACTATCTATCTTCCTTGGATCAGCATCCATCCACATCCACTCACATTTTTTACAAATTAAAAAGCAAAGTTGCCAAGTTCATTTATTAGGAAATTGCCACGTAAGTCGGACTGGCCCTGAGGCAAAGACGAGTAGGCACTCGCTCATGGTCCAATGTTTAAGGGGAGTCAATCTATCTATCTATCTATTATATTAAAATAGAAGCTATTGCTAAGAATTCGACACCTCACCTATATTCTTGAATATTATTGTGCCATATCAGCGTTTTAATCAACTTAGTACAATAAAACCTCAACAACATGCTCTTTCACTACAACTTTTCTCTCACTACACTTAATCTCTTATGTTTGGCTAATCAAATTAATAAAAAAAGATATTAATATTCATTTCATTTCAATAATAATTAAACACATGAAATTCACATTCAATATTAGTTATTAGTTATAACAATAATAATCAAAATAGATAGTAATGATATATATTATAACCTAAATTCTAATATAAAAGTTTAATAGAGAGAGAATTACTACATATTTAAATTAATTATAATATGCATTTAAAATTTCTTAAATTATTATTTTTAAAATTCAATTAACCAAATTACATAAACATTTTATTTTAAAATTGTTAAAAAAGTAATTAAGTTTTTCAATTTTTAAAATTAAACATTTTCTATTTAATATAATAATTTTTAGATCACTTAATATTTGGTATTTAAATTTATAATCTATTTATAAAAAAATTGAAAAGTAGCAACAAATTACTATATCTATATTCTATATTCTTCATAAAACTATCAACCAAACAGATTAATATGGAAAGTTACAACTTTTAAAACCTCATCAGAAAACAAGATAATTGATTTATCAAAGTTTAATCGAGTTATTTCTATGAAATATCTTCATTCGAAAAAATAATGAATAGCTTATCTCTTTATTATGACAAATTCATGTAAATATTTTTATATTTCTCCATCAATCTTATTTTAATATTGTATAATTTTTTAAATAATATCTAAAAAATCAAAAACATTTTATGTTTTCCCAAAATTAATTTTTTGAACTTAGTTCATGAAAATTAATAATAAATATTTGTTTTTTAATGCAAAAGTTTTTTTTTAAAATAATTATAAATGTTTTATTTTTTATTATTATTGTTTTTACAGCAATTTCTATTATAAGTTTTTTTACATGAATTTCAAATTTATTTACCTAAATTATTTACTTCTTTTATAAATAAATTTTATTTTATATAACATATAAATAATATCATCTATTATATTTTTTTCCTTAAATTTGTGCATTGCGCGAGTTACCGTCTAGTAATATATATATGTGGCTATTATTTAAAAAAAAAAATCATTTTTGAAAAAGCGCTCATTAGGGGAAAGAACGAAAAGTCATCATCTCAAAAAAAGAACTAAGAGTCATTATTGTCAAAGAAATTGTGATGTATTCATAAGGTCTATGTAATATCAAAACTTTATTATAGTTTAATAAAAAAATTGTGATGTATTGACAGGGTTGTATATAATATCAAAATTAAACTTTATTATAGTTTAATAAAAAAAATTACTTAAAATGAACTCATTTTGTTCACTTTGTCTTAGAGCCTATGAAAGGCAAAGGCCACTCCACGTAAGCATTCATGGTGGAAATGAATGAAAAATCCACTTGGCTGGCTTCATCCAATTATGTTAAAGTAACTCTGTTTTTCTTCTTCTACATTCTCTCGTTATTTCTTTCCACTTTCCATTCTTTTAATTTCTTCCCTTTTGGTGGTATCACACACATTTCTTTCGCCCTTTCTCTTTTTTTCTCCTTTTGGGATTTTCCTAAAAACAAGTTAAGCTGTTCTCCAAATCCTCCACGTCTTTGATAGTGCCGTGCAAGAATTGTGAATTTCTTTTTTTAAAAAAAATGAGAATTAATTGGCCCATATATATCCACTTACTTCAAAGTGCGGTGCCACCATTTATTACCATCCCTTTTTTTCTTTTATAAAATTAAATCAAAAGTTGAGGTTCTATTCACCCCAAATTGAAAAAAAAAAAAAAAGTTGGCATATTAACACCACTCATTGATCGATCTCACTTGTTCATATATTCCTAGATCCAACAAATATACTATAACATATAGTTCCTTTCCAGAAAATCTCCAAATTTTTTCATCTTCTGCAACATCCATTGAAGCAGTGAGAATCATCAAAATATTATTCGTCTCACCTAGTACTACAAGAAAACAGGTCATTAGCGTCGGACAAAAGCCGACACTAATGCCAAAAAGCAAATGCAAAATCTATAGTTAGCGTTGGCTTTGTGTTGGTGTCGTGGCCGACGCTAAATGGCTTGACACAAATGTTTGTGTCGCCCTCAAGGCCGACGCTAATTTGTGTCCGCCATAGCCGACGCTAATTTGTGTCCACCATAGCCGACGCAAACTTACAACTGACGCTAAATTTAAAAGGCCGACGCTAAATGAAGAAAATATTTTAAAAAAAAATTGCATTGGCGAGGCCAACACTAGTATAGATTTTCCTATATACCTAATATGGATTCTTACTCATATAAGTATACTTAAGGATTCAATTATCTAATAATTATATTAAATTATCTCCGTGTTCATTTTTTTAACGAGTATCTAACAAGTTGATCTAGTTAGTAACTAAAAATTGAAGCTTTAAAAATCAGTTTATTGGTTAAAATCCTTGTCAACAAACTCTCACCTATAAAAAAATTAAAATTATAATTTACCTGCAATCCAGTATCTAATTCTGAAACCCACTGTCCAAACAAATCCCATCTTTGAGGTCCAATTGAATCCGGTAACCCATGCCCACTTGGGCCGGGAGGACTAGACTTTCACTATTTGATGGTTATTATTGACACCACCCATTTGCAGTAAGTTCACCCACAAGAGACAAATGAATTAGAGTGTCGTCCCCTCTAGAACGATCAAAACGCTAATCAGTAATTAAGAACAGGTAAAATATTTATTAGTGTTATATGAAAATTTTGGAGTCCCGGTCAATCGGGATATGAAAAATTTTATAAATATTGTTATTTTTCCTACAAATACTATTTAAAGAGTTAAATATAGTAAAATTATGTTAGAAAATATAGTTTTTTTTTTTGTATTTTTGAGAATCGGAATAATATGCATATATATATATATATATTTTTTAATTTTAATAACATTAATAAATGTCTTAAGGGCGTTATTTATTACAGTAAGACCCAATTTGTGACAATATTTGATTATGAAATTGAAAAAATAATTAAATGATGATAATTATTTTGTTGGATTTACGCCAGCAGTAATCAAGAAACTTACTTTTTAATTAATGTAATTAAGCATGCTGCGCATTGACAAGTACAAGTAGTAGGATGGAACTTAAAGGAGTGGCTTGGAAACTTCCAGTATATCCCGAGGCATTATATATATCGTGACTGAATTCGCATTCCCATCTACTACTACTATCAATTTCTTACCAGCTTCACAATAATAATGTCCATTAACGAAATAATTAATACACAATCAACTTATTCAGCGCACGTTGTTTTCAGATGCCAAAACAATGGATAAAATACATCATTTAATTCTTAATTTTGTAGAATTTGTGCACTTTATAATTAATGTCATTTCGTTAACAAAAATTCAACGAGACATGTTAAATGTCACATACAACTTCTAAACATCGTTTTTTATGTTTACCTGTGGGTTAATGAGAAAAAGGAAAAAAAAGAAAAGAAAAAATGAAACAAACAAAAAGGGGAAGAAAAAAATATATTAAAGAACGGTGGATTTGAGGATACACCACTTTTAAAGTGATGTACTATACACCAATAAAAAAATATGAATTATATGTGATTTTAAATTAAATGTATCATTCCGTATATCTATTTATTCATATTTGTTATTTATTAAGTATTTTTAACCCGTTATAAGTGAATTTTAACATTCACCAATTTTAAAGTGGTGTATCATACTTAATTGATTATAGCCTGTTTAAAAGAAATAAAATCACAGAGGTATGTATACATACAAAATATATAATTTATTATTATATTAAATATTTTTGATTGAATTTTGTATACATTTTTTATGTGGTGTACCATATACTATTTGGGACGTGGTGTATGGTAGAAGAAACATTATTAAAGAACAGATTGAAAAAAAAAAAGAAGAAAAAGAAAGAACACACCTTCTCTTCCTTAAATCCCCAAATTATGAAAATACCAACTTTAGAAGTAAGCTCGTGGAAGAAGATGAAAATTGGAAAAGAAGCCGTCACTTTAGCATGTTCACATTATATATGGATGTATAGTATTAAACTTTATTGAATAATTTTGGGACTTATAATTGAATGTTTTACAACAAATTAAAGCACTTATTTCTATTATTTGCATCGTTATTCACAAATTAATTAAGGAATTTTTCATATTATTTATAAGATGTTTACATATGTACTATATTAAATTTTATTGAAGAATATAAAAATTTAATTGAGCTTTTGACACCAAACCAAATCAAATGATTTATTTGTATTATTATTATTCATTTGTGGGACCTTCTTGAAAATTTATATAAAATTTCGAATAGGTTTATATCAAGTTTATAATCAGAGTATGAATTGAAAGTACATTATAATTCAATTCTAATTCTAAACATAAATTACATAGTTTCAAAATCACCTGTTACTTTTTTTTTTTATTTGGGATACCAACATCATAGTACCAATAACAACAAATGCACATAACCTAATTATACTAGTATTTTAAGGCCATAATTTCATTATCTAGTCTTTCAAAATGAAGAGCAATCAGGATGGAGAATTAGGACCTTAACTTTCAAAATTCAAAAAAATGTTGAAGAACAAAAATAATAACCTATGATTCCTAATTTTTGAAGTGGGTTAGTGGCATGATAAATATAAAACGACCATACTTTGAGTTTATCGTGATATTTAATGTGTGACATTAGATTTTCATTAACAAAGTTAATGCTAAATAAATGTCAATAACTTATTTATATCACGTCAAAAAAAATGAGATATATTTACGCAATAAAATATAAGAAATTTATAAACACTAGACAAAATGGGAGTGGAGGTGCCAACTCACTCCTAAACTAAGTGTAAATGAGAAATTTGATAAAATCAAGATATGAAGTAAGAAGCAAGAAGCTAAGTAAGCAATTCCAAGTCTTAAAATGAAACGATCATTTTGTTTTTTTAGCTAAAACAAATGATCCTACTGTGACAATAGAGTTAGAAGTTTTGAGGGTGATGCATATATAGTAACCTAATAATCTCCGTCCTGACAAGTTGACATTTAAAATAAAAGCAAACTTATATTTGTAACATAGACTTAGTGAAATTAAAGTTGTAGCTGTTAATAATAAGTAGCTTAAGATCGATATGAATTGAGGCATGTTGTGATCATTGGTTGATTATATTGTTGTGTGGTAGTACTAGTACTTGCGATCCATGGGAAGTATTGTCTTGTTCCGTGCACGTTGTTGACCTCACGACTATCTCCACCCCTCCAGCAGCAGCAGCAGCAGCAGCAGCAGCCTCCTCCTCTGTTTGATTATTGGGACTTGTACTAGTACTTTTTGATGATGGTGCCATTAATTGATTCATGTTTTTCATCTCTTTGCTTTTACCCCATAGAACCGCATATAAACCACATACTATCAACACTGCTCCAATAATGCTGCAACAATGCGATGCAATTCAATTTAGATCTAGTAATTAATAATAATTTCAAACAATATAATCTAATCTAATATAATATAATATAATCTAGGGTACGTACGAACCTTCCCAAATGTAACTTGTCGTTGAAGATGGTAGAACCAGCGAGTGCGACAATGAGAAGCATGAGAGGGCTGAAAACAGAGGCAAACAAAGGACCTCTCATGCGTACGCACCAGGAAATGACAACCACCATGGCTCCAGAAACAACAATACCAGCATAAGCTACGGTGAGAAGACGAATATTCCATCCCAATCTCCATTCATTCCAATCCCTAATATCAAAGCATAAGGCGAAGAGGGTAGAAACCAGAGAAGCCCATAGAGACATCAATGCTGTGCTTGTGTAATAGCAAGGGTATGATTTACTCATCTTTGTCTGTATTATTAGCCACAACGCGTATGAGATCCCACTCGCCAGGGAGCACACACCACCCAACATCCTCTTATTACTACCGTTACCGTTACCGTTACTGTTACTGTTACTGTTACTGTTACTAGTAACGCCGTCATCATGATTATTCAAGTGGGACCCAATATCGATTCCCTTACCTTTCACGAATGTCAGTACCATTGCCCCACATATTCCAGTTAGCGTCCCCACTATCTTCGCCTTCCCTCCTACTCTTCCCAAATTTAATCTTTCCAAACTGAATAATCAACAACTTAATTAATTTAATGCATGCAACAATTTAATTACAAATTCAATAATTCAATTACCCGAACGAAACCGCCAGGATAAAGGTTATGGCTGGTATAAGGTTCGCCATCGCAGATGCAAACGTTGCAGATGTTAAAGACAAACCCTCTAGGTAGAAGTTTTGAGCTAATGATCCTCTGCACATTATTAAATAAATCACCATTATATTATCCTCACTTTAATACTACTAAATTAAATTAAACAAAAAAAAAAACAATCCAAACACTTGAAATGTCACTAGTCAGGCTCGAATCCTATACCTATTATGCATAACCACTACATCACCACCTTTGTCATCTTATTTGACCTTTTATTATTATATATAAAAATATAAACTAGCTAATAAAATGTTTATTATCATCCTCTTCCAAACACTTTAGTTTTCCTAAATACAAAAAATAGTATATGTATTTCATAACATAATAAAATAATGCTGATAACAAATATTATTTTAATATGTTTTGAATGTTGAATATTGTTTTTCGTTAAATATTATTTTTTATTTTTGAATATATAATATTTCAATAATAAAAATATACAATTAATTAGTACATATTCAATTATTGTTTGATCACAATCTAACCAACAAACCGTAAACCAATGTCTTCACAACTTCAATGAGCAATCCAATTGTTAAAACATTTACAACGACAAGTCTTATTCCACTAGAAGTCAGCTATATTGATCAAGTAATGTCATTGTATATATTCTATTAAAAATCAAAATTTATAAAATATCGTTAACTAAAAAATTATTTTTAATGAGATATCTTATAATCCTTTTAGGTAGAGTTGTTCATAATCCAACCAACCCATTTTAAACCACCGAAACCGATTCAAAAAATCGATGATTGAAAAATCGAAAACCGAAAAAATTGCATAATTTTATTGGTTTGGATCGGATTTCGGTTCCTTCTATCAAAACCAAACCATATATACTATTTTTATATATTATCCATCTTTTCTCTTAGAAGATTGAATGACGTGCTTAAAACACTATTTTAATAATTTGATATTTCTTTCAATAGTAAATATTGTTTAAGTATTTATCAAATACATGTACGTATTATATATAAATATTTAAATAAAAATTTAGACAAGAAAATTTAAATTAAATATATGCATTATATCTATGTTTTATTATTAACATTTACTATTTTTTATAATAAGAACATATTTCAAAAATTAAATAAAAACCAAAAATCGATCTAATCCAAACTACAAAAGATTGGTTTAGACTTTAGATTGGTTCAGATATCATTTGAAAAAAGAAAATTGATCGAATTGAATGAATTTTTCCTTCAAAATGAAACAAAATGAAAAAAATCCACCCCGCGGACACCCCCTACTTTTAGGTCTTTACCTACCCTATTTTATTGAACTAAATATTATGCTATTGACTCTCCTCATAGGATACTTGCGGATATTACTCGTCACGAATAGTTGTGATTTATACCTATAGATATCCACAATTACACGTTACCTGCTAAAAATTTAAAAAAAAAATACATATTACATATACTTATATTATTCTAAGTGGTTTTACTTTAATTTTTAAAGAAAATACCAAATATTTAATAGAAAGAATATGTTATAATTTTATTTAATATCAAATGTCTTTAAGAATATAATATTTTCTCGCTTGATGTTTTAAATTAAAAAGAAAACATAAATATTAAGTAATAATTATATTGCTTAGACATTTTTTTTCAATTTTATTCTAATAATTAATATAATTTCTAATATATTTTTTATATAAAAATATAATTTTAGAATTTTTTATTTTTTGAAAACAATTTAATTGGATAAAATACCCACATGTGACCGGTGGGGCGGGTGATGGGAGGCTAGTACTCACCTAGTTCCGTCTCGTTGCCATCCTTAGTCGGCTAATAATCCAAACCACCTTAGCCCTCTTTATGTTATATTTGTCTATATACATACCACAGCAAGTCACCAATATCATATTTTTGGAACACACCAATATTATTTTGTATATATTCATTCCCACTTTTTTTTCTCCTGTAGTCCCTTTTAACTATTTTTAAAGCATTTACATAAAACCAAAAAGCAGGGTTGCTGTATTTTTAGTGTTTTTACAATGAAATTGAGAAATTGTTGATAAGGTCCTGAAAAGATGGCGCGTCATTAGAGAACATGTATAATGTTAGTAGGCAATGCAAACTGAAAATTTGTTTGAATTTGGACAGAATCTAGAAAGATCACGTAAATAAATATATACACAAATTGATGGTCCAGAAAGAGTCACGCTCGCTTAATTAGGAGTCTATGTGGACACCATAATACTCACCTTTTTTAATACTAGTATTAATTTAATTAGTTTGATGAAAATTAAGAAAGTAAACAAAATGGAAAGAATTGAAGATCGATCTAGAGGTTCGGAGACAAACATACCCAAATAAACCGCACAGAAATGACTGAAACAGTATCGTCCATGTCATCTTTGTCCTCTTCTTCCTGCATGCACATACACCCAAATCATCATCATCATCAATTGTTCGGTCTCTGTCTTACTTAATTATTTCTTAATTCATCATCAGGTTAATTGAGGTGTTTTCATTTACTGTTACGTAGCTATTGCTCTAAGCTATACGGCTACAGCTTCATCCACTTTTAATTAGAACCTATATATATATATATATGTTGTACACTAACAAGCTACTAAGTCAGAAGTGGATTCAATAATAATAATGATTCCATTATTAGTAACATTTAAAGTCCTTAAATTTGGGGATAAATATAAATAAATCATCATCATTCTCCCACTGACTACAGAGAGCGAGAGTGTCATCATCACGTGTGAAGAAAGAACTAACCTTTCAAGAATGAGAGCAAGAGGAGCGGTGAAAGCAGTTGCGAAGAGAAAACGATAGGCAACAAGGATCCTCAAGTTCATGCCATCGTTAACGGCGAGCTTATAGAGGATATTAACGCCGGCAAAAGCAATCTGAACCATTACCATCAGAAGCACAGGCTTCAACCCCTGCATCACATTCCATACATTCTTCATCATCATCCGATCCTCCGCGGATCGATCGATAACCACCAACACCACCACCGTACCGTACGTCGAGGGTCTATGATCAACTCTCACTACCACCACCACAGTCAGCACAGCGTATGTATGTATGTATACATACACTATACATATACTACTATACTCCTAAGAAACGCTGAATTAATTGATTCAAGCACTTTTAATGTAAAGGGTAGATGGAAAATTAATAAAGGAATAAATAAAAGTAAGGGATATTGAGGAGAATTTAATAGGCAATAGAAAGAAGAGAAAGGGGTATTTAAGAGCAATGCTTGGTTCCAAAGCACAAAGAGGCAGTGTTTGTTTGTTTCCCACATACATCACCCTTGCACGCTTTCAATTCCAGCCTCACACGTGCTAAAACCGTCTTCGTGGGTCAATCTCCCAGCATCTTCACTGCTACGTACCATACGGACGAATAAATAATCTCACTTACTAACTCATTAATTAATACAAAAATTAAATAAACTACTCCTCTATAAACTTACAACCCTTATTACTATGACTAATACTACTATTATTCTAGTCATACTACTATTATTCTATAGCAAATCATATTTAATATCATAAAGATACTATTTAAGAATTCAAACGTAATAAAAATATATTGGAATACGTAGTTTTTTTTATATTCCTAATAGATGAAATAATGTGCTCTTATAATTATTTTTCTATTTTTAATAACGTGTCCTAATAACACGGTATATGAACACCCTTATTCTATATTCTCTTACAATATTATTTTATAAATTTTCTTATTATTTTATAGAATACTACTCTGGACCTAAATATAAGCAAAAATAAACTAATTTACGCATATTAAGAAAGATAATTGACTGCATTAAATTTTCTTATATTTTGGAAAAAAAATTAAATTCATTTACTAAAATATCCTTTATATTATTTAATACTATAGAGTTGTATTTTATCTCATCTACTACTTCATTAAATGAATGATACTTTAGTGATTGTAGCATTAAATAACATTAAAGTAGTTGGGATTTGTTTATATTTTAGACCATCAAACATACTCTCTCCGTCCTAAAATGTAAGACCCCCTAGACCAATATTGTGAGAATTAAGAAAATTGGTTAATTTAATTAAATGCATTAAATTTGTCTAACAAAAAACATTAATTTCCAAATTTACTCTTTCAATCTCTTTCTATCACCTCACTCCCTCTCTCTTAATTAATATTTTGAATTCATCAAAATTAGTTAAATGGCAAGGGTATAATAGTAAAAAAAATTAAATGTGCACAAAAAGTTTCAAAGGATTCTATGAAATAGGACAAACAAAAACTCTCTAGAGGGTTTTATATGTTAGGACGGAGGGAGTAGAGCTTTTGTTGTTTATATTTCAGTCCGAATGGAGTAAATATTAATTAAAAAATAAATTTATTTTGTATTTTGAAACTAAGAACATTTGTAGGAAAAATTTATAATTCATGGATTTGGATCCACTCGAAAAGGATCCTTATCCATCACTCCTCTAGTCCAATTTAGTCTATTCATTGTATTCTTTTTCTTTCATCGTATACGTACAAAAAAAAATTAATGATTAAATATGTGTTTTTTTAACTGCTGCAGCTTGAGAGAATTCAATTTCCAAATTTATAGGAAGATTTAAAATTGCTTTTTAAACTTTTATAATTTGCAACTAGTTAAACAAAAAATTATTTTTTTATTAAACTGGTTGTAGTTGTAAATAAATTATTTGGGATAATGCTACCGTCATCATTCTTTTTATCTTTTGTCACTCTTTTAAAATTATATTTTAATTTAAAATATTTTTCTCAACTAATAAAATTAAAATATTAATACATAAATTTTAGAGAAGAATTATTGTCACTCTAAAATGTTTATTGTCATTTATTTTTAATTATTTTTTAATTTAAAAATATATTTTTCAACCATTAAAATTAAAATATTAGTATTTAAATATTATTAAAGTATATAAACAGAAATGCCATTACACAAAATGGAGTTGTGACAATATAACCTCATCCATTATTTTTCTACCAAAAAAGAAAGGAAATCTCTATAGGAAACTAGTAGCACAAAATTGTCATTTGGAAATAAAAATGTTTATTACATCAAAATTTCAAGGTTAATTAGTAGCTAATTTAGTAGCTAATTGGTAATAAAAAAAATTAGTTAAAAAATTTTATTTTGTAGTTGATTAATAGCTATTTAAATACAAGTTAGCTATGATATTTTTTTTATAGCTATATTTTATAGCTAATTAAAATTTAATTTGATAACTAATTTGTATTAGCTAAGAAATTTTTTTAGTGGTTAATCTGTAACTGTCTAGATATAAATTACCTACAAATAAAAATTTGTATAACTAATATTAGAATTTCTTGTAGTACAATTTGTTAATTTCATTTATAATATTTGGACTATACAAAAATAGTTGAGAGATAATAATTTTTCTGTTCTTAAGAAATACAATTTGTCAATCTCTTTTATTTTTGAATCTTAAAGAACACTAGTTAACTTTTATCTAAAATTTAATCAACTCTTTATAAAATGAACTAAATACGACTAAATATATGAGTATATTGTGCAGATTAATATTGCATAGGAACATTTTTAAAAAGGAAAAAAAAAATCTTGCACACTACTATTCACTCTTATCTTATTTATAATTCACATAGTGTCAATATTTTAGGGAGTTGATATCGCTACTTTTTTAATTGTTATTACCACTCCTTTTTAATTTTTTTTATTATTATAAAAAGTATTTTATACTTACATGTATATAAAAGGAGTGGCAATATTAACTAAAAAAGTGATAATATCTATTTTCATTTTTAAAAATAAATAGGAATGACTAATGTTGTTAATTAAGTGGCTATAAATGGGTTGTGAACCTTAATGATGTGCACCTATCATTTTTCTTTTAAAAATTCACTATTATGCTTTTTTTGTTTTTTTTATAGACAAATACTCACACATTCATTACACACCCTAAACTAAATTATTCTCCTATTCTTCTTTGTCAAGGTTCGAACCTTGGACCTTCTGCTCTTAAACCTTATGACTAGGTACATACCATTTGAGAGCTAAAGCTCTTGTGATTATGCTTTTTTTATTGGGCTCTTGCAATTCGTTTGTATGAGTTTGACGGTTTCTTCTTTTTATGATAGATTTCTTTATTTTTTTATTTCTTTTAACATTTAGAATACATTTAGCCTATAATAATTACTAAGGGTCCCGTTTAATTAAGATTTTAATAGAATGAGAACTAAAAAATACACAAGTCAAAATAAAAATTAATGGTTAAGATTGATATGCAAAAATCGAGACAATCTAATGGAAGTAAATATTTTTAACTTTGGTCAAAAGTAATTTTGACAAAATCAAAATCATAAACAAACAGACCCTAAACTATTATGATATTGACTTTTTGTTTTTCAAATTATGGACATCTATTTCAGGTTTTTTTTTTTTTTGCTTAGATCTTGTGTTCCTTTTTTTCTTGAATTTTTATTTTGTCCTATGTTTATTTTTTCGGATAGACTTTGATACTATTTTAGAAATTATATAGGTCTAACTCTTCTCAAAAGATAACTTAGAAGGAGAGAGTTGTAGACTTTATAAAATTTATCATAACTCTTATTTTAGACAACATAAAACTTTTTTCTTCCATCACTCATCCTTAAGTTCAACTAACTTTTATTTTTCTTTTCAGGTGTGACTTGGTTTTTCACTAATTATTTTGAAGATACACTTATTAATATATACAAAATGAGTATAATAATCTCAATAAAATAGTTTTGACATATACATTATACTCCAATCACTAGTTAATATATTTAAGATACTCATCAATTATCTATAAATTTTTCTGTTAAGATATACGATATAATAAGTCATTTAAGATTAGCACAGCTTACAAAAATATACGTGAGTGAATAAATAGTACAAGGTTCAGTTTTTAGAGTAGTTAAATTCCTCCCAAAAAAAAAAAATATAATAAGAAACAAATGCCATTTTGGACATGTTAAGTACTAAATAGTAAGTTGGTTAATATCCATAAAGACACGTTACAACTTACACAGCAAAAAAAAAGAAAGTTGGACAAGGGAAGTTCCTAAAAGGCGCATGTTAGTGGGGTCTTGGATGGGAATTCAATCTATTTTACTATAAAAAATCAAAAAAGGGACATAACTAGTTCTTTTTTTGAAACTATATATCTTTTGCAGCTAATTCTAATATGCTTCGTTTGAAATGGTGTTGATGGTGGTATAAGCAGCGTGCATTCATGCTTGCAAAATACCTCTAAGATATTTACTGAAAAAAATATATCATTAAGACACAAGAAATTATTTATTTATTTATTTATTTTTATAAATAGGAATACTAAAATTTAAACTTATAACGTTGTACATACTAATATCTACTTGTTAAACCCCTCACCACCAGCCTAATCCTAATGACTAAGAAATCATTTAACTAAAATTTCAAATTAAATAATAATAAATCATCCTTTAATTTGTTATCAATCATCAATTTAAAAAACATTTGCAAGAGTAGAGTAAATAATAAAAAAGTTAATTTAAAATTTAGTGAATCACTTAAAACTCAACAAATCATTTAACTAAACTTTCATGTTAAAAGTACAACAAATTATCCTTTTATTTTTAATGAATATTTCAGTCCCTCAATTTTATTTATTGTGCAGTTTTGATTATTTTATATATTGTTAATAGACAAATATTAATAAATATAATAAAATAATAATAACAATAAATGATAAATATTTTTTAAGAAAGGAGGGGTTGCAACATTCTAGATTTATTTTAATTAATAATATATTTTTTACATAACAAAATATGTTTTAGTTTTGTTTATTAATTTAATATATTTATTAAAGTTTGATGGTTGGCCATGAAAATTTTTGTGAAAAATTAATGGAATAACCGAAATTGCATAATAAAAAAAAGTTGAGGAACTAAATTTGCTTAATTAAAAAATGAGAAACTAAAATCATACCATAATTAAAGTTAAGAGATCATTAAAAATGTAATTGTGCCTTTAATTATCTAAGAAGTAAATTCTAGTATTAAAATGCATCCTATATAAGAGAGTCCAGTTTAGAATAAAAATAAAAGATAGAGTACAAGGAGTGTTGATATCATGTCATGTAATTATGTAAAAGTAAATGTTATTGCAACGCTAATTTATAAAACTCTAATCTGTATGGTATTTTTCCCGTTTGTTTTTCTATTTTGTACCTTCTGTTCGCATCTTCCCAGCAAGAAGCAATCAAAATATTTTTAATTTTATGTGTCAAACACATGGTGAATTTTGATTACACTAAAAATAATTTTTAGACTAAGTTTGTTGGGAGACCACTTTAGTGATCTATTAACATGAAAAAAATTAATCTTTGATCATTGACTAAAAGATATCTTTAGGGCACAAGGAAATAGTAAAATTTTAGAAATTTGGGATTTTAAGACTAATTGAGTTTGCTAGTAAAAAAAAAAACTAAATGAATTTCAAAATGTGAGACTTATGTTTGTGATCATCGGAAGAAATTGAAAGAATGATGGTTAAGCAGAATTTGGAAAAAGAAAGACATATTTGTATATTTGGTTTTGACATAGTAAATGAGAAGGTGATCAATTATTGTGAGGCAAAGCTTCAGCTTCGGGTTTCTGTTGATTGCTTTCGAGTTTTGCCTCCTCTTCCTTCTTGGTCTCCTCACCACCCTGCTCTTCTTTCTTTTCTTCTCCATTGACATTGAGCAAGGTGTCTAGAGACTTGTTATCAGAGGAAACAGGGACTTCCTCTGTTTTGTTGTTCTCTTGCTCTTGCTGTTGCTGCTCAACCTTAACCTCCTCGGCCACAGGTTCGGGCACCGGGGCCACGCCTTCGTCGGTCTTTGGGTTGCTACCACAGTTGCCCATGTTTGATTTAATTAATAAGGTAGAAAGAGGAGAACGAATCAAGTTGTTGTTTTTGTTTTTCTTGATTTGTCCTCCTCCTCCTCTTCGATAGATCAGAGCAGCAATAAGCAAGAGATGAATAGGAATGGTGTGTCACATTGTGTTTTATAAGGCTCCTTTGGGTTGGTTGTGGGAATTTGTGTGGCTTGCAAATTTTTTAGGAGTTTAATTAAGCGAATGCTATTAACAGCTGTGTGATTAACAATCAACCACATAAACCAAAATAATACTCCTCACACGTTGCCTTTTATATATAGTAGTAAGTATAAATTAGAAATTAGTTTTCATGTGCAACTGAACCAAGGCCACACACTATACTATACACTCTACTCTACTGCCTTTTCATATTGAACTAGAATCAATTACTGAATCTCATATCAGTTCAGTAAAACTACCCGATTGCAAACCTGGTTGAAGGCAAAAAAAATAAAAATAAATTTAAATAATTCACTTGTTTTATTTGCATTTGGAAATAAGTCAAATTAAATATCCATTCAAAACGTAGAAACTACTGTAATCCTTACTTAGGTGTGCTGTTGGTTTACTACATTGAAACATGAAATCAAAACAGAGCGGTTACGTCAAAGAAAAGTTTTTCATCCAATTTAAAACATACAATTAAGCATACAATTGGTTAAAGATAAAGAGAATATATTGTTAGATTTATATATGATTTGGTTAAACATAAATGGTTTAATTATATACAATTAATTATATACAGATTTAACTATATATTTCTGTACGTTTAATTAATTGTGTCATAGGTTATATATTTTGAAATGTATAAAAATGGGGACTCTTACGTTAAAGTGTTTTTTTTTTTGTTTTTAATTCAACGAGGGTTAAAGTGTTTTTTAAAACGATGAATAACAAAGGAGATCTATATAATCACTTGTCCCGTTTCTGCAATTGAAGTTTGTCAAAGGGAATGTAGGTTTAATTCCATAGAGTTTATTTTGCAGGCTTTGATTAAAATTTGTCAATTTAAGGTAAAGATAGTATATCATAACATAATGGAATATGGTAATAGGTTACTGTTCTTGTTTAATAGTATACGGGTAACAATGTCATTAAAATATTTGTTAAGATTAATATAATTGTAAAAATAATTACAAGTCTACGTTATTAGGTCTCTAAATAAAATGTAACTAGTTATATTTTTTAATAATTTTTTATTATATTTAACTCATTAAATAGTACCATAAAGACATTAAATATCATTTGTCTTAATATATTAAGAAAACAAAATAAGACAATAAATCATATGAATATAACGCTTTCAATAAAATTAATGTGATTCTTAATGAGTCATTTTTTGTTGACAAGTATTATATTCATGTGATTTATTGTAAGTAGCTCACAACATGTTCTGTTTAGGGATTTATTTTGTGATGGTATTTATGGTACATAAGTTGAGTTTTTTCGAGACAAGTTCAGTGATTAGCATTGTTTGAAGTGATATTTAATGTTATTAATTTTTTTAATATTAAATTAATGATTATAAAATTATTTATAAGCGGGTACACAATTTTTTACTTATGCACCACAAGTGCAACTTTGTTTTACATTCTTATGTTTTTTTTGACTTAAATTCACCCGTGGTCGATTAAATATGGTGTGAACCATATTTTATTTAAATCAGTTATGTATTACTCCCTCCGTCCCTATTTATAAAAACTTTTAAAAAAAATTATTTGTCCTTATTTATAAGAACCTCTTTAAAATTGTGTACATATTTAAATTATTTTTACTAAATTACCTTTATTTAATCAAACACAAATTTAATAAATTTTTCTAAATTTACTAATTTTTTAATTCTTGTATTTTTTTTAGATGATTTTATATTTAAGGACGGAGGAAGTATTATTTATGCTTAATTTGGCTTTTGGTCTTGTATCTAAAAGGTATAGCTAATGTGCAATTTTCAGTATCCGGTTTCATTATTTTCTTAATTCAAATAATTAGTACCAAAGTTTCTACATGAAATTTCAACAAAAAGAAAAAAAGAAAGAAAGCTTTCTACCGAAACAAATAATGTCGTATGTACAGTACTACTGAATCATCTGGTAAATGGCAATGTAACACATGAAATTGAAAGACGATGATATACATATATAGTGATTAAAGTTTCAAGCAGCATATGCTTTGGATGCGGCATAAAGCTCTTTGATTTGCTCCACTTCATCGTAGCTTCCTAGAAATATTGGTGCTCTTTCATGTATTTTCTTCGGTACCGACTCAAGTGCCTGCCATTATTCAACCCAATTATTTCAGTTTGCAGAAACGAATGCAGAGTAACAGAATCATCAGATCAGATCAGACGTATGTTATTTGAAATAATACATACCCCTTGTCTTCCAGTGAAAGCCTGACCTCCTGCTTGCTCCATCAAATATGACATTGGAAAAACTTCATACAAAAGTCTGCACATTCATTAAGCCATGTGTGTGTGATGTGTTTAAAGTTAAACCCCTTAATCTATGTAACTTACAACTAAATTAAGACAAGGTTACATCACATCATATCATATCATATCATTACCGTAGCTTTCCATTTGGGCTTTTGATGTCAGTTGGGTACATGAAGATTCCACCATATAGCAATGTTCTATGGATATCCGCAACCATACTGCATTACATTACATTACTCATCCCTCTTAGCCATTTAATTAAATGATAGATGACACACTTGGAGAAATCAATACCAAGTTCAGAATCCAATATACCTTCCTATGTACCTAAGAGACTTTGGTGGTGAACCATCTTGTGGAAACTTGCATTTTTCTACATATCTGCCAACACAGAAAAGTGTCAACAACTTTGCTACTTATGAATTCAATCAAATCAACTATTTAGCTAAGAGGATCCCCCAAAACTTACTTAGTGGTTGGTTCATCCCAGTTTTTGGCATTTCCCTCATTCACTGAATAAATCTTTCCTTTCTTTGGTACCTATGCAATAAACACATAGTAACAAAAAATAAAAAACTTAATACACACAAGTACAAGAGACTGATGAAAATCTAGAGTCACACTCACAAATACTAACATTTTGGTTCTCATTTTAAAATTCAAATGACTTTATATACGAATTTGACTGGTACATAAGAGTGTACCTTGATGTTTGGGTGAGTCAATATGAACTCCCCAAGGGAAGGATCAAGTGTAAAACCATTCACTCCATTGCCTGTGCTTAGCACAAACTGCAATATTGCAGACTTAGCTTTGTTCAAGATATCCATATCCATGACAAGGAAAAGGAAAATACATCTTAAAATAAAACCAAAGAAAATTGCTGTACAAGACATGTTGCATGGATTGATGTTTGTTTTACCGTGCAAGAGCTTCCATACATGCAGTAACCAGCTGCTAACAATCTATTCCCAGGTTGTAACACGTCTTCAAGACTAACTTTAGATTCATCTTTCACCATGTATATACCAAATATCTATATGCAATTCAGAAAATTATGCTATTATTATTTATTATTAGATTATAATTTCTATTCATGATGTCTTTTATATGAAAGTTTCATACAGTTCCAATAGAAACACCGCAGTCAATGTTTGATGATCCATCCAAGGGATCGAACACAACAACGTATCTGCAACATTAAATTAAAAGGAAATTTGTTAGTAGTTGATTAGATTTGTTAATTTGGCCGGAGAGTTAAATGGTTCTAGAGCTTGGAACTTACTTGCCACGCTGTGATGGCGGCACGAGAATAGGTTCTTCCACCTCTTCTGAAACAAGAAGGCACTGACAAGGAAACGAATTGCATTTCTAAGAGTCAGGGAAAAAAATAATTGATATGAAGAAAAAAGGAGAAGAAAGAAAAACATATAGACATATAAGCATTCTAATAGGTTTCAAATGGAGAAATGAGAGCATTACGTTACAAAAATGACACATAATGGAAAGTGGTGACTTACAGTGCGTCCACTGCTGATTAAGGCCTTCACAAATACTTCATTAGAAATCACATCCAATTTCTTTTGCTCCTCACCCTGCAAAAATATGGTACTCCTAATATTAGCAAAACAAAACAAAACATCATAACTAAATAAAATGGTATACGCTCTGATAATAAAATCGTATTATTTATAAGGTGATAGTGAGACAGTAATGATCAAGAATAGAGGAATTCACTTGAACATTGGTATCTCCAGCAAGTCCAAGGAGTTTAGCCAATCCTGCCTGCCAATAAATAGAATACAGGTTTAAGAGAATGATGTTGATATGTGTTTAATACTTTAATTAATGATACCATACCATACCATACCTTGTAAACAGCAGAACAGACGAATTTGCAGCCAAGAACAATGTGACTGAGGAGGATGGTGAAATCGCCACGTGATTCCGGATACTTTGACTGCTCATTCAGAACAAACCGAGTGATTGTCATCAAATCAGTCCTCTCAGTATCTTCTTGGTGATCCATTTCTCTTTCACAAACACAGAAAAATGTAACTACCAATTCCCACTGCTACTTCTTCTTCTGAGATTACCACCAAAAAATATTGTGTTTGGAATGAAGGAAGACGAGTTATTCCAAAGTTGTGCTAAGTCATAAAGATGATGAGAATAATTAAAGAGTATTTATTTAGTACTATAAGCTTGTGCGTTTCCTAAGTAACGTAACACAGTGGAGATCGAAACAGAAAATTTAGGAATAATATAATAAATAAATAAATAAATGTGTTTGTCAACGAGATGATAGGAATGACACATCAAATCAAGCTGTGATGGACTCTACCAATTCTTCCTAAGGGACAGAATTGAACATGGCACCAATCCCTCCAAACAATACACTTCAGTACAAATCATTTTATACAATTATTATTTATTAATATAACTCAATTTATTTAACTATTTTTTATTTACATATATTTTAGTAAAATTGTTGAAAGAAGAAGTCCCACGTTGCCTAAAATAAGAGTTATGATAACTTTTATTTGGATTGAATTTGTTGAAATCGAACCAACTCAATCCATACACAATCCTACTCTATATAGAAGTTAGAAGAACATAAGATTCTTTGACTTTTTCTCCGTTGACTTCTTCCTTCTTTTTATGTTTTGTTTTGTCCTATTCATTTTTTTTTTCAAGCCCTTCATGATATCAGACGTATCTTTTTTTATTTTTTCCGTCAATCTTAATATTCTGGATGAGGATAACATCTTGTTCATCTGATCTAACTCATCCAACTTCCACGTAGAAAACTAAGAAAAATAAGGGAACGTTTTGTTTGTATTCTGGTTCGTCTGATCTGACTCCATCTCTGTTACTATTTACCCGAAATGTCAATCCAGAATCCCGTTTGTATGGGATTGTGTTATGAATTGGGTTAGAAATAATTAATGAAGCTCAATTTTGTAATATTCTCTTAGTCTATATATATAATATATAAGTGTTTTAGGAAGAAAATAGCAAGAAATGAAAAATATAAAATTTTATTTTATTTTTTAAGAAGGATCCTCCACTCTAGTGAGGAATTTATCATTTAAATTTTGGTTCATTACATTCTGATGCTTTTATTGAGAGAGGATTGAAGTCTTCAATGGCTTCTTTCTACCCTGAATATAAAAATTATTCCTACTGGAATTATTCAACACCAACCATCCAGCATTCATTTGGCTTTCAACAAAATCAATATCAGTACCATCGTCCTTCATACCCAAATGTCATTTTTGGAGTTGAGCAAAACACACACTCATCACCTACACCTTCATCTATCTTTTCTAAACTATGTATCAAAGTATTTTCACCTAGTGAATTTGAGTCCAGAATAGAGAAGGGATTGTGTTATACATGTGATGATAAAGCTCATTATGGCCACCGATGTAAAAATTCATTTGCGGTTTTGATCTGATATGAACCAAACGCTGATCTAGAGCCTCACGCCGGATCGCCCAAAAACCACCCACGGGAAGCCGATTTGAAGTCTCACCAAGCTTCATCGGAAAACGATTTGCCAACGGAGCCAAACGGCTTCAGAACCGTCGTTCTCACCGCCATGACGACAACAGAAAAGAGGATGACGACGCTGCAAAATGAAGACGAGGATGCTCTGTTTCCGTCCGAGAACGACCTTCCCACTGCCACTTCAAATGACGCGTACTGTGCAAAGAAGCCGACGCTGCCTCTTCCTGTAGCGATTGTTTCTCCAATGCACAACCAGCTAGCTCCACAACTGGTTTTACAAAACCAGTGGAATTTGCCCCAAAAACCACCTAGCTTGTTGGCCTCTTCTCCACTGTTAGATCATCAAAAAATTTCTCTCTCTCCATTCACACCCTTAATCAAACACCTCATTATTTCTCTCTCTTCCCAACTCATTAATGAACCACTTTTTACAAGTAAAAAGCCTGTTTGTGCTGCCATTTTATTCGCTACTTTAGGTTCACCAATACCCTCCATGCATTCACCATTGGATTTTTACAAGATTTTTCCCAACATGTCTGAGCCGTCCATTTTCCAAGAGACATGGACTATGCCCCATGCTTCTCCCTATGCTCCCTCTCATACCAGATTAGACGAAAAGGAAAAAAAATATCGTTTTGGAATAATAATAATAGGTTAGATATTAGTACTTTATTTGATTTGAGTTGTTAGTTATTTGTATTTTTTAAAATTTTAGTTATTAGAAAATTAGTGGTTTTATTTTAATATTTTATATGATCTTTATCACATTAACACCATGAGCCTTGAGGACAAGGTATTTGTGAAGGGGAATGGAATCTTATGAATTATAGTAGTGAGCTAGAAATAATTAGTTAAGCTCAATTCTAGAATATTCTTTTAGTTTATATATGTAAGTGTTTTAGGAAGAAAATGACAAGCAATGAAAAATATGAATTTTTTTTTTCTAAAAGGAATCATTCACTCTAATGAGGAATTTATCTTTTTAATTTTAGTTCATTATAAATTGTTGCTGATATAGTCATATTTTTCTCGACCTGACTCTCATGAAGGTTGAAAGATGGTCTTTAACACATGGGTTTTCTACCTCCAAGATGCTTTCAAAATATATTCAAATAAAATAAAATTTTACTATGTTAATATCTTGTTTTCAGTTTTAATTCAAATGAAATAAATTTCTCACATGGGTCCGACGTCACATTATATGTAGAGCTTACTGATAATAGTAAAGTTTCCACTTCCAATGATCTTCTACATTTTGTTGTACCTATACAGGAACTAACTCGGCCAAAAGAAGATTAGTAAAGCGCCTCTCCCACTCCCATAACCTTCTCTTCCATCCTAACCTCCACATCCATCCATTAATGGCCCAACACCCCATATCTGCCACCCTCGCCATTTTATTAAAAGATACTTTGTATAGGTTCCTATATTTTAAGCAAAGCACCCCTCTTTTTGTCCAATTGTCATGCCAAAACGAAGTCTTACAACCGTCCCCCACCTGCCTCAAAAGATTATATTGTAACCATCCGCAACTGTCGTTTTTTATAGAAAACAAATTCAGAAAGTCTTTCCACCAAAGGGAACCTTCCACCACATCCGAACTAAGTTCTACTCCCCCATCCTCATATTTTGATTGCAATACCTTCCACCATAAAGATCATTGTTCATGTTTTAAGCGCCATACCTTTTTTCACAAAAGAGCCTTATCAAACAATTTCACATTAAGCACCCCTAACCCACCCTCTCCTAATCCCTTACAAATCGTGTCCCACGCCACCCAATTAATCCTCTTATACCTTCACTACCCCCCAAAGAAACAACCGAAATAAAGATTCAAGTTTAGTGATGATACCTTTGTTGGGGAATTATCTTAATTTCAACTAATTATTAGGTGTGGGTTGACTATTAATTAGATAGGATTATTATCAGCTATTCAAATTATTTGATTTAACCGCTTAGTGATCGGCACAAATTGGTTTAGATACCGCAACAAAAATCTGTTTTAGATTACAACAAAAAGATAAAGATTAAGATGTGGACTCTGATGAGTGGAAACCTGAGTCTAGCCTAGTTCCCATAGGCGGTTATTATAAATAGACCTGTAAAGAGGTGATGGTCTCCAACACATCAAACCGCCGATTAGCCAATACCCTTCCCCATTCGGAATGAGGCATCCCGGATTGGGACACAAGAGGTTTGATCGAGGAAGGCCGCAACACCACATCTCGTGACTAATAAAGCTTCCGCTGCAACTCGTGGTTATGAGCACTAAAAGATCCAAGTAATTCTTGAACCCTAACTCTATAATTCTAACGTAACGATTTGGTCTAAGAATATTCCAACAATTTGGAGCCTCGAAGAAGGAAAGAAAGTAAATTGGAATTGGCGTTAAGACAGACTTAAGCAACACCACTTTCCCACCAAGAGATATATTCTTTGCAGACCATGACAACAGCCTGTTACTGACTTGTTCAATGACGGGTGTCCAAAAGACTTCTTCTCATGATCGCCAGCAATTGGTAAGCCCAAATAGACAAAAGGACAATGCCTTATTTTACAACTTAAAGCAGACGTGCAAGAGTCACCCACCGTCTTGATTAGTAGTTGCAGAGTATATTAGGATTAGCTGTAATTAATTGTGAAAATAAATTATGAAAAAGAATCGATTGTCTGAGACGTAATCGATTTTTGTTTGGATATATTTATTGTTAGAAACAATTTTTAAGATAATTTTAAGTTGTGAAAAGCGATGTTGAAGCTTTTTGAAACCATGTCTAATATTTAGTTGAAGGACAATTTTTTTTTTCTTTGTTTAAAGAATAATTAAAAGTTTTTTTAAGTGCAAAATACAACTATCCAACATGTACGTTAAAAAATAATCTTATCCAGACACACTCATAATTTTAAATATTAAATTACATTGATGCTTTACTTTAATTTCATGTAGCAAAAAAAAGTTAGTTCAAACTTTAAACTAACATGATCATTTTAAAACAGTAGAGGTTAAATGTATATACTTTAAAAGAACAAGGGAGGAGTTTACTATTTTTCAGTTATATTTTATCTCAAATATAAATCAAGATATTTATATTAATTTGTTATCGAAATGCATGATGACGGATAATTATTAAACTATGGTTAATTTGAATATATTTTAAATGATATTATGTTTATTTTTTAATTAAATTTCCCTAAATTTAGTAAATTCAGTACTTATGAGAGAGAGTTTGTTGATTTGAGTTTCATCCTTATCTTGTGGATTGATTTAGATAAGATTTAATCCCTAAATTATTGGATTGCAGGTAAATAGATAAAAGCATAAAAAATAATGGTGAAGAAAAAGGAAAAAAGATCTGAAGAAACCTTATCTGATATTATTTTATCATATCTTGAGCAAAGATAAATCACTTGGGATCTCTTTAAAAAGTCTCATCCACTGCTAGGAGAGCCATCTTTGCACGAAATTTAGAGTTTTAGGGAGAGAAAGTGAGAAATTGAGAGATGGTAGCTTAAAACCCTTAACTTGGGATGAGATGTAACTTGCTGTGTCAATTTTCAAACTCAGGGAATTTAATTTGAAAAGAGGTTACGTGAAAAGGAATTTCATCAATGAAAGTCTATAGATAGTTTTCATTTATCAACCACTTTTAAAAAGAGAATTCTTATTGCGTGGCAATACCGTTTAAAGAGGAATCTTTGTCAGTGGTTTTTATGCTTGGCCATTCAATTAAGTTCTTAAGTTTTGGGAATAAACATCATAACAATGAAATTTAAGCCAAGTGTTTTTATAAATTGTTTTTAACCTTTTTTACCATTACAAGCACTTATTTTACAAACTCAATTTTCTAAATAATTAAACTAAATTGTTTTGTAGTTGCTCACTGAGGACGATAACTTATTTTCCATTATATTGAAAGAATTTTAGTTCTCTAAAATATGAATAATGTTTAGAAATAATTATGGAACAAAACAATAGCATGGTCGATTGTGACTTTTTGAATAAAAATGTATTTGAAATTTAAAATATATAAAAACACCAAATCGGATTTTTTTTTTAAATATATTTCATGAATTTTATAAAACAATTTATGAAACAATCGCCAAAAAAAAAAAAGTATACCATAAAATCCATTTAAAAAAAGTTTACAAAATCCGCACCCTGAACCGTAATTAGACAAATACTATGTAATTTGTAAGAAGAAAAATAGAATTAATATGCATTATATAACATGTTTTAACTAACACATTACACATAGGTACAATGTGATTGTAGCTTGCCTTGTTTTTTTATTGAATATGTGAAAGTTACGTTATCTCTAAGTAAGAATAGCGTGACATTCCATAATTATTTAATAACCGTTTCATGCAAATTTAGTTTTAAAAAATGAATTAAGCATTTTCTTATACAGTAAATACTTTAATAATAAAAAAATCTATTTTAACATTATTTTTGGTTTTTTATTGAAAAAAAACATGTTTTTAGTTATATATATGGCCGTATTTAGTGAGAATACTAAACATGTAAGAACATGAGAATATTACATTTTGATTATATAACCATGTATTTATGGATGAGAGAGAAGATTTTAATGCATAATTGTATAGTTAAGATTCATGATTTCTATGTTATCACATGGTTGTATGGTCAAAGATTCATAGTTCTCATATTCTCACATGTTTATATATATATATAATTATTTATTGATCAGTAATCATAAAAAAATTGTAATGAGATATTTTTTATAGGGAATTAATGTAATTATAATTTGACCAAAATTGGCAAATTGGATGGAACCCTAATTGAATCCTAGCAGGGTGACATATGGGACTACGACTATAATTTGATCCGAAATACTCCTACAAGCTCTTGGAAAGAACACCAACAACAGTTCCCAATCTCACCTGCTCTGCGTCCTCTCTTCGTGCTCTGCAATGTACGCCTTAAATCTTCTCTCCTTCTTTCGTTGGATCTATTATTTCTCTTTGATTTGAATTCATACACTTCTGTCCCCGCTTATCAAATCTAGGGTTTTGAGATTTTGCTGCGATTTCATTTTTTGTTTAGGGTGGTATTCTTAAAAATATGAAAACCTGATAGAGATAGCGATAGTGATCTAGAAATATGCTTTCTAGCCCACCCTTGATTGATTGGTACATAAATAGTAGAGATTCGAACATGATATTGAGTCTCTGTTTGACTTCGATGCAAAAGTTGAAATTTCTGTATGATGGGTCTCTTGAGGGAGGATGATTGCATTCTACGAATTCAGGATGGTGATTTGTTGATTTCCGTCTTATTAGGTGTAACCTCTTGAGGGTGAATTAATCGAAATTATATCAGCGATGCTCTTTAGATGTTAGCTGTATGTTGTTACCTGATATCAATAATCTATTCAGTCATTGGCTGTCCATAGTCGGCATTTGTGTTAAATTGATTGCTCCTGTTTTGATTCACACTATGTTCTGTGGTGTTTAACATTAATTTTGGCGAAAATACTGCTTTAAATGAGTTTGATGATGCGCTTGGGGTTGATTTAGTGAGTATAATTTCAGAGGACCTAGACAAACACGCTGACTTAACTTACTTGGCTCTATTAATATTAAAATTAAAATGGAATTATTGCAGTTCCTTTTATCAATTTGAAATACCTGTTTCCATTCACTTGGTTGCATACTTCCATGGTTTTGTTTTTGTTTTCTTTGTACTATTGCTTTTGCTTGTGCTGATTGCAAATTTCCATTTGAATAATACTGACATTACATTATTAGTTTAACTTCTTGTGAAAAATATTGCATATCTTTTCTTATTCTTATACGATTATGGTGTCAAACTGTCAATTGCTTCTGTTAAGTTCTTCTGGTTAGGTTTTTATTTCTATGTCTTTTTTCTTATGGCATTGAGGATTCTCTCCTATTTATTGATTTTCATCATCTTTTGATTTTGTCATGAATTTAGGGCTGACGAAGAACCTGTTGATCAGAAAAAATATCTTGAGGAGTCTTGCAAACCGAAATGTGTAAAGCCATTACTTGAATATCAGGTGTGATTTTTTAGTGTGTAGAATTACTATAAGCTGGATCTTTCAAAGATGAGCTTTTTTCATAAATTGAGTGATAAGTACACGATTCTTTTACTTCCATTTTGCCTTATTTTGGAACTGTTTGTAATTTTGTATGTTGGCACTATGATTGGATTTTACAGTTATTGTTTAATTTTATTGTCCATTATACACCAGTAAAATTTGTGGTATGTTCTAATAAAAATTATAGTTAGAGAAACTATAGAGGGCAGTGCATATGGAAACAAAGATGAAGAGAGTGCATGCAAGAGTCATGAAATAAAGAGAACATAGAAATTCTGTTTAGTGAAGAAAACTTTGAAGGAGTCATCTGATCTGGTGTCTTTGATCTTATTATTTGGATGTTTTAGAGCTAATGAATAGGCCAGATAATGATGAAACTGAATCATTAGTCCAACACTTTCCCTCTTTCAGATGAGTTTTGCCCTTTGCTCTTATTCTATGGATAATATGACATGATTTGGGAGTCTGCTCCAGGCGATGAATTAAAGTTTGTAAAGGACTGCTGGTAGATGTATTACTAGCTTGTGAATTTGTATTTGTTATATACTTTTGGAGAGTTGGTACTGATGGAACTTCATGAGAACTAAAAAGCAAGGCTTCTAAATTACATATTTGGCACTGTGGGGTCAGGTTGAAGATCTCAGCTTCAATTCTATGTTGAAAAAAGAAAAGAAAAAACAAGATAAATTAATGGAGGCTTTGTCTTACATCCCCACCCCCTGTTATAATCGAGAGAACTAACATGAACAATTAGTTCGTAAGCAACTTGGATTGTGTTGTTAGTTGAATAGATACCCTGAATGGTATTGATGAATGAACAATGAATTTAGGATTGAAGAATCAATATTGGCAAATGTTTGTTCTGCCTTTTCTTTTTGTTTCTGCCAAAGAAGTTCTGGCTTGACAGAGAAAAGCGATTGTTTAAATTGCTTCAGGCATGTGTTAAGAGGATACAAGGCGATGAAACTGGGCAGAAGCACTGCACTGGACAATATTTTGATTATTGGTCTTGTATCGACAAACGTGTAAGTATTGCAGTTTGGTTAGCAAAATTGAGTCATTTGGTTTGCTTGATTATTCTGATAAATCATAATCCTGTTATGCAGGTTGCACCAAAGCTGCTTTCCAAACTGAAGTAATAGGGGAAAGTCCATGGTATATTATCATTGCCTTTTCCTCTATATTCATTATCAAATAATTGATCCTAAACATTTGATTTTGTAAGCAAACTATTGCCCTGTGTGGTTATTGTTGCAGTTACTGTGAAGTTTTGAGCCTATGGAGACCTTAGATTATGATCAATAATAACATTATGCCAAGTTTTAACTTTGAGATTTGGAAGGATGTATTCTGCTACGGGTCCAACATTTTAATAAGTTTTGAAATGCGGTTGGAAGTGTGGAATTTTCGGATTTCCTGTTTGGGTGTCCAGCTATATACAAATGGTGCCCTGTGCTAAAAATATGGTAGTAGTTGATTAGATTTGTTAATTTGGCCGGAGAGTTAAATGGTTCTAGAGCTTGGAACTTACTTGCCACGCTGTGATGGCGGCACGAGAATAGGTTCTTCCACCTCTTCCAACTTCCACGTAGAAGAAAAATAAGGGGACGTTTAGTTTGTATTTTTATTTTTTATTTTAATTATGTTTTCTTTTCTTTTAAAAAAAATTTCAAAAAACAGAAAATAAAAAATAAAAACAAAAAATAAAAATGCAAGCAAACAATCTCTTAATAGCAAGAATTTGGCAATATACTTAATGAAGATACACCAATATCAAATTTAAAGTGGAAAATAATACTTCCACAAATCTGTTTATGATCTTGCATTGATATCTCAAATTTTAGATGTGTAGAGCTGCAAGTGCTTGAATTCGTGGCTTGTTTTAGACTAAAAAAACTAAAAACAAACTCAATCGATCCAAAATGCATTGTTTTAAACTGTAACAAAAAAAAAATGCAATGTTTTAAAATTATACATTATTTCATTAATTTATTAATTATTTTTATACATACATTGATCATCATTAATTTCAAAACATTACACAGACCTTTTTTTTTTATTTTTTCTTATCAAACCCTATTTATTTATCCCAGCTTAGTTGATGAGCGCATGGGAACATGCATGTGTGGGTACAGGTTCGAATCTCGGTTGTACTACTTTCTCATGAACAAAAAAAAACCCTATTTATTTTAGGGTTATGCTAAACCGTGTCCTTAGGACACTTGTTAAGTTGCAATAAATACACCTTAAATGATTGGAGTTACTATAAAAAGCATTCATCAAATGATTTTTAAGTTTCGAAACATTAAATTAAACCATTTTCAATAAATTATTGTTATTTTTATAATTTTAACTAATGCCCTTAGGACACTGTCTAGCATTTTCCTTTATTTTATATAGGAGTTATACAAATTGTATCATTGAAAGTAATGTTAGGGTAAAAGTGCGTCTTTAAGTTTTTTATCTAAAGAATCATTTTGGAATCTTAGAAACCAAACAATTAATAAAAAAAAAAAATTCTCTTGATGAAGTAGTATTAAGTACATAAGGTTCACACCTCCTAAAAAAAATAAAATTGGCTGGTAAAAAGAAGTTTTTTATTTTCGTTTTTGGTTTGGCCTCAAATTTGTATAACAGGACCGAACCCGAATCGGAGTTCAATTTACTTGCTCTTACGGAGATAAGTAAGAAACTATATATTTAATATATGTCTTATATATATCATCCATCAATTTATATGTTGATATTATTTGGATAATTAATTATAATTTTTAATTTAAAATTAAAGAGTGTTTAAGAATAAAATCTTATTCGCATGAATACATTTTTTTCCTTCTTAAGAGTTTGAACTCCGAAGTAATTAAAAAATGAATAAGATATCACATCTCGAAAATCAAAGTACTCTCTATGATGAATGAGATCTTAAGTCATTTATTCTTTTGTGTTATCATCTGTGCTGTGTCCCTTGTGTTCACATTTTGGATGAAGTGTTGTTAGGACTATGGTTGATGTAGGTACATTTATCATGATTTTCTACCATGGATGTGATAATAACCTCAAATTCTTCAGATTTTGGAACAATTTGTAAGAGAGCCACTTTTTCTGTTTCTTTACTCTTACCCCATAAGACCACGTACAATCCAATCACAATCAACACGGCTCCAATTACACTGCACATACATGTTTCAAATAACGAATAATAATGAATATGTAAGTTGACCTATGAATATATGATCATAAACTAAAACTTAAGATGAATTTATATATATTACCTTCTCAAGTATAGGTTCTCATCTAACATCATGGAACCAGCAGTGGCCACGAGCACAAGCATCAAAGGATTGAAAACAGAGGCGAACAATGGACCTCTCATCCTTAAACAGAGGCAAAAATCATCTATCTTCTCCCCCATTTTGTGACAAAATAATTTCATGATCTTTGTTAACATTCTTCATGGTACAGGCTTGGCAGTAGTTGTTATTGTTGTCACATTTACTACCTCCCTCTCCCAGATTCTGTAATTTTTTCTTCATAAGTAAATTATTTTTTTAAGAAATTTTTTCTTATATGTTAGGTATTACTAGTAATTGTTATAACGGTGTAGTTTGACTCAGGAAATCACAAAATCTAACCTTGTTTAGTAATAATGTCTTAAAACAGAATCAACAGATTCGTTTCAACCATGAGCTTGGTCAATTAATTGAATGCAAATAATAATTTCAACAGATAATGGTTTCCATTTAGTGTAACTTTTCCATTTTGTAGATCAAGATTTTTTATTTTTTTATTTTTTTTTTTGGTAAAGTGGATGAAGACAATTTGGAAAAATAACCTGAGGGATTTGGTCTTCTTACGCTTTTTGTATTTTAGGTCAATTGCTGGATTGTGTATTTAATTTAAATGAACAGTACGTATCATCAAAGGATTGAAAACAGAGACCAACAATGGACCTCTCATCCTTACACACCACGCAATCACAATAACCATTATACCTGAGGTCACCATTCCCTGATATCATCGTTGTAACAACACCAATTCAAGTCATCAACAAATATATATATGCTAATTAATAATTTATATAATTAGTAACATACTGAATAAGCTGCCGTGAGAAGCCTAATACTCCAACCCAACCTCCATTGGCTCCAATCCTTTTTAACACAAAGGGCAAAAATGGTGGCTTGTATGGCCCCCATTAAGGACATCAAAGCTGTACTTGAATGATGATTTGGGTATTCTTTGCTCATCTTAGCCTACAACATCATATATTTAATTATACATATATAGATAAATTGGCAACTGATTTTTTTTTTTAATTTAAGTTTTTACCAAAATAATCATTTCGAAAGTAAAGGGCAAAAATCATCTTCATTTATCATTTAAGTATTTTAATTTCTAAATTTTCTCATTTTTAAATATATATTTAAATATAAAATATAAAATTTTTAAATTATATAATTCTTAAAATAATCAAACTTAAATTTTAACAAAAAAATACCAGAACGTGAATTCAGTACCTGGAATACTTGGTCAGACCTTTTTTAACTATTCAATCGGGATTCGGGATTATGCTACACACAAATTCTGTTGTTTTCGTTTTGAAATTAGTCTTATTTTATTATTTTTATTTGTTTTGGATATTTGCTAATTTTTTATTTTTGTTTCTCTTATGCATATAACCTTTCACTTTCTTTTATTATTTTAATTATAATTTTAAATTGCTTAAATTAATAAATTCACTTAAATGAATTACTATTTTTTTCATTCTGATCTGATGCATAAAAAGAATGAATTTAAATTTAAATTTTAATATTTAATAAACTTTTAAATTATTTTTATTTCCAAAATCTCCAAACTAGCATTTTTCAAAATTTTAAAATAAACGTTGATACTTTATACAAATAAATTTTTTTACGTTATTTGTCTTTGTAAAAAAATAATAATAAATTAGAGTTAACTATCAATTTGGTCCTCCAAAATTATCTTGTCACCAATTTAGTCCTCAAAGAATTTTGTCACCAAATTAGTCCTCTAAAAGATCATCTTTGTCACCAATTTGGTTCATCAAAGTTTTTTGTCACCAAATTAGTCCTCCAAAAATGTGTAAGTATACCAAATTAATCCTTCAAAGATTAAAATATATCAAATTGGTCCATGATAGAGGATTAATTTGAGGACTAATTTGGTAGACTTTTAAATTTTGGAGGACTAATTTGGTGACAAAATTCTTTAGGAGATCAAATGGGTGACAAAGTAATCTTTAAAAGACTAATTTGATGGCAAAATTCTTTGGAGGACCAAATTGGTGACATGATAATCTTTAGAGGACTAAATTGATAGTTATCTCTAATAAATTACTGTTCTTTCACGAGGCCAAAAATTACCACTGTATCAAAATTTTTGTGTAGTATAATCGGGGACCGAACCTTGTACCCACACACGCATGTTCCATGCTCTCATCAACTGAGGGCATTTCAACAAATATTTACTACTATGAGAGATTTTTTTAAAAAAAACTTTTGAATATTTAAAGGCAAATGTTATTTAGTGTCCTAAGGGCACTATTTAAGAACCAAAATGTAGTAAAAAAATATTGGAATGTGTGATTTTTAGTATTCCCGAGAACGGAACAATGTGTTCTTATGAATATTTTTCTATTTCTAGTAACCTTAATTAGTGTCCTTTAACTAGTGCTAGTGTCCTTAGGGCACTATATATCAATAACCATATTTAAATTATATTACAAAGAGACTAATAGCATACTACCTCCTGTCCTAGTTATAAACAAAAAAAAAATTAAAATTTTTTGATCTAAAATATAACCAAATCTTAACCTCTCTTTTCTCCTTATTTAATGCTAATCTCAAGCATTTTTCTCATTATCAATGTCATTTGACCTATCCAAATGGGAGAAAGAATATTTTTTTTAATTAAAATTTATTTTTTTTGAATGAAATCAAGAAACACAAATAACTAACTTTCTTAATATACATAAATTATATTTTTTTTTTATAATCAGCACCGGAGGTAATATTATTTATATTTGAGCAACGCTATTTGGCACGAAGTGTTATTTGTGCGTTTCTTACTAATGATGTAGTTATCAATGTGAAAATTGAAAACCGCCCGTTCTTCCCAAAATCTTCCTCTGGGTTTCAACACTTTAGATTGTTGGCATAAAAAATTTGGACTTCTATCAATATGTAAATTTTTTTCCCAAAACTGCTACCATGGTCAATTTACTGAAAAATGAAAAGATCAGAAAAGAGAGCAATGATGATAGCAAGATGTTATTATATTCCACAGCTTCATCTATCCACCTTCAAGTGTTCTACTACTCCCTTCTCAATCATTCCCCTTTCTCCCCATTCTCTGCTTTAGCAATGGAGTTTCTGAGAAGGCAGTAAGATTTTACGTACGGGTGTTGTTTGTAGTTGTACATTATCAGTGAAGTGCGTAAGAAGGAATATATGATCACATGGATAGTGGATATGAGATCCACGTCATTTGTGCATATCTCACAAATTGTGATTCGTACCAAATATCATTTTTCTTTATATTTTTTTATTTTGATTATGAATTATATTTGAGAATGGAGGGAGTATTTATATTTGAGCACCAAAATAACTGATTTTTTAGTTAGAATTCATAAATTGAACCTAAAATTTCAAATAGTTAAATAACTGAATTGTTTGGCAATTCTAGTACACTAAACTGTTTTCAATCGATTCATTTTGGCAAATGCAAACACCAAGATGAGCCCCTAGCACTCTACACACTGAACACTCGAGGTTTCACACGCTTTAGATTAATTGGCCATTGAAGTAGCTCAACTATTTATCGTATACATCATGTAGATTATGTGTATAAAATTTGACATTAATTCGAAATCGTTTAATACTCCATTAACGTAAAAAAAATTAACGTAAAATATAATTTTAAAAATCGTGAAAATAACAAATGTGTTGATGAAGTATTAGATGATCTTGGATTGATGTGATTTTTTTGTACACATGATCTATACAATAAGTAGTTATCGGAATGTTTTGGTTGAACGTCTAATACATTATTTAAAATACAAGTAAATTTCATTTGTTAGATTACATCCCTACAAATTTTTAAATGGTATGAATTTTTGCATAATTAATCTACGTAATACAAACTTTCAATTGATTGGTGGATCGGCAAAATTCGTTTTTTATAAAAAGTTATGCACGGTGTCATTTAACAACTTTGACACCTTAGTGTCATTTAAACCAATCTCATATATATATTTTTGTTTGAAAAGGGAAAGGGAACACTGGATTTGTGTCCGTAGAGCCTACATACATTACATGCTCATTGCTGAATTGAATTCCATTCTCACATTCTCCACTTTGCTATTGCCATCCTCATTTTTGGAGGGATAAAGAATTTTGGCCAACTAAAATTGGTTTATTTTTGGTCAACTTTGCTAAAATAATAATATTTTGCTTTTTTAATTAAAAATTAAAAACAAAAAAAAGAGACATATAATACTATTATATTGGGTTGACTACAAATTGGTAAACATTTAGTTGGCCAAAAATCATTGCTCTTTTTGGAGTATGGCAAAAACAAATTTACTTCACATCAAAAAATAATAGTTAATCCAATTTAACTTTTATTGTTTTTTTAGATTATTTTTTGTCATATTAATTTTTTCATTTTAAAACAAATACAATAAATGAGTGCATGAATTGAATAAAATATATCTTAAATACATAGTATTTATTTATGATAAAAATAATTGTTATTAAATGTAATAAAAGTAATTAATTTTTTTTTTACAAAAGTAATGAAATTCGTTAATATTTAAATATTGAATTTTACTATTAATTTCTCTGAGGGTAATGATTAAACATCTCATGAATGAAAATTTTATAACATTAAATACTCTACCATTTTCAATGAAATACTAAATTTTCATTCATATATACGTTGTTTAACCATTGTCCTAAAGACCATGAATAGCAAAACTCTTAAAAATATTGTATTATAATTTTTTTTTTGCTTACACTTGAAAAATAACACTCTTAATTGGGCACCTTTTTCAAACAACATTTACACCCACTACGACCTATGCAATAATGCAAATTAAACACGGTTTTATTTAAGGTTTACCGATATATTCCTTCTGTCTATATTATATAGGGAAAATTACTTTTTGGGTCCTTAAAGTATTGAGGTTGGTTTATTTTGGCCCTAAAACTTTTTTTGATTCGTTTTGGACCTCAAACTTTTTAGGTTGGTTCATTTTAGTCATTTCCGTTACTATTCCGTTAACAACATTTAAAAAGTGACACATATCGTAATCTGATTGGCCAGTTGAAAATAATATTAATAAAAATATATTTTTATGCAAAAAATCTGAAATTTATATATTTTAAATTTAAAATAGATTTTTATAAATAAAAAAACTGAAATTCATAAAAACAAAAAATCTAAAGAACAGCTTCATCATGCCCAGAAACATACACAATTGTTTCATTAATTTATTATTTATATTTATACATACATTGATCATCATTAGTTTCAAAACATTACACAAACCTTTTTTTTTCTTATCAAACCCTATTTATTTTATATAGGAGTTATACAAATTGTATCCTTGAAAGTAATGTTAGGGTAAAAGTGCGTCTTTAAGTTTTTTATTTAAAGAATCATTTTGGGATCTTAGAAACCAAACAATTAATAAAAAAAAAATAAAAAAATCTCTTGATGAAGTAGTATTAAGTACATAAGGTTCACACCTCCTAAAAAAATAAAATTGGCTGGTAAAAAGAAGTTTTTTGTTTTCGTTTTTGGTTTGGCCTCAAATTTGCATAACAGGACCGAACCCGAATCGGATATGGTATGTAAGATGCGGATGCGGTAGTATCGTTTGATCCGAAATAGAGGCTCTGTCGTCACTGCTCAACACCACCAGCTCTGCAACCTCTCTTCGCTCTCTCTCCACAATCACAATGTATGCCTCAAAGCCTCTCTCTTCCTTTCTCATCCGCTATATCTATTTTTGTTTCTGATTTGATTTCAATGCAAATACGTCTTATGTGCTTATGCCCCACCTTTTCAAATCTGAGGTTTTGAAATTTTGCTGCAATTAGATATTTTTTTTATGCTTAGGGTTTTCTTCATAAAAACGCATCAAATGAATAAACCAATTGCGACTGTGATCTAGAAAAGGGCTTTTTGCCCCACGCCTTATCGATTGCTAAAAAACATTAATAGAGTTTGGTTCATGATTTGTTGTCTCCGTTTGAATTCAATTCAAAAGTTCACTTTCCTGTCTACTGGGTTTCTGGAGGGTGGATGTTTACATTATGTGTTAATTCAAGATGAACTTTGTTGATTTCTAGTCTTTTGGTGTGACTGCTTGAGGTTAATCCGGTGCTAGAAATTACATCTGGGGTGCTTGTTAGCTGTATGATGCCATGCCACTAATTTGTACTTAGTTAGTGATTATCCATATTCGGTATTTGTATTGAAATGATTGCTCAAGTTTTGATTTGCACTATGTTCTTTCGTGTTTTCGGTATATTCAAAGATGATGCTCTAAATGAATCTCTGAGATGGATGTGTCATCTGTGGTCGATTGAGTGCACAGAATTCCAGAGGAACCAAACAAACGTGCTGCCCTTACTTGACTTTTTTCCTTTTAATAATCTATTTGATAGGAATGTTTCTTGTATATTATTTTCTTTGTATCAATGCTTTTGTGAGTGCTGATAATAATTTGCCACATTATTAATTGCCGTGTGACAATATTAGTTTGCAAAATTATGGCATATCTTGGAATTTGGTTTGTGTGATTTTGTTAATTGAGATTCCCATATTATTGTGGTGTCAATTGCTTCTGCTTTGTTCTTCTGCTCATGTTTTATTTCTTTAATCTTTTGTTTTATGATAGCATTTTCTCCTATTCATTGTGTTTCATTCATCTTTTGGATTTAACTATGAATTTAGGGCTGACGAAACTTGTTGATCAAAAGAGATACCTTGAGGAATCTTGCAAACCAAAATGTGTAAAACCACTCATTGAATATCAGGTGTGTTTTTTTAAAGTTTAGAAATTATATGATGGATCAAATAAAGATGAAGTGATGAAATTTATTCTTAGTTCAACAGTGCTCGGTGGGAGGGAAATGGAGGGGACGGGAGAGATTTTTATAATGCTTTATTGTTTGATTTAGAAATTTGGAGTTGGAGGGAGGGGAGGGAAATGAGAAGACCAAAATTCTTCCCCTCCCTTTTTTTGTCTGCCCTCTAATATTTGGGGATTAGGAGGACAGAGAAAATGATTTGCACTAAGTTCTTTTCCTTTTGTGAAAGACACAACACTGGGATTCTTTAGTGGTGAATTTGGGATTCTGATCCAAGTGAGGGAAGTTTGTATCAAACTCCTATTAGTCTATCGTCATATTGATATCATGCGGATGTGTATTGTATTTGTCATATAATATTCGGTAGTTGACAGTTGACACAAATGGAACTTAATAAAAACCAAGTCCTCGAAATTACGTTTTTGCGACCATGGGCCTAGGGTAGAGTCGTAGGCTCAACTCTCTGTTTATGAAAGATTACATCAGTAGCAGCTTCTTCTTATATGCTTTCCATCATTCTAGTTGATAGAGCTAATATGGCTCTGTAGGTTTTGATTTGTTAGTTGAATAGATAGCCCGAGTGATGGTATTAGTGAACAATATAATACTTTGGAAAGAAAAATCAATGTTGGCAAATTTCTGTTCTGCCTTTCATTTTTTGTTTCTTCAGAAGAAGTTCTTGCTTGGCCGAGAGAAGTAATTCTTTAAATTGCTACAGGCATGCGTTAAAAGGATACATGGTGATGAATCTGGGCAGCAACACTGCATGGGACAATATTTTGATTATTGGTACTGTGTTGACAAATGTGTAAGTATTAATGTTTAGTTAGCAAATAACAATTGAGTTATCAGATTTGCTTCTATATTCGCTGCTAAATCACAATCCTTTGATGCAGGTTGCACCAAAACTACTCTCCAAACTGAAGTGATTGGGGACAATTTTTTGGTATATTATCATTGTTACGTTTTGTTCTATTTTCATTCCCAAATAACTACTCCTGAACATATGATTTTGTAACTAAATGGAATGCCCTGTATGGCTATCATGCTGACTGGGAAATTATGAGCGCATGAAGACCTTAGCTTATGAATAACAAGAAAATTGTGCCAAATTGTAACACAGATTTGGAATGAGTCATTCTGGTACAGATCCAACATTTATCTTAAGTTTCAAAATGTGGTTTGAAGGGTGTGTTTTTGGATTTCCTTTCTTTGTCACAGCCACGTTCAAAGAATATATACACTGTTATTTGTGCTTGAGTTATATCAAATTGCAGGTGGCATTCATCATAAGGCCTCATTAAATTTTTAGAGTAGGCAACCGAGTAGTACAGGGCTCATCGAATCAAAAATAGTTCGGGTTTTACAGCATTGTTTGCCGAATTCCCTTTGTTCTGTATATAACGACTAAATTGTTTATTTGAGGTGCATGTTTGTATCAATTTGAGGTTTTCAGGGTTTGTTTTTGACAACCGAGTTTGAGGTTTCTGGTTAGGGTTGGTTCAATATTATTTTCTTTACAAGGCCTTCCGCAGCCAACCCCTGAAGTATTTTTGCTAAAGCTAAACCGCCCTCTTGTCTGGTTGATGTTGAAAATGGTACGCACATGTTCAATTTTATATAGGTTCTCTCTGTTACAAGCCCTTGTTGGCTCCATTTCTGCGGTGGGAGTCTCCTCCCTGGCTGTTACTATTTTTTTCCATAGTATGATCAAACATAGACATTAATTTCTCCTGTTTTCGGCTCCTGTTTGAGACCCAAATGCCACTGCTTAAACAGAATCCAGAATCCCATTCGTATGGGATTGTGTTATGAATTACAGTAGTGGGCTAAAAATAATTAGTTAAGCTCAATTCTAGAATATTCTCTTAGTTTATATATGTAAGTGTTTTAGGAAGAAAATGACAAGCAATGAAAAATATGAATTTTTTTTTTCTAAAAGGAACCATCCACTCTAGTGAAGAATTTATCTTTTTAATTTTAGTTCATTATAGATTGCTGCTGATATAGTGATATTTTTCTCGACCTGACTCTCATGAAAGTTGAAAGATGGTGTTCAACACATGGGTTTTCTACCTCCAAGATGCTTTCAAAATATATTCAAATAAAATAAAATTTTACTATGTTAATATCTTGTTTTCAGTTTTAATTCAAATGAAATAAATTTCTCACACCTCTTATATTTGTTTTAGTTATACGTAATTTAATTAGTTCAATAGATAATTCACAGGTCTAACCAGTGATTAATTAATTTAATACTCTAGAACACTATAATTGGTTTGAGTTTTTTAATATTGCAAATATTGTTGGTTTTGGAGAATCCATTGCTTTGGCATCCAGTGTACATAGGTGTCGGAAATGTGGGAAGAGGAGGCATAGTGATCGCAAATTTAAAAATTAGTAATACTAGCATCTGATATTGAAAGATCCTTATCGCGTGAGAATAAAGTACTTTTTTCGTTGTTGTTGAGATAACAGCACAATTTGACTGAGATGCGTGGTCTGTAGAATCAAAAGAAAACCTAAATATCTTTTTATATGCTTCACAATTCACATTGATGTACCAGTGTTGTATATGGGAGTCCACGAACTAAATTAACAGCAGGATAAGAACTGTAAAAAATTACAAGTGCCTTAATGGATGTATTTCTAAATTTAATTTGTGAATTATAAGCCAAGAGCTTCTAGCTCAAGTGACATAAAGAGATGTTCTTACACTATGTTTGTTTTGATAGAAATACAGAGGAAGGAGGTGGGATGGAGAGAAATGAGATAGAAGTTTGATACTTCTCCTGTTTGGAAGAGGTGTGAAGTAGGAGAGAACTTACTAATTCAAGTGGGATCCATATATAATTGGAGTCTCTTCACTTCAGGAGAGATTTGGAGTTGAGATTGCTATTCATATTCAATACCCAATATACCCTCAAATAAATTGATTGGTTTTTTAAAATTGATTTAAGATAGAAAGGTGGACAAAATTGTCACTGCCCACTTCTTAGGTTAAGATGCATTAGCTATATTATATTTTAACTGTAATAATAATCAAACGTAAAAAAAATGGCACACACAGGAACAAAATAATAAAATTTGAGAAAAAGCAATTATGGTGTTATGAGAAAAAATTACAAGGGTAATTTTCTCATTTTATTTATTTTTATACTTCTTTTTTCTTTATTTCTCTCCAACCAACCATAATTTAAATCGCTCCTATTTCTATCTTATTTCTATTCTATTTCTTTTCTCTTTACTTCTCTCTTTCTAACGTCTTTCCTTTCTATTTTCTCTTTAACCAAACATAGTGTTAGAATTTGAGGAGAGAGGTCTGGGTAGATTTAGGAGTAGTATAGTGTGGAGTGTGTTTGGCCGATAAAAAAATTGTGAATTATAAAAATTTAAATTAAATATTTAAATTTGCTTTAGAAAAAAAAGTACAAATTATAAATACTAAATTAACATAACAATTGAATGTTAAATTAGGGGGTACTAGTATAATGTGAAGTGAGGATCATAAATGATTTTAATGATTAGAGACAAACTATGTAATGAAGCTCCTTATCAAGGGGTCTCTGTCGCAGCAAAGGACATCCTTCCTCCTCTATCAGCTTCACAGCACAAAGTGGATTCTTTTAAGGAAAATTATTGTCTATCAGGATCATACACGTCCATTACATGATAGATAGCAGTAACTCACTACGTTTATATATGTTTTAAAAAAGGGGGCTTAAATTTACTCCTTTAAGCATTAAATTGGCATTAACTTTTGAGTGGGTTCAAACGTTTTTCCAAACAAGCAGCCATTATTTCAAGAATTAAAATGTCTGATATAGTAATTTCAAAAGCTTTTTTTTCTAATTAATTTCAAGTGCTTTTATTACAATTGGTTATCCCCCTTCTGGCCTCACTCTATTAGGACTACAACTGCTCATTCTTTAGATGCAGAAGACATAGCCTCCACACATGCTGCTGCGTGAATTGTTCCCTGCTTAGCCATTTTCCATTTTTACATTTCTAGTTTTATTGTAAGTTTGTTATGACCGGTTTAACCTGTTTCCTGTTGTAACTAACATTCCCTCCATTGCCTTTGTATAAGTTCAGCTGGCTCATCGTGTTTCATCAATTTCAAGAATACAGAATACATTCACAATGTTTATCTCTTCTTCTCCCTATTTCAAGAATACAGAATACAGAATACATCAATTTCAAGAATACAGAATACAGAATACACTCCTCTTCTGTTTTTTTTGACCAAACACTCCTCTTCTGTTGAGCATATTTTCTGCGTTTGTGTAACTTTTCTTTTTTTTCTCTGGACTGTGTTTTTTTTTATTATTTATTTACAAGGAAATTATAAATTTATAATATCAGGAATTGAATTATGTATTACACACTTATAATTATGTTATTCTTAATTGTGCTGGCCTTACAGCTACTTTTAACCCCGGTTATCATTAAAATGTTGATTTATTCACAAAATTAATTTTACTGAAATTAAAATTTCAAGAAAAATTTATTTTGAACATAGTTAAATAGTAGGTATACATGCTTGTAAAAAAAAACAAGTAGGTGTTATTATTAAAAGAGAAGTGCGTTAATTTACCCTGTTGTCCTACTATCTTGATTTTAATGAGCCAGTAAAAGAAAAACATAAACAAAAATAACAACCACATGAGAATATTAAAGCTATGCATTAACCACCACTTACACATTAGTAACAGTTGAAGAATCACGAAATAAGGCTGGAAACCCATATTTAAACATGCTGCTGAAGAGAAAACACCCAATTGAGCACAGCTTAATCACATCTATTAGACTATTTATTACATCATTACATTCTTACTTGGAAGAGACCCAAACCAAACAAATTGAAAAAATAGCTCTCTGTATTGCCTTTTTTGTCTGTAATACTTAGAATTCTGGAGCACTCCAAATCCCAGAGTCATGCCCAAATTGAATCCAACACTAGAACAGATCATAAAATTATGTTTTTATCGTCATTTAAATCATGCCACTCCTCCTCCATCTTCATATCCATCTATAGTTCACTCACTCTCACATGTGTCTAATACTCACCTCCCTATCCACCGAAATATTAAATAACAGTTCAAATCTACTTCAACCTCAGACCGTCTCAAACCGTTGAAAGACGTCTCTGTCCCATGTCATCCTTCCTACAAAAGCTATCCCAAATCAAGATCAATAACATTGCCATCCAAATCTAACACAAGTCCCTCCAACATTGACCCTTTTAACCTCCACACATCCCTCCCATATTTTATCGAGAGGACTCTCACCCACAACAAACCTCTCTACATTAATCCTTACCCCTAAACCTCCATCTTCTTGAGGGACAACATACATTTTCTTAATTAACCAGTGATTTTCTTTCATTCCCTCGGATTTTTAAAAAAAAAAAAATAAAAAAAATAAAAAAAGAGAGATTATACCTCTGTTAGTCTTGAAAAAAAATAGGAAGTAGATCTTTTGCTTTGTTGACTGACTTCAATTTTTCTTCATATTCTGTTACACATTCTTCTGATATTTTCCGCCTTAATTATGGGGTTGCTTCCTTCTCTGTTTGTTATCTTTTCCTATTTTGCTGGCTACGTAGTTATTTTATTACTCTTTATCTAGTTGGACTAAGTAATCTACCACTACTTGTATGATCTTCTGTTAAGCTGTATATATTTGTTTGGCCAAAAAAAATTAAATTACTCCATCTGTTCTAAAATGTAGTAATTATCTTCTTAGAAGAATATACCAATATTAAGAAAAAATAATTAATTTTTTTAAAACTAGCAAAAAAAAAGTTTTACACGTATAAAAATTATTTTTGGACATTAAAATAATGGAAGAATGACAAATAATTGGAAATAAGAATTTTTTTTGGTTAAAGTGACGGTTTTTTATGACTATAATTGAGTGAGGGAGTAGTTTTTCTATATCCATATGTTCACTAATAGAAAAGCCAATTAGCACATGAAAATTGTGAGATGATGCTAAAATTAATTACCAGTGATAAAAATTTAGAAATCTTGATTTTCTGTTCACATTATATACTATAGTAATTAATTATTATATGGTCCCTATATAACATATAATTAGTTGCTTTTTGCAAATATGAACGTATTAGATTCCAAATTACTTTTGACTCCCACCTATCCTATATGGCATCCACTATATGATATTCTTTTCCACTTGTCTTTTCCTCTCTATAAATACCTTCAACCCAAGGCGTGTGTCCTCCACACTCCCAATATTCCACCTCATCAAATCATCTCTTCCACTTTCATTTCCTTAATTCCAAATTAAGCTCCGATCCATATCCATGGCAGACATTAAAGTCTTCAACTTAGATGTTGAAGGAGCAATTGAGGGATCAGATCAGGAAGAAGGACAACAAGGTAATTTTGACTATGCAAAAAGAGCTCAGTGGTTGAGAGCAGCCGTGTTGGGTGCCAACGACGGCTTGCTCTCAATCTCTTCCCTCATGATGGGAGTCGGCGCCATCCGAAAGGACGTTAAGACCATGTTACTAACCGGAATTGCCGGATTGGTGGCCGGCGCTTGTAGTATGGCTATTGGAGAATTTGTTTCCGTTTATTCCCAATATGATATTGAATTGGCTCAGATGAAAAGAGAAGGCAACACAAATAACAAAGACAAATTGCCTAATCCCTATTACGCCGCCTTGGCGTCCGCCCTCGCGTTCGCCCTGGGCGCGATGGTGCCACTGCTTGGGGCAGCGTTTATCAAGGATTATAAGGTGAGGTTGGGGGTGGTGGTGGGTGTTGTGAGCCTTGCCTTGATGGTGTTTGGAGGGTTGGGTGCAATTCTTGGGAAGGCACCTTTCGTGAAGTCATCTTTGAGGGTTTTGATTGGGGGATGGTTAGCTATGGGAGTTACTTTTGGGTTAACCAAACTTGTAGATCGTTCTGGATTTTGATACTAATTATGATTAAATTATGATCAATTTGTTTCCAATACTTAATTTCTTTTCCTCTTCCTAGCTAGCTTGATATATGTATCTAAGCTGTACGCCTGTACCAAATATGAATTGTGATGATTTTTATATAATAAAAATAATAGAAATACGTGTTATCAAATATTTAAACCGTGTTTAGTTTTCTTTTAGATGTTAAGATCAGAGTTTTGTGTTCAATTGCTCCTATCAATATAATTTTTATTACACCATCTGTTATTATACTTTTTCTTCCTTAGCTTATTAAAATTTTATATCTCCATTTTAATTTGTTCATTTTCTATCACACAAATTCTATTTTTCTCTTTTCTATTTCTTCTCATCTCTCTTTTGATGTATGTTTTATGCATCCAACATGGGCGCTAGAGTATCATAACTCTTTCTCCACTACATATAATATGGTTTATTTTTCTTTTTTTTCTATGAAGCTAAGCTAAAAAGAAGCTTACGTTTAACATGTATGAGTGGTGTGGCTAAGTATTAATTTTAGGGTCAATAATTAATTCAGAAGATAATTAGAAAATTAATTATTTTTTAATTTATTATAATGAAAATTAAAAGTTATTTATGTGTAGTTTAAATAAAAATAATAAGTTTTTTAATCTTTTTTCTCTTTTTATTACCATTGATTATTTTCTGCTTCTAATTATTTTGTGAAACACAAATAAATATACTAAAAATTTATGAAAGTAATTTTTTTTATTAAAGTAATTAAGTGCTCATTTTACGGAATAAGTACAAACAAACGAGCCCAGGAGCAACAATTTCTTGATTGTGATGATAAGAGGAACATAGTTCTAGATTTTATTTTTACTTTATATTTTATTTTTTTATGAAAAATGATAGTTCTAAATAGGTTAAAATATTGTTTTGGTCCCTTATATTGTCGAAAATTTGCAGTTTAGTTTCTTATATTTTAAAAGTTTTAGTTTGGTCCTTTACATTTTAAAAGTTTCAGTTTGGTCCCTTACATTGTATTTTTGAATTACTTTCATCACTTATGTTATATATTTTTACCAAGTAAGGGCCCAATTTGAGGGACCAAAATGTATTAAAAAATATAATATAATATTACTAAAGTAATTCGAAAAATACAACATAAAGAATCAAAGTGAAACTTTTTAAATAAGGAATCAGATTAAAACTTTTAAAACATAAATGATCAATTTTAATTTTTTTTTTTTGACAACATAAAGGACCAAAATAATATCTTAGCCTTATAATAAATAACTTTAAGGTCGTGCTAATAACGTCTTAAAAACACTAATTAAGATATAATAACTACACCATTTTAAATGTTTTGAATTATTTAACAATGTATACATTAAATAATTATGAAAGTTTTAAAATATAAATTCCTTCTATCCCAATAAAAAAAATTTCACTTTTGTATGTTAACATTTTCCATAAATTTATTACTTTTGTATTTGACCAAACCAAAAAATATTCAACGGTCTAGCTCTTGTTTCTTTAATTTTTTCTAGAGTACATGTATTTATATTTTTAAAAAAAGATAATTATGTTTGAGCCGAATAAAATTATTATAAAAAAAATATTATGTTAAAAGCTTGAATTTAAAATTACTAATTAAATTTGAATAACTATGTACCAATTGATCTAATTACTTGGTGGGTGGCATGACTAAAACTCTAAAGGCAATATATATATAAGTAGCAAAATGAAAACAAGATTTTTTACAAAAAAAAAATTGGAAACAAGACTAAAAGCAAGACATTGTTCTTAGCTCATTGTTTCCGCCGAACCATCAACCAATTTTTTTATTTTATTTTATTTTTTTTTTGGGTAATGGCATCAACCAGAATAACCCATAGAATAACTCATAGAATAACCGATCTCAATGTGATCCAATATATGTTTTACGATAATCATGCTATGGATTTATAAAAAAAAAAAAAATTTATGAGATATAAGTCTCTCTTTTTATTGAGTATATTAGTTTATTAAATCTCAATAAAAATATATTACAATTCTAAGGGGTTAACTTAGCGATGTAAGATCTCATTAAGTTCATCCCGTGTTCAAATCTCACTTATGACAAATTCACATGAGCTAGTGTCAACCACACAGCACGAACGAGATCACTTTCATGTTGTAAAAAAAAAAATTACCAAGAGGTTCATGGTCAACAATTATCTGAAATTAATCATGTATATAAGCATTTATCATATATCAGCCTAGGAATGATGAAGGAATATTCAAACTGTAAAATTGGAAAATAGAGATGGCAAAAGGAAGTTTAATTTATGGAAAGTGATAAATAGGCTTTGTTTTTTTTCCTCGAGTTATTAATCAATTTTCTGCATATAAGCATTCGTGATTTTCCGTAAAAAAAATCTTGTTATATAGTAGTGCTCTTATTGAAAAATTACTTTTTTTCTGCCGGAATAAATAACACGGGAGCCCACAAACAATTTTATTTTAAAAATGTAGAGAAAGTAAATGGTTGCTAGTGCTGGTGCGCATAAAATGCTCAACAATTTTTTTTTTCTTTTTCCTTTCATTATATTGTCGGCTACATATCACAGGCACTTTATATAAAATATGTTCCACTATTCAATTCCAATCAAATATCGGAGCTCAGTGGGATTAGTTATCAATTATAGAAAAGAGAGCTTAAAACAATTATTAAAAGAGATATAATTTATTTTTCTAATAATTTCTACACTAAAAAAAAATCTATACAATTATTTTTACTCACACGTAAAGGAAAAAAGTCTCAGACTTTGGTCAAAGTTTCAACATTCTAAAATATATATATATATATATATATATATATATTATATTATATGGAGTTTTTTATTATGTGAAATATTACCTAAATTAAGAAATTAAAAAAAAAAATAACATTAATTGTATGTCAAATACAATTATATTAAATTTTTATTTTTCTAACAATAATTTTTTACATTTAGTTTTTTTAACATGCACGTACTATTCGACACATTCTGACATAATATTCATTAATAGAGGTTTACATTGGGGTTGCTCAATAAAAAAATTAGGATAATTAATAAATTGAATGGACTGAAATCCACTGGTTTATTAAATTAGCTATCAAAGTTGAACCAAGAATTAGAGTAGCAATTATCGATCTGTTTTGGAAATCCACTTGCTAACTAGCTGATAATGAAGATTAAGCTGCTAAGCCTAAACCATATACATGTCATAATCTTTAACTGTAACAAACCATTATATGAAAGTAGAAACTCAATCAAAGGGCAAATACCAGATGTGAATTGTACGTCATTGCTGACTGGAGCTGAGGTTTTGCAATTAATAAAAGCAAATAACATTCTCTCGTTTGTGCATTTTTAGTGCGCAATAGATTTAATAAAAAAAAAATTGTTAACCAAAAAAATAAAAGTAAATATTACCTTCGATTCTTTTTATAAGAAAACAAAAAAAAACTTTTTTTTGAGTTCTTTTTATAAGAGATTTTAAATTTTATAGACATATTAATTGTTAAGAAAGGGTAAAAGTATTTTGTTATCCTCAATGTATTATAAGCACTCACAATTTTTTATACAAGTTGATATATTAACTACATGGATATTTTAATAATTTTCTCTCATCATTAATTGAAAAGAACAAAACTTATTTTATTTTATTAGTATGTGTAAAACATGTTTAATATTTATTATAAAAAGAACCAAAGGGAGTAACAATTAAATACAGGAATATATATATAGGGTCAGTTGATAACAATTAGTTTTACATTAACTCTTACGTCAATTAAAATCGATATGTTAAAGTGTTTTTTTACGAAACTCGCCGTTAGATTGAAACTACTTATCATATACATCATCTCTACAAAATTTCACATCAATCTGAGATCGTTTAATAATTACTCCATTGACACACTTGTTATTTTCATTATTTTAAAACTATTTTTTAAGTTATTTTTTTTTTACGTTACTGGAGAGATTTTTAATGACTCTAGGCTTTAGGGGGAGTCGAACATAACCAACCCTCATTCACATGAATTAATCAATCTTCCTAATATTAATTGCATATTACATGGGTAGATGATTTAATATATAACTTTACTTATTAACAAAATCTAATACAGTTGACAAATAACTAAGTCTTCAAAGGGGATTAGTCTTCGGCTATCAGCTGATGAATATCACTTCGATGATCACTTCATCTCGAAAGATATTAGTCTTCGGCTATCAGCTGGAGAATACTCACTTCAATAATCTCTCTGCCTCAAAAGGGATTAGTTAGTCTTCGACTAAGGAATACTCACTTCAACAATCTCTATTCTTCGAAAGGGATTAGTCTTCGGTTGGAGTATACCTTTAATGTAAAAACAAAATATAACTTTATTTTCCTTATTGTGATATTTTAAGAAAAATGCATCCGTACTAATTTTAAGAGCATATATATATATATATATATATAAAATTTAGTCAAATGAACTTACAAAAAAAAAATTAGTATTTATAATTAATTATTATTGACCATTTAAGTGTTTATAATATGTTTAGTTATTAATTTTTTTGAAAAGGATATTATGAATCCATATATTATTAAAAAAATAGTTTAGCACACTAAATTATTTAAAAAATTGAATTTAGTTCTTAAATTATGCGTGCGAATTAAATTAATTGCCGTTGTTAGTTTTCCGGATTAATTTTGTTTTCACAGTTTTTGAGATTAAGTTTTTTTTTTATAACACAACAAGCACCAGAGGTGCACAAAAAGTATACAAACAAGGAGCATTACAAACTCACGCACATGCAGCAACTATGGTACCCAAGATAATGCTGTACGGAGAAAACAATCACACCATCATAAGTCATATAAGGACCACCAATACAAACAATCGGGGACATCTCCCAATTATGAAAACTATAGCAGAAGCCTTTAAGCTTTGCTTTCACCCAGAACCATGACATAATTTTGATATCCTATGAATTGAATTAATACAAAATACTCTTTGATCAAATATAAACTTGTTTATCTGAATCCAAATTTGCCACAGAGATGCAAACCAGAAAATCCACCATATTCGCTTTGGAGATGCGTTGCCACATGCCAGACCACTAAATTGCGAGAAATGTTCCTTACGAGTACACTGTAGAGCTGTGGACGTTCCTATCCAGAATAAAATTCCATCCCAGATGCAGCGAGATTTTGAAAAGAAGAACAAATGTGTTGTAGTTTCGTCCTCCTCTTCGCAAAGGATGCACACAGGATTCTCATGCCCAAGAATTCCGCGTCTACGCAAATTGACTCGAGTCGGTATGCGATCCAGAATAACCTTCCACGCAAACGTGTTGATCTTCAAAGGGACCAACTTGTCCCAGAATTTATCAAAGAAAGGATCTACCGAAGGGTCCGACGCCACATGATATGCAGAGGTTACTGAGAATAGCCCGTCCTTGTCAAGTTTCCACTTCCAATGATCTTCTACATTTTGTTGTACCTGTACAGAAACTAACTCGGCCAAAAGAAGATTAGTAAAGCGCCTCTCCCACCCCCATAACTTTCTCTTCCACCCTAACCTCGACATCCATCCATTAATGGCCCAGCACCCCATATCTGCCACCCTCGCCATTTTATTAAAAGATACTTTGTACAGGTTCCTATATTTTAAGCAAAGCGTCCCTCTCCCTATCCAATTGTCATGCCAAAACAAAGTCTTACAACCGTCCCCCACCTGCCTCAAAAGATTATACTGTAATCACCTGCAACTGTCGTTTTCTATAGAAAACAAATTCAGAAAGTCTTCCCACCAAATGGAACCTTCCACCACATCTGAACTAAGTTATATTCCCCCATCCTCATATTTTGATCGCAACACCTTCCACCATAAAGATCATTGTTCATGTTTTAAGCGCCATACCCATTTGCACAAAAGAGCCTCATTAAACAGTTTCACATTAAGCACCCCTAACCCACCCTCTCATAACCCCTTACAAATCGTGTCCCACGCCACCCAATTAATCCTTCTATGACCTTCACTACCCCCCCAAAGAAACAACCGAAATAAAGATTCAAGTTTAGTGATTATACCTTTGTTGGAATTATCTTAATTTCAACTAATTATTAGGTGTGGACTGACTATTAATTAGATAGGATTATTATCAGCTATTCAAATTATTTGATTTAACCCTTAGTGATCGGCACAAATTGCTATAGATACCGCAACAGAAATCTGTTTTAGATTACAACAAAAAGATAAAGATTAAGATGTGGACTCTAATGAGTGGAAACCTGAGTCTAGCTTATAGTGGGCACGATGGGAACCCCATAGGCGGTTATTATAAATAGACCTGTAAAGAGGTGATAGTCCCCAACACATGAAACCGCCGATTAGCCACATATTCTTCCCCATTCGGAGTGAGGCATCCCGGATTGGGACTCAAGAGGTTTGATTGAGGAAGGCCGCAACACCACTTCTCGTGACTAATAAAGCTTCCACTGCAGCTTGTGGTTACGAGCACTAAAAGATCCAAGTAATTCTTGAACCCTAACTCTAATTCTAACGCAACGATCTCCTAATGTTAATGAATATTTCTATTTGGTCTAAGAATATTCCAACAATTTGGAGCCTTGAAGAAGGAAAGAAAGTAAATTGGAATTGGCGTTAAGACAGACTTAAGCAACACCACTTTCCCACCAAGAGATATATTCTTCGCAAACCATGACAACAGCCTGTTACTGACTCGTTTAATGACTGGTGTCCAAAAAGACTTCTTCCGATGATCGCCAGCAATTGGTAAGCCCAAATAGACAAAAGGACAATGCCTTATTTTACAACTTAAAGCAGACGCTGCAAGAGTCACCCACCGTCTTGATTGGTAGTTGCAGAATATATTTGGATTAGCTGTAATTAATTGTGAAAATAAATTGTGAGAAATAATCGATTGTCTGAGATGTAATCGATTTTTGTTTGGATATATTTACTGTCAGAAACAATTTTTAAGATAATTTTAAGTTGTGGAAAGCGATCTTGAAACTTTTTGAAACCATGTCTAATATTTAGTTGAAGGACAATTTTTTTTTCCTTTGTTTAAAGAATAATTAAAAGTTTTTTTAAGTGTAAAATATAACTATCCAACATGTATGTTAAAAAATAATCTTATCCAAACACATTCGTAATTTTAAATATTAAATTACATTGATGCTTTAGGTAGCAAAAAAAGTTAGTTCAAACTTTAAACTAACATGATCATTTTAAAACAGTAGAGGTTAAATGTATATAATTTAAAAGAACAAGGTAGGAGTTTACCATTTTTCAGTTATATTTTATCTCAAATATAAATCAAGATATTTATATTGATTTGTTATCGAAATGCATATGAATAATGTTTAGAAATAATTATGGAACAAAACAATAGCATGGTCGATTGTGACTTTTTGAATAAAAATGTATTTGAAATTTAAAATATATAAAAACACCAAATCGGATTTTTTTTGTAAAATATATTTCATGAATTTTATAAAACAATTTATGAAACAATCGCCAAAAAAAAAAGTATACCATAAAATCCATTTAAAAAACGTTTACAAAATCCGCACCCTGAACCGTAATTAGACAAATACTATGTAATTTGTAAGAAGAAAAATAGAATTAATATGCATTATATAACATGTTTTAACTAACACATTACACATAGGTATAATGTGATTGTAGCTTACCTTGTTTTTTTATTGAATAGAATAGCGTGACATTCCATAATTATTTAATAACCGTTTCATGCAAATTTAGTTTTAAAAAATGAATTAAGCACTTTCTTATACAGTAAATACTTTAATAATAAAAAAAATCTATTTTAACATTATTTTTGGTTTTTTATTGAAAAAAAAACATGTTTTTAGTTATATATATATATAGCCGTATTTAGTGAGAATACTAAACATGTAAGAACATGAGAATACTATATTTTGATTATATAACCATGTATTTATGGATGAGTGAGAAGATTTTAATGCATAATTGTATAGTCAAGATTCATGATTTCTATGTTATCACATGGTTGTATGGTCAAAGATTCATAGTTCTCATATTCTCACATGTTTATATATATATATAATTATTTATTGATCAGTAATCATAAAAAAATTGTAATGAGATATTTTTTATAGGGAATTAATGTAATTATAATTTGACCAAAATTGGCAAATTGGATGGAACCCTAATTGAATCCTAGCAGGGTGACATATGGGACTACGACTATAATTTGATCCGAAATACTCCTACAAGCTCTTGGAAAGAACACCAACAACAGTTCCCAATCTCACCTGCTCTGCGTCCTCTCTTCGTGCTCTGCAATGTACGCCTTAAATCTTCTCTCCTTCTTTCGTTGGATCTATTATTTCTCTTTGATTTGAATTCATACACTTCTGTCCCCGCTTATCAAATCTAGGGTTTTGAGATTTTGCTGCGATTTCATTTTTTGTTTAGGGTGGTATTCTTAAAAATATGAAAACCTGATAGAGATAGCGATAGTGATCTAGAAATATGCTTTCTAGCCCACCCTTGATTGATTGGTACATAAATAGTAGAGATTCGAACATGATATTGAGTCTCTGTTTGACTTCGATGCAAAAGTTGAAATTTCTGTATGATGGGTCTCTTGAGGGAGGATGATTGCATTCTACGAATTCAGGATGGTGATTTGTTGATTTCCGTCTTATTAGGTGTAACCTCTTGAGGGTGAATTAATCGAAATTATATCAGCGATGCTCTTTAGATGTTAGCTGTATGTTGTTACCTGATATCAATAATCTATTCAGTCATTGGCTGTCCATAGTCGGCATTTGTGTTAAATTGATTGCTCCTGTTTTGATTCACACTATGTTCTGTGGTGTTTAACATTAATTTTGGCGAAAATACTGCTTTAAATGAGTTTGATGATGCGCTTGGGGTTGATTTAGTGAGTATAATTTCAGAGGACCTAGACAAACACGCTGACTTAACTTACTTGGCTCTATTAATATTAAAATTAAAATGGAATTATTGCAGTTCCTTTTATCAATTTGAAATACCTGTTTCCATTCACTTGGTTGCATACTTCCATGGTTTTGTTTTTGTTTTCTTTGTACTATTGCTTTTGCTTGTGCTGATTGCAAATTTCCATTTGAATAATACTGACATTACATTATTAGTTTAACTTCTTGTGAAAAATATTGCATATCTTTTCTTATTCTTATACGATTATGGTGTCAAACTGTCAATTGCTTCTGTTAAGTTCTTCTGGTTAGGTTTTTATTTCTATGTCTTTTTTCTTATGGCATTGAGGATTCTCTCCTATTTATTGATTTTCATCATCTTTTGTTTTTGTCATGAATTTAGGGCTGACGAAGAACCTGTTGATCAGAAAAAATATCTTGAGGAGTCTTGCAAACCGAAATGTGTAAAGCCATTACTTGAATATCAGGTGTGATTTTTTAGAGTGTAGAATTACTATAAGCTGGATCTTTCAAAGATGAGCTTTTTTCATAAATTGAGTGATAAGTACACGATTCTTTTACTTCCATTTTGCCTTATTTTGGAACTGTTTGTAATTTTGTATGTTGGCACTATGATTGGATTTTACAGTTATTGTTTAATTTTATTGTCCATTATACACCAGTAAAATTTGTGATATGTTCTACTAAAAATTATAGTTAGAGAAACTATAGAGGGCAGTGCATATGGAAACAAAGATGAAGAGCGTGCATGCAAGAGTCATGAAATAAAGAGAACATAGAAATTCTGTTTAGTGAAGAAAACTTTGAAGGAGTCATCTGATCTGGTGTCTTTGATCTTATTATTTGGATGTTTTAGAGCTAATGAATAGGCCAGATAATGATGAAACTGAATCATTAGTCCAACACTTTCCCTCTTTCAGATGAGTTTTGCCCTTTGCTCTTATTCTATGGATAATATGACATGATTTGGGAGTCTGCTCCAGGCGATGAATTAAAGTTTGTAAAGGACTGCTGGTAGATGTATTACTAGCTTGTGAATTTGTATTTGTTATATACTTTTGGAGAGTTGGTACTGATGGAACTTCATGAGAACTAAAAAGCAAGGCTTCTAAATTACATATTTGGCACTGTGGGGTCAGGTTGAAGGTCTCAGCTTCAATTCTATGTTGAAAAAAGAAAAGAAAAAACAACATAAATTAATGGAGGCTTTGTCTTACATCCCCACCCGCTGTTATAATCGAGAGAACTAACATGCACAATTAGTTCGTAAGCAACTTGGATTGTGTTGTTAGTTGAATAGATACCCTGAATGGTATTGATGAATGAACAATGAATTTAGGATTGAAGAATCAATATTGGCAAATGTTTGTTCTGCCTTTTCTTTTTGTTTCTGCCAAAGAAGTTCTTTCTTGACAGAGAAAAGCGATTCTTTAAATTGCTTCAGGCTTGTGTTAAGAGGATACAAGGCGATGAAACTGGGCAGAAGCACTGCACTGGACAATATTTTGATTATTGGTCTTGTATCGACAAATGTGTAAGTATTGCAGTTTGGTTAGCAAAATTGAGTCATTTGGTTTGCTTGATTATTCTGATAAATCTTAATCCTGTTATGCAGGTTGCACCAAAGCTGCTTTCCAAACTGAAGTAATTGGGGAAAGTCCATGGTATATTATCATTGCCTTTTCCTCTATATTCATTATCAAATAATTGATCCTAAACATTTGATTTTGTAAGCAAACTATTGCCCTGTGTGGTTATTGTTGCGGTTACTGTGAAGTTTTGAGCCTATGGAGACCTTAGATTATGATCAATAATAACATTATGCCAAGTTTTAACTTTGAGATTTGGAAGGATGTATTCTGCTACGGGTCCAACATTTTAATAAGTTTTGAAATGCGGTTGGAAGTGTGGAATTTTCGGATTTCCTGTCTGGGTGTCCAGCTATATACAAATGGTGCCCTGTGCTAAAAATATGGTTATGTGTGTATTCTTTTGTGCACCATTTATTTCAAAATGAAACATCAAACTGGGCATTCATCACACTGCCTTCAAAATAGGTCGCATGAACATCTCTCTCTCTCTCTCTCCCATTTTTAGTTTTTTTTTTTTTTGTTGTTCAGTAAATGACTAAGGGTATGTTTTTATAGGATTTTTCGTTGCACTTTTCACTAAAGCTTAAATCAGTTTCTTCTATTGGATGGTCTCCATTTTTGTGCATTAATACATTTGGACCATTGATCAAATCTTGGATTGTGTGTGTAGTTGAAACAGATCTTTAACCAAACACACACTAAACTGTGTTTGTTAGAGATGTATGTAGTAATTGGGTATGAGGTCTTCCGCTAAGGTTGATTCAACTCATTATTGTGTGGTGGAGGGATAATATCATTTTCTCCCATGTAATAAAGACTTTGCACAACCAATCCTCCTGGAGTGTTTTTCCTTAAACTGAATCTACCTCACGTTTTGATACATTGAAAAGTGAAAACAGGCGGTTTTAGTTAAACGAAAATGGCATATGCCGTATGCACTGCACATTAATGTTGATTTTGTTTTTGGTCGACATATGGCTACTGTTTTTGATGCCATACAACCTATGCTTTCTTTGGCCAAAATGAGAACGGTCCAGATTATTTGCAACATTTTGCTGGATCTTTACACAGTGGGATAAGAATCGATATCCTAATATTGTCACACACACTGATGTCCTTGAGGAAAGGTAAAAGTTTTTGGTGTTGAAGTCAAGTTACAAGCCGAGTTGTTAGTTGAAATACGAGTATTGGTTCTGATTACTGTAGAAGTAATTTAATATTTTGGAAGTACATGCTAAATTCGACCAGGTGTTTCACTTTGCATAATATCCCACACGAAAGCAAACCTACACGCTAAACAGGTAATATACCACAACACAGCCGAATCAATGTTCCACAAGTATAGAACTCCAACCGAATTCCAGCCGCTAGTTGCTGCCTTATTGTCGTCCACACGTCTCAACTAGATTAATTAAAAATAAAATAAAATCGTGTAGCAATTCACCTTTGTAGTTGCTAGTGTTAACAACTTGCACTTTCAGCAACCTTCGATGGCATCTCCATTGAATATAAAAGTTAAGCATCAAACCTATATTTGTTAACAACCCACTATAGATACCCGTCGGAGATGGCCTTGCGCAACTATTGCTTTCTTTTAGGAAACCAAATAACCCATAACCCATATATAACAACCAAGTAACGGCGACAAAATAAACAATACTCCTTTCTCCATCTCAAATTAACTATCACTTCAGAAATTTATATTTGTTAATTTATTTCAAGGTGGATTTTAGGATACATAGCGATTTAACTTAAATGTATTATTTCGTATACCTTTTGTTTATTCTTATTTGTTATTTTTTAAGTTTTTTTAACCCGTTATAAGTGGATTTTAACATTGTCTATTTTTAAAGTGGTGTATCATATACAAGTCATAAAATTATTTAATTGATTATAGCTAATTTAAAAGAAAAAGAAAATAAAAGAAGTATGCATACATACAAAATACATAATTTATTATTATATTAATTATTTTCGATTGAGTTCTGTATATATTTTTTTATGTGATGTACCATACACAGATATGGTGTATGGTAGAAGGAATTTTATACCCTTAATTGTTGAAGGGGCAAATTATATTTGTGGTCCTAAGGTTTATAAAATTATTTTAATTTGATTTTTTATACTTATTTTGATTTGATTCACTTTGACGCATTGTGTTATAATTTTTTATGCCAATTTAGTCCTATCCGTTAATTTTGTCTAATTGAGTTATCAAATGCCAAAACAACATCGTTTTACCTCTTCATATTTGTTGAAAAAAACCAAATTGGTTAAAAAAAACAAGAGGGATTAAAATAATTAAAAAAATATAACATAAAAGACCAAAGAGAATCAAAATAAATATAAAAGGCCAAATTAGTAAAAAAAAAACATAAAAGACAAAAATTAATTAAAATAAACATAAGGTACCAAATTAAACATTTCTTTTAATGTAAGGAACCAAAGTATAATTTAACCTTTATTGAAATTGAAATCTAATAAAAGTACTTTTTTTTTGTACTGAAATACTTTATTATTATTTCGCAACTACTCTTCAACTCTAATAAAATGTTCTCATTATACTAAATTGTTGATGTTAATTGTTAATTAACGATTATTTTCGATAATTGTATAATCTTCAACGACAAGTACTTCCCAATAGAGTAATAAAAATAGAAGTTCAAGAGAGTATGGAATGCAAAGAAGATTCTAACTGTTATGAAGTGCATTAAAATCCTGATCGAACATACGCTGCAAAACTCCAAAACTGAAGGACAGATGTAAAGTCTAGTTTTGATGCTAAAATTACTTGTGCAGAGCACAAAGGCAATTCTTTTCGCCAACATCTGATGCAATACAATAAGGTTGAGACTTGCCATCTTGAAACCAGGAAGAGCGCTTCTGCAAAAGCTCGTTCAGAAAATCATCAAGCTTCTCAATAGTGATGTTCGGCATGACAACAACATGGGCGATGTTCCCCTTGCATGCCAACTGCCATTTGCGTATGAATTCCTCATCATGTGGCCGCTCAAACACAACAGTGCTGCTCAGTTCATTAAGCATTGCACCAATGCCAGCATCAACAAGGCGGTCTTTGAAATAGTGTGCATTCCGCAAGCATTTCTGTACTTCTTTCTGAAAACCTCTGTATCCTTTCCGGTTCAACGTATACCAAAGGAATATGGGCGCATGCCCATTCCGACTACCCATGATTGTGGCATCCCTAGAGGCAAGGTATTCCACATTCCTAGAAAGGGCATTAATATGCTCTAATCTTGTTATCTGCACGCCACAAGGCATGGGGCATCCGACGAATTTGTGGCCAGAAACACTAACACTGCCAATTGGTTTCTTAAAACTAACTTTTGGTGCCTGGCATAGGAGAAAATAGAAAGTAACGTGAGTGAGAGAACCAAAATGCTGTTCGTCGACATGAAATTTACAAACAACCAGAACATGATTGTAATAACAAATCAGAGTTCTCAATCAGAACAGATGAAGATAGCAAGTCAGCAAATGTAGAAGCCAAGCCAAAAAAAAAAAAAACATAGCAATTGCAGAAGATCAAATGTTTTCAAGATTCAACATTATATCTCGAGTTAATTTATGATAAAATTTGCACTTACTTTTTTCACGAAAGGCATCATGAGACCAAACAATGCCCCATCACAATGGATGTAGAACCGGTTTTGCGAAAATCCAGCTTCTTCAAGTTTCTTAATGACCATATCAAGATCATCCACAGCTCCTTTCACTGTTGTACCTGCAAAGTTTCATTTTTTTTTTTTTTGGTGAGCAACAAAGAATTTTATTAAGAAGACAAGTACAAGAAGTACTTAAAAGGAACAAGGGAAACAAGAAGTAAAAATATAAAAATCAACCCGCTCTATACAGGGAGAGAGACCATTAAGAAACTTACCTATGTTGACATTTACAATTGCTGGCTTGTCCTGGTGACAAAGAAGCTTGGCCTTAAAATCATCACAATCAATCTCCCCAGAACACAGAGCCTCAACCTTCACACATTCCATTCTGTACATTCGAGCAGCTTTAAAAACAGAATAGTGTGACTCCCGTGAGGCATACAAAATACCATCTGGGAAGACCTCTCTCCTGCAAAAGACATAAAGCTATATTAAATTTTCCTAACATACAAAATATTGATCTAAATTAAAACTATCTGAAACTAACCCAATTAATATGCCATGGAGATTGCCTTCTGTACCACAGTTTGTTATATAGCCCCAGTACTCATCTTTCTCTATTTCCCACAGTCGAGCAAACCAATCCAAAACACCAACTTCAAACTGTCGCGAGTGGACACCATAATTGCTTTCAATAAATGGATCTCCCAGGTTATTTATGGAAAAGTGCTGAAGTTGAGACAGTGCCCCATAGTCAAAATCCAAATTATAGGGGTAGCCTACAATAGATTTGTCATATATTAAATATGAGATAGATCTAATTCCAGAGTTCAATTGAAAAGGCAAGGGGCTTCAAAAGTTATCCAAAATCTTAACAAAATTATTTAAAAAATCTGAGTAAAAATAATATAACTGCTCTTCATCTTAATTCAGTAACTGCTAAGATTTGCAGTATATGAAATATCATAAATATTACCTCTAAAGAATAGACTGAGCATTCTTTTAGTATATAAAATGCAATCATAAGAAATATTTTTTTCCCTTCATGGTTCCAGTTGATTGAGTACTTTCTAGTTACATCCATCTAGTTCCTAACTTAGACATAACCTTAAATGTTTTGTTTTATTTACCAAAATAATAAGATCCAGTGGATTTGGAAATGACAGAGGAAGTAACAAATTCATTCTCGCCAGAAGTTAAGAGAATAATATATAAGAGCGAAGTCTGTATTAAAAGAGAGTAATATTTTTTTTGGGGTCAAAATGGAGAAAGTCAAAACTACAATACATTCATTACCAGAATAAAAGCAGGCACTAATCCCCAACAAAAGAAGCTAGAATATAGTTGGTAAAGGCACAATTGCCCAAATAATCACAGACTGCAATTTCATGCAGGCTAATCAACCTTCCTTTCCCAAACTTGGAAGAAAAAAAAAATTAACAAACCAAATATAAAATGATCAAGGGAAATAAAAAGATTGCATGAAAGATCGCACTAAATTGATATCTGTCCATGGATCTAAGAAATAGTGAGAACTCTTAATGTTGATATCTCTTGACAATCCAAAAAGTCCAGTATTAAAATGATGCCTTTTATTGAAAGCTCCAAAATTGCATTCATTTATCCTGGTATCATTTGAACTGAAATTTGGAAAGATACGAAATCCATAACCATCAGCGGGCTTGGGCTTTAAAAGTTAGGAACCATCAGGTAAGTCCAGATTCTAGAACACACATTAGGAGTTCAGAAGATATGGATCATGGGATTATCATTCTAAGAGGAATCCATTTCACACTTATGCCAAATGCAGCTGAGATTGTAATACAATAAGTGGAACACAAAGAAAACAGAGGATTACAGCCTAGTGGAGAAAATCAACAAGAAGTATAGTGCCTCTTGGTGTGTGCTGGCACTGGGTTAGGTTGATGTCACCATGAAGAAAACTCAGTTAGCTGTTTGTCAACTGTCAAGAAATAAATCACAGAGCCAAACCCCTCATATAAGTGAATCAAAATCCTAGGAAAAAACAAAAGCAGCACAATGATCTGAATAATTTGGTTGATGCCAAATGCAATCAATAAAGCCATTAAGATAAAACAAGCAAGTCATGTCAAACCTAAATGATGCTTTGTCCTTTCAGTCAAAGCTCTTTTGTATCTGGCCAACACACTTGCCATATATGCTTCCCGATCCCCGGTAACCTCATCATCTGCATCTGGCTCTGTGACTTCCAGACACATGGTATGAATATTTCTTCCCAGTACTATATCTCTTTTCTCTTTTCCTTTGCTGATCTGAGCCTCTCCCTTGACAATGCCATTGTCTCCAACTACAGAAGGCACAGGATCTTTGATTACAGCTGTGGCATCAAAATCCTCAGGCAATGGTTCAACTGCTCCATTGGTGCTCAAATCATTAGCTAAAACATCAACACTTCCAGCCATTTTGCTACTCGCTACAGAAGAACACCTGACCAAAGTAGATTACAAGAGCAATAATAAGAACGAGAACCAAAATCAAAATAAGAATAACATAAAAGACTAATGAGCCCCAAGATACCAGCAATCCCTCTTATTTATGATAATTTTAAGGAAGCAGCAAATTAAAATGAGAGACTCGTTTCCTCTTATACCAAAGACTTTGCGAGCAAGCAAGACTACACAAAACGAAGTGAAATAATCAAGACAAGAGCACCTAGACAAGAAAAAACACTACACCAATCTAACAATTTTCCTTTAAATCCACATTGTTTTTTTAAAAAAAGGCCATAACCGTCAAAAACAAAACATAGATCAAGCTTCAGAAAGCTCAATTTCCAAAAGATAAATCCACAATCAACAATATCTCCAAAGACAAGACCATAGAAATGAGAATTCGTCAAGCGCAAAATTTGCTGTGATATTGAGATAGCCTATGCATTCGCAGCATATCACATCACATGCAAAATATATCCAGACAAAGGGAACTGAGCGCGACCTAAAGAGATACAGCCAAATCCACAGCTACGAAGGAAAAATAAAAACAGTGAATAAAGCAAAGGCATACAATATACATTACGAGCTACAACATGCTTGAAGGAGAAAAATGAAAGCAAGCAGATAGATCTGAAAGAAAGCGAAGAAGAAGAAGCGGAGATGGAGAACCTGAGTAATGAATGGATAAGCGATGGAATCGACAAAGAGAAAGAGAGTGAGGGCGTAAAGCCAGAAGACTCGGACACCCAAAAGAGGCAGATGATTAAAGGGTGGCCTCTTTTTTATAGTTGCGCAGATTCTCTCACGCGCTTCAACTGACAGCTGTCTCCACTCGCATGTGATTCTGTGAGGTGGATACGTTTTTGCGGACACAAATATCTCAGAATCAATCTACAACACACAGAACAGAATCTACATTTGTGTCTCTATATCGTGGATTTTCCTATTTATTCATCATATATTACACATGTTGGATTTTTTTATCCATCATATTGAGTTTTTTTATTAGTATAAAATAAAATATTATGAGATTTTAACTATTAAATTTATTGAATAATTATTTTTTGATAAAAAGTTTCTAGATAAGAATTTTTAATTTATACGCATGATCCATAAAATTGAAAATCCCATGCAAACGGTTAACTTAAACTCGTTTGATTGACCAATTACTTTGGTTTGGTTCTGTTTTTTTTTTTTGGTACATTACTTTGGTTCTGTTTATTTTATAATGCTCGAAAAAAATGATTTCAGCAAGATAAATTTGAGTCAATTTAATTAAAATAGAATTGACAAATACTAGTAAACATTAGTAGTAGTATTCCTGTTTTTCTTAAGGGCATTAGTAGTCCTCTTATGATTGATATGGCTTAATTATTTAATATTTCAGACATAAAGTTTACAAGTTCGAAATTTTTAGATGGAATTTTTATCCAGAACATATTAATTTTTCAATAATTGAAAATACTACTTATTTTGTATTTTTTAGATAATAAATATTTTTTGTTAATTTTTTAATTCTTAAATTCCACATATTTTTTGTTAATTTTTTAATTCTTAAATTCCACATTTAATGCAAAAGATAAATAATACTACTAAAATATATTATTGGTCCTTTACATTTTGCAAAAATACTAATCTCATCCTTTATTGTTTATTTTTGTCAATTCTATCCTTTATGATTATTTAATATCTCAATTTAATCCTTTATTTTTTTTTCTTATCACTTCAATCATTCATATTTATTTATAGTCTCACTTTTGTCATTTATTATTTGTAAAAATTCTTAATTTATCCTTAATAACTTCATAAAAAAGATTAAAGTATAACTCATGAATAAACATAAAAGACTAAATTGACCATAAAAAAGATAAATGACTATATTTAAATATTAAATAAACATCAATGACAAAGTTAATAAAATTAAAAGTTAAATGACTAGATTAAAATTTTCACAAAATATAAAAGAGGTAGTGTTATTACCACTCTTCTTTTAATTTTTTTAAAATTTAAAATATATGTTTCAACCTATAAAATTAAAATATTAATAATATTAATATTTAGATATTACTGAAATATTTAAATAAGGGTGTCAATAATAAAAGAAGTAACAATAGTAATATTCAAGTCTAACTTATCTAGTAGTATGAGAGTGTGTGTGTTTGGCTGATAAAAAAAATCTAACTTATCTAAAATGAAAGTGTGTGTAATTTGAGGAAATAAAAGTATATCGACCATTGATTTAAATTATAATATCTCATAAGTTTGATTTACCTTGATTGAATAGTGGATGAGTAATGTTAAATTCTCCTACTAAATCATCCTACCTACTTAATTTTTACAAAAATTATCTATTTTCTAAAAAATAAATGCTTAATTGAAGATAGAAGATATTTGTTAGAATTAAGTGGGTAGGAGGATTTAGTGTATGTTTGGATATCATTTTCCTTTTGCCAAAAGGAAGTTTGGAAGACGAAAATAAAGTTAGTAAAAATGAAATTGTGTTTGAGTAATTTTTTCATTGAGTTTTTTTTTTTTTCATTTTAAAGTTGCTAAAAGGAAGTTTGGGAGAAATAACTGAGTTACTTTTCATTATTCTTTTGCACAAGTAAAAATGCAATTTACAACTCTACCTTTCATTATATTCATTACTTCTTTCATGTCATTTTTTTAATTATAAATCATGTTTGGTAATTTTATATTTAAAAGTGTTTTTATCTTTATCTATTCAAACAAACTTTTTTCTATCAAATTTATTTTTATAATATCATTTTCAAACATAAATTCATTCTACCAAACTTCATTTTATCAAACTTCATTCTACCAAACTGTTATCTAAACGCACCTTTAATAGAAGGATTTAGCATTTCTTATAGTGGATATATCTTTACTTTTTCACTTTCCACATTTACCCACTTTAAAGGAGCCAAATCTGTAATACTCAACTTAATAGGCTAAATTAAAAAAAAATGATAACTTATATTTGAGTCTTGCTAAACAATATTTTTATGACACTAATTAATATTACTCAAATTTTTTAAAAAATATAATTATATATTATTTTGTCAAAAAAAATATTAAAAACTATGTTTTAACATTTGGTAAAATTACACTTTCAGTCTTCTAACTATTGGGTTTAATTCAATTTCGTCCTTAAATTTTTTTTTATTCATTTTCGTCCTCAAAATCTTCTGTTTGGTTTACGTTTGTCCTCCCACTTAAAAAATAACGGTAAGAACTTAACGCGGTTAAAAAAGAGACACGTGTCGCGACATGAGTAATCTGTTAATTAAATAATAAAAAATATATAAAATTTTAATAAAATCATTATTTTTATTTAATAAAATAATTAAAAAAGTTATCTTTTTCCTCAATCTTTCCAATCTCCTCCTTCCTCTGTCTCCCCTCTCACCTCCACCTTCTTTCTCTCTCTTCATTCCTCTCCCAACACTCCTCTCTCTCTCCTCCATCTCTCTTTTCCCCACACCACCACCATCTTCTACCTCTCCTCTCCTCCAACCTCAGCCGCTCTTCTTCTCCTCCTCGACCCTCTCTCTCTCCTCCACACCACCACCATCACCACTACCCTTTCCTCTTTTTCCACTGTCATCGCCATCGGACTATCCCTTCCCTCTCCCCCACCGTTACCACCACAACACAACCCCTTCCCCTTCCTCTTCTCCCACCATCCCCGAGTCCAACATCGCCTTAATGTTATCTCTGGAATCCCTCATAGTTTAGCAAAGGATTGTACGATTAAGAGTGGGGTGATTTTGTGAAGGTGAGAAAAATGGCGATGACAGTGGAGCGATGAAGGAAGCTTTGAATTCAAAGAGTAATTGAGAAATTGAATGGGTCTGAAGAGGTGGACATCGTCCAAATTTGGGGATTTGTAAAGATGGCAAAAATGGAAAGATGGATAGAGATGACATGTCTTCGTTCTCTGATTGCAATTGAAGATTCCCAACTATGGTGGGAGATGTATGTGGGTATGGGCTGCTGGTTTTTGCTTCAGCGTGTATGGCTTCTGCATGTATCTGTTTCTTACACGGTTGGTACAGTTGCTAATTTATTTTTTCGTTGCTTAATAAAAAAACTATTATTTTATTAAAATATTATATTTTTTTATTATTTAATTAACAGACCATTCACGTCGTGATATGTGTCTTTTTTTTAACGGCGTTCAGTCTTGATCGTTAGTTTTTAACGGGGAGGACAAACGTGAACCAAACAGAAGAGTTCAAATACGAAAATAAAAAAAAAAGTTAGAAGACAAAATTGAATCAAACCAAATAGTTAAAAAGACGAAAAAGAATAATTTTGCCTTAATATTTTTATTACATTTCACCGTGCATCCGTAGGCTTTTAACGTTTGCTTTCATATTTCATTTACTCAAAAGTTCCACTCGCAGTGTTTGCGCGTAGCGTTTGAACATTCGAGGGCTAGTGAGAGTGGAAGGCACATTGACGCCCAATGCCGTCCCCTAGTCGCCGAATTGCCAAAACCCTAGACATTTGATATCTCAAATCAAAGGGTTTTAATCAATAGATTATCGGACTCTGGAGTTTTGCCGGCGATGGAGAACCGAATAGCGGCACCGCCAGATTCACCCGAAGACTCTTTGCATTCCGTTCCTCATAAGAAAACTAGGGATTTACCCAACTTGACCGAATGCCATGCCTGTGCCTTTAAGGTTGACGTTTGCACCGGTAAGAACCGACTCCAAACCCTTTATAGCGAATGGCGTGTGGTTCTTCTCTGCAACAAGTGTTTTTCTTCTGTCGAATCTTCCCGAATTTGCTCCTATTGTTTTTCCGAATCTTCTCCCGATTCTTTTCGTTGTATCAAGTGTCGGCATTCTGTCCACAGAAATTGTTTTTTGAATTCCAAACACTCCGCTCCTTGGTCCTATTCTTGTTTGGGCTCTGAGTTTTCTCTCTGTGTGGATTGTTGGATCCCTAAACCCGTGGCTCTTTCGAGAGGAAGAAAAAGAGGGGGAGTGAGGAGTGATATGATTAAGAAAAAGGGTAGGGTTATACTGGAGGATATTTCTGATGTTTTAGAGGGTGGAAATTTGGTGAGGTCTATTGAGGATGTGGTTAAAGATGCCAATCGTGCGGTGGAGAAGAAGGTGGAGGCAGCAACTAGGGCTAGAGAGGAGGCAATAAAGAAGGCTGCAGTGGCTAGAAGAGCTGTTATGTTGGCAAGCAATGCTTTGAATTTAGTGGCCAACAGGGAAGGCAATAATTTGGACCTGCCTCCCAAAATGGATGCTCTTAAAGTCCTTGATTCATCAGAGTTGACTTTTGAGTTGCATTCACATTTGAATAGGATTTCAAAGAGATGCCGCTTATTGAAAACAAGTTGTTTGGATACTCCACAGAGGGCTTCCAGTGTTGATTCGTCATGCAAGACTTCAAACTCAATGAATGCTAGTGCTTTTGATATGCATGAAGCTTCCAATGACATTAAGCTATACGAGGACTCTAATAAATCTTTACCTGGACCTTCAGTTTCTTTAGGATCATTGCATAGTGATTCTTCAACTGATCTGAATGGTTTCTGCATAGGAAGAAGTGACATGAAAACTCTTTCTAAAGATGGTCTGCACATGGCTGAATATGATGTTGAAGGGGGTGCGGAAGATCTGCTAAAGGAAGGCGAGGGAAGTTGTTCTGATCAGGTGATAAACTTCGGTGAAGATAGTGGCATGAAACTTGATTGCAAGCAAACAGGTTCTGGATTGCACAGGGAAGAGTGTTGCAATAGGCTGCCTGATCGCTATTTCTTGAAGTATAGTAGGAGAAATAGGAGAAATCGTAGTATAAAACAAAATCCACCTAGTAATGCCTTGACGTATAGTAGGAGAAGTCGCAGTATAACACAAAGTCCACTTAGTCATCCCAAAATTCATGGTGCAATCAGCAAGCAGGGCCCAACTGTTGGGGTTCCATTCAATTGTTTTGAGAAATTAAGAGCAACATCTAGTGCTTCATGTCATTCACTCAATGTTCATTTGCAAGCATCAACTTGTGAAAGTGGATATTTCAGAGAGTTATCCTAGAAGCGAACAGGTATAGACAGCTTTTCTCTTGTTTCTGGTTAAAATTATGTATTATTATTTTCATTGTCTGTTATCATTTTCAACTTGTATGTTGCTCTTTTACTTTTAAACCTATAGAAAAATTAGCGTAGTTGTGCTGAAGAATTCAAAGTTATGTAACAGGAAAAATGAATAATAGTAAGAAAGTTTCACTAGTAATTTCACTGATGAAATATTGAAATGATAGGCAATACAATTCTTTCTATAATACTGGAAGTGGACTTTCATATTATATAGTCATTCACAGATTTAGTGACTTTTCAAAGTGCCAATTTTTAACAGATTTTTTCTCTTGATTCTATCGATTCTATTTCTATTGATGTTTGATTGTGTTTTATCAATTTTTCAACTCTTCTTATTACTCATTGTGATGCTTAACGAAATATTGCTGACTTTAGCCTGAAATCACATTCTGAGTGACCTTATAAGATGTTCAAGTAAGACTTAGCTGGACAGGATTCAAGATGAGTGAAAAATTCTAAAATGTAAATCATGTTGATTGAGTAGCAGGTCGTCTATTCTTTAGCCTGTTGTTTTTAGATGATCTTATTTTGAACTTTTTTTTTATATTATCTTGTTTTGAACTTTAAAAGTTCCCAATCCTGGATTGATCAGTTGTGGCACATGATGGTTTTTACTGACATATGGTGTGGATAGGACCATATTTTGAATTCTTAGAAAACTTGTAAAATGATTGCGGGCCCCTTTTTTTAGCTCTCACTGCAAGGGGAATTGATTTTGCCATTTTGGAGGAAGCAAGAATTTTTAGCTTCAGTCTGATTTGCACTGAGATTGAGTCTAATTGATTTTGGGGGAAAATTTTAATCAAACAGACACTGCATCTAGAACAGGGTGTGGATCAAGAGTTAAATTTGGGGGGGGGGGGGGGTTGACCGGGTTGTATGAGCATCTATTTAGATAATTATTGGTTGGGTAACTTGGGTTTTGTATGTAACCTCTATGTTCAATTTGGTCCTTATATTATTTGGATGTCTCTTGATTGCTTTCTACAGTTAGGTCGAAATGTTTGTCTGAACAGGTTTGTTGGTTTGTGGATTTAATTGCCCTCAGCTGTGAATGTGAAGCTGCTGGTTTGACTTGTGTAGGACCGCGTAGTTCGTTGCTTTAAATTAAACAATTAGTCACATCTATTTTAGTTTTTGATTTCACTTAGATAGATTTGCAAATTTGAAAAAGAAATGCTAAATAAAATTTTGTTGGGCCAGGGTAGGGTGTTACTATTGACATTTTAGATATGGTGCTATAATGCATGGTTTGAAGACATAGTATTCCTGCCTTCTTACTTTCTTTGTTTCTTTCTTTTCTTTTTGTTAAATTAAAAAGAACTTCCAATCTTGAATTGATGGTTGTTAACTGATCTATTTTTTTCTTTTTTAGTGATTGCGCATATTATGTGGCTTACCTGAATGTCTCTCACTGTATAAATCTGAAGATGGTTATGGCTTCCTGTGCTGTACCTGGTTGGTTTCCACAAAACCTGACAAGTGACCAATCATAGTCATAGGTAAAGCTGATATTGATAACCTTTCAAATACCTTTCATTTGAGTGATGTTTGATCTTTAGATGTGTTGTGGTCTTAACCGAGGGCTATGCCTTTTTACCTTTAGCTTTTTCCGTTTTGTTCATTTTCCGTTGTCTCTTTCCTTTGATTTCCTACTTGTTGAGTTGTATTCATTGAAGCTAAGAATTAAGCAATGTGCTTGCCGCAAATAAGTGCACCAGTCAAACTGTCTTTATATCATATGAATTGGACTGTAGATATTGTTAGCTGTAATAAAGATTCTGTTAATGAATTTTCTTGCATCAGTTATGAAAACTGGGTTGTTTGCAAGAGCCTTAAAATATTTGTGTATGAAAGGTGAAAGGTTAGACTTGTTTGTTAAAATATCAAAGTGTAGACAAGCAAGGCCTTCAAATATTTGTGTATGAAAGGTGAAAGGTTAGACTTGTTTGTTAAAATATCAAGTGTAGACTAGTTACATTGAAACATGCATTTTGGTGGATGGAAATAAATGGGAAATAATGCAATTGTTAAATATGTTGATAGGGAGAAGGATGAATTTTAATATGCTACGGTTTTATGTTGAATATACGTGTATATATTCCAGAATTAATTTCTGATTCATTAACCAGTTTACAGAAGATGGTATTTTGAATGTTTTAGAATTGATGATCCGCATTTTGCATTTGGATGCCGTTACTACTTGATTCAATAATTATTATAGAATCGTGGTCTTTTGAGTTGTACCAGTAAAAAATGACTGATTTGAAGTTGTATTGGCCTATAGGAAGATGATCAGTCCTAGATGTCCTAATGGTCTCTCCATATTTGAGATTCCATGCCGGTGGTTGGTAGCTCTCGTGTGGCGTAGTCGGGATGCAAGATGGTTGTGGGAGCTTGCGAAGGCACTCCAATGCCTGACGAAGTATGATTATGGAAAATAGTGCATACCCTACAATTGACTGAAATTCATTATATAGGTCTACTAGTGAGGTGAGTCAACTTGGGTGGTGATAACGTGACTACCTCTAGACAATCGAGTTACGTGGATGGTGTGAAGTTGGAGCTGAGATATGATGTGATGTGATGTGCGTATAGTACATCCTGGCGGACATGACCCGATTACTCCTAGACAGTTCAGGTGAATATTCAAGAACCCTTAGTCGTTAATGGTGTGGTGTTGCGTTCCAGAATCTGGCATGAGATGCACATCTAGGTGGATGTGATCTGGTGTACCCGGTGCACTGTTATGACGAGTATCAGGCTTTGGTAGATGGAATTTGGCCTCAGCGTATATTTGCCAGTCCAAAACGGAAGCGATGATTCTCATAGTCAAGGAGGGGGAGGGGAAGGGGGGGAGCTGCTTGATGTTCCTCTCGTGTTAATATGGATTTCTTTTTTCCTTTTGTAGGTTGTTACTCTGGTCTATGTGCTTTTTATTTTTTCCCTCGCCCCTTCTTCCTCCATGTTCCCACTCTTGCTTCTCTTGGTTTCATCTTTTGCCTTAGTAATATAAAGCAGCAAAAATTGTCTTTGATCTGAAATAACCTTCCTCGTTGAAGTTTAGTCTTGACAAGAGGAATAGTCCTGTGTTTTTTGAACTGAAGTGAAATCTAGTTGTGGTATGAAATACTAATAAGAAAGCCGGTTAATATGTTTGTACTCATCATTGTAGAATCCACCTTCAAAATTGATGTGAGGAGAGAATCAAAATAACGTAACTTTTTCCTCTAGATTCTATCTACACCAAGACCTTTTTTCTTTTAACGGTTGCCAAAGTTGTCCGTCCGTGCGCGGAACGGAATAAGTAAGAAAGCTTTCCATACTACTACTATATGATAATTTCATTGACTACTAGGCAGAAGGCATAAGCAAGCCCCACTAGTACTGTACTAATATAATAATACAATTTAAACAAAATAATCAATCATTAGTTATTCTGATCATGCCTCAGAATCTCCACTTCTCTTTATCTATCGTTAAAAGGAGGCCCTTCACTCTTCTTTTCTTTAATTCCTAATTTGCTCTATCCTATCCTTTATTATGGCCACTTTGGTTCCACTCAATTATGTTGGATCACTAGCTGTTCCAAATCCAAAGGATACTCCTGCAAATGATGAACAGGACCAACAGGAACAAGTTGCAGCCCAAGTGATGAGTACAACTAGTAAATTAGAATTAGAATTAGAAGACACTATAATTAGAAAGATGTCAGAAAGGGCCCAATGGCTTCGTGCTGCTGTATTAGGAGCCAACGATGGGTTGGTCTCTGTTGCTTCATTGATGATGGGTGTTGGAGCCGTGCGATCAGATTCCAAAGCTATGTTACTTGCTGGTTTTGCAGGATCAGTTGCAGGTGCTTCTAGTATGGCAATTGGAGAGTTTGTTTCTGTTTACACCCAATTTGAGGTTGAGCTTATTGCCCAAATTAAGAACAGGGATATGAATAAGAAGATGGAGAAAAGGGCGTTGCCTAATCCATTCCAAGCTGCTTTTGCATCTGCTTTAGCGTTTTCTATTGGAGCTTTGTTTCCATTACTTTCTGCTGCTTTCATTACTAATAATAATAATAATCACAACTTAAGGCTTTTTGTGGTTGTAGCTGTGGCTAGCTTCGCTTTGGTGCGGTTGGAGCCCTGCTGGGAAAGACACCTAAGATAAGGTCTTGTGTTAGGGTCCTTGTTGGGGGATGGTTGGCTAGGGCTATCACTTTTGGGCTAACCAAATTATTGGGTCATGGTCAGAAAAATTTCGACCAAAACTATTAAGAATGATACATAGTAAAAAAAAAAAAAGTAAAAAAGAAATGTTTATTGTTATTGTGATACTGAATTGAAAGAAAAGAGTTATTTGTTATTGTTGTGATACTAAACTGGTAAAGATGATCAGTTTAATTTACCCTAATATTTATTTGCGTATCAAAGTTTTGAAAAAGACAATATGATCCATTCATTAGCCGTCCTCAACAATTCTTTTCAACATCTTATATCACATTGACTTTTAAAACATTCTCCTAACTATTCTTAGCGAGATCAAAATTAAATACTTTCAAGTGATTAAAAACTTTTAGTATAAGAATAAAGAAATATTATAAGTATGAGATTCGCATAAATATATGAGTTTAAAATTACAATATCTCTTCTCTCTTATATTAGAAGAATTTTTCTTAATAAATATTTTGTTGTAACTGTATATAAAAAAATGTAGATACATCATATTCTTAAAGTTCTCATTCATGATGTGAATTCGTATTTACTAGAGCATTTTCTCAAATTTATCCTAACAATATATCTTAAATGGGGTATCTCTAGATAGTTTATTGATTAATATTTTTCAAATATTACAAAAAATTAGAATTCTTTTAGAAAGCTAAAAACAACTAATTGATAATACTTTAAGTGAATAATTAAAAACAGTTTAGCGTGAAATGTTTTAGTAATATAATAAGTATTAAAAGATCTTTAAACTAAAAAATAGTTAATTTAAGTGATATATGTTTAATTCCTTAAGTAAGATTTTGAGTTTAAGTTTTATGATAAAAAAATTCGCCAAGACAACTAGCCTTACCACATAAAGTATAAGTTTTGAGTTTGACAAGAATGTATAATTGCCCCCAACAACATTATAAGGTCTTTTAGTAATATGACCTAGTACGAAATATTTAACTAAATATTGCTAATATAAATTAATAATATATTTTATAAACTAACTTTGAATTCTTATTTTAAAGTAGAATAATTCCGGTATGTACACTTCAATTGGTGCAACTTTGAATTTCTTTCTTTCTTTCTTTCTTTCTTTTTTTTCATGTTTGAAATTATTTTCAGAAAGATATGTTGTCAATTGGTGCAAGGTGGGACTTGTTATACAGCCCGGGGGCAAGGAATTGTGCCTTACAGGTTATATTCCCTTATGCATATGTTATCTGTTACTTATAAAAGGATATGTTTAAGTTTATGCTATCTTTAATTGATAAAGGATTTTGCATTAGCACGGTTTGATGCTTAATTTCATTCCAAAATGATCCACACTTCTTTTTGTCGCCTCAAGTGGTAAAATATCTCATGCATATGCACTAGTAGATGCCGGCAAATCTTTAAAGTTGGAATACTCAGAGACATTTTGTTTTTTGCCTACTCATGCTAATACAGACGTCTGGGAATACACCAAATAAAGCATATAGGAAAGAAAACAAGCCACAAACCATTAAATCCATTCGTAAATAATACATATACATATATATATATATATATATATTTTCATATAAGGGTACACTTGATTTCACTTTAGAATGTCCCCATAACATCTACCTACCAAGAATAACGATAGGAATACAAGTTTCAATCTTCTACTACTCTTGATTCTTGAACAGTAGTATAAGGCTCAATTACGGAGACAATACACTTGTTTCTAGTTTAAACCATGTCTTAGTAAAAGGATTCTATGCTCACTTAAAACTGAAAAGAGGCTTCTGTCATGTGCAATTCTCTAACACTTCTTTTTAGTAGCATAGCTAGTAAATTGATGAGAATGAGAATTAATGATCAAAGTCCAGCAGAGCCAAACAACTTGGTGAGTCCAAAAGTGATGGCCATAGCTATCAAACCACCAATGAGGATTCTAAGAGAGGACTTAAGCACAGGAGTTTTTCCAAGCACTGCTCCAACCCCTCCAAACACCAACAATGTAATGCTAGCCACAATAGCAACCACTGCTACCCTTATCTTATAGTCCCTTATAAAAGCAGCAGCAAGCAGAGGAACCACACCTCCCACAGAAAATGCAAGTGCTGATGCCATTGCTGCTTGAAATGGATTTGGCAGCTTAATCTCCCTAATCTCATCATCAACAACACTAACACTAACACTAACACTAACACTAACACTAACACTAACACTAACACTAGTATTATTATTATTATTATAATTAACCTCTTCTTCTGCTAGTTTCTCTCTTTTGATTTGAGCTTTCTCTATGTCATACTGAGTGTACACAGACACAAACTCTCCAATTGCCATGCTACATGCCCCTGCAATTAGCCCTGCAAATCCGGCAAGAAGCATTGCTGTGATGTTTTCCTTAACTGCCCCAACACCAATCATCAATGATGCAACAGAGAGCAACCCATCATTGGCTCCCAACACAGCAGCGCGGAGCCACTGTGCCCTCTGTGAGTAGTCAACAACGTTGCTTTTCTTCTCTTCTTCAACCTCTTGTTCCTTTGGTAATACTACTTTTGGCTCCACACCGTTTGTTGCATGGATCATTGGAATCTCAACATGGTTGTTATTAGATGAGATTTCATTTGTTCTATCACCATTATGGGAAATCATATTGAAAATTGAAAAGGAGCTAAGTAATGGGGAATACAATAATAATATTGAGAGCGAGCTTGTGGGATCACAGATTTCAAATGAAGGATATTTATAGAGGTTAAGCACTGTAATTAAATGGACCTATAATTATAAAGGAATTTTAAGGATATAGAAGATAGTGTGGAGGGCACTAGCTGCTGCTAGTGGAGACTTTAACTAATTAGTGAATCTGGTTCCCATTTCATCACTGGAACTAATAGTGGATTCATTACACACATTCCTCCTCCACCAATAAAAAATTAACCCAATTAGTTAATTACATTATTATTTGAATGTGAATGAGAATGAATTTTATCAATGAGGGCATTAATTAAGAAACCCAAAAGGGCACAAGAAATTAAAAAACGTGGAAAGTATATGCTTGGGCATTTACCAAGCTAACCCTTTCAGCAAAGGGAACAAAAATTATTCTGGCAAATACTTCACCACAGGGGACACATAAATTTTGTTCTTTTCGAGCCATAGGCATTAATAATTTCAACACGTATATATATAAGCAATAGAAGTGATTGATATGAGCTAGCTATAGCAATAAAACACGACACAATATATGCAACAAATGTTATCAGTTTAACTTCAACCATATTAATTAATTGGAAGTATCAAAGAATTAGAATAACACGAGAGAATTAAAAAAAGGTGTGTTGTGTGTGTATATATATATATATAATATTCGATGGAGTGTGCACTCCACGGGGGTAGATAGTGTGGGGAATGCTGAATTAAAATTGAATATATAAAAAAATAATGAAACCAAACTTAATGGAACCCCACAATTAAAGAGTCAATTATAAATTGAGGGGAGTGTGCTCTCCACACGAAAAGCAACGTAACATGTTGATTATTATTATTATTTTTTTGGTGGATGTTGCTTATTAATCTAATTATTACAAGAAAACAAATTTTTGACTCTTTGAATTCCTCTTTTTTGAATACATAATTCTAAAATGGTTTGATGTAGTCGAAAGCTCGTAGTTCAAGTGTCATAAGAAGAGTTCTTGAAACTTAAAGAGAGGGATTCGATCTCTAATGGGATAAATTTATAACTAATTTAGTATGGGGACTTGAGTTTGGTCAAAAAAAAAAATGGTTTGATGTGTTGTTGGTTGTCTATTTGTTGCATTTATTATTAGATTGAAAAGTGTTTGAATAAGTGAGAAATGTGTGAAATAGTCCCAATTATGTAACGTACAGGTGGGTGTTAACATAAATTTTAAATTTTTTTATTAATATACTATTAAACTTATAAAAATTTAATAACATTTAAAAATAATTAATTAAATATATATTTTGAATTAATTACCATAAAATCATGTATAAAATATAATGTATTTTAACTTTAATTAATGTAAGTTAAGAATGTTATAGACTTATAGTATAATTAAAACAAAATACATACAATTATTTTAAAATCTATCCTGAATGAAAAGAATATTTAATTTTATAGTAAATTTTTGTTAGTTATCATTATCTTATTATCTAATTGAGTATCTAATTTTGTTAGTTGTCATTTTTAATGAATTGAGTATCTAAAATTTTGTTTTATATTTACAATTTTTTATATATACATTTTTTTATGAATGGAATTTAATTAACTAATGCGTAGATTATATTATTATATGTAATTTTTAGTTAGTTAAATATGATTTAAAATTTTATAATAATTAAGTTTTTAATTTAATTGTATGTGTTTAATACACAATAGAAGGTGGGAGAAATGTGACTGAAGCCTAAATATGACATCTAAGCAAATGTGCTGATGTGACAAAATTATGTGAGTTAAGCGTGCTTAATTGTCAATATCACATTTTGTGCTTCTGTCTTATATAGATATAGATATGGTAAGAGATTTTTCAATTTACGCGAGATAAAGTGGTTGGAACACAATGAAAATAATAAAAGGTGTGCCCTTAAAATGATAAAACGTTAAGATAGATAAAATAAAATAAACTTAAAAATTGAAAACAATATTAATTACATTTTGGTGAAAATAATTATTAAGTATTACGTTATAAATTAATATTGGCATGTGGTTAATGTCCTATAAAGATAATTGGATTTTATTTATTTATTTTTTATAATTTATTATTATTTTTTCTTTTTTATGTGTCTTTTAAGGTTAATTTATATATATTAAGAAAATTTATTAATGTTCTTGTTATTATAAAAATTACTCTCTTAATTTCTTTTTATCTATCCACTTAAAGAATTTTTTTTTATCTATCTGTCCACTTATATTTTTAATAAAGCATTAATAGTTCTTTTATCAACTTTATCCCTATCTTTAATTAATTGGAGAAGTAATTAATATTCTATGATACAACTAATAAAATTAAGAGAGATAAAGGGTAACACATAGGGAGTTCAATTTTTTTTTTTTTATAAAAAGAAGACTCATAATTATATATTTTTTTAATATGAATTTTGTTATCCATTGCCCTAAGGGCAATGGTTAAGCAACCCATGAATGGAAACGTGATATTAAAAAGTGTAGAATATTTAATGCTACAAAATTATTTTCAATTTATTTTAAATGTAAAATTTCTTTTATGAGTTGCTTAACCATTGCCATTAGGGCATTGAATAGCAAAACCCTTTTAATATAAGTAATATAGTCCAAGTGGACAGATAAATAAAAATGAAGCAAATATAAGGTAATTTTCTATTATACTTTTATTAGAACTTTAAAATTATTAATTGTCCACTTCATGTGAATATACAAAATAATCAATGAAAAAATATATTAAAAAAAGAGTTATAAATATTATTTTGAATTTTTAAAAAGACAAATAAAAAGAAATAATTTTTTTTTATTCAAAACGAAGACAGATAAACTAAAACGGAGGTAAAATGAAGTTAAAACTTCATTATTGTTAGGCGCATTTAGGTTAATACATCGTAAAAGGGTATTGAAGTTGAGAAGAAAAAAAGGAAAAGTGAAAGGCTTAGGCAAAAATATGTAAGATAAAGTTAAAACTTCATTATAAATTGGTTTAAATATGTTTTTAGTCGCTAAAATATTGGATTTCATTGACTTAAGTCTCTAACATTAAGAATTTAGGACTTACGTCCCTATAAAATTTAAAATGATGATTTAAGTCTCTTTAAAAAAAAATTGGGAATTATATACTAAAATAGTCCCTGATTTTGTATTTTATCATTCAGTTTAGTCCCTCGCGAAATCAGTCATTTTAGTCCATGGCTTTCAACTTTAAAATTATTAATTATCCACTTCATGTGAATATACAAAATAATAAATGAAAAAAAATATATTAAAAAAAGAGTTATAAATATTTTTTTGAATTTTTAAAAAGACAAATAAAAAAAAATAATTTTTTTTTATTCAAAACGAAGACATATAAACCAAAACAAAGGTAAAATGAAGTTAAAACTTCATTATTGTTAGGCGCATTTAGGTTAATACATCATAAAAGGGTATTGAAGTTGAGAAGAAAAAAAGGGAAAGTGAAAGGCTTAGGCAAAAATATGTAAGATGAAGTTAAAACTTCATTATAAATTGGTTTAAATATGTTTTTAGTCGTTGAAATATTGGATTTCATTGACTTAAGTCCCTAACATTAAGAATTTAGCACTTACGTCCCTATAAAATTTAAAATGGTGATTTAAGTCTCTTTAAAAAAAAATTGGGAATTATATACTAAAATAGTCCCTGACTTTGTATTTTATCATTCAGTTTAGTCCCTCGCGAAATCAGTCATTTTAGTCCCTGACTTTCACTATTGGTCATTTTAGTCCCTGACTTCCACTGCATCATTCATTTTAGTCCCTGATTTTCAGGGACTAAAATGAATGATCATATAATTCAGGGACTAAATTGACCTATCCGCACAAAGTCATGGATTAAAGTGAATTATTCTCGCAAAGTTAGGGACTGAAACGGTATATCACTCAAAAATTTGGGTGACTTAAGTCCCTAATCTAAGGACTTAAGTCAAAATTTTTCACATTTATCAAGGACTTATGTCACCCAAAAAATTTATTAAAGGGACTTAAATCACCACTTCAAATTTTATAGGGACGTAAGTCTTAAATTCTTAATGTTAGAGACTTAAGTCAATAAAATTCAATATTTTAGGGACTAAAATCATATTTAAGCCTTATAAATTGTTAGGTGTATTTAGGTTAATGCTTCATAAATGGGTATTGAAGTTGAGAAGAAGAAAAAAGATAAGTGAAAGGCTCATGAAAATATGTTGAGTTGACAAAACATTGCTAAGAGGATACATGAGATGTTATCACTACGTTTTTCGCTGCAAATTTAATATTAAAATATTTTTTATATATTATAATTATAATATTTGTTTAAAAATACTTTAATTGTGTTAAATTGTATATTTTTATTTTAAATAATATAAAATTTAGTCATTTTGTGAGTAAAATGTATCATAAATAATTATATTAACAAAATTTATTGAGTATTTCAATATAAACTATATTTTTTGTGGAGTTTGTATATTTTTTTTTATCATAGCCTATATTAAAAATAGTCAACCTTTTTATACCTCTAGCTGATTCATCAGCGGGTTTTCCCACCCTTACGATTGGATTAATCTCGTTCGCGCTGCGTAGTTGGCGCTAATCCCAGGAATCTCTGATAGTAACATTTTATATACATAAGTCCTAAAATAATGTGTTCTTAAGATAGATATAGATTGGTCGAATTTTATTTGATTTAATAATAGCTAGTGGGTCTTTCCGTTGTAACAAAAAAAAATAATAGCTAGTGGATTAAATAATTATTTAATATATTTAAAGATGTAAAATAGACAAAATCCTAAATATTTTAAAAATCCAGCACAAGCAGAGAATAAAAAAATCTTCACGTCCTGAATTATGTCCTATGTCCTAGATCGTTAGATAGGAACGCCAAAATAAAAACAGAAACAAAAAAAATATCACTGTTTTGTAAACAAATAGTTTTAGAGTAAGCATTAAAAAATCTCCAAGATAATTAAGAAAGACAGAAAATTTATCTATTAAAAATTTATTTCTTCTATTTTAATCAATGAGTATATAGAAGAGTTTCTATATTACATATTTTATATTTTATATTTTAAATAACTGAATAGTTTCTATTAGTCTTTTGAATGTCAATGTTAACACTTGTTGACCATTATATATAGTCATAAAGTTAATATTCAAATTGGCCATCAAAATTGTATGCGTATATTATTTAATTTTAGTCTTAATTTTATTTAAATTCATCTTTAGTCCATAAATCTGTCAAATCAATTAATTTAGTCTTAATTTTATAGAAGAAAGTCAATCAACTTGATCATTCACTATATAGAAAAAATAAGTCACTTTAGTAAATAATTGAATGTCATTTTATAAAATCACGTAGAGGCTATAGCATATTATTGTGAATGATTGCATCCTGGACCATTTTTGATAGAGTGAACCATTGTTGACGGTGGATGAAAATAAGACTTTTGTCGCGTTCCCCACAGACGGCGTCAATGTTGTGATCTAACCTGACGGAGATGTAGGACGAACAAGGTGATCTTCCTCATCAGCAGAGAGTGGAGTAGATGGCTTCTGGGCTTGAGTTCCGGTGGCGGTGGTGTGCATTTGCAATGACTCCGACGCTCAAGTCAGTGAGTGTATTAGGGTTGTGTATACTTGATAGAATAATTACGTACCTTGGATGGTGCATTTATGTTAGTATTTATAGAAGAGCGTATGACTTAAGTGTGGACAATGTTGGGCCTGAACTTGTTGCATGAGCCCAAATCGTATTACCTGGGCCCTGTTCATAGGCAGTCTCAGGCCTTCCGGATGTATCCGGGATGGTTGTCGGCTGTTGGACCCGACATGTATACGTACACCCAAGATACTATTCTGGTCCACAACATAATGTATTCGCAAAGAAAAAAAAAACAAAATAAAAAGATGAAATCAACTTTAGAGAATATGCATGCATAGAGAATTGACTACAAGTCTACAATTCTGATATCCAATTTTTTATGAATAGACTTAGATATGTTTTTCGTCCCTGAAAAATAAGAAAATAAGGATTTAAGTCTCTAAAAAATATTTTGTAGGATTTAAGTCCTTAAACGAGTGATTTGAGTCCTTATATCAGTATCTTTTAAGGACTTACATCCCCTATTTTTGAGTTTTTTAAGGACTTAAATCCTAAAAATATTTTTCAAGGACTTAAATCTTTAGTTTTCTATTTTTCAAGGACAAAAAAACATATTTAAGCCTTATGAATATTGCATCTGGATCCCTTTCAAGAGTTAGGAACTATCAGCGATACTCATATCTCTCATTTGAGTGATTTTACTATAGTTTTCCTGAGTTATGGACTACCGATAATCCTTCTATTCCATCACCATTAGATTCTTTTCTTGGGTGCATTTCCCATGGTCCAAACTTATTTTGGAGTATCGATGCATTTTGTGAAATGAGCCATTGTGAACAGTTAGATTTAATTTAAAATATTCAGCGGTCAAGATTTGTGACCGGCTACTAACTTGATCGGTTAATAGTGAAAAAGAATTGAAGTCTCATTTCAAGTCTTTTAACAAGGTAAAATTATAATTTGTACCCAACATTTTTCATCTCTCATCTCCTTCAATAATACAATGGTTATAGATGCACAATAATTAGATCCAACAATAAAAGTTACAAAAACTTAATCAGACCAATGATTAAAAAAAGGGGGAAAATGATGTGAAGGAAAGGACCGCAAGCTATGAAGAAGATGAAGTCACAAAAAAAAATTAACTAATAATCAGATTAAAGATGAAGCTATGAAGACGAAGGGACGCATTTTCCATGGTAAAGAGCTTGAGTTTGTTATAGCAATCAAGTTACAAGGATTAAAACTTCGCTATAACCAAATTCCTAATCGCAAAATCTAGATTCCAGCCATCTCTTTCCAGGAAAAAAAAACAAATAAGAGCATAACCAGAACAAAAGAATAGATAAAAAAAAAAGAAGAAGAACAGAAGCACCCAGTCGAAAATCAGAACAGAAGACTAAATAGTAATCACAATAAATTATAGGGTAAATTACACTTACCTCCCCTGAATTTTTGAAGTATTACATTGTTCCTCTGCATATTTCCAAACATAACAGAGAACTCTCCTGAAGTTTGTTTATGTTACACTGACACCCCTTCACGTTAACAGACAGTTAAATTTTTAACAAACATGTGATTTGCACATGGCCTCATAATTATGAAAAGACAATTTTACCCTTAATTGGAAAAGTTACACTAAATCAAACAAATATTCAGACTTTCACTTCAAAAATAAGCAATTGAGGGTTAAAAAAAAAGTTTGATTAGTAAAGCATACCTAAAATGTCAAAAGATCACTTAGAAAATGCCTCTTGGTGAAAATGAAGTGGTTCCAAATTAGAAATCTTAAGTGGTGAAGATGAAGAAAATTGAAGAAGGGTTTGGGAAGGTCGCAGGGTTAGGGAAGTGTCTTGAAAGTCGTAGGGTTGAAGAAGGGTCGTGAGGTCGCGAGCTTCAAAAAGAGTGGCGAGGTCGCAGCTTGAAGAACAGAGGCAAGGTTGAAGAGGTCGCGGGTTAAAGAAGGGGTTGCAAGGGTTTCATCGGGCCGAGAAGGTTCGAGAAGAGATGGAGAGTTGTTCTCTTTTTAATAAAGGATAAAATCGTTAATTCATAAATAAGACCTACAAAGGTTGACGTTGTTATCATTTAAGGGAGGGCTTTGTAATTTTGGAAACATGTAGGGGAGGTCTGTGTTATGTTTGGAAACATGCAGGGAGACAGTATAATACTCCAAAAGTTCAGAGGAAGTAGGTGTAATTTATCCATTTATATAAATATCACAAAAATATTACATTAAAATATAGAAATTGTACAAATAATTCCAAAAACAAGAAGAAAAAAAAAATCCAGATCTCAGCAGATCATGTCTTCCCCAATGAAGGTAGCTTCATACATATTTGAACAACAAATAAGCAAAATGCATGGCTCCAAACAGCAACTCGTAACAATCTCGACGAATGCCTCATTTTTTGAACAAATCTCAGAGCTTTTAGCGATATCCCGTTGCAAATCAGAAAAACCCATTTCAAAATAAAACGGTATCCGTTGATGGTTTATGTCACTGGAAGAGAAACTTCATGGAGGGTTAGAGAGGGAGAGAAGCGTTTTGAAGGTGCACATTGACGGTGGATGCAAGGAAGATGTGTGGCGTAGGGACGAGGAAGGAGCAGCGGCCATTCGAATCTCGAAGGTGAGGTCACGGCGGAGGAAGTCGGAGACGGCGACAACGTCGGAGTTGTTGATGGAGATACGGGCGCTGGTGTCGCAGGCCTTGAAAGAGGAGATGGATGATACAGTTCAAAGCCCCAAAATCGCTATCCATTGCCAAACCATGCTGCCACTGACAAGAAACGAACCACCTTGTTGGATTGGAGCGATTTCCTAAATGATGGCTCACGAGGATAAAAAAGTTGGGAGCTTCAAGGGAATATTTCAGTTTAGATGACACAAGATTTAAGGTTTATGGGAAAAACCAAGTCAAGAGGGAGACAAGAGGGAGTGTTGTGGGTTTTGTTTCTGGGTTCTAAATTAGTTCTTCAATTCAACCATTTCCTTAGCTACTTGTTTCTGGATTTTGTTTCTTGTTTGTGGTTTTTTTTTTGGGTTTGAAGAGAATTTTTTTTGGGAAATTAGAATAAAATAGAGGACTAAAAGTCACATTTAAAATAATTTAGGGAAAAAATAGAAATATATAAAATATTTGGTGAAACCGAATTAACCCACATCTGTAGGTAAATTTTGTTGATCTATCGATGCTCTAAAAGTTAGATGGAGCATGGGATCTGCACCCTTCTTTTCTTTCCCCTCTCTCTTTCATCCTCACTCTCAAATTTTGTTGGTCCAAGTTTGGAGACCACCGTAATCCAATAATCACCTTAAAAACATCCTTCTTATGTACCCATTATTTTCAAGAAGTAAATATTAGAATACTTAAAATACTAGTGAGCAAGTTCGTGCGTTGCACGTGTTAGTTGCATGAATTATTTTCATAGGTAAATGTAAGGATTATTTTGTTATATATTATATTTGTAAGATTTAATTAAACAAATTTTCAATTTTTATACAAACATAAGAGTAGTGTAGTGTAAGAATGTGTGTTTAGCCAATAAAAAAAATTGAACAAATAAAAAAATAATAAAACCAAACTTAATGGGATCCCACAATTATGAAAAAAAAAAGGATCCCACAATTAAAGAGTCAATTAAAAATTGAAGGGTTGGTCCAAAAAAATTATATTTTGAAAGGAGTTTAAAATTACAATAACTATTTTAGATATCATGTACTATAAGCTTGAAAAATAAAGTGTTTTTCGAAATAAAAAATGAAAATATAATTTTTAAATTACCTAAATTATATAAAGCTTTATGAAAACAATGTGTTATTCATTTTGAAGTTTCTAGCTCAATATACATAAATTTTAAAATTGCAACAGTTTTTTTTTTATATATAGATCATATGCTATACACTCGAAGTATATGGAGTTTTATGAAATAAAAATGAAAATATAATTTTTAAATTACCTAAATTATTGGAAGCTTTCTAGAAACAAGGTATTATTCATTTTGAAGATTCTTAATTCAATTTACGTAATTTCTTATATTTTAAAAATTGCAATAGTTTGTTTAGAAATTGTGTACTATCTACACTCGAAGAATAATGTGTTATTCATTTTGAAGTTTCTAGCTCAATATACATAAATTTTAAAATTGCAACAGTTTTTTTTTTATATATAGATCATATGCTATACACTTGAAGTATAGGGAGTTTTATGAAATAAAATGAAAATATAATTTTTAAATTACCTGAATTATTGGAAGCTTTCTAGAAATAAGGTATTATTCATTTTGAAGATTCTTAATTCAATTTACGTAATTTCTTATATTTTAAAAATTGCAATAGTTTGTTTAGAAATTGTGTACTATCTACACTCGAAGAATAATGTATTTTTTGAAATAAAGAGGAAAACACATTTTTTAAATTACCCAAATTATTTGAAGATTTTTTTAAAATAATCTACTATTTACTTTGAAGTTTCTAGCATAATTTACTTAACTTTTTTATATTTTAAAATTGTAACAATTTTTTTAGAGATCGTGTACCATACATTTAAATATTGTGGTGTTTTTTAAATAAAAATGAAAACAAAATTTTTAAATTATCGAAATTATTTGAAGCTTTTGAAAATAATGTCTTATTAACTTTCAAATTTCTATCTCAATTTACATAATTTTTTTATTTGTAAAACTACAACTTTGTTTTTAGATATGGTGTATTATACACTTAAAGAACGCGTTTTTTGAAATAAAAATAAAAATACAATGTTTAAATTACATAAATTAATTGAATCTTTCTAAAAAATATCTATTATTCGATTTGAACTTTCTAACTTAATTTACATAATTTTATATTTTTTAAATTGCAACAGTTTTTTTTATAAGATTGCATACTTTACACTTAGAGAATATAATGTTTTTTGAAATAAAAATAAAAATATGATTTTTAAATTACCTAAATTATTAGAAGGTTTCCTAAAAAACAACATACTATTCTCTTTGAATTTTCTAACCAAATTTATATAACTTTTTAAATTTTTAAATTGCAACAATTTTTTTATAAGATCGTGTGCTATCACTTAAAGAATTGAGTGTTTTTAGAAATAAAAATGAAAATGAAACTTATAAATTACCTAAATTATTAGAATATTTTTTAAAATCAATGTACTATTCACTTTGAATTTTCTAACTAAATTAACATAATTTTTTATATTTTTTAAATTGCAAAAATATTTTTCGAGATGGTGTACATATACTTAAAGAATGTGATATTTTTTCGAAATAAGAACGAAAACAAGATTTTTAAATTACCTAAATTATTTGAAGCTTTATAAAAACAATATATTATTCACTATGAAGTTTTTGCTCAATGTACATAAATTTTAAAACTGCAACATTTTTTTATAGATCATGTACTATATAGTGTTATTAAATTATCTAAATTATTTGAATCTTTTTGTAAATAATATATTATTCACTTTGAAGTTTATAACTCAATTTACATAATTTTTTATATTTGTAAAATTGCAACAGTTGTTTTAGAGATCGTGCAATTTGCACTTGAAGAATATGGTATTTTTCGAAAGGAAAATGTAAACATAATTTTTAAATTACCTAAATTTTTTAAAGCTTTATGAAAATAATGTATTATTCACTTTGAAGTTTCTAACTCAATTTACTTAATTTTTTTTTTATTTTGAAAATTGCAAAAGATACCTAGAGGTAATGTACTATACACTTAAAGAATATAGTGTTTTTGAAAATAAAAATGAATAATGTTTTTAAATTATCTAAATTATATGAAGCGTTTTGAAAAAACAATATTATTCACTTTTAAGTTTCTAACACAATTAACATAGTTTTTTATATTTTTAAAATTATAATAGTTTTTTTAGAGATCTTGTACCATAAACTTGAAGAATATGATGTTTTTTGAAATTAAAATAAAAAAAAAAACAAATTTTTAGTAACTTAAATTATTTATAACTTTTAAAATTAATATATTATTCACTTTGAATTTTTTGCTCAATTTACATAATTTTTAAAATTACAACAAAATTTTCATAGATCATGTACTATACACTTGCAGAATAGGGTGTTTTTCGAAATAAAAATGAATAGGGTGTTTTTAAATTATCTAAATGATTTGTAGCTTTCTAAAAATGATGTATTATTCACTTTGAAATTTTTAACTTAATTTCCATATTTTTAATATTTTTAAAATTGTAATAGTTTTTTTAGAGATAGTATATCATACTTTTGTAGAATACGGTGTTTTTCAAAGTAAAAAATCAATAGGATATTTTTAAATAACATAAATTATTTGTGGCTTTCTGAAAATAATGTATTATTCACTTTGAAGTTTCTAACTTGACTTCCATAATTTTTTATTTTTTAAAAATTATAATAGTTTTTTTTAGAGATCGTGTACTATACACTTGAAGAATAGTATTTTTTAAATAAAATTCAATCGAGTGTTCTCAAATTAGCTAAATTATTTAAAGTTTTCTGAAAATAAAGTAATGTTCATTTTGAAGTTTTTAACCAAATTTATATAATTTTTAATATTTTAAAATTGCAACATTTTATTTAAATATCTTGTACTATATACTTGAAGAATATAGTGTTTTTCAAAACAAAAAAAAACATTTACGCGATTTTTAAATGACCTAAATTATTTTAAGCTTTTTCAAAACAATGTCTTAATATGATATTTTTCAAAATAAAAATAAAAGGATGATTTTTAAAATACCTAAATGATTTGAAGCTTATTGGAAACGATGTCTTATTCACTTTGAAGTATCTAACTCTATTATATTCGTAAAATTGCATAAATATTTTTAGAAATCGTGTATTCTATACTTGAAGAATGGGGCAATTTTCGAAATGAAGATGAAAACTCAAATTTCAAATTACCTAAATTATTTGGACCTTTTTAAAAACAATGTATTCTTTACTTTGAAGTTTATAGCTCAATTTACATATTTTTTAAAATTGCTAACAGTTTTTTTTATAAATCTTGTACCATACACTTGAAGAATATAGTATTTTCAAAATAAATAAATAAAATGAGATTTTTAAGTTACCCAAATTCTTTGAAGCATTATGAAAATAATGTATTATTCACTTGGAATATTCTAACTCAAATTATATAATTTTCATATTTTAAAATTTGCAACAGTTTTTTTTAGAAATCATGTACTATACACTTAAAGAATATGATGTTTTTTGAAGTAAAGAGGAAAACACATTTTTTTAAATTAACTAAATTTTTTAAGCTTTCTAAAAATAATGTATTATCCACTTCGAAGTTTCTAAAACAATTTATATAATTTTTTATTGTTTTAAAATATTAACAGTTTTTTTTAGTGATTGTGAACTATACATTTAAAAAAATTTCAAAATAAGAATGAAAATGTGATTTTTAAATTACCTAAATTATTTGCAACTTTTTACAAACAATGTCTTATTAACTTTAAAGTTGCTAGCTCAATTTACAATTTTTTATATTTTTTAAAATTGTAGCTATGTTTTTAGTAATCACGTTTTATACACTTGAAGAATCATGCGTATTTGAAATCAAAATAAAAATTTGATGTTTAAATTATGTAAATTATTGGAAAATTTTTGAAAATATTTTATTATTCAATTTGAAGTTTTTAACAAATTATTGCAACATTTTTTTTCTTAGAGGTCGTGTACATACACTTGAAGAATGAGGTGTTTTTGAAATAAAAATGAATATAGTGTTTTTAAATTACATAAATTATTTGAAGGTTTGTGAAAACAATGTATTATAGTTTTTTTTTTATTGAGATTGTGTATTATACATATGAAGAATATGGTGTTTTTCGAAATAAAAGTTCAAATGCAATTTTTAATTTACCTAAATTATTTGAAGCTTTCTAAAAATAATGTATTATTCACTTTAAAGTTTCTAACTCAATAAACTTATTTTTTTAATATTTTAAAAGTAAAATAGTCTTTTTAGATATTCGTGTACTATACACTTGATGAATATGATGTTTTTTGAAGTAAAGAGGAAAACACATTTTTTTAAATTACCTAAATTTTTAAGCCTTTCTAAAAATAATGTATTATCCACTTCTAAGTTTCTAAAACAATTTATATAATTTTTTATTGTTTTAAAATATTAGCAGTTTTTTTAGTGATTGTGAACTATACGTTTAAAAAAATTTTAAAATAAGAATGAAAATGTGATTTTTAAATTACCTAAATTATTTGCAACTTTTTGCAAACAATGTCTTATTAATTTTAAAGTTTCTAGTTCAATTTACAATTTTTTATACTTTTTAAAATTGTAGCTATGTTTTTAGTAATCCGTTTTATACACTTGAAGAATCGTGCGTATTTGAAATCAAAATAAAAATTTGATGTTTAAATTACGTAGATTATTGGAATATTTTTGAAAATATTTTATTATTCGATTTGAAGTTTTTAACAAATTATTGCAACATTTTTTTCTTAGAGGTCGTGTACATACACTTGAAAAATGAGGTGTTTTTGAAATAAAAATGAATATAGTATTTTTAAATTACATAAATTATTTGAAGGTTTGTGAAAACAATTTATTATTCACTTTGAAGTTTCTAAAACAATTTTCATAATTTTTTTATATTTTTTAAATTACAATAGTTTTTTTTTTTTGAGATTGTGTATTATACATATGAAGAATATTGTGTTTTTTGAAATAAAAGTTCAGATGCAATTTTTAATTTACCTAAACTATTTGAAGCTTTCTAAAAATAATGTGTTATTTACTTTAAAGTTTCTAACTCAATAAACTTATTTTTTTAATATTTTAAAAGTAAAATAGTCTTTTTAGATATTTGTGTACTATGTAGTTGAAAAATATGATATTTTTTGAAATAGAAATGAATTGAGTGTATTTAAATTATCTAAATTATTTAAAGCTTTATGAAAATAATGTATTATTTATTATTAACTTTTTAACACAATTTACATAATTTTTATTATTTTTAAAATATCAATAGTTTTTTAGAGATTGTGTATCACACACACTTGAAGAATAAGGTGTTTTTCGAAATAAAATTTTGATTGCAGTTTTAAATTACCTACATTATTTGAAGATTTTTAAAATTAATGTATTATTTACTTTGAAGGTTTTGTATTTAAAAAATTGTAAAAAAAAATTGAGATCTTGTGTTATATAGTCGAAGAATATGATATTTTTCGAAATGAAATTCAACAGGGTGTTTTCAAATTACCAAAATTATTTGTAACTTTCTGAAAATATTTTATTTTTCACTTTGAAGTTTCTAACTCAATTTAAAATGTTTTTTTTATATTTTTAATATTTCAACAATTTTTTTTAAATCATATACTATACAGTTAAAAAATATGGTATTTTTTGAAAAAAAGTTTGATTGTGATTTTAAATGACATAAATTATTTAAAGTTTTTTTAAAAATAATAAATTATTAACTTTGAAGTTTTTAACTCAATTTATATATTTTAAAAATTGCAATAATTTATTCTTTATACTCATGTACTATGCACTTAAAAAATATATGTTGTTTTTCGAAATAAAATTGAATAGAGTATTTTAAAATTACTTAAATTATATAAATCTTACTGAAAATAATGTATTATTTACTATGAACTTTCTAACCAAATTTATATGACTTTTTGAATTGTAAAATTCAAACATTTTTTAGAGATCGTGTAATATGATATTTTTGGAAAAAAAAATTTTATTTGCGATTTTGATTCACCTAAGTTATTTGAAGCATTCTAAAAATAATATATTATTCACTTTAAAGTTTTTAACTCAATATATTTTCCGATATTCTTGTACTATACACTTGAAAAATATGGCATCTTTTTGAAATAAAGATTACTAGAGTGCTTTTAAATTACATAAATTATTTAAAGATTTTTCAAAACAATGTATTATTTACTATGGAATTTCTAACCAATTTACATAATTTTTATATATTTAAAATTCATGCAGTTTTTTAGAGATCGTGTACTATACACCTGAAGAATAAGATGTTTTACGAAATAAAAATTCAAATACAAATTTTAAATTAACTAAATTTTTTGAAGCTTTCTAAAAATAATATATTATTTACTTTAAAAGTTTCTAAATCAATAAACATATATTTTATATTTTGAAATTACAACAATTTTTAGGGATTCGTGTGCTATACACTTAAAAAATATATTTTTTTTTTGAAAATCAAAATGAATGGAGTTTTTAAATTACCTAAATTATTTAAATTTTTCTAAAAATAGTATATTATTTACTATGACCTTTCTAACCACATTTATGTAATTTTTATATTTTTAAAATTCCAACATTTTTTAGGAGATTCGATTATTATAAAGTTGAAAAATATGATTTTTTTTAAAAAAATAAAAATGAACACAGTATTTTAAATTACCTAAATTATTTAAAGTATTTTGATAAAAATGTATTATTTACTACGAAATTTCTAACCCAATTTACAGTTTTTTTAAATTTACTAAATTATTTGAAGCTTATTTAAACTAATGTCTTATTCACTTTGAAGTTTCTAGCTAAATTTACATAAGCTTTTGGAGATTGTGTACTATACACTTGAAGAACAGGGTGTTTTTTGAAATAAAAATGAAAACATAATTTTTAAATTACCTAAATTATTTGATGTTTTTTGAAAATAGTGTATTATTCATTTTGGATTTTGTGCTCAATTTACAGAATTTATAAAACAGCAACAATTATTTTATAGCTTATGTACTATATACTTGAAAAATGAGGAGTTTTTCGAAATAAAAAAATGCAATTTTTAAATTACCTAAATTATTTGAATTTTTTCAGAAAATAATGTATTATTCACTTTGAATTTTCCAGCACAATTTACTTCATTTTTTATATTTTTTTAGTTGCAATAGTTTTTCTAGAGGTCGTGTATCAATTGAAGAGTATGATGTTTTTCAAAATAAAAATCAAAATGTGATTTTTAAATTACTATGTCATTTGAAGTTTTCTGAAAATAATGTCTTATTCACTATGAAGTTTCTAGCTCAATTTTAATAATTTTTCTTATCTTTAAAATTGTAACAACTTTTTTAGAGATCATGTACTATACACTTAAACAATATAGTGTTTATCAAAATAAAAATGAAATGAGTATTTTTTAAATTACTTAAAATATTTCCATTTTTAGAAATTAATGTATTGTTCACTATGTAGTTTCTAACTCAATTTACATAATTTTAAATGTTTTTAAAATTCTAACAATTTTTTGAGAGTTGGTGAACTATACACTTGGAGAATATGGTGTTTTTCGAAATAAAAATGAATACAAAATTTTTAAATAACCTAAATTATTTGAAGATATTTGAAAATAATGTCTTATTCACTTTGAAATTTATAGCTTAATTTACTTAATTTTTTATATTTTAAAATTACAACAATTTTTCTAAAGATCTTGTACTATACACATGAAGAAAATAGTGTTTTTCAAAATAAAATGTAAATGCAATTTTTAAATAACCTCAATTTGAAGCTTTCTAATAACAATGTATTATTCACTATGGAAATTCTATCTCAATTTACATAGCTTTTTATATTATTAAAATTGCAACGTTGTTTTAGAGACCATGTACTATACATTTGAATAATAGGGTGTGGTGCGTTTGATGCATGAACAGGACAGTACAACTTTTATGAGTCACTTCACAACCTTTTGTGTTGTGTATTGTTTGATACTCAATACACATAATAAGAAGCACAACATAAATTTTATAATAATATCCTTCATGTTATGTATTATTAATTTCACTTTAATTTTTCTAAGAAAAAATATTTTAATATTTTAGAAATATTTTATTATAAAATTAAAACTTCATATTTTAATAAATTACTACATAATATATTTTATGTGATATAATAATTATATTAAATAAAATCAAAAATTATTATTAAAAAATATTTTTAACTCTTTATTTTTTAATATTTATATTTATCATCAAAGTTTATTTTATTATTAATACGTGATTTTAATTTTATATATATATATATATATATATATATCACGTTAACCAATAAATATGCAGAAGTGAAAAAAAATAACGTAAACATTGATTTAAAAAAAATAATGCAACATAAACTACCTTAGGTAAGTGGAGAAAGTGGGGGAGGTAGTTACACTACTGAATAAAGATGAAAGGTTAGTTTTGGCTTTTCCTAACTTATACATGGAACAAGAAACTTGTCCCTTGGTTTAGTGGGGTACAAAAAAGTGGCTATTTGTGCTGTCCAGTTACTCAAATATTGTAAATATTGTGCTGTCTCTTGACAGCTTTTTGAATCAAACACAATAAAGAGTTTTGTTCTATGTTGTACCTTCAAAATTAGCAAATCAAACGGACCCATAAGATGTTTTTGAAATAAAAATGAATAATTTTTAAAAAAATTACAAAAATTATTTAAATAATTTTGAAAACAAAGTACTATTCACCTTGTAGTTTGTAACTCAATTTACTTAATTTTTTATATTTTTAAAATTACAACAGTTATTTTAAAGATCATGTACTATATACACTTGAACTATAAGGTGTTTTTCGAAATGAAAATGGATAGGGTGCTTTTAAATTATCTAAATTATTTGAAACATTCTGAAAACAATGTATTATTCTCTTTGAAGTTTCTAATTCAATCTCCATAATTTTTTATATTTTTAAAATTCTAATAGTTTTTTAGAGATCGTGTACTATACAAAACTCAAATTTTAAATTACCTAAATTATTTGAAGCTTTCTGAAAATAATTTGTTATTCACTTTGAATTTTCTAACTCAATTTACATTATTTTTTTAAAAAAATTCTAACTATTTTTTAGAGATCCTATACTTTCGAAAAAAATATGAATAGAGTATTTTTAAATTACCTAAATTATTTGAAACTTTATGAAAATAATGTATTATTCAATGTGAACTTTCTAACTGAATTTAATTAATTTTTTATATTTCTAAAATTTTAACAGATTTGTTAGAAATTGTGTACTACACTCGAAGAATATGGTGTTTTCGAAATAAAAATGAAAATGCGATTTTTAAATTTCCTAAATTATTTGAAGCTTTTTGAAAATAATGTATTACTCACTTTGAAGTTTATTTCTCAATTCACCTATATTATTTGCATCTATAAAAAAATAATGTATTATTTACTATGAAGTTTCTAACTCAATTTACATAATTCTTTATATTTGTAAAGTTCTAACAGGTTTTTAGAGATCGTGTATTATAACACTTGAAGAATATGGTATTTTCGAAATAAAAATAAAATGGCAATTTTTAAATTACCTAAATTATTTGAAGCTTTTTGAATATAATGTGTTATTCATTTTAAAGTTTCTTGTTTAATTTACATAATTTTTTATATTTTAAAAATTCAACAGTTTTTCTAGAGATCTTGTACTATATACATTTGAAGAACATGATATTTTTCAAAATCTAAATGAAAACACAATTTTTAATTACTTAAATTATTTCAAGACTTTTAAAAATAATGTATTATTCAATTTGAAGTTTCTAGCTCAATTTACATAACTTTTCATATTTTTAAAATTGCAACGGTTTTTTAGAGATCATATACTATATATAACACTTGAAGAATAAGGTGTTTTGAAATAAAAATGAATAGAGTATTTTTAAATTAACAAAATTATTTGAATATTTCTAAAAATAATGTATTATTTACTTTGAAATTTCTAACTCAATTTACATAATTTTTTATATTTTAAAAACTCCAACATTTTTTTAGAGATCGGCTACTATATAGTTGAAAAATATGGTGTTTTTCGAAATAAACTTCAACTGCAATTTTTAAATTACCTAAATTTTTTTTCAATAATCCCTACCTTTATAAGACTTTGTTATACTGAAATTATTTGTCTTGAATTTATATTTCACAGAAATGAGATTCTAATATCTTAAGTGGTTATGGGTAAATCATAAACAATTAATTCATATTTTAAAACAAAGGTCAATGAATGTCCTCAACCTAAGGTAACACATCTTTCGATACTTATTCAATATTTATTGATGGATTGTTGAAATTTATTTTTCATCAACCCCTCCCTTAAGATATTCTTGTATAAGTCCCTAACCTTACTCTTCATTATACATTCAACATATTAAAGAGTCATAACAAGTGCAAATACTAGCATAGAAACAAGTTGAAGTGCGTGCATCTCACTACACATCACTCAGGTTTCGGGTGACACTATTGCCACCACACTAGTTTCGAAGTACACCACACATTGTTATTATTTTTTTTTCCAAAAATTGCTCTCTAAATAGATTTGCAAATCTGGTTAATACCATATTTAAAAATATAATATTATTGAAAAACTGTGTTGTAAAACAAATACTGAAAAACAAGTTGTGTTTGTAAATAATAAACGTAATTCATAAAATCAAGTTTGAAAATCTGGTTAAACCAGATTTAAAATATAATGTCATTTTATTAATTACATTTATTATTTACAAACACTTAGTATTTTTTAAACACAATTTTTTAATAATTACAATATAAATTTTTTATTAACATTGTATTTTAAATTTGGTTCCAATTGGATTTTTAAATTCGGTTCCAATCTGGTTTTCAAATATAGTCCCAGACAAGTTTTTAAATTTGGTTGCGCTCGGGTTTCTAAATCCTGTTGGCTTTTATGTGTGGTGCATGACTTTTTTTGCATCAAAGTGTATTTATAAACCCGATTTCACCCAGGTTTATAAATACGATTGGAGGGTAATTTTAGAAAAAGAAGAAAAAAAGTGTGATATACATGAAAAGTGGTGTGGTAGCAATAGTGCCACAATCATGTCTCATGCAGGTGGATTAGTTCTTCATTCTTGATAGTATTAATAATACATTACTACTACACATAAAAAGTGATAAAAAGAAATGGTTTTGCTATTCATTGTCTTAAGGGTTAGGGCAATGGTTAAGCAACCCATAAATGAAAATTTTGTATTTAGAATAAATTAAAAATAATTTTTTAGCATTAAATACTCTGCAACTTTTCAACATCAAATTTCCATTCATGGGTTGCTTAACCTCAAAGAGTTAAACCCAAAAATAAAAAGAAAAGCAAATATTACCTAGTATTCTTACAATATTTTTTAAAGAGTTAAACATAGTAATAAATTTTTAAAAATGTAATTTTTTTCAAAAAATTTTGAAAAACAAAATATTGTATAATTATAATTATTTTTTTAATTCTAATAATTTTAACAAGTATTTTAAAGACATTGTTTAACTACACCAAAAATAAAAGAGAGAGGCTATTGCGACTCTTATATATTTATTGCCACTTTTTTTAACTTTTTTTTTAAATTATTTATGTGTTATTAAATTTTTTTCATAGGAAAGTAGTATAACCGAGGATCGAATCATGTACCTACACATGCATGTCTCAATGCACTCACCAACTTAGTTACATGACTGAAACTATGTGTTATTAATTTAATTATAAAGATGTGAAAATATCTTTTATATTAAAATTTATTTTAAAAAGAGTGATAATAGATAAATAAGATGTCAATAGACCATTAAAAAAAGGGTAAATTACACAGACCTCCCCTGAACTTTTGAAGTATTACACTGTCCTCCTGCATATTTTCAAACATAACACATACCTCACTGAAGTTTGTTTATGTTACATTGACACTCCTTCACGTTAACAAATAGTTAAATTTTTAACCGACATTTGACTTGCACATGGCCTCATAGTTATGAAAAGACAATTTTACCCTTAATTGGGAAAGTTACACTAAATTAAACAAGTATTTAGACTTTCACTTCAAAAATAAGCGATTGAGGCTAAAAAATAAAAAGTTAATTAGTAAAGCATACTTAAAATGTCGAAAGATCAATTAGAAAATGCCTCTTGAACAAGATGAAGATGAAGTGGTCCCAAATTAGAAATCCTAAGTGGTGAAGATAAAGAAAATCAAAGGAAGAGTTCACGAGAAAGAAGAATGATTTGCGGTTTGAGAAGGTCGTGAGGTTGAAGAAGGGTTTGGGAAGGTTGCGGGGTTGAGGAAGTGTTTTGAAGATCATAAGGTTGAAGAAGGGTGCTGAGGTTGTGAGCTTCATAATTGGTGGCGAGGTCGCGACTTGAAGAACGGAGGCAAGGTTGAAGAGGCCGCGGGTGGAAGATGGGACGTTGGTTTCACTAGACTGAGAAGGTTTGGGATGAGGTGGGGAATTTGTTCTCTTTATTAATAAAAGATAAAATTGTCAATTTATAAATAAGACCAACAAAGATAAACGTCCTTATTATTTAAGGAAGGACTACGTAATTTTAAAAACATGTAGAAGAAGTCTGTTTAAAAATATGCAAGAATACATCGCAATACTCCAAAAGTTTAGGAAAGATAAGGTGTAATTTACTCTTATAAAAAACGAAAGAAAGAGATGATAAAGTCAAACACTCTATCACTAGTATTGACAGGTTGCCAACTTACACTTACAAGTGTCAACTCCATATTTGCCATGCCAAGATGCCGTTTCCATTTTGCAATTACTATCTCCATTTATTCCCATTTATTACTTCAATCTCACTCTTTTAATCCTTGTTATAATATATATTAATGGTTTTTTTTTTAAAAAAAAAGGTTCTTAATTTCTTATGCCGTAATTACTTTTTAGTTAAAATAAATAAATAAATAAGGTGAGTAGAAAAGAAGTTACTTCTACTTCCGTTCCTTTTCTATCTATTCATATAAAAAAAACGTATTCATATTTATATGTTTATTTAGCTCATATTTTTAATAAAATATTAATTATATTTTTATTAATTTTATTTTTATTTTTAATTTGAATATTTATTAATGTTTTACTATTTAATTAATAAAACTAAGAGAGATAAAAAATATTACAAGTAATTCAAAAAATACTTTAATAAAAATAAAAAAAATAATTACATTTTTTAATATGCGTAATATACTTTAAATAAACGTATAAATAAAAATTGAGGGAATAAGTAGAGAAATAATTAATAAAGTGAGTAAAAAATGTGATATTAATAATTTCAATAACTTAGAGAATAATTTTTTAAAAAAACTTATATATATTCTAAACATATTTAATTACTTTAATAAATTTAATTTCTTTTTTTAATTTACATAAATTAGTTAGGGTGTCCTAGCTATAAAAAGAAGTTGGGTAGTAATAATACTATACACTAGGTCCTATATATAAAACACATAATATTAATTTCACACAAATCAACAAAACATATATAATAAGATTTTTTTTCAAGTAATAAAGTGATAAATTTTTTAAATTATTCCAAGTAAAAAAAAAGAAGAAGAACTTCACTATTTTAATTATGTATTTATTATCTCACTTTTTTTATCATGTATAAAAGAAAACTATTGATTCAAAAATTTACATTTTTATCACGATATTAAATACTTAATGCTCACGGGTACACATTAGAAAAACTCCAAAAAACTTTTACCTTTTTTTAGTAATTAATAAATTTAGAAAATGTATCAAGTCTATTATAATTAGGAAAAAAAACTTTTATCTCTTATAAATAAAACTTAAGGTAATAATACTATAATCCTTTTCAGGTGGAAAGATCACCAAAAATATTTATAAATGACATATTAGAAAAATTATTTATTTGTATTTATATTTTTTGGTTTCATTTAAAAGATAAAATTCAATTATTAAAATATTCTTATGTCATTTATTGTAAAATAACATTATCCCTAATTTAATAGTAAACTATCATTATATAAAGGGCACAATGAGAATTATAACATTAAATAAAAGAAAAGTGATTAAAAGTTGCTAATATTTTTTTTAAAAAATATAACATTTTGCTTATACTAGAGAGTGGAGGCAGTATTATACTAAAACAGTTTTTAAATCTTTTTTTTTTTAAAAAAAAAGAACGAGTTTTTATGCAATATGCAAATTCAAAAAAATAAAAATTGAAATAAGTTTTAAATGTTTTAGAATTTTAGTTTTAAAAAACTAATAAATAAATATTATTTCAAATACAATTTTTAAAGTACGAGTCATATAAACCAATTAAAATTAATAAGTATATAAGATCATACATGTGTCATCAATCCACAAATTGGATGAAAAAGAAAACTGTTCCACCATGCTCTTGGCATGGCGGATCTGGCCTCCTATCTGGTCTCTGGTGCGGTGGTTGGATATCTCCGGCTATTCACCTGGCGGTGAGGGGTACCTGTGAGCACTCCGACGATCAAGTCAGTTGTGTGTCTTAAACAGGAATTCTCAGATCTAGAGTTATAAAAACGTACCGAACGAAGAATAATCACATGTATTTATAGGGTAAAAAGGGTCACCAAAGTCAAACCTATCACTGTCTTAGTTCCGTGAATTACGGCGGTAGTTACGGATCTGTAACGGTCCTCACGTGGGGGTGATGTCCCCTGTGCCTTATGTCGAGTCCCTATGTCGTGGGTACACGACATGGACCGACGGCTTGGACCGCCCACATGAGACCTGCACGTGTTCCTCCCGCGGGTTAGGTCCATAACAAAAACGATTTTCAAAAGGTAATCTGCCAAAGAATTTTTTTATTTAATTTATGAAATATGAAATTAGTGTTAAATCTCTAGTCAAGAGTGAAGACAAGTATGTAGTGTCAGTTTTGTTGGCTGTATATAAATAACATTGGAGTGGAGTGTGTGTGGTGGTGTCACCAGCTGATAACTGATATAGCACTACCATTGCATTCAGCAGTAGAATAAGTAATGGCGCACATTGTTTTGGCTCTGCATCTGCCTCTGCCTCTGCCTCTGCTCCTATTATTCTCACAAATAATACTTTTGTTAATTGGGAGTGGTGTTGTTGAGGGACAGGGTGATGGTGATGAGTTACGAGTGGGTTTTTACTCAAACACATGTCCTCAAGTTGAGAGCACTGTCCGTGGCCTTGTTAGGGACGCTGCCCTCTCTGACCCCAACATCCCTCCAGTCCTCCTCAGACTCCATTTTCATGACTGCTTCGTTCAGGGATGTGATGGTTCAATTCTGATAGACAATGGTGTACAATCAGAGAAACGAGCATTTGGGCATCAAGGTGTTAGAGGTTTTGATATCATTGAAAAAGCCAAAGCTCAATTAGAAGCTTCTTGCCCTGGCGTTGTTTCTTGTGCTGACATTGTGGCTTTGGCTGCTAGAGACGCCATTGCCTTGGTTGGTACTCCTAATTACTAATTAATTAGTGCTACTTAATTAACATAATTCATTATTAATTACTTACTTTATGTGAATGTGAAGGCAAATGGGCCAGAATACCAAGTTCCAACAGGGAGAAGAGATGGGTTGGTTTCAAATATCACACTGGCAGATGATATGCCAGATGTTAGTGATCCAATTCAGGTGCTCAAGGACAAGTTTCTTGCCAAGGGCCTCTTAGAGAAAGACCTTGTTCTTCTCAGTGGTACTCTCTCTCTCTCTCTCTCACACACACACACAGTCACACACACTGTGGCCATGATTCAGCAGAGTAGGTGAGAATGTTAACTGATATGATTTAAAACGTTAATACCACAATGAAAGCAATTGGAGAAGATTTCTTTTCTGCCTAATTTGGGGAATTGACAGTGAGTGAAGTCCTGAGAATTGATTAAATATGATCATATTTAAACAAATCACTTTATCCGATTTCGATAATCTTTCTGTATTCGTGAAATGTTGACATAATATCTACCACTCTTCGTTTATTGAGCCCGATGCTGACTTATTATCTACTACTAATATACTACTACCACTAATAGGAACACTCATACATACATCTTACTTTAATTTATTTGTGATAATGGTTGTTAGAAACCATCTATCACATTTAATATTTAATACTCCTTCGGTTTCTATTTATACCTACTTAAAATAAAAATTATACGTATTTTAAAAAAATATTAATTTTAATAAAATGTAATTAATTATTAGATAAATAATAATTTTTTTATAATTTCAACTTTATTTAAATTAAATTTCACTATCTATATCATTTAAAATGCAATTCAATTATTCTCATTATTTAGAGATAAAATTAAAGAAATATAATAAGTATTCCTCATTTTTATAGCAAATATTTATAAAATGGAACATCAACTTTTTTTTTTATATGTACTTAAAAATAGAAACGAATAAAGTAAATACTAGTATATGTGTATTTTAATGCTGTGGGAAACCTTTGGTTTGGTTTAATTCATGATTTTTTTTATGAAAGCCAGTTGTTGTTAACTAATGCATGAATGACAAATATGAAGGTAAAACAATGGATTGAGATTTTAACAGAAAAAAAGTGAGATTTATTTTATTATTTTCACGGGTTCATATGTTAGGTTGTTTTAAATTTTTGTGTGTTTTGTATTTTTAAAGTGTAATTAATTATTTTTTTAGTTATATACTCACTTAATAATTATAGATATATGTGTTAAATTATATTTTCACTCATTGACTTATTGTATTTTCATAGAATTAATAGGAATATTTTAATATAAAAAGTAAAATAACAAAACATAATTATTGTTTTTAATCTGTACATAAAAATCTTAAACAACATAATATATAATATATAGATCGAAGGAAGTAATTAGACATTCTTTAATAGAAAGGTGCTTAACTAAGTTCTTATGAATTAATTTATTATATTTTGTTGGGTTTCATGTGTATATATCACTTTATCAAGCACCTGAAGTACTCCAATGCAAGTTCAGTACTTCGGATGGAGCCCACATGTACCAACAAATTAACTATCTCATATTTATTTTTTTATTTTTAATACAAATTAGGCTCACTCTTTCTATAAGAACCAGGTGCTAATTTAAGCAACTTTGCTAAGCACCTCATTCCACATCAGCATGCTCCAAAGGAGATGAAGTGCTTAACTGGAGTGCTTAAATTATAAGAACCCTTTTAAGCACCCCCATTAGAGATGGTCTTAGTAATATATACTTCCTCCATTTTTATTTATAAATCCTTAAAATAAAATTCGCACATAAATCAATAAATGCATTATTTTTTAGATAAATAATTATCTTTTTATAATTTTATTTTTATATAAGTCAAATTTTACTATTTATATTATTTAAAATTAAACTCAACTAACTTTATTAATTAAAAATAATATTAAAAAATAATAAATATTTCTTATTTTTAAATAAATAAATATTTTATAAAAGAAATATTAACTTTTTTTTTTTTTATTTAGACGCTTGAACGGAGGGAGTAAAAAATTGTAACTGAAACAATTAATGAGGCTTTGACCACTAATTTTCTTGGTGCGGTTTCATTTGTTTGACTTCAAATCACTGGACCTTGACAGCTTACACTACAGTTTCGTATTAAACAGTGACAAATATTCAAGCCAAATGACAGTACTTACATTACAAATGGTGCACATGCAGCGCCACACTCAATAAACATTTCTGTTTCTTCTTTGTTTTCCTTATTTTTTCTCCTCTGTTGGAATTTTTTTCTTTTTATTTTTTGATAATATCCTCTGATTAAACTTTGAACTTTGTTTATATGTACTTATTTTATAGACAATATATACTTATATTTTTTTAAAAAATTATTATTCGTTAAAATAAAGTTAATTAATAAACTGTAAAAAAATTTTAAATCAATGAAAAAAATGTCCAGTTGATTTAGTAACAACTTTCAATTCAATGAACCAGTTGGTAAAACTTAATGCCCATAAAAAGTTAACTTTTTATTAAGTAGAGTAAACTAAGGGAAGTTTAGTCCTAAACTCATTTAATTTTATTCTCTCATATTCTCTTATTAAATGAGCCTTTCATAGTTGTATAAAAAACAAAGTGGAAATACACAATTAATAAATTAATTAGTGACCTATAAAAAAAAAGCATAATTTCTTTCTATAAGGTGGAGGAGTATTTTTTTTTTTTTTGGCTATAACTGAAAATTAAACTTAAATATTCATACACATATTTTTACATGCTTAATAACTGAATTACGTGAAATGTTAAATATTTATAAATACTGTTAACTGTGGATTAAAATATTTCAGGGGCTCATACAATTGGAACGACAGCGTGTTTCTTTATGACGAAAAGACTGTACAATTTTTTCCCATCGGGTGGAGGATCAGACCCAGCAATTAGTCCAAACTTCCTCCCAAAATTGAAGGGAAGGTGCCCTCAGAATGGAGATGTTAATGTGCGGTTACCCATTGATGCAGGGAGTGACAATGTATTCGACAAAAACATTTTCAAAAACATTAGAGAAGGTTTTGCTGTGTTAGAATCTGATGCTAGACTTAATGATGATATAGTCACAAAGGGTGTTCTTGACTCCTATTTTAGTCCCTTATTAGGCCCATTATTTGAACCTTCTTTTGAAGCTGATTTTGTTCAGTCTATTGTCAAAATGGGTCAAATTGGAGTCAACACTGGTTCTCTTGGTGAAATTAGACGCGTGTGTTCAAGATTCAATTAAGGTGTATACATATAATCATCAATTTACTATTTATAATCATTCATATGTAATTCATGTTCACATATTGCCAACTTTAATTTACTGATGCATTTTCAGCTTAGTTTTAGCTTGAGCAATTACATGTAGTATGCGACTAAAGTGATGAAACTTTTTATTATTTCACAATGCAACTTTTTTATAAAATATTTGAAGTATAATTTTTTTTAAGAAAAAAAAGTCAAATGAGATTGATTTAGAATATATAATTGGATTCCTAACTTTTTTAAAAAAATGGGAAATTTATGATTCAGCTCATCAGCTGTAATTAGAAAACTTAAGTTGGTCACGTTAGCATTGAAAAGGTCAAAAGTGAAGAAAAACACAAGCGAAACATTTCTGCTGCCAAATATAGCAAAGCCAACAATGTAAATCATTAGAGTCAAATGCTTTCAAATGGTAAATGCATATATCATTCATTAGATTTTCTTTGGTTCCCTCGTTTCCATGCTACAAAAACGGACAATGCTTACCCAAATTGAGTTCAGGTTGTGATGTTTGCCTGAGAGAGGAACAGAAGAAGATAAGGAAAAGGGATCAGAGAGGACAGATAGAAAGAAACAACTATCTATCCTTTCATTCTCTTACCCTTTTTTTCTTTTCCCTCTAGACATTTTACATTGAAAGGTACATGCAAATATACTTTCATTTCTTTAATCGCTGCAGGGTCTCTAAATTTCTGTATATGCAGAGATATCCCTAAACATTTGTGATCATGACACTGTAATTATCCTTTCAGATATCTTAATTACAGCCCTCCAAGCAGGTAAGATCCCCTTTTCCTATTTGCAATTTTTCGTGTTCTTTTATATGTATCTAAATTCTAAGGCATGGGTATTTTTCCTTGTACTAGCTAGTATATATATTAAGAAGTTCATGTCACGAATTCATGCAAGATTGAAAAGGTTTCAAATTTGAGTATATTGAAATTTGCCTGTTAAAATTATGACTCCTGTCAAACTAATCAACCAACTTGCAGGGTGCAGCAATTTTGAAGTTTGAACATATTTTATCAAGTCATCTTGACAAAGTTCAAAGCCACAAAATCAAAACAGGTAGCACCTATAAATTGTACAGGAGTTTAAAAAAGGGAAGCATGCCTCAAAGCTCAATCAGAAGAGCCCTTGGGGCAGTGAAGGATCAAACAAGCATAGGCTTAGCAAAGGTGGGAAGCAGTACCTCACTTGCAGATCTTGATGTGGCGATTGTGAAGGCAACTAGGCACGATGAATATCCGGGTGAAGAGAAGTACATAAGAGAGATTCTTAGCCTAACATGTTACTCGCGAGCATTCATCAGTGCATGTGTTAATACCCTGTCAAGGCGTCTCAACAAGACAAAAAGTTGGACAGTGGCTCTGAAAACACTTATTTTGATTCAGAGGCTGTTAGTAGAAGGTGACCCTGCTTATGAGCAGGAGATTTTCTTCTCAACTCGGCGTGGGACCCGCCTTCTCAACATGTCTGATTTTCGTGACAACTCCAAATCAGGTTCCTGGGACTTCTCTGCATTTGTCCGTACATATGCATTGTACCTTGATGAAAGGCTAGAATACAAGATGCAAAGTCGGCGTGGAAAGCGTAGCATGTATGGTTATGATGAAGACGATGAGGAAAGGGAACTAGATAAGGAACAAGAAAAGGAAAAGGATAGAGAAAGCATCGTAAAATCCACCCCAGTGCGTGACATGAAGTTAGAGCAAATATTTTCCAAAATGCAGCATTTGCAATTGCTGCTAGAACGCTTTTTAGCTTGCCGCCCCACAGGTTCGTAATTAGTCATTAGACCACCAATTTTTCCAAATAGAATATCTTTTGACTCAAAATACACCATTTTTCATCTTTCATTGTAATTTATATGCATAGAAAGGAATCTCATGGTTGTCTGAACATAACAGGGGTAGCAAAGACACATCGCATTGTGATTGTGGCAATGTACCCAATTGTGAAGGAGAGCTTTCAGATATATTATGACATGACAGAAATATTGGATACTTTACTTGAGCGCTTCCCTGATCTTGAGGCGGCAGAGTGTGTTAAGGTGTATGACATTTTCTGCCGCGTTGGGAAGCAATATGACGAGCTAGACCACTTCTATTCGTGGTCCAAGAATATTGGTATCGCACGCTCATCGGAGTACCCAGAAATTGAGAGGGTCACACCAAAGAAGTTAGAGGTCATGGAGGAATTTATCAAAGACAAGTCTGCCTTAGCACAATGCAACATAGATCATGAAGAAGAAGAGACAAATGAAGAGGAAGAAACTCAGGAACCCGAACCCGAACCTGAACCGGAAGAGGATATGAATGCAGTGAAGGCACTACCAGCACTGGACGAATTGGAGGAGGAACAAGTAGAAGAAGTGAAAGAAGAGGCAAAGGAAGAAAAAATAGTACAAACAGAGGGAGATTTGTTGAATTTAGGAGAAGACGCAGTGACTAGTGAAGAACATGCAGAGAAACTAGCATTGGCATTATTTGATGGAGCAGCAGGAACAACAGGTACAGGTGCCACACAAGCACTTCCATGGCATGCATTTGAGGAGGGAGCAGATTGGGAAACAGCGCTAGTGCAATCAGCAAGCAACTTAGCAAACCAGAAGCCAGAATTAGGAGGAGGGTTTGACACACTAATGTTGGATGGAATGTACAAACAAGCAGAAATGAAAGCAGCAATGCAAGGTCCAGGGTATGGGTTGAGTGGAAGTGCAAGCAGTATGGCACTAGGTTCAGCTGGAAGACCTGCAATGCTAGCACTGCCAGCACCTCCAACATCAGGGAGTGATTCAAGTTTAGAAGGCGTGGATCCTTTCGCAGCTTCGCTGGCAGTGGCACCTCCATCTTACGTGCAAATGTCAGATATGGAGAAGAAGCAGAGGTTGTTGGTTGAAGAACAGATGATGTGGCAGCAGTTTGCAAAGGATCGCATGCAGGGACAAGCCGCACTTGCAATGAAACAGCATGCAAACAAGGGAGTGGGAGGGTATCCACAGAACTACGGCAATTATTATCGTTAATTGTTAACTATAGGAACAAATTTTACGTACCAATCCCGTTAGAAGAAGCATTTGTTTTCCATCTTTTATTAGGGAAACTGACATTAAACATTTGATGAAGTCGCCATCAATGGCACAAGACTAATGCTATAGCTTTCTTTCTTTGCTCTCACAAGTACTTGCATATCGTACGATATGTTAGCAGTCTTATTCCAAAGGCACAGAACAAAAGAAACCATCATCATTATCTATCCTAATTAAATACCTTAGATATACTCCACAATTTTTTTCACACCAAAGTATAATAACTAAAAATTGAAACCGAATAATCACACACACGGATATGCATGTGATCATCAACATCGTAAACTCTTGCTGACCCTACACTGGAACAACTTAAATTTAGGGCCTGTTTGTTTTAATTTTTAATTTCATCAAAAATCACTTTTGACCAAAACTAAAAATATTTACTTTTATTAAATTGTCTCTACTTTTTTACATCAATAATTTCAACCGTTTATAGCTTATAATTTATGACTTATAATTAAGTAGAGGTGTTCGATAAAATTAAATTATTAAGTAACTTATATTTGTTAAATGACTTAAAAAGACAAGTAATAATTATATGTAATAATTATTTAATAGAATAAACATATAATAAATTACTAAAGGGTAAAATAAGAAAAACTTATTATAAGCTACGTCTCACTAAACACCTCCACTTACCTATAAATTATACTTGTTTAAAACAGTTTCAATTTTTAATTTTTTAAAAATATATTGTAAAACAATTTTTAAAAAAAGTTAGAAGAACTTTTAATATAAATTTTTATATATAAATTTAGAAAACTAAAAGCAAATTTTTAGATGTTTCTAAATTTTAGTTTTAACTCTCCTAAACAAGTTTTTTTAAGAACCTGTATGAAATAGTTTTGATTTATTGTTTTTTAAAGCTGTATTATAAACCCGTTTTAAGAAAAAGTTAAGAGTTTTCAAAATTTATATGTAAATTCGCATTGCAATATCTTTTCAAACTTCATAAAATAAAAATAGATCAGCTCAATGAGTAAAATACCCATTACATGTCATCATAATTCTAGGTGAATTACTAACTGATTAATAACTCGTTTTGTGAGCAGCAGGAAAAAAAGGTTAATGAATCATGGGAATTTTAATCAGGGGACCTTACACATTTCATTTTCTTATCAGTCATACTCAGTCCAGATTACCCGGAAAATTACAAATGTTTCTTCTACCAAAAAGAATGCCTTTCTTCATTCTATTACTCTCACCATTACCTCCTCCAATCCAAAAGATACATAATCATAGTTGCAACTTGCAACTACTTTAAACCCTAAGTTTAACTAAATTGAATCACTTTAACTCAATTGCTAATATGCGATGATAATTGATTATTCATATTAATAACCAGTTAGTTTTGTTAGCAGGAGAAGAAACAAGGTTAACGAATAATGGGACTGCTTTTAACCTAAACTCCACCAAACCAATAGCTGTATGGGCCAGATGGAAATGCAAGGAGATACAGACGAGAATATAGATGGAACCAACAACCAAACACTATCTAGTGATCTAGTAATACAAAAACCTAGCAATTCCCGGGTTAACACTGTATATAAGTTTAGATCAACGTGCTCAGACGCAAGAACTTATCATTCCAGACAGTAGTAGCAAATGGGAACAGAAAGGATCCAATCTGTACTACACTCCTTACAAAGGATCCCAAAAGAAGAACAGCATAGCTAAAAACACACATTAAGGCAGCACGAAATTGAAATGATTCAAGGAACGGAAAGTAATCACTAATATTGGCAACAGATTTGACTTCTCAGTCACAAAATGTATTAGGAAAAATAAATTATAGCCAACAGAAATCCATAGAAGAACAAAACATTCCAACATTACAGTAACACAGAAAAACTGAAGATCCTAGTACAACAGCTAAAACAGAGAGGTTCCCTTGCCCTTCTTGTCGCCACCAATCTCAAAGTGTTTGCACCTCTGCAAAATAGATAAATGAACTAACAATCAGCCAAACTCATCGCCATACAACCAAATCAAAAGAACTCTGTATTTTCCGTGTAACAAACCTTGATTGGATGTTGAGAGACATGCTTGCAACCCTGACATTGCAACCTCAGCACAATTTTCTTGGTGGTCTTAGCCTAAACAATTGGAATAAACAACACAAATCAACAAACAACATTTTCCTTTTGAACACAAAATGATCATCAAAAGAAGAGCAGAAGGGGGAAAACGATTACCTTCTTGTGGAAGACAGGCTTAGTTTGTCCACCATAACCGGATTGTTTGCGGTCGTAACGGCGCTTCCCTTGAGCAGCAATGCTATCTTTACCCTTTTTGTATTGGGTAACCTTGTGTAGCGTGTGCTTCCTGCATTCCTTGCTCTTGCAGTATGTCTTCTTCGTCTTTGGAACGTTCACCTGCCAACAACAACGACAACAAAAGCTGATGCATTTCTAACATTTTCCAGCAAAACAAATACGACTGAACGCCAAATTGAATACAGAGGTAACAGATTTCTCATTTTCAAATCAAATACAAATAGCCAAGGTTAATTGATCCAAAAGGTGGGAAACAGCTTGGGGAAGATTGAAAAACGCAGCGATAACAGTTACTGATGAATAAGAGAGGGAAATTGGAATGGAGAGAGAAGGTTACCATGGCTGCGACTGGGATCGGAACCTGGATAGCAGTGCAAAGCGCGGCGAGAACGAGAGTAGTGAAGAGAATACCCTGCCCTTTTATAAACGCCCTGTGAATTAGGGTTCATGGAACCACAGCTGGGCCGGGCTTTGTTTTCTTGCTGACCCAACGCCTCTTGTCAGCTTCGCTCTATCGGAGAATCAAGGGCTTAATGTACTTAGCTGACCAAAAACAAAGATTCTAATGTATTGTTTTTTTTTTTTTGTCAACAATGTAATTAGTTGGGTTTTTTATTTTTATTTTCTTAAAGAGAGGGCCAAAACCCTAAAATACACAAGAACAAGAAGGATGAAGGGATTGACACCACCTCACTTGGGAATGACACCATCCATTTCCGAACAGCAGCGTCTGGAAATGTGTTTTCCGAATACTACTGTTCGGAAAAACAAGGGTGGTTTACTCCACATTTCTACTATTTTATGAATTTCAAACCTTACTATCCAAAAATTATGATATCGTTCTCAAGTGGCGTGGTGTCAATCCCTTCACCCAAACAAGAATGGATCTCCTACAGATGACTCCGGTGGATGGGATTAGCACCATCCCTATTGGGAGTGGCACCATCCTTTTTAGTATATAAATTTATGATTCTTACATATAAAAAGGATGGTGCCACTCCCAATAGAGATGGTGCTAATACCATCTCCGATGACTCCCACATTGTCAGTTAACAGTAAAAAATTACACCCATTAAGAGCCTGGTCAAAAACATAAACCAGTCACCATATTCCGGCCAACACTTTTGACACCACACGTTTGTTTTTGTGAAACAGATTCTCATAATCCAGTAGTACAATAAAATTAATTTTGAAAGTGGATTTATTTACGGATAAAATTATGAAGTTTATTTGAATAAACTAAAAATAACTTATTTTTATTAGTTGTGCATAAATTCTTTCAAACACACCTTAACCTTTTGTTTGTTTGAGCTGAAAATAGAAGGAAAGAAAATGAGAGGAGAGAAAGTGAACAAAAAACACAGCTTTCTCTCGTTTGGTTTGTAAAAGAAAATAAGGGAGAAATGTCAAATCAAGTATGAATCCCATCAGAAAACTTTTCTCTTCAAAATGGAGATAAAATTTATGTTAAGAGAGTGAATTTTTACTATTCATGGATCTCACACATATTTTTTCTTATCTTTCTCTTTATTTTCCATCAAACTAAACACACTCATTTTCTCTTACCTTTCTCTCACTTTTTTCTTCTCTCTATTTTCTTTCTTCACACTTTATTTCTTCGCATTTTCTCTGGACGCGTATAAGGAACAGAAGTTGATAGTTGATGTATGACTACAAAACATGGAAATGACCGTTGGATATAATATTATTAAATTCAAGGGTCTGGGTTGTCACGGGTGACATGACAAATAGGTCGTTCTTAAAAAATGCATGTTTTATTTATGGATTTAAAAGAATTGCAAAGTGACACATGATTGTTGGGAGCTAAACAAAGAAATAATTACAAAACAGTTCACTTAAAATCAACTTGTCTCTGAAAGTTTGAAATGGTCTATTTCATCGGAAGGCTGAGACATCCACTATGGAGGTAGGTAGAGGCCAGTGCAAAATGTAAAACGTTTAGTTTGAAATTAAATGAAGAGGTGTTAGTCAATGGAAATGATTTTCTGCCACTACCGTTTGCTTAGTTACTTTGTCGGTGGAGTTTTGGTGGTTGTCAGCGTCGATGTATTCGAACCCAGATCCACGGCGGAGTGATCGATGACATGTTCTAAACGGAATTTGGGTTTTCTTGCTGGGTAAGGATGTCGGGTAAGTAGATCTAGTAAGTGGGTTAGTTAACTGAAGTCGGGTATTAGGGTAGGAAACTGGACTGCCCCATTTAGTAGTCGGTATGATATTTTTTTGTTTTTGGACAATAGTGGGTATGGTATTGGAAGTCCAAGAATGATTCGATGGTGAGTTGGGGTTATATATTGAGCTTTACTGAGGGACATTAATCCAGTTACGAAAAAAAATGTAAAGAAAATAAAATTATAAAAACTTAGAAAAAAAAGAAGATAATTTTGAAAATGTGAAATCATTTGTAGGTATTTTTGTTGGATAGTAGTCTCATGGCTATTTGTCGAATACAAGAAAAATATACCAAAAATCATATTATAATATAAAAACAAATATTAGTAATTATATTAGATGTAACAAAAAAATATACATAAGAAATGCTCAAATGATATGAATATCACTTAATGTTTACGTATGAAATTGAGCAGAGAGTATATTTTTTTAAGACATTTCAAAAAAGAAGAAAAATAAAGAAGGAAAAAGTATACCAAAAATCATATTATAATATAAAGAAAATATCAGTAATTATGTACTATATAAGGATAAAAAAAAGAATAGTAAATGTTCACATGATATGAATATCACTTAATATTTACGTTAGAAATAAAGGAAAAATTGACTTAAAATAATAGAAATTAATGTTATTTCATAGTTCAAGTCGTGTAACATGTACTCGTCGTATGAGTGGATTGAGTACTTGATGTGACGTGTGTTATTCGCGGATAACCGGACACAAATGACATTTTGGCATCCACGAACATTATTGACCAAAACTACTATTATTTAATAAGTTGAAAATGGAAGAATTTGTGAATCAACGTGAAGAATTATTGTGTAATAATAATTAATAATGTGATAAAACAAAAGTCGTTAGGTTTAGGCGAAAAAGCCCGAATAGGCCAATAGGGTTTGGCGAGGTAGTATAGGAGGCCATGGATGGGCGAGGGGCGTCATTAGGTTTGAATATGGCCGAAAGGGCAGTTGTTGCAGTCCGGGATGTCTAGATGGGCTGGGAGAGCGTGGTTAGGCTCGAAGAGGCCAATAGGTTTTTCAAATTACCGTTTTAGTTGACATTTAATTAAATTATTTGATCGTGTTATAAGTGATTACCTCTATATAGTTTTGGCTTTAGCATATGTCGGAGAACTGTTAACCGAAATGTTTGACCTAAATATACTGAATTTTTTTTCAAATTACCGTTTTAGTTGACATTTAATTAAATTATTTGATTGTGTTAAAAGTGACAACCTCTATATAGTTTTGGTGTTAGCATATGTCGGAGAACTGTTAACCGGAATGTTTGACCCAAATATATTGATTTTTTTTCAAATTACCATTTTAGTTGACATTTAATTAAATTATTTGATCTTGTTAATTAAATCATTGAAAGAAGTATTGAACAAGTAAAATTAATATTTTGGTAGAATATTAAATTATATAACAATATTAGATTATTTTCTAAATGAATAATTTGCAAATTAAAATATTGATAACCCTGAAAAATATATTTACAGAATTTAAATGAATTAAATCATATTTGAGATTAAGTATATGCTTTATAAGGTATATAAATGAATTAGTAATATCATCCATGTATCCAGCATTATGCATAGCCTCATCCATGTCTATCACTGTCAATATCAAAACAGAAATCCAAGTATCAAACTTCAAGCTCAACCTTTTATTATAAAATTTTTTCATCATTTACCTCCTAACATGTGAACACTAAAACCAACAGCTACAAAATCACCACTGGTTAAGCTCAACAGACCACGATTAGAACTCATATCTTATAAGTTAATTATAATAAAAAATAAAGATAGATTACTTATTAAACGATACAGTAGATTAGTTAATAGAATATAAGAATATACTACATATTACAAGATAAGGATTGATTTACTTAACAAATTAAGAAATAAAAGTAATAAATAAGATCCTAATGTAATCGAAAAAGATCATCAGTAACACAATTATATTCTTCTGTTTCCTCTTCCATTATCGTGTGAGATTGAGAGACTGAGCGGGGTGACAGGATAATTCCAGTTCTCATCCAAAAATTGGTATTACCATTGCCGACAATGATGGGCGGTTTCACAACGAACAAATATATGGAAAACAGAATACAAGGACTCCAGAAATTGATGGCATCCTCACAGCACGAAAATTCGAGGAACCACCGCGACAACAAGAAAGCATTCGAGAAATCGCAAAAGAGTCACAAAGCGGATATCAACTCAAAGACGGCAACCATGGTGCAGGTCCTCGCCAAATTTTAAACATCAACGACGGACCATTTAAATCCACCGAAGAGCACGAGGAAGAAGCCAATTCGGATTCTGACTCAACCAAATTGGAACAAATACCGTCCAATTACCCTCACATACCCCTGGATCACCAAACCCCCAAACCTAACCTAACCCTTAGCTCCTAAAATAGCTACCAGCAAGCACTTTCGACATTTTTGTCACTATAGTTAACCCTAAATTGTTTCTATCAAGCCTCCATAAACACAGCGTCGAATATATGCTTCATTTGGGGGGTTTAGTGTTCTGCCTGCGATTGCATTTCATTTTGGTCAACAAATTTAAGAACACAAACAACTCATACCTGATGGTTGATCCTTTCCCTTTGCACAGTAGCTCTTCCTCTCCAAGTTTGCTTCTCAACACTCTTTCAACTAAAATTACTTTAGGTGTCAAATGTTCTTACCTACGTTGTGAGTGTAATGGAGGTGGTGAAGTTTCATTAATGGAATTCACCCACCCTGGCTTTTCAAAAAAATTAATCCACCCACCCGTCGTACCTGACTACCTGAGTTTTGGAGACAATGGAGTTGATTGTAAAAAACTCAACTCAAATGTGAAGCACATGGTCATCACGTGCCCTGTTAAAATACAATGTTTAAAAAATTAAAAAAACTGAAAACCGGATATAATCAGTCAAAACCAACTTGGGGTACCGTAAAAGCCACCTCAAACAAAGGTTAAGTTTATTAGTCTTGATTGTGATTCATTGCAGCAGGTGTTTTTGTGGCCCTTTATATCCCCATCATCTCCTAATTTATCCTTCCTCCACCATCCCTTTTTTCAGTATTTTATTATAGCGAAAATGGCCTTACTAAAAATGCCTCACTTGAAAATATTTCTAAAAAAAAAGATAATCCATTAAAAGACTAAATTTTTTAAAAGACCTTCATCCGAAAACACATTAAGGCTATTTTGGAAATTCAAAATTGAGATGCTACATATTGTCAGTATTTTGGTAATTTCGTGTCCAGAAAATAAATAAGGATGGTGATGAGTATAAATGCCTAGGTGCCAATAAATGTCTTGCTTTTGTTCTCAAGTTATGTTACGGAGATTTGCTTTTGTTCTCAAGTTATGTTTCGGAGATCTTTGGGTATTTTTTATTTGTGTTTTGCTATTCATTCTCTAAGGATAATGGTTAAACAATTCATAAAAAAATTTTATATTTAAAATAAATTAAAAAATAATTTTATAACATTAAATACTTTATACTTTCTAACACTAAATTTTTCTTTATGAGATGCTTAACCAAGATAGCAAATCCCTCTCTATTTGGAGCTTCTTTGGCTTCTCTTTTAAATTGGACTCTCACTGCCTTAACCAAAAGAATTCAACAAGAAAAAAAAGAAGTTAACTACATTGAACTGCAATGAAGTTTGCATTAAATACACTTAGATCTTCCTTATTTATAAAATTACATATATCACTTCATCACTTTTACTGTTATTTTAAAAGTATTATGTGTATGAATAGCAAAACAAAAAAAGTAATATGTGTATACTACATCAAATAAGAGATACTGTCAAAATGTTTTAAAACTAAGAGGAAAAACATTTAAAATATTATAAAACTAAGAAGAATTAGAGCTTATTTGACATAGTTTGATTTTTTAATTTTAAAAAACTGTATTATAAAACTAAAAATTACGAGGAATTTTCAATACAAATTTGTGTGTAAATTTAAAAAAACTAAAAATTTAAACAAATTTTAGTTTTTAAATACTGAAAAACAAAAACGGTTTCCAAAAATTGTTTTTGAAAACTTGACTTGCAAATAGGTTTTAGTTTTCTATTTTTAAAGCCAAAAAATATTTTTTAGAAAAAAAAACAGCCCTTAAAGTTTTATAATACAAAAATTAAAGGACATATAGATAATTTTAAAATAAACAGAATACAAATGCATTTAAGGCTAACTTCAATAGGAGATAATAATTTAACAAAAAGGTGAATAGAGACCCATTTTCTTATTTTGTTGAATTTTTTAAAATTTTACACCAAATTAATTTTACACCAATTTTGTTGAATTATTTAAAATTAATTTCAAACGAAACCAATTTTATAAAAAAAAAAATAAACTTATCCTGTGCAAGCAATAATGTACAGATTAAAAATTTTAAAATTAGAAAGTATTTATTCAAAAACAAAGTATTTAATGCATAATAAACATAAATCTCTTAATTCTTTCTCATTTTCTATACAAACTTTATAATTTTGAAGTTCTTAATCGTGCACGGGATAGAAGAATCCTGTTATAAAATCATGATCTAAATTAATTTTATTACCGCAAAACTAAACACACACACTGATCCCCTGACATAAAGTTGAAAAGGATTTACTTATAAATTGGGCAAACATCTGCCATGGATAGCCAACGATGTCATGATTCAAAGAAATTAGTACACAATTTCAATATCTCAAAGTTAGTCAGCTTAATATCAAGACAATTTCTTAGTGGCGATGCCCATTCTCATCCCTACAGAAACCAAGGTCTCCAGTGATCTGGTGCTATTTGTTAGAAGGTCTTCATCAATTGCAATTGAATTCTGCAGAGCACAGAACAAAAGAAAAAGGATGTCAGTGCGTCAATGTGTTCCAAATATTAGCATGAGAAGAGATCTAAAAGCTCTCAAAGATGAAGCTAAAAAATGGCAATAAACCGAACTAATAACTCAAAATAATATTGCAGTTGAACATCAGCCTTATATTTGGCATCGACTACAACTAGTAAAAGCAATGGTGCACTTTTGTAATGCCGTTTTTTGAATTATATTCATCATAACTTAGTATTGAGCATTCTAGATTCCAGACGGTAATAAGTTTTCAACCCTAAAAATAAGTTGAATAGCAATAAAGAGATTCTCTATTTCTCTCCATCCTGTTTTCCTGTTAGGTTTACATGTTTTCTTGTTTAATTATTCAGTTGTTTTATCTAATTATCTATCAGTCGATTGTCGATATATTAAGCTCCATCAAAACGAAAATTTCAATGAAACCATTATATCACTTGCAAGTGAGAACACATCAATTTTCATTATCATTTTGTAAATCCTATCAAAAATTGAATTTTTAAAAATCATGGGTCACATCACCATCAATCTCCCTATTAACACATGCATAAGTTTGACCTTATACAAGATAAGAAATGCCAAGGAGCGTGGATGCAGAGGACCATAAATAGTTTGTACTTAGATTCAAGTACAAGATTTTTATTATATTGGATTATGTTTCTTTTGCCTTTGACTATTAGTTATTCTTCAAATAATAATGTCATGAATCACCATTTCTACATCCACCAGCTAACGAATGACCCGTATAACGAGTTTACATTAGAAGTTTTACACAAGTTTCGACGGAAAAATTATATTAGTTTTGGGAATTCAGAACGAATGATTGGTGCATCATAGGCATAGGCAGATCACACCAAAAATATAAATCAGGGTCAGTAAAATTAGGAATCACGAATCAGGACCATATCCACCTAAGTAAAAATTCAAACATAAAACACAGCGAAGAAAGAATCAATTAAAAATAGAAAAACAGTACAACCAATTAAAGGACGAACCTTCTCAAAAACACAAATTACAGTGCTTCCGCCGAATGAGAAATATCCAAACTGTATATTATGTAAACAAATGTCATTTAAATAAAGACAACATGCAAAATGGAGAAACGGTAATTAACTGTAGCTTGCCATACCTCATCTCCTTTCTTGACAAAGTCGCCCTTTTTCTTTGTAAAAGTAATGCTACCAACCATTGTAGCTCCTATTGCAACAAAGGCAACCTGAATCCAAATCATAGCTATCTCTCTTAAGATACAGGTAAAAAAAATGCAGGTGTGCACTCAGCAGTGATATTATAGGGAACGTGAGAAACCTTCAAAAATTGTAGCAATAGATGCAAAAGCACCAATTACAAAATAATGGATAGATGAGTTACGTGCTTTTAATAAATAAACAGGAACAAACAAAGAAAACATAAAAAATATAGGTGAACACAAAGTAATAAAATGGAACAGGGAAAAGCATTCTATAAAGTAATACAAAGAAAGAAAATAGTTCTAACTTGCGAGCCTTTCCTTTAAACAATCCAGTGGCGACACAAAAAATTGGAAGAATGACAGATTAAAACGTTATAGATAGAATTAAAAAAAGAAAAATAACAGATTCATGTATACAGCACAGGTAGCATTCCAAAAACAAATGATTTGAAACTACCAAATCCATTGAAGTTGTTGACAGGTTTTATCCTTAAAGTCAAATTATCTAATAAATTCATGTGGCACAACTTTCAGCAAGATGACTATAAACTCAAGTGCTCGAACATAGAGATTAACTGCAATAGCACACCTTTCCAAAATCAACAGTTGAAATTACTGAAACAACTCGCTTGTTCTCTGTGAAGACATTACAGTACTTGCTATTTACAGCAATGGGATTGACCTACGCAGGGTAAAACACAACGGGGAAAAATAATTGCAAATGAGAATTAACAGAGAGAAAATAGACCCAATATATATAAACAAAACATCAATTTCGTAGTGTTATCATTTTGCATACTGTATATAAGCATCCTGGGATATCTACAAATGTCTCAATAATTCCTGATACTGGCAAATGGAAACGGTGATAATCCTGCAAAAAAATAAATGTTCAAACCAAAATTTGTAATCAAATCAAATTACATATAAAATTAAAGGAACTTAGAAGTAACAAATACCTGTGGTGCCAAACGGAAAATCACCATTATTCCATCAACAAAAGCATTTGAACATATTTCTTTCCCCAAAAGGCCTTGAACAGAAAATTTTCGACCCTAAAAGTAACAAAATTATCCAAAAGACACTTCATTTGGCATAGATAAATAAAGTTGGAAAATTTTTTAAGGAAAAGAGAATCAGAAAAATCATAGTTTCTAACAGAATCTAATCTTCCTTGCCTCTAGCTAACACAATTTCAATAATTGGCTTTGCTTAATGTCATAAATATACCTCTTGTGAAAAAAAAAACACGAAAGATAAAAAAAGATCATAAAAAAAAATAGTAGACTTAATGTAGTTACCTCAAACTGTAGGGTTTTGTCATCATTAAGTTGTTTAATATAGGAGTAGGATTAAAACAAACCTCGTATCATAATCTTATATTTGCAAAATTATTTCCTCCTTCACACCTCTCTGTCTTACAGGAGAGTCAAGCAGTTCCAAGTTCAATTAGTAAAATCATAATTTTGTCATTTTTCATTTTGTTTTATAACAGAATTCAACAATCAATTGCCAGATTCTGACTGATAAATATGTCTCGCAGACTCCCAAAATTTGAACAACGAAATATTAAAAAGATAATGCATTCTTGAAACCAGAAACTTTCCATGTTCATGACATGTAAACAAAGAAAATAATACCTTAATCCAAAATCTGGAACTATCATCAACTGATTTGAATGCCATTAGACGGCAATCAGCAGCACATACAGCAATGTCATCACGCTCAATGGAAGCAATTGGTCTTGAACCAGGCTTTAACTCTCTTATGAAGAATTCATTGAATGTCTGTTGATAACATAATTTAACATAGGTGTCATCTAACAAGACAATTACTACTGTTATGAAATGCAGAATAGCGTTCCGTATGAGCATTGCTCAGAACTTTTAGTTCATCTTCGCTCCAACTGCCTATAAAAACAAAAGATGTATGCTGCTAGCTAAATGGAAAACAAATTCTTTTAATACTAGTATAGATCAAGTTCAAACGATGTATGAAAACTGAAAAAAAGAAGTGTTTAAATTGTTGGATTCATGAGTGGCTGGTCAAAGATTGAACCAAACAATTTGATCTACTTGAGCAATAATTGATGAGAAATTCAGGAAAATATAAAGATCCCACAAAGCACATGGATTATGGTGGTTACACAAAGATTTCAAAACCATAGAACTAGATAGTACAAAAAGTGCTATGTTACAATAGTGAAACATATTGTATCCAGAAAGAAAGCTGTTAGTAGCAAGAATGTCTTTATATAACAGGAATGAAGATTGTCAAATTATTTTAGAAAATAGCCATGAGTAGATATGTTATTAATTGTTGACCAGCTTCAAGAAACACAGGAGGAAAGTTATTGTTCGTTGAAAAAAGTTGGCACCATATATAGATCAACTCACTAAAATTAATGCATGGATAAACATTTTTGTTTTGAGAATATTGAAATTGAACCTGCAAAGTATCCTACAAAACTAATAGGACCAACAAGTGTGTTTAGGAGACTCTTTACAAAGTTTTAACCCACCTTAAAGTGTTCCAGTGGATGCTTGACTTCGCCCAAATTGATTTGACCCTACAACAAAATAGTCACATCTTTTGTAAGATCAGTGTAGTTATAGGCTCACAAGTTCAGCACAAAAAGAGCTAAAGTAAACAATGGAAATAGATGGCTAGCAAAAAGAATGTCACCCTACTCCATTACACACACACACAGAGGCTCACTGATTTGATGTGACTGAAATGTCAAGAACGAAAACTCAAGCAACGTATAGAAACAATCAGGGAAAATAAGTTCAGAAAATACTTTCATCTTAGGTAAAACCACTCGTACAATAAAAATTTAGCATTTAACCCTATGTACAAATAGGAGAATGTCAATTCCTGTAGCATAGTCAGTCATGATGTACTATGCCATATGATGTTTTATCCTTTAATATTTCATATCAAGCTTATGGCAAGAGTGGCACTTAACTGAAGGAAAGCAATATCCTTCTGTTAAAAAATGCAGAATAATCTTGCAAGATCCAAATAACTTCATGCAAAACTACATACCTTGGATGCTTTAACTCCTATAACTTTTTAAATAAAAAGGTAGGTAGGTGCTTTCTTACTTCTTAGCATTTTATGGTCATGATATTGAGGAGTTGGTAATTCAGTATTACTTTTTTATCATTGCTATTATTTTTCTACTTCGGCCATGCCCCTAGACTTCCCTGGTAAAAGATCCCCCATTAATTATTCAAAGACTAAGTATAGTAGTATACACTATACAGTTAAAATGTCAATTCCAGAGGCAGTTAAGACAAGGTCAAGACGAGTAATCTGTGAGTATAAAATGAAGTAGTTGCAGCAGGATGTCCATTCAACACAAATAATGTGCATATTTTAAGAAGGAAAAAAAAAGTATTTCATAAGATGAGGTCAAATACAGGAGAGGATAAGGTGTCCATAAACCAGTCAAACAACAATGCTGAAATACGAGGCACTATAATGAAGTGAAACTGAAATCAAAGCTCACAATCAAGGGGCACCACTGCCACCACATAATTACTTACTTAGAATGTACTGTGACATGTCAGTGAAATTACTCTATCCATAAAGAACTAAAAAGAGTATTCTTATACCTTATACGATTCAATAAATTTAGGTATATCTGCAGCTGATTCAGGTGAATCCATTCGTGCTCCCTGCTTTTCGGAAATACTTTGCAAAAGCTCCTTCACCCCTGCATATAAGAGGTTCACCAATGTAAAGTAAAAATAAAGTAACTCAAAGCGAAAGGAAATTCTAATTCATTTCCGATTTCAATTCATATTGAATTCAAAACCCAGGTCTCAAGTAAGTATGGCCCAGACACAGAAGAAAGCATTATGATAAATATTTTACTAAAACCCAATTACACTTATCATTATTACTAGTCTACTAATAATGCACCAGGCCAGCATGCTAGGAAGATCTAACATATCTGTACAACAATTTTCAACCAGCAATATTTTTGTAGCATCAGTTCTACTAACAATACTTCAGCAATCCTATGTCACAAGGTGAAGACTGAAAGGAGAAATTATAACTTCACCTATAAGTCTTTTCAATTATTTAAAAAAAAAAAACAAAGAAAGAAAGAAAGAAAAGAAAAACTCATACCAATGTCCATTAGACCAAGACCTATTTTCGATTGATAAATAGCTCGCATTGACAACACAATCTTTTTGTCAATTACTTCTTCAACAAGCCTTTGAGACTTCCGATCATATACCTGAAGCAAAAATTAATACACGATTAAAAGCAGCAGTATTTTGGTAGTTTTCTTGCAATATTTTCAAATTCTCTGAGGATTATCTCTAATTCTCTACTCTAGTGAAGCTGTTGACCCAATACAATTCAAATTCTCAAAACTTCAAAAATGTTATCCATGACAAATGTTGATACTTGGTAATTGCTTGAAAAGGATGCAAGCATTGATATATGATAGCAAATAGCTTGAAAACCTTTCTTCTAAATATGGTGGATGTCATTGGGAATAATCAACTTATAGGAAATTTAGAGAGGGGATTTCAGAGACATACTATGCATACTGATTTAACTGAGATATACATGTTTGATGTATCATATAAATGTCCTCGGCTTGTTAAACAAAATAGGAATTGGTATGGAAAATATTGCATACCAGAATATGGGAAGCACTCGATCCAGATCGAATACCGACATCATAGGAAGAGAAATGGGCCCATTCACTCAGTTTGAAAAACCACCTACATAAACAGAAAAAAGCGGTTTTTTAGTTTTCTCACAATATATAAATACAATCACAAAATACATAATTATAGTTTATATATATGGTGAAAAGAGCTGTTACATCATCCATTGGGTCAATACTGATCATGCTCTCTTTTGAACAGTGTCTCTCAAGGCCTAAATAAGCAGCAATTTGTAGAAATTTACCCATATGAAGCCTGCTTATCTGTTAAGAATCCTCCAGTCATCACCTGGTTTCCAGTGCCTTCGTCAAAACAAAGAGTTAAGTGGATCATGCTGTTCAACTGGTCAGAAATTGGAAGAACCTCACCACAAACAGGACAGCAATTCAATAATGGTTCCCTGCAATACCAATAGCTAGAAAAGGAAATGAGAATGAAATAAACGTAACCAAAAAACTATTCCAATAAGAAATTCCTACTTCCAGTCTTCTTCACAAAGTTCAAAGTAATTTACATTTACAATTTTATATCATCAAATCTTTAAAAATGATATAGCAATACAAACAGAATTAAAAACATGTCTGTAATCATAGCAGAAAATGATAATAAGCATACAAAATGAAAGATGTTAGTCTCTTCTAATCAAGATGGAACATTACTGTTCTTGTTGAAAAGCAAGAAGGGTGGCCAACTCATCCATGCTCACGACACCGTCTCCATTCTTGTCAGCTGCTTTGAACAGCTCCTCTTTCTATTGAAAGCAAATTATATTGCTCAGACAGTAAAAGCTGTATATAATAAACTTGACATGATATTATAACTTTGTTTCAGGATTTGTAGGAAAAAAGATTCATTATTAGAACCTTCAGTCCCACACCTGCTATAATGAATATTTGGTCTTTGATATAACCAAGAGAGCCAGTTTCCAATGTGCAAAATTAATGGTTAAGTCCAAACATTCAATAAGTTATTAATTTATGTAAACCACAGAAGCTGAAATTAGAAGAACAAAAAATTTGAATCAAAGTCCAAATCAAAGTCCAGGTATACAAGCAACTGAAGATAATTCAGCAGCAAATAATTCAAAACTAAACAGTAATAGGAAAATATAATGTGAAAAATAACAACTCAAGTATGAACCTTGCTTGTTGCTACTTGATTGCCAAAAGCATCAATTAGGTCAGAAAATTCAGAAACCGAAAGCATTCCATCTTCATTGTAGTCCTGCATAAAACAAACTTCTCAGTTTGTCATTAAATATTGGAGCACCAGATCAGATCAATATATTTAAATTATCAAGAGACTAATGAGACAACACCAATAACCTGGAATAATCATCCATAGATCCATTAATATCCACTAAAACTAGCAATTTCTACAACAGGTTGCAAATATATGTGTTAATACCAGAACAAAGTCTAAGCAAGAAGAAGTGATGATTTATAATCCCATTCCTTTACATGAGGTTACTAATGTTAAACCAATAATGCACCATTGATAGTTGCTGTTAGCCTATATGTCTTTTATTAAGCCCACTCTAGGCACAAGTTATCATAAAAGATAAATATCAAACTTACCACTATAGCTAAAATGCGTCTAACAAAGCCCTTCTCGGTTTCAATTGGATCCTGTTGGTTTTCACATATAATTGTCAGAAATGTTTATCATGCTCAAACAACCATAGAATTCATATCATATGCAATATACCTCTACAGAGCATGAAATGGAAATGTTGCCAACAACTTTTCCAGGCACTGATGGATCAAAAAGGTCAAATATCTCATTGTCGGAATCAGAATCCTGCACCATCATAATTCATATCATTCAAAACAGAAGTGAACAAAATGAATACTGCTGAAAGGGCATCGAAGAAGCCAATAAATGAACAACTCTAACATCTCTATTGAAATAAAAATATTGTCACCTCAGTTAGAAATTCAAGCAGATCGACCTCACAGTATCCAACTAGAGTATTGCTGGAAAGTTTGTTGGTCTACAAGAGAAAAACCGTCAAACTTAGAAGTAGTATTTAAACTTAAAAAAATTGTAAGCGAGTAAATGTCGGGGTACAAGGGAAGTGCCAAACTAAAAGTTTAGCAGTTTTAGTGCATGAAGATTTTTTCCCTCCTATTACATATAGAATGACAAAAAAAATGCTCTCGAAGTGGAGCTTAAATATACCTAAAACAAGCAGAAGCATAGCTGGATTTTAAGCACTACTTTTGCATAAAGGCATCAACATATATTTTAGTCTGACAATTGACAAAAGTGACATCCCCCCTCCCCTTCTAATAAATGCTTGCTTCAGGGTATTACAACTACACAATTGAAGAAAGGATTACAAGGTATGAAATTCTTATAGCACACCTCAAAGACAGAAATACGGGCAACATGAGGCCCTTTTTTTTCCAAAAGAAGCTTCTTTTCCTGTGGAAGAAAATATCAGTAACAGAGAAGAAACATAGTCGTATGCTCCTATTTATGGGAACATCTGCTCATAAGTCATGAAGAAACAAGAAAATGATCAATCAACAGTCATAAAATATTGAAGATGAAATTGTGTACTCTAAGATCAACAAAAACAACAACTATTTCCTTATGGAAATAATTCACAGCCGCTCTTTAAAATGCACCATATGACAAGTTTTTTTACATTAACAAGAATAATCTGAACTTAGGTCAATAGTAGCATATTTGGGAATGCTTATTTTGAGAAATAATTGCTTATTTTCAGAATTTCTCCAAAGGAGCTGAGAAAAATAAACAATTATTTCTCTAAAATAAATTGAATCAAACACGCAAGATCTTTAACAATAATTTTAAGTCATCTAAGTATCCGCAAAGCCAAAACAACAACAAATAAGTATACCCTAAAACATTTGCACAGGGAGTCCTAATCTAATCGTTTATTAAGAAAATAAAGATGTCGTAGTTTAGAGTACTCACGGAATTCCAAACTGGTTTATCTGTACTGCACCACCAATAACACAAAATCAATACGTGAATAATTCACTGAAAAAAAATGTTTATTCTCTTTTATATATATATATATATATATATATATATATCAATAATAATGTGGCTTTTGCTGTGATTTACAATTAAGCATCACAGCGTTATTAAGCATTTTAGCTTGATCGGTGGAAGAAATAGAATCCACCTAAACCTAATGAAGCATGCTAAATAATGGGAAGACGATGAGCTTAACTGGTCAGAGGTGTTTGTCCGGAACGTCTGTTCACCGAGAGAAAGGCACGCAATCCATTTATCCTTGAACTTCATCTCCGCCTACAAGTACAAGAGAGCCAAAAGGTTAATTAATTGACAAAACATGAATTGAAAAATAAACAGAATGGTGAAACGGAAGAGCAGAGAGAGGAATGGCGAACGTGACGGAGAGTGAGGAGGGCAATTCCGGCGAAGTCATCGGCGGAGAGGAGTTTGGAAGGGGAAGAGGAGGGAGAGCGGTTAGGACGTTTGCGGCGAAGGAAATGGCGAAGGTGAAGACGCTGTTTTAGGCGGGCACGACGGGATTCTTTCCCCTCATGGGAAGACCGCAATTTGGAATGATCGTGACCCATGCTCACACTTTTTTGTGGAAAATATCAATTGAGGAAGAACTGAAAAGAGGAAGTAGATGATAATGGCCAATTAGAATTGTGGTTTTCAGTCGGGGACTACTGCTACTACCGTTGACGATGTCCTAAGCAAAACGCCTTTCAACTTTCAACTTGCCAAGTAGCAGTAGTAGTGGTAGTAGTATTCAAATTTAATATTATAATCATATCTTCATTCATTATAATTTTTATTATAATTTTTATTTTTATTTATGAATTGTTATTCATTATCTTAAAAATAATAGCTAATAAAGTCATTATTATTAGTATTATTATTAATTATATCTCACTTTTTCTTAGTGCACTCTACCTAGGCAAAGTCAATTCAATGCTCCCCAATGGAGTATAGTACTCTTTTCTAGTGATCTTTTTTCGTCTATCCTTTGCTTCTTTGGGTGGAATGGAATATTACTATTAGCCAATAGCAAAAAAAAAAAAAATTGATAAAACAAAAATATGTGCAACTCCACAATAATTAATTGAGTATTTAAAAGTCGAGAATTTGTAGTTCAAATGATATAAAGAGAAGTTTTTGGAGTTCGAGGAGAAGAGTTCAATTTCAGATAAAATAAATTTAAGAATAATATACTATAAAAGTGTGTGCGTTTAGCTGATAAAAAAAAATTGAGTTTTAAAAAATGCAAACTAAAAATCGATCCTCACAAGGAATCATCATCTTCATCTACGGTATGAAAATAAACCTTTGATTGGACACACAGCCAATCTTGAAACGACACGTGTCTGCTTCTCCTTGCCCCATTTCCCCCAAAAATTTTGGCTTTCTCCACACTAATTGCTGATGATCTGGACCGTTGATTTAGTTTTGATCAAATAATTCATGTTTCTTCTCACTATTTTTACACTGGTTTTAATTATTTTGAATTTTAAAAACATGAAAAATAATTGAAATTGAAATTTGAAAAAATAAACCCTAATCTATTCCCATTCTTCGTTCTTCCATGGCCTCTCCTTCTCTTCTTCCCTCTTTCTCCACTTTTCTCTCATCTTCACTTCTCTTTCTCTCCTTCTACGCTACTTCCTCTTGCCAGCACCTCCAAGATTGGAGGCAAGGAGCAGCACCACTGCAACAGTTTTTTGACGGCGGTTGGTGGCGATGACTGGCACGACGGGCAGTGGCGTTCAATGACGGCGGAAGACAATGGTATATCCTCCATCCCGCTCTACATCTCCTTCACTTCTTATCTTCTTGCGTTTTGCGATGTACTTCTTATCTCCTTGCGTTTGGCAATCTACTTCTAGTTCAGCATGTCTCCCTCTTCCTTTCTCTATTTAGGGTCTGTGTGGTTAGGATTTGTGATTTGTTTGGTTTGGTAAGGTTTAGGGTTTTAGGCTTTGTGAGCAATCATGGCAGCCTTAAGCTGCCAGTTTCATTCCACTAATTTTTATTTTTATTCTCAGAATGTCATAAACAGGAACAATCATTTCATTTCTTGCTCAACTCAGCCTACTCAAAGCAACATAAAGGTACCAATTATTACTACTTGAAATAATGCATCTATTTTCAAATTTTAACTCATTGCCCCTTTGTTTTAGTGATCAAAAATTAATTGATTTTTTGGAACAGGTTGTGATTAATGGAGCAGCGAAAGAAATAGGAAGGGCAGCAATAGTGGCTGTGACTAAATTAGTGTTTATAATTGATGATTGCCAAGAATATTGTTTATAATTAGTGTATTTCTAGTGAGTTAAAGTAAAAACTGATTGCAGGACAATATGAATTTAATTTATTTTAATGCCATAATACTTGAGATAATATGTGTACAAGATAAAGTATTTGAACTAGAAATTGCTATTACATGTTGAATACATGTAAATGTGTAATATTTCATGGTATGCATCTCTTTCATGTTTGCTTTTTCTGGGAAATTTTTTTCCTTTTTCTCCAACCAAATCTCTTTATTTTGACTAATTTGTTCTCTATTTTTTTGCCTCTTTAGTTGATTATTCTTATGTTATTGGGATTTTACTCCCCTCCCCCTAACCTGTTTAAGTCTCATTCTATTTATTATGTTTTAAACTTTGGAGAGTAAGCATTATCTATATTGAAATTTTTATTATGTTATTTGAAACAAATAATCAGGGAATAGATTATGGACTTTGGAAAGAGAAGGTCAGGGCAAATTGGACCGTATCAAATATTTGAAGATTGATTTTCAGCATGTGCAAGGAGTACGAATGTAATATGTGGGTGGGAATTGCTTAAAAGAGCGTTGATAATAAATAATTGAGCTTCTTGGTCATATTATCAATATAATACATAGGTGAATGCTCCAAACAAATATCTTAATCATGGTAGATGGGATGTTTTTTATTCATAATTCATCTTTTTAAATTATAATGAGTTTATATGTGTACTAATATCTTGCTTCCACGATATGATAATTTTTTACTTACAGGTTTTATTTTGAAGATGATGAATACAACGCTGAGATGGTTCCACGTACCGTCCTTTATTGAATCACTTATAGTGACCATGTTATTTTAATGAATCACATGCATTATGTTTTTTTGAAGAATGTATCTTAATCAATTCTTTGTATACAATCACTCTACTTTATGATCTAAATGTTTTACGATTTGATTATTATTACAAGATATAAATACAAATTCGTAAACACATTGTCAAAGATTCGAACAATAATTTTAAATGCAATGGGTGTCATGTTAGGTAGTGGATGATTTATTTATTTATTTTTATTTAGCATTTTTGTACTGCAGTTGAACATAAGAAATATTGTGTCAATATAAAAGTTATGGACTTGGAAAGATTTTAAATGCAATATATTTTTAAGGTGAATTATTATTTTGATCATTATGTGTACAAAAATAACTTATTAAATATTTTAATAATTTTGATTTCACTATTGTTTATTCATTACAAGACATTACTATAAATTTACAAACATGTCGTCGAAGACCCGAAGACCCGTGCGGACAGGTATTTAATGTTTTAAAACATATACCAAGCACTACAATTTTGAGATTACACCTCACAAATTGTTGAACAATTTGTGATGTAAGTTCTTGGATTTTTCTAACAACATTAAACTATCATTCTTCTATTTTTAATTTATGATGTCAACCTATTTTTCACAAATCATTCTTCCTGATTTTTGAATCATGTATTTCATTTTTTATATCTTAAATTCCATATATTTTTTTAATAATTATATCAATTAATGATAATTAATTACTTACCAAATTATATCTTACACTTAAAAAAAACCGTCGAAAATCCGTGCAAATGCACGGGTATCATGCTAGTTACTCTTTCAAAGATTACCTTTTACATGTGTAAACAAAAAAGTGATCGAAAATATTGTCAGAATTTACTAGCCGGCAACTTTTTTAAAAAAGATTAAATTGCTAACTAGTTTCTTCCTACCAAACTTGATCGATACATGCAGAATCTTGTCTTGAACAACTTTGCCTTATCGTAAATTCCTTGTCCTAACTCCTAATATTGCCCCAAAACTAAAAAATTAAAAAAAATTCACTGTGTCATGTTAAAGGGGAAAGGTTAGTTCTATGGTTTGGGAATGAAGACTACTGCTACTATTAGATGGATTTGGTTGCCGTTTGGTGGATTTTCTGCTGAAATTGAAAATTTTATATAAAAAATAGATAAAATTAAATAGGTTAAATTAATCATTTAGTTTTTATACATGTCTTTCATTTTTTTTTTAATTTTTATATGTAAAAAACATTCATTTTAGTCCAAATACTTGTCCGTCTCTTTTGGATTGGTCCCTATTGTAGATTTTAATACTAACGGTGTTAACTTTATCCTACATGGTTAACAGAATCTCTGTGAGCCCATCAATGACAGATACATAAATTCTTGACATAGAATTTAATTAATCAGTGTACATTTAGGATATGTTTGGGTTCTTTTGGTACAACATATGTTGGATTGTTTAATTTTGCACAAAAAAAAATTTTATTCTTCTTTTAACAATAACAAAAAAAAAAACTTTTGATCCTTCGGCTAAAAATTAAACATTATTTCAAAAAGTTTAAAATTGCTTCTCACAGTTAAAAATTATCTTAAAAATCGTTGCTTGCAGTAAATATACTCAAACAAAAGCCGATTATGTTTCAAACAATCAATTCTTTTTTACAACTAATTTTCATAGCTAATTCAAATGCGTTCTTACTTATTTTTCTTTTTTGTCTCTATAAATATATTTATTTTTTATTTTAGTTCCTATACATGCAATTGTTTTTCGTTCCTATACATGTACTTATTTTTCATTTTTGTTATTATACTTATTTTTTCGTTTTAACCGGGACTAATTGTAAAATAATGGAAGGACAAAAAATACTAACGAAGACACGTATAGAGATTAAAAGAATTTTTTTATGTATAAGGACTAAAACGAAAATACATAGTACATATAAAAACTAAATGATTCTTAAAATTTTAGTTTGGACCTAACTCACTCTCAAAAGCTAGTTCGTAAGATGAGGATTGTCACACTCTAATAAACTCAATAATGGTCATTTTATTTTCTTTCGTATTTTATAATTTCTTTAATTAAAAATAATAATACTACAATTCTAGTATAGAAAATAATTAAGTAATTCTTGTTGGAAATAAGTCTAACATTGCCTGTCTCACTCTTCGTGATGGAACCTTACCATGGTATTAGAGCTAGAGCCCAACGCTTAGCCTGTTCCGCCAGACTCCCGGTTTGTATGGGTCTATGATACCCTCGCCTGGCCCAGCAGGCTCGCATGTTCTAGCAGGCTCTGTTGAAGGAAAGATGTTAGAAATAAATCCCACATCGCATGTCTCACTCTTCGTGGTGCAGTTTAAATACTTATTAAACTACTATTGATATTACCAATTAATTTTGTGAAGCCTTAACAATTCTTATCAGTGTAAAGTTACACACTACATAAAAAAACTCATATAGAATCAATCATGATTTGTATGGAGTATGGACTATTTCTTCTTTCTTTTTTCCTTTTTTAAAGTGATGACATATTCATAGGAGTAATAAATTGTCATTGTTTGTTAATCCTACAATATTTATCTACCATTTTTGTTTACTTTATCGAGAATAAAATCGTAGTATGAGTGAAAAATGTTTATAATTGTATGTGCAAGTTTAAATAAACCATGATTAAGTTTTCTTTTTTCCAATAAAATTAAGTAAATAAAAGTAATTTTTCTTTAAATGAAAAAATTCAAATCCTATAAAACATTTTAATAGCCGATTTCTTGATCCTTTTAACTTTTTTTTTCTTGTTTTCTGTTTAATACATTTTCTCTTTTATCCGATTGATAAGAGGTATCACAACAAATATTATATACTTGTGAAAAGTTTTGGTTGAAGATAGACTTATTCACTCCAAAGTTATCTATATATATCATAAATCTCAATAAAAAATTATATTAGATTTTTTAAATCATTTATCAATGAGGACTAAATTTAATCTCTAATGTTATGTTAATCTATGTTCAGAAATAATGTAAAAAAAGAAAAAGAAGCAATATTTAGAAATTCAGTAATGAGTAAAATAAAATGAAATAAATACGATAAAATTGATAAATTTTTGGTCTTTAATGAAATTGAGCTTTTGAGGTTATTTATAAAAAATGGGACACCCAACCAATCTGCTTCCCATGTCCACCGTGCAAAAGGAATTAGGTCTTTTCTTTGGTCCAGAGAAAAAATATTGTGGTGAATGGGATTAACACCATCTCTATTGGAAGTGACACCATCATTTTTATTATATAAATTTATGATTCTTACCTATAAAAAGAATAGTGTCACTTCTAATAGAGATAGTGCTAATTTCATTTTCCAATATTGTAGCCACGGGCCTGTAGAAATTGAAGGGTTAACTTTCTTAACCCTCTTTAGAAAATGGAGCTGGAGTTCTCCAAAAAAAAAAAAGAAAAAAGAAAATGGAGCTGGACGAATTGGCCTTTTTTTTTTTAATAAAAAATTCAGTAGAAGAGATTAACACAATTCTTATTAGGAATGACACAATCTTTTTTAATATATAAATTTATGATTCTTATAATACATAAAAGGACAGTAAAATTTTCAAAATTAGGTAATCTCAATCCTTTCCTCCCTAAATTCCAGTGCTAGATGGGTTGATCCATTTTTGAAAAATGGAATTGGGCAGATTGATGACAAAGAAAAAAATTGAAAAAAAAATAATTCCAAAGCTAGACGAGTTGACCCATTTTATCAGAGTTGACGAAAAGGGTTGTCTTGGGACATGCTGATTGTTGACACACTTTTCATGTCTACCCTTCAATTTTTAAAAAAACTAAAATTTAATTTTCAAGATAAGATACTATTGTTAAATTTTAATAATTTTTTTATTATTTTAATATTATTAAAGCTTCAATTATCGTGTTTATCAACAATATAGGTTACATATAATTAGGTCAATAATTATTGCACTCTTATAAGAATTACTATAAATTTGAAATTTTTTAATATAAATAACAATAAATTCATTCTATATTTGATGTTTAATTTTAGTCAGAGCTACTTAGTAAATTCATCTCTCCACCAATTATTTGTGGATCGTCCCTAACTTTATTACACTAGTTCATATCTTAATCAATTTTCCTTGACCATATATAATTAGGTTATAATTAATTCAATTTCTAACTTGCTGTATTCTTATGACAGAGAGCATAAGGTAGTTTTTCCCACTTATTATTTTCTGTCTGTATTTAAATGTTGTTACTTGATCACTTAGCTTGGGCAACAAGCACTCTTCCATTATTGGCACATAAGTATTTCCCTTTCGGAATTTTTTCTGGGTGGGTTGACTTCGTTTCAACTTTTTATTTTTGTTGACTTTTGATGGTTGCATGGATCCAACGATTAGTGTAATTAACTTCACTCAAAAGCTACTGCGTGTTGGCCTCACAATCATCCTCATTCATTAGAATTTAGAAGTTGCACTTTTCGACATATAATGTATAAAAAAAATAAAAACCTAGAAAACAAGCAAACCAAATTAAATTAAAGGCTAAGATGAGAAAAGGATGTGTGCATTTGTCAAACACCTGCATGCTTTCCCCTTTATGCCTTAATACATAAATTTTGTTGCAAAACAACCAAAGCTTTATGAACAAGTTGAAGAATTAGGCCCATCCATCACAAGGGGTTTCATGACATTCGTAATCATTAGATATAGCTTCCCATTTGATTTGGCATTTTCAACTTTCCGAGTCTCATTGGGAACATATAGCTAGTTTGTGTGTTGGGATTGAAATAAGTTATATATAGGGTTGTTAAAATTAAATGTTAACCTGTTAAGATTAAGTGCTACATCAACTAGAAAGAGGGTCACCATAGAATATATAAGTGGTGTGGTAATCCTCCTCCTATGAATTAGCTTATAGGAGTGACTTAAGCCCAAACTCAAAATTTCTAATAAGAAATGCATAATATAACAATTGAACTACTTTGGTAAAAAATCAAACCTAAACTAGTTTTTAAAATTGGTTTCAAACCCGTTTGGAAAATTGATTCAAATTAGTCCTGATACATTGAAATTGTTTTTATGTATAATACGATTGTGTATCATAATTTAGATAAAAACCGATTTCGAATTAGTTCGAAAAACAAAATCAGTTTAGTTCAATTCACTTGTCATCAAAATGGGTTCAATTCGACGAACCGAACAATATTTCTAGTTTGTTCTGTTTGAGGTCAGTTATTAACTTAACCTAATGTATGAACAGTCTTACAAATTACAAGAGTAGCTAGCTAATTAATGGTTTTGAAGTTTGAAATGCCAAAACCAATGCATTCCTCTTTCTCTCTCTTAAGTGGCAGGCGGATGTATAAACAAGCAAGCACGAGTAAGATGATTAGCAGGTTCATGGTTAGTTGGTTACGATCTTACTATTAAGCAAATGGAATAATGGACATAAAAGTTCAAGGATAGCATTACAGGACAAAACCTCTATGTTAAGTATTATTTTAATTCTTTTTTGGAAGAGATTGATTTTAATGTAGTACCTCCAATCCTTTAACAATATTATAATTGAGTTACTATTAAAACATAATTATTTTTTAATTAACAATATTATTAATCTATTTTAAGGTATAAAAATTAATGAAGTGAATATAATTTTTTTTTTTACTAAAATCTTTTTGTATGTAGACAAGATTCAAACTACTATCGATATTAGCCTACTTAAAATCCTTAATTATCGACTATCAATTACTTTTTTCGGTCTTAAATATAGGTTACTTCTAACTGAATTACCGGAATTAAGAAAGGGAAGTTAACTCATTAAATTTTGTCTAAAAAAAATAAGATTTTTTCAATTATACTCCTAAATAAATGTGTTAATAAATATTTTAATTCAATTAATAGCTATTTTTTTTCTCTTATTTCATTATCTTTCTTTTTCTATTATTAATTAAATTTTTAAAAATTATAAAAAGGATAAAATTAGAAATTATTTATAATAATTTAATTTAACCTATATCTAAATTTTTTTTCTTTTTTAAAAAAAATTGACTTATATTTAAAACTCGACTGAAATATGCGTGTGTTGGTAACTATGTATGCTTTAATTTTGATCTGGAAACGGAAATAACACAGTAGTCGGTAGATATGATTTATTGTCGTCTTGGCTCTATGTCCCAACATTTTACTAGTATTATCAATAATGGTGTCAAGTCATGTCAATATATATTATATAATTAATTAGCGTCATGTATTTGCTATTAATTAGATTAGAGAAGATGTCGATGAGAAAAAGAAGCAACCCCGTTTAATTTGTTTGAGCCTTGTGATTTTCTGATCCATTATTGTTCAGCTATAATTTACGGCAAGTTAATTGTGTCATGAACTTTGTCTGTTCTTGTGGAAATAGATATATATATGTGATGATATGAAGATAAGAAAAAGAATCTGGAATACTAATAAGGTTAGCATCACGGAATGATCAATTAATGGTCTGTCATTCATTCTTTAGTGACAATATATATATATATAAATAATTTAGTGCTCCTCGTGCTGGTGCTTGAAAAGCATGCGAATAAATGCTTGCATCACACATGACTTGATGCTTCCTCAAGCACCCACCCATCTGTATCTGTATATAAAAATAAATAAAATGAAATGAAAATGTTCCTTTAATTTGTATTGTTATTGTGACACAAAATTAAATAACTAGCTACCAAATACACACACACACAGATATATATATATATATATATATATATATATATATATATATATATATATATATATATATATATGTATAACATCAAAGCTATATAGCTTAATAGGTTTTATTGCTCAGCTGCAAACTTCCATTACGGTGCTCCAGGGGCTCCACACTACCCTCTTCCTCTCCTCACGTTTTATGAACACTAACCTACTTTCTCCATCTCCTCCACGTCACACTCCCTACCGATCCAACCAACAACACCCTTTTCTTTTATTTTACATTTTTTAATTGTTAAACTGCACAATCTATCTTTATATACAAATCTTGCAAATTTCTATATACCAAACTTCATTCTTCCTTAAAATTCTTGGTGCCAATGTGGAAACAAACCTGTGGCTACACTGTTAGTTTATTTTTTTTCGTACATTAAAGTTTAGTTAAGGAGCAGGCCTACCCCATCTAAGGCTAGGGCATACCATTAACCTTAGCGAGGATTTATAGTGGAATTTACAGATCGTCTACCAACGGGAGCTAAATTCAACGAGATGGGACTCGAACCCATGACCTCGAAGTCTTAGGTCCAAGCACGCACTGTCAGTTTATTTTTGTAAAACTTTAATTTGCCTGAATTCACTTTCCTATATATTAGTGGATCTGCTAAAATATTATTTCCCCTAAATATTAAAAAGTTATTGTAAACAACAGAGTATAACAAAATAGTGGCTGGCATTTTTCTCTTATTAAATCTTCAGTACATACAATTGACTGTACTGCATTGATCATGTGCCACAATATAGATATAGATAATTTTGATTGAGTAGTAGATTTCCTTCCCATTGAAGATAATTTTGTTCCAGTTCATGGTGAGGCTAGCTCTTTTAATGAGATTTTTTATCTAGTCCACAAAATTCAAACTGAAAATCTTAATTCTTAATTAACAGAAATCAAACATATATCACTTGAACCAATCACTCGTTGATTATTACTTGAGTAATTTGGATGTAAAGGATTGATGGTACATGAATGCCCTCCCATCCTCCACGGATCATTTGTAATAGTTATGAGAAGATAACTTTCAAGTTTCAATTAGTGCATTAAACTTTCATACAACAGTGGTGATGTGGAGATTACATGAGTAAACATAAACTAGGTCATATCAAAAGAAAGAAGGGGCATCTTAGTTATGTGGATTTGCTGAGTTAATTGAGTGACATTAGTGGCTGAGAATGGATATTAATACTATGGTGGCGATTATGCATGTGTCCTTATTATTATACAAAAACAATAAAGAGAAAAACAAATTTGAAGGGACTCTGTCTCTGTGCTGTGTGGGCAGTGAGTGAATGGGATCTTTGAAAGCATAACGTCATATTACATATTGTCTGGCTATGAATTTCACATAGTGCCCCACTTGAAAAGGCTGCTATGGAAATCTAGCTCCCCTTTAGCCATTTCACTGATTACAATAATACCACCTATACTACTAGTACTACATTTTCCTAGCTACACCCAGTAATAACAATATTAATGATTCATAACATTAACAAGCAACCATTAATTAATAACTTTAATTAACTGATTAATTATCCTTTGCTGCAGCTTGCTAAATAAAGTATAACTTGCATATATCAGCTAATTTGGTAAGCTTATTTCATCAAGATCATCCAATGACAAGAAAACTTCATCCAAACAGGATAGCTCTGTTCCATCATCATCACCATCTCCATTGCACTCATATACACGACATATCACCCATTTGTTGTAATCCTGAATCAATCAAAAAGGGAAAAACAAAATCATCAATCAAATCTACAACAGTTTAATCTCCTGTTAATTTTTTTTATTGTTGTGGTGAACATTTTTATATGTTAAGTATTATTATATCAATACTAACTGTTTTAGTCTGTGATTTTCTTTTGGATGATCTGCTAGAGGAGGAAGCAGAATCTGATAGACGATATTCCTGCATGATCCAATTGGTTTTGATGCCAGCAGGAGCTTCTCCCAAATAGAACACAAAATGTTTCTTCGTGCCAACTCTCTTGTTGGTAGTGCTTGAAACCACTGGTTCTTCCATTCCATTTGCCTTCCAATACCCATTACCAGTGACTCTATTTTGTGTTCTTCTGCTATAATAGTACCATTGATTTCCCTCTGCCAAAGCTCTACCTGTCCATGTGAATGCACCACGAATTAGCGCTTTATATACTCTATTATTATAATCCTATTCCTAGTTGATTATTATGAGACTTTCACCTAAGTCAATATGTATATTAACAACAAATATAGACCAATCATCAATTGAATGCTGAAGCCTGAAACCAAATTAAAAGAAAAGAATTGATGATATATACCATCCAGTTCCCAAGGATCATAAGAGAAGAGATGAAGATCAGGGATGACATCAGGGTGGCAAGGTAAAAGTGATGCCTTTCTGTGAAGAAAATGGACTATAAGCTCTTCATCCGAGGGATAAAACCGAAACCCGGGTGGAAGGTTGACATTGTTATCTCCCATTGAAGCAACAGATATAGTGCAAATAAGGTTATAAGAGTAGGAGGAGTGAGAAAAGTGTAGGACTCTACACAAGGTGTGATTGGAAAATTAAGGATGGTTAGTAAATTGGTGGTATTTATAGATTTTTAGATACATAGATATATATATCTATATATTTCATTTTCAGAGGGTATGCTAATTAATATTAAATTGCTGACGTGAAACAGAAGATGGCGTTTATTTATCATGTACAAAACAGATATACATCTCATCAAAATATTTGATAAATTTTATTTGCCTAAGCAGCACTCAACAGCTCCTATAGCATTAGCAAGCAAGGCGGCGGATAACGGAACGTGATGGCAACAAAACGGCGTCTGATCTCTTAAATTGTGTTAGGAAATTGGAGGGAGGGAGAAAGAGTGTGGCAGCATATTCCTCTTGCAGTTACATTTCATTAATTCATCTATATTGATATTGAATTGAAATTCCAAAATCATAAAACTAAAAATGAAAACTAGGATGGAATATTTCTCATATGAGTATAAACCCAACAAATAATCACTTGTTCACTGCAAGCTACAGGGATGCCTCCAGACTAGTGGTCCAAGGACTAGAATTTAGTAGTTGCCTTAATAAAAATTTGTGACATGCATCTCTGCTATGCATGGTGGCTTTTATTGGTAGTGGCCAGTGTAGGTTGATTGGTTGACCAGGTAGTTGGAAAACGTGGGTACGGGACCATAGTCGCGGGATAGTGGGTTAAGTGATGACGCGTAATAAGGGTGAGCTGGGAGGTCGGCCATGCCCCTTCGAGACGTAGACCCCGGGGTGCTAGTGCTTGGTAAGGTTGCCACGCCGCGTCGTGGGTGGACTGCCTCCACGTCGTGAACGGGTTGCCTGGATGTAGCAGTACACCAGCCCCACAAGCCTTGAAGCGGCGAGCTAAAGAGGCTTGAGGTCATATTTGATGAGGTAGCCCGACCATCGAGTGAACGGGCTGCCTAGCTGTTACACCACTAAACTCTTATAATAATAATAATGTTAAAATACTAATAATACTTTTTTCAAGTCTCAACTTTGAATTGGTTGTGTTTATAGACACTGTAGCGGTGCAAAACTTGCTCTTTTAATGGTTTGAGTCATCATCACACTTCATGCTGATATCATCCACCTGCTGATGTCCACGTGGCATACATTACTACGGGTTTGGCCTTAGACTAATTGAACTACCCACTTCTTGGAGTGTATCTAATGTCTATGTATGCTTCATAATTATCGTATGTTTTTTAGATTTAAAAATACAACTACTCTTTATTTTGTTTGGCTCTCAACCCATATGCTTTGTAATCAATGAATTAGTAGGAGTAGCACAGTGGGAAATGCACATACATCCCACATGAAACAAAGCAATCAACTATTTCTTTGGAAGAGGGAGTTCAACTGATTTTCTTGGCCCATTGTTGCCCCCCACCTTTGCTAATCTATATAATTAATTAATTATTCAATTCTGCCACAACAAAGGAACAAGCACATAAAGACCTACTAACGATGAAACTACCTTGCTTATAACTTTTCCAACCATTAATTATTCATATTTTGCAATTCTGTCAATGATTTTCTGTTTTAGAACGTCAACAACCACATTTTTTTCCATTAAAGTAGGCATCATTATTTTGTCTCTGATGACTAATCATCTGAGTTTTTCCAACTATAACCTTATTGAGAGAGTTAAACCTTGAGATTCACTATTTGCAGTACAAGGTTTTACAATGTCCTTCTTATAAGTCATTATTAATATATGCTTCATAAAGTAGGAAGAGATGATGCATGTATGTTGATTGTTGAAGGCTGTAGAAGGGTACCTAAGTACCTTTTTTCCTGCATTGAGGCAAATTGCTCCTAATACTGAAGTAGACATATGCCCTATAATTAAGTTGGTACCAATATAGCTCAACCAAATTAAGAGGCTTCAACAAGCAAAACAGTTGTTCTGGATTCAAATTCTTTTACCATTTCTGGTTTCTGATTCTTTTTACCATATACCATGATACCATTAGTAACTAATTCCCAAACTTGGTACTACGTTCATACAGTACTTGTAATCTTGTACTAGTTTTGGATAAGGTTGATGATATGATACCCACAAAAAAAAAACAAATAGATCTAAGTGTGCTGGGAAGAACATACTGAAAATTATGTGGAAGTGGAATTACTGTAATGCTCTAATTTTTTTAATTTTTAATTTTCTACAAGCTATGTCCCATTTCTGGGCTCTAGTGGACCAAGAGATGAGAAACAACTTTCCACTAAAAAGGCAAATTCCATCTATATAAGGCCTAAAATTATGAGCCAAGCTAGCTAGTTTCTTTCTTCATCATCCTCTATCCTGCTCATCTTCTTATTGGTGCTCACTGCTCAGTGCTTGTTCCACAAAGACATTGCTCATGCACACCCTTAATTGTTTTCTTGAACTTTTCTTTCCATGGGGACAGAGGAAAGTATATATAGTACTAGTGAAACAACTTTTAAGTCACAAAATATCAGTAATTCTACTTGTGTACTATTTTTCTGCTAGCTGAAGATATTTTCAAATCAGTGCCAAGGACATTAGGTTGTGGAATTATTATATTTTCTTTAGAGAAAATACTACTTCAAAATCAATTTCATGAGGAAAGTAACATACGTATTACATATGGCGATGATGTGATGATAATAGAGTGGTGGGTCTGATCAGTTAGGCAAGTTTTGTTGTGAGACGTTTTTATCCTTTCTTTTTTGTTGGCCTTGTCGACATCAAAGAGTTGGGGAGAAAAAATAAAAAATACAATGAATGATATTTATATCTTATCGATTAGAATTGTATTATGTAACAGTACTGGGTGATTGGTTGTGGAGTTTTTTTTTTTACATGAGCTATGAATAAGGATAAGCGAAAGACTATTTCTGAGGCATAAAGATCATTAAACTGAGTTATATTTTTTAGAACATTAAATCAGACTGTAAAAAGCTTGATGTTAACATTAATGTTGATATTCACAATCTTTTATCAACAAAAAAATCAGACTGGTAGTTAAGCATATCCTTGGATGAGCAGGTACTAAATGTGTAAAGTTTAAGTAGATAGCGCGTGAAAATTTAAATTTTTTTAGTTTCCTGTAGTTATACCAGTCAGTTAACTGCTTTTTCATTCTGGTAAGTTTCCATTATGTTGCATAGATTTTGGGATTAGGAGTTAATCTAAATAAACATTACTGATAAACTATGGTAGTGGTACCATGTGTTTAATGTCTAGGTTATAAAAAACATTGAAATAAGATTATATTGTCAAAAGAATCAGTTGTATACAAAATTTAGGCTAGCAGTTAGGCCACCTTTATCGTTATGAGTACTAATAACAAGTTTTGGTTCAGAGGTTTTAATTATGATCTCTTTATTTTGATCTTATCTATAAAGATTTGCAATCAGCAACTGATATAATATTATCTCTGAAGAGTACAAAATAATTGTTCATATATATTGCACTCTACCCTGTTCTTCTGAGGAAATGCAATATAATAATAGTATTCCATTGAGGTATATGTTGGGCTTGGGGGACATACCCAGCTAACCAGCTCATATTGTTGAGTGATTTTTTATATCCGACCTCAGCACAAGGAACATGTGACTCAAATTTAGGGGACTTTTTATCTTGTTAAGACGTTGAGTTAAGTCTCACGTCAATTAAGAATATAGCTAGAATAGAGTAGATAAAGGTTAGACCGTTCTTCTCTTGTGATCTACCTTTTGCGATTAAATTCAATTCAAACCCAAATTTTATACCTCTAAAAAGAAGTACAAGGGATGTGTGGCCTAAAAACAACAACAAACGCCTCCTTAAGTCCATTGGCCCTAATGCCCTCCATGGCTTCCCTGATTTCCACTTTGAGACCATCCTAGATGGTCTCCTTCCCACCAACAATATGGATTCCACTCAAAGCATCCCTTCTCTGTGTGACTCTACCAGAAATCACTGTCTTATCCCATTCTGCAACCTTATCTCAAAGCTCAATGAACCTCCAGCGACTTGCATAATCTCAGATGGTATCATGTCCTTCACAATTAAAGCTTTTGGCTTGCCCAACATTCTTTTTTGGACTCACAGTGCTTCTGGTTTCATGAGCTTCAAGGAATGCAAGAATCACATGGATAGAGGCCTAACACCACTCAAAGGTGAACACACTACAATGTTTACTCTAATTTAACTCAAATTAATACTAAAGTTAGTTACTTTTTTTTATTGTAAATTTGTGATCTTTTTTATAGATGCAAGCTATTTGACAAATGGGCATTTGGACACCATCATAATTGAGGATATTACTCTAAGAGACCTTCCTGGCATGAAGAATATTGCTCTAATAATGCAGCCTTTGATATTCTTTCTCTATCTCTAATAATTGAGGATGAATTGAATGTAATTGTTTCCTCTTTGATGCTATATCTCTAATAATAGATTTGTTTATGCGTGAGAAAAAAAGAATAAAATTAAGATAAACATTATATTATGAACCTAAAATACATTTAAACCATTGATAATAATAATAATAATAATAATAATAATAATAATATAACTCATATGCCTGTAGGTTGCTCAGAGAAAGTCACAGACCAAGCTAAGTCAAAATTTCAACTCGTTTTAGACATGGTTTTAGAAAATAGAAATAGATCAGTCACAATTGCATTTTTAACTGCAAATAAATAGTAGTAGGAATAGGAACATGGAACAACAAGTGTGATTGATTGATTCAAAGAAAATTTTACAACACATTTTTTTTCAATAATTAAAACATAAAAAGAACTTAAGGATGAGAAAATCACATGCCACTGCAGCCTGAGATTTTTTTATGGGTTATCAAGTTCTTCATCTTGTTGTAGCTGATCCAATTTTGCATATATATTTACAAAGATGGCATCTTTTCCTTGAAGAAGCTCTAATACAGAAACAGATTTATGGGATCTGCTTCGGTTTCATCCGATGCCTCAATCAATAATAAGTCTCTTCACATTGTGATGTTCCCATGGCTAGCCATGGGTCACATGTACCCCTGCTTTGAGGTCTCTAAGATTCTTGCACAAAAAGGTCATTTTGTTAACCTCATTTCTACCCCTAAAATCATAGATCGCTTGCCTTCCCTCCCACAAAGCTTATCCTCATTTGTTACACTTACCAAATTGCCCTTATCACCCTTCATAGACAAATCCCATCTCTCAGAAGATGCAGAGTCCACCATGGATATTCCCTCCAACAAGCTCTATTACCTCAAGCTAGCTTACGATTCCCTCCAACAATCCGTGGCAGAAATCCTCAAAACTTCAAATCCTGATTGGGTTTTCTTCGATTTCGCAGCTTCCTGGTTACCACAACTAGCCAGAACCTTCCAAATTCCTTGTGCCTATTTCAGTCCCTGCCCTGCTTGGAGCATTTGCTTCTTCGACACACCAAAAAAGCAATTGGGTGATTCTGCTTCGACTAGAACTAACCCTGAAGATTACTATGGTCCACCCAAGTGGGTTCCTTTTCCTACAAACATTGGTCTAAGACCTCACGAGGTCAAGAAGCTGTTAGAAGATGTTAAGGTTAATGAAACAGGGGCTTCCCCTGTTTTTGATCTGAATGAAGCAAATTCAGGTTGTGACATGTTTGTGATCAGAAGCTCCAGAGATCTCGAACCTGAGTGGTTAGATTTTGTTGCTGAATTTTACAAGAAGCCGGTAATTCCTTTAGGGTTGCTTCCACCATCAATAGAAATAACAGCTTGTGATTCTGATGAGGAAGAGAAGAAAAACCCTGATTGGGTTGAAATCAAACGGTGGTTAGACATACAAAAAGAATCATCAGTAGTGTACATTGCATTTGGGAGTGAGGTTAAGCTAAGCCAAGAGAATCTCAACGAATTGGTTCTTGGAATTGAGATTTCTGGGTTGCCTTTCTTCTGGGTTTTGAGAGCTGGTTCGGGTGAATTACCAAATGGGTTCGAGGATCGAACCAAGGATTGTGGTTTGGTTTGGAAAAATTGGGCACCCCAGCCTAAGATCTTGGCTCATGGTTCGATCGGTGGTTGCTTGACTCACTGTGGTTCGGGTTCGATGATTGAAAATCTCTATTTTGGACATGTTCTTGTTATGTTGCCTTTCTTGCTGGATCAAGCTCTGTATGCGAGAGTGATGGAAGAGAAGAAAGTGGGAATTGAGATTCAGAGAAAGGAGGAAGATGGATCGTTTACGAGGAGCTCGGTGGCGAAGGCATTGAGATTAGCAATGGTGGATGAGGAAGGAAGTGCTTACAGGAAGAATGCTAAAGAAATGGGCAAGAAATTCAGTAACACAGAGCTCCATAACCAATATATTGAAAATTTCATTGCTTCACTTCACAGTCACAAGTACTCTATATATAGAGATTAGTAGACATTGTGAACTAGTCACTGCTTCTCTCTTCTCAAAAATAGAAGAAAGGAGGAAAACTAGAGTGGATCTCCTAATTTGCATTTGATAACTTTCTGAAGCAAGCATTTTGAAACTGTAATAGTCCGTTTTTCTTGCCAGTGCTACTGCAAAGAAACCTATTAAGTTGGAATTTAATCTTCTTTACTTTTAGTACAGGATAAACATGTCACTTGGGTCGGATGCTCTCTTTGCTTATACATGTTCTGGTGACATTGAAATTTGAGAGTTAAAATTTTGAATTTTGAATGATGAGAAAGGAAAAAAAATTTTATAAATATTTTTATTTTTGTATTCTTGACGAGTATTTTTAGGGTACTGTTTAGCATTTTTTAACATTTTGGTTTTGAAATTAAATAAGGAAGATTTTAGGGAACTCTCTTTTATGGAGAGGGTAAGTTTACCCTTCCAATCAAAAGATTCCATGTCACTTAAGTAGTAAAATAAAGCTTATATGATATGTTTTAATTTTTGCTATTTAATCCTTATTACAATTTTTTATTTTTTATTTTTTTTCTCCCTCTTTAATCTCACTTCTAACCAACTTAATTTATTCTAGTTAAGTTAATTTTCTTACTTTCTTTTTCATGTTATGTTCTTCAGCCCAAACCGCAAACCTAATCGTCGCTCTCCTCCCTCTTGCCGCCGCAGTCATCTTCTCGTCATTCCGGTGGCTATTTCATTTTTTCCAGCAGCCGCTGCTGTTCCTCACGTTTTCTTAAAACCTAGTATCTATATATACTCAAATATATAGTAAGTTAGTAACTAAATTAGGAAGTGAATTATTATTTAACTTTACAATATTTAAGATCTAAGTAACTAATATTAACTTGTCCCAAATTCCTGTGAATTGAGAGAAACCTTACATTATGACACGGAAGTTGTCAAAACATGTGCTCAAATTAGCTGTACTGTAGAGGCGCAGGAGTGGTTTTCAAATGCAGTTTCAAGGAAGATTTGTAATGGGAAGGATAGGTGGTTGGGAGTGAACTGCTTGAAAAATACTTGTCAGAGGTTGTTTGCTATGGTAGTCAATAAATCTGCTTCTTAAGCAGAGGTAGTAAGAAAGAAGGGGGATGACCGGGAGTGGGGGTTCGAGTGCAGGAGATGGTTGTTCAGTTGGGAGGAGAAAGATTTATCTAACCTTAAAAGCACAATTATTTCCTCTCTTTGTTTGCAAGATTTTGAAGACTCGTGGATATGGTGCCGTGATCCTTCGTGTGGATATACATCTACTTATTCACTTCTCATGGAAATTAGATGGGCCTTGGACAGAAACTTAAACTCCTTGACAATAGAAGAGTTGGACTTTCTTAAGCTGTTGTGAAGGGTTACTACGCCACTGAAGGTCCAAACTTTAGCTTGGCAAGTGCTGTTAGACAGGCTTCCAACTAGAGTGAATCTGTTACAAAGGAATATAATCACAGCTTCTCAAGGGATTAATTGTGTTCTGTGCAAAGAAGGGCGTAAAACTGCTGGACATCTATTTTTTACATGTAAGGTTGCTTATGGATTGTGGATGATGATAACATCATGGTTGGGGTTTAAATCAATTTTTCCATATTGTTGTCAACAACATTTGATTGCTTTTAAGGCTTTTATTCCCATGAAGAATGGTTCAAAGCTTGGGTTTCTGATTTGGTTGGCTGTTCTGTGGGAATTGTGGTTAGCAAGGAATAGAGTTATTTTCCGTGAAACCGTTTCAGTTATCAGTAGTATTGGAATCTATTAAGAGAAGATCCTGGGATTAGGTTAAATGTTTTGCAAAGGGGGAGTAGCTGGAGTGTCTTATTTTAACTTGTGTACAAAGCCTGTTCTGTATCTTTCTATGTGTCAATAATTGAACTTTATGGTGGGTTACCATGTAAGGCATTAAGAGCTAAGGCTGGTTTCATTTTAATTTTGTTGTTAGTTTGATCCTTATGTAACTACTGCACTCTTATATTTAGGTGAATACTTCTTGTACTCATTCTGAATATAATTTCTTTACTTTAAAAAAAAAACTAATGTACAAATGAACACCTGAAAGAATTCACGCAAATTTTATATGAACATTTCCCTAATCAGATATTTAATAATGTTAAAATTTTTTAAGTAGTATTTTTCTCTCTTGATTATCAAAACTTCTGGCCGGATTAATAAGATAATGAATTGGTAATATATAGAAGGTTTAATAATAACGTTAGTCCATAATTTTATCAATTGCTTAAGTCAATAACGAATCAAAGTGTATGAGTGATATGTAAAGTGATAACATATCATTTCTCCTCTAGCATAGCCTATTTATAGTAATCCATCTATATACCAAAGTCAAATATGTCAGTGTCACCTTTCCGTGGAATACGGCGTGACCTTCGGATTCGTAACCGTTAACCAAACTCACGTGTGTAGGATCACCATGTTGTGAGCTCTAGGATGTACCCGACATTGAACACAACATGGTAGGCATAACTCGGTTATCAGCGTGTGGTCCCACGCCGTGGTGGTACTACGGGATATTTCACGGTTTAGGTCCATAACAAAACTATAACAGGGCCTAAATTAGTTTGGTAAATTTTTATAAGATAATAATTAAATATTGAGATGAGTAATTTATAATGTGGTTATTTGATGGGGACTAATTTAGTATTAGTTTAAGAATTTATAAGAACTAATTTTACAAATTTATTAATATTTTGTAGAATATTTTGATGTCAAAACTAAGACCGGGACAAAATTGGTTATGTGTGAATTTATAAAGTAATTTTTTGATGCTATAATTCCAAGTGGAACTAATTTGATGACAAAATGTATGAGATAAGTAAATTAATAATGAATAAATAATTTACATCAAAGTTAAAATTTTAGGGACTAATTTGGTAGTAGTTTAAATCGATATAAATTAATTTTTAAGTCTTAATAGATTTTTTAGGGACTAATTTGATATCAAAACTATAACATAGACCAAATTGGTTATTAGTGAATTTTTATTGTATAATAATTAAATAATTAAATTTATAATTTTCAATATGGTTATTTTTCGAGAGACTAATTTGGTATTAGTTTAAATTTTTAAGATCTAATTTTTAGTCTTATAGATATTTTGAGAACTAATTTGATGCCAAAACTAACAAGGAGACTAAATTAGTTATGAGTGAATTTATAAAGTAATTTATTGATGTTATCGTTCTAAGAAAGACTAATTTAATGACAAAATTTTATCAACAAATAAAGTGATAATGAATGAGTAATTTTCACGTGGTTAATTTTGTAGGGACTAATTTGGTGTTGGTTTAAATTGTTAGAAACTAATTTTTAAGTCTTCGAAATTTTTGAAGGACTAATTTGATATCGAAACTATATCAGGAATTAAGTTAGTTATTCTTGAATTTTTTTAAACATAACAATTTAATAGTTAGATGAGTAATTTCTAAGGTAGTAAATTTTTTAGGGACTAATTTAATATTAGTTTAAATTGTTAAAAGTAATATTTTTAGTCTTATAAAAAAAGATTAATTTTTTAGTCTTATAAATATTTTGGGATTAATTTGATGTCAAAATTAACATAGAGACCAAATTAGTTATAAATGAATTTATAAAGTAATGTATTGATGTTATAATTCTCAGGGAAACAAATTTGATGACAAATATCTATCGAAAACTAAATTAATAATGAATTAATTTTTATAACATAATAATAAAATAAGTAGATGAGTAATTTTTAATGTTGTTAATTTTGAGGTACTTATTTCATATTTATTTGAATCGTTAAAAGCTAATTTTTAAGTTTCTATACTTTTTAAGGCCTAATTTAATATCAAAACTATAATAAGAACTAAATTAGTTATCAATGAATTTTTATAACATAATAATTAAATAATTAGATGAGTAATTTACAAGGTGGTTGATTTTTCAGTGACTAATTTTATATTAGTTTAAATCGTTAAGAACTAATCGTTAGGAACTAATTTTTAAGTCTTTTAAATCTTTTAAGTACTAATTTGATATCGAAATTATAATAAAAACTAAATTAAGTATTTATGAATTTTTATAACATAATAATTTAATATATATTTACATGTGTAAATATTAATTAATTGTTTATGTAATTAAGTTTGCTTCATTCTCCAATGAATTTTACATTTACATATGCTTATGGTTATATTTAATTTGCATGCTTATATAATTGAATTGTTGTTTCAAAGTATAATGCAATTATAAAAGATGTGATGTGAATTGATAATATTAATTACATTATTTCATACAATATTTTTTTAGGATATCATTAACTCGTACCAAGGTCAAGGTTTAGTTACGGATTGTTTTATATGGTACATCAAAAATAACCAATAAAAAATTATTGAAAATCTAAATTGATCATTAACTAATAGAGCGTTTAACATGTCTACGTAGACAAGAATGTGCAAATTTAGCGATAAATTATTTGCGACGGTCCGACACTGTCGTAAAATTGTGACGAAATATATAACTTTTGCGACAGAAAAAACCGTCGCTAATTTTGCGACGAAAATTTCCGTCATTAAGTGGCGGCATTTGATTTTTTTTTAAAAAAAATTAGAGGTAGCGAGGACTGGGCCGTTGCTAATTAGCGACGAACACAGCCGTCGCAAAAAAGGCCCATTTTGATTTTTTTTTGCAACGAGGAGTAGCGACGGACTGGGCCGTCGCTAATTAGCGATTGGCTCAGCCGTCGCAAAAAACCTTTTTAAAAAAAATAAAAAAAAATTTCCAAATTTTTTTTTTTCAAAAACCAATTTTATTTTTGCAGTTGAGGGTAGCGACAGGCCCAGCCGTCACAAAAAAGCAGTTTTGGACAAAAAAAAAATCTTTAAATTTTTTTTTGGGAAAGCGGGGTAGCAACGGACTGGGTCGTCGCTAATTAGCGACGGGCGCAGCCGTCGCAAAAATGTGTTTTTTTGCAAAAAAAAAATTACATTTTTTTTTGGGAAAGAGCGGTAGTGACGGACTGGGCTGTCACTAATTAGCGACGGGTCCAGCCGTCGCTAATTAGCGACGGGTCCAGCCATCGCTAATTAGCAACGGGCCCAGCCGTCGCAAAGAAGCCTTTTTTGCCAAAATAAACTTTTTTTTTAAAAAAAAAATTTTTGGGAGAGAGGGGTAGCGACGGACTGGGCCGTCGCTAATTAGTGACGGGCCCAATTGTCGCAAAAAAGCATCTTTGGCCAAAAAAATAATTTTTTTGGGAAAGAGGGATAGCGATGGATATTTCCATGGCTAATTTTTTAAAATAGGTCCGTTTTGATTTTTTTTTAAAAAAAAAATTTACGGCTAGCGACGGATATTTCCATCGCTAATTTTTTGCGCCATGTGTCAAAATTTGATTCGAAAATGGCATGTGACGCGGATTAACCTTAGTGAGATCGCAACCATTGATTCTCTTTAATCTTTTTCGTTTTTTCATACACTTATTCCTATTTATTCATTTATTCTTCCTCTTATTCCATTATCTTCTTCCATTCACTTCTTCTTCTTCCATTATTTTCTTCTTCTATTATCTTCTTCCATTAAATTATTCCAATCACTCTTTTAACACCACCCTACACCTCACGACACATCCATTTCCGACGACTTTCGCGAAGCTCCAACTCCGACGACTTCCATCTCCGGCGAAGCTCTAACACCACCTTCATCTTCTTCTTCTCTTCTTTCTTTCTTCCTTTTTTTTTCTTCTTCTTCTCAACCTCTCTTTCTTCCTCTCAACGTTCGGTTTGTATTTCCGACCGCGGAGCTCCTGCTCCGGCATATTTTTTTAAAAGAATAAAAAACTTAGCCACGGAAATATCCGTGGGAAAGTTGCGACGGACATATCCGTGACAAATTTGCGACGGAAATTTCCGTCGCAAACCTAAATTAGAGACGGATTATAAGTGGCGCCAAAAATAAATATTTGCACAAAAAAAAAGCCACGGAAATAACCGTGGCAAATTAGCGACGAAAATATCAGTCGCAAATTAGCCACGAAATAACCGTGGCAAATTTGCGACGGATATTTCCGTAGCAAATTAGCCACGGATATTTCCGTGCAAATTAGCCACGGATATTTCCGTCGCAAATATTAGCGACGCCACTTTTAGCGACGGCTCGATGACCGTCGCTAGTCCGTCGAAAAATCTATATTAGTGACGGAAATTGCTTTTTTGCCACGGATATTTCCATGGCTAATGGCAAACATTCTTGTAGTGTACAAATATTGTCTTATAGAGAATATTCAAAAACGTGTATTAAAGCTCTGCAATATCACATAGCTAAATTTTTAACATTGCATGGAATTTTGATTTAGTCTTTTTTCTATTTAATTTTAAATTAAAATGCTTGAACTATATATACATACATTATAAACATTTAATTTAATAAAATTTAAGATGTTAATATCTTAATTATATGTTTTAATCAAATATTTTATTCTTTTAATTATTATACATTATAGTGCAATAGATGTATCTTTATATTAATTTTATAAACTTCATCTTCTAATTAATTTTGAAGATTTATATTCAAATTAATTATTTTTTATCATTTTTACTTCAGTTCCGCACATACACTACTACTCTAATTTTAATCAATAAAATACCCTCGCACCCTTTACTGCGAGTCTTAATAATATAATAATATTAGCTGCGTGGTTCACGCAAAGCAGAGTTCTTTGGTTTATTCTATTGAAGATTTAATTAAATTTAAGTCTCTTACTAAAATGGAAAAAAAGATGAGTAGAAAACAGAAAAAATAAACATAAAGGGAATATTTTCATTCTAAATAAAGGAAAAGTATAATTTTATTTTTTTCTTTGTTTAATAAGTAGATTTATCAACGCAGAACAGGGAAACCAAATATCAACATCGTGAAAAAAAAATAAAAAACTACACCAACCTCTCACGCGATATATATATATATATATATATATATATATATATATATATATATATTACACTAACTTCTTCCTAATTTCTATAAAATTATATTTAGGGATAATTACACCAACTTCCCCTGAAGTTTACTTATATTACACTTACCTCCTCCAGTTTTCAAAATTACATTTACCCCCTGAAATTTCAACTTTCATTACACTAACCCCCTAATGTTAATTTTTTTTAATGGTATTATTGTGCAAATTTTTCATTTTTCTAAAAAAAATTAATTTTACTATTTATTACTTTTTTTTATTTTACCATTTTTCTAATAAAAGTATAAATTTCAGGGGGTAAATGTAATTTTGAAAACTGGAGGGGAGTATGTGTAATATCAGCAAACCACAGGGGAAGTTGGTGTAATTATCCCTTATATTTATTCTTCTAAAGTTTAAAACTTCATTACACTTATATTTAAGAGATTTGAAATTTCATTATTACACTAATCACACTTATAAATATTACACTTACCTCCCTAAAGATGTAAGTGTAATTTCGAAAAGAAGAAAAAATTAAGTATAATATACACAAATTTCATGAAAAATTGATATAATTATCCCAAACAAAAATAATACTAATCCTTATCCCGGTAGATACATGAATTAAATGTTATTGTGTTTAATAAAAAAAATTATATTTCAGTAAGTATTATTAAATAAAACATCTTTTTTAATAAGTTGATATAGGGTCATTTAAGTCTACCTTTACATTCTTTTACCAAACTCAAGAATATACTAAGTAAAATGCATAAAGTATCACCGAGATTTTATAATACTGCACAAAACACAAAATTTTAATAAAATAAACATTTCTCACCAAATTTTAATAAATTTAAACCCATTAAACATAAAATTAACTATAATTATCCAAGTTAACTATCGTCATAAATTGTTTTGGATTAATTAACGAACAAAATCTTTATCTCCTTGTTTCCTAGTTTGTTAAAACCGTTTCCCCTTATTCCATTGTTCGTGAAAATCCTTGCCTTTTGGTTCTTGTTCGTCGGCTTAGGGCTCGGTCTCCTCTTCACGCCGTCTTTCTCTGTTTCTCGTTTAGGGCTCGGTATCATCTTCTCTTCCTATCATCCCAGCCCTTTTGCATTGTCTTCTTATTCACTCCCCACTCTCCTCTTCCCTTTATATCATCCCTTTCCGATAAGACAAAGAGACGATTAACTCATAGCGGTTTTCTAATGGTTATATTTGCTATTGATTGTGAATGTGACGTCGGAAAGAAAAATAACATTAGTGTTCTATTGGTTTTGTACTAATCGTTGAAATTTAATGTTTGTTCGTTTCAGGGTTTTTTTTAGTAAATATATGTTTTATTAGTTTGATAAAATGTAATTGAATGCTAAAATACATTATTGTGTTTCATGATTTTTACCAAAAAAATTGTGTTTTCAAGTTATGCATGTAATTGAATGGTAAAAATCAATGCAAAAAAGAAATGGAGCTGCAGAAGAGTGAAAGGTCAAGGAACATCACATTAGAGTGGATGGGAGTGGAGTTTTGTGCGAGGTAGATGGGAATGGAGTCCAGATATATCAGATCTACAATGGAGGAGAGTCCAGATCTGATACTTTATTTAACACTAATTATGATTTTATTTGAATCCCATCTTTTGGATTTTTTGTTCCGATTGAAATTTAGAGAAAACAAAAACGATGCAAGGAGATACAAGGGCATGTTTATTTTGTATTTTCATTTTGTATTTTTATTTTTTATTTTATGTATGTATTTAGTTTAAAGAATGAAGGAAAAAGACTAAAAAATAGTATATTTGTGTTTAGTTTGTAAGGGGCAATGGAGAGAATTTACAAAACATTGAAAATATATTATATTCATTTTGGTTGTTTTTAAAATTTTCTATACAAATCTCTAAAAATAAAAAACAAAATAAGAAAAAATTAATAGTTCTATATTACAATTACTCATAAAAATAACAAATGAAAACAAAAATGAGAATACAAAGTAAAAAGTAAACAGACTCTAAGCATTTATGTGGTTTGATTTCATAAAATTTTGGAGAGAGAGAATTTATTGGGACTTCTTTACAAATATTACTCGTTCGTTTCTCTAATGAGTCTCAATTATAAAAAATGTCTTATCTCATAATACAAACTCATATACATAAAATTAAAAATATTTATTATGATTTTTTAATTTTCAAAGTCATTAATAACCAATAAAAAATAATTAAATTTAAATTTAATTGGTGTAACATTTTAATAGTCTAATTAATATTTTTAATTTTAATAATTTAATCATTTTTATTAAACGGTATATAATATTAGTTAGGATTTATATTATGGGATGAATGGAGTATTATTTTTAATTTCATTAAAATAATATAATGAAAACCCTAGCAGATCTCTTGGATCATTAAAATAGTGATAGAAGTACTCGATATGCGTGGAACATGCGTTATGTGTAGGTATTTTTTATTATATTCCGTACCTTTGGGATCTTCATATATTCTTCTGTTCTATATATCCGACATATATATATAAATATATATCACTCTCGACCTTTAAATTGTATCTCTTCCTTCTAGCAGCCAAATCAAATTGAAGGGAATTCTCATGGATTCATCTGTTCCAGTTTCATCTAATGCCAATGCGAATGCTATTGGCGAAATTGATAAGCCACTTCACATTGCCATGCTTCCATGGCTTGCAATGGGTCACATATACCCTTATTTCGAAGTGGCCAAAATCCTAGCTCAAAAGGGTCATTTTGTTACCTTCATTAACAGTCCCAAAAACATTGATAGAATGTCCAAAACTCCCAAAACTTTAGAACCCTTCATTAAACTAGTCAAATTATCTTTACCACATATTGAGGAACTCCCAGAAGGAGCAGAGAGCACCATGGATATTCCCACCAACAAGGCCATTTATCTTAAACTTGCCTACGAGGGTCTCCAAGATGCTATAACTGAATTGCTCAAAACTTCAAAACCTCCAATTGATTGGGTTTTTTATGATTTTGCAGCTGGTTGGTTACCCCCAATTGCTAAGAGCCTCAAAATCCCTTGTGCTCACTATAACATAACCCCTGCTTGGAATAAATGCTTCTTTGACCCCCCAAAGGGTCAAGTAATGAAGCCAAATGTCAAACTTGAAGAATGGTTGTGTGGTCCACCCACCTGGGTTCCTTTCAAAACCACCATTAAACTCCGGCCTTACGAACTCAAAAGAACTTTTGAAGCTCGTAAAGATGAAAAGACTGGAAAATTGGCTAGAACTAATCTCAACCAAGCATATTCCAACTGTGACCTGTTTCTTCTCAGAACCTCAAGGGAATTGGAAGGAGAATGGTTAGATTATCTCACTGATAGATACAAGGTCCCGGTGGTTCCCGTGGGCTTGCTTCCTCCTTCGATGCAAATAAGGGACGATGAAGAGGAAGATAACAACCCTGATTGGGTAAAAATCAAAGTTTGGTTAGACACACGAGAACCTTCTTCTGTGGTGTACATAGGATTCGGGAGCGAGTTGAAGCTGAATCAGGAAGACTTAACTGAGTTGGCTTATGGAATTGAGCTTTCAGGGTTGCCCTTTTTCTGGGCTTTGAAAAACCTAAAAGAAGGGTTGCTTGAATTGCCAGAGGGCTTCGAAGAAAGAACAAAGGATCGTGGAATTGTGTGGAAAACTTGGGCACCCCAGCTTAAGATTTTGGCTCATGGTTCAATTGGAGGATGTATGAGTCATTGTGGCTCAGGTTCTGTGATTGAGAAGCTGCATTTTGGGCACGTGCTTGTCACGTTACCATATTTGCTAGACCAAGCTCTGTTTTCGAGAGTGCTGGAAGAGAAGAAAGTGGCGGTTGAAGTACCAAGAAGCGATGAAGGGTCGTTTACAAGGGATTCGGTGGCTAATTCGCTGAGGTTAGCGATAGTAGAAGAGGAAGGAAGTGTTTACAGAGAAAATGCCAAAGAGATGGGTAAGGTTTTCAGCTCCAAAGAACTTCATCATCAATACGTTGAAGATTTCGTTGCTGCTCTTTACAAGTACAAGGTTCCTTCCAATTGATAAGTTTGGTGTTTTCTTAATGTTTGATTTTTGTTTTGAAAAAGATGAAGATGAAATCAGCTCTAAGGTGTTTTTTTTTTTAATTATTATAAATTTTAATTCCGCCAATGTTTAATGTTTTTGGTCAACACCAATGTTTTAGTTTTTTCTTGTGTAATATAGGGTGCATTTGATTTGCTAAAATATACGGTACTGGACAGCACAAAAACTTTATTTCACGTTTGATTGTAAAAACAGATATGTCATAGCACAAAATTTGAGGCACAACACAAAACAAAATGGGAGATTTTTGTTACTCACTATCCTAGAGGACAAGAAGTTATCCCATAGTACAAGATGGTTAAATACAAAAACATCCTCACTCCCATCCACTATCTCATAAAACTTTAACTACATCTCCCCACTCCCACACTTACACAAGGTAGTTACTATAATAATTTTTTTTTATTTCATGTAATATACAACACTAAACTAGCTCATATATATATATATATATATATATATATATATATATATATATATATATATATATATAATTTAATAATATTTTTTAATAAAAAATAATAAAACATCTAAAATATATCAAATTATTTGAGAAATCTAATTTTATATATAATTTTTTTAATATATTATAACAGTTTCAAAATTTTACAATATTAATTGTCAATTTTTTATCTAAAATAAATATTTTAAAGTGCAAAGGATATTATAGTAAAATTGACTTTATATTTTTTGTGTTGTACTTTAATGATCAAACAACAAACAACACAAGTAGTTGTGTTGTAACTTATTAAATTTTCCTGTACTATACTTCCTACTTGTCCATGCATCAAATGCATCCATAGTGTAATAGTAATTCTAATAAACATGGTTATGGACCTAATTTCAAGAATGTGTTTGGATAAAAAAAAATAATGTGTTTGAATTAGATGTCAAAAATAAATTATGTTAATAATTAATTATTATTATAATTGATTATAATATAATGAATTTATGTTTGGATAGTATGTTATTAAAAATTGATTTTTTGAAGAAAATCATGTTTATATGATATAAACATTGTTTTGTATAGTAAAATTTTAAGTTATAGAAAAAAATATATATTAAAGAAAAAAACTTTAGTATATCAAAATTTGAATTGAGACGGTATATTTCAGGAGCGGAGGCTAGTGTTGTAATGGAGTGGCCTTGGCTCTCCATTGAGAATTTTTTTTATTAGTATGTATATATAACTTTTATAATGACCCCCCAAGATTTTTTATAATGGCCCCCCATTGAAAGTTGTTTTTAGGTGTGTACCAAACGTATTTTAAAACAAAAACTAATCCCGTAAAGATCATCAAAATTACTATAATAACGTAGATGTGTTTTATATTTTGAAAGATATTATATAATAATATAATATATAATAGCATAAAAATATGCTTTAAATAATTTTAGAAGATGTGTTTCAGATTTAGAAAATATTATATAATAATATAATATATAATAGTAATATATAATAGCAAAAATATGCCTGAAATAACTTTTGAAGATACCTTTCAGATTTGAAAATTATTATATAATAATATAATATAAAATATAATATATTATTATTGTTAAAACTTAATAAAGAAGTTAGTTGTTTCACAATTTTTACTTTGCTTCTCAAACGGTAATAAGCTGCCTCTTGCCCTCTTCTCTCTATATGTGAATTTCCAAAACGCTAAAACCAAACCTCTCAGAATTTTCACTTGATATTATTTTGTGCTCTCCAACCTTGGAACATACTACCATAGTGCGCTTGTAAATCATCGCTCCTTACTCGATATCTACGCCTTGGTCAGTTAGTGAATTTTGATTGCTCTCCTAATTTCCTAATTTGTTTATCGCTTTGAAGTTTTAACATTACAACAATATTGCACCTTTGCCTCTTTATTGACCGTAAGTTTTGCAATTTTAATATTTTTGCAATTTTAATATTTTTTAGTTGTAACTTATAAAGTTTTTTTTTTAATTTTCTTTTGTCTTATGTTATCGTTTGAACTAATAAAGTGTTGTGTATTATTATTAATTAACAACTTACTCATATTAGTAACGTATTGCGTCTTTCTTATGTTAATTTTCTTTGTGGTTACCACATAGGTGACTAAAACTAGATTGTGATTTTTCAATAATAATGTATTTTATCTAGTGTAGCTATGAGTAAAATGAAAATAATTGATAAATTTTTTAAAATGAATATAATTGACGAATTTTTGCAGATAACTTAACTATTTATATTGAAAAAGAAATTGCTGGTTGTTTCACTACTGAATCAATTATCATCAGGTTCAAATTTCTTAAAAATTATAAGTTTTTTATTCTTATTTTTAATTTTTACCTCTATTTTATGTTTCATATAACTATTAATTATTATAAACTATTTCAATTATTAATTATTTTTAATATTTTAATTTTATAAATAAATTTAATTTAAATATTTAACCTCCCAAAAAAAATAGGCTAATTCCGTCCCTGATATATTTGTTTAGTGTGATTTGGTTAAGGGGGGTTTATATATATATATATATATATCAAAAATTGGGGAGAAGGAAATCGCAGGGGGGTATCATTGTTTGGAGACTAGTACCTGTGATTTTAATTTGTCTATTTTGCTGTTGTTTTTAATTTGTTTATTTTTTTCCTTGGCTTTGTTGGGCAATTCCATATCATGCTGCTGTGTTTTCAGTGTATGTGTGGGATTTATCTCTCAAAGTTCTTTTGTAATTGTCTGCTATGACCTTTTTGGTCATGAATTTTTTAAGCGTGTTATCCTCTTTTTCATCACCTTTTGAAAAGGTAATTTGTTTTTTAAAAAAGAATGCCTCTGTAGTCTATACTAAAACCATTATCAGAGAAAATAATAAATAAATGCATATGTATAATATAATAATATATAATATGAAATTTTAGCCCATGCGTCATGCATGGGCATCAGATCAGATCCTAGTGGACAGATCTATTGCATCAAAGCAGTGCAAGGATAGGGACATCTCTTGATGATAGCTAGGATTTGCGGTTTCGTACATGTCAGATAAAATATATACATCATCTCCGGGACCAGTCTTGGGGTAGGAGCGAGTGGACACTCGTCTAGAACTCAATGTTCAAGGAGACCTATAATATATATTTGATTGTTGTTTGCACAAAAAAAACATTTTTAAAAAGCGCTCAGCATAAAAGAAAATAAGGACAAATTCAATCCATTCAAAACTTTATTTTATATATATATATATATATATATATAATGTATTGAATCACAAATTCAATTTATTCAATTAATAGGATTGTATGTAATATTAAAATTTTATTATAGTTTAATAAAAAAACTTACTTAAAATGGGCCCATTTTGCTCATTTCGCCTCAGGGTCTATGAAAGGCTAGGACCGGCCCTGATCATCCTTTTTCAAATCAGTTAATTCAGAACACTGTTTTAAAAATATACTCCATATTTATTTTCCTAATAAAAATTATGTCAATTTCAACTACCAAAATACCTTTTTTATTTCCAAGAAATTCAAGTGAGTAAAATTTTGTTTTACGCCCATCACCCGCCTCTCTACTAATCCTCTCCAAAAACCACCTTCTATTACACCCTTTTATCTTATAGCAAGCTTTGTGCAGATTTTTCCACCAACTTGAGCGTTGGTTATTTAATCTAAAGGAAAGTGATAAAGAATTGATTCCCTCATCCACATATCTAGACAATAAGACCCTACACCATAAATGTTAGATTTAATTAGGATAAATTACAATAATTCCTTCACGTTTGAGGAAATTGTACTCGACCTCAAATTTCATCAAAATTAGCATTCCACCCCATTTCTTTAACTGTTGACTATTGATTGCTGACCTAGCTAACATTTCTGTCGTTCCCATTTGTCACATCTACAAAGATGTCTATTTGTTAACTTTTAAAACTATTTTTAAGGGTGATGTAGCAAACTAACGAGACAAAAAACGTTAGTTAACTACTATACTGCTAACGTTTCTGTCATACCAGTTTGTCACATATGCAAATTCTGAACTCCCCATTAACACTAAAAATTATTTTTAATACTTATGTGATAGATTGACAGACTAAAAATGCTAGTTAACTGACCAAAATGGAATAGAGTGTTAATTTTGATCAAGTTTAGGGTGGAGTGAAATTTCCCCAAACCTCAGAGGGAATTATTACAATTTACCCATTCAATTAACATCCTCCATTTCCACTTGCCTAGTAAAGCCGTGTTAAAAAAAATCTAAATCCCTCACCCCCAAACCTTCTATATGTTTTGGTTTACAAATTTTATGCCAATTTAACCATGCAATTTTCCTCCATTCACATAAACCACCCCATCAAAAATTCCTTTGAATTTTAACAAGAATTTTCAGGACTGATTTGGGAATTTTTAAAAAAGATAGAAAATAGAGAGAAATAGAAGAAAGTATCGATTTTAATAGAATAACTTTTCTACCAAAAGAAAGATGCTTCATTTTTCAAAAGGATAATTTCCCAAAAAACTTGTCCACAATAGAATTTCAATTAGAACTCACTCTAAAATTAACTCCAATAAAAATACCTAGGTAGATAAAAAAAAGCTTTCTCACAATACAATTGAGATAAGAAGTCATTCCATCAAGACGGACATTTTTCACATTTAAACCAATTAATCTACTTTTACAAAAATTTATCTTTAGCCAAAAATCATTTCAAGGCATCTCAAGATAGATTTTATGTTTCTCACATTTTCCCAAGAAGCATTGCACTTGATTAGAGTATCATCACCTAAATTATCTTATGCAAATATAAAATTTATTTATGTTAATAAAATAGTAAGTAATGATTTTTGTACATCACATTAATGTACAACAACGATACAGTATCAATTAAATAATAATATTTTCTTAACTTCCAACTTGTATTATTTTAATTTTTAAAAAAATATTATTAATTTAATAGTATTATACAATTGTTTGTACAATAATATGTTTACAAAAATCATTAGCGACTGTGAGCTCTGAAAATCAAGGACCATTGTAGACAGAGACAACTCTCTCCATTGATCATTCATCATTGACACTTGAATCAATAAAGTACCCTACCTGTATGTCTGTAGTATGGGTCTTCATAAAATAATACTACCTGCGTGGTTCTCGCGGCAGAGTTCTATGTTATATTTTATTGATTTGTCTAAGATTTTTTTTAAGCGAATTAATGTCTATTGAGGTTTAAATTGAGTAGCAATTACTTAAAGTAATTGTTTACTCACAACTCTTGTGCTCTGACAGTAGTGATACATTCTGATGCTGAACTCTAACAAGAGTAGTTATGCTTGTACTTTAACTAATGTCAAATATAAGACGAGTTCGTTGTTGAGTTCTAGCCCTAATCACCAACGTAACGTTGCATTAAATGATAATAGAAATGGTTAAAAATAATAAAATTGGTGAAGTCAAGCTAAATGAGAATCAACGGGTCCATTGTTTAAGGGAAAAATTGATGCACTACTACTTGAGATTTATTTTAAACTGACAAGAAATTACATTGACTAGTAATAAAGACACACAAGAACTTTAACCATAGAATTATGATTCGAGCCATAAAAAGGATATTTGTTGAGAGAATAGATTTGTTAAGCTTAAGAAATCAATCTGTTACACCGATAATAAGAAGAGATAAAAAAAAAGAGGACTTCTAAATTGGAATCTTTTTAGTCATATTAATTTTACTATGACAGATGACATATGTAAACACCTTTAATTATGTGTGTCCATCACGTTTTCTTAAATCTTGGTATTTATAAATATATATAGTTAGGATTAAATGATACAAATTTTTTTAAGATCAATTCTTTAATCAATGAATAATAATAGATTGAAATTTTTTTTTCACGAAACCTACTTTTAGATTAAAATCACTTATCGTATAGATTATTGTACAACATTTGACATTAATCCGAGATCATTTAGTACTCGTTTTAAACAATTAACTGGAATTAGGGACTAAATACATTAATTTTATATTAAATATGAATTGATTTCAAAAGTTTAAAAATACAGGAACTAATTCTAAAATACTCCTATTTTGTAGGCACAAAAACTTAATTAAATTCTTTTTTAGTTTACGATGAATTCAATAAATCTACATCACCTTGCACCCATCCAACAAAGAACATTTTCTCAGCATGTCTATGCATATAGAAAAACAAATTTCTCCTAAACACGTCTGTACGTTCCGCTCAAAATCAATTGAAAAAATGAGCTCCTAAAATTTGACAGCTCAATGATAATGACTAATAATCTAATAAATAATACTAGCTGCGTGATTCTTGCCAATCTCGTGGCAGAGTTCTGTGCTTTATTTTATTTTATTGATGAAGATTTAATTAAAAATAATTGTTATGGTATACTCTTTTAATAAGAAATAAATTTATACTTATGTGGTATTTTGTTTATTAATAAATATTGATGGTTATACGACTTTTATTTTTAAGATAAAATGAAGAGTATAAATATTAAATAATAGTCAATATTAAATATTTATTTCTCTTTTAATCAAGTTTTTTTACTAAAAAATTTTGAATTTTGTTACTATTTCTTAAAGAGATGTATGTTAGAATGCATTACGTGTAGGTGTTTTTTATGGGTACTTCTAGGTTGGTCCCTCACCTTCTTTTATATATATCCAACATATATTACTCTGGAACTTGGCATCTCTTCCTCCAAGCAGCGAAATACAATTAAAGGAACACCCTCATGGATTCATCTGTTCCAGTTTCATCTAATGCCAATGCAAATGCTAATGCTATTGCCAAAATTGATAAGCCACTTCACATTGCCATGCTTCCATATCTTGCAATGGGTCACATATATCCTTATTTTGAAGTGGCCAAGATCCTAGCTCAAAAGGGTCATTTTGTTACTTTTATTAACAGTCCCAAAAATATTGATCGAATGCCTAAAACTCCCAGAATTTTAGAACCCTTAATTAAACTAGTTAGATTACCCTTACCACACATTGAAGGACTCCCGGAAGGAGCAGAGTGCAACATGGATATTCCAAGCAACAGCAAGGGCATTTACCTTAGACTTGCCTACGAGGGTCTCCAAGATGCTGTAACTGAATTGCTAAAAACTTCGAAACCTCCAATTGATTGGGTTTTTTATGATTTTGCAGCTGGTTGGTTACCCCCAATTGCTAAGAGCCTCAACATCTCTTGTGCTCACTATAACATAATGCCTGCTTGGAACAAATGCTTCTTTGACCCTCCAAAGGGTCAAATGAAGCAAAATGTCAATGTTGCAGAATGGTTTTGTGGCCCACCCACTTGGCTTCCTTTCAAAACCACCATTAAACTCAGGCCGTACGAGCTCATGAGAACTTTGGCCTCAATCAAAGATGAAAAGACTGGAAAATTGGCTATTGTTAATATCAACAACGCATATTCCAACTGTGACCTATTCCTTCTAAGAACCTCAAGGGAATTAGAAGGAGAATGGTTAGATTACCTAGCTGATAATTACAAGGTCCCGGTGGTTCCCGTGGGCTTGCTACCCCCATCAATGCAAATAAGGGACGATGAAGAGGAAAACAACAATCCTGATTGGGTAAAAATCAAAGCTTGGTTAGACACACGAGAATCTTCTTCTGTGGTGTACATAGGATTTGGGAGCGAATTGAAGCAGAGTCAGGAAGACTTAATTGAGTTGGCTTATGGAATTGAGCTTTCAGGGTTGCCCTTTTTCTGGGCTATGAAGTACGTGAAACAAGGGTCACTTGAATTGCCAGAGGGGTTCGAAGAAAGAACAAAGGACCGTGGAATTGTTTGGAAGACTTGGGCCCCACAGGTTAAAATTTTGGCTCACGGATCAATTGGAGGTTGTATGAGTCATTGTGGTGCAGGTTCTGTGATTGAGAAACTGCATTTTGGGCATGTACTTGTCACGCTACCATATTTGCTAGACCAAGCTCTGTTTTCAAGAGTGCTGGATGAGAAGAAAGTGGCGGTTGAGGTACCAAGAAACGAAAATGGATCGTTTACAAGGGATTCGGTGGCTAAGTCGTTGAGGTTAGCGATAGTAGAAAAGGAAGGAAGTATTTACAGAAAAAATGCCAAAGAGATGGGTAAGATTTTCAGCTCCAAAGAACTTCATCATCAATACATTGATAATTTTATTGCTGCTCTTTACAAGTACCACATTCCTTCCTATTGCTAAGCTGGTTTTGTTTTGAATAAGAAGAACATGACATCAGCTCTAAGCTGTTTTTTTAATTATTTAAATTTTAATTCTGTCTATGTTTAGTGTTTTTGGTCAACACCAATATTTTAGTTCTTTCTTGTGTAATACTGTAGTAGTGGTAATAATGATAAACATGGTTATCGACCAAATTTTGGATTAGATGTCAAAAATAAATTATATGTATAATTAATTATTATTATAATTGATTATAATATAATAAATTTTTGTTTGAGTAGTATGTTATTAAAAATTTATTTTTGGAAAAAATCATGTTTATATGATATAAGCATTGTTTTATATAGTAAAAATTTAAATTATAGAAAAAATATATATTGAAGAAAAAAAACTTTAGTATATCAAAATTTGAATTGAGACCGAACATTATTTGTTTAGTGTGATTTGGTTAAGGGGGGTTATATATATAAAAAACTGGGGAGAAGGAAATAGCAGGGGTACTATCATTGTTTGGAGACTAGTACCTGTGATTTTAATTTGTCTATTTTGCTGTTGTTTTTAATTTGTTTATTTTTTTCCTTGGCTTTGTTGGGCAATTCCATATCATGCTGCTGTGTTTTCAGTGTATGTGTGGGATTTATCTCTCAAAGTTCTTTTGTAATTGTCTGCTATGACCTTTTTGGTCATGAATTTTTTAAGCGTGTTATCCTCTTTTTCATCACCTTTTGAAAAGGTAATTTGTTTTTTTAAAAAGAATGCCCTGTAGTCTATACTAAAACCATTATCAGAGAAAATATTATAAAATATAAATAAATGCATGTAGAATATAATATAATATATATTATCAGAAATTTAGCCCATGCGTCATGCATGGGCATCAGATCCTAGTGGACAGATCTATTGCATCAAAGCAGTGCAAGGATAAGGACATCTCTAGATGATAGCTAGGATTTGCAGTTTCGTACATATCAGATAAAATATATACATCATCCCTTTTTTCAAATCACTTAATTCAGAACAATGTTTTAAAAATATATACTAGTGTGTGACCCGTGCGAACCGTTTTGTTTTCGTATTGTTGAAATCGTTTGAAACCAATGTAAAATGATCCATATATGTTAATTGAATTTTGTCTAACTTGTAACTATGTAAAATGATCATCATATGTTAAAATGATCCAGATAATGTAACTATCAGTAGTATAAAAAAAATTGTGATAGTTAAGTTAATACAATAAATAGATAGAGTTTCGCCAAAAAATTTAATGAGGTGAAATTTGACGTGGTAGTACTGAAATTTGCCGACTTCAATCACCCAAGAAAATCACCTGTGTGATAAAGATAGTAATGATGAGAATTTTAATGTGTAGTTTGGCAAAATGGTACCTGTGATAAGTATGTAAGCCTAAAAAGATCCATGCCATGTATATATAATATAGGTTGAATTTGCAAAATGGCACACACATACAACCTTTGAAGATTCCACATGGGTATATATATTATATAGAATAATATGTATAATATAATATAATATAATATATCATGTATGTAGTCAAAATAGAAACTAAAATGCTAATGTGTTTGGTAAATCCATTGTATCTGTGATATATATAATATGCTATAAATGCTATGTGACTGAAATAACAATTTATGTCCAGCCCTCACGTTAACCTGCAAAGATAATATATTTATCTCACAATATATAATCAACTGTATATATATGTACAAAAAAAGCCATATTACAATTAAATGGTACCTGTAATATATATAGTCATTGCAATGTACAAAAAAAGCCATATTACAATTAAATGGTACCTGTAATATATATAGTCATTGCAAATAATGAATAATGTGACCCAAAAAAACCAAATGCAGCTTCCACTTCGTCCTGCAACATTTCTATAAGCTCTATGTTACAATAGTGTAGATAAATAATATGGTTCGTTGATAATTGAATTTAAATAATATGTTTAGTTCATGATTAGACCAGAGCTATAAATTTTGAAACACCTCTTTATAAACCACATTAATAGTGGTATTTAAGGGGACACCTTCATCATCATGTATTAATATGTGTAACCCATCTTTGCTGATAATGCAACATATAATTGACCATGACAAAAAACAGGCTTAGGGAGATAAAGACCAATATGTGCCAACAACTGAGCTTGTGACTTATTAATCGCCATAGCAAAAGAGACCATAACCGCAACTTGTCTTTGAATGAGCTTGAATGACCATGGTGGTTGAGAATAAGACATTGACATCCTAGGGATGTAAGTAATGTTTCCCTTATTTTTTCCAGAAATGATTTTAGCCTCAATCACATGACTCCAAGTCTAGTCACAATAAGTCTAGTACCATTGCACAAATCTTTTGACTAGTCTAAATTCCTAAGAAGCATAATTGGTGTCCCTATCTTTAACCTAAGTTTATGATTAGGTAAACCTGAAGTCCTCAATAAAGTCAAGAATTCTGGAGTGAGTGTTTCAAATGCTGGACTTTAAAGAATATATGACTTGTCCACACTATCGCAACTATAATACTCTTTCTCTTCAGTTTGAATGAGTGAAAAGACATAATCATTGATTTGATCAACAATCTAAATTGTAGATGCAACAATTGCCCTAGACTTTAAATAATTTTCATTGTTAAACATGTCCAGCAAATTAGGGTATGTGTTATTCACAATTGCACTCAAAGGATCATCATAATCCTTGATGAGGAAATTGTCCGGTATTGTAATTTCAGCATACCCATCGTTTTGTTCACCCAATTTACCATCTTCAATATCCAATAAGCATTGGGAAAATTGTGAAAGTTCATTTTTGTCATTATTGTTATTATTGCATTGAAGACGCATATTCTTAGTCAACTGCACAATCTTGCAATGATCCCATAGATATGAAGAATTGATGGATGCATTGACAATATCATATCGACTTCCTTTAGGAACAATCGGGAGAATTTGTCTGAAATCACTTCCAAAAACTACAGCTTTACCTCCAAATGGTTGGTCATGACCGTTAGTACTTCGCATAATGTACTTTCAAAGTTATCCAACTAATAAAAAAAAATTAAGTTTAAATTTAATTAATATAACATCTGAATAATCTAATTAATTCTTTAGTTCAACAAACACCATCGTTACTATATAACTCTTTTCGGTTTTTCGCCACAACACAACGACATTGGCTGTGTTTATCAAAATTAGCTTATAGCTTATGACTTATAGCTTATAGCTTATGACTTATAGCTTATGACTTATGGCTTATAGCTTTTAGCTTATTGTTGAAAAGTAGTGTTTAGTAAAACTAGCTTATGATAAGCTAAAATTATATGAAATGACCTAAAATGACATATAATAAATTAATATTTAATATAATAAAATGGCAAAAGATGTAATTATAAAAAAAAACAAGGATAAAATTGAAATAAATTATTGAAAGCTAAAAGTTATAAGCTATTTGAAATAGCTTTTCAAAAGCTCCTAGCTTATAGCTTTTTATAAGCTGTAAGCTTCTCATAGTAAACAGAGCTTATTGAGAAAAAGCTATAAGCTATAAGCTCCTCAAAAAGCTATAAGCTCGTGTTAGTAAACACAGTCATTAACCATTGAAAAATTAATGAATTATATACCAAAATAGTCTCTGACTTTGTATTTTATAAGTCAGTTTAGTTCCTCGCGAAATCAGTCATTTTAGTCCCTCACTTTCACTATTATTGGTCATTTTAGTCCCTGACTTTCACTACATCAGTCATTTTAATCCCTGAAAGTCAGCGACTAAAGTGAATGTTCGTATAATTCAGGAACTAAAATGACCTGCAAAATGCAAAGTAAGGGACTAAAATGACTTATTCACACAACGTAAGGGACTAAAATGAATTATTCTAACAAAGTTAGAGACCGAAATTGTACATGACTCAAAAATTAATCCTTTAGTTCAACAAACACCAAAAAGAAAAATTCGTTTTGGTTTGCTTTATTAGGAGGGAAGCCTGGGCCAATTTGGGCTTTGAATTGAATCACTTGAAAAAAACAAGTTAAAACAAGGGGACTCGCTTGCCCCATTTCTCTTCTTAATTGCAACAGAAGGTCTAAGCGGGCTAATGAAAAATGCGATAGTGCAAAATAAGTTCCAACCAGCAGTGGTGGGTGCAGATGCAACTCCGGTGGCTCTGCTTCAATATGCAGACGATACAGTTTTTATTGGAGCTCCAAGTCTAAAAAATGTGAGATCTATGAAAGCAATTTTGAGGGGTTTCGAGTTGGTTTCTGGACTAAAGGTGAACTTTGCGAAGAGTAGTTTGTCAGGAGTGAACGTTGATCATTTCTTTCTGAATTCAGCAAGCAGACTTTTGAGATGTAAGGCGACTTCAATCCCTTTCAAATACTTAGGTCTGCCAATAGGAGCTAATCCTAGAAGGGCAAACACATGGCTTCCTGTTATTGAAGCAGTAAGGAAAAAATTAAGTAGCTCGAGAAGGAAGTTTCTTACTTCTGGGGTAAATTAGTCCTAATAAATTCGGTTCTATCGAGTTTGCCGTTGTACTTCTTCTCTGTTTTCAAAGCTCCTAGAACTATGTTGAAGACAATTACAAAACTACAAAGGGATTTTTTGTGGGGTGGTAGTTCGATAAAAAGGAAGGTGGGGTGGGTGGCTTGGAGAACCATTTATAAACCAAAATATTTCGAGGGTTTGGGCATCAGAGACCTTGAATTAGCAAACCTTAGGGAAAATGGAAGTGGAAATGGTTGGGGGGAAATCAGGACCTTCTCGGAAAAGTACTAATGTGAAGGTATGGTGGATAGACTAATTCTGGAATGGAAACTCAGTCACAATTCAGCACATCATCGATCTGGTGGAGAGACATTTATACAATTGATGCAAGGCAAGATAACTTAAATGGGTGGTTCTGGAGTGGAATAAACAAGAAAAATGGGAATGGCTCTGATACTAAGTTTTGGGAAGACCCCTGGATGGGAAATAGAAGTTTCAAGATCTCTTATGGTAGATTATTCTCCATTGTCCTTAACAAATCTACTAGCATTGCGGAAGTGGTACAGAGAAGGGGTTCGGATTGGGTTTGGGGTTTTGAGTGGAGGAAGGAGTTATTTGAGTGGGAGGAGAGTGAGCTTACTAACATGAAAAATTCTATTATGGTTTCTTTGAATTTGCAGGGTGATCGAGATACTTGGTGTTGGATTGGAGATACAGTGAGAGGATACTCCTCAGCTTCAGCTTACAACTTGCTGATTAACAAATGCTAGGAAGCAGATGGTAGATTCCAAGGAGAAGAATTAAAGTTCTTGAAAATGCTATGGAAGAATCGAGCACCGTTCAGAGTACAGATTTTAGTGTGGCAATTGTTGCTTGGTAGGTTGCCTACTAAGAACAATTTAATTAAGAGAAATATTATCATGGCTCAAAGTGAGAAATGCGTGTTCTATCTTGAAGCTGCTGAGCATGCCAATCATCTTTTCTTCTCGTGCATACAAAGTTATAAAATCTGGATGAGGATCTTGAATTGGTTAGGAATGCAATAAGCTTTTCCTGATCTCTGTCATATGCATCTTTTTGGTTTTAAATATTTTTTCCCAAAAAATAAAGGTTTTAAATTAGGCTGTTTGATATGGCTTGCTGTGATCTGGGAAATTTGGTGGGTGAGGAATAAGGTTATATTTAAAGAAGGAGTACTGGATGTAGAGGAGGTGGTAGAGTCAATTAAAAGAAGATATTGGGAGTGGTTCAAATGCAATGCAAATGGTGGAGTAACAGGTTTGTCGTATTCCTGTTGGTGCATGTGCCGGTTGGTATGAGCTTCCTGCGAATAATTACCAGAATTGCATGCAAGGAGATCTCATTCCATTGATGCCTGACGAGTGTTGGTGGGCTTGAAGGTGTTAGAATTCAATTTTAATATCTGTTGTAAGTCAGGATGGGTTATTTTGGGTAGATGGAGTAACAACATCTAGCTAGATGGGAAAAATCTATGTTCTGTGTTTACATATCTTTGTGTGATGGGTTCTGAAACTATTGAATTGTACGGGTAACACTCCTAGTGTTCTTTATTATTAGTTAATATACACCTTTACTTTTTAAAAAAATAAACTTTAAAAAAAATTGTTCGATAAAATAACAAGGTTTAAATGTTTTTTATCCTATTTTTTTTTTGCTAGCTATAAATTTTTTTTTTGGATTTAGTCTCCAATCTTTTAAAAATTGTTCCTTTTAATCCTTAAAGTTTTTTTTGATTGGCTAAACATACACATTCACACACTACACTACTCTTAAATCTACTTCTAAATCTATTTCACTGGAGATCGAACCCTCTTATTGAGCTTCAAGAGCTCCTCCTTATATCACTTAAGCTATAAGTTCTTAGTCTTTTTAATCCTTAAAGTACATTATTGAATTATTTGCCAAACACACCTTTGTAAAAATAATTAGTTAATGTAATATTAAAAAAATAAAATATTAAAAAAATTCCCTTCTCCAGAATTATTAACATGTAATATCATGACTTTTTTTAATGTATATTAACAGTAGAGACCATTTTGAATGACATAAGACAAAGTCCTAAACCATTTTACTTATTCTTGTAAGTTAGGGATAAATTACCATTTTGAATGATGGTGACAAAGTCAAGGAAAATTTTGATCATTTATTAAATTTTAATAAAAGAGAAATTATATGTGTATACCTCACCTCAAATTGAGGTGTGACATTTGCCGAGTAGGCGAAAGGGCAAGTGTACCTAAAGGAGCACTAATAACTATCAAAATATTTAGAAAACTTTTATTATCTAGATGATAAATATTAGTGATAAAAATTAACAAGAATACAATGTAAATATTAAAATTAAAAAAAAAACTAGATTAACTTATGAAAAGCCTAAGATTTATTAAGATTTACTTATATTAAAATAAAATGTATATCAAAAGAGATAGAAAATAAGAAAAATAATAAAATAGGTAAGAAAAGAAATAAAAAATAACAGTCAAAATTGATAGAATGAATAATAATATATTACAGTTCTTATACGTATACATCACTGATGGGTGTAAAAAATTTACACCCATATTCTTTTATTATTTTCTATGAAAAAAAATTAAAAGAAAAAGCGACTTCATGGGATATAATCTATCTTTTGTTATAAAATGAACATAAAATAGAAAGAACAAAAGTAGAGAATAGAAGAATAGAGAGAAGAGGGAGGATCTCATTTCATTCACATTCAACCTTACAAACGTGTCCTATTTATAGGCATGAGATAGAGTAGCCTAAGGAACAAAACTTAGTGGTAATGTAAATAGGAATTACATTAGCACTAAAAAGAGGTGTTACACCAACTCATAGAATTTCTTAGTGGAAGATGGAATGTGAAAAGTAGAAGGTGGACATCCACAATTATGTTATTCATAACACTCCCCCGTTCATGACTTCACAGTATGCCTCGTTAAAACCTTACTAAGAAAAACCCAGTGGGATAAAACCTTAGTGAAGGAAAAAGAGTACACATTTGATACACATGAGATGCTGCCTCGTTAAAAACCTCGCCGGGAAAACCCATTGGGAAAAAACCATGGCTAAGAAAAAAAGAGTACATCGCATATCAACTCCCCCTAAAAACAATATCCTTGAAAACTTGTTGAGCTAAACAAATCACATTTTAATAAGGTCTTCATATGCTATGACAAGTAGTACTAAGACCCAAACACGGTGAAGTTGTTGTCTTCATTCCTTGAATCTCGGAAGCTGAATAGTTGTTGGCATAAACACTTCTAGTGTTAACTCATGGAGACTTCTCTAAGAAAAAACCTCAACAGAAAAGAATAGTCTTTCATACTCCCCTAAATTTTACAAAATTTCAATTTTATCCCAAATTCGCAAGTGTCCTCATAGTTGCCTCGTTAAATACTTTTCTAGGTAAAACCTTTTGGGAGAAAACCTAGACGAAGGAAAAAGAGTACAACAGTTGCTTCAAAACCTTTGTTAGTAAAACCTCTTAGGAAAAATCTACACAAAGGAAAAAGAAACAAAAAATATATTTCATCTTCAATGACTTAGCATTTGTGATAGTATGAGTTATAAACTCGTCGAATATAGACCTCTTCAAGAGGTAATTGCTCAATCTCACTTTTTTTAGAACAATATGTGCTTAGTCAACAAGGTGAGGACATCATAGATGATACTTGTATGAAATAATCCTTTTTAATCTAGGATCGATGTGGGTTAAAACCTTACTAAGAAAAACCCAGTGGGATAAAACCTTAGTGAAGGAAAAAGAGTACACATTTGATACACATGAGATGCTGCCTCGTTAAAAACCTCGCCGGGAAAACCCATTGGGAAAAAACCATGGCTAAGAAAAAAAGAGTACATCGCATATCAACTCCCCCTAAAAACAATATCCTTGAAAACTTGTTGAGCTAAACAAATCACATTTTAATAAGGTCTTCATATGCTATGACAAGTAGTACTAAGACCCAAACACGGTGAAGTTGTTGTCTTCATTCCTTGAATCTCGGAAGCTGAATAGTTGTTGGCATAAACACTTCTAGTGTTAACTCATGGAGACTTCTCTAAGAAAAAACCTCAACAGAAAAGAATAGTCTTTCATACTCCCCTAAATTTTACAAAATTTCAATTTTATCCCAAATTCGCAAGTGTCCTCATAGTTGCCTCGTTAAATACTTTTCTAGGTAAAACCTTTTGGGAGAAAACCTAGACGAAGGAAAAAGAGTACAACAGTTGCTTCAAAACCTTTGTTAGTAAAACCTCTTAGGAAAAATCTACACAAAGGAAAAAGAAACAAAAAATATATTTCATCTTCAATGACTTAGCATTTGTGATAGTATGAGTTATAAACTCGTCGAATATAGACCTCTTCAAGAGGTAATTGCTCAATCTCACTTTTTTTAGAACAATATGTGCTTAGTCAACAAGGTGAGGACATCATAGATGATACTTGTATGAAATAATCCTTTTTAATCTAGGATCGATGTGGGTTAAAACCTTACTAAGAAAAACCCAGTGGGATAAAACCTTAGTGAAGGAAAAAGAGTACACATTTGATACACATGAGATGCTGCCTCGTTAAAAACCTCGCCGGGAAAACCCATTGGGAAAAAACCATGGCTAAGAAAAAAAGAGTACATCGCATATCAACTCCCCCTAAAAACAATATCCTTGAAAACTTGTTGAGCTAAACAAATCACATTTTAATAAGGTCTTCATATGCTATGACAAGTAGTACTAAGACCCAAACACGGTGAAGTTGTTGTCTTCATTCCTTGAATCTCGGAAGCTGAATAGTTGTTGGCATAAACACTTCTAGTGTTAACTCATGGAGACTTCTCTAAGAAAAAACCTCAACAGAAAAGAATAGTCTTTCATACTCCCCTAAATTTTACAAAATTTCAATTTTATCCCAAATTCGCAAGTGTCCTCATAGTTGCCTCGTTAAATACTTTTCTAGGTAAAACCTTTTGGGAGAAAACCTAGACGAAGGAAAAAGAGTACAACAGTTGCTTCAAAACCTTTGTTAGTAAAACCTCTTAGGAAAAATCTACACAAAGGAAAAAGAAACAAAAAATATATTTCATCTTCAATGACTTAGCATTTGTGATAGTATGAGTTATAAACTCGTCGAATATAGACATCTTCAAGAGGTAATTGCTCAATCTCACTTTTTTTAGAACAATATGTGCTTAGTCAACAAGGTGAGGACATCATAGATGATACTTGTATGAAATAATCCTTTCTAATCTAGGATCGATGTGGGACTATGTTATTTAAATAATAAGTGATAGAGGTTCATACTCATGAATTTTTTAAGAACTTTTCTATAATCTCATATGTGCCACCATATTTTTAATAAGGCACATATAGTCATTTTCGAATAATTGTAGATATAATAATTTCTGATCATAGTTCGAATCAATTACCTCCAGGGTAATATCTTGATTCTTGAATATATTATAGAATGAAAACATGTATAAAACATATTATAGAAATAAAATGCAAGATTCAATATGCACGACTTAATTTTCTAATGAGCGCGCTAAAGTAATTCTATTATATAAATTTAATAGTTTGAACTTCAAGTTCATAAAACATGAACTGCTGGTCCATGGGCCTTTTTCTATCTTTACTTGATCGACCTTAAGATGGACTTACATATATGATCCCCTTTCGCTTGTCCATCATTTTCGCATATGCGTATCGGTTCCACAATTTCATTATATCAATTTGTTATTTATGCATCAAGCTCATCATTATTTTTCGGCCGTGATCTAATATGTAAAATCTGAATATTTCTCATGAAGTACCTTTTATGATAAGTCATCTATTTTTTATTAAGATATTTATACATCTTCAAGAGATCCTTATAAATTTTTAATTCGTATATCTCTTTTAAATTTCCAACTACAATGCTTGCCATAATATTTTATTCATAAATTGTTCTATTCACATAATGGAACCGATTTATAACAAATTTCATTGCTAGCAAATATATCATACTTAAATGTAAACTTTATTTGAAAATTGGCAACCTCTAAAATACTATGACATCAAGTCATATTTAGGTGTGGGATGAAGCTAATATCATCTTTTGAGATAAATTCTCCAATTTTATTCCTTGAACCTCCACTAAAAGGATTTTATTTGCTTATCACATCTTATTGAACTTCTGGTTCATTTGTTAATCTATTCTGAACTTCTAGTTCAGATGGGGATCAAAATTAAGCATTATACATATGCTTACTTTTTGCATTGATATTTTTCTCAGCTTCAACCTATTCTCCTCCCCCTAAGTTGGGAAAAACTTTGATAATTTTTTATACAATCATTCCCAACTGAAGTTTCAAAGAGTAATTGTCTTGCTAAGGAGTTTGCTTTATTAAGTCTCTTTTGGAGACGTATAATTCTTGGAGGAGTATAAATTAAATGCAGTTGGTTTTCTGAGTAGTCATACATTTCTCCATCGTCTAGGAGATCAGTTATCGATATACTATTGTATACTTTATGATAACAAAAGCAAAATTCAATGTATCGTATAAATGAATTTCAAGCTATTTTATACCACCATATAAATAATTTATGAAGTATGAGCACAATAGCTTATTTATTTTCATTCACGAGAATCTTCTGGTTCTCAATATGGGATTGCTTTGACCCAAATGACCTTAATCAACTGTCTCAAATTTTATAATAGTAACTATTGGTTAACCACATCTCAAATCAAAGAGACTCATAATAACTTATAGGCCTAATTCAAATATATGCTACCGAGTAAAAACTAAAAACTTTAATCTCAAAAATAACTTTTCCAATACACATCTTCTTCAAATAATTTTCATGAAATGAAGGATATAACTTTGTCTTCATTTCATTTCTTTATATAATGTATCCATCTTAAGTGGATATACTTGTTGAAACTTCAAAATTTTTTATAAATATGTATATTTCTTCCTTTGGGTACCAATAGTTTTTATTGTCTTTGTTTCTTCGAGTAACAATTTATTGGCTCTGCTGAAGTTTTCAATTATCTTCGTACAATAGATATATAATATATGAGAATTTCAATCATCTATTTGAAGATTTATAGTTTTGGAATATGCACCACAGGGAATATTCTTTAATAGATGTTTGTTGCATCTAAGAAGAAGATGAATAAACTTGACTAAAAAATTTATATTTCTCTTAATATAGTGGTGGCTACTTCTGGAGCACACTTAAGAATTGTGATATACCTATATTTACACTCTAAGAGTCTTCGGGAATTCTTCATTGTTTAATAGCTTAAATATATTTTTGGTCCTAATAAAATAGAGCAAATTTGGATTTGGTCCTCCTAAAAATAGAGCAAATTTAGATTTGGTCATCCTAATTTTTTTTTTTTTTTTGCACAAGGTCCTCGAATATCATGAAATTTAAGCCTTGTTTAATTTGTCAAGATGATTCTTCAGGAACTCATCTTTTCATCCGATTTAATTTAAAGATCATCTTATTATAATTTATAGTATGAATTCTTCGGGATTTTCTTAATGTTTAATTTTTCTCAAAATTTACATTCATTGATATCATGAATGTATGATGCATGCTCAAAATATGTATTCTTCAGAAACACAATAGCCAAAATTTAATTTAAATGCTTGATAACTATCACTCTAAATCAATGACCATAACCATGATCTTTTTCATTTCGAAACTTACATAGACTACATTCACTTCTAGAAATGTAATTCAATTTATCAGTTGTGTCTGAGAACTCATCTCGTTTTCGCTACTACAGGAGTGTATTTGAGATTATTTTCTTGCATAATAAAGGATATTGCCAATTTAGATACAATCATATAGTTAAACTATTGTTCGTAATATAATCCAATCACATGATAATTTTATATATACACATTTAATCTCATAAATAATCTATAAATAACTAAATTGAATAAGTTCAAATTATCTGATTTGAAAGTAAAAAAAATTATGGACACTATTGTAACGAACATGCACATATATATAATGACCAGAGAAAATAAATAAATAGTACTTATAAATAATAAATTATATGCACGTTAAAGTTGAAATAGTTGTTAAGGATATGAATATAATTGATTGTATCATATTAATCAATAGGAATTCCATCTATAATACGGTTCTACTTGAACACGTATGTAATATTTCTTCTATACATATACATTATAAGACTTCTCCAAAAACTTCTCGGAAACTAGTCCTTCTCATACTATAATATATGGACTATTTACCTAATTATTTTTAGGTATATAAACATAAATCAATTCTTAGTAAAGAATTCTCAATGAATTCTTCGAAAACTTAGTTCTCCATGGAAATAACCAAGTGATTTTCATCAAGGTTTGGTTCTTTTCCAAACTTTAACATAAATAATGAGAAAACCATCATTATCATCAATATTTTTGCACAAAAGATGTGTGAAATTGAGCGATAAAGAAAACACTCTTTGAATATGTATAACTCATTGTACTAGTTAACATAGAACAATCCAACATCATTCTTTTTAGGAGAAGTATTTCAATAATTTTAGTTGTATACACAAAAACTCTTCATTGAATTTGCAACAAGAGCATAATCACATCATTTTGTTTTTTTTCCTTTTTTTCCTTTTTTTTTCCCTCAAATCAATGAGGCTCCTTGCCTTATAAAATTAATTTTAACTTCATGGGGTATAAAATCTAAGAATTCTTCACGAATTCTTGTAGGATTAGTTCTTCAAGAATTGTTTGACAAAAACATATGATCAAGGAAAATTATTTATTTCATGTCATTCATCAAAGATTCCTATATGCTGGAAATGTGATTGTTCATATAAATTTCATGATTATGATTTCAATTACATCGATAACCATAACATTTTATGATTCTCAAAGTTACATATCATTCACTTATGGGAATGCAATCACAATATGTACAAGGATGAAGTTCTTCAAGAACTTTATCACAAATCTCTAAATCTCAATGAACATGTTGTCAAGAAAAAAAAAAATTTCGCAATCCTTTAGGGATGCTTGAATTCCAATAACTATAACGTAATTTCATAGAAAATATGTTCTTGAGTCCGACATGATAACCATGATTTCTTGAGTCCAACATGGAGCTCAAAAATATATGTTTTTTGAGAGCTCAAATATGATACAACAGGTGTAGTTCTTCAGGAACTATAACGCAAATCCTTGTTTAAAAGTGATTAAAAAAATATTATTTTTGTGCAATCCTTCCGGGATGCTTAAATTAAAAATTCTTCTAGAATTTAACAAGAGCCACAAGATTTAATAAAGACAAATAGAAATGATCGGTTGAAGAACAAAAGAACCAAGAAGGAGAAATTAAAAACTATAAAGAAAAGAACATATGAAGATAGTTCTTACAATGATTCAAAAATCTATGAAAAAAAGTTTGCTCATGAATTCCTCCAATAGAATCTCAATCTTGACTAACTTGGTCATCGCTCTCTCGTTTAGCAGAGTCGTGCTGATAACGTATTATAAAATAAACATAAAATAGAAGGGAACAAAAGTAGAGAATAGAAGAATAGAGAGAAGAGGGAGGATCTCATTTCATTCACATTTAACCTTACAAGTGTGTCCTATTTATAGGCATGAGATAGAGTAGCCTAAGCAACAAAACTTAGTGGTAATGTAAATAGGAATTACATTAGCACTAAAAAGAGGTGTTACAATAACTCATAGAATTCCTTAGTGAAAGATGGAAGGTGAAAAGTAAAAGGTAAACATTACAATTATGTTATTCATAACACCTTTATATTATATAAAGTTGGTTAGTTTGGGACGAAATTTTTTCTCTCATTCTTTATGATAAATAATGAAGTTAGTGTTATTTATTTTCCATAAAAAAATACAAACAGTCAATAATGATTTAAGATACGAGGAATTTTTCATATTTTATTATTTAAGAATTTGAAGACTGAATTAAGATATGAAGACTTTTTATCATTTTATTATTCTGAATTTATTATTTAGGATATGATAATTTTTTGTTTATATTCCCTATTATCATTAAGAAATAATAATCTGAAAGGATTATGACTAATTAATTTAAACTTTTCAAATACCCATATTCCACCATAAAAAAATAACGTTATTTATATACCCAGCGAGGCGCTATGCATTATGTTTTTTTTTTCTTTTGTTCATGCTATGCATTATGTACTACTACTATAAATTAATGAATTTAATAGCGTGACTTAACTTAGTTTAATGAAACAAAATTATAGGGAAGTTTACTTTTTTTTTTATTCATTTTCACTGATTTTTTTTTAGTTAAGGTTTTTTTCTTTTCCTCTGTGCAGAAGAGGGACTATCTTTTTTTTTGGACCAAAGAGGGACTATCTGAAAAGAAAGAAAGTTACGAAAGATGCGGGCTAGTGGAAAGTTGAAGAATTTGGTAGGGTTCTTTTGTAGTTAACCAAATTGATCTCACTTTTAATTAAAAAACTTATGTATTTTCTTTTCTTAGTATTTACACGATGTACAATTGGTGTAAGTGGTGGACAGGAGAGGAACAATTGGTGTTCACGTACATTTTGCCAATATATTAATAATTATTCATTATACTTTAGTCGACTTAAGCACAGGAATTAAATGTAATAAAAATATGTTATAAAATATTATTTTTGTTTGTTTTTATCTGTATAGAGAGAAAAAAATTAATTTCTATTTATTTGTCTATTTTTATTTTTGTAATAATTGTACTTTTATGTATTCTACTCCTTATGTTTAATTGATTATTAATTAATGCTCCATTAATGAATCAATAACATAATAAAAGATAAAGAGTAATATAAAAATTTTAAAAATTATTTTGATAAAAACAGAGTAATTATTGCATTTCTTGATACTCCATCCAGTCCATTTTATAAAAAATATAAGACCAATTTCATACAGACCAATAAAACATATTTAATGATGCTTTATCAATCAATAAAATGGTGAATTTAAATTTTATTCTTAAATTGCACATGTAATTAAGACATTCACTTACATATGAAATGAGGAAGTTGTTCATAATAAATTAAAAGTAACAAAGTATTTTTATTCTTTTTTAATAATTAATATACCTAAAAAATCTGCAAAGTTTTTTATAAATAAAACAAAAAAAATTATTTTTTATTTCTTATAAAAATGACCGGAAGGAATAAACGAGTTTTACTCTCAAGATATAAATAGAAGGAAGAAAAGTATTATTATTTTATTCACGAGAAAAATAAATAATATATATTTAATATTATTTTTCTAATTATAATAATCTTAACCAATATGTTAAGAATATTATTCAACAAAACATTATATATTTTAATCAATAAAATACTCTCGCTCCCTTGACTGAGTCTTAAGTCTTAACTACATATTTTAATCAATAAAATACTCTCGCTCCCTTGACTGAGTCTTAAGTCTTAACTACATATTTTAATCAATCAAATGCCCTCGCTCCCTTTACTGTGAGTCTTAATTAATAATATAATACTAGCTGCGTGGTTCTCGCGGCAGAGTTTTTTGTTTAATAGCTTTTTCTGACCAGTGCAATATTATATAGGATATTAAACTATAATTAAAAAGAAACCATTATATTAATTATATGTGAAACATAATTTAATTAAAATTTTGTATTTTTCAATAAAATGTTTCTATATATAATTTCTTAACACGTGCAATACTGCACAAGTTAAAAAAATTATTATTTTATTTAGAATACTTAATACTTAATTAATTAAATTGAAGTCTCTTACTTCATATATTCTTTTATATATATATCCAACATATGTTACTCTCGACCTTGCTATCTCTTCCTCCTAGACCCCAAATCAAATTGAAGGAACATTCTCATGGATTCATCTGTTCCAGTTTCATCTAATGCCAATGCGAATGCTATTGGCGAAATTGATAAGCCACTTCACATTGCCATGCTTACTTATCTTGCAATGGGTCACATATACGCTTATTTTGAAGTGGCCAAGTTCCTAGCTCAAAAGGGTCACTTTGTTACTTTTATTAACAGTCCTAAAAATATTGATCGAATGCCTAAGACTCCCAAAATCTTAGAACCCTTCATTAAACTAGTTAAATTACCCTTACCACACATTGAGGAACTCCCAGAAGGAGCTGAGTGCACCATGGATATTCCAACCAACAAGGGCGTTTACCTTAAACTTGCCTACGACGGTCTCCAAGATGCTGTAACTGAATTACTCAAAACTTCAAAACCTGATTGGGTTTTTTATGACTTTGCAGCTGATTGGTTACCCCCAATTGCTAACAGCCTCAAAATCCCTTGTGCTCACTATAACACAACCCCTGCTTGGAACAAATGCTTCTTTGATCCCCCAAAAGGTCAAATCAAGCCAAGTTTTAAACTTGAAGACTTGTGTGGCCCACCTACCTGGGTTCCTTTCAAAACCACCATTAAACTCAGGCCTTTCGAGATCATGAGAGCTTTTGCCGCTCTCAAAGATGAAAACACTAGAAAATCGGCTAGCTTTGATCTTAGCAAAGCATATTCCAGCTGTGACCTATTCCTTCTCAGAACCTCAAGGGAATTAGAAGGAGAATGGTTAGATTACCTAGCTGATAATTACAAGGTCCCGGTGGTTCCCGTGGGTTTGCTACCCCCATCGATGCAAATATGGGATGATGAACAGGAAAACAACAACCCTGATTGGGTAAAAATCAAAGCTTGGTTAGACACACAAGAACCTTCTTCTGTGATGTACATAGGATTCGGGAGCGAGTTGAAGCTGAGCCAAGAAGACTTAACTGAGTTGGCTCATGGAATTGAGCTTTCAGGGTTGCCCTTTTTCTGGGCTTTGAAGTACCTGAAAGAAGGGTCGCTTGAATTGCCAGAGGGGTTTCAAAAAAGGACAAAGGATCGTGGAATTGTGTGGAAAACTTGGGCACCCCAACTTAAGATTTTGGCTCATGGATCAATTGGAGGATGTATGAGTCACTGTGGTGCAGGTTCTGTGATTGAGAAGATGCATTTTGGACACGTGCTTGTCACGCTACCATATTTGCTAGACCAAGCTCTGTTTTCGAGAGTGCTGGAAGAGAAGAAAGTGGCGGTTGAAGTACCAAGAAGCGACGAAGGGTCGTTTACAAGAGATTCGGTGGCTAACTCGTTGAGGTTAGCAATAGTAGAAGAGGAAGGAAGTGTTTACAGAGAAAATGCCAAAGAGATGGGAAAAATTTTCAGCTCCAAAGAACTTCATCATCAATATATTGAAGATTTTATTGATGCTCTTTACAAGTATAGGGTTCCTTCCTATGGCTAAGCTGCTTTTTTCTTTAATGTTGATTTTTGTTTTGAATAAGAAGAACATGAAATCAGCTCTAAGGTGTTTTTTTTAATTATTATAAATTTTAATTCTGCCCATGTTTAATGTTTTTTTGTCAACACCAATGTTTTAGTTTTAATTCTACCCATGTTTAATGTTTTTGGTCACCACCAATGTTTTCGTGTTTTAATTTTAGCAAAATTATACTTTTGGTCATCTATCTTTAATGCTTGATTCATTGTAGTCCTTTATCTATTTTTTGGTTCAAATTAGTCCTCTATCTGTTAATATCGACTCACGTTAGTTCTCGGCGTTAATCTTCTGTTAAAAACAAACGGAGAAAAATTAACACCATTAAAACTTACCAGTTACCACGTGTCATTCTCTTATTGGCCCATATATCATTAATATTATTATTGTTTATTACAAAATTAAAAAAAAATATATTATTATTTTAAAAAAAAAGTCCCTATTCATCTTCTTCCTCTAATCATCTTCTCCAATCTCTCACCACCAACCCCACCCTCCCAGTGTTGGCCATGGTTGGAGGCCCTTAATCCCTCTTCTTCCCCATCTTCTTTCCCATTAAGCATCTCTCAGAAACATTTCCTCTGTCGAATTTTCTCTTCCCCTATCAAAATCGTTCTATCATTTATCACCAAATTTTCTTTTCCCCAACTCTTTCATGCTAACCCTCCTCCCCCCCCCCCTTTTTTCTTTTTTTTTTATCGTGGCTCTTTCCATTCATGTACACACTCATTGGCACACTTCTGCTACTATTTTCCTTCTTCTTGCAAAATTGGTTGTTTTCTTTATTTACCTCTCTTTTCTATGATTTCTTTGATTCAATGTTCAGAAATTGATTCATTAACCCCAACATTGCTTTTTAGATCCTAATGTTTCCTATATGAGATTCTTACGGTGTTGCCGGAGGTTAGGTACGAGGTTCACACCACGCAATTATTATTGGGGTCTCTGGAGGTGTGAAGAGGGGCCACCAGCCATGGCCAACATTGGGAGGGTGGGGTTGGTGGTGAGAGATTGGAAAAGAAGATGAACAGAGGTTTTTTTTTTTTAAATAATAAAAACTGTTTTTAATTTTGCAATAAATAATAATAATATTATTTATATATGGATCAATAAGAGAATGACACGTGGTAAGTTTTAATGGTGTTAACTTTCTTCCGTTAATTTTTAACGAAAGATTAACGCCGAGGACTAACGTGAATCGATATTAACAGATGGAGGACTAAATTGAACCAAAAAAAAAATAGAGGACCAAATGAATCAAACATCAAAAATAGAGAACCAAAAGTATAATTTTGCCTTTAATTTCAAATGAACGTACACCCGAAAGAATTGACACAAATTTTAATTTTATATGAACATTAATATCCCTGATTAAATATATTTAAGGGTTTTTCTAATGGTCATTACTCTGTCACCCACCCTTTTTTAGTGGGTAGAATACATTTCCTTTCTAAACTAATAAGAAGTTGACATCTCCCTTTTCACTATCTATGTTCTTTAAATTAAATATTATATTTAACTTTGTTATTCATACTTTCACCCAAATTATTTTGTCAAATTTATCTTTATCCCTTTTATTAATTCACTCATGTGACCCTCTTTCATCTTCTATAAAAAAAACTCAGACAAATTTCAAACCTCCATTTTTCATTTTATAAATTAACAAATAAAAATATAAATGGCTGAGTTAATCTTAAATAAATATAACAAAAATTAATATTAATTTATTTGGTTCAAATAAAATTAATATGCATATGCATAAGAATAAGTAAATAGTCATTTAATTATTAAATTAATATGCTTTTTTTGTTCAAGCAAAATTAGTATGTATATATATATAAGTATAACACTATAACTTAACGGTCATTTTTTTTTATCGATCAATGAAAGATAAATTAACTAACCAGCACCAGAAGAGCAAAACACATACAAACAGAGTCTCATGGGCAAAATAACGAACAGCTAACGCAGTATAAAACATATGAACTGCTGGAAATAATTACATGTTAAAATTCGATTCCAAACAACTAGTTTGAGTTAGTTCCCAGCTTAAAAAAGCATAGCAGAATCCCTTCAACTTTGCCTTCCTCCGGTGTTAACAAAACTCGCACACGTTTCATTTGCTAGTAAAATCGTCAAATAAATAAAAGTGTTAATTATTAATTAAATTAAATTATTTATTCACATTTTTATATTAAAAGTTATGTTATGTGTAAAAAAATTATTTTATTATTTTATTGTATTTTTGTGAGGAGAGACTATGAGATGCAATTTTTGCAATGGTAAGAGTGGAATGGAAATGGGATGAAGAAGAAGATGAAAAATGGAGGTTTGAGACTTATCTAAGTTTTTTTTATGGAAGATGAAAGAGAGTCACACGAGTGAATTAATAAAAAAGTTAGAGTTAAATTTGACAAAATAATTTGGGAATGAAAGTATGAATAAGAAAGTTAAATATAATATTTAATTTAATGAATAAAGATAGTGAGAAGTGAGGTGTCAACTTCTTATTAGTTTAGAAAAGGGATGTATCTTGTCCACCAAAAATGGGTGGGTACTGGAGTAATGACCTTTTCTAATTTGTACCATAGACACAAGTTAACAATGATTAGTTTGAACTTTTTAATAGTTGAATTTAATTCTTTTATACTCTGTATGCACTCACTAAACCCTTAACCACCCACTATTCAGTAATTTCTCTTCTATAAAATTTTATTGGTTGATAATTATTGTTAATTTGTACTTTATGAACACAAATTTAAAAAATCTTATATTTAATAATGTTAAAATTTGCTAAGTAGTATTCTTTTGTCTTGATTATTAAAATTTTAGCTGGGTTAATAAGATAATAATGAATTGGTAACATATATTGAACAAGTGCTCATATCTAACTCATTACTACTAAACAAGAATGTCAACAAGTATTTATATATATACATAGAGGGATCAAATAATATCGGTTTAACTTGCTTACACTAACTCTTACGTTGATTAATAATTACTTGTCAAAGATTTTTTTCACATAACTCATTAAAACTACTTATCGATCATGTCTACATTTCAAAATCATTTAGTGCTCTATCACAATGCTAGTTAATTTTATATATTTTAAAACTATATTTTCCGTTTTTTAGTACTATAATGAAGTACTAAAAGATTTCAAAATGATATGAAATTTTGTAAAAACGATCTATACGATAAGTAATTTCAATCGTAAATTTTATAAAAAAAATCTTCAACAAATAATTATTAATCAGTGTAAAAATGAATATAAGTTACACATGTTGTTAAGATCAAGTCCCACATCGACTAGAAAGAGGGCCACCATATAATATATAAGTGGTATGTCAATCCTCCTTCTATGAGCTAGCTTTTAGGAGTGAGTTAGTCCCAAATCCAAATTTCCAAAAGCTACCTCATAGGAGGAGGATTAGATATGATTATTTTTAAACATACGTTAGAAAGTTATATTTTACAGTTAAAAAAACTTATGGTTATTCTTTTAACAAATAAAATTCTTTCCGTTCTTCAGTTAAAATTTGGAGATACTTTCAAAAACCTTCAAAATTATTTTTCATAGCTTAAAATTATCTTAAAAATCACTTATAACAACAAATATATCAAAACGAAAATTAATTAGGTCTCAAATAATCTTTTTTTTTACAGCTTATTTTCACAAATAATCACAGCTAATCCAAACACATCCTTAAATTAAAAAAAAATGAGTAGAAAGACGACAAATAAACATAATCTCTATGTCTATTTTAGGTAACGTTTTCATTCTAAATAAAGGAAAATCTTAGTTTTATTTTTCTTTTAGATATAAGTAGATTTCTCAAGGTACACAAAAACCATATATCAACGTCGTGCAAACAAATCAAAAAACACTAATCTTTATCCCCACTAAAGGTAGTTGCTTACATAAATCACACGACCATACTTCATTCGATAAAAATTATAATTTTAAAATATTGCTAAGTAAAAGATCTTATTCAATGAATTCTCATATGCTCATTTCAAGGATTTCTAATATAATGCTATCAATTCTTTTTTCGTGTGTGCAACTGCCTCCAACCCAACTTAACCCAAAAGTAATGCAATAAAAAAAAAAGTTTTTTTTTTCCCAAAGGTAATAAGAAAATAATAATTCTGGACGAATGCATGCGTTCCATGCTTGTTGATGTTTTTATTTCCGCCACATTGTTGTTCCGTGTATGTGTATTGCGATTCAAATTAATATCCTTAAATTAAGTTTCCAATCATGTCTTATTAATAAAATATCGCTACGTCATTAAAAATATTTTCTTTAATTTTAATGTTTAATTTTCTAACAGAATTTTTTTAATTTTCGTATAATTTTTTATATATATCCAACATATATTACTCTGGAACTTGCAAATACAATTAAAGGAACACCCTCATGGATTCATCTGTTCCAGTTTCATCTAATGCCCATGCAAATGCTAATGCTATTGCCAAAATTGACAAGCCACTCCACATTGCCATGCTTCCATATCTTGCAATGGGTCACATATACCCTTATTTCGAAGTGGTCAAGAATCCTAGCTTAAAAGGGTCATTTTGTTACTTTCATTAACAGCTACTCTTACCCACACATTAAGAAACTCTCAGAAGGAGCAGAGACCACTATGGATATTCCCACCAATAAAGGTACTTTACCTTAAACTTGCCTACGAGTATTAGAATTTAGGTTTGGGCCTAACTCACTCTCAAAAGCTAGTTTATAGGAGGAGGATTGTCACACCACATATATACTCTATGGTAACCCTCTTTCTAATCGATATGGAACTTCATCTTAACAACGAGAGCCTCCAAGATGCTGTAGCTGAATTACTCAAAACTTCAAAACTCGATTAAGTTTTTTATGATTACACACGGGTCGAGTGCTAGTTAAGAACTAAGAAGTAAGAGAGAAAAGATGATGTTCTAACAAGGTACATGCTGCTCAACATTTTTCTTGTTATTCATCAACACAAAGCACAAAGCAGAAAACTTACATCACGTTTCTAATGCTCGTGTAAAAACTAAAAAGGCCTAAACTTAAAAAGATAAAAGCAAAGCAAATAAAAGGAGGCAGAGATTAGTACCACCATTTTATGAAAAAATGCATCATTTCTTTTTTTAGAAAATTCAAATTCAGAAATTTATAAAAAAAAGAATAAATTTTCCCAAAAAAAGAAAAAGGTTTTCAAACTGATTTTCAAGGGGGGAGAAGTATTTTCGGGCTGAGTTTTCCAACTTCCGAACTAAGTTTACCAAAAACGTAAAAAAAAATGGTGTTTCTTTCTAAAAAAAGGGTGAAAGGGATTAACACTATCTATATTAGGAGTGACACCATCCTTTTTAATATATAGATTTATGATTCTTGTATATAAAGGGATGGTGAGATTTCAAAATTGGGTAGTCTCAATCCGTCCCACCCAAAAAAGTTGTTGCTAATCCAACCCATCCAAATAAAAATAGGAGGATGGGATTAACATCATCTTTATTGGGAGTGACACTATTCTTTTTACATGTAAGAATCATAAATTTATATACTAAAAAGGATAATGCCACTCCTAATAAGAATGGTGCTAATCTCATCCACCTAAAAATAAAGCTTATTTCCACTCATAGTCATTAATCCAAATAGTCACTCTTGCTGTACAAAAGAAAAAGGTTTTAACCAATTTATTTTGGGTGAAAGGGATTGACACCACAAAATTTTGGAAATTTCATCATCTTTTTATATATAAGAATCCTAAATCTATATATTAAAAAGGATGGTGCCACTCCCATTAAAGATGGTGTTAATCCCTTCCACCTTCAATTTGGTTTTGCTACTATGAGGAAAGACTGGGCCAAGTTGGGCTTTGAATCATTTGAAAGAAATTCTTTCGATGAAATAATATGACTTAAAAGATATTTTTGTTTTTAGTACTTATAAAATTTTTTGCAGTCCCTAATTTTTCAAAAATTGTTCGTTTTAGTCCTTAGAGTACATTACTGAATTATGAGCCTAACTGAACTGACCTTTGTAAAAACAATTAATTAATATATAAAAAATAAAATATATAAAAATATTTAAAAATTTTGTTCTCCCTTATTTCGTAGTCCTAGGCTCCTAGCCGCCTCGCCGCTCATCATCCACCATCTCTTCCCCTCATTCTCTCACCTTCCCTTTCACAATCCATAGTTAATTTTAGTTTGGTTAAAATACAATTTTAATTCTTTATGATATAGTGAAATTTTAATTTGGTTTTCTATATTTGTTTTTCACACTAATATTAGTTCTTTTGCAATAATATTTTAAATAATTTCATTAACATCATCCTCATCGTTGTTGCGACAATTCTAATAAAGTTCTCCTTTGTGTTAGTTAAAAATGAATAATATAATGCAAAAAACAAAGACAAAAAATCAAATTGACAAAAAAAAAAAAGAGACTAGTATTCCTTTTTAAAATATAAGAACGACATAAATAGAGGTACCTGACTAGAAGGTGATGTTGATGGGATCATCGGGAAGAACTCTGATCTTCGAGTGCTCCGGCGACGCTCTACGACGGCGGGTAGGGGATCTGCAAGGACTCACACGCTCAAGTCAGTTACTGTATGGGTCAAAGTAATTATTATTAGATTAATAGCATACCTTAGTAATTATAATGTAATGTATTTATAAAGAAGTATTAGGATTTACAGGCTATATTTTGGGTCTCAAGAGTCTTGTCTCTAGGTCTAGCCCAATCTTTATAATGACTGAGATATTGAATCCGACATAGTATTCACGACCGAGATATATCTATGTTCCGGTCCACAACAACTAGAATATAAAGTAAAAAAGTCGTATGTAGCCTTTTAATTTCTTCTTAGTTGTTCACTAAGCTATAGACTACTAAAAGCTTGCAAGATCATTCTTAATGTACCATCATCGTTTATAATTTCTTGTTTCCTTCAATAAAATGGGATGGTAATTCAAGTAGCACTTTGTGCGTAGTGGTGACGAACGAGGGAAAAATGAGGGAGTTTTAAGTTTTTGATGGGTTTGTACTTCTTAAAATGAAATTCTTGTATGGATTGAAGATGTGGAAAAAGGTAAAGTTTATGGTCGGTTTAATTTGCATATTCATTCCTTCTTGTTTTTATGAATAATTGTAATATTTTTTTTATTTTAATTTGTTTTAAGATATTTGTACAGTAAACATGAAAATAGTTAAAACAATTATAATTTATCTTTAATATTTTATAAAACCTTTTCATCTCCTCTTGCAAACCAAACCCTTAGCATTCTTACATTAGGATGGCTTCCATAGAAGAAAAAAAATTAAAACTTTAAGTGGACTGATGAAGAATTTTGTTGGGCTCAATCTATTAGTGAGGATGAGCAATAAAGGCCGGGCCGCAGGGATTAGCACCACCACAGTTGAGAAATGCACAATCCAATTTCAGACAGCAGCGTTCGAAAACGTGTTTTCAAACGACAGCGTCCGAAAAAACAAGAGTAGTTTGCTTTCTATTTTCACTATTTTATGAATTTCAAATGCTACTGTTCAGAAATGGTAGTGTCGTTTTTAAGTGGGATAGTGGTAATCCCAGCGGCCATGAGGCGGGCACAAGCCAAGGCTACAAGGGGAATGGAAGGTGGAGAAGGGAAAAAGTATCTTTTATATATATATATATATATATATATATATATATATATATATATTATAATTTAAGTTTTGGATATAACTCACTCCCAAAAGCTAGCATATAGGATGAGGATTGTCACACTTATATAAACTCAACAATGACCATATCGCTAATCGTTGTGGAACTTCTAACAATAATTAGTGTTCTCACTAGATACGTCCCCTATGAGTGCATATCTAATAAGAGCATGAGAGATTAGAAGAGTAAATCTTGACCACACAACCATGCATGAATGGTTGTAATTATTTTTCATAAATCAGATCTCAACCTTTAGTTATAATTGGATGATTATAATCTAAGATATTATAATGTAGTATATAACATATTATTATAATAGATATATAATATTTTATAACTCCCCCCATTCTATAAATAATATAAGTTATTCATATGATACTTTTACTATTATATTCTAATCTAATTTTACCACTAAAATATAGTCTATAACATATTATTAACTAAAATATCGTATATAACATATTATAATAATACAATGTATAATCTAAGATAAACTATGGTAATGAAGTCTATAGTATTTTATTGATTGAGTCTAGTGGTCTATGCCTTCCCAAAAGAAAAATTATTAGCACTTATAGTATGTGTGTTTTATATAACTATTTGATTTTTAATAAGACTCTCACATTTGAATTTTGTTATGGATTTTTAAAATTTTTGCAACTATTACACATGATAAGAATTTAAAATAGAAGAAAATATAAATAGTAAATATATGTTAAACACAAAACTTAATTAATTTTTGTCTTTTTCTATGAAAAATGTTTACTTTAAAATGCTTAACCTATGCAATATTGTACACGTTAAAAAAATGCCTTGTTATTACAAGAAAAGAGTAAGAAAAGAGTAATTAGAGTAGCATGCATAAGAAAAATAATTAACTTAAGAGGAATAATGATAAATTTGAAATATCACTTATTCTTGAGTTTGAATTTTTTATATTTTGCGCCATTAATCTTGATTTTTTTTATCTTGACTTAAAAGGTTGTATAAAATTCTTAATGTTATAATTTTAAGTCTATTATACACTAAAATTAACTAACATACATTCTAAAATATTTTAAAAGTGTTTATTTTTCTTTAGTTTTTAATTAAGTCGCGTCCTTTAATTAGCTTCAGGTCCTCAACCGCCATGGCTCCCATAAAAAGGCGCTAGCTCCACCCCGTTGAAGTGTATAAGTGTATATCAAAAGAGATAGAAAAATTAGAAAAAATAAAAATTTTTAAAATAATACCATAGATAAAAAAAAAGAGGGGAAATTAACTGCCAAAATTGATAGAAAGAATAATACAATAGAGTTTGTTAATGTATACCTATTTACTTTTTAATAAAGAATACGTTAACAAGTTATACCTAATTAATATTAATTATTTTAAAAAATTAATTTATAATTTATTAAAATACGTGAATATATTAACCTTTATGAGTGTTATCATACTCTCACTCATTTAATAAAAAAATATTTTAATAAATTACACTTAATAAAAATATTTTAAAAAATAAAATTATAACTTGTTAACATATTTCTTTAACAAGTTAGAATAGGTTAACAAACTTCTATATATATATTAATCATTCATCGTTAATCAATAAAATAACCTCCCTTTATGAGTCGTAATGAAATAATACTAGCTGCGTGGTTCTCGCGGTAGAGTTTAGCTTTATTTTATTGAATACTTAATTAAATTTAAGTCTCTTACTTCATAAATCAAATTTAAGTCTCTTAATTAATTCAAACTTATGGCGCACCGTAAAAGGTGCCATATTTTATATGGTACAGTATATTGCTATCTCTCCCTCCTAGACCCCAAAATCCAATTAAAGGAACACCCTCATGAATCTGAGTCGTAATGAAAAAAAATACTAGCTGCGTGGTTCTCGCGGCAGAGTTCTTTGTTTTATTTAGAATACTTAATTAATTAAATTGAAGTCTCTTATTCATATATTCTTTTATATATATATATCCAACATATGTTACTCTCGACCTTGCTATCTCTTCCTCCTAGCAGCCAAATCAAATTGAAGGGACATTCTTATGGATTCATCTGTTCCAGTTTCATCTAATGCCAATGCGAATGCTATTGGCGAAATTGATAAGCCACTTCACATTGCCATGCTTCCATGGCTTGCAATGGGTCACATATACCCTTATTTCGAAGTGGCCAAAATCCTAGCTCAAAAGGGTCATTTTGTTACCTTCATTAACAGTCCCAAAAACATTGATAGAATGTCCAAAACTCCCAAAACTTTAGAACCCTTCATTAAACTAGTCAAATTATCTTTACCACATATTGAGGAACTCCCAGAAGGAGTAGAGAGCACCATGGATATTCCCACCAACAAGGCCATTTATCTTAAACTTGCCTACGAGGGTCTCCAATATGCTGTAACTGAATTGCTCAAAACTTCAAAACCTCCAATTGATTGGGTTTTTTATGATTTTGCAGCTGGTTGGTTACCCCCAATTGCTAAGAGCCTCAAAATCCCTTGTGCTCACTATAACATAACCCCTGCTTGGAATAAATGCTTCTTTGACCCCCCAAAGGGTCAAGTAATGAAGCCAAATGTCAAACTTGAAGAATGGTTGTGTGGTCCACCCACCTGGGTTCCTTTCAAAACCACCATTAAACTCAGGCCTTACGAACTCAAAAGAACTTTTGAAGCTCGTAAAGATGAAAAGACTGGAAAATTGGCTAGAACTAATCTCAACCAAGCATATTCCAATTGTGACCTGTTTCTTCTCAGAACCTCAAGGGAATTGGAAGGAGAATGGTTAGATTATCTCACTGATAGATACAAGGTCCCGGTGGTTCCCGTGGGCTTGCTTCCTCCTTCGATGCAAATAAGGGACGATGAAGAGGAAGATAACAACCCTGATTGGGCAAAAATCAAAGTTTGGTTAGACACACGAGAACCTTCTTCTGTGGTGTACATAGGATTCGGGAGCGAGTTGAAGCTGAATCAGGAAGACTTAACTGAGTTGGCTTATGGAATTGAGCTTTCAGGGTTGCCCTTTTTCTGGGCTTTGAAAAACCTAAAAGAAGGGTTGCTTGAATTGCCAGAGGGCTTCGAAGAAAGAACAAAGGATCGTGGAATTGTGTGGAAAACTTGGGCACCCCAGCTTAAGATTTTGGCTCATGGTTCAATTGGAGGATGTATGAGTCATTGTGGCTCAGGTTCTGTGATTGAGAAGCTGCATTTTGGGCACGTACTTGTCACGTTACCATATTTGCTAGACCAAGCTCTGTTTTCGAGAGTGCTGGAAGAGAAGAAAGTGGCGGTTGAAGTACCAAGAAGCGACGAAGGGTCGTTTACAAGGGATTCGGTGGCTAATTCGTTGAGGTTAGCAATAGTAGAAGAGGAAGGAAGTGTTTACAGAGAAAATGCCAAAGAGATGGGTAAGGTTTTCAGCTCCAAAGAACTTCATCATCAATACGTTGAAGATTTTGTTGCTGCTCTTTACAAGTACAAGGTTCCTTCCAATTGATAAGTTTGGTGTTTTTTTAATGTTTGATTTTTGTTTTGAAAAAGATGAAGATGAAATCAGCTCTAAGGTGTTTTTTTTTTAATTATTATAAATTTTAATTTCGCCAATGTTTAATGTTTTTGGTCAACACCAATGTTTTAGTTTTAATTTTGCCCATGTTTAATGTTTTTTGTTCACCACCAATGTTTTAAGTTTTTAATTTCAAATGAGCACCTGAAAGAAGTAGTATTTTTTTGTCTTGATTATTAAACTTTCAGCTGGGTTAACAAGATAATAATGAATTGGTAACATATATTGAACAAGTGCTCATATCTAACTCATTACTACTAAACAAGGATGTCAATCACCCCATCGTTACTATATAACTCTCTTCGGTTTTTCCCCCACAACACAACGACATTGATTGACCATTGAAAAATTAATTAAGATTTCCTAATTCTTTTGTTTGTCCCTTTATTTATATATATAAGATGATCTATAAAGTTTAATAAGTATTTATTATTTTTTTATGTCTATCCCACGTATTCTTTAAAAGAAAATAAGATATAATTAATATATTAACTATAATTTTTTACATTAAATAAGGTGAAATTTAATAAATTATACTAACTTATTTAAAATTAATACATTAAATGAATTAGTTATATATTTTTTTAATTCTCATATATTTTTTTAATAAAGATGCTTACCTATATATGAACGAAGGAAGTATATAAATCTCTTTTTTTTTTTTTTCTACAACTCAACATTGACACTTGAAAATTATTCTATCGATCTTTATTATAAGGGACATTTAAGGAATTAGTTTCTTTTTTTTTTTTTTCGATCAGCACATTTAAGGAATTAGTGATCCTTTATATAAGACGACTATTAATTTCTATAGAATATTTTGTATTATTTTTCAAATATTATTAAACACATTAATCAAAGAGAGTAAAGTTAATAAATCACATTATATTTTTATGAAATCACTAAAAGTAAATAATAAAATTTTATTATTATATATAATTTTATTAGTGTCAAATGCACATTTTGATCTTATTTTTTATGTTCATTTCAATTTGATTCTATATCATTTTTTTTAATTTCAATTTGGTCCTATAAGTGTTATAACTTGTAAATGTTTCAATTTGATCCTTTCCGTCAACTCCACTACTGACGTTAACGAATTTATTATTAAATCCGTTAATTTTCAAATCAACGGCTCAGATTGAATCTGAAAAAATATTAAAAAAAAAAACCTTCTTCCCTCTTCTCTTTCTCTTCCTTCTTCATCTTCTCTAATCCTCACTTAACCCTTCAGACCGAATTTTCCAGAAAAAAAAAGTTTAATTTCGAACTGATTTTCGTGAATAAGGAAAAAAAAACAGAATTGATAAATAAAAATATATTTAAGACTAATTAAGAATACCGTTATTTTTGTATTAGAAAATTAATACTTTAAATTTTGTGTATTATATTTTTTTAATTAATTTTTAGGTTAGTAAACGAAAAAACCCATGCGTAATAATTACTAGTTCTAATAAAAATTAGAAGGTTAAATATGTTTTTAGTTCTTGAACTTTTGTGAAAATCTACTTTTAGTCTCTGAACTTTAAAACGTCGGATTTTAGTCCCTAATCTTTGAAAAAGTTTGTTTTAGTCCCTCAATCTGATCTAGTGACACGTGAACTTGATGACTAAAAGTGAACTTTTTAAGTTTAGGGACTAAAAATCAACATTTTAAAATTCGAACACTAAAAAGAGATTCTCGCTAAAGTTCAGAAACTAAAAATATATATAAATGTACACCTTACCTCAAATTGAGGTGCCAGGGCAGCTTCTTCTTGTTCTAATATTTTAGAAAGCCCCCCATTATTTATATTTTTTTAAGGTTAAAAAACAATGAAATACCCCGAGTAAAGGAGATAAAAAAACAACTGCCAAAATTGATAGAATATATATATATATATATATATATATATATATATATATATATATATATATATATATATTCTATTAATTTAAGTCTCTTACTCATAGGATTTTGGGATATGATTATTTTCAAACATACGTTAGAAAGTTGTATTTTACACTTAAAAAAAGCTGAAAAAAGTTTATAGTTATTCTTTTAAAAAAAAATCTATCTGTTGTTCTCCAATAAAATTTGGAGATACTTTCAAAAACCTTTGAAATTGTTTTTTAAAAATTACTTCTAACAACAAATATATCAAAAATAAATTAATTAGGTCACACACAATCAATTTTTTTTACAACTTATTTTCACAAATAATTACAGCTAATCCAAACACATCCTTAAACTAAAAAAAATAAAAATGAGTAGAAGACCACAAATAAACATAATCTCTGTCTATTTTGGGTAATGTTTTCATTCTAAATAAAGGAAAATCTTAGTTTTATTTTTTTAGATATAAGTAGATTTCTCAAGGTACACAAAAACCAGATATCAACGTCGTACAAACAAAACAAAAACACTAACTTTATCCCCACTAAAGGAAGTTGCTTACATAAATCACACAACCATACTTCATTTGATAAAAATTATAATTTTAAAAATATTATTAAGTAAAAGATTTTATTCAATGAATTCTCGTATGCTCATTTCAATGATTTCTAATATCATGCTATCAACTCTTTTTTCCGTGTGTGCAACTGCCTCCAACCCAACTTAACCCAAAAGTAATGCAATAAAAAAAAATAAAATGACATTTTTGGTCCCTTAACTCTTTGCGTCAATTCACTTTAGTCCTTTAACTTTTTTTTTCATTAATTTTGGTCCTTTAACTTTTATTTTGGATTCAATTTGGTCCTTACTATTAGATGGAAAATAACTTAAACCAACAAAAACCCCTTTTTATTTTCCTGTTCCCGTTTTGGGCCTTTTCTCTTTGGCTCTGAGGCTCAATCCATGTTGATGACCCAGTTTGCCTTTATAAGCTTGTTTGCTTTCTTTTCTCTGTCAAGTTAACACAATAATATTACACAAATGGATTTCACACATTCTCTTGCTCATTTATGGTATCACAGAGCCTAAAGGGTTAGGGTTAAGGTTTGTGAGCTACGGCGGTGCAGCCGTGACTCTTCGCCTCTTCTCTCTCCCTCGGTCCTAGGCTTCTTGCTCTCGTGTTCCCTTCTCTGTCGATATCTCTTCCTCTCATGGCGTCTTCGTATGACGTTGGTACACCAAAGACGGATCCGTCGCAAGATCCGACGAGCCCGTTCTTTCTACATCCTGCAGACAATCCTGCTTTCGTTGTCATCACTCTTGTCCTAGAAGGATCGCGAAACTACCAGATTTGGTCACGAAATATGGCAAGAGGCTTGATCTGCAAAGACAAGCTAGGGTTCATGACCAACGCCATCCCTGAGCCGCCGCCTACGGATCCTCTCCACCACACATGGTTGAAAGGTAACACAATGGTAATATCTTGGATCACAAAGTCGGTAAGCCCTTCTATCGCACAAAGTATTGCATATTTCGATACTGCTTCTGATGTTTGGAAAGACCTAAAGGATCGTTTCTCCAAGGGCGATTCCTTTAGGTTCTCTGATCTCCTTCAAGCGATTCATTCTATTCGCCAAGGTGACAGAGATCTTGCCACATACTTCACCGATTTACAAATTTTGTGGCAAGAACTTGAAATACTGCAGCCTATTTTTGCTTGTGTCTGTACTATTCCTTGTTCTTGCATTCTTGCTGAGAGCGTTAAAAAGTACCGCGACTGGGAATATGTCACTTGCTTCCTTAAAGGCCTAAACGACACTTATGACACTGTGCATAGGCAGATTCTGTGTATGGAGCCTTTGCCTCCTGTGGCAAAGGCATTTGCTATGATTCAGCAACAAGAACGCAATCAATCTGGTTCAGATCTTGACGGTAAGTTTGTTCAGAACGTTACTACTTCGAACTGGAGGTCTAATAATTCCTACAGAGGTAAATCTAAGACTAATCCTTGTAGACCTACTAATCAGAACAGTGGCAAGGTTTGTAGTTTTTGTGGGAAAGATAACCATACTGTTGACACTTACTTTAAGCATGGCTTTCCTGCAAACTTCAAATTCAAAAGTAAACAAACAGCACTTCTGTGAACTCTGTTACTACACGTGACTCTGCTACCTCTTCATCTGGTAATGCTCCTAAACCTCACATGAACCTGACAAATGATGACTATGCTTTGTTAGTTGACATGATCAAAAAGATGAAAAATGAAACTCCTGATCATCACATAAACAGCATCACTCACACGAGCACTTCACCGCATGATACATAGGGTAATGCCTTTATCAACACTTTTTGAATAATTGGCAGTGGTGCCACTGACCACGTTTGCAATAATCTATCTTTTTTTACTGCTATTAGACAAATTTCCCCCATTGCTGTTCATCTTCCAAATGGTGATATTGCTTTTGCTACTCATTCTGGGTCTGTGACTTTCAATAATAATGTTTGCATCACTGACGTTTTGTACATCAAGAACTTTCACTTTAATATCATCTCTGTTCATAAAATAATCTGTTCTTTAAACATCAGGCTCATTTTTGATAAACAAGTTTGTTTTTTACCAGACAAGCAGAGCTTGAAGACGATTGGATTTGCTAAAGTCCGAAAAAGCTTATACATTCTTCAACATAACACCTCTCTCATTCCTGAAATAATGTGTTCCAATACTGTTGCTTCTGACATTTCTATGTTTGACCTTTGGCATTTTCGTATGGGACATCCCTCTGATGACATTTTGCATGTTTTAAATAAACAGTTTCCCTATGTGAAATTACAAAAACCTTTTCCTTGTGATGCCTGTCAGTATGGTAAACAGACTAAATTGCCTTTTCCTAATGCTAATAACAGATCTGATTCTATATTCTCTATTGTGCATATGGATATATGGGGACCTTTGAATGTTCACTGCACACATGATCACAAGTATTTCTTGACCATTGTGGATGATTTTTCTAGACACACTTTGATACACCTTATGAAAAGTAAATCTAAAACTAGGAAGTTAATAGAAAAATTTCTGAAATATGTTGAAAACCAATTTGGTACCCAAGTCAAAGTTATTAGATCTGATAATGGTTGCGAATTTAATTTTCAAGACTTGTATGATAAATGTGGTATATTATATCAAACTTACTGTGTTGAGACACCTGAGCAAAATTCTGTAGTTGAACGAAAACATAGACATATTTTAAATGTAACTAGGAGTCTTATGTTTGCTTCTGATATACCTGTTATGTATTGGTGTTATGCTGTTTCACATGCCGTTCATTTAATTAACCTTTTACCAAGCAGGGTTTTAAAGCATTCCTCACCCTTCCAGCTGCGATATGGTAAGGCTCCTACCTTGATGGACTTAAAGGTTTTTGGGTGTTTGTGCTACGCAACCACACTCACCCAAAATAGAAAAAAACTTGATTTCCGTGCTCGTAAATCCTGTTTTTTGGGTTTTAAATCTGGAATAAAAGGTTATATGTTGCTTGATTTGGAAAAGAAGAATGTTTTTGTTTCCAGAAATGTCATTTTCAAAGAAAACATTTTCCCTTTCAAGTCAGTACAAAATAAAAGTGTTGTATTTGACACACATCCAACAACCGAATCGTTTTCAAAATGTTTTTATGACCCATGGCCATTGGAACAAAGAGTTCCTACATCAATGCAGTCTCAAACTTCTTTGGCTGCAACATCTCCCATTACACAGCAACCTGATGCTCAGCAACCAAACTTAGGTAATACCTCTAGCACAGAGGTTATTGAATCAGGTAACACTACCTCTGACCGGCCTCGGCGTTCCACTCGTATTCAGGGGCCACCAGGACATCTCACTGATTACCATGTCTACACTCTTGATAACAATATTGAAACTGAGTCTAAGACTCCCAGGTATCCTCTATCCACTATCTTGAGCTATAACAAATTATCCAGTAACTATTGCAAGTTTGTGTTAAACATTAATAAAGAAATTGAGCCTACCACTTATACTGCTGCCTCATCTGATCCTAACTGGGTCGAGGCCATGAATGCAGAATTATCTGCATTAGCAACAAACAAGACTTGGAGTCTTGTTCCCCTTCCCAAATCTAAAAAGGCCATTGGATCCAAATGGGTCTATAAGATAAAATATAAGTCAAATGGTGAAATTGAAAGGTATAAAGCTCGCCTTGTGGCTAAGGGCTACAATCAAAAGGAAGGTATTGATTACTCTGAAACCTTTGCCCCTGTGGCAAAATTAACCACTGTTAGGTTATTACTTGCTATAGCTGCTATTGAAAATTGGAATATGGTTCAATTGGACATTAATAATGCTTTCCTTCATGGAGATTTGAAAGATGTTTATATGCGTATACCTCAGGGCTTAAATGTTGAAAATAAGAACCTTGTTTGTAAATTGCATCGTTCCCTATATGGCTTAAAACAAGCAAGTCGCATGTGGTTCGAAAAATTATCTACATTTCTGCTTAATCTGAAATATAGGAAATCACATCATGATCACTCGCTATTCATAAAGAAATCTGGATCTCTGTTTACTGTTGTCTTGGTGTATGTGGATGATCTGATAATTGCTGGAAATAACATGTTAGAAATCAACGCTTTAAAGAAGTTGTTAGACATTAAATTTCGTATTAAGGACTTTGGAAACCTTAGATATTTCCTTGGTTTAGAAATAGCCCGTTCAAAAGAAGGGATATTTCTAAATCAAAGGAAATATACTTTGGATCTAATTAATTCTTGTGGCCTTCTCGCAGGTAAACCTGTAACAAGCCCAATGACAAAAGATAGCATGAAGAATGCTGAGCACACCTCTCCATACCCTGATACTGAACGTTACCGAAGGCTGATTGGAAAAATGATCTACTTGACTACTACCAGGCCAGACATACAGTATGCAGTAAATCAGCTTAGCCAACATATGCATAAACCAAAGCAAGGCCACTACCAAGCAGCTTTAAGGATTATTCACTACCTGAAAAACGACCCAGGACAGGGTCTCCTGTATCCTTCCAATTCTTCCCTCAAACTTAAAGCATACAACGTTGCTGACTGGGCTACGTGCCCAGTTACCAGAAAATCTTTAACTGGGTACTGCGTTTTTTTGGGTAACTCGTTAATTTCTTGGCGCTTCAAAAAGAAAAACACGGTCTCAAGGTCTTCTTCTGAGGCAGAATATAGAGCCCTCGCTAGCACTGTGTGTGAATTGCAATGGCTCACCTTTTTATTAAAGGATTTTCGCATTAACTTTGAATCACCTGCTTTGTTATTCTATGATAACGATTCTGCGAGACATATAGCGCAAAATGTTGTGTTCCATGAACGCACCAAACACATTGAAATAGACTGTTAGGTTGTGAGAGAACATCTAGAAAAAGGTCTCATGCATCTGTTACCAATAAACACAAAAGAGCAACTTGCAGATATCTTCACGAAAGCTTTGGAGCCCAAAGATTTTCACAATCTCCTCTCCAAGCTGGGAGTACATAGTATATACTCACCAGCTTGTGGGGGGTATTAGATGGAAAATAACTTAAACCAACAAAAACCCCTTTTTGTTTTCCTGTTCCCGTTTTGGGCCTTTTCTCTTTATGGCTCTGAGGCCCAATCCATGTTGGTGACCCAGTTTGCCTTTATAAGCTTGTTTGCTTTCTTTTCTCTGTCAAGTTAACACAATAATATTACACAAATGGATTTCACACATTCTCTCGCTCATTTACCTACCGTTACTTCATTCAAGTCATAATACAAGTATCCAAATTGAACAATAGGGACCAAATTGAATCCAAAATAAAAGTAAATGAACCAAAATGAGTCAAAAAAAGTTAAGGAACCAAAATGAATTGACGCAAAGAATGAAGTGACCAAAAATGTTATTTTGCCATAAAAAAAAGTCCTTTTTCGCAAAAGTAATAAGAAAATAATAATTCTGGACGAATTTATGCATTCCATGCTTGTCGGTGTTTTTTATTCCGCCACTTTGTTGTTCCGTGTATGTGTATTTTGGATTCATATTAGTATTTCCAAATTATGTTCCCAATTATGTCTCATTAATAAAATATCGTCACGTCATTAAAAATATTTTCTTTAATTTTAATGTTAATTTTCTAACAGAATTTTTTTAATAATCATATATTTTTTTTTATATATATCCAACATATATTACTTTGGAACTTGCCATCTCTTCCTCCTAGCAGCGAAATACAATTAAAGGAACACCCTCATGGATTCATCTGTTCCAGTTTCATCTAATGCCAATGCAAATGCTAATTCTATTGCAAAAATTGACAAGCCACTTCACATTGCCATGCTTCCATATCTTGCAATGGGTCACATATACCCTTATTTTGAAGTGGCCAAAATCCTAGCTCAAAAGGGTCACTTTGTTACTTTCATTAACAGCATTAAAAATATTGATCGACTGCCTAAAACTTCAAGAACCTTAGAACCCTTCATTAAACTAGTTAAATTACTCTTACCACACATTAAGAAACTCCCGGAAGGAGCAGAGAGCACTATGGATATTCCCACTTGTTGTGATCTAACCTGACAGGGATGTAGGATGAGCAAGATGGTCTTCTTTATCAGCAAAAGGCAGCAGGATAGCTTCTGGGTCCTGAGCTCCGGCGGCGGTGGTGTGCACCTGCAAGCACTCCGACGCCCAAGTCAGTGAGTGAATTAGGGTTTGTGAATATGATAATATATCTTACCTACCTTGCATGGTGCATTATGATAGTAATTATAGAGTGAGGTAATTGACCTAATGTGGCCCGTATTGGACCAGGATCTGTGCCTGGGCCCAATCCTCATCAGTTGGGCCTTAATAATAGGCCGCGCCCAGCTAACCGGGATACTTGCGGTGATTGGCGGCTTCTTGACCTGGCATGTAAGCGTCTATCCGGGATGCCACTATTCTGGTCCACAACAGTTGCCCCCCAAGTTGTCAAGCTCTTCTCGGAGAGGTTGGCGAGTTCATTCATCATGCCAGGTAGGTGCTAGATGGCAGTTCTGGAAACGTTACGAGACGACAGTTGATTTTTCTTTTAGGGCGCGTGTGTTTCACGCATCTCACTTTGGGCACTGTGCGCGATGATTAGCGTGGTTCTTGGGCCCCACATTCATTAAGGTGATGTGACGGTTTTACTTTATTTCTTTTCACCCGTTACATTTTCACCTTTTTCCCTTTGTTCAAGTTTTTACTCGTTCTTCTCTTTCGCGCTTCCTGTCTCTTCATCTCCTGTGACAGAGAGCTTCTGAAAACCTTTCTTTTTCCATCTTCGTTCTCGTTCGTCAGACCCATTTTCTAGCAACATTTTATCCTCATCTTTCAGGTATTGCTTCCACTTTTTGCTAATTTTTGCCTTTATTCGACTCTTTCCTAATTCTTGAATTGTTCTATTGCATTCTTCCCCCCTTTAGGATTTAGTTGTAGTTTCTGGGTTTCTTTCCTTCAAAAATGGCTGATGGTATGATCGTGTTGACTAGTAGTTCCTCTTCGGAATCAAATGATACCGAACTTCTTGAGAGTTTTGCGAGGGGTCTTCGCAAACATAGGTATTCTAATGAGCAATACCCTTGTCCTGGTACGCCCTCCATAGCCAATCCTGATTATTGTGAATCTTGCCATTTTTGGTTTTATCCTCTGTATTCGCGACGAGCAGAGAGTGGTGAATCAGTTACCCAAAGTGAGAGTGGGTCATTTAACACTTTGAACCCATAACCTTCTGCTCTTCTTCTTGCATCAGCCCATCTTCCCAACGAGTATAGTTCTGAAAGTTCTGTGTTTGTCGAACAAGGTTCAGATCGTCGTGCCCCAATTAATTTCATCCCGGTAGGGGATGAAGTTGAGTCTTTCTATCCCGGGGATCCTTTAGAAGATAAAGAGTTTATACCGTCGTCTATGACTCATTCCTTAGATTCTGAATCCGACCCTGCATATGCTCCTTCTTCTTGTAGCCATTCATCCCCGAGATCTGACTCTCCTTTCTCTGATCATGTAGATATGGAGTCTGCTCAAGATGACATTCTCATCCCGGTAGCTTCTGGTGCTCCGGGATCCTCTGGTGGTGTACCGGCTTCACCCGATACCGGCGATTTCGAAATTGTCGTACAAGGGACAGGAGAGCCTAGTACTTCGAAACCTCGGATCGAATGTCCTCCAGATTTTCTGGAACTGAAGAATATCTGGGGAATGTTGTGGGTTCCCTAGGATATCATCCGGGAGGAGTGTTCAGTGAAGGATGGTCGCCGGCTCAGGAGAGTGGAGAAACACTGGAGGAAATGCTTTCACTATGGGCCCAACACCCCCGGGACTGACGTCAAAGCCGATCCTTCATCGAACCATAAGTTGGTTATCCCGAGTAGGAAAGAGAGGATCTGCACACCAGCATCTGAGGGTGAAGGTTCCTATATCATGATGCTGGAGTCTTTATGGCATCAGCAAAAATTAGGTTCCCTTTTTTCCGACCTCCAGATTGAAGTTTTGCACCACCTCCATCTTGCTCCTACCCAACTTCATCCCAACAGTTGGGGATTCCTCCAAACCTTCGAGGTCTTCTGTTGGGCTCAGGGCTAGCATTGCTCCTCAGCCTTATTCATATACATCTTTGGTGTTTACCGTGGTTCCACGAAGAGGAATTGGGTATCCCTCCGTCATCGTTCCGGGATCCCTCAACTATTTGTCTCGTATGAAGAGCCCTTAAGGCCCATAGGGACATTTATGTCAAGGTCGTCCCATGGACCAAGGATTATACTCCCTTCTGGATGGGGAAGGATAAGCAGCCCTTGTTTCTGCTCTACTGGACAGAAGACCATTTTCAAAGGTTGCTGTCTCTGAAGGAATTAGAGATTGGCTTCCTAGAAGAGGAAGACCAACAAACCTTCAGGAATCTTTGCGTCTTTGTCGAGCGAGGGGGGATTCCCATTCACTGCAAAGATGTGATAGGAGTATCTCGCCGCGACCAGGCGACATGCTTATGTAGGGATTGTCCTTTATTGTGCAATGTCGTTGTGTCTTTTCCTTTGTTTTTAGTTATTTTTCCTTAGCTAACAAGTAAATCTTTTTCTGCAGCCGAGATCATGGCCAACTATGCCATCCGTTCTCAGAAACGAGATGCTAAAGGAAAAGGAAAAGTTGGTACTTCAGGTCCACCTCCTTCTCCTGCTCCAGTTCCTGCTCCTATCCCGGTAGTTCCCATCGGGATTAGAATCTCGGACGCGGTTCCTGCCAGGGGAGCTTCCCCTGTTAAGAAATCCGTTCCTCCTTCCTCTAGATCCGAGGTGGCTAATGTGCAACCAAAGCGTCAACAGCTTACCAAGTCCGGTATGCTTTTATCCTTTGGGATTTGTAGTTGTGTAGGGACCGTGTGTTACTTTCTTATTATATTATTTAGTTCGATTTGTAGGTGACCAGCCTGGGGATGCCCAAGGGGCTTTTGCCGGGATGAATCCGGTATTAATGGCGCCCTTCTCTACTCCCTCTTCTGCCTAGGAAGGATTCCAGTCGCCCTTGGTTAAGTTCCAGCATGGGGACTTTTTCACAAAGGGTGGAACCTCTACCGTGAAGGTATATATCCTGTCATTTGATCTTGTCAACTTTATGATGATTAATCTTGGTAGATATATGTTTAATGTCCTCTTATTGTTTTCGTCTCTGTAGGAGCAAGCCAAATCCCTCATGGGCTGGACGGCTATGAGCATGGCTATGCTCCAACACGTTCATGACCAGGCAGAGGACGTGGGCCAAGCTGCTTCTTTAAGGGGTCAACTCCGGGATCTTCGAGATGACCTGGAGCTGAAGGATTCCTTGATACAGAGTGTCAAGGAGTCGAAATCCCGGGCCAACCAGGAACTTGTTTCTCTGAAGGAGAAATTTGCCTAGATGGAGGGGGATTTCGCCAAGGAGAAGGAACGGACTACTAGCTTGGAGTTTGAAAAATCCAAGTTGAAAGAGGAGGTTTTCGGGCTGAAGGCTAAAGCAGATGAGGATAATTCTGCCCTTAAGCTTCTTCAGTCTGAACTCTTGGGGTCGGCTTCCAAGTTCCATGAAGTTCAGGTGGAGCTGCGGGAGACTCAGGAGAGATTGGAGGAGGCCTACCGTGATATGGATACTACGGTGGATGATTCCTACCGGGATTGTGTGAAGACTCTTCAATTTGAATCCCGGGATCGAGTTAAACACCCGTGGTCTCTGCAAATATCATGGTATGAAGGACGGGATGTTCATGGATTTTCATGATCCTCATAATCCCGTGCCTCTTGACCCTTCTGATCCCCGTTTGGAGCCATTTGACTGTAGCACTCCTCCTCCTACTGATCCCATTCAGGAGCCCGAGGATGCAAATGCTGGAGGAACTAAATGATTTATTTTCATGTTTTTGTATTTCTATTGTTCTATTTTTATTTTGTAATTCTAACAGGCAATTTTATATTGAATGTAGACTTTGTCGTTCTGACATCCGAGATATTCTTTATGAATAGCTTTGTTTACTTTTCGTTCATGTGCCTCTTTACATCCTGCTTGCCATAGAACTTTCTCGTGTCTTTTTAATTATTAGGGTACATCCGAGATGACACCCTTTTAACTCCTTAGCAGGAGGGAAAGTAGTTTGTACTTTCTCTAATTTTGTTGAGATGTAGCTTCAGTTTATGCTTTCCTTTTGTTGCATTTCTTTATGTCGTTGAGGCGTGGCCATCTCGAGATGCCTCTAACTCTCGCTTGGCATGAAGATTTTTCATGCCGTTTGAATTGTTAGGGATACATTTGTGATGTCGCCCTTTTAGCTCCTCAATAGGAGGGAAAGTATTTTATACTTTCTCTAAGTTTAAGTTGAAGTGTGACCTTGGTGGTGCTTCATGCTTCTTTTTGGCCAGGGTTAATCCGTTTAGGATCCCTATTGAGTCTGTAGCAGAGAATTACCCACGATGGTATCTCGACTCATTATTGGCCTTGCATGTATGTCAGTTTCTGTTTGTTGGCGACGTCTCGATCTCGGATTATTTGTATTTCTCATACTTTCTTCCGATCTGCTTGCTATTAAGAATTGAACTAACTTGTTTATGTCAGAATGAATGGAATGCAACTTTATTAATGATAAGAAGCAAATAACAAATGGGGGCCTCATTAAAATCTCTAGCAATAAAACCCTCCTTAGGGATAAAACCTGCTACAGGAAAAAGAGTACCCCTTTATTACAAAGAATGTAAATTACATAGCTTAGCTATAATAGCGCCTTAAGTCTGCGACATTAAGCGTTCTGGGAATCTCTTTGCCATAGAGAGTTTCTAAATGATACGCTCCGTTAGCTGCGATGGTCTTGACCCGGATTGGACCTTCCCAATTCGCTCTAAGCTTCCCGTCTTTAGCATTGCGATTTCCAATACTGGCTCTTCTTAGGACTAAGTCACCTGTTTGGAATCTTCTCGGTACAACCCTCAAATTGTATCTCTGTTCTACTTGTTGTTTCTGGGATAACTCTTTGATTCTAGCGACTTCTCGGATTTCCTCGACCATGTCGGAATCTTCTCTGAGGAGCTGCTCGTTTTCTTGTGCGGGGTACATAACCCTCCAGGATGGGTGCCCGATTTCTACCGGGATTACGGCATCTGATCCGTATACCATTCGAAATGGAGTTTCTCTGGTGGAGCTATGGGGAGTAGTTCTGTAACTCCAGAGTACTTGATAAAGATCTTCTACCCAACTAGTTCCAGCTTTTTGACACCTCTTTTTCAAGCCATTAAGTATGACTTTGTTGGCGGACTCTGCCTGTCCGTTTGATTGTGGGTGCTCTACAATGGCAAAGTATTGCTTGATGCGGAGACCTGCTAGCATTTCTCGGAATTCTTTGTCGGTGAATTGGGTCCCATTATCACAGATGACTTCTGCTGGGATACCAAACCGGCATATTATTTGCCGGAAGACAAAATTCTGGGCTTTAACTGATGCTATGTTGGCTAAGGGTTCCAGTTCAATCCATTTAGTATAATAGTCAACAGCAACAATGAGATGTTTGAACTGACCTGTGGTTGGAGTGAAAGGTCCCAAGAGGTCCAAGCCCCAAGTGTGGAAGGGCTAGGGGGTGGAGATGTTGTGCAGATCTTCAGCCGGGATGTGGGACAATGGACTGTGTTCTTGGCACTTTTGGCACTTCTTCACGTGATCAGCTGCATCTTTATTCATGGTTAGCCAGAAGTATCCTGCCCGCAAGGACTTTCTTGCCAACGATTTTCCACCAATGTGGTGACCGCAACTTCCTTCATGCACTTTAGTAAGAACATACCATGTTTCAGATGGTCCAATTCATTTAAGCAAAGGAGTTGATAGTTCTCTCCTGAATAATTGTCCTTCTATCACGGAATACCGGGAGGCATTTTATACCAGCCGTTTTGCTTCCCGGGTATCTGCCGGGATGGTGCCTTTAGTGATATATTCTATTATTGGAGTTCTCCAGTCGTCATTTTCAACCTACAAAATAGCACAAGGAGAAGGGAGAACTTCTTCTATCACTGACTTCAAAGTTGAGGATGACTTGGTACTGGCCAATTTGGAGAGTAAATTAGCGCGACTGTTCTCTTCTCTTGGAATGTGCTTGATCTCAAATTTAGAGAGACCAAGTAGACTTTCTTTAACCTTTGTCAAGTATCTCTGCAACAATGGCTCTCTTGCCTGGTATTCCCCTTTTATCTGGGATACCACCAATTGGGAATCTGAACATAAAGTAACCGCGGTAGCCCCTAGTTCTTTTGCCGCGCGTATCCCGGCTAGACAGGCTTTATATTCTGCTTGATTATTGGAGGTTGGGAATTCAAATTTCGAAGAATATTCTACCGTTATCCCTTCGTCATTTTCGATTAGTATGTCTGTGCCTGCTCCTTTGGGGTTTGAGGACCCATCAACATAAATAGTCCAGGATCATTTTGGCTCCTCCCCGGGATGTGTCATCTCGGCCACAAAATCAGCCAACGCCTGTGCTTTGATTGCTTGTCGTGGTTCGTAGGAAATATCGTATTGTGATAATTCTACTGCCCAGGTCATCATCCTTCCTGCCAAGTCAGGTTTGTGCAAGATTTGTCTGATGGGTTGATTAGTTCTTACCATGATGGGATGACATTGGAAGTATGGCCTCAGCCACCGGGATGCAAATAGGAGGGCATAGGCGGCTTTCTCGAGCCGCTGGTAGTTCAGCTCCGATCCCTGTAGCGCCTTAGAGACAAAATATACCGACTCTAGTTCCGGGATTCTTCCTTTACTAAAGCTGCACTGATTGCTTTATTGGTGACGGCTAAATAAAGATATAGGTTCTGTCCAGGATCTGGGCGAGACAGGACTGGTGGGCTTGTGAGGATTTTCTTCAGCTCCCGAAAAGCTTCTTCGCAATCTGCATTCCATTGGAAGTCTTCCTTACGTCGTAAGGTCCTGAAAAAGGGTAAGCATTTCCTGGCTGAATCTGGGAGGAATCTCGTCAATGCGGCGACCCTTCCAGTTAGCTGTTGGACCTCCTTAATAGTTCTGGGACTCTGCATATTTAACACGGCACTACACTTGTCGGGGTTGACTTCAATCCCTCAACTGGTTAGCATAAAGCCTAAAAACTTTCCGGCTTCGACCCCAAAAGTACATTTGTGAGGATTTAGCCTTAAATCATAACTGCGCAGCTATTCAAAAGTCTCACGCAAGTCAGCTACCGGATCTTTGTCTTCTGGGGTTTTTACTATCATGTCGTCAATATAGACTTCAAGGATTCTACCAATCTGTTCTTTGAAGACTTGGCTCATCATCCGCTGGTAAGTTGCTTCGGCATTCTTCAAACCAAATGGCATCATAGTGTAGCAGTAAACGACCATGTCAGTGATAAAAGCCGTCTTCTCTTGATCTTCAGGGTACATTGGGATCTGGTTATAGCCAGAGTAAGCATCCATGAAAGATAGATATTTATAACCTGCAGAGTTATCCACAAGTTTATCGATACAAGGCAAAGGGAATGGATCTTTGGGACATGCTTTATTCAGATCTGTGTAATCTGTGCACATTCTCCACTTCCCGTTAGCCTTTTTCACCATCACCACATTTGAAAACCAGTCTGCATATCGTATTTCTGGGATGAATCCTGCATCTAGCAACTCCTTCACCTGTTTTTCTATAGCTGCTTGTCTTTCTGGACCCATTTTTCTTTTCTTCTGGGCGACCGAAATAGACCCCGACCTCAAAGACAAGCGATGGCACACGAATTCCGGGTCAACTCCGGGCATGTCGGAAGAAACCCAAGCAAACAGGTCTTTATTCGTCTTCAACAACTCAATGAGTTGCTCTTTGATCATGGGGGGTAAGTTTGCCCCTATCTTGACAGTCTGATCTTCTTTAAGTCCTATCTAGACTAAGATTTGGTCCCCTTCGGGTTGAGGTCGTTGATATTCGAAGTCTGCTCTGGGATCTAAGTTAGTCATCATGACCTCTGCATCCCGCATCAAATCACGTCTCTCCATCTTTTGCTTCCCTTTCTCTTCTGCCGTTACCGGCAATATGGATGTATATTTCGTGATTTTAAGGCTTTCTTGATAACATTTTCGCGCATCACTGCTCTTCCCACGGACAGTTACTACTGAGCCATCTTCTCCTGGAAACTTCATGGCTAAATGGATGGTAGAGACTATGGCGCCAAGGCTGTTCAGGGTTGGTTGCCCAATGATTGCATTGTAAGCTAAGGGGCAATCCACCACTATGAACCTGACGGGAATTGTTTTGGTATTTGGCTTCTTCCCAAAAATCACCTTAAGGTCAACATATCCTTTGGGAATAATTGTATCTCCAATGAAGCCAATTAGGCTACCTTTATGGGGGATTAAATCCTTAGATCCTAATCCCATTTTATCAAACAGGCTCCAGAACATAATGTCAGCTGAACTTCCTTGATCAATGAAGATTCGATGGACTTCAAAGCCGTTCAGATTAGCTGCTATGACCAATGGTTCGTTATCCTGGATCCGTTCTTCCGGGAAATCTGCATCTGAGAAAGATAGCACTGGGTTAGCTATAGTAGTTACTTGGGAACAAGAATCCCTGACATCTCGGGTCCTCTTCTTATCTTCGAGACCCTTTAAGCTGGCTCCTCCAGCTATGACTTGAATTATTCCCCTAGGAGGGGATTCCTGTGCTCGTCTTGGGCTCCGGGATCTCTGACGGGTTTCAGCTCGTTGATCTCAGTTCTTTGGAGGGGATCTGAGTGTCTGTGTCCGAGGAGATGGACTTCGGCAACGATCCCGCCTTTCTGGGGATGCCCGAGCATAATTTCTCAACCTCCCTTGTCGGATCAGCTTTTCAATTGCATCCCGGAGTTGGATGCATTCATTGGTCGAATGTCCACGATCCCGATGGTATTCACAGTACTTATTTTTGTGTTTCCCCACTGTTTTCAAAGGTGGTGGTCGCTCTCTTAGTTCATAATGCATCACTTCTTTCAACACTGAAGCTGGCGGGACTGTTAGCGGAGTGTAATTGTTGAAAAGACCCTTGCGTTTCTTAGGAGACCTATCCCGGGGTTTGTCGTCTTTACCCCGGGATTGGTTTGGAGGGACAATTTTTGCTTTGTCATCCTTCTTAGCGGCTTGGGCCTTCTCCCATTCTTCTATTCTGATCCACTTTTCGGCCCTGACCTTCAAGTCATCCATGGAGGTGGGCTTATCTCCAGCCAGTTGCTTGGCGAAGGCTCCTGGCTTCAATCCCCTTACAAAGAAATATAACACCAAATTAGGTTCGACATTTCTAACTTCTAATACTTCATTGTTAAAACGTGTTATATAGTCTCGTAGAGATTCATCTTTTCCCTGTTTAACAGTTTCTAAGTGGAATTCAGATTTGAACTGTCTTTTACTGCTAGTGAAATGAAGAATAAACTTATCTTTGAGGGTTTTCCAGTTGCTGATGGATCGTGGTGGGAGGTCTGAGAACCAACGACTTGCAGCCTCTGACAATGTGAGGGGGAAAGCACGGCATACGATGGCCTCATTCACCCCTAGGAAGTACATAGCCCTTTAAAGTGCTGACATGTAGAGTGGGATCCTTGGTTCCATCATATTCCTTCAACTTCTTTGCAAACTGGAATCCATGAGGAAGGGCATGGGACATTATCCATGGCGTGAAGGGATTGTCAATGTACCCGAAATCCGGGACATTTTTAGCCATATGCTCCTGGTTACCGGCAGGTTGTCCGGCTTGCTGGCCGGCAGGGGGGACAGGTGGCGGGTTGGTCCCCTCAACCCGAGATTGATGCGGGGCCCTTTCATATCGGCAACTTACCCGTCCTTCCTGTTGCATTTCTTGAGTTTTCGGATTTCCTTTTTTATCTCCCTCAATTGCGGATTTTCGTTGCTGTTTTTCCGCATTGTCATTATCTTTTTCCAGATTTTCAGGGTTTGGTTGGGTATGCCTCTCAGCTCTTTCCTCTTCTGAATCACTTCAATAACAACATGCTTGCCCCTCCGCTGTTGCTCTTTGAGATCTGCGATCTCTTTAGCTTGTGACTGCACCAATTGTTGCAGTTTACGGAATTCTGCTTCAATATCAAAGTGCTGGGATGCCCTTGCTTGATTCGACGCACCAGCCTGCTGTCCAACTCCTTGGTTTTGCACGCTGGGATCGTTGTAATCCCTATTTCTGGTTGAGCCAACCATTGTTGATGATGGATGGGAGCGAAACTTTTTGTTGCGTTCCCCATAGACGGCGCCAATGTTGTGATCTAACCTGATAGGGATGTAGGATGAGCAAGATGGTCTTCTTTATCAGCAAAGGGCAGCAGGATAGCTTCTGAGTCCTGAGCTCCGGCGGCGGTGATGTGCACCTGCAAGCACTCCAACGCCCACGTCAGTGAGTGAATTAGGGTTTGTGTATATGATAATATATCTTACCTACCTTGCATGGTGCATTATGATAGTATTTATAGAGTGATGTAATTGACCTAATGTGGCCCATATTGGGCCAGGATCTGTGCCTGGGCCCAATCCTCATCAACTAGGCCTTAATAATAGGTCGCGCCCAGCTTACCACGATACTGGCGGTGATTGGCGGCTTCTTGACCCGGCATGTAAGCGTCTATTCGGGATGCCACTATTCTGGTCCACAACACCAACAAAGGTATTTACCTTAAACTTGCCTACGAGTATTAGAATTTGATTTTGGGCCTAATTCACTCCCAAAAAAAGCTCAGGGGAGGAGGATTGCCACACCACTTATATACTCTATGGTGACCCTCTTTCTAGTCGACATGAGACTTTATCTTAACAACGAGGGCCTCCAAGATGCTATAGCTAAATTACTCAAAACTTCAAAACTCGATTGGATTTTTTATGATTATGCAGGGGTCAAGTGCTAGTTAAGAACTAAGAAGTAAGAGAGAAAAGATGATGTTCTAACAAGGCACATGTTGTGATGACGGATAATTATTAAATTATTTTGTGGTTAATTTGAATATATTTTAAATGATATTATGTTTATATTTTAATTAAATTCCCCTAAATTTAGTAAATTCAATACTTATCTTAATTTGAGGGAGAATTGGTTGATTTGAGTTTCATCCTTATGTTGTGGATTGATTTAGATAAGATTTGATCCCTAAATTATTGGTTTGCAGGTAAATAGATAAAAGCACAGAAGATAAGGGCGAAGAAAAAGAAAAAAAGATCTGAAGAAATCTTATCTGATATTATTTTATCTTATCTTGGGCAAAGATAAATCACTTGGAATCTCTTTAAAAAACCAGGAGCTATGGGAGCCATCTATGCACGAAATTTAGGGTTTTAGGGAGAGAAAGTGAGAAATGGTAACTTAAAACCCTTAACTTGCTGTGTGAATTCTCAAACTCGGGTTTTTATTTATATTAAATTGATTGGTTTTCTTTTCTCTGTTTAATTTAGAGTTGAAAGTTTGATCACCTTCATTCTCTCCTTCTAACTTTTCTTATTGAATGAGAATTTAATTTGAAAAGAAGTTCTGTGAAAATGAATTTCATCAATGAAAGTCTAGAGATAGTTTTCATTTATGAACCACTTTTAAAAAGGGAATTCTTATTGCGTGACAACTCTTTTACCGTTTAAAGGAATTTCATCAATGAAAGTCTAGAGATAATTTTCATTTATGAACCACTTTTAAAAAAAGAATTTTTATTGTGTGACAACTCTTTTACCGTTTAAAGGGATTTACGAGTTAGTCACTAAAATACTTAACATGCTGCTCAACATTTTTCTTGTTATTCATCAACACAAAGCACGAAAACTTACATCACGTTTCTAATGCTCGTGTAAAAACTAAAAAGGCCTAAACTTAAAAAGATAAAAGCAAAGCAAATAAAACGGGCAGAGATTAGTACCATCATTTTATGAAAAAATGCATCATTTCTTGTTTCAGAAAATTCAAATTCAGAAATTTATAAAAAAAGAAAAAAAACTAAATTTACCCAAAAAAAGAAAAAGGTTTTCAAACTGATTTTCAAATGGGGAGAAGTATTTTCGGGCTGAGTTTTCCAACTTTCGAACTAACTTTACCAAAAACGTAAAAAAAAAATGGTGTTTCTTTCTAAAAAAGGTGAAAGGGATTAACACTATCCCTATTAGGAGTGACACCCTCATTTTTAATATATAGATTTAAGATTTATGATTCTTATATATAAAGGGATTGTGAGATTTAAAAAATTGGGTAGTCTCAATCCGTCCCATCCAAAAAAGTTGTTGCTAATCCAACTCATCCAAATAAAATAGGAGGATGGGATTAACATCATCTCTATTGGGAGTGGCACCATCCTTTTTATATGTAAGAATCATAAATTTATATACTAAAAATGATGGTGTCACTCTTAATAGGAATGATGCTAATCTCATCCACCTAAAAATAAAGCCTATTTCCACTCATAGTCATTAATCCAAATAGTCACTCTTGCTGTACAAAAGAAAAAGGTTTTAGTCAATTTATTTTGGGTAGAAGGGATTAACACCACCAAATGTTGGAAATTTCATCATCCTTTTATATATAAGAATCATAAATCTATATATTAAAAAGAATGATATCACTCTTAATAAGGATGGTGTTAATCTCTTTCACCTTCATTTTGATTTTGATACTACGAGGAAAGACTAGGCCAAGTTGGGCTTTGAATCATTTGAAAGAAATTCTTATGATAAAATAATAAGGCTTAAAGATATTTTTATTTTTACTACCTATAAAATTTTTTGCAGTCCCTAATTCAAAAATTGTTCGTTTTAGTCCTTAGAATACATTACTGAATTATGAGCCTAACTGAACTGACCTTTGTAAAAACAATTAATTAATATATAAAAAAATAAAATATATAAAAATATTTAAAAAGTTTGTTTTCCCTTATTTCGTAGTCCTAGGCTCCTAGCCGCTCATCATCCACCGTCTCTTCCCCTCATTCTCTCACCTACCTTTCACAATCCATAGTTAATTTTAGTTTTGTTAAAATACAATTTTAATCTTCTATGATATACTGAATTTTTAATTTGGTTTTCTATATTTGTTTTTCACACCAATATTAGTTCTTTTGCAATAATATTTTAAGTAATTTCATTAACATCTTCATCAACGTTATTGCGACAGCTCTAATAAAGTTCTCCTTAGTTAAAAATGAATAATATAGTGCGAAAAACAAAGACAAAGAATCAAATTGACAAAAAAAAAAAGACCAGTGTTCCTTTCTAAAAATATAAGAACGACATAAATAGAGGTACCTAACTAGAAGGTGATGTTGACGGGATCATCGGGAAGAACTCTGAACTTTGAGTGCTCCGGCAGCGCTCTACGACGGCGAGTAGGGAACCTACCAGGAATAACATACCTCAGTAATTATTATTAGATTAATAACATACCTCAGTAATTATAATGTAATGTATTTATAAAGAAGTATTATGATTTACAAGCTATATTTTGGGTCTCAAGGGTCTTGTCTCTGGGTCTAGCCCAATCTTTATAATAACTGAGATATTGAGTCCGACATGGTATTGATGACCAAGATATCTCTTAGTTCCGGTATACAACAACTAGAATATAAAGAAAAAAAGTTGTATTTTAGCCTTTAAATTTCTTCTTAGTTGTTCACTAAGCTATAGACTACTAAAAGCTAGCAAGATCATTCTTAATGTACCATCATCGTTTATAATTTCTTGTTTCCTTTCAATAAAATGGAATGGTAATTCAAGTAGCACTTTGTGCGTAATGGTGACGAACGAGGGAAAAATGAGGGAGTTTTAAGTTTTTGATAGGTTTGTGCTTCTTAAAATGAAATTCTTGTATGGATTGAAGATGTGGAAAAAGGTAAAGTTTATGGTCGGTTTAATTTGCATATTCATTCTTTTTTTTATTTTATTTTTCTATGAATAATTGTAATATTTTTTATTTTAATTTGTTTTTAGATATTTGTCCAGTAAACATAAAAATAATTAAAACAATTATAATTTATCTTTAATATTTTATAAAATCTTTTCATCTCCTTTTGCAAACCAAACCCTTAGCATTCTTACATTAGGATAGCTTCCATAGAAGAAAAAAAATTAAAACTTTAAGTGGACTGGACTCGTGAAGAATTTTGTTGGGCTCAATCCTTTAGTGAGTAATGAGGCCAGCCACCAGGAATTGACACTACCCTATTTGAGAAATGCACTATCCATTTTCGTACAGCAACGTCCATAAACATGTTTTCGGATGCTGTTGTCCGGAAAAACAAGAGTGATTTGCTTTTCATTTTCACTATTTTATGACTTTTGGATGCTACTGTCCGATAAGAGTTGTGTCGTTTCCAAGTGAGATGGTGGTAATCTCAACGGCCATGAGGCCGGCACAAGCCCACGCTACAAGGGGAATGGAAGGTGGAGAAGGGAAAAAGTATCTTATATTTGTTGATATTATATATATATATATATATATATATATATATATATATATATATATATATATCTTACTTGAGTTTTGAGTCTAACTCGCTCCCAAAAGCTAACCTGTAGAATGAAGATTGTCACATCTATATAAACTCAACAACCATATCACTGGTCAATGTGAGACTTCTAACAAAATAAATAAATAAATATATATATATAGGGTTAGAATCAAATGACAAAAATTGGTTTGACATTTCGTTATTGATGTTATTAATTGGTGTAAGAATTAGTGTCAAACCAATTTGTGTCATTTGATCTTAACCCTATATATATATATATATATATATATATATATTTGCAAAATTGTGTTTGGTTCATAATTTATTAATGTACTTTAGAGATTAAAATGAACTATTTTTAAAAGATTAGAGACTAAATTCAACAAAATTAAAAAAAAACCATCCTTTATAAGAACTAAAAACACAATTAAGCAAAATATAGCAATAACAGGAGCAACAGAGTCCTCTTGGAATTTTAATGAAAGAGAAATTATAAATGTACAACCTCACCTCAAATTGAGGTGCAAGGGCAGCTCCTTGTTGTTCAATAGAGCTCCCACATTAAAAAAAAAATTATTAGTATATATATATATATATATATATATATATGAAATAATTATCACGTAAATTTCTAATTTTACAACGAAAGTTTACTTAAGTCCTTAACTTTTATGAGAGTTTACTTAGGTCCCTCACTTTGTTCAACGTTGTTCACCTAGGTCCCTGACTTTGTCTACCGTTACATAAGAACTGGATTGAACTTCTAATAATAAACATATGGACTTATTTAAACTTTGGATACATAACATAGAGACTAATTTGAACTTTTATTATTAATAAACATAGGGACTGATTTAAACTTTTGATTCAAACATAGAGACTGATTTGAACTTCTGTTAACCCTAATTAACATTAAAGGACCTAACTGAACAACGTTGGACAAAGTTAAAAATCTATATAAACTTCTCTCATAAAGTTAAGAACATAGGTAGTGCTTTACTCATTTATATATATATATATATATATATATATATGGGTTTATTAACGTACACCCACCTATTTTATAGAAGGAGTGCGTTAGCAAGCTACACCTTTTGGGTGTATTTTAAAAAATATAGTTATAACATGCTAACGCACTCCTTCTATAAAATAGGTGGGTGTACGTTAGCAAACCCCTGTAGGGCTTGCTAACGTACACCCACTTGTTTTATAGAATGAGTGCGTTAGCAAGCTACACCTACACCTTGTGAGTGTATTTTAAAATTTCAAAGTTATAACTTGCTAACGCACTCCTTCTAAAAAGCAAGTGGGTGTACGTTAGCAATCCCAATATATATATATATATATATATAACTCCCTCCATTATTTATCATTTTTAGGTTAAAAACAATGAGTTATTTTACTTTTCTATAAATAAGATAAGTTATTCATATGATACTTTTGCTATTATATTCTAATCTAATTTTACCACTAAAATATAGTCTACAACATATTATAATAATATAATTTATAATCTAAGATAAACTATGGTAATGAAGTCTATAGTATTTTATTGATTGAGTCTAGTGGTCTTTATGCCTTCCCAAAAGAAAAATTATTAGCAGTTATAGCATGTGTGTTTTATATAACTCTATTTGATTTTTAATAAGAGTCTCTCATTTGAATTTTGTTATGGATTTTTAAATTTTTTTGTAACTATTGCACATTATAAAAATTCAAAATAGAAGATAATGTAAATAATAAATACATGTCAAACACAAAACTTAATTAATTTTATCTTTTCTTATACAAAATTTTTACTTTAAAATGCTTAACTTATGCAATAATGTACACGTTAGAAAAATGCTTTGTTATTACAAGAGAAGAGTAATTAGAGTAGTTGATGACGGATAATTATTAAACTATTTTGTGGTTAATTTGAATATATTTTAAATGATATTATGTTTATCTTTTAATTAAATTCCCCTAAATTTAGTAAATTCAATACTTATCTTAATTTGGGAGAGAGTTGGTTGATTATTTGAGTTTTATTCTTATCTTAGACTAATTTAGATAAGATTTGATCCGTAAATTCTCGGATTGCAGGTAAATAGATAAAAGCACATAAGATAAGGGTGAAGAAAAAGGAAAAAATATCTGAAGCAACCTTATCTGATATTATTTTATGTTATTTTGAGCAAAGATAACCACTTGGAATCTCTATAAAAGGCCTCATTCACTAGTAGCAGTCTGAGAGGAGAAGTTGAGAATTCTAGAGATAGAAATAGTGATAGAAATAGTGATGGTTCTTCCTTGAGGACGATAATCTGTTTTTCCACTATACTGAAACGCATTCATAAGAAAAATAATTAACTTAAGAGGAATAATGATAAATTTAAAATATCACTTATTCTTGACTTTGAATTTTTTATATTTTGCACCATTAATCTTGATTTTTTTTATCTTGACTTAAAAGGTTGTATTAAAATTCTTAATGTTATAATATTAAGTCTATTATACACTAAAATTAACTAAAATACATTCTGAAATATTTAAAAAGTTTCATTTTTCTTTAATTTTTAATTAAATCGCATGCTTTAATTAGCTTCAGGTCCTCGGCCGCCACAGCTCCCATAAAAAGGCGCTAGCTCCACCACGTTGAAGTGTATATCAAAAGAGATAGAAAAAATAGAAAAAATAAAAATATTAAAATAATACAATAGATATAAAAGGGGGAAAAATAACTGCCAAAATTGATAGAAAGAATAATATATATGGAGTTTGTAAATGTATACCCATTTACTTTTTAAAAAAAATAGGTTAGCAAATTATATCTAATAAATGTATTTTAAAAAGTTAATTTATAACTTATTAAAATACTCTTTTTATTAAATAAGTGAGAGTATGTTAACATTTATAAGTGTTAACATACTCCTACTTATTCAATAAAAAAAGTATTTTTTACAAGTTACACTTAATAAGAATATTTTAAAATATAAAATTATACCTTGTTAACGTATTTTTTTAACAAGTTAGAATAGGTTAACAAACTTCTATATATCTATATATATATATTAATCATTCATCGTTAATCAATAAAATAACCTCCCTTTATGAATCGTAATGAAATAATAGTAGCTGCGTGGTTCTCGCGGTAGAGTTTAGTTTTATTTTATTGAATACTTAATTAAATTTAAGTCTCTTACTTCACAAATCAAATTTAAGTCTCTTACTTAATTAATTCAAACTTATGGCGCACCGTAAAAGGTGCCATATTTTATATGGTACAGTATATTGCTATCTCTCCCTCCTAGACCCCAAAATCCAATTAAAGGAACACCCTCATGAATCTGAGTCGTAATGAAAAAAAATACTAGCTGCGTGGTTCTCGTGGCAGAGTTCTTCGTTTAATTTAATAGAATACTTAATTAATTAAATTGAAGTCTCTTACTTCATATATTCTTTTATATATATATATCCAACATATGTTACTCTCGACCTTGCTATCTCTTCCTCCTAGACCCCAAATCCAATTAAAGGAACACCCTCATGGATTCATCTGTTCCACTTTCATCCAACGCCAATGCGAATGCCAATGGCGAAATTAATAAGCCACTTCACATTGCCATGCTTCCATATCTTGCAATGGGTCACATATATCCTTACTTCGAGGTGGCCAAAATCCTAGCTCAAAAAGGTCACTATGTTACCTTTATTAATAGCCCCAAAAACATTGATCGATTGCCTAAAATTCCCAAAACCTTACAACCCTTAATTAAACTAGTTAAATTACCCTTACCACACATTGAGGGACTCCCAGAAGGAGCAGAGTGCAACATGGATATTCCTACCAACAGCAAGGGCATTTACCTTAGACTTGCCTACGAGGGTCTTCAAGATGCTGTAACTGAATTGCTCAAAACTTCAAAACCTCCAATTGATTGGGTTTTTTATGATTTTGCAGCTGGTTGGTTACCCCCAATTGCTAAGAGCCTCAACATCTCTTGTGCTCACTATAACATAATGCCTGCTTGGAACAAATGCTTCTTTGACCCTCCAAAGGGTCAAATGAAGCAAAATGTCAATGTTGCAGAATGGTTTTGTGGCCCACCCACTTGGCTTCCTTTCAAAACCACCATTAAACTCAGGCCGTACGAGCTCATGAGAACTTTGGCCTCAATCAAAGATGAAAAGACTGGAAAATTGGCTACCGTTAATATCAACAACGCATATTCCAACTGTGACCTATTCTTTCTCAGAACCTCAAGGGAATTGGAAGGAGAATGGTTAGACTACCTTGCTGATAGATACAAGGTCCCGGTGGTTCCCGTGGGCTTGCTTCCTCCTTCGATGCAAATAAGGGATTATGAAGAGGAAGATAACAACCCTGATTGGGTAAAAATCAAAGCTTGGTTAGACACACGAGAACCTTCTTCTGTGGTGTACATAGGATTCGGGAGCGAGTTGAAGCTGAGTCAGGAAGACTTAACTGAGTTGGCTCATGGAATTGAGCTTTCAGGGTTGCCCTTCTTCTGGGCTTTGAAGTACCTGAAAGAAGGGTCGCTTGAATTGCCAGAGGGGTTTGAAAAAAGGACAAAGGATCGTGGAATTGTGTGGAAAACTTGGGCACCCCAACTTAAGATTTTGGCTCATGGATCAATTGGTGGATGTATGAGTCATTGTGGTGCAGGTTCTGTGATTGAGAAGATGCATTTTGGACACGTGCTTGTCACGCTACCATATTTGTTGGACCAAGCTTTGTTTTCGAGAGTGCTGGAAGGGAAGAAAGTGGCAGTTGAAGTACCAAGAAGCGACGAAGGGTCGTTTACAAGGGATTCGGTGGCTAACTCGTTGAGGTTAGCCATAGTGGAAGAGGAAGGGAGTGTTTATAGGGAAAATGCCAAAGAGATGGGAAAGATTTTCAGCTCTAAAGAACTTCATGATCAATACATTGAAGATTTCATTGCTGCTCTTTACAAGTACCGAGTTCCTTCTGAACGCTAATCTGGGTGTTTTTTAATGCGATTTTTGTTTTTTTGAAAAAAAGAAGATGAAATCAGGTCTAAGGTGTTTGTTTTAATTTTTTTTTTTAAATTCTGCCAATGTTTTTTGTTTTTGCCTAGTGTAGTAGTGAAATAGTACTACTAATAAACAAGGTTATGGGCCTAATTCTAAGGACTTGTTTGAATTAGTTATCAAAAATAAGGTTAACTTAACCTTTTAGACCCTACTTTTTGTTTTAATTCCGATACAAAATTAACATGTTTTAGTTTACAGCTAAGTCAAGCTTGGTTAACCCACTTACGTCGTTAGTCCCTTAACGGATTTGCACAGTAATACGTAAACATAACATTCATAATGAAAAATTGTAGATGAACCTATCATGATAATGTAATAAGTGACTAACATTGCTACTGTTTGGCTAATACCAATCTAATCTTAGATACAGCTGATAACAATCCTACTTTAAAACAAACAATGCAAGCAGAGCAGAAGGATGAAATTGAAAGCTCTCAAGATCAGAAGACTAACCAACCTGTTCCTGTTCCTGATCTGTCCCTGATGATTGATGATGGTATGCATACATGATGCTTAAGCTCAAAGTAAACGTGGATGCAGCGCTTTTTCTTCACCTGATCACTCGGGAGGGAAAGAAGAGAAGATTGCCATGGCAAATTTCACCCACCCTCTGCTTAGGGTTAGGGGATTTATGTTTGAGTGGTTAGTATTGTTTCTTGTCTTTTGGAATCGAGTGGTTAGTATTGTTTCTGTCATATGTACTACTACTTTTTTTCTTTGTTCAACGTGGATATTTTTTGTAGTTGCTGTGCATTTTGGGCCTTTACTTTACTCGAGGGTTGACTAGCCCTACGGTGGATGGGATTAGCACCATCTCTATTGAAAGAGATATTATCCTTTTTAGTATATAAATTTATGATTCTTACATATAAAAAGGATGATGCCACTCCCAATAGAGATGGTATTAATCCCATCCACCTTGGAAGACAGGTGATGAGATTGGCATCACCTCATTTAAGAACGGCACTACTTTTTTCGAATAGAAGCATCTAAAATTCATAAAATAGTAAAAATGGAAATCAAACCACCCTTATTTTTTTAGACAACAGCATCTGAAAACATATTTTCCGAACATTGTTATCCGAAAATAGATTGTGCCTTTTTCAAATTGGATGGTGTCAATCCCATCAACCTTAGAAGAGCTGGCTTTTCCTTTTAATTAATACTCCCTCTGTCCTAAAATGCAAGGCCCTCTAGACCAATATTAAAGAAATTAAGAAAAGTGGTTAATTTAGTTAAATGCATTAAATTTGTTTAACAAAAAGCATTAATTTTCAAATTTACCCTTTTAATCTCTTTCTATCACCTCATTTTCTCTCTCTTTTAATTAATGTTGTTTATTTTTTTACTTTATTAATTTTTTTAGAAAGACTATATTAATTACTCCCTGTTTTGGAAATAGTACATCACAATGAGGTCTACTAGAAATGAATCTAGTTAATTCACGACATTATTTAGTGTGTTTTAGATTCATCAAAATTGGTTGAGTAGCAAGGCTATAATGGTAAAAAAAATTAAATGTGCATAAAAATTCTTAATGGGTCCTATAAAATGGTACAAGCAAAAACTCTCTAGAGGGTCTTACATTTTGAGACGGAAGGAGTGCTATACATCAAACAGTTGATAGAAAATGGTTTAAATAAACAATATTTTTATAGGTTAAAGTGCGTCCACGGATATGCTACTCAAAGTAGGTCTCATCAGCCATTTGACCAACCGGTTGGATGAAAAAAAAAAAAAAACAAACAGTTGATAAAAAACATAGCATATTAGTTGTTAAGATTTTTATGCGTAAAATAAAATATAGGTATAAATATTTACTTCATAATATTTAAATTTGTAGTTTTTTTATGAGAAAACAAAATATAATGAGCAGTAAAAGTGCTTACAGTAACGAGCTAAAAAGTTTAAAGTTGTAAAACACCAAGAAGCAAGCGGTAATTTTTGAAAAAAATGTATTTTTGAAATTACCTAAATTATTCGAAACTTTTTGAAAATAATAAATTATTCACTTTAAAGTTTCTAACTCAATTTACATAATTTTTTATATTTTTAAAATTGCTTCAATTTTTTTAGAGACAGTGTATTATACATTTCAATAATAGGGTGTTTTTCAAAACAAAAATAAGAATGCATTTTTAAAATTACTTAAATAATTTGAAACTTTTAGAAAATAATGTATTATTCACTTAAAGGTTTATAGCTCAATTTACATAAAACTTTATATATTTAAAATTCCAATAATTTTTTTAGAAATAGAGTATTATACACTTAAAAAAATAGTGTTTTTCGAAACAAAAATAAAAATGTGTTTCTTAAATTAACTAAATCATTTGAAACTTTTTAAAAATAATGTATTATTCACTTTAAAGTTTTTGGCTCAACTTACATAATTTTTTATATTTCTAAAATTGCAACGATTTTTTGAGAGATCTTGTATTATACACTTGAAGAATAGGGTGTTTTTCGAAATTAAAATAAAAACATGTTATTTAAATTACCTAAATTATTTGAAGCTTTTTTGAAGACAATGTATTATTGACTTTGAAATTTCAAGCTCAATTTATAGAATTATTTATATTTTTAAAAGTGCAACAATTTTTTTAGGGATCATGTACTGTACACTTAAAAAATACGGTGTTTCTCGAAAAAATATAGGAACCTGTTTTTTAACTTAACTAAATCATTTGAAGAAGTTTTAAAATAATGCATAATTCACTTTAAAGTTTAGAGCTCAATTTTTATATTTTTAAAAGTTCTTCAAATTACAACGGAGTTTTTAGAAATCGGGTATTAAACAATTGAAGAATATAGTATTTTTAGAAACAAAAAATTAAAATTCATTTTTTAAATTACCTAAAATTTTTTAAGCTTTTTGAAGACAATATATTATACACTTTGATCTATCTAGCTCAATATTAATAATTTTTAAAAATTTTTAAATTGCAAAAATATTTTTAGAGATCGTGTATTGTAGACTTGTAGAATATCATGATTTTCAAAACAAAAATAAAAATTAATTTTTAAAATTATCTAAATAGTTTGAAGCTTTTTTAAATTAATGTATTATTCATTTAAAAGCATATAGATCAATTTACATAAAGTTTTATATTTTAAAAATTCAAACAAGTTTTTTAGAGATCGTGTATTTTACATTTGAAAAATATGGTATTTTTTTAAACAAAAATAAAAAATACTTCTTTTAAATTACCTAAATTATTTTAAACTTTTTGAAGACAATGTATTGTTTACTTTGAAGTTTCTATGACAACTTACATATTTTTTTATATTTCTAAAATTTCAACGATTTTTTAAGAGATCAGGTCCTATACACTTGAAGAATAGGGTGTTTTCAAAAGTTAAAATAAAAATATGTTGTTTAAATTACCTAAATTATTTGAAGCTTTTTGAATATAATGTATTATTCACTTTAAAGTTCTTACATCTATTTACATTTTTATTTATATTTTTAATAGTGCAACAATTTTTTAGAGATCGTTTATTATATTCACTTTGAATTAGAGTTTTTCGAAACAAAAATGGGAACGTGTTTTTTAAATCAACTAAAATTTTGGAAGAAGTTTTAAGATAATGTATTATTCATTTTAAAGTTACGAGCTCAATTTTCATAATTTTTTAAAATTTCCAAATTGCAACAATTTTTTTAGAGATTGGGTATTAAACAATTGAAGAATATGGTGTTTTTCGAAACAAAAATAAAAATGAGTTTTTGAAATTACCTAAAATTTTGAAGACAATGTATTATATACTCTGAAGTATCTTGCTCAATATTCATAATTTTTAAATTTTTTCAAATTGTAACAATTTTGTTAGAGATCGTGTACTGTAGACCCGAAGAATAAGGTGTTTTTCGAAACAAAAATGAAAATTTATTAAACTTACCTAAATAATTTGAATCTTTTTAAAAATAATGTATTATTCACATAAAAGTGTATAGCTCAATTTACATAAAATTTTATATTTTTAAAATTCCAACAAGTTTTTTATAGATCGTGTGTAACACCCTAAATTTTCAGTCCATTTTTTTTTCAAAACACTAATGAAAACTAAATTCTAAATACAACAATTAATAATAATAATAATAATAATTACACCCTTTTCAATTTATATGGATTCCTATACAGCTGAACAAATTAATACATGAACTTGAGACTTAGGTTCCCCATGTGTGACTATACCTAAGAAAAGCCCACAGCTCATTCCATCTGTGGCTTTCGCTTCACAATCTTCTGATACCTGTGATATGGTAACCGTAAGTTATATGTAAACATATAATTGAGTAACCCCCGGCATTTTTTAAAACAGTTTTATACCATATCGCAACCAGTCTAACTGGAAAACACCCCATTTAATCCCTAACACACTAATCAATCCACAATCAATGCAACAATTCATACATGCTATGACAATTATGGATGTATGCATGCCATGATCTTTCATTAACATACTTAATTCTTTTCTTTTCTTGAATCTTTTAGGGAAGCCTCTTGCACTAGACTTCCCCTAGCGCGTGGCAGTAACGCGAGGTTGAGCTCAAAACTAGGACCACGGCAAGCGTCCCTACCGTGATCAAACTGGCTGCCGGGCTATCTTGATCCCGTTCATTGGGAATAGCCCAGGACTTTGACCCGTTCATTGGGATAGTCCTTTCTTTCAGGTCATCTTACCCCGTTCATTGGGAGATCCTACATTCTCAATCTTTTCATGCTTGTCCACTTACTCGGTGTCTGACCGGTGGGAATCAACCCGCTTACTCAACATCCGTTGATGGGGAAAAGCTTAATCTTGTCTTTAAATCTCATTTTCATTTCACATCAAATATTGCCATGCATTTAACATTCAACTCATCATTTGCATTCAACATTCATCATGTGACAATTCACAATTCAAATCAAGAGCTTACCCTATCCTTTCATAATCCTAAAGCATGTTACTAAGTCATATAAACCTATTTCCTTACATTCCTATCATAAAACTAAGTTAAATAGGCTTACATGACATTTTAGAAGCAAAAATAGGTCAAGAAGGTACAGGACACTGTCGCCCGGGCCACCATTCTAGCGCCTGGGCGCCAGAAATGTGTTACAAACTGCCAGACAACAGAGTCCTGTCGCCCGAGCGCCCATTCTGTCGCCTGGGCGCTGTGACTGGGTGCAAAACTGTCAAATTACAGTGTTCTGTCGCCTAGGCGCCCATCCTGGCGCCCAGGCGCCAATCACAGAGGCAATATTGTGTGTTTTCTGTGTTCCAGCGCCTGGGCGCTCAGCACTAACGTAGTCTGCTATTTTGACCATAACTTGAGTTGTAGACCTCCAAATTGGGTGAAATCAGTGGCAAATGAAACCTAACAAAATTATCTACAACTTTCATTCAAAACTTAAGATCTAAATCAATTTTTTTCTAGTAGATAATTTCGCTTGAATTCACTTGTCCATGTCAAAATCCCAATTTTGGCAGCTTTAAGTGTTTTGTCCATAACTCAAGCTATACAAATTGGATTCTCTTGAAATTGGTGGCATTGGAAAGATAATAAAATTTTCTACAACTTTTATTCAGGCCACGAAATTAGAATCCAATTGTAAATAGGTCTAATATCCATCTCAAACTATGTCAAAATTTATGAAAACAAGGAATAAAGCATTTGTTTACATCCTACCTACAAATGCAAAAGCTATTCCTTCAATTCCCCCAAATCAAATTGACAATATGCTACACCTAATTCATATACCCAATATACACCTTCCTCACCCACTCCCAACTTCCAAAAGCAAGAAAACCAAACAAGTTTTCACCAAACATCACATACCAATACAATAATCCAAACATACACACATAAGCATTTCAACCAAACCACATGCATCAAGTCCATTTATCAAACATATAATATACACATGACAACCTATTTTAACATACATTCTCAAAAGCTCAATAACAATCACATGCAACCAATCAAAGTCATCAAATATCACAAGTCTAAACCTATTTCTATCATACCTTGCACCATAGCTCAAAATCATATTTCACACCACTTATACTCCTTATCTATTCTAATTTGGGATTTAGTGGGGTTACCTTTCCAACTTGAGCTCCAAATATCCTTGTCTTCTCCAAATGCACTCAAGAACCCTAACTTTTCTGAATGACTTGCAAATCCCTAATATTCACAAATGCAAGCTATTAGCACCCATTAGGATTCAATTTCAAGCTTGCATGTTAGAAGTTAGAGTTGGGAAATCATCTACCCCAATATAGGGCTTTACCAAAGAGTGAGGGAGAAGGGAAATGCATGGCTTACTTAGGTGCTCCAATAGCTTCTCCAAGCTCACAAATGGCTTCTCCAAGATCCAATGGACAAGATTGATGAAGGAACCCTCTTGATTTGGGCTTGAAGACCAAACCCTAGGAGAGTAGAAGATGGGAAGAAGATGAACTTGTGAAGTGTGGAATGAGAGGGAGAAAGGGGCGAAAATGAGAGTGGAGTAAAAGGGTTTGCATGTCCAATTAAAGAGAAGAATTACCTTCCTTATGGCTTGGTGATGATGATTTCTTAAGAAAACATCATGGAATTGAGCTTTTATGGTGAGCTTGATCAAGAATTTAGTAGAGGGTTTGAGGAGAGGATGAAGAATTAGAGAGAATGAGTATTGTCTTTGTGTGGGCTGAAAATGAAAGGGGTAATGGGGTTTGGGTCTTTTAATTTATCATTTCTTCCCAATTTGCTTTTAAGTATTTCCTCCTTAAGTTTGTAAGAGTTAAATTCTAGCCTCTAAGTTTATCTAAGAACCTTTTTTTTGAATCTATAAACAAGCTTTAGAGACTAAACTACAACTTCTTATTAAGGACTTAACAAGTCAATTTGAGTCTAATGACTAAAATTGGTACTTTCCTTCCTAATCCTATTTGCTTCCTACTATTTTAGTTTTCAAAATTCCTTATCTCTTCTAAAATAGCCCCTTAAGAACGGATTTGTGGATATAAATAATTTACTCTAGGAAATTAGAAATTTGGAATGTTACATCGTGTATTATACACTCGAAAAATATGGTATTTTTCAAACAAAAATAAAAATGTTTTTTTTTTAAATTACCTAAATCATCTGAAGCTTTATGAAGACAATGTATTATTTTTGAAACGATTTTTTAAGAGATCATGTACTATACATTTCAAGAATATGGTGTTTTTTGAAATTAAAATAAAAACATGTTATTTAAGTTACCTAAATTATTTGAACACTTTGGAAGAAAATGTATTATTTACTTTGTAGTTTCTAGCTCACTTTACGTAATTATTTATATTTTCAAAAGTGTAACAATTTTTTTTTGAGATCGTGTACTATATACACTTGAAGAACAATGTGTTTTTCGAAACAAAAAAATGAGAACGTGTTTTCTAAATTACATAAATTATTTCAAGATGTTTTAAGATAATTTATTTATTCACATTAAATTTTTTATTTCAATTTTCATAATTTAAAAATGTTTCAAACGAAAATAGATTTTTTAGAGATCGAGTATTAAACACTCGAAGAATATGGTATTTTTGAAACAAAAATAAAAATGAACATTTTAAATTATGTAATATCTTTGAAGCTTTTTGAAGACAATGTATTATGCAGTTTGAAGTATCTAGCTCAATATTTGTAATTTTTAAAGTTTTTCAAATTACAACAATTTTTGTAGAGATTGTGTAATGTAGACTTGAAAAATATGGTGTTTTTCAAAACAAAAATGTGTTTTTAAAATTTTCTAAGTAATCTGAAGCTTTTAGAAAACAATGTACTATTCACTTCAAAGTTTATAGATCAATTTACATAAATTTTATATTTTTAAAATTCCAACAATTTTTTGAGAGATCGTGAATTATACAATTAAAAAATATGGTGTCTTTCGAAATAAAAATAAAAATGTGTTTTTTAAATTACCTAAATAATTTATAGTTTTTTAAAGACAATGTATTATTAACTTTGAAGTTTCTAGCTCAATTTAGGAAATTTATATTTTTAATATTGAAAAAATTATAAAGATAGAGTATTATACACTTGAAGAATACGATGTTTTTTGTTAAAAAAAAAAACGCAGTTTTAAAATTACCTAAATTATTATAAGCTTTTGTTATACACTTTAAAGTTTCTAGTTCAATTTACATAATTCTTTATATTTTTAAAATTGTAATAGTTTTTTGTAGAGATCATATATCATACACTTGAAAAATACGGAGTTTTTCAAAAAAAAAGATGAAAATGCGTTTTTAAAATTACCTAAATAATTTGAAGCCTTTAGAAAATCATGTATTATTCACTTAAAAGTTTATAGCTCGTTTTTAGAGATTTTGCATTATACACCTAAAAAATAGGTTTTCCAAAACAAAAATTAAAACGCATTCTTCAAATTACCTAAATCAGTTGAAACTTTTTGAAAACAATGTATTATTCACTTTGAAGTTTCTTTCTTAATTTACATATCTTTTTATATTTCAAAAATTGCAACGACTTTTAAACAGATAGTGTACTATATACACTTTAAAAATTGGGTGTTTGTCAAAATTAAAATAAAAACACGTTTTTTAACTTACATAAATTATTTGAAGCATTTTGAATACAATGCATTATTCACTTTGAAGAATAGGGTGTTTTTCGAAACAAAAATGAGAAATTATTTTTTAAATTACCTAAATAATTTGAAGCTTTTTAAAAATAATTTTTTATTCACTTAAAGGTTTATAGCTCAATTTACATAAAATTTTATATTTTCTATATTCCAATAAATTTTTTAAAGATCATGTATTATACACTTGAAATGGTGTTATTCGACACAAAAATAAAAATGTGCTTTTTAAATTACCTAAATCATTTAAAATTTTTTTAAGAAAATGTATAATTTATTTTGAAGTTTCTAGCTCAACTTACATAATAATTTATATTTCTAAAATTACAACAAAATTTTAAGAAATCATGAAGAATATGGAATTTTTCTAAATTAAAAAAAAACAGATTTTTTAAATTACCTAAAATATTTAAAGCATTTTGAAAACCATATATTATTCAATTTGAAGTTCTTAGCTCAATTAACATAATTATTTATATTTTTAAAAGTGCAACAATTTTTTAAAGATCGTGTACTATACACTGGAAAAACGAGGTGTTTTCCGTAACGAATATGGGAACATGTTTTTTAAATTACTTAAATTATTTTAAGAAGTTTTAAGATGATGTATTATTCACTTTAAAGTTTCAAATTCAACTTTCATATATTTAAAATTTTTCAAATTGCAACAGATTTTTTAGAGATTGGGTATTAAATAATTGAAGAATATGGTGTTTTTCAAAACTAAAATAAAAATTCGTTTTTGAAATTACCTAAAATTTTTTAAGTTTTTTGAAGACAATGTATTATACACTCTGAAGTATCTAGCTATATATTCATAATTTTTAAAACTTTTCAAAATGCAACAATTTTTTTAGAAGTAGTTTACTGTAGACTTAAAGAATAGGGTGTTTTCTAAAATAAAAAAAAAGCCCATCTTATATTACCTAAATTATTTGAATATTTTTAATATAATTTATTATTCGCTTAAAAGTTTCTAAATAAATTTACATTATGTTCTAATTTTTAAACTTACACCATTTTTTTAGAGATCGTGAATTATACACTTGAAAAATATAGTGTTTTTTGAAACAAAAATGAAACTGTGTTTTCTAAATTACCTAAATCTTTTGAAGACAATGTATTATTCACTTTGATGTTTCTAGTATAATTTATATAATTCTTTATATTTTTAAAAATGCAATGATTATTTTAGAGATCTTATACAATCACTTGAAGAATATGATGGTTTTTGAAAAAAAGATTTTTTTAAAAATTAACTAAATTATTTGATGCTTTATGAATACAATGTATGACTGAATTTAAATTTTCTTGTTCAATTAACATAATTTTTTATTTTAGAATTTCAACAATTTTTTTAAAGACAATGTTTGATTCATTTGAAAAATACGGTTTTTTTTTCAAAACAAAATTGAAAATGTGTTTTTAAAATGACCTAAATAATTTGAAGCATTTTGAAAACAAATTATTATTCACTTAAAAGTTTTAGCTCAATTTACATAATTTTTATTTTTTTAAAATTTCAATAATGTTTTTAGAGATAATGTATTATACACTTGAAAATAAAGGTGTTTTCGGAAACAAAAATAAAAATGATGTTTTTAAAATACAAAAATCCTTTGAAGATTTTTTAATAATATTTATTATTCACTTTTTAGTTTCTTGCACAAGTTACATATTTTTTTATATTTCTAAAGATGAAAATATTTTTTGAGAGGTCGTGTTTTATACACTTGAAAAATAGGATATACTTCGAAATTAAGATGAAAACCTTTTTTTTAAAGTTACTTGTAACACCCCGGGCGGGACTTCATACCACCATCCCCGGCTGTGTACTTAGAGCTTAGCCACCCCCTTTAAGTGGCCTATCCCCCTGCGAATAAATCTCCTTTATTCTAGGATTTGGGGACCTTCTGTAGTTCGAACCCATGACCAAAGGGCTATAGTCATGGATTCCTAAGAACCACTACCAATTGAAATATATGGTGTTTTATGAAACAAAAACTAAAAATGTGCTTTTTAAATTACAAATATTTTTCGAAGCTTTTTGAAAACAATGTATCATACACTCTGAAGTATCTAGCTCAATATCTAAAAATTTTAAAATTTTAAAAATTGCAACAATTATTTAAGTGAGCGTATACTATAAACTTGAAGAATAAATTGCTTTGCAATATAAAAATAAAAATGTGTGTTCTGAATTACTAAATTATTTGAAGCTTTTAAAGACAATATATTATTCATTTAAAAGTTTTTTGTTTAATTTACATATTTTTTATATTTTTAAAATTGTAAAAAAAATTTAGAGATGGAGTATTATACACATGAAGAATATGGTGTTCTTCGAACAAAAATGTGAAAACACAATTTTAAAATTACCTAAATTATTTGAAGCTTTTTGAAGACAATATAATATTCACTTAAAAGTTTCTAGAGATTGTGTATTACAGACTTGAAGAATATAGTGTTTTTCAAATAGAAAATGAAAATGCATTTTGAAAATTATCTAAATGACCTGAAGCTTTTGAAAACAATGTAATATTCACTTAAAAGTTTCTAACTCAATTTAAATATTTTTTTATATTTTAAAAATTCCAACAACTTTTATAGAATTCGTGTATTATATATACAATTGAAAAAATATGGTGTTTTTCGAAATAAAAAATGATTTCTTAAATTACACAAATCATTTAAAGATTTTAAAAGACAATGTATTATTCACTTTTATGTTTCTTACTCAAATTATATAATTTTTTAAAATTCAAAAATTGCCACGTTTTTTAAGAGTTGCTTTACTGTACACATGGTATTTTTGAAATTAAAATGAAGATGTGTTTTTTAAATTACCTAAATTATTTGACGCATTTTTAAGGCAACGCATTATTCACTTAAAAGTTTTTATCCCAATTTACTTATTTTTTTATATTTTTAAAATATCAAAAAACATTTTAGAGATCGAGTTTTATTCACTCGAAGAATATGGGGTTTTTTAGAAATAAAATAAAAACACATTTTGAGATTAACTCTTTTGTTTGAAGCTTTTTGAAAACACTGTATTATTCACTTAAAGTTTATAGCTCAATTTTCATAATTTTTTTATATTTTTTAAATTCCAACAACATTTTTAGAGATCGTGTATTTTACACTTGAAAAATATGATGTTTTTCAAAACAAAAATGAAAATTCGTTTTTAAATTACGTAAGCCATTTAATGTTTTTTGAAGATAATGTATTATTCACTTTGAAATTTCCTGCTTAACTTATTTTTATATTTCTAAAATTTCAATGGTTTTTTAAAAGATCATATAATATACACTTGAAAAATACGGTGTTTATCAAAATTAAAATGAAAAGGTTTTTTTTTTTATTACCTAAATAATTTGAAGCTTTTTGTACATAATGTATTATTCACTTTAAGTTCCTATCTCAATTTACAAAATTATTTATATTTTTTAAAATTACAATAAAATTTTTAAAGATCGTGTATTATAAACTTCAAGATAGTGTATTATTCACTAAGTTTCTAGCTCAACTTACATATTTGTAATATTTGTAAAATTGCTACAATTTTTTTCAAGATCGTGTATTATATACACTTGAAGAATATGGTGTGTTTTGAAAAAAATAAAAACGCATTTTTAAAATCAACTAAATTATTTAAATTTTTTAGAAGACAATGTATTATTCAGCTTAAAGTTTCTAGCTCAATTTACCTATTTTTTTTATATTTTTAAAATTACAACAATAGTTTTAGAGAACGTGTATTATACACTTGTGAAATATGGTGTTTTCGAAACAAAAATAAAAATGTGTTTTTTAAATTACCTATATCATTTGAAGCTTTTTGAAGAAAAATATATTATTCACTTTGAAGTCTCTAGCTTAATTTACACACTTCTTTATATTTTTAAAATTACAACGGTAGTTTTAGAGATTGTGTACTAAGAATATGATGTTTTTCGAAATTAAAATGAAGATGTATTTTTTTTAATTGCCTAAATTATTTGAATCTTTTTGAAGATAATGCGTTATTCACTTTGAAGTTCTTATCTCAATTTACAGAATTATTTGTATTTTAAAAGTACAAGAATTTTTGAGAGATCGTGTACTTTACACTTAAAGAATATGGTGTTTTTTTAAACAAAATTTAAAATGTTTTTTTTAAACTACCTAAATTATTTGAAGTTTTTTGAATATAATGTTTTAATCACTTTAAAGTTTATAGCTCAATTTTCATTATTATTAATTTTTTTCAAATTGGAAATTTTTTTTTACGATATCAGCTATTTTTTAATTTGAAATAAAAAGCTGAAAGCTGTTTGACAATTTTATTATTTGATACTGTATAAGCTATTTATGAGGGAAAAGCTATTCGTTTGATAAAATATTTGTGTCAACTTTTTAATGTTATTTATCATTAACTGTCACATATCTTTCATATAAGAAAATAAATTATCAATATAATTATTTTTAAAATGAAATTTACAATAAAAAATAATTTTTTTATAAACTCAATATTTTATTTTTTTAAAAAAAAACTAAACACAATATAAATTTATCAAAATAATTATTTAACATTAAAATTTTTTAAATATGTAAATTTTTAAATAACAATAAAATCATAAATATTAAAGTGAAATAAATAATCGATAAATGAGAAGAAAAGTTTTTGAAGGTTTTAGTAAATTGCTATTTTTACAAAGAGAGAAGAAAAAAATATTGAAGATTTCAAGTGTTAATTAGAATATTTGAATATTAATTACAATGGGCGCACAAAATAAGCCAACTTTTCGTCAAAAAACTCATATTTCTTGGCTTAAAAGCCAGTTTTTTGCATTTTGTACATAGGAAAAAAAGCCAGCTTAAATATAAGAGGTTTGCCACAAATCCTGTTTGGTCCAGCTTTTACTTATAAGAGAAAGACAAGCCAAAAAAAAGCTGGGCCAAACACTACCTATACAGTTTAAGAATATGGTATTTTTTGTAACAAAAATAAAAATGGGTTTGTAAAGAATAGGGTATTTTTTGAAACAAAAATTAAAACATGTTTTTTAAACTATATAAATTATTTGAAGTTTTTTGAATATAATATTCTAATCACTTTAAAGTTTATAGCTCAATTTTCATTATTATTATCTTTTTTCAAATTGGAACATTTTTTTAAGATATCATGTATTATACACTTTAAGAATATGACATTTTTTGAAACAAAAATAAAAACTGATTTTTAAAGAATAAGGTATTTTTTGAAACAAAAATTAAAACATATTTTTTAAATTACCTAAATTATTTAAAGCTTATTATTAATTTTTTAAAAAATTGCAACAATTTTTTTAGAGATCGTGTACTATAGATTTGATGAAGAACAAGATGTTTTGAGAAATAAATAAAAAACATGTGTTTTAAATTACCTAAATTATTTGAAGCTTTTTGAAGACAATGTATTATTCACTTAAAAGTTTTTAGCTCAATTTACATATTTTTTATATATTTTTAATTGAAAAAAATAAAAATAAAAAATTAGAGATGAAGTATTATACACTTGAAGAATATGGTTTTTTTCGAAAAAAAAGAAGTGAAAATTCTTTTTTAAAATTACCTAAATTATTTGAAGCTTTTTGAAGAAAATGTAATATTCACTTAAAAGTTTCTAGAGATCATGTATTATAGATTTCAAATATATGGTGTTTTTCGAATCAAAAATGAAAATGTTTTGAAAATTACCTAAATCATTTTTAGCTCTTTGAAAATAATATAATATTCACTTAAAAGGTTTTATCTCAATTTACTTATTTTTTATAATTTTTAAAATTCGAGCAATTTTTTTAGAAATCGTGTATTAAACACATTAAAAAATATGGTTTTTTTCCAAACAAAAAGAAATTGTTTCTTAAATTACCTAAATCTTTTGAAGATTTTAGAAGACAATGTATTAATGTTTCTTTCTCAACTTACATGATTTTTTATATTTCAAAAATTGCCACGATTTTTAAGAGATCATGTACTATACACTTGAAGAATATGATATTTTTTAAAATTAAAATTAAACATGTTCTTTAAATTACCTAAATTATTTGAAATTTTTTGAAGACAATGTATTATTCACTTAAAAGTTTCTATCTCAATTTAATTATTTTTTTATATTTTTAAAATTACAAAAATAATTATAGAGATCGAGATTTACACACTTGAAGAATATGGTGTTTTTTGAAAAAAATAAACATGCATTTTTAAAATTACCTCTATTATTTAAATCTTTTTTAAAACAATGTATTATCCACTTAAAATTTTCTAGCTCAATTTAAATAATTTTTTATATTTTTAAAATTCCAAAAACTTTTTTAAAGATCATATATTATACACTTAAAAAATATGATGTTTCTCAAAATAAAAATAAAAATTCATTTATTAAATCACCTAAATCATTTGAAGCATTTTGAAGAATGTATTATTCACTTTGAAGTTTTTTGCTCAACTTATTTTTATGTTTCTAAAATTGCAATAATTTTTTAAGAGATCATATACTATACACTTCAAGAATAGGCTGTTTTTTGAAATTAAAATGAAAACGTATTTTTTAAATTACCTAAATAATTTGAAGCTTTTTGATCACAATATTATTCGCTTTAAGTTCCTAGCTTCATTGACATAATTATTTGCATTTTTAAAAGTGCAACAAAGTTTTTAGAGATCGTGTATTATAAACTTGAAGAATATGGCGTTTTTCGAAATCAAAATTAAAATGCATTTTTAAAATTAATTAAATTATTTGAAACTTTTTGAAAACAATGTAGTATTCACTAAGTTTCTAGCTCAATTTATATACTTTTTATATTTGTAAAATTGGTACAATATTTTTATAGTTAGTGTATTATACATAAAGAATATGGTATTTTTCGAAAAAAAGAACTAAATCACATTTTTAAAATTGTAGCAATGTTTTAGAGATAGTGTACTATAAGAATAGGGTGTTTTCTCACATAATAATAAAAATGCATGTTTTAAATTACATAAATTATTTGAAGATTTTTGAAGTAATGTATTATTCCCTATGAAATCTCTAGCTCAATTGACAGAATTATTTTTATTTTTTAAATTGTAATATTTTTTTAGAGATTGTGTACTATACATTTAAACAATACGGTGTTGTCTGTAATTTTTAAATTGCCTAATTTATTTGAAGCTTTTTATAGACAATATATTATTCACTTTAAAGTTTTTAGCTTAGTTTAAATAATTTTATATATTTTTCAAATTGCAACAATTTTTCTAGAGATTGTGTATTACACTTGAATAATATGGTGTTTTTTTTAAAAAAAATGAAAATGCATTTTATAAATTACCTAAATTATTTGAAGCTTTTTGAAGACAATGTATTATTTAATTTGAAGTTTCTAGCTCAATTTATATAAATATTTCATATTTTTAAAATTACAATAATTTTTTTAGAGATGATGTATTATACACTTGAAAATTATGGTATTTTTTGTAACAAAAATGAAAGTTAGTTTTTTAAATTATCTAAATCATTTGAAGTTTTTTGAAGACAATTTATTATTCACTTTGAATTTTCTAGTTCATTTTACATAATTTTTATATTTTTAAAATTGTAACGATTTTTTTAGAGAACGTGTACTATACACTAGAACAATAAGATATTTTCCAAAATTAAAATGAATACGTGTTTTTTAAATTACCTAAATTGTTTTAAGCTTTTTGAAGACAATATATTATTCACTTTGATATTTCTAGCTCAATTTACAAAATTATTTATATTTTTAAAAGTTCAACAACTTTTTTACAAATCTTGTATTATACATTTGAAGAAGATGGTGTTTTTCGAAACACAAAATGAAATGTGTTTTTAAATTATCTAACTTATTTGAGGCTTTTAAAAGATAATATATTATTCTCTTTAAATTTTCTTGCACAATTTTCATAAGTTTTAAAATTTTTTAAATTGCAACAATTTTTTAGAAATTGTTTATCACACACTTAAAAAAATATGGTATTTTTCGATACAAAAATAAAAATACATTTTTTTTGGTTTTAATACAATTTCTTGATTTGAATCTAATCATACAAATCAAAACAGAGAATTTTCTTAGTTACCTAAATCTTATTCCCGGTCCCCTTGAAAAGTTTCTTTCAAGGAAAACCAATCGTGAGGAAAAAGAAAAAAACTCAGTGCACAGGATTCAAAGACTTGGTTTCAAATCCTGACACCCAATGGATGCTTCAGGTTTCCCACATGAAGCAAATGCTGTCCCAAGGGAACTTTCCTTTTACCAAACTCATCAACCACACTCAAATCCTTGCAAACATCAACCTTGAACTTAACTTGTGATTCTGATTTTCCAGGCAAATGCACTTTCTCAAAACCCAACAAGTGTTTCTGAGGTGCATTGTGCACATTTGGAGGAGTAAAGAACAATAACACTGTGTGGCTGCTGCTCATCTGCGCCGTGTTCTTAACCGCGAGGTGAATGTCAAATGCCAAGTTTTGACAATGTTCATCAGCAACTTCAAGTGACTCGCATTCTGAGGAACGACATGCATGATCCTCTGCTAGAGGAACAGACACCAATTCTGGTGCTTTCACTATCTTGTGCTCCACTGTTGAGAAGCTCATTCCATCTCCAAATGAGAACACAGTTTCCCCCTTATAGAACCTGTATGTTCTACCAGGGTATCCTGTTGCTGGATCTGCCCTCATGCTCATGTTTGTCATTGGTACCTTGTCCACATATGATTGTGGATACCATGTCATGGGTAGCCTTCCACCTGCATCAGCAAAATTATCCATTAAGATTGAAAATTGTGTGCTATAATATAATAGTGAGAGGCAGTGAATGACAGGTTTAGCTTCTCTATTGATCTTTCTTTGCTTGAGCACCAAAGAGAGAGCTCAACGGAGATCGAAGCCAAACTCGTGAGTGAATGACTTACTTGGATTGTAGAAGCCAAAAATGACATCAGCAATGGCAGCACCACCGGCTTCGCCAGGGTAGCCAACCCAGAGGATGCTTGTGATTTTATCATTGTTTTTAGCAAAAGAGACATCCATGCCTCCACCAGACATGATGACAAGAATGACTGGTCCCTTGGACACATTTGCAATTTCACTCGCTAGAAGTTGCTGTTGTCCCGGAAGAAGAATGTTAACTCTGTCAAGACTTTCTGCCTCTATAGCTAGACTTGCACCAACCACAATCACAGTTGCATCTGCAGAGGCAGCAATCTTTGTGGCATCATCTAGATTTGCATTGGCACATTGCACATCAGGACACCCAGAAGCATAGCTAGTAGGAACCAAAGCTGTTAGGCCTTGCAATGGTGATGTATATTTGCAAGGGATGCCTGCAAAATTTCATGAACTTTGTCAAATAAAGTGTCAAGCATTAAGCAGATATAACAAGTCTTCAACTATAATAACAAACAATTTCAAAAGTTGTGAAATTGTGATACCTTCATAGTTTCCAATCATGACCCTTGTGGCATTAGCATTGGGGCCTATAACAGCCAATGATTTAATGGCTTTGGCATTGAGAGGCAGTGATCCTGCACTATTCTTAAGCAACACAATCCCTTGCCTTGCAGCTTCACGAGCAAGTTCCTGGTTCTCTGAAGTGCATACATCCTTTGGACCAAGGTTTCCGTAAGGTTGCTTGCTTGGATCTCCATCAAAGAAACCGAGACGCATCAATGTTGCGAAATTGTTGGACACTGCATTGTTTATAGCTGCTTCATCCACAAGCCCTTGCTTCACAGCCCCTTCTGTGTATTGCCCAAGATAATTTCCACAGTTCAAATCTAACCCTGTCAAATCAATATTTACATATAACAACAAAGGTAAGTAAAAAGGTCTCTCATACAATTTGTAAAACAAGTCCTTAGCAAAGAGATACTAGTAAAAACCAGAACCATTGAATCTCAAAAACTATCATAAGAGGCTCAGGATTGAACATCTTGCCGGCGAAGTTTGCAAGCAAACACATCTACAGGTAGCTCACATCAAGTTCGGTTTAGACCTAACTCAATTTCAAAAGTTATATCATAACAGAGCGCTACTAAGCCTTTATATACTTTTATTATGAAAATATTCTAAGCCAGGTGGAACTTAACATGATTAACAAGAAGTAATTGGAAATCTATCATTTACCAATGAATATAGAATCAATATCAATCCCGATTTTTGGCCAACTAAATTTGACCAACTAAATATAATATAAATTTATTTTCCTCTTTTAGTTTTATTTTTTTAATTAAAAAAGCAAAATAATATTATTTTACCTGAGTTGGCCAATTTCGGTTGGCTATTTTTCATATCCGAATCAATATATGGCATTTTCATATTTCGTTACCTGCTAGAATGGATTTGGCAGCAGCTTCTTCAGGAGTCTTGGTGTAGTGCTGATCTTTGAAAAGAACTTCTACCGAGTCACAGTCAGAAACTATATATCTGCATACCCCACATATTCACATTACTTTAAAGACAACATCAAAACCTAAAAATATAAGCTTTAGGAGAATTTTAAGATACCCATTTAATTTCCATTCCCCGCGGATAATCCCCTTAAGGAGATCTGGGTCAGCACAGGTTGGTTTTCCATTAACCTGGTTGTAGGAACACATGACACTCGCAACATTCCCATCAATCACACAGCTTTTAAATGGTGGTTGGAACGTGTCATCCAAATCTTGCTGTGTCACCTAACAGAAAAAATCAACAACCAAAACAAATAGAAGGGGTAAGAAAAATAGATTTTTTTTTTTTTTCTGCATTCTTATAATCACAACAACATTATAACTTGTGAGATTTTGAATGATGTGTAAATTACCACAGCATTAAAGGTGTAACGCTGAACACCTTTCCAGTTATCCACATCATAGGCCGTGTAGTGTTTGCAACAAGCAGCAACCTTAAGCTTGTTGGGGTCTTTATCATCGGTTTGTTGTAGACCTTTAACATATCCTGTTGCATATTTGCTACTTAGTAAAGGGTCTTCCCCTGGTGTCTCCTGTCCTCTACCCCATCTTGGATCCCTAAATATGTTTATGTTTGGGGACCAAAATGTCAAACCAGCTAACCCCACATTGTACACTGCTCTTGCTTCTGTTGAAACCACCTGAAATGACCCCAAATTAGCCATACACACCACTTCAAAGTTGAAACCTTTTTAGATACTACCTATAATTCTTTGACTTTGATAAGCACAAAATTGATCATTTTGCAGCAAAATATCATGAACTCCGTGTTTTGGTAATTTCCCATTTAAATGGACTACTACAAAATTGAAAATGGAGTGACATTTAGAATTGTATCATTGGTTATCAATCAACATCAAGCCCTCTCTGTATTTCACTTTTGCTTCAATAAGCAAGCTGGAAAAGGAAAAAGAAAAAAAGAAAGAAACTTAAATATCTACATCAAAATTCTGCAAGTTCACACTACAACTCACCTAAATTTTTGTTTCATTTATTATTGGTTTACTTAATTAGACATTTGTACCTAAAGGCTTTTACTTTTAAGGCAAAAGCAATGAAGTAGGAGAGTGAAAAAAATCAAACCCGTAACCACCCCATCTACTTCTACTTAATCAATAATGAAAAGCTTCAATCTTCAACCTCACCACTAAAATACCTGTAAATAACTGAATATTCAAACCAACTGATTTACTATGATTTAAGAACAACACATCAGTACAATTATTTTCTCGAGTTTTGAAATTTCCACTCCCCTTCCTTCATTAAATCAACAATGTAAGTACTGCATCATGAAACCATTTGAACAAATTCCCAACACTGACACAATTTTAAGACTGGAGTACTGGACCCAATCAAATGACATTTCATATTCAAAATCTCACCAAACTCTGAATTTTTCAGTAAAAACGACCAACGCCAGACACTGAAAATAACTTGTATTGATATCTTTGTTCAGCAAAAAAGGGTAGTAAAGACTGAACCCTTCCCCAAAATCCCAGCTTTTGAGGAACCCCTTCTGAACTATCCCAAAAAAGAAAGAATGGAATAGAAAATGTATAAACCGAGGAGTGATTTAAAGAGATGCAGAGCAGGTGATAAAGGGAAAAGTCACCTTTCCAATGGCTTCGAACAGAGTAGTATTGAAAGAAGCAGCAGTGAGAATGGGCATGGGAAAACTGGTGGCTCCAGGAACCACACTGGAAAAATGAGTTCCAGGACCAATGTTGGAGACTCCATGAAGAGCCTCAGACCACCATTCATACTTGGGAATCCCAAGTCTGGTTACCGCAACCGCAGAATCCACCAAGTTCCCAATTTTCTCCTGTAATGTTAGCCTTTTCACAAGGTCAGAAACTCTTTCTTCCACCGACAAGGACTTGTCACAGAAGGCGAAACCAGCCAAAGCAGGGTTCTTGGCAACATCGCAGGCAAAAACAGCAGATGTTTGCCCCCAAACTCGGCCACAACTCACCAAAACAGTGAAACAGAACAATGAGAAACAGAGGAAAACAGAGACCTTCGGTTCTCTGTTTTCAGTGCAGGCCATTCTTACGTATGACCTGACCTCCAATAAACAATTAAGGCAAAAACAAAAGAGCTATAAAAAGGGAAAACGGTGCTAAAGGCTGTGTTTTTCTTTTATCTATGAATCTATGTATGAATAAAATATGGAAATTAAGAAGACATTGTTTGTTAGCAACCCGTGAGTGGGGAGAAACAGAAGAAGGTGGGAAGGAAGCCCCCTGTTGGGATTGAATGCAAGTTGTATGTTTTTTTGGCGGAGAGCCAAGAGAATCTTTATATATGTTTGGACTTTGGAGGCTCAAGCTTCCATTTGGTGTGTGTGCAGTGTATATATACTGATTTTTGGCTAATGCATTATTCGTACAGTACAGAGTTATTATATTTTATTGTTGAATTATTTAGTAATTAAATTAGATTATTAATATTAGTGTTATAGATATAGAACACGATCAGCATTTGCCTGATACGGTAAATCACGTGAGGGGTGAATGTGACTGTGGCGGCTAGACGGTACTTTTGGCATTTTGGGGGGGGGGGGGGGGGGGAATTCAGTTAAAAAACTTAAATCAGATTGTGAAAATTATTTGTAGAGAATATAGATATAGATAATATATGGGGATAGTGAGAAATAAAGAAAGCTCTAAAATGTGAGTTAACTGTGAAGGAGGGGAAGTGATTGTGAATCTTGTGAAGCTTTCCATTCTAATATCTCAGACTCAAGTTGCATCTATGAGTCTTTTAGGCTGTATCAAATTAAATTATTTGGGCTTGTCCTTTTCTTTCGGCAATACCAAACTAATTGCACTTCCATATTTAATCCATCTGTGTGTATAAATCAATCAAACATATAATTATACAACATTATACATTTTATGCATATATTCGTGTTGAAAAAACAATAATGGGATATCAATATTTACAAAGAAAAAAATAAAAAAAATTGTCAATTACCCAATAGTCAGTGGGATTTGACTTCCTTTAACATTTTTGTGATTCTTTTCCATCTACCGAGTGAGATACTAGTAACATTTTTCTTATATAAATTACAAAGAAAAAAATTTAAAATTTAAATATTAAGAAAATAATACTGTTTTTTCTAATTATTAAGTAATTTTCTAATTAATATTTTAAATCTGATGATGTTTTAAATATTTGTAGTTAATCCATTCAGGTCAACCTAGTGGTGTGGGGCTTACTTGGGAGTAATTTATACAAGCTCTTAGCTTTAAATCTTATATGTTTAAAAGTGTCTATTACCATTCTAAAATGTCTGTTGTCACTCTTATTTAATTATTTTTATAATATTTATATATTAATATTCTAATTTTATTGGTTAAAAAATTTAAAAAGAGTGACAATAAACACTTTTAGAGGCTTTGTTGGGAGAGTCAATACCCACTTCGGTGATCTCTACGCCTCGAGGGGATTAGTCTTCGACTATCGGTCGGGCATACCCTTGGTTCACCCAAAAAAAAGAGACTCTATATATTTTTATTGTAAAAAAATGTTGTTTATTTTTTTCTTAACATGTAATAAACTCAAGAATAAAAAGTATTAATATTTTTAAGGGTCCGTTAATTCAAAATATTTATGCAAATACCATGTGACACAATTTTGGAACAATATTTTTTCTTTTTATAAAAATGGCAAAATAGTTTTCAAAAGTTGTGAATGGTGGGTGTAGGATGGAGGCGAGCACAGGCTTACGATTCTCACTGTCCAATCATAAAACCGTAAACTTAAAGTATGGATCAGTGGGACCCATTTGCCAATTGCACAATCAACTTCACGGACGAGCGGGCACCTCTTTTGTGGGGTCCATTTTGATTCATTAACCACTGCCTTCGCTGAGCCACATTCTCTCTGTAAACCAAATTCTATTCTATCCAAATTCAACTTTCAAAATAATAATAATAATAAAATAATAATAATAAAGGTGATGCACTTAATTAAATTATTAGTCAAAGCAGTGATCTTGCATTGTATGACATTAATATAATAATTAAGGGCAAACCTAAAATAGATCTAACCCATTCCCAGCTGGTTTGGTGCAAACCTACGTACACATCACAATTTTGACACTCATCAATTGAAAGTTCCATTAGCTAGCTGGCTGATCCAACTCAAAGTTCTCTAGTGTGCACATGCAACATAGCCAAAGGCCATTATCAAATAATATGATTCTTTTTTTTTTTTTTTTGTCATTTTTCACCTTTTTGTCAATGCTACTATAATACACTCCTAATAAAGTAATTTACTTTGCGAAACAGTGTAGTATTGTGTTGCATTTTTTTAAATATATAAATAATAAATTATAAATAAAGCGTATAAAAACAAAAGAAAAAAAGAGGGAGGGGGGAGGGAAAGAAAGGGTCACCTAATAACTTGGTATAAGGGCTTCATCAAATTGGATGTTGTTTTCACTACTAATAATTCTTGCCAATGAAAAACATTGAACACTTACAAAATCTAAATAATTTTGCATAAACAAACCTAACCATCACATTCGATGAATCTCACGTAATTATGGTTCCAAAATTATTATACTTTTGACTTTTAGGGAAAGAGAAAAGATTACTTCTATTTTTCACATAAGAGAAATTCGCAATTCGTTAAGATTAGACAATATACAGTGCAAGTAACTCAATAAGTATGCTTAGTTCATATTTTATTAATATTTTGGTAGGTCCCACAGATACACATTACTTTATCAATTTAAACAACTCTTACACTACAATGCAAAGTTTTTATTAAGCAACTCAAATGGGTCACATGCATACCACATACATAATGCAAGGTTCTTAGTTCTTACGCTAAAATTTTGTTTGTTTGTCTACACTTCTCATTAAAGCAACCATTGATCTTGGTTCCTTATTTAAGCAACTCACCTAAGCATCTAAATCACGTCAGGAAAACTGCAATAATAAAAAGTTACTTGCTAAGTTGAATTGTTTAGCACAAGTAATAGCTCTAAACAACCCCATTATAAATAGTCTTAGGAACTTTGAAGCTCAAATTAAAATTTGTACCAAAAACAAAAAAAGGAGGCTTAAAAGAGAGGTTGTTGTGTTTTAGAAATAAAAAGGAAAAGGACGACGTTGCATTTAATTCGTATCCTTAATTTGAACTTTTAAAACAGTAATCACTTTGATTAGGTAGTATTTGGTGTAATATAATACTACTTTCCTATATATAATCTTGATGATTAGTACATAATTGTGGTTGGAAGCTTGCGATAGATAGTCCTTCTTTCCCACTATCATCGTGTGCTATTGATAAAGACATTCTTCAAACTTCAAAGAGTATTATAGACATATATATTAGATCTGTATCTATATATCCTCATCCTCCACGCACTTTTTACTTTAGTTTATTTTTATTCAAATTAAAAAAATTAATTAGGTGACATCATTTTATTTTTTTAAAGGTCTAAGTAAGGTCCATCGTGTATGCTTCGCAGAACATAGTGGATTAAATTGTGGATACCGAATCTGGCTATTCTTCATTTCTTGTTTGGCTACCTAAGAGCTTCTCCCTCTTCACTTAAATTATAAGTAATAAAAATTTTATAACTGCTGTTCTAAAATATAGATAAATTTTAATTATTTAATGCTAATCATTAAAATATCGTTTATGGGCGGTTATATGATTGGGATATTTAATGAAATAGTTGAAAGAGAATAAAATTTTAAGGGTTTTATTAACCAATACCTAGGGACACTTGTTAAGGTTACTAGATTAAGAAAATTATTAATTATAAGTACACAACATTTTGTATCTAAAAAATACAAAAAACTATAACTTTCAACTCTTTTACTATATTTAGTTCCTTAAAAAATGCCTTAAAAATATTGTTCAGCATTTTCCAATTTTTAATATGCATAAATTAATTTATTTTTACTATATTTAAGTCCGAGTGAGGGAGAGGCCTGGAACCACAATTATTTAATAAAGTTGTTGAAGTTGTACAGTATGTTTTTAAATTAAAAAGGAAAGGCAGAATACTAGTTATTAATTAATTAGACGCCCCTAAAACATATCCCAATTCCCAAGTGACAATGGTCATTTCAGAAAAAGCATCTATTGTCTGTACATGATCATCTTTAATTTTAACTAACTAATTATACTATATAGATGCTGGGCCTTAGCTTTGATTAATACAGATTTGGATTTGGATTCCACATACATGAATATAGTATATATATACTTTTCATTTTCTTCCAACCATATATATATGATTTTGTATATGATATATGGTTCAATAATGAGATGAATCTCCATAAGGGGTAGGCAGAACCACCATTATATATATCCCTATATCTATATATATATATATATATATATATATTCTACCTTATCATTATTATTGTTCACTAACGTTTTAACTAATCCAATTTTGATGTGGATTTAATTCATGATAAGGTCCCACAATTACATAACGTAAACGGGAATCAAACATGATTTTGCCTCTCTTTTTTTTTCTTTTGTTTTAGGTACAAGTTTTGGAAGTAATTGTATGTGATTCTTCCAATGACATGCACAAATTAAAAGTATTGAGTATGATTGATTATGAGATAGTATGCCATTTAGTCATGGACTCATATGGCTATTACTAATAGAAATGCATTCATTGCCATTTCAGAGTACACGCCAAGCCTGATACATCTGTATGTATAACTGTATTCATGTAATACTTGATTTCGTTACTTTAATTAAAACTCTAACATAATTAATAGATATTATAGTCTCTTAAATACTAATGATCCAATTAATACTCATTAAATGTATCAAAATTATTTTGTTACAACAAACAAACTATATTTACTTTAGTGATTTCTTAATCTCAACGGAGATTAATTTTTAATTGTTGACTTAGGTGTAAAAATTTGTATTCAGGCTTTAATGGATTTATGGTGTATTTAGATTAGTTGTGAAAATTAATTATAAAAAAAATCAATTATTTGAAATATAATTAATTTTTATTTAGGTATATTTGCGATGAGAAGTGATTTTTATTTTTAGCTGTGAAAAGTAATTTTTAAGCTTTACCAAACACTATCTAATTTTTAGTTGAAGAACTAAATTTTTTTTCTATGTTAAAACAAAATCCAAAAACCTTTTTTAAGACTTTTTTCTATTTATTAATTAATAGTTATTGAGTAAACTTTAAAAATAAAAATCAATTTAGTTTATTAATATTTTTTATTAGATTTTATAAAAATTAATTGTTATTTAGATAAGGTTAATGTACATCTTGAATGAGGAATATTGATTATTGAAGAATGGTTCATTCTTTGTTTTCGGAAATATCGTTCGGTGGGGAAAGCCGAATGGGACAAAAGGGATATGTTTTTCAATCAAAGCATAAATACCTTTTTCTTTTTTCTTTTTTAAATAAATAAAAAAAGCATAAATACCTTTCTCATACGACGTTTAAGCACTACAAAGCAGAGCTGATATATATATATATATATATATATATATATATATATATATATATATATATATATATATATATATATATATATATATATATATATATATATATATATTTTATTCAACGGGTTTAAGACCCAAACAGAGCTTATATTGAAATTAAGGATTACAACACAATTTATAAGTAGTTGGTTTCTTAAACACACTAATACATAATCAAATATCCTAACTTTATATATGAAAAAAACTTTATTGAGAAAGAATGTATTCGTTTCTGATTTTTATAATATTTCTGTCACAAAATAATTACTAATTTTTAACAATGAGCAAAAGAATACTTTTAGTGTAAAAAACAATTTACAGTTTTACTAACTCGATGACTTCAAAGGCTATAAATGGGTTGGTAGGAAATTCCAAGAATTACCTAGGATTTAATGGTTCGTGTAATTAATGTTGAAAATCAAGTATAAAGTGGGAAGAGTGAAGTATTACATTGGATGATTAAGAGTTAAATGAAGGGTTTATAAGTGTAAAGACCCTTGCACCTAATGCCTTAAGGTTTTGGGTTGCATTGTAGTGTCCTTCACTTATATTCTCCCTCTCACCTACACTCCAAACAGTAGTATCAGAGCTAGGTCAATTAAGAGACCGAGACAAGTACGTGCCTCCCAATAGTGAAGTGATGGTGTCCCGCAAAGAGAATGAAAGTGACAACATTAGCCCTGGCAAGAGACCAGTGGTACCCACGTGTGGAGGGTGTGGAGCCCACAAAGTGATCGTTGAGTGAACGATCAGCCCACGTGTGGAAGAGTTAGACCATGGGAGGTGGAAGAGCGCGAGAGATGCAGCTCTGATGTGATCACGGGGCATGACCATGAGTACTCGTAGATGAAGAAAAAGACTTTCACTGTAGAGGGAACCATTCCAATGATGAAAGATGATTCACACTTGAGGGGGATTGTTGAGAGTCAAGTGTGAAGTAAGAAGAGTGAAGTCCCACATTGAATGGTTAAGAGCTAAGTGAAAGGTTTATAAGTGAAAAAATCCTTACACCTAATGCCTTAAAATTGAGTTGCATTGTAGTGTCCTTCACTTATATTCTCCCTCTCACCTACACTCCCAGCAATGACTTAGAAGCATTATTAATGTACTCCTATGTCTTGCTTACATAATTTAATGAATTGAATAATTTATTAACATAATTGAGTTCATTAAGTGAGTGGGAACTTTGATTTCTTTCTTTCTTTTTTTTTTTAAATACATTTTTGTCCCTTATGTTGTAAAAAGTTTCAGTTTGGTCTCTTATGTATTAAAAGTTTTAATTTAGTCTCTTATATTTAAAAAGTTTCACTTTGATTCCTTATGTTGTATTTTTGAATTATTTTGGGCCCTTACTTGAAAAAAAATATAACATAAGGGACGAAAGTGATTCATAAACACAACGTAAGGAACCAAACTGAAACTTTTAAAAGATAAAGGACCAAATTAAAATTTTTAAAATAAAAGAGAATAAACTGAGACTTCTCAACGACGTAAAGGACAAAAAATACATTTTAACCTTTATATATGATATTATGAATACGAACATTTGATTAAATAACAATTAAAAAAAAATTGAATTTGAATTCAATTATATATAGTCATTCACTGTCTGTGTAAAATAGCCACTGAAATTTCAAGGAATAAGATAGAAGAATGAGCTGCATTTTTTAAGTGCCAATAACATAGATTGTGTATGTATGTATCACAAGCGTTTAAGTGCCAATAACATAGAAGAATAAGATTGACTTTTTATAAGTTCTTGGCGAAATAAATAAAATGAGCTTTTTTAAATAATTTTTTTTATTAAACTATAATAAAGTTTTAACATTACATACGACCCTATCCATACATTATAATTTCTTAGGACATGATAATATACTTAATGGGTTTTTTTAAAAATAATTTTTTTCAAATAACAGCTATATATATATATTATGAGTTCCTTGAACATTGGACCTCGAACGAATGGTCACTTGTCCCTACCAGGGCCGACCCCGAGCTTAGATTCATTAGCACGACTTTCTTTAAGAAAAATCACAATTCAGAAACGTGTCAATTCAGAGACTTGTCTACATACAATGGTTAATTATAATTTGATCCGCAGTCAAGTATAAAATTTTTAAAAATATGCGTTTTGGTTCTCTATATATATATATATAATAAAAAAAATAAATTACATGAGACTTAATTATAATTAAATTTATATTTTAATATAAAGTGCAATGTTTTTGGCAAAATAACGAAAAAACCCAAAAAGTTTTGCAGCTTATCCCTGCCAGCTGCGCATGATGGGCCAGTTTTTAATATTGTTTGTCGGTTTGATGCACAAGCTTTTTTTTTTTTCTTGGTGACTTTAAGGCTACGTGATATTAACAGAATTATGTATGATGTATTTTGATTATGTTTGGTGAGAATGAATCCTAAAAAAAGTAGTCACTTTTTTTTTTTTTCCTGAAAACAATAGTCTCTAATTTCATTTGTTCTAACAAAAATATTTGATATATATCATGTCCATCCAAAATTTTTCGGGTTACAGAATATATTACTCTTGATTGAATCTCATTTGAATGTATTACTTAATTTTGTTTTATGTGTGAGCTTGTGTGTAATTTTTTTTGAAAAATAAAAACAGAGCACAGTAGATGAATTCATGGAAGAATTCAGTAGAAAAATATGATGAAAGTGTTGGAAAATTAATTGATGAATTGAACTTGACCTCACTGGTGTGTTAAACCAAAGGCAGGTGAACATATGTATGTAAACGAGATTCCAAAATCTAAATTGCAAACGTGGTCGCGTTGCATTTGTTGTGGACCACAATTACAATTAATGCGTATCAAAACTCTAGTGTTGCAGCTTATATAATGTGGTGGAACCTGGAACTTATCTTAATTTAAAACTGTGTTTGTGAATCATGAAGCATAAGGAAATAAGCATGACATTGGAAATGTTTGTGACAGAAAAAGGCATAGGAGAACCCTTCACATGGGTGTTTGTTTGTTCAGAGTTTAGACTTATTGCTTTACTTTCACCCAAATATTCTGTTACCGAATTGAATTGACAGAAACAGAGCCCAAAAAATCATTGCTATTAGTAGTTGAGGAGTCACCTTCATCTTTGTCCCTATGAAAATTCTATCCAAAACTTGAGATATATAGTTGCTTTAATAATTATATACAATGCGGTGTTTTAAATTAAAACACATGCTCAAGAGAAAGAGAAAGAGCACTACTGGGGTCATATTTTATTCTTATCCTAACTTTACAAAAGGCAATGTGTCGATGCATATCTCAATCCCAACGCTTGTGGCAGAAAAAAAGTATTATATTGCGTCTGAATGAGGAATATTCATGATCATGATCATTTATTTGGCATTTCAACTCCCTTCACAAACCCCACTTGATATTTCTCCGCCAATTATGTCTATGTTTAGTCTTCAGTTAACTAAAAATAATTTGCATTTCAATAATCTATTATCAGTTATATTTATTTAGACACAAATTTCAATTACATTTAATGAATAAAACAACTTTGAACTTTCGTGCCTAATTGCTACTTTATGGATATATTTTCAAAACAAAAATTTGGGACCTTTGAGGAACCAAAAATGTTATTCAATTAATTAGCAGTAGCACCGTGAAATTTGGAATTTGAGAGCATAATCGCTTAGATTTGACGACCTTCACTTTATGGATATTGAACTGATTGGATTTGGTGATTATAAAATAAATTTGTTTGTTTAGTTATTTCAAGGTGAATAACATAAGAGTAATGCTAAAAGATAGAAGGGATTTATGGTGGGAAGACGGTTTGTTGTTTTTGACTTTGCAGTAACGGTAAGATGGGACACCATTGTTTAATGCTTACCTTAAACAAGACACTTGCATTTACCCAAAAAAACAAATGGTGAAACTTTACGCCTTAATCATTTTGGTTTCATGTCTAATTGCAATACTAGGTTAAAGAGATGTGTTATATGTACGCATAAAAAAAAACTGATTTGTTACTTACTATTATATTTTTTTTATAGATTCTTTTAATATAATTTATTACTGGTATTTGACACCCATGCCTCACATAACTCTTTAATATGTTAAATTAATAATTTTATAGCATCTTTCATTTGTGTTTTAGCATAACAAATATAATATCATTGTGACTGGTTATTTCCGTGAAAAAAATAATGAATAGATTTACAGAATTATGAATTCCGGATATGCCTCGAAGCCAAATTATTAAATGTTATCTATATTATTGATAATTTAAAATAAATGCCAATCATAACAAATAAAATTATAAAAATCATTGTTTCTGAGAAGGTAGGGTTCAACGACCTCTCGTCACAGTAAATTGTCGCACCCAGTCACCATAGAAAGTGTCGCTTTAGGTTACATGAAATAATTTAAGAAATTTAATAGATGCATTTTCATTTTTTAATCAAAAAATAATCTTCAAGTGTATAGTACATGATCTCTAAAGAAAATTGGTTCAATTTTAAAAATATAAATATTATGTAAATTTATTTAGAAACTTCAAAGTAAATAATGCATTGTCTTAAAAAAAATCAAATCATTTAAGTAATTTAAAACACGTGTTTTATTTTTTAAATTAAAAAACACCAAGTGTATAGTATATGATTTCTAGAAAAATTGTTGCAATTTTAAAATTATAAAACTTATGTAAATTAAGATAGAAAATTCAAAGTGAATAATACATTTTTCCAGAAAAAAATAATTTAAATAATTTAAAAAATGCTTTTTCAATTTTAAATTAAAAAACACCACCTTTTTCACGTGTATAGTACACAAATTCTAGAAAATTGTAAAAATTTAAAAAATATAAAAATTATGTAAATTAAGCAAGAAACTTTAAGGTGAATAATATATTTTTTTCGAAAAAATAAATATAAGTAATTTATAAAACATGTTTTCATTTTTAAATTTAAAACACCCTATTTGTTTTAAGTGTATATAATACGAAAATTCTACAAAAATTATTGCAATTTTAAAAATATAAAATTATGTGAATTAGATAGAAACTTCAAGGTAAATCGTACATTTTTCCGAAAAAAATAATTTAAATAATTTAAAAAATGTATTTTTATTTTTAAATTAAAAAAACCATATTTTTCATGTGTATAGTACACGAATTCTAGAAAAATTGTTGAAATTTGAAAAATATAAAATAATGTAAATTAAACTAGAAACTTCAAGATGAATAATATATGGTTTTCAAAAAATCAAATAATTTAAGTAATTTAAAAAATATTTTCATTCCTAAATTAAAAAACACCCTATTTTTAAGGGTATAGTACGCGAATTCTAGAAAAGTTGTTACAATTTTAAAAAAAAAAAAAAGTTCATGTAAATTAAGCTAAAAACTTCAATGTAAATAACAAATTATTTTTCAAAAAAATAATATAATATAAGTAATTTAAAAAATACATTTTCATTTTTAAATTAAAAAACATCATCCTTCTCAAGTAAACAGTACATGAATTCTAGAAAAATTATTGTAATTTTAAAAATATAAAAATTATGTAAATTAAGCTAAATTTCAAGGTAAATAGTATATTATTTTCAAATAAATCAAATTATTTAATTAATTTAAAAAACACATTTTCTTTTTCAAATTAAAAAACACCCTATTTTTTAAGTGTATATTACATGATTTCTAGAAAAAATTGTTGCAATTTTCAAAATATAAAATTATGTAAATTTAGCTAGAAACTTCAAGTTGAATTATCCATTGTTTTTTTAAAAATGTCAAATATTTAAAGTAATTCAAAACACGCATTTTTATTTTTTATTCAAAAAACATTTTAATCTTCAATTGTATAGTACACAATTTTTTTAAAAAAAATGATTCAATTTTAAAAATTTAAAATGTTATTTAAATCAATCTAAAAACTTCAGAGTGAATAATATATTATTTATTCAAAAAAATCGAATAATTTAAGTAATTTAAAAAATATATTTTCAAGTGTATAATACAAGATTTTTTAAAAAATTGTTGTAATTTGAAAAATATAAAATATTATCTAAATTTAACTTTAAACTTTAAAGTGAATAATGTATTGTTTTGAAACAAATCAAATCATTTAAGTGATTTAAAAAATGTATTTTATTTTTAAATTAAAAACACCACATATTTTTCAAGTATATAATACACAATTTCAAGAAAAATTGTTTCAATTTAAAAAATATAAAATTATGTAAATAAAGCTATAAACTCCAAGGCCGGGTAAATAATACATTAATTTCAAAAAATAAAACTTTTTAAGTAATTTAAAAAATATATTATAGGCCGGATAAATATATTTTCATCGGTCACATAAATGTCAGTGGGTGGGACTGTTCGATGTCCATAGTGAGAGTTCTAGGTTATGACCACCGGTTTTCCGTGAGCGGTTGGTCAGCGATGATGTACTCCGGCGACGGGATCACGTTGTTGGTTCACTGTAATTTGTTGTTGTTTTGTCTTTTTGGGGTTTCTAAATTCAACATGAAAGGATTCTAAATGAAAGAAATAATCATACAATTGTATTTTAGTATATAAGTTTAATTGTTGGAGCTTTCAATGAATTAGGGATGCCATTAAAAAATGAAGAAACAAACTTCAGGAATGGGTGAAAGAAGGGTCGTACAGGAAGGGAAAGATGAGAAATTGGGAATGATTAGATGTAAATGAATCATGTGAGCAATTATTTGGATCTTTAAATCTGGACCCTCCATCTTAATCAAACGGTGTAAAATAATTCCTCATACTCTCGTATAAGATAGTCTTTCTCACTTGAGTTGATCTCATATATATATATATATATATATATATAGAAGTTTGTTAACGTACACCTACCTATTTTTTAGAAGAAGTGCGTTAGCAAGCTATACCTTTTGGATGTATTTTAAAAAATCTAGTAATAACTTGCTAATGCACTCCTATAAAATAAGTAGGTGTACGTTAGCAAACCCCTGTAGGACTTGCTAACGTACATCCACTTGTTTTATAGAAGGAGTGCGTTAGTAAGCTACACCTTGTGGGTGTATTTTAAAATTTCAAGTTATAACTTGCTAACGCACTCCTTCTAAAATATATATATATATATATATATATATATATATATATATATATATATATATATATTGGTCAAACACATACTTCACACTACACTACTCTTAAATGTAGGTCCTAAATATACTCCATCGAGAATTGAAACCCTCTCCCCCCTCAAGCTTCAAGAGCTTCTCCTTATGTCAATTGAGTTACAAACTCTTGGCAACTATATAGTATATATGATGTCCCAAAAAAACGTTGTAATTTTAAAAGTATAAAAATCGAGCTAAAAACTTCAAAATAAGTAACACATTATTTCAACAAAACTTTAAATAATTTAAGTAACGTTAAAACACCCCATACACTTTTGATTTTAAAAATACCATATTTTTTAACTGTATAATACATGTACTCTAAAAAAACCTTTACAATTTTAAAAACAAATAAAATTATATAAATTGATATAGAGACTTCAAAGTAAATAATAAATTATTTTTAAAATATTTCAAATAATTTAGGCAATTTTAAAACACGATATTCATTTTTATTTCGAAAAACACTTTATTTTTTAAGTGCATAGTACATGATCTTTAAAAAAATATTGTAATTTTAAAAATATAAAAAATTATGTTAATTGAGCTTTAAAATTTAAAGTGAATAGTAAATTATTTTAATAAAGCTTCAAATAATTTAGGTAATTTAAAAGTACTCGCTTTATTTTTATTTCGAAAAACACCTTATTATTCAATGACTTAGTATACTGTCTCTGAAAATATTGATGGAATTTTAAAAAAAATAGAAAAATATGTAAATTGAGTTAGAAACTTAAAAATAAATAAGACATTATTTTTAAAAAAGTTTCAAATAGTTTAGGTAATTTAAAAATCGTGTTTTAATTTTTATTTTGAATAACACTCTATTATTCATGTGTATAGTACACGATCTCTAAAAATTCTTTTGAAATTTTTTAAATATACAAATTATATATCGAGCTAGAAATTTCAAAGTGAATAAAACACTTTTTTTTCCAAAAGCTTCAAATAATTTATGTTATTTAAAAATTGCATTTACATTTTTAGTTCGAAAAATAACCGATTCTTCAACTGTATAGTTCACGATCTCTAAATCAACTATTATAATTTAAAAAATATATAAATTATGTAAATTGAGCTTGAAACTTCAAATTAAATAAATATTTTATTTTTAGAAAGCTTCAAATAATTTCGGTAGTTTAAAAATACTCTATTCACTTTTATTTTGTAAAACACCCTATATTTCAACTATATAATACATGATCTCTAAAAACATCATTGCAATTTTAAAAAAAAATTATGTAAATTGAGCTAGAAATAATAGTAAATAATATATTATTTTCATAAAAATTCAAACATTTTAGGTAATTTATAAAGCTCATTTTCATTTTGATTGCTAAAAGTACCATATTCTTGTAAATTGTATAAATTGAGATTGAAACCTCAAAGTGAATAATATATCATTTTCAAAGAGTTTCAAAAATCTTTTGTAATTTAAAAAACACATTGTCATTTTTATTACAAAAAAACACTCTTCTGTTCAAGTGTATAGTACACGATCTATAAAAAAACATATTGCAAATTTAAAAAATAAAAAATTATGTAAATTGAGCTAGAGACTTCAAAGTAAATAATATATTGTTTTTAAAAAATTTCAAATAATTTAGGAAATTTAAGAAACATATTTTCATTTTTATTTCGAAAAATACCATTTTTTGTAACACCCCAGCCTTGACATAGGATACTAATAGTCCAGGAATTCACTGTACGTGTTTCTTAGAGCTTCGACACTCCCTTAAGTGGGTCGAATAAATCTACATTCATTCCAGAATTTGGAAATTGGGACCTTGCGTGAATTCGAACTATGACCAAAAGAGATATAGTCATGAATTCCTTAAATCCAATGCCAAATAGTGCAATCTAACAGTGCAATTACTATTTGCGCCACAGTTTTTTTTTTTCTCACACGCCTACTTATTTTCAGAAATTATTTTCTAAATTATGTTACAAAACTTAAACATTCCAAAAAAATAATTTTCGAAATTCTCCAAAAAAAAATCGAAATAGATCTAATTAGTCAGGGTGAGGGAGTTGAAAGAAGCGTTGGCTTTGGGGGAATTTTGATTTTCATCAAGATTCACAATAAGTGATAGAATTTTGATTTTTTTTTTCTGAAAATTGAAAAACAAACAAAAAAACCCAAATTCTATATAAGTTTTTAAATGAAAAAAAAAATCTTATCTTAAACCACAAAGAATTGGTTAGTTTATTGCCTAGCTTTCCTTGTGTATACTTTAAGGATAGCATTAGTTATGAATAAAGAAAGAAAGAAAGAAAAAAAAAAAAAGAAAGAAACTCTAAATTTTGCAAACTAAGGGAGAAAGGGAGATACTAAGCTATTTGAATGAAACCCAAGGGTTTATTCCCTTTTGGTAGATATGATTATTTCACCAAGAATTCAACATTTAGGTAAACCTTTAGGGGGTGGAAGGACTTTTGTTTGAGGATAAGGCCCATCTTTCACCAGGAACACCATAGACATCCCCCAATCTGTATGCCTCTCAATATGGCAATGCATCAACCACATCCCTAATCATCACCAAATATTGAAATTACAAGTCAATAAATCAATTATATTGTTAATTCACAAAATTATTATAATTTTCAACTTATTAATTAAACAAGTGAAATGCTAACCTGGATTATTGGCCCTGAATCTGACTGCAACCCAACCATTTTTGGGAACTCCAACTGTGGTCTCCTCTGGTGGATCAACAAGATTATAATTTTTAGGATCCTTTTTGGGATCAAAATTCCCAAAACCCAATCCCACAACATAGAAGCTATATCCATGCAAATGAACAGGGTGATTATCACTTGCTAACACATTTGTTCCCTGCAATATAAGCTCAACACTAGCATTATATTCCAAAACCAACACCTTAGATCCAAATGCTGGGGTCAACAAGTATTCTGGCAATTTATCACCTGTGTAATTGAATTTCCTTCCTGGGTTTCTAGGGAAATCCTTTTCAAACACACCTGGGATTTTATAATAGTAGGCACTCAGAAAATCAACATGTGGGTACACAAGGCTAATGTTGTTAACGCTAGCTGCAAACCTTTTTCCAAAGGGTCCTGTGCATGGTTTATGATCAGTGCAATTAAGCAGATTAACAGAAATTGTGAACAATAAATGAGTGTCCACTTGTGTTGGCACTTTGACTGGGTGGGTTTTGCTTGCAAGGCTTCTGAATTTTTTAGTGAAATCAGTTGCTGCTTGTGTGTTGTTATAAGAAGGAAGATGAGGGAGAATTGGTCTTTTTATATGATGGTTTGAACCATGGTATATAAGAGAAGCTGTTGTGGTTGTATTATCAAAACCAGCACCAATAGAACTTGAATACACCTTTGCATCCATGAGATAGTGACCTGGAGTTTGATTTGCTTCCAATAAAATGTCCATGGATTGACCAGGTGCAATCATTATGTAATCTGTTCTTATTGGTTTTAGATAGCAACCATCTTTGCCCACCACTGTCAACTTGTGATTTGCAATGGCAAAGAATTGTTCTTCAACCATCACTGCATTGATCATCCTAAGAAGATATGTTTTTCCATACTCCACAAACATCTTAAATGTCTCTGTCACATGAAAAAAAAAAAGGAATTATAATTATAACCATATGAGAAATATGTAACACAACATTAACATATTTGTTCATGTTAACACTCTAGGAGGTAATATAGTATACCTTTTTTTGAGCAGGGATATAGGAGACCAGGTTGGCCATTTATGGTATATGCATCTGATAGAATTGGCTCTCCTCCTGTTTTGTTTGCTTTCCTTGGAAGGCCCATAACTTCTTCTCTCTTCCACCACTCCCCTACACAATTATGATAAAATTATTCCAATATGGCAATTATACTAAAAATCTCTAGTCAATTCAATCCTCTACATTGTATAGTTCGAGCTATTCGGATTTTATGAGTTCATTGTAAGTCTTTAGTTTTGTAAAACGACAACTATTTTAATTACTTTTAGTTTTATTTTTCACCGTTGTCTTATAACTTTTTAGTGTCTTCTTGTACTAGAAAGTACTAAAGTGATTGTCCTTATACATAATAGGAACTAACGAAAAATTGTTAAAATCTCATGACTAAATTGTCTGACATCAACAATCTCAAGCATTTAACTGTATAAAGGATACCTAATATGATTGGAACCTCAGCATGAGGTTTGGGAAAGGGATAATGGTGTCCAGGCTTGGGATAAATGATGAGAGCTCCATGAACTGTGGCTCTTGCCCACCCACTATGTGCATGCCACCATATTGTTCCTTCCTCTGTTGTCAAATGGATAATCTGTTTGAACATATTTCCAGGTTTAATTGGACATTGTGTTATGTATTCTGGTCCATCTGACCATGGATTCCTCACTTGTCTTGCCCCATGCCTGCAAAATAAAATGAAGTTGAATACAATACATAACCACATTTTTTTGATCTTATATGTTAGGAAGGCACATACCAATGCATTGTTATATTATATTTTCCCTGGTTATAAACCTTAATTATAAGCTTGTCTCCTCTATGAGCTTTCAAGGTTGGACCCGGAAATTCCCCATTTACTGTCAAGATGTTTTTGGTACTACATAGTCTAGTGAAGGGTGAAGATTGTATCTGCAAAAGAAAAAAAAAACGTTTACAAAATTTATGTGAGGAGGAACTGAAAACTTAATATAGATTTGTGTCATACAACCATTGCTAGAGAGAGAGAAAGAAGCACTTACCACAAACTTGTGATGATGAACTTTTCCATTTGCAATGTGAATAAGAAGAAGAACTAGAGAGAATGCCAAAACTTTTAAAGCTTGTGTCTTGAAGATCATCATTGGTTTGATTTGGATCATATGATACGACTTGCGACCTCAAATGTCTGTACTTTATTATATGCTCCATATTCTCTAATAAATGCAACAGATTCACATTTATTACAACAAACTTTGTTACGTTGACCAATGTATCTGGTGTGGATTTTATACCTTAGCTACAAGGATTGTTCTGTAATCTTGAGATCACATTTGATTTCTTACCTATCAAAATAATTTAATTAATTTACTGAATAACCTTTATCATTTGAAACTTTAGATAAAAGGATATAAAAGAAAGAAATAAACATCAATTTGACCATCCAAAATTATATGTATCATTAATTTAGTTCTAGAAAAAAAATGTAATACCAATTGAGTCAAATATTTAAAACACTCTCATGTAAGCTCTATATTACCTTCGTTTGGATCCCAAGACAGGTGCAGATATGTTATGAATGCATTGCTGGGGAGTTTTATAACATATAATACTTAATTCAATTTTATTTATAATAATATTTAATTATCATATAAAATAATTATTTAATTATAATATTGTATAATAATTAATTTTTACAAATAAAATAAGCTATAATAATTAATCGTTAACTAATTATTATATATGATATAAGATTTAACTATTATAAACAAAATAAGTTATTATAACATTATTTATTATTAATTTATCATTATAGGAGTAATATTTATTATATGGGAAGGGTATTTTGGAGAACCTAAAGTTTTGTCTTGCATCTACCCAAAACTCCCTTAGCTAGAGGAGAAGATCTTTTTTGGTGGACCCCACACACAAAAAACTTTGATCCTCTTCACCTCTCTCCTCTTCCGAACAATTCAAGTCTCTTATTTCTACTGTAAATTCTACAATAGAAAATGCTACAGAGCATGAAATTGTTTGAACAAATATCAACACTGGTTATCATAGTTAAAAGTGATTATTTGAACTTAAATGGAGAAATTAAATCATATGAATTGCGCTTTTATGTTGAATTTAACCTTCATCACACCTTAATTTGAATTGGGAGAATAATGACTCTCACAATTTTTCTAAATAACACATCTCTTCTACTATAGTACCTCTCTTCCTCTTCTACTATAGTACCTCTCTTCCTCTCAACTTTTTCCTCATCTGTCTCGTCCTAATCAAACAAAGGATACTGACATTGTCACTATCCCATTTAAAAATGAAACGATTGTATTTCAAATATTAGCGATAGCATCATTTGTAAAATAAGCGTTTTTTTTTTTTATTTTTACTATTTTACTAGCAATATCCTTAAAAAAAAATATTTTTAACACCGATCTCTGAAAAATGACAATCTCATCCCCAACTAGTAGGATGTTGATCCGAGCCTCCTAAAAAAATTAGTAAATGAGATGGCCTTTCCTCCTTTAAACTATTCTAAAACCTAAAAGAAGGATATATGAGAAAATTCAATGGGAAAAACTGTTTTAACATTTTGTGAAAAAAAATAAAATAAAATAAAACATAGATCGGAGTCTCAATCAGGGACAAAATTTACCTCATCAACATTGAGTTTGGTTCATACTTTCTGCTGATTCTGCAGTTTATGTTGGCACTTTCTCAAAGTCCAAACAAGATCGTTGCAATTTTGTGCCACCCTAAGTATTCTGCATTCCGATGGCCTATATACAGAGCATTGCTCTTTGGAAAAATGTTGGGTTAAATTATAATAAATTTTAAAGAGTCAAAATTAATTTTGATCGATAAATTAGCAGTTTATTTTTGTGTTTAGAAAAAGTTAAATTTAATTTAAGTTTCCAAAATTAATTTTGGCTAAAGCAAGGTGAGACTTGCTTTCACGTTGGGTTGAAAAATTTACACTATATTTTTAGTCTAAACTTGCTTTTGAGAAACAAGTTCGCAAACATAAATAACGTTATTTTAAAATTAATTTTACATAAAATCAATTCTATAAAATCACATTAATCCAAAATTAATTTTACTAAGTTTAAACCAAACACGCATATAGTTAGGATAGACCAGATTTATTATTATTATTATTCAATACACAAGGAAATTTATTGAGTGCCCAGCAAATTTATTGAGTGCAAGCATTGTGTCAGAATGAATCACCTCTTGTTAAAAAAATAAATATGATGTATCATATTATTATTTTTATATTTATCTTTTTTTTATTAATATTTATAGGAATTTATAAATTTAATATGTATTTAATATTTATTATAAGAGAAGTGAATACAAAAGTACTAACATGATAAGCAACTTTTTGAGAAATTTTATGTTATTAATTATAAGAAAATTTAATTACTTTTATTGCATTTAATAAGGAAATATCTAAAATACTTTTAATAATTAATTCACTTACTACTTGTAATAAACACATTTTGCTCTTTATAATAATACTCTGTCTGGTCCTTTTTATAAGGACCCAACATAAAAATTGTAGTTATTAAGAAAACATGAAATTATGTTAGTTAATGTATTGGGATTTTAAAAAATTATATACTCTTTCATAGTTACCCTTATTTAATGTATTAGGAAATAGTAAAAAATATTAATTCTCTTTGTAATTCAAATATTGAAATTAAAAAAAGTTGCTCATTATGAAGGACAAACATGGAAAAGAATAATTAATATTTGTAAATTTTAATAGATGGTCTTATAAAAAGGACCACTGATATTGTCTGAAAAAGGGTCTTATATATAGGACAAGAGAGAGTAATAAATTTGATAGGAGTAATTTAGGAAAACAAGTTATTTCTTACTTGGAACTAACAATATTAAATGAGGTTAACCAACATTATTGATAAGTGTAAAATTAACTAAGGTGCTGTTTTTTGAAATTTTACAAAGAAAAAACTGAAAATACTGGAAACAAACAACAGAATGAAAACAGAAAATAAAAATACAAACCAAACCGCCAACGGTTGAAAACGAATGGAGTACATCATATTATTTTTTAATAGAGAGGATATATTTCCATTATATTATATATATTCTAGAAAGTTTTTCAATTCTCTTGATTAATTGTTTAAAAATAATTATAAAAGTATAACCATGACCATGCTTTAAAGGATATGCTTAAAAACATTTAATTGTTCAAATGTGTATATCAAAAAATGTTGTACTCATTTTAATAATTTTTTCATCTAAAAAAAATTAGTTTTCACGTATCGAAAGAAAATGCATTTGTACACATAAAAAACAACTTTTCTAACAACACACAGAAGTCGGTCAAGTGATAGAAAATTTAACTTGTTTTCAAGTACTCAAAACTTGCAGAGAATACAAATCTATAGATAGAAATTTTTTAATAAAATAATAATGACTTCCATAATTTCAATAAAAAAATCCTTTACTTACCCATAAAAGATTACTATATGTACATTTTTATCACGGTAAATTTGTACAAGTTAAAAAAATTGTTTATTAAATAATGTTACTTTTTTTTAAATATTAAATTCCTTTTGAATTAACGAAGTATTTTATATTTATTAGAAAATTTAATTTTCTTAAACAAAACTCTAAATTTGATTACCTTGATAGTAATCTAGTGGGAATATTACTCGAATATCAAGTGAATAGAATTATGCTAGGAGCAAATCTCCATTTCTCCTAAAAAAATTGGCTGATAAAAAAAATACTCTGAATTCAAATTTTATAAATGAAAAAACAAATACCAAAATAAAAAAAAAAAAGAAAGAAAAACCAAATACCAAAAGGAATTTACTCTCAACAAATAAATTCACTTTATTTTTCAAATCATATTAATTAAAAAATTAATTTTATTTCTATATACCGAATGTCTCAGACAAAAAAGTTATGTTACAACCTTTTAATATTCTATTATTATTATTTTCGCACCGGAAAGAAATAATATTCTTTTATTTAAATTTCTCAACTATTGTATATAAAAGCTAATAATAATAAGCATTTAATATTTTATTTTTCAGCTATTAAAGTTATATTATATGTATAAAGATCATTTATAAAATTTTCATCAACTTTTAGTTAAATAATAATTTTTGAACAACAATAATAGATATACATTAAAAAAAGTATGTTTTCCTAAAACTTAATTAAGAAATATATAAAATATTATTGAACTTCAAAATAAGAAAGAATTTAAAAGGAATAATATTTTTAAAGTATTAATATTCCACACAATAGGTAAATTCTTAATTTTTAGATATTTGTGTACGAGTACATATAAAAGGAAGATGCGAATAATATATATCTATAAACTTTTTTCTGAAAAATGGAATTTATTAAAATATTTAAAAAATAAAAAATATATTTTCTATTTTAAATAATTTATATACTTATTATGCTTTTTTTAGTAATACTTTAAATCATTGATACCTTTTCTAAAAAATGCATTTTGATCCTTTATAACTCTATTTAAAGTTTCTATAATAATTTTTTTATTCTTTTGATTCCCAAAATTTCTTTTCCCGTTCAATTTGATTTTTTTCTATTAATTTCGTTCAATAGTTAACAGAAAAAAATGAAACAAACTCGTTTTAACTTAGAATTTCTTTCTTCTTAACATCAAAACTGTCACCACAAAAAAATTTCATATTAGCTACGCAAAAATTTGTAGTTAATTTATAATAATTCGGTAGCAAAAATAGAATAGTTACAGATTAGTTATCAATTAACTATCGAATTTTTAAGAGCTAATATTAGGTCGCTAGCCAATTTGTAGCTAAATTTTTTTTGATTATTTGTAGCTAATCACTATTTAAACCGTAGCTAATATATCGCTAAATTAAATATTTTTAATTGTTAAAGTCATTCACCGTACCGAATCAACCGGGCTCCGATACCACTATCTGGACAGAGAGGGTAGAGCCAAAGACACAAGCCAAGAAAATGGACCAAAGTGTAGGACACCACAATACAACAAATATCTTAATACAACCCAATTCCTTAAGACAATATGTATATGAGTCCATCCACTTATAAAGCATTTAACTTGCTCCTAACTATCCAATATGAGACTTTGATTCATTATGGACTTCATATCTAATTAGTAGCTAATTTAATAGTTAATCCATAGCTATATTTGGTAGCTAATTAGTACCTAATTAGTGACCAAGAAAAATTAGTTAGGAAATTTTATTTAGTAGTAGCTATTTAGATACAAATTAACTATGATATTTTTTGGTAGCTATATTTTATAGCTAATTAGAAGTTAATTTGGTAACTAATTAGTATTAGCTACGAAATTTTTTTAGTAACTAATTTGTAGTTATTTAAATATAAATTAGCTATGAATAGAAATTAGTAGCTATATTTTGCAGCTAATATTAAATTTTCTTATAACCCGTGTCCTTTTGTCCCATCAACTATTTAATAAAGTTAACAGAAAAACCAAACTAAATTGAAAAAAAAAAATTATTAGATCTAAACGAATATTAAACTTTAAGTAGATTCATAGGGAAAAAAGGGTATATTTTTGCCTTTTTATTTTATTTTATTTTATTATTTTTTGGATTTTTATTAAGGTATGAAGTTTGGATGCTGAATTTATACAAGTTCTTCGGACTGACATGGTGGGGACGGTCACCATTCAACTGAATTTCACTTTCTAATCACCTTTTTATATTCGTTCATCATTTCATCGGTCATATAAAATACATACATATATACATATATTCTTAGGCAGTTTTTTTCTTTGCAAGTTTCGTTTTTTCTTTTAATTATTTTTATGTTTATTTTGGTTGTTCAACTCTTCTTTTATAAAAAAATTGATCTCTACTGTAAATCAAATTCTTCCATTAATATTACTAAGGTGATTCATAATAGAAATTAAATTAGATCAATATAAAGAACTAAAATAAACTTAAAAATAATTAAAAGACCGAAATAAAACTTACTTAAAAGTTAAGATACTAAAACAATGATTTTACCTATATTCTTATATACATATAGAAAAAGCTAGAACATATTCAGTAAGCTTTCTTTTTTTCTACTATACATAGTCAATTTTAGATACTTGCTTTACACAGTTATTTTATATAGACATTAAATTTATTAAATTAATTATAAAATTATCATAATAATTATATATGTAAAATTTTAAAATATTAAACATTTTAGAGATGTTTTCTTATAAAATATTTACTTATGTTTTAAAAAGTCTATCACTCGTTAAATTGGTTAGCAAATTTTTAACTTTTAATTTTAACAATTAATTAGCAAATTTTGATGTCTATATTATATAAAGTTGTTAAGTAGTTGGAGTAAAGTAAATAGATCCCATTCATATATAATTCAGATATAATAAGTGTTTAAATATATTTAGTCGTCGACCTATTTTAGAATAGATCGACGACGAATAATAAAGTGCCACCTCATCAATTATTTAATATATATATATCTTATTAAGAATTGAATAATAAGTATCATAATATTAAATAATGCAAAGATTTGGAAAGAATTTAAATTAAAACCTAATATTTATTCTTTAGAAATCGGTCTTCAAACACAAATAACTTGTTGAAGTCTATAGTTCTATTAAGATTAAATTAAAATAGATTATAGGTTTGTTTTTTTAATGATTTGTAAGAAAATTAACTAATTAAATACTGAAAAAAATAGAAGAAAAGATTAAAAGATTTTTGTAAGAGCAACATATTTATTGGTGCTTTGATTTTCACATGGAGACCCTCGTTGCTGTGATATCATCCTTCTTTTTTCCTTTTTCGTGAAGAAGAGACCAACCAAGAACAAAGAAACCATGTATATAGTAATTTGATATGTCAACCATAAATATTCGTGAACGAATTCAACATTGTTGATGTTACGATATATTTTTTTTCATATTAATTAGTACTATATTATGTTTTTTGGTAAAGAATTAATGTTATCCAATTATAATTGATAATTGGTTTGGTTTGATTATTTTGTAATATTGTTTTCTAGTTTTAGAATTATATTTTATTGATTTGGATAGTTACTCACTTTTATATAAATAAGGAAAATATCGTGTGTACTCCTACTGTACACATCAACTCATTTATATCTATGTTTAACCACTTTTTTAATAATAATATGAGTACATAGAGCAATGATTACTCTATAAATAAGTGATATAGTGTAGTCTTAAAACACACTAATAATAAGAAATAGAGCATTATTATTATTATTATCTTTCTTTTGTTGAGTTAGCTCTGTCTTAGGTTCTCTTCATCAAAAAATGGAGCGAGTGACTTCATTTGTTATTTGCGCAATTGTGGTGTTTTGTTTGGTGCTTAAGGCTTCTTGTAATGTCGAAAGTGCGTACGTAGTTTAAATATAATTGAATTGAATCTACTAATATAAGTTGCCCTTCATTATCTATATTATATTATTTTTGGTAATAATGGTTGTTTTTGTAGCACAGGTGATGCCCTGTATGAATTTAAGACAAATTTGGTTGATCCAAACAATGTTCTTCAAAGCTGGGATCCTACCCTTAACAATCCCTGCACCTGGTTTCATGTTACATGCAATGATGATAACACTGTCAACCGTGTGTAAGTTAATACATACATACATAAATACATGTTTCATAACATTCATGTAAGTTTTGTTTTAATTATGTATGTGTGTTTGGTCAGTGATCTTGGAAGTACAGGCCTTTCTGGTCAACTGGTTCCACAACTTGGTCAACTCTCCAATTTGCAGTTCTTGTAAGTAAATTAAATTTCACTCTTTCTTTCTCACTTGTTTTAATTACTACTTGTCTTCTCTGCCACCTGATCACACTTTTGTTTTTCCCATTTCAATGACAGACAACTTTATAACACTTCAATAACTGGAAATATCCCAAACGAGTTTGCAAATTTGACAAACTTGATTGCCTTAGATCTTTACTTCAACGCGTTAACCGGTCCCATACCAACTTCATTGGCCAACCTTCAAAAACTACGTTTCCTGTATATCTTTGTTTCATCAATTCCATTTCATTTCTTTATCGATACCTTTTTTATTGCTGCAAATAAATAAACTAATTCAATATTAATTCATTCTGTTCCCCAATTCCAATATAGGCGTCTCAATAATAACAACTTGACAGGACAAATCCCCATGTCTTTGACAAACCTTGCTTCACTGCAAATTCTGTGAGTGCTACTCCTTAATTAATTAATTGTTATTATAAAATTGCTACCTGATGACACTGAATTTATTTATTTATTGTGGTCTGTGGAATATATACAGTGATCTCTCAAACAACAACCTCACCGGGATAATCCCAACCAATGGCTCATTTGCATCATTCCCTCCAGCCAGGTTGCTGGTGCAAATATTAATTAATTATATATTGTGTTCATAACATGCCTAAAATTGTTGCTAATCTTGTGTTCGACTTAATTTACAGTTTTCAAAATAATCCTGGCTTGATACGATCACCTTCTTCAGGTTCAATTCGTTGATGTCTGTTTATTATTATATAGTATATTATTTGATTGAGTACATAACATGACTTGCTCTGTTTGTATGGTAGGAAAACTGAGGAAAAAACTAAGCAACTGAGTGTGAGACAAGTGTTGGCCTCAATGTCAAAACATAACTGCTCTTTCGCATTCAGGATTTTCGTACAAATTACTTAAATAAACAGTAATGTAATGCTTATCATGTACTCTTGACAAAGGGAACATTAATAAATTATTGTTATATGTTTGGTATACTAGTAAAAAAACAGAACACAACACATGAAATCAAAGAAAATATAATAGAGGGTGTTAGTATTCCATTCAATATATAAAAAAAAAACATAATAGGACACATTAGCAGAATTAACATTAATCTCAATGGGTCATCTCATATTGTGAAACTAAAATAATATATCTATAAATTTCTTAAACATTATATTAGTTTTTATTTGATCAAAACATTTTTTTTTGAAAATTTATACTATGAAAATATATTCAACATAAATTATATTTATTAATTAATTTTAAAAGTAAATTTAATAATTATGCTTCTTAAAAAAATTGTATTTAATAATTCAAAAATATTTGCATTATATCAATATAAAAATTAATTAATTTTTAAATTATTGCATAATTATGCTCATAAAAAGTATATATTGAAAAATATTTTATTTTATTTTTTATTTGGATTTTTATGTTGTAAAGTAAAATAGAGTTATTATATGTATATTATACAATGTTATGTTGACCCCTCATTTATTCCACTAGCACTGTTGCACCACATCAGCATATTTGTTTGTGTTGGAATTAGGTTTTCGCTCATATTTTCTCCTGCCTTTCAATGTGTATTAAACATATGCCACTTACAATTTATTATCAAATTCTAATTCACATTTGGTTAAGTAAAAATCAATCACAATAACATAAGGCTAAAATACTTTTATGTTTTATCGAATTCTTATTTTGGTCCTTTATGTTTATTTTTTCTCAATTTGGTCCTTTATGTTTATTTTTTTCATCAACGTTAGACTCTTCTTTGATGAATTCGTTAGTCTAGTTATAGCTGAACTGCATACGTAGCACCTGCATGGCATTAGCGGCGTTAGTTGTCATCCCTTTCCAGACTAAAACGATATCGTATTGAATTTTTTTCTTAAGCATATGCAGTTATGTTAACTTAGACTAACGGAGACACACTTACGAAAAAAATTCAATACAGTGTCATTTTAGTTTGGAAAGGAATGACAACTAATGCCGTTAATTCCATATAGGTGTCACGTATGCAATTATGTTAACTTAGATTAACGAATTCAAAAAAGATAACGAAAAACTTTGAATTCAATTTTTATTTAATATTAATTATTTAAATGAAAATTTACATATATAATATCATTTCAAAAATTATTAATCATTTACACTTTCCACCGTATATGAATATAAATATGCATTTCAAATCAATAAAATAAATTTCAAATTTACTAAAATCTTCATATATACTAAGATTACAAAATGCATTAATCATTAACCACACTCCATTGTATATAAATACACATATTTAACAAGAATGCAATGAAAATTAACTTACAATTTAATGTATTCTCTATTTTCAAGAAAAATCCTGAATTAAATTATATTTAAATTGAAGAGAATATATTATTAAGTTTTAAGTTTCTAGCTTAATTTTCAGAATTTTTTATATTTTTAAAATTGCAACAATTTTTTTAAAGATTGTGTACTATATATACACTTGAATGATCGGATGCTTTTCCAAATTAAAATGAAAACATGTTTTTTAAATGACCTAAATTATTTATAGCTTTTTGAAGATAATGTGTTATTCACTTCAAAGTTTCTAGTTCAATTTAAATAATTTTTTATTTTCTTAAAATTGCATCAATCTTTTAGAGGACATGTACGGTACACTTGATGAATTGAGTGTTTTTCGAAAAAAAATGGAAACAAGTTGTTGCAGCACAGGGTTTTCGGATATGGGTTCGTAGACTTATGAGGTGTGGACATTAGTGAAGAGGGTGGAGGAGGAGGAAGAAGGAGTAAGAGAAAAAGGATGGTGATGGTGGTGGCCAGGGTTCAATTGTTGTCTCTCCCTTTGTCTCTCTCTTTAGGGCTATATATATAGTTTTAGTGATATATATAGTCTTAGTGATTTTTGGAGATATAAGAACGCTCTGAAGGTGTAAAATATTAGCTGGTGAAGGTGTTTTCACAAAAATAGCGTATATAAGGTGTTTCTAGAGCGTATAACAAAAGAGTGACCTTGTCAAACCGGAGGATTTCGAGAGTGCCCTCCCTCGTGCGCTTCAAGGGCGTCCTCCCATCACAGCGGACAAGCTCTACTAGGCGTTCAACTATTTTACCCCTTTTTTACCAAGACTTGAGCAATGATATAATTAATAATTAACAACTAATAATTTTAATTAGTGATAATTGAATACTACTCCCCAACACAAGTTTTTTATATTACCTAAATCATTTGAAGCTTTTTGGATATAATATATAATTCACTTTCAAGTTTATAGCTCAATTTTTATAATTATTTTTATTTTTAAAGTTGCAACAATGTTTTTGAATATGGTGTATTATATACACTTGAAAAATATGATGTTTTCTGAAACAAAAATTAAATCGCATTTTTTAAATTATCTAAATTATTTGAAGCTTTTTGAAGACAATATATTAAGTTTCTAACTCAATTTACCTAATTTTTTATATTTTTAAAAATGAAACAATTTTTTTTAAATCGTGTACTATACACTAGGGTGTTCTTCGAATTTAAGATGAAAACATGTTTTTTAAAATTACCTAAATTATTTGAGGGTTTTGATAATTATATTATTTACTTTAAAATTTCTATCTTAATTTAGACAATTTTTTATATTTTTAAAATGAAAAAATTTTTAGAGATCGTGTATACACTTGAAGAATAGGGTATTTTCAGAAATATGAATAAAAATGCATTTTTTAAATCACCTATATTATTTGAAGCTTTTCAAAGACATTATATTGTTCACTTTAAAGTTTCTTGCTCAATTTTAATATTTTTTATATTTTAAAATTTCAACATTTTTTTAAAATCATGTATTATATCTTTGAAGAATATGATGTTTTTTCAAAAAACAAAATGAAAACGCATTTTTTAAATTACAAGCTTTTTGAAGACAATCTTTTATTTACTTTGAAGTTTCTAGCTCAATTTATAGAAATTTTTATATTTTAAAAATTACAATTTTTTTTTTAGAGATTTTGTACTAAACACTTGAGGAATAGGGTCTTTTCCGAAATAAAAATGAAAACGTGTGTTTTAAATCACCCAAATTATTTGAAGCTTTTTGAAGTCAATTTATTCACTTTGAAGTTTCTTGCTCAATTTACATAATTTTTTATTTTTTTAAAATTGCAACAATTTTTATAGAGATCGTTTATTATACACTTGAAGAAAATGATATTTTTCGAAACGGAATTGAAATTGTGTTTTTCAAATTATCTAAATCATTTTATGCTTTTTGAAAACAATATATTATTGACTTTGAAGTTTCTAGCTCAATATAGATTTTATTTTTCTTCTTAAAATGCAAGATTTTTTTTTAGAGATCGTGTACTATACACTTGAATAATAGGGTGTTTTTTGAAGTTAAAATTAAAACTTCTTTTTAAATTACCTAAATTATTTGAAGACTTTTGAAGATAATGTATTATTCACTTTGAAGTTTATAGCTCTATTTATAGAATTGTTTATGTTTTAAAAAGTGTAACAAATTTTTTTAGAGATCGTGTACTATATACTTAATGATTGAGGTGTTTTTTGAAACAAAAATGAAAATGCATTTTATATATTACCTAAATTATTTGAAGCTTTTTGAAGATAATATATTATTCACTTTAAAGTTTCTAGCTTAATTTTCATATTATTTTTATTTTAAAAGTTGCATCAATGTTTTTAGAGATTGCATATTATACAGTTGAAGAATATAGTGTTTTTAACCAAAAATGAAAACACATTTTTCAAATTACCTAAATTATTTGAAGCTTTTTGAAGACAAAATGTTTTATTTACTCATAAATTTCTAGCTCAATTTACATAATTTTTTATATTTTTAAGATTGCAACAATTTTTGTATAGATCGTGTACTATATACTTGAAGGATATGGTGCTTTTTGAATTTAAAATAAAAACGTGTTTTTAAATTACGTAAATTATTTGAAACTTTTTAAAAATAATGTATTATTCTCTTTGAAATTTCTAGTTTAATTTACATAATTATTTATATTCTTAAAAGTAACATTTTTTTAGAAAGCGTGTATCATACACGTGAAGAATATGGAGTGTTTTCCAAAATAAAAATGAAGACATATTTTTTAAATTGCCTAAATCATTTGAAGTTTTTTGAAGACAATGTATTATTCACTTAGTTTTAAAGTTTCTAAGTTAATTTTCATAATTTTTTACATTTTTAAAATTGCAACAATTTTTTAGAGATTGTGTATTATTTACTTAAGAATATGGGGTTTTTCGAAACAAAAATGAAAAATATTTTTAAATTACCTAAATTATTTAAAGGTTTTTGAAGACAATTTATTATTCATTTTAAAATTTCTATCTCAATTTACATAATTTTTTATATTTTAAAAATTTTAACAACTTTTTTAGAAATTGTTTACTATACACCTGTAAAATTGAGTGCTTTTTGAAATTAAAATGAAAACACATTTTTTAAATTATCTAAATTATTTGAAGTTTTTTGAAAACAATATATTATTCACCTTGAAGTTTCAGATTCAATTTACATAGTTTTTTATATTTTTAAAATAGCAACAATTTTTTTAGAGATGGTGCACACTCAAAGAATACGGTGTTTTTTGAGATAAAAATAAAAACATCAATTTTATTGCTGATTGTAAATTTAATTTATTATATGATTTTTAGCACAGAATTTAAACTCTAAAATGGCAGAAATTTTGATTCTTAATACCATTATTATATTGTTTTATATAGGAATGAAAAATATTAATATATATCTAAACCATTCTTAATCGTTAACAAAACTTGAATTCAAGTTTTGTAATTAAATGGAAAAGCAAATACCTAAACCCACCAGGCCAAATAAAGATCGGAAAGGATAATAAATACTGAAAGGAATTTATTCTCAAAAAATAAATTCACTTTTTTTTTTCAACTTATATTACTTAGAAATTTAACTTTCTTTCTATATACACAGTATGTCTCAGACAAATAATTTATGTTACAACCTTTTAATAATTTATTAATAATTTATTATTTAAACCGCTCAACTATTGTCTACGAAGGCATCCAATAAACTGGTCTAGCGATTAGGGAGTAAAGTTTTGAATAGTAACTCTCCGATTCAAACTCTTGTGAACTTAATTTGGTCTATAAAAAAACTATTGCCTATGAAGGCTAAAAAGCATTTAATATTTTATTTTTCAGTAATTAAAGTTATATTGCATATATAATAATATTTATAAAGTTTCATCAAACTTTAGTTATATAATAATTCTTGAACAATTGTAGTAATAGATATACATAAAAATGAAGATTTCCTAAAATAAAATTATGAAATACAGAAAATATTACAGATCTTTATAGGAAAAGACAAAAATTAATTAAATTTTGTATTCAACATGCATTTATTAATTAAACGTGCAATTATTACACATGTTAAAAAAACTCTATTTGAAAAATGCAATATATATATATATATACACACATACGCGCATCATTTTGTTGTAAAATGACATTTATTAAAAAAAAAAAAAAAACTATTACTTTATTTTGGTCAACATAATATTTATTACTTTAAATAAGTTATATTTATTAGTACTTTTTTTGGTCAAAGTATTTATTACTTTAAATAAGTTACATTTATTACACTTTATTTGATTCAAGGAGTGATAAATTCCTGAACTAGTACTTGAAGCATTGTTTGACGAATATTTCTTTTGTTCTCATGGAGCGAGTGACTTCTTCTATTATGGCTTCATTTGTTAGTTGCGCAACTGTGGTGCTTTGTTTGGTGCTTAAGGCTTCTTGTAATGTCGAAAGTGCGTAGTTTAATTAATTTCTATATCTACGTAGTATTTGTAATTTTTGAACCCAACATAATGTTTGTTTTTGTAGCACAGGTGATGCCCTGTATGCATTAAAGACAAACTTGGTTGATCCTGACAATGTTCTTCAAAGCTGGGATCCTACCCTTATCGATCCCTGCACCTGGTTTTATATTACTTGCAATGATGATAACACTGTCAAGAGTGTGTAAGTTACTATAACGTACACTTTGTTTATTTGTCCACGCCACATAGTGAATTATATTACTTAATTGTCTGTTTGATGGTCAGTGATCTTGGAAATACAAACCTTTCTGGTCAACTTGTTCCACAACTTGGTCAACTCTCCAATTTGCAGAACTTGTAAGTTGTTAATTAGTATAAATGACATTGTTGAGTAAATCTCACTGCTCTTTCTCACCATAATAAATAAACTTAGCTTTATTATGTTTCTGTTCTGCCACAAATCTGATTTTTTTTTTTCCCTTTTCAATTACAGAGAAATTTTTGGCAGTAAATTAACTGGAAATATCCCAGAGGAGCTTGGATATTTGACAAATTTGGTGAGCTTAGATCTTTACTTCAACGCCTTAACCGGTCCTATACCAACTTCATTGGGCAACCTTCGAAAACTACGTTTCCTGTAAAATTTATTAATATTTCACTTTTATTTCAGTTCCATTTCATTGCATTATCAATAGCTAATTTATTGCTGCAAATAAACTAATTCAATTCATTTTTTTATCCAATTCCAATATAGGCGTCTCAATAATAACATGTTGACAGGAGAAATTCCCATGTCTTTGACAAATGTTGTTTCGCTGGGAGTTCTGTGAGTGCTACTCCTTAATATATATATTAATAAAATTTTCATATTTTTTTTTATGTGTAACCTGACACTTAATTTATTTATCGTGAAATCTATACAGTGATCTCTCAACCAACCACCTCACTGGGATAATCCCAACGAATGGCTCATTTGCATCATTCACCCCTGCCTGGTTGGTGCAAATATTAATTATGTATTTTCTGTTCTTATATTATATGCCAAAAATTTTGCTAATCTTGTGTTCCACTTAATGTACAGTTTTCAAAATAATCCTGGCTTGTACTATCCCCATCAACAAAATCTTCAGGTTCGTTGATGTTTGTTTATTATTGACGGTGATTAATTTAAATTGTAAAATGTCAAATATAGTAATACTATTTCGTTGAGTAGCTCTAAAATTGACTTGCTTGGTTTGTATGATAGGAAAACTGAGAAAAATCCTCTGCAACTGTGTGTGTTTGCGAATTCTGCTGAAATTTTGGGAGAGTGCTGTTGCGCATTCAGGATTTTTGTAGAAATTAATTACTTGTATAATCATGTGTACTGTTGGCAATGGGAAGATTAATAAATAAGCAGTAATGATTAGAGAAGTCATTTATATATTTTCTTCGATCAGTTACAAACCTCCAACATTCATAATTTGGGTTTTTTCAAGGCAACATGGTTGAAACTTGAAACTGAGAATCGAACACGCTTTCTATTGCTGGTCTTGTCTAACATAATCCCTATAAATTAAATATCGGACGATGCTGTGAAATCCCTAAAATTTCGGTAGCACTTCACCCACACATTAGAACATTTTTTTTATTATATATTAAACTGGACACTAAGGCCCAAGAAAAAACTACAAGAAAGTGTCATGCCCAAAAACGCAATGCCATATGCGTTCTCTAGTAATAGAAGGGCTAAACAAGAAAGGGAGGATGAGATTAGCATCATTTTTATTGGGAGTGGTACCATCCTTTTTATATGTAAAAATCATAAATTTATATACTAAAAAGAATGGTGCCACTCACAATAGAGATGGTGTTAATTCCATCCACCCAAGAAAGGGGAACATCAAAAACCATATTATCAAAAACCCACACATTAGAGTATAACACGATGAAACAGGATATTAAATTATTGTTATATGTTTGGTATATTTAATAAAGAAAACGGAATATAACACATGGAATCAAGGTAAATATAATATAGGACCTTGTATTCCGTTGAATATTAAAAAAAAAAAGCATAATAGAACACATTAGTAGAATTATGGTTTATCTCTATATTAAGAAACTAAAATAATATATTTATAATTTTTTTAAATATTATAATATTTTTTATTTAACTAAAAAATATTTTTTCAAAACATATTTTTTTGAAAATTTATACTATAAAAATATATTCGAAATCAATTATATTTAATAATTATTTTTAAAAGTAATTAATAATCATGTTTCTTATAAAAATGTATATTTAATAATTTAAGAATATTTTCATAACATATTAATATAAAAGTTAATTATTTAAAGTTATTGTATAACTATGCTCATAAAAAGTTTATATTGAAAAATATTTAAAATTATTTTTTATTTGAGTTTTTATGTTGTAAAGTAACGTAGAGTTATATGTGTATTATATAATGTTATGTTCATTTTAGAAAATATTAAATACAACATAAAACATATAATTAAGTTTTGTTTTATGTAGGGGTGGGTTTGGGTTGAGTTTGGTAGGTTTTTAACTGTTCTGGAGTTAGTTTGGGTTGGATTGGTTCGATTTTTGCAATTTTTACTCTTCGATCAAAACTAACCTAATCCGAATTTGATTGGGTTGGGTTGGGTGATTGGGTCTACTTAATTAATTAAAAAAATATTTTTAAAAAAAAATCTATAAATTTATAGTGATATAATATTAATTTTACATAAATTTAATAATTTTATTCGCCAAAATAAAATGTAACATTAATAATATAATCTAATCATATAATATAATATAGTCTCGACATAAATAAAGTAGTCAATTAGTCATAATAGGAGGAAGGGTGTTGGTGGCAAAGAGGTCAAGGTGGCAGCTATTGTTAGGGTTCTAAATCTTATTAGGCTTGTTTTGGAAAGAAAGTAATTAGTACGAAGAATTCGATTAGTCGAGGACTTGTCTGGAGTTTGGAATAAAGTCTAAAGGGAGTAAAATGACATAGAAAATTAGTTATTTAGAAATTTAGTTTGGGTAGTTTTGGTTGAGTTGGGTTCATTGGGTTTTCAAAATGCAAACCCAATACCCAACCCAAATTGGTTTTGGTTCACTAAAAAATACTCAACCACCCAACCCAACCTAAAAAAGTGGTTTAGTTTGGTTTAGTTTGGGTTGCTTAGGTTGGTAGGTTATCCAACCCACTACCCACATTTAGTTCTATGACCACCCAACGTAATATACATTCTATTTTATTTCATTTGATTTGATTCTGTACATCACATACACTCTCATTAGTTCTTTTCAATTATAAAATGTCATTTTGACAAGTGTTTTTTATCTTTTATTTATTTTCTTTTTAAAGATAGATAATACGTGTCAAAATTAAATAGTTAAAAAATTTATAGAAAGATTTAACATTTTTCTTTCTTATTTATTCGTGTTTCATCTTTCTACCATTGATTTTTTAGTGGATTTATTATGTACTATTGTTCTTTTGAAATTTCATTTCTGAAAGAGGTCAAAATAATTTTTTTTATTGAATTTCATAAAATATATTTAATTAATATTAAAATTTTTTGACAGATGTTAGAGAGTTCAATCATCGGACTTATTAGTACTTCATTAACTTGTTATTTTATATTATATTTTATATTTTTTTTCTTTCTAAGGCATTTATTATCGGAAGCACTGAGTAATCTCTTCTCCGGAACTGAACTCACATAAAATGATTATTGAATGGCAACAAAATGTTGCTTTCACTCCCACATACAAAAAATCAAACCGTACAAATTTAATTATAAAAAATTCATTATACATTTTATATTTGAACATTGTATTATTTTAATTTAAATGTATTTTGGTAAATAAATTATGTTTTTGAATTTTTTTTTTGAACTTTTTTAACATTAAATATAATTCTTGTTTTATTAGTTTAAGAAAGTTGTAAAAAAATATTTTATTTAATTAAAATACGAGTAATATATATAGCATGCAGCTGTTCAAAGAGAAATTTTTACCACCTATAATAGTCATATCCTGGTTAATTAGGAATGCTTCTCTCTCATGGAGGATACCTGTGAATAATTTTAAAGACCAAGTATTATAATTAAGTATTTTTTTTCCTAATTTCAGCATAAAATTGATTATGCCTGTAATTCCACCATAAAGTAATTGTTCCATTACATTCCTGTCAATATATGGAGGAATGAAAAATGCATCAAGTTATTAGAAAAAAGCATTAAAATAAAAAAAAAAAAAAAGGGAAAAGAGTGGCCATGAAAAAAAAAGGCTCTTTATAGAGTTCTACTCACAGTACATTGCATGCAAATTTTTATTTCAAGTTTTGACCGTCTTTCAGAACTAAAAATCACTGTTGCTATCCTAAACTAATATAAATATTATTATCCTTTTATTGAGTGGCTCGGACAATAAGTTCTATTTTAAAATTTATAAAACGAATAATAATATCTGTTTCGTGTTTCGTGTAGATACTAGCATTTATTTAAAATAGACACTAGTATTTATTTGGAATAGAGTTTATATTCCCTATTTATTATTGATTGTGAACTTAATTTATTATACGATTCTTTTTGCAAAATTAGAACTATAAGATGACAGGAATTTTGGTTCTTAATACCATTATTATATTATTTAATACTTGTATAATTAGAATTTAATATCATTATTTTAATCCAATAGGTTGGTCGGATGGCTAATATGACTTACTTTGAGTAGCACATCCTCGATTCGAACCTCTATAGACACACTTTAGCCTTTCAAAAAAAATTATTATATTATTTTATATAAAAATTAAAAAAACATTAATATAAATAAACTACTCTCTCATATCAAAACTACTACCATTTTTAGAGTTCAAATTTCTTTAAGTTTCTTTTCATTTGTTTTCAGATTTTATTAGTTGGCCACTTGGCCTAATAATATTTAAAGTATGCTACCAACTAAGTCTAAGACTAAAAAATGGAAATTCGTCTTCATGTTTCTGATTCCTAAATCTCACACTAGTAGTAAAGTATTTTATATTATAATAAAGATTTTCAATTTTCTTAAACGTTAATAAAACTTAAATTCAAGGTTTGTAATTAATTAAATGGAAAAGGAAAGAACTAAACTCACCCGGCCAAATAAAGATCAGAAAGAATAACAAATACTGAATGGAATTTACTCTGAAAAAAATAAATTCACTTTATTTTTCAAATTATATTACTTAGAAATTTAACTTTATTTCTAGGGTAAATTACACAAAATACCTTTGAGGTTTTAGAAAATAGTACAAAATACTAAACTTTTAAAAAATTAGCAGTCCACACCATTTTCTCAAATAGATACTAACTATAGTTCAATCTATCTCTATTTTTTTTCTATAAATAAGAAAATCAATTTTCCTGTATGTTTTTTTATACAAAATTCTACTGAATTTTCTCAAAAATTATTTTTTCATAAAATAAAATAATTAATTTTGAATAAAAATTTATTTTTTTAAATTAAAAAATTTAAAAAATACTATCATCATTTGTAAACTATTTATTTTTTAATTTACAAAAAAATATTTTTTTACTTTATGAAAAATAATTTTTGAAAAATTCAGTAGATAAATTTTGTACAAAAAAAGCATACGAGAAAATTAATTTTTTGATTATAAAAAAAATAGATAGAGATTTAACTTTAAGAAAATGGTGTAGACTGTTAATTTTTTTAAAATTTGATGGTTTGTGCTATTTTCTAAAACCTCAAGGGTACTTTGTACAGTTTACTCTTATTTCTATATATCGCATGCCTCAGACAAATAATTTATGTTACAACCATTTAATAAATTATTATTTAAACTGCTCAACTATCGTCTATGAAGGCTAATAAGCATTTAATATTTTATTTTTCAGTTATTAAAGTTAAATTTCATATATAATAATATTTATAAAGTTTTCATAAAATTTTAGTTATATAATAATTCTTGAACAACTATAATAATAGGTATACATAAAAATGAAGTAAATTTTTCTAAAATAAAATTATGAAATACAGAAATTATTACAGAACTTCAAAATGGGTAAAGAATAATTTAAATGGAATAATAGTTTTAATTCCATACAATGAGTAAATTATTGATTTTAAAATATTTGTGTATGAGTACATATAATTGGAAAATGTGAATATACATATATATATATATACATTTTTTTTCTAAAATGACATTTATTAAAATATACAAAATAATAATAAAAATTATTACTTTATTTTTGGTCAACATAATATTTATTACTTTAAATAAGTTATATTTATTACATTTTTTTGGTCAACATACTATTTATTACTTTAAATAAGTTATGTTTATTACTTTTGTTTGTCAACAAAATATTTATTACTTTGAATAAATGATATTTATTACACTTTATTTAGTTACTTTAACTCCTTGAGGCTCCATTCTTTTTTTAGGTTGCCTTTTTTGGATATGTTTTTTTTTTCTTTTTTCCACACGGCATCCGGGCGGGCGTTTTTGACCCAACATCCATCTGAATTTCTCTTTCATTTTTTTAAGGTAATGAATTTCACTATTTTAATCATTGTTGGCAATTAGGATGATCCAAGGTCCAAGCAATTAAAAAAAATGGTTTTAGACCTCTAAATATTTTATAAAAAAATAAGCTCCATAAATATATATTAGGATTAATATATATTAATAAAAAAAATTTATGTTATTTTAATAAAATATTAAATATAAATAAATATTAATTAAAATAATTATACTAGTAAATAACAATACACTAACCTATATTTTTGTTACATAATTAGTCATAGATTTTATTGTTAACGTGTTGCATTTTTTTTGTTTCTTAAGTATATACTTTTATCATGAGGATAAAAGAATTATTATTTTTCGGGTATAAATAATTTTGTTTTTGCGACTTGTGTTTTTTTGTATACTATTAACAATTTTATTGTTCCAGTAAAAATAATTTTCGTACGACTAAAATAATTAGAAAATTTTAAAAGACCTATATTAAGAATTTACTTTAGGAGCCCTTGTTCGTAATGCATATTCATTAATCATTCATGATTTATAATTTTGTCAAGTGAGGATTCAGCATCGTTGACTTGGCTCTGTCTTCATCATCTCCTTCTCTTATGGCTTCCTTTTATATTTGCGCAATTCTGATGTTTTCTTTGGTCCTTAAGGCTTCTGCCAATGCCGAAGGTGGGTTCATTAAGTCCTTAATCTTTACTACTCTATGTAAGTGTCTATTATAGTATAGGCGCTTTGAAATTTGAATGACCATGGTTAGGAAGATTCACTCACTCCTGTTTTTGTTCTTCTTGTCCTTCCTTTTATCTACTAAATAAAAAATAGCAGAATATGACTAATAGTAATTTGATTATATGTTTCTGCTTTCTGAATCTCAGACCATTTTCTCCTTGCACCATCAACTTGAGACTTGGTTGATTTTCTACTCTTACCTAATTTAATACTCTACCACAGGTGATGCCCTGTATGCATTTAAGACAAACTTGGTTGATCCTAACAATATTCTTCAAAGCTGGGATCCTACCCTTATCAACAGTCCCTGCACCTGGTTTCATGTTACATGCAATGATGATGACCGTGTGATCCGTCTGTAAGTTAATACATATTTCTTTTTAACTCTAGTTTTTTATGACTGTTTGTAGAAATATATAGCGAATTACTTATGTCTGTTTGGTCAGTGATCTTGGAAGTGCAGGCCTTTCTGGTCAACTGGTTCCACAACTTGGTAGTCTCTCAAATTTGCAGATCTTGTAAGTTGTGAATCATATGACATTGTTGAGTAAATTTGACTCTTTCTGAGCAGATTATGTCTTAAAAATCTTATACACCATATTTTTATTTCTCAACAACTTGGTTCATAAGAAAAATACCTGTCCTGTACCTGCTTCTCAAATTTGTGAGCATTTAGTCTTTAAATCAAGAGAAATGTGCTTAATGTTGTAAAGTAAGGTTGGCATATTGTAGTTGAGCCCTGAATTTAACTACTTGGTTATTCATTAATTTGTAAGGTGAAACATTTTGCATCTTCAGAAGCTTAACTTGACATCAGATAGGTTCTAAAAATAGTTTTTCTGGTACAAAGCATGAGAATGTTTGTATTCTGCCACCTCTTTTTCTTGCACAAATCTGATTTTGTTTTTCCCTTTTCAATGACAGACAACTTTATAACAACACAATAACCGGAAAGATCCCAGAGGAGCTTGGAAATTTGACAAACTTGGCGAGCTTGGATCTTTACTTGAACATGTTAACTGGTCCAATACCGAGTACATTGGGCAACCTTGGAAAACTACGTTTCCTGTATGACACACTTTCCTTGTTCTCATATCTTTGATTTGCAAAATTTATTAAAATTGGTTTCATAATTCCATTTCTTTCTTTATCAATAGCTTATTGCTGCAAACTAATTCATTCTGCTCTCCAATATAGGCGTCTAAATCATAACATGTTGACAGGAGAAATTCCCATGTCTTTGACAAACGTTGCTTCACTACAAATTCTGTGAGTGCTACTCCTTAATTAATTAATAAAATTGTTATATTACTTTTATGTGTAATAACCTGATGACACTGAATTTATTTATTGTGGAATCTATATAGTGATCTCTCAAACAACCAGCTCACCGGGATAGTCCCAACGAATGGCTCATTTGCATCATTCACTCCCATCAGGTTGCTGGTGCAAATAATAATTATGTATGTTCTTATTTTTTCTACCAAAATTTTTGCTAACCTTGTGTTCGTCTTAATTTACAGTTTTCAAAATAATCCTGGCTTGATTCTACCACCATCACCACCACCTTCTTCAGGTTCGTTGATGTTGTCAAATATAGTATTTTGTTGAGTACATAGCGCTAAAATTGACGTGCTTTAATTTGGATGCTAGGAAAACTGAGAAAAAAAACTCTACAACTGTTGTGTGAGAAAAGTGTTGGCAAATTCTGCTGAAATTTTGGGTGACATTGAGACTCAAAGTCAGAAGATAAGTGCTCTTGCGCATTCAGGACTCATTGTACAAGTTATAAGTCCAATGGTGAAAGGGAAGAATCAATAATTTGAAAGAAATGAACAGTAGTGATTAGAGGAAGTTAGAACCAGAAAATGGCAATTGGATGATTTGTTTAGTTGTTAAATATATTTTCTTGTGTTACAAACCTCTAAAATTCGTCATTCTCTGCATGTTTAGATAAATGTTTCATTAATTTGACTTTACAAAACGCGGAAAGTGGTACAAGAGACTGCGATTCAATTCATTGCGTTGATTGAAAGTTGAAACTGAGAATCGAACACGCTTTCTATGTTAGTGTTGTCTAACATAGTCCCTACAAATATTGGGCAATGCTGAATTGCTGATATGTGAAACTTCATTTCTCATTTATTTGAGTATATCTCTATAATTCTTTAATTTAAATGCATAACTATCAAATAATTAAGGAATATAATTTACATAACCTTCACATAAAAATATTTAACTAGCATAATCATCAAATAATATTATCTAAGTAATAAAAAGTACAAATACGATAAAGAATATAACTTACAGTGCAATACAACAATTTTTTTTGGTAATAAGTGCAATACAATATTGACACATAATAATAATTTTAATTTTTTTATTGAATAATTTAATGTCAATAAGATTAATAGATGTTCACAATATTCTTTTATAAAAATATGCATAACTATAGAGCACATATTGAAAGGTAAATGAAACATTATATCATCCATAACTAATTTTGATAGAAGTAAAAATAACTTAAAGTTTCCTCTTATGTTAATTATCAAGAATTAATTCTACTTACTCTAAAGTGAGAAATATATTTTTTTAGTCAAAATCAAGTGAGACCAAAGTCAAATTATGGTTTAGTTATTCCATAAATAAATTCAAACATATCCTTAGTCACCCAAAAAATAGGATCACGATGAAATTTGCCTACTTTTTTTTTGTCAATATGATAAAGTCCACCTTAAATGCTTTGAAAAGGTTTTATAACTTTGAGGGAATGCCTTGGATTTTCTATCGAAATTTGGGTGATATTGGGCCATTTCTGTCAATATGATAATATCCGTGCTCTTCATAATAATTATTGTCAAATGATGCCTTTTGCGCCATTTCTGCTTCACTGATGACAAAGGAGGTCAACACTTCCTCGTTGACAACTGTGTCTCTCCTTAAATCGAAGAATGAGAACCTCAAAGTGTTCCTTAGAATTTGACCTCTTCAGTTGCGCTCCGCGGTTGAGACCTAAAAGCACGTGGCCTAGAAATCCAACAAAGGAGAACACATGTGCTAAAACTTCAACGAAAAAAAGCGTGTGCATTTCTGTCAATGATTCGCAGTCAGTAGCACTATCATATGCTCTAGAGTCAAAGTGAATCGAGACTTGCAGAGGTTTCTCTCATGTTTTTTCTTTTGATTCATCGTCGTTTCAAGTGTATGAGAGAGTGGTAAAACCTATGGTAGAGGAGTTTCTTACATGTAGAAGTGGATTGTTAGCTACACTAGGACATTAATATTGTGGGTCCAAAAAGACACATAGCATGTTTGGAAGTCCAAGGGATCTTGGAATGGTTCCTCTTGCTTTGTGCCATATATTACAAGGATCCAGATCATTATATGGTTTGGGCATGAATTGGTATGGAAATAGGATTTTTGGTTGATGAATTAGTTTTAGAAGTGGACTTGGGTCAAGGAATAAAGTTTGGTGTGGAAAAAGGCCAATTTCTGAAGAAAAACACGAGATTTGGATCTGTTTGTGGCGCCCAGGAGCCAGAATGGTGGCCCAGGTGCCTGAACCTTTGAAATTGACAGTTTTGCACTTGGTCACAGCGCCCAGGTGCCAGAATGGGCGCCCGGGCGATAGGAATCTGTAGTCTGGCTGTTTGTAACATGTTTCTGGCGCTAGTATGAGCGCCTAGGCGACAGTATTCTGTAGCTTCTTGACCTATTTTTGCTTCTAAAATGTCTTGTAAGCCTATTTAACTTAGTTCTAAAGTTTGAATGTGAGAAAATAGGCTTAAATGACTTAGTAACATGCTCTAGGTGAATAAATTGTGATTGAATGAAATGAAAAAAAGAAATTATAAAACAAGTCTAAGCTTTCCCCCCATCAACGGACGTTGAGAAAGCGGGTTGAATCACACCAATTGCACACCAGGTAAGTGGACAAGCATGAACAAACATGAGAATGTAGGGTCTCCCCGCGATTGGGAGTCAGATGACCTGAACTAGTAGGGTGCCCTCTGATAGGGAATTATGGCCTGAAAGAAAGGATTATCCCATTGATGTGGGGTCAAGATAGCCCGGCAGCCAGTTTGATCACGGTAGAGACGCTTGTCGTGGTCCTAGTTTTGAGCTCAACCGCACGTTATTGCCTTGCGCCTATGGTAAATCTAGTGCACGAAGCTTCCATAAAAGATTCAAGAAAAGAAAAGAATTAAGTGTGTTAATGAAAGAACATGACATGCATACATCCATAAATGTCATAGCATGCATTATGTATGAGTTGTTGCATTGAATTGTGTGTTAGGGATTAAATGAGGTGTTTTCCAATTAGACTGGCTATAATATGGTATAAAAGTATTTTAAAAATTCTGGGGGTTACTCAGTTATATGACGGTTACCATATTGCAGGAGACTCGGATGACGAAGATTTTAGTGCTTGAAGACTTACCCCACTAGATATTGTAGTATTTTGGACTTTTGATGTATTTTAGGTGGTCAATCCTTCCTTGTAATACGTTAGATGGTAATCGTTAGTAGACATATCCTTTCTAGATTGTATAAATGACCTATTACTATGAAACTTATGTATCTTGGTAGGGCTTAAACTAAGGATTGTATGACTTATGTATTTGACCAATTTATGATGGGTACTACTTAATTAATGTTTTCGAAAAAAAAAATAGCCTTAAAATTTCCATTAGGTGTTACACCATATATCAATTTTTAAATTATTTGGATATTTATAGCTATGTAATCTTGAAGTAAAAATTCACTTATATTTTAAATAACATGTTTTAAAATAAAGTACCAAAAAGTTTTTAAATGGTATGAAATTTTGTTAAAGTTGTTGATCTACTTCATATAAATTTTCATTTCAATGGTTGAATCAGAAAAATTCAATATTTATAAAAAGTTATGATTTGAGTCATTTGATCTTGACCTTTTATATATATATATATATATATTTGTCAAATAACACTGGTTTAAGTTACACTAACTCTTACACTGGTTAATAATTATTTGTCAAAAATGCTTTTCACGAAATCTACTTTGGGATTGAAACTACTTATCCTATAGCTCGTGTCTACAAAATTTCACATCATTCTAAAATCGTTTAGTACTCCATCACAATACTTGTTAATTTCATATATTTTAAAACTATATTTTAGGTTATTTTTTTTAGTACGTTGATAAAATATTAAACAATTTCGGAATGATGTGAAATTTTGTAGACATGGTAGTAGTTTTAATCTTTCGGTGGATTTCTTAAAAAACTCTTCCACAAATAGTTATTAGCCGGTGTAAGAGTTGATGTAAGTTACACCGGTGTCATTTAATCTTTCCATATATATATATATATATATATATATATATATATATATATATATATATAGGGATTGATCAAATGACACCGGTATAAGTTACACCAACTCTTACTCCAGTTAATAACTATTTGTCAAAGATTTTTTTTTATGAAAATCACCGTTTGATTGAAACTACTTATCGTATAAATCATGTCTACAAAATTTCATATCATTTCAAAATCGTTTAGTATTTCATCAAAACGTTTGTTATTTTCATATATTTTAAAACTATATTTTGATTGAACCTGGTTTTTCTGGCTTTGGACCGGTTTGACCTATTCTTTACCAGTTCATTCTTCTTACAGTTTAAAGGGTCAACCGATCCGTCATACCCACCAGTTCTCGGTTGGACTGACCGGTCCGATTTTCAGAACATTGATAATAATAATGACATGCTCCTTTGTGAAAAAACTTGTCTTAATTCATTCGAAAAAAAAAACCTCTTTTTTACTTTTGAATGTGCTTTTTGGGAAAGAGATACCATCCCTAAAGACAATATGCATTCATCAGTGTTGCTAGTTTTTTATTTTTTTGAAATTAGCGTCCCTAGTTTTTTTTGGACGTTATTCCACAAGGAAATAAACTCTAGATTTACAACATGAGTCTAAATTACATTGTCAATTGAAACCAAACAGTATAGCAGTACATGATAAGATAAAGAAATTAGAACAAGTATGCTTGTTTGGCCATTTTATACTCCATTTTCACATATACTAAAATCAACATAACTACTAAACAACAAACTAAGAGCTGTTTTCAAAAGAATCCCTTTTGTGAACCTTCAAAGCTTTAACTTTTCTTGAAACTTACATTTCCAACATCAAGATCTGAACTTTTTGTTCCAAAGAAGAAGATCCTTGCAAGTAGCATATGGAACACCAATAAAACGCAATGATAAAGGTTGGACTAGGTAGATTTGATCATAAGCACAAGCATCCTATAATAGCTCTTGGAACTTAAGTAGATGAGTTCGATTTTTGGTGAGATAGATTTAGAAGTAGTATAGTATATTGTGAGTGTGTGTGTTTGACCAATAAAAAACAAATTTTAAATAATAAATTCTTATTTTGAACTATATAAACGTATTTAACTTATATAATACTATAAAAGAAAACACGAGAGCATGACTAAATGGAGTAGTAGTTATTTTCTGATGTAAGAAAAAAAAATGTAGTAATTGGTTTGTGTTTGGCAATTAATATAACTTGCATGACTTGGTCAGCTTAATAATAGTATACGTATCTAGTCGCAAACTATTACTCGGTCTTAATGGTTTGCTCGCAATTGGAGTGGAATATGGTGCAAGCTTTGACAAATTGTTAATAATAATAATAATAATAATAATAATAATAATAATAATAATAACAGTCACCCAATTTATATAGTCAGACATTATTTGAGAAAATCCGGAAAACGATCACTGGTTTACTTGTTTGTGCATAGCTAATCCAGAAAATAACTTAGTATCCTATACATACATAATTAACATTGGAATTGAATTTGCATGCATCATGTTCATATCCTACGAAGTCTTGCATATATAATTATAAGAGGTATACTATAAATTGATATGTGCCCAAGATATCTGGACAACGAGATGTTATACACAAATATGCAATTTTTTTGGTTTCAAAAACACAAATTTATGATCGATAATTCACTAATAATTAAGAGAAACCTCATCAGTAAAAGAAAGCTCTACATTTATAGATTAAACCTAAATTGATCCATTGTCGTAGTACTACTACAAAGAGAACGAAACTTAGCTTAGGGAGTAAAAAAAATAAAAGAAATTCATACCGAAACAATAGCATGCTTGTCACGTGATAATGGTTTATTATTCAAAGAAAGCGGAGAGAAAAAAATAAAACCGTTGAAAGGAAAAAGAAAAGGAAGAAGAAGAATAAATTAATTGTGTTTTTTTCTAAATTTTAATAAAATGTGAAGTAAAAAATATATAAATCCAATAAATATTTTGGGAGAACCAAATTATAGTAATTTATCATTTTAGTGTTTTGATTTATATATTAACAGTGTTATAAAACCTTAAATAAATTGATTCTAAACAAGTGATTAAGCAAATTTATGATATTACTCTCTCCGTTCTTATTCATAAACACACAAAAAAAAATTGGTGTTTATTTTATAAATACTTAATAAAAAATGAGAAGTGTTTATTATATTTTTTCAATTTTATATTTACTTAATTGATGAGAAATATTAAATTTAATTTTAAATGATATAAATAATTGAGTTTGACTTAAATAAATATAAAATTATAAAGAGAAATTATAAATAGGAGTGGATGAAGTATACAAAGAAATCAATTTTTTTTTATGTAATATCTTTTGAGTTTTGTTAAATAATGTCTTCAAGACACTTACTAAGATTACTAGCATAAAAAAATAATTATAAAATATTCTTTCTCTAAAAAATACTAATAAAAATTATATTTTCTAATAACTATTTACTATTTTTATTCGTTGAAAAGTACTTTTAAGAATTAATACTAGATAATATTTGTGTATCTTTATATGGATCCATATTAAATAAATTGTGTTAATTTTAATGTACATTTTTACAAGACTTTCCATAAATAAATACTAAAATTTTATTCTTCAAAGAAATAAATATAGCATTTTCCTTTTTCTTTCTCTTCTTTATTAAAATGTTTGAGCATTGAATATTTGAATTACTACACAAGTTCTTCGAGATGGTGGGGACAGTCACAGGCGTGCGAGCGTGCGTCTTTGACCCAACTTTCTTCAGTTCTTACTGCTCCAAAATCCCAAACCTCTCTCTCTCTCTCTCATCTTTTCATTTTCATCCGAATTTCACTTTCTAATCACAGTTCATAATTCATAATTCATAATTCATATTCATATTCATTCCTAAAATAAACAAAGAAAAGCCAGAATAATATAATATAGTTAGTAAAGTGGAAAAGAATAATCAGAATAGGAGAAATTTCTCAACAAGGGATGCAACATTCGTTGACTTGGCTCTCTCTTCCCCTCAACCCTTCTCCCAAAACTGTTCCCTGCGTTTTCAGCTGAAACTAATCACACCCATCTGAGATTTTAGCTCCAGATTCCGAGTTAAGAACAGCAAGAGGAGAAAAAGAACACAACTTTGAGCTATCCAGAATTCGATTTTGGGTCTCACAGCGATATTTGGTTGGTCAACAAGGTCAAGATGCTGCTGAGCTTTATCGCTATCGTGTAGATCAACTAGTATCAATAGGGGTTTGTGGATTAGGGAATCTACTGTTCATAAACGATTATGAAGTTTGGGGTGTTGTAGTTGAAGAAACATGGAGCGAGTAACTTCATCTTTTCTGGGTTCCTTTCTTATTTGTGCAATTTTGGTGCTTGATTTGGTGCTCAAGGTTTCTGGCAATGCGGAAGGTGGGTGGTTATCTTTCGTCCTTAGTCTTTACTTATGGTATTTTAATTTTTCAATGAATGTCTATTTCCGTTAAATATGTAATTTAAATGACCACGGTTAGCAAAATTCACTCACTTATGTTTTTGTTCCTTTTTTCCTTTTTTGATCTACTAGGTTGCCCTTCAACTCTATGGTTGCGGTTCATGTTTTTTAATTGAGAAATAGAATAGAACTAGAAAACTTAATAATGGATTTGGGGTAGTTTTTCTAGTAGTTCTGCCGAATGCTTTTCTAGCTGTAATACTTTGCCACTAGTATAGAAGAATATGACCATAGAATTGAAGGGTTTTAGTACTTTTAATAGTATGATGGCTCTCTGTATCATAGCATGTGTTGTTGATTGTAAGATGCCGAATCTTTAATCCTGTTCTAAGTCTAGGGGTTTCACCTGAGCTATTGATTGTAATACTTCCTGAGATAATGATGGCCTGAGTGTACAGTTTATAGGACGTCATTATCTCTGAAAAGCTTGTCAAATTGGTTATATTCTTGTGGTAAATGTTTCTTTCCATCTGTTTTCATATTTTATTAGTTAGGAGTATGCTAGTAGCTAAGGCTGACTGAGGGAAATTGTGCTTCGTGTTTCTGATTCCTGAATTTCACACTATTCACTCGTTGCACCATCAATGTTGAGATTTAGTTAATCTCCCACTCCATATAATTAAATATTGAGTATGTCCGCAACTGAATATTGCTTCTTTCTAGCACAGGTGATGCCCTTAATGCATTAAAAAGCAACTTGCTTGATCCTAATAATGTTCTTCAAAGCTGGGATGCTACCCTGGTTAATCCCTGCACCTGGTTTCATGTTACATGCAATAGTGATAACAGTGTGACCCGTGTGTAAGTTAAATCATGACTTTTACCTGTAATTTATGACTTTTTTTCACAAGTTATTAATATATGATTTTTACCTGTACTTTTTATGACTATTTGTCCAAATAGTGAATTACTTATGTCTGTTTGGTCAGTGATCTTGGAAATGCAGACCTTTCTGGTCAATTGGTTCCACAACTTGGTCAGCTCTCAAATTTGCAGTACTTGTAAGTTGTTGAATCGAATATGATATTGTTGAGTAAATTTGACTCTGTGCATATTATGCTTAATCTTATTTCTTGATTGATACTGTAGTAGTAATCCTTGTTTTCTCGTTGCTTTTATTAAAGGATCTTATAAGTAGTAGTAGTAGTTCTATAGCAATTTGCCAGGCATCGAGCTCATCTTTTTTGTTCACTGTCTTCCCCCCATCCCTAGACTTAGTTTCCCATTCCCCAAAATAAGGTATAAAAGTTACACTTCTTTGTTCTTTATTTTTTTAGACAAAGCTCTTCGTTATTCATCGGAAAAGCTTTGGGTTGTTATTTATTGACTGTTAGAGAGGGAAGGGAACAAGCAGGGTTGAAGGAATTTAATAAGTGTGTTAAGATTATCTTTTTTTTTTTTTTCTCTACAGTTTGGTTCATATAAAAATACCTGTAGTGTAGTGTGTACCTGCTTCTCAAAATTGTGAGAATTAACTCCTCATTTGGAAGCCAAAAGAGGGGCATGACAACAAGTCCTTAAATCAGGGGGAAACAGGCTTAATGTTGAAAAATAAGGGAATAAGGAGAATCAACTGATAAATCAGGGTGGTATATTACAATTGGCCCCTGAATTACTTGTTATAATTTATTTATATGTCTAGTCACTAGTGAGTGATATAGTTTCAACAAGTTTTACGTTGGCGGCTGAGGGCCTAGCACAACCCTCCTCCTTTATTCCTGTTTGTCTAGTCACTAGTGAGTAGTGACCTAAATATAGAATTGAGACAACTTTTCGCAATGGCATTGTGCTTTTATTGGCCTTCTGCGCTGCCTTTATTCATTGCAGGAAGTCTCAAATCTTTATCTATATAAGCTAGGACCGTCCTCCTCCCACATCTAAGACTAAAACTTGTTGTATCTTCCTAAGCTTAACTTGACATCAGCTGTGTTCTAAAGATAGTTGTTTCAATTGCTGAAGCAAAGGTTATAAATTTTATATTATACATACCCATCAGTATTTGTTTGTCTGGTTAATTCTCGTCATATCAACTTGATACAAATAATGCAAATTTGTTTGTCTCCTTTTAATTATTTGTTGGACATTTTTCTTGCACATATCTGATTCTGTTTTTCTTTTTCCTTTTCAATGACAGAGAACTTTATAGTAATAATATAACTGGAAAAATCCCAGACGAGCTAGGAAATTTGACAAACTTGGTGAGCTTGGATCTTTACTTGAACTCTTTAAACGGTCCAATACCGAGTACATTGGGCAACCTTGGAAAACTACGTTTCCTGTATGACACCCTTCCTTATTCTCATATCTTTGATCTGCAAAATTTATTTAACTTGGTTCAATTTGATTTCTCTTCACTTTTTCAACATCCATAATTTTTTTCTTTCCCCATGCAAAGTAGAGGTAGATTTGTAGCCTCTACAACATGATTATTTTATTTCCAATTGTGAGTATCTGCATAATCAAATGAAAGATAATTCAATGTAGTAATTGTTCATTTGTATCCACACTGAAGGTCTAAAGGGGTGGTTAATGGTTATGGTCAAAATGGACTGTTACCACCTATCTGCCAGAAGTTTCTTCAAGTAATTGGTGGGACTGATCTGTGATGTTGCTTGATATAGTATAACCACATTTGAACTTCTTCTTTTAAATAAATCCATCCTCGATAGTTGTGATAATCACATATTCACTTGCTCTACCATCCCATATTTAAAATGAGGGTCTTGCTAAACAATGCCACTTGTTAAGGTTATTAGATTAAGAAAATTAATCATAAGTGCACAACATTTCGTGTCTCGGAAATATAAAAAACTACAACTTCCGACACTCTTACTATATTTAGTTCCTTAAAAAGTGCCCTAAGGGCATTGTTTAGTATTTTCCTTAAAATAATTAAAGCTACGAGTCTGATAGTATTTTGAAGGATATAAAGCTAATTGTTTGCTTGGCTTTTCCAGCAAATTTATTTACTTAGAAGAGAATTTGTGCTACCTTATATGTAAAATTTCTTAAACTTATCAACTGATTTATTCATGTGCTTGAACTAAGAGCTAGGTTGTGAATCTATCTGTTTGCCTGGAGGTAGAAACACTTCTCATTTTTTACCAATTCACTTTGCGTAGTTGATCTTTTGTCTTCTATTTGATAACTGTTTGCCAAACATGTCTCACTACTCTACTCTATGAGTAGCATATTACTGCAATTTAATCTGTTCTTCTCTCCACAATAGGCGTCTGAATAATAACAGCTTGACAGGAAGCATTCCCATGTCTTTGACAAACGTTGCTTCACTGCAAGTTCTGTGAGTGCTACTCCTTTATTTAGATTTTCCATGAGTTAAAGCCAAAGTAGATTCTTATTAATACAAGTGTCATATATTTTTATTGTTAACCTGACACCGTATTCATTGTGGAATCTAGTGATCTCTCAAACAACCAACTAAAGGGGGAAACACCAGTGAACGGCTCATTTTCATTATTTACCCCCATCAGGTTGGTGCAAATAGTTATGTTCTTCTCTAGCGCTAATGTTGAGGGATGATGCAAAGAATTTGCTAATTTTTTGTTCCACTATAACAGTTATCAAAATAATCCTGGCTTGATACCACCCAAAAACCCTCCATCTGCACCGCTTTCTCCACCACCACCATCTTCTTCAGGTTTGTTGATGTTTGTTTATTATTGACAGTGATTTTAAGTAGTTAGAGAATAACTTGACCTAAAAGCTTCAATTCAGAATATAACTCTATTGTGTTTGCGCAGCTATTATGAATCGAAACCAAACTCATCTTTGTAAAAAAAATAATAATTAGAAGACTGGGGGCAAACATAATCAAACTAGGTCAACTAGATTTGTATGCCATGTTGAATAAACACTTGACCTAAAAGTTGAAGCTGCTAAACTGAGGGGGGTGCGTGCGCACACACAAACACATGTATATTAACTCCTTCCTTCAAAGGATAAGGATAAAGGTAAGGTTGAGATAATTGATAGTGATTGGCTATGCAGCCATTTCCAAATGTTTATTCTGTAATTATGCAAAAGGACAGTATTTTTGAACAGTGATTTCTGAAGACATGGGGATATAGTTATGATGATCCTTGGGATTTTTATTCCATTGAATAATTTCTCAAGGTTTGCTTCTTTAGGCTCGTCGCATTTGCCTTATGCTTAAATGTATAATTTCTCAAGGTTAGTGTGCCTCGTGGTTTGGACGGGGATATAGTTATGATGATCCTTGGGATTTTTATTCCATTGAATCACAATCAATTCTTTGAATAGAGTTATAATTTCTTATTTGAACTGTTGTTCCTTTTTGCAGGTGGCAGTAATACTGGAGCTATTGCTGGAGGAGTTGCTGCTGGTGCTGCTCTGTTGTTTGCAGCTCCTGCAATTGCACTTGCTTATTGGCGAAGAAGGAAACCTCAGGATCATTTCTTTGATGTTCCTGGTTAGTTGAATAACAGAAAAGATGGTATTCATACTGAGAAATGTTGTACATTATAGCGATGACTGGTTTACAACATTTTGTCTTGAATGCAGCTGAGGAGGATCCTGAAGTTCACCTTGGCCAGCTTAAAAGGTTTTCTCTACGTGAGCTACAAGTTGCGACAGATAATTTCAGTAACAAACACATATTGGGTAGAGGTGGATTTGGAAAGGTTTATAAAGGACGCTTAGCTGATGGCTCTCTTGTAGCCGTAAAAAGACTTAAAGAGGAACGCACACAGGGTGGGGAGCTGCAATTTCAAACAGAAGTTGAAATGATCAGCATGGCTGTGCATCGTAATTTGCTTCGACTTCGTGGATTTTGCATGACTCCTACTGAACGGTTGCTTGTTTATCCTTTCATGGTTAACGGAAGTGTAGCATCATGTTTACGAGGTACCATTATTAACTGACTCTTTGTTTATAATTTAATTTCGTTTGTCATGTGTAAAACTTTTCTCTAATATATCCTTTTCTAATAGAAATGTTAGTGTTCAATGTCAAATTTGTTTCAGGTTTATTTAGATTTGTTATTGAAGAAATAACCATTATGCATTTTGTAGACGTTATTTGGCAGCTACACAAACCCAAAAAAGAGGAATTTCTTAATAGCTCAAAATTGAAATGCAAATGAATGCTCTACTTTTGAATTTTGAAACTTTGAATGTTATATTTAAATTGTGTATATGTGTATTGTTTGTATCTGTAGAACGCGGTGAATCTCAACCGCCGCTTGACTGGCCAATACGGAAGCGTATTGCACTAGGAGCTGCTAGGGGGCTTGCTTATTTGCATGATCACTGTGACCCTAAGATTATTCATCGTGATGTCAAAGCTGCAAACATATTGTTGGATGAGGAATTTGAAGCAGTGGTTGGAGATTTTGGTTTAGCGAAACTTATGGATTACAAAGATACTCATGTTACTACTGCAGTACGTGGTACTATTGGGCATATTGCACCAGAGTACCTGTCAACTGGAAAATCTTCGGAGAAGACTGATGTTTTTGGATATGGTGTGATGCTTCTTGAACTAATAACTGGACAGAGGGCTTTTGATCTAGCACGACTTGCCAATGATGATGATGTGATGTTGCTTGATTGGGTAGGTTTTCAATTTTCTTTGAATATATCTTTAATAATTGAACAATTTCTGCTTACATTGGTATCTGTTATCTCTTCATATGGTTCTTTAAGCCGAATATTATCTTGTATCAATATCCCTTGCTGCATATTTAATTTTTATTTATTCACGTTTTAAATAGCATCGTTTGATCTATGTAGCCGACCCCACCTAGTGGGATAAAGCTTATTGTTATTCACGTTTTATAAAACCCCTTCTTCGACCACCAAAACTTTGTATGTATTTTTCAGAAGTATTGAAGAACAGGGGAAATTTTATATTCTCAAAGGAAACAACATATCCCACTTTCTGTACTTTGCTGTTTCTTCTTTGTTGTTTCTTGTGCAGATGTAATTGATAATCTCATTTCACAATGAGGAATTCATATTGATTTGGTTTTGTCAATTTGTTTCACTAATTCTATTGTTTTATTGCATGAGCCAATTTAAATATGAACGCCAATGAATAATCATTGTTTGCAATTGACATTGTTGTGAGTCCAGGTCAAAGGACTTCTCAAAGACAAGAAGTTGGAAACACTGGTAGATGCAGATTTACAGGGAAATTATGATGATGTGGAGGTAGAGGAGTTGATCCAAGTTGCCCTACTATGCACACAAGGCTCTCCTATGGAAAGACCAAAGATGTCAGAGGTGGTAAGAATGCTAGAAGGTGACGGTTTGGCTGAAAAATGGGAGCAATGGCAGAAAGACGAGATGTTCCGGCAAGATTTTAACAACAACATGCATCACCCTAATGCCAATTGGATAGTAGACTCAACTTCACATGTCCAACCAGATGAACTATCAGGTCCTAGATGATATCCTTTAAACATTCTATGGAAATGGACAAGTGAATACACAATGCTGCTTGATGATGCTCTCTATTGGAAAGAGATATACATCTGATTTGTGCATATCATTTTCACCTCCTCTGCTTTTTCTTTTGTTTTTCATCTTTTTGAAATTATCTTATGTGTTCAGATTACATGCCCATTGATCAGGTTGTGATTATTAAAGAAAGAAGTTCGTAATTTCTATTGGGTTGTTATGTTGCTGGATGAAGTGTTGGCTACAAGCAACCATCACTTTTGTCGCTGTATGTATGAGAAATCAGTATAGAGCTCCATGGAAATAAATGCAATTCTATTATATATTTCAGTAGTTATTTCTGATTTTCAATTTCGCTTTGGTAATTATGGATGATCTCGCTCCAAAAAAATAGCCTGTTTGATTCAGATTCTGGTAGCGCAAATCATAGTTAGGGTCGTACATATATTATTTGGTTTCAGTTTCAGAAGTAAAACTTAACATAAGGAGAGAAAAAGGACAAGAACTAGATTACAAGATCTTATCGGGACTAAAGTTAAAAACAATTTTATAGAGATTAGAAACATTTAAACCTTAAAACCGTATCTGGGAATCGCAAGACACCTTCAATATAAAATGAATGACAAGAATGAACTTATGAACATCCCATATTATCGGGGTAAAGCATTATAGTCCTTCAATTTAATAGTTATGTTCTTAATCCTTACGGCTTACAGTTCAAAATTTGATAACTAAAGTCGACACTTTTCCCTAGACGTAATATATGGACATGGTAATACTCTCCAACGTCTTGCACATCCAATAGAAACTCTTGGATGCTTCACTGTAGAAACTAGCCATCCTTAAACTGGAGAAATGCAAGCCATGTACACAGACACACACATATCTACACATCGGAGAACACAATTTCACTAAGTGCTGGTTGATAATTTCTTTCACGTATGCACAGCCCATTCAACTTCTATATCTTGATATCAACAGATGCCTTGCCTCCATGACATACCAGGATTAGCCAACTATATACATAGAACAATATCCAGAGTAGGATCATCTCTACTTTCTACCAGTAGCACCAATGCGCGGTTTGCCCTTAACCTCAGCCTCCTGCATTTCATGTAATGTACTTTTGCATGTCATTAACAGATGATTCAGGAGTAATCTTTTAGATATGGGAGGCAAAACTAAATACCTGTGGCAAGTGAAGGAAAATGTAGGTCTTTGCTGTAGCAGGATTATGATTTTCTGCCCCTTTACTCCAGTCATAGCAGACCTACAAAGCGGGATATCAATATATCAATTCAACATGTTTTAACCATAAAGATCAAATCAACAGTTACATTAAGGTAACTACATTGAGGTAACTGACACGACTACCTTGAATATCTACTCTTTTGGATTCAAAATCCTTTTATCAGAAAATCACGAACCACATGAGAAATATATTGCACAACAGGAAGTAATATAACGCAAATTTCTATTACAAGATCAGTATCACATAAGTTAACCAACGTCCTATGCATTTGTGTGAAAGCTGAAGCCTAACAAGGGTAATTTGTCGTGTGAGAAGATGTGTATCCAGAAGAAAGCTGGAGTAGCACCTATGGAAGAAGACAACAAAAACAATCCTAGGGTGTTTTGCTGTGTAAGAAGACTAATGGTGGCTATAGTGAGAAAAGTGGGATAAATTCAAGGGTAGAAGAATGCCTGAGTAAATATCACCAGAAACCAATTAAAAAGGACATTCTAAGGCTTTTACTAAAATCAAGATTTTCTTTGAAGTCCAAAGCCATTAATTGATTCATGTAGTCAAGCCACACCCACCTACTGGATGTAAGGCTTGGTGTCGGCTGTGGTTATTGAAACTACATGATATGTAAATTTTGACAAATCTATGCTTTCATGTGCAACATTGATTACAAGTGGTCTAATTGGGACACTCAAGAAGCAAGAAGGTAATTAGAATAAAGAGTAAAAAATTAAAAAAAAAAGTAAAAAGGTTGTTAGAATAAAAATAAGGTTAACATTGGAAATATCTTATTTTAATATATTCCGCTCCATTTTATTTCCAAACAATGGAATGGAAAAAATGTTATGTTCCGTCTTGAAATATCCAAACAATGGAGTGGAAAAATTATTCCATTCCATTCCACTCCGTTCCGTTGCATTCCGCTCCGCTCCATCTCATTCCATTAATCCAAACAAAGCCTAAAGGTAAAGAAACATCTATGTTCTTTAAGAGCAAACTCATTTACAAAAAAAATTGAGATCACCTCTCTTACAATTTCTTCACAAATTGACATTTTTGGTTTCTTTCCTCTTTATTAACCTATTTTCAAAGTTCCAATACAACCTCTCACACATCGGCTGTGCCCATGTTTTTTTTTTCAAAGGTATCCTCAAAACTGATTGGAACAAAAAAAAAAAAAGCACCTAAGGAAAGAAATCTCAATTTCAAACAGTAAGGAATTTTTTTAAAAAAAATAAACAAACAAAAAAATGTGCATGATAGAGAAACGGGTGCCAAAAACTATTTAACAATGCTGCAAACTTATGCAAAATAGGTTGTCGGCCATACCGAGTAAGCAAATATTGAACCATCATTGTTGAAGGTACTGCAAGGAATAGGTTGGTTGCATCTTAGCATAGCCTGAAATAAAGGAGATTTGGATTAGATAACCATTTATTACAAAAATATCACTACAATAAGTATCCAGTCACGAATTGATTGAAAGTGTTAATAAAATGTAATAACCTTAAGCCTCTGTTTACTATCCTTATCCCAAAAATTGAAAGCACCATCAGAACCGGCAGTTGCAAATGTGTGGTGCACCTAAAAAGTTGAGAAGCAATGTTAGAAACAATAATAGACTAAAGCGAATATACTTTGTAAGTTAAACATGATGTCCAAAATTGCCAGCACTGTTGGTTCCAGAGGTGAACAGAAATTATGATAAATGTGCAATAGCCAATTGCACCAAAAATGTTCTGTACTTGCTGCAAAATTTAGATGGAACATAAATCTAACAAAGAACCGAGTGAAAAATAATAAACAAAAAACTTGTTTTCCAGTAAAATAAGTAAGACCAAGAGTAATTAATTGAACACCCACCACTCATTGAAAAAAGTGAAAAATCCAACTGAAACGCAAAGATAACTATGCAATTCCAACAATATAAAGTTAAAAAAATCAAATAATAATAGTAAGGCACATATGGAACATAAATCTTACAGGATGGAAGTTTAAAGAGTTGACAGAGTATATTTCATTTCCCTCTCTGTGGCATTTAAAAGTGAAATTTTTACCCTGCTGGCTATCATCCAAATGCTGCACCCCAACTCTTCCTTCTATTGATCCAACCTACAGCAAGTATGTAATCAGTTTCAAGTGCAACAGCCCAAATAAATGAATATGTATACACAAGTTGATAATTACACAGGAAAGAGAAGATGGAACATAAAGATATTTTGCACATATATTAACATCAAACCCAATCACTAGTCACTACATAATTTCCCTGTTGGAGTTTATTAAGATGTTCACTCTCATATATATCGTACTTGCCCTAAGGAAGGATAGCAGAATTCACAAGGCATGATGGAACAGGTAAATACTGACCACTAACGAGATGGATAACTTAGGCCAGTTTTAAGGTCAAGGTTATTGGACCAAATTGGGCTAAATCACACCCAAACCTGAAAAATCGCCATTGCCATTAGCACGTCCAACTTACATCTCAGTTTTTTCAATAAGCTGAAGAATATATTAAAACGGATTACAAGGGGTACTCAGACTCAAAATTTACATCTCATTTGGAATGGAAAAACATTTATTAATGTAAGTAACAATCATCAAATTTTCAGAATTCTACAATATTCACCAACTAAACAACCTTAAAATGCATCTCGCATTTTCGCTCCTTGATTTTACTTTTTACCGCTAACAGAATCAACCCTAACACAAGTTTCACAGTATCTGCTCATCAGAATAGCAACAACTTATTTCAAATCCGTGATTCTTATTTTGATGCCATTTCAACTCTTAATCTACAAATTTTCATTCATACGCAGAAAAACACTTTTTTCTCCTAAAGACATCTAAGCATTGTGAAATACATGACTATCACCATAGAGAATCAGTTAGGAAGCTTTAAAAAAAGGCAGTGAAACAGGTTGATATATTTTTCAATTGAATAGAAAATAATTAGCAAGGATTTTTACTCTTGGTTTCAACAATTTGAAAATTTAATCTTTTCTGAAATTCCCATATTACTTTTTCCCATCAGTGAATATTCGTCCACTTGGCCATCTGAAGAAACACGTAAGTTAATCAGCATTAAAACTTCCTCTCTCGGTTCAAAAATGCTATCACAACTTGGTGATACAAATAGAAGGAAATATCAAGCTGTTAATATAATGTAAATATTATTAAATTAATCTAGCAGATCCTGGTGGGAACAACATATTAAGTAAGATATCTGATTATAAATACATTCTTTGATTTGAATCTGAAATATAAAAAATAGATCTCCAATCATGATGGTCATTAGAAGCTACAGGAATTGTAACCTTGTTCCATATTCTTATCCTACTTTGCATTTTCTCTTTTCCCTTGCTCCTATTCATCATCTCTTTTTTGTTTGGGGGGAAGGGGATTAGCTTTTTCATCGTTGATCCTTTGTTTTTGACATTGTTAGTGGAAAAAATCTCTACTAATTCATGCCGTTAATTCCATTTGTCAGAAGAAGTTTTATTATGTCTCAATGCCTCATTAAGGCAGCTTATTGCTTTGATTCCAGTGAGCAAGGGAAAGATTTTGAAAGGACTTCTACTAATTGGTTACAAAAATAAATATAAATAAGTAAATCCATGCATGATGATAAATAAAACCATTCTAAAAGTTGGTTACATAAAATAAATTCTTGCACATATACTAAGTAGGAACAAATTATTGGAAAACAATTTAATATTTCTTTTCACAGATAAAATGAAGATAAGAGTTGAGACACAAGACTCCCCAAAACAAAAAAGGATCAAAGATCTAAAAGGAGTGGGGAATGATGCTTAATTGCATACCAAAAAACCTTGTTGATCAGGGAACGCAGCAAGGCACCTTGTCTGATACTTTAAGGGTGAAACAATTCTTTTGAATTCAACCTGTGCCAAAGGAATAGTCGAGGCTACAAATCAAGGAATAGGTTATAGAACACACAAAGCAAATAGTGTCTGTCTAATGATAATGTTTTAAATGCCCACATCAAGGAATAGGTTATAGAACACACAAAGCAAACAAACTTAGATTCAACCAACCAATCAATAAAGACAAATATCTGGTAAAAAGGTTATGTTATGACATTCTATAAGAAAGAAATACTTGATGCTTAGGCGGAAGAACTTGATGCCTATAGGTTAAATGTTCTTATAACCAAGGAATACCTGATGCCCAGTTGAATATACTTGAGGCTACAAATCACTGATTAGTGAGTTAGGTGCTTAGAGCCCTGGGGGAAGTTCTTGGGGCTAACCGTTTAATAAGAAGTTCTCCCAAGTCCTACTTTTGCATATAACAATTCAGAATATGAGATATATTTAACCCATGATCCAAATAATAAGTTTTCCAGGATGTTATTATGTTTAAACCCCATGATCTTTCACCATTCGAAACCATATGTCAAACATGCTTATATATTCATGTGGGTATACTTTTCATGCTCTTCAGGTTAATGGTTTCTAGATGCCTATGTTACTCCATAAGTAAACTCATTTCTCCCTTTTACTACTTTTCCGAGCATGCTCACCAACTGTACCTCCAGTTCAGTGAGCATGCTCACTTCTCCAATGAGACAAGTCAATCCAAGGGGGTTCACTTAGTGATGCTTACACATCTGCTTTGTGATATTTGTAACAAGTTGCTGGAGCCATGCTCCTTACTTGACTTATATTTTGATGTAAAATATAGGGACCTACTGATTATTTATATGGTGGGAAGTCTCCTATTTTAGGGAGGCTCTCTAATTTACTACAAAATTGTGCTATTTGAACTTTTGCCTGCATAAGCCATGAGTGAATATATTGCATTTAATATGTATGCTTATCAGGTTAAGATGTTTAATATCCCTAGTAGGTCACAGGCCCTGAAATTGGGATGTCTTTAATATCTTTAGATGATTTGTTATCCTCACGTAATTCCTTTTCTTTTTTCCGTAAAGAGAAGTTCCTATTTGTTATCCAGTATACAATGCAAAGAAATACAACTACTTTATGAGATCTGGAGATAAAAGAAATCCGTTAGTTACATGATTGAAAGGGCAAATATGATGAATCTTTTATGAACTAAATTCAAATGAAAGAATTACCTGAGGATTTTGCAAATTGTAAACAATAAGATTTCTGTCAGCAGTACCAACAACCATCAGAGGATGTTTCACTGTCATTGCATAGCAGCGCTCTGGGAGTTGCTGGGTGTGCACTGGATTTGATTGCCTTGTATCCCAGTACCTACAAATAGCCAAAAAAAAAAAAGTCCATGGAGAGGGCAGAAGCAACAGATCAAGCAAAATTGTGAGTGCCATACCATATTTAGCCACAATGAGTCAATGACACAATACATGTCAGAAGTCAGAACCACAAAATACTAAAACATATTCTGAAACCTATAATGGGCAGTACTAGGAGTCAGAAACTTCCAAGACAACTTTGTAAAAGTTTATCTCCAGAATAAATGGAAGAACAAGAGATCTTATAAGCCAATAAACAAGAAATATTGTTCTAAAAACAATCAAGTAACTCTACATTTTTCAGACTTCAGATTGGAACATCCATTTCAGACACTCCTATCCAGAAATAATTTGTTCCAATTCTTAGCCAGACAGAATACCACCTAAGATCCATGCCAGATTAAATATCATGCCAAAGATATAATGAAATTATAGAATCTTGGTAGGGAAGGAGAAAAATTATTCTAAATAATAGCCTAATATAATGTCAGCATTATGAGACATTTAACACATTCTAACAATATCACTTTGAAGAGAATTAGCAGCGAATGCTACAGCATTACTTCATAGTCTTGTCCCAGCTTCCTGTGACTAAAAGGTTTATCTCAGGAATCCAAGCAATTTCTTTGATGGGTGCATCATGCATGGCAACAGTCATTGGCTGACCTCCAGATAATAGAGGCCACATTTTTACTTGCTTGTCACATCCACCGGAGAAGACAGTTGTGCCATCATCCTTCCAAGTAGAACACAAAACCTACGCGAAGAAATATACATTACAAATGTATGATATATAAACTACAATGGCCGCTTACTGTTTCAGGTCAGGACAAGGCAGATGAGCAGCATCATGAATACCAATTGTGCAAAATTCTCTAGTCATTAGTCACTAGTCACTAGTCAGCAGTATTAATTTATCAACCTAATGAAAAAAAATAAAATTGTGCCAACCTAATAAACTCAATGATTAATGCTTACCATTATTCTGCACAAAACTTGGGTCTGAAGAACAATACTAAATTCCAACTCAAAGGTCCAACTTCAGCCCATAAAACACACACGTGCATGACATACATACAAATATCTTAATATTTAAAATTACACTGTACAAGGTCCACCAAATATGACGTGAGAAATCATACAACAATAGTCATACATCATCATCGCTTCACAAAATTAACGCATACAATTATCTACTTCATTATAAACAGATGAAACCAGTGTGATCCTCCAATTAAATTGCCTGATTTTTGTACTCTAACAATGATCATCTACTACTTCTGATTCCAAAATTATTGAGGTCAACAACTCAACATTAAATGACTAAATACACTTCCGCCCTTCTTGATTGAAAAACCACATCTATCTCTTACTTTATGTATTTTTCTTGCACGGACACCTACTTTTTAAAAAAATAAAATAAAATACATCTACCTCTCCTCCTATTATTCTGTAAGTACGATGAACCCAATACTCTTAAAAATGTCAAAGACAAAAGAGGCAGTTTTCATTTTCCGATGCAGATAGGCAAACTCAAGGAAGATCAGTGTAATTATCGCAAATACAAATACGAGAACCTATACACACAGTGATCATCATAAACTTAAATACCTTACCGGATGATCGTGCGTTATCGACGCCTTGGGTACAGTGGCAACATTTGCCCCGTTCCTTGCTACCTCCCAGCAACGAACCTGCAAAAGAAGTCAGAAAGAGGTTCATAAGCTTCCGAAGCAGTTAACAAGCAAGGCAAGGAAAAACGAAGAGAAACACCTGGTTATCCCAGGAAGTAGCCACGAGGAAGTTTGCTTTGGGACTGAAACTGAGACTGGACACTGAATCAGTGGGGGGCTGATTCACCTGCAAAATTCGCGAACAAAGGATGAAAACTGGCACTCCAGAAGCTGCTTCTGATGAAGCAGAAAGGAGCAGCAAAAAGAGGAAGAGCTGGAAGTCTGAGTTACCTCAAAGGACTTGTTAGGGTTTGGATTAGTGTTGGTCAAGAAATTCGACATTTGTAGCAGGAGATGCAAATTTTGTCGCTGGATTTTCTCAGAATTTTTTTCAGACAGAAAAAGGAAAAGAACACTACCTGTGTTGTGTAGAGTTGTAGACTTTGGAGGGAGCTTGGAGTAGAAAAAACGTGGAAGAAGGGTTTTGTGGGGATGAGGGCAGGTGTAGCAATTCAATGCTACGACCAAGCGTTATAACGACGCTTATTCTTTTTGTTTTTTGTGTTTTTTGAACCTCGACGGTTTCTTGTGTTTTTGAGCTCATTGGGCCTCTTGTTCTAATATGACCCAAATAATAAGCCTAAACACAATGAGCTCCTTATTAGAAAGTGTTACTTTAAATAGTCTTTGAACCAAAAAAAAAAATTACTCCTTGATTTGAACTCCACCTAACACATTTTCGCTTATAAAAAACAAGATTGGGTCACTCCCCATGCCCCCATCTAAGAGATTGAAGATTATATCCTACTCTTATTTAAATTACTTAAATTATTTGAAGTTTTCTGAAAATAATTTATTAATCACTTAAAGTTTCTATCACAATTTACACGATTTTTTATATTTTTAAAATTGCAACAATTTTTTTAGAGATCTTATACTATACACTTGTAAAATATAGTATTCTTATAAATAAAATTAACAATGCAATTTTTAAATTATCTAAATTATTTTATGCTTTTTGCAAAAAAAAATATCTTATTCACTTTAAAGTTTCTAGCACAATTTATATAATTTTTTATATTTTTAAACTTGCAACAGCTTTTTAGAGATTATTGTACTATACAATTTAAGAATAGGGTAATTTTTAAAATAAAAACAAATAGGGTGTTTTTAAATTACCTAAATTTTTTAAGCTTAGCTTTTTTAAAATAATGTATTATTTATTTTGAAAATTCTAACTCAATATATATTTTTTAATATTTTATAAATTACAACAAATTTTTAGAGATCATGTATTATATACTTAAACAATATTGTGTTTTTCGAAGAAAAAATGAAGATGATGTTTTTAAATTACCTAAATTATTTGAAGCTTTCTAAAAATGATGTATTATTAATTTTGAAGTTTCTAGCTCAATCTAAATAATTTGAAACATTTTTAAAATTTCAAAGTTTTTTTAGAGATTATGTATTATTTACTTGAAGAATATAATATTTTTGAAAATAAAAATGAATAACTTATTTTTAAATTACCTAAATTGTTTGAAGCATTCATCAAGCAATGTATGATTCATTTTAGCTCAATTTATATAATTTTTTTATATTTATTAAATTGTAATAGCTTTCTTAGAAGGATTGTACTATCACTTAAAAATAGGGTGTTTTCGAAATAAAAATGAAAATAAGAATTTTAAATTGTCTAAATTATTTGAAAAAAAATGTACTATACACTTGGGGTGTTTTTGAAAAAAAATGAAAGGTGAGTTTTTAAATTACCCAAATTATTAGAATCTTTTTTAAAATAATGCCTTATTTACTTTGATGTTTCTAGCTCAATTTATATCATAAGGTGTTTTTTTGAAACAAAACTAAAAATACAATTTTTAAATTACCTATATTATTTAAAGCTTTTTGAAAATAAGTTATTATTCACTTTGAAGTTTCTAACGTAATTTACATAATTTGATACATTTTTAAAATTACAAAAAAAAATTAGAGATTATGTACTATAAACTTGAAGAAAATGATGATTTTTGAAATAAAAATTAAAATGCAATTTTATATTAACTAAATTATTTTGAGCTTTTTTGAAAAAAATTCTTATTCAATTTGACTTTTCTAGCACAATTTACATCATTTAGTATTATTATTAAAATTGCAACAGTTTTTTTAGAAATTGTATCCTATAGAATTGAAGAAAAATGTGTTTTCCAAAATAAAAATATATTGGATGTTTTTCAAATTAATTAAATTATTTGTAGCTTTCTAGAAACAATTTATTATTCATTTTGAAGTTTGTAATTCAATTTACATAATTTTTTATATTTTTAAAATTACAGCAATTTTATAGAGATTGTGTACTATACATATAAACAATATGATGTTTTTCGAAAAAGAATGAATAAGAAGTTTTTAAATTAGCTAAACTATTTGTAGCTTTGTCAAACAATATATTATTTACTTTGAAGTTTCTATCTCAATTTATATTATTTTTTATATTTTTAAAATTGTTATAGTTTTTTGAGAAACATTGTACTATCACTTGAAAATATGGTGTTTTTCGAATAAAAAATGAAAACATGATTTTAAAATAACTTAATTTACTTGAAACATTCTATAAATAATGTATTATTGTAATTAAAGTTTCTAACTTACTTTACATAATTTATAATATATTTAAAATTGTAGCATTTTTTTTAGAGAATGTATATTATATACACTTAAGAATACGGTGTTTTTCGAAATAAAACTAAAAACACTATTTTTAATATACCTAAATTATTAGAAGCTTTTTGAAAACAATTACTTATTCACTTTGAAATTTCTAGCTCAATTTACTTAATCTTTTATATTTTTAAAATTGCAACAGTTTTTTTTTAAGATCGTGTACTTTACACTTGAAAAATAGAGTATTGTTTGAAATAAAAATAAATAGGGTGTTTTAAAAATATTTAAATATTTTGAAGATTTCTTAAAATAATATATTATTCACTTTGAATTTTGTAACAAAATTTACATAATTTTTTATATTTTTCAAATTACAATAGTTTTTTTTAGACTGAGTACTGTACACTTGAATAATTGGGTGTTTTCTGAAATAAAAAGGACATTTTTAAATTTCTCAAATTATTTAAAGCTTTATGAAAAAAAAAACGTATTATTCTCTTTGAAGTTTATAACTCACTTTACGTTAATTTTTATATTTTTTATATTGCAATAATTTTTTTAGAAATCGTCTACTATTCACTTGATAATATGGTGCTTTTCGAAATAAAGAAATGCAAACGATGTTTTTAAATTAACTAAATTATTTGAAGCTTTATAAAAATAATGTATTAGTGACTTTGAAGTTTCAAGTTCGATTTACAATTTTTTTTATATTTCTATATTGGACCAGTTCATTTAGAGATCGTTTACTACATACACTTGAAGAATATGATGTTTTTCGAAATAAAAAATAATAGTGTATTTTAAAATTACCTAAATTATTAATTAACTAAATTATTTGAAGCTTTATAAAAATAATGTATTAGTGACTTTGAAGTTTCAAGTTCGATTTACAATTTTTTTTATATTTCTATATTGGACCAGTTCATTTAGAGATCGTTTACTACATACACTTGAAGAATATGATGTTTTTCGAAATAAAAAATAATAGTGTATTTTAAAATTACCTAAATTATTAATTAACTAAATTATTTGAAGCTTTATAAAAATAATGTATTAGTGACTTTGAAGTTTCAAGTTCGATTTACAATTTTTTTTATATTTCTATATTGGACCAGTTCATTTAGAGATCGTTTACTACGTAAACTCGAAGAATATGGTGTTTTTCGAAATAAAAAATAATAGTGTATTTTCAAATTACCTAAATTATTTGATGCTTTTTGAAAACAATGTATTATTTACTTTGAAGTTTCTAACACAATTTACTTTATTTTTTTATAATTTTGAAATTGCATCAGTTTTTTAGAGATCGTGTACAGTTAGAGAATTGAGCATTTTCAAAAATAAAAATGAAAAGGTGAATTTCAAATTTTCTTAACTATTTGAAGATTTCTGGAAACAATGTATTATTGTCTTTGGAGTTTCTAACTCACTTTACATATTATTTAATATTTTTTTAAAATATTGCAACATTTGTTTAAAGATCGTCTAATATACATTTGAAGAATAGAGTGTTTTTCAAAATAAAAATAAAAATATATTTTTTTAAACTACCTAAATTATTTGAAGTTTTTAAAAATAATGTCTTATTCACTTTAAAATTGTAACCGTTTTTTTTTATAATTTTCTATACACTTCAAAAATAGGTTATTTTTCAAAATAAATATGAATAGGATGTTTTTAAATTACCTAAATTATATATAGCTTTCTGAAAATGATGTATTATTCACTTTGGGGTTTCTAACTAAATTTACATAATATTTATATTTTTAAAATTGTAAAAGTTATTTTAGAAATCGTGTACAATCAGTTAAAGAATATGGTATTTTAAAAAAAATGAAAACAAAATTTTTAATATACCTAAATTATTAGAATCTTTTCAAAAATAATGTCTCATTTACTTTGAAGTTATTAGCTCAATTTGTTTTAAAAAATATTATTTTTAAAATTGCAACTATTGTTTTGGAGATCGTATACTATATACAAATAAGGTGTTTTTCGAAAAAAATTAATAGGGTATTTTTAAATTACCTAAATTATTTTAAGTCTATTAAAAATAATATATTATTCACTTTAATTTTTTAAACACAATTTACATCATTTTTAACCTTTTTAAAATTGTAACATTTTTTACCAACCGTATACATATTATACACTTCAAGAATAACTTCTTTTTTGAAATAAAAAGGAAAATATATTTTTTAAATTACTTAAGTTAATTTAAGCTTTTTGAAAATAATGTCTTATTCATATTAAAGTTCCTAGTACAATTTATATATATTTTTTACATTTTCAAAATTGCAACAATTTTTTTTAGAGATCTAGTACTATATAGCAAAAGAATACGGAGTTTTGCAAAAATAAATGAATAAATTGTTTTTAAATCACCTAAATTATATGAATCTTCCTGAAGACAATATATTATTCATTTTGAAGTTTTTTGCACAATTTACCTAATTTATTATATTTATAAAATTGCTACCACTATATTAGAAATTGTGTAGTATCACTTGAAGAATAATGTGTTTTTCAAATAAAAATTAAAATGTGATTTTAAATATATCTAATCAAATTATTGGAAGCATTTTGAAAATAATTTCTTATTCACTTTAAAGTTTCTAGCTCAATTTATAACTTTTTTTCTGTATTTTTAAAATTGCAACAGATTTTTTAGAGATCTTATACTATACACTTGAAGAATATGGTGTTTTTTAAATAAAAATAAATTGGTTTTTTAAATTACCTAAATTATTTGTAGCTTTCTTATAACAAATTATTATTCATTTTGAGTTTTCAATATCAATTTATATAATTTTTTATATTTTAAAATTACAACAATTTTTTAGAGATTATGTGTACACTTGAAGAATATGGTGTTTTTTAAAATAAAAATGAAAATTCTATTTGAAATTACCGAAATCCTTTGAAGCTTTTTGAAAATATTGTATTATTTACTTGGAATTTTCTAGCTCAATTTATATAATTTTTTTTAAAATTACATAGATCTTTTCAAAATAAAAATGAATATGGTAGTTTTAAGTTACCTAAATTATTTGAAGTTTTTTTAAAAAAATTTATTATTCACTTTGAATTTTTAGCATAATACACTTAAAGAATAGGGTTTTATTTCAAAATAAAAATGAATAATGTGTTTTTAAATTACCTACCTTATTGGAAGTTTTTTTAAAATAATTTATTATTTTCTTTGAAGTTTCTAGCTCAATTTATATTATTTTTTATATTTTTTAAATTACAACACTTTTGATAGAGAGCATGTTTTATAAAGAATATGGTGTTTTTCGAGAAAAAAATAAATAGTATGTTTTAAATATACTATATTAGTTTTTATTAGCGTTTATGTACTAAGTTGATACTCAAAATTTAATGAATAAGTTGATGTCTTTTTTATAGTTCAGAAGACTAAATTGATTCACATTTAATTTGTTAAATTTAGATAGTAATTTTTTTTTGTTGAATCTTATGGACTAAATTTATTGTCAATTGCTAATATTATGGATTGAAATGTATTTTTCATTATTTTTTAACCAAATTGATCAACTATTGTTAATTTTGATTGAATTTTTAATTAAAAATAAATATTTATTAATTAACTTCTTTGAACCTATATTCTTAAAATTTTGGAAAATATGTTACCTCTGCTTAACTACGACGAGCAGATGACCCAATTAACCTAAAGCGACACTATTTATAGTGACTGGGTGCAATAATTTACCATGAAGAGAAGTGATCGAAGGGGACGAAAATAAATGAATTTTACATTCTCAAAAACAATAACTTTTATTTGTTATAAGTGCCATTTATTTCAAATTATTAATAATTTAGAGAACATATAATAAATTGACTTTGATACACATTCAAAATTTATAATTTTATAAAACTATTAATCCCTTTAATTCACGACAATAACTCGCCAGCGACATTTGTTACGCCATGACGAATACTATAATCAACTGTACTCTTATTTACTATCAAAAACTACTTTCCACAATTAAGGATAATGTGAACGTGACTTTGACTTATGTTTTCTTCAAATTAATAGTGGAGGATTTCACACAGGCGAGCCCTAAACCTTCATAATCATTTTTATTTCTATATTTATAATTCACCTGCCAATGCTATCAGATTAGTTCACATTTCATCAGCAAAAGAAATAAAAATAAATTGACCGATAACCTGATATCGTTTTAATATCTGTTTCAAGTTGACCATTAAATTAATAGGTTGTTTTATTTAACAATATCTTAAACTTAAACCACCGAAAAATAAGGGCTTATTTAATAATTTTTTTTAAAAAAATAAAAACTAAAAAATTTATTTGACAGACCAATTTTTAAAAATAAATTTTAAAAATAGTATATTTTCTTTTTGTTTTAAAAATTAAAATTTGGTTGTCTTAAAGTTTGTTTGATTCAGTTTTATTTTTAGTTTTTCAAAACTGTATCATAAAACAGTTTTGAGAAACAATTTCAAAAAAAGAGAAATGAATTTTCAATACAAATTAGTATGAAAATTCAGAAAATTAAATATTGAAATAAATATTTCCAAATTTTATTTTTTGGAAATTGAAAAAAATACTATTCCTAAAAATTGTTTTTGAAAATTAGTCTGTTAAACAGATTTTTTTAGTTTTCTATTTTTTAAAATATAAAACGGTTTTCCTTTTGTTTTTAAAAACAGTTATCAAACAAACTCTCAATTTTCAGTTTTATGAATTTGCATATTAGTTAAGGCTTTTGGCTGTGAAGCTAGCTGAAAGATGTGAGATTATGGCTGTAAAGTTAGTTTATTGGTCAGAATTGTTTGGTAAAATAAGTGGTGTAATAAGCTGAAATATATTAAAGGACCAAAAATGATAAATAATATTATATTAATATTTAATATAATAGTAATATCAAATAGTGGTGGGTATTTGTGATTTTTAAAAATAAATAAGGACAATTTTAAAAGTGAAATATTGAAAGCCTATCTTTAGAAGTCAAAAGCCACTTGAAAGAGCTTTGCAAAAGTTAGTTACAAAAGTCATAATCCCATAGCCAAAAGTCTTATTTTTATAATTACCAAACAACGAAAAAGCTTTTTGAAAATCAAAATCCTCTATAAAAAGCCTTCCAAAACGTAGCCTAATTCACATTGAAAACTCATTTATCTTTTTTTTTTTTTAAAAAAATGTTTCTAAAAACAATTTTATATTATAGTTTTAAAAAACTTTAAAACAAAACTGAATCAAGTATGCCCTAAAATTCAAAAATATCTGAAACTTGTTTTGATTTTTAATTTTCAATTATCTGAATTTACATTAAAAACTTATTTATCATTTATGAAAACATCTATAATTCGAAAAATCCCAGAAATTATTTTATAATACAGTTATAAAAATCTAAAAAATAAAGTTGAATCAAATAAGCCCTAATACTTGATAGACCTAAGGATGTTTCTCTGGTTTTCTTTGTGTTTTGACTTCCATTGGTCCACCTTTTTTTATTTTTTTTATTTAATGTAACTTTTAAGTTGATGTCTGATCTTTTAGTGGGTGCTCAACAACCAATAGTAGGGGTCTTAATTGAAACTAATATCAAATTCAAATTTTAATTTGTAGGGGTTTTATTTGCCGAGTTAAGACCAACCTCCTTGCATCTTCTTATGTTCACAAATGTTTGAAGATGTGTCTTAATATTTTATTAATTAAAAATATAGCAACTGTGTCAATCCTTTTTTTTTTTTATGGAAAGAAGCCATTTTCCAATTTCTATGTAATTTCTTTTGTGACATAGTTTCCATTTAGAATTATACCCAGTTGCGAAGCTAGACAATTTTTTTTTTCGAGAGGCGAAACATAAAAATTATAATTATAATTATATATAAAATAATATATTAAAATTCATTAATAATTAAAATATCATTTTTTATAAAAAAATACATTAATTGGGATTTGAATTCGGATACTCACACTTCCATATGCTCACCAATTAAACTACATGACTCAAACATATCATTTTTGTTTAAGAAAGTTGTGTTCAGAGATATTTTGTAAAATTAAATTATTCAATAGTTGACTCACTTAAGAAAACTCATCATTTAATTAAATAAATATCTAAAATAAAACAAACTTAATTAAATCTTTCCTTTAAAAGATTTTGTCAATTCTACTCATTTTACTCATTCTTAAATCAAATAAAGACATATGCATAAATTAGTTTAAAGGAAATTATAAAATAAATTTTATAATAATAAAATATACAAAAGAAAGGGTCATACATACCTATGTTATTTTAACTAAATAAATAATTTTCAAAATTTTAGAGTAAACCAGTACATAAATAACAATCCAGCAATTGATGGATCTCATTCGAATGCTTAATAATTATTTAATGAACTTATAATTCATAAAGAAAAAAATTAAAAGTTAAAAAAAGTCTTATTTTATTTTACTTTTCTTCTTTATAACTAATGTTTTGATTGCTTTGACAATTACAAAAGTAACGTACGAATAATTAAAAGTTATTAATCACAGAAAGTTAAATAACACAATATTATTTTAACTTATAAAAATTATAAATAATTGAGGGTCGTCTTAAAAATTTATATATACGTACTAATAATGTTTTTTTTTTTGAGCCGCCCAGTACATGATATGTATTGTATTTAATGGTCAAACTAAAAGTGGGTTAAGATTTTCCACGTACTGTTGTTTGGAATGACTCGTGTGTAGACATTGCATGCGAAAGTACCAGCCCTTAATTCAACGTTGTTGCTTCTTGGAAGATCACACTGTTGTTTGCATCTTTTCTTCTTTCCTTTGGATACAAGGTTAGACGTAATAATAAGGAAAAAGCTTGACTTTTCAAAGGAATATGAGAATATTATTCAAGTCTTAATAGTCTTCCACAAAAGATAACTAGCCTTGCTTACTGTCAAATCCAGGATTCAGGTTATGACTTAATGTAGTTAAATGAGATTTGGACTTCATATAACTTTTGCTTTCATAATAATTAGTTATTAGATATAAAAATCTTCCCTCCCATTATTTGTGAACTACTACTGTAAAGGAAATATTGACAAATTTTTGGATGTTGATGCGTAGTGGGAAATGAATCTTATGGAGTAAGGTAGTTAGCATGCCATCAAAAATTGTTTCTACTAAAAGATCAGGTCCTTCTTGTGCACCTTTTTTCTTACGTACATGCATTGTTTTAGAGATACAGAAGATGGTGATGTAGCTTTAAGTAGAAGATTAAAGTCCTCTCCACTTAGAATATGACACGTATAGAACATGAGGATACAATGAACTTTCAAAATTGTAGAATTATAACACAATAATACTTGAATCAAAAGATAGAATCAATGTTTTATAATGGAGCACAAGTCATTGTAGACATACTAATAAGGTAGCATTATCAAAATATTGTGATGTTCCTATATAACTATATCAGTATAAACTCTAAAAATTAGAAGTAAAAGAAATTGTGAAACACAGCTAAGAATATTCAAAGTGTTTGTGAAATGTCCAAAGGGTATTATAACATTTGTTTACTTTGTAGGATACTGTGCAAGTAATTTAAAGAGGTAAAAGTGAAAGATCCTCAATTCATTTTTCAAATATTTTAACTGTCAGTTGATTTAAAAAAAAAGAAAAGAAAAAAAAAAGGAGCTTTCAGGGTGTCATAACAGATGCATAAATGAATAAGAATTAAATTAGGTGGGGGTGTGGAAAATGGTATTATTGAAATTGACATGTGAGAACTTGAGAGAATCTAGACATACTTTAATAGACAGCTCTTTGTCTGCTCTGCTGATTGTCCTGGTTATTTATATATGTATAAATTGACATTATGGATAGTAAACAAGTTGCTAGTAGTCATCTGTAATAAGAACCATAACCTTAGAGCTAGAGAAGTTCCAATTTTGTGGTTGGAGAATGGAAATCAGGCCTAAAATGTACAACTCATCAATTGGCAGTTTTGTGCCTAGTACAAATGCTTTGAAGCCTAGGATGGTAGTGGCAAGGTAAAATCAGAATTGGACAATGTTAACTTATACCATGAAACTTCATTTATCTTCTGTTTCTTCTAGCTTTTCAACAATAGCCCTCCCTCCCTCTCTACAATAATTGACTTATGCATCCAAATGGTAATTTACAGATTGTCATGCACATTGAAGAATCAAAGTGTGAGAACTGGTATGCATATAATTCATATATGTTTGGTTAAATTTTTTATGGATTTATTTTCTTTGTTACCCTTAGCCTAGACTTACCATCATGACTATCATGCGCAGGACATTGTACAAACGTACCCCGGAATGTAAACATGGAGAAACTGCGACATGGATATTTATTTCCGGAGGTTCTTCTTAATAATATTCTCATTCCTTGATTGTTTATCTCATCTAAAATACCCCTTGAGATGAACAGTTTGTGCATTTAATTTCTTTTTAACCATTTAGATTGCTAAAATGAAAAACTAGAATTCTATGAACCAGTTAATCTTGCCTAGGCAAATGACTTTCTTTCTTAAACATCCAATGTCCTCACCTTAAGAGTCGACTTTAAGGATTTGAATTACTAGTCCTATATATTTTATTTACTTCCTTGGATATTTACTTTGTTATATGATATGTCTTACAAAAACTAATAACTGACCTGATTGCATCAGATTGAAAGACACGAGCTTATGCACTTGGAGAAGTATCCACATGCAAATATAATAGACCTTGGAATTGGTGATACTACAGAACCCTTACCAACGATTGTAACATCAAGCATGGTTGATGTAAGTTGTGAAGGATTTTTCTGTTGAACACACAGAAGATTATTAATATAAATAAGTGGCTTTGAGAATTAATATGCCTACTCATGTGCCAAGTGCCAAGAAACAACATGTATTAATTCTCAATGAAAGAAAGTGCTCTTCTTTTAAAGAGACCATATGTTTATTAGATTGGTATTTTATTTGAACCTCTTTCTCTTCTTGCCTACTATTTAAAGAGAAAGGGTTTCAGCTAATTCTTGAATTAGGATAGCAAAAAACTAGGACGATTGATCTAGAAGAGAAATGTGTTTTGCAGTTTGTGCGTGGCCTTTCAACAGCAAAAGGTTATAAAGGATATGGACCTGAGCAAGGTGAAAAGGTATCTTGGAACCTTTTTTAATGATTTTGGCTCCAATATTCAGCAATTCTTAATTTTTTGTGCATGATATCATGCTAGCAACTTATCTTTAAATCCACTTATTTGGACTTCTGTTTGCAACATTGCAGGCCTTGAGGAAGGCAATTGCTGATGTATTTTACAAAGGTCTAGGGATAAAACCTTCAGAGGTTTTTGTTTCAGATGGTGCACAGTGTGATATTACTCGTCTTCAGGTATTCCATTCATCATCATATTTGTTTGTTGTATTCTACTTTCTTTTTTTTTTTCATTTTCCCTTGTCTTGGTAACTTGTTAGTTCATACCTACCTACTTCATCAATTTTTTATCGGATAAGCTACCTACTTCATCAATTATGCATTAATTTCAGAATGTCTCATCCTCATTGTAATAAATTCCTCTGTTAAGTGGTCACAAGCACATTAATATGAAGTACTGACTTTGATTTGTTTGACTTTGTTGCAGCTGCTTATGGGTCCCAATCTAAGGATAGCTGTACAGGATCCATCCTTTCCGGTAGTTTTAATGAGCAATTCATATATTTATTGAATATATTCTAGATGATAGCTACAAGTTTAGACTCGGTATAGTTGCATCATGTCAACAAACAGAAAGCAGAAAGTGTTTTAATAACAGTAAATTCTTCTGTGGTAGGCGTACATAGATTCGAGTGTGATAATTGGTCAGGCTGGCAAGTTTGTAGATAAAGCAGGCAAGTATAAAGACATAGAATACATGACTTGTGGGCCTCAAACTGACTTCTTTCCAGATCTGTCTACTGCTTCAAGGGCAGAACTTATTTTCCTCTGTTCTCCAAACAATCCCACTGGTCATGCAGCAACAAGGAAGCAATTAGAGCAACTGGTGGATTTTGCCAAACTGAATGGATCAATCATTATCTTTGACTCTGCTTATTCATCTTATATCACTGATGATAGTCCTAAATCAATCTTTGAAATTCCTGGAGCTAGAGAGGTATATTGAAACGCTGGGATTTGGTTAGGCTATCACTCATATTCTCTGTAAATAAAGTTGCACAAACAAAATTTTTATACTATGAATTAGGATTCATTCAGATTTAAAGATTTCCTTCTTGACCTTTTTCTTTTCTTGTTCTACTTTCAGGTTGCAATTGAAGTGTCATCCTTCTCAAAATTTGCTGGCTTCACAGGTGTTCGCCTTGGTTGGACAGTGGTCCCAGAAGAACTCTTATATTCAAATGGATTCCCAGTTGTACATGATTTCAACCGTATAATGTGCACCTGTTTTAATGGAGCTTCCAACATAGCTCAGGCTGGTGGATTGGCATGTCTTTCCCCAGAGGGTTTCAGGGTGAAGTTCTAGCTCCCAAATAATCTATTTAAAAATTCCTGATTGGGTTTCATTTCATGTTTAGTTCCTAGATTAAAAGCAGAATATTGCATTGCATCTTGATTACCATGAATTTTATGAAATTTGCCTAATATTGTTTCGGAAAATTTTTCAGGCAATGCAGTCCCTTGTTGATTACTACATGGAGAATGCAAGGATACTGGTTAATGCTTTGGCTTCTCTTGGTCTTACAGTTTATGGTGGCAAAAATGCACCCTATGTTTGGGTCCATTTTCCTAGCTCAAAATCTTGGGATGTTTTTGCTGAAATTCTTGAGAAGACTCACATTATTACTGTCCCAGGAAGAGGTTTCGGTCCAGGTGGTGAAGAGTATGTAAGAATTAGTGCTTTCGGCCAGAGAGACTCCATTATAGAAGCCTCAGAGAGACTCAAATGCTTCTTTTAATAGGAGTAAAACTAAAGCTCTACTTCTATACAATTTATGCATAAAATAAAACAAAAGAGCGATGATTTACACATAATTACTATTCATTCCTTTTCTTTCACTATTACTTGTAAGACCATTATACTGTTTACTTCTACTTATAAAAATCACATTTGTATTGCAATAAATATTACAAAGACAAAATCTGTGACAATGAATATTTTAACGATCTAATTTGGTGATTTAACAACTAAGGTAGTGACAAATCTTTGGAGAATTATATTGTCCCACAATTTACATATTTGAGAGATTGATTTTACAACTCTAATATTTGAGGGACTAAATTGAATTACAATAATATTACACAAATCATGTAATATTTTGATTATTTTCTTCTACTATTTTGGTTTTCTATCTCTTTTCCTTTCTCTTATATTTTCCTTTCTCTTCTTCCAAAAAAACATTACATTTTCCATTAGGAAAACAACCTTCTTAATGACGTGGCTTTTCTGCCACACTTGAACAACACCATTAATATATTACTTATCCATTTCATAAAATATTAAATTGCATAACATACTCATATCGACAAAACAAAAGGTGAGTGATAATCTCCGGAGCCTGATGCTTATGGGCAACATACCTGTCAAACACATCAGTATCTCATAGAATGTTAACTTTTGGATTTAGCTCCTCTAAAATAAAAATACGTGTAAAGTGAAAAAGTAAGTGCACATTAACCCTTGATTTGAATTACAATATTTTATAACTTTGACTCACATTAAATAAATGATAAATTTAGTCTTACTTCCTCAATTTACACATTCACTCACTCTCACTCTAGAGAAGCCAAATCCTTAACTTTTACCTCAGTGAAGAAGTCACCAAGAAACTACAACTTGAAAGAATACGGTATTAAAAACTAAGAAATATACAACGTATAAGAAAGCAAACGAGCAACTATATCGTATGACAGAATAAATTGAAAATTCATTCATTGAAAATAGTAAATGCCACATTGGTACAACGGCAAATGCAATTGTACGAGGACAATACTCAATGTTAAGAAAGGTTTCCAAAAACTTGAGATTTGATCCTTTTGATATTCTGTGTTTTGATATTCTAACTTAGTATAATTTTGATTTGTCTGTGTATGAGAGTAACGTGAAATTATACCATATGGATCAATCAAACAGTGGAGAATGGACTATTTACAAATTTGAAATCATTGTAGTTAAAACTGGCTTATCCAAAATCGTACCAGCCAACACAGACATGATGATCTGAAATCAGAACCATAAGAGGACTATAGCTTAAAAAATCAAACTTTAAGCGATTGACAGCTAACTAGCTCTTCAGATCTACCACTCCTAGAAGCAAAAACTCGCCAAATTTCTCTTTCTGATTCTGAGGATGATTCAGTAAGTTCACCGAATGAGTTACCAGGTGATGAGAGAAACGGCTGGGAGGAAGCTAAATCAGTTTGCATGTCAGCCCGCAACACTGTAATGTTGTGATTGGCATCTTTAGTAATTACATGAAGTTTTCCAAGTAAACTAGCTAAAAGATAAGGAGATTCTGAATCAGTGAAATCATGAATAGGAACATCTCCTGGTATAACTTTCCAAGTATCACCTTCGTAATCATATACCTTGATCTTTGCAGAGTCAAGAGAACTTGAAGGATCAAGTGCGTACAAATCTCCGTTGACAGTGACGCTCAATTTTGTTCCAGCTTGCCTTGTCGGCCAACCTTCACCCATGCCAACGGGCATTTCATGCCAAGAATTTATATCCGGATCATAAACTTCTCCCCCAACATCAACGAAAAAGGGCCAACAATACAAACTCTGAGGAACAAATAACCTTCCCCTGTATGAAGTCATTCCCGTGGCAATAGGTTTGAGCAAGTCAGCCAGAAATGCAGTTGGTAGCACCTGAGCTTTTGTGAAAGGCATGTTTGGTAACTGTGACCACATGCCAGTGAGTGGATCATATACTTCTGCAGATTGAAGGGGGCTTAGCCCACCACGACCCCTAGTAACTCCCCCAACAACATAAAGCTTATCATTTAATATACCTGTCTTGCAATAAGCTCTACCAATTGACATTGGACTAGCCTCAGTCCAAGAGTTTTTTGCAGGATCATACCGCCAAACAGATTTCATAGCTGAAGCTTTAGAGAATCCTCCTAAAGCATAGATGCAACCATCAACAGCTCCAATGGAGCAACCACAAAACGGCATCCGATCCAGGGCATCTCTCCTCCCAAGCCAGCTCATTACGACATCAGCAATTCTAATACTTGAACCTAACATGCCCCACATCCGAAGGGGAATGGTAGTCAAACCTTTCTTTGCTTCAAATTCAAAGGGAACATTTGGCATTGGTGGTAGCCTTTGCCATCTCCCATAAAGAGGGTCCAAGGCATACCACACAAGCTTATCATCATTGACCTTCGTTAATATGTAGAGCCACTCCTCCATTGTTCCAAGTTCCTTCCTCACACAGAATAGTTCAGAACTTACAAGGGCTGCCTTCCAAGCCCGTGAAACTGACTTGAGATTTACATAACAAATGCGAGGAACTCTAGCTAGAATCTGAATTGATATCTCATCAGGAAGGGAGGGAATCAGTCTTGAGTTATCCTCACAGGAGGATGACAACAACCTCTGTCTCTTGCAAGCTTGACCAGGAAAAACCTCACGAGGACCACACTGTCCAGTCTTGGAACTGTTTGGACTCAGTATATTCCCCATCACGCTTCCGAGATAATTCTGTTCAATAACATCATAATTCCAAATCATTTCTCACCATGCAACACGAAAATGCAGTGCTGAACTGGAATAGCAGATTAATCTAAACGGGAAAAACCCTATGACCAAATACATAATCTATGAGCATAAGAATATTCCCAAGTAGTTAAAGAGAACATCAGAGTAAGATGTGAGTAAGTCCTTATAGATATGAGACACACAAACACGCACACACAAGAGATCATGTATAATTAAACAAATAACGATTCTGAAACCATATCAATGAACGCTGAAAGCCCCATGCTTGATGTACATGTCTCTTCAGTGTCTATGAATCCTAAAAGTGTGGAGTAAATATATAAGAAGTTACCAGAAATTAAAAGAACAAAGGGTTAAATTGGGCATTTTGAATATTAAAGAAAACTAGACTGTGAAATACATCCGAGAGAACATGAACAGAGAAATTGTATGAAAGAAAGAGCAATCAATTGATTACCATCGAGGAGTAATACATGGATGTCGTTGTCAATATAGGCTAATCGAGCAGTTGGTAAATCACGGTAATTATTCAAACTTGATGGAGGATACAAGATACGCAAAGCAATCTCTCAGAAACAAAACAATGCATTAGCTAAGCTAATACCCAAAGCTAGACATGAAAAATCAAGCAAAGTGTATGTGATCATATCATATTCAGGCGAGTCCTTTTCCGAAACAAAACCTTTTTTTTCAAATCGAGAAATTCCCTATTCAGATGAATCCAACGCAGAGAATGATACAAGAAATAAAAAAGGAATGCGTCATTCACCTCACCGCAGAGAAATCGTTAACGAAGCAGAGAGAAATGTTCAATCGTTGGCGTCGCTGGGAATGAAGAAGGGGAACACACGATACACATATTCCTAGCAATATAGCAACAGAACAGTGTATATGTATGTGTGTGTGTGAATCCAATTTCACACGCAGTAGCGTTTTCTATGTAGAAACCATCTCGCCCGTTCATATAAAAGGACCCACTTCAATGAACCACCCAGATCTCCTTTTCTCCCTTTGACTAAAGAAAGTAAATCATTTAATTTAAAAAGAAAAAAGTAAATACTTTCATAGACCGTGAAATCAAAATATTTATTATATTTGATTTTTTTTATTTGAGGAGTACTATATTTGATATTTTGTTATTTCTTGGTTCACTTGTCCACATTTTTTTAATTGATATTTTTTTTAATTTACTATAGTATTTAATTTTAAAAAAGTTTCCGATGTTCAGTTTATTTATTTACAATAGTAGTTTACAATAGTAGTTAATTGTTTTAAGAGTATTAAATTGAACAAATCTCCCGAGGATATACCAAAAATTGAACAAATCTAAATAAAATTATTAAAATAAAAAATGAATAGAAAAAAAAAATCAAAATAAATTTTAGATATGTAATATTCATCATGGTATGTTCATTGCTCAGATTAGAGATTTTAACTATATTTGGGTTGAAGTCAATTATGTTGCTGCTATCTAGCTTTTGGACCGTCGATGTTATCCCCTTTATCTTTGTGCGGCTTTTTTTTGTGCGACTTTGTTAACATCTATTCAGCTATTAGCTCCCTCTTTGGAGTGTGTTTGATGATCTCATACTCATCGTGAAGGAAATTCCACAAGGATATGCTTGCGAAGTTGGGTCATCATTTAGCTATTGGTGTCAGAGTTTTGGATGTTTTGTCGCCTTCTGCTGCGATTCGTTTTATGTATGATAGTGCTTCCTCCTTTTTTATGAGAGAGCGTGTTTAGTTTTTTTTGTTTTGTCTTTTGGGCTTTAGCCCATTTCCTTCGTAAAAAAAATAAAAATTGAATAAATAAAGATTGGAAGTAAAGTGAAAAACGAAAAAAGAGGTTGAGATTTAGGGTTTCGACAAATTAAGATTATAATGACTCTTTTATAGGCCTCTTGGGCTTTAGCCTCGGATCCAGCCCACACACTTAGTATGAGAGTAATACGCGAGTCAATCTCAAAGACAATCCAAGATATTTCTAGAATGATGTATGTCTACCTATACCGATATGCTCCTAAAATTGAGATATCCTAGATATTGATCTATAACACACACTAGTATACATAGGGATGATAATTGATAGGATATAGCCCGCATCTAAAAAAATCCATCATCCGTCCCTTTGATATTTCTTTAATTGATATTTATTTTCACGGCAATATAATTTTGTAATTATATATATAAGTTTTAATTTGTCATATTTTTTAATATTTCTCATTGCGAATAAAAAATTGTATTTAATATTTTGGAAACAAAAACATATTATTAAGTTATTATTTTAATTATTAAAAAATTAATAATGACATTATTTATGAGGATTTAGGAATTTATGTAATAATTTAATAAATCATAAGATCTTTATACGAATGATACTAGTATTCAAAATAATTATTTTTATTTACCATAAACAAAAATAAGTATTTCTGTGATACATTAAAAAATACACAGCACACTTTTGATTGGATTTTTTATTTTATTTTTGGTAGAGAAGAAGGATAAAGCCTTGACAAATTCCTACATGTGAATGGAGATGAGCCCCGCACTACATTGATGTAGAAACACTTTTTTCTTTTTTTCCATAATGATAGTAATGATGAAGTTTGTTACTACTATATGATTATTATATGATATGATGATTCATCTTACTGACTGGAGCAGGTGCTATTAGTTGATTCATATTTTTTTTTCTTTAACAATATTAATATTCGATAACTTTAAATTAAAAGAGTTTAATTGTGAAAAATATAATTACGGAAATGCTGATTAACATTAAAAGCAATAATAATTTTTGGAAAATGTTAAGAAGTTGAGTTAACTGTTAAGAGTATATTTGTTATTGTTTAAAAGTAAGTGATTTTGAAGGTGAGTATATAACTTATTATTTTTTCAAAGTGATTAAGATAAAAATTTAAAAAAAAATTATGTTGGACTACAATAATAAACTGATTATTGTTTAAAAAAATTTATTTTGCACAAAATAAAAAAGGCTCTAATTGTGTATAGATCCCAAAAGTTCAAAATTTAAGAGAGAGTAATTACTGATGATGAAAATCACATGTTTTTATATTCTTGAATATAGTATGCATTCTGAATTTTGTATTTAAACTAAAAAAGAAAAGGACTATAAAATTATGAGAATAAAATAAAATGCCTTTAAATACAAACCGTTGCGATTTGGAAAGGTTAGTTTAGGCAAACATCCATACACACAGTAGCTGGATCCGAATTCTCTCTTGTTTCTACTCTCTTTAGCCACTAATAAATACATCTTAACCACTTATTTATCTTTACAAGAAAATTAAGAAAGAGAAAAAAAATTTAATATAAACAAAAAAAACAATTCAGATTATGCAAAAGAGAACGAGAACTAAAAAGGATCCATTTTTCACACGGACATCTCCTTTTAATTTACGTTGGCGTAGCAGCATCTCACAAAGTTGGAGTGAATATTTTGTCGTATATAATATAAATCCAAACTCAACAAACCTATAAACTTGATTTATGTATTAGTAATTTATATGTAGCATTACTAAGTTTGACAGTTAAATTAATATTGTGCATATAGAATAAAATGATTACTTCATCTTTGTTTGACCAATCTAATAACTTTTTGTGTCAATGGTAGTTGATTCTCTTCAGATATTGCAATTTAAAGATTAAATTTCACTTTTAATCCTTAACTTTGTTAAATTGTGCAATTTAAATTTTAATGTGCTATTTTGACAAGTAGACCGTCAATGTAATCGAACTCATATCATCAATTAAGTGAGGTGTCAAACGCATAATTGAAAATTAATTATATAACTTTTATTACGGTTGGACAGAGAGAAGAAAATGGCACAATTGACCATAAACAGTAATTTAAGCAACTGTATGTCGGCTAATGTTGCTCTTATATATTCAAGTAAAGTTGCTTGGCAAGATAAGAACCACCGTAAGATAAGATAGTCAAAAGCTTTGCATAACAGTGATGCAATGCAGAATTATTGAAAAGTTAGAGTGATACATAAATTTGATGACTTGAAAGTTTTAAAGTGAGCAAGTTATAAATAATACTTTCATTTTGAAGTCCTTGAGTTTCTGCATTTAATTGTAGCTTTGTACTTTGAACAGAATAGGGGAACACATCAGTTACTGCAAAGGTTAAGTATATAGAAGAAGTTCACAGCAGAGAGGCTTGACTTGGTATTGGCATGGTGGTCCTTGCCTTGAGGGTGTAACTGTAAATGTAATGTAATGTGGAAGGAATTTAAAAGACTGAACCTTCATAAATACCTTCACATGCCATCCCTCTGTTAAAGCCTATATAGTACAAATACAACTTATGAACTCTTCATTAGGTAACTTTTCCTTCACTCTTATCTTACCTGCTACTTCACCCATCTTATATTTAATTTCATAATTACTGCTTCATAATGCATAATTAGTGTACTGAGAGGACATGTTTCTGTTTGATGATAGCATTGAAAAACAGTTAAGAGTTCAAATGAAAAGAGGGCACTAATAAATATTAATGAATTTGATAAGTTTGACACTGTTGGCCATGTCAAGAGAAGGGACAAATTTGACCAGGCGAGAGCATTAGGCATTAGCTTCTGCTAAAACTGTTATGTATGACTCAACAATTGTAACATTGCTCTGCATCCCCTCCTCTCTGATTTTAACCATTTTTGTACATCAACTTAATACTTTTGATCCATCATTGTCCAACTACATTTTCAGCTTTCCCACTATATGCTGCTTAACCCCCCCTTGTGCCTTGTTAGTAGTGGGTATAACCTTTCAACAAAAGGCAAAAGAAAGTGACAATATCCACAAGTAAACAAGGGGTGCCCTACTTCTTGAGCTTACCACTTTTGTGTCAAGGATATATACTAATGAATTGCTCTATTGTATTTGTCTTGCCCTCATGGTTAGTACTTAGTAGCTAGCTAGCTTGGGGGCAAAAATAAGAAATGGACATTAATTAGATTAAGCATTTCTATAAAATATGAGTAATTATAATTATAAGTGAGTTTCTTGTAACGAAAAAACATTCTTCATGCTAAACACTACTTAATAGAAAAAAAAGGAGAAGAAGAAAAGGACTCATGTTTGTCTTAATCTGAATTTCTCTAGAAGTCCATTTTATGGCTAGCAAAGAAGGGTTATTGTCAATTTCCCAGCATTAACCTTTGAAAAGGACAGGAATTTGGACACGTAATTAAGATCATATCATAGATATATGCATAATAGATAAAATGCCAAAAAGATTCCATACTGATAGAGAACCCATTGTTAGCTAAGTCATAATGACACTATGTCTCTTCCATTCTATGGTCACTTTCTCCCACCATTAGAGAACTACCATTACCATTAGAATATTTCTTATTTATATATATATCTTCATACCACATACACCCTAAACTTGTGCTCACCATTGAAAATACCCTTCACCTAATTCACCTTCTTCTTCACCCTCTCACCATCTCAGTTGGGAACCTAGCTATCCTCCTGTTCCTGTGTCTGAGGAGAAAATGAGGAGAGGATTCATGTGCCCTTCTGGAGGATCATCAACAGCAGTTTGCATGAGTACTACCCGGGATCCTAGGTCAGTGGTTGTTGTGCCTAGGACTAGGAGGCATCATACAAGTATGTCTCTTGATGATGATGCCAATACAAGGTTGATCAACTATGCCAAACTTGTCCAGTCTCGTCGCAAGTTCAACTCAACAACAGCGAGCCTTATCCGATTAGGTGACAAGAAATGCGTCTCTGTCTCTCTACCAATGATCAAGCAGGGGAGCCAAGATTATCATGATCAAAGGAATATTGAACCACAGGAAAAACTTGAGAATATGCCAACAGATAATGTCTTTCAGGTTAGATTGCTTTGCACTTTCTCTTACACTAGTTCAGAATTGAGATCTATTCAAATGACATTTTACCAAATTACCAGGAACACATTTCCTCTATTAGTTTATCTGTTCTTTACGACTTACGTTGCGTTTCTCTTAGACATTCATAGAACTTGATGAACAATTTTCTTTCTTTTTTTTTTTTTAAGTTTCTACCTCACTAATTATGAGTTTGTTTGCATAAACTTTGAAAATAAACAATTCTTATTATGAACAGTTTTCTTTATTTTAGATTTCGAAAACTACTCTTTCCTTTTTTTTCATGAATCTAAACCATACCTAAATAAACCATTTTGATCGGTTCGAACTTTTTTATCTCAAATCCGAACTAATTCAACCTAGAGACACTCATGGTGGTTTTAGTGACCTTAAAGATTAATTAAAAATAGTTTGTTCAATTATTATTATCCAATATAACTCAAGATAATGCTATCAAGACCTCCATGGTCCCCTAAAAAAGGGTTGTTACTACACATTTCTGAAAGCATCACATTTTGTTGGTTTGTCCGAGTTCTAAAACTCAATAATTGAAAAAATGTTCATTCAAATTCTAGAATTCGTTTAAATTGAATTAACAGATTCTAAAACCTGAATCAAGTGTGGTGTGCCCAGAAAGATATGTGGCACAGATAATAATCACCATAAATAAGAAACTATATTAACGGTTACCCACTAAGCACAAGGAAAAACTAGTAAAAGATGTAAAAGGAAAACAAGAGAGAAAAATATAGAGAAGATATTTGGAAATATGTTAATTTTAGTGATTAATGATTATTAGGGGTTATGGTATATGCAGGTGGTTGTGATGCGGGTTGCTATTCATTGTCAAGGATGTGCTGGTAAAGTGAAAAAGCATCTGTCTAAGATGGAAGGTACAATTAATCAACAATAAATAATAATTAATTTGAAGTGAAAATTGACATGCATGTTTTAAATGAATTAAATTGCGATGTTATTAGCAGGAGTTACATCATTCAGTATAGATGTAGAGTCGAAGAGGGTGACAGTGATGGGGCACATTTCTCCAGTGGGAGTCCTTGAGAGCATTTCAAAAGTTAAAAGAGCTGAATTCTGGAGTACTACTTGTTAAATTAATTTTAATTCATTAGCATAGTACTTAGTTGAGATGCAAAATTTATCTCTTAAGCTTGATTTCGCACATGAGAAATTGGGAAATGTGACTAGGAAGTGATGATTATGTATGATAGTACTATGTATGTTCATCAACAATTTAATTAATGATCATGATATCTACCCAACGTAACCTTTTGCATTTGTAATTAATTTCCTTTTATTAACCCTTAATTGGTGTATGACCTCTCCATCGCTTCTTCCTGACTTTGAATTTTTTCCTCCCTTTTACTAAGTAGAAAGAAATTTCTCTGCATAAACTAGCTAGATATATCATATTTATTCAACAAGCTGGACAATTTTCTTTATTGGATGATTAGTAGCAACATCATGTGTCATTGATATGCACCCAAGGCATGTATCTAGACCAGTTGTTTTACAGATGATTTCTTTGTTTTAATTTGTAAAATTTAATTCTGAAAATTGTGGGAAAAACTATTTTCACAGATTAGATTACATGCGTTCTAGTACTAATAAGATAAATAAATAACACCCATTCAATTTTATTTCCACTTATGCAAGAGGTCTTGAGTTTGAAGTTTGAACTAGTCTCATGAATGAAAAAATAACTTATAAAAGAGCTAACCCTACAATGATATAAAATAGCGCAGATTTTTTCACCAAAAATAAGATAATGGGTGCTGATAAAATATACGGTACTGGACAGGACAAAAACTTTATTTCACGTTTGATTGTAAAAACAGACATGTCACGGTACAAAATTTGAGACACAGCACAGAACAAAATGGAAGATTTTTTCAAGAAGTTATCCCATGGTACAATATGGTTAAATACAAAAACACCCTCACTCACATCCATTATCTCATAAAACTTTAACTACATCTCCCCACTCCCACACTTAGACAAGGTAGCTCATATATATATATCTATATATATATATAATTTAATAATATTTTTTTAGTGAAAAATAATAAAACATCTAAAAATATATCAAATTATTTGAGAAATCTAATTTTATATATAATTTTTTTAAATATAATATTATAACAGTTTCAAAATTTTACAATATTGATTGTCAATTTTTCATCTAAAATAAATATTTTAAAGCGTAAAGGATATTATAGTAAAATTGACTTTATATTTTTTGTATTGTACTTTAATTATCAAACAACAAACAATACAAGTAATTGTGCTGTAACTTATTAAATTGTCATGTACTATACTTTTTGTACTATACTTGTCCATGCATCAAACGCACCCAATGTATCTGACTACGCAACAAAAAAAAAATGTGCAACTGTGCAAGTGTGATCAATAATATAATTTTCATGGTTGCCACATCGCATTTATGTGTAGACTTACACAATGTTTGATTTTCAGTTTGAAAAACAAAAAATGGGTTTGATCGCATGTTTGGTTTAGTGAAAATATTTTTGATAAATCCGGTTTGATTTATTCATTATTAGATATTCAAAAAACTATTCAAATAATATTTAGTTTGTCAAACTTATTTTTAGGGTAGGTTTCTTCTATCATACACCACGTCTTAAGTGGTGTATGGTACACCATATAAAAAAATATATACAGAACTCAACCGAAGGTGGTTAATATAATAATAAATGATATATTATGTGTGTATGCATAACTCTTTAATTTTTTTTCTTTCAAACGGGCTATAATCAATTAAATATAATTTCATGACTTGTATATGGTACACCACTTTAAAATTGGTGAATGTTAAAATTCACCTATATCAGATTAAAAAAACTTAATAAATAACAAATATAAATAAACAAAATGTATAGGAATGATACATTTAATTTAAAATCGCATGTAGTTCATATTTTTTTATTGGTGTATAGTACACTACTTTAAAAGTGGTGTATCCTAAAATCCACCAAAAAAGTATCTAAACATAAAAATAAATTAATTTTTAACCCAACTTACTTTAGGCAAACTAAAATTTATCAACATAAGGATTACGGCATTGCTTTCCCGCGCCTAGTTGGCTAGTTTCTTTGAGCCCCAATGAATAGCAAAAAAAAATAATTTATCAACATAAAACCAAACACACAACAAAATTATATTATTTTGTTCTTTTTTTTTTTTTGAGATTTTTATGAACAATTATAATATAAAATTATATTATTTTCTTCTTACTTTTTTTTTTTGAGATTTGTACAACAAAATTTAAAAACAATCAAAATAGTTATAATTTATTTTTAATATTTTATAAAACCTTTTCATTTTTTCTTATAAACTAAACTCAAACACACTATTTTTTAATCCTTTCCTTTTTCTTATTTGAGTTAAACACGTACATCAAATAAAAAATAAAAATGAAATTATAAAGTAAACATACCCTTAACTTTTAAGTTTTAGTTGTAAATTTGGCTTAAAACTATGACATTATAATTAAGAAATTATATCTATATAATTAATTTATTAAATTAAAAGTATTTGACAAAAGGAGTTAGTTAATATATTTAGCTAAACTATTTAAATGATTGAAACGGAAAGAAAGTTTTTATTAACACATGGCAAAGGGTAGTAGAGTGATTAAGTTGTAATTTACAAAAATAATTGATGGCAATTTTAATTTAAAAGAAAATTAATAAAAATTATTTTTTTAAAAAAATTATATGATATAAATTTCCAAAAATTAATAACAAAAACTATAACCTTATAAGCAAACAACTAAAATCTTAATGGCAAGTATTGAATTGTGGTTGAAGCCCATAAGGATGAAGAACTTCATTTTTTGGATGTGGAAATTATTGATAGTAAACTGTGCTAAAATTGAATCATTCCTTGAAAGAAAGTTCCTTAAAGTTATTTAATTTAATTAAAAACTAAATTCGTTTCTTCAATTGTTCTATATCATGTAAACATAAAATTATTCTTTTTATATCTATTATAATAAATGATACATTGAAAATAATAAAATTAAAATAAAATAAAGGCAATTTAACCTTAAAAAAGGATAAAAATACTTTAATTTCCTGAGCATACATTAATACAAAACTTAGGGGTCGCTTGATTTGCATTTTTATTTCCCGTTTTCTAAAATTTTATGAAGAAAAAACTGAAAATATTAAAAACCTTTTAACATTTTTAATTTTTTCTTTTTAAAATTTTAAAAAACAAGGAACAAAATGAAAATAAAAAATTTAAATAGAAAATAAAATTGCAAACCAATACAACCCCTTAACTTTTTAAATATGCATTTTTTTCTTGTATACTTTTCAAATTTATAGCTTATAAATATCATGTCTACTGATAGTTTTATCTAAAATTAATGACAATTTTTTATACTAGTAACAAATAAAACCATAACTAAATATAAATTTGTATTAAAATGCTTACTCTAAAAATATTGGGATAAAATGTACATTTTTAAAAGTTTTGTTATTAAAATGCACACAAAGTAAAATTTAAAGACTAAAATATATTTAACCCTAAAAACATTATCAATTAAAGTAAAATTAATTAATTTTTTCTTATATTTGAGAAAATGAATTAGTAATTATTGATTACATTTACACCAGAGCCAGTATAGTAATGCATATATAATTGATCAGAAATGGTTTAATAATTCCATAGAAGACAGGTGATGCTGAAATTTGGTGGAGCCTGGAAGACAGACACGGTTGATTTTTCAATGCTTTGCTTTGACGTTTCACCATTTTGCTTAATTTCCTAAAATGAACAAAATAGTATCTAGTTTAGGAAAACTGTGAAACCAGGTTTTTCATCAAGCTCCGCAAATCCTTCTCGGAGCTTCCACCTTCTGCAATGGCTTCAAGCGCCGCCGCCTGCAGTTTCATCGCATTCCTCGTTTCCTCACCGTTTCCACTCACCGACTCAACCAGAATGCGAGCCAGAAGTTCCGAATCGGGAACGGTTGTTTGCCCCTCGCACACCTTCTTGGCCACCTTCAACTCCTCCACGAGCAGCGTCGCATCCACAAATTGATCCGCAGACATTGGCCAAGCAAGGAGCGGCACCCCAGCCACCACCGATTCCAGCACCGAATTCCACCCGCAGTGAGTCACGAACGCGCCCACCGCCCTGTGCCTCAGTATCAGCACCTGTGGGGCCCACCCTCTAATCACGAGCCCTCTGCCCTTGATTTCATCTTCAAATCCTAATGGAACAGTACCACTACAGTCTTTTCCTTCTTTCATTGACCATATAAAGTGGACCCCACTCTTCACCAAACCCGAAGCAATCGCCGCCGTCTGATCCTTCCTGAGAACTGTTTGGCTCCCGAAACACACGTAGACCACTTCGCGATCGCGTCGCTGATCAAGCCAGTGGACGACGTCGTTTAGCGAAACTGAACTGGACCCACCTCTTTGCTTCGCTAACGAATCGTCCTCAGGGAGTAACGGTCCCACCGCCCACACCCGATCGTGGCCGAGTTCATTCCTGAGATAATCAAGATAAGGTTTCTCCAACTCAGAGAACGAGTTCACGACGAGTCCCCAACTCGCTATGTTCCCGAGAAACCAATCCTGGAAAAGTTCTGAATCTGGCTCTCCGGCTACGTAGCTCCGGAACAAAGGAGACACCTGCCACCAAGGGTATTTTGGGGAATTCGGAAGCCTGTGAAACCAAACGACTTCGTTTTGGTCGTTTTCATTTTGGCGCTTCGGGTGTTCCTTCCAGAGGAAGTACATGGTGGATAAGGCGAAAGCGCCGGAAGGGGAGAAGACGAGCCTCTTGACGCGGAGTTCGGCGGCGAGGTGTTGGGTCCAACCACAGAACATGTCAGAGATTATGTATTGTGGAGGGGAAGGGTGGGAGTTGAACCAGTGGAGGAGAGGATCGCGGAGCTTGGAGAGGGAGAGCATGATGGGTCGAATGGCGTTGGGCATATCTTTACAGTTTTCGATGCCGGGAGGAATGGAAGGGTGAGGAGGGAAGGGGAAGATTAGGGGGTGGATGGAAGGGTGAGAAGAAAGGAGAGGGGTGAGAAGGGTTTGGTTCTTTGGAGTAGTGAGAACGGTTATTGTGAGATTGTTGTTGCTGTTGGAGGAGGCGAGCTTGTGAGTTAGGTCGAGGAGAGGGATCATGTGGCCCTGAGCTGGGAATGGAATCACCAGCACGTGTGGTGGCGCGTTTTCTTTGCCGCTTAGAACCGTCATGCTCGGAGTCGGTGGTGGTGGAAAGGGAAGATGAAGATTGAAGCTGCAACGTAACAGGGGAATTAAGTCCAAATCAAAAGATGCACAAGTCAAATCAGAATTGAATGCATAGAAATGAATGATACTAATACAATGTGAGTGGCTTCTAGAATTTGATGGGTTGGTGCTAGAATTTTCAAGTATGAACTTGGGATGCTTTTCAAAATTGTTTTTCAGCCCACCAATAGTGCCCAATTTTTGGCCGATTTAATTAAAATATAATATTTTATTTTTTTAATTAAAAAAATAAAAGTTAGAAAAGAGATATAAATTAATAGTATTATATTAGATTGGTCAAAAATTGGTCAGATTGGAGTTGCCTATTTTTTTTGGTATAGCTTATGTTGCTTTATTATGTATCTGTTTAAGTAAATTAATCGACTTTTTTTTTTCTAAATATAACTAAAAGTTAACTATTTTAACTTTAATTATTAAAAAATTCTTTAAAAAATATTCTTATTTAATTTCATAATGGATCATTTAGTTAGTAAGTGAGAGTATTTGTATTTATGATAAAGGATAAATCAGAAAATAAAATTATTATTTTTTTAATCAAGATAAATCACTTTTTAATTAATGGGAATTAACTGGTTTTTAGTTATACTTGAAGGCAAATGATATTTAATTAGTGTTTTAAGAACATTATTAAAAATATTAAATATAATAAAAATATATTAAAAAATATAAATTTTTTATTTTCAAGAGATGGAATAATATGTACTAATAATTAATATTTTAATTTTATTAATTTTAACAAATGCTCTAAAAAGATTATTTAACTATATTGATATTTGAAACCAATTATTTTTCCTTTGATCTTTTGTTTTGATTTCACCAAGCAAATCATGTTTTGCTATGCTTCTTGTCAGTTTCGCAAATAAATTTTCCAGCCGATTTCTTGCACATGCATGCACATCTTGTTAATTACTTCCTTAATTCTTTGATCCTATTTATAAAATATAATTATTTAAATTTTGTAAATTATTAATAAAGTTAGTTAGTTGTATCAATTTTTTAAAAAAATTGAATCATATATCAATTTTATCCTTCTTTAAATATTTTATTTAGTAGCTGGTACAATAAAGTTAAGACATTTAATAAGAATAAATAAGGAAAATAATTATAAATGCTTTATGAAATTTATGTAATGCCTTATAAAAAGGACCACAAAATCCTTCTAAAATATATATTATAATAAGGATTAGAGAGAATGATATTTTTGTAACAAAAAAATTAAATGAAACAACTATTTTTTTAATTGCATCCAACTTGTTGTTCTTGTGATTGGGAAGTCTTCGTTTGAGTAATAGCTCTTCTGTTTGAATTCCAATAAATGCACTTTTTTGTCTATAAAAAAATAACTTTTAAATTAAGATAAATTAATTAATTTTTTTTAATATTTGAAACCAATTATTTCTCTTTTGATCTTTTGTTTGAATCTCCCAAGTAAATCATGTTTTGCTATGCCACTTGCCCTTTCCCAAATAAATTTTCCAACCGATCTTATGCACATATAGCCGGTGTTTGATGACGGTACATAACGTAATGAAATAGAATAAAACGAATAAGATCATATATCTTATTTTATATTTAGTGCATATTAAAATATAAAAATAATTTTTATAATACATATACTTTTTTTTTTACCTATAGAAAATATAAAACTAAATAAAAAATAAAATAGTATATTTTTAATTTTTTTTAGAAAAATTATGAGTATAATTAAATAATAGTTTTAAAATTTATTAATTTTTGTATTAATATTTATGAAAAAATAAAATTATTAAATACAAACTTCTCACAATAAATAAAATTATTAAATATATTTTAAAAAGTAGTTATTAAATATAAATTATGTTGAATATATTTTTATCATGTAAATTTTTTAAAAAAATAGTTTTGGTCGGAAAAAAAAAATATAAGGTTTAAGGAATTTAAACCTACATTATTTTGTTAATAAAAAATGACTAAATGAAAATAATGATAATTCTTTTGTGTGTTTTGTTGTGTTATCTTCCGTTTCACATTTTTCAATAGAACCAAATTGTTCTGTTAATTTTTTCTAGTGTCTTGTTTCGTTCCTTTTGATTGATGTATCAAACATGAAACAGTACACATTATTCTGTTATGTTCAAACATGCTTGCTAAATGCTACCGTATTTCCTCCTCCTTGGACTTTAGCCACCTTTTATTAATTAAAAAAAATTAAATAACTCTTACCCTTATAGGCCTCTACACGTTCCACTTTGGTAGCAAATTATAAGTGAATTTTTTTATTTAAAAAAACAATATTATTAATTTTAATAAAAAAAATTATTTTTGATTTCTTAACTAGTATTCTTAAGTTAGAATAAATGCAATTTTAAACTACACTTCTAGAATTTAAATTTTTAAATGAATCTTTTATTATTATAATTTTTAGAATATTAGGTTAGAATAAATGTTTAATAGGTAATTAGAATAAACATATTCTGTGTTGGTTTTGGAGGTGGTGGAATAATCGAATCTTAAATGTGCACAAGATTATATAGCTTTTCTTTTAGGGTTGGCCCCAAACCCTCTTCTCATATTGCAAACATCAAATGGAGAAGCCACCTCCATAATCCTACTTAAAACTTAATGTTAATTGTAGCTTGGGTTTTGAGTCCTCATTTATTTAGAGGATGAAGTGGCTTATTTTCATAATCAATCATTAATCTAGGTGTTTGATTTTTGAGGCCTAAAGTGAATCCGTGACATTATCTACTTAAAATTATTCCTGATGCTATTTCAAGGCCTTGTTAATTGCATAGAACAAGGGGTTAAAGTTCCTTCTATGTATTTGAATTAGATTTCTTATGTGGATATTGTAATGTTAATAAATGACAATGATGTTGTTGTATTTCACTTGCATACACCGATCGTTGATTAGAGACATTTAAACATTTGTCTATATCAAGATTGCATGGTTTGTCTTCGACATGTTCTTTGAGAAGTAAAACAATGTGCTAACATTCTTGCCAAAAAGAGAGCTCTACTTGGAGACAAATCTTATTATCTTCGCAAGCTTTGTTCTTCTGTCAAGCATCGTCTGCTAGCGGATCAACATGACCTCCTTTCATATAGTTCTTTTATTTATTTCTTTCTTTATTACCTAAATGGGATAGATAGGTTTTGGAAAATTCCCCCAAAACGGTAGTTCTTTAGGCCTTCTTTCCTTTTCTTAAAAGAAAAAAAATATGATACTGATGAACTACTACGGGATGACATGAGCATAGCGCAAGACCGAAACATATGGTTGGTTTAGCAATAATACTTCTTTATTGTCGTCGTACTCTTTAATGGTATCAACTTCCACCTGTATCTTCATACTTCTTGCATAAGCTATGCTTATAAAACATCTCTGTAACCTGATGCAAGTTCTATTTCTTTGTAATAAATTGCGTTCAGGCCGATTAGCCATTTATAAGTCATTTTTTTCATCACTTGACTAGTTGCAGAAACAACCTCCTCTTGACATGATACATCAATTTGTGGTGATCACAACTATTTTTTAAGAATTTATAGTATGAATGACATGCTTGTTGCATGCTTCCGCCAACATAAATTAAAACTCTAGCTATTTCCTCACAAAACCTTTAGAGATGTTCTCCACAACTTTTCTTCTTACAATTTAGGTTTGGGCATAACTCACTCCCAAAAGTTAGCTTGTAGGAGGATGATTGTCACACCCTTATAAACTCAATGGCCATATCACTGGCTGATGTGGGACTTCTAACACACCCCCTCACGCCCAGCACTACATAGCCGGAGCGTGAACAAACACGGGTGGACAAACAAACGGGTGACCCCCAATAACACACCCAACAACACGGGGAGCCCAACAAACAGATCTAGGATAGACTCTGATACCATCTTACAATTTAGGTTTTGGCCTAACTCACTCCAAAAAGCTAGCTTGTAGGAGGAGGATTATCACACTCTTATAAACTCAACAATGGCCATATCACTAGCTGATATGGGACTTCTAACATTTCTCTCAACTATTTCCATTTATAGATCGACCATACACGAAGTAAGTCTCTCCGTGACGAGATAGATCTCTCCATGATGCATTTAGTTCACGTTTTTAATTTATAATTAAAATCATTAATTTTTATTCACATTGTTATTAAAAGTTTAATTTAGTCCTAGACTTGTTTACACTGCCGAAAATATCAAGAATTAATGTGAAGAAATCCTAAAAAATCAAAGAATAAATAATGTATTCTTTTCCTTTTTTTTTTATCAATATAATATACCATTTTAAGTTACTCTTACAATTCACATGGGAAAGTCCGATCCAGGCCGGTGGAATCAGTAATAAAAGACAGTCTAGATTCCTCATTTGTGTAGACATTAGGATTATGAAAGAAACATTTTCGGAGGAAATTAAAAGAAATTAATAAATCAATGTATGAGCATGAATTAGAAAGAGACATTGCAGAAAAATCAAGGACAAATTTCCAAAAGCTTCTATTTTAAGATTTAAAGAAGTTAGAAAGCGATAAACTTTGCTCTAGGTGCCTTTGGAACCAATCAGGCAAATTAAAGGATATATTTGTATTCATCTTGTGATTGATATTAATTTTACTTTTGTTTTCTTTGAACTGAAAATGATCATTTTAATTTGGTAATTAATTATGTAGTGATGGCACATTTTGTTGTTATGTGAGATTTCAATAATGAAGGTTCCTAATAAATATAAGCAGGAACTATTTATTTCCTCATCATCTCCAAGAATCCTTTAATATTACGGGTAAAATTATTTACATGGAACAACAGCTGTGAATTGAAACTTTTCCTTCAGCTTCATATTCAACTAATTCTTTAGTCGGTAATATTACAGGTATTCTTCACAAGACATAATTCTGTTTTAATTGAAACATCCATATTATGTTGGAGTTAATTAGTTCTTCCAATGGGAATTTTTTTTCATGTTCAAAGGCTCAAATCCAAGACTTACGTAAGGAAATCAAGCATGTATCACTTGAATTATGTTTAACTAATTAATTTGTATTGTTGAGAGCCATTGGAAATTTGGGATGGGTGGAAACGAAGCTCCAAACATGATGGTAAAAATTAACTTATGCTTTTTAGTTTTCAGTATTTATATTTATATATTTTCTTCTTCTCCTTCTTAAGTCTGGATCATCTCATATTACTTCTCCTCATGTGCACCTTCATCAAATGAATAATTTGCCAAATGGAATTGAAGAAAAAAAATAGCAATCACTGTGCTAGTACTATTAAATATATGAACTGTATCTATTAGTGGCAAGTAATATCTTCTGTCCCTATACCTTCATAACAATTTATAGTTTTCATACTGAAAATTTGTTGGCAAATAAAGAAGGGAGCGTTGGAGTCTTCAAACATTAAGACTCATCTCCAAACCAATAAAGTCCAATGTAGTTTTAATAGAAATAAAGTCCGACATAATTTTAATAGAAAAAAAATAAAATCGATATAGCTAATAAATAGTTATGTTTTTTAAGCAAGAGTTCAAATTCTAGTCAAACATATAGAAAATACTTTATTTTGATGATAAGAGATTAATTTTAAATGATCGGTTAGATACTCTTAGTGAAGAAAACCAAACAAAACTCATCTAATAGGCTCCTCTAGTCTTAGGAGACTTATGGCAATAAATCTGGTGTTTAGTCTTGAGGTTTGTTTTTGGTCAATAAATCTGGTGTTTTGGTATAGATGAAGAAAATAAGCCAACTAAACATAAATTGGGCCAAAAACTAAGTAAGCTTTCTTCGCCAGCAAACTAATAGGCCCAGGCCTGATATATTTTTCAAACCGGGTCGAAGTTGGAAGCACGCCATGATTGTCACCATTCCAATCCAGAATAAGACCACACTTTTCACACTTTTCGAGATACCTGTTTTTAGAATGATATTTTTGGAGAATGTGGTCTATAAAATAAAAACGATTTTTTTTATATTTTTATTATTTTCTAGACGATAATATCCAAAATCACCATTTTGAATAATGATATATCAAAAAAAAGAATCTCATTTATAATTGTGATGGTGTTAATCCTAATGTCCTAATTGGGATATATATTTTTTGTAAGCAGCAATTTATAGATTTCTTTTAGGCAAAAAAATTTTCTTTAATTTTTATTTTATTTAATATGGGAAGAATTTATAAAACTACACCGAAAAGTTTTCTTTTTTAAAAAAAAATGATACTATTTTGAAGAGTACTATTTGAAACTATCTAGGAGTATCTATATCTATACAATCAATAAAAGTAGACGAGTTTTTTAACCTTAATTTGCTTCCGACTCATTTGCATGTCACTCTTTTTTTCACCTCACATATTTTATTGTAACTAATTAAAGAATAATAAGTAACATCTAATAAATTGGTTAGATGGTTAAAAAGTATTACTTTGAGTAACATTATTTTAATTCGAATTTTTATAAATGTACTTTTATTTATTAAAAAAAAGAATAACAAGTAAAAAAATAGACTGCATATTCTTATTTTTGTTAGGTCGGACACAAATAAATACTTGTTAGTTATAATGCAAATAAGGTAGTGTTTGACTTAACTTTTTTTTGGCTTCTCTTCCTCTTATAAGTAAAAGCTAGACCAAATAGTATTTATGGTAAAACTCTTAAATTTAAGCTGACTTTTAAGCTAAAAGCTAGGAATATGAGCTTTTCAGTGGCTTATTTGTGGACCCAGTATAATTAATACCTGAATATTCTAATTAATACCTGAATATTCTAATTAACACCTGAAATCTTCAAAAAGTCTTATTCTCATTTATGAATTATTCATTCACTTTAATATTTATGAGTTTTATTGTTATTTAAAATTTTTCATATTAAAAAATATTTAATATTATATTATTATTTTAATAAATTTATATTGCCTTTATTCTTAAAAAGAAAATAAAAATACTGAATTTTATCAAAGAATTTTTTTATTGCAACTTTCTTTTTAACAAATAAAGAAATATGACAATTAATGATGAGTAACTTAAAAAGGTTGGTACAAAAATACTTTTAATAAACAAACAGTCTTTTATTCATAAGTAGTTTATAACGTACAAAATAATGAAATTGTCAAACAGCTTTCAAATTTTTATATAAAACTCTTATTTTCAACTTTTACTTAAAAGTGACTTATAAATCAAAAATAAATCGGATCAAATGAAACCTAAAAGTGTTGCATTTGCATAATTTGAAGTAACAAAAACTCAACTCTGATTAGGACTACGATTGGAGATTCTATGAATGTAGACTTATATATATTAATATTACCTTCATAGGATATTGTGGTCCGTCAATAATGGTTGATAATTAAAGTACTACACTTTCTCAAAAAAGTTAAAGACAAAAATAATCACATTTTATTATTATTTTTCTTTAAATGTAGCATTAAATTAAGGTGGATTTTAGCATATACAATTTTAAAAGTTGTGTATTATACACAAGTAAGAAAAATGAGTCTAGAGCAATTCTATATTAAATGTATCATTTTATATATTCTTTGTTTATCTTTATTTGTTATTTTTTAAGTTTTTTTAATCAATTATAACATGTTAAAATTTTTCTATAAAATTATCAAATTAATTATAGTGAATTAGAAATTTTTTTTTAAAAAAATATACATATATACAATAAACGTAATTTATTATTATATAATCTATTATTATATCGAATAATTTTTATTTGTTTCTGTGTATTTTTTATTTGATGGTGTATTATACATCATTTTAAAAGTGATGTATGATAAATAGATCCTTAAACTAAACAATAATTTTCAAATTACCCTTTCCTAAGATCAATTCTCAAAAATCTCATCGTACCTGCAACATTTTTCAGATATCCTACAGACGTGCATCTTTCTAGCTTTTGTGCCCCTATTAAAGTCAATTAAGGCACCTCGTCTTACTTCAAAGTGTGAAATGCAATGATAAGACAAATTAAGTGGAGACAGGATTATAGTAGTATGCAAATTCACATTCCCCAACACTTTCCTTGGACTTCCATTTGTTGACCATCAACTCAAAGTTAGACAATAATTCACATCGTCATATATCAAATCTTGAGAGACAGTGATAATTTAGATTAAAATATTATGAAAGTTAATTTAAGATGTGTGTATTTAGAGTTTAAAGACAAATACATGTGTATTTATAAAAAAAAAAAAAAACTCAAAAGTTAGGCTCACAAAAGTTCCTTCACTGAATTCATTCTACAAACACTCTTAGCACAATAGCACATTTTACTAAAACGTACGTGCTTAACTTGTTATAACTAGTTATGTACATCCCATTCAATGTAGTCACAATGTTTTTTTTTCCTAATAATATGTACGATGCATTAGAAATTGTTATCCTTGCACCATCTTAAAATTCACTATCAAATGTCTTGTGATGTCATCTCTTACTAAATATTTTGCTTGTCACTACTTAACTAATACTATTTTTCTTGATAGGAAATATTTTTACCTATTCTTTACTCAAATATTGAGGTGTCTCGATTAATTATCTATGTTCTCACAAATAAAAAAATTGATAAATCATTAAAAATAATTCTTGTTCTCACATAAGACATGATGACACAAGCTACTTAATTAAATTATTCCTTAATCAAATACTTAGGAGGTTTTTTTGGTTAAAAATTAAAGATTGCAAATTTCTTCACAAGCACTCTTACTTGAATTGAGTATTGGGTATATATATATATATGAGATTTAGTAACATATTACTCTTATCGTGTTTTTTTAAAAATAAAATTATGTTATAAGATATATTTTTAAGGGTACTTTATTTACAAACCCAAATTCTAACTTGTTGATTAACACACTTTTTTTTTTTAAAAAACGAGTAATTTTGTGTATAAATTAAATTAACTTGTTTTAAATAAATAATTACTTATTTTCAAGAACGAATTTAAAGGAGGCAAGGGGGCCCAACAGTTATACTCTGCGCTCTTTTTTCCATGTTACTAGTTCGAACCATCCTCCCGTTAAATATTTTTCGATTCGTCCCTCCTTATTTTAACATTTGAATGTGTAGAGTCAACCCCATGTAAACATTTGTTAATGACTTTCTGTAGCATCAAAGGCTAACACTTGTGACAACTAGCCCCATAAGCCTACACATTCAACCATCTTTAAATTTCCATGAACTTGGACACAATAACGGCCCTATTCATTACTTCATCATTTTACTATCAACTCTCAATCAAACTTCAATCACAATTGTGATAAAAAAAATACTTCAATTACATTTTAATTTAAATTACAAAATGTTTTTTAAATTTTTTCTAAAATTCATTCATATTTCATGATAATATTAAGATTGAAATTCAAGAATATATATTTTAAAATAAAACTAAACTAATTTCTTTTAATTGAAAGTATGAAAATATATATATATATATATATATGTATAAAATTATAGATTCATGCTTAATTAAAATTAAGGAAAAAGGGGACTACTTAAAGAATAAAAAATAAAAAATAAAATATTTTATTGAAATTAATAGTAATATTTATTTTTGAGAGGTGTTGTATATCACGAATTCAAATTCAAAAATGAAGTACGAAATTTACTTGGATCAATATTATTGGATAGTTAACAAATTTTTAAATGGCTAAAATTAGAAAATACAACCAATCATGAGATGATATAGAGTGAGAGTAGTTTTGTGAAGTTTTCGTATTGTATCTATTTATACTATTAAGCTTTATCATTTATAATTAATTGAAGATATTATACAAACAACAATAATTATAATACCCAGTTACTTAAATAGTTAAATCTTTTAAGTATCTGGATAGCATTAGAATAAAATCATATCAACTTTAAATAATATGAAATCATGAATAGAAGTACTGTGCTAGTAACTAAATAATTATAACTCCAGAACTGAAAATATTTGTCATTCTCTGTTTTGGTATAATGTAACTATAGTCCTCTGCAACTGCAACTCCACCCCCTTTCCCACTGTTTACAAACTTAAAGTTCTTATTGTTATTATTATTATTTATCAAAAGCCAACTGAATTTCTTATTCTCTCTGGTTCAGTCATTATATTATATTTTCTTACTAATTGCTTTGTCATCATATCAAGTCTATATGACATTCAATGAATGGCCAACATGTAACATTCTAGGAAAAATTGAAAACCAACACGAACACCGTACCCAACTGTCTGTAAATAAATTCATAATTTCGGTCAATGCCAATAATTAAGCTTAAGTAGGTGTTATCTGTCTGTAAATTAATCTTTTGTTCACATACAATTCGAATTTAAAACTTTTATTATAACCCCATTTCTCTGTTGTCAACTTGTCATTCAACCATTCCATCCCCTACCACTTGAATTATATAGAATTTGCATTATTTGTCTACTAAATCTCATACATGATCAAATTGCCATGGTTGACTTGGATTAATAAATAGATTATAGATTATTTATATTAATGTTTGTTTTAATTAAGGTCAAGGCCTTGCATATCACATCATCTACAGCTAAAAATCTCCAACATTTTCCCATTTCTCACTCTATATAAGAATTGGGCCTTCACCACATAAACATCAACTTAATTCGTGGGTCATCCATCATTTGGTACTTTTCACTGTGTCTTGTCAATTATTCTGAAGTTATCATATGATTCCTTTTCAGAAACTAAGCTAAACTGAACATGACAAAACATGAAGACTAATTACAAACACTAGTTGACTCTGAAATAGATTGCTCTACTAACAAAAATTAAAGCTTTTTTTTTTTTTTCCTTCTGCACAATTAATCACTGTGTGTTTGAATTTGCAGGTTGGTGTGTGTGAGTGTTGGGGATTCATACATAAATGAGTCAGCGTGTTAGTGATGAGTCTGTGGCAAAAGCCATGGGAGAAATAAGAAGCAATCCTTCTTCAAAAAGATATGGAGATTCTTCTTTGCCTCATATTCACAAGGTTGGAGCTCCTCCTAAACAGTCACTTTTCCAAGAGATCAAACATTCTTTCATTGAGACTTTCTTCCCAGACAGCCCCTTCGAAAAGTTTAAGGATCAACCCAGATTGAGAAAGTTCGTGTTAGGTCTCCAATCTGTCTTTCCCATTTTCGAATGGGGGAGAGGTTACACTCTTAAGAAATTTAGAGGTGATTTTATTGCTGGACTCACCATTGCAAGCCTCTGTATTCCTCAGGTGTGTGAATGATATTATCCATATTTTTATTTTCATGAGTGATTATTAATTATTTGTCTTTAGTTTTTAACATGTGAGTGCTTATATGTAACAGGACATTGCTTATGCTAAGCTTGCAAATTTGGATCCCCAGTATGCACTATGTGAGCATCTTGATTTTCTTTTTATTCCACTTTGAAACATCTTGACATGTTAGTTCTTAAGTTATATGACTTGGATTTGGGTAACTTTGTGTAGATACCAGCTTTGTGTGTCCTCTAGTGTATGCATTCATGGGAAGCTCAAGAGACATAGCCATAGGACCTGTTGCTGTGGTGTCCCTCTTGCTTGGCACTATGCTTAGTGATGAGATTAGCAACTACAAGAGCCATGATTACTTGCGCCTTACATTTACTGCCACCTTCTTTGCTGGAATCACTCAAATGGCACTTGGAGTTTTCAGGTACATACAATTACTTCTATTGGATTAGTAAATTATTCATCTTTCTTGCTTTGCAAGTTACAGTATAATATGTATATGCAATTTTGCAGGCTTGGTTTCTTGATTGACTTCCTATCTCATGCTGCCATTGTGGGATTCATGGGTGGAGCTGCCATTACTATTGCTCTTCAACAGCTCAAGGGTCTTCTTGGCATAAAAGACTTCACTAAGAAAACTGATATTGTTTCTGTCATGAGATCAGTTTGGGGTTCAGTGCACCACGGGGTAAAACTTCACCTTGTTTTCAAATTCCCAGTACGTGTTTGGTTTCACGCTTGGACAGAATAGACATGGATCCATTTGAACACGGCTCAGAGTAGCTCAGTTTAAACTGTCTTAAAGTGAAACCAAACTTGCACTTATTCATTCAGTTACAATTGGCTCACATGAATTTGCTTTAATCAATCTTTGCTTACAGTGGAACTGGCAGACAATAGTAATTGGATTAGCATTCTTGGCCTTCCTTCTTGTAACCAAGTATATTGTAAGAGTGCCTAATAGAAATTTCCCTTCCTTTTTTTTTTCCTTTCCATTCGAACTTCCATAACTTTTTTTGTTTTAATGGACAGGCTAAGAAGAATAAGAAACTCTTTTGGGTTGCAGCAATTTCTCCAATGATATCTGTTATAGTGTCTACCTTTTTTGTTTACATCACAAGGGCTGATAAGAAAGGTGTATCAATTGTAAGTAAAATTAAATTGATTGCATAGTTTGAACAAAATTAAGCATGCTAAAAAATAAAAACTGTGCATAACTAAAACTATTGTATTTTTCAGGTAAAACATGTCAAGAAGGGTGTGAATCCATCATCTGCTAGTGAGATTTTTTTCAGCGGAGAGTATCTCGGAGCCGGTGTTAGGATTGGTGTGGTTGCTGGTATGGTTGCACTCACGGTAAGCAAATTTTACTGATGCATGATTCCTCATCCATTTTATTTCCTTTTTTGGAAATTTTATCTGTGCCAGTCACTAAATCCAACCAAATTAGTTGAACTTTAGGAAGCTGTAGCAATTGGAAGAACATTTGCTGCTATGAAAGACTATTCATTGGATGGTAACAAAGAAATGGTGGCAATGGGAACAATGAATATTATTGGCTCACTTACATCTTGTTATGTGGCTACAGGTACAAAAACAGAAATCAGGATTCATCTTTTCTATAGAACATTGCAATTATTATTTATTATATTTTATTTTTTTTACCTATCAATGAACTTGTTATCTTATAAAAAGTGTTTGTGATGTTTTTACAGGATCATTTTCTCGGTCAGCAGTGAACTATATGGCTGGTTGTAAAACTGCTGTATCAAACATAGTTATGTCCATTGTATTGTTATTAACTCTGTTAGTGATCACACCACTATTCAAGTACACTCCAAATGCAGTGCTTGCTTCTATTATTATAGCTGCTGTGATGAGCCTCATCAACATTGAAGCAGTTATTCTGCTCTGGAAGATTGACAAATTTGATTTTGTCGCTTGCATGGGAGCCTTCTTTGGTGTGATCTTCAAAAATGTTGAGATTGGCCTTCTGATCGCGGTAATGAAGCAAAATTCAAAAGATATGTCTTCAAATTTTGCACTTTAAAATTCAATTTAATATTTTCTTATTAATTAATTAATGAACAAGATTGTTTATTCAGGTGGCAATATCTTTTGCTAAGATACTCTTGCAAGTGACAAGGCCTAGAACTGCAGTACTAGGGAAACTTCCAGGGACTAGTGTTTACAGAAATATCCTGCAATACCCTAAAGCAACTCAGATTACTGGCATGCTCATTGTTAGGGTTGACTCTGCTATCTACTTCTCAAACTCAAACTATATCAAGGAGAGGTAAATAATTCCTATTCCCAATATGACACATGAAAAAAAAAAAAAAAAATCTTATTGAGTGAAATCCATACAATTTTCACCGAGGATTAAAATCACAGTTGCTAACATAGTCACATTGCGCTAGATATGGTCAAAAGCGGTCATTGCAGACCGCAATTATGGTCCAATGTGATTTCTATGGTTGTCAGAACTATGATATTGCAGTGTGATGTCACATAAATGACCACAATTTAAAAACTTAGATTTCACTAAATAGCATAGTATATTGGGGTGAAAATTTCATGGATAAGTTTTATTTAGTAAAATTGTACACGCTACAAGATCAAAGTTAAGGTAGTGTAGATTGGTTTCAGTTAATGGAATTGAGTGTGATGAAAGAATGAATCATAATTATTTACAGAATATTGAGATGGCTGACTGATGAAGAATCCCAAAGGACAGCGATGAAGTTAGCCAGAATACAGTATCTCACTGTTGAAATGTCACGTAAGGCTTTCTGTGAAAGTATTCTTTCATTTCATTTCATTCTGTTTTTGATGATTGAATTAATGGAAGCAACCATTATGTTGCAGCTGTTACTGATATTGACACTAGTGGCATCCATGCCTTGGAAGAGTTACTTAAGAGCCTTCAGAAAAGAGAAGTACAGGTAATTAATATTAGTAAATAATCACATACATGATTAACAGGAATTTTTAATTAATTAATTTGTGTGGTGTTTTTAATTTGACAGCTTATATTGGCAAATCCGGGACCAATTGTAATGGAGAAACTCCACGCGTCCAAGTTAACAGATATAATTGGGGAAGATAAAATATTTTTATCAGTGGCAGATGCTGTTGCAACTTTTGGTCCAAAGGTTGAAGAACTAGTTTAATTTCACCAAAAATCATCACTTTAATTTGTTTTGTTATGTTTGATTTCTAGTCTCAATCCCCAATCCCAATCCCAATTGATGTATAAATTAAAGGGAAAGAAAATATGTGTTCTGTTCTGTTAGATCATATATATACCTCTTGTTTTTATCTTACTTTCTATAAATTAAAAGCTCCTATTATTTTCTTTATGATTCACATATTTTCAATGGTTGTAGAAAACAAAAGGAAAAAACAATAATTATTTTCAATTCTACATTTCTCTTGCATTATCACATTCACATCTCTTACTTTCTCTTTCTCCTTTTCTTTTTCTCATTATTTCGAGAGTGTAGAAAAAAAAGAAAAGAAGAAATTGACTGCATTATTTAATAGACTGAGTTATAGTTTATTATACTTGATGACCTATACAAACCACTAAATTAATTAACCGTTATATGACACAATGCAATCACCATCAACTGTTGCCTCAAATTCTTTTCCATCTCTCAATGGATGATACTATAGGATTAGGAGTATATGCATTCGCAATATTTGATTTTTATAAATTTAAAAAAGTGTTATTAAATTATTAAAAAATATTGTTAAATCGTTTTAAATGTTACTTTTATATATTTGTAATATTTTTTTTTATAAATATTGTATAAAGATTATATTATTAAAATATTTTAATAACATTTAAAAATGTCACGTGTACAAGTTTGAGTAAAGCTACTTAAACAATATCATTAAATATTTGGTTTGCTTTTCGTAAGCAACAATAACTCTAAATAATGGAGTATTTTTAGTTTCATAAATCAATAATCATTATTGTAAATACTTATATACTAATCCATAGCTTTCTCCTTAAACAAATGACCCCATTTCGTGTTTCCATCATAAATAACCTTTCTTGGTTCCGTTTAAAAGATATTTTAATTTAATAAAGTATATCAAATCAAATCACACATGTACACAGAGAGTGTTGTGGAAGTATTAAATATTTTTGAAAGATGTTCTAAGATGCATATTAACTTGAATGGACCACAAAATCTGATTATAACATTTACTAATAATTTTCCGAGTGCAAATCTGCGACCACTACTCTAATCTAATAGTGGGAGATTATTCTGTATCCAACTTTTTTATGACCATTTCAAATTCAAATTAATGTATTTGGTTATAACAGAATTATTAATTACTAAATTTATTAACGTTAATATAATTCAAATAAAATACTTCTTAGTATAAAATAAACTGCCAGTAAATGTTTATTAATTCATTCTTAATTATTGGACTTGTCACATTGATATCCTTCCAAAGTTACTATTTAATAATTCACTTTAATTTTGAACTGAGAAGTATGAGTGACCTAATATTTATATCAATAATTATAATTATATAATAATATTAGAACATTTTATTTCTTTACATCTATTTTTCCTTTGTTTTTTATTGAACTTCTATTTTTCTCTACCACATTAGTATTTACCACGGCTCATTTTTCTCTCATTCTATTTTTTATCTCTTCTGAACCTTTTTAAATAGAGTGAATGACACATTATTCATTGACTTTGTAAAACTTATTTATATTAGTTTTTGTTATTTTAACCATACAAATAAGCTTTCGACTTTTCTGTTCGGTGATGCATTTTAGCCAATATTATTAGTTTATAATTAATACTGTTAAATTTAAATTTTATTAATTAGTCTCTAAATTCAAAACAATTTGTATTTGTATTTGTTATTAAAAAATTAATTTAGTCATTGAGTTTTTAACATCTTTAATTGCAAACTAATGACATAAACTAAACTATATCACATAATACAACGTCAAAAAACTCTTTGTGGGTGTGAAAATAAGCTAGACTATAAGATTTATGTCTAACCTACATCAAACCCATGTTAAGACTATTTTAAAATTAAAGTCTAATTATTTATAAAAACCAGTCTCAAACTCTTCGAAGATCTTTTAGGTCTAATAAACTTATTTTTTTAAATAATGATAATAATAATAATAATAAATTATTATACTATTATATGTTATGTTAAAAGTATTATTTAGAAATAAATTGTTCAAATATTTTTGAAAATTTTATTTTAAAATAGATTTTCAGGTCTTTAATTTTAGAATCAGACTAGAGCAAATGAGCCTATTTCAGTCCACTTTATTCCCCTTCTTATCTATTTAGCTCCATTGATATATAACGTTAACAATGAATATGAAAAATTTTATATAGTCAATAAATAAATTATATTTTTTTTTGTTTTTTTTAATACATACAATATTGCATATTTTAAAAAAATAAAAGTAGAAATATGTTGTAGAAAATATACTGTTTATCATATTAAAGTACCAAATATTCAATTAGTAAGCACATGACGTATGACTTATGTGAGTTGTCCTTTCCTATAAAAAAAATACTAAAAATTCATTAAATATTTATTCGTACTTCATTTCCATGAAATATTTTATAGTATTTAGTATTTTTAGTGTGAGCTTGGTAACACTAGCTTATAGCTTATTTAGGAGTTTATAGCTTATAACTTGTAGTTTATTGTCAAGTGGATGTGTTTGGTAACAATTAGCTATAAGCTAGCTTTCATAAGTAACTTATGAAAAACTACTTCAAGTAGCTTATAACTTATGAAAAGTAACTTTTAATAATTCTTTCATATTTTACCCTCTAGTTATTTATTATGTTTACTTTATCAAATAATTTATTTCATGTAATTATTACTTGTCCTTTTAAGTCATTTAACAAATATAAGCTACCTGATAAGTTAATTTTACCAAACACCTCTATTCAATTATAAGTCACAAATCATAAGTTACAAACTATAAACTATAAGACTTAAACTATAAGCTATAAGCTAATTTTGACGAATAGAGTCATATTCCTTGTTAGAAAAACTGATGTACTTTTTTTTTTAAAAAGAAAAAGTTTGCTCGTGTCAGTCACACGTGCGTTTTAATGTTCCGTATCTTGTCTAGCCAATTGAGGAATTTTCATGGCTGCATGTTACTAGGCACTTGGAACTTGGAAGCATGAACCCTCTTCTTCTACGGGACGGAACCGCCGTATGGCTTCGACCCCTAACGAGCCTCTTTCGTCATTTCCGCACGATGGCCACGCCAAGGCCGGGAATGCAGACAGTTACTGCAACACGAGCAGGTCTCCTTTTTGGAAATTGAAAAGTGAGTGACAAGGGCTATTAACCATTTTCTATTTTATTTATTTTTTTACCTTCCAACATTATTTATTTTCATGTCGTTGTTGCAACTGACATTCTCTTTTTTTCAACAGTTTGGATTACGATGTGTGGCTTTTGAACAAACACAGGAGGTGGAGAACCGGGATTCGTTGGCTTTTGCTACTTGAAAGAAGTAATTTCAAATTGCTTTTGCATGTAAATCTTCTAAATCTCTAGTTCACTTTTTTATTAGTTGTTTAACGATTATGGAACTACATTATGGATTCTGTTCAATGGGAAAAAAGGTAAAATAATATAGGCAGGCCATGGTAATTTATTAGGAGTTCTTGTTGAACACTGAAGACTCAACAGAGGTTAGTCTATTCACGTTGGTTCATCTCCTCGTGATACATTCCAAGGTTTTTAGTTTTTACTTGTCTGCAATAACGAAGCTTTGATTTGAAGTCTTCTTTCTTTTCTAAAAAAAAATATTTGGTTTATTTGGATGGACAAGCACACCTCTGATTTTACAACTTATCTCCTTGACCTTACATGGCCTTTTTCACCTTGATGCATAAAGATGATGATCTTCAACCCCTGCATTGTTAAGGAAGGGTAACATGTCCAAATATGATTTGTGGGCTAAGTTTTTATTCATGACTAGATTAACTATTTGACATGAGTTAATTCATTATTTGTGGGATTAGATATTCTTTGAAAATTATTGTTTTGGGCTAAGTGTATCTTGGCCTTAAATGAGTCAGCGTGTTAGTGATGAGGTCGTGGCAAAGGCCATGGGGGAAATCAGAAGCAGGTCTTCTTCACGTCGATATGGTGATACATTGCCACATATTCACAAGGCGCATGCTCCTCCTAAGCAGACCCTTTTCCAAGAGATCAAACATTCTGTCATCAAGACTTTCTTCTCAGACTACCCCTTTGACAAATTTAAAGATCAAACAGTAGGAAGAAAGTTTATATTAGGATTGCAATCAGTCTTACCCATTTTTGACTGGGGAAGAAGTTACACCCTTCAAAAATTCAAAGGTGATTTTATTGCTGGACTTACCATTGCAAGTGTCTATATTCCTCAGGTTAGTGCGTGAATGATGACTTCCGGATTATAGTTGTCATGTAAACATTGTGATGTATCTTTGAATGATCACTCTTTGACATATCAGTGCATATATAACAGGACATTGCATGTGCAAAGCTTGCAAATTTGGAACCTCAGTATGCACTATGTGAGTATCTTGATTTGTTTTAAGCAGCGAACATTTTGGTCCTTCAGTAAGTTTTCACCTCTTCAGTTATATGATTGGGCTTTCTGTCATTATGCGCAGACACCAGCTTTGTTACTCCTCTTGTGTATGCTTTCATGGGAAGCTCAAGAGATACTGCCATAGGACCAGGAGCTGTTGTGTCCTTGTTGCTTGGGACTATGCTTAGTGATGAGATTAGTGACTACAAAAGTGATGAATACCTGCGCCTTGCATTTACTGCCACCTTCTTTGCAGGAACCACTCAAATGGCACTCGGAGTTTTCAGGTACAGTACTCTTGGATTGGTAAACGACTCTTATGTATTCATCTTTCTTTCTTTGCAAGTTACAATACATAGATGAACTTTACAGGCTTGGTATCTTGATCGACTTCCTATCTCGTGCTGCCATTCTGGGATTCATAGGTGGAGCTGCCATTACTATTGCAATGCAACAGCTCAAAGGTCTGCTTGGCATACAAAACTTCACTAAGAAAACTGACGTTGTCTCTGTCCTTCACTCAGTTTGGGGTTCAGTGCACCATGGGGTAAAACTTTACCTTTTTTAGAAATTCTCCATCATTGTTGATGATAAAAGAAGTAAAATGGGGCTCACAAGAATTTGATTGAATCTTTACTTACAGTGGAATTGGCTGACAATAGTCATTGGATTAGCAATCTTGGCCTTCCTTCTTGTAACCAAGTATATTGTAAGAGAGCCTAACATAAATTTCCATTCCTTTTTTTTCATTTTCCATTTGAACTTCCATAACTTTTCTGCGTTAATGGACAGGCTAAGAAGAATAAGAAATTCTTTTGGGTGGCAGCAGTTGCACCTATGATCTCTGTTATAGTGTCTTCCTTTTTAGTCTACATCACAAATGCCGACAAACAAGGCGTATCAATTGTGAGTTGCATAACATTGATTGAATAATTGGAACCAAAATTAAGAACTGTAAAGCTCAAAGAATCCTATTTTAGGTGAAACATGTTAAAAAGGGTTTGAATCCAGTGTCTGCCAGTGAGATTTTTTTCAGTGGAAAATATCTGGGCCCTGGTGTTCGGATTGGTGCGGTAGCTGGTATCGTAGCACTCACAGTAAGCAAATTTTATTAATGAATCCTCAACCATTGTTTACTTTTATTTTTGGGAACTCTGTCTCTGCTAGACGCACAAGTCAAATTCTCTAAAATTTAGGAAGCTGTGGCAATTGGGAGAACATTTGCTGCCATGAAAGACTATTCACTGGATGGTAACAAGGAAATGGTGGCAATGGGAACTATGAACGTTATTGGTTCGCTGACATCTTGTTATGTGTCTACGGGTACAAAATAGGACTCGTTCAATCATGTTTGAGTTTCTGCGAAACATTGTTAACGCGAGAAACCTTTTTAATACGAGTATCTGATCTTTATGCAGGGTGTTTTGCTCGAACAGCTGTGAACAATATGGCTGGATGTAAAACTGCTGTATCAAACATCATTATGTCTGTTGTTGTATTATTAACTCTGGTACTCACTATACCACTATTTGAGTACACCCTGGATGCTGTGGTTGCTTCTATTATAATAGCTGCTGTGGTGAGCCTTGTGAACATTGAAGCAATTATTCTGCTGTGGAAGATTGACAAATTCGATTTTGTAGCATGCATGGGAGCCTTTTTTGGTGTAATTTTTGAAAATTTTGTGATTGGCCTTCTGATTGCGGTATAGAAAACATTTTGTATGTTCAATTTGCCCCACCCATGGTATTGGATATTCACTTAACCTTCTTTATGCAGGTGTCAATATCTTTTGCCAAGATCCTTTTACAAGTGATAAGACCAAGGACTGCTGTAATTGGGAAGCTTCCAGGGAATACTATTTACAGGAACATCAAGCAATACCCCAAAGCAACACAGATTCCTGGCATGCTGATTATCAGGGTTGACTCTGCAATCTACTTCTCAAACTGCAACTATATCAAAGAGAGGTAATTACTATTCCTAACATGAGATAACATGAGAAGTGAAAAGGTTGATACTGGGGTAAAAATGAAGGTGAAATATTCATGGATAAGTTTTATTAATTAGTAAAATTATATTGGAAATTAAATCATGACCTTTCTGGTATAATTGTAGATACTCCCAGACAGATCAAGTTGAAGTTAGCGTAGGAAGTTGAGTCTAATGAATAATTGAATGATAATTTACAGAATTTTGGGAGTGCTGGCTGATGAAGATGCCCAAAGGACATCAAGTAATTCACCCTCAATACAGTATCTCACTGTTGAAATGTCACGTAAGGCTTTCTATGAAATCCTTTCATCCTGTTTTTCATGGTTGATTTTTTTATTTCTGTTCCATGGCTTTTCATTATTGATTTTGACGATTGAATTTATTAAAGCAACCACATTGTTGCAGCTGTTGCTGATATTGACACTAGTGGCATCCGCGCTTTTAGAGAGTTATATAAGAGTCTTCAGAAGAGAGAAGTCCAGGTAATAACAATCACAGAATTAAGCTTTATTTTGGCATCTGGAAATTTAATTTCCCAGAAATAATAAGAAACTCTATATGATTGGTGTACTTTGTATTGTCGTATTTGGTTGGCATAGATATAGCTTCCATCATTCAATTAATCAAATGAGTTGCTTGTGTGCAAACAAATTAACCAATGATAGGATTATTATGTAAAAATAAAAAACAACTATGTAACAAATTATAGCAATGAGTGACATGAATCTTTCTGTTTTTAAATTTGACAGCTTGTCTTGGCAAACCCTGGGCCAATTGTAATGGAGAAACTCAAAGCATCCAAGTTAACAGACTTGATTGGGGAAGATAACGTATTTCTATCAGTGGCCGATGTTGTTGCAACTTTTGAATTAATTTAAAAGTGTATTGGCTTATTTTCATATCAAACTAATAATAACATCTCTCTTTCCTCTTCACCAAAAAATAAAAATAAAAATCTCTTTGCTTCGAAAATTAGAAGAACTTGAAGTCTGGTTCATACTTTATTGTCCTAATTCAAGAATAAGAATACTTATGAACAATTCATAGACTTTTGAATAATGGTCAACATTACCTAGACTCCTAGAGAGTAGAGCCTAATGCAATGTTTTTAACTTTAACTAAGCAACTCTTTTGTAGCATCAGTCATCAATATTTTCATCAACAATATAGAATTGAATGTGTCTATATTAATTAGTAGTATTGTTTTTAAAATACTAGTATCTTCAATTAAGTTATTAATTCAAGATTCACTGGTTTAATCATGGTTGATTTGGCAATAATTCTATTGTATATATTGCTAGATTATTTAAAAGAAAAAAACTTAATAGCAAGTAAACATAAATTACATGAAAAAATCTCATTCATTCTGAAACGAGTAAGAAATTAATAATATACATAGGATCCTGGATCCTTATACCTTCATTTAAGACATGTACAATGAAGTTAACTTGCTAAAAGTTGAGGAATTCAAGAAGAATATGTAGCAATAATAGTTAGCAATAGAATGATTATTAGTAGAGAAAGAAAATGAAACTAGTTTAGTTTTGGTGATGCTGCTGTCTCATTTTACTGCTCCAAGATCCTTCCTTTTGAGACATATTATTACGCATTTCAGACCTTCTCTTCAACTCAACCAATTGCTCCATCCACCTATTTCTCCAACTCTCATCACTAAAACTACTTTCTTTATTGCTTCTCAAACCCAATTCATAGTCATATTCTGCTCTAAGCCTAGGATTTGACAAAGTTTCGTAAGCCGCATTGAGCTGCACGAACATCCTCGTCCATTCCTCTTTCTTGGAACTATCTTGACACACGTCTGGATGGTACCGAAGCGCCATCGATCTATACGCTTTCTTTATGTCCTCAGCCGTTGCGCTTTTCGGACTCAACGACAGTATCTTGTACAAATTGCCATTGCTAGAGCTCGGAAGCTTTGTGGCCCTACATGAAACGGAAAACCTCGTACGAGGTTTATTTGAGAGTGAAAGGAATTGACATGGAGCTTTGGAAATGTTAAGGCTTGAGCTTAAAGATAAAGCATCCATATTGATTGTTGTATAGAAATAATGTTGTGGAATGTGGAGGGTGTTATGCTATGCTCTCGTTAATTTATATTTGTGCGGTGTTTGAACTCGTCTTAGAATGATTAATTTATTTATAGAGTATTAATTAGGTGGAAAGTGCGTTTAGTTTTTATTTTCAACTTTCAGGTTTATGTATTATTCAAGTTAAGCTTTACGCGTTTTCGTTACGGTCTTTTTTTAGTGACCAAGTTTGTCTAAACGTCTCCTACATATGAATAATGTATATAGACATTTATTTTTATTTATTTATTTTATCAATTTTCACATATTACAATTAAAAATAATAATGATGCTATCGATATTGACGACGCAGGACTGAAAAATCATGGCAAAAACTATCACGAAATGAGGAAATGGTCTTCACATACCCTTAATTAGGTATATAGCGAACTAATTAATATCATACGAACGATTTAATTCCAAAAGAGGTAAATTAAAGGATATATATTAGGGATCGCAACGCGGCGGGAGCGGATTTTGTCCTCCCCATCTCCGTCCTCGCTATGACCGGGACGGGGACGAGTTCGGGGAAAAACAAAGCGGGGATGAAAAATTCAGACCCAAACCCACCTCGTCGGGGATCGGGGAACCCACGGGAAATTTAAACTCACATTTTTTTTAAAAAATACAATTTCTTAGTATATTTTTACACAAATTAAATACTTGAAAATTTTTTAAAAATTAAATTAATTACTTTAATTCACATTATATGTAAAAATTATTAGAAATATAATAAAATTCTAACTTTATTAGCATTAATATTGCTAGTAATAATAGCATTATGTGTATATAAATATGAAAATAAGTATAAATATATAGAATTATAACGGCGGGACGGGTTCGGGGGCGGGGGCGGGGCGGATAGTTAAAATCCCAAACCCGCCCCCGTCCCACTAAAAGCGGGGGCGGGGAAAACCCAAACCCGTCAAAAACCCGGTCAAAGCAGGGATTCCCCGTCAACGTCGGGCGGGGTCGGTTGGGTACCCGCGGGTTCGGTTTTTATTGCCATGCCTAATATATATATATATATATATATATGGTGGTTTCTCCGGTGTTCCTTCAAAATAAGGAACAAACCACGTAGCTCCATTTAATAAACGACACTTGTTATACTTCATCCACGTCATCTAATTTAATATAGTTTTTTAATATTGCAAAATAATCATTTCTTTTAATAACATCTGCTCTTAGTTTAAGCACAATATTTCTTAAAATTCATTTATCTTTTAACAAATTAAAATGCAACGTTTACGACTAAAATTGAAATTAAACGCAAGTGGTCATGAAAACATAATCGAAGAAGTGTGAAGAACAAGTATCAAAACATAATAGTCTATTGCTACCTTCGATGTATTCATGTATAGCACAATAATACTTTCCATCATAAAAGACAAGTATTTATTAGGAATATATTATACACAATTGTAGCACAAGTTTTGATCGTTTTTTGGGTTTAATATGTGATTTGTAATATATTTAAATTCTTCAAGTCAAATTGATGTAAAATATATGTTAGTTGTCCAAGTTCTGCTATAATGTCCATAGCTATTCTTAACCGTTCTTGCTATTTCTTGATAGGTATTTTTATGGTGTCTATGGTTTCATCTCTATGAAGATGATATCATGGTCTCTTATCCAATCAAATAAAAAATTTGATACGAGACAATCAGAATTCAATAAAGTTATATTCTCTATTAAAATATTTAGATTTGATAGATATTAACTTGATTTTGTTTTTTAATCTAATATTTAGTTTTTATTTAAGTCTCTATTTTTTAATGAAAATATCAAGTTACATTATTAAAGGTGTATTTAAACTTTAATGAATAAAAAAAAGAGTTTTTATTAGTTGAAGAATAAATAAATTAATGATAAATATTATAATAAATAAAATAAGGCAAAAGTAGCATTTTGGTCCCTAAAGTTTAGACTAAATTTCAGTTTTGATCTTTTTTTTTTGTTCATATTGATTCTTTACTTATTTTGTTTTATTTTAATTCATTAAATAATTAATAAAAATGTCTAAAATAGTTCCTGGATATGAGAAAGAAAAAGACAATGATAAAAAGTTTTATTATTGGCATTATTGTTAGTTATTATTTACCAACAAAAATTAATAGAAAACGATTATATTATATTGAAAATATAAATTAAGATTACGAAGAAAAAAAATAAAAGGACCAAATTAAAATTTGAGATAAAGTTACGAGACTAAAATATAAATTTAGCCATAAAAAATATGATGCTATTATTCTATAAATTTTCTCTACTGAAAATTCATAAAACAACGCAAAAAGAAAAAATCATTCTCATATAAATTTTAATTTATAAATCTGACACGAATAAAACACATTTAAATAATATAATGTATTTAAATAATATTGTTTTCTTATAAATAATCAATACACGCCTAATTACGTTGTCATCCCTATGCTCAAGTATCATTTACTTGTATTAGGTTCTTCTAAGTCTCATAATTTATTTCAGGCCCAATTATGAATTATTTACGTTAAATTATTTTTGAAATACAATTTGCTTCAAGTTAAAGTTTTCATTAATTATGTATTTTTCTTCTAGGTCGCTTCAGACTGGAATATAAGTTATCTAGATCATGTTGTATTCGGCCTAATGTTTGCTTAAGACTCAATTATTAGTTACTTATATCTATAGTAGTTATAAAATTCATACCAGTCATCAACTAGGTCAAGGTCTTGGATCACTGATCGAACCACTAACTTATTGGTTGAACCAATTTAACGTGATATATGATAATATTTTATAGTTTATACTAATATTTACAAATGTAATATATATTTTACCATAAAATTTAATATACTAAAAAATGTTGTCTACTAATCATACATTAGTACTAATGTTCATGTTTATACAATATTAAAAATATATAAATATTGATAACTTTAGATTGATATATAAAATTATAACTTAGATAACGTTTTTTTAAAAAATAAATAAATGCGAATACATTAAAAAACTAAACTCATAAATATATTGTAATAAAAAAATTATAAATATATTTATATTATTATATTAAAAGATTTTAGAATATAAATATATTTAACATATAGTAAAATATGTGTTAGTTGTCAAATATAAAAAATTTCATAAGTATGTTTATATTATTATAATAGAAAATTTTATTACAATATATTTATGAATTTAGTTTTTAATGTATTTGCATTTATTTTTTTAAAAAAATGTTATCTAACTTATAATTTTATATATAAATCTAAATTTATCAATATTTATATATTTTAATTTTGCATAAACTTTAATTAACATTAGTACTAATATGTGATTAGTACACAAAAATTATTTAATATATTAAATTTTACGGTAAAATATATATGATATTTGTAAATATTAGTATAAATTATAAAATATTATCTTATATCAAGTTAAATCGGTTTAATCAATGACCTACTGGTTCGACCAGTGATCCAGTTTCTTGACCGAGTCGATGACTAGTATGAGTTTTATAACTATAAATATAATAAGCAAACATCTGGCTGAATAGAACGTGACCTAGGTAACTTATACTCTAATCTGAAGCGACCTAGAAGAAAAATACATAATTAATGAATACTTTATAAGCAAATTATATTTAAAAAATAACATAACATAAATAATTCATAATTGGGCCTAAAATAAATTATAAGACTTAGAAGAACTTATACAAATAATTGATACTTTAAGCATAGAGATGACAACGTAATGATATATGTACTAATTTATTTGTATGAAAATAATATTATTTAAATACATTATATTATTTAAGTGTGCTTTATTCATGTCAAATTTATAAATTAAATTTTATATGTGAATATGTTTTTCTTATTTTATGAATTTTCACTAGAAAAAATTTGTAAAATAATATTATCATATTTTAGGCCCATAACTTTATCTCAAATTTTAATTTGGTCATTTTATTTTTTCTTCGTAATCTTAATTTATATTTTCAATATAATATAATTATTTTCTATTAACTTTTGTTGATAAATAATTAACAAAAATGCCCATAATAATATATTTTTTATCATTGTCTTCTTCTTTCTCACATCCTGCGACTATTGTAGATTTTTTATTAATTATTTAATGAAATAACACAAAGAAAAAATAAGTAAAGAAACCAATATGAACTTAAAAAAAAAAGAGATCCAAAATAAAATTTAATGTAAAGTTTAGGGACCAAAATACTACTTTTACCTTATTTTATTTATTATAATATTCTCTATTAATTCATTTATCCTTCAGCTAATAAAAACTTATTTTTTTAATTAATTAAAGCTCAAATACACCTTTAATAATGTAACCAAAATCTAAGTATTTGATATTTTGATTAAAAAAATTGAGACATAAATAAAAACTAAATATTAAATTAAAAAATAAAATCAAGTTAGTATCTACCAAATCTAAATGATTTAATAGAGAATATAACTTATCTTATTATCTCATATCAAATTTTTGATTTGATTTGATAAGAGATCATATTGTCATCTTCATAGAGATGACACCATAGAAATATCTATCAAGAAATAGCAAGAACAAATAGCTATGAACATTATAGAAAAACTTAGACATCGAACACATATTTTGCATCAAATTGACATGAAGAATTTAAATATAATAACATCGAAACAACATAAAAATCAAAAATCACATACTAAACCTAAAAAACTATCAAAACTTGCACTAAAATTGTGTATAATGTATTGTTAATGAATACTTGTCTTTTATGATGGATAGTATTATTGTGTTATGGATGAATACATCAAAAGGAGTTTTAATACGTGTTATTCATCCTTCTTCAATTATTTTTTCATGATCACTTACGTTTAATTTTAATTTAGTTGTGAATGTTGCATTTAAATTTGTTAAAAGAAAAAAGATAAAAAAATTTTAAGAAATTTTATGCTTAAATTAGGATAAATGTTATTAAAAGAGAGGATGTGTTTGTAATATTATAAAGTTTTATTAAATTAGATGATATGGATAAGTTATAACAAGTGTCACTACTTAAGCCACATAAAGGAACAAATTTATTCTTTATTTTAAAGGAACACCAGAGAAACCACCTCTATATATATATATATAACATGTTTATTTATGTTTAAGAGCAGGTTCATGAATCATTTAGGTACAGAGAAAGATAGTGGATAAAGCTAAATAGCTAATTAGAGTAATTAACACGTGAGTGATTCCATGTTACGTTGTGGAATACATATATATGAGAACAAATTAAAAGGTACTACAAATCTTAATACACATACTCAAACTCTAACGAGATGGAATAGGATATTGAAGATTGTTCTGTATTTGGTATATTTATATTTTTTATAGATAAATATATACTCATATATTTTAAACTAAATTCCTAATATTTTATCATAAATTTTTGTTGCCAAGGTTGAATTTTGCACCTTTAATCTCTCAAGTCATATAAGTACATGATTAAGTGAGCTAAAACTCACGGTTATGTTTGGTAGATCTATAAAGTGGGACGAAATAAGAAACTGTCAAATAAATGGAACACTTTGATTCTACGAAAAAGAATGGAACTGAAGAAAACCTAATACAAAGTATATATGCTATTAATAATCTCAATGAGTTTTTTTTATTGACAAAATAATATATATAAATTTCTTACCTTTAATATTTATTTTATTTGATCAAGAAATATTTTTTAAAATACATTTTTTTAAATTTATATTATAAAAATATACTCAACATAAATTATATTTAATAATTATTTTAAAAATTATATTTAGTGTAAGAATTTTGTATTTAATAAAATAAATATATTTTCATAAAATATTAATAAGAAAATTAATAAAATTTAAAATTATTATATATTTATAATCATAAAAATAAAAATATATTTAGAAACTGTTTTATTTTAATTTTTTTAATTTTTATATTTTATTAATTAAAGTATGGTTATATATATTATATATAATGCTTTCTTTATCTTAACCGTACCAACATTAGATGTAAAATAAGACATAATCATTTTCTTTTCTATGATCATCACAATAATACAGATTATGTTCTATTTTATCTCATTTTATTTCGTTTCACTTTGTTTTGATATGTTTAGTTATCAAACATTACAGAAAGGTTTTAATGGCAGTCTCTCTGTAATTTGACTGATAGTACTAATACATACATACAACCAAATAAAGTGTTTGTTTGTGTTGTGGGTTTTGCAAATTCCGCCGGCCGTAAGGTCAAAGCCACAGCCTAAAGGGTTCATCATTTTATTCATATATATATATATATATATATATATATATTCTATAGTATTATTTATTATTCCTTTTTTTTTTTGGTCAAGGGTCCAATCTATAGTATTATTATTCTAATTCATTAGTACTTACATGGTATTTTACCAGGAAACTGCCATATTATATTCATGTTCCTATGGATCGTAAATGGCCAAACCATTTGCCCACAAAGGAAGGAAAAAAAAAATTAAGAAAATCAGTTTGTCTTTAAAAAAATTAAAAAATAGAATAGCTGGCGTTACCCCATTAAGAAAAAAGTCTGATATTTTTGGAAAATATTTAGTATACATTACTATTCATTAGTATATCTTACACTCTCTTTATGTTGAAAAAATGGTTTTTTGCACTTTCTTTTAATGATTAAAGAAAATGAAACTTGAATGAGAGGTCTCAGGCCAGCGTTAAAAAATGTTATCCATCCAACGAATTGTTTGGACCGGTGATAAGAAATTAAACTTAGTTTCATGTAACATGATAATGATAATATAATAAATTTGAATTCATGGAAAGTGCAAATGTTAGAACCTAGAAGGTGAAACAAATCATAAATACGATATTCCGGAATTGTGAGATTGATTTTTTTTCTTAAATAAAAAAAATAATACTAATTATGTAAGTATAGTATGGCAATGGCAGAAAGAGGGAGTAAGGTGTGGTTGTCTGTTATAGCTAATTTTCCTGGCACGTGGTGGATAAGATTGAGAGAAAATACAAAGGAAACAAATCAATTATTACATTACATGTGCTGTTTTGAAGATTAATTTGGAGCTTATCTGTGGGGAGTTTATAGCTATTTTCTGACTTGTCGGCAAATATTAGAGATAAGATAGAACAGATTATGAACAATGAAACAAACCTAAACTAGATGAATGAAGACACAAAAGGCATCATTTAATGATAATTGGGCATTTAGGCAGATGCCAATTGATCTTAATACTCATCCAAAGTACTACTTCGGACCTAAATAGAAGAAAAACTAAACTAAAATAAACTAACTTTATGTATATTAAATATAAATATACTTTAATGATCACCTTTAAATTATCATTTTTTTTGAGTATTCTCAATCGATAACTAAAGACTAATCTCTTTCGATGCAAAAAGATTATTGAAATGGATATAGCCTCTTTCAACAAAGTCTTCTCTATGCGAATGGTCAGGATTTGAACCCCAATTTACATGCATAATTGATCCAACTATTTATCCAACTTTGTTGATAATTATCATTTGTTTTTAATAACGTGATGTAAATACCCTTATGGGCTTTTTTTGTTGTCTTGGGTTCCGAGATTGACTTGCTTGTGTTCAAGCAAACCTTTCACAGCCGACTTTCCAGAATGCAGTCCATTTTCAGCCCAAAATAAGAATTACAATAAGAGAGCCAGACAAAAAAAAAACGTGTAATGTACTTACTAATTTATAAACAAGAAAAAAATTGATGTCCAAAAAAAAACAAGAAAAGAATTGCACCAAAAAAAAGGTCAATTTCAGTCTCAAAGTTGGGAAAAAAAGCATTTTATATTTGTGTTCGTCAATAATATCCCCAGCTAATACCCGACAACTCATCATTTTCGAGATGAGGAGATCATCAAATGCAAAATTTCCTTCAAATATTGATTAGGAAATAACAGTAGTAAAGACAATTAGAGTTACTACATTTGTAACATGTCAAACTTTCATTTAAAAAAACTTATTGCTTGCCTACATTCGTCATTTGGAGCATATGCAATTATGCATAAAGCCTCTTTGGCTTGCATCCTACTGCAGAAAACAAGGGTCATGTCTTTTGGAAATAAATGTATGAATTGTCTGTGAATAAGAAAATACTCTATGTTGTTGGTAATTTGTGTATCGAACAAGTAGCAAATTTAAATATGAAAGGCCAGAAAATACTCCATGATAAATGATGGTTGATCACATAACACAACCCTCGTTCTATAAGTAGATCATTTTTAAAAAAGCTTAATTGAAAGTTGCAGTTTAAGCACTGAAAAAGACAAGAGCTAGCCAATAATTTTGCACAACCACTATAACCATTAACCAGCATATATGAGATGAAAGAAACCTTTAGCAACAGTAGTGGGTCATGTCACAAGTTGTAGTTAAATTAGTTTTCAATTTGATTTAGTGCTATTTAACCACCACACCACCATAATATGTCCTCCCCTTCTCTTGTTTGTCAAGAAGAAATCAAATCACCCCAAATATTATTATATTATATAATACTAAATGCTAAACCACAAGATATTAATACCATATAAGGTACAGCCTCAAAATAGGTTCAGGTCATTCAATGAATTATATCTACTAGACTACTACTACTACTAAAAGGTCACACACAGAATAATGAAAAGAGTTACGTTCCTCCAATGGTAAAACTGTACGTTAAAACATCAAAATAGTCCCCTCATGTCAAAATGGTAATGAGACTATTATATTTCTCAAAGGCCTGATGAGAATAGAGCTGCAGCTACTGAAACACAAACAAGTAGATATCCTGCTGAAAAGGGGACCAATCCAGATGCTGCGTTGCCAGGAGATGGTGCTGGAGTTCTTGCTGGAGATACCTCATTTCCGCCACCGTTCAACCCCGGTGCTGCAGCAGAAGCAGAAGATGTAGGAGGAGAAGATTCTGGAGACATGCTTCCAACTACAACAACAACAAATTATTAGGGGCGTTCAATTGAAAGGAAACATATTTCATTGACATGGACACTTGGAAAGCAGATTTTGATTTTAAAATTTCTGTTCAACATTATTAATAAAGAATTAAAGATAATAATGGTATTGGAAGAGCTGTAATCTTCAAACCAAACACCAAAATAAAAAGAAAATCAAACACCTCCAAAATAGTAATAATAAAAAAAAACACAGGTACTCAAACCAAAACAAATATTAAATTATTGGAAAAAATAGTGCCCCCCACCCCAAATTAAGTTTGAATCAATTTTTTAAACAACAATCTGTTAGACAGGTATACATCAGGGAGTATGTAGAGCACATGAACTGCAAAGACAGTAACCAGTAAGGTCCAAACAAAACTGTATATAATACAGTGAGAAATCGAGAATGATGTTTCAAAATTCAAAAACTGACTGCCAAGGGAATAACTAGATGATTAGATGCCAACAGCAGAAAATGAAAACAAAAAAACGGATATGGCTCTTAATGATTTTGTTACTTTACAGTTACGCATGTTACTATACAAAACCGAAGATTCATATATGGTATAAATTATTCAGACTTGAACGGGAAACGGGAACAATTGTAATGGGTTGCATAAGACAGGGTTAGGAAACATACCAGGGGCCGCAGCAGGGGATTCAGACACTGCAAAATAAGAAAACTTCATTAGTCACTACCGACACAAATCCACAAAGGAATGGGCATTTTCTTAAACATAACTCTTATGACTTAAACAGAGCACAAAAAGAGAGGAATAAATCTGAGAAAACCGAACCCAAATGGGGGGGTTTATTAAGCAGAGAAACTCACATCCACAGTTAGAGACAGAAGGAGCAGAGATTTTGCAAGCAGCAGGAAGACTCAAAGCCTTGGTGACATTCAAAACGACACCGAACTGAGCGCTGCTTTTGAAGGCCTCACAGAGACATTCAGGAGCAGTCTTGAGCACAGATTTCAAGCCAGAACAGCATGTCCCTTCAGGTTTGGTTGCGGTGCTGTCGTTGGTGACAAAGGACAAGCAATCAGCCATGGACAAGACCAGGCTTGAACAATCCACGGAGGGTGCAGGGGCATGGTGTGATGACGAAGCACCGTGAGCAAGATCAACGGCCCAGATTGCCAGGAAACAGAGAAGGAAGAAGGAAGGGTTTGAAGCCATGAGAGGAAAGAGAAGGAAAATGGGAGAAACTGAGAATGAGGGAAGTTGTGGGGGAGTGGTGTGGGAGTTAAATAAGGGGTAGTGAGATAGTGGGGGTTATGATTTATGAAAGTCAGGGTGAAGAAGAAGAAGAAAGAAAAAGATGGAATTTTTGAAAAAGGTAGTTGCAGAAAAAGAAGGGATTTTTGTTTGTTTGTTTTTTTAGAGAGAGAAAGTGGGAGTAATGAAGGGAGGGATGAAGAGTGTGAGGTGGTGGGTGGCGTGGTGCTTTGTTGAAAGCTCGGATTGCCACGTGGACAGAACAGCATCGACTGATGAGAATGGAAATGTGTATGTATGTATGTATGTATGCATGTATGTATGTGTATACGTGCCCTGCAAATCCAACCTTCACTCGTCACCACATGTGACATGTGACATGTGACATGTGACACATCCATCCATTCACATCACTTTTTTTTTTTTTCTTTGAAAGTATCAAAGAGAATTGAGAAATGTGAACAAACGAAAGATGTTGCTTGCTTTCTCAGTCAAACATGGTCTCTCTGAGTTCCCATTCTTCTCAATTTTAATTTACTAAACAATAAACAATAAACAATAGAAAAGATACTACTATTTCTTACTCTATATCTTTTCTAGGTTAAAATATAATTTTAATTTTTTTTGTTTTAATGAATTTTTATTTTAGTTTTTATTTTTAATTTTTTTCAAAGACTAATATAAAATGAAAAATAAAGATGAAGAACTAAATAAAAAAGAATAATAAAATTCACTAAAGATGAAGAAATGAAGAAATCGTTTTTTTTTGGAAGATTTTAAAAACTGTTACTGAATCCTGGTGAAGCGGGATTCAGAGGTGTTATTCATAACAAGTTTGGTGAATAACAGATTAGAGTTGAATAGAAAGTATGTGGAAATTGTATTTAATTAATTCAGATTTCAGTGTGAGTTTACAAAAAAGGATAAGCTAGTTATAAACAAGAGGATAAGATCAGACTAACAAGTAGCTAACAGCTATTCCTATGAAAGTGTTAAGTAGAGATCACTATTCACTCATAATGAGAAAACAGAAATCAGTTATAAGGCATATATATAACTGATGAATCTACATAACTGAACCATATGCTGATTTACTCGATCGTAAAGAATAAAGATACAACTGCAACACAAAATTCATTTTAATTTAATCCTCATCATCTCAATGTTTTCTTATTAGCTCTGCTTGGCGGCCTTAATTATTCTTTTGTTATTTTCTCTTGTGAAAAAAAAAAAAAAAAAACTTTAGCAGAGAACCAAAGATGCCCACAAATAATAAAAAGAAATTATATAAGCGAATCCATCTTCATCTCCAACCAAAAGGGAGCAAACAACACATAGTTATACCTTGTGTTGTTGTGCCTCCGAAAGCAGAAAGCAAAAAAGAAAATTAAAACTGTTTGATGAAAAGATGTGGAGATATTAATTAATGAGATGCCATATGTTGCTGCGTCAATTTGGAATGCTAAAAAAAGAAGACATTTGTGGATTAACAAACTTTTACATTATTTTATGCATGCATTCCATTTTCAACCTGTAACTTACCACAATCAACAACTCAAAAGCCAAGCTCATTTCATAACTTCTCTTTTTATGCTTTTTAATTATGCGCCCATGCTTCTTGCTTTCCAAACGCACCCTACTCCTATTTATTAGTTAGGTGACTCATAAGAGCCCTTCATACTTTATAGTACTAGTATACAAAGAAAATTAGTTAGATTTAATGTATCAATCAATGTTACAACGTTAACTAAATAAGTAAAACCGTTTATAAAGATTATAGCATCAGAATTAAGTGTTTTAAGTGCTTGAAAAGACCTTGGCATTTATATATGTTACACTGTAACCTAGTGCATCAGAATATGGACATTTCAGTTATATACATCTAAGCGTGTGTAGTATTTACGTATCTCTTGTAATGGTAAAATTACTATCTCCAGTTCAGCATAGCTTTTGATGTTCCATTTTAGACCTTTACTTGTTATACCCAAATAGAACCACTTCCTTCCATTCTAAGTGACCAAAAAATAGAACCACTTTTATAAATGTGCACAATTATGCCCTACAAGAAACCTGTATTGCTATTTCTATTTTCCATTCTTTTCTTTTCATTTTCAACATTCAATTGGGATCAGACAACTGTAACTAACAGAAAGTACATTATATTATTTATCATGCATTTAAGGAACAAAAGAGTCCCTAAACAGGTGGAAAGTTCACGAGAAAAAAAAATGCAACTCTTCAGTATCATGATAAATTTACAGAACTGTTTCTGTTTGTATGTACACATGAAGCATATAAGATAGATAACAAAGAAAAATCAAGTGAGAAAGAGCTATCTACATTGAACGAATGACACAATAACAGTAACATCGTCAAGTTTGCCACCAGTGTATCCCACATAGCCCACGGCCTGAGCTGCATCAGCAAAAGGACTTCTTGTGGATGTTGATCTTCCAACTTCTTGTGCTCTCATGGCCAAGAATTCTGCTATTTCCTGCAACATAATCAACTTTTTTTTACCAGATAGTAAATTTTGATAATGCATGATAAATATTCTACCTTTCATAAATAGACAATGTATTTCTTTATCACTAATTACAATAAAGTATTAGAAAGACAGACAGACTCAAAAAGAAGAGAAAGGGAAAAAGGCAATCAACCTGAGGTCTCAAGCTAGCTTGTAGTGATTTTGCTACAATGGATGCTATTTCTTTCTCGTAAAGATTGTCGAAAAGGCCATTGGTGGCAATTATAACCACATCACCGTCATTTAGATCAATTGTATACCCCTGAAACACATTTTACCTTGAGTTGCTATCATATTAAATCTAACGTATCTAAATTAATCTTGTAGGTTTTATGAATATTAATTGCTTAGTTATCCAAAATCCTCCTATGCAACTTCTAAACTTTTGAGCCTCACTGTTCAAATGCACAATACCCAAAAGCACGTGGCTATATGAGAAAGACTAATATTAGGTGAAAATGACAATATGTTACAAGGTAGATTACATACCTCAATGAGTTCTGAGGGATCATCACCATTAACTATCTGTAACGGAAAATTGAATTCATGAAACATGGGAGTTGATTTTTTAAAGATTGATCCATCCCTTATAACCATAAATCCAGTGTTCCCAACATTGGCAGCATGGAGGGCCTGCAAATAAATTGCTACACATTCAGGAAAATGGTAAAGTTCCGATTGCAATAAGTAGCCAATTTACATAATTTCCACCATGAGTAGATGGTAACTGGAGTTACATTGAGAAATGTTATCCTTCACTAATTTGCAACTTCTTATGCATATCTCAGAGGTCAAAGATAGTTGCGACTTCAAAGTTCAAACCTATAAAGGGAGCTAGAGTTTTTCTTTCATAAATAGTTTCTTTCATGAATAGTAACATTTTACTCCAAAAGATTTAATCAGTAATAAATTTAGCTTCTCATGAACCACTCCCCACACATACATAATAACATGAACTGGTTCAGAACAATGCCTGACAACTTTGTAACAGTTATGAACATGAACTCATATACTAAATATCAAATAAATGCAATACAGTATCTTTGTAGTCACAACCTTATATATCAAGCAAGAGAGCAAACACATTAAATAGTACAGTGATTAGTGAGTTCAAATCACAGAAGCAGTACTAATTTTAGTTTGTAAAATATAGTACTCGTACGTAGTTGAAATTGCTGTATCGATTGAATGAATAACTAAGACTTCACTCAATCTTGCTATGCAACCATTCATTTGAACTGCCTATTCATTCTGTTATCAGTTAAACCACTAAGCAAAATCAGTTTATCATTTACCTGGCCATCAAAATAAGCAACCAAAACAGCAGACGATCCTGGAGATTGTGTTTCAGCAGCACTTTTGGTGATCACTTCTGCAGGTTTTATTGTTGAAATATTTTCATAATTTGACACCATATTTTCACACTTTTCCATGAATTCCCTGATATAAAGTCCAGTATTACTCCCTGCATAATTTTCTTAGGTGTATCAGTATATAGATTAAACTAAGTCCAAAGATCAGAGCTTTGACAGTTGGAACAACTGAAAATGCATGGGAAGCATGTGACGAATGTTAAGTACTCTTTGTTCAGTCCAACAGGAAAACAGCACATGCAGGTTCACAAATTTCAGAAGAGTAGTGATTAGCTTACCACTACTATTGACTTGTACCACCTACCACAAGTTCAACAAAAAATATTTTCTTTTTGGAACTAGTGGTAGGTGGTACAAGTAAATAATAGTGGTAAGTTAATCATTTTATATTACAGAAAGGAGAATAAACATAATTTCAAGAAATGGCATTCTGTGGTTAAAGTTTAAACTGAACCGTTGGAGTTAGTGATGAGCTAACATTTAAAATAGAAATTCTGTACCAGACTACACTTCATTAAACAGACAGAAGGGCCAAAAATGAAGACACAGCAATGCTTCACAGACATTCAAATATTGTAGAAAGGATACCTTCAAGTGACCACAGACCAACTCCATCAGCCACAGCTAGCCAGTTTTGGTGAGAAATAAAATAAGCATCCTCTCGACCTGTCAGCGCCTGGAAAATGTTATTAGTTGGCTTATTTACCGTCTGTCATTCAAGATTCAAGACAAACATCACTTGGAACGTCATGTACATGTTCATACTTATATACATATAATAAACCTGCCAAATTCTTAGGCTAGAAGGATATTCACATTGTAAGTTACATTACTTCTAGATCAGAGTAACTAATGCATTTGGGAGCTCCAACTGCTGACAACACAGATGACATATCCCACTGACCAAAACTTTAAAGCTTATCATTCCCCTACAATTGTCATTACCTTACAATAGAATTTAGCATTTTCATGTTCTTTTATCTACGGGATACACTCATGAATACTCCTAGATTTCTTTATTTATCTACACAGAGCCTCCACAGAAATGTTGGGTATGATTTTTGACACTTAATGAACATCAAGCATATTGATGATAACAAAACAGAAACAAGAACTGTCACAATAATAAGTTTTTTCATAGAAAAATTTTATTAGAAATAAAAGGAGAAACAATAACAAATTCTTAATAATGGTTAATTATTAACAGAGGAGCAAACTGTATAATGCCCTAGAAAAATTTAAAAATTAAATTAGACCATTCTTCTTTCTTTTTTTCTTGGCCAAAATTTGATATTAACTAGAATAGTGAAATCCCAATACTAAAACATTTGTAAGCTTAGCATGCTTCATTCTTATTTCTTCAACTGAGAAAAATGAGTCAATATATTAGTGTCTGGAATAGAAGGTACCTTAGAGGGATGAGGCAAGCAAGCAGCACCAGAATCTACGAAAATCTCTGTTCTTGAAGTTCTCTCCCTGTGTACATGCAAGTAACAAGCGCAAAGAGCCATTAAGTAGGTATCATTTCAAAATTTGAAGTTTACTAAGCATCAAACCTAGATAATAGCATATATAATGGTTTGGAGTCAGCTTTTTGCTTTCATTAAAATAAGATGACCGTTGGGAAATATTGCCTTTCATTCCTCACTAATAGCAATAATTTAATTGCATCATACACAACTTCTATCACACTCTCAAGGATTTGAAAACCATCTTTGTCGAATCACTGAATTCAATAACTAGAACGTGCTTGGAAACATACCTTTTCAAGGAAAAAGGAGAAAGTTTTTGTTGACAGGAATACATTTCAGTTTACTAATCATGTACTGAAGACCAAATAAATATATTGAATTGTGTGCACAATGCGCAAAGAATACAAAAACCACAGTTCCTATAGCCATAATATCAGTAAGAAAAACCAGCAAACTCCTTCTTCCTAAATCCGAAAGAACACAGTATTAACAAAGTCTTATAATTTAGAATACAGAAAAGAAAGAAGATAGCTGGCTTACCCAGGACTAGAGGTCTCAACTAAATGTATCTGTGGCACAGTATGATGTGATGGGCTGTCATAATCACTTCCTTCGGTATTGCTTACATCTATTTTGTTTTCCATATCTGAGGATGGAACCAAGTCATGTAACTGAACACAAAATTAACAAAAAAATAATAATTATATTATAAACTGTATCATATGAATCCAGTAAAAGTAATTCTTGGAAGAGACATTTTCAGCAGTTAAGGTCATTACTCATTAGAGCTGGATAGCTAAATGCACTCAAAGAAAATCATATGCACAGCAAAGGTAAACTTTAGCCTTTATAAGAAAAGCGAATAAGACTAACCATTGCTGATTTTCCCGTTTCAAGCGCATCGATTGCATCATCCACAATGTGATGAGTTGTTTCTTCATCATTAGCAACTGGTTCAGACTCTAAAGAAGTGGATTCTGGCATCAATTCATTTACTTCAGTATCAACACCACCAGTCAGGTGGTTTGTTGTGGTTTGAACAACTTGTTCAGACTCTAAAGAAGTGGATTCTGACACCAATTCACTTAAGTCAGCATCAACACCACCAGTCAGGTTGTTTGTTGTGCTTTGAACATCTTGTTCAGATTCTATAGAAGAGGTTGCTGGCACCGATTCACTTGAGTCAGCATCAACATCACCAGTAAGGTGGTTTGTAGTGCATTGAACAACTTGTTCAGTTTCTAAAGAAGAGGACTCCGGCACCAATTCGCTTAAGTCAGCATCAACACCACCAGTCGGGTTGTCTATTGTGCTTTGAACTTGTTCAGTCTCTAGAGAAGAGGATGCTGGCACCAATTTACTTGGGTCACCATCAACATCACCAGTCAGGTCGTTTGTGTCTCCATGAACAACTTCTTCAGACTTTGAAGAAGTTGACACTGACACCAATTCACTTGAGTCAGCATTGACAGCTTCGGTCAGGTTGTTTGTTGCTCTATCTACACAATAACCCTTGTCAGCTGTAGAGAGATGAGCAACTTCAATGTTAGCCTTCTACCTGACAAACAGAACAATAACTATTAAAAACTTCAATGGATAATTACGATAAAGAAGGCACCAAATAAGCCACAATATCACCTTCTTTCTCTTCAACTTCCCCAGAAGCACCGCCATTCAGATCAGAGAACATATCTGACTCTGGAACAACTGTTGGAATGAAAACTTCTTCATGACTATCAACTTCAGAGTCTTCCTCAGACACACTTGGGACACCATTAAACTCAGCATCAACATCTTCACTCAAAATTCCATGTTGACCATCATCGCCCCCTAAGGAATCCAACTTCAAATCTCTTTCATTTTTCTGTGGATCATTGATCACAGTTGTCTCAGAGTCGGAGTCTTTGTCAAGAACAACACTTTCCTTTTCATTCACGGAAAGCTGAGGAGTTTGATCAGCAACACCAACAACTACAATTGAAGAAGATTCAGTTTCATCGCCTAAATTATGATCAGCCTCAGCGTTCAATTCTTCAACACCTTCATCCAAAAACGCTCTAACAACAGTTGTAGATTCATTTTCATGACCTAAATTTTGATCAGCCTCAGTGTTCAATTTTTCAACATCTTCACTCAACAGAGCGCTAACACCAGCTTCGCCCCCTTCTTCAACACTCTCATTGTCACTGGCAAGTTTCTGTTGCTCCAATTGGCGTTTCTTTTCTCTAACTTTGCTAGCATTGGCAAACCGGAACACAAAACTACCATTGGAATGTTCTGCGAAAATAACCAGAAGCTAAAGTATAATAGACAATCCAGGAAATTCACCCCCCAAAAATAACTAAAATGGAAAATTAGCATAAACCCAAGAAGTAAAAAGGGGAAAAGTTAGAGGCTTAAGAGTTAAGGCAACATACCAGTTGAAGATAGAATATCAAACTCTTCAGGATCGGAGTCAGGGGAAGAGGTAGAGGATGAAGTGGAATTGGCAAGCATATGGGTATGGTGGGTGAAGCTGAGCCATCGTTTGGGAAGTGGAATTGGAGCAGAAATTCGAAGTTTTTCCGAAGGTTTTGGCGGAAGAGCGCGAAATGGAACGACGAGACAGTGGAAGTTTCTGGAGAAGAGATCAGCCATTTCATCAAGTTCTTGTACTATCAATTAATATTAACTGATTTCCGTTGTCGTTTGACGGCATTAGTATGACAATAGGGTTTACGAGTTGGAACTGTGAAAGAAAGAAAGTGAGGATAAAGACGATAGATTAGTCTAGAGGAGAAAGAAAGGACAGGTGGATAACCCACAGAAAACCGAGGAATTCCTTAATGCTCTCCACCTCACAATTACGCACACGTGCTAGATATCTTCAATTTTGGAAAATATAAATTTACTATACTAGTATACTAGTAATAGTATTAAATTTAATATTATACTACTTCTCTACTTTTTAATAATATTTTATTATATTTAACTCTTAAAAGAATGCTATTAAAATACTTGTTAGTATTTTTTTAAAATTTTAAATATATTTTTATAACTAATAAAATTCAAGTATTAATACACAAATATTATTATAATAATAAATTAAGAGTAACAATAAATTAAAAAGAGTGACAATAACCACTCTCAACATTAATTATACTTTTAACAATTATATTTTTAATTTAAAAAAAATATTTATACTCTTATCTTTGATTAGTGCACTAATTAATGCTTTATTAATCAACTAATAAAATCATAAGAAATAAAAGGATATTGTAAATAGATCAAAAATTATTTTGATAAAAATAACACGAATGACTATATTTTTTGAAGGTTTGTTTGGTTCAACAGAGAAGAGAGAATGTGAGTAATTTTAATGGAGGAGACGAAAGATAAGAGAATATAAAAAATTTTGTAGTGTATTTGGTTCAAAATATCAAATGAATGGGAGGGTAGAGGAGAGGAGTGAAAGGAAAAGTAGGGTTTTTATATTTAGTTGAAGAAAAGGAAAAAATAATTATGTGTAAAAACTGAAAACTCTTTCCTTCCCCTCTAAATCCCTAGATGAATTATAAACCAAAAAAATTCCTTATTTTTTCTCTTTCTATTATTTTTGAACCAAACAAAAACATCTGCGACCCTCCTTTCCCTTTTTAAAATCCCCAACCAAACATAGGATAATATACCTACTTTACATTAAAATAGATAGATAAATACGAATATAAAGAGTACTAAATGATTTTTTAAAAGATTTTTACTAGAAGTAAATTTAATGAGAACTACTACTTCTATTATTAAATATAAACAAATTTGTTTGTCAATAATATACTTTCAGATAGATATATTTAATTATTTTTATTATATTTAATAAAATCTTATCTAAAATATCATCAATTCAATTTACTCATTTATTATACTCAATTTATTTGATCTTTTAGTAAATTAAAAATTAAAATTAAAAATTAGCCCAATGTCTATTTAGAATTTCAATGCAACATTATTTTTTTACCCTTAAGTAACTAAATATTCTATTATTTTTTCACAACTATTAGTTATATAATTAATTCAAGTGGCTTAAAAGTGAATAAATAGTTCAAGTAGCTTTACAGGCAAAATAGAAAATTAATTTTAATTTTGTTAGATTCTAAAATAATGATTAAATTTAAAGTTGAGAGAGATTAATATGACTATACTTTAAGAAAATTAATTATTTTTTAATAGTTTAACAAAATTAAATTAGATCAATTAACTTTTTTAAACAAGTGTTAAGTAATTATGTTTTTCTTATATTCAAAAATAGAAGTAGCATGTGATTTTGTGATTTTTTTTATAGGCAAATACACACATATTCTAAACTAAATCCTCAATATTCTATTCTTAAGTAAAAAAAAAAAAAGAAAGAAAGAAAAGAGAGAGAGAGAGTAATATGATGATTTTTTAAATCTTTAAAAAGCTAATTTAGCATAAAAATTATACAACGCCTCAATTTTTAAAAGATGTAATATACATTTTTGAAGGCATAAATGAAGTTAATGATAAAAGATTAAAAAAAAAATTTACATGATAAAAGATTAATCTGAGACTTTTAGTAAATATATTAGACAAAAATAAATAAATTGAAAAGAAAGATAGATCAGTAAACTTGAATGACTAAAATACTATTTTTATCTTTTAAAAATGTATACCACAAAATATGTGTGCAAGACTGCAAGTATATTTATTGTTTACCACAAAATAGCAGTAAGTGTGTGTTTGGTAACACCAGCTTATAGTTTATTTAGGAGCTTATAGCTTGTAACTTATTGTCAATTGGAGGTGAAGCTATAAGCTAACTTATGAAAAGCTACTTCAAGTAGCTTATAGCTTATGGAAAGTAGCTTTCAATAATTCTTTCCTATTTTACCCTCTAATTATTTACTACATATTTACTCTATCAAATAATTTATTACATGGAATTATTACTTGTCCTTTTAAGTCATTTAACAAATATAAGCTACTTAATAAGCTAATTTTACCAAACATCTCTACTCAATTATAAGTCACAAGTCATAAGCTATAAGCTATAAACTATAAGTCATAAACTATAAACTATAAACTAGTTTTACCAAACAGAATGTAAGTCTCATTTTTCGATCCTAAAACTGGAACGTTGTATGGTATTCCCTTCGAGTTTGAATCATAAATGGTTCCTTACCCCTCAAAAAATAAATGGTTCCTTAATCATATGCTATGCAATGCATGGCCTGAATTTTTTATTTTATATATATCATGAATTGATTTATTATATTGAACTATCCACAACACATAAGATCATCCTGTACTCACCCCCCTAAAACTAATTAATCATATCCTTAATCCTTATGCCATTTTTGTTCCGTCTGAATCTTCATCTAAATCTAAATTATACCTGTTTATTTGCTTTTTGTAGTTATGTGTGAGATTTGTTGAAAATCATTTTTTTAAGACCACATGGACATAGATTTTTCATAGAGACAATCCTATTTGAATTATTTGAGCTCGTGAGCCGTGATTAAAATGAAACAACAATAAGTAACACTAGATCCTCCTAAAAATCTTTTTATTGATTCTCTTATTACCATATAAAGTATGAAATTAACTGGACTTTCAATCTTAAAACCATATAAAGCATTAAAAATATTCTTTAATGAGTACGTAGGAAAATTTGTAAAAATATAGAATAAGAGAATTAGGAATTACTCAACGACAACACTGCTACTGTATTAGTCAATCCATCCATGATGATAAAGCATTTCAAATTGCGAATATGCCATAATTTGAGGTCAAGAAGCACAAATTAAAATGGTTTTTGTTGGGATCTACAGTATTTATCTTTCAATTCAAATTCAAATTATCTTTGTAAACACAGACAACAACAAAAAGATAGAAAGAGAAAGACCAAAGAGTCCACGTGGTTGGAGGCAACATGGGATGAGGATGGATATCTACTTCCCATTGGTTCAAAATCTATCCACGATACCTTCAATCAGATTTCCTATACAGATTTCATTGTCCTACTTGGCCTTCTCTCTCGATCCCTTCAGATTTTCTCCCACTTCACTGATAAAACCTCTCCAACTGGTTCCATTTGCAAAGTAGGCAACCTTCAAAAGCAGCATTTGTTTGTTTTCTCACTGTCTCTCAAGAGAGATTATTTGTAGAGAAGAAAAAAAGAGTGATGGCAGCTGCAACATCTGGTGCTCTGTTAAATGGGTTGGGATCTTCCTTCTTGTGTGGGGGAAAGGGTACCCAAACCTTGCTGGCTACTGCTGTTGGAGGCAAAGTTGGTGCTGCTGTTACTCCCAAGAGAATCATTGTAGCGGCTGCTGCTGCACCAAAGAAGTCTTGGATCCCTGCTGTTAAAGGTGGTGGCAATCTCATCAACCCAGAATGGCTTGATGGATCGTGAGTCAACCTATAAACTCAACTTCTCTCCTTTTACCTTTTCCTTCTCAAAGCATTTTTTTGGATTTTTGTTGAAAATACTAGAGTTTGAATCAAACCGACTTTTATCCAACAGGGATCGCTGATAGAGCAAACAAACTAACTTTTATCTTCATGTCATGATATTTGAAGATAAAAGACAACTAGCCAGATTTCACTTTCACTTTCATTCCATTGAACTAAAGTCAATTTGACATAAACTCCATTTTTGTTAACAAAAATCAAAACACACATGATGTTTTCGTTCAATTCCAGTTAACTAACTTTTATATAGTAATCTAAACATCATATGGTAAACCCTAAACTTTGATGGTGCATAGCTACTCCACGGGATGAAAGTCTGTTTGGTATCCAAACACATTCCCCTTAGCTAAACCCTAAACTTTGATATGATAACACAAACATCATGACACATCTTTATATGAGAACGAAATTACTATAAGAGAAATCCAAGCATACTCTCATTTTCCCTTCAGGATTCAGGATCTGGCTCATTCTCTGTTGATTGTTTGAATTGCAGGCTACCAGGGGACTATGGGTTTGATCCACTGGGCCTAGGGAGGGACCCAGCATTCCTGAAATGGTACAGAGAAGCTGAGCTGATTCATGGGCGGTGGGCTATGGCAGCAGTAGTGGGCATCTTTGTTGGGCAAGCCTGGAGTGGAGTTCCATGGTTTGAGGCAGGAGCAGACCCCAATGCAATTGCTCCTTTCTCTTTTGGGTCACTACTGGGAACCCAGTTGCTTCTGATGGGCTGGGTAGAGAGCAAGAGATGGGTGGACTTCTTCAACCCAGACTCTCAATCAGTTGAATGGGCCACTCCTTGGTCAAGAACTGCTGAGAATTTTGCTAATTCCACAGGTGATCAAGGCTACCCAGGGGGGAAATTCTTTGACCCATTGGGCTTTGCTGGCTCCATCCAGGATGGGGTTTACATTCCTGATAGGGAAAAGCTAGAAAGATTGAAACTTGCTGAGATTAAGCATGCCAGGATTGCTATGTTGGCTATGCTCACTTTCTACTTTGAGGCTGGACAAGGGAAGACCCCCCTTGGTGCCCTTGGCTTGTAAACTAAACAATTCATGTAGATAAATTGAATTGAGTGGCTAGACGATTGCAAATGAATCTTTATCCTCTGTGTTACCTAATGACTAATTCAAATTCTATGCTCTAATATTTGTATGCATACACTTTGGGTCTTTAGTACTATAATGTTGGCCGTCGAGAAAATACTTACATTTACCTTCCTTTTCCAGAACAGGGGTAGCGAAACCTATAAAGAGACTTGAAAAATAGTGGAGCCAATTTGCGTACAAAGCTTTAAGTGTCTTTGTCATATGCAAGAGGGTAAAGAAAATGTAAAGAAACTTGAATTACCATAAATACATAAGTAGATAGCCCCAAAACAAATCTGAACAGGAGAACATACGGTCAAATGCAAATATGTTGGTGCATGTTTGGAAAAGCTTTTTCTTGAAAAAATATGCTTATATTTATAAAACTCTCTCAGATAGTTGGAAATAACATGTCATTATGTCTCTAGAATAAACTGATCCAAATCCATCAAAGATAATCTTCTATTAAATAACCCCACACCTTAAAGGAAAAATGTTCAGATGTATTTCAGTGAAAATGCATACACTAAACGTTCACAAAGTTTTGCATTCAAATGCAGAACAATTAATTAAAAGAGGCAGCAAAATCAAATATATTCTGATTGGAAGGAAAAATATGTCTACCTATTCGCTTCCTGTGGCCATCAAAAACTCACCCTCACACACAACTTCACCTCCAACATATGCCTTCCCTTCCATCTTTGCTATTCCAAATCGCTTTTGAAGCTTGATAAGTGTCATTCTCATGACTAAAGTGTCTCCTGCAATCACAGGCTTACGAAATCGCACTTTGTCTATTCCTGCAAAGAAGAAGTTGTCACGAGAACCTCCCACTTCAGGTTGCAACATGACCAAACCACCAACCTGTGCCATTGCCTGCAGCAAAAGCCTCATGTTAATGACTACTTTTGACGCATATTGAGACAGAAATCATACGTGTTCTTTTTTTCTTTACTTTCATACTGGCCAGGTATGAGATAGTTATCGGTCAAACAGAACTTTTAGATGTTTTTTGGCACCAAAAGCAATTCCCAAATTTATCAGCTAATTTTGAAGTTACAAACTTCAGTGGTTTATCTCAAGTCAAAAGATCTTCAGAAGTTGCAACCTAAGCAGTTTAGTTCATTGAATATAAATGAGCTTTACCATCTAACAAGGAATAGGACATGATAATACTCTGTTCCAATCAAGATAAAGGTACAATATTAGATTCAGAGAACAGATATTGAGATCTTGCTGATGTTGTATTGTACACATTTGAAATGGTAAAAGCTAAACAAAATCTAAGGTAGACACCAAGGAACAACCTCAAACCTGAGTATAAATGTATAATAATGTATTTAACACAGCAATCACACATACTAGTTACTTCAAGCCTATGGAAGTTGAAAGTTGAAACACAGATGCCATAATGAGACTCAAAGAAATCTTGACACAGCAAAAGACTTTTACCCACGTAAATACCATAATCACAGTTGAGGGAAAGTTAGCTGTTACTAATCAATGTCCATCTCTGAATTCACATTGTTGGGGATAAGATCAAGAGTCAAGACACTTCAGTTTACAAATAATTAAATAGCAACTTTTCCTCATTCATTTTATGAAATACAGACCTGAGAAAGTACGGGAATTCAAGTAGATGCAATGACCTGGAACTTTATGAAGCAATGCATGCAAATAGACTAGTTCATTATTTAAGTGCATTTTCAATTAATGTCAAATCAGGTAATAAAGGGAATAAATAAATATTTACAAAAATTTGCATTGACCATATCCTTTAGTACACTAGCAAGGAGACATAGATAGATAAGAGTGAGATTATAATAATCATATTTTATTATGCAGAAGGAAGAACGTACTCAATGTGGAAGGCACATATATAGATAACTTGTTTAATTTAATGGTTATTCATGTTTGGGGGAATTGAAAGGTTTTCTCATTTGTTGCTCCTGTTGGAGCTCTTTAGTAGACAGTGCAGTTTTATTGAATCAAATTGTCAATGAAAGCAATCAAACCAGAATGTAGAATTTAATAGAGATTTTCGATTTTCTAAGCACACAGTATTTTGCCAGGTATAATCATGCCTAAATCTTAAATTTTATATAAATGAAGTTCCACTCTAGCTGCAAATAAACCATGTTCCACAAACACAGAGTCTAAGATAACTGCAAGCGTGACAGTTCATACTTCATAATTCAAACAAGAGGATATATCATTTTGCATATGCACGATCTATAATATGTTCTTACTTCTTAGAGTTCGAATGAGCTACTATTGTGATTGTGAGGATATATCCAATAAAGCAATAAAGATTGATTAGATATGACAACCTTTATACAATTAGAGAAGCATACAACTAGATTAAAGGGATATAAAAAGGTTGGTTACCTCAACCATAAGAACACCAGGCATGATTGGCCTTTCTGGAAAATGTCCAGGAAAGAAGTTATCATTTATTGTCACATTCTTGATGGCGACAGCAGAAACTCCAGGATTGTACTCAATCACTCTATCTACCAGAAGAAAAGGAAACCTGAAAAATAAAAAAAATAAAAAGGGTAAGGGGATGAATGTATTATTCAGAAAGGAAAAATGAATGTACGTTAGAGTATACCTGTGAGGCAAAATGTCACGAATCTGATTGATATCCATGACTGTAGGGAATGCGGGATACCCTGCAACAGCAAAACCAACATAGAAAAAACGCATGCCATGTGTTTGTTAAAAAGAAAATGAAAAAGAAATTGGAAGGAAAGCGGAAGCTGGAATGAAAAGAGGGGAAAGAGAAAAGGGGGCACACTCAATTCAATGGGGGTGTCGTGTTGAGGAGCATTAGAAGAATCGGAGGAACAAAAAGTAGTAAGCGAAGTGGTTTTGGTAAAATGCGTAGGGTTAGATCGGGAGGTGGGGAATTTGAGAAGAGAGGATTTGGGGTGAGAAGAAAGGGGTTTGGATGTAAGAGGAATGGGAGAAAGCAAGGCATTGGAGAAAGCAGAGGCAGCCATTGTTGTAGTTGACAGAGTGACAGAGCTTTGGCTTTCAGCTTCTTCAATTCAATACAAATTCGTATGGTGATGATTGATGAGCGAGAGAAACAAGGAAGTGAAGAGAGAGCAAAGTGCAGATAGCTTCAACTTTTTTTGAGTTTTCAGTTCGGACGGAGGCTCCCACGTTGTTAACTTTATTGAACCATATTAATAAGAGGAAAAATTCTTTCTGTACTCACTAATTATGGTGTAAGTTACGTATGTGGAGTGTAAATATCTAAGTTTGATTCTTAATTCATGTATTTTTATACGAATAATAGAAAAAAGTTTACCACTCATTGATTCCGTGATTAAATACCAAAAAATTATGTACTTAAATTATTATATTATATAAATTAATTAATTATTACATAATTAAATTATTAATTAATAATTAATCAATTTTTATATTAATTTTTTTAACGTTTTATATACTAATTTAACTATATACTTTATAGAAAAATGCTAACACATGCAATGAGCAAACTACTACTTGCCACTGTACTGAACCCGGTTCCAAGTTCCAACCCATCTATCATTCAACTGTTCTCGGCCCATAAGCCCATTCCAAACTTGCCACCTTTCTTTCTTAATACTAGTACTACTTTTTTGGCAAAACTTTTTACTAGTTTTTATTTCTATCATTTTATCGTCTACAAATATACTCTCACTAATTTAGTTTCTAAAAAGAAAAATATTATCACTAATTTAATCTCTTAACATCGTATTAGTCCTTTGATACCTCTTCATATAATGTAAATATAGAAATGATAATAACACTATATCACCAAACACTTATGGGGGATATGTTTGGTTTTGTATTGATAAAATTAATTTTGGATGAATATGATTTCATATAGTAATTAATTTTGTGTTAAATTAATTTTAAAGTAACGTGATTTATATTTTAGAATTTTTTTTTTAAAAATAAGTTTGAAATAAAAATATATTATAAATTTTTCAACAAAGATGAAAATCACTTTTATAAAAATAACAAGAGAAATATTGTGAGTCATATTTGATTCCCCTTGTGGGCTTCACTTGTGGCATTTAATTGCAGACTTGGAGTAATGCACATGTTTGACAGTTTGAGTGAATTTCGTGGTTGGATTTAATTTTGAACCGTTATTGTACTCGGTGAAGATTAACGGAGAAATTGAATGAGATTTTCTTTGTGACTCACAAATCACAATTTGCTTGTGCATATTTAGTTGGAGGACCTTTTATTACGTACTATCAATGTATGTATAGGTGCATATTCAGTTATTAGTTTATATCTCATAATTTGTAATTCATATATATATCCTTCTCCAAATCAAAGTTTAATTAACAGAAACATACAATAGAACAACAATAAAGAATACAATTTGCCTTTTGGCATGAAAGAGACCAGTTGTACATACAATTGAGTAACTCACAAATTAAATTATATATCTACTATATATGTATATATGTTATGCACATTTGTTTAAATTAGTTAGTTAATAGCAGAACATATCTTGCGAATTTCGCCATCAGTACCGGTCTTCAATCCAATGTTGCTCATCTTCACCATAGACTTTCCAAATTCCACGTTGAAAGACATTGCACGTAACCCTCTTACGCCCAAATAACTCTGCACAATGGGTTTAGTAGAAGCATTGCTCCACAGCACTTGATCCGATTGAAGAATTCCACGGCCGTTCTTCAAATTCGCGAAGAAAGACGTGTCGAATTTGTTAACACTGTCAATATCTAGCGCAACTCGACTCGAACCGCCACTACTTTGCGGGCAGAGAGCTTGTAATTGGGGAAGAAATGCAGCGTTGATGGTAGAGTCAGGTCCACTTGCTGTGAAGTTGAACAATCTGTTACTGAAGAATTCACATGCTGCAGTACCAATAGTATGCCCACCTATAAATAAATTAATTAATTTAAGTTAAGAATGTTTAGGTAAAGTATAATTAATTAATTAATTACCAACAAGAGTGACGAGATCTTGAGTGTTGAGGCCAAATGCAGCAAATTTTTGTTTCTGGAGATCAACAGAGTCGAAAGGGGCAGGCAAATCGTTGGCATCGGAAGCATGTGACACTCGCCCATCTCTGCGTCCAGTTGCCACTTGCCAACTCATTCCACCACTCTGCAATATTATTAGTAACATAATTAAACCAACACTTTAATTTCTAAAAGCTTTTAGTGGTTTTTATAAGATATTTTATATTTCTTTTCTTATGAAATATGTATTTGATGAATTACCAGAACAACAAAATCACGAGCAACAAGGGTAAGAATGTCAGCACAAGAGACAACACCGGGGCAAGCAGCCTCGAGTTGCGCCTTTGCATCGTCGATAACCTCATATCCTTTTAAGCCGAGGTTTGGGAATGCGGCTCTCTCAGAGTCCGGGCCAGAAATGAGAACAGAGGCATCACAACCTTGCACGAAACAATCATGAAAATGCATCCTTAGTATTCCAGCGGCTAACGTAGAATCTGCTTCAAAATGCGATTGAACTGTGGACTTCACAATGGATTCAGCACATGAACATGTTGTTGAGTAGAAACCCACACGTGACTCTTGGCCGTGCACTGTGTTAACAAGAGCCAGTAGTGCAAGTAGCGAAAGGAACATTAGCAAGAAGAGTGTTTTGTTACTGAAATTGAAACCATTTAATTCCATTTTAGTAATATATACTAATTAACAAAATAAAGAGTTGAGTGTATACTATTCAATACTATATAGTTATTTTGTCAATATATATAAAGAGAGATTGGATTGATATATATGATGATGGAATAGATGGAATGCAATGAGGTGGTGGTGTTTTGGGGTGAAATAGTGAAGAAAAGGAATTATTATTATTATTAATAATTAAAAACGAGTAATGAAAGACTGCTACTAGTGTAGAATGTAGAATAGTACTTAGTAGATATAGGACAATTGGATTGCTAGCTTTGTCGGTGATGATAAGGGTAAGATGGTTGGCGCAATTGATTTTGTCTTGTGGCGACCAAATCATCTTTTGCTGACTTTGCTCTCAATGGAGTATTAAATTTAATTTGTGTTTTACTCTAAGTCACCCTTAAAAAGTTGCCATGTCTCTCATACTCCATTCACTTAATCATATTTTTAATTAATGTAAAACCCAATTCCAATGTATGTTTACTTTTCTTTCTTTCTAAGTTATCTTATTGCATTGACCAAAAGTCCAAAACCCAATTTCAAAAGGTTGGAATTAATCTTTAAATTTCTGAAGAATGGGCACTTGTACACTGCATTATTATTTCCCATGGACTTGCCAATTTTAATTTAGAGTTGCAATGGCTTGTCACGTTCCTAGGCAATTGGAGGATAATTAAATTGAATGCTGCCTCTAATTGAACAGCATGGATTACAAAGTCGTCCCTGTTTATTTATTTTGTATTTAGTAGTGTCTTTTATATTTGGTTTGAAAGGGGAAAAAAAATATTTTACAAAATACTTGTATGGGATTCAATGGATGACATATAACTTGTATGAGCTGCAGATACAATACACGTACAAAACCAGCTACTTTACTGTAACAATGTAGTATGTTCAAGCTCGGAGTTATTAATATATATACCCTCATCGCCTTGGAGAAAGGGGATATTACACATCGAAGAAAACAAATTTTCAAATAATGAAGCATTGGGGGGAAGTTAATCGTTAGTTATATATAGATTATAGCCATAGCCATTCAGGGAAAATCAATTATTGTTATTAGCCTTTTATTTTCCATTTTTACCGTTCTATCTAAATAATTATTGTGTATAAATAACAATCTCCTTATCGGTTCCAACTTATAATGAAATATTCAAATCAATAACAATGGATGATTATAAATATTCAATTCAATGATTAATCTAAGTTTATAGAGGATAATTATTCTCTTAATTATAATTGACTAACACATTATTCAATGAAGGATAAAAATGGTATCTCATCCACTTTTTGAGAAAACCAATAAAATTAACTATACTCAACTACTTTTCTTGATTTATGTAATTCGATTGAAAATATCTTATAAATAGGACTAGAGAGAGTACTTATTTTTAATATTTACTATATAAAGTACATAAATTTCAAAAAATACAAATCCTAAAAGTTGACTTAACGGTATAAGATCCGCTATCTCACATATCCTAAATTCTCGACAGTCAACACTAGTCACACAATACAAACAAGACCACTATCATCATAAAAATAAAAAAACTCGTAACTATATAAAAAAATACAAAATAAAAATATAAAATAATTGAAATCTAAGCCCTAAACTCTGAACCCGAACTTTGAACAAATCAAATCCTAGTGGCTTATTTTCAGCAACTTACAATAAGGGACATAACTAACTTGTAATATTAATTTAATGCATGCTCCTACATTAATTCGGTTGCCCAAAATGGAAATATCTCACTCTTGTACAGTATTTATTTATAATTTAATGCAAAAGTTGATTGAGAAAACTGCCAACATTACTATATTGACAAGTTGTATACGGAGTGCAATTCGTTAGCATTTCCACATCATACATATTACTTTCGTCATTTTAAAATAACAGTAGTTTGTTATTTGACGGATATTTAAAAATAAAATAAAGGTAATAAGTAAAGTAATTTTGTTAATATATTTTTATTAATGATTGAAATAATTTTTAATTGAACACTAATAGTTACTCCCTTGTATTTTTTTTATAAGAAATATTTTACATGTTTTATACATATCAATAAAATATAATAAGTTGTGTTATTTTTAATTAATGATATGAGAAAATTACTAAAATGTATATGTAGTTAATACATCCATTTCTATAAAAAATTGGGAGTGCTCGTAATAAATTGAGGATAACAAAGTATTTTTATCATTTCTGAGTAATTAATACATCTAAAAAACTCACAAAGTTTCTTATAAAAAAAAAAATCTCTTTTTGTCTCTTTTAAAAATGACCGGAAGTAGTATATAAGGGTAAAATAGAGAAAAGAATATTTAATAATACATTAAAAATATAAATCAACAATACTTTAAAAAAAATTATTTCTTTAAAACGACACTCATTATAAAAAGAAGAGAGTATAACTCTCAATTTATTTGGGGACAAAGTTCAACCACATACATTGTTATAGTTATCACTTGTCAAAATTTTTTATAGTACCATACATCAAATTGAGTAACTCTTTGGATAGACGTGGATTTACGTTAATGTGGATCTACTTCAACGCTACTTTTTGTTGTGTTTATTGAATCTGCCTCGGCTTATGTGTCAAATTTATCTCAACCATTAATTTATCTATCTTAACGTGATTTGACGTGATTCGACGCCAATCCAAACACACATTCAAGATAATACTCATTGTGAAAATTAGTATTATTACTATTATGATTAGTTCGCCAAACTTAACTGCGTTTGACAAAGAGTGAAGCGAATCAAATCGATTTAAAAATAGTTCAAATTTCAATCGTATCTCACTGAAAAATAAATCGGTTGTATCTCAAACTAGTTCATGACTAGTTTTTAACTTGAACCTAACGAGTTTCGTTTAAACTAAATCGAACTTGAACTAATTTACTCAGGTTTAGTTTTTAATAAAATGATTCTGTTCTTAAAAGGTTTTCGGTTTTTTTTTTTTTTTTGTATTTTTAATAGCCCTAGACTAGACAAAACTAATGGTGTTGAAGGGCTTGGTCAACCTCATCAAATGTGTTTACTAATGTTATTGTCGGAAAATAGATGATATATTTTTTAAATGAGATGGTGGGAATTTCTGCACCTTTCATCGCGGGTGGATTAGCATCATTCCTATTGAGAGTGACACCATCATTTTTAGTATATAAATTTATAATTCTTACGTATAAAAAAGATAATGTCATTCCTAATAAAGATGGTACTAATCCCATCTTCCTTCATCTTGTTAACAGGTGACCTAGAGCCCAATTAGAAAAGCCCACCGTGTAAACTTCAAACAAAAGAAGAAAGGTTAAAGCTGTCCAAAAAAACGAAAGAAACGTGAAAACATTGGGCTTCAGCGCCTGCCCTAGAACATTGTAGCAGCAAACCCGAAAGCTTCAAGGAAGAAGAAACAAGGGTAGAAGATATCAGAAATATGGGTCGCAAGGCAACCACAGAGAGAAATCCCTGAGAAGTTTTGTTTTCCAAACCGAGTCGCGACAAAACCCGACCCGCATGAGATTCCACCAAACTCGAAACGGTCGGCGATTGCACGATCCTACGCGTCGGCGCGGCGATTCTACGGCGATCCCACATATTTACGATTCACCGCTGAATTGAGCCCGGAGAGGCTCTCAAAGACGAGTCAACTCGCGATTTTACCAACCTTGAAAATGAGTGTGATTCAGAAGTTTTTCATTGCATCACTGTTCATGTGGGCGCTCCCTATTGCTATCTTACATGCTTTCAACCATAATCTGCTTCCTGGTAACATTCCAAAGCTCGTAAACTTCTGTGGATTTGTTTTTTTATTCGACTTGGGAGTTGTTTTTTACTCTAATATGTGTGTGAAGCTCCTTCAAGCAGAAAGATCTTTTTCTGATGGAAGTTCCTTATTATTTCAAAGCAATGTTTGTTATTCTGTTTCTGTTTTCTTTTGGAAGTGATTGTATCTTGCTGTTTTTTATATTGTCAAAAACTGATAATGAGAGTATTGGTGTTGACTCTTGACAACTTATTATCTTCAACCAAGATGTTATTGTTACTTGAACAATGCCTAACGCAGAATTTTTCTTTTCAAACCGTCTAGCAAAATTTGATCTGATTACTTATATATCAAATCTCTTAGAAAATGGAATAGCTTGGGCTATAGGATATAGAGTAAACCATTATAGGGGAACGTAATTTTCTGCTTCCAGCGGAGTTGAATCCGCTAAATTTTGTAACACAATCATTACAATGGAGTTAGAACAATGACAAGAATCCTTATATGTGGTGTGAAGAAATAATTTCCTATTTTTTCTATAAGCCAAATATACCTATATGGGTTCAAACTAGGGAGCTACTATTCAAAGCTGTGCTCCTTAACCACTAGACCAACATGCTTAGTGCAATTTGTGATAACTGGTAGTTGACTTTGCGCGTTGGAGTTAAACTTTAGCACTATGTGCTATTTGGAACCGGTTCACATGTCACACTTTAATATTTAAATAATGATGCTCTTTATTCATGTATATGTTTCTTTTACTTACATATAGAGTATATTGAGGATCATACAAGAAACAACTGATTCAATAACATGCAAAATATCATGGGGTATTGACTATTGAGTTAACTAAGTATGGCATTCACACCCTCATGATAACCAAAAGGTGTTGTTTTATCGAAAATCAAAGTGGTGTTGGAATTTTTATGAGCTAAAATAAATGATAGGGAAGTTTAGAGTCCCCCCCCCCCCACCTTTTATGTGCTTTGCTGTTATTTCCATGTGACAGAGAGCAATGAGCTATTAACTTGGCTATGCCATAGTTGCCTTGCTTCATGTATTGAGGTACTGAAGAATTTATGGTAGTCATTAAACACACTTGAAAATGATAATTTGTTTTTGTGATCACTGCTTTATAAAAATGCTGACCCTATTAGCTTGATTCTTTAAACAAATTATTGACCCTTTTAATTTGTATTCACTGGTCTATCTGAACTGCATCTAAATGCTCTCATTCTATGGCTCTTCAAATTTAGAGTTTCCCTTTGCCTTATTTATTGAGTTCTTCATCCTCTCTGCTTGCTGAGAATGGATCTCATTGTCTTTCATTTCTTTCCTTCTAATATTTCTCAACACCAATTTGGGCACGGTAGAAATATTTGTTGATTTTTTTTTCTTGTCTGTATCAGGAACATCCAACTTGTCCCCTTATTCTATGACACTAGTGAGTGGATTTCTTGCTGTCATATCAGTTAATGTAGTCATAGCATTTTACATATATTTGGCAATGAGAGAGCCGGCAGATAAACACGAGCCTGATCCTAATTTTGTCGCTGAGGCCAAAGCTAGTATGAATCAGAATGAAGGAGATGCTCCGCAATCTTCTCAGCCTCTCAAGAAACAACAGTAAAGAATGAAGATGGTGTTCTTGGACCTCTTTGTTGTTCTCTCAAGGTGGTCATCTTGGGAAGGAGAGGGGAGAACGGGGATGAAGGGGGAAAGGTCCTGAATTGTGTGCAGACTGCTGATTTCGCTACTATTTTGAAGTGTGTTTAATTCCTTTTGGTAGCATTATGTATAGAGAGAGAGACACACACACAGTTAATTTCAGTTCTGGATGTGTTTTAGACGTTTTTCTTCTTTATTTTACTGTTGGTCATTCCTATAGTGCATCCTTTTAAAAAGGTGGAAATTTTCACCTCCATACTTTTTACTTATTAATTGATTTAGTTGAAAAAGTAATTATTACCGGTTTTGTGGGTTGCTTCCACGTCTTTTCTCTTTTTCTCGCGAGTTCTTTCAATGCACTGGGGAAAATTATTCGCCATTTGGTTTATCTAGATGGAAAGATTAGGTTTGGAAGTCCAAAGAACGAGTATAATTGCTAACATCAAACGACTTCCCATATTATCTTGTGGCAAAATCATGATTACAATATAGTTATTTTGTTGTTTTTTTTTTACAACTGGAGGAAGCAGTGATTGGTGGCCTAGCTAGAAATAGTATGAGAAATTATATAGGCGTTTGTTAAGGATCCAAAAGTGGCAACCAAAAAGGGCAACATATTGCTACAAGAGTTCTCACTATGTACCTGGTCTAGTGAAGGGCAACTCATTTGTGGTTGAGCTGGATGCGATACACGAAGGATTCCTCTTCCAAAAGGACGATAACTACCTGTATACCTCAAACAATAACTATCATGATTTCGTTTACTCCAATTGTAAATGCATGCTATCGGTTTCTTAAAAATTACCACTTCCATTTTAAAATATAAACATTTAGCCATTTTTACTCATTTTTTTAAAAAATAGTTAATATATTGATTTTGAAATATTTAAAAAATGTTTATAATACAAGACATGAATATTTTGTTCTGAATACTTATTATATTTTGAAAAGGAAGTAGTTTAAAGGAAAAATTTAGGCTTCATAAATAAATTACTTGAGATTTAAAAAAATTTGAAGCCTATCAGCTAGACCTGGATGACAAATCATTATTTTTTAATGAAAGATCAATAAGCAATAGTGTGTATATATGCGTGCGGAAAAAATTGAGATGATTGCCCAAAACATGAAAATTAGCATAGATTCTCTCACATTTCCATTAACTTTTACACTTGCAGAATATTCAGTTAAATAAACAGAAGAAGAAAAAGAAAAAGAAAAATAAAAACAACTACACATTATACACTTCATTGGTATTTACCATCACAGAATAATAGCAGCACTTTTGCATGTTTATACCTTTGGTTTAACACGTACGCTAGCTTGATTGGGTTAGTTGATATATAGCAGAACAAATCTGATATATATTCGTGGATTCAAAACGCGAGAATTAATAACATTTTATTGTGTTAGAATGAATTCACGTTAAATCACATCCCAATCAGATTAATTTGATGTCAAACCAAACAACATATAGAGACTTAGTTGAAAGCAGAGCAAATGTTGCGAATTTCACCATTAGTACCAGTCTTCACTTCAATGTTACCCATCTTCACCATAGATTTTCCAAATTCCACGCCGAATGTCAATCCAAGCAACCCTCTTAACCCCAAATATCTCTGTACAAACGTCTTTGTGGAAGCATCGGTCCAAAGTGCCTGATCAGATTGGAGAATTCCACGGCCATTCCTCAAATTTGAAAAGTATGATGTATCAAATCTGTTTTGACTTCCCATATCTAGCGCGACTCGGTCCGAACCGCCGCTGTTTTGCGGGCACAGTGATTGGAGCTGAGGAAGAAACGACGGATCAATGGAAGAGTCAGGTCCATTTGAAGTGAAGTTGTACAATCTGTTACTGAAGAATTGGCAAGCTGTTGTACCAATTGTATGCCCCCCTACATAAAAATTTGTATAAGGTTTGAAATTCAACAATGATGAATATTTAACTTGAAATAAAAGATTAACGAGTTATGTGAAATAAGTATATATATATATATATATTATATTATTTACCAACAAGGGTGACGAGGTCTTGAGTGTTGAGGCCCTTTGCAGCAAATTTTTGTTTTTGAAGATCAACAGAGTCAAAAGGAGCAGGCAAGTTATTCGCATCTGAAGCCTGTGATACGCGCCCGTCTCTGCGTCCAGTTGGCACTTGCCAGCTCACTCCACCACTCTACACATTATTATTCATATTCATGTCAAATTATTATTCAATTAATGAGTAATGATGAGATATCAAAAGATAAATTTTTGGATAGTTAGATAAATTATATTACCAAAACAACAGAGTCACGAGCAGCAAGAGTTAGGATGTCAGCACAAGAAACAATACCAGGACATGCAGCCTCGAGCTGCATCTTAGCATCGTCAATGACCTCGTATCCTTTTAAACCAAGATTTGGAAATGCAGTTTTCTCGGTACCGGAGCCAGAAATGAGAACAGAGCCGTCACAACCTTGGACGAAGCAATCATGAAAATGCATCCTAAGTATGGCAGCAGCCAATGTAGGATCAGTTTTGACGTGTGATTGCACCGTGGATTTCACAATGGACTCAGCAGGAGGACACGTGCTGGAATAGAATCCCACGCGCAAACCTTGGCCATGCACCGTGTTAGCAACAGCCAATAATGCAAGTGAAATTAGGAAGATTAGCAAATATAGTTTTCCTACCATATTTGGTAATTAAGTTGGATCGGAGTTATTGCAAATAATGCACTATATGTATATAATTACGTACTTTATTTGAATGAATGAAGAGAGAATAAATTTTAAACAAATTTATTAGTAATTATATGAAATGATGATTATTGTTTAGGCTTAATATATGATTAATTAACTAGTAAATGGGAGAGTTGTGTGTGGAATGATTAGAATGTGATGAGGGTGTAGGTATATATATATATAGAGAGAGAGAGAGAGTAGTAGTGTTTGGCGTTTTGGGGGTCAAAAAGAAGAGAGAGTAAGCAAAGCCGGCTAGTAAGAAGTGAGGCGTTTGTGGTGAGAATGCGAATGATTCTTGGGCAGAGTGTGTCTATTTTGTCAAACTGGTGTTTTACTTTTTCCTATCATCAGTCATCACCACCGCGTTCTTTTCAATTATTATTGGAATCTTTCTAAGCTCTAATCAGCACTATTATATTATATTTTATTTCACTTGTTATCTTCTTTTACTTAATAGGATGACAATGAAGTGGGATAGGGATGGCTAATAGCCACTTGTTATTTGTTCTCACTACTATTATGATGAATAAATGATTACATGGTTATTCACTCTATTATTATGCTTCAAAATAGTTTTTGATTTGTAAGAATAATAAGTAAAATAGTCTTTAATTTTATTTTCTGTCGTTCAAAATAATCTCTATCGTTAACGCACTAATAGAGTTATGATATGACATGTTTTAAGTGTTACGATAGAAACTCAAAACGACGTCATATCAGTAAACTTAAAAATAGTTATTTTCATCCCGGCAAACTCCTCTTCCTCCATTTTTTCCGTAATGAAAATGAAGGGGAACGACTATTTTTTCAACATCTTAGGGGCTTCCATCGTGGTACTTAACGTGTCATATTATGTCTCCATTAATGTGTGTTGACAGTAAGGACTATTTTGAGTGACAGAGATTAAAGTCAAAGATCATTTTACTTATTCTTATAAGTTAAGAGATCATTTTAATTTGAACGATAGTGATAAAATAAAAAATATTTAATAATTTATTCATATTATGATTATTCACGAATACCCACAAATATTACAAGTACGACTGTATGAGTACTCATGAGTATCCACAAGTATATAAGTACAAATTATCCGTAATAAATTTTACCAACGTAACCCAAATGTATTAATGTCGAGGCGGGCAATAATTTTAGGGTTATGATACACCTACATCAACTATATATGTGGTGTACACTACATTTTTATTTAAAAAATGCTTGAGTTCTTCCTTTTTTGGGGCTATCGTAATCTCCACGTGACTCATGCACGCTTCCACTTTCATGATCCATATGTATGTTAATCATTCATATATACTAATCATGTGTCATATACATATATATCAAAACAATAATAATACTACTAATTAATGCGTCTATATATAGGGACTATTTGAGTTTCCTCAATTTTCTTTTTCTTTTTTTTTTATAAGCCAACAAAATGTATTAATAATAGTTTGAGTACAAATTATTCTCAAACTAAAAAAAAGTTTCCTCAATTTTTTATTTTTCTTTCCTCTATAATTCCTCTTGCAATTATAAGCAATAATGTAACATTTTTCGTTATTTTTCTTTTCAACAAGAGTATTTTCACTTTCACAAAATAGAAGTGTACTTCCATATATAACTAATTTAATTCTTAAGAAGAATCAAACTATTCATTTTTAACCTAAAAGCGTCTTAACTGTAAATAACCAATTAACAGCAGAATATATGCGGCGAATTTCTCCATCGGTGCCGGTCTTAACACCGATGTTACTCATCTTCACCATCGACTTTCCAAATTCGACATTAAAATTAAAGGGAGCCGTCGGTAATAAATAGTATCTTTGAACAAAGGTCCTTGTGGAGGCATGACTCCAAAGCTGATCAGATCGGAGAATTCCTTTGCCATTCTTCAAATTAATGAAATAAGATGTATCGAATTTGAATTCACTTCCCATGTCTAAAGCAACTCGTTTCGTCGGTTCATTTTGTGGGCAAATCTGACGGAGAGTTGAGAGAAATGAAGGGTCGATGGATGGATCTGAACCATTCCTATCGTAGATTCTATCTCCTAAGAATCTGCATTTACTTGTACCTATGGTATGTCCACCTATATATATTTCCATTCGCAAAATTTATTACTAGTAAATCATTTTTCATGTTGTTTAAGAAAATAATTAATATATTGATCTTAGAAACTTCAATTCAATTAATATAATAACTTGTGTAGTTGTACCAATTGACACACATTATGCACCGGTTGGTATGTTGAACACCCATAATAATTTTATCATATTTGTTATTCGAAAATAAAAACATACCATTGTTATCACTTATACATCTATCCTTAGTTCAACCAAAAACAAATATTTATTTTATTGAATTAGTAGTAGCTAAGTGGTACGAATAAATAGTAATGATATACTAATGATATATATTAATTTCAATAAATTTTACCAAATTTATTTATTTTTTAAATTGCAAACAGGTTTAATTTTAAAGGTTTTTTTTTTTTACATTTTCTAACTACTAGAGTATTAAAATAATTACTTTTCTCAAAGTTAACCACAAACATGATTGAAAATTATATATACATATTACTAAGAACAACGAGGTCTTAAATGTTAAGACCCTGTTCAGCAAACTTTTGCTTTTGGAGTTCAACAATATCATTAACACCAGGTAAATTAAGAGTTTCAGTCCCAATTGAAACCCTTCCATCTTTACGCCCAATTGGCACTTGCCAACTCAATCCACCACTCTGCATCCAACCCACAAAAATTCAGTAACAAATCTTTAATTAATTAATTATTAGAACTTATTACTTAACCAATTACCAAAACGACACAATCACGAGCAGGGAAAGGATATCAGCACAAGAGACAACACCGGGACACTCAACCTCGAGTTTTGCCTTAGCATCATCAATAATCTCATAGCCTCTCAAATTGAGGTTGGGGCCGGCGATTCTCTCAGTGCCGGCTCTATGGATGAGGATAGAAGCGTCACAACCTCTAACAAAGCAATCGTGAAAATGCATCCTAAGCAAAGGAGCTGCAAAGGTGGGGTCAGAGCTCACATAAGATTCAACGGTGGACCTAACAATAGACTCAGCGCAAGGACATGAGTTTGAGTAGAATCCTACACGCGTGCCTTCTCCATTTACTTTGTTTGCTACTTTATTAAGAGAGAGCGCAAATATAAACACTACAAAGAAGGTTTTGTTCCACATATTAATTATGTTCATGAAGTGGATATTTATATAGGGATTTTCATGCATGCATCTTAATTTGAAGTCTAATTATATTGAGATAATCGATTAAAGTAGCTAGAAAGCAGAGTCGGGTGTTAGAAATTAGTAATTTGACATATATACATGCATAGATGGACGAATTAATTAAATTAAAAGTAGTAGAGTAAGTATGAATTGCATGTTGCAGCATTTGTGAGATACGGATACGGTGTGCAAATTCAAGCACAACTAGTTACGTTTGGATCGCTAGTTCGTTGTCTACCATTAATTTTGTACGAAATGGTTTGATTTTTCTGCAGGGGCATACACGCAAAAATTGTTTTACGCCAGGGAAGATCCATTTTTTTCTTTTGTTACTAGAAAAGATTTAGGTCACTCATCTGCGCATCACATTAGTTTTAGTTAGTGTAAATCAATCGCAGTTTTTTTTTTCCAATTTTCTCTTTTGTTCCCAACATAAGTTCTATTTTAATTAATTAATTTTTCGCACCAAATAGCACATCTCATCTCACGTATCAGACTTGGGCGCAGTTGACAATATATGTTCACGTAGCAAAAAGAGAAAAGAAGATATGTTTACCAAATATCGAAAACGATATATTCATGTGACTTGTGTGACCCCTTTCCGTTTGATCTTATCTTCAAAGTTGTAAAAGCATATAGTAGTATTATATTTTGGTCAACTATTAAACCCCATTCATGCATTTGTATCTTTCAAACTTCTTTTTTCAGCGGTATCTTTTGGAATCTGAATTAGTACAAATTTAACTAATATAGTAATATAGTAAAATGGTACTTGACATAAGAGAATAGATAACTTACCTGCTCACAATGTCTTTTTTTAGAGTATTTTAGTCTTAATGCTACTTGATGGTTATTGATTCACACCATGACATATTAATTGATTAATTAAAATCAATTAATTGATTAAGACTTTTAAAATTATAAGTTTAAATTTTAAAATGGCAAATTCGATTGATGATATTATGAAGAAAACATAGGCATTATATTATTCGATTAATGTCATTTTGGGGCAAAAATTCTCGCAAATCTTAAAGACTTAATCAGTTAACTTAATTGGTTCTAATTAATTAATTAAAGGGATTTCATATAACACTTAACATGTCACTTTGTTAATTCATAAATGCCCTACAAAAAATGAAATTAAGAATCAAATTGTCTATTCTTTTAAATCAGTGTTTTATAAATTGTAAGCCAGTAACTATTTTGGCCATTAATTCTAAATTTAACACATTCCCTCTTTGAGATAATTGGGGTGAGTCTTTTGTATTGAAAAAAATGTCCCTATTCCTTGAGTTTTATTTTTTGGTTGCATCTACACTAAGGTAGCATTGGAGACAGACAAAACAAGACAGTAAATTATTATTCTATGTTTTTGGCATCAGTAAAACGAACCGAACAAGTTATTGAGTTAAATGGATGGAACACTTTTGTTCCAAAAAAAAAAATTCAAAAAGAACAGAATAGGACACGGAATAGAATTATCGTTATATTCAATGATTTATATATATATATATAGAGAGTTAGGATCCGTTTACACCAATTAGTTTTAGAATAACTCTTACACCAATTAAAAATAATATGTTGAAAGTTTTTTTCACAAAACTCACCGTTGGATTGAAACTACTTATCATATAGATCATGTCTACAAAATTTCACAACAATCCGAGATCGTTTAGCACTCTATCAACGTACTAAAAAAATAACGTAAAATAAAGTTTTAAAATAATAAAAAGAACAAGTGTGTCGATAGAGTACTAAACGATCTCGGATTGTTATGAAATTTTGTAGACATGATCTATATGATAAGTAGTTTCAATCCAACGGTGAGTTTTGTGAAAAAAACTTTTGACATATTATTTTTAATTGATGTAAGAGTTGGTGTAAAACTAATTGGTGTAAACAATCCTAACTCTCTATATATATATATATATATTCGACAAAAAAAATTTAGAAAAATTTATATTATAAAAACATATCCAACAAAATATATTTAATAATTATATTTTTTTTGTAAGAATTTTAGATTTAATTATTTAAAAATAAATGACTTTTTAATATTTAATCTCAACCATTCATAATTAGATCCAATGATAAAGATTCATTCCTCTCACCTCTCACAACAATAACAAGTGCTCTCATTTGTCATTATATATATATATGTAATTTTTTATTTGACAAAAGAAAGTTTTTAGAACAATATATATTATAACAATATATTAAACATAAAATGTATTCAATAATTATATTTTTTATAAAAATTTTATATTTGATAATTTAAAATTATTTTCTTTAAATTTTAATAAAGAAATTAATAAATTTTAAAATTATTATATAATTATGCTCATACAAATATAAATATTAAAAAATGTATCATTTAGTTTTTTTATGGTGTACCAAGTATAGTAAGGTATATATATGTATTATATAAATGTTTATATATGTATTATGCATAATATTTTGTTATTTTAAATTTTTTAATGTTATTACATAACGTACTTTTAGGATACTAATTAAAAAATAAAAGTGAAATGTTTATTAAATGAAATTTGCAAAGTTTTTAATATTTTTTAAAAAAAAAAATTGTGATATTACCAATACATAATCCCGTGTAGACATTGAGACAATGTTTCCCGTCCTGTCTCTTGAGAATTACAAGAAAAAATCCAGCTTTTTTCGATGTCATAAAATAGAACGTTACAATTTACATGACACTTCCAACGTTATATAGCTTCATATATGTCCAATGGAGCTAAATTATGTTGTTCATAACTCTTAGTGTTCTCAGGAGAATATTAATAAGCAGATACCCTTGTTATTATCTGGTTTAGTCGCATTGTAGAAATTAATGTCATTGTGATTTCATCGAACACTTCAACCCATTTTCACTTGTAAAAATTCATATCGTAGCTGCAACTCTGCAATTTCAATCTCAATTGCATCATGGGGTTTCCCCCTTTTGTTCTTCTTCAACACATTACTTTTCTAGTCCTTATTTTTCTGATTCTTAACACACTAATTACTATAGCTCAACAAAGTCCAGTAGATGGCACTAGCTCCAATTCTCCAATCCTAGTACTACCCTTAAATGGAACAGACAACAACAGTGAAGTTCAAAATAAACCTTCAAATAAAAGTAACAGCGTTTCATTGATATTCAATGTGGTTCTTCTGCTTGCTGTCATATTACTTTTGATGCTTTACTTCAACACTGCCAGGAAGCTCACAAAATTAGTGAAGACACAGATTTCGAAAGTGAATGAAGAAAAAGAGAAAGATGTGGATCAGATAAGTACTGAGAGGAAGATAGAGATAGGGGAAGGGACAGTGATGACAGTAGTAGAAGAGAGAAAAGAACTGATTTTCTTCAATGAAAATGCAAAATTTCAAATGGGTGATCTTCTTAGAGCTTCTGCTGAGGCATTGGGTCAAGGAATCATGGGAAATAGTTATAAGGCTATGCTGAATAATAATGGACCTACTGTTGTTGTAAAGAGGTTAAGGGACTTGAAGCCACTCTCTAAGGAGGAATTCGAAAAAATATTGCTTCTGATTGCTGATATGAAGCACCCAAATTTGTTGCCTTTGCTTGCTTACTATCATTCCAGAGATGAAAAGCTGATGCTCTATAAGTATGCAGAGAATGGAAATCTTTTCTCGCGACTTCATGGTAATTTTCACAACTTTCTTTTAATGTTTTTTTAGTGTGTACATTAGTTAATTTTATGAAAATAATCTGCAGAAAACAGCAAGCGGATACTGAATGCAACAACTTAGCATTAAAAACATTTTTTTAAAGTTTCCTGGGGACAGCATCCATAATGAAACAGAAATGTCTTCTAACTCTATTCTCTGTTTGTTCAAAATTTACCTTCATGTCTTCAACTTAAACCTTTTGTCAAATATTTCTTATCAAAAGTTCGGCATGTGGATGAAAAAGATAATAGTTGACCATCATAACTTAAGAGAGATTTTATCTACAGATTACTTGTTGAACCAAAATATAAAAACCCCCACTGCATGACTCACATGATCTATTCTTTAGATTGTTTTGCAGTAAAAACTAAATTTGCCAAAACATGAAGTTAAGTTAATGATATATTATAGGCTAAAAAATTCGTTAAAATGACTTGAACATTAAGGATATACAATTTTTCAATTTCATATTACAAATGACAAGGTTAGATAAATGGTATTTTCTAATCATTAGCTAAATTGGTGACTAGACTTTTTTCTGATAACAAAATCTTATAGTAATTAAGTAAACTTTTGATGTAACAGTTTCAAGTTTCAACGGTTTAGAGTATATAATGGAATCAATAGACAGATACACAATAGACTAACCTTTGCAGGGTAACATCACTCAAATGAGCCATGTTTCCAAAGTTTCGATGACTTTCAACATTTAAAAATAAAATAAAATCCTTTCCAAATCCATAAATATACTATTTTTTTTAAAAAAATCTTCCTATATTCCTTCAAGTGATCAAAGCTAACAATCTTCTACATGATTAAGCACAACACATCCAAATTATTTCCAGCAAAGTTACAAATTAAATTGGTTTTTGTCTCATAAATCATAACAATGAAATGAATTTAGAAACAAACTTACATATCACACATGCGTTACTTTGTTTTTGTCCCATTTCAGATGGAAGAGGTGGAAACCGAGTTCCATTCAGTTGGAGCTCAAGATTATCAGTAGCAAGAGGCGTGGCTAGAGCATTGGAGTACCTTCACCTGAACAACAGGTTCCACAACATAGTCCCACATGGAAACTTAAAATCTTCAAACGTACTCTTCGACAAAAACGACACCGTTCTTGTTTCTGACTTCAACCTCGCCTCCTTAATAGCACAACCCATTGCAGCACAGCACATGGTAGTTTACAAATCACCAGAATATGGATATTCAAGAAAGGTTACCATGCAATCCGATGTTTGGTGCTATGGATCACTTCTGATAGAACTTCTAACTGGAAAAGTCTCTGTTTGCTCTGCTCCACCTGGCACCAACGGTGTGGATCTCTGCAGCTGGGTTCACAGAGCTGTCAGAGAAGAATGGACGGCTGAGATCTTTGACAAAGAGATTTCAACCCAGAAGAGTGTTCTTCCTGGGATGCTAAGATTGCTTCAGATTGCAATGCGTTGCATTGAGAGGTTCCCTGAGAAACGTCCTGAGATGAGGGAGGTGATAAGAGAAGTGGAGAAAATACAGGCCCCACAGCAGATCTCTGAAGATGAAGATGATGTGTCTGTGTCTCTAACAGATGATTCCTTTTCAACCAGTACTTCCATAATTGGAGATGAAAGATAGATGAGAGCTTGGACCTTGATCTCACCTGGTTAGACCATATTGTTCTTTTCCCTTAACTTGAAGAAGCTACAATGGATCCAAAATAAGATACAGTACGTTTATTTCTCTCTCAGAATGAAGTTTAAGACCCATTTTTAACAATAGCATTTACATAAGAAGAAGAAAATGTATTCATATGGCGCAATTCATCTTTTGTATTTCCATCTCTTCATCAAAACTTCCTTTGTTATTTGATCACGTCGAGAAGTAATGTAAATCGGTTTATTAAGGCCGTACCTTGATTTTTGAGTTAATTATCACCTTCCTCTCTAACTTAATAAGCAAATTTAAAGAGTTTTAATACCATCCGCTAACTTTCAGCTCCATCTTTTATGTTAGTTCCTGACATAATAGAAAGAGTAATGCCATTAGAAGAGTCGCTCCTGGTGTGTGTATGTATACTGGCATAGATATAAAAGACAACACATCTTCCATAATTTATAACATTTAACTTTATCAGATAATTCAAGATTTGGAATCGGATGCTCAGCTAATCTCGTGTAATTTAATCATGTGAGAAAAGAATCAAAAGATAATTCCCAAAAACCTTAAATAGCCAAATTCTTATCAACATTTGTAAAATTCAAATTAAATTGATGATTGAACAAGGGCTGCGCAAGATTGTTGTGATCTTTCGGATCAAATTAGTTGTGAGCATGAGTCTACATCTCTACATCACCGCATACACTGCGTTAGATTGTATTATGATCAGCATAAATTTACATCAGCATTATGGCATCCAATGCAAAAATGAATCACGAGTTAACAAAGGGATCCCGGTAAGCCCAAAATAATTATACATCATATACGACGAGTTGAGAAGTATAATTTTACAGTGAAATTTGCCAAAGCTGATTAACTTTCACTAACTTTTGCCTCCTAAAACCTTTTCCGCTCTGGTAAAAGAATCTTCCTGACAGACCTGTTTCTCAGTCTTTACTGCTGCAGTGACTACTGATCCATTTATCTGTCAATTAAACTAAAAATGAGGCTTGCACCAAAAAGTAACTTTCTTCTTCGTTAAAAAAGGTCAGAAATTCCTAAAAGCATACCGTAGCACCGGATTGGAAAGGTGTAGTATCGTTAGGAACCAACATTGATGGATCTGAGGGCCTATGAAACAGTAAGTGTGCTATAGACCGATCAATGGGGTTTGTCTCAGTTTCCATATCCATGAATCCTGTACACCTGAATGGAGCCATGTGTTATAAAAAATACTAACTCATAAACACTATATTTTGACATTGATCTAAAACAGATTGATTTGTGTCAGCACGTGAATAAAAATAAAACACCTTTGGAAACACGACAGATGCAGTTAAGCAGAACTCAAGTCTAAGAAGTGTTACAACAGCATTCATATTACAGTGGCTATCATGCAGTCAAGAGAAATGCAAAGCTGAAGTGAAGAAAGTACACAATACCTGCTACCATCCTGTGCCATCATTGCTTTGCACGCTTCAATATCATCTCCAATGCAACCATTTGCGTTTGAATTATTATGTCTTTGCTCAGCACTCTTAGCCAAGCGGTATAGACTGTCCCTTATGCATAGTTTGGTTCTAATATCCAACTGCAATCGAGCAAATTTTGAAGTACTAAAGTAAATTATAGTAACGAAGTGGCCGATTTTCAGCAACAAATCACATGTAATCTTAAGTTTTGTTCACATAGAAAAAGGATATAGACTGTCCATTTTATCTACAATAAACCCATTTCGCAATGAATCACAAAATGACCCTACATAATAAATCAAATAAACACTACTAGCTTACTACCTGCAAATACACTCTCACATTAAACAAAGATGATAAATTGTGAATACTAAAGATTATTGTCAACTTGATATCTTTAGTTCTTCTAGTTCTTTCTTTACGGTTTTACATCAATTTCTTGAACTTTGCTGTAAAAAGAATATCTTTTTATAAGCATCAACTTTGACAATTCTTTTTGCAGTTTAAACTCCGATTCCACTCAAAGATTTGTACTTTTAGAGAAGTCCTACTTTGAAATACACCAAAGCTTCACCGACTCTCCTAGAAGCTAAAAGGATTAGGTATAAGCCCATGAAGGATTTCATTCTCTAACAAACTCCACCGATACCTCTAGTACTAAACTGATTTACATGCATCAGAATGTCTTCAAAAGGAGGGTAGAAAATAACACACCCAAGAAAAGGAGGGTTCCACTAGAGAGTAGATAAGCTATCCGTAAGTGGCAAAAGTCAAACCACACCTTTACTAGTCAGGTTTAAAATGCAAAGTTGGGGTCATTATAGACTCTTCCCTCTTATAAAATACAAAATCTAAGAACAAACAGGATCGAACTTGGACATCACACTGATCACAGAAGATTCCAATACCTGTTCCATGACCTGTTGCAGGTGGCAAAAGCTAGTTGCTTCAAGCGAAGTTTGGTCCAGAACAGTGTTCATGGATGAAATTTCCTGCACCGTCGAGGAGTCTATTTCTGGTGAAAATCCTACATTGACATCTTCAACTTCACTATGACCTTCATTTTCGTTTTCAAACTGATGACCTGCCTGCTGAACAGAACATGAACTGTGAAATGGCATTTGATTTGTTATATTTTCATTTTTGAAACTCCTACTTAACAGCTGTCCATCACAGCCACGATACAACTTTTCTCTCTTCTCATTTGTTTTCAAGGTTGCAGCTTCCAAAGAAGGACCATGAGAGCTCTCCATGTTTGATGCATAAGATGATTCTTTAACAGAAGGAGACAGGTGTCCATCATGCTCAGATCTTGATCCAGATAATGCAGGAAAAATGGGAGTGTGGTTTTGAGTATGACTACAATTTGGGTGTCTAATAGGAATTTCTGTCTGTATACAACCTAAAGAATCAGAATCTACGCTCAGCTTCTGTTTCTGGATGCTATCGCGAGAAGTAATCCCACTGGAACAGGTTCCATAGGGTGCCTTTTTATCTGCATATTGCTCCGGAGGAGTATAAGGATTTAAAGAATTGCCATTTTCTAGGTAACCATTTTTTCTCCTTCCTGCTGATTGCTTTGGCAGCTTCCTCTGCAGCTGTAATATAAGGAACCTTTCAGTGATATACAAACTAAAAGACAATTTACACCAGTTTATAGGCTCACCCTAATGAAATAGACCGGGGATTCAAAGATTTATTCGAAAACAGATAAATCCAACAAACCACCCTGACAGTGAAAACAAAACAATTGATTTTGACATATAAAGGTCTCAAGCTCAGTTTTCCATCAGCAAAGCAAAAATAGTGTAGGGGTCCAATATCAACTAGGAATATGGCCAAAAATAAATATTGAAAGCTTGGCAATCTACCTGCTTGAGCTAGATTTTGGGATTCAGTTAGGCACAATCCATTTCTAATATGGCAGAGTCTATCAATCTAGTCTAAATATTGGGAATTTGGCCAAAATAAAATATACAAAACTTGGGCAACACTCCCTTCTTAATTTAGCTATTTGGGTTGAGTTAGGCTCAATCCATTTTAATAAATAGTGAAACATGAAGATACATAATTTACATCAACTAGGAGAGGTAATCGCTATATTTTCCTTAACACTCATCATTAGTTATAATTCTAAACAGGGTAAAGATGTATAGCTTATGAATTTGCCAGAAATGAAGACCACATGCTAATGAGATTTCAATTTCTTAAAAACTTTAAGGAAACAATAATAATTGAATTTTCTTTGATTTCATAAATTATAAAACTCTTTTAAATGGGTGAATGTATGATTATATTCAGAGAACTGAATCCTATTCATGAATACATGAAGTCCAACAATATTCTCCTTGAAAAGCCAAACACAATTAGTTCTAGCGTAGGTGATAAAATACATGTATCACCATACCCAATTACTCAATTCAATGGCAGTACTAATTTTCGCCAGGTCAGGGCATATGTCAAACATTTTGTCACATGCCTTTCAGAGGACCTTTTTAGGACTGTATATATATGCCCCCATGTATTTTGGGGAAATAATCCATGTAAAATCATGCTCCATAATTTGAAACCTGTGAATTCAGAAGACAAGTTATAGAATAAAAAAATAAAATGAAAGGGTAAGCAACCTTTTCTTTGGGCACTAAGTCATCTGTATCACCAGATTTCAGGTCTGAATCAACAAACATTGATAATTGAGCGGGGATACCATCTTTATCAACATCCATTTGAGATTTGGCTTTTTCACCAACAGGGGGGGGTCTTTCACTGGAATCATTTATTGGACGACCTCGAATTCTTTCTTTGGAATCCATATTATAATCAGATATACTTTTCAATGGACCCATTTCTGCAAATGGGAACTTGAACTCAGACTTCAATGCATCATCAGAACCTTCAGCACCATGTGAAGATGAGAGCCAACAAAACTCATCTTCATTATTGAGACTCCCCATTCCAAAAGTTAAATCACAACTTCTGCAATTTTGAAAGTGATACTCAGTTATTTATGTGATGATTGCAATGAACTGGTTAGCGTTTCAAACAAAGGGAAAGAAGAGCGATTTTCTATAAAATTGGAGAATTTCTTACAACATCCTGTCAACGTCTTCAAAATTTCCAACGTCGAGCCACCCATCATTATCAAGAAAACTGAGTTCATTATCAGCTTGGGATATGTGATTGATTGAGTATTGACACACACTATCATCTTCCATCACACACTTGTCTCCCAAGATAGTATCATCAGCACAAAGCTCGCTACCACCAGAGTCTATATTGCTGCTCTTGAAACAATGATCAGACATGCCTGTATCACTATCATCTGACATTAGCCTTTTAGCTTCTTTGCGTGGGTCACCGTCACATGAAGAAAGCACGCCTTCAGGTGTGTGAGACCACGAACCCTTTTCCAGCATCTTTTCTTTCTGGGTCAGATTTTTTAAGTATAATTCCTCTTTACCTTGAGTACCATAGCTACTCACATAATCACTACTTCTGATACCATGTAATTCATGAAGTGAATTCTTACAGCTACCACCCTGTTTTGCAAACTGATTCTTATGTTTGTCAACAGTGTGGGGCACTATGTGATGATCGTTTTCACTAAATGCATCCCACACATTATCTTCAAGCTGCAACACAAAGATACATGTTAAGAAAATTACTTCAGTAACCTGGCATTACATATTGTAACAAATCCATAAAAACAGAGTAACAAACCCAGAAAAGAGAGAAACAGCAAACATCAAATTAAAATTTTTGCAAAAGCTCTTCCAAAATACAACCCCTGCCTCTGCTGGAATCAACAGGAAAAAGGAAACAAGAAATAACAATACAACCAAAAAAATTGTTCCATTATTCACATAAAGGGCCCAATTTACCCTACAGGAAGGGTTACTCCAAGATTGAAACTGAACCTCAAGGAAGCTCAACTCAGGTCTGATCACTTAACAGGGATTATTAAAAAAATCCAAGTTATGTAAATAAGGAAAAAATTGGAGCTGATACAAGCAGCGAGTTGAAGGAAAGGCATACAAATTCAAGTTTCAAATTTACCATTTAACACGTACTGTACACTTCATATTAACAGTAACATCAGCTACACCCACCATCAATCAACAACTAACTTTTCAAGCGTAGTGTTCTGGAGTCTTATTTATAACTACCAAGCCACTTCATCTCTAGCACTTTTGAACTTCGGTTGCACAACAGCCTGCTAATAAGATTTTGCTACAGGCCAGAAGTTTATTTGCATATAAAAGTGATATTCAATCGGAAATAACATTAGTACTGTAAAGAAATCATCTAATGAAGTCCAAATAGTGATATCATCAATAACATTACAGAGTAGTTCACATTATACGAGTAACAAAGGCACATTCTTCAGTTATCACCAAGATCTGCTACCGGGAAATAGCCATAGCAAGGGATACTTGTTACACATCCTCCAGCTCACAAACTGGTCAAAGTTGATTCCATTGCTTTAGAGTTTAGAATGATGTACATAGAAATGAAAATCTCTAGGGAATAATGCCAGAAATATCACATCTCTGGGCTAACAATGAAAGAAAACTAAATTTGATGAACAAGACACAGGAACAAGAAAAATAACCTCTATAAAAGTCTCTAATGGATTATTTAAAAGATGAGAAAATCTTTTGGTTGATGCAGGAAAAGGCACTTATGCTCAGTAAAGACAAGTGTGCTAACATTGAACCATGATTTTAAAAAAGAAATGAAAACCTAGATGGGAAACTTAAACAGTGAAAGATAGTAAATAACACCATGGTAACTGATTTTAGTCTGATGAAAAGAGTAGTTAACTTTTATCTTATACTATGAGTTTATCTAAGTAACAAAGCTACACCAGTTATGCTTTTGAGACGATTTCCAACTATCTTAACAAGTTAGGGATTACTATCTCCATGCCTAAGCTCAGGAAGACGATTGATAAATATATGAAAGCAGAGTCAACGTAACTCAAGAAAAATAACATTGTACCTCAATGTCTTACAAGGAAAGGGTAAGGGCCAGCTATATACTCTGCATTATGTAAAGATTGGAATTTGAAGTGGAGATAATTAATACAAGCCATGGGGGCACAGGAATTTTATATTTCACTTTCAAATATTGGAGCTGAATTCAACTACAGTATTCCATACCTCATACACGCAGATGTTTGGCATTTCTCTAAGATCTTCTATCCGCCACTAAAGACACATTCAAGTGCTTGATCCAATGTCATGTTTCTATAACAATATCTGTCAGCAAAGATCTTTCTGCATCACACAATACACCAAACAAAAAGCATACCTGAGTCACATGTTTGAAAAAACAACTAAGGAACCAAACTGTCTCAACCATATGGAAGAAATCACTGGTTAAGTTCTATGCCAATTATATTTCGTGTCAAATGTAACACCTGCAGTCTGCAGATGTAACTAACCACTAATTATTCCAATCAGCACCTCGCATATGTAGTGCATTCAGAAATTATGAATAGCAACTATCAACTTTTCAAACAGCAACCAGCAGTGAATTGTTTATGGTAGGCAGTAGGCTAACTTTAGTTAGCATGTACTGAATCTTAAGACAGCAAACTGGCACTGGTATTACCATTCACCACCATCACCACCTCATCGGAAGTAAGAAACATGGATGTCCATCAGAAATTACCAATACCAACCCCACCATCTCTATTGACCACACATATCATCATCTTGCCAAGTTGGGAAATTTTGAATATAGAAGTCATTTGTCAAATAGTTCAAATATTCACTACTATCTTGTCAGACCATGAAATAATGAGCTGATTGTACAGGAAAAATTGTAGGTTCTTAGTCTCAAAATTATAAAACACGGTCCAAAATGTTCCTGTTCTTATTTCATGTTTTAACTGTTAAAGTAGAACCTGAACAAAACCTTTGCCAATAACAAACCAGATTGACAAAATAACACATTCAATAAGGATGTTCATGTATCATGTATTATGTTTAACTTTCGCAAAGGATGAAGCAAAGGATATTAGGAGACCATAATAAATATGGGCAGAATCTCATTCCATTTCTCTGAAAGAAAGCACTGGCGTCAAATTGCAATCAATGACAGTTTGCAATCTTCTGAACTTTAACAATGAATCAAGGCCCTTAGATTTTAAGTTCAAGCAATTTCAACTTACTTAGTAACTTGTACTACAAATTCATGCAGTAAGATAAACCAGAAAAAAAAATTACTTTCTGAAAAACAAACAAGGGAATCAACGAAATTTGAAGGTCCAGAATATATGAAGTTCATTTTTACCATCTAATGCACCACTCGTTGATATGATTTATTTTACAACTAAGAAAATGACTACCAAAACCAAAAATGAAAAAAAAAAAATACTAGTAATACTAATAAAAAAAAACACAGCAATTAAAGTATCAAACCATGCACGGGTAACTAATAACCTGTTACGGAAATTCAAATAATAGTAACAGCTGAATCTAAAGTAGCGTATCATATATATAGATTGACTTAGAAGCTTTTTGGCCTAATTTACATCGGTATTTAACTATATAAACTAAACTGCGAAAGAAAAAGAAGAATAAGGCAGTGAAAGTCAGCTGAAGGCCTCTTTCTTCTTTGGGATTGGTTTTCAGCTTTTCATATACATCAACTATAATAACTAAAGCAGTCAAAGAGTGGAGAAGAAAAAAAGAAAAGTTACCAAGCAAGGAATCAGCTTGAGGAGAAGTAACTAACTAAGGATCCATGGCAGTATCACTCAAAATAACCTGAGGATGGAATTTTGCAGGAAAAACACAAGTTTGGGAATCGAGAGAGAAAATGGAATTGGGAGTATGGGGCGTTGTTGTTCAATGTTCACCTCACGCGTTTGGATTCCTTTCCAGACCCTTCTTTACTATCCAACAACTTGAATGAACTTGCCCGCAGAATTTTCTACTTTTTTCTTTGAGAAAATAAATAAATTATGAATGCAAATATTATTTTTTTATATAAGCGAAAGGTATCACGGAAAAACCGACACGTGGCAGGGAAATGGATATCAAATTTGGTTCGTGGTCGGGAGGCGGGTGTTGGAGATCCGATCAGTTACTGCATTTCTATTGGTCCACGACGAGTTTTGGTTTCGCCACCAGGACACGCGCCGAGTCTTCACTCGCAAGTGGCCTAGGCACGTGCCTATCCTTTAAACGACAATTATTATAAATTATTTTTGGTTTTGTATTTCGTGAATCGTGACTATAATATTCGCCACTTGGCTTTCCTTCGCCACTTGGGAACCTCCTTTTTTCACCTCCGTAAACATTAGTAGACGGTAATATCTTTTTCGCGTGGTGAAAAAACAAATGGGTACAGTAAAATAATTTTTTTCAGGACATTAATTATTATAAATAAAAAAATAGTTATAAATATATATTATTTTGTCCTTAAAAATGTATTCTTAACACACGATCATATTTGTCAAAACAAATTAATCAATAAATAAAAACAAAATTTTAACGGTTTAACGGAGCGTATGAATTAATTTTTTTTAAGTTGACACTTAACAACTTGATTTTTATACGATAATACAAAAATAATAATAATAAATACTTTTTTAATGGTCATATATATAAGGGGATAACCAGATTTTTAGGAAAACACACATTGAGAGATGGATGGAGTTATTATAATGTTGCTTGCATGATCTATATTAAAAACAAGGGTAAAATGTAGCTATACCCCCTGAAGTATGAAAGTATTGTAATAAACCCTACAAGTTTTAGGAAATAGCACTTCACTCCAACAAAACAAACAGTATGAAACTATACAGAATATTCTATTAATAGTTGAGTAAAAAAGTTAACCATGGTTATTTTTTCTCTTTTCTATATTGCCTCATCACTGATTGGGCAAAAACTGGGATCTGAGATCCCATTTTATTCACGTGAATGAAGATGCATAGAGGAAGCATGCACATTAAATTCCGGCCTTGCCAATACCTTCCTCTAGTCCTTGAATCACTTCGCAGATTTCCTCCAAAAAGAAATAAAAACTGAAAAGTGTTCCTCTACTATTTTGCCTCTTGAATCACCACCTTTTTCAAAAAATCATACAACCGTTCTTTCATTCCTCAATCAGAAGAGTGTGTTCTTCTACCCATCCTTCACAATTGTTTTTTTGGATCTCATAATCATTCAACCACCAAATAATTGATTTTGCATAATGCTGGTTATTCTATTGCGTAATGCTTTTGCATTAGTCATTAAAAATCAAATGCTCCAGCTTCATCCCTCTTATGTGATTTTGCATAACACCCTATACGAGAGCTAGTTATGTTCTTAATTTCCTTTTTTTTCCTACTTTTAATTTCCTTTTTAATTGTTAAGTTTATCTCATTGGATGGAACCAGTTTTTTTTTTTTACTAACCAACATATGTTAAGTTGTTAACCATGGTTGAAGATAAATTAGATGGAGTTTCACACGGTTGAACTTGTTGGAGTGAACTGCTATTTTTTGGGATTTATTGTAATTCTTCTATATCTCAAGGGGTATAACTCTATTTTACCCTAAACACAATTATAAAACAGATTACTTCTAAATTTATATGTTGTTTTGTTTTTAACATAATAGTGGTACGAAGAAAATGACACATCTAATTCTATTGGACAAGAATTGAAACTATCAATTTCACTAAAGATTTAATGAAAAATATAATTTAACCGTAAACGAATTTATTTATTTATAATTAATTAACGGACTCCGATAACTAACTCGTAAAAATATTATTTGTTTATGTTACTTCTCAACCAAAAAGTAAAAGATGCACAAATTATAAGTGTTTGAAGAAAGGATTATTCACCAATGAAACTTTTAATGACGGTTACAAAATTTGAACTTGCATTTATGTCATAAATAGGGATTTTATCTAAATTCTTTGTCATTTGTACCAATTTAGAGAAAAAGGGGGAAGGGGGGCAATATGACCTGGATGGGCTTCCACCCCTCTCATTCAATATTTTTACTATTGCTATATATATATATATATATATTTTTAAAGTATAATTTTTCATTCTGTTTGAAATTGTAGAAATTTTAGGTTATTTTGATTTTTTCACTACTATTTTAAAGTTGGCGTGGCATCAATTGAAAGTATTCTTGAACTTTCTCCTTTTACAAGGCTTTGGCAATGCATCTCAATATAGGGACTTATATTTGGTAGTACCCTCTTCCAAAATCTGGAGTGAGATAAATTGTGATGACTCTTTTAATAGATGTCTGAATAGTGTAGCTTGTAGAGGAGTTATTATAGACTATTGTGGTGTTTTTATTGCAAGCAATTCCAAAAAGAATTGGTATTCATTATTTTACTAAAGTAAGGCTTTGGACTATTATAGATGGTGTGTCTCAAGCAGCTTCTCGTGACTTTAAGAGTCTTACAATTGAGTTATACTTGTCAATAGCGATTAACCTTATTCTTTCGAGTTGTCCTACCACGCACAATGCATCACTGATTGAGATGACTATCTTTCGTGTTCTTACCGTTGTTGATGACTATAATATTGTCCACATTTATGGAAAGCGAATGATGTTGATTGTTTTGCAAAGCATGGTCATAATTTTTTTGAGACATTGAGATTTTTTATTTCATTATATCTTTTGTTTTTTTAAGTCGTTTCTTATGTTATTTTTCTCTTTAGTGTTTTAATTGGAAGATGATTTGTTTTGTTTTCTCTTGGGCTTTTTAAGCCCCTCTTTTTTTAAAAAAAATACTAATCAAGCTTAAAAAAAAAAATAAACTTTAAAATATTATTTATGTCAAGTTATAAGTTAGATTCAGAATTTTAATTTGAAAAGAAAGTGAGATGCAAGAGTAGCTAGACCTTTTTTTTTTTAGTATTAGACCTAATATTTTTTATTATCCTCAATGCCTGCATATTACAATTAAAGACCCAAAATAATAATAAAAAAAGTTATATTAAAATAATCAAAATCTCCGGTGGCATTATTGCCACACACCCATCTCAAACTACACCACACGTTCCTATTTTTTCTCCAAATTTTCTCTCGTACCGAGAAATAATTTTCGGGCGAAACCAGAAAATAATTTTCGGGCGCAACCGAATAATAGTGTTTGGTTCCAATAAGAAAATATTATCCGGGTGATTCCGGATTTGATTATCCATAAGAGAGTTAAACTTTTAGAAAAACGCTGATTATACTTATTTTGTTCTAACCAGATTTAAGAAACCGGTTGGAACTAAATTTTATTATTTGGTTAGAACAAAATTTTATTTTCCGGTTGGAACCAAATTTTATAATCCAGTTGGAACCAAATTTTATAATCCGGTTGGATACCAAATCCTACATATCCACACCAACCGAATTTTTTCTTCCAGATTCGTTATAAAATTATTTTTCGATTGCGCCAGAAAATTATTTTCCAGATTGAAAATATTTTTTTTTTTTTAAAAAGAACATATGATATAGATTGAGAAGAGTGTGGTGGTAATAATACCACCCCAAAATCTCTAATAAACACAAATAAAATAACGATTTAACTCACTAAGAATCTAGGATGATCTACTGCTAGAGAATTTGTTAATTTATGTAAGATCTTAAATTTAAAATTTCATATAATTTTATTGTACATAAAAAAAAGAATAAAAACAATTTTTTAACGTGCATTCATATACACACAATACTAAAACAAAATTAAAATATTTTTTTGTTGAAAACAAAATTATTTATTATGTAAATTTTTTAAAAATATTTAATTCTTACATATTTTATGATTATTCAAAATATTTATTAATGTTATTTACAATTAAAACATTTCTATTTGCTTAGTTTGGAAAAATTAAATCGAACAATCTAAAAATTGAATTTTCAGTTGATTACTAGTTATTAATTATTAGTATTATTTTTTATTTGAAAATAAAGAAAAGAAGAGAGACACAGAAACAAAGCCTTCTCTCCGTGCGTAGAATCTCAAAGTTGAACTGGATCATCATCTTCGGCAGCACAAATGGCGGGAGAATCATCTCGTTGTAGCGGTAAACGCCCCTTTGTGGAGGACGATGACGAATTCATCAAAAAGCCACCGTAATTTCTCTTCCCATCATCTTGTTTGACTCACAAACCCTAATCTGATTCATTGCTATTGAGAAAATTCCAGTAACTGCGAAAATTTATTTTCGATCTTAAGTTATCATATATCGATTGCTATGTACTTTTGACTTGGGGATATTAGCTAGTGGGTTACCTCCAACTTTCCATCTAGTTGAAAATTTTGGCTCCAAAAATTTGGCATTCTTTGAATATAGAGCTTACTTTAAACCTAAATTGCTTCTGTATGAATATTATGTTATATATGTTTTATTTATTTTAGAATCGTAGGATGACCTGTGCAGCTCTTCTACTGTTCCAGCTAGTTGTGATGTGTTGTGTCTTCTGTGTGTTTCCCCTTGTGCGAGATTTCGCTTTTGAGATTGTGTGTTTGCAATGCGGAACAGAATTTTATGATAACTGTTTTTGAATTTATACAGTGCAAAAAGGGTTAGGTTTCCAAAGGGTAAGAAAGTGAAGCCAGGAGATGATGTATTGGAGAAAGAAAATTTTGAGGAGGAGGGTCCTATTGACTTGATGAATCCCCATATTGCTGCCAAAGAGCGGGCGAAACACAGAAGTCAAATTACTGCGGAACTCTTTAGTGAGGACGCAGGAGCTAACTTAAATGACTTATCGGCGGCTGAAGTAACATATAAGGTTTGTTTTGAAGTTTTTCCTTCACTTATTGAATCAGTTAATGCGCATTAAAGTGCATATATGTATTTTGAAGTACATTAACCAATTTGAGGCTTTTATGCTGTGGTGTTCTTTTTTATCATGAATTCTAGTTGTGCATGAATTATAATATGGTTGTAAAGTTTATAGCGTGTAGGCTGTTGTTCATATGTATTTATTCTGTGTGATTCTTTCCAAACCTAAAGCAATTTTCGTGATAAAAGTATTGCCACATTCATCTGTTATTGAGTCCATATAAAGGATAGGCAGACAGTGATAGGTGATATCTTTGGCAGGATAATGAGAATTTTGTTGATGATGGGATTCAAATCGAGCCTTTCAACCTAAATAAAGAAAGGGAAGAAGGTTATTTTGATGCAGCAGGAAATTTCGTCGAATATATTAGAGATAATGAGATTAAGGTGAGGTATTTATATTTTTTTCATTTTTTATTTATGAATGCTTCATTTTGATTCTATTAATAAAATTTATATAGCTTTTCATCTGTGATTTGTGACTATTACATTTTCATTCTATTGATAAAATTTATTTTGTTTTTCATTTGTGACTTGTGGCTATTTCATTTTGATTCTATTAATAAACCTTTAAGAACCCTTGCAGGATGCATGGCTTGATAATGTTGAAGTTGATCCAAAATACGCTGCATTAAGCTCTGTAGCAACCAATGATGAAGAAGAGATACCAGACCTTTCTTCTAAAGATATTGGAATCATGAAGAGGCGGATTGCAAATGTTCTTGAACCCGGGGAAACGGTAAACCTGTATTTTATCATTCCCAGTAATTTTATTTCTGTGTTGTTGACTTTGTTCTACTGAATGTCTCTGCAAAATACAACACGGTGCATGTTCGGACTAACTTAATTTGAAGAAATAATTGCTTGTTTTCATAAGCTGTGTGAGGCAACTTTTGAAAAATAAGTGATTATTTCATGAGAAGTAATTTTTCCCAAACTTGCTAATATTTATTTGCCAAACTTATGCTTAAGCAGACCATCTATTTACTTAGGCAAACGCTATTTTTGTATTGGCCATGAGGTTGTGATTTGTGAGGATTCTTATTAAGGGACTTTATGTCCTTAAAATATACAGTAATTAAAAAGTTTATACCAAATGTGTAAAACTCTGCCATTTTAACGCTGCAATTTAAAATTGGAACAAGGAAATACAGAAAACAAGAAAAGTGGAATTTGCTGTTAATTCCATACCTTTTCAGTTTAACTTTAAACTTTTTCTTGTTGCTGTGTTACCCCTCTCATTGTTAGCAGAAAAAACCAGATGATCCCCAATTTACCCAAGGAAAGGATTATTATTGTTCTTAAAAATAAAAGATGCAAACATATTGTTGTAGAAAGTCACATATACCTACCTTGTACTAACAGTCAGTATTAATTCTATATTATGTCAGTTCAATCACTTATTTTCCTTAAATCTTGGAACTGTTGATCATTATTCTTTAGTTGGATAGAATTTATATATAATATAGTATAGTTACTCTGTTAAAGAGGTGTTTAGGTCTTTTGCTGGGGTCAATTAACTGATGGTGCTTCAAATAGGTCTTACAAGCCTTGAGAAGATTAAAAGGTGGCGGTGACAGAAAGGCAAAAATGTCTGCTGAGACTAAGATTGTATTTGACCAGCTAACTGAGGATGCTATGAAGCTGATGGAGAATGGTGAATACAGTTAAGTCATTCTCATTGGTCTTTGTGGATATTAGGCATGGTTGAAATACATACTCATTATCATAGCCTGACGAGACCCTCTATGCTGTGCAACTTGCTTCATTGTTTTTCTAAGAGCTGTCTTTCGCTGCGTGATGCTTAATTCTGGTTCCTTTTTTTCAGATGTTTATCATGAAAAGAAAGAGGTTTTTGAGCGCGAAGCGGGTCAGTGTGATACCTAATGCCTTTATTCTATTTCCATTACACCTTTACTTTGTGTTTTGTCCTGTGAGTGAGTGCCATGATAAAATATGCTGCTTGATTCTCTAACTTGATTGGATACATCATTGATTGTTCAGCTATGTTTTTACTCAAAATTCTGTTTGACATATGTTTTTATTACAGTCATGTTCTAAGATAGATCTTATTGCTCTATTGTCAGTGTTTCTAAAATCTTAGTATTGAGCACTCAGGACAACCATTTTTTGGACCTCCACATTAAGTTTTTGATTTTGGGGAAGCTGGTCCTTGACAGTGCTTAATCACAATATCTCCCTTGGCCCTTCTCTCTTTTTATGATGTTATTGATATTTAGTTTATGAGGAGCTAGGAGGATTACCTGTTACTGCTCAATGCTTATGCCTTTAATCTCCCTTTTTCAGAAGGATATGAAAAGTTAGCCCGGGCAAAAGAAGGAACATCTCTGCACCCAGGTGAAGGAAATTCTTATCTGAATGGGGAGGAAAACTTGCTAACTGATGGCCTGGATTCTGGTGTTGCCTCTGCAAGATTCCCTGCCACTGTCATAGGCACTTCAAATCAACATGTGGCCGGTGCAGAAGTCTCTGGCAATGGTGCAGATGAATATGATATGTTTGCTGATGATGATGATCATGATGAGCATGATACCACTAAGCCATCTACAGATGAAAATAATGCAGTTAGTCAACCTTCATCAGCTCCCACAAATTCTGGTACAGACGGTAAATACATTGCCTCTGTAAATTTGGTATTTGAAATGGAATTTTTGTTGCTGTTTTTCATCTGATAAGGTGTTCACTTAACACGGTTCTACTTTTCTTTCCAGATGGAGCATTGCAAAACGACTATGTTTATGATGAATCTTCTGGGTATGATTCTTCTCTTCCCTCTATTTGAGAAATAATTTGACAGATGCAACATTAGTCACCTATGTTGTAATATCATGAAAGTTCTTTTAGCATGGCTTAAAAAATGTGACAAGACAAGTTACTATTTGCACCCCCTTTTTTAATAATGGTTTCGTACTTTCGTTTATCAAAAAATTCTGCATAAAACTGGATCTGACGTCAGTTTATTTAATTGATCAGGTACTATTACAGCAGCAGTTTGGGCTATTATTATGATCCAAATACAGGGCTTTATTGTTCCGCAGCATCAGGGCAATGGTATTTTGCATTCACAATTCATCAAAGTGTGTGTTGTGTCGTGTTTTCCTTTTAAAGCCTCTATATATTAGCGAGTTCCAAACATGGCTTCGGATGTGATTTCTTTGTTCATTATTTTAAATTCTGTTCCCTTCTTCTGATAAATGTCTCATATTGCAAACAATGTCAATTGTCAAGAGACATGATACTCTATTATACTATCGTCTACTTTACACTGGCTGCAGCAATTGAATGACTGGTTTGTTGTTAGTGTTATTGCAAATTACGTTTCTAACTCACTGGGATTGTTTCTTTTTGTTTAAATACAGGTACTCGTTTAACGAGGAAACTAACACTTATGATGAGGTTCGCGAAATTGCATCCAATGGGAGTTGAGGGGCTTTTTCCAGGGCGTTATATACAAGTTTTAGCATGTCCGCAATCGTTTTCGATCAGTGGTATATGTACAGACAGAAACACTCTTGATCTTTTTGCACATACTCACAGGAGGAACTTTCTTATTACTTGTGTGCTACGGCTAGCAGTTGTTTTGCTATTATCACTATTTAACGGTTGCCGTTGTGTTGTAGCCTAAACTTTTCTAGTAGAAGTAATCTATAATTTGAAATTAGGAGCTAATAGAAATGTTTAATCTGTTCATTTGTGAGCAATTGCAGTTTTGGCATCACATTGCAAATCATTTTGGTTATGCAATTGGGTAGTTATTGTGTGACGTCAAATTAGCACTTGCCAATGCGTTGCTTAGTGCTAGTTATTCTGCATCCGCGGAAAGCATTGTCGCGTTACAACATGATGTTATATGTCGTTAATATGTATTAATTAAATTTGCTACATCCAGAGGTAATTTTGGTCAGTTTCTCATGAAATGTTTATCGGAGAATAATTGATTTTTGATTATTTAAATACTAAAATTATGTTATACAAATTTCAAAATCAATTTCTTGAGTAACCTTATCTGAATGGTTTCAAGACTCAAGGCTTTCAAGAGTTACTTGGGCTAGATTTTTGAAAAGCTAATATAGGAAAGTTTATATAGAAATACCTTGTAATATTAGTATTTATTTAACAAATACTAATATTTTTATGAACACTTCGGGAACCTTATTCAATTCTTATATTTGCATGTTTAATAGAAGGACTAGTTTCACCAATATCATACATTTAAAGTTCTATTGGATAAAAATAAAAAGCAAGAAGGCTTATTTTTGTAAGTGAATAAAAGTTTAAGAGCTAACTGGAAAGATATGAAAATATGAACTGCTTGACTGTAAATAAATAGAAGTTTAAAGACTAATTAGAAAGAAAAAAATAGTTTGTAGTACTTATTTGTTAGATAAACTTACCTCCCAATTATTATTTTTTACGGGGTTCGAAAGGTAAGATTTTTTCTGGTGACGTGTCTTTATTATTATATCAACACTATTATTATTGTTGATATATTATATATTGTAATCTAAATTTCTATGATATTGAATATTATGTAATATTATTATATTTATATTTATATATCTTATATTACATTATACTATATTATCTGAATCTGAAAATGCACCATATTTTTCGGGTTATGCTGTCTTAAAGCATTTCAAAGAATACGGCCGAATTATACCTGTCGAAGGTAGAGCTAATTTTGCGCCAGATGAACCAAAAAAACAATGTTGCAAATTTATATTATTGTTATCACTCAAATATTATTTTTATTATTTTGTTTATTATTCCTAAGTAATAAAACCAAGAACTATCTATTAGGGAGTGTTTGTTTCAAGGTTTGAAAATACATTCTCGGATATCTTATTGCTAGGAATATATTCCCAGTAATGTTTATTCCCAAGCATTTTAATCAAGTTATTTGGTTTTTAGTTTTTGTTCCTAGAATCTTTTGAAATTTTTTTAATAAAATTTAAAATCTATTTGATTCACAATAATGTTATATGTAATAATATGAACATATTTTTATTGCATATAATATTATTTTTTATTTTAATTATTTAATCAATAAAAAAGTAAAAAATAACTAGTAGAAAGACAACAATGTAATGTATTTATATAGATTAAGCAAAAATATATATATATATATACAATGATTTAAATACATAATATTGACAACTAAGAGGGCGTTAGCTTCGAGCAATAAGAAATATTTTCAGGCATCTTATTTTTGATAATTTGTATATTTCTAAAAATGTGTATTTTTGAGCATTTTATAAGAGAGTGTTTGATAAAATTAACATAATTAGGAATACTTTTTTAATTTCAAATGAAAATTCTAAAAAAGAAAAATAAAAAAAGTGGTAGTTAAAAGTAAAATATAAAATAACAATTTATATTCCCCTGAAAAAATAACTTATTCACATTTCATCTTAGGAATGAAGATTATAGAAAATATAAAGGAAAAATATTCTCGAGAATAAATGATATCCAGGAATCTTTTATTTAAACCTTAAAACAAACATGGGAATCTCGCATTCCCAAGTACATTTTTTTAAATCTCGACACAAACACCCTTCTAGAGGCATCCTAATAATATAGATCTTGGTAACTTAAATTTGGGTAATTTAAGGTGGGGCAAAAATAATTTGAAATCATGTAATTATTTTATTAAAAATGGAAAGTATAGAAAATTTTTAGAAAGAATGGATTTTTAAAAATATCTCATATTTTTTAAAAATACTTTATATTTTTTATTTTTAGTAAAATGACCACTTGCCACGTAATCCCCAATTTTTATTGCCGCACATTAAAACTACCCTAAGATTTAAACTCATTTGTTGGTTTTCATGGTAAAAAAAATGTCACTACTATTATGAAAATAGTTAGTTCCTACACGTATCCAAAACTTGTAAAACGAATAAGGTCAAATTAGTAAGTCTTATAATTTAATTTAATTCTTTGGTTTAATCTTTTAACTTTTATTTGTTTTGATCTTTTAATTTTTTGTTTCATAGAAAAGTAGTACAATTGGAGATCCTGTACTAACACACGCATGTCTCTATACGATTACTAACTGAACTACAAGACCAAAACATTTATTTTAATTTGGTCTTTAAACAGTGGTAGTGATAATAGTGGCCGCTGAGAGTGGCTGGTAGTCGGTGATGGTGAGGCAACCAAAGACAAGGAAGGAGATGGAAATGAAATCTTATGAGTTTAAAATGATGTTGTTTTATGCACACTTAGTTAATCACTTAAGTAATTAACAAAAAAATATTAAATTAAAATAAATATAAAAGATAAACACAAAATTAAAATAAATAAAAATTAAAGCACTAAGATTTTGTTCATCAAAATTAGCTTATAACTTATGGGTTATAGCTTATGATTTATACATTATACTTGTGTAGAGGTGTTTAGTAAAACCAATTTATAAAAAGTTAAATATATGTTAAATGACCTAAAAAACCTCTAATAGTATATTTTAATATTATTTAATTTATATAATTACACTAATAATTTAGTAAAATTCACATAAAATTTTTTTATGATTATTTCTTTATGATGTATAATTTATAATTTTTTAACATTTTTATTTAATATTTTATTGTTAAAAGTAATAAAAAATAAAAAGTCAGGGATAAAAGATGTCATTACCTAAAAAAATAAAGATAAAATTAGAATGAATTATTTAAAGTAGTTTTTCACAAGTCATAAGCTATTCCAAATAGCTTTTCATAAGCAAATTTATAAAAGCTATTTTTATAAGCTATAAGCTATAAACTTGTCATACTAAACAAAGTTTTTTGACAAAAAGCTATAAAACACCCTAAGATTCTGTTTGGTAAAATTAGCTTATAACTTATAGTTTATGATTAAGTAGAGATGTTTGATAAAATTAGTTTATGACAAGCTAAAAGTGTGTTAAATGACTAAAAAATATCTGCATTAATTACATATAATAAATGATTTGAAAAAATAAAATATAGTAAATTATCTCAAGACAAAATAGGAAGAAATTATTGAAAGTTACATATAAATTACAAACTATCTCAAGTAGCTTTTCATAAGCTAGCTAACTTATGAAAGCTAGCTTTTACTAGCTATAAGGTAGTAGTTATCAAACACTTCCACTTGACAATAAGCTATAGAAAAATGCTAAATCTTCTTACAAGTGTCTTTCTTCTTCCACTAAACATTTACTTTTTAAAAAATATTAAAATTAAATAGGTAAGAAAATTTAGTAGAAAATTTAACATTAAATTATAAACTCTTAAATAAATTATAAGTTAGTGTTACTAGACTGAATTAAAAATTAAAATAAATTAAGCAACCAAAATATTACTAATTTGGCTAATACTAATGTAATAAGAACTTAACATGAAGGTACTTTTTAGGGTGTATTTCGCAAATCCAAACATGGCCACACGTCACGTACAGAGGCAGAGACAGTATAGAGTTGAGATGCGTTTAGCTTTTGGCATTGGTGTACATCTCTAACGCGTGATCACCTTCCTTCACGATTGACGATACTCTCTCTTTCTATCTCCATCTATCTGTGACTATGGCATTGCTGAACTGAAATTCAACCGTTTTTGGTCTGAAACCCTATGGCGGAGGAGAGAGGGGAGATCAATGGCGGATTCTCCATGGACTCCACCGAATCGCGCTGGGTCTTCCAAGAGGACGACGAGGATGCCTCCGATATTGAGGACTTTGACGCTGATTTGCGATTGAGACGCCACGCTAGCGTTCTTGATTCCGAGGACGAGGATAATGCCGAGCAGAGACTTATTCGTACTGGTCCTCGCATCGATTCCTTCGATGTTGAAGCTCTCGAGGTCCCCGGTGCTCTCCGAAATGACTATGAGGTCTGCTCACCTCTTCTCTTAATTAACCATCTCTCTTAACTCTTAAACTTAATATTTGGCAATTGAAACTGGTTAGTTCAAGTGGCCTGGTTAATTCTGAATCCTGTGGTTTCCGAATCTCCTTCCCCTTCAATTTTGATGTTCTTCTTCTTCTATAGCTTTTGAATGTTGATCCTTTTGCTGTCTTTATGGATTCTACGAATTTCTCTCTGCAATTCCCTGATGTATTATACTTCACTACTTGTATATGGTTTTTGCTCACTGTCCACCCCTGAAAAACCTTTTGTTGCTCATCTTAATATTATATAGCTCTAAACTTGTAGTGGAACGTCAACAGTCTATAATTTTTTTTGCTTCAATATATTTTATTGCAGGATATCAGTATGGGAAAGAAAATCGTCTTGGCTTTTCAGACACTTGGTGTCGTCTTTGGTGATGTTGGAACAAGTCCATTATATACCTTCAGTGTTATGTTTAGAAAGGCCCCTATTAACGGAAATGAAGACATTCTTGGAGCTTTATCACTTGTCTTGTACACTTTAATCTTGATTCCTTTAGTGAAATATGTCCTAGTTGTTCTATGGGCCAATGATGATGGTGAAGGTTAAATATTCTACAACAAACATTTTAATTTTCTTCCTTTCTCTAGTTTGCTAATCATAGTTTTCTGATAGTTGTGTCTTCAAAATCATGGTTGTTTTCAAACCACTGCAGGTGGTACTTTTGCGTTGTACTCCTTGATCTGTCGTCATGCTAAGGTAAGTCTTCTTCCCAATCAGTTACCATCTGATGCCCGTATATCAAGCTTTAGGCTAAAGGTTCCATCCCCTGAGCTTGAGAGATCATTAAAAATCAAGGAAAGGCTTGAGACTTCTCTGACCCTAAAGAAGACTCTACTGATTTTTGTACTTGCGGGTACTTCTATGGTGATTGCTAATGGTGTTGTTACACCAGCCATGTCAGGTTATTTCTGCTGTTACTTCATGTTTTTTTTTTTTTTACTCTGTTTAGACCCTTTTTTTTTAATTTTTATTTTTTTTATATTTATAGGCCACTCTCTTTAGACTTACTTTGGCCATAATGTGTTCAGCATCATGAAAATTCTGCACTTCGAATGATACCTTGTTGTTTGTGTTCATGGCTAACTGTTGTTGTCATCAACTATTGCAAGTTTGGAACTGTATTTTTCTTTATAAAATTCTCACTTTCCCTCTATGTCTGACTGCAGTGCTGTCATCTGTTGGTGGTTTAAAAGTTGGGGTAGATGCAATAAAGCAAGGTGTTATATCAACTTATTTATGATATCTATTTATGTTAAGTTGTTGTTAATACCTATATTTGATATTTGATGTTGTTATCTACATTCAGAGAATTTAGCATAGATTTTATGTTTTATTTCTTCCGTGATCTGTTTTATTTCTTTTTTTGGGTTTTGTTTCTGAGAGGGGTAGGGAGGTGGACATATGATCAAGCTGACTTATCTCCTTATGCCATGATCTTTTATAATCTTGTATAGTTGCATTAATCTTTTCTCATTTGACTATGCAGATGAAGTGGTGATGATTTCAGTTGCCTGTCTTATCGTTTTGTTCAGTGTACAGAAGTATGGAACAAGTAAAGTGGGACTTGCGGTAGGACCTGCTTTGTTCATATGGTTTTGTTCTCTTGCGGGCATTGGAATTTTCAATCTTGTAAAATATGATCGTAGCGTCTTGAGGGCATTCAATCCTATTCACATTTACTATTTCTTCAAGAGGAACTCAACTAAAGCATGGTATTCTCTCGGGGGTTGTCTTCTGTGTGCAACTGGTAAACACATATTTGCAGAATCTTGATACTGGGGATGCAATGATACTTTATTGTTTGTCTTATCATTTATGTTGATTTGGATGCACTGGTGAATTTGTTTTTATTTGTTTCAAAGCAATGCATTGCTGCCAATAATGATGGTCATTGTCTAAGTTCTTATTTAGTCTTTTTCACTATTTGAGGTGGGATAGTCAAAATTTTGAGTTTCATTATAATGGGAGTTCTACTAATTCTTATCCGATCAACATAAGCTACCTCAGCCCACAATAGCTTGGTATTATGAAGTGCTGCCTTTCCAGTATAAATATAACTGCTGTTGGCATGCACACAGCCTATTCAACTATTGGCTATTCATTGTTACTGGATGATGTTTCAGGTTCTGAGGCCATGTTTGCAGATCTTTGCTACTTTTCTGTACGATCAGTTCAGGTAATGAATTATATTTCATTCACTATCATGCTTCTTTTATTTCCTTTCTCTTATTGTTAACTGATATGTTAGTGAAATTGATGGTATTAATTTGCAGCTTTCATTTGTCTTTCTTGTTTTGCCGTGTCTGGTGTTGGGTTATTTGGGTCAAGCAGCATACTTAATGGAAAACCATGCTGACGCTGGTCAAGCATTTTTTTCTTCTGTTCCTAGTAAGTTTTGACAATACCATTCCTTTCAGAGGGCTATCTCTGCAATCTACATTCTAGAGGATCTTCAAGCTATACAATTCTCTATCTACAGGTGGTGCATTCTGGCCAACTTTCATAATTGCCAACATTGCTGCACTGATTGCAAGTCGGGCTATGACAACGGCAACATTTTCATGTATAAAGCAATCAACTGCACTTGGTTGTTTCCCCCGTCTTAAAATCATCCATACCTCCCGGAAATTTATGGGCCAGATCTATATCCCTGTTGTAAACTGGTTTCTCTTGGCTGTTTCTCTGGTGTTCGTCTGCTCTATATCCAGCATTGATGAGATTGGAAATGCCTATGGTAAATTGTGCTTCAATATCTATATTTTATATGATTATATTCACAAAAAGTATGTTAAAACTGTCAGCCACATTTGCATAGCTTTGTCAAATTATAAGCTGGCAATAGTGTCATTTTTACTTTTTTTTTGTTGGGATAAACCATCATAATAGAGTAGTTTGCAAAAGAAGCTTATGTTACTGAAATTATTTGGAAAGCATTGAATCCGTCTTGCAAAATTTCTTTTGCATGTCCTCGACTATAGCTGATAATAATAATACAACTGGAAACTTTTATAAAAAGATCTAAGTTGTAGAGACTGCATATTGATGCCCTTCATGATAAACCCCGTTGTTGCCCTGCTTCTAAACACTGGCTATAAGCTTTTGAAAAATGACATTGTGTCTGTAAGTGTTCCATCAGAAAGACTTCTTTTAGATAATGAATTTTGTTTATTATTACTATATTATAATTTGAAATTATGTTGTATTTGTATTCAGATTGTTCCTTTGTCCTCTTTCAGGCATTGCTGAGCTGGGGGTGATGATGATGACCACTATTTTAGTAACCCTTGTTATGCTTCTTATATGGCAGATAAACATCATCATAGTGCTAAGTTTTGTGGTTGTCTTCTTGGGATTGGAGTTGACTTTCTTCTCATCTGTTTTGTGTAGTGTGACAGATGGAAGTTGGATTATATTGGTTTTTGCTGTAATAATGTTTCTTATAATGTATGTATGGAATTATGGAAGCAATCTCAAGTATGAAACCGAAGTCAAGCAGAAACTGTCAATGGATTTGATGCGAGAATTAGGTAGTAACCTTGGGACAATACGAGCTCCTGGGATTGGTTTGCTCTATAATGAGTTGGTCAAAGGAATACCAGCAATTTTTGGTCATTTTCTGACCACGCTTCCAGCAATACACTCAATGATCATATTTGTGAGTATCAAGTATGTTCCAGTTCCTATGGTACCTCAAAGTGAAAGGTTTCTTTTCCGGCGAGTCTGCCCAAAAAGTTATCACATATTTCGCTGTATTGCCAGGTAATTAGCTGTGTTTTCACATCTGGGATATGTGCAGTATTAGATCAGTGGAGATGTGAACTTTTACATACTTTTAAGTGGTTTAAACTTTAACCTTGGAAAGTAAAATGGATTATACAAACAAGGTCCTATGCTTTTAGAAAGAGTAAGCTGCTACTTAATAATTTAGATTGTATGCGTCTGATTTTTGAGTCACCGACTTTACAGAGATTCTACTTTAGCCCTTGACTTTGTTAAAAATATACTTTAGCCCTTGACTTTGTTAAAAATATAGTCACATTACATTTTATTGCTAGTAAAATAGTAGTGAAAAACACTATAGATGTCTTGCATTGACTAGAGATATAGCCATAGCGGTCCTTATAAAGCTTGAGCGATTCTTACCTATTAAGTTAACTTTTGGGTTTGTGTTAGGACTAGCCTGAATTCTTAGAAATAATGTTAATGACATTTTTGTAAAAGTCAAGGATTGGAACAGTTTTTATAGTGTTAGGAACTAATATGAAAAAAAAAAACGATCTAAGGAACTAAAGTTGCTAGGGGAGCACAACTTTAAGTAGCAACTTCTCTGTTCAAAACTTCAAAGCCATGTGGATGCATTTGGCTTATGAAAAAAGGGGGGGACCAAAGTGGGGGTTTACTCTCTTTTGAAACATTATGTGCAATATTCATGTGAACAATTTAACATCTCACAAAGGGGAGAATTTAGTGTAATAATGTATAATGTATTTTATCCTAATAATAAAAATGTCTGTCTTAACTTAAATATTTCAACAGGTATGGGTACAAAGATGTTCGGAAAGAAAATCACCAAACTTTTGAGCAGCTGCTGATTGAGAGCTTAGAAAAATTTATACGTCGAGAGGCACAAGAGAGGTCACTGGAGAGTGACGGGGATGATGATACTGATTCAGAGGATGAATATTCTAGTTCTAGGGTTCTCATAGCCCCCAATGGGAGTGTTTACTCACTTGGTGTTCCTCTTCTCGCTGAATTTAAAGATACAAGCAACCCTGTCTTAGAAGCAAGCACATCAGAGGTAGTAAGCCCAGGGTCCTCTAATCCCCCGGTGTTTGATGCTGAGCAGAGCCTTGAAAGGGAATTATCTTTTATTCACAAGGCTAAAGAATCTGGAGTTGTTTATCTTCTTGGTCATGGTGATATAAGGGCAAGGAAAGACTCATGGTTCATCAAGAAACTAGTTATAAACTATTTTTATGCTTTTTTGAGAAAGAACTGCAGAAGGGGGATCACGACTTTAAGTGTACCCCACTCACATCTGATGCAAGTTGGCATGACTTACATGGTTTGAGAATCAATTTTGCTGCCCAAATAAAACGAATGGCAATTTACTGATAATAGCAGTGAGCGGGTCCTGGAAAGGTCTTATTTTATAATGCACAATTCAATGTGTTTGCTAGGTCGTTTCTTGTTTGGATCCCAAAATTGTTTAATGTCTTTCAAGCACATCATCCAGAAGTTGTCCTCATGTTTGTTGTGACTTTGGCGTTGCCATTTGCACATGTGAAATTGGAATAGGTTGATAACAAAAGCTAAAGATATGTTAACAACTACACATCATTACGTATACGCATTTGTAATTGCGCCTAATTCCGCTTCAATGTAAGAACTGTGGACACCGAGTATTGTACAGTGGCTTTTGATTGCCCTAAATTTTATTCTTCAATTTTCTTTGGTTCACATTAATTCATTGCCTGCCTTCCTTCTCTTATCTCAATTTGATATATCTTGATTGAAATCTCAGATCATATTGTCTTAGTTCAAAATGTTCCTATTTTCCATCTTACCTTTTTTTGCTTTGGTTTACCAGTTGTAACTGAAGTGTTCCATGGTCGAATTTTGAGCTCACATGTTATAAGTAGTCTTTTACATAGTGTTCGGTTGAGAGATTTTGGAGGGGAGAGTTCACTAATAACTTATCATGTTTGATTCAAAAATACGAGAGAAAATAGGGGTTTTATCTTCCTAGGGGTTTTATCTTCCCTAAGTGGGGGATTTGGAGAGGAAGGTATAGAAGCTTAAAGTTAAGAAAGCAAATCAATTAAATTCCTCCTTTTACATTCTAATCAAATATAAAAACACTATTTTTCTTTCCTTTCCATCTCTTTCATTTAAATTAAATATATTTTAAATATTTTTATTTTTCTTCCCTTCTCATTCTTTGACTCAAACACTCCCTTAAGCATTGAGCACCTTCAAATATTTGTTGTCATCAAAATCTTGTTGAAGCGAAAGTTGTAACTCCTAATGTAGCTCAAGTGGTGAGCTGCAGGTCATGCATGTTTATGGACCAAGAATCGGTCCCTGGATTACGAAAAGTGAAAACCAAATATTCCCCTCTCCACTATCCCTACCCCCTCCCCTGACCAAAAGAAGAAAAAAAAAAAAAAAGCCTACAATGTATTTGTTAAACATCGGTTTTCTTTACAAATATTTTTTTTTATGGCTGTTTCTGATTCCTAAAAATTGCATTAACTTCTTGTTTCGGCTAATAGAAACATTTTTATATTTCGGTTAAATATTAATCGTTGAAAATTCTAAACCGTAATTTGACAACACGCCCAATCAATCAACGTGTCTCTGTTAAATAACCACACATTTATGAGAATAGCACTATGGAAATTAATTTTGCTTACTGCTATTATGTTGCTAAAATAACTATTTTTACTATAAAAACATAACCTTATTTATTTACTATAAAAATAACCTTAGTCCTGTGTATCATACATAAGATCCAACCAACTTCACATGACCGATTGCATAAATATTTTTATAAATACAGAATTGCTAATTTTAGATTGAACATCTGCAAATTCTACAACATGCAGGGGGAGGGGCCACCTAAGCACAGACATGACTGCCCACAATCACCGTAACAGGCCGCAAAGACTCATCCATTGAAGAGATGAAAGAAAATACATAATAACAACGACAATTGTTTTTAAACCTATCCCATATATCTAATCTAAGAGGGTGGATATAAGATTTAAAAACAATTTGGTCATTAAAAAGATATCACACACTTGGAAGTTGGAACTTAATAAAAATGAGGATATACCATTTACTCCATATAACCACTCTTCTGCATTCAATGGTGAGAATAACAACTCTTTCAGCCGCTATCTTCCTGACCTGCCATTTACTCAATCTCGAATCATGTAAATCAAATCAAATCAACTCTATAACATGCATCTAATCTCGTTTAGAGGTAATGACTGTTAAGTGAACAACAAGAAGACTCATCGGATAATATTTTAAACTTCACAGTTCAAAATGAGCAACAACCGAGCGCAATTAGATATATTTAGAAACTCAAACAATTCTAACAGTAACAAAAAGTTGAATTTTAAGACGGATATAATTAGATATTTTTAGAAACTCAAACAGTCCACGAATAGTTTAGTTAGTTCTTATATAAACAGGCAACAGAAATGACAGGGACGATAATAAGATGGGATGGTCAGACATGTACACGAATAAAATATTAAGAAAATATTGAAAAGAAGAATAACCAACTAAGCACACATTTTATGAAAATCAGAAAGGTAATGCTGTTAAATTCGTAAAAGCCACTAAATATGATAGGATTTTTAAAATTGTATTCATGGACTATAGATGATATCATTAATTTTATAGATATGAAAAAAGGAGGTATATTGAGTGATAGACTAAGAATCTGTTTGGATACACTAACTTCAATAAGCAATTGTAGTATGAAGAACTGATGTTAGGTTGTGATTTATTCAAAAACTTTTATCAAACCATGAGTGTATATAAAGAAGTTATCAAAGTAGCTTACTAAAATGCTGAGATATATGAGCTTATTCGAGAGGCTAATTTTTAAAATTTATATAAAAACATCTAATCATATTAGTGTTTATATGATAAAATCCACTCTATGAACATATTTTAAAATGCTGATCCTAACACAGTCTAGGAAAAAGTGAATGCTAGCATTTTACATGAAAAGGAATCAAATGACTAAAATAGAAAACTTCTATAAGAACACAAAGCATCAACATTGATCGGTGAACATCAACGTAAGAAAACTAAATAAATACTCCAAATAAATATGGTCACGATCTTGAAACAATACCTTGAAGGCTAGAACTGAAACCACAGACAGTTAAATGCTCTGCAAGTGCCTTCCCTAACTGCTTTTGCCAATTTGGTGCAGTTTTTTCCTCAGATACAGGGGAAATTATTGCTATCTCCGATGCTAGATTTACATTAGCAGACAACACTTGTGGCTGTTCAATAGTTGTTGGATATAAACAGAAAAGAACACAGATTTAGATTGCAGCGCATCAAGTTATATGTTTACGCACTAGAAGATGATATAACACTGGTTTTGTAACTTATAATACAACGGTATACAATCTTGAATGTGAATTTTACCTTTCACCAAACCTTAAAATAGGTTTAGGAATCCAATTGATTTTTCATAAAATTGAGTAACAGCACAGCATAATAAAATTGTACTTTGCTTGGTATTTTAAATGATCTAAGCACCGGGCAAAAAACATGTCAAAAGGCAGCACATTAATCTGGATTTTTGTAACTCATTAAAGTTTGTTACCCATCAAATCTGAACTTTTGTTACTTAAGAGTAGCTTCTATGTTTTGAATGTTTGACCTGATTTCATATCATATATGATATGAAATCAAACACATTCAACGAAGTGAGAACATTTCAATGACAGCAAAAAATATAAAAAGACTAATACCCCCTTTCATTCATTTCCCAACTTATTTTGGCACAAAACAAACAATGCATAGCACTTACATAAAATTTTGTGTTGTTATGTTTATTACTTGTGTATACCAAAAGCTAATAGCACGAATTTAGTAATTTACTAGCCATGTGCTTCGGTCATCAAGACAACTAAGAACACAAAGAGTTGTGTATGTCATAAAAAAGTGTCTAGCATTGCTCTCCTTTTCTATTGAGTAGTGTAAGAAACATTAACCAAATGAAAGAGTAATATGGTTAAATAAGCTTATATTTTTTAAGCCACAGCTGGGATTTGAAATAACGAAATAGAAGGAAAAATGGAAATAGAAACAAACATAATAATGATGATATAGATTAAGCTTACTCGGCTTTCCAGAATTTTTTTGACGCTGGATGCACATCCCTCGCACATCATTCCCTGGCAATAGCAATTAGCAAGCAAGCAAGAGCACACACAGAGAAAGAGAAAGGTGAATTTTGATTCCTTTTTCGGAATTCAAATAAAAATTGAAAATAGAGGAGATGAGTTGATTGGTCATACCCCAACATGGAGAACAATAAAATCGTTGCCACCACTACTACCATTAGAAGCAGCGGCTGAGCACTGCAAAGGCGTAACGGGTGCGCAATTGTTGTGGCGGCGATGGAGCTGAATGAGTGTCCTGCCTCGGTCTCCAGTGAAATGGCGGTTCAGAGGCTTGAAAACCGCCGTCTGAATCTGCATCTGCATTTTTGTGGCAGACCGTGACACAGAAAGCGCAGAATCCATTGCGATTGCGATTAGAATGGAAGAAGAAGACGACAACGACATGACCGCATCCACGGCACCACCACCACCACCACACCCCTCACTCTCACTGCAAGAGCCAAGAGGAGAGCACACCAACCATGACTCGTTATTATTGTATTTTACTATTTTTTTAAGTTTTTTTTTACTAAATTTAAATGTTTTTTTAGTTCTTATAAAATTTATAATATATATATATATATTTATTTATTTATTTGGTAATTGTAAAGTTTTTGTAAAGTTTTTTTTTTTCTAAAAAGTAGTTTATTTGGTTTTCATTCAATTGAAAAAAATTTCTATCATTTTTTTCCGATTACATTTAAGGTAAGTAAGAAAATGCTTGATGTATTATACATTAGTAAATCTTAACTGTTGGATTTATTAATTTTTTATTCAACGCTTGAGATTTATTGAGGCAAATCTTTTTTTTCTAGGTAAGTGAAAGTGAATCCTTTAATTTTGACTTATAATAGCAGGTTATTAAATATTTTTAAAAGATTGCAGTAAATTACTTAATAAATTTTAAATCATATTTGAGTATTATTAATCAATTAAAAGAAAATCCATAATGATGAAATAAAGTTTTAAACTGAAAAGAAAAACAAAGTTTAGAAGAAGATGAAGTGAGGGAAGGAGTCATCACTGTGAACAACACAGGCTCTTGAGTACATGCTCTGTTGTTTATCTGTTACTTCAATTGGATTTTTTTTAAAATAAGAAAATCTAAATAAAAATTTTTTCATTGTTCATCTTCAAAATCTCTTCAACCATTCATCTCAACTAGAGCAACAAATTTGATTTTTTTTTTTTTTAAAAAAAAAGGAAATACAGATCTGGATAAAAACCAACAATAATCAATAAAGATTATAGATCCGGATAAAAATCGACAAAAATCAACCAAATAAATTATAAATTATGGATCGGGATAAATTCTAACAAGAATCAAACAAAATAGTATAGATCTGGGTAAAAACAAGCAATAATTCTTTTAATAAATAACATAGATCCAAAATTACATAGCCACATCGCCGCTCCTACTACTTGCCACCAGTCCAACAATATCGTTTCCTTCCTTTCCGCTTGCGGTCGTTGTCGCCTTGTCATCACCCTAAACAACATTCCCCAAGGGAGAGGATGAGTTGTACGACACAATTGATCGGAGAAGACGAAGTGACAAGTACGGCGGTGGAGAGGCCACCGTAGACGAAGACGAAGAAGAGAGAGTGGTTTCATTGATTTGAGTTTTTTCGTTGGTGAGAAGATTTTAGAGTTTTTTATTTAATGATAAAACATGAGATTTGATTGATGGATGAAGAAAATGAGAAACGGAACCCACAGAGTAGTTTTTGTTTTTTTTTTTTAATAAAAGAAAGATGTTGATTTTGAAAGTTTACGACACTAAATAGAAAATCTATTAAGTGTTTCATTGTTACTAGTTTTACAAGTTGCAAGTGTAAATGTAGATCGTCGGATGATTAATTCAGTGATCTTATGGCTGAAATAAACAGAGCACTAATAGTCCTAAAGATTTCAGAACCATCTCAGACAACCCATAAAGTGATGTATCATACATCATAAATCTTCCTTACTTATTATAGAAGACACCTTTTCCCTAACATTTTTTTTTAATCTTTATTTTGTTAAGAAAAGACTAAAATTAAATTAATTTTTTTTTAGAGAATTAAAATACAAGATAGCTTTACCAAAAAATTAATAAATAAAAGATAGTGTATTATACAAAATCCAAAGTGTTTTTGTTATCAAGTTTTCCTCTTCACAGAAAAGCTAGAATATATATGTTATAATTTAAATTTTCAAAAGTGTAAAACATTAATATTTTTCAAAATAATCAAGCTGAATAATAATTTTTAATTTTCTTACGCCTATAATGAATAATAATAATAAAGCAAAATAATAAATTAATATACATTGTTTTGGTAAAAATATTAATATTAATATTTTTTAATATATATTTTACATACATCCCTCATATTATTTAGATTTAGATCATGTTAAATATTTAGTTATTCAAATTTCACGTTCAAAAAACTTGACAATGAATAGTGATTCTTATATAATTATTATTATTATTATTTTTTGGTAACATTTTACAATTATTATTTATATTATAACTTATAATTTTATTTAATAAAACATAAATGAGTTTATAAATTATATACATGAGTAGTAGTTTTCTGAAAATAATTTTTGCTTGATAATATAAGAGTATGGTTAAAAAGAACAACTATAATGTTAATAATAATAAAAGGGTTTTTTTAACGTGTGCAATATTGCACAAGTTAAGAAACCATAAGTAGAAAGAAAATTTTGTATTAATACATGTCAAACTCAATTATATTAATTTTTTTTTTTCAACAGTATTTTTTTATTTTTAGTTTTTTAACCTGTGTAATATTGCACAAGTTAAAAACTCTAATGATAAATAGGACAAGTATAATATAAAAGGAGAGCATTGCTAGACACATTTTTTTGTTTTGATATACACAACTTTTTAAATTAGAAAAGCGCAAGTTAAATTTTTTGTAGATAAATACTTTAAACAATTTCAGTGATGTAGTTTAGTTAATAAACACATAAGAATTGTATGTGTGAATATCCGAGTTTAATCCTGATTAATATATTTTTCTATAAAAAAATACTTTAAACTATTTTTTTTATTAGACGATAAACTTTTACCTGTTTGTAATTAAATATAGTGTCTTACTTTACCAAAAGAATACTAATATTTTAAACTTTTATTTCTTCTTAAGTAAAATCTAAATTTTCATTTATTTACAAGTAATATCTTTATTTTTTTCAATTAAATATTATTTTTTTCATATATTCAGATTTTGTATAAGAATTAGTTTTATTAATAAGATGATTTTAAATTTTGTTTTTTTAATAACCACGGGTTTTTCACTTTTAGGATGAGAGTAATTTCGTAGCGGTGTGGCTAGCGCTAATCCTAAAAAATTTGACATAAATAAGATTTGAACACAGAAAAATTTAAGGTTTGACGTAAAATAAATAAAAAATATGAGATCTTTTATTGTAAATAAAATATTAGTAATATAATACTAAAGTACTACAAATACGATAATTATTGTAAAAGTCATTTATGTTAAAAGGCTATTAAGTATCCGTTTGTTATTGTTTTATTAAAAAAATAATTTTAAAGATAAGTGGATAATTAATTATCTATTTAATTAATCATGGTGAAAATTTAAAGTAATTTATGTTCAGTAATAATGATTAGAGTTTTTTTTTTAATTTTCTTCTTTTTATTATAATTAATATTTTTTGAATATTTTAAAAAAACAAACAATATTAAAAAATTTTAGAATTATTTTTCTTAAATGTTTGTCGGTTTGTGTAGGATTCCGCTTTGATTAAAAGTACTAAAAATATATTTTCAATATTTTTTTTGTATTAATGTATTTTAATTATTGATCAAATTTTAATTTTTTTTTGTATGTTTAGTTGTTTTACTTCTCATTCTATTTGAATATTATAAATCAACACAAAACTAAGATTGTGTTTAGCAATATTAACTTATAGCTTATGGTATATAATTTATGATATAGACGTGTTTAATAAAATTAGGTTATAAACTAGTTTATGTTTATTAAATGGATTAAAAGAACATACAATAATTATATATAATAAATACTTTTATAGAATAAACATATAATAAATAAATTAGGAATAAAATAAAAAAAATATTGAAAGTTAGTTTTTAATAAATTATAAATTAGTTATTAATAAGGTGTTAGTTATGAAAACTATAAATTTATAGTTACTATTAGAAATTTTTTAAAATTAGGGTGTGTTTGGATTATATTGTTTAAAAACTATACTTATAAAAAATTTTAATTGTTAAAATTTGATACTATTTCAAAAGCTTTAAAATTGTTTTTCACAGTTTAAAATTATCTTAAACATTGTTTCTAACAGTAAATATATCCAAACAAAAATCGATTATATCTCATATAATTAATTTATTTTCATAACTTATTTTCTCAGTTAATCAAACTAATCCAAATTATAAACTAACATTAGTAAACATATTACAGAAGGTCTCAATCATATTAGCTCTGTTAATAAATATATAAAATATATGTGTGAATACTGAGTTTGATTTTGAATTATAATACTTTCTTAAAAAAACATATTGAATGAGATATTCACATGGATTCAACGATGGAGACCATACCTAAGAGTATCGGGTTATTGATTTACCAAACCATCACGTGTCACGAACTCATCATATACTATAAGAAAAGAAACCCCTTTCTTGACCCACACAATCATTGTGACACATGTCATGCTCACATGCTTTCACTTTCCCTCCACTTTTTGGATGATATTTTTTTGCTTGGATGTGCATTACTCCTTTTTTTTTGTATTTCAAGTATTTGAAGTATGTTTATTGTTCTTTTGTCTTTTACCCATTATTTATACTTTTTTTTTTAATTTTAAAATTGAAAACCTAAAATCCTTCTCTTTCTCCATTCATAATTTTCTCTCACTCTCTCTCCCTTTCACCATCTATTCCTCTCTTCTTCACTTTCTTTCATTTTTTTTTCACTTCATTTCATTTCTTTTTTCATTTCTATTTGTTCTTCTTCTCCTTTTCATTTTTATTCCTCTCTTCTATTTTTTTTTCATTTCTATTTGTCTTTAATTTTTTTTACTATTTTATGAAATAATTAATTAAATTTGTAATATCAACTATATTTTTTCTTGAGATTTTTTATTTTATTTGTTAATGATAATATATTAAAACTTAAAATACAATATTCTTATTATCATATTCATATTCATATACTATAAGAAAAGAAATCCTTTGTTGACCCATACACAATCATTATGACACATGGCATGCTCACATGCTTCCACTTTCCCTCCACTCTTTGGATGATATTTTTTTGTTTGGATGTGCATTATTCTTTTTTTTTTGTATTTCAAGTATTTGAAGTATATTTATTGTTCTTTTGTCTTTTACTCATTATTTATACTTACTTTTTTTTTTAATTTTGAAATTGAAAAGCTAAAATCCTTCTCTCTCTCCATTCATAATTAATCAAATTTGTAATATCAAATTTGTCTTTAATTTTTTTACTATTTTATGAAATAATTAATCAAATTTGTAATATCAACTGTATTTTTTTTCTTGAGATTTTTTATTTTATTTGTTAATGATAATATATTAAAACTTAAAATACATTGATGATAATAATCAACCCAAAAATTAAATCATTCTTACGAAATAAGTTACAAATAAATTAAATTATTTCATCATAAAAAATAACTTAAATTATTTTGATTTTTTTAATTAAATCATAACAAGGTTTTTATTATTTAGTGTATCTATTTGACATTGCTATAAGGATAACCATTAACCCAAGTTTTTTTTTAACATCGAATATTAAAATTTAAAATATAATAATAAGTAATTCATTTATTTTATGTTTAATTATATTTATGTATAATTATATTGTTTTAAATTTTATTTTTATTAAATGAGTTGGAACATAAATTATTTAATAAAATAGAATAACACATAGATCATTTTTTTTTCAATTTAGTTTATAATTTACAATTGATAATTAATTATAATTTAATGTGACTCTTTATAATTTTACAAATATTTATTATGAACACAATTATAAACGCGTAAACAGAGACCCGTGCGAACACACGGGTCACGTCCTATTACTATAAGAAAGGAAACCCCTTTCTTGACCCACACAATCATTGTGACACATGTCATGCTCACATGCTTTCACTTTCCCTCCACTTTTTGGATGATATTTTTTTGTTTGGATGTGCATTACTCATTTTTTTTTGTATTTCAAGTATTTGAAGTATGTTTATTGTTCTTTTGTCTTTTATCCATTATTTATACTTTTTTTTAATTTTAAAATTAAAAACCTAAAATCCTTCTCTCTCTCCATTCATAATTTTCTCTCACTCTCTCTCCCATTCACCATCTATTCCTCTATTCTTCACTTTCTTTCATTTTTTTTTCATTTCTATTTGTTCTTCTTCCCCTTTTCATTTCTATTCCTCTCTTCTATTTTTTTTTCATTTCTATTTGTCTTTAATTTTTTTTACTATTTTATGAAATAATTAATCAAATTTGTAATATCAACTGTATTTTTTCTTGAGATTTTTTATTTTATTTGTTAATGATAATATATTAAAACTTAAAATACATTGATGATAATAATCAACTTAAAAATTAAATCATTCTTACAAAATAAATTACAAATAAGTTAAATTATTTTATCATAAAAAATAACATAAATTATTTTGATTTTTTTAATTAAATCATAATAAGGTTTTTATTATTTAGTGTATCTGTTTGACATTGCTATGAGGGTAACTATTAACCAAGTTTTTTTTTAATATCGAATATTAAAATTTAAAATATGATAATAAGTAATTCCTTTATTTTATGTTTAATTATATTTATGTATAATTATATTGTTTTAAAATTTATTTTTATTAAATGAGTTGGAACATAAATTATTTAATAAAATAAAATAACACATAGATCATTCTTTTTTCAGTTTAATTTATAATTGACAATTGATAATTAATTATAATTTGCGGTGACTCTTTATAATTTTGCAAACATTTGTTATCAACACAATTACAGAAGATCCCAATCATATTAGCACAGTTAATAAATATATAAAATATGTGTCTGAATACTGAGTTTGATTTTGAATTGTAATACTTTCTTAAAAAACATATTAAAGGAGATATTCACATGGATACATGAATTCAACGATGGAGACCCTATCGGGTTATTGATTTACCAAGCCGTCACGCTTTACAAACTCATTTTGCAAATTAACAAAATGTTAAAAAATGTTCATTCTTCCCAGAAACTTATATAAATTCCGTAAATACAGCGTCAGTTTTTCACTTTGTCACGTCACTTGAGAGCTGAGAAAAAAAAAAAGCACCAATAAAAAAGGAAGAACGAAGCCTCTCTTCCCTCTCTCGCTGTTCGTCGTTTGTGTTGATCTCAGATTCAGTCTTCGCCATGGCGGAGCGTTCTTCTTATGGATTGGGTCCTCGACTAGGTCATTTTCTAATTTCCTTTCTCTTTTTATAATTTCATGTTTAATTGCTCGTAGGTAGAATGTTGGATCCCCTAATTTTATTTGTCTTTTCGGAGCGATTTCTGGTTTCGGAGCTTCGTGGAATTTCAAATTCTCAACTATTGAATTCGATTTCCTTTGTTGAATGGGTTCCCTTTGTTTGAAGTTAGTGTCACTGACTGTTGGTGATGGCTTCCCTAATGGACCAAATGTTCGGTCGTTCTGAGGTCGAGAAAAGCTCGATTTGGGAATAACCATCTTGGTTGTTATCGAAATGAGATTTCTATGACTCTTTAAGTCCATTTAGGCTTTGTAGTTGGAAATGCATTGTTGAGAGCATTTAGATAACTGTCGTCTAGGTATGAATGAAACTAACCTAGTTTTGTTTAGTTTGTAACTATTTCAAAAGTCTTAGTTGAATGTAGGACACACATGCATTTGGGTTGCATCAAGTAGTGCCCATAACATCATGGGGAAGTAAGCTTGAGTTTGGTAATTTGTAGAAATAAAATGGAAGAGGAGGTTGGTCAACAGGGGTGGGAACCTTCGGAAGGTACTATTTAGTCAGCAGTTCCCCAGCTACCATTTCTTTTGCAGTAAGATTTGTTAGCATAGACCAAATAAAAAACGACCATTTATCAAATTATGATGGTGATTAATTGGGGTAAGAATTCAGGAATCTGGATGCAGTGTACAATACATTTGTTCTACATATAATATAGATAATGACGGCTAAAAGAAAAATCCAGTGGAAGTAATCAACATCGATGTAGATAAAGTAGTTACTCATTTCTTAAAAAGCTAAGCATAAGAAGATTGCAAATTGGAAATATGCAATTGGTGAAAGTATACATCAATAATGTAACATGGGTTTCTGAACAGAAGGAAGTTGTGGCTGGGTGGGTAGACTATGTGGTTATGGAATCATCATTTGTCATGGAATCCAGACACTCACTCTAAAAGACTAAAATCAAGCAAATTATTAAGAAAATAATATATTTGGCAGCTAAAGTATTTTTTTTTTTTTTGTAGACGAAAGGGTGACAAAGTTGTTCACTGGACACTTTAACTTTAGTATTCAGCTCATTGCTGACAGCATGGGTGTTCTTATGTCAATCTTCTATTTTAGTCTTATCTTTCTTTTTTGTCTGTAACAAAGAATTATCTTATTTACAGATGCAACCTTTTGTGGCCTAGCTTGATTCTTTATGCTTGCTTGAATAATTATATTTGTCTATGTGATTAATACAAGAATCAAATATTTCACTGAATGCCATAATATCAATGTGCAGATATTCAGCAATTACAAATTGAAGCTCAACATCGGTGGTTGCGACCTGCAGAAATTTGTGAAATTCTTCGCAATTATCGGATGTTTCATATCACATCAGAACCTCATAACAGGCCACCGAGTATGGTTACAGCTTATGTTGCTGATAAAATTGGCACCTTTCTTTACTGTGTTGAATGAATTACCCAAGAAGCTCAAGTCTCGAAGCACTAATTTTCTGTGAATTGTTGCTACTGCTGTTATCGTAGTTGTTGGTAGGAATTAAGCCTTATAGGTGCCAAATGTTGTGGTTGGACATCGTAGTATTGCCCCCCCTTAGGTTCAGTTGGCTGAATTTAGTTCCTTTCAAACTGTATAAAGTTTTTTAACTCTTCACTATCTGAACTTAAGGTGTATGTGTTCCACTAGATGCTATCAGTTATGGAGTACCAGCACTTTTGGCAATTCAGTGTGTGTGTATACATATATATTTTATGAAATTTTGTAGCAAAAGAGCACCCTATAAACATTTTTCTTAGTCTTGATATTTCAGTAGTTTTTAGCATATCATTAATAGTATTTTGTTGTTCCCGCAAAAGTCTCTCTTTGTGGTTAACTTCAATCCATTGTTTAGCTCCTGTTATTCCTTCATGCTTTTAAAAATGTCACTTAATAACTTATATTCCGTGATTTCAGGTGGCTCACTTTTTCTTTTTGATCGGAAGGTTTTAAGATACTTTAGGAAGGATGGGCATAATTGGAGAAAGAAAAGGGATGGAAAAACTGTGAAAGAAGCTCATGAAAAGTTGAAGGTAAGCTTAGAATTTCCTTGAGTTTTGAGTTCATAGCTAATCGAGTCTTCGTAACTAGTAAGATTAGTATACTTGTAAGATGTTTCAAAATTTTTCAATTGGCGTTTTCTAATTGGAAATCCAGTCTTTATTTTGTTAGATAATTATTCACTGGGGTTTTATCATCTTTCAAGCAAATTTAGGTGGGAAGTGTTGATGTGTTACACTGCTACTATGCACATGGAGAAGAAAATGAAAATTTTCAAAGGCGAAGCTATTGGATGCTTGAACCGTGAGTTCTAATAATTTATTTTAAGATCTTGTGTAATAATATGCTTTGATGATGAAAGTGGTCATATTTCATTGTTAACTGCCTTGTTGCTTAGTATGCATTAGTGTATTTGCAATCGTATCTCTTGACAGTTAGTTGATAAAAGCTTTTGAGTGTATTTCTTTTTCCCCAAACTTGGTGAGTGGAGCTTCATTTTTGGCATTTCTTTGGTGTCCCATTCATGGATGATTCAGAGTTGGTAGCTTACTGATGCTGACTAGGCAGCTTTATTGCATTCTTTGTTTTCCCTGTTCTCTTTTGTTTCTAATTTTTGTTTTCAAGTCATTGGATTTAATCTACCAATCCACCTATTTCTTCCTAGTAAATTTTATCTTTCATTTTGAAAAGTTGTAGATGATAGTTTTTAGTGCCATTTGGGCTGTATCTATTTGTCTGCATTTTGGCTAATTTGTAAGTTTTCAATATGCATTCGTTGAAGTATTTTATTTCTTCTTATTATTGATCAGAATATGGTTTTTTTTTTTTATTTATTAATTGATTTATTTTCTTACTATAGGGATATGATGCACATAGTATTTGTCCACTACTTGGAAGTTAAGGTATTTTGCTTATTTTCTTTATTTTTTTACTGTTATTTCTTTTTTGTTATAACCAGTGGTTGTATCTTTTTACAGTTAAGTTCTCTTTCATTTTTAGGTTTTTATCACGAATTGCAGTTTACATCTTTGACTTGGTTGAAACGTGTTATCTACATAATTTTTGAGTTTTGATGTTTCATAAATCATAAAATATAAAGGAACATTTTGAGTGAGAGGTATCATTAATGATTAATGATACAATGGCAACACAGTTTGATTCTTTTTATTATCAAGTTGCCTAAATTGTAACTAGTGTTACTAAATAAATCAGTGAAGGTTGAGGTTTTCATTATGCAAAAGTTGGGGAAGAAATGGAAAATCAATTTTCCTTACGTTTACCCTCTAGAGAGGAAACAGTTGCTATTCTGTGTTTTAGACATGATTTTTAAGAAATCAAGATTGAGTTTGAATTTGATATGCAGACTCTTGAAAACTTGTACACTATACCTTATGACATGTTGATTCATCATTAAAAGATTCTGATTTCGCAGGCAGTTGCTGTGATATTCGAATTCTTTCAATGTTTTGGAAACTTATGGTCTGATAATCATGTGTAGAAGTTTTACATTGACAAATGATTAAGTGTGTGTTTGGATTTGAGTTGGGTTAGGAAAAAATACTTTTAGGTGCATGAAATTATGTGTCATCTTTTTTGTTTTTCAGTTGTGTCCAGTTAACAAAACTGAGTTTGGCAACAAAAGTAAGTTGAACTCACTTTTGGCCAACGTAGCTATGGAGGTTCTTTTCAGTTTGATGAAAATTGGTTTGAAGGTTTTTTAGTTTGTAAACCTACTTTTAACCTTCTATCCAAACAATATTCAGTTTGTCAAACTTACTTTTAGCTGAAAATATCCAAACATAAATTCCATTGAACCAAACTAACTTTTAACTCAACTTACTTTCACCAAACTTACTTTCAACCAAACCAAGTTTTACTAATGGAAAACCAAACACACACTAAATTCATCCATAATCTGGACAAGTTTTTGAGTAAGGATGTTGTACGTATCTGTGCATAAGTTGCACATTATTTAGGCTACATGCAATTATAATTTGTAAGTAGTTTCCCACTTTTCTTGTTGAGGGGTGACAATGATGGGATATCATTTAGTCACACTTGTGGAATGATATAGTAGTTGTTCCGTTTTGCCATTAGAAGAGAAGACTATGCTCAATAGCATATTAACTTGTCTTTACAAAAATGGAAAATCTTATCTGGGCTCAAGAGAGAGTCCAAGAAAAAAGGTAAGTATGGCTAAATAGAAAGGGTAAGTTTTTTGGGATCTAATGGAACAAGCCAGGTTTGTTCTCATTTGTATCATCCTTGAAGTGTCTGGAATGAGGGTATATAAATACTTTTTTGGTCGACAACTGTCAACTGTAATGCGGAGGCTGATTCAGCTGCCTTGTCATAAAGATTGGCCGATTTCAATCTTATTAATTGTGGCTAAGCTTAAACATTATAATTTATAACCTCCAAAGCATTGAAATGCAATAGTGAAGGATCCTTGTTTTGTAGTCCTGGCTCTGATTGACTTGTGAGCATGGTGACTTATTAATAAATCTATTGTGGATTCTTTATTTCAGGGTAACAAGACCAGTATTGGAGGAAACACTGAAAGTGATGAGGTTTCATCAGATTCCCAGAGGGCCTCATCTGGCTTTCACACAAATTATAGCAGTGTGCCTTCACTGAGTACAGATTCCATGAGCCCAACTACCAGTTTGATGTCTTTACGTGAAGATGCTGATTCTGGTAATTCTGCCAAAAATTATTTCATGGGGGTTTCATTCAAAAAAATATTGTGTAGTCCATTAAGAACTGAATTAATACGCCAATGCCTTAAATTTCTTTGGTGCATTGCTACAGCTAACATTTCATAAGAGTTTTTCCATCTAGTTCCCCTTAAATAGTTTAATCAAAATTCTTTACAGAGGATATTCAGCAAGATTCCTCTGGATCACACCCATTACGTGAGTCACAACATATGGGAAATGGTCTTCTGACAGAAAAGATTAATGCTGGTTCGAACGATGCATACCTTATGCATCCCTTTTCAGGTTACCTTGCCTTCTCGTCTTTTTTTGTTGTTTTAGAGGATTGTTTTGTAACTTATATTAGGCAACCTCTCAAATCAAGCTTTCCTAAGATTTAACATCTGTCATTTTCCCCCCTGTATGTCTGAAAATATTTTCAGGTGATCATGAGCAGTCATCAGTTTCTGGAACAGATTATATCCCACTTATTCATGGCGATATCTTTAGAGGAAATGATGCCACTAATATTGATAGCCAGAAAGCACATGGCATGACATCATGGGAGAGTGTCTTGCAATGCTCTGCTGAATTGCAAACTGATCCTTCTCTTGTATCATTTCCTTCCATCCCATCTAGTTCAATGGGAAACATACTTGAACAACAACAGGCTATTTTGGGTGACCTTTTAATGAAGAAAAGTGGCGTTACTGAGGAAGCAGGAAGCTCTCAGTCTCTCCAATCAAATTGGCAGGTACTTACTGTTAGTTTGTTACTGCATTTATATTTACCAATAGCATCAACTTTCACTGTTATTTTTGGGATGGAAAAATCATGATATGAGTCTTGCAGACTAAGCCCAGTGCTTGTGCCAGTTGAACTACAATCTTCATTAATAATTTTAGCTCAGCACAATGATGAATTGGACTGGATTTTTAACTTTTTGGTATTGAGCTTCATTGTTAAACTATGTGGTTTTGTATTGTTTTTGAAACTTCAGAAATGCTCTGATACAGTATTTCATTTTTTATGACGACTTGAACCTTTTTCAGATGTATCTGTTTCCAGCTTTCTAGTGAATGCGTATTTATTAACTCGAACTCTTCCCAAATGACCATAGTGGGCAGATGTGACTTTGTATTGGCTTGGCTTGGTGTCAGTTTATCTTTTGATTGCTTTATTTGAGACTAAGATATTTTACGGTTGATTTTTTTGGTTTCACTAATATGCAAGTTTCAAACTACACTTGTCTTTGAGATTTAGCAATGAAATTTAACTTCTTTTCATTTTGTTATTTGATTTTATGCAGATTCCTTTTGGAGACAATTCAGGACATATGCCAACCTTAACCCAGTCACTGAGTTTGGAATTTGGGCCTGAATATGGCACTGGTTTACTAGGGAATGAAACTCATTATGCTAGTTCTGAAATTGCTTCTGCCCTGTTTAGTTGTAATGGTGAGACAAAGGGGCAGCCTGTGCAGCAAAACTATCCAGAACAAGTTGCAGATGGACAATCCCAAGATGCTCAAAGATTCAAATTCTTAAATAATGTTCTTGGTGAAGAAACTATCAACTATGCTTCAACTGTGAAGCGCACCTTACTGGATAGGGATGAGAGCCTGAAGAAGGTTGATAGCTTCTCTCGGTGGATTACTAAAGAACTTGGAGAGGTGGATGATTTGAATATGCAGTCTTCACCTGGTATCTCATGGAGTACAGATGAATGTGGACATGTAATAGATGAGACCTCATTGAGCCCATCACTCTCTCAGGACCAACTGTTTAGCATAAATGAATTTTCACCTAAATGGGCTTATGCTGATTCAGAAACTGAGGTATTGATCTCGTGAATAAAACTTCCAATAATAAAGACAGACAACAAACAAAAAAATTATCAACTTATACTACGTCAAGTTCCATTATATTAAAAACAAAATCAGCCAATTATATACTGGCTCTGTGGTTTCTTTATTTTTTGCTCATCTGGTAAGAATAAGTAATTTCATATGTGGCATTTTCAATGATGATGAGAGATTTTTAAAATTTATTTCATCAACTTCTCTTGTCCTGGTTAGATGCATGCAGTTTCTGCTAACCTTTTAATTATCAATGCTCTCAAGTTTGAATTTTTGTTTTCTGGATTTCTTCTTACATCTTGGTATTTCATTATGCATCCTAATAATCTTCCTTTCCTTTCTTCCCTGGTATGTTGTTATACTCCCTCCATCCCTATATTTAAGACCCTCTACAAAAAAATTGCTTGTTCCTTTTTATAAGACCCTCTTCTAAACTTTGTGCAAATTTAATTAGTTATTACTAAATTACCCTTATTTACTCAAGCACTCAACCACTTTTGTGTGGTTCAAAGTTAATAAATGTAATAAAAGAATGAAAGATAAATTATCTCTCTTAGGATAATTGGAGAAAATTAAGTGGAAAGAGAGTAAGAAAATTAGAGAATAATTGAAGGGTAACTTTGGAAATTAATTCAAATTGTTAGATAAATTAAATGACTTTACCTAAATTATCCAACTTTCTTAATTCTTGTGCCTTTTTCGTGGAGGGTCTTGTATATAGGGACGGAGGGAGTATATAGTTATTGGATTTACTCCTTTTTCTAGACTCTCGTGACCCTCAGTTTCACGATGAAATGAGAAAGAACCAGGTATATTTTGATTGATCTGTTATCTCTTATCCTTTCTAACACTGCAGGTATTGATCATTGGAACGTTTTTGAAGAGTCAACCAGAGCTGACAACCTGCAATTGGTCCTGTATGTTTGGGGAAGTCGAGGTTTGTGCTGAAGTTTTAGCTAATGGAATTCTGTGCTGTCAAGCTCCACCTCATAATGTCGGGCGGGTCCCTTTCTATGTAACATGTTCCAATAGGTTAGCTTGTAGTGAAGTGCGGGAATTTGATTACAGAGAGGGCTTTTCTAGAAGTGTAGATTTTGCAGATTTTTATAACAATTCAACTGAAATGCGGCTTCATTTGCGACTGGAGAAGTTTATTTCTTTAAAGCCAACGCACCCTTCAAACCAAACCTTTGTGGTTGGTACAGAGAAAAGAAACTTAATACTTAAGCTAATTTCACTGAGAGATGAAGAGGAATATTCTAGTAAGGAGGTGCCAACTTTAGAGATGGATGTATCACAATACAAGGTGAAGGAGCATCTGTTTCACAGGCAGATTAAAGAGAGGCTGTACTCATGGCTTCTTCACAAAGTAACTGAAAGTGGCAAGGGGCCAAATGTATTAGATAAGGATGGGCTGGGTGTGCTACATTTAGCAGCTGTTCTTGGTTATGATTGGGCCATAAAACCAATTTTATCTGCTGGAGTTAATATCAACTTCCGTGATGTAAATGGATGGACAGCTCTACATTGGGCTGCATCCTGTGGCAGGTAAGATTCCTTTAGATTTTTTTTCCTCGTTATTGTCTTGAGTTGATTGAGCAGAAGTTATGTTTACTAATCTGGTCCAAACTTCCTTTACTAACCTGATATTCTTAATATTTTTTGAACTTATGTTGAAATGTGAATTTGTTAACAAATTTAACTTGTTCTATCACATCAAGCTAATTTTAGTCTCTCACTGCGAAGCATGGTGAGAAAATTCCTGCATTTTGCATGAACAGGATTCTTTTTTCCCCTTTTATATTTAATATTTAATCTGTTTTGATTATAAACATTGCAGCAGTTTTCCTTCTGCATTTAAATGAACTCACTTTAGAGTTATTCTAAAGGCAATTCTGGTGGTAAGTTAAAGGCAGAACACAGAAGGCTTTCTATAATTAATTCTGCTTTCAGTATTAGCTAAAAGCTGTCTTTTACCCTTAAAATTTTCTCTCAAATATATTGTATTCAGCATAACAAAAATCGTTTCCTTATGTTATTCTTTGTTGTTCTCCTTTGCTCAGAGAGCGGACAGTTGCTCTCCTTGTCTCCTTGGGTGCAGATTCTGGTGCATTGACAGATCCGTCGCCAGCATTTCCTGCTGGTAGAACAGCTGCAGATCTTGCCTCTAGCAATGGGCACAAAGGCATCTCTGGTTTTCTTGCTGAATCTTCATTAACCAGCCACCTTGAATCCCTCACAGTCGACGAACAACATAAGGGTGGTCAGCACGAAATTCCAGGAATGAAAGCGGTACAGACAGTTTCAGAACGAACTGCAACACCTGTGCTCCATGGGGACATGCCGGATTCCCTCTGCCTTAAGGATTCTCTTACTGCTGTTCGTAATGCAACACAAGCTGCTGATCGTATACATCAAGTATTCAGAATGCAGTCATTTCAGAGGAAGCAGTTAACTCAGTATGAAGATGAAGAGTTTGGACTGTTAGACCAGCGAGCTCTTTCCCTCCTAGCTACTAAGGCATGCAGATCTGGACAAGGAGATGGTTTAGCCAATGCTGCAGCAATACAAATACAGAAAAAGTTTCGTGGTTGGAAGAAGAGAAAAGAGTTCTTGATCATTCGTCAAAGAATTGTTAAAATCCAGGTGATCTGCTCTATTTACCTGAGTTTTCCTTTTTGACATGCATTGTCAGATTTCTTGATTACTCAATGGGTCCTCTTGTTAATTATTGTTATTCTGAAAATTAAAGGTGGAAAATTGATTATATTGGAGCAGGGTAAGAATGCAAAAATCCTTCCATAAATAGTTTCCCATCTTTCTTTGCCCCATCTATAACTTGTATATACATATGGATCGCACATTGGGATTGCAATATGAAAAGCAGTAGTTAGGAATTCTTCATATGGGCTCTTCCTTGCGTCCATTTATTTGCTGAGTTGGTTGTATTTAACATATCATGAAATCAGATGCTCGTGAACCAAAACGAGGGCTTAAAAGCATTCTTATCTAATGGCACCAGATCCAGGGACAAATGAGAACCATTGAAAGGAGTAGCTTTTTACTCTAACGAAGTGCACTGAAGAATTAAATATATAGTACGAGTGCATGAAGAAGTTTTTAGTTCCTTACCTTCCTGTCAGATCTGTAAACTAGTGGAAACAAAATCTTCGAATTGAGGAACTAATGATTTTCGGAAAAAAGTTCTTTGACAAAAAAATAATTAGAAAGGCACTAGAAAAGATGTTCAGTGATGTTGATGTTTGTGAAGTCAGCGTTCCCTTTGGCCTACCTTGGCCCTTGCACCTTCAGTGTTTTCCTATTTGCGCTTTTATCTTGTTAGGACTGATATTTTGTGTGAATATGTTCAGTTAAAAAGCACTGAACTTAACTAGTATTTATAGAGACTACACTATAATACATTTAACTTATACGGATAATAAATAAGGAACTTAGGATAAGATAATGAACCTAATATTCTATATATGTATACATCAGAGTGAACCTATATTATTCATTAATTCTATTTCTACACTCCCCCTCAAGCTGGCGCACATAGATTATATGATCCAAGCTTGCAACAAATATCTTCTATTCGAGGATATCAGAGAGCTTAAGTGAAGACGCCTGCTGATTGATCCTTAGAGTTTACAAATTTAGTAACAATGCATCTAGACGTGATTTTCTCAAGAATAAAGTGACAATTCACTTCTATATGTTTTGTCTCGTGAAACACTGGATTGGAAGAAATGTCCAAGGCTGATTTGTTATCACACAATAGCTGCATTGGCTTTTTATTTCCAAGTTTTAATTCCTGAAGTAAATGCTTTAACCAAACAAGTTCACATGTTGTTAATGCCAAGACTCAATATTATGCTTCTGCAGCCACATCAGCCACATCCTGCTTTTTGCTTTTCCAAGATATCATGTTACTGCCAATGAGCACATAGTAACCTGTTGTTGATCCCCGATCAGCATCGGTATAACCCCCAACTTGAGAATGACCTCTATAAGTCCATGTCTTGGTGTTTTCTTGATGTATCCGACAATTTGTATTGTCACATCCCAATGAGTGACACGCGGGTCTGGTAGGAATTGACTAACTACACTTACCAAGAGATATCAGGCCGAGTGATTGTAAGTTAGTTAAGTTTTCCAACAAGCCTCCTATAACACTTAGGATCTTATAAAGATTCCCCTTGTTCCAGTAATAGTTTGATATTCGGATGGATCGGAGTTTCCACAGGCCCACAATCTGACATACCAGTCTCCTCTAGAGTATCAAGAGCATATTTGCGTTATGGAGATTACGGTACCTGTGGAAGACTGAGCTATCTCAATACCAAGAAAATACTTGAGGTGGCCTAAGTCCTTAGTGTGGAAATGCTGAGAAAGATGTTTCAGATTGCCAATGCCATCTTCATCGCTACTAGTGATGACAATATCATCCACATATACAACTAGAAATATGATCTTGTGTTGTGTAGAGTTGCGATAGAAAAACAGAGTGATCATTCTCACTTCGAACCATACCAAATTGTTTGAGTACATTGTTGAATCTTCCTCTTAGGAATTGACATAGAAGACAATGAAGAAACAAATGCAAAATATGGAGAAGATAAACGACGATAGCTCAAGAAAGTGTAGATAGGATGAGGGTTACGAGTAGACCGTTTACCTTTATGAACGGCAATAGGAGGGTTAGCTGGAGGCAGTGCTGCGGTAAAAGCCGTTGGAGTAGGACCTGAATCCATAGGAGCATGAGGACGTGGGCGATGATAATATGTCTGGATAGGATAAGGAGGAGGAGTTTGTGGATGAGAAGTGTTTTCTTCTAGTAAAATAGTGAAAGGCACATGAAGGACATTAGTTACTGATGGATGCTCAACCGAAAATGAAAGAAAAAGTGGGGGTTCTTCAAAAAAGGTGATATCAGCAGAAGTGGGAGATACAAGAACAACATTGTGAAGCACGCATTCGATTGATTAAATAGCAAGTTATAATGATTAAGTAGCAAGCTGTAAGAACTGCGTTTTCCCATAATTTTAAAGGGACATGAGTGTGATGGAGCAACGTGCGTGCAATTTCGATGAGATGACGATTCTTGCGCTCAACAACACCATTTTGTTGAGGGGTGTGAGCACAAGAAGATTGGTGAAGAATGCCTTGAGACTGCATAAAAGATGAGAATTATGTAAAGAAATATTCACGTGCATTATCACTTCTCAAACAAGGCCCTAGCCATTGTTTGAGATCCATCGGCTAAGGTGACTACAGGAAGGTTGGATTGATAGGTGAGTTTGGTGAAAAGACGATTGTTACTAGAGATGTGGTCTGAGGTTCCAGAGCCCAAAATCTAAGGACCAAGGGATGATTGGGTGAGGCAAGCAACATAATTACCGTTCTAAGCAACAAATGTAGTGGTGGATGAGTTGGTAGTCTGATACGCCAAATGACGTTCATATTAAACAGTAGGAATTGTCACGAGTCGCAATTGGAGAATCTGATGAAGTTGACAACTGAATAACACCAGATAGAAGTCACAAAATAGTAAAGAACAGTGAAAAACATGCATTGAATAGTGAAGAACAGGACACCCGCAAAGTTGGACGAAGCCAAACAGCCCAAAAAGGGACCGGGGAAGACTCGCCTAGAAAAGCCGAGGGTGGCATGGTAACGGTGGCCGGAAAATATGCCGGACGCACTGTCACTTGCTGGAAATCTAAAACATCACTAGTAGGCCGAATTGACGGCCCGTGGCAGAGCTGGCGGCAATGGGCTTGCACGGGTAGGCCAAATTGACGGCGGCGAGTCTAGTGGTGGTGGCAGAGAGATCCAGAAAGAAACACACCCAACTGGTTGGATCAAAACAGAGCATACACGGAAGAGAAAGAGACACGTGGCTGAGAGAGAACAAACAGAGAAAAAAGAAATTTCAAATGGCTCTTGATACCATGTTAAGACTGATATTTCGTGTGAATATGTTCAGTTGAAAAGCACTGAACTTGAACTAGTATTTATACTTAGAGATTAAACTATAATACATTTAACCTATACAGATAATAAATAAGAAACCTAGGAAAAGATAATGAATCTAATATTCTATACATGTATACAGCAGAGTGAACTTAGTAGTAATCTTTACATTATTCATTAATTTTATTAATTTTATTTCTACGTATCTATTGTTCTTGTGCATTTGACGTATGCTTCCACTGACTGTTGAATTGTGTGTTGTGAAGGCCCATGTAAGAGGTCACCAAGTAAGGAAGCAGTATAAAACAATCATCTGGTCCGTGGGAATCCTGGAGAAGGTCATTTTACGCTGGAGACGCAAGGGTAGTGGTTTACGTGGATTTCGACCAGATGCCCTTAACAAAGCCCCCAGTCAACAAAATGAATCTGTGAAAGAGGATGATGATTATGATTATCTTAAGGAGGGAAGGAAACAGAGTGAGGAAAAGATTCAAAAGGCTCTTTCAAGGGTGAAGTCCATGGTTCAGTATCCAGAGGCACGGGCCCAGTATCGACGCCTGCTAAATGTTGTTGAAGACTTCCGTCAAACAAAGGTATTTTCGTAACTGAATATGTATTTGGCTTAACTTAATGGTATGATATATATGATTTGCTCATGATCATATTGGATCTCTGGCAGGCAGCATGTAATACGGGTTTGGTGAATTCTGAAGAGACAGTTGATGGTGTGGAGGATTTGATTGACATTGATATGCTTTTAGATGATGATAATTTCATTCCTATAGCATTTGACTGATTCTCTGCTGTGGCTGCTCTGCTCCTACCCTCCCCACTGTAAATACCATGCCCACTTGGCGGCTTTATTTCGCATTGGGGAAGTCCTAACATCGTCTTCATGTATATATTTCTAATCAAAATTACTTGGATTCAAAGCTGAATATAAATAGATAGCATAGCTACCATGGATTCTGGTTTGACAGTTCAAATATTGTAATCTAATGAAGACATAGTTTGATTTTGTTTATGTTGATTTATATTTATTATATATAACAGGACGGTTCTGTTTATAATTGGATGGGGCCTTGGGGATTATAGCATAATATGTAGCTTGCCAATATGTAACTGCAAGTTGTATAAATGTCGACTGTGGTGAGAAGAATTATAACTATGACCTAATTAGAGCTTGTTTTCTTGCTTAAAATTTATTTATTCATTTATTGGTCTGTTAGTTCTTTTTCATCTGGGTTAGAACTTTAGTCACAATCTCCTCGTTTATCTTAATAAAGAAGGAAAGGATGCACAAGTAGAAAAACATAACGCACTTAATTTGGGTTCTCTTTGGTTTGAGATTCATTCCATTGTTAACAAACATTATTTTGTGACTTTCTTTTTAGACAAGTTTTTGTTTTTGTTTTAATTGATAAATAAGTTCAAATAAATACAATAATTTTATATAAATCATAAGCTCTAGAAGACATTATTTGGTGTTTTTTTGAAAGTTTAAGACCATAATCTTTTTAATAAGAAAATATTTCCTAAAATATTTGCAGGCAAATGATAATATAGCGATGCAGTTGGAGTTTAATAACTTTTGTTAAGATTGTGTAAATTATTAGTGTATGGATAATATAGCGATACGGTTAGAGGTTAATAACTTTTGTTAAGATTGTGAATTATTAGTGTATCAATATAAAATTAAGATTATGATTGATTTAAGTTGTATGAACTTATTTTTATATTTTCTGAATGCAAGTTTGAGGCCGAGTCTTGTATTTGAATTGTATCATACTGTGAGCATTTTTTATTTAAATAGGATTGTCTAATTTTCTATAACCCCTTCAGAAAAACAAAACCATAATTCTATTGGTGATGTTTTTTTTTTAAAAAAGATTCTATTGTTGATGTAAATACAACGCAAACAAATGAGTCTGCAGAGCGCTGAAAGATTATAGTTTAGGACTTTGTGTAATTAGTAAAGCACAAGTTAATTTGGATTTTATTTAACGTGCACAAGAAAAAAAGTCACTTCAAATGTCATATTACTTATTTTTAAATTTTAATCATTAGATTTGTCTGGAAAAAAATGAGTTTATGTGGTAAAATCCATCTAATTATTTGCTTATCAGAGATAGCACAGGTTGAAGGGTAGTGGTTGCAAAGGCATTCTGTTCTTCCCCAAGGGGATGATGAAGAATTGAAGATCTGTTTTATATAGGCAATCTGCTACGAGTGATTCACAGGAAGTTCTGCAAAGTTTTCTTTATAAAGAATCTCTTCAACAAAACGGGTTTATTCTGAAGTCAAGCAGGGGAGGTTGCTCTGTTCATCAGGAACAGAGCATCAGAAACAGGGGAATTTGCATTGGGTGGTAAACACGTGGCAAAACTCCACCTCGTACACACACCAAATCAAGGTGTCTTTTCCACGCTGAACATGTCTATTATGATGATGATAATGATTGATGACGATGCCAGCATTAACGAATAATAACTGTTTTTTTTTTTAAGATTTCCTTTTCATTTCCCTTTGTGCTATCAAATCTCAATGGGATAAGATGGCTTTCTCCTATTCCTTACTTCCTTCCACCAAACACTCCTCAGACAAATTCATGTCATAATCTAGTATATACACACATATCCACTATCATAGCTTTATAAATCACTTCCTTCCTTGCTTTTCTTTTTTGCTTTCAAACTCTTGTTTACTACCCCATTTTCTAATCTTTATTCTTAACCTTCATCAACTAAGTTCTAATATATTAAAGTGTATGTCATAGTCGTGTGTTGAGATCTCCAAAAAACCCTTTTTTTGTTGGGTGAACTTTTTACATCCCATGCTTGGATCTTATAATATTGACACTCAAATGGAACGTGGTGGACGGTGCGTTTTATTATGAAATTATGCATATATATATATACTAGAAAAAAATAGAAAGATGGAATTTTATCTTCATACTATAATAATTAGAGTTATTTTATGTGATGTAACGTGTCGGCACAAAACGTTTTCAATATTTTTAAATTTGTTGAATGAGTTTTTACTCAAAAAAAATGATAAATGAGTTAATATCTTTTAATGATTAAGAGAAGTTTGCAACTCCTTGTACAATAAAGGAGTGTGTTAGTATTTCATACTTATATGTGGTATTATACTCTCACTTTGAAGGTATATATCTTTTGAGTTAAATTTTAATTTTTAAAATTTACAACATACTCCGGAAAAAAAAAAGAAGCTTGAGAAGCCCTAATTTATTTAAGTTGTGGGATCAAGTTTTATACTAAAAGAAAAGAAATTTTAGGGTATTATAAGTAAGCATAGGTAACAGCAAAATCCTTATAATTAAGTTAATAGCATACTATAGGAGTATGTATGGATAGATAGAGGTCCAGGCCTTTTATACCTTGGGACGAAGTGAATAAAATGGATTCCTTTTAACTAATTTTTTTTTATTAAACTATAAAAAAGTTTTGATATTATATACAACCTTATCAATACATCACAATTTCTGAGGGCATAACTTAACAATAACAACACTAACAACAAAATAGAAGCAACAGCATCAACATAGAAGCAACAACACAACAACAACCAGTAAAGAGGATGAATGCTTTTCCGAAAATGAATATATATATATACATGAACCCCTTCAATATTGGATTCTCGGCGGGTAAAAATATATCCAACGGGGTTAAAATAAAATAGTCAAGTAAGTATTAACTGATGAAGGAGAAAAAAGAAAAGAAATTAAAAGAAACAAAAGAATTTGGTTTAGCTGGCTTTTAATTCATTGTCTTTTCCTTTTCTCTTTTCCCTGTTTTGAACTTTATTACTAATAAGCCTAAACTGAAATTCCACAACTTTTGGTTGTTAGGGACTAGAGTGAGTGCTGATGGGCCACATGAGTGATCAAGTAACTCTGCTATTGTAATTTGACCATTCAGCTTTAACTGGTATATACACTTGGTGGTGGACCTGTGGTACTATAATGTAGGACAAAAAATAAATAAAAAACAAAAAATAGAGCAGTATAGTTTCTGATTTCCTGAGACTTTGTCAGCAGAGTCTATAATCTTACTAGTACTAGTACCCCTTCACAATTTTATCTTCATTTTAAAGCCGGAGGGAGCCCCACAAGATTCCTTGCCTTCAAAGGTGCAAACTTCTGTGTTCTTACACTCTCACATTTGGCATTTAATGTCTTGTTTCAAAAAATCTTAAGATTAAACCCATGACACTTTTTTGTCGTCAATTGCTGATTGTATGTTTCTATGCTCAGAGATGACAAAGAGAGTTAATGTCCTGTCTGAAAAATCTAACCTGCAGAGTTGACTTATTTAATGCAGATCCAATTCTCCCTTATAAAATAGTACGTACTCCTAGTATATATTATTAGTATTAGAATATTGTTAAACAGTGTCTTTTAACACACTTGTTATACATTTATATTATTATATTACTCTGGTATGTAAATTTATGCAAGTTTTAAGTATATAAAGCACAAGTTTTCATAAAAAAGAAAAAAAAATGGTTTTTGTAAGTAAATTTTGTTATCCTTTTGGGACAAGAGCTTTAGGGGAAAATGAAAGAATTATAGTAGTGGTAATAGAATTAGTTGCATAATAGAGAGTGATTGTGAGGGTAGAAAGTTTTGCTGACTTTTGAAGTCTCACAAGTCCCCACCCAAAGGATGCGAGAGACCCAACCAATGCTTGTTTATAGGAACTATGAAACCTCAAAAACAGCTGTAGTAATTAAACAAAGTGTGTCAGCATAATACTAATAGCAAATAGCATTAAAAACAACAAACAAATACGAAACTGCAAAGTCAATAAGGGCAAGCTCTGCCTTTTGGCTGCCATTGCAAACAAGACCCGGACGGTTACTTCTCTATTCTTCCCTATTAATAACTAATAACCTCTTTCTATTCTATCAGATAAAAAAAGGGCATTTTTTGATATAAGCTTTCGGCGTTCTCACTGATTGCTGTGCCTCTTTCTCTTCATTTCCCAGAGGACGGCAGAATTTGGTGATCACCCACTTCCCATTTAGATCTCTCCTCTCTTTTTTCTGGGCAAAAGATTCAATTTTTGGTTTGTTTGTGAATTTTCTCAGTCAGTTAATCATCTGGGTGTTAAATTCTTTTTTTTTCCCCTTTCCCCCGCTCTCCTCTCTGGGGATGGTTGTTCTGGCTGTTAGAATTGCTTGCTTTAGTGATCAGAATATTTTACTGATAATTCACAGTTCTTCGAAAGTTGTGCAGTTTCTCTGACGTCTTGTTTTTGTGAAATTTCCGGTTTTGAAGGTTAGCAGAGTAATTAGATGTTGAATGATAGACGGGAAAGGTGAGGTGGAGCTGAATTATATGGATAGTCTCTGTTGCTTCAACTCTGTCAATCAGGTGAGAATTTATGGCCTCTTCATTGTTTTGTTTTTGTTTTTATTTTTTATTTTATTTTGCTTTTGTCTCTGGATTAACCAATATCCGTGCACATACAAGTCCTTAACATTTAGCAGAGTTTTGGTTTATATTAGAGATGCAGTGTTCTTCTATTTGAAGATGAAGTTCTGCTGGTGCAGTGAGTGGCTAGGGATGTGTATGACTGCCCCATATATTGTATTTTCCATGCTTACTCGATGAAAACATAATGATAATTTTTTGTGCTTTAGTAAATAACCACAGAACAGATGAGTGGCCTATACTGACTGAGGTAACATGGAAGTGAGCATACCTTTGGTGTTTCAACGTTCAAGGCAGCTTTATTGATATGATCATCAATGGGAACCTTTACTTTTTTTGTGGCATGAAAAATATAGATGGCAAACTTTCTACTGGCTTGTTTCTTGACATGAATTTGGTACTTTTCTATGTTGAATGTAAGCTGATTTGTTGAGACAGTGCTCATTTTAAATGTTTTCTTTTAACACTGAAGCTGTCTAATTAATCTGCTTTTGACCCTTGGATGTTTCGTGAGTGGTTTTCCCTCTACTTTTCAGCTATTTATTACATAAGTTTTAATGTGTTCTGTACTACTATGTTAAGCAGGCGATTTTTTCGTTATTGTATTCTAACGTCAGGATTTTTAGGCGGTTGGAGGACGTTCTTCATGTAGCAGTGGCAAGGGAAAGAGCCAACAGTGCTCAGTTAAGTATGGCTTTAGCCTTGTTAAAGGGAGAGCAAACCACCCAATGGAGGACTATCATGTAGCCAAAATTGTCCAGTTCCAAGGGCATGAGTTAGGACTTTTTGCTATATATGATGGACACTTGGGAGACAGTGTGCCGGCCTATTTACAAAAGCATCTCTTCTCTAATATTTTGAAGGAAGTGAGTTTTGAACCAAACTGAAAATATCAATGTATTGATTGTTACCTTGAGCACATTTGATTCCCCCGGTAAAAATTCCCATTTTTCTCACTGTTACATATTGCATATAGTATGAAGAGTTTTGCTTGATGTCGAGATGATATTTGTAAAACTTCTTTGTTCTATAAAAAAAAAAAAATGTAGTGTTGTGTAATTTGCTTTGTGAATCTTTGTAATGCCTTTTTCCTTGATTTTAATTTGGAATTGAAAGTTTTACTCTTAAACTGTGAAACTATGATTATTCCAGGAGGACTTCTGGACTGATCCAAACAGTTCCATCATCAAAGCTTATGAGACAACAGATGAAGCCATTCTTTCTCACAGTCCTGATTTAGGGCGTGGAGGATCGACAGCTGTGACTGCAATTCTTATAAATAATCAGAAGTTATGGATAGCAAATGTTGGAGACTCAAGAGCAGTTCTGTCAAAGAGAGGGGTTGCTATACAAATGACTACTGATCACGAGCCCAATACTGAAAGGGGCATCATCGAAAACAAAGGCGGCTTTGTCTCAAACATGCCAGGTTCTTTAATTAACCTTATTGAGTTCATGTCTATGAGATATTGCCTACATGTTCAATGCGGGATTTATCTTATAATTCTATAAGATTACAGTAATGTCAAGTGTCAACTGCTTGATCATGACATGATTCTCATTTGCATTCTCAAAAGGAGGATGGGAAAGAGACACATCTTACTTTGTTTGTAAAAACAATTTGCTAACATCAGTTTTAAGGCTTAATGCTACAATGGAACTTTTCTTCATTTTTTCAAAATTTGTGGATGCATTTGTAGAAACTCATTCTTTACACCTCTGTGGTCCAAATGGCAAAGGCATGTATGTATATAATAACTACAAGCTATAACAATCTTGAAAGTAGATTACCACCTCTGCTTGACTTATATTTAGTAGAAAGTGAAGGATAGGTTCCATGAAAGTTTAAAGTTCATCCTTTGTGATTCATTGGTTATGCTCTTGAAAATTGAAATACTGAAATAAAAGAATATCTCATGTCCTTCCCTTTTGTAGAAACTGTATTGGAATATACACATATCTAGAGCCCAATACCCTAAGAAACCTGAATTTCATCAAATCAACCGTGTATTTTTGTTGACATAGTGCCACTGCCACCGTTTTGGTTCAGAAGATGATTGGACCATTTGCATGAACAAGTTTCCTCTTGTTTTTTTGTCATATACTCTAACAGAGTGCAGGACTTAGATTCATAAGTTGTATAATATCTAGTCTAGCAGGCAACCCTTATGCCACTTAAGTTGAAAACCTTGCTTCGTTTAAATCTTTTAAACCTTATGCCATGTTTGGTTCCATTTGGTTAAATGATATGAATGTTTGAATCCATGGTTTACTCATTTTGATATCAGGTGATGTTGCAAGAGTGAATGGGCAGCTAGCAGTTTCTCGAGCATTCGGAGACAAAAACCTAAAATCACACTTAAGATCTGATCCTGATGTCCAACATGATGACATTGACACAGATACTGAGCTTTTGATACTTGCTAGTGATGGTTTATGGAAGGTGGTTAGGTTATCCATGGTTATCTATTTCTAGAGCAGTTTTTGCATGATCACACTATCTTTAATTTGAACACAACCAAACCAATCAAACATTATAATAATGTCAATGTCAATAAACATTTTAAAGTATACTTTATTATTATGAGAATTACTCTTTTACTGTTAATTATTATTTCAGGTAATGGCAAACCAAGAGGCAGTTGATATAGCTAGAAGGATAAAAGATCCGCAAAAGGCAGCAAAACAACTAGCTGCTGAGGCATTGAAGAGAGAGAGTAAGGATGATATTTCCTGCATTGTAGTTCGTTTCAAGGGATGAAAAAAATAAAATAACATAAAAATAAACAGCAACATTATTAGAACTTAGAATTAGTTCTCCCTGAATTATTCTAGAGACAAATATTCTGTTACCATTTCTTTGGATTATATATCTCAATCTCATGAATTCCGTTTTAAGTTTGGAATTTTTCTGTAAAATCGCAAGTTCTACTTCAAATTAGGTGGTGGTGCCATTCAGTATTTCTTGATTTCTTCCGTGTAGATTAATATAATTAATTACCATTATTGTTCTTTGTAATTTGCATTATGACATGAACGGTTTGAACATGAGAATTATGCGTTTGTATAAATATACTTGAAATGGCCCTTGCTATTTTTTATTTTTTTCTTTCTTTCTTTCTGGTAAATATGTCAATGCCGTTTGATCATGCTTTCTTTTATTCAAAATTTCAAATTAACACCTCTTTGGAGATCTCAACAAGAGAATACATAATTATCCATTTTCCATTATCCCCTTTTTTTCTCTTAAGTAAGCGTTGGTTCCCTTGTTCACCACTTGGATCTGTATAGGACTCATTCAATTAATAATATTTTTGGGTAAGAAATTTAGTCCGTGTAATTAGTTTATAGTTAAAATTGTTGGATTTTAAATTAAATTAATTTTTTTAAAAAAAATTAGAGATTAAATTGAACTTTCAATAATAAACCAAAAAAAATAACTTATAGATTTTTTTAAAATTTTAGGAATCAATATAATTTGAAGTTAAAATATTAATTAAAAATTAACAACGTGAACTAAAATACATTTAAAAAAGAATTTATTTGCATTGCAAGTGGACAAATAGTACATGCCCCATCACTCTAAATGTCTTTGTAAGACTTAAAGCAATTTTAATGGTTTCACGGTTAATTAAAGATGCTCTTAGAGAATATGAATCTCATTAGGGAAGTTGGATTTTGGTTAGCAAAATCAACATCTGCAAAAATCACAATAGTTACTCTTTGCAATAAACTATTTTCATTACTCTTCCTCACCGACCCACACTGAGATTATAATCTTCTTAAATTTATTTGAGGTAAATATAAAAGAAATAGACTGAATAATTTTATGAATTTAACTTTAATCTGATAAGTGAGACTCATAAAATTATTGTGTTTATTTCTCTTATATTAAACCCCTTATACTGATATATGAAAAATGGGCACATCATTTTTATTTATTGTTTCTATTTTTTGTTTTTTTATTATTTTGAAAATTTTTAGAGAAAATATTTAAAATGACTTGAATCTTGTTTTCCGTCACTATCGGTATTTTTTTTATACAAAATTTTAAAAAATAAGAAATAACGATGAAAAATTCTAATAAGTACCATATAATTTTTATTTAATAATCCTTAAAAATATTGAAATTCTACTACTTCCGTTCTTTTATAAGTGTCAATTTTTTCCTTTCTGTTGTACTGTAAAAAACAAATAAGTGTCGATTTTTATTATTTGGATACACTAAGAAGAGATTTAAATTTGTTTGGTTTTTTATTAAATTCTTGATAATCTTACTATTATAATCTTTTAAATCATTTTGATATTCTCATATAACTTTATAGAAAATATGTTAACAATTAATTAAATTTGAGATAAAGTATAAGAGTATAATTGATTAAAAAAAATTAATATAACTTTAAAATTTTAGAAATTTTTTTTTTAAATACGATATTTAAAAAAGAATGGATTGAGTAAATTTTAGTATTCAAGAGGTGAAATTTACATTATTACTAGCACGTGACCCGTGCGTTCGCACGGATCTTTGATTACGCGTTTGTGAGTGTGTGTTAATGTCTTGTAATAAATATACAATAGCATAATTAAAATTATTAAAATATTTAATAAATTATTTTACAATATAATGATTAAAATAAAAGATATAATTGAAATTAAAAAACATTACATTTAAAACATTCACCTTAATTATACCTTAATCTATAACTTTTTATCGACACAATCTTTACCGTGAAGAATTACTTTTTATCGACACAACTCTTCATTGAAATATTCTTTACACCTCAACTATTGCACAAAACGATTAAATATGAAAAAGACCTCCACAGTTTATTATGAGACTCTTGTTGCACAATAAATTAGACTTTTAATATTATTAAAACATGATAACACACTTACAAAAAGTAAAATAAATGCAAGTAACATATTTATATAATGACTTATATACTAACTTTATGAAAACTTACATAATTAATATATAAGAAAAAAATTTATGATATTATGTACACAGATTTAATTGAAGTTTGATCCTATATTTGTGAATCACATGATAAGTTCATTCTTAACAAGTATATGTTATCTTATTCATAAATAATTTAACAAATTAATCCCAAGGGTTGGCTTAATGGTGTAAGGCCCCGCTAAGTTCATAGGAGGGACGATTCACAGCGAGAGGTCCCGTGTTCGAATCTCAACTATGCCAAATTCTAGAGGGTCAGCGCCAGCCACGCAGCGCGAACATAAATGAAACGTGAAATGAAGGGAAGTGGAGAGGTAAAAAAAGAAGTTAGAGAAAAAGAGTAAACAAAAAAATTGGAGGAAAATTGGATGCATGTGAGAATGACACATGACATGAAATATAACTTGGAATTCAAAAAAGAGTTTTTTTTCTTATAATATATGATCCAATGATGAAGCTTTGTTGGGATTGGGGTTGCCATGGCCCCCAAACTTCTCTAAAAGATTCTAAATGTGTATAATAGGATGTATGTGGTGTACTAGTTTAATTGATAACTATTATCTAATTGTCTAATAGATGCTTTGTAGTACTATCTTAATACTTTTCACATTCTACTCCAATAATGTGGATGGTTCATAAGGGGCTTGGTATTGGAAATTAGTGTGCCAGGCCATGGGATCTTTTGCAAAAATAGGTGTCATTCTATGGATGCAGGTGTTATGACTATGCACAAGAGTGAGTTACATTTTATTGCTTTTGAAATGTATAAAAAAATAAGAAAAATAAATTATTATTGTGTTATTACTATTTAGCATTTTCTATACTTATTTTCTCTTCTTTGTATGTTATATCACCTTTGATTTTTTTTCAATAACTTTTTGTTTCTATCTCTTTTTTCTATACTTTTTTACACCCATAATTAAATGTACAATGATAATTTTTTATAAGAAATAAGAAACTATGTTATAATCGATTGTGCATCTGTCTACGTGACTCTCAACAAGTGATATATAACGATTTTAATATTAAATTATTCTTCAACTAAATCTTTTTTTGGGATAATCCAATTGTATTGATAGGGTACCTGTATTAAAAAAAAATACAAGAAAAGCATAAGTTCATAATTAAGGCATACCTCAATATTAGATTTCTTTCGAGATAGCCACAGAAATTAAAAGCTATCTAAAGAAAAAAATAGAATGATGTGGTGCCAAAAACCAAAACACGAACATCTAACACAGACCCCTTCCGAATAAGTAAGATTACAAGTTATTACAATTGAATAAATTCGTAGCAGGCAAGCATTCTCATCATGAAAAAAGTAATAAAAATTCTTTGCAGCCGCTTTTATTCATAACCAAGAGTTGAGCTTTATGGTGTCTATAATTGAGGAATAATTCCAAGGTGAATCTCTGAATATTTTTGCATTTCGCACGTTCCAAATTGCCCAATCTATAGAGAACCATACAACTTGAAAATTGGCGTGATTCGGTTTTGTTCCCACTGTTAATTCCATAAATTGAAAAAAATGATAGTAGGAATTAAAATAGAAAGCTGTCAAAACTCCCAACCATTGCGAAATGGCATACCACACAGCGGAAGAGATAGAGCAGCCAAAGAACAAGTGAGAAATAGATTCAGAACACAACCCACAAAGTGCACAGAAAATATCATTCGCCAGAATGACTCCTCTTCTTGCTAAAGCATCCTTACAAGGAATTCTTCCCAACATCATTTTCCAAGTGAAAGATGAAACTTTAGATGGAACCAAATTATTCCAAATTAACTTGGAAAAATCATCAGGAGATGCCTTAATTGCGGCTGCATATGCTGAAGTTACGGTATGACAATTTGATTCAGAAGAACACTAAGTCCATGAATCATCAACATTTCCCTGAAAATTAATTGAAGCAAGAATTTGCACAAATTTGTCAAATAATTTTCTTTTCCAAACAAAGAATTTTCGTCTCCACCTTCATTTCCAAACCCAATGACCGTCAACCCACTCACCTAAGCTTTTGATGGAAGAATCTTTATTCTCAGAAAGAAGATAAAGTTTGTCAAATAATTCTTTAAGACTAAAATCCCCCAGCCATATGAGGGAGCCTTGAAAAAGGAAAAGTAGTAGATCGGAAGGGAAGAGAGGACAGAGTTGAGGAGCACTACGCGACCCCCAAAAGACAGTGACCGAGACTTCCAAGATTCCAAACGAGACTTGATTGTCGCAATAACGGGATCACACAACACCTTTTTTCTTGGCTCTCCACCAACTGGTAGGCCAAGATAAACAAATGGGAACGATCTTGATTTACATTGAAGTACATTTGAAGCCAAATCCAACCATCCATCTGGTACATTACAAGCAAAGAGCTTGCTTTTATTAAAATTCACTTTGAGGCCCGAGATCAGCTCAAATAAAATCAGCATTTGTTTAATTGAGAGAATATTATCCATGGAAGCTTCTCCTACTATTAGGGTGTCATCTGCAAACTGCAAATGAGATACCACAAGGTCTGCAACTCCAACCTTTACTCCTCTGAATTCATTGATAGCTCTAGCCTTATGCATCATACGACTAAAGCCCTCTGCTGCCAGAAGAAAAAAAAACGGTGAAAGAGGGTCACCTTGTCTTAATCCTTGCTTGGGAGAGAATTCGTCCGATGGGCTTCCATTGATTAAAACAGAGATGCGTGCAGAACATAAGCATTCATAAATCTAATTCCATTCTTCAATTAGTGTTATGAGCTAGGTAAATCTTTAGAGGCACAAAAATGCACAATAAATTTATCAAAAGAAAAAAATGTAAAATGTAACATTTTAACGGATGCATTCAATCGGTCAATTAAATTTTTGGAGCTAGAATGAAAAAAAAATTATGTATATTGATTAAGTTTTCACAAATTTGAGATTATTTTTCTCTCTTAAATAATAAGATAATGTTATTTCGCCATATAAAAATAGTATTACTCCAATTATTTTCCTATTGCTCTACTCAATTACTTATAATATATATATAAATAATTAATGATAAAGATAGGAATGAAGAGACATCTTTTTATTTTATACTTTTGTTCGTAATAAAATAATAATTAATAAAAAGGACAAAATAATCTCTTTTAAAAAGTTTTATAAGTCTAAACAAACTTATAAAATTAGTGTATGATCCACCCTTTTAACATAAATACTAATCCCGAAGTATTTTATTATTATTATTTTTTAATAGAATGAGAGAATGTCGAAGCTAGATTCGCGCGTCTCCTGATGAAATCGCATTCCTTCCTGAAAATTCAGTTCTGAGCGGCGCACGATAGCAATTTGCTACGATGATCGTGTCCAACTCACTGAGACTCATCAAGGACAACTCCTCCAACCCTAAACTCTGGTTGCTCCTCGGAATCGGAGTCGCCGGCGTCGTCGTTCTGGCTGAGACCCGTCGGAGGAGGAGGACGAACCCACAAAAAGTTGACTTCGGTGCTTTCGTTGAGCGTTTCCAGCTTCTTCCTTTCCCTCAGCCTCCCCAAACCAACCAAACGCAATTGCTCTCTGCTCTTACCTTTGCAATCAAGGACATGTTCGTTTCTCACTTCTTTCCCTTAGCTTCAATTTTTCACGGTCTATTGATTTTAAGATAACTGTGGCAGATTTCACGTGAAAGGCTATGTGACCGGGTTCGGGAACCCTGACTGGAAAAGGACGCACGAGGTGGCTGAGAACACTGCCATGGTTCTCACTGCTCTGCTCAGTAACGGCGCTACTTGTGTTGGCAAAACTGTCATGGATGAACTCTCTTTTGGGTAATGATTAATCAATTAGTTACCATTTCTTTTTCTTCTGTTGCCGATCTCATGTTCTGAAATCTGAACTGATTTGCTTTACTCGTTATGCGGTGCCGTGGTAGAATTTCTGGTGAGAACAAGTTCTATGGAACGCCAACTAATCCTCTGATGCCGTCGTGTATCCCCGGAGGTTCTTCCAGTGGTTCAGCTGTTGCGGTTGCTTCTGGCCTCGTTGACTTTGCTATTGGTGAGTTTACTTGGTTCTCCATTCATACCAAAATGCTATTCTGTCCATTTTTCATGTTTTTGTCACTTACGTGCAGCCATTGTCAATCTAACAATCAACATCTCTTTCTTGTCTAGGGATTTGGGATTGTTATGCTGTAATCCTGTAAAGTTGGTCTTCTTTTTTCTTTTGTTTTTCTTGTGGGGGGGGGGGGGGCTATCACTCAGTTTGAGTGATTTGCAATGTTAATTAACTTATTCACAACTTTTTCTGGAAATAGTATTTCACTCATCAAGTGTTTGTAGTTTGTACTGGAATTGATATTTTGAATTTTAATTTAGTTAGTAAGAATTACACGGCTGCTTCATTTGGTTGCTGAGGCCTGAGAGAAAGGAGGGAGGATGCAAAGATAATTTGAAATCATAAGGCTATCTCTCAACCAAAGCAGCTGTAAGATTCAAATTTTGATGTCCTTCTTTCTTCTTAAAGTTGGTTTATATATGATTCATATATTAATATTTTTTTAGTTGCTTGTCAAAAAAGAAGTCTATGTACAGTCTTCTTTCTTATACCTGATTGTAAATCTTCTACAGTGTTATAATGGGTTTTTGTTTGCTGACATCGGTTGTAAATTCAGTTTCATGGTTGTTCTGATTGACTCATTATAATAGTTGCTTAAGTTTCAGGATTCTAACTCTTATGTTTATTACAAGATCTCTTTCATACATTATTGTAGCGTGACTTCCCATACATACTCTGCTTCTTTAAGATCCATAATAGGCTTATTGTAGCATGATTCATTATGATGTTTGCTTGAAATTTCTCTCTCAAGTTTTAGCACCTTAACTTGGAAAAATTTGCATTTTTGTAGGTACTGATACTACAGGATGCGTGAGAATTCCAGCAGCATTCTGTGGTATTCTTGGGTTTCGGCCATCTCATGGGGTTGTATCCACCATCGGAGTTATTCCAAATGCACAAAGCTTGGACACTGTTGGTATGATGCATAATTTTGTGATTTTGTTGCTATGATTTTTTCTTTTTGGTCTCTTGCTACAATTTCAAACTTGTTATATATTATGAGGTTTTATCCTCTAGAACTATCCACATATATCTTTTATCTTTTTAGATCATTGAATTCTGCATCATGTTGTCCTTGTACTACCTCTGTTCCAAAATATTAGTCACTTTAGCAAAAAATTTCAATTCCAAATTGTTTGTCACTTTTACATTACCAAGAGTGCATTTATTATATTTTTTCACTTTTTTTCATTATTCTATCCAATAAGCATCAAGTAACCTTTTAAGTCAAAGGTTAATTTAGTCTATTCACTATTTATTTGTTAGTTTCAAGATGAATTAATTACTCTCCTTAATCTTTGTGTTTTTTCCTAATGTGAAATATTTTGGAATGGAGGGAGTATCTAGTTTATGTGGAGGAATTAAGAAAGTAGATAATAGGTTGATAAATTTACGAATGAGCCCTATATTACAAAATATGGTTGGTAGTGCTTTCAGCTGTTTGACATGTCTTATACTCAGGGTTTTGTTCTTCCATTGCAGTTTAATTAATATATGATTACCTTAATTAGAAATTACTGTTGAATTGGGACTCCTTTCTTTACCATTGTTTTTGTGTACAAATTTTTTTGATATTTTTCTCTATGATTGTTTACACCTTTATTTGTAGGATGGTTTGCTCGAGATCCATCTGTCCTACATCGGGTTGGACTTGTTTTACTTCAACTGAATTCAGTGGAGCCCAAAAAGACAAGGCGTATTATTTTTGCTGATGATCTTTTTCAATTATCTAAAGTTCCTACACAGAAGACAGTATATATCATCGGCAAAGCTATTGAGAATTTGTCTGATTGTAAGTTCCAAGAGCTTTGAAGTCCAATCTGTGATTCTTTTATTCGTTTTAGATAAAAAAAAATTATGGTTGATTGTTATTGCAGTGAATGAAAAAACTGAATATCTAGACCAGATGAAAAGGAAATTTATGTGTATTATGAACTTTTGAGTCTTTGTCCTTTTGGTTTTGCAGATCAGTCTCCAAAGCATATCAATATTTGCCAGTATATTGCCTCTAATGTGCCCAGTCTAAAGGGGTTTCTAGAACAATTAACACACCAACAAAATGGAGCATCTGTAGTAAAAGCTCTCACTTCGGTTATGTTATCATTACAAGGGTATCCTAATAAATTTTTCAATGTATTGTCATTGGATTTATGTTATATTATGTTAAACTTTATGTTTCTTTATAATTGATGATGACCAATCATATCCTTTTTTGATAAAAATATTTTTATTTCATAACCCTGCTTTTGCAATGTTGCACCTGCTCGTCAGATATGAATTCAAAACCAATCATGAAGAATGGGTCAAATCTGTCAAACCCAGGTTAGGGCGTCATGTATCTGGTCGTGTTACCGCAGCCATTAATACTACACATGATAATATAAAAGCCTTGTATAAAGCCAGAACTGAGATGCGAGGTGCTCTTCAATGTTTATTGAAGGTACTGTAATATCTGCAGTTTATTTGGCCTGTAATGCTTTGCTGTAATGACGTAATGTTACCAAGTTTCAAATGGTATTAAACTATACCATAGTGGAAAAAGAAAAAAAAAAAAGAATAATTGTTGTTGTTACCCTCCTTTCCTATTTGGGGTTTTTTGTATTGAAATTAACCTTAGCTTGGGATGAACAAAATCCATGAAACTGAAAAAATTAATCCAAAGTCTAGTAAAGCACTTAGTTTTCATATAATTTTTTGGAAGAAGTGATTTTTCTTGAACCTCTAACATGGGATTTGTTTACTTACATATGATGACAACCTAGATATATGATTCTTATTATGAAATGACAAATAGGTTTTATTAAGTCTACTGTATGGCTTTACGTTGATTGTCCTGCAGGATGGTGGAGTACTAGTTATTCCCACTGTTTGTGACAATCCATTAAAACTTAATACAGAGAAAGGGTTTTCTTCTGAGTTCCATGACAGAGCTTTTGCATTATCTAGCATTGCTAGTATGTCTGGATGTTGTCAGGTAATTTGATTGTATTTTTAAAGCTCTCTGAAGATCTTTTTCCTCTTCGAAATTTTTATTTATTTTTCTGAATGTTTGCTTGACTTTTATATGGGCTTTTACACCATTTATAGGTTGCAATTCCATTAGGATACCACAATGGTTGTCGTGTTTCTGTTTCATTCATCTCAATGCACGGAGCTGATAAATTTCTTCTTGATACGGTCTTGGATTTGTATAAAACTCTTCAAGAGCAAGTTAATGTTGCTTCTTATGCTTTGCCACCACCAGACACAAATGGTAATTTGGAAACTTCTGAACTTTTGAAGGAGAAGGTTTGTTCTCTTCAGCGTTGTCTATCAGGAACCCTTTCAAAATTTCTTCTGTAAATGTGTACTTATCTTGTAAAACCCATGATTCCATGAAGTTTGTTTAATAATGAATGTGAACTTGAACGTTGGGTTCTATAACTATTAACTAACCAAGCCTAGGTAGAGCTTGCAGATACTTGGCTTGTGGGTTTATGATCCATTTGGATCTGCTGCATATTTGTATCATGTTCTGGGTTATCTTGAACTATTTTATGAATATCAAAGGTTTTGAAGTTTATAGTATTGTTCTGTCATTTCTATCTGGATATCCACTCTATTATTTTTTAAACTTTTTCGTGAATAACACTAGGATCTGTAGAAATTTTTAATTGATTAATTAATTTTCAACTTCTGCTATGAGGAATCCATAAATTATATTTTCATTATTTGGTGCATGTGTGCTTGAATTATTTTGATTTAAGAGCCACTTGTGGTATGAATCTTGGGTTGACGGATTGGTGTGTTTGTTTCACTGTTTGCTCAGTATGGCTTGTGTTCCGAATTCCGATAATATATAAACTGTTATAGTTTGTTTGGACACAAATCCCTATCACATTCAATGAAACTACAATTTATTGTTTAAGTGAAAAATACTTTCACGCCAACTCATATGGGGAAAAGGGGTTGAATGGTACAGTTTTTCAGTATATGGCATGGATCACTAATAGAGGCTTTTCTTCAGGGAAATGCGGCCTTTAAAGGAAGGCTGTGGAATAAGGCAGTCAATTACTACACAGAGGCTATTAAATTGAATGGGAAAAATGCAACTTACTACTGCAACCGGGCAGCTGCTTATTTAGAGTTAGGATGGTATGAGGTCTTTTGTTTTTCAGTTGGTACTTTTCATCATTTTTCTGTATACTTGCTACATGCCCTGTGAACTTATGCAGCTTTCAGGAAGCTGAAGAGGACTGCAATCAGGCCATATTACTTGATAAGAAGGTGAGAAGTTGGGTAGCTAACAGTAGCAAAATCAGGAAAAACTTGTATTATATAAATTGCAATATATAATTCTAAAATTTGGACTCTAATAACTATCAGTTGTAGGAATACGGTCGTCCTTATTATGAGTGCTCCAAACATACCATATCTTCTATTACATCAAAATGCTGGTCACACCTCACACCATCTTACATGATGGGTATCTTTTTTTGTAGTTTGTGTTTTCCTGGGAGTCTATTAAATTTTGATATCTAAATCTGTACAATACCTATAGCATGTATCAATTTCTTTTAAAATTGTGTATCATTATTTATTCTAATGCAGAATGTGAAAGCATATCTAAGGCGTGGAACAGCTAGAGAATCACTACTTCGTTATAAGGAGGCTCTTCAAGGTCTGTCTTAGTTTTTGAAAAACTATGTTCTATGTCATTTGAATCCAATTTGGAATGCTGCTACTGCAAGAGTTCTCGACAAAGATACATCCGAGGAATTCTATAGGCTGTCCAACAATGTTGTTGATGTTTTCCTAACTTCCTAAACCATTATCTCATGCAATGCAGATTTCAAGCATGCTCTTGTACTTGAACCGCAGAACAAGACTGCTAGTCTTGCTGAGAAAAGACTCAGAAAATTGATGAGTTGACGCGTCCTGTTTCCGTAAGTCTGACCTCCCTCGCTGTCCAACTTGGGAATGTTAATGGCTGTGGAGATATGATTCTACCTTCTTTCTTGCATTCTATACCTACGAAGTGAAGTAAGGTAAATCGAGGACAAAGGAAAGACGAGCTCTGTTTATGGTATGCTCCATTTTTCAACTCATCTAGGCATTTTATTTTATTTTATTTTTTGTAAAAAACGTTATTCAATATTGCATATAATTCAGATCTGTATCTGCATATATACACTCCTTGTTTCCTCTCTCGCTCTCTCTCTCTCTCACACACACACACTCACCCTTACAAGTGTGGTCTAGCGGCCTCGTGTACTTCAATGTGGACTTATAATAATGGTACGAACACTGAAATTCTTAGAAGATAGTGCTAAATACTTTTGGATCCTTGTTTTCAAAATCATGTATCCTTTAGCTTATTTTTCTTTGTTATTGTAAGGGTATTGTGTGTATACTTACCTAAAATAAAGGAGGTAATTGCAATGTTTTAAAATTAAGAGTAGTTAAGATGTTATAAAACTAAGAGATCAATGTATAAGAATTATACATGAATTAAGAGAGATGTGTGTGATTTTTAAAATAAGTAGAGTTTAAGTGTATTGAACATTAAACTCAGGGAAAGTTAGTTACACTAACCGTATTAAATGATTCATTTTTTTGGGCAAACTCCAAGTATGATAGTCTCACTTTTCTTCCCTCAACAGCAAGCATTTTTGCTAATTAACATTCTTAGAGAAGTTCTCATAATACATAGCTAAAGAGAAGCTAATTATGATAAGCCAATTATGATTATATCTAAAGAGAAGCAAACTTGGATTGCACCATTTCTAATTTTCTTATTTATTCTAGTTCTCATGTTCGGTTACTTAAGCTCTTCTAGCTGATTTATTATTTTTTTAATCAAATTCTACTCGAAGTCGAAGGATAGTTCTTTACTCCGTAATTTCTTTTCTTTGGGCCTTTATTTTCTTTCATTTAAAAAATATATATCTTAGAGATTAGAGAAGTAATACTACTTGAGTTACATTAATTCTTGTTGAAAAAAAAATTATTTTCATTTTAAAACTATTGTTATTTAAGATTTTTTTCACATATATTAAGAAGTTATTAATAGTAAAACTTTATAAAGAGTTAACAAAATTACCCTTATTTATGATTAGTAGATGATAGTGATGAGAAAAAAATGATTGTGATATGTATTTATTAGATGAGGATAAAAGAAAAAAACATAATTTATTACATCTTGAAATTTGAAAATGATAATTATTTTAAAATAAAACAAAATTTAAAATGATTATAATTTTAAAATGGAGAGTAGTTCTTTATGTTATTACTACATATAGGACCAAAAATCATCACGTTCATTTCAATGGTGGTGATGGGTGATGACCGACTACGTGAAAGACACATGCATCCCAATCATCATCATCACATCCTATAAAATTCAAGTGTGTATCGAAATAAGAGAGAACCTTTGTAAGACAAACATGTTGCGCTTACCATTGTAAACGTGTAAGTGCCACCAGAAAGCAACAAGACACTAACAACCGTTTTTTTATATTTTATATTCATCAGGTCACTAAGAACTAACTAACTAATCATATAAGGAAAAGATATCTCATAAGCATTTTCTTTTAGGATGAAAACTAAGCTGGCAGGAGAATTTGGGGAATTTATGACATAATGCAATCCTATATTATGATTATTTTTTTTTTTTATAATGAGTGTCGTTTTAGGGAATTTTTTTAAAAAAATATAGTCGTTTTATATTTTTAATGCATTACTAATTTTTTTTTTCATTTTATCTTTATAAAACAATTAATGTCAATTAGAAATATAATTAAATAATTAATGAGTTAATCATTAATAGGATTATTTTAAGAAAGTTTCTCTGCTTATTATGATATTTAATGTATTTTTTAATCTTCGTAAAGCAATTTTAAACAAATGTCATTTTGAAACTAAGAGAATATCAGCAATTTTAAATAAATATCATTTTGAAACTAAGAGTATCAGCTATATTTTCTAGATGATCAGCTCCACAATCCTTCTCTGAACACATGAGGTATACCAACCAAATTGAAAGAAGTCATGAGGTGACTAATATCACGAACTAAGGGAAAGCAAGTGTGAGATTGGTCATATCCAGATAATACTAAAGAAATGACAACTCTAGAATCCATTTCAATAATAGCCCGAGTATCACTGTGATGTTTAAGAAGTTTTAAGTTGTAGTACAATCCCCATAGTTTGCTCTGACAGTAGCACAATGGTCAATTCTATTTTCTCTTTCTATTTCTATTAATAAAAAATACTTTAGTGAGAGAGGTAAAATTTGTTTTAGCTATTTTTTTTGTTTTGTGGTAAACTGTTAAACCGATCTAGCTATAATTTGAGAAGCACTCCATCAAGTTTGCTAACATTTGTATTATCCCTCTTAATAATGGTAGTGTCACACTTCTTTTTAAAAAATATTATTCAGAAAATATATCTCTCTCTACTTTTGTATAAATTTTTCTAAAATTGGGAATAACGTCCCTACTAAAAAAGTGTTCACATGAAAATAAACTTGGAATATTTACATGAAAATACCATTATTTTTTACAAAAATTATTAATTTTTTCAGTTTGAAACTATAGATATTCATTTTCCGACAGACAATCTTCCTAGAGTTAAAAATATTCATAGCTCAATAGTAATATAATTAGATTTTGAGTTTTGCAAACGAGTGCCTTTAGGACACTAATTCAAGTACAATAGATAAACTTTTGATTTACTTAAAAAAATAATATGCATTAGAAGGTGTTTTAATTTTTAAAATAATAAATGCTCACATCTTCTATAGAGAATTTTTAAAAAAAGGATTTTTCTATCACATGCAGCAATAAAAAGTTTATATTGGAACCGACAAAAATTAAATGTGATATATATTAATCATATATTAAATACTTTGAATTTTAATAAAATATTTGTAATTTGGTTATTCTTAACTTGTACAATTTTACACAAGATAGAAAAATTCTTTTTAAAAAAATACTTATTTTATAAACAAAATTTATTTGTATATTTTTAACAATAGCCCTTAAGATACTTTTTAATATTTCTCTAATTTTATTTAAAATAATTACTTTTCATGTGTAGATACGATTACAAATGATTTGGTGATCACCAACCTTCTTTTTATTGTATGTATGTGATATCTAACAATTGATTAATTGATTTATTATGATGAATAATTTATTTTAGTTTTAGTAATAAGAGTCTATTTATTTTAATTTTGTTTAGTTCTATTAAAGTCAAGAGATAACTAACTCCATAGATTGGTTTAGTGGTCTTATGCCAAATTCTCGGAATTAATGTCAGCCACGCAGTTAATATTAATATCTTTTGTTTTTCTTTTCATGATATATATCTACCATAAAAAATTTGTGATTAATTCTTTTTTACATTCATAAGCACGGCTCTTTTTCATATAGTATAATTTATGCATGAATTTCATCACCATATACTTTTTTGCAGCGCTCCCCCTCCCCTCTCTCTCTCTCTCTCTCTCTCTTTACACAAATTTTTCTCCAAGTTGGATAGTTCAAAACCGATTTGTTGATGAGACTCTTCGTTGGACTCTCTCACTACCTCAGATTTCATGTGATGATGAACTAATGACCGAGATACGGTTGCAAACGTGCTAAATACATAATCTGTTAGAAAAGGATATATATCCCTTATTTTTGGTATAGCAGAAATTTCCCCTTCAATTATGTATTTTTCGCATGTATCGTAACAAAATGACATTAATTCAACTCGCAATGCTAATCATGTTTTATCTATTAAAAAACATGAGTCCCTCTTCACGTTTCTCTACGGTCGTTTGCTGGTATTCCCTACTTCAATTTAAAGCGAATATCACAAAAATCAATAATTAAAATATTTTTTTTTAGAATTGTTAGTTAGTTTTTTTGTTGTATAATAAAAATTGATGAGATGATGATATTAGCACAATTGATAAGTTGTTTGAAATTGAATATGTAGTTGTTCCCAGTCATGTAGCTAAGTTGATAATCACATGAGACATATGTATGTGAATATAAAGTTTGATCCACGGTTGTACTACTTTCATATGAGAATTGAATATGGAAAAAAAAAGAAGAAAAGAGAAAAACAGATATAAAAATAAGGTGTCAAATAAAACGGATTCTTTCTTATTGAGTGACTATGGACATGTATTAAATGATTAGATCACAACTTACAATCAATCTATATCATATGTATTATATTCTTTTATATCTTATGTCAAATGTCAAATGTCAAATACTCAATTCCCTTCCCTTCCATGCTAAGAGAGTAAATGACATGGAATGAAAGATAATTGGTATCTAATATTTATAAGTTGATATGTAAACATTGCAGAAGATAGAAAAGGCAAGTACATAAACATCTATCCGCTTTTTAACGGTTTCGATAGGGTTCCACGTTCCACATTCCAAATCTCTCGCGAGTTTTCTTTTACTACTATATATTTTCACAATAAGTTTCGGGAAAAGAAATTGAGAATAATAAACGATAGGTTCCATATTCTTCTGGATATTTTAATTTTATATGCGTAACCAAAAAAATAAAAATAAAAATAAAAATGATGGGAATATTGTAGGAGCAGCATGTATTTTGTTCATGAATTGGCAAACCGCATTTGTTGCATTTCAGTTTCCGTGTCTCGTTTTCTCCGTATTCCATATTCATTTTCTGCATACATCCTGTTCCTACACAATTTCAATGCAAATCAAAACAATCTTATCCCTTTCATTCTCAATTTTCAATCTCAACAACGGATATTCCAACTAACCTCTCCCCATCAACAACAAAAAAAAAAAAAAAAACCAGACTCATCGTTATCATCTTTACATTTACATACCCAGTTGGTTTTTTTCATCACCCACATCCAATTATTGACACTGCTCATTGAAAGTTTCGATTTTATTTTCTTTCTACCATCAATTTTATATAACATCAACATGTCTTCCATGTTGCCTAGAATCTCAAAATGTTTCAGCTTCACCGCTTCGCGAGATTGGCTATACCGCCATTCCTTCGCCGTCGCTGGCCTCCGCTCCGTCGTGACGGATCTCGGCGATGGAACGAACATGCATTGTTGGGTCCCGAAATTGCACAAAGAAACCAAGCCAAGCCTCGTTCTTGTTCACGGATTTGGCGCGAACGCGATGTGGCAATACGGCGAACACATTAGGCATTTCATCAACCACTTCAATGTCTACGTTCCTGACCTTCTCTTCTTCGGTGAATCGTTCACGCCGCGGCCGGAGAGAACAGAGGCGTTTCAGGCGGTGTGCTTGATGAAGCTCATGGAGGCTCATGGGGTCCAAAAGATGAGCTTGGTTGGGATAAGCTATGGTGGATTTGTGGGTTACAGTGTGGCGGTTCAGTTTCCGGAGATGGTGGAGAGGTTGGTCCTGTGTTGTGCAGGGGTTTGTTTGGAGGAGATTGACATGAAAAATGGGTTGTTTAAAGTTCCAACCTTGGAAGAGGCTTCTAGCATTTTGTTGCCTCAGACACCGGAAAAGCTCAGGGAATTGATGAGGTTTTCTTTTGTTCGGCCTGCTAGGGGTGTCCCTTCTTGGTTCCTTACTGATTTCATTGATGTATATATCCTTCTCCTCTCTCTTTCTCTTTCTCTTTCTCTTTTGGCTGTTTCGCTCTTTGCTTTTCATTTAGGGAAATTATACAAACGGTTGATGACAAGAGATTACATTTGCTGTTCTGCCCAAAACTAGAGAGAATCTTAATGGAGATTATACATGGTTAAGAGTTAGGACATTTGAATTTGAGATGAAGGCTTTTGGTATGAATTATGATACACAAATAACACAATATACTATCTTGCACGGATATAGAAAATTGTGTGTCAGGGTACACAACATTTTTTATAGCCCAATGGTATTCATGTGAGGTTTAAGCTCAAGAATTGCTACTTAAAACTTTACACCGCTGTCAATTTTTTATATCCCTGCAACATAGATCATATATGATAAGTTAGAGTAGAGAGAATCATTAATGCTATGGGAAGACAGTTGAAAAATATGTGTATGGATATTTTGATTTAAGTTACTAAGCAACACAACTACGATTGCTTGTATGGTATCTTTAAATAGTTTTGTAGTTTTACTTATATTCTTTATATCAATATTTACTTGAAAATTAGCATTGTCTTTATAGTTTGATTGTCTTGTATAATATCCAATTTTGTTCGTGAGTGCAAAATAATGCAGATATTACTCTCAAATTTTAAGCAATTGTGTCCTAAAAATTTGGATAGGTGATGTGTACTCAGCACATTAAACAGAAGAGAGAATTGCTTGAGGCAATACTAAAAGATCGAATACTTTCGGATCTTCCTAAGATCAAAAAGGTATTTACCAAATCTTTACTTTGAGATGCATTGATTTCTATGTAGATCTCTCTCATAGAAAAAAAAATACCAAACAAGTAGATTATATATATATCTATGATTTAAAATTTACAACTTTGTGGGTTTACTTTGTAGCAGCCAACTTTAATTGTGTGGGGAGAGCAAGATCAGGTATTTCCTGTAGAATTAGGCATGAGACTACAAAGGTAAGATTTAAGTTCAGTGGAAGTTGATGTGGTTGCTTATGATTTAAATTCATTTGAAGCATCACGTTAATCTATTATTCATTGATGTATATTTGGAGCAGGCATATAGGGGAAGATTCTCAACTTGTAGTGATTAAGAATGCAGGGCATGCGGTGAACTTAGAGAAGCCAAAAGAGTTTGCGAAGCACTTGAAGTCGTTCCTTATTGACGATACAAAGTCATCACGTTCGTCCTCACCACCACCTACTTTGAGGGAGCAAATCCAGAAGACATTTTCCTTTGATTTCAGTAAGTAATAATAGAAACTCGACTTTTATCCTATCCCAAGGGCATCATCACATGAAGATGATGATGAATGAAGATTGCGTTTTATCTAGACGCTAGAACCAACTTTGACGCGGGTGATTTCAGCTTCCTAAACTAGTTTTTGACAGATCTATTTTACCAGGAGAAATTCACTTTAATTCTGTATTATTATTATTTTTAATTATTTTGGGAAGGTGAGAAGGAAAAGAATGCAAAGGCTGAACCTGACTTAGCTTGTTTCTCTGTTATATATGTATATTTAACTTTGTTATGCAGAACAGAATAGACGATATGTATAATTTGTATATTGGATAGTGATGTTGAGAAAGGAAATCTCAAGAATATATTTACTGATTTTGCTGTGCAGTTAAGAATTGGGCTGGCTGGGTTGCATTGGCATGGTGTGGTGATCTATTATTGCAGGCAATATTCGAAAACAAATTGTTCATAAGGATGATCATGTTGGGTTATGTTTCTTCAATGTGTTTGCTCTTTCTAATGACCATTAAGACCAAAGAAACACGGCCTCATGTTCATGTTTTGCATTGACAAGTCTGTGACTGACTGCGCTATTAAACTTCAAATGATGTTTCTATCAAAATCTTGTTACAAATTGCATATTGTGTGAAGGATGAAGGAATAGCCAATAAAAACAGATTTTGCACAGCAAATCTTTCTCTATTCTTTATTCTACCTCTAATTAAACGGACAATTCTAGTTTTAAAGAAAATAAAAACTATTTTTAAAAGAATTATGCTTAGGGATAATCATGGATTGGATTAATTAGATGAACTCGAATATGATCCAATTAAAGAAAAATGGATTGGGTCAAATTAATTGTCATATTGGATTTAAAAATGTTAGACCCGCACTAATTGGTTTGCATATTGAATTATATATATTTTCAAATTCGATCCAATTCAACCATACACTTTTTCAATACTTTTTCATTATTATTTTTCATTTAAATCTTTTTATCTAAATTTTCTTTAAACTTAAATATGTTTTTAATTTTTACAAATATGATAAATTTTGATTTTAGCCCCTATAAATAATTTTTTTGTTTGTCAATCCCTCATTTTATAGAAATAGCTTATTTAAGTCCCGAAACTCATTAATGATTTCTTTGCCAAACACAGCCTTACTTTTTGTTTATATAATAAACTAATTAATTATATACTTTTTTTTTTAAAAAAAGACTATTTTTTCGCTATCTCTTTCTCTTTTCCCTTCCTCTTCCCATCCTCATCCGGTTTACTGTGACAAGTGTTATCAGACTCGGGTCACTAATTGACTCGGTTGAGGTACTGGGTTGACTCAGGGGGTCAATGTTAACTCGGATATTTAATAAACCTCATATTTATACTTTAAATTTTACATGTTCAAATCAAACATAAACAAAATTCCCAAAATAAATATATTAACCAGTACTTGAAAAGTCAAATTTAGAGAGTATAAAGATATTAATATTATAAATATAGAAGAATTTTAAATTTAAAAGTTTCGTAATTATATAATATAATTATTGATTTTTGAATTTATACCCGTCATTGGTTTGTGGCCTGTGGTGTGTAGGGTTTGAATCCCACTTCTACATTTTCTCAGATTTTTTTTAATTAAACAAGACAATAATCAACCGACCTATTGACTCGCTCAACCCCTCAAAACCTGCCAGGTCGACCGGTTCTTGACCGGGTCGATTGCATATCCGGTCTGATAGATGAACCGGACCGGTCCTATGACCGATTCATGGGTCAACCAATCAAACCAGCCGGATTGACTCGGGTTTAATAACACTGACTGTGGCACCCACCTCCATTACTCCCCTTTCTCTTTCTCTCTCTCTCACACCCCATCGTCCCTTCGTTCTTCTATTTTTTTCCCCTTACCTTCTTTTTCCAAAATATTGATCATTAAAAATATGATGTCTAAATATGAATTCTAGGTTTAAAGGCATAAGTGAATCCCTGCATAAAAATATGACATAGCTTAATCTCATTTTGGTATGGATTCTATTTTTTATTTTTTATTTTTAATAAAATGGGGCCAAAGGAGGAAAGTATATAATAATGGACTTAGGATTAGGATTTTCAAAAATGCCAGCAAAGAGCAAAGCTCTTAACTCATAAGGAGCTTGATGAAATCTAACAAACTCTATCTATCAATCTCAACTTCTAGAGACTAACCAATATGTGCCTCTATACAACAAACTAATATGAAAATTTAAAAATTCACTTATCAGATTCTTAATAAATCAAATTGTATTTCTAATTTAAGTTGTCTGGTTAGTGATTTGGTGTATGTTGTGTTTTCAATTAATTTGTTTGAACATAAATTCTAATTCCATTCAATGAAAAAATGAAACAAAAGTGCTCTTACTTTTAGATAATTAAAAATCAAACTTACACTAGTTATAAATTACTTTTTTTGGTCTATAAGTTAAGTTGTTTAAGGTTTTTGCACACAGATTAAAAAAATAATAATTATGTAATATTTTTTTTATTTTATTGACTAAAATACTCTTATTTATTATTTCTCGAAAACAATACATCTTCGATCTTCATCCATTATAATTTCTTGAAAACACATACAAGTGTACATACACTTAATCATTAAGTGATGACATAATTGAAAAAAAATTAATTAAACTTTAAAAATGTAAAACAACAATACTTTTGAGATAAAAAAAAAAGTTTACAACATAACTTATGTATTATAGCAATTCTTTTATTCGTGATTTATCCAATAATACTTTATGCGAACTCAATTTGAACAAGAGGATTAGTTATTATTTTTATTTTATTTTATAAAATAAGGTGTCATTTATCATGCATAATATAAATGTAGAGAAGTTTATGCGATACAAATTCATCTATTAAATGATAAATCAATAGTTATTATTAAAGTAATTAAAGTAAATGTATACCAGTGTACAAATTTTTATTTGTATATTATAAACGAAATCATAAAATAAAAATTAAATCTGTTAAAACTGGAAAAGATTCTGATCCAATCCCACTCGTCGTCGTTGGGGTAAAATCAGCATTATTGGGAGAAGATGAGATTTGGAAAGTCCTATGAAATCCACGACCAAGAACAAACATCCTATGAATACACGACTCCAGTCACAACTCACAAGGCGTGTTGAATTGAACGGTATTAATATGTGGTAGCCACACTCAATAATAATAGTCCAAATCAATATCCTTCTTCTTTTGTCTTTCTAGGTTTTACTAAGTTTGCTTAAATTTTCACTACAAATAAAAAGTTTTTTTTTTGAGGAAATAATTTTTTATTTTATTTTATTGAATTTGTATTAAGGTCAAAATTTATTGGAATAAAAGACTTTTTATACTGATTTAGGCACCGTTTAGCCCGGCTTATTTTGAGCTTATCTTCTTCTTATAAGTAAAAGCCGGACCAAACAAAAATATTAATAAACACTTGAAATTTTAAGTAGTTTTTTTTCAAGGAAGGAAAGAGAGAAATTTTTTTTTTTAAAATAAGTCATAAATAGAAGTTTTTGCTTATTTTTATTAAATATTCACCAACCATCATAACCAGCCACCCACTACCACTCGCCATCGTCCGCGACCACCCTCCAACACCCTTTGCTGCCACTGGACCGCTCCCATCGGTCAATTTTTTTTTAAAAAAAATAAATTGCCAAACAGTTTATGACTTTTTTTAAGCCTCTTATTTGTAACTTTAGCATAAAAGTTACTTTTAAGAGAAAAATAAAATGGGTCAAATGGTACCTTAACTTATAATTGCCGAGATTTGTAGTTCAAGTGGCATAAGGAGAAATTCTTAAAGAGAAGTTCGATTCCCAATGAAATATATTTATGAATAATATAGTGTGGATGTATGTCTATTTGTTCGATAAAATTAAAACTTATTACTATACAAACTCTATAAACTCTCCCAACCCCTTTATTTAGTTTTCAGCCTTTCATTTAGAATTTTTTATTTTATAACAATAGATTTCTCCACTCTTAGGATGAGATTAATTCCGTTTCACTGCGCGGCTGACGCTGACCTCTGAAAATTTGGCATAGATAAGATTCAAACACAGGTTCTCTGTAAATCATCCCTCCTATAAATTTAGCGGAATCTTAAACCGCTAGGCTAACCCTAACATTTCATTTAGATTTTATTATACTACTAGTAATTGATAATTGATTGCAATTGTTTTTAATGAATAGTAATAGCAGTATTTTTATAATTTCTATAATAAATACTACTATCTTATTTAATATTTTAAATTATTCAGGGTATTTATTAGCGAATTTTCATAAATTTAAATGATACCGTACCTATTTCTGGAATATCCTGCTCCTGCTCCTGCTCGGCTGCTCCAAGTAAAAATAAATAATAAATAAGTAAAGAAAAAAAGAAACATGGTTGTTAATTAACCAAATAAAACAACTCACACAAGTTGGATATTGCCTAATTGCAACAACGTTAAAATCTTTCGTACAAGCAAAAGAAAAAAAAAGAAAACGGAAAAAGTGTGGGGAAGAAAAAAATGGGGAAGAAGAATATGGAGAATTCGGAGTGGACGGTGCCGATAATACCACTGCCACTGCCGGCGCTCCTCCGCAACCTCATAACTTCCGTTCTCAACAACGCCGACAATACCTTCCTTTCAATCGCCCAAAACTACAAACTCCTCGAAACGCTCCGTTTCATTCTCCTCACTGCTTACTTCTTCTTAATTCGTTTCCTTCCTTCTTTCCTCTTCCACCAATGCGACCTCGTCAACGTCAAACCCCCAAAATACGCCTACGATACACGCGCCCCTCGAAACGACACCGCCATCGGGCGTGCGCTTTCGCAGCTTCTCGCAACCCTAAACGACATCCCGGTTAGCTCCAGGAAGTATGAAGTCGTTCGATCTCTTGCCGAGAGAATTATCCATGAAAACCACGACGGTGGAGTCCACGCGCTACGCGAGGTCAACCGTGTCGTTCTCTCGGCGGCGTTCTCGAGGACGCTCAAGCAGCTCGAGGTAACGGTGGCGGAGCGTTGGGAAGGGGAGGGGGACGGGGAATGCTATCGGCTGAGGGTGTGGCGGATGGTGAGTGCGGTTGGTTCTAGGGTTCGAGGAGGGGAAGGGAATTTGTCTGGAGTTCCGGCCGAGAAGCTTGCGGCGGAGTTGTTGTGGTTGGCTCAGAAGATGTCGGCTTGTGGATGTAGCGAGGAAGCTGTTCGGCGGTGGGCGGCGGCGGATAATTTGGGCGGCCTGGCTCTTACGGCTGATCCGCGTTTGCAGTCTTCGCTTGTCAAACTTGCTGGTACGCGTCTTCTACTTTTCTAACCCACACTTTTCTTCTCAATAATAAATCAATTAAATATAATATACATTATTTTTGTTAGCTTAAAAATAAAAATGTCACTATAAAATGTGTCAACTTTATACATTCTTGTTTCCTTCTTTAAAAAACGTAACTAAAATTACAGACATAAAAAATGAGCTGTTTGTATATTTTACATTCAAACGTTTATTTCCAATCAATCAACTCCATTCAAACGTATTCAGTTATTTTTACTAACAAGTGGTGGGATGAATTTTGCATGTAGCATTCTTGTTTAAGGAAGCGAAGGACATGGGCTTAGATGAAATAGAGGGAAGCAAGATAAAGCAGGAGATGCAAGTGAAGTTGAAGATGTTACAGTCATGGCTGGCATTGTTATGCAGAGCCAGTAATGGCACCGATGTTCCGGCTCTGAGCATAAGCGAGAGAACCGAGATAGAGAGGGTGTTGGAGAACATTATAGAAGGGTTAGAACAGGAGGAGCAGGAGCAGGTTCTTTCCCTATGGCTCCACCATTTTACACATAGCCCTTCCTCTGACTGGCCTAACCTCCATGCTTGCTTTGCGCGTTGGTGCAGTGCATCTCGCAAGCAGTTGCTGCTCCTTCAATGACTAATTTATGAGATTAGAGGTTCAAGAGTTCATCTAAAACCAGCAACTATAATTATCCTACTAGTCTCTTAATTATTTTCTTGCATACACCTTTCATGTAAACAAGCGTTATTTGGGACATTAGATGGAGATGTAGATATTTTATTTTATTAATTAAAAGTCTTCACCATTACACTATTTGAGAGTATGATTTTTTTATTTTTTCCATATTAATAGTGCTTTTTCATTTCGTTTTACCAATTTTGTTTGTCCTTGCAATAAAATGTGCAGAAAAGACAGAGGATATAAAGACAGATTCAACAACGTGATTTAGATAACTCAAGCACAGGTCTATTTAAGTATATAAATCAGAGTGGTACAAGAGTTTATAAGAGGAGCTTATTGTTTTATATAAAATATATATATTAAGGAAAGTATTAGTGGTTGGCTTGCATAACGTGGAAGGTTTAATTTCCCCTATTTGAAGCCAAACCTGTCCAATAACCCTTTTCTGTCTCTTCTCCTCTTAATGTATTGTTGCAAACATGTGTAACCCCACCAATTATTCCTCGTGTTCCTTCCCATTCAGTGCTACTATCACATGACAACCATCTTTGAATAAATATCAAACTTGCCTGAAGACGAAAGTTGTGGCTCCTGCAAAAACACACCCACTAATTAGAATCAACTTAATACAAATTATATATGGTACATATGTTATATCAATCATCAAGTATGTGTATATACATGAGCATACTGCTGCCTAATGTCATAGGAATAATGTTGAGGATTTTGGCCAAAGGTGCCTTCTTTAACTTGACGAATTGTAGAGCGCATGGTATTCAGCAAACGGCCATAAGTCAATTTAGGTTCATCTTGCATGGCTTGTATGAAACTGTATGTCAAGGCACCAGAGCTTTCCATCCCACTGAAGGCCTATTATATTATATTCAAATCAAATCAAATCATCAAAGCCCTGTTTTTAAATTAAGAAACACTTGTATTCTACTATTCTATATTATATTATATATAACTAATAACAAATTCAAATTCAAGTATTCTACCATTGGAATGGCAAAATAGTATGTGTCATATATTATTTACTAACCGAAGTGTCTGCTGCATTTCCATCGTCATCACAAGCTGAAATGCAAACTGCAAGTCCTCCTCTTGTCCCTTTGTAACCAGCTCTTGGGTTTCTGTGATCTTCCCATCCATAATAACCTTTTCTGTTTCAAGACACAGAAATCAGATTCTGTTTACCAATGTAAACTACTATAGCGTGATGACCACGTGAGGGTGAATATGTTTATGTTTATTGATGACTGAGGAGAAGATAAACAGCATAGTAATTAATTACCGGTTCATTCTGCACATGAATGGCAAATCAAGGATGGTGCCACTAAAGCAAGTATCAAAAATGGCATGAAGTTTGGCAGCAGGAGGCAGAGGCCTAACAATGGTAGCATTGATTTCATCGTCGAGAATCTTGCCTTCGTGCACATAATCAACGGGGCAGATTGCCTCATCAAAGCCATCAAGCTCATCCATGTCGTGATCTATGACCCTTGATCCATGTCCAGAGTAGTAGAACACCAAAGAATCCCCTGGTTGGCAATCCTGGACCAACCACCTCATTGCCATTCTCATGTTATGCTTTGTAGGTATTCTGAGAGGATTTTTCTCCCCCGGATCATCTGCACTACCTCAGTAAGTTGTTCAATTATTATTATGAATTGTTGCATAGTAATAGTAATTATTAGTAAAAGTAGAGGAAGGAAGGAAGGACACTAGTACCTGTGAGGATGCGAATGGAATCAGTAGGAAAAGCCAATTTGTCAATGAGAAAGTATTTCATGCAGTGAGCATCATTGATAGAACCTTCAAGTTTATTAGCTGTTTTACCATAATTAATCCCAAATAACACTGCCCTTTTCTTCCCAGTACCACCACCACCACCATAAGGAGCAGCAGGAGTCAACGATGGCCTTAGTGGCAGAGTCTGATGATGAGGATTATAGAACTGTTCACGTCTCCCTCCGCCACCACCATAGGCGGCAGCAGGAGGAGGAGGAGGATAGTAATTAACCAAGGGACGTGCATTATTATTATTATTATTATTATTATTCACATAATAATGATTATTATTAGTATTGGGTAATTGGGCTTGGCAACCAGAACACATCATCATGGAAATGGCATAGGCTCCAGGTGGCACTAGAATGGGCCTTCCGCACTGAATGCATCTTCCTCTTCGAGTTGCCATGGTTGGAGAATGAGAATGAAGAGATCAGAAACAAATGATCTGAATCTGATGATGACATTTAACAAACAGAAAGGGGTCTCTATTTAATGCTTTTCGGATGTGACAATTGACACACACATACATACTTGATGTAGAATTTAATTTAATTTAATTAAAATCAGAATCGCATTCTATTTAATAGTGGAGGGAGAATATATATATATCAATTATGAACCCACTGGCCACTGGTTATTGCCATGAACATTATTATCAGGTATGGGTTTTCCTCTTTGTTTTGAGAATTTGGATTCCCCTCATATTATAATAAATATATTTATATATGCTATGGACACCAAAATGAAAGGTGTTGCACTAATATATATAATCCCATCACTAGTTTGATTCCTTTCATTTCTTCATGATCTGCTTAAAAAAGTTTACGTAAACAAAACTTTAACTATATTGCACTACAATAGTAGTAATAGTAATATTAGCTAAGCTTGATGAGAAATGAATAAAGAAGTGATTAGAAATTGGAAGTGCCCCAGCATCTGCATCTCAAATGCTAATGCTTTTCAAAATCAAAATTAAATATTAATATTTCATTTTTACATTATTCGTTACGTTTCTCGATCTGTCTAGCTAGATTTATTTTTTATTTCTATATACATAAGTTATATTCGTTTTTCAAATGTGAGATGAATTTTGAATAACACACTGTCGTTTGATCGGATCTCTAATTATCGCATTGCGCATTAAAAAAATATATAACTAAAAAAATAAATATAACTACTGTACACCATTAAACATAGAAATGTGTCCCACTAGTTTAATTAGTCAACGTATGGGGACATACCTGTGTGAATAGGGGAATAGATCCCCTCATGTTCAAAAATAACATGATGCATCATGTTGGTATTTTTGTGTCTATCTCTCGTAATATATATTAAATGCATATTAAATTTGTGGGTCCCTATAAATATTAATGAGGAAAAAGATAGACACAAAAACACCAACATGATGCATCATGTTATTTTTGAACACGAGAGAATCCATTTCCGTGTGAATATGTCTTCGATCCTGATTGTACTATGTTCCTATAAGATAATATATATATATATATATATATATATATATATAAATGTATAAAATAAAAGGAATAAAAAAGGAAGTGATATTACCACTCCAAAATCATGAAAATAAAGCTTATGAATAAATATTATGGAAGTGGCAATATCAAACCTTTTACACCGGTCATTGGTGTATAGTAAGTAACATATTTTAATTTCCCTAATCTTCAAACCGATTTACAAATAAGATCTGTTACAACATCAACACATGCATGGTTAAAGTGTAAAAAATCTTGTAGATAGAGACATCAAATTATAATTTTCTGAGAAGATGATAAAATATTAAAATTGGGTCCTGCAATAATATTAATAGTTGGTCCAAATTAAAGAGTCCCATGGCTAGTGTTACTGTTGCCGATGGCATTAGCCATAACATGGAGCTACTTCATCAGGATTATTAACATAAATTAAAATTCTCAACATGATTAAAGTAATAATAATAGAGTACTCCATTATCATTTCCTATGAATTTCCCTTCCCCATCACCCATCACTTTTTTCATTTATATCTCCATAGTCCATAGGATATGATAAAAAATACTATAAACATCGGTATACTAAACTTGGGATCAGGAATTGAGTTGCACCTGTAAAGATTCAGAAACAAAAGAATCAACCCTAAAAAATATGCACCTTCAGATAGTAATACAAATGAACTTCTTAATATAATTTAAGATTAAATTCTAAATGCCCTTATAAAGTGCATTTTGAATATATCAGATAAAAAACCAACTATGATTGCATATGCCACATACTACTTACCCAATTCAACTCCTCCCTAGTCAAAATATATAATGCAACCTTAAAACTTGAAGATGCCTTGAAACAAATCCTTCAAGTGGGTAAAACAAAAGAGCACGTTGAAAGCTCATCACAGGCAGAATTATTATTATTATAGAAACAAAAACAAATGCTAAATCTTAAAATTCTCCTAGTAACTCATAAAAAAATATTTATAAATCAATTACCTCTACATCAGTATTAATTTCAATAATTATCAATCGCGACTGCCACCACAATTTCAAACCTTGCCTCAAACTGAAAAACAAAAAAAGAAATAGCATAATCAATCCATACTTCTCCTATCACAGGAATTCAGCTTCATGATGTATTCTTTCTTCTATCACGAGAAAGTTACCTTAAATCATAAAATGAGAGAATTATCTATTCCAATGCAAGCTCAAAATGTAAATATTGTTGAAGAAATGTCAAATTTCTCAGAAGCTAGTAAAATAAGGCCCTGCAATGCTCCATAGAGTCCCATTTCATCATAAGATTCTACATCAGGGACTACCAAGTATGATTTAACAAAAAAATAAGTCACAGATATTTTTCATGCTGCTTCAGAGTTATAACATAATGATGCATTTTTGGGCATAAAACGTAAATGATAAATTATAGAAATTGAAAAAGAAACAACGATTTCAGATAATCTAACCCAATTTGCCTTAATTGTTCATACTAATATGCCCATGCTGGCATGTGCTGCTAACACGACTTGCAATTTGAATGCATTTTTTTTTTTTTTTTAATTTCTTAGGACCTCATGCCCACAATATTTACCAGATACATCAATAGAAAACAAAACAAAGAAGCTGGAACGGAAGACAACCAGAAAAAAAAATTCAATTTCTATTGTACTATATATTATATTATATTTAGAGGTTAAAATATACTTAGAAATTGTTTGAATGAGCTTTTCAAGAAGCGTGAGATAACAGTAGATCTTGCATAGTAACATATCAGTTTCCAGAACAGACTTTTCAAAAACTTGCTTCAAATAGCTTCTTAATAACCTATAAAATATTACTAGTTTGATAAGAAAGTGTATAGATCATAACTCAATATCACTTTTACACAATATAAGTGCTTATTGCAAATAGGTGTACCCAAACAGAGTCTTACATAGACATGATGCTTTAGAATTATGTCAGACATTCTAAATATAATAAAAGGTCAAGATAAGGGATGATAGAATGATATTTTATATTATATCAGGTAAAATAATGTTATGCCCAATATTAAAAAGATGGCAGCTGCTAGCCTACTTAATAAAATTTTAGAATGATACAACATATATAAGATCAGCAACAGCAAGCAAAGAAAAGGGAAGCCTACCTGCTCAAGTTTATCACGAAAAATACGTTTTAAGAAGCCATTTCTAGGCATTACAACTTCCGGGTGCATCTTTTCTAGTAAAGCGCCATATGTTATTTCAGAATGTTCTCTGATTGTTTTTGTGAAAAGATAGGACATAAAACCATAAATTCTGCTTCCAAGAGCCTGTGCAAATTAAGATCAGAGGTGAACAATGCAAGTATTTATTTATATATCATATACTAATACTATACTATTATTGCATTGCATCACTGATGAAAATGATATCAAAGACTAGGACTCTTACAGAAGTATCAGCATACATCTGATTATGATTATCTTCACAAGCACTAAAGCAAATAGCCAATCCACCACTTGTATGTTTCACGATAGGATCTTTACTGAGGGGTTTACTATCCTCCCATTTCCAAATGCCACTGCAATAACACAAGAGATAAATTAGTTGACTTTCAAGGGACTAGAGTGAGGTTGGTATAGAACTGGAAAATCAAATGAGGGAAAGTAAGTATCTAACTTCTGTTTTTTATAAGCATAGCTGAGATCAAGAGCTATTGCACTATGACAAGCATCAAGAATAGCATGAAGTGTGACTCCCTTCTTGAGTGGCCGAACAATGAGAGAATTTATGTCATTGGAAGTGATCATTCCTTCATGCTTAAAATCAACCGGACAAATAGTTTCATCAAAACCCTCGATTTCACCTTCCGTGTGCTGAAAACCATGTCCGGAGAAAAAGAAGACCAATGAGTCTCCTGACTAGGAATCCTAAACAAGCCACTTCAAGGAATCCAGTATGTTCCTCTTTGTTGGAATTAAATAGGAATCTTCCTCGTTTTCTGTAGTTTACAATAGTTCTATGCATCAGGATAAAATTCATCCATATCTTTCATTACTAGTACTACTACAAAAAGCTAAGCTCGCACTTGTGCTATGCATGATTAACACTCAGCACACAAGTAAAGTTGAAGATCTAATTCTAATTAATGAAAATATATACAAGCATGCATGGCGTACTACTCAGGCTTTCAATAAAGCTAGCAATTGACAATTAAATTTTCATCTTGTATAATATAGTCCAAGTCACATTCTAGCCATATGAAGTATCAAATTAAGCAGTTATCAATTATATTTGGTTATAAATATATGCGTTCAAATAACCCAGGAGCATCAAAGATTCAATACCAACTACAAGAATATAAAAGTGTCAATCAAGGAGATAGATACCTGTGAGGACACGTATGTTCCCAATAGGAAATCTAAATTTATCAACCAGGAGATCTTTCATGTTAATAACATCATTGATGGTTCCCTTGAGCCTGAATTTCCTTCTCCTGTAAGTAACTCCGCAGAGAACCGCGCGTTTGTTACCTGCACAAAGAACAGCTCGCTCTTTGTGTGGCGAGCAAGTGGAAGGAAAAGATGGCATACTGCCGAGTGACTGCTGGCTAGTGTTGGCAGTGGAATCGGCGTATGTTTTCTTTTTGCTGTCTTCCTTTGACTGGTTATAACTTGGAGCTTGAGGCTTAGATGATATACTGCCTCGGCTAGTGTTGGCTATGCCATTAGTGCATGATTTCTTTTTGCTGTCTTCCTTAACTTGCTCATAATATGGAGCTTGAGGCGTAGATGATGATATACTGCCTCGGATAGTGTTACTGTTGGCGATGGCATTAGCGCATGTTTTCTTTTTGCTGTCTTCCTTCGCTTGCTCATAACATGGAGCTTGAGGATTAAGATAATTAAAATGAAAATGCTCAACATGATTAAAGTAATACAATACTCCATTCCCATTTCCTATGATGTTACCAGTATTGTTTAGATGACCATTTATATTGATCTGTTTGCAACTGACAACCTTAGACTCTGGACTATCAGTATCACTCATCATGAAGGAAGTGTTTCATAATGACATCTACCAATTATGCAGGCTAACCAGAAAATAAAAGATGCTGAGTTAGGTAACTGATGACTGATCATCCTTAGTGAAAGTAAATTTTGTTTAAAATTGGCCATTTAGTAATTTGCTACCAACAGAGTGAAAACATTGGCGAATCTTACACCTTTTTTTTTTTTTTTGCGTACAAGATATGTTTTTTATATCTCTATTGAATGGTCACAGATTAAAGCAGCGAGAACCAGATGCTGCAGATTTTCTATTTCTTTGGTTGGGAAAAGAAATATTAATTTTGTGATGCACTTTATGCATTATGCTCGTGGCTATAGTTAGTGAAATTTCTTTCCTGTTCTTTTCAGAAGCAAACTAAGATTCTAATCACGGTAGTGTCAGACTGTCAGGTCCTCATTAGCAAAAAAAGAAAAAGAAAAAAAGAGCTGGAAGCCAACATATAATATTTTATCATTAGATAAAAGAGTTAACAATTAAATCATTACACATAGTTACTATTACTATGTAAGGTGTTAAAAAATCATTACACATAGGTATGACTTGAAAGGAAAAGAATATCACAAGGAATAATAATCTTGACAATTTTTTAACCAGCAAACTGAAAAAAGAAAAAGAAACCAATCCATACTAATCCTTCCAATTTCATCGTGAATTCTTTCTTCTATCACGAGAAAGCTATGATGAATAGCCTATAATTCTTTATCTTGACCTTCCAATCCAACATACATATAATGAGAGAATTGTCCATTTCAGCGTACGAGCTCAAAATGTAACTATTCTTGTAGAAACATCAAAGTTCTCAGAAGCTGACAAAAGAGGGTCCTGCAATGCTCCAAAATGTCCCATTTCATATGAGTTTAGGATGAGTTAGATATACAACAATCATATTTAAAGAGAAAAAAGTCATAATTTTTTTTATGCTGCTTCAAAGAGATAATAACACAATGATGTATTTTTGGGCATAAAAAACAAATGATAATATCTGATTCTATGCTTTAGAAATTGAAAATAATAATAATAATAATAATTTCGGATAATCTAAGAAATTTATCAAAATTGTTCATACTGATATGCCGTGCTGCAAAGTGCAGATAAAACCACCTGCATGCATGAGAAAGAGTTTTTTTATGTGCAACAGGGAACTTTAAGCCCACAACTACCGAAGAAACTAAGTACTAGATGCATCAGCAGAAAATAAAAGTATAAAACAGAGGCTGGAATAGAGAAGAACTGGATAAAATTTAATTTCTACAAAACTATATTTTATACATCAACTTGTACCAAAATACTGTTTCATGAATATTCCAAGAATGGCTTATAAGAGTACATCTTGTCATAAAAACACATCAGCTTCCCAAATAAATTATTTTCCTCTTGACTTTTCAAAATGTTGTTGGAGATAGCTTCTCTTTTAAGAATAAACACGTTTAGTTTGATAAGAGACTGATCATTAGAAAATATGTTTAATAAGAGATTCTATAAATCATAACCCAAATAACCCAATACCACTTATATAATATGAGTGCTTATTGAAATAGATGTACCCAATTTTCTTAACATTATGTTTGATATTTTACACCTGCTTGAAAGGATGGCTGCTAGCCTGCTAAGAAGACGGAAGCCTACCTGCTCAAGTTTACGACGAAAAATACGTTTCAAGAAGCCATTATAGTATTTGCTTTGGTTCATCTTCACAATTTCCTGGTGGATCTTTTCTAGTAAACCGCCATATGTTATTGCAGGATGTTCTCTGAGTGTTTTTGTGAAAACAAAGGTCATAACACCGTTCATGCTGTTTCCACCAAAAGCCTGCACAGGATGATCACAAGTCACAATTCAAGGTGAACAAGTATGTATTTCTTTACTGCATTGCACAGATGAAAATATCAAAGCGACACTTACTTCAGTATCAGCAGCCATCTGATTATCTTCACAAGCACTGAAGCAAATAGCCAATCCACCACTTGTATGTTTCATCACAGGATCTTTGCTAAGGGGTTTGTTATCCTCCCATTTCCAAATGCCTCTGAAGTAATGCAAACGAGATAAATTAGTTGACTTTCAAGTTTGGAATAGTGTTGGAAAATCAAATGAGAGAAAGCATTCAGTATTTGCTTACTTTTGTTTCCTATAAACACAGACAAGATCAAGAGCTGTTGCACTATGACAAGAATCAATAATAGCATGAAGTGTGACTCCCTTCTTGAGCGGCCGAACGATGAGAGAATTTATTTCATTGTCAGTGATCATTCCTTCCGTCATAAAATCAACAGGACAAATAGTTTCGTCAAGACCGTCGATTTCATCTTGCTCGTATTGTTCTGGTTGTTGCAAACCATGTCCGGAGAAGTAGAAGACCAACGAGTCTCCTGACCGGCAATCTCTCACAAGCCACTTCAAGGATTCCAGTATGTTCCTTTTTGTTGGAATGAAATTGGAATCTTGCTCCTTTTCTGCAATTTATAAGCTCCAGATTAAAATTGACATTCTAGTCATGTGAAGTATCAAAGGAAAGATTTTCATTTTTCAATTTTCTCTCTTTCATGCATTCAAACAAACAGCTAACATTCAAATCAACAAAGAAAAAATTCAATGCCAATTAGAATCATATGAAAGTTTCTAGGAGATACCTGTGAGGACACGTATGTTCCCAATTGGGAACTTGAATTTATCAACCAGAAGACCTTTCATGTTGATAACATCATTAATGGTTCCCTTCAGCCTGAATTTCCTTTTCCCGTAGGTAACTCCACAGAGAACCGCGCGCTTATTACCTTCTGGTGAAGGAAATGACTTGCTCAGCAAGGTTCCATTTCTGTTAGCATTGTCCATATGGTTTTGTCTAATCAATTTGACTCCACCATCTACCCTTGATTGCTCATAACCTGAAATTTGCTTGTTAACAACATGGCATTCGAAGCAACGGTACGCATTTGTGCTAGCAGGCACAAGAAATTTTCGTCTGCAACCTCTGCAGGTAAGTTTTGCTTGTCCTGTATTATGGTGAACAACATATGAATTTGTGGTGGTGTTCACACACTTTCTACTTGTTCTGTTTCTAAGTATAGCATCCATTGTTTGAAGAGTGATAATTTTCTCTATAGATCAAGCATGAAACCAGCAAGGATGATATATAAAGGAGACAAACTTGTATGGAGCTTAAGAAATTCAGCATATGTTGCTAGACTGACAACCTTTACCTTTGTTCATGCATTTCCCATGTGCTGTAAATTGTGCAGTTTTTTTATTTTGGTAAATAAATAGTGCTGTTACATAAACTAATTCAAAATCTTGGCACTGAATGCACATACAATTTTGAGATAAAATGTCAACTAGAAGATGTCATAAATACTTTTGTCAACAAAAAAAAAGAGGCTTTTTTACCTTATTTCATGCATTTCCCAACCTTCATGTGTTTTAAATGCACATTATTAATAAAAAGAAGAAAAATGTGGAATCGAATCAGAGTGTCACTCGAAAATAGTCACCTTTTTGGCATTTTCAGTCGAAGGTAAGCCAACTGTGTTTGTGGTGTGCTAACGAAAAAGCTGAATTCATTCGCGCATCTCATTTACATTTACATTTGCATATGCCTTTATCCATTATTCTCGGAGCATTACATACATACATACATCACTACATCAGGAACCAGATGCTCCACAATCCTTTCTTTACCTGCCCAATTTATTAGAGTGTTATTATTTTTATCTATGACCTTAATATCAAGTTTCTACGGGTGACAAATTTCTCTCTATCAAGTTTTGACACAACTGCGTACCATATATACTTTTCATATTTTTTTAATTATTTCAAAACAATTCGATGTCTCTCCTCATTTCTAAAGTTCTCTAATCATACCACTCACTTCGTTGTATGATAAAACATTTTTGGTAATTAATTTAGTTTATTACGGGTATGTTTCATAATAAGCTAAAAGCTTTTTAGATTTTAACTTTTAGTTGTGAAGTTGGCTGAAAGTTGTGAGTTTATAACAGTGAGATTATAGATGTGCAGTTAATTTATTAACTAGAGTGTTCGGCAAAATGAACTGTATGATTGGCTAAAATATATTAAATGACTAAAAAAGATAAATAATATTATATTAATCAATGATAGTAGTAGGGTGAAAAATTTGTGATTTATAAAAATAAATTAGTTGATGAGTGCATTGAGATATGTGTGTGTGGATACAAGATTCAATCCCCAATTATATTACTTTTCTATGAACAAACAAAAAATCTTCTACGAGTGTATAAAAATCGTATCTATTGCAAAATAACTTTCTAAAAAAAAATGACAATCTATCTATCTATTATATATATTAAATCTAAAGCGAAAGCAATAGCGATGACATCATTGCGTTACATCAGCATATTTGCTTGTGTCGTATTTAGGTTTTCACTCACATTTTTCCCTACCTATCTTGTATATTAAACACATGTCACTTACAACTTATTATCAAATTCCAATTCATATTTGGTTAAGTAAAAATTAATTACACTAAGTCAATAACATAATTCACGTATTAATTAAATTTCAACCATAAAAAGTTGCATATATAAAGAAAAATATTAGATACTCAGTTTATTAAAAAAAAATACACTTCAAATTAAGCTTTAACGACAAAGTTATAACTTAATTTTTATTTAATATTAATTATTTAAATAAAAATGTACACATATTATATCATTTAAAAATTATTGATCATTTACACATTCCGCTGTATATGAATATAAATATGCATTTCAAATCAATAAAAAAATTTCAAATTTATTAAAATTTCACATACAATAAGATTTCAAATGGCATTAATCATTAACCACACTCTACTGTATATAAATATACATATTTAACAAGTATACAATGAGAATTAAACTTACAGAGTTTAATGTATTCTCTATTTTCAAAAGAACCATTAATTAAATTATTATTAAATTACAATGATAAATAAATGGCAAAAAAATTGTAAGATCAGATTGACTCAACATACACAAGTAGAAAAATAGAAAATTTATAGAAGATTAAGTACTTAAAATTAAGCAACACAACTTGTTGAAAAAGGATTATTCCACGACAAAAAAATAGCAACCAACCAAAATGCATCCTAAAGTTTAATTTTCTATCTAGTCAAATAGATTTTAAAATGATTTTCTTTTAATTGTGTTTTTCTTAGAATAGCCTATGTTTTTAACTGTACTCCAACAATCTTGAAATTATTAAAATTAAATTACCATGTTGTCACATCAGTTTTTTTTACTCACTTGGCACAATTCATTCGCACGATTGTACTAAACTACAATCCATTCTACTATTCTCTTATCATAACCAATCATCTCTTTAAATACAATTCAAATATAAATTTAACAAAAGAATTAACCAAAAGAAAATTTAACAAATAATTTATATTATATATATATATATAGGAGATATATCTTATGAGAGGAGTACTTTTTATACGAGAGTGAGAGGAGTTCTTCTCAGCCCTTGGATCTAAATTAATGGCTAAGATTTGAAGTTTTTTAAAAAATTCATGTGATCTCATTTGCAAATAAACTTATTGTCTTTTTCTCTCATTCACGCTCAAAGGGGCCCAAACAGACGTCTCTCATTCACGCTAATTCTGGCTGCGCAATCGACCAACAGTGGATCGTTGGTGCTTAACATGGCAGTGGCTCGCATGTGTTTGGTGCGGCGGGGAACGTGACGGTGTGCGCTAGCGTTCTGTGCGATGTAACGTGACGGTGTTCATATCCTTAAAGGTGCGTGGTTTGTGGATCTATTGTAGTGAAAAGATTACGAGATTTTGGGATCAACAAAGGGCATTAGGTCACAGAAGCCGGAGGAACTTGGTCAAACAGTGAAGAATGAACAAGAGTAAAGAAGGAACCACTGAATTTTGTTCTTTTATTTTTTCATTCAATTTTTTGATGCAATTTTTCGGTGGCTTTTGTGATGTAATTTTTACAAGAACAAAATGTTATTGGAAGTAGGAACAAGTATATCTCATAATTTTTGCTTCATTTGAACTAAAGTGATACTATTCTGTATTTTAGTACTTGAATTTGCTGCAATTTCTTGTTTTCCTTTGCTTTTGTCTTTCATCTTTTGAGTTTGAGAACTGAGATGTAAGTATGTTGAGTGAGTCTGTCACATTTTCTAAGTGATTTATTTAAATATTTGTTGGCTCATGGAACGTTGCTAACTAACCATACCAAAGCTTCTTAGGAATATCTGAAACCTTGCTGTGATCATTGTCAAAACACAAAGGAAACCATTTTTCATGTTTTGAGAGAAGTTGCTTGGTTTCTTTGATATGGCAGAATTTAGTTCAGTCTCAATGTCAATTCAAGTATTTTAATTTGGACTTAAAGGAGTGGATAGTTTTTAATTTCTCTACTGTTGCATGTCACTTTTTAAATTTCAGTTGGAATTTTATTTTTTTGGTTCTAATACAATTCATATTTGATTTCACAATGGAGAAACAAGCAACGTCATGATCCTATTTTATGTATTCTGATTCTGCTACGATAGTTGAGGTTATAAACAACAAATGCAGAGATGTTGATGCTCCAATTTGCTCTAGTTTGAAGCTTGTTAATGCATTTCAAGCATATTTTTAGAGACACTTTACATTAGAGCTTCAAGTTTTAGATATTAGATATTATATTTTGATTTTGAAATGCAAGATAGATATGAAACTCATTACTCCAGCATATCAACCTATAAAACTGATATGTGCAATGATCAAATCAATTAGTTGCTTGTATCATTCTTTAAAATAAGATTATAAACAAAATGATAGATTACAAGAATCAAAGAATTAAAAATTAGTTGTCTACCATTTAGTTTAACATGCAAAACCAAATGAAATGTGTACTAAAGAAGCCAATCTTGTATGTTTAAAAATACCAGACTAATTATAGTAAATTTGATCTGATGCTATATAATTATAGGATACAACCTAATGCAAATATATTGCTACACTGTAACTTAATTACAATCAACTCAAGATAATTTTAACAACAAAAAATAACTATGTTCTTAAAAAATCAATGACATTATCCTTTCTACAAGGACATGGTAAAGTAAAAAGCTCGTATACAATTTGAACAAAGGTGGCTAGAAGATATGCTACACAACTACAGATAATGTTATAAAAATTGAATACTGTGCTCAATACTTTTGCAACGACCACAAAAATTGCTCAAAAAAATTGAAAACAAAATATGAAAAAACAAAATTCAGTGATTCCTTCTTGATACTTCTTTTGGTTCTTCACCTTCTCCACTTGACCAATGTTCCTCCCTCGTCTCTGACTTGAAGCCCCAGCAAACACGAACACAAGCAAGCACCTGTGAGCTTCCGTGGCGAGAAATGCCAGCGCCGCCGCATCCCACCATCGCGCCAAACACCTGCGAGGCACCATCGCGTCACGGACCAATGAGTCTCTGCCACGTCAACCACCGCTGTTGTAAGCATCAGCGACCCACTAATGGTCGCTTGTGCTGACAAAATCAGCGTGAAATCGGGAATGGGGGAGGTCTATTTTGGCCCCTTTCCTTGAGCATGAATGAGAGAGTAAAACAATAGTGTTTCTAATTTGGGATCGTAAATGAAATTAAGTGTGGAGGGGAAAACAAAAGAGGGATTCGATTCTAGAGTGAACGAGAGAAGATGAGGGATTTCAAGCATGAATGAGAGAGAAGAAGACAGCAGGTTTCCCTGCGAATGAGATCACATTAGTTTTTTAAGAAACTTTTAATCTTACCCATTAATTTAGATCCAAGGGCTGAGCAGAACTCCTCTCACTCTCATATAAAAAGTACCTCTCTCATAAGATATATCCCCTATATATATAGGAGATATATCTTATGAGAGAGGTACTTTTTATATGAGAGTGAGAGAAGTTCTGCTCAGCCCTTGGATATATATATATAAATAAGCTAAGCACAAAGCTAAGAAATTAATTTTAAAGTTATTAACTCAATTTAAATAAGTTTTTATATTTTTAAGATTACAACAACTTTTTAGAGATCGTGTATTATACACTTGAAGAATAGGGTCTTTTCCAAAATAAAGATGAAAACCTGTTTTTAGATTACTTGAATTATTTGAAGACAATGTATTATTCACTTTAAAGTTTTTAGCTAAATTTTAATAATTTTTATATTTTTAAAATTGCAACCATTTTTTTTCAGGGATCGTGTATTGTTCCATTGAATACAATGTATTATATACTTGAAGAATATGAAGTTTTTCGTAACAAAAATGAAAACGAGTTTTTTAATGTATTGTTCACTTTGTATTTTCTAGCTCAATTTATATAATTTTTTATATTTTTGAAATTGCAACAATTTTTTTTAAAGATTGTGTACTATATACTTGAAGAATATTTTATAAATATCTAAATTATCTGAAGATTTTGTAGACAATGTATTATGCACTCTAAAGTTTCTAGCTCAATTTATAGATTTTTTTATATTTTTAAAATTTTAACAATTTTTTTTAGAGATTGTATACTACATTCTTGAACAATAGAGTGTTTTTCGAAATTAAATTGAAAACATATTTTTTAAATCACCTAAATTATTTAAAGCTTTTTGAAGATAATATATTATTCATTTTAAAGTTTCTAGCTCAATTTTCATAATTATTTATATTTTTAAAACTAACAAATTATTTAAGATCGTGTACTATAAACTTGAAGAATAAAATGCTCACCGAAATACAAATAAAAACCTGGTTTTTTAATTACTTAAATTATTTGAAATTTTTTAAAGATAATGTACTATTCAATCTAAATTTTCTAGCTCAATTTATATAGTTTCTTAAATTTTTAAAACTGCAATTATTCCTTTTAGAAATTGTGTTTTATACACTTGAAAATATGGTGTTTTTTTTTTAAATGAAAATACATTTTTAAATTACCTAAATTATTGGAAGCTTTTTACAAACATTATATTATTCACTTGGAGATTTTAGCTCAATTTACATAATTTTTAATATTTTTAAAATTACAACAATTTTTTTAGAGATCGTGTACTATACAGTTGAAGAATATAGTGTTTTCCGAAAACAAAAATGAATATATATTATTCAAATTACCTAAATTAATTGTATCCTTTTGAAGACAATGTATTATTATCTTTTAAAGTTTTTAGCTCAATTTACATAATATTTAATATTTTTAAAATTGTAACAATATTTTTAGAGATCATGTACTATACACTTGAAGAGTATGGTGTTTTAAAAAAATGAAAATGTATTTTTTAAATTACCTAAATTATTTGAATTTTTTTAAGATAATTATTTTTCACTTTGAAAATTAGCTGAATTTGACAAAAAAATTATATTTTTAAAATTGCAACAATTTTTCAGAGATCGTGTATTATATTCAGAAATAAAAATGAATACGCATTTTTTAAATTATCAAAATTATTTGAAGCTTTTTGAAGACAATGTATTATTTACTTTGAAGTTTCTATCTCAAGTTTTATATTTTTTAATTTTTTGTTTAGCAATAATTTTTTAGAGATCGTGTATTAAATACTTGAAGCATATAGTGTTTTTCGAAATCAAAATTGAAAATGCGTTTTTTTAAATTACTTATAATATTTCAAGATTTTTTAAGACAACATATTATTCACTTTGAATTTTGCTAGCTCAATTTTAACAATTTTTTATATTTTAAAATTTTCAACAATTATTTAGAGATCATGTACTGTACACTAGAAAAATAGGATATCTTCTAACAAAAAAAATGCAAATCCGTGCTTTGAATCATCTAAATTATTTGAAGCTTTTTGAAGATAATATATTATTTACTTTAATGTTTCTAGCTCAATTTACATAATTTTTTACATTTTTAAAATTGCAGCAATTCTTTTTAGAGATTGAGTTTTATACACTTTAAGTATATGGTGCTTTTATTTTAAAAAAAATAAAAACATATTTTTAAATTACCTAAATTATTTAAAAAAATTTTAAGAGAATGTATTATTTACTTGAAAGTTTTATCTCAATTTACATAATTTTTTATATTTTTAAATTTGCAACAATTGTTTTAGTAATTATTTACTATAAACTTGTCGAATAGGATGTTTTCCAAAAGAAAAATGAATAGCCATTTTTTAAATTATCAAAATTATTATATGCTTTTTAAAGACAATGTATTATTCATTTTAAAGTTTCTAGCTCAATTTAGATAATCTTTCATATTTTTAAAATTGCAACAACTTATTTAAAGATCGTGTATACACTTGAAGAATAGTGTATTTTTTGAAAGAAAAATGAATATACGTTTTTTAAATTACCTAACTTAAAGCTTCTTGAAGACAATGTATTATTCTCTTTAAACTTTCTAGCTCAATTTACATAATCTTTTCCATTTTTAAAATTGTAGTGATTCCTTTTAGAGATCGTGTAATATATACTTCAACAATATGATGCTTTTAAAAAAAATGAAAATGCATTTTTAAATTACCTAAATTATTTGAAGGTTTTTGAAGATAATTTATTATTCACTTTGAAGTTTTAGCTCAATTTACAAAATCTTTTATATTTTTAAAATTGCAATAATTTTTTTAGAGATCGTATAGTATACACGTGAAGAATACAGTGTTTTTCGGAAGAAAAATGAATACACGTTTTTTAAATTAGCTCATATATTTAAAGTTTTTTGAAGACAATGTATTATTCACTTTATATTTTCTAGCACAGTTTACCTAATCTTTTATATTTATGAAATAGCAACAATTGTTTTAGAGACCGTGTATCATAGACTTCAAGAATATGGTATCTTTAAAAAGAGAATGAAAATGAATTTTTTAAATTACCTAAATTATTTGAAGCTTTTTTAATACAATTTACTATTCAATTTATAGCTCAATTTATATAATTTATTATATTTTTCAAATTGCAACAATTTTTTTAGAGGTTGTGTACTATATACACTTGAATAATAGGATGTTTTTCGAACTTGAATAAACAGTGTGTTTTTTAAATTAGTTAAATTATTTGAAGTTTTTTAAAGATATTGTATTATTTAGTTTAAAGTTTCTAGCTCATTTTACATATAGTTTTGTATTTTTAAAATTGCAAAAAAAAATTAGAGATCATGTACTGTACACTTGAAGAATATAGTGTTTTCCGAAATGAAAATGAAAACATGTGCTTTAAATTACATAGATCACTTGATGCTTTTTTTTTAAGACAATGTATTATTTATTCTAAAGTTTCTAGCTCAATTTTTATAATTCTTTACATTTTAAAATTGCAACAATTTCTTTAAAGATTAAGTTATATACACTTGAAGAACATAGTATTGGTTAAGAAAAAAAATGCATTTTTAAAATTATCTATATTATTTGAAGCTTTTTGAAGATGATGTATTATTCACTTTAAAATTTTTATCTCAATTTTCATGATCTTTTATATTTTAAAAATTGCAACAATTTATTTAGAGATCTTGTATTATAAACTTGTAAGATATGGTGTTTTTTGAAACAAAATAATGAAAAAACATTTTTTAAATTATCTAAATTTTTTAAAGCTTTTGGAAGACAATGTATTATATTATCTTTATAGTTTCTAGCTCAATTTACATAATTTTTGTATTTTTAAAATTGCAACAATTTTATAAAATTCGTGAGTTATACACTTAAAGAATATGGTCTTGTCTGAAATAAAAATAAATACGTGTTTTTTAAATTATCTAAATTATTTAAGCTTTTTGAATCAATATATTGTTCATATTAAAGTTTCTAGCTCACATTATTTAATTTTTTATATTTTTAAAATTACAATAATTTTTTTAGAGATCATGTACTAATCACTTTAAGAAAATATTATTTTAAAAAAAATGAAAGCACTTTTTTTAAATTACCTAAATTATTTGATATTTTTTGAAGACAACATATTATTCACTTTAAAAGATTTTAGCAAAATTTACATAATTGTTTATATTTTGAAATTGGAACAATTGTTTCAAGGTCATGTACTATACACTTGAAAAATAGGATGTTTTCCGAAATAAAAATGAAAATGCATTCTTTTAATTACCTAAATTATTTGATGCTTTTTGAAGATAATGTATTATTCACTTTATAGTTAATAGCTTAATTTACAAAATTTGTTATATTTTTCAAATTGCAACCATTTTTTAGAGGTCATGTATTATATACACTTGATTGATAGGGTATTTATATACACTTGAAGGATAGGATATTTTTAAAAATTAAATAAAAAATGTATTTTTTTAAATTAGTTCAATTATATGAAACCTTTTAAGACATTGTCTTATTTAGTTTAAAGTTTCTAGTTCAATTTACATAATGTTTTATTCTTTTAAAATTGCAAAAAAAAATTTAGAGATCATGTACTATTTCCAAAATAAAAATGAAAACGTGTGCTTTAATTTACCTAAATTACTTGATGCTATTTTGAAGACAATATATTTTTCACTCTAAAGTGTCTAGCTCAATTTATATAATTTTTAAAATTGCAAAAAAAAATTTAAATTCGTGTTATATCACTTGAAGAATATGGTATTTTCAAGAAAAAAAACGAAAATGCATTTTTTAAATTACCTAGATTATTTCAAGCTTTTTGAAGATAATGTATTATTCACTTTAAAGTTTCTAGCTCAATTTTCATAATTTTTTATATTTTAAAAATTGCATCAATTTATTTAGAGATGTTGTATTATAAACTTGTAAAATATGGTGTTTTATAAAACAAAAATGGAAAAGCAGTTTTACATTACTAAAATTTTTTGAAACTTTTTGAAGACAATATATTATTAACTTTATATTTTATAGCTCAATTTATATAATTTTTCTACTTTTAAAATTGCAATAATTTTCTTAGAGTTCATAAATTATACACTTGAAGAATATGATGTTTTCTGAAATAAAAATAAACACGTATTTTTTAAATTGCCTAAATTAGTTTAAGTTCTTTGAAGACAATGTATTGTTAACATTAAAGTTTCTAGCTCAATTTATATATTTTTTTATTTTTAAAATTACAACCATTTTTAAAATTATACACTTCAAGAATATGGTGTTTTTAAAAAGAAAATGAAAATGCATTTTTTAAACTACCTAAATTTTTTGAAACTTTTTTAAGACAATGTATTATTCACTTTGAAGTTTCTAGCTAAATTTACATAATATTTTATATTTTTTAAATTGCAAAAAAAAATTAGAGATCATGTATTATACACCTGAAGAATATGGTATTTTTCAAATAAAAGTTAAAATGCTTTTTTTAAATTTCTTAACTTATTTGTAGCTTTTTGAAGACAATGTATTATTATTTTATATTTTCTATCTCAATTTACATAATTTTTTTATTTTTAAAATTGCAACAATATTTTTAAAGATCTTGTACTATACACTTGAAGAATATGATGTTTTCAGAAATAAAAATGAATACGTATTTTCTAATTTATCTAAATTATTTGAAGCTTTTTAAAAATAACGTATTATTCACTTAAAAATTTGTAGCTCAATTTACATAATTTTTAATATTTTTCAAAATGCAACAATTTCTTTTGAGATCAAGTACTAAATACTTCAAGAATATGGTATTTTTTATAAAAAAAAAAATGAAAGCGCATTTTTTAAATTACCTAAATTATTTGAAGCTTTTTGAAGACAATATATTATTCACTTTGAAGTTTTAGCTCAATTTACGTAATTTTTTTATATTTTTAAAATTGCATCAATTTTTCTAGAGATTTTGTACAATACACTTGAAGAGTATGATGTTTTCCGAAATAAAAATGAAAACACGTGTTTTAAATTACCTAAATTATTTGGTGCTTTTTGAAAATAACGTATTATTCACTTTAATGTTTCTAGCTCAATTTACATAACTTCTTACATTTCTAAAATTGCTGGAATTCCTTATAGAGACGATGTTTTATACACTTGAAAAATATGATGTTTTCAAAAAAATTAAAACATATTTTAAATTACCTAAATTATTTTAAGCTTTTTGAAAACAATGTATTATTATTATATAGTTTCTTGCTAAGTTTTCATAATTTTTTATATTTTTAAAATAGCAACAATTATTTAAGAGATAGTGTATTATACACTTGAAGAATATCATATTTTTCAAAAAAACAAATTAAAGTGCATTTTTTAAATCGCCTAAATTATTTGAAGCTTTTTGAAGACATTGTATTATTCACTTCGAAGTTTTAGCTAAATTTACAGAGTTTTATATTTTTAAATTTCAAAAAAAAAAATTAGAGATCTTGTACTATACACTAAAAAAATATGACATTTTTCAAAAAAAATGAAAGCAAGTTTCTTAAATTACCTAAATTATTTGAAGCTTTTTTAAGAGAATGTATTACTCACTTTGAAGTTTTAGATAAATTTATAGAACTTTAATATTTTTAAATTTTAATTTTTTTTTTGAGATATTGTATTGTACACTTGAAGAATAAGGTATTTTTCGAAATAAAAATGAATACCTATTTTTTAAATTACCTAAATTATTTGAAGCTTTTTAAAGAGAATGTATGACTCATTTTGAAGTTTTAACTCAACTGAATTTTTTATATTTTTAAAATTGTAAGAATTTTTTTAGAGATCTTGTACTATACCTAAATAGGGTTTTTTTAACAAAATGAAAATACATTTTTAAATTACTTAAATAATTTGAAATTTTTTGAAGACAATGTATTAATTACTTTAAAGTTTTATCTCAATTTAAAGAATTTTTTATAATTTTAAAATCGCAAAAATTTTTTAGATTTCTTTGTACTATAAATTTGAAGAATATGGTGTTTTCTAAAATAAAAATGAATACGTGTTTTTTAAATAACCTTAATTATTTGAAGCTTTTTGAAAACAATGTATTATTCACTTTAAAGTTTGTAGCTCAATTTAAATAATTTTTAATACTTTTAAAATTTGTAAAAAAAATATTAGAGATCATGTACTATATACTTGTAGAATATGATGTTTTACAAAAAAAAAAAGCGAAACCACATTTTTTAAATTACCTAAACTTTTTGAATCTTTTCAAAAACAATGTATTATTCACTTTCTAGTTTTATCTAAATTTAAAGAATTTTTTATATTTTGAAAATTACAACAATTATTTTAAAGATCTTGTACTATGCACTTGAAGAATATAATGTTTGCAGAAAAAAAATGAAAACTTGTGCTTTAAATTACCTAAATTATTTAATGATTTTTGAAGACAATGTATTATTCACTTTAATATTCCTAGCTCAATTTACATAATTTTTTACATTTCTAAAATTGCAGCAATTCCATATAGAGATCGTATTTTAAACATTTGAAGAATATGATATTTAATAAAAAAATGAAAAGAGGTTTATTAAATTATCTAAATTATATGAAGATTGTTTAAAACAAATTATTATTTATTTTATATTTTCTAGCTAAATTTGCATAATATTTATATTTTTAAAATTGTAACAATTTTTTTAGAGATCGTGTACTATACACTTGAAGAATATGATATTTTTTTAAAAAAAATGAAAGCATATTTTTTTTTAAATTACCGAAGTTATTTGAAACTTTTTGAAGACAATATATTATTCATTTTAAAGTTTTTTCATGCATTCTTAAAATTACCTAAATGATTTGATTCTTTTTGAAGACAATGAATTATTTACTTTAAGTTTTTAGCTAAATTTACATAATTTTTTACTTTTAAAAATTGCAGCCATTACTTTTAGAGATCATATTTTATACACTTGAAAAATATGATTTTTTTAAAAGCAATGAAAACGCATTTTTTAAAATACCTAAATTATTTGAAGCTTTTTTGAACATAATGTATTATTCACTTTAAAGTTTTAGCATAATTTAAAGAATTTTTTTTATAATTTTAAAATTATAACAATTTTTTCACAGATCTTGTAATATACACTTAAAGAACATGGTGTTTTCGGAATTAAAAATGTATACGAGTTTTTTAAATTTCCTAAGTTATTTGAAGTTTTTTTAAGACATTGTATTATTCACTTTGAAGTTTTAGCTTAATTTACAGAATTTTAGTATTTTTAAATTTTTTTTTAGATCTTGTACTCTATAGTTGAAGAATATGGTGTTTTCCGAAATAAAAATAAATATGTATTTTTTAAAATACCTAAATTATTTGAAATTTTTTTAAGACAATGTATTATTCACTTTAAAGTTTTTATTTCAATTTTCATAATTTTTATTTTTTAAAAATTACAACAATTTTTTTAGAGATCATGCACTGTACATTTGAAGAATATGGTATTTTTTTTTAAAAAAATAAAAGTGTATTATTTTAAATTACCTAAATTATTTGATGATTTTTGAAGACAATGTATTATTCACTTTGCTGTTTCTAGCTCTATTTACATAATTTTTTATTTTTTTAAAATCACAATAACTTTTTTAGAGATAGTGTATTATATACTTGAAGAATATGGTGTCTCTAAACACATTTTTTTAAATTTACTAAATTATTTGAAGATTTTTAAAGACAATGTATTCTTTACTTTTAAGTTTTAGATCAATTTACAAAATTTCTTTTATTTTTAAAATTGCAACAATTTTTTTTGAAATCGTATACTATTAAACACTTGAAAAATATGTTGTTTTCTTAAATAAAAATAAATATGTTTTTTTAAATTACCTAAATTATTTTAAGGTTTTTGAAGACATAGTATTATTAAATTTATAGCTTTTAACTCAATTTACATTATTTTTTATATTTTTAAATTGTAACAATTTTTCAAGAGATAATATCTTGTACACTTGAAGTATATGATGTTTAAAAAAAACATAAAAGGACATTTTCTAAATGACCTAAACTATTTGAAACTTTTTTAAGGTAATGTATTATTCACTTTAAAGTTTATAACTCAATTTACATAACTTTTATATTTTTAAAATTGCAACAATATTTTAGAGATCGTGTACTATACAATTGAAAAATAGGGTGTATTCCGAAATAAAAATGAAAATGCATTCTTTAAATTACCTAAATTATTTGATGCTTTTTGAACACAATGTATTATTCACTTTAAAGTTTTAGCACAATTTAAAGATTTTTTTAATAATTTTTAAATTGCGACAATTTTTTAGGGATTATGTACTATACACTCGAAGAACATGGTGTTTTTTGAAATAAAAATGGATACGTATTTTTGAATCACCTAAACTATTTATATGTTTTTGAAGAAAATATATTATTCAATTTGTATTTTTATCCTTATTTACAGAAATTTTTTATATCTTTAAAATTGTAATAATTTTTAGGGATAACTACACCAACCTCCTCTAAGGTTTGCGCTTATTACACTTATTCCCTTCTAGTTTTTAAATTTACACTTACCTCCTTATAGGCGGGGGTAAGTGTAATGAATTTTAAACCTCAGGGACTAAGTGTAATGTTCAAGGGGGTAAGTGTAATGAAATATCAAACTTAAGGGGGTAAGTGTAATTTTAAAAACTAGAGGGGGTAAGTGTAATGAGCGCTAAGCTAAGGGGAGGTTGGTTCACCTTTTTTTTTTACGGATCTTGTACTATACACTTGGAGAATAAGGTGTTTTTTAAAAGAAAAATGAAAACATGTGCTTCCAATTACCAAAATTATTTGAAGTTTTTTGAAAATAATGTCTTATTCACTTTCAAGTTCTAGCTCAATTTACGTAATTTTAATATTTTTAAAGTTGCAACAAATTTTAATAGATCGTGTATTAAAGCACTTGAACAATATGATGTTTTTTGAAACAAATTGAAAATGTGTTTTTTAAATTACTTACCTTATTTGAAGGTTTTTGAAGATAATGTATTATTCAAGTTGAAGTTTCTAGCTAAATTTACATAATTTTTTATTTTTAAAAATTACAACAATTTTTTTAGAGATAAATGCACTATACACTTAGAAGAATATGACATTTTTTAAAAAAAAAATGAAAGTGCATTTTTAAATTACCTAAACTATTTTATGATTTTTGAAGACAATGTATTATTCACTTTGATGTTTCTAGATCAGTTTACATAATTTCTTTTATTTTCAAAATTGCAACAATTTATTTTAGAAATCATGTACTATACACTTAAAGAATATGATGTTTTCCGAAATAAAAATAAATAGATGTTTTTTAAATTACCTAAATTATTTTAAGATTTTGAAAACAATGTGTTATCCATTTTATAGTTTCTAGCTCACTTTATATAATTTTTTTATATTTTTAAAATTGCGACAATTTTTTTAGAGATAATGTACTCTACACTTGAAGAATATAGTGTTTTTTATTTTAAAAAAAAGCGCATATTTTAAATAACCTAAATTATTTGAAACTTATTTAAGACAATGTATTATTCACTTTAAAGTTTTTAGCTCAATTTACGTAACTTTTATATTTTAAAATTGCAACCATCTTTTAGAGACCATGTACTATAAACTTGAAAAATAGTGTGTTTTTCGAAATAAAAATGAAAATGCGTTCTTTAAATTACCTAAATTATTTGATGCTTTTTGAAGACAATGTAATATTTACTTTAAAGTTTCTAACTCAATTTACATAATTTCTTACTTTTTAAAAGGAATGACTACAAAGTGAATAATAAATTGACTTCAAAGTGAGATAATACATTGACTTCAAAAAACTATAAATAATTTAGGTAATTTAAAAAACACATATTCATTTTTATTTTAAAAAACACCTTGTTCTTCAAGCGTATAGTACAAGATCTCGAAAAAAATTTGTTGCAATTTTAAAATTATAAAAAATATTCTTTAAATTGTGCTAAAACTTTAAAGTGATAATTGAAAATGCGTTCTTTAAATTACCTAAATTATTTCATGCTTTTTGAAGACCATTTATTGTTCACTTTGAATTTTCTAGCTTATTTTATATAATTTTTTGTATTTTTAAAATTTCAGCAATCATTTAGAGATCATGTACTTTACACTAGAAGAATAGGGTGTCTTCCGAAATAAAAATGAAAATGTGTCCTTTAAATTACATAAATTATTTAAAACTTTTTGAAGACATTGTATTTTTCACTTTAATGTTTCTAGCTCAATTTACATAATTTTTTACATTTTTAAAATTACAACAATTCCTTTTAGAAATCGTATTTTATACCCTTGAGAAATATGGTCTTTTTTTTTAAAAAAAATGAAAATACATGTTTTAAATTACCTTAATTATTTAAAATTTTTTGAAAACAATGTATTATTCATTTAAAAGTTTTAGCTCAATTTACAGATTTTTTTATATTTTTAAAGTTGCAACAATTTTTTCAGTGATCGTGTACTATAAACTTTCAAAATAGGGTGTTTTCCAAAAGAAAAATGAATACGCATTTTTTAAATTACCTAAATTATTTGAAGCTTTTTTAAGACAATGTTTTCTTAATTTTAAAAGTTTCTGACTCAATTTACATAATCTTTTATATTTTTAAAATTGCAATAATAAGAATATAGTTTTTTTAAAAAAAATTAAAAAACACATTTTTTAAATTACCTAAATTATTCCAAGTTTTTTGAAGACAATTTATTATTTACTTAAATGTTTTAGTTAAATTTACAAAAAATTATATTTTAAAAATTGCAACAATTTTTCTTAAAGATCGTCTCATATATAATTGAAGAATATGATGTTTTCCCCCAAAAAAAAACATTTTTTAAAATACCTAAATTATTTGAATTTTTTTAAAAATATCTAAATTATTTGAAATTTTACATAATCTTTTATATTTTTAAAATTGCAACAATTTTTCAGAAATCGTGTACTAAACACCTGAAGAATATGGTGTTCTTAAAAAGAAAATAAAAATTCATTTTTTAAATTAGTCCAAAGCACTTAGAATATGGTGTTTTTAAAAGGTTAATAAATGAGTCCTAAAATTAGTCTCATGAAACTTGATCACATTAGCTCACCACTCATAATATAGAGACTACAGTATGGAAGACAGTCATAATTAGAAGACAAACCATTCTTACCAAACCATTAATCTAGAGTATACAAGCTATTATCAGTCTAAAGATGGCAAGTATTAAGTGATCTACTGTCTAACACATCGATTTGACTAGAAATTTTTGCCTTAGAAGATGGACACATGAATTCAACGGAATCTGGTTGTATCTCAGAATTAACAGCATCATTGTTAAACTCTATTCCACATCACACAGACACAGTTCTAACCTGCTTTGTGACATCCATATTCAACATAACTCCTTGTGATTCAAGCCGAAAACAGCAGATGACTAATTGAACAAGAATGTTGCATAGAGTAGCTACATAAGCAGATTAAAGTGAAATAGTTGTGGATGGAGAAATACTATATCAACCTTTCATAGAGGTATTAACATGAATACAGGACTGGTTCTTAAAACTATCTGCGTGCTATGAAACTCAGGATTGTGCACCAAGGGCTTTGTAAATAATGAAAAACTACAGCAATGGTTCAATACAAGATAAAACCAGAATACATTTAGAGACACAGATAGAAGTATGCACGGTAGCCAACACGTCATGCATGTGCATGCACAACAGAGGGCCTTAAATCAACCACCGTCCAGGAGGAACTTGATATAACAGGTGCAGAAATATTCCCCGAGTTTTTAACACATGAAACTCAGACAATAAAGGCATCCATAGGTAATGTCTTATACCTCATCTGAGCTGAAGGCAGGAAAACAGTCCAAAGATTGTTCTGTGGATATAGAAGGCTTGGAAACCATAGAATGGGCCACATTTTCTTCAGAAGCTGGCATTACTGTCTCTTGGATATTAGTGCAAACAGGTACATCCTTGCTGTCATCTAAACCAACTTTTAAATCACCCTTATTACCAGTGTCTTCATAATGCTCAAATTGCCCCTTAGAATTAGTGAAACCAGAATTTCCACTCTTCTCAGATTCAGGTATTTTGTCATTTCCTGATAAAGGAAGTAAAGGGCTTTGAGAAACTCCATCCAAATTAATTCCAGACAGATCAAACTCATTAACAGTAAATGCCACATCATCATTACCCCTAGAAGTCTCAGATGCAGACACATTTTGCCTATTTACAGATAAAAAATCCATATCACCCAGATAAGTAACCATCTTTGCATCTATAATTCGGTCATCATCATCAGTTTCCTCTACGTTTCCATCCACAAGTAAATGTGGACTACCTTGGTGATTCAAATCATGAACCACGTCATTGTCATCAGTCAAGGCATCTTCCATTTGCTGTTCACTGATAGGAGACTCAAAGTTTCCTTCTTCATCTAAGTCACCAACAGCCATTTCTGATGCAGGAGTCATATTCAGTTTAGCTGAACTATGGGGTTCCATGACAGAATCCTCCATAATGGAGTTTTGAGCGATTTCAATGAGAGCATCCATCTTAGAAATCCTTGAAGGCACATCCTCACTGACTGGAGAGTTGTCAGTCGTTTGAACATTTGCCTGACCTGGCAATTCTTCAACTCTCCTCACATAATTCCTAACATGAATCCCCACATGACCATTGTAGCGACGCCTCTCCAGAAACACCTTATGGCAGAACTGGCACTCAAACTTTCCGTCTTTAATTATAACTCCATCTCCAACTGAGGAACCAAGTCGATAACGCCTTGTCGTCTTTTGGTGAACAGACAACAGGTGCTGCAAGTACAAATCCTTCCCATCAAAGGTCATGTTGCATTTGTGACATTCAAACAGGTCATGAATCTGCACATCTGCAAGATTGTCAAGCCCCAATAAGGCCACTTCCTTCACCCTTTCATTAGAAACAGACAACCCGGGAACATCTGAGTTAGTTTCAACAATCTGCCGTTGATCTTGACCCTCGCAGGCAACACCTGCAGACTGCAGCACAGTCCATAATCCCTGTAACAACAACATTATAAAAGTAAAAGATCAAAGACGGAAGAACGTGTACTTACATTATCAACAGCCACTCTCTGTTCCTCCACTATATTTTCACTCCTACGAATGATTGGCATTTGTGCATCACCATGACCAAATAGAGACTGCAAATAAGAAGCAACTTCTTTGCAAGACAAGAATTGCTGTCCACTAGGGCTGGAAAATATCAAGAGAGAGAAAAATAAGCCCAAGAAAGAGCAAATTCATTTGTATAGTGCAGGCAAAGCACATTCAAGCTTTTGTACCAAGGAAGTGAAAAAAAGTATCTTACACTGGACAATTTCAATTGCTCAGAAAATTATATAAATGCCCTAATCCTAAGGTTGAATATTCTTAGGAATTATGATAAACTCACGCAAAGCACACAGAACTGAGAAGTGGAAAGGAAAACCTCAAGTATCGGCGGCAATAGATCCATGCGCGACCATCCTTTCTCTTCAAACCGAGCAGAAGCTTCCAACCAAGAGGCAACACATCTCCGAAACCAGCAGCGTCGACGATCCTCCGCTTCTTCCTCCTGCTGCCCCATTGCCCCTCCAAATCCCTCAAAAACCCTAACAGCTGCTCCTCACCCTGCAACCCCTCGGTCCGTCGCCGGAGCTCATCGGCAAACGGATCCTCGGCGTTGGCAAGGGCAGAGAGATCGACGGGAACGCCATTCTTGTTGAGAATATCCATTCCTCGGTAGCACTCTTCCAAATTGGCCCTCACCTTGGGCTTCCTCCCTCTCTTCCTCTTTCTGACCAGACCTGGAGGTCCGGGTCTTGGCTCCGTAGCGGGAAGAGGGGGAGGAGCAAGTTGGACTTGATCAAACTTGGGGTCCTCGCGGATCAACTGCTTGAGGTAGTCGATGATGATGCGGCTGTCGGGGTCGTCGGGGGGAAGGGAAGGGAGCTTGGGGGCGGGAAGAAGGCCGGGGAGGCGGCGACGGCGGGAGGAGGGGGAGGACTGAGGACGAGAGTAGGTCTGACGGCGGGATCCAGCGCTTTCGTTGAAGAGGGAAGGGTCGATTTTGGGAAGGAGGAGGGAATGGGAGGAACGAAGGTCGAAAGAGGAGAGAGAAAGTGCATGGAGCTCAGATTGAGAGAGAGTTGCTGAGTCAATGCATGAAAGCCAGTCCAACTTCACCGCCGCTTCAGTCTCGCCGGCGACGGTGGCCATGTTTGGCTGAGGAAGAAGAAATTGGGAGTAAGGAAGGAAGGAACCCCAAAAACGCAAAAAGTGTCGCCCAATTAGGGGAGGTGAACGACAACATTTACTTCTCTTTACTTTGACTTGACTTGACTTCTGTCTTTCACTACTCTTTTTCTTTACTCCTAATAGTAAAAGAATAAAAATCTTCTTGCATTTTGCAACTTTTTTATCTAAATAATCCATTTTCATCGATTAATTTCTAAATTACTATATTTTTTATTTATTTCTTAAAATGTTCCATTTTTTAGTGGCGGATTTTAACATACACCACGTCCTAAATGGTATACGGTATATCACATGAAAAATATATACAAAATTAAACCGAAAATATTTAAAATAATAATAAATTATGTATTTTGTATGTATGTATACCTCTTTTATTTTTTTCCTTTTAAACTGGGGTGAATTTTAACATTCACCACTTTTAAAGTGGTGTACCATACACAAGTCATGATATTATTTAATTGATTATAGCCAAAAAAACAAAAGAGGTATACATACATACCAAATACATAATTTATTATTATTTTAAATATTTTCGATTGAGTTTTGTATACATTTTTCATGTAATATACCGTATACCATTTAGGACGTGGTGTATATTAAAATCCGTCTTTTTTAGTTGAGAAATTGGTTTCACCAAAACCAACTTTTCAACGTGAATTCTTTTTTTTTTTTTCATTTTAACTCTGAGAAATTGGTTTCCCCAAACCAACTTCTCGTCTTGTAGCTTTTTTTTTTCCTTATATATATAAAAAAAAAAGATAGTAGGAAATTGGTTTATCTGGAACCAACTTTTCAACTTTAATTTTTTTAAAAGAAAATTTCAATTATCTTTTTTATTTATAATTTATATTTTCTCTTAACCTAATTTATATTTAAAAAGAATTTTTTTTTAAATTTTTCAACTATTTTTTTTTGTTATATATATTTATAAGAATATTTTCTCATGGCCCAGAATTGTGTCACAATCCAGAGATACGAAGCGCCTGTCATGGACGTCCGCAATCCACTCGCATACGCACATAGATGGATTCGAGACAACAAGGTCAACCAAAACGTTGTCGTTTATACAAAAGTGTAGGACATACCTATAGCAACTGACCTAATCGCAGTAGTACATCGGGTGGAATTTCACAAAATGATTAATTTATTTTATGCAATAATGTATCATTTTATCCTTTAAAATCTTAGTTTAATTGTAAGATGAATTTAAGTTTATGAAAGTAGTCATATTTTTAAATTTTTAAGTATTTTATTCGTTTCAAGTGCACTAATTATAATAAACTAAATCATATATTTAATTTTTAAGATTAATAAATTAAATACTATTATAAATAAATATTTTAAAATATAAAATAATATTTTTAAAAATAAAAATTGAAAAAATAAATTATATATTAAAAAATAAAATATAGGTGATAAGTTAAAAATTATAAGTTAAAAAAATATTCTTTTAAAATAATTTAGGTTGAGAGAAAATATAAATTATAAATAAAAAAAAGATAGTTAAATTTTTTAAAAAAAAATCAAAGTTGAGAAGTTGGTTCTAGAGAAACCAATTTCTCACTATCTTTTATATATATATATATATAAGGAAAAAAATATATGCTAGAAGATGAGAAGTTGGTTTAGGAAAAACCAATTTGTTAGGATTAAAATGAGGAAAAAAAAAAATTCACGTAAACCAACTTCTCAACTAAAAGAAAATGGAGCATTTTGAGAAATAAATAAAAAAATATAGTAGTTTAGGAATTAATGGATAAAAATAAATTATTTAGATAAAAAAGTCGCATTTTGCTGTAAGATATTTTTTTGTCCAAATAAAAATCCTATTTTGTTTGGATTATTTTTTGGTACAATCTTCTGATTGGATGTAAAAAAAAGAAAGCAGAGAGAATAAATATTAAAAAAAGTTGTGAATGTATTTGTTTTAAGAGGAAAAAATGAGGAAATATTAATTATTTTTGCGTCTAAATCAGAATTATATTGAAAAAAAATAAAATTTAAGACCTTAAAATAGGTCAAATTCACTTTTTGATCCTCTAATTTTTGTATTCGTTTCATTTTTGGTTCTTTAATTTTTTGAGATTTCATATTAGTTCCTTAACTCTAAAAAAACATTTTATTTTAGTCCCAATCGTCAGTTGTATTAGTTAATTTAACAGAATAGTGATGACGACGTTAACTTTTCAAATGAATGGCTCTCTTGCGAACTTGGTGATTGAGACATAAAGTTAATGCTGTAATCACTGTTCCGTTAAATTTACTAACAGAGTTGATAGTTGGGACCAAATGAAACGTTTTTTTAAAGTTGAGAGACTAATACGATACCTCAAAAAATTGAAGGATCAAAATGAAACGGACATAAGAGTTGGAGGACGAAAAAGTGTATTGGCTACTTAAAATAAGATCTTCTTGTATAATTATACTAGAAAGATTGGTTTTCTTTGTCTTGATTATTCTATTTATTTATTTTTGATTGAATTTTATATTAATATCAAACATTTGCATGAATATAAAGTTCTAATTTATTGAATATAAAGATTTAATTTTTTCAATACATATATAATTAATGAGGTAGTAATCCATAAAAATACATTTAACAGGTGAATTAAAACAATTTTATCAAATTGATCATAAATAAAACAATCAAATATATTTTGTTTGGTGATACAATTAATGGTACTAAAAACGAAGTCAAATTTTACACAACTCATTCATTTGGCACCTAAGCTATGATCGTGCTTTATCTGAATTAAAATTAAAATTAATGGCCAAGTCTTAATGTCTCAAGTGTGAAAGTTTACTATAACAGAAAAATAGGAGTACTAAATAAAAGTGGACTTAAATTAATCACTGCCTGACAAATAACAATGCGGCAGAGTGAGGATTCATGGAATAATAAGGAGAGGAAGGGATGTCAGGGCCCATTGGGGCCTCAACTATTCCATATTCAAACCTAATTAATCAAGCTCTGCCTCTCGGATTTTTATTAATTTTGATCATATATAATTATATTCCTTCCTCAATATATACAGTTGCACGTGCTGGGGGCACAAAGTCACGTGAACACGGGTAAATGTCGTACCTTGAACTTGACACGATGAATATGCACACAACGAAAATGGTTCCTTCGTCCGAATCAGATTTCCTCGTAATTTATCAAAAGTGTTTCACATGTGCTATCGCCCCACGTTCATGTCCTTTTTCTTCAGGTTCACTTCTGTGCAAATATTCTTCCCCCCTATTTTCATTCGTCTTTCAATATAATCTTCATATATACCTTTCATTATATTCTTCCACTGATACCTTTTTTATTTAATACCTATTGGACCTCTTTCTTTTTTTTTCTCCCTTGTGTCATCTTTACAGTTTTTTTTTTAATTTATTTTCACTTTTAATTTCCGATCAATCACTTATTAATAATAACTTATAAATTATTAATGAACAAACAAAAAGTGATTATGGATTGCTTTGATAAATTATTAATGAAAAATTGCATTTTATATAAATGGATGGTGAAAGTTTCACTTATAGGAGACTTCTCCTCGTTTAGAATTTACACGAAAAATTTCTTACTACTTGTGAATTGTGATGACGCATTAATTTATATTTTATTACAAAATACAATAAAAATAAATAAATATCAGCATCAAGTCACCATCCTTTTCCTTTTCTATTTTTATATACATGTAAAGTTAAAAAAAAGTACATGTAAAATAAATAATTAGACATACGTTATTAATTCTGACAATATTAGGAGCTTGTTTCGTTACAAGTCCCACATCAGCCAGTGATATGGCCATGGTTGAGTTTATAAGGATGTGGCAAACCTCATCCTATAAGCTACCTTTTGGGAATGAGTTAGGCCCAAACCCAAATGTAAGATGTTCAAATGGTAGTATGGGACTAGAAATGAGTGCAGTTTGGCACAACTAAAATTTACTCAAGTTAAAATTACTTTAACTCAATTTGATTTAACAAAAAATTTGGTTAATGTGACCTGCTTTAAGTAGCAGGTCCTCAACAAAATATTTACTTCATAAACTAAAATTCACTCATAGACTTTTCAAATTGCAATTTACTTTATTATTTCTATGGTAAAATAAAAAGAAAAAATAAATGAATAAATGGAGATTCTGGTGAACACTGACCACCACATACATCATATTCTCGTTTGCCGGGAATGATAGTTTAATCAAAATTCAAACCTGAACCTGCTAGTAGATGATCAAGTATAACGGTGAAGCAAAGTTTTATGCATTTATGGGATATGGGATTACTCCTTTTTCATTTCTGTTGTAGTAATATGATCCATATGATGATTACATATATATTTATCCCTTTCGAAAATGAAAATTTGAAATTATTGTTATGAATTTGGATTTGAATCTTGTCATGAGTTTGAGGTATTAAGATTTATGACAACATACATACACATGCATCCTCTTTGATGTAGCAACTTAGAAATTTATAAGGCTGAAACTCAATACTTTTCGTTATTTCTAATAACCTTTAAATATAAGATAAAACATAACTAAAAATTGATAATAATTTTGCTCATTAACTTATAACTAAATGACAAATGTAAATGTTCATAAAAATCTAATAACACCAATAATTCCTATAATTAAAACTCATATCAGTAGGAATTGTAATAATAAATACTTATTCAGATTCTCAACACTAGCTATTTGATGAAGTTTCGTCGAATTAGAAGCTGAGCACCTTCAACTAGCCTCTTAACCACTTCACCTGCCGGCAGAATCTCTTTTATCAGCCCTACACTGCTTCCAGCATACATTGCCATGCTCTCCAAATCTCCTGTTGTTGTTGCATTCGGGGCAGTACCCGCGAAACGTTGTATATCTTTCTCCTGTTTCATGCCAAGTACACATTCAAACACATCGTAGATCCATTTAAACACTATTAATATTAATTTCTATATTTAGTCTGATTTGATGTGAAATAACTAACCAAACATGTCTTTAGAAGACACAAACAAATTAAAAACATACATACCCTGCCATTGATTTTGGAGTTGCCAATGACAGGCTGGTTGGATTCATTTTCATGAGGTGGAAGGTTTCTCCAATGGTTGAAGAATGGTGTCTTGAGGACACGATGTGCACCGGGCCATCTTGCCCTGCCAAACACATCCGTGTACTCTGTTTCATCCATTTCAATTAACTTTCTCTTGTAATTTGGATGAGCATAGCTTTCATGTGTTGCCAAAAACCTGCAAACACAATGCATCTCAAAATCTAATTATCATAATTTCATGACACTAAGACACAATATGTTAAAATTCATGTGTCATTTTTAATGTGAATAGACTATTTGAGAAGTAGGTACCTAGTGCCTAGACATACTCCTTGAGCACCAAGTGCAAGAGCAGCAACATAACCGCGAGCATCAACAATTCCACCTGCTGCAATAACAGGTATGTCTCTGTCACCAACAACATCCACCACCCTTGGCAATAATGATATTAAACCTTCCTGAGCAAGGACGTGGCCACCAGCTTCGAGTCCTTGTACAATTATTCCATCCACGCCTGCTTCAATCGCCTGTTTCGCACCTTCGATACTCCCAATCTACATAGAGTAATATATACATACAACACTAATTAACCTCATGCTAACTTAATTAGATTAGATTATTATTTCATCACTTTACTTGTGGAACAACTTTGACCCCAGCAGAATGAGCCCTATGTACCAATTCCTTTGTACAATCACCCCAATAAACTTGCAAGACTGCAACTTTTTCATCAAGAATGACCTTCAAATTCTCCTCATAAGGGAATACTAGAACCACACCAACCCCAAAGGGTTTATCTGTCAAGGTCCTAGTGGTCCTTATGAGCTCCCTCACGTAATCCGGTGAATCCTGTACGATACGTTAGTTACAATAAAGAAATTAATTAAGAGAAACAAACAAACATTGAAGAGAAAAGGGAATGAATTGAAGGATGAACATGCCGAATCAGGGGCTCTTAGGAGAGCAAGAGCACCAGCATTGGCAACAGCAGCAACAAGTTGAGGAGAAGAGAAATCAGGGCCCATGGGAGCCTGTACTATTCCATATTCAAAACCTAAAATCCCTCCCCAACCCATTATTCAATTCTCTCTAATACGATTTATTTCCTGATTCCTTCTTCAATATATCACTGCACATTACTCATACGATACTTATTAATACAACATTATTTATTATTGTAGGATGGATGCAGAGGGTGTGAATTAATATATTATTATGTTAGTACTATAATTTAATTGGGTTGCAACAACACGCGTCTTTTGTTAATTCTACCCATTTTTGGGAATATAATCAACCCACCAACCACCTATAGCTACTTCTTCTTATTTCAATCACAGAACCAAAATATATATATATATGTTGGTTCCTAAATACGAGAATTCGTCAATTTTTTTACGATTCGGGTGCAGTATAATGTGGCTGTCATACCTCTCTACACAAAAGTTAAACAGAAAAACAAACAAAATTAAATTAAATTTATGGTGTGCTTGGATTAAGCGTTTGTACTATAATAAGTCTTTATTAAAAGAATTATTTATATACAAAATTATTAAACTTATATAAATAAGTTAAAAAAATTTAGGCTTAATTAAACTTTTGGTTCCTAACTTTTTTAATTGTGCAATTTTAGACCAATAACTTTGTCTATTGTGTAATTTTGGTTCCGAAACTTTTCTAATTACATTATTTTGATTTTTTTTTATCTTCTCTCGTTAAAAATCTAATGGTTAACGCAGTCAAATTCATATAATTAGTTCTAATTGCACAATTTGAGTGCTCTTACCCACTTTATTTTATTAGTTTGATTGTGTTAACCGTCAAGAGTTTGTAGCTCAAGTGGCATAAGGAGGAGTTCTTGAAGCTGGGTGGTGTAGATCTAGGAATAGTGTAGTGTGAGGTGTGTGTGTTTGGCCGATAAAAAAAATGTTTGATTATGTTAACTGTTAGCTTCGTAACGAAAGATTGATTAATTGAACAAAATCGCATAATTTGAAAATGTTGAGGGAACCAAAATCGTATAATAAATAAAGTTATGGTGACTAAAATCGCACAATAAAAAGTTGGAGCACTAAAATTGCACGATATAAAAATAGAAGCACTAAAATCGCTCAATTAAAAGTTGGAGAATCAAAACTGTACAATTAATAAAATTAGGAAACCAAAACTACAATTAAACCATAAATTTATTCTAATCAATCATTTCAAAAAAATTATAAAAATAAATCACAAATAACTTATTAAGACCAATGAATTATTTTTATAAATTGTACCTAAACTCTTCCCAATATAGTCTTTATCCTTTTTCTACCGTGTTTCCTTTGTTTTTTCAACTAACAAATTGTTGAATATCACCATTAAATACTTTTGCTCTACTCTCACTTAGCGAAATTTTAGTATACTAAACCAACCTTTGGGTCAGAGAGTATTACTTTGAGTAGTAACTTTACAATATCTTTACTAAATTAAAAGTTATAATATTTTATAATTTTAAATGTAAAAAAAATTACTCCCTCTATCCCTAAATATAAGACTCTCTATAAAAAAAGAACAAGAAATAAGGAAATTAGTAAATCTATAAAAACTCATTAAATTTGTGTAGCAACTTGTCATTCTTTCCTTATTTACCCTTAATTATTAAAACCAATAGTATTATTCTCTTTCCACTAAATTAGTCTTCTCTAATGATCATAACAGAGAGAATTTCTCTCTCATCAATTTATTACATTTATTTATTTTGAACCACACAAAAGTGGTTGATTAAATAAGAGTAATATTAAAAAAAAATTGAATATGCACAAAATTTCAAAGAGATTCTTATGAAAAGAGAAACAATTTTTTTTGTAAAGATTCTTATAAATAGGGACGGATAGAGTATTATTTTACATATAAATTCAAATTACCAGTCATGTAGTTCAGTTGGTGGATACATCATGAGAATATGCGTGTGTGGGTACAGGATTCAATTCCCGGTGTAAAAATTCAAATTACTAATTTGAAAAAAATTATGATACTATACCATATTCATTATCAATTAGAAAATACTTTAAAATGAGTATATGCAAACTTTCTTATTTGACATTAAAATATTACCAAATAAAATTATTTCTTTATAATATTTCATTTTCACTTATATCTTAAAAAATACTTTAAAAAGAATTTATGTATGTTAATCATTAAGTGCAAAATTAAAAACTTTATATTAATAAAAAAATGTTATAACTTTATAATATTATAAAACATTAATTAATAAAAAAATTATTTATAATATTAAGTTTTCAAGTATAGCTTAAAAATACATTTAAAATCTTTTATATATGTTAAATATTAACTACAAAAATACAAATATTTTTATCCATAAAAATGTTATATATATATTGATATTTTTACTTTATCCTTAGCTTGACCATATAGCTTTATGATCATATTAATTATAATTAGTCAATTATTACTTAAAAGACTACCTGAAAAATAATTTATAGAAATCAAATACAGATATTTTAAACATGAAATTGAGATAATACAAAAATTTTATGATAATATATTATTATCAATCAATTTAAAAAAAGCACACACACACAAATGGTATATTACAATACAGAACATGCACAATTTAATATTTGAAAAACATTTCTTAAAAATTTAAATATTAATTGCAAAATATTGTGAATTCTATTTTGGTGTTGTGGTGTTTTAATTGGAATAACTGAGTAGACACAAGTGTGAGTATGTGATTTCAATCCAATTGTTATATGATTCATTAACTTAAGTACTTGACAGTCCATCTTAACACAATCAATTAACTTTTTATTATCTTATTATAACATTAAAATAATACAAATATAAATTATAATGTGAAATTTATTAGTATTTTAACACTTATTATTAACTTTTAAAGAGTGTTTAGTATTGAGAATATTTTCTATTCTTAAAATATTCACTTAAAATTAAAATATATCATTGTTTGGTACAAATATATAAAGTTATGTAAGTGAATTTTTTTGAAATGATTTTTCATTCCCACCGTAAGAGATATATATCACTTACACGACTACTGTTAAGGTAAAGAGGAGGATTGGTCCACAGCACCATTAAATTATTATTACTTTTAAGTAGTGGTAAGGATGAATAAGGGAGACCTGCAGTATGGGTGTTATTGTTAACTATTGTCATATTGCCAATAAGTCTCCATGTATTCATGTCAAACATGTCTTAGACTTATTTAATAAAAAATTCAAATAATAAAATATATAAAAACATCCCTTCTTTTTTCTTCAGCACCTCCACAATCAATAAGCAGTTTTCCATTAACCTCAAACTGCATCTAGAATAATTTTATCAACCAAAATTGAAAAGAAAAACAAGAAAATAAAAAAAGATTTTCGTGTTCCTGGAAATTTTCTTTTTGCTTGGCGGGTGGAAGATGTAAAGCTACAATGCAATTTGAGTCGATGAATCAATTCAAAGATGGAGTAAAATTAATACATTCATTATCTATATTCAAAATAAAAATCCAATCTTTACAACATTTTCAAAATCTGGCAGCAAGAAGACCCAAATTTTTGGATGCAGCTTGGTTGATTGGAATAAGGGTCCATGTCTCTCCTTTGGGTTTGTTTAGAGGCTACTCAAACAAGATGCAAAAGAACATACCATGAATCCACACATACAAATTGTTATCAATTCTTGCCTTGAGTGGATGAGATTAGCACCATCCTTATTTGGAGTGACACCATTCTTTTTAGTATATAAATTTATGATTCTTACATATAAAAAGAATGGTGTCACTCCCAATAGAGATGATACTAATCTCATCCTCCCTTGCCTTGGCCACACAACATGTCCCCTTTTATACTTCTGACGAGGCCCTTTTCTATTTGTTTTTCTCGGGTTTCTTATTTATTGTCTCTTTCATTTTTTAATAATTATTTTCAATTTAAATTATCACATCAAATAGACTACAGATTAGATCATATTATTAATTCAAAACGATAATACGCAGAATAGAGTCACACTCCTTGTGAACTAAGCGTAATTATCTTTCCCATAAGAAATAATTAATATTTATTCTTTGAGTTTCTAATGGTAATTCACGTCTCTTTTTTTAATTTGGGTTGAGGGACATTTTTCCTAAATTTTTACAAAGGGTCTCCTACTACTTAATTTAGGTTGAGGGACAGTTTTTCTTTTTAGACAAATTTTAGTAAAATTGGGGATGTTATAACTTAAAAATACATTTTCATTTTTATTTTAAAAACGGTTTATTCTTCAAGAGTATAAGATCTATAAAAAAAAATAGTTACAATTTTAAAAATATAAAATTATATAAATTGAGATAGAAACGTTAGAGTGAATAATACTTTATTTCGAAAAAGCTTTAAATAACTTAGGTAATTTACAAACATCCTATTCATTTTTATTTCAAAAAATACCATATTTTTCAATTGTAATACTACATGATTTTGAAAAAAAAAACACGTTACAATTTAAAAAATATAAAAAATTATGTAAATTGAGTTAGAAAGTTTAAAGTGAATAATATATTGTTTACAAAAAGCTTCAAATAATTTAGGTAATTTAAAAAATACATTTTTATTTTTATTTTGAAAAATATCATATTCTTCAAGTGATAGTAAGCAATATGTAAAAAACTGTTGCAAATTTAAAAATATATAAATTGAGCTATAAACTTCAAAGTGAACCAGACATGGTTTTTAAAATGCTTCTAATAGTTTAGGTAATGTAAAAATCTTGTTTTCTGCTTATCCAAAAAAAAATCTTATTTTCTTTTTTATTCGAAAAACACTCTATTACACCATATGTAAAAAATCTATGGCAATTTTTAAAATATAATAAATAATGTAAATTGAGATAGAAACTTCAAATTGAGCAATACATTATTTTTTAAAAAAAAACTTCAAATAATTTAAGAAATTTTTTAAAAAAAATAAAAATTCGTGTATTAAAAAAAAATAATTAAACAAGTTGATTTGAGCGCTAGTTTTTTTTTTTCTTCTTTTTTCCCCTTTAATTTGGGTGTTTCCATCTAGAACTGGTAAAATGGGTAAATCAAATAACCAACAAAATGGGAGAATTTTAGTATCGAAAATATAAGCCGGAATAAAATCGAGCGTTTTTAGTCTGGACCATAGAAACCTGCAAAAAAGGGAGCTCGGGCTCTAAGAACCAGTCGGGCTAAGGCTACCCACCAATTTTTTTATTTATCTATTGTACTACACATTATTCAATATTCAATACTATCTTGACAAGGTATATTATCTTAAAAGAAAAAAAAAAAACTATTGATATATCCTACTCCTCATAGCCTCAAGTATATTATCTTAAAGGAAAAAAAGTTGTATAAGAAAAAAATAGTAATATATTTTTTTAAAAATAATAGACCAATTTTTTACAATGACAAAAAAATATAGGCTATCCAAAAAAATTCGATTCCCACTAGGGTCGAAGTGGACTTTTAAATTGAGGGTCTAAATAGAACTAGGCTTTTCTAGCCCATACCGTAAATGCTCACTACGCAAAAAGGTCCGTCCGAATAGGGTTATTTAACCTATTTTGACAACACTATTTCCATCATTCTTAATATCTGTGCTAGGGATAATCATGGGTCAAGATAACCTGATTAATCCGATCAAACCGATCTAATCCAATCATAAAAAAAGAATTTGTTCGGATTAACGGGTCTAAACGGATAAAAAAAATATAAATCTAATCAATCTATACAGATTGGATATTGGATTTACAAAAGTTAAATCCAATTAACCTGTCTATCCAAATATATATAAAAATAAAAAATCACTTCTTTTATTTTTTCTAAATGATTGTATGTATTTTGTTGTGTTGTGTTTTGTTTTTTTAGTCTAGTATCAGAATTCAAGACTTGAAATTTAATGTTGATATTCTAGTTTTTATTTATTCATGATAATATTATCACTTAATTTTTATTTATGCATGTTATACAATTATGATTTTCTTAGTCCAGGATCATAGAATGCAGTAGTTTGTCTTTAACATATTCAGTTTTTTTTTTCCAGTTTTGCTAACATTTTATATTATGATACTCTTTATTTATTTATATATATATATATATATATATATATATATATGTTCTACTTTTTATATTTTTTTATTATATTGAATAATCCGACGTCTGATCTAATACAACTCACTTTTAAACAAATTAAATTAATTCAGATTCCATAGTAAAAAATTATAAACCATATCTAATTTGATTACTTTTATTGGATGTGCACCCCTAAACCGTACAAGTGAGATATCACACTCTTAAGTCTCTGTTTTTTGTTTTTGTTTTTTGTTTTTCTACAAAAGTTTCAGCAAAAATGGATGAAAGTGCCTCTTTTGAAGACTTTGATTTAATTTGTTTTTCAATGGTTGGTAAGTAAAGGCCAAATTGGAAGTCAAATATAGGGGACCATAAATAATTGATTCCAGTTTGAACTTATCCTCATTTTTTTAATGTTCAAATTTATAATTTTGTTATATGGAATCTGCTTCGTAGAAATAACCCGTTGCTTTTAATTCATGGTCTTCAAAATCACCAAGTGGGTGTACCTAGGAACGATATTGCTTGTGAATGAAGAAGAATACTACTAATTGGGGATATTTTGGTTCTCAAAGACAGCTTGATTTTGGTTAAACAAACATTAATTAATTATGAATCACATACTTAATTATCGCTAATGTCTGCTTTTGACCGAACAAGAAAAATTCCCGTAAAAATAGATCTCTAATGTATAAATTTAACATATATATAACAGTATTTACAATTCCAACTTCCGATGCATTTTTCATTCATTAAAGATGAGACGACACTTCTGTTATACAATTTGATTCTCAGTTATTTAGGTTATTTAGATAGTTCAAAATCATCTTATCTTTAAGAACGAGTTTTGAAATGCTCATCAAATATTGCAGATGATTAAGTTCCGTTTTTGATTTTTGATCAAAGCTTCTTCATTATACTTTACCTATTTGATAACTAATTAGTTTCTAATTGTATTGTTTGATCCATTAATTGTGCTAGATGTTGTTTAGCTGTTTGATTTTTTAAGGTTTCGTTTCTTGGTTGAGTTTGGTTTTGTAATTCTCAACCTTAGTGTTTTTATTTTTTCTTGTCACATTGATTTCATCTTGTTAGCCCATGACTTGCTTTTATAATTTTAACGTATTATTTCTCGAGTATTTCTTATTATAAATTTGTTATTCAATAGCTTAAAAATTTAACGTTAGGTATCTATAACTAAATAGTTACGATATAGATTAGTTGGTAAGGCAAAATTTAAAGGATATTAATCACAGGCTTAAAAAATATTAAAATAATTTTTAGTTAGAAATTAAATAGAGAATATATTAAACTTTTTTAAATTGACTATGGATTAATCACCAAAAAAAATTGTTACAAAAAAAAATAACTAAAAAATTTCAGAATGAAAAAACATCAATTAAAAGGTTGGTTTCACATGTGAAAAACTCGTGTTATCATTTTTAATTATTTTATCTATATAATTTATTTTGATACAAATTTATGTAATTTATTTTATCTATATATATTAAAGGTTTATTTATATAAAAAACTTTATTAAATATTTATGTATTAAACACTTGTTAAGTTATTTTATTTATCAGTATTAATATAAATTTATTGGCATAAATTTAAAACAACTAATTTTGATAGATTTTTTCGTTAGAACTTGTGAAAATATTGAAAATAAATTATGAGAAGATATAAACCATTTTCAGCTCTAAGTATATGTTTAGCCCAACTTTTTTAACTGCTTTTCTTATAAATAGAAGTTGAGCTAAAACACTTTTTTAGAAGCTCTTAAAATAAGAAGTAGAATATTTTAGTGAAGGAAAGTTAGCTTTGAAATAAGTTAGAATTGTTAGCTTCTACTTTTTCAAATTTTTTAGTAAAATAAGTTACTTATAAATTAAAAAATAATAAAATTATTAGATAATTTTTAGTTTTTCTTTCAAATGTTTTATTTATAGCTTTAGTTTAAAAATAATTTTTAAGATTAAAAAACTCGAGCCAAACAAAGTCCAAATATAACATTTTTACGCTTGTAATAAGAAAAAAAAAGTAACATTAAGACATTATAAACATTAATTGCTTTATTTTGCTAAAAGTTGGACTTAATTGCACTTTTAGTCCCTCAACTTAGCTAATTATATAATTTTAGTTCCTCTATTTTTAATTGTGCAATTTTAGTCCCTTAATTTTATCAATTGTGCAATTTTGGTCCCTAATCTTGTATTGCGCAATTTTGGTTCCGAAACTTTTTCAATTGTGCGATTTTGATTCTTTTTACCATTTTCCGTTAAGAAGTTAATGATCAAAATGGTCAAACTCATATATTAAGTTTTTATTTGCGCGATTTTAGTTTAAAACTTTTGTAGTAGAACAATTTTGGTGCTGGTACAGACATTTTATTTTGTTGATTTAATTGTGTTAACCGTTAGTTTCTTAACAAAAGATAGATTAAATGATAAAAATCGCACAATTTAAAAAAGTTGAGGGGACAAAAATGCATAATAAACAAAATTAGAAATTAAAATCACACAATTAAAAGTTTGAAGACTAAAATCATACCATAAATAAAATTAAGGGATCAAAATTATAATTAAGTACAAAAAATTAGAATCATATATATAATTAGGCCTGAGATGGAACCATGGAATGGTCTAAAAATTAGGATGAGTAACGTGGATGAATTGCTCTCATTATTCAAGATTCTCTGCTCGTGATGTTATATGTCTTAGTGCCAAATTGGTGACTTTATTAGTGCACTATACACATTTTTGTGCTCTTCAATCTTCATCATATTATAATTGTTTGGTTAAAACTGTTTGGCGTGTATATATATTCTTCATTCAATTCATTATTTCCTTTCAAATGTTTCGTTGTGATTTCTGTGGTTTTTATTGCATAATCACATAGACACACCGACATGATCGATGACATGACACATCGATCCCCCTAACCCTAACCCTAATCAACGTTATATTATTTCCTAATTTTGATTGACCCAAAAAGTCATTTGAAATGTCATCTTTACGTAAAGAAACTTTAATACAAATTTTGTATGGATTATGAAGAGTGAGAAAGTTGAGAAACCAAACATTACCCCAATTTTATTTTATTTTTTTTTATTTTAAAAAAGTAGAGAAACCAATATATGCATGCATGGAGCATATTACATTATATATATTAGGGTAGTTGGTGCCCAATCTTTAATTTGGTTGCCCTTATTTTATCCTAAATAAATAGAAGAGATGCAATGGTCCATCCCCCAACTTGCATTTATAACACCCTTCCAGGTAACAAAATTATATAATCTCTCTGTACCAAAATGGGTTTAGTCAAGTTATAAGGCATTATTAGGTTCGTATAATTTAAGAATATGTATAAATATATACTTTATAAAATGTTTTTTGACTCAAATTATACGAAAAGCATCATTTAAAAGATAATACTTAATCTACTCAACATGTCATTTTAACTAACGTTTAAAACTAACTCTGAGATTTCTCCAACACAATTTTTTATCACCAAAAAGCAAATAATGCACCAAATTAATGGACAGCTAGCTAGCTGTTGCTGTTGGTAGGGTTCGGTCTAAAATATATTTTTCTCACCTCCTGGCTTCTACCGAAGATTGGCGTAGAATAATAATTCATTTCTTCCTAATAAAAGTAAAAAGTAACTTAATAATTTTTATTTCTTAAAAAACATTAGATATTTCTAATTTAATATGTTAAATATTAATTTTTTATTTAACAATTTCATTTTAAATATTTGAAATGACCGCTATAGAATAATTTGGTAGAAAGATGAAGCGTTATTTATAATAATATAGTATTGAACATAAATCACAATTCACTTCAATTTCACTTCTAATTTAACTAAAATTAATTTATAAGATAAATTTAATTCATTCTAAATTAATTTTAAAACATACACTAACAAGTTACAAATCTCATGCATGCACGCCAGACCACAACCAACTGGGTGATGAAAGCATAAATATATGTATGGACTTATTAATCATATCCTATGTTACGTTGAAGGAATGCATGGATAATAATTATATAAACAGATTATCTAAAATAATCGATTGAATGGATATATACATAAAATTGCATCCCAATAATGCAATTTTTATATTTATCTTGTATATGTAGTATAATGTTTTTTTGTCAATTGACACTTAAAATACATATAATATGAAAGTAACTTATCATCCATATATATATATGCTCCACTAAAATTAATCTTGTATATGTACGTAGTTTTATGTTTTTTTATATTTTTAAATGTTACTAAAAATTAATTATGCAGTAGTGCTTATATATAAAACATATTTCTTGCAAGAATTGCAAAATTAATCTTCTCAAGTGAAGCTTATTTTTACCATAAATATACTTCTCGCTATTATTCACTTCACACATTTTAACCCTAACTTTCCTTCTATTTCTCTTTTATTTTTTATTTTTTATTTTTTTCTATATCTTTCTTTCTTTAATAGACTTCGAAAATAAGGTGTATATAAATTATTATTATTATTTTTTGAAGAAAGCTATATACAAATTATATATTAATCTTATTTTTACGGTGTATTATTTAGTTTGAAATTTCTAGCTCAATTTACCGTACTTTTTACATTTTTAAAAATAAAAAAATAGTGTATTTTTTGTTTTAAAATTTCTAGCTCAATTTACGGTACTTTTTATATTTTAAAAATTACTAACGGTTTTTTGTGGAGATCGTATACTATACAGTTGAAGAATAAGATGTTTTTTGAAATAAAAATGAATAAGTGTTTTTAAATTACCCAAGTAATTGGAAGCATTTTGAAAATAATGTATTATTCACTTTCAAATTTCTATGTTATTTTACATAATTTTCTTATATTTTTTAAATTGCAATAGTTTTTTAGACATAGTGTACTATATATACACTCAAAAGAACAGAGTGTTTTTTGAATTAAAAATGAAAAAACGTATTTTTTTTAAATTACCTAAACTATTTGAAGGTTTGTTAAAACAATGTTTATTCGGGGCTTGTTTGAAACAGTTTTGGTTTTTAATTTTTAAAAATTGTATTATAAAACAGATTTTAGGAACAGTTTTTAAAAGAAGTGAGAAGAATTTTCAATACAAATTTATGTGTAAATTCATAAAACTGAAAACTGAAAACTGAAAAAACCAAAACATGTGTTAGATGTTTTCATCTTTTGGTTTTTAAATACTGGAAAACAAAATCTGTTCCCGAAAACTATTTTGAAAACTCCATTGCCAAACATGTTTTTTAGTTTTCTGTTTTTAAAAACTGAAAACTGTTTTCAAATATAGAAATCAATCAAGCCCGCAATTTAAAGTTTCTAGCTCAATAAAAATGAAAACAATTTTTTTTAGAGATAGTGTATTATACTCTTGAAGTATATGATATTTTTTGAATTAAAAATGAAAACTTATTTTTTAAATTGCTTAAATTATTTCAATGTTCTTAAAAATAATGTATTTTTTACTTTAAAATTTCTAGCTTAATTTACATATATTAATTTTTTTTATTTTTAAAATTGCAAAAAATTTTTTAGATATTATATACTATACACTATAACGCAATGACAGCAAATACTAGTTACAATTATTTGAAATCAACTTAATTTGGCAAGCACTTAATTACCTTTCGCTTAATTAACTGAACACTATTATTATTTTGTAGTTTCTTTTATATGTGGCCTAATCCACTAATTCACCACAAGCAACGTGAGTAGGTTTATCTAACAAATCCAATCGTTAATTTGCTTAATTATCAGTGACTTTTATTACATGTATGCAAGAGTTCTTATGAGAAATTTAAACAATATTTAATAATATATTTGTAGGTTTTATGTCAATATGTAAGATTTTTTATTTAAGCATCTTAATCACTCTATTAAAAGATCTTCACAAGAATAATTCATTTTATTGATATCCCATGAATTCGACAAATTAACTACCTCGTACATATATATATATATATAATTATTTATTTAATTTCACAATTTTACTTTAATTTTATTTATACTAATAATATAAATATGATGTAATTTTAGTAATGAAATAATAAATAACAAAAAATTTAAAAATTAAATTAAAAATTAAAATCTTCCTCTTCCTATATCTACGATCGGTTTCTCTTGTAAAGCCCTTCTTTGCCTCAAATTTAAATCAGTTCAGATCTTTTCTTTCTGATTTTCTTTTTTGGATTTACTTTGTCAGTTTGTAATTTGTTTTTTTTTCATTGAAATTTTGCAATTTTTCTTGTATTTGATTTTTTCAGGATTTGATTGTAAATAATTTGATTTTTCTGAAATTTGTTTAATTTTTCTTCAAATTCTTTATGTAATTTATCTTCATCTATGGAATATTAATTTTCTTTAAATTTTGTATCTTCATTGAGATTTTTTTTTCATTATGTTCATATCATTCTCTCTCTCCTCTTTACCCGCCTAAATAAACTCACTTTTAAATGCTAAGAACCAGTTATTGTAGAAGCTAAACACTTTTTATAAGAATTCTATGTCTAATTAACACACTCCAATAGAATTTAGATTGTTATAAGAGGTTCTTAAGCATAAACATTTCACGTAAGAACACCCATTAGAGTTAATTGCTCTTAAGAAAATTAGTTCAAATATTTTTAAAAATTGAAAAAGAAGTTTTATATTGTCCAATTGGTTGATGACATTTGTTGGTGAATCTCACACGCTCATGGACAAGTTGACACTAAGTAATATTTTTGGTAATATATATATATATATAGTACAGTTAGTAATTTAATTTGTTGCAATATTAAAAATTGCATAGATTTGTTGTAACCAATAATAGGGTAACTCGGCGTTGTTAATTTTTGTAAATGATGAAAAAATAAAGTCATGTATGTATTACTCGTAATTGGAAGATACTACTATATGAAATACTAACATATGTGGATATGAGTCTCTATCTTATCTTAATATAATAATCCAAGTAAAGGCAGCGTAAAATACTTGACAACAAGTAATCTTTCACTTAAAAGCTAAACTAACAAAAAAGAATCTTATACTAATTATTAGCTAGATTACCTAGTATACTGTGTGCGCAAAACAAATTCTGATAAGGAAATTAAGCCACTGAAATGATGCTTAATTAAGATCAAGGGACTGGGGTCAATTAGTAATTAATATTATCTGTATTAATTAGTATATTTGCATAGAGAGTGATATTGGTTACTGGTTAGCACCTAACTCATGACAATCCTAATCGTAATTGGATAATTAGTATATTTCCCTAACACTAGACGGTGAAACAGTTAAATAAATGAATTTTTTTAATTAATATGAAAGTAATATATTTCAATGTACTTATTACTAATTGAACTATATGACTGGAAGATAAATAAATTTATAAATTTGAACTCTTTATTTTTTTTAATGCTCAATAAATATATAAAAATAAATTAACATTGTTTTAACACATAGATGGACCATCCAACCGGTAAGAATTGAAATCCATCCACCGCGGCGCACTACACCAATTTTCTGCCTCTTCCCACACGCACGTGACCCTTCTGCCTTCAATTTCACTCCTCACAAGTTTTGTTCCCTCCATCATTTTATTCAACGCACTTCTCCCACTTTTTTTATTTATTTGTTTTGGGTTTTATTGACAATATTCGTTTGTATTTGTTTAGTTGCATGAACTATGTGAAATCACGGGTGAGATTGAGACGAAGCTTCTTCTTAAATCAATTAACTCTTTTTTCTTTTGGGATAAAGAAAAACCGTGTATTTTCTAGTATAACGGGTGAAACATTTTTCATAAGTTGTTGCTTTGTCTCAGTTTTTAATTAATTAATAATTAATTTTGCGATTGTGAGTGTTAAGTGAACGAGTAATTAAGTGATGATGAATGTTTGATGAGTTAATTGTACGCAATACTAATTTTCTAGTGTGTAAGTCAGTTGGTATCCTCATAGCACAAGATGGAATTTGGATTGGGTGTGTTGTGTATTGTGATTTTAGTGGGCAATACGCACACAGAGTCGGCACCGTCCCAATACGTTCTTTCAGAAATTCAAAACATTAGTGATTTTAATTTAAAAAAGAAAAGGAGAAAAGTGAAATTAAAATTGAAATTGAAGAAAAGAAAAAGCAAATCCAAAATAAAAGTGAAATTAATAAATACTAATGAATTTGCACCACCTACCCCCTGGGACCTGGACATTAGCTAGCTAGTAGAGAACTCTACTCTGCCCTTTGTTTTCTTTAAAAACAAGAAACAAGAAATTACTATTAATTAAAACGGTGACGTGTTGAGGTTGGAAAACGGTTCCTTCGTTGCTGGCTTTACACAGTGACTATTTTAATGAGCTCTACTCTGATGTGAGTCTGTGTATGGTACAGTATTATGATGACGTCATTATCATGTGGTTCAGGATTCTTTCCCTCCCTCTCTACCTTACCACAGGAATATTACTACTACTACTACTGGGGAATGGGGATTGCCAAATACCAATTCCTTTACACGCCAACCTCCTCATCCATCATCCACCCTGGCAGCCCTCTCGCCCAATCACTTACTTCCACGTGGGTTCATCTCATGTTCACACCTCCCCTCCTCCACGCTTCAGTCTTCACCTTATAAATACCCCCCTCACTCACTCCCACTAATAGTAAAAAAGAAAGAAAACAATGGGGTATAATTGTAATTACTACCTTGCCACGCTGTGCTGTGCTCTATTCCTGCTGCCTGCGCTGGGGGCGCAGGTACAGCAGCACCAACCCTTTCTTCTCAAGTACCATGACGGTGAACTCCTCAAGGGCCGGATCACCGTTAATCTGTTATGGTACGGGACCTTCACCCCAATCCAACGCTCCATAATCCTTGACTTCATCAATTCTCTCACCACCTCCCCGGGGGCCCCACTTCCCTCCGTAGCCTCCTGGTGGAACACCACTCACAACTACAACGGGGGATCCTCTGCGCTCCTCCTAGGGAAACAAATCTTACACCATAATTATTCCCTCGGCAAGTACCTCAACCTAAAGCACCTTCTTTCACTCGCTTCCACTTTCAACCACCTCGCCGCCATCAACGTCCTTTTAACAGCTAAGGATGTCGCCGTCGATGGCTTCTGCAGGACCAACTGCGGGACCCACGGCTCCACCCGACAACTCAACGGGAACGCCCGCACTGCGTATATTTGGGTTGGCAACTCCGAGACCCAGTGCCCGGGCCAATGCGCCTGGCCCTTCCACCAGCCCATTTACGGCCCCCAGACACCGCCCTTGGTGCCGCCTAACGCCGACGTTGGGGTGGACGGAATGATCATTAACCTGGCCACGCTGTTGGCGGGTACCGTAACGAACCCGTTCAACAACGGGTACTTCCAGGGTCCGGCAACGGCGCCGCTGGAGGCGGTTTCAGCCTGCCCGGGAGTTTTCGGGAGCGGGTCGTATCCGGGTTACCCGGGTCAGGTTCTGGTGGATAAGAGCACGGGGGCGAGCTACAATGCGCACGGCGCAAACGGGAGGAAGTACTTGCTGCCGGCGATGTGGGACCCGCAGACGTCGACTTGCAGGACGCTGGTGTGATGAAGATCGAAGAGCATGGAGGTTGTTGATGCCTCTGGTTTGCGAAGCCGCTTTTGTCGTTTACTATGACTTGTAAATAAATTCTCTTTTCTATAAACCAGAATGTTCAGTAAATAAGGGGAAACAATATTGTATTTATTTGTATCTTGTAAGTTTATATTTCTAAATTGAAAAATGATGAATCGACTTCAAAATGATGACTTCTTATTGCCACTTGTTAGTTAGTACATGACTGTATTTTCGTTTAAATACTTCTTGTTAAACATTCACCAGAGTGACAATTATTTGTCAATTGTGTCAAAGTTTGTTCGTAATTGTTTAGTTAGTTCATTTTTCAAGTAATGCCTGCGTTTTGTCTCAGAATTTTCCTGAGAGATACGACTGCAAGCTTCGTTTCTAAAGTTTTTATTGGGTAGTTCAATTTTCATTCAACATCAACCTTAATAATTTCCCTTTTTTCTTTAGTAGCGAGTTCTATTAGTGACCACTGTTTTGGACCACACTAACCACCTGTTTGTTTTAACTTTCACTTCAATTAGATTTGTTTACTAGGAATTAAGAATTTTTAGCTTCCGTCAAATCTGCGTGCATCAAAATTCAAAATCACTACAAGTGAAATTGATTTTGGGAGGTTTAGAATCAAACACAAACATGCACTAATTTGATTGTTGACTTGTTTTGCAATTGGAATTTTCAATGGCTAACAACCAGCTTTTTGTTTTAGTGCTAGAGGGGTCTCCATCCATAAATTTCATCACTTTGGATGCATTATGGTATCAGACTATCAATCATATGGAAAAAATATTTTCTCCAATTCTGAAAGTTTTCATTGCGTGAGAGAAAGACACCTTGGTGTACCACAATTGCTTTCTCTTGCATATTGACAGTTTTGCAGTAACCGGAAAGTACTCCAACCCCAATGATATCTAGGAATTTTTATTCATTACTCATCAATTCCAACCTTTAGTACAAAACTTGCAAGAACAACCACATTGTTTTAACATGTCTTACAACACTAATCATATGCCAACAGCCAACTATTTAAGTTCTTACGACACTCCTTAAGTAGCTCTCTGTATTTCTTAATTTAAACATTGCAAGAACCATGTTCTTTAAATTCTGAATGAAGCTACAGATTGCATAGAATTAAGCCTTCTCTTGCGAAGCCTCTCAGCAATGTTAAAAGCAAGCTCGAGAGATTGAGAAGCATTAAGCCTTGGATCACAATGAGTATGGTAGCGTGAGCTCAAGTCGTCATAAGTAATTGTACGTGAGCCTCCGACGCATTCTGTCACGTTCTGCCCTGTCATTTCTAGATGAACCCCTCCTGGGTAGCTTCCTTCTTGGTCGTGGACATCGAAGAATGCCCTCAGCTCAGCCTATCATCAATAACAACATCCAGAAACATGTGAATTTATCATCAGTACAATGAAAATTGAATCACACAACTAAAACCAACCTTGAAACTACAAGAGATCCATATCTGGAGACTGGAATGACAAGCACAAATATCACATAGATGGACAAACAGTAGTCATAGTGATTCTACCAAGTTCAGCTCTTTTACATTTGAGTATGACTCTGTATTTTCTTACATGCACTTATGATCTACACAAGTAAATGATGTGCAAAACAGGTATGACCTTTTATGTTCCAGATCCATACACTGCAGGATGAAACTGCATTAGAGATAGGAGGATAGAGGTGATCAACAGATTGTATTATTTGGTTTATCCATCATTAAGCTAACTGTACAGGAGAATTTTGCACAATAGAAATAGATTATGTACTTTGAACAATTTGTAAAAGCATTAAACCAAATTAGGATAGGAGAACGAGAACCGGAGGATGAAGATGATCCTCCTATTTATACAGATGTTCTTCATCCTTAGTCAGTTAACTTCCTTGGGTGGATTTGAGAAGTTACCACGAGATGATTGTGGTTGGTTTGATTGAGTCTACACATGATCGAGTTAGGTCACAAAGGTAAGTGGTACGAATAGGGTGTTCATTGGCCGAGCTTACGAGGTAGGTCTGATCCCAAAATATGGCAGTACACTAACTAAATAGCAGAATTTGTAACTTTCCATATCAGTAAACACTTGATGACAATGGAATTTCAGGGTTAGAAAATTTCTCAAGGAAATTTGTATTTGAAACTTGAAAGCATTTACCAGTCACCGTTGAAAGAAATATTCCAGTAACAGATGTTTTGAACTGTAGAATGTGCTATGTGAGAGTCCACTATTTACTTACTGTGTGGAAGATGTATAAGCTAAATTGAATGCTCTAGAAAATTTCTAGTAGCAACATGAACTTAAACACTAGTGTAGGATCCGAAAATAATGACCTAGTCCAACCACATCTTTTATGCCACTTGTGTATAGTCTAAAGGTTGAATAAGAAAACAGAAATATATACCCAGATAAGGAACCAAGTAAAAGTAAAAATTACCCTTATCGAATCAAAAGAGCGAGTTTTAAGGCCAGATGGAGCTTTAATGGTGTTTCCATGCATGGGATCACTAACCCAAGTGACAATTTGACCTGCTCCACGAACTGCCCTGATAAGATGCGGAAGCTTCACTCGCATATTCTCAGCTCCCATTCTAACAATTACTGTAATTCTTCCAGGCTTGTTTTTAGGGTTCAGAATATCTATCAGCTTAACAAGTTCACCTGGATCCATCTTATCACTCACCTGAAAATCAAGTAACCTTTTAGTAGCGGCAAATTCTTTGTCAGCAGTACATCAACTATTGCCAACAACAACATCAAGATCCTTAGATAAGATTGCAGTTTAAGTGTTTACACAGCATATTATGAAGCATATGCAGAAGAAGTTTTAACAATCAAAGTAATGTTATACAAGTTAAATATAGTGACTAAAAAAATACAGCATAAGAAAAATTAACTTGATAATATATACTAGCAATAATGCAATATAGCCAAACAGATCAAATTTAAAGGCGACGAGCACCATATGCACCTTGATGCCAAGTGGATTAGCAACTCCTCTCAAGAATTCTACATGAGCACCATCAAGTTGCCGGGTACGTTCGCCAACCCATAGCATGTGAGCTGAACAATCATAATAAAGCCCTGTAGTAGAATCCTCCCTAGTAAGTGCTTGTTCATAAGGGAGAAGCAAACACTCATGGGAGGTCCAAAAGTCTGTTGTAGTCATGATTGGATGCTCAGATGTGAGCCCAGCAGCACTCATGAAGCCAAGAGCCTCATCCACTCGATGAGCCAATTCACGGTACCTGTTGGCCAGTATCATCAAAAGAACTGATGTGATAAAAGTTGAGAAATTCTGAAAACAGCTTTTAATTCCAAATAAAGAAATCGCTAAAATCATATCAACTAGGTCAGATTCAGCTAAATTAAGTATTAAAAGGACCTCTACAAGAAAATTGGAGCAATTGTAAACGTAACACTGTCTGAAGGAGATAAAAACACAACATTATTATAAATAAAATGCTGTCTAGATTCTAGACTAACTTTCTACATCTCGTCGCCTTCAAAGAAAATGTGACATCTGACACGGAGAATTTCTCTGTTACAATTAGCCAAACAACAAAAGTCTTAAAATTTTAGTTCATTTCTTATCCTTTCTACTCTGATCCTTTTCTGATTTGTCCCTAAGATTCCACAATTCAGAAGCAAAATAAAAGTTAAGGGGAAAAAGATTAAAACTACTCTTAATTTCGAATCCCTCCTTTTATGCCCTTTAGTCTTTCACTGTCATTTGAGGAAACATGGAAAGAGTCAGTTCAAATGTTCAATTTACAAATATATCCATTCAAACCATTTTAAGTTAATTGTAATGAATGAACATCAATAAGTCAAAATCCTGACATCAATCTAGAAACGGTTAGAAAAGATGCCTGTCTCCCTGTTCACTATGCTCCATGAAATCAAGATTCCATTGGTTGACCCTTTGCATGGCAGCATAACCTCCGGTGGCAAAAGCGCGCAAGAGGTTCAGAGTGGCCACAGATTGGCAATAGGCTCTAATCATCCTCTGTGGATCTGGAATTCTAGACGCTGCATCAAATGTGTCGCCATTCACATTGTCACCCCTGTAACTCGGCAGCTTCACTCCGTTTTTCTCTTCAAATGGGTCTGATCTTGGCTTTGCAAACTGACCCGCCATTCTTCCCACCTAATATAGTATATATAACAGTTGAAGCATGTTATTCTCATTCATTATAAAATATCAAACCAGCACAAGGTAAGACTGAAAAGCCAAATTGGGGTGGGAGAAAAGTAAGAAAAACTTCCTATATCCAACCTTCCATCTATCCATTGCTAATAGTTATAGGCTAATTGGCCAGGGTCTCAAATCACACTGGACAAGGTTTCAAATTGTTATCAGCTACACGTAGCAAAATCATGTTTTGGCAGTAACCGAAATTGCAATGAATAATGATTGTGGTTTGCAACGACAGCATCCAATCACACTTAGTCACATGTAACATATCGCAAAGCTAAGGTAACCACAACCACAATTTAAAATGTTGACAATAGAAGAATTTGACCAACCACAGACGCAAAACAAAAGCAAGACACACTTCCTCTTCATCCCAGCAGGTTACTCACTCATAAAACAAAAACAAAAGCTTAGGGTCTGTTGAATTTGTTTTCATTTTTGTATTTTCATTTTTTATGTGTTTAGTTGAAAGAGTAGAGAAAAAGAATTAAAAAATAATATATTTGTATTTAGTTTGTAAAGAGAAGCAGAGCAACTTTACAAAACATTAAACAAATTATAATTGTTTTTGTTATTTTTAAAACTTTCTATACATAATTTGATAAACCTCAGTTGCACATTGAAATTGGAGGAAATGAATAAATATGAAACCTTGATAACAGGCATCTGGCCACCGAACATCAGGACGACACCCATTTGAAGGATAACACGGAAGGTGTCACGGATATTGTTGGCATTGAATTCCTTGAAGCTCTCAGCACAATCACCACCCTGAAGGAGAAAAGCGTTGCCCATGGCTGCTTGAGCAAGTTTCTCCTCGAGGCTTCTGGCTTCACCGGCGAAGACAATAGGAGGAAAAGAAGAGAGGGTTTCGAGAACTTGACCCAACTCATTCTCGTTTGGGTACTCCGGAAGCTGCAGGGCCTTCTTCCCCTTCCAACTATCAATCTTCCAACTCACCGATATTGGGTCGCTCGTCGCAGTTGACTTGGATGGCTCAACGGAATTCGCAACAATCACGGATCTGCGAGCTCCCTGCGGCGGAGAGAGCGCAGGTTTCAGGCTCAAAAGGGATGAAATTGAAGACGCCAGAGCCATTTCTTTCTCTATTCTATTCCAATCAATCCACCACAGAACGAAACGAAGAAAACAGAGAGAGAGAGAGAAATATCTGAAATGAGCTTATATATAAGCACACGTATAGTGTTAATGGTAGTATTGTTTTGCTTTATAATTACACGACAATGCCCTAAACAGAATCTGACACAGGAATAACACAATGATCCTGAATTCCTGATATGATAATGCATGTGGTTTGACTTTTTTTTTTTTTAAAGTACTCTCCGGTTGTTTCTTTTCAGTGAGAAAAAATGTGCTTTATTTATTCATTAATATTTTTAAAGTGATATTAAATATATATTTTTATTAATTTTAGATCTTATTTAATTAAAGCAGTAATTAATATTTTATTTTCAAACTAATAGAAAATACTAAGAAATAAAGGATACTAATATTATAAATAGTTCAAACATTATTTTGATAAAAATAAGAATAATTATTATATTTTTTATATGTATATTTTTACTTCAAGTAAATAGATAAATAATAATTGCGAAAGTATTAGTGTCATTTTATTATAAATAAATTTTAGCATAATCTTATTTTTTTATTATAAGTAATTTTAATTAATTTATCATATTTAATAATTTTTTAATTAATATTTAATAAAAAATTGAAGTACTCTCATTAATTAATTCATTTATTAATTTTAATTTACATATTTTTTCTTTAATAAATATAATATAAAGTATTTTTTAAAAAATAAAATTACTTTTTTTATGAAAAATTAAATGTGCTTAATTAACTTTCTTTAATCAGCGTCTAAGTATAAAATATCATGTTAAACAATATCCTGTTAAACAATATCCTTAAAATACTTATTAAGATACAATAAATATATTTTTTTAATATTTTAAACTACTATTAAAAATTACTTCATAAATTATTTTTTAATTGTCAAACCAATAAATATTAACAATCCTAATAAAATGTTGTAAGTTTTGTATCCTTAGCAAGTGTTTTAAAAAGTTCAAATATTGTGTGGTATGACGCAAAATAATTAAACTCTCTCTATAATCAAGTTTTGTAATATTTAAAATATTATTATTAATTAATTAATTAATAATAATGATAATAATAATAATAATAATAAAGTACTTTTAAATAAGTAAAAAAAATATATTTCTATCCGAATCACGTTAAAATCTAAAATTACTATAGATAAAATTACTTTTAAAAAATAAAAAGTAACCTTACCCAAAAAAGTGGCACAAACCATTTAGTATAAAATTGAAAGTCAATTCTTTTTTTCTCTATATATGAAAATGCGAGTGTCACATTTTTTTTCTCTTCATGTAAAGTTGCGTTTGCGTTGGATAGCATGTAACACATACGTGCAGAATTTGTTAGTAGGCTCGTATACTCATGAGACTTCAATGATTCATTGATTATCCCAGTTTCCTTGTTAGACTCCAGAACATAAAACACTCCACAGCCATCTTAAAAGCTTCATTGAGATATACTGAATTACTATTAAACAATTTACTAAAGATTTTTTTTCCGACAAATATAATAAAGAAAATACATTAAAAATATGAATATAACATCGAGTATGCACCTTTAAAATAAAAATGCTAAAGCATTTATCTTTTAAGATGACTGTGGAGTGTAAACCAAACAATCTAACTAAACAAACTGGATACATATTACGATACCGTTTGAAAGACAAAATAAATAAACCCCCAAATCAAAAATTGCAAATGTTTACCATTTGAGTCCTTAAATTTTAAAATACTAAATAAAATTAGTCTTGATTTTATAAAAAGCCAGCCATTTTAATTATTTTTCACTTAGCTTTTTTAATGTCATTTAAAGATACAAGAACTTGGTACAAAACTTTTATACATACATAAAAAAAAGAGGGTATACTTAGTTTACTCGCTTTTCCGGATCAAAATTCACTTAGCATTGGATCGCTAAGCAATAATTTCAAACTATACTATCAAATTGCAAACTACATAGCAAAAAATTGAGAAACTAAAAAGAGTCATTCTTTGTTTCGAGTCCTAATTGTTAATAATCATAAGTTTAATCTATTTTTTATCCACCAAAACACAATAGGACTAGCCCCATTAATGATGTTGTGTGTTTAATAATATTCAAAGAGTATACTTAAGTGATTAATAATGTTGTACCAACATGAAATGCAACATTTCTATGAGGGGCATCACTAACACATGTCTTAGCCAAGTCTTCCTACTCTCTAACATAAAAATTGGCACACTACTTTGAGCGTTTTGGACCACAAATGATCCACATTTGGGAATGAACATTCCAAAAAACGTGGTATGGAGGGGATTCCACCGAACAATGTAACACTCATCAAAACGACTAAAATATCCATCATTTTGCAAAGCTAGATACTAATTTGAGGTTTTTAAACTCTCAGATTACAATGACTGATATTTATAATCTCATAAACTAATTTGGATGTTTACTTGCAAAAGAAGAGAAACTCTCTGTTTTTCAATAAAGAAGTGAGGAAGGAATAAAATATCATAGCAGACAGAACAAACGGTATATTATGAAGCAGCAGCTATAAACAGGCAATCCCAAAACCCATATATTAACCAAATTTTCGCAGGATACTTTTACAAGAACTTAATTTTAATGTACCCATACTAAAGCAAAGCAGGTGCAACACCACAATTTTACAAGGTTTGCTGTCATGTCAATGCTTAATCCTCACTGAACCTACCACACCAATCTAGGATGCCGGATATTCATTCCCTCATAGTCTCGCACTGAATGGCCAAAACTCCAAACACAATGATAGATACTACAAGGGGGAACAATGGCGCTTCATTCGGTCCATCCAACAAGAATTGGACAATCAATAGTAGGGGCTGTAGCGCATTGGCATTCTGAACCTCGGAACCTTTCTGTAATTCACAGAGCAATGCTACAAGTTCACTACCACAGTATAAAAACATAACTCACTATGAAGAGAATAACAGAGTATAACATACCCATATCCATATGGAGAATAGGCAAACGGAGGAGCATATGGAGTTCTGCCCCGAAACCCCATGTAAGGATTGGACCGGCGGGGACGAAACTGCTTCATCCCTGGTACATTGGTCCTCTTAGCCGTTACCTAAAAAATGTTCAAATAAGCAGTGATAATTAGACAAAAAAAAAAAAAAAAAAAAAGAAGGAAGCACCAGATACTTTTAAACAACAAAAACCCCTAGCTATAACCTTTAACTGGCGTCCGTGAAGTTCAGATTCATTCAGCAAAAGGGCCTCTTGAACAGCCTCCACCTCAAGGAATTCTACATAAGCATAACCCTTGGGTTGGCCAAATTTATCAGTCCTAATGGTGACTCTGTTTACTGTTCCACATGATTGGAAATGCTGCTGCACTTCTTCAGGAGTGCATGAATAGTCCACCTGTGGAGAATATCAAATCCATGAGATTATATGATAGGAAAGCAACCAGTAAAGCCAACACATTTAACACATGGAAATAAAGTATTTTCTAGTCATTTTTAAATATCAATGCAAGTAACCAGTTTCTAATCAATTGGATACTATTGCTGTAAATAAATATCAATGCAACATTTAACAAAAAAATGTAGATGTTTTAAAATTCAACAAGTCTTATAAACAAAGCCATCTGATCTGACCATTATCACAGTCAAAATGATGAAAATCAACCTTTGGCTAAACATAACTACTACACCCTTATTGCACGTTGCATAAAACTATGCTAATATTGGTTTTGCCAACATATCATTACAATTACTATATACTAACCAAGGAAGAAATTTTGGGCATAGAGCAAGTATAATTCTGCTAAAAAAAGATAAGTTTCATAACACAGAAGACTTCACGGCTTCACCAAATATAATTCTGCTTTGCCCTATTGTTTGCGAAGAAACAAATTCATCTCATGAAACGTGGGCACTGGGCACGCAGGAAACTTCCACGAAAAAGGAAAAATCTTTGCCGTGGCCCATGTGATTGCAAATAGAAAGATTCATCATCTAAAAGGTACAGTTCACAAAAATATTATCCAGGACCTCGCACCATAAAAATATTAATTATTGATATTTTTTTTCATCAACAGTTATCATCCAAGTAATTTGCACCCTGGCATTGACGCTTTTAAGTGCTCAGAAGGCTCCTAAAATCTCAATCCTAGCTCAGAAGGTCACCTAAAACAAAGTGTTTGGCCACATTTTCACAGCAACACTTATAGTGTGTGGGTTTTCTCAGGAAAAACCCAGTCCAATCCAAAACAATCAAACCCTTGCTGAGGGTATGTGGTTCTTCAAACTGTTGCTGCTAATGAATGGGTGCTGGGACGTGTGGCCTTGTGCAGAGAGAGTGATATTTGGAATGGCTTCTGCAAGTGCAACCTTCCTCTGTTTTTCATATCTGCTGATTTGTGGGTATGTACACTTGTGTGTGTGTGTGCGTGAGCAAAGTTTTAGTGTTCTACTGGTCTGTGGATGATGCTTCTGTGATTCCCAGTTTTTACAACCTAATTTCAGTTTATTGACTTTATTCTCATACAAGAAAGTGACATCAGATAAGACCTGTACACAATTTGCAGACTCACATCTACAATGAATGTTCTTGAGCACTACGCACCACTGAAAGTTTCCTTTGGATTTGGAATCAAAATGAAAAAAATAAATATCATGCATAGTACTTTATCCATAAAGTGTGTCCTCTTCTCACCAGTAGGAGTCCAGGTTCTCAATCACCACTCTAATCCATAATCCATTTGTCTGTCAATCACACTGCAAAAACCTGGAAAGTATACTAATAAAAACATCCTAGCTGAAGACTTCCCTTTTTCACCCTTAATGTTAGACAGCTTCATATTCTTTTTAATCATTTATTTCTTTCCTTTCCTTATTCCATCAAACTATGCAAATTCACGAAACTATACACTATCCCTAATATATAATTATTTGATGTTCTTGTCCTCTTCTCTATCCCTAAACGTGTTTTTTTTTGTATAATTTATTTTTCCCCTCTCCTTTTGTTAATTACGTACATTTCTAATTATTTTTTTTCTCTCCTCCAGCTATATATCAAAACATATACTTTCAACTGCAGCATTACAATGCCAGAAAACTTGGGAGTTGGAAACATGACCTGCAATTGTAGTGATGTAGTCAAAATATTATGTCAAAGCAGAATGCCATCACTTGGAAATACAATGAAACTTCAAAATAGCATGATCATACAAAGATTTGAACTTTTCAGGATAAATATGATGAAGCCCAATGTATTTCTTGTCCAGTAGACATTGGCTCATAATTGATTCAATCTCTTCGGTCAGAAGTTATGCCACTAATATCCTTATCCTATATCATGAATGATGACAAAAGACAATTAAGCACAACAAAATAGAATTTTCACATATAAACAGGGAAAGAGAGAGCTCACATTGCCTACAAAGACTGATCGAGAATCTATTTCCTCCCTATTGGCCTGACTCGCAGAAGCAGTAGCAGGATCTATTTAGAGGTAAGAATCAATAACAGAGATTGGAGCCCAACAATTCATTGTAATAAATATGTTGCACATTGGGAAAACTATTGTCAAAACATGCTCAATAGCAAAAAGAAAAATTTGTAATTCAAGCATTGAAGTATGAGGTCTTCAGAATTTACAAACAGAAGTTAATAGAGGTTAGCTTGAATCAGTTCATAACACATAGGATCTTCCTAATGAAGTGACATAGTAGATTCATTAATGTAGAACACCTAACTTTTGTTGTGTTACAGAGGAGAGTTCATTCCAACTTTGAACACGTCCAACTCATATTAAACTGAAGTATTTTATTCCAAAAACGAATGGGTAATTTGCAGAATTTTGAAGAGGAGAGTTCCAAATATTTAGCTAATTGAGAATAAGAAATGGGAAGAAAAGGAGGCACCTTGCACAGATCCCATCTCCTTCTCGACCTTGGCCTGCATCTCTCGCAAAGCAGCAGCTTCGTCTTCCATCTCCTTCAAGCGCTTCTTCATGTCATCGAAATCCTGCACCCAATTGACAAGGCGTTGATGAAGGAACCAATTAGGGTTAGGAATTGAAATGAAGTTGAGATTAGGGAAATGCAGAGAAAAGAGTGAGAAAGGGGAAAGCATTACAGCTTCGTTGGTATCTGCTGGCTGCATATCGACGTCGTCGTTTTCCATTGTTTCAGCGAATGGCGAACGACGACACCTGAGCCTGCGCTTTCTGTCTGTCCCTCTCCCTTCCAAGCTGTGAAAGACTGAAGGGCTGGCTAATCCGTACTTGGGTTCGGTACTTGGCTTAAATACTCAGCACTAAACAGTTTTATTTTATTTTATTTCCATTTATTCATTTATTAAAAAAAAGTATGTAGTACTATATTTTTAAATAATTGGTTACAAAAAATTTCTTTATGCATAAGAATCAATCAATATTTATTAAAAAAGGTATCTAGGTATAGAATATATACATATACAATAAGATTTTATTTTGATTTTTTATTTATAGCTTTTCTATTTTATGCACAAAATAATATATATATATATAATAGTATATTAGAAAATAATAAAATATAAGTTAAAAAACCAAGTTTAATATCTTTGTGAAAAAATAAAAGGATAATTACATAAATCCCCCATAAGATTTTTGCTTATTACATTTATTTTCTTATAGTTTTTAAAATTACATAAACTCCTTAAAGTTTAAAATTTTATTATACTTATTCCTTTAGACATCACAATTATCTCTTATGGTTTGAAATTCGTTTCTCTTACCTTCCTTTTTAGGAGATAGCTGTAAATTATGATTAAAAAAGTGTAATTACTACAAACTTCAATAAAATTTAATATAATTATTCTAAAGATAAATATAAAAAGTAATATATAAGTTAGAAAACCAAGTTTAATATAAAAATTGTAACTCGGTCAAGTCTTATGTGCGATGTTTAATTCTTGAATGATAATTCCTAAACATAACTTTTAACTATGAAAGAATAACTAAAGTTAATCACTTTTAGCTCAATTTTGAGCTCAAATTGCTAGAACCGAAAAGATTTTATGAGATGTTTAATAGAGTTTCTTAAGAATATTATTTATATATATATATATAGGCTTTGTTAATGTACACCACCTATTTTGTAGTAGGAGTGTGTTAGCAATCTATACCTTTTGGGTGTATTTTAAAAAATCTAACTTGTTAACGCACTCTTTCTATAAAACAAGTGGGTATAACTCTATACAGAATCACCATTGCCAACGAGATGGAAAGATCAACCCATTTCCACTCACCATAAATATTTCAGCATATATTCACCACTGATGTTCATAGGCTCCCCAAGCTGATTTTTTTTTATCAATGTTAGACCTTCAAACTCATTCTTAAATAACCCTTATAGGCAGGCGTAAATGTGGATGGAAATGTAATATAAAGGGTATCTTCAAATTGGTTTAGGAAGATCACTTGGCAACCAATAGAATCCACCATCTAACATCATTACCCCCAAAATTCCAGCACCAGTGATTATGCCCATCAAGAAATTGGGGACATACTAGCCACAATCATCACAAGGCTTTCCACCAACATCACAGAAACAAAAAAGCACAAAAGTGAAATACAGAAAGTGTTGATAGCCAGAGTGAAGTGTAGCTAAGTAATAAACAAGTGTTCCTGGAACTAGTGATATCAATAACAATAATGGAATAGAAGACATTGTTTGTCCATTGATGTATGCAGTCACACCATAATGCTCATTGACTCTATCTCTTTCAAATACTTGGTTGAAGATAAAATGAGAAAAATCAGTTTAATTGAAGAATTTCCTTCTTTAATACCCATAGTAGACATTGCTTCAGGAGTTTTAAGTTTAATTGCTGAATTAGTTTGTACTGCCAAGAGCACATGATCATGTTGTTATATATATAGAACATTTCGGTGGACGGTTCTTTTTTGATCACCGGTTCCATATTTTTGGTCAGTAGTTACGGGGGCCTTTTTACATAGTCCACAAAAATTGGGCCGGGTCGGATTGGACTGGGCCCAACAAGAAAGGAAATCTATTCTAAAGTCGGTTCCTTCACATTTTTAACTATCACTTAGACCAAAAAATCATCTTTAACTATCACGACCCTTTCTTTCTCTTTCCACATTCTCCTTCTAATTCCTCATCCGAATCTGCATAGTCATAGGGTTTCTTTCCCATTCACTTTGTCAGTTCACAAATCGCATCGTGCAATTTAGAGAACCCTAGTGTTAGGATTAGGGTTTTGCAGTCAGACAAACATGGCGTCGCTGGACCCAGAGATTGCCAAGACTCAGGAGGAGCGCAGGAAGATGGAGCAGCAACTCGCCTCACTCACCTCCGTCACCTTCGATACCGATCTCTATGGTGGTAGTGACAAGGATTCCTACCTAACCTCCATCCCCGCAAACGAGGACGACGAAAACCTCGACGCCATGGACAACGAGGTTGCACGCAAGCTTGCTTCCTACACCGCCCCCAAATCCCTCCTTAACGAGAGGCCAGCTGCTGATGCTGACGCCGACCTCGGCTTCCGGAAGCCGCAGAGGATTATTGATCGGGAGGATGATTATCGACGTAGGAGGCTGAATCAGATCATATCTCCCGAGCGTCACGATCCTTTCGCTGCTGGTGAGAAGACGCCGGACCCTACAGTGAGAACCTACGCGGATGTGATGAGGGAGGAGGCGTTAAAGAGGGAGAAGGAGGAGACGTTGAAGGCTATTGCAAAGAAGAAGAAAGAAGAGGAGGAGGCTGCTAAGGCTGCTCCGGAGAAGGCGCAGCAGAAGAGGAGGAATAGGTGGGACCAGTCTCAAGATGAGGGCGGGGCCAAGAAGGCCAAAACTTCCGATTGGGATATGCCAGATACAACGCCAGGACGGTGGGATGCGACTCCAACGCCGGGGAGAGTGACAGATGCGACTCCAGGGAGGAGGAATAGGTGGGACGAGACTCCTACCCCAGGTAGATTGGTGGACTCTGATGCTACTCCAGCTGGTGGTGCTACACCCGGTGCCACTCCTGCTGGTATGACTTGGGATGCTACCCCAAAGCTCTCTGGTATGGCTACCCCAACTCCTAAGAGGCAGAGATCAAGGTGGGATGAAACACCTGCTACTATGGGCAGTGCCACTCCCTTGCCAGGTGCCACTCCTGCTGCTGCTTATACTCCTGGTGTCACTCCTGTTGGTGGAGTTGAACTGGCTACCCCAACTCCTGGGGCTTTGCATGGATCCATCACTCCAGAGCAATACAATCTGTTGAGGTGGGAGAGAGATATTGAAGAGAGGAATCGCCCCTTGACTGATGAGGAGCTTGATGCCATGTTTCCTCAAGAAGGGTACAAGATTTTGGATCCTCCTGCTTCTTATGTGCCGATTAGAACCCCTGCAAGGAAGCTTCTTGCTACCCCCACTCCTCTGGGGACTCCTCTTTATCAAATTCCTGAGGAGAACCGCGGTCAACAGTTTGATGTTCCCAAGGAAGCGCCTGGTGGCTTGCCATTCATGAAACCTGAAGATTACCAGTATTTCGGGGCATTGTTGAATGAAGAAAATGAAGAGGAGTTGTCACCGGATGAGCAAAAAGAGCGCAAGATTATGAAACTTCTGCTTAAAGTGAAGAATGGAACGCCCCCACAAAGGAAAACAGCTTTGAGGCAGCTCACTGATAAAGCTCGTGAATTCGGTGCTGGCCCGTTGTTCAACAGAATTCTGCCATTGCTCATGCAGCCCACTTTGGAGGACCAAGAAAGGCACCTTTTGGTTAAGGTAATAGACAGAGTTCTTTATAAATTGGATGAATTAGTTCGCCCTTATGTGCATAAGATTCTTGTTGTTATTGAGCCCTTGTTGATTGATGAAGACTACTATGCCCGTGTAGAGGGCAGAGAAATCATCTCTAATTTAAGTAAAGCTGCTGGGCTGGCCACAATGATTGCTGCTATGCGTCCTGATATAGATAACATTGATGAATATGTTAGGAACACCACTGCTAGAGCCTTCAGTGTTGTTGCCTCGGCTCTTGGTATTCCCGCATTGTTACCCTTCTTGAAGGCTGTCTGTCAAAGTAAGAAATCATGGCAAGCTCGGCACACAGGGATTAAGATTGTGCAACAGATTGCCATTTTAATTGGTTGTGCCGTATTGCCACATCTGAGATCCCTTGTTGAAATTATAGAGCATGGTCTGAATGATGAGAACCAGAAGGTGAGAACAATCACTGCATTGTCTCTTGCCGCACTTGCTGAGGCTGCTGCTCCTTATGGTATTGAAAGTTTCGACTCTGTCTTGAAACCACTATGGAAGGGTATTAGGCAACACCGTGGGAAGGTTTTGGCTGCTTTCCTGAAGGCAATTGGATTTATCATTCCATTGATGGAAGCTCTATATGCCAGTTACTATACAAAGGAAGTCATGCTTATTCTGATTCGTGAGTTCCAATCTCCTGATGAAGAAATGAAGAAAATTGTTCTGAAGGTGGTGAAGCAGTGTGTGAGCACTGAGGGTGTGGAAGCTGATTATATTAGAAACGATATCCTCCCGGAGTTTTTCAGGAACTTCTGGGTTCGTAGGATGGCTTTGGATCGGAGAAACTACAAGCAACTTGTTGAGACAACCGTGGAGATAGCAAATAAAGTTGGTGTTGCTGATATTGTTGGGAGAATTGTTGAGGATCTTAAAGATGAGAGTGAACCTTATAGGCGAATGGTTATGGAAACTATTGAGAAGGTGGTCACTAACTTGGGGGCATCTGATATTGATGCACGGTTGGAAGAGCTTCTGATTGATGGTATTCTTTATGCCTTCCAAGAGCAGACCAGTGACGATGCTAATGTCATGCTGAATGGGTTTGGCGCAGTTGTTAACGCCCTTGGGCAGAGAGTGAAACCTTATCTTCCACAGATTTGTGGTACCATCAAATGGCGGTTAAACAACAAAAGTGCCAAGGTGAGGCAGCAAGCAGCAGACCTCATTTCAAGGATTGCTGTTGTCATGAAGCAGTGCCATGAAGAACAATTGATGGGTCATCTTGGTGTTGTCTTGTATGAGTATTTGGGAGAAGAGTATCCTGAAGTTTTGGGATCAATTCTGGGAGCTCTTAAGTCAATTGTCAATGTTATTGGTATGACGAAGATGACTCCACCTATCAAGGACTTGCTTCCCAGGTTGACTCCAATTTTGAAGAATAGGCATGAGAAAGTTCAGGAGAACTGTATTGATCTTGTAGGTAGGATTGCTGACCGTGGAGCTGAGTTTGTGCCAGCCAGAGAATGGATGCGGATCTGTTTTGAGCTTCTTGAGATGCTTAAGGCGCACAAGAAGGGAATTCGTAGAGCTACTGTGAACACTTTTGGTTATATTGCAAAAGCCATTGGACCACAAGATGTCTTGGCAACTCTATTAAATAACCTGAAGGTGCAGGAGAGGCAGAATCGTGTCTGCACGACCGTGGCCATTGCAATAGTTGCGGAAACATGTTCGCCCTTCACAGTTTTGCCAGCATTAATGAATGAGTATCGTGTTCCAGAGCTTAATGTACAAAATGGTGTGCTCAAGTCGCTCTCTTTCCTCTTTGAGTACATTGGTGAGATGGGGAAGGACTATATCTATGCAGTGACTCCTTTGCTTGAAGATGCTCTCATGGACAGGGATTTGGTTCATAGGCAGACAGCTGCTTCTGCCGTGAAGCACATGGCATTGGGAGTGGCTGGTTTGGGTTGTGAGGATGCGCTAGTCCATTTGTTGAATTATGTCTGGCCAAACATATTTGAGACTTCCCCACATGTGATAAATGCTGTTATGGAGGCCATTGAAGGGATGAGAGTAGCCTTGGGTGCTGCCGTTGTCCTCAATTACTGTCTCCAAGGGCTGTTCCACCCTGCCCGGAAAGTTAGGGAGGTATATTGGAAGATATATAACTCATTATATATCGGAGCTCAGGATGCTCTTGTAGCAGCATACCCTACGCTAGAGGATGAGCAGAGCAATGTATACAGTAGACCAGAGTTGATGATGTTCATTTAGATTGTCCACTTAAAGCAAGTGAGAACCGTTGTTAGACATTTTACAGTTTTTTGGTGATGTCTATATTAGCAGTAATGCAATCTATGAAACTTACGTCGTATTGCTGAAAGTGACTTTTATAGCATATGATATGAATGACTGAGATTCTGTTTATCTTGTTTATTATGCATTCGAATGCATTGGTTTCTATATGCAAATTTGCAATGCATTGTTTTAAATTTGATGTGGCTATTTAAAAGACCAATGAACTCATGGGCGAAGGGGTAGTTTATCATACGCCTCTCTCGTTTATTCGGGTTATAACAGACTTTGCAGTAAAGAATTCCTCGTGTTAATGACTTGATGAGACTATTACTACATGCCTCGTTTAGTTTTATCAATTATGTTTTGTATTTATATTTTATTTTGCAAGAATGCTATCCCAAGTTTTACATTATATTAAACTCACAATATCAGTGTAGTTGCATATTATCTTCGCTTGAGGCTGTATTTGTTTAAGAGAGGAAAACTAATGAACACCGAATTAAAAGTTTTTATCCATTAATATCTACAGACGGATGTTAAACTTAAATTTTTTTTTCTGATAAAGGTTAAACTTAAATTTTGTTTGCTTTGAATGTGGAGTGAAAATTGACAAGAAGCGAAGTGGAGTTATAGAAAGAAAATAAGAATTAAAATATAGATGGGCTGGATTTCTATTTTTTCAAGGAAATATTTGTAAGCACAATATTATTTGTTTTCTAAAATCTTGGGTGACAATTTTAGTTTTATTTATTTTGTTTTTTATTGTCGGTTTACAGTTTTTCGACTGTTTTAAAATTTTCTACTTTTTCCCAAAAAATGACTAATTGTGGTTTTACTACAAAGTTAGAGTGAGTTTTTAATGAATTTTTTAAATACCAGAATTAAATTTTCTAACCTATAAATCAACAATTTAAGAGTTAACCGTTGTCATTTTAAGATGTTTATTGCCGCTTATGTTTAAATATTATTTTAATTTAATATAATAATGTTTTTTAATTACTGAAATTAAAATGTTAACATATATTTAAATAATTTAAAAAGAATGACTTTAGATATTTTAGATTAAAATTACTTATTTTGCAAACTTCAAAATACAATATATTTAAATGTCAAAGGGCCAAATTTGCATAAAATACAAAGTAACAAGATAGAGAGTACCATTTATCCTATTTATTTTATATATTTTTTTAGCTTAGACATCTAACAAATAGATAAAAGTCCAATTATGAAAAAATAAGTATATCCACCAGTCATTTTTTGAATTATATGTTTTCCTATTTTCGTTTTTATAAATTTATTTACCATTTAAAAATTTTCAAAGAACCCTAGTAGTTTAGCACATTTTTTTTTAAAAAAAAAAACCTAGTGGTTTTGTTCTTGGGTGTGTCAATGCGTGTCTACGGGGTATTTGGAGTTCCAGTTTAACGTCGTTAAAATTTTTGCTTGATGAAAATCAAAAGCGGTTATACGTTATAGAATAGACTGGAGCAATTCACCGGAATGGCAACGGCATCGGAATCAGGTGGCGGCGGAAACCAGCCCCGGAGAGTGCTGGAGTTTTACAGTGGAATCGGCGGCATGGTACCCACCCAAACCCTATCTACGCAAAAGCCACCCTTTTTATCTTCAATTCTAAATTCAGATTTTGTGTTGTTATGTTAGAGGTACTCGCTGATGAAGGCCCAGGTGAACGCGCAAGTGATGGAAGCATTTGAAATTAATGACAGAGCCAATGATGTTTACCAACATAATTTTGGTCATCGTCCTTATCAGGTTTGCTCTTTTGTTTTCTTCTGAACTGAAATTGTTCTACGGATCTTTCTTTGCCTTTTACCAGCTTTCCGTTTAGGGTGATTATTCCTTGCTTATTAAGTGTATAAGTTGTGTAGTGCCTAAGTTATTTGTGTGCATTTCATGATAGTTTAAATTCCTCTAAGCTTCTTCTGAAGTTTATTTCTGGGTTACTGTCTGTTCATAATAAATGAATGGGCTTTTCTCATACACTTGAAGTTGATAAGCTAAGCCAAATTAGTTCCGCTTAAACAAACTCCTTTTTTTCATTTCATCTTGTTGTCAGACAAGCTCTTTTTAATTTTTTATTTTATTTTTCCTTTTGGAGTCTGGTTTTGCCATCATTGTCAAACTACATGAATTTGGAGTTTGGATTTTAGAGTACATCTGATATGAAATGCTCTGGCCAATTGTGATTTGCTCATGTTGTTTGACTCAGGGAAATATTCAATGCCTGGCTGCTGCTGATTTGGACAATTATGGTGCTGATGCATGGCTTCTTTCTCCTCCCTGCCAACCTTACACGCGGCAAGGTGGATTTTCTTTCTTCTCATCCAATGGATCACATTTTACATTTAGTTTAGCAAAAAGTTACTCAACAATCTTGTGCTAGGTCTCCAGAAGGACACTGGTGATGCTCGAGCATTTTCTTTTCTTCAGATTCTTGAGCTTATCCCATTCTTATTGCGGCCTCCAAGTATGTTATTTGTGGAAAATGTTGTTGGATTTGAGGTTTGTCTTGTTCGATTCAACTTATTGGCTAAGACTCTAAATTAATTTCACTGATGATTTCTTCCATCTATTCATTTATTTTCGTGTTTGCTCCCTTGGTTTCAGACATCTGATACACATGCAAAACTGATTGAAATATTGGAAAAAACAAATTTTAGCACACTGGAGTTCATTCTGAGCCCTTTACAGTTTGGAATCCCATACTCTAGGCCTCGTTATTTTTGTCTGGTAGGTTTTGTTTATTTTTGGTAATTCGTATATTCTTTTCATCAGAAACATAAATACTTAAATAGGACTGGAGGTAGTATCTAATTTAACTGTTTGAACTTTAAATTATGTGGAATAAGAACCTCTAACTCTAAGGTTTAGTGATATCTTAATTGTGTTATCAACTTAGGTTTAACAATATCTTAATTATGTTATCAACTTAGGTTTAACAAGTATGTCTTCCTGCGAATGAAATATGATATTAATGGGTTCTCTGCGGAGCATATTCATCCTGATATTGGACCTATACTTTGACTGGTTCAAACAGTTGCAAGTTTTCAAATTAGTTCATCTGCCACAGGGATAATGCTTTCTGTTTTGGTATGTTGTTTTAGAGCTACAACTTGGAAAACAGAACAAAGAAGAAAACATTATTTTGAAAACAATCTGATAGATTTTTCAGCGATGTAGGCGTAGCAATCGGGTGTTTATTCACATGACGTTTTTTATATATTAACTGCATGGACAAGAACAGAGAATAGTGAAGACAAATATTGGTGCACAACAGATTTTGCATGGTTTTTGAATTGGGTTGAAAACCTTTAGGTGATGGTTGTGGCAAGATCTGTTGTAAAAATGTTGAGGTTGTCAGTGCTGGTGTTAGCAGTTTTGTTATGATCTCACGATGGAAGCCCTTGTCAATTACTTGATTTGCAAATTCTGTGGGTTATGTCTCATTTTATACATGGTTGGGGCATAAGTAGATTTAGTTATTCTAATATTTTCAACTAGGATTCTTGTTACTTGAAGGCTTGAAGCTGTAGACCTTTTGTTTAAAAGTTTTTACAATTGTTGACCTGTATGTTTGTATAATATTTTCCAGGCAAAGAGAAAACCTTCATCTTTTGTAAATGGATTTTTGAACAGACAGCTGATTCAAACTCCAAAACCATTATTTGAGCATCTTGATACCGTGGCTAATGAAGATGATTCATCAAAAGAGGACATGAATAATTTATTGCAGTCTTGTCAACCTATTGAGGAATTTCTTGAATTAAAAAATGCCAGCAATGATATAGATGTTGAATGTACAGCTTTAATGACTGATTTATCTAATGGCCCTCTGAAAAATTCGGGGAAAGATAATGATAGAGAATACGACTGTTTAGACCAGTATTATGTTCACCCGAGCTTGATAGAGCGATGGGGTAGTGCTATGGGTATCCTTTCCATGGTAATTTGTCACAGTTTATTCAAATCACCATGTTATAATTATCTGTTAAGCATATAATATTCTTTCTTGACTCTCATTTCCTTAAAAGAGCTTAGATGTTGTCTACCCTGATTCCAAGCGCTGCTGCTGTTTTACAAAAAGTTATTACAGATATGTGAAGGGAACTGGATCCCTTTTGGCTACCGTCCAGGTAGGAATATTATTTAGTAGAAATCTTTCTTGACCATAGCGTTTAATGCATCCACATAACATGGCAATCCATTTCTTGTCTTTGAAGCACCCGGATTTGTTCTGTGCTTTATAATCATCCTCGAAGTCTTATGTTTGTTATCTCTTTAGTAGCTATGATTTTAAAGGGTAATGATGCAAACTTTCGAATGATTACCCCATTGGGTGTTAAATGTTGTCATTTACTTATTCAAATCACCATTTAGTTTTAGTTTTTTTACTTTTAATTTTTTTTGTTAATAAAAGTATATGCAAGTTATAATAACAAATGAACAACTATACATGGGTTTTGTACAAAATTTTGAATACCTGTTTGGTGGGGATTCATGTTATTACGATACTGGTATTTACTCTCTGGTCTCCTCTGTAACTCAACATTTGAATGTGCAGCCAATGAAAAGGGACAAAACATCATTGAAGGAACAGCGTCTGAGATATTTTACCCCAAGAGAGGTGACTGGATCTTCTTTATTCTCAAGAATGTCATGCATTCTCGTGGGTTAGTGTCTATGTATGTTACTAATCTACATTGTCATCCTATAACTAGGTTGCGAACCTACATTCTTTTCCTGAAGAATTTGAGTTTCCAGAGCACATTAGTCTCAAACAACGGTATGACATTTTATTGAAAAACATTAATAGTGTGTTCTGATGTAGTCAACTTACTAACTTATATGGTCATTCTTATGTCTTTTACTTGTTTTATGATATTATACAGCTATGCATTGCTAGGGAACAGTTTAAGCATTGCTGTTGTTGCTCCCTTACTTCGGTACCTTTTCACTGAACCGTAACGCTTTTTGGATCATAATGTTCATTCAACACAAAGGGATATTTCCTACTCGTGCCTATAACCTATAATTTTGCAATGATAGTGACATCATGTAACAAAAATTCTCTTGTTTCAATTGTGATGATCCAACTCTTACATGAGTTTTACAATTTTTAATGCAGAATTTGAATTTCTATTGTATAATTCTATGACCATTCTTTTAGTAATTAACTAACTAATTAACAGATGGGCATCAAATGTAATTGAAACTTCGAAGCTTCAAAATTTGTTCGATTAATTGCTAGCCTTATTACCATCAAATAGATGGTAGGAGTGAATTTTGTCTCTTCTAGTAAACTTTAATTTTGTTTCTTCTAATAAAGTTTTAATCCTTTTTATGCATGTGAACTTGAGTTAAATTTATTTTAACATGTTTAAAAGAGTTGACTACTCATTTACTATATCACACCTTGTTGGTCGAGTGATTTAGTAGGACTATTCATGGGCATTTTTTTTATGAAAACATTTTTTTTTTCTTAATCAGTTTTCAATAGGAGTTGTATGATTATATATTTGAATACGAAATTTTTGATTAAATTTAAATGATTAACTACCAGCTAATTTGTAAGACTAATAATGAAGTATAATTTTTTTGGCTTAATTGTAATTTTGATTTGTCACTAATTTGAAGAAAAATTGTCACTAAATTAATACTTTTTAAAATATTTTATCTGTAAATTATTTTGATCCATCCGTCATTAATTTAGAGAAAAATTATTTTTAAATTGACTAAAAATCATGGTTAATTTGAAAGAAAAATTAATAAAATGATCAAAATTGCTCTTTATAAAAACAAGAGAGACTAAAATTACGCATTTAAAATTTGAAAGATTAAAATCACTTGTAATTCAAATGCTACCAAAACTATGATTAAACCTAATTTTTATATCAATGCAACAAAAGGATGCATGCCTTTCCTTTTGTAGAAAAAATAAATCAAGTATACTTTCACTTTATTATAATAATAGTGTAACCTCCCGAAGATATTCAGATTTCTTTCAATTGGTGTCTATTTCAAGGCTTAATTCATAGTTCTTTCATGGAAGCTATAGTATATATTATTTTTTTTACCAATAAGATAACACACTTATTATTTATTAATGCAATGGTGCATACCCTTTTAGAAGCATTATTTGCTATGTTTAATATAAAATTCTTTCTAGACTAAATATAAATAATTTTTTTTAATATTTAAATACAAATAATTTTAAACTTAACTATGGTGATTCAAGATTTTTTTTTCTATTTAATGTTATCATTGATAAAATAAATTATGCAATGAGTCACTTAACTTTTAAAAATAAAAAGAACTATTATTACTCTACAGAGAAATTTCAGATAATGAGATTAATTTATAAGATGAAATAAAAAAAAAATAGTTAGAAAGTTAATCAACCTTATTAACTTACTTAGAAAACAATGTGGCGGGTTCATTAGGTTCCCGCGCAAAGCAGAGACAGTGTGGAGAAGCAACCATGGAGAAGGAGAATAGCGCAGATCCAGGTACCTGGAAGAAGCCAATGGCCAGTTACCTCATTCGCAACCATTCCGACCAGCTTCACTCCATCATTTCTTCTTCCGATTCTAACCTCCATTTCCCTCTTTACGTCGAGTATGCATCGCCAATTTTACTATTTCCCTTTTTCTTCACTTCAAAATTAACCCTAACTCCTAATTCTCTTTCTCTTGTCCAGTTTCGCAGAGTTAATGGAGGATAATCCTCGCATTGCTCGTCTCCTCTTTGCCCAACCCAACACCTACTTGCAAGTATTTGATGATGCTGCTCTTTGGGCTCATGTCCGCACCTTCCATATTCTCTCTTTTATTTATCTATTTTTATTTCTTGAAGACATGAAGTTGGAAACTTTACTTGGTTTTGTGTTGTGGGTCATGGCAGAAAATCATATTGGGAGATATGGCGGGTGACAAAAATGCAGTTGAGAAAAAATTCATTCACGTTCGTATTAACATCAGTGGCTCTCCCCTTGAATGCCCTGGTTTGCTTTTCTGGCTCTACATAGTTTGGGCATATTTACCCTTGATGACCGTTACGTCAAATGTTGATTCGTGTCCTGTGTGTATGGTGTTTTGTTTGATGTAATTAGAGACTTTTCCAAGCATAGGACGTGTTCGAGTGGAGCACCGTGGAATCCTTCTCACTCTCAAAGGGATAGTGATTAGGTCTGGAGCAATCAAGATGCATGAAGGAGAGAGGAAGTACATGTGCCAGAAATGCAAAAACAGGTTTGTCAATCCCACTGTGTTGAGTGATGGAGCACACTTTCCAACTTGACAGTATAGATTAAATTTAGCGCCATGGGTGAGAGACAGGAAATCCTGTTGTTGTTAGCCTAGCTCTTAAGAGTGGCCTCTCCTCTACATCACATTAGTATCCTGATGCATCAAATGTTAAACTCCTACTAGAACTGTGAAAACTCTATTTGACCTGGGTTGTAAAACTGTACTGTTGTGGTACACTGGTACTGCTCAGGCTGTAATCAAGTACTCATACTTTGTGTACACGTGTGTGTTTTTACTTTTTGCAAAACCATTTCACTCATGTACATTCATAACTTGGTAATGATATCTGTTTTATGCCCATGTATCTCATAATAAGTTTGTTGACTGTCAATTAACAAAGCATGTTTTCAGCTTCACAGTTTATCCTGAGGTGGAAGCACGAAATTCCATACCATTACCTTCTATTTGCCCAATTCAGGTAGCTTCTGCATATGAGTTTTAAGTCTTCATTTTCCCTAGTTTCCTTGGGCATTGTCCCTATTTTATCACCCCAAAAAAAATAAATCATGATATTCAGCCATATATACAAAATTACAAATATAATATTAGCAATGTGCCAAGTTTAGAATTTTCTTGCACTATGCAAAGCTTCTTGCTATAAGTTGGGAACTTGCCCTTCAAATTATTTAGTCCAAATTTTCCAGGAAGATTAAAATTTGATTCTGGAACTCTTATCCTTTCAGTATTTATGTGCTCATTTTTCTGCAAATCTAATATTATTATATTTTTAAATTGGAGTTAATCATCTTTCATTTAGTTATGTTGGTCATTTGTTGTCCTTAATTGCAGATGTCTAAGCCCTGTGGAGGCACAAAATTCCAGTATGTAGAGAATAGTATAGTATGCCATGATTATCAAGAGATAAAAATTCAAGAAAGTACTCAGGTGCTAGGTGTTGGGGCAATTCCTCGTTCAATTCTTGTCATTTTGAAGGATGACCTTGTTGATGTTGTTAAAGCTGGAGGTATCTAAATTTACCTCGAATTTTCATCCTCCTCCTGAAAATTATTGTATGACATGCATATTTGACCTGGTCCAGGTTCGTTAGTGGTGAAAATTACAAGCAGTGTTAAGTTAATACTTAGTAGTGCAATTTTTTCATCTACCAATATTGAACCTAAGAAATCTAATCCATAACCTAAGAATTTTCCTTTCCCAAAAGTATGAATGATGGATCCTGGGATTTCTTACTGTGAGCCTGGTATAATTTCTCTCCTACTGTGTTGCCCAGTTTCGGGCTTTTTAGTCTTACAAATCATTGCTGAAGATAAGTTGATAACATGTGCGAAACTCTTATTTTTTGAGTTTGTGGTATAAAATAGCTTTTGTTTGATTTTGAGTTTGATTTGACACATGATCAAACTGATATTTGATTTCCTAATGTTTTCCCTGGATATCAACGTTGGTCTCTGGTCAAAAGCTTGTTTGGATCTAAATATAGTAAGATCAGACATTAAACACTAGGTTGCAGAGTATCCTAAACCTTGATGACAATGAGCACTAGGGTGCATTAGGATTAGGGTTCAAAAGTTGAGCAGCTATTTCTTTTAAGTTCATTGATCATAGTGATTTTTCATTCTGTTTTGTCTGCGGATGTAAGTCCAATATATGATGTAGGTCAAAAACCATATTGATTTCCATGTCTACCTTTTGTTCTCCCTATTTCCTGTTTGCTTCCCTGGTCACGATTGCTGTTAAATAAACAAGAAAGCTTATTATTTGTCTGTTTATTTATTTTGGTCTGGATATAGTCTTGTGGTAGTTTTTGAAATTTGATTTTGCTTGCGGTAGTTTTCTAAAAGATCAATGGTCAGTCACAAGCTAAAGCTGGAATACTGCTGGAAAATATTTACAAATGATTTTTGGTATTTATCAAGAAACAAAAGAGAAGTATTCAGGGACAATTTATATAAAAATTAGATTATAAGTGGTAATTGTATGTTAATTACTGCAATGAAAGAAATAAAATATCTTCTTAATGCTTCAACCGTGCAATAGAGTACGGGTATTATTTTATAGATGAAAATAATGAGATTACCGGTGAACATAGTGAATATAATAGTGATTAGTTACTGAGTAAAGATTGTTAGGCTAGTTGCAAAGTACAATCTGAATTGAGGAGGGGTTTTGGGGGTGAGCTGACTCTTGTAAGATTGCAATCCTTTGTACAGTCCACTGTCGCATGAATGTTTCTTAGGGAATCAGAGGCATGGTGAACTCATAATTGCAATGTTTATTGTTGGATGTTCGGTTCGCAGGACCTTAATTCTCTTTTACTTGCAGATGATGTGATCGTCACAGGTCTCTTAACCGCAAAATGGTCTCCAGAGTTGAAGGATGTACGCTGCGACCTTGATCCTGTATTAATAGCTAACAATATAAGGTGAAAAAGAGGTTTTTACTATGTCTTCCTTTAAAAAATTATTGAAAAAAATAAAATAAACTCAAAATCTCCATGATTATCTAAACATAGCCATAGTGTAAACCTTAATAATAGGTGGTCTATCAGAATTAAGTTTCACATGTCATATGTTCTAACTTCTAATATTCTTAATCTTAAATGAAGCACAGATAAAGTGCTTAGGATGAAGTCATGGTTTAAATTTTAGTTATTTATTATGATATGATTGAAGGAAAGCAAAAAATATGATACAGTTCACTCTTAGTTTATATTTTCTCATTGTTGTCAGGAGAATCAATGAACTGAAGTCAGACATTGATATTTCTGATGAAACTGTTATGAAATTTCAGCAGTTTTGGATTCACTTCAAAGATGCGCCTTTAAAAGGTGATATTTTGATAACACGTCTTTGGTATTCGTTGTACTTAATTCATATTTTTGAACCTTTTGTCTCACCCAATTTTTATTATTTTACATTTTCTGTAAGAGAATGGACTGCACACCGCTGCATAATACATAACCCTCACATGTCAAATTTGTTAACGGCTGTAAATGTTTTCTGGAAGGTTATGATCTATGAATTATGTTATGTAAGATGCTTAAAAACCTTTTCAAACTGATCCAGGGAGGAATGCTATTCTACAAGGAATTTGCCCACAAATATTTGGTCTTTTCACTGTCAAGCTGGCTGGTAAACACATTAAACCCAAGGTTATGGATATTTACATATTCACTGTGAAATTCATTGCATCATAGTGTGTATTTGGTACTTGTATTTGGAAGCTTTAGTATGGGCCTATCGTTTCTCCTAAGGATTTATTATGACATAATGTCTACTTGTAGTGAAGAATAAGTGGAATCTTCATATGATGGGTTCCCTTGATGCATAACTATTTCAAATTGTAAAGCATAAAAATGAAAATACCTTGGTTCATAACGGAAAATTTATAAAAGAAATGAATTTATGTAATTTTTTCTTCAAAAATAATTGAAGTCTGAAATGAGTGATTCAACTAGAACCAAACTTCCATTTTATCCCGGTAGTTGGGAATTGGAATCCTCAAGATGAAGGAACGGTCTCTCTGGATCCCATTGCATTTTATTTGAAAGAGAAACCCAACAAAGATTGTAGAAGGAATTGCGTTACTATAAAAAGAGGTTATAACGAAGTTAGGTAAAAGAAGTGTGATGTGGAAGATGAAGTTATTTTGATTTTTGATTGAAAAACCATGTCAGCGCCATGAAATAACTAGGATAAAGGCTTATGGTTCTAATGGCTTTGTTAGTATGGATAAGCTTCCATTTTCTGTGAATCACTATCGTCTCTCTATGTAAACATCTCTTGTCTTTTGTTTCTCCAATCAGTTGCATTAACACTTATTGGAGGTGTGCAACATGTCGATGCTTCTGGAACTAGGGTAAGAGGGGAGTCCCACTTGCTCTTGGTTGGTGATCCTGGTACACAACCCATTTCTCTTAATATATATTTGAACTTTATGTTGACCTTCCTGTCAGCTCTTATCATCTTCAAATTAAGGAAAAATCAAAAGTTAAAAAAGTCTAGTCCTAAATTTCTCCCCCATATTTACGTTGTAGGCACTGGAAAATCTCAGTTTCTGAAATTCGCTGCTAAATTGAGCAACCGATCTGTTATTACCACTGGATTGGGAAGTACAAGTGCAGGGTTAACTGTGACTGCTGTGAAAGATGGAGGTAAGCGCTAAGTATCATACCACTTTTATTTTTTACGCAAACAGATTCTTTTTTCATCATTCATACCTTAAAAGTTATAATCCAGTATTTCAAATGGACTTTAATTTAATCATACATGACTCAGGTTATTTAATCAAATATAAAATTCAACATGCGTGCTTCAGCATACCTTGTACTGTATTATACTAAGTGCTATGCCAATTTACGGAATCTTTAGGTGAGTGGATGTTGGAAGCTGGGGCCCTTGTTTTGGCAGATGGAGGATTGTGTTGTATAGATGAATTTGATAGGTGAGTGTAATTGCTTTCGTTTTGAATTTTATAATCTTTTTTTTTTTTCTGGAGGTAGGTCTTTGATCAAACATTGTGTTGGCCAAAGATTATCCCAATTGTGAACCTTGAAAACAAACCAAAGAGAAAAAGATATTCCTAATCGAGTTTTAGTTGGGTATTCATACATTAAACCTTGTGTTTGTAAGAATTATAAAACATTTTGTTTTGGTTTTTGTTCACTATATTTTAAAATCTTGATTCTTGAGTCTTTTCAAAAAGATGTTTTCGTTTCAGATGCAGTGCCATTGCTGGATGAAGTTTTCCTCCGCAGCCGCCACAAAGCTCATAGTTGGCAATAAAAGAGCATTCTTTGTTTTATTGATATTGAACTTTAAATTCTGACTGCACTAAATTTTTTCCATTTTGGACATGGATCACCTTGACAAGATTTACATTTAAGTTTTTCTACTTTTCCACTATTTCGCTTATAATTCCGATATTCTTAAGTTCGAGAGGCAGTTTCATTAGACACTCATGAAACTTGAGAGTTCAGATTTTATTGAAAATCTGTCAGTATTGTATTCAGTTATTAAGGATGCTTGCATTGAGCATGAAACTAAAGCTTATTTTGGCAGTATGAGGGAGCATGACCGCGCAACAATACATGAAGCCATGGAGCAGCAGACCATAAGTGTTGCCAAGGTAGGATCTCTGAATACAGTATTCAAAATCTGAATGAACTTTAGCTTTCTTTGACACACAAGTGAACTTGTATTGGCTAGTTTGTGTAAAAAAGTGTGGCTACTGATTAGCTCTTGCTTTCTCCAGGCTGGACTTGTAACAACACTAAGCACTAGAACAACAGTATTTGGCGCCACAAATCCTAAGGGACATTATGATCCTGATCAACGTATCACTTTAATTAACATATATTAGTTTATCACTACTTAAATTTGATGTGAAATTACAATCCTTTTACTCTTGATATACAATTTCAAGTGCATCAGTTCCAAACTTGTTTGACTTAACAAAGGTAGCTCTGTCTGTCAATACAACACTCTCCGGCCCTTTATTAAGCAGGTTTGACATTGTCCTTGTGCTCTTGGATACAAAAAATCCTGAATGGGATGCAGTAGTTTCATCCCATATTCTGTCGGAGGTAATATGGATCCCTGTACAATGCATACAACTTCCTCTGATGGAGATTATAATACTTGTATGAAAACTGCTATCCAGGCTGACCCAGATAGAACCAACAACGATGAAGATCTAGCAAATATCTGGCCTCTTTCTATACTCAAGAGGTATTGTATGAGGGTAATGGCCATGTATAACACTGTTTGTAGATAAAACATTTTAAAAAAGGATGTTTGAACCTGTCTTGCATTTGTGTTGCACTCTTAGGGTGCCTCTCAATTCTTGATCATCTTTGAGATATGTCAGCCAATTAGAAATCTAGAATTTAGATTTAGTTTCTCGTATCTATCTTTATTTTTAGCTCTTTTACTCCATGATTATGTTTGAACCCTATCTTTTTGTTGTTCTCTTCGAGCATCATCAACTGGGCAGGCTTATGAGCTTTGACTTAATGATAGTTGTTAAACTAATCTAAATTGGTTTTCATATTTGATTTATTTTTTCCTTTCTTCTTGTAAGTCGAATTTTGTTAATTTTTTTTGATGAAATAGAGTTTAAACTTTAAATAAGGTAGACCGTTTCTCTTCATGGACAATTAATGGAATTATAGCGACTTTAGTTGTCTGCAAAATCCAGTCTTCATTGAGTTCTTTTGTACTACAGAATTCTTTAAAGTTAGATCTGATATTTTTATACTGAATTTCACAAATTTAATATTGAGGGCTTTGTAAGAGACTCTTGGTTACTCACAACAATGAAAATCTTGCAGGTATATACATTATGTGAAAGAAAAATTCAAACCAGTCCTTACTAGGGAGGCTGAAATAGTTATATCCAGCTATTATCAACTTCAAAGAAAATCTGCAACTCATAATGCAGGTCTGATCTAGAAAGAAGTCCTTTTTTTAAGTTGGGCCTCATACTCAATCAACTGTTGTTTTATTTATTTTTAAATTTGCAATGTAGCTAGGACAACTGTCCGTATGTTGGAAAGTTTGATACGCCTAGCTCAAGGTGTGTAACAGGCACTAGGTGTAACCTCTCTTCAACTCCCTGGCCAACTTCATTATCCCTTTTATGTGTTTTAACTCTTGAAATGTCACAGCTCATGCAAGGCTAATGTTCAGAAATGAGGTGACTCGATTAGATGCCATCACCGCTATTTTATGCATAGAATCCTCTATGACTATCTCAGCTATTGTGGATAGCGTTGGGAATGCTTTGCATTCCAATTTCACTGACAACCCTGATCAGGAATGTATCCTTGCTATCTTTCTTAGCATAATGTTTCTTTACATAAATTTAATGCAACAAAAGCAATCAAGGCTTTCCGAAAGAAATATTCTTGTATTGTGTTCTGTCCACCCTCCACAGTATTTCGATTTGCTTCAACAAGAACTTGACTACAGAATAAAACAGATGCTAAGCAAGAGAGGTTGATCCTACAAAAACTGGAATTAAAAGATGAGTTTCCTGAGATGAATAGGACGGAGGACTGAAGACAAAGAAAGGAAAATGAAATGGAAAGGCCGTGCAGATTAAATCGTTCAAGTGATTCTGTTTGGTTGACTTTGCTTTTTCTTTTTCTTTTTTTTTACAATGGAATATAAGGTTGTTTGGCATTCATTAATCGGGATTCGGGAAAAAAGATATTGTTTGTTAGCAAACAAAATAGTGCTTGTTTGTTTTAGATGTGCCTCGAGGCAAAAGTGAAAAATTCCTGTTCAAAATGCAAATGAATATGTTCCTGTTCTTGTAGCAATTATCTAGTTTCCTTCACGATATATATGATATGTTAGTAGAGTTACAACATTTTCAGTTTTCATATTACAGCAAGCTTAACTCCTGATTAAATATTCTTGTTCTTGTAACAGGTAAGCACTCTTTCGTTTTGGATCTAGTAAAGTTATCTTTAGATGGTGTGAGGCTTCAGCGCCATGATCTACAATTTAATTAACCTTTTTACCATAGGAGCTGCAAAATTGTAGTATTTTGAATAGTAACACCACTAAAAACACTTGTTTACATCTCGAATGTGAAAAGAATATTGTAATTATCATGACATATAGTGAAATATTTTTGTGTTTGTCTTGTGATATTTGGTGTTCTATTCTCATATTTACACTTAGTACTGTTATGTTGTCAAAATCTAGTTTAATCAAATCTCATTTGTCACCAATCAAATCTCGTATCAACTTTTTTATTACCAGAGACTCATATAGCAGTATCATTTGTACCTGTAATTTCAAACCATATATTAGATGACAATCATGAATTATCAACCTCGTGTCTTTATAACTTCAAAAAACTTGCAAATGTGAACAGGATGAAGTCCCATTTGTACGTGTTCCAAATCCTTCAATGAGATTCATAACAGGTGTCATTTTATTTAGATAGGAAGTCTCAGCAATATGCTCCCCACAAATGACACGTTTTTTCCCCTAATATTTACTTCCAGTGAAGAATTAACAATACAGCCATCTTTTAAAAATCATAATAAGGATTATACTTGTTAAGAATCGGATCAACTAAAAGAATCGTGTTAAAAATAAAACATAAACCACAGTGGATCAGAAAATTGAAAAATCAAAATGCTGTCTTTAAACTATGCTAAGCCTCCACAAAAGAAGATCGTTCAAATTTCTAATTTAGGTTTCCTTAGAAACCTTTATAAAAGTATTAATGATTGTATATAAACTAAAGCAACGGTAACAAAAATAAAACTAACAATAAAAATAAAAGTAAAGCCAAAAGCAGAGCACAAAATTTCCTTGTCAAAATGATGAGCTCAACTGTCCTCAAAATGAAGGATCTTTTCTTTCGGCCGGGTCAAAGAAGGGCCTAATGAAACAGGGGAAAACTGTTATTTACTTACAAGAAAATGGGAAATCAATACAATCCCAAAAATTTCCACCAGAAAGAGCCAACACCTCCCCAGATGATAGCATTAATAAAGGCCATAATGAACCCCATTTTGAATATATCCGGAAGGTCTACATAACCAGCTGTAGGAAAAGAACAATAAAAATCATATCAGCCACCATGTTTTAACATATTTTCAAATTTATAACAAGAGACTAGACTTGCAACTACAATCAGCGGAACAAGAACAAAAGTATTGGCCTACAACATTATTTTCTAAGGTTTTCAAAATTCGCAATTTTCATACATCCATTATACTTTTGAACAAACAACAGTCTCAAAATTGAAAAAAGACAGAAACGAAGCATTAGAACCAAAGTTTAAGAGAATTATAGATGTTATGCATATCAAACACAGGTAACAGAACAGAGTTACTGAACAAACACAAGCTAAATAATTAAGTAGCTGGATAGAAAAACAGAAAACACAGAAATTATGTGACATTTTAGAGAGGGACAAACCTCCATAGTATACAGCAGCTTGGCCACTACTATAGTGAGTTATTGCACCAAAAAGATTTGTGTTATAACCTAATGCTAGGGCTGCCAAAATACTAGGAACACCAGCGGCCCTATGCATGGCAAGAAATGCAGAGTATAAAGCTCCCACATGTCCAGTCTGACTTGCAAAAAGGTAGTGGATGAAGAAATACGCTGCCTGAAGAACAGCTAGTGCAGCCGGCCAGGTCAAAGAGAATGACCGAAGATTGTTGGCCACACAATCAGACATCCAGCTCACAATACCGAGGTTTGTCAACTGGCTTGCCATCCCAACTAGAATCGCAAACCAACCCAAGGTATCCCAAGCGAATTTTTCATTCAAGCAGTCATTCCAGTCAAGGACTCCTAGTACAAGGAGTATCGATAAACCAATCATTGCAGCTACAGCACTTGCTATGCCAAGAGTATCTCTGCAAGACCAAAACAAATACTGATAGTGCTGAATTCAACTAAGAAATTTCATTGTTTAAAAAAAACAATTATCTGCACAAATAACAAGGGAAAATTTCACAGTCATCAAAAGAAGGCAGGTATAATGACTCACATATGTATCATTTTTGGGAAGACATCAAATCATATCCACTATTACTAATGAAATCACATTAGTATTCATAGTTAATAATTAATATGCATACCGAAGAACTCCTCCTAAAGTAACATTGAAAATAAGCAAAGGGTATACAAACCAGATGGCCAAAATCTTGATAGCAATTATAAAGTATTACTTAAATAAGCATCCTTCCTCCAAAATTCTGTATTTTCAGCAATGTTCCTATGCATAGGAGTTGGAACAATGTACTCCACCCAAAAATGCAACAAACTAATAAATCAATCAAGAAACTGTTCCTCCATTAACATAGATCGTAGATGTAGATTTAATAGAAGGAATATGACATACCCAAATATCCACAAAGAGACTGCAAGAAGCATTGTAGCAACCATAATCCATTCATTTTGAGTGACAGGGCCCATACTTTCCAGTTTCTTCGCCGCCAGGGCAGGTGCCTCTGGTGTGTCTTTAATTTCAGGGGGATAGAGCTTGTATAAAATCAATGGTGTAGCAAGAAGACAAACAAGTGCAGGTACACTAGCTACCTTAAACCAAGTTACCCAAGGGTTTGAAATTATCACTCCAAGCTCCTCTGCTAATTTGATACACAGCAGATTTTGAGCTGCAGCAGTTAGGAAAAGAGCACTAGAGTTACCAGCAGACTGTCACAGGTCAAGGAGGCAAACCACAAGTCACTTCATTATCACATGATAGCAATTTGCAAATAATAGATAGAACATGTAAGCGAAGAATTCAGCAAGATCAAAATTTACAAGGCAGTGATGCATTCACCAAGGTGGAAATATCAAGGAAAGACAAGCTGATAAAATTAGTTCATTGTTCAAGAAGTACATAATTGATAAAACAATAACAAGCTGATAATCACATCAAGCTAATGAAGCTATGTCTCTCCTCTGATTTGTAATACTTACAGGATCCAATCCATAAAAAAGGGCAAAAGAGAAAAACCAAACCTGAAATTGGTTCATAATGAGATAAGCCCCGAGCCTCTTAGCCGTAGGATTACCCGGTTCACTGCCAGCAGAGAGCGAGAGTGACTTTATAATAGGCAAAAAAACGCCACCGGCCCTCGCGGTGGTGCTCGGCATTGCCGGGGCAATAAGGACCTCACTGAATGTGAGACCATAACACAAACCCAAAGTGCTCTTTCCCATCCATTTCACAAAGTAAGTAGCAATCCTATCTCCTAATCCCGTCTTCACAAATCCACGAGCAAAGAAGAACGAAATCACAATCAACCAAATCACTTCGTTCGTGAAGGCACTGAAAGCCTCTTTAAAGCTCACAGTTTTCGTCACCACAGAGACCGTCGCGCCCAGAAAAGCCCACGCCCCCACGGGCAACGGGCTCAGAACGAGGCCCGCAATGGTTGAGAGGAAAATCGAGAGCAATTGCCATGCCTGAGCGGTAACTTCCACTGGTTTGGGAATCAGAAATCGAACGGCGAGGCCAATGCAAATGGAGATGAGGAAAGGAATGGGCTTTGCACCCTGAAGAACAGAGGGGGGCTTAGTGGGTGGTGGAGGAGATGAAGAAGAAGCTTGAATTGGATTCTTGTGGGGTTTTGAGAAATGGTGAAAGGTGGAAGCTTTAGAGGGAAATGAGAAGGATTGAGAGAGGGTAGGTGATGATCTGAGTGATGGGGTTAAAGTTGAACTTGGATTGAAGGGAAGGGAGAAATGGGATCTGGAAATGGAGCGAGGACGATGATGAAGGAAAAGAGAAGAGCGAGAGAAAGGGGAAGAAGAGGTGGAGAGCGAGTGAAGTGCAAAGCTCTCCATTATGGGGTAATGGGTGATGCTGATTCTTCTGTTCTGCTCAGATAAAGGGGATGAAGTAGTTAATGAAGATTGGAGAATTGAAGAGAGAGTTTGAGGTTATGATTTGTGTCGTGTGTGATTTAGTTCGGTAATTCCAATGTGAAGAGTGACCTATGTGACATTGATCATTGATGTGAGGAGGGAAATCATAGGATTAGGATAGGAGATTTGTTTGTTAAGTTTACCTCAATTTGCTTTGTTCGTTTGTTTTTTTTCTTAACCAGACATTTCTATTCTGCTCTATTTTTGTTGTGTGGGTTCTGTGATTCTCTTTTCTTTTTTTTCTACACCACATTTTGTGTTGCCCTCTCATGTGCCAACTTATATATGTCATTTTCTGCTATTTTATGCAATCGTTTCAAATGGCTTTCTTTTTTCCCTTGTTATTATCAACATGAAATATGACAAACTGGCAATTTCTTGAATTTTAGAATCTGCTCTCTGTTGCTCTTACTTCTCAATTCTCTTGCTTGTTTACGATTATTGTTGAAGAAATACCAGTACATGATATATAAATTGAGTTTTTCTAACACTTACAACTATTATACAAGATAAGAATATCAAAATACAAAAAAATATAAGTAATAAATATATGTTAAATACAAAATTCAATTAATTTTTGTCTTTTTCTATAAAAAAAATTATGTTTTGAGATATTTAACTTGTGCATTGTACTAAGTTAAAAAACCGATATAAATTTTATTCATTTACCTGTTAATTTTATTCTCGTATCATTGTACTCATTCTAAGTGCTAATAAATACCCAAATAAATCACCAAGTATGACTAAAGGTAGTTTAACTCGTTACTTAGTCATAATCATATGGGTACAAACATTAATACACCAATCACATTGCATAGAAAATGTACATAGGGACTTAATAGGGAGTTGACCAAATATTTTAATGAAATTAAGTAGTAATAATTAAAAAAAAAATTAATAGGAGTATGTGTGTTTAACACTTAAAGATGGAGTAATACTTTAGTTGTTTATTTTACCGATATTTTTTATTGATAATATTAATTTACTGATACTCCCTTCGTTACAAAATACTTCGTTACAAAATACTTCCTCCGTCGCATAATATAAGTCTCAATTAACATTTGACACAATTTAAAAAAAGTGGTTAAGTTATTGAAAATAAAAGTATTAATTAGTCTATTGAAATGTTAGGCCAATTAAATTTAAACTAAATTATTTTCTATTGGTTGAATGACTTTGAAAGTTAAAAAATCATAATAAATGCTTTTAATTTTGTGTGTAGAGACTTATATTATGGGACAACATTATTTGGTAGTTAGGGCTTATATTATGGGACGGAGGGAGTATAAGCAAAAAATACCTACCGCACACCCCTTAAGAAAATTAGTTAAATTCATTAAATTTCGTTGAAATCCAAGTAAAAAGTATGTTTGTTTCCTAATTTACCCCTAATTATTTAATCTCTCTCTTACTGTTGGTTTCAACTTTTAACCACTAAGAATTTAACACTACTATGGGAAGTAGAAAGACTCTTCTCTCTCCTAGCTAAATTAATGAATTATAGAGAATAAAAAGTAAAATAAATAAGAACATTTTAAATATAATTTAATTTAATGTGATAAAAAAATTATATTTGCTTATAAAAATTAATATAAGACTTTTTAAAAATTTATTTATATTTCGCAACGGAAGGAGTATTCCTGATGCAAGCTGAATATCGTTGGTTGGTTGGTTGGTTGGCATTAGTCTTTAGTCTTTCTCAATAAAATCGAGCCAAATTAAGAAAGAGCCAATTGAATTCTACATTATCCTTTATTGTATAACCGAAAAGTCAAGTTCAAATTTAATTAATATATTTTGAATAGTAGTACTATATATATATATTGAATCCTCCTAATATTTCTATTAAAAGTTATGGTAAATATCTTTTTTATGAATAATATTAAATTATTTTATATGTATAAGTTATTAGTAAATATTATTATCTTTTACTTTTAAATCATATGTTACGTGTATGTTTATATGTGGACCTATCTTATTTTTAATATCGTTAGTTTTTTTTATAGGAAAGTAATATAACCAAGAATTAAACCTCGTATCCACACATACATGTCTCTATGTGCTCACTAACTGAGCTATATAAGTGAGACTAATATGATTAGTTGGATGAATGATATATATTAAATTATTAGTAAGGTTAGGACTATAATTCTAGGGAAGTGATATTGTTAGCCACTTCAAAATCATAAAAAAAAAGTTTATGAATGAGTGTGTTGGGAGTGACAATATCAAAATTGGAAATGACAATATCATTTCCCTATTTCTAAACATGTACAATTTGTACAGTTATTTTATTATTTTCTCTAAGATGAAAAAAAAAAAAAGTCACTAAAAATAACTATAAAGCCTTAGTTGTACAAACTCAAGATTATACATTAAGATAAATTTTTCCTTAAAATATATTGTGACAAAATCCTTTTTTTTTTTTTGGATCTTAACAAAGTCATTTTAAAATTTTTAGAGCACCCTAATAGAGTGTTTTCTTACTTAAAATAAAGAATAATATCTTGTCAAAACCAAAACTCAATGAGTGTCGATAACAACAGTTAAAAGTAATTGTTTAGACTCTAACTTGAGAATTTAAATCATAAAAGTCATACTATTAAAGAAAAATGACCGTCACCGCTTAGAGTTAAAATTGCTAAAAGCCTAGAACAATTGCTCTCATAGTTTTTTTATTAAAGACAAAGAATTTTAAATTCTACATAGTTAAGTAAAATTTATAAAATCCCACACTGTACTTCTTTTCTTCATAGTAGTATTTGATACATAAAATAATTGTGAGTTTTTTTTAGTTAAAGTAAAATAATTATAAGTTAGTTGTTTGTCAATGTGTTTAATTATTAGGTATGCGAGATTTAAGTTTGTGCTTGTGGTATAAAATAATAAAATTAAAGTGTTATTATGGTTAAGTAATAGGAACTAGAAAGAAGAACAGAATAATAAGAAGATATTTTCAACCGATAAGAATAAAAAGATAAATTGATTACATTAATAAAAAAAAAAAAATTATCACTTCAATATACAACTCTTCTCACACAATTATAGTGATTCTCTTCAACAAACATATTATTTATATACGAAATTAAATCTCCCTAGCTATAAGGCTATAACTACAAGATTGTATCATTAAGGTTCACCTAGTTTTGTTTTCATTCCAACTAAAAAGTTACTTCTATTGACAGATGGAATGAAAAAGCTTCCAAACTCAAACGGATGGAATGAAAAAACCTCAAAATTACTTCTATTGACAGATGTTGTGGTTGTTACAGCATATCAAACTATAGTTGTTCCAATCCATGAAGCAATTCTTCTGTTATATATGACTAAACTGATTTATCAAAATCAAGCGTAACGAATCTAAGCATAAGTTGCAGACAAATTAAATTTTCTGAATATCAAATATGTTAAAATGTACATTTTGATAGAGGCAGAGAGGTTTCTATGGTAGAACTTTTCATTTCTTTCCTACATTCTGATCCAGTTCTATTATATTCCATAGAAATTTTGATAGAATTTCAAAATTATAGCTAGCCTTTGGATGGATCTTTGAGACTTGAGTACACTGTTGTAATAAAAAAAAAAAAGGTAGCACTTTAGAAATGGCATCAAAATGAACGGATAATTTTTTTGATATCATAAAAAATTTAATGTCTCTTGAACCACGACCCCAAAAAATGGAAAGACTGATCCACCAAAAGCTTACCATCAATTATAACTTTGAACCTTACGTACATCTTCAATCTCTTAATTCATGACACTGATGCTACTAAAAATTATGATTGTGAATGGAAATTATCCTTCGCAGTGCTAGTTTGGATCAATGTAGTGTTAGCCATTATGAGTATTTGCTAAAGTCCGACATGCAGTGTAATTGAGATGAAGCGAGAGTTTATAAACACACAAGATATTATAATTTGGGTTTGGGCCTAACTTACTCCCAAAAACTAGTTTATAGGAGGAGAATTGTCACACTATTTATATATTCTATGGTGACCCTCTTTCTAGTCGATGTGGGACTTGATCTTAACACAAGAAAAGTATTATGCTTGCTGAGTCAAGTAACATTAGCTTATAACCCAAGTGGGGGCATTAGATTGGTGGGACAAATCTCTGGCTTACTTGGTTGGGCTTGGGCTTGCAAAATGTGGACATGCCCATTTCAAGTTGAGAGCTGGGCCTTGTGTGCTGGGCGAAGGCCCATGTCACGTGGCCCATAGAGTGGAAGGTAATGCGTGAGACTGGCTTCACAGAGCAGCGATCACTTCCCTCCCCCAACACTCCTAACTCAGATATGCCTAGTAGCCCCGTGTCTTATTGAACCACCAATTTTCTTTTTTTTTTTCAGTTCCATATTTTCTCCCTTCTACAGATATTTCTGTTAAAATTTAGATTTTCCTAAATGTTTCATCAATTCTTTTCTTCTGAGTTTTAATCAGTCAGTTAGTTTGTATCTTTTAAAAATTCGAATTTTAGTTGTTTCTCATGCAAAGTTAGTTCTCAGTTGTTTTGATTCCTATAAAAATGCCCCAAAAGAACTGATTAATGAGAAGGGATCACCAATCTAACTACTAACTGAGGCCCAATAACAGAGATAAAGGAAATGGGCCATATAATAAAAGAACTAGATTAAACCAATAAGCCAAGGAGGTTTATCAGCAGGGTATTTTTAAGGTAATCCTGAACTCAAATCTAAACCATTAGATTTAAGAAAATGTGGGAGAGAGAAAAAGAAGAATCTAAAGGCGATAAATTAAGAGGATTACGATAGTCTTTAATTAAGGAGATTATCGTAAAATAACTCTTATAACTATACACATTTAGCATGCGTTTTATAGTAGGACTGGACAGTACAAATGATACAGCACAATACAAGTTAACAAAGCACATCATAACTTATTATATTATTTTAGTGTTTGATAACCAATGCACGGAACAAAAAATGCAATTCAAATTTTACAATAATACTCTTTATAATACATATTAATATTACATATTATTATTATTTTACATTAAAAAAATTGATTTTCTTAATTATTTTTTTTAAAAAAAATATCATTATTTTCTACTAAAAAATTATATATATATATATATATGGTAAGTTGATAGAGAAAAAGTGGGATAAGGTGGTTACACAATAGTGGGAGAGAATATAGATATTTTTGACTTTTGGGTAGTTGTGCTGTAGAACAAAAAGTTGTTCCATGGTTTAGTGTGGTACAAAATTTTGGCTTTTTGTGCTGTCCAGTAACTCCACTTTTGTGCTGTCTCTATATCATTTTCTGAAAATAACAAATTTGTGCTGTACCATGAAATTTAGCAAATCAAACAGACGGTACAACACAAGACAAAATTCTTTGGGTACGTTTGATGCATGGACAAATACAGTACAGGAAGTATAGTACATGACAATTTAATAAGTTACAGCACAACTGCTTGTGTTGTTTGTTGTTTGATCATTAAAGTACAACACAAGAAATATAAAATCAATTTTACTATAATATCCTTTATACTTTATACTTTAAAATATTTATTTTAGATAAAAAATTGACAATTAATATTGTGAAAATTTAAAACTGTTGTAATATTATATTTAAAAAAATTATATATAAAATTAGATTTCTCAAATAATTTGATATATTTTTAAATTTTTATTATTTTTTGTTGTAAAATATTGCAATGAGAACCGTGTGATGGTGTTGTTGTTACCAGAGAAAGAATTTAAATAAGCCTGAGTTGTGTTGACGACACTGTCCTCAAGGAATTATTCGGTATGGCACCGAAGTTCCCCCAGGATTAAACAAGCTCCTCTGGTTGTAAGTAAGAACCGGGCTGCAGAACTAGCAAGAACGATAATTCGTAACCCAGAGAATTGTTGAACATAAGAGAAAGAGATGGAAGTAATTTGCTGGTGTGTATTGAAGGGAATAATAGATGTGTATATATAATACTGGGTTACCCATAGCAGTTGATGCTATGTGTGAGTTCCCAGACTGGACTGTCCAATAGGAATAGGAAGTTTGGACGATGCGGAGAACACAAGGGCCGGTGTGATGAATCCAAAGTTTGGCCGGTGCACATAAAACACATGAGAAAATTGGTTTTGACCCAAACCAATTTAACACATGCCTAAAACATGGATTTTTCGGTAAGTCCAAAAAAAATATTTAGATTACAAAAAATTGGTGAAGCCCATATATCACGCGCAGGGGGGAAATCGGAAGATTTGCACTAAGTTGGGCCTTCGGTGCCCAGTCTTATGCGCGCGAGCCCAATCCCCTTTCTAGCTCTTTTAACCCCCTGAGGTTTGCTTTAGTATATAAAAGGCTTTATAATACACCAAATCACTCAATGTAGGACTTCCTAAACTTTGAAATAACACTTGATATTACAACATTTTTCACTAAAAAATACTATTAAATTATTAGTGTTGTATATATGAGCTAGTTTAGTGTTGTATATTCCATGAAATAAAAAAAAATTATTATAATAACTACTTATAAGTGTGGGAGTGGGAAGATGTAGTTAAAGTTTTATGAGATAGTGGATGTGAGTGAGGGTGTTTTTGTATTTAACCATCTTGTACCATGAGATAACTTCTTGTTTTCTGAGTAACAAAAATCTTCCATTTTGTTGTGTGCTGTGCCTCAAATTTTATGTTGTGACATATCTATTTTTACAATCAAACGTGAAATAAAATTTTTGTACTGTCCAGTACCGTATATTTTAGCAAATCAAATGCACCCTTAGTTTTGCTTTTTGGTTCCACAGTATTCTTTGAGTTGGTATTATGCACACCGCAAGTATTGGCTGGGTCGTTACACATTTGTTCAGAATTTTTTTTTTTTTGTTATTAGAAATAAATTTCTATTTTGTTATACGCTCATAAATTTATTTTATTTTACTTGTAATACACTCAAAAATTAATATTTTCATCATATTTTGAACACTCTTAGATTATCCACTATTTTTATATATTTTATTTTTTTATATAATCACGAATTTTTTCATTCTTATTTTGTTCGCGTTACTTCACATATTTTACTTAAAATCTTGAATTATTGAACGTAACCCCTTCTGTTGTTATCAGAGGATTAATTTTACACTCAAATTATCGCATCGGTGATTTGCATGCTTCAAGGAGTAGATATTCTAAGTTAGCTTTTGAATTGCCAAATATATGAATATGACCCTATATATTAATATAATGCTAAATCCTAAATATAATATTTGATGACGATTGCTAAAGTACCTTTGATTTTAGTTTACCTTATTAGAATTTTTACATTTTCACTAAATTTTGAAACATCACTTTAGATTTTTTGTTTTTCAAATTAAACTTGGCTTCTTCTTATCAGCAATAAGAGATCTCATTAATGATAATATTACAAGGAATACCCAATAAATATCAAGGAACAACAAAAGCCCCTAATCCTGTGACAATTTAACAATTCTGCCCAGAATAAATTAAAACACTAATAAATTTGGGAAATGCATCCCCTCATATTTAAAAATAATACGAAACATCCTAAATTTGATATTTATTATAGGAGAGAGATAAACACAAAAACACCAACATAATGCAGCATATTATATATTTTTTAACATGAGAAAATCTCTTCCCAACAACAATTAACCACCCTAAACCTGAAAAGAAGCCGATACTCATAAGATAAAAAGATACTTAATAATTTTCATACTTTCAAATTTCAAGACATAATGAGTATTGATTTTTTAATTTAATATTGAATAAGATAATAAGAAGATATTTAAGAAGATAAAAAGAAGAATATACCAATACTAAATAGTATGGTATCCATCACTCTTTTTTTTCTGATTATCTATAATAATCCTCCTCAACCAGAATAATATAGGCTATCCGAAAATGGTTGATACTCAGATAGGATTGGACTGGACTTTTAAATTTAGAGCCCGAATAAAATTACACTTTTTTTAATCTGAATCATAAAAACTCACAAATTGAATGAGCAAACCCGAATAGATCTGGATAGCTTGTTTTCACAGTTCTAGAGGTAATATAAGAGAAAAAAAATAGGAGATAGTTTATTTATATATATATAATTGTACTTTTTAGTTTTTAAGTGTGTGTTCTGTACGAATTTGGTTCTTCGACTTTGAAATTTCAGTTTTGATGTCCAAATTTGTAAAAAGAGCGATTTTAATCATTTCGTCGCTAATTTAGATGAAAACTCTTGTTAATTTGAATAATTTTTGTCGTTAATTTAAATACACTAAAAAAATTGACATTACTAACGCATTGTTTTGACTTCTGTTGGATTAGCTACCGTTAGTATAGACTTTGTCTAACGAAATTAATCCGTTAGTAATTGATAATATCTATACTAACAAAAAAATTAACAATTATTAACAAATAAATCTGTTACTATAAATATTAGATATACTAACAATATGAAAAGCGATAGTATATATCAATTTTTTTTACTAACATATTTATTTGTTAGTAATTGTGAATTTATCTATTAGCATATATATTATCAACCTATACTAACGAATTAATTTCGTTAGACAAAAGTTATACCAACGGTGACTAATATAACGGAAATCAAAATCAAAATAAAGCGTTAGTAAAAACTATTGCTAATTTGAATATAGATTTAATGGAAGAACTAAAACGGCCTATTTTACATATTTAAGGGACTAAAATTGCTTATTTAAAATTTGAAAGACTAATTTACATAAAATACAAAATTAAAATACTAAAAGTGCAATTAAACTATTTTTATATTATTATATCATTATTCGTGGTGGATACGCAGTTACGCATTCATAAATATGTTTGTTGACCTTACCATTAAAATGATGGCTCGCGAGTAAATAATTTATTCAAAATTCTGTTATAAATATATTTATAGTTTATAATATGAAGATTAATTGATTAGCTTAGCAGGTAATACTATAATTTGTTTCGTCATCATTAAACTTATTTTTTTTTCTTTTTTTTTTCTCTGTAACAAGTAATGCTAAATTCATTTATTGAATCTTTTTATAAATTTTTTTATTCATTTAATTTTAATAAGTGTTATTTTTTTCAAAAAATAAATACTTATTAATAAATAAAAAATATTTATTAAAATTAAATAGGTAGAAAATTTTGTAAGAACATTTATTACCAGAGAATTTAGTATTTTTTAAACGAGTTATAGATATACGACAATATGTGGTCAAGACAAAATTCTATTTGCCAGTTGAATAGTCATAGTCAAACTGATACCACAAATTTATAATACAACGGCCATCCTCATTCAATGGATAAACACCGAATCCATTCCACCCACTATTTTAATGTTCACGTCTGGCATAATTCATAATAATCGTGTGTGTGTGTTTTTCTTGTATTTTTTAATTTAGAAAAATAGCTGTGTTTTTTAAATACGTTAATTCTAGATCAACTTATAACTATGTGTAAGAAAAAAAAGGTTTGTTAGGGAAATTACATTTATTTCAGCCATTTATCTATTTCAATGAAATTACTATATTAGTCTTCAATTCAAGGAGTAATATACTTATATTCTTTAGTTGACATGGTTTAAGTTACTAGTATAAAAAAACGTATGCAATGCTTTGCTATTGTTTGAGTAAGTGTTATTTGGTTCCTATAGTTAAAATGTAGTTATATAACTTTCAATTAAGGTATGGTGAATTTTAAAAAATTATTGGATTTCATTAAAATATTTAGTTTAGTCGATTGGTGTTTGAATTTTAGTATTTGTATTGTGTAGATTAATATTCTTCTATCTTTTTTGTTTGTTTTGGTTTAGCTTCTATTATATAACTGCTTAAAATATCTTTTGTATTTTCCGTAATAAACTCTGCTTTCGCATATATATATTCACATTATTTTTATGGTCAATATCATTTTCTCATTTATTTTTCAGTACACCAACACAGATTATATTCTCTATACGTAATTGCTTACCCCACTCGCTCCATCTCACCAAAAGCTATGATCAGCTTTTCGTCTCTATATATATATCGTTCTAATATTCTAGAATATTAATAATGAAAGAACAAAAGAAATAAACTTTCCATTTACTTGTGCAATAATAAATAATACTAATATAAAGACTAGAAATTTAAATTTCAAATTTTTCACTAAAGAAGTTTAAAGTATATTCAAGAATTAGGCTAAAAATAAAAATATATATAAATAAACGTAGTATTTTATTTTTAAACATTTTGTTTTGAGAATAATGTATAATAACAAAATATTCTCATCATACATAGATGGGGCTTTTTTATTTGTAGGGCTTTTGGTTTCTCTTTTATTTTTGTTGGTGTCATTGCTATCGTCAAGCAGTGGCTGACCTTTTTTTCTTGTTTTGCTCTAATTACATATTCAGTAATCTTGATTGATAACAACAAAATCTAAGAGTTGAAATCATGGTTTAACTTTAACTTCCAAGTTATTACAAATTAATACTTTTTTTTTATTTGATACGGATCTCCTAAGAATAAAATATGACAAATTATTATTTGCGCCATAAATGTGAGTTACGTGTAAATTTAATTTTTATCAAATAAAATTAATATTTCACTTTCATTCAATATTAATATAAAGCATTTTTTTCCTTCTTCTCTTAATGATTTAAACATTATGATGTATCATTACAAATATTTTTTAAAGAAATAATTTTAGCTAGAAAAATGCTAATGAAAACTCTAAAAACACTTATTAAGATTATAATATTCTTGCCGAGAGCTTGTAGCTCAACTGACATAAGGAGTTTTTGGAGTTCAAGCAGATGAATTTGATTCCCGGTGTTGTAGATTTAGGAGCAGTGTAATATAAGGGTATGAGTTTAGTTAGTAAAAAATATTAATTATTTAAAAAATAAAGAATTCTTTTAATACATATTTTATATAATACTACCTCTGTTCTTTATTATAAGATCTTAAACAAAAAAAATCAATGTTCCTTTTTATAAGATTCTGGCCAAAAAAATTAAAACCATTTGTTATGTTTTTCCAATTTTGCCCTTATTTATCCTTGGTATCAACTCATGTGAATTTTCATAATTTATTTAATGTATGTGAGGGTAATACTGAAAAATTATTGTAACATTTTAAAATTTCAATAAAATTTTTTGGTGTAAGTGTTTTTCTTAATCTATGTGATGTCTGGATCTTATAATAAGAAATGGAGGGAGTAGTAATAATTTAAGAGATTAAACACACTTTAAACATGTGCTCTTACATTCATAACATGATCAAGCAAGACTCGTTCAATTAAAATCCAAGCGTATCCCATGAAGTATGGGCAAGTGCAATCTTTACTATTATAAAAATATTAATATAAGTGTTAAATTATTTATTATGTCTTAAATATCTTCTTCATTTTTATTTTAGTCTTTTACACGTAATTTTTTAAAAAAATTTTAGACTTTTTGTTGTAAAAAAAATGTTTAGTTAAGCAACAAGTTTATTATGGCCAGACTTCTAGTCTTTATTGTTGTTTTTTTTTTAATTGGTCAATGTCATCAATTTTTTTATTAATGGCGTTAATCTTCGTTCTACATAATTAATGGAGTTTCTAATATTCATATAGTTGTTAATAAAATGAATGTTAATATTGCTCGTTTTAATCCTTTATATATATATATATATATATATATATATATATATATATTAATAATCCGTTTTAGTCTTCATGTACATATTTATTTATTTTTTTAGTCTTTATATATACATTCATTTTTCTTATTAGTCCCGGTAAAATTTATTACCAACATGCCACGTCAACAAGGATCAACAGTGGACGGATTAACTAAAAGTGTAAATGGAGATACATGTACAAACGAATGAATTAAAATTTATTTATTTATTTATTTATTTTACCAAAATAGATTTGGTCTCATGCTAGATTCGTAAAATAAGAGAGTATATGTGAATACTCCACAAGGAAGTCCCTAGTTAGAATTCACTAAAGCCTGCATTTTATATGGGCTTATCACAATTGGGTCCGAGTCCGTCCAAATGTTTGCAAACATCTGTGTAAGTACTCCTTTTTTTTTACTATTTTTTATTGGTTTTATGTATAATCTTTTACTTAAAAAAAGACATGGTTTGGATTGAATTTTGGACATTTGAGCATTTTTTGCTTGGGTTTTCTTTAGTTTTTTTTTCCAATAGGGTTTTGGAGATTTAGGTCATTTTATCAAAAAAATGCCCTATATATCCGCATAATCAGCGGGTTCACGGATTTTGTCTGCTAAAACCGCAGGTAAATGTGTAAATTTGTTAAAGTCCGCAAATTAAATGGATTTCATTTTAAGATGTTCAGGACTGCAAAAATGTGGGTTAAACAGGCCGGCATGCAGACTATATTTCATATATCCAACTCGATCCTCAACTAGAATCTTTGCAAAAAGTATTTTCTTAAGGAAGAGATTTATCCCATGTCACTTTAATTTTTGAGACCGTGAAGTTTTATTTCACAATTTAAATATACCAAAAAAAAAGAGAAGTTTTTTGCTCAACAGCAAAACAGAAATGAAGAAAGCATATAGGCCATATAGACTAAAATAGTTAATTTAAGTTATATGTTACTATTTTCAACAAAAAAAAAAGAAGAAGTTATATGTTGCTATTATTTTATTTATTTATTTATTCATTTATATATATATATATATATATTTATGAATGGAATGGGAAGTTGAGTGGCAGGAACCAGCGAGGCAGGAAGAAGGCAGAGGAGTAACATGAAAGTTGGTTCCTTTCGTGTAACTTCAACGCCTCCAAGTTGACGCATTTGATTTGTTTTTGTATAAAATCGAAGAAACCCCATCACACATTTTTCGTTGAAACTAAAATTAAAAAGTCTTTAGTCGCTGGCTCCCTCCCTGCCGAAGAAGAAGAAGAAGAATAACAATGGCTTCTTTCAATCTCTCTTATTCCTCATCACCATCCCTCTCATATCCCCGGTGAGTTCAGCTTCCCTCTCTTTTCTTCTTTCTTCACTTTTCTTATTTTTCCACTTCTGTTCTGGGATCAATTAATTTGAAAGAATTCCCTTCTGCATCTGCCATGTTTTTCTGATCCCACAATTCGCCACAAGATCCCTCTTCTTCTTTTTTGACTATTGTTACGACGTGTGGGCTTAGTATGTTGTTGAATGGGCGTTTTTCATTTCATTGATTGATGTAGAAATTAGTTAGTTGACAAATAATTAGAAAATTGCAATTCCAACACACAAGTTAACCTTTGAAGTTTCATATGTTCTTCTATTTAATGCAGGGCATGCAAAGAATTGAAATCGTTCAGTAATTTGCCCTTTGTCCGACTCAATCCTAAATTCCCTTCAAGTGATAATGCTGTTGGTAGAATTAAAGCTACGTTAGTATCTGGAGAAGGTGACCTACTTTCTTACTCAAACAGAAACGATATTCTGATAAGTAAAGAGCTGGTTGGTGATGATTCTGTTGGAATTGAGGTTCAACCTAACGGGACACAGGATGCAGACACAGGAGTAATAACCAATGTTTTCTCTGTTGATACCAATGAATTTGATTTGGATTTCCCCACACCGGGGTTTGCTTCCATCCCTGAGGCCATTGAAGATATCCGCCAGGGAAAGGTTGCTACTCTCTTTTACTTACTGGATTTACTTATTTATTTATTTTTCTAATTTTAATTAGCAGTTTAGCACAGGAGAGGTACATACTGTTCAAGTTTTTCTTCTGTGACATTGTCATAATTGATTTCTGTTAATAATGATACAGATGGTAGTGGTTGTAGACGATGAAGATCGAGAGAATGAAGGAGACTTGATAATGGCAGCACAGTTGGCAACACCTGAGGCCATGGCTTTTATTGTGAAGCATGGAACTGGGATAGTTTGTGTAAGCATGAAAGAGGAAGATCTGGATAGGTTGGAACTTCCTTTGATGGTAAACAGTAAGGACAATGATGAGAAACTCCGGACCGCATTCACTGTGACAGTGGTATGTAATCCTATTCTTACATGCATCCTTGCATGTGGAGTTAATATGATATCTCTCCGACTACGGTCTCTTCCATTGTTATCCAGCTGCACTTGTATATCACATTTAGTTTGTTGCACTCAGTAGCTTTTATATATATAAGAAATAAGAAACATTCATAATCATTTGGCAAAATGGCTTCAAGTCAAGAAAGACTATTTGAATTTTATTTTCTGTTATGTTCTGTAGTAATTCTCTTTTGTTGTAGGACTTCATTGATGAAATTTGATACATGTCAACTATTTAAAATGCATTTGTAGGATGCTAAACATGGTACCACCACAGGAGTCTCAGCTCAAGACAGGGCAACAACGGTCTTGGCACTTGCATCCAGAGATTCAACCCCAGGTGATTTCAACCGCCCAGGCCATATTTTCCCACTAAAATATAGGGAAGGTGGTGTCTTGAAGAGAGCTGGGCATACTGAAGCTTCAGTTGATCTTGCCATCCTTGCGGGTTTGGATCCAGTAGCAGTTCTGTGTGAGATTGTAGATGATGATGGTTCCATGGCTAGATTGCCAAAGCTTCGCGAGTTTGCTGAGCGTGAAAATGTGAAAATTATATCCATCGCTGACTTAATTAGGTATGTGGTGGCTACCTTCCGTGAAAGATGTAATAAAATTCATATTATGCGTATCTATGATGCCTTTTACGTATAGGTTTTGTTTCAAGTGCAATACCATAACTTATATCCTTTATTTTTGTCTTATATATGTCTTAAGTGAGTCTGACATCATAATTTATTAGCCTCAATCCTTACTACATAATTGACCTTACTTGGATTGTATGGTACTACTACTGCTCACTTTTGTCTTAATCTTGGTAATAAAGGGAAAGAAAGATGCTCACTTTTGTCTATGTTGCTTGTGAGGAATCTCTGGTTTAAGTCTCCCTGTTTTTTGGGTAAACCTTTCACTGAATGGAACTTTTATGTATCAGTAACAAAATTGAAACTTTAGGGTAAAAGGAAAGAAAAACACTTCCATTTGACCGTCCTGCATTAAATTCATTAGATTAACAATTATTTATGAATGTTAAAATTATAAGTAGTTATTTTCTTGTGATTTTTTTTCTTGTATTCCTTACCCAAGTGTCTTTCAAAATGTGTTTTAATTAAAAAGCAGCTTTTCTTTAAGAAAAGAACAAGCATATAGCTCTATATAGTAGGGAAATTAACACTTATTGTTATGGCAGATATAGAAGAAAGACAGATAAATTAGTGGATCGTTCTTCTGCCGCACGAATACCTACAACGTGGGGGCCATTCACAGCTTACTGTTATAGGTCGCTTTTAGATGGGATGGAACATATTGCAATGGTTAAGGTGAGCATTGCTCGTGTTTAAACTTTATATTGAATTACATGTGTTGCAATTCGTGAACATTCTTCATAGTGTAAAAATTCGTAATATGCTACATTCAGAGTAAATCCCACCTTATATACCTATGGTTTAGCTCAAATTTGATCTCTGCGAATGTGCAATGTGGTTCAAAATCAATGGTAAAACGGAAGGAGTTTAAATCATAAATATCACAACATTCCTCCTTGGTTACAATGTATGGTTGTTTAGATATAGATGATTTTTTTAATTCACAGAAGTGAGAAGCCAAACTCAAAGCATGACTAATATTTATGCTACTGCTTTTAAAGAAGATAGAAAAACTCAAAGCTGATGTAATTTAAATTTACAACAATAGTTCCTTGCCTTTGTTCATAGAATTCGAATCTAATCACTTTGGAAGCAGAATTTGAATGATATATTGATAGTTGGATAGACTCAAGCTTTTCCCACTGTGTCACAATTCTGATGAAGAGGTAGAAGTTGTGGGTGTGAAAAAGCCAGAGAGAATGAGCAAAAAAAAAAGGCAAAGAGAGAGAGCGAGAGGGAGGGTTGCATCCATTGTTTGTTCCCCTAGTTTACCTTCAATAAGGGGTTTGTTAGTAAAAAGCAAGCAGGCGAGCTTGATGGGCTTGCAAACTTAGGCCTTGGCAAGCTCTTCCAGTTGTCTTGAAGTTTTGCATTTCGGATTTAGATTGCTTTGTATCAATAATAAACTTTAAGCCTTTTATTCTTTTGTCTGTTTTTTTATGTAACAGGGTGACATTGGAGATGGACAAGATGTTCTTGTGAGGGTGCACTCAGAGTGTCTGACAGGAGACATATTTGGATCTGCCAGATGTGACTGTGGAAATCAGCTTGCACTTGCGATGCAACAGATCGAGGCTGCTGGTAGAGGTGTACTGGTATATCTCCGCGGACATGAAGGAAGGGGCATTGGATTGGGTCACAAGCTTCGTGCTTATAACCTACAGGATGATGGAAAGGATACCGTAGAAGCCAACGAGGAGTTAGGATTGCCTGTTGACTCTAGGGAGTATGGCATTGGCGCGCAGGTAATTTATCATGAGTACTTAATGACTGGATATTTACTTATTATGCTCACATTCACATGACATTTGATCTGTTAATATATGATGATTGATTTACATGGTTATGGAAGTTCATACTTCACTGGAATGATTTTGATTTTGAAATTCTCTACTTGCAGATATTGAGGGACTTGGGTGTTCGATCTATGAAGCTGATGACAAACAATCCATCAAAATATATTGGGCTCAAAGGTTATGGTTTGACAGTTTCGGGTAGGATCCCATTGTTAACTCTGATCACTTCGGAGAACAAGAGATATTTAGAGACCAAACGAGTCAAAATGGGACACATCTATGGCATGGAATTTAACGGTCTTTTGACCCCTCATGACAGTGCTAGGAGCGTTGATAATTCTAATGCTGTTACTGGCTAATAAACCCACGTTGATAATTCTATTGGATACACACGTCAAACACGACAAAAGAGGAAGTAGATTTCCTTGCTGCTGCAGATGAATCCAGAGAAAGAGATAGAAACCATGATTCAATTTGTGATGTTATTTTTTTCAGTTCATTTGCCTGATTTTCTTCAGGGAGGCTAGGCTAGGCATCTTGAAACATTCTTCACTTTCAAACTTAGTGCCACTGCCATGCATTATAGATAAGGATAAGGGCATTTCCATACAAATTTCAGCATTACTTTTCTTTATTTGGTGTCTTCAATAGAGGTTTATCACATTACCTTGCTTCTGGACTCTTGGAAGTCATTGGCCTATTTAGATCTAGTTTCTTCATTCTTTGGGTATAATAGCTTATATGTAACAGTTTCTCTCTGTGATATACAATGGAAAGAACCTATGATTTGTAGCTTGAATGTGTTATAAATAAATCCCTTTTGTACCTTCACTGCCTTTTTACATATAATGGTTAATATTAATATTGCATTAAAGAAGTTACCATTCATTTTTTTTAGGACTATTACTCTAAATTAAAAAGGTATATTCTGGAACGATGGTTTGAAGAGATGATGCACTCCTAATAAAGATGATATTAATCCTAACAACTTGTGATACACAAGAGATCAGCTAGTCTCGCAATTGGATATGACCAAAAAGAGTTTAGTGATTTGAAAGGAAAACTTCTATTAAAATTGAAGGTATTTATAATTTTGGAAGTTAATCATTCCAGTATATTTTCTTTAGGTAATTTAAAATATTTAAGATGTAGTTATTACACTTTAATTATGGTCCAGATATTATTTTCTTTGTTTTTTATTATAATATTCTTTTGACACGTTACTTATTAGTATTTTTTAATATAAGATCCTCTATAAATTTTTAAGAATATTTATTATTATTTTTCATATAATTTTTTATAATTAATGAGCTTTCTGGAGTGTTAAGTGAAATATAATTAATACAATGATGAAAGAGAATATGATAACCTTAAAAAATTATTATAACTTTTTTAAAAATTAATGTATTAATTACTCTTTTAGTGTTTTTTTTTAAAAAAATAATCAAAGCAAAAAATTATAGGCTTAAACTGGGCCAGTCAAGCTAACACATAAACAATCCTGGCCTGTAGCATTTTTCCGGGTTTGACTATTAAGTCTCGTTTCAATGAAAGTAAAAAACTGTCCAAAAAAAAAATGAAAGTAAAAAACCTATGGAATTAAAAAAAAAATACAAGTTTATTTCTTTATCGTTTAGTCAATTTGATTCTTATATTTTTTCACATCATATTAATTTTTTTGCATTAATACTATTATTATTTTACAACCAGATTAAAGAAAATATAAATAAAAATACTCAATAGTATTAATATAAAAAGACTAATATAATGTGAAAAAAAATCAAATTAACAAAAAAAATCAAAATAAATATTCGCTAAAAAAAAAGCCGTGTTTTAGAAAGAAAGAAAAAATACAAGAGGAGTAGGTGAACACTGAACAGGTGTGAAGTTGTTTTTTATGAGCTGTTTATTCCTGATTCTGTTCAACGGCTAGTTCAATACAACTGTAGTATTAGTAGAAGAATCAAAACGCGTCACTTTAGAAACCGAGTGGTCCCATTCTTTCTTTCCATTTCCGACCGTTACCCCTTTTCGCAACAATCAAACGGTAACATTGGTTTTGATCGCCACGTGTACGTCCTTGATTTCGTGATCTGAAAGACAGCTGTGCCAACTCACCGCGTGACTATTACTTGACGCTTTCTTCATCAACGGCTCTGCTTCACTCTTCACGCGGTTATCCTTCTACTCACAATTTCTATAAATACCCTTCAACTCTCCCTCTTTCTTCTCACACCAAAACCCTAATCAATCTATTATCTCAATCTCATTTTCTCTCACATTCTCTCTGCCGCTATAACTTTATCTTTTTTTCACTTTACATTCCAGAATGGCTCGCTCTAGCACCTTGGTTTTCATCATTGTCGCTGCGTTGTTCTTGAGCTCCACAATGGCTCAATCTCCACTTTCCTCGCCGTCTGCTTCACCGACCAACTCTCCGGTGGCCACTCCACCGAGAAAGGCCTTGTCTCCCTCACCTGCTGCTGCGGTGTCCCCTTCATCGGAATCACCGGCGATTTCACCCGCCACCGCTAACTCTCCTCCACCATCTACTGCTTCAGAGACACCATCTGATGCTCCTGCCCCCATCACTCCGTCGTCCATTTCAGGTCCGCCGTCTGAAGCACCAGAACCAGCTGCCAACGGTGCCGTTTTGAACAGAGTCACCTTCTCTGGATCTGCTGTGGCCCTGTTCTTCGCTGCTACTTTGCTCCTGTAGACGGAAATCTATGCAGTTATCCCTCTTTTTTATTTCGATTTTCGTGAATTACTTGAGTCTTGAACTCCTGTAATTCGTTTTTAATTTTCTCCTCTGGTTTCTCTTTGGTCATTGACGATTCATTGATTTGATTATTTTGTATATTCTATTCATTTATTGTTACGAATAATACAGCTTGTAATACATTTCATAAATTACTCATTCATTTATTATTATGAAATACAGCTTGAGATACATATGTTAATTACTGGAATTTCGATTTCGAGACGAATTCAACTCTTCTCTCAATTCGATTTTTACCCAACTAGATTAATAGGCAAAAAAAAAATGTCCCTTAACCCAAAATCTTAACATTTTTTTATTCATGGTCCATAAAAAACCAAACTATGTCATTTTAACTTAGGTTCCTTTGTACTATTTGACACCAATCAGTATTATCCTTTCCGATCAATTATTTAATATAGAATTAAAAAATATCAAAGCTAATTTTAAAATATGGGAAATAATCAGTTTGAATTCTTAAAAAGTGCCTAGATGACATTATTAAGGGCTTAAGATTAGGTAGTGTTAAAGGAATTTTTGATATGTTTAGTTCAGCAGAGAAGAGGGGAGGAACTCTTGAACTCTTGAAATTTTAAAAATTATCCATGTGAATGTTGAATCCGACTCCAGGGTGGTTGTTTTGATGCTGACAGGTTTAAGCTAATGCCTTAGGTGATGCTTTGGCGAAACAAGGTCATAAGTTGAATGTCCTTTGTACTAGGTTTTTATATTTCAAAAAGTTCCCTATTCTTTCAGGGTGTAGTGCAAGATCTCGGAAAGAACTGTTGAAATTTTAAAAGTATAAGAAATCATATCTTATTTTTTTTATTTAAAAAAAACACCCTATAATTGTATAGTACACAATCTCTAAAAAAACCGTTATAATTGTAACAATATAAAAAATATGTAAATTGAGTTAAAAACTCCTAAGTGATTAATATATTGTTTTCAAAAAGTTTCAAATAATTTAAGTAAATTAAAAGTAGTTTTTCATTTTTATTTTAAAAAATATCCAATTATTTAAGTGTATAGTACCTGATACCTAAAAAATTTGTTACAATTTTAAAAATATAATTTTTTTTTAAATGAGCTAGAAACTTCAAAGTGAATAAGCCCTTGTTTTTTAAAAAAAACTTCTAATAATGTAGGTTTATTAAAAATGTCATTTTCATTTTTATTCAAAAAACACAATTTTCTTCAAGTGATAGTACAAGAGTTAAAAAAAAAATTGTTACAATTTTTTTTAAAAAAAAAAATTAAGTTAGAAACTTCAAAATGAATAATAATACATTATTTTTAAAAAGCTTCAAATAGTTTATGTAATTTCAAAACACCCTATTCATTTTTATTTTGAAAAATATCATATTCTTTAAGCATATAGTACACGATTTCTAAAACAACTATTACAAATTTAAAAATATAAAAAATTATATAAAATAAACCAATAAATTTCAAACTGAACAATACATTATTTTCAGAAAATTTCAAATAATTAAGGTAATTGAAAAATACTCTTTTCATATTTATTTTGAAAACACATATTTTTAAGTGTATAGTATACATACTCTAAAAATATTGTTGCTATTTTAAAAATATTAAAAATTTATTAAATTGCGCTGAAAACTTTAAAGTGAATAAAATATTTTTTTCACAAAAATTCAAATGATTTAGGTAATTCAAAAATTGAGTTTTCATTTTTCTTTCGAAAACACTATTATTCAAGTATATAAAATACGATCTCTATAAAAACTGTTATAATCTTAAAAATATTAAATTTTTTGTAAATTGAATTAGAAACTCAGTGAATAAAACATTGTTTTCAAAAAAACTTCTAATTTAGGTATATTAAAATTCACAATTTTATTTTTTAATAAAAAAACACCCTATTTTCAAGATAGTAAATGGTTTCTAAAAAAATAATTGCAATTTTAAAAGTTTAAAAATATATAAATTGAGCTAGAAACTTCAACGTGAATAATACACTTTCTTCATAAAGCATCAAATAATTTAGACAATTTAAAAACACCGTATTCATTTTTATTTTGAAAAACACCATATTTTTCGAGTGTATAATACACGTTATTTAAAAAATTGTTGCAATTTTAAAAATGTAAAAAATTATGTAAATTGAAATAGAAGCTTCAAAGTGAATGATACATTATTTAAAAAAATATCAAATAATTTAGGTAGTTTAAAAATACCCTATTCATTTTTTTTAAGAAAATACTCGATTCTTCAAGTGTATAGTACATTATCTCTAAAAAAAATTGATTCACTTTAAAAATGTTAAATAGTAGTATTATGTAAATTAAGTTAGAAACGTCAAAGTGAATAATACATCATTTTCAAAAAACTTCAAATAATTTAGGTAATTTAAAAATTGTATTTTTATTTTGAAAAACATCATATTCTTCAAGTGTATATAGTACAGGATCTCTAAAAAAATTGTTTCAATTTAAAAAATATAAAAAATTATGTTAACTGTGTTAGAAACTTTAAAGTTATTAATATAAAGTTTTTAAAAAACTTCAAATAATTTAAGTAATTTAAAAAATGTCTATTCATTTCTATTTCGAAAAATACTCTATTCAAGACAAGTGTATATTATCTCTAAAAAAAATTGTTGTAATTTTAAAAATCATAAAAAAATGTAAATTAAGTTAGAAATATCAAAATAAATAATACATTATTTTTATAAACCTTCAAATAATTTCGGAAGTTTAAAAATTGCATTTTCATTTTCATTTCAAAAATTACTTTATTCAATCTCTTAAAAATCTTTTACAAGTATAAAAGTTTAAAAAATCACATAGATTGAGCCAAAAACTTTGAAGTTATTAAGCAACTTAAATTTATCGTATTCATTTTTATTTCGAAAAATATCCTATTATTCAAGTGTACAGTACATAATTTATAAAAAAACTATTACAATTAAAAAATATAAAAAATAATATAAATTGAGTTAGAAATAGTTAATATATTTCTGATGATTAATTATTGTACTTTATGTGATTTTAATTTTCTTATTTTTTAGCGTCCCTAATATATTCGTAGTGTTAAATTCTTGTTCTTCCTTACTAGTTTCTCACAAATTATAATGGATTATACTATTACCTTCTTTGTTTTTTACGTGTTTTTGTTAGAATTCCAGTAAGAACAAATATGCATTAGTATACATTATTGAAATTTGGATTAAACACTGATAAAAGGACCAAAATTTGAAGTTGCACAAATGTGGAGGATTAAAAAAGCTTGAAGAGAAATCAAGGAACTCTAAGGGCTTGTTTGAAATAGTTTTGGTTTTTAGTTTTTAAAAATTATATTATAAAACAGTTTTTAGAAACAGTTTTTATAAAAAGTGAGAGCAATTTTCAATATAAATTTGTGTGAAAATTCATAAAACTAAAAACTGAAAACCAAAACAAGTTTTAGATGTTTTTAAATTTTAGTTTTCAAATACTGAAAAACAAAAATTGTTTCCGAAAACTGTTTTTGAAAACTCGTCCGCCAAACAGATTTTTTAGTTTTCTATTTTTGAAAACAGAAACAGAAATCAAACAAAACCTAATTGTATATTGACCGTAGTTGATGGATTAAAAAATATATATTTAAACCTTTTATCTTTTGTTTGACTTTTAAAAAAGCATAAATATTGCTTTGAACTCTTTTAAATACTTCAAGTTATTATTTATTGAGCGTGTATTGATAAACAATTAAATCATGTTAAATATGAATAAAATGAAAACAAAAAATAACTTAGTAATGTTGAGATAAATCTGCATACATTTATTACATACAAACATAAAATCAAACACACTAAAATATAATTGAAAACTGTTACTTACAATCTTCTTAATTTTTATATTAATTTGATTATTAGTTTTATAATTATATAATTTAATTATTAATTTTATAATTTTAATTATATATACATATAGGTATGCTTCTTCTTCTTTTTTTCAAAATGTTTGGGGCAGTCATAGCCCCCTTGTCATAATAAAGCTCCATCTTTGATTTTAAAAATTAAAAATAGTAAGTATAATAAACATAAATATATTAATATAATTACCTTTTTTTTTTAAATTGAGGTGTGAATTCGGCTTGACTTTCATTTTCCAGTTAAAACTATTTATGTCACATGTTTTATTATTTTGGTTACAGATAATTTTAGCTCATATTCTAGTCTCGAGTTAAATTTTTGCTGAAATGTGATGTTTTAGGAAAAAATTGTAAAAATGTGTGGCCAGGATAGAATAAGTGAAGCATTGAGGTTTGGTTGTGAAATGTTTATAAAAAAAGAAAGGGTAAAAAGCACGGACTCTCTTGAGGTTTTGAGAAATTGCAGCCAACCTCAAATTATTCTCGAAATAGCACTCCGTCCCAATTTTACTAACTGGGAAGGAATATTCTAACAAAATATTCTCTTCCTTAACCCATGGTTAAATAATAAAAAAACAAATCGTCATCCCAGTGAACAATCGTGTTAAACCTCGTACTACCCTCCATAACCTAAATCGCAAAAAAATCGAAACAGAGCACATTACAAACAAAACCCTAAACTATTAACAGAGGAAAAGGGGAAAGTTTTCTACGATCACTCACCAAAGGGCTTCTTGGACAGAAAAATGGCACAAATCGTCATTGTGTTCTTCACGATGGAAAGCTCTGTTTTTTCATTCACTTTCATTCACTCAGGAAATGCAAGAAATGAAGGTCTCTTCGCGGGAAAGCTTTGGTTACTAGAGTTAACACTATTACTTAACCATGGTTTGGTTTAAAAAACAGAGTTAGTTCCCAGTTAGTGAAATTGGGGCGAAGTGCTATTTCGGGAATAATTTGGGGCTGACTGCAATTTCTCAAAATTTTAGGGGGGTTAGTGCTTTTTATCCAAAAAAGAAAAAATAAAAAAGAGAAAAAGTGAAGTGAAGTGAAATGAGAGAGGTAAAGAAAAAAGTGAAAAGACAAGTGTCAGTCAGAAAAGTACGACCATTTCAAATCATTTGGATACTGAGTGTGTTCTACACTTCTCCTTGGTTTGGTGGGAGGATTACGATTTACGTTGTATAACTTACGCAAACAATTGAGAATTTATCATAAGTAAAATTTAAATAGGAATTATGTATGAATGTTAATATTGTCATTTCTATTTAACTAAGTTAATAATCTTTATATATGATTACTTTAATTACTTAAATATTTTTAGCTAAAATATAATTCTCATTTAAAAAATAATAATTTTTCTATTTTTTTCATCGGTCAAATTTGACAATAAATTTCTATTTACTAATATGAATCTCGAAATTGAATTTAGCTAGTCAACATCATTGATAGAATTGTCAAAAATTGATTCTCAATCACTATTTTACTAATTAAAAAAATAATTAATGTATATGTTAATAAATCAATTTTTTGATAAAATTAATAAATCAAATTTTAATATTGTATTAAAAGTAAAGTTTTTATTAACATAATAGAAGAGATTACCTTACCCAATTTTTCTATGCCGTATTATTAAAATTTTAGTAAATGGTTGAATATTTGTTTAATATTAAGTTATAATTTTTTTTTATTTACCTTTTCACTTGTATTTTTAAGATAATATTAATTTTTTTTGTTTAATTGCACTTTTGGTTTTCCTTGACTTTATTTTAGGTGATTTTGGTTCAATGGGCGATTTTAGTCCTCTTTGTTTAAGAGACGAGCAATTTTAGTCTTCCCATTAGTTTTTCTTTTAAATTAGCCACAATTTTTAGTCAATTTAGTACCAAGATGAACTAAAATCATTTATTTATATAATGTATTTCTAAAAACTACTCTGTTTATTCATTTTTATGTGTCTTCTAATGATAAATCACACATATTAAGGCTAAGAGCTTGTAACCCATGTGGCATAAGAAAGAGTTTTTTGAGATAAAGGAGAGGGGTTCGATCCCCAGTGGGTTCTAGAATTAGAAGTAGTGTAGTGTGGAGGTGTGTGTTTGACCGATAAAAAAAATCACACATATTAAGAAAGTTGATTAATGTTATTGTTGTTGCCAAAATTATGGGGTAATTCTCTTTTATACCCTTGTTGAAACTTTAAAACATTAATTATCCACTATTTGGTGAATGTATATGATAATAAATTAAAAGGATATAATAGAAAAAGAAGCTATAAATGCTCTCTTGACTTCTCAAAGAACCACATTAAAGAGAATTTTTTTTTTCAAAACAGAGACACACAAAGGAACGGAGGGAGTATTAGTTAACTATAATTTTTCTCCTAATTATTTTTAGTAAATGATTTGAAACTTGTCACTAATTTGAAGGAACATTTTTTGGAAATTTTTTTATCTTTCAATAATTTTGGTCCCTCCGTCATTAATTTGGAAGAAAATTATCACTAAGTTAGCTAAAAATTACAGCTAATTTGAAAGAAAACTATCAGAGAGACCAAAATCGTTCATTTTAAAAACAAGAGGAACCAAAATCGCTCATTTGAAACTTGGGGACCAAAATCACCAAAAATACAAATAAGAAAGATTAAAAATGCAATTAAACCTATTTTTTTTCATCAATTTTGTCATTATCTTTAATTGGAGAGCTAATTAATACTCCACTTATCAATCAATAAAACAATACTCTCTCTGTCTCATAATGTAAGCTCAAACTAATATTTTACACCGCGTAAGAAAAATGGTTAATTTATTAGAATTAGAAGTATTAGTTAAATTATTGTGATGTTACATCAATTAAATTTAAACTTAATTATTTTTTATTGATTGAATGACTTTGAAAGTTAAAAAATCATAATAAATGCTTCTAATTTTATGTGTAGGAACTTATATTACGAGACAAAACTTTTTAATAATTGGAACTTATATTATGGGACGGAGAAAATAAGTAACAAAAAAAAAACATCATAAAATATTTAAAATATACTTTGATAAAAATAAATATAATAATTGTATTTTATAATAAGCAAAAATTTATCTTTACCTAAATAGATAAATAAGAATGTTGAGAGAGTATTATTTTTATTTAGCAAAATGACACTTTTGGTCTCTTAATTCTTCGCGCCAATTCACTTTGGTCTCTTAACTTTTTTTGACTCATTTTGGTCCCTTAACTTTTATTTGACGCATTTTGGTTCCTTAACTTTTATTTTGGATTCAATTTGGTCTATACCGTTCAATTTGGATACTTGTATTATGACTTGACGGAAGTAACGGTAGGGACCAAATTGAATCTAAAATAAAAGTTAAGGAACCAAAATGAATCAAAAAAGAGTTAAGGAACCAAAGTGAATTAACGCAAAGAGTTAAGAGACCAAAAATGTCATTTTATCTAATTTTTTTTTAAAAGAAAAGTTAAATTTGTCCCATAGTTTTCTTTCTTTTTTTTTTGGGCTAACAATTTGTCCCCATAGTTGGAGAAGATCTTCTTATGAACAAAGTGACAAAGAATTAAAGTAATAAAATCTTCCTCAATCTACCCATTTGTGTCATCCTTTTTGGATTATTCAAATTTATAGTAATGAACACCCGAAATTGAGAATGGTGAAAAAGAGAAATTTGTCCAATGGGGATTTGACACACTAATTGGCTCTTGAACGTTTAACATTTTTAAAGGGTGTCAAACACGGGTTTGTGTTAATTACTTAGTGATTGACTGTTTAATATTTTAGTTTGGTCATAAGTGTTAAAATTAAAAATATTTATTTTTATTGGATTATTTTGGTTTTTACGTATTAATAATTTTAAGGATTTTTTTAATATGTGTAATATTACACAGAATAAGAATTTTAAAGTAGAAAAAATAGTAAATAATAAATGCATGTTTAAATATAACTCAATTAATTTTTATATTTTCTCATAAAAAATTTCTCATTTGAGAAGTTTAACTTGTGCAATATTAAAAAATTCGTAATTTTAATTATTATTTTCTCTGTCTCATTTTATTTGTCGTTTAAAGTTATGCACACTTCTTAAAATAATAATTAGAGATAATTATTATTATTATTACTATAATTTTATCAAATTACCTTCCTTAATTGAATTAAAATATTAAATGCATTAACTAAATAATTAGGTGAGAGAAGACAATAAAAATTATTTTTTCTCTATACAGTAACAAATAATTTAAAATATGAAAATATTTAAAACATGGCAAATAAAATAAAATAGAGAAAATAATTTTTATTTTGAATCATATGTTTTTTATTTTTTATTTTAGTAAAATCTAAAGCAAAGGTACTCTTAATCTTTACCGTAATCAACGCGTCAATTAACTTTCATTTTCTACCAACTCAACAATGGTCACGGTCTCACAGAGTTCCTTCCCATTGTGGATCCCGCAACCAGTTCATCGACGGCAAGAGTCTCTTCCACGTGATGGCCTTGATTCACCCAATACCTCATCACTATCCCCACAAGTAATCAGAGCGAATTCATCTTACCATCGCACGGATATTCTTTCTCTATAAATATTCAGTCTCTGTTCTCTGATTGTTCTCACGCTCACTTTCACTCATTTTCTTCGTCTAAGGTGCGTCTCTCTTTACCTTCACATTATCAATTTCGCTCTTTCTCTCTATACCACTAAGAATGGCTCGCTCTTCCTCTCTGATCCTGATCCTAGTTGCAATGTGCGTGTTCTCCGCCGTCGCACAATCTCCGGCGGCCTCACCCAAGGCTGCTGCTGCTCCACCTAAAGCAGCTAAACAGGCTCCGTCGCCGTCTTCCTCTAACACTCCACCAGCAGCGGTTCCATCTCCGTCCTCCGCTGTGAGCTCTCCGCCGTCTCCATTGTCGGCGTCTTCTCCGTCACCTTCCGTCTCTCCCTCGTCGATCTCTTTCCCTCCGTCCGAGGCTCCTGGACCGTCCAAGAATGGTGCTATCTCGAACGGATTGTGTTTCGCCGGATCTTTCGCCGTCGGACTTGCCGCCGTCGTTTTGATCATGTGAAGCGCCGTATTTGGATTGTAGGTCTCTCTCTACACTTAGCGGCATATATATGGAGATTTTCACATCGAATTCGTAATCGCTACTTTGATCGTAATGTTTCGTTATATTGCGAAAGTTTTATAATAAATTAACAGTTGGGAGATTCTCGAAGCTCCTGACATCAGCATTCAGAGGTGCTACCATTTTACCGGCAATGCGTGTGAAATTTCGCTTCTAGTTCTATTGGTTGCTCTAAGCTAAAATGAAATAAAGTAAAATAATACTAGATGATCAAAAATTGGTAATTGATTTTAGTTAAAAAGAATGAAATCGAAAATAGAGAAGGAGAATCGTTCTGATGAAAGTGGAAACGAACGAGATGCGAACAATGACATAGGGTGTGTTTGGTTTAGATGAAGGTAATTTTAAAAAATTGATTTTATATAAAATTGATTTTAAAGTAATGTGATTTATGTTTAAAAAATTTTTACTTAAAAATAAGTTTAAGTAAAAATACAGTGTAAAATTTTTAACCCAACATAAAAGTGAGACTCACCTTGTTTACGTGAAAGCAAGACTCCACTTCTTTTTGTCAAAATTAATTTTGATGACTTAAAATTAATTTTAAATTTTTCTTAATTTAAAACCAAACAACTAATTAACTAACTAAAATTAATTTTGATAGATCAAAATTAATTCCCACGCCATTTACCAAACATGCACGTACTTTTAATAAAATGTAAATTTATAGCTATGTGATGTTTTACGCATTCACGATCACACTATTTTTCATTTTCTAACATTAGATAGATAGGCTAGGTATCAAATAGTTATGGATCTTATTCTTCAAAGTGTGTCGAAACTAAACATTAATAAAAAAAAAATTGTAAATAAAGAGGAAGAAGATTGAAATATGTATAATTAATAATTAATCTACAGTGAAAATAATCACAAATTAGCCTGGCAAACGAATTAGAAAAATACTAGTACTGTTTCATAGCAAAATAAAATAAAATATAGATAAAATTATACTTTTTAATCCTCTATCTTTTAGATTTAGTTTAACTTAGTCTTTTATTTTTTTTTAATTTATATTGGTCTTCTATCTTTTGTTTTTTATTCATGTTTATCCTTAGTAATAGAAATATGTTACAAACTAACAATTGAACAGTAACAGTGTTAAATAATTACATTTTTAGTGGTTTCATTGAAAATACTAATAATATATATATATATATTTAAAATAAAAAAGAAATTTTAAAAAGAAAAATCTTTTCTATCTTCTTTGCTAACTTCTCAACCACACCATACCTTGAGAGTCTCTTTCCACCTCCGAGGACCTCCTCGTCGAAGATAGGGTTGGGGTGAAGAGATTGAGAAAGAAGATAAAAAAGATTTTTTGTCTATTTTTATTTATGACAAAATGATATTTTTGGTCTCTTAACTTTTTTTTGATTCATTTTGATCCCTTAACTTTTATTTTAGATTCAATTTGGTCCCTACCGTTTAATTTGGACACTTGTATTATGACTTGACGGAAGTAACGGTAGGGACCAAATTGAATCCAAAATAAAAGTTAAGGGACCAAAATGAATAAAAAAAAAGTTAAGGGATCAAAGCGAATTGGCACAAAGAGTTAAGGGACCAAAAATGTCATTTTACCTTTATTTAAATATATATTATTACTTTTTAATAGAACCACTCAAAAATTGACACGTATACTCATTTAACAACGTTATTCTTCTACCATTAGTTTGTAACGGATTTCTAATGCAAGGATCTCGTGAATAAAAAAATTGAAGATAGAGGACAAGAAAAAAATAAGACTAAGGGCTTGTTTGATTTCTATTTTTGAAAACAGTTTTTTGTTTTTAAAAACAGAAAACTAAAAAACTCGTTTGGCAGTCGAGTTTTCAAAAACAGTTTTCGGAAACAGTTTTTGTTTTTCAGTATTTATAAACCAAAATATGAAAATATCTCAAATATGTTTTGGTTTTTAGTTTTCAGTTTTCTGAATTTACACACAAATTTGAACTGAAAACTCCTCTCACTTTTTTTAAAAATTGTTTCTAAACACTGTTTTATAATATAATTTTTAAAAACTAAAAACCAAAACTATTTCAAACAAGCCCTAAGTTAAACTAAACCCAAAAAATAAAAGATTAAAAATATAATTTTACCTAAAATATATATACATATATGCATAGAGGATCATATGCACCAAAAAGAAAATAAAAAATCAGTGACATATGTAACATTTATACGGCATCACTTCTTGTCAGATTCTTTCTTTAAAGTTTTGTTAATTATGGGCTCAATGAAGGACTCCAAGTCATCGAGGCCATTCTTGAATTCGTCAACCTGTGTTTCATTACACTTTATCATTTTGAATAGAACCAAAATTGTATTCGTAAAGCCATATGAATGTGATCAAATACTAGTTTTATTTGTAGTAAATATTTGTTTATATGTAATTATTACCCTGTGTTAGTGTATTTATCAAAAAAGAATAATAATAATTACCTTGTGTATAAACTCCACTGTTAGTTGAGCATCATGAACAGCCTCTTTTGATAAACGTTCTACCACCAAAGCTGCTTTCTTTAGTTTTCCATCCTCTGGAAGCTTCTCTGCTACCTCTTCTGATATCTTCTCTGCCATTACTGCCACTTTTTCTACTACATTTGCCACCTTTTCAACTTCTTCAATTACAAACTCTGCCTCTCCTGAATCCAAGATACAACCTTTTCCACAGTCAATTTATGTAATTCTTCTTAGAGTATATGCGGAAATTTAAAAATTATTTACATTAACATTCCATGTTGATCATATACCTTGTATTCTATGTAGTCTTTCATGATCATGTTTCCAGAAAGGTAGCAACAGATAAAGTACAGAGCTCAAAACCCATCTTAACCTGCATTTTCATGAGGAAATTTTCATATATACTTTTCTATAGTTGTAAATTAAACTTTTAGTTTTCATTGATTGATTAATTAGTGCATACCAGTAAGGGAAAGCAGGGCCTTTTAGTTGAACCTTGACATCCTTTACTCTAAAAGTAGAGATTGGTCCCAAAAAAAAAATGCAAGAAGTGAATTTAACATTCAAATTGGAAATGAATAAACCCTCACTTTAATTTTTGACATTGTATTCTATTCCTTTGTTTAGTTCATGAAAATTTTTCTTTGCTCATTCATTTTCACAAATGTTCTTTTCATGGACCACAATGAGTCAATGAGTGATTTATTTTTGTTTTTACAAAGTTAAGAATCAAAATTAACGTTTCTATAAAATTAAGGTCTAAAATAAAGTTTCTACAAAGCCCATGACTAAAATGATTGACACTTATAATCTACAAGACTAAATTTGGGGTCTAATCTATTGGAAAGATTTGAAGATGAAAACAAACAAGTTTATGGGTAGGTAGTTACCATTTTGCATCTGATTATCAAAAAAAAAAAGTTACCTTTTTGCATCAGTGCTATTGTTGCTGTTGGTGGTGAACAATTTCAGGCCAGGATTCATCAAGTAATAACCATTTCTGGGTTTAGATGCTGAAATAATAATTGTACTTTTTCTCGCAAATCTTCCATAGGTTGATTGAAATCTGCTGGCATGAACTACATCAAAAACACTTCTGAATTTCATAGTAACCCATAAGCCTCTTCTGGACATATTGAATAATTTAGTTTGTTCACAACCACTTGTTGTATAAATATGAGAAAATGGTGGATGATCCTTTTCAAGACTGGTTTCTAGTTCAAAATACCAAATTCAGTTATAAAGGTCAATCCCTTATTAGGACGAAAGCATTTGGATTTGAATATTAAAAATAAATAAAAGTAGGCAACGGAGCATAGAAATTAGGCATGATTTTGGATGTGAATTTGGTTACTCCAAGCAAGGATTTGGTTTCAAAGGTGAAGCACACGCTAAGTATTTCAGCTTGTACGTTTAAGTTTTGAGGCTATGAAAGCAAAATTCACCAAGTTTTCTTGGCCTAGTGTATAATGCACAATACACTGTCACGTAGCAAAACATGTCTACTGCAATTCAATTATGGAAAGTGATTAAAAAACATTTGTGGAATTTAATTTTTGCAAGTGACCAAAATAACGGTGATATGATCAAGTGGTGCAAAAAGTAACTCCCTTGAAGTATCTGGACCGACCCAGAAGAGAAGCTTTAATATTACAGCCTAATTTATGAAGTACTTCGACCAATACTCAATACTGTTGTGCGTCACATTTTTTCCCAACACATTTCTGGATTATATTATTTTCCCAAAAAGAGTGCTTTTGGATTTTTTTTAAGAACAAAAAAGTAGTGAGATTATCCAAGTCAATAGGGAGTTTAATAGCCACCTACTTTGGATTTGGATAATTCTTCCGGGGACGAAGGGATTGACACATTTTATTTGAGAAAGACACCATTTATTTTCAGACAACAGTGTTCAAAAATGTATTTTTTAACGTTGTTGTCCGAAAAAATAAGGATGATTTGTTTTCTATTTTTACTACTTTATGAATTCTAGACGCTACTGTCCGAAAAAGGGTAATGTCGTTCTTAAGTGGGGTGGTGCCAATCCTTTCGCCCTTTTTCTAGAGATAATTACACTAACTTGAGATGTAGGAGAATGGGATTAACACCATCTCTATTGGGAGTGACACCATCCTTTTTATATGTAAGAATCATAAATTTATATACTAAAAAGGATTGTGTCATTCCCAATAGGGATGGTGTTAATCTCATCCACCTGAGATGTAAGGAGGATGAAATCATTGAGATCCCTTGAGCTTCTTAGCAATGTCAGCAAAGTAGTACTTCCCTTGATGGAAGAATTAACAATGCAACTAGTTAACAATACTATAATAGGTTGTGTAAACAAACCCCAAACCAAGGGGTTGCTTTCAAGAATTAATAATAATGCAATTAAATAATCAAGTGGCTGTAATGAAATGGGCTGCGATGCAATAAAGTAAGCCCAAACCAACAGACACCACTGGCCAGCATGAAAATGAAATCTAACTGTCCACGGAAAACCCAAAATCTAAAAAGTCAAAGATGGAGACAGTACGTAAAGAAGCCTAGCTTTTTCATTTTTTGCTTTCTTAAATTGCATTTTTAGGACTACTTTTGAGCTTCACTATTCAAATCACGTCCTTTTTTAGTCGTACTAAACTATAAATGTTTTTAAATTTTAATAATTAAAAAATAATCCTTAAGGCACCAATTATTAAGGTTATTAGAAGTAGAAAAATAATCATGAGAGCACATTGTTCTGTCTCTTGAAAATACAAAAACTACACATTTCAATATCTATTTATTATATTTAAATTCTTAAATGTGCTATTAAGACACTAAATATTATTTGTCGTTAAAAAAATTTACTCAAATTCTAGAATCTATTAAGAATAAAATTCCATAACAAATATATATTAAAATAGTTATTGACTTTGTATTTTATAGGTCATTTTAGTCCCTCATAAAATCAGTCATTTTAGTCGCTGACTTTTACTATTATCATCATTTGTCTCTGAAAGTTAAGGACTAAAATGAATGATTGTATAATTCAGGGACTAAAGTGACCTACAAAATGCAAAGTAAGGGATTAAAGTGACTTATACGTACAAAATCGGGGATTAAAGTGACTTATCCTTACAAAGTTAGAGATCAAAATGATAGATCATACAATTCAATTTTCATGTACACGTGAATCATGATGAATGTAAGAGAAAATTGTTGTTTAAGTAATATCTAATAAACTTAATATTTCACATAATTATTAAAGGATATTGTTATTGTATTCTTTTTTATCTATTACCACTACTATTTAAATATTTTAATAATATTTAAATATTAATACTTATTTTATTGATTAAAAATATATTTTAAGCTAAAAAAATAGGAGTAATAATAGATAAAAAAAAGAGTGATCATAACATTATAAAGTTCATGTGTTTTCTTATTTTAATATTTACACTTATAATCAATGCATATTAGAAGTTCAAATTTTATGAATGATTATTATCACTCTAAAGCGTTTATTGTCAAATTTAAGATTTTTTTAAAATCTTAAATATATTTTTTAACCAATAAAATTAAAATATTAATATATAAACATTATTAACATAATTATATTTTAGAGTGAAAATAGTCTCATCCTAAATTTTAGCTGAACCACATGTGATATAGACAATTCTATCGTTTTCGAATGATATGAAACATAACTCCCATATTAAATATAATTAACTTATTAAATGAAGCATAATTATAAAATTAAATAACTATTAAAATTGCTGTCAAAAAATATGTTCTATTAAAATTACAAAAATTAAGTCCAAACATAATGTATGGATGCTAATTGATTCGAGTGAGAAAAAAATAATTATTGATTTTTGTAAGTATGGTATTGAGTTCAAATATTATAAATAAAAAATAAAAAAAATAACCGCTATTTCCTTAATTGAACTTCCTAATTTTAATTTGACCCGAAGAATTCTTGTAAGAATAATAAATAATTCAGGAAAGCAGTACGATGTGAACATAAATAAAGAGTTTCTCCTCTACTGAAAAGTCAAATTTTGAAACCTCACCTCATACTCTACCTTCATTCATCGCTATGAATTCTGAATTCTAAATTGTGATGTTGATTTGATGCAAGCCCTCTTTCCTTATCTTCTGATATGGGATTGCATCACAGAAAGTTGATACCAGAAATCTGTCAAACGATCTGCCATGTGGAGGAATCCAGGTCTTGTTCTTCATCTGCCTGCAAAGTTTGCTTCAAGATCTGCCTAACTAATCCCCTTTATCCTTATTACTCTCCTCCACCGCCGCCGCCACCACCACAAGCTCCACCCTTCTATCTAGAAGAAGATGCAAACCAAGGAAACCACCACAGAATCTCCACCTATTTAATCCTCACTCTTGCTCTTCTCGCAGCTGCTTTCTTTGTTGTTTGTTGCCGTGCAATCTATACCAGGCTTGGCTCAACCAGAAGGGTATCATCAGAGCAGCAAACAGACGAGAGACATGATGATTTTCTTGATGAAGAACACGGTCCTATTGTGGACCACCCCATATGGTATATTCGCACCCCTGGTCTTCAGCAATCAATTATCAATGCAATAACAGTTTGTAAGTATAAGAAAGGTGAAGGCTTGATCGAAGGAACAGAGTGCTCTGTTTGCTTGAGTGAGTTTCAAGAGGATGAGAGTCTCAGGCTTTTGCCAAAATGTAATCATGCTTTCCATTTACATTGTATTGATACCTGGCTTGGATCCCATACCAATTGTCCTATGTGCAGAGCTCCAATTGTTACCAACCCTACAAGGATTCCATCTCTTGAGTCTATTGTTGTTGATTCAGGCTCCTTGGAAAATACCCAGATGGAAATTATAGAAACTAGTGGTGAAACCAGTGGAGGAAGGGAGAATAGGGATCCTGATTCTGAATTGAGGAATAGGGCAGGGGAAGAAGGCCAATTGGAAGCTGAAGATGGAGTAAGGGTATCTGAAACTGAAAGACAAGTTGCAGAGGGGGTAAGCGTTAGGCCTAGAAGATCAGTTTCTCTGGATTTTTCTTCTGTTGCAAATATCAATCTAGCTCTTGCTAGTTTTCTATCAGTAGAATCTAGAGGTAATTCAAAAAGAGTGCTTGGAGGCAACAATGAGCCTGCTGTTTCAAAGGGGGTTACTGGAAATGATAATTTAGCAACTATTTCCAAAGGTAGTTTTTCTTTCAGGTCAGCAAGATATCTGCAGGGTGTTCCAAGTTCCATTAGAAGGTCGCATTCCTACAATGGGAAATACCTTCTATCCTGGTATAGCCGCAGTCAGAGGAAGCCAAATGTTCTTCTGTCAGAAGCTTTTAATTATCCTACTTGATTATACAAATTTACTAAGTAAAATGTAGTTCTACATGTAATTCTCAACAAGCTGAGAGTTTCGAAGTTTTCTGTATGCATCAAACAAATTATTTGATGCTTAAATGTATTATAGCCAAACAGAAAATTGCCAATAAATTTGCTTATTTTTGCTCAGATTGCTACATATACGTAGACACACATAAACAGGATAGCTCCATATATACGATTTGTTGATTTTATTCACAAGATATTCTAGTTTTCAAGATTTTACATTTATTAGTTTTCAACCAGCTTGAATTGGTTTTCAAGGATATGCCTTTTCCTTGTCTAAACGTTATGATGATATTGTCAAGCAATGATACAGAGAAATTGATATATATATCTCTCTTATAATGAAAAATTATGACTAACCAAAACAATGGAATGCAGCCCTGCTTAAATTTATAAAAGGATAAGGAGTATTGGCAACTGCACCCCACAATTCCACACCCATATGAAACAATCCGGAAACAGCACAAAATGGATGGGACCGAAGTTTTTTACATGATATCAGTTTTTCATGGAATCAGAAGTTGCATTATGAAAAGATGACAACTGGAGTCTTGGAAGCAAATCAAGTAACTTGAACTTCTGACTCATCCTTATGTCAGAAAATTAAGAGGATTTAGCTGACGAATTTGACAAGGTCAAAAATAAAAGAGAACTTAATTTATATTTATATCACAATAAATCCAGTCCATTGTATAAAATTGCAGCTTAAGAGGCTTATTTGGGCTGTGGTTTGCAAACACTTGCAAGCAGCCAATTCCTATAGAAAGGAAAAAGTTCTAACTAATCATCCAAAAAATGGTCAATACTGCTAACTTTCATTGCAAACAGGACAAAGATCCACATAATTAACCCAAATCTAGTTCGTCTCAGCCCATGAGGGTGGAAAAGCTACTCATCTGAGCAGTGAAAATACAACAGGCCGTCAACAGGACAATTGCAAGGGATCTATTACACATGAAACAGATTATGCATAAAAGACATTTTTAATAGCATAATTGATGGGGAAAAGGGAAGGAAAAAAGCATCAGCTAAGCTATCAAAATGCTGAAGTAAAACAACACAGCTAAACTAAGTGAAATTATGAATGATCAAGAAATAGCCATGACATAACAAGTCCTTTCAACCAAACACAAAATTATGCCTTAATCTATTCTTCCTCGGCATCTTTGTTTTTCTTTTTCTTATGCTTCTTTTCGCTCCTATCAGCATTGCTGTCATCCTTTCCATTGCTAATTTCAGCGGTGTTATCTTCAGCGTCTTTGTCTTTCTTCTTCTTTTTCTTCTCAGACTTGTCTGCATCTGGCGAACTGTCCTCAACGTTTTCCTTGTGCTTCTTTTTCTTCTTCTTTTCACTTTTCTCCTCGTCTGAAGATGCCACTTGACCATTCTCTTTGTCCTTCTTCTTTTTCTTCTTCTTCTCTTTCTTCTCGACTTCAATCTCCACAGCCTCTTCACCTACTTTTTTCAGCTTTACCGCTTCATGAGTTTCAACCTCTTCAACTTCATCAACTTTCTTTTTCTTAGCAGGAAGGGAAACAGGGCTATAAGTGCTTTCATGTTTCTTTCTCTTCTTAGTCTTCTCGTCCCCTTTGGCAGCAGTGTCTTTCTTAGCCGCATCAGATTCAGGAGCAGCAGCCATGCCAGCAATCATGCTATCCCCACCAGTAGGTAAAACCACATTTCTCAGCCACTCTTTGGGGGTATTCTCATTTGGCTTCCCATGCTTATTAAGCTTCCCTTCCGCAATAAGTTTCTTCTTCATGGAAGCCCTGGGACCCAACCCCCATTTCCTCGGGTAGGTATCTCTATCCATGACCACCCTCTTGATCTTGGCGACCACGCCGTGATCACAAGTCGCCATCACTGCAGTAGTCATCTCAGCAATCCCAAGGGCAATAGCCTCCCCCTTGGTGGTCATGAGAACAACCTCCTCCCCAACCTCAATATCATTCTCAAACCTAAGCAAGCCAGGAATCATCAACTTAGCACCATAACAAATGGCATTAACAGCAGAATCCTTAACAACCAATCTCTTATAACTAGTCAAAAGAACCTCAAGAGGCATAACAACCCTCCTCAAATAAGTCTCATCCCTATAATTATCATAAACCCACTGAGCATCCATAACATCATGCATAGAAACCATGTTATCCTTCTCCCCCATAATACCAGACCTAACCCTCCTAAGCTCCTGCATATGACCACCAACACCGAGAAGCAAACCCAAATGAACACACATGGTCCTAACATAAGTACCAGCCTCACAGGAAATCCAAAAAACAACCAAATGCCTATCAGGGTCATACTCAAGAAGCTTACTTTCATAGATGGTTCGAATCCTGAGCTGGCGCTTCACAGCGGAAATCAAAGGGGGCCGCTGGAAGACTGCGCCGGTGAGTGTCTCCAGGGCACGAGCCACCTTAGCGACATCAGGGACGGCGGAGTGAAGCCGGGCAACACAGACATACTCTTTACCAGCACCCTGTTGGGACTTAACCAAACGGGTGGCTCTGTCAATACAAACAATGAGGTTTCCAGTGACCTTAGGGTCGAGGGTGCCACTGTGACCGGTTTTTTCAACACGGAGGATGCGTTTGATCCAGGCGACAACCTCATGGGAAGAAGGGTTAGCTGGTTTATCGAGGTTGATAACGCCGTATTTGAGATACTCAACGAGGGGGCGTTTGAGAGGGGAGAAACCGGATGGAAGAGGGGTGTAGTGGCCGGTGCGAACGTTGAGACGGTCGTAGTTCTTGAGGAGAATAGGCCATTGAGAGGTATCAATGGGAGGAGTGAAGCTCTGAGGCTTAATCTTCAGCGTCTCATCTTGATCCTTTTCTTCCATTCCTTCTTCCTGTTTGCTGCGGTGCTTCTTCTTCTTCCCCTCTGAATGAGACATGGATGAGTGAGTGAGTGTAAGAACTGAAAAACAATAAATCAAAGTGGAGGCGATGGAAGATGATGAAGAACAAGGACTTAGGGTTGAGGAAGTCACCGCAAATGCAAAATGGATTCTATGATTTTATATTCTAACACATTTGTGTAAAACCCTAGTCCAAACCCTAAAACCCATTGCGGCCCAAAACAATAAACAATCATTTTCTCACTCGCTCCAGAATCTCCTAAATTATTGACCCAAAAATAAAACAAAAATACGCCTACCCAAAAAATATCAATAGCTTTGTAGTTTGCAGTTTTTGTTTGACCCTCATGAAAGAAGGCTAATTGTTCTATATTTTTTTTATATAGATTTGTACTTTATTTATAAAAAAAATTATATTTTTTTTATACAAAATATTTTTTAATAACAAAAATATCGGGTCAATTGCACTCGCTTTTCTTAAAATTAGTACCACTTGCAAGACAAACTGAAACGGATGAAACTATCTACTACCTAAGAGTGAAGGGGAGATTTCTGCTTCTACTTTTGTGCTGGTTCTGTGTTAGGATGATAGTGAAGGGTAAGGGGTGAGGGGCGACTCATTCGGCCCATTTCGGTTGGAACATGCTATGCATCTCACATATTACAAGAGAAGTATTGAATTAAAAAAAAACTTAGGTGTTACAAGGATCTGGATGTGCTTTATTCTGCAATTGGTACCGTTAATCGGTATAAACTGTTCGATTAAAGATCAACCAACTGAAATGCTAGTATATAAACTTTTACGTTTCGTGCATCGCACGAGTGCACGTCTAGTGCAATGATGATAAGAAACTAATTCAGATTTACACCAATAGTCATGCAGGAGTCCTTTCCAACTGCAATGATATTCTGGTCAAAGTTGATTAAGACACCAAACGACTCCATGACAATTAGATGATTAAAATAAATTTATTTCTAAACAATGTTGCTTTGTTATTATTACTATTATACTGTAATAGTAATATTTTCTGTAGTTATAATGTTACTATTATCACTTTAAGATTATTATTATGTCTATTTTGAAATCTTTTTATTGTGATGGTTATTTAGAAATTAGTATTCCTTAATTTTGTTATTGTTTGGGTTTGTAAGTTGATTAATAATATTTTTAAATTGTTTTTTACTACCATGGCAAAATTGTAAATAACATGTAAATATGGAGTAAAAGGTAGTTAATGGACAATGACAGAATTATAAATAACATGTAATTTTTGACTATTAGAATAACCCCTCCATTCGTTCATTATTCTGAATATATAGATTGATATGGCAAAATAAAATAAATCAAAATCCTTAAAAGATCTATTTTTTTTTTAAATTCAATAATTTCCTTTTAAAAGCTATGTGAGATAACATTTTTGCTCATCCCATCTTAGTAACATTTTTATCTTCATATTTAAAAAGCAAAAACTAAAACAAAGCGATAAAACATTGTAGTTCAATTCACAGCAAGTGTCAACATCATGTATGATATAACACACTTTAAATTTCACTTGGCGGCGTGAATAAAATCTATTCTCAAATGCCTGAGTATAGAAAATCACAAATTATATAGTGAACACAGTCATGTAATGAATCAAGTTACGTTGAAAATTTAGATGCAATGTTCTTTAAAATTTTCAAAATTATATATCCTCAACATAAAAGTTTATATACTGGCATTTAAGTAGAAGCAGAAGTCTCACCTTCACCCTTGTGGATAGATTCAAAAGCATTCATCCGTTTCAATTGGTCTTGTGAGGAGTAAAAGTCAAATTCAACTATCATTTATGCTGGAACATCTCACTAATTTTTTGTTAGTATTGTTCATGTTACTTATGGTTTCAGTGCACATCTTGCTAATTGAGTTTCAACTGTGAAGAAGATGTAAAGGGAGTGCGTGTGTGATCTCTTTAGTCTCTTGTCGTGCTTGTTTCTCTTCCAAATGTTCTATTTGGGGATGGTTGAACATCCCCAATGAGTTGGGTTGCATTTGTAAGTCGTTTAGCAATCAGTTACATAGTCTTTACGTCCATCTTTAGATTTTCTTCAATTATCCGATGAACTGTCGGAGTAATCGCATCAACTACTAGATTAGCGTAATGGGGACCCGAAGCTGGTGTTATTTTTCCTAATGCCCATGAGAGCTTTTAGGAGCTCTCGAGACACTCCTCCAATTGCTCCGCCCAACCGCTATGACATGGGTGCCATTGGGTTATTAAGGGAAGAAAGGGGTTTTGTTCTAGAATATATGAATGATGTCTTGTACAAACTTTGAAGGAGAGGGAGAGGAGAGTGAAAGCCTTGCTATATCGGTTTTCCTTGCATAACTAAAAAGTTATGCATGGATGTACAAGTGACTTTTTATAGTTAAAAAAAATAAAAAAGTCAATATCACATTTTAAATAAATAAATAGATTTGTGTCACTTAAACTTCTTCATATTTATGTTGTGTATAGTAAATGACCGTGTTATATTAATCTATATATTCAGAAGAAGGAAGGAATTGAGGGGTTATTCTTTTAGAAAAAAATCATGTTATTTACAATTCTGCCATTGTCCATTAACTATTCTTTTACTCCATATTTACATGTTATTTACAATTTTGCCATTGTTCACCAATAAAAACACAATTTAAAAATACTATTAATCAACTTACTTACCTTAACAATAACAAAAATTAACAAAAACAAATTTCTAAATAATCATCACAATAAAAAAGATTTCAAAATAGAGATAATAATCTTAAAATGATAATAATAATATTATAACTATTACATAAAATATTATTATTACAATATAATAGTAATAATAACAAAGCAACATTGTTTAGCAACAAACTTATTTTAATCATCTGATTGTCGTAGGTTGGTTTTGTGTCTCAATTAACTTTGAACAGAACATCATTGCAGTTGGAAATGACTCTACATGACCATTAGTGTAATACTAAATTAGTTTTTTATCATTGTGTACAAGACGTGCACCCGTGGAGTGCAAGAAATGTGTTATTAAAAAAAAGTTTATATAGTTTTTTTTGTTTGTTTATAGCCAATGTAGTTTTTAATATAGTATATGGAAATGAAAATTTAAATTGAGAGATATTTCATTATCATGATAAAATAAATGTATTATTTAGCACTTTTAGTGATCTTTTAATTTGGGGCTCTTTTAATATATTTTATTTATATTTATTTAGGTTAAAATAGAAAGCCCAAATTCACTACATAAAGGGCTGTTTGGTTTGCATTTTCATTTCCTGTTTCCTGTTTTCTGAAATTTTACAAAGGAAAAACTGAAACAGAAAATAAAAATGCAAACCAAACAGCCCATAACTTTTTATATTTATTTGGCTGAAAATAAAATGCTTAGATTCAGTGCATAATTTTTTGTGTAATTATTACACATTTAACTCTTAATTTCCCTCTTTCTTCACTTACTTGCTTTTATATTATTAAAATAAGATACCTCGTATTTACTGAAAATTATGTTTATCTTCCATACATCACTTATGTTTTGTTTTTCCTTGAGGTATATGTGTAGTCCTTGTTTATAATTTATAATTTTTTTTAAAAAGTAACAAATATTAACAAATAAGAATAATATAAATCAAAATATATTTGTGTAATTTTAAAACATATTAATTATAGATGAAATTAATACTAAGCTAAGAGAAAATAATATAACTAACTCTAAAGGATCATCTAATAAGATATTATATATGCTTAAGAAGTTGTTGTAAAATGAACCCTTTTTTTTTGGTATAAAAGGAGGGCCGTGCCCATTTTTTTAATCCTATTTATTTGCAATTCATGAATTTTTTTTGTCTTCTTAGTCTAAACTATATGACATGTATCCAAAAAAAAAGTCTAAACTATATGACAGAGACTAAGTAAATAGAGTTAACTCTAGACTTTTAGAAAAAAAGATTTTGTTAATATAAATAAAACAAAAAATAAAAAGGATTATTCAGCTATGGACATTTTTTTTCAGTTGATTCGATTTTTTCATAGTTTCACTTTTCAAAATTTTATTTTAAATATATTGTTTTATTTCACGGATAATAAGTAATGAGATATTTAAAATAAATAATTTATCTATGTTTAAAAATAAAATTTTTGAATTGTGATAACTATTTTGTATGATTCTAAAATTTTAATTTACTTATTATCAATATTACTTCTTTTTTGTTACATATGTTGTTTTTTAAAAAATAAAATTTAGGGCAAAGAGATGATATCTAGTCCAAGAAGAATCAATCTTTGGACTCAAAGAATGCTTATAAAAATAGTCTATTTTGCTCCACATAACTATCCCATTGAGTTATAGTTACATATGTTTAGAATTTGTTTTAATTTGTTTTTATCTATTTTAAGAACTTTAATTCCTAGAACACGTTTATTTTACTTTTACTTAAGTAAGAGGATCATAATGTAAATATTTTTTACTAGGACAGGAAAATTCTTGTAATTAGAAAAGAATAATACTGTAATTTTAAGATTGTTCAGTTTTTTTTCTATCCTAAAATGAAAGCAAACTGAAATTTTAAAGCCCTTTCGAGCCTAGCGTTAGCGTGTCTCGCTTATAACCATGGTTTTGAAAAAGAAAAAAATACTCAAAGGACAAAACGCATCGTTTTGCAGGGGTAATGAACGATGAATCTCAAATTTGGATTCATGTTTTGCTTCTGTGTCAATAGCGTACTCCACCTCCATTGCAGATGAAAAATCAAAACCCTCCTTACTGATCAGTGACCACCGTTCCTCATTCATATCTCGCCGCCGGTCGCGCACTCTCTGCGTTTTGGTGTGCACGCTGCCTGGCCAGTCACGTATGTCCGTTCGCCGGTCACGAACTTCCGGTTGAGCTGCGGTGTGCGTCGCTCTTTGTCTTGCGTGTTGCATCGTGCTCTCTTCACCCCATAGGTGTGCACCTTTTTCTGTGCTTTGTTTCTTCAAATTGCATCATTAAGTGGAATGATTTGATTTAAATTGATAATTGAACGTGTGATTGTGTAATGGTTAAGCTCTATCATTTGGGTGAGATTTTGAGTTTGAAATTGAATGCTATGCTTGTTAACATTGTTTTCTCTGTGTGTGGTTAAGCCCCAATACGACTTGTTAACATGTTTGAGATTTTCTAATGGTTAAGCTGTGTATGCTCTGTCCTCTGTGTTTATGACTTTATGCCTCTGAATAATGGGACTTTGAAACTGAATGCTATCCTTACCTTGTTGAACTGAAGGACTTGCCTTATTAACTGTTTTGTATAATGTTCCATTCTAGTTGCTCTCGATATGCTATATAGTTATAAAGATCTTTGCAACCATTAGTGCACTCAAATTTAGAGTGCGGACATGCCAATTTTTGAGTATTGACATGTCAAATTGTATCTCCCTTATATATATTTTAATACACGAGCACAAACATATCCTGTTCAATTATATTAACCAGTGGTATTGACTTAGTATCTCGGCCTTGTCCATTTTTGGGTTGAGTTTAATAATATTGGTTTAGGAATTGATTTGATTATTTATTTAAATAATTATTTAAAATAGGCTTAAAGTCTTAAACATATTGTCAATCCCTCGAAAGTTAGCGAATTTTGATTTTTAGTCTATAATTTTTTTTTGTTCGTTTTTCGTTGCTCATGTTTTAAACATCATGTGTTTTTAGTCCCTGAAAAGGGATTAACCAGGGACTAAAAAACAATATTTTATTAAATGCCAGGACTAACAACAGATAAAACTTTTTAGGAACTAAATTTTTAAAAAAATTCACAAGCCTTTAAAATAATATTCCTCTGAGAAAGAAATGACTGTTATTATTTGGCTATTTTTGTTCATTAAAGTTTTGTTTTGCTTCAGCGGTGAGTTTTGTCCGTGCTGGGAGTAAGTTTTGAATTTGAAATCTTGGTATTTTGCAGTTTTTGGGATTTTGTTTCTCATATTCTCTTCAGCATTGTGATACCTGTCGTTTGACTCCTATATTTGTGCTCCGTTGTAGGTTAGGATAATCGGTGATTTTGATTCAGCATCAGAATGTTGCAAAGATGGAGCAAATCAGTTGCTCTGATTTCCAGGTTTGGATTGCAGAGTCGTTTGAATTTTGTGAAAGATGGGACACGCCAAAGCTACGGCAGGGTTGCACCCGCGCCAATGGTAGAAGACAAAGCTGAACCCACAGCCATGGTATGCAACACCACTCTTTGATTGTAACTGCAAAATCAAAAGAAACTGCTCTTGATTTGGTGCTACTAATAAAAAAATTTCTGCTTCACAGGTTAACCTAGACAAAATGTTTTGGTCTAAGCCCAGTTCACTGGCCCTGGCACCTGACTCGCCACTCAGAGTTGAAGAACCTAATTATCAGGGCATCAAGCGTTTCTTTCTCAAACTGATGCTGTTCTATAGCAAACAGAGCAAGTCAATTCGAGGGGCTAATGTCGTTTACCGAAGAATCATTTCGCAAGTTGACAAACCTCCTATTTATGAAGGTTTATTCTCCTGATATCAATATAAACTGTGGCTGTAAATGAAATTAGATGTTTTTATGCACGTGTACATACTACTTGGATATGATTTTGCGCACACATATTTCTCACCATTTTACTCTTCAAGCTCTAGGTTGGTCTGTGGTTCCATAATCTGATAATCTTTCATTTTCTTACCAGATATATTACAAAAAAATGGGCATGTTTTGTGTCAGTAGGATGGAGACTCGGCCATTTTCTCTGATATTCTGCTTGTTTTCCTTTAGTGGAAAACTCTAGCGCCCCCCCCCCCTCCTTCTTACTGTTTCAAATTCTTGCTGACTTGTATTTGCTAGAAGACGAACATAATGTTTTGTGGATATGGGCACGGATGTTTAAACACAAATTCATCCTCATATGTATTGTAGGATACAAAATTTCCAGTTAACTTCACTCATTTCTTTGGCTCATATTCAGTTTGGGATGTTTCACTGATGAATATGTAGAAATTTAAAGGCTGCACTGTCCAAGTGTCTCTGTGTGTATTACCTTTGTTGATAATTTTCCTATTCTTTTGTTATATATTTTTTGGGGGGGTATTGGATATAAAGAAGTTTAATTAAACTTAAAAGCTACATTTTTGTTGCCATCTTCTGATTGATTTATCTTGACGGTGTTTCCTCCTTTTGATAGTTTTTCTTGCATTCAAAGCTCTAACCATTTAAGGAAAGGCAACTTTTTTGGGCTTGATTGGGAAAGTTTCACTTTGTCAATTCTAGTGTCTATTCTATAGAGTAGAGTAATCAAGGTGTAGAAGGAATTTGATTTGCATTGGTGCTTATCAAATCAGTATTTGATCTTGTCTGCTAAACTTCTTTCTTCTGCTTGCAGTGTTTAACTTGGAGAAAACATTCAAAACAACATTCTCTTTACTTGTACTTCATATGTGGTTATGTTTGTGCCGCTTGAAGCAAGAGGGAAAGGAGGGTGTCGAATTTGGGCAGTACCTATATGAGATTTACAATCACGATGTGGAACTAAGAGTGTCCAAAGCAGGAGTGAGTAGTCTTTTATGAGTAGATATATTTTCGCCAAGAATATTGAAAATTGGAAAATGGTAAACAATGCCCTTAGGGCACTTATTAAGGAACTAAATATAGTAAAATAGTGTTGGAAGTTGTGGTTTTTTGTATTTCCGAGATACAGAGTGTTGTGCACTTATGATTAATTTTCTTAATCTAGTAATCTTAACAAGTGCTCTTAGGGCATTGTTTAGCAAAACCCGTGAAAATTTTCTGAAAATTTTCCATTTGAGAAACAATTAACTGCGTTATTTACTTATCAAGTTAACTATCCATTAATAGCTCTGCACTTGAATGAATTAGTTTTTTACAATTTTCCTAAAATATTGGTGAATTACGATTGTTTAATTTGTAATGGCAGGTTAACCTACTATTGACTAAGTGGATGAAGGAGCTCGAGAAGATTTTTTATGGGAACATTGTTGCTTATGATACTGCCTTGCTTCCAGAAGCTAAACCGGGTGATTTCTCTGATGTTATATGGAGGCACGTTCTGATGCAAACTCAATCCTCTTCACTGCTCTTTTTGCACCTGTTGAAACAGGAAACTTTCAATTAATTCTTTCTCTCTGTTTCAGATATTGAATCAGCAAAGACACAGCCTATTGTCTACTTCTTTTAAAAGTCAGTTTTGCTTTATTTATAGTTTATCCTTGTCATTTATTTTTTAAATAATTTTTTTCAGGAATATATTCTCTGATGACGGTTCTTCAACACCAGACGCTGCTGCTGCTCAAACAGTGCAGGTATGTCTTGTATATGATGTATTTATTTGTGGATAAGATAATTGTGGTTGACTATTCTAGTGTAGGCTTTTTGGAATTGGACTATTCCTGACAAGTGAAGCTACCCGAAGATGTTGGACCCAGGGGTAACTGGCAAATCAAGTTTATAACATATTAATTACTTCGTTCACCTTTTCCCATTCACTAGTTCCCTCTGCTCTGGGTTAACATTTCGGCTTGGCTTGAATTTTCAAGAATTCTTCCTTTTATAATTTGTCTGTGACATATTATCAATATATTGGAATCTCTTTACCAAACTAAGGGATTGTGTTGTGAATACTTTTCATGAAGTAGAGATGACTAAGCGAGGGACTTTTTCTGTAGCTATAGCTTCCTGTCATTTGTATCCATTGCCAATATGTCACTTTTCCAAAACTGTTACTAAAATAACTTCTATCAGCATATTAAACTCCAGGTCCTCACCATTTTTTGTTTGTTTTTCCTTTTTTTTTCCCGTTTTCCTCTTCCTTTATATATATTTTTTAGGTTAAATAACACTTTTCGTCCCTTATGTTGTAAAAAATTTCAGTTTAGTTCCTTATGTTTATTTTGATTCACTGTGGTCTCTGATGTATTTTTTAGACCAATTTGGTCCCTTATGTTTACTTTGATACTCTTTGGTCCTTATGTTGTATTTTTTTAATCACTTTGGTTCCTCATGTTGTGTTTTTTATCAATTTGGTCCCATATGTTGTATTTTTTGGACCAATATGGAGAGGCAAAATGACTTCGTTTTGGCCTCTGATAACTTAGTTAGACAAAGTTAACGAAAATGACCAAATTAGCCCAACAAATATAACATAAGGGATCAAATTGAATAAAAATAAACGTAAGAGACCGAACTGAAATTTTATTACAATGTAAGCGACCAAAAGTGTAATTTAGCCATTTTTTTTTAAAACGTGATACTTTAAGTTGTTTCCATGATGCTTCCTCATTTTCCTCGTTTTTATATTTAGTACACACATTTATAATACTGAATTCAAGTTTTTATATAGGCAATGGCCAGGTATGCTCGCCGGGAAGTAAGCTGTATGACTTTAACAGGTAAGTTCCGTGTGTTTGTCCTTGTGTGTAAGAACTGTTTCTATTACGATTTTTCTAACTTGTGCCCATAGGGCACATGTTAACATTGATTAGTAACCAATCAAATTGCATATAAAAAGAAGTTATTATTAAGTAGTGGGTGGTGAAAGGTATAGTTAGTGCACACAGGATATAGTAAAACAATTGTTGTTAACTTGTGCCCATGGGCACAAGTTTGAAAAACACTAATATTAATCATGAAGCAGTTAAAAAATGATGGCTAATGCCTGCTTCGTTATCACGCAAAGGTCCGATTAGAAAATCTGTCCTTTAAATGGCCATACATCGCATGGATCTCAAATTTTGATTCCAATTGAAAATTTTGATCGATTTTCTGGTCACATACTCATAAGTTTTTCGTAATTGATAGCCATGCACTACTTGTCTAGACATTTCTGAACTTTCTAGATTTTACTAATACTCTCTCATGGACTGCAATCCCTCTTTTAACCAGATGATTTTCAACATGCACTATTCTTTCCCTGGTGTCTGCTACAATCTAGTTTGGAAATGTATAGAATTTCGTTCAAGTCATTAAGTATCTACATAATGCTCATTGCATTACACTTGCGACTTCCAAAAGAGACAGTTAATTTCACATTAATACTCCCTGCATGTTAGTTTTTTACTAGTAGAATACATCAAACTTTGAGAGATAATGAAAGAACTCTGCAGATCTTATGGGGGTATTTTTTCCTTTTGCTTTTGAACTTATAGAATCTGAATTTGGCAGATAAAGAGGCACTATTCTCGGGGAATTTCATGTTTACGTCTTTGAAGGATGAGAACAGAAGTGGAAAGGGGCGCCAATGATTAAGTACTAATGTTCTATAGATGTGTGATCAGGCAAATTGAGAATACATGCTGTTCTTATGTTAACAATAAAATTGTTGAATAATTACGATAAAAGGCTTGTATACTTCCAGCCTCAAGGTATGCCTTTATACTTGATTAGCTGGGTTAATTTTTGCTCAGTTAAAGGAAAAAAGGAAAGTGCAGAAGTAATTGAAAAGCGTTGCTCTTTCTCGTTTTGCTCTTTTATTCCTCTTCAGGGGGCTTTGACATCTTCAATTGTCTGTCTCAGTTTTGTGAGGCAGAACAAAACAATGGACTGCAATATCTGATTACTATCATTCAGTCTTGTCTTGGAAACATAGAACTTTTACGGCAGTAAATTAAAGACTTATGCGTCATTTCTGTTTCTGATACGCTGAAATTATCAGAGAAAATTTGTTGATCAATTTGCCATCGACTGTTAACTTTCATTTGGTTTTGTGCTTAGACAATATAAGTGACATGGACATTTTGTATCCGACTGTTGAAATTATCCTTTACTTGCTGTTTTCTGTACAAGTTGCTATTATGGGTAGCAAATTACACAATCAGCTTGTGCTCTCTTCTACTGAGATTATTTCCTCCTTCTCTTAAATTGCTTCCTAACGTAGTTGCGCTATTGTCTCCATTTGACCATCGCTTTGTGGTTTAGGTTATCATTGTTAATTTAACAATCAATAAATTTAGTAATTTCATGTTATATCAACACTTTATATGTAATTTCCTTTTAAACTGTTGTAACTTTGTATTTGAGACAATAGCAATTTGTTTGTTTTAGCCGTGGAGTTCCTCTATAACTGCGTTTCAAAGATGCTATTTCCTGCTTCTCACAAAATTGTTTAGGAATCTGAAATCATGGTAAACATATAGCCTAACAACTTAGGGTGTGTTTGGTTTTGTGTTGGTAGAATTGATTTTGTATTAACGTGATTTTATATAATTGATTTTGTATGAAATTGTTTAGGAATCTGAAATCATGGTAAACATATAGCCTAACAACTTAGGGTGTGTTTGGTTTTGTGTTGGTAGAATTGATTTTGCATCAACGTGATTCTATATAATTGATTTTGTATGAAATTGATTTTAAAGTAACGTAATTTATGTTTGAGAATTTTTTCTTAGAAGCAATTTTAGAGTAAAAATACAGTGTGAATTTCTCAACTCAATGCAAAAGCAACATCTTCCTTACTTCTTACAAAATTGATTTTGAAGGATAAAAATCACTTTTACAAAAATATCAACACAAAACCAAATAACTATTTTACCATCCAAAATCAATTTTAAGCCACCATAATTAATTATAGGGGCTGCAAAGCAGCCCCACACACACTTAGTGTGTGTTTGTTTAGCAATGATAGAATTGATTTTGGATGAACGTGATTTTATAGGATTAATTTTGTGTAAAATTGATTTTAAAGTAACATGATTTATTTTTGGTGATTTTTTTCTCAAAAGCAAATTTAAAGTAAAAATACAGTGTAAAATTTTCAGCTCAACGTGAAAACAAGTCTCACTTTGCTTTAGTCAAAATCAATTTTGGCAACCCAAAATCAATTTTGTTTATTTCCTAACTCATAACTAAACAACTAGTTTGTCAACCAGTCAAAATCAATTTTACTTCAACTCAACATTTTTCCAAACACACATTTAAAAGCATCAATAAATTTCGAGTTAAAATATTTTTAGGTAACAATAAAAAAATTAATGCTTTTAAAGTGTAAGGATTATTTGTCAATTGTGTTTCTCCTAACACTTGTTTTTAAACATGGACAAAATTCAAATTTTTGCCAGTATCTTAAAAGAACTTAATTATTTGTCAATTGTGTTGAGCTTTGTTTGGATTAGTTTATATTATCTTATTTTTTTAGCAATAGTTATTTTCTGAATTTTTTTTATTAACGGAGCTTTCCGAAAATGCTAACGTTTCTCGTAATTAATCGTTCACTATTTGATAAAATTATTGCTTAAAGACTACATTATGTATATTATGTATATAACATATTCAAGGCCTAAAGATTGGCGATCATTCTGACTTGAATATTTTAAAATTTTATATTTTTGAACCCTTTAATATTTGTTTACCAAAAATACCCTTGATATTATTTTTTATAATAAACCAGTAAACCCTAAACCATTGTTATTTTAAAATTATTTAAACCAAAAGTATTTCAAATAAAGTTGACTAGATTCAATTAAGTGAGAAACTGCTAGTTAAAGTTAGCCTCTCCAACTATAAGACCAATATTTTAGATGCTAGTGAAGTAATTTAGCAACAATGATCTTTTATTGTTTCACAAAATTTAAATCCATTTTTCTCTGTAAAAGATCCAAATTTTTACTTAACAAGAATTATATTCGAATATTTTACTATTTAAAGGAAATTGACAATATTGTCTTTAAAATCTAATTAAAACATTACTTTTTTTACAGAAGAATTTTAATATATATTTTTTAAATAAAATAGTAACAATAATAATACTTAATATTTGTTAATAAATTGGAGATATATTTCAGAATCAACTAGTTCAGTAGTTCTCGACTAATTGTTATGGACCCATGATAGAGCTCTGTGAAATGAAACAGCACTAACAAGAACAAGGTGAAGGTGAAGGTGAAAGTGAAGGGAGCAAGTCACAGACGGCGCCAATGTCGTATCGCTCACTGTTTCTCTCTCTCCGACGGTAAGCTCTCTCCTCTTTCTCTCCGTTTGGTTGCGGATTAAAATAACACAACATTGAATTCGCAATTTGCAACTTGAACAAGCTTCTGAATTGTGATTCGTGAGCTTTCTGATCCGCAAGCTTGTGATTCTACAACATAACCAAGTTTCAATCTTTCTTTTCTCTTCTCGCATTTTCTAAGGTACCAATCCGATTGGAATTGCTGGGTATTGGTAGTTGAACTCATACAATTGCAATTGTTCATCGTGCAGGAATAGCGGTTTAATCAACAACTCTAATCACTATCGGTCACCTCTTGTCCTCAACGGAGCAAGATTTGTCTCTTCGGGTGCTGTGAGTAGTGATTCTGTGGAAGAAACAACGAACTCTCTGGACGGTGATGACCTAAGGAGCAGAATCTTGAGGCTAAGGCTTCCCAAGCGAAGTGTCACCAATGCTCTTCAGAAATGGGTCCTCGAAGGGAATCATATTACGCTGTCTGAACTTCGGGATTTATCCAAAGAGCTTAGAAGATCTCAGCGTTACAAACACGCTTTGGAGGTTTGACCCTTTTCTTTCTCATAGCCTCTCTTCATTGCTGTGGTTGCCATCATGAAAATTTTTAAATAGAGTAATACAGGATTGGAGTTTTATGACATTTAACTCTAGGATGCTGCAAATTTTTTGGTATTATAGTTCTATGATAAGCCTTTGATAGTGAAATTTATTATAACTTTTCAGAAATGGACAAATGGTTATGATGAAGTAAGGAAAACAAAACAATTTATGTAGAAGGGTTAATATTCTTTTTAAAATGGGTTACTTGTACTAACAAATTAAAGCATGTTACTGAATACTGAACATCCTCAAGTGGTTAGTAATAGTTTTGTAAGATTCAGAAGACGTAGAATAAGAAAGATCTCTAGGTAGTTCGGTTTGCTTATCTATTCTGCCTTTAATTGTTGGAATGAAGAGTCCTCTGGTTGCTCAGTGCTACATAAGGCCTTTCGTGAATCTCAGCACATATGAGGCCATCATAAAAGTACAACAGAAGTTTCCCGAAGTTAATATATTTGTCAATATTATTCGGCTATTCCTTATCCCTGACTATATTTCTGATTCAGTGTAGTTCTATATATTAGTTTCGCTCCAACAAACTACCAATCTCAATCATTTTCAGAAACTTCTGGTGGTTCCTGAGCAATATCATAGTTTTTTCTAGGGATAAGAATATAAGATTACATGGGAGTTGCAAAAGCTTTATTATGAATATTGGGGCTTTTTTTATGTTGGATCTATTGCTTCACAATTTGAGAGTTGTGAGTTGTGACTATTGATGATTGCAGATATCAGAATGGATGATTAGCCATGAAGAATATGAGTTATCTGACTCTGATTATGCAGTCCGCATAGATTTGATGACCAAAGTTTTCGGCATTGATGCTGCAGAGCGCTACTTTGAGGGTCTACCTCTTGCTACAAAGACAAGTGAAACTTACACAGCTCTCCTCCATTCGTATGCAGGAGCAAAATTGACTGAAAAGGCTGAGGATCTTTATCAAAGAATGAAGGACTCAAACCTCTCATTCGATGCCCTTCCTTACAATGAAATGATGACCCTTTACATGTCAGTTGGGCAGGTTGAGAAGGTTTCGTCAGTTGTTGAAGAACTGAAACAACGAAGGATTTCGCCAGATATTTTTACTTACAATCTGTGGATAAGTTCCTACGCTGCCACTCTCAATATTGATGAAGTTAGGAGGATTCTTGATGAAATGAGGGATAGTGCTGGTTCAAATGAAAGTTGGATAAGATATTTGAACCTGGCCAATATATACATTACGGTAGGTCATCTTGATAAAGCAAGTTCCAGCTCACTTGTTGAGACAGAGAAAAAGATCACGCAAAGGCAATGGATAACTTATGACTTCTTAATAATTCTTTATGCTGGGTTGGGAAGTAAGGATAAACTAGATCAGATATGGAAATCCTTGACAATGACTAAACAGAAAATGGTTAGCCGGAATTATATCTGCATTATTTCTTCCTATCTGATGCTTGGTCATACAAAAGAAGTAGGTGAAGTTATTGATCAATGGAAGCAATCAACTGCCACAGATTTTGATATGCACGCATATAAAAAGATTATGGTTGCTTTTACAGACATTGGGTTATCTGAAATAGCCAATAACTTGAATATGATTCTCTTTGAGAAGAACCTCAGTCTGGGAAATGATTGACTGGGGAGTTCTTTGGGCGAATCTGATATAAATAAAGTATACAGGTTTAAAATTAACTTTGCAATCTTCAGAAGGAAATTATGTATATCTCATTTGCAATTTGCTAATACACACCGAATGAATGATCTGTGGTATGAATGGAAATTTTGCATCGCTCGGTGGATGTGTAATTGCTTCTAACTTCTAAAATTGTGTCACAGCCCTTAGCCAGCATCTTTGGTGTTGAGGGCCTTCAAATTTGGCCTTTTTTTCTGATATTGTAGTCCTAATGCTTTTGAGATTATCATTTTCTTTTTTCTAATGAATATGGATGTATGTTGCCTTTTCATACTTCAAGACCTAATTGTTGAATTGAATATTTAATCCTCTTACTCTCAGATAGAATAACCTTTTTCATTTGAGTTGTCCTATATCTAACAAAACCACGAGAGAGAGAATGTGAGGATATATATTATGGAAAAAACAGTAAATGAAATAATATTAACTAACATGAAAATGTTGCATCGGAGAAGGTAGGCAGAATAACGCTCTGTCATTTGAAATCCTATGCAGACAGTCATTGGGAACAGAAAGCCTGCATTTCAACTGAAGCAATTCCTTAATTATGTGAAATAGTGACACCTGAAAGCTACCATCACCAACACAGGTAATAACTCGCTTTTGGGGAGCAGCAGCTTGTGCATAACCGAGAGTTGCACCAATTGATGCGTACTGCCACTTGAAGGAAATCCTTCATGAAAATGCCTCCAAAGGCAGTGAGTTACCAACAAAATGTAATGCACTTGCTCTTGAATAAGGGACCGGCGAAGAAGAGGTAAGCGTCGGCGGTTTCTACGATTTCCAAACTCGTCTCGTTACTCAACCTGACCATGCATCCAACAAAACAAACAGGGGACTTTCCTATAATAGGCACAAACAATACTAAATTGCTGCAACAATTTTTTTAAAACAAACGTATTCTCAAATCTAAAAAATAAAAATCGTGTATTATTTATACACTTGAAGAGTACGACGTTTTGATTTAAAAATGTAAATGTCTTTTCTAAATTATTTAATTTTTTTAAAAAATAACGTACTATATATACACTTGAAATATATAGGTCAATTTACATAATTTTTATCATTTTTAAATTACAACATTATTTTAGAATATTTTTTCAAACAACATTTTCTTCAATCTATATGAAAAAGAAAAAATCGCATACTATAAACTTGAAGAGTATGATGTTCTGATTTAAAAATCAATCAGTATTTTTTAAAATACTTAAATTATTTGAAGAATTTTTTTAAAAAATGATGTATTATTCACTTTGGAGTTTCAAGCTCAATTTAGATAATTTTTTTTATATTTTTAAAATTGCAACAACTTTTTAAGAGATCGTGTGCTCTACATTTGAAAAATATAGTGATTTTCAAAATAAAAATAAAAATTGATTTTATAAATTACTTAAAATATTTGAAGTTTTTTTTATTAAAAAACAATGTATTATTCACTTTAAAGTTTCTAGCTCAATTTACATAACTTTTATATTTTTAAAATTGCAATAACTTATTAAGAAATCGTGTACCATACATTGGGTGTTTTTTGAGATAAAAATGGAAACACATTTTTTAAATTATTTAAATTATTTGAAGATTTTTTGAAAATATTTTATTATTCACTTTGAAGTTTCTAGCTCAATTTACATAATTTTTTATATTTTTAAAATTGCAAAAACTTATAAGAGATTGTGTACTATACACTTAAAGAATAGGGTATTCTTTTAAATAAAAAATGTGTTTTTTAAATTACTTTAATTATTTAAAGTTTTTCTAAAATAATATATTATTCACTTTGAAGTTTCTAGCTCAATTTCAATAATTTTATATTTTTAAAATTGCAACAACTATTTAAGAGATTGTGTGCTATACACTTGAAGAATATGTTGTTTTTCGAAATAAAAATGCATTTTTTTAAATTACTTAAACTATTTAAAGTTTTTTTTTTGAAAACCATGTATTACTCACTTTGAAGTTTCTAGCTCAATTTATATAATTTTATATTGTTCAAATTACAACAACTTTTTAAAAGATCATGTACTATATAGTTGAAGAATAGAAAGTTTTTGGAGATAAAAATGAAATCGTGTTTTCTAAATTACCTCAATTATATGATTTTTTTTTGGAAAAAAAATGTATTATTCACTTCAAAGTTTATAGCTCAATTTACATAATTTTTATATTTTTAAATTACAACAACTTTTTAAGAGATCATGTACTATACACTTGAAGAATATGATGTTTTTAGAAATAAAAATGAAAACACTTTTTTTAAATTATGTATTATTCAATTTGACGTTTTTAGCTCAATTTACATCGGGTGTTTTAAAAAATGAATAGGGTGTTTTAAATTACCTAAATCATTAGAAGTTTTATGAAAATAATGTATTATTCACTTTGAAATTTCTAACTTAATTTACATCATTTTTATATTTTTAAAATTTCAAACATTTTTTAAGAGATTGTATACTATACATTTGAAGAAATTGGTGTTTTTCAAAATCAAAATAAAAATGTGCTTTTTTAAATTACTTAAATTATTTAAAGTTTTTTTGAAAATTATGTATTATTCACTTTGAAGCTTCTAGCTCAATTTAGATAAAATTTATATTTTTAAAATTATAACAGTTTTTTAAGAGATTGTGTATATGGTGTTTTTCAAATAAAAAATAAAACGCGAATTTTAATTTGCCTAAATTATTTAAAGCTTTCTAACAATAATGAATTATTCACTTTGAAATTTTGAACTAAATTTACATAATTTTTTATATTTTTAAAATTTTAACATATTTTTTTATAGACGATGTACTATACACTTGAAATAGGGTGTTTTTTTAAATAAAAAAAATATGGTATTTTTTAATTACAAAAATTATTTGTAGCTTTTTGAAAATATTATATTATTTACTTTAAAGTTTCTAACTCAATTTACATAATTTTTAGATTTTTAAAATTGCAATAGTTTTTTAGGGACTGTGTACTGCACACTTGAAGAATATGGTGTTTTTCGAAATGAAAATGAAAACGCGATTTTTTAATTACGTAAATTATTTGAAGTTTTTTGAAAACAATGTCTTATTCACTTTAAAGTTTCAATCTCAATTTACATTTTTAAAATTGTTACAGTTTTTTAGAGATCGTATACTTGAAGTATAGAGTGTTTTACAAATTAAAAATTAATAGGAGTATTTAAATTAGCTAAATTATTTTATGTTATTTGAAAACAATATATTATTCACTTTAAAGTTTCTAACTCGATTAACATAATTTTTTTATATTTTTAAAATTGCAGTAGTTTTTTTAGAGATTGTGTACTATACACTTTAAGATTATGGTGTTTTTTAAAATAAAAATGAAAATATAATTTTTAAATTACCTATATTATTTGTAGCTTTTTAAAAACAATGTCTTATTCACTTTGAAGTTTCAAGATCCATTTACCTTGTTTTTAATATTTTTAAAATTATAATAATTTTTTTAGAGATCGTGTACAACATCTTTTTACTTTGAAGTTTCACGATCTGTTTACCTTGTTTTTTATATTTTTAAAATTGCAACTATTTTTTTATGGATTGTTTACTATATACACTTGGAAAATATGGTGTTTTTCAAAACTAAAATGAATATGTGTTTTTAAATTACCTAGAAACTTTTTGAAAAGAATGTATTATTCACTCTGAAGTTTCTAATTCAATTAACATATTTTTTTATATTTTTTTATGAATTTTCAACACTTGAAGTATATGGTGTTTTTCAATATAAAAATGAATAGGGTGTTTTAAAATTACCTAAATTATTTGAAGCATTCTGAAAATAATTTATTATTCACTTTGAAGTTTCTAACTCAATTTACATAATTTTTATATTTTTAAAATTGCCACAATTATTTTTAGAAATTGTGTACTATACACTTGAAGAATATGATGTTTTTGGAATAAAAATTAAAATTGAATTTTTAATTTACCTAAATTATTTAAAGCTTTCTAAAAATAATGTATTATTCATTTTGAAATTTCTAACTGAATTTACTTAGTTTTTTACATTTATAAAATGTCAATTTTTTTTAGATTGTGTATTATACTATTGAAATATGGTGTTTTTTGAAATAAAAATAAATAGGATATTTTTAAATTACCTAAAATATTTGAAGTTTTCTAAAAAAATTTATTATTCAGTTTGAAGATTCAAATTTAATTTACATAATTTTTTATATTTTTAAAATTGTAACCATATTTTAGAGATTATATAGTATACACTTAAAAAATATGCTATTTTAGAATAAAAATGATAATGTGATTTAGAATCCGTTTAACTGGGGTGTGGTGTGATGTATGTTAAAAATTTTCCATTCGGAAACTAGTTTTCGAGAGAGGGCATTTCTGGAAAAAGAAATTTGTGTGGTGATGCAAGAATAATGTGTGATGAGAACAGTAGTCACACATTTCAACTAAAGCAATTCCTTAATTGGTAGCTTTATTTCTTTTTCCTCTTTTTTATTTTTTTTAAATGTACTCCCTTCGGACTCAAACATGCCAAAAGAAACCACATACTTTTTTCAACAAATACTACTATAAGTAATTCTTAATTATTTTGAGATTATTTAATGCTATAATTTCTCTTACTTAATATATCATTTGACTTTTATTACAGAAAATTGTACTCTTATAATAAATACAAGGTTAAAATACATATTTGGTCTTTTTATATTTTGTTGAAGTTTTATTTTGATCCTTTATATAAGGTTAAAATATTAATATTGAACTTTTCTTTTGAATTCGTTAGTGTAAGTTAACAGAACTGCATACGTGGCACCTATATGGAATTAACGGCGTTGTCATCCCTTTCCCGACTAAAATAACACCGTATTGAATTTTTTTCTTAAGCGTGTCTCCGTTAGTCTAAGTTAATAGAACTGCATACGCTTAAGAAAAAAATTTAATACGGTGTCATTTTACTTTGGAAAGGGATGACAACTAACGCCGTTAATGCCATGTAGGTGCCACGTATGCGGTTAACTAGACTAACGGATTTAAAGAAGAGACTAACGTTGGTTCAAAAAACAAACGTAAGGGACCAAATTGAGACAAAATAAATATAAATGATGAAAATAGGACTTCGATAAAACATAAAGGACCAAATGTGTATTTTAGCCTAAATACAATAAATGTCATTTTGGTAAATGGAATAAAATTTATATGAAACAAAAAAAAATGTAATCAATTAACTATTTAAATTTGCATAAAATAATTTTTTTGGCTTATATATGTGTGGACAATACATTTGAATAATAGTGTGTGTTTTCAAAATATTTTTTTTTTTATAAATTTTGTATTATACACTCGAAATATGGTATTTTTCGAAATAAAAATAAATAGATTATTTTTAAATTACCTAAACTATTTGAATTATTATGAAAAAATGTATTAATCACTTTGAAGTTTCTAACTCAATTTATATCATTTTTAATATTTTTAAAATTGCATCAGTTTTTTATAGATTGTGTACTATGCACTTTGAAGAATATCGCGTTTTTCAAATAAAAATAAAAATGCGATTTTTAATTTACCTAAATTATTTGAAGGATTTTAAAAATAATATATTATTCACTTTGAAGTTTCTAACTCAATTTACATAGTTTTTATATTTTTAAAATTGTAACAGTTTTTTTTTCATAGATTGTGTGCTATAAACTTAAAATATAGTGTTTTTTGAAAAAGAAATTAATAAATTATTTTTAAATTACATAAAATATTTAAAGTTTTTTTAAAAAATATTATTCACTTTGAAGATTCTAACTGTATATGCATAATTTTTTACATTTTTAAAATTGCAACAGTTTTTCAGACGTACTATACACTCGAAAAATGTGCTTTTTTCAAATAAAAATGAAAACTCAATTTTTAAGTTATGTGAAATGTTTGTAGCTTTTGGAAAACAATGTCTTTTTCAATTTGAAGTTTTTGTCTCCATTTACAATTTTTTCTTTTAAAATTGCAATAATTTTTTTAGAGATGGTTTAGTATACTTGAAGTATAGAGTGTTTCTAAAAATAAAAATGAATAAGGTGTTTCTTGATAACTTAAATTATTTAAAATTTTCTAAAAATAATATATTATTCATTTTGATGATTCTAACTTAATTTAAATAATTTTTTATATTTTTAAAATTGCAACAATTTTTTTTTAAAGATGATATACTATACACTTGAAGACTATGGTGTTTTTCGAAATGAAAATGAAAATATGATTTTTAAATTACCTAACTTATTTGAAGCCTTTTGAAATTAATGTCTTATTCACTTTGAAGTTTCAAGATCCATTTACCATATTTTTTATATTTTTAAAATTGTAAAAAAAAATAATTAGAGATCATGTGCAATACTGAATTTGAATAATAGGGTGTTTTCAGAAGTAAAAATTAATACCATGTTTTAAAATTATCTAAATTATTTGATGCTTTGTGAACACAATGTATTATTCATTTTGAAATTTCTAATTCAATTTACATAATTTTTTATATTTTTAAAATTGTAATAGTTTTTATATTTTCTTAAAAAAATTGCAAGACTTGACGTTTACGGTGGTTTTCAATATAAAAATAAATAGGGTGTTCTTTGAAGCATTCTGAAAATAATTTATTGTTTTCTTTAAAGTTTTTAATTTAATTTACATAAATTTTATATTTTTAACTTGAAGAATATGATGTTTTTTGAATAGAAATTAAAATACAATTTTTAATTTACCTAAATTTTTAAAGTTTTTTAAAAATAATGTATTATTCACTTTGAAATATGGTGTTTTTTCAAAAAAATAAATAAATTAATAGGATATTTTTAAATTATCTAAAATACTTGAAGCTTTCTAGAAAAAAAATTATTATTTACTTTGAAGATTTTAACTCAATTTATATAACTTTTTATATTTTTAAAATTGTAACTGTTTTTTAGAAATTGTGTACTATACACGTGAAGAATATATATATATATATATATATATATATATATATATATATATATATATATATATATGAGGTTTGCTAACGTACACCTACCTATTTTCTAGAAGGAGTACGTTAGCAAGCTACACCTTTTAGGTGTATTTTAAAATATCTAGTTATAGCTTGCTAATGTACTCCTTCTATAAAACAAGTGGGTGTACGTTAGCAAGCACCCTGTAGGGCTTGCTAACGTACACCCACTTGTTTTATAAAAGGAGTGCGTTAGCAAGCTACACTTGTAAGTGTATTTGAAAATTTCAAGTTATAACTTGTTAATGCACTCCTTCTAAAAAGCAAGTAGGTGTACGTTAACAAATCCATATTATATATATATATATATATATTGTTTTAGAATAAAAATGATAACGCGATTTAGAATCCGTTTTACTGTGGTGTGATATACGTTCAAAAATTCTCGTTCGAAAATTAATTTTCGAGTCAGGGCATTTTTGAAAAAAAAATTTTGTGATGAAAATAGTAGACACACATTCCAACTAAAGCGATTCCTTAATTGGCACCTTTATTTCTTTTTCCTCTTTTTTATTTATTTTAAATGTACTCCCTTCAGACCGAAACATATGCCGAAAGAACCACATACTTTTTTCAACAAAATACTATTATAAGTATTTTTATTTTTTGTTTTCATTCTATTAAATATTTTTAGTTTTTTCTTTGTAAAATTTTAAAAAACAAAAAACAGAAAATAAAAATAAAAAATAAAAATACAAACTAAATAACAACTTTAAAATTATTTAATTCTATAATTCCTCAGAAATCCTTCATTTAATATACCACTTGACTATGTACCAGAAAAAAATATACCACTTGACTTTTATTACAAAAAAAATTCACTCTTAAAATAAATACATTAAATGTCATTTTAGTAAATGGAATAAACTTTATATGAAACCAAAAAAATTAAATATAATTAATTAACTTTTTAAATTTTGCATAAAATATTTTTTTTGGCTTATACTACCTCCATTTTTATTTATTTGTCCATTTTGGACTAAAATATTCATATTAAAAAATATGATAATTATTCTTATTTTCACCAAAATAATGTTTAAACTCTTTATAATATTCTTTATCTCTCATTCTTGGTTCAAAAATAAAATATTAATTAGTGCTCCAATAAAATAAAGTGAATAATTGATAAAAGTGCATTTAATACTTCATTCGTTCCTTTTTATCTGTCCTCTAAGATAAAATCACACGTATTAAGAAAATCAATTTATATTTTTGCATCACAACATTTTAACACCCACTCTCCTAATTTATCTTTGTACTATTTTTTAAATTAATTTTGAATTATTTTGATTTACACAATAATGTGAGAATTAGTGGTGATTAGCATTAATTATAATGGTCATTCACGAGAATAGAAAATATGATTAGAATTGAGAGTATACATGGGAACTAAAAAATAGAGGACTGAGAGTAATTGTTCGTTGAATTTTGAAAATTTGTGAGAGTTAATTAAGCATTTCAAATGCAAAAGTATAATAACAAAAATAATAAATGTGCTCTTGAAATTCTAAAGAAACAAATAAAAAGAAACCAATTTTTTTCAGAACGAAGACAAATAAAAAGAATCAGAAAGAGTATCACCTTAAAACTGTGAATAGATAAAAAGAAACGAAATATTTTCTCAAAGCCGATAAAAATGAGCCAAGGTAGTACTTGTATATGCGTAAGAAAGAAAAACTCAAAAGAGGACACGACACACAGCACACATGAGGAGATCATAACTAAAGATTCGAAGAACAATGTGAAAATATTATTAAATACATTTAATTTGTTGCAATCTTAGTTAATAATTATCCTTAGGAGGGCGGGCATTGACAGCAGCAAGCCTGCATCCTAATTGAAGCAATTCCTTACTGGTATCATCTCTGTGTACTATCACTTCAATAAAACATAGCCTATTCTTTTTACTTCCCATTGCTGTTTCTATTGCTTCTATTAGCTCTTCCTCACATTGCACCTTCATGTAATTAAATAATTAACTATTACATTCTCAATTCTTATTATATATAATTTGTTGATTGACATTTCCAAGTAAGATTAATAATGTCTAACCTTGGCAGTCCAGCACTTGCCTTCACCATTGTCTATAGTTTCAACAAGTCCAGAGTAGTTCCAATTTTTGATGACATTGTAAGGTCCATCATGGATTTCCACCTCTGTTGTGTATCCTCCATTGTTTATTAAAAATATTATGCCATTCTGTCCACACCGCAACATTGTTGACACTTCTTGTGCAGTCATCTGTAAGAATTTCAAGTCTAGTTAATGTGTTAATTAAACCCTTATAATCAATTAAATTGTGAGTGAATATGAAATAGTGACACCTGAAAGCTACCATCACCAACACAAGTAATGACTCGCTTTTGGGGAGCAGCAGCTTGGGCATAACCGAGAGTAGCACCAATTGACCAACCAATTGATGCGTACTGCATCTGACACTCATACCTGTAAATTCCCTATTATTAGTCTCTTTTTCACTCTTAAATTGGTAGGAATATGTGAAAATGATTTACTTACCCGCAGCCTTGTGGAAGTTTGAACCTTTGGCAATGAAACCAAGCGTCACCAGTTTCAGCAAACACGACGGTGTCAGAGGATAACATGTTCTGTATATGCGCGAATAGAACACTGACTCTTAATGTCTCTTTTGGGTTGCATTGAATCGGGGAACCATCAGGAACGTGTATTCTTCGGTAGTTATCAAAAGAAGTTGTGTTGCGTTTGAGTTTATTGGCAAGCAATTGAAAGAAATCCTTCATGAAAATGGCTCCAAAGGCAGGGCCATTGGCGATGACAACTCGATTAGGATGAACTAGGATGGCGTTTGACATTTTAAGGGAGAGTGAATTGCCAAGAGAGGTAACGCCGTTGAATAAGGGGCCGGCAAAGAGGTAGGCGTCAGCGGTTTCAACGATTTCTGCACAATAGGAAGAGCTTGCAGCTCCCCAATAAGTTCCGATGAAGTTTGGATGGTGCTCAGGGACCATCCCTTTCGCTGAAGGCAACACTGCCATTGCATATCCACAACAATTGACCATTTTCATGAAAGCGCCGCGAGCGTTCGCCATTCGCAATCTTGGCCCCCCCATCAACACCGGTTTAACGGCCTTATTTAACATCTCTGCTGCCATTTCTGTCGCCATTTCCAAACTCGTCTCGTTACTCAACCTAACCATCCAGTAAGACAAAATTTTTAGCAAGTTAGGAACAAATTAAACAATATTAAATTGCTGGTTAGTGGTTAGAATGACAGTGGAAGCACGATCCTCTTCTATCTCTGCCCCTCTCCGGTATCTTAAGAACTTTATTCGAACTATTAATTAAATTTTTACACATTAACTAAATGAAGAACAGAACTTCTTCTCATAGTTGTTGGACCATTCAAAAGCCTGAGGGTATCTAGATCGATGAGATTGTCAATAATACATGGGACATACAAAATTGAAAAAAGAGATGTCGAGAGAGGAAGAATTCAGTCTTTTTTAAAAAAAGAAAAAACTTGAAATTTTAAAAGTAAGGAATATTGCTAAATAATATCATTAGGCCATTTGTTAACATTATTAAAATTAAAAAAATAATTATAAATACAGGTTATTTAATATTTCAAAAATACAAAAAGCTAAACTTTTTAACAATATTATTTATTACATTAAATTTCTTAAAAAATATCATCAAATCACTATAAATCATTTGACAAAAGTAATGACTTTAACTCTAACTCTAAGATTTTTTTTTTTTTCATAAGAGTTTAGTTAAGTTTGAAAATAAGAAAAATAAATGAAAAGAAAATACTAATAGAGGAGAGAAAATGGATGAAAGAAAAATTTTAAATTTTTGTTTCTAAAACTTAAATTTTTCTTTCATTTTCTCTTAAACCAAATAAAAGAAATTATTTCGTAATTTATAATTTTTTTTTAACCATTTTCATTCTATCCAACCAATCAAAACATAAATAAACTACACATATCACTAGGACGGTTCAAAAAGACCAAAAAAACTGCATCAAATTGATAATCAAACCAAACCGCACCACTTGATAAGAAATCAAAACCATAACCAAATATAAAAACCGGTTCCAAACTAGTTTGAAAAAATAAAAATGGTTGGTTTGGTCTGGTTCAAAAATCGGTTTAAACCGGTACGAATCAGTTTATACCGAAATGAGATTTTTTTGCATAAAAAAAACTGGTTTAAAATCAGTTCGAACCGATTTAGTCTAAAACGATCCAGTTTGAAACTGATTTGAAGACTACAAAAGTGATTCGATCCTATAAATTCAAGTATTTCTTTAATTTAGTGTGATTCTAATTTAAACTGATATTATGTCACAAATTTCGTGAAAAGAAAGTGAAGGGAGACAAGGGGATAAAAAATGATAAAGGTGCCATAAAGAAAAAACGTAGCTTAATGATTGACTCATTATTGGCTTTTTTTTCGACAGTAATAATTGACTAATTATTGTTGCAAATATTAATGAAAATAAGTTACTCCTTTTAGATAACACTAAGTTATAGTAATTTATATCTTATAATTTGTAGTTTATATGACCTTCATTTTGAAATATTAGTCGTTTTACCAAAAAAAAATTGTTCCAATATATTTGTCACATTCACATTACCAATGCTATATTTATTAATTATTTTCACTTTTATTATTTTTATAGCTAATAACTATGGAGTAAACTTTAAAGTCAATGATTATTTTAGTTTACTTATGCACTTTTTGTTAGATTCAATATAAATTAATTATTCTTCTTAATCCATGTGAAATCTTCTAAGATGACTAATATTTCAGAATGGAGGGAGTAGCTTGTAACTTATAATTTATGACTTATAATTGAGTAGAGATATTTGATAAAATTAGCTTATTAGTTAGCTTATATTTTTTAAATGACTTAAAAGGACAAGTAATAATTACATGTAATAAATTATTTGATAGAGTAAATATGTAATAAATGACTAGAGGATAAAATAGGAAAAAAATTATTGAAAGCTATTTTTCATAAGCTATAAGCTAGCTTTTCATAAGCTAGCTTATCAAAGGTAAAAGCTATAAGCTTGTTGTCACCAAATACCTTCATTTACCCATAAGCTACTAAATAATCTAAAAGCTTCTCTCTCATCACCTCCAACATCCATCAATCATATTTTATCTTTAATTAACGAGTCAACCAATATACTTAATGAAACTCAAGTTTCCAAAATGGTGCATAATACTTGTTACCAAAAAAATAAAAGTTTGGCAAGAGTTTGGAATTTGACATTGAAGATGTAAAGGTAGACGAATCAATGTCGTGAAGTTGAGAAGTTATTAAAAAGTTAAGTAGTAATAATTTAGGTGAGAAGATAAAATAAAGTAAAGTGAGTAATTAATAGAGATAATTTAAGTAAATCATATTAAAATTGTGTTGTAATTAGTAGCTTCTTAATATACCTAAAAATAGTTAAAATCACACTAGTGACATAAAATGCTAAAGAGTCTGACATAAAAAACAGAAAGAGTATAAATGAGCAATTAATGTTATTTTTCTACTTGACCATGGACTTTTGCTCACTTATGGTTTGTTTGGTTGAAAGGAAAATGAGAGGAAAGAAAATAGAATGAAAGAAAACACGAAAATTGAGGTATTTTTATTTGTTTGGTTGAAGTGAAAATTAAAGGAAAATGAAATGAAAAGTCGATTTATAGAAACAATAACTTTAAATTTTTCTTTCCCTCCATTTTTTTCTCCTCCCATTTTCTTTCCTCTCCACTTCTTTCCTTCCATTCCAAACAAAGCATTAGTTATATAACTTTAAATATTTTTTATAGAAAAATATACACACATATCATAAATCTCCTAGATCTCCACCACCAAGGATCCCAATCTCCAAGGTTTGATCCTTGGTGGTGAAGATCTAGGAGATTTATGATATGTGTGTGTATATTTTCTTATAAAAAATATTATTTTACTACTTACACCCTTATTATAATAACTATATGTTTTCATTAAACTTGTATGGTCTATTATCTATAAATAAAGATATAATAAAAATTAGGTAATAAATACTCTTTAAACTTTTAATATTTAATTATTTCTTCAATTTACGTTCATAACCTTAAATGGCTAAAAAAAATAGAGGGAGTAAATATGAGATTGATAAGAAAGAATCCCAAATTTTGTCAGTAATGTATTATGCGTGATGATAAATAGTTTCTTTACAATATTTATTAAAGTGTAATAAATACACAATTACTTATTTAATAAAGTATAATTAAATAATTTTTATATTTTTAAAACAATAAATTATTATATTTTTAATAAAACATTTATATTTGAGAATTCATAACCGATGCCAAGCGTATTAGTTAACATTTTTTTTTATTATAGTATTCCTTCCATTTCATAAGATAAACATATAATGTAAAATGTGTATTTTATATATTATAAGCACCTAAAAAATACAATGTATTTATTGTGTTTTTATTTTGCTATTATTTATTATTAAAATAAAATATTATTAATATTGTTAATTTTCAAGATAATGTATTACATTTATTTAGAAATAAAATTATAATAGTTATTAATTTTTTTAAAATGAATGCAATAATTATTTTATTTAGGGTCCGTTTGATTTGTAAATTTTTGAAGGATAGCACGGTACAAAATTATGTGTCCATTATTTGATTTAAAAAATAAAATTAGGACAGCACAAAAATGGGGACACAGCACAGCACAAAACCTCTATTTTTTGTCCCTTAGAAAACTACCGCACAACTCTTTTGTTCTCAGCACAAGAGTTATGAAAAGTCAACAATACCCTCCCATTTTCTCAACTTTAGTAGCTGTTGTGGCCCCTGTACGCTCATACGCAAGAAGTGGAGGAAAATTGTTTATTCGCACGAACAAAGAAGGCTGGAAAAAAAAGGCGCCAACTACCTCAGAGAAGAGGGAAAATTTTCTGGAAAAAAGAAGGTTGTGCTAACCTGTTTTCAATTTCTTTTATTTGGGTTCAAACACCCCAATTTCTTTGATCCTTATCTATTAGAGTAGTTGTGTTATTAGAGTTTCCAATTCTGTTTTGTTTTCATCACTCTAATTCAATGGAGATAAGAGAGAGCAATGAGATAATGAGAAAGCTTATTCTCCCCAAACCTCTTCACCATCACCAGAATGGGTAATTTGCGCCGTCCTACTTGTCTATAGCAACTTCTCTGTTTTTATCGTGATTGGAGATTAGGGATTTAGATCCCCTTTTATTTTTTTTCTTTATTTATTTGTTATATCTATTTTAAATAGGCTGGGTTCCAAATTAGGAGAGCGGTATAAAAAGAAAATTGTGAGCAGAAGATAAAATGAGTAGGTGGAATTGGGCAAGAGTTATCTGCTAGATTATTATTATTATTATTATCTTTGAAAAAGTTATCCCCTATTTTCTAGTTTAGAAACAAATCATAGCAGTTGTAAATACCTGAACTAGTTTATGATTATACCGATAATATATAATTAATATTTAATATCATCTGAGATGATATCACCCACACTCAAGTATCAACCAGATTGATTTTTCTTAGTAAAAGATGCCTTCTGAATTGCTGAGGCTAGTATTGCAATATATACTAAAATTATCTATATTATCTATATTATTCAACTATAGACATGCTCGAGCAAGGAATGTAATAGAGAGATGTTTTGGCCTTCTAAAGAAACGATGGGCTATATTAAGAAGCCCATCATTTTATCCTATTAGAACACAATGCAGAATTTTGTTGCTTATTACATAACTTTATACGCATGAATATGGCATTGGATCTAGAAGAGTTCACTCCACTTGTAGAAGATGAGGTACCTGTAGGCGAGGAGTCCATCAATGTAATTGGGACTGTTGAACCTAGCAATGAATGGACTCAGATGAGAGATACACTTGCACAAGAAATGTTCGTAGAATGGAATGATAGACGTAGGAGTTAGAGAATAAATAGTTCAGTCCAATGTCACTATTTTATGTATTTTGAATTGTTATGGTTTTGAATTTTATTTTATCATTGTATTAATGAACAAATATGCTTATTCTTTGAATGTAAATATTTATTTAATTTTATTTTTACAATTTGGATCTTATATGTTGTTAAGGTTGTTACTCTTCTTAAAAGTAATGATTTCATTATTTTTTAAAAATTTATTGATATTTGAAAGCTATAATTTATGTGGTTGTTTTATTGTGAAATCATATATTTATTGGTGTAGCATTTCAGGTTGTAGTTTTTTGTAATGGCAACCGAAGGAGAGAACAATGGTGTACAACCTAGAGAGAACCCAAGATCAAGACGTAACTGGAATGAACATGAGGAGGAAACTATGCTCACCATATTAGAGGAGATGGTAGTGGCTGGGCAAAAGCAAGAAAATGGGACATTCAAATCCGGTACTCATGAAGAAGTATTCAAAAGGATGAAAAATAAAATTCCTAGAATTGTTATAATTGTCAAGCAAGTTGTCAACAAGATGAAAAGGTGGACAACAAAGCTTAATGAAGTTGTTGATATGATGAACACTAGTGGGTTTGGATGGGATGACACAAGAAAATGTGTCACAGTTGATAGCGATCAAGTCCTATTGAGTTTTTAGAGGTATGTAACTTACTAGCTTGTATACCATAATAATTTTTATTGCCACTTTCATTCATTGGATAATTTTTTTTTCTTTCTATCACTTGCAGAAGCATCCTAAAGTTGGGAACCATGTTAATAAAGAATTCAAAGAATTTGAAAGGCTACAAGGAATTTTTGGCAAGGATCGTGCAAATGGGCAGAGGGCTGAAACTGCTGCAGATGCCGTGGAAAATGGTGAGAATCAAGCTGATGATGATGACTGGACACAACAGCATGATAACTCACCTAGTTCTGGTGGGAATACTTCAACTAGGAATGAACATGCTTCTGCTGAACCACCTCCAAAACGTCAACGACTTGCTCAAATAGCCTCTACATTTATTGAGAGTTTTAATAGCAAAATGGATGCGGTGACAATTGATTTTGCAAAAGTAGCGGATAAAATTCCTGATCCTTCAAAAAGAGATTTGGTTCAAGAGGTTAAGAAATTGGAATTAACTGAGGAAGAGGAAATTGAGTTGATTATAAAATTTTCTCAGAATCCACAATTTGAAAAGTTTTTTTGGGAGTTTCAAGGTACTTAAAGGGTGCGTTTGATGCAGGTACAGAACAATACAAATGGCTACAAATGAGGGGAGTTACTGGACAACTCTCTGGATTGTTTCTTGTTTGATTGTCAATGCACAGAACAAGAAAATTCATGTTGCGCTAAGTTTGATATGCATATGAACAGTACAGGACAACGTAAAATTGACTATTATACCCTTTGTACTATACCATGTTTGTTTTGTACATATCACTAGACACATTTATGATATTTTTTTAATATTTGTTCATTAATTTATATTTTTTACATTAATAAAAGAGTTTTATTTTTTTTACGGAATAAATTAATTTATTTTTTATATTGCTAAAAACTTTCTCCCGTACATAAGAGCTACAATATAAATAAGAAAGTGAAGGAAAAAATTAATAACATCCAAAGTACACATAATATAAAATATAATGTGTTTAATTAATAACTTCTAAAATATAAACTTATAATAATATCAAAGAAAATATAAACTTATAATGTATACATAAACCAAAAGAAAATAGTTACTTCTAAATTATAAGTCTACAATAAGTACATAAATGAAGTGAAAAAATAATTAAAATAGGTAATAATATTTAAAAATTCTAAAATAAATTTTAAATATATCTTTATGGCGCATCTAATAATCATCTTAAAATTTTTTTCTACTAATGTATTCTCATTATCCTCCTCGCAAAAAATGAGTAAGTAGTTTTTGTTTTCTATATTGGTTTTGGTTGTTATATATAAAAAGTACTACTCTAGTATTTAAAAATGGATAAAATGGTAAATATTGAAGAGCACATATTAATTACTTGGAAGTGGAAGAAAATGGGACTGGAATGAAGAAAGGGCGAGAGGCGGCAGACAAGTTGCAGGCAATGCTAATATAGACTGGCTTGCTTTCTGTCAAAGCAGCTGCAATGGCAACGTCAATCTTTTCATGTGCATCATCTACCTTCTTTATTACTGCCTGCACAATGAAATATATATTTATTCATTCATTCATTCAAATTCCATTCCTTATATTATTTTGAATTGGATGGAAAATAATAAGTAGTAGTAGTAGTAGTATAAAACAAAAGAAAAGGGTATACCTGATGGCAAGTTATGGGCTGAAAGCAACGAAGTTCCTGAGAGAAATCAGACAAGGCAATGGTGTGATGTAGAATAGCGTCAGTACCATAGTCATTGGTATTCGGACCCCCAACAATGCAAATTACGGGAATGTCCTCCGCGTAAGCGCCGGCAATAGCATTTAGAAGGCTAAGCCCACCAACGGTGAAGGTAACAACACATACCCCTATACCTTTACACCTGGCATACCCATCTGCCGCATAACCCGCATTCAGTTCGTTACAACACCCAATCAGGTTAAGCCCTGGTTCACCCACCATATAATCTAACAGACATAAGTTCGAATCCCCAGGCACCCCAAACACGTCCTTAACCCCAATTTCAACTAGACGCCGTGCTAGGTGATGCCCAACGCTACTCTTAACATTTCTACTACTCTCTTTTCCAATCTTCCCACTTAACGTACAAGCTAATTTACCCTTCACGGCTCCCTCATTTGGAAACCCATTCCCATGGTTGGAAATTACCTTGCATGTGTCCTCAGTTATGATATTACTAGCCTCCATCAAATTAATTAAGGACAATAGCAAAATAAATGCAACAACTATATGGAGAATCAAGAATGTTGTTTTTCTTAATTTCCTACTCCTAGTTCCCGGCCCAATGGTGAGTATTTATAGGGACTAAATTGTGATGATATGTTTATAAAAAAAATAAATAAATAAATTCCGATGATATGGACATTACACAATTTAATAATTAGGTCATAAACAGTTATTATCCAAGTCCAAGGCCAGATTATGATTCTCTTAATTAATGAAAATTATCTATCTTATATGTATCATGATATGCATGCTATATATTTATAATGGAGTATCTGTAATTTAGGTCTCACTACACTATAATTGATCAATAGCAACGTTAAGAACAAAATACCACAAAATATTACAAAATCATTAAAAATGTTACCTTTGTATATTTGCAAAATTGTATATAGACAATAATATTGCTAGATATCAATAATGTAGTAGTGCTTCAGCCTTTGATCTAAATGGATATTAATGTACACTCTGCTTTCATTATGCATCTTAGTCATTAACCAAGATAAACTCCTTAAGCCGAATTCCAACATAGATTTTATTACTGTGATATCATAAAATATTAGTTCATAACAATTTTCAATTTAAATGTGATAAAAAAGTAAAAGAGACAAATAAAAATGAAATGTCAATAATGAAAGAAAAATTAATATATAAATATAAGTTTTTTTAACATGTATAATATATAAAAAAAACATATCATTAATTGTATGTTAAACATAATTTCATTAATTTTTTTTTAAAAAAATAATTTTTTATTTTGGTTTCTTAACTTATGCAATATTGTACAGATTAAAAAATTCTAAAAAAATGGAAAATCATTTGATGATGATTATTGTTAAAAGAAGCAGTCACGTGGATAAGGAAAAAGAAAAAAAGTTTGTGGTGCTGTCGTCACTCACGATTAGAAAAAGTGAAAAAATAACAAAAAAGATAAAGTGACGACAGAGATGCAATAACCGGGGTCAGACTCATGTGTAGTCTGGTAGGGGTACAACTTGTAAAAACACACTTATTTTTAATAGACTTTACAATGAGGACAAACAATATCTCTCAGGATAAAACTGCAAATTTTAATTTATTTAAAAATGCTAAAATGGAAAAAAAAAAAGAAAAAAAAGAAAAGGCAGCTCCAATAGTTTATAGTTTTTTTTTTTTTTTTTTACACTAAGTCTATTTTCGACCAACAGTTGAAGATTAATCTTTTCAAGATAAAAAAATCATTGAATATATACCCGATCAGCATACTTAAAAAACTAAAATATCTATGAAGTATTACGAAATTTGATGTTAAATGATTTAGTAGATTGTGTCGACGGATTGCATAACTAAGTTGAAGAAATAAATGTAATTAATGAACTACTCCCTCCATTATACTGCCTCTGGTCCTTATTATAACACCATTTGAAGAAATTTGCTTGGTCCTTCTTATAAGATTTTCTCTTAATTTTTTGCATCATTAATTAATTTTTTTTCTAAAATGCCCTTATACCCCAACTACTCTTAGTGGAAGGTAAATGTGGTATTAATGATTTCAATAACTTAACTAGAGGGTAATATGGGAAAACTAATATAATTATAGACATAATTAATGACCCTAATCAAGTTAACTAGCTTTTCTTAATCCTTGTGAATTAGTTCGGGAGTCTTATAAAAAGGACCGGGGGTAGTACAATATATGTCGTTTTAGATGTTTTAATATTTTTCAGATTAGTTATCATTTTATATTTTCAATAATTATATTAATTGTTGTTTTTCAATTATACCCTAAAAGAAGAGAAAATTAATGTTGAGTATGGAAAAATAAGTTAATATAATGAGAGATAAACTTAATTATGAAAGAGAAAGGGTATAGTATAAGAAAATTAAGTATATTTTATTTTGTAAAACAAAAAAATATTAAATATTTTTCTTAATTATTGTGTCAAAACTTTAAAGGGCAGGTATTGTGAAAGGGAGGGAGTACCTCCAAAATCATATAAACAAAAAATTAACTAATATATGTATTTTAAAAATAATTAGTTAATTACATCTAATTTTTTAGGTTTCATGGAAAACATAAACTTAAATTACTAAAATATCATTCATGATATTTATTGCAAAGTAGAAATAATAACATTAAATGAAGAATAAATTAAAAATAATAACATTAAATAAAAAAAATAATTAAAATTTACTTATATTAAAAAATTTAGAGTTTTATTTATATTTAAATCTAGATATAATACTAATAATAACTTTTTCGTATTTATAGTTTATATCGATACCATAGTAATACTAAGATATAGTTAAATTTACACTTGGCATAAGATGATGATTTTTTGTCATCTAATAATCTTTTGATAATACAAAATTGTATGCATACATTGGTCTTAAAGGCCTATCAAAAAAAATAAATAAAGAATTTTTCTAACATGTTCAAACATTGCACAAATAAAAATTTTAAAATAGAAAAAAATACAAATAATGAATGTATGTTAAATATAAAACTCAATTAATTTATGTCTTTTCCTATGAAAAGATTTTCCTTTGAGATATGTTGCACAGGTTAGAAAAACCAATAAATAAATGTCCAAGTCATGTAGCTCAGTTGGTAAGCGCATGAGAACATGCGTATGTGAGTATGAGATTTGATCCCCAGTTGTACTGTTTTTTTATGAACAAAATAAATATATAAATAAATACTCCATCCGTTCCATAATATAAGTCCTAACTACCAAAAAGTCTTGTCCCATAATATAAGCACCTATACACAAAATTAGAAGCATTTATTATGATTTTTTAACTTTCAAAGTCATCTAACCAATAGAAAATAATTGAGTTGAAATTTAATTAGTATAACATCTCAATAATCTGATTAATAATTTTAATTCCAATAATTTAACGACCTTTCTTAAATTGTGTGAAATGTTAGTTGAGACTTATATTATGGGACAGAGAAAATATATATATAGGGTTTTTCTAACTGCACAAGTTAATACTACCTCCGGTCTTTTTATAGGACCATTTGGAGAAATTTTCTTGGTCCTATATATAAGGTCCTTTATAAAATTCAAGAGGTAATTATTAATATTTTCCTTGTCTATTCTTGTAATAAATGAAGAAATAATGAGTACAATTAATGCATTGGTTAAAAATATTGACTTTAAATAAGGATAAACTTAGAAAATTGTACTAGTATTTTTTAAAAAATAAGGCATTAAATAATGTTATTAGTAGTTTTCTTAATCCGTGTGAATTGGTTAGATAGTCTTATAAAAAGGACCAGAGGTAGTAATGATTAGCAACTAATAAAATTTTATGTAAAGAGAAGTTATTAAGTAGTGGGTGATGAGGGATTTAGTAGGTGTCCATAGGGTATAGAGGATAGTGTTTTGACATTATAGTATTGGAATCCAACTATTAAAAAATCCAATCTAATTATTGTTAACTTGTGTCCATAGGTACAAGTTACAAAATATATATATATATATATATATATATATATATATATATATATATATATATATGATATAGGATCCGTTGACACTAATTGGTTTTACATCAATTCTTATACCAACTAAAAGTGATATGTCAAAGTTTTTTTTTACGAAGTTTTTATTTTTTTTATTTACACCAATTACGTATTTTAATATTTCTCTCTCGTCACCTTATTTATTCATCAATCATTATTTCTCTTATTAATTATTTTGTCAACCAATTTAACTTATAATTGGACATATTAGTTCACTCATATTAAAAACATATCAATATCAATAATTTTTTAATATGTGTAAAAAAAATTTAAATGACTAAAGTTGTAGAACAGAGTAGTAAGTAAGAGAATTTACTGAAGATTCAGAAGTATTAATTAAATATTGCATTAAGATAGTAAGGCGAGGAGCTGAACAATTATATTCCTGTTTCAAGAGAAAATTGAGAAATCTCTTACCCAAAATTGATAAAAGATTTTTATTTTTTATTTTTACAAAAGGCCAAATTGATAAAAGTTTAACGCGTCAGTCAATTACAAATATATAGGACTTATTTGAAACAGTTTTATTTTTTATTTTTAAAAATTGTATTTTAAAACAGTTTTCAGAAACCGTTTTTAAAAAAAGTGAGAGGAGTTTTCAATACAAATTTGTATGTAAATTCAGAAAATTGAAAACTGAAAACTAAAACATGTTTGAGATGTTTTCATATTTTAGTTTTTAAATACTAAAAAACAAAAACTGTTCCCGAAAACTGTTTTTGAAAACTCGACTGTCAAACATGTTTTTTTTAAAAACAGAAAATTACTTTAAAAAAGAGATCAAACAAACCCATATTCTCTCTTCAATTATTTTTCTGTCGGTTGTAGACAATTGTTAGGGTAGAAGGAAATAATGAAGTAAAAGAACATTATTATGAGATAAAATAAATTTAGAAGAAAGAAATTTGAATTTATTTCAGAGGTAGGTTAATACCTTTTTTAATTTTTTCTTAAAACTAAATAAAAAATATATTGCTATCTGTATTTTTAAAAATTCTACTATAATATTATTGACCTTTAGTCTATATAATATTTGTAAAAATGTTATAAATACAATAAAAAAGATAATATTTTTTAACAATTTAATAATATTTTTAAAATGATGTGTTAAAACCTTTTTGTAATATGGTCTATATATAATATTTATAAAAAATGTTGCAAATACACAAAGACAATATTTTTAATAATTTGATAATCTTTTTTAGTAATTTATTAATATTTTTTCAAACGTTACTAAATGTTAATAATGCTTAGTCAATTTCTTATATAACCTTTAGTTTGTCCTTTAATACATTGTTGTATCTAGTGAAAGTATATGAAATAAGAGAAGTTAATCTTAATCATACAATCATTCATGAATGGTTGACATTATTTTACTAAAATCAAATTTCAACCATTAAGTATAATTAGATGGTTGGAATTAATGGTTTGTTTAGTTTAAGGGAAAGAAAATGAAAAAAAAAAGGAAAATCATGTAAATCAATGCATTTTTCCTTGCTTGCATGATTCAATAAAAAATAGAAGAAAGTAAATATAAAATTTCACCTCTAGAAAAAAAATATACACTTTTCTTTTTTTTTTATTCTTTTCCTATCTCATTTTTCTTACCATTCTAGTTTTTTCTAGGCTAAAATACAATTTTAGTCCCCTACTTTATTGAAAAGTCTCAATTTAGTCGCTTATGTTTTAAAAGTTTCAATTTGATTCCTTATATTTTAAAAGTTTCAGTTTGGTCTCTTACGTTGTATTTATGTATCACTTTTGTCCCTTATGTTATATCTTTTTACCAAGTAAGGATCCAAAATAAGGGACCAAAATTATTCAAAAATACAACATAAGGGATCAAAGTGATTCAAAAAATGCAAAATAAATGATCAAAGTGAAACTTCTTAAATATAAGGAACCAAATTAAAACTTTTAAAACATAAAAAACCAAATCAAAACTTTTTGATAACATATGGGACCAAAAAATGTATTTTAGCATTTTTTTTTATAAATTCAAACATAGAGTCATTCTTGTTATACTCTTACCTCTCACTTGATATATAATACTTATAATCTTATATTGATAATTACCTTTCACTTGATATATAAAACTTATATGGATAACTATACACTTCAAAAATAGTAATTATAATGAAGAATATCTAAATGAAAATAAATCTTTCGACACTAATTATCATGAAAAAATGGAGGAGAAAATGAAAGATGAGAGAAAATTTATGTGGTTTGAATGAAGGGAAATCATGATAGAGGAGAAAAAAATTAATGGAGCAATGCTATATTCTCCTAATAATCCTCCTAAATATCTTCCTAATATTATACTCCCTCGGGTCCTTATTATAAGGCACATTTTGGAAGAATTTTGTGGTTCTTTTTATAAGGCATTGCACAAATCCCATAAAGTATTTATGGTTATTTTTCTTATTTGCCCCTATTAAATGTCTTAACTTTATTATACCAACCACTAAACAAAATATTTAAGGAAGGGTAAAATTAATATATCATCCCACTTTTTAAGAAAATTGATGCAACCAACTATCTTTATTGATATGCGTAATTTAGGTATTTATGCCTTATAATAAAGACCAGAGAAAGTATAAAGTATGAAATTAAATGTAATTTTAATCTTGAAAATATAAAATACATCAAAAACATTTTTTAATAAATAATTAATAAGATTTTTAAGAATTTCAATTAAGAATATTTAGAATTATGGGGTCCACATGAGAAAATTTGAAGTGCTCAATGATGAAACATGCATTGGAATGATGAACAAAATTTGTCCCTTCCCCACTCTAACAAATGCTTTAAATTCATCATTGCTCAAATTAATAGGTTATGGTGGACAATTTGACAGGGGGACCGGGGTAAGGAACATCCAAAATGCAGAAATGTCATTAATAGTATTTTATCTTTTAGTAAGCTTTTACTCGCTCAGTATTTTTATTGGTAAATGATATTTAGTGTCTTAAAGACAGAATTCAAATATAGTTAAAAGATGTTGAAATGTGTAATTTTTTATATTTTCGAGAGACGGAATAATGTGCTCTTATAATTATTTTTGTACTTCTAGTAACCTTAACTAGTGCCTTTAGGGCACTGTATATCAAGACTCATTTTTATTTGTTAGTCTTTTTTAGCACTTTGACTATATTTATTTTTATTTTTATTTTTCACTTTAATATACAATTAATATTATTTTTACATTTTCACCCCTAAATTAATGTATATTTCCATTAAGTATTTCAGTTTTTTAACTCAGTGCAATATTGCACAGGTTAAGCATCTCAAAAGAGAAGCTTTTCATAGGAAAAGACAAAAATTAATTGAGTTTTATATTCAACATATATTTATTACTTACATTTTTTTTCTATTTTAAGATTCTTATCCTGTGTAATGCACAGGTTAGAAAAATCCGTAGGCAGAGCTACGTTGACACAATGAGGGGGCCTCGGCCCCCCAATTGCAAGAAAAAATTGTTAATATGTATATATAAATTTTTAAAATATAAATAAAAATTAGTAGCATTCTAAGTAATTGTCCCCCTCCCCCCAAAATTTTGATCTATTTAGTTATTTATATTTAGCCCCCCAAAAAATTTTGGGCTAGCTCCACCCCCGGAAAAAACCTAAGTATTTATGTCACTAGTAACAAATAAGGGGTATAGTAGGAAATTAAGCCTTAAATGCTTATTGAAACTTGAACACGCAATTATTTCCTTAATTCTGGAGTAATACCTTAAAAGACTAACAAATAAAAACGGAAGGAGTACTTTTTTAAGAAATAGATAATACTTGTCAAAATTAAATTAGTATAAAAATTTAGCATTATTTTTTTATTGAATGAATATTAAAACATTAATTATTAACCCAATTAAACACATAATAGAATTGATAAATATGCAATTAATACTTTCAAAAAATATAAGTAAACATTTGTAAAAAAAATCAGAGGGAGTATTTGTAGTATTACTCTATAATAAATACTACTACCTCCATTTGTATCCCCTCAAAAAAAATTTGACATTTTTTTTTATAAATTTGGACCACAAAAATAAGGACTATTTATTATGTCTTTTTAATTTTACCCTTAATTAATTATGGTGGTTGAATTGTGTTTTAAATAATAGAGAGAGATGATTAGATTTTAATTAGGGTAATAGTGGAAAAAATTAAACTTTTTTAAAAGTCAATGCATTTTCTGGATGTTAGCACTTTTCTTAATATACTCCATCCATTTCAAAATGATAGTCATTTGAGGAATTAAGGTTATTTTACGAAAATTAGAAAATAAAATAAATGTCATAATGAGTAAAACAATTTTGGAATAGTAAACTATCCTCATTAATTATTGAAACATTAATTATGCTGACATAGTTGCTAGTTGAGCATTAACTATTTTATAAAGGTATAATAGAGAAAAGAACATTTAATAATGCATTAAAAATATAAAACGACAATCAATTTAAAACAAAATTATTTATGTAAAATGACACTTATTATGAAATGGAAGAAATATATGTATATATTTTTAGGAGCTTACTTACATAAATTTTATCTTTTTATATAAAATAAAAAAATAATAATAAATGCATTTAACTAACTTCATAATACTCTCTCAATTCCAAATTATAGTCTTAATTGCATCTTTTAAATTTTATAAGAAAAAAACCTAGAATAGGTGTCCCAAAATTATCTTCATTTAATTATGTTTCATTTCCAATGTAGAAGAGTTTGTTGAAGTGATTTATTTGAGAAAAATGTTAAATCTTTGTATAAAATTTTTTTATAAATTATTTTATTCACTTAATTTTGATAATTGTTATTTATCATTTTAAAAAATAAATATTTAGTGAAAGATAGATAACAATTGTCAAAATTAAATAGATAAAAAAATTTATAAGAGAATTTAGTAGAAAAATTTAATATTTTTCTTTGTTTGAATAAGTTAACTAAGCAATAAATAAGGTAGAGATAGTTTATGAGATATTAGATTTTTTAAGAAGAGAACATTTAGAAAATGTATTATAATTTTTAGATGAAATCAATTAAATTTAATACTCTCTGTTTCACAATATTTGTCATGTAAAATTTTGACATAATAACTAAGGAAAATATTTAACACTCTTGATTTTATAAAATAAACTACTTTCTCTGTGCCTATTTATCTATCCAATTGAGGGTAAAACACACTTATTAATGAATGTAATAATTAATCTTGTTTTTATCAAAATAATTTTTAGAATAATATGCTCTTATGATTAATTTTCTACTTCTAGTAACTTAACTAGTGCCCAAATATCAAGACCCTTACTTTTTTTCTCTCATTGTTTTATTGGTTCATTATTGGAGCATTAATTAGTACCTAATCAAATATAAGGGTAAAATAGATAAAAATGAAATTAATACTACCTTGAAAACATAAATTGACAGATAAATAGAAACAAAAGTTTTTCTCTCTCTAGACAGATAAAAAAGAAAGAAAGGAGTAATTAATTTCCTAATATATAATTTCTCTTTCATAACAAATTTTTTCGCTCATTACATTAACTTTTCTCTCCGAACACAACATTAACTCTCTCTCTCCTTTAAGAGTATAATTGAAAAGATCGATTAACATTATCATTGAAAATGTAAAGTGACAAGTAATTTAAAAAGAATTAAAACGACTAAAACTACAGGTATTGTGGAACAAAGGGAGTGTTATAAGTAGTAATTAACTAATTTTCTCAATATATATGTAAATTAGTTTTTTTTCTTATAAATTATTTTTATTATTTTATATTATAAGATCCTTTTAAGACAATATTAATACTTTATAATATAAGACTCCATTCAATTTTTTAGGAGTATTAATTATTTTTTTTATATTTATCCATTATAATTAATAAAATTTTATAAAGATCATGTGAAATAATTAATATAATAATAAAAGAAAAAATAGATAAATTAAAAATATTTCATAATATAAGACATATACAATTGTCTTACATGCTAATTTCTCCCACGCACTCCCATCAAGGCATCAACCATGTACTATTGTACCATTTTAATAATATTTAACATTTACTACTTCCGTTTTTATTTATTTGTCCACTTTATACTAAAATACGCATATTAAAAAATATAATTATTTTTTTTATTTTCACCAAAATAATATTTAAACTCCTTATAAAACCATTTATCTCTCCTTTTTTGATTAATTTAAAAGTATAATTTCAATTGATGCTCTAATCAAATAAAGGGTATATAATTGATAAAAATGCATTTAATATCACTTTGAAACTCTAAGTGGACATATAAAAATAAACAATTTTTTTCTAAAAAATGGACAGATAAAAAGGAACGAAGATAGTATTTATTAAATATAGAAGTGATAATATAAAATTTAGAGTGACAATAACCATTCTCTTAATTTTATTTTATATTTCATTTCATTAACTGATAGTAAAATTATTCTACATAATCTTTGTTGAGATATTGTTGATGTTGGATAAGATTTTATGACTTGTAAAAATTTTAGTTTTGCTTAAACAATGAAGTGCCTGTTTGGTTTAGATTTTAATAAAATAAAAAGTGAAAAATATATAAATTGAAGTAAATATTAATAGTTGAGATTATTAATACATAAAAATTGAGACCATCTAATAAAAATAAATATTTTTAATTTTGATCAAAATTAACATTGATCAAAACAAAATCTAAAATAAACAAGTCTAAAATTATTAACATTATAAAAAAAAAACACTAATTAGAAAAGCAAGTGTACTTACACCGAATGATTAGTGTATTTCGTTTTAGCAGTTGTTTTTGTCAACATTTTTTTCTTAATGACCAATCAGTGTATTTTTCTTTGTTTTTTTTTGGAATGACGTTTTGTTGCTGAGGAGGCCAAGGTCCAAAAATAAAAGTGAAAAATCTTTTTTATTGGACCAAATTTCCAATGGAAAATAAAATCTATGTTAGTGGGAGTACACTTGTATCATCCTAGTCCTAGGCCATTTAGGCCTTCTCTTTAGGCTTCTGCCGTTTGGTCCTTCTCTTTCGGCTTCTTTTAACTTGTTATAAATAAAGAGGAGTTTTTTAAGGAAAATGTTTTAAAATGCTCTCAACTCTCAAGTCTCAACAACAAACTTATATTGAAAAATAAATAAATATTTATCACAGTTTTTAAATATATGAAAAAAGTTAACTAAATCACACTGTTAACTTTGTTTCACTTTATTAATATAAGAGAAAATATGACCGAGAAACCAATATGACATGGCAGTGTGGCACTAACATAAAATATTATTTTAAAATTTGAGACATGGTATAATAAATAAAAAATATTCTTTTTTTATTATTAAAAAGAATAAAAACGGTAAATGTTTTATGAAGAGAAGCAGGGAATATATATGTTGAGAAAGGGTAAGCAGTAAAGAAGAGAAGTTGGTGAAGATGCGGCCATGGCAGAGGCATGTGGGGGAGAAGAGTTGCAGCCTACGTGGCACAAATCCTACCACGCAACTCTCAAACACTTTAACTTATTTTCACTTTGAGAAATTAATTAAACTCCATAAATGATAAATGCTGACCGAAAACTAAATGTGTTGATTTAATTTGGTTGAAATGAAGAATATTAAATTGAAAAAGATTTGATTGGTAGTGAGTCCGGATAAGTTGGAAGTATTATGTGCATGGCAAAACCAAAACCATCCATTTATAGGGTGGACACCATTTCTATTTGTGGTGTCTGACAGCCAGGTAAACTCACACTACTCCCTCTCTCTATCTCATCCCCCTTCAAACCCTAAATACACACTTGACACTAAGTGTGTGTTTGAATTGACGTCGGATCACGTCAAATCACATTAAGATACATAAATTAATGGTTGAGATAAATTTAACACATAAACCGAGACGGATCCAATAAACGCAACAAATAGCGTTGAAGTGAATCCACATTAAAGACACTAAACATGATTCATTTCAAAACGATCTTCACCTTCACGTCTTATGGTAATTTTCTCATTGCTTTATGGCTTTATGTACTAGTGTTTCTACGTTATGTTATTTGCTTATATGGCAACAAAAGTTACAGCTAGAATATGTTAAGTGTCACATCCACCTTAGAGTATATAATTAGTGTGACATTTTTTTTTATGAGCTAGTTTTTAAAAATGAATTATGACTTATAACCTAAAATTTAAGATAATATTAGAGTTAGGTCACTCATAGATATAAATTTCATTCCAGATGTCTTGTCTTGAGCGTGAGAGGATGTGTTAAAACTAGTGTTGAGAGAACCGGACTGGACCGGCCGAACCGAGAACCAGTGACTTGGCAGTCCAACGTAAGCAGAAAACCAGCCTGGAGGAGAACCGGCCAGGAACCGGACGAATCGGAATAAAACCGACAAAACCGGGTAAAACCGGGTTTGAACCAGTTTACCCGGTTTTTATTTAAAAATTGAAAAAAAAAAGAAATCAGAAAAACGACGTCTCTATATTTCAGAAACCAAACCAAACCTAAAGCCCTTGATTTCTTCTTTCAATTTCTGGTAAATATATTGCTCCTTTATTAATTTGTTCGGTTGTTTATTGCTGTACATACATATATATTAATTTGTTCATTGTTGAACCTGTACATATATATTAAAAAAATGATTACTTATTTTAAATTTATTGGTGAACCTGAACATATAATTATTAGCCATTCAAATTCATTGAAGCAAGGTTCTCTATGCGTATCATTATTTTTCAATATATGATCCTTGAACTTGTACATATGATTATTTATTTATGCGTGGTGCTGTATCATTATTTATTTATTTCAAATTCATTGCATGCGCATTAGTTGCTATTCTTGACTTGAGTGACTTTGTTGACTTATATGCATGGTGCTGCTGGTAGTTTTTCTTTTTCTTTTTGATAGCTGCAACCTGAAATGATTTTTGCTTGTGTCCTGTTTTTGATTTAGCATGTTGTTCTGTGATGGGTATAAGAGTAGATTCTTGATAAATTTTTGTTGTTTGTTATTCGAAGGAATTATAAAATGTTTGTTTAATGCATTTTTTATTTTTGTTCATTTGTGCTGTTGGATATTTGGATATAGAAATGGTAAGATTATGTTAATTTTGATGTTATACATTACTTATTTGTATGTTTTTTTTTGCTAAATAATTTTATAAGGCATTATAATAATAAATTTAAATATATTTAATTGAACCGGTCCGACCCTGGTTCGATTACCGGTCCGGTTCTCTTAACATTGGTTAAAACGTTGAGAAACCCCACATTGGGTATAAATATGACTATTATAAAACATATAAGTGTATAACAATTTTTTTCGAGTTAATTTTTAGTTAGACCCAAATTCAAATTTAGGAACTCTCACTAATTATTCTTTTTCAATTCACAACATATTATTTTAGGTGAACATCAAGGTACTTCTCCTTCATCAAACTAATTATTTTAGGCATAAAAACATCAAATTGTATTTTACCTCTCTCACAAAGAAGTCTTTTTTACACACAATGTATTTTCAATTTACAAGATTACCAAACATTTATTACAGATTTTATGGAGATTGGTATAAACTCAAGGGTCATAGTGAAAACAACAATTCTCAATGTTGGTACAAGTAGGACCAAACATATAACCACAAGTCATAGTCATTTTGCCTCCCAGCAACTACCGCTTGTTTTAACAGTCGCTTTCTTTTTTTCTTTTTATTGTTTATATGGAAAAGAGATTTACCATTTATGTTAACTGAAAGATTTTCTGTTTTTACTGTGGCTTTGAATCTGATTGAGCTTACAAAAGCCAAATGGTGGGTTCATTGATGATCAATCAAGTGGAAAGCAATTTCGTAAACCCCAAATAATCATGTTAAGGAATTGAGTTTTCCATTGTCAAAGGAATGTTTTTGGAACGTAACAAATGACCAATAGCACATAAAGGAATAATAAAATTATCTGAAAAGGAAGAGACATGTATGGTCCTCAAGCATAAATTAAAGAACTGAAACTTTCTGTCTTCATACATTGACTCATAAATAAGCTTATAGAAACAGAAACTTATTAGAAGATCATTCATTCTTCATTCACAAATTAAACTCTTGAGTGTGCCCATTTCATCACAGCCTGTAAGAGTTTAAGAAAACGACAAATTTGTTTTCAAGATAACTAATAATTCCAAGTAACCATCCCATGTGGGGTTCCTCTTGCTTTCAGTGAAGAACTGTGTCTAGTCACTCTGCTCTTTTTCTCTAACACCTTTTTTGTTTTTTTGTTTTTTTTTTTCGGTTTCTGGTTGTGATTCTGAGTTGAAGCACTACTTTCCTGAGAAAATTCTAGGCAAGTTCATTCTTTTGAATCTGGTTAATTTGATTCCAGCATGTGGGAATCAGAGAGCGAGTCAGCTTCAGGACACAAATATGGAGGTGGAATTCTCACTTCAAGTAGCCATAGTATCAAGACAGAAGGATTTGTTCAAAGAGGTCACTCTTGGTATGTTAAAATTTGAAACTAAGATGGAAATTTCACATGATATTGTTTTGTAATTTGTACTCTTAAAGAACATGTAAGATGCTTAAAAATCTAGTTTTTATGCAGGTATGTTGCAACTGATATTCCAAGTGATTTTCTAGTTCAGATTGGAGAAGCTAGCTTCCATTTGCATAAGGTAGGTACTACTTACTTGCCCAGAATTTCTTTTGTGAAGTTTGAATTTTTGTACCATCACCATGTGGTTTTATATTAAGAAGAGATAGATAAGGTACTACTGCTACTACTACTGCTACTCATTTGTCAGTTGAATTTTGTGTCTTTTTTTTTCTTCCTCTTTTGCTGTGGAAGTATCCTTTGATATCTAGAAGTGGAAAGCTGAACAGAATCATATACGAATCACGCGAGCGGGATTTGAACAAGATAGTTATGGATGATATCCCTGGTGGGCCTGAGGGTTTTGAACTTGCAGCCAAGTTCTGCTATGGAATTGCAGTTGATTTAACAGCAGGAAACATCTCTGGCCTAAGATGTGCCGCCGAGTATCTCGAAATGACAGAGGATTTAGAGGAAGGAAATCTCATATTCAAGACAGAAGCATTCCTTAGCTATGTTGTCTTGTCTTCTTGGAGAGACTCAATAGTAGTCTTGAAAAGCTGCGAGAAGCTCTCGCCTTGGGCCGAAAACCTTCAAATCGTTCGCCGGTGCAGCGAGTCCATAGCTTGGAAAGCTTGTGCCAATCCGAAAGGAATAAAGTGGTCTTACACTGGAAGAACAGCCAAGATTTCAAGCCCAAAGTGGAATGACATGAAAGACTCATCAAGCCCAAGTATGAACCAACAAGTTCCTCCTGATTGGTGGTTTGAAGATGTCTCAATCCTTAGGATTGATCACTTTGTTAGAGTCATTACAGCAATTAAGGTAAAAGGCATGAGATTTGAACTAATAGGTGCTGCAATAATGCATTATGCAAGTAAATGGCTACCAGGGTTGATTTCTGACACAACAACTGCATGTGATGAATCAAGTAATTTCAGTATAAGTAATAGTAGTAGTAGTGGAAATAGTTGGAAAGGTGGCCTTCATATGATTGTGGCTGGAAATAGAGATGAAAACAGTGCAAGTATTCAAGCTAAAGATCAAAGGATGATAGTTGAGAGCCTCATAAGCATTATTCCACCTCAGAAGGACAGTGTCTCATGTAGCTTCCTTCTTAGGCTCTTGAGAATGGCAATTATGTTGAAAGTTGCACCAGCACTTGTTACTGAACTAGAGAAAAGGGTAGGGATGCAATTTGAAGAGGCTAAACTCTCTGATCTTCTAATTCCTTGTTATGATAAAGGTGAGACTATGTATGATGTGGATCTTGTTCAGAGGCTGTTGGAGCATTTTCTTGTTCAAGAACAAACTGAAAGTTCAAGTCCAAGTCCAAGCAGAATGTCATTTTCTGAGAAACATATGGGAATGGGATGTAACCTCAATGCCAAGACAAGAGTGGCAAGGCTTGTTGACAGTTATCTTACTGAGGTTTCCAGAGATAGAAACCTTTCCTTAACAAAATTTCAGGTGCTTGCGGAAGCTTTGCCTGAGTCTGCTAGGACCTGTGATGATGGACTTTATAGAGCAATTGATTCCTATCTTAAGGTAAATTAATCCATGTTTCTAAGGAAAATGCTGTCTTCTTAATGATTTTGAGTGTATGTTTGGATACATAATGTCAAACCAGACTAAACATAAATCCAAAACGTGAAAATTACTTAGTCGTGTTAGATCCATGTTTACCCTATCCAAACATGAAGCCAAACACACTTAATCACCTAGAGTTACATCTTATTAAAGTTGAAATCTTGGCAATGCATTCACTTTATAGAACATCTTTTCTTGATTCTCCCATGTATGTGGCAAAATACCATTTTATTTATAAATGTATACAGAAGGTTAATTTTATATGCATCAGTTTGGAGAGGAGAAGAAAGGAAGAGAACTTCTGATAAACTATATTGACGTGTGCTTCACTCTTCTTCCTTTTTTTTTTTCAATGGATTTCTATTTATGGAATTCTTATCTATGAAACATGAAAACAGGCACATCCAACACTTTCTGAGCACGAAAGGAAGCGACTCTGCCGCGTGATGGATTGTCAGAAACTGTCAATTGATGCATGCATGCATGCTGCACAAAATGAAAGGCTTCCATTAAGGGTGGTAGTGCAAGTTCTATTTGCTGAGCAAGTGAAAATAAGCAATGCACTTGCCACCACTTCACTCAAAGATCTTGAATCTCATAATCAGCCAATGGTTACAAACAGGAGAACAATTCTTGAAGGGACACCACAATCATTCCAAGAAGGATGGACAAGTGCTAAAAAAGATATTAACACATTGAAGTTTGAGCTTGAGAGTGTGAAAGTTAAGTACTTGGAGCTTCAAAATGATATGGCAAGTTTGCAGAAACAGTTTGATAAGATGCTAAAACAGAAACATACTTCTGCATGGAGTAGTGGTTGGAAGAAACTGAGCAAACTTGGAAAGAGTACAAGTGTAGAAAATCATGATAATTCACCTAGGGTTCAAGCTTCAGCTGAACAGATCAGAAAGACTACTAGAAGGTGGAGAAACTCAATATCCTGATTCCTGAAAGATGAATATTCTTATTTCTGTGTACTCTGTATTTTTATTTCTTGGTTTCGTTTTTTATTTTTATAAATAATTATAAAACAAAACTGTTATCTTAGTTTTATTTTGTTTCTTGTTTCTTATACAAATTTTAAGAAACATGAATTAAAATGAAAAATGGTAACAGTTTATATTGTAATTGTTTATGAAAATAAAAAAGAAAAACAGAAAATAAAAATGCAAATTAAACAAATATTCAGTTACTAAGAAATTGATTCTCTTGGTCACAACTTTTTGTTTCTTTCTTGATTCCATTTTCTTGATTTGAACAGTAAAGGGGAATTTTCTTCGTTTAGTTCCCTTTTTAACATCTAATAGCAATTACTACAACATTCTAGCTAAATTGTAATTTGTCGCCAAAGTCAATCACTACTAAATGCCCCTCTTTCAGTTGGTTTTTCAAATCAAATGATACTATATATTATGTCTTTGATATAAAACTAATGTCATTCAAGAGAAGCATATTCCATTGTGAGTTTAGAAACATGATTAGATATTTCAACATAAATCATGTCACCCTGCCAAAAAATAATGATACAATTTTCATGTGACAAGACAAAAGGCTTCAACAAGTCCTACATAGCAATAAGTAAATATTTCAATGGGATAAGGTTACCGTGACAAATTTTTTTAGAAAACTCACTTTTTTTTATTCACTTTGTTCATAGTTACATACATTAAAATATTTGTTACACACGTAAAAATTTTGTTGAATTTTTATTTTTACGTTGTAACCACATATTTGTGTAACCATCAAATCCGAAAAAATACTGTAACCAAACAAATAACTAATGTAACCACTCTTTTCCACGTACATAACTAATGTATACTGTAACAAAAAAAATAACTAATGTAACCATTTTTTTTAATATACATAACCAATGAGTACATTGAGTACAGAAAACTATGAGTACAAAAATGAAGACTCATTTCTTTATGCCTTCCTTATGAGTATTGAGTATTGTTTTATCCGTTTACAAAATTCTCTTAGTAATTTTTTAAATATATCATAAGCAAATGTATTCAATGTAAAAAAAAGGTGTAAATAGTGCGGTAATTCTCTATATACTTTGAATAATTCTAAATCTTTCGACAAAATACTTTTATTTACTACTCTCTCCCTTTGATATTATTTTTAGTTTTTCAAAAGAAAACTTGACTCATTTTACTTGTGATTTTTCAATTTGAATAAAGTGTTAGTTATTTTTTTTATCAAATATATCTCTTAAGTAGTTGAATTTTTAATAAAAGGTGTATCATAAGAAGTTAGACAAATATTTGTATGAAAACCAAATAATTAATTATGTTTCTTGGTGTAAAAACTTTAAACGACAAGTGTTGGGGACCTCCCATTATTTGAATATTAGGGGGTGAGTTTTAATTGTTATTTTTTTATTGATTAAGCTTTGTGTCAAGAGTACGCTTTGTGGGTTAACGCTGCTTTGGTAGGACGACGTTATTGTGACACCACAAGGCTGGGAATTAAATGGGTCTTGTGGCTTGGAGGGCTTTGAGTGAAGGAAGCGCGCAAGGTGTTCATACCTTGACAAAGCGTCTTCGTGGTAGATGAGAGATAGGACGCTTTCTGATGTCATCTTTGGGATTAAGCTTGCTTTATGAGTTATTGACCTTTGCTCGCTGACCATTCTTCGCTTACCCTCGTTTGCTGACCCTCGTTCGCTATCCTTTGCTCGTTGACCTTTGCTCGCTAACCCTTGCTTGCTTACCATTTGTTCGCTGACCTAACATGATTGGGATTGTGGAACAGCTTGCTCTCCAAGACAAGCAACACACACAAGATTTATAAAAAGGAGAAAAAGAGCACGGTTTGGGGGACTTTTCCCTTCTAGAAAAAGAGAGCTTCATTCTCATACCACACCTTATTTTCTTCTTCTTTCACCACCACTTCCACTATTCCAAAATAACCATAAAGAGTAAGCTAAAGATCTCAAGGGGATATGTACAAGATCATTCTAGTCGTTCCTCCCGACGATTCTACCACGAGTGCTTCATTGTTCTCTCCAAGTCACCTGAGATAGAGTTCCCAATTTTTCACGCACCTCGTAAGTCTACGAACCCCTCATTATATTTCTAAACCCTATACCTCAACAACAAATAATATCGAACAAACGAAGTAATTGAGTATTGAATTAAGTGCTTTTTCATTTTTCAAGATATAAAAAATATTTAATTTTTTATTTATTACTTACCTTACGAAACAAAAAAAAAATATCTAAAAAGATTTTTAGGAGAATATAAGATTCATCGTACACTTTATTTGGCATGACATGCATGAGAGGGTGCTAGTATTATCTTCGATTTTCTAACTAACTTATAATTATAGTCTCATTCCCGAGGACTGTTCTGTAACAGGGACCAAGATTGATTTGAAGGCCTTCAATTTATTTGATGTTAATAGTAATGAATAATGAGATTCCAGAAGCTGTTGTTGCAATGCATTATGGTCCATCTCAATGTCAAATGCTACATAATTGCATGTTATGCCAGCTAATAAGAAGACAGGGATTTTATGTAGCACAAGAAAGTTAATCTAAACTAAGCAATAGTTTAAGAGTCTTTGTTAACTAGTGACAGATTGAACAGACTTTGACAGAGACAGGGTTAATTTCACACGCCTAATAAAATCTTGTTGACATTACTCGATATATGTTAATGTTGAAGAGATGGAAACAAACATGTTTAAAGATTATTCCTTCTTTTCACGCTTTATAGTTATGCATCTTACATTTTGAAATGATGCCATGACTGAAAGATTCCAGTGTTCATACCATTCATTCATTGCTTTATGCCAACCAAGTATGGACAGAAGATAGAAAGCTACAAGGCCAAAACTTCTTATACCAGAAATTTTCACTTCAATAAAGTAAAAAATGGGAGAACATAACGCGAATTACATTACACTATATAATTTCCATAAAAATACATACCAAACTATTGTTTCAAAAGAGAAAATGACAGGCACCACATTATTGTATTTAATATGTCTACGATAACAAACATTGAACAACACTTTATTTCCTTATTTGTCAAAGTGATACTCGAATGATACGTGAACACGCTAATCCACTGAGAGCCTATGAAAAATAAAAGCATATAGGGATAGGGATATATATGAGAAGTTGTTCAGTACAGTCCTGCTACATACAACAAATGATTGATAAATGGACTAAGAATCATATCAAAACTTGTACTGATATATTTCTGATCAGGTTTTTTCATTCTTTTTCAGTTTCACTGGAGAAATAAAAAAAGGATCAAATTATTTTTTTTCTAGTTTTTCTTTTCTTTTTTTTCCTTGAGGTATCTTCCGACTGTTTTGAATACTAGAGCTTTTCTAGCATAGAAATTATCCAAGTTTCGGGGTTTTTACAGTAGAATTGCATGCAAAATATGTGAGACAACAGAGAAATAATGGATTTGTAGTAAAATAATATTTAATCACTGAACATGTACAAACATCAAACTCACAAGACACAATCAAGACAGAAAATATGAACACGCCAGCTCCAATTACTCAAACAATCACACATGACACACCAAACAGATACATAATAGTCTATCATCATGAAAAGGAAACCAAGAATATTCAACCCACCTCTCAATTACAACGTAGAAAATAGAAATTGCCTATCATTCCATCGTCCACACGTAAAACAAAGTAACCTTTTATATCATAAAACAAATGCTATGCATGCTAGATCCAACAAATTAAAAGGGCCCCAACAAGTCATGATGAAACACCACGCTCCTCATTGAATCAAGCACTCCTTCAACATCCAAAGCTTTCTTCTTGCTACTTTTAGAGTCTATGAAATGCGTGCAAGCTTGCAAGAGAGGACAAAAGCATAAAATCAGGAATGAAAAAGGAGGGTGGAAAGTGGGACCCCAGATACCTAACGCGCATGCATTCCAATCAACAACAGAATTCAACACTTCACACAGAAAAAAAAAAAAGTTTCCTCTTTTACAGCACACCTATCCACTATCATCTCCCCTCCATTCAATCTGTGACCTTTAATCCTCCAAAAGCCACCATTTTTGGTCAACAAAATTGAAATCCCAAACCCCCATTTTATCCTTCAATTACAGTGGCAAAGTGCAGTACTATCCATTGCTGCTTTAGCCCCTTTATTGCTAAACTATAAATACAACTCGAGAAAGAGGATAAAAAGAAGTAACAATTGCTAAGTTCAAACTTATCATGCAACAAATCCAAGAGTTCCGCCTTTTTTCCGCCATTCATGTGTCCCTTAATCATTCTAACATACTATAGCCACTATGAGCAATCAGCGATATTTCACAGGGGTACTAGTTTGGGACATCAAAGATTTCAAGTACTCAATAGCTCCATCAATGACTAAAAGGGGATGCTTTCCTTTTTCTCCAGGAATTAAGTTCTCAAGAACTCTCAACAATTCACGAATTTTATCCCTTTTCAATTGAGTATTGCCCACATTTAAAGTATCATTTTTAGTTTCCCCAGCAGAATACACCTTGCCACTAGAATACTTCGATTCAGCATCACTGGCATAATCACAGGTTTCATTTGGTCTCACTGAACTAGAACTTTCCACGGGTGGTGGTAATCTACTGTATCCACCATCAATAAACTTCTGCCTTTTGTTTGGCCAATCAGAACTGGCAACCTCCTCCTTTGTATCCTGAAATTGTTCTTGCACCTCATAAGTTCTTTTAGTAGCCAATGGAGAATGACCGGTACTCGTTACCTCGTCATCATCATCGGAACCAGAATAAGAGTCATCAGAATAAAGCAACGCATTGATTTCTTCGGTGTCTTCATGCATTTCACTTTCTTCATTAACTACATGATCCTTATTGGACTCTTCTGGTGAACCGTATTTGGATACATGTTTTTCACCAATACTAGTTGCCTGTCCTACCTCGTTCACATCATAAGCTTGAGCAAATTTTGCAGCAGTAACAAAGGGACTGTCAACAAGAGGGAATATTGGACTATAAAACAATCTCGTCTTGTCACCGGATTGATCAAAAATAAGTAACTTCCTCTGTGAAGATGTATGATTTGCATTGTGCATAGACCCTCTGGTATCCGTTGCTTTCAAACATAATTTTGAATTGGGATTCTGAATGAATCCTTGCACCTCATTGGTCTGCTCAGACTTCAAGCTTGGGGTACCATGACCTGCAAATCCCGGAAATTCCCTGACAGCAGGAAAGAGGCACGTACTAGGATTCAGATATGCCGAATGATCACACGAACTGGGCTTCGGCAATGCACATGAGCAACTGTAATAAGGTGATGGCCAAGCCACGCGCTGTGGGCAAGGCCAAGGCCCATGAGCCTTAACCATCCAACAAAAAGAAAGGACCTAAAGAACAATAGAATTGATCAATTAATGTTGAAGATGAAAAATCAGGCGAAAAATGAAAAGGAGCATTTGAAAATAGGTACCAGTATCAGATGTTATGGTGGTTTGATTCGGGATCTTCAATAACTCGCTGCTTCTCTTGTGAACAAATTACAGAAAAATAAAACTACAAACTCCGGCTTGAACAGAAATGAATGCAAAGCTATCTACGTGACAGGCTTAAGCAAATGACGGAAGTACTCAGCCTGCAAAGAGTTACAATATAGCACTCATCATCCATAGCCTCAAAAAATCATCCTATAACTAGTAACTAACGATGGAGGCTTCAATGTTCAATGATCATGACGTATAGGTTCTAAGCACAAAATAGAAAATTTTCATCAAACAGCTAACTTCATAGTCATGCCTATAGTTATAGAAAAGAACTGCAATTGGAAAACACTAAGAATCAGTAACATGTTACTCACCTGACAATCTTGCAATGGTTGAAAGCATGCTATCACTTTAACAATAATTGTAGGTTCACCTTCAATGCCACTCTCATGTTTTAATGCCCGAAATCTTGTTTGGCTTGCTGCTTGGCACACCATAACTTCTTTTGATCTCACCACACTACTCAATCAATCCGACCGTAATCCACACACCAAAAAATGCCACAATAGGATGCGATAATGAAGGAACCAAACTAATAAAAAATTCAAAATCAGCTAGAACTAGAGCACTATATGAGACAATCACAACAACTGAAGACACAAAATACAAGGTTCTGGCTTCACTTCCGATCTTTTAGCCAATTCTATACTTATCTGAAGAAGTTATCAAACAGTGTTTGGCTTCCATGGCTAAAGCTAAGAATAAGGGATCAAAAGCAACAAAACAGAGGAATTATGGGAATTGATTTATAGAATAACTTTACAATACAAGTTCAAGCGTACAACTTGGCGGAACACATCAACCGAAAGTCCCAACCAACGCATGCTGATTTCTTCTTCCTGACTTCAGATATCCTGAACTGCTTAGAGCTTCAGGCACACCTTATGCCCTCAACACCAATTTCCCTGAAACAAGATTTAAACAAATTCAAGTTTGCAACAACAATAATAATAATAATAACCGAGAAAGCAGAAGAACCGAGGATTAGATGCTGAAAAAAAAAAAAAGGAACTTACAGATGAATTATGGTTTGGTGGATTCGGTTTTCGAAAATTGAGGAGATTGAAAGATGGAAGAGAAGGGAAAGGAAATGCAGAGAGCGAAGAGTGAAGAAGAGAATGTGCGAAAGGGGGTAAGGGAAGTTCGTGGATGCCCAGACTATATAGACAACTAAATCTCATTTTTGCCCTCCATTTCCACATTCTTTTTTTTCTTTTTTGTTATAATCATTTCCAAATTTTATTTTCACCTGTTCTTCCACTTATGATTTCACGTTATTTACTATTTTGCCATCAATATTTCTTCTCTTTATTCTATTTTCTTTCTCAACAATTTTATGACTTTTTTGTTAATTCTTTTAATCTTTTTATCATTATTTTATAAAGTAAGGCAATCAAATGAATGGCAAAAAATACATTTTTTCATCTCTGAAAATTTAAAATTACGTCAATATATTTTTTAATAATTTATTAAAAATTGATATAAATAATTTTAAATTAAGCAATATGATATTAATTTATTTTTACTCATACGTTTTGTTATACTTTCTAAAATCAATATTGAAAATATTTATTTCTTGAAAATATAAAATTTTAACATACTTACCATAAAAAAATAGAATTTATCTACAAAAGATAAATAATAGGACTAATAAAATGATTTTTAAGAAGATGTGAATCATTGATTTACTTTAACAATGGCATGAACCATGAAGTTTCTTTTTAAAGTATGATTACTAACCCAATATGTTTATTCAGTTTAGTGAATGAAGTTTTGATAATAACTTTTCAATTTGATCTTATGTACATGTATTTCGCTTATAAAAAAAAGTATGATGATTTTTTTTTTAAAAGACGAAAGTGCTTTTACAGAAATTTAAACTAAATCGACGAATTGCTAATTAAAGTAATATTTTTCAACCATCAAATCAATTAGTTAAATACAAAATAATATGGTGACTAAATTACAATTTTTATTCATAAGCGGAAGTATTTTGAGATGTATTTATCTCGGAATCTTGATTAACAATTAATATATTTATGGTCAAAGATTTACTTATAATTTTCAATTTTTTAAGTGAAAATCAAGAATATCATATAACTGATCATCAAAAATTAATTTCATTGAGGTATAGAAGTGAAGATTAACAAAATTAATTTTATCTCTTCCAATAAAATATTTTTATAAACACAACCAATTGGTATAGTTAAAAGATAGTTAGGTATCTATTCATTGTGCCATTTTTTTATTTTTGATGAAGTGTCATGTTTTATTTTGTCAAATATGTAACTTGGGGGAAACTCGTTATAGAAAAAAAATATGTAACATGGAAGAGTCCTTAATTCCGGCCGTCCCATTCTAAAATGCAAACAGTAAAAGTTTTGGGAGATTTGCTTGAAAATGAATTCACGCCGGTGACCCTAATTAACTGGTAATTATCAAAAGCATGAGAATATTTATCATAATTAAGGTTAACTAGTTATAATTAGTAGAACAATTATGTTGACAATAACGTTTCGGAAACAAGCCAGAGTTTTCAACTAGAGACATAAACATGTGCCATTTACTGATGAATAATCTCATATACTCATTACCAACCTAATTAATAATTAATTGTTACTACTACTAATTAGTTAGCCATGGAAATTCAAATGCAACCAATTAATCTCAAGGGCCCAAACTCGCCCCCACCAAAGTGATCACAAGGTACATGGGAAGAATCATGACAATTTTTTTATTTTCAAAAAAAAAAAAAAGAAAGAAAAAGAAAAAAGAGAGAATTATTATGCAAATGGTAGATGATCCATCAAGTGCAAGGCACATTTTTAACCCACTAACTACAATCATCCAATCTAATATATTAGTTACACCCGTGCATCTGATGAAAAGCCAAAATAAAAAAGAATCAAAATTAAAAAGAGAGCAATAGCATCCAATAATGAATGTATAATATTGTGATATGAATAAATATTTATACAGAGCATTTTGCTTGGAGTGGAGGGCACAAGCACCAAAATACCAAAATGTATGATGAGGTCTTCCCTTTCGGTTACAGCTACCACCAAAGTGCGCTTGGATTTCACATTTCAGACCCTTAATGGCTGGATTTCAGGGATTTTCTTTTCTTTAAACCTTTTTTCAATGGAATTCATTGCTTTCTGTATTTTTATTTTTTCTTTTCTTTTTAAAAGGCAAAGGCAAATGCATGTATGCCTTTATTGGCTCCGCAACATTTTTTCTTAACAAATGTTTTTTAAGTAATTATCACTAGCACTACTAGTAGTAGTAGTTGCCTGACCCAAATTTTCATTGTTCTGAAATTTACTACTTTCAATGCAGTTTTAGCAGTAGTGGCGATTGTATTTATGTTATGTTTTCCGTTTGAGTGTGTTAAAATAGTAAATTACATTTTCTAAAGTTTCAAATGTGAAAGAAAAAAGAGTTATGTTTGTGGTGCTTTACCTTAGCATATACAAACACACACTAAATAGTTACGTTAACATTTTCTCCTCCTTTTTTTAAAACAAAATAACAGATATAATATAATTCCATTAATGTAAATCAATGAAGAAGAAACAAACTAAGCTGCTAGGATTAAATTAGAGGTGAGAAGTTTGGATAATAAACTTAAGGTTGTAAGTTCAAATCTCAATACCTCAATGTGATTCATTTGAGGGAAAGAAAAAACTAAACAAAAAAGAGAAATGAGTTGATGGAATAAATTATGAAAAGCATCGAAAGAAATTATAGGCATTAAGAAATTATTTATACTTATCCTTTTTTTTTAATTGAATTACTTATACTTATCTTTTATCATCATTACATCGGTAGAAATTTAACTTCCTTTCTTTCGCCATTAAAACAAGTATTTATATTCTCGTTCGATGTCTAAACTAAAAAATAATTGAGAATGAATAGTGAATTGTAAAATAGTTATTAAGACTAAAAAGCTTTGTTAGGAAAAAAAAAATTATTTCAATTATTTTTACGTCTCAAAGAAATTAATTTTCAACAGTTAGCTGAAGTATGTCTTTGATACGCAAAAAATAATTACTACAAAAATTGTAGTAGGGTAAGAGCTAACTACCATGAGATTCATGCAATTAGTAGGACACTAAACATCACTAAACATGATCAGAAGGTTGTAAATGAACAGGAAACAAATAATGACATAAGAGATTGAGACATTAGGTTTTGCAATTGACAAGAAAAATGTTGTGTATATTTATTAGGGTGTATAACTCATTTATTCTATTGGTTTATTAATTTTTTAATGTTAAAAAATTAAAAAAAATAGAATAAAAAACTTGATTTAACTAATATTAAGTGAATTATAAATAGGTTGTACACTCTAATAGGTTATCGCTATCATTATTGAATTGACAATTACTTAACATATAACATTTGACATTCAAACCGAGTTGGCTCAATAAATATTTTTTAGCCAAAATGACACTTTTGGTTCCTTAACTCTTTGCGCTAATTCACTTTGGTCCCTTAACTTTTGTTTTTATTCATTTTGGTCCCTTAACTTTTATTTTGGATTCAATTTGGTCCCTACCGTTACTTCCGTCAAGTCATAATACAAGTATCCAAATTGAACGGTATGGACCAAATTGAATACAAAATAAAAGTTAAGGGACCAAAATGAATCAAAAACAAGTTAAAGGACCAAAATGAATTGACAAAAAGAATTAAAGGAACAAAAGTATCTTTTTACCTATTTTTTACAATAAAAGTATAAGATTTGAACCTAACGTAAACTATTCAAAATCTCTTCACTATTAAGCTCACTCTAGTGAATTTGACTAAATAGACTTATTAGAAGTCTAAAGCATACATGTGAGATGTGGTCTTTTTAGCTATTAATTGTTAATTAATTAAAATGTTATTTTAATTTTACTTAACATTCATTTTTTGGGCTTTTTGGGTGGCTCTGCGTAACCCATAGCTCATGTCACCCATGTTGGGTTAAATGTGAGAAGAACCCCTTTAATTATGAGATTATAGGAGTCAATATGCGAAACTCACAAGTAGCTCTACGAATTTGCTTAACTTGTGTTTCTTTTTTTATATTTTTTTATTTTGGGTACATTAGCTAATGTATCTGCATAATAGTTTTGGTTTCATATCTGCATAATAGTTTAATTTTTAAAAAAAATATATTATAAAACTATTTTTTTCCTACAAGAGAAATTTTACTTCGGACTACCTCAATTTTTAAACCATAAATAATATAAAATAAATGAAAGAGACAAGTACAATATATTCTGCAGATTAACTAATTAAATTAGAAGTTTATATACGGACTCATGAATTTTAGATTAAAAATATAGGCTCTTTTTGTCTAGAAACTAGAAATATAGACTCGTTTTTTGGTACAACTCCACATACAAATGAATCGTTTTTTAGGTCCACAACACAATCAATTTAATCACGAGCAAGAAAACATCAATGCGGACCGAGCTGGATCTTTGGTCCACAAACCCACTTCTTCAAACTTGTCAGGAGCAAAAAAAAACAGAAACAATATAAGTTACTATCTTTACACCATATGGGACCTGTATATATTATATCTTCTGCTTTCTGGGCGAATGAGAATTAGAGCTCTATAAACCAGACTGCGAAGTTGAAGCCACCTGCTTGAAATAGATAAGAAGAAATAACCTCTGAAAAAGAAAGGGGTAAAAAAAGTAGACATAGCCAGCTTCAGGATTGTAGGTGAGCTCAGATAAGATGCAGACTTGGACACAACAACGTTATGCTCATAAGCATAGCATCCATGTCTAAATGTTTTAGCCTTTTACGGCCAAAGAAGCATTCAGATATTTCGGGGTTGCACATAACACAAATAGTACCAGTACCATGTCCAAGTTAACACAAACAGTGTGCGCTATTGCCATTAAACCAGTGCAAAGCTTCATTATTAGCCATAGCTCTTCTAACCAACACAAATACTAGTAGCAACAACACTAATTATCAAATCAAAACCCACGAATTATAGGGTCAAATTATGAACTTCGGTTGGTTTGGTATCAAAAATCCTTTTGCATTCCTAGGAAAGTCACTTAAATTATAACTTAACCCATGTTTGATGCAAGATATAAGTGAGCTTCATATAAGTGAGTTTCATGAGAACGTTTTTTCATTCTCACCCTAAGAAGTGAGTATCACTTACTCAAGAAACACTTTCCTAAAAAAGTAGTTAGAATCAACTCTTGTACCAAACACCCCAAAGGGGTGAATGGTGAAGGATTAGATTCTTCGGGATCAACAAAAACCATCTATAGCCTTTCACTTGGAAGCATCAATTATACTCATGCATTGCCAAATAATATTATCAACATATTGCTAAAGAAATAAAGCAAAAAAAGTATAGGCCAACAAATTGGAGAGCTTGGGATCACCCAAAAATTATTTAGTATTTCAGTTAAACTCAACCACTGTAGTCTGCAGATATCAGTCACAATGCGGGAATAACATTACACATGTCCATGGAAACTGAGGATATTCATATTAATTGTTATTCATTGGACTAACTAAGTAGCTAACAAGGTTTTCACTGCGCATTTAAGACTTCAATTTCAAATTCCAGGGTAGAGTTGGGCTGTATTCCCCAAGCAGGAAATCCGCTTGCACCGTAAGCATAGTCAGGAGAGCACTGCAAGATGATCAACAGTGTGAATAACAGGGGTTTATTCAAATTGACAATGCACGCACCAAGAAAAACAAAAGCTAAAACAGAAAGCTAACATATACAACAGATTCAGCACCAACAACCTTAAATTGATTCCTTTTCAAAGAGAAGTTCAAGAAAATGGGTAAGCCAACTTTAGCAAGGCACAAAAATACAGTTTCGAACATAGTCACATAATTTGCTATATACCCCCGCGAACAGCAAATTGGTTCGCTGAAATTCGTTGTTGAATTCCCTGAAAATGGCAAACCAAAATTAGATCTGCTTCAAGCAGTCGTCGTTTTTATCTGTCGCTCAGACAAAACTTGTACCGTTCATACATCCTTGACCATGAATCGTTTAACACCATGGATGCCTTGAGAACCATCCTCTTGCAGTCTTGCTCCAGAAGAACAGAAGCTAGTTTGCGACAAACCCATGCGAAGGAAGACAGGTGGTCTCTCAACGGTTTGGATTTCTAAAGGGATTTGGAGGAGGAGATGGGTATAGGGTATTGGCAAAAGTGGGTATTGGGGAGATCATAAGTCGGTTTCCCAATCTTCAGTCTTCACTAAAGTTTCATTTTTTTCTTTTTTCTTTTTTTTGAAATTCCAAAACATATAGTAACTTGTGACATTTAATTTTTTTTCTTTGGAAAGAGACAAAATATTGAAACACAAGAAAGTCAATTAATATTAGTACTAGTAGTAAGTAGCAACGGTTTTACGTTATTAATAGTATTAATAGTTGTACTAGTAGAAAGTCCCTATTTTATAATTTACCACATACCCGCACGTACCTATTAAGTATACCCCTTACATATGGCATTCTTGTTAGGTAGTGAACCGCATACCGTATGACGTACCGGAGAGTACCACGAATTATGTGACTATGGTTTTGAATGCAATGTCAGCGGAATAAATTGAAGTATGGATAAGAAAGCAAATATGATGTGGAGAATTCCATAAAGTGACAATCTGAATCACAACATAGATTCTAAGGCAACAGAATACCTCGTCCATCTTTATGACATGACAGCTATGAGTATTGTAGAGAGAGTGAAACAAGATGGATCCAAAATAATATTGACATCATATGACGCAAATAATACTTTCCAGATAAGTTAAAGGAGGAATAAAGGAATGAGCAGAAGCAAGAGTAGTTAACAGTTAATACTTAATAGTAACATGTATATTACCCGGAGACGAGCAACTTCACCAACTTGCATAGTCAGCACACCTTCATCCCATCCTATAGGCACACACAGTTGGAATAAATCATAAAATGAAACAGTTCTGAACAAATCTGAATTTAGGGATGTAAACACTCGTAGTAAGAGTCAGCAACTCAACAACATAATTATTATTATTATCATATACGTAAATCCAAAAGAAACAGAGCAAATAATATAATATTAATATTAATATAGACATAGAAGTACCTTTGATAACAGAACCTTGGCCGATTTTGAAGGTGAAAGGGGTCTGGCCAGGATCTTTTGTGCTGTAAGAGAAAGAAAATTGTGTTGGTTTAATCATGTAACAAAACGAACACAAGTGAAATTGAAATATAGAGATGGACATGGTAGGGTATCGAGTAACCTAACCTCCAAAACTTCTGAGAAAGGTCACCATTTTTCCCTGTTAACAAAATCGAGAGGAATTAGCAGATGGATCAAACGATCGAGGAATAAATAAAACATGAAAGATCTTGTGCTGTGATTTAGGGTTTAGAAATGGAAAAGGAAATTGGAAAAAGAGAGAAAGACAAACCGTAACCGGTGCAGTGAACAGTGACGGTCTGACCGGAAATAGGCTTGGGACCAGTGCCAGGCCTCACCAATTGCTTCTCTACTCCCATTTCTCTTCTCTTCTGTCTTCTTCCTTTCTCAGATTCTCTTTCTTACTCTCAACTGTTACTATCTCACTTCTTACACAGCTCCTCTCCTTTTATACCCCTCTGAGAACATGCTTTTTTTTTTTGTTACAGTACTGTGCTTTTATAAGGGTTAGATTTATTTTTTATTTTTTCATTTTTCTAAAGTAAAACTTCAATTTACACATAAAATTACAGTTATCAATTAATTCAATCGTTTAAACAAAAAAAAATTAATTTTATTCTCTGAATTTAAAATTAACAATTTTCAATTATTTTAGTCTCAAAAATTAGAAAAACTAAATCTTAGCCTCTAAAATTTTAGTCTCTACATAAATTTCTTCATTGAAATTTTTGTTAATATATCAAATTGATCCATCAATTATTTTTTCTAGACAAAAGTGCATCCATAGTAATTCAAATCAAGGAGCTATTGACTAAGAGTTTTAACTCAAATGATCATGTACCATGTTATAATGCTTGAGAGTGAGTGTGTGAGTATTTACTCTAAAAAAAAAACCAAGGAGCTAGATGCAATCCATCAATTTATTTAAAAATAAGTCCAATTTAGTTCTCACATTTGAAGACTATATTAATTAACTTTTAAGGTGGTAAGAACTAAATTAATTGATTTTGTTAATTTCAAAGTTCAACGCTTCATTTATTGTTATTTGGGGTTAATTATAGTTTGTCAATTTTATTTTATATGTGATTTAATATGAACTATGAGTCCCTCTAATCTTGAAGATACAATTCGTTATATTTCATCTTAATTATTGATGATTTATCTAAATTAACGATAAATTTTATAATAAACGATAAATTTGAAAAGCACAAAAGGAAGAAAAAATTAAAATTAACTCATATTATTATTATTTTTTGTCCAATTATACTTTAAACTTACATTAAGTTTCACTTATTATTAACGTAGTAAATTAATCAAAAACTAAAACTCTTATTGCTCTACTTGTATAGTGTAGCAAAATATTAATGCATTGAAAAGGAAAAAGAAAACTAAAGAAAAAAATTAATAGAAAAAATGAAAGAAAAAAGTGAATAAAAAGATAATTGTTGATTAGGCCTTTACCTCCTTAATATAAATTAGGAGACTCTTTCATAGTATTTTGTTGGAGGAATATAAAAGGGACAAAACTTAGAAGCGTTACACTATGTGTTGTTCTTAGTGTTCAAAAAAAATAATAATAACACCTCAACAAATACATAAAAATATAGTAAATATTATTCCTGGGGATGATGAGTCCCTTCAACAGCCTTGTTGCCTATAACGACACGACTTTTACTCTGCCACTGCCTCTTCCTCTCTTCTTGTTAGAAGTCTCACATCGGCTAGTGATATAGCTTTTAAGATGGTATCAAAGTCTATCTTAGATCCGTTTGTTGGGCCCCCATGTTTATTATTGGGTGTGTTCTTGGGTGTTTGTTAGTCCCGTATTGTTGGGCCACCTGTTTGTTTGTCCACCTGTCTTTAATTTCTTCACGCTCCAGCCATGTAGTTCTGAGCGTGAGGGGGTATGTTAGAAGTCTCACATTGGCTAGTGATATGACCATTGTTGAGTTTATAAGAGTGTGACAATCCTCATCCTACAAGCTAGCTTTTGGGAGTGAGTTAGACTCAAACCCTAAATTGTAAGACTTCCCTTCCATCTGATGATGACACTCCCTCCGTGGCCAATGGCATTGCTGTAGACCACAACAACGACGCTTTCGTCACTAATTCTACCTAAAAGCTTTATTTGGAAGGTCGACGCTAACGGACACACCTCAATCTTCTCCGGATTACAACTATATACAGCAACGAAGAACAATCTGCCTAATTGCAAGGAAAGTGTTGGTGAGTGAGCATTTGTTCAGCACCGATGACATTTGCAACTCGACAACGTGAGGGTGTTGCAATTAGATAGTGTAGGGGAAACTCTGCATGTGATGAAACTTGCAATTGAACGAATGAGGATCCAATCCCTACTCACGATAGCAGCTTCAACGAGGTTAAAGATGTTGGTTGGATGATCTTCGGTGAGGTGGGTTGTTGACGAGGAACTGGTGCAAGTGACATGGTATTAGCTTGGCAATTTCTGATCCTATGGAAGAGATGGAGCAATTGAGAAGAAAAGCTTGAGACAAAGGTTGTGTGACTCTCAATTGGGTATTTTGCAGTGGGTTTCGCCTATTGGAGATACCTCTCTAGCATGGTGGTCATGTGATGGTTGCGAGACTTTGTCGAAGAAAGTGTGATTTCGTTGTGTGGAGCTCGTGAAGGAGGAGATGGTTGACACGTTTCACAAATTAGTATTTGTTGAGGTATTATGTTTTTATTGGTGTACATGAAGAACAACCTATAGTTTACTGCATCTAAGATTTGTCCATATAATAGGACGAATAAGAGAGAGGAGAGATTCTTAATATGTGTGTGTGTATGTATATATGGTTAATAAAATAGGAGGAGAGAGGAGGAAAAGTGGGTCATTTGATCTCACCTCTTATAGTGGGGGAATTTAGAGGGAAGAGGTAGGAAAATTTAAAAATAACAAATAAAATTAACTAAATACAAAATACTATTAAAGGAGAATTCATATTTCTCCTTCTTTCCCTTTATTAAGATCACTCTCATCTTCTTTCCTATATTGAACTAAACACTCCGAGAGATTTAGGTCTTGTTTGATTTATATTTTTGAAAATAATTTTCTGTTTTTAAAAAAAGAAAAATAAAAAACATGTTTGACAGACGAGTTTTCAAAAACAGTTTTCGGATATAGTTTGTTTTCATCAACAACGAAATTGACATTGTCACAGACTCTGATTCAAGAGAAGAAGAGGTTGTTCCTTGACGAGTCTTATGATTTTGTGTTCACATCAAGCTCTATAGATCTTGACTTCATTGATCGCATCTTGAAAATTAATGGCATTGTGGCCCTCCCTTTGCACGCTAAACCATTTAACTCAGACTCTAATGAACAAACTAATTATAGAGTTGTTTACCTTCGAAGATACGATGACTCTATTGTTGTTGCATTGAAGAAAATTGCACCGATCATTAGTTTGTTTGTGGATTCTTCCGCAAAGAGAAAGCTTTTGCAATCACCCACAGAGGCTAAGATAAGCATTGGAGGGTCTTAAAGACATTCTCATGGAGCCACCGAGGAAGGCATTTATGAAATCAAAAAAGTACTTGAAGAAGATCAAGTTCTTACCAGATTTGTTAGGTGATTCTCTTGAAGGTTGCAACCAAAGACTCTTCATTAGTGCAGGATTGCCCGAGGAAAACAAGGGTGTAATCCAATGGTTTGAGGAAAACTACCCGAAAAAAGAATATGAAATTTGAGAGTTACACCTTCATGGTAGCACCAGATGACACGTTGGTGCCACATATTGGTATTTCTGATTGGTTATGTAAGCATGTAAAGGAGGAAGAGTATGTGGTGATGAAGGCAGAAGCAGAGGTGGTAGAGGAGATGATAAAGGATGAAACAATTAGGTTCGTGGATGAACTTTTCTTAGAGTATAAGAATGAGTTGTGGCAAAAGGAGAAGACACAAGAATGGAAGGGCATATTGGGAGTGTTTGGCTTTCTATGGAAGAGTAAGAGATGAGGGAGTTGCAGTACACCAATGGTGGGGTTGAAAAATTCAACGGGTGGCTTTTAATTGGTGATGCTAAAATTACTTGATGCTATTGTGATTTATTTGAGCCTAATTAGGATTAGGGTAATTGTGTATGCCATGAGTTTTGTATTGCTTTTCCATGATCCTATTTTGATATAATCGCGTTATAAATAAAAGGTTTAGTATTTAGAATATGAATAATGTGCTTGTTCATATCAAAATATCTACTACCAGCTAACTAAATGGTGATAGATGAGTTCTCAACCTATGAATAAAATTAAGAAACAGGATGATCATGGTCAATTATATAAAACATGTTAAGAATCACCTAAAATAATGATGACATACAAGGGAAGAAACTTAAAAAATAATAATGATATAGTACATTTTTTCTAAGAAACATATTAAAAATAATGAAATTACATGATAAATTATTAGATATTGAATAATCTGTTAAATATAGCACAGTAATAATTTATGTACTAGCAATTCTACTAAGTTGATTTTTTATTTTTTTTGGTGAAACGTTGCTAGATAGAAAAAGAAATTAAACATTATTGGCATTGTAACAATAAAAAAATAAAAATTATTCGCATTGGTTTAGTAAGATATCTTTGCTATGGAGAACAAAAATACATTCCTCAAAATTTGAGACATCTCTTATTTTGAGTTGATGATTGACGAATTCTTCCGACAAAATCACAAACATAGATCTGTATCTGTAAGCTATGAATTGTAAACACTCTAATCTGAATAATAAATTTAACAGTTTAGCAGATGTCATTACTTGTGGCTGTAGTTTAGTGGTAAATCTCTTATTTTGAGTTGATGATTGACGAATTCTTCCAACAAAATCACAAACATAGATTTGTATATGAATTGTGAACACTCTAATCTAAATAATAAATTTAACAGTTCAGCAGATGTCATCAATTGTGGCTGTAGTTTAGTGGTGAGAATTCCACGTTGTGGCCGTGGAGACCTGGGCTCGAATCCCAGCAGCCACACTGCAATGTTTTTTGCTTATAAAGCCTACTGCATAAAATCGACGCCGTTTCATGCTGGCCTTAACCCCAAGTCCCCAACTATCCAAGAGCATTCACCCCTTTTTAAAGCTTACTGCATAAAAACGACGCCGTTTCATGCTGACCTTAACCTCAAGTCCCCAACTATCCAAGAGCATTCACCCCTTTTTAGAGAGTTAGTTCTGCGACGCTCTCTCCGTGTGTACCGTGTTCTCGATACCACACACTAATTTGTTCAAAAGGTCAATTTCATCATTCATACCCTTTTATTTTCCCCTTTTTTTTCGATTCTTCCTATACTATATGCTTGTTTCGGCAGTGAAATATCGGCATTGATCTGTTCTAGGTTTTTGTTTTTTTTTTTTGTTTTTTTCCCATAGTAGGAGTAGTATTGCTTTTTGGTTGCGTTCTGAGAGTGAGGTTATGACTGTTTGCTGAATTTGGAAAATATATTTTTCCCCTGTCTTTGATTAGGTTTCAGCTGTCTTTAGTTTGAAATGCTCTTGTTTGGATTCAAGGTCAATGCTTGTTTTCTCATACGATGAGGAAATTCGTTTCAGCACTTTTGGGAAGGGTGGGTGGTTTTGAACAAAATTATGCTTTATTTGATCCGACAGCTAGCTGCTAGCTATGAGGACTAGGTTTCTGAAATTGAGTTGATGTTTGAGAAATATGATGACAAGCTTGTTAGTGTTGTGACCACATCAATGATAATGTATTATGGTTTTCTTAATCACATCTTACTGAGAGGTTTATTTATGTACTTATTTATTATTCAACTATTTATTTTGTGAAAATAATTTTTTTTTTTTTGGGTATTGTGTTTATTAGTGAATTTTAATTCAGAAAGCACGAGAATTTGATACTGGGATGTTTGGAATTATGGCTGTGATACGTCTTTGATGTTGTGCTTATTTCCCTTCCTTTTCCTTTTTCTTGCCTCCTTCAGGAAGTAAGAGATGGTTGATGATCAAGCCTTGGGATTCATTGCCAACTTTGTTGGCATCTTAATTTTCGCTTTGGTTATAGCATATCACTTGGTCGTAGCGGATCCAAAATATGAGGCAAGCTAGATACTTTGAATTTTTTATGTAATCAAGACGCAAGTTTGATGGATTTAGTTTTGTTGATTGACCTGTTAGGTCAGTTTGTATGACGTAGTATTGATGAAACCATTGTTTGTGGCTTATTCCAACCATCAACCAAATATTGAATTTTTAGATTAATGTGGTGTTAACCATATTATTTCCTTTTGGTCTCTTTCTACTGGTTTTAAGCACTGTTCTATCGCCATTGGTCTATTTGATATACTAGATTGGTGTTTAGATAAAAAAAAAAAAAAAGATTGGTGTTTAGATCAACAATGGATGTAGAGTACTAACTGTCCAATCTTATCCGCCATGGAGTTATTTAGATTAACCAAGACTCTGAATTATTGATTGACTTGGATTCATTTCCCATGTTTGCTACTAGCAAAAAATTTTAGAATAGCAACTTATGATTGCTAGTAAATTAGAGAAGAGAGCACTCTTTCATGAAACATACATTTTGCACAAAAACAGGGGAAAACAGATGATGCTCCTTTACAAGGTACACATGGTCATGGCATATTGACCCAATTAAAAGGATAGCAAACAATGATAAAATACTAGTACATCCTTGTTTTGGCCTTTGGGTTGGAAAACGGGGAAGTTTGTTTACCTAATTGAATTACTCCCCAGCCAATGGCGTTTCTCAGTCACACCTCACATTAACGCAAACAATTATTACTGATTACCATTAACTCATTTGAGGTTTTTGCAACCAATCTCCCAAAAGAAAAAAAAGGATTTGCTTGACCACGATATGTGCACCATTAATTTTGAATATTATCTTTCTACATATTTTCATCACTTTTTATACTATTTTTCTTACAAAATTAAGGACTTGATTCTGAGATTCATATACAAGGTACATTCTCTTGATGGCAGTATATCCATGATTGAGTGTCTCTGTTAAGGGATTAAGGATGATAATAAGATAGGAGGAGGCTCTGTATGGCTCAAAACTAACAGTTGGCTTGTTTGAATGGTACATATTTAATTCCTCTTAAGGAAAGTCTTGTTAAAATGCCGACCATTATCAATGATAAGAAGTTTCTAAATCAATTTAACCTTGTGGTTATATTTTGTCAAGTTATGCATTTGATTGGAACTTAGCAACTTAAGAAAGAAGCTCACAAATGTTTAAGAAAGATAGCAAGAACAATTCATTTTGAATGTAATATTCTATAACAATATATGTCTCCAATCCAAAATACAAGATGGGGTGTCGGGGGGGGGGGGGTGCAACATCCTCATGCATACACAATATAAAGATGGAAAATGAAACAATAAATAAAGACAGTATATAATGTGATGAATATATCTAATAATATGAGCACATATCAAAGAGGCTAATCAGTGAAAGCCAACTGAAGAGAAGAGTAGGGTGTTTCAATGATCAGGGGGTGGTGGTTGAAGGTGGTGGGGAGAAGAAGGGGATGGAGGGGAAGGTGGTTGGGATGGAACCGGGAATGTTAGGGAGGGAAGAGGCAGCAGGAAGTGGCGGCAGAGTGACCTTTGGGAGAGTTGGAATGGAAGGAAGAGATGGCTGCTGTGGCAGAGAAGGGATGATAGTAGTAGGCAAAGGTGGAAGAACATTTCCCTGAGCCAATGTTGGGATTGGAGGCAAAGGAGGCAATTTTGGCAGAGGCAAAGTAGGTACTGCACCTTGGCCAGTTGTCTGCAGAAGATTGCGAGCTGCTAGGCCAGTTTCCATGCTTGAGAACGAAACAACTATCGCAATGAAAACTGCAATGATATTGAAGCAACTACTGTAGGAGGTGGCCATGGTAAAAAGATTTGAAGACTTCAATTTGCTTAGTGACTTAGACTTTTACTTTGAGGCTTGTAATGTGCATATTCCAGAGACTTGTTAGAGGGCCTTTTATAGAAAAATATATTAGTGCATTTGCCTTTGTGGCCAAGACTCGTTTCTCCTTAAATTTCTTCATGTTAGCTAACCTTACCTATACTTTGCTGTACAACTGTGTTGCTGGTGGTTGGTTGCCTACTGTAACCTTTGCAATTCAAAAGTTGGACATCCAACTCTTCTCCTATAAGTAGATTTGTGTTTTTCAAAGAAAAAAAAAAAGAGCAAGAAAGATTTATTCTAGCCAACTATCAAAGACTAATTTTTTTGAGTCGTAAAAATCACTAGAATGAATAAGTAGGTGCACCACTATGATAAATAATTGGTAGTCTGCTCTATGACCTTCCAACAATGATTTCATCTTGTTTTGGCCTTCTTATTCCTTTTTGTACTCATCATTATTTTTGTCATAGTTTGTTGGGTTGTAGACATGCAGGTGAATCTGATTTGTTGACTAAACTGAAAATTCAAATAAACTAAAGGCATTAACTTGATCGACTTAAAATAGTATTTTTTTGATAACTGTCTCGAGATAAAATGGAATCTTCTTTCATTAGAAGAATAAATATCAATCCTAAAAACACATGCCTCTTGTATTTAAGATGCAACCTTTAGGTCAAATTGAGTAGAAAAAGTTCAGCTTTTTGGCTAATTGACAATGAAACCAGAAAATAACTTGTTTCATGTTTCTCAATTTCAGGGATCACAATGTTATCTAGAATAGTAGATAGTTCCTAATCCTACATGATCAGTAGATAATGAATGAATCCTGCAATTCTTGACAACCTAAAAAGATGGAGTTATCAAGTTCAAAAGCATAGCTGAGTTTGGCTTTATTAGAAGAAATTTCTGTATCCATAATCCATGCAGTATTTAGAAAGTCAACCAACCTAAAAACAGAACCTGAACCCATGTAATTTAATGATATACATAAATTACTAACATGAATTAGTGTGCTTGACTGATTGGTGTGTACTAGGGATTCCACTCACAAGATTGAATCCCAACTAGTTTTTCCATTTTTTATTTCCTGTTATATTATAAATGAAAAATACAAAAGCTAATCCTAATTTATGTACTTTCCATTCTCTAATATATTGAGTTGGAGGTGTTGACAGTTGTATAGAGGCAGCAGATGGGGACCCTGGGGGCAGTGGGGTCCCAAAATGTTATTCAATAAATTAATATGTAAAATCAATTTTATTATAAGGTGACTGAGCAAAAATAATAATAATAATAATACAATTATTATGAAGTGGCTTGATAGATGATGAACCTCAACATCAACATCATGTCTTCAAATTTTTAGGCTAGTACTAATTGTGCTAGCTGTTCATAGGCAGTGGTTTTTCTTGGTTTCCAAAAAAAAAAGGCAGTGGTTTTTCTTTTACTATTTTAGAAGATAAAACATTCTGTCATATTGGTGGTTCAATTCAAATCCACAAAAACGAGGCTGATATGTAATAAACCATAAGAACCAAGTAAGGTAAAGTTTTCCCTTTATATGGACAACAACAAAAGTTTATGTGGATTAAACAAGTTATCATGATGAATTCTTTTAACTCCAACTAGTATATTAGATATATCAGATCTTTTTGTATAACATAATAAATATATCAGATTTATAGAAAGGGAGACATTTGTTAATCAGGTATATTTATATGAATCACTTTTTAATCGGGCTATATATGAGACAAAAGATCTGTTAATACATTTTAAGGAATTTCGTGTTTTCAATGAAATCATTGGTGATTTAGTATAATCTATGTAATTATATGTCCAGATATATAATATTAATTCATATGAACAGTATAGCGATCAGAGTTTGATTGTTAGCATACGCAGCTAAAGATTAATCTATCACTCTCGGTTAAAAGACACCTTTAGTTCAAAAATAAAAATCCAATTTTTATGGTTAAACATATAACAACTTCTTAATATCTTATTTGTTAGAGAAGAGGGGAAAAAAAATCTAACCCTGAAAATAAGTGCCTCTTGCACCTCGGATGCTAAGATGCAAAGTCAAGATTAAATAAGTGTGTGTTTGGATTGGCGTCGGATCAAGTCAAATCACGTTAAGATAGATAAATCAATGGTTGAGATAAATTTAGCACATAAGCCGAGGCGGATCTAATGAACGCAACAAAAAGTAGCGTTGAAGTGGATCCACGTTAACATGAATCCACTTCTATCCAAATAGACACTAACAAGTTAAGACTGTTCTTTTTTCTTGGAAGAACAATGATATTCCTAGTATATTATTCCTTAAAAGACAAGGCTTATGCTCCTAGTTTTATGTTTCTAGTAAAGGTAGGACCAATCTGATGTGTAATAACTTTAGAGGAACATAATAGGCATTCATTTTCTGCTTGAAAGAATATTTTGATATGATAAACACAAGCCATAACGACAATTTGTATCAGAAAAATCCTGCTTGCTCTGTACTCTATAGTCTGTAGATAAAGAATGAACCTTACAACCCTTACACTTCTTCAGAGAAAAGAGATGCAGTTAAAAAATATGAAAACCTGATATTGAAAGAAGCTTCTGCTTCCCAAAAATCACAGTATTCAGAAATTCAAGGCTGCATTGAAGTACTTAGAATTTAAGAAAATCTGATACATTAGAGATCACAAATTCACAATCAACAATATACTATAATACTATAATAAAATATAAAACTGACTCATACAACCTGTAATTCAATGATACATAAAGTACAACAAAATAGAGCCACACCAAAAAAATAAACTAAAAATAATACATTTAACAGTACAAGTTACTAGAGCAATAAAGGGGATATATATGAGAAAGTGTTGAAGGTATTTATGGAATTGGAACTGCAGGCAACTCTGGCTTTGGAATGTCAGGAATTGTAGGCACCGGAGGCAGAGGAACAGGCAACTCTGGCTTTGGCAGTGGAGGTAACTCTGGCTTTGGAAGTGGAGGCAGTGGCACGGGCAGATCAGGCACTGGCACATTGGGCACGGGCAGACCTGGCAGAGGCACGGGAAGATCAGGCACTGGCACATTGGGCACGGGCAGTTGAGGCACGGGCAGACCTGGCAGAGGCACGGGCACCTCAAGTTTGGAAAGCTTATGTACTGTTTTTGGCAGGTTACGTGCCTCTGCAACATTTGTTTCACTAATCATCATTGTTGAGAATGTTAGCACCAGAAGTGGTAACATGAACATTGAGAAATTGCTAGAACCCATTGTTTGAGATAACAGGAGCTTCTCAATCAATTGTTTATGCAAATGGTTTTGATGTAATGTAATAATGGTGTTGTGAGATGTTATGTGTTGGCTTTTATAGACAAGGGAGTGAATCCTGTGGCACTTGCATTAATAGAATAGGTATTGAGGATAAGTCATGAGTTGTCGGAGCTCTATTCTAAATTTATGTTTGGATTTTCCTTGATAAAATTAAATGTAGAAACTAAATTAACTTTTAAATAATGAACTAAAAGTTTTTTTTTTCTTTCAACTCAAGTTTAAAACTCTCTTTAACTGATTTTCATATGATAAATCCAGGATTCTGATGACAGAGAAAAAAAATTCAATCAAGTTATGAATTATTTTCTTTTGTGCACGAAAATTTTCAAAGAATCTAATACTTTCTCACATAAGAAATCCGATTAGGTATTAATAACAATTTTTTTTATCAAAATATATGTTAAAATCCTTAAATTAGGGTAAAAATATACTGTCACCAGGGACGGATCTACTCGCAGCATTATGGGGCAATTGCCCCCACTAACTTTTCATCTTATATTCATACTATGCATACTATTTATATACGGTAGATATATTGTGTTGTATTTGCCCCCATAAGCTTTTTGTCTACTTACATTTGTGTCTCTTCATAGTATGATTTTTTTTTTCAATACTTCATATTCAAATAATTACGTTTATATGTACATATATGCATATCAAATTTTACTTTTTTTTCTTTGTTCCTTCTTTTTTTTTTCTTTTTGTTTTTCTTTAGAATGAGTTTAGACGATAAAGTATCACTTATATTCCTGTTAATATAATTTGTTTTATCAATATAAAAATATTGTTATATCAAAAAACATGAATTGTATATAAATTTAAATAATGTGTCAGATTATATAAATATGTAATTAAAATATATTTTTGGTCTCTTACGTTATGATAATTTTTAATTTGATTCTATATATTATACTTTACTTTATTCTCTTATGTTATATTTTTTTTATCACTTTCGTCTCTAATTTATATTTTAATTTTCTTTTGTCCCTTGTGTTTTTTTGAATCACTTTGGTCATTGATATTGTATTTTTTTACTAACTTGTCGTTTTGGCCTCTAGTGACTCAGAAAATTAATAAAATGACAAAATTGATCTAAAAAATACAATATAACATGAGAGACTAAAACGAATCAAAATAAATATAAGAAACCAAATTGAAACTATTTTACAATATAAAAGATCGTCTAAAAGTATAATTTATCTTAAATATTTTTTCAATAACACTAATTTATATGTCTGAGTTGCTCCCACTAACAAATTTTCTGCATTCGTCACTGAATGTCACGTTTTTATATTATAAATAAACATGCAATTAGTTAAATAATTATAGCAAACTATTGTTTTAGTGACGGGTTTGAAAATGACATATTTCTCTCTTTTAATATCTCTAAAACTGCAAAAGTAGATTACTACATTTGAAGACAATGGACAGAATAAGAGAAATCGTTTTCCTTGTTCTTTTTTTTTCCTTTCTAAATAACAGATGGATGATATAGATTGATGTGTTGAATGAGATAAGTCTTTTTTTTTTTTTTGGTCCAAGAATGAGATAAGTCTATATCCGAAAGGTTCGCATAAGAGTAATCATGATTAGTCAAATGAGTTCAATCAGCTTATGTCATGAAATATATCTCAATTCTCACCTCAATTTTTATTTTTTTTTATAATTATAAATTTTTTCACTATTAAGATGAGATTAATCACGTTCGCGTTGCATGCTAGCGCTGGCTTCCGGGAATTTGGCATAAGTGAGATTCGAATACGGATCTCCCGCAATGGATAGTCTCTCCTATAAACTTAGTGGGGTCTTACACGGCTAAGCCAACCATTGAAGTTTTCTCACGTCAATTTGATTATGTCTGTTAAATATATTCACCAAAAAATAAAATAATGTTAAATATAACACTCTTAATGAACTAGAAAAATTAACTTTTCGTTCTTGAGGATGCATGACACAATTCTCTTGCCCTGTTTCACAATAACATGATCTGTTTCTCAATAACAGCATGAAATGACTCAATGACATCTCAACCATAACTGTTCATACTTTGGATTCCACTCACGTGATTGAAGCACGTGTCAACAACAAACTCTGGCCTTCAGATTTTGGCCAGGTATTATTGGAGATAAGAACTCGTTGGTTCTAGTTTTTTCTTTAACTAGAAGATAACGTGAAACATTTTGTCATATTGGAAGCTCAAATCCAAATGATGAAGCTGGAATGTATTAACCACAAGAACATGAGTAAGGTAAACTGTCCTGTTATGGACAACTGTAATTTACAAAATATATGTGTGGTTTTTTGTTTTTTGTTTTGTTTTTGGATAAATATATGTGTGGCTTTTGTACAAGTTATCTTGATAAAACATTTTACATTCATATAGAGCCACATGTACATTGGCCTATCAGGTTTTTCTCTGCTGTACTGAGCTTGATTATCAACCACATACATTTACTGTGAATTACTTATTAATTATTAGTAATAATAAAAACTATTTCAAGTAACTAGGGTGTCACTACGTCCACATTTCCAACATTTGATGGGTTTAAGTGCACAACATGCATTTTCCTTTTTTAATTCACTTCATGGATTTTACTATTAAAAATTGTGTATAGCCAATCAAAACCTTTCTTCAACACATTGAAATCTGCTGCATCTTAAACAAGGTTGATTATTCTCCCTCAAATTTATCACTTGCAGTGCGGTCTTTACTTGCAGTAGGGGCTTGATTAACTAATTTGACTCTACTGCATCCATAATCACAGTATTCAATCACAAATTCCAGATTTTCTTCAACCAGAAGATATGGAAATCTGATACATTACTGGTCACAACTCACCCAATCAATATATTGTGTACACTAACTATTCACGTTGTTTAATGATTCAATGTACACTAACTATTCAGGTATGTCTTGTATTATAGGTAAAATGCATATAAATATGTGATTAAATTAGTGTAAAATAATTTCATTGAACATATGATTAAATTAGTAAAAATGTGAGCGCTCCTGCCGTATAGTGCAGGAGCGCTCACATTTTTTTTTGGCTTCCTCTTTCACTTGAATTAACAAAAATCCGGCTCATTTTTTTTTTTTGAAGTAACATACATTAAAGTAGCCCAAAGTCAAAGCAGAATGAATGAGACCCAAACATACAATGGCTCCAATCAGAGGTTATCAGAAAGGTTTGGACAAGCAATCTAAACCAAAAAAGAATCAATAACAAAAATGGGCAAGTCCTTAAGGTTGTACTTTTGCCTACAGCCCAAATAAATAAATTTTTTTTTCTGGTAATTAGCCCAAATAAATAATAAGTAGAAGAGTTTTGCACTAAAAATTATCAAACATACTATTAGGTAACAAAAAAGTATATTATAGGTAACAAAGAAGTATTCCAAAACTTATAAGTAACAAAAAAAACTAGACTATTATACATAATCCTATATATCAGACTTATGCGTGTATATATTGGTTTATCATTATAACAATTTGTTATTCATATTTTTACAGTTCTTGGACACCAACTTTTTTGAATCCGTCCAACATTTATATTAGTCTTTCTTTCAATAGGTATATAATTGATGTTTGTATGTTAGATTTATATGAATTGCTATTCTTATACTCATACAATATATATAATTGATGCCAATTGTTGCAAGTATTCTTTTGGCATATTATTATATCAGTACAGCTTTGCCACACCTTATGTATTAATCATCACTCATTCCCTGCATTCATCTGATGTTTTGTTAATATAATTTTTTGGAGTTATCTCACTATAGTTTGTTGTTATCCATACCACACCCGAGAAATGTATTTGTTAAGAATGTTAGCATTTGATATAAAGTACAATTGTGAACTCATTTATAACTAGTGCAATTATATGAAATTCGCAGAGAAAAGCAAATCTCGTGCATCGCACGAGTTTTTAACGGGTTTGTAACTAGTTATCAAATTAAAAATAAGAGTCCAACTCATGCTATGTCATTGTTACTAGGAGTAGTCTGAAACATAGGTGGTAGACCAAAAAAAGAAAAAAGCATAGGTGAAATTATGATATTTTACTAGTATTTTAGAGTAGATGACTGGGTTTCAGTTGGTGAATGAACCTTTTCTGTTTGTTCCTTTATTTTTTAACTTGCCAGATAGGAAATTTTTAGGGTGTTTAGCATCTACACCAGTTCTTTAAGTGAGATGGTAGGAAACGTGTTCCAAGGGAGATCTTGATTAAAACAGCATTTACAAAAGTCATTTTGGTTTTGATGTTAGAAAATTGGACAATATTTAAAAACAGTGAATCATATAACCCTATTTTATTAGCACCAAGAAAATATTACCAAGAAATTTTTTCATCACTGGCTCACATGTCCGTAATACATTATGGCTATTGGCTCACTAGTAAACTAACAATCGCTTGAACTGCTAGGGGCTTGTTCAGATCAACTAAAATACAACATATTATGAATGCATTGTACAAGAATTCATAATCCAGCCCATAATACAGGAAAACAGAAGAGAAAACTCAGCACCAAAATATTTTGTTTTTGGTAACAATGCTGCCATTTTCCTCCTGTTTTGTTCCCCTGTAATCCAATGTCCATTTTTCAAATGAACACTCAATGAAGTCGTAATAAGAACCATGAACAGAGAGTTCTCCTTTCGCCACCTTTTCTTCTATCCAAGGGTAAGAAAGTAGGTTTAATAAGGAATGATTAACCGATTCCTGAACCAAAAAAAAAAGGACTTAATAATCCATTATAACTCCCAAGCATTCAACAAGTTCAATTTCTTTATGGGTAAACATTTGCCTGACTCCTTGTAAGAAACAGAAAACGATCATGAAGAGATATTCAATGAAAACCACAAAAAGAAATACCCTTTTTGTTTGAATTCCTAAGATTAACTCAGTCTAAGGAGACAAGACTTTCAAAAAGGAAAATAGGGGACTGCTTGTTTGGACAAAATCATGAGATCCATCAGGGCACTAATCTTGTCTAGTTTTATCATTTCTAAGCTTCAGAATCCAATGTTGGAATCAGCATAACCTTCCAAGTTGGCAAACCTCAACTTCAAATTACATTTAAATGTTTTTAGCTACAAAAATCCAAAATTGAAGAGAAGGATGAAAAAAATGCAGAAGTGAAATCACATAAGGAGATATTGCAGATAAGGCTTAAATATAACTTGTGTCTAAATAACAGTAAAGCATACAATCGCATAAGGAGATATTGCAGACAAGGCTCTCCAATTTGGAGGATGTCAAACACCGTAAACCATGTAGTCCTATCAAAGGACAGTTCATAAACTTTTTGAAATTTCAAAACCCGAATAATACATTCAAATCTTAGAACAAAAAATATCACCTTCTCACAATGCTTGCACTGCTCATCAAAGCTGAGGTTGGAAGCTGCAGCCTTGGCTTTTGTTCTTGCATTCTTCCCAACAACAACCCAACTTCTTATAAAACTACTTGGGAAAAAAAAATATGCATTCAAGTGAGAAATTCAGAACACTTTTCACCAAAGAAGGAATGCAAAGGACAACTAGTAAGTACAAGTAAGCACCTTGTATCGCCATCATCTTGCATACTCATAAGGGCACGTATACCCCCACAGCAGCTGTGGCCAATGACTAAGATGTTCTCAACCTGCAATGAAAATAATTCTCTCCCTTCAAAATATGTGGAAATCTTACAGTTTCCTGACCAGCTATTTAGAAAGCTAATAGAATCTTATACACTCAAATATTTGTATACAAATATTTCTTGTAATACAAGCCCTAACAATTGGAAACTAAGTCAGAAACAATATTTGAATGTTCCAAATCAAGAAGATAAATCCAGTCCTGAATTTCATAGGTTTAAAGAAAACGCTTACCAGAAGGGAGTTCACAGCAAATTCTAGTGCAGCATTTGTTTCTGAAGGTCCACTCTGTATCATGGAATAGGAATGAGAATAAACAAGTGCAGTGTGTGTCTCTTTTATTCAAACTTCAAAAATAATAAACAGATAATTCAAGACAACCAAATAAATTAATACCAACGAGACTTATACCTCAAAGGGAGGAACCAAATTAGCAACATTACGAATCATGAATGCTTCTCCTGGTTGAAATCCCAAAATATTTGAGGGGCATACCCTAGAATCTGCACAGGCAATAACCATGAACTGTCCTGGGAACTGTTAGTAAAATACACATTTTTTTTTACTAATGCTTCAGACTAAAAATTGAAGACGTGAACTCAAAGGCTGGAGGGAAACAGAGAGAGAAAGAAGAATCACCTTTGGTGCTTGAACCTTGGCAAGATTTTCAAAATGTTCAATGTTTTTCCTGCCGCAAAAGCAAAACCAATATTAAATAACTACCTTATTTCAGGCAAAAATATTTCTGACCAGGTCATTTCTCAAGCTTACATGTATTTGTTCTTCTTAAAACTTAGGAACCTATCCTTCAGATCATTGAATATATCACACCCATCTTCAACTTCAGCTAAAGTTTCTAGCTTGCTATTATTAGCTTGCTGTGTAAATCCTGGAGACCCCATAGAAGACTTTAAAGTGAAACCTTCAGTTCTCCTACAAACATTAGAGCAAGGTAATAACAATTATACTAAGCCTCGAATATATTTTGGTATACTATAGGAATAATTCAATTAACTGTTACTGCTTACCTCTAAGGAATACTTGAAAAAGCTGTAAATTAGTTAAATATTAAAATCAGAGTCTTATACTGCAAGACTATAAAGAATGAAAATTGCGGCCGCCAACTCTGTGACTTGACATAAAACATCAGTGGGGAAATTCAGCAAGAGATCAAGACACTTAGATTCCATTATAAAATATGCCATTCAATCAATGTTTTTCAGGGGAGATTCAAAGTTTGTAAGCTTATGGTAAATCAAGATTTGAAAATTAAAACTAGAAACAAAGTGAATATTAATGAGTCCTTCACTTTACATTTACTTTTCAGATTATTACTTCTGAGCTCTAAACAACGGAAATCCACAAAATTAAACTAGCGAGCAAAAGACACCCGGAAAACTGAAATTCTCATACAAAAACTAAGCAAGCAAGCGAATCCAAGACAATTGAAGCAGAAAACGGAAGGAACTTGGCCACTGACCTCAAAGCCGTCAACAATCTCAAATTTGAATGCTCAATTTTCCGTGTTCTCAGCGAAAAGCCAGAGATCTGCAAAAGCAGTGTAACCATTATTAGCTCTAATTCAGAAATACAAGAACAAAATGAGGGGAATATACGAGAATAGAACAATACCTTGGATTTCCCAGACTCAATGCAATGAGTAGAAGAAGAAGAAGAAGAAGAAGAAGAAGAAGAAGAAGAAGAGGATAAAGGAAGCGACTTGGAAGCAAAGGGATCAGCAGAAACGGAGATTGAGGGAGGAACAGCCATTGGAGAGATCAAACTCAAACTCAATTTTGCGAATGAATGAAACAGGCATGGTTGGGCACCAAATCATAGCAGTAGTAATAATAATAATAATTAATTAATTAATTAAAATAAAGTGGTGGGTGAAGATGGTTACATGAGTAAACACGTAGTATTGTGTTGTTCTTGTCTTCTCCAAGAAAGACGGAGAAATCGAGGTGTTAAGTAGAGAACAGAAAAAGAAAATTATTCTTTTGAAATTGCATTTACACCACCAATTCCTCATGATTCCAAATTCCGTTTTAATGTTTTTGGCTTTGCACACCCAAACATAGATTTTGGTCCTGTATTTATTATGTGCATTTTATTTTAGTTTTATATTCTTTTTGAGTTATATTTTGTTTTTTTATCTCTTATAAAGGTTTTATTTTGGTTTCATCTGTCAATTTCGTCACCGAGTTACAAGGTAATTTGACTCCGTTCTTATTAGGGTTCACGTGTATGTTATGATTTTTCTGAGTTTGAAGATAAATAGCGCAATTTGACTATGTTCTTTTTAGGTTAATTCTTTTAACGGGATTGACGGATTGGACCAAAATAAAACGTTTATAAAAGATACAGGATCAAAATGTAACCCAAAAAAGATATGAAAACAAAATAAAATATACATAAAAGATATAGACCAAAAGATACATTTGACCTTCATTTTTCATTACACCACTACACATAAAATAAAATAAAATTAAAATTCGAACAAATAACAAAACGAAAGTTAAATTCTATTTTGATTTTTTTTTTCAAACAAATATGTGATGAAAAAAAGTGTGATGCGCATAGTTAGAAACCGAAGTTTTGATTGCTTTTGACGTAAGTAATAATATATCTTCCTAGTAATTTTTTTATATATCTTCTTAATACTATATAAAATGTAGAATTAAATATATTTTCAATTTTAAAAATATAAAAAATATTAAAAATATTTTTTAATAAATAATTAAGAAGATTTTTTAGAACTTAAATTAAGAAGATTTAAAATTATTCTTTTTCCTTCTTTACTTGACATTTGTGCCTTTACGGCTTTGGCGGAGAGCCAAGTAAAATAGTAGTGGAAAGTTCTGGAATATGAATAGGTGTGTGGTTATAAAATGGAAAATGCCACAAAAGGAAACAAAAATGGTGGCAGACAGATGAAAAAGCATTTGGTACGGCACTTTTTCCATACGCCTCACATTCCCTCGCTTCACACAACAAAGTGACAAACCCTCATATGATAAATTATCAGATTAATTCTTTATGTACGTCTTAGAAATTACCTGAAACTTATGCATGTGTTTGGGTTTCATATGATAAGTTATGTATCAGATTAAATTCTTTATGGAAGAGTACTTCTTAGAAATTACCTGAAACTTATGCATGTGTTTGGATTTCAGGTTGCAGACCGAAAGTATTTTTGAATTAGTGTAACAATGTGCACACGTTATATTTTCTAAGTAGTGATTTTGAATCTCACCGTAGATTTGACAAAAATAAAAAAATAAAATCGTTCAAAATACTTTTATGTGTAATGAAGTTCTATTTGAAAAGGCTCATACACAATTAATGAAAATAGTTTATAGATTCTATAAGTTATTTTCAACTTATTTTCATAAGCTTTATAGGGTAGCTTATCAAAGTAAAATATTTTTAGTTTATTCAAATAAATTTTATAAATTTGTTATAAAAAAAACTCTGATTTAAAAATAACTTATTGCATAAGTTTAATTGAGATGTGTATCCAAACATATCATAAAAATATAAATAAAGGGACCTTTATTTTTTTATTTTTTTAGTTATTAACGGACCTTAATTTTAGAGTAATGTTATATTCTCCTAATAATTATCTTAATACTATATAAAGTATAAAATTAAATACATTTTCAATCCTAAAAATATAAAAAACATTGAAAACATTCTTTAATAGGTAATTAAAATAATTTTTAAAAAATTATTCTTTATATTTAATGTTTAGCTTAGTTAAGAAAACTCAAGGTTGCCCCAAACTTTTAATCCCAGTTAGAGAGAAGTAACTCAAGAGATACTTTTTCATTTGCACAACATGAGTTTTTTTTTGGTACATTTACACAACATGAGTTGAAAGCATATAAGCTTATAATGGTATTTTATCCTTCTTCTATCTAAATATTTTTTAATTTGTCAAACTTATTTTGGATTAAAAGTATTTAAACATAAATTTTGTTAAATCAAACTAACTTTTGACTCAACTTATTTCGATAAGTCTATTGCTACTATTTTTTGGTCTATTGTCACTCTTTTTTAATTATTTCAACAATATGTAAAATTTGATTCTTTGATTTTATTGGTTAAAAAAATATATTTTAAAAAATAAAAAATGAATGACAATAAATAAAAATGAGTGACAATAGACTTACCCAACTTATTTTCACAAAACTTAAGTGTAACAAAATCAAGTTTAACGAAAACTAAACACACACTATATAGATAATATTGCATTAATTTTTTTCCGCTAAGTATCAAAAATATCTCTGCCCAATAATCAAACGCTAATCTTTCCGAGCATAAAAACAATTTCATTAAATTAGGCTATGTATGAGAACGAGGTTTTTTTAGAGGATTTTGGCTTTCAAAAAGCTTGTGTCGTCGTTTGATAATTACAAAAATAAGACTTTTGGCGGGATTGTAATTTTTATAACCAACTTTTGCAAAACACTTTTAAATGGACTTTTGACTTCTAAAGATGAGCTTTTAATATTTCATTTTTAAAATTGTCCTTATTTACTTTTAAAAAACACTAAATACCTGTCACTACTATTGCTTCCTCATCTTCACCTTCACTGTCACTTGTTTTATTCTCCGTCTCTATCATGACTGCCAGAGGCAATCCATTGTCCGCTGGTGCTCCCGTTGGTCCGAAAGCTCGTGTACTACTCTACAGTTCGCGTCACATTATTTATGAATTGCTTGGGATACACTTTAATGATGTGAAACGAACAAAGAAAAACTATGCATAATCAATTATATCTTTGTAGAACTAAGACCCAAAGAAAAATTACCTTTTTTAATTGTAGAAATAAGGAATTGGCCAGATAAAAAAAATCGCAAAATGTGATGAAAAAATGAAGATGAAAAGTGCAATCTCATGTGATATGATGGAAGAATCAATGTGTAGAGAAAAAAAGAAAGCACAAAATTTGAGTGATTGGACCATACAAAAAGCTAATTTTTTGTACTCACTAAATCAAAGGACAACTTTCTTGTTCTATGTACAAGTTAAAAAAAGATAAAATTAACTTTGCATATTTACTTAATAGTGTAATTACCTTCCCACTTTATTGAAGATAGTTTATATTGCATTATTTTCTTTTAAAATTAATGTTTATGTTATTTTTTTCACTCCGACATATTTACGAGTTAACGTTATATATATATATATATATATAATTAAATTAACATATTAATAATAAAATAAACTTTAATAATAAATATAAAATATTAAAAAAAAAGTCAAAAATAATTTTTAATAATATTTTTTGTTTTTATATAATATAATTATTATATCACATAAAATATATTACGTAGTAATTTATTAAAATATTAAGTTTTAATTTTATAATAAATAATAAAATAATTATTAAATATCAAAATATTATTTTCTTTGAAAAATTTAAGTAAAATTAATAATATATAACATGAAGGATATTAATGTAAAATTTATGTTGTGCTTCTTGTTATGTACATTGAGTATCAAACGATATACAACACAAAAGATTGTGTTGTGCCTCATGAAAGTTGTGTACTCCGGTTCATGCATCAAACGCACCCTAACACAAGAAATGCACGTACATTTAACAACCTACATATAGGGGTGCCAAAACGGGTCATCACGACCCGTTTGGCCCACAGCCCGCCTAACACGCAAAAAATGACCGGATCAGCCTGGCCTGCCAAGGTTTTGGGAGCTCACTTAGCTAGTCCGGCCCACTATTTTAAAATTAGGCGGACTGCAGGTTGGCCCGCCAACCCGCTATAATAATTAAAAAAAATTGACATATATATTTTAATTTTTGCTTTTTGCACCATGCAAATGACATTTTTTTAAAGGAAAATACAAAAGTTGTCAATTTTTTTTTAAAAAAATAATGTTTTTCTATATTTAATAAAAATTGACTTTTATTATTTTTTAACTATGGGCCTATTTTTTTTAATATATTTTTGTTTTTGGTTTGGTTTGGATTTTTTTTGTTAAGCCTTGTCAGATTTCTTTTCACAAAAACACTAACTCCAACTATTAATTTACAAAAACAAACCACACACTAGTCTGGTGGTCCAGCCTGGCCTGCCACCTTTGTAGCCCGACGGGCTGGCAGGTTAGATGGAGCAGGCCGCATGAATAAACCTATTTGAATTAAAGTTATAAATATTTAATTAGATGATCATGCTTTAATAATTTTAATTATTAATAATTATTTTAATTTATATATTTTAAATTTTTCGGTAATATTTGACAAACGTATTTGAACAGACAAAGATAAGACACTAAATATTATTCTATATTTGGTATTTTAGTCAAGTGCAAAATTTTTAAAAGTCACAAACATATGGTTTATTAAGTTTAGATTTTAGTAAAATAAGAAGTAAAAATTATACGAATTAAAACAAAAATCAATAATTGAAATTAGCAAGAAGAATGTTGCACATTACAAAATTCCCTTTCTTTTTCTTTTTTTCTTTTCTTTTTCACCAGAGGATTTTCATCAAATAAGTTTTATCTCTATAAAAAAAAATCTATTCATATAGCCATAATTTAAGCTTTATTAACATGTTCAGAGCATCAAATTATTACCAATTATACCAAACTTTATTAAATACAAAGTTATTTAATTTCAAGATGTCCTAAAAAAATTAAGGGAAAAAAGTTATTCATAGATTATTCATTATTTTTTTTCTGCATTGATGATACTTTAGCAATAGCCAAAATTAATTCCTCTAAAACATAAAGATTAATAAATTATGTGTCTGTTTTGGTAAGAATAAAAAAAAATCTCAAAAGTAATTTTATTGATAATTTTAATCTAAGTATAGATTTAATAAAAGTAATAAATTTTTCTTCTTCTAAAAATACTTTTATTTATATTCGTAAAATTATAAATAAATAAACTCATTAAAATGTCTTTTGTCTTTTCAATAAACAATTTTCAATTTACAAGTGAATATTAGGGGTTAGAATTATTCACTCACTTTGTCTCTTTAATTTCACCACACATTCATTTATTTGGATTTTAAATTTTGGGATGGTTTTTAAATCTTGTTTGGATTGAGTTTTTGTTGAAGTGTAGTGTAATAGTATAATGTGTTTGATAAGGAACAAGATATAATTTGTTTTAAATTTTATTTTCGTTAAAATTATTTTTTAATTAAAGTTAGAAATATTTAATTAGATGATCATACTTTAATAATTTCAATTAAATAATTATTTAAATTTCTATTTTTTTATTTTTTGATAATGTTTGACAAACGTAATTAGACACAAAAAGACAAAACACTAAATATTATTCTATGTTTGGTATTTTAAGTTAAACAATTTAGGGTATATTGTTCGTTTGGTTTAGATTTTAATAAAATGAAGAAAAAAATCACACAAATTAAAATATAAATCAATAATTAAAATTATTAATATAACAAATCAAAATAATTAAATAAAATTAAATAACTTCAATTTTAATTAAAAATAATTTTGACTCAAGGAAAAATATAGAACAAACTTGCCCATAATGAATTTGAGAAGAAACGCGTATTACGTTTTTAAAAGTGATGCGGCGAGGAATTACGTTTTTAAAAGTGATGCGGCGAGGAAGTAACATTTCTATTGTAGAGTGAGGAAACTGACGTCGACGACCGTGGCCGAAGATTAGGAGGGGCAGGATTCAATTAGTCCCAAGTTGAAAGCAATTGAAATTGAAAGAAATGAAATGAAAAGGAAAGGAAAGGAAATTCGAAAAACAAACACTGCTTCCCCAAATTCACACAACGTTTAACTTCATCAACACGTTTCTGTGACTCTGGTAGCGAGTTTCTCCCTCTCTCAGACTCGGTCCCGCTCACTCACTCACTCACTCGCTCCATGACTCGGCGAGCACGATCATCTTCTTCTTCTTCCCCGATCAACAAATTCGCCGTCTTCGAGTTAAACGAAGACGATGAGCACGTCGAGAAGGCCAGTCGGAAGATGCTCGCCAAGTTCAAAAACCCTAGCACTACCAGGTCTCGCTCTTCCCCCTTGACCAAGTACGAATTCCTCCAAGCCTGTAAGTCACTCCTCTCCGCTACACTCTTTCCTTTTCCCCTTTCTCTCCTCGCCATTCCTCTTTGCGATCCTTCCTTCTTTGCAGTTTCGCGTGGTTCCCAATCTGTTTCCAAGGGCGTTACAAGTGAACCAATTGACCTTGACTCTGTACATGGTATGCATCACTCATGCACTCACTGTTTCGTCGTTTTTCAAGTGCTTGATTATGGTTTCCTTTAATTTTTCTCATGTTCCGTTAGACTCAGAAGAAGAAGAAGAATCAACCAAGTGCTTATCAGAGGAAGTTACCGGCAAACCGTTAGAGGCTGATGAGGACGCTAGTGATGGTATTGGTACTTGCACTGTTACTGGTGGTATTGATAATCAAGGCAAATATGCTAATTCGTCCTGTGCTGATGAAGAGATTCCTAACTACACTGATATCACCGATACCGACTTTGATTTGAAAGTAATTACTTGTTGTTGCCTTCATCTTTTTTGTCTGCCATGCATTTTCTTGCTTAGGGTGAAAGAAAATCGATGATTATTTTTGTTGACTGTTAATTTAATTTTGTTTCAGAATCACTCATTTGATATGGTTTCTGATGATGATGACGGCAGTAGTGAAACAAGTTCTTCGTCAACTTCAAGTCTTTCGGAAGTTAAAGGTATTCCTTGCTTTAGATTTTTAAGTGACATATAAAGTATTCTTATTGTAATAATCACAACTAATCATCTACACTTTTTTGTTTTATACTCCCTGTGATTTCAGTTGATTTAGAAGACCAGCTAGTGCAGCATAGTTCCTCTGCATTTGAAATTGTAAGTGTAATTGTCATGTTTTTGTGATTGATTGCTTCATTGAGATATATCTGATGGTTGTAGTCTGTGGAGATGGCATATCAAAGCTTTGGCTTCATTATGAAAAACGTGAAAATTTATTCTAGTTTATGTTTCTATATTGATTTTGGGGGAAAATCAATTGAAGTATTAGTATTGCATGTTAATTAATAGTATACTATCTTTGCTATGGAAGTGGGATAGATTGAGACAGAAAGAAAGGAGGAAATGATGCAGGTGGAATAAAAACAGAAAGAAAGGAAGAAATGATGCAGGTGGAATAAAAAAAGAAAGACGGAAAAGACAATAAGTATGATGACTGTAGTGGTGAGATTCATTATAATGGAAATATGGAATGCTATTTATAGTTGGATTCTATAATTCTATATAATAGAATGATTTTATTTGCGGTTGTAGTTACCTGATGGTAGAGATAGTGCTTATGACAATGTGTTGGCTTCTTACCCTCTTGGTGCACTGGAATTGTTTTGGTCAGCCAATGTGTGATCTGGCCAACTTAGTCTCTATAAGGAAGCAGGGTGTCCCAACTAATCAACTATCATTGTATGTTGTCAGTTGTAGGTTTTTCAATGGAATTATTACACGTATTGAACTAATAATATTTGCTTCTAAAGTGAAATGTTTTATGATTAATCTTGTTCAGACATTAAAAGTATCGAACTACAAAATATTATGCATGGATTTTTTTTCATGGTGGTAAGATCTTGATTTATTTCTTCATGTGCAGAATGGCAGAAAAAAGGTGGTTGATGTCTTCCCTGATTTTATTCAATATGAGGATGAGGATTTATATTCCACAAGCTCTCGGTTAATCTTCTCATGCGGCGCCCTGAAACTTGGCGGCTCAACTATGAATGGAACTGAAAGAACTTTTAATTTTGAATGGGCAGCTGAAGATATTATAAAAATTAAATCTTGCTGGTTTGAAAGGGTAAATTGCTTCATTTATATCTTTTTTGTTATTCTCTTGCTAATAAATTTACTTGCCCTCCGTCTGTAGATTGGAACAGCCTTTTTCAACATCTTCCTTAAATCAAAAGATTCTAGAGAAGCTGGAAATACCAATCAAAATCCAGGTATGACTACTTTTGAAAATAATGCAATTGATCTTTAATCTGGTTGTTTATGACACTAGTGGGCATTAGTACTGTAATAAAATGTTTGGGCCTATTGTTTGCTAAAAAATGAGTGACAAATGTTCAGAAGGGTTAAGTTTTTCTATGCCTTTGAGAAATCACAGTATTTTATAGTGAATTTTGGCATGCTGCACTGCTTGGGATTTTACCGGTCTTGCCTTATTGTAGCTATTAGCTGATTGTGTCTTTGAGAAATCTTGCCATGGTTGAAGGTTTTGATTATTAGTGGATTTGGCCTTTGGTTCTAGCCTTTCAAGGTTATAACGGAATTTAGAACCAAGTTGATTTGTCTACAAAAGATGGCATTATTGTTTTAAAAAAAAATTATCTACCTAATTTTTGTTCCTCAGTCCTTTTTATTATTGTTATTATTATATTATTATATATTATATTATACTATATATATATAAAGATGGAATGACTTTAGTTGTCTTTAAAGTGCTCTTCAAAATGCTATATATGTGTATGTGTATATATATTTGGGATGCTTTAAGTTAGTTCTTTTCATTTAAATTAATGTTCGCAAGAAGGCAAGAAACAGTTAAACAGTGGAAAGGGGGAAGTGAGAGAAAGAAACCAGATGGACAGTTAGGACTATAGAATTTTCTGGTGTATTCCACGGCACAATGCACTACTAAAAAATAAAAATCTTGGAAAATTCGAGAAAAGATCTGGAATATTTAGTTGTTTGAGCTGGAAAGCATCCTTTATTTAAGAAGAAAAAGTAGTTGGATGAGTTGGTATTGAGGATGTTCTGTCTATTTGTTTTTCAATTTGAATTTTTTTCAATAGCAATTGTGATTGAGAGTGAACGGATATGATCTTTCTCTTGTTTTATTTTGTTTTTTATATGTTGTATTTTAACATAATCCCTTTCATTTTGTGGAGAAATTTTGACCATACTCCTTGCTGGTTATGGTATCTTTAATTGGTTATTTATCTTGTTATAATTTAAGGCTGCTGTAGCCTATGTAAAACACGTCAATAATTTGCTTAACATCCTAACCTTGGGTTCATGCAGGCTTTAACCTGTTGAAATTTGCAGTTTATGATTCATGTTGGTACAAGGCAGAAGAGGCTATCAAATTATTGGATATGAGATACACAGATATATGGAGTACTTCTTTTGAGTAAGAATTTTATTGGGTTGTAAAATATATATTTTAAGTGCCATAATGTTGCTTTTACAACCAAGATGATTTATGTTAGGGGTGGAAGGAACTATACAAATGGTCTTACGTTAGTTGATCAAAATAAATAAAAATCAAAGCTTAAAAGTTTATCTACATCATGTGTTCTTTCTAAAAATAATGTATGACTAACATGATATTGTCATGTTAAATAGGTTTCATGTACATCTATATTATTTGGTATTCTCTTTTAGTATCTTATGCCATTAAGTTCTAACTTTTTTCTCATGATGAGATTGTTTCCTTTTATGCTCTGGTTTCTCGGTGCTATTTTTGTGAAATGTTGTCAACATTTGTCTTTCAATAGTATTTTTTTTGTACTTTAATTAGTATTGCATTTGTCTCCACATGTGTCCACATTTGCACATAAATTTATTGCTCAATATTTTGGGGTGTTAATTAGTATTAAAAATTTTATTTCCAACATGCAGCATTGATACAGATAATGGAAATATTTCTGCATTGGGGCTGGACAGCTCTCTCTCTCAGAAGCATTACTTTCCTATGTAAGTCAGACAAACATTTCGTATGCTTTTGTTACTTGGTTCTTGACATGATATTTAAGCATTTGGAATCAATCGTTCAAGAGTCTGATTGTTACGATTATAAGTAGTAAAGCTCGAGAAAACAGATAAAAAGAATGATTGAGTAACAAAAGAGAGAAAGAGAAAGAATGAGTGAAGGAATATTAGGGATTTCTCCTTCACAACCACTGAAAAGGTCTTTTATTCAATGAGAGTCAAAAACTGATACAGACTGCAGGTTCCCCCTTTATAAACTCCCTAACTATCCATAGGAGATTTAACTAAGTAACAACTCTTTTCCTTGTTGATTGTTCCTCTGTGTGTGTACTTTCCAACTCAAACGCTCAACTTCTCTGGTTGGGTCCTATCACCAATCCTTCATGCAATGCTCATGGTCCTAATTATATTAAATTTCAGCACAAGGGGAGGTGGGCTTGCACTTCTGACCACATTTTAAGTCAAAGTAAAGTAAATTTTTGGTTGTTTTAGTTATAAGTTAAAAACATTTATGAGATTGCATATACTAGCTCAAACTTTTGTATTGGTTTGTTCTTAAGTAACTAATCTCTGTAACTTCTAAGTTCTGTCCTTTGCATGTTTTTTTTTTTTTTCTTTTTGGAGTTTGGCTCTGACTGTTGAGAATTTATATATTGAACCTATTTTTTGGTAATAGAAAATCTTTGTGCAGTTTAATAATTACTGACAAGGAATTGTTCGTTTATGTAATATCATATGGTGCAGTTTTGGTGAAGCATTTGACGAGATTATTTATCCCAAGGGTGAGCCTGACGCTGTTTCTATTAGTAAGAGAGATATTGAGCTTTTAAAACCGGAGACATTCATTAATGATACTATCATTGACTTCTATATCAAGTAAGCATGACATCAAGCTTGCCCTCTTTCTCTCTCATACATGCATGCATACCTGTAGTGTTCATATTCATCAGTATTAATTACATTTTTCCTTTAGCCTGAAAGAAATTCATTTGGAATCTTGTCATATGATTTATTCCTTGAAGGTTTAGATATGTCTCTTTATGTGATGCTGCATGTGAAACGACATTTGCCAAATCCGGTGTATCTGTAGGTATTTGAAAAATAAACTCCCATCCAATGAACATGGAAGGTTTCACTTTTTCAATAGCTTCTTCTTTCGGAAACTTGCTGATTTAGACAAAGATCCATCAAGTGCTTGTGATGGTAAAGCAGCATTTCAACGTGTTCGCAAATGGACAAGGAAAGTAAACCTTTTTGAAAAGGATTATATCTTTATTCCCATAAACTACAGGTAAGAACCTAAGAAAGTATCTTGCTTGCCTATATGGATTTTGCTTCATCTTAAGAAGAATAACAATCTTGATGACAGTCTTCACTGGAGTTTGGTTGTCATTTGTCATCCTGGTGAAGTGGCATGCTTTGGAGGTAAGATATCTTTCCTTTGAGTTGTTATTCTTTAGTTTATTTGGATGTTCTCCATCTTATTTGATTGTGTTGTAGATGAAAAAATCAATGAATCTTCCAGAGTACCTTGCATCTTGCACATGGATTCCCTAAAAGGAAGTCATAAAGGTCTCAAGAATCTTTTCCAAAGGTAACTTGCTGATAGCAAATATATTTATTATGCAGAGTTAATGCCCTCTTCTGCTAAAAATTTCATTACCTTACAAGCTTTTTTTAATTTCTAGTTAAAAATCAATGTGGTATGGGATAGAATCGTGGAATGATCCCTTAAAACTGATGTGCATGGATGTTGGTTCTTGATGGAAACCAAACTAGTGTTGAATAGATTTTTTTTTTTTGCCTTATACACGTGTAGTATCAGTAGGTGGAGTTTTTTTTTTGGAGGGGGTTTAGGGATGAAGAGTTGAATGCATGCCAATGCATAATTTTTTATAATCTTTACCGTTAAATGTTAGCTTTCCATGTTTGGGGTACAATACAACATTTAAAAAAACATTCCCATCCAAAGTTGATTTCTGGCCAATATTCCCACACTTCCCTTTCTTGTGGGGAGAAGTGCGTATGTTCCATACCATTCATTTTGCATGGGAGTATTTTGTCCACCAGCCATTTTCCTGCACTGCCAGTCGCCATTAATCCAACTATCCTCTCCCGCTGCTGGTGATTGATAATGATTGGCAACTTTGGCCAGTGTCTTCAATCTCCAGAATCGATTTACCACTTCTGGTCGCCCAAATCTATCCAGCTAGAAATCCAGCCTTTTCTGCTCTGCCCTGCTAACGCGGTTGGGCTACTTCCGCCACTGTTGCTCATCACTGGAATTCGGTCACCCTCTGCTGTTGCCAGAAGTTTATTGGTGACTTCACCCACCACCACTATTCACCAAAATATTGCCATCTTCTGCTCACACCAATTGTTAATAGTGGTTGGTGATTTTGGCTGCCATACCTGATCACTGAACGCTGGATTCCGACCAATCACTGTCGAAGCTGGTATAGATGTTATTCATGGTAATTTTTTGTCAACCAAACATGGCATTAGAGTCCAAATCAAACAACTGATTGCCTTGCAAGTCGTTGAGGTGGACCATCAAAGTTTCATTATGGGTGACCAAACAGTTCAAAACTTGTATCAATACTTTATTCAAGGAAGAACCATGGGCTTAGACTTAGATGGTTCCACAAGGTTTAGTTGGCTGATTATGTCTTTGCAGTAATTTTGATAGCCACTACTCACTACTGAAAATTGTATTAACAAGATTTAATAAATTTGATCAGTTTATTTAATAAAGTAAAAACTTGTTTCAATAGACTTCAACTGCTTTATGTTGTTGCAAAGTCTGATGGTGCTTATTTGCATATTTTGATAAACGGCAGCTACCTTTCTGAAGAATGGAAAGAGAGGCACAATAATGTGGTCGATGATGTTGCTTCTAAATTTTTACATTTGCGATTCATCTCACTTGAGGTATCTCTCATTCTATGATTATAATGAATTCAATACAGCTGTTTATTGATTTCTGTTTTTCCAATTCATTTTTATTGCAGCTCCCTCAGCAGGAAAATTTTTACGATTGTGGTCTCTTTTTGCTCCACTATGTGGAACGTTTTCTAAACGAAGTTCCTATCAACTTAAACCCTTTCAGGATAACAAAGTTCTCCAACTTCGTGAGTTACTTCCATTGCATCAAAGCTTGAATGTGATATATAGTCTCATTTTGACTTTCTCTGATATTGATGTTTTGCTTCGCTGTAAATTTCAGTTTCAAATTGCTCTGATGTTATGTCAGAATGTATAAGAAATAACCAATAGTATCTTGATTATACCTAGAGTAATTTAAAAGCATTTTTAGTGGTTTCTGTATTTCCTTATATTTCATGATTTGTTTACTTATTTACATTTTATTTATGGGCTTCTGATCTTGTTTTAGTATAAATAAAGGTAAGTACTTTTATGTTGTTGTAACACATGGTATCATATGAAGTCGGTATCAATTTCTAAGTATTCATTTTCAGTGTCTATTCTTTCCTTTTCCTCTCTGTGTATGTAAAATTATATTTCATCATGGTATCAAACCCGTATTATTCATAGTGAACAGTGTTTTGCTGCTGAGTTCCCTAAATTTTGGAATATTATGTCACCGAGCCATCATTTGAGTTTGCAACTGTCAAGGCTGGATAATTTGTTTCGATGTCTTCAACCATTAAGTTCAGTTGAAGACATATCTCAAAAGTAAGATAATTTCAAAAGCTTGTTGTAGTGACCCTCATTTTACAATATCATTATCTTTTGCGGTCCTTGTAACAAACTGTTAACAAAGACTCAGGTCTAAAAGTGTAAAACACCCTCATTTTCGACTACATTTTTTTTATGTGCTGTTTTCGGTCAGCTTCCAAATTCTATTTTGATGAGTTTTGAAAAGGTTAGTTCTTTCATTGTCTAATTTGCTTGCCAGTAAATTTCTGCTAATGATCATTCCATAGACACTCTTCTTCCTTGGTCGTGCAACGTGATTCTCACCAATTTGCTGCGTTGTCTTTCCCGCATCTCTGTAATATCTCTAGCATCTCTTAGTAGCCTTTCCATCCATGTTTGGTGGAGCCCAAACTATATTTTTCCAAATTTTTCAAAGGGCTTGTTTTTTACCTGCTTAAAGTAGCTTGAGGAGAAGTAGTAGAATATGTTTTTTTTAAAAAAGCTACAAATATGTTAATTATATCTAGATCAATTTAGAGTACATTTGGTTATTTCTTAGGATCGGTTTCCATATTTTCTTGTATTTCATGATCTTTTTCCTTAATTAGAATTATGGTCTAGTATTTGTATCTGTAAGTGCTATTGATTTTATGTTCGGTACCTTGGCATATATCAAGAGAATATCAATTTCCAACAGTTCAATCCTTAATTCTTTATTCTATCCTTTTTCTTTCTTTAGTCTAAAACCCTATGGTTTCAATTTTCAACTAGTTTTTCTTCCCTTCACGATTCTGTAATCTGATGCTGTGGTTGATTCATCAAGTGCTCTGCTAGATGAGAAGATTTTGGACTATCAATGAGAATATGGTTGCTGTTATGCCCCTTATGCTTTTTTCCAGGAACTAGGAAGAGAACTGCATCTGAGGAATATATGAGCTAAATAGTCAAGTTCCATGCATTTAGTTTAGCGTATGTAGTGAGTCTCTGAAGATGAGTCACTATCCTATTGTAGATACATTTTACTAGAAAAACCTTTTGAACAATAAATTTACTTGGTCTTGTAAACAACTATGATATGTAAAATGGTTCACTATATTTGACATGACCCTGTCAATGCCAGTTTGTATCTGGTGCTTGTGCTTTGCTGTGTCATAAATTTATTGATTGGGTTAGTGACATGAATAACTATGTTAATTTCTGCTTGCATCTTTTTCCTGACACCATCTTGGATTGTATGAAATACTACATGACTACATGTTTCATTTGTTATTTTATACAGTTGAGTTAGTTGAATGTCTTCTTTTCATTTTTCAGTTGAGGAGTAACTGGTTCCCTCCCTCAGAAGCATCTCTGAAACGATCTCAGATACAGAACTTAATTTTTGATATATTCGAAAGTAATTCTTTGCAAATATCTCCTGCTGTTGGTCTTGACCAAAGTCTTCTCTCTGTTGTTCCTGGCAATATCAAGCACAAAGTGGAAGCGGATTCCTTACAGGGTTGCTGTTATCCAGCAACGGGGCGTGGGGGAAGTCTTTCAGATTCCACTATTGAACTGGAGCCTGACATTCAGTTCCCAACAGTTTCGCCCATAAGCATTCCGTCATGTATGAGAGAACCTGGACTTCTGCAGATGTCAGCTTGTCATCAGAGGGCATTCATGTCACCAATAGAGGTATATGAATTTTAATTCTTGCATTGAATCGATTGCTGTGATCATTGTGTAGTTATTTATCCACAATCTGCTCCAACTATGCAAGATAGGGATTTTAGATACACTGTTCATCGCTTGGGCTACCTTGAGTGAGATCCTGGAGTTGCACTATTAAGATTCTTGGGTTTGCTCTGCTCTAGTAAAAAACATCCTCTCTTGAGGGGGGGGGGGGATCATCTTTATATCTATGTACTGATGTCTGAGTTATGCTGTAATTGTTTGTGCAGCACTTATAATCAGTGCTCTCTGTTCATATAGAGGAATAAATTAAAAGTAACGATGTACAGTCGACATAATTAAGATTCAGCTTCTGTATTGGTTGGTTAAATGGGGCGGCTTGCCAACAACCCACTCTGTGAAATTAAAAAATCAGACATTGCAAAATAAAAAATGTAAAATATAATTAAATGTGTCTAATAATGCACTAGTTTGACAAGCCTGTAATATTTCACTGGCTAGGATGTGAAGTCTACATCCCATCATTTGTATATCATATATAAATAGTTATCAATTTTCTTGACCATGGTATACCCTCTTTTCTCTAATTGTAAATTGGTAAAGTTAAAAAAAGGAAATGAAACGGCTGCCTAGTTATTGATCTGCTTAGACTAGTTACGTTGACAGAGAAAATCATAAAGCAACTTGTAGTAATATGCCTACCTAAAGATTTTTACTGCCTCTTGATTTGATGTAGGAAACTGAAGAGTGTGGCGAGGAAACTGCTTTATCACCAGCGCGAGAAAATTCTGAAGTAGGCATATTGACATCTGACTTTCCATCCACACCATTTATCTGTAATGATCACAGAGCATTAGAAATACCAAGGGAAGCTGTTGAGGGCCATTTTTATTCAAGAACATCTACTAGTGTATCCTGGAACACATTGGATGTAATTACTCATGAAGGCCAGTCTCTTGAGAAAATAGAAGAGTTTAAGATTCCAGACAAGACAGCCCCGGAGTATTTATCAACCTCCGGTAAGAAGCTTGCAGACTGTGTTGTTCAGGATTCACAAGAGGAAAATGATGGGCAGGATAATGCAGACTGCGTTGTTCAGGATTCCCAAGAGGCAAATGACGGGCATGATATTGCAGAATCTGTTGTTCAGGATTCTCAAGAGGCAAATGATGGGCATAATGTTACTGTGACTGTGAAATCTCGTTCCTCATTCCAGGAAAATATGAATTCTATAACCCATCAAATTATTGATTTGGCTCAAGACATGGATGTTGAAGATGATACTTTAGTCAGCGACCTAGAGCCACTAGCGTCTGAATCTGACAAACGAGATGCCAAAAGACAGAAGCTTATGAATGCTGGTGGTCCAACTCGACGACTCACTAGAAGAATGTTAAAAAAAGAATGTTTGATGTCTTGTGAATAGTGGTAGTAGCAGCAGAAAGATAGAGCGAATTGAATGTTAATATTTGAAAGCAGAAACTGCGAATCAAAGACTAGTAGAAGAGAAATTAGTGAGACTGAAGACTAAAGAGGTCTTGTCGTATCAACATGTCGCCCTCTAGTAGTGAGACTGAAGGACGACGAATAAAAGTGTTATTACTTTTTTTTTTTGTCATAGTTTTTGTGGGGCTGGTTTAATTTTGATACAGCCACTCTTAACTGAGAAACATTTCTACAACTAATGTAAATATATCATGTATTCTATAAGTATCTGTTTATCCTCTCAAGGTTATTTTGTTTATTCCTCAAATTTTGTTTGAATTTGTTTTCCCAACACTGCTAAGTTTGGAAAACATTTCACGCCAAATCTCCCATTCCACCTAAAAGTATCGATCAGCCTTATTGAATAAGGTCTTGTTTATAAGATTTTGAGATGGGATAAAATTACTTTTAGTAAAAGTAAATAGTTTCTACTTATCATAAAATCGTCTTAAACTAATCAGAATTAACTTTGTTTTGTGCAAAATCTTATCCAAACATGCATTAAATAATATTATAGTTGTAGAGTACTACTATTCACCTTGGATTTGAACCGTCTTGAGTTCAACAATTTGCCTGCATGTCCAGTTTTTGTGCGCCAGGACAAATATTTTCACTTCTTATTATTTGTCAGTTTAATTGTATTTTTGGTCTCTTATGTTTTTAATTTTCGTGAATTTAGGCCCTTAAATTTTAATTTCGCGAATTGGGTTCCTATGTTAGCAAAAGTGTAAGAGTTGGATAAGCCTTAATAAACTCTTTTCCTATCCAGTATTTACTGTGTCGGGAAGATATCAGTATGGATATTATTATTATTATTACCATTATTATCATCATCATTATTATCATTATTATCACCGTTATTATTATCATTATCATCATTATTATTATCATTATTATTATTATTATTTGTTTTTAATATTAATGCTATTATTATTAACGTTACTATTCTTATTATTATTATTTAAATTTATTTTCATTATGATTTATTTTTATTACTATTTTTATTTTTATTATTTATATTTATATTTATTATTATTATGATTTATTATTTTATTACTATTATTATTATAATTATTTATTTTATTACTATTTTTATTATTATTTATTTTCATTATTATTTATTTATATTATTATTATAAAAAAATTTTAAATTACCAATATAATAGAAAAAAAAATTCTTATCCTATTCTGTCAGTTGTTGGGAGTGGAGTTGAGAGGGAGGTATACGTGAAGGAAACCACAATGCAACCCAAAACCTTAAAGCTTTAAGTTCAAGGGTCTTTCTACTTATAAACCCTTCACTTAGCTCTTAACCATCCAATGTGGGACTTCATCCATCCACTTCACACTTGACTTCCAACATCGGCCTCTAACCCAACTCCATGATAAGCTTATCATATCTCACTGACTCACCAAACTACAGATAATAATATGATATAATAAAATATCCTATTTTGAACTCTTTATTATGGTCACCAAAAGACCCAAAGTTATAGAAGACGCAGAATGATGTTGATTTAGGGTCGGGTCGGGTCCCATACCCCGTAACTACAGCGTACCGTAGGTCTGTGTACATATTATTATAATTATAAATTATAATCAGTCAATAAAAAGAAAAAGAGAAATACTGAGGTTTCAGAGGGTAAGAGAGAGATGGGGGAGACGACGGAGAAGGTGAAGGCGGAAGCAATTCGGATTATGGGAGAGTTTGAAGTTTTGCCGAAGCTTGTGGTTTTCGATCTCGATTACACTCTTTGGCCCTTCTACTGGTTAGTCCCCCTTTTTTCTTCTTTTACCCTAATTCGCTATCACATATTAATTTAATTAAATCAAATTTTTATTATTATAATTTCAGTGAATGTATGTCGAAGCGCCAAATGCCTTATCTCTATCCCCATGCGAAAGCCATCTTGTTAGCCCTCAAAGAGAAAGGCGTCGACGTTGCCGTCGCTTCTCGGTCTCCAACCGCCGATATCGCCACCGCTTTTCTCAACAATTTGGGATTGAGTTCATTGTTCGTCGCCCAGGTGTGTCTTCTGTTGCGTTTTTTTTTTGTTCGGATTTATGTGTTCTTCTATGAAATGGTTCATTCTGATTGGATTACGCTTTTCAGGAAATATATTCAAGTTGGACACATAAAACGGACCATTTTCAGAGAATTCATTCTAGGACTGGTGTCCCCTTCAACTCTATGCTATTCTTTGATGACGAGAATAGGAACATCCAAGCGGTAATATTCGAAACTAAAATCACCCTACTAATTCCTTGATGATCAATTATCATATAAGATTGTGTTGTGATGTTGTTAGTTATAATAATATTCTTATTATTATAGGTCTCTAAAATGGGCGTAACTAGCATTTTGGTTGGAGATGGGGTAACTCTTGGATCCTTTATGGAAGGCCTCAGGCAATTTTCTCAAAACTGGAATGCATCGCAGAAGAACAAGCAGAAATGGCTCACCGATTATTCTCGCAAGTCTAATACTTCCAACCATGATGCATGAAGTTTAAGATGCAACTGGAATTTCTGCATCAGCTGCGATATTTGTAATTCTATCATTCAGTTTCCCAGAAATTGAAATAACGAATACTGGGAGAACTTTAAGATGTGTTGTAATTGAGAAATTTCTCGTGTTAGTCCTAGTCACTATAGGAAATCAATGCCTCAAATCCTACCTGTTCCATGTTTTTCTAGTATTGTGGTCACTTATCTCTGTTTTTTATGGTGTTATAACATTCACTATCGGTATATATAAATTTCACAATCATATAACATTCACTTTTAAAAAAACAACTTTTTTGTTACTATAGAGCTATATAACTGCAGTAGTTGTACATCAATATTTTTACTATTACATATTACATTTTGTTTCTAGAATAAAAGTAAAATAAACGGACAGTAGTGGCGAAGTGATGAACTTGTAGTGTTTTTTTGAAAAAAAATTGACAGCCATGATAATGGAGGTTTTTTGGTTTTGTGACCAATATGGTTATGTTTGAGAAAAGGGTTTTTTTTTTCTTTTTTAATTTGGAGGATGAAAATTGTGCTATTTTTTATATTTATTTTTGGAATAATTATACTTTCCTCTTATGAAGTTTGTATTAATTATACTTATTTTTTCTTAGTTTTTAAAATTATGCTTACCTTCTCGGGAGGTTAAGTGTAATGTTTTAAAGGATAACTGTAATGAAAGTTTATATTTTGAAAGTTCATATTTTAGAGAGTTTGTATAATTACAAAACTCAGAAAGGAGTAAGTGTAATAAATATAAATAAAAAATCATAAGGAAGTAACGTAATAAATATAAATCTTAATCAACTCCGGCAGATTGAATAATTTTTTCTTTTTTTAACATCACATAGCAATATGATATTTACTATTTACCCAAATCACTAAATCTGCATTATGATTCATCCATATCTAAATTGCATTTAATGACATTTGATTTAATTCTTATGCGATTATAATCGAATCGAAACATTACTGCAATTCAAAGCCTTACTATTAACTATCAATCTATCATCCATGACCATGGATTCAAACTTTAGAAGTTTTCAAAAACATTGTTGAATATTACTTTCACATGTTTACAGTGAATGTGAATAGGCCTATTTGTCACTGTTCAGAACCAAGACCCTGTCCACAACAACACCCATCATCTGTTTAATGGAATGTTTACCAAAAAAAAAAAACTGTTTAGTGGAACAAACAACCAAAATTCTCTAAACAATTGAATCCTATTTCATGACCACTTTCGGAAAGCTTCAACCCTGTTGTGTCCGAAGCAGTTGTTCAAGTTCTTCTCTACGCTTTTGCAACTCCTGGCAAGGGTCCAAAAGAAGCAACAAGTGTCAGCAATAGATTTTTTTTATTGAAAATGCATTTGGATTAAATGGAGATTTAAAACATAACTGAGAGAAAAAATACTATACTATATCAATCAATTATTCTTTTTTTTTTTTGGTATAATATCAATCAATTATTCATTTATTATAAATTTGTTACATTTATTAAGAGCCTAAACAAAATCCATGCTGTGAATCTTTGTGCCCGATCTCCAAGTATACACAAACTAAAACAACGGTAGTAATTGTCTGAATTCGTAAATCTTGGCTATCTTATCAAAAGAAGAAGTAAATTTTGGTAAAACTTGTTAGTCAAAATTTTGATTAAATGGAGAGTTGCAGAGGTAAAGTAATCTGACCTGAAATTTGTCAGTTCTTAAGAGCGAAAACTAAGTTCATGCTATGGCTCAATCAAAGAAAGGGACATAAGAATACTCAAACAACCATGTTACCTTAAGTTCTTTGACTGCTTGCTCTCTAGATATTTGCTTCTGGCGTGGACGTTTCAAAATACCAAACCAAAGGATTTCCTACAAATGCCAATACAATGAAAGCAGAAATTCAGAACATTTTTCATCCATATTTATCCGAATATTGACAGGGGAAGTTCGTAACAAAGCAAGCCATATTTTACAATATTAACCTTGGTCTATAAGGACATGTACAACATTCACACGAATCACACCCCGGCCGATATTTTGAAAAATAAAGTATAAATACAAATTGGAAACAACTTCGCATACAAAAAAAACAGACATCAATTCGTTTTGTATTGCTCATCTGTAAGCTATACATATTTTGGGAATTTTCTTAGAAGCAGAATAGTAGCAGTTTGTTCTCTTATCAGTAGTAATCTCACCCAAAAAACGTAAACTACGCCACAGGCAAGAAGCATATAACACGCTATTTTTTGAACAAGAACAAGCTCTTCTGGCTCCCCGCTGTCGTCGGCGAAAGCCCTTGTCATTATTGCAACACTGCAGAAAAGAAAACACATGATGAAGCAAACAGAAACTAAAGTTAGCAATTGAACATGCCTGAGAATTATGAACTAATTAAAAAATTCCAGAATCAATAAAATTGAAAGTTGCTTGAATTGGTCAATGGTCAATGATTAGTAAAAAACAAGTAGAAAGTCAGATAAGAATCAGAAAGTAACGTACAAGATCTGCAGCATACCCCTGCCAATCCAATACTCGAAAACCTGTAAAACGATGCATGACACTAATTAAGATTGATTCAACTCTCATAACAAATCGAATTCCACACAAATTGATATAGATATTTATAAAATATTGAGGTTAAATGAAGGAAGAAAAGGAACCTGCAAGAACTTAAGGACGTAACTCCACTCGGTCTCAGCCAGAACCACGAGACACGCAATGAGAAGCGCGTAACACCGGAAAATGGCATCGAAAATCTGAAAGAAAGTCGCAACATTATCATTAACATTAGTATATGTATGATTCGATAAACAAAATTGAGAGAAAGAGAAAGCGAGAGAGAGAGAGAGACCTGATCGGAATGGTGCATGAAGGATCGGAAAACAGAGAGGAGATTGACGGCGATGCAGAGAACGGCACAGAGATAGACGATAATGCTGAAACACCAACACACTTCCAAGAACGAACAATCCGTTAATCTTGTTCTCAGTCTGGTTAGTAATGGCGGCACGAGGTCTTCATAGCTTTCGATTACTCTGGTACCTCTCAGTGTGTGTAGTAATGGCGCCATGTTCTCTTCCTCGCTACTTTCTATTTCGGTGCTACTTTCTATTTCTCTGCTAATACTTATGATTGTTGGACGTTGCTCTCTAATATTCAAAGACTCATACATTTTGGATTTCTCAAATTCTTCTTCTTCTTCTGTCTTTCAATTCCAATTTCATTCAACTGGTGCTTCAGTTACTGTACAGGATTATTCTCTTTTAAAGGCAAATCCCTTCAACACCGATTGGTAGCTTTTAAATTTCCCGCGTAAAGATTCTGTTATCTTTTTCAGTTTCTCGTTAGTTCCGTACGGTTCACACAAACCACCTGGCAGCTAGTTAGTTATATAACTAGTTATCAGATCACATATTACCAATATTACCTTATTACCTTATAGCCTATCGCTTATAAGTTATAATTTTTAGTTTGTAGAGTACAACTTATAATTACAATTACAAACTAAAAATTATAAGTTTTTTTTTTTTCTCAATTATATTTGTATATAAGTATTTAGTAAAATTAACTTTTGAACTAATTTATATTTGTTAAATAATTTAAAATGATAATAAGTAGTAAATGTGAGAAAAATTTACAAAATATGAAAATATGAAAAATTGTATTGTTTGATGAAAAGTTGTGTTGTTTCATTATTTAAGGTTGAAGAATTGTTAAATTTCAAGGGCTACAAATGTAACTCTTCGATTAAAGGATGTGACTCTTTAATTAAAGAGATATGACTCTTAATGAAAATATCACTTGAAAAGATACGACTCTTCAGGGACACGAAGTGTTTATAAATAGAAATGCACAAAGACATAAAATTCATAACTCATGTAACATTCACTATGAAAAGTCAATCATGAAATAGAAACACATAATGAAGTACCTAAATTTCTCATAACATCTTCAAATTCATTTGCCTATGTCTTTGGTGCACAGAAAATATATGCAAAGTATCACTTTTTTTTAAGTGAGAAAACATATTCGAGGAATCTTCATTTATCCGACAAGAAATTCACCGATCAATCTATTTTTGCATCTTTGGAATTAGTGGGAATGAATTAAGCCTATAGGAAAGTGTCTTCTAAGGCGCGCCTTGAAGACATGTGCACACTTCCTCCTTTTATCCTTTTTCTTCTTGTTATATTTTGCAAGTCCACTGCCACCAAGAATATATTTATAATTTCTAATCGTAAATAGTTTTATAAAATAAATATACACTAAATAATTTAAGAATAAAATAAAAATAAATTATTGTAAGCCAATTTTTATAAACTATAAATTACTTTAAATAACTTTTAATAAATTGATATCTTATAACTTATCTATAATTACTAGATATCTCTATTAAAAAATAAGCTATAAAGTTTTTAATAAGATATAAATTAGTAACGATTAACAGACTCTCGAAAAATTGCTCAATATCAGTAGAAAGAAGACAATGTACATTTCTTTTTCTAAAGTCTCAATCCTTGAGTTTCATTTCGAAATCCAAATTACTGTTGCCTGACTCAGTGAAAGACCTTTTTACTTTTACCAAATTAGTTTTTATGTTAATATTAATAAATTAATAAATATCAATAAAAATGATAACAAATTTCGTTCATATTCAAGATGGAACAGATGTTACAAACAAGTAATTCGATAATTTTTTTGAGGTGGATGAAAGATTATTTAAAAGACTAGTATTGTGATATTTCAATATTTAATGGACTCCAAAACAAAATTTATATTGTTGGGATTTTTTTTTTTTTGATAAACTAGTTACAAACTCGTGCGATACACGAGGTTTGATTTGTTTTTGCACATTTCAAATACTTAATAATAATGCATGATGAAAATTTTCATGTATAATGTTAAATATACGAATGTCTAAATAAATTTGTAATAAATTATTTGTATATTTTACTTATATTACAACTTAAATTATATATTTAGCAAAAAAAAATGCATGCCATGAATACATTATACTCCCTCTGGTCCTTTTTATAAGACATCATCTAAAAAATTTTGATGGCGATGTTTTGTAGTTTCCATAAAGCTTTTATTGTCACTTTTATTTTTTACCCTCATTAAATACTTTGACTATCTTAACTTTTCAATTTTGATTGGCCAATACAATATTCAATGAAAGATAAAATTGACATCTCACATATTTTTTAAGAAAACCAATAAAGTTAACTAATCTTAACTACTTTCCTTAATCTGTGTAATTCGGTTAAAAACGTCTTATAAATAGGACCAGAGAGAGTATATTTTAATAAGTTTTAAACAAATCACCCATGTTCGAATCTCACCTATGCCAAATTTCTAGGGACCAGCACCAACCACGAAGTACGAAGGAGGTTAATCTCATTCTAAGGATAGTAAAACTCATGGTTATTAAAAAAAACAAATCATGTGTACATAATCATATATTTCATAGATTTTTTTTTACATATATTTTATATAGTAAACAACGTAATTTGGTTATTAAAAAATGATTATTTCTGTAATCAATGTCAGTAATTTAATTAAAATTAATATAATTATAAAAAATATATAAATGCAATATAATTATATTTTTCAAAGATTTTTTTGTTTGTTAAATATGAGAGCAAATTCCTGTGGATAGTCTATGTTTTTATTATTGTTGTTACGTTGTATTTATTGCAAAATTTAAGTTTACTTGATGACCTAAAGCAATGTGGTAAAATCCAAGCAATTAACTCTAAAATACATATTTAATATTAAATTTATATATAAGAATGTAATCATGTCAAATAATAAACAAAATAACATAATTTAGTTATTAAAAAATTATTTATCTCTTACTCAATATTAGTGATTTTATTTGATGACCTAACATTGTAAAGTTCTAGCAGTATTTTCTAAAATATATATTCAATGTCGAATTATTATGTGAAAAGGTAATCATGTCAAATGAATATAATAAATAACATAATTTTATTATTAAAAATTATTTATCCCGTACTCAATCTTACTAATTTTATTTGAATTTAATATAATTGTAAAAGAAATACAAATGCAATGTAGTTATATTTATCAATTTTTTTGTTTGCTAAATATGACAACAAATTCCCGTTGATAGTATATCTTTTTGTTATTATCATTACTTTGTATTTATTGCAAAATTTAAGTATCTTATGACCTAAAGCAATATAGTAAAATGCAAGTAGTTAAAAGATACATATTAAATATTAAATTCGTATATAAGAAGGTAATCATGTTAAATAACATAATAAATAAAATAATTAAGTTATAAAAAATTATTTATCTCATACTCAATATTAGTAACTTTATTTGATAGCCTAAAGTAATGTGGTAAAGTTCTAGCGTATACTCTAAAATACATATTCAATGTCAAATATTTATGTGAGAAAATAATCATGTCAAATGAATATAATATATAACGAAAATTCGTTATTAAAAATTATTTATCATGTACTCAATCTGAATAATTTTGTTTGAATATAATATAGTTGTTAAAAAAATATAAATGGTATATTGTTATATTTTTCAATTTTTTTTTGTCAATACCATAGAATAACTCCGTGGATAGTCTATCTATTTATTGTTATTGTTTCTTTGTATGTTTTTCAAAATCTAAGATGACATAAAACAATATGATAAAATTCAATCAATATACTCTAAAATATATATTCATTATTAAAATTATATGTAAAAGATAATGGTGTCAAATGAATATTGTAAATAACATAATTTAGTTATTATTAAAAATGATTATTCCCATACTCAATATAATTTTAATTATAATTAATTAATATAATTATTAAAACATATAAATGCAATATAGTTATATTTTTTAAAGACTTTTTTGTTTGTTAAATATTATAGCAAAATCTCGTGGATACTCTATCTTTTTATTATTAATTTTACTTTGTACTTATTGCAAAATATAAGTTTATTTAGTGACCTAAATCAATGAACTAAAATCCAAGCAGTTTATAATGCAAATTGACATGTGCGTTCCCAGGGTCCTCGTCAACACATTTGTGATTTTGTGACCATATTTTACATTGAATATTCAATAGAAAACACTGCTCCATTTGTCACAACTCATAACCCTGGTTTACAATCCAACTAAATGCTTAAATTCAAAGAGACATATTTTACATTGAATATTTAATGGTGAACGTAATTAGGAAAAAGAAAGAAATAGAAACAAATTTTAGAAAAAATTAAAAACCATTCGGACTTGTTATAATATGAAGAGTGGAAATCTTCAAATCTTCGTTGCTATAACATTAATATAAAATGAAATAAGACTTGACCAAATGAAAAAAAAAAAAAAACTTAAACAAATTATTCCCAAATTGAGGTGGATGAAAGATTATTTAAAAGACTAGAATTGTGATATTCCAATATTTATTGGACTCCAAAACAAAATTTATATTGTTGGGAACTTTTTTTTTTTTGGATAAATTAATTGAAACATACATTGTTTCAAGAATATTTTTAAAACATTCAAACTTTTAGAAAATGGATTGATGACATTTTATCATTTTCATTATTAAAATAATTAATTTTTTTTAGTAAGGCATCTCTTCAATTTTTTGTTTACCTTTACCTTGTTATTATTAGTGTATGTTTGGCGTGATATTTTTAGTTTGAGAAGGGATATGTTTACTTCAGGAATAAATGTTATGATATTTATTCCGCTTTATAATTTCATATAGGGGTGGTAATGTGGGCTAACCCGTCCCGCCGTTGGTCTGCAAAAATACAGGGCGGGACGGGCTAGTCCACAAAGAAAAACAGGTCTATTTCTTCAACCCAGTCCGTTTTATGAAAGGTTATGCAGGTTGCAGCCTGCCAATTAAATTTTAAAATATTAAAAATTCATAAATCTCAATATCTCTTTAAAAAATCATAAAAAAAAATATTATAAAAAAACTTCAAAAAATCATATTAATTCCAACACTATATAAAAATAATAATATTAATTCTTCAAAAGATCTTAAAATTATACAATGCATTATTTTCACAACAATATAAGAAATTAATGTTAACTTTTCATAATAAACAAATTTAGAACTTGATGCCTTTTTCTTTTTGTGTGTTTATTTTTTTTTTAAATGAACAAAACAGGTCTGCCACCAAAAAACAAAAAACGCCTAATTCAATTTTTTTTGTCTACAACTATTTCAAAATTTTAGTTTTTTTTGAAAAAATGAGCTCGCGGGTCAGCCTGCCCCGCACAATTGTTGGAATGTCAAAAGTGCTGGTTATGCAGGCCAGTGGACTGCTTTTATATAGCCCGTCCCACGTATAAATGACGGGTTATGCGGGTCGGCCCGCCAGGCCAGACCCGTTTTGCCACTCCTAACTCCATACAGACATCAAATTTCACTAATACGTCTGTTTAATTGAAAGTTTATAGTATATTGATCAACTATATAAAATTTCATTTGTTTTAAAAACTTTTTGATCTTTCATCTATCAACTTCAATTTAATAAATAAAATAAATTTTAAAACACACATAAATGTCACCTACAAGATGAAGTATTTAGAGATGTTCAATTTTTCTAAAATTTGGTATACATAATCATCATGATAATATCTAATGACTCAACGACCGGATTAGTGAAATTCGATGCCTATATGGAGTTATAAGCGAAATAAGTGTCACAATGCTTACTTTTGGAATAAACGGACCCCCTCCTCTTTTAGTTTTGCTTCTCCTTATAAATTATAAATAAAAACTGAGTGTATCCAAAAAATAAAAAATAAAAATTGAGTAAAAAAAAGTTAATAGAGAAAGGTTGTCTTCAAATTAAAAAATTGAGCTTTTACTTTATAAGGAACTTATTATAAGATAAAGAATAATTAAATTAATAAGTTATATTTTTTTACAAAAACTCTTATTTAGGATTTTAAATTAAAAGTAATTTATAAGTTAAAAAAACTTAAACAAAAAAAAAACTGTTAAGAATCAAGAGATGAATGCACTATTTTTCTACTTTCTACTTTCTTTGTTAGCATAAGAGATGAATGCACTATTTTTCAAAATTTAGAATTCATAGTAAATATTATTTAATGTTTTAAGGACACTTTTTAAAGAAAAAATAAAATAAAAAATTGTTAGAAATATATATTTTTATTTTCAACCGATAGAATAATGTGTATTTTATCATTATTCTTTTAATTTTATGATTTAATTATATTTTTTTTCCTTTTTTTATATTTTTAACAAATTCTGTCTCTCAATTTTTAAATGTTCAATTTTGGTTCTTGAAGTTTATAAAATGGACAATTTTAGTCTTTTCGTTAACTTTTTTAAAATTAGCAACAACTTTATCCAAATTAACAATAATTTTTATCTAAATTAACGACGATTCTTATCTAAATTAGCGGCCTAGTCTAAAATTGTCTATTTTACGAACTTTAAGGATCAAAATTGTTTATTTAAAAGTCAATGAACTAAATTTACACAAAATATAAAATACAAAGTAAAAAAATAAAAAAGGTATTAAGCCTTATTAACTTTAATGAGTATCCAAACAAGTTGCGGCGAAATTAAAGTATTGGTCCTTTATGTTGTAAAAATTTTTTAGTTTGATCATTTATGTTTAGTTTGATACACTTTAATTCTTTATGTGATGTCTTTTATGTTTATTTTGATTTTGTTTAGTCCTTTATATTTATTTTTTTGAAACACTTTAGTATTTTATGTTGTATTTTTCTTATCAATTAGGTCTTTTATGTTGTATTTTTTAAACCAATATAAAAATGCAAAACAACGTTATTTAAATCTTTCTGATAACTCAATCACAAAAATTAACAAAAAAAAAAGATTAAATTAACTAAAAAATAAAACATAAAAAATCAAAATAACATATATAACCAAACTAAAACTTATTATAACATCAAGAATAAAATGTGTAACATTATTTAACTAAATCAATGTTGTATTTTTGTTAGTAAACTATTTTTTTTAAAAAAAGAAAAAAGAAAAAAAGGGAACCTCTTAAAACCAACGTCAGCGGATGACCGTATAAGTATAACGGACGAGACTATTTTTTCTCCTTCACAAGCAATTCCGCATCGCAGGAGTCATCGGAAGTGGAACACGTAAACGAAACTCATCCTTATCCATTGTTTCTTATTTGCAATCCGAATTTTAATTTACAGCGAGCTTCACAGCCTCATGTTTCTTCTTCATTCTACACATTTCAATTTCAATTCATTCACCATCAATTTTCTCTCTCTATCATCACAATTCACAAAATCACAAACGCACTGTCTCTACACTCCATCACCGTGTCAATAATGGCTTCCATATCAGCTTCTCCAACCAAGCTCAGCGTTCCAAACACCAAATTGTTCACTCCTTTCCCCTTCTCATTCTCATTCTCATTCTCTAGACCTTCTCTTCCTTTCCCTTCCCATTCTTCTCACACTCTCTCCCTCTCCCTCTGCCACTCCCTCGACCCAAATCGCCGATGGGATTCCCTCCTCCACGACGTCCTTTCCAACTCCATCAAGAAATTCGATTCCTACCTCAATTCCCTGCGTCGCTCTGACGAACAAAAACCAGATTGGGATTGGGATCGTTGGCTCCAGCACTTTCATGAGGTCGACGAACAGGAGCGTCTCCTTTCCATTCTCAAGGTATTATACTGACTCTAATGGTTTTGATTCTTCGAATTCTGAACCAATTCATTTGATTCATGGATGTAGTCCATAATGATTAATGACATACGCAATACTGCAACAGCTTCGGTTAGGTGATGCTGTGCGTTTGGAGGATTATGAAGTTGCTGCTAAGCTTAAGGTGGCCATTGCAGCTGCAGCTACCAATGACGCTGTTGGAAAGGCCATGTCTCTTCTCAATGTAGTGACATTTTCCCTACTGCTCTTTGCTATTTCTGCTTTCTTTCTGCGTTATTGTGTTATGATTCCTTTTTTTCCCCCATATTATTTCAGAAAGCCATAGAGGAAGAGCGGTATAGTGATGCAGCTTTTTTGAGAGATGAAGCTGGAGCTGGACTTGTGAGTTCAACTACACGAGTTTCTTTCGATTTTGGTGGCAATGAATTTTAACGTTGGGTCTAGTATTAGTAATAATTGTAGCTATGCTTGACTTGCAGTGATTTAGGTTTGCAAAATGATTGTGCTATCAAGACGAGACTTACCTTACTATGTTTGTTATGTACTTATATACTAGATCCATAGTATATGCTTATGATATGAGTTGTTATAACTCAGTTGAACATAAAATGGTTGACAGTATGCTTAAATTTTTGCAAAATGGAAAAATATTTTGCGTGGCATATTTTGTTTTGCTTACCTGCCAATAAATTGCATTTTTTTTGGACATCTGATTGTGAATTCAAAACTATGTTTGAGGTAACACAATGGAGTCGAAAAAGGTTCTGAATGCACTGTCTGGAAGCTTTTATACAACAGACAGGCCTTGTGGAGGGGAATGGAAGGGGGTTGGAAAAAAATTTTCTTAATAGCTTTAGCTACAGTCCACTCTATGCCCTTCATAAAGTCCAAACATCACCATAATGTTGTTGATTATATGCTTTGATGTTACATTATTTATTGACTCTTGCAGGTGGGTTGGTGGGCTGGAGTTTCAAAAGATGATAATGATCCATATGGTCTAATTATTCGCATCACTCCAGAGCATGGAAGATATGTGGCAAGGAGTTATAATCCCAGGTAATTATGTCTTTTTCTTATTGATAAAAATTGTTTTAAAATTTGGCTTTCTTGGTAGAGAAAGCTATTTATGAACAAATTACCTGAATATGTGAAAAATATTTTATGAGTTTCTACTACCTTGGATGTGCATGTTAGAAGTTCAGTACTTCTTTATGATTGTTTATTAGGTGCGGAATTCTTTAGTAATTAACCAGCCTTTTGCTTTTCTTTTCGGTCAGTCTTGGGTTCTCATACTATCAACAAGCCTTTTTGTTCCATTTTGATTGATACAGTCAGTGACTGATTGCTTCTTGAGTTCACTATACACATACAGGTTTTTCAAGATAATGGTCTGGGCTTGTGTGCTCATGCACTTGTAATCCTACTAATTGGTTAGATTAACTTTTCACAATGTCCTCTCTATCTGTCTGTCTTGTTCTCTGTCTATTTTTGATAGTTTAAAGTTAAAATACCTCACTGTAAGCCCTTGCCAAGGCTTGTGGCATACCCTGATCAATAGAATGAGGGACCTCCCTCTTCCTAAACTTTAGATTACAAAAAAATTAAAATAATGGCTATAAATTAAATGTCTTTCTTTACCAATCTGTTGACACTTGTCAACACTTTCTTCATGATAATGACAGAGACAGAGTAATTGGAGACGACAAGGAGCCTGATCTTAATGTGCATTATTGGTTTGCTCATATATATAATCAGTAAAAGGGATTCATAGGGAGTAATTTGGTTATCAGCCCATGATTGATCTGATATGTATGAGATTATTGGGACAGGGTTAAGTTGCTTTGAGTTCAACTTTCTCTTTCCAAATATATGCCTTGGGGAAAATTTATAGTTTAGGTTGTCCTTAGTTTCCCTCCTTTCACCAATTTGATGAGGTAGGGGGTTTGAAATCACACTTCCTTCACCTTTAAGTTCACAGTCTTATTGTTGACTACCTGTTCAGGCTGAGAAACTTATCGCTGGCCGAATGTAGTACCTAACAGGTAAAAATAAATTTCCTAGATAATAGATATTTCATGATTATCCTGGGGAACCTTGTGCTGAGTTTATGAACTTCATGCACGGGAGGTTCTAAGCCTTGATTGTCATGTGGTCTTTGTATGGAATGTATGCTTTGGAGTTAATTTACTGGAAAGCTTAAAAGAAAGACTTCTTGGTAAGATATTTCCAACTTAGGAACAATAATCACTTCGCTGTTGACCCTTTCACCATGATTTTTCAGGCTGCTTGCTACTTCTGCTGCTGGTGTTCCTGTATTTGAAATTTTTCTTACAAAGAATAAGAAAGGTCAATTTAAGTCACAGGTATCATATCACTTCTTGACTGACCGACTTAATTTTCTCTTTTTCAATTATATTTTGCTGGAATATACAACATAAACAACAAATATTTTGCTAGTTGATTATGAAATGAGTGTGTTAAGGATGATCTTCTGTAGACTCCTACACAAGTTTTCTTTGAACTGTTCCATTGCAAAAAGAAAAAATAATCCAATTTTCATCCTATGCATTATGGCAGAGGAACCAGGGATTACATGCAAAAATGAAGTACGTTGCTTGTAATCCAAATTAAATTTCAAAATTTTGTTTACTTCATAAAATAATATCTTCTGAATTTTATGCCGAGATATATATTTTGCACAAACATTTGTGCTTCTACAAATTATAAACAGTCTAAAATAGCAACCAATTTGTATTGTTGATGTTGAGTTGGATTTAGAATATTGATGGAAATGGTGCTCTTTTGGTTTAGTTTTTACTTTTTAGCCGGAAATTATAGTTACTTCCCAACATTCATTTAGAGGTCCATATCATCTTAAGTTTCAAATAACAAATGTCATCACCAAATTTATAATTCTTTTTATCATGGTGAATTGATCTTTCATGTATACATATTCATAAAGATAGATAGATATGTGCATGCCTATGTGCAAAAATTATTATTTTATGTTGCTAGTTAAACTTAATGGTGAAGAATTAGGCTAACTTATACTTCTAGCTAGGGTCTGTGGGTTTCAGGGTCTGGCTTGATTTGTTTGAGGTTTGAACTTCCCAGTTTAAAATTTTGGTAAACTAAACAAGCAAGGAATCATTAAGGAATGGCCCCTGAACTAGTCATAGTTCTTTGTTTGGGTTGGATTTAATCCAAAGTTTGTTGCTGCTTTAAATAAGAACTTGGTGACCTTTGATGTCAGGTAATTATTAAAATTTTCAGGCAGTGCACTTAAAGAAAAGAGGAGCTTCTAATGATCCCCCAAAAACATCCTCTAAAGCATTAGATGCCGCTGAAAGATTGAGACCACTTGAGACACTTGAAGATAGAAAAGAGCTATTTGATGTGAATCCTGAAGATCCCGAGGGTGTTGATGAAAGGAATGATAAGTCTGATTCATCAGAGCGAATGCCTGGATTTCAAAATTTATTGAAAGATATGATTCCTGGCGTGAAGGTGAAGGTTTTGAAGGTGACAACTCCAGAGAAGGTGGACAAGGATCTAATATCCAAAGTGATTGAGCAGAAGATTGAGGAAGAAGAGGACGGAGATGAAGATGCAGATGAAGATGAAGATGTACAGAAGGACAATGAGACTGGAGAACTGGAAGATATTAAGTCTGAAACTGGTGATGAAATTGAATTAGACTCCAATCAACAAAATGAAATTGCATTCAAAATTGTCATCAGTGGTCTTGCCCAGAAATTTTCCGGCAGTTTGACCACAAGAGATTTGCTTCGAGTTCCTGCTAAGCTGGAGACAACTAGAAGAGGTTCATTTTCCTTTATTGTAGAAAATGCAGTAAATCAACAAGATGTTCATGCCAAAGGGAAACCTTTATCAGATAAATCAACTAAGATTCGAGGTCAACGTAGTGTCGATCATGTTATGTCTGATCTGGCTAAGTTCATTGGAAGGGGGAAGGTACCTTCAGAGGTAGATCAAAATTTTTTATTCCATATGATCTTTAGATTGAATCAAATAGACAAATCGAAATAGTTTTTGCAAGTTTTTTTTTTGTGGGTTGAGTCTGCCCAAAAGTTGCTTAAATGAATTGCTTTAATTTTTTAGCTGCTGAAAGATGTGGGAAACCTAATAAGTCTTACTCTTAGCCAGCCTCGGAAACATCACCAATTATCTGGGTCAACAATTTTCAATCGCATTGAAATACCAACATCTTCAGATCCTCTAAATGGTATTTTTTTTTTCAGAAAACTCGTCAATTTGAGTTTGTTGAGGTGCTGAAATTGTCTGCTCACTGTAGGGTTTTAGTTTTTAATCTGAGTGTATACTGAATAGCGAATATCAAATATTTTCTTTGCATCAGGTCTATACATTGGTACACATGGGATTTACTCCTCTGAAGTCATTCAACTAAGACGTAGTTATGGCCACTGGCAAGAAGATGACGGGGCCAGTGAGCCTTCTGATCTAGAGTTTTACGAGTATGTAGAAGCTTTCAAACTAACTGGGGATCCTAATGTACCAGCTGGCCAGGTAATACAGTAAATTTGTTTGATGAGTATTATAAGAAATTTGAATTATTTTTTGTCTCTGTCCTTTACAATTTTGTGATATTGGTTGATTGCTAGCAACCTGAGGTCCCCATCTTCCAGTTTTGTTTTGAAAATAATTCTGCGAGTTTAAGAAGAGCAGGGAACCTTGAAGGATTTGGTTAAATTATTTTTAAGAGTTTATAATTTGGTTTTTTATCAAGCACAATGGCGTCGTGTGATCCATGTAACTGACGTCACCTAGTTGGATAGGGCAGGTTGTTTTTGTTATCTAGAAGTATGTTATGATCTGAAGTATGTTATCCAGAAGTGCATGTCAATATTGTTTTTTGTTGTTTTTTTAGGTTGAAATGGTCACACTCTGGATAGCCCGATTCTTCTAATTGGGACAATACATTAACCTTTATCACACAAATTGACAAGCTTGGTGCTAATTTTTCACAAATTCATGAACTAAGGAACATGAAGTAGTGTATTAAGAAAAATGAATTCATGATTTAAGAATGATTTTCGTTTTTTTCCTCGTAATTTTTTGATCAAAGTGACTACAATTTTGACTCCAAACCATGTGACTGTGTGACATGACAGTGTGGGACCCCTGCATCCACGCGACATAATAAGTCATATGGTTCAGACTTCTTTCCTTAATATAATTTTATTTCCTTGTTAACTGTAAAACATATCTATCATCTATCATATACACATTTGACACCAAGAATCGAAAATAATATCTCAGATTCTCAATAAATAAAAATATGCAGTACTTGAGTTGTTTATGAAAGAACCTAACTTTCAAGCTTTATTTCTGAGTTGAGGGAAAATATTTAAAATCTTCTGTTAGTGTTTCTGTTATGAATTTGCATTCACTTTTTGGAGCTAAATTTGCGGCAATGTAGTCTGTGTCAATGGTCATGTTCTTTGCTCCTTAGGTGGCATTTCGAGCAAAAGTTGGAAAGAGGTATCAGCTTCCACATAAGGGGATAATTCCTGAAGAGTTTGGATTGGTAGGCAGTGTTTTCTTTTGGTGTTTGATAGTTGTTCCCGCTGCCTTCATTAAATTGACATTAAGTCACAATAAAGAAAAGGAGATTATATTTGTTTTGTAGCGTGATGTTATTGATGTTACAGATTGCTCGCTACAAAGGTCAAGGGAGGCTTGCTGAGCCAGGATTTCAGAATCCTCGATGGGTTGACGGTGAACTTGTGATCCTCGATGGAAAGGTTTTTACTTACAATCTTGTCTAATTGTTTCATCCTCCGGTATTGTTATGCAAAGGGTTCTGATTGCAATATGTCTTATGTTGATTAGCAGTACATCAAAGCAGGACCTGTTGTTGGATTTTTGTACTGGGCACGTGAGCTTCATTTTTTGGTCTTCTTCAATCGGCTTAGGCTTCAACAATAGGGGTTCGCTGTACTTAATTTCAACTTGTAAATTCTTTCTACAGATTTTGTAGGGTAAGTTTTCCAAGTTTAACATGTAATGAAAGCAGTCACCAGTATCATCAATTCATTATTATTAATCTTCTGCTCAGAAAATTGATCAAAATATTTTTTCCTGTTAATATGCAATTATCTGCAAATCGATATAATGTGGATTTGGTAAATGGCACCTATGGCTGGAGCAAAATGCTTGTATTAATAGCAGAAAGTTTGACCTTGGGTTTTCGTGAGTTTTCTTATGGTCTCTCTTCAGTGTTTGTTGGCACATGGTTTCCTTTAGGATGTCTCCTTGGTAGACTTGCGACGCTTTTTCTTTTCCTTCCCTTTTCACTTTTTTTGGTTTGCATTCCCTATGTAGAATACCTTATCCTGCATTCCTATAAATATTCCCCTTTGCTAGGATATTAAGTATTGCATTTACGTTATAGAATATATAGTCAAACATATAATAATATGTTGATTTGCTGGTGACTACTGGCTAGGCAAGTTAGCTACTGGTTATGAGGTTAGGCTGTAACTTTGTTTCTAATTAACTGAATTACCCCAATCAACACAATTTGTTCTTTATAATTTTTATTTTATAAAACCCTAATTAAACCATAGTGTTAGTTGAAGTTTTTTCGTGAATAAAAAGTAACTAAACCCCAAAACATTCCATTCGAAGGATTAGTACTCTATTTTATGGTGGAAATGTTGATAGTTCTGAAATGTTTTAGAACTTGGAACTTGAATTCCAGTATACTCATGTTGATTTTTGGCGAGAATACTTGTTGACGTTTTGAAAAGCTACGGAGACGATATCTTAATTAAATTATCACATTGATCAGGAGTTAGTGAAATCAAACCTTTTCCTTGGGCCAAAGGAAAGGAAATTTCTGGCATCCAACTTTCAATTGTGTCGTAATACCTTCGTTACCTTTTCTTTTTTAAAACAAAAAAACATTTTTAACTTTTAAAACTCTCTTAGGCTTCAAAATAAGTTGATTTATACGTGCAACCAGATTTTCTTTTTCTTGTTTTTGTCTTTCCTATTTTACTTCAATTTCCTGGTGGAATTGTCATTAGGTGCCTAACAATTCTAATTAGTTTATTCTATCAAGATATCATGTCGATAAGCTTCTTTAATATATGATTGAAGACTCTTTCTTTTGTTGGTTTCCAGGTTCTGATGAATGCTAGAATCTTGTGCTTTGAAGGAAGATATCATTAACCAATGCGGGTCTTCCATTTGAGGTATCTAGGGTTTAGTTTTTTATTCTAGCAACAAATATCTATTTCCTGGTTGTCAGGATGGGAAAAAACAAATTCCTGATGACAGTTTTTTATGGTTCCCCCCGTTTTTTCTGTACAGCTTTCGATGATTTTCATCACGACAATCTTTCTTCCGAGCTACATAGAGTCAGTCTGGGGATATTACTCTACCTTGCCAGTCCTAAGTTGATTAACTATGGTATCTTAATTTCCGTTGCTTGACCAACGAGAAACTATAGATTGAACAGAGATTCATAATTTAAGAACCAGACCACATTTATAGCCAAATATCTCTATCCCAAGCATTAAAGTGCTGCGTTCATAGGGTTTCTTAGACATGCCTTGTATACACTGTAATTAATACACAAAACGCCTAGGTTGAAGCTGAAAATGCCAAAATGAAACCCATGAATTATGATGTGGATCAGATGGAGAAGACACTTGTAGCCAAGAGCTTGTAGTAGTGGCATAAAGAGGAGTTTTTGGAGTTCAAGGAGTAAGGTTCGATTCTAAGTAGAATAGATTTAGGAGTAGTATTGTGTGAAAGTGTGTGTTTGGCCCATAAAAAAAAAAATTGTCTGCATAAAGTATTCAGGAGTTGTTATCCTTGCTATTGCATTTTGTTCACGAATTTTTCACATCCGTAGGAACTTGCTGCATGGCTTGTTTTTCTTTTCCACGTTATAACTAAAAGTTGGGCTATAAAAAATGTTGATGCTCTTAATACTGACATACGGTTGAAAGTCGCCAAACTAAAAAAAGTTACCACTCAGTTAATGTGGATGGAATGAAGCTATCATTAACGTCGGTTCTAAAATAGGTAACAATATTATGAGCCTCATATAGAGTAGAATTTAATATTTAATGTGATATTTAAGCTATCAAAATTTGTATCCAATAGATCAGACTAATGAATTTAGATTCTCCTCATGTGTTGAGTCATTACAATAATACATGAAAACTTATAAAAGCAATACGTAATAATTATATATTTTTTGCAATATTACAACAATACTTAGTTTTATTCTACTTTTAATATCCTCTGAGCCAACTTTTAAACTTGGAAGATCCCCACGTACATCCTCCTATTTTTGGGGCATATCCATAGATATAAATTTGAGACAAATTAATCTCTATATTTTAAAAATATTGGTTTTAGTCTTTATACTTTTATTCTGTATAGGTTTTAGTTTTTGTTATTACTTTCGTCGTTAAGACGGTTAATAGACGACTATAAGAACAAAATCATCATCATCATCACATTTTTACACATGATTCGTAATAGAGGTTTAACATCATCATCACATTTTTACACATGATTCGTAATAGAGGTTTAACGAATTTTATGTTAGTTGTTGAATTATTAACACCATCTTTCTCTTTTATCCAAGTTTAGGACCAGCTTCATTTACATTCCTACGCAAGAAAAAAACAAAACTTTGGTCTCCCTCCTTTTCTCTCTTTATAACTTTTTCTTATGGTTAACATTTGTGAATCCAATTGAAATGAATATTATCAAATAAAGACACTAACTTAACATGAGTGTCACGTTTAAAGTCAAAATTGGAAATAAATATTGTATTAAAAAATATGTTATACTGAAAACAAATAATAATAACTAAAAAAAGAAGAATTTTTCATATAAGAACATACTTAAAAAAATGTATAATAAATGAATTAAAATCAAACATCACGTCACATGTCAGCTCAAATTGTAATATGTTTTCATATTAATAATTTTCTTTTTGTATCTTCTTGCATTATTTGGTAAAAAACTAAATTTTTTTTATAAAGAAAAAACTAGCTTTAAAAATGAAATTTGGATTAACGTTGAGTAAATATGGATTCATTGAATTCATAAGCTAAAACAAAATTGCGTTTACATTTGGTCTCATTTCAACGTGAAAAATTGTCTTTTAATATGATTTTGATTTCTAGCCAAATATATTTCAATGTGATTTTTTCTATTTGAACGTAATTTCAAAGCTAAAATCATGTTGAAAATGCCAAAATAAATACACCCACATTCTTTTTTCAAAAAAAATACATTAGTAGTTCACAATTATAGCTTATATACATTTGTGTGACAACTAGCACAATATTAAGTATTTGACTCTTCTAAAATGAATAAATTTATAAAGTTAAAATGGTGATGGTATCCACCTTTTATTTAAAATGGGTTAAAAGTCTCTAATGTTGTAATTCAAATAAAAAATAAATATATCATCAGTTTTCCACTTGATAAACTTATAAATCTCAATATTATATTTACAAATAGTATTGATCTATAAATAAAATAATTGTACCTAAAATACACATTGTATATATTTATACGTAATTATTTTTTTTTCGAGTAAAGCACCGCATAGGTCTTAACTTAATAAGAAAAGTTCACATAGGTTTTTGACATTCGCGAGAGTTCACTTAGGTTACTGACTTTGTCTAATGTTGTTCAATTAGGTCTTAATGTTAATTACTGTTTAATACCGTTAACAGAAATTCAACGTGGCACTTAACGTGTCACATTGAACAAAACGATGTCATTTTTTTAAAAAAAACGCAAAAAATGAGTATTTAAAGTTCAAATTGATCTATGTGCTTGAATGAAACGTTCAAATTAGTCTCTATGTTTATTAATAAAAGTTCAAATCAGTCAATGTTATGTATCAAAAGTTCAAATAAATCCCTATGTTTATTATTAAAAGTTCAAATCAGTCTTTATGTTTTGTCCAACGTGGCACTTAACGTGCCACGTTGGATTTGTGTTAATGGTGTTAAAACAATGATTAACGTTAGAGACTTTTTTTTGGATAAACTAACGTCAGGGACGTGGATGAATTAGAGACTTAAATGAACTTCCATGAAAGTCAGGGACGTAAGTAAACTTTTGTTGTAAAGTTAGGGACCTATGTGTAATTTTTTTTTCATTTGTATCCATTTAATTTAATTTTACATTAAAAGTAAGTTAATTTTACAAATATCATAAATAATGTATTTACTTCAAAATGCAGAACACTGGAACAGTATCAAATTAATTAATAATTATTTTTGATTTTTTTTAGGAAGAATAATTAATAATTGATTAAACATAGAATAAAGTATAAAGTATATAATGTATTTTATTATTATTATTATTATTATAAAAAGTAATTTTATGTTTTTTTTTTTTTTTAATTTGGCAGTGAATGAGTGCGGCCATCTCTCTCTGCTCGTTCGCTGTTTCGGCTGCAATTGTGGTTCTTGCGTTGCAGAACTTTATACAATTTCGGATTTCTAGAGAGAGAGAGAAGAGGATTATGGGAAGCAACTTCCTTTCTCCGCCTACAAAGCGTTCGAGGTTCTCCAAGCCTCCGCCCCTCTCAGTACCTCCCGGCCATGTCGCCTTCCGCCTCCTCTGCAACGCTTCCCGTATCGGCGGTGTTATCGGCAGGTCCGGCGCCGTCATCAGGAATCTCCAGCAATCCACCGACGCCCAGATCCGAGTCGAGGATGCCCCGCCCGAGTCTCCTGACCGAGTCATCCTGGTCGTTGCCGCCGCCTCTCTCAGTGGCAAAATTCTGTTGAGAAGTCACCCGAACGTGCGGAGCGGCGATGGGGAAGTGGTTGAGGTGTCTAATGCGCAGGAAGCGCTGCTGAAGGTCTTCGATAGGATCCTCGAAGTGGTGGCGGAGACCGAAGGCATTGAATTTTTGGGCAGGGCGGTGTCTTGCCGGTTGGTGGCAGATGCCGCACAGGCTGGGTCCGTCATTGGCAAGGGAGGGAAGGTGGTTGAAAAGATCAAGAAGGACACTGGATGTAAAATTAGGGTTTCGACTGATAATTTGCAAGCCTGCACCTCCGATTCCGACGAAGTTATTGAGGTATGTTCTGTTTCTTACCTGTCACTGAAGATTTTGATATAGGTCGAGACTGCATAGACTGTTGCTAGTGTTTAGTTTCCTTTCTCGTCTGTCTAATTGTTAGTGTATAATCAAGTCCGATGTTGAGCATTTCACGAAGAGCTGATATGGTTGGTTGGGTACTCAGGTTATTTTAGACTTGTAGTTAGTGTGTGTTTTGGGATATTGCAGAATACTGCTTTTGGGTTCTTAATAGAAATTATGTGATGTCAGAAAACTTTCTGTGGAAATTTAGAAGGTGAAAAGGTTAAATATTGGCTCGAATGGGTAGAGGGTGACTGATTGACAATTATGGGGTTGCTAGGAGGTTTAGGAGAATTTAGAAATTTCTTTAAGGAAAAATTGTCCCCCACAAAACAATCAACAGCTGCAATTGTGATTCAAAAGATATGTTAGCGAAAATGGTATCAGATAGTTTTTCTGTGTGAAGTTTGTTTAAAAGGCAATCCATAATTTAAGAGTCTGAAAATGGGTGCAATTTGTAATTTTGTATCTTTTTTGGCAATTGAAAAATTTTAATTGAGAAGCAAACAGAGCTTTAATTAGCAATGTTGTCTAAAGCGTGGGTTTACATGTGGGATTACATGATCCTACTAGTTCCCGCATGCCATCTGAACTTGATTCATTGTATAATCTTGAAGTAGTGAAATTGGACTCATATCACCGTGCCGGAAGTCTGAATTGTGATCATAAGAACTCCTTTCATTCTGATCTTGCTTGGTCTAGGGTTGGATTTTTTAGCTGGTTCCAATGAAGCCAATTTTGTGACCCTTGTTTTAACCTAGCCTCAGTTTTTTCAGCCCCAAAACCTGCTCCTTCCTTTTTTGCTTGCCTTCTTTTTTGGTTTTGTGCAATTTCAGCTACGGTTTAGGACTGCAGTTTCATCTCTGGTTTGCGGTTCTGCCTTGCCTTTCTGGTGGTGGTTTGTGACTTTGCATGGTCCCTGCTTGTATCAGTGTATCACCACTGTTTCAGTATTTTGGATGGAAGCTGGCCGCTTCAAGTGCTTTAATTTTAGGGTTTCAGACTTCCAGTATCCTTTTTTGTTCCAAAATAAAAGCTGTAGTGTGCTGCAAAACTCAAATGGACCAAACTGCCCCAAAGCAATACAGCACCAAAGCACAAATAGGTTTTAGTGCCTTGACTCCTGTGATTCCTTCTTTCGTTCTTTCTTTTGGAACCCATAGTTAGGCTTCACTCTGGCCTTTTTTGTCTTCTTATCTTATTTTTCATTATAATTACTGTTTCTCTTGAAAACAAAAACATTAAACTAATGTAATAACTGCTAAATAAACGTAAATACTGAAAACATTATGGTATTATTACATATAATAATAAACCATATTATTATATTTTTAATTCTCTTCCGGATCATTGATAATATCAACCTTGTTTATAAGTACACGGATATTATCAAGTTTGGTCAATTTCACTTTCTGTATGTTCTGTTATACTGTCAGACATTGCCTTTAGATTGGCCATATACTCTGCAATTTTTCTGATTCTGTACATACAGTAAAGTATGATTGTGGTTTTGTAGGTTTGAACAATGCCCAAATGTATTTGTTTTTATGCTAAAAACCCGCAAAGTTTGTATGTCAAGTGCAGTTTTAAATAAAAATTAGCTATTGATTTATTGTGTCAAAATGATGCAAAGAAAATTCAGTTAATATGCGTGATCTACCCATGTTTTAGGTGAGCTTCTTCTGATTATTTGACCTGTCATACATATTGACCAAGTATCTCTAATCTTATAGGAAGATTCTATTTTCCTTGGGTTAGAGATGGAGGGAGGTTCTTTTGGTTAAATCGTCTCTTTAGTTCTTTGTATCTTCTTAGTTTTTCAACTTTACCTACATCATTGTTATAAAACTTTCATAGTATTTCAGGACAAGTAATCTCAAAACTTCTCTTATTTTCTTGGCTAAGTGAAAGGCCTCCCTTTTGCTTTCACATTCTCTGAACTTCTTTCTTTCTTGGGCTGAATGATTTTTTAATTAGTGAAGCATGCTCTTGACTCTTCTCTTTAATTTCTCTGAGACCCGATTCTTTATTGTTTAATTAGAGCATTAAGTTGAGAGCTTGGTTGATAGGGGTTCAATAATTTTTTTAGGCGAGCTAGGGAGGTAATCTTTGACTACCTTGGATGCGTATAAGGAAGAATTTCATAGGGGCTTGGTAATATTTTCTGACTGACCAATCGAAGTTTGTGAATAGTTAAATGAATTTCAGTTTATTTATGTTGTGCAAAACTTCTCCCATCTTATGCTGAGATAACATTGTTTGGATTTGTGGACTGTGGTAGATAGAAGGCAACGTGCCATCCGTAAGGAAGGCACTTGTTGCAGTTTCTCGCTGTCTTCAGGATTGTTCTCCAACCGATGAAACAAAGTTGATGGGAAGCAAACCTTATGAAATGTTTCAGCATGAAGCATTAATTGCAGTGCCTCGTGAAACTTTAACTACAGTTCCACGCGAGACATTTACTGATCGGCATGTAGATCATCTTCAGCTGAGGAGCTCTGCACATTCACGTGAAACTTTGACTGCAGTTCCACGCGAGACATTTACTGATCGGCAAGTAGACAATCTTCAGCTAAGGAGCTCTGCACTTTCACGTGAGACTTTAACTGCAGTTCCACATGAGACATTTACTGATCGGCATGTAGACCATCTTCAGCTGAGGAGCTCTGTACTTTCGCGTGAGACTTTAACTGCCGTTCCACGCGAGACATTTACTGATCGGCATGTAGACCATCTTCAGCTGAGGAGCTCTGCACTTTCACGTGATACTTTAACTGCAGTTCCACGTGAGACATTTACTGATTGGCATGTAGACCATCTTCAGCTGAGGAGCTCTGCACCTTCACATGAGACTTTAACTGCAATTCCACACGAGACATTTACTGATCGTCATGTAGATCATCTTCAGCTGAGGAGCTCTGCACTATCTTCTTTATCCAGTAGCTCTAACGCCTATGCCACTGGAGTTCATTCATTATCTGCGGAAGTTACTAGAATCCCATCCCTAGAACCTAAAGTAACTCAGCAGGAAGTCAGCTTCAGAATTCTTTGTTCAAATGATAGAGTCGGAGGTGTTATTGGAAAAGGCGGCAATATTGTTAGAGCACTTCAGAGTGAGACAGGGGCCACTATAAGTATTGGACCTTCAGTAGCTGAGTGTGAGGATCGAATAATTACTATAACTGCTTCAGAGGTGTGCTAAATAAACCTTTCTGTTTTTACTTTTTTTCCATGTCCGTGTAATTGAACTTCTATCATTATTATTACTGTTTTTATTGATACTTTTTTGGTGGCTGCTTCATTATTTTACAGAACCCCGAGTCAAGATATTCCCCAGCACAAAAGGCTGCTGTGCTTGTTTACTCCAGGTCTGTTGAGTCTGGTGTTGAGAAAGGGCTAGATAAGGAGTCATCTGTTACTGCACGACTTGTGGTCCCATCAAACCATGTTGGTTGTTTATTAGGAAAAGGTGGAGTAATAGTTTCAGAAATGCGGAAGGCAACAGGGGCCAGCATAAGAATTATTGGGACTGATCAGGTTCCAAAATGTGCATCAGATAATGATCAAGTGGTACAGGTTCGGAGATGATACTTTTTTATTTTATTTTACAATTATTCTGAACATATTTATTTATTTATTTTTTACAGTGAATGTGATTCTGTGTATCAGTCAAGTGGCAACTAAAATAAATCATTCCCCCTTTGACTAAAATTTTTAACCTGTATATTAAATTTTCAGTATAGTGGTCATCCTGCTTTCTGCTATCTTGCTATAATGATTTTAGATTCAGTCACTTTAAACCATAACCCAGTAATTGGTGACTAAGATTTATAATCACCATGACATTTGGCTGCTGTTTATTGGCGGTAGTTGATTATGAATGCAGAGATGTGATGCTCTTGAAGTTACAGTTGATGTATTCATGAGTATTTGTGCTTATGATTTGATCCTTGTGCATATGTATAGGTTTTCTTTTTCTCATCTGAGGATTTGTTATCCTCCATCCCTTTGTAATGTTTTCTCTTTATATTTCTAATACTACTACTTCTATTGAAAGGAAAAAGAAAGACCCTTATGCCACTATTTTAAATTGATAAGAGGTCAATCTTCTTTCATAGAGCATTTCTATGTTGTCCTAAAACTCCTAATATATATCATTCACTTTATTTGTTTAAGTCATCATGATAATCCTTGCAATGTGTAAGTGTTTATTCTTTACACTATCAGTATCCTCTTTTTTAATCAGATATCAGGAGAGTTTTCAAGTGTGCAAGATGCATTATATAATGCAACTGGTAGACTGCGAGATAATCTTTTTGTCAACTCACATAATAATGCTGGAACAAGGAGCCTTTCCTCTGCACGAGCTGATACCAGTCCCTATGGGAGACCGAGGGATGTTGTTCCTCTTGGAGGTCCGATTGTTGCTTCTTCTCATAGTCTGAGGGATACTGTTTCCGCTTCTCATAGTCTGAATAGACATTCTTTTGATCAAGGAATTGACCATCTTTCTCTTTCTAGAAATTTTGATCGGTCATCTTCACCTGGGTTATGGACATCACCGGTATATCTCTCTCTGCTGCTTGGCTTTACCTTTACAAGTTGTTGTTGTTGTTATTATTTTTATTATTAGTTGTATGGTTAAATTTGATTGCAGACGGTGGCAAGTGTAAGTTCAAGAGGCATCAATGATGTTAGTTGGGGATTGTCGTCTCGAAAAGGCGGCTTAGAACTTGTCAGGTTGTATGCAAAAACAAACTACCAATGCAAATTGTAAATCTTTATTTTAATCAGAAACAAAATCATTATTTGACAAACCATTATTATAGTAGTACTTGACCAGCATCTACTATGTTATTTGACATTGCTTTTCATGGATCACTGGTCATATAATATAGGATGCCACAAATTCATGTTTTCTTATTATTCTTCTTGTTTTGGTCTGCAGTGGAAGTAAATCTGCTATTGTGACTAATACCACTGTAGAAATTGTGGTTCCTGATGATACTATTGACTCTGTATATGGGGACAATGGTAGCAATCTTGCTCGTCTGAGGCAGGTACACTAAGTTGGATAAGTTTGTTTAAGTGTATTTTATCTTTGTTTAGTTGTTCACCAGCTCACCATGTTATTGTCGTGAATTTGCATTTGTGATCCATTAATTTGATTTCAAAATTCAGATTGCTTGCTACTCTGATCGTTTCAAGTTATCTACTATCCATTAAGGAAAGTTGTTTGTCTTCTCTGAAAGCTGAGGAACTATGATTTTTTTTTTTTTAACATCATTATCAACCGTATCCTTATCTCTTGATTTTTTCACTAAATGGAATGGAATGAGAGACTTTGAGCAATGATGGAGTGATAATATGTTAATAGAGTATTTTTTCTTTTTGGTGTTTTTGTGAAGCTTCTTATTTTCCTTCGTCTTTTAAACTTTTGTCATTACCAGATTTCAGGTGCCAAGGTTGTTATACATGAACCTCGTCCTGGAACAACTGACAGGATTATTGTCATATCCGGTACACCTGATGAAACCCAAGCAGCGCAAAGCCTTCTGCAAGCATTTATTCTTAGTGGATCATCATGACATGTTGCCTCACCGATGTTCAATTATTTTCTCCTAGATAATATTTTGTTGACTGTATAATTTGTTTTGGTTTTTGTCCCCACCTGAAATCATGTAATATTCCGCCTTGTAATATTCCCAAAGCAGCCATCTTGACTGAACTTTAGTCTAGTGATTCAATACCAAGCGTTTGATTCTTTAGTGTACCTCAGTAATTTCTTTAGCGCATACCTCTGCAAGATACCTGATTCAGCTTCTGATTTAGCACTAGTTTCGATATTTTAGGTGTGCGTAAGTTATTTGCGGCTGGTATTCAGGCACATTATTTTGTAGTCTAAACATACTAATCATTCAAAAGAAATCAGCCGTCAATTGTTTTATTCTCAAGTTAGGTTACTCTTAAATTTAAGGCTATGGGCATGTTTGGGAAAAATTATTTTCTAACATTAGTTAGATAGTTATATTAGTTATATTTTGCACGTAAAAGAAATTTTGATTATTTTTTTTAGGAAGGAAAAAGTTTTTGTCCTTTTGTTAAAAATTGGACATTATTTCAATAAGCTTTAAAATCACTTTTTACAGCTTAAAATTATTTTAAAAATCATTTTTGACATTAAATATATCCAAACAAAAATTGATTATGGTTCAGACAATCAATTTTTTTCAGTTTATTTTCACAATTAATTTTAGCTAATCCAAACACACTCTAAGTTATTTCAATTTTCTTCCTATTTTATAAAATTTCAATATGAGAAATTGAACATGGACTCTTATTTAACTCTTCTTTCGTGGAAATGGAATCACGAAATGGAATTTGGATCTCTGACATTTAGGGTCGGATTGGTTGGAGGTTTTAGGAAGGGAGGAAAGAAAAATAAGTTTGTGTCTTGTTGGGAAATAATAGGAGAGAAAGGGAGGGATTTTTAACACATAAAATTACTTTCCTCCAACCAAACACAAAAACATTATTTTTCTTCCATTTGAACCAAACACATTATTAAATTTTTTATTTTTTCTCGCATCTGATTGGTCTGATTGGTCGATGGCTTTTCATTGCATTGCCTTAGCACTTGAAATCTGAAATTTCTTTGAGTTATTATACAAACACTCCCATTTTAGAAACATATAATTCAATTGCGATGGTGAAGTACTCTTGCTGAGACTATAGCGTCTCTTGCTTTCACCCAACACATATTTCAGAATCCCCTTTTCTATTCTTGCAAGATCATGGAATTTCATTAAGACCTATAAACTTCTCTAGCGAAAAGAGGCTACGTTACTCTTATTAAAAAAATGAAAAATAAAAGAGGCTACTTTACTTTACTAACTTTATTCAGAGAAATTCTCATGTGGTAAAAAAGTTTTGTTACAGTTTGCTCTGAGGCATTACCAACTTGGGGTCAGGTGTGGAGAATCAAAGTTTATGCACAAAGACAATTTCCTTGCTTCCGTTAATACTGCAGAGTTTATTGAAAAAATCAATACCTAATTACATGGCGGCGTAGCCAAAGTTCATACATGACCATATGAAAGGCGTCTAATCTGACTGGAGGTGTGTTCCACTTGAAATGCTTCTGGACCTGAATAGCAAAAAAAAAAAAAAATTAGAAAAAAAAAAGACAAGAAGAATAAATGATATCTCCGAAAAAAAGCTCAATTGCAAACTTGAAACATGCTCTATAGTCTGCACCATAGTTAGCTATGCTATCATCTTATGCGACGTTTATAATTTCTACCAAATAAATATGATGGTAGAATAACAGAAACATTGATTTATTTCACTGTTTGATATGTTATTCTCTTGAGTTCACAAAGAAAGTAGATTATATCGTATAGTACCTTCATTAAGTTCTGATTCAATGTCATGAAATGTTTCTCAGATATTCCTTTGAGGATGCCTTTGAGCAGATAAACGTCACTTTCCTTCAGTATAACTGAAAACTTTTCCCAATCTAGAATATCATTAAACGGCAAGTCATAATAGTTTGACAAGATAACTGCAGAAAGATGGACAAGAACTTTGTTAGGAGACTGCATTTGGAGATCAGCAAGAAAATGGTGAACAGCATATTCTGCAATTCACAGCTTATATGGAAGTCTAACCAAAAGTTTGAGGCATGCTATATAAATTAAATAGACAGACAATAACAGACTACTCTTCTGAAAATAGTTCTATATAATTTTATCCATTGGCAGCAATGTCTGGAGCGAAAAATCAGAAGATAATAAATTAACTACCATAGAAGGAAATATGCAGCCGGAGCAACTTCTATACAATATGCACCCGTAGTAGATACTTAAGTGCGATACCGGCTAACCAGTTACCAATATGATTCAGTAACTGCTGAGGAGCAAGGGATCTCTTGACCTTTACCATTTTTTTTCTTTTACTTCATTTTTTTAAGAAAAAAAATATAAATTAGCTTCACGTTTTGAGGTTTGTGAAGCAAATGGAATTTAATAACAGACCTAGAGATGAGCTAATGTAATCTCAAGAGCAAAATCGGTCCTTGGACAGCCAGCAAATAAATGTTACTCCCTATTGGAGAGTGGAGACTATTTCCAAGAGTCAGAATAGTTTGGATGCCTTAAACAGTAAGCATGCGTATTACTTGCAGAAGAGCAATAAATAGAATGATAAAACGAGGAGCTAACAAACAAAAGAAAACGAATTGAAGAGAACGAAAGAGAAAATAAGAAGTTTGGTTTTCCAAAAGCCGAAATGGTGTACCCGGAATACAACCATAATGGATTGAGTCAGCGATACGGCTGCTGCCGATAGGCCCACCAGGGCACAGGCAAAACTTGGATTTACGTAGTTCCTCCATGATTGCAATATGCCCAGTCGCTTGAAGGTTGATTCTATTGTTCTGGATGTCAAGCTCACTGTCATTGTTCCACGTAGCTGCAAGTTCATCTTTCAATATAGAATCAGAGCGACCAGCCCAAAAAGCTAGCGTATTCCTGCAATATTTCCATTGGTATGAAGTAAAACTTCTATCTCTGATAGGTGAATTGAAAGAATAATTGTGTTTGTACAGATAATAACTTTGTTGCTTTGTTACTTAAAAATGTAGAGCTACCTGTTCTTGATGTCATTTCCCTCTGCAGGGTGAAAAAATGGCAGCTGCACTTGAGGGAGGGTAACATCCTTATGGGGAATATAGTCATTGTCATAACTAGATGAACAAACCACTCGAATCGAATTTTTCACCAGATGTGGAACTCTTTTAGTAGCCTTGACACCGATATCGTGACAAGTCACGAAAAAGTGATCGGCACCCAAGGTTCTGTTCCAATAAGGGTACTTAAATTTTAGGCCCTTCACATACTCCTGGACTTCATAAATCATTTGTTTGTAATTCAACCCCTGCATAATACATAGGTGCGTTACACTCACACGGGAACTCTGAAACAACCTGGTAAGTAACTAGGCTAAACAACAAGTCGCAAGTCGCATTGCATGTCATATAAACAACAAATTGAACTAGTATCCAATGATCAACAACCTATAGCTAATATCATATTTTAAGAATTTTTTAAGCAAATTTAACCTGAGTTCATCAATGTCAGCTATATGCAGTGTAAGAAGAACTAGCTAGACCATGATAAAAGAGATAAGACGGAAAAATGATTGTATGGAAGATACAAATAAACAGGGTTCTAGAGTGACAATACCATTTGATTTGAGAACCAATTACGGAAAACAAATGGAATCCAAAAGGTAAATTAGTCTAAACAGTCTTAATAAGCAATTTCATATAATAGTTCTATGATTTTCAGCTATAGTCTGCAATGCAAGAAGAATTCAATTTTGCTACATAATTGAATTGGAGAAACAACAAAGCTTACGGCGCTGATCAATTTATCCAATTTCTTGTTAACTAATCATCTTGAGCTGGAAAGAGAAGGAAGAAGATTGGACATACATTGCCTCGCATTTTGTGGCAAGAAATAGGAATGAAGAAGAGGTGAGCTCGATGAGGATCGTCGGTGAAGAAGCGACTCTCTCTGATGTTCTTGAAGAAATAACCTTCGCTTGCGTATCTGCCGATGATTTTCCTCGGCGTGTGGAAATAGGTATTAGGATCTCCGTCAGGGTACACGAACACCTTGAACTCTTTCTCCATTTTGTCGTAATCCAATTGAAAAGTCTCCGGCGAGTGGAACACGCTAGGAGAGAACACCGATTTGCTCAATGCATCGTAATCAAACTTCACAGCGACGAAATCAAATGAGGAAGAGAGCGTAGCAAGAGAAAAGCGAAGAGTAAAGTAAGGATAATATATACGAACCTGTTGGTGTGAGGGTAGTCTGGAATAGATGAGCAGATAGACGATGAAGGCGACGATGCACACGGTATAGAAGTTTGCGTATCTGCAAGAGCAACGGTTGTTCCGAAGAATGGAGATTCCCGGAAAATTTTGGAAGGAAGATTGGTTTTCTCGGGAAAAAGACATTGTGGGCGGGAAATGGAAAATGTTCCTTTCTTGGAAAGCCGTTATATTGTAACAGTCTTCCTCTTCTACTACTACTTTTGTAGCAAGTGAAGGTGAACAAGCTAGAGCCGCCAAATTTCAAATGCAATGTATACAACCATATAACTACCTATTTACAAATAGTAGTTTAATATCAGTTAAATTATTTTTTTAAAATTATTTTATATTAAAAATAATTAAAAATAAGAATAAATAAATTATATGTAAATAGTAGATATATATAAAATATTTTTCTCTCAACTGGGAAGAAAAATCTAATAAACCTTGTGGGCGTCCCAGTAAATTAGGGCCAACATTTTTTTACACTACATACTACATATATGTCCATCACACGTTTCAAATTCTTGGAATTTGAGCGAAATAATTTTTCAGAATTTGATAGTTTTATACTACTATAATATAATATAATATATAAAAAAATTATTGTTGCATATTATTGTGCATATAAAATTGATTTACAATCCATGTTAAATTGGATTAATTTTAAACTTAGAAAAAAAAAAAGGACAAACAGAGACTCACAAAGCAAAGTTGTAAATGGGATGCCGTTGTTAATGGTGTGCACTATAATACTATATAATATAATAGGATAAATTGCATTTATCACTCTCGAGATTTGATTAAATTGCACTTCACGCATTCTTAAGTTCACTCATTCTTAAGATAAAATTGTATTCCACCTCATTTCATCAACTATGGTTAGTTTCATTTCTTTTTTTTTTTATAATGGTTTACATTAAAATGGTTAGTTTTTAGATTTAAATAAGTTTTTAGTCTCAACAATTTTTGTTTTTCATTTTAATCTAACTTAACTCAAAAAATTTATTTTTAGTTCTTAATAATAAGATTAAAGTTAAAAAAATTTAAAATTTTTATTGAAAACTAAAATTAAAAAATTTAAGGGACTAAAAATAAAATTTTAATTTTTTCTTTTAATTTTTTTAATTTTTTCATAACATTTTTTAGGGGACCAAAAGAAAATTAAATAATAGGATTAAAGTTAAGAAATTTAAAATTTTTATTGAAAACTTAAATTAAAAAATTCAGGGGACTAAAAATAGTTTTTTTTAATTAATTTTGTCAAAAATTTTTAAAAAAATTATAGGGTGAACCACCTTTTGATTAATTCTAAAAAAATATTTTTAATCCATATAAAATTTCATTTTATGATAAATATTTAATTTTTTAGTCCTTGTAATTACTAATTTTTATATTTGGTCCATTTTTTTCTTACTTTAATCCTGTTATTTGATTTATTTTTGTTTTGGTCCCTGAAAAAATGTGATGCAAAAATTTAAAATTATTAGAGACTAAAAAATAAAAGTTTTGAATTAAGTTGTATTAAAAGGAGAAATAAAAATTGTTGAGACTAAAAGTTTATTTAAACTTAAAAACTAACAATTTTAATGTACAAAAATCAATTAAGAATTAAATTAATTAAAAAATTTTATTTTCAGACCCTTGAATTTTTTAATTTTTATTTTCAATAAAAATTTAAATTTTTTAACTTTAATCCTATTATTTAATTTTCTTTTGGTCCCCTAAAAAATGTCATGAAAAAATTTAACATTATTAAGAACTAAAAATAAAAAATTTTAGTTAAGTTGGATTAAAATGAAAAATGAAACTTGAGACTAAAAACTTATTTAAACCTAAAAACTAACATTTTTAATGTATAAAATAATCAATTAACCATTGTAAAAAAATAAAATAAAACTAACCATAGTATAGGATGGAGTGTAATTTAGTCAAACCTCAAGAGTAGTGAGCGTAATTTACCCTATACAATATTATAATATATACCTATATAACATAAAACTATAAAAATGTGTTTGGTCTCAAAAATGCTAATCGGAAAATCATTGTCATGGCCCAATATTGGTAATGGACTGACCAAAATACCATGCAGCATCCGGATATCAAAACAAAGCAAAATGTGGGGTGCATATTACTGTGCACTTTTAAACTTACTTACGATTTAATTCAGGTATTTAAAAAAAACAAAAAAGATAAACTTAATTAGGGTTCATATAATACTATATGATGCGGTGTAAATGAGTTATAAGAAGATAATGATGTGTTTATATTATTACTCCAAAACAAAATACTAGAAAAAATGGGTAATGGTAGTGCACTTGCAGGATCCATATGTACCTACTATCATTATTTTAACAAGACCAAAAAGAAAAGAAGACCAAAACACATGATCATTATATTATTACATATTACATATATGCAAGTATTGATATTATTATTTAGACAAAAAAAAATATCATTATTTTTTATAATCAAGTAATGATATTTTTATTATTATCATCATCATCCAGTATTAATATCATTTATCATTATTTGCTTACTGATTGAAAATGCAATGTAATGACTATGATGGAATAAATGCAAAACTATGATAAAATTTACCTAAACATGGGAAAAAGAAATTGACGGTGCGATTCTGATTTTCATACTATTTAATTTAATAAAATAAGAAAAAGATTAAGAGTCAATTTATTTTAGCTGGTAAAATAAATATTTATTTTAATAAAAAATAATTATAAAAAAATTTAGTTTATTTGATTGTGCTTTTCAAAATAATCAGAATTGGTTTTGTAAGGCCAACACTGTTGGCAAGGACATATGTGTATGAGTGTGTGGTACATGATTCGAATCCTAGTGTCGTTAAATTTCGTTGTAAACCAAAAAAGAATAATCAGCTTAATTTGAGAATTAAGTACCAAGTTGTTTCTCAATAAAAAAATCTGATTATTCGTATTATAATCACTTAAAAAGTAATCAATTATTTACTTATAAAAATAATCAATTATATTTAAATTTAAACAAACAAGCTTATGAGCCTTTTTTTTCCGAGCTTATTCTATAAAATAAGCACTTATTTTAATAAAAAAATATTTCTATAAATTTTTAGTATGTTTGTTTGTGCTTCTTAAAATAATCAGAAGTAGAAAATAATCAAATTTTTGCTTATATTGAGAAACAACTTTGAGCTATTTATCAAGATAATCAAATACAGTAGAAAAAGAAAGATTAAAAAAATGATTATTTTTATTTTAAGCAAACATAAACAACTTTTAATTTTTACCATAATTAATTAAAAATAATCAATTATCTACTTATTTTCAGAATCAATTATTTTTAAATTTAAACAAATTGACCCCAACTGAATATAAGAAATAGGATTTGGATACTCTTATTTTTGTTTATCATGTTATCAAAGAGATAAACACAACCAAAATTTATAATGAATTATGCTAAGATGATTATGAGTCATATTATTATTTTATTGTGTCTATCTCTTTTATAACACAAAGAATATGATTAAAAAAATAGAATGCAAACATAAAAAAAATGTAATGTGAATAAATAATTGTGCATATAAACAGTAATATATATAGTAATATATACTAGTCTTAGACATATTTTATATTTATATTTATTTATAATTTATAATATATACCAAAAAAATGGTAAAAAAAATCTATGATTGTTTTGTTTTTGGTACATAATCTATCATTGTTTTGTTCTCAAAATGAGGATGATGATATATATATACACTCCATATAAGATTCATTAATTCTAAAAAAAATATGAATGTATGTGAAATCTCTCATAATTATATTGTTACTTGTTTTGCGTATATGGTTGAATATTTTTTAAAAAAATGGAGCAAAAGAGAGGATTTTGCCGAGTTTAAAGTTACCCCTTCCCCAAACCCTATCAGTTGGCGAATATTATTTTAATATTTGTTTTTAAATTTTAAGAAAAATTGAAACGTGAATTAATTTGAAGTGGAGAAGAGGAGAAGAGAGGAAACAGTTGAAGGCCCACAGCACACATATCAACCTCACCACAACTGAGGAGCACAGTTCATTCATTCAGCATCTAGCAATTAGCAGTAATCATAATCATTATATTATTTACATTAAGTACATTACTAGCAAGGAAGCAACGAAGGAGTCATCAATCAAGGAGCTTGCTCCTACATTTTCATTTTCCAATTTCCATTTCTCCCAACCAATTCCCTCCAATCTATTCAAAACCCTAGCTAGGGTTCCCATCTGATCCATGGCGGAAGAGGTTCTCGCAGCTCCTCCTCCTCCTCCTCCTCTCGGTTCCTCCGTCATCTCCTTAGTTAACCGCCTTCAGGATATCTTCGCCCGCGTCGGCAGCCAATCCACCATCGACCTCCCCCAGGTCGCCGTCGTCGGCAGCCAGAGCAGCGGCAAGTCCAGCGTCCTTGAAGCCCTCGTTGGCCGCGACTTCCTCCCCCGCGGCAACGACATCTGCACCCGCCGACCCCTCGTTCTCCAGCTCGTCCAGACCAAGCGCAACCCCGACTCCCCTGATGATGAGTACGGCGAGTTCCTCCACTTGCCTGGGAAGACCTTCCGCGACTTCTCCGAGATTCGCAGGGAAATTCAGGTCTTCTTACTTCAACCTCTTCCTCCCTCATTGCTTGCTAGTTACTGCAAATGAAATTTCCGCTCTCATTGTTGACTTGTATATCTATTTCCTCTTTCTCTAGGCTGAGACTGATAGGGAAGCCGGAGGGAACAAAGGTGTCTCCGACAAGCAGATACGACTTAAGATTTTTTCACCAAATGTTCTTGATATCACGCTTGTAGATCTCCCGGGCATAACCAAGGTTCCTGTCGGTGATCAGCCTTCTGATATTGAAGCTCGAATCAGAACAATGATCATGTCTTATATCAAAACCCCTACCTGTCTCATCCTGGCTGTCACGCCTGCAAATTCAGATTTGGCCAACTCAGATGCTCTTCAGATGGCTGGGATTGCTGATCCTGATGGTGGGCTTCTGATTCTCTATTCCAAAAGCTTTAATCTCTCAAGTTCTAATATCTCTTTAATTGCTTTAATTGGGTTTTAAATGTTCATTATCTGTTGCAGGTAATAGAACAATTGGTGTAATCACAAAGGTTCAGTATACTCTTCTCAAGTTTTAACATTTTGATTTGCACATATATTATTAATTTTTTTTATGTTGTTTCCATGTTCTGACAATGTTAGGTACTTATTTTTTGGTATGTAGTTGGATATCATGGATAGAGGTACTGATGCCCGGAATCTGTTGCTTGGAAAAGTAATTCCCCTCCGACTTGGTTATGTAGGTGTTGTAAATCGTAGTCAGGAGGTAATGATGATTTACTACTTTGATGAAGGCAGTCTTTGACTAGTTCAATCTTTTCCTGTGTCTTTATGTATATTTTTTTTCTTTAGTGGTTGGGTTATTCTCATACGGTACACAAGAGCACTTTGCGAATACATATAAACATGTAAATTGCTTGATTAGCATGCAGGTCAATGTGTTTTGCTGAAATAACTCTCTCTTGTGTCATGAAATTAGGACATTCAAATGAACCGCAGCATAAAGGATGCTCTTGTTGCTGAAGAAAATTTTTTTCGCAGTCGTCCTGTAAGGAAGTTTCTATCTAAAGCTATAGTCAAGTGTTTTTTCTTTTATATTTACTGGCACTGATTTTCCATTTATGTTATTCATAGGTTTACAGTGGTCTAGAAGATAGTTGCGGTGTTCCTCAACTAGCAAAGAAGTTGAACCAGGTAGAGTCTTGATGATGTGGAAAACATAAATTGCCTTTTGTTCTATACTTTGCTGGTTAAAATTGCTGGCCTCAGTTAGGGTTTCTGGTCTTCCCCTACTCATCTAACATATCTTCTTCATTGCCTCGCTTTTCCCTTGTTTATTTAACTCTATAATGTCTAAGTTTTCCCTTCATACAAAGGGAGGCTGAAATTCCTCCCTAATATCATCTAATTATATATGTCTTTTAATTGGAGGAGCTGGTTTCAAATAAATATATATACTCAACTGTGCAAGAAGGATTTCTGTATGAGTTAGGAATTGAAAGTTTGCAGAGACTATGTGGTCAAGTTAAACTTTATCAAAGAAAATGTATAACATTTTATTGAAGAGGGGAAATTATTTGATGATTCATGGAAATATGCAGTAAAAACTACAAAGAAATAATATTCTTACTAATCCTGTAATAGATTAAACCAATTCTGAATTCTTATAACATTTCAATTTTTAAAATGATGCATGTCAATATCAATATGTCATGAACATTTTCCTTTCTATCTCTTTGCAGATTCTAGCACAACATATCAAGGCTGTGCTTCCCGGGCTGAGGGCACGTATAAGCACTTCTCTGGTTGCCGTTGCGAAGGAGCATGCAAGCTATGGTGAAATCACCGAGTCCAAGGCATGTAATGCTGGGATATGTCTTGAATATGTCCCCTGTCTTGTCAAATACTCCCTCCATTTTCGATTATAAGCAACTTTTTGGAGAATCATATGTTATTGATTATAAGCAAATTTAACTACTACTATCTCATTTAATGAGAAAATATCTAAAATACCCTTAATAATTAATTCACTTGTTACTTATAATAAACATGTTTCTCTCTCTATAATAGGGGGTAATCTAGGAAAATAAATTATTTTTTACTTGGAACTAACAAAATTAAATGAGGTTAACCAACATTCTTGTAAGTGTAAAATTAGTTATTTTTGCTTATAATTGAAAGCGGAGGGAGTACCTAAACAGTTAAATAAACTGTATAACTATGTCTATTCTCCTTATTATAATTAAATAGGAGCATTTTTCTACTATGGCTGGAATTTTGCCTTACTTCATTTATAGTTGTTCATCTCTGACAGGCTGGTCAGGGTGCTCTTCTCTTGAATATTCTTTCTAAATATAGTGAAGGTGCCTAACTATCCCTTATCACCTATTCTGCTATTCTATTTATGACTTTTTTTGGTGTGCATATGTTGACTTGTATTCCATATATTGTTTCCTTCCCAATTCTGTAAATACTAACTCCATTTTCTTTTGTTTTATACAGCATTTTCCTCCATGGTTGAGGGAAAGAATGAGGAGATGTCTACATCTGAATTATCTGGCGGAGCACGTATTCACTATATTTTTCAATCCATCTTTGTCAAGAGGTTAGAGGTATATAATCCTATATTTACATGTGATGGTGTTGAAAGCATTCCTGCTCTCATGCTATGCTTTGAGACGGAAAAGAGCAGGCTATAAGTAACTCATTAGCCCATTTATAACAGATTAAAAAAAATCAACCATCTTATTTTCTATTTGTTATAATTGTTATAGTGGTTGTCTTACCCACCCGTCTATTTATTTGTTAAAATCCAATCCATTCCTTTATTGGATTTCATGGATGTATGCCCAACCACTTATTTATATACTATTCAATATCAATCAAACATTGTAACAAATAATACTAACGAATATTACTATTCTCATGATTTTTTTAACAATAAAAATAAGTAATTTATTTTTGTTTGAAACCACATTATGATCTTGGTTTTGCAAATGTTGACTGCTTCATTTTGAATGTTACTATAATGGTGTAAACAAATTGCTCAAATTGAAATTGAATTTATTTCAAGTGAAAGGAAAACAATGGTGTTATTGTTTGCATATTTATACAATGTCAACTTTTAGGCATTTGGCAACATTAGTAGTTTCTTTGAGTCTTATTGTGTAATATCTCAATGCTAAATTGAAGGAGGTGGATCCATGTGAAGACCTGACTGATGATGATATACGTACTGCCATACAGAACGCAACTGGGCCTAGATCAGCATTATTTGTTCCAGAAGTATGTCATTTTACGCTCCTTTTCCTCAGCTGATTATATGTTTTTCTAAACTTTGTGAATCCAAACTCATATTTGAAATATGTAAAAAAACAAATCTGCTTTGTAACATTTATCTGTTATTTCCACGTAGCAGGTGCCATTTGAAGTCCTTGTTCGAAGGCAAATATCTCGTCTATTGGATCCAAGCCTTCAGTGTGCCAGGTTTATATATGATGAATTAATGAAGGTAGGGTCAGGCTTTAAGATTTGCTATCTCTGCTGTCTTACTTCGCAAAGTATGTGCTAAACACAATCCATTTTTTCAGATCAGCCATCGCTGTATGGTGACGGAATTGCAGCGGTTCCCTTTCTTGCGGAAACGCATAGATGAAGTTACAGGGAACTTTCTACGGGAAGGCCTTGAACCTTCTGAGAATATGATTGCACACATCATAGAAATGGAGGTATGCTGAAATTTATCTTTTTTGAAGTCTAAATCTATAATTGCTCCATCCTCTACCTACCTAAACCACAATCAGCATGTTAATAATATCTTATCAAAGTTCTATTTGGTTACAGGTGCCAAAACTTGGTTGCCAAAATAGTGTTTTAAGTATAACTGAAATTGATCATCAAGGTGTAGATTTTCAATAAAAAAAGGTATAAATGTAATTAGCACTAACGTCAAAGAGGTCAATGTAATTAATTATTCCCATTAACATTGATCCAACTACTCAGTTTCCTTATAATTAATTCAGAATTTCACACAACAGAATTACAGTTATTTTATATGGAATTGTTTTTGTGTGAAAGCTGTTGGTGCGTATGTCAAGCCTTCATTTTTTACATAATATCCCTTTTAACTGTTGGGATTGGAGTTTAAGAAATTCCATAAAATATGAAAAGAGTTTTCCCGAATGCTTGTTGAGTTGGTAAAGGATGGCTTTGTGTTGCTGTGTTAAAAAATTTATAACTGGTGTTCTCTCTCTTAAAATAAAATGGAAAATTATCTTGGATAAGGATATTCATAAGTTTCTGGAGTCCGGTAGAAACTATTGACATGCTATGATTCAGTCAGTCAGCTTGCCACTTGCAGTGGTCAGTCGTTCATAGTGAATCTTAAATTTGCTATCCTTTATTTCTTATGTAAACTGCTCAATTCTGCAGATGGACTACATAAACACTTCCCACCCAAATTTTATTGGTGGAAGTAAGGCATTAGAAATTGCAGTGCAACAGGCAAAGTCTTCCAGGGTTGCTATGCCTGTTTCTAGACAAAAGGTATATGTATTAAGGGCTCTAATTCCAATTAATTCTTTTTTGTTTTTCATTTGAGATATGAATACTAATTTATGCTAGCCTTTTTGTTTTTGAAAAAAATTCTTTAATAGGATGCACTGGAATCTGACAAGGGATCAGCGTCTGAAAGAAGCGTGAAGTCTCGTGGTATTATTGCAAGACAAGCTAATGGAGCAGTCACCGATCCGGTTGGTAATTGTGTACTGTTTAATTGAGTGAAAGTTTTCTTTCGTATCTTAGTTAATGGTAATCAAAATGTTGCTAAATTATTATCTCATGTTACAAATAAAAAAACAGGGTGCCCGTACTGCATCAGATGTTGAAAAAATTGTACCCTCTGGTAATTTGTTTCTTCTATATAATGTTTGATTTTGTCGCCTTTTGTTGGTCGATCTTTTCAGTCAAGTGATTTTCATGTATCAACATTCAATAAGCATCATTATTGTTTTAAGATATTGACATTTTTTATGCTGGTCATGTTTGCAGGAAACACTGGTGGATCAAGTTGGGGTATCTCATCCATTTTTGGTGGAGGTGATAGCCGTATGTCGGTAAAGGAAAATATAGCGAGTAAACCACATACTGAAACAGTTCACAGCGTGGAGCAATCATTCTCTATGATCCATTTGAGAGAGGTATATATGTGATACATTTATTATAAGCTTGATGACTGTGTTCCATTGTATAAAATTTCTTGATGTGGTTTGGTTTTTGTAGCCACCACCTATCTTGAGGCCATCTGAGAGCAATTCAGAGACGGAAGCTATTGAAATAACAGTAATAAAGTTGCTTTTGAAATCATACTATGACATTGTCAGAAAAAATATTGAGGATCTTGTCCCCAAAGCAATCATGCACTTCTTGGTACTTCTGATCCTTCTTTTAATCATTGCAAAGTATTGTATTTATAAATTTTAAAAGAATAGTTTCTTGCTGTCAATGCTAATATTCTATCGTATAGCATGCAGAAAAATATATTCATATTTTCTTTTTTGGTAAAAAAATATATTCATATTTTCTTTGTCCGTTTCTAGCAGAAAAGCCTGTTTTGGCAATTCTGCGCAAGTTGTGTTGACTAAACCAATGAACAACTGATACATCATCTCATCAAATTTAAAATAATTGCAGTACAAGATTTTTTTGTAGTTATTTAATTTAGGGTAAATTGCAATAACTCCTCTTGAGGTTTTGGGAAATTGCATTCCACCCTAAACTTCATCAAAATTAGCATTCCACCCCATTTTCGTCAGTTAACTAGCATTTTTGGCCCGTCAATCTATCACATTAGCATTAAAAATAATTTTTAATGTTAATGGAGGGTTGAAAACTTGCATATGTGAAAAACTGACATGACAGAAAGGTCAGTTTCCTACATCAGCCTTAAAAATAGTTTTTAAAGTTAACAAATGGATATCTTTGTAGATGGGAATGACAGAAACATTAGCCAAGTCCAATCAACTTTAAAAGGTTAAAGAAATGGGGTGGAGTGCTAATTTTGGTGAAGTTTGGGGTGGAGTGCAATTTCCCCAAACTTCAAGGGGGTTATTGCAATTTACCCTTTAATTTATTTAATTTACTATATATAATGAGTGTAAGACTATACAGTCCGCATAGTTTTTGTTGACAATAATTTTTCCAGTTTTTAACCTGACTTATTAACAATGTCTACTTGATACGATGCATATTGTCTGCCGTTCTTGAATTTAAGGATACAATTTTTTTTGTTTTGGGGGGTGGGGGGGTGTCAAAGAGGATGGTGAACTTTGGCACAACAATAAGGTTGTTGCTTTGTGACATTGAAGTCACGGGGTTCAAAACTCTAAACACCTCAAATCTGTCCTCCCCATACCCCCCATCAAGTGGGAGCCTCATGCTTTACTCCCCCCTCCTTTTTCCTAGGGAGGGGTAGGAAGGTGCTGGTCTTTGCGTTAATATTCGTAATTTTTGGCCTAATTTTCTTTGGTATTTATTTTGGTGTGTGAGTACTTGAACTTGCATTCCGTAGATCTTTATGGGTTACGTTTGTCTTTAACTGAAATACTGAATCATATCAGGTAAACAACACCAAGAGAGAGCTGCACAATGTCTTCATTAAAAAGCTATACAGGTAGCACACAGTTGTTATTGCCTTCTAATACATTCTGATTAAAATATGATTTATTTTTTCTGATGTTGCTTGCTGAATGTACTTTGTATGTGGCATTCAAAACAGAGACAACCTGTTTGAAGAGATGTTGCAAGAACCTGAAGAGGTAGCAATGAAAAGAAAGCGCTGTCGAGAACTTCTCCGAGCTTATCAGCAGGCTTTTAAGGTGGGTAGTCCTAATACTTAACCGGATGTTTGTTTCAATGGTTACTTCTATATAAAATGTTCCATGTTTGTCTTTCAGTTTTAAAAAATATTTCCATCTAAAAGCTGTTACGGGCATATTTTTTGAACACTGATTCCTAGCAAATTACGTCCATGAAGGGATGGGAGGTGGGTATAGTTCATTCCTATGAGAGTGATTCATGTCTACAAAATGGATCGTGGGAAGAAGAAGGGAGCTTTGTTTGATATTATTATCTTGTAATAGAATATTTTTGGAAGTTTTAAGCCATAAGAACACCAAATATGGGCATGAGGATTTCTAGGAATATCATTCCAAAGAATCTTATTCCCATGCATGAAAAATCATTCCCCTGTTACAAATGCCTCCTTAAGGTCTTACCAAATTTTTGTTCTTTTATATGGTATGTTTGGTTATCCCCTTTCTCTCTCTCTATCTCTATCTCTCTACACACACCACACACCCACCTGCTCTTATATGTTCAGAGTGATAGTTTAATTGTGTATAGTTAAGAAATGCAAATACAAAAAAGTTACATGACTTTATGTTCTAATCTTGACTATTCACAACAACACTTCTCTCACTTATGAAGCAAGAGTACTCCAATTTGTGGGCCGTACACATACTGGGTATGAGTATGCTACTATGCTCTGGGTATGGTTTTGTACGTACAAAGTTTTCTGCTGTTTGATGACTGTTGTTGGTCTTGGCAGGACTTGGAGGAGTTGCCTACGGAAGCTGAAACAATTGAAAGAGGGTACAGTTTGCCTGAAACAACTGGTTTACCAAAAATTCATGGATTACCAACATCATCAATGTATTCTTCAAGCAGTTCTGGAGACTACTATGCAGCTTCTCCGAAATATCCAAAGTCAAAAAGGTCTTCCCATTCTGGGGAGCTTCAATCTCCATTGCATGCTAATGCAGATTCAAATGGAAATGGAAGGCCATCCATGTCAGCTTTTTATCCCACGGTTGATATATGAGCTATAGCTGCATGAACTCGTTAGTCAAGTAGTTTAACTCAAAAGGCATTTTATTCATTTGATTACATTGCAACTTTCGGGATTTGGAATTCTGCCTCCCGGAGCTGGACCACATGAAATTGCTATTTTCTAACTAAAATGGTCTTTGAATGCTGGCCACTGCTGCCTGCTTGTTTTACATAAATTCACTTTTCGTCCTCATATAGCATTCGTGTTGTGTACAAGGCTCCAGAAAGAATTACAGGAGCAGGTGATCATTCACATTTTTGAGAATCGGCTTTATGTGTATTTATGTATATGACCTTGCATTTCCTGTGGTTAGTCATATTTTTCTTAGCGATTTTGCAGTTTCGGTTTGTTTGCGGTAAAGCAGGATCTATTTGCCGTGTGATTTGGCTGGCAACGTTGAATTTTAAATTTCAGATTAGATTGAGGTCTTTCCCATGTCATTTGTTACATTTGAATATCCAATTTTACATGGTGGAGGTTAGTTTAGCATAGGTGTGTTTAGGGTTGGGTGCGTGTGTATTTGTCGAAAGAAAAAAATTCAATTTTATATTAAGATTATTTGATTTTCTTAAATTGTCATTAATTTTCTAGAAATAGTTTATTATTAATAAAAGAAGAAAATGTTTGGATAAGATTATTTTTTAATGTATGTTTTTTTTAAAATATCGTTAGGTATTTGTATTTTACTTTTACACATACAAAAATTTTGGATTATTTGTTTTAACAAAGGAATAAGTCTTTTTGTCCTTTAGTTGAAAATTAAGTATTATTTTAAAAAGCTTTAAAATTTTTTTTATAGCTTAAAATTATCTTAAAAATTGCTTTTGTCAATAAATATATTCAAATCAAAATGAATAATTAAGTGAAAAATATGTTTCAAATAATTAATTATAATTAATCAAAATACACTCTTAATTGACTGAAATAAATTAATTGTTTTTTTCCAAAAAATGAATAATTAATTTTAGTTGATTAAATTAAAAAAAAAATTAAGGCTAACTATATTTTTGGTCTTTATAAAATATGGTGAGTTTGGTTTCTATAAAAAAATCTAAGCATTTTGTTCCCTATTTTATAAAAAACAATTTATTTTTTTAGTCTCCATTTGATATTAATGAGTTATAGGCCAAACAAATTCTTATAAATTAATTTATAATTAAATATTAAAATTTAAGTAATTAAAAATTCTCTCTTCACTTCACCTTCCGACCACCACCTTCTTTCCCTTTCCTTTTATAGATAGTGGCCATGTTAGGCACATTTTTATTTTTAATTTCTTTTTCCCTTCTTTCCTTTAATTTTGTTTTCTTTCTTCTACTATTTTGTTGGGTCCTTTCTTGTATCTTAAGTTATCATAATTTTTACATAATGGTATTGTTTTTTGGATCGGGCAAATAAGGTATCATCATTTTTCTATTTGTAACTCACTCTCACTTCTGATATTTAAATGACAAAAATCTTAATTAAGACTAACTTAACGACACTTGTATTGATCATTCAATCAACTAAAAGAGGATTTTTCGATATTAAAGAGGGTTGAGTAAAAAATATATGCAATCGACGTAATCATAAATATCTTTCTTCTAATATAATATTTTTATTTCAATTTTCGCTTTTCCTTGAGTTCTAGTTTTAGTTGATGATATTAGACAAAAATAATATTTATGCTCAAAATATAGGAATTCTTAATGAGATTATAACAAACTAATCACAGAAAAAGGTTATAATATAATAATACGTTTCATCAATTTGAGAATAAAACAGTATAAATGACCAAAATTGCACATTGTAACATGTTATCTTCATTATTAAAAAAGTTTCCCTTTTGTTAGGAATATGTTCGAAGGAGTTTGCTAAGTCAAAATTTTTCCCTACGTTGTAGAAGGAGTTTGTCAGTTCAGAATTAGTTACTCTCTTTCCTCTCTGTCTCTATACTATTTAATTTGTAACTGAAAATACATTTTCAGTTTTTTCAGATCAACCTCATTTCAAGATCGCAATGTCTGCCAGTAATTTACTGTCTTGGCGCGTAGCGGAATGTACTGTATTGTATTTGCTAAATAATATATGAATTTTCATGTAATTAATTAATGTATGTACTTATTTAATTTCAGCAATTATATATATATAAATTTTACATTGTGTAGGAATGGCTGTTGGGGCTGGAATTGCTATAGCATTTCGTATATTGGGTCTTCCAAAAATTAAACTATATGACACAAAATACAAAGTAGTTACTTACCCTTCTGATGATAAAAAACAACTTGATGGTGATGCATGCAATCTTGAATTTAAAGATTTACAACATGTATGTGGTTATTGCTTCTTTCTTTTTCTCATTCTGTCCTCTATTGTTAAAGTTTTTCCATATCATAATCCTCAAAATTTACGGATTTACAAATAACTCTATCTATCTTTTTTTGCAGTGTCTAAACAAGGATGAATCTGAAATTGAAAAGTGCCAGTTTTTCATGGACAAGCTAGTATTATGCAGAAAGAATTCTAGAGCTACCAAGAGCGTTTGAACAATATATGCTTCATTTATAAACACTGTACTGCATTTGTGGTTTCATATATATACTCCATTTTTTTTTTGTTTCAATTTTGTTTCCAAACAATTGCAGTTTTGGAATTTCAAGATACAGTTAATTTAATTTTTTCATTCAATTCCTAATTAATAAATGTACATTTTAATTATTTTTATTTAATCACTTGTTTCTTCAATAATAATTTTTTTATTTATCTCTCTTTAAATTATACTTCCTCCAGTACTAAATATAAGTTACATTCTAGAAGAATTTTTTGATCCTAAATACAGGCAGTGACGGATCTAGAACCCCGGCATTAGGGGGTGCAACTTAATTAAAAAAAAAACTCAATACAAAATACAAAAGTAAAATACAAAAGAAAAAAATTAAAATAGATATTTTTTATGGGAGTTAAGGATGAATTTTAGTCTATATTTAGTAATATAGTAGACTTAAAATTATAAAATTAAGAAGACAAACATAAAATTTGAAGTTTAGGGGGTTCAAAAATATAAATTAGAGGGTGCAAAAATACCGAAAAATCTTTGTACTACTCGAAATTTTTTCGATTTGAGGGGGTGTAACTACACCCCCTAAACTCTATGTAAATCCGCCACTGATTATATAAGTCATCAACTAACTTATTAAGGATAATTTTCAAATTTTACCCCTTCTACAATTTTTAAAGATTAAATTAATAATAAAGAGAGAAAGATAATGAAATAAAAAAGAGAAAAAGTTATTAATTGGATTAAAATATTTATTAACACAATTATTTAGGAGTATGGTTAAAAAAATCTTATTGTTTTAGACAAATTTAATGAATTAATTTCCATTCCTTGGCTCCGGTAATTCGGTTAGAAGTGAGTGTACGGTAACCTTAAAAAGCAAAAGAAAAAAAAGAAAAAGCTTAGGGTGTGTTTGGTTTTTGTTTTTGAAAACAGTTTTCTGTTTTTAAAAATAGAAAACTAAAAAATCTGTTTGGCATACAAGTTTTCAAAAACAGTTTTTGGAAATAGTTTTTAATTTTTACTATTTAAAAACCAAAATTGTATTAAAAACTACTCTCAAACTTGTTTTAGATTTTCAATTTTCTGAATTTACACACAAGTTTGTATTAAAAGCTACTCTCACTTTTTTAAAAATTATTTCTAAAAACTATTTTATAATATAGTTATTAAAAATTAAAAATTAAAACCATTTTAAACAAGCCATAAATATTTCATTTCTTCGAGAAAAAAGTTTCTAATAACTTTGAGATATATGCAATAATATTGTGAGTCCTACTTGACAAGTGAAGCTCGCTCACAAAATTAGTATTTATGTTTTTCATAATTGTTATCAAGTGAAATTGAGGGAACATAAACCCACCTAGGATGAGTATGTGGTGGGGAATGACTTGGTTTTAGAGCGTAAAACCTCCGATAGAACTTATGTGGTTTCACAATATTATTAATGCATCAATTTCATATATTTTAAAATTATATTTTACGTTATTTATTTAGTACGTTGACAGAGTATTAAACAATTTTATAATGATGTAAAATTTTGTAGACATGATTTATAAAGATAAGTAGTTTTAATCTTATGGTAGGTTTCGTGAAAAATATCTTCAAAAAATAGTTATTAACCTGTTTATAAGTTGATGTAAGTTACACAGGTGTCATTTGATCCTCTATATATATGGGATAGGATCCATTAACACCACTTTTACTTATATCAATCCAAACATAGCCTTAATAACATTTTGTCCAAGTTATTTTTTACCAAATCTACCGTTAGGTTGAAACAAGTTATCATATATATCATGTTTATAAAATTTCACATCAATCTAAAATTATTTAGTACTCCATTAACACATTTGTTATTTTCATATATTTGAAAACTATATTTTACGTTAATTTTTTATTACGTTGATGAAGTACTACAAAATTTCAGATTAATGTAAAATTTTGTAGACATTATAAGAAAAAAAAATTTCGTACTCATGTTTTTTTACTCACTTTCTACTCATAGTTACCTACATTAAAATATCTGGTTACACACGTAGGAGTTTTGTTGATTTTTTATTATTACATTGTAACCACGTATTTCTACACGTGTAACCACCAAATCCGAAAAAACACCGTAAAAAAAATAGAATTATATACTAAAATAGTCCCTAACTTTATATTTTATAAGTCAGTTTAGTCTCTCGCGAAATCAGTCATTTTAGTCCCTGATTTTCACTATTATTGGTCATTTTAGTCCCTGATTTTTACTACATCATTCATTTTAGTCCTTGACTTTCGGAGATTAAAATGAATGATCATATAATTCAGGGACTAAAATGACATGTAAAATATAAAGTCAGGGACTAAAGTGACTTATCCGCACAAAGTCAGGGACTAAAGTGAAGGGATTAAAACGGTATATCACTCAAAATAACTAATATAACAACTTTTTTATAACGTACGTGTACATTGAATAAAAAAAAATACAAAAATCAGAACCGATAAAATAAATAGTTTGAATGTAACAATAAACTTGATAAAAAAACAAGACGAAAACTATATACTCGCGCGTCATGTTTTGGAATTTGGATATACTACAAGAAAATGTGCATTACGTGGAAATCGAATGATATCACACTATCGATCACTAACCTTAATTAATACTCCATGCGGAAAGGAGAATATACATAATGTAATTATCAACAGAATAAAGAAAAAGAAAAAAGGAGAATATAATATAATAATGCATGATTAGTGGAATCCAATCCAATCCACCAAAACAAACAACTACTTGTGGGCTTAGTAGGATCCGAAAAAAGCTACTAATATATGAATTATTTTCCAATCATCAAATTTTAAACTTGGACCAAAAAAATAAAAAAGTAACCCAATTCTAAACTAATATATGAATTATGCAAAGTTATTATTGAGAGAAAACTTGCTAATATTAATATTTTTCCAGTAAATGTAATTGGAGTGTCTACTTTTTGGTTAGGATCATTGCAGCAATTTTCTTTTTATTTTTTGGGTTTAATTAATTAGCCCCATTTTTAACAAAATAAAAATAAAACTATAGTAACATAAATATGTTGTGGAATAGCGGCACATTGGTTGCAACTTGCACCCACATTGGTTCTCCAACAAAACTCACCTCCACATTAGAGTATTCCATATTTTCATTTCAAAATAGTATTAATTAATTAATTAGCACTTGTAATTTAATTATCTATATATGTGGTTAATTAATTGTCATAAATTAGGACCCTTTAGAAAGCTGATGCAGAGTGTTTTCCATGCCTCTTTGTCTGGCTCCCAAAATGCTGCCTTTATTCTTGCATCCACACCAAAAGATTCCTGCAGGCATAAGATTAATTCCAATTAAACTTATTAGTAATTTATTATTAAAAAATAAAACTAAGAAGCTTAATAAAGAAAATGTACGTACGAGAATTAAATTCCGGTGAAGAAGACGGTCAATATAGTGGATGAGAATATCGCTGGTGAATTCAGGGTGTCCTTGTATTCCCATTATGTGTTCACCATACTTAAAAATCTCTATTCCTGTCTTTTCCGACCATGCTATCACCTCTGCTTTTCCTGGCAACTCTCTAATCTATATACTACAATTTAATTAATTAATTACCATAATCAACTACTAGTATATTATCATTAATCATCATAATCATAATAGTTAATAGAGTAAGTAAGTAGACCTCATCACGGTGGCATTGAATAATGGAGAGTTTGGGAGATAATGAGAAATTAGGCATTAATAATGGTGATGAAGATGAAGATGAAGAAGATGAAGATGAAGAAGATGAAGATGAAAAGTTTATGGTTCTCAGACTTATGTCCCAACCACTTGGAGACCGACCCACCTTCCCTCCCAATGCTCGCGCCAGTATCTGATTATTATTTAAACAAATCAATAAAGTGTAGGAAAATTTTTAGGAGGATCTAATACTATCAAATAAATTATTAACAAAATTCAATATGTTAATGATAAATAATTTTGTTAGACAAAAATTATATGTAGTACTATATTTTTTTTAATTTGTTGTACGAACACAAACTGACCACAAATTACAAGTGATACTAGTATTTTGATGATGACCGAACCTAACTGGACCACGCTGAAAAATGTCATTGTAATTATTATCATAAACATACAAAAAGAATCTCAGTGGCTACTCATCAATATCCGCACGTGTAAACTCAGTGCTATTCATCGTATTCACATGTCAGTACATCAAAATATCAAGTTACTAAAAAAATGTAATCAGAGATTAAAAGTATATGTTTTTTTTTCCTATTACTTAATTTAGACAAGTGTTATTTATCTTTTAAAAAGTAAATACTAAGTGAAAGATAAATGACACTTGTCAAAATTAAGTTGGTAAGATAATTAATAGGAGAATTTAATAAGAACATTAAGTTTTTTTTTTTTAAGTTTTGGATTATAAATTGACATTTTAAAGTTTATGAATTGAAAATAGATTTTTGATAAAATTGAAAGATTAATAATTACCTGGTGGCCAAAACAAATGCCAAGGATTTTTTTGTTGGAAGTGTTTAATTTGGTAAGGAGAGTGAGGAGATGATGGATCCAAGGGTGATTGGCATGGGCATCATGGCAGCTTCCGGTGATGACAAATGCATGATAGAGAGCCACGTCATCATCTTTAGGGAATTCTCCACGCGCCGCCATGTACAAGTCCCATATCTCTCCTTCCTCCGCCAGCATTCTAGTGAAAATACCATAACACCCTCCGTGCACCTTCTTCAAGTACTCTGAATCCTCTCCGCACATTAACAACGCAAATCTCTTCCCACTACCCATTTCTATTTCTCTCTTCAAATACCATAATGCCGCTTTTTAAACCATTGGGGTTGTCAAAATGCCCACGTATTTTTCATTTATTACGATACTGCCCTCCCTCATCGTGGGAACCAGGTGCCATCAATTCTCCCTTGGCTATACTATACCTCTTATCCAAAAACAATAATTATATTAGAGTTTTTTTAACATAATATTTAAGAAATCATAAATAAAAAAAATATAGTATTAACTGCACGTCAAATTTAATTATATTAATTTTTTTATTTTTTTAATAACTTTTTTTACTTATAATTTTTTAATCTGTACAATATTGCACATGTTAAGAAAACCTATTATACTATTGGATTTTTGCTTATCGTTGCCCGGTAATTAATAAACAACTCATAAATAAAAAATTATTACCTTCGTCTTATATTAACAGTCGTTTTACAAAAAATTATTTCACTTTATTTATCATTGTATAGTTTGAATGAAGTATTAATTACGTTTTATCAATTACTATATTCTTGAGTAGTTGAGTTTTAAATAAATATTTTGAGAAATATGACTCATTAATTAATACTCATTCTTTTACTGAATATAAGCCAAAAAAAAAACTATCTCACACCCCTTAAAAAAATTTAGTTAGTTTAATTTAATCTCCTTGAAATTATATAAAAAATATATTTAGTTTTCCTTAGGGAGTGTTTGTTTCAAGGTTTAGAAAAACATTTTTTAGAATGTATATTTGGGAATGTGAGATTCTCATGTTTGTTTCAAGTTTGAAAAATGATTCTTGAGCATCATTTATTCACGGGAATATTTTTCCTTTGTATTTTGTATAATTTTTATTCCCACGGTGAAAGGTGGGTAAGTTATTTTTCCATGGGAGTATAAGTAGTTATTTTGTATTTAATAACTTGTAACCACTATTTTTTTTTCTTTTTGAATTTTTTATTTAAAATTCAAAAAGCATTCGTAATGATGTTAACTTATGCCGAGCACTCTCTTATAAAATGCTCAAAACTACACATTTTTAGAAATATATATTACCACAAATAAAATGCTTGAAAATATTTTTTATTCTTTGAAGCTAACTAAGTTGTCAATGTTATGTATCTACTTCATTGTATATATATTTTTTACCTACCTTTTATAATTGTATTACATTGTTGTCCGGCTACTTGTTATTTTTTACTTTTTTATTGATTAAATAATTAAAATAAATAAATAAATAATATTATATGCAATAAATATATTTTCATAATTATTACATGTAACCTATATTGTAAATCAAATAGATTTTAAATGTTATTGAAATTTCTTCAAAAGATTCCTACGAATAAAAATTAAAAATCAAACAACTTATTTAAAATACTTGAGAATAAACATTACTGATAATGTATTCCTGAAAATAAAATACCAGGAATATATTTTCAAACCTTGAAACAAACGCACACTTAAGTACCCTTAATTAAATTAATCTCTCTTCACTTTAAAATGATTATAATAAATGAGGAAATGAATTGAGTGGAGGATATTTTAGTTAAGTTTTTATTAAATACAAGTGGAGGTAGTTAAAAATTTGCTTATATTTAAAAACATAAGATTATAAAAAAATTTGCTTATATTTGATAATGGAGGGGGTAAGAGTGATAAGGGGTATAATATAAAATTAGACAACTATTTATATAAAAACAAGAAAATTAATAACATTTCTAAAATCGTGTGTAACAACCTTAAATGACTCATAATATAAGACAGATGTAGTATTGCATCAAAAATCATAATTAATAAGATGTGTTTAAAATATTAAATGCTATATTTTTTTATGAAAATATTATATTTATAGGTTTCTTATCAATGGTGTTAAGGGAATGTTTGATATAAGAGTGGATTTTAATTACTTTAAGTGATATTCATCTTTTAAGGTAGGAATAAAAAAACATTCTCAAAAAAATCATTTAAACCTTCTATCAAACGTAGATAAACTTTAATTTTAAGTGAATTTTTCTGAGAATGAAAAAACATTCCTCATATCAAACGCCTCCTAAGAGCAATGGTTAACAAGACATTATTTTTAAATACTTAATTGTACTTTTTTTTTTATAATTTATCAATTATGTAATTTTTTTTATAGTTTCAAACTTTCAATTGAATTATTTTGTTTGTTATAGAATTTAAAATTTGAAAATTTGATCTTAAAATTTAATTTATGTTCAAATTAAATAATTTATTACTGACGTTATTGAAAACTGTGATTCATTCTTTATTTGTGATCAATAGCATCGTTAACAAATTATTTCAATTAGAAAAAAATTAAATTTTAACACCTAATTTTTATATTTAAAATCTTGAAGAGATTAGAATCGCTTATTTAAAATTACAAGATCAAAATTACATAATTATTAAACTATGTGTAATTAAGCCATTTCTACATTTTTCTTTTTCTTATGATCCCTCTTTTCTTTTTTTTTAATCTTATCACTTCATATTTTTTTTTATTTTCTTTCTATTTCTGTATCTTTATACTATTATAATTGTACATTAGGTGCACCCAAAAAAATCTAAAAATTAGGTGTAAGAATATGATAGCATAAAAAGGGGGCTATTATTATTTTACTCCATTATTATTAATATTAATATTATTTGATGTTTCGTTTTTTGGTACAATTATTTAATGTTCCTTTGGAAGTATGGTTCAAGTTAACCAAAAATAGAATGAAAAGAAAAAGAAAAAGGAGTATGACCGCCGGATACTGCCATTGCTACGACCAGCAATTAATTAACGTGCTCTCCACAACCACGCCAATCAAATGCTATTTTTATTCTTCTTCTTTTTTCTTTTTTCTTTTTTCTTCTTTTTTCAACATTATGTAATATGTATAGTGCTTTTATCCGCAGAGTCCACAAGGTGAAGCTATTTCTTAAAAGTTTTATTGAGTTAAAAAAAGCTTTGTATTTTCAATTATTTTAATAAAATAGTACATGTTTGTTTATATGTGAGGAAAGAATGTTGATGACTGATTGAGAAAAATTTAGGTAAATTATTTTAAATGGTGATGACTTTACTCTAATTTAATTTAGGTAATTGTTAAATAACTCATAATAAATATTTTTTTTTGTTCTAATTGAACTGTTCACTTAAAATTAAATTATGCATATTAAGAAATACAATAATTTATTTTTATTGCATCAAAATATTTTTTAAACTCCCTATATTACTACCTCTTATATCTTTTTGTTTTATTTAATTGGATTAATAGTAAAAAATTAATTATATCCCAGTTAAACATAGGGGTAAAGTAGTAATTAGCAAAAGTATAATTAATACTTTTTGAAATAAAAATAGACAGTTAAATATGAATAAATTTTTACTCTCTAGCTAGGTGGACACTGAGGGAGTAGAAATCTATTATTAAAAAATTATGATTTTAAATACAAAATTTTTATTTACAGATTACTTAATCATTGTCCAATGGCAATGGTTAGCAAAACCTTTTAAATAAAAATAACTTATAACTTATGTAGTGATGTGTTTAAGTTTTAGGTTTTAGGGCACAAACTGTAACATGATGGAAGATTGTTCTTCAGTTTCAAGCTCCTTCATGCTCTGAAAATCAAGGTCCACTTCAATGCCAAAATCAGATAGAATCTTCTTGATGGAGAATGTTAGTTACGAGGTAGTTACTGGATTGGTGTTGAATCTATCTATTTATAACTAACTCTTCGAATGACAGTTTAACATCTAACTAAATTTAAGTTTAGGGCCAAAGTTTTATTTTGTAACTAACTCATTAGTTATCGAAGGGAAACCCACCTTCGACTAACTATTTCGGGTCAACTCCACAAGATATACAAGCTATATAACTTCATGCATCATCTCATTTTCAAATGGTGGATGAGATTAACATCATCTTTATTGGGAGCGGCACCATCCTTTTTAGTATATAAATTTATGATTCTTACATATAAAAATGATGGTACCACTCCCAATAGAGATGATGCTAATTTCATCCCCTTTTCAAATACACTTTAATTTTTTTTAAAAAAAAAGACAATATCCACTTTAATAATCTTTACATGTTATAAGAATTAATTTTTCATGGTATGTTTTATTTTGGGACAATTTTTTTTTATGGTATGCAAAAATACATTTGTGCACATAAAAAAATATCTGAAGTACGAAGCCCTAGACTAATGGGCATGATCTCATTCTTTCCCAACTAGGTGAAAGGGATTAGCACAATCCCTATTAGGAATGACATTATTTGTTTTAATATATAGATTTATGATTCTTATATATGAATGGATGATGGGACTTTTAAAATTAGATGGTTTCAATCCCTCCCACCTCTCAACTATTGTGACATCTCATTTTTTATTGTCTTTCTTGATTCAATTCCATTCTTTGTCATGCTTATTCTTTTGGCCCAGGCTATTCTTCTTTCGTTCTCATTTTTGGCCCATTTTGTTTTTTCCAGTTGTCAGTTTTTTGCTTCTAAATTTGTCGTCATTTCTAATACATTAACTGGATAAACTCCTGGCAAATGTTCACCAAAAAAAAAAAAAAAAACTCCTGGCAAATAAATAAATAAATAAATAGGAATTAATATTGCCACTCCAAAAACTCTATTGTCTCTCCTTTTTTTAATATTTTAATAATATTTAGTTATTAATACTTTAATTTGATTGGTTAAAAATATAATTTAAATTTAAAAAATATTTTAAAAGAAGTAACAATAAAATTTTAGGAGTGACAATATCACCTCCCTAAATAAATAACTGGATAAACTGATGCAAATAGATCCGATTTATTTTATAACGATGTAGATTGAATTTGCAATGGAGAAGTATGCAAACCTAAAAGATATAATGATTCAGTATCTTAACTTGAACAACAAAATTAAATATTTATTTATAAAATTTTATAACAAAGTATTAATTTTTTTCTCTTGAGAGAGTATTTATAGTCAAAAAACAGTGATTATTGTGGGTGGCCACAAAATGCCATTTTATTTTTACTAGCAAGGGACTAACCACCATATGTAGTTAAGAGACGAGGTAAACTGTCAGTACAACACTTTTCTGTTTTAGTTTAATGATTTAATTTACTTAATTTAAAATTTTATAAGGATAGAGAATCCAATTACATTTTTCTTAGTTTTTCATACTATATTTTTATATAGAAGATTAATTTCTCGGACATAAATAAACTTATCTTTCCAACTGATATTCTCTTCGAGGATCAAACTCAAATTTTATTTATGTCGTAGTGTATCTTTATTACTACGTCAATATTCTAGTTGGTGAGATGTTAACTATTAAATTAATATTAAATATGAAAAAAATTATTGTTAGTAGACTTAATTATACTTTTATTTTATATAGTTTGATAAGAGTGCAATTTTTGTTACACTAATTTTTATTGAGTTAATTTGGTCAATATAAATTTTAAAATGTAAAAATGTTGTTCTAAGTTCAATTTAAGTATAATATTAAATAGCTCATTAATGATATTACTAAATTATAATAAGAATTGTAAATAGTGATCAACTCCTTATTTATCATAAGTGAGATAAAAAAAAAAAAAGACAATAATAAATCGTTTAAATGACCCCATAAGAATTTATTTTTACACTTATAACTATATACAGACCAAAATTACTGATGAATCAAAATTGAACAAAGATCAAAATAAAATTAAGTCTTATTAGTATAAACAATCAATTTGTTTTTTTGTTTGACCAGCAATACATACACACCCACAAATACATATTATAAATCTAAATCTTTAAGTGAAGAATTGAAGTCTTAACCATCAATTTTTATAGATTTAGTATATGACTAAATGAGCTAATGAATCATAAACAATCAAATTGTTATTAGTGACGTATATATAAGGGATTATGAAACTTCTAGAAAATGATTTATATATGGTTTATTTCTCTGGTGCATGCTCTATTTTTTTAAAAGTAATAATTAGTGTGTCATTATTATTTATTTATATCATACTCCTATATCATTAGTTCAATCAAAAGAATTTTTTTTAGTTGAATTAGTGATAAGTGATAAAAGTAAATAATGTAATATAGATGTTTATCGTGTTTGTTTTGAATGGTGGGGGGTACACTGTAACTGTAGAGCGTGATTATGGAATGGGGACATTGGTGGTGGTTGTAGCCATACTAACACACCTTTATATTCATTACCTACCTTTCTCTTCTCTTCTCTGTCCCAATTTAATATAATTAATCGATATAACTATAATATGGCAGAAAGAATAATGGTGGAGGAAATTTAAATATTTAATTTAATAAAATTATCCGTTTCCACTGTTATGGATTTCGTTTTTCAAGATTTCTATCCTTTAATTTGCTAAGTATGCAGGGTTAAAAATGTCAAAACGTTTTGATTTTTCGGTTCAAATTAATTAATTTAATACCCAAACAAGTAGTATATAGATTGGTACACACTATTACTACTCCCTCTGAGTGGTATATAGTATATACTTTTGTTCATTAATTATGAAAATTTTTGTTAGGGCAAGCAAGGTCCACGTGAATGAAAGACAAGTTTCGTTATTTGCTTTCGTGATTGGTGAAGAGCTCACCACGTTACTCTCTCTCACTCCATATAAATGTCAAATTAAATTACCGAGACTAAAGGATTCGGATCCTCCACGCTGAACTGTCCAGCTAATGAAAAAAAACACTAAACCGCATGCTTGAAAGTGTGGTAAGCATTTGTAATGTGTGTTTATTTAATTTACTGATATATCTTACGTTCTTTTTATGTAAAAAAAGAATAATTTTTATTAGAGTTAAATATAAGTTGTATCATTGATGAGTAATAGTACACCAAAAATTACCCTAACCATACCTTGTCAGTCATTGCCAACTTGCCAAATTTTTATTACTAGTCACTACTCACAACCTACCACTCCGGACACTTCGTCTACTATATCAGAAATTCCTAATTGGTTTCAGATTAAGCAAGTCTGTATATAATCTCGTATGTTACTTCATCCATGATTATTAAACAACTATTTTAAAGTCAAAGTTAGTACTAAATTAAATTAACTTGAGCAAAAACAGCATGCATATTTTATGTAATAGAGTGATTAAGCATATCAGAAATTGATTATTATCTAATAATTCAAAGTCAGCTAATTCGCTTCAAGACAAATCTAAACACAGTCTAACTCATTACACTGCAGCGACAAATATATAAAGTTCTTCACTCTCAAAATACACACACCCCATCCTACGTTTTTCTTTCTTCTGCTGACATCTTAGTCTCTTAGCTAACCAATTATGACAAATTCACAGGAAAAGAAACATATTGCAGTTTTTGTGTTCCCCTTTGGAAGCCACCCAGTTCCTTTGTTGAACCTTGTTCTCAAACTTTCTCAAGCATCTCCCAATTTGCTATTCTCATTCATTGGAACAGAAAACTCTAACAAACCCCTTCTCTCCAAACCCAACATCCCAAACAACATCAAGTTCTACAACATAGGTGATGGAATCCCAGAGGGTCATGTTTTGGGTAACCACCCAGTTGAAAGATTAAACCTTTTTCTAGAAGCAGGTCCTGAAAACTTGCAAAATGGTATAGATTTGGCAGAAACAGAGACAAAACAGAGTGTGTCCTGCATAATAGCTGATGCTTTTGTCACTTCTTCTCTCATTGTAAGTCAGAAACTGAATCTTCCATGGATTCCAGTTTGGGCTCCTTTGTCTCTTTCACTTTCTGCCCATTTCTACACTGACTTGATACGACAACGTTTGGCTGACACAAACAAAATTTCCGGTGACACACCTTTGGATTTCCTTCCTGGGTTGTCCAAGATGAGAGTTGAAGATTTACCAGATGATGTGATCAAAGGAGGAGAAGATGAGACACTTTTTTCAAAGACTCTAGCTTCTCTAGGCAAAGTGTTACCTCAAGCCAAGGCAGTGGTTATCAATTTCTTTGAAGAGTTAGATCCACCTTTGTTTGTTGAGGACATGAGATCAAAATTGAAGAATTTCCTTTATGCTGGTTTTCTCAATCTGTCATTTCCTCTGCCTCCTCTGCCTCCTTCTGACACAGATGAAACTGGTTGCTTGTTATGGTTGGACAAGCAGAAAGAAAGATCAGTGGCTTATGTGAGTTTTGGGACTGTGGTTACACCACCACCACATGAAATTTTTGCAGTGGCAGAAGCATTGGAAGAAAGTGGATTTCCTTTTCTTTGGTCTCTTAAGGACCATCTGAAGAATCTATTGCCAAATGGGTTTCTTGAGAGGACTAAGAATGTTGGAAAAATTGTGCCTTGGGCTCCTCAGAGTCAGGTTTTGGAACATGGATCTGTGGCCGTGTTTGTGACTCATTGTGGGTGTAACTCTGTTTTTGAGAGTATTTCCAATGCGGTGCCCATGATTTGTAGACCGTTTTTTGGGGATCATGGGATGACTGGGAGGATGGTGGAAGATATTTGGGAGAACGGGGTGAGCATTGAAGGTGGGATTTTCACCAAAAATGGGTTGATAAAAAGCTTGAAGCTTGTTCTGGAGCAGGAAGAAGGGAAGATTATGAGAGAAAAGGCATTGGAGGTGGAGAGGATTGTGCTGGATGCAGCTGGACTTCAAGGGAAAGCTGCACAAGACTTCAAGACTTTGGTGGAATTGGTTTCTAGCTAGATCTTAATTATTCATGTTTTGCAAGTGACTGATTACTGGGATTATTATGATTATTATTTTCTGCATTTTGTTTTGTGCAAATGATTGGAGTGGTTAGTGAAGAATGAAAATAAAAGATGAAAGAAAGTTAACAACCACAATATGTGGATTGGTGGGTATGGGTTGTGATGTGATTCTGCAGGGACTATCTGTCGATGATATTTTCTTGCATTGGAATGCGTTTTTCAATTCAGTTAATATATTAGCAAGCACAATTATTAATTTCTGGTTTGAATTTTGGGAAACTAGACCCAAAAATTACACACACACAACATGGCATGCATACCCTTCATTTGTTTACATTTGAATGATGTAGAAATTTTCTCATTTTAATATAATATAAACACATACATACATATATTCAATTTATGGAGTTGTTATATCAGGGTCCCCTTTTATTTAGAAGACCATCTATGATCTGCCTACGTGGCATCACTCATGGTCATCGATCTCTACATTATGTCTTTCTTATTATCTCTCATTTGGATCCAACAGTCCCAACGAGGATAATAGACACATCCAATCAACTAGTTCTAAGTTGTAAATGGTATCTTCCTTTTGTTTTTTATGGTTTTTTTATGAAATCCACATACTGTCAAGTTGAAAGCTCATGTGTTCTGAGAATAATAGACACGTCCAATCAAAGCATACATGTTACAACATTTTATGACCAAAGTAACGACTTGTTGGTTAAGATTAATTCCACCACAAGTTGAAAAAATGCACTACCAATATTCCTCTTTCAATAGGAAAAAATTGCGGTGTTAATACAAATCCCATTTACTGTTCAACACAAACAGATGCCGGGATTTGCACTATCCCAGCTAGGAACAAAACCTCCATTTCTCCGGACATAAGAGTCCAAAAAGGTGTTTTCGAATGGTGTCATTAGTAAAATAGTAAAAATAAAAAATAAATTATTCTTATTTTACGTAAAACACTGTTCGGAAACATTATTCCATATGCTAATATCTGAAATATGATGGTCTCGTTTCCAACTGGGGTGGTGTCAATCCCAGCATCCAACGCAAGCTCTAAATAGTTGGGTGCACTGCTTATTTGCTTCCATGAGAATTCGATAGAGATGTGAAGTTGAAAATATAATAAAAGTTCAATACATAATTTATTGGAGTGCAAAGGTTTCAGAAATAAGAAACACTTATACTCAAGATTTTTGAGAGGTTGGCATTGCCATGTTAATCTTGCTATCGCTATCTGAATCCTTCCATTGCTGGGTTATTGTTTTAATCTGTGTATAAAAGTTAACCCCTGCCTTGCCTGTCTCATTCAATTTTTTTTTTTTTAAAAAAAAGTAAAAAAATAGTATCAATTTCAAATCAGAGAGTATATTGCCTATATAACAAGAACAAAGGAACTTGTATAGTTTTTGAAGAAATGTCTATACCATAGAAATTTAGATCGCCTGCAAATGATGCCTTGTTGCCAGTAAATGAGAAAAAGGGCAAAGGAACTGGAATCGGAACGTTGATGCCCACCTAGTTCAAATGCAGTGACAAGTAACAACCATTAGATCTTAAGAGTATCAAATCAAATATAAAGCTGAAATATCAAATAAGCATTGTTCTCACAAAATTATATGAGAACGACTCTCATTTGATATGTGCCCTATATATCTGCATAGATACAACACGCCACTTATTAAGTGACAAGTGACAAACCTGGCCAGCCTCAACCTCAGTCTGAAATTTCCTTGCAGCCACACCAGATGAAGTAAATATAGAAGCACCGTTTCCATACCTGATACATAAAGCTAAGAGCTAAGTGGCCGTTTAACATAACAATGACACCGAAAAGTTGTTCTTTTGTTAACAAAAACATACTTGTTTGCGTTGACGATGTTTATGGCCTCTTCCAAGGTATCAGCCTGAAATTAAAGAGAAATAAATAAATAAAACTCTGTATTAGCAATTCAGCATAACATTTATTGAGTCAATATGAAAAGTTAAATGCAGATGTGAGTCTCATCCATGACCTAAAACAACTAATAAAACGATTCTAAATAAGAGGATTATAAGGATGGGATATTGAAAATGCACCTCCATGAGAAGAAGAACTGGGCCAAAAATCTCCTCCTGCACAGGCATGATAATGATGGTCAAGTTTAATTTAATTCTGAATTTTAAATCTTCCTATTCTCTGGAACTCTAGGAAACACTTGCAGAAAATTGGAGATTAATGAGAAAATACCTCGTAGCACTCCATGCTGGCAGTGACATCTGCTAATATGGTTGGACCAATAAAATTGCCAGATTCATATCCGGGGACCTACGTGACATGCATGAGATGAAAGAATACAAGAGAAGTCTTGAAATTAGGTTTAAAATAAAGAAGAAGAAGAAAAAATATAATCTATTGACTATATGGCAAAAGAATGACCTAAGGTAGGACTGATCTATAGCATGTTTCATCATATCCTATATGTTTTTTCCTTCTTTGCTTTTAATATTACTTCGTTAATGTGATAGATTTTCTTTTTCATGATTCCTATCCTATATAAATGTGGTCCATTTTGATATATCACTTTATTCAATTTCTAACTCAAGAACATGCATCCATTTCTTCTATGGTCAAATCTTCTGTATCCTTTCAACTAATTAAAACCAAGTACTAGTAGCACTAATAAGTAAGTAGGGTTAAAAATGTCAAATGTTTTGATTCATCGCTTCAAATAAATTAATTAAACACCCAAGCAAGTAGGAACTCAGCCTGTATGTTCGCATCAGCTTCCATTTAGAGTTGACCATTCGGGAACTCAGGTGAGGTCATATAGGCTAGCGTACACTCTAAAGCTATATTTTCCATTTCCTGTTATAAACACGCGAATGAAACATCTATATACTACTGAAACTTATCATGTACCGTGCTGCATATTCCCTCTGCCATTAGTTACAGAAAGAGAGTAAATTCTTCTTTTGAGATTTCAAACATGTTATTAGATTTATTATCCAAGCTCCAAGGAGAAACATACGGTGATAGGCTAAAAGTTGCAGAAGACGAGGATAAAATAACTGCATCATTTCTTGCTTTAGAAATTTGTCTCGTGTTACTGCAGAAAATAGAAAATAATAATTTTGGGGGGGGGGGGGTAATTTTCTTAGATAACGTTAGAAGGAGGCTTTCAGAATAATTAACTAACTGAGAATTTTAAGTTTTTTGGTCAATAAGTCAGCTAAGCAATGTATATGCGTTGACTTCTTTACTTGTGTTGTGCAATATTTTCCATTGAACGGTAAGTGTGACCTGATTGAGAACATATCCATACTTACCATTGCCAATTTGCACGAGTTACTTGTCACTACTCACTAGTCACCACCCACCATCCGGACACTTCCTCTACTACATCAGAAATCCCTAATGGGTTGCAGATTAAGCAAGTCTTTATATAATCTCGTATGTAACTTCATCCATGATAATTAAACATCTAATTAAAGTAAAATTTAGTACTAAATTAAATTAAATTAAGCGAAAACATCATCCATATTTTATGGAATAGAGTGATAGAGCATGCTTTCTCAATTGCCAAGTACTAAAAGTGTGCTAGAATTTCCACCTTAAAACTCATTTTCTTTGAACTAATTGATTATTATCTAATAATTCAAAGTCAGCTAATTCGCTTCAAGACAAATCTAAACACAGTCTAACTCATTACACTGCAGCGACAAATATATAAAGTTCTTCACTCTCAAAATACACACACCCCATCCTACGTTTTTCTTTCTTCTGCTGACATCTTAGTCTCTTAGCTAACCAAATATGACAAATTCACAGGAAAAGAAACATATTGCAGTTTTTGTGTTCCCCTTTGGAAGCCACCCAGTTCCTTTGTTGAACCTTGTTCTCAAACTTTCTCAAGCATCTCCCAATTTGCTATTCTCATTCATTGGAACAGAAAACTCTAACAAACCCCTTCTCTCCAAACCCAACATCCCAAACAACATCAAGTTCTACAACATAGGTGATGGAATCCCAGAGGATCATGTTTTGGGTAACCACCCAGTTGAAAGATTAAACCTTTTTCTAGAAGCAGGTCCTGAAAACTTGCAAAATGGTATAGATTTGGCAGAAACAGAGACAAAACAGAGTGTGTCCTGCATAATAGCTGATGCTTTTGTCACTTCTTCTCTCATTGTAAGTCAGAAACTGAATCTTCCATGGATTCCAGTTTGGGCTCCTTTGTCTCTTTCACTTTCTGCCCATTTCTACACTGACTTGATACGACAACGTTTGGCTGACACAAACAAAATTTCCGGTGACACACCTTTGGATTTCCTTCCTGGGTTGTCCAAGATGAGAGTTGAAGATTTACCAGATGATGTGATCAAAGGAGGAGAAGATGAGACACTTTTTTCAAAGACTCTAGCTTCTCTAGGCAAAGTGTTACCTCAAGCCAAGGCAGTGGTTATCAATTTCTTTGAAGAGTTAGATCCACCTTTGTTTGTTGAGGACATGAGATCAAAATTGAAGAATTTCCTTTATGCTGGTTTTCTCAATCTGTCATTTCCTCTGCCTCCTCTGCCTCCTTCTGACACAGATGAAACTGGTTGCTTGTTATGGTTGGACAAGCAGAAAGAAAGATCAGTGGCTTATGTGAGTTTTGGGACTGTGGTTACACCACCACCACATGAAATTTTTGCAGTGGCAGAAGCATTGGAAGAAAGTGGATTTCCTTTTCTTTGGTCTCTTAAGGACCATCTGAAGAATCTATTGCCAAATGGGTTTCTTGAGAGGACTAAGAATGTTGGAAAAATTGTGCCTTGGGCTCCTCAGAGTCAGGTTTTGGAACATGGATCTGTGGCCGTGTTTGTGACTCATTGTGGGTGTAACTCTGTTTTTGAGAGTATTTCCAATGCGGTGCCCATGATTTGTAGACCGTTTTTTGGGGATCATGGGATGACTGGGAGGATGGTGGAAGATATTTGGGAGAACGGGGTGAGCATTGAAGGTGGGATTTTCACCAAAAATGGGTTGATAAAAAGCTTGAAGCTTGTTCTGGAGCAGGAAGAAGGGAAGATTATGAGAGAAAAGGCATTGGAGGTGGAGAGGATTGTGCTGGATGCAGCTGGACTTCAAGGGAAAGCTGCACAAGACTTCAAGACTTTGGTGGAATTGGTTTCTAGCTAGATCTTAATTATTCATGTTTTGCAAGTGACTGATTACTGGGATTATTATGATTATTATTTTCTGCATTTTGTTTTGTGCAAATGATTGGAGTGGTTAGTGATGAATGAATGTCTCACCGTTCGACGGACTGAGCATAGTTAAACTGAAAATAAAGATGAAAGCAAGTTAACCGCTATCTATGGATAGGTGGCTATGGGTTGTGATGTGATTCTGCAGGCATTATCTGTCGATGATATCTTCTCACATTGGAATGCCTTTTTGCTTTTCATTGTAATAATTTCTGGTTTGAATTTTGATAAACTAGAAAAAAAGGCACGTTTCATTATCTCCTGTATGTTTTTTTTTTCTTTTCTGCAAAGACACTGGAGGAAGAGTGCTATAATTGGAGAATATTACTTCGTTACAATCTCATACATAAAATACTTCTGCTACCTTTGACTTTCCAAATATTCATATATCAGTTTTAGTGCAAAAGATTATTAAATTCATCGTATACGCACAAGTAAATAAACGGCTATGAAAAATGAAATATGAAAAAGGGATTGAGAATAGCTACCACTATATTTCTTCCATCAAGCACTAGTCTAGCACCACTTTCAAACCCAGATTGAATTAATCTGTGAATTCGCTCCTTTGCCTGTGCAATCGGCAAGAATATTTAAGAAACATATAACTAAAACATACACTGACAGCAGTTAGCAGCTTTGACCGTAATTTTTAAACAATAACCTAAATATTTTCTATTTAAACTTAGTTCAAGTCCACAGCAAGGAGAAAGTAAAATTAGAACTGCAAACATACCTGTTTGCTGATGACTGGACCAAGGTCTGTGTCAGGTTCAGTTCCAGCATTTACTTTAAGAGCCTTCGCACCCTCCACAAGTTTACTTTCCCTGGACAAATATTGTGAAGAAAAACGATGAAATCAAACTTAAAAAATTATTATAATTATAAGAACATGGAAAAAAGTATGTTTTATCAGGCCAAACAGAACATAAAGTCGGTTTCCCCAAGATGACTGCATCACAAAGAAATCCAAAAACTTGGAAAAATGTTTTCACAGGACAATCCCATCAGAATTATAATAAAAGGACGGAAATAATTAATCATCTATATTAATTGGTACAGCAGTATCAGTATGCAAAAAATGTAATTATGCAGTAATTGCAAAAATCTATTCTTCAGAGATGCTGAATAATGTCTTGTTAAAAGAAGAGTGATGATTCAGTGACGCACATCAAAGACATCCAAATCATTTTGGAACGAACATCTTTGGAAAGAGCACAAAATTGCTTCAAGCGTATTAAGTTAGCACTAAAATCAAAGTAAATATAAATTGAATAATAACACAATAGAACACGATACCATTGTTTTGAGCCTCCAACAAAAACAACTGTGCTAAGAGCCATGCATCTTTGTCCAGCAGCACCAAAACCCGCAGCAATCAAAGCATTTACGGTAGCATCAACACTTGCATCAGGCATGACAACAGCATGATTTTTGGCTCCCATATTACACTGTAAACAGAAGTTCCAGTAGGTGCACAACTTATGATCATTAGCATGGGTAGAAATTGCTAGGGAGTTAAGAAAAATAGTGTACCCACCTGAATACGTTTCCCTTTAGCTGCTGCTCTAGCATATATGTGCATTCCAGCCTTTGATACAAAATAAGAACATCAAATAAAGATATGTAGAGGAGAAAACTACCTACCATTTGAATATAATATCATTTAAATCACATGCCCTCTGCTGTTTTTCTATGCAGTGCTGTCAAAATGTAAAATGATTCAAATTTGCTAGCATATAAGAGGATACCCTTTGGATTAAATAATTTATAGTTTAGGGTCACAAAAACCGGCATCACATAAAATCAATAATCTTAAAAAAAATAATTAGATGACTTACAACATTTGAACCAACAAAAGATATGGCTTTGATGTCATCGTCATCACAAATAGCATTCACAATATCCTGTCACCAATTGGATCATTAAGACCATCAATAAACAATCAAAATATAGTATAGCAAGAGGTATTTTTCTATCATAACACGACAGTTGTTATGTGCAACTCTGATTTAACACTAGAATATGTGATGAAATTACCAAATGCCAAATAAGTTGATCCAAGAATTCAAAATTAATTGCTGCCTTCATCATCCCTCACATCATCATCACATAATCAAGACACATACCTAATTTCTCCACTACATTTTCCACTTTAATTTCTTTTATTTATTTTATGTGATATATTATATCTTCTTTGTTACCATAGAGTAGTATAAATAGCCTCACATTGTAGCCAATCTCATTCATCAATCAAGCATAAACATAACTACTCATTTGAGTGTTTTTTCCTCTCTTAGAGAGTTTTCCTTAGCTTCAGAGCCACAAGTGAAGAACAAAAGTGTTTAGGAAAAGGTTACTGCATACATGGGTTCCATGAACTACGTTTAAGACACCCTCAGGCAAACCAGCCTCCATAGCCAATTCTGCAAGCATTATAGAGGCACCTGGAAAAATTCAAAAGTTAACATCCAATTTTCTCCACTAATAAGTAACCGAATATGATCATTTATGAAAATGGAAAGAAGACTGTATGTTTGTGAATTCTGCCATTTAAGTCTGCAATTACCATATGAGCAGGCTTCATGTACTACAGTTATCAGTCATAACTATGCACTTCTCAGACAACAAGATCTGACAATTTTCCTCATACTATTTATATCTATTCAGAAATAAACTTTAATAAGATGATCCAAGTGAGGCAGAAAAATGAGCACTGCAACAGACACCAATATGTTAATTGGGTGATGACTTGCTTCATTTTCTTGTTAGGGTATCATTTGCAAATGCAAACATAATCTGGATTCTGGATAGCAGAAAACATCACCTGGATCTTTCTCCGAAGGTTTTAGAATAAAGGTATTGCCACAGGTAATTGCCACCGGGAACATCTGCAAAAAGAACATAATACAGTCTTCTTACATAGCAGAAAATTCATTACATAGCAGAAAAATCTCAACCTACAACATAGATGGAATCTTACCCACAAGGGAATCATTGCAGGAAAGTTGAATGGACAAATACCAGCACAAACACCAATTGGTTCTCTGATGCTGAAAGTATCAATTCCACGTGATACATTGGAAATATACTCCCCCATTTGTAGAGTTGCCATCCCACAAGCATGTTCGACAACCTCTACAAGACATAAATCCAAATGTTTAGAGAACTCCTTAACAAAAAGTAAGAGCTAAATCAATATCTCACTGCAAAATTTTCTCAAGCAACATCTTAGAAAGACCAACCTAAACCACGAAATACATCTCCTTGCGCATCCTTTAACGTCTTTCCTTGTTCAGTGGTCACATTCAGGGCCAGCTTATCCTGAAACAAGTACAAAGTAGTGATATGATAGAATAATCATAATAATTGCCATATGTCCTGGTATGGGTGTCTTGGTCTAAATCTGTGAATGCATGGAAGAGCCCTAGAGCATTGTAAAATGCTTACCATATCTCTGCGAATAAGCTCCTGGAACTTCAACATAACACGTTGACGCTTCGTGATTGGAGTGTCACGCCATGATGGATAGGCCTTCTTTGCTGCAGATACGGCAGCTTTAAACTCTTCATCTGTGGTCAAAGGAACTTGTGAAACAACTTTTTGTGTTGCCTATTATCATATGAAAGAATATTAGAAGTCTTCCTTAATGAAACCGCAAACTAAAGACTCAGCTATCAGCTCAGAGCAGAAGAATACACTTACAGGGTTTATAACATCAATGAAATTCGGTGATTTTGATTGGACAAAACTTCCTCCAATAAGATTTGGAACCCTCTGATTCAATACAATGACACAGAAATGAGAGATGAGATGTAAATGGAAAACTTATCAAAAGAAAAGTTCCCAATATAATGCTAATAGCTTATTTTGAGTAATGCATAATCTAGTTTTGATTGATTCTCAAATTCAAATCTGAACTTTCTTAGGACATAAAATCCTAAGACAAATTATATTACTCTTCTATGTTATATTTGTACGAACTGAGTTAAAGAAAAGCATCTAACTTCTTGTCATGGTTATACAAAGCAACAAACCAAGAATCAGGTCTCCCAAAGATACCTTATTTTGTTCATGTCAGTTTGGTGCATTCGTTCTAACTAGTTCAAATTCAGACAATACAAAATACAAAAATTCTATAGCAGTCTATCTGAAAAGAACAGAGCATTGAGCAGCAGCAGCAAAGCTTATATATTTTCAAACTAGAGAGTCAGTGAACAAATAGACACCCATGAAGTCAAATTTTCATTTTCCAAGGAATTTTCCAAACTGGGCTTGGGCTTACCGGGGGATTCAAATGGGAATTCGCCATTGCAGAGATATGAGTGAGGCTTCAAGAGGTTCAACTTGTTCACTGTATCGGATATGAGATAAAGTATAAAAAGTGGGGTTTTACGGAGTCAAAATCGAAATTCCAATAATTGAAGAGGCGTGTCCAAATGGGCATCCATATCCAAATCCAAATAAACAAATAGAAAGTGGGAAAAGATGTTTAAGAAATTCAGAAAATAAAGGGACATCTGATTGGGAGAGTGATCCAGTGAACGGAGACTCACCAAAACGCCACAAATGGAAAATGATTCTACAAAGGACACACAGTGAGTGACTCAGTGAGTGACTCAGTGAGTGTTAGTGTTGAAGCGGAATGTACAAAATTGGATTTTAACTCAACTTACAAAATTTATCATTGATTCACGTTTCACAGACCGGAGATTTATTTGCCAAATGTTTCTGGCTCTCGCCTTGTGACTTGGGTATGAGTATTATCGTATTTTAATTTATATATACTCGTTTGAATTAAAATATACTACCTCCCTTTTTAAATATAAATATAATCCTTAGTGTTACTTTTTATATGCTCCTAACCTTAAAAATTGAGGTATTTATTATTTTTTTATTCCTAATTAATGATGATAAAAAATATTGATTTTAAAATGAAAGTCATATTTTAATAAAGATAAAATTGAATATTTATGATAATTTTTTAAAACACTAATACATTTTATAATGTCAACACTTTTTTTTAATTTGTGTGATGATTTTTTTATGGGCTTATAATTAGGAACGGGGCTAATAGTTTGTAAATGAAAAAGATGAATTAATTTATTATGTTATCTATATCTATTTATATCCTATCATATCATATTATAATTAAAGGAGTTGAATGGAAAATAAAAAAATTTACTATTTATAGGTGAACTTACATCTTAGCATTTCTCTATCAAGTTAATTACATCATTGCTATCATATTTTTATCTTTTTATGTTATCTAAACTTCTTTTTTATAATTATATTTTTTGATCCATTCTTTTTAGTGACAACTTATTTTTGTGAGGTAAATATTTTTTCAATATTTTGTAAATAAAAACTATGTACAATAACAATACAGAAAACTCTGCAAAATCACAATTGAAGAAAAAGTTAATTAAATAATGTTCAAATAAATTAAGTTAATGAGTCTTTTCTTGATTGTGTGTTTGTTCAGTGTGTTTTTTCGTACAACTAAGCGAGTTAAAAATATTATTTTAGTAAAATTGTGTAGTTAGTGAAATATAACCGTAGTACATTTCATCGTTATAGTATTTTAAGCTAAACAATGCATTCTTCAATCTACAAGAAAAATCATGTACTATACATTTGAAGAATACAATATTTTAATTTAAAAATCAAAACGTCATTTTTCAATTACTTAAATTATTTAAAGTTTGTCAAAAACAATGTACTATACACTTGAAATTTTTAGGTCAATTTAAATAATTTTTTATATTTTTAAAATTATAAAAAAATATTTATTTTAAACTTCAAGAAAATATCATGTACTATACACTTGAAGAATTTTTTATTTAAAAATCAAAGCATTTTTCTTTTAAATTTTTTGAATTTTTTTGAAAAATAATGTAGTATAAATTTGAAGTTTCTAGGTCAACTTACATAATTTTTATATTTTTAAAATTGTAACAATTTTTAAGAATTTTTTAAACAGCGTATTCTTCAATCTAAAAGATAAATCATGTATTCTTGAAGAATATGATATTTTCATTTAAAAATAAAGTATATTTTTAAATTACTTAAATTATTTAATTTTTTTTGAAAATATTGTACTGTATATACACTTGAAGTTTTTAGGTCAATTTAAAAACTTTTTTAAAACAACGTATTCTTCAATCTACAAGAAAGAAAAAAATCATGTACTTAAAAAATATGATGTTTTTATTTAAAAATAAATATGTAGTTTTTAAATTACTTAAATTATTTGATTTTTTTTAAAATATATATTATTCACTTTGAAGTTTCTAGATAAATTTATATAATTTCTTATATTTTTAAAATTGCAACAACTTTTTAAGAGATTGTATGTTATACACTTGAAAAATAAGGTATTTTTTGAAATAAAAATGAAAATGCGTTTTTTAAATTGCTTAAATTTTTTGAAGTTTTTTTCGAAAACGATATGTTATTTACTTTGAAGTTTCTAGCTCAATTTACATAATTATTTATATTTTTAAAATTATAAGAACTTCTTAAGAGATTGCGTACTATACACTTAAAGAATATGATATTTTTCAAAATAAAAATACAAACACATTTTTTAAATTACTTATATTAATTGAATTTTTTTTGAAAATAATGTATTAATGACTTTGAGGAATCTATCTCAATTTATATTTTTCTATACTTTCAACAACTTTTTAAGAAATCATGTACTACAAACTTGAAGAATATGGTGTTTAATTTTTTGAAATAAAAATAAAAATGTGCTTTTTTAAATTACTTAAATGATTTGAAATTTTATTTTAAAACAATGTATTCTTCACTTTAAAGTTTCTTGCAAAATTTAAATAATTTTTTCTATTTTTTGTAATAACTTTTTAAGAGATTGTGTGATGTACACTTGAAGAATAGGATATTTTTCAAATAAAAACAAGTTTTTTAAATTACTTAAATTATTTAAATTTATTTTTAAACAACGTATTATTCACTATTAAGTTTATAGCTCAATTTACATATTTTTTATATTTTTAAAACTACAACAACTTTTTAAGAGATAGTATACTATACAGAATATGGTGTTTTTAGAAATAAAAATAAAATCGTGATTTTTAAATTATTGAAATTATTTGATTTTTTTTAACAACAATGTATTATTTACTTTAGAGTTTTTAGCTCAATTTACATAAGGTGTTTTTAAAAATGAATAAGTGTTTTTTTTTTGTATAACCACGGGTTTCCCCACCCGGCTAAGACCTTATATCGCTAAACCAACCCTTAGGGTAGAATACAGTATTTTTAAATTACTTAAATTATTAAAATTTTTCTAAAAACAAATAATGTATAATTAACTATCAAGATTCTAGCTTAATTTTCATAATTTTTTATATTTTTAAAATTGTAATTATGTACTATACATCCGAAGAAATTGGTATATTCGAAATAAAAAAAAAACATGATTTTAAAATTACTTAAGTTATTTGAAGTTTTTTTTAAAAATAATATACTATTCATTTGAAGTTTCTAGCTCAATTTACATATTTTTTATATTTTTAAAATTACAACAGGATTTTAAGAGACCGTGTACTTACACCGGAAGAATATGAAGTTTTTCGAAATGAAAATAAAAAATTATTTTTTAAATTACCTAAATTATTTAAATATTTTTAAAAATAATGAATTATTTACGTTGAAGCTTCTATCTTAATTTACATAATTTTTTATATTTTTAAAATTTAAACTTACTTATAGAGATACGTACTATACCATTGAATAATAGTGTGTTTTTCCAAGTAAAAATGAATACATGTTTTTAAATAACCTAAATTTTTTGAAGATATTGAAAATAACGTATTATTCACTTTGAAGTTTCTAACTCAATATACATAATTTTTATATTTTTAAAATTGCAACAGTTTTTTCTAGAGATCGTGTACTATAACTTGATGAATATGGTATTTTTCAAATTAAAAATGAAAATATTATTTTATATTACCTAAATTATTTGAAGCTTTTTGAAAATAATATCTTATTCATTTTGAAGTTTCTAGCTCAATTTACATAATTTTTATATTTTAAAAATTGTAATAGTTAGTTTAAAGATTGTGCACTATACAATTGAAAAATATGGTATTTTTCAAAGTAAAATTGAAAACGCGATTTTTTTTAAATTACATAATTCATTTGAAGCTTTTTGAACACAATTTCTTATTCACTTTGTAGTTTCTAGTTTTGTTTGCAATTTTTTTTATATTTTTAAGATTGAAATAGTTTTCTTAGAGATCGTGTATCATACACTTGATGAATATAGTGTTTTTCGAAATAAAAATAAAAACACGATTTAAAAATTACCTAAATTGTTTGAAGCTTTTTTTTAAAAAAAAATGTCTGATTAACTTTGAAGTTTTTAGCTCAATTTAAATGTCTTTTTATATTTTTAAAATTATAACAATTTCTTTAGAGACTGTGTACTATACACGTGAAAGAATATGGTGTTTTTCGAGATATAAATAACGTGTTTGAATCCACGGAAGGTCCCTAGAGGGGATAAGCCACTTAAGATGGTGGCAAAGGTCTAAGTACACCGGGATGACCTTGTGCCAAAGAGTGCTAGAACAAGGGTTGTTACATTATTTTTAAAAATTTTAAATTGTTTGAAGCTTTATAAAAAAAATATAATATTCACTTTGAACTTTATTACTCAAATTACATAATTTTTTATATTTTTAAAATTGCACCAATCATTTTAGAGGTCGTGTACAATACACTAGAAGTATATGGTGTTTTTCGAAACAAAAATGAAAACTCAATTTTTTAATTACTTAAATTATTTTAAGCTTTTTAAAAATAATGTATTCTTCACTTTGAAGTTTCCTATTCAATTTACATAATTTTTTATATTTTAAATTTGCAACACATTTTCTAGAGATCGTGTACTTACACTTGAAAAATATGGTATTTTTTTAAATAAAAATAAAAATGCATATTTTAAATTATCAAAATTCTTTGAAGCTTTGAGAGAATAATTTATTATTCACTTTAAAGTTTATATCTAAATTTATAGTATTTCTATATTTTCTAAATTGAAATTTTTTTAAGAGATCTTGTACTATACACACTTAGAGATTATGATAATTTTTGAAAAAAAAAATGAAAATGCATTTTTAAATGACTTAATTTATTTGATATTTTAAAAAATAATATATTATTCACTTTGTTGTTTCAAGAAAATTTTATATAATTTTAATATTTTTAAAACTGCCATAGTTTTTAAAAAGATTATATACTATACATTAAGAGAATAGGGTATTTTTAGAAATAAAATTAAATAGGGTGATTATCAATTCCATAAATCATTTAATATTTTATGAAAACATTGTATCATTCATTTTTAAGTTTCAACCTCAATTTACACAATTTAATACATTTTTAAAATTACAATATTTATTTTAAAATAAATATTGTAAACTATACACTTTAAGATTATGTTGTTCTCAAAATTAAAATAAAAACTCAATTTTTCTCAATTACTTAAATTATTTTAAGTTTTATAAAAACAATGTATTATTCATTATGAAATTTTTAATTCAATTTATACAATTATTTATATTTAAAAAATTCCAAAACTTTTTCTCTAAAGATCATGTAATATACACTTGAAAAATATTACGAATTAAAATAAAAAATATTTTAAATTACTAAAATTATTTGAAGTTTTTTGAATAAAATATATTATTCACTTTGAATCTTCTAACTATATTTAAATAACTTTTTATATTTTAAAATTTTGAATATTTTTTTTTTATAAATCATGTATTATACACTTAGAAAAGATGGTGTTTTTCGAAATAATAATGAAAATATGTATTTTAAATTAACTAAATTATTTGAAGTTTTCTGAGAAAAAATTATTATTCAATTTAAAGTTTCTAGTTCAATTTATATTATTTCTGTATTTTTAAAATTGAAACAATATTTTAAGAGCTCATGTATTTACATTATTTCTGTAATTTTAAAATTGAAACAATTTTTTAAGAGCTCATGTACTATATAACTATATACACTCGAAGAATGTGATGTTTTTTGAAATAAAAATGTCTTTCTACATTATTTAAATGTTTTAAATTTTTCTGAAAATAATGCATTATTCACTTTGATGCTTTTAAATAAGTTTATATAATTTTTATATTTTTTAAAACTACAACAAATTTTTAAGAGATCATGTAGACATATACTATACACCGGAATAGTGTGGTGTTTTTAGAGAAAAAAAACTAGATTTTTTAAATTACCTAAATTATTTGAAGTTTACTGAAAACAATGTATTACTCATTTTGAAGTTTTTAATTCAATTTACATAATTTTTTATTTTTTGAAAAAGAAACAATTAATTAAGAGACATTGTACTGTATACTTGAAGAATATTTTATTTTTTAAAATTAAAATGAAAATGTATTTTTTAAATTACTTAAATTATTGAATTTTTTTCCAAAACAATTTATTATCTAATTTGAAGCTTCTAGCATAATTTAAATTTTTTTTATATTTTAAAAACTATAATAGTTTTTTTTGCTGAACATGTGCTATACACTTGAAGAAGAATATGGTGTTTTTTCAAAATAAAAATGAAAATGCATATTTTAGTTTACCTAAATTTCTTTATGCTTTATGATAATAATTTATTATTCACTTTGAAGTTTCTAACAGAATTTATATTATTTTTATATTTTTAAAATTGCAACAATTCTTTAAGAGATCATGAACTATATACACTTGAAGAATGTGTTATTTTAAATAAAAATAAAAATATATTTTTTAAATTAATTAAATTATTTAAAGTTTTTTAAAAACTATGTATTATTTACTTTGATGTTTGTTGATAAATTTACATCTTTTATATATTCTTAAAATTACCATAGTTTTTTAACATATTATGTACTATACACTTGAAGATTTTCAAAATAAAAATGAATAGGTGTTATTAAAATATGTAAATTATTTGAAACTTTATGAAAATAATGTATTATTCACTTTGAAAATTCTAATTCAATTCACATAATTTTTAATATTTTTAAAATTGAAAGAAACTTTTAAGAGATCGGTTACAATATTGTGTTTTTTAAAATTAAAATGAAAATGTGTTTTTTAAATTACTTAAATTATATGAATTTTTTTAAACAATGCATTATCTATTTTGAAGATTCTAGCTCAATTTACATAATTTTTATATTTTTAAATATGGAATAGTTTTTTTTTACCGATCGTGAATTATACACTTAAAGAACATAATGTTTTTAAAGTAAAAGTCAAAATGCGTATTTTAATTTAGCTAAAATATTTAAATTTTTTTTAGAATAACTTATTATTCACTTGAAGTTTCTTTTTTCTTGTTTTATAGGAAACTACATTAACTGGGATTTGAACTTATATACCCACACACGCATATTCCGATGATGTGATGTGTTTACCAATTGAATTACATGAATAAGACCCACTTTGAAGTTTTTAACTCAATTTACATTATTTTATATTTTTTAAATTACAACATTTTTTTAAGAGATACACTTGAAGAATATGATGTTTTTCAAAATAAAAATGAAAACGCACTTTTCATACTACATAAACAATTTGAAGTTATTTGAAAATGATGTACTATTCACTTTGATGTTTCTAGATGAATTTATATAATTTTAATATTTTTAAAATTTCCACAATTATTTAAGAGATAACGTACTATACATTTGAAAAATAACGCATTTTTCGAAATAAAAATGAATAGAGTATTTTAAAAATAACCTAAATTATTTGAAGCTTTTTGAAAAAAAAAACATATTATTCACTTTGAAGTTTATAACTCAATTTAAATAATTTTATATATTTTTAAATTTTCAATAGTTATTTTAGAGTTCGTGTACTATATGCTTGAAGAACGTGACACTTTTAAAAACAATAATGAAAAATTATTTTTTTAATTACCTAATTTATTTGTAATTCAATTTATAAATTTTTTATAAATTTCAAATTTCAAATTTTTTTAAGAGATTGTGTACTATACAATTGAAGAATATTGTGTTTTTTGAAATTAAAATGAAAACATTATTTTTAAATTACTTAAATTATCTGAAGTTCTTTATAACAATGTATTACTCTCTTTGAAATTTCTTGCTCAGTTTACATGATTTCTATAATTTTAAAATTGCAATATTTTTTCTTACACATCGTGAACTATACACTTGAAAAATATGGTGCTTTTCGAAATAATAATGAAAATGTGTATTTTAAATTACCTAATTTATTTGATACCTTGTGAGAATAATTTATTATTCATTTTGAAGTTTCTAGATCAATTCACATTTTTTTTTATATTTTTTAAGTTGCAATAGATTTTTTAGAGATTGTGTACTATATACAATGAACAATATGGTTTTTTTTAAATAAAAATTAAAATGAATTTTTCAAACTAACTAAATTTATTCACTTTGATGTTTCTAGATAAATTTATTCAAACTAACTAAATTTTTAAAAACTTTGTATTATTCACTTTGATGTTTCTAGATAAATTTATATAATTTTAATTTTTTTTAAATTGCACAATTATTTAAGAGATCATGAAGTGAACATTGAAAGAATATGGTGTCTTTTTTAAAATAAAAAATGAATAGCATTTTTTCAAATTACCTAAATTTTTTTAAGCTTTCTTAAAATAATGTATTATTCATTTTGAAATTTTTAACTCAATTAACATAATTTTTAATATTTTTAAAATTGCATTAGTTATTTTAGAGATCGTGCATTATATGCTTGAAGAATATGACAATTTTAGAAACAAAAATGTTTTTTTTTTAAATTGCCTAAATTATTTGAAGCTTTCTTAAAATAATGTATCATTCACTTTGAAGTTTTTAATTTAATTTACACACTTTTTTATACATCTTATAATTTCAACAAGTTTTTAAGAGATCGTGTACTATACACTTGAAAAATATTGTGTTTGTGGAAATAAAAACTATTTTTTTTTAAATTACATAAATGATCAGAAGTTTTTGAAAACAATGTACTATTCACTTTGAAGCTACTAGCACAATATACATATTTTTTATATTTTAAAATTGCAATAGCTTTTATACACATCGTGTACTATACACTTAAAGAATAGTGTGATTTTATCAAATAAAAATGGAAACACATATTTTAAATTACCTAAATTATTTGATATTTTCTTAAAATAATTTATTAATCACTTTAAAATTTCTAGCATAATTTAGATTATTTTTATATTTTTCAAATTACAACAATTTTTTAAAAGATCGTGTAAAAAATACACTTAAAGAATATGGTATTTTTTAAAATAAAAAAATGCATTTTTTAAATTTCCTAAATTATTTAAAGTTTTTTTGAAAATAATATATCATTAACTTTGATATTTCGAGATAAATTTACATATTTTTTAATATTTTTCAAATTTTCACAATTTTTTAAGAGATCGTGTTCCTTATACACTTAAAGAATAAGATGTTTTTAAATTACATAAATTATTTGAAGCTTTCTGAAAATAATGTATTATTCACTTTTAAGTTTTTAACTCAATTTACATAATTTTTTATATTTTTAAAATTGCAACTGATTTTTAAGATCACACTTGAAGAATATGGTGTTTTTTAAAATAAAAATGAATACATAATTTTTAAATTAACTAAAATATTTGAAGCTTTTTGAAAACAATATATTATTTGTGTTGAAGTTTCTAGCTCAATTTACATAATTTTTTATATTTTTAAAATTGTAACAATTTTTTAGAGATTGTGTATTATACACTTGACGAATATAGTGTCTTTCAAAATAAAAAATGAATATGCGATTTTTAAATTGACTATATTTGAAGTTTGTTGAAAATAATGTATTATTCACTTTGAAGTATCTAGCTCAATTTACATAATTTTCTATATTTTTACAATTGCAACATCTTTGTTAGAGATCATGTAGGATGAATAAGGTGTTTTTCGATATGAAAATGAATAAGGTATTTTTAAATTATTAAAATTATTGGAAGTTTTTTTGAAAGTAATGTATTATTAATTATGACGTTTCTATCTCAATTTATATAATATTTTATATTTTTAAAATTCAAACCCTTTTTTTAGAGCTCATGTACTATACTTTTAAAAAATAGAGTATTTTTTAAAATAAAAATGAATTGTGTGTTTTTTAATTACCTAAATCATTTGTAGTTTTATGAAAATAATGTATTGTTCACATTGAAGTTTCTTACTTAATTTACATTATTTTTAATATTTTTAAAATTACAATACTTTTTTAAAGATAGTGTAGTGAACACTTTTGAATAATATGGTATTTTTCGGGAAAAAAAAATAAAAACATGATTTTCAAATTTCCAAAATTATTTAAAGCTTTTTAAAAACAATGTATTATTAATTTTGAAGTTTTTAGATCATGTTAGATATTTTTTTATATTTTTAAAATTGCAAAAGTTTTATTATAGATTGTATATAATACACTTGAAAAATAGGGTATTTTACAAAATAAAAATGAATATGATATTTTTAAATTATCTAAATAATTTGAAGTTTTATGAGAATAATGTATTATTCACTTTAAAATTTTTAATTCTATTTATATAATTTTTTATATTTTAAAAATTGGGACAGTTCTTTTGGACATTGTGTACATACATTTAAAAAATATAGTGTTTTTCGAAATAAAAATGAATAGAGTGTTTTTAAATTACCTAAATTATTTAAAAAAATTTAAAACAATATCTTATTCTAAAGTTTTTAACTCAATTTATATATTTTTTTATATTTCTCAATTTATATATTTTTTTATATTTTTATTATTTAAAATAGTGTTTTTTAAGATTGTGTACTTCATTCGTGATGAATATGATGTTTTTCTCATCCGCTGATTCTGGAAAAAGAAAAATGAAGTGTCCACCCGCTGATTCTGCCCTTCATGTCCTTCTTCATCCGACCCCTTTTGGCTCCTATGGCCTCAACATCTTCACCGTTCAACCAAATCATAAGCTTCGTTTCAAAGGGTCTTTTTCACCAGACACTTCAACTTTTCTCAGAACTTCATCTCTCTCGCCACCATTCCTTATCCACCCTTCTTCCATCAATCTTCAAGGCATGCTCCTCTGCCCACTGTCATTCTTTTGGCATTCAGCTTCATTGCTTGGCTCTCAAGACAGCCTCCCACTCTGAAACAGTTGTGTCCAATTCTATCATCTCTATGTATGCCAAATTTTCAGACGTCCAATCTGCATGCCAAGTGTTCGACACAATGCCTCATAAAGACCCCGTCTCCTGGAACTCTATGATTAATTGTTATTTGCAAAATGGGTGTTTGGAAGAAGCTCTAGAATTGTTGAAAGATGGGTACTTGATTGGTCTTGTTCCCAAGCCAGAGTTGCTAGCTAGCGTAGTATCCATGTGTGGGAGGAAAATGGGTTCAAGGATAGGAAGACAGATTCATGCTCTTGTTATTGTTGATGGGAGGATAGAACAATCAGTGTTTCTGTCAACAGCTCTTGTGGATTTCTATTTCAGATGTGGTGACTCTTTGATGGCTTTACGTGTGTTTGATGGAGTGGAGGAGAAAAATGAGGTTTCATGGACTGCTATGATATCTGGCTACACTGCAAATAAAGATTACGATGTAGCTTTTGCATGCTTCAGAGCAATGCAGGCTGAGGGAGTTAACCCAAACAGAGTAACAACAATTGCACTTTTACCAGCTTGTGCCGAGCCAGACTTTGTAAAGCATGGAAAGGAGATTCATGGGTATGCCTTCCGTCATGGGTTCGAGTCAAGTCATAGTTTTTCATCAGCTCTTATAAACGTCTACTGTAAATGTGGAGAATCACTTCACCTTGCAGAGCTCATTTTTGAAGGGTCTAATTTTAAAGATGTGGTGTTATGGAGTTCAATCATTGGGAGCTATTCTCGAAGAGGAGATAGCTACAAAGCCTTAAAGCTTTTCAGTAAGATGCGGGCAGAGGAAACTGAACCAAATGATGTAACTTCGTTGGCAGTGATCTCGGCCTGCACAAATTTATCTTCACTAAAGCATGCTTGTGGAATCCATGGATATATCTTTAAGTTTGGACTTAGTTTTAGCATCTCGGTGGGCAATGCACTTACGAACATGTATGCCAAATGTGGTTGTTTGGATGGTGCTCGGAAGATATTCCTAGAAATGCCCAATAAAGATTCTATTTCGTGGAGTACTTTGATCAATGCCTATGGCCTTCATGGATGTGGCGAACGAGCTTTACAGCTTTTTAATGAAATGAAAGAGAGAGGAGTGAACTCTGATTCAATTACCTTCCTCGCAGTTTTATCCGCTTGTAATCATGCTGGCCTTGTAACCGAGGGACAAAGGATATTCAAAGAAGTTATTGCAGATAGTGAAATTCCGTTAACTATAGAGCATTATGCATGCCTAGTTGATCTTCTTGGAAGGTCAGGTAAGCTTGAAGAAGCTTTGGAAATAGTGAGAAGGATGCCTACGAAACCGAGTGCGAGAATATGGAGTTCTCTTGTATCGGCTTGTAAGCTTCATGGAAGACTTGACATTGCAGAAATGCTAGCTCCAGAACTTATAAGATCAGAACCAAATAACGCTGCAAATTACACGTTGTTGAATATGATTTACGCCGAGCATGGTCATTGGGTTGATACAGAACAAGTAAGGGAAGCCATGAAACGACAGAGGTTAAAGAAATGCTATGGATTCAGCCGCATTGAGGCTGGAGATAAGTGTTCTTAGCAGAGCAGATGTCTGAAGGCCCGCTTTAGACAGGAAAATATTTGTGTGATTATTACTGAAAGTAATATTATGTACACCCCCTATTAATTAATCAAACAAAAATCCAATTTGAAGTTACATCAGGTCATATATAAAATTCACTCATCAACTACAACTAAACTAGCATAATTGATAAATAACTAGGTCTTTTGAGTATATTGACAGCATTACAAATAGTGCATGTTCAAAAAAGGCTTTGTTGTTGGAGAATAGATCTCTCCATGTTAAAAAATAACATAATATATCATATTGGTATTTTTGTGTCTATCTATCTTCATAAGCATTAAATACATATTAAATTTATGGATCTTTATAAACATTAATGAGGAGAGAAATAGACACAAAATATCAACATGATGTATCATATTATTTTTCAACGCAAGGAAATTCATTTCCTTGTTGTTGGGTGACACCTTGGTGCAAATTAAAAATATAATAAAAAGAATTCACTTATGAATTATTATTAGTTGATCTCTTGCTGATTTTTTATCTTGTATGCCATATAATCATTATCTTAATTTAAAATTTATCCAATTTCATTATAATACATAATATATTGTATAGTACTTAAAATATTAGGAGTATTATTAATTTGATGGGGTTCAAGTACCCTCCATTTCCAAATCGATCTGGACATGTCCATTTTTTAAATCAAAAGCTTAATATTTCAAGTTTCATATTATTATATTATTCATAAAATTCTTTACAAAAATATTTACACAAAGCATTACTTGAATAATTTATACTCTTAATCTTTTTCTTCAAATTTATTCTTAAAATATGATTAAACCATGCGTTAGAAGATATATCTTTTTGCATTTATTGGTTTTTGGTTAATAAATTTCGTATTTTATGTATATACGATTAATCCTTTTAAATTATACGTTGTGCCTTTGGGAACATCCATTAACATTGGAACCCATTAAATATACAATGAGTTTTTTTAATTTGTGTAATTCTAACATGTGTAATATTACACAGATTAAAGAACTAAAGATAGAAAAAAAACAAAGTATTTATTATATGTCATACACTATCTCATTAAAGTTTTGTTTTTCTCAACAAAAACTTTCTATTTTCAATTCTTTAACCCGTGCAATATTGCAAAGGTTAGAAAAATTCATATATGATAACAAAATTGTAGGACGAATATTAATTTCAATTTTATTAATTGTTCATCAAGGTATAAATAAAGATCAAATATACTTTTTGGTCCTGTATCTCTTATGCACATTTCATTTCGGTCATATCTCTTATAAACATTTCATTTTGATCCCGTCCGTCAACCACGTCACCCCGTTAAAAAGTAATTTGACGTTCTTATTATGGTTCATACTTCATATGCATGTTATGGTTTTTCTAAGCTTCAAGATAAATGGATTTAACTCTGTTCTTATTAGGTCAACTCTGTTAACGAGAGTGACAAAAACCAAAACGAAACGTTTATAAGAGATACTGAACCAAAATGTAACCCAAAAAGATATGGCAGGACCAAAAGCTACATTTCACCTAAAATAAAATTAGTTAAGGGCCAATAAAAACTAATTTGCAAGTGAATTTAAAGATGTTATACATTGTTTTGTGTACAAAGATGTTATATTTGATTTACGCAACTTCTGCTGAAATCTGTAATATTCTCTTGGAAATTAGAATGAAATAGTTCCTTGTTTCTTTAACCTTTTTTGTATTTTTCTAAAAAAAAGAAAAAAGAAAAAAATTGGGTGGCACAAAACAGAAAACATCCTTTTCAGGGCAGGATGTGGTGTTAGTATCGACTAACATCTGTGTCACATATCAAAGTTAAGTGACAGTTGAAAGTCGAAACATCATTAGTTGACAGTTGAAACATGATAAGCTAGCTAATTGAGGAATATGCATGTATTTTGGAGATAACACAGTTTTTGGAACTAAAACGAACATCCTTCATAGCTAATACATTCAAACATTTAAGTTCTATACAAACTAACCATTTAGAAGTGAAATTCTAAACTTCCTAAAGATACGAAGTGTTAAGAAATCGAAGATTTTAAGTAAAGATAACAGTACAAGAAAGTTTTGAGTAATGACTTGGTTACGAAAGGTCACTCTCCAGTGAGTTCTGCACTTCTGCTTGAATTTGCTTTCGACATAAGGCAAACACACGGATTGGTCCATATGGTTCAGCCTCCAGCTTCCTTGTTCTGTTGTCCATTCATGAACCAACATCAAAGTCACTTGTTTAATGAAACCAACTACTTATTAGTTATATTTTTCTTAAGCCAGGATTTTGATCTTGCACCTTATATAGTCTATGCTCCTTGCTAATTATCATAATTTTTCTTCCTATATATCCAACATCTTCCTTTTAGAAAACAAACAAGAGATACATTCAGAAATATGGACAAGAGAGATTTGATCTAAAATCAATATTTAGAGTTGAGTCACTACAGTTGGATTGTCACTTCAATTATTCACATTACCTTAGGTGACTCTTACCATCACGTTACTCTTTTGAATAATACTGTCGCCTAAAATAGATATCTTGGGTTATCTTACCCTTTGGAAGGAAGTCAAGGAACTCTTACAGGGTGAGGAAAGGAATACATCAAAAAATTGATATTTATTCTTTCTTTTTCATTCTAAAAGGAACATCTCTTACCTGGTTAATCTGAAATTTGGCATAGATTAGACAGTGCAGAATGCAGATTATCATACCAAAGGAAACAAGGCATGATAATACACAATGTGAATTTCTTTAATCTTTACCTTTTGCCAATAACGAAACAAGATTCACATAGACATCTATTTCACTCTTAAAAGTTATATGTGCTTGCATGCAGATCCAAAACCCTCCATTCCTTACCCTTGACTAACCAAGAAGAGAGAGAACATAACAGAAGAAAATTTGAACCACTCAAACTGCAAATTAATTAGAAAAATAGCAGAAGTTCATGCAATAATTAGTCAGACTCCTATAACTGAGAGAATAGCCCAACCAAATTAATATAAAATAAGTACACTACATAATCAAAGCAGTTTATAATGAATAGCTGACAAAAAAGGTAAAAATCCTTTTAAACCAGGTATAATCAAAACTAAACATGTTAAAGATCCTTGCATTTCACAAAATGGCTGTTGTATTTTGTAAACCTGAACGTTGAACTAATCCAAGCATGCAGAAGATACATACATTCATACTCTGTAGCTTTTCCATCAACATTGTTAATTAAATAAGTGGATAAATACAATTTACATCTGGAAAAGCATGCAAGAGAGGGGAGAAGGAAAATTACGCAGAGAACCAGAAGGCATTTCCATTAGCAGGAGTTTGCGCGTGGTGGTTCCGTTACTAAAGAAGCTTCATCTAGATCGTACTCAACAGAGAAATTCAAGAACCCCCTAGAAGCATCCACTCCTTCGAGCTGGTCAATTTCTTCATCGCTCATGTATTCTCTGAGTTTCTCCCTGTAAACCCCTAACTGATCTTCCAACAAGCTTTTCTGAGCCTCGTGTTGCATCACGTTCCACCTCAACGATTCAATCACTTCCAGATCGTACTCTTGTCTCTCCTCAACCATCCGTCGGAACTGGTTCGCCTCAATCTCGACGGCACTCTTCTCGCTCTGGAGCCTGAGGATCATCGCCATGGCCTCTTCCGCGGCAGAGGAGGCCGCCACGCGCTCCTTCTCGATCTCGGCGCACGCCGCGTGGTACCGTTGCTTCTCGATCTTGACAAGTTTTCTCAGGGACATTACATCGAACATGTCGTCCTCTAAATTCTCGTCAGACGCATCTTCCGAATTGGAGGCTTTATTTTTGTTGGAAGGCGTCGAAGGAACGGGAATTTGATTGGAAATCTTGTTAGGGTTAGGGTTAGGAGGGAGATGAGAGCGAGATCCAACAAAATCGGAACGGAGAAACTTGAGGCAGAAGGTAAAGATGAGGAGGAAGCCGAGGAGGTTGAAGAGGCGAGAGAAGTAACCGAGGAGGACAAAACCACAACCGAGTTCACTAGCCTGGGTGAGGAATTTGAAGGTGGAAGGGAAATCCATGAGGAAGAGGAGAGAGAAACGAAGGAACCTATGATGATAGAAGGAGAGAAGAGAGTGAGAAGCAGCAGCAACCACGAAACAAAAACGACGCAGGAGCAGAGTCTGCATCTGCATCTGGTGCTGCTACCTACGCCTCCTATTCGTATCGCTAACAAGTGATAGAAGAAGAAAACGACGGAAGAACGAATCTTAGCGTCAAAGGGAAATCGGAAAACAACACAAACGTACACACGCTCACACCCAGCCCAACACAGAACACACAGTACGTGTGTGTGGGGGTGGTTGTTACGCTGTTACGTAATGGTTCCGATGTGACAAACACAAGGACGAAGCAGGTGTGGATGAAATGGTGGAAAATCACTCACTCTTCTGTTACAACTTGCAATGGCGAAGAGAGAGAAAGAGAAGAGAGAAGAAGAGAGAAAGGAAGATCTGAGAGAGTGGCGAAGAAATAGTGGTGTGAGAGCATCGGTTATGCTTACATTCCTCAGACCATTTCAGAGATAATATATCACTTTCCTACCGTTGCACGCCCCATAATTATCTATTCCCTTAATCATCATTTTCTTATTTTTGCCTACAATGGAGAGATGCTTATAGTGGTTCTTATTAATTATTTTATTATATTTTATTAAGTTTTACGTGTACACATCATTTTATTAATTTAAGCACTCGAGTCATTTTAATGGTGATTCTTAAATAAGTACTTCGAATGAGTCTCACATGTACCTACAAATTAACTACATCATATTTATTTTTTTATTTTTAATACAAATTTTCATTTTAATTATTGTTATTTTAATACAAATTAACTATCTAATATTAAATAAAAAACAAACGCCACATTACATAAATATAAAATAAAAAAGTACAACTTAAAAAAATAAAAATTATAAAATAAATAGTGATCACATAAATTATTGAAATTAAATTGGTTGAGATCCATGGAGAAAGAAATCTTTTTTCAAAAAAATTAAATTGATAAGGATTGAAGAAGGAATAAAAATGAGTTTTTATTGTATCATTTCATCCAAAACAACAATATTTATATAAACTATAATTTTTTTACCTAATAAATAGAAATAGCACAAAATGGTCACAAGATGGCAACAGTAATCTATGGTCATTTTTTTAAAAAAAAATAAAAAATCATCACCATTAACCACTGTCCAACGGCTAGTTTGGTTATTTTTTTAAAAAAAAAGAGAAATCTGAACCACTTATCTTAAACTTACCATGTTCTTCTCTCCACCAAATCACTCACCCACTCACTGACTTTACCTTTTAGATTGATACTCACTCACTCTCTCAATTCATTCACTTCTAATTAAAAAAACCCTAATTTCTTCTTCTCCACAAAGGTGTTGCGCCTAACTATCCCTCCCCTCTTCACTTCTTCTTCTCCACCACACCGCTGTCCCCCTCTTCTCTGTACTTCTTCTTCGCCAAGCCGCCATCACATAAGAGCTCCCTTCCCTCTTCGCTTCTTCTTCGTCACGCCTCCACCACCATAGATCTCCCTCTCCACTTCACTTCTCCGCTATGCCGCTGCCACTACAGCTCTCCCTCCCCATCAAAGATTCAACCTTTCTCCTTGCATGTATTTTTCTTGGTTCAAAAGTGTATTTTCCTGGTATTTGATTTTTGCAATTTTTGAAATTTATTGTAAATTTCAGTTTCTGTTATTAATTCCATTGATTTATAATTTGTTGCAATTTTTGATTTCTTCAGTTGTAGTTTATGGTTGATTTTTTTGTTGTAGTTTATTTGTTGCAATTTCTATTTCTGTTTGTGTTATTATTTTTCCATTTTCATCTTCTCTCCTTTCATTTGGCACTGAAATCTGTTGTTGTTGGTCCCACTGTTTTGTTAGATCTGGGTGCTTAAACTAGCAACCTTGGTTAGAACCCATGTCCAAGTCAACAAACTCCAATGGGATATGGGTTTTTAACTAGGTGCTTAAAATCTAAGAACTCTCGTAAGAACCACCATTGAAGATGGTCTTATCTTTACTTTTACTAAACGACTCTAATTAAACCATAAGTATCTTAAACACATTTATTAAGATTGTCTCAATTAATTAATAAACTATTTTATTTTTTAAACAACTATTTTATTACATTTATGGAGTGATTGTTTTAAGAAAGTAATATCATTTTTAAAAATCACATTCTAATAATGTTATACTATTCAATAATACTATTTTTAAGCAAATTAAAGAAAATATTTAGTTAAAAGTTAACATTAATAAAAATATTTATTAAAATTCAAAAAATCAATTTTCTTTTCTAACTTTCTTTTTTCTTATCCATTTTTTGTTTAATTTTTTTATCCAATCTCTTTTTTCTTTATTTTTCTATTTCTCTCATCCTAGTTCCTACATTTTCTCTAACATGTAAAAATGTCACGACCTTTAGAGACACTATTTAGTCTGTTTCGATATTTTTTTATTCATAAAAATTATAATAACAAAAGATTAAATACGAATACTCATTAGTATATTTTAATGTATTTACCAAATAAATTACATCACTGCATTGATCTATCACAATTTATTTCTGAATATTTTTTTTAGGACTACTTCCTAATAATTTTACTTCCCCAAGTCCTATAAAAATATAAAGAATGAATATTTCTAAACATACAATTAACCTAAGTCATTTCTCTTTTTTGAAAGAATTAACCTAACTCAATAAGATTGGTGAGAGATGTACTACACAATACATATGGTGTCATAAGTTAAAATCCCGTTGCAATAATTGTGTCAGAAGAAAAGAAATTTAGCCTCCTCTTAGTCGTGCTTAAAAAATTAAATAAATATGAGCAGTCCTTAGTAGTGAGACAATAAAAGTATATTAGAGTTGCGATCATTTTTTTTTTTCCTTTTAACTATAAGGTTACCGTTAGATTCGGGCTAACTCACAATTTTTTTTTCTTTGAAGTTACACTGTCTTAATTCTTAACAATATTTTTTCTAATTTAAAATTGCCTCTTATAGAACTTAAATATTGTATTCATAATAATTTCTGATCCGAGATTTTAAAACATAATTCTTTTTTTTTTTTATAATCAATTCTAACTCAATTTAAACGGTGATTTGATAATGACAAAAGCCAATCCAAATATACTATAATTTTGAATACAACACATAAGTTTTATGATAAATAATTTTGTGTTGCTTTTACTTTTTCATAATTAATTATACATCACATTTATATTATAAAACATACTCCCTCTGGTTCTATAGTCATTAACTAACCCATCAATTGAGTTTTTCCATTTTACCTTTTTTATAATTTTTAAATATTTAATTAATGATGGAATGAGAAAGAGAGTGAAATAAGGAAGAGAAAGATATATTAATTTCCAAAATACTACTCCATCTGTCTCTATATATAAGGCCCTCTAAAAAAACACAAGGATTAAGAAAATGAGTAAATTTAGAAAAAGTCATTAAATTTGTCTTAACAATTCGAGTTTATTTCTTTACTTACCCTTCAATTATTAAAACCAATAAAATTACTCAATTTCTACTCAATTAGTCTTCTCCGATTATCATAAGAAAGAGATTTTCTCTCTCATCAACTTATTATATTTATTAACTTTGAACCACACAAAAGTTATTAAGTAAATAAGGATAATTTAGTAAAAAAAAATTGAATTTGCGCAAAGTTTCAAAAAGGGTCTTATAAAAAGAGACGCAATTTTTTTGTAAAAAGTCTTATAAATAGGGACGGAGGGAGTATTTACTAGTATATTTAAGTTGAGAGTATACTCCCTCCGTTTTTTATGTTAGTCTTTTAAGGTTATGCACATGGATTAAGAAAATAATTAGATGTTAAAAATTCTATGAGTATTTATTACGTAAGTTCCTTTTATACCATTATTTATAGATAGTGGATTATAAATGTTTAGTAGAAATATACATTTATTATAAAGGTGTAAGTGAAAAAATAGCATTAATTGTTCATTAATATTCTAAAGAGACTATTAAAAGTAAACAAATTAAAAATGCTAAAAAAAAAACAGAGGGGTTAGTTGGAAAAAAAACCCTCTTATTTTAGACAAATTAAATGAGCTAAGTACTATTTTTTATTTTGTTGATTCGGTTAATAGTGACTTATATATAGAACCGAAGAGAGTAAGTTTTAACAAAAATATCAAAATATCATTCTCTTGTGGAATTAATTATCTAGTCCTAATTTTTTAAATATAAATCAATTCCGCTTAAAATTAATTGACATAATCAATTATGTTCAAAATACATTTTATTAACGTTAATCAAAACACACACTTATACACTTATTGCACTCAGTCCCAGTCATATAGCTCAGTTGGTGAGTGCATGGGAACATGCGTGTGTGAGTACATAGTTCAAATCCCGATTATACTACTTTCTCATTAATAAAAAAAAATACACTTATTGCACTCAAGTTGGATAATTTTTCCGAAATGAACATCGATATATATTTTTGATATTCAACATCGCAATATTCAATTATACTACCATGACCGATATTAATTAAAGATTATTTTAATATGTACAATATTTTTTTACTTAGGATAAAAAATTAAAAAATAAAAGATAATATAACATTTAATGTATATTACACATAGTCTTATTAAAATTTTAATTTTTTATAAACTTTTTTTATATTTATTGTCTTCTTATATGCAATATTATATATGTTAAAAAAGAGTAATTTTTAATTCTCCTAATTCATATTTCTAAATATCCTTCTATTTGTAATAATATAAGAATTTTGAAAAGGCTTTAATGTTACTCGTTAAAAAAACCCTAATATTAGTAGATTTTAAATTTGTGAATACCAATTATCATCGACAAACTTACATGCGTTACGTTTTCGAGTATACTACTGGTCAAATGAGTAGTTACAAGACAAAAGATTCAGTGCCATATACCACATTATTAATGCTCTTTAATATACTTCATCATCAGCACTGATTTATAAAAAAAAAAATTAATTTATACGTATCAAGAAAATTAGTTAAACATATTTAATTTTTTTTTGTTTTTAAATAAATATTTAACTCTACTTAATAAATTAATTTATTATATTTATTTACTTTTTATTTAAAAAGTTAAATAGCCAATCATAATGATATTTAAGGAATAAAGACATTAAATAAGGTAAAAGTAGTTGAAATTTGTTTATATTTTAAAACAACAAAGTTGATGTGTTTTTTTTGCTTATAAATCAGTCTGGAGGGAGTACTCCTTTACTTTCTACTCTTCCCGTCCCAAAATGTAAGACTTCTAGAGAGTTTTTATTTGTCCCATTTTATAAGACCATTTGAAAATTTTTGTGCATATTTAATTTTTTTTACCATTATACCCTTGCTATTCAATCAATTTTGATGAATCCAAAACATTAATTAAGAGAAAGAAAGAGAGGTGATAGAAAGAGATTGAAATGATAAATTTGAAAATTAATGCTTTTTGTTAGATAAATTTAATGTATTTAATTAAATTAACTACTTTACTTAATTCTCGCAATATTGATGTAGAAGGTCTTATATTTTAAGAAGAAAAGAGTATTTATCTATCTACTAAAGATATGCTACTATTACATATATTAAAAAAATATAATTATTATTATTTTTTATTAAAATAATTTTTGAATTCTTCATAATACTGTATTCTTTTCTTCTCGTTAAATAATAAAATATTAGTTACTAATGTAATTAAATATGGATAAAATTCATAAAAGTATAATTAATGCTTTATTAATAATGTAAGTGGACATATAAATATAAATAAAGAATTTTTTTTCTATGTGAACGGATAAAAAAGAATGAAGAGAATATAAATCTCTTAATAAAATTTTAAGAGTATTTATTATTATTTTTCATGTTATGTAATTAATGAGTTTTCTAAAATATTAATAGTGAAATATAACTAATATAATGATAAAAATAAATAAGGGTAGTTTTAGAAAAATATACTTATAATTTTTTTAAAAAATTAATATATGAATTACTCTTTTTTTTTATTTTTTAATAAGTGCAATTATTTTTCTAAATCTTTATAGGGTGTGTTTGAAAATACAGATTAATTAAGTATTTATTCAATAAAAAAAGTATTTATTCAATAAATTTTTATTAAAAAGAGTTTATTTATGAAACTTATTTAAATAAATTAAAAATGATTTATTTTAATAAGTCATTTTATAAAATTTATAAAAATAAATCAAAAACAGTTTATTATCTTTAAGTTACAGTTACATATATATACTCTTATAAATCACGAGGAAGGAATTCTTTTTAGGTTGGATCCTATCAGCAAAGTTTAAAATTAAATTTAAGTGTAATGCAACGCAAATCCATAGTCCACGGTTCCTGTTGGAAATTAGGCAAATCCCGATCATGATTCAGTTTATTTTTTAAAATCCACAAGATATAATAATTGATAAATGTTACTCCCTCCGTGTCCCAACTAACATTTCACACCGTTTAAAAAAAATGGTTAAATTATTAGAATTAGAAATATTAAGTAAACTATTGAGATGTTACGCCAATTAAATTTAAACACAATTATTTTCTATTGGTTGAATGACTTTGAAAGTTAAAAAATCACAGCAAATGCTTCTTATTTTATGTGTAGGTGTTTATATTATAGGACAAGACATTTTGGTAGTTGGAGCTTATATTATGGGACGGAGGGAGTTCATAGTAGGCATGTTTTTTTATGTCTCCATGCGGTCACTAACTGAGCTACATGGCGATGACACAATAAGTACGCTTTTAATAATTTATTTTATTAAAAAACACTTTTTTTCAATTATTCCTAAGCAAAATTTTAAAGATAAGTGATATATTTTTTTCCATAAAAAACAAATGCAAACATTTTTTTTATAAATTATTATTATTATTATTATGAAAAGAAAGAGGATTTGCAACTCCGCATCAAAGAAGTTGATAGTATTCATAATTCTAAATCCTCGTACAATTTTATCTTACAACTTCTTCTACGTACTTACTTGATGAAAAATATATTAATAATTGTTTATATTTTTAAGTTATAAAATATATTTAATTTTTTATTTAATCTTTACTCTATATAATTATTGGAGGAGGATATGTAAAATTACGAATAAGAGAATATAGCAATGATGGAGAATGTAGCAATGATGACGAATATAGTTGAAGTCTTATATACAATCAGCAGTCTTTACAAGACATTTAAGCATTGGCATGGAGATGCTTACATCAACATTTAAGTGTAGCAAGTATTTTATCAAGTGGGTGACTCAACCAATGGCATATAAGAAACTTCGTAACAGAGGGTAGGTACACTTTACCTGCTGATAAAAAAGAGGTACATTTTACCAAAGTGCAGTAAACTATAGCACCTAACCCATGAGGAGTTAGCTTCTTAGCACCACGGTTTCTTGTTCTAAATATCAAAATATGTTAAGTCTCGTTCTTACAACATGAAACATTATCACACTACAACAAAATTAACTTTTAGAGACATTGTCAAATATAACATTTGTAAAAAATGTTGCAAATTCTAAAAGACAACACTTTTTAACAATTTAGCAATATTTTTTAAATGTAACTAAAACCTTTTTGTAACATCGCCAGATACATTTGTAAAAAATGTTGCAAATGCACAAAGACAACATTTTTAATGATTTAGCAACACTTTTTAACAATTTAACAATATTTCACTTCAGCAAGAAACTCAAGACCAATATCATATCAGTAAAAATTTCTGCCTTGCCATTGTAGTTCATCCCAAACCCCAATACATTTCACACGTCTATTTAGCCAACAAATTCAACATGACATTCCATTTGAATGTTTCAAAATCTTAAGATAATAAATGAATAAATTAGGAAGCTACCTGCGGGTAGACAAATTCATCAGTCTACCGTACAAATAAAGTTATCATAAAGTTATTTGTTGAAACTGTCACCAAAAGTCTCCACACGAACATGTTCCATCTTTAAACAAGTGGAACCGAGCAGCATCTCTTACAAGAATTTCCCTTTGGGTGATCTTAGATATATACTTAGTTGCATTGTGGCAATCTCCACAAACTCTCAGATTTTTAACAATTCGTATGGGCAAACCAGGAGGAAGGAATATCAACCCAAAGGCAATTGCAAGCTTTTCGCTATGGTGATTAAGCATCTTTATTTTCTCTGAATCCTCAACATCATGGAGAACAGAATCTGTATTGGGTACATATCCCTCTTGTATCATCTTGTAGTACAACTTTTCAAGCTTAGAATATATCTGATCTGAAAATGGATTTGACTTATCATCGGCAGAGAAAATGTGCACTTGATTCTTATATTTGATCCAGCTACATCCTGGTTCCTTTCTCAGACCCTTATCTCTCATCCCTTTTCTTAATTTGGCAACTTCTTCCCATTTTCCTTTAGCAGCATAGATGCTTGAAAGTAATATGTAGCTAGCAGTATTATGCGGTTCTAATACCAGAAGCGTCTCGGCTGCCCACTTGCCGATTTCCATATCCCCATAGAATCTACATGAACTTAATAAGGTTGACCAACCAATTGCATCAGGAGCAAAAGGCATATTATTTATGAAATTCCTTGCTTCTTCTAACCTCCCAGCTCGACTGAAGAGGTCAATCATACATGTGTAATGATCCTGAATTGGTATAATTCCATGATCTTTAACCATTGATTTGAATATCTGATTTCCTTTCTCTACTAGTCCTGCTCTACTGCAAGCCGAAAGAACCCCGATAAAAGTAACTTTGTCAGGTCTTAAACCATGGGCTAACATGCTTTCGAATAACCCCAGTGTTTCATTGGCTTTGCCAAACTTGGCATATCCAGAAACAAGTGCAGTCCACGAAACTTCATCCCTGAATCTCATTTCATTAAAAAGTCTATGAGAGTCTTCAACGCTTCCACATTTACCATATAATGTAATCAGGGCATTGGAAACAGTAATAAAAGGCATTAAGCCAGAAACCAGAGCTTTAGCATGGAACTGGGCACCCTCTTCAAGGCTTGCAAGGTTTGCACATGAACTAACTACACTCCCAAGGGTGAAATCATCTGGCTTAATCCCATATTTTTGCATATCACAAAAGATTTTCACAGCTTCTTCACTATAACCATTTTGTCCATAACCCACTAACATTGCAGTCCAAGATACGACATTCTTAAAGGCCATATTCTTGAAAACTGTTTCAGCAGATTTTATGCTCCTACATTTGCAATACATGTCAAGAAGAGCGCTACCAACATATATATTATCCGTATAATAAGTCCGAACTATGTAAGCATGAATTTGCTTTCCTTCTTGCAAAGCCGTAACACCACCACATGCAGTTAATACACTTCCAAATGTGTACTGATCCATCTCTAGTTTTTCCAATCTCATCTCTCTAAACAAATTAATAGCTTCTCTGTCCAAACCATTCTGAGTAAACCCTGCAATCATAGTCGTCCATGAAATCGAATCCTTTTCCTGCATTACATCAAACAACTGCCTCGATTCTTCAATCCTACCGCATCGCATGAGCCCCATGATCATGGTATTATACATAACCACATTTTTCTCAGGCATCTCATCAAAAGCCTGCTTCGCACAAGATATAAATCCTGCTTTTGAGTACATATGCACCAAAGGACTCCCAATGAAAACATTTGACTGGAAACCGAATTTGACAACATGCCCATGAATCTGCCTACCCAAAAGAATACAGTCCTGATTGGATGCAAGTATAAGCATAGTGGAGAAAGTAATCCGACTCAAATTGAACGGCCCATCATCCAACATCAAATTATAAGCCTTCACAGACTGAACAAGAGAACCACAACCAGCATAGCCCGAAAGAAGCGAATTCCAGGACACCACATCTTTGGTTGGCATTGCATGGAACACGTGTTCCATCTCAGGAACAAAACCCGCTTTGGAATAGGCGGAGAGAATGATGTTCCAAGAGTAGAGATTCGGTTGAGGCATTTTATCGAACACCTTGCGGGCATAGTTGATGCCTCCGAGTTTGGCATAGGCGCTGGCTAAGTTATTTAAGAGAAAGGTTTCTGGGATTTGGAAGACCTTTATTATGTGGCAATGAAGCTTCTTTGCGTGCGTGAACTTGAAGCAATGCTTGAGCAATTCACAGTAGTAGTTGCTAGAAGGAGAATAAGAGTGTGGCATGTAATTGAATTGTTTTAAGCTAAAGAAACAAGATGAGAGAGAGATGGAAACCAGTGGAAACAATGAAGCCGATGGATACCAAAATCACATGACTGATCAATATCCAATCAAAATCAAAAGTTCAAATGTTTCGAGCCAACACTGTGCGAACCGCGAAGTTGCTGAACTTTTTCAACCTTTTAAGGTTTTTTTCTATCGGATTTGGTTATGTTCGGCATGATCTTCGTCCAACACTCCTCCAGTCCAATAATTAATGATAAAATATATGTTTTCTCAACTACTAAATAATTATTGAAGTTAGAGAAGATCCAATGTCTTTTTTTACAAGGTTATTGCCATTCTACTCTTTTGTTCCTATTTAATTGTTCAGAGAGAAAAAAAAATATTGTTTCTATTTATCTGTCTATTCATATTTTCGATATAACATTAACTGTACTTTTACCAATTTTAACCTTATATTTAATTTGAGGCTAATCAATGCCCCACTATTCAATCAATCAAACAATGAGAAATAAAGGGTATCATGAAAAGTTCAAAATTTATTTTAAAAAAAATTGTAACAATTATTACATTTCTTAATCTGTGTGATTTTCTCTCTCCGGACAGTTAAATAAGAACGGAGGGAATATTTGATTATTTTAATAATATTTATATTTTAATATTTTAATTTTATTAATTAAAAATATATTGAACTTTTTAAAAAAATTTAAAAGAAGTGGTAATAAATATTTTTAGAGTTACAATAGATATTTTTTTTTATCACTACTTTTTTTAGGTTAATTTAGGTCTAAGCAATTTGCAAGATTATGTCATGTTGTTAATTTTTGGAAATAATTTTCAACTTTTATTTTGGAATTAACATTTAAAATAGTTTTCTATTTTGTAGTAATCAATCATTTTAATCTCTGATTTTATCAAAATTAATTTTTAATTCTTAATTTTGTAAAATCTGTCATGATAATTATTGACTTTATATAAAAAGCGACCAATTTAGTGCTTGATTAGACTAAATTAAATAACATTTTATAAAACTAGCACTACAAGAATACATTAAATTAGCGACAAATTTTTTGTAACAGCCCGTAACCGTCGCTAAATTGTGACGACATATATACTGTTTTTGATAGAAAAAGCCATCGCTATTTTAGCGACGGAATTTGCCATCGCTAACCAGGCTGAGTTGATTTATTATTATTAATTTTTTATTTAAAGGTTGATAGCGACGGACCTGGCCGTAAAAAATAGAGACAAATTTTTTTATTTCTTTTATTTTTTTATGATATGGAATAGAACTAGCAACGGCTCCGTCGCAAACGGGGACATATATTTTTTTTTAATTTTTTTTATTATATGGGTGAGGACTAGCGACGGACCTGACCGTCGCTAAATAGCGACGGTCTAGGGCGTCGCAAACGGGGGGCCATTTTTTTTATTTTTTTAAAAAATTATTATTATAAGGAAGAGGTAGTGACGGACTTGCCGTCGCTAAATAGCGACGACCCAGGCCGTCACAAACGGGGATATATTTCTTTTTCTTATAAATTTTATTATTGTATTGAAGATGATAGCGACAGACCTAGCCGTCGCAAACGGGGAACTTTTTTTAAAAAAATTATTATTATATGGAAGAGCGACGGTCCAGGCCATCGCAAACAGGGACATATTTCTTTTTTTTTAATTTTTTTTTATTATATGGAAGAGGGTAGCGACGGACCTGGCCGTCACTAAATAGGGACAGTCCAGGCCATCGCAAACGGAGACATATTTCTTTTTTTTTTTAATTTTATGGAAGAGGGTAGTGACAGACCTAGCCGTCGCTAAATAGCGATGGTCCAAGCCGTCGCAAATAGTAGCCAATTAGTTTTTTTTAATTTTTATTAATATGTCAGTGGTTAGCGACGGATTGGGCCGTCGCAAATTAGCCACGGATATGTTTGTCACAACTTAGCCACGGATATTTCCGTAGCAAATATTTTTGGCACAATTTTTTTTTTGCGCCATTTTTGCCGTCTCTAATTAAGGTTTGCGACGGAAATTTCCGTCGCAAATTTGCCACAGATGTTTCCGTCACAACTTTGTCAGGGATATTTCCGTCGCTAACCGTTAAACGAAAATATTTTTTTTCTTTTTAATTTGTGTAAATATTTGCGACGGAAATTTCCGTCGCTTATTTTTGGCGCCACGTGTCAAAATATTATTCGAATATGGCATGTGCTGTGGATCAACCTTAGCGTGATCCCAATTTTTTTTTAAAAAAATTCGTACTTTAGCGACGGATATTTTCGTGGCAAATGTTTAATTTTTTAATATTATTTTTTTGCCACGCCTATTTCCGTGGCTAATTTTAAGATTGAGTTTACATTATAAAACATCTTCCGTTTTTCATTTCTTTTCACAAATCACTTCTCTCACATATTAACTTTTCTCTATCATCATCTTCTTCTTCTCTTACAAAATAGTATCTGCCATCCTCTCCGATCCGGCACCCCCAAGACCGCCATAGTCCGGCCGACCACCGGCACGGCCACCCTTCCCGCACCCAGCCACTATTCGGAATCGCCGGCACGTGCCCCGGGCAAGCACCCCCACCCACCGTGCGAAACCGCCACCACCGTCGGCCTCCGGCACCACTCATCTCCGGCAGGCAATCGGCGTCGCTCACCACCAACCAACCATCCATCTTCAACTTCTCTCCAACCATCTATTTTCAACCTTATCTTCAACTTCTCACCACCAACCAACCATCTATCTTTAGTCATATCTTCAACCTCCACATTAGGTAATTTTTTAAGTCTTTTTTCAAATTGGTAATTTTTTAAATTATTTCTGTTTTTTACTTTATAAAGGCATTAATGATAATATATGTTTGATGAGAATTTTGTTAGTTTAGTATGAAATTAATTATAAGTATGTAGGATTAGATTAGCAATTACTTAGAAATAGAATATGGTTATGATTGTGTTTTTATGGTTAGTATAAGATTAAATTAGTATAACATTAGATTATAAGAATGTAAGATTATATTATGTTAGAATAAGATAGATTATAAGTATGTAAGATTAGATTAGCGATTTGAATTTTTTTTTTGCGCCAAAAATATTTAGCCACGGAAATAACTGTGGCTAAGTTGCCACGGAAATATTCGTGACAACTTTGTGATAGATATTGCCGTCGCAAACCGAAAGTGGAGACGGAATAATTGGTGCCAAAAATAAATTGTCACACCAAAAAAAATTTGCCACGGAAATATCCGTGGCAAGTCTGTCACAAAAGAAATTTGAGACGGATTGCAATTGTCGCCAAAAAAAATATTTCCGCAAAAAATAATGTAGCCACGGAAATAACCGTGACAAATTAGCCACGGAAATATCCTTGGCAAATTTTAGCAATGCCACTTTAAGCGACGGCTCGATGACCGTCGCTAATCCGTCAAAAAATATATATTAGCGACGGAATTCACTTTTTTGCCACGGATATTTCCGTGGCTAACGAGTAGTATTCTTGTAGTGTAGGGACTAAAAATTAATTTCGATAAATTAAAAAAAAATAAACTAATTAATGACTGCAAAATGTGAAACTATTTTAATATATCATTCTTTTAATATCAATAATTAATTATTAATTATCAATATCAATATTACTTTATTTATTTTATATTATAAGTATCTAGCCATTTTTTACACATTTTTTAAGTAAGAGCTAGTGCATTGATTTTGAAATAAAAAAAAAAATTATCCTTCTCTGATATTATCCTTATTTAAATATAAAGCATGTCATTTCAACAAGTAGTTATCTATTTTAATAAATTCTTTCTTTAAGAAAAAAAATAGCTTTCATTAAATTTGTTGATTGAAATTAAGGATGGCAATGGGTAGGGTACTACAGTATCTGTCCTCATATCCTTGTCTAGAAAAAATCTCATACCCATGTGTGTAGCAATTTCAATATTCTTCCCTATACCCTCCGGGTACCTAAATAACTAGACCCTTTACCCGCATATTAGTTAAATAAATTATACTTCTCTTATTTTTTTATCTTTAAAATTTTCAATTTCTTATTTTTCATAACTATAAAATAACATTACTATTTAATATTTAAATAAAAAAATCTACAAAAAAATAGCGTTGATGCACAACAGAGCAACAAAATAATTAACACAAAATATAGTTTAAAATTTAACATTACAAAGTGATTAATAAGGAGATGCAACAGGTAGCCACCATTCAGTAAATCCAAATCAAGGAGCCACATAATTCACAAGTTTGATGTATTAGTTTTTAGGCAGAGGGAAAAATGAAAAACAAAGGAGAAAGCTATACTTTTTTTTTTTTCCGCAGTGAAGTAGTTCAATAGTAATTACTTCACTAGTTAAGTTATTTTTCAATATATATGGGAAACAGGACGAGGTGGGTACTAAGGTACCCGTATCTATCCCCATTAAAAAATACAGCTAGTTACTTAAACTCGTCACCGAACCCAATTTTATGAATAATTATCCTCTCCATTGCGAATAATTTGTGCAGATTTGAGTCCAATTTTCATCCTTAATTGGAACATAAGTTCAAACTTTGCAAAGCATATCTCTAAAGGAGTGGTATAATTCTTAGAATAGATAGACAGTCGTATACTAACTAAATTAAATTCTTTATAAACATAAAACACAAATTTTAACCACGTCAAGTAATAATATCTTGTTTTAAATACAAGTTGTACTATTTAAGTTAAGCCAACAATTAAAAAAACAATAATTAAATAATTCTTAGAATAAATATCTTGTTTTCACCTGCTGGCTTACCTATGTCATTCCACGTTAAAAAACAACAGAATTTAAAGACCCTGTCATTACCTGCAACTATTTAATTACTGGATGGTAACTAATCAAAGCAACTTAATTTTGTATAGAGCATAGAGCATGTTGGTCTAGTGGCTAAAAGAGAACACAACTTTAATTAACGGCATTTTAGTTAAAACTCACGTAATGTTTTTAAATTCCATAATTGAATAGTTCAACAAGACTGTAAGAAAGAATCAAAGATTACAGAGAAAGCTAATACTACCGAACATAAAATTTTGTTTATGAATGCAGAAAATTAATACAGACCCTGTACATTGTACAAGAACAATTGTTCATTACAACTAATACAACGGTTACTTACGTGTTAAAAAACACATTTACATATAAAATCAACTTAGAATGTATGCGTCTCAGTCATGTAGCTCAGTTGGTGAGCACATGAGGATATACGTGTGTGAATATCTGAGTTCAATCTCGTTATTGTAATTTCCTATGAAAAAAACAAAAGAAAAACCTTAGCATGTATGCAAAAGTGCAGGCCGTGTTGGATTCAGAGGAGAAAATATAAGAGCTATTAGATAAAGGTTAACTTTGAGTAAGTCCAAAAGCATTAGCATTAGAAGATGGAGAAGAACTTGAAGATGCAAATGCAGTAACAGAAGGAGCAATATATGTAGCTTTTGGCATCTCTAATGGCAGATTAGGCAATTGAGCTTCAAAATTAAGCACATGAACTGCTTGTCTAATTGTAGGCCTTAAAGTGTAATCAGGGTGAGCACACCATAATCCAACAATCATTAACCTTTCCATTTCATTCTCATCAAAATCTCAACACAATCTTGGATCAGCTGCTTCTAGAATCTTCTTACCCATTCCATAGAGTTTTCAAACGCATTCTACCATAACTACTTGTTCTTCTTCCTTGACTTTCACTTCAATTGGTTTTCTTCCACATGCTATCTCTAAACAAACAACACCAAAACTGCATACATATTCTCTGCTAGCTTTTCCTCTGGTTACGGATTCAGGAGCCATATATTCGATTGTCCCGGCTAAAACCGTTGTTTATGACCCTTTTCCATGATCCACCAATCTAGCTAATCCGAAATCTCCAAGCTTAGCATTGAAACTTGAATCCAACATCACATTGCTTGATTTAATGTCTCTATGAAGAACACATTGTTCCCACTCTTCATGTAGGTACAATAATGCTGAGGCTAGGCCTAAAGCTATGTTATATCTTGATCTCCATGTCAACAGGCTTTCAGTTTTGTTGCCGTAAAGATGAGAATCTAGGCTTCCATTTGACATGAACTCATAGATGAGAAGAAGATCATTTTTCTTGTGACACAATCCAATGAGTTGCACTAAATTCTTGTGTCTTAGTTGACTTATGATCTTTACTTCAGAAGCATACTCTTTCACACCTTGTCTAGATCCTTTTGATACCCTTTTAACCGCGACATAATCGTTTAAGTCTCTTATGAATCCTTTGTAGACTCCACCAAAACCTCCTTCTCCAAGCTTGTTTTCTTCTGAAAAGTTGTTAGTTGCTCTAACAAGTTCCTTGTAGGAAAATTGCTTAGGTCCACTCCCTCTTTCAAAATCATTGTCCATAGTAAGATCAAAATCATCTTCCTTGTCTCTTCTCTTCATCTTCAACATTATAAGCCAAGATATTCCCAAGATACCAACTAGAACACTTCCTCCGATGCTTAGCCCTACAACTAACCTTGTCTTGCTTTTGTGTTCGTGTTCTTCCGAGTCTAAACTCGAATCAAAAGACCATGAGCAAAGAGTGTGTATCTCAGACAACAACGCTGTTGGTGAAGAGAAACCAAACTCAACAAAATCTGGCAAGACCTCTCTTAAATCCACTACATGGGAGTATGCTTGTTTCACTGTGGTATTATCATCCTTATAACCTGTATATATGATGCTTAAATTGTGTGAGCTAGAATTGTATCTGATTTTTGCATCACATATTCTCCCATCCTTAATAGTAAACCATTCTGTAGTGAATGGACTTCTCATGGTTTTGATATTGACACCAACATGATCGTATTGGGGATCAAAACGGTTCCAAAAGGTGTCAAATTCAACTGCAACAAATGGATGTTCATTTGAAAATTTTGGATCCTCCATTTGTTGACGGCTCACAAGGCCAATACCAGTTCCATCTGGTGGCACAGGAAGTGGAAAGTTGGGTCTGGCAAGGAAGAATGTTATGCCATCTCCGCGTTCCGATTTGTTCGGAGTGTTGATTATGAAGGAGAAATTTGAAGTGAAGTCTGTGAGTTTTCTTGAGTCCTTTTCCCAAAGATGAGTTGTTTGTAATATGTGACCCTCCATATACTGTTTTTCTTGTACTGGGTGAGTTGGAGGCATCTCTTATCATGATAAACATCACCTTCAAAGTTTAAAGTTTTATCATCATCCTAGTTGAGAAATTGCTGAAAGGTGAAGACTAATTGAGCTGCATGAGGGATCATAATGAAAGAAAAAATTATCATGGTAACATACAAATAAGGAGTTAAATGAACTTGGTTACAGTATTTGCATGCTGCCATAGCCAAGGATGTTGTAAGGAGTTGGATTTTGTGATAATGTAAATTTATAGATGGTATAGAGGAGTTTAGCTGCTTTGCACATAAAAATTTTCTAATTTGGATAGTCACTAGTCAAAGAATTTATGGTTTCTTGTTTTTGGTTTGGTAAAGTTAATTTTTTGACGAATATCATTGGAATTTGGCAGTGGGTTGGTTAAACATCGTATTCTGGTTTGTGTTGTCTTTCTTTTATTGGAACAGATAACCACTGATATTGTTCTGATAGAAAAGAAAAGGCTTTTCTATGTCTATCATGCATAGAAGTTTTGGGGAAGATTAAAGAAAATTCTACCATGTTTCTAGTCCATATTCCCAGTCAAAACTGTAGTTTTTTCGAAGGAAAAAACAAGCTTTATCACATAACTCAAAGTCTCATTTGAATGAAAAAAAAAAACTGTGAGATTTTTTAAAACACTTTGTTTGTATACGATATTCTACCTTGCATTATATTTTATATTATATATTATTTAATATTCAGCAAATGATATTTTCTCCAAGAACATCTTTACACACTCTCAAAGAGTCAAAATGATCTTTACAAATAACTACAAAAAGAAATTATCCATCTAGAATGTGAGATGTCACATCCAAAATTATGAAACCAGAATTCTCCAGTAACTTGACTTCAAATTCCCTTTTGGTCACACTCACACATTGTACCTATTTCTAATATGTAACCACAGCAGGAGAAGAAGAAGAAACTGAATCAAAGATTGTGCTCATTAATGGAGGATAGTAACTTGGCTCATAAGGCATCTTCTGTGGGAGAACTGGTAAAGGAACTTCAAATTTAAGCACCTGAATCACTTGTCTTACATTTGGCCTAGATAAATAATCTGGATTTGCACACCAAAGACCAACAATCACTAATCTTTCCATTTGTTCCTCATCAAATTCTCCCTCAAGTTTTGAATCCACTGCTTCAAGAAACCTTCCAAGTCTATAGAGCTCCCAAGCCCACTCAAATATGGTTATTTCACCTTCCTTGGCTTCAAGATCAATTGGTTTTCTTCCACTTACTAACTCCAATGTAACTATCCCATAACTGTATATGTCAGATTCTTTCTTTGCCTTTCCTGTGGTGAAATATTCAGGAGCTATGTATCCCCTTGTCCCGGCTAGAATCGTGGTTTGTGACCCTTTCTCATGATCAACCAACCTAGCTAAGCCGAAATCTCCGAGCTTAGCATTGAAACTTGAGTCCAACATAATGTTGCTTGATTTGATGTCCCTATGAAGCACACATTGCTCCCATTCTTCATGAAGGTATAGAATTGCTGAAGCCAAGTCAATTGCAATGTTGTACCTCATCTTCCAAGTCAAGACGCTTTTTCCGCGATATAGGTGAGAATCTAGGCTACCATTCTGCATTAACTCATACAAAAGGAGGAGGTCTTTCTTCCTATGACACCAACCAATTAGTTGGACCAAATTCCTATGCCTCAGTTGACTAATGATATTCACTTCACTTGCATATTCCTTTATTCCCTGCTTAGACTCTCTTGATATCTTCTTTATAGCAACATTAGAGTTTATGTCCTTCAAAAAGCCCTTATAAACACAACCAAAACCACCTTGTCCAATCTTGTGTGCCTCAGCAAAGTTACTTGTTGCTCTTGCTAGTTTTTTATAGGGAAACCTCTTAGGTCCAGTTCCCTTTTGGAATTCATATTTCACTTCTTGCTCAGAAGGTGAATCTTTCTTTTTCCCTTTAAACCTTTTCCACATTAAAACACAAACCATCCCTATAATGAGAAAACTTCCGGTCATACCTATGCCAACCCCTAATCCCACCTTTGAGCCTTTGTTTCTCTCTTCTTTAAGGCTAATTTTAGGAGTGGAAACTGGTGAAGGAGTAGGATTTTGGGTTGGTGAGGCAGCCCAAGAAGGTCTATCATGTGACAAACCATCATTAACCTGTAAACTTGAACTAAATGACCATGATCTTAATTTGTTCAACTCAAACCAAGATCCTGTAGCAGAAGAGAAGCCAAAGATAACCTTGTCTGGAAGGCAATCTCTCAAATCAACTATGTATGAGAGTTGATCTTTTACTTGATTACCTTTTGTGTCAATTCCAGTGAAAGAAACACTTAAATTAAAAGTACTAGCGTTGTATTGAATTGTAGAATGATAAATATTCCAATGTTTCATATCAGTGCTCCAATTCTTAGTCAAGCTAGATTTCATAGAGTTGAAATTGATACCTACATGATGGAGTGGTGGACTCGGATCCCATTCATTTGCGTGTGTGTCGAACTCAACTGCGAAAAACTTATGCTTAGTTGAGTTCAGTATTTGGTCAGCATCCACTAGACCAAGACTACCTCCTTCTATATCAGTTGGAAGAGGTAGATTTGGATCTGCAAGGAAGAAAGCCAAGCCATCTCCATAATCATATTGTTTTGAGAAGACGATAAAGGAAAATTTGGTAGTGAAGTCAGTGAGATTTCTTGATTTCTTATCCCACAGATGCAATTGCTCAAAACTTGTGACTCTCCCAACACTGAAAGATTTCCTTTCAAACATTGAGGTTAAAGTGAGTTGGATCGCTGAATTTAACCGAGAAGCATCTCCTTCTAGATTCACATCACCATCCTTAAAGCCTTTGAAATTAAATGAAAGTGAATTTGCACGTGTTATCATATAAAGCAAGAAAATGATTCCCATTGCATAGAGAGCCATCTCTTGGTGAAAATTGTCTCTGAAATCTTTCAATACAAATGAATCTTGTGTGTTTTGCTTGTCTTTGTTTTTCTTGTTTATGTGACTTAGAAAATGACTACATTTTTGTAAGTTTTATATTTTGTCTTGCAATATAGAAATGTGTAGGGCCATAAACCTCTTCTCTTAGAAGCTTCAGATTCATCCTTTTAGGACCCTTTAAATTAATAAGCAATAGAATATACTATGTCCCATTTGAATCCATATATATTAATACAATACAACGTAAGATGCTTGGCCTGCAAAGAAATCCATTTCGGACTATGCAATGCTATGGTTTACATTCGTTTTACCAGTAGCTTAATATTTCTCACTTGTTATAGGGAGGAATCGAGGGATTACGTTTGAGATAGATAATAAAACTATAATATAATAGGGTAAAACATAGTTCATAATAAGAGAATTGTCTCATCTTTTGTATATTTTGTTATAGTCAAAATTTTAACTGATTGCGTCAAACTTAATTCAATATCTTAAATATTATCATTCTTTATATTTTCCTAAGTGAACAAATAACGGATATTGGTACTTGTTGAAGGAACACAAACCAATCAAAATTTATGTTTAATTAAAGTTTGTGTATGGAAAGGGAAGTTCAAAGGGAGGGATCATGGATGGGACTAGGAGAATACATACTGAAAGAAGACGACAATTATCAAAAACCAAAGGCAAATATAAGAAAGTTCGATATACTTGTTGTTTTTCCCCTTATGAAAGCTGTACTTGTATATCTTATCGTTTTATTTATTTTTAATTTCTCTGTTTTCATGGGCTGACAAGTTTTTACGCGTATATTTCCTTATCGCAAGCTATATCCATGTTGAATACTAAAATCTAATGAAATTAATTTTTTTTACGATTCAAAATAATATAGATTGGCATATATGTAAGTGCTACAATTCATGTACAACAACTCTAATTCTTACAAAATAAGTTCTTTCTACCATACACCACATTCTAAGTGGTGTATGGTACACCACCTAAAATATGTATACAGAACTCAATCGAAAACGTTTAATATAATAATAAATTATGTATTTTGTAGGTATGTATACCTCTTTGATTTTTTTTTCTTTTAAATGGGCTATAATCAATTAAATAATTTGATGACTTGTGTATGGTACACCACTTTAAAATTGGCGTATCCTAAAATCTAACTACAATATATATATATATATATATATATATTAAAAAATTGTTATAATTAGTTGTAGTCAGTGGTGGATGCTTGAATCAATTTTTTGAGGGGCCAAAATAATTAAGTAATTTATTAAAGATTTAAATCCATTTATAGTTTATAAATTTTTATATAAAAGAAATTTCAAAATGAAATATAAAAAGCTTAAAAGTATTGCAGCACACATGAAAACTATAACATAAAAACCAGTATAAATTTGGAGAGAAAAAAAAAAAGAAGAAACGGGTATGAATTGATTTTTTTTTTTAAAAAAAAAAACAAATACAGTTCTAGGTTCCTTACATTAAAGTAATTACATAACTAAAAAAACAAACACAATAGTAATAAGGTAGGAAAAAATAATATACCAGGATACCAAAATTAACTTGAACTTGAATTATAAGTCTTATTATATTAAGTGAAGTTGGTTATATAGATCATAAAATTATCTATAATAGGGTTTAAACAAAGTTTTTACACCAGTTAGTTATTGGAGCATAATGCAACTCTCCTCTTTTTTTGAGTTTGGGACTGAAGTGTGTTTGGTAACATTAGCTTATAATTTATTTAGGAGTTTGTAGCTTATTGTCAAGTGGGGGTGTTTAGTGACAACAAACTTATAGCTTTTATAAGCTATAAGCTAGCTTTCATAAGCTAGCTTATGAAAAACTACTTCAAGTAGCTTATAGCTTATGAAAAGTAGCTTTCAATAATTCTTTTCTATTTTACCCTCTAGTCATTTATTATATGTTTACTCTGTCAAATAATTTATTACATGTAATTATTACTTGTCCTTTTAAGTTATTTAACAAATATAAACTACCTAATAAACTAATTTTACCAAACACTTATACTCAATTATAAGTCACAAGTCATAGGCTATAAGCTACAGACTATAAGCTATAAGTCATAAGCTATATAAGCTAGTTTTACCAAACAGAACTTGAATGTTGTTGGATCAATTGTAAGTTGTTTGCTCTCTTGTAAGAATAAAAACAAAGCTTAAATTTCAAGAAGCACACTAGTTGGGAAGAGGAGTGATCGTAGAGCTTCTAATACCTAGAATTACAAGAGCAATATTTTCCACAATTTTTATGAAAAAAAAAGAAACGTAAAACAAAAAATAAATTATTATTGTCACTCTCAAAAGTATATTATCATTCTTTTTATCATTTTAATAATATTTATGTATAAATACTTTTATTTACTTGGTTTAAAAATACTTTTTAAATATAAAAATAATTTAAAAGAAGTGACAATAAACCTAAAGAACGAATGATAATAATAGCAACATCCCTTCGAGAATTCGTATGATAAAAACATTATCTACAAAACATTTAATTTTTATTCGTTGAATTAAAATGGTTTCTACTTAATTATTAAAACAACAACAGTATTTAAATTATTTATATATCTTTAAGATTAGAAAAGATGTTGAGGTAAACGCATAGTTGTCTACCAACAAGTTATTAGTGTGAGTGGTTCGATACTCTCACCACTTAAGCAAGTCGTGTGTTAGATTTTTGTGAATTTGCTAAGAGCATTTTACCTCTTAGTGGGTCGTCCCGGTGCAAATAGGACTGCTTTGGCCCAATGTGGTTAAACGTATGATTGTCTTGTTGTGGGTAGTTGTAGTTGTTCTGCAAGCGGGGAAGGAAGGAGAGTGCTTCACAACAGCAATTAGAGTCGTACGTGGTAGTGATTAGGATGGCAGCGACGATACTCTTGTTGGTTGGTTGGTTGTTGCCGCTTGTGATCAAGATGAGTAATTTGAATCAAGAGAAAAGTAAAACCCCAAAATTTCCTTTGTTAAGGAGAAATTTATTTTGCAATATTGAGATTAGAGATTAGGGAAGGAGAAACATATGTCTAAACAAGGAAATCATGAAACACAGCTATGTCCATCATTTACTAATAGAATGAGATTCAGAAACTTTATTTTCATCATTGTTTGAATCCTTGTATCTACATATGCTCACGATAACTACACCAACCACCGCCATACAACAGCGATGATCGGCTCGATGGTGGAGAGAAAACAGTATCTTATAAATGTTATTGGCTTTGCCATTAACCTATCTTCATAGAGAACGTCAGATTAATTTTAACAAGATCTAGTGATTGACAAAACAAAGAGCATCAATGGTCCTTTAGATTTTAGGACCACCTTAAACAAAATCTTAAGTGTTACAAAATACAACATACAAGATGCTTAAATTACAATACCCTCTCCTCTTATTTGAAAAATTGTACCTCTCTCGCCTCTAAGAGTTTTAGTTTGCACCTCTTTTCCCAGGAGTTTTGTTTGCATTATACTTAGGGCTTGTTTGAAATAGTTTTGGTTTTTAGTTTTTAAAAATTGTATTATAAAACTGTTTTCAAAAACAGTTTTTAAAAAAAGTTAGAGGAGTTTTCAATATAAATTTGTGTGTAAATTCAAAAAACTGAAAATCAAAACATATTTGAGATGTTTTCATATTTTGGTTTTTAAATACTGAAAAACAAAAACTATTCCCGAAAACTGTTTTTGAAAACTCGACTGTCAAACGGTTTTTTTAATTTTCTGTTTTTAAAAACAGAAAACTATTTTCAAAAAGAGAAATTAAATAAGCCCTTAGTTTATTCATTTTTATGTAAAAATATTTGGAGTGAAATTCCAAACTTTTTATTTTTTGTGAATATGAAATATGATGCACTCGATAAAAGCCCAGTTTATATAATTTTGCATAAAACAGGACACAGGACTAAGCCCAACCTAATTGTCAGAAACAAAACTCTTGAAACTCTCTTGTCCTGCACCTAAAACTTAAACCGAACCGAAGCGTTCCGTCGTCTCCGTTGAAGCGTGATTCTCATTTCTTATTTGAGTTTGTCGATTATCAAAGGTATTGCCACAATTTCTACGCAATCTTATGTTTTTTCATGTTACTCATCATATTATTTCACTGATCATTGCATTTCCTAATTTTTTTTTTTTTGGATACATGCATTTCCTAATTGTAATTGCACGTTGTTTCCTTTGACCTTGTTGCATTTGTGAATGTATTTATTGTTAGTCTCTTTTTATCAACTAGTGTTCTATAACCATGCAACACTATTTTCAATTATAAGCAAAAATAATTAATTTTATACTTATTAAAAATGTTGGTTAACCTCATTTAATATTATTAGTTTCAAGTAAAAAATAATTTATTTTTTTATATTGCCCCTATTAAATTTATTATAGAAAGATAAATATGTTTAAAATATATGGGTATGTGGTACATAGTTCAATTCCTAATATTGTAATTTCTTTGTAAAAAAAATATTAATATATAATTATTACTTTTTTTATGATAATATATAATTACTACTTAAATAATAAAATAAGTTTATATATTTAAAATATAAATTTAAGGATAAATAAAATATAAAAATTTTACTATAATAGTATAAAAATATAATTATGGTATAAAGTATTATTATTTTTATATTGTTAATATGTCAAAATTTAATATTAAATAACTTATTATGCATTTAATTTTATTCAAAATTAATCTAATTAATTAAAAATTACTTTTGATAATTAATTTATAATTTTTAAAAACTATTTTATACATATAATTATTTGTAATAATTAATGAAACATTATTTACAAACATTGGATGAAGAACCTACGTTAATCACATGATTTATGCTCACAATTTTCCTCACGATGACACGTTTTTAATCTTTAAATTTCATTTTCACATTATAGTTTTAATTATAAAATAATTAATATTAAAAGTTTTTTTAAAAAATTAACAAATATGGGCTAAATTTCCAATCAAAATTTTAAGATTAATACTCTCAATTTTATTTTAAAATTATATTTGAATTCTATTTTTACATTATAGTTTTAATCATAAAATAATTTTTAAACTGTAAACTAATATTTTTGATATACTGTGCCAAGTATTTCAATTGATGACAGAAAAAAAAAAGCCCAAAACACTCATTCAATATAACCTTAGGTTTTTTTTACTGTTTTAAAAAATTAAGGGCTAAAGGCCCAATTCACAATCAATTTGTTTTTCTTTGAAAAAGGAAGAACCTGGACAAAAAAAAAAAAGGAAGAAGGATGCTTAAACCCTAGGCTTTCCGTCCTTCCTTCGCTGGTTTTCTTTCTCATCTCCCAAACCCAAACCCTCCTCATGCTTCCTTCATTCTTTCCTTCGCCCCGCATACCAAAACGACGTCGAAGCTACAGATCTGCGCCACCGTCTTGAGCCAACTTTCATCCCTCTAGCCGGATCCCGCACCCGAAGCAAGCTCCTCCCACCGCCGCTCACAGAATCGTCGATATTGAACAAGATTTTATTGTTTTTGGTACTGCTTTCTCCTCTCCCTCTTCGTTCCCACTCACATTCGGTTCTCTTGTTTTTTAGATTCTCTTAGACTCTTAGGACAGGACAGAGTGAGATTGAAATTGATAATTGATGAATAGAAATTAAAAAGGAGATGAACATGAAGCTATTCATAGCCTAAGCTGAGAGGTAAGAAAAAGAGAATAGGGAAGAAAGTAATTTGAGTGAGTGGGTGAGGGTGAAAATGGAATTTCTAGTGTGATCACCTAGCCACAAAATGTGATTAAAAAAGTAAACTGATAAGGTTAAATAAGTAAGTTCACGTTTTGAACAGTAGTTGCATAACTAAGAATTGCAAACATGAACACTCTAGCATTATATAATTTAATAGATTTCAAGTCAATTTCCGTATTTCAGATTGGTTTCGCTTTATTCTGTAGGTTGGGTTGTTGAAAGATGAGTTTGATATCTCAAAATGCTGCCTCTAAAAATGAGATGAAGAAGAAGACGAAGAGGGAGGAAGAAGATGATGAAAAAGTTATTGCAGATGGGGAGGACTCTGATGTTGAGAATGATACGTTGAAATTGAAGAAGAGGAAGAGAAATGGAAATGGCAAGGAAGAACAGTTAGTCGTAGAACAAGTGAAAGAAATGAAGAAGCTGGAGAACTTTCTCTTCGCCTCTTTGTATAACCCTGTTGAATTTGGAAAGGAGGATGATGAAGTGGAAGCTCCAAAGGCTTCGGATTTGTACTTCACTGACTGTTCTGCGGATAGTGTCCTCTCTCTTCACCAGGAAGATGCTGAGTTCTCCGAGGAAAGTGATGATGAAGACTGTGACCGTGCTGTGCAAAGGAAGCCCGTCTGGGTGGATGATGAAGAAGAAAATACCAAGGTAAACATAGCCAAAGTTAACAGGTTGAGGAAGTTGAGGAAGGGGGAGGATGAGAAGTTGATATCCGGATCGGAGTATGTGTCAAGATTGAGGGCTCAGCATGTTAAGCTCAACCCAGGAACTGATTGGGCACAGGTTGATTCAAGGTTGAAAGGTGATGGATCTTCTGATGATGAGTTAACAGATGAAGAAAATGAAGCTGTTGTGAGGCAGGGTTATCAGGATGCGGATGATATTCTTAGGACAAATGAAGATTTGGTAGTGAAGAGCAGCTCGAGATTGTTGCCGGGACATGTTGAATACTCAAGACTTGTGGATGCAAACATACAGGATCCTTCCACTGGTCCTATAAATTCGGTCCAGTTCCATCGAAATGCTCAGCTGCTTCTTACTGCAGGGTTGGACCGGAAGCTTAGATTTTTCCAAATTGATGGCAAACGGAACACCAAAATCCAAAGCATCTTCCTCGAAGATTGTCCCATTCGAAAAGCATCTTTCTTGCCAGATGGATCTCAGGTTATTTTATCAGGAAGAAGGAAGTTCTTTTATAGTTTTGATTTGGTTAAGGCCAGAGTTGACAAAATAGGTCCTCTGGTTGGTAGGGAAGAGAAGAGTTTGGAAGTTTTTGAGGTGTCACCCGATTCTCAAACAATAGCCTTTGCAGGTAATGAAGGTTATATTTTACTGGTTTCAACCAAAACAAAGCAGTTAGTTGGTACTCTAAAGATTAATGGTACAATCCGTTCCTTAGCTTTTGCCGACGATGGACAGCAATTGCTGAGCGCCGGTGGCGATGGCCAGGTTTACCACTGGGATCTGAGAACAAGGAATTGCTTACATAAAGGTGTAGATGAAGGTTGCATAAACAGCACAGCGCTTTGTACTTCTCCGGGTGGTACTCATTTTGCAGCTGGTTCAGACAGTGGAATTGTGAATGTTTACAACAGAGAGGAATTTCTAGGGGGTAAGAGAAAGCCCATCAAGACCATCGAGAATTTGACTACGAGAGTGGATTTTATGAGGTTTAATCATGACTCTCAGATATTAGCAATCTGTTCAAGCATGAAGAAAAGCAGTTTAAAATTAATACATATCCCATCATATACCGTGTTCTCCAACTGGCCGCCATCAAATGCGAGCCTGCATTATCCCCGCTGTATTGATTTTAGTCCCGGTGGTGGTTTCATGGCAGTGGGAAATGCTTCAGGCAAAGTATTATTGTACAAGTTGCACCATTACCAGCATGCATAAGGTAGATTTCACAGTGGCAGAGTTTGAGAATTTTGTTGTATTCTTTCTGGAAAGTTTTGAGACTTGTTTTTCGTTATTAATTAATGAAGCTTCATGTGTTTTCTTTGTTATAGACCAACCTTTGTCTTATAATAGATTCTAGTGTCAACTTTTAAATTCGTCAATAAATTTGGTTGCAGACAGATGAATCTTTGAAAATGTGCGATATTCTAGTCTGTATGGAATTACAATAATTAGTTGCCTTAACATGTAGAACCCAGACATATTTTCTCTTCACTTTTACTCGAATCCTCCTACTTGTGAGGAATGTATTTGATAATTTTATTGTTCTAAGACTCAATATTCAATGTGTATTAATTTTTGAATTTAACAAAGTAATTTTCCTTCCATTCCAAAATTATTGTCATTTTAAGTTTTTTCACATATATTAAGAAATTATTGATATTGATAAATGTTTAAAAATTATTGTTATTTTAAGTTTTTTCACATATATTAAGAAATATATTAAGAAATTATTGATATTGATAAATGTTTAACATGAATGTACTAAGATATCCATTTAGAAGCTAAAGCGGTTGACAAAATAATTAAAAAGAGAAATGATGATCGGTGAATAATAGAGGTGATAAGAGGAAAATATTAAAATATGCAATTTATTGCATATTGGAATCCTAAAGTAATAATTGTTTTGGAACAAGATTTTGAGTGCAAAATAACTACTCTCTCCATTCCACAATAAGTGTCATATTTGACATTTTAAAAAATTTTATATTATATCTAACTTTACAGTTTCAATGTAATATTAGTTATCAATTTCTCATTTTCATGTCATATTATAGGTCATTTTATACTTTCAATGCAATATTAGTAAATGTGACACTTATTCTGGATCGAAAGAAGTATAATTTTGGAATGGAGGGAGTAGAACAATATTTAGGAGGACAATTAAAAGAATATAACATCACTCTTTAAATATATAGCTCCTTGATACCTATTTTTATCTTCTCATTTTAGAATGTGCCGCACTCTTTAGATATATACTTTCTTGATGTTTATTTTTATCTTCTCATGTTAGAATAAAATACACATGTTAAGAAAGAATTACAATCATTATTCTTATTTTTATTAAAATAATTATAATAATTTTTAAAGTTCTTATAATATTCTTTATTTCATTTTATTGGTTTAATAGTAAAGCATTATTTAGTATTTCAATTAAATATAAAAATAAAATAAATAAAAATGTATTTAACGTTATATTAAAAATATAAGTGAACACATAAATTTTAACTTGTGCTCATAGATACATATTAAAAATGATTATTTTACTTACGCCGAGTGCATTAATTATATCCCTTATCGCCCATTACATAATAACCACCTTTTATATGAAATTTTATGTTACTAATCATTGATATCATTGTTAACATTACTTTATGCACACAAGTCAGAAACATCCATTTGATAAAAAGGGGATGGAGGGACTAGCTTTTATGTTTCATATTAAAAAAATAAGAGATAAAAGAGAATGAATTCCTTTAATATTGTGTAAGTTTAACCATTTTAATTGACTTATAAGATTGAATATTTACCATATTTAATTACTTTTTATTATATTAATTCTGTTTCAAATTCCTAACAACACAAAACAAACAAAAAAACCCCAAAAATTTATCCATTCTAAACTACTTTAGATTTTACTGGATATACTTGTATATTCAAAACCATGGGTGGTAAAACAAGAAGAAAATATAAATTAGTACAACATAAATTGGAAAGCAACTTCCCATTTCTCTAGTTTATTTTATGGAGCTGAAAATATAAATTACAAACAAACGTTTCATGTCCCTGTTTATGAACACTGAGCATCATTATTTGCCCCAGCATGTACAGAAGAAGGTGAAGTCCAACTGTATCTAACTCTGGAAGCAACTTGCTATTTATCTCTAGGATCATTTTAGGGAGCTCTCAATATCTATTACAAACCGATATTTCACATCCCTGTTAATGACCCTCTCAAGAGCTTCGTTCGCATACTCAATTGGAATCACTTCTATAGTTGGGTAAATCCTGTTTGCAGCACAGAAGTCAATCATCTCTTGTATTTCTTTGGTACCACCTGTAATACTTCCGGAAACGGTCTTCGATCCTGTCAAACAAACAGATTATGCATATTGAAATTGACCATTACAACATACTTACAATAACAATAACAACAAAATTCTTATCTCACTTCGTGAGGTTGACTACATGAATTATGTGATGCCATTATGCTCGATCGAATACACATTTTTAAAAATATTATTTACCAATCATTCCAACAAATTTTCTATGTTTCAAAAGCAAAGTACCTATATTTAGGCTTGCAGGGCTGAACTTGACTTCACTTGGGAACCCAGCTAGGACTAGAACACCATATGTCTTCAACAATGCCATGTAAGGATCAAACGGGTGATCACCAGATGCTGTGTCAATGATAAAATCCAAGGATTTAGCCAATGCCTGCATGACAAAAAAAGAAGCATAGGTCATCTAGAATCAGTATTCTCTTCATCATCTTCTGAAATACTCCTCGTCCTTATTAAAAGGCAATTGTAAGTAAATTACACATATCAATAAAAGTAATTAAATTTAGTTGGTTTCATTAATTTTCTTAAAAAAATCTACAATATACCAATTTTATTCTCCTTTCGGTAACATGTTTAATAGTTGCAAAGAAAACAACTAGTCAAAGTCTAACACAAGGGCAAATGGGGAAAAATAAATATTGTAAAAATGCCTTATAGAAAGACCGCCATTTCATATATATTGAGGACCAAAAGGCGTATGTCAAAGATGCTCTATGTTGTTCTTACCTTCATTTGCTCTTGATTTGATGAAACAACGAAGTTGTCTGCACCAAGCACGCTAAGTGCCTCCTCTTTCTTGGATATGCTAGAACTGAAAACTGTTACACTCAAACCAAATGCCTTTCCGAATTTTACTGCCATATGACCAAGGCCACCAAGACCAATCACTCCTAGAGATTTACCAGGTTGATTCATTTTGTGGCGCATCATAGGAGAATAGACAGTAATTCCAGCACATAGCAAAGGAGCTGCTGAAGCCAATGGATAGGTTTTGGGTATCACGAAGCAATACCTGCAGATGCAAGACCAAAATATGATATGAACTTACTAGAGCAATTAATATGGACAGAAACAAGTACTTTCAAGGCTCATAATAAAAAACCAGTATGCAAAGAACTCATTAAACTCAGAATACATGATTAGCAATTTAGCATCTAGTCATCTATCAAGTTTACCTTTCATGTACTACTGTGTAACTTGAGTATCCTCCTTTTGTGATTGTACCATCATAATCAACACCATTAAAAGTGAAAACTGATCCCTTGACACAATGAACTTCTAGTTTGTCATTACAATACTCACAATCCCTACATGAATTGATGTAAGTCCCCAATCCAACATGGTCACCAACGTTGAAACGCCGGACGTTAGAACCAATCCTTGTCACAATTCCAGCAATTTCATGTCTGATATGAACATAAGAACACAAATAGATTAGCTTAAGTATATAGGATTCTAATCCATACATAAAAGATAAACCCACATACCCAGGCACAACAGGATACATTGAGTCGCCATGTTTATTTCTTGTCCAAACTACATCAGCATAACAAACACCACAGTGTGTAATTTTAATATGAACATCTTCATTCCCAAGCGCCCTGAAAAATCACCATAATCATGTTGTCAATTTTTGTTCTTTTAAGGGAAAAAGGCCAAGTAGTCAATCTTTATCCCAAGAAAAGATTAATACGATAACAAAATATATATATAAAAATAATAAAATAAATTGACATCAGTGTGTAGCATCAAACCAAGAACTGCAGAAACTAATAGATGGTGGAGGTTAGGCTGCCATGGAAAATGAATGGGATCATGCATAGGAAAAAGTTTTATCCATTGTACAGAGTGGAATGAGAGGTACACATACCTGCGACTGAATTTATAAGGTGATAGAACTCCAGATGCATCTCTTGCTGCCCATGCTAGGCAATCTTCACCGGCACCTTCGGAACTCATAACTGTTCTACTCCACCATAAAGCAATTAACTATCAGTTTACTTTTCATGAAAATAATTAACATAAGGAAGTAAAGCATTAATTTGGAGCTCATTATCCTCATGTAATTTCTAATGAATCAGAGAAGTTGGGGGCAAAGAATGCCATATTTCCACAGAAGGGAAAAAGTCGTTGAAAATATCGGATTGAAGAGTGTAATTACAGGGAAAAAAAGTAGTCATATTCATCAATATTGAGCCTGTACAAGAGATATGCACTAAATGTTAGCAATTTTCTAAGAACAAATTTATTGACTGCAACCAAATAACCAAAAAGAACAAATGAGACCTTTTCTTCTCTTAGTGTATGGAAGACAGATACGTCATATATACATCAGATTGGTGCTACACAGTGTGTCTGTCATTATAGTCACAAAACCAGATGTTAATTGTGACAAAACAGCACTAACTACAGAGACTGTTTTAATTTTCTTACAGAAGAGTCACAATGCTTCATTTTGATGTGTTAAACCGAAAGCAGAAATTAATCGGCACCAGATAAGAAAACGCGTAGCATTGAAACAAAGAAGACGAAGAGGAAGAAACAGCATTGATCAAAAGCAAGCAAGCAAATCATGGATCTGACAATCAGAGACAAAACAGGAGGAATCTACGAAATCGGGATAAAAATCAACGGAGAATTGAAAAGAGAAGGAAAAAGGAAAAGATTTCTGAAATTCGATTTGAAAAAAGGGCAGAGCATGAGATGATTTTCCTAGTCAGATTCACGAGTAACGAAGGAAATCAATAAGAAAGGGATGAAATAAGCACATTTGAATAAAATTGTTAAATTAATGAGTTTTTGATTGTAATGTTAGGTTTTCAAAGAGAGAGAGATAGTACTGTAACCTGTGTGACAGTGTAAGTGTAAAGGATCGACGGAGAGGAAGAAGAAGAAGAGTATAGCGTGTTTCCTTTCCTTCCCCACCCGATAACTCAAAACTCAAAACCAATCTGTGTCCATGCATGATGTCATGTCACCAATTTGTTATTTTCTTTTTATTATTATTTTTTTGAGTTGTCCACTGCACTAAGAAGAAAACAGGATACATGCAAGAGAAAAAAGCTATATTAAGTAATTTATCACATCACATGTACTTTCCACCATCATGATATATATCTTAACTAATATTTCAAGACAATTTAAGAAAAATAGTTAAATTATAAAAATTAGAAAGGTTAATTAGATTTTTATATATTACACTAATTAAATTTAAATTTAATTATTTTTTATTAATGAGATGACTTTAAAAGTTAAAAAATCATAATTTTTTTAGTTATTAAAAATTGTGGGAGACATTGCTCTTGCAATTCCAAATGATTGAGCATTATGGTTACTCCCCCTCCCAACAAGTGCGCTTCCCGGAATTCAAACTTGTGTCTTCATCCTTAGGGGGTTCAAGTTGCTTACCACTTGTCCAACACCTTGTTGGTGTTAAAAATTCATAATTAATGCTTCTAGTTTTATGTGTAGGAGCTTACTTATGGACCAAGACTTTTTAATAGTTAGAACTTATATTATGGAACGAGGAAATATTATTAATAAAAGAGCACTAGAAGTGCTAAAATGGTACATGTAAGTAGATTAGTATAGGAAGAAGCATCCTAACAATAAGAAGATTAAATAGCCATACACCCTGATGAAGCTACACGCCAATCTGAAAAATCATAGTAATTATTAACGACTACGCTAAACCATGTCCACGACCAAATCTTGATTAAATCCAGGATCTCTAGCGCATCAATAGAGTCATTCTTCAAGATGATAACATTTTTTCCTAGCCATAAAGATCACATAGTGGCCAACCAAATGATGAGACCTCGCAATGTAAATTTTTTCCCCATGAAAATAGCTGCAAAAGGTTAGGAACCAAGCATTGATGTAATTATCTAAAGAACCCTCAATATCTAGCCACGATAGAACTTTTTTCTATATTAAAACAGAGAAATCACACCTAAAAAATAAGTGACAAATGGACTTGTCATCAAACTCACAAAAAGAATAGAAAGTGGAGATATCATCATTTAAAATACCTTTATTTGGGAGGTTAGCTTTAGAAGGAAGCCTCTCCATTAACAATAACCACCCAAAAATAAGAACTGAATTTGCCAAAAAGAAAAAAAAATATTTTGCAAAATGATAGGCTAGGTAGGCGATCGAGCACACAAAGCAGACCCGATTACATATGCAAATTTTGTTGAAAATTCTCTTGGATGGTTGAAAACCAATTAGTACCTTTATACTGTGACACCTTACGGAGAGAATTCCACCAAGGAGAACATGAAACACGCGCATTGCTGGTCAACAAAGAAAAGGCAGAATCCGAACACCCCAAACGTGACCGGATAACTTTGACCCATAAGGTTCCTTATTAGATTTACATACATCTTCCCACTTTACCCATGCAATTGTCTTCCGATCTAAATTTCCACTCCAGAGGAATCACCTTTGAATTTTCCGAATTTCATTTAGGACTCTAGAAGGTGCTCAAAATAGAGAGAAAAAATGGATCGATAAGCTTGTAAGAACAAAATTAATGAGTACTACCCGTCCACTCAAGGAGAGATGTCTTCCCTTCCATGATGAAAGATTGCTTTTGAACCTATCAATGACCGGTTTCCAAGTGTTGCATCGATTAAAATTTGCCCCTATTAGAATGCGGAGGTAAGAGAAGAGAAAGTTTCCCACTTTATAGTGAAGGAAAGAAGAAGCAGCATCTAGAAAGGTTGGATCTACATTAACCCCGAAAATGTTACTCTTATAGAAGTTCACTTTTAGCTCCGATGTCCACTCCAAGCACCTCAAGACTAAATTAATAACCAAAAAATTCTCTCAAGACGCTTCTCCCATGATTATTGTATTATCCGCATATAGGAGAATTGAAATTTGTGTTTTGAGAACCAACCTTGAAAGGAACTTGCCCAGTGAAACAACATTCCGAATAAGGCCATTAAAACCTTCCGAAACAAGCAAAAATAGAAATGGTGCCAACGGATCCCCTTGTTTTAACCCACGTTGAATTGTATGGTTGTTCAAAGTCGACTTTGAGAATATAACACACTTTTGTTTACTATTTTGCATAATCTACCGCTTTTGAAAGCACCACCACTCCATCTAGAATATACCTCCCTTTGAGAAAAGCGGATTGTGATCATGAAATAATAGAAGGCAATATTTCTCGCAATCCGAGCATAAGGATTTCTAAAAGGATTTTGTAGAGGCTACCAAGAGAGTGATATGCCTATTGTCCTTAGCTCTATGGGGATTTGGCACTTTAGGTATAAGAGCGAGAAAGTATGAGAACAACCCTTTTGGAAGCTTTGCAAAATCAAAAAATTCCCTAACCATAGCACATATGTCAGATTTCATTATTAACCAGAATTTCTTGAAGAAACTGAAGTTGTATTCGTCAAAATTTGCAAAAAGGGAAGTGAAATGGTTAGTTGAAAACTCCTTAATCTGTGTTGCCTCCTCAATCCATCTTTCACCATGACATGACATATATTAAGTTGAACTGATGATGAAAAAATTGGATTATTTATTCTTGTTTTAAAAATCATAATGGGCTTTTTTGGTTATGAAACGGGGCTCTATTTCCATTAATGGGCTTGACCATTGCGATTAATTAGAGACCCACATTTTCTGACTAAAAAACAGGTGGATCAGATTAGCACCATTCCTATTGGGACTGATACCATCATTTTTAGCATATAAATTTATGGTTCTTATATATAAAAAGGATGGTGTCACTCCCAATAGAAATGGTGCTAATCTCATCCTCCAAAAAACATAGTTCTGCTTTTTCTTGGGCGAAAACGTCATCGAAATGGCCCAAACTGTGGAAACTCATGGATCAATCAAAATATATTATTGTTCACCAAAAAAAAAATATCAAAATATATTATCAGACCAAAAAGAAAATTGAGAGTGAAAATATTAACCGCTTAAATATCTATATTTAACTGTTTATAAAATTGTATTGTTAAGATCTATTTTTGTTTTATAAAAATTGGTGAGAACTGAGATATGCTTTTTATATATTTTTTGTCGTGCTAAACTTTATCAGTATATCATCCGTACAATTAAGCATACATTATCACCCTTAATTCACTACATTTTTTTTTAAAAAAAAAAAAAAATCCAACTCAGCCTGTACCTAACCCACATTGCACTCATACTTTTAAGCTACGATACCAAAAAAAAAAAAAGTTACAAAATGAAATTCTAATATTTATTAGTATAAAATTTCTACTCAGAATATATATCCGATTCCGATGATTCCGAATTCCTTTTAGAACACACGAAGGGACAACCTCAATTATAGTAATTTACATGTTATTAAATCAACATAACATAAATCATATTCTAAAAGAAATTTAAAATCATTAATATATGTCATAAATTAATTTTTTAATTGAGTCTTTACATTTTTATTTTGTAATTTTTTAATAATTCAAATTGATGTTGTTACACTTTAAGTATTTATTAAGATTTTTATACTAAATAGTATATAGTTAAAAAATAATTAATTTTTGAATAAATTTAATTAGTTAGTTATTATTCTTTAATTACAATAATTCGGTTAGTAATTTAAATAAATAATACCACAAAAATTAATTAAAGAAGAAAGCTAAGGAATCTATATTGTCACTCACTCAGATTACATTTTCCTTCGTAATAGTGTAAATTTAAATGTTAAAATGAACGAATATCGAGCCAATTATATGTCGCGAAGAAATAAAATTCATAACCTTGCAAACAACTTAACAAGTGCCTCTACTTCTTAAAGTGTAATAATTACATTATATTTAATAATTTAATTAACTTAGAAAAGCAAGTATATTTTGTTTCAATTGCATAAAAAAAGACATTAAATGTCCATGTAGCTCAGTTGGTGAGCATAAGAGGACATGCATGTAAGTATGGGGTTCGATCCCTAGTCGAATACTTTTCTATGAGAAAAGACATTAAATTGCTTTTAAATTTAAAAACAATGAATACTTTCATTTTTAAGAAAATATTGTTATTTATTATCTTGTCATAACAAATTAATTAATATTCTTCTTAATATTTTTTTGAAAAATATATGTATTCACTTTCCAAAAATCTACTTTGATAAAAAAGACACATGTTCTTATTAATATACGTTACTTTGACGGTAATTCTTTTTTTAAAAAAAAATCAAATCAATAAATTAGAGTACTGGAAGCACTCCGGAAACATAGAAATACAACTAGTTCAAAAGAAAATACAAAAAAAGTGTGTAATTGTCCAAAAAAGTGTGTTACAATTGTCTCCTAATAAAATTTCAAAATTCTTGGATTTGCATCCTCTCTAGTACGATATATATTCAGCATTTTTCTAGTCATATCTTAGTTGTGTATTTTATTTATTTTTCATTTTATCACTCTCAATAAATCAACGACTTAGATGGGTGCTGGGTAGATCTAACACAATAGACAATCTGCTTCTCTTATAACCTAAGAAATTAGGTAATTTGATTATTGACTTTGTTTTATGTAAGGTATTTTAGTTTTGATCATTACTTATTAACAGCTTAACTTGTTAATTAAGGGATATTGTTTTGTGCATATTTAATTTGAATATAATGACCATGTGGCTTTGTTTGTGAAGCGTGAGAGTGGGGGAAAGCATGTGAAAATATTTAGCAGTCTCAAGATCAAGTTATCACTCTTCGGCAATTTAATTTAATTAATTAATTCAATTAATTAATCAAAAGCAGAACTAACATCGAGTAGATATATTAAAGGGACATTTTTGTTTGTTAGAATTATAAGACGATATGTTAATTAATTTGGAGATGTCGTGAGTTGTTTGACTAATTATGCCCATCATTTGTTGATGATTGACACCTGTCTGTGAGACGTTAACCCCAAGGCTTTCTTTATTCTCAAAATAATACTCCAAATAATTAACCGTGCACGTTTGATTTTCAGTTAGTTAAACTTAACTTAATTATATTAATAATTATTAATTAGTTAATTATTTGGATGTAAACTTCAACTGTGTAACAGACATGACACTTTCTTTTTTTTTAAAAAAATAATTTTAATTAACTGAAAATCAAATATATACAAAAAGATCTAAGTAACAACAAAATTAACACGATTAATAATTAAAAATTAAATTAAAAAAAGTTATATTCACTTTATTGATTTTAACTTAAAAAACGAAATATAGTTACAGTTTGAATAGAAGAAGAGTATTGATTGTTTAAGGAAACAAGATATCTTCATTGGACACAAAATCTCTATCACATGGGCTACTGCCAATCAGCATAAGTTCCAAAAGCGTTCTATTTCACTAAACAATCCAAAAAGTATTTAAAAAAAGGGTTTAATAACAGTTAGTGGTAAGCACTAATAAACATTATGGTTATGGGATTGGTAAAGTTTATTTTAATTTATAGAATTGGATATTCTCTCCCATTTCATGACATATATAAAGTGAACCTTAGTTTTTCTCTAAATTGCAACGTTTTATTTCATGATATATAAAGATATTATTTCACGGTTGTACGAATTGTATGTTTCCCCTTTATTTGAGGATCACAGTAATCTGTGATTGTCAATTGTCAATTTTAAAGAGAGAAGATGAGAGGGAAAATAAATAAATAAATCTATTAATTAAAAGTTAATAAATTATTTGGGATCTTTAATTTAAGGAGATCACTTTAAGATAATCCAACAAACACTACATGAGATCAAGAATGCAATAACAAAATAACAAAAGATATATATATATATATATATATATATATAAATGATTATTTAGTGTTATATTAATAAATATTTTTTTTATAATTGAAATACTCTCACATCAATTTTAATTGAAAAATTATTACTCAAAACTTTATTTCTTAACCATTAGACCAATTATTTATTGGGTATTAATTAACCAATATGATATAGACTTAAAATAATAAAATTCTTTGTTAGTATAAATATTAAATATTATACTAAAATATAATAAACTAATAGTATATATTTAATTTTTAATTAATTTAACATATTAAGTTGTTAATTACTATATTTATCCCTTAATACAAATATTAAATACTTATATTAAAAGATTAATTTCATTAGACTGTATTTATGTAAAATAAAGTCTATACCAACATAAATTTAAACATTGCAAAAGCATTAGTGAATTAGTTTTTTCAGTTATGGTTTGGTTTAGGGGTGTTCTTTTTTTTTGGTATTTTGAACGCAGTCATATCACTTTCTTTATCAATTATTGGATGACATTTCAATTCAATAGAAAATTACCAAAAAAGAATTGCCGTTTACCGTGCAAAACCAAATAAAATATATATAGCATTCAATATGTATGTTGTCACTACATTTGAAAAAAATATATTGCAATTATAAAAAAATACTATTTTTTAAAAATAATTTAATAATATTTTTTAAATGTTATTAAATTTTTTTAATAATATTGTCTTTATATAACATTTACCAAAAATATTACAAATACACGAAAATAACATTAAAGATTTGACAACTTTTCATGATAATTCAACATTGTTTTTTTAAACGTCGTTAAAAATTAATTATGTTTAGTGTGTGGTGTTTGCCTCTCTATCTAGATTCAATCTAAATTACGATAGAATTAAGTTACTATTTCAATCCAAATGAATTTATTTATCATGTGTAATTTTACATTTATGTTAAGTGTTTAATAATAATAAATTTTTGTTTGGAGAATATACAGTAAATATATAGTTAATGGATAAAATTATAAGTCATATATATAAATATAAGGTGATTTTAACGTGGGAAAAAGATAAAGATTATGTAGTTACTCTAATAAAAATAAAAAATATAGATATTTGTAGAAAATATGAAATATTTTTAAAAAATTTACTTTTTTTAAAAATATTTTTTATTTTTTATTTTTAATAAAGTGACTATATGTTCTCAAATTTTTTTTATCTCATCTTAAAATCAGCCATAAATATATATAGTAATTATGGGAGAATAATTTTTATCCAAGTACTAGTAACTTTTTTTCTCTGAGAGAAAGATAAAAGGTGATGATGAATCTGATAGTTTGACAGTTGTGTCTTCCAATACCTGAAAGTGAAAGAAATAGTAATTAAGAAGAAAGAGAGAATGGAAATGATTTTGGTGTTTTTCATAAAAGGAATCGTGAGTATTGGAGAATATAATTCCAATTTTAGAAACCTTACTGAAATTGAAATAATTTTTATGATAGTTTATTAGTCAAAATTGTGGTTAGAATTAGTGGCAGTCTTTCCACAAGTTGCCAGAGCATCATCACATGTTGATGCATACGATGTTTGATTCTTTCTTCAGTTTCCTGATTTCATGCTCTTGTTAATTGGAATAATTATCTATTTTCCAACTTGCAACTTGCTAATTTAACCAATCGCCGCAGATTAATTTGTCTCTCTACCAAATTAATGTCCAAAACAAAAAATTTCTATTACGAAAAAAAAAAACGAAAAATTGTACTCCATTTCAATTTTCAGGTTGACTTGAGCAGTAACATTAAATTGTATTTCTTTATTTAAATAAAGATAAAGACATAGTACTTGTCTAGTGAAATTAATTCTCTAATATAAACATATAAAATTTATATTAATAATAAATATATAATTATTAATTAATAATTCGTTAATGTAAATATTTGATATGAATCTATTTACATACTTGCATTTAAGATATGTAATAAATATAGTAAAGGATGATTGCATCAGAAAAAATATATATCAACCATAATCTAATATAAAAAGTGTCATTATACTACCTTTGGTTCTTTTTATAAGACCTCTAACCAATTCATACAGATTAACAAAACTATTAACAATTTTTTTTAATATCTTGTCTTATCAAAAAATAATACAATATATCAAATTTATCCTTATTTAAAGTCAAAATTTTTAACAAATACATTAATTGGACCCTCTATCCTTTCATTTATTATAAGGGTAGACAAGGAAAAAACTAATAATTACTTGTTGAACTTTGTATGGGGTTTTATAGATAGGATCAAAAGTTTTCCTCAAAAGAATCTTATATTTAAAACTGGAGATAGTATATATTAGTCAGTATTATTATTTACGGTAGATACCTTAAAAAAGAAAAAAAATTTATATTCTGACTTTCTTGTAAATATTTGTATTTAGTGGTAAATTTTACTATCATTTATTGCTAATGCGAATTGATGCTGACTATATATATAAAAAGTGATCATGAAGTTCACACCAATTGTGCCTACCCTCAACTTGCTTAAAATAATTATTGGTTTCCATTTTGGAAAAGCAAACGAAATAGAAAATATAATATATATATATATATATATATATATATGGATGGTCCCCTAATCTTATTCCCAGCCTTCTTAATTAATATGCCTTAATTAATTATTTTTTTGGTTACTCATACTAATTTCCGTTAACGTTAATATGCCTTGTGTTACTTGCAACAGATACAATTGTCAATAATAGAAAAGAAACTGGAAACATACTGAACAGCCATTTTGACACTCTAGATAAAGCCTTATATTAGTACATTATCAGAATTCATTTTCTCATATTTAAAATTAATATGATATATTATATTTCTATTTCTTTTTTTATAAATATTAAATGTATATTAAATACGTGGATTCATATAAATATTAACAAAGAGAGAGATAGACACGAAAATATCAACATGATATATTATGTTGATTTTGAACATTAGAGTTTCACTCATGTATATTTATAGAAACAATCAATTAAAAAATTATTTAAATAATAATACCTTAAATTTATTTTAAATTTTTATTAGTTATGTTTCTTGTCTTTTTTATAAAGCACAGTTGTGACATTATGCATATCTATAAAATTACTTAATTACATTAATTTTATCAAAAACTTATATGTTATATTTATTTTATTATTTTTATAAAATGTGTTTAGTATTTATAATAAAATATAATCAATAATCAAAAGATAAATATAAAAATTTTTACTAATATCTTTTTTAAAATTATTTCATGTCTTATAAAACATTTCTTATAATTAGGACAAAATAAAAGATCAGTATATTTTAGTCAAAATCACTTCTAATTAAAATTAAAAATAATTATCTCAAATATTTCAATTGATGTATTTTTTTTTATTCTATTAAAACTTAAACCAAACATGTTAGAAATATTTCAATTGATATATTTGGAGTAAATTACTTTTTGGCCCAAACCTAAAAGCAGGAAAAGTATGCGCCCTCGGTTTTGAAAAGCCTACGTGGCCTTTCCTTATTCGTCTAACAAATATACAATTACAGGGTCCCCACGATTCCTGGACTCCTAGGATACTTTTATACCCACGCGCACGCTCTTCATATTTTTGCTACTCGCTCTCTCCGTCCGACACGTGCCCCTTGCAATCTGTCTCTGCCTCTTTATGCGTCCGCGCCGATTCTCTCACACTGTTTGCACGCGCCTCGGTAAAACCAGACATACCCAAAAGCTCAAAACCGCTAGTCTGAGAAAACCGCTTCCGGTTTTGCCCAAATAAGAGGACTGTGGTTGTGACCTTTGTCCAAATAAAACCACTTCTGGCTTTCCATATAAAGCATATAATTGCATCACATAAACATAAACATCTAAAACTCTTTCTTCTTCCTCTTCCTGTTTCCTTTTCTCATCACTACTCTACTCTACTCACTCCAATAATTTTCAAGTAAGTTACTTTCATTATCCTTTAATCCACGCTTCACTATTTATTTAATTTCCATTTTTATTATTCACTCTTTTTCTCCCCCTTGTGTTAATTTTTATAATTAATTTTCACTATTGTTTTTCCAACAAATTTTCCTTTCATATTTTAAAGATTTAATTGGATAAACACTATATTAGTGATTAATAGGTCTAATTTTGCGCGATCTCGATAGAGATTGCTCATTGATCTGATAGGTCAAAGGAGGTGTCGGTAGAAAAACCCTAATATATTTTGATCGAATTAGATGGGGAGGGGAAAGATCGCGATCCGAAGGATCGACAATTCGACTAGCCGGCAAGTTACTTTCTCAAAGAGAAGAAATGGATTGCTGAAAAAAGCGAGAGAGTTATCGATTCTCTGCGATGCTGAAGTTGGATTGATTGTCTTCTCCAGCACTGGCAAGCTTTATGACTATGCAAGTACCAGGTAGGATTATTATTAATACTAATCTTTTTGGTTTAACTTGCAATATCTTTGCGATCGAAATCCAAAATTTTGTGTGCAAAATTATTGCACCCCTTTTTCTTTATTAGGGGATAAATCGCTTCAATTATATATATAATTAAATTAATTTAAAGTGAGTTAATTAAATATAGATACACGTTGATTGTGTTTCTCTTAAACTTCGTGTTTGGTGTCATATGGGCTGTACGAATCATTTAAAATATCTCCACTTGCATTTAGGAACATTTCTGTGTCTTTGATGCTTTTGTGCTTGCCTATGTATAACTTTCTAGCTCCCTTCTTTGCTTAGGTTGATACAATAATTAAAAAAATATGCATGCGCGTTTGCATGGTAGTAGTGTTAATAATCTTTATTATTATTATCCTCATTTGCACCTTACTACTATTTCATAAGCAAAAATGTAAAGTGGTTAAATAATGAGAGTATTGATCTCTTCTTCTTATCCTATTTTCCTAGGTAAGTATATATATATATATATATATATATATATATATATATATATATATATATATATATATATATATATATATATAGTATTATTCCTAATAAACTTTCGAAAATAATTAAGAACACAAATAAACGTAAGCTTTCTACTTTCACTCTATTAATCATTAAGAACTAATCTACGTTTTCAATTAAACCTATAATAATAATAAAATGTTCTCTCACTATATATTAAAAACAATTTTAAAACATATATAAAAGACTGCAAGAAAATGTTCTTCTCTAGATTATTGCATTGCAAACTCACATACACATGCGAAACATGCAAATGCTACAAATTTAAAATACACAACAAAAGAAGGAAGGAAGCACTAGAGTTAGAATATCAAAATCTTGTAGCAATCAATTAATATACTTCGTTGCTCATTGAATTGTAAGCACCTTCTAATTTTTTTCATTGGCTCTTTCCTCATAATTTGAACTATATATCTCAATATATATGGAGGGTTATGCGAGACCTAATCTTAATTATATTATTCTAGATATTTCGAAGGAATGCAAAACACACGATAGTAATGAACGGGGGATGGTATTTCTTCTGGAATTAGGGATATTATGCACAACCACAAAAATTGCATATTAGGATATATATATATATATATATGAAAAAAGATTATCATTTACTTTAAATATTAATTTTCACATTCACTACAAATTAATTGACATTTACTAATATTTTTTTCTTGACTTTCATTAGATTAATTACGGTAAGTATAGAGTTTATCTAATGGATTCATCAATATATATTGATTTGCCGGTTAGTAATTAGATATTTATCTATTAGTATAAATATTATAAGTCTATACTGACGATAATTAATTTAATGAAAGCCAACAAAAATTGTTAGTAAATGACAATTTTTTTTTTTGTGTGACCGTAAGTCTTATACGATCTTATGTTATTAACTATCAATTATATATCTACCTACCTACATCTAAGCCAATTAGTATTTGTTTGATTTTGTGTTGGTAGCATAGCTGTTTTTGAATAGAATAGATTTTCTATAATTTATTCCAAACAAAATTAATTATGAAGTGAATTAATTTTGGTTCGAAAAGCAACATGTATTAAAAAGTGATTTTCAAAGGTATTATTTTGTGGATTCTCCCCATTAAAATTGTTTTTACGGTGTAAATAAAGCATTACATAATACATAATTGATTTTGTTAGAAGCAGAAGGCTCTACAAATTATTTTTTCTTAAATGTATTTTAACACCTTAATGGATTATAGAAAATTTGTCTCAACATATATCACAAAATCAATTGTCATTCTTATAAAAGCATAGTTCAGCTGCTACCCTAGAGAAAAGATTCCAAACACACGGTTTCCTTGAATCTCCTTTTTTGCCATACTATTGGTTATGTTTGTATATCTTTTGCCCCTTTGTCCCATCTTAATCCTTCTTAACAGAAAAATTAACACATCATGATTTTCTATTTGAGAGAATGTAAGGGCTTGTTTATTATGCATTTCTATTTGAGTCATGATTTTTATACAAGGTTTTGTGTACTCAATGTACTTATTGGTTAAGTACGTTGAAAAAAGTGGTTACATTAGTTTTTTTTTTTACAGTGTTTTTTCAGATTTGGTGGTTACACGTGTAGAAATATATGGTTACAACGTAAAAATAAAAATTTAACAAAACTTCTACGTGTGTAACTATATTTTAACGTATATAACCATGAGTATAAAGTGAGTACGAAAAACGTGAGTACGAAAATCTTTTTTCTTTCTATTTTTTTGTTTGTTTTCTATTTTTATGAATAGAAGATTATTACCTTATTTTAATTGTATTTCCTGTTTTTAAAAATTTGTGTAGGAAGTATAAGAAACAACTAAAACATATTTTCAGAACATTTCTCTTCTCCCTTTCTGAACAAATCACAAAAACACTAATTGCTTATTTGATTTCTGTTGTTAAAAACAATTTTATGTTAAATGTTTTTAAAACAGAAAACTAAAAAACTTGTTTGGCATACGGGTTTTTAAAAATAGTTTTCGGGACCGTTTTTGTTTTTTCAGTATTTAGAAACCAAAATTTAGAAACATCTAAAACTTGTTTCGGTATTTAGTTTTTTGAATTTACACAAATTTTATTGAAAACTCCTCTCAACTTTTTTAAAACTATTTGTGAAAACTGTTTTATAAAACAATTTTTTAAACAACAAACGAAAACTGTTTTAAACAAGTCCTAATTTTTCTTTCATCTCTTATATTTTAAACAAAACGCATGAAAACAGCAAATACAAATGATTAATAGACCTTAACTTTTTAAAAGAAATAAGGAATTTTTCGATTACATACTACAAAAAAAAAAAAAAAAGAGCACACAAACCAATCTAAAATGTTACTATTAATTAGTTTGCCAAGGAGCGCATATATACACTGATACACATATAGAGATTTCTACCGCGTGCAAAGTTGCACATGTTAAGTAAACAAAAGAAGAAACTTTTTCACATAACATTTATTGCATTAGAAACATAAAACTCATTGAATGAGAGTAAACTCAACAACTAGCATTTGTTAACTTTATTTTATTTTTCATTAGTATTATCTCATGTCCTAAATATAAGACTTTTTTGAGAAAATTTGTTGGTGTTATATATAAGATTCTTTATAAAGTTCAAGAGACAATTATTGGTTTTTTCCTTGTGTATCCTTGTAATAAATGAAAGAATAATGGGTATAATTAATGTAATTATTAGTATATTGTACTAGTTTTCAAAAAAAGCAAAACATTAAATAAGATTGTTAGAAGTTTTCTTAATCTATATGAATTAGTTAGAGGTTCCTATAAAAAGAACCAGAGATGTAGTTGTTTTTTTGTGATAAAGGAAATATTGAATATATTCTACTTTACTTGGGCACAGGTGAGAAAAATAGATTTGAATTATAGATTATTTCGTTTATATTCTAAAAAAAAAAAACCACTTAATTCGCATTTTGCTTATAAACATTTTGACTACTAGTATGTTGCATTTGGTAGTCATTAGATTTTTCTTTATTGAGTTCACACTGTAACAATTAATCACAACCTATAATATTGAAAAAAAATATTTCATTTTGAGCAATGTTACAGTATAAAAGTTATTTTTTGTTTTACACAACCTAAACCATGCACGCTATTTTTCTTTTCTTGGTTTACTCCCTTGTGTCCTGCTGGTTTGAAACTTATTCTTCAACCAACAAGTCTAGGGTTCGATCCTAGCACAGAAGAAAGAATTAAAAAAAGAATCAAACGATGAAAAGAAGAAAACTTAAAAATTATGATTTATATACTGTGAAAATTATTTTCACTTACTAATAAAGGAAACTGACTTAATATCTCAGTTAAGTAGCTCAATTTGTGAGCACATGAAGTTGTATATGAATATCTGATTATTATATTTTCTGGTAAACTAAAAAAAATACCACCTTAGCAAACTAACAACTAACAAACAAAATTAACCACCAGAACAATCATCGTTAAAAGGAGCTTTAAGTCATCAACTTAACACTTAGATGGAACGTACTTGATAGATCATGAGAACTTGAGTTACTTTCTCTGTGGAGCAAACCACAAGTCAATTTCAAAATTTTTGGTTTTGGAACGAAAATTATGGTTAGCAGTGAGTAGAAAAACACCTTGATTGTCACACTAGATAAGTAGAGGTGCTAAGGTTTTAAATTACGGTCGTTGTGTTTACGATCGCGTGGCGGCTAAATGCAATCAGTTGCAGTTCAGATGCAGTTTTGGAACCTTTACGTTTTGGCGAATTGTCGCGTTTCGCACCTAAATTTAAAACCTTGAGAGGTGCTTAGATGTCGTCGGTAAATAAAGTTTGGAGAGAAGAAACTCAAGCCGAAAAACTTTGGCAACAAAGGCCGCCATGTTAGAAAATTCTGGTTCAACATTGGGAAGAGTTGCTTCTTGGGTAGCAAGGAAACTAGATTTTCATTCAAGAAGAGACAAAAGTGAGAAGTGAATTGTGTAGCAGAGTAATCTAAGGCCCAATGAAAGCAAAAGTAGGGCACAATATGAAGTTGAGAGGATTTTCAGAGATGCAAGCCATGATCAAAGTGTGTCAAACCCTAGAGCCACACCCTCCTATCCTTTCCTCTGTTGTAAATCTTCAGCGACAATATCCTCCTTTCCTCCTCTTCGTAAGAGTTTTGTGTCATCTTTCAAATGTTTCCTTTGCTTTTTAGTTTAAGCCCTTTTCAAGTTGAGTGAGGAAACATGCTATGTTCTTGTTTACTTGATCAAGCATGGTCTTACTGCTCTGAGTTAACTCATTTCTAAGCGTGTCATTTGGTTGCTCTTTTAGGCTTTAATGAATCCACCTTGACCCAAAAAAAAACTAGGGTGACTAGGGTTTACACTACATAAATTTAAAAATGCACCATTTTTTTCTCAGAGACTCAGACCACTCAATTTGGAAGTTTAAGAAAGTATTATTTATTAAGTTTTGATAGTGTGTTTTCCAATTTGTTTCGTGCAAATCCTCGAACCCATCATATCATTTACATGATATAAGACACGCTTAACATCTTTCTAACAAGAGTTTATTAACCGCAAGGGCCACTTCCTTATGGTTACATATTGAAGACCTTCAACAAACAACTGATGTGCAAAGAAAGGGAATAGAGGTCTTATTATTGAGAATGGATATTGCCACACTAAATTTGATATTGTCACTCTTATTTACAGGCTCTCATTATTTTAGCACTTGTATTAAAATGAAAAATTGCTAACCACAAAAACATCAAATTTAGAGTATTCATTCCCCTTTCCATCAACTGTTAATTTTGACCTCAGTGCTATAGTTGTCTCGGTAGACTTAGCTGGCAGCATATTAACTCCAGAAGATCATTACGAATGTAATCATTTGAAACCATTGCCAAGAAATAAGGTAAATTTGCCAAGATGTACGAGTGAAAAAATTGAATGCAACGCTTGGATGAAATGCAGAATAGTGACACTTGAATTCCTAGCATCACCAAGATATAAGTGACAATAGTCCAGTGAGTAAGAATACAAAGTGATGTATCAATCATTTGACAGGTGTGAAGGCAAAGGAAACAAGTGTGATGACTGATGAGAAGCTTCAAAAACCAAGCCCAAGAGGCTTTGAGGCCATGTAGTGCCTCATAAATTTTACATACAGAAGCTAAAAACAACAGAAAGTCAGAAACTAGGTGGAAATATACGTGTGAGGTGTTGGAGATAGGTGGGGCAGCTTGAGATTCTCAAAAGGCATTGAGACCATTCTTAAGAGTCCCTTAGAGTAGCACTCTCTTGATGACCTGACATTTGGCAAGGCAATAGTTAGCATGAAACTTAAAAAAGACATTGTTATCTATGGAAAATTGATCAACAGAAATAGCAATTTTGGTAAATTGTGGCAAATGCAAAAGGTTAGTAGTAAGAGTGGTAAAGGAGATGTGCTAGTGATGAATTCTGAATTCAGAGTGTGCTAGATAAGCCAATAACGTTACCTAATCAGGTGCCAGAGTGTTGATTGAATCATCATATTACAGATCAGATAATTTGATGATCCAGAGTCCAAATACCAAGTGTCATCAAATTCTGGAGGACAAGGTAGAAGCTAGAGTCAACTCTTTTACTTTATGATCATAACTGTAGCTAGAGCCAGTTCTTTTACCTTATGATCATACATGTACCAGTAATGATAGGATATGTAGCCAAATTTACAACAGAGGTTTTAGACATCGAGGATTTGGACCTATGCCTCCACTTATGTAGCGCGACACGACCTCCAAGTCCTCGTCCCCTTGGTTTGCCACAAGCTTGAAATTTCCTAAAGAAATAGGATGAATCACCTCTACCTTGTTTTGCTTGCAAAACAAGACAAATTCTCGCCTTTTGTGTTTCTCTAACTGCTCATCTTGATGCATGAGAGCAGCTTCAACTCATGATACAATGTATGGCCCAGTTCGAGTGAGACAAGTAACTAATCCGTCATATTCTTTTGTTAAATCCATCAATATGGCCTCAAGTTGTTCATCAGGGGAGGTGGAGCTCATTCCACAGCTAACATTTCAACTTCTTGCTTTACTTGAACAAAATATTCACTAATTGTTGTGATTCTATTGACATTTAGGAGATGAATCTTGAGCTGTTTCATCCTTGTTTTGGTCTGAGAAGCTACATAAAGACTTCAAAATCTCCTAAACTTGGTGGGACGCAATTCATATCCGATCCTATTATTTGTACTCTAAATTGACTCCATCGAGCCCAGCAACCAAGATTTCAACATATTGTCTTGTAGCTCAAAATTATTCAACTTCGGATTGACAAAATCTTTGATTGTTCTTTTAGCTGAATATTTTGGTGAAATTTCATGGTTACCATGAAAAAGCTTCTTAAGATGGAAACCACCCAATGTTGATTCTGCAAGCTGCATCAAGGTGAGTAAACAATAGTCACCGTAAGATCGCAGAGATAACAACGGAGAAAGTTTGGCGATTAAATTGCATCAAAGGAGCCATGGATTGAGCTTTTGATACCATGCATGGTATCAGACTCACATGATGGAGAGAAGAAACTGAAAATTTGTGATTTGTATTATGAATCTCCGTATATCAGAAAAATTATGAGTAGGGTGCTATATATGGACACCAAGAAATGAAGGAAACTAACTTAAATTGGTTACAACATGATACTGACTTAACAAACTAACAACAGAATTAACTACAGGAGAATTTTAATTTCCGGCACATTTTTTGAAAATAATTTATAAACACAGTAGAATTTCCATCTTCAATAATTGAAGCTGAAAAATTGTGCAGTTTATTTAAGATTTCAAATCCTTAACTTTGATCTGCTACCTAACAAAGCTCTGTTTGATGCCTAAAAATTTCAATGAAGGATAAATAATTTATCAAGTTCATTTACAACCAGTAAACTCGCTAACCAGTAATCACATCGAGTTGCTCAACAATTCTGTCTATTTGTTTGGAACACCAAAATACCGGTACATAAAGTTAACCACTTCAAATTTATTCCTTTGTGCATGTTACTAGATGTGCACATTACCCTGTGTCTTATTTTGGCAACTAACAAAATATATGGCAGACTAAAGACTTCAAGTTTCCAAAAGAATTAGAAGCGAACTTGTATGTAGAGTCAATAACTTGGTGGAACTTGATTCATTCTCGTATGGTCTTATATTGTGAGATAATATGGTCAAATTTTTTCCATATATGTTTACCAAAAAATAAATTGCCTCCATATATCATATCATATATTATATTATAATCTCTAAATAAATAGAATTACATTGTTCAACACATTATTCAATGTCTTTTACTAATAAACAGTATAGTCTTACATTGACTTCCTATTTAATGGCAGCATGAAATCCGTTATTGAGCGCTATAACAAGGTAAAAGAGGAACAACATCACCTACTGAATCCTGCTTCAGAAGTCAAGGTAACTGATACTATACTATCAATTCAGTTAGTTTCAAGTTTTTGTACGTGAAGTTACTACACATTTATAATTCAAGTATTTTGCATCTACATTCTTGCTTCAAATTTTTTCCCCCCAAAGCTTCAATTGAGTGATTCTTTTTGTTTTCTCGGTCTTCATCTAACTATTAAAGTTCATGGCCAAACCATTGAAGTCTGGTATGGCTAAAAACATGTCCAATTTTAATACAGGGCCCAATGATGTAGTCACGACCCCCTCAAGTAGTGCATTTTGCACCCACTTATATGTAACAGCCATTCAACTATTTATTTTGCCTGCTTTGAGTTTGTCATATAATATTACATAGTTTATACAGGTGAGTCCATATTCTGTAAAATATAGAATTAAGGATCTAGAATGTGCATGTAGGTTACCATTCCTTGGACTTCTACCACGAGAAATTAAGAGTCTAATCCATTAGCTTCACACTACAACAAATAATTGCAACTTGTTGCAGGTTAAGACCCGTTTAGTTTGCATTTTCATTCTGTTTATTGTTTTCTGAAATTACAAAGAAAAACAGAAAATGCTAGAAACAAAACTAGTTTTCTCTTTATAAAATTTCAGAAAACAGAATGAAGCAAGCAAAGAAAAACATGAAATGTAAATTCAAACCAAAGAGGCACTTATATTCTCACTAACACAATTAACTTTCATCATGAAGTATGAAAAATCTAAGTTAATGGACAATAATAGAAAGTATAGACCGCAAGAAACCTCAATGAACTCAAAAGAAAAAAACCAAAAATATATTGTTCATTACTCCCCTGCAGCCCTTGCTTAAGAATCTGTCTTGTAGTATGATCACCAAATCTTAACCTTCGCAGACATCTTGACAAATTTGAAGATACCAGCATAATCATGAATTATGCATGAGAGTATCACAAAACCGATGTGAGTATTAAAAGTTTAGTTCCTAAGTCTTGTCAAAATCCTAGCCTTCCTACCTAGAGTATCCCATGTTTTACTCATATTATGGTTCATGACACCATTCGGCAGGTCCAAGAAATACCAATTCAACTATTGAGATTCTCCTTGTTAGACATCCAACTAGGCCACAACCAGTTCAAGTATGTGATTAGTGATCATTATAGAAAATTACATCCTCAATTCCAGTAAAGCTCTCTGGGTCTTAGTTATTACATCAGTAATGGAGTCACAAAGTTAGGTCGAGGGAGAATTCTTAATGTACATGTCCAAAAGGAAGAATTCTTACGTCTTAAAGAAGCATTGGAAAAAAAAAAATTCAAAAGATATTGATGTCTAGGAAAGAAACATGAACTTACCAAAGAATGACAACGAAAAAAGATGACCTGATTCCAATAAGAGTAGCTCTATTTTCCCGGCCACATCAGGCATACTGAGGAGATCCCCTCCATCGAATAAAATCATTCCAGCACTGAATCAGGGAAAAATATTGAAAAAACAGAAATTCTTTTAGGTAACTATTAAACAATTTTGAGCTGGTAGATAGGGATAGCTAAAACACCTTATCCCATCTTCCCTCATCGTTCTAAAAGCTATCCTCTCCAACCATTTTGCCTGAAATAAAGGGAGTTGCTATTGTAGAGGCTCAAGCCTTGGCAATAAAGGATTACACATCAGCTTGCATCATGTACAGTAAAGCATTACACATGTCAAATTCCTTTATATTTTGAAAATCATGGACTAGAGTATTCAAGTAGAGAAGTCTTTAAGATTTCCATCCTAGTTATTAGGACTGACAACTAGAAATTATCTAAGTGACTGAGAATATCATATCCATGTTATACCTCACATTCCCTCAAAAGTCACAAGGAACATGAGTTGGCATCACAATTGGCAAGTACATGATAGCTAGGACATCATCCTTGGAGGGTTATGCCTTGATCCCAATATATAATCCAAGAACGGAGATCAGACAGCTACTTGTAATAAGAAAGGAAAGCTATTTGGGAAAAAAACCACGAAATATTTTTAGGAATGTGGCAAAAGAACTATTATATGTCAGGTCATGGTGGACAGTATCATTCGAAATTCTAATAGCACGTCGAAATCAACAAGATTTAGGTAATGGGACAAAATAACAAGAGAATAGACATTGAATATTCAAAAATTGGTATTGGCTTTGTTGTGGTGTTATCTCGTGTTGTTAAATAGAAGTTAAGGTGCCACCATAGCACTATAGCATAGCGGGATTTCAAGGAACTGCAACCGTTACGCTGATGCGATGGTTGCAATAATCACATTGGTGGTCATTATAGGGTGCTGAATTCACTATTTTGTCTTAAACTTGTGAATTAATGATGTCTCACTATTTTTCGCCTTATTTTTCTTGGCATGTTGTCTATTTTTATCATCGTACATCTTATATATTGCCTTTGTCTATCAATGTACACATTGTTTTCATGTATACTATTTTCCCTGTGACACAGTCCATGATTTTGGGATTGCGGATTTTCATCTTTCTGTTCTAAGCCGCAATTTGTTATTGAAAATACTGGTGTAGTTGTACAAAAGATAAAAGACTCCTAATTCAAATTAAATAAAAAGACAAATAATGCAATCATACAATAGTAAGAACATAAAGAAATAATCCTAGAAAGTAATAAGGAAATATGTACACTAACTTACGGAACTTCGAATTGTTATAAGTTGCAGTATATGTTTCACATATTCTAACAAGACTCATGGTTTCAAATCAGATTTGGACTTTCTCATGTCATAGGAAAATCCATTTGGTGAGATAGAAACAAAGGTCATCTATGCAGGGAGCCCTCATCATGGGTTATTAGGTGCTGTTGTTATTTAAAACTACTCGTCTTTATCTCTCTGAGAGAGCCTTCTCCTTTTAGTTAGGAAACATGATAGAATAAAAATCCTCTCAATTTTTCTAAGATCATATGCTCAAGTTTGATCTTTGACACCTCCATTCTCTATAGTTTAAATAAATTTCAGCAGAAGGTAAAATGTGCATGTGCACTGCCTTTCCGAAGAATGATAGAACAGGACCAAGACAGAAAATAGAGTAAAAGGATGTAAGAATGTGATACAAACTCTCTGGTTATAGAGTCAGAAGAGAGTTACAGTAGCAAGCAGGGTATTCAAGAGAAGAGGCCCAGCTGTTACATACAAATTTTTGGGGTGTTATTCCCAGTTCCCTCCCTTTCCTGGCTACTGTAGACCCCTCTCCAACTTCCTAGTACATATCCTCCCCTAACTGCTAACAGGTAGGTGTTTGTTTAATTTTATATTGATAGAAATAGTTCTGCACAGAATTAATTCTGTATAATTGATTTATTATCACTAAAATTAGTTATGAAATAAAATGATTTTCCTTTGAAAAATTAGTATGAGAAAAGTATTTTCTATAAATAATATTATTCAGATATTCTTCATCAAAATTATTATAATGTATAATTAATTTTATTAGAAGTAAAAGCAACTAAAAATTACTTCTCTTTCAACGATATTTTTAACACCATAACTAATAATTAATTCTTTAAAATGTATCAAAACATTAATAAATCAATTATGAATTCTCTCAAATCATGATTTGTCCATTATAAAAGTGACTTCAAACACACTGACCAACTGCATCAAAACCCCCCTTCCAATTGCATGCATCTTTTTGGGGTGTTATTTCCTATTCCCTCCAAAGAATTTTTTGGTTTTAAATATAAGTTATCAACTAATTTATTATGGATAATTTTTACTTCAATCCTTTTTATAAATTTTAAAAATTCAATTAATAATGAAAAGAGAAAAATAATAGAATGAGAGAGAGAAAACATTATTAATTGAATTGAAACATTTATTAACTCATTTGTTTAGGAAGATAGTTGAAAAACTTTTATTTTTTTTAAATAAATTTAATATATTAACTTTCCTTCCTTAATTTCGATAATTCGGTTAAAAATAACTTATATTTAAGACCGGAGGGAATATTTCCCTACAAGGTCCAAGGGAAGCCAAACAGAAAAAATGCTAAAGAAACCGCTTTTATGTCCCTTTTTATTTTACATATTTTTTTTAAGATTACAACATTAATTTATTTTTTAAAATTTATTATTAATTTAATCCCTCAAAGATTTTTATCACCACGTTAGAGTGTGTTTGTTTTATGTTGTGTATCAATGAAAGTGACTATGAGGGATGAAAATCAATTATAAGCATTTATCCCATTGTTTGATAAAATGTTGACCATCTTTTAAACATGATTTTAAAGATTCAAAATCAATTTTAAATGAAGTAACTCTAGCTTTGATTTTGGGATGGAATTATATTTTTACACTGTAAATTTAATGTAAACATGCTCTTAAGAAGAAGAAAAAAATCAAACATAAATTATATTACTTTAAAATTAATTCTACACTAAATTAATTTTATGAAATCATATTGAACTAAAATTAATCCTTTCACCACAAAACTAAACACACACTTACTTATTTTATTAGCAATTTAAAAGACTAATTTAATAATAATTTAATTTAATAGCAATTTAAATATATTCAGCCGTCCCTTTTTATCCCCTACTGTAGATTCCTCTCTCCAACTGGCCCGCGAATATAGCCTCCCGCCCTCCCCTAACTGCTTACAGCCATAACTCCCATGTCTTCCTCTTTTCTCCTAGTATAAATTTCAAGTTTGAGAAACAAACTGAAATTTTTTTATTTTTAACTTTTAATGGTAGAATTAGATGAAGGACATAAAATTATATTTTTGAGATTATAATTGTGTAATTATGTCATAAATTAGTACTGTTTGACAAAATACGTTTTATAGCCAGATAAATTACGTTAAATGACAAAAGAGTATACATAATAACTTTTCTAAAATTAATTACAAAAGTTAAAATCTTAAAATCAAAAGCCTTAATTTTACTATTACAAAACAACTCTACGAACTTTTGAAAAGTTATAATCTTTTTAAAAAGTCAAAATCTTGAATTGCCAAAGATATTCTATGTCAAAAGGTACATCATTTATATATAAGTTTAAGCTTTTAAAAAAATTTGGTCTATAGTATTTGTGGCAATTGAGTTGATCCAAAAAAAAAAAATTGTGGCAATTGAAAGACTCAAAATACATATACTGTCCAATTATCACATTTTATGCAAGTATTTCTCCCATGTAAGCTTATCAATAACAGGAGCATCATACTTCTGGAGTGATCAGAGTATAATGCAACCAGAAAAACATGGTTGAACACCCCTTTATTTATTTATTTTTTCTATTTACCAAATTTTCTGTTAGATACTTTGATCCCGTCGATGGAAAGGAAAAACTGGTTATCAGCTATGTAAGATTAAGAGGTTCAAAACTTATCTTTCTTGAACCATTAAACCGCTGCTTCTGATTCTACCGACTAATATTAATCAACAGGGGCATAATGTCTTTATAGCGAGAATACGAAAAGAATCCTGATTTTTGGCTAACCTAATTTGGCCAATTTTTTACCAACACTAATATAATATCAGTTTATATCTCTTTCTTAATTTTTATTTTTTAATTAAAAAAGCAAAATATTCTTCTTTTAATGAAATTGGCCAAAAGTTGGTCATTTTTAGTTGGCTACAAAACTTTATCGCTATGAAAAAGGGTAAGCACACAAATACAAAAATACATTTAGCAAATTAATCGGGCGCTTCACGTCTTTACAATATCATTACAAGCAATAAATTTAGTCTTTAAATAAGAGCATCCTAATCTTTGCTCTTATAATCGTGCACTTAATATAAGTCTTCTCTCTCGACTCTTATCCAATACTTGAATTTAGAATAGTATCCTTAAATAACGATTTAATATCTTTGATACCTGTCTTTCTACTTGCTAGTTTTGGCAGACAGAAGTAACAAGCTTGAGGCAACAACTGCAGTACTTGCAAGAATACCACAGGTAAAAAAGGGAAAATGGTATCTCACAAGTAAATTACTGACCTGGCTTTTATCTCACAAGTAGTACTCTGGTAAACGATATAATTTAGATTAACTAGATTTATCTAGTTTTACTATCAGTAAATCATGTGATGGCGATGCCACTTGAAAACATTTATTGGTATCATAGTGCAAGAAAGGAATAAATCCCACAACTTCAGCTTCTTGAACACAACGCTAGCAATGCTAAAAAAGTGCTCAGGAAATATACTTTTCTGTTAGAAATAAATCAAATGTAAGATGAAAGTGTTTCATGCTTTTTATTCTTGAAAGTAGGCAATTAATGGGTGAAGAACTTTCTGGTTTGGGTGTTAAAGAACTACAGAATCTCGAAAACCAACTGGAGATGAGTTTAAAAGGTGTTCGTATGAAAAAGGTATGATGCGTCAGTTCAAATAAAAAATAAAAAATTCTTCCATTTAAGTTAAATATTTCATCCTTTTGATAGTACAATCATGACCCCTATATTATCATCTATTTCTCTGCAGGATCAAATTTTGACTAATGAGATTAAAGAACTACGCCAAAAGGTTTCAGGAGTCTGGTTTTGCTCTTGCCATGTTTGACCATAGTTTCCCTCAAATTTCTGACCAATTTTCATCAATGCTATTGTAGGGAAATCTCATTCATGAAGAAAATGTAGAACTCTATAAAAAGATGAACCTCATCCAAAAAGAAAATGCAGAGCTACAGAAGAAGGTAAAGGATACTTCAATTTGAAAATCTGTTCATCTTCAATTTATAATGCATATATGCAGTAATGCACGCCAATCAAAGTAAGGCATGTGCAGCGACAACCTGGACACACACAAGCTCAACATTCGGATGGGACGATATCAAACAGATTTTGCTCATTGATTAGGACAAATGATATTTGCTTAAAGCTTCTAGTTTACTCAGTTTAACCTAAACAGAATATTTGGATCTTAGGTTTATGAGGGAAGGAGTACAACTGAAGAAAATGCGGCACCCAATCCTTCTTACACTATCAGAAATGGATATGATTTACATGCCCCTATCAGTCTCCAGCTAAGCCAGCCACAGACTCAATACAGCGAACCACCGGCAAAAGGAATGAAACTTGGGTAATTCCTCAAACTGAGTAAATATAACATGCATCTCAAGTCTATTTTCGTTTTCTTGAATTCCTTCAAAAACTAAACACCTTAGATTCCACACCAGATTACAGCTGCATTAGCAAAAGCTACTCAATAATCAGGGAGGATTATCATTTTCTGTCGAGCTGTCAACAACTTATCCTCACAAATGATCAAGCTTCTATGAGTGTGATCTTGTAGATCAACCATATTTGTTCCATTTCAACAATACAACTCATATATGGTATGAGATTGACAATCAAGAAGCTTAGAATTGCTGTTAAGTATCAGACATAATGATTACCTCTGTAAATTTAATGCAATAAAGATATCAACAATTGTGCCTGGGGTTGTTTTACATGATTTCTGGTTTTCTACACCTGTCGTGATATATTAATTGCAATCCAGAGACAACAATGTGCCTATAACTTTAATAAGTAATCCAAGATAGAACAGAAATTATGAAGGGCATACTGTCACAGAAAACATTGTTTTCCTTTCAAGAGGCATGACTTGCGATCTATCACAATGAACTTTGGAAGTGTTCCCAACAATAAAGACTTAACCAATATCCCTAAACCATTCCCAAAGAAATCACATCAATCAACCCAATATATGATGCAAGAACATCATTCATAAAGAAATGATGACTCAACAACAAAGGGCTACTCCAGCATATCCCAGGCAGGCAGAAAGTTAACTACTGGGTAATAGGAAAAACTTGTCTTTGGAAACGCCCAAAAAACACATTTACTTAGTCAAATAACCTGAAGGTCAGTCAACTATAAAAAAAGATCACAACAGACTTTTCAACCAGGCAACGAAAATCTGCCACATATACGGCCTTCTATTTGGTAGTTCATGCAGTACTAATTGATGAATGAAAAGTTGTTCATATCCATACCAACCAACACACACACAGCCAAAGATTGCACGGAAAGCATCATTTCTGACTCATCCAAGAAATCCTCATTAGAAAGAGAAAATTCAACCATATGGTGACACCACTAGTCACTACCAGTATGGTTGTCAAAATTAACGGAACCACAACTATATTTTGAAAACTAAGATCTGCAAAACTTTGACAAAATCCTATGGCTGATAGCACATAATTCCATTTTGCCCATTCCAGGGAAGTTACAGCCTTTTACAATCATATAACATCTAAGGTTCCGTATTTATTTTTAATACTTGCCCTAAAGCATAAATATCAAAGACTGACCTTTCAATGTTAATGACAAAGCCACATTGCAAATGGGATTAGAACCCCCAAACACACCATCATCCTAGTCAAGCACCACAGGTGAAACAGAATTGGGCCAGGAAATTAAGAGATTAGCTTCTGAAGGATCTGAAGGATTACTATAAAAGATATCACATTGAAGGGTAAAAAACTAAAAGTAATCATAGGGCAAAATGCAACTGAAAAGAGCAATGCCTAACATGCAAAAACATTCATACTTTCACAAATTATTTGCACGTAAAATTAGTATGTGATTGGAACTAAAAAAACTACTCTTGTAGATGCATCGGATACACAATAGAACAATCTGAAGGGAAGTCAAAGTCTAGGTAAATATTATCATAGAAAAACCACAGATAACAAGGTTCTAATCAACAGAAAAACAAATTTCAATCAGATTCACTCAGGTGAAGGCAAAAATAAAAGATTTTACAGAAGGGAGCTTGTAAAAAGAATACAACCCATTTTTTTATGAACCAATACTTCCCTCCAAACAAGATTGTCAAAGCCACAATCCTCAAGTAAGAAATAATCCGCTGTTAGAATTACTTGTACAACCTCACTTGACATCATAAGTACAGGATAACAGGAAAAAATATATATTCTTGTGCTAGTGCCAAACGTTTGACATTCGACACAAAATTTCATGATTCCTGTCTATTTTTTAAAATTGATAATTATATGGCCACTTCCTAATTAAGAAAAGGTTAAATTATAACTTCAAAACTCAATACATGGCATCATTTTTTATTTTGTTCCCGCATTGGAAAAAAAAACAACCTTTTGGTCACTGCATTAAGAAATATTTACTGATCATAGTGGACAACTCAACAAAATCTAACACCATCATAACAACAGGGATTGATTTAAAAATGTTTTTTCATGTAAGGAGAGTTTTTTTGTGCTAAGACCAAAATGAAAAATGGTGTATGTGAGGGACCAAATTTGTAATTTAACCTTTCAAATACGCATCAACCTTCTGTGAGTAAAACTAAACATCTTTGACACAAATGTTGACATGATAACTGCGTATATTTAAAAATTATAGGGCTACAGCCTACATGTGCACAAATTATTGGGCAAGTGAGAAAAGAAATCAATGCCTACCGGATGATTTTAACTTGCTTTAAATTTTGAAATAAAGCATAATTCAAGGATTTAGAGCAACAGTTAAAACCTATAACCATGAACAACATATGATTGCATGACTCCTTCACAAAAAGGATTAGCAAGAAATTATTTAGTAGAACCAATACCAGGTAAGCAGCTAAGGAAAAAAAGTGAAGCCTAACAACAGTACAAGCTGAACACACCATCCAGATTTAAAATGCCCTATTTTATAATTTACACTAATGAGAAATTAACAGTACCTTTTTTTTTAAAAAAAGCATAACTTAACAGTACTTTTAATCCTGAACAGAATCACAGCAGCTTTTTGCTTCATCTTGAAAGCATGGTTACGAAACTAACTCACAGACCACCCTGACCTTCTGCCTACCATCTCAACTGTTCCATTTGCTAAGGACAATCTTGTCAGAAAATGTTATGATGCACAGTAGAACTTCAGGAAAAATGGCAGATTTGGGTAAACCAAAAACATGAGCAGCAAGATATAAATCTGATTTAACATATAATGGAATCTATTTACAATCCTAGCTATGTAGAAGCTGGTTTAGGAACTCAAGGGACGGACTCTAAATTTATGGCTAAGTAAGGAATGAGTTTGACAAACCTCATGTTATCTACCTGAATCAAGTATCAACCTTCAGGATGAGTCTTAAAAATATGGATCATATTTACAAAACCTTTAGCTGCTAGCCGCTATGAGTCCCAAAGAACAACAGCATATTATTTTCTGAACATTTTCAAACCATCAAGATGGCTAAACAAGCCTTTATAAGGCTTAGGCAATCCTCTCTCCTTGAGCTAGCTTAAGCAGTTAAGTTGAACTCAAACTACTACTAATAAGGTATTAGAGCCTATCCAATCTTTATAATGGACCCCAGCCATAGATGTCAATCCGTGTAAACGTATGCTCCAGATGTCTAGTTTTGGGCGTATGGGGGTGTATTGACATCTCAACGAATAGGTAAAAGTAGACTTTAAACGGCTTGGGCAGTCCTCGACTTTGAGCTAGCCTTTGTGTAATTCAGGACGCTAATTAAAATCTAGTTATTTTCCAACTAAGAACTTTAGCCAGAGAAAAAAAACAAAATACATAATCCAAATGATATATGTAAACGTTACCACAAATCAAAGAACCTATGAACTAAGCCAAACAACTAAATACAAAAAATATGGTTGAACTCATTAATCTTAAAAAACACATACCATACGAGAGAACCGTATAATTATAGGCATTTACCATCATTCAAGATCTCAAATATCCGTGTTACCATCAAATGGATTTTAATGAATTCTTTTGACACGCTTACTATTTGTTTGCTTGGGGCAAAAGTGGGAAACAAGAAAGAGGGGGAGGAGAAAGTGGGTAGAAAAAGGGGGTTTTCTCTCCTTGTGTAGAGGATAGAAGGGGTTAGAGAGATGCCTTTGGGGGTGAGTCTCACCCTTAAAACTTTCTCTCCTCCAATAAAGATAAAATTCATTGGAATCCGTGAAAGGAGATCACTTTACAAAAACACCCTGTGATGCTTTTAGCCTTTTACATTCGTATAATATTCACCAGGATGAATTTGTAATTTTACACTACACTTTCTTTCTTATCATTTGTCTTTTTATTCAAATGTAAGTAGAGAAAATTAACAGTTTCTCTTTTCATTGTTTTCTCTCAAATCAAACAACACTCATGATCACTCCGTTATCTTTATTTTCTCTTTTCTTTTCTTTTTCTCTTCAAACTTTCTATCTCCACATCCATATGGGAAATGCTCCAACTAGTCAGTGAGATTATGCACAGTCATCAACCTTCCTTTCTATTATTATAAGAGGCAGTTTTTTTTCTGATGGGCGAAAGTGCAGTTTTAGAAGAAGTCATACCTTCAATAGATGAGAAACAGCAACTCGTGAGCCTATGATCCTCTTTGTAATTATGATTTCACAGCCAAGCTAAAGACAATACTCCAACACATCCAGCAACTTCTCTGTGTACAGAAAATGAAGATAAATGCCATAATTAATAATGAATGAATATTGAATGTTCGGAAGAATTTATAAACAGCTTATGGAAACAGCGTACCTTTCTATAAGTTATTTTTAGCTTATTTTCAAAAGTTTCATAATCCTACCTATAAATAAGCTCTCTTTAAAAAGAATTTATTCTAGATGTGCTTAATTAAGCTACTTATCTAAATGCATTCCTAAATTAGCTTGCCAAATATGCAACAGCTTGGTAGATCACTCTAGCATAATAATTTTGTCCTAAATGAAATATGATTGCTAGAAATATCACAAAGCAAACATTGTCTTCATCATTAAAGTCCTTAGCTTCATCTTAGGGTGTCTATTCAGATTAGATTTTCTGCAGAACATTTGATATCATATTATCATTAGACATAGCAAGCTTATCCATGAGTGCTCAAATTTGCATTGGAAATACCAACACCATTTCAGTAAATTGTGGTAGCCAGTTATGCTATTCATAGTAAATGAAGCGAACAACATCAAACTAATAGTAGGCAATATCTTATTATACATTGTTGATCCATGGCATACAATATTTTATTTTTACCATCAAAAACAAATTAAACCAAGTATATGGTAAAACATAATTACAAACAAAAAAGAAAAAGAAAAATCCCCTTACACTTGCAAACAAAGAACAACTTTTCATTGGAAGGACAAAGATAAACAAATATAACTCTTCCAATAAACAAATTTTCCAGAGGTTCAGATTGTCTATTTTATTGTAAAGTGAATAATTAAGAATTAAATTAAGACCTCGCAATATCAGAATCAGGAGGTAAAGAGAAAGTCATAAAACACATTTCATTTGACTTTTTGAGACAGAAAATCCATAATTTTATTGATAAATTAGGAAATTAGGAATAAAAATTAGGATTATTTATCATGTCATGACAAAGTTTCTTCAAATATCTAACCATATTACCCTCTCTTTCATGTCCCAAGTTTTGTTGTGACTGAGGAAAATAGTTCTCGAAGGTTTGATGACATGCACCCTGCAAGGGCAAAGTCTTACTTTTAATCATGGACTACAGTTCAATTAAAAAATTTGTACAAAAAAACTAAGACTAACTGAAGAGAAAGTGATCCAAACCTCATTCCTTTATCTTTAAAAGCACTAAATGGATAAACCAAATCATGTTTGACAAACTAAACTTAGAACTTAAATTAATTCAAGGCTATGTCTTAATTATAACATTTAAAACAACTCTGAACATACTGCACCTGAGTCCATAAAAAAATTGAATGTTTAAAATGACAAAACAGAAATGGGTAACCAGCTATTAACAAAAATAAAATGCCTAACCAGCATGATACAACAATCAAAACAGCATAAATATGCATGGCCTCAATCCCCCCCCCCCCCCAACAAAAAAAAAAGAAAGAGAAGATCATAAAACCGCTAGCCTTGGTGAAATTGGGAGACCGCATACGATGAAAATTCGTTCATCCATTAAACAATCCACATTCCTTTCACACCTGAACCAAATTCAAGTTAATAAGTACTCTAGCTGATAAAATCTGACTTGAAACTCCATAGTTACTTGTAAGTTGTAACTGCTTGATCCCAAGCATATCCATTTTTGCCTTGCTTCTAGCAAGATGAAGCACAGCAAGTAAGAAGCAAACAAATAACACAGCCAAAACAATCACGCTGCACCACAGCATAAAGGCGAGCAGAATTACAAACATCAACAAGCCAGATTACCTTCGACGAACATATATTAGAAAAATTCACATCACTACTACACTATCTCACTAGAATTCCTCAAACAGTTGGACAGAAAAAAGACTTGGAAAAAAAAGTAGTTCACAGAAATAGAGCCGAGCGTGGGAGCGAAAAAAAAAAAAGTGCAAAACCTAGACAAATTTATGTGGAATCTCGGCCTCAATTTTCATGGTAAGTCAGCGAATATATAAGCGCAGTGTATGAAGACGCGGAAACTGCCGCGGAGAAGGAGCACAACGGAGAATCGCGAAGTTGAGAGGTTGTCGTCGGGATGGGAAAAGAAGCTGTTTGCCTTTTTGTAAGCAGCAACGGAAATAGCCACGTCCGAGAGGAGAGTTTTTTTTTTTTTTTTGAAGGAAAGCGTTATAACCAATCAGAAGGCAGAGATCCACTGAGACGCCGGTATACCGGGACAGCTGTTCGGTAAGGCTAGATTAGTTGATTCCGAAAAGAGGGTGCGTTTTTCCATTTTTTTTTTTCTCTTTTACATGATTGATACTCCCTGTATTATATGCACTTAAGTAGTAGAGTCTAAATATAAGAATCTTTAAAAAAAAAATTTGATGATCAAATTTATGAAGTAATTATTAAATTTTTTTTCGCCTGCCCTTATAATAAATCAAGAAATTATGATTATAATTAATGCATTTGCTAAAAGTTTTGACTTTGAATTAGGGTAAATTTAATAGATTGCACTACTTTTTGAAAAATCAGGATGAATTGATTAAAGAGTCCTATAAAAAATACCATATCTAGTATATCATAAGCACCTAGACATAAACACAATTATATTTCACAGTTTTTAAAAAAAATATAGTTAAAATGTTAACTTTATGAACATTAATTACATTTTTCTAAATTTACACCTATTAAATCTAAACTTCATTATCTCTTACTAATTGTGTTACTTTACTTTAAAAACATTAAATTCAATGAATATGATAGAAATATAATTAGATAAACACAATAAAGTTGTGTGTAAACACTTGCAGTATATTATGAAATATATCAACTTTTTATGGTTGTGGGTTATGGATACAAGGGAGTAATAATTGACATTTGGTTAAATTTACTCTCACTTTTTTATATGAAAAAGATTAGGTGTATCTCATTTTATTTTATTTTTTTGTTTTGTTATATTTTAAAAAAAATATAGTGTATGGATCCGAATAAATGAAAAGGAAGGAAGTTGTTTAAAAAAAAGTTCAAGTGTTTAAAAAACTAAGAAAAACTTCAACATGTAAAAATATTACCTAAGTTTAAAAAAATCGCAAAGTAGTTCAGCGTATTTACACTGCCATCTTGTCAGTTTAAGCACAATTCCCTCACACTAAAAATTTTATAAAAACTTTCACCAAAAGAAAATATAAAGAAAAAAATTAAAATTAAATTTCAATGTATTAAATCCAAAAATTATAAAATTATTCAGAGCTTTGCCTCGACAGTACCTTGAAATTTCTCTCTTAAATTCTTATTCTTAAAATAGTATAAGTTCATAAATTGAAGTCTACTGATGAAATAAAATAACATCAATTCCATATATAAGTCTCGTCCATAAGTATTAAGATATTATCAATAATTGAAAATTATATTAATATCAAATCAATTTTGGGAATCAAAATAATAAAATTATTATTTTAAAAATCAAACAAGGTTTATATTTTTTTAGAATAATACCATTAATGGATTATCAAGCATTTGACAAATGTAAAATTTTATTAACTATAAATTCATCAAATATAATCAATGACGGAAATATTTGTTAACCTTTACCAAAAAGAAAATATTTGTCAACTATTACTCTATCAAAATGAAGGAAAACACTTGTCACCTTTTCATAGAAGAAAAATAAAGACCTAAAATAGTTTAATTTGAAAGCCCTAAGGTTTTTTTGTCATTTAATATAAAAACACCTAAAAGTTTAATTTGAGATCCCTAATTCTCATACGCACATAGTAAAAATAATCCATCACTCATTATTCATTATCATGACTAAAAAGCTATATTAAGAATTATAATTGCTTCTCTTAGTTTTAAATTTAATCGTCTGCTAACATAAAACAATTTTTAACAGACTGTTATTCAATGAGATTTTTTAATAAATTTGACTAAACAGATAACAGGACTCCCTAGCTAGGAGAAAATGTTTTCCACCAAAAAAAAATGCAAGGCGCAAATGATAATGAAAACCCCTTATATCCCCTTATAATTTCAGAAGTCTCTATCCTCGCCAGGGGGGAGATGATAATGAAAAGCCCAGATAAACCATATGAGAATGCAAAGTCCTTCCTCTGCATCTAGCTTCTCTCCTCAATAATTTTCCCCTTCTTTTTTAGCATTCCCCACTTAAAACTTAAAAATACAGTGGATGTGTCTTTTGTTTTTGCTGCAATAGTATGAGAGACATGTTTATGCATGTATCCAAACCTAGGTAAATGAATAAGACAAAATGTGAAGAATTTAATTTGTCTGTACTTATAGTATAAATAAAAAATTAAAAACAAAAAACAAAATAAAACTTGCATTGTTATATGATACCAATGTGTTATCATAACCATTTAAGTAACTTGAAATAATGTGGCAATAATGTGGGGAACGTATAATTGTAATACAAAATTATTATCTTGTTTTTATTTTGTTTTTTTTGGAAAACTTATGTAACAAACATTAAAAACAACCAAAATAACTATATTTTATTTTCAATGTTAACCCCTCTATCTCCCCTTGCAAATCAAACATAAGACACTACTTTTTAGTCTCCCATCTCCCTTTCTTTAAACCATACACACAAAATGAAAAAATAAAAAAAAATAGAAAATGAAAATGAAAATAGAAAATGAAAAGTAACCAGGTACTAGTTAACACATAAGTTTTACACCTGAATCTCTGTAATGTGAAGTCTTTCTTTATTCAGCCTTAAGAAAAATACTTTTGAGATAACCAGTTCAAACGGGTCTGCATAACAAATTTTAGATCGTTTTCATCAATATTTGCCAGATTACACTGGTTCTTCACCAATTTTAAAATAAGTCGATTCTCTAAGTCAAACAGATAAGATACCAAATCGGATCCCCATCTTTTCAAACAGATTAGACAAAATTCAATGTTGATTGCTCACTCCAAAGTTTCTAATTGCGGTTGTGGTTGTACCCACGCTACCATGAAACGCTACCAAATATAATTTGCTACACACTTGAACCACAATTATGGCCAGATATAGTTTTATACTTCTATTAACCTCCAAAGCATGTTATTGCAGCCACATCAGGGGTTGCAAGAGTGTGTCGTTGGATGATTGAGGATATTGATTGGGAGGTTTTCCTCACAAACATGGGTATACTACTATGCTGATGTCACATGGCAGAACTCTGGGAAATCAAGAATTCACAGTAGATGGCGTGGGAGAAGGCTTAAATTAAAGAAGCAGTGTATCGAACCACACTCTACTGAAGCGGTTCAGTTAGACAAGGAAGATCGCAAGAGAACTCTTCTTTTTGCTACCATAGCCCTTGCAATTGTTGCAATAAGCCATTGTAATTGTGGGATGTGAAATTCGTTCCCACAAACAAGGAAGAAAATTTAGTGTCCCACTATTATTCATTAATACACCTTACACCTCATTTATGCTTAAAAAACGTCGTTTTTGTTATTACTAAGTATAAAGTGTATTAATGAAAAATGCCTATGTTTAACCGATGCCTCAATATTGACTAGAAAAAAATATACAAGTAGGGATGAGAATGGAAATGGGTCAGGGTCAGGGTCAGGCTCAAGCTAAAAGGCTTTGAATGGTCAGGGTGCTTCTGAAATTAGAGGCAGAAACCTAGTATGTTACTCATCATGGACTTTTTTAAGGCTTGAAAAACCTAATTGATTTTATAATAAAATTCTCAAAATTATTTAAAAAAACTTTTAAAGGACCTAAAGATATAATTAAGTTAGTGAAAAAAAACTTTTAACACACCAAAGATACAATCATAAAACATAACATAAAACTTTTAAATAATAATAATAACATCATATAATCATATTATAATTTATTATTATTACCACAAATAATATTATTTTTATTTAAACAGACTAGTCTAGCTTATTTAATTAATTAAACTTCTAAAATAATCTTAGCCTTGACCTAATGTACACTAGGCTTGGCCCCTAACGATTGGTCTCTGGCCTATTCTCACCCTTAAATATAAGATTGTTTTATGATCTCTCTGGCACTTTCAATACTATTTGGTTTTTAACGCCCCCGCTCCTTTCGTTGATCTCCCATTTTATATTATAGACTATAGACTATCCTTGTGTATTAGCTAAGCTCTTCATTCACCTGTTCTGGGTAGGAAGCTACCCTGATCAAAGTATTATATTCATCAATGTACTCCATCGAATGATACTCTAAAAATCAATTTGGTATGAAATGAAATTTTTGGGAATTTAGGTCATTATTCCATAATAAGGGCTAAGTTATGGGACATCTTCTGGGGCTTTCGGCTCATCCAAGTCCTTCAACTCTAGCAAAGCTACTTCGGAGAATTGGAGATGGATTCAAAAATAGCTTAGAGTTTGATACTAAATTGCCACTCTCGTTCACTGTGAAGAAACATCTGCTCCGGTTGTCCGCCTTATTTTTGTTCGTACTCTTCTTGCTACTGCGGCCTCACAAAAATGGAAGCTAAATCAAATAAATGTCAAGAATGCATTCTTAAATGGCAACTTGGAAGAAAAAGTCTATATGCGACCACCGCCTAGATATCAATGTCCACCCAACAGAGTTTGTTATTTCCGTAAAACTCTATGGTCTCAAGCAGGCTCCTCGAGTATGGTTCTCGAAATTTAGCTCTACTATCGAACAATTTGGATTTTCTTCAAGTCGTTATGATTCTGCTCTTTTCATCCGTTGGACCACCAATGGTATCGTGTTATTACTTCTTTATGTTGACAACATGATCATTACAAGCAATGACACAAGTGGCATTTCTGACGTACGAGACTTCTTAAGTCAACATTTTGAAATGAAGGATCTCGGCACTCTCGACTTATTTTTGGGTCTCGATGTCCTCTCCTCAATGGATGGCTCGTTCTTATCTCAGGCTAAATATGCTTCTGACTTGATATCTAAAGTTGGTCATACTTATAATCGTAATGAGCCTACTCCTCTTGAGCCTAACATTCGTTTTATTGCCACGGATGGTACTGAACTTGACAGCCCGACCCCTACCGACATTAGTGGACAGTTTGGTCTATCTCCTAATATTCCTTATAATGTTCACTTAGTTAGCCAATTCATGTATGAACCACGCTCCACTCATTATGTTGTTACCCTCCGCTATTTAGAGGACTTTATTTCTCTATTGACTCTTCTTTGGCATTGCATGCTTATTCTAATGCTGACCGGGGGGAGGGGAGGCAATCCCACTAAGAGGTGTTCTACTACTACCTATTGCATCTTTCTTGAAGACTCGCTCATCTCTTGGCGAAATAAGAAACAAACATTCTCGGCTCGTTCAAGCACCAAAACCGAATATAGAGCTCTTACTGACACCACTGTTGAGATTGTTTGGCTACATTGACATCTTAATGATATAAGTGTCTCAATCTTCTCTGACTGCTTCACTGTGACAGCAAAAGTGCCATTCAAATAGCTGATAATGATGTCTTCCATGAACGTACGAAACATAAAGATTGACTGTCATTTCACTCGACGCCAAATCAAAAAGGGTGTTTTTCGTCTTTTCTCTATCAACACTCACGATCAATCTGCTGACTTGCTTACCAAGCCTGGTTCGCCTAAACGATTTGATACTTTAGTTTCCAAACTCAAGTTGATATCTTATACACCCACTCAAGTTGATATAATTTGATATAATAGGATCAAGTTCTGATTAATAGGATATGTTAGGATTTGATATGATTTGTTGTGATTATTCTATTCATTATTCAAATTGTATATTCCTTATTAATGTAGTTTATCTCATTTATGAATAGGATGTTCAGCGTACAGACTAAACATACCTCAGATTTTTTACTTTCTCTCTTATATTCTAAGGGGGACGTGATAAATGAAATTAAAATTCTAGGTAATAGAAAAATTTTTATATAGACGAAATGCGTCCACCGGAAAGATTGTGGGAATTAAAGCGTGCCTTTCACACACATACTTATCAACAAGGATTTTTTTTTTGGACAACTATCAACAAGTTAATAGGAGCGCTGACCACATAACATCATTCGGTCTTCATCCGAATCTTCTACTAGTGGGGTTATACCAAATCAGCTTATCCCCTTGGTCATTTCTGCTCTGTTTGGAACGGTCAAAGGAAAATGAGAAGAAAGAAAATTATGAACAAGGAAACAATTTCATTTGGTTGAAGGAAAAATGTAATGAAACGTTGGTTTTTTTTTTTTATCTAAAGGTATTTATTATCCTTCAGTCAAAAAAACTAATCTCTTTGAGAAGTAAAAATCACTAAAGGAGATGTCTCTATCAATAAAATCTAGTCAAAATTTGAACTCTTTCGTTTAAAAGACTCAACTATTTACGAACTTTAAAGTTTTCCTTTATTCTATTTTTCTTCCTCTTCCTCTTCCATTTTCTCTACTTCTACTTTCTTTACTCTATTCTTCCTTAAAACCAAACATAGGGTTCATGAGAGAAGAGGTCTCAGTCGTTCCTATTTCCCGCTACGTTAACATTTCATTATCTTGGGCTTTTGCCACATTTATTATTATTAAAAGAAAAAGTATAAAAGTAAGTAGACAAGACAAATTTGTTTAAAACAATGAGTTTTGATTATATACATCTTTTCATTTTTACTTCCCTTTAATGGATTTCACACACTTATCGTAAATTAAGCTTTAAAACGTTTAAAAAAATAACACGAAATCTAGCACGAATACTCTTTTACATATCTTCAACGATTTAAGACCTCACATGTTTTATCTGTTTCAATGCACCGCTAATAATAATTATATTTATTAATGAGTAAAAATACATGCTAATAAAAAATGGTAAAAATGTTAAAATAATTCAAACGTGAATAAGATAAAGATACTGAACAATTACAAGCAAGGATTAAATTATATTTAACTATTTACTGATTCAGAATATCGCTTTTTTATCAGCTAAATCAATTTTAAATCAATCAATGTAAGAAACGTGGAGCAACTAACACGAAAACGAACAAATGTGTTGCACCAAAATGCTAATTCAATTCCAATCGGAATAAATTGGAAAGACGAATTGACCAAAGTTTACTACCGCATAGAACGAGTTGAAAAGCCAAAAGCAACGAAAATAAAGGGCAAAGACGCATATTCTGAACGAATCACTCAAATACATGAAAGCAATAACAATAAATGTATATAACGATATGAAGATAAATATGAATTTACCTTATGAAAGGATTTTCCAGATCCGTTTCTACTATTTCACTTCCTCAAAATCCGTATTAGGTCACCGACCTAACCATTAGACTGTTCACAATAAGCAAAAGTGCAAAACTACGAGTTCAGATCAAACCACCAACGGAACATGGAAAACGAAACAGCGACATACTTACCGGAAAGAAGCAAAGCACGACGGCGATCCGACGGAGAAGAGAAAGAGAAAACGAAGCAGCGATTCCTCATTTTGAATGACTCGCAGATTAGAAGGGAATAAGCATTCAACAGGCGTTTGGGTTTGCTTAAGGGCATGGGGTAGTATATAAACGGCAACGTGGAGGAGAGAGAAGAAAATATCTGAGGTAAGAAAATATTAAATTATTGATAGAAATGGAGGCATGGTCTTCCCTGCGGAGGGAGTACCGTGTACCTGCGCAGCTGTTAGCCACTGATAGGAAGTAAGAAATTTTGGGTTTTGTTTTTTGGCGCAAAGTCAGCGAATTCGTCTGTATTATGTAATCCCAGCAAAATTCATATTTTTCTATGAAAAATTAAAATTTGTTATTTGAATTTTTTTTTGGGTAATTTTAGGGTGGAGAACAAAATTTGAGATGATGTGGTCATTTTATCCAAATATAAAATATGGAATATTTTTTTAAAAAAATTTAAAAATATTTCAAACTTATTAAAAATACTTTATATTTTTTATTTTTAATAAAGTGATCACATATTCTAGAGTCTATTCGGTAGCATCTGTATACTCTGTTCTTGCTTCTAACAATGATGGGCAGGCTTCTATATTCTTCAGGAATATGTGGAATTCGATAGCCTCTCAAAGTTCGAGCTTTTATTTGGCAACTTTCGAATGATAAAATTCTAACGAAACTAAATCTTTTAAGGCAAAACATTATCTCGGTGAAGGAATAGTTGTCTATTGTGAAAAGTTCAAGAATCTATAGTTCATTTGTTTTTTTGTTGTCCGATTTTTTTCAAAAATTTGGAATCGTGTACTGTTACGGTGTGGCATTTCAAGAGTTCTGAACTTTTCTCGTCAATATCACTTTTCTCAATTTATCGTTCTGCTACACGGTCTCGTTCTACTAAAACAAAATGGCAATCAATTTGGTGTTACATTTTATGGTCATTCTGGTTAGCACGTAATGATTGTATCTTCAAAAATAAAGATTTCCATCTTAAGGAGCTATTCGATTCAATATGTATTCGGTCATGGCTTTGGCTTTCAGCAGGAGAGATTAGTTCGGATGTTTCTACCGCATCTTGGTCGTTGAATTTTCATCCGGCTTGCTGAGGCTATGTTGACAAATTTCAGCTTTGCAACTGTAGTGACATTTTCAGGATGTGACATTCCATATTCACCGTGATGCTCTGATTTGTGTCTTGCATCGTTATTCAGCCTAGCTAATATGGTTGCTGTCATCTGATTGGTGGGATTTTCTGTCATGCTATGGTTTGTTTGTTTGGTAATGTTGGGAAAGATGTTTAGGTGTCGTGGGAAGTTGTTGTTAATCATTGTTTTAGTGTTGCGTTTATTAGTTTTGATGCATAGGTTGCTTATATTGCACTCTTTTGGTGAGTTTTTATTTTCTTTTGAACATTTTTGTATATTTTAAGTACTTCCTTTTATTAAATTTTGTCTTTCAAAAGAAATTCATAATTCTTTTTGACACGTCTTTAAATCATTTTTTTTCATTATATATATTTTATTTATTTTGATTCATTTTAACTTGTGTTTGGAAGGAGATAAAAGAGAGAGAAAAAAAATTGATTTTTTTATAAGCAACTTTTTTTCTCTATTTTTCTTTAACCAAATAAAAAAATTTATTATTCATTTTTTTCTCATTATTTTCTTTCCTCCTTTCCAAACAAAGCATTAGTATTTTTTATAAAAAAAAAATTATTAATAAAAATACTTAATGTATTTATAAATATATATTCACAAAAAAAAACGTGTAGGAAGTAAAAGAAACGTTTTTTACATATAAACAGTACATGCGTTCGTCATTAATTATAGACACGTGTAAAAATTAAACGAAACGTTTTTTACCTATAAAAGCTAAAACAAAAATGAGAAACTCGTACATAGAGTAAATGATTTTAAAAAAAAAAAAAACTAAGAGGAGAGATGCATCAAGAAGAAAACAATAAACAAAATTACTGCTTGTCAAAACCTAACTCCATAAGATATAAGCACCAAAAAATATGTGAAAATTGGAATATGATCTCCTTATGCTACTGTTTGCAAACCTTTTTTTCAAGAGGTTTGTAAACTATTTTAAAGCATTAATTTCCTTTTTTTTATTTATATTAATCGATAGGCTTTGTAACTATATAAAAATTATTTATAAAGGTTTTACACTTGATTGAATGTTAGAATTAAGATAATAGTATTTTCAAGAGATTTAGAAGTATTAATCTTTAGTTATGAACTAAAAAATATCATCGGTTAAAAAAAATAAAAGAAAAAAACATTGACACACCTCAAATTTATTTAAAGAAACTTAATCTTGGCGAGATTTTACATCTTAAAAGGTAAGAAAATATAATATTACTAAAAGATAATTTCATTGTAAAAATTGATAATTATATGTTTTATTAGGCATGAATAAACTAACGAATTGTTTTAAATAAAATGTGGGAATAAAATGGAGTGTAAATCAAAACAATTGTTTTTCAATTTGATAAGGTGTGCTAAATTTTAAAGTAAAGATTCGAAAAATTAAAACAAAGACAGCGATATTTAAAAATTTAAAAATAAAAATAAAAAGTCAAAGAGAAGATATAATTACATACTCAATATTGAAGAATTTATATGGCTAAGTGAGAATTAAGACTGTAGATTCAAATTCAATATACATAAAAAAAAATTCTATATTGACATTGGAGGATAAAAAAACAAATAGTAGTTAGTAGAGTATACACTTTTGCATTCAATTGCAGCGAGATATCACATTGAATATATTAGAACTTGATAAGTTGATTCTTGTAAGAGGTTATTTGTAATTTATAGAAATAGTTTATAGGTTTTTATAAGTTATTTTTATTTTATATATATATTATTAGAGAAGATTATCTTATTAAGTTATTTTTAGTTTATTTAAAAAATTAAATTTCATAACTTAATTTGTAAATAAATTATCATGGAAAAGATCTTATATTAAATAAATTAGTGACTGCACCTGCCCGATGTGCAGAATATATTTATTCTAAAAAATTAGAGAAAAAAAGTGACTTCATCAAATAAATTAAGTTATTTTTTTAAAACACAAATAAATTTTACATTTTATATATATTTAAGTTGCTACAGTATTAATTTTTAGGATGATTACGTTAATTTTTTTTAAGATTTGTTTATATTACACTTATTTTTTTCTAGCTTTTAAAATTATATTTATCCCTAAGATTTGTACTTCCATTACAAAAAATCTCCTATTGTTATTTTTTTTTTAAACAGTGTTATTGTGCACATTTTTTTATTTTAAAAAGTAAATTTTGATTTACCATTTTACTCTTATTTATTACTTTTCTTTGAGTTTTTACACTTTTGTCCTTGAGGTTTACGTTTATTAATTACAATTTTCGCTCTACAATTTAGTAAAATTTTATTATAATTACCTCGTTTACAGTTATTTTTTGTTAGTTTTAAAAACTCGCATTGCTTTAAATTGTAGAGAAAAAGTGTAATAAACGTAAAATGTAGAGAGAAAACTATAATAACCCAAATAAAAGCGATACATATAATTTTAAAAACTGAAGAATGTGGATGTAATATAGACAAATCTTATAGGAGGATAGGTCTAGCCTAACCGTGTCTTCCTACTTAATTCAACACCGATGTTATAAGGTATGTTTGGATTGAGTCCCCTTGGGACCTATTGTCATAATTACATATTTCAATACTCAAAATTTTAAAACAATTATTTTTTGTATTCTTCATTTTTCGTTCACAATCGGATATCATACATACTCATATTGATCATCTGTCTTTTTATGTCGATGTAATAATGAATCTTTAACCTATCGCTTCCAAACCTTATGACTTAGTATATGATCATTTGAGTTAAAGCTCTTAGTTTATTACTTGTTACTTTTAATGATATTTCGTAATAAAAATTCTTAAAATATGTATTGTATTACTAAATTAGAGAATAATTTAATGTTTTTAAAATTTCAAAGAATAAAATGACTAACTGTTACAATTTGAGAAACCAGGTTAAAATGCATTATACGTGGTTGCAACCATAATATATATACTTCTTACCACAATCTAGTTCTTGATGATACAAATTCCCTCAACTAGTAGTGGACACCTATAATATAATATAGATCTGGAAGATGCAAATTCTGTAGTCCGATTTAATATATATTGAGAGAGATTAAATTACACCGGTATAACTTACGTTAATTCTTATTTCAGTTAATAACTATTTGTCAAATTTTTTTTCATGAAACTCACCGTATGATTGAAACTACTTATCGTATAGATCGTATCTACAAAATTTCATATCATTCTGAAATTGTTTAATATTCAATCACAATGCTCGTTAACTTCATATTTTTTAAAACTATATATATAAGTTTTAGATTTCATTTTTTTTTAATTTATTTAATATCCCACTCCCAATTTATTTATTTATTTTAAAATACTTTTTATTTCCTTAGGTGGTAAAAAATTTTAGTTCAGCCCCTTATGTTTTAGAAGTTTTATTTTAATTTCTTATGTTATAAAAAAGTTTAAATTTGATATTTTATGTTTAAAAGTTTTACTTTAGTAATTTATATTATATTTTTTAATCACTTTTGGTCTTAAAGCGAAGTACTAAAATGATTCAAAAAAAGAACATAAGCAAATAAAGTGATTCGAAAAATATAATTTAAGAATTAAAATAAAACTTTTAAAACGTAAAAGATCAACTTGATATTGTTTGACAGCATAAGTAGACCAAAAGAGTCTTTTAACTTTTTTTTTAACCTGTGCAATATTGCATAAATTAAAAAAATAAAAATAAAATTTTTTTTTAAAAAAATTTAATATAATTATATTTAATATATAATTAATTATATGTTTGATTTTTACTTTTTTTTTTAATTTGTACAATATATTGTACAGCTTTACTAAAATCACACAGCATAACTTTTTCAAAATAACCAATACTACCGGTTAAGGGAGTTGGCACGCGCGACATCAAGGACTCGATAAAAACTTCACTTTTTCAAAGGATTAATTGAGTAATTATAAAGTTGTAATTGGATAAATTTGGCTGTGATTTATCTGTGTGCAATAATTCTCAAAGTGAGTTTGTGGTGTGTTAACCGTTCTGAGCATGTCATTGATGTCTAGTTCAATAAAGTTGAAGGTTTTTATTATTTTCTTATCACTTTTAAATAAAAAAATCCAAGTAAAGAAAAATAAAAACTATTGGAAGTGGGTAAGCAATGAATTGAGCTAACATTTTGGTCCAAGTGCATTGGAGAATTTAAGCTAACAAAATCCCTTGTTGCTCTAGACCAAAATACAAAAAGGAAAAACCCTTGTTCCTACTATTTCCCTTCTGTTAAAATAAAAAGAGCGAAATCCGTTTGCGGCTAATACAATACAAGTATAAAATATAAAATAAACACAATAATAAAGAAATGGATGCATTTGTAATTGGAATAATGAAATACCACCGACGTCCTTGGTCTTTTACAAAAAAAAATTATCCAAATTTCATTGAACTTAATGATTTTTTTTTTAAACAAAAGAGAAAGATGAGATGAAAAAAGACAGAAAAAAATAACTATCTATAGGGCACAAGTTTTTTTTTTCTTTGAAAACTTATTCCTGCGTGAGATGAATAATTTTATATTGTTATTGTTAAGTTTGATTTTAATCCAAACTTAACCAAGAATTAACCACAAAATTACTATCTCTAAAAACACGAATAATAGAGACATTATATTGTTTAGAGAGAAGTTTCGAAATAAAAGCTAAAATTTTTATATACTTATGTTTAGTATTGAAAGGACAATTATAAGTTGTATAAGTTTCAAAAAATCAGATCTACAAGCTCCCAAATGAACATCTATGCCTGAAGTAAGTTTTAATCCCGATAGAATAACAAGAAACTTCATGTGTAAGTTATTTGTTATCTCATAATATTTAAAAAAATTCACTAAATAATTTCCATTGAAGTCTTAAAGCACTGATTCGAATTTTGCAGGATTTGGGTTCCCAACATTGTGCCTTATGATGATGTTAAGGCAGTATTAATTTTCTCTTCATATTTTACACTAATATAATAAATGTTGTTACTTTTTTTTTTTTTTTGCCAACTACTATAATTTTTTTTCTAAGTTTTTTATTTCCAATGCTACCATACTAATAAATATTTCAAATATTTAATGAGCAAAATAAGAAAAATAATATTTTTATTATAAATCTAAAATAATGATTATTTTTTTAATTTTTATATCAACCTTAAAAGCCAAACAAAATAAGACCCAGAGAGTAATGAAATAATGGGGTATGGACGTATGGTTCTGATTTCTGAAGAAGTGGGCAGATGTTAGCATACGAGGCCATGCAATTTTGGGGTTCAGCCGACACAGCCCAGATTCGTTTTGACAGACTTTAACAGACTCGTTTCTGTTGTAAAAAAAAAAGGGACCTGAAACTTTTTAATTTTCAGACCAAATAAAAAAAGTTATTCTATTTTCTTGATATTTGTATCATGTAAAGTTGGGGGATTAAGGATGCAAAGATGGAGAATTTGGAAATGAAAATAATTTAATTAAAGCAATTTTATTTTCTAAGATTTAAATCCTTCTATAATTTTGATTTACACCATCCAAACTCTTACCATAAATTTTCACAATTCTAAAAATACAAGGAATGAATTATTGCTATAGTTATCGGCAAAGAAATTTACTTGCATTTTGAGTGCGAGTGTGTATGAGAAATATGTACAATGGAGACAGATAACTTTTTCATCAGCTTTCTCACTCTATTATCCTCTGAAAAATACTCTAAATAAGAATATAAATCACAATGTCTTTACTTTTGTTTCATTTCTCATTTTTATTCTCTTATCCAACCAAATACTATATCAAAGTATTTCAATATATATTTTTTTTAAAATGTGTCTTATAATAAAAGCACTGTATCATTTTATGGATTTAAATCTGGTGTCCCCAAATTATGTTTCACGAATAAAATATCGCCATGTAATTAAAAATATTTCTTTTAATTTTAATGTTTAATTTCCTAAAATAAATTTTTACTGATGTGACTATATTCTATTCGTGGGACATAATTGAGGACATAATTGAGGACATAATTTAGGAACACTCAAATTGAATCCATCATTTTATACACCAATACTATAGCATAAACAAGAACAGTAGCTATTTACCGGTAAACATGGTTTTCATATCTTACACTTGCAAATTTAAATACCTATTTTTCACAAGAGTTATTGTAATGTAATGAAACCATTAAAGAGTGTCATAACTTATAATGACTAATTTGCAGGGCAACCATCAACAAACACTCCCTTAGCAGTTGGACAAGCTGCCAGAGGACAATGTTCACCATCATTTCCCCACCAATTAAGACTTTTATTTTCCAAACCAAGTGAAAAATATAACAGCACAGTCATAAATGCAACACCACTATCAAGTGCTGCTGATAGAACATAGTTGTATCTCTGCCACCACTTCTTTCTGTACCGGAAGATAAAGAAGTTGAAAATAGTTCCAACGAAAATCCACGCGTTGTAGTTCAATGGAGTCGCGGGTGGCATCATCCCGGTTGCTCCAAGGAGAACTGGAAGGTTTATTAGAGGAATCCAGGACTGTTTAGGAAATGCTTTGTGCAATAGCCAAACTATTATAGGTCCTATTGCTCCTCCAAGGAAAAACCAGTTCATTGCACTGTAGTTTCCTTGAGACCCGAAGATGCGCTTTGGTCCTACCAGACCCCAAATAACTGATGCATCGAAGAACACTCGGTCGCCCGGGCATGTCCATGGACTATCTGCCGGAAGGAGATCATCGTGGCAAATGTTATTTACAGAGTTCAGTAACCACCATGCTACTCCAATGTTGATAGTTCCAGCAAGAATTGTACCTATGAACTGTACATGTACAAACAAATTGAATGCATCAGAAAACAGAAACCATAGAAGAAATGTAATATCAGCATATGAGGTAGGTTGTTTGTGTGTATGACACAGAGTAAGCATTAGAAATTGTCTTTGTACTATCATTAACTTTGGGAAATTGGGAAATGAAAATAAAATCCAACATTCCAACTTCTAAGCGTTTCTGACATGTTTATTAAGTTGATTTTGTATAGTATGAATTATGAAATTTTCATTTACTGTTTAAAACTTTAAATAGCTTAACGCATCAAATAATTTGTTGAGAAATCTACTTGGTTTGGATACCTAACAATCTAGCATGTACTGCTAGGATTAGTTTCTGCATGACAGTTGATGATTTTCTAAGAGCTACCTAAAGGACATTCTATGAGTAAGCAGAGGCGGCTTAAGAGTCTCGGAGGCTTGAAACAAACTTAAAAATGAGGTCTTTTTATTTACTAATAAAACAGTTTATTAAAATTATTATAATTTTATTTGAAATTTATTTTTTGGGCTTTTACTGATGTAAACTTATTGATTAAATTGTCGTAATTAATTTCATTTAAAATTTCTTTTTCAATAAATAATAAAGCCAATTCATTAAATCTTTGTTGAAACATTGTTGATCTTAAGTAAGTATTGATTATTTTTAGCTTTGAAAAACTCATTTTAGCAGAAGCAATAAACAATGGAATCGTTAACATTATTCTATAAACTATATATGCATCAAGAAATGAATTTATTATTTTTATATAATCAAGAATGTCAATTGATTTTTTATTTTCTAATTAAGAAGTTAGAGACGGAGAGAAAAGAAGGAGACATAAACAAGAATTGAATAGTAAGAGAATAGAAATTAAAAGAAAAGCTTTTCGGTTTCTTTAGCTATTACCTATTCAATCTCTTTTTCCTAAACAAAATTATATGATTTATTGGAAAAAAGTTGTTGCTCATAAAATGTTATTTGTAGGATAAATACAAAGATATAATAGTCACTTATAATATTTTAATTAAAATTCATCTTTAAATATGATTTTACAATTAAGTTTTTATTAGAGGTATTTAGTACTAAAAAAATTTAGGGGTCTAAAGTCCTTGCTTGGGCTGTTTGGGCCTTAAGCAAGCCCCATAAGTAAGTGCTCATACTTGTGTCTTGGGCATCAATTTTTCTTTTTTCTTTTTCTGATCATAGTAAGTAAAATCATGCTTTAAGAATATACCTGGACTAAAAACATAGATCTTGGAGGGATTTTCATGTAGTGTCCAAGCTTGAAATCACTGAGGAAAGAGACAGCTTGCGCCATGCTTATGTAACCATAGGTTTTGAAGCAGACATTAGCTATTGGTCTTCCAGGATAAATGAGACCAAAGACATACTCTGTGATGATATTCAATCCTGGTGTCTGAACACAAAATGAAAGAGAAGTAGTCAAAACTTTAGTGGCCTATCTAACACTGTTCTTAAATTCAAAATTAATCATTGAGAATTGAGAAAGCATTTTAAGTTGAGTATTATTCAAGAACATATCAGTATCTAGAATGTCACGAGACTCATTAAAAGAGTTTCTAACTAGTCCATCTCAGTTCAAATAGGCAAAAATAATCATCAGATCAAAATCAAAATGCGTACACATTCATATCATTTTATACATAAATGTTAAGACATAAAATTAGTGCAGGTTTAGTTTGACATCAAATCACGTTTAGAAGAGGTAAACGTGGATCTATTTCAACACAATTAAGAATAGCTTCCACATTTTGAATCCAAATTTGGCCCATGCCAATGTGATTTGACGCCAAACCTGACACACACTCAACCATGTTGGCTTCATCTAATGACTAAAGTTTTGGGGTAGTTTGTATGCGTAATAGTATCAATGTGCATAAGGTAGAATTTATGTGCAGGTGCATCGATTCACATGGATAAGGAGCAAAAGTTGCAAGATTTTAACCTGGTTAGTGGTGGCAGTTATGATACTAATTGGGAGGGTAAATCCAAAGGCCAGGGCTCCAGCAAAGATAAGTCCCCACCAAGGCATCTGAACCTGTTTATTTAGAAAGATGCATAGTGCAAGAGAAACCAAAAGCGTCACGCCAAGCAACGCATGAAACCACCAAGAAGGTATGTCTTTGTATCTTTTCATCAATTTTGTGTGGATATCTTCTTTTCCCTTGGAAGAGGCACGATAGCGCTCCATAATCTCCCTGCAAAACATTTAGTTATACTTCAAAATATAACAATTTATAGCTCATATCTGAATATAAGTTTCAGCTGCAAAGCAAAGAAGGAAGTTCCTTTTGCTGTCATAATGTTTCATATGCAGGTTTAGCTATGCCATTGTAAACATATCTTTTTTAGATACTGCTCATGAACTCTTAAGATTCCGGTCTATCCCTTAACACATTTTTTTCATGAGTAACTTTTTTTTTTTTTTTTTTTTGGATAAGCACCTTATGTGAGTAATTTGTCTAATATTCTGAGAATTATTCTTTAAAATTCAGATATTCATAACTTTGCACAATATACAACTGCAATGTATCTTCAAATCATATAGATTACATAGTTTTTTTTGGCAACAGAAGCGATATAGAATTTAGAACATACTGCTCAGCATAATTACTAAATATAGATATTCATCCCTGATTTTAGAGTCTCTTTTTTTTTTTTTCTGTCATCTTGTTTAATTAATTAACATAGTAAGAAATTAATCATAACTACTGAATAAAGCATTACCTTCCATAGAAGCAAACAACATGTGTAAGGGTGGATGCAATGGTGGCAAATCCAAAACCATAAGTGAGAGCGAAAAACACACTGAGGTGAATCCTTCCTTGCTCATTATACTGTGCAACATTTAGCTCAAAGTTGTTATCAACAATAGCAGAAATGTTGTATTTTTGTCCTTGTGCTGTGAACAAGTGAGAGGAGAAAATGGGAAAACTTTTTGCATTGTACACATTCAAACCCCAGTATGCTACAGGCATCACAACATAGACAATCAATGCATAGCCCACAAAAACATTCACAATGGCGAAGAAGGGTGAGATAAGAGGACTGAACAAGAATGATGCGACCGCAGACCAATCAAGTGTTAGCGCTCCGAGTCCTAAACCTTTCATGCCCGAGCCTATCTGCTGAGCTGTGACTGACTTGGAGAATATCCAACATACCCATGATATGTTTGTGAGCGTTGTGAAGAAGTATCCTGGTATCACGTACCATGAAAAACTGCACACTAGTGCTATGAAGAAAAATTTCGCCCGTGAAAGCCGATGGTCATCTTTCTCATGCAATGCTCTGCATATATGACAGTAGTATTTGCATGTCAAATTTAGAAATGCATCAATATAGGTTCTGTATACATGGTTGGATCTTGCATATGAAACTTTTTATTGCTAAATCTGGCATGAGATGCATATTCAACTGTAGAACAGAAACAAAGATGCTACATGGCAATAAGTCATATATAGTTAGGATCAGTTAGGAGATTGAAATTATTTGGTTTGCTTTCAAAGAACAAGTTATAAAATGAAAGTAATTGTGAAAAAACAATGATAGACACTCATGAACATGAACAGTTTCCTGTGTAAGATTGCAATAATTGATGAAAGGACTAGACAGATGTTTTATTTTCTCCCAAGTCAAATTAAGATGAGTTAACTGTGAGTTTCGGGCTGCAAATTTGACCAAGAGTATATAATCCTTTTCCTTTTGTCATATATGGATGATGCTTAAGTGAATGAGTGGTTCATTCGAGTTTGTGACCACATGTGGTTCGCAATACGATATGATTCAATAAATCAAATCAACCATGATTCAATAAATCAAATATTTTTACTTTGTTCATGTGATGTGAGAGGTCATAGTTAACTATTTGCCTTGTTACATCTTTAATTTCTCACTGCTATTTTTACTTTCTTTGATCTTGCAATACAGTTTATAAAGCTGCAAGACGATTTCTGAGTGGGTCAGTCAAACTCCTTCCTAAAGGGATTACAAGGCTGACCTATATGGAACATGAATAGTGCCAAATTCTTATTAGATTCAAGTCAAGTATCTTATCATCAATAAAAAAAAAATCAATTATACGGTTGATATTTTTGGATAAATTAAAACAAAAAAATCACGTCAAGTTGACAACGAAGCTATCATCGTGGGTCACGTCACATGCAGTAGCTTCTCAATCCTGCCTAATGCCTAGGTCGTAAGTAGGGATGATAACGGGTAGGGCGGGGTGAGAAATAAATAAAGCAAAAACGAACAATTTAAACCTAATATATATTTTTGTTGAGAATGGAGCAACACACGAAAAATTCATAGAGTTTTTATATTCATATTTTTTAAAAATATTAATTTATTAACATATTTTTTTATAAATTAAATACTTAAAATATAGGGGTGAATTCGATAGTTAAACTCTCAAACCTGACCCGCACTATAAAAAATGAGGGCAGAAAAAATCGAAGCCCATAAAAAATTTCAATTAAATGGAATACCCATCATTAATACCCACGAATTCGTTTTACACTTTGGAGGTCAAGGTCGTTGTACTATTCGTGACTCTAATACATGGACCACAGATTTAACGGTTGTTAAGGTTCCTTTCGTTTTTGAAGTCAACTGTGTATAGTCAGACATATCTATCTTCTTGTATTATATGACCCAGCTGGGCCAGCTCACTGTCTTTATTTACACAATTACGAATCCTCAATTTATGCCTATTTATAAGGATAGATAATAATAATAAATAATCCATTATTTTCACAGATAATTTTTCTTGACTTCTAGTATTTATGAGTGACTATCGCTTGCGCTATTAGGAGTAACATTCAATTTGCTTTTTTTTTTTTCAGGCTCTTGTCAAGGTATCTATATATAGTAGTAAGAAATAATGACTAATTTCTCTACCGAAACTAACATGTTATTTGATAGTGCTACTTGCATGTCATTGACTAATGGTATTTAGAAAATTACTGGCTTTAAGAGAGAGAAATAAACAAAACAAGTTATTTCCACAATTTAAAATATACAGAATCCACCCTTTATTTCTTGTAACTGCAGTTGATCTAAATTAAAGACGAGAAGCCAATTAACCATCCCTAATGCTGGTAACCTTTAATCGGGGAGTTTTTTGTTTTTATTACTATTAATTATTAATTATTATTAAAAAATTTATCTTCTTTTTTATTGGGTGACATACCGGAAAAGGGAGACCTGGACGAGGGTACTGGGCCACCACATATGGGCAGGTTCCACCACATACTTCCTCAGCAAACCCGCCCAACCGTACCCTAGCACCTGCACACACACCATCAACATTACAGTTTACAGCCCATGCATTAGTTACTAACTAGTAGTAAAATTTATAAGTCAATTATTATTATCAAAAAATAATACTGTAATAATTAAAAGTCAAGACCCAAAAGAATAATAAACAAGACAAGCACTAGCCAGCGTGCCATCGTCGGCTACCAATTGAAGCAAATCATATAAGGCCTAATATATATTTGATTTTTCTAATGGGTATTATTTATGGTACACAATAAAAAAAATACAAAAGAAATATAAAGCACATTAACATTAATTACTGTTTTAAAATTTAAAGAAACAAATGATATTCTTCTAAATAACAAATTTCATTTTTTAGTTTTTTATTGTTTGTATATTGGAACACATTAGAAAAACTTTTCCTTAGTTCACGTGTGTTTTGATGTTTAAAAATCACATTTAGTTTAGAATTACGTTCAGTTTAGATGTAACATGTTTGGCTAGAAATTTAAATTTATGTTTAAAGTCATTTTTCATGTTCAAACGTGGTAAACGTAAAAACAACTTTTCATAACTTCTAAATTCCAACAAATTCATATTCAATTTGGATTCACCTTCAATCTAAATTTGACTTTTTAAATATTAATTCAAACACACACTTATACGTTGTTTCAGTTAACTTGTCTACCTTTCTTGGAGGTAAAACCTTGAGAAATATATATAAAACGCCTTAAAAACTATCAATATTTCAATATTTAAGTATTAAACTAGGATAAAGAAGATTTCGTTAGCAGTATGTTATTTTCATACAATATGCTAATTATAATAATTTGTTTTCTAATACCATAAACAAAAACTACGGTATAATTTAGCGACATACGTAGAGCGGTTGTCACTCTTTTTAAATATTTTAATAATATTTATATATTAATATTTTAATTTAATTGATTAAAAAATATATTTTAAATTATAAAATATTTGTTAAAAAGCGACAATAATTCCAAACAATAAGACCCACTCAAAAACAATTTTTTCAACAAAATAATCATGATTTGAATAAGTTAGTGATAACACAATTAAAGTAAAACCAAATAATTAAAATAGTGGAGCCAGAATGTGATAACGAAAATTAACATGAAATTGATGACGTTTTTGTATATAAGTTCTTCACCACATATTCACAAATATTAAGGACTTATTTGATTTATATTTTTATTTATTTTTTTATTTTTTAAAATTTTTCTTTTAAAAAATTTTCCAAACAAATGAAACAACAAAAACCGGAAATAAAATGTAAACCAAACAAACTTTAAAAATAGGAGTAGTTGGCAACTTCGTTAGTAGTAGAAGTATTAATTACTACATTTCAACTCTACCCTTAATTAAAATCAAACTTACACTTTTTTTCCTATTTATCTGCTCATTCGTAAGAAAGATATGGTTATTAATGAATATAATTATTATTTTTTATTTTTATTAAAATAATTTTTAAAATTTCTATATTATCTTTTAATTTTTTATTATTTTATTAGTTCAATAGTGAAGCATTATTTAATATCCAATTGAACATAAAATTAAAATAGATAAAAATACAATTAATATTACCTTAAAAACATAAATAGACATATAAATAAGAAAAAAAATTATATCTCAACAAATAAAAATGAACGAAAAAAGTAGGCTTTTGTCCAATAGTTTATATTTTGTAATACCACAGGGTAAAAATGTTCATGTTTAAAGGTTTTTTTAATTTGTACAATATTGTGTAGGATAAAAAATTAAAGATAAAAAGTTTTTGTTGAAAAAATCAAAACTTTAATAAAATAATACTATGTTTTCTTTTTTTTCTTTGATTTCTTATTCGATATAATATTGCGCAGGTTAAAGTAATCATTCCTATTATAAGTATTTGCCCAAAATAATACTATGTTTATTAAATTTTTAACTTTATTTATATTCATTAAAATAACTTATTATTTCAAAATAGTAAATTATATTTATTTAAAGATAAAACTATAATAAAATACTTAATTTTTTTACAATCAATGAAATAATAATTTTGTTTAATATTTTGAAATTGAAGAAGTATTCGAAACAGATATAATGTATGTTTGATTTAGATTTAAGTAGAATGAGAAATGAAAAACACACTAATCGAGACAAATATTAATAATTAATATTATTAATACATAAAAATTAAAGTCATTTAATAAAAATAAATATTTTTAATTTTAATCAAAAGTAATTTTAATCAAATTCAAAAGATTAAACAACTAGGCCCGTAGTAGTAAGTTGCGGCAATGATTAAAATCAAGAGTCCAATAAACTAATGATGGAATTAGAGCCATCGTCAAACAAAAATCAGTGTCACTAATGATGAAATAGATGGAGTCCAAAAAAAAATTGATGAAATAGACGCCTTAAAATTTAAATACAGAGAAAAGTTTGATGTTTTAAAATAGAGTGCGGTCAAACAATAGCTTTAAAACGTTTGTTAAAGTGTAATTCTTTTTAATAAAAAAGAAGTGCAAATCGTAATTTTTTTTTTAATAAAAAAAAAAGAGCAAAGGAGCCCAAGAAAATAAGCTACAAATTAAGTAACAAGTTTTGGAGTTACAACTCCTACAAAGATCAGCAAACAAAAGAGGTAAAGGGGAGCTAGTAAGCTAGGAAATTCTTGTGCATGATCCCCAACCCAAACTAGAAAGGAAATTGATGAAAGGTACGGGGATAAAAACAAAAACAACCGATAAGTATATATATATAAAAAGTTAATTCCCTAATCTACAGTTACAATAAAATGTTTAATATATAACCTAATTTTGAGTTGTAAGATTATATGAAAACTGAAAGATAGAAAACGATAAAAAGAAAAGGGAACAAAATAAAAAAATTTAAAACTAATATAATAGAAAAAATAAGCTACTGTACAAAATAAATATAAATGAATAATAATTATACATTAATTAGTGTTGTATGAATGACAATCATGAAAAGGAATATGAACCTAATTATAGCGAGGAAAAAGTGGGAATCCAAAAATAATACAGGATTTTTTTATCATGTGCACAGCTTAAAATGTTTAGCACAAACATTCAATTAAATTGTATTAGTATTATAGTGACATAGAAATTAATTAATAAATTACGTTTTTCTTTTTTTTATTTTTTGCTGCTGATAAAAAACAATGAAAATGATTAATGAGTGAGGAGGGTGAGTTCACCTGAGTTGTAATGATTAGGAGCCAGGAAGCGAGAAAGGAGATGCTCCGTCCATAAAATGCTTTTATTATATTCACAATACCCACCGCATAGGGCGACCCGGATCCGAACGCACTCCCCGCATTAGCGAATATGGTAATCAGCACGTGCTCCTTCATGTTAAACGGACCCGGGTTAAACGATAACGTCTTCGACCCGAACCCGGGGATCCTGAACTTGGTTTTGGGCAAAACTGCCGCCATGAAGTGCCCGATCGGAAGAGTAGCAACCTGAACGGTGATCTGAGTAATAATGAGAGGCTCCGTACGGTAAGCGAAGAACTGGTTGAGAAAAGACAAGAGAGAGCACGAGAAAAGACCCAGGAACCACATTCGGAAGGTCCATACGGGTTGGGTCGGGTCGTCGGTGTTCGTTACCGTTAACCGGACCTCCTCTATCGGTGACGCTTCTTCATCTGCATCCTCAACTGTGGTTGGTACCTTCTCTAGGTCTGAGCTCATTCTGTTTTCTCGAGACTCAAGGGTGAGGTAGTGGTTTTTCACTTTTTTGGTTGAGGTTTTTGAATTTAAAGAAAGAATAAATTGGAAGATGTTGATGGAGATTTAATTTGACTTCACGCCTTTGTTTGTTTATTTTTTTTTTCTCAGCAACCAGAAGCGGTGTGTTATCGCTGATGGTGTGGTGAATGATGATGATTGATGGCTAAACTAAATTTTTTTTTACGACCAAACACACACCCCCACGTTATACTACTTCTGAATCTCTTCACCAGGAATTAAATCCCTCCCTTAAATTCTGAGAACTTCTCCTTGTGTCATTTGATCTATAAAATCTTGATAGATGAGTAGATGACTAAACTAATTGGTTTGATTCTTCTTCCTTCGCGACTGATATTGTGTACTATACACAGTTATTAAAACCACTTCGTATAATTTTGACCACCTTGATTTTATATAATTTATTCACACCAGACCATAAAGTTAATGTAACAATCAATTTGAGATAATGGTCCCATTTATCTAATTTATTTTCATTTTACTATTTTCATTTATTGTCATTGATTCTCATTCTTATTATAGTAAACACACCATTATTTTTATTTTCGGTGAGATATTTGACAAGTTTGATTATGCAATAATTAATGTTTTACATAAATAATTCATAAAGTTAAGTGTAACAATCAATTGAAGGTAATTATAATAACATTTTAAATTTCGAGAGAAAAGTGTGTTAACTAGCTGAGGTTGATATCAAAGATGTGGGACTGTATTACTCAAACAAATGATTGAAGGTTTAACTCCTAATTTGTGTAATGTAAAAATCTCATTTTCAAATTTATAATTAAAACTTCAAATATTTCTTTTGTTATTTATCTCTAACCTTAGTGCATCTCATGCAAATAGAAATTATTAATTAGTCTAATCTTCTTCGTAAAAAATCTAAGTTTGTTTTTGCTTTTCTAAATTAATCCAAAACTAGTTTAAACAAAAAAACAGCCTATGTCTAATTGTGTTCAAACTGTTTTGGGAGCTTCATTTTCTGTTGTGAAAGGACTGTGATACCAGGAACTAGAGAGCATGGCAAGTGATGTCTCCATAGGTGGTGGAGAACCACCTCCTAAGCCGCCAGAAATGAATGGTGAGGGTACCAGTAAGGCACACAAAATGAGTTTCAAAGAGAGAAAGTGTTGGGGGTAAGGGATGCAGAACCAAAATAGGTGCGTAATCTCGTTGAACATGGAGTAATGAAGGTGGAATACATTGATGGAAATAGACTCTTTCCCAAGTTTACTATAGAGCAGGGAGAATACCAGCGCTTGTGTCAACCATGGAAGGATTGTCTAATAATCAAACTTTTGGGGAAATTCATTGGATACCTACAAAGCATGGTATGTCTCACTTTTAGTAAAGTTTTTTGTTTTAATATATATACAAGATTATAACAATGTTTGAATTTGTTTTTTTCATCACAAAACTATTATTTTTTTTCAGGTATAATTGATTTTGATAAAAAAATGATGTTTAATAATTTTGGGTCATAATTAATTTTTGAATACAAAGTATAGGTTTTGTGAGGAGTAACTTTTTGCTGTTTTTACTTCTCTATAATCAATTATATATAACATTTACACTACAAAATTTAAGTTTTAACAAGAATATTCAAACATCATTTTCTCACGGAATTAATTTTTTAATCCTAATTTTTTAATTGTAAATCAATTTTACTTAGAATTAATTATGCTCATAATTAATTAACAAAATCAATTCTACCACCATCAATCAAAAAATGCACTTAAGATAGAGATTAAGTGAAAATAATATGTACCGCGTGAAAAAACAAAAATAAAAAAATATTTTTTGAAGCCTTTTTAAGTATTTTTAGTTTAGATTTATGTTTAAAGTAAGTCTATTGCCACTTCTTTTTTATCTATTGACACCTTGAGTCAAATATTTTAATAATATTTAAACATTATTACTTTAATTTTATTTATTGAACAAACTTTTTCAAATTAAAAAATAAGTAAAAAAGAGTTATCTTGGAGTGACAATTATGTTTATACCGTCAGTTCCTTTTCCATTTTATCATTTTATTGAAAATGTGCTTATGGGGCAAACTATTCCGACTAGACAATATTTTTGTCATTATTCGAGACATGTTATTAACCCCTCTCTCTCTTTTTATATATATATAGTTAGTGGTGTAGGTATATGTTTAATGACATGGATGGACTCAATTTTTTTTTATCGGTCAAATATATATATTTTCATATTATACTATTCATAAATTTATTTCTAATTATACTCCACCGAAAATTAAACCTCATATCTTTAGTTCAATGAATTTCTCTTTATGCTACTTGAGCTACAAGCTTAATTTTTTTAAAAAAAAATAATTTATTGATTCCATCATTATCCTTTAATCGTTTTGATCTTGTTATTTTAATTTTTAATTAATCCTCATTTTCATTATCTACTAATTGTTTATATATTAATTTTTTAAATCCGTAACCTGTATGCTAACTAACTTCTAAACATTAAACAGATTATTTTATCCCGTCGATTACTAATTATTCTGTCTAATTATTCTGCCTGCACTGTTTACATTATATGTAATGGAAATTATTGGTATTATTGAATATAGGCATCACTTGGGCAGTGGAAATGGATTTATTAACCCTGGTGAAATTTGATTTCTCTTATTTTAGGTTTAATGGATAATCTGGTCTTGTAATTAATTTTTGTCAAAATGACACTTTTAGTCCCTTAACTCTTTGTGTCAATTCACTTTGATTTCTTAACTTTTTTTTTTATTCATTTTGATCCCTTAACTTTTATTTTGGGTTCAATTTAGTCCTTACCGTTCAATTTGGACACTTGTATTATGACTTAACGGAAGTAACGGTAGGGACCAAATTGAATCCAAAATAAAAATTAAGGGACCAAAATGAATCAAAAAAAAGTTAGTGACCAAATCGAATTGGCGCGAAGAGTTAAAGGACAAAAAATGTCATTTTGCCTTAATTTTTTTGTTTCAATTTAGTCTTGTAACTATTAAATGTTCTAACTTAGTTCTGTAACTTATTTTTCTATTTTACTTTGGTCCTGTAGTTATTAAACGTTTCAATTTGGTCCTGTAACTTATTTTTGTATTTCGATTTGGTCTTGTAACTTTTTGTTTTTGTTTGAATTTGGTCTCGATAGAAATGACGAATTTGTTGGATGAAAAATAAGTTACGGGATCAAATTGAAACAGGAAAATATGTTATACGACCAAGTTGAAATGTTTAATAGTTACTGGACCAAATCGAAACAGGAAAAATAAGTTAGTGGGCCAAATTAAAACATTTAATAGTTACAGAACCAAATCGAAACAAAAAAAAAAGTTACAGGACGAAACTATTAATTTGGCCTTTATTTTATATTGGGTTTAGAATTTTACGTGCGTGTTTGGCACAACTAGCTTATAGTTTATGAGTAAACAGAGGTATTTGGTGACAATAAGGTGCTGTTTAACCTAGCTAATTTTTCTCTTAAAAGTCACTTTTAAGCTAAAGCTACAAATAAGAGGCTTCAAAAAAGTTATAAGCTATTTGGCAATTTCATTTTTTTTAAAAAAAAATGACCGACGACGGAGGTCCGCCGATGGCGGGCAGCGGAGGGTGGCCACGGGCAGTGGCGGATGGCGGTCCGGCTTTGGTTATGATGGTCGGTGAATGTTTAATAAAAATAAGAAGTTAAAAAATAAGCAAATGCTCCTATTTGTGGCTTATTTTAAAACTCTTTTTTCTTTTCTTCATTAAAAAAAATTACTTAAAATTTTAAGAATTTGTTAATATTTCTATTTGGCCCGATTTTTACTCATAAGTAGAAGATAAACTCAAAATAAGCTGGGGTCAAACGGAGCCTAAGCTTATAGCTTTTATAAGCAATAAACTAGCTTATTATAGCTTTTAATAATTCTTTCCTATTTTACCCTCTAGTCATTTATTACATATTTACTCTATCAAATAATTTATTTCATGTTATTATTACTCGTCCTTTTAAGTCATTTAACAAATATAAACTACCTAATAAGCTAATTTTACCAAACACCTTTACTAAATTATGAGTCATATGTCATACTCCTCCGGTCCTAAATATAAGTCACTTCAAACCGAATTATCAAAACCAATAAATGGTAGTTAACTTATTAAATTTGTCTAAAAAGAGAATCTTTTTCCAACTATACACTCAATATAAATATGCTAATAAATGTTTAAGTTAATTAATAGACAAATTATATTTAGTGTTTTAAGGGCACTATTTAAGAACCTAAATATAGTAAAAAAATATTAGAATGTGTATATTTTTGTATTTTCGAGAGACATAACACTGTGCTCTTATGATTATTTTTGTACTTCTAGTAACTTTAACTAGTACCCTTATGGTACTATATATCAAGACCTTAATTAATAATATATCTTTTTCTCTCTTAATTCACTCTCTTTCTCACTCCATCGTTAATTGAATGTTTGAAAATTGTAAGGGTAAAGAAGGAAAATATGCATTAATGAGTTAGTTAGCGACTTATATTAAGGACCAAAAATTTGTTCTAAAAGACGACCTATATAAAGGATCGGAGGGAGTATTATTATTATTTTTTATTTTTATCAAAATGATTTTTAAAATTTTTACATTACCTTTTATCTTATTATGTTATTGATTTAATAATTGAACATTAATTAGACATAAATAAATAAATAGATAAATAAAAACAGATTTTTTTTTTATCCCGACATATACTTAAAAAAGAACAAAAGGATAATTTAATACAGCAATCGCAAAGTTCTGAATGGAAAGACAATTTAAACGGACAGTTGACAAAGACTTTCACCCGCCAACATCATAAATGAAAATTCATACTTTCATACTCTATAAACGCAGCCAATTAAAGGAATTGGACTTTTCTTCTTCTTTTTATTTTTAGAAAAAGGAATGGGACATGAGATTCAGATTGATACCGATGGAAAAGGAGAATCAGAAGAGCACAAAAGTAAGCGTAAAAATTAGTCAAGTTGCATTTAGTCTTCATTTGCAGTTAGATACAGCTGGAAACTCAGGGTGCAATCAGAATATTGCTTACTAAAAAAATTAAAAATTGACAAAATTAATAAATATTATTGATTTCAAACATTAAATTACTATAAAGTTTTATTCAATAGAATCAATAATGGACGAAAAATATGGCGATTATACTGCCTGCTCAGGAAGCAATGCGCGTCCATGTTTGCAAGTTACCGACCTCTTTAATGGAATATATGGGGCTCAAATGGAAGTAATATCATTTCATATCTTTTATAACTAAAATATTGATACAGATTATTTCAATTGCTTCAGTGGAGGGTTAAGTGTGAGTTTAGTTTAGGAATCCTCGTATGTTATTGTGAATGTATTAAGTAATTATATATAATCTTTTTATTAATAACAAAAATAATTTTATTAAGAGGAGTATACGGAATATATAGGCTTTGATTGGTAACACTAGCTTATAACTTATAACTTATAGGTTATAGCTTTTAACTTATAGTTCACTCCCTTCGGTCCTATATATAAGTCACATTTTAGAAGAAATTTGTGGTCCTTTTTATAAGTCACAAATTAACTCATTAATTGACTTTTTTTCACTTTTACTTCTTCTATAATTTTTAATAACTCAATTACTAAAGAAAGAACAAAGAGATTAGAATATGAGAGATGTTTAAACACTTTAAGTATTTATTAAAATATTTATATTAGGGGTATAGTTGAAAAATTATTATATTTTTAAATAAATTTAATAATTTAACTTCTATTTTTTAATTTTGAAAATTCAATTAGAGTGATTTATAAATAGAAATAGAAGTGGTGAGAGTAATTTCTTGTAGGAGCGGTTCATTAGAGTAGAGGTGGGCATGGTGTACAATCCGATTTCTATGATAACGAGGTATTTAACATAGAGAAGTTAAGTCAATTTTGAGATAATTTTGGTCAAGGGGACAAATTAAATATATTTTAATTAATATATTATTGCTACGAATATTATTTATAGTATCAAATTAAAGCCGGTGTTTTTTAAAAAAATAAAATAAAATTAAAGCTGGTGTGAGAGTATTTTACTTTGAATAATTTTAAAGGTAAAATACACTCTCACTCCTTGAAGTATCTTAATATTGTATTTAACTCCAAAGTATGATCAAAATAGCACCCTCACCATTTCTTCAACAGATGACTAACAGGAATGGAATATTCTGTTAGAATATTCTTGTTTTCAACCACAGTTAGCTCATTACCTCTGTTTCTTTCTTTTTTAAACTCTGTTTTTTAACCTTTTTCAAAAAAAAAAAAACTCTGTTTTTTAACCAATAGGGACATCGGGTTTGAGGAAAAACTCAATTTAATCTCCACCCTCGTTGATTGCAACTCATTGCTTTGCTTTGTATATTGATCATGGCAAACATTATATAAATTATATAAATAAAAGAAAAAGGTAGCAATGACAATTAATTAATCATTGATAATAGTAACATCATGCATCTGGCTTTCACTCCACTTCTGATACCTTTTCTTTCACAACTAGCGAAGTTAGAGTCGCACCAAAGCAAGTTCTTTGGCAGTGAAGAAATGCCCCACCTATTCAATGATCATCTCAAGCTTCGCTTCATTTTTCTCGTAATTTCAACACAACTATTAGTTTAACTGAGTTTTACAATTCGCTCCAAAACTATGCTATTCCCCATTTTCTTTACCAGAAAAACAAATCACCAAAACCCATATTTTTACCAGAAAAACAAAGAACCAAACCCATTTTTTTAACCAGAAAAACAGAGCACCAAACCTTTTCGTGTGACAAACATAACTCAGGGAGGTCGAGAACACTTGATAAGGGAAGTCTTTCTGTCGTTCCTCCGCCGGCCATAGCTTCTCAAGGTCATCTTAATGCTTTGTTTTGGAACCACCAAGCGTTTTCCTTGCACAAAAGTTAATTAATGTTGGGTCAAACTTTTAGAATCCTAGTAAATGCACAAACCATGGTTAGGCAAAAAAAATTAACAGTGTGAGTATCTTGTAGGAAAGTGGCAGCCGAGTGCTATTTTGGTTATAGTTTGGAGTTAAGTGCAATATTAAAATACTTCAAGGGGTGTTGATATATTTTACCCTAATTTTAAATCTTCTTAATTCAAGTTTTTAAAAATCCTTCTAGTTATTCATTTATTAAAAAATGTTTTTAATATTTTTTATATTTTTAAGATTGAAAGTGAATTTAATTATATACTTTATTTAGTATTAGGAGGATATAGCATTAAATAATGTAATTTTTTATTAAAATATTTTTTTAATTTTTTATATTATCCTTTATTTTATTGGACTAATAATAGTATATTATTATCTCAATTTAATATAAAAATATAATTATTAACAATGAAATTAATGCTACTTTAAATATATAAATAAAAATAATTATTTTCTTTTTAAATAGACTGATCAAATTAAAGGAATGAAAGGAGTACAAGTTATATTATACCTTGCCTATTTTATAATATAAGCATCTAATTATATTTTATATCGTATAAAAATTGTTAAATTATTGATTTTAGAAACATTAATTATATTAATATAATTTTAGCTCTATTAATTTTAAATTTTATCATTTTTTATTAGTGGTGTCAACTTTTTTTTTTAAAAAAAAATAAATTCAATAAACATGAATATAGTTAAGAAAACAAAATAAATTAATATGAAACACCTAATTTAAATAGTAAAAACTTATGTTATCATATACTCAGTCTGTTCCAATTAACTATTTATTTAAGGATAAATTATCTTATTAAGAAATGTAACAATTATTATTATTATTTTCATTAAAATATTTTATAAACTCTTTAAATCACTCTTTATTTTTCTTTATCATATTAAATCAATAATGAAATACTAATTATAACCCCAATTAAACATAAAGGTAAAATTGATAAAAAAAAATATAATTTATACTTACTTAAATAAAAAGGAACAAAATTTTAGAATTTGACTCGTGGATTTTGCAAACTTGTTCTACCGACATATAATAAGTGAAATCAACATACAAAGTGGCATGCAACTCGAACTCCAATCCATTTTACAAGTTTTTTTGGATCAAAAAGTTTTTCTGAAAAGAGGTACATTTGTTTGGAAAATTTCTTTAAAGTGGATTCCGTGCAAAAGCAACTTTACTTGGAATGGTGTCTTGCTGGATGACATCATGTGCCCTTTGTGTCAAAGTGAGGAGGAGACGCAGAATCATATTTTTTTCAACTGCCGCGACTCTTGGGCGTTATGGGCAAAAATTTTTCGCTGACTTGGTCTCTTTTTGATTTTGCCCAATAATTGTATAAGTTCGTTTCATCTCTTGAGATATTTACCGTCTTGTTCATCTAAGCACAAATATGGGTGGTTAGTTATTTGGTTGGAATAGTGTGAAATATTTAACTTGATCGCGATAACATCAATTTTAATAGAAGCAATGGGATCACACTAAAATCTTTGATAGTATATTATTGCATTCGTGACTCTGGTTAAAAGGAATAGGAATGCCTATGATTTTAATTTCCTATTTGTGGTATGACAATAACATTTAGGAGCTTGCATAGTCACGAGTTTGTAGCTCAAATGGTACAAGGAGAAGTTATTGAAACTTGAGTGGAAGGGTTTAATCTTCGGTGGAGAGATTTATAAGTAGTGTAGTGTGGAGATGTGTGTTTGACTGATAAGAGCTTGCATAGGAATGTAACATGTACTTCTTTTGATGCTCTGTTTTTCGGGCTGGTGTTTTGCTTTGTTTGCTTGTGGGTTGTGTGTTTTTTAGTTTGTTGTTTGTTTCGTTTATTTCCTTATATCTTCTAACTTGAGTGTTTTTGGTACTCTTTGTGCCTAATAAAATCTATTGCTTAAAGAAAAAAAAAACAGAGGGAGTACTATTTTAGAATTTGAATTAAAAGTGATCGAAGACTGATTTTAAAAAAAGAATAATAAAAGGTGACCAAATATAAAATTAGTATATTAATAACTTTTTATTTTTATTTAGACGTTTAAAATGCTATCTTACATCAATAAAAATAGCACAAAAATAATGGGGACCATTACAAAAAATTTCCGTTAAGATCCAATTAGTATTTGTTTTTTTCTTTCAACACACCCACCTGTAGGCACTTGCAACTTGCAAGCATGAACTTGAAAGAAGATCCTAGATCATAGGGGCACAAAGATTTTCACCACCCCCACTTAAGAAATGCATCATTTATTTTTGGACAGTAGCGTCCGAAATTGTATTTCCAGACGCTGCTATATGTAAAAGTAAAGGGAGAATGAGATTAACACCATTTCTATTGGGAGTGGCACCATCTTTTTTATATGTAAGAATCATAAATTTATATACTAAAAAGGATGGTGTCACTCCCAATAGGGATGGTGCTAATCCCATCCACCAAGTAAAGGTGATTTATTTTTTATTTTTACTATTTTATCTATTTCGGGTGCTACTGTCGTAAATAAATAGTGTCATTTTCAACTAGGGTGGGGTGAATCCAGTTCCCAGCTCATAGGTATAGTGGTAGTATACAACCACGTCCATTTTTGGTCTGCCACAAAACCCACATCTATATTTTAAAGAACAACTTTTTATTAGTTTGTTTTTGGTAAATAACAATGGAGGATGAGATTAGCACCATCTCTATTGGGAGTGACACTATCCTTTTTATATGTAAGAATCATAAATTTATATACTAAAAAGGATGGTGTCACTCCCAATCGAGATGGTGCTAATCCCATCCACCAACAACAATTGTCTTCTTTCCGATGTACCAAAAAACAAAACAACAATTGTCTATTACTAGTTTTTTTTTTGGTTGTGGTGCCCTGTTTTTTCGAATTGGGCCGTTATATTGTTATCGCTGGTCCGGTTCGAGCCTGGTCTTTGTAATGAATATATACAGTTGACCAAGTAATAACTATAATAATTATAATAATAATAAAATATATAGACATATAATATATAAATATGTAAATAATAATGAAAAATAATTCCTAAAGACAACGTTATGAATTAAAATAATTTATTTGGAAAAATAAAAATATAATACAAATAATATAAAATCAAATAATTTATTATTCCAAATTTTAAATGTGATAATTTAGATTATTTACTTTTAACGATAATGCTTGTCTTTTTTCAGTTCTTGAAAAGCATACAGTACTCCTATACTAAATATTATTTTTTTTAAAATACTTTAAGCTGTATTTTTTTTCCTTTGACTTTAATAATTTATCAATTTTACTTCCATTACTCTTAAATTCGTTATTTCGATCGGTGTTCTTTTCACTCGTTATATCTGAGTCATTCTATTAAATTTGTGTGAAGCACCACATAGATTCTTGTCTTTGCAAAGAAAGTTGGCATAGACATTTGAGTTTGAAGAAGTAGTTTACATAAGTCATTGAATTATACGTAAATTTACTTAGATCCGTGAGATTACTAAAATGTTATTCAGTTAGTTCCTTAAATTTATAAAAATAGTTTACTTAAGCCTTTAGAATTATCAAACTTCAGGAACATGAGTGAATAAATATTTGGCAATCTTATGACCTAAATGAATTTACATGCAACTTAAGGACTTAGGTGAATTATTCGAGTAAAGTCGAAGACCTAAGTGAAATTTCATTCAACTCAAAACTTTTGTGAACTATCACGGTAAACTAAGAACTAAACTGATAATTATTTCCGTTAAATTTCCATATAATATTTAACAATTTTTTTTTGCAGATGTAGCAATTTTTAATATTTAATTTGATAAAATTAAATTTAAAACTGATTTTAAATTTACAACAATTTATTTAAAAAACCTTACATTTTGGGTGAGATAAATATGTAATTTGATCTTACTCAAATCCATATTCGTTTTTATTTAAAAAAATATTTAAATTTATAATAAATGTTGCGTTGAAAATTACATATAAATTAATGAGCAAGTTGGAAATAAATTTTATAAGGACTAATATGAAAAATAAACCGTAAAAAACTATTAATACTTTATTTTATCTATTGTTACTATTCTTTAAAATTTATTAATTTAAAAAATATTTTTTAGCTAATAAAATTAAAGTGCTAATATATAATTATATAAATATTATTAAAATAATTAATTAGGAGTGATAATAATTCTATCTAAATAAGTATATATACATAAACTAAAACAAAAAATAAGAGTACGTATATAAACTAAAACTGATTATTAAAACATGCATAGGATTTAAAATTAGCAATATTAACACTTGATATATCCACCATTTTATCGTCAGCAAAAAAATTATTAAACCATCTAAGACAAAGGCTACCGTTGTTAGAAAAAAATAAATAACATGGATCAATTTGAAAAAAATAATCTCCTAAGAGAACTAAAAGAAAAAAAGAATTGCATGTAAAAACTAAAACCAAAATAAAAAACATATATAAAAACCAAATATTTAATTTAACCTTCTTTTTAATTAGTTAATTTAACCTTTTTTAAGTACTACTACTAAGTACTATTACCAACTTGTTTCGGTGACATTTCTAATAAAACTATGTCAAAATAGATTTATTTCTAAAGTTGAATCAATATGAGTGCATTTATAGTTTAGTTTAATTTGAAATATTGTTACTAGTATTATTCTCTTATTTAATCTTAATATGTGCACCATAACTCCTTTTGTCTTTTATTTTAATATCAAATTCCTTTGTCTTTTGACCACCACAAAATATCTTGGTTGCATTAAATAGTAATTTAACTTTAAATTAGGAAAATGATTTGTGCATAACCTATTTATCTATATCTATTTTTATAATTCATCATTCTTTTATCTCTATCTTCTTTATCTTTAGCAGTCACATAATTTTTATTATCTTATATTTTTTTTCTTTCCTTTTTCTTTTTATCTATATTTATTCTTATTCTTGTACAAGTACAACTCAAAATTGTACTACTATCTTCGATCAAGCATTAATTATTTAAATTATTTCCGGGTACGATTTTTTCAATTTTAGGGAGAATTTATTAGAAACTGGGAATTTTTGTGTTTGTAGTGGGAGACAGACAAGGATCATAAGAATTGGATTTATAGAAAGGGAAGTTTCGAAGAAGAAGTTCAACAACTTGACCCAATTTGATACCTAATTGATTATTAATGCATCAGATTTCATGTTAGTTAATTGGTTCCGCGCATACAAATCTCCCTTCCCCCTTTGAACCTTTCAATATTTCATTCATCAGTGACGACCTTCGTTGTAGCCCAATTCAACGTTTCAGTTTCCTGTGCTTTCATCGTTGTTTTCATTCCGCCATTCAACAAGGTAATGCAGTTATTATTTTAATTTGATTTCCCCCATTTTACTTTACTGTACTCGCCTACTCGGTAGCATTTGAAATTTGAACGACTACAACTTTGATTCAGGGTTTATTCACGGTGCGTTTTGTGGGAGGATTTGTGTGAACCTCACGTGTCAGATTGTTTGATTTCAATACACTTCTCGGTGTTTCTTACTCTGATTAGTTTTTGGATAAATTCCATATCGGATTGCGCTGGATTTGTTGACTTTGATTATGAATTGCAAATAGTAGCATATATGCATATATGTAGATTTGATATGCTTTGAATCTTGAATAAGTGTTTCTGGATTAAGTTGTTTAATAACAATTTATTAGTTGGAAACTCGGGGTAGAGAAGAGTTATGGAACTTGCTCGGCATAGAGGGATGGAGAATGGGGTGGCAGAGGACTTTGACGGTGAAAGTTCTTCACAGGTTCCTCTCAGGGAGCAGCGAGTCTACCCTTCCTATCCTGCAAGTTTGGTGAAGAAGAGAGCTTATGTATTTGATGGCTTAGGGAATATTTATAATAAGGAGTGGGATCTAGCAGATCTTTATCAAAAGGATGAAAAGGAACGCGATGTAGGGGAAGGCCGAACGAAAGAGTTTTCATGGTACCATGTGGAACTCCCAAAAGGAAATCAAAAGTTGTCACAATCTGCACAGGACCTGATTGGTGTTCTGTGCCCCCCTTTGAAACTCCAAGACATTCTCTCACTTGTTAGCAATGGACCCTTTTGTGCCCATGTAGATGGGGCACTTGTCTTCCGGGTTAATTCGCCTGGACCTCCTTCCAGTGATTTCACATTTAGAATTGCTGCTAGAGTAACTGAAAATTCGGTAATTACTGTGTCATTGGGGCGTGTTCCTAGGTTAGGCTTTTCGCGAATGGGTGAATCTTTACTTTCAGAGATTCCTAGTGTTGAAAGCTCTCCCCATTCTAGAGGCCGACAGCGGGAAAGAAGTGGGATTGTGATTAAGGAGCATGTTCTTGAGTTCTTACTGACTATGAACCACTCTGAGGAAGCTGACAATCCTGTGCCTAGATCTGTACCAAATCTTGTAGTTCACATAATTGACACACATGTAGATCAGCTTCAAGATCTTGTGACTAAGCTTGAAATGGATTTGGACTCTGTGGAGCTTGACTTGGATAAAGGTAATTTCCATTATATATTCATTGATATACCCCCTCCTTGATTTTAATTTTTAACGCTTGGTACCCTTCGTACTTCAAATTTTTAAACTCCAGGCAGTTCCCAATTGCTAAAAGCATGTCTTAATTTATATTATTGACTTAACATAACTGCTGATATGAATTTAGACGTTCTTTGTGTTCATTGTAATGTAGAAGGGTTGACATTGTCTAAGAGATGACATTTAGAGTTTGTGATAATTGATTTGTTTGATTACGCTTTACCTTTGATTTCATTCAGCATAGTCTGTTGATAAAGTTAACTGAATGCAATTATTAGTTTCTAGACCTTGAGTAGACTGCACGAATTTAGTACACATAGGAATAAAGGGACCCGACTAAAAGGTGCTACCCAAAGCCTCTTGAACGTATGTTAACTGAATCAATTATTTCCTTATCCAACATCTCGATGATGTATTGTCCTTGGAAGACGTTGTTTGGTGCATTACTGGTCTTTTCATTGCTGGCTTGCTTATTCTTGCATTTATTTCAATGGGATCATTAATCTGATGAAATAAATTAGCTATCCGTTAGGAAAATGAGCTAAAAACTTAGTGCCTGCCCTACTGGATCTGTTCTCTAATAAATAGTGGCAATGCAACATGCCAGCTCTAGCAAATCATAATTCAAGTTCCTCTCAACATGTTCTAATCAACACATTTCCATTCGGAGGATATATACTACCTATTGGAAAAGGTTAGGAATATGCGTTTCAGAAGACAATTCTTATTTTTAAAAAAAAACTTATAATTATAAATGTAACTTGTACATGTATGGTATGTTATAAACTATATAATGCTGGTTTTGCACATGTTTTAGAAATTACACTGGCATCCTTGTTTTCTAAATTAGATAGATCCTTGATCTAGCGAGTCTTTGCATGATGCAAGAGGGTGGGGGTGTACACTATGTTCAAATGTAAAATAAGGGAAGGTTAGTGTAATTTGAGTGGGGGGCTGAGGGGTGAAGAATGTGGTTTTCTGACAAATTAGATTTTTTTTTTTCAAAGGGAGGTTCCTATAATTTCATTCCATCTCTTGAAGTCCATATAATTTGTTTCCTATTTTCTTCATATGTTAATATATTTAGGTGTATAATTTAGCTAATGGCAGTATGATTGTTGATTTCATGGAAACTTGTATGTATCCACACATTTCGAGGTCCACTCCATATATTGACTGTGGCTAAAATATTTGATCGAGTGTTGTGTCCTAAATTTGGCCTTGTGATTTCATCCTTGTGTCTCCTTTTTCAACTTTAGTGTTTGTGGTCCTCGTGTGCAGGAGTGATGGTTAAGTATTTTTGCTTTTAAATGTTTTCAACACTGATGTGCAATGAGGAGGGCATCTTGAAGGCCTTTTGCAGCATATTATTTAACAGAAATAAAATGAATGTTTGGTTGGATATTCAGTTGTTAATTGATAACCACTGTTCCCTTAGCATAAAATTGAAACTTGTGAAGGAATTCTGGTATATCTGGTTCATCAAATATTAAGAATTTTCATGCGACATCTACAAATTGAAATTTCTGTTTCCAACTTGTTTTAATGCAAGTTCCTTCTGTTACTAGTTTCTTGATGTATGTTAGTTGAAAGTGTTTCATAGAATTGAATTCAATATCAATTATTCTGCTTGGTTGTAGGTGGTTATGCTCTGAAGAAACAAATGCTAGATGACAGAAGATTCCCCAAACTACATATTAATTTGCAGCGTCTCCTGCAGGTGATACTTCACTCACTTTATGCATTCACTATAATATATTGCTATAGACCTTAAGGGAGGTAACAGAAAGCATAAATCTCTCCAAAGCTTACAGTTAATCATGAACAATTAGACATCACAGTTTTGAAATCAAGCATAAGGGTTGTGGGTCTTATGATTGTAACATATTCAATGGCATTAAGATTCAATAGGGATGTCTTTTGGATTCATGCTTTAGGATTAATCTGTGTGAGAGAAGGTACAAAAGGACACTCAACACGTTTTATTCTGCATGCAAGGAGTTGGTGTATTTCAATTATCCTTCTGTCACAGTTCTTACAGCTTACTAAAAATTGCTTTTGAAAAAATAAAAATAAGGAGGTTATGGTAACATAAATACATAATTGCTTCTAGAAAATGATTCTTTGCTGTGTTAGATGCAAAAATGAGCAAGAAAAGAGAACAATGTCAGCATCAGCAAGAATATGTAAATTATAGTAACATGGAATGTTACCATGACTGGAATGAGAATGCTGTTTTCATCTGACTTGTTTTCATATTATTAAATCAAATTGAAACTTCCTTTTGGTTTTGCATTACCTTAATTCTATTCAGGTGATTGCCCATGGAGAGCAAGTATATCTCCGAGTCAAAGAAAAATGCTCTTCAAAAAGATGGTTTGCCAATGAAGATATTAACTCTCTTGAAGAACTAATTGGAAGATTAAGGAGGCTGAAAGAGAATGTAGGATTTATAGTAAATCGTGTCACCGCAATTCAAGCTGGTCTTGACAGCTGGCAGTCAGAGCAAATAAACAGGAAGCTATACTATCTTTCTTTCCTTTCCATAATATTCCTCCCTTTGTCCATCATAACAGGAGGTTAGCAATCTGATTCTTTATGAACTTCTATTATCCATATCCCCAGGCAAATCTGTTTGATTTTTATTTTGGACTCTGATTGCAGTCTTTGGCATGAATGTTGGAGGAGTTCCATGGACAGGTCAAAATGCCCCCGAGCTAAAGGATGGTTTTCGTAACGTCATGTTACTTTGCGTCGGTATGCTACTTCTTGTACTACTATGCTTCATTTTCCCAGCTCTTTATACCCGTGTAGCTGCTGCTTGGCGAAATAAGAGATCTCTGGGAAGAAACTGGTCGTTAAACCGGAAGTCATTGCTCAGAAGACCATTAAGAATAGGAGATCAGGATAGAGAGGGCTACCTTCGGATTTAATGATGAGAGGGTATCTATTTCATTACACTGGTCACACTAGATAGCTCATTGCACTGCCACATTTCTTTCTATTAATTGACCATTGAAGTCGCTTCCTGTAGTTGTGAAGAATGTCTCACTTATTCACAAGCAATTTTATCTGCTCCTTTTTAATGACTTGCACAGAAGAAACATAATAAACTGATAATATGTTGTCAGTAAAACAATAATCTGAAGGCCAAATAACATCCTCATGAAACACACGTTCCCTTGTAGGGTAAAGTGGAGATTACGCTTAAAAAAAGCTTTACTGTTGATTCTTTGATTGTTTTTCGCCACGTGGGGAGGGGCTATGAGGATGCATTACTTCCTTTTTTTGGCAACTATAAGGACATTTTAAACTTGTACAGTGAACCTTTTTCCTTTGTTTAGCTATTGAGATTCCAATTTTCTTATATTATTATTATTATTATTGATTGTCACTTGTTTGAACTATGAAGCACTATTGGGCGGAGTTCCTGGTTATATACATAGGTGCTCTAATTGGCTAATTGCTATTCCCGCGTTCTGTTGTAAGCTTGTAATTCACTTTCTTGACAACATATTTCTTTTTGTTTTTCTAATGAAAGATGACTGAGAATGAAGAACCAAGCGATTATTCCTGTATCTATTTTCTTTTTCTCAATTGTAAAATAAAATGTGTTGGAAAGGGGGAGGGAGGGTTCTTAGGGTTTTTTTTTATTTTTTTTTATTTGCCCTCCATGAATCTTAAGAATTTGGTGGCCAATTTGCTCACATGGCTCTGCCCCATCCCCGTGGAATTGGATTTGAATTCTTTCCCGCGGTGTTTTTTGTCATATTATGAAAGAGATAAACATAATACTATAATAATTCAAGAATAAGGCAAAAAAATATAAATAATTCAGCTGGAAGATGAGTTTGTTTTATATTGAAAGATGTAGTTTTGAGAGAGAAAAAGGAAAAGAAGTCACGGTTAAAATGACTTTGCCATTTGGGTTATTTCATTGAAAATAATACTTTTCAACTTATTTTTAGCTTGTAAACTAGAGGGTAAAAAATGGTCACTTAGAAGATTCGGTTTGTTTAAGAGCTTATTTGTTAGTATTATTTATTTTATAAAGTAAGCACAATTTATTTAGAAAAGCACTTTCAAAAACATTTATAACGTTTGTTAGTACTTCTGAAATAATTAAAAGTGAAAAATAATCTATTGTAGTAAAAAAAGACAATGCAAAATAAATATTTATAGTTATAATAATCAAATTTAAATAGTTTTAAATTTTTATTGTAATAATTATTTAGAAAATAACTACTTTTTTACTTACCTTCAAAATTACCTATTTTTCAATAAAAGATCATTTATTTTTAAATAATAACCAAATACCCTAAATTAAATTTATTTTAAAAAAATAAATTTTAATCTATTCAATTTTTTTTTATAATAATTTGTTCAATTTTTAAATTTTCAATTTCCAGTTGCCATTATAGATCGACTGTGAACATCCTACAATTTATTACTATTAATTACTCTCTTCACATTTATATGCCAACTTGAGGTAAAAATACATATATTTAAAAATAAATTATTTATTATTTTGGTCCTTCACTTTGTAGCTACCGAACATTTAAAAATATAATAATTATTCTTATTTTAATCAAAATTATGTTTGAACCCCTACAATATATTCTATCTTTTTTTTTTCTTTTATGAGTTCAACAATAATTTCCTGAAAAAAAGTTCAATAATAAAGCATTGGTTAGTGCTCCAACTAAACAAAGAGTTTTTCTAACCTGTGTAATATGTACAGGTTAAAGAACCAAAGATAGAAAGAAAACATGATATTTATTATATGTCATACACTATCTCATTAAAGTTTTATTTTTCCCAACAAAAGTTTTTCCTCTTTGGTTCTTTAACCTGTGCAATATTGTACAGGTTAGAAAAACCCTTAATTATTAGTAAATTAATACTCTCTCTTTTTTATTTATTAGTCTTTTAAGGCATTGTGCGAGAACTAAGAAAATGACTCAGTGTTTTAGTTTCAATAAATATTAATTACATAATTTCTTATTATACTCCTCATTTATCCTTAGTAATATAAGGATGTGTTTAATGCGTGGATAAGATGGGTACAAATGATGCAATATAATACAATTTCAATGAGGTATATGACAATCTTTTGTTTGTGTACTGTTAGATAATTAAAGCACGGATCAAAAAATACAATGTGAATTTTACAATAATATCATTTATATTATATATTATTAGTTTTACATTAATATTATTTACAAATAATATTTTGATATTTAATAATCATTTCATCGTTGAAAAGAAGTGAGAATGTTTTAGACTTTTTGATAGTTGTGTCATAGGACACTTCTTTTGTCTCATGGTTTAGCGGATAACAAAAATTTTAATATTTGTCTCATGCATCTTCCTAATATTTGTGTTGTTACTTAACTCATTTGTATATCAAACATGAAACAAAAAAAAAATATGTAATTTTTCATATGTTAAGAAACTAAAAGTAAAAATATTTCATAAAAAAATAAATATATAATAGATTTTAATCATAAATATTATACTTTTTATGAAATATTTCTACGTGCAATATATACATGTTAAAAAATCAAAATAATACTAATTATTCATCAATTTTTAAAATAACAAATAAAAATAAACATAATCAAAATTACAAAATATAAAATACTAAAGAGACTAAAAACAAAGTAAACTGATTACACTATGGAAAAGTACCAACTAACCAAGTAGAGGTCGTGGTTGCCCTACGAACCACACGGACACACACCCAAAAGAAGATGTCTCACGACACCGTTTTGAGTTATCGATCTAGAACCTTCTTTCTCTGACTCTCTCTCTGTAAGCAGAAGAACTAGAATAATCTGGCACTGTCGTTAAAAACGCCCCTCTTCCCTTTTCTGTTGGGAACCTCCAAAACCCTAAACCCTGATTTAAAACCTCTCGAACCACTACCTCTTCATTCCATTTCCTTTCTGGTCAATCTCCCCTTCAGGCTATGGCCGCCGTCCTCCGCTCTCTCCGTCGCCGCGATGTTGCCTCTGCTACCTTCTCTGCCTGTCGCTCTGTAATATCTCTGTTTCCTTCTTTCTCTCTCTCTCTCTTTTCCTTTTTGTTGCTCGTGGTGGTTGCTTCTTCCACATCATCTAGATTTCCTGATTTGATTCTGATATTCACAATCCATTTCTGGGCATTTTTATTGAGTTCGAGCTCTTCTGTTTGTTCTGAACTACCTATTTCTAGCTGTTAAGATTTTGCTTCATGTTGAGCTCTACGGTACTCGCGGTATTTTTACTTCGGTTTTTGTTGTTACAAGTTATCGTTGTACATTAACTCATGCGTTAGACAATAGAAAAATAACCATGAATGTATTATGTTCTAGATCTTTGAGTTCGAATCGTGTTTGAGAATTGGAGTTTCATGCTAAATTACTTATTACTTGTATGCGTGACATAAGCACTTGTCACCTTTTGTGTTGAAGATGCTCAGTCTTTTTGTCCGGATCATCTGTGTTTTTGTGCCGATTGCCTTCAATTTTGCCCACTGATCTTGCTTTTAATACAGCTAATCTAAGATGTTTATGGTTTGCTTTTTCTAGCTTATAATTTTAAATTTGCTTAAGGGTACACTGGGCTTGAATTATTTTTATTTGGAGCCTTAATGAAGTATGTGGATGATGGTTGATATGAAGGCGTTGTCCATAGAATTGCAATTTGGTGACTTGGATGTGAAATTCTGCATGATGTGTGGTAGCTATTATTCTGAAGGAACGCTTTTCATACTTCTACATTTTGCAGTTCACGGGCAGCACCAAGCCAGCATATGTTGGTAACAAGTGGTTAAGTTTGTCCCGACCATTCAGGTGCTAATTGTTGTTTACGTTTTGTTAGTAATTGATAATTCTCCTGGGGATGCCATGCCAAATTACTCATGATAGCTTTTATATTCACTACAGTACAAGGCCGGTTGGAAATGATGTTATTGGCATTGATTTGGGTACAACCAATTCATGTGTTGCCGTTATGGAAGGAAAGGCAAGGAATTCTTACTTCTAGTTTGTTTTCGTGTTTTGATTTCCCCCCCAATATATGGTGTTTGTTCTGACTCAACCTTTAACCTATCCAGAACCCCAAAGTTATTGAGAATTCTGAAGGTGCTCGAACAACACCATCTGTGGTTGCTTTCAACCAGAAAGGGGAGCTGCTTGTAGGTACACCAGCCAAGCGTCAGGCTATAACTAACCCAACAAACACTCTTTTTGGTACAAAGCGTTTGATTGGTAGGCGCTTTGACGACCCTCAAACACAAAAAGAGATGAAAATGGTGCCATTCAAGATTGTTAAGGCTCCAAATGGAGATGCGTGGGTTGAAGCTAACGGTCAGCAGTATTCCCCTAGCCAAATTGGTGCCTTTGTTCTCACCAAGATGAAGGAAACTGCAGAATCTTATCTTGGAAAGACAGTTTTGAAGGCTGTAATTACTGTACCAGCTTACTTCAATGATGCTCAGAGGCAGGCAACAAAAGATGCTGGTAGAATTGCTGGCCTTGATGTTCAGAGAATTATTAATGAGCCAACTGCTGCTGCACTTTCATATGGGATGAATAATAAGGAGGGTCTCATTGCAGTTTTTGATCTTGGCGGTGGAACATTTGATGTGTCCATCTTGGAAATTTCCAATGGTGTTTTTGAGGTATGCTACTTTATTTCTTCGATGTCTTTCTTTTCTGTTGGAAAGAATAGTGAAAAAATTGTACTGATAACATCTTATTATTAAGGTGAAAGCAACTAATGGCGACACTTTCTTGGGAGGAGAGGATTTTGACAATGCCTTGTTGGATTTTTTGGTGAATGAATTCAAGAGAACTGAGAGTATTGACCTTTCAAAGGACAGGCTTGCCTTGCAGAGGCTTCGTGAAGCTGCTGAGAAAGCTAAGATAGAACTTTCTTCAACATCTCAAACTGAAATCAACCTGCCTTTCATAACTGCTGATGCATCTGGTGCTAAGCACCTTAACATCGCATTGACTAGATCTAAGTTTGAGGCTCTAGTTAATCACTTGATTGAAAGGACTAAGGCGCCATGTAAGAACTGCTTGAAGGATGCTAACATATCTATCAAGGATGTTGATGAGGTTCTCCTTGTTGGAGGGATGACCCGTGTGCCTAAAGTCCAAGAGGTGGTTTCTGAGATCTTTGGAAAGTCTCCTAGCAAAGGAGTAAATCCCGATGAGGCAGTTGCCATGGGAGCTGCAATCCAGGGTGGTATCTTACGAGGAGATGTTAAAGAGCTTCTACTCCTGGATGTAACACCACTCTCTCTGGGTATCGAGACTTTGGGTGGTATCTTCACAAGGTTGATCAACCGTAACACTACTATTCCTACAAAGAAGAGTCAGGTAATCCTGACCCCCATCAAGTACCTTATACACTATTCCACTGCATTGCAAATACATACACATTCATGGTTTAACAATTGAGCCTGTTCAATTTACTTGCTTTATCTGGCTTGAGATTTTTCCTGACTTTGTGATATCCATGTTTTCAGGTGTTCTCAACAGCAGCTGACAATCAAACACAGGTAGGTATCAAGGTGCTACAAGGTGAGCGGGAGATGGCTGCTGACAACAAAGTGCTTGGAGAATTTGAGCTTGTTGGCATTCCTCCTGCTCCCAGGGGTTCGCCACAGATTGAGGTCACGTTTGACATTGACGCCAACGGTATTGTTACTGTCTCTGCCAAAGACAAGACCACTGGTAAAGAACAACAAATCACCATTCGATCATCCGGTGGACTATCAGAAGATGAGATTGACAAGATGGTCAAAGAAGCTGAGTTGCATGCTCAGAAAGATCAAGAGAGAAAGGCTCTTATTGACATTAGAAACAGTGCTGATACTACCATCTATAGCATCGAGAAGAGTTTGGGCGAGTACAGAGACAAGATACCTAGTGAAGTGGCCAAAGAGATTGAAGATGCAGTTTCAGATTTGAGAAAGGCGATCCTAGGGGACAGTGTTGATGAAATTAAAGCAAAACTTGATGCTGCAAATAAAGCCGTCTACAAGATTGGGGAGCACATGTCAGGTGGTTCTAGTGGCGGCTCAGGTGGAGGTTCTCAGGGTGGGGACCAGGCTCCCGAGGCAGAATACGAGGAGGTCAAGAAGTGAGACGAGCACTTCTGATTTATGTCTAGATAAAGTGAGTCATCTTTTATTTAGAAGATATAAGGTTCAAATATTTTTGTAACTAATGTTGGAGGTCAATTTTTTACCAGAAGGCTTTTCAAATTTAGTACTTCTGAATGACTGAACTATCAACTCTGTCGTTTGAATAACGATATTGAAATTTTTACGTTTGATACTTCCACTTATTATGGTTGGCTTTTGCGTGTATTTCGCGATCTATTTAATGAATGAATTGGAGACTTGCGCAGATGCTCTTAGATGCTGAGTATGCTTTAAGTAAAAAATACGAAGAACGCGATGATGAGGCATCCTAGATAGTGTGTTCAAATTGGTTGTTGTGTTGTTAAAACATTGTATAATTAAATTTTCATCGATACAGTTAATTCCTAAAATGGAAACCTTTTCTCATAAATATAAGGTTAAAATATATTTTGGTTTTTTACGTGGTCAAAAAGATTCAGTCTGGTTCTTTATGATCTAAGAGTTTTAATTTGATTTTTTATGTTTTAAAAGTTTTAATTTAGTCTTTTACGTTTTATTTATAAATTATTTATGTGTTTTATTTTTTATTTTTTCTAAGTAAGGGCCAGATTAAAATAATTCAAAAATATTACATTCGAAGTTTTTTAAATATAAAATTTAAATATAGGGATTAGATTGAAATTTTTTTATAAAATATGGGATCAAAATTATATTTTATTCTGAATATAAACTAAAAAAAGGTTAAATTCATTTTGGAAGATCCTTTTGGAGACCGTTACCGTGCGTTTGATGGAACAACTAAAAATTCAATAAATTTATAGTTTAAAAGAGTCGAACTATAGAGTTTTCAAGAAATTTAGTTTTAGATAATTTTAAATAGACGTGTTTAAATGGAATTGTAAATTTGTTTTCCATTTAAATACTTCTTATTTAAATTTAGAGGATTTTAATTTCTTCTCTGAAAAAATAAAATCGTTTTACAAAATGATTTCATCTTTCAAAATTTCTCATAAAAAAAGTATATACAATGCGAGAAAGTAATACAATTATGGAATACACACATGGAGGGTAGTTGTCCCTTGGGGTTTCGGTCCTGTATCGATTTTTTTTTTTACTTGTTTGTATAGTATAATCTTACTGAATGATTTTATTTTTTTTTTCTGGGACGGTTCTATCAAAATTATTTTTGAAATTGTTAAGAAATATTATTTATATATTAGTTATGATATTATTGAATCACTTATTTATTTTTAAATGTGTATGAATTCTCTCTTTATATTTTAATTTGAATAAATACATAAATTAATTTTTAGATCGTATGAGCGTCTTATTTTAATTCTTAACTCTATTAAAATTTCATTTCAGTTTTTTATTTTATAAGATTAATCATGTTAGCCTTGATGGTATAAAAAATTAGTCAATTTAATTATTAACACTTATATATAATAATAATAATAATAATAATAATAATAAATAATAATAATAATAATAATAAATAATAATAATAATAATAATAATTTTAGTCAATTAGACTAAAATGAATAGTATTTTACAAAGTTAAAGACTAAAAAGGAACTTTGATGCAAACAAATTGAGGACCTAAAGTGGTAGTTCACTTATTTTAATTTTCATAAAAATAATTTCGGCAAGTTTTATTTATATGAATAAAAAATAATTGACAAATTCAAAAATACATAGTTGACTTAGATTGTTGTTCGATACTTGCTTAATTAAATCACGAATTTTCTACTCAAATGAGTTTAACCGAATTTTCTACTCAAATGAGTTTAACTCTGTGGAAGCGTACTAAGTCCAATAGTTTGAGAATTTATATAAAGATACTCACCTCACTAAAAAGTTGTTAACTCAATTCTTATCAAAAGCATTTTTAGGAAGATGTTTATCCATATCACTCTAATCTTTAAAGTTGTGAAAATTTTTCTCCATAATTTTCTTTCTTGTAAAAAGATAAAGATTTTTTTAAAAAAAATTTGTTAATTATTAATGTATTTAATACTATAAAATATTCTTATATTTTACTTAATCAAAAATTAAATTTTAATTTTTGATTATTTTTTAATATATTAATTTTAATATTTATGTCTAGCTTCCAAAAATTATCATCTAACTCCATTTTTACACACATTTATGATTTTAGTGCGAGAGATAGATACTATACTATTAATGAAAAAATGGTCTATTTGCATAAGGTAAAAAAAAAAGAAAAAACTTTTTTAGCCAGAATAAATGTATTTTTCATGATCTAGCCTCTAGCTAACAATTATAAAGAATATTTCCTCGAGGCACAAAACAAATGAATTGGATTGTCTTTTCTAACAAATTTTGTTTTACATAACGATTAAGATACTTGGCTATCTAACAATTATTTCAAGTTTTATTCAAAAACAAAACTCATTTCTTATATAATTGAAAATCTAAAATATGGTGGATTTTAATATGCACCACGTCCTGAGTGGTATACGGTATACCACATAAAAAAATGAATACAAAACTCAACCGAAAATGTTAAAATAATAATAAATTATGTATTTTGCATGTATTTATACCTCTTTTATTTTTTTTCTTTTAAACTGGGGTGAATTTTAACCTTCACCACTTTCAAAGTGGTGTACCATACACAAGTCATGATATTATTTAATTGATTATAGCAAAAAAGAAAACAAAAGAGGTATACATACATACCAAATATATAATTTATTATTATTTTAAACATTTTCGATTGAATTTTATATACATTTTTTCATGTGGTATATCATATACCACTTAGAACGTGGTGCGTGTTAACCACATCCCTAAAATATAATCAAGAACTAAAAATCTAAAATTGTTGAATGTCACGGATATTACATAATTATACTTCAATAAAATTAGATTGTTTATGAATATACACAATACTTATAATCCATTAGTAGACTTATTTTATGTGACTATAAAATATCTTTGTTTTTTAGTATGGTATATTTATTTATTGTTTAATATATCCTAAAAGTATCTTATATATATTTCACATGAAACTTATTAAAATTTAAGCAATATATTATATATCACTATTGGCATAATCAGTGATTTAGACTCTCTTCGGTAAAATTAGCTTATAGCTTATACTTTATGACTTATAACTTATAGTTTATGACTTGTGACTTATAATTGAGTAGATGTATTTGGTAAAATTAGCTTATTAGGTAACTTATATTTGTTAAATGACTCAAAAGGACAAATAATAATTACATGTAATAAATTTTTTGATAGAGTAAACATGTAGTAAATGATTAGAGAGTAAAATAGGAAATAATTATTGAAAGCTACTTTTCATAAGCTATAAGCTACTTAAAGTAGCTTTTCATAAGCAAACATCTCTACTTACTCATAAGTTATAAGCTCCTAAATAAGCTACAAGCTAGTTGTGCTAATCACACACTTAGTCTACTTTTTACTAAAATATCTGTATACTACAACTTTTTAAAAAATATATTAACTGATGGTAATATAAATATAAGTGTTTCGACTAGTCAATAGTGATCATGACTACTGTCGTTTTTTATTTCTCTGGTAAATAATGATTCGCTATAGAGACAGGTTTGTGGTTTTACTTAGTAACATTGGCTTATAGTTTATAGTTCATAATTTATAATTTAAGACTTATATTTTATAGTTGTATATATGTTTAGAAAATTAGCTTACGAACTAATTTATATTTATTAAATGACTTTAAAAGACATGTAATAAATATTTTTATAAAATAAATATATAATAATTTTTTAAAGATAAAATAAGAATAAATTATTGAAAGCTAGCTTTTAATAAGTTATAAGCTTGTAATTACTAAACACCTCTACTAGACAATAAGTTATAAACTAGTGTTGGTGAACACACTACTAATCTTAGTTTTTTTTCTTAAAAAAATATAAAAAATTAAACATTAAACAATCCAAAATTGATTAAACATTAAACAATCCAAAATTGCCCAATGACTAATTTGAGGGTCCATTTAGTAGTTAGGATAAGTTACACATAATTAAATAAGTTAATTTATCGCATCACAATCTCCACTTTGATATTCTAATAGAATATGGTAAGTTTATTTTATCATACTTCCTATTCCTAATTCAAATGTTATCGTAAAAAGAAAGTTAGGATGAAAGTTGTTTTAGCAAAAACAAACTTTAATGTCCATTTTGTCAAGTATAGCAAACAAAAACTTTGAAAAACTTTAAGACTTAAGTTATAGAATTTTAATGTCTGAGCGAAGGCAAAAATTAGAAAAATAAAATAAAATATATTGTGTGCTAAAAGAGATAATGTGTCACCCGTTATTGCAGTGAGTAGAGGTCGAGCCTTTCTCTTTTTAATTGGTGTGATGATATGTTGATTTGTACTTATTCTTTTTGATGTACTATTTGATTGAGGTGTGATTGCACTTCCTCAATAATAAAAGTTGTTGATTGAAGGAAAAAAATAAATTAGAAAACGAAATTGATGCTTTGTTGTAACTAATGCGTACTATTAATTATTATGTATTGTATTATAGCAAAGATAATATTATTCTATTATCCAAAAAAAAAAGGTGAAAAATACACTTAAAACTCTCATGATTTCTGAAAATTGCAGTCCACCCCAAATTATGTTAAATATTGCGGTCCACCCCTTTTAATGTAACTAGAACTAACGGAATTAGAATATTTCATGGAATATTCTATCTCCCTAACCATAGTTAATTATTAGGATTTTTTTTTTTAAAAAAAAGATTGTGAATGTTCGAAAAAAATAATAAAGAATAAAAAGGGTAATAGGATTACGAAGCCTCATATTTCTTTCGAGCAATTGACTCCAATCTTCATCTTCTTCCAAATCTTCCTCTTCAATCACCCAACGAAACATATCATCGAACAATTGCAACCAAAGTAGACAGGAAATCGTGGAACGCCATTGAAGCAACGAAGGAACAGAGCAAGGGTCTCCACATGTTAAAAATGTCTTCGAGGGGAAGTGGGGCTTCATCTTCACGACTTTGGTTTCTGAAATCGATTTGTTTCTGAATAAATGTTCTGAAATTGGTTTAACGAGTGTTGGGAATGAATGCAGAAATTTTGATGATTTGGTTTGTGAGAGTTGTAATGTAGAAAATAAGGGCAAATTGTGTATGCAGAAAATGAATGAATGTAGAAATTGTATGTAGAAAATAAGTGCGAAAATTTTATGTAGAATGCAAAATTGTATATAGAATGCAGAAATTTTATTAAGAAAAGGAAATTTTACACTTGCAGAAAAAGTGTAAAAATGAAACCTGAGATATAATAATAATTAGAAATGAATGTTTCATTCTCAATGACACCTTCGTGAGTTTCTTCTTTTACTTTTTCATTTCTCTGTTCTCCATAAGTTTTGCTTCATCCTCAATTGTAGTTTCATCTTCCTAATTATTATTACAACTGAGATTCTACTTTTTACACAGTTCTGAATTAGAGCCTTATGATTCTTATTGGCTATGGTGTTTTAATAAATTGCTAATTTTTACACTTACAGAAAATAGAAATAGAAACAGACAGAATTTTGCTCATTTGTCTTTATTTTACACTTGTTATGAAATGGTTGAAACGCGATTCTGAAATGTTTTCAACGGCCAATTTTTTCACTTGCAGAAAAAAGAAACAAATCTAGAAGGAAATGAACTTATGATCAGACTCGAAAATGGAAAAATATGCAGAAATTTTGCTGCTTTGTTATCATTAAGCATAAATGAGATCTTAAACAGAAACAAAAATAGAATGACTACAACATTTTGCTTCACTCAAATTGTGAATCCAAGATAGAAACAGAATTAAAGAGCAATTAATTAGAAACAAATAGCATAACAGAAACAAATAGTCGATGGTCACGTTTAGGTGAAGATTGTTTGATTTCTTTAGTTTGGGTAAGTCTACTACATAGGAGACAAGTAACCATGGTTAATTAAAGTTAGAGTTGGTTAAGTTCTGTTACACAAAATAGGTGGACTACAATTTTTAACCTAGTTTGGGGGAAATTGCAATTTTCAGAAACCTTGGGAGGTTTGAGTGCATTTTTCCAAAAAGAAATAATAATAACATTATTCAAAAAATTAAAATTAATTTGACTTTAATTCTTTTATGTGAGTTATATATAATATTAATTTTTATGTTTAAAAAAGTAAATATAATAAAATAATTAAAATTTTATTATTAACTTATAAATATAATAACAAAATATTATGTGTCCTATCTAATAGACCAAAAATATTAAATTAGATAAAATTTTATTTAATTCTTATCTTATTTTGTTTTTATCTAACTCTGTTATTCAATTTATTTTTATCCTATTCTGATCAGATACTTAATTTTAAAGCTAAAATACATAAATACATATGCGTATGTATATTAAATTATATGTATTTTTTCCTTTACAAACAATACAAACACAATACAGAAAATTAATACTACTATATTTTATTTTAATATTTACATTCACAGTGAAAAAAAAAAAAAGTAGGTTCAGAGATTTGAAAAATAAAAAATTGAAAAAATAAAATCAAATCAAAACTTAAGGCAAGAGGAGACTGATTATTGTGTTGTCTCTGTTGCGTAAGGACTCAACGTTGGCACTGAGAGTGTAAGGTTAAACCCTAAAGCCCAAACGCCACCGTCTATCGCCGCAGCTCTCTCGGACATGGCTGGTAAGAAAAGAAGCTTAGCTTCCGAGGAAGATTCTCAAAACAACAACACTGATGGTAATAATGGAGAACAAGCTTCTATCAAGCCCATGGAGAGGAAGAAGAAAAGGAAGGCTCTGGACAAGGAGAGGCGCCGCGCCACTGCCGAATCCCAACCCGAACCTTCCGATCAGAAACCCGCCTCCCAGTCACTGGCTACGCCCTGCACTAGCGGTGGTTCTCTTCCGGAGTTTCACATTGGCGTGTTCAAGGACTTGGCCTCTGCGGCTGAGTCGACGAGGGAAGCCGCAGCCAAGCAAATGGTGATGGAGTTGAAGGAAGTTCAGAATGCTTACGACGGCCTCGAGGAGAAGGAAATTGGCGACGGTGGATTCAAATTAGAAGCCGAGAAAGACGATGGATTGGACGACTGTGCACCCTCTGTGAGATACGCGGTTCGCAGGCTTATTCGTGGTGTCTCTTCATCGAGAGAGGTTTGAATTCTTTTTTTATACTCTAATGTTGTTCTCATTGCTTCTATGGGATTGGAATATTGGCACTAGCATACAGTTATCTTCTCTACCTTGTGTTAGAAAATTTACTGATCAGGTTCTTTGTTAGCTGGGTGTTGATAATATAGGTCTTTGCTGTAATAAATAAACTCTGCTCAATGGTATTTCAAAATTGCTTGCTGGACTGTTGCTAAGACAAATTTTTTTTATTGCTTTTGCAGTGTGCACGACAAGGTTTTGCTTTAGGATTAACAGTTTTAGTCAGCACTATTCGTAACATCAGTGTTGAATCATTCCTTAAACTTGTAGTAGATTTATTGGAAGTAACTTCATCCATGAAGGGTCAGGTAGGAGATGGTGGTGGCTTATGTATTTTGTTTTGGCTCATTCCTCAGCTTCTTGGTACTATATTTCTGTGTTCGGTGTGAAATTTCAGGAAGCCAAAGATTGTCTGTTGGGTCGCTTATTTGCTTATGGTGCTCTGGCTCGATCAGGAAGACTTATACAGGAATGGAGATCGGATGAAAACACTCCATGCATAAAAGAATTTATCAGTGTACTTATCTCTATCGCAAATAAAAAGAGATACTTGCAAGAGCCTGCTGTCTCAATAATTTTAGACTTGGTTGAAAAGGTTTGTATATAGTATGAGAACTTTACCCCAAAAATGACTGCTGAATCTCATTACCATCTTCCTCTTTGATTTGATCAGCTTGGATTTTAATGGGTTTCAATGTATCCATGATCACTCTTTACCTGCATTCCTTAGAAAGGATATTTATTGTTAATTTTTACCCTCTCTTTCAAGCTTGCAAAATTTATGTATGGATATCATCTATAGTCACTTTTTTATTTTTTATCAGCCAATTTATATCATCTATAGTCATTAATTGCTGGAATCCTAGTAAATTATGTGGAAGTCTGAAAAGACCATTTTGACTTATGAGCTACATGAGTAGATCAGTTTATCATAGGATCATCTCTTGACCTATGACAGAATTTTAATATTCTTGTGGGCCATTTGTTACAAAGTGTTCTGTTTGATTTTTTTGAATCCCACTGTACTCACTAGTTCTCTGGTGGTTTTGAGACTCCATATTGCTTTGGGCCATATATTCAACCTCTCCTAATTATTTTTATTGCAAGCCCGTTATTTATCATTTATTATCAATTTTATTATTTGCAGTTGCCTGTTGAAGCAGTGGTGAATCATTGTATTGAAACTCCTGGGCTCCAAGAGTGGTTTGAAGCTGCTATAGATGCAGGAAATCCTGATGCTTTGCTCCTTGCATTAAAAGTTCGAGAAAAGATTTCTATTGACAGCACCATATTTGGCAAACTACTGCCTTATCCATTCAGCTCTAGCCAGTTTTTCTCTGCTAACCACCTAGCCTCCCTGAGTAATTGCTTGAAGGTAGCTTATATTCATTTGTCTATGTGTAACCAATGCTATTTTTGGTGAATTGAAACTGTAAAAGAATTAAATGGTTCTTACGTATTTTCTGTATGTGGCAGGAATCAACCTTCTGTCAACCTCGTGTTCATAGTGTTTGGCCTGTTTTGATAAATCTCCTTTTACCTAATACTGTTTTGCAATTAGAAGATGTGGCATCGGCTTCTAATTCGTTAAAGAAACACAAAAAGAGTCGAAAATCTAGCTCTTCTGACGAAGAAATTGCAAAGAATCTTCAGTCTTTTTGTGAAATAATCATTGAAGGATCCCTTCTCCTCTCATCTCATGACCGTAAGCACTTAGCTTTTGATGTTCTGTTTCTTCTTCTCCAAAAGTTGTCTGCATCTTTAGTTCCAGTTGTTCTGTCAAACAAAGTAGTTCAGTGCCTGATGGATATACTATCAACAAAGAACACATGGCTGTATAAAGTTGCACAGCATTTTCTTAAACAGTTGTCTGATTGGGTGGGCAATGATGATGTCAGAAGAGTTGCTGTTATAGTGGCTATACAGAAGCACAGCAATGGAAGATTTGATTGTATCACACGAACAAAACATGTTAAAGAATTTATGTCGCAGTTTGAAACGGAACCTGGATGCATGCTTTTTGTTCAGAATTTGATGAACCTGTTTGTTGATGAAGGTAATGTCTTGGAGGAACCTTCTGACCAAAGTCAAACTACAGATGAAAATTCTGAAATAGGTTCCATCGAGGATAAGGATTCTCCTAGGACCAATGGGAATTCTGAGTTTTTGAAGAGTTGGGTTATAGAAGCCCTTCCCAGTATTTTGAAGCACTTGAAGCTGGATCATGAAGAGAAGTTCCGAGTGCAGAAAGAGATCATGAAATTTCTGGCTGTTCAGGGTCTGTTCACTGCATCTCTTGGGACTGAGGTGACCTCATTTGAGTTGCAGGAGAAATTCAGGTGGCCAAAAATTCCAACATCAAATTCTCTTTGCAAGATGTGTATTGACCAGCTGCAGATGTTACTGGCAAATGCTCAAAAGGGAGAGGGATCACATCCTCTGACCAATGGTCTTGAGTCAAATGATCTTGGTTCATACTTCATGAAGTTCTTTGGCACCTTATGCAACATTCCTTCAGTTTCCCTCTTTCGGTCTTTAGATGATGAGGATGATAAAGCTGTAAAAAAATTGCAAGCTATGGAAGCAAGATTATTCAGAGAGGTATTTACGCTAGTGAACTATTGTTGATGCTATGACATAAAGTTATTGTGGTTTTTTTTTTTTTTATCTTTTAAAGCCATGACGAGATTAGCAGCTAGGAATTCAACTTTTTAATGAGCAAAGTGACTTATGTTTAAGATTCACCCACCACCCCTTTATTTGGGATTTGGGGCTCACGTTAGATGTGTGGGTTTTCCACATTTTTCCGTAGAACATGTGGCAATTTTAACTTAGTGTTTCTGGGCAGCCTAGGCAGTAAAACCTGGGCTTTTTGTCTTCACAGTTAGTGAGGTTTCACATGACCTGATAAAATAAGGGAAATAGGAAAATTTGGTGGATGGTGATACTTTTTTAGATATTGTGATAACTTTTGGTGTGGGATTTTCATATGTAAAGTTCTAATAGAAGATCTATGACTTGGTGTAAGAAGTCTCGGTGTATGTTTTGACCTCCATATTATGATTATCTTATTTTCTGATTCTATTATCTAATGACAGCTTTTTGGATAGAATATTATCTTGTGGTTCACATCTTGATATTTTTTCTACATTGGTGCGTGTTCCTGCATTTATACCGTTGGATAAATTTTGTGGTTGTACTATGTAAACATAATTTCATTCATTTTTAATTTTTTATCTAGTATTCATGCGTGTGTTGCATCTTGTAATAATAAGCAGGAAAAGAGCCGTGGAGGTAATGCTGATGCTAATAGGTTGCATGCACTGAGATATTTGCTTATCCAGTTGCTTCTGCAAGTGCTTCTTCGTCCAGGGGAGTACTCTGAAGCTGCAGTTGAACTTATCATATGTTGTAAGAAAGCGTTTTCTGCTTCTGATCTGCCTGATTCCCCTGGAGAAGATGATTTGGAGGTTGATGACGCTCCTGAGTTGATGGATGTTCTTGTGGATACATTACTCTCTCTGCTGCTGCAGTCATCAGCTCCTGTGCGGTCATCAATTGATCAGGTTATAATAAAAAATTTGACATTCATCCTTTGCAGCTTCATAAATGTACTTTACTTATATTAGAATACCACACTGTATTACCTCAGTAGATGCTCATATGTTGCATCTTAGCATTGTGCGTGGTGGAAGCATAAGCCTTCACCTAGAACATATGGGACAACTGTGAGTGTCATGTTAGTAGGGCAGAAATTCTTAATTTTGTTTTAATAAGACAAGCCAGTTGTTGCGATATGATTCCTTCAATTGCATTCCTAATTCCTAATATAATTAGCTATATATTACATTGAAATGAGTTCCCCACGGCCCCTTGTACCTTGTTAAATTGGCAAATATTGTGAATTCTCCAACTGACAAATTTCAGAAAATCTGTTTGGTTTTGATTCTTTCCTCACGTTGATCCTGCTAATGAACCCTTTGTTGGATAAGGTCCTTATTCCGCCAATAATGTTTCCACTTCTGAATTCGGATAGCTATGCCTATTGCCTACTTGGCTTTTTCTTGTCATATGGAAACCTTAATTGGATGGATGGTTTGAATATGCTTCCCAGTTAGGATACATGATAGATCTCTTAGATTGATTTATAATTTATTAATACATAATACATGACATGGAAATTGGTATGCATCATTCTTAGGAGATGTTGAAGTACTTACGGACAATGATAATCAATAAAACTTGTCTCTGGCTGGGCTCAATATAAACCTGGTCTAGATATTTTGGCTTATGTACTGTATTTTAGTTTCTATTATCTGACGCTTATCTCTACATGCAGGTATTCAAATATTTTTGTAATGATATCACTGATGATGGACTAATGCGGATGTTGCGGGTCATTAAGAAAAATTTAAAACCTGCAAGACATCCAGATGCAACAAGTGCAGATGATGACAATGACGATGACGACGAGGACTTTATCAATATTGAAGATGAAGAAATTGATCAAGCTGAGACTGGTGAAACAGGTGAGGGTGTCGAGCAGAAAGATGATTCCGAGTCAGAAGTTGAGGTAGAGGAAACTGGCCATGACCATTCTGAAGCTTCTGATGATTCTGATAGTGGGATGGATGATGATGCAATGTTCAGGATGGATACATATCTTGCCCAGATTTTTAAAGAGAAGAAAAATCAGGCTGGAGGTGAAACAGCTCATTCCCAGCTTGTGTTGTTCAAGCTTCGTATTCTTTCATTGTTGGAAATTTACCTTCACGAAAATCCAGGCAAGTATAAACTATACATTGCTTATGCAATTTATCAGTTCTCGGGTTAGCTAAATGTTTTTTGCGTTGTGTTTCTCCAGTTGTACATGAGATAATAGTATAGTTGAAAAAATACATTAAATGCTACTTCTGCATTTTATAAAATAGAAAGTTTAAAATTGCCCCTATATACTGAATAGAAAGGGTAGTGGTACACATGGCAATGATTTTGCACCAGTTTGGAAGTAAAAGAATGAATAATGTTCACTAGAAAGGCAATACTTGTAATTTACCTGTTCAATGTGTTAGCCTCAAGTCTTCAACCATGACTTTCTGATGAGTTCTTAATTTTTTAGCTTAATCTGTTCTTAAAATGCTCATTGTATGTTGATAATTTACAGGTAAGCCTCAGGTTCTTTTGGTGTACTCAAATTTGGCTCAGGCTTTTGTAAACCCACATACTGCCGAAGTTAGTGAACAGCTTGGACAGCGAATATGGGGAATATTACAAAAGCAAATATTTAAAGCAAAGGATTATCCAAGGGGTGATGGAGTCCAGTTATCCACTCTTGAATCTCTGTTGGAAAGAAATTTGAAATTAGCATCGAAACCATTTAAGAGACAAAAGTCTGCATCAAAGCAATCAGCTGCCTTGAACCGACAGAAAATGGTTTTGTCTCTTGCCCAGACATCAACTTTCTGGCTCTTGAAAATTATTGATTCAAGAAATTTCTCCGAGTCTGAATTACAGCGGGTTATTCAAATTTTCCGGGAAGTCTTAGTAGGGTACTTTGATAGTAAGAAGTCTCAAATCAAGTCTGGATTTTTTAAAGAAATATTTCGAAGACGGCCATGGATTGGGCATGCTGTATTTGATTTTATCTTGGAGAGATGTGGAAGTGCCAAGTCAGATTTTCGAAGAGTGGAAGCACTTGATTTGGTGATGGATATATTGAAGTCACTAGCAACAGGGGGTAGTGACGGTCAGAATGCATCTAAAAAGGTTCTCAAAAACAATTTGGGTAAACTCTCTCATCTGATGAAAGAGTTAGTGATGAATATGCCAAGCAAAGCAGCAAGGCGGACCGAGGTTCATAAGTTTTGTGTCAGGGCCATTGAGATATTATCTAAGCTTAACCTCACCAAATCTTTTCTTAGAACTTTGGCACCTGATGCTCAAGCTGCCCTTGAGACTCAACTTGGTGATGAATTCTCTAGTCTAAAGAAGCTTGAAAAATAAACGGTGGATATGTAAAATTGCTGTAACAGCCTCCTGATCAAAAAGAGGTTTTTGCTTCTTCATTGCTCATCACACTTCAACAGACTCAACAAGATGGAAATATATTACTTACTCGGACATCTGAGGTGATTACTGTGAGAATTTTTGGCAAACTTTTAAATTATTATTGGCTAGTTTATTTAATTCTGATGTGCTGTTTTGAAAAACTTTTTCTTGTTACTGAAGATGACATTTTAAGTTGGAAAAGGGATGTACTTTTAAATGCTTAAAGTTTATCTGCTTTGAGCTAATCTTAAGTTTCGCAATTGTAACATTTGTGCCTAAAGTGGCCTCTATTTTACCTAAGCTTTATAGATTTCACTAATTGTCTCTGGCCAGGGCGTCTGGTACTATCACCACTTAGAATAATACAATAAACAAACCAACTTTACTAGGTAAAATTAGACCTAGTACTTAAGTATTATACCACACAACACGAAAAGGTTGGTCTTTCAACTGATCAACAATCGCACTGTTCAATGCACATATTCACTAAAATGACCTTCAAAGAGGATAATCCATCTATTTACTTTTGTAATGTGTATAAGGTGAATTCTCAGGAAAAGAAAAACGCTACTACTATCCATTCTAGTTCTAATTTTTAACGCTTCAATCCTAGGATTTTCACCAAAACTGCAGTCTATTACTTTGGTTTCAGAAATCTTTTTACATCTATGTCAGACCACAAATCCTTGAGCAGGTGCTCAGCAACACAATCCAATCAGCTACTCCCAACATGAACCAACAAAAAATGGTCGCAACCCCTGAAAAAGAAAGTCAACAATTTTAGCTTGCCACTCCATCTGCCAAAACCTAATTCATAGGCAGCAAAAGAATAACATTAAAAATTAGATTAGATGGACATACCTTGTTCAAGAATCAGAGGCGCACCCTCAGAGAAAGCCAATGAAGCAGACATTTTCTTCATGCGCCAACCCACATTGATCTCGTTAGACCAATAGTTCCAGGTTTCTACAAGTGCCCATTGTCTGCATCAGAATCACTACCCGAATCCAAATCTGCAACAGTGATATTAAACTTGAGTATATTTTCTCGTTATAAAATGGTTTTAACGACAAACCAAACCAAATCAAACCAAAGCTTATTAGAATCACTACTAGTAACATGTCCACCTGCGACATCTTTATCCTTCTCAATCTCCACTGGGTGAAACACACTCATTGGCATCTCATCGCCAATGATGACATCTTCATCCCCTGCTTCTACTTTCTTTGGCTTCTTCACCTCAACTGCCTGTGGTTTATCATCCTCGGTAGCAGGCAACTTGTTACTCCTGACAAATTGATCATAACAAAATATCTCGGGCAGCTAGACCAATAATATAATACCTTTGGTTAGTAGCTTTTAATTTTGTTGTTTCTTCTAAAAGAAAATTCTTAATTACTAGTGAATTATACCATTAAATAGAAGCAAAATAATTCAGAGTTACATAACAGGACTTTTTAATTATATAGTGTATTTTGCAATGGACTCTTATTTGCAGATACCATCATGATCCTAATATAAAATAATCACATTTTAATAAAAGGGTAATGTATGTTATTTGCTAGAAGGTCTTATATTTTCGTAAGTTTACAGATTTAACACTAAAACAATCATCAAACCCTGATTTATTTGTAAGTGCTAGTCTTCCACTAATTTGAAGATTCACAAATTTAGTCAATTTCTACACGCTTGTTTTTTTCTTAATTCTCAAATCTTAGTTCTGTTGGCAGAGTCACAATTCTTGTTCTGGTTTTCAACTAAATTTCTTTGTCAAATCTTCTCTTTTCCCTGAGGTTCGTTCTATTTCTGCCTCTTCAAATATCTTCACATTTTTTATTTGAATCCCCTTTTTCTCTTATTCAAAATTTGAACATCTCTTTGTAGTCATTATAGATTATGCTTCGTTGAAGATTTTAAATCTAGGTCCGAAATACTGTATAATGCACTGAAACGTAGAGGTTTATGAGATCATCAAAACTACATTCGACTATGATCCATGTAGCTGACCTCACATAACGAGATAAAGGTTTGTTGTCGTTGTAGGTCTGGAAGATGGGCTTCCTTAAAAAGAAATAAATCGTTGATTAACTTTCTTTTGGGGGATACAGCTATTGGGCTTAGGCCCAAACAAGCAAACGAAAAAAAAGAAAAACATAAGGGGAAAAGTAAAAAAAAAAACCCTAAGAATAAAAATTATAAATTAAATTAGTTATTATTATTATAAAAGGAAAAAGGTGAATCTAAATCGTCAAAAAATATAAAAACCTATATATTTCTATATAGTTTACTAAGTAAATTAAATTAAAATTAAAATCAGATACATGATGAGATTGGTCTTCTCACTTTTCAATTTTAATGAATAGTGGAAGGTAGGAACTAAGAAGCGAGGGTTGATCCAAATGCAGACTCCTTTCAAGCATAACAATACAATTAAAAAAAGAGCAATATATTGATTACTACTCATACATGTGTAATAATTTAATGGGATCCACTAATTAAACAATAACAACTTTTAAATCAGAAATTCAGAATATATTAAATTACAATGATAGACATAGCATTAGCTAGCAAAAACAATGGTTGGATCACAGCAACACTCGTCCAACAGGCAACAACAACACAAAGCTGCTAGGCTGCATATTTGAAAAAAAAAAACAAAATTAAACAAGGTTTTAATTTAATAAAAAAAAAAGAAAAAAAAAACTTGATGTCACTTTTTGTTTTGGCTAATTGAAGAGCAAATCCAATCCTTTTCTAAATAATTGCTTACCATCCCTCAAGGAAACCTGGTTCTCTTTTCGGCGGTGGAGCAGCGTAGTACTGCGGTGGTGCCGCCACTGGAGGGGGCCCCTGATAAGGACCTGTGAGGGACACATATAACAGCAAAAAAAGGTTTAGTAGCAATGGTTTATTCAGTGGATAAAATTTGATCAATTGGTGCAATAGAAAGAAGGAAGGAAATTCAAAAGCATATATATTAATGGGACACAAAAGGTTTCGGTGTGTGTTTAGTTTCACGTTGTGATAAATCAAACATGAAAATTATTTTTGATTGTGTTCAAATTGATCTAAATTTGCCTCGAATCAACTTGAAACCAAACATGCAGTAATTGAGGGATGAAATTAAAATACATGGTTATATATCATATAAGTAGTATGTACCTTGAGGAGGGTATGGATAACCATATTTAATCTCACTCATTTTTGCAAAACCAGATAGACTCAAAGTATTAATTTGAAGACAGAACTTAGAATTCAAGGGTTTGAGTCTATGACAGAACAGAGACATGCTTATATATGCCTCACAGACATGCTTTCAGGAAAAGGCAGAGAGAATATAATTAGTGGAGAGAATTAAAAAGAAAGATCCAGAAACCACATTTCTTTTCATTTCACTTCACACTAGTTGTAGATGTTGCCATGTAACTTTGCTATCACTATTAGATGCTATTTTATATTTTATTTTTTCTTTATCTTTGCACAAGTTATCCGCTTCCACCATATTAGGAAAAAAATAATTTAACAAAGTGATCTAAGACAAGTCTTTTTTCTTTATTTTTGGATTCTGGAGAAGACAACTCTTAGCTATTTATACTTAATTTCTATTATAATTTACAAATACAAGAAGTGCAAGAACATCTGGAAAAGTTTGGAGTCCCCTTTTGAAACGTGGCTTGATTCCACTGCAAGAATAATACATTTTTGCGATTTCTGTTTGAGTCATAGAGTGGAATATTAACTGAGTTTATATAAATGTCCTGTTAGTCCTTTACTTAATTATTAGTAAATTATTTTGATGTCTTGCGATAATAATTATTAACACAATGCATTTGTAACACGTTAAATTATATATCATAGTTCACGTAATCACTTGTAACAATATTGTTTGGTTTAGTTTTAAAAAAAAAAGTTATTTTTGATCCTTAAAAAGTTAAAAAACAATCATTTTTAAAAGTTAATGGTTATCTTCACTAACCAATTTTTCAACTTCTTAAGAATGAAAATTACTGATTTTTCTCACATAAATCAAACTATGCTGATTACTTAGACACCAATGTGTAGTTAAATGTCTCATATATGCATTCAATTAATAATTTTTAATATCAGATACCAAAATGAGATAACTAAGTCAAAAGTTAAAAGAACGTACAATTCTATAAAATCGAGTTAAAACGTTACGTGATTAGCTAGCTATTTTAGTAGATTTATTATTTCTCTTTAGTTTGGAAGCTTCTTTCATCACTCATAATAAAAGGCTTATTTCATTCACGTGAATACAGTAACAAAGTTTTAATCCTAAAATAAAAAGCGTTCACAATGTCACATGATGTGAAATGTGATTCGAGGGTGCTATGATATACTTCTTCCTGACTCAGATATAAGCAAATAGAATATTATATTTTTTGAATTAAAATATAAATAACACTTAATTATTTTGAAATTATTTAATGTTATAATTATTTAAATACTTTTTATTTTGTAAACCACTTATTTTTTTTTATGTAAATGAATGAAAAGAAAACAACAAATACAAAAGATTCTTAAAGAACATTATTCTAACCATTTCATTTTAGTTGAAAGAGCTAATAAAATAGAATTAGGAGAAACATCAAGATAACAAAATTCTGCTGTATATAATAATATAAATACTTTCTTTGAGAGAATTTAACTTTAGAATAAATATAATAGAGGTCAATTTAGTAAATAGAATTAAACTCTTACATAAAATCAAAAGATTAAATATAATTAATTAATTTTTTTAATTCGCATAAATTATTATTATTATTATTATTATTGTTATATATGAGTTGAGAGGAAGTAAGTATACATGGGAATCGAATAGTTTAGCTATCTTAGCACTTCGGGTTAGAATTTAATTTGTGGCCGAATATATTCCCTTCCCACAGTTTCACACGCTATTACCGCGTCTAAAGTTATTTATGAGAAACTTTTGGATAAGGATAACTTGATATAATTATTCAAGAATCTAATCTAATACTCCTTACTCATTGTAAATAAATTATTTAATCTTCCTATGAATATCTTTGGTTATTGTTTATGAGTTTCTGTTTCTCCCTTATCCAATAATGGTTACTTTGAAGCGACCTAACCCGTTGTTTTATTGTGATCTAAGGATGGTGTAGAAAGTAAAAGGGAGGTACAAATAACAATGGCCCTTGAATGAATGAGGCCCAAATTGAAGGTATTGTATTGTGGTGTTTAAGTGGATAGAATTAGCATCATCTCTATTGGAAGTGGTATCATCCTTTTTAATATATAAATTTGTGATTCTTATATATAAAGGGATGGTGAAATTTCCAAAATTGAGTGGTCTCAATCCCTCCCACCGGTGTTTATTGTATGATTGGGAACGTTGTATGCCATGGCTCGCACGACATTCCTTGATGTGAGCCGGCACGGTTCCTGAAAACGAGTTGTGTTAATAGTTTTGGTTAATTTGACCAAAAAAAAATTGTTAAGAATATAAACAAAAAAATATTTTATTGAAAATAATAATACTTGTTGATTCAAAAGTTAAAATTTTATTTAAAGCATATTTTTTAATGGTAATTTGAAACTTAAAACATTAGATAATATATTTTTAACTGGTATCTTTAGAATATTGATTAATAAAACCCTAAGAATTTTGTAGGATAGTTTTCAAAGAGCATTTTTAATAGTATATTTGGTTAGTTAAGATTAGAGCAATAAATTAAAATCCTATGAAAAATACTTAAATTACATTAATTTTCTCTCTTATCTTAAAATTTAAGGTTAATTACACTCAGTTCTATTGATATTTAGTTATTTACCTTAAATATACTTAGGCTCTTATTATTTTAAAATTACAAACACATCATTTAATTTATGTATTATTCATTCTTTAAAAAAAATTATGTATTATTCATACACACATTAATCTCTCTTAATTTTATAATATTTTGACTATTTCACGTTTCCTTGTAGTTTTAAAACATTTTAATAAACTTAACTTGCTTATTTGTTGTACTGATATATATATATATATATATATATATATATATATATATATATATATATATATATATATATATATATATATATATAGTGTCATTAAAATAATAAAGCAAAGTACTACAACATCTCATATAGCTAGTGGATAATTAGGTTGTTATTTAAATATGCTGACACATATAAAGATATAACAAAGCAAAATAATTGAGTAGATGTGCGTGCAGTTTTCAAAATAAACTAAAATAGTTTAAATATATTTTACACTACAATATAATTAAATTTTAATAATATTTAGAAAAGTATTGCAAAATTATTCTTAAAGATATACCGTCAATTTGTTAAAATTATTGTTTTTGTGTGTTTATAATATTTTGACAAATATTATATAAAGACTATATTACTAAAATATTTTAACAACATTTAAAATATATTATTAAATTATTAAAAAATATTATAGATACGTAAAATCAATCAAGGTTGATTAACCCTGAAATTTACACTACCCAACTCTTACTATCAAATGCCAGTTATAAATTGTAAGTAAAATAAAATAAATATCAAGTGTTAGTTTCATATTAGATTGAAACAAAAAGGTAAAGAGAGTAATATATGAAGGTTCAATTTATGAAAGCAAATTTTCTATGTACCATACATTAATGAATATTAGCTATTAGATTTATTAATTTTTTATTAAATACTTGAGATTTATTAGGGCAACTTGTACGTAAGGTTTTTGTTTAAGTGAATTGTAAACTGTTAAAAATTACTAGGGTAATCCTTCGAGAAATTTGTTAGGTCACACTAAAAAACAAAACTTGAGGAAAAAAAAAGCAAAAAAAAATAAAAAATGTGCCAGCTTGATAAACCCGAACACAGATTTCTTTTAATATGAAATCATTTAATAAACATGGCGTAGTTTCGCAACAGCGCAGCAATTGCGTCCGAGTTCTGTTGCAAGCACATAAAAATCCCCAAATCCTTCTCTTTTTCTCTGCAATTCAATTAAAAAAAATCATTTGATAAACTGAAATAATTTGTGTTATTGACCCAGAACACAACTTGATAAAAACAAAAAAAATGTGCCAACTTCATCAAAAGGTGTCCGACATAGTTTTCTCTCTCAAATGAACATAAAAGAAAAACCCAAAACACAAGCTTTCTCTCTAAGTATGCTTCTTCACACTAATTTTCTAGATCCGTCCCCGCCTTGCACTTTCTCTCTCAGTCTGTGTTTCCATTTCCCAGATTGGCAAGTTTTATCGCTGGCGGAATTTTGCGTTTTCATTCTCTGATTTAATTTCTGAGAAAAGAAAAACCCAGAACACCAACTTTCTCTCAATTTTTTTTTTGTCATTTTCTCAGATCTGTGTTTCAGTAAATTTTCATTTCAGTAAATGTTCGGTAAATGGCGTTTAATTTCTGCTCTTTGATGCGTTAGTTTTCTGCTCTCCAACAACATAAACGCGTTTAATCTTTGCTCTCCAACAGTGAGGCTTTTTTAATTTCTCTGCTGCATGTTGTTTGGCAACTATTGATAGAGAAAAAGTAGAAATATATTAGGAACTAGTTTAAATTTGCTTCAAGTCTACTTAATAAATAATAAAACTTCAATAAATAGGAAAGAGCCAAAGGTAAAACTGAGATTTTAATTAACCAAACCTATTATTTCAAGTAAATTTTGTGATATACCATACATCACAAACTTTCCTTACTTATGGTAGAACCCACCATATATGAATAGCAAGATTGTTACTCCGTGTGACGTTGTACTAATTAATGAAAATGAGAATGAATAGTAGATTGTAAACATATACATGCAAAATGGGGGACATTTTTAATTTATTAGTTTTCAGTTATTTTGAAAAATTATATATGTACGCAAATGAATTGGAATACATATAGCGAGATAAGGGATCGTGACAAATTAGAATTACAAGACTAATTTAGTGTGATATGCAAATGAGTGAGAAACAAAAAAGGAATATAAATTGTGACAAATTAAAATTGTAAATGAGATATTAATAAATAAATAAGCAAGGATTTGTGATTAGAAACTAAAAATTATTAAAATAATAATAATAATAATAATAATAATAATGTTTTACTTGATAAAATATAATATAAATTGTGATATGATGAGTTAGATGTGGTATATATGATATGAATCAATCTGTAAAGTTGAGGATAAAAGATATAAAATGAAAAATGGATGAAAAAGAGCCATGTAAAAGAGTGATGATTGATACACACCATTAAAATGTAGAACTCATTAACAATGTTGTAACCTCTAATTGTGATTTTTAGATGTCCTTTTTCTTTATTTTTATATAAAAAAATAGACTAATCCAATTATAAATAAATTTAGAGTTGAATAATAGTATCTCCAACTATTTTCTGACGTAAAAAAGGGGTTTTGTAAATTAAAATTGTAAGACTTAATTACTTTTATATATAGTATGATATGATACCTTAAAATTTTAAGTTGAATGTGACGTCTTAACTATGTGCATAATTTGCTCTTTAGAGCAATGTTGTAGGTCTCCCAGTATAAATTTTTCTTACCGAATTTTCTTCCCCGTTATGTGAAGCTTTTTCAACCACTTCAATTTTATTTATTTATTTATTGAAAAGGAAGAAAGAAGAAGAAAAATACAGTGTTATATATCTGGAGGCAATTATCATGCAGTTGATTAAGGTTGTATTTGAAAATGATTATTGTCTTATATATCTTGAATAGTTATATTTTGCATTTATTATAGTTTTTGATTATCTTTTAACAAAGAAAAGATTTTTTTATTCTTTAATTAAAATTTAGACATTATTTAAAAAAGCTTTAAAATAGCTTTTCACTATATAAAATTATCTTAAAAGTCACTTATCATAGCAAATATATCAAAAAAAAAAATTTGATTATATATCAGACAATTGATTTTTTTTTTACAGCTTATTTTTACAATTAATTACAGCTAATCCAAATACACTCTAAGTCTCGAATTTACTTAGCATATTTAATTTAACTAACATTTAATATTATTGATTTTTTTTTGGTGGGGAAAGAAAAAGACGGGGATGGATTTGTTTTGTTTCTATATATGTGACCTTGTTTTTTCTTTCTTAAAGGAATTGTATTGCTTCCTGGGGATTTGACCTTGCCCCCTCCTGCTCAAGAAAAATAAACAATAATAATAGCAATTTCTCCACGTCATCTTGTTCTTATAAGACCTCTGCATTCTTTTTTTTTCTTATTTATATTTTTTCATATTTTTATATTTTGTGCGAATTAATTCCTTGATTTGTAAATGAATAATTTTAGTCTCTTAAATTTATAAATTGACAGCTTTAATATTTTTGTTAATTTTTTAAAAATTAGTGACAGTTTTTATTTAAATTAATGATAAAGAGATTAAAATCACAAATTTCACAAATTTAAAAAATCAAAACTAAATATTTAAAAGTCAAAAAATCAAATTTATACAAAATCAAAATTAAAAAATAAAAAATGTAATTAAATCATTTTTTCTATAATGATTTTTGTATTTTTATTTATAAGAGAGTTAACGATAATAAAAATTAAACTATATACAACACACTCATACGTACCTATACTTATTAGTTTTCCTCACCTTAGAAAACATAATCATCTTTTTATTTTTTTGGTAAATAGAACAATATATAATCTTCTTTGTTTGATCTCAAATTACTTATCACATCACATCACTTATTTTCTTTTTTCTGTCGATCTATTTGGTTTTACACTTATGCCCTAAATTATAATATCTCAAAAAAAAAAAGAGATAATTAAAAGATAGTCAAACCAAAGCAACAACTCCCTACACTTTTCCAACAGAGATTGGCGCCACGCCGCCTCAGAGTATGTCATGAAAATAGTGACATGTAATACTACTACTACTCTACTACCTTAATTACTAGTATATTATTATTTTTATTATTATCAGTGTGAAGCCATAATGAAAGTTGAAGGAAAATTGGGGTTGAAAGAGACACCAGCTTCTACTTAAATTCAAAGCAAAAACATGGGGGTGGGGACAATCGTGGGCATTTGATTCTTCAGAAAATCGCACACCTGCTATATGAATTCCACCTGTTATATTATATTATACTATATACTATATATGCTTTCTATTTTTGTTTTTTTCTATCATCATCAAATAAATAAATATAAATATAATAATGATTTTGGATGGGTGCATCTAACTAAACCCTGCGCACTCGTCAAACGCTAGTACTATGTGAAACGGAAAGTTTCCATCCAAAATTATCTTCATTGGACACTAAATCACAGATCTGATTGATACACTTTTGTTCTCTTCTTAGCCTTTTGATGCACAGCACACTTGATCCAAAGCTTCAATACAAGAGGGTCCCAGATGATGAACACAATTTTTCTTTTTATTTTTTAATAATCTGCACATATACTATTTACATTCTTTAATAACTTTTTTGCTTATCCTATGCGTAAATTTTAGTACTATTCGTTTTTCACCGATTTATCAATTTGAAACTTCGCACTCTATGCCAACTAAATGCTAGTACTAAGTGCTGATCGTGTCATGCTAAGAACGGTTCATGTAAATGAGAACACTATAAAAAAAAAAAAAAAGGATTTGATTTAGTGAACAAGATGAAAATATTACTAATACCTAGCTAGCAGTTTTTTTAGATAAATAAATTACTTTCTATAGCATATTTCGTAATTTAATATTTATATATTTGTGAGACTCAACTTTATGTAAATATCTTTTTTGTTAATTAATTCAAGTTGTCTTACGTACTGATATGAATTTAGCTGAATCAACTCACTAAAAGAAAAGAATCTATTTTAATACTCAGAAAACTCCAACTCCAACTAAAACTTCATTTTAAAGAAACTGAAAAAAAATCCTTTCCCAATTAGATCAACTAATTAGATAGTCCTCTCAGCCTAAATGACGACGTACTAAACAAACAATTGATCGCGCCCAATTAGGTCAATTGGTCATGTATCAATTTTTAAGAATGAAAAGATTAGAGTTAAAATTTAAATTTAACATTAAATATTTAACATTCGATATTAAAAAATTAATCTAGAATATAAATATTTACCGATAAAAAAAAAAAATCAAACTTCAAGCATATCATAATCATAGTAGCAGGGCAAGAAGGCCAATTAAATAACTTAGGAGTTGAAAGATGATAGAAAAACCAAACAACGTGCTCAAGTTGGCCTCTCCTTAATTGTTGGCATGGGTGAGAATGATGATGACACAATTCTGCTGGACAAGGGTTCTGAATCTGAATCTGATGATTGTACATACCAGGAAAAAAATAATAATGAAATCTTGCAAATTAATTCAAGTATAACATACACAAATTAGTAGCACAAAAAAAGAAATCTACCCATAGCCATAGCCATAATACAATAATTAACCATCATCGACATTGTGTACAACAATAGCAAGCGAAAGACTGAATTATCACTATTAGATAAATACGATCAGAAACAAAATGAGAGGGAAATTAAAAAAAAAAAAAAAAGAGGACAAAGATAACATATTTATCGTAATTAATATTCCAAAAATAACATGACCATAATCTGAAATTCTATTAACATAATCATAATCTGAACCTTAATTAATCACACTGAACCTTGAGAAACTTTGTTTATCACTTTAACATCCTGACCCAACGACGATACACCAGCTGGTCTCATATCAGCGGTCACAGGATGAGGAATTCCTTGATACGGCGGAGCGTGTACTACGCCACCTTGCGCAGTATAGTAAACTTGTCTCCCACTTCCACTATCGTACGCCACCTGTGCGTACGCAGCGCCCGTATTATCCGCCATCCCAGCTGCCCGAACCACACTGAATCCTTCTGTATACGCCGGAGCTTTAACCGGCTGTGCCGGTGCCAAGGTCGCTGGAACCCCCGACGAAAACGGCGCTTTAGGAGGCGGTGCGCCGCCGTAAACCGGCTGTTCACGGTAAGCAACATCAGAAGGCATTCGTTGAACCGTGTAGTACCCTTGAGTGGCCGGCGGACGCACCACCGGCGTATGATAGAAAGCGCCCGGCGCCGGGATCATATAAACCGGTTGGTCCCCTCCTCCGGGAGCAGATGACACCGTCGGTTGATAAGCCTCGCCGGGAACATGCTTCTCCGGCCAGCAACCCGCCTGAGTTGGCGGCGGAGTAATCGCCGGAAAACTCGACGGCGGAAATTTCTCCGGCTGTTTCTGAACGTAATAATCGCCAGCGGAGTAATTCCCGGCGAGATTGTCATCGCTTTTCCTCCTATACGCAGGTGGTTCGTTATCCGCAATTTGCAAGCGCTGCAGCCCCTGTTGTAACTGCCTGTGAATCTCGTGAGGGTGGTTTATGTTAGGATCCGAAACGACGACCCGATCAGAAGGATTTAGAGCGGGTCGCGGCTGGTAATCTTGCAGCGGGGCTACAGGTTCGGGAACGGGAACGGGATCGTGAAATTTGACGGGAGGAGGTGGTGGCTGAGACGGAGGAGGAGCTATACTCTTTTCGAGACCGAAGAGGAAGTCGACGTTGCTGGGTGGTTTAACCGGGTCAGATGAGGCGGAGTCAGCGACAAAGAGGAATAATCGCATGCGGGCGGGTCTAGCGGAAGCACGGTAGAGGCGATCGTACTCGTGCATCATGTGATCAAGATCATCGTCGTTGGTGACGGAGATGAGGGCGTCGAGGTCTTCGCCGGGGAGCTGGTACTTGAAGGAGAGTTCAGAATCATTGCAATTGCAGAGGGCGGAGAGCTTGGAGAGCATGGCAGGGAACTTGATGGTACGATCAACGGCGAGGATCTTAGTCTCGCCGCCGACGTAAGAGAGCTGGTTATCGTGAGAGCGAGGTTGGATCTTGCCGCCGTAGCTGCACATGAACTTGGCTTTGTAGTTAGGAGGTGGCTGTTGATCGTCCCATGGAGGAGGGTTATCGAATTCGATCTCTCTGGAACGAGGAGAGGACTCGCCGGAATCTGGGTACGTTTGGTATGAATAGTTCTCCATTTTTCAATGCTCGCAACGCAATGCTCCACTGCTTCTTCTAGTGCGATATTTTAGTTAATCTTCCATTACGGCTTCTGACTTGTGTATGTGTCTCAGAGAGACAGGATCATATATTCATATTCATAGGAGACTTTTTGCCAAATATTGAATTTTTTAATCTTGGTTGGGACTTGGGATATGAGAATTTCATGACTGTGAGCTCACTTTTATTTACCCAAGTAGTTTAGCACTATAGCAGTTGTTCATAACATTTTTATTTAATTATGTATAAACTTATTCCATTTTTTTGGTAAATAAAAGAGAAAAGAAAATATAAAAGATAAAAATAAAATAAAACTTGTTATTTATATAGCACAAATTCTTTTTATTGAAAACTTGATTCTTATTGCATCAGCAAGAAAGTGAACATAAGAAGTGGATAATAATCTTATATTATTATCGTTGAGTTTGATTTGGCTCAAATCTTTATTCCATTATTAATTTAGATAACTTTTAATTAAATATTTAGGATAATTATGTTAACATCTTCTAAGGTTTATGTTTATTATATTTATCCCTCATTGTTTCTAAATATACACAAACTTTATGTGATTTAAAAATTGTATTACACTCGCCCCTTTAAATGGGTAAGTATATTTTTTAAAACAAAAGATGAATAAGTATAATACATGTAAATCTCAAGGGAGATTAGTATAATTATCTTTAAATATTTTTTAATTAAAATTCATATTTTTTTGTTACATATATTTTAGGCTAAGGACTTTGTAGTATGTTCTGTACAATCCTCTATAAAGCTATGAGAATATCTCTTTTTTAAGTCAAACTAAAAATAAATAAATAAAGCAAAGGAAAATACATTCAGATAAAAAAGATTCCTTCTTTTTTTGCCTGCCAAAAAAATTTAACTCGAGAAAACCGGATTATTTTCACCTAACCCTCGCTTCATGAAATGAAGGTAGGGCACACTAATTAAATAATTCCCCCCTCAATTATATGAAATCTAAATGAAGTCAAAGTCAATATAAGCAAGTATAAATCATGAATCAAATCGTGTTTGTTTTTTATAATGAACTTCTAATTTCTAATGTTTTTATAGGATTATTATATACTCCTATTATTTATGATATTAAATATTGTTTTTTCATTGATTCTTCTTATGAAGCATTATGAAATTAGAACTTTATTAAAAAGAACACCACAAATGGACATAAAAATATCTTATTTAACTTAATAAAATATTTAATGTAAATAATATGTATTTATTACATGTTAACTAATGTCTTGAAGATATTGATTAATAAGGATGGAGATCGATCTCTATTGTCCGTATCACTTCCTATCTCATGATAAGATTTTGTCACATTGATTAAAAAATGGTAAAAAGCACTTACACCTTTTAAGTATTGAGAAATTGCAACTAGCCCTAAAATATACTCGAAATTACACTTCGCCCCAATAACACTAGTTGAGAAGTAACTCTATTTTTGTCAACCAAACCATGGTTAAGTAATAGTGAAACAAGTTAATAAAAAGTAACCAGACCATGATAAAAAAAAAAACCTCATATTAGCGCAAAGAGACCTTTTTTTAGTGAAACAGAGTGAATGAAAAATCCGAGCTTCCCCTAAACATGAAACACTTTTTTTAAATATTTGCTTTGTTGGTTCTTTTGTTCGTAATTACTTCTACATGGTACTATATTGCTTCCATATTTCACTTTTGTAAATCATCATTAAATTCCTTACTTGCATTTGGTCATCTTGTAATCTGTAGGAGAATATCTAGTTTTTAAATGTATGTTAGTTATTCTATTCCTGAGCTGTGTTTTGTTTTTCTGTCATTTACCATTCTGTTTTTCTTTTTATTTCCCAGTTGTGTTCTGTTTTTCCATTTTTATTTAGTCAGCAAAAACAAGCATCAATATATTGAAAACAACACAAAAAGTGCTAAAAATTCATAACTGAGAAAAGCAAGAACTAAAGAAAATAGAACTAGGGGTTAATTTTTTTAGATGGTTCTTAGTTTAGTAGGTGATGGGTGTTTCTTCAATGGAGGTTTTATAGTCTGCTTTTGTGGAGGAAGAAGAAGCAGCCTCGATCACAAACTATGAGTTTTTTTGTTTTTTTTAATAGTTAACCATGGGTTATGGAAGGTTATATTCTGTTAGAATATTCCTTCCCAGTCAGTGTTATTCGGGTGGAGTGCAATTTCGGGTATATTTTGGAACTAGCTACAATTTCTCAATACCTTAAAGGGAGTAAGTGCTTTTTACCCATTAAAAACACATGTTATCGTGCTCTCTTCTTGATGATATTATTTCTAGTAACTTCTTCTATAAATTATTTCTGGCAACTTTTTCTATAAAATATAATTAATGAGATATTTTACAATTCATAAAGTAATAAATTTAAGTTTTATTTTTAAAATATCATTATAATTAATGTATTAACTAATATGAAAAATGAGTAAGTTGTCGATAATAAATTATGGATAATTTATTTAGTTTTTTACTTTTTTTAGCAATTAATACATATAGAAAAGATATTAAGTCTCCTCTAATTAATACCAAGAAAAAATTATTTTGTCTTTTAAACTCCCTCCAATCCTATTTATAAATCACTTTCAACCAAATGATAATTAACTAATTAAATTTGTCCAAGAAAATATAATAAGAGTATTAATTTTTCAATTTTTATAACTCTAATATAAATGTATTAATAAATACTTAAAGTGATAAAGCACCTCTCTCTTTTATTCTATTCGTTTTCACTCCCTTATTAAATAAACTTTTTTAAGAGAAAATGTTGGTGTTCATCAACTTTTGTGTACACCTTATACACCAAATTCATTTTCATGTTTTTAGTTTTTTTAGAAGAGTAAAGATTTGATTTTATAATAAAAGAAAATAGGTGGTGTATAATTTGTACACCTAAAAGTGAGTGTACATGAAATAGAGTTGCCTTTTTAATGTTATTAAATGAGCATTTGAAAATTGTATAAGTGGTAAAGTGAAAATAGACAGTTAATGAGTTAGTACTCCTTGTGATATTAAATATAAATAATTTTTTGGACAATTATATGTTTTTAAATACAAGTCAATCTAGTAATTACTTTCACTTGTATTTAATGAAAATTTATCTAAAATATCTTTCACTTAATTTATTCTCTCATTTATTATAATAATTTTAAAGTGAAGAGAGATTAATTTAATTGAGTATTTAAGGAAAACTAAATATTTTTGGCATAGTTATAAAGAGATTAAATGAAACTAACTAAGTACTAATTTTCTTAAGGAGCGTGAGGTAAGTTTTTTTTCTTCTTATATTCAGTAACGGAAAGAGTACTCATAAAGCATACTCCTTCTGTTTTTTTTGTTATAAGCAATTTTTTTTACAATCCAATGATTTTAAGTATAAACAAATTTAATTACCCCACTTGCATTTAATGAAAATTTATCTAAAATACTCTCTACTCAATTAACTCACTCATTTGTTATAATTATTGTAAAGTAAAGAGAGATTAACTTAACTAAGGGCACTTCAGGATAATAGTTGCTTTTTAGAAAGTTTCACGAAAATTAAATGAGATTAACTATTTTTTTTAAAGGATGTGGGATAATTATTTTTTGCTTAAAATCGAAAACGAAGGGAGTATATTTATTGTTTTCTTATTTGTTCTCATTAAAAAATATTGATATTTTTTTTACTTTCTAATTATAATTGACGAACACATTATTTAATGAAAAATATAATTGATATGTCATGTAACATTCCAGAGAATCAATAAAAATAACTAAAATTAATTATTTTTAAAGTAGGTATGATTTACTTAAAAACGTTTTATAATAAAAAAAATAATTAGCGTGTCTCTTTCTCTAACTTATTTGACTATCTTTCTTATTTCACAATTAATTGAATTATTAACAATTATAGAAATAATAAAAAATCATTCAATAATGAGTTGGTCATTATAAAAAATCAAATAATTCTTATACAAAGTGACTTATGTATAATATGAAAAGGAGTATTAAAATAATTTTAAACTTGTGAAACAATAAATATTTTCATTTTAATAAAATATTTAATTTTTTCCTTGAGAAGTTGTATTATTATTAAGGGAGTTTTTGAAAATATAACTTAATTAAGTAGTTATAAATAAGTTCTTATTAAAAATAATTTTATTTATAAACAAAATTATGAACTTTATTTAAATAAGTTAAAAATAATTTATTCATTAGCTGTTCCATAAAACTCATAAAAATAAGTTGAAAATAATTTATAAAGATATATAAGTTTGTTATATTTTATAAGTTGCGCATAAATTCTTCCGAACACAGCTTAAATATATTTTTGTTAGCATTTTCTTTTAAAACAAAACTTAGATAAAATTTCATTGGTGTGATTGATACTTTTTATTAATTAGATTTGAGTTTTACCTTACAAGCATCAATATGATAAACAAGAATATTAATGATTTTTTTAATATATACAACATTCCATATGTTAAAAAACAAAATGAAAAAAACATTTTATAAAATAAAACAAATATTAAATTAGTTTTTATCCTTTACTATAATATAGTGTATTTTTTAATAAAATATTTTATATTTAATTTCTTAATATATGTAGTATTGCGCGTGTTAAAAAAATAATTATAATTGTATAGTACATCCTCCATTATGAATATTAGTAAACTTAAGCGATTTTACATGAATTAAGGAGAACAATTAATTTCTATAGAATCTAACAAAAAAAAAAAGTGCGTAAGTAAACTAATTTAATCATTTACTTTGAGGTTTACTCAATAACTATTGATTATAAAATAATAAAAATAGAAATAGTTAATAAATATAGCATTTGTAATATAATAGTGACAAGAATAATTTTTTTTTATTAAGATGACTAATATTTCAGAATAAAAGGAATATTATTTTTATTTCTTAAAATAAAAAAAGTTAGTTGGAATTTAAATGCGTTTGAAAGCCGATGGAGGAAAAAATTATTGAAGCGAGGGAAGATTAGAGAATTAGTTGGTTCAACAACCAAGTACTAGCAGCTTTGAAATTATACAAGTCGTTTGCTATGGTTGCATTTATTATCATCCCAATGACAACGACAGGGCCGAACGCGCCGTATCGCTGATGCTCTGCACTTGCCAACAAATGAAAACGGTTACTCTCACTTAGCTTCTCGTGCACAACTACACCAATCAGAATCTTAGCCTTCCTCTGCTAGGTTTCTTCGTGGAATTTCTTACTATCTTCGCATTTTTGCTTTAATCTTGTTCTTCCTGAATCGCCCACTGTTATAATTCGATTTTGTTCGTGTTGTATTTTATCGTTGGATCCAATTCAAACAGGAACGCGAAAGAGAAGGCTCGTCTGTTATTTTTGACATCTAAAGATGGGGAAAAAGCGTGTGATGGTGCCGGCTAAGGACGTTGACTTCTCCTCCGTCAAATACGAACCTGAAGCTATACAAGGTCTTCATCATTCCACTAGTTCGCCTCTTTTGCAACTGAATTTCACTTAAGTTCGATTTTCCTGTTTTGACTAGTAATATATCTGATTTGATTCGATATGTTTATTTTTCCGCAGCTCCGCATTTGACTGGCCTTGTGTTTAGATTGTTTGTGAGGATACTTGAAGCACCACTGATAGGCCCTCTCATCATCAATTTTTTGAAGAAGGAAAACAAAATTGATGAGGTGAGTGTGTATGTGTGCGTTTTGTCGATGAAATTGCTGCTTAATTTTACTGCATTCTAATGCCTGTGTAGGATGCTTCATTTCACTTGTGTCATTATGATTTATGAATAATACTTGAGTAGCTGTGAACCGCAGTGACGTATTGAACTGACTTAATGTCTTGTCTACCGTTTTTTTTGTTATGATCATGAACAGTTATTGCGGAACACTGTGATACCTGAGGAACCCATGTTTAAACCTGAATATCCACCTCAAGGTGGTTCCTTCTCCTCGTTTGTGAATTGCTTCATGTCAATATTTAGTGGTTATGATAATGCAGATTATTCTTATTCTTATTATTTATACGGCCTTATTTTTTTTTCTGTGTTTTCCCTGCTGGTGTTCTACTGTTCTTATTTGTTGGATTTAGCTGAATTTGAAGTTTGGTTGCAAGTGATTCTCTGTTATAATTAATTAATTAGAATTGAGATAGGAGGAATGGAGTTATCTTACAGAAAGTGGAAACTAGCAATTGTGTCAAATTATCTGCATTGCATTGGAAGAATGCTTAACTGTACCACCCACCCTGATATATGTAACATAATTTAGAAATGGAACCTAGTGTTGTTGTCCTTGACGAAGATGGGAGACCCGAAGATCGAGTTGATGCTGCCTTCAAGTGTCTTCCACATTATGATCATGCTGAAGCATGGGAAAATTCATCTGCACCTTTTCGATACTGGAAAATAAGAGACTATGCTTATGCTTATCGATCTGGAAAAGTAACTCCATTTGTGGTATGTAGCATTTGGTCGGTAGCAGCTATGAATTGTATTTATTCTAAATTAACATGTAAAATGATTTTTTTTTTACTTTGAATACATAGGTTGCTGAGCGAATCATCTCAATTATAGAGGAGAATATAAGAAATAAGCCTCCGGCACCACTGTTGATATCCTTTGATGCAACAGAGGTCCGGAAACAAGCAGCAGCATCTACTCAGAGGTTTGAAGCAGGTAATCCTGTATGAATCAAAGGCTAACATAGTTGTAACTATAAATCTTTCAGACATGATTATGCTGAGATATGGTGGCCATGGATAATTGCCCATATTACACTATTGAACTTTGATTATGCAGGAAATCCATTATCCATATTGGATGGAATCTTCATGGCCATCAAAGATGACATAGACTGCTATCCTCATCCATCTAATGGTAAGAAAATCTTAGCATCTCACCTTGTCTGTGTAATCAAAATAAATTTATTATCTTTTTTTTTTTTAATAAAAAAATTTATTATCTTTTGGTGACACAGGTGGATCAACTTGGATGCATGAGGTACGCACTGTAAAGAAGGATGCGGTCTGTGTTTCAAGACTGCGTAGCTGTGGTGTCATATTCATAGGGAAAGCAAATATGCATGAGTTTGGAATGGGTACAACAGGAAATAATCCTAATTATGGGTAAGCTTATTGATTAAAGTATTGATGTCACTATCAAAATATAAAAGATGAGATTTTGGCATGAAGAAATAAGAAAGACAATTGTTGCTTGCTTTGTCTGATCCATATTCAGTATTTGAATGTAGCCCACCCATCCTTCTTCCAAAGTAGGTCACAGAAGTAATTAAGTAAAGATGTTAACAAATGAATTTTTATTTTCATTTGCGACTCATTCACTTCACTCTGTTTTCCATCTAGTTGATAATAAGCTTAAGAACCATTATTGAAAGCTACACAGTTTTATATGTAAAGGTGATAGTCACCCCCTGTAACTAAGGTGTGTCACATAAAGAAAAGGAAGAGATGCTGGGAATTGCATACTCATGCATGCAAGATGGAGAGCATGTGCCCATCTGCGGGTGGAGGCAGGGAAGGGAATCTGTTAGACTAACCAAATTAAAGGCGGTAGGTAAAAAACTGAAAGTGGGATTAAATGTAAGGTTACATGGTCTCTCAAATGACCTGTTGTCGCTTCTTCATTATGTTCCGTGATTTCTTTCTCAGTTCTTTGTCATTACTAGGTCTAGTTCTCAGTGTCTACAATTTGAGAAGACGTTTCTATCACAATTCACAAGAATTTTGTCAAAAGCCTTTAGGAGTAAAAAGCATTTTTTTCACTGTTATTCGCTGTTAATGTTATCTACACTTGAAAACCATTTTGGTTTAATTGTAATTTTCTTACGTTCTGAATCAAAATATAGTTTTGTTGATTATTGAACTGAATTTCTTGAGTTGCAGAACTACAAGAAATCCTCATGCACCTGATAGGTATACTGGTGGATCTTCTTCAGGTCCTGCTGCAATTGTTGCTTCTGGAATATGTTCTGCTGCTCTGGGAACAGATGGCGGAGGTTGTGCTAATCTAGTGCATCAAACTAGTTGTTTGTCTCCATTTTTTCTCTATGCTGATTCTCATTTTTTGAAAATTCTGGAGAATGCAGGTTCAGTACGTATTCCTTCTTCCCTTTGTGGTGTCGTGGGATTGAAGACAAATTATGGGCGGACAAGCATGGAGGGGTAATTTCTTGCAATTACATTGATCTTTTATTAAAAAAAGGCTCTTTATTTTAACTATTTGTCCATCAAATAAAGTAATTTTTACTTCATTGTAGGAACAATCATATTTTCTGATCCTGTTCTATAATAATTGGTCTTCTTAACGATGAAGGAACTTGTTTAAATTTTTTTAATTCGGATTTTGTTCCTTCGGATGAGAATGTTCTGTTGGATGAGTGGACATATAAGACAAAATAGGGTTATTAATGAAAACATTCAGAGATAAAGCTGGGGTAGCACTTATTGTAGAAAAGATGTTAGAATCTCACCTTAGGTGATCTGAACATGTATGTAAAAGGCTTGTAGAAGCATCAGTAAGGAGAACCGATTAGGCAAACGATAGCCAAATAACTAGAGGCAGAGAGAGAGACTGAGAAAAACTACAGGTGAAAACATTAAAAAGGATGTAGAGGTCAATAACTTGCCTCAATGTGATTTATGATAAAGTTCTATAGCACCATTTGATCAATGTGGGTAACTCCAGCTAGTGTGAAAAAGGCTTGGTTGTTGCTGTAATAATGCTGCAGGATGCAATTTTTGGTTGCACTTGCACAAAAAAGAAAAAAAAAATCTTTAAAATGATTTATCTTTTCATTTAGAAGTTCAATGCTTCGTGACCTTCAAACGGTAACATGTCTTGAGTTGTACTAGTAGGAAGTCTCCAATAAATTTGACAGTTTATTTTACCGAGTTTGTGATATTTAAATGGTTATAATAAAAGAAAGATATATGAAAAATATTTAGTTGCATTAGTAAACAATTGTGGTGTTTGACTAACTAAAAACACTTTCTTTTTTAATTTACAGATCATTATGTGATTCTGGGACAGTGGAAATTATTGGACCCATTGCTTCGACGGTGGAGGATGTCATGCTAGTGTATGTACTGCGTATTTGTTTCCTCTTTCACTCTTCCTCTTTTTTACTAACTCTTCTGTTTTACTGTGCTGCTCTCTACTTTGCATTACTCAAAATAAAAGCCAATTTTCTTCATTCCTTCATTAATAGGAAGTTTATTTTTGAATTTTCCTCACCCATATTTTGTGATAGTTCTGTGTTTTAGCCAACTTCTGTGAGTTTGACTATGTCATTATACAATTTGATTGCATTGGGTTACTTCTTGAAGATATGTAATGGATCTTTTTTGTCCTAATTTTTCAGGTATGCGGCAATGTTGGGTGCATCACCTACAAGTAGAATCAGTTTGAAACCGGTAATCTTTTTTTTTTTTTTCTGTGTGTGGTATTTTTTTATTACAGAAACAGGAAATCTTTACTCCTTCTGTTGATATTCTCCTTGGTAATAAGATTTTTTTTTTATATTGAAAAAATAATGTTGAGAATAGATATCATGGACTAATTGTCCATAGCAGGGAAGCAGGCAGTTTCTGGTTAGCTTAAATTAATTGTGGTAAATAGCTACCGTATCATCAAAATTATTTTGAAGAAATCTTTCACAGAAATTAGCAAAAAGAAAAGCCAGAATGAAACTCTAGAACATGGACCTCGGTCATTAACAAAAACTAACTACTTAGGGTACTCGACCATTATTGACCCTAGGAGAACAAGTTACCCTCTGATATTTTGCAATTTCTCTAGCCCAGCCACGGAAAAATAAGCCTGCATACATATTTTACCCTAACTGCCGCTCTTTACAAATCAGAGGCTCCTTTAGACATCGAATGCAATGGCGAACTACTAAACCAACTCTTATGTTATATATTCATAGTCTATTCCCTTTACAATACTTTTTAATACTATGTATATATTTCTGTATTTCTTGTAGTCACCACCTTGTTTGCCAACTCTGTCATTCAATGATGAGTCAAATGCTTTGGGATCATTAAGAATAGGAAAGTACACTCCGGTAATCACCCTATCCATTAAACATTGATTTTATATTCAGTCTAATATGATATACTTTTCTAAGTTATATATATATATATATTTTTCCTTGTGAAGTGGTTTAATGATGTGCATTCAACTGAAGTCTCTGATAAATGTAAGGATGCTCTTAATCTTCTGTCAAAGGCGCATGGTTGTGAAGTAAGTTCATCATACTATAATGTACTGCATGATTGATTTGCTCTTTATTCTATTTTAGCATGAATCAAACAATACTAAGTAGTACACTTTATCTGATATTTGAAGATGCTAGAAATTGTTATACCAGAGCTTCATGAGATGCGAACAGCCCATCTAGTTTCCATTGGCTCCGAATGCTTATTTTCACTGAATCCTGATTGTGAAGACGGGTACGTTTGAGTAAATTGAAAAGTAATGCTATTATTTCATTTTGTTGTCTAATTTCTTTTTGGTTCCTTGCAACAAGGAAATAATTTTAATTGTTAAAAGAAGGCATGCTTCTCATCTGTTATTAAAAGTGGTTGTATCAAACAGTGGTTATTTGTCTGCCTATATTTACATTAGAAATTATGGTGATTTCCTGTCTTTCTTTTCTTTCATAGGAAAGGTGCAAAATTGGCATATGATACCCGTACAAGTTTGGCACTTTTTCGGTCATTTACGGCAGCAGATTATGTTGGAGCCCAATGTATTAGGTGAGACGAGAGTTTCTATTAAAATACTAAATTTGTGTTCCTTTTATTCGAAAAACTTTTACTGATGACCTTGGAAAATCATATGATATAAAATTTGGTAAAAACTACTGTCATAAATTATCTGATGTAAACCATTTACGTAGCTTCTAAATTTTTGTATACATTTTTCAGACGAAGGATTATGTATTTCCTCATGGAGATTTTCAAGGAAGTGGATGTCATAGCGACTCCAACGACCGGGTATCTATGACTAGTGAACATTGTAGTAGAAGAAATGCAACTCTGTAATGGATCCTTGTTCTGTGCAAAATTCAGTTCACTTGACCTAATTGAGTGTGCTTTGTCTTATACTCTTACAATCTAGATAACAATATATGTTTTCTGGTATCTATTAATAGTTTAATAGTATCAAGATAACCATATTATCGTTTAATAGGATCAGAAATATACTCTGCTCATGCTTCATTGAGACATAAAAAAGATTAAAAGAGAAACTTGTCTTGTCAGATCTGATGATTTTGTATTTTTTCGGTTCTAATATTAGCGGAAGTTTTTGAAGGTTATATTTGTGAATAACTGGGAGGGTGGGACTGAAAAACTAGTTTCATTGATATTTAATTTTGTTTTTACAAATTTCAACCACATCTTAATTTGGAAGCAAGGTGTTGTTGCAGCTGAGCTGAACTGCTTTTGTTTGTTACAGCATGACGGCACCGAGAATACCTCCCAGTGCTCTTGAAAGTGGTGAAACAGATATGCAGACTACAGGTAATTGGCATCGGGAAATTTTCTTCCATACTAATTTTCTCCTTTAACTTGCAGCTTCAGGATTTTTTTCTTCCATAATATAATGCAGCATTATTTAACACTGCGTATGAGATCACCTGTTATTGCACGTGCACTGATACTGACGAGTATTGTCATACGAGATGAGTAAACTTGTCCACTGATTGTTGTATGTCAACAAAGAGCCTAATTAATGTTTGACCTTATAATACAGCCGCAAGATTCTGAATCCAGAATCTTTTTATCAGGACTGATAGAATTGTCGTTATAATGTTGGTAGCAATTATTTATATTGAAGATTGGGGTATCCATCCAAACAAACCTTGGCACAGCACGATGTGGAAAATAAGACATTCTGGTATCTTGACTAATTTTACCTTATTAGAAGTTATATAACATAATAATTTGTAACATATTTAGGTAAAACTAAAGGACAAAATTTAAGTAAAGTTTCATAGGTGTGGTTGGTGTTGTTCACCCATTAGAGCTCGAGTTTTATCTAAGTTTTCTCCAAAATTAAAGTGCCATGTTTAAGATAACCCCCTCCCTAATATATTGAAACTTGTCAGCTTCCAGAAACGGATCCTCTGCGGTTGCATTTATAACTGCATGGAGTGTATTTAAAATCTAAAGGTTGCAAAGTTTGTAAATCAAATTTATATTTTTTATTGATTTATAAATATCAGTCTGACCTAAAGTTGAAAATTTTCTAGTTATTTTTCACCTGCCAAAGGTGGGATTCACAATCTTCCCATATATGTTTACTTGAAGCTTGTTTCTCAGGTGACCTTATGCGGTTTGTCCTCCTGGCGAATCTTCTGGGCCTCCCTGCCATTTCAATTCCGGTGCGTGAAAGAGTATTATTTTGGTCTGGAAAGTTCTTGAGTTAAATTACCACAATTATTTTTAATAGACCGATATTACCGTATGCTCTGCTTCTTCCTTAAACTAAGATGCTCCATCTGTAGGTCGGTTACGATAAAGAAGGACTTCCAATAGGTCTGCAACTAATAGGTCGACCATGGGCCGAAGCTACTATTCTGCGTGTAGCATCAGCTGTGGAGGTACGTATATTGTCAATTTGACAAGCATGAATATGTAAAGTGCTAATACTGTGAAAGCCTCCTCACGGTTCGTGTAATGTATGCATCATTTTGTCTTTATCTATTTGTTTTTTTTGGGTAAAAGTCTTTATCTGTTATTTCTATGATTATTTTGTGATGAACATCTTCCTGATTTATTCAGAAACTATGCAGTGAGCCGAAGAAAAGGCCTGTGTCGTACTATGATGTTCTGAAGGCTAACTGAAGAAAAAATGTTCTTGCTAGTTGTGGTTTATAAAGGGTTCAAAGCCTTCGCTGTGTTTTATTTGCAAATCTTAATCCATTTAGTAGATTATGTATGTCTCATTCTTGGTGTATCCCATTTTTCAAAAGGTTTATGGTTTGACAAGGTCTTAGGAAATAATTTCTGCGGACAAGAATGTTGTAATTTAAAGACAGAATCGCACATTATTTAGAAAATCTTGGATGAAGGTAACGTGCACATAACCAAGATGGATAAGGCTTACAAATTCTTGTTATCTGCTGAAGCATATTTCATATTTAGCATACTACTGTAATACTGTTCGTTCAGTTATACAAAGTACTTTATTTTTAAATGTAGCGTGCTATCAGTGTCTAGTGTTGGCAGTTATTAATAAACAGAGAAAAACATTACTTTATTCCTTCAATCAAATTACAAATGGTATGCAATTTAGTACCTAGAATGACACTGAAAATTTAATTCCTTCAAAATTTTAATTGTTGAAATTAATAATTGTCAGTCAATTTAGCATATTAACGTTCCTTTAAGCTATACAGATTTCAGAGTACTTTATGTTTACATTCAAGTACTTCAAATTGGTCCGAGAGATTGTAGGTGTCGTGTAGATTAGAAACTTCAAAATAGTCCCTAACTTTACAAAACGACATGCATTTTAGTTCTTTTACCTATTAAACGACATTAAAAAAACTAAATAGAAAAGGACTAAAATGAATAATTTTTTGCAAAGTCAGAGACTAATTTGAGGTTTTCATAACTTCAGGGACTAATTTGCATGACATCTACAATCTTAAAGACTAATTTAAGAGTTTACTCGTTTACATTCAATAAGAGAAAACATTGCTTTAATTCTTGAAAATTTTAATCCTTAAAATTACAACTAGCATGCAATTTGGTCACTGTAATTATGATAAAATAAATTCAACTCTTGAAATTAATAATCATAGGTTAGTTTAGTTTAGCTTTAGCATGCAACTATCAATTCACTCACTTGATTACTTAAAATAAGTCAACTTAGACTCGTATTTTCTATAGATGCGAGAGGCCAAGTTAACCTATTTTTAAATAACTAAGACACTAAATTGACAGTTAGATACTAGATTGACGGATAACTGTTAATTCTAGAGGCTAATTTATTTTCAAGAACTAAATTGCACGCTAGTTATAATTCAAAGGACTGAATAATGTTTACTCTACTTACCAAAAACAATTAATTTTTAATAAGCATGAATATCATGTCACTTAAAAATGTTAACAACTGTACTCCTTTACAACAATGAATACTTTGTTGAACGAATATTTCAGGTGATATACTTCCTGCAAATGATTATAGCTATTTCAAGATAAGAAGCATAATTTGTAAAGTTTGGAATAATCGGTTTGAAAATATCTACAAAACCATATTTCTCACCGTAGTCACCGCAGCATCACCAGAAGTTGTATATCTTTATTAGCAAACTGGACCCTCTCCAATATCTGCACTTGGGCAGTTGGAGAGAGATTTGGAATTGAGCTCATTCATTTGTGGTCGACATTCAATCCTGTCTGACAAAAAAAGTTAAGCACAAACTATTAAAATGAGAACCCCAGACTCCTAATTAGTGGAGTGTTCACAGTTTTACCTGTACTAGTAGAAAGATTATTTCTACAATTTGAGCTTGTAACCTTCAGGTCATAAGGTAGACTGTTGCTTCAAGATTCGTTCACTAAAGATGAGAATAAATGATGAATCATAAAAATCCTGAACCAGAGACGGGAAGATCATAAATTGTTTTGATTGTACCAATACCTGTCAACAATGACCACGGAGCGAAGCTCACAATTGGCAAAGCTGCAAGGATCCGCAACTATAGTCAATTTTCTTCCTACCATATATAAAGGCTACTGAACATATCACAGTGTTAGTCACAAGAACTTCTTGAAAAACCTAAACAACCACTTCAAACTGCATACGAGACTGAAAACAATGGGAATAATGATATTTCTTTTTTAATTAATGTGAACAATACTGATGACGAATAAATTATAAATTGTCTTATTTCATGAAGAAATAAGATATTCACAATAAAGAAAAGGAAATCATGTATAATCAACTCAGTTAGCTAAAGGGGATGTGAATCACAAACAACTAAAAGTGAGGTATCTACTAGCTTACTGCTTTGATATTTCTTTCTTCACGAAGGGGTGACCGTTACTTCCAAATGCACTTAGAGTATGAAACAAAAATGCTCTATGCGTCACAATTGCTATTTCCTTCTCTTCTCGTGTCCACAGCCTGTGATGAAGTTGAAAGTAAACATAGAGCCTCTGAAATGAACCATGACATATTTGACAGCAATATCCAGTTACTTAAATAAAGTGATGAAGTTACAAGCAATGTACTTTTCTTACCAAAAGATTGCATAAATCTTTAACTTCTGATAATCATCCGATATCTAAATTAATACTCCTATATCTACCGATATGTTCTAATACTCATAAAAGAACTATCAGCTAGTGGTTGTATATTTATTTCTCACAAATTTAGAATTGCTATCTTGCTAGCGAAACTGGACTTTAATATTTTATTCTACCAATTTAATATGGTTCCACTTCCATAAAATGTATGGAATCATCACATCTATTATACATTGCTCTTTATATAAGTCATAAATAGTATAAAAAATAAAGTTTCCAGTTATATAATCATTATCATACCAGTTCATGAACTTCATCCCTCTGGCTGCAAGTTCTTCCTTTGTCTCCCTAACATTGGCCTTCCACCAAATATCCTCGTTACTATCTATCTGAAATGAAAATAAAAGAGAAACTTAGTATAAACCCAAAGAGAGGTGTACAGGCAAAGAAAAATGTCAGCCATCTTCTATGAAAGGAAAAACACAAGGATAAGACTGCATGATAAAATACATACCAGTGAAAAATCAATTGCAGGAAATAGAGATTGATACTCGTTGATGCTTCTTCTTTTGTCGCAGGGATGAACTCCCTGCATGATAAAACAAATGGAGAAATCTGTAAGACTGTAGCCGTCCATATGTAAATGTCAATAGCAAGATTAAGGAAGTTTGTATGAAAAATGTGCTAAAATCATCTTTAATAGTAATTTATATGCATCTCAAATTCAAAATGTTTTTAATTTTTAAACACCAATTATTCAATGACCTAGAAAATTGTTGGAGCTCAATAACCGTTGTTGATACTGTTATATTTTAGTCATTATATTTGGTCCACGATGCCCTTAATCTCAATATTTTTTGAAGAAAAATATTGGTTTCAAACAGCTATATTCAATATGAACAAAAAACATGATACTGCACATTCTTGTTTCATTCAAATATTTTGTTAAATAAAACTAACCATCATCATTTAAAGCAACACGCTCCCTGCCACATTCTTGTCCTCTATCATTGGGTCCCTCAGTGTTTCCCATATGAAATTCACTCAGTAATAAAGAGATTATTGAAAGAGCACGTTGCTAACATTTCACATTTTCAATAGTAATCTCAATGCTTAACATGAATTGGAGGAAAAAGACCTATCGATTACGAAGTAATAACATTCTGAATTCGTCTTGCTCCTGCTCCCTTTTAAGCGTATGATATTCAGTTTGTGACTGATTTACAGCTGTTATCTTGATGCTCTCAAAAGAACTTATGGCCAAACCCAAAACATAACCCTAGTAGTAAATGCAGCAAGCAATATGAACAGACTCTCTCCTACAAGAATGTTTTGTACCAGTAGGTTAAAAAGATGTTCAGATTATAAAATGACATACCAAATGTTCACGACAAAGTTCAATAGCAACAATTGGTGGGCAATTCAGACTTGAAATTGCAGCACGTCTGCTGTTTCCTGCATTTTCCACCATAAGAGGAAGCTTATCTGTTCTATCTGCGAAGCCCTCACCTCCGAACACCCCAACAGCAGTTTGAAGAGTCCTATATACAGACGTCATACCACACAAGTTATTCAAACCATTACATAAACCCAGAATGTGGATAACTTGCAAAACCCTAATATGGATGTCCCTACCCAGCTTTTTAATGGAAGTGAGAAGAAAGTATTTCATTTCCTCATCTTCAGCAATTTTGTTTAACTAAGATTTAGAATTATTCAGTGTGTTTGTTAAAAGCTTAAGTGTACTAAAAGTTGGATGCCCAAGTTTCTTTTATGATTTCCTGAATTGGAAAAGCCAAACAAGCCATGCTCTTTCAAAATGTAGCGCAACGTGTGGTTTTTATAAAAGCATTGGAGTCCCTAATGCTGCACACAGGTGTTGATACCTTAATAAAGGAGATGCTATGACTAGATCAATCTTCTTCATAAGTCCAGAAGCATGAACATAGTTACGCAAATTGTCAACCTGTTAGCAGAAGAAGATTATCACATGCTCACAACACTAAGCATGACTCATGCAATTTTTCACACAATAAGCTGCAGTGTTTACCTGTTGCCAGCCTAATGGAGTAAGATGAGCATCAAAATATTCAGGATTCAAGTATGCTTTGTAGTTTTTATCTCCCTCTACATTGTGGATTCCTTGTCCATGCCTGACCTGGATGTATGGTTTTATAAGTTGACTATGCTTCAATTTGCAGGGAAAGAACTAAGAAAGAAGGCAATCTCGTATGTCCTTGTAATGAAATACATAGCAGCTTCAAGTCTACACCGGATACAGTGTGTTGACTGAAAAGTGAGTACAATTTCAATACCAACCAGGTGAATGGTTTTGCAATGATGCAACGGAAACAAACATGGACCAGCACCACAATGCATATTCTCTGACAAACCTAGCAGACATTCGTGCAGCAGAACAGAACAAAAAATGAAGTAAAATAGCATGAGAACTCTGGTGTGCCCAAATCATTGCAACAGTATTAAAAGAAAAAAAAGTCGTTATCATAAGTAATCTAAACTAATAATTCATTAAATAAACTGATTTATGCACAGGAAGGCACACTGAGAACAAGAACTATTGAAGAGAGCACAAGTTTAAGCAATTATCAGTAGATTGTCAAAGTTTAAGCAAACTGAATAATCAAAATTCTTTTTCCTAAATTGTTGAATGCTGCTTCGTCTGATCTTCGATTTTCAAAACGAATGTAACCTAACCACGCTTTGAGGGGGACAAATAGAGAGCACAAGTTCGAAAGAAGACACTGGAATTGAACCGGTAATTGATAGAAAATAGAGGAAAGGATATAGATCCGAGGAGGAGGAGGTACCGGAGAAGCAGAGAGCGGAAGGACGAGAAAGGAATGGAAATTCGCAGCGAAAGCGTAACGAAGAACGAAGAGATGATGGCAACTTTGAAAGGGAACGAGTTACAGTTACACTGCCTGTGGCAGTTACCGTGATCATGCTCATGTTCATGTAGCTCTGTATCTTCTTACTGGGAAAATTCCCTTGTTTGCAAATGACTTTTTTTTTTATATAGTTGTATTTTTTTTTTGTACATACAGTATAGTTGTTATCCACCCAGTACTACCTACCACTAAAAACATGATTAACTTACTTAAACATCATGTTTAACTTACACCTCAACATCAAAACCAAACTATTTGTAAGAAGACCCTCTCAGTCATCAATCTTTCTTTCTTTCTTTTTTGTTTTTTTTGACAAGTTATCAATCTTTCTATTACACGTAAAAGTAAAATTACTCACCAAAAGATAAATTACACATAAAAATACGTAAGGCAAGAGCAGGTCCTTTTGGGAAAATGCAACTTGAGTACGTGACAGACATTTTTAATTTGCTTTATATAGATTTGGATTCGCTGGTGTTACATATCGGCCTTATTTTACAGTAATTGATTTTTACATAAGATCTTGAATTTAATTTTTATACTTGAAATCATTTTTGAATATTGTCATATATTATCATTATTACACTGAAAAATTAATGTGAAATTAGTATAAACATAATGGTTAAATAAAAAAAATTAATAATATTTTTAAACTTAAAAATCAAATATATAGAAATGAATTTGGTGCTATAATAGCACTAAATAGTATCAATCGAAATATCAAACATATTGAAGACTAATCAATCTCACCCATCACAAAAATTGGCCTTACTTACCTCCCTCAAAGAGTATTTTTTATATATATTTATACAAAAAGTCTCCCCAATACTTAAAATTAATTAATTTAGATTGCTCTAAAAAATGTATTCATATTGAAAAGATCATAATATTTAATTTTATATATAGTACTATATACTATAGATAAGAATAATTTATTTTTAATTTAATTTCATTTAATTATAAGAATAAAAAGAATTTTCCTATTATATAAAACATCATAAACAAAGTCAGAGACGGCGGGTAGTAGCCCCGCTACCTATCTCCGCGGATTTGTGGGTATCCATAGGATATTCATACGTATTTTATACAATTAAAAAATTATTAAAAAAATACTTAAAAAATAAAAAAGTATACTAAAGTCATATTTCAATCTAAAATTTATATTAATAATTAAAAAAAACAAAAATAAAAAATAAATGTTTAAATAATATAATTATCACTTAACATTTACGTTTTTATTTAAATTAAATTAAAAGTTAAGTGTGAAGAAATTATATTTTTTTAAAGACATTTTAAATTGAATAAAATTATAACATATTTTTTTATATTAAATAGTTAAGATCACTTTTAAAAATTAAGAAAAAAATACTTAAAATACAATAAATTTATGTTTTTTATTATTTTTAATTGGTAACAGATATCCACAAATATTGTTGGCGAGTATTCATGATGGGTACTACATGCGGGTATTTTTTCCTTCCCAAAGGGCACTATCCCTCTTTATTTCCCTTGTTGGTTTCGCTTCACTGGCACTTCTCCAATCCCATAATTCCAAAACAATAATCTCAATCCATCCAAATGGCTATCAGGAATCACCATATTCCTCCGCTGCTTTTCTCCAACTCTTCCATCACTCTCTTCGCCCACAAACTCAAGACACGTGTCTCATGCACCGGCGGCAGCGGAATCAGCGACGCAGCGCTTGCGTCAGAGTTAGCGGCGAAGGCCACCAGAATCAACACCCAATCGGTGCAAGCAGCAGAGGCCATGAGGAAGAGCCGAAAAATTCTCTTCGGAGAGCTATGCGAGTACATGGGCCTTAAAGAGGACGAGGCCCAACAGAAATGGAGCAAGATGGGTGAAGACGAGAAATGGGTCTTGGTAAAAAGTTTTGTTGCGGAGTGGGGTTCCCATTTTCATCCATTGTCTGCAAAATCTACGAAAGAAATGCTTGAAGAATATCTTCGACAGGGGAACCCATCTTCTTCCACGTCTCCTCCTTCTTCTCTCTTCTTTTCGGGATTCTGGAGGATAATTGGTTTTCCATAGAAAACTAGATTCAGTTGGGACTTCTTCAAATTGGTTATTATTTGTGTTTTTGTTATTCTTTTTTACAAAATTAACACGAGTAATTTTAAGGTTTCTTTATTAATTAATTTGACCTTAAGGAACTACTACAGTATTTGAGTAAACATGCTTTGCTTTCTTCGCCTGCATTAACTTTGGATCTTACGGTGTGTACATTTTATTGTTTAATTCTTAAAAAGAAGTTAACCATCATTAAACGACATTAAAAGAATGTGTACAACAGTAGAGGATCCGGATCCACGATTATCTGCAGTTTTGAAGAGTCTTAAAGTTGTTTCTCTATAAAGCAAATTAATATCAAGAACTATTATCATTTACAGCCTTACAACGGTGAGAAGTTCTGGTGCCGAAGGTTACCATTCTAGTATGTTAGAGAAAAAGGAAAGTACCAATAGATAGGAAAGAACCAATTGAAATCAGCCACTTAGGCACAACTTGATTTGTTGCTATTTAACCCACAAAATGGTGAAGACATATCTAGATGACTAGATCTAGATTTCATTAAAAGAAGACAAGTTATAGATAGCACAAAACCATTGCCATTAATCAGTGCTTCGAATGATTCCATGCTGAGAAACATGGCTGACCCAGACAGTCCAAGCGCCAGCAATGGCCGCTGCAGGCAGCTGAATTTAAGTAAGCACCCCTCAATGTTTCATTCTTTCTTGCAATAACATCTCTTCAACTATTTTGTAATAAAAACAACATAATATTATTCATCTAGTGCAATCATGGCAAGCAGCTAAAGGATATCATATCACCCAAGTTTTAAGCAGCGAGATCATATGGCAGCAACCATAAAATTGTCCAGAGGCCTGTTTGTAAACTTGATCAATCATAGTTATAGACAGGTTCTTCCGATTTTTATTTCCCTCAAATAGTCTTATGAAACGTAACAGATTTTAGAATATTTATATACAACCATAAAGCTGTAATGCTGTACTGCATCAATGGAATATATGTAAGAGAAATCCATCAGAAATACAGCTGTCTGCAGTGTGCAACTGTAGCATCTGCTGGACAATATGGACACTTGAATGATCGTGTGCTGTTTTTCGATAACTTCATAATTGATTGCTTGCAGAGGACATGTAAACAGGGCAGAAGCATTGGAGGATTCTCTTCACTTCCTTGATCCCTACTCACTGGGCAAACAAAAATCGAATGGAACTGAAATTCCTTACCCAATTCTACAGGCACTGGCAACTGTTTCATTTCCTGCCACTCCTGCTTCTTTGCTGCCATTACATTTGCCAGCTTTAACAGTGTAGGCAACCCCTGAATTCCAGCTGCAACTGCAATACTCAGTGGGTTCTGATAGGCTTGCCCCAAGAGCATGCAGAAATGCCGTGCCAGCTCTTCAGTTGTCATCTCCCAATGAACTGGGGACATCAACTCAGAATAAGGGGAGCTATCAAGCCTTCCTGCATACAAGAGGCAACCCATAAGCTTTTGGAACTCAACCTTGTTGACGGAAGCAAAGGGAGCAAGATAAGTTCGGGCATAATTTAAGGCATCAGCTCGGGTTCCATTTTGCAGGACCTCTACAAACTGAAGTGTGTGGATCTTAAGCTCAAGATTGGAACCAATCTGGACAAGTTTCTCTCGATTGGCAGATACCCATGACAGAGCAGGCTGAAGGTTTCTATCCCTCATAGCTTCAATGATCTGATGCATTTCCAAGAATTGAGATCTCAGTGAAGATGCATCAGGCCCTCCAGCTTCATCTATGATGCTATCTCCAAGATCAAATAAGCCTTGACGGTAAAAGTGACTTGCAATGATTTGATTGATGATATGAGTATCAAATTCCACATTTCTGTATGCCTTTGATATGTCAGGGTTTAACAATTTCTCGAGGAGTTTTTGACACTTGGTAAGACTTATGTTCACTTCCTTGTGTGATCCTTCTAACTGTTGAAGTGAGCCAATAGCATTAAGCTTTAGCTTCAGTTCTGTAAGAACAGATTTCTGGTCAACAGGAGATGAGGAGTCATGTGGTGACTGCATTGTCACCAAAGCCTGCTCAATTTCATGCCCGACCTGGTCAACAACTTCTTTAGACTTGGAGGAGGATAACTTTTGCTTCTTAGTTACACGATCAAATGCATCTTTGACGCTGCTCAGCTCCATCTTTATGTTCAGATCATGAACACCTACAAAAATGTTAAGAAAGAACAATTACTTCTATTCAGAAAGATCCAAGAAGTTTTTATTGCATGTAACATAGCACAAGAGGAACCAAACCAGCATATCACTAACACTACATTATGGCATTCGTTATAGTACACTGTACACTATTAACAACAATAGTCTGAAGTTACAAAGCTTTGTTAAGAACAACAATCACAACTCACAAGCAATACAAGATGTTGAAACATTGTTTTCCTTTCAAGAGGCATGACTTGCGATCTATCACAATGAACTTTGGAAGTGTTCCCAACAATAAAGACTTAACCAATATCCCTAAACCATTCCCAAAGAAATCACATCAATCAATCCAATATATGATGCTAGAACATCATTCATAAAGAAATGATGACTCAACAACAAAGGGCTACTCCAGCATATCCCAGGCAGGCAGAAAGTTAACTACTGGGTAATAGGAAAAACTTGTCTTTGGAAACGCCCAAAAAACACATTTACTTAGTCAAATAACCTGAAGGTCAGTCAACTATAAAAAAAGATCACAACAGACTTTTCAACCAGGCAACGAAAATCTGCCACATATACGGCCTTCTATTTGGTAGTTCATGCAGTACTAATTGATGAATGAAAAGTTGTTCATATCCATACCAACCAACACACACACAGCCAAAGATTGCACGGAAAGCATCATTTCTGACTCATCCAAGAAATCCTCATTAGAAAGAGAAAATTCAACCATATGGTGACACCACTAGTCACTACCAGTATGGTTGTCAAAATTAACGGAACCACAACTATATTTTGAAAACTAAGATCTGCAAAACTTTGACAAAATCCTATGGCTGATAGCACATAATTCCATTTTGCCCATTCCAGGGAAGTTACAGCCTTTTACAATCATATAACATCTAAGGTTCCGTATTTATTTTTAATACTTGCCCTAAAGCATAAATATCAAAGACTGACCTTTCAATGTTAATGACAAAGCCACATTGCAAATGGGATTAGAACCCCCAAACACACCATCATCCTAGTCAAGCACCACAGGTGAAACAGAATTGGGCCAGGAAATTAAGAGATTAGCTTCTGAAGGATCTGAAGGATTACTATAAAAGATATCACATTGAAGGGTAAAAAACTAAAAGTAATCATAGGGCAAAATGCAACTGAAAAGAGCAGTGCCTAACATGCAAAAACATTCATACTTTCACAAATTATTTGCACGTAAAATTAGTATGTGATTGGAACTAAAAAAACTACTCTTGTAGATGCATCGGATACACAATAGAACAATCTGAAGGGAAGTCAAAGTCTAGGTAAATATTATCATAGAAAAACCACAGATAACAAGGTTCTAATCAACAGAAAAACAAATTTCAATCAGATTCACTCAGGTGAAGGCAAAAATAAAAGATTTTACAGAAGGGAGCTTGTAAAAAGAATACAACCCATTTTTTTATGAACCAATACTTCCCTCCAAACAAGATTGTCAAAGCCACAATCCTCAAGTAAGAAATAATCCGCTGTTAGAATTACTTGTACAACCTCACTTGACATCATAAGTACAGGATAACAGGAAAAAATATATATTCTTGTGCTAGTGCCAAACGTTTGACATTCGACACAAAATTTTATGATTCCTGTCTATTTTTTAAAATTGATAATTATATGGCCACTTCCTAATTAAGAAAAGGTTAAATTATAACTTCAAAACTCAATACATGGCATCATTTTTTATTTTGTTCCCGCATTGGAAAAAAAAACAACCTTTTGGTCACTGCATTAAGAAATATTTACTGATCATAGTGGACAACTCAACAAAATCTAACACCATCATAACAACAGGGATTGATTTAAAAATGTTTTTTCATGTAAGGAGAGTTTTTTTGTGCTAAGACCAAAATGAAAAATGGTGTATGTGAGGGACCAAATTTGTAATTTAACCTTTCAAATACGCATCAACCTTCTGTGAGTAAAATTAAACATCTTTGACACAAATGTTGACATGATAACTGCGTATATTTAAAACTTAAAAATTATAGGGCTACAGCCTACATGTGCACAAATTATTGGGCAAGTGAGAAAAGAAATCAATGCCTACCGGATGATTTTAACTTGCTTTAAATTTTGAAGTAAAGCATAATTCAAGGATTTAGAGCAACAGTTAAAACCTATAACCATGAAACAACATATGATTGCATGATTCATTCACAAAAAAGGATTAGCAAGAAATTATTTAGTAGAACCAATACCAGGTAAGCAGCTAAGGAAAAGCAGTGAAGCCTAACAAGTACAAGCTGAACAAACCATCCAGATTTAAAATGCCCTATTTTATAATTTACACTAATGAGAAATTAACAGTACCTTTTTTTTAAAAAAAGCATAACTTAACAGTACTTTTAATCCTGAACAGATTCACAGCAGCTTTTTGCTTCATCTTGAAAGCATGGTTACAAAACTAACTCACAGACCACCCTGACATTCTGCCTACCATCTCAACTGTTCCATTTGCTAAGGACAATCTTTCAGAGAGCTTAAAATATGCTAAAACCTAAAATATGCAAACTTACTAAAAACATCAAGACTGCCAACATAAAGCACGCACAAGCACCATACCAAGACTTTGAATGCCCTATTAATAATTAAATCACTCAAAGCTCAATGAGTTTCAGTTCAACTAAGTCTCAACTCTCGACTCTCAAAACCGGTATAAGGGATACTAAAACTGGATAATTTTTCTCAACTTTATTTAAAAGGGATACTCAAACAATGGTTCTAAGCTGAACTCTGGCCAGAGGATCCTTCTTTTCAATTCTAAAAACCTGGATGCTGGATGAAGATTAATTACACTAAGCTAAACATTACACAATCAAAATCAGAAACACCACATGTATGGACATTGAATCAATCAACTTCTCCTATCCAAAGTTTTCCACTGTCCTTCATGGTCGTATTAATTATAATGGGTCCTTGTATAGTAAAGAATTGGAACTGCTGAATAGATCTTTTTTCCATGTTTATCCTAAAATGCCCTACTTCATCCTTCATGTCATTTTCATAACATGATATTTCTAAAACCTAAACCATCCTGCGTGAAGGCCTAAGACTCACCTAACCTAAAATTGAATATAGATATCAACAGTAAGAGCAGCAGATGTAGTTCTGACCAAGGTAGCATCAAAAGAACACCCTAAATATTTGAAGATACCCACCACATTAAACCAGATGAAAACCTTGTTAGCTTCTACACAAAATATAAAGACTCAGGTGTTAACTGCACCAACCAATGACTGCAAACGACAATGGAATGTTGTAATGGGTAAGTTTCAGGAGCAAATTCTAACCTATTAGGTCAGCAAAAAATATATATCAATAAGAGCCTTTTTCACATTAGTTTTTCTATTTTCTTAATGATGGCAGTTTCCTCATGTCCCTAATTTGAAAAATAGAGAATACTGAATAAGAACTCTCCATTATACAAAAATTACCCTGAAAACCTAAGCTATATCCTAATGTGTATTCAAATCTGAAATTAACTAGGCAAGCTTAATATACAAATATAGTTGTAAAGAATTAACTTTACTACGGCATAGTGTCAATATGAAAACCGTAAATAGTGCATAATGACTTCCTTTCTAATCGATCGAGATCCCTTATTGTCAATAAATGCTTACAAAATTCATTATGAAAAATGATTTAATTCAAACTTTCACTTAGAAGCAGTTCTTCAAAATGATTAACACATCAAGGAAGGCGGAGGCGAACAAAAAGCAAATCAATTGTCGAAAACATAAATAAATAAAAAGAAGTACATATTTCAGTTATTTGTCATCGATTTTATCAGGAAAATTTTGAATCGTTGAAACAAAGTACCGGAAAAAGAAAAAAAGGAGAAGAGAAAAGAGAGAGTGGACGTTCTGGAAAAGAAAATGAAACGAGAAGATAGGTTTCGGTTACCTGAGGAAGGAACACTGCGAGAGAGCGAAAGAGTTTGTGATGTGAGGGAGACGAGACGAGCAACCGGACGCAGCGTGCGACTTAATCGGCCAGGCACACGTGTGAAAGAAAAATCCTCCTTACCTTTGGACTAAATTGTCCCTGTTTATTTTTTGAATTCACTTTCGTACCCTCTTAAAGGGTGTAAGTGGGTCAACCCGCAGCCGCAAGCCTTACCATGCCGGGTACTATTCTCACCTCCCGAGAGCGTTACACTAATTTTTTTTTTTTCTTTTAAAATTAATCTTTGGCTGATTTTTAAAAATCGGTCGCCCTCGAATTTTAAAACTAAATAAACTAATAAGTTTTTCGTATAATTAATTAATAAATTTTAAAAACCATTAATTACAATGGTATAAATTTATTCTTAGTTTAATTTCTAGTTTTTAAAATTTGTGAACAAATAATTTTTAATCATCAAACGTACACGAGTTTTAAAAATCATTAAAGTGTTTTGTGAAAAAATTGTGATATCCTGTGAGAGATTGAAGAAGTTTGAATAGGATCACCCCTTATCATTTATCAAGCCATCCTACCCTTTTGTTCTAAACTATCCCTTTCTTGTGCCTAAGGGCTAATTCTTTAATTATATATAATATTTAAATTTTTTTATTTTTTTTATTTTTTTAATTCAATATCTTTAATTATAAAAGAGTATTTTATTTTTTTTTGTTTATAAGAAAGTAATACAATTGAGAATCAAACCTTGTACCCATACACATGTTTTTATGCATTTATTAACTGAATTACATGATTGGTTAGAATATTTTTATTTTAAAATTGCTTATTTATTTATTTATTTATTTTTGAAGTTGTAAAATTGCTTATTAATACAATAGTTAATTTCATGTTTAAATATCCATGAACATATTTATTTGTTATTGGTTAATTAAAATTTGAATTTTTTTAACTTGTGTACGTACCCACAAATTAACAAGAATCCTAAAATAAAATATATTCTTGGGGATAATCTAGAATCTAGAAAGTAGAAGAAGCTCAACCTGATGCGTGAACAGGAGGAGTTCACGGCACTACTATGGGCTTCAGTATTGTGAGAACCACTTCAACCCCTCTTTCTTCTTCCAAATCCAAATCCATTTTCTCAACTCTCCTTCGCTCTAATCCCTCTTCTCTCGTTACCGTTTTCCCCTCATCGAAGCCCGTTACTCCCATTCTCATCGCTTCTGCAACTCCCTTTCCTGCCTCATCCATTCACCAGTCAAAGCGTCGTTTTCGTGCCGGAATTGTCGCAATGGCTGCCCCTGGTTCGCTCCAGAAATCGGAGGAAGAGTGGCGTGCTGTTCTCTCGCCTGAACAGTTTCGGATTCTCCGACAAAAGGGCACCGAGTAAGATTCTCATTTTGTCGTTCATTGATTGAACTTCGAAATATGTGAAAGAATCGATCGGTAGTAGTGGACTGGTGGGTGATTGGATAAACTTGACGAAGTGAAGTTTCTCAATTGTTGGTTTTCTTTGCCGAAATATGAATTTTCCTTCATGCAATATTAAAGAATAAAATTAAATTAGAATAACATAATGAAATCAGAGTGTTTTTTTTTTTTTTTTTTGGCTCTTCTTAGTCGTATCAAGGGAATGTTTCATTTCACATATTCATTGTGTTAGCACTATTGTTTAAAAGCCACTAATAAAATGCTCATAAGTGTGATCATTGCTCGTTAGCCTTTATGATCACAGTAGGTAGAGGCTTGTACTTGTAGGTAACTGAACTATTTAGCCTGACCTAAGGGCTGCATTGCAATATAAATTCCTCACACCATGTTCATCAGTTTGTGGATGTAACATAACTTACTATTTACTGCTCTATGTTCATTCGTATGTTTTCGTGAGAGAATTTTCGCACCAAGTACTATTTTTTTTGTAGTTTTATACTTTTATTCAAGATGGGAGATTGGGTTTCTGTTTACAAGACTATGGTTTGGGATTATTCAGGTTCCCTGGAACAGGAGAATATGACAAGTTCTTTGGTGAGGGAACTTACGGCTGTGCAGGTTGTGGGACTCCTCTTTACAGGTCCACTACAAAATTCAATTCCGGTTGTGGTTGGCCGGCCTTCTATGAGGGTTTGCCCGGAGCCATAAATCGCAATGTAAGTTCACTCATTCTCAGTTATCTTGAATTGCATCAGAAATTGAGTTCATACTTCATTCAAATTTGATAACATTGTGTCATTGTCATGTATCATCATTAGCTGGACCCTGACGGTATGAGGATAGAAATAACATGTGCTGCTTGTGGCGGACATCTTGGTCACGTATTTAAAGGTGAAGGATTTCCAACACCAACGAATGAACGCCATTGTGTCAATAGCATTTCACTGAAATTTGTGCCTGCCAGCGAATATTCTAAGTGAAATTGAGTCTACTGCATGGTTATGGCTACTCATCTCAACATCCGTAAATCATTATGTACTACTGTACCTACTCTATGAATGAAGTTTGTGGAATGATGGCGAAATAATTATGTTGCTCAAATATATGCTCATGTTTCTTGACGCTTGGTGTTAGATTCTGATGTGTTTTGTGTGCTTGTATCATAGTAATTTGGGTACGTGTTTGATATGGGAATGTTTTGAGGCTGTTAGAACATAAATAATGATTTGCATGTCGATAATATAAAATTGTTGCCCATTGAACATTGATGACACTCTATATCCTATTTGTAGATACAGCATCTCGAACTATCTTTACTACATGCAGATTTTGCTAGCTGAAGTATTAAGTCCTTCATCTCATATTTGATAACGTAGCCATGGGACGTCTTTTGTCGTTCTTATATGTCTTTGCACTCATTAAATTATTTTTTATCTTATTTTTATATTATTAATTTAATTTAATTTACAAAGAGAAGATTTGGATTTTAAATTTAAATTATCTTAATAGAAGTGACAATATTTATGCCAGACATGGCAATAAACATTCCCAGTAATTACGCTTAGCAGTATACACATTTATCTGGGGAATGCGAGGTCTTCTTGCAGCGACTGTAGGCTGGTATAGTGTCAATTGGCCAAACTAGACTCTAGGGAGAGTTTACATTTCAATCGGCCATGCTACTGAGATACGTGAATAAATCAAAATATAAATCTAAATAAAAAAAATGAAGGGGAAAAAAAACTACATTGAAAAATAGACACTAAACTTGGTAAGTTAAAGTTTGAGAGCCTTGTAATATCGAAATGATCACAAGGTAAGTTGAGAAGTAACAAATGCATAAAATTTATTTAGTTTTAAAAATATCCTGGTGGTAAGCTAGTAGGGTGCAAATGCACAATCTATGAATTTTCACCTCAGTGCTGTCATTTTAGGTGCATATTACCATGATTTGAGATTCAAAATCCTGTTAAAATTAACTTACATGTTTGCATATAAAACTCAGTTTCCACACTCTAAACCATAATTTGAAAATTCAATAGTGAATGTAAATATGCTATGACTTGAAGTCACAGTTGTGGTTCATGACGTTGTCATTTGTTTAGCCGTCCATCACTTTAGTAAGATCACTTCGTATATTTTGACATGAGCATTGGCTATAAAATTCTATGTTTCACACTAATATCAAAACATATTATCAAAGTCACTCTTTCCAGAATCACACCGCTTATTCTTACTTCTTCCAAACCATTCTCCCATCTCTTCATCATCAGTACTCTGGTTATCAGCAGAACAAAACTCATCATCAGTATCACTTAGCCATAAAGGCCCTCTGTCCTGATTTAGCAACTCATTATTAGATGCTTCTCTCCGTTGTGCCTCAGACATGCGAGTCTTACCTCCAGCAATAGGAAAATCCATAAATTGAACAGGATCATTTGATTTATTTAAGGACTTGTTATTTTCATTTCCATCCTCAACAAATCTCCATAAATGTGTATCTCTGCTCCTGTTCTTTCTTCCTGACATCATTGGTGATTTGTTATCACTCCATCGTTGGTCTTTATCTTCATGTTGAGGCTGAAGAGAAGAGTTTGAAGCATTTGACGCTTTAGGTCGCCTATGATCGCATTTCAGGCAAACCATGTTTCTTCGGAAATTGATGTAGTTGCACCTACACAAAAGGATTCCAATTATCTGAATACCAAGTAATATGGCTGCGATCATTTCTTACAGTAGTTGTTAGAAAAATTAAAAGTATATTAAAAACGGACTTACGAGTCGCATTCCCACTCCCCTGGATTAAGGTGACGCTTGGGAGGCTTCTCTTTGCATTGCAAACATCTTGTATTCTTTGCAAAATTTAGGAAGTTGCATCTGCAGAAACCAAATAAATGGTCTCAATAAAAAATTAAGCTCTATGTCATATAAAGCTACATCATATGATCGCCATTACTTATTGCATATCCAGTCACCCTTCTTCAAAGGTAGATGATTGTTATCCTCCTGTAACTGCTTGATTCTTTCCTCAAAAAAGCTGTCACAACGCAAGCACTTGATGTTTCTTGCAAAGTTCATGAAATTGCATCTAGCAAATGAAAGTTAAATATGAAAATGTAAACAACTGAAGGAGAAAATAGTACAAGATAATTACAATAAATTATCACTAGAAGGAAGTCATGGTACTTGGGGCAAATCCAGTCCCCTTGCTTCATCGGAACGTCTATTTTGCCCTTGTCTTGCAGACTGGGATGAATTTCTCTGACAAAATCCTTTTTATCATCTGGAAAATTATGACTTTCTCCTTCAGCACTGCACTCTTCTATTTCTTTCAGCAGTCTTCTCACAGATTCTTCTACCTTTATAGTTAGACACTGTTTGTTCTCCACTGAACCAATAATTGGGTCAAGCCCATAAGTCAAAATAATACGCATAACATCCACTGTTCTTCCACCTTCATCTTCGCGTGCCTTTACGAATGCCCTATCACAGTCCCCCCTCAAATTGCATGAGCTGCATACCTGCTTGAAGCACCAGTTCATACAGTTTCTAGTTATTGATTGAAGGTAAGGAAATAAAATTGTTGGATCAGGAAAAGAAAGGAAATCGTGAAATAATTTGAACATCAAACTCATCGCTTACATTTCCCTCATCCATGCCCAAATGTGCTCTCAGACGCTTTCCAGAGTTGATCACTTTCCTATCTAAGCTTGGACATCCAAGTGCTACTGTAACTCCTATATCTTTTCGGGACAAGAATCTGACAGCAAAGTCATTTGAAAAATGATTTTGTGCAAATTATGTTTCCCTCAAAACTAAAAGTAACTTAAAAATATCCATGTGTATAAATAAGCACAGCTACTTAATATATCATCGAATCACAAGAAAAGAAAAGCTTATTAGACAATAGTCCGTGAATTATGAATAGATATGAAATTGTTAAATACTATGCTGTCTTTTCTCTTAAAACCTTGTGAATGGAAGTTTGATCCCCATCTACATCTATGTTATGTAAAATGTTATTCCATGGATAATAATAGCTAGCAAGGTTCAAAAAAATTGCCTTCCTATATTGTATCATGATTGGAATAAACTGCTGAAGATATGGCATAATACTCTGACTCCTTTTAGATATCACAATGTTTTGTAAAGAAATGCCCTAGCATCAAATATGGAATAAAACGAGATTTGAATTATGCTATGTTCATGTCTACTGCCACTGGATGTTGTACATGATCTTGAAGTGTTCGAGTCATCAATCATTTCTCATATGTTCGCCACTTTATTTCTTTAAAAACGAACTCAAAAGAGTAAAGTATGAGATGTACTGTTCTGCAAGTAGGAACTAATACCCACATCTATTCAAATCCTTAGTTCTAAATGTTTCCTTACGTTTATCTTTTGGTTGTTGCTAAGAGGAAAGAAACCCAGCATTCACAAAGAAATCACATCCTCCTAGCCTTAACAAGTTGTGACTTTAACCAAACAGCACCGTGAACACATTTTTCCCTCGAAGTCTAGAATCCTCACACTTATACTGGACTGGATTCTGATTCAGAAGTTACTGGCCTTGTAATATCCAATCGAGTAGAACTAACTACATGCCTCCAACTTGCTTAAAACTCAATGGGAACCAACCAAAAATTTTAATAATCCATTAGTTCACCCCCCTAGTTGCTTGAACATGTGCAAAAAAGGCCGTTAGAAAGACCTATAAATAGAGTTGATAGTATGATGTTTAGTCTGGTAAAACTTGGTAGGGGGGACCTGAAAAGACCCTATGATAACTCATTAAATAGGATCTTCTGCTTAGTAATATTGCTCAATAGGAACAAACCAAAATTTTTAATTAACCATGAGTCCCCCCGCCTTCCCCTGTCTTACAATTTCACTGTGAATTGTTCATTGAAAATTTGAAACTACCATTTCACTCTCAGTTAAAAAATCAAACACCTTGCATGCATAACCTAAAATCATGACTAAACCTTCTGCAAACAGATTAAATAAATCCATAGCCAAACTATTAAAACCTAAATTGAGGCAACCAACCAAAAGAACACTTAATCATCATCATCATCATTTTTTGTTTACCTTAAATGATCAAAATGGTCTCTACCGAAATTGAGGCATGCAGTTCTAATAAGATTGGATTGCTTTGCGCCCAAATCATTTGCGTGTGCATCGTGGAAGTACCCCTTATTGAGCAAGCATTTCATCAAGTCGACCCATTCGGGCCAAGGATGCGAAATATGAACCGTACGTTGTTCCGTCTCTGTCAAACTGCACTCTTCTTCCCTCTTCCACCTCCACCCATGCTCCTCCTCCACCTCGTTCGGGACGAAATCTAGCTTCCAAGCTGGAGCGAGCGTCTTTGTCGCTCTGTGAAAGAGTGTAGCTTGTAGCATGGGATCCAAATTTTGGTGACGACGTTTCCAAACATTTCGAATCATAGTAGGTTTCGTTCAGAGCGTTGCAGGTTCAGCTCAATTCAGTTCTAAGAAAGGAAAAATAAAAGAATGCAGAACGCAAAACAGAGCTTTACACGGAAAAGCTCCATTTATACTTAGACCTGATATGCAGCTTTTTTTTTTTTTTTTGTCTCTTCCAGTAGCCATCCAAAAATGAAGCCAAAATATTTAGTTTCAATTGAACGCTTCCTAATTGTAAATTTGTAAGCCAAACAGACTCGAAGGTTTTGACATAACTTCTTACTTATATAAATTTTTGATTATATTCAACATTGACCAAGGATAACGTTTTTTGTTGCGAACTAGATTTGAAACGTAACTTGCATAAAATGTTAGTTTTCAGTCTACTGAAACAATACTCAATGAATGCTAAAATACAATTTCTCAACATGTTCCTTCAATAATATTGAGAGGCCTCACTAATGAAAATATTGAACTGATCAGCAGGTACCTTCCAATGGGAAGGCAACCTTTCAAAAATTAGCGTATGCCACTTTAAACAACAAACACACGGTATTCTTTAGTAAAAGGCGAAAGAATAGTTAGCTTTGTGCTTGCTGCACAGCTCCGTGTCTTATGCAAGTTAAAAACTAGCTTTTTATATTACAGCAATAAGTGATTATTACTTTAACTTAATGATGTGGGACTTGTTGAGTAGTGCTTCTCCAGTTCCAATGGTTGATGATCCATTGCAATCCGACCATGAAAAACCATGATTTATTCAATGAAATAATTAAACTAGTGAAATTATCATCCTAAATATTTTTTTACTTGAGAAGACTAGCACACAATTATCTATATTTCTCCATACTTTGATGAATCGTCAAGAAATGCTTCATTGTGAAATTGTTGTTTATGTGCTTCTTCTATTTCCTTCATTTACAATTTACATGGCATTGATTTTATTCACGAAAGACTATTTTTCTGGTTTCTTTTAATGCCTGTTCATCCATGCACAGTCTATTTCTTGTATATTTGCTATTAGTTGTATCAGATCTATTTGCTTTTGGTTACATGGAACTTATTTGGCAAGAGTATATTTTAGTTTAGATTTCAGCATTACACTTCAAGAATAAAATTCCAAGCAGCAATCTATATCCATTTTGTTAAACCAATGAACCCTCCTAAACCAGCTATCTCTCTACCTGAACATTTTGACCCTATTTCTCTTTAATGCGTCACTCGTCTGATTTTCACAATGATGCAATTTATTGGAAATGTCTCTCCCTCTCTTCATGTTTTGACTTTCTATACCGCAAATTCTGAATTTTAAACTGTTTTTGCAGCTAAAAAACTGATAGTTCAGTAATTGAGAAAGAAAAATGAGTGCATCAAGAACAACTTTGAGGATAATAGTGTCAGAATAAGAGGAAAATATCAGATTTTTCATACTTAGCATACATAATACAACTATTTCTCGTCTACTAGAGGATGTTTGAATTCCAAAAATTTCATACTAAATTTTGCAGGGACCTTACAAAGAAAAGTACCTTTCAAAAATTGACATATGCCAATTAAAATAACAAACACACGGTATTCTTTAGTAAAAGGCGAAAGAATAATTCGCTATGTGCTCACTACATGGCTTTGTATAGTTTTAAGCTATTAGTCTGTCTATATATAATACCAACCAACCTTCCTCTGCTCACGTGAATTAACTAGTTCATCTTTCTCAGAGTTAGCAAATTATTTCTAGCTAGACCTCCATCAGGAGAGTTTGTAGCATTTCATATTTCACCTATGAAGCTTCAAAGTTATGAGGCTTCTATTTCTCTTTATAACGCTGCAGACACTCCTAGAGAAGGAATGATCAAAGAAACCTTTTCTTTTTTTGAAAAAAAAAAAAGAAGAAAAAAAAGTGAAGTAAGAGGCTTATCTTATAAAGTATATATCATATTTTTTCAGCAAAAAAAAAAAAAAGTATATATCATATTTGCTATTTGATGTTGCTTATCTATTTTTAGCGCTACATACTGGTTGAATACTTCAGGGTATTTTTCATTAGGTAGTTGCATTTTAAGAAAATTTCATGTTAAAGTCCAATATATTTATAGATATCATGATATCCCTTGTACATAATGCAAGTTCTATAAGCATTACCATGATGGTTGATTCTCCCTCTAGTCAACTGAGCTTATAAAGAGTGAAACTTATCTTCAAAAAATTGCTACTAGCTAGAGGATGCCCTTCTTACTTATCTCAACAGAAAAGAAGCAAGGCGTCTAACTTCTTTTTCTTTTTTTTGGACAACAAGGCGTCTAACTTCTATGTCGTTTATTTGTTCCTTCCAATAGTTAGAGCGAATAACTTTCGTTGGATGGAGAAATTAATCTAATGTGTGTGTACATTTTCATAAATAAAACTTAGTTTATCTCAACTTTAATTTAGTAAAAATAAATTAGGTCAAAAATTAGTTTATTTTAATGGAATTGATTTTTGAATTGGAGAATAAAAGTACTTCTGAGTACCTTTTTTGTGTGTATATTAAGAAAAGTACCTATAACCAACCCAAATGAGACAGAAATTTGTCAAGTGGGGTAAAACAGTGGAAGGATATCATAATCATACTCTGAACCCGAAGAAATAAAATAATTTTTGAATGAACATAGAGTTAAGCTTTCGAAATTATTTCCAATTCATTTAGATGCTGGTGCGAGATATCAAACATGTCTTTCCTTATATTAGATGGGCTCCTTCCACTGTAATGTTAAACACGAATGGGGTCTTGGTAGTTGCTAGTATTTGGTAGTAGTATCCATTCATTGAGGCTAAATAAAAATCAATCAGAGCCTTTATGTGCTGACTTGTTTCCTATAATGAATTGCTTCTTCTACGGTTCTACACTACTCCTCCCCAAGAGGACAGTAAGACCTCACCAAGTTTATCATTCAAAACTTGTTACTGGTTTATCTCCCAGAACCAAGAACGCTGATTCGCAACAGAATAACCAACCGAATGACCAACCATTGCCATCTAATGTATTGTTATCTCATAAGAATGAAATGTGAACAAATAATGACAAAATTAAATTTGTAATTCATGAGCAACATGGAATAAATCGAACTAACGCCTGGCCAAAAGGGCAATGATTGATGTCAAAGACATAACTGGGAAGCTCTACACAACAGTTTGCTACGTCATAAATAGAATTGTAGAAAATGCAAAGAAGTGGTGCGAACAACAGACACTCCGCCAAGTCTTTTACACAAGTGACAGCTCTCCTGCAGGAATTGATCTCTTGATAAGTTTATTCCAAGACTCGTTGGTCTCTGTGATAACCTTAAGTGCATAATCCTGTTCACCAGACGTAAGTTCAAGAGTTAAAACAGAATCATCTGATAGACAAAATGAGGTCATGATGATCATTACACATTTACACTGATAATAATAACAATGCAGAAGATAAATAAATGCCTTGCTTTTATCCGTATCATAATTGTTTCATTTTATGGAAATTTTCGGCAAGTTCAAGAATCTAACTCAGCAATCATACATAAAGCAAATAAGAATGAGGTTACATCGCTAGTAATCCCAAGAGTCCAAGACACTCTCTCATTACCCTGATAGGCATGTTAATCAAGTTAAACAGCTTAACTCTGTCATGAAGTTGAAAAACATTTACCAAAACATGTAAACAGCTTAACTCTGTCATGAAGTTGAAAAACAGAAGAATCCTTTACTATTCTTGCATTAATTAAGAGATTCGCACAGTAAAAATACCTTATCAGCTGCCTGGTTGCCAAGCCCAAATTTATTAGCAGGCTTGCCATCGGGTATCTTGTAGTCTCTGAACCAGTCCCTAATTGCCGTTAGAGTTCCCTGAAGACAAACAAAGATTACATAACACACACAAGTTGCCAACTACGCCACCAATAGGGCAAAGCATCTAGCAAAATATATTTCCATCCTAATGAAAGCAACTTCAACATAGATTTCCTCCCAATCAGATAAAATCTCTAATAGCGCAACCAACACTGTATGAAATGACTCAGAAGTAACAGTAATTAAGCCTAAGCATGTGTTTGTTTACGAACAAAATCTGGTAGAAATTTGCAGTAAGAGAAAGAATTTTTAGTTGTTAGAAATATGGCCTTGGGAAGTGTTTTTTCTCCCTTTGTGCCAATATGAAGCTAAGAAACAGACTGCATCACCCTATTTGCCCAATATATTCAAAATAAAATTGTAAACAATTAAAGGATAAAGAAGAGACTTAGAAGATAAATCCTCAGCTAGTTAGGTAGTTGAGCTTACTGGAAAATGCTTCTCAACATCATCAACATCGTTAACAAGTGAAGCCTTTGGATCATCTAATGAAATAGCAATTATTTTCCAATCAAGTTCTCCTTCGTCAATCATGGCTAATGCACCCAAGGGTTTGACCTTGAGAATGTCACCTATATTCCTCCGGCTTTCACCAATCTCAACCACATCAACTACAAATTAACAGAAAATTCAGACCTTTTTGTTGCAGTCCTATTTCTGACAAGATAACGTTATGAAAATACTAGAGTCTAAAGTCGTTGGTAATGAAATACCTGGATCATTATCTCCGAATGCTCCCTCAACTTCAGAGTTTGCCAAAGATGGATCTTCCCATGTTTGTGGAAGTAAGCCATAGTTCCAATGTATATTATAGCTGGAGAGCCCAAAAAAAAATAGATACGTTCAGAATTGGCTAAATTCTATCTAGTACATTAATCAAGCACAAGTTTCAAAAGAAGGCAAAAAGATACAAATGTATGATTAACGAGACACGCAAAATGCTACAAATGTCAAAGGTAAAAAGACAAGAAGGTGACATCATGGAAGGAAGGGAAAGTTTCAAGCCTGAAACAGGTATTGAAGATCCCTCGTAGACTTATGGTTACAAATAAACATCAGTAAAGAAGACATATCATGGGACATTTACATTGCCAAAGGTAACAATTGATAAAGATAAAGCGTTGGTTGGCTTGGCAAAACAGAATAGCGTTAAAAAGTGTACGACCAAAGATAAATAAATAAAAATGGAACAGTATGAGTTTTGAAGTTGTATCTCACGGATAATATCGAAGCTTCCCCTTTTTTGTATCCTGTTTTATGGGAGTGAAAGGCTCATCAGTGGCAACCTCCATCTTTGCACTGGATTCTTTTGGTATTTCAACAATAAAGTTGAAGACACCGTCACCTAACCGCAATGGAATATCATGCCAGGGAGAAACCTGCATGGTACAAATTATTTTAGGCAGCCATATTTTATAAAAGGGGAAATACACGCATACACACACTGACACACTCATCAAACAGAATATGACAATCAGCTTATGAATCATACAAAAAATAGTTAACATCACACAGAACAGAACAATCCCGTGTCAGCTTAACAAGCTATTGATCTACTATCAAATAAAACAGAAATTTTAAACCGCACATCACTCTAAGACAAGTAAGACTAGCTAAACTAAATTGCTCCCCGCCCCTATCCTTAGCCAACTCCAGCTTTAAAATAAGTTACGAACTTCCTATACTTTCATCAAACAAACAACAAGGAAATAATAGTACTAAGGAAAAGGAAAGTGATGAATTTTCCATTCCATGTACAATGCCGTATTGATTTATGAAACAGAGAAGCCATACCACCATTCTATTTCCATTGCAATGATACAAAAAGGAAAAACATTGATTGCCCAACATCACATTTTTCTAGTTTTAAGCAACACACAACAGCACAAGACTGAAAAAAACCATAATTCCCGTTCAATAATAATACTAGTAACAATTTGATGACACGATTAATTATCAAATTAAGGGGAAAAAAGTAGTACCTTTTTGCCAGATTTTTCGACGAAGAAGACTCGATAATCGAGGGTTTCAGGTTGGCCTTCCTCCTTGACGAGAACCTGGGGGTTGTAGATGGCCCTACAGGTGTAAGACCTCCTAGTCCTGGAAACCTTGAGATTTTTGAGGCAAAGGGCATGGGAACCCAAAAAGGGCTTCTTGGTCAACAAAGAGCAAGTAGAGTTGCTGGCTATGGCTATCGCCCTGGTGGCCGCCATGGATGGGTGCTGAGAGTGTTGAGTTGAGAGAGTGTGTGTTCTGATAGGCTTTTTGGCTCTTGGTGTTTGTGGCAGTGTTTAGATTTTCTGGTTCGAAATTTTGAGTAGTGTGAGTGAGAGGTGGCGTCACACTCACATTCTTATTGGATGCCATCACAAATTGGTTAACCCCTACGTTCGCTTTCAAGCGCGTGTGACACTGTTCCCTCACAACCCAAAATTGGGTAGAATATGTTAATTAATGCAAAATGGATTTTGGAACCTATCCACCTTTATCGGCCTAATCCATAAACTATTTGATTATTTCATGCATAATTGGCTTAATTCACATTGCCTAGTCAAAAGTTCAACTAAATACAATAACTAGTAATTAAATTTGGGAGTAATTCTTAATTCCTCCACGTCACGTCATGTTCCTATAAATTCTCTTATTTATTTATTAAAAATTATTTTTAATGTTTTTTATGATAATAAGAAGATAAGTATGAGGATTTTTAAAAGGATCTAGCATTAACTCTAAATTTGAATATCGACACACATTCATTAAGTGAGTCACACAATTAGAGTAGAGTTAACTTAAAAAATTTTAACAGAATCAAATATAAAAAACTAAATAAATAGATTAAAATTTGAAAGATCAATTATTTAGTGTGTTAATAAATTTTATTTATATTTTAAAAATTATATATATATTAATAATTTTTTTCACAATAAGGGATCGATTGTCGAGGCCTCCTAAACATAAGGTAGCTTCACACATAAGTGAGATAGTCAAAGTTACATAAAATTAATACTCTCTTTGTTATCGAATATACGGATGACAAACAAGTCTAGCTTGACGGGTCGGTTTGTATAAACCGCCATTTATACGCGAGGCGGACTAGAAGCAGCCTACCAGCCCGCATAACTCACAACTCTGACGAGCCAACAATGGTGCAGGGCGAACTAGCCTGCCGGTTGATACATTTTTTCACATATCTGAATAAGTTGTACACAAAAAAAAATACAAATTACGCCTATTTTTTGTGCCATTTAGTTAGTTTGTTCCATTAAAAAACACACACACAAGGAGATTAGGAGACCCACAATTTCATTCCACATTTTCACTAGGTTTTTAAAAAACACACTGCAGTGTGCAGCCAACAGCACAATACGCAGTTTCGCAAGTCACAATATGCAAAACAGCAGCGGACACCTTTTTAATATGTTTTTTGAATTTTTTTTTACGTTTTTTATTGAGATAATGAGATTTATGAACTTTTACGATTCTTAGGTTTTTTTAAAATTCAATTGACGAGCTATGCAAGCTAACTTGCAACTTGCATAACCTTTCATAAAGTGGGCTTCGCTGAAGAAATAAGCCTGTTTTCCTTAGCGGGCTAGCCCATCCATCCGACCCTATTTTTTGCAGGTTGGCCTGCATTACAACCCCTGATCGAATATAAGTAAAAAAGGAAAAGAGAAAATTATTTTACCAACTTTAAGAAAATGAATTAGTTTCATTCAAATTTTTTATTCCACCAAAATGTAATTTTTCTTCCTAAAATACCCTTAACATATTATTCTCTCTTCTTTTAAACAAATACAATAAATGAAAGCTTAAATATATTTTTAGTCCTTATAAAGTATGTAATTTTTTATTTTGGTCCCTATAAAAGAATTCTTTTAATTTAGTCTCTAAATTAAAAAAATATATGTAGGGACTAAAACAAAAAATCACTTATTTTACAAGGATTTAAAATATATTTAAGCTATAAATAAATAATTGAAATGAATGAAGGATACCTTTGAAATATTTCCATTGAATATAGTGGGGTGGTTGAATTTGTTTATATTTAAAAACATAAAGGTACGTTTAGTTTGTATTTTTATTTCTTATTTCTTATTTTATTTTCTATTTTATATTTTCTAAACTTTTATAAAAGAGAAATTGAAAATGCTAAAAATAGTATTTTCAGTATTATATTTTAAAAGTCCCTAGTAAAGGAAATAGTTCCTAGTAAAAATATAATCTGGTTTTATATATATAAGTCATATTTTAAAAGGAATTTATGATCTTTAATATAAGTCAACAATTCATACATTAAATAAGACTTTTCACTTTTATTTTTATACAATTTTTAACGATACAACTAATAATAAAATGACAGAGATAATAAAATAAAAGAGAACTACTAATTAATTTATTGCATTTATAAAAATATTTTTACTAGGGACACTATTCAAAAGAGATTATATTTTAAGACATAGTAATACCAAACTAATTATCTTAACAATTTAGTAAAAATTAACTTATATAGGAAGGAAGATTTAACACGTTCTATTTTTTTATTTTTTTTTTATAGGGACTTAACACGCTCTATAATTTATTAGTTTTAGGATACGGAATATTTTATAATAAAAAATCCAAATAATTAATAATTTTATTGTAAAACATGGAATTAAGGAAAAACATATAATACTGAAATAATAAAATACTGAAAATACTATTCAAAAGAGATTATATTTTATGACATAGTAATAGCAAACTAATTATCTTAACAATTTATTCACACCTGTATTATTTATAAGACGTTTTTAATCGAATTACACAGATCAAGAAAAGTAGTTGAATATAATTAACTTTATTGATTTTCTCAAAAGGTGGATGAGATACCATTTTTATCCTTTATTGAATAATGTGTTAACCAATTACAATTAAGAAGTAGAAATAGTCAATACATTTAATAGGGGTAAAAAAGAAAAGAAACAATAAATACATTATGGAAACTATAAAATGTGGACCATAAAAACCTTCTAAATAGTGTCTTAAGGGAGTAAAAATTAACTTATATACAGTACAGGAGGAAGGAAGATTTAACACGTTCTATTTTTTATTTTATTTTATTTTATTTTTTTTAAAGAGATTTAACACGCTCTATAATTTATTAATTTTAGGATACGGAATATTTTATAATAAAAAATACAAATAATTAATAATTTTATTGTGAAACATGGAATTAAGGAAAAACATATAGTACATGCAAGCTTACGACTACATAATAATAATAATAATAATAATAATAATAATAATAATAATAATAATAATAATAATATAAAAGCTATCCTGTTTTTTATGAAAAACAATCCTTAATAGTACTGCACAATATAAAAATAGAGTAATAATTATTTTTATTTATTACACTGATTTTATCAATTTTTTTATTTTTTTATTTATCACATCATCCTTAATTTAATATATTTTTTCTTTCTCTTTCAATTTTACTTTCTATCTCTCTTTATAAAACATGTTATACCACAAAATTTGGTGTAAAGTGATATTTTACATAAAAATATATGTAAGTTTAATAGCAACTTATAGGAGGTTATCTCAGTAATTTAGCTGATTTGATGAACACATAGAAACATGTGTGTGGGTACGAGATTTTATCCATGATTTTATTATTTTTCTATGAAAAAAAGAACTTGTGGAAAATTGCGACCAAGATGCTTCATTAGAGAGAGAAAGGAAGGATTTGTTTACTTTATTTTTAGTTTTGTGTTTTTATTTTTATGAATAATTATAATGTAAAACTATTACCTTAATCTCATTTTATATTTTGTTTTTAAAATTATGTATAGAAAGTTTTGAAAATAATTAAAATAATTATAATTTATCTATATTTTATAAAATTCTCTCAACTCCTTACAAATTAAACACAAATATACTATTTTTAATTTTTTCTCTCTGTCCTTTAAACTAAACACATTAAAAAATAAAATCAGGTTACAGTGAGCGAGAAAGGGAAAAGGACAAGAGTAAGAACCACGGGAGGAACAAATGAACGGGCACGCCGACGCCGGTGAGTGAAAAATGGCGTTGACAACTAAGTGACCACCGTCAGCAAAAAGCGACCGCCAAGGAGGAGGAAGGTTGGTAGATTGACAAGGGCAACAACAGTGTGAAAGGGAGACACTAATGAAAAAGAAAATACACACATTAATGTAATTTTTTTTCTCAATGTGAAAACAAATATTTTGAACCCACGCACCAGTGTTTGGTACTTTGGTTGAATTTTTTTGAGCACTAAAGATACAATAAATATATCTTTTCAATATTTTTATGCGAAATAATACCTTTTCAATATTTTTATGCGAAACAATACCTTTTCAATATTTTTATTTATTATAGTAAAATTTGTCTTTAATAATTTTTAATTTTCAAATTAATTAATATTATAAATCCAAATAAAACATTTCTTCTTTAAAACAATTAATAAATTTTTAAAACTATTTATAAAATTAGGACACCTTGAAAACTAATTATCAAAATGAGGTATTTTTTAATAAAAAAAGAGCTACTTTTTATAAAAAAAAAAATTAATTAGTCGCAGTTATATGGGTAAGTTCACCTTAGATTTTAGAATTAGCCACAGTTATTGCAACCGCAAGAATCATGGATGTTTTTGGACGTTCTTTGTACATTAATTGTAGTCAACTTTGGTTTTAGTCACGCTTTAACCGCATATAAAGCCAACAAATTGCGGGTAAAACACTTTAATATTTATTTTCCCTACCGTACTTCAACTTGGTAGTTTCCACCACCTCTCCAGGGTTGAGTCTTGGGATTTAATGGTGAATCATTCTGGATTAGGTTTGCATCCTTTGTCTTACCACAACTATTGGCTTAGCCGATGCTTATTTCCCAAATATCGTGATTGTTTCTTCTTCGGGAAAAGAAGTTCACGACCCGTAGGCTTTCTACCTCCATGCGACATTGCTTCGTCAGGCTTTCATCATTGCAAAAAATTCCCCACAGCCTCTCGTATGTAGAGCTGGGTATGCGGGTGGTCCACGAGGTTTAGGACCGCCCCGCACAAGTCCGCGGGTTAAACGGACCACTCGCTTAAGCCCGCATCATAAATGGACTTAATTTTGTCAAGTCCAAGATCGCCCGTAAAGTCTGCGGACATCCACATAAACTTTTTTTGAATAATGATTTATCCTCCTAAATATCTTCCTAATTCCTTTTAAAGTATGTATTGAAGGAGAAAATTAAATGCCTTTATCTTGAAACTATAAAATACATTCCCCACTTAATAATTAGGAGGATATTTAGGAGGATGTTTTAGGAGGATATAACATTGCTCAATAATTTTTTTTTTACTTTATAATACTTTAATTTTAAAAAAAAAGTACATAAAAGGGTTAGAAAACTTTCATAAAAATGTTTTAAAAGTACACAAAATATTTAACATACTAGACATAAGACATTCACAATATAAATTTCAAAGTAATATAACACAAACATTCAAACTTCAAAGTCTAGATTAAGTCTCAATAATTAGTACAAACTAAATATCCAAACATTCAAAATAAAAATAAAAGTCTTAACATACCAAATAGAAATGTTAGACCCAACTTATTTCAGTGAGTGAGTTTGGACTTTCATTTTTTTTAAAAATATTAGACTCAACTTACTTATTTAAGCAAAAAAATAAAAAAATTTAAGCGGATACCCGCGGAGTCTGCAGATTTTATCCGTTCAACCCATGGGTAAATGGTTAGGTCCGCCTAAATCCGCAATCTAAATAGTCCTGTTTTTTTAGGCCAAATTCGCCCAACCCATTTACCCGCGGACTAGTCCGTATACCCAGCTCTACTCGTAGGAGCCTGGGACGTGTCTTAGTCCCAATGGGACTAATCATCCTCTTGGACCAGCTACTAATCATCACCTTGGTAAACTTTTGCCTCACCAACTAACTAATCAGACGCGAGCCCCTTCTGGGGCGAATTCCTCCTTTTGCTCCTCAGCCTACGAAATATTAGAAGCTTTTTCTAGCTGTTGTTCCCCTCCTAAGAGTAGGTTATACTACTAACCGCAATTGATCTATAATAGCTCGCAAGCTACCTACAATTTTAATAACGACTAAGGCCCAAAAATTGCAGCTAATTTTTTTGTTTCTCAAAAGTACGTTGTTTTTTATAATTAATTTTAAAAGTATCTATTTTGATAAATATTTTTAAAATTTTATCTTTTATTAATCATTATTATCATTTTCCCTTTTTTATTATTTTTTTGGGTCAAGGATTTTGGAATCAATTTGAGTTGGTTTTGTTGAATATGGGCCATTTTCTTTCGAAGTAAGGTGAGAGGGATTGAGACCACCTAATTTTAGAAATTTCACCACCTATTTTTATATAAAAATCATAAATCTATATATTAAAAAGGATAGTGTCACTCCCAATAAAGATAGTGTTAATCTCTCCCATCTCGAAATAATCTTAAACTAAAACCAAGCCCATGAGTCAGTCTCCCGTTGTTTAGTTTTTTTTTTTGAAAGGCTAATGTTATAGACCAAAAAATCCGACTTTACTTTTCATGATATTTACTGTTAGAACAAAAATACAGGAAAAAAACTATTAGAACGAATATTTATCCTAGACAGAAAGAAATTAAAAAATTTAGAGAATAGAAAAAAAAAGAAAAATATTTTGTGCATATCACTGTTTAACACAACTCATTTACAATCGATTTTGTGATTAAATATAAAGAAATATGTGGTTAAATTAGTACATGAATTAATTAATTATAACTAATAATTTAACCATATTTTATAGGATTAAAAGTGAAGAAAAATATGGTTAAATTACTAGGTAACAATTAACCCATTTATGTACTAATTTAACCACATATTTCTTCGTATTTAACCATGAAATTGAGTGGACATATAGATGGTTAAAATTGAAAAAAAGATGGTTAAATTATTAGGTAATAATTAACTAATTTATACTAATTTAATTACATATTTCTTTGTATTTAATCATAAAATTAGTTGTAAAGGGGTTGTATGAAATATGGGTGTGCACGTATTAGAATTGAAAAAAAAAAGTGAGCAGGGTTAGACAATATAATGTTTACTTACGTAAAAATACAATAAAAAAACTGATTTCTCTTTTCGGTTATTAAAATTAACTTTTTTTGGTTCATTATTAAAATTAACTTTTTTAAAACAAAAATTGTAGTTTTTTTTAATCTTTTTTTAAAAATAAAAACAATCATGTTTTCATTATTTTTGTATAACTGTTAATTAATAGTTTAGAAAGAATAATTAAAAAGACAAAAAATGTAAATGGGTGGAATCTCAAAGTTAAATTTTAACGAAAGAGTGAAAAGTCAAAAATTTCCTTGCATAGATAAAATATTAAAAATCTAACATGTTAAGGAACTTACTAGGACTGACTAATGGTGGAAGATTTGGGTAGTTTATATAAGGTTTTAAGTTTAAACATCATTATTTTTATTGTAAAAAAAAACAGTTAAGGTTTTATATAAATAGATTCATAAAACATTTATGCAAATGGTCACTTGCAATTCCAGGAAAAAAACAAAATTTTACTTTAGACTTTGAAGTTTGAACGTGTTTTTTTTTTTTTTTTTAAAAAAATATATTAACAAGCTACTATCATTTTCAATTGTTCTTTTGATTTTCAAGGGGTGGGAACCGCCGAAAATGTAATTTCAGTCCACCATTGCAGGATTTCTAGAAATATTATGTGACGTCTTATGTGAATAGTGGAAATAATTCCATCACAAAATTGCAAATATGTATAATAGCAAAAACAAAAATATGCAAATCATATTTATAAGCCAGCATGTCCAATAAACTGGAATCAACCATTCCCATTTCATTTAATCAAGATCATGAAGCCACTCTGGCTCCGAGTTTATAGGATATCCTTCAACTTAATGGCAGAATTATTTGAAAACTCCATCCACCTCAATTAATTAATATTTTATATCCTTTGATAATTACACTAGTACTATTTATTTCACTAATTATTGGATAATTTCTTTGCAAACGACAAAAGTATCACCTATGCAATTTTGAATATCCATTAAATTATTGTGTGGAGTCTTTAATATGGCGGTTCTAGTAGGACCCACATTTTTCTACCACACTTGCCCCTTAGGAATTGGCTAAAAGATTCTCAAGTCAATGGAAACTCTGTTGAACTTCACCAAAGACCCCCAAAAGAAAAAAAAAAAAGAATGAGATCTGTCGTTTGAAAACAATCTTACTCATTCATATTTGGAAGTTGACATGACAACATAACAACCGGTAATTAATTGCAATTGTACATATCAACATACAATTACAATATACAACACACATTTGCTAAAGAAATTAAGGTGGTTTGATTTGAAAAGCCATCACCAAAAATTCAATGTCTAGTTGGTGAAGAACACCACCAAAGTCCGCAAAACAACAATTGGTGGAGATATTAATTTAATTTATTTGTCAGCATGAAGGAGACCCTCAAATATAAAAATGGGTCAAATATATTTTCCTTAGCTTGCTTGAAAATTCTGGTGTCTAAAACCAGTTTCACATCCATCAGCAACCCGTGACCAACTTCTTCCATTACAACAACGAAATATTATTGCGTTGAAAGCTAGCTGCCATATCTATTCATCAGTAAGCTTAATTAATTTTTCTCCATGTTAATTAGAACATATATGCATGAAACTTCCGAAGGGTTATTATTATAGTTTTTACTCACTTTAATTTAATGATTAGTTGGCATATAATTCATAGTTGTATTGTACATGGGATCATGTTCTGGTTTGGGTCTGCGATTTTTCTTCTTCCATGTATTTGACATAATGCCTAGCTAGCAAACAATACTATTTATTAGCCACATGAAAATATATTCAAGTTCCAAAACTTATCAGCTTTAGTTATTTCGATTGCAAGGAGTGCTTTCATATGGAGATTTCATCAATCAGCAGAGGATTACCTGAATTGGTAAGATAATTAAATTTACACTCAGCAAGTAGGTAGATAATGACTAACTCTATTTTCGGAATCATTTAATACATATCAATTCAAGGAAAATATTTGCGTTTGTCATTAGTTTTCACGTTTAGATAGATAGGATAAACGTGGATTCTTTTCATATTTGCGTGTGTAATGTTTTCTGATTTTGTAGGGTATAATGGAGGATCCTAATAACTTTCTCAATCAGTGGCACTTAAGCTCTATTGATACAACTTGCTTAACAGCTTCTGCTTTGGGAGAGAGAGAGGATTTGCAAAAACATTCATCATTCTCTAATAACCCAAACTTCAACCCCAAAACTGGCATACTGAATGGAATTGAAAGACCCACAAAACAGCTCAAAAGCAACAACTGGAACCACAACAAAAATCCTCAGGGATCAGAGACACATTTTGCTTCATGCTCAAATCTTTTTTCATTTGTTGATTCGAATAATTACACAAGTCAACTGGGACCAGTGAAGCCTGAAATCGATAACATAACTCTAGCAGACATGTTGAACATCTCTCAAGGAACCTTAGGGAATCAAAACAATAATGTCTTCAAGGAGGGCAAAAATATTGGGGCACGTCCTAAACTTTCTCAACATCATCATCATGAACACGTAGAAGCTGAAAGGAAGCGAAGAGAAAAGCTCAGCCAGAGGTTCATTGCTCTATCTGCTCTTGTTCCGGGACTAAAAAAGGTACCAAATTATAATATTGTTAATTAATGTTCCTATAATTGTCATTATTATGATATGATTTTCTGAGTTTACAGCTCATGACTGACTATCATAACTTTATATATTTGAATATGTGATGGAGTATTCAGGCATAAAAACTAGCTACCATAAGGTTATAAGGACAATTTTCAACTAGCTTTATTATGTTGAATTCTTTTTGCTTCGTGTTTTCCAAAAGGCCCAAAACGTCTCTTATCTTTGCCCTATTTATTGGTGGGTGTTATTGGGTGTTATGTGAGTTTGATAATTAGGGTAAATATTGAAATTTTTTTGATTGCATGCAAGCTTATGAATATGTAAAATTGCATGCTATTAGTAGAGTTTTTTTTTTTTTTAAATTGTAAAAGTTAAATCTAAGGAGTTACAACTTAAATTTTCGCTCTTTTAACCATCGGACCAACCTGTTAGATATTGTATACTATTTGAGTAATAGTAGTTTTTATTGTTGGTTGGTATGAATTGTTGTTCATCCTAAAAGTTACTTGCTTTAATTAGGCTGTGAATCTTTAACCATGCACAAATCACTCTTTAAAGAATATGAACCTTTATTTTGTGTTGGGCATCGGGAAATTGTGTGCAATCATATTGTGCTTGTTTGTTCAAAATTCTTATCATTTCATTAAAAGCGTTTGAGATACGCGCTCTCGTGCAACAAGAAATTACAACTATTGATTTTGCTTTGTAATGTGCATCACTTCAACAAATAGACTCAATTCATTTGCAATGGATACACAAGGTTCTCATTTTTCCAATCTCTCATAAAATAACAGATGGACAAAGCTTCTGTTCTAGGAGAAGCAATAAAATACTTGAAGCAAATGCAAGAGAAGGTGAGTGCACTTGAGGAGGAGCAGAACAGGAAGAAAGCGGCAGAGGAATCTGTGGTGATTGTGAAGAAATCTCAACTATCTAATAATGATGCTGCTGATGCTGAAGACTCTTCTTCAGACACTACATTTGAGTTTGAGGAAACACTTTTACCTGAAATTGAAGTAAGATTCTGTGAGAGAAATGTGCTGATAAGAGTACACTGTGAGAAGAAAAAAGGAGTGATAGAGAAAACAATAAGCGAAATTGAGAAACTTCATCTAAAAGTCATCAATAGCAGTGCCTTGACATTTGGGAGTTTCGCCCTTGATGTAACCATTATCGCTCAGGTAATTAAAATCTACATATTCTTTATTTATATTCTATATATATTAATTGGCTGAAAGTAGAGGATTCACACTCAATATATATGATGCAGATGGATATGGAATTTTGCATGACAGTGAAGGATGTTGTAAAAAGTTTACGATCAGCTTTTTCATATTTCATGTGAGTTAAACAAGTTCCATAGGCATAACCTACATATGGTCCCAAAAACAAAAAGCTTTGTTCAGAAGAAGATCAATAGGAGTGCAACCAACAATATATAAATATATATTCAAGTTTACAAGTGGTTCAGAAATATAATAAGTCTCTGTTTATTACAAGGTCAAGGCCTGGAATGTCTGCCATCTTAATATTAAATCATAAGTATATAATTCATTTAATTTGCAGGAGGGGTTTTTCTAGCCACATTTTTTTTGCATGGTCAACTTGTTGACTGTGTTATTAATTACCATCATCATCACCTTCTCCTGTTTCAAGAGTGAATTAGTAATGCAGAGTCTGGGAATTTTTTGGCAGGTGGTTGAAATTAATTAAAAGTTCAACTAGACCCGTTTTCGATCCCTTTCTTACCTAAATCTTGACAAAACAGGCCTTTATTTTGTTGTGTGACTGTTGTTATTTTTCCAAGTGAAGATCTTGAGTTTTTTCTTCATCTTCTTCTTTTTGGAGCAAATTAAATTGTGTCTGTATCGTAAAAAGTTTGGTTAGTTATTGATTGTGATGGAATGAATAATAATTGTATCTATTCAATAATTATAACATACTTGTTACTCTAGTTTCGTAATATAAATATATAACCGCTTTAAATAAATGGCATATATGTCGATCACAATCGGTAAAGGAGAGTGGATCAAGGCTTATCTATCATCTATCATGTATTCGAAAATGAAATTTGTTCCACTACTATATATAGGAGTACTCCATGCATATATATCTGTAAACTGAGGTATATTTTCTCAAAATATAAAAATATAATTCAGATAGAATTAATTGTGTTAAACTTGTGAAATTTCATTTTGCAAACAGGATAATGCTATCGAGTTTTGCCATATAATAAATACTACATTGCTGCTGCTCCACCAAAACCAACTAATAAAAATGGACTAATGGTGAAGGATTTGATGGTTAAGATGAAATTAGCATAAGGTTCTATATATAGTAGGTTCAAACGTTATTGTTTCTATTTATACTAAGAAAATGCTCCACCGTACCATATATATATATATATAACAGCCATATATAGCTAGGTAACCCAGGATGCATTTTCTCAACAAAAAGAAAAGAAATTAAGATAAGGATATACATGCTTAGTTGCTTACATATACATACTAACATACACACATAAGAGGTGAAAAATCAATTAGAGTTTTAATTTCAAAACTCTTAAAAATTTATCAAATTAATTACAATATTGTTTATATTATTTTACAAGAACTTTATTGTGTTTGAAATCAATTGAAAATAATATTGCTTAAAATAATATTAATTTAATTTCACATAAAAATTCATAAAAAGCGAGTTTAAATAAAAATAATATATTCATGGAATCATATTAATTTATAATTTGTATGTATGTGAGTCTATGCCTATACTTGTGTATGTATGTAAAACTAAAACCTAGTTAAGATCTTACTCAAATTAAACCTTTTTGTAAGAAAATTAAAATGATGCCATAGATGCATGTGTGCATTGCATGAAATTTAAACTACTGCATGTGAGAAAAGTCTAAAAAATAAAATTATGCCGAAAATTCTCTTGAACGCAATTCCTTTATACACTTTGTCATTTTTAATTTTTTTTATCTGACAGATGGTATATCCCTTAATCAAATGATGCTTTCATTATATTTGATGATCTGGCTTTTCAACTACCATTGTTAGACATTATTATTGAATAATATAATGGATATGGTTAGGTATCCAGGCTTCATCATACCCAACGTGTGAGTATGCAAATGCAAATCTCTTGTGAGGATTTTAAAGATGCTGTCTGATCTCTTGAACAATATCTAATTTCTAAATAGATATATACATGTTAATAATAATAATAAGTGTTATGCTTATGCATCTTAATAATAAGCATTTAGAGAAGTTCTTCACTTTATATTACTTCTTTTTTCTTTATTTTTGGTGCACCTTGCAGGTTCTATATATTGTGCCCTTACTTTAATATTTGTTTTACTTGCCACCTAGCTTTGCGCAAAGATAGGTATTTTTTTCTTATACTTTAATATATAATTTAACTACCTAAATCCTCTACCAATAGGCTAATCCTAGTGAGTCTCAAAAGGTAGGTTAGGTAGGAAACATTCCTAGTTCATCCGAGTATGTTTCTGGCTAACTTATTATTAAGAAGATAAAAGACTAATTTTTTAAATATCGACAGATTTATCTTTTAGGATTCAAATTGTATTTCTTTGCATGTGTCTTGATCAAATGTAAATTTATCACTACGCCAATATTATTCACGGTAACATAATTGATTTTACTATTACACCAACACCATTATATAGTTGGTAATTAAGTTATGAAAATGTGTCATTTTTCTATAAAACAATTGTTACATAACCTATAGCAATTATCGGTTGTTATAATGTTTATTAAAATGAATCAAATGAAGAAGGATTGGCATTGGGCACTTATGTCACTTGAGAAATGAGTAAACTCAGGTGGAAATGATATTAAAATTTACAAGTTGATATAAACAATCGAGAAAAACTTGCGACTAAATTTTAATATTGCAAAAGTTTTGTCCTCATTGGATGTCGTATCTAATATCTAATGTACTAGCAATGTAAGTTCAATCATTGTCGCGATTTCTTTATATTCTTATAGACCCCACACACAAAAAAAAAAAATGACCTTATTATGACTTCATCATTTCATTAAGAAAATTTGTTTCTCCATAATTATGGTCGCTAAAACTTGTTTCTCTAAAAGGAAAGAAAAAAAAACACACTCTCTCTTTTTTCCCCTTCCTTTGTGAGGAAAAGGTCAAGGATTCAAGAGTAGTTTTTTGTTCTCAAGATGTATTGTAGAGTTTTTTTTTTAAGTGAAATACACTTACATAAGTTTGAACAAGAGTTATTAGACCCAAATGTGTTCCAGAGTTTGTTTTTCCTTTAGTAACTTTTTTTTTTGGTCAATTTCATTTGGTAACTGGTATGAACTTTCAAAATCCATTCTAGTAAGGCTCCAAAATGTCTCTCCTTTTGTTTTTTGGGTTGCAGCCTAAAATTAGTTTGGAAATGCCCGGATACATTATTGTCATGGCTCAATATAAGGTGAACAAAAATAGTATTATCCGCAGAAAACTACAATTAATGTCAAGGTGTCGTGGTGTAGTTGGTTATCACGTCAGTCTAACACACTGAAGGTCTCCGGTTCGAATCCGGGCGACGCCATTGTTTTCGGCTTTTTAACTTTTATTACGCTTTTGGGAAAATGGAAATATCCATTCAAACCTGTGAATATAAACGGCGTCGTAAAGCCGGGTAATTCGAGAAAGCTACAGTTAAAACCTGAATCCTCGCTACCAAAATACCCCCCACCACGTTTTACCAAAAAAAGAAAAAAAAAATCCCCACCTCCACGAATTCCATCCAATAATATTCCTCCTCAAATAACCTTCTCCATTCTCATTGGTCCACGTCATCGCACCAGAACCTTCGAATCTAAATCAATCACCCTATTTGTTGTTGGGTTTCCTTCCTAGTTCCCTCTCTCACAGAAATCAAAACAATTGATCGATCGCATTTATCTCTGTTTTCCTGTTCGGAACTGAGTTTCGTTTTCACAATATGGAATTGCGACTTGGCTTTGGGATCATCCCTCTCGCGTTCCTTCTCCTTCATTCTTCCATCGCTTCTGATATTCCCTACCCCAAGGCTATCTCTGTATGCACCGTTTCATTCTCTGTTTTTTCCCCCACTTCTTTCGTTTGAATTTTTTTATTTTTCGTTTGAAATTGAGGTTCTGATTATTGGTGTTTCTGGTATGTTATTGTGTAGGATCTTAAGGAAACGGTTGTGAAAGGGTTGGGGTTTACGTCAGAAGATGATTTCAAGATTACGGGTTTCGATCCAACAGAGGCTCGGGTGGGGCATTCGGTTGAGTACCAATTCGACCTCGAGATTGATAGCCAGGTCATTCCCTTTAAGCTCCTTGAAGATGTGAACCGCTGGGACTACGTTGATCTTCCCATTTTCCGAGTTGAGGATCAAAACGGGTTGGTCCGGAAGGGAAACGGGTTGCCCGTTTTGGCACCGTTCCAGCTTGCTGGACCTATGGAGCTTTGGGTTCAGGATGCCAAGGATATGAGGATATATATCCCTGTAAGTCCTTTAAACTGAACCTTTAGGCTAGCTTATACAAAATTATTTTGGATGAGGTTGATTACGTAAAATTGAGTTTGATATGAATTGATATATGTTTGGAATCTAAAACCTCAAAGCTAGTTTCTTATAATAATTCAGTTTAGACTCTAGAATCCTCAACTCAAGGAGAAAAACCAGATAAGAGATTATGTTAAAAGCCTTGTTTGACCAATATCTTCAAGTTTGGAACATTTAGCAAAACGTATGTATGTTTAGGGTTTGATTATGCTAAAACATAACATACTGATACACAATCACATTTAGAAATGCTACATGTGTGTTTTGGTGCCGCAAACTGTGCCCCAAACACATGCTTAATAACTGTGGTGTTGGTAATTTTGATTTAGGTTGGGTAAAATAGTGAATGGTTCTGTCTTGGACAGAGAAAAGATTAGAGTATAATTGTTGTATTCAAATTCTCGCTAATAATAGTAGTTCTTGGTATTATTGTACTTGTTTGTCTTTCATAACATTGCTAAAACTAGCATGAGATTGAGAGCATTCCTAATCCTATTGAAATTTGGAAAATGTGAATGTGATCGACAAAAGTTTGATTGGGTTTTGCAGCATGATGTGGATGCTGGTGTGTTGAAGAAAGTGATTTTGGCTGATGGGGCAGTTGTTACTGTCAAAGGTGCAAGATCAGTTAGTCTACGCCAACCTCTTGATTTACCATTGCCCTTAAACCGAACACAGAATGGATTTGCTGCTGGCCTTCTATCTTTGGCTGAGCATCTCCGCCATGCTTCTCGAACCCAAGGTGCTCCTCTCCTCTCACTCCGCATTGTTGGTCCTACTTCACTTGCAGCCCCTTCCTCAGCATCGACCTCTCCCGACAGCAGGTTGAAACTCAAACGTCTTGCACCTGGTCTTGTGGAATTATCATCTCCTTCGAAGACCAAAGCGATTGATGCCCTCTCTACTGTTGATCTCCGTGATGAAGCCCCAACGCTTCTTACTCCAACCCAGTTTACTACTTTATGGCCTCTTGCTTCCCTTAATGGATCAAATGCCAACTTGTTGGGTTTTGAGAAACTGTTGGCTTCTGTGTTGGGTCCTAAGGCTAACAAGAAGGGTTCCTTCAGGTTGTTGAAGGCTGATGTTTCCGCTCAGACGTTTGTGAAGATAGGTTTTCAGGCAGAGAAGAAGCTGAAGAAAGGAGATGATGTTGTTTTGGAGGGTCTCCCTGAATGGAGGACTAAGCCTGAGACGGTGAGGATGCATTTTGAGGTTCTGGCTAAGATTGATGGGGATAAAGTCATACCGGAGAGAGTCATGCCGGTAAACCCTGTTGTTGTGGCGGATTCTGTTACTTCAAGCTTGATGACAGGGAACGTGAGCATGTCCAAGATACCAATGGTTCAACCTCCACCCAGCCCCTTCATGTTGTAAATTGTGGAATGGGGAATTGATTAAGTGTACATTGTCGAAAGGAATTTTAGTTAAGAGAAAGAGATTCTTATTTTACTTTTGATACGGATACTATAGTTAAGAAACTTGTAAAGATGTCAAGTAATGAGAAAGTTGTTTTCTTTGGCTATCATTTATTTGCTTCTTAGGCTTTCACTTTTTTCTTTTTTTTCTTCGCAAGATGAAAGCGAGAAAATTGTGTTAGTAACTACGAGAGTCTGAAAATGTAATGTCAACGACTAAACATAATTATTTTTGGTACCACAACAATAGAAGAGTTTAAACTATGAGCTTGTTATAGAATTCAAAGATGGTAGGAATATCTAGACATTACTTGTCCACCATTTAATGTAATCCATTCAAAAGAAACGTAAGTCTAAAATAGAGAAAGTAACGAGTCTAGCATGCAGGTCTATTGGCAATGTCAACAGGACGGAAGACGGATTGTTCGTTCCTCCTTTCGCTTTTAAACCTTAGTACTGTATTCATTTTCTTTAACCATAGTTATATGTTATGTAGCATTCTTTTTCTTTAACGTTTTTTTTTTAAGTATCTTCTCACACCATTAATTAATAAGATAAAAAAAAAAAAAACTTATCCCTTGATTGTAATCAAATTTATTTTTCGATTAATATTTTCTACAGAACTCTAATCACGATTTTTTTTTACAGGAACCAAAATATACAACTACATCAACATCTTAATTAGTTTTTCAATAAAATTAACTGTACAACTCTTGAGTTTATATAACTTATACAGTACAACTCAAGATTTTTTAGTATCAGGAATTCTTTTTCTTTTTCTTTTTTTCTTGATGAAATGATAAAAGTAAAGAGTTGTACAAATTATAAATGTTTGGAGTTGTAACTTTACCCCAAACATTGTTGTTAGATCTTTATATGACTTTGATTAAGGTATACATAAAAAAGCATTTAATCTAATTCTATTTGTCAAAATGACAATCATGGCTAGAGTTGCTTGTTAGTTTTTCACAAACATACTTACAGAGTTACAGTGAAACGAATAATTATCAAGGATTTTATCCAAAAATAAAAAATAAAAAAATAAAAGAACTTCAAAGGAAAATGACAAGATCATTATATTACTAGCTAGTCAATGAATAGTCTAAATTAGATAAATGTATCTTTCATTGCTCTCCTCTTTCTTCTTCAATAATTACATTCTTCAAATCGGAGCATCACATTTTTCAATATTCTCAAATGAATTATTTTGATCCTCAACTTAATGTAACGTGTTTTAGTTTTTGATATTTTAAAATGTTTGAATTAATCTCTAATTTTGTATCATGTAAATCACTTTAGTCACTGATATTAAATGACAATGACGAAATACCTACGTGATAATAGTGCATATATGATACGTTAATTGGCACTTAAGGGCCCGTTTGTTGACCAGAATAAGGAGTCTAGGATAGGATAAAATATCCTATCATGTTACTATCTGTAGTTTGGTAAGCCAACATGATATGATAAGTTTATTCTGTTAGCTTATCATATCCTACTCTCTAGTACGAAAGGTTATCCCAAGAGAAAATTTGGATTAGAGGCCAGTATAAAAGGATAGGGATTTTTATTTCTTACTTTACTCTTGTTTATAATACATATTCTTAAATTAACATTTATTTTTATAATAAAAAATAAAATAAATAATAAAAATAATAATTAATAATAATAATAATTATAAATATTGATAATAATAAAAAATTTAATAATAATAATAATAGTAATAAAAATAAGAAGTAATAAAAATAAATAATAATAATAATAGTAATAATAATAAAAATTAATAATGAAAATTAATAATAATACTAATAAAATAAATAATAAATATTGATAATAATAATTATTATAGTAATAAAAATAATAAGTAATAATAATAAATCATATTAATAGTAATTATAATAATAATAAATAATAACGAAAATAAATAAAAATAATAATAAAATTAATAATAATAAAAATAGTAATAAAAATAATTAATAATAATATTAATATTAAAAAGAAATAATAATAATAATAATAGTAATGTAATAGTATCTAGTCTGATATCTCATAGACACACCAAACACTGATATGACAAGAGTTTATCAAGGTTTATCCAACTCTTATCATATCTTGTTTTTATCCAACCCTCTTATCATATCTTGCCTTATCCTATCATGCCCACCAAAAAATCCCCTAAGAGTACGTAAGTGACAAAAAGACGTCATTTTTTTTAATATCGAAATAGTTAACTCAATTAGTCTCTCAAATTACTTATTAGATAACTCAATTTTAAACACCAAAACATTGTGTAATTTTAAAAGTTAAGTAAAACAATATCATTTAGTCGTTTACGTAAACTCATGTATCAAAGAATGTGTCATATAAACACTTAACGTGTCACGTATGCATTTTGTCAACGTCACTTAACGCTAAAGTCTAAGGACCAAAGTGACCTAGGAAGTACAATGTCAATGACTCGTTGAGACATTTTAAAATGTCATAATCTAAAATATCTATAACTACACAGTGAGAGACTAAAATAGTCCATCACTCACTTTTAAATAGTCTTTTCGAAACAATAATAGCCAATCATATTGGTTTTCGTTTTTCTATCTAAATTATTTATTAATAATGTATTAGAACATCGTAATATCTATTTCATATGTTGATATATTTTAATGATATCAGTCACTAGCATTAACTTAATGAAATTAAAGAGTTTAATTGATAAGCATGAGACTTTAAGATTAAATCTTTATCTACATCAGGGCCGACCTTGAGGTATGAGTGAGTGGGCACCCGCCCAGGGCCCAATGTTCAAGGGAGTCATAATATATATGTGGTTATTATTTGCAACAAAAAAAAAACATTTACGGAAAAACACTCAGCAGGAAAGTTAAAATTATTAAAATCCTACTCAAGGTCATCAAATGTCACAAGAGCGATTGAATGGTTTAGCCATATTATCTATTGAGAAAGACATGTTGGAAAATATTGATCTTGAGAACACTCTTAATTATTTTGCATCTAGAAATGCTCGTAGAAATTTTTCATGACCATTCATATTTTCATGTATTTTTATTTCAGATGTGATGGTCAGGGGTTGGACAATGTGTTGTGCTGGTTGTGCTACCACTTCTCGTGCTTCTTTTCGATTCTCGGTGCGTTCTTCTCATTCTCTTTGTTGACGTTGGTGTGTTGTTGCTTCTATTTTGTTATTGATATTGCTTATGTCCTAAGTGTGGATGTTGTTGGTGTTGTTATTGTTAAGTTATGCCCTAAGAAATTCTGTTATATTGATAGGTCGTATGTAATATCAAAATTTTATTATAATTTAATAAAAAAAATTTACTTAAAAGAGACCCCTTTTGTTCACTTCACCCCAAAACCTATGAAAGTTCAAGACCGACCCCGATCAACATGCCAAAAACAAGATTAAGTGATATATATATAACAAATGAAAAACACATTCTTTTTTGTAGGCAACAAATGAAAAACACATGATTGTCTCATTATGAAAAATATTTACAATACGGGTAAATTGAAACCATAAGAATGATAGGCTTCACTGTAATTTTATTCATAAAAATTTATAGAATTAGGCACTTTTAAAGTATTAAAATTCTGTGCTTTTAACTATTGATAAATTATTAAAAAGTTCTTACTCAAATATAAGATAAAAATACTAAAATTTAAATAAAAATAAAAAAAAATATTTGAAAAGATAAAAATGAATTTGTATGCCCAATCCTTTTTTTTTTTTTGTTTGATTATTCTATGCGTGTGATACATAGATTAAAAAATTAAAATAAAAAAATATTAAAAAATATAAATTGTAAATAAGAAATAAATGTTATGTTTCCGTGGCACTATGTCAGGACTCAAATATAAGAAAAAAAGCTCTCATATTTATTGGTCCAAAATATAAATAAATTTTAACTATCTCTCTCATATCTAATGTTATTATTCTTGATATACCCTTCATTTAATTTTGTAATTTTTACTTTATAATAAATAATGTGAAGGTTATTTTAATAATTTACATTTATTTTTTATATAAAACTAAAAAAAATTAAATCAACCAACTAATTTTTTAGGGTGATTTTAAGATGGGATAAAAAAAATTTGAGATCATGTGGTCAATTTACTAAAAATGGGAAGTATGAGATATTTTTAAAAAAAAATGTTTTTTAAGAAATTTTTTGAACTTCTCAAAAATACCCCATATTTTTTATTTTTGATAAAATGACCACATGATCCCTAATTTTTTTTGTCCCACCTTAAAATTCCCTATTTTTTTAATATGCAGTAAATTAATTTTTTAAAAGTTCACTTCTTCCATTTACTTTTGATGCACATGATTTTTTTTGAATCCCAATTTTTTTACATCTTTTTCTCTTATACCATTCTTACATCTTTAATATTTGGATTTTTCTAACTTGTGCAACATGAAAAAATATCAAAATAGAAAAAATATAAGTAATAAATACATGTTGAATACAAAACTCAATTAATTTTTGTCTTTCCCTATGAAAAACTTATCTTTTGAAATGTTTAACATGTGTAATGTTACATGTGTAATGTTGTAGAGATTAAAAAAATCATTAATATATTAATGATTACATGATTTTTATTTTTTCAATTTTTTTTAATAAAAAATAAGATATTATTATTTTAATAAAAGTATAAGATGAATATAAAAAAAATAAGTGTTTTTCTATTTGGTTTGCAAAGTGCTTCTCTAGTGGTATGAGTAGTACACGTGTAAAGAAGGAATTGACCGACACAACCAAATGGGCCCAAAGTGATGGAATGGTCAACACTCTTGACTCACGTGGAACCCAGCTTCCTACGGAGTCAACTTCGGCGGCCAATGCTGAAATACACGCACATTTGTTCCTCCCAACTGTTACAGAAACATTTTTTTTTTAAAAAAAAACAATGCTAACTAGTGCCTATAACACTTTTTAAGAAATCTAATATAATAAAATTTGTTGGAAAATATAATTTTTAATGTTTTCGAAACATAAAAAAATGTGTATCTATTATTATTTTTTCAATAATATAACCTTAACAAGTATCGTTAAAGACCAAAAAAGAATGTTTAACAAATGATTAACATAGAGTGATTTACTCTAATTCTTTCAAAACTTACAAGTCACTAAATTAAGTTTTACCTTTTTTTATTTTTCTTTTATGTATGATTAATATTTAAACTATTGCAAGCATTAAAGTATGGATTTACTGGTTCATTTTCTACTATCTAACTATCACTTTGTAATAAAAACATTCTGAAGAAAGCTTTGCTTTTAATGATTTATGCACTTTCCCTTGAAGAGAAAAATCACTCTACTACTCTGTTTTTACTCATGAGGGCAAAATGTTACGGTTATAATTTCCTCTTTATGGTCTCTGGCATACTAGAAAATTAGCTAAAAATACCTTTTTGGTGTGTATAATTGGCTCATCATTTCTATCCGGTCATTGTTGTTTCATTTTCATACATTCAAGAATTATTTATTAAACCCACAATCTTAACTCTGTCACTTTGACTGCTTATTTTGCCATGGTTGTTGCCTTTTGGTGCATTGTGCGCTATTACTTTTTTTTATTTGTTTAGTAATATCCTCTTATTTGTTTTCGAAAATTCATAAAAACAAATGGTAGAAAGATATGCAAATCCACCGCATGATGTATCACAAACTCAAATCTTCCAACTCCCAACTAATTTGCTACATGTTAAGCCAGCACCGTCAATAATGAACCACACTCTCTTTGTCCTTACTTGCGTGTGTGCCCATATTTTTCTTTCTCTGCATGCATGTGAATCGCTTTCTCTGTGTGAAACCAAAACCCAATTTTCCAACTTATAACAACTCTCCAATCTGTTCATACTTCATACTATTCCATTTCCACCTACCTTCGTCACTCTTACACTGACCCAACACGAAAGATCCAAACTTTGCCGTCGGCATGCTCGCCGGAGGAGTTTTCCGTCATGGGTCGCAACTCACTATTCTCCCTGCTCTGTTTTTCCTCTGTTTCGTTACTTTCTCTAACTCAGACGAGCTTCAATCACTGATGAAGTTCAAGTCCTCTATCCAAAGTTCAAATTCAAATGTTTTCACTTCATGGACAACAGAAGCGAATTCTCCCTGCCATTTCACAGGGATTGTCTGCAATTTCAATGGTTCTGTTTCAGAAATCAATCTCGCGGAGAAGCAACTTGTGGGTACTCTTCCTTTTGATTCTATTTGTGAGCTTCAATCGCTTGATAAAATCTCCCTGGAGTCCAACTTGTTGCATGGAAGCATCGGTGAAGAGTTGAAGTGGTGCACAAACTTGCGGTACTTAGATTTGGGTGGAAATTTATTCAATGGGGTAGTTCCTGACTTGTCAAATTTGAAAAAATTAGAGTACTTGAATCTAAATGCAACTGGAATTTCTGGTTTATTTCCATGGAAGTCATTGGAAAATCTAACCGGCCTCACTTTCTTGAGTCTAGGGGATAACCAATTGGAAAAAAGTCCATTCCCTTTGGAGGTCTTAAAGCTTGAGAAATTGTACTGGCTTTACCTCACAAATTGCAGCATCACAGGAAAAATCCCATTTGGTATTGGAAATCTAACTGAGCTTCAAAGTCTTGAACTTGCTGACAACCAATTGTCTGGTGAAATTCCAGCTGATATAGGGAAGCTTCAAAAGCTATGGAGGCTTGAGATATATGACAACTATTTGAGTGGGAAAATTCCACATGGATTTGGAAACCTTACCAATCTTGTCTACTTTGATGCTTCTTATAATCAACTTGAAGGTGATCTGTTTGAGATAAGGTCCTTGACAAAACTTGCTTCCTTGCAGCTTTTTGGGAACAAATTCTCAGGAGTAATTCCACAAGAGCTTGGAGACTTCAAAAATCTCACAGAACTTTCTCTTTATGATAACAAACTCACTGGGCATCTTCCTCAAAAGCTTGGCTCTTGGGTAGGCATGCAATTCATTGATGTTTCAGACAATTCACTTTCTGGTCCTATACCACCTAACATGTGTAAGAACAACCAAATCACTGACCTTGCGCTGCTAAACAACAGCTTCACAGGAACTATACCTGAATCATATTCAAATTGCACATCTTTGGTTCGTTTCCGCCTCAGTAGGAATTTGCTTTCTGGTGTTGTTCCTTCTGGCATATGGGGCTTGCCAAATATGGAACTAATTGACCTTACAATGAACCAGTTTGAAGGGCCAATAACAGCTGATATTGCCAAAGCAAAATCTCTTGCACAACTGTTTTTATCTAACAACCAGTTCTCAGGTGAGTTGCCTTTGGAAATTTCAGAAGCTTCTTCATTGGTGTCAATTCAGCTTAGTTCAAATAAAATTTCTGGTCACATCCCAGAAACCATTGGAAAATTGAAGAAACTGACAAGTCTCAATTTAAATGCGAACAACCTTTCTGGTATTGTACCAGATTCTATAGGTTCTTGTGTTTCTCTTAATGAAATAAACCTTGCTGGTAACTCTCTTTCTGGGGTTATACCAGTTAGCATAGGTTCCCTTCCTACCCTCAATTCATTGAACTTGTCATCAAACAGTCTTTCTGGTCTAATTCCATCAAGTTTATCATCTTTGAGACTTAGCCTTCTTGATTTATCAAACAACAACTTGTCTGGTTCCATACCAGATTCACTTGCTATTTCGGCTTTCAAAGATGGGTTCATGGGAAATCCTGGCTTGTGCAGCCAGACTTTGAATAACTTCCAACCATGTACAGTTGAATCTGGCCGCTCCAAGCGTAACAGAAACCTCGTACTTTGTTTCATTGCTGGTTTAATGGTTCTGCTTGTAGCATCAGCATGTTTCCTCTTCACAAAACTGAAGCAGAACCAGTTTCAGAAAACACTGAAAACCAATTCTTGGAATGTCAAACAGTATCACATGTTAAACTTCAACGAGAAGGAAATTATTGATGGGATCAAGGTGGAGAACATGATTGGGAAAGGAGGATCAGGGAATGTTTACAAGGTGGTGCTTAAAAGTGGGGAAGAATTTGCAGTGAAACACATTTGGACTTCAAATCCAAGTGATAGGGGAAGTTTTAGAAGCAGCTCAGCTATGCTAAAAAGGAACTCGCGATCGCATGAGTATGATGCTGAGGTGGCTACTCTGAGCTCTATAAGGCATGTGAATGTGGTGAAGCTTTATTGTAGCATCACAAGTGAAGATAGCAGTTTGCTTGTTTATGAGTTCTTGCCAAATGGGAGTTTGTGGGACAGGTTGCATAGTTGTAAGAAGACTGAAATGGGGTGGGAGGTTAGGTATGACATTGCATTGGGTGCTGCTAGAGGATTGGAGTACTTGCATCATGGGTGTGATAGACCTGTTATACACAGAGATGTGAAATCTAGTAACATATTGTTGGATGAGGAATGGAAGCCAAGGGTTGCTGATTTTGGCCTTGCCAAGATTGTGCAAGCAGGAGCAGGAAATTGGACACATGTTATTGCTGGAACACTTGGATACATGGCTCCTGGTAAGCTTTTATTTATTCATTTATTTGTTTCTTGTCTTGACATATGTATTCTTCACAGGAAACAATCATTCTGTAATCAACTTATTTTGGAATATTCCTGTTATAATGCTTTCTAATGTAACAAAGAAGAACTTTGCTTCTTTATGGAGATTTATCTATTAAGCACCTACTGAGCTTGCAATCAACTGCCCAGATAAGAAGATTTCAAAATGACCAAAAAGAGAATCTTAGCTAATGAAAAGCTTATCAATAAAGGATCAGCTCAATAGAGAATCTTGGTCCAATAAAAAAGACATAAAATGGAAAGGATCATATACTTATGTTTTGATGGTTGAGCTTAGTATGAGTATTGCCAAAACAATATATCTGTTATGACTTATGATTGTTATGAGTGTATTAAGGTAATTTTCACTAACTGGCTATTGTACTTGAAATTTGATCATGTTGATTTTTCCAATTGCAGAGTATGCATACACTTGTAAGGTGACAGAGAAGAGCGATGTTTACAGTTTCGGGGTAGTCCTGATGGAGTTGGTAACAGGGAAGAGGCCTATTGAACCAGAATTTGGAGAGAATAAGGACATTGTGTACTGGGTAGTCAGCAATCTCAGGAGCAAAGAAAATGCACTTGAATTGGTGGATTCTACCATTGCAAAGCATTTTAAAGAAGACGCCATGAAGGTGTTGAGAATTGCAACATTATGCACCGCAAAAATACCATCTTCAAGACCTTCAATGAGAATGGTGGTTCAAATGCTGGAAGAGATCGATCCTTGTTCTCCAACCAAAGTCATTGTTACCATAGATGGTTAAACAAGTTGCACTTGCACCACAGAATGATCAAAGTTTAATCTCAAGTGCAGACATTTTTCCTCTTTGCTAAATAGCACAGAAAGTGAGGCCTTGAAAGGATCACAAATATTAGTAAAGATGTCTACGGAATTGCAAAATATACAGTAACCTCTAGCTGAAACTTGGGGTTTTTTTGTTTGTTAAAGAAAATAAAAATGCTCATAGTTTATGTCACCTGTTAGTAAGAAAAAGTAAGGTGATGATTAGCTTGTACTTTGTAGTTTTGTAGCATAGATGTATTAATAAAGTTATCTTTCAAATCGAATTGTACTTTCTCTAGGTATAGGAAGTTGATTGTAACTATGTAATGAACACTGCTAAATTTTCAGATTAATAGTAATTGGTTATGACTAATGAGAAAACGCCACCAGACAACGTCTGAAAATCTGGACAACTAACGAGGAAGAACGTTTTGTTTGACAAAGCATTGCAAATGAATTAATTGTCTAAAGTCTCAACAAGTTATTTGAGTCATTGTCCAGTATTAGACTCCAAGTATGTAATCTATGCTTTACTAGCAGCTAGATAGAGTTAAAAGTGAGACTGAAGTTATGCAAACGTTAGAAACCATGGTTTGTTGAACTATAATAATCAATTTTCATTGTGTACAAATTGTAATTGTACAACTTTATAATTGCAGTAATAAAAATAAAACTTTTATACAGTAATAACAAAAAAAAGTTGTTTTTTTAAGCGAAGATTGTATAGTTATATAGTTGGATATCAATCATTACTTTATTCTAAAGTTAAAAATTGATATTGTCATGAATGAAAAGTAAGATCAATTCTTTAACAAAAAAAAAAAAAAAGAAGAAGAAAGATTAAGACAATATAATTTCTCTGAATATAAGACAATATAATTTCTCTGAATCAAAGCATGGGAAGATGTTTAATTCGATACATGTCTTACTTGTATCAAGGAATTGGATCAAATTAAAAATACTTGTTTTTATATATAAAAAAAAATTAAAATACACCTTACCAACAAAAGTTACGGCATAATCACAAATTATAACACAATTTACCATTTCAATTTTTTATTTTATATATGTATTTGGTTAAAAAAAATAAGAAGAGAATGACTAAAAAGTAATGTTTTTATATTTTTTTGGTATAATCACTTTTTTTTTATATTTAGTTTTAAAAGAAAGATTAATAAATTTTACAAAATATTAAAAATAAATTATAATAATTATTTTTATTGTTTTTAATGTTTGTTATATAAATGTTTAAAAATATAAAATAAAATAAAAACAAAAAAATACACTTATATTACAATTATTCACAAAAACAAAATATAAATACAATGAAATGCAAAATAAACTTTCACTTGGCATTTAGTGAGTGGGTGTGCATCTGATTTTTATTTTGTCAAATAGTACAATCCAATGGCAAATGGATAAAATGGTACTAATAATTCTGGGACAAGTTCATAAATCATAACCCCACAAAAAATGAAGTTGGGTTTTGGTCCATTAACCCTTTACTCATCTTCATCTACCTTGCCACCTTCCCTAATTTTCAGCCTTCCTATCTCACTTCCTTTCTCTCACCCCCAAACCACTTCTTCAGGTGCCATTTCTCAATTCTCTCTCTCTGAACACCTCCCCCCCCCCCTTTTTGGTTTTGTTGTTGTGGTTTCTGAATTGGATGATAGAATCATCAATTATATAGGTTACAAGTGTCCCGTTTCTCTAAAGTTTGTTTCTTTTTAGGATATCTCTACCTCTAAGAGCATTTCCTGTTCTAATTTTGCTGACACTGAAACATAGCGTTTTTATTTTTCTTCACTGTTTTATCCCCTTCAGATTTATGTCTTTATTCTTCTATTGGATCTATTTTTGCATTACGTATTGATTATTGAAGGGTCTGCTAAAAGTTATAATCTTCGTATGATGTTCAGGGAGAAGGAGCTCCGCTTTTCGTGTGCAAAACATTGATCATAAAATTGAGTCAATACCTAGCACTTTGATGGCTTCAGAAAAGGAATTTCCGGAGCTGAACAGAAATCTTTATCCAAATATAGAACCATACAGTACAGGATTTTTGAAGGTTTCAGATCTTCACACAATCTACTGGGAGCAATCAGGAAACCCGAGTGGCCATGTGAGTAGCAATTCACCCTCATAACTTCTTAACTATGCCATTAATTTTTGTAAAAAAAAAAACAATCTGAAATTTAAGCTATGCAGTAGGATTTTATGTTAAATCGTTTATAATGGTCGGTGAGGACTGGAATTGGAAACAATGGACTATAATTTAGTAATTCTACATAGACTACATAGATTGTTAATTGATGCAACTGAATTGAATGAATGAAACTGTAGTGTACTAACTAGACTACTGGTGTTAATTTGATTGGATACTTCTGGTTCTTCCGTAGTGGCTCGTGTATTATTATTAATGGGAATGGGGTACCTATGTTGAGAAGGACCCGATTTTATGGGAGCCATAGTGTATATCCTCACCCTCTTTACTACAGGTTAACAATAACTTTTATTGGTTATCATGGAATTCTTGATTTATAAGGCTACTTGTGAATTCCTTAGTTCTAATAGTTTTTTTAAAACACACCTAACTCCATTACTTCCAAAACAGAATAGAAAGCCAAAAAAAGGAAACAGAAAATACGGAGCTACTTTGGTCTATCCGTGGATTTGCCTGTTCATAGTTAGTCTGGTTTGTGTTCTACCTGTAATTGAAAATGGCTTCTGTTTGAGGAGGAAAAAAGAAAAAAAACAGGGTTTCTTTGGCCACTAAAGCTGACCTTTATGCTTGCATGTGTGACTGGTTCTAGTATTTTATTCGTTCTTTCTTGACTCTATGCATTGACACTCCGGTCATTGTCTATAGTTCAACTTTGTTAAGAGGGGAAACAATTTTTTTTAAAGATTGAATAATCACTTTCTAAGCATTTTTCTGGCAGCCGGTTGTCTTCCTTCACGGAGGCCCTGGAGGGGGAACTTCCCCAAGTAACCGGAGATTTTTCGATCCTGAATTTTACCGAATCATTCTATTTGATCAGGTTAGTTTCCAAACTGTTTTGCACAATAATGTTCTCCAGATTTGTTTAACGATAATTATTCTCTTTATCAGCGAGGTGCCGGGAAGAGCACACCACATGCTTGCTTAGAACAAAACACCACATGGGACCTTATTGACGACATTGAAAAGCTAAGAGAACACTTGAAAATTCCAGAGTGGCAGGTCATCATTTACCTCTGGTTGTATACCATTATACATTTTGTCATTCTTATTTAATAGGATTGACCTTCAGCTGCATATATATACAGGTATTTGGTGGGTCATGGGGAAGTACACTTTCCCTTGCATACAGCCAGTCTCACCCGGACAAGGTTTATATCTTTGTTTTGATTTTGATTAGTCATTTTTTTTTTTTTGGTAAAGAATAAAGATTAGTTTCTTTTTTACTGTATTAAAATGATGTCTCATTTATACTTACTATTATTTTTTCTAGTACTAATTCAGATTGTGCAATCTTATAATTAACCAGATTTTTTCCCCATGCTATGTTGATTACTTCCTAAAATATCTTACAATTTTGTTACAAGGTTACTGGCATGGTCCTGAGGGGAATTTTCCTTCTAAGGAAGAAAGAGATTGATTGGTTTTATGAGGGTGGTGCTGCTGCTATATTCCCTGATGGTATGAACTATGAATTATTGTTTTTATATGTATGTCTGGTGAATTAAGCCTGAATATTCTTTTTTAAAATATTATAAAGGTTTTCAACATATTTGATATGTGGAATCATGCTGGAGCTTAGGTTATGTTAGTTTCTTAGCATGTGAGAGTTAAAAATGTTTTCAAAGAGGAATATGATTATAGAAGCATTTTATTTTACTCTTTTTGTTTATTTTGTATGCTTATTGTAGTTTTGCATAATCTCATATTTGATTTGATTGTGATATCAGGATTTTCTACTCTTTAAAATCCTGTTTTTAAGTGGTTGATAGTCTGTGGCTCTGTGCATTTTGTCTCGTGTTAGCTTGGGAGCCATTTAGAGATCTTATCCCAGAAAATGAGAGAGGATGCTTCGTCGATGCATATAAGAAGAGATTGAACTCTGATGATATGGAAACTCAGGTGAGTGTCTGTCCGGTTTCCTGAGCTGCCTTTACCTTTTCTTCCCATAACCATAATACAATCTCCCCAAAAGGTTTTCTGTTCTGATCATTATCCTTTCGAAACAAGATCAGTACCTTTATAAAGAGTACTTTTTTAATATTATTTATGCCTGGATTCAAGGGTTGTGTTACTTACCTATGTCTTCATTTTTAGTATGCAGCCGCTAGAGCATGGACTAAGTGGGAAATGATGACTGCTTATCTTCTTCCAAATGAAGAGAACATCCAAAAAGGGGATGATGACGACTTTTCACTGGTATGTTCATCACATGAGGAATTAATCAAATTTTGGCAGATAAAAAACTCTAATGGATGAAATTGTAGTTCTACTACAATATGTTGTGGAACTTCCAGAATAAGTTTCTTGACTTCTTTGTTTCTATCGATTTCCCTATATGTTCTCTAGAGAATATTATGTTGTTGCTTGTGTAAAACTTTGCAATTCTTACATGAATATTTGTGTTCTCCATAATTTGAAATGCCCGGACTCTGCAGATGTCTGTTGCAGATATATAATAGATGTTAATATTGTTTTATGGTCTTTGAATTATGGCATGACTTATTAGTTTGTGGAAAACAATTTCTGCCCTGTAAAATTTTTAATATTCTTTGATATCTCTTGGTTGACATCAAAACTTCGTAGCAGTGGTGATAACTGCCAGTTTTTCTTCTCTGAAATGAGAAAAAAAGATGGATAAAGGCGTGTTTTGTACCTGAGCACTGTGTTTCTACATCTTGATGCTTAATTATTAGGAGACCTTCCATCTTTTTTTCAGCATTTTGAAGTTCGTTTTATATCATATTTTTGCTGACAAAAGGAATTATAGTCAGATAATCTCAAGTGAAGTATTTTTTTTATGGTGTGCAGTTTTGTGCTCAATCTACATTCTTTTCCCTTCGTATTCGAATTGTTGGTTCATGATTGTTGTCTGTAATTGAGATTCTTCAACTTGTGCTGATAGTGATGACAAATACTTTACTGTCAGGCATTTGCTAGGATTGAAAACCACTATTTTGTGAACAAAGGATTCTTCCCCTCAGATTCATTCCTATTGGACGGAGTTGATAAAATAAGACACATCAACACCACAATCGTGCAGGTAAGATTACTTTTTGCTGCATCGTTTAAAAATTAGTTTTTTTTTTTAATCAGCTAAAAATTATGTTCTTTATTTTCAACTTTGTAGGGAAGATACGATGTTTGCTGTCCTATAATGTCAGCTTGGGATCTTCATAAAGCTTGGCCAGAGGCAGACTTTAGGGTAAGATTAGATTGTGGCTTACATTGATTTTTTATGCATGCTATGACAGTTATCTGTGAAGTTTCAGGATTGAAATCTTAAAGTCATTGTGTTTTTGGTTTGGAATTGGGATGGACCAACATTGATTGAAAACATAGAAGCTACTCTTTGTAATGTTCCACGTTTACTTTATCACAACACGAAACCAAACATGCACTCTCATTTTGTAGTCTTTTCTAAGATCTAAGATAGGACTCTATTTGAATTGCCAGAGGATGTGTGTTTATCCTTATTACCATTTGGAACCAAAGTTTATTTGCAACTTCAATTGCACCTAATTTTGTGCAAAGGAAAATACAGTCAAATTAACGAAGCATACTGTGAAACAGGTGGTTCCAGATGCAGGACACTCAGCCAATGAACCAGGCATAACTGCTGAACTTGTGGCTGCAAATGAGAAATTAAAAAACATAATCAAGAACAAAGGGAGCTGAATTGAGTGGACAAGCAATGTCAGAGAGTATTCAGCAATATGCTGCAACATTCTTCCATAACCAGCTCGTTGTCTGCAAGGAACTATGTATTTCATGAACACTGGCTTACTGTACCATAACTCAAAATGCTGAGAGCTACTATTTGTTTTTAGTTTCATTGAAGGATTATCTAGACATAATGCATTGAAGGCCTAGATCCTCTTTTGATCTAACTTTACCCCCTCAACCAAATTCGATATTTGCTACAATCAATAGTAAATAGTATGATAAAAAGTCATATATGAGCATGATGTTAGTGCATAAGAATTAAAAAATAAAATTAGATCATGTTTGCACAAATTAATGTCGTTACACAAATAAAAAATGAAGCCGATATAGTCAAGTACAAATTGTTAAACTATAACAACAACACTCCTTTTACAATTGTTAAATTTCACAGAAGCCACTAAAATTCAATGATGATATTGAACAACCACAAGTTCACCCTGCCCCCCCTTCCCTTAAGTTGGTTTCCTGGTTGTGCAGCTCTTTGGCACATGGAGACTCTGAAACTTAGGTTCCTTTGGAACGGTCAAGGCTCCCCTTCTTCCTGCCTTACTTATAGAAGCTTCACTTTTATGTGGCTTTGCTGCTTCCTTTGCCTTCACTATGTCTGATGGTTTTTCCATGATCACACTCAATTTACAAGCACTGTGATGATTGACACGTCCTTTTATTAGATAAGGGAAGACCATTATTGATCAAAAGAGATATTCTCATTGTAATGTATGATCCGAAAAAAGTATGCATGACAAACTGGTAAATTATAATCACTTACCTTCGTGGCTTTACGACTCTACGTTGCATCATCTGGGGTTTTGTTTTGACATTGTCATCCAGATCCCTGGGTTTCTGAATTTTAGGACCAGGGCTTCTATGACGGGTTGTAGCAGATAATTTACGTTTTACCTTGATGTTACTTTCAATGCTCCCCTACATAACGTTTTGAGAAGTTTCAGCCACTCTATAGAAACTCATTAAGCATTAAAATATGATAATATATTCTGTGCATGAGCTTACAGATTGGTTTTCTTTTGTTGTCTGGTTTGCTCTCTCATCACAGCTGCTATAATTATCATTGTCTTGTTCACATTGTGCAGAACATGCTTCACTTTTCTGATAGGAAAAAGAAAGCTTTTAATTTCAGATATTCAATACTAGTTGCTAATAATAACAGGTATTGGATTTAGTTTCACTATGAAACTCACTCGGCTTACATTTTGATGTTTCCTCATTGCTTTGCCACCTTTAGCCGTGATTTCTTCTAAGGGCGAGGGAACTTTTTTATCCATGTTTGCTTCTTTAAGAATTCCCCTTTCCTGCAGCATAAACACGAATCTTGAATCATAACTTGAGTTGATATAACTTCTTTCTGAACTACTAAACTAAATCAACAAAAACAAAATCCCTTACTTACATCAGTTCTCAGCTTAAAAGGCTTAGGATTTGTGGGCTTTAATTTTCTGTATTTTACAACTTGAGAAGAAGTTGAGGTCGATGTAGATTTCTGTTTTTAATGTCACACAACCCATGAAGAATGAAGTCAATTAGTTAATTGGCAGGTGAAACTGAAGATACCATCAATGAGATTCTAAACTAGATAAAACCTTGTGTGTTTTCTTCGAATCCTCATGCTTGCTGCCAAGAATGGCCTTTTTAGGTTCGTCTTTATTGGTACTCATCGCTCTGCAGCCACAAAGAATTCATTGATTTCATTAAGTAAAAGAAACAAAAGAGTACTAGAATAGAGTAACACTGAGACAAATGAAATTCCTTACATGTTGTGATCAAGGGTTGAAGTGTTTTCCTTGTTATCATTCTTGGTGAGTTTGGTCTCATTTTCTTTATCATCCAAAGCCACTTGATTTCCCTCAGCCTTTCTCTTTCTGGCTTCAAGAACTTTTCCCTTCTCTGAAACCGGATCCCTCTTCTCTTCATTTTCACTCCCTTCAGTTGTCCTATTCTCTTCTTCCGTCGAACTTGAATGTGAGGCAATACCCCCTCTAGAAGTTTCTGACAGAACTGAAACCGAACTCACTTCTCTTGTATGTTCTTGGTGTTTTTCAGCTCCTTGAGAGAGTTCAACACCACTTCCTGAAGTTCCTGATTCATGGCATCTTTCTTGAGGATCATCCTTTGATCTTTCATCTACCTCCATGTCGCTAGAGTCATTTTTCACCTTCTTCTCCTTCAAACACCTTGCAATCTTAGTTTCTGGTTCCTTGCGATTTTTAGAATTCAATGAATCAAACACACGGCTTTTAACCTCTCTTCCCCTGTGTTGCTTTTTGGAGCCAGCCACTGGCAGTGAGTTCTTACATCCTTCTCCATTCTTCTTAACTCCATTGAGTTCAAGCTTCTTCATTGCAGAACACAATGTCTTCATAGCTGAGTTCAATTCCACAGATCTGTTTACCTTTACCTTCTTTGGTGAGTGAAAAACCAGAGCCTTCGCCACAACTCTGCTCTTAGCCTTAGGAACAGCAACAGTCATTGCTTTCTTGCTCTGAACACTTCTAAATTGTTCCATATTAGAAACTTTCTTTTGATTCCTCGGAGTAGTCAAAGCCTTGATCACAGAAGGTAATTGCTTCACCTTGGTGTTCGGAGTTGCAGCAACCTTAGTAGGAGGTTTAGCTTTCACATTGTTGTCAGCCATCATGTGTGACAATGAGGAAATGAAGTTCATTCTTGACACCCTTGGCTTTGCAGGAGCTGATTGGGGACACTTCAAATTTCCACTGACAAAAACAAATTTGAGAAATCACTTCACTTCAAAAGCTTTGCCCCACAACTAAAGAAATAGAGCTTATTTTGATGAACTTCTCAAAAAGTGCACATAAAAGCATAATTTGTCATAAATGATGACATGTATTTCAAATGTCAATTTCTCCAACAAGTTTCTCTGCTTCAATACTCAGCAGCTACTAGAGATAGCTTATGGAGAAGTTATGAAAAAGAAAATTAAGATTTAAGTAAAAACAACTTAACATAAGAAAACTTGCTGAGAAACTCATCCAAAATTCTAGTGAAGTTATACATATCCACTAATCACAAGAGTAGAGTGCTATACTGTTGTTGGTTTGCTACCTTGCTTCTCTTCTATTCATTGCTTTTCTGAGCCGTACATTGGGACTTCTGGCTGCCATAACCTGAAAATCCAATATCCAAATATCATCAATCATGTTCACACTAACAGAGATCATTAGTTGTTATTGAAACGAAACCAATTTGCAGAAAAGTAGAGCCAACCCGAAGAACAAAATTCTTGTAAATTGCTTCAGAGTCCAACTCTTCCTCATGCTTTTGGTCACATCCTGAGTAGCAATTGCGGAAATTTAACATAGTTTGCAGTGAATTAGCAGATAGTAAAATGAAGCTGAAAATGAGTTTGATTTTAAAAGAAGAGATCAGAAATTTGAATCGAATGTCAGAAAAAGTGAAATTTACCAACACGGAAGCAGAACCAATGGCGATCATCGCCGGAGCGACGGAGATCAGGTTTGGTCAAGTCGACAAACTTGGGGGCTTCAATATTCTCGTAGAAGTCATCGTCTATTTCCTCTTCTTCGATGATTGGTAAACACCGAGTTTCCGCCATAACAACTCTTCCAAGTGACACAGTCGTAACAACGCCGATTAACCTGTATTGTAATGATTGTGATGATAATAAAATAAAATAAAATTAAAATAATAATGTGAAGCTTTGGCTCAGGGAGACAGTTTTAAATTCCTCAGTAAGTAGCCGTTACGATTCCGACAGGCTGGTAAGAGAAAAAGAAAACGGCATGCAATAGGGGGTCCTTTCGTAATTTGAATTGCGCTGCACTAGTTTTTTTTTTATTTTTCTTTCTGGACAGCACTGGCTTTTTTGTTTTTGTTTATTTCCATCGTTATCCAAAAAAAAATAATTAGTTCTCCATCCAGAGTCCAGACCAAAACAATCTAGTCCTCCATTTTTTACCCAAAAAAAAAATCCTGTCCTCCATTTTCAAGGCCAAAGAAAAAGATGTTGTCCATTTTCCAAGTTTTTTTTTACCAAAAAATTCATCTTTTATTTTTTTCAATAGAGGCTTAATCGGTTTAATAACTCTGTAACATCATCGATTTTTTCTAAAAATTATATCTCTAAGGCCAATTTGTTTATGATTTTCATTTGGTTAATATTTTGATCAAAACTAAAAATATTTATTTCCATTGAATTGTCTTGATTTTCGTGAATCAATAATCTCAATCATTAATTTTTGTGCCGGTTAGTGTGTTTTCATAAGTATATCAATGTACTTAGGTATGTCATCTTAAAATTGTGTGAAATTTTGTATAATTCATTTATCTACAAGAACATTTTATTTAATTGTGACATTGGTAAAATTTAATGAGCAAAAAGTTATTAAATAGAATAAATGCCCTAAAACTTGCTGTTAGAGCACTTGGATCTCTACCTTTATATTATTGAATTTTTCAATGTGTGTCTAACGCTACATATAGGAAATTCTTTTTTTAAAAAGAGCATAATTTATTTTCTTAAATTCAAAAATAATAATTAATGTTTATCTTTTATATTAATTTTTTTTGGTACATTTAAAAGAACTTTTATAAAAATTTAAACTATTTATTAATGGGTGTTTTTAGTTTCTTACTGTCTACATTAAAAAAATTGATACTATATATTTACACATTAAAGTCGATATTGATAATTATATTTTTCGAAACAAATTTGATAAAGAACCTCTAGAAAAGAATGAGAAAATAAATAAAGAAATATCATATCGTATTTAATTTATGAATGGAAGGAGTGGACAAAAATAATCTTTTCAAAATTAGTTCAAGGTGCAAACCACACAATCGCGTGCATTTTCAAATCCACATAAAGCTATTGGTCCAGAACCTGATTTTGCTTTTAATTTCCACCTACTTTCTCTAGTTTTAGTTAATATACGCATAAATGTACATGGTTAACGGTTGCACATTTTAAATGATTTTAGGTCAACATTGACACATTTTGTGTTTGGGTCCTACCGACTTTCTCTGGTTCTAAATATAAAAAAAAATAATTAAAACATATTTATTAAAAAAATGGTTAATATCATTTAGTTTTTTTATTGTATGAAAAGTCTGTTTTCTTAATTAATAACATTATATTTTCAATCACTAACAACTAATAATATTATTTGAAAATGGTAAAAGTGATTATGCTTTGCTTATATTTGAAACAAAAAATGTATGATAATTTTTGCTTATATTTAGATTCAGAGGGAGTAGTGTTTTAAGAGTATTAATATTTGTTAGTAAGAAATAATATATCTAAATGAATATGGACTTAGTATATTTTGAGGATAATTTTTTTTTATAAGTAGAAAATTTATTACCAAGAGCGCATGGAGTGCTCAAAATCCAACAACTAAGAGATTATAACCAAGAAAGACATACACATAAGGACACCAAAAAACAAATCACAAAGCCAGACTACATGAAACCAATTAGTAAAATAGAAAGAATAAGATTTAAACACCATCTTGCATAAGATAATTTCAGCAAACCACGCCCCAATAATCACTTCCACCCTCTTAATCGAACAGTCTCAAAAAGCTCAAGCTCACCAAGCACACCGTTATTAAAAATTATATTATTGTGATGTAATTACAGAGATCACAAAATAGCCACCCAAATTGTTTCTAATCCAACAAAATGCCCTCCAAGGACCTAGGTAGATATGTCGAAATCCCAAATCAGCGAGCAATAGCATACCACCGACCGGACGCAATATTACAATACAAAAACAGATGGGACACATCCTCCTCCAAACCCCCACAAAGACCACAACCAATATCTTGTAACAAAACTCCTCTTCGTCTCAGATTAATGCGCACAGGAATACCAAGCAAAAATAAGACACTTAACGAGAACTTTTACATGTCCATAATTTATGTAAAGCAGCAATCACGTTGAAATCTAAGATCACTCCCAATTGCACCCCTTTAATCACCAAATTGTACGCATTTTTTACCGAAAAAATACCTGATGAATTCCCAACTCACAACCATTTATCATTTTTCAACATAGAACGTGAATAACAGCCAACATCTCATATAACGGTTTTGCCAACTCTAGTTCCCACTCAAATAATCGTTGCCTCCAAGTAATGCTCCACTTCCAATTAACATCCTCCATATAGCCATAATTCTGCACAACAGAATTAAAATCAAGAGCAAGAGAAAACAGACGGAAAAACTCATTTTCCAGCCTTAACCCACCCAACCATTTGTCAGCCCAGAAAAGTGTAGAGCTTCTATCCCCGATTTTCCGAGCTACATTCCTCTCAAACCAATGATTCTCTTGCTGGAAATCCCTCCACCAAAGGGAAGACTTATGATCAACTGTATCATAGTGAATGAACACTCTTAAATCCCCATATTTTGCAACAAGAAGCTTAACTCAAGACATATTTAAAAAATTTAATGCCCTTCACATCCACTTTTCCACCAAAGGACACTTAAAAAATTTAACCTGTCTAAAACCAAGTTTGCCTTCTTTTTTCAATTTACAAACGACATCCCATTTCACCCAAGTCACCTTACTTACTTGAGTCCTTAACCCCATTCCACAAAACAGAATGTTGAATTCAGATAATTTCTTTTTATAGATAATTGCATCAATCACTTTTAAGATTTGTATTTATTATATTTACTCTCTCATTATTTTTGACAACACTCAAATTTCCTAAGATTTAAAATTTTATTACACTTATCTTTTAAGGTTTAAAATTCATTATACTTATCCCTTCTAAAAAATAAGTGTAATTTTAAAAATTAAAATAAAAATAAATATAAAACTCATAAGAAATTGGAGTAACTATCTTATGCTTTATGAAGAATTTTTTATATATAACTACTTATAGTTAAATTATAGTTATAAAAAACCAACCATACTAATAGTATTATTCACTTTCTACACCCTACAATCTATTCAATTAAAAAAAAATAGTTAAATGGGTTGTAAGTTGTAGATGTGGAATATAATTGTATGTTAATCATAACTCTATAATTAATTATTACTATCTTTTTTTTTCAGTTATTAATTATTACTATCTTTAGTCTTATATAAGTATATAACATGGAGTAATAAAACATATCTATTGTGGTTTTCAACATTTAATAAAATGATGAATTTAAATTTTATTCTTTAAAAATACCTATATAATTAATGCTTCAATTAACATTAATAAATTACTCGTAATAAATTGAGGTTTAAAAAGAACTTTATTTTTTTATAATAAGCGATACACTGAAAAAAGATGTTGAATTTCTTATAATTAGAACAAAATCAAAATCACTGTTCATCTCTTTTAAATTTAACCCGATAATATTGTAAAGTTGATAGTCACCGCTTTGATTCTGGGGTGACGGCAAAATCATCCCATTTGAGCCTTATTTTCATGCTTTTCTTGTGAGTGGAGAGAAAGTTGCAATCAATAATATTTTCCTAATTCTTTGTTCCCAGACATGAAATACTCTTGGTGAACATGAAATACACTTGGTGTTTGCTTTCCCTTTTTTTTTTTTAAAGAAAATTGTGTCGCAATTCTATACAATAAGAAATCGAATATTTATAGTTATTCTCCGTCTTAACAAGAACACTTTTTCAAATTCAAACTTTTAAAATTTATGTTTTAACTCTTATAGAATATTTAGTATAAGTGTGAGTTTTAACTATTTTTAAATAAATTTGCAAATATTCTTAAAAAAAAGTCACTTGAATCTTCTATATAAAGTATATAAAGTATGATTAAACTATAAATAAAAAACATTTCTAATACTAAAGGCTTCCTATACATATACGCATATCGCCTTTTATAAAGTTAAGAAATTGATGGATTGAGGTAGTTAACGTTACTTGAAGTGGTGACTCCTATAAAGAAAGGGAGAGGGAGAGAGAGAGGGAGGTTGGGTTTGAAAAGTTGCACTAGTTAAACACGTCACGGGAGATAGATACAAAAAAAATCCACTTCAAATCAATTCAAATATAACTTGTTCTTAATTTTGGTTCGTTTAATAAAATCTGATCTATTCTATTTCTATTGGGCATTGGGGATCGATGGATTATGAGTATGTTCTGGGAATGGTGGGAGGGATTATTATAGCTTCTTCTGCTTTTGTGCTTGCGTTTCTCTTTCTTCTGTGCGGTTCCGCTGCAGCAAAGAAGAAGGTCACGTGTTCAGCACGTGCAGAACAAAGTAGTAACGGAAAATGGCCTCAACAAGTCTCACCGGGTAATACGGATACCGACGTCATCATTGTCGGTGCTGGTGTTGCTGGCGCCGCCCTTGCTTACACCCTTGCCAAGGTTCAACTTTCAACCTAACCCCCCTTTTTCTCCCCTTCTTAATTCTTAAATTATACATACATACATACATACATACAATAACAAACAATACCATATAACACATGAAATGAAATCCACACCTATGTCAATGTGATACTTATCTTCAAATACATCCCGCAAATAAGTTAAATTTAAAGAAGTAGTTATAATGAAGATATACCTGTAAAAAAATTAATGTTAGGGTAATGATAGTATTGTTAAGACTTGGAATAAGAGAAATGTTGGATTGCAGGGGAACTTTCTCTAGACGTTGGAATAAGAGCACAGGAGTAGTACATTTTAGCTGTCATTCTGAATGAAGTTCTATACAATAAAATATCAATTTACTCCTTAAAATTGAGTCCTTGAAATTATGGAAAAGAAATTTTAATGCTTGAAATTAACTAAACTTAATCAATTTAGTCCTTAAATTATTCAAGAATATGTCATTTTAGTTTTTACATTTAGGACTATGTTTATTTATTTTTAATTTTTTTTATCCGTTATTTTTAAGATTTTAAGATACTAAATTCATTGACGGTTGTAATTTTAAGGCCTAAAATTTCATTTTTCACAATTTCAAAGACTAACTTGTTTGATAATTACTTAATTTCAGTGACTAGAATTTATTTTTCATAATTTTAAGGATAAACTGATTAGATGTTAGACCAACCAAAATGTCTTGCTTGATCTGTTCTTAGACCAACTGAAATATGGTCAGATTTGTTGTTATAATATATGTTTGGAGAACTCTCTAGATTATTACACAATGGTGCTATAATTCTTTTTCTGAAACGGTAGATGATGTCGGTTTGTGTTTCTTGATTCAGGATGGAAGACAAGTGCATGTTATTGAAAGAGACTTGAGTGAACCAGACAGGATTGTGGGTGAATTGCTTCAACCTGGTGGTTATCTCAAGTTAATTGAGTTGGATCTTGAAGGTATGCTAATGCTATGCAACAAACATTTCAAATAAATATGATTGTTCAGTTCTTGAATGATTGTTCAGTTCTGCAATTGTAGTTTGTTTGCCTCTACAGGTCAAATTCAAACAAACAAGGCTCTTATAACAGATGAATGTTCTGAGTTGTTGCAGATTGTGTAGATGAAATTGATGCTCAACAAGTCTTTGGCTATGCTCTTTACAAGGATGGGAAAAATACCAAGCTTTCTTATCCCTTGAAAAAATTTGACTCTGATGTCTATGGTAGAAGCTTTCACAATGGCCGTTTCATTCAGAGAATGCGTGACAAGGCTTCATCTCTTCCAAAGTATACAACCTTTTACCGGCTTTTCATTTCATTTTGTGAAAACAGAAAAGTTCTGTTTCTGAAAGGACTTTTTATTGCTATGCAGTGTAAAATTAGAACAAGGAACAGTGACATCTCTAATGGAAGAAAATGGAACCGTGAAAGGGGTGCACTACAAAACCAAGAGTGGACAAGAACTCACAGCAAAGGCTCCCCTCACCATAGTATGTGATGGTTGTTTTTCCAACTTGAGACGTTCACTTTGCAACCCAAAGGTTATGTTATGAGCCTATGTTTTCATTCAGTTATTACATTTTACAGTAGCAGAACTGTTGTTTGGAATGAATAAAACAAGAGATCCTAACTCCTGCTTGATTATTTAAATTCAACACGACATGTATTACAAATTAATAATTCCAAACATAACCTTATACCTGATTGTTGCCTAACACTAAAAGATGCACAATTATTTGTACAGGTTGATGTTCCATCTCATTTTGTTGGTTTGGTCCTAGAGAACTGCAATCTTCCATATGCAAATCACGGACACGTAATCTTGGGTGATCCATCTCCCATTTTGTTTTATCCCATCAGTAGTACTGAAATTCGGTGTTTGGTTGATGTCCCTGGCCAAAAATTACCTTCCCTTGCTAATGGTGACATGGCCCGTTATTTGAAAACAGTCGTAGCTCCTCAGGTTATACTTACTCTTTCCAAACACCAACATTATTCTTTGAAATAGATTTGATTAATTCAGTCAAGAAATCTTGCAGTCGGCCCTTGTGAGCTGTTTGATAAAAAATCGAGTGGCTCGGATTTAATATGTTAAAAGATTTTATTTTTAATATTTTAACCGTCTTATCAAATCCGAGTCACACAACCGGACTGCATTGACTTCAGGATTTGGTGTCTGCACCTAACTCAAATCCGATCATACATATTCCAGCTAGATATTCTTCATTTATCCACTATTCATATTTTTTTTTCCAACTAATGGAGGAAATTGTGGGCATCAGGTTCCTCCAGAGCTGCAAGCATCTTTTATAGCAGCAGTGGATAAAGGAAACATAAGAAGCATGCCAAACAGAAGCATGCCGGCATCTTCATATCCCACACCTGGTGCTCTACTAATGGGAGATGCTTTCAATATGCGTCACCCTTTAACAGGAGGGGGAATGACTGTGGCTTTGTCTGATATTGTTTTGCTGAGGGATCTGCTGAGACCCCTCCATGATCTGCATGATGCTCCTGCTCTGTGCAAATATCTTGAATCATTCTACACCCTCCGCAAGGTTAATATAAACAATTTATGGACTTTCACCTAGCTTAAGCTATTTTATTTTATTCTTTTTTCTGGTCGATATAAATAAAGTTACATTGAGAATTATATTTGAGACTCTTTTTGATCCATGTATACAAGAAGCATACTTTTTATCCCCATATGAAAAAATATTTACAAATTAGTACATGTCATTATAAAAGAAGTTAATTAATATTTTGTTACATGACATCAAGTCATATCAGCCTAACTTAACACTATTATAACAAAAATTGGCTTCTCGACATGTCTACCGGGTCTCTACCGATCTTGCTATCAAAGATTCAGATGACAGAATGTTGAAATGAGCATAGTCATTATGAATGATAGATCTTGTTATAAAAATGCTTTTAGCTTCCTATCAACTACCCTTCCTTTGTCATGTTTTATCAAGATTCTAATGATTAGGTGCTGATTTTGTTTTTGCAGCCAGTGGCATCAACAATAAACACATTAGCAGGGGCATTATACAAGGTGTTTTGTGCATCCCCTGACCCAGCAAGTAAAGAAATGCGTCAGGCATGTTTTGATTATTTGAGCCTTGGAGGTGTTTTCTCAGATGGACCAATAGCATTACTCTCTGGTCTTAATCCTCGTCCATTAAGCTTGGTTCTTCACTTTTTTGCGGTGGCTATATATGGTGTTGGTCGCTTACTCATACCTTTTCCTTCTCCAAAACGCATGTGGATTGGAGCTAGATTGATTTCTGTAAGAACTTTCTTTTTTTCATTTATTTCCTTTATGTTAAACAAATATGTTACTATATTCTTTTTGCTATCCATGCTAATCTTTGCAGTCACAAACTTCTAGCAAACGATGTTAGAAGTATCACATTGATAGGTTACAAGAGTCAAAATTACTCATTCAGTTTAAACTGATAATTAATTAATAAGTATCAGATTAGGTTTTTTGTTATTGCAATTGTGTGAACAATTACACACATGAAAAGAAAAAAAAGTTATTCATAAAGCTAAGGAAGCAATAAAGTTTATGGTTGTGAATGGCATTTTCAGGGAGCATCAAGTATCATTTTCCCCATTATAAAGGCTGAAGGAATAAGGCAAATGTTCTTACCCGTAACTGTGCCAGCATATTACAGGACACCTCCTGCGAATTAGGATAATCCATTTTTTTACTATGATAGTCCTGCCAAAAAGGAAAAAAAAAAAAAAAAAGAGCAGAGAGGGAAATCTTGGGGTAGAAAGCTCCGTACCACAATTGGGGCATTGAATTTGTGCAAATGCAAATATTTTTCATCTATAAAAATTTAGGAAATATTTTCTAAGAGCTGTTGTTCAATTTGTAATTGTATTTTCTAAGAGTTGTTTTTTCAATTTTCAAAAGTTAATTAATTACACCTATCATTCGTTAATTTCCACACTTTCGTATTGGTACCGAGTACAGACTATCATTTTCGTGTTTTTTGGTAAAAATAAATAAAAGTTCTCTAGATCAATCTGCATCATAGTGAAATCCATGAAACAGTATAATAGAAAATGCAATTTATAACATAATGAATTAATGTAACCAAAGAAATCAGTGGCATTTGTTAATCTATTGTATTACTTTTTGAAAAAGGTTTGTCATATTTGCATCTAGATAGCGCCTTCAAAAGAAAAAGGCAAAATGTAATCCAGCAAAGGTAAGGGCCAAAGCCAAACCGCATTTCAGGAGAATAGAGTTTAACTTTTCAAAAACAAATAACGTCTTTCTTCTATTATTCAGCAACAAAGAGAATCTAGTTTTACCTCTTACCTAAGCTACCAACATGAGCATTAAGCATCCACAAGTTTTGGAGATTTGCATTTTTTTCTTGGCTAGAGGGATTTAACTCTTTAAAAAAAAATTGTTTAGTAGGAAAGTACCTTAACTCGAAGAATGAACCTAGATATTCATACACATATATTCTAATATGTTTACCAACTAAGTTACATGACTAGGACGACTCTTTTAAAAATGTGACGTGCAATATTCTATACTTTTATGTAAAGATATAGAAGGAACTATTACAAACGAATTTTTGTAATAGAAAAATATTTTGTATACACAGATTAAGGTGTATAACCTATTTATTTCTTTGATTTACTAATTTTTTAATGTTTAAAATTTAAAGAGTGAAATAACAAAATTTGATTTGCCTGATATTAAATCGGTTGTAAATGAGTTGTATAACTTAATAGATATACCTATCATTATTGTTTTGTAATGTGTACTCATGTAAAGATGAGAAGAAATTTAATATAATTTTTTTTATATTTGAAAATATTATTTATTTCTTAAAACTCAAAAACAGTAGTTAATAGTACTATTTACTATTTATGGTAATCCTGAATTTTTTTTATACATTAGAAAATTCGTATTACAAAATACATCAGAAATTTATTTTAAGAAAAAAATCTTATACTTTTAATTTTAGTATTACTCAAACTTTTTTAAAATAAAAAATAAGTTTTAAGGGGCTTTAAACGAATAAGGGCTTCTTTTGCCTTTTGCATGGATCACGTCCAAAAAACAAATTTTGAAATCATGTTTAATTTTTTTTTATGATAATAATATTAGTTGTTGAAATAATAATATTTACTAATTTCCAAAAGCTAAACAATACTTTTTTTTACCAAAAAAAGCTAAATAATACTTTTATAATTTTTAAAATTTGTGCGTCTGCCACTCAATATATTGTTTTTGTTTAGAAATTTAGTTGATTTTTTTGGTACAATTTAGTAGAATACCGTTGAAAATTTTAAATAAAATTAGTGTTTTAAAAATAATTTGAAAATAAGCATGGTGAAATAACATGGCTAATAATAACACAAATAGAATATAAATGTTTTTAAAATGTCATGTTCCATTTTTTTAAAAAAATAGTTTGTCTATTTTAAAATAGTGTTATTCAATGATGCTTTTAGTTCAAAATAGTATTTTCATCCTTTAACTAATTGTTTGTTTTAATTTCATCTTCTAACTTATAAAAATTTTAAATCAGCCATATAACTTTCATTTTATTTCAATTTCATTTTTTTGTTTATTTCGTCAGATAACAAACAAAAAGTTATGAAAGTGACGTTACAACGGTGTTGTTTTTTTGCTTAAACTCTATTTGAAAATAACGTCGTTTTAAATACTTTTATTAGTCATCTAATGAGTTAACTAAAAAAGGTAAAATTGAAATAAAACGAAGACTTATAAAATTAATATGAGATTTTTATTAAAAAGAGGACAACATTAAAAAACACAAATTTAAAGACAAAAGCATTAATTTAGCTGAAGAGATTTGAGGATAAAAGAAGCAAAACCATTACCTCGATGCGATTCAGGCCAGTTGTTTAAACTTAAAAATAATTAATCTAAAGATAAATAGAGAATTGGTTATGTTTTTAATTGATTGTGATACAAATCAAAAGTGATTTATGTTTTGTTGAAATAAGGATAAGTATTTTTTAAATTTTTTCTCTTCTATCACAGTTGATTATTTTGAAAAGCAACTCAAAATTACTTATCAAAATAAGCAGAAATTTAATTATTTTCTGCTTCTAATTATTTTAAGAATCACAAACAATCATACTAAAAATTTATAAAAGTGTTTTTTTAATAAAATACGTGCTTATTGTACAAAATAAGCATAAACAAACGAACTCTTAGTTCTGAGTTTAAGAGCTCATTTATTTAAACTTAAAAATAATTATTTTTATAAAGAAAGAATTAATTTTTTTTTATGATTATTATAAGAATCAGAAACTATATATATTCAGTTACCATAAAAATAATCAGATTTTTGATTTATTTTGAAAAGCAATTTTGTACTTATTCTCAGTATCATTTTTTTATTTTGATTATTTTAAAAAATACAACCAAATAAATTAAAAATTTTATAATTAATATTTTTATTAAAATAAATATTTATTTTACGAAATAAGCTGAAATAATAAGACTTTAAATTAAACAACTTTGAAAATTTATTTTTAAAAAATAATTAAACTTTTCCTTTTGACCAACCAAAGGTAAGTACATATAAGAGAGAGAAAATAATAAAAAAACTATCAAAGAATCGTTGGACGGAGCTAGATGCAGAGACAGGACAAGGTGCGTCGTTATTTCCTTCTGATTATTTTCCCAATTTGCCGTTTTTAGGTTTCTTCTCTAACTCTTTGGGTCTGCAAATATTTCGACTTTTGTGTTCTATTTGGCCTCTGATTCTTTCTGTCTGCCAAGGTCTTTAGTTTTTACTTTTTATTTAGTTTTACATCTTCATCTGCTGAAAATTTTCATTCCTCTCTGTATAGATTGGAACCAGTTCGTTTAATCGTAAAATTTTAGGGTTTCAGGAAATGTATTTGTATGATATTCTACCCAATTACATTCCTTTTTGCTATTATTTGGGGGCAGACTGCGCACCCTTTGGCATGAATTGCAAAAACCCCATACTCGCTCGAATTTGATTCCTTTTTGTTGTTTGGTTTGGACCCCTGTTGTTTAGGGAAGATATCAAAAAGTTTGGAACGTGGAAGCCCATTGTTTAGGAACCCTATTATGCAGATGTTTTTGCTCTAGTTCCCCTAATTTGAGTGTTACCTTCCATAGCATCAAACCACTTTGGGATTGGGATTCAATTTGAATGGAGAGGTTTCTTTGCAGGGTTTTTCACTTAGCAAGTAGCTGAATTAATTAGAGTAAAAGACGTACTTGTAGTAGTAACCAGATGATTTAGGTTCTCTGATTAAAATCTCGTAGTAGTATTTAACTGATAGCATCCTGGACTTGTTTCATGATTTTAATTTGTGTTATTCATCGACTTCACTCAATTAAAATCTCATTTCTGTTCTTTCTTTTGTTTGTGGATAAAATGATCAGCCACTAAGATGGATCTGGAGACTGAAAACAGGATAGCTGCTATGCTTATGAGGGAAGCAGCTGAATTCCGGCGGCAGGCTGAACAGGAAGGTGTCTTGGCTTATCTTCATAAACCAAATGTACGTAGTCGTCCAAATTCACGCTTCCTCACTGCTACTGTACGTGCGGTACAACAAGGTTAATCCTTAGTCACTAATTGTAATTAGAGCCATGTTATTATTGCTGCTTTTGATAAAGTTTTCTCATTGTGCGGGAACTGCAAACAATATTTATTTTCCAGATCTTATTAATAGACTTGTCTTTTAAATTTTGTAATTGATCTGTTTGGTGAATGCTGGGTTTACCCTTGAGTTTAAATTAAAACAATTCTTATTCTAACTTTTGGGGGGGTTTTGGGAGGAGCAAGGAAGAATACTTTTAGATATTCTTATTAGTTTCTATAAGATACATTTGCAGTTGTTGGGGTACATACCCATGGCTTATTCAAGGGCATTAGATATACAGACCGATTGAAGAGCTTTTTGGACTTATGGGCTTGTTTATTTTGGTCTTTGATAACGTAAGGAGATAATCCAAAATGTTTGTCTCTGTTTCTTTGTCTTCACTAACTTCCAACTCATCCTTTCTTTTCTTTTATTCTTTTGGGTCTTGTGCAAAGACCATTGTTGGTTTGAGTTATTTTGAAGTCAGTTTTCTTCTTACTAGTATCTTCACGTGAACTATTTCATGGATTTAGTATTGATGGGTAATAGGTATTCCTATGAGTTCTTTCACTGTCTCAGATATATATCCAATACCAGTAGTCACTCATGGTTCATATACCTGATACTGGTACATAGGGGTACTTATTAAGGGTTTTGTTATTGGTACTCGGATCCTCTGAAGTGAGGGGTGCACTATAGAGAGAACGTACTAAAAAGTGATAATCATTGATTAGTAAATTAATAGTCAAGGCTGTGGTAAAATGTTACACATGTATAACAAACTATGAAGTTTTAAAAATCCACTCTCTTGATTTCCGCAGTTACAATTTCACTTTTCCATATAAATTCAAAATTTTGTTAATGTTTAAGGGCATTCCATAAAAAGATGTTGGTTTTTTTTAGGATTATATTTTGATACAGTTTAAACTATTGCAATGAGCCTGTAGGACTTTAGTATGCTAAACAGTTTGTTACTAAATAACACACATGGCATGATAGCTTTACCCTTGCTAAGTATTGAAATTTAACTTAACAGTGCAGGAAAATCACTATCCACCTCCTATGTGTTGTGATTTGTGAAGTGTTGTACAATGACTATGATACTTTGATGTCTATATGTTGAGCTGACGAGTTATCTTGTAATAAATAATTTGAATTTCTATTGATGCCTTTTACCAGCAAATCGAGCTGTGGAAGTGAATGAAATGTGGCGGGTGCGGCAGAAAGAAAAAGAGCTAGATAACCGGATTAAAGGCACATCAATAAGTAAAAGCAGTGGAGATAGAAGGCATAGGGGGGATTACTCATCATCAAGAAGCTCAGGAAGACATACTGCTATTGATGATAGCACTAGAGCCTCTGCTTCAAGCTCAAGTAGAAGAGATCATGAGCATAGTCCAGAAGGTTTAAAAGATGAAGAGCTTGAGGAGTTTCTACATTCAAGGTATTATTGCTTTCTTCTGCTTTATGATGTATGTGCATATTGCCTGTGTATGATCTCTGTCTTTCTCTACTTATTTTAGAACTGAAGAGACTCCATTTTGGTGCAGGACCAAGAGAGGCAGAGGCGCTGTTGGTCCAAGGATGGATGAAACCGGACCTTACCTTCCCCCTCATCCAGACAGAGAACCTAGTACAAGCCCTGATGTTAGGGAACGTCGTATTATATATGGACCGGAGAGGCCTACGTCATTGAAGTCATATGAATCTTCTGAGGAGGAGCTCAATCAAGAAAGTCGGAAAAAGACTAAAAAGTCTCACTCTAGCAAATCGGACAAGCACAAGGACCATTCTAAGAAGCACAGGTCCAAAGAGAAATCCAAGCATAAGAAAAAGAAAGAGAAGGAGAAAAGAAGTAAACATCATCACTAAGGTTCTTCTGTAATATTATATCATCACAAATGGAGGTTAGAACTTGCAAGCAATTTGGATGAAACTCTTGTTTGTACTTTGTACAGATATTTCCTGTAACATTAAATGCAATATAAGCTAGATATCAACTTCCTGTTTTTCAAGCCATAGTATGAAAACGATTATTAACATTCAATTAACTTGTATTATCGGGAGAATATTTTATGGTGGTAGAAGTCTCGGATCAATATTTCTGCCTAGCTCTAACTAAGCCAATTTTTTGTCCACTTCAAAATGTACTTTTACAACTCATTTGACATTTTAAACCAAGGGAAAGTGGTATGACTGGTTCCATATCATCAGAAGATGGATTTGGAGTTAACTGGACGTTAGAAACCCCATCATAGTCCGTCCAGCCTTGGTATAAAAACTAGAAAAGCCTTTCTAACTGTGGAGGTGCTGGGATTCGCATCACAAAATTTAGAAAATGTACCATCTTTTCTCTGGATATTCAATGCAGAATGTCTTTTTTTAACTTTCAAATTAAGTAGTTAAAAAGAATGGAATACTGTTCAATGAAGGTGGTGTCAATTCTAGCCATTTATATGTACATCTGCCTAAGATTTGGTTGGTTATTGAGGTTCTAACACTAATTTCCCCGCAACTTCATCTAGACATTGTTTTTATAAAACCTAAAATGAGTCTCTTGAACTACTTGCTCAGGATTTTTTTTTTTTTAATTCTTCACCATGACTTGCTTGTCTTGAGCTTTAACTCTTATTAGGTTGTTTTAAGCAGGTTCTCAATTACCAACATCTCATTTCAGTTAAAATTCTCATTACTGTCACCATCGGATTAAGCATTTTCATCAATCATCGTCGACCTCACTAACATGAATATCATGTAGTTTCCTCTCCTATTCTGTATTCAACATTATGCATATTTATCTTTCCATATTCATCCAATTTTTAATCACAGCACCATCCACCTCAATGTTGGCACTTCCTCCATGATATCACCGTCTGCTGCTAATGGAGTTTTCTTAATCTTTTATCAAAGCCCATATAACTCTTCATGGCTCCATCTAATGACAAACCAGAAATTGTATAACGTATCATACAATATTAGATCTTGACACTTTTTAAAAACAATAATGGCAACGTGGATGAATTACAACGAGTAACTACATTCCAAAAATCACTAAATGATAGTACAGAACCTTTTTTTTTTCTTTACTTGCATCAAATTTAAACTTCTATCATAAATATCATAAGCATAGCCATTGGATGGCTCATCCATCTTACAATTATGATCATAGTCAACGTTATCATGATTAACTTTTCAGTTATACATATACATTATATACTGTCTCAGATCCCTTTAGGGTCAATCAACACAAGCAGCCAATCTATTCATATCACATACAATTTCGTTGGCATGCCTCATTGCCTTACAAATTAAAAGCTGATATTGATATACATAATACATCTCCAAAAAGAAAAAATTATGTAAACAAATTAACATTTCCATCCCTACTTTTCTGATTATCTAATCTAATTAAATATGAACACAAAGTATGGGAAAGACAGCTGGTCTTAAGGAACTTGAGGTAAAATATCACGAGTCTTCAGAATGATGATCTGTCTCATCAAATATCTCCTCCTACACAGAAATATTGATGTCAAGTGTCAACACACAAGATTTTCGGGGTAAATTAATAAATCTGTTAAGAATGAAGGTTAGTAGTACCTGTAAAAGCTCTTCAATGACATCTTCCATAGTGATAATTCCAACAGCTTCTTCTTCTTTTTTGTGAAGCTTTGCAAGTGAATTTCCATCTATTTCTAATATATCTGAGTACATCGTTTTTGACCATTTCCTGCTCCTAGATCCACTCCTATCCAAACTATTTATGTTTGGAAAGCTTTTCCACTTTTGTAGTGGCCTCTTCGTCTTTAAAATTTTATCTTGAGGAGGATTCTCACCATCGATATCCACCTTCACGTCTTTAACTGAGTCTGTTTCACAGGCATTAGAAACAAATGGAAAATTTACTACCATACCAAAGAGAATCAAAATAGAATGTTCTGAAAAGGTAAGTATAAATAGTTTTAACTTGATTACAAGTATGTCTATTTTTCAGTTGGACCAATTTAGTTAGACTTTTAAGTAATGTAAAAATGGTTTGATTTGTTTAAATACAAATTCCAACCACGTTCAGAGCAAGCAATCATTTCTTTCTTCAGGTTAAATTAATTATGAAACAAATACGCGATACGGCTCGTTCTTACCATTGGCATTGTTGTTGGATGACAGCTGCCCTGTCTTGTCAGAACACCTGACAACAACAGCCATGTGGCTATGACCTTTCTGGAACTCATTCAAAATATCATACAATGGCATCATTTCTGGAACCCTGTCAATGTATGTAATTTTTTAATTCAAGAGTTTATGGTAACATAATGCCTTTAATTTATATCAATAGTTATAGATCCTCCATCAAACCTGCATAACAGTCACTGATTAAATACCTTGGAATTCTGCGTATGGTTACACTTTTCACAGGTACTTCATCTTCAGGGTCAATTGTCAGTAAATTCTTCACCTGAAATTAACAAGCATGCATCAATGTCTTCAGAATTCAAGCTAGATAATTTGTTCAAAAAACAATAACTAACATCTGTAATAATCCTCTCGGAGAGAAAGTTGCCATGTTTGGATCTCAGAAAAGTTATGTAAAGCTGTTATGGGTTTTACATAAATTTTTCAAACAATGGAAAATACTATTATCAGATTGTATACCAGGATAAGTCCAATGATATTTGTAGGTTGCTCATAGTAGACAGGGACTCTGCTATGCCCTTTATCCAATATTACATTCATCAGATCCCTGCTTAGTAATATAACCATTTAGTCTCATGACAGAAAGCTGTAAATTAAACACAAAAAAGCTAGCTTGTAATTTATATATATATATATATATATATATATATATATTGAAAGATCTTGTGTGTTCACCTATCTAGCTTTGAATTAATATCAATAGAAAATGTTTCAGTTATGGGAGTCATGGCATCTCTAGCTGTCTTCTCAGTGAGTTCAAGTGCTCCAGCAATGATTGTTGTTTCATCATGTGTCAGTTCCCCTCCTTTTCCAGCCTAATTCAGTTCATGTTGAAAAGTCAACAGCATTATATAATCCTCAGTGACATTATTCTCATAGTAAAATAAAAGGTAAGGAACTGCATCATACAAATGAAGTAACAAGATCAACATCGAAAAAACAAGTCTCCAATTTCAAGCATAGACGCAGAAAAATATTATAAAGTATGGAAGCATGATGTAACTATGATACAGACCTCATTACCATGCAGATTTACAAGTGTTTTCAACTCAGCTCTGCGGAAAAGGGCTTCATGTCTATGCCCCAGCAAATAGTCCAACAACTACAATACCAAAAAAATGCACAGAAATCCAAGAAGAAGGAAAAGAGAAACAAGACATTAACTAAAATAAAATTTCGTCCAGGTTTACTCAAATAAAACTGAAAAAAGGAGAAGAATCAATATAAATTCTGGTCAATGAATGTTACCTTGCTAATTGGATAGGCAACAGGGAAACAAATCCAAACAAGAATACGAACAACCGGAGCGACTGCTGCACCAATTGCTAAACCATACCTTGAACAAATTGATTGCGGTATGATCTTCACACAAATAAACACATGTTAGAGAAAATTTCAACATTATGTGGTAAGTGTGTAATTTATTTAAATTAACAACAATGGGAAAAAAGAGAGAGAGAAGTTTCTGACCTCACCAAACAGAAGAATTAAAGTCACTGAAATCAGGATAGCACCCCAAGCAACAACAATACTATCAAGAAAGATTGGAAGTGCCTAACAAATGCAACACACACCATATTCAAATATTAGCTGGATATATATCCATGTGATTAGATTAATAAAATAAACACTAAGTGATTATTATTTTAGCTGTACCTCCATTGCAGCAGCATTGCAAATTAGGAGTGTGCAAAGCAGCAAATGTTGATTTCTGACAACAGGCAATATCTTTGCTGTAATAACATTTGTTAAACAAACAAAACACAAGTTCAAAAAGCAGGACATCCTATAACTTAATGTCCACAACCATGTTTTTCCTATTTTAATTTTCACCTGTAAGCTTATTTACATGTATGACTGCAAAGTTTACTAGCGTATTATTATTCTAATAGGTTTCTCTATGAAACTTTTGAAATCCGCTTATAGTAAAGTATAACTTATTTTAAACTCTTTCAAATGCGAAGAAAACTGAGTGAGAATGAAATTACCAGCATGCTTTCGGTCCTGAGGGGTACCAGACTTAGCAAGAACCTCAAGATCAACAAGGCTCAAAGACATGAGACCTAAAGTAAGACCTGACATCAATCCAGCGAAAATCACAAGCAGCACAATTATCATAATGCGTATAAAAAACTGTGTTCCACAGCACTTAAACTCCACCGCCATTGAAACCCACGCACTACTACTCCACACTCCCTAGCTAGCTTTCCTTAACTACTTGTTAATTTTGTTTCTTAATCTTTTTTTAGTAAGGCTGTAAAGGGTATTGGAATGATGCTAGAAAGATCACTTATTTATTAATTAATTAACAATTAAATGGAATGGAACTATGGAAGGAATATATATATATGTGTGTACTGTGTAGTGTTCGGTTTGTTTGAGAGTGGATGTTACCGAATGAAGCACCGTTAACAAATTAAATGTATTTGTAGCAAGGGACCCACAAACACTATTGTACTACAGAAACTTGGCACTTTGGTGAAGCTTCCATGTGTTTCTACGTTGAATTTGATAATGCAATGCAAACTACAAGAATTGAATTTGTTCGTCCTAAAGAATTTTACTTGATTCTTATTCTCATCTCTTTCGGTTGTGTAAATGTTAATCTCACTCCATACTCGTTGGAAATAGATAACAACCTGAGAACAGGACATTCCAACAATTATTGGAGGGGTTTTGTTTCTACGTGTCTTATTTTTAGAGGGACGTTTTTTAATTATTCAATCAATTATAAAAATCATATTTCTACAGTTTTAATTAAGACGATAAATTTTTTATAAAAAAAATTGTAAGAATATACTATAATATTAAATTCTAAAACAACTGTTTCAAAAATTATACTATAAAACGCAGTGGTTGAATCATGATCCTGAAGATTGATGTAAACATGAGTTTCGTGTTTTTAAAAAATAAAATAAAGAAGGATATAACTCAATTTGGTAGTCCCAATTTGATACACCATCATTAATGACTTCGTATGGACTCGAAACGCTGATGCTATCATATTGGATGATCATGCTATATATAGCTATAGTTATTTTATTTTTTATATATATATAAAAATATATATTGTTGGATTATAGATAGTTAATATAAATCTTTCATGTACTTGTGAATATATTAATATACTTGCCTGTGATTGTGATGCCTTCAAATATAATACAAGTCATTCTTCATTCTTCATCCAAAAGACTTTAGGTTTAAAAGGCTCCGAAACCTAGAGCCTTTTGAATGAAAATTCTTATTTATATAGATGTTTAAACCTAATATTTTTACCGTGTATGATAAATTAATAGATTTTTTATTTTATGTAACTGTAAAAAAATGTTCTTTTCAATTTCTTGCAACTTGTAAACTAACCAGTAACGTCAGCTAATACTCATTTGGAACTTAAATATTAGAAATTTTTGGATACTTTCACAAGTTTTTTTGGATACATATATGTAAGAATTTAGAATAGAAGTAAATTCTAAACTATTATATTATTTAACATTATTATTATTAAAATATCTTTTATTTGATAATTTAATCGAGAAGCAATATTACCTTACCTTTAATTTAATTTTTTACATAAAACCAAAAAAACTAAATGTATTTAATTAGTTTTTTTTAATATGTGTAAGTTTTAAGTAATACTTTTTTAGTTGGGTATGTTACAATTTTATTATATCTAATGTCACTTTCAAAAAAATATTTTAATAGTTATTATATATTCATTCTTTAAATTTATTAATTAAAAAATATATTTTAAATTAAAAATATAGTATAAACATTTTGAAGTGAAAATACTCTGACGATCTGACCCAATGTTTTTTATTTTCCTGAATTCCGATTTTCTAACATTACGGCGGTGTGTGCAGGATAGCTAGATTAAGCTTTAATTTGACTAACATACGCATATGGTGCGCGTCAACCCTTGTATATTTCCATTGGTTCTAACCTGTAACTCAGTGAGTGGACTCAGCATAGTGCAAACTCAGATCCAGATGATCTTTTTTAAACTCGGAATAAATAAATATAAATGATCAGAGAACAAATGAAATTTAAAAATTCATAAAAAAAAAAAAGGAAGCATGGATCCAAATCCACCGTGTTGTGAGTCTCTCTCAGTCACAGCTCATAGTAAGAACACAGATCTGGGTCGTGACTGAAGTCTGAAGAGATCTACCTTGCTTCCTTACTCCTCTGAATCAGGTAACTAATCTTTTTCTACTTTATTCATTTACTCCAGTCTTCCATTTTCTCCCTCTTTCCATGCTTTGCCACCTTGTTTCTTCTCATGCTGATTCACTTTATGTACTGAAGATTACACTTTATCATAAAGTTATATCTTTCATCTATCAGTGACTCAATTGGATATGTTTCAATTTTGTAATCGAATCGATTGTAACATAACCCTTTTTTTGTTAGTTCCTCGGGACCGAGTTGATTTTACTTATTCATTTTGATTGTTTAACTTCTGAAACTGATGTTCTGCATTTGTGCTTTAGCTTAGGGTATTCTTAATCTGCTATTGTTTCCTTAATTGGAGCTTTTTGGGATAAGGGATTCTGGGTTTATTATATTATTATTTCCAAATAACTTGAAATACCACTAACAACAACTTGCTAAGCTATGTGTTCTATGGAGAGTGATACCGGAACTTTAAAAAGAAAAGCTTTTATTTTGCTATATTGGATTTGATGGAATTATTAGCCGAAATTCTGTGTGAAACTTTGTTGTTTGCTACTGCAAAATTTACTCTCTTTGATGCTAACCGCTAGGGTTTAATTGGAAAGTTTGGTGAGATCCGTTGTTGCTTTCATATGCTTGAATTTTCATAGAGATGGCATGGGATTCTGGTTTCGATGTATGTATATTTGTATAGTCTCAAGTATTAATAAGCAACTATTCTTTGCGATAATTTCATCTTTAGGAAAACTGCTTAAGCAGCTGAAACATTTGCAGTCATACAACTATAAGTTGAACTAGTGATTGGAAACACGTGATGATATATAAAAGCAGAAATAATTTTATTTACTCAAAACACCACAATTGAGCTTGTTAAAATTTGTGCTAGGTCTGAAGGCTCATACTACTATCATGTCAAGGAGGCCAGTAAATCCGTCACGTCGGTTAGCTGATGGTGGAAGTATACCGTTTGTGGCCTCTATCCAGTCTAAATCTCAAAACTCTCCCCTTCTGTCAATTGGGCTTGTAATCGTGGTACATTTTCTTTAAAATGTGTATCTCAATTTAGAAATAGCCTGGTATGCAATACTTCTATGCACTTGTTTGATGTACTGTGTTTGGACCCAAACGGATCCCGCATTTGTTACTATTTTCTACATGCAATTCACCCTGTTTCTACATGTGATTTATTACTTTATCTCCAGTATATTTGTCACTGCATGCTGTCAGCACATAGTGTAGTTAATCAATTGATATCTGCAAATTTTCAGGGTGCAATCCTCCTGATTGGTTATTTTTACAGCAATTCAGGTTTGTAACTAATCTGTTAACCTGAGATGTGTAACTCTCACAAAGATAGGATCTTTTATCAAATAAATTGATTGGAAGAGATGGGGTTTATGAGGCTAGTGCAGACTATATGGTTCTACATGTAGGATGTAACAAAATGAAGTGGCAGACATCACTGCATAAACTAACTTGGAAGATATTCTGTTTTGTGAAATGACATTTGCTTCAAAATTCCTATGAATTATGATACATACTGATATTGACTGAGTTGTTTGGTCACATGGCAGGAGGAGCTAGCAGTGATATTAGGGATTTCAGTAAAGTTGAAGGTAAACAAAATATCGTTTTGTTATTTGCGATCTTATGCTAAGAATATGTTGATTATTTTCCATGTAAGACAGCCCAGGTCAGTTTTTATATGAAGCTGTACTACTGAATCATTTAGATGTCTTATTTCCTCTCCAAATTTTAATGTCTTATTTTTTAACATCTATATAATCTATATAAGTGTGGTATAAATTATATAATTTGTATACATGAACTATAGTATAGCAGCCACCCCATTCATCCATTGTAGCAGTTTTGGGTTTGCCCATTCCTCGCTCACCACTAATTGAGATTTGTAGCTATGATTCAAACAGCTCTATTATGTGTGTGCAGGTGGTGCATCATGCACATTAGAAGTCCTACAAGCATTGCCCATTTTGAAGAAAACATATGGAGACAGCATGCATAAGGTTTTGCATGTTGGCCCGGACTCTTGTTCTGTGGTATCTAGTTTGTTAGCAGAAGAGGAAACTGAGGCTTGGGGAATAGAACCATATGAATTAGAAGATGTTGGTACAAAGTGTAAAAGTCTTGTACGCAAGGGCATCGTGCGTGTGGCTGACTTGAAGTTTCCTATACCTTACCGTCCAAAGTCATTTTCCTTGGTCATTGTATCAGATGCATTGGATTACTTATCTCCAAGATACCTGAATAAAACCCTGCCAGAGTTGGTGAGGGTATCTGCTGACGGTGTCGTTATTTTTGCGGGTAAATTCCCCTCTGAAGCTTCTATTATGCTTTAGTATGTCAGAACTTAGTCTAGAGTTAGGGTTTTCTTGCATATTTATTCTTGAGAACTTATATTCACCTATGCGGTGCCTGTCATAATAAAGTGACGATCAGCAGTCCTTGAGTCTACAAATCATGCTCTTTTTTATTACTCCTATTTTCCACAACTACACATGTTGGATATCATGGAAAATTAAGTATTAATTCACAGGTGCTTTCTTTTTCTTGATTTCTCATTTTCATGCATAGGTTATCCAGGACAGCAGAGAGTTAGAGGTGGAGAAGTGGCCAAATTCGGTCGTCCGGTAAGTGGGTGTTATTTATTGAATTTGCTATCTTTTTGACATCATAGGCCTACATGCAGCGGCGTTGTTAGAAAGACCATGATTCCCTAATCAAATAGATTTAAAATTTACCAATTCTGCTTCTTCTTTTTTTCCTGTTACTCCATAGAAGAAATGTTATGTGTTGTATATTATAACTAAAAACAATTTTTAACAAGGAAATTGTGGAAACTGGAAAGGGCTTAAAATGTTGTTGTCATATAGATTGAAATTATGAAAAGAAAACTTCGATAGGTAGAAAGAGAATGGTGAAATTACCTGAATGCACTGGGAGATCTCGGAGATACATAGTTTTGTATAAAATTTGTACCATCTTCCTCAACATATCGGTGTCAAGGGAATTACCGATTACAACTAGCAATTTTTCAATACTTTTAAAGAAAATTGTATTAGGACAAGCATACCAAAGCTTAATTCAGCTCAAAGGAGTGGTTTCCCATTTATTTTTTTTCTTTACTTATCTTGACATATATTAATACGAAAGTTTAACTAGAAAATGTTTGCGTTGGAAAGGAGTGAGTTGGTTGTAGACAGATTGGATCCTTGGGCAGTACGTTTGCCATATATATCATATGAATCCTTGGCCGATAACAAGTTACTTGATTAATCATTTCATTTACCTTTGGTAATGCATAGTGACCAATTCATTTTATAAAAAAATAATAATGAACGTAGGTTATACTAAATTGTTGTACGGTTCTCTCATTTCATGATTATAATGGGATTGGAAGGGAAGTTAGAGAAGTTATCAACTGGTATTATGTCTCTGTTACCCGCATCTCTTTAATGTGGTTTCTTCCCTTTGGGATTTGATATTTTGATTTTGTTTTGGTGAAGGCCAAATTGAGGAGCTCATCATGGTGGATAAGGTTTTTCTTTCAGACAAGATTAGAAGAAAATGAAACTGCTGGAAAGAAGTTTGAACAGGCTTCGGTCAAGAAGGGCTACAAGCCAGCATGCCAAGTTTTTCACCTCAAATCATACCCCTAAAATTTTTGTTATCTTGTTTTCAATTAAACTCTTGACTTAAATGATTAGAAAAGAAACCATGCTCATGAATTAGTAGTCACCTTGAGCACCCGAAGGGTAAAAGTTCCATACATTTCTGTTGAAATTATAGTGTTGTTCGATCAGAACATGATGAGATGTTAGATTCAATTGTGTATTTTATTGACAATACACTTATATGTCTTGATAGTGTTCCATATGAGTATGACCATATGTTTTTGTTTTCATAGTGTTCAGATTAAAAGTAAAATGAAAATATTTGGAAAACTTAATATTGACCAAATATTAATTATAGTTTCTTTCGGTTCACTACATAATTTCAGCAAGACGTATTGTGTTATATATGCTTTTGAATTTCATAGTGGTCATAGCATTCGCTACCATAGTGGTTTAGGACTTATACTCACTTTCATTCATCTCTGTCTTAAGGGATTAGTCCGTTGTGTTCAATTGGCTTTAACATTTAACCAAACACACTCTGCAAGCCCAGTCAAAGATATAATTCATGTTTTTAGACATTTTTTCAGCTTTGGGACGTGCTCTCAGTAAAAAAGAATTAGCAGCATTACTTCATATGGTACCTGCAAAGCTGCAAACACCTACCTATAATCTTAACGTTTCCAAAAGCAATTTAGTTTAAATTTGTAATTAAATATCCGGAATTTCTTGGCGCTATAAGACTACGACAATGTTATTTAGGTGAAGACTCTCAATGTTTATCCCGATAAAATGGTCCAAATTCTCATGTTTGAATCAACGAAGAATGCAAAAAGGTTAATTACCAAAATATCTAGTTAAGGCAAGTGAAATCCAGATGCATTATTTTTTGGGTCGTGCTAAATAATACTCTAAAGACACGTGTCAAGATTAAAGAAGTTCTTTAACAAAATAGCTAGTTAAGGCTAGTTCTCTACTTAATTTATCTTCAATTTCTGATTTAATCATTTATTCTATTTTTATTTTAGTAATTTATCTTAAACTCATTCATTCTTACATTAAGCAATTTCAGCAAAATCATTTTAATTTTTTCTCACATATTTTATTTTCTTTCTTCAATTTTTTTTCCCACCCTCTCCTAATGCTGTAGGATTATGATTACGTGATTACAGTAGAATAAAACAAGACAGTTAAAAGTCCAAGATTTAAATTATTGCTTTTGGATACATGGATATTTCTATTCAAAACTCTATTTTATCTTTTTTTTTTTTTGTCAACCTTTGCGGCAAGCAGGCGAAAGTTAATCCGTTAATATCGTTAATCTTTTCGGTGTTACTTCAATTTTACGACTACCTTTTACTCTTTTCAACTATGATTAACAAAAATTCTGGGAATTTTTTCGTTAATAATGCAACCAATTTGCGTCTTTTACTCAACTTCGAGGTCTTCTGAGCATAAATGGTCGCACACTTTAATTTTTTTTTCAATGGGTTTTAGGTGTCCACCCCTTAGCAGCTTAGCTCTTTATTAAAAATTATTAATTACTACTTTGAAACGTGAAGATCATTCTTTCCAAAAAAAAAAAAAAAGGGGAAGATCATTTAAGTGAATTTTATTTTGGTCAACAAAACTTTTATATATATATATATGGTTAAAGATAGAGTGTTCATACTTCATAGACTGGGTTGGGATAGATTATACATGACATGACCCAATCCTAAATTTTGGTGAATTTCATTATTAAATTGAACTTGCGTGAAGGATTCACCGCAGCTCACTTGAAAATGGCAGGCACTATTTATTTTCTAACAATAGCCTTTCCAATAAATAAAATAATAAAAATGAAAGACAATCACTCTTGTTTTTTTTTTTTATAGTAACGGCCTAATCGAGTCGGATCTTGCTTTAGGCAAGAAAAGCAAAAGTCTTAAGTCTCTTATTTGATAAGGTTTTAAAAATATTTTTATTTAATATTATTATTGATATTTTTTTAACCTGTGCAATATTGCACATGTTAAGAAACTAAAGAAAAAAAGATAACGCAACATTTAATGTATGTTATACATAGTTTCTTTAAAGTTTTAATTTTTTCTATGTTATCTATTTTTTTTTAGTTTCTTAACCTGTGCAATATTGATAGGTTAGAAAAATCTTTATTATTAAGTGTTGATTGAGTTCCCTATTTGATAAGACCTCCAAGAATATTTTTATTTAATATTAATATTAAGTATTAATTTTTGAAAAATAATTGATTAATATAATATAGGAAAATGTTAAGGGCACTTGTTAAGAATACAAAAGTAGAAATGTTTCATTGGGATTGATAGTATCTATTGTTTCGAAAGTTAAAATCTTATTTAAATGCTATCAATCTCAATAAAACATTTTCACTTTTGTATTCTTAACAAGTGTCCTTAGGGCACGATTTAGCAAGATCCTATAATATATTAGAGTATGTTTAAATAATTTTTATCAACAAAATAATACTTCATTGAAAGAAGTATTAAATAAGTAAAATTAATATTTTATCAGAATATTCAATTATATAAAAAATATTACATAATTTTCTAATTGTATAATTTGCAAATTAAAACATTGATAATTTTGAAAACACATTTACCGTATTTAAATTGATTAAATCATATTTGAGATTAACTATATGTTTTACAAAGTTTATAAATGAGTTGGTCATATTATCTATTGAGATTTGATTGATTATAAAGCCTTCATGGATAATTTTGCATTTTAAAAAGATTAATAACATAAAATAAAAACTGATATGTTATATATAAATAGTTCTTCGATATGAATTTCGCCTAAGGCCCCAAAATGTATAAATTCGGCTCTGCGTCCCAAAACATAATTTTGAACACTACCATCCAAAAATGAGTAGTGTCTTTCCTAAAATAAGTGATGCAAATCTGCGTGCCTATTTGTACTTTCATTTCTTGTTTAATTTTCTGAATTTATGAATAATTGTTATATAAAGTTATTATCACCTTTTATTTTAATTTTTTTAGTGTTTTTGAAAATTTGTATAAACAACATTTAGGACAACCAAAACAATAATAATTTATTTTTGATATTTTATAATTTTTTTTTCTTTTAAGTCAAACACAAATATTACTCCCTTCATTCCTTTTTTATGTGTCTCCGTTTTGAAAAAAAAAATTGTTTTATTTTATCTGTCTCTTTAGAAATTCAATAAAGCATTTATAGTTATTTTTCATAATATACCATTTTCATTTATTACTTTGTATATTAACATAAAGTGGAGAATTAATGATTTTCAAGTTTCAATAAGGATATAGTAGACATTAGACAATTATCTCATAATTTTTAATAATAATAAAAATATTAATTAATTTTATATTTTTTGAAAAGCCAAATCAATTAAAAAGAGTACAGAAAGTACTCAAAACTGGATACAAAAATTATTAAAAATAAAAGAGAACTTACCAGAAACGATGCAGTATAAGCACTCTAAAACTAAAACAAACAAGTCTAATATGGTCACAGAAAGCCACCATAACACAGTTTCTCAGCTGCCGCCTATACAACCGCACACAATTAAAACATGAAAACACAGCACCTAACATAACAGAACACACATCACACCAAAACACTGCCAACTTCCAAAACATGGAAACAACATGAGCCACCAACCATAAGCTACTCTGCCACATGCCCAAATAAGAAGCAACACACTCATACCAATCGATAGATAATTTATTAGCAATTACCATGAGTTCTACCTACATATCCTCAAAGAGCATTTGGATCTATAATGCAGGCCAAAAAGTTTGAACTCTAAACTTAATTTTCTTAATAAGTATGAATTAATCTTAAGACTTAAGAGACAAATAAAAAATGAAGGGAATACTTTTTAGGCATTTATTTTTTATTATTTAAATCAAACACATATATAAAATAAAAAATAAAAGTCTTAGTCATGTAGCTCAGTTGGTGAGCGTCTGAAAACATATGTGTGTAAGTACATGGTTCAATTCCCAGTTATACTATTTTCCGGTAAAAGCAAAAGAAAAAATATAGTATATAAAACCCTTAGAGATTAAAGCATTTAATTTTGTCGGTGAGAATAAATATTTTCACAAAAAAATAAAATAAAATCAATTTGGACAAACTTGTACACTTAATCATCATATTATAAATGAGTAATCCTAAATTCTCTTATTAAATTTTTTTATAAATCTTTTTATTCACTTAATTTTGATATTAAGTGTTAAGTATCTTTCAAAAAATAAATATTTAGTAGAAAGTAAAGACACTTGTCAAAATTAAATGAAGAAAAAAATTTATAAAAAAATTAATATTTTTTATTGTGAAATGCCTCTCCAAGCGGAAATCAACTGCGAAAGCAAAAACAACAATAAATAATTAATTCAGATGTCTCGTGACATTACAGACATCAAAATGATCTTAGGCTTCCGAAATTTATGGCCAGAGCCCAGAAGTCATAGAGACGTATGTGAAATTATGGGTCCCTCGTGACATACTACATGAAATATGCATATGAATTTATCAATTACTCTTTTGTTATTATTTATCTATCTATTTAAGAATAAAATTTATTAAAAAATAGAGTAATTATTATTATTAATTTTATGAAAATAATTTTTAAAATTTTATATTATTATTTATTATCTTTTATTGTTTTATTAGTTTAATAATAGAACATTAATTAATATCCAATTAAATATAACGATCGAATAAATAAAGTACAATTAATACTATTTTAAAAACATGATTAGACAGATAAATATGAAAAAAAAATTCTTTATCTGAAAAAAAAAATAAACGAAAAAATAATATCTTAATATTAACATATTTAAGACAAATTAAATTAGTATATTTATTATAATTAACATGTACTCCTACATTCAAGGCACTTGTTATCAGGACGTACATACCCTAAAAATGATAAACTGAACCAAATCAAATTAATATATTTAATTAGTTTTACTTTGGTAAACATATTTTTAATATATTCAATTAATATATTTAATTAGTTTAAGTTTCTTATATTGAACTAATGCAACTCATAAACCCCAGTAGATCACAATTGGGCCAAAGGCCCACGTGTTAACGCCATTCCTCAATGGTATGTTAATTATATTTATATTAGCTTAATTTGGACAAAAAGAAAATAATATTAATTTCAATAGTATACGAAGATAGTTTTTTTTTTTTTTAAAATCAACAAGAGAGTTAGTCACATGATTTACTACTAACCTAGCGTAGACATAAATACGAAGCATACTAGAATATAGCAAAATATTTGAAGAAAACAGTCATGTTTATATATATATATCTGTGTGTGTTTTTCTTTTAAAACACTTATATATAGGTTTGCTTACTTCTATTTATTTTTTTAGAAGAGTACGTTTGTAAATTATTATAACTTGATTATTTAAAATATTTTCATTGTCACCGGTGTAGTTTGTTAAAATATTTTTTCTATAAGTGAGAATATGTTAGCACTCATAAGTGATAATACACTCTCACTTATTTTATAAAATAAGTATTTTAACAAGTTATAATTTAACTTTTTAAAATACATCTGCATGTTGTAGTTTGTAACATATTTCTTTTAAAAAATTAGTGAGTATACGTTAACAAACTCCTATTTTAAATTCAAAAAATTTAAATGATATTTTATCGTTACATTTCACTTTATATTATGAATTATAATTATATTTTATAATTTTTGTTTGATATACTAAAAATGACATTTACTAATATTTTTATTATTAAGTTAGCTTCTGTTAATATAAATTTTGTGTAGCAAAATTATTATGTTATTACAAGAATAAAATATATATATTAACATGTATATATATAATTATCAATAAATACTTCTGTTAGTAAAAAAATTATATATACTATAATGAATTATATACTAAAATAATTTCTGATTTTGTATTTTATAAGTCAGTTTAGTCCCTCGCGAAATCAGTCATTTTAGTCCCTGACTTTTACTATTATTGGTCATTTTAGTCCTTGACTTTTACTACATAATTTATTTTAGTCTATGACTTTTAGGGAGTAAAATAAATGATCATATAATTCAGGGACTAAAGTGACCTATAAAATATAAAGTCAGGGACTAAAGTAACTTATTCGCACAAAGTTAAGGACTGAAACGATACATCACTCGTATTATATTTTTAGTGTAAATATTTAATGTTTAGGTAATAGATGAATTTGTTAGTCAAAATCTATATTGATGATCATTAAACGTTATTATAGGAAAAATTTATGTGATACTTGCTAGCAATTAAAGAATAAATACAGTCAACATCATTAAAACGTAAACTTAATTCATGTTATCCCTCCATTCTTTTTTATTTGTCCATAGACAAAAAAATTATTGATCATATTAATCTATTTCTTTATATTTTTAATATAACATTAATTATATTTGTATTAATTTTAACTTTATATTTAGACGTGACAATTACCATGCAGATTTAAAAATTTTTGTGGGGACTGTCCCATTGAAAACCTCGTGGTTTGGGAAATTTTTCTCATAAGGACGGGAATGAGAACCAAAATTCTCTCGTTACAGATTTGGGAAGGGGGATTGGGATTGGACCATGCTCTCCGCCTCGCGGGATCCCCGCATTTCTGAGTATGTATATAAAATTATATAAATACTCTTATTTAATATAATAAATGTACATAAAATTAATAAGATTTAGTCATTTGTATATTAAAAAAAAAATAAGATTAACTTTTATCTATTATCACATTTACTCTTAATTCCTATTCCTACACTATCAACTGTTGTACTCATCGCTAGTTCATTCTTGCACGTCATTCTTACTTATCGTGCTCATTCTTACTAATATATCATTCCGTCTCTTGCGTTGTTTGTTCGGACTTTTATATTGATTTCTTCTTTTACTACTTGTATTTCAGATTTTTATTCTTTTTAAAAAAATTTACATTTTTTAATATCGCGGGAATCCCCGCGGTCCTTGTGGTGAGACGGGAAATGGGGGTGGGGAGGAAACTGAGGAGCGGGGACACAGAGCAGGAGAGCACTCCCCGCTCCTGCCTTGCCCCATTGCCACTCCTAGTTTAATTGGATGTTAATCAATATTTTAGTATTTAACTAATCAAACAATTAGAGATAAATGGTATTATGGATAGTTCAAAATTTATTTTGAAAAAAACCATAACAATTATCACATTTCTTAATTAATATGTGTGATTTTTTCTCACCGAACAATTAAATTGAAACATAGAAAGTATTTAACGCATTCACGTAGTAAATACTAATAAACAAGATTATTAGGTTGCTTTTTGTAATAATATATACATAGAAACTTTTAATAGAAAAATGTAAATAATTAATTTTTTTTATTTTAATACAATAAGTGATCCGTTTCCCTTAAAAAGTAGTACTACTATTCTCTTATTTTTATTTTTGTCAAAATTGGCTAAACTCGGCGTTAATTAGGAGTATATAAAATTCATTATTATTGTGTTTATCTTTTTTATAATATAACTATTGTACAATAGTAGCTGTTTAGGGAATTTATGATTATGAAATATTTTCCTTCGAACATTATTACATTAAGACTAAATTAATACTTTATAAACGTTGTTTAAATAGTTAAGAATGAGTAAAAATGTTACTTATAGTGGAATAGAATCCAGACAAATAAATTATTAACATTTTTAATTATACTTGCCATACAGAATCACATCACATGCACCCCTTGTTTGTATTCTGTATCTATAGTATACCATTCACCTTTTTACTTTTTCTTCACCTGATTTTTTTCTGCTAACTTTTTAATCAAATTAAGGTACATAATTTCTTTTGCTGCAGTGAGGCTTATCATTATTTTTCTTATATCAGTTAACTTTAATTAAAAATAATGACACAAAATCTCATTTTATTATATTTTCTTTCTTAAAATAAAAAGGTACAAAATCAAATGTTGCAAATCAAATTCCTTATTTGATGAATCATATTTTCTATTTCATAGGTCACATCCAAATTTTTTAATAAAAAATATTTTTATATGGATTTATTTCTTCTAAAGTAAGAGGACATGTAAAGTGTTGATTTGAATTACAAAATCTTATAACTTTAAGTTACGTTGATTGAACGAAGGATATATCCTTGCTTTCTGAGCGAAATGTGTGAATTATAAATTTGTTATCTAGTGTGCAATATTATTGTTATGATATATATCTGTGGTCATTAACGCTTTTGTTATCAAGGGGAATCTAGAAAAGGAAATAAATTAAAGGCAAGGGGTATGAGAACCAGAGGCTACCCACTCACTATCTTTATTTTTTTTTTATTATCATCTATCCGTTTCTACGGCTTGATTTGCTCCCATTTTTCCTATAAATACACACTATCTCATCCATTAATTTCACAAATAAGCCAAAAACCAAGCAGAAAAAAATAAAAAATCCCCAAAGCCAGCAATGATGAATATTATGTTATTATCAGGCATTTGTTCAATAATGATTACTGGCATTGCAGTAGCACAGGATTCAGCACAAGATTTCCTTGAGGTTCACAACTCGGCCCGGGCCGAGGTTGGTGTGGGTCCACTGACGTGGAACCACACGCTTGAGGCGTATGCAGAGAAGTACGCGAAGGAGAGAAAACATGACTGCCAGATGGAACATTCTTACGGGCCGTACGGGGAGAATCTGGCAGAAGGGTACGGTGAAATGAAGGGCTCAGATGCAGTGAAATTCTGGCTGACAGAAAAGCCAAACTATGATTATCATTCGAATTCATGTATTAAAGATGAGTGTGGCCATTATACCCAAATTGTTTGGCGTGATTCTGTGCATCTTGGATGTGCCAAACTTAAGTGTGACAATAATTGGGTTTTTCTCATTTGCAGTTATTCCCCTCCTGGCAATATTCAAGGCCAACGACCTTATTGACAACTTCATTAATTTCCCCCCTTTTATATTACTCCTATTATATTAGACCAGTTGTTAAAATAAATTTATGTTTATTTTATCCTAAAAAGACATTCGCGTGTGAAATTAAAGTAGTTGATCGATCGATATTCAGTATGTAGTATGATAATATGATACATTAACATTCCGTTAAAATGAGACTCTTAAATTGTTTAGCTTGATTTGATTATTTGAGTTAGTGATATACACAGGGTAAAGGGGACACAACCATGATAGTTGTATTTATTATACTATCTGTTAATATTTATTATAAAATATTGTCTTAATTATTATTTTGGTTTTTAATTTTATTAATGGTGCGATTTTGGTTTCTCAACTTTCAATTGGGTAATTTCAATCCGACAACTTTTAAAATTGTACGATTTCAGATCCATAACTTTCGAACGTGTGATTTTAGTCCCTCAACTGGGTTAATTGTGCAATTTAGATCCATTCAATTTTTTTAAATTGTGCGATTTTGCTCAATTAATTATCTTTCGTTAAGAAAATAACGGTTAACGTAATTAAACCCATAAAATAAAGTGTATAATAACACTAAAATCGTGCAATTAAAAAAGTTTTAAAACAAAATCATACAAATAAAATTTGATTATATAAGTTTGATTGCCTTGACTATTAGCTTGTTAACGAGATATGGTCAAAAGAATCAAAATCATGCAATTGAAAAAGTTTTGAAACTAAAATTACGCAATCCAAAATTAGGAGATCAAAATTGCACAATCGACAAAATTAAGGGATTAAAACCGCACAATTGAAAGTAGGAGAAACTAAAATCACACAATTAAAAATGTTGGAGGACCAAAAATATAATTAAACCCAAAATATTTTATCGTAAATATTAATTGTGTATTAAAAGATAAGTTGAAAAAAAATATATTAATTAATATTAAAAATTTAAAGTGACTATTAATATTAAAATAGCATTTTTTTAAATCAGTATTCTTTATATTGTTATACAGTGAGAGTAATTTGTATAACTGCTGCTCTTAACTGTAATCAGGGGTGGCTCCTAGATAAGCAATGAGGGAGCTAAGGCTCTTTTATTATGGAAAAAATTTATTAACGTGCACATATAATTTTTTAACATTAAAAAAATTAAAATTTTAAGTAATTGACCCTTCCAAAATTTTAGACTTTAAAATTTTTTATATTTAGTCTCCTAAAAATTTGGAGCTAGTTGTGCCACTTACCGTAATTGTTCATTTAGAAATGACAAATTCAAGTTTTTATTGACATTTTTTTTAATTTAGTTTTAAAACTTGCTATCAAATAAATTTATTCTAATATTTCAAAAATTTATTAGTTTTAAAATTTATAAATTATTTTGTTTTTTAATATTTATATTATAAGTACAAACTTTGTAATGCATGAACGAAAACGACAAGCAAGGCACAATTATAGAGCAAAATGGACGCAATAAGATTTTGTCTTATGCGCACGCAATAAAATACTAGCAAAATTGAAGTATGCTGTCCGTAACGAACTCCTTACTCCTTGTTGCTTGTTTTACATCTTTATTTAATTTTTATAAATGATATTTAGTGTCTTAAGGACACTATTTAAAAGCTTAGATGTAATAAAAATATATTAGAATGTGTAATTTTTTATATTTCCTAAAAACGGAACAACATGCTCTTGTGATTATTTTTCTACTTCTAATAACTTTAACTAGTGCCCTTAGCGCACTGTATATCAAGACCCTATATAGGTGTTGTCTTAAATTCAAATTTTCTGAACATTTTTTTTTTCTCAAACAGACAGTGCCACCAAAATGAAAAAAACTCATTTGAACCATTTTTTTCTTTGTAGTTATTCTTTTTTTTAAAAAAAAAAAACTCATTTTCATTAATTTTATGGTGCTCTAAAGTAAGTATTGTGTATGTGGACATATCTTAAATATTTGTTGTATATATACCACAGTCTCTTGTATCATGAAGGTTTAACTTGGACATGGCCTGCCTGCACTAGAATATAATTTTCAACATTAATTAATATAAATTTGAAGCGGCAAGCAAAAGAGAGTAGCTTTATGTATATGGCTTTATTATTGGTCAGTGAGAAAATAAACATAAATAAATACTAGAATAATAAATGGTAAGTGTATTCATTAATTGGGAGTTGTAATTAAGTTAGAGTGGTGCCAACCTAAAAGCAATATCACAATTTCTCTCTCGGCCGGGCCGGCGGCTGACAACCGAATGTATCTGTATTGGTTTGTTTTCGTAAGAATTTTTCAAATTATATGTATGGATATTTGTTAAGACTTTATTGACAACTTTTAGAATTTATAATTCTAATGTTCCAAACATAATAATAAGATTTTCTTACATTTTTTATTTTTCATTTGTAAACGAGTATGCTAAACATGCTCTAAACCGTGAACCAGAGCATATACCGCAGAATCGAGCACCAGAGAAAATAACGACATAATAAAGAATAACAATTATATATATAGCTTTTATGTAGTTCACAATATAATTTCACATGCATCATTACAAATATTACGTAACAACATTCTCAATTATTTATTAAAAATTTGCTCAGTGGTGTACTGTAATCATCTTAAATTATATTTTGGGTAAAATGCTATAATTCCCTTTTAAAGTATTAAAAAATTATAAAAAGCACAAAATTTTAATAAAACTAGCACTCCACTCCTATTATTAACGGATCCTAACTCACCGTCCATAAAACTTAACTATAGTTATCCATAAAATTCAATACACATTAACTTTACTCTTCTTACCCTAAAATAATCCAACAAAGATTTAGTGAACCCAAGACTCAAGCAAAATAGTTATTCTTTTGGATCATACTGCATTTTCGTTTATGATTGAGAAACACCAATATCAAATTTCGTGAAAAAAAAAAAATCCTAGAAACTCCAATATCAATCTAGAACAAGTTTTTTATTTTGCTGAGTTTTTTTTTTACACAATCTTTAACAGCAACTCTAAATCAAACAAAAGGAAGACAACTTTTACCAATCAATGAGAGAAAAGGAGAATCCAAAATTGCAATTAAAGAACACAGCTCCAAAATATTTTTAATTTGTTGTGTAAAAGAAGAAGAATGGGAAGGACTCAAGTGGTTGAAGAACACGGTCTCAATAGTCCCTATGTATTTCTTCATGCTCGTTGAGTAGCCATGGTGGTCGAACGATGTATAGTTGAGTCATCATGGTGAGGTTCAAGAAGAATTTAACACTGGATTGCAAGAAAATTAGTGAAATCTTGATGCTCACCAGAGTGAAATTGGAATCCAAATCCCTAATTATGTGCCAATGTCTTTAGGTTTTCAAAAAAACAAAAAATCATAGTTATGGAACTTAAGTCATTAATTTTAACAGAATATTCTGGCATATTCTCCTTAGTTAAACACCGTTACATTAAAATAGAGAGAACTATTAATTATATAATAATTTGGAATTTTATTTAAAAACCTCAGAGTGTATAGTTGCATTTTAACCTTATATTTATCCACTTTCTAGGAGGTCTCCAAAGATATTGAAGTGTAGTTTTGTTTTAAGTTTTAGTAAAATAAAAAATGAAAAATAGAAAAATACCTCTCTTTATGACGTGTCAATTTATGTGGCGTAGTGCGTTTCACCGTTAGGTCCCACTGTGAAACAGTTCTTTTTTTTTTTTTCAAAACTGTGAAACGGCTTTTATTTGTTTTTTTTGTTCGCTATCCTCTGCGGACTTGGCATGCTGCATACGTGGTAGACGTCCAGGAGGCATATAACAAAAAAAAAAAAAGTCTCATTTTCCAGTTGAATGAGCATCCTCCATTGACGAAGAAATTTCACGAAGAACATTCCACTTTTTTTTTTATTTATTATTTGTTATAGTTATTTAATTGTTTGGTAGTAATATTTAATTTAATTTAATTGATGAAACAGATTAGACGCCTTGATTGAAGCCTGTGAGTGTGACGAGGCAGAGTGAGTGCAAGTCAGTCCGTCAAGATGTTAGTATAAGTTTTCTTTACTTTCTTACTACATTTAATTTAAATATATAATTTCTGATCTGTTTACCTTTTCTTATACGGCGCTATTATGATATCGTAGATCAGATTAAGAGCATATTAATTATGTTGACAAAATTCCACAGTTAGATAATTTTAATCGCTATAATATATTACGCCATTCTTTAATTTATAGTCGCCCAAAATCATCAAAATATTACGTACAAGCAACAAAACCATACAATACGTACATAATAACATGAGTCTTTTACGAAATATAAAAAGTTTATCATCATTTTCTTTCAAACACAACCATATTTTTTAGTACACCAAGTTATATATACCCTTAATTACTAATAATAATTCATTTTTATATAAATATGGTCTCTTCCAACAATTTTTTTTTTTTAATACACGATCAAAATCCAATCTCCAATTAACACTTTCAAGATACTCGGTTATCTACCAATTACCAAGTGCGCATGTTTTGTTGTTTAAGAGAAACATATAATTATTTATTTAAGATGAGGAGAGAGAGATATACGAAAAATATGATCCTCCGTCGTCTTTATCATTGAAACGTTCTACGCGTACCAAGTTAAACAAAAACTAAACATTATTACGAGAACAGGTATTTAATTAATTAATCACTAAAAGATTCATTAGTTGATTTGAACGAGTACAACTTAAGAACTCGTACTTCATTATATTCTTTATTCTTTAAGTATACCTCTGGAAGTTCTTTTTTCGCTTAAAAAAAATATAGTTAATCAATTAAGTTATGAGTAAAAAAATCTGATTAATTAAATGAAGTATAGAAAATTTCAACTTTATGTGTATGAATATTGCACAAAGTTGTAGTAACTCACCAATGTGGACGAAGATTCTTGATAACACCACTTTTTTGTTACTCTCATACTATATGCTCTAAGAGAAATTAAAGCAAGTGGCTGATAACTTAGCCAACATATCACAAAACTTCCTTTACAAAGTGGACTACATATCTTTTCTTCTTCTATATCAAAGTACTATACATATATCACTGGATTCATTTAGTATTGTTGGTAGCTAAACATAGCTAGACATTTTAATCATTAATTCTACCGATAACATATATTTAGTTAAAAAAAATTTTTTACAACTTCTTTGTTTTCTTAAAAGATTTTTTTCTATTGTATACAACTCATTACGGTTCATCTAGTGCTGAGAGAATATGTAAATAATACTACAAGCTAAGATCTTTTTAAATTTGTTTCGAAAAATTTTATAATTAATAAGTAATTAATTAGTAACAAATCATATTAACTATTGATTAGCTACCTATGGGATTTTCCCAATTAATTAGCTAGGAAAATACTCTGTAGCTATATTTGAAAAATTAGTAGTTAACCCGTAGATCGATAATTTCTAGCTAAAACTGGTTTAACTATAGATTAACTAGAAAATTTGAGTCTGTATCTCATCAATAGCAATTAAATTATAAATTAGCTAATGAAAATATTTTGTATTTTATTCTAAATTTTCTTATAGTGTAATAGGCTAATATATAGCTAACAAGTACAAGATCCTTAATCCAAACTTTGTGCCCTTATTTGTAAAATAATAATAATAATAATAATAATAATAATATATACAGAATCTCGTACAATTTGTTGATATACAGTACTTCTTTAATTTGTTGAATAATCTGTAATGAAAACTTGTTAGTTGATTGAAACCGAAAAGTTGAATTAGTAGTGGTGTGGTGGCCAATAATGTTAATGTAGCTTAGCTTAAGGATTGAATTACTACGTACGTACGAGGTACTGTAGAGAGGTAGCAGCTAGCAACGAACCCCCACCATTTACGTACCAGCAAGCCATCAATGCAAGTTTTTAAGTCATGCACGCATGCATTATTAATTATATTTAATTATTACAATTAATTAATTTTGAAAGTTCAACGTACAATTCTTTAATTTCTTATAATAAATGTTTCTAACCACAAAATTTGTACGTTTAAACCCGTATAAGTACCTCCCAAGAGCTCCAAGTTTTTATTCATCAAATTATAAACACCTCCCAAAATGGCTGCAGGGTACTCATGGAAAGTTTCATTTTATGATCTTGTATTGTGTGTGTTGGGCTTGGGCTTAGTGATGGTGGGCCACGTGGCACATCCGCAAGACTCAATAGCAGACTACCTGAACGCACACAAGCCAGCAAGATCAGCTGTGCGCATTCCGAATTTGGTTTGGGATGAAACGGTTGCTTCTTTCGCAAGGAACTACGCGAACAAGCGTAAAAGAGACTGCGAGCTGATCCACTCGGGCGGAGGCGGGCGTTATGGGGAGAACCTGGCAAAGAGCACCGGGGAGTTAAGTGGCAGAGAGGCGGTGAGATTGTGGGTGAAGGAGAAACCATACTATGACTACAATTCAAACACGTGTATTGGTGGTGAGTGTAGACATTATACTCAAGTTGTGTGGAGAAACACAGTGCGCGTTGGATGTGCCAAAGTTATATGTGATAACGGTCGAGGCACTTTCATCACTTGTAGCTATCACCCTCCCGGCAACTATGCCGGCCAAAGACCCTACTAGTTATAATTAATTATGTTTTCAAATAATACTATTCAATTACTGAAATAATCTTCATCTGAGGAGTTCGTAACTCACAAAGTTAATTATTACTACTAGTCTTCAACTATTTCATATTATTAATCACCTACACAAAATATGACAAAAATAAATAAATATTTTTTATCGGCAATAAATAAATAAATTAAATTATATAATGACCCATTTATTGATATTGTTTCACAACATTACTCTTCATTTTTCACACTTATTAAATGACCATAGTAAATGTTTTTTCCTCTATAAAATTGACCTAAATGGAAATTTTTTTTGGGGTGGGGGGGTCAAGAACCTTAATTCACGAGACTAGCTACAAAAGTTTTTTTTTTTCTTTTTTTTTTTGTATAAACAAAAGTTCATTTTAAGGTAATGCTGGGATTTAACTTTGGTGAATCCAAATTATATGTCTTAATTCATGTCTCACGAATAAAACGTGATTATGTTATTAAAAAAGTTTATTAAAAAATTAAACATTAAAACTAAAGTAAATATTTATAATAACGTGACGATATTTTAGTTGAGACATTGACATAATTTAAAAACACTAAATTTAATTCCTAATTGCTAGGACGAGAACCAATAAGAATTTTTTTGCGGGATCTAACATTAATTTATTATTTTATTAAGAATATTTACTTATTATACCACTTATTACTAGTTAAAAAGATAACTTTTTTTTGAACTAATACTAACTACTAAGTGACCAATATCACTAATCAGTAACCATGTGTCATTTAGGGTAGTTCCTTAAAAAATAGGACTAATGTAGTCCTTTTTTATCACAAATTTTTTTTACCAATTCAACTGTTCGATTGAAAGTTTAAATATTATAGGTTAATTATGTAAAATTTTAAACTTTTTAAAAATCTGTAGGTCTAACCGCAAATATTTTAAGTATATATTATACGGTTAGAAATAGAATCAGTCCGATGAAATATCAAACAGTTTTCAAACCGGCTAATTTTTATATGGTTAATCTAAATTATATGAACCGTCAATTTAACAGTTGAATTGATGAAATTCATAATATTTAGTGATAAAATGAAAATAAAGACTACGGTGATCCCTAAATCAAATAGACCACCCTAAATGGCACCCATTAATCAACTGTGAAAAAAAAATGCATGCCACATTTTCTGTTATTGAAAACTATTAAGCTGAATTAAATGATTCAACCTAAGAAATTAAATTATCTGGTTTCACAAATAAAACCTAAGAAAATATCTGGATATTTACAAGTGGAATATACTACTACTATTAAACAGCCAATTACAGAGTTGCGCAGCCGGAGACTACATATACATTGACCATAAGATTACTAATTAAAATTTTTCTAGATTTTAGAATAATCAATACTTTTCTTAATATTCGTATTTTAGTACAAGGTGACTAATATTTCAGAATGAAGAGAGTATATAGCTCAAAATATTAGTCTTTTATTATGATAGGTCGAATGAGTTACCGAAAAAAAAGTACAGTTAATTGTCATTTTGTACTTATAATTGGATTGAATTAAATATAATTAAACGCAGTTGGACGCAGTTTTCTTTAGTATCATGAATTTGCAATATATTATCTGTATTCAAACTTATATTTGTTGATATTTTTTTAGGATTATGCTAAATCATACCCTAAGGGCATTTGTTAAGGTGTAATAAATAAATATTTTTAAACGTTTGGAGTTACTATAAAAAGCATTCATTAAATGGTTTTCAAGTTTTAAAACATTAAATTCTACTATTTTCAATAAAATATTGCTATTTTTATAATAAATCTAAATTCTCTTATTACTTGCTCCTAAAAATCCTCTCCATATTAAAGATAAAAATAATTAATTATTTATTATATTTTTAATATATGACTATACCTACTTTTTTTATTTAATTCATACTTTATAAAGTATTAAAAATATTTCTAAGAGAATTTTGTTGGAGGAATATAACAATACTTATTTTTTCTGTCAGCAAACAAAAGATAATAAATGAGAGCAAGTTCGTTCCATCGTCATGTGATTGCGCAACAAAATGTTGTCTTACTCTTGCATAATGCATGAATATAAGTAATCTTTAGTAGTTGAACAGAATATAATGGGATGAAACAAAAAATAATATGTACGACGTTTCATGGCTATAGAATATAACAAGAATATAAATATATCAGATTATGCGTTTAGTGTTGATTAAAATATAAAAAACATTGTGTACAATACATATATAATTTTACTTAATTTGGCATGACATATAAAATTAAATAAAAAATAAAATGTTAATTTATGAGCATAACTAAATAATAATTTTAAAATTTATTAATTTTTATATTAGTATTTTATGAATTTTTTAAATTATTATACAAAATTCTCACAAAAAATATGATTATTAAATACATTTTTAAAAGTAATTATTAAATATAATATATGTTTTTATTATATAAATTTTCAACAATATTCTATAGTCAAATAAAAAATAATATAAGATTTAAGAAATTTAAATATATATTATTTTGTCATTAGAAAATGACTTATTTAAAATAATAATAATCTTTTTTTGTGTGTTCCATCCTTTTTAGTAGAATTAAAATTGTTTGTTCATGTGCCTTAGTGTGTTGTTTTGTTTCTCTTGATTGGTATACCAAACATAAAACATTACTTTGTATCACATTCTGTCATGTTCAAATACGTCTATAAAACGCTACTTACTAATGTGTTTCTTGATCAAAATAAAAGAATTGGGTCACTCTCTTTAATTTATAGTTTTATTTTATGTATGTATTTAATTTGATTTAAAGAGAGGGATGAAAAAGAATAAAATAATGTCTTATGTTTAATTCGCAAAGAGAGATAGAAAAATTTAACAACACATTAAAAATAAAATATAATTATTTTAGTTGTATTCAATGTTTATTATATAAATTTTCAAAAAATAAAATAAAAAAATAAATATATACTACAATTATTTATAAAAATAAAAAATAAACCAGCCTTAATTTACCTTTTCTTACACGGCGCGCTGTATGATGGTTATAGTGGCAACCGGACAAGGACCATATGCATGGTAGTCAAGTCTTCTTAATTTTCTGGTTTTTTTTTTTTTTTTTTTTTTTAAATCTGTTCCTTTTTATTTGCCATATTAGGGAAAAAAATTTATTTATTTGTCTATGAAACATTACTTAACTTTTTATGAATTTTATCTTTTTCTTTAATTAAAATAGTAATTAATGTTTTACCATCATATTACCATTGAAATTAAAAGAAGTACGTAACGAATATTATAAAAAATTCAAATTTTTTTTTAATAAAAACAAAAATAATAATTATCCTTTATAATACGTGTAATATACTTTAAGTGTATATATATAAAAACAAAAGGAGTAATATATATGAGAACACAAATGGTCATCCAGATTATTGTTATGTGGTGGCGATCAAATTTAAATGAATTCAAATTAAATCCCATAAATAAACAGAAATAGATTACAAGTACTGCTGCAAAGAAAATGAAGTGAATATATATGAGAACGAATAGGACGATAAATAATTATATTATATATATTGCAGTTTTATAATTAATTGAAACCAAAAAATTGAATTAAATTAATGGCATTTAAAAGAAGGAATTAGCTAGGAGGTGGACAGCGGCCCCATGCTAAGGTATGTATCTATCTAGTATTGGAATTATGGTCCGATCCATTGCGCACATTATCATCATTTGAAAATTCTTGTTCAATTCTATCGTTGCCGTTGCCGTTGCCAATCAACCTTACGTTACTAATTTCTAAGCACAAAATTTCCACGTTGAAAACCCTATAAATACATATATACCTCACAAGAGCTCCAAACAATATAATTACACCTTACTTCACATTTAGCAATATATAATGTCCAAAATGGGGTTAATTAGTAGTAGCAGTGTTTGGTTTTGTTGTGTGTTGGGCTTGGGCTTAGTGATGGTGATGGTGGCCCATGCACAAGACACACAAGCAGACTTCCTCAACGGACAAAACGCAGCTAGATCACAGGTTGGGGTTCCCAATTTGGTGTGGGACGAGACGGTTGCTTCTTTCGCAAGGAACTATGCGAACCAACGTAAAGGAGATTGCCAACTGGTCCACTCCGGCGGAGGCGGACGTTATGGGGAGAACATTGCGAAGGGCTATGGCGACCTAAGCGCCGCAAAGGCAGTGGAATTGTGGGTGAAGGAGAAACCATACTATGACTACAATTCAAACATGTGTATTGGTGGTGAGTGTAGACACTATACTCAAGTTGTGTGGAGAAACACAGTGCGTGTTGGATGTGCCAAAGTTATATGTGATAACGGTGGCACCTTCATCGGTTGCAACTATGATCCCCCCGGCAACTATGTTGGCCAAAGACCCTACTAACCACCATACCCTGCCTACCACTTATACAATATCAATAAATAAAAAGGGCAACAGTCAAAATACATGCATGAATTCAGGTGCTCACCACCACAAATTCATCATATACTATATATATATATATATATGTTACTTTTACATGTTTAATTCAAATTATAAAATAATATTATAACAAAAAATAATTACGACTTAATTAATGCTTAATTTTATTATCCTTCAAGTATTTTATACTAGCTATAAATTGTAATACTACTATCATTTTATCAAGCCAGTCATGTAACTCAGTTGGTGAATTCACGAGGATATACGTGTATGAGTGAGTATTCGGGTTCGATTTCTAATTAATGTATTTTTTTATGAACCAAAAAAAATATCACCTTACCGTACTCTTTTTTTTTCTAGATGCTGTGTTGTCTGAAAAATCAAGGTGATTTATTTTTTATTTTTACTATTTTATATATTTCAGACGTTATTATAAAAAAAATGATATTATTCTCAAGTAAAGTAGGGCGAATCCCAGCACTCGGAATATGCCACTAGTTCATTTTGTTAGGCACATTGCAAGAAAACCTTTCTCTATCTCCTTAATCCTTAGCGTTAATTAGGCCCATGATCAACATTGTGTCTACTGTAAGAAAAAAAAAAACTATATACATATTAGTCTTACCTCCAAAAGAAAAAAAACGGAAAATATGTATAGAAATTCTACCGATTTTCAACCAAAAATTATGACATCAGAAACAAACAAACAAAAATTTACGGACTTATCACTCTTGATTAGCGGTAATTTTCTTTTTCTTGGGTATATAAATTCTACTACTAGACTTTTATATTTTAAAACTAGTCATTTCCTAAATTGTATTCAATCTCCTCGTTTTAATATAGGGTTAATTATTGGAACTTCCCCTTGGATTCATTTTAAATATATTTTTATTTTGGCAAAATTTTAAAATATACTCAAAACCTAGTTATTTTGAAAATTACATACACCTCTTTTAATTTATATTTATTTTAATACATCATACTCACTTAATTTCATAACATCTTGACTGCTTCTCCTTGTAGTTTTAAAACATTTTGACTATCTTATTTGTTTAACTCATTAACAAAATTATGATTCACGTATTACTATTATTCATGTATACATTGTACCATTAGTTAAATATGAATACATGATTTAAAGTTAAAAATATATAATTAAATAATTAAGTAATAATTAACTAAATTATATAATTATTCAACCACGTATTTTTCTATATTTAATCATAAAATCTGATATATATGAGTGATATTAACAATAGTGGTATGTTGAGCATTTCTCCTTAATTGACAACAAAAATGTTGAAGAGAAGTATGTATAATTTTCAAAACTATAATTAGCGTTGAAGACGATTTATTGCTAATCACAAGAGACTTGGTGTTGAATAATGGAAAGTTCCACTTGAATATTTTTAAAAATAATCTAAAAAATTTCTAGTATACTATGATACTACCATTGGTATTACTTGTAACATAGGACTATAGGAGTGACTCGTAGAAAGTTGGTTTGATTTGTTATTACCTTGTTTTACACGCAAGTTCTTTGGATTAGTAAGGAAATTTATAATTAAGCATTAATTATGACTAAGATATTCAGAAAGTAATGAGAAATTGCAACGAATCTTAATTCAATTTGTTTATTATTTATTACCGACTTAGTAATGAGAAATGGAAAGAAAGACACAATCAAGACTTTAGGAAGTCTTTCAACAAAACTAGAAAATTACTATACAGTATACACAACTCCCTTTGAAAACCAGTTCAATCAATTCATCTTAATATTTTTATGTTTAACTATGATTCATGCATTCTCTGTACCACAGAAAATGAAAATTTATAGATGAACTCTGTTTCAATTTTTTGCATTCTCATAAGTATATAAAAATGAAGCCTAGCACAAGAAATTTTAATGTTATCCTGATTTTATTGTGGTCATTAATGTTGTGTTTCTTTACGGCTAGTTGTGGTGCTGAAAGTGATATATATTGCTTGCAAACCATGAAGAATTCTGATGAGAGGTTATTTGATGGATCGTTTTGGCATAGTTTTATTGTTGGTTTTGTTTCTTCAGCAATTTCTGTCTTTCTGGCTTCAATCTACAATTATGCACCTTTGACAGAATTCAAGAAGAAAAGGAATAACGTTATACATCCCTTGAGAAAGAAGCAGAACCATAAAAAAGACACAAGACAAGTTGCTGAATTGCTACCACTGGTCTTGCATGAGCATGGAAGCAAAGAGGTTCTCCCTTCCTCTCACACTACTTTCAACTCTTTTAGGCCTCAAAATTTGTGTCACATCACTTTTCATATCAGGACAAAACTAATCCAACCTTAATTAGTTTGTATCTTTAAATCATGCTACTTTCATAATTTAATTGTATATGATATATCATACCATACGGGCTATGTAAGTCATTATGGTGTCATGTGATTTAGCGGAAGCAGGATCCGTGTAGCTGACTCCACCTAGTGGAAAAAGATTTATTTGTGCTAACATGTAGTGATATTTGGTTTACAGCTCTCAAGATTGTTGGAGAGATTGATTCCAAGAATGAGCTTCATGGAACTATGCAAGGCAACTAATTACTTCAATTCAGAAAACATTTTGGGTCTAGGAACAACAGGGATTATGTACAAAGCAAAGCTGCCAAATAACTGTTTCCTAGCAGTTAAGAGACTCTATGATGCTGATAATTACAAGAGAGAATTCCTATTTGAAGCACTGATTTCTGGTAGATACAAGCACAGAAACATAGCTCCTCTGCTTGGATTCTGCATACAAAAAAATGAAAGAATTCTGGTGTATAAGTACATGTCCAATGGAAGACTATGTGATTATTTACATCAAACTGTGAAATTGGAATGGCCAGAGAGGATTCACATTGCACTTGGGATTGCTAGAGGTTTATGTTGGCTCCATAAAATGTGCAAAACTGTCCATCTCAATCTAGATTCCAAGTGTGTCCTTCTGGACAAGAATTTTGAGCCAAAGATTTCCAATTTCGGAGAGGCGAAATTCGTGAACCAAACAGCTGAAGATCATGTAAGGATGAAATTGTTTGTAATTGATGGAGTTGGGATGAAGGGTTCTGTTGAGAAGGATGTGTATGACTTTGGAATAATACTTTTTGAGCTTATCACAGGGAAAAGACTGACTCGAACTGACTCTTCTGATAGTGTTGATGAATCCTTGATGAACTATATTAGTAATAACCTGTTCACTGATCCTATTGATTTTTATTGTGCCATTGACAGGTTTATCATTGGGAAAGGTTTTGATGATAAAATTCTTCGTCTGTTAGAAGTTGCATGTGACTGTGTTAAGTCTTTATCTTTAGAGAAAAGGCCAAAGATGGTTGATGTGTACAAAATGATAAGAGCCATGTGGGAGGGTTATAAACCCTGGTTTGATTCTGAAATGCTGAAGCTATCTGTGGGTTGTTCTGATCAAATAACATTTAGCCATGAAGTAGAATCTATTTAATTTGTAGAAATGCAATTGACATCTTGTGATGAATTTGTATGTCCAAGTTACACAATTTAGGATAACAGATGTATTTTTAATGTATAAAATATTGTCAAATATTAAATGTATATTTGGTCTCATGTGAGATACAGGGTAAATATGGAACCTACTTTTAATTAGTTTAGTTAAGGGAAATTCAATTTGAGCAAAAGGTGTTTGAGAAAACTGATTCATTTGATTTGACGCCTATATTTTTTTTCTTTTTTGTTTTCAACTATTTGCAATCTTTCATCATTCAGGCATGCCTTGGTCATTGATTTGGACTGTACTAAAGAATAATCCCCTTTTGAATTGTTTTGTATGACGTAGAATAGCTTGCCAAATTAAAATATCCAACGAAACTGATGTTGTTAAAAATCAAATCTGATCTCTTACATTTGGAAATTTAATTTACATAGAATAGGTGGACATCCCTTTCTTGAAAATGAGCAGTGAGATATCCACTACTAGTTGAAAACTAAGAATGCATAAGTTATTATTGGAGTAAAAAATAAGAGCACACCTAAATTCTCCATTTTAATTTTATCATAAATGAAAGCCGATGCAACTTGCATCCTCTCTCCCATTAATTATGGAGTAATTGATTACTTATATTCTTAAATTTTATTTTTCTGATCTTTTAAATTTACATTTCCCTTAGCAAACCCCACCGCACCTAATGGATTTAATTCGTTGTTGTAATTATTAGGCAAAATGACGCTGTTGGTCTTTTAATTCTTTGTGTTAATTTACTTTGGTTCTTTAACTTTTTTTTTATTTATTTTGGTCCGTTAACTTTTATTTTGAATTCTATTTGGTCCCTACCGTTCAATTTGAACACTTATATTATGACTTGACGGAAGTAACGGTAGGGACCAAATTGAATCTAAAATAGAAGTCAATGGGCCAAAATGAATCAAAAAAAAGTTAAGAGAACAAAACGAATTGACACAAAGAGTTAAGAGACCAAAAATATTATTTTGTTTTATTATTAATAGAGTGTACATAATATAATGGAGTGCACACAAAATAATAGTACTAAATTTATATAATATCTAAATCCATAGCAGCCGGAGACCTTGATGAGCCGCCGGATTAGATAAATGCCCCCATCAGGCAGTAGGCACATGTCACTATCAGCTGCAGATAGATTATTCAAAGCTTATCATCGATTGATCCCAAGTTTTTAATTATAAATAGTCATCTAACATTGTTCCTAATTAATATGCATCAATCCAACATGGGTGTGCCTAATAGTTCCATCTCAATAATGCTTCCTCTCGTGCTAGCCATATTCTTATCCTCATCATCATCTTCAAAATTCTGTTACGCACAAAACTCTCCCCAAGACTACTTGAACGCTCACAACAGAGTCCGTTCACAAGTTGGGGTGGGTCCCATTAGATGGGACGCAGGTGTTGCCGCTTACGCACACAACTATGTCAACAAACTCAAGGGCCAATGCAATTTGGTACACTCCAGAGGTCCCTACGGAGAGAACCTTGCATGGAGCAGCGGTGACCTAACGGGCACCGCTGCCGTTAATATGTGGGTTGGAGAGAAGTCCAAATACGACTATAACTCCAACACATGTGTTGGTGGTGAGTGCCGCCATTACACTCAAGTGGTTTGGCGTAACTCGGTTCGTCTTGGGTGTGCCAAAGTTCGTTGCAACAATGGTCGTAGTACCATCATTAGTTGCAACTATGATCCACCAGGGAACTACATTGGTCAGAGGCCTTTTGATATTACTCCTTTCCAGGTCCCATTGAGCTTCAACAATGGTTTAAATGACATTTCAATTTTATAAGAGATGACATGACATGTGTACCTAATTCAATTCCTAGTTATTACCTGTCTCTTTAGCTACGTCCAGGAATCAAATAGAGGCATACAGCAATGTTATTGTTACATATATTATTAATTACATTTCTTACGTTTTATTGTGTAAAAAAAGTTTAATTTTTTGACACAATAAAAATATAAGAAATATAATGAATAATAGATGTAAGTTAAACATTTTTGAATTGAATAATTGTATGAACTGGTTTGTATCCGAATCGAAGTCACACGCCTGCATATATCACTTGTTTCAATAAAATGCTTCTAATGCAATATAATGATTTTAACAATTTAAAATTTTCGATTTTTAAGTTATCAAGAACTTTATATAAATTCTCAATTCTCAATTTATGATATATGCCTTTTAAGTTTATAAATTAAATTCAATTGACTAATCTTTATTATTTGATGAAATTTTTCTTAAAGCTAGAAAGAGATAGACTTAGCATAAAAATGGTATATTCCACTAATTTTTTTTTCTTACGTAAACATTTAACAAGTCAAATTAATAATTGATCAATGTCTTGCTCATTTATACATCTAGTTACAAATATAAGTGTGCAATGTATATGATCATCACATAGTAGTGAGAAGAAAAAGTTTCAGTACTAGTATTTGCAGAACCAGTCTCACAAAAAGTTTCAGTACTATTAGTTGAACCATTCTGTGAGGCAAACTTAATTAAATTGGGTTGTTGGTATGTGGTGATTAGTGTGACAGTAGGTATTTGTTAAAGCAGGGGAAAAAATGAGCGTTCATAAATGTAAATTAAATTGGATAAAACATTTTGATTTACATTGAAGATTGATAGTATATATATTATTTTTTTGAAGCTTAAGTTTAGAGACTATTTTATTTGTATAATTTACAAGAGTGTAATTAAAGCAGTAGAGTGAGAGTGACCCGAGTCAATCGCAACTAGGTTTTGTCCAGAAAATGGCATACTTTATAGACACAAAAACATAGTATAATATTACTAGTGCTCTACACACAAAAAGGCAATCCTATTTGAGAATTTTGAGGAAATATCTGGGCTTATACTCCTATAAATACCAAGTATCCATAACCCATTCGTTCATCAACAAATGAAAATGGAGATGTTTAAGATTTTGGTGGTGGTATGGTTTGTGATGGGCATCCCTGCTGCGTGCCTAGCACAAAACTCACCACGAGATTATCTAATAGCTCACAACTCGGCACGTGCAAGAGTAGGCGTTCAAGCACTTGTTTGGGATGCACAAGTAGCGTCACGTGCTCATGACTACGCCAATCAACGGAGGGGAGACTGCAAGCTGTTGTTATCCAACGGTCCTTATGGGGAGAACTTGGCACGTGGCGGTCCAGGGTTTACGGGTACAGCTGCGGTTGCATTGTGGGTAGCACAGGGACGAAATTACGATTACAATTCGAACTCGTGTGTTGGAGGAGAGTGTCATAGTTATACGCAAGTGGTTTGGAGGCACTCTGCTCGTTTGGGGTGTGCTAGAGTGAGTTGCAACAATGGTGCAACACTTGTTACCTGTAACTATGACCCTCCTGGTAACTACGTCAATCAGCGTCCTTACTAGATCACATCCTCCATCACTACTACGTACTCTCTATATATTATTATGTGTTAATTAATATTAACTAAACGGTTATAATTCAAGGACCACTTCCAGCTACCTCCCAAATACTACTATTATAGAGAGTGATCAATGTCTTTCTACACCTTATGTACAAGTGTGTTTGTAATATATAGAAAATAAGAGAATATATGGCAATTAAAAAAATATATATATTGTACGGTGTGATGAAATTGATGTAAAAGAAATGAAGTTTGAAAGTATAATTATCGAATTTTGAAATCTTTATAGAAATCCCATACTAAATACATATGTTCTATGAGGCTGCATACATACTAGAGTACAAAATAATAAGTACTATTTATAAAAAAAATAAAAAAAATACTAAAGACCAATTGCGTTAGCTCAAATGATCATGTACCAATAGATTATTAAAGATTTAATTTCAGTTATTATATGTGTATTTGTCGATAATAATAATAATAATAGTACCAAAAAAATAAATGAAATAAGCTACATGTATTAATTTGAAACGAATAATTATGATTCTTTATAAAAAAAAATGAGTTCTTATATTTTGATATTGAAATTTTTTTATTCAATCATTTAAAATATTTTTTTGTGTATTTTTGTTTTGAAAAAAAAAATTGAACTTATATATATACTCAATACTTAATTAGAAAAATAAATATAAATTTTTTTTCCTTTCCTGTGGTTTAGTTGGTGTCTCTCATCTCCAACATTTTTATCATAAAACAAAAATATAAAGAATTTTTTTGAATTTAACATAAAATATTTAACTTTAAAACGTTAAAAAAGTTGTGCAACACACAGGTACGTAATTCTCTCTCTGTCATGTAAGACCCTCTAGAGAGTTTTTGTTTGTCCCATTTTATAGGACTTTTTGAGATTTTTTGTGCGTATTTTTTTTTTTTTACCATTATACCCTTGTTACTCAACCAATTTTGATGAATTCAAAACACAAGTAAATAAATAGACAATATTAATTAAAAGAGGGGCAGTGAGGTAATAGAAAAAGATTGAAAGAGTAAATTTGAAAACTAATGTTTTTTGTTAGACAAATTTAATGCATTTAACTAAATTAATCACTTTTTTTAATTTTTGTAATATTTATTTAGGGAGTCTTATATTTTGGGACGGAATAGTATATAACTAGTAACTTCTAGGAAAATCATAAAGAAGACTATAATCATCACTTATTGTCGTTGATGAAGTCTTCAATTAGTTGACTCCTAATTCCAACACTAAGGCTGTAAAGTGGTTCATGGAGTCAAGTTCATAATTACTTGGAGATTCCACGTTTAGAAAAAGTGTTAAATGATAGCAGTATATTTTTTAAAATAAAATTAAAGTTAATTGGAAGTTTTTAATAATTTTCTTTAAAAAATGGCGAGTTGGGTGAACCAACGTGCTGTCCGTTTATCTCATCTAAAAAATGGGTTGAGCTTAGAGATTTCAGCCCACTTTAACATGGTTGGTTGGCCCATATGAATTTTTTTAATGGGCTGTCTTCTTTCAAACCCCTAATTAAAGTTATGGGCAAAAAAGTATAGCTAACTGAATCACACTCGTTTTTGAAAAAACAGATTTTTAAAAAATATAATTTTTTTATGGTCTTGGAGTTCTTAATAATTTTAAGAAAAATTAACACCTATTTAATTTGCGTTTTCATCTCATATGTTTATTCTGTTCTTTATTTTTTGAAATTCGTAAAGAAAAATGAAATTACTAAAAACTAGAAATTTTTGTTTTCTAGTTATTTATAATTTTTCATACAAATTTCAAAAAAATAAAAAACAGAATAAAAACATGAAACAAAAGTTGAAAACAATAGAAAAGCAAACCATTTTTTAGGTGAAAAATAACACTTTTTTTTTCATTTTTGGTCTGTATATACTATATAGGGGCCGGTCCAATGCTTAGCTTAATCCTTTAGTTCTCTCTAATAACCTAACAAATCACATTAAAGTCTGAACAAAATTTGAACAACTTATTTCTTCACTTTTTGTTCTGACTACACCCAGGATCCCAAAATTAATCACAAAGCGATCAAATAAAGAAATTTACAAACAAAGAAAATAAATAATAAGTTAACAAAAGGGACAAGGAAAAAAAAAAAAAACCAATAAATACACATACATCTCCACTCTTGATGAAAATCTGTGCAAAAAACCAAAATCCCAGTGAAGAAGCAATGAGAGTTGAATTAAATAATCGTCAGTTGCACATTCATGGCATCCTATCAGAAATTAAAAAAAAAAAAAATAGCAACTAAAATTAGAAAACTAGCAAAAAGGCTGCCGAAACCGCAACAATTATTAATCTTGTGCAAGAATAGGGCCTCCAAACAGCTGCACCTGCACCACACAACAAGGGTAGAATAAATAAATCAAGGTTTAAAAGCAAATTAGCCCTTAACTATACCCCATGTTCTGTTTAATTCTGATACTTTAAAATCGTGCAAAAAGACATTTGAAATGTAGTAAAATGATGCATAGCACACAAAGTATCAAGATTATTTTGCACGCTTTCAAAGTATCATCCGTCTTAAACACCACATTACACATAATTCAGGGCTAATTTAACTTAAATTGCAAAAGAATTAACCAAGTAACGTAACAAAGGACTCACCACTGAGAAGAGTTGAGACATTAGAATAAAACTGATAATCATTATACCACATGAAACAATTAGATCCATAAATCTCCCATCTCCTTTTGTTCCCAATAACAGTTTTGAAATTGACCAACTGAGCATCCAAACACCTTCTGCAATCCATCTTGTTAATATCTCTTGTGCATTGAGCCATTCCATACCTCTTCTTCCCACTTTCACTTACATTCATTTCTGCTGTCTTGAACATGAACAACTGCTCTGGAGCCATAGCTGCTAATTCACTCGCGAAGGGAAGCCCTTGTGAAACCACAGAAGGATCATCAAAATCAGTGTCATTTGTGAGTGCCACGGCTGTTTGTTGCATAATTCCGAAGAAACTCTCATTCGAATAGCGAAGGAAACACCATCTGAACCAAATTGAAACATCTCTGCTCATAGAACAATCACGTGAAGCTAAGGCTACTCTTGTAGAATTAACTGTGCAACTATAACAATTTTCTGCTGATATGTCTCCTCTGCATAATATTTGACCATAAACCTTGTTTCCTTTTTTTCCAACTATGGTTTGGTAAAAACCATGATGATTGACAACGTTGGAAGCAAGAGAATCAAACAAAGTTCTAATATTTGTGTGGAATGTGTCTTCATTGACAGAGTATTCAGGTTTTGAGCATTGAGAACCTGTTTGGATATTAGTATCAGAAATACAAAAGGCATTTGGAAAGAACAAAATGAAGAAGATGATGAAACATAGCAGAACAAAATACAATGTCTGCGTCTGCATCTCTTTGGTAGCAGAAAGAGGAATATCAGAATTAAGAAGCAACGAGTATTTCACCTAATACCTTAATTGAACTCCTTTCGGCTGGTATAGTGTTTGACCTTAATTTAAGTAACAATTTTTTTATGTGCAAGTGTGCAAAGTCAACTGTTGGTGAGGAGCAAATGATATGTATTTTAATTTTATAGTAGTATATATGTGGATTTTTGAGATCGAGTAAAAGTCAAAATAAATTTTAATTGCTTGGTTCTGTGGGCAGTTTATCTGTGAAGCTGAAAAGCATAAATGAGACGCAAAGTTTGTATTTGAATTAGGGAAACCTCAGAATGTGCAACAGCATACCATGTCCATTGTCCAGCTAGGAATTAGGATTGGAGATGTCCACTTGGCTAAGAAATGATGTTGAGCATGACTCTGATAAACATTATCAACTACTACTAATTCTGATCTCATATCTAACCCAATGCCCAATGGAGATAATGAAAGAAAATATGTGTGCTCCCACTCCCAGCACGCTCTAAATCAAATTTCTTTTTACTTTTTAGTTGGACGGAAAGGAAGTAACTAAAAGTTTCCCACTCATTCCAACTTGCCAATATTTAATTAATTAATTACATTCAATATTATCAATTATTCGCAATTAAATACTCCAGAAACACTTTTTAGCTTTTGCAAACAATAATCATGACTTGGACAAAAACAAACATGAATAGAGGCTCTGCCAAAATTAATCATATTATGTCAACTTATTGTTCTATAGCAGCTCTGGGCCTTGGGCCCAAAAATGATGTATTTAGTAGAAAATATGAAATTGTAGTCCCATTTTTGCAAGTAATACAGGCTCAAAAGGTAGGCAACCACGTAGAATGGAGAAGAATTAAAGGCCCATAGTAACATTTGGACCAAAAAACAGAAACTTGTATCCAATAAATATTGTCATTTTCACAGTCTGAATATATCTTCTTCTTCTTCTTTAGTTCTTTTACGACTAGTATATATATCTTCGTCGTGTTTGATTAGTTATTAATTATCCATATAAGATCCACGTTCATGCAATATATATAATATTATTCATTTTTCTCCTGGACAAATTAAAGAACGGGGTTGTGGGGAAACTTGAGCACCTTCATTTTTGGTTGTTATTCTGAGGGAATATTAATTGTACCTCATCTAGTCATCTTACCTTTTCATAACCTACCTAATTAACTAGTAATTAAATTAAATAAGATAATAGTTATATATGTCAATCGAGTATAAATACAGGAATCGATTGTAATTATAGATTTGGTACATGATCAAGTGAGCTAATGATCAAGTGGATTAATGTCCATGGTTACGTTAAAACTAAATTAATTAAGCTTAAAGTTTAGTTATTTGTTAGAAAGGGGAGAAAAAATTAAATTCCAGAAACAGTTAATGGTAGTGAAGGCTATGTATGTATATCTGAAAATAAGGTCAATAATAATAATAATATGATAAAAGGGACAGCAGCAACAAGACAAGAGGCATCGAGTCACCATGTTAATTACTTTGTGAAATAATACCTACTTTGGACTTTGTAATTGTAGATATGTGATCTCTTCCCCACTAATGATTTTACAAATTAGTGTTTGCTTTAGTTATTCTAGTCAATAAACGTTAGATTAAATTTAACTTTGGCCTTGTCCTAGCATGCATGCTGGATAAAAGTGCAAATTATTAATAAACAAATTGATACAGATCGATACAATTAACAATATAATTGACAAACAACTAGAGTAATATTTATTATAGTATATGCAATAGCAATCGCCTAATAATTCTTATCGTTATCTTTAAATCGTATCGCTTTCTTTAATTACTATTCCATAGTAAGATACATAATGACAAAAAAAAAAAAAGAACACTTCCTCCATCTTTTTTAAGTGTTCACTTAAAGTAAAAATTTATTTATATTTAACTATTTACTTATATTTTTTAAAAATATTAATTATATTTTTATTGATTCTATAATTGTATTTAATTATGATAGTAATTAATTATTCGTTATTAACCCAATAAAGTAGAGAGATGAGTAATATTCATAGTTTAAAATTATTTTAATAAAGACAAAAATAATTATTATATTCTTAATATACGTAATTTACCAAGCATAATAGATAGTTTCATGTTATAAAATTTACAAATATGTGCCCCATAGCACCATCAAAGCTCAGCAAGTTGTTAAATATAGCTTGGTTTTTTAAATCATATTTACATTGACTCAAATTATGATTGTGTATATAAAATATATTTTGTTGATAGATATAAAATTTAGGCTTAATTATGTTTTTGGTCCCTACAAAATAGGAGTCATTTGGTTTTGGTCCCTATAAAATTATTTTTTTGGTTTTAGTTTAACACTTTGCTTAAATATTTGGTTTTAGTCCCTGAAGCAAAAAAATGAATTTTGGGCCAAACTTGCCTTTATTTAATTACTTATTTAATTATTAAATTTGATAATAAAATATAAAAAAAAATCTAAAAATAAAAAATCTTTCTTCTTCTTCCTCCTTCTTCTTCCTCCTCTTCTTCTTCTTTTTCGCCACCACTGTTCTTCCTAATGCCACTGCCTCCTCCTCCTTCCTAACGCCACCTCACTTCCTCCACCACCACTTGCCACTCTTGTTCCCTTCACCACCACTCTTCTTCAAACCCAATCCTTCTCCTTCTCAACATTCTCACCTCATCCTCCTTGCAAACCGTACACACCCTCTTCGTCGCACTTGGTTCCCCGCAACAGGGAGAAGGGGTTTTGGGATTTCTGGATTTCTATTTGGAAGTTCGAAGTTTCGATTTGAAATTTTGGTATTCTAAAATTACTGATTTCTGAGTTTGATTTCTGATTTTTTGAGTGGGTGTGGGTGTGGGTAGTGGTGGTGAAGAAAATGGTGAGGTCTTCGGTTGGTGGTGGCGGAAAAGGGATAGGGCACGAGCATGGTCATGTTTCGAGAGTGAGGGACGAAGAAGAAGATGAATCACTGTGGTGACGGGGACAGTCGTTGTGGGTGTGGGTGGTGGTGGTGAAGAAAAGGGTGGTGTCTTTGGTTGATGGTGGCGGAGCTATGATGGGAGAAGGTTGGTGGTGGCAGAGCTATGGTGGTGATGGAAAAAGGAAAGGTGGAGGGAGAAGATTGGTGGTGGCGGAGCTGTGGTGGTGATGGAAAAAGGAAAGGTGGAAGGAGAAGGTTGGTGGTGGCGCAGCTATGGAGGGAGAAGGAAGCTGAAGATGAAAGGAGAGAGGGTGTGGGTGAGGATGACAGAGTTAGGGTTTTTTTTGTGTTTTTTTTATTATTTTATTATAGTAAATAAATTAAATTAAGTAAAATAAAACTATTTAATGTAAGGATTGTTTGGCTCAAAATTCATTTTTTTGCTTCAGGGACTAAAACCAAATATTTAAGCAAAGTGTTTGATTAAAACCAAAAAAATAATTTTATAGAGACCAAAACCAAAGGACCCATATTTTGTAAGGACCAAAAACATAATTAAACCAAAAATTTACTTTAATAATCTTGAAAGAATTAATTCAGCTATTAATTACTTTGGCGCTCACCCATAATACATATGCCGAAAAGTATATTCTACAATAAAAACTAAAAAGATTATTAGATGATTTAGATATCAAATTGATTCAGCTTATATATAGATTTTGTCAGATGAAATTAATTCGTTGATATTTATAAGAATATAACATTTATACTACAGAAAAAATATATTATTATTAACAATAAATATGTTAATACAAATGTTTGTTTTATAAATTATCAATTTACATATTTAAATAAAGATTTTTTGTAGTTATACTGACGCTAAACTTTATTAAATAAAATCTATACTTATGATATGAGAATATTGTCTAATAGAAACCAATAAACAAACATCAGTATAGGAAGTGTTTTTAATAGTGTGTAACAAAAATATTAAATATTTATTCCTTAATAATGTTTTGAATTATTTTAAAAAAATACACATTAAGGGCTTGTTTGAAACCGTTTTGATTTTTAGCTTTTAAAAATTGTATTATAAAACAGTTTTTAGAAACGGTTTTTTAAAAAAGTAAGTGGAGTTTTCAATACAAATTTGTGTGTGAATTCAGGAAACTGAAAACTAAAAACCAAAATATATTTTCATATTTTGGTTTTTAAATACTGAAAAACAAAAACTGTTTTCGAAAACTATTTTTGAAAACTCGACTGTCAAACGGGTTTTTTAGTTTTCTGTTTTTAAAAATAAAAAACTGTTTTCAAAAAGAGAAATCAAACAAACTCTAAATTGTTGGTGAATTGAGGTAGTAATTCAGATTATATGCAAAAAAAAATTATTGCCACAAAATATCTATATTCATTTTGATGATCCTTCTTTTTTCAAGGTGGTTAATTTTCTATTAATATTCAAAGATATATACCCTATTGGGAAAAAAAAATAAAACCTTGAATTTTGTTCAACAAAGCGTTTTATGAAGGAGACGACTTATGTTTTTTTTCTTCAATAAAAATTAAAGTTTTACTTAATAATCATGTCGTCCTATAATGCTGACTTTTATTACGAGATTATCGAGATAAAACTTTAACTTTAATTAAAAAATAATACCAAAAACATTTAAAAAATGCATCTAAATTTTGTTTTTATATAAACTACTCGAGCTAGTTAAGATTGAGATCTTAATGGCGACTCAAGATGTATAAGCATATTATATATGGATTTTTTTTAGAATTGTGTAATATTGTACAGTACAGGTTAAGAAATTAACAATAGAAAGAAAATATAATATTAATTGTATGTCAAATATAATTATATTAAAGTTTTGATTTTTCAATAACAACTTTTTATTTATGATTTTTTAATCTGTACAAAATTGTCTAGATTAGAAAAATCCATTATATATATAAATTTTTTTAATCAGTACAATATTACACAAGTTTATGAAAAGTTATTGTTAAAAAAAATAAAATTATAATATTAACTGTGATTGACATATTATTAATATTGTATTTTTTTTTCATTTTTAATTTTTCCACTTATATAATATTATATAGATTAAAAAAACTTTAAATATATAAAGTGCTTAATCAGGGAATAATCCACACGTGCCACCTGGCTACCTGCCATGTCGATAATGTCTGTTTCATTTCATGTGCAATGCAATGAAATGATATCTATACGAAGTCGCACGTGTGAAAAGCGATATATCGATGGAAAGCTTGAACCTAATTTTGACCCATTCTTTATTTCATTAGTGCATTACCCACCTTTGTTTTTATCTAATTAAACAATAAACAATTAATTACATAATCTTCATATTATCAGACATAACCACAGGTTGTCAGCTTAGCGTTCAACATAAAATAATAATAATAATTAATGCCTGCAACTGGAAATATTTAACATTCCCTTTTGCTTTCCTTTTATGAATTAAGTAGTTGCCAAGAACATTGGGTTAATTCATTTATTTAAAAGAGAAGGAAATAACATAGTAAATATTAAATTATTATTGGTTGAACAGTCCGTAATATATTTCAGAAGATATATAAATTAAAGCTGTACTGCATTATATATATTTCATCTCCTGTATATTAGATTTTATATTATTATTATAAGAATTTTTTTAACTTATGTAATATTGAACTGATTAAAAAACAAAAATTTAATAAGATTTTATTTAATATACAATTAATGATGTGTTTTATTTTTATCTTTAATTTTTTAACTGTACTATATTGCACATAATAAAAAAATCTTTATTATAATGATAACAATTGAAAGCAGCCGCCTGAGATTGCCGTTTTGAGCATAACAGATAAGGGGACAATTGTGAAAATGTTTCTGAGATGCTCTGTACCAGCAATATACTCCATGGACAAGACAATATATATAATTTTATGATCGAGGATGCATGTACTGTAGGCAAATAGAAATCAGTTTCATATATTTATTATATTTATTTAATTACTTCACAATACATAATTGTAAATACTAGTACTATACTATAGCTAGCAATAATATATTACACATGAAATTAAATATGAATATTCGTTCTTAACAAAATTAGGTTCATTCTTTTTGTATAACTAATATATTAAATTACCTAAGTATTAATAATAATTATTATAACTATTATTATTTATGAATAAAAAAATATATGTACATTTTAACCTTAAAACTAACACCATAAGGGGCAAGCTAAGTCATGGGATAGTTGAGATAGCCCCAAATATTAATTAATATGTTTTTTGAGTTAACTTTCAACATAAGTTTGGGTCTCATAAATGAAATAAACCATAATCAAGGCATATATAAGTGATAAAAAAAAATATTTTTGTTAAACTAATTAATTAACTATATGGTTAATTACTAGTAACTAGAAACCAAACTTATTAGGAGTAATATATAGTGTTAGTATATATTGGTAGCAGGCAGTTCAAATCTTATCCACATCTTTCTATGTTCGATTCTTCCACTTGGGGACATTGAATATGCTGTATGTGTATATCCAAAAAGTGTATGCACAATGCATATATCATTATTGGAAAATAATAGCACTAAATTTTATGGTAGCTGTCTTTCAAGTAAAGCAATTCTACTAATTTTTTTGTCCTATTAGATTTAATTTGCAGCTCTTGGGACGTTAAACATTCATACATTGATGATTTGGACGCTATATGTCTATTAATGTTCTGTTCTATTAGAGCTTAATTGTTGTTCTAGCTGCTTATCTTATGCATTCCTTTCTCCTTCTTCTTTTATCATCTGTTTTCTGTTTGTTTGTTTTAATTTGGATGTAATGTTTTCCTCAAAGCTAAGAGTTTATATTATATTAATTATATGTACCTAATTAGCAGCTAGTTTTACCGAATATACCCACAATATATAATATTTCTAACCGTACTCATAGTCATAACAACTATCACCATGTGTTAGACTTTATAATTTAAATAAATATTAACAGATAAATGAATGTTGATAAACATAAGGGTTGTTTAGTAGTGTAAGCCTTACTAAGTTTATAGGAAAGACGATTTATAACGAAAAAACCCGTGTTCGAAGTCAACTTATGCCAAATTCCTGGGGGCTAACCAACCACACAGCGCAAACGTGATTAGTGTCATCCTAAGCATGAGAAATCTGTGATTATAAAAAAAAAATGAATGTTTATTTGAAATTATACTTGATTTATAATATAGCATGTTTCCATGCACTGAGTCATAATTCCATTATATATTGAATGTCCTGCTAGTGTCCATCACATATATTGTCACCCACTGCTTTAATTAACCACATCTCACCCACTTCCTCCCTCCATCCTTCACACGCTCTATTTTCTTGTCAATTTCAATCTTAATTACAAAAATTACATGCGAGTAATTATATATTTTGGGGTACAATAGAAAGATCAAAGCCCAAAACAGGCTATATCTATATATTTTTGTCAAAAGAAAAAGTTTTAGCTTTTGCCCAATACAGCCATACAGTTTCTACAGCATATATACAAGCTACCACTAAAATGCTTAAATAATTTCTTATTTACTTTTGTTGTATAGTCAAACTAAAATTATTTCTTGTTTTGTTTGAATGGATGATTATTTAGCACATTCTACTTATCCAAACCATTAACTGTGTATGTATTAAAGAAGAAAAAAAATTAACTGTTTCTTTTATACAGATTTGTTACATTAGCACTACTTTTAATCACCATATCTTTGGGCTGAAAGATATTTTGTGCAAAAAAAATTATCATATTATGTCGCTTCTAGAATCCATCATATTAATTTTTTTATGCGTCCCACAGTCCCAGTATTGTCTTATTGATACATAACTTTTACTATATCATTCTCATATTTTTTTAAAAAAAAAGAGTAAGAAAGAAAGTAAACTTTAACACATCTTTTCTATTATTTTTCTCTTAACTAATAAGAAAAAGTGCAAAAGTGATATAGCAGTTATATAATATACAAATGTGATATAAAAAATTCGAAAGTCAGCTCATGAGAACAAGACAATCATGGGAAAAGAACTGATAATTAAACATTTATAAACTTTGTTAAAAAAAAAAAAAAAAAACCAATAAATAAATTATATTAATTTTGTACTGCACATTTGCACTAACCTGTAACCAGAAGCACCGTTTGCCCCTTCCGCTATATAAAGTCCTAGTGTCATTCAACTTAGGTACATATGACATCTACACCTCACCTGGCTCACCATTATTCCTGACACTCTCTCAACCAAATGATGACACTTAGTCTTACATCTTTAGTTCTCATCACCTTCATTGCATTCACTAATCCTTCAAATGCAAAACAAACACCACCCTTTTCACATATCCTCAATTTTGACCATTTCCTTGACCAAATTTATCAATTGGGAAAAAATGGAGCACAAGGATTCCAAGAATCCAATGTACTTGTTTCATTCCCTCTGGTTCTAGCTGGATTTCTCTGCTTCATAGCTTCTTCAATATCTAGTGCTGGTGGGATAGGTGGTGGTGGACTTTTCATACCCATACTCACTATTGTTGCTGGCTTAGACTTGAAAACTGCTTCAAGTTTCTCTGCTTTTATGGTCACCGGAGGTTCAATTGCTAATGTTATTTGCCATATGTGCATCAGAAGTCATAAATTTGGTGCCAAGTCCCTTATTGACTATGACATAGCACTTTCATCAGAACCATGTATTCTGTTAGGAGTGAGTGTTGGAGTTATTTGTAACCTTGTATTCCCTGAATGGTTGATTACTGTTCTGTTTGCTCTCTTTCTTGCTTGGTCTACCTCAAAAACTTGCAAGAGTGGTTTGATGTTTTGGAAGATTGAATCAGAAGAGATGAGAGAAAATGGAGCTGAGGAACTTGAGAAGGGGATGCAAGAAAATGAGACTAGTGAAGAAAGTATTGGATTAGTTCATGATGAGTCTAAGAGTATTGAAGAGCCTCTTCTGGAATCTTATAAAAATAGCAAACTGAGGATCCCTTGGTTGAAACTGGGGGTGTTACTTTTGGTCTGGTTCTGTTTCTTCTCCATCTATCTTCTTCGTGGCAACAAATATGGACAGGTGAGGTTGCTTTCTTTCTTCATAGTTAAAGTGAAGTTGCTGCTTAATTATTATATATTATCATCTTCTGTGCAACAAATTTATTAAACAGGATGGATGGTTTAATTGGCTCACTAAGATTAGAACTGAACTTTTACTAACATAACTATTATTCTATTAAGATTGAGATAGGGATGAACTTCAAGTGTCGAAGCACCCCCATCAAGTTTACCAAATCAAAGTTTGGTACTTCTTTTAAGTTTTAAAGTCACTTTCATTAAGATAGAATCGAGATAATACTTGTAGGGAAAATGTTAGTGGTGGACTGTTGTTTTTCTAATCAGATAAAGACAAGCAATACTCATAATTATTCACATCACTTGTAAGAACAATAAATTAAAATATAGGCTTCTTTTTATAAAAAGGCAGATTAAAAAATTCAATAGTACACAATGCATATGCTTTGGTAAATATGGATATAGATGGGGGTGTTTAGCTGAGTGGTTATTTTGTCTTTTCTCAAACTCTCACTTTGCAACGCTTAGGGAAGAAAGTAATTGTGACTTGTGACAAATGAAAGTGGTGGTTATATATGCAAGCAACTTGGTCTTTGGTTTTTAGTTTTTTTAGTTAAATTCCTTTTCCTCTACGTTTGATTCTTACGTATGTTCAAATCTGTGTAAATACTAAATATCATTATCTCCATATAAGCATACATTTGATGAATGATCCTCTAATGCGGATGCAATTGTTAAAACTATGCAGAGTATCATTCCAATGAAGCCATGTGATGTGGGGTACTGGATTCTCTCATCAGTTCAAGTACCTCTTGCTGTAGTTTTCACTGCTTGGATTGTATTTAGAAAAGACAGCCTTGGAGACATAAAGGTTCTTAAAACACCATAGATAGAGAAGTACTTTTTTTTAACTAATCTTCAAAGTCACTGATGCCCTCTTTCATAGTCATTGATTTATTATTAAAAAGATAAAAAGTCAACATCACACTTTAAATTAATAAATAGATTTATGCCACGTAAACTTGTTCACATTTATGTTGTGTATGGTAAATGACACCCTCTTTGAATCCATTTTAACTAACTTCCATCAAACTGATATATGCAGGTGCAGGGCCTGACCAGAAATAGGGCATTAATTAAGCTTGTATTTCCATTGATGGCACTACTAGCAGGAATGTTGGGTGGTGTCTTTGGAATTGGAGGTGGAATGCTGATAAGTCCACTTCTTCTTCAGGTTGGAATAGCTCCCGAGGTAAGCTCTCTAAGCATTTAGAAGAACTTATATAGTATTTATGGAAGTTGTTTTCAGCTCATACCTTATTATAAGAAATTATTTACAGCTTATTTTCACAAATTTCATAGGAATGAATAAGTTGTTTTCAAGTTATTGCAATAAACTTCAAAATCATACCTATAAATAACCTCTTGTTTAAATGTGCTTATTACACAAGTGCTTAATCAAACTCTTTACCCAAATACATTGAGTATTAGCATAAAGTCATAAACTATCATCTCATAATTCATTAAAGTGGAAGGTAAACTGCTATTTACTAAGCCTTTTTCTTCTTCTTCTTTTTTTTTTGTATAGGTGGCAGCAGCAACATGTTCTTTCATGGTTTTCTTTTCTTCTACCATGTCAGCGTTGCAATATCTGTTGTTGGGGATGGAACATGTAGAAAGTGCATTCATATTGGCCATAATGTGTTTTGTTGCATCACTTCTTGGGTTATTAGTGGTACAGAGAGCAATTCGGAAGTATGGAAGATCCTCTATCATAGTTTTCTCGGTTGGTTTAGTAATGTCTTTGAGTACTGCTCTGATGACTAGCTCCGGTGCCATAAAGGTTTGGAGAGACTACAAATCAGGGAAATACATGGGCTTCAAACTACCCTGCTAAAACAGTTTTGTTATATAAGTTTTTGACTCTGCTAGTTTTTCATCTCACTAGAATCTTGTCACCAGAATATCATATGTAGTTAGGGATCAAGTATAACCTTGAAGGCTTCGACCTTGTGTATTCTGTGTGATCTCATACAGATTACCAGGACATGTATCTTATCTTAGTATATATAAAATAAAACTGAGGCTAATATTGAGGGCATGCTTGAATATGCAAGAACATATAATAATATCTGAAGAATATATGAATAAAAGCCAACAAGATTATGTTGCATATTCTTTCTGGCCTAAACTAACGGATAATGCTCACCAAAAGAACAAATAAGCAAATTGAAGAACCAACCTCCAAATTGAAGGATCCAAGAGAAGTATTTGATGTTCAACAGCATTTGTAAACAGAATTGTCAAAAAAGCAAATTCAATTTGGCTGAACCTGTTACAAAAGCTGACAGTTTACCAAAAAGTTGCCTCTATAGTCAATATGAGTTCTTTGATCTCAAGAATTTTTTTTTTCTTTTTGCACAATTAAGAATTATAAAAGAAATAGCACAAAAATAAAAGGATTCCCTTTTTTCCTTTGCCAAATTATGCAACTGGGGGCCTGAGTACATGGTCCTGTGAGGTATCAACGGCAGCAGGTGGTAAAAACTGCCACATGGAAACTCCCGGGTACCCCATCAAAGGCACAAGCTTGCTTCCAAGAACTTGTCCTGGTGCTGGAAATGCGGCCGGTATGGTAGGATGGTGGTGGAGGAAGCTAGGTTGTAAGCTCAAGGTTTTAATTTTCTGTTCGATGTTATCTTTCTCTGCTTTCAGTTGCTGCTTTTCATCACGAAGCTCATTTTTCTCAGCCTGTAGAAGCAATCTCAGCAGCATAAAAAATTAAGATCACAGGTAAGGTTCACAATCACATGTACAATTAACTGTGCATGACAAAATCCTTATGTACCTTCAATTCATTGACTTTCTGCTGCAGGTTCTCAGTAGATTCTCTAAGTTTCTGAGCCTCCTCTCGTAACTGAGACACCATCCTAGCTGCATCACTTAATATAGCAGCCTTGTCCATTTTGGGAGGCCTTCCAGGGTCCAGGATAGAACCCAGTTCCATAAATCTTCAAAACAATGTATAGAATATGTCACTTACAAGTTACAATGGATTATATCAAAAAGAGAAAAGGAAACCATAACAGAAAAAGAGCAATTATTGTGTCTTTACAAGAACAATCAATCAGAAGGTCGAGATAATATTAAAATAACTTCAAGTGCATACTTTTGTTTTCTGTTTTGTTACTATTTTAATAGATCTGGAGCTACTAATCAATTATATTTATTGGCATTATATTTATACTCATACAAGAATTACTCGACAGAAAAAGACAGATACAAGGAGGTTAAAAGAATCAGAGATGCCTGTCATTCAGTCGATCCCTTCGCATTTTCTCTCTACATGCTTTGGAACCAGATGTGTTGCAGGATCCAGGCCTCAAACTGTAATGTAAAACAATTTCACACAGAAACTAAGAAGATAGTAATGTAAGGAAACAAAAGGTCTCTCATGCAGGTTCCATAATCCATGGACATTAAGTAACTAATACCTACCCAACAAGCATCATTCAATTTGAACAGGACAGAGAAAAAGGGGTATGCAATGCATAACTGAATTTGCTTACCGTTTTCTTGACCCAGTTTCCTTGAAAGCATCCAAATTTCCGGACGAGTCATCTAGCTCCGCACTAGGAAAGTTGACCAGGGGGTAAAAATAATAATAATCAGTTTGTGTATTGTGGAGAATGTATTGGAATTAACTATGGATTAAGGTGTTGTAAGTAAGTACTAGAGAATGCAGTTTGCAAAGGTTTAAGTAATGAAAAAGGATTAAGGAGTAATTAATTACCTGAAGCTGAGGGTGGGAGGAGAGGAGGACCAAGAAGAAGAAGAGAAATTGGGGATAAGGGGAATGTCATAATCATCTACTAGTTCTAGATAACCACCAAACTCACCATCCTCCATCCAATTGCAATTCTCCATCTCCCTAAGCCCGAGTTTACAACACAGTTTCAAGAAAAAAGATGTGTTACGTATGAATGATGATTCAATGTATGTATGAATTGGAGAGTGGAGTTTTATATGAGAGACTCCCACTGTGACATCAATGCTCCTCAACTATCACTCTCCACCACAAACCCACTTTGCTTATGTTATGCTTCCTAATGCACTTCAATATTCTCCTTTTTTTGTCTTTTTTTTTTTAAAAAAAAAATGGTCAATTTGTTATTTGGGGCCTCTGTAGATTTATGCATTACAGTTCCACAGACCCTATCCTATTTTTTTTAAAAAAAAAAAAAAGTAAAAAACAAGGAATTTTCGGATATAAATTAGTTTTCAGTGGAATATAGTTAAAAAACAACAAAAAGAAGAAAAGTTATTCAAGCTTTCTTACTGTTTAGTATGTTGAATGTAATGACAATGACAATGAGTTAATAGAGGCCAATAAACATTTTTATTTCCTTGCTGCCAAACTCAAACATCAGCGGCGTGTTAAATTTGCAAGAAATTAGGTCATCCACAAACCAGCTAATGTATGATATATCATACATATTTTTAAAGCAGTCATACATGTTTCGCTTTCAGAAAAAAATTATTTACATATTTTTTGTTTTAGCTCTTCCAAAAAGCTAGTTAAAAAGACAATGGTTGTATTTCTGTAGAAACAAAACAAAGACAGTAGGACACAGCCCTTGAATTCACAGCTCCCAGGGAAAGAGCACCATAAATCCAAAAGCACAAAAACTATAAAATAGTACACAAATTTCAGTTGACATGAAATCTTTAGACATGGACCATAAACCAAAGCATTGAGCCAATGAAACTTGGAAATTACACTTGAACTGAATCATAATTTCATATTCAACATACAAACACTAAAAAGAGGGCTTTGACTTGGATGCCATAGTGCGGGACCACAAAGCACATATTTTACAACTTGCAACACTAAAATATCATTCATAAAGAAGATGCTTAACTACACTACTGAGACGCGATTGGATTGAACAAGCCCATCTATCCTTTTCTTTATCTCTTCTGGATTTGCACCAACCACTTTGTCCACTGTAACACCCTCCTTCAGCAACAAAAAAGTTGGCATTGCCTTTACATCCATCTTGGTGGCTACCTCCTGACCCCAAAAAACATTTCAATTCATTTAATTTCAATCAGAAAAAATCACCCAAAAATTTTGTTCTTGTTTGAATGCTTCAAGCATAGATATAACAGCAGGCTATGTACATTGTCTAATTAGTCAATCATGAATGAAAGAGACAGAGATTTAAGATGTTGGTCAGCTGAGTATCTAGATTTATTTAGTTCTTTTTTGAGTAGCAAACACCATGGATGAAAATGAGCATGAAAATCCATGAATTACAAAGTTAAGTAGAATATACCAGGTAGAATTCAACGCTTTGATCATATCCACGAACCACAACTGCTAGATCTAGACCACTATTCTCAAATCCATACATAAGAACAAGACAAGGTTGTATATTGCTCAATAACAAAAACTAAACAAAACCATTTTACTGATCCAAATCGCACAGGATAAACTTTTTTGAGTGCATGTTACTTGGTTATAGTATTCAGTAAACATTTAGCAATACAGTCAAACACAATCACAGATTTTCCTAAACCTTGTTCGCTTTCCTTCATTTATTCAACCAATGAACCGTTTAAAATATAAGGGGGAAAAAATCTCCACCAAGAGAAAAAAGAAGGATTGAATTTTATCAATGGAAATCAAAGCATAAGTGCTCAAGGATACATCAGTGAGAAACAGGAATTAATTTCACATTATAATATAAACATAACTAATGAAACAATAAATTGATTAGAAATGCACAGTATATCATCAGATACTGACACCTATATGCACCAGCATATTTTCGTCTTGATTTTTTACTAGCAAGTCAGCAACATATAACAATTTAATGGGTCAATCCGTTATGTGAAGATCTAGCAGACAAAGATCTAGTAATCACCCTATGTGTGTTTGATTTCAAGTCTAGATGAAATAATCACTGATCCACTTCAATTCAAATAAGAGTAGCTTACTTGTTTAACTAAATTTGATTTGTTTCCAAACTCGCAAATAGACACTAGGCCTTTTGTTCTTGCAGAATAAAACTTCAGGGCAGTGTAGAAATTTTGCAGTTCTTTGGGGTGTATGGCAGAAAAGGAATGCTCATAAATACAACAATTCATTTTGGAAATCAGAAGAAAACTGAATAGTTACTACATTCCGTACATTCACGCAAGCAGCAGTGGACTTACAGAAAAGAAAAAGTACTACTAGTAGCAAGTGATGCATGTGATTAGCGTGTATATATGCATTTACCAAAATGTACATCTCGAAGCATTTAGGAAAGGGCAACCAACCAGGCACACAACACAAACACAAGGTTTCAAAGAGAGGGAGGAATAAATTTACCCTGACTTCGTCAACATCAACACTGAGAAACAGAACATCTGAATAGCTTAAAGCCAGTTCTTCAAAAAAAGGAGTCATAGCCACCGATGGCATGCACCATGAAGCACTGAAGTGAGCAACAATCTACGATCCATTCCACAAACACATAAGCTGTAAGTACATATCTAGTATTCTACCGCAAGGAAGAACAAGAAGACAACCAGGAACTCAAATTGAAGCAAACACAGAAACCAAAAAATATATATCATTAAATAGAAACAAATCAAGGTGGGTATTGAAGAAAACTTGAAGAAGTCTAAATACCCATTTGCAGATTTAATTCATCAGAACAAGCGAGTGGAAGAATTAAGGATGAAGCATCATAAAAATCTAAGCTTTGGCATAAAAAGGGTGACTTACGGGGCGATTCTGATTAGAGGCCTGGGTGACATAGGTTTCCCATGATTGCAAAGAATCAATCACCACCACCTTCGATCTGTTCTGTTCTGTGGCTTCCATTCAACTCCTATTGCCTCTGCACAGAATAGGGAATTTCGCTGGTTCAGCTGAAGAAGACGACTGTCTTAAGGCTTAAGATTTGGATAAGAGCAGAGCATCAATAAATAATTTATCTTCAATGGATTAGGAAGACCCACTAACTAACCTTCACACACCTTGATTTTGGTGTTTATCTTCACACAACTTGATTAACTAGACAAGGATCTTCCTCCGCAAAACAAATTAATAGTAATATACTCAATATAACTTGAATACTAAGTTATAAGTGCTGTGAAAATTAATTAGGAAAAAGAATTGATTATTTAAAATTTAATTAATTTTTATTGTAAATTAATTAATTTAAAAGTTATTTTTAAGATAATCTTTTAGTTTTCTGTAGAGACACTTGAATCTTGAAAAAAAAAAATTAGTTTTAGAAAATAATTTTAAAGCTTTAAACCTTTTTCTCTATTAAAAGAACAATTAAAAAAATTTAAATATAAAATACAACTATCTAACTTACTTTAAAAAAACAGTTCCAAACACCTCCTTCCAAACACCTCCTATAATTCTATATCGTATTCTTATTCGTTTTATAAAGCTACTGCTAGTTAACCTTATACTCTCTTATATTCTTTGGCCTATTTATTTTTAACTTTCAAAGTTAATATCAAAATAATTCTTGAAACTGTCCCCAAAAAAATTCTTTAAAATATATTTACTTTGTCCTTATTGTAATAAATATGTATGAATAACCTATATTATAATAGTATTACATCTCTCAAATTTTGTGTGAAAAATATCAAATAATAAGTATATATAAAAAGAGTGTACTATAACCGTAAAAAAAATAAGAACCTGAATTTTAAACTTAATAAAAAATAGAAAATGAGGCCAAACTTTGTACTAGTAGAACAATTCAAGCAAAGAGATAAAAGAAAAAGATTGTGGGAGTAATTCAAATGCAAATGAATTAAAAAATCATTGTATACACCATCCGTCCAACTGTGTGGTCCATAGCGTTGGGATCCAATGGGCGCCCACTGAGTGTGTCCCACTACATCCAGAACCTTCACTAATCAATCAAAAAACATTATTCCTTTCCTCTTTCCAAGTCCAACCTTTTTTCTCGTCCCAATTCGACCCAAAAGAGAGAAACACTCATATTCCCTTTAGCCTTCAAGGAGCTTCTACAATCATGGAAACTCAGAATTATTTTGTTTCACTGCAAAAGAAATTACATGGCTACATGCACATGGGTTTTCGAACTGCTAGATAGGTATACAGTTAATTTTGAACGAATAACTATCGCTGTACTAATAACTCATTTCGTTAAGTTGCAAGAATTAATCAAATAATGAAGTTTTACAAATAAATTACCATCAAGGTGATCAAACAAATTGAATATTATCATGTCACAGGTATACGATACAAATCATCAGTAATACACTAGTACCACTGAGGCTAAAGCCAAGCCTCTACAAACTATTTATACAAGCTAAAATCTCGGAAAGTTAACAGTTACAGTTATCAAATAACACTTCTTTCATGACTGCAGAAGCAGTACAAATAACAGTTACATTGGTTATGGATTATTGGTGTGGCCACTGGACCAAGCATCATTTTTCTTTTACCCATAGCTCAAACGAGAATCAAAGGACCGTGTGGATGTCTGACGCCGAGGAATACCAATCTCGCAGGCATTAACTCTGGCGGCAAAACGAAGTGAGCAGAGTGACTCTCCAGTTGATGATGGATCAGGTGAGATGTTTACAAACATTAAAGTTTTGGAATCACCCCCAAGACATGGCTGCCATGCATAGAACAGAAGCAAATTGTAAGTTTGCTTGATGATGTAACTTAAGTATTATACTAGGCAAATTGTATATTGAGGTCCATGTGCTATAAAATAATCTAATTATATCAATGCTATAGAAGAAATTTATTAGCATGTATTATGCCTGAAACTACTTTATCTACTTCATACTAAGAAATACCATTTCTTCATTCAGTTCATTGTAAAAATGGTTATTGAAGTACATGTATTAGTAATACGTTATTGATATCCACGTGTGAGTTGTATCAGATACCTGTTAATGTAGTTTTCCACTCTTAATAATTTAAATAAAAAAGACCGACCTAGTCATCCAACACAATCACCGAATTGCAGCCCTAGGTTCACTAGACACCTAATCTAACTTTCATATGAATAATAATTGGTGAAACTAAATAAAAGTAGACAATAGTGACAAATGCGAAAATTCATAGCTTAGCAAACCTGGAGAAGGTATGTCAGTTTTGAATTCCTAAAGGGAACGTGCTCCTCTTTCTTTGCCAAAGCAAATATGACATCACTCAAAGAGGAGAGACTTTTGTTGATAGCCTGACATACATATACAGAAAATTTCATTAATTGTTTGTTGATGAAATTAAAGTAATTGACATAGAGCTCAAGGTTAACACAATGAAAATCAAACACACACCTGAGTTTCTTTCAACCGGTCCCCAGTTGCCCCACTTCTCGACAATCTTTCGCTTCCAGCCAGATCAATCAGGTTTAACACACCTTGCACTTGTTGTTCAGTGTTCTGTGAACGAGAGAAAATTACAACAGGAAAAAGAACCAAGATAAAAGGATCTGTAAAAATACCAATTTATCACAAAGTCAGTACCTCATTGATCCCGCATATTCGCAAAGTGAAGACAAAGTGACTTCGAGAGGATTGTTCATTCATCTGTGTTCTTCCTACTGACCTGGAAAAATATAAGGGACACAGTTTCTGTTTTAAAATCCAATGCCATTATAGGAGACCAACTGAGGCCATTAAAAAACGAAAGGGACACAATTTCTCTGTTTGAAGATGTAAAGCATGTAAAACAGTGACCAGCGGTAATAGCACGTTGACAGTTGCAAAAACTGATTAGTTGAAAAGGAAAATCAAAGATCATCTGAATTCAAATGGAAGGGCGCATGCATTCTTGCACTGTTGCAAATATTCGGCCGGTAAGTTGTAAGTTCTCAGGCATAACGCCACAACGCAACAGAAAAGCTGAAAAAATATTGCAAGTTTCGAGTACAAATTCACCTGCTCTGTGCAGCCTGTTGCAGGAGGGAGGAAATCTCATTTACACTACAAACATCAACAATAGTGAGATCTGGAACATGTGTGTTTCCATTGGCATCATGTTTGATAGTGTACTGCTTTCCAGGAACACCATTTTCTGTTCGTGTTTGATCAAAACCACTTGATCGATTTGATGATAGCAAATCTCTGATTGTCTCATTATATATCTCCAGTATTGAAGCCTAAAATTTTTTATAGTATTTGTCAATTCTTCCACTTATGCTGTTATGCATAAAATCAAATGAAAATAATGAAGTATATTAACCTGCATTTTGTACTTCCATCCCTGATCTTTCAGGGACTGACTAATCTGGAATATCTGTTCTAAAGAACGTGGTATCAAACCTTTCAGCTCTGGGGCATCAGGCCTTCCCATCATTGTATAAGTTTTGCCTGATCCTGTCTGTCCGTAAGCAAAAATGCAGACCTGCCATAAACCATAAACCCTTGGTCAGCTAAGGCAGAAGTACACCCAAGAAATTTTGAACTTCTCTTTTTGACAAAAACATATTTTGCCCAAAGTCAATGGCACACATTCTTCCATCAAATTATATTACAAAGTCGCTGTTCTTTGTTTTCTCTAAGTACTAGATTCTTCATACACAGCACACAATGAACCAAAATGAAGCAAATTAGAAATCACCTTGTACCCATCAAGCGCACTTTGAACCAGTTGTGATATCTCTGTGAAAACATCTTGCTGGGAAGCCTCGTGATTAAATACCTTGTCAAATGTAAAAGGGTACTTCTGCCCTGTTTATTGTAAAAAAGGATTGAATTATTATAATTATAATTAAAAAAAATAAAAAATAAACTATGTAACAATAAAAAGAAATACTAGAACCGAAGTGGGAATGAAGCTTGTGCATATACCGCTCTGTACCAATTCAATGCCCCGACCAAGAGCTTCCATTGATGTAGGGTAAGAAACAACTATGTCTGTTGCAGCACCATCATCCGGTAGCAAAGGTCGGACACGACAGAACACACGAATGTTTCCTTTTAGCTCCTACAGACACAAGGGATTATAATCATTATATACTATTGAACTATTGTGCCAAACAACTGATAAGAAGGCAAACTTTGAAGGTATTAATTAATTAATGATTAATGATTAATGAAATAATGATTTTTAAAACATTTACCAGGATAGTGTTGTGCAGTTTTTTCCTTAACTTCTCCCCTTCAATTACTTGGAACTCTTTCTCCGCCAGTCGTTCCTGTAGTTCATGTACAAGTCTCTTCTGATCTTCAAATACTGTTCGAGTTTCTGAAACAGATAAATCAGCCATCTACAACAAGAAAAACGAGCTAGTTCAGTTCGAATTATCAAATAAGTACTAACTAAAAACTACAAGCAAAAATTAACAAATATCGTTTAAATATTTATTGACACATTTATTTTCTCTTAATAAATGGATTTGAATTCTCTTTCAAGGCAATGAAACACACAAACACGCATATACACATAAAACTTACCTTTAATTTCTCCTTTTCAGCAAACAACTGTTGCTGCAACATATTTATTTGCTCCCTTTGAGAAGAACATGTCACCTATAAAGAAAGTTACTATCTTATAAACCTAATGATCACCGGAGTACATAATTAATAACTAAAAGGACAAAAAATAATCAAAAAGTAGAGACAAATCAATGCAACAAACCTCAAGTGCATTTGTTTTAACCGTCAATGTGTCCAATTGTGCACATGATTTCCCTGTATATTCTTTGTATTTTTCTACTTCTCCCGTTAAAGCCTGTACTTGTGCCTGTTGGCGATCTCGATCATCTCTAATTTGTTTTAATTCTTCCCGAAGGCATTTCAGTTCATTTGCCAACATGTCTTTCTGCTTCATAGCCTCATCCTGTGAAGCCTGAGAAAGAAAGAAAGAAAGATAAAGCAAGGGAAGCAAAGAACATAAAAAAGAGACTGTTAACATTTTTACAGTGACAATATGGAGTCCATGTAAATCATTAATGCACAATGTTCCAAGTCCAAATTATTTTGAATTTCACTGCCCTTCTCGAAGAGGATGCTTGTGACATGTCAAAAACCATTATACAAGTCAAAACTCAAGTTCACGCATGGAGAACGATAGCATCATATCCATAGAAGAAATACAAGGCAAGTTTAAACAATCTACTCATTTCCGATTCCATGCCCAAGGCGGCTCTGAGGGAGAAAACATGTCCAACTTGTTCACAGGTATTTTACTTTATTTTAAATAATTTACCATATCAATAGGATAAGACCAGAATCAAATTCTTAGTTGACAATAAATCATGAATCATTTGAAAAAAAACTTGACTCAACAGCTTCAATTTCAAACATCACAGAATCACACTATACAACTTACTCTAAGAGATGCTAGCTGATCCTGCAATGCCTTATTGTGCCCTCTTACATTGCTAAGGTTCTCAACAATGGTTGCTTTCTCTGTTTCTAGCCGTTTATGTGCCTCACTAGTTGTTTCAAGATCTGACTGAAGGCGACTATTGTACTGCTGCAGACTCATATTATACTCTTGTGATCGCTTGTACAAGTCCTCATTTGAAATGGCCTGCAAAACTCAACAGTTTCAGCATGGGAAAAAAGAGTAATGCAATCTGCATGAGTCAAAAAAAAAAAAAAATGAACAAGAATCATTCAATATAGAATAGAATTTACAAAGGCAATAATAATGATAGTATAACTTGGTCACAGACATCAATATTCAACCAATAAGTGTAAACTGTCTAGATTATAGAATAGCATTACCTTCCGTTCTGCAGCTGATTTCTCATCCCGAACTTTATCAAGCTCAGTTGAAAGAGAAGCTTGTATCTGCTCAGCTGCACTTCTGGCCTCCTTTTCTTTCCTATAGCAATCAATAGCTTCCTGGTTGTCAAACCACAGGAAATGAGATTATCAAGCAAAAGAAAAGTTTATTGTGGATTTCCAATCACAATTTTGTGATGAACAACCTTACCAATTTATCTGATTCTTCCTTTTCAACTGAAAGCCTCAAATTAGATATTGTCTCACTCAACTCAGTCGTTCTAACTTTCAGCTCATTCTCTGAGAAAAAACAAATGCGTGATAACTGTTATTTTGACATGAATTTTTTAAATCAAACCCAAATAAAAAACTACACAAAGTACACTAGAGTTTACATAAGTAAAAGAACAGTTTCTTTCAAAAAAAAACAATTAAAACACACTCCCGCAAGCAGCAGATGTGAATTAACGTTCTCCTTCATTCAGTGTTGCTGAAAGCTTTATAAAGTAAATAAAATCATCAGATTTACTTAAAGAGCGAAGACAGGCCAATTTATGAGTAATCTACTCCAATTGAATTACTGACTGCCACTGCAAGAGTGTATACAAATGTCTAGTAACTAGGTCAGCAGCCTACTCAACAAAATGAGTGCAAGAGGCAGTTTTCAACAGTGTTGAAGAGTTAAAATATACTCACGAAGTCAAAGGAGAGAAGACTCACCAGTATCAGCGCAATTCTTCTGAGCAGTTTCTAAGTCACTTTGAAGCTTTTCTTTCTCTTGGACAAGGCCTTCTTCAACTCTTTTATACCACCGAACGCAAAGTTTAAGCCGCTTAATGAGATCTGCCATCTGTTCCAACTTTTTCTGCAGAAAAGAAAAAAAGGCCGAAATGAGCTTAATCAAGAGCAAAAATCAATCATTAAATTGAGAATCAGTATCACCCATGAGAGTTGAAGAGAAACCTTATTATCAAAGGGATTCCCCTTTTTCATCTTCTCATTCAGCAACGCTTCCACGTCCTCTTTGGTGAAATCAACAACAGTACACTCGGAGCCCTCCGCTGTGCCAGCCTCATTAGCATCACCCTTGTTGTTGAGAGCACCAAAGGGAGCCCTTCCTCGGCCTTGTCGCTCCATCCTTTCTGCTCCAATTCTTCGACGCTTGTCCGAGGGAACTTCTTCAGCACCTCCCTTTTTCTGCATCCGAAAATAAAACCCTATAATAACCCATGTTTGCAAATCGCGTTCTACTATTGTCCATTTGAAACTTAGGCTTTTTTTAATTCTACTGTCACACCATGCTTGAACAAAATCTAGAAAAATAGAGAAACGCAGAGAGAGATAGAAGGACTTACATTGGAGGGGCTTCGAGGAGGCCTGTTCTGGTTCCGGGAAGCCATGTGAGGCTTCGATGAAGGATTCGGGTGTGATTGGGAACGAAAAGATGTTAGGGTTTCACAGTGGTGAGAAGGAAGAGCTTCGTGAAATTTGAATTTCGATCGCGCGGTTCAACCAAAACGCGCTCCTCTCCTCTCCGCTCCGCTCTCGATGTACCTTTTTCACTTTACGGATTGAACCGTATTTAAAAACCGGTTCGGACCTTAATAAATAAATTAAAACTCTAAATACAAATAATATTTTGAATATAACGGTCTTGTTTTGACACTGAGACCCACCAAAGTTTAAAATATTGAGAGGTGACAAGGTATGGGAGAAAAAAATAAAGTGATGTGGTACAAAAATGAAAGAAAGTTGTTGGGATTCACATTATCTCATTTTAAAATCAGACTATTTTTTTTATATACTAACATTTAGAATGATGTATATGGAGAATGTCGTTTTTAAAATAATAATAGTAAAAAAGAAATTAATCTTATTTTACCAACAACACTAAATAAAATGTTATTCTAAATACTGATATCTAAGATAGAATTTTTTCTTTTTAACTGAAATGGTGTCAATGGCAACATTCACAAAAAAAAATATGACGTGTTAAGATATATGAAAAAAAAATGTGGAGAGTTATTATTGTTAATTGTTAATAATTTATTAATACTATTATTATATACCAATTAAAAAAAATCATATAGTGAGTTATTAAAAAAATATTTAATATTTGTATATTATTAAAAGAATTTATATTCATTTAGATAAACTAGTGAGGAGTTAGCAATAAATTAGTTAAAGATTCAAAATAATTAAAGAATTATATATACTCATTTTGTTAATAAAATTTATTTTGCAAATTTTAAATCATAGATTGAGTTAGGGGAGGTAATGCGGGCTAGCTCGTCCCACAACAATCTTTTTCGCAATTGATCCGCAAAAAAATGTAGGGCGGGCCAGCTCGCTAAGAAAAATAGGCCTATTTCCTCAACCTAGCCCGTTTTATGAAGGGTTATGTAGGCTCGTCCGCATAGCCCGCCAATTAAATTAAAAAAATAAAAAATTCATAAATCTCATTATCTCAATAAAACAAACATAAAAAAGTACATCATATAAAATAAATTAGAAACAAAATAAATTAGAAAAAAAATTAGAACTCACATCTCATAGAATCACAGGTTGCCAAAAACAGGAAACTTAGGGGCGGTTTGGCAAATTTTTATTTTCTGTTTTCATTTCATGTTTTTAGTTTGTTTTTTGATTTCTGAAATTTTACAAAACATAAAATGAAAACAGGAAATGAAAATGTAAACCAAATATTGTTTGATTTGTTTTTTTATTTTCTGTTTTCTAAAATTTTATAAAGAAAAAACTGAAAATCCTAAAAATAGAAAATAAAAATAAAAAATACAAATACAAATCAAACCATTCCTTAATAAACAGTATGCAGTGGTACTACAGGAGAAGATGATATGTTTTTTTTGAAAATCTAGAATCTAGATAATGAAATGTTATTTAGGCGGTGGGCCTTTTTAGGTATAATTGTTTTCAATGAAACCATGCCGGATCCACGATGACGTATGTAAAAAAAACATATATATATATAGGATTTTGTTATCATATATATATATGGAGAGAGATAAATAATATCGGTATAACTTACAATCACTCTTGCACTAGTTAATAACTATTTATTGAAGACTTTTTTTACAAAATTCACCATAGGATTAAAATTATTGTATAGAATGAGGTGAAATTTTGTAGACATATCTATACGATAAGTAGTTTTAATCTTACGGTGGATTTTGTGAAAAAAAAATTTGACGAATAATTATAAACCGGTGTAAGAAGTGATATAAGTTACATCAGTGTCATTTGATCCCTTCTATATATATATAAACCGTGGGCCAACCCGCTTTGCACCATTGTTGATCCGTCAAAATTGCAGATTATGCAGACCGAATTATGCGGGTTGATGGGCTGCATCAGTATAGCCCACCCCAACATATAAATAACGAGTTATCGGATTGACCCATTTTGTCACTCCTAATTCGAGCCATTGAAGTGTGTTTGCAAAAAATCAAACATGCACCCAAAGTCCCAAATCACTCGTAGGAAATTTTATATTTATATACCACTACTCACTAACTAAAACCTTTATGCTTTTAAATGAGCATTAAAATACATTTTAATTGTTATGTCAAATAGATTATTATATCTATGAATTGTAAATATTCGATTAAATATAGTAATAATTTAGTGAATGTGTTCTAAAAATGTTTGTATAAATAAATTATGTATAATATGAAATGTTAAAACATTTCCAATCAAATGCAAGATGAAATTGTTGCAATATTTACGATTGATAAAAGATTCAACATTAAAGTGCATATTTATATTTATTTGTTGGTTTGTTATTTTTTTTAATGCTGTGCCTTTTCATTGATTGAATTGTTTTTATTTTTTTTCTAAATAACACCTTTGGTACTTTATATTATAAGGAAATCTTAATTTAGTTTATTGTGTTTATTTTCATTCATTTTGAACTTTTATGGTTAGAGGTGAAAAAAGTCAGTTGCTCTAACATGGGTCTATGGTTTGATCTATTTAAAGCTTGGTCTGGCCTGTTTAATAAAAATGTCAGGTTCAGACTTTTTAAAAAGTCTATTTAAATAAAAATGCTAACTACAAGCCTTTAAAAAAAGCCTATCAAATCTAATAGGCCGGCCTATTAAATTTTAATATATATATATATAAATTATAAATTTTATCAATATAAATAAAATATTATATTTTTTCAAAAAATATATATATATATATAATAAATTTTATAAATGTAAATATAATAAATTTTAGGATAATCATTTGGTTGATAATATATTCAATTACATGAAGAAAAAATATATTCAATCTATGTATTTAAATATTTTTTATGAAAACAAATTTAAGATGATATACATTAAAATTGATCTGATACCTTAACTTATTTAAGAGATATACAAAATAAAGAAATTGTGCTTGCAAAAAAAAGGTTAAGTTAAGTGAAGCAATTTATCATTCCATTTAATCAATTTAGTCTCTTAGGTTTAATTTAATTTTTTTTATATTTTATGTTGTATTTTTTGAATTACTCCGATTCTCCATATTGTATTTTTTTTTATCAATTTAATCTCTTATGTTGCACTTTTTAAACCAATATGAAGAATCAAAACAACGTAATTTTGATCTCTCTTATAACTTAATTAAAAAAAATTAACGAAAAGAATCAAATTGACCCAACAAATACAATATAAAAAACCATATTCAATCAAAATACATATAAAAGGACTACACTGAAAATTTATTATAATTATTGTTCCCTAGTTAATCTCCCCATCTAAGCCATTGATGTTTATTTCTTCTTAAATAAGACAATATATAAGGCTCATTTCTTATTTCATTTTCAAATGAGATTGGGATGGAAAATTTCGTAATTCATGAACCAATGGCATATTAAGTAGGTTTAACAATTTTTATCAATTATTTTAATTTAGTTCCTATATATGAAATATTTTTAAGGAGCTTATAATTTTTTGTCGAAAAGTTTCGTTTAGTATGACAAGCTTATAGCTTATGAAAAGCTATAAACTAGGAGCTTTTAAAAAGTTATTTCAAATAGCTTTTAGCTTTCAATAATTCATTCCAATTTAAGATTAGGTGCAACTATTCATAATCAAACAGAGATATGCAAAATTCATAGAAGGAATAGAAAAGAAGAAGGAATCAAATCTCTTTCAGAAAGAGAGCACCAAAGGATGAGAAAACGTAGTCACTCGCACATGAGAAGTGAAAATGGAAACAAGGTAGAGAAAGGTCGAAAAAGAGATTTTGTTCCGCTAGAAGGTAGGTGCTAATCGTTAAGATTATATAATTAGATAAGATAATATCATTAGATAAAACTTGATTCAAATATAATAATATAAAATTAAATAAAAATCTTTTTAAATATAATCTAATCATGTAATATTAAATTAAATATTTTTATATATTTTATCTATTAATTTTTTTATAAAAGAAGGTTCAAAATTTATTATCTCCTTAGATATTACTCATCTATCGCATAATTTGTAACAAAATAAAATAATTAAAATAAAAATCAATCTAAATAAATAATAATTAACACTAATAATCCTAAAATCTATTTTAATAGTTATGATAAAATATGGGTTTATCATGTACTACAAAATCTATTTGAATTGTGATTCGTGAGCCCGTCGGTAGGACACGGAATAGTCCTTTTTAGTTTTCTTATATACTCCGAACTCTGTTTATCGTCATTTAACACTTCTTCCTTGTATTGACGCCGCTCTCTGCTTCCTCTTCCAAACCCTAATCCCCCAATTCCCTCTCTCCATGGCTCAGAAGCAGAGCCGCCCTTCTCCTCTCGACGATCCCCCTACCGCTTCCTCTTCCGAGTCCGAGGATGACCATCAACCTTCTTCCCAACACCAAGACGAAGAAGACGATGACGAAGCAACTTCCAGCGAAACAACTTCTTCCGAAGAAGAAGACGACGTCGAAGAAGAACATCGCTCTCCACCTTCCGTTCAGCCCGCCCCCAAGAACCCTCCACCCCCTTCAACCAACTCACGCCCCAAACCCGCCTCCTCTGACTCCGCCACAGAATCTGATTCCGGATCCGACTCCGAACCGGACCCGCCCGCCCCCAACCCCAAAGTGAAACCTCTCGCATCTAAACCCTTGGAGAACAACACCCTAAAGTTGAAGGCTATGTCCTCCTCTGCTCCCCTCAAATCGGGATCAAAGCGCCCTGTCGAGAACAACGCGCTCGTCGCTGATCCCAAACGCGCCAAGAAGAAGCTAACCAGTGCTCCTGCTTCTGCTGGTTCTGATGAAGAGATGGAGGATGGAAAGAAGTCGGGGGATGACCCGAAGCCGTTTCAGAGGGTGTGGAGCGAGGAAGATGAGATTGCCATTCTTAAGGGCATGGTTGAGTATACTTCCAAGACTGGTTTGGACCCTTTCAAGCACGCCGATGATTTCTATCTTTTCGTGAAGAAGTCTCTTCATGCAGAGGCTTCCAGCAACCAGTTGAAGCAGAAGATTCGAAGGCTGAAGAAGAAGTTCGAGAACAATGCAGGGAAAGGGAAGAACGGAGAGGGTCCTAGTTTCTCTAAAGCACACGAACAGAAATCTTTTGAGTTGTCCAAAAAGCTTTGGGCCAATGATACTGTTGAGAAGGCAAAGCCAAACGGGAAGCCTGCTAAGAGTCCTAAGAAGGAAGTTAACAATAAGAACGTTGCTTCTGGTAAGAAATCAAAACCCGAAACCAAAGCAGAAGCTGTGGTGCCATCCACGGATTTGAAGGAACCTGAAAAGATGGAAGTTGACAAAAAGCCTGAGGATTCAACTTCACTTTTGAGTGAAATGTTTTGTTTTGAAAAGGGTGTGGGTCTGTCTGGGCTGTTGAATGAGGATGCTGTGAAGAGGGGATTGGATTTGATTGGAGCATCAAAGAGGGCAGAGTTGGAGGGAAGGTGGAAGGAACTACAAATTTCTGCATTGGAGCTGTTGGAGAAGCGTGCACAACTGATTCAGGATCAGGCTAGGTTGATATTGGAGGCGTACAAGTCATCAAATCATTAGGATTGTGTTAGGTATAGTTCTGTGGCTTTTGGGCCACTCTGCTATATTTTTTGTGGATCTATCCTCTCTATGCAGTGTAATTTTATGGCTATCGTATAGTCTTTGGATTATTTGTCAGTGCTGTTTAGTTTTTCGCTTGATGAAAATATTCTGCTTTAGAAGTTTTTGTTTTTAGTTTTTGTGATATATGATTCTCTTATTGAAGATCTTTTGATTTTTCGGGTTTTTACCCCTCTTTCTGATTCACAAGGCTTCGCTGATTTATTATAAGATGATCTAGTCTTTCTGTTGGTAATATGTCAATGTTGCTTTAAACTTGAAACTCTTTCTCCTCTTTTAGAAGAAACTTGTGTCTATATTGTGATGTCGTGATGCTATGTTGTTTGTTTTTCATACTATTGATTGGTATTTGTAGATAATAAAGATAGTAGCTGGGGTTTTTCTAATCACATCATAGGATTTTATTTGTCTATATAAAGTAAATAGGAAACTTGTGTCTTTTAGCTACTGTGATAATCATTATACATAAAGGAGTGTATTAATATGTGGTTAAGTTATGATGGGTTGTACCTCAACCATTGATTGTTAAACTTCGAATCCTGAAGTCTGGCCTTTTTTTTTTTGTTCCTTGTGCTGGCCCAAGAAAATCCTCTTGAGGTTTATCAACTTGAGAATCTTGTTATAGCAGCTGAGCAATGCTTATCTTATTTGATCAGTACATTTAGAGTTTGTCATGTACAGCTCAACTAATAGTTATGATGACTATTAGTTAAAAAATAACAGATAACGACTATGTTTACTATTAACCCCAAATCCTGTACTTCCATCAAATTCCTCTTGGCTACTGTTGCTGTAGATTTGTGCCTAAACTATCTGGTGTTTTTTCAGATTGCTTATCATATGCATTTCACAAACAGTTCATTGCTTCCATAGAGTTTGATTTTGAAAATCTTTGGTAAGGTTTGAAACTCAGTTATCAATTGTGCCCAATAGCTGAGGAGTATCATCCTGGGTTGCTTACATGTTAGTAGTGTTAGTGAGTCGCAGCTGTTGTGGGTGCTATCCCAGCCCCATTTCGCAGGTTATTGTGACCAGAGGGGCTGCTATGTGGTTGCAATAGCCTGCTCGATTCCATTTTGGGAATTTCAAACCTGAAAAACCCGAATCTCCTCCATTTGGAACTCTATGCTTTTCCCCACCATTGATATCATTCTCCCACGACGACCCATTCATATCATTCTCACTGATACCCTAAAGATTGAGCGATGAGTCTGTTACTATTTCTTTAGTATATCTTGTTTAGACAAAGTGCTCTATCACTTTGTCAAGGTGTCCTGCATTATAATTTTAAATAGCAGAAACTGTTTAGGACCACACCTCTTGTTAAGTTAATTGTAGCTGCATTTCATTAGTTATCATATTGGAACATACTACTACCAGTGTCCTGCCACTTCTTCTATTCGTTTTTCTGCATCTCTTTCCCTCTTCAGCTTTTCTAATAGCAAGGAAAATCCCGTCACTCAGGTTATCTGAACAAGCGAAATTGTGGCCACCATCCAAATCAAATGCAAACCAAAGGTGCTGCAAGTGGTCCATATGTTCCTGTCTTTCCTTATGATTTCATAATCGAGGACTTCGAACATTTTTTTTCTTCCAGAATGTCCTATTTCACGTTTCAATTTTGTTAGCTTCATACGTTGTGCACCATTCCAGCTGAGTGTTAAGTTTTTAGTCATTAACAAAATATGGATCGCATTCATGAGGTTCAAAGATTAATTGTAATTTATTATAATAAAAAAATATTTGCATTGTGACCCAGAATCCTTCATTGAAGCCCAAGAACACAGCAATTTGGCCCAAATTCTGGAACTATGGAAAATGCCAAATGAGCAAACTGTGCACATGGGAAAAGCCACCACTGTTGACAATTGAAGCTCTGTCAATTCCAACTCTCAACTACCTAGAGATATTTTTATTATTTTATGTATTTTTAGAACCTTTAGGAGTAGTATAAATAAATAGGCTTCAATGTACTCAGAATCAAGCAAGTTTGAGTGAGTTTAAATACAAATTTAGAGTTTTCTCTCTTTTTCCCTTAGCCTCAATCAATCAAGCAAGTTTGAGTGAGTTTAAATACAAATTGAGAGTTTCCTCTCTTTTTCCCTTGGCCTTTGAGCCACATTGTTTGATAGTAAGTACTAATTGCTTGTTTGGAAAAATGTTAAGTTGGACTAGAATTGATTTTGAAGAGTCAAAATTAATTTTTATTGTTAAATTAGTTGTTTGTTTTTGCGTTGAGAAAAAAGCTAAAATTAATTTTGGGTTGTCAAAATTGATTTCAGTTGAGACTTGCTTTTACGTTAGGTTAAAAAATTTTACACTGTATTTTTACTTTAAACTTGCTTTTGAGAAAAAAATTTCTAACATAAATTACGTTACTTTAAAATTAATTTTATACAAAATCAATTCTATAAAATTACGTGGATTTAAAATTGATTCTACCAAACCAAGAAATATCCAAAGACACACCGAGAAGTAAGAACCACCAATGGATCTCTTATCAACTTGGTGGTTCTCCCTTCCACCAAATTTCAATGTCTTTGTCAGCAAAGCCAATAGTCGATTAGTATAAGTTCTCTCTCTTCAAATACCAATCCCTCACAAGATTTTTTAGAATGGGAATTTGATCCCACACAAGAAATATTGACAAATTAAAACCAGAATAGCTGTGATAATAACATTGAAGTTTTAGAGTTAAGAACTAGTACATCAGATGGATAGCTCAAACTTTGAAACGAGGATACCGTCGCTATCAGCATACAACCATTCACCATCCCGGATAAAAGTCCCTGCAACATATACAGGAACATGAATTTCACCAGTGCGTTTTTTGTTGGATTTGAGAGGATGAGAAGCCAAGGCTCTGACCCCAATGTCACAAGCATTGATCTCATCCACATCTCTAATGCAGCCATTAACCACTATCCCTGCCCAACCCATGTTCTGTGCCAACTGCCCCAAATTCCCTCCCACCAACGCACACCTCTTGCTTCCTCCTCCGTCTATCACCAACACTCTTCCTTCTCCTCTCGTCTCTAGAACTTCCCTCACCAAAACATTGTCTTCAAACACCTTTAGGGTAACTATGGGGCCGGAGAACGCCCGACACCGACCGTAACTTTGGAATGTTGGATGCAGCACCCTCACATCACCACTTGTTATGAGTGTAGCGTTTGTGTCACAAATCTCTGCTGTTGGTAGAGCAGCCATAGTATTAGACGTTACTCCTGCACACACACACACACACACACATGAAGCTCCATCTTTTGAGAAACAAATGGAATAGAGGCAGCTACATAGAGAAATCAACCGCTATCAAGGTTGTAGAATGCAGAACATGAAAAATAAAGAATTTTTGGAAGAAAGAACTCCATCCAGTTGACTCATGTTTGGTATGTGGTAACAACTAACAACACAAGATACTACTAAATGAAAACATAGGAAAACATGATTACCATTATCAATTGAAGTTGAATTTTGAAATTAACCAAGCAAACAAGCAAGCAAACATGCATATATATGGGGTTTATGTTTTTTAGAGTGAATATTGTAGAATCTATGAGCTGCTGAAATCTAAGAAAGAAAAAGAAGAAGAAAAGCAGAGAAAGCTTACCGAGAGGCAGAGGAGAAATGAGTTGGTAGTAGGAATGGTGGAACGAGAATGGTCAAAGGATTGAACTGAACTGCATAAAAAGTGCACAAAAATCCAAAGAAGAATGGGTCAGGCAGCAGTAAGTAAAAGCGGTGGTGTGATGACTTTTGGTAGCCACTACTTTTATTTGTGGGCTGCACGAAGCCTCTCAGAAATGGGTCCCTTCCTTCCTTCCCCTTTCCTTCAACCCTCCACTCTCCTATTCGTTCTTTCTAATATTCTAGTAGTAGTACTTACAAGTTTTAAAGGCTATCCTAAAACTATTAATTAACATACAATTATTACATTTTAGTTCATGTTTGAAATATTTAAAATACCTTTTGAATGATTTTTTAGTTTTTTTAACCATAAATTCTCCTTTTTCCTATAAAACAATTTCATATCATTAACAATAACTACGTTTAGTGTACTTATTATTAGCATTTTCCTTTTAATTATCGTTCTATTTTGTCTATTGTCACTTTTAATTAATTATTTTAATAATATTTATATATTAATATTTTAATTTTATATTCAAAAAGGAGTGACAATAGATAAAATAGAGTGACAATAGCCTCATCTGTCATTCTTAATAATTAAACAAACCTTATTAAAAACATTATTATTAGCTTTTTTTAAGGACAAAACTTTATGTGAGTGCTTTTGGCACTGTTATTTAGTAAAAATTAGAGTTTCATTTTAATAATTATGCGATTTTTTAATATTGATTTTTATTATGAGATTATGGAGAAACAATTCTAATTTTAATTGAAGAACAACACCAAAAACAAATAAGAAAATATAGGTACATTTTGCATTTTTAAAAAACTCTAATGCTAGCGTTGTATACCTACCTTTAAAACTAGAGTTGTGGTCCAACATTCACAATATGCTCCTGCCATGTAAGTGAATGAAATTGTTTCTCTTTCGGTCTTATTATTATTTTTATTTTTTTATTTTTTATTTTGTAAGTTTATCTAGTTAACCGTCATAGATTAATCTCTTTAAAATGAGAGATTACTATATTGGATATAATCTCTAATAATAACTCTTTTTATGTGTAAAATCAAGATTTAAAATTTTGTCAAATTGCTTAAATAACCTAATTATGTATTGATTTTGTCTGGATTTTGTTGGAATGTTTCTCTTTCTGTGGTGAAATGAAAATCGATGCTTTTGTTTCATGTTGTTTTCGTGTGTGCTTATTGATTTTGAATGTAATTAGTTTTGAATAATTAGAGAATCTCATGAAACTTGGTTTTGAACAATAATACTCGATTATAGACTTATAGTAGTAAAGAGTAAAAGAGTCAAGACCATCAAAACATAATATGAAAAAAAAAAACCATGGTTTGAAATGAATATTAAAAAATTGGATACAAATAAATATGACATTCTTCAATGAACTCTATCTGAGAGACGACAGTTAGTAATGTACATAAGCAACTAATGTAGTTGTTCTTTTTTTTTGTACAAGTGAAACAGAAAAAGGGTCTAAATACATTTGATATAATGTTTTGGTAATGGAAAATCAGGCGTGTGTTAGTTGGGAGGAGTGGAGGCTTTGTTGCCTCTGTTGTTCCCTTATGGTTGCTGTGGCAGAAACGTAATATGGAACTGTGAAGAATCCATGGACGAAACACAGAATGCCTCCTATGGATAGAAATCCATGGTGAAACAACATCCCACACGACTTTCTTGTTCTTGAGTTCGCTAATGTCCCTATGATCAGCATCGAGAACGCAATTGCCAACGCCATCCTGCAATTTTTTTATTTTTATTAAAACACACACACCTAATGAAGGACGGAAAAAATAAAATTAAAGGGGGTTAATTTAATTAATTAATTACCACGAGAGGAGGAGAAAAACAAGAGCTAATAGCTTGTTGGCAGTAGCTGTTTGGCGTTGTTGTTTGGAGCACACACCAACGCAGCCACCTAGCACGTGAGCAATCACGTGAGACAGTGCCAAGAAAATAGCAGCAGCTAATCCTAGCTTGAAAGCTTCATAACTTGGGTCTCTACATTCTAATATCCACATCTTCATACGCTTCTCCTGTTTCGTATTAATGAATTAATTAAGCTCTCTTTTTGTAATAATAATAGTAATAGTAATTAGTACCTTGTCCTGAGCCATCTGTGCTTGAATTCCAAGAATGCCGGCAACAATATCCAAAATCATAACAAGTATGCATACAAGGAAGCCATAGTTTTTGGCCATGACTAATTTAATTTAATTAAAGTCCTTGATACAAATGAAGCAGTAGCAATATAAATCTCTGAATGAAGCTAAGGAATCAGAGTAATTACTATTACTTCTTTCCATATTCGTTCCATGGGGAACAAGGAAAGCAGAGTATTACCGGCAAAGGAAGCGACATTGATGTGCTTCCTGTGTGGCTTTCCAACAAGTATTCCTAAAGAACCACTACCTTTTTTCCTTATTTAAATCAAAATACATGTCTCTTTAATTTATTTTCCTTTCTTTTTCATGTTAAGTTACATGTAAATTGTAATTAATTAGCTGCTTTTGTTTGTTATACTACTTATTACTTACTTAGTAGTAGAGTTCACTTTTATATATAATATAAGGGATCTTGGTTCTACGGAACAAGCAGTTGGAATTTTTTTCTGCAATCAATTCAGAGCTTAAATCTACTGTTTTCTCTTCAAATTCAAATCCCATCTCTTTTGGGTATGGACGCTTCTAGGCGAGACACAACTAATATAGACGGTGGCGGTGGTCAGAGAACCCAATAATGAGCACGGTGATTATAATTGTGGAATTGTATGATTTAACGGCAGTGACCATCTGTTAAGAGCTTGTAACTCAAATGACATAAAAAAATACTCTTGGAGCTGAAGGAGAAGAGTTCAATCCTCGTTACTAAACAAAATACTAAGAACATTTGTGGAAATAAAAAAGAACAATTTTTTTTTAGGGAATAAAACAAAAATAAAGTGCAAAGCATATATATGTACGAGAAAGTCGGTTTGACCTATTTTTTCAATGAAGTAGAAGAAGTTAGATAAGCCTCATTTTGAAGCAAAGCTTTTTTTTTTTTCCACACGTGAATTTTTGGTGGAAACAAGTCCAACACTTTCAGACGTGGTGATTGAATGGCTTATTGGGCTGATATCAATACCCGAGCACCTTGGTCCCTTGGTAAGCTTGTTTCCATTTTTTTTTCTGTAGGATATTTCTTTGTCAATTTTTTTTAATCGGAACAATACGTTTAATATAATATTCAGACGAAATGAAATATATCTAATTAAATTCAGAAAGTCTAAAGTCGTCGCCATAAATTTGGATAAGTTGCATAATATAAGATGGATGAATTATGAATATTAAGAGGTGCCTTTTTTGGACGGGTTTCGGTTCTTGGAGTGATTTCAAATATAATTAATTAATATTTAATAATAGTTTGGATTTTCTGAGCAATAAATGATTGAGTAGTGTTGAAACCAAAGACAAATTGGAATGCAGATATCACCAAAGGTTGTTATGTGGTTGCTACATACATAAATTTATAATTTTTCTTGACCCTTTCTTTACAATCATCCGAAGAAGGGATAGTCCTAATCATTGATATACAAATAACCAATTAAAAAATTGCTGTGATGAATTTAAACTATTTGCATGAAGCCCATGTTTATACTACTGACTTTTGAGATGAATTTGTTAATTGTAAATAAATTTCTCATAGTTGTGAAAGCACCATATAAAGTTTTTTATTTGATTATTCTATTGTATGATGTTGTCACCTCCCCTAATTTCCTTGATGATCAATTCAATTTCAACTAATTTATTTGAAACCATTCGTTGATTGTGGTCCCTGCTTCCTCATGGGTTGATTGTTCAATAATCGGAAGCTAATGTCCAACCTTATAAGGTATATAATTTCTTGGAGATTGCTTGAATTAGGATTTGCAGATTGAGATTCTCAATTCTTTTAAACTGAATTGAACTCCATTCATAATGCGTATCATGAATTCATGATACATATGGAATTTCTATGTGTGAAAGGTCTAACAAGGAAAAAAAGAAAAAAACAAGTTGCACATGAAGGAAATGTGTAACTGAAAACAATTAAGATTCCTTGATTGTTTTCTTTCCTTTACAATTGGAATGATACGTTGGAAATATTCTATATATTTCTTCTCTGAAAGCCTTTTTGAAGGTTCATAACCTTTAAGAGCATAAAGGAAAAAGATCAGGGACACATAAAAAAATGCTTGAGGTTTGGCTTTCTCTTCTCAAGAGGACACTTCAGTGCCAACCACAGCCAAAACAAGTTCTTGATCCAAAGATAAGTACTAGACACCAAAAGGGTAATAATCAGAGAAACAAATCAGGTGAGGTTGCAATTGAACGTTCGAAAATCAAAGGTTTCATCCAAGTAAGCAAGAGGCACACAAAAAAATCACCAAGTTTCAATCTAAAAGCCAAAGGGGGAATTGAAATCACTAGTCCCATTAGCCATGAAATTGTTCTTTATAGCTCAAACAGTGAACATCCTCGTCCTCAAAGCAATAGCGGCAGAAAAGGTTCGGAAGATTCTTGTAGAACAACAAGGCCAGGTTCATCTTCAAGGATTAATTATCCTGTTGATTATTACAATGAAGGAAGTGTCTCCTCCAAGACAAGGATGTTGGTTCAGATGGATTCTGATGGTTCTTCAACTTTGACATGTCATAAATGTGGTGAGAAACTAAAAAATCTTGATGCTTTTGAAGCTCACCATATCTCTGAGCACTCAGGTAATGATTCATGGTTTCTTCTTCACATGTCTGAGTTTAAGGTTCTTCTGCTTTCTTTATGTGATCATTTAGTTAGCACTTAGTTGCCATAACCTGTCTTGGCTAAATAAATTTGCTTGTTTGGTGAATGAAGTTCTTATGAAAAAGTTCTCTTCCTCTTATTTTGAAGTTTTGCAAAATCAATTTTAGAAAAGTTTCATTGAGTTTTGTCTCAATTTCTTTCTGTATTGTAATGTAATTTTGGATGCTGCAACATTAGCTTCTGATTCCATGTCCTTAAAATAAGATAACATTTAGCATGCATATATACTAGACATCATGCAACTAATAATTTTACTTGTGTTGTAATTGAGATACAAGGCATCTAATTGTTGTCCATATAATTTGTGTAAACCAAGGCTAAATGGCTTTCATCCATGTTATTTTTCTCTGTCTAGGAAAAAAAAACTATTAAGAAACTAGCTAATTTTCATTATTACATGTACTGTTTTTGTAGTAATTGAACTGCAAGAAGATTCATCTAGGCAGATAATAGAAACAATATGTGGAACAAGCTCAGTTAATTCTGAAAACATGTTGGGGCAGATTGATTGTATCTTAAAGGTTCAGAACATGCCAAAAACCCTTTCTTGCTTTGAGGAATACAGAGAAACAGTGAAGGTTAAGGCTGAAAAGCTACAAAAGAAGCATCCTCGTTGTTTGGCAGATGGAAATGAGCTTCTAAGATTCCATGGCACAACTATTGCATGTTCTCTAGGAACAAATAGTTTATATAGCCTTTGCACTTTAGAAAATTGTGGCATATGTGAAATTCTGAGACATGGATTTTCCACCAATAAGGAATTCCAAGGTTCATTAGGGGTTTACACGAATTCCACATGTGGAAAAGCCTTTGATTCCATTAGGCTATGTGATGAGAGATCATTTTCAAGAAAGTCTGTTATAGTGTGCAGAGTAATAGCAGGAAGAGTTTATAGTCCTGTTGAAGAAATTGAAGAAATGGGTGATTCTGGATTTGATTCATTAGCAAGAAAAATAAGTGATCATTCAGATTTTGAAGAACTTTATGTGTTAAATCCCACAGCTTTGTTACCCTGCTTTGTGGTAATCTACAAACAACAAACAAAAGAAGTTAAAAGGTTCAACTCAGGCTTAAGGACAAGTTTTAGATGAACAACATTTTTTTTATCATGAAGATTGATTCTCGTGTCAGATTATTTGTGATTCTTCTTCCATATTTATTTATTTGCTTGTGATGTATGGATAAAGTATGAATTCAAAGTTGCATAGCATTGTCAGTGTCACCAATTGGATTAATTATATCTTTAGGCTCTAGCTGTTGCAAGCTAGAAACAATAATACATTAATCGTCATTACGTCTAGGAAACGAAATTAAGTTTGATGCTTATGTTACTAAATGATTAGTTTATGTTAATAATTATATACTACAAAAACAGATAGGAAGCTTGTTGCTTGTTGGTAATTTTCACTGTGGACTCTTGTTTATTTAGGGTTTAGAGTATTTGTTCAATTATCAATTAATTAGGTAATCAATTAGGATTTATGCACCCAAATTTCTAGCTACGGACAACTTTTGTCCCTTGTATTAATTAATTTTTTTTTTTTTTGTACAGGTCCCTTGTAGTATTAATTTTAGGAGACAACATGTAATTTTATTTTTTGGTGACTAGATGTTGGTTTTTTTGGTTAGTACTTATAGTTTAGTTAGAGGCTGAACATTTTTTTTAGGTCAAAAGGCTGAATAATTTTTTTTGATAAAAATGGCTGAATAATACATATGGAGGAGAATGGGCAAAAGAGTAGGCTGGGTCGTTGGACCTGCCAGTATTTTTGTTTTCTCGATGATGGCATTAATAAGATGGTCTGAGTGGTTGACACTTGAGAGTATTACTTTAAAAAAGAAAATAATCACGGAAAACTTTATTATTGTTTTCTAACTTGTAACTCAAATTATGTCATATTAATCGGAGGAAGTTTCTTAATATTGGGGGAGTTTTTTAAACATAGGAGTAAAACGAAACGAAACGAAGAAATTAATAATAATATAATATAATTGGATAAAAGAGGGGGGTGAGTTGTGTACGCGTATTTGGCGTTGCATATAAAGAAAGCAATTGACGTGCGTTCCTCGCAGTCACATTTCCTTTTTGCGTTAACTCACGCAGATTTGTTTCTCTTCAAAGGGAAGAAGGGTATGTAAGTGTTCTCTCCTTTTTCTTCTTTTTCTTTTACAAGTTAGGTTAGATCTGACCTCAATTCTACTCGGTTAATCTATTCCAAATCCGATTGCTTAACATTATGATTCAACAAACCATTCTCTGTTTTCTATTAGCTTCAGCATTACAATCAAACCTAATCAGATTATGAATCTGGGCGATTCGATCAATTGCGGAACGAATTATCAACCTTGTATCCTAACATGACCATCGGTGATATTGTTCCCAAATTCCGATTATCATATTCTTGCAATTTTACGATCCGATCTCGTGAATTCTTAGCTCCTCAGTAGTGACAATTGTTGATATTAATTATGTGATTCTTTTAGTTATATAATGTTTCGACTTTCGAGAAAAGGGAAAGCTTTTGATTCGGGCGAAGCTCAAGTTGGCATTTTCCCTATTTTATCGATCAAGAAAAAGATCCGTGTTTATTGTTAGTTTTAAGTTAATGTTACCAGCTGATATATGAGTCAAAGGCCTGTTCTGGTTGGTTTTGGAAGTTTTTCTGTTTTAGAAAAGACTTATTCTCTTTTGATTGAGTTTTAGTTCCCTTACAGCCTCGGTAGTCGGAGTAAAATCTTGAGCTTACCTTGTTTTTTAGAGGGTTGTCTGGTTGTTAGTATGTTGTTGAGGGTTTTGCAATTGGCATCTCTAAATTATGGCTTGAATTTTGAAAGTGCTGTTTGGAATGGTGTTTAGCTCTTCCTTTTGAAAGATAAGGTGTTTGAGACTAAAATTTGTTTTAGGGAAGAAGACAGACGTTACATAGGATTCTGAGTTTTCTTATAAATTCTGAACTGATATCTTGTCTTTGGGAGTTTTTGGCTTCTCCTAGTTACCAAGTAAATGCTATTTATTTGCCCATAAAAAAATGTAACTGCTAAATTGATAATAGAACTCCAAATTTTTTCCGCCGAAATACATTTTAGTGTATGAATTGAATTTTTGCATGTCTAGAAGCTGATTAGTTGAAGAATTCTTTTTAGAGTCCGCACAAAATTCACTGGTAATTGGTTGATTTTGTCTTGGTTAAGATTTCATACTCAAATGATTTGTATCAAAAAAGCAATACTCTTTTCTGTGAAGCCAAAAATATGTGCTGCATGATTGTGTAGACAGAGGGAAAGAACTAAGAAGGGTGGGCATTCGAGCTAGTATGTCATAATTTATGTTTTACATAACGTTTTCATTGAATCACAAATTTACTGGCGTTTTGCATGATGTACAGCTTCAGGTGGGCAGAAGTAGGTTGTTGCAGAAGCCATGGTTCTCGACTCCATCCTGTCTTCTCCTCGCTTGAAGTCTCCTTCTTTCAGGAGGCAGTTTACAAAGGATGAACTGGGTAGTTGGTCAACACTCGCCCAACGGCATCGCTTCCTCTTGTCTGCTCTTGTTCTCCTAGCTCTCCTCTGTACTGTTTACCTTTACTTTGCTGTCACTTTAGGGGCCAGTGCCTCCTGTTCTGGGTTGACCGGAGCACAGAAAGCTTCATGCCATATGGAGCATGTTAAGGATTCTATGGCCAAGGGTAAACTGAAAATTCTTTGATTTTCAAAATATATTTATAATGGAATTCTTTACGGAGTATAGGTGACGTGAAATCCAAGTATAGTCTTCGGCTACAGTCTTAGTGTGATATCTACCAATTTTATTGGATGTCCCCAAAGGGACATTAACATAATGTATACACATTGTTATGTCAGTATTTGTGAGCTAAAATGTGCGATATGTGTAGAAAGCAATATCTTAGATACATTATGTTAATTTTTTTGTTTGCTTACATGTAACTGACAAATTTTTCAGCAAAGTAGTAGCCAAATGATGTTTGGATTTACCTAATGTTCATGGCTTGTTTAAACCTCATTTTTCATATGTGCTTGACGTCTGATGTGGTTCAAGGATCCTTTATGAAGCATACTTCTATTCTGCATCGCTTATCAGGACTAACTCTGTATAATTATCGGAAGGGTTATGTCAAATAGTGTCCACTTGTTAAGGTGCAATAAATATACCTTTTTAAATGATTGGAGTTATTATAAATAGTATTCTTAAGTAGTTTTCAAGTTTCGAAACATTAAAGTTTACTATTTTCAATAAAATATTGCTATTTTTGTAATCTTAACTAGTGTCTTCCCGTAGGGTACTGTTTATCATTTTCCTTATCGGAATTAGTGTGACTGTTCCATCACTGCTTTACTTATTTGTTTTGACTTTTGATGTGATCTCCATCCCCCATTTGCATATGCGTGTCAAGCAATAAAACAAAGAGCTTCCAAATCCGTCTACTAGAGTGCTCATTGCTGCGATTAATAAGATGATAAAATGACTGATGTTGTATACAAGAAAATCATTAATGATAGTTATAAGAAACAAAGACTAAATACAAAGTGGTGTTGTAGGGTTTAGAAGCAAAATATAGCTCTGTGATTGGCTAGTTGCATTCCAACTCTGATGGTGCTATAAAATCCAGGTGAAAAAGATTGAGAACAGTTAAACTTGGATTAACCAAATTAAACACAGGAAGTGGTTACTGTAAAGTGTAAACTAAGGGTAGCTGGGCAGGGAGTCATTATGATCAGGAGTCATGCTCATGCTATCGGGTTCAAGCATAAGTTACATGTGCTGGTAGGTGAATTACTCTGTAAATTATCTAATTCATCAATTAAAGAATAGGAAAAAGCAAGGCTTTTTTTATTTTTCTGAGAAAATGTAGAAGAAAGTATGACAAATTTTTTAAAAACAAAATCAGGAATCCATACGATTATCCGCGTGGCGTCTGATGGAGTTTAGTTGTTTTATTTTGTAGTTCTTGAAAGTTTAAACCTTGAGATGTTTAGACTTGGGATATTTGCATTGTTTGGTAAAATGTTAGTGGTTTGGGGAATTGATTTTGGGTTGTCAAAATTGATTTTGGCAAAAGCAGGGTGGGTCTTGCTTTCACGTTAGGTTAAAAATTTTACATTGTATTTTTATTCTAAACTTGTTTTAAGTCAAATTTTCCCAAACATAAATCATATTACTTTAAAATCAATTTTACACAAAATCAATTTTTTAAAATTACGTTAATCTAAAATCAATTCTACCACTGCTAAACCAAACGCACACTAAATGATTTCACCTAGTAAACTTAATAACTCAAATTCGAAACGGGTTGAACACTTTGTTATGTCAAATCCTGCATGAATAGATTCAGAATGAATCTCTAGGAATAATGTGAATCGATGTTCACGTCGTAGTAATGTTGGTTGGGTGACGCTGCCAATGATGGTGCTAGTGCAGGTGCAGCAGGTGTGATGCTGATATCGATAGCAGTGATTAAAAAGGCAATGGAATCATGTAGTTAAGGCACAAGTTTGGTTATTATTTATGATGAAATCGGATGAATGAAAGTTCATCCACTTTCAAGGGAACTGTCATCTCCATTTGATAGACTTCTAGTACTTATAACCTTATAATACTATAATCTATCTATGTATATATTATTGAGGGTATTTTTATCCTGTATAATATTGCACAGGTTAAGAAACTAAAGAAAAAAAGATAATATGGAAAAAATTAAAATTTCAATGAAACTATGTGTAACATACATTAAATGTTGTATTATTTTTCCTTCTTTAATTTTTTAACTTGTGTAATATTTCACATGTTAAGAAAATCATATTATATATATTAGAGTTGAAGCGAAAGCTATAACAACCACATCTCATATGTTCCACTAGTATCATTGGGCACATCAGTACATTTGCTTATGTATCATAATTAGATTTTCGAACATGCTAAAGGCTAATAGTTAAGAGTATAGAAATGGAAATGTTTTATAAGAGTTGGTAAAATTTATTGTTTTCGAGAGATCACATATTATACATAAGAATTGCTTGTTTTTCGAAATTAAAATGAAGGTGTGATTTATAAATTACCTAAATTATTTGAAGCTGACAATGTATTATTCATTTTGAAGTTTCTAACTCAAATTACATAAATATTTATATATTTAAAAGTAATTTTTTTAAAAGATTGTGTACACTTGAAGAATATGATGTTTCGTAATTAAAATGAAAATGTGTTTTCTAAATTACCTGAATTTTTTAAAGCTTTTCGTAGACAATTTATTATTCATTCTAAAGTTTTTGGCTCAATTAACTTAATTTTTTTATATTTTTAACATTGAAACAATTTTTTTAGAGATAATGTACTATACACTTAAAGAATATGGTGTTATTCTAAAAAAATGGTTTTTTATAAATTATCTAAATTGTTTGAAGCATTTTGAAAAAAAATTATTTCACTTAATAGTTTCGAGCTCGATTTTCATAATTTTTTATATTTTCTACATTGTTACAATTTTTTTAGAAATTATGTGCTATATACTTGAAGAATAAGAAGTTTTTCAAAATGAAAATGAAAACGTGTTTTTTAAATTACCTAAATTATTTGAAGTTTTTTGAAGATAACATTTTATTCACTCTGAAGTTTTTAGCTAAATTTATAGAATTATTTATATTTTTAAAAGTGCAACAATTTTTTAGAGATTTTATACTATGTAGTGGAAGAATATGGTGTTTTTTGAAATTAAAATGAAAATATATTTTTTAAATTACCTAAATTATTTGAAACTTTTTAAAAATAATGTATTATTCACTTTAAAGTTTCTAGCTGAATTCATAGAGCTATTTATATTTTTAAAAGTTTAACAATGTTTTTAGAGATCATGTACTATATATTTGAAGAATATAATGTTTTTTGAAATTAAAATGAAAATGTATTTTTTTAATTTACCTAAATTATTGGACGCTTTTTGAAGATAATGTATTATTCACTTTGAAGTTTCTAGCTCAGCTTTCAGAATTATTTATTTTTCTAAAAGTATGCCAATTGTTTTAGAGATTGTCTACTATACACTTGAAAAATAGGATATTTTTTTTTAAATTCAAATGAAAATATGTTTTTTAAATTATGTAATTATTTGTTGCTTTTTGAAGAAAATATTTTAAAATTGCAACAATTTTTTTAGAGATGGTGTACTACTATACACTTAAAGAATATAATGAATATGCTTTTAAAATTACTTTTATTATTTGAAGTTTTTTTGGAGAAATTGTATTACTCACTCTAGCTCAATTTACATAATTTTTTATATTTTTAAAGTTGCAACAATTTTTTCAGAGATGTACTATACACATAAAGAATAATTATTATATTTTTAAAATTGCAATAATTTTTTAGAGATCGTTTACTATATATACTAGAAGAATATGATGCTTTTTGAAATTAAAATGAGAACGTGTGTTTTAAATTGCCTAAATTATTTTAAGCCTTTTGAAGACAATATATCATTCAATTTGAAGTTTCAAACTCAATTTTCAGAATTATTTATATTTTTAAAAGTGCAAAATTTTTTAAGAGATTGTTTGGTATACACTAGAATGATAGGGTATTTTCTAAATTAAAATATAAACTTATTTTTCAATTACCTAAATTATTTGAAGCTCTTTGAAGTTAATGCATTATTCACTTTAAAGTTTTCAGCTCAATTTATATATTTTTTATATTTTTAAAATGCAACAATTTATATAGAGATCGTGTATTATACATTTGAAGAATATCATGTTTATCGAAACAAAAATGAATATGCGTTTTTTAAATTACATAAATCATTTGAAGCTTTTTCAAGGCAATGTATTATTTCCTTTGAAGTTTCTAGCTCAATTTACTAAGTTTTTTTATTTTTTCAAATTGCAACAATTTTTTTAGAGATCATGTACGATAAACTTAAAGAATATGAAGTTTTTCAAAATTAAAATGAAAGTGTTTTAAAAATTACCTAAATTATTTAAAATTTTTTTAATACAATATATTATTATTCACTTTGAAGTTTCCAACTGAATTTATGGAATTATTTATATTGTCAAAAGTGCAACAATTTTTTTATAAATTATGTACAATACACTTGAAGAATATAGCATTTTCCAAAATAAAAATGAAAAACATGTTTCTTAAATAACATAAATTATGTTAATATTTTTTAAGATAATGTATTATTCATTTTAAAGTTTCAAGTTCAATTTTCAAATTGTTTATATTTATAAAATTGCAACAATTTTTTTAGAAATCGTGTATTATACACTTAAAAAATGTGGTGTTTTCTGAAATAAAAATAAAAGCGTATTTTTTTAAATTACCTAAATTAATTGAAGTTTTTTGAAGACAATCTATTATTCACTTTGAAATTTCTAACTTATTTTTTTATAATTTTTATAATTTTAAAATTGCATCAGTTTTTTATAGATCATGTATTATACCTTTGAAGAATATAGTGTTTTTTGAAACAAAATTTATACGTGTTTTTCAAATTACCTAAATTATTTAAAGTTTTTTGAAGAAATTTTATTATTCACTCTGAAGTTTGTAGTTCAATTTACATAATTATTTATATTTTTAAAAGCGCAACAGTTTTAATAGAGATTGTGTACTATAAATTTGAAGAATATTGTATTTTCATAAATAAAAATGAGAATATAATTTTTTTAAATATCTAAATCATTTGAAGCTTTATGAAGACAATGTATTAATTTCTTTTTTTTGATTCATAGGAAAGTAGTACAATTGGGGATCGAACCCCGTACCCAACACACGCATGTCTCATGCACTCACCAACTGAGCTACATGACTGGGACAATGTATTAATTCCTTTGATGTATCTAGCTAAATTTTCTTAATATTTTTATATTTTTAAAGTTTCAACAATTTTTTTAGAAATTGTGTACTATACACTTGAAGAATAGTGTGTTTTTCGAAAAAAATAAGAACACATTTTTAAAATTACATAAATTATTTAAAGATTTTGTAAGATAATATATTATTTACTTTAAAGTTTATAGCTCAATGTTCATATTTTTTTATATTTTTAAAATTACAACAATTTTTTAGAAGATCGTGTATATATCTTTAAAGAATATGGTGCTTTTCGAAACAAAATTGAAAACACGTTTTTAAATATACCAATTATTTGAAGCTTTTTGAAAACAATAGTATTCACTTTTAAGTTTCTATCTCAATTTACCGAATTTTTAATATTTTTAAAATTTCAACATTTTTTTTAGACAATGTGTATTTTACACTTGAAGAGTAGGGTGTTTTTTGAAAAAAGAATGAAAGGGTATTTTTTAAATTACATGAATAATTTAAAGCTTTTTGAAGATCATGTATTATTCACTTTTAAGTTTTTAGTCCAATTTTCATAATTTTTGATATTTTTAAATTTGTAACAATTTTTTTTTGAGGTCGTTTCTATACACCTAGAGAACATGGTGTGTTTTGCAAAATAAAAATGAAAACGTGCATCAATTTACACAAATATATTATTCATATTGTAATTTCTAACTCAATTTATACAATTATTTATATTTTTAAAAGTACATTAATTTTTTTAGAGATCGTATATTACATACTTTAAGAATAAGGTGTTTTATGAAATTAAATGACAACTCATTTTTTGAATTACCTAAATTATTTGAGCTTTTTAAAGATAATGTACTATTCACTCTTAAGTATCTAGCTCAATTTACATAATTGTTTATATTTTGAACATTGCAACAATTTATTTAGAGATCATGTACTAATAATAGTGTTTTTTTTTTAAATTAAAATGAAAATGTGTTTTTTGATTTACTTAAATTGTTTGAAGCTTTTGAAGATAATGTATTATTCACTTTTAAGATTCTAGCTCAATTTGCATAATTTTTATTTTTTAAATTGCAACAAATTTTTTTGAAACAATGTATTATACATTTGAAAAATATGTTATTTTCCGAAAAAAAATAAAATCATGTGTTTTAAATCACCTTAAATTTAATACTTTTTACAAATAACGTATTATTCTCTTTGACTCTATAAATAATATTACCTATTATTATTATATGTTTCTTATTTTGTCCGCGGGTGACCGTATAATAATGTTTTATCCCCTATATGAAAACAAGACATCCTTATGTGATTTTTGTTTTTGAGATTTATCTGCTGTAATAACATCAAACAAGCTAAAAAGCCTAAAACAATTCAATAACATAGTCAAACTATTATTACTTTATATAAAATTATTATTCAAATTATAGTAGTTATCTTTTACTGAAAAAAATAGCGAGCGAAGTCAATGTTGGTTTGTTACCAGTAAAGATAAAATGTGTTGATTTTGCTGTTAGTACTTTACAGTGGGGTTCCATTGTCCACTGAAACTCGAAAAATTGGTGGCATGAGTAACGGAAAAAGGGATGCTCCATGCTGATTTTAGTCTAAGGAAAGTTACATTGGTCATATATTGAAGTTTGAATAATGAATTAGTTACCATGGCCCAATGCCCCTGGTCTGAATTTTGTGTTCTCTGTTTCTACTTTCTACCGTTTTGTTTTGTATTCCCAACGTGTCTGCATTTTTTTTAATACTATTGTTATCATTCGGTCACCAAAAAGTTAATGGAGTGTGTACGTGATGTCCAAAAACAACACCTTTTCTATTCACATACATCATTCTTCTCTGTCTATTGCAACACACGATCCTTCTCACAGATCAAGTTACCAGATTAACTTTACATATTTATATTCCCACGAATTTCCCTTTCATGATTGGTCTTTTTCTTTCATCATTTACTGACAGTCCACCCCACAATCTTCTTAGTCCGCAAATGCTTCTTTAACGTATATATACTAGCTCATTTTGGAACAATGGGAGCTTGCTCAGTGAATATCAAGGGTTAAACAAGGTGAAACTCTTCTTCTTCTTCTTCCTTCCCAAAGTTACTTGGAGTAATTTTCAAGAGTGTAATGTAACAGTGGGTGACTAGCTAGCATGCGCTTGTAATTTGCTCCCAACAGAATGATGAAGTTCACAATTAACAAAGCATTACATCATAATAGTATGTCAGACATGTGGACCTGCTTGCATATAGCAATTCCCTTCATGTCATTATGGGTTTTCCAAGAACTTCATGGTCAATGCTTACCCTTACTTTCAAACATGACCCCCCCCCCCCCTTGATTTATTATCTCATTCTCTGCACACTTACTCATAGCCTATGAGCATTTCTACTATTTAAATTTTAAACCCATGATGGATTTATTGTTTTCAGATTGGTACTTCTTAGTGTATGTCTTCTAATTATATTGATTGATGTATCTTATTCTCTTCTACGTGGTTGTTAGAATTGGGTGTTTTGTTTGTGACTTTCATACACTGCATTAGTTCTTTTTTTTTGCTAGGAAAATAAATATTTGAATACTTGTTCAGGCATCTAACATACATAAATACTGTGCAGAATATTCTTTCATGTTTCTACCGTAAATTTAGCAACTTATTTGGTAATCTCGTGGTCATAAAAAGTGGGCATGAAAGTTGTATGCTTTTGAGTTCATAGTTCGACTTTTGTTACAATTACAGCAGGATGGAGATAACTCCATCCAACTTGGCCCTGCTATGTTCTAATGCTCAATTCTTGAAGCCCCATATCGAAAAGTTCCTTGAAGGGATTCGTTTCTGGACTTGGTCTGAACTCCTAGAAGCATTGAAACAATGTCAACACTTATTTTCTTCCAAAAATTATTCAGCAATTCTGGACAGAATTGTTGATCACTTGATAGAAAGGCTGGTTTCTCAAAGCATTACAAGCCCTTTTACTTGTTCTTCTAACAGATCCAGCTCTTTTGATGCTAGCAGCAACAACAGCTGGAGAAATATCAATAACTCCTCTGGAGCTACTTGGTGGTTTGAACATCTTCTGTTCTTGAATGTTGATTTCTTGGACAACGTCGTAAGGACAATGATATGTCATGATTTTGATCATGGCTTAATATCTAAGTTTCTATTCTACTATCACAATTCTAGTTGTCTTGGTGCTGCACAAGCTGAGAAGATTGAGACAACAAAGGTTGTAATCAGTCTTCTTTCATTGCTAGATATGAGATCAATTTCTTGCAAGGATTTATTCAATCTTAATCGAATCGTTATCAGCTTGAAATTGAGCGAATGTTGCAAAAATAAGATAGAAAGTCTTATAGGTCCTCTGCTGGATCAGGCAACAGTTGATTATCTACTTCTTCCATCTCCTCGTGGGAAAAATCATGTATATGATGTTGAGTTTGTCCTAAGGCTCATTCGTATATTTTCCTTTGGAAGCAGTTCCGAGTTAACTTCGAATCGACTTAAGAGAGTGGCGAAAATGATGGATTTGTTCCTTGTGGAAGTTGCTGCAGATCCCTATCTCAAACCTTGTGAGTTAAAAGCATTGATTACTGTGATCCCAGATAAAGCAAGGGAATCTCATGATCAATTATACTTAGCCATGGATATTTATCTTAAGGTAACCTACCACTTTGAGTTGTTCTATGACTCTACTTCATGTTTGATTTGAGAAAACATTTTTTTTTTCATTGCTCTCTATTTTTATAAAAAATTATAAAATCACCACTTGTTTTTACTTTGTTTTTTGTTATGTGGAAATTGTTGCTTATAGGAAACAGTAGTGAAAAAAAAATGTTTTCAGTGTTTCTTGTACAAGTGTATGAAAACAGGAAACAAAATAAAAATAAAGTGATAGTTTTGTAATTATTTAGGAGATTGAGGAAACAATTTCTCAAACCAAAGAGGTCCTCTCTCCTTAGTAATTTTACATTTCACAATTTACTATTTTATTGTTTCTTGAAATGAATATTTTGAAAAGCTTGAAACTGTTGAACCTATTATGTATTTGAGGGTTTCACTGATAGAGATCCATAGGTTCATGCAGGATTAGGTGAAAAGGAAAAGATGAGTATCTGTTGCACACTGAACCATGAGAAGCTTTCATCTGAACTTCTGAGAGATCTTACTCGGAACTTGGTGTTTCCTTCAGAAATAAAACCCAAAGCTCATCATGTTACTAGAGAGAGGCGAATGAAATCCTTACTCCAGGAAAATGATCATTTGAAAAACTTTTTTGACTCCATGTTTCGTAAAAGCTTCAAGAACATACAAGTGAAGGAGGATGTTGAGAAGAGGACTTATGATAATGAAGAGCTTAGAGGAGAATTGGAAGGAATTGAAAGTGGGACCCAACTGGTTAGTGTGAAGAAGTCAGGGATTCACATTATGAGCAATGCTATATACTTGCCAAAACTCTGTTCATAATCATGAGGATTAGTTTCAGATTAGTCACTGAATTTTGTATTTATCCTTCTCCTCCACCTCCATTTGTCTTCTGCTGTTAAAGTACTAAGGTTATGCAATTCCTGTACAGATATTATATATGACTGATTTGCCAATTGTTTTCACTTTGTGAAGAAAAGGAATATAAAGTCTTAAAAAAGAAGTTCAATTAAGTCTCAACCGTCCATCAGAACATTAGTAGATATGGGGGCAATTGCCCCCCACTATTTTTTTTTTTTTTTTTATTTCATATACATGTCATGCCCCCACCTAGCCCCAACTCTAATTTTTCCTTTTTAAGTTTAAGATAAATTACATTATAGTCTCTTATATTTATTTTAATTCGTTTTAATGTTTTATGTTATATTTTTTATTTTATCAATTTAATTGCTTATATTTATTTTGGTTCTCTTTAGTTTCTTATGTTATTTTGTTTAATTATTTTGGTTCCTCGTGTATTTTGTTTTTTTACCAGTTTGATATTTTATGTTGTACTTATTTTGGATCAATATGGAGATGTAAAATAATGTCGTTTTGACTTCTCTGATAACACAGTTAGACGAAATTAACGAAAAGGACCAAATCGACCGAAAAAATACAACATAAATGACTAAAGCGAATTGAAATAAACATAAAAAACCTAAAGAAAATTTTACTATAACACAAAAGACTAAAAGTGCAATCTAATTTTAAGTTTAATATAGGTGGCCTATAATATCTTTTTTCTTACCATTTTTTTCTTTATATAAAAATGTTTCCAATTTAAACATATACGTAGATGATGCTGTCTATACTGTTTCATGTAAAAAATTTTGATAATTGAGATCCAAATAATTAGTATGAGAAAATTAGCTTGCGTTATATATATATATGAAAAGTACTGTGACAAAATTTAGTCATAATAAAATAATTTTTAACGATATTATTTTATACAAAAATGTTGTCGCCACAACTTAAAATGTCTGAATCAATCACTGAGTATGATAATACTTTTTCGGTTAACTAATTTTTAAAATTAGGTTAAATTTAAAATCTAACTAGAGAGCTACTCTGAAAGTATGATTGCCTGCAAATTTGACATGCCGACAAGGAGGATTTGGGGGGGGCAACAGTCTCAATTTCAGGAATTAACTGCCAAGTGCTCATAACCCTCGGCCTCCAACTTGAGGGGAAATAATAACAGAATTTAACATAAATTAGCTAAGATATTTCAATTCAGTTTGTTATTTCATACTCCTCCTGTTTCTTTTTAACTCTCTTAATTTTGAAAAAAAAAATTATTTATTTTATTTATCACTTTAAAAGTTTTAAAAGATATTTATTACACATTTTCTTATTATATTTTTATTTATTTATTTATTATTTTACATATTTATCATCCAGTAAATAATTAATAATTTTAAAATCTAATAAGAATATAAAAGAGAATTACTTAATAATTTTTATAAAACAAAACTAATTACATTTCTTAATCTGTATAATTATTAAAATTATAACAAATAAAAAAGAACAAGAGAGAGTATAATTTTGTTAGACATTTAGTTGTATATTAAAAAAAAAAAACACACACACACACAAACATAGGAACTGTTTAATTTGCAAAAATATTTTCAATTTTTGTTTCCATTTTCTGAAAACTATTTTCATCTTCATATTTTCAAAATTTAGAAAATGTGTTTGTTTTTGCTACCTTGTGTGTTCCTGTCATTTCGTTTTCAAAGCATTTTAAAGAAAACACTCAATCGATAATTTTTTGTTTTCAGAATTGGACTCATTTTTTAAAATATTTTCGTTGAAAACATTTTTTAAAATCTAACCAATCATGTTTTAAGCCGTGTTTTCAATTTTCGTTGGAAATGAAAACGAAAAATGATTAAACCAAACAGACCCATAGTTTTTTATTTGCAACATGGCTGATGTGGCTTCTTTATAATTTTAGAATGTGACGTAGTTTCTATCTTCCTAAAATTATAAATATCTTTTATTCTTGATAATATCTTTTACCTTATAGTAGTACTACATTCCTTTTCAAAATAAATGCCCACAGAACTTGGCTAGCTAAGGTATCTATTTCACTTCTTAAATAATTTATTTTAAAACACCAACATAATATTTTCATTGAACAAACTTTTTTAAAAAAAAAATTGTAGTATTATATTTTTGTGATTACAAACAAAGAAGAAAATTAGAGATTCTTCTTGTTTCTCGTTCGTGGCCTTCTATAAATAGAGGGAAACATTCATTATAATATTATATCTTTGTAAGGGATTATAACATATACTTCTGATCATTACAGAAATTTATTTGTCATGGCACTTCATTTGAAATGTAGCTCTCACTCCTTCAGACCCCAAATAGCTTCAACAAAACCACAACTTTCTCAAAGCAACCATCTCAAATATGATTCTTGTCCTGTTCCTAACAAATGGAACATTCTTCAACAAAATCAATCTGTCGCATGGATGAACTCTGTACGTCCCTAATAATTTTCATGCATACTTACAAATTAAACTTACAATACAAATCTTGTTAATTAATCTTCTTTTGGTTATAACTAGGAAAAAAAATAAATTAATTACATACCTTGGTTTAACTCAGTTCTTTTGCAGGATGATCTCAGGATTAACCACACTGAGAAGTTGAAGGTGCTTAGGCATGTGCTTAGGCATGTGCTTAAGAATGTTAATGACAGTGGAAATTCAATACAAGGACTTTACATGATTGATGCATTGCAGCGCCTAAATATTGATTACCACTTCCAAGATGAAATTGATGCTTTCTTAAGAAGGCATTATGTGATTTCCAGCACCAATTGGGATGATTATGGCCATGATCTCCATCAGGTTGGACTTTGCTTTCGGCTACTTCGACAACAAGGTTATTATGTGCCTGCAGGTCAGTTTTTCCTTCATTTTTATGTTTGGATATATGTCAAATCACGTTTTTGGGTGCAGTAAACCCAAATCTATTTCAACACAAACGAGAGTAGTTTTTACTTTTTGGATTCATGTTTGAAAAAAGATAGTAATTGTGAGAGACTAAAAAGTTATGTTTCATTGGGAATTAACATTCAGATGTGTTCGAAAAGTTTAGAGAGAAGGAGGGAAAGTTCCACAAAGAACTAGGAGGAAATTTGAAGGGAATGGTAGATTTATATGAAGCCTCTCAACTAAGCTTAACAGGGGAAGACATACTTGATGAGGCTGAACAATTTAGTAAACATGTCTTGAAGGAAAAGTTGGCTTGTCTTGATAATCATCATGATGCTACGTTTTTAAGGAGAACCTTAGAACACCCTTTTCATAAAAGCCTAGCAATGTTCACTGCCAGAGATTTATTTGATGATTTCAATGGCTTGAATGGATGGTTAGGTTCTCTGAAAGAAGTGGCAAAATTGGATTTCAGTTTGCTGCAACACTTGCATCGACAGGAAATTATTCAAATTTCAAAGTAAAGTCTATTAACTTGATTTTAGATTTGTGTCAATGATTAATTAGTCCTCAGATTATTTAATTTAATTTTTGGGCAGATGGTGGACTGAACTTGGTTTAGCTAATGAATTAAAATTTGCAAGAAATCAACCACTAAAATGGTACATTTGGTCGTTGGCATGCCTTGAGGATCCTAGTTTATCAGAAGAGAGGGTTGAGCTCACAAAACAAATTTCTTTCATCTATTTAATAGATGACATTTTCGATGTGTATGGGACTGTTGAAGAATTAACTCTCTTCACAGATGTTGTTTCCAGGTACATAAGCCATAGATTTCTTATTAACTCTCTTCACTAGTTTTTTTTAAAAAAAAAGGAAGAATGATTGGTTGTTGTTGAATGCAGGTGGGATATTACAGCTAGTGAACAGCTACCAGAATACATGAAGATATGTTTCAAGGCACTGTATAATCTAACCAATGAAACAAGTTCCAAGATCTATCACAAAAATGGATGGGACCCCACCTACTCTCTGCGTAGCACAGTAAGAATAGAATTTTTCAATAATAGGTAAATTTTAGTGTGAATTTGAATTTGTGGATGGAATGAATTGCAGTGGGAGAAATTGTGCAAAGCGTTTCTAGTGGAAGCAGAATGGTTTGGGTCAGGGAAGATTGATGATCAGAGTAGTGAAGAGTACTTAAAGAATGGGATAGTGAGCTCAGGAGTGCACGTAGTGCTTGTTCATATTTATTTTCTAATAGGTAAAGGTTTAACACACAAAAATGTTCACATCATTCATGGAATCCCACCCATTATTTCTTCTACCGCAACAATTCTTCGCCTTTGGGATGACTTGGGAACTGCACAGGTATAATTATAAATTACAATCCAACATTTTCTGTTGATCAGTATGAGTACTCGGAAAAGTAAATCAGTATGAGTACGAGTATGACCACAATTATTCTCACATGCCATTTTAAAGCTCAGAAGATTTTTTTTTTGTTAAAAATAGACATGTGTGAAAAACTGTTGCAACTTCTTCAGAACAAATGAAAAATGTCTTTTGCAACGTCTCATTTTTGCCTTTCGCACGCTAACAAAAAATTATACTTAACCACTTTTTTGAACGACAATTTTCTTTCTTTTTTTTTTTTTACCATAACCTGTGCAGATAGCAACTCAAAAATGCATACAAGGATTTGCACGGAGTAAGAACTTTTTTTTAATTAATATTTTTATTTTATTATATTAAAATAATAAAAGACACATTTATATATCGTTATACTGTTACAACAAAAACAAAATACTTACCACCGTATTGTGTACAAAATGTTTCTTTTTTCTTTCCGAGTATTCTTATCTTATCATTAAGGTAGACAATTATTTTTTTCTGACGTAAACATATTTATACTTTTAACTAGTGTTTTCTCTGGAACTAATTTAGTAAAATATACTTATTTAAAAATTCTATTTGCTATTATATACTTATCCTTAACCACTCAATTTCAATAATATTAAATTTTCACTATATATATAAAAAAAACATTGGTTTTGTAATGCATATGGCATTGATAATAAAGAATGCCATCTGTTGTTAACGTACTTTCCTACTTGAATGAAATAATGAAGGATGAGAATCAAGAAGGTAAGGACGGATCGTACCTGAATTGTTTGTTAATGGAAGAGAAAGAAATGTCGTTGAAGGGAGCAAGAGAAAAGGTTATGAGAATGATTTGTAATGCGTGGAAGAGGCTGAATGAAGAGTCCCTATTATTTGAGGGCATATACCCTTCAGAATTCACTAAGGCATCTCTGAATCTTGCAAGGATTGTTCCATTGATGTATAGTTATGATGATAACCATTCCCTTCCAAAGCTGGAGCTTCAAGTTAGGTCCTTGATTTATGATAATGTTACATTCTTCTCTCTAGGCTCTAGCAACGTACTAGCTAACTAGTTAATTACTTTTAAGAAATGTCATATCTCATCTGATCTGATCTGTCATTTAAGGCAGGTTCCCTGAAAATGAAGACACAGAATCCTACTCGCACATGTTTTGTGGCATTCAATATTCTGTTTTTCAACAATCAATAACATGCATTGATATTTCATTATACACCAATCTAGTACTACCATTTAAATTTATAATTAATTAGTATTTGATGTCAATGTACGTTGAATTGATAATTAAGATTAAATTTCTTTATACTTTATAATAATAATATCCGTCACTTGTGTTTTGGCGTAACAAATATCATTTCATTGTGAATGGTTATTAATTTTACAAAATTGTGGATTTTAAACGTATTTTCGTTTTTCTTTTTAAAAAATACTGTATAGTTTGAGTTTATGGTACATGATTTCTAAAAAATTATTATAATTTTAAATATATAAAAAATTATCTAAATTTAAATAGAAACTTCCAAGTGAATAGTACATTGTTTTTCAAAAACATCAAATAGTTTAGGAAATTTAAAAACAATCCATTAACTTTTATTTCAAAAAATACCATATTCTTAAAGTTTATAACACACTATCTCTAAATTTGTTTATAATAAAAAAGAATTATATTAATAACAAAAAAAGAGTACAAAGGATACTCAACCCAATTACAAAATATTAATTAGTCTAAATGACTAACACATAACAATGGATCTTAATCCAATTTGCATAAATAAATTGCCCCCCTCCTAATCCACTGGACACTATCTCTTGTTATAATTTTTAAAATATAAAAAATTATGTAAATTAAATTAATAATTTTAAAGTAAATCATAGATAATTTTTAAAAAAATCTTTAAATAATTTAGGTAGTTTAAAAAACACAATTAATATTGATTTCGAAAAACATAATAATCTTCAAGTGTATAGTATACGAATTCAAAAAAAACTATTAAAATTTTAAAAATATAAAAAATTATGTAAATTGAGCTATAAACTTCAAAGTGAATAATACATTGTTTTCAAAAAACTTTAATTAATTTAGGTAATTTAAAAACCATTTTCATTTTTATTTTGAAAAACATCATATTGTTCAAGTATATAATACACGATCTCTAAATAAAAATTTGCAATTTCAAAAATATAAAAGTTATGTAAATTGAGGTAGAAACTTGAATGTGAAAAATATATTATTTTCTGAATGTTTCAAATAATTTGGGTAATTTAAAAACACCATATTCAATTTTATTTCAAAAAATATAAAAAAAATATTTAAATTGATTGAGTTTGAAACTTCAAAGTGAATAATACATTATTTTTTTAAAGGCTTCCAATAAGTTAAGTTATTTAAAAACACCTTATTCATTTCTATAAAAAAACTGTTGCAATTTTAAAAATATAAAAATTATGTAAATTAAGCTAGAAAGTTCAAAGTAAATAATAAATTATTTTAAGAAAGCATCAAAATAATTTAGGTAATTTAAAAAGGCATTTTCATTTTTATTTTGAAAAATACTCTATTCTTCAGGTGTATAGTACATGTTCTCTAAAAAAGTTGTTGCAATTCTAAAACTATAAAAATAATTTAAAGTGAATAATATGATAATTATGTAAATTAAGCTAGAAACTTCAAAGCGAATAATATATTATTTTTAAAAAATCAATAAATTTAGATAATTTAAATAACGCATTTTCTATTTATTTCAAAATATACCACGTTGTTCAAGTATAAAGTAAGTGATATGTAAAAGAACTGATGTAATTTTAAAAATATTAAAAATTATAAAATTGAGCTAAAAGCTTTAAAGTGAATAATACATTATTTTAAAAATGTTTAATTAATTTAAGTTTTAAATATGCTTTCATTTTTATTTCGAAAAATACCAATTTCTTCAAGTGTATAGTGCACAATCTCTTTTAAAAATTGTTGTAATTTTAAAAATATAAAAATTATGTAGATTAAGCTAGAAACTTCAATGTGAATAATAAATTGTTTTACAAAAGCTTCTAATAATTTAGGTAATTTAAAAACACCCGATTAATTTTTTTAAAACACCCTATATAAATTGAGCTCAAAACTTTAAAGTGAATAATACATTATTTTCAAAGAAAAATTTAAATAATCTAAGTAATTTAAAAAATGTATTTTTTTTATTTTAAAAAACACATTATTCTTCAATAGTGTATAATACACGATCTCTTGAAAAGTTGTTGCAAATTTTAAAATATAAAAAAATATGTAAATTTTAAACTTTAAAGTTAATAATATATTGTTTTAAATAAAATTCAAATAATTTAAGTAATTTAGATAACGTGTTTTCATTTTTATCTCAAAAAACACTCTATTTTTTAAATGTATATTACAGGATCTATTAAAAAGTTATTGCAATTTTAAAAATATAAAAATTATGTAAATTGAGTTAGAAACTTCAAATTGAATAATACATTTTTATTTAAAAAATTCAAATAATTTAAGTAATTTAAAAAATACGAATTGATTTTTAAAACAAAACATCATATTCTTCAAGTGTATAGTAGTACATGACTTTTTCCGTCTCTTAGATTGAATAATACGTTGTTTGAAAAAAATGTTCTAAAGAAATTGTTGCAAATTTCTTCAAGTGCACAAAATTTACGTAAATTGACCTAGAAACTTCTAGTGTATATACAGTACATTATTTTCAAAAAAAACTTTTAAAAATTTAAGTAATGTAAAAAATACGCTTTCATTTTAAAATCAAAACACCGTATTCTTCAAAGTATATAATACGAGATTTATTTCAAATATATAGTACATGATTATTTCTTTTAGATTGAAAATATATCGTTTAAAAAAATATTCTAAAAAAATTGCTGCAATTTAAAAAATAAAAAATTTATGTAAAGACATATAAAAGTACATTACTTTTTTTAAAAAAAAATTCTAAAGAATTTAAATCAAAACATTGTATTCTTCAAGTGTATAGTATATGATTTTTTCTCTCGAAGAATACGTTGTTTAAAAAAAAATTCTAAAAAAATTGTTGTAATTTTTAAAATATAAAAATTATGTAATTTGACCTAGATAATTCAATTGTGTAGTAGTACATTGCTTTCAATAAACTTTAAATAATTCAAAAAAAATATTTAACTTAATGTAAAAAAAAGCATGATTATATAAAAAAAAATTTGGATAATATGAAAAGATAGAAATATTATGGCAATGACGTAATTAAATTACTAGAAAGATGCAAAATGTAAATTTAACTTATGAATAATAGATTTTCTCATTCTCACTCACACCTTCTTTAATTATAATATGATTTATTGTATAAATTTTTAAAAATAAAACAAATGAGACTTGTACGATATTTATGTAAGGGTATTTATATCTTGAGTTTTGATATATAGTGTCCTAAGGGCACTAGATAAAGTTATTAGAATTAGAAAAATAATCACAAGAACACATTGTTCCGTCTTTTGGGAATACAAAAATTACACATTTCAATATCTTTTTACTATATTTGAGTTTTTAAATAGTGCCATTAGGACACCAAAAAACAATTGCCATCTCATGTCAACAATAATTATATCCAACTAAAATTTTCAATTTCAATGTTTAAAGTATTTTTTAGGGTAAAATGCCTGAACCCCTTTAATGTTTGGTAAAATTGACATAAATTAGTCATCCGCCCCAATTTTCCCCAATCAATTTTTTAACGGTGATGAAGGATAGTAACAGTACGTAAGTTTAGAGAAAAATATGGGGAAGATGTGAAGGGTCTGATTGCCCTGCATGAAGCAACCCATCAACTAGTCTTTGATGATGTAAGGAGCACCCTGAAGCTATATATGTTGCAAATTAAACACTCTTCATTATGGTCAATCAAGATTCAGGGACAGAAGCATATTCCTGAGTGATGATTTCAATACCAAGAAAGAATAGTATACTACTCCTGCTTGCTGAAATCAATTCCTCAATATTAAGAGTCATGAACCAGAATGAAATCATTCAAGTTTACAAGTAAGTTTCATTAATCAAAGTACTTATTAATTATATATAATTTATCTCTGGAATTCAGGTGTTGGTTTTTGGCAGTGTTGAAACTAAACGTTATGAAAACAAGCATAGCAGCATTCTTGAGAAGAAAAGGAACAAGCTAAAGGTGACAATGACATGACATAAGTGTCACTATCCGCAGGACATTAATTGGCTTCTCACCAACTCATCATTATACCCTTAGCTCCTTCCACGTGTCGGATTGAACTCCATTGATTCTCATCTCATCAACAAATATATTATAATCCCTTTTTTAATTGTTTGGTTTGACGTCGAATATAAAATCCTTTCTTGAAAATGAGCACTGTGATATCCACTACTAGTAGATGAAAACTAAGAATACATAAGTTATTATTGGAGTAAAAAATAAGAGCACACCTAAATTCTCCATTTTAATTTTATCATAAATGAAAGCCGATGCAACTTGCTAGAAATGCTTGATTTTGATAAAATTTAGTATACATATGATAATATTTCATAAATGAACGGTTAGATTAATGAGAATCAATGTCGATATGTCGTTATGAGCGGAGTAAATCTCACATGACTTATTCTTGAAGTAAATGAATCCACGTCTAATTAATATATTATTATATAATAATTTAACTATACTACAAAGAAATATATGGCTAAAAATTTAAAAATATGTACTTACATAACTGCATAATAACTAAGTTATATACTAATTTAATTAAATAAAATTATTTATATTTAATGAGGTGTACATGATATAGTTATTCATATTTAATCGAGTGCACACAAAATATTAATAAATTATATATTAAAATAGTCTTTAATTTTATATTTTATAAGTTATTTTAATTTCTGACTTTCATTATTATTAGTCATTTTAATCTTTAAAAGTCAGAAATTAAAGTAATTTATTACATAAAATTAAGAATTAAAATAACTTATTCTTGTAAAGTTAGAGACCGAAATGATTTTTATATTGAAAATTGCAGAGATTCTTTGACAGACATAAGAATTACAAAGATTCTTTGAGTGATACAAGCCAAGCGTAACACGTCGTTTGGAAAACTTTGCCCAACCATTCAGCTTTTGTTGTTTTTTGATTCGTCAAATCACGATTCAGATTTTTACTTGATCATTTTATACACCACAAGTATTTGCAATGAACGTACACCTCTTATTGGTTGATATATATTTCACTTGTTCTTTCTTTAGGAACTGTATGCTCATTCATCACGTGATGAGTTTTGGATTTATTTTCAAAATTAAATATTTTATACAGTGATTGTTTGGTTACACTACAACAAAAGTTTTTTTATTGTAATAATTTTATATCTTAATGCAATTTAACTTGTAATAAAAATATAAATAAATAAACACAATTGGAATATGTACTGACATAGTGCTTGTATTGTTTACAAAATAATGATGACAATTCCATTAATGGTTGTTTTGATAGATGTTGTTTTCCAAAACCTTAAGATAATATAAAATTGTCTCTACAAAACTTTAAGACATGTGCCTACTGCCAGATGGGGGCATTTATCTAATTCCGGCTGCTATGGATTTAGGTATTGTATAGATTAATATTTGAGTGATTTACTGTATCGATCATTGTGAAGATAAGTTATCTGATTTTACGTGCATAAGTCATTTTAGTCTCTAATTTTGTATTTTCAAGTCACTTTAGTCTTTAAATTATACGAACATTTATTTTAGTTCCTGACATTTATCTGATAGTGAAAGTCAATAACTAAGATAGTGAAAGTCAGGGACTAAAATGACCAATTTTATAAGAGACTAAAATGACTTATAAAATACAAAGTCAAAAATTATTTTAATATATAATTCTATGTGTATATATTGTTGATATTCGAATTTTATGGATAAATATAAATAAATATGTGATTAAATTAATAAATGATTTGATTAAATTATTACATAATATTTGAATCATATACATTTTAAATTCATAAACAATGTGATTAAATTACTATAAATCATGATTTAACCGTATATTTTTGTTGAGACACAAATACATGAGATAACCAAAATAATTTTGCAAGTCAAATTTATTATTTAAAACTCACAATTGCTGGTGCTTGACTATAAAGTAATTTGAGAGGATTTTAATCTTTTTTTCCTTTCCTATCTCACATACAACATATCATCCTTACTATCTTTTATTTTTTATTTTTTCATTTTTATTATATCTCTCTTTTAATTTATACATTTCAAAACTTTCAAATGAGATACATATTATTAGAAATAAGTTTCACATTATCTTTATGAATGATTACTCTTTTCACTGTCAATTAATCTTAAGAGGGAAGCTTGAGACAGATGAATGATTACTCTAACGTGTTTCATGCTGTCTCTTGACGACTATTCATAATTATCATATGTGAATGCATCTGTCCCCATGCAAGTTGCAAGTTGCAACTTATATATATATATATATATATATATGCACCACAATTATATTCCCGTACCAAGCTAAGACTCTAATTCAAACCTAACAAACTCAGTCTTAATGGTATGTATTTTCTTATTTTCAGTGAAATGCATATTCAATATTTCAATTTATGTTGGTCTTTTAGTCGTCTAAGGTTTTATAAAATTGAACCTTTACATTTTCAGGAAAATAGTCACATCAAACAAGCTTTGATATTGAAGGAAGTGAAGCATGTATTCCAGAAACTAATTATCATGGAGGATCCCATGGAGAGTTTACATATGGCTGACATTATCCATAGGCTTGGCATTGAACACCTCTTTGAAGACCAAATTCATGCCACTCTCCATAAGCTACATTTCATTTTTAGCAGTGATTTTGCCAAATCCCATCAACTTCATGAAATCGCGCTTACATTCCGTTTACTTAGACAAAGAGGCCTTTATGTTAATGCAGGTTGAAATATATTAATATTACTCAGAGGATGAACAGATCATGTCTTGCAGAGCTTAGTTTTATTGAAGGAGGTGAGGTGATTTCTAACTACTAATCAATTCATAATGGCTTTGCAGATATATTTGACAGCTTGAAGCTCAGCAAAACAAAGTTTAAAGAAAAATATGGTGAAGATGTGAAAAGTCTAATTGCACTGTATGAAGCAACCCAACTAAGCATTGAAGGTGAAGATAGTCTTGATGATGTAGGATTCCTCTGTTGTCAGCTTCTTCAAGCTTGGCTCTCAAGAAATAAGGAGCATCATGAAGCTATACATGTTGCAAACACTCTTCAGAATCCACTTCATTATGGCCTATCAAGATTTAAGGACAGAAGCATATTCCTGACTGATGATTTCATTACCAAGAAAGAATGGTACTCCTGCTTAGAGGAACTTGCTGAAATCAATTCCTGCATATTAAGGTTCATGAACCAGAATGAAATCATTCAAGTTTACAAGTAAGTTTCTGTGGAATCCATGTGTTTATTATTATTAAAAATAGCAGTAAGGTAAGTAATAACTACTAATAACCATTTTCCTAAACAGATGGTGGAAAGATCTTGGAATTGCCAAGGATGTGAAGTTTAATAGGTATCAACCTCTGAAATGGTACATGTGGCCCATGACATGCTTCACAGATCCCATCTTTTCTGAGCAAAGAATTGAGCTCACCAAACCAATCTCTCTAGTTTACATTATTGATGACATTTTCGATGTTTATGGCACATTAGACCACCTTACTTTATTCACAGATGCCGTTAAAAGGTATTCAAATTAAACATTAAATACACAAAATCAAAATACATGTATGGATATGATGCCACTAATTCGAATAATATGATGTCTCTATTCAGATGGGAAATGAATGGCACAGATAAGGAGCAACTTCCAGAGTTCATGAAAAGTTGTTTGACTGCTCTTTATGACATTACAAATAATTTCGCCGAAAAGATCTATGAAAAGCATGGACTGAACCCTATAGATACGTTAAAGAAATCGGTAGGGTCCACTTATTAGATTATCTTAATTATTTTATTAGGTACCATTACCAAATTACTGGAATATGTTTAAATTAAAGCAAAAAGTAAAAATGAACTTCAATAATTAAGAAAGCGTTTGCATGAAACAGTGGGTCCGATTGTTGAATGGTTTCTTAGAAGAAGCGCATTGGTTGAATTCGGGTAATTTGCCAAAGTCAGAGGAATACCTGAAGAATGGGATTGTGACCACAGGAGTGCATGTGGTGCTTGTGCATGTCTTCTTCCTCTTGGATCAGAATCTAACTAAAGAATCTATTGCTATCTTGGACAACGAGTTTCCAGATATTATATGTTCCGTGGCGAAAATTCTCCGTCTTTGTGATGATTTAGAAGGAATAAAGGTAAGACTGAAAAAACATATATAGTATAGATGTATATATAGTAAGATTTAAGGTAATTAAGAATGTAACATTGATGCAGAGTGAAGATCAAAATGGGGTGGATGGTTCATATGTTGATTGTTACATGAGTGAACACAAGGAGGTTTCAGGAGAAGATGCAGAGAGGCATGTGGTGCAGTTGATTTCGAATGAATGGAAACGTCTGAATGGAGAAATCGTGAGTCCAAAGAATAAAATGTTTTCAGCATCATTTACTAAATTCTGCATGAATGCAGCAAGAATGGCAACTCTGATGTATCATTACCGTAGCAATCCAAGCATCTGTTATCTTCAAGAACATGTCAAGTCACTGCTTCACGCTGGAGACAAGCATTAGATCACTTGTTAAACATAAAACATTCTGCTGCTTCTGTTCTGTTGTGGCTGCCAAAGCAGACTGACTTACTTCGTTTGTTTACCATTCTAGCAAATGTATCTTATTTTGTGTTTTGTTTGTACTTTTCCTTTTTCCCCCATTAATGAAGGATTTATCTTTTGAACACTGTCAACAACAATCATTCAGACCAAGCTAAGAATAATTCAATGGAATTAACCCTGTCAATCATTGAATAACAATATACTAATATTCTGTGGACTGAATTGATTAGTAATTTTTTGGTGAATTCATGATTGTTAACTTTTTGGACTAAAATTTATTTTGTGGACTGAATTGATTAGTAAATAGTAATTATATTTTCAAGTAGTGGTAATTTGAAGGACTCAATGTTTTTACTCTATATCAATTGCGAACCTGTTGCTTATTTTGCAAAATAAGTATTTCTTAAAGAAAAAAATACTTTTAATTTTTTTTAAAGAAACTTGATTATATCTCCTATTAGGAAAAAAAATCACTATCAAACATACATTTTAAACATTCTTAAGAATTTCATAAAATATTCAATCAAAGAAAAAGAAAAACTCACTGGAATTCTTATAATAAATACGGAGATCGTTAATTTATATTTTTATGAAACAATTAAAGACTATTGATAGTCTCCTCTATTTAATTCATGGTCTCTGTTGCAAAAAAATCCATATTTATATATTACTCCTATTAATTTACTTTACTAAACGAAACGATTTATGGTAAAAGAAATGATTGGTTGGGAGTCATACAAGAGTGGCCAAGAATAGGAAAGTTTAGAGAATATTGGAGATGCAGTTCACTCTAACAACCTCACTCAAACTGTAAAGCAGAGTATATTGCAGTTCCAGTCAACAAGACCAACTGCCAATGCTCTAACTAATCACGCCAAAATGCACATCAAACTTTATTTACGCTTTTCTAAATTCTATTCTACTAGAAAATAAATAAATAAAAGCTTTCACTTTCTCTTTACACCATTTTGCCTCTTTCAACTGTATAAATAAATAATTAATTAATATTTCTTTGCTTCGCATTATTCTATTAATCTCATTTGGAATTTAATTTTTAGTGTGTGGAAGTAAATTTATTTTCTCAATCTCTGTATTAAAGTATTAAGAAAGGAAGCACATGTAACTTCAATTAGAGTCACATAACTCAATGTGTGTGTGTGAACTTTCTAATTATATGTTGTAACAAAATAACCATAATAATTCTCATAGTCTCATTCTGTTATGAAAATTCCAACAAGTAAAAAGGCACACCCTAACCACCATTCAAGAATATATTTCTCTGCACTCTCATAAAAAACACACCTGAATTAACTTGTTAGTTGGGACCATAGCAAGGTAAGGGCCCTCAAAACTCACATCAATATACTTTCTCTCTCTTCTTCTTACTCTCTCTGACATGTGAGCTGCACTTATATGGTGAGTTACACTTATATAGTGAGTTACACTTATATAACCACCAATATTCTCTCAACTTTAATTTCTAAGCCTTGAGCTGAGATATTTCTTCATTATCCTTTAATTTGTTTCTTCTTCCTTTTCTCCTTTCAACCCACATGGAGTTTGAAGATGATAATCGGCTCAGTGTTAGCCTAGAAGAGTTTTCTCTTGCTACAGAAAATGGTGGTAGCAATGGAAAGATGGGTAGGAAGAGGAACTATGATGATGACAAAAAATTCATATCCAAGAATCTTGACACTGAAAGGAGAAGGAGGGAGAAGCTCAGTAGCAGACTCTTGATGCTGCGTTCTTTAGTTCCTATCATCACAAATGTAACAAACCACCTACACCCTCTCTTTCTTACTTGATCCTTTTCTAACTCAGTTTACAAATTCTATGTTAATTGTTGTAATGGGACTGATCATGTTAGGTATAATTATGGTTTCAGATGAATAAAGCAACTATTATTGATGATGCTATCACCTACATCAAGAAGCTGCAAGGGAAGGTTGAGGGTCTCAGCCAAGAGCTTCACCAAATGGAAGCAACTTCAGAGGAAACTGTAGAGAACAAGATGGATGAATTTGATGCTGTAGATGATATGAATGAATGGGGGATACAAGTTATCTTCTAAAACATCTTTTCTTTTTTTAAAAAAACTAAAAAAAAATTGAAAAACTTCTATAAATGTAAATGTAATTGATAATGTTGCTATTGTTTATCTCTGCAGGCTGAGGTCAGAGTGGCACAAATTGATGTGAATAAACTCTGGGTCAAGATAGTCATTGACAAGAAGAGGGGAAGGTTCACAAAATTGATGGAGGCAATGAATAATTTTGGCATCGAGCTCGTCGACACCAACCTTACCACATCCAAAGGAGCATTCTTGATTACAGGATGCATACAGGTGAGTCAATGAATCATGAGAATCAAGCTTGCTTTTTACAATCAATAACTACAATTTTATCACAGGGAGAGTAGAAGATGAACATCCATTCATCTTTGTAAAATAAATGTTCATGTGTTCTACTTTCTGAAACTTAACCGTGTGCAAAATATAATATTCACTTTAATTATTTTCAATTATGAGATTTTCTATGAGATGATTTTATATTTATGTTCAGGGCAAGAATGGTGAAAGACTTGCAGTTTATCAAGTCAAGAATTTGCTGCAAGAAATTATCTGTGACGTCTAGAGCAAGTCGAATTGGATTTTTAGTTATTTTATTGTCTGAACATTTCAGTGGTTACTAGTATTATTTTGGAGGATTAGTTATGTAAGGGAAAACAAGAAAATTATATGTTTGCTCTCTATTAGTATTGACTAATGCAGTTCAGTATAAACTCTCTATTAGTATTTGCCCCTAATATTCAGTGTTTATTTTCCTAGAGATTATAAAACTGCTTACATGCCTCTAACTTCTCTCTTAAAACAAAAGACTTCTTACAACATCAACCAGAAGGTGGACAATGATATTGGTACAAGGAATTTGTTAACATGATAAAAGATGCCTTTTTAGCCATTCAACAAGGTGATAAAAAAATTAGATCAGTTTAAGCTTAGACAACCAATACACTAATCAAAATGGAATAAGTAAACTTTTATGAAGTCATTGAGTAAGCTAAAAAAAAATTTGTAGGGGAAATAAAAACAAGTCACAATAGTATATTTTTGGTTTGCAATAAGTTCTTACTTTATTATTCATTTTACCTTACATCAATCTGAATTCTGAAGAGTGGAGACTAAGCAAAAATTATAAAGGTTAATAATAGTACTTGTGCTGTTATTAGACAACTAAAAACAAGTAATGATGGGAAGGTGGAGAGAGAAGAGTCTATGACTGCTTAAACCTTAAAATAAAAAGCAGCAGCAGATTCATTGCTGTCTACTCGGTACTTACAGCTCAAGTACAGAACAAGTCTGCACTGTACTTCAACTAAACTAAACCTATGTATATATGAAATATGGCTGGCGAGTATGAGTTCAACAAATTTGGCCAACATCACAAAAAAAAAAAGAGTTGTCATTTATCAAGGACCAGTACCAAGTACAAACTAGACTTGAAATGGAGATTAGGTTTGAGGAACTTTATACTGAATACCTGAATCTAAATTCTAACCAAACTGGTTTCATATCTTATTTCTTTTTCATTCTTTAGAAAACACAATTGAACAAATTCACGGTAGACTGACATTATCAAATCAGATAAATTAAACAAACTAAAACTAGACCAACATTTTCACCTTAACTACCTCATTTTGATTTATGATCCTTCTATAATGGCCATGTGAACATCCCCTAAGTCTTCAATTTTAACTTAAAAGAGACTATGGTTTTCTTGCCCTACTCAAAATTGATTTCGTATCATCAATCATCCAAGTAACAGCCAATGTTAGAAGATTTTCTGAATATCTCAGTTTAGGATCAAGTAGCCTTTTCTTTCAAAGAGTAGCTTCCCTCTTAGTAATGATATGACATAAAATGAAATAACTTTCCTTGAACATTAGAAATAAGCGGCACACAAAATTGCAGAAAGATATTTTACAGCAAACACCGCTATTAGTTCCTTTCCTTTTTTTCCCCTCAACTGATTTCTAATTTAATCACAACACTCACAGGATCTATGCACATTACATCGTATAATTGTTTCAAAAGGAAAATGAGAAAAACAAAACCAAAACAAAATTTTGAAAAAAGAGAAAAGAAGAAAACCATCTTTTTAAGCTAAGCAAGCAATCTTTCATCTCTGATCTTGAAATCCGAAGCTCTTCCTTCCAGCTATATTAAGCGAAAGACCTGCACAGCACATTCAATTTCGAAATCAAAACTCTACATAATAGAGTGAAATCCTAAAGACAAAAAAGATGGGCATTGAAATACATCTAGTCACTTTTAGAACAATTCATCATGATCATGATTCATGCATAAACAACAGGTGTACTGTGTACATAAAACCTAGAGAGAGAACCTTGTTGGGATCTACAAACAGGGGGATCTTCAAAGAGAGAGAGTGAGAGCTGTTTATATGCAAGACCAATATCAATGAGAATGAGACCAGAAGAAGGATCATTGACAATGATATCCTTCACAGGTAACCATAGGAAAAGTTCTTCCTGAGAGAGACCCTCCAATCCCTTTAGCTGACCAAAACTGAGATTAGCTCGAACCACAGTTTCAAATAACACTCTTGTTTCGTATTTGGCTAAGCAAGGACCATGCAAATTCACCTCCAGACGACCCCTTTGGTCCAAAGTGAACGACTTTACACTCGCCGGAAACAACCCCGCCGGCAAGCCATGGCTCCGGAGGACCTCCTGAATTGAAGAATAAGCAGAAGCTTCCACATACAGAGGAACAAAAACTACTGCAAGAAAAAGGGAAAGAAAGATGGGTTCAGGAGATCTGAATGCCATAGAGATGTTTATTGAGAATGAAAGTGATGAAGCTGAGAGAGAAGGGTTTGGTTTGGTGCTTGAGGTTTAAAGAGGGGTTTTAAGGTTAGAAAACAGAGGTTTTTTGAACACTATGATTGGAAGTGGGAGCCAGAGAGGACAGCCGATAGAATTTCTATGTTCCTTGTTGGCATTACATGGGGTTATTTTTGTGCATGTGAAATCCTCAAATTACCCTTGCTTTACGATTTATGACTTTCGAATTGTGACGAGGAAGCATAACAAAATCACAGATCCAAAGTTGGAAATCCAATCGAATAAAGTTAACGTTGCTGCACTCTAATCAATTAATTAGTGTAGTAATGTTTATTAGTAGGTGCCGCTGGGCGCGGTGATGATGCTGATGAAATAAATATATATAAAAAATTATACTGTATGATAGTACTAATAAAGAATACATAAATTATAATTATGGTTGAAAACAACTTTGCCTTTACGATTTCTAATGCTTTCTTTCTTCTTCTTTTTTTGATTTGTAGTGACATCCTTGTACGTAACTCGTAAACATGACATGAATTTGAATATCTTTCACTCTGTCTTTGGCCTTAATCAGCGCTAGCTGGAGGGCCATATACAACTTTTTCCTCTGTCCTTAACTAATAAATAATTGTTCTGTTTTCTTCTTCTTCTTCTTCTTTTAACTATAGTAGTAGTATTAGCGTATCAAGTATCATCACCAAAGTCATATGTCCAATGTTCTAGTCTTCTAGACAAAAATCATTTAGATCCTCTTTTAATTTTGTTCTTCTATTAATTTATGTAATAAGGTTTTAAGTAAATAACACAAGTGGAGGATGTGGATCCATTATAAACCCATACTACATGATGATACACATACATATAACATTAACATGCGTGCGGGTTTGCGCGCATACGCATTTATTAAAAAGATTTTCAGTCGCCAATTTTGATGGGAGGAAAATTAGCACTTCAAAGTTCAAACCTGTTGGGTGCAAAAATTTTGCCCATGCTCAGTGGAGCCTTGACATAATGTAGTTCAACATAGTTAATTTTGTTTGGAAGCTTTCTTTTTTTATTTTCTGGTTAATTACTATTTTTTATGACTATATCTGAATTTTCTAACTACTAGATAAAACAAGATTGAGTCTGTTTGTTTAGATTTTTGCTACGACTAAAAGTACCTTTTGAACCAAAATTTTTTACTTTAGTCAATGCTGTGTTTGAATCTGAAATTATTATAAGCAGAAGTACTTTTGGTTACAATAAATTTCCGTTCAAAAAAGAATAGAACAATAATTTCATACTGATAAGAGTCACATATTGTGTTGAATTGAAAGCTCAGTGTGATGTTTTCATAAGCTATTTTACATAATTGACTAGTATTTTGGGTTAAGTTCTACTTACATGTTTTAATCTTAAAAACAGTGTTTTTATTAGGAGTTGTCTTATGAAAAGGGTTATCTATACTCCCTCTGTTTTCATATATAAGCAAAATTTTGATAGTACTATGTTTTTATTTATAAGCAAAACTAACTACTCTTTGTTCTATTTAATGATGATATGTCTAAAATTCCCCCAATTTAATAGTGCTCTTATTTCTAATAACTCATTTAAAGTAGAGAGAGATTATCTCCAAGTCTAATAGTTGAAGTGGTTCACACCTTTTTATGTTTGATTTTATTTTATTTTTCATTTTATTTTTAATTCTAATCAAGGGTAATTTAGGGAAAATAATTATAATTTTAATAAGATTAAGAAACTTAAATGAAGGTAACTATATTTCTTAAAGGATGTGAGGTAGTTTTTTTTGTTTATATACGAAAACAGAGGGAGTATGATTTAAAAACCACTAAAGGAAAAAAGGGTTACTATGGACGTTAGTTCTTAAAGGACAATAATTTTAGAAGTAAGCTCTTAGATAGTGTTTGGCTCAGTTTTTTTTTGGCTTCTTTTCCTTTTATAAGTAAAAGCTGGGTCAAACATGATTTGTGACAAACCTTTTAAATTTAAGCTTGGCTTTTTTTTCTATGTACAAAATGCAAAAAGATGTTTTAAGCCAGAAGCTAAAAATATGAGCTTTTCGACAAAAAGTTGGCTTATTTTGTGGGTCATCGTAATTAATACTCAAATATTCTAATTAACACTTGAAATCTTCAATATATTTTCCTTCTCTCTTTGTAAAATAGCAATTTACTAACCTTCAAAAAGTTTTATTCTCATTTATCGATTATTTATTTCACTTTAATATTCATGAATTTTATTGTTATTTAAAAAGTTTACATATTTAAAAAAATTTTAATGTTAAATAATTATTTTGATAAATTTATATTGTGTTTAGTTTTTTTTAAAAAAATAAAATATTGAGTTTTATCAAAAAATTATTTTTTATTGTAACTTTAATTTTAAAAATAATTATATTGATAATTTATTTTCTTATATCGAAGATATGTGACAGTTAATGATAAATAACTTTAAAAAGTTGACATAAATATTTTATCAATTAAATAGTTTTTTACTCATAAGTAACATATAAAGTATTAAATAATGAAATGTCAAACAGTTTTTAGCTTTTTTTTAAAAGTTTTTATTTTCAGCTTTTACTTAAAAGCCGCTTATAAACAAAAAATAAGCTGGGTCAAACGGAGCCTTAAAGGGCAATAATTTTAGAAGTCTCGCATGAGTAGAATTAGATGTTTAATGTAATACTTATATGCTCTCTGCTAATAGATTAGTTTTTAGATTATTGATGATGCTTGATAAGAAGAGTTTAAAGAAAACCAGGGCAGCACTGACACACTAGAACATAGCAACATGTAAATGAACTAGAGCTTGGCTAAGCCAACTAAGTTGGCAGAAAATCAAACATGAAATTTTATTCTTTTTACATCTTTAAGTCGAAACTTTACAATTTTTATTTTATTTTATTTTTTACAACAATGGTACTAAGGTTTCATCTTAAAACCTCCTGCTTATTACTTAAATCATCCACCATTAGCTCAATCCTAATTACATTTTAAACTTTAAATTTATTACATGACAGGCAAGATTGAAACCTTCAAAACTTTTTATTTATTTGCACAACTTGTTTTGATGTGTCACCAAGATTCATCAGTATAATCTATCTGCCTGTACTGTCCTTGAATTGGATAATACCTTTCATAGCCATACGCAAGGTCTCCTCCTCCATAGCCATTCCTATCTTCTCCTCTGCTAGCATATGGATATGGATTACCAAACAGATAATCAGCAGTACCTTTCCACATATTCTCCTGCCAATAGTTTCCTCTATCACTCACTTCCTCACAACTACATTCTCTCCTCTTCATCCGTGACAAACAAGGCCAATACCCAAACAAGCTCTCACAAAGATCCAAAGCTTCCAACCCATATCCACTAGGATATTGAGGAGGCACTTGCTTCTCACTCTCATCACTCTGTTCTCCACTGTACCCTTTACCAAACCCACCTCCATAATCAGACCCAGAATTGTAATCATCTTCAATTTCTTCACGAGGCTTCAGATCACTAGTGTCAGAGTTGTTATCTTCTATTTTCCCAAGCTGATCTTTGCTACCATCTTGTGGCTGACGCTTTTCATCAGTCATTTGGCCTGCAGTTCCATTTTGGGGTGTGATTGCTTTCTCATCAATTTTTTCTTCCACATTAGGCTGTGGTATTATGGATCCAGCAGGAAAATGATCAGAGGGGGCGCTAATTTCACTTGATCCAGAACGAGGATAGCAAATTTTATCTGAAGGTGGAAGAGATTTTCCATAGGTCTGAGAAATGTCATACCCACCACCATAAGGTGTTGGGTCATATTCATCAAATGCAGGTTCGTTGAATTCCAAGTTAGAGTAAGAGATCACAAGCTGAATCATGCCATAATTGGGATCATATACAAATGATTTTGGGTCACTAAAAGTGGTTGCAGAGTATGCTATGGTTTGGTAACTCTGAGTCTGAGCAGAGTAATCATAATTAGGGACAAAATATAAACTTGGATCATATCCATAATAGGGTTGATTGTATTCATGAGCAGGGGAAGTCATAAAAGATGGAATTTGAGCATAGTCATGATAATTTGTAGAGTAAGAGTTGAAATTATACTCACCATATTCAGACCCAGAATAGGCAGAGCTGTGGTAGGCCATGCTTCAAGGGATTGAAGATGAAATGAAATCTTCAAGGGATCAAGTTTCTTGATGGTGAGCGAGAAAAAACTGTTTTTCTTTTTCGCATATGAAATATTTCAATTGATTATTGCCAAAAGGAAAAGGAAAAGTGATTCAGTTCACTTAAGTCTCGCACCAACCGTAGAATCCTTATCTATGCTAAAATGTCCAAATGCAAGTTGCAACTATAGAAGGAAAGAGGAAAATTTACTTTATGAAGATATTAACAAAAATAGACAATGGTAGGTGGTGCCACGCTGCAGAGGCAGAACCCACGTGTCAAGTATAAGCATGTCTAAGTTTCTGTCTTCCTCTGCTTGCGTAGAGATCAAAGAAAATAATAAATACAGGAACAACAAAGTGGAATATCCAAAATAGCGTTACTGACGAGTGTTTGATTTAAGTGATAGCTTTGAGCTCGAGTTTTTGTTTAAAAGAAAAAAAAATCTTATGTTTTTTTTTTATAAGCAAAAAATCTTCTTATGTTCTTTTCTGGTAGGTTATTGTTAGGTTCTAATCATACTGCATGTATTTTTATTTTTATTTTCTCAAACAGGATTATCTCAGATAACTCAATAGTCTGAAAAACATAAATGATCAATGGTTTTTAAGAGATCTTGTCCTAATTTCATAAACCGTAAACACATCCCATTTAAGGTTGAAAACAGTCGAAATATTATGCGCCTAAGATATCTGTAATCTGAAGTTAAAAAATATTTGAAATGCATCAACGAAAATAGTAATGGATTAAGCAGGAGTTGAATTACTAAATTATGAGACTTGCATTGCATCTGTATTAGCACAAGCGTATTGGAGTATTGGAGACGTGAACCTTTGAAAAAAAAACAAGGATGGTATTGGTATAGGCTAGTGGATAGCCAATTAGCCTTAGTGGTCCCTGAATGTGATACAAAAAGAATCACTAATGATTTTGTCTAGCCAATACTACCAAATATGCAAAATTAGTATTTCATACATTTTTCTATCAGAGTAATGATTATGAACAATTATTTTTCATGAATTACAATTACAACAAAAGAAAACATCGTTTTAAAATTGAACTGATTTTGTGTTATGTATAATGGAATTTTTGGTAACCGAAAGCGACTATTAATCTACACCCATCTAATTTTTTTTTAGGTGTGCACCAACCGATAATCAAAAACCAATCAGTTTTATACGCACGGTTAAAATCTCAACCCTTATCCGTATGTTTAAAGAACTCAATTATATATTAACAATGTCAAGCTTTATTGGTACATCCATATGATTTTTAAAAGAGATACATTATCATGTTACATTTTTCAATTGCACTAAAAATCCAAAATTCCTCTCTCCCCAAACCTGACCTAAATTTACAGGTAAAATATATTTAGTCCCTATAAAACATGGTATTTTTACATTAGGTCTCTAGAAAAAAAAATTATTGTGGTCCCTATAAAATAAAAAATTGTTGCTTTTAATTCTTATAAAATTATTTTTTGTATTTTGATCCCTATAAAATGAAAAAGTATTTCTTTTAGTCCCTACTGTTAAGAAATTTTCGTTAAGTGCTGACTAGGATGACAGAGTATCACATGTCAACGTCATATGAGATCTAAATAATTTTTTATCTAATATTAATATTAATTAGTTATTTTATTAATAATAAAAAGAATAATTATTAGAAGATTGGGTATTGTCTTCTTATCAAAAACTCTTATCGACGAACGACATCGGGAGAAAATTCCCACACATGATCTCTTAGAAAGAGTCGAGCCTCATCTTCTTGTTGTGCAACCCCGCTCGATTCACCTAATACTCTGACACATGGCACTTCGTCATCCTAATCAGTAATTAATAAAAATTTCTTAATAATAAAGACTAAAAACAAATCTTTTTTTATTTTATAGGGATCAAAATGCAAAAAATACTTTTATAGGGATTAAAAATAACACCTTTTTATTTTATAGAGACCAAAATACAAAAAATAATTTTATAAAAACTAAAAACAAAAATACCATATTTTACCCTTAATTTAATGAGTATCTTTTTTTTCATTACTTAATAGCCCTTAAAAATATTAGGACGTATTTTATTTGAATTTTTTTTTTCTTGTTTTACGAAATTTTTTTTTAAAAAAAAACAAAGAATATTAATCTAGTTCTAGCATTTGTAATCTTTTGAAACTGAATAAAAATACAAACCAAATCAAGATTGTAGTTTCTAATGTTTAATCAGGGGAAGCCATGCTATTACGTTAATATTGAAAATTCAAATTGAATTGAATTTGAAAGATGAAAACCAAGCACCAGAGAGACAGGTCTTGAGTAAGCTTATTGAAAAACCCAAGATTAATCTCCGTCTGGGTGCCCCAAACCCAAGCTTTGTGACGACTAATCGACTATCACTCACAACAAACTCCAATGCTGCCATTGAGTGATCATAGTTTGATTCCTAGCACCATATGGTCTTCACTCCATATTCCTTCCACACGCCATTGTTGGCTTTTCAACATCTGCGCACCATTACCAGTCATCTCATTAGTTTCCCACACCGTCGGCATTCCAGCCACTAATTTCACCTTATCGCTGCTTGTGTACCATACACCCACTTACAATCTAATCTCTGCCTGATTGAAAACTCCTTCCTACTCCCGCTGAGATCAGAATTTCAAAAATATGATGTTACAAATAGGAAAGCTTGCACACACCACTTGGAACCAGATGTTTCTTTATTATTTTGCCTTTACTTTACATTTTTAAAGTTTTTCATTGTCTCTTTTTTTCTCAGATAGAAAAATGAGACCCAGGTAAGACCAGCCCAGAATTGGTTGGATTGGTGCAGTTGAGGATGGGATACAAAAAAATAGAAAAACAAACAGATACAACTAGTGTGTTATGCATTGGTTTGAATTGAGTTTTTCCCAAACCAGACGCAGCTACTCAAAATAACGTCAACGCTAAATATGCACATTATCTAAACACAAAATGTCCAGTTCCTATCAGTCACTTTATGTGTTCAAACTTGCAGCAAAGGCTTATCACAAAAACACAAACTGGTTGAGTCATAAATAACTCCAAATTACACAGATGAATAAACCTAGCACCCGGCTTACATTTCATACTCAGTCCAAAAGCACATACTCCTCAAGATGAACCGTGAAAATATACTCGTTTAAGCTTGCCAGAAACATTGTATAACAATTGTATGCATCTGATGAGAATCCAATACAAGCTTAATCTTCTATCAGATAAATGAGCATGCACATGATGGAGCAGTGATAAGGAGCAGCTTTCTTTAGGCATTACTCTCAAAAAAAATGAAAATCCCCTGCAAGGCTGCAAAAATTGTAAAAACATAAGATAGCACCAACAACATACATACGGAAAAACTAATGAAATGTCATGCAACACCCAGTACAAGTTAAAGATGAAATTATACTTGATTAGCTATCAGGTTTTAGACACATTAGGCATTAGATGAACGAAGACCAATAACATCTAAAATGCGAAACAGAGAATGGAGTCCATTACCTTATGTAGATGATGAATCCGAGGAAGCTGCCTCTTGTCTCGGCCTTCTACGCTCAGGTGGAGGGCCATCTCTCCGTCTCTCATACCTTCTACTCTCATTCTTTGATCCACTACGTTTCGGTTGATAAGTTGGGTACTTACAAGGAATGATCTCCCCATTTATGTACTTGTCACCTAAAATAAAAGAACAACAAACAGTTAGTAACAAGAATATCGAGTGGTCTAATATTGAGAAATAATCACTTAATGTAGAAATTTAAAAGTAACCTCCGTAGTCCTTGTTTTTAACATCTATGTAAGAGTCCGGCAGTACCCAGAGAACCCCAGGCAAACCTACAGGCAGGACAAACACAAATAAGAGACAATAAACCAGGATTCATCAAGTGGCACAATGATGCCATCAAGGCAGATTATGAATAGAAACGTTACCCTTAAATTTCTCAGATGTTTCTTCATCAACAGTACACTGAAATCCAGTGTAGGTGGTAGTGCTAAAGGCATACATGTTCTTCTTTGCTTCTTCCATGCTGATACACAAACAGAAACAAAAACACACAATGAAAATTTGCGCAGCAGGAGAATGATGACAAATTGAAAATTACAATTACACCACAAAACAAAACCTATTATAACCAGTACAAACCATCGAACCAACAAGAGCTTTTACTCATCTAAGAAATTATGTTTTTCTAACAGCTTAGAAATTCATATTATTAGCGTAAAGCATACACTAACTAACTTCACTCTGTTTTGCAGACTTCAACTTCTCCAAAAAAAGACACTACGCATCATAGATTATTAAAACCTAGTTTTAAACATTGAAAGGAGGAAAATCACAAGGAAAGGCAAGGAGAGAAAGGGAAGAATAGTTAAGAAAGAACCTGCCCAAGACAGTGGCGAGAGTTTCGAGGTAAGTGTCGATCATTTGCTCACGAGTGGGTGCAGGGTCCTTAGGAAACTCCATCACAATGAGCCAATGGTTGTAATCGCAACCGGGGAGCATAATGGTCTCCCTCTGCTCGCTGCTGCTGCTCCTTTTCGCAGAGTAATCCCCATCCAGCGCCGCTCGAATCCGGGTTGGGTTTCGGGTTCGGGTGGTGATAGAATTAGGTATACGAAGATTCTTGACAGGGTTGAAGTTGAAGATTGGAGTTTTGGGGTGAAAGGGTAGGGTTAGGGTTTTAGCGCAGACAGAAAAGGTTACGGTCGCCATTGTAGGATCAGACACACTGCAATTGAAGAAAGCGTTTGTTGTGCAACGATAAACGATAAGGCTCTGAGACAGATATATTTTACTACTCACTCCTCCTATTTATATGACGTTTAAAAAAAAAAAAAATAATTGAGTTTAATTAACTTTATTTGTTTTCTTAAAAAATTATGAAATATTATTTTTATCTTTTATTGAATAATGTATTAACTAATTACAATTAAAAAGTTAAAATAATTGATGCATTTAATAAGGGTAAAAAAGAAAAAAAGCAATAAATACATCATAGAAAATATAAAATGTCTTATAAAAAGGACCATAAAAACTTTTTAAATAATATCTTATAAATAGGACGAGAAAGAATATTATAGTAATATATACGGCGTCGTTACACTGAAATATCCGGTGGTAGTGGAGGATTGGATTGTGGGCTCAATCTGTCAACCCAATTATATTGGCCCAAGTTTTCTAGGAGCCTTTTTTGCCGGTAGTCATTTCTATATGCTTAGAGTTGGATTTTGGACGATGTCATTTGTAAATTAAGAGTGTTTCGGTTCTCTTTTCACAGTTTTGCGAATAATAATATTTAAAAATACTATTTCAAATGCTGACATCTAAGAAAAATGTGGTCTCATTTTCAATTAGGATGATACCAATTTCAATGTTCCTTAGTAACCAACTAAATACGAGGCTAGAAACTCAATAGTACTGCCAAAGGCCCAACTAAAAGTGGCTAAGTATTTTCAAAATTCAGTAATAAAATGTGTAGTGCTGTGAAAGTTTGTGTGATGCCAAAAGTATATAGATAAGATTTAAACTTTTGACCAAAAATAATTTTTAACTGAAAACGTAAGGGCCTGGATAAGAAGATGAAACATGGACCCAAGAAGAACAAAAATATGATGGTGGCACTACAAATAGTGAATAGATGATGGTGTGACTATCACCAAACTTGGATTTGAACAAGAAATAAGAGGATGCCTTGGACCAACGATGAAGCTTACTTATTTTGGTGCAAACGATGAAACTGCCTATTGGGTTGGTTTGTATTTTCATTTTCTGTGTTCATTTTTAGTTTTCTGAAATTTTACAAAGAAAAAACTGAAAATGCTGAAAACATAATTTTTTTGTTTTCAGCATTTTCAGTTTTTCCTTTGTAAAATTTTAGAAAACAGAAAATGAAAACAAAAATGAAAACGCAAACCAAACAGTCCCTTAGTTTTCGATTGAGCTTTTTCTTGGTGAGAAGAATTGACACCATCCAACTTTGAAAATCGCACAATTCCTTTATATATAAAAATCATAAATCTATATATTAAAAAGGATAGTGTCAGTCCCAATAAGAATAATGCTAATTCCTTCCACCTTTTTCTTTTTACAAGTTTTCTATTGGGCTGCTTACACCATATTACCATATTCTGAAAAATGACTAAAACATTGCCTTCGTAGCGAACAAACCTCGTCAATTGTTAGGTTGTAAGATTAATAATCTAATGATAAATTAATCACCACAAAAAGTATTAACATTCTTGTGTTAGAATTGGATTCTCCAGTGAATTATTAGTCTAATAATTGAGGATGAGAAAGTACAAATACAATTTTTGCCTAAATTTAATGGCGTCCATGTCACTTCAATTCAGAGTCCATGGTTTTTAGTTTGCAAGTATTTTTAACCGGAATTGGAACCTCTTTTTATTTTGTCATATTTAGAGCAACACAATAAAGATGATGGCCAAATATGTAATACTCATTATTTTATTTGTTGTCTTCATGTGTCTCTAATATGTTCAAAAAGAGAATGAGAAAATCCGAATTAAACCCAATCAATCCGTGAAATAGGAAGAGAGGTGTTTGATGAATTATGTTGGGGTGAGAAAATAAATAAAAAATTAAATCAGGGTTCTTATCTGAAACCATGAAAAGTCGTAATTACTAATTATTAATGTGCATGGTTTAAGTAACTTACCCCATGGGCCATGGCTTATATGCAATTGGAATTCAAATTATATGTCTCCAAAATCATGTCCCCAATCATGTTCTTCTAATAGAATATCGTCACGTCATTAAAATATTTTCTTTAATTTTAATTTTTAATTCCTTAATAATTTTTTTTAATGGCGTAATAATATTCTATTAGTGGAACATAATTGAGGACATGATTTTAGGGACACATTATTTGAATCCATGCAATTGACCTAACAACATGAGCTCATATCACCAAATAAAAAGGAACCGTTACAGGTTTTGTAATCAGCCTTCTCCAGTTCTCCCTCTCTTCGTTGTAATATTAATTTAATTACCTCAGGTACTTCCATAAATAAAATAATCATTTGATATTAAAAAAAAAAAAACTATACATGCATTACGAATTTAGAGGACATTCCAAAGATACGGAATAAGAAACAGTAGCAAACAAAGAAGACATACCAAAACCTTTTTTTTTATAATTTTGATTTTGATTATTTAGAAGAAATTAAACCGAACCCTGTTTTATTACCGTCTGAAGCTGCAGGTGCATTAGTTTATTGATTATTCACTTTATCGGGTCTTTCTAACCCCTGTTTTTTTGACATTTCGTCTTATATATTTGTTGTTTTTGTTTCAGACAAATTAACTATATTTTTAAGTACTTTGGTTCCCTGTTTCTATTAAGCTACGTACATTATCAGCAAATGAATAAGCAGGAGCAGTTTAACCTTCTTTTATGACGCAATTGGAATTTAGCATTTGGATGGAATTACAGGGGTCAACAAGCAACAAATTCGAAGATATTAGCTTTGTTATATTCTTTTAAAATAATTACTACTATTAGTTTATTCTTTCGAGTTTATCATTATAGTTCAAGTAAGCTTTTGAATCATAGGAAGGTTCATTTAAGTCTTCGAATTTATAAAAATAATTTACTTATGTTCCTATGTTGTATGGAAGTCCATTTACATCCTTAAAATTATCAAACCTTTATTTATTTAGGTTCTTAAAATTTGATAATTTCAGAGACCTAGATAAATTATTTTTGTAAACTTAAAGATCTAAATGAATAATATTTAGTAATCTCAAGGATCTAAGTAAACTACTCTTGAGGGACTTAAGTGAATCTCCGTACAACTCAAACACTTATGTGAATTACTCTGACAAACTTAAAGAATTTTGTGAATTTTCTTTACAAAGTCAAGAACCCCACCTAATGCTATGCTTTTTTAAAAGAATGGGCTTTTCTAGTGCGCCCATGGCACATAATATAAAAAAAATCAAATATCAAATATTTTTATTGAAAATGAAGTTATTTACTATTTCAAATTTAAATCTAATATTTAATATTTATTTTTTTTAGTAACTCAAAGTATTTATTAGTGTTGTTTGTAGTAATACAAATATTTCTATATTTCTTTTATTGTATGCCCATAAGAACACATTAAAAAAACAAAAATCGATAAATAATTATTAAATAGAGTAAAAAAGTAAGTGTAGACTATAGTCAATGTCTTGAAAACTTAAAAAATAATTAATTACTGTATTTCTTAATTTAGTAATGTAGTAGAAAAATACTCCTATAAGAAGTTACTGTTAAAGAATTTAGAATTATTTATTCCACGTTTTCATGCATTCACAAATTTATGGTTTGACTTGTTAGTTGTTAATAATATAAGGGATTTTTTAACCTATGTAATATTGCACAGGTTAAAAAATTATAATAAAAAATAAAATATAATATTAATTGAATGTCAAATTTAATCATATTAATTTTTTGTTTTTTCTAATAATTTTTTTTTATTTATAGTTTATTAACCTATGCAATATTGTATATGTTAAAAACACTCATAATATAAACTTAGACTTTATCAATTATATTTAATTGATCGTATTTTGGTTGTGTTTAAGTGTACTTAACACCAATCAAGAAAATAAATTGGTTTATCCGTATCTCCTTGATTAGCGAGTGTCTTCATCCTTTTGGCTTGTTTGCTTGTTTCAATATCATTACCATTCCCAATTGACTTCAAGGCCAATAATAACTAACTCAAATTTAAATGAGGCTATTTTGATAAATTATACTATGTGTTTTTTTAGTAGCAAAAGAAGTAAAAAAACAAAAAACAAAGAGAGGAAAAAAAATTAAAATTCTCTTAAGAACGTAATCTCGATCTTATCAACTAAAAGAGCAACAGTAACTATAAAAAGACATTTTCAAGAATAGTAGTATCTTCTAAATGGTTAGTTGCATCATTGACCAAGATATCTATAAACCAATTTACTTCCCAAATTATAATATGTGTTTGGGTAGGAAAATTCTTAAAATATATATAACAAAATAGTTTTGGAAGAAAATAGGTAGACTTCTAGTCTATGTGGTATGAAATTTATAGAGAAGAGAGTAGTATTTGGTAGAAGGCTGAATTTGAAGAGAAAGTTTATTAATGACATATAAGGGGAGAAGAGCTCGATTTGACTTTTGGTATTTTAATTAAGATGAAGTTAGTAAATTACTTGTACTAGAATGGAGTAGACAAACACTACTACTAAAGTGTAATTTAAATCATCAAAACAAACAAAATTAAAGAAATTTTTTCAAAGTCATGCGCGTAATTAGTTTTTTTGGGTTGTTGTTTACAACTTTGGTCTCTACCGTGAACAAATTTTATTAACTGAGACACGTGGCGAGTTTAAGTGAAATGAGTTGGTAAAGAGAAATTAAAAAGAAGAGACCGTGGATTTCCTTCTTTGTCGAGCAATAATGACGAAACAGACTAAAGTAGTAGAATGCATAAGTTAAGTTATGTTCAACACTTTCCTCAAATCCCCGTTTTACCACTTTATTTTGCTTTTCAAACTTCAAATTCTTTTCATCCATTAGAACACAATTGACCCTATACTGAAAAGTCGAAAGTGAAAAAGTGAAAAGCAAAAAAGTAAAAAATAAAAAATTAATACACAAAAATAAAATAAAAATTCAACTCACCCTCGCGTAGTCTATGTAATCGCATTAAATTGGAGTAAATTATATAGTACTCCATTAAACAAAAACAACAATTTAACTGAAGGGATTTAATCTTGTATATCGTTAAAACACACTATAGTAAATTTGAGATTGATGAGGGAATTTAGACGTACTGGTACAATTAGGAAATTGCAAACTTCAAAGGGAAAAATAAAATAAAATTGCATGAATTCAATGAATCAAAATTAAAATTAATATATTTAATGTGGGACCAAATGCTGAGAAAGGGAATGTTTGCATCGTCGACGAATTAGAAGGGTTAACACGATCCTTTGTGATTTGAAGTATCGGGATTTAAATTTAGTATTTCTAAGTTACGTTCTCGTTCATGTCTCACGAATAAAATATTGTTATATTATTAAAATTATTCACTTCAATTTTAATATTTAATCTTTTATAACAATTTTAGTAATTGACAATATTCTATCCGTGGAACATAATTTAAGGACACTAAATTCAAATCCGAAGTGTCAACCCAACTGAGATTTGGTTTTGTCCACAAAACCAATGATTAGGGAAGAGTCTTCCTCTTTTGAAAATGCAAAACACGCACCGTCTGAATTTAAATGTGAACACAACACACATATCCCACTTTTAATTTAATTTATTATTATTAATATCAACCTAGAATTATAGTAATTAATTAAAGGAAGAAGCTTTGGGGTTACATTGACTCACCAACAACGTAACAGGGTCGGTCCACTTTGATTAATCAACAAATTTACAAAACACATGTATATATGTGCTTAGCTACGAAAACAACAGTCAATAATCTAAGGGAAAAATAATTAATAAAATTATATACCAATTCTATTTAGTAATTAGTATTTAGTTTTATATTGATTCATCCACACAATTGGATGGAAACTATTGGCCACAAATCTCTTTATTTCAATCTTCTTCTTCATTATTATTTGTTTGTTTCCTTTTGGTCAGTTTTTAATAATTTGTTTATACTTGCGGGTTATGATGAATTGGCAGAGGATGTATGATTCCTATTTTGATAAAAGAGTGTCTTTTTAATAGCAGCTAGCTAGTACATTTACACGTGATCGTGATCCCCTTCTTCACGTTGCTCACCTCAACATTACAAAACCATGACGTCATTCATTCTATACGTACACTTAATGTATGTATCTATATATATTCCAAACGTGACATAAATTAAAAACAGTAATGATAATGATTATGCAGGTGAGTAGGTATTGCAATGACATGAGGATAGAAAGGGTCATTTTCTGTTGAGTAGAAGGAACATTTTGAGAACAAAACAAGACAGGGAAGAAGCTCCAAAACGGGGTTGGACGGTAATGAATTCTAACTATCAACAAAGCGATTATCCAACCATCTAAATCTAATATTATTTTTGTAACGGATCCAGTCAACACGGCTTAAGGTCATGGAATATAATGACCAACAAATTCTGGATCTTATCATACCAATTTAATCACATACTCAATGGAATTAAACTAAAAAAATCAAAATACATATACCTATTGGGCTCTACAAAATTCAGTAAACCTTTGAATTTCAATTCATAAAAAATTATAGTGCTAATAAGTTAATTTTTGGGATTTTAAAAACTTCAAATAATTTGTCCTTCACTTTATAAAACAACCACCATTATAAAATAATCATTTCGTACAATCTTAAAAATTAATTTAGAGATTTACTCCAAAAAATTTGAGTTGAAAAAGAGGCTAAATTAACAACTAAATTAAAATAATCGGAGAAATTATATATACTTATCTATAAAATATGAGCAAAATTAAAATTTTAGTGGGACAATTGCCTCCAATGTCTACCATATAAATTCATTCCTGCTCATCCCTCTCCCTTTAAAAAGAAAAGGGCTGATAAAAAAGTAGTTTCAAAATAAATCTAATTTAAAATTAAAATAGAGAGATCAATGTTAATACAATAATATAATATGTGTAGGATTAACTTAAGTAATTTGTTTTACTCAGAGCTGGATCTTACTTTAGACAATAAAGACAACATTTAGAGCTTCCTATTTAATAAGGTCCCCAAAAAATATTTTTATTTATTATTATTATTAAGTGTTAATTATTAAAAAATAATGTATTAATATAATATATTATAATATGTTTAAATAATTTTTATCAACACAATAATACTTCATATAAAGAAGTACTATTGAACAAGAAAAATTCATATTTTATTAAAATAATAAATTATATAAAATATTAGATTATTTTTTAAATGCATAATTTGTAAATTAAAATATTGATAGCTCTAAAAGATATTTACAGGATCATATTTAAGATTAACTATATGTTTTACATGGTATATAAATGAGTTAGTCATATTATCTATTGAAATTTGATTGATTATAAAACCTCAATAATAAATTATTTTGCATTTTAAACCAATTAAAGACATAAAATAAAAAATAATATATTATATATAAATAGATTTTCCTCGTGAATTTTGCTTAATACTCCAAAATGTATAGATTCGGCCGTGATTTGACTAGTTGATAAATAATTACTAATAATTTATTAAATATTTCAATATTTAAAACCGTTAAGCATATTTATAAATAAATATGTTATGAAAAATATTTCACATTAATATAGCCAATATAAAAAAAAAAAAAAACTAATGCACAGAAATTTAAAGTAATATTGATTGATGAAAAATAATATTAATTGATTAAAAATTAAATAAATAAAACAGAGACTAATTGAAGAGTCAACCCTTAAGCCTTTGACTCATGGTGATATGGAAGAGGCCCCACGTGCCTGGCTGTCGCACGCGCGCATGCTTGCTGGGTCCTTTTGTTGACTCTTGCCGCCTCAATATGGTCATAAGCATGACGTCAACTTTCTCCCTTTATGCAACTAATAAAGATAGGTTTGTTTTAGATTTAGTTTTGATCAACTTTTTTATTAAAGTTATAAATATTATTTTTATTGAATTATTTGATTTTTATGTATAAATAATTTAAGTTATTAATTTTTATTTTAATTTATGTATTTTTTATTTCTTATTTTATTAAAATCTAAATCAAACATATTTAATATTACTTTTTTTTTGTTACATATTAAATTAAATACACCTATAATAGTATTACTAACATACGCAAATTAAATTCACTAAACAGACAAACAACTCAGCCCGCCGAACTTTTAACGATAAATAAAATGAGTTTTTATTTTTACTTAGGTAAATAATTATAAAAATTTTATTTTGCTAATTAATTCAACTGATATAGTTAAAATGATGTTTCCTAATAGAAGCTTTACTTTTCATTTGTTTATAAAAAAAATAGTTATAAAAATTCCAGTTATATTGTTTGCTTTCAAAAACTGTATAGAAAATAATAAATTGTGTTATTTTATTATTTGTCGCAAATATTTAAGAAAATTAAGTCAAAATAAGATAATATATTTTAAAATAAATTATTACCATTTTCTAGTAATAATTTGATAATTGGAATAATATTTTGAATTAATAGTAACTTTAGTCATACTTTATGATAATATATCATTTTGGTTATTTATTTATAAGAATGATAAACTTAATTTTTTGACTTTCATCTTTATCCGTCATTTTAATTTCTTATTTATAAGAAAATTTAATTTAGTACTTGACTTTCATTTCAATTAGATATTTTAATCCGGACTTTCATTTTGATTAGTCATTTTAATCCATAATTTTAGAGATTACAGTAATCGATGAGACTGAAAGTGAGAAACTAAAATAACCATGGAAGTAAAAGTTGGAAATTAACATAATTAATAAGAATGAAAGTCAAAAATTGATTAAAATAATCGTTGGATTAAAATTTCACGTCCTTGCAAAGTTAGGAACTAAAATAACGGATGAAATGAAAATTAGAGGTTAAAATGATTTATCATAATAAAGTATAGACCAAAATGCTAATTTATTTGACACTAAAAACTTATTAAATTTAAAATAAATAAATATTTCACTCCATTAATAATGTTTTTTTTTTAATATTTAGTAAACTCTAGAAAATTAAAGTCGATAATCGATATCACGTGATCGGAATATAAAGGAATATAAATGCTTCGGTAATGAAGTCACTTTTACGGATTTAAATATATTGTCTCCAAATTATATTGTTAATTATGTCTCACGAATAGAATATCACTGCGTCATTAAAAAAATATAATAACAAATTAAACATTAAAATTAAAGAGAATATTTTTAATAATATGACGATATTCTATTGCGTAAGATATAATTAGGGACATAATTTTAGAATATTACGTTTAAATCCCACTTTTACTTAGCTTGTTGATCTCAATTCTCAACCCCAGTACGTTTTCTCCTGGATTTTGAGTTCCATATACCCTTCCTTAAATGTCTAATTGTCTATATTGTTTTAATAGTAAAGAAACATTATTGTTTTAATAACTAAAAATTACTCCTATGGAGTACTACAAGATAATTTGCATGATTAGAACGAAAACCAAGGAATTCCACACGAAGGGGGTCGTTGAGAAAATTCTATAGTTGAATTATAGTGCGTGGCAGGCCGGTGCTATATACGACCTGCTGTATGTGTCCTAAATTATGTTTTTATTAATGTGTTATTAAATTATATCTCCAATCATATCCTATTAATATAATATTATTACGTCGTTAAAAAGTTTAGTAAGAAATTAAACATTAAAATTAAAAAAAATATTTTTAATAATGTGACGATATTTTATTGGTGAGACATAATTAGAGACATGATTTTGAGACACGTGATTTGAATCCATACGAACCATCTGAATCTGAAACAAGTTTACTTAATTAATTAATTTCAAAGTAAACTATTTCAATAATCTAATAATCTCAAACTTTAATTTCATACAAGTCAATTTCCTCGCAGTTTCAAATCAAACACAAACTTATGGATCTCACCTAACTTGTGCTATTCATCCAAATCAATCCCAAATTTCTTTTCTTTTCTGTAACTAATCTTTTTCCTCTCTTCGTCAAATATTGACTTTATTTTATTTTGAATTTTTTGTGCTGAGAATTTCTCATCACTCATTTTCATAGTCTCTATTTGAAGTCAACACGTTTCACTTAAATTTCTTTCCCCAAATAATAAATTTTAAAACTATGGTGTCTCGCATAGGATAATAAGAAGTAAAAATATATATTTTTTTAAGCATAATAATATAGTAGTATAATAAAGAACTTGTTGTTAATAAAAAAATGTATATATATAAAGAGATTGAGCACTTGAGATTAATATTGAAAGTCAAATACATGTTTAATTCATTTGTTGAGTTTCGTTAATTAATTTGTCACTGCAAATTGAAGGGTGTAAGTTGCACATAGTAATATAGGAGTATATCCTTCAATTTATCTTCTTACATATATTCTAAATAATTAAATATTATATAAAATATTAATTAAATAAAAATTAATATATTTGCATCTTAAAAATATAAATAAGTATACGTACATAGAACAATGATTATCACACAACTATATTCACTATTTCACTCTACAACTCACATTCAAATAAAAAATAATAATTGTTAGTGGATTGTTTTATTCCTGAATAATGGTAGAGTTTAAAACCTTTTATATATGTATATATGCTTGTTTCTGACCAAAGTGTTCCAAATTTCCAATTCATCATTCCATGATTTGCAGTAACATAAGTTGACATCAATTAATTTAACGGCAGTAATTAATTAGAATTAATTATGCTTAACAATATACTACCTCCGATCCTGGTTATAAGAAAAAAAAATTGCGCATATTAAGAAAATAAGATTAATTCTCTTGATTTCATTAAAAAATAAGTTTAAATTACAAAAAAAACTACCCTCTCTCCCATTTGGATATGTCAAATAACATTGAATATAAAAAAATACTTGAAATTAACATTAAATAATGAGAGAGAAGTTGAGATTTGTTTATATTTTAAAACAAAAAATTTCAAATTTTTTTGACTTATAACTAAGACCGGAAATAATAATTTATAAATGAGTTATTCTCGTTACGAATTTATTTCATTTAAAATAAGTCAGTGTATTAAAGAGAGTAAACGTGTATATACTATATATTGAATTAGAGTTATATATTTTTAGATTGTAACTCAAAATCAATTTTTTTTTTTTTACTTTACACGCTCACTAAACGCTCACTAATTCTAGAAGAGTAAAACCCCAGTAATATGTTATTGTTCATTTCGATTTGTTAATTATCTGAACAGGGCAAGAAATTAGGACTTATAATATATTATACCTAATTAATTAGCAGATTTGACCCCCTCAAAAGACCATAAGGAATTCAGGATTCAGGATGTGTTAGTAGTATATGTATTAGTATATTATAGTATTAAGTCAAATTAAATTTGGGGTATTCGGGAGGAAATTAAAATTTGTTTAAATAAATTGTGTACTATATATATATATATATATTAGTAAATTACACCAAAGTCTCTACCGAATTATTGACTATGGTCAAAATGATGAGATTATATACGTATCACAATCTAATCTGAAAATATTATACAGAGAATTAACAAAAGCTCAACGCCAAAGATTAGGGGTTGACATTGGTTTAATTACGTGATTTTTTCATCATTTATTTTTCTTGCTTCCCAAAAAAAAAGCTACTATACATTTAATAAATATTTGACATCTATCAAACACAAGTATTCTGCAGTGGTTGAAAATATCTAACAATTGCATTATTAATTGACTACCTAAAGCAAAATATGTAGTATTTAATTAGTGTGGAATTAATATTATCTTCCTCATCAGCTACTAATTTCTAATTTGTAAGAATTTGGTCCCTGCTAGAGTTATATATGCTAGGTCAAGTGTTAGTTAAATAAATATAATAATGGTTAGGAACTTGGGTTGTGTTTTAGTTTCACTAACCCAGGTGATGTACACGCGCCTTCACTGCGATTCAGCCACCCATTGCACATATTAAAATTTGGAAATACTTTTAATTAGTAGTATTTTCTTACCTACTGTTGATGAATTTTATTTTGTCTTCTGTTCACCCTGGAAGTGGTACTACAATGTCCTAAACGATAAACATTTGGACCATTCAATTGGTCCTCAAGTTTATCACGGGACACACCCTTTTCAATTATTATAATTCAATATTGTACCACATCAACAAATAAACAATCTATGAAACAAAGAAAATGCAGGATTTCATAAAAGTTGAATCGCCATTTTTTTGTTTCCACTACTCCTTTTTCTTTTTTTTAAGAACCAAGGGGTTTCAACCTTATAAGCTTAATTAATTAACAAAGATATGGCAAGTAGATCAAACACCATCACTATCAGCATTATAGTCAATATGATGATACCCACAAGACGTTATACATAAGGAACATAAATTGTCCACAAGTCATGTATATTTAATTTCGAATTCTTCAGATACTATAACATGGAGTATTTTTATTTTTTCCAATTCTTTAATAGAAAAAGAATTAGAATTGGATTCAAAATTCTCTGTTATTTATTTATTTATTTTTTTAAATTTAATTTTCTGTTTGTCTGATTTGTCAAATCATCATCCCATTGTTAATGTCAACCGGATTCCATTAATAATCTCCCCCACTCCGTACCCTTTCATTCTAATAAGTTGAAACCGTTTCATTGATATATAAAATCTCTGAAACCCCCCTCTCCTTCTAATCCTAATTCTTCTTATCCCAATAACCTTCTAGCTACTTTTCATTCTGTCACTCTATGTGTTAGTTACAGAGCACGTACTCTAACATACAAAATTCTAAATCAGCAAAATAGGAACAACATAACGTATATATCATCACCAAATTTTGCCATGGCTGAGGAATTTCAAGCTGCGATTTGTGGAGAGAATTGGTGGAATATAAATCCAACAAGAACTAGTGTATTTCCTCTGTTGAGCTCATCTTCGACTTGTGCCGTGGCGGCTAATGATGCAGGGAACTATAACACATGGCAAACTGATTTCATGGATTTGAACGCATCCACAAGGTCCTGTGTCAAGCAAACAAATAACAATAACAATAACAATAATAATAATGATAATAATATGGTTTGTGATCAAGGTTTTGTTGATGTTGAGAAAGCACAGCAGAGTGAATCAGCAACTAGTGGAACTGGAAGTAGCATCTTGATCGATTCTTCCACCTTACAAATGATGGGTTTTCCCCTGTCATCTTCTTCAGCTTGGAATCAGTCTTTATTGTAAGTTAACACAATTCACATACAAGTATTTATATACATGGTATTAATTAATTGTACATAGAGTAGTGTTAGATATAGTTGTTATGGTATATGGTCCAAGACTTGCACTAAGGAAGAAAAAGTTGTTGTTGGCAGTTGGTTTAGCTTTTTGTGATTGTTTTGATTTGAAAGAAAAGAAAAAGAACTTGTTACTTTACTAATTGATTCCCCTGTATGTATGTGGTGTGTGAAATTGTTTTATTTGTGTAGTGGAAGGGCAGATGGGAGCAATTTTGATTCCGTGCTTGAAGACGAAGCAGTAGGCATGGGATTGAATTCTTCTCATGAGGATGATAATAATTCACATATCCAAACAAAGAGTTTCTCATTATCTGGTGGTGGAAGCCAAGGTTCAATGATGAATAACCGAGAATTTTGCTTAGATCATCATCAGCAGAGATGTCGTCTGAATAATAATAATAATGATAATAATTCAGTTAGCATGAGCAACGGTTTCCCGATGGGAACAGTAGTTGTTAATAATTGTTCCTACGGTTATCCTTCAACGGTTATGCAAAGTTTGTTTGACTCTTCCGCAGATCCACAAACACAGAACAACTCCTCCTCCTCTTCCTCCTATCCATCATCTACTGCAAACTACGTGTCTTCACAGATGAGTGCCGCTGGATTGCACTTTTCAAACAACACTGCTTTCTGGAATGCTTCGGCGGAGGTGGTTCATGATATTAGAGCCGGTGTGTTTGCTTCATCAAAAGCGCAATATGAGAGGCCAAATTTTCATGAAAAAAACAATTGCACAACAAATAGTCTATTGAACAAGCAGCAGGTAATTAAGATGGATGGATCTAGTAGGAAGGCAGGTAGGGTTTGATAATTAATTAATTAAGGATTGATTGCAGGTGAAAAGAGATCAAGAATGTCCTACTGCAGAGAGGGGGAAGAAAAGTTGTTCAAGTGATGAGGCGGCGATGTTTAAGAGGGCAAGGATTGAAACTCCATCCCCGTTACCAACCTTTAAGGTACGTATACGTAATAAGTAATTTAATTAGTGTTTGTTAATAGTGAATAAGTAGTATATATGTAACATAAACTGCAGGTAAGGAAAGAGAAGCTGGGGGACCGTATCACTGCTCTCCAGCAATTGGTTTCGCCTTTCGGAAAGGTAGTGATGAATTCATTGTTTTGTTGTGTTGTTTACCTACTTTACCTTTTAATATAAAATGTTAATTAAGTGATATTAATATATGTGTATGTATGTTATAGACGGACACAGCATCCGTTCTTCACGAAGCCATCGAGTACATAAAGTTCCTTCATGATCAAGTGAATGTAAGTCCCATTCTCCTCCGTTCCGATCCGATCCATACTCGATCAACTAATAATAATAATAATAATAATAATTAAAATCCAAAGTAATTAAGTATATGTGTTAATTTAATTTCAGGTTTTGAGCACACCATATTTGAAAAATGGAGCTAGCGTAGAACAGGAGGAGGATCAGGAAGATTTAAGAAGCAGAGGATTGTGTTTGGTGCCGATATCAAGCACATTATTTCCGATGAGTAATGAGAGTAGCGTTGTTGATTTCTGGACACCAACATTCGGCGGAATCGGAAGATAGATTAAATTAAATTATTACTATTCGAGGGGCAGGAACAAATGCTAAATTCACCGCCATTATCATGAGATGAGTATGCCTGAATTTAGCAGATTATGGGGCTACCTACCTTACCTTACCTTAAACGCACGCCTTTTTGTCCCTGCTCATCCTATTCACCACCTTGTACTATATTTATATTTATATATAAGAATTCCGTTCAAATAAAGCCCGGGATAGCACCAACTTTAATTTTATTATTGTTTAAAGGAAACAAAATTATATTAAAATGAGTACCAAAATAAAGTGAACTGTGTTCGAATACGAGTTCTTTCGCTGTGAATCATCCATCTTTAAACATAGCAGAACTTTATACCGCTAAGTCAACTCTTCAATTTGTGTCTACTACTCTTACTTTGATTTTTAATTTGGTTTACTTTTATTTTATGCTTATTTATTTATTTGGATGGATGAAAGGCGGTAGTGGAATAGTGACTCACCGGCCGTTTTGGCTAGCTAGCTAGGGTTACTTCTTTTTGTTTACTAGTAGTTGTACACTTTTCTTGTATAAATTGTACTACGTGATGACTGATGACAAGGCTTTTAATTCAACCACGTACGTATCAAATCATTCTCTCCATCTCCCAACCATTATAAATTCTTTTCTTCAACACCTATCACAATTCTCTTGTATATACAAAATATTCATAACACACACTAACAGCTACTTTGTTTTAGCATTTTAAACTCACATTAACTTTATAATCAATTTTAGTTTGGATGCAGCGTAAGTATTTCACTAAAAATTTCAATCCACCTTCCATGTTATTTTTCATGTTTAAACATGTTAAACATAAAAGTAATTTTTCTTAACTTTTAAGGATGTGTTTGTTTTGGCGTTTTTAACGTGATTTCAGTCCCAAAATCACGTTCAAACGGAAAAAATCACATTGAAACATGGTTAGCTAAAAATCAAAATCACGTTTAAAAGTAATTTTTCATGTTCGACAAAAGCTAAACGTGAAAGCAACTTTTTTTAGGCTTATGAATCAAATAAATTCACGTTCACTCAATGTCAATCCAAACACACTAAATCTAATAAATTCACGTTCAATCTAAACTCAATTTTTCAAACATTAATCCAAACACACACTACAACAACAAGTAAAAGATTTTGCGATGACTCTTTAGCAGTCATATATCATTGCAAGTTGCTGCCAAAAAAAATGTTTCCTGTATTAATAGAAAAAAATTGACTTATCACAGTTACAGTTAAAGTTGTTAAAATTAAAATAAAACTAATATTTAACATCGACATTATAATATTGCTGGCAAAAGCATAACCTGTCCTAACAACTTTATTTAATGTTGGTATGTATGTGATTATATTATTGTAACTTTGCTTAAAATAACAAAATTTTCACTCACAATACATAATACTAATATAGTGATACAGAGACAACATACAGCCAGCCCACGGGAAATGTGATTATATTATTGAATTATGTGATGTTATGATGATAGTATATAACAGTTTTTTTTTTTAAAAAAAAAAATCAAACATTTCTAAATATGTCATAATATTTATGCACATTTAAAAAAGTGTATTATTTGTAAAATTAAATAAGATTGAAATAATATCAAATATAATTTTTAAATCAAACCATATGAAATCTAATTTGTGTAGTTGGTAAGTAATCCAGTAGCAAACTCAAGATGCAAATTTGATCCCAAAAAATCAGAGTCGTATATATGTGGTCCTATATAGGTTAATCCGTGAACTCATTATAATGCTTGAATCGATCTACATTCTGTTATTTTATTTTATTTTTTTAAATAGCTACTTTAATTTTCCAATTAAACTTTTCTTTTAGAGACATCATAATTAATTTCAAGAGGTTTAATATAATTATCTCCAAAATTAAAATGAACAGCGTATTAGAAAAGCTCATAGGAATTGAAGTGTCTAGGTACATATATAATAACGGTGGACCAAGGGAGAGGGCAAAATAGTGAAATAAATATATAATAATGAAAGGAGAAATAAACTTAAAGGTGAAGAATGGATATGTATGTATGAGAAGTGACTAATCATGAAAAAGTACAACTTTAGTAATTAAAAATGTAACGGTTAGTATTACTTGGCACACGCTTATCGTTCTAATTTATGACTTTTTTTTTTTTTATTTATGCTGAACGGACGATAGTTAAGGTGCTGTTTAGTTTGTATTTTCATTTTTTGTTTTTATTTTGTTTTCTGTTTTCTAAAATTTTACAAAGGAAAACCTAAAAATACTGAAAACAGAACATTTATGTTTTTAGCATTTTTAGTTTTTCTTTTTTAAAATTTCAAAAAATAAAAAACAGGAAATGAAAATGCAAACCAAATAACCCTGAGTAATTGAAATTGAACCATGATGCATGCCTTCAGTTCAAGCATATTGGGATCAAATCTTAGTTATTTCTTTATAAAGGAGTGGTTACTTAATATTAAAGACGATACAAAAAAGGAATTTCATAAAGCAAGCTAAGTAGGAAAGAAAGAAAAAGACATGAAGCATATCATTGTCTTGATGTTATTTAAAGTTTTCGTATTATGATGACTCCTGCTACCTCTCACATCTTTTAATTGCTACAAACTTTTTCTTTTCTTGTTTTGGCTAATCAATGACAAATTAAAGCCTGAATTTCAATCTTGTAATTCAAGTTTTTTTTTTATTCCATGCTTCAAAAGGATTCCTTCTTTTTTGTTTTTATGATTTTGCAATCTATTTATTCACATACACATCAAGAATGTCGCTTAAATTCTTTGAAAGACTGTTGATGTAACCAATTAATGTCAGATTCGACCCTTCAAAACTTTTTATACTTTTTAGTGTTGTCAAGCTACATGCTTCACCTCAATAAAATAATGTTCTCATTTGGAAAGGACAAAAGGATTTTTGGGTTCAATACGTTTAGTACTGACTTAAGAAGTTAAGCATAATACAGTACTCTATAATGTTAGTAGTTGACATTGACAATTCCCAACTCATTATTCTAGTTATATATTTTCTTTTGTCAATATTATAATTAAATTATATGGTTTTTGCTTGTCCATTACTCATTACCCTAAGGATAATGCTTAAAGAACCTATGAATTAAAATTGTGTTGAAAATATAAAATATTTAATCTTATAAAATTATTTTTAATTTATTTTTAATACAAAATTTTATTTCTGGGTTATTTAACTATTGTCCTTAGGAAATGAATGACAAAACTCATTATAATAAGAATAATGCGCCAAACTTGGTGCTGAAAACAAATTGCAAAGGGCAAATAGGACTTTGTTGTTGAGTTTGGTAGACATGCAAGCTCGCATGTTTAGATTGCATTTTCATTTTTTACTTTTGGTATTTTTAATTTTTAATTTTTTTATTTTTTCTAAAATTTCAAAAAATAATAAATAAAAAATAAAGATACAAACCAAATCAAACAGATCTAGCCCTTTTCTTTGTTTGATTAGATAGAGTAGCAGTGATACAAAAGCCCACTTTAATTCTGAGCACAGGATTTGTGGTCGTTAATATTGGCATGGTGTTTTTGCTATTTTCACCTCCTCTCTTGTGTAATTGAACTTCTGAAATTTCTCAAAGTTAACCAAACAAAATGTACAAGAACAATACGGTGTCAACAATATTGTAAGGGAGGATGGGATTAGCACCATCAACAATATTGTAAGGGAGGATGGGATTAGCACCATCTCTATTGGGAATGGCATCATCATTTTTATATGTAAGAATCATAAATTTATATATTAAAAAGGATGGTGCCACTCCCAATAGGGATGATGTTAATCCCATCCACCTATTATAAGCCTTTGAAAGAAAAAAGAGAAGAATTGTAAGTCATTGACTAGAATCTGACCATAAAACAAAAAAAGCCCGATGGCCAGAAAAAAAAATTGGACGTTGGGTTTTGCAGCTCTTTTTTCTTATATATCATCACCCCACTTTTTAGAAATTAGTTTTTGAAATTAATTCGAAAAAACATTTTCAAAGATTAGTTTCCAAAGTGAGTTTTTGAAAAAAAAAAATCACTTTTAGAAATTAATTTAAAAAAATTATCCAAAAATAAAGTTTTATATGTACACAAAAGATAATACAAATAGGACTTGTTCGTTTTAAATTTAGTTTCGATCAAAATCACTTTTGATTAAAGTTAGAAATATTTAGTTCCATTTGATGACTACGATTGTTGTGAATTAATAATCTCAATCACAAACATTTATCTTAATTTATATATTTTTTACTTCTAATTTTACTTTCTACTAAAATATAAACCAAACACACATAATAATTAAAAAAAAAAACCGGTGTTAACATATTGTGAGCCTGATGTCTTGTTCATTTATCCAATGAAGCTTTCGCCCAGGACCAAAACAAATAAGAAAGAATAATGTATATTATTTTAATATTAAAAGTATAAAAGATATGGTTGTTGCAATTTCGAAGATGGAGCATTTCCCTTCTAGTAAGTGTGTTTCCTGCAGTTTCTTACAACACTCATCCAACAATTTGTTGGTAAATAATGTATAATTTTCATCCTATATACTATGAGTTTATGACTGTTAATTTTTGTAATTTTGTTCTATTTTCAGAAAAATAGTTAGTGCCATATTTTAAAAATTATCCACATGGAGTGATTAAAACAAATATAGGTTATTAATCACGGAAATGTAAAAGTGTAATGTAGCATCACTACCTATTAAACTCGCAACTTGCAAAGAATAATCTAACATATTGTGTGTCAATCAATGCTCATCTCACTTTTTAATTTATCTTATATCCTTTTAGTTATACTTGAAACTTTTGGAACTTAGTTGACGATGAAGTTCAAATACAAGTAAGAAAAAACAATAAGAATAATCCAAGATGCTGTGTTCTTTAAGTGGATATTCCTTCATACCAAAAAATGGGATATTATTTGCAAACAATGGTAGATGACTTTTGATCAGCCATGAGCTTTCAACTTTCAGTATTAATCACCAAATTCTTGTTATTGACAATAAAGATTACAGACACATTATGATCAGCGACAACAATTGTATTCATTCAACATTCGTAAAGTATATTAATTTATTCATTCAACAATTGCTTACAACATCTTATTTTGTTTGACAATATGGTAACTGGATACAGAATATGGTGTGAGAGATGTGAGGAGGATGAAATCATTGAGATCCCTTGAGTTTCTTAGCAATGGCAGCAAAGTACTTCCCTTGATGGAAAGCTTGAGCCAATTCCAATTCAGAAGGTTGCCTTGAGCCATCCCCTGCATAAGTTCCTGCACCATATGGGGATCCACCCTTCACCTTCTCCATCTCAAACATTCCAGCTCCAAATGTGTATCCAATCGGCACAAATATCAATCCATGGTGAACCAGCTGAGTTATAGATGTCAACCTGTTTTATCAGAAAAACAAACAGTGATCTTACTTGAATTTGAACTATTGTGAAACTTTTTCAAAGATAAGAAGTTAAGAACTATAATGTTGAAAACAGAGAAAAGTTGAGGAACTCACGGGGTGGTTTCTTGGCCACCTCCTTGAGAACCAGTGCTGTAGAAGATGCCAGCAGGCTTTCCTGCAAGTGCCTGTGTTTGCCATAGGCTTCCAGTTGAATCTAAGAATGCTTTGAATTGAGCAGCCATAAGTCCAAATCTTGTTGGGAAACCAAACAACAAACCATCAGCCTCAGGAAGCTCACTGGGTGTAATAATTGGAACATCACTCTTTGGAGGTGCCCCTAACTTCCCAAGCACCTCTTCAGGAAGTGTTTCAGGTACCTGGATTGGATACATATAGATACAAGTATATATATATAGTGAGGTCACAAAGAAAATTCCCTAATTTGAATATGGATATTTTGTGATAAGATTGAAAAAAGTCATCACAAACCTGCCAGAGTTTTACTTCTACTCCTTCCACGGAAGCAGCACCTTTTTCTATCTCTCTAGCTAGCTTCTCAACATGTCCATACGTGGAATAGTAACTTAACAAGAAAAGCAAATCTCAATCAGATTCAACAATAGAGCATTACAGTAGACGTTTAAATTTAAGTTCAGAAGAAGGATATATCATATATTCTCATATAGGTCTTATGGTGCTAATTACAAATAAGTAAACCACAATATATATAAAGTGTGATTCAGGAAATATTTCTCCACCTTCCGACAATTTTGGTGGTGCATTGTTTTCACCAAGGTGGTCCAAGGAAGTAGTAATATTTCTACGCCATTATACCAGCAGACAAAATTTGATATAACAATGATTACATTCTTATAGTACAAAAACCAGTAAATTAAGCTTTACACTTGTGTATACAAATAATTAAGGTTGGGATTGAAAAAATATTCATTTTTTTAGAAATTCAACTTTGAGCAGAATTGCAAGCCAAGGAAATAAAGATCAATCTTTAAATTATCATAAGAGCATGCACTTGGAAGAATCATGAATAATGAATGACACATGCAAAGCAAGGACCACAAATTCTCAAAGTGGGTGGGGCTTGCACCGGTTTCTTCATAGCTATTGAGCCTTTTTCAGACTTTTTTGTTGGGAAAATGTAGGTTGGGGTTCATCATTTGCCCTACTCCCAAAAATTCAATGGCAAAATTCTTTTAGCTTTTTTATCTATCTATCTTTCTTTCTGAAGTGGTCATAGTTCTGAACAGATACCCGGTCCATGAACCATATGATCATAAAGGTAACTAACGTTAAATCAATGAATAATAATAAATATACAGCTCAACTGTTGAAGAATCTAAACATTTCCACTGCAAGCATTATGTTAAACTAAACATGGGACAAAAAGGATTCTTATGTACACCCAACTTCCACCCTCTTTTTTCCCCAAAAGAATCAGTGGGGATAAGGAAATAAAAAAAAAAACAGATCTGTGCTAAAAATTTCTCCTCCCTGGCTGCAATTGTAAGAATTGTCAATTCCTTACTCACGCTCTCAAACAAATTTGATTTCACTTACAGGATCGATGATGTAATTCTATTTATTATTTAATTCTGACTTCATTGGATTATTACACTCAAGTCTACAATACTGATGAGATGGTGACAATTGACAAACAGCATAAATCCCAAAATTTTCAATTTCAAACACAAATATTTATAGTTCACTTACCGTGATGAGAATTCCTCAAACAAAATGAAGAAAAGTCTAAAATCTACAACCACTACTAAAGGGCAAAGGCCACCACTTCCAAAACAAAGAACTAGAAATGGAAGCATATTGCGATGGACAGCCAAATAATAAGAGTAAGACAACATGAAAAATCAATTTATGAGGAAAATAAAATCATTCCATCAATCATTTGGTATGCAGAAAAAATGAAGCAGACCCAGAATTCAGATTAAAAATATGGATTGGTAAATTGATGAACTTTGGCATAGACCCATATAGTTAAAGAGACAGGTAAGCACTATGAAATTGGATTAAGACATGGGAAAAAAGCAAGAAAGAAGAGAGAGAGAAGAAGAAAGGCTTACACAATGTAAACCTTAGTAGCCATTGGTAGTAACTTGAAAAGCTCTTCTCTGCTCTCTGTCTCACTTTGGTGAATGAAACGTTGACAGAGTACCTATTCTTATAGTGTCGCTGCTTCCAGTATTCGCTTATTATTTTTAGCTAATTACTCATAAGAGTTACAATATAATTAATTAATATACATAACATAATATTAAAAGAAATTTAATAATAACAGATAAACAGTACATCATGCTGAATATATATATATATATATAAATAATTATTAACGGGAACAATATTATTATTAGAGCTATGAGCTATCTGCTGAGTTTGCGAAATCTTCAATACGTAATTTGACTTTGAAAAAAACGCAATTTAAAAAAACAGAGCATCAAAAATGAGAAAATGATTCCCCAAGATACAATGAACTGTATTTTCTTTTTTTATTTATTTATTTTGGTATTAATGAACTCTAATTCAGAACTTATGACCGAATATCTCAAATAAATAATTATGTAATAAGTTGTTTACCCGGTCATACGTCTTTTGTTGTTAGTATTATTGTATTTATAATTAATTATTACCATTATTATATTAATTTATTATTATAATAATTAATTATTATAACATTAATTTTTCGATTAGTCCAAGTCGATGGTGGATGATGCATGATTGGTGGGTCAATTCATAAACTTACATTATACTATCGTTGGAGTAGTTGAAGTCACGTCTATGTTCATTGTTAATTTGTTACTTGCAATTTATTAATACTTTTTTTATTTTATTTTACAATTTCTATCTCTTTAATGTGCCAAAACTGTACAAAGGAAACTTCTCTATTTTTCTCCGTATATATTTTGAAGAAAAATCTTTTGTGTGTCTCCATTAAGATGTATAACTCATTTACTCTTTGATTTATTAATTTTTTAATATTAAAAAATAAAAAATAAAATAAAAATATAATTTAACTAATATTAAAAATTATAAATAAATTATACACCCTATGAATGTATACCTATCATTGTTGTATTCTGAATCCAGAGTCACACAGTACCTATCGATATATACGTCCTGAGTTATGAATTATGATTTATAAATAACTATTATTAGCATCATACAACTTACATCTTATTCAATCATTTTTTATTAATTAACTTGTGAGTTATATGGAATAAATAGTAACTATAAATAAAAAATATTTGTATATATTATATTATATATATACATTTTTTTATTAAATGTATCATCAATCAATGGTTAAAGATTAAATTTTTTAAAATGTTGATATCACTAGTATGAGTTTTATCGACCACTATCAATATATTTAAAAAGTTAAATTATCAATCAACTATGCCAAACTTTTTTAATATACATATCCTAGATATGTAATTTGATGCCACATGCGAACAAACAAATTTGTCTTCTCTACTTTTAATTCTTTATGTTGTAAAAAAATTCAGTTTAATCTTTTATATTTTAAAAATTTTAATTTGTTCTCTTGTACTTTAAAAGTTTCAATTTGATTTCTTATGTTATATTTTTTGAATCATTTTGGTCCTTTGTTTTTGGACAAAAAATGATTTAAAAAATATAACAACATTTTGGTCTTTTACTTTAGACTAAAAGTGATTTAAAAAATATAACAGGAAGAACTAAAATAAAACTTTTAAAAGATAAGATATTAAATTAAATTTTTTTGACAATATAAAAAGCTAAAGTAAAATTTTTAAAATATTTGAGACCAAACTAAAATTTTTTAACAACTTAAAGAATCAAAACAATATTTTAATTAGCCTATAATTTATTTTCCAACCTTATACTTTTATGTAGTAATATACGTTAGATTGGCAATACTAAGTACGTTTTATTAAACATGTTAAAGTTTTTTTAAAAAAAATAAATATCTGTTTCATTTTTTTTTTTTAACAATCCGTTTCATGTTTTTATACAACAAATATTTTTTATTTGAACTATTTTTACATATCTCTTTGAACTAAGTGTCACACTTATTAACATTTACCGTATGTTTTTACTACTATATAATATACTAGGATGATTCTTACGTTTGATACACTCTTTGTTTTTTAATCAGGTTGAATTCAAATTGTAAGTATTAAATTATAAATTAGTATTAAACATTTACATCACTCTTTAAAAATGCTTATTTTTCTTTAATGATGGATGATGGATGATGGGTGGATTATTTAGCGGTACTTAATTAGACTCTTTCTTGGTCAAAATAGAACATTTGAACATGAAACTCTTATCAATGTTGCATCATAGTTTGACGTTTTATTTAGTTCCTTCTAACAATATCTATTTATTTTCAATGATATTGAGATCTTCAAAATAGTTTTCTCTTAGAATAAAAAGATTGATGTTATGAACCGGAATTTGGAGAAGAAGAAGAGATTGAGAAATAAGAGAGAAGAAGGAATTGAACAGAGAAAGAGAATTAGAACAGAAATTTAGAGAGGGAATAGAAATTCAGAGGGAGAGAATCAGATTTTGAGGAGAAGATTTAACTCATTTTTTTTATTGATTTCTTTTTCATACATTTAGCACAATTATATAATAAACTCATGCTATTCTAGAATATTCCTAATATCTATTGGGCCGAGCCCATTATATAATTCTTAAATTATCTAAATTATAAAATACTAATTATAAATCCTCTAATATTAGTATATCATAATAATTGATTATTTTCAAAAGAAAAAAAAAAGTTTGATTACCATTAAAATAAGTAATATACTATAAGCTAAGTTCGGTTGAATTGAAATTCTTTCAAATCACTTAATTATCAAGTATAAGAGAAAAATATATAATTTTATTTTTTATTTTGCCTACTTTTCTGTTTTGTTATGTATGAATAGGAGATATGGACCCACATATAGACAAGCAGAAGCAAAGCAAGAAAGGGGTTTTGATCCAGAAATGGCGAAATAGATAGAGGGTATTGCTTTGCTTGTTTTGTTGGGAGAAGAAAAGTCTGTAAAATGAAATCCATCCTTTTATTATACTCAAAATTGAAAATTGCAATGATAGCCTTTAAATGACTTTTGGTTGGTTTTTGTTTCCCTTAAATTTGAGGGGATTGCATCATCATAATAATATCATACACTATGATGCAACCTTTCTTCCTATATACTATACTTTTACCATTCGCTCATTATTTTGTCGCTTCCTTACAAAATTTATATTCCAAGTTTCTCTTAATTACTGCCTATAGCTTCTCTTCTGTTCCACCAAACTTCTCTTACTCCACCGATTTTAAAAAAACAAAAGTACAATACATTATTGTATCATTTTTGTCTAATTTATTAATTAACAATCAAATTGTTTACTAAAAGACTGTGTACCCACAAATCTTTTACAAACATTTTGCAATTCAAGGGCTTATTACAAATATAATATTGTTTTACTTTTTTTTCTTCTTAAAATAGTCTTTCTCTCTAATTCTATTTTACTTTTACTTATGCAGACAACATAATATTGTTTATACTGAAAATTATTTTTCCAAATTCCAATCAATCTTATCAAGTTTTTTATTTATAAAAAATCAAAGTAAATACATTATATCTAGCTCAATAAATATTACAACATAATTGACCTTTAGTGATATTTAAAAAATATTATCAAATTATTAAAAATATTATTTTTTGTATTTACAACGTTCAAAATATTGTATAAAAGTCAATTTGCTAAAATGTTTTAACAACATTTGAAAATATTGTCCAATCGCTAAAAAAATACTATCATTTATATTTGCAACATTTTTTTTTTCAGATGTTATATAAATGTTATGTTATTAAAGATGAATAAACTTCACCAAACCAGTTCAATCTTAATTGTTCTTTTCTTGATTCAAACACAGTAAATTTTAGTTTATTTCTATTTCGTTTTCCTTTAAAAAAAATTATATTTTTTTCTGTATTTAAACTATTTTTTAGTCTAGAGATTACTGAATTCTTTTTGGGAAGTGATATTGCCACTCCTTTTGAAATATTTTTTTAATTTAAACTATATTTTTTAACCAATCAAATCAAAACATTAATATCTAAATATTATTAAAATATAGAAAAAAGAAGTGACAATAAAGTTTTTGGAGTGGCAATATCAATTCTTTTTTTTTTTCAATGGGATAACTGAATTTTTTCTTGTCTTCCTTTTTAGTCCATATTTTTCCTTGTCTGTTTTTTTTTTAAATTTTTTTGGTCAAACTTTTTTTATTCTTGTCTAGGGATTGCTAAATTCAAAAGAGGGGGGGGGGGGGGGGGACCTCAAGGACCAAACTAAAGGCCCAATAGTCCTACACCACTGCAATTTGGACTTTCATGGTCTACTAGCATTTGGGCTTGGACTTGCTATTTGAAAACCTCAAGTTGGGAGGATGAGATTAATACCATCTTTATTGAGAGTAGCACCATCCTTTTTATATGTAAAAATTATAAATTTATATACTAAAAAGGATGGTTTCACTCCTAAAAGGGATGATGCTAATCCCATCCACCCTCAAGTTGGGTGAGAGGGATTGATACCATCCAAATTTAGAAATTCCACCATCCCTTTATATATAAGAATCATAAACCTATATATTAAAAATGATAGTGCCACTCTCATGCTAATCCCTTCCACCCTCAAGTTGGTTCCAAGTTGAGCCCACTTCAAATGAAATATTCCTTAAGATAAAGAAAAATAAAATATAATGCTCATGGATCCTAGTCCAACAATTAGATGAATTCTTTCATCCCATTGGGTCTCTGAAACTGCCTTTTGGGTCTTGTTGAGCCCACTTCACGTTGCAGCAGCAGTTGTTGGTTTGGGCCAGTAAGCCTACCATCATTCCCAAATCTTATGTATAATGGAGAAACCTTAATATTACAATATTCAGAGACCAAAAAAAAAAAAAAGAAGACAGAGCATTAACAGCTGTTGTTGGTCATTAAAATTAAGAAAAAGATTTTTTAATCTCCAAAATTACTATTAGTTCCTGATATTAGGATTTGTTAAGTCACTCTGACAGCACACATTATTGTATTAATTTAGTCCACGAAATTACGTCTGCTCCATAGTCCTGAAGTTACGTCCATTAAAGATAAAAAAAAAGAAACTTATAGTATCATTTTCATGCAAGCATCACCCTCAATTTAACCAGAACAAGTCTAATCAAAGAAGATGAGTATCTGTTTAATTTTGAACAAGAATACAGAATTTCATGTCATGCTTATTTGGAACAATTCCAAAGGTCAATTGCAGAGGAAAATTCCTTAAGTCCTAACGACCCTCTTGTAAAGTAACAGTAATGTCTTTGGAAACAGAATTCATTCTACGACGTGATGATGAGTCTGTCTCTGAGAAACATCTCTCTGAATATAATCCTGGTCTTCCTGGGTTAGGGAGCAACACACTCTCACTGTCCAACATCAAAAGCACAGATGACATTGTTGGTCTATCTTCTGGGTGTTGTTGAACACATGAAAGTCCCACTTGAATGTACCTTTGAGCTTCAGATCTTGGAAACTGATTCTCAAGCATTGGATCCACCAGCTCCAATGCCCTTCCTTCATTCCAAAGCTTCCATGCCTACCACATTTCCCAGGTATTTTAATATTCTCATTGCATAAAATCCAACTTATTCATTTAAACTATACTAAGTATTATACTCACGTGGCCTAAGAGATTAAGTTTGTGATCAGGGTGAAGAAATCCTTTGTTTTTCTTGCCGCTCAACAGCTCCAACAGTAAAACCCCAAAGCTGAAAACATCTGATTTGAAAGAGAAGTGTCCATCTATTGCATACTCAGGAGACATGTATCCACTGCAACAATTAAAAAAAGATAAAATGATTTTAGCAGTTCAGTTCATAAATTTGTGAAAATTAGTCAAGTCATTAATCTGCTTACTATGTTCCAACTACCATCTTGGTCTTTGCTTCAGTTTGATCTCCACCAAACATTCTTGCCAATCCAAAGTCAGAAATTTTGGGACTCATCTCACTATCTAAAAGAACATTGCTTGCTTTCAGGTCTCTATGGATGATTCTCAATCTTGAATCTCTGTGAAGGTAGAGAAGTCCCCTAGCAATGCCAATAATTATGTCTAGCCTTTTTTCCCAACTAAGCACACAATGCTTTGTTTCATCTGAATCAGAATATAGCTTGTGTCATACATTATATTATGATTGATTTAGTGAACTGAAATTAAACATGTTTGCTCAAAAAATATTTCTGTTATTTTCTCAATATTTTTGTTGATGTGAATTCTGTTGTAGAATAGTTGAGAGACCAACCAAATAATAGGGAGTCCAAGCTTCTGTTTGGCATGTATTCATAGACCAACATTTTGTCTTCTCCATGAATGCAACAACCCAGAAGCTTGACAAGATTTCGATGCTGAAGTTGTGAGATTAAAATAACCTCATTCTTGAACTCTTGCAGGCCTTGTCCTGAACTCTCTGAGAGCCTCTTCACTGCTACTTCCTGTCCTGATGGAAGCTGACCCTGAAAATTCCAACAGATCCTAGATTATTATCATCCTTGTTGTAAAACTGAGAGAGTGAATAGATTTTCTGGCAGGAAAATAGAATAAGAATAGTGAATTGATAAAGTAAGTGGAAAGAAATGTAACTTGAAGCTAAAAAATTTAGATTAATATGTGGAATTATTTGAAATAAATTTTCTATATAGCTAACCACAGAGAGAGAGAGAGAGAGAGAGTAATTTACTTTGTATACAGGACCAAATCCACCTTCTCCAATCTTATTGTAAACAGAGAAATTTCCAGTGGCAGCTTCAATTATGGAAATCTCAAACAATGGAAGTTCAAATTCATTCCTTTCACTCCTAGTTCTGCCAACACTAAAATGAATATCTGCCTCTACATCTGCAAAGAGTCAAGGGACTAATCAGTACTCCTACTGATACTCAATACTACTAAGTTACTAATAAATGGAGGCTATGGTTGAAGTAAGAACTACAAGATATATTAATTACCTCCCTTTCTTCTGCATTTCTTAATTATCAACCATAATGCTGAGACAATAATTGTTGAAGTTACCGATACAGTCACAGGAAGCAGTACCAGCTTCTTCTTTTTGTTTCCATCAACATTTGAACCTAACACCACGCAGAAAACAGTAGACTTAACATGAAAGGATCCAAATCAATTTGTTAACTTATTCAAAATCAATGTACTTACCTAGCTCTGAAGCTGGGACTCTCACATAGAAATCTTGCCCATTAACAGGAGCCTCTCTGATATCAAACAAGTCCCCAAACCAAGCAATACAACCTTTGCCACTTGCATTAATATCTAGTTTAGCATAGGCCACACAAGAACAATTCTTGGAGCATTCTGCTTCACATTGATCAATACTAATGCCATAGTTTGTACGGAACTTAGAAGCATCTGGCAGTTTCATTCCTGTAAACTGCATAAAAGCATCTCCATTTTCACAAACCTGTGAATTTTTCCTAACACACCCACCTGACCAATCAAGCATTCTCCATTGTTGCGGAATCCTAGGCTCAAAACCCTTCAAGCAATTGCAAAAAGGGGAGCTTTTGATGTTACAAGTGGCATAAGCTCCACAAAGTGCATAATCATCACAACGATCCCCTTGAACAGTGAACTCAGAGAACCAGCTGGAACGATGATCGTTCCATGAGAAATGCTGAATCAGACCAGATTCACTAAGCACAAACCTCGAAATGATGTTGTCTTTAGTCTCATAAGAGTAAGAGACTTCATCAGAATCAAAAACAAAAATGGGTTTGAAAACAGGATTTGCCCTGAGAACAGGGTCACCTTTGAATTGTTGTCCATACCAAGGTCCACTTCTGAAGATCTTCGTGTTTCCCCTGTGAAGAAAAAGTTGAGGAAGGCCACGAGGATCCACACTGTAGGTGTATTCTCCTGAAGAAGGATCAGAAGCGTTTTTCCAAGAAGTCAAATGTCGGTTCAGGCCAGTTTTGAAGTTCCAACCAAGCTTCATTCCAGGTAGCAATGTATCAGAAGGGTAATCAAAACTCTGCCACAAATATCCCTCAGAACTTGCATCTTCAAAATCCTTCAAAACAAAATTTCCAGAGTCAAGAAGCTGTGCAACTGGGTTTTTTACAGGCGAAGACAGATTTGATGACCAGATAACACTACCAGTGTGGCTGAGAAGCATGAGATTCCCATCGTTGTTGAATTTTAAGGAGCCAGCTGAATCAACAAGTGGTTTGTCTCTGTTTGCAACCCAAATAACAGTTTGCTTTGGAATGTGCTTGTACCATATTCCGAGATATCTGTGAGTGGAATTTCCAGGAGTGAAGAAACCAAGTTCAAAATTTTGGGCAGGTGAAACCAATGTCTGTTTGCCAGTGATGGCTTGTGGTGGAATGATGCTATCCTCTGCTTTTGAAACTATTGGAAACAGAGATATCAAATAGCAACAAGAAGCAAGAAATAAGAGGGGGAACTCTGTTTTCTCCATAAGTCTATTGAATTTTGATCCTTCACGAGACTACTTATGAAGAAAAGTTGAAGTCTTTAATCACTGTAGCTAAATATCTATTGAATTGGGAGCAGGTGTAGATTGAGGGCCCTGTTTTTGCTTTTTGAAAAGTAACATGAAATGGAATAACTATTAAGTTTAGTTTCTTCCCCCGCTGTGGCACTGTGAAGAAAACTCACGACCCAATTATAGGTTTTATATATGTGCTAACGTCAAGTTTAGGTCATCAGACTCAACAACACCAACCTTTTTATTTGTTGAGAAAAGTAACAGTGAGTATTCTATGATTGATTATAACAGAAAGAAGGAGGAAAAAAGGGGCAAAGTTTGAATTTTTAACCAGAAATTCTTCATCTCATTCGAGGCTTTGTAGTTTTTAAAGTGGCTCTCGGTAACTACATATTATATTCATTACAATATTTTAAGGTCACATTCACATGTCAAGTGAGAGGAACCGCCGTGGACTCTTCGTCAATGAGTGTTGGGAAGATGATGTTGATTGCAGCAAAGACTTTTTACCAAACTTAACACTGTGTCTGTAAACAAAATTATATATATTTCATTCATCCATTGGTTCTAAATAATAGAATGTTGAAAGTCTCCATGATCTTGTTTGTTTCTTATTTTTTTCTCCAGCTTCCCTCTTTATTTGCATCTTTTTGTTTTTGATCTTGCTCTTGACTCTTCTTTCTTTGCATCTAGAACCTAGATTTTCCTTTAACATGATTTATGTTTTAAGTGGGGCCTAAAACGTCAGAAATTTGGGAATTATACAACTCAAGAAGTGAAGAGAGTGCATAAAGAGAAATATATTCCTGAATGGTGGTTAGGGTGTGCCTTTTTACTTGTTGAAATTTTCATAACAGAATGAGACTATGTGAATTATTATGGTTATTTTGTTATAACATATAATTAGAAACTTCACACACACACATTGAGTTATGTGACTCTAAATGAACATGACCCTTTTGGAATGTCAAAATTTGTGCCTCAAGAATTGTTCTTGTACTGCCTATGCTAATGCAGAGATTACTAATTGTGGTACTGGTACTGGTTGCGTGATGTGGAATGATAATCTCATAGATGTGAGGCAGTTTTCTGAAGGTGGACAGGATCTCTATGTCAGATTAGCAGCATCTGATGTAGGTAAGTTTCTTTCATGATTAGTTTCTATATTTGCGTGAATTGATTTTGTTTGATTCGAGGTATGGTTAGTAGTTAATTCATTTCATCACTATAGTGTTAAGTATGATTCATGTCATTGACCTCACCTAGTTGGAAAAAGCTTAGATCATTCATGATGAGGTATTTCTAGTTAGTTGGTCCTAACATCTTAATGCCATTATCAGCTAATTGTATTTTGTGCTTCGGTAAGATATTTATGTTTGCTTAGGAGGAAGAAACCTACAGTATGCCAAATTGAAATTAATGAAAAGATCTATATTAAAAGTTCCGTTTCTTCACAGATGACAGTGGCAATGGCACTGAGACTGGCATGGGATCAGCGGGTGGCTCTGACAAGAAAAATAATGTTGGAAAGATCGTAGGCATTGCAGTTGCGGTAGGAATCGTAATTTTTGGAGTGAGTGTATTCATTTTGTGGAAGAAGAGGGAATTGCAGAATAAACTGAAAAGGAGTTCAAGGCAGAATGGTAATACATTATAATTGTTATTAGTGTCCATCATCCAATGTAGATACTAACAGTATATTTTTCTTATATCTTAAAATGTCATTTTGCATAATCTTTTTCTCTTGCTCACTATTTCTGCATTAGGCGATTCTAACTACCTTATATGGCGTTTTCTTTGTTCTCTCAATACCATAACTAGGTAATTTTGATAGAGGTCAGACGACGCTGTTACACGAGGTGATGTTTTCGAATAACGGAGAACATTCGGATGAAAATGACCTGGAGTTGCCATTATATGATTTTAATACCATTAGTGAGGCTACAAACTTCTCTTCTCTTTAGCAAATAAGCTTGGAGAAGGAGGTTTTGGAACCGTTTACAGGGTAATTTACTTTCATTGTTTTTGCTAGTATCATTGAATCTGTCTCAAACTACCATTAACCTAACACTGACAAACGTAAATATGGCAACGGCAGGGTAGGCTAGTAGATGGCCAAGAAATTTCTGTGAAAAGATTAATAACAGGCTCTGGCCAAGGAAATCAAGAATTCAAGAATGAGGTCAGATCAATCGCAAAGCTTCAACATCGAAGTCTTGTACGATTGTTTGGCTGCTGCATTGACAAGGATGAGAAGATGCTGATCTGAGTACATGGAAAATAACAGCCTAGACTCTATTTTATCTGGTGAGTTATTTTAACATTATGCAGCATGAACCTTCAAAGTTATGAATGTTCCTTTGCAATTCTGGCTGATTGTAGGAAAAATTTTGTATTCACACTACTGACATTTATGATATCTAATTAAATTACAGATGAAGTAAATAGTTCCAAGCTAGACTAGCCATTGAGGTTCAACATTATACGTGGAATAGCAAGAGGGATAGTTTATCTTCATCACGGCTCAAGATTTAGAATTATCCATAGGGATCTCAAAGCAAGTAATATTCTACTTGATAAAGAAATGAATTTAATGATATCAGATTTTGGGATTGCTAAAATTTTTGACAGCGACCAAACACAAGCAAACACAAGGAGAGTTGTTGGTACATAGTGAGTATTATGGTAACACCACCTTATTTTTTTTTAAAATACCATGCCCAAGGTGTTGGAGTTGTCACAATGATCCCATAGTTAATATGTCCTTTTGATATGCAAAGATTACATGTCACCTTAATAGGCAATGGATAGATTCTTTTTAGTGAAATCTGATATTTTCAGTTTTAGTATTCTCGTGTTGGAGATAGTAAGTGACAAGAAGAACAGAAGATTTGTTTCCTTAGATGACATAATTCTACTTGGACATGTAAGTGAAAAAGTCAAGCATACTTAAATGTTGATATCATATAAACATTATCTTCTGCTAATAGAAATTTTATATTGTGAATTATGATAGGCATGGAGGCTGTAGAAAGAAGGGCGTGCATTGGAACTAATAGATTCATCATATGATGAATCATATTAAGAATGTGAAGTTCTAAGATGCATACATGCTGGCCTCTTATGTGTCCAAGAAAGAGCAGACCTACAATGCCTTATGTGATGTTGATGTTGAGTAGCGAAAGTGCATCATTACCAGAACCCAAACACCCTCGTTTTGTCCTTGCTAGGGGTCCTAACGACATCGATTCTTCTACTAGGCAAGATGAACCACACTCTATAAACCAAGTCATATTACAATAGAAGATGGCACATAGAGAATTAAGTGTGACATAATCAGGCAATAGGAAATATTATACATAAAATTTTACATTCTTATCAAATTTTGGATTGTATTGATCAATAATATTGAATTGCATATAAATACACAAGGTTATCCAAATTATAAGTGTGCATTCTAATTTTAGAGTGTAGAGTAATATAAAAACAAGTGATAGAAAGAAAATAAAAAAGAAAGAGAGAAAAATAAAAAAATATTAAAAATAATATGATTAATAAAGAAGAAAAAAATAGTGAAATAGAATTAAATGAATACTAAAGAAAAAATTTACCAAAAATTTAATAGTAAAAAAAGCTAGGATTTTTATGTAATTATTATTTATCAATAAAATCACAGTATATTTAGCTATTTTTTTTATTGAAAGAATTGTGAGTTGTATTAATGAATAATTGTGATATAGAGATCATTTTCCTTTTAAAAAAGAGATTCTAAATTCTTCTACAATATATTTCTACAAATCCTCTAGCTTATTTATTAAAGAATAAATTGAATAATTTTTATATTTTTAAGATGATATAAAATATATTTATTTTTAATTAATATTTACTATGTAAAATAATAAGAGAATAAGTAAGAAAATTGTTAAGATTATACCTTTTTATCTTATATACTTTATATTCATTCAGGTTTTACAAAAAAAAAAAAAAAAAAAAATTAACCTGAGAATAAACAAAACAAAAAAAAAAAATTAACCAGAAAATGTATTTAACTAATTCCTCACCGTGCCGGAACGATAACACACTCTCATCGAAAGTTCCCACCATAGAGTTTTTTCCAGCAAGCTGCAACACCAAACTTCTACGTAGCTGGCCTGCCACCACCACTGCCGAACACTTGCATGAACAGAGCACCATAACCAAGTGATGAGAGGTATTTCTCAGATAAAAGTAATCATGCGATCAGGGATAGGGACACATGTCTTTTTCCATTACATTTATCTCTTTCCAGTTGGTTGGGCCGTTGGGGATTATGTGTTTTTAAACATTATAAAACCTAATTTGCACGGTAAACTGCACTTTTTTTTCTCTAGAGCTAGAATAGTAAGACTTTGACTGTTTCTTTTGAGGGGATGAGTCTTTATGCTTCGTCGACTGAGGTCCTCTCAAGTAATTGGGCTTTCCTCTGTCTTTCTTTCGTGGTTATTATTCACATTTCCATGACTTATTTGTTTGAATAATCAACACGGAGTCATTAAAAATGGTGCTATGAAACAAAATATGATAGTGTTGTTTCAATCAAATCAAGAATAAAAAAGAACAAAGACAATCAAAAAATTAAAAGAACAATATCCTTGACGCGAAGAAGCTTGAATCTTAAGAACCATCAACAGCTTTGAGAATCAACTCAACTGTTGTCTTAGCCTTAGCATTGCAGCAGCATGAGACATTCTACTAACCTCCTCCATATCTACTTTTTATGTTGCTTCACTTCATTCACTTTCTTTTCCACTTTTGCAATATCAGTGGATACCTTAACTGTAACCCAATCTCTTGGAATTAACCAAACCCTTATATCTCCCAAGGAAGTGTTTGAGTTTGGCTTCTTTAGTCCTCCAAGCAGCGCTCTCAGATGGTATTTGGGCATATGGTACAAGGACATTCCTGATAAAATAGTGGTTTGGGTGGCAAACAGAGACTCACCACTTGAAAATTCCAATGGAATTCTCAAGATTGGAGACAAGGGAAACCTGGTTCTTCTCGATCAAGCAGGGAAATCCATATGGTTCTCTAATCAAACCACTGCTACAGGCCCAGTTCTTCAGCTTTTGGATAGTGGCAATTTGATTCTCAGAGAAGAAAACGACAATGATGCCACCAATTATGTGTGGCAAAGCTTTGATTACCCAACAGATACTTTGTTACCAGGTATGAAGCTGGGTTGGAACCTTGACACTGGCATGGAGTATCGTTTAACATCATGGAAGAGCCAAGTTGATCCATCAAGCGGACATTTTTCCTTCAGGATGGAATATCGAGGCCTCCCCGAAATTTTCCTTTGGAACAAACAGGTCAAGGAATACCGAAGTGGGACATGGAGTGGTCTTGTGTTTACCTCACTACCAGTAATGTCTCCAAGTTTTCTTCTTCAAGATAATTTGTCTGTAGATGCACATGGGGTATACTTCAACATTGCATTAGTGAATCACTCGAAGCACACTAGGCTTACAGTTAACTGGACGGGTGAAATTCAACGCCTTGTGTGGGTAGAAAGCAGCCAAAGTTGGAACAAATTATGGTATGAACCTAAAAATGAATGTGATCAATATCTTAGGTGTGGTCCATATGGTATCTGTGATGCAAATACTTTCCCAGTATGCAGTTGCATTCAAGGGTTCAATGTGAGAAACCAGATGGAATGGAATATGAGAAATTTTTCTAATGGCTGTGTGAGAAACACAGTATTGAGTTGTGGGAATGACAAGTTTCGGCAGCTGCAGCATGTGGAACCGCCAGAAACGACCCAAGTATTTGTGAATAGGAGCATGAGCCTTATAGAATGTAAAGATATGTGCTTGAAGAATTGTTCTTGCACTGCTTATGCAAATGTGGAGATTACTAATGGAGGAACCGGTTGTGTGATTTGGACTAATGAGCTCTTAGATGCCAGGCAGTTTTCTGATGGTGGCCAAGATCTGTTTGTCAGATTAGCTGCTTCTGATGTAGGTAAGTTTCTTTGATATTTGTTCCCTTATGGTTAGTTCCTACTTCAAAATTTCGGGTTTGGTGTTTCCTTTTGAAATCCTTATTGATGACTTGGCTAAGTAGTAAAATACTAAAATATTTGGCTATTGATGTGTTATGAATGTTTATTGATGCTTTATGAATGCCCACAAATGACAAATTGTGTTCAATAATTTGATTATAAACCTATACTAGACCAAATGTCCAGCAAAAATCTCCAATTTTTTTGGTGTTTTTCTCTCAGATGACGGTTACACAGTCATGGGATCTGGTGGCAGCTCCAACAAGAAAAATAATGTAGGCAAGGTTGTAGGTATTACGGTTGGTGCTGCTGTTGTAATTGTGCTAGTGAGTATGTTTATTTTATGGAAGAATGGTTTTTGGAAGTGGAAATCCCAACAAAAAGGTGATACAAAATTAATGTCCATCATCAGAATTTCAGTGGCGTGCTTCTCTTCGTATAATGTTTTCACTTTTCCTTGAAGCAGGTGCTTTTGAGAGAAATCAGCATCCCGAGATGATAATTTCAACTAATAGAGATTCCTCAAGTGAAAGGAATATGAATGACCTGGAGTTGCCATTGTTTGATTTCAATACCATAACAATGGCTACTAACAACTTCTCCGAAGCAAATAAAATCGGACAAGGAGGTTTTGGCAGTGTTTATAGAGTAATTTTTTTTTTTTTGTTAATTTTTAAAAAAGGATATTTCTTCCATTGTAGATTCTCAAAAACTCAACAAACCCATTATAACTTAGCAATCAACACTGACATAGTGAATTTGGCAAAAATTCACATCAGGGTAGGTTAGTTGATGGCCAAGAAATTGCAGTGAAAAGGCTATCAAAAACATCTGGGCAAGGGAATGAAGAATTCAAGAATGAAGTAAAGTCAATTGCAAAGCTTCAACATAGAAATCTTGTTCGGCTGTTTGGTTGCTGCACTGAGGAGGAGGAGCAGATGTTGGTCTACGAATACATGGAAAACAACAGTCTAGAATCTATTCTATTTGGTGATATTTTTATAATTCTGCACCTTCAAACTTCTAAATGCCATCTCCCTGCACATATTGGCTAATACTGACAAGAGACTATAATTTATATTCAAATAATTGTTCCAGACAAAGTCAAATGTTCCTTACTTGACTGGCAAATGCGCTTCAACATTATATGTGGAATAGCTAGAGGGCTTCTTTATCTCCACCAAGATTCCAGACTAAGAATCATCCATAGAGATCTCAAGGCAAGCAATATTCTACTTGATAGTGAAATGCACCCCAAGATATCTGATTTTGGAATGGCTCGAATTTTTGGCCGTGGTCAAACACAAGCGAATACTAGGAGAGTTGTTGGGACATAGTGAGTAGCAAAGTAATGCCTTAATTTTATTTAAGATGCAATGTCAAATGGCCTCATAGTTAACATGTAGCTTTACTCACGTGCAGTGGCTATATGTCACCTGAATATGCAATGGATGGGCTATTTCAGTAAAATCTGATGTTTTCAGTTTTGGGATTCTCGTGCTAGAGATCATAAGTGGCAAGAAGAACAGAGGATTCTATTCCTCAGATGACGTAAATCTTCTTGGGCATGTAAGTGAAAAGGCCAAACTTACTAGAATAGCGATCATCCGTTACTTCTATCTTGATTAATGGACATCTTTGTGTATCTTTTGGTAGGCATGGAGGCTTTGGAAAGAAGGGAATGCATTGCAACTAATAGATTCATCATTTTCTAATTGCTATTCAGTATCAGAAGTTTTGAGATGCATACATGTTGGTCTCATATGTGTCCAAGAACGAGCAGAGGATAGGCCAACGATATATTCGGCATTGTTGATGCTGGGTAGTGAAATTGCATCAATACCTCAGCCTAGGAAACCTGGTTTTTTCCTTGCAAAGAGTTCTGCTGAAACTGATTCTTCATATAAGCAAGAAGAATCACACACAGTAAATCAAGTCACAATCACAGAAGTAGATGCCAGGTAGTAGGGAACAAATCCAACTGCTCAGTATCTTTGCTTCTTGTGATTCATTACCTTTATCAACCACTTTGGATCTCTTTTGCTTCACTATCTTAATTCTTAGTTGTATTTGACCAAAAACTCATGCTTTAAACCCAAAAGATGTACTTACTATTAACATATTTAGATCTCATTTCTATATCTTTTTATTTAAATAGAATTTGAAATCAAATATTTTATGGCATAAAAAGGTTTTTATTTTATTTTTTGAAAGATATCTCCTTTTTTTTAAAAAAATAATAAAATGCATATATTATTTATAGAATAATGTGAATAATTGAGAAAGAACCCAACCAAAGCAGTTTGGTTTCTTTGAAGAAGAGTTAGAGTTTACGGCGATAAGGACTGTTATAGCAACAATGCTATGGCATTACCCTATTGGAACCTCAAATTTAGTAGAGCTAAGTTTTAGTCTTTAGTGCAAATTTTCTCTCAATAAGTTGGGCCGTAAAGCTTTTAGGCAGTTTGGTATCGTTTTTAGAAAGACAACCATAAAGTGGATCTTGTCCAAAAAAAAAAACCATAAAGTGGATGAAGGAAAGAGCATTACAGGTGCATTACTTAAAGGCCCTAAAGAGTTATTTTTGCTTACTTTTTGGAAAACATACTCATACTTTGAGCCTTCTGGTTGTAATGTTTTATTGCATTTGTGTGATCCAATTAGTTTTGGAAATTAGAAGAAGTCTCGACTCTGCAACTACTAGACATAGAGAGAAAAACCATGTGAGTGTATAATGAAGCCGACTATATTTCAATAGCAGCAAGTAGCTTGCCCTTAAACTAAATATTGTGTTTTTCTATAAAGATATCTCATACATATTACACCAAAACAAGATCAAAGCTGACCTCAAAGATGCCGCAACTATGAAACAAAAGGAAGATTTACAGAATTTCCCTTTTCTGAAATATACAAAAATAATAGATGAGGGTGGGCCTTAGCTGAACCGTGACAACCCCTTCGTTGCTGGTTGGTCACAGGTTCGAATATGAAAACAATCTCTTTGCATAAGGTAAGACTTCCCAAAATGACCCTCTCTAATACCATTACAAAGCGATGAGCCTTCTAGCACTAGGATACACACTAAACAAATATAATGCATGATGCTATGCTTAATTTACTACCTAGCATTTAGCAATGTGACAGTGACTTGGTTCACACTCCATGATTCATCTTGCTTACTTGAAGATGAATCAGTCTCGGCTGGATTTCTTCCTAGGGAAAACCCTGGATTTCTGGGTTGTGGCATTAATGAAGTTTCACTATTCAGCATCAAGATTATTGAAGACATTGTTGGTCTATCTTCTGCACGTTCTTGGACACACAAAAGACCAACATGTATGCATCTTAGAACTTCAGACTCTAAACATGAATCTCCAATTGATGAATCAATCAGTTCCAATGCATTGCCTTCTCTCCATAGCTTCCACGCCTATAACAAAAAAAAAAAGAATACGAAAAACACTATCAGTTGTTTGGAAGCAGAAGATGAAATAATCTAGTAATCAATCAAGTAGCATTCTAATAAAAAATCACTCTCACATACATTCCCTAGAAGATTCATATCATCGTTAGAGTAATAGAATCCTCGATTCTTCTTTCCACTAATGATTTCTAACACTAGAACTCCAAAGCTAAAGACATCAGATTTCACCGAGAAATTTCCGTCCATAGCATATTCAGGAGACATATAGCCACTGCACAATAGAAAAATGTACAAATAGTATTAAGATCACTAATAGCCATATGTATTAGGCATTTGAGAGTACTATATATGTAGTGCAATATTGTGTTACTCACTATGTTCCAACAATTCTCAACGTATTTGCTTCTGTTTGATCTGAGCCGAAAATTCTAGCCATTCCAAAGTCTGATATCTTCGGATTCATTTCACCATCAAGTAGAATATTGCTTGCCTTGAGATCCCTATGAATAATCCTGAATCTGGAATCATGATGCAGATAAAGAAGTCCTCTGGCTATTCCACATATAATGTTGAAGCGTCTTTTCCAGTCTAGTAACGGTTTTTTGGCTTTGTCTGCAACATTTATTTATTTGAGTAAAACAATAAGACTAAACAAGCAAAACATGTCTGCATTCTGAAAAAGAAAAGAGCTTTAAGATTAGGAATGTTAAAACAACTCACCAAACAAAATGGAATCAAGGCTTCTATTTTCCAAGTACTCATACACCAGAAGCTTCTCATCCTTCTCAATGCAGCAACCAAATAGCCTCACAAGATTTCGATGTTGAAGCTTGACGATTAACTTGACCTCATTCTTAAATTCTTCAATTCCTTGCCCTGAGTTTTTCGATAACCTCTTGACTGCAATATCATGGCCTTCCATCAATCTGCCCTGGTATAGCCACAAACAATCCTGTTAGTATAGTTGCTTTGTGATTCTCATGAGTTATGATTGCAGCTATAAAAGTAACTTACCCTGTAAACAATACCAAAGCCCCCTTGTCCTAGTTTGTTTTCTTCGGAGAAGTTGTTTGTAGCGATTATTATGGTGTTAAAATCAAACATTGGCAACTCTATTTCATCCATGTGCCTCTCTCCTGAGGTTTCTCTATTGCTTGAAAACACAACCTCATTCATCAGTAAATCCCGACTCCTTTGTAAAGAACCTGGTTTAGTCAAAAGAACCAATAATTTTTATCAGGTGACACAAGAACATATATGCCATATACGTTCACGTGGAGGTACATTACTTGTGTGTTACCTTTGTGTTCCGTCTTGCTATTAAATATACTAAGCAACTTCCTCTTCCTACATAAACAGACACCCAAAACCAAAATTATGACAGCTGCAGAAATTGTGATTCCTACAATCTTTGCTTTGTTATTGGTCTTGTGAGAGCCATCTGTAGATCCTGTGTCATCTGAGAAAAAAAGTTTTTCAGTAAAGATTTCCACTTATATTTGTAACTGCATTGTGCTTACAAGTAATTTATGCATAAAAAGATTATCAACTAAGGCAGGGAAACCAATCAAATTAGTTTGTTTTTCATTATACTCTTTTTTCACTCATTATTCTAAAATCTAACATATTATTGTATTGAAAGAATTTTGTTTGGAATTTGATAGAATCTACCGTTTGATGTAGACATGGAGGTTTGGGGAGGCGCCTACTCCCACCGAAGTGTATAAAAATACGCTATTTTTAGGTCCCACAAAAAAGGGGTGATGCCTTAAATTAAATGGCTCTATATTTGTTCTTTGTTCAACAAGTATTTACCCTTTTTCACACGGACCAAAATCCTACCAACCCAATGGTGATGGTCCAGACTCAAGATTCCAGAACTTGCAATTAACAATTTAAGAGAAAGATGATGAAATCTCCTTCTTTTTTTCCACTTCCATTAAGGACTAACTTTTTTCCTACCTAAACTCACACTCTATTTTGTTTCTGTACCAAATAAAGAGGTCTATTTCATAATTTCATTCGCTTACCAAATCAAATTCAAATATGAACACATGCGACGATTTAGCATGCTGTGGAAATAAATTCATGTTACAAACCATGACTTAAGACTATGATGTATTAACATATAAGTATGATGACTTGTGTTAACATTAATCTCTGTTTATGTCAAATTAAACTTTCTATGCAATATTATAACATTTTATATGCGAAAGTTTATTTTACATCTGGACCGATACTATTGGTTATGAAAAATATGGCAATATTTTTTGTCAGAAAAAAAACTAAAAAATGACTAATTAACATGATTGTGATTAAAGTAGGTCTGGCCCAAAGAAAAACCAAATGAGTCAAAAGAGTCGGCCCACAATACACTATTTAAGGAGATTAATTAAAATTCGGCAGGGCCCACATCTAAAAGTGAGTGGGGACATCAAAAAGGTTCATTAATTGAACATTTGTTTATTTTCTCTTTAAAAGAAGAAGAAGCATTAATTTATTCTATTAGCTTACGCAACCAAATGGAGAGGATTCATTCATGGATAAGTTGTATTCATATGTTAAAACTAAATAAATACCAATTTTTTTTTACTTATCAGTCCTATAAATTTTTTATTATCAAATCACTCTATTAAAGATTTTAAATTAGTTTCTCAAATTACATATAATAAATCTATAAAAAAATAATTTAATACCAAAAATATTTAAATAACCAAATTAGAAACAAATTTTTAGAATATCAAATTTATATTTTTCCCTTCTATTTTAACATCATACCTATATCATTTTTTTATAAGCATCCACGTCAATTACTTGATTCAAGGCTATGGCCTATGGGGCCTGCAAAAGGTATTTTACTTTCAAAACTAGTTAGTTTCTAAATAAATGAGGCGTGTTTTTTTTAAATCATAATTAAAAGTGTTTTTTTTTTTTGTTAATAAAATAAAATATAACACATAAGCTTTGCCCTTTGCCAGAAACAATGAACTAAAAATGTTTTCTATTACAGAAATAATTCATATCATGCATTTTACTAATTATTTTTTTATCATTTTATCATTAAATTTTTCGTTTATTTTTCTCCCTCCCTTTTATTTTTTTTTTTATATTTCTCTGTTCCTATATACTTTACCCTCCAAAATTAGAATTTAGTCCTCCTTTTTTAAATTTAAGTTTTGCCGTTTTCAGTGGGTGAATCCCACGACTACCAGTATCCTATTATGAATGAGAATATGAATTAACAACATATTGTATGTATGGTATTTTCTCGGTTTCTAATAAATCTTTCTCGTGTTTGAATTGTGAATCCAATTAGAGCCACATCAAGAGGGAAACAAAACTATCAGTTCCTTTGTTTTGTTGTTCTTTAAACTAATCACATTCAATCACCAAAATGCACACACATGCTTTCTTTACCCTAATTTCTAACAAGCATACATAACAGCATCAACATACATTTGCTTAAAACAAAACTGAACCCATAATAGAAAGAACTGTGAACAAGTTAGAAATCAAATGACGTACCTACATCAGAAGCAGCTAATCTGAGAAACAGATCTTGTCCACCCTCTTGATACTGTCTCATATCAACGAGTTCCCCATTCCACATCACGCAACCACTCCCTCCATTCGTAATCTCCACATTTGCATAAGCAGTACATGAACAATTCCTCTGACACAAGACTTCACATTGCGAAAGCGTCATTGACCTATTCACAAACACCTTACTCGTCTCTGGCAACTTCACATTCTTCATACGCAAAAACTTATCATTCCTACACTCCAATTCCGTTTTCCTCACACACCCATCTGACCCATCTCTCAGATTCCACGCCTGCTCATTCTTCGGTCTGAACCCCCTCACACACTTGCAAACCGGCGACGCATTCGAATCACAAATGCCGTACGGACCACATTCTCTGTAATCATCACACTGATCTTTCCGTGCGTACCAGAATTTTGTCCATGTCTCGCTGCTCTGTATCCATGTCAAACGCTGAAGTTCACCGCTTGAAGTCACGCGAAGCCTCGATAAAATGGATTGGTTCCCAATGAAGAACGAGTAGTATACCCCGTGTTCATCCGCCGTGAAATTGAACACAATGGAATCTGTGTCCGGATGCATTTCTGGTACCCCGCTGAATCTCTCGCCATTCCAAGGTCCGCTTCTATATATTATGTCCTGTTTTCCCCGCAAGAAAATTTCTGGGAGGCCTTGAGAATCTATTTTGAAGGAATAATCTCCGGTGGAAGGGTCTTCGTCTGTATCACTCCACGATGTGATGTGGGTTTCTGTGTTAGAGTCCAAGTTCCAACCCATCTTCATTCCTGGTAACAGAGTATCTGTCGGGTAATCGAAGCTCTGCCATAGATGTTTCGCGGGCTCTGTTTCGTTTGCTTCTCTGATAACCAAGTTTCCAGAATCTAAAAGCTGAAGAATTGGGTTTTGAGCTGAAGTTTGATTGGAGGACCAAATGGTGTTTCCGGATGAATTGAGGAGAAGAATGTTTCCTGTGTGTCCGATGTTGAGGAATCCAGAGGAATTTGGTAGTGGGTTGTCTCTGTTTGCGACCCAAACGACTGTTCTATCGGGAATGTTGTTGTACCATATGCCGAGATACAAGTTGGAATTGGCACCGGGAAAGAAACCGAGGACGAAAACTTGGTTAGGTGATAGGAGGGTCTGGTTGGTTCTGAGAATTTGGGTTGCGGTTAGGGTATCTGCAGAGAATGAAAGTGCAGGGAAGAAGCAAAAGAGGAGGAAGAGAGAGAAAGGTGGCATGATTGGAGCAGAGTAGGAAAGGTGAGAGAGAGAGAGAGAGAGAGAGAGAGAGAAATTGGAATATGTTTTGGTTAAGTGTAGGTGTGCAGGTGGAAATGAAAGAAGAGAAAGTTGACCAAAGGCATCATTCGTTCATACTTGTTGTGTTGTGTTTGTGTTTGTGTTTGTGTTGGTGATGCTTGTTACTTACTTATTTCTCCTTTGAATATGCCTTTCACAAATTTGAAAACACAGAAACCATCTTCTCTCTTATCTTTCGGCACCACTGTCCTTCATTTCTTTTCTTTTTCCTGTTTCTCGTTTGGTTTTCTAAGGAGACAAATCATAAATACGAGAAAGAGTAGTAATATATTTACAAACAATTATTTTATCACTCAAAATTAATTTTAGGACTTCAAATTCTAGGAACTGCAAAAGCAGTCCCAAACACACTAAATTAATATATTTACACCAAATCAAAATCTGGTGTAAATAATGTACAGTAATAATTAATATATACAAATTTTTATTCATAGAACAAATAAAACAAATATAGTTCCCTTTAAAAATGTTATGATTTTTAAATTTGTCTCTATAATTAAACTGGCTTATCATTGAAATAATATAAACTATTAATTTAAATATTAACATAGTTTAACTATATTAGTCCTATATCCATTAAACTTGTTAACGTTGTTGACCAAAAAGATAAAAGTAATAAAAAAAAATTAAAAGACTAAATTACATTTTTCTAAAGTTACATAATTAAAATGAAACCTGTGTAAACTTAAAAGGTGAAAATAAGATGTTATCTCATGTAGTTCATATTTATTTTATTTTATTTTAAATTCTTTTAAGTAAGGTGTTGAGACCAGTTTTCCACACGTTCATCTCAGTTTCCTGACTACTTACCAGCCACCGTGTGATAGTTGTTAAGCTGAATTTTCTATTCTCTATACTCTAGTATAAAAAACAAAGCAAGAATGCCCCACAAATTAAAGGCTCTTTCTCTTTTGATTGGAAACTATTTGAAGACTTGAAGTTGAAGTCTCTCTTTTTTGTTTAAAAAATAAAACAGCAACAAAGAAAATACTATTAAATATAATACAGAAAATCTTAAACCAAATCACGTTTGAGTTTGACCCCAAAAGAAAAAACACATAAAAGAGATGGCTAACATGCCACACATCAATCACAGAACTGAATGTCTTAGCATCAACCAACACTCCAACTAGATAGTTTAATACACCATTCAAAATAAGAGCCATTAATGACAAGTCCAACAGTTGAATCCGAGTGTCTCGATTGTTACTTAACAAGGATTTAGAATCCTTTCAAGTCCCACTTAATTTAAGTGGGATAGAGAAAGACATAAAATGAGTGTTGGTTCATGTGAGTTTCATATGAGTGTGTAAGATCTACATTAATATTGTATTTTATTGTGTCTTTTTGTCTCTCTTGCTTGAGTCAAGTGAGACTTAAGAAGAACCCCTTAATAAGCACTTCACTTCTTTTAATAATTTGTCACTTTTTAGGAAAAAAAAAATTTAAAAGTGAAAAAAAATATTGAAAATGTACATTCAGTCATTGAGATGGGTTTTTCTGAAAATGAACATGATGCTATTACTATAAAGATAACACTTATATTAGTGATTGTAAGGATTTGCGGAGAAATATGATCTGATTTAACTTGAAAAGTATAATTCGAGAGCCGATAAAGTTGTTCTTGAGTATCATACAAGTTTAATTTAGAGGTGATTAATAGAAATTAAACACAGAATTTGTCAATTAAACTCTCTTTTCATACGGACAAAGTCACGGTGAGAACAAAAAGGAAAATACATAGAAATAGATAGATATATTGAAAATGAAAGGAGGTAAGGAGAGGGAGAAAATCTTTGTTGGCTGTCAACTCAAGTAAATTGGTACAAATTCGTCTTATTACATTCATTGATTATGCTCTTTCTCATTCTCTTCAATAAAATAAGTCAGTTGTTACGGCCGGTAAGTTATATTAATGTTAATATGACTCAAGTCTGTCAACAACTTTATGATTTGCTAACAACCAATTTTAATTTTATGTTTACGTAATTCAAATTCATTAAATAATACTATTGTCTTCTGAACTATATGTTGTTTATTTTGAAACAACCTATTGACCTAACATATGCTATTGTTGGGGCTGGTTTCTAGATGGTTGTGACCAAAAATACTTGAAATTAAACCTGACCATGACAGGTAGGAATTAAATTCAGTATGCAGAATCAAACCATGAAATTTAGTGTGTTTGATGTTCCGTTAGCAAAACTTAATTTGGTTGAAAACAAGTTTGGTGAAAGTAAGTTGAGTTAAAAGTTGGTTTGATTCAACGAAATTTATATTTGGATATTTTTTTCATCTAAAAGTAAGTTTAACAAATTGAATATTGTTTGGATAGAAGGTTAAAAGTAGGTTTACAAACTAAAAAATCTTCAAACCAACTTTCACCAAGCTGAAAAGAACCTCCATAGTTCCGTTAGTCAAAAGTGAATTCAACTTACTTTCATTGTTAAACCCAATTTTATTAACAGGACACAACTGAAAAACAAACAAAATAGCACATAATTTTATGCACCTAAAAGTATTTTCTCCCAACCCAACTCAAATCCAAACACACGCTTAATTTGCAAGAAAGTTACCACCGTACTCAAAGAAGTTTCTCAAGGAAAATGACCGGATATTCAATATACAATATCTACTGGAGAGGCAAAAATCATAAAACATGCATGTTCTTCAAATGGCTAACATGGTTTGCATGTCCTAAGAAGGCATTAGATAAAGTAAGGGTATATTAATGGTAGAATCTTTATCAACCCTTTTAGTTTTGATAGAAATAAAAATTATAATTTCTTAATGGAGGATAGTTAACTGATAATGACAATAATGTTAGATAATTCTTGAAAATGAGTTTATTTTGCACTGCATATTTGCATATAACTATTAGCCCTGTGTTTTGGACACAAAATCATTAGAGTCCAAAACTCGAAACAAATTCTTAATTATGTTAAAATAGATACACGATTATTTCATCTAAACGTGAAATCATACACACGTAGGTAAAGAGAACGTACTCAATTTTCTTTTCATGGACCAGTGACTACAGCACTTCTCTGAAGTCTCAAGATACAAATTGATATATACAAGTATACAACGTATTTAATTTTAAGAGCACATGTAGTTCCAATTCAGTGGAACCAAAAGGATAAAAAAGAAGTGGGAACAAAACTGAGAGAAAAAGGGCAGAATAAAAAAGATTGAAGTATTTTCTATCTGCCTACCACCATAGTGACAGTCAAATCATTAGAAACATCAAGACCATCCATGTAAAATTCTCTGTCTTCATATCTCCTCATTGAAGTAATCAAAGGCTGCGTAGGCAAGGGAAGATTTGTTGCTTCACTTTCCAGCATCAGCACCACAGAAGACATGTTTGGTCTATGAGCTGCTGAATCTTGCACACATAACATTCCAATGTGAATGCACCTCAATGCTTTGTTTTTAGGACTTGATTCGCGAATGCATGGATCAACTAGCTCCATTGCTCTCTGTTCGTTCCATAGATGCCACGCCTACAGCCATTCCATCATAAATAATTTTTTTAAAAAATACATTAGCTTTTATAACTTCAATAAATTTGTTACTAAAACTGTAGTATTATTTTAAATTGCGATCCGCATCACCTAATGCTACCACAATATTGCGGTATTTGTCATCATTGCAACCACATCACGCTGCCATTGCAGCCCACAATGGTGACAACAGACCACATTCGACCGCAACAATAATTCAAAACATGCAACTTTCACATTTTTCAAACTAGCTTTTCTAAAATTCTAAGCAATCTTCATTTAAGAAAAATTATGTGAATTAGGAGATACCCACATATCCTATGAGACTTGACTCATCTGAGTGACGAAAGCTAGTGTTCCTGCGGCCACTTACAATCTCCAGTAGTAATACACCAAAACTATATACATCAGATTTGACTGAAAACAGACCTTCCATTGCATATTCTGGAGACATGTAACCACTGTAAAAAAGTTATATTGAGATTAGCCTAGTCCAAGTAAGAATTAACATGTGGATGACTCAGAATATAAGTAAAATCAAAGCATACTTACTATGTACCAACAACTCTGGTTGTATTGGCTTCATTTTGGTTCCCACCAAATATCCTAGCCAAGCCAAAGTCCGATATTTTTGGATTCATATTTTCATCCAACAAAATGTTGCTTGCCTTTAGATCTCGATGAATTATTCTAAGTCTTGAATCTCGGTGCAGATAAAGTAATCCTCTAGCAATTCCTTCAATGATCTCAATGCGTCTTGTCCAGTCTAGTTGTGTTTGTTTGACAGGGTCTGTCATGATGTTTACCAGTCAGTGCAAAATTGTTAAGAAAATGCTTGATAGTCTCGAGTCATTCTAATTGAAAATGCAGAATTGTTAAGAAACATACCAAATAGGAAGCAATCCAAGCTTTTGTTTGGCATGTATTCGTAAACCAGCAATTTTTCTTCCCCTTGAATAGAACAGCCCATTAGTCTAACCAGATTTCTGTGTTGTAGTTTAGCAATCAGCATCATTTCATTCTTGAACTCCTCTAAACCTTGGCCAGACCGTTTTGAAAGCCTCTTGACAGCTATTTGTTCTCCACTTGGAAGCTTTCCCTGGTGAATGGAACACAATTTTTATTAGATTTTAGCAAGTCTTTATTCCTACCAAAAGACAAGTAACAGAATCATCTTTTACCTTGTATACAGGGCCAAAGCCCCCTTGCCCAAGCTTATTTTCTTCTGAGAAATTGTTAGTGGCTATTGACATACAACTAAAATTGAAAAGAGGAAGTTCTGGTCCGATTAGTTGATTTTCTTCCAAACTAAGGTCAGCTGATCCGGAGAATTCTGACATGTCCCTGCTCTTGCTTCCATCAAAGACAGGTATTACATCACTATTCTTGCGACATGAAGCTGGGGAAACCGTTGGCAAAACTAGAAGGAAAACAAGAAACATACAAAAGTTAATATAAAAAAACAGCATGTATAACTTAGTCAAAAATCTAAGAGGAAAATAATAGGGACATAAAATGTCACCTTTGAATTTCCCCTTGTACCACAATACCAGCCATAAAATGATTCCTAGGCAGATCAACCCCGCCACAACAACAGATATTATCAGAACCTTGTTCTTTTTTCCTCCATCACCTGCATTTGAAGACATTGAAATCATTTACGTTACTTCTTATTAAAAAAAAAAAAATCGTATTCATATGTTACTAAAACCTGGCCATCATAAAAGTTTGTGCTAACATTTTAGAGATTAAACATTCTTTTCTTCTTCTCATCTTCAATAAAAATATGTAATGTATTTGATAAACTTGTTTGATATGGCTAATTTGCCGAAAGATAAGTTTACATGTTAGATTAAAGATATCACATAAATGATTAAACTTAAGCTTTCTGCATGTCATAACTGATTTGTAATTTCACCAGTTCGGGAATTAGTGTAGACCAAAATTGAAACTTTATCCATGGATTCAAAGATAAGGTGACTAATGACTGTTTACCATACCTAAATCATAATGAGCGAGGCGAATGTGCAGTGTATTTCCGCCACTTTCAAAATGTTGAACATCAACCAACTCACCATACCAAGCCATACATCCAATTCCATTGACACTGGCATAAGCAGTACAAGAAACATTGTTCAAGCAAATACTCTTACAGTCGTCTGCGCCACTGCCAACCACATGTGCGAAGTCCGGCAACTTCATACACTTCCGATCCAAGAAACCATCTTCTCTAACAACATTATTCCACTCAGCCTTAAGAGGGGTAATCCTCTTACACCCACCGGACCAGTTTCCTCTATCCCATTGATCCCTATGTTTTGGTTCAAAGCCTCGAATGCAACTACAAATAGGTGAACCAGAAGTGGACAAATCACACGCTGCAAAACTTCCACACTTGTTATAAACATCACACTCATTGAAAGGCCCTCTCTGTACCTCACTCCAACGTTTCTCTGCTTCATTCCACCTGAATTCCTTTTCATACCCGTCCCATTCTACCTGAAACCTCACCTTGTCCGTTCCGTTAAAGGGGCTGTAAATGAAATACCTTCCTCCTTGACCATCTCCATTAAGCGTGAAACCGTAGAAATAGCTCCCCGTCATATACACCCCTGTAAAAATTCTACCATCCCAATATCCACTTCTCCATCTTCTTTTATTTCCCTCCCAAAGCACAATTTGAGGCAACTCATCAGGATCAGACCCCATTGTGTAGTTCCCCGGCGAAGGATCCGTCGCCGATTTCCACGACGTGAAGTTACGGCTGTTCCCCGTGGCGGCGGCTGTCACCGGAACTCTCATCCCAGGAACATATGTATCAGTTGGGTTCTCAAAGCTCTGCCACACAACTCTGTTACGGCTTGAAAGAACGAGATTGCCTTCGTCGCGAAGCAGGGCTTCGGAATCGGTGTTGGGAAGGGAGGCGTTGGAGGACCAGACTTGATTCCTTCCTCCGTCGAGGACAACCAAATTTCCATCCTTTGCGATTGTGATGGCTCCTCCGGTGCCGTTGATGGGTTTGTCTCTGTTGGCAACCCAAATGACTGCGGGTCCGGGAATGTTGTAGTACCAAATCCCAACGTAACGAGAAGAGGAATTGTCTAGAGAGAAGAAACCCATGACGAAGTTAAAGCCATCGGAGACCAGAATTTCGGCTTCTCTGTCTCTGATCAAATCACCCCTTTTGATCCTGACCGTAGAACTGGCGGCGCGCGAAAAGTGGTAGCAGAAAGAGAGGAAACAGAGCAGATAGAGAAGAAGTATGCGTTGGAAAGTGGTGATCGTCATGTTGAGGTGGAAAATGGAAATGGCAGTGAGAGGAGGAAGTGAGGGAGAAGGATAAAAAAAGAAAAAATGAAAATGGGAAAGCGGCGAGGAGTGAAGAAGAAGGAGTAGTTGATTTGACGAAAGGGAGGAGATGGAGCCATTTGGGTTTGGAATTGTGTAATGTGGTTGTTGAGGACACGGCTCCGAGATTGGAAAATGTGTTGAAAATGGAACCTCACCTCACGTCATACTCAATTACTCAATAGTCATAGCTACTAATTAGGAGTACTAATTAGGGAGGAGTAAGAGTAATTAGGAGTAATCCTTAGTAATTACTAGTACTTTGTTTTATTATTTTGTGTTTTCCGAAAGAATAATTATGAAAAGAAGATGGCGTTAAAAGTGGGATTATTATGACTTAAAGGCTTCACCGCTGCAACGAGAAGAGAACACCCCACCGGCCAGCCACCGTACAAAGAAAGGATCTGCTTTCATCACATACACATTGTCGCTTTTGTTTATTCTTACACTATTTTTAGGAGTATTTTCTTTAACACGTCATATTTTATTTCCAAATACTTTGCTTTTTTCCTTTTAGGGTTTGGTTTCGTTGCCGACCGTGTGATTTTTTTCTCTCTCTCTTTCTTTTTTTTTTCATTCGTGATTCTCTTAATATTTGACCATTTGAATATTTTTTAATCGAATGATTGGCCATTTTTGTCCTTCATTTTGTAGTCATAGGATATTTTAGTTTTTGACTTTTTAAAATGTCTGAATTAGTCCTTTATTTTGCATTTTGTAAGTCACTTTAGCCCCTGACATCAAGTGATATTACGAAATGTTTATGTGACAAGTTAAGTGCTTATATGACAGGTTATTTGCCACATATAAGTCCATATAAACGATCAAACGATGTTATTTTGCTTAATCTCCAAAGTACGTAGCATTTTTAACCTAAAATTAGGTTATGTTGTAAGTGATTTAAGGGTCTAATTGAGTTATCTATTTCCAGATTAAGCAGCGACTAATCCAAACATTTTAAAAAGTTAGGGACTAAAATACTCTATGATTACAAAATGAGGGACCAAAACAGTAAATAATTCTTTTTGAGTCCTATTCAAATTGTAAGTATATGTATATAACTTTTTTTATAACCACGGGTTTTCTTACTTTTAGAATGAGACTAATCTTGTTCGTCCGCTGACCCTAAAAATTTGGCATAGATTATGAGATTTTAAAAATTTCAAAATATAAAAATAATTTTTTATTTTGTAAAATGACATATATTTACTCTTTTTACTTATTAAATAATATTAAAAAATAAAATAAAAAATAATTAAAATGATGACTTTTTATAAAATTAAAAATTAATTTAAAATTTTTATAATCTCAAAAATTAATTTATATCATACCTACAATTTCAGAAATTAATATGAGGATTTACTTGTTTATACTAACTTCAAAATTAATTCAGATAGATCCCCATGTGGGTTGAAAATCTCTAGTATAACATACATATTTCTGTAATATTTTAGTATATATTGACTTCCTCTTTTGTCCACATTTCCTGCAGTTTTGATAAAAGTAATGAAGATGAAGATTGAATCCCTTTTTTATTCATTATGCTCTCCAATCTAGAGATTAAGTAGTATATAAAATAGCTCTATAATGTTATTGTGAGAGTTTTTTACCTACAAATGAGCCACTTTTGTAAAGATAAAATAATTATCCTAAATTAACGATTATTTGACTTATACTTAATTAGTATTCAGTGCATATTTTTTAAACAAGTAGTGAATATTAATATATTATTGATCAAATTAATATTTTTGTCTTCTAAATTATCTTTTATTTTTTATTTCGCCTTCTAATTAATAAAAATCTTAAATCAATTCTTTAACTTTTTGTTTTGTTTCAATCAACTTTTTGGTAATATTTTCTTTTCTTTTCTTTTATTTTATGGCGTGAATGAAACAATGAAACTTCACTTTTTCATTAAATTTGTTTCCTTCCTAATTTTAGAAAATCAAACACAGGATAAAAAAATATTATTAGTAATGTCTCAAAATGGGTTTCATAGTAAAGAATAGAAAGAATATCACATTTCATTAAAAATATATATATAACATATTCATTCATTCGGTAAAACACAATTGGCAAGTGTGAGTGTGTGATGTCGTTAATTTTTTTTAAAACCAAAAAAAATATTCCTTCTACCGCGGCTTGCATTGCAATGTGGTATAGTTCAACATATTTTCAACAAAACCCAAAACCCAGGAGAATAAATTACAATATATAGCACGGACAAAAGAATCATCATAAGAAGCCAAATTCAGGAACAGCAGGGGAAAAAAAACTAGAAATAAAAACCAAGAAAAAGAAACTTAACAATTAACAAGAACAAGAAAGTTGATTACTTATAGTTCTACTTCACATGGTGCTCTGTCGAAACTCTTGGCTCTAGAAAAGTGAACCAACACAGGAGAACACGAAATCCTCAAAATGCGATGCTTTGATTTCCAGGATCCAACCTTGAACCGTATCTTTGCTCTCATCAACACATTTAATTCAATATCCCCTGAAGATTTCTCAATCTTAAGGTCCTTAGGAACAGAGTCATACAACGCCACAGTTTGTGCCGTGAGACTCACGTGGAGCCTCGTGACATTCTTATGTGTCTGAAAAAATGGCTTAATTGCGTTGGTAGCTAGCGTTTGATCCTCGTACCGCACTAACGCCTCCACATAGTCATAGTAAACAGATACTCTCTTATTCGGATTGTACGCTCTTATAGTGAAATCAAAGTTTGCATACAAGTGATTTGAATCGGTTAAGTTGAAATTGTGAATTGCAGCATCCTCCACTGTGTATTCCAAGCGTTTTGGCTTAAGAACTAGCCAAATTATGAGAACAGCTATACCAGCTAGGATGATCAAGGTTAAGATAATTATGGCAATGTAACGGAGAAGACTTGGACGTTTTGTTTTGGGTGCTCGAGGGTGCGATGATTGTGGGAGAGGATGAGCCATTATTTCAAATTCAAAAGGGGGTAATAGCTAGTGTTTGATTGAAGAAGCTAAGCAAATCAAATGATGGTTATATATTGATGATGAAGTTATGTAGTAGGGATAAGCACTTTGAAACCTTTTTTTTTTTTTATGAATAAGCACTCACTTTGCACTTTCAGGATTTCTTGCATGAAACTCAAGACATCTTATGGGATTCTTTAGATTGGACCATTGATATTTTGTTCTTTTCTTGAAATTCAAGTGTCATAATATATATAGAAATAGTAACATAGCTGTCGAGCAAGTGTAGTGATGGCTAATATAATAGGATATGCAAAAATATAATGGAATGTGATTGATGATAAAATAGTGAAAGAGGATTGATTATATATCTTGTATGTGACTCTTATTGTCTTTATATATATATCTGATATCTGAATTGTAAAAGTTTCGTATGTATGATTCCAGCTTTGCCATTCCGCTATTCTGATTCTGAAGCTGATGCTTTCCTTCCTTACCGGACTTCGCACCTAAATCTGTAACAACCTTATTAGGCCCCTCAACCAAAAAAGGATGCAAATTAACTGTCCAACGTAACTTTTCAAGAAATACTAATTGCACAACATCTTCTTATACAAATAGGAACAGTAAGGTTTGAACCAACCTAAAATCTTAACCATCATAATTTTTACCTATCAGACCCCACACAATTACTCAATTCTAATGACTTTTTATGAATACAAGATAGTTTATTAATATATTAAATAAGAAAAATAAAACTGAAATTATAACCCTTAATTAATTTTGTCTTTAAAATTATGAAAAGATATTATTTCATAGAACTCCCGAAGTGTGTGAAATTAAATTAATTTATTTTAAATAATTTAAAGATTAAATTAATTAAGGGCTTTTAATTTGAAAAAACAAAAGTTCTTTTTCACATATACCAATCAATAGAAGTGCAAATCCTTTGGCTTTGATGCTCTAGAGTTAAACAATTTGGCTTTTCAACTGATGCCAGCCATTTAGGCGACTATCTTTCAATTATTTAAAAATCATCAATTTAATAGTTGAAATTAAAGCTATTACCAGTTTAGTTTTGACATTATGAATAATCAATTAATATAGTTCTTGGATATAATTTAGCATACAAATTGATCTACTTGTAAATAATTATGGAGACTAAACTGATTTATTTTTAAATAATTTAAGAACTAAATTAATTAATTAATTAATGATCTTAAATTAACTTTACTTTTTATAAATTTAGAGACAATGTTTTAATTAAAAAAAATGAGTGAAGTATCACGTAATTCCTTGAATTTACAAGAATAATTTAAATAGGTTCCTGAATTTATTAGAGTAATTCATACAAGTCCTTGAATTACAGATAAATTCACTTGAACCTTGAATTTATAATAGTAATTCACTTACACTTCCAAAATTATCAAACTCCAAAATCTTAATGAATAAACTCCACAAATTATTCAGTTAAAATTAGACGAATAAGATGTTAACCATAGTTGGACTTCGAAACGTGTTGCATACTTATTCAATTAGGCATATCCTAAATCTATCTTACTTAGCGGTTAGCACTACTGCAACTAACAGGACGTATTAGTGTTACTAGTTAAGCATAAAGCATAACTTGAGCAAATATAGGATAGCAGCAATTATTACACTGATAATGATTTCATATATGTTTTTATCTGCCATGCATCTCAGTAAGGGTTACATTGTTGTTGGATTTACACTGATTTTCCTGAGAAAAAGACACTATCTCTATACTTGTTGAATTTAGAATCTGCAGCAATGCAACTTGCCTAGGAGGAGGAAGATGGGAAATCTCACTGTTAAGCATCAACACTATAGTAGTCATAGTTGGTCTTGTTTTTGCAACTTCTTGCACACAAAGAAATGCTATGTGTATGCACCTCAATATATGATTCTCTTGTGATCCCGAAGCAGATATTTCTGGATCTATCAAAGACTTTATGTTCCCTCCGTTCCACAGATTCCACGCCTAAGTAAAAGCAGCATAGTAAATGAAATTTGTTTTCTGTTTTATGAAATTTGTATGGGAAAAATTGACAATGACTAGAAATAGGAAGCAAAGAAACAAAGCTTTGTCAAATAAGAAGGCTGTGAATAGGAAAAAGACTTACAAATCCTATAAGGCCGAGAGTTCGCTCATTGTGACGAAAGCTAGTGTTTCTTTTTCCACTAACAATCTCTAGTAACAAAATTCCAAAACTGTATACATCAGATTTTTCGGAAAACAATCCTTCCATTGCATATTCAGGGGATATATAGCCACTGCAATTTTTTTATATGACATAAAAAAGCTTAGTACTCATACGAAACAATATGCTAGCAATGCCAAGTACGATATAAGGCAATCTTACTACGTGCCAACCACCCTTTTGGTATTAACCTCTTCGTCGCCTTTATATATTCTAGCCAAACTGAAATCGGATATTTTTGGATTCATCTCAGCATCAAGTAAGATGTTGCTTGCCTTTAGATCTCTATGTATAATTCTCAATCTAGAATCTCTATGAAGGTTGCCTTTAAAACGTTTGTTCCAGTCTAAATTTTTTTGCTGGAGTGGATCTGAAGCAGAGGTTGTAATCAAAACAAATTGAGTACTAATTAAACCTTGAGTGACCAAAACTTTTAGAAGTTTGAAATGTAAATATATATAAACTAACCGAAGATAAAAGCATCTAAACTTTTATTGGGCATGAACTCATAGATCAGCATCTTTTCATCTCCTTCAATGCAGCAGCCAAGAAGTCTCACAAGATTGCGATGTTGAAGCTTAGAAATCACAACCACCTCGTTCATGAATTCTTCTAGTCCTTGTCCAGATGCTCTTGAGAGTCTTTTCACTGCAATTTCTTGACCATCTGACAATACTCCCTAAAAGAAATTGAATAAAATGAATTAGCAGTCATATAGAATATGTGATATGAAAGACTTGAATGTCACTAGGCAAAATGTTACCTTGTACACTGGACCAAAACCACCCCTTCCAAGCATGTTACCCAAGTTAAAGTTGTTTGTAGCAGTTGCAACCACTTCAAAATCAAATAGTGGCAGCTCATCCAGTTTAGCCTGTATTTGGATCTTTGTCACTCTTTGACTCTGGTTTCCTGTATACATACCATTCAAGTTGAGCAAAATTACTTTCTTTGCTCCAAATGAAATATACAACAACATACTGGATTGAAATTCGGAATAGGCGAGCCGGATATAGAGATCAGACCCTCCACTTGTGACTCTTTGTAAATCAATCAAGTTTCCAGTCCAATACAAGCAACCAATGCCAGCATCAAATGCATAAGCCAAACAAGAGCAATTCTTCAAGCACTGTGTTCCACATTGGCCTTCCCCCACATCTAACCTCTCTGCAAAGTCTGGAACTTTCATGTTTTCAAGTCTGAAAAATTTATCGTCTTCCTGGATAGTTTCACTTCCATTTTTCAACCTCTCACATTTGAGTAGTTCCTTTCTCACACACCCAGTTGTCCAATTTCCCCTGTTCCACTCCTCTGGGTTCCTAGGTTCATATCCACTCAAGCAGCTACAGATTGGTGAATTCTGAATATCACAGCTTCCAAATGCCCCACAAAATCCATAAAGATCACAGTTAGAAAATTCCAAGTCCATACTCAACACTTGCCTCCTGTTATAAAATCTAACCAATTTAAAATTCCCTAGTTCAGTCAAGGAAATGATTCCAGATGCAGAAGGATCATCAAAAGTGTAAGATAAACAGTTTCATTCCCTTGGTATCCAACATTCCATCCGTTTAGATACCCAGTTGACATGAGTGGTGTCCCAATAAAGATTATACCATTCCAAGGACCAGTCCTCCAATAAGGGCGGCGAGATTGGTTTGTCAAGTCCAAATAAACAGTTGTGGAGCATCCAAACGTTCAAGGGTAGCAGAGAAGGGGCCAGCAGAAGGATCAGAAGCGGTTTTCCTTGATATTAAGCGAGTTTTGTCACCAGTGAATCTGTTAGCGCTGATTCTCATGGATGGAACCACAGAATCACAAGGATGTTTGAAACTCTCCCATATGGTTAGTCCAGTGGTGTCATCAGAGAGAACCAGATTCCCAGAACGTAAGAGTTGAGCAGTAGTTGAAGTTGAAGAAGTGTTTGCAAAATTTGACACATTGGAAGACCAAATAACATGATTTTTTGCATCTAGTAGTACAAGATTTCCATCATTGGAGATTGTTAAAGCACCAGAAGAATCTAGGAGTGGTTGGTTTCTGTTAGCTATCCAAATGATGTTAGAGTCAGAGAGATACCAGATTCCTAGGTGCGGTTGGTTGAATCTGGAGGGCTGAAAAATCCGAGTTTGAAGTCCTCATCGTAAGATGTAATTGTTTCAGAGTCTTTGTCTTTGATGAGTTGAGATGATGTAATGGTATCCAAGGCATTGGCAGAATTCAGGAAAATGATGGAAATAATAATAGTAATTAGTAGTATGATGATCAATACCGAACTAGCAGCTTGACCTGTGAATCCCATAATGATGAATCTTCTCTTTTTTGCTTAGTGTTACACTTACAAATTCTAATGTTTCTTGTTAATTTTACAAATGAAGTGAAGCCAGCCATGTATATACTCCTGCTAATTCTTATTTTGTGATGTAATATTCATCTAATCATACTGTGCCATCTGGGTTCCTGTATCATTCATAAGGTCAAACCATTTCGTTGACGCGTCAAAAGTTTTTTACTCAGATTGTTGAATCTTTATTTTCCACGTGTCATTTCCGTTTAAGTTTTAATTAATAACGAATTTATATTTATATAAAAAACATATAAAAAGTATAATTAATAATTGATTTTTAAAAAATTATATAATTTTTTTTGGTCAAATACACATTTTTTTTTGTCTTGCATCTCTTATATGCATTTCATTTTGTTCCTATAATTTTTTGGGTTAAATTTTGGTTATGTATCTCTTATAAACGTTTTATTTTGGTCAAGTCCGTCAACTTTATCGCCCCCGTTAACAGAATTGACCTAATAAGAACAGAGTCAAATTACGTCATTTATCTTCAAATCCAGAAAAACTATAACATATACGTGAATCCTAAGAACAAAGTCAAATTACCTTATAACAGAGTGGTGGAGTCGACGGATTGGACCAAAATAGAATCTTTATAAAAGATACAGCACCAAAATTTAATAAAAAAAAAATATAAAACTAAAATAAAATACTTATAAAAAATACAATACCAAAAAACACATTTAATTTTTTTGAGTTAAATTAGTTTAATTGTTGGATAATCAGATATGTCAAATTTGATTGACGGATCTAAAAAAATGTGTTAGTAACAAAGGACAATTCCACCCTGCGGTCCGAACAAAAGTCACTTGTTCCCCACTGCTTTTGCGGCATGGAAATATTTATTATACTAGCTACAAAGGACTCATCTGAATTATTTTATTTACTAAATAATCACATTGAAATTGTTTATATACGAATCTTATTTACTTGTTCATCATTTTTGACTTTCTTGATAATTATGCCAGGAGGAAGCTGCCTGTACATTGCCAGAGAATGCACCAAAACTATAGAATATACTATTCTTTTTTCAAAAAAATGAACGAAAAGAAATATGTCCAAAAGAGTAAATCACCTTTTTTTTCTTAAAATTGTAGTTAAAAAGAAATACAGCAACTCCAAAAGTGGGTTGTTGCTGCATTTATTTTTTAAAAAAATATATTATTTTAATATTTAAAATATTTTTTATTTTAAATTTTGAGAACGCATATATAATTTTGTATTATTCACCTGTTATAAAATAGATCACCAATAAATAAGATGCTTCAAGATTATTAAATAAAAGGCTTAATTATGTTTTTAGTTCTTACAAAATAGGAATCATTTGGTTTTGGTCCCTATAAAATTATTTTTTTAGTTTTAGTCTAACATTTTACTTAAATATTTGGTTTTAGTCCCTAAAGCCAAAAAAAAAAGAATTTTGTGCCAAACATGTCTTTATTTAATTGTTTACTTAATTATTAAATTTGATATTAAAATATAAAAAAAACATTTTTTAAAAAAATAAAAAACCCTTCTTTCTTTCTAACTCTATCACCACTTCCACTTTTCTTCCCTCCACCTGCCGCACCCACCACCTCGTCCTTCTCCTTCCTTCTTCTTCTTCTTCTTCGCCGCCACCTCCACCTCCGCCACTGCCCCACCACCTCGTCCTACTCCTCCTCCTTCTTCCTTCTTCTTCTTCTTCCTCTTCCTCCTTCTTCTTCTTCTTCAGATTTAGTTTTGTTTTATAGTTCTAAATCATCTTTCCTCTTTCCCATTTTTTTCTGGTTTATGGATTGCGATCCTAGGGATGGAGGGTGGTTTCTGATTTGTGGGGTTGAAGATGGTGGTGGTTGGCGGATGGTTTCTGATTTTGGGGTTGAAGATAGTGGTTGACGGGTAGTTTCTAGTTTTGGGGTTGAAAATGGTGGTTGTTGATGGTGGTTGACGAGTGATTTCTGGTTTATGGGATTGAAGATGGTGGTAGTTGGTGGGTGTTGGTGTTGGTGTTATTGTTGGTGGTGGTGGTGGTGAGAAAAGAACTTTTTTTAAAAAAAATATTTATTATTTAATTTTTCTTAATATAATAATAATAATTAATTGGTTAATTAATTATTAATAGAGACTTGTTTGGCATAGAATTTATTTTTTGATTTTAGGGACTAAAAACAATTTTTTCAAAGCGTTTGGACTAAAACCAAAAAAATAATTTTATAGGGACCAAAACCAAATGATCCCTATTTTGTAGAGACCAAAAATATAATTAAGCCTTAAATAAATTATTAAAATTTTAGAAATAGAATAAATAATAAAGAGATATAAAAAAAATTTTGGTATGCACTAAATATATGGTGTAAGAGACCGACAAAGATTAATCTTTTTAAGACTTACAAACTTAACATTTAAAACCATGATATACTAAGCATAACGGTGTACAACTATGAAGTGAAATCAAGGAACCAAAGTAAATTTATTAAAATTGTTTAAAAAATATGATTTTTTTTATTATATTCCTAAATAAATGTGTTAATGAATATTTCCATTTAATTAATAACTTTTTCTTATTTTACTATCTTTATCTCTCATTGATTAATTAAATCTTTGAAAATTATAAAAGGAGAAGAAGTGAAAATTATCCATAATAAATTAGTTTGTGGCCTATATTTAGGACTAAATAATTCTTCTAATAGGTGACTTATATTTAGAAATTGAGGGAATAGAATGAAAAGTAAAAAATATACAAATCGAAATAAGTATTAATTATTGAAATTATTCATGCATATAAACTAAGATAATCTAATAAAAGTAAATATTTTTAGTTTTAGTAAATAGTAATTTTGACCAAAATAAAATCCTACTTAGTTGTACTATAGAATTTTTTATAAATACAAGAAACTGAAAAAACATGTTAGTATTAAATAAGAATAAGAAAAATAAGAATAAAACTGTAGTTACAACTCTTAATCAATGTAGTTTCTAAAATTACAAAAAAATTACTCTTCTTTAAAGCTTCCAAAAGTTATTTTTCATGTAGGGTGAGTTTATTGTCACTCTAAAATAATTACTGACACTCCTATTTAACTATTTTAATATTACTTATATATCAATATTCTATTGGTTATGAAATACTTTTAAAATTTAAAAATATTTTTTAAAAAAGTGACAATAACCATTATAGAGAGTAAATTGATTTCCTTACAAAATAATTTAGAAAATAAATCAATTAATAGTTGAATATCAATTTAACTTTTTATAATTTTAGAGACGATGTTTTAATTAAAAATATAGTATCCACTAGAAATGGCCTAGTGATAAGGAGTTAGAATAACTTGCATAAGATTTTAAGTTTGAACCTCATGATTTTTATTATACACACAAAAAATAATATAAAAATAAAAAATAGTAGTAACTACTATTCTTGCTAAGATCTTCAGATAATAGGCTAGATAAATTATTCAGTTGAAATTAGAATATGGTTTTAGAGCTATGTTGTTTAGTACAAATGATTAAAAGCACGAAATTTACTAATTCTAAGTTAACCATTTGATTTGGGTGACAATAATGGGGTGGATTGAAAATTTTAGCATGAATCTAAAATTAATGGTGTTATTAATGGTTTATTATTTTTTTGGTATATACAAAATAATGGAGATTGAACTCCATACCTACACACATGTCTTAATATACTTAGCAACTGAGCTAGTACATGACTAAAGACATAAAACGATTTATTTGAATAAATTAAAAGCTGCTCATTTTCATAAATTCCTTTAAGAAGCTTACAATAAAAAAATATGATTTTTTTTATTATTTTGGTGATAATGGGTATTTAACGGATTACATGGAAGGTTTTCATCTAATCATTGTGGTGCCAATGGCAATGAGTATTTAACGGGTTTAGTGGTTTGAACTTCTAGTTTTCATATTCTATTGAATCGCCAATTTTGACCACTCTATTTGCTTCCATTTTTTCTTCCCTCACCCCATTCTCACTTATTCAATTAAGCATATCTTAATCTATCTTACTTAGTTGTTAGCACTACTGCAACTAACGAGACGTATTACTATTACTATAAACACATAATTGAACAATCATTTATTTTAAATTTATTTTGCTTATATAGGATAACAGCAATTATTACATTGATGATGATTCCATTTTGCTATCTGCCATGCATTTCCGTAAGAGTTACATTGTTGTTGGAGTTACACTGATTTTCCTGAGAAGAAGACTCAATCTCTATGCTTGTTGAATTTAGCTTCTGCACAAATGCAACTTGCCTAGGAGGAGGAAGATGGGAAATCTCACTGTTAAGCATCAAAACTACAGTAGTCATAGCTGGTCTTGTTTTTGCAACTTCTTGCACACACAGAAATGCTATGTGTATACACCTCAATATATGATTCTCATCTGTTCCCGAAGCAGATATCTCTGGATCTATCATAGACTTTATGTTCCCTTCATTCCATAGATTCCACGCCTAAGTAGTAAATTAAGTTGAATGGAACTATGAGCAACCAAACAGAAATGCCTAGTAAAATAACAAGGCTGAGTTGGGAAGAGACTTACAAATCCTACGAGGCTGAGAGATTGCTCGTCGTGACGAAAGCTAGTGTTTCTTTTTCCACTAACAATCTCTAGTAACAAAATTCCAAAACTGTATACATCGGATTTCTCAGAAAACAATCCTTCCATTGCATACTCAGGAGACATATAACCACTACATTTTTTAATGACATAAGAAAGTTTAATTCTCATAGTAAATGAAATGTTAATAATATTGAGTTTCATAAGGCATACTTACTATGTGCCAACAACTCTTTTGGTATTAACCTCATCTTCGCCTTTAAATATTCTAGCCAAACCAAAGTCTGATATTTTTGGATTCATCTCAGCATCAAGTAGGATATTACTTGCCTTTAGATCTCTGTGTATAATTCTCAATCTAGAATCTCTATGGAGGTAGAGCAAGCCCCGAGCTATTCCTTCAATTATGTTAAAACGTTTATTCCAATTGAGAAGTTTCTGCTGGATTGGATCTGAAAAAAAAGGTTGAAATAAAAAAAAAATTGTTCATATTCAGTTGTACTAATCTTGAGTGACCTGAACTTTTAGGAGTTGAAATGCAGAGATGTATAAACTAACCAAAGATAAAAGCATCCAAACTTTTATTGGGCATGAACTCATAGATCAGCATCTTTTCATCTCCTTCAATGCAGCAGCCAAGAAGTCTCACGAGATTGCGATGTTGAAGCTTAGAAATCACAACTACCTCATTCATGAATTCTTCTAGTCCTTGTCCAGATGCTCTTGAGAGTCTTTTCACTGCAATTTCTTGACCATCTGGCAATATTCCCTAGAAAAAGAAAAATTGAACAAATAAAATTAGCAGTTATAATAACGTGTGAATGGTGTGATATGAAAATGTGAATTTTGCTAGGTAAAATGGTACCTTGTAAACTGGACCAAAGCCACCCTTTCCAAGTGTATTACCCAAGTGAAAGTTGTTTGTAGCAGTTGCAACCACTTCAAAATCAAAAAGTGGTAGCTCATCCAGTTTAAACTGTTTCTGGATCCCAGTCAGCCTTTGACTCATACCTTCTGTATTGTATATTCCATTCAAGTTGAGCAAAATTACTTTCTTTGTTCCAAATAATTAATCTTTTCCAAAAGAATAAAATAACAAATGTGGTCTTTCCATCTCTAATCTGTTAGTGCTTGCTTCCATTAACTACATTAAATGAGTGGGGGAGTGGGGATCCATATTCATCTTGCTACTTCCTATTATATTGGATCTTTCATCAACACTTCCAAAATGCCTTTATACCGAAAAAAAATGTCATGCTAAATTATTACTATAATGCCCAGTTGTATCATGTTGTGTTTGAATAATCAAAGGGATAATTTTCCATTTTGCCTGAACCTAGAAATTATACAATAGGATACCAATTACCAAGAATTATTTACCAATAATCTACAATCAAATATGAGTTTTCCAAATTCTGTTATAGCTTGATTACCAGAATTCTTAGCTGTTCCTTTCCGTGAGAGATGTGTACAGATGACTAGATAAGCACAGATGGCCAAGATAATCATTCCAGCTGCCACCGTAATTCCAATGATCAATCTCTTGTTAATTCCTTTTCCAGTATGCTGTTGTGCTGCATTAACTGATAAAATTCAAAAGGAAATTGGTCCGGCATCAGGCTGATAAACATTAAGTTGAAAAAACATATTCTAATTTCTAAAGGTTAAACATAAATAGAGAACAATGAAACAACATACTGGATTGAAATTCGGAATAGGCGAGCCGGATATAGAGATCAGCCCCTCCACTTGTGAATCTTTGTAAGTCAATTATGTTTCCAGTCCAATACAAGCAGCCAATGCCAGCATCAAATGCATAACCCAAACAAGAGCAATTCTTCAAGCACTGTGTTCCACATTGGCCTTCCTCCACATCTAACCTCTCTGCAAAGTCTGGAACTTTCATGTGTTGTAGTTTCAAAAACTCATCTTCTTGGACAGTTTCACTTCTATTTTTCAACCTCTCACATTTAAGTAGTTCCTTTCTCAAACACCCACTTGTCCAATTTCCCCTTTTCCACTCCTCTGGATTCCTTGGTTCATATCCACTCAAGCAGCTACAGATTGGTGAATTCTGAACATCACAGCTTCCAAATGCCCCACAAGTTCCATAAACATCACAAACAGAATTTTCCAAGTGCATAGTCAACACTTGCTTTCTGTTATAAAATCTCACCAATTTAATTTTCCCTTGTTCTGTCAAGGAAAGGATTCCAAATGCAGATGGATCAGCAAAACTGTAAGTGAGATAAACAGTTTCATTCCCTTCATATCCAACATTCCACCCATATAGATACCCAGTTGACATGAGTGGTGTCCCAATAAAGATCCTACCATTCCAAGGACCAGTCCTCCAATAAGGCCGAGTTTCATTAATCCAAAAAAACACTTCTGGAGCATCCAAACGTTCAAGGGTAGCAGAGAAGTACCCAGTAGAAGGATCAGACGCGCTTTTCCTGGATATAAACCGGATTTTCTCACCCGTGATTCTGTTAGCACTGATTCTCATGGTTGGTACAGCTGCATCACAAGGATGTTTGAAACTCTCCCATATGGTTTGTCCAGCGTTGGCATAAAAAAGCATTAGATTCCCAGAACGTAACAGTTGAGCAGTAGTTGAAGAACTGTTTGCAGAACTTGACACATTGGAAGACCAAATAACATGATTTTTTCCATCTAGTAAAACAAGGTTTCCATCTTTGGAGATTTTGAAAGCACCAGAAGAATCTAGGAGTGGTTGGTTTCTGTTGGCTATCCAGATGATGTTGGAGTCAGAGAGATACCAGATTCCTAGGTAGCGGTTGGTTGAATTTGGAGGGCTGAAGAATCCCAGTTTGAAGACATCGTCGTTAGAGGATATTGTCTGAGGGTCTGAGATGAACTGAGATGATGTTATGGTATCCCTGGCAGAACTCAAGCCTAGGAAAGTGATGGAAAGTATGATGAAAGCATTTAAGAAACTAGTGTGACCTGTGAATCCCATAATGTTGCTGATGATTGTGAACATAGTATATAAGACTATTTGGCGAAGAAGGTTTTAGCTGCTAACGAGGTTTGTCTCATGATTGAATGAAAGTTGTTGTTGTTATCGGTTGTTGGAGTGTATGTAATGTATTGTGGTGAAGCACGCAGGGTAATATGGTTCTCTCTTCCACTATAAAAACTACTTGGGCAAAATCACACTCTCTTTCAAGCATTATTTGACGCGTCTAAATTTATTTTCTCATATAGTTAAGTCACTCACTCTTATTCTCTCCTATTAGTTGACTTGACTACTTGCATTTAGTTTTTGGAAGGCTAGTTGCCTTGCCTTGGTTCAATAATTTTTTATTTTTCCTCTACGACAGCCAGCTTGTCCATATGTGGAAAATTGAACTCGAAACCGTAGATTTTTATTTTTTTCCACCACCCTAAGGCCTAAACATAAGGACAATTCACTTGTTCCCCCCTACTGCTTTTTTCTTTGCATATGGAAAATTTTAATTATAATGAAGGAGAACGACTAATCTGAATACTTATTCACTAAATAATCGCATTAAATTACATATTGTTATAATCTTTTTTATTAGTATTTTATTACTAATATCATTTTTTTTTTTTTACTTTTCTGATAATTATGCCAGGAGGAAGTTGCCTATAATTGGCAGATATGCACACCTTAACCAGGGCTACTTCTAGAATATGAGAATACTGTTTTTTTCAAAAACCAAAGAAAAAATGTGTCCAGAAGCTGCATCTTTTGATCCTTTTCTTTCGGTCATTCGAAGTTGTTGACTTAATTAAGTTAGATTACCAAAAATGTTAAAGACATATCTATTATTCACAGTTTACAGCTCACAACTAGTTCATCTAAATAAAATTAATTTTCAAAATGAACTATTTATAAATTGTAAACCTGAGCATAGTTGTAACTTGTGTTTGAATCATTGCTTAACTATTGACATCATTGCAAACTGCAAATTTTAGAAGCTTTGCTTTCGGTCAACGAGCTAAAACGAGTAACTCTGCAGAACTATTTTGGTCTAGTGTGTTGGGCCTTGAACCACTTTAAACATGTCATGCAACGTAATTAATATTGAAGCCACCCAAATTTAATAAATCCACCACCAGTTTTTGGAAAAATTGGTCCAGCAGTTTAAAAAAAAATGTTTTCAGGATTGGTTTTTCCACTTGTTTTGGTTCTTCAAAAAATGTATTGTTGACCCAAAAGAAAATAGTGTATTAAGAGAATTCTTGAAATTTGACATTGAAAATATTTTAATACTATCATATATTATATATTGACAATTATCGTCATCTGACTTGTTTCAGCATCTTAATTTTTAACGACATTCTAATCATGAGAGCTTTTGAAGAAAATAAAACTACGTTATATATTAAGGTTTAAGGTTTGCAGAAGAGTGGTTCCATGCCATGGACATGGAATATGATTAAACTAGTGAATTACTCCCTATTCTGCATTTACAACAATAGATCCTCAAACTAAAATAATATATCACTCAATTTTAGGTATTAAGGTATGCAATGACTTACAATAATCAGCTGTTATATTATATACAGAAGAACAAACTTGTATACTTTAAAATTGAAATTAAATGCAATACTCTCTCAGTTTCTTTACCTGCCTTGTATATCTGTAATACTAACACTGTTATTTGATAGCAATCCTTGACATTCTTCATTTGACGAAGAATTTAGCATATCCATCCTCAAGATGAATGCAGGCTGCTTTGGTGGAGGAAGATTCACTATTTCACTGCTAAGCATAGAAATTACAGCGGCCATAACGGGTCTGTCTCTTGCATTTTCTTGAGTACACAAAAGTCCTATGTGTATGCACCTCAAAATATCTTTCTTAACGACAGGCTCACACTCAAATATGCTTGTATCTATTAAAGATACAATATTGTCTTCATTCCATAGTTTCCATGCCTTCAAAAATAAAGTAAGCATTTAGGCAGACTTTAAAAATTTTGGAGGTCAAGATTTGCATCGGTATAACTGAAAGAAATGGAGTTCCTTTAATTGAGGAAGACATTGATTTTGATTTGATGTAGAAAAACTTACAAATCCTAAAAGACTCAGAGAGTTCTCATCGTTATAAAAGCTAGAGTTTCTTCTTCCGCTGATAATCTCTAGTAACAAAACTCCAAAACTGAAGACATCTGATTTCTCTGAGAACAATCCTTCCATTGCATATTCTGGTGCCATATAGCCACTACAATTAAATGTGACAGAATTGATAACATGACAAGAAGCAAGCCAAAAATGTGAGATGAGTTTTAAACTATAACAATATTGGTCTAAGGTGAAAGGATACTTAGTTACTTACTATGTTCCAACAACTCTTTTAGTATTAGCTTGATCGGCACGCCCTCCAAATATTCTGGCCAAACCAAAGTCTGATATTTTTGGATTTAGCTCCTCATCAAGCAAGATATTACTTGCTTTCATATCTCTATGAATGATTCTTAGCCTAGAATCTCTATGAAGATAAAGCAAACCTCTAGCTATTCCTTCTATTATGTTAAAGCGTTTTTCCCAGTCGAGGAATTTCTTCTGTGGTGGACCTGCAGAGGTGAAAGAATAACAACATTATTTATAAACTAAAAGGAAGCAAATTCCAAAGAAACTACAGAAGAGGGGATCCTTCTGGGAACTAAATCTCTATTTTTCCTTACCAGTATGCATGTTATAAGAACAACCTTGAACTTTTCTAAACGCATATTACACAGAAAAGAAACACAGAATTCAAAGAACTAACCGAAGATAAATGTGTCCAAGCTTTTATTTGGCATGTACTCATAGATTAACATCTTTTCATCTCCTTCTCTACAGCAGCCAAGAAGTCTTACTAGATTGCGATGTTGGAGCTTAGAAATCACCACTACTTCGTTCATGAATTCTTCTAGTCCTTGTCCAGATGCTCTAGAAAGTCTTTTAACTGCTATTGGCTGATCATCTCTCAGTTTCCCCTAGAACATGAGAGTAAGGAACAGCATTATAAGGTATAATTATGAATAAGGCCTTTACTATGAGTAACTACAAAGCACTAAAATTACCTTATATACTGGACCAAAACCACCCTCCCCGAGTTTGTTAGATGAGCTGAAGTTGTCTGTGGCGATTGCAAGCTTTTCAGCATCAAATAGCAATAGTTCCTGGAGTTCTACTTCTGACAGTTCTCCAATTTTTTGTTCATTTTTATTTGCAGCTGGTGGTTTACCTCTATTGGACAGAGAGAACTCTTCTCTTTTCCTTCTTTTAGCTGCTTAATTAAGGTATATAGTTAATTTATCTCAAAAGTAAAACACAAACAATTTCCAAACAAGGCCTAAATTAATAAGAATATTAGATTCGAGATTCATAAATCTACCAAAAGAAAAAAGCACTATTTTATAAGTCTGGGGCAAGGGCAGATAAAATTTATAAATAAATAGGAATACAATAAAATAATTTATTACCTAGATGTTTCCACAAGAAATATGCACAGGTGACAATTATGAACACTCCTACTGCTATTGTAACAACAATGATGGCTGTGGTACCTCTCCCTTTATCTGCAAAGAACACAAGAAAAACAACAGTTTTAGTCCAAATGCCAGCGACAGGTTCATCTCAAAGAAAAGTGCTGGAAAGAAGACAAGATTCACCATACCATTGATATCACCAAGTTCTGAATTGGCTAGACGAATATACAGGTCAACACCTCCACTTGAAAATTGTTGTATATCAATGAGATTCTGACTCCATGACATACAACCAATCCTAGTATCATCGAATGAATATGCGATGCAAGACCAATTCTTCAAGCACTGGCTTCTGCATTCTTCTATTTTAGCCCCTGACCACTCCAAAAAGTCCGGAACTTTAACTGCCTGAAGTTTATGAAATCCATCTTCTTTGTTGCTTACACTTCCATTCTGACTTGTGCTACTTTCAAACTGTAGAGGTGTGCTCCTAACACAACCATTAGTCCAGTTTTGTCTATTCCATTCATCTATATTACTTGGTTCAAACCCTCTCAAGCAGCTACATATTGGTGAACTCTCTGAACTGCAGATTCCAAATTTCCCACATATTCCATAAACATCACACTCACTTTTTTGACCTCTCCATCCATCTTCCCATTGCTTCTTCTCATCATCCCAATTCTTTTGCTCGAATTTTCCCTGCCAGTTCAACGCAAAAAGGGACAAAAAAGATTCATTTGCAAAAGAATAGGTGAGATAAAAAGTTCCATCCTCATTTTCATCTATATCAAATCCATTTCGATACCAAGAGTTCATGTCAGGTATCCCTATAAAGATCTGACCATTCCAGGGACCACTACGCCAATAAGGGCGAGTTTTTTCCTTCCAAATGAATCCTTCTGGAACACTAAGAGGTTCGATGCTGATAGAGAAGTTTCCAGTGGATGGATCAGAAGGGCTTTTCCATGATGTGAGCTGAACTTTCTCACCAGTTCTTCTGTTGTTTGTGATTTTCATGTTTGGCAGTAAAGTATCCGTAGGATGCAGAAAACTCTCCCACACTTTCCTTCCTGTGCTATCAATGAGAACAAGGTTCCCAGAATCTTGAAGTTGGGAACTAGAATTAGAGGCAATATTGGATACATTTGAAGACCAAATCACATGATTTGTTCCATTCAAAACCTCAAGATTTCCATCCTCAGATATTTTGAGACTCCCGGAAGAATCTTTGAGTGGTTGGTTTCTGTTAGCTACCCAAATGACATTAGATTTGGACATGTACCAAATTCCCACATAGCGGTTCTCAGAATTTTCAGGGGTGAAAAATCCTAAAGTGAACTTATTATCATTGGAGCTTATACTTTCAGGGTCTTTGATGAATTGATATGAAGTGATTGTGTCTATGGCTGTAACACAATATAAACATAGGCAACAGAATATAATAAAAGTTAATAACAAACTTGCGTGGCTGATGATGAATAATACCATCGTTGCAGAGAAGTCTGAATTATTTGTTGTTATCATAAAGGATGCATTTAGATCTCTTGAATGATGAGTTTTTGGCCTCAAGTTTGATTTATTCAAGGCTTCGGAAAAGTCCATACCTGCTGAATTCTTGCGTGCAGCCGTCTATTTGGATTAACGACTAATGTTGGTTATTGCTCTCAGAACCTTTTACTTTTTTCCACAGACCACACTAGTTTCACCTCTCAAAGGATACTTTCTTTTAGATGATTTTAAATAATGAAAATGAAGCTGTCATTAAAGAGTATATATAAAAATTTATTGGTAATCAATTTCGTCCCCAAACCATTTTTTGTCACGAAATTAGTACCTTAAAAGCATAGTTATTAAATCGAGATTCACATAGTGAATCGAAAGGCCTGTTTTTCGTGAATCGAATCTTATCGTGAATCGTAAGATACATGATCAATATAAAATACTAACATTCGGAAGACAAAAACTCATTGAATTACTAATAAAATGAAAAATAAACTTTAAATAAACCATAATTTTATCAAAATGACCAAAAAAAAGTAAACATGAGCGGTTCAATAATTGAGAGTCTAATAAAGTTTGAAAACAAAGAAGAGTGCCAAACATGAAAGAGAAAATCCAAAGATGAGGTGTGGGCAAGTCCCTCAAATATTTAGTATATTATCTAATGAGTCTCTTAAAATACATATAATAAATCTTTAAAAAAATAATTTTTTAATAAAAATCTTTAAAAAATTCAACTGATGCAAAATAAATCTTTAAAGGATTAAATTGATGTTTTATTTTTAAAAACAATATGTGATTTGAAAATGTCTAATATTCCAGCTAAGGGAGAATATCATACCACGTAATCCAAGTACCATCCATATATATAAGCTCCCAATTGTTTTTACTCCAATTTATCCAGGTTCTGATGTGATTGCAGGGCCCCTTATCTCTAGTTGGGAAGATGGGTTGGGCCTTTACTTGTTGGGGAAAAATACTCGGCACACCCAAATGTTAAGGATTAAAGATGAGAAAGATTGCATACATATACACATACAAAGAGAAAGCACACATAAAATTTAGGTGTCATTTAGGGTAAACCTTATAAGTTTGTCATTACGGGTAGTGTATTTTGACCTCCAATAATAAGTTTAACAGGTAACCTTAATATTTTACAAATTAATATTGAGTCCTTATATTATTTTTTTATTTTATTACTTCTCCAGAGAACCCATAATCATCCTATCCTCTACCTCCTTCCATCAAAATCATCAAATCCCCACCATTCTCCTTAGAATCGAACTCCATAGCCTAGCCTACTGGAATTTGAATGGACCAAAATCCAACAATCATAAAGCCACCTGAATTTACACCCATCCAAAAATCAAAAACAACCCCAAACATGTTGTTCTCTTTTTAATTTTTTTTTCTTTGTAAAATTATTCTCTTCTCTCTCTCGTTTTCCCAATTTCTCTTCCCTAAACCCCCTTTCCTATTTTCAATTTAGCAGAAAATAAAATAAAAACAAAGGGGATTAAAATCCCTAAATAGTAAATACGCAACGAGAAACAAAGCAAGGCGGCGCGAGGACGACGGTGATAGTTGCAGCTGCTTGACAACGACGTTTACATCGGAGATTCATGGTTCTGCTAGACGACAAGTTCAAGATGATTTTGTTTAGTGTTAATGGAGGAGCACAGTGTGACTCTGGTAAACGGCGGCTCCGGCCTCTGGCATGCTCGCCACTTGCATCAAGATCTGAATGGCACGCGTTAAGATCTCTACCACCGGTTGAACCAATACGGTCAAGGAGGAACTCGAAGAAGAAATCAAGAAGGGATAGATCCGGAGAAAACCTCCTTGGAGATGATGGTGGCATGAGAGGAGATCTGTAGTGATGGTTCTAGGCGGCATCCATGGTTATGGGGTGGAGAGGGTTGAAAGACAGCAATTATTATTATTGTTATTACTTTTTTTGTGTAGAAACAGATACTGAAATGTATAAAGATTGTAATTTGATTGTTTTTCATATTTAACCGAGCAAACATGTTACCTGTCTTCATCACAACCGTCGATTTAAAGTTTACAAATCTGATGGTTCCTAATAAGAGATCTACCGGTAGTGCCCATTTTTTAGGGTCTACCTTAAATGGAGCCTAAAATTTAATATGGTTCGACTGCTTTTTTCTACATTGACAAAACCATCTCAATATAAATATTTTCGTTATCTTAACATCAATTATAAGTTTTCTAAACAAATATATAAACCTTTTTATAAATAATAGTGTATCATCTTATAAATTTGAGTCTTTTTGTAAATTATAAAAAATGATAACACACATGAAGAATTATTTTTTATGAGAAAAGTAACTTATTATTTTAATATTTGCCATTGCTACTTTTCCATTCTTTCCTTTCTTCTTATTTTTTCCTCAACAAAAACAATATGGAGTAGTATTAAACAGTTGTACAAGATATACACACTTTTAGTTGTACACATAACATTTTTGTATTTATAAATCAATCATTTGATCGGTAAAATAGTTTTTGGGACATTAACTAACTTTTGATTATAATCTGTCTCGGTTTTCATTTACCACAATGAAGGACCCATTGTACGGTCACATTAATCAGAACACAGAACGTACGTAGTTTTGGGAAAACCATCTTGCAATTCATAGAAGTCACATAACAGCAGAAATCCAAACAAACACTAAGACTACTGAGTCTGTGCAAAGTGCAAACACAAAGTTAAATCCAAACTTTAGAGAATATTACGTGAAATTTCTATGATCTAACTACCCTCTTTTTCCCTTTTCTTTATAAGTTCCAAAAATGCAGAAGAAGATTTCGGCATAGCAGTTTCCCTTTTGCCTCTTCCCATAACACCATTAAAAGAGAAGAGGACTAGTCACAAGGTAAACAACAAAGAAATCCATCAAGGCATCTACCACATGAAAGTTCCGTCTAATTATTATTATTATTAACAAAAAAATAAGACTTTCGTTACCAATTGAATAAACCTGTAGTCAATTTTTTTTTTTTAATTTCTTTTACAACAAACCTATAGTCTTTTATGGGACAAAAAAATAAGAATGTAATAGTTATGCGTATATGGGTTATTCGTTGGTCCTTTTAATATGTCCTATAGCATCAGCTCAATTCAATATATCAGAAAATAGAAATGACCAATTACTAAAATGTATAAGATCCAAATTAGAGTACAATGATTCATTGTTGAACACTTAATCCAAATCCATAATGTGGAAGGAAGAAAGGAACTTGGCTCTTAGTATTTTAATAATTATGAGCGGTGTGGGTCAACTCTTTGTATTACATGGCTACATCACAGCATCTTCGTTTTCTTTATTTATTTTTTTATTTATTTTCTTTGCATTGTTTGTTAGCTTTCGTGTTTGGATTTGCCAGGAATAACGTGATCAAGCGGTCCAAAAACTGAAGAAAGTAACAAAAATTGATGTGTCTGAAAGCAAAAATGCTAAGCCAATGACTCATTCGTGAGCATTTTGTAGCTTCCTAAGGATCTGTCTCACGCACCTTCCACGAAATTGTACTAGAAAACTGCCTCGAATACGTGCAAGCAGAAATAGTGCCTACCAACAAACAAATGTTGACACAATCGGTAGATAGTTGGACTTGATTTGAATCTGATCGTGCACGTAGAAATGGTTTTATTGAAAGAAGTTGTATTTACTTTAGTAAACTCTTCGCTTTAAAAGAATTAGTCTTTAACTAAGAATAGCCTTGTAAATGCACAAAGAAAAAAAAAATAGTGCCTAGCGACAACTCCCTCTTTCATTTTAATTCTCTCTTATCTGTACCTTAATGTTGTGATCAATCACTCCTTCCTCCAACATTTCCTTGGTATATAAATGCACATTCATACTTACCCACATAGACAACATTCACAAAGTCCAATTCTTTTTCTTGTTACAAGAGTTAGATTCAGGGTTGATCACCACCAAACCAAATAATGGCATCCAAGAAGAACACGGTTGTTTTTGAAGACTACTTCCCGGCAATGGTGGAGAAACTGGGGCTTGAGGGGTTTATGAAGGAACTGACAAATGGTTTTCAGCTATTGATGGACAGAGAGAAGAAAGTGATCACGTTTGAGAGCTTGAAGAGGAACTCTGCAATGCTTGGATTGGAAGGAATGGGCGACGATGAGGTCATGTCAATGCTAAGAGAAGGAGATCTTGATGGAGATGGGGCTCTGAATGAGATGGAATTTTGCATCCTTATGTTCAGGTTGAGTCCTGCTTTGATGAATAATTCCAAGCAACTTTTGGAGGATGCCATTTTTTCTGGTCACTAAGGTGCTACCACTTTTTGTAAATTTCTGAGGCTTTTCTGTAGTGAGTAATTGCAGAATTCTGGTTTCTTAGTTTGTTGAAATCTTGTTCAAAATTGCCACTTATTGTTACTTTTTTTTTTTTTATCATTATTGTTGCTTCAGAGTTCTGATTCTTGTTATTGCTCTTATTATTATTGTCCATCTATATGATTGGTAGGCAATGCCATTAGGCATCATAATGTTAAAACGAAAAAAAATTGAAGAATTGAAACTTAGTGGGCAAGGTAGATGTCATGTGAGTGTAACGTTAATAAGCAATTCATTGTTGACAATAGAGTCGGCTATCTATGCTGGGGAGATAAGAAATCGTTATGGAGGGGACACACAGAGACGTAAAAGTAATCATAAATTCATAACTGGGTTTCAGAACTTCCCGAAGTCTATTACTAGCTGATTTTCGATCAAATATATAAATATAAATATAATTATATTTAAATTTCATCTGTAAGAAAAAATAACAAAGAGTTGCACAGGCACATTGCATAGAAAAAATACTTTATCTAAACTCGTATATAAACAAAAACAATCTAAAATATTAATAAACCTCAACTATTTTTGTTATTTGATGTTACTACCACTTAAATATCCTTATTTAACGAAATAGTTAAGAGAGATTATTACTTTATAGTATTAAATTAAATACCATAAGCAATATTTTAATAAATAAACTTTATTTTTTATATAAAAAAAATTATATAAAAAAAAAACAATACACTTGCTAACTTTCTTAATGAGTTAATTGTTTCATTATATTTAAGACCGGAGTAATAGAAAGTAGTAGTAGCATAAGAACAAAGCTTGCCAATACGGAAAGAATCATGTTCTCACTTGTCTCGCATGCCATTATAATTGCAATTAATTTGACATATTGTTATCTAAACCCAAGCATAAATTTTGAAATCCTACTAGCAAAACGAAAGTCGATCTAAATAATCCAGGTCAACAACAAAATAATGATAAATTAGTTTTCACACGTCGATAAACAAAATTACTGTTAAATACAATATAGAGAATATTTGAATTAGCTATAAAAATTAACTGAAAAAAATTCGATTATCTAAAACAAAATCAATTTTTGCTTGGATATATGTACTGTGATAAGCAATTTTTAAGCTTTTTAAAATAATGTCAAATTTTAGCTGAAAGACCAAAAACGTTTTCCTTTATTAAAAGAATAATCAAAAGCTCATGTAAGTACAAAATCAAACAATCCAACATGTGTTGAAATAAAATTTACCCAAAAATGTTCATAAAATTTTGAAGTAGAATTTTCGCGATCCCAAGAAAAAGGGTATTCAGTTCACTTGTTTGTTGGTTGATTTGGGTGATTTGGGGAACTAAATACGCACAATGGCAATACTTGAGGGTCAAAGTACAATTAAGCCAAAAGATTTAATCCTAAGAAAATTGACCATCGTAAATCCTCTTCGTGTTTGCATTTGATTAATTTCATGGAAAATAAAGCTTTCAACACTTAGAAAAGCTTTTGAGGTAAATGATAATGATGTTAGGCAGAAGAAACTATAAAGCACACAGCCATATGATCTACGTGGCAATGATAAAATGAACATCGGTGCTTCATTTTCGTAACAAACGCGCAGACATGCAACAAGGAAACTGCTATAATGATTTATGAGGGAAAGTGAAATCATGACTAACTTGTAATGGAGCACCAGGCATCAAGCTGAGTTTTGATTATTAGTGCATTAATGTTGAATGTTGACGTAATTTGTTGACAAATCACTTCTAAACAGGTAAAACGTTCTAGACAGTTAACCATTCAACATTAAGGTACATACCAAACATGTCCATAGCATCCACGCTCAATGCAGAGCGTAACGGCTCCACAGACATTAAGAAAGTAACAGACAGTATGTAATCTCACTTTGGATAGAGGATATCATAGTGACCAGGGCGATACAGCAACGTGATGAAAGGACTGTTCTTTTCAGGGTTTCCACTAGCATTTGGGAGATCACCGGCAACTGGCATGAAATCATGATGATTTACACTGACACCACCAGTATCACATGAGCTGCGGTCAAGGTACACAACACGGATTGGAATGCCCAATGCATCTGAAAGGGCAGTAATGTGCACATGGTCGCTCTCTTCACCCATTGGTTCAACAGATGACTTGCAAAACTAAACCACAAGAAATAACAAATGGAGAATAATATATTAGCTATCAGAAGACTGGGATCATGGACAGTTTTTGAACAATAGAACTAAAGTTTTTGTTTCATTTTGTCAGATATTAACTTCTTAAGCAACTTTTGGAGGGACAGAAAAATTTTGTCAACATTGAACAAACCTGCTCGACTGTAGTATTAGTTAAGCCCAGTATGAAAGGTTCAAAAAATTCTGTGCGCTTTTGTATTTCAGCAGAGGTAACAAATCTGAAGAACATAACAACTAAAGAAACAATTGTCAGAAAAAAAAAAAAATAGAAAGAAATGGAATCGAGGCAGGTTTTAAGTCACACACCATAATCAGATATTGACTGATCTTGGCTTCTAAGAACAAGCTCTTCATGACTGTGATCACATTAAGATAAAATTCATTTAAAAAAAGTCAGAAAGAAAAATCATAAGATAAATAAAGCCAGATAAACAGCAAATTGAGATAATTAGATATTCTTAGAACATATCATGCTTCCAGTTCATGATTGTTGATACAAATTCAGGAAAAGGAAAAAAGTTAACACCTTATGGAATTCTCTTTCCCTTGAATAACACTTTCCAGCTGCTCAAGGAATAGCTGAAAAGTTTTTACAATAATTGAGTTAATCAAGATATATCCTTATATGAGGAAAATAAATTACGTTTACACTTTCTAACCTCTGTAAGTGCTTCTATACTCTATAGATTTAGAATCACTAAAACAGTTCAAAAATTTTCTTAAAAATATTAAGCAATGTATTTCTGACTTAGCTAGTTAGTAACAAAACAAAACAAAAAAAAATGCCAAACAAGTTCCAAATTAGAAAAATTTCTTCAGAGGGAACACAGCCTCTACTTGTTCTATCATATTATCTCTTCACTATTTTGAAGAACAACCAAAAGTTTTATTCCCCGCTTTGATCAATTTTCATTGGAGAAGTTAGAAGAAAAACACTAAATTATTAACAGCTTCCAATGCAAAAGCCACCTCAGACCCCAGCTAGAATATGTCCATTTCCACATTTCCCATGTAAAGCACTTCACAAGATCTCAGCCTCACATACTCATGATGACTTGAAGAGGGAGAGAAGTATGAAGAAAAGGATGGTAATGAGCCATCACATGATAATCAAGGCAATATATTCCATTTATTTCGATTTCTGGGGAAAAAGGAAAAAGACAAATGAATTCAAAATTTACTCCTGCAAGAACAAATTAAGTTACATAAGGCTCATAAAAAGTGGTCAATGCCAGATGTAAAATGTAGTGGTAGCTACTTTCAACAACCCCCACTTTTAGGAGAGAATGAGAGATTATTCAGTACACCCACTGCAATGTACCTAGTTCCATTAATAGCATCCAATATTTGCTTTGTAAATCTTAACATATTGATATAAATTATTAAGCAGACATACATATCCGAAGAATACAGTTGATAAGTTACCGCAAAAAAATCTTCAAAAGTCAACTCAGCATAACCCAAGTTCTGCAGTGCTTTTCTACTCTTTTCAACATTGGCTTTGACACGATCAATTTCTGCCTGGTCTTGACATTCCAAAATATGCTCCTGGAAAAAGTAAAAAATAAACAGTTAATGAAAATTTATTCATTAACCAACATTATTGGAACATTTAATCCCTACTCCATAGACCCCATAACTTAAAAGTAAACAATGCTTCTACGCTGGATACATGAAAACATACAAGGTATGAAAGCATAAAGCTTCGGAAGAAGCAGTTTCCATCTCCCCGAGTACGCCGAATGGCAGCATATTTCTCATCAAGCACCTATATTGAGGGGGGACAAAAGGACACAAGAAACATGATAAGATACAAGGAGAAAACAAAGGGAAATGGAATTAGACATAAAGGGCTGATCAAACCTTTATTTTCTCCAACAAGATAGGGCTGCCTGATTGATACTCAGCAGATAAGCTACATAGCGGTTCCTGCAAATTTATAACATTATTTGTTTTGTCCCTCATTATTGAAGTCATATTCCACTCCCTCCATCTGAAAGAGGTTGCAAATAATAATAATAATAATAACAACAACAACAATAAGGGAAGCAAAGTGATGCAATTTGCATGTAATAACTTGTGGCACTATCTTCAAATAGATCAAATTCAAAGCTTCAAGAGAAAGTAAGTTATTAGCACTATATGAGTAAACCAAAGAAACCTGAATCACTAGATAAGAAAGGATTGAGGTTTCAAAGAAATGTGCATTTGCCTTGCCTTGTCACCCACAAATGGAACTTTCTTAGCTTCCTCAGCCTGAATTGAATATTGCTGCTGCATTATGTCATCATCCCCAGCATTGCTCCACTCATCAAAGTCAGACTCTGGAACAGTCATGGACTCGGAATTCTTGCCATCTTCTAACACTGCGTCTTTATTCTGCATTTTTCTCTCTTAAAGCAATCCAAATTTTTGCAACTACCCACTACTTTTTATAACAAGCAACAATCTACTCACGGACTGGACAACCCTGCCAACAGTGATATTCGTTCATCTTAGTGTATATGAACAAGTTAATGAATGCACACACAGTGACTGATGGCATTAAAAGCTAGACACCGAAATCCAGTCAGGTATTTAAGGTACCTGGTGTTGCTACACAAATGTGCAGCGAAATCAACCAAAGCTGGTTTTCAATTGAAAACAAACTTTCCTTTAATTGTTCTGTATGTTTGACCAAAGTATAAAATTGCATTGAAATTCGAGCACAGGAGAACAAACATAATGAAGCTTAGCTTAGGAATAAGTAGCAAGATTAAAGAATATATACACCGCAAGAAAGCTTTTTGGCAAAGCAAATTCCAGTAATCCACCGTTTGAACTCTAAAATATAGGTTACAGGCATTGTCGATATATTCACTAATCAAATTCAACTTCTGGGAGAAAGAAACTCAAACGGATGGAAGGGAAAATCACAAGAGGAATAGATTGAACCACGCAGCAACATCAGGAAAAAAAAATGAAAATTCAATAGAGACTAACCGCCAATTTCACGGGTAGCGTTAGGAAGATCCTTTTAGGAGCTGCAATTGCAAATGAAAGAAATGACCGTGAAGTCTCCTACAATTCGCACCGAGAAAGAAAATAAGACGAGAAGAACACAAAATGGGGAAGTTTTACCATCCACGGAAGACGGAAGCTGTGTACGATTCAAAGAGAAGAGGAAATGAGAGTAAGGTGCAACACTGGATCAGCAAACTCAAATCCCTAAATTTCTAGCAGCTGCGAAACGCATGGTGTTAGTGTTTTATAGTGCACGGCGCTAACTGTTAATTAAAAGAATAAAAATGCTAAATACTCCTCCTAAAATTTTTAACAAATCACCTTACTCACTCAATTTTAACAAATCTCTTTTATCTTTTACGAATAATTTATTTTTTAAAAGATAAATAAGATTTATCAAAATTAAGTGAAGATTTAACATTGCTTTTGAGGATAAGCTTTCTATTAATTTTTTTATTACATTATTTTTTCTCTTTATGTGAAAGTGTTTTTGTTACATTGTAGTAAAAGTTTAAGCGGTTCATTTTTATTTAAATATATTATTAATATAATATAATATTGTATTATAGAATTTGAGTTTCAAACATGAAGGAAACTCAGTATTCCGAATATATTAATATTATTGTATAAAATAAAATAGTCCCTATAATTATATTAAGAGTAATTTTATAATATTTTACATCATGTAATAAAAAAATATTATTTCGGTGAATTTAACAATAATTACTTAAGTTCATAAAAGCTTTTTTAATTATTGATTAAGAATTTCTATCAACAATTAATAGTAAAGATTCGGAGCAGCACTAGCTACACAGTACGAATGAAATTACGCTATGTTTGGTAACATTAGTTTATAACTTATAGCTTAATAGTGTGTAGTTTATAGCTTATGACTTGTGACTTATAATTACTTTTGTATTTTCTGTTTTTATTTATTATTTTTATTTCTATTTTTAGCATTTTAATTTTTTATTTGTAAAATTTAAAAAAAATAAAAAAAAAATACAAATCAAACCACCACTTAGTCATTTAGATGAAATAATCTAAAAAATAATAATATTGTTATTCCACACATAAGGAGTAGCCCACAAATGAGAAAGAGAAAACACCTGCATCTCCATATTTTGAGCAACCAGGATAATAATAAAAGGATTAGTGCCATCTGACGTGGCAATCTCCGGATGGTGCTTAGCGGGTAAGCCACTCCGATCAATAATATCTTCTCTACCTAATAATCACTCCACTGGTAGAAATTATACTTCTCACACTTTGCCCTGTATTACGGAATTTATGCCATCACAATCATTTTATTAATGGATTTTGCACCAACTGCAATTATGAGAACTAATATTAGTCCCAAATGCAATTTTTGAAATTACTAACATTCAGTCTTTTGTCATGTGCATTTTAAGCAAATTAGTCTAAAATTACTCCAACATATATATCTACCCTGATCAAAGCTAAAGCCATAATTATTGCACATTTCAACCAATAATTGAAAAAAAAAAAAGTGTTTCCCGTAAGTCCTTTTATAATAGAGAATTTATATGTATTTTTTTAATGGATCTTCATATATATTGCCTTTATAGCACTAGTTAAGGTTATTAGAATTAGAAAAATAATCATAAGAGCACATTATTCAGTCTCTCGAGAATACAAAAAAACTAGATATTTCAATATCTTTTTACTACATTTGAATTCTTATATAGCGCCCGTAGGGCACTAAATATCATTTGCCTTTTTTAATTTGATCAATCAAAATATGATACGTAAGATTAATAAATTATAAATTAGTAGTATCAATTTTTTTATAGATAAATTAGTATCAATCATAATTAATTATAGGCAAATGATATTTAGTGTCCTAAGGGCAGTGTATAAGAACCCAGATGTAGTAAAAAGATATTGGAATGTGTAGTTTTTTGTATTCCCGAGAGACAGAACAATGTACCCTTATGATTATTTTTCTAATTCTAGTAACTTTAACTAGTGCCCTTAAGGCACTATAGACCCTTAATTATATATTAGTAAACTATTATCAATTTTTATAAAACTATAAATTAATTTTTTTCTCATTTATAAAAACTATAAAATAATTATATTCTTTAATATTTCTTTTAATCTTTTTTTTAATACATCTTTTAATTTATCATTCAAAAGCAAATTTACCAAAAAAATAAAATATTTATCAAATAGGTCTTAAAAAAAATAGCTACCTAATTAGGTTTGTTCATTGTTTATTTTTTATTCTTTTATATCCTTAAATAAAAAAAAACAAAATTTGAGATGTCAGCACATGGCGGGATATAAATTTTTGTATTGAAAAATAATATAAAAGATTACAAAACAATTTTGAATATCAAAAAATAATATTTAATATTTAATAAACTAAATAAAAATAATATACAATACCAAAAATTAAATAAAATATTAAAAAATGTTAAACTAATAAAATAATTAAAAATATTTAAAAAAACTGAAAAATAAAATAATATTTAAAATATTTTTAATTATAAATTTTAAAAAATTATTCAAAAAAATAAAAATATTAGACCTAACCTAAAATCATATCATACAATAAAAAAATTCAAATCAAAATTCAAAGTTTAACCATGTAAACTAGATATAAAAATATGTAACATGATAGAAGCATAGTAAATATCTTAAAATCATGTTATGCAACCAAAATAAATTCTAATTAAAATTCAAAACCTAATTATGTGAACTAGACATAAAAAGATAAAAAATGAGCTTAAAAATATTATAAAAAAAAAATAGAAAATGACATTTTTTGGAATTCAAAGGGGATGTGTAATGCATAGATGACATCGAGATATCAAAATCGATATATAATAAGCTCAAAACTAAAAAGTATATCAAAAGTTTTAAACTCAACAAACACAAATTTTAAGTAAAACTTTCACACAGGTAAGATATATATGATATTTTTAATATTTAATATTTTTTAATATTGTAAAATATTTTTTAGTTTTTAAAAAAAAATTAAATATTTAATATTATGTTTATATTATTTTTCAACATTCATTTTTTTAAATGTTTTATATTATTTTTTAATACATAAATTCAAGTCCTGTCATATGGCGGCACTTGAATTTTTTTTATTTAACAAAATTGGAGATAAACAATGAATAGACCCAATTTGATAATTATTTTTTAGGACCAATTTGATAAATATTTTTAAAGATAACAGTTTTTTGATAAATTTGCCTTTGAACAAAAAGTTAAAAGATATATTTAAAAAAAAGAGATATTAAATAATAGAATTATTTTATAATTTTTGTAAATAAGAAATAAGACTAATTTATAATTTTATAAAAATTAATATTAGTTTACTAATTTTCAATTCATTATGATTGATACTAATTGGTACTAATTTACAATCCATTAATCCTACATATTACGTATTTACGTTTTAATTGATCAAACTAGAAAGGACATACAAACCCTTTTTTCCAGTTTTTTATAAGATTTTTTTTTATTTTTTAAGTTTAATATTATTTTTAATATTTTATTTAATTTTTTTATATTGTATATTATTTATTAAGTTTCTTAAATATTGAATAGTATTTTTATATTATTTTTTAATATTTGAATTTTTTTCAATCTTTTATATTATTTGTCAATACCTAAATTTTTGTTTTTTAGTTAAGAAAATTGAAGATGAACAATGAATAGACCCAATTTGGTAATTATATTTTTAAGACCGATATGATAAATTTTTTTAATATATTATTATTTTTGGTAAATTTGCCTTCAAATGACAAGTTAAAAGATATATTAAAAAAATATTAAACAATATAATTATTTTTTAAATAAGAAATAGGATTTAATTATAAATCTATAAAAATTGATACTAGGTTACTAATTTAGAATCTATTATAATTGATACTAACTAATACTAATTTATCTACTAAAAAATTGATAATACCCTTATACTCATTTATAATTTATTAATTTAAATGTAACATTTCGATTGATCAAATTAAAAAAGACATACAAATTCTTTATTAAAAAAAAATGTATTTTAACTTTACAACTTACAAGCATTCTAAAATCAGATATTCTAATTTCTGATAAAAATTCTCTATACTAGACATGCCGCTGACAAATAGTAAGCATTAATTATAACAGGTAGTTGGATCTATAATAAACAGTTTGGTTATCTATAATTATAAAAAAAAATTATGTATCTTTTATTGTTATCACAATAACTAATCTTCTCGATGACTTGTAGACATCTTAAAGAGTAGAAATGTTGGCACAAAATTTTAAAGTTCTTCTGTACTCAAAATAATAATTGAATCCTTAATAGAGTACTTAGTTAAGGAAAGATGCGTTCCTTTCATGTATCCACACTTCAAAATTGTATGAACATAAATTTAAATTACGAAAAAACACACTTATTTTTTTAAAAAAATAACTTTAAATATTCCGTCTCTTAAAATTAAGAGAATAATTAATAAAAAAATAGCAGCTCCAAGCCTCCAACCTATTGGAATTTGTAGGCTCCGTTTGGCCCGATTTATTTTTGGCTTATAAGCCGCTTTTAAGTAAAAGATGAAAATAAGAGCTTTAAATAAAAAGCTGAAAGTTGTTTGACAAATTTATTATTTTGTACGTTATAAACTAGTTATGAGTAAAAAACTATTTGTTTATTAAAAGTATTCTGTGTCAATCTTTTCAAGTTACTTATCATTAATTATCACATTTCTTTATTTCTTAAAAATAAAGTTGAAATAAAAAAAATTCTTTGATAAAACTCAATATTTTTATTTTTTTTTAAAAAATAATACAATATAAATTTATTAAAATAATAATATACAATTAAATATTTTTGAATATGAAAAAATTTAAATAACAATAAAACTCATAAATATTAAAGTGAATGAATAATTCATAAACGAGAAGAAGACTTTTTTTTGAAGGTTTTAGCAAAGAGAAAAGGAAAAGATATTCAAGATTTTATGTGTTAATTAGAATATTCAGGTATTAATTATATTGGGCCCATAAATAAGCCAACTTTTTTCTGAAAATCTCATATTTCTAGCTTCTAGCTTAAAAGTCAACTTTTTGTATTTTGTACATAAGAAAAAAGCCACTTAAATTTAAAAGCTTTACCATAAATACTGTTTGACCTAGCTTTTACTTATAAGAAAAAGAAAAGCCAAAAAAAATTAGGCTAAACACTATCTTAATGACTTCATTACTTTCTTTTACCAAATCCACCTAATAATTTCCAACTGAATACACCAAGTTAAAACATGGGTGCTAACTTGACTAATAGTACATCAATGGTTTATAGCTTGATGTTCAAATACTCGTTCCGTTCTGAAATATTAACCACTTTAATAAAAAAAATTGTTCTAAAATATTTATTACATTTATATTATTAATGCTATATTTATTAATTTTTCTCACTTCTATTATTTTTATAGCCAATAGTTATCGAGTAAACCTCAAAATCAATGACTAATTTAGTTTACCTATGCACTTTTTGTTAAATTCTATAGAAATTAATTGTTCTTCTTAATCCATATGAAATTCCCTAAAGTGGCTAATATTTCATAACAAAGAGAGTAATAGTTTAGACGATGTAAACTTAATTTTAAATAAAATTATATATATAAAAAATTAAAAAATACGTTAAAGTATTTTTTAATATAATTTTGTCCCTAAACTATAATTTGAAGAAAAATAAAAAGAGTTAGGATACGTTGACACCAATTGATTTTACACCAACTCTTATACCAACTAGAAACGATAAGTCGAAGTTTTTTTTCACGAAACCCACCGTTAGATTGAAACAACTTATTGAAACAACTTATTGAATAGATCATGTCTACAAAATTTCACATCAATCCGAGATCGTTTAGTACTCCATCGACAAACGTGATATTTTCATTATTTTAGAACTATATTTTACGTTATATTTTTAGTGCGTTGATAAAGTGTTAAACGATGTCAGATTGATGTGAAATTTTGTAGACATAATCTATTCAATAAGTTGTTTCAATCTAACGGTGGGTTTCGTGAAAAAAAACTTCGACATATCATTTTTAATTGGTGTAAGAATTAGTGTAAAATCAACGGATCTAACTCAAATAAAAAATAGGTTACACCGGAAATGATAATCATCAATGCTTTGAATTTAACAGGGTAGCCAGCTTGTTTGACTCCTAGTCATAAACAACTATAGTATTAATTTTTTTTCCCCTCTCCATGTCAAAATTTCCACTTAGGAGTGAGAAAGAAAAATGTGATGAGAGGGTTTTTAATAGTTGCAACTTGCATTTCTTTTCCCCCACAATTAGTGTATCTAGCCTCTGTTCTGCTCTCATTTAACAACACACACAGAGAGAGAAAAGGAGATTGAAGGTTGAGATGAAGAAGAAGTGCGAGCTGTGCAAGAGTTCAGCAAAGTTGTTCTGTGAATCAGATCAAGCGAGCCTTTGTTGGGAATGCGATTCCATGGTTCATAGTGCAAACTTCCTTGTTACCAAGCACCCCAGGATTCTTCTCTGCCATGTTTGTCAATCTCTAACGGCTTGGCATGGCACCGGACCCAAATTTGTACCTACCATCTCTGTTTGCGACAATTGTGTTACCAACAACAATGACACCTGCAACCAACACAATCATCGCGATGGTGATGATTATGATCACGATCACGGTGATGAAGAAACAGGGGAAGATGATACAGAAAACGATGATGATGATGTTGATTCCGCGGACGAAGAAAATCAAGTTGTTCCATGGACATCAACACCGCCACCCCAAGTTTCTAGTTCCTCAAATACTGCAAATACTTCTACTAGTACTACCAGGTTCTCTAATTAATGGTTAAAATTAGGTGGTGTAGACTAACCCTTCCAATACTCTGTTTTTCTTTTTTCCTCCTTCTAAGTTTTGAGGGTTTCAATTGATCTTGTCATGTCTGTTCATAATTTGATATGATAATTTGATGACCGATAGGTTGAAGCCTTGAAGGTAACAAAGTCAGTTGCGCTCTAATAATCTTGATTCCTCTCTATCTTGTAGTAAACATTGCAAATTTAGAATATTTTCACAAATCTGTTTCTACTTTCTGTCAAACTAAAGTTTATGTTCTGTTTATGTCACAGTAATTTTATGGTTTCCTCAACTCAATACGGTAAAATCCAGCTGTGGCAACTTTCTGAGGAATGCTATTGTGTCATTCAGTTGCCACAAGTTTTTGATATTTCTTGTCTGTTCTATTGACCTGATTGCTTGTTTGGTGAAGTTGGATCCTAATAATCATCCCGTATATCACAATATTTGTGTTTTCTATATGCCAACAGACACTAGTATTAATTTCGATTAACATGTTTTGTAAATTATTATTATATATGAAGGGTCACAATCATAGTTCATAGATCATTAAACTCGCGGTTGTAATCAAATATTGCCCCACTTGCATTAATCATTCGAATTTACTATTTATAAATTATACTAGTTTAATCGCTTTTGATGGGCTCAAATTCTGTTTGATTGTTAACATGACTTTCCATGATTTCTTCTAAATGTGAGAACAAGTAAATTCTGGACACACATTTTCACTGACTGTGGAATTGTCTGATGTAGCTAGGTTATTACCAAGAACATGTCTCCACGTTTATAATCTTTTATACTCCATGATCACTTGATATTAAATAACAACCGACCATCACTTAGATTTGCAGAAGCTTAGATTGAAAAAAGGGAAGAACAACCATTATTTAAGTTATTCATTAGTATAAAATTAGCCTGTTTAAGATTTGAACCTGGGAATAGGGAAGTAGGGCCAAGCAAATCCGACACCTTCACGTGTCTTCCATAAACATAATTAAGTATTAAAATGTCAAGTTGAGCATGGATGCATGGGAGTAATATATATCCCAAACAATGTTAAAATAAATTAATGTCTAGTTTACCGACTAGATTTGAAGGAATCAAGCAAGAAAGCGGATGAGGGTGGAAATTGATTTGCAACCAAGGTGTATCTGAACGAAACTGAGTTTGTGTCAAATGCGTTTACTTTTGTTTAAATGTTTTTTTTTTCTTTAAATTAATTAACTTTGATTTAGTAGTCCAAATGTTATATATGTTTTACACAAAGACGAGAGTAAATTTATGTGCTGGAAATCTAAACACAGCATTGAGTATGAACTGAAATGGTTGCTATTATGCATATATGTGTGGCTGTAAGTGTGAGATAGGTTTTGGCAAAATTTACCACCACGTACGCTGGAGATACTTTTATTGTGGGTTTTACTTTTATGTACTTAAATTATTCCATTCTTTATGCTCCAAAGCCGTTGGTTTTCTGATTTGTCTCGGATTGTACTATATCTATCTATATATTTGTGTATGTGCGAACCACAAAATAAAGGGAAATATTCTGCATGTGAATAATGGATATATATGCCTTTAACAATTTATGATGAAATTATAAAATTTTAATAGCCACTACACTGCCCTTTGGTATCCAGATATGTCAAATGTCTTGATGTTAAGGTCATCAAGTGCTGCTTTCTTAATTAATTCAATTCAATTCTAAATTCTAAGTAACGATGGAATGGAACTCTACGTGTCTCTATCAAGTGCTGCTTTCAAATTGACGGACGGAAGAGCAATGAAAATATGGTCTCAATTTAAGATGAACTTCTTACTTAGACCAAAAGTTCAAAACAAATATCTGATTATAACCTTTGGGGCTTCTTGAGAGGCTTTCAATTTCAAAAAGTTGCATGAAGATGAAGGTGACCAAGTTCCAAAGTAGTAGGTAATCACGGGCTACGCTCAAGGACAAATTTGTTCTAGCCTATTGATTTTGAATTTTGATATATGATTCAAAGCAAATGATATTTAGTGTCCTAAGGGCACTGTTTAACAATTCAAATATAGTAAAAATATATTGGAATGGGTAGTTTTTTTATTCCTGAGAGACGGAATAATGTGTTCTAGTGATTATTTTTCTACTTCTAGTAACCTTAGCTAGTGCCCTTAAGGGCACTGGATATCAAGACCCATGATTTAATCATATATATATATATATATTGGCTTTGATAAGGATTCATAAGGATTTTTTAGATGTCTGATTATATTTTTACAAAAAAAAAAACATTTATTCCTCAACATAATTTATTAAATTTTAGAAAAACACGAAAAATTGCTCAAATTAGACGTAACAAGAAAAATGAGAAATTAAAACGTTTAAAAAATTTTAGGTGGCTGAAGACTCAAGTTACATATGAACCATGGTAAAAAACAAAAAGCAAAAGTAGAATGAAACCAAAAATATACTTATGCATGTAAATTCCATAGAAAAACAATAAATATTACTACGGTAAATTCCATAGAAAAAAATAAATATTATTATGATAAAGCACTAATTCTCTTTTATAAGAGATGTTCTCTCCAAAATTGAAACCATACTTCTCCATGTTATTGTAGTTTGTTTATATGACTATGCTAACACACTTGTTGGTACCCATAGCAAATATAAGTAAATACAATCTCGAGTCCTCTCTATAAAGAATGAAAAGTGATTTTTATTTTAGTCTTGATCATAAGAAACATAATACAACTTCTAGGTGTATTAATTACCAAAAAAATTAGTTTTTCTTATACACTCTTAATTAACTATGAGAGATATCAATACATTTATCAACTTGAACGCAAATAAATATATTAGCTACATGAGTATGCAAGAATAAATTTGAATATTAATTAAAAAATATCATTAAATATATTTTATTGATATGTGAGAAAATAGTTCTATACTTTTTAGGGTGGTTTTAAGGTAAGACAAAGAAATTGGGGATCATGCGGTCACTTTACTAAAAATGGAAAATATGAGGTATTTTTAAAAAGTATGGGATATTTTTAAAAAATCTACGCTTTCTAAAAATACTTCATATTTTCTATTTTTCAGTAAAGTGACCACATGATCTCAAATTTTTTTACTCCAACATAAAATTACCCATTTTTTTATAAATAGAAAACAATATTTTTAAAATGAAAAATATAAAGAAATATTTTTTTTTCATTATGATCATACCGCTAATGATTTTCCTTATTTTTTTATATTATTATTTTTCTTATTTTGTATCTATTTTAATAACTTTTTATTATATTTTGAACAATTTTTAGTACATCACGTTTTTTTTTTGATCAGATATCTCATTTAGGGCTCTCATAGATATAAACATTCACATGGGAAGTATTGTGTTAGGTCACTAATAAGAGTAGTGGTATACCATCTTTTGATAGCAGCACAGTGAGAATGTTACTAGAATATCAGGTGAATATGTAATGTCTAAATCCAACTAGGTGCAAAAATTTCTCTTCCTCCTCTCCCTAAAAAAATAAAAAGAAAAAAATTGACTTATAAAAAAAATAGTTGTATATCAAATATTTTTTTTATATTTTCTTGGTCAAAAATATTTTCCATATTCACATGCTAGTGTGGTATTAGGCAAAATCAGGTAAAGCTTCACAAGAAAGCCCATTAAATCTGAGAAGCCCATTGTTAGGCCCTTTGGGCTTCCTTCTCCTTTCGTGGCGGTGATTACCGCGTCCGCGAGGATCTAGAAGTAGAACAGGAATCAAATCGAAAAAGTTGAAGATCTGAACCCTATCCTGTTAGTGTGAAATTATCGGAACCCTAGAGGAAGATCGAGGCTTTGAAATTCGAGATTTGTGAATTGTGATTGGGGAAAGATATGCCTCAGAGGCACTCCAAGAACAACAACGACCTCGCCTTCTTCACGTACGATGAGAAGCGCAAGCTTGGGTATGGGACCCAAAAGGAGAGGCTGGGCAAGGACTCCATCAAGCCCTTCGATGCTTGCTGCCTCTGCCTCAAATCCTTAATCGACCCTATGAGCTGCCAGAAAGGTCATCTCTTTTGCAAAGAGTGCATCCTCGAGTGCTTGTTGTCTCAGAAGAAAGACATTCAAAGGTAGGTTTTCTGACAACACTTATTATTTGTTTTAGTTTGTGTGTGTTTTGTGATCAGATGTCAATGCTTTTTGGCAATATATTCAACTTTGATTGAGTTTCAAATTATCTGATTGAAATTGCAAAGAAAATATTATAGAAGTTGGAATTCGTTCGCAATTGAAGTGCGCGCTGATGATTGTTAACTGGGATTAAAGGACTAGCTAGTGATATGGTTTGGTCGATCATAATTATAATCATCTTTGTTGAAATAAGGGTGGCAATGTGCCTTTTGGTTGGAAACTTTTTATGAAAAGTTTTAGGTATGTTCTTATTGCCAACCTATGTTGTTTGATCAAAGCTGCCTTGATGGCATGGACATTTGTATTTGACATTGTTAGCTTACAAAGAATCTGCATAACTTTGCTGGAATTGTGTCATTCTCAGAGGAAGTTTTCTACAAAAACTAGTTTCATTCTATGTTCTAGCTAGTCTTCTTCACTGTTTTTAAATGTGTTGGTAATTGTATAGTTGACTGGATAGTTTAAGGCACCTTTTTTGCATTACTAAATTTGTTTGCCGAAGTTGAGTGGAATTTTTCCGTTTCAACTTAGATCTGAGTAATGATATAGCAAGCTTGGGAGAGTGGTCTCCTTCCTGCTCTTGAATATTGGCTTGTTTCATGTCTCTGTCTCAACTCTCAACTCTCACCTTATGGAAGCATTTATACAAGGTGCTGAATGGAGGTTTTGTTCACTTGTGATGTGTCTTTGAGATTTGAGACATGATTTGGAAGAAATGTTGAGAAAAGTTTGGCAAACATGAATATCGTTTTACCTTGACGTGAGTTTGGATTTGGACTATGGAATTTGGCTTCTCAATGGTGACAATAGCTCCAATTACGAAGCAAAATATCATTTTCTATACTTGTGCCAATTGGCTTTTTAAATGGGTTTACATATTTGATGTTTGTACGCTTGGTGATGATTAAAATTGAAAAAAGGGACTTATAAGTATGGAATATTGCACTTGCTAAAAATCTATGATGAGATGAAATCATGAACATTATAAATTCTTCTGATAACAATATCATATTTATATTTATATTTATATTGGATTTCTTTCTATCTGATGCATTTAATATCTTGATTACCCATATATGTATCACTTAAGTTCAATGCTTTTATCATATACTTGCCATCAGCATTTTTGTCCGTGATTATATGGTTCCAGTTGACCATCATTACCACTTTTCAATGGGCTTCTCGATTGGCTTTTTTACATGGTTTTTGGTATGAGTCAAAATGCTTGAGAAAAGGACTCTAGGAAAACACATCCAACAAGATCTTTTGGTTAATGATGTTTCAGAAAGTTTGTTTTTTCATAGAGCACAATGACGTTGTTTGATCCAGGTAGCCGAACCCACCTAGTGGGATAAGGCTTGTTGTTGTTGTTGACCTTAATATTTTTGGATGTTTCATGAGTTATCATGTAAAATAACATGTTTCTATCCGGTATAAACCATTGTTTTTTTTTTTTTTAATTTTTTTAAATCTTATAATAACAAAATGAGTTTACTGGTTTTAACAAGAGTTTGCTGTTCCCTGTGTTTACTTGTCTGAATTCTTACGCAGAATAACTTACATTATTTGCTCAGAACTTTTAATTACATAATTGTCTTTGTTTATATGTGATATTGATATTTACATTGAAACAGGAAGCTTGTGGCCCATGCTGCTCAGCAGAAGCAAGAAAAGGAAGAGGAAGAAGAGAGATTAATGTTGCAAAAGGCTAAAGAGCTTGATGCATTTGATCAGCAAAATCATGGAGCTGTACCACAGTACAGTGATAGAAATTATAACCGTGATAAGAATGGTTTCCATGGGGCAAACAGTGTGAAGGTCACATCCTACGAGGAGGAAGCTCTTCGGACAATGAAGGCATTTTGGTTGCCTTCTGCTACGCCAGAAGCTTCTGTTAAGGTAGATGCTCCTTCTACAAGTACTGTCTGTCCGGAAGGCAAGGAGAAACTGAAGCTAAAGACACTTTTCCCTGTCCAGTTCACTGAGGATACCAGTGAACAGAAAAAATCCAAGGCTCTTGATAAGACCTACATTTGTCCAAGCTGCAAAGTAACTCTCACTAACACAATGTCACTTGTGGCTCTTAGTTCATGTGGGCATATATTTTGCAAGAAATGTGCTGACAGATTCATGGCTGTCGATAAGGTTTGTCTTGTTTGCAACAAGCCGTGTAAAGAGAGAAATTTGGTGAATTTAGAGAAGGGAGGGACTGGTTTTGCTGGTCATGGGGATCATCTTGAGGCCACAGACTTCAAGCACTTGGGAAGTGGTTCTGGTTTAGGGCTGGTTAGACCTGCGATGAAGACTTGAAGGGTTTAAGATTGAGGGGTGTATGATTAAGATTTAAGAAGGAAAATGTGCATCAAATTCTCTTCATGAAATTACCTTGTTACTGTGGTATCGTCATAACCAGTTAACCTTATCCGCATACCTGTAACCTGTTATACTTTATTTTAATTTTCTTTTCCTATTTCTATTTGCCCAAGTCTTTTTTTCTTTTTCTTTTTCTTTTTTTTGCCAACTGCTCGAGTTAAACCATGGCAATTTGAAAAGTCAGCTAGTGCCGTTGATGACTGATGCTTGGAAATGTGAAATGTAGTGGACGTATTGTCAGCTGTTTTCTGTAACTAATCAATTCTACTGTGAACAGATACGGGTTTGCATAGCTGGAAAAATAGTAGTACCATGGTTGATAGGGTTTAGTATTAAAGGTTGATAGGGTTTAGTATTAAATTGTTAATAGACAGCTATGAAACTTTTGATTGATGGTTGTTTACCAACTTTGTTGAGTTACATAAAAAAATAGAGTGATAGTAATATTGATTTTGATAATTGCATATAATTGACATTTTGGTGTGAACATGACCAGGAGCTGCATGGTCACGTACTCACGTGAAGTAAAAGTAACATTATCACCATTTTTTTATATGCTATTGCTCGGGGCCTTGTGAATTATTATTTCCTTCTCGGTTCTATTGGACTATTGGCTGATGATGAGTCATGACTCGTGTGTGTGTGTGTTTTCTTTTCCAAATTTATCCGAATAACTGGATGCACGTGGGCTGTTTGAGGGAACAGGCAAAAGGGATTATGCTCTTATCCACTAATAAACGGAAAAGACAAACCTATAAAAGCGAAAGCTGATAGAAGAATTGTGGAATTCATTTCGTTTTCAAGCTAAGGTCCTACATGCTGGTACTTGTGAAGTTTGGCATTATATGGGGTTGAAAACACTTCAATTTTTTCAGTAAAAAGATTAATGTTTAGAAATTATAGATTTTTTCCCCCTTTTAACTTACTAGGGTAAGTGGCATCAATTTTAAGGCGAATTTGGTTATATAAATATATTTTTGTTCTTTTTACATGCATACTACAAGGGAAAACATTTTTCTTTTGCAAGGTACAAACTACAAACTCAAGGTGACCTGGTAGGGTGGGCAATGAAACCTGGCGCCACGTTGTCTTTTACCCACATCTGCAATTTATCGTCTAGTTATCTTCCGATGTTATATTTTGTCCCTGTCCCTTTCTTTGATGTAAAGATTTTATGGCTATGGAAGGCAGGTTTCCTTCCTTTTAAGGTTTACACAACCTAACAAACTTGTCCATGGGTTTTCTATTTTTTTTTTTTTTTATATTATGGGTTTTCTATTCTGCCATGGAAGTTTCAGTTGTATATATATAAAGTATAAACAAGCAAAAATATCTTTTGTTTCCAAGTTTTTGCTCCGTGTCTAACATCTCTACCTAGTCAAACAATATTGTTGCTACATTAGCCTAATAGTAGCATCACTTTCTCGTTAAGTTTTAGCCTCTTCAATAAAAACGAATTATCAACTTTTTAAAGAAAGAATTTATTATTTACTGTATTCCATTAACCAATTAAAACCCCTAAAAGGCTTATTTTAGAAAACGTAATTCTATTCCTTAGAATGTAAATTTGGCTTTACATTCAATCCATTCAAACCATTGAATCGTGTGTTTGCCAAAAAAAAAAAAAAACCATTGAATCGTGCATGTACCCAAAAAATAAATGAATTGTGCATATCACAAATATATACTACAACAATATTGCAACTAATTTAGTCTGAACTAATTAAACAAATTTGGTTTGGATCAATTTAACAAATTAGATTGAATTTTAAGATATAAAATCCAGCTTAGATGGATCATATAAGATCAATTATGATCAAATTCAATCAACCCTACCAATCCGACCATACACTTATTTTTAATACTTTTTCTATTATTTTTATTCTATCTTTTACGTAAAAATATTTTTATTTCATGATTTCTTTTCATTATAATTATACAAATATGTATTTATTTATTTTTTGGTAAATAAATATTTATTTATTTTAAAACTTCTTTCATTTTTGTTACCAAAATGAAAAAACTTCTTTCATTTTTCATATTTTTTATTTTTGTTATAATTTTTAATAAAAAATTTATATAAAAATTTTAAAAGTAAACAGCTGAGTTCAATCTGATTGCATTTAACTTGATTTGTTTGAATTGAATCGGATTAGATTTGACAAAAGAAAAATTGCACAATCCAATTTAATTCAACCCAAACTTAATTAATCGAATCAAAAAATTTAATTTTATTTAATTTTCATTAAATCTAATTCAATCCAATCCAAAATCACACATAATTAAAAAGCTCTTGTCCCTTTTCTGTTGTCTTTTTTGAAGTCTCCTCTCTTTAGTTAGCAAAGCAAATTAAAGAGGACAGGGGTGAAAGATGCAATGGCGTAGAGGAGGTGTTATTTTTAGTGGGAGAGTTTGACTTGTCTAAAACTTTTTCCTTTCTCAACTTATAAAGATTGAGAAATTGATCACGTTTTTAATTAGTAAAATTTTCTTCAATGAGAAAAGACCAAAATCAAAATTAGCAAAACCGTTTAATTAACAATTAGCATGCAAAAATCTTAGCTATATTATAGTGACCATGTGGTAGAAGCAGTGCCATCAAAATACAAAAAAGAGACAGATATGGGTCCCACGCGCCATTATTACCCGCCAACCGAGGGATCCCTTCTAGTATTATCATATTATCATATCATATCGCCGGAAAACCAACATCTTCCCACTTGCTTTCAATACATATAACCTACGCACCACCAACAACCTAAAATCCCACTGCCCTTTTCTTTTTCAATAGAAAAATGATTTCTTTCTTCTTTTTCCTGAAACCCCATAAAGCATAATCAAAAGGGGTGTCTTCAATATCCGGAATTTCATTTGGCTACAACAAAAAGTAGAGATCTTTTGAGGAGAATATATAGGAGTTGGGGTAAGAGGAGAAGAGAAAGGCTTTCGCTTTGTCTTGGGTTTTGCGGCAATGGGGGATTTGGAGAAGCAGGAGAGGGTGGAGGAGGGAAGAAGGGAAGAGGACGGGGAAGAAGAGAAGGAGAGGCTATTGGAGGGCATGTCGGTTTTGGATTTTGACATGCTTTGTTCATCTGTGGCGTTGCAAACTGCTCATGGGAGTTGGGGTAAGCTTGGGGGTTCCTTTGGTTTTGGGGATGAAGAACAACAAGGTGGGGATTTTGGTGGGGTTTTGAGGATGTGGGAGGGTGAACTCCTTGATTGCTTCGATGACCGTCGTATCGCTCTCGAATCTACATGGTGAAGTTCTGTGTTATCTCCTCTTTTTTTTTTTTTTTTGACCCCCCGATAACGGAATAAGTTGTTTTTTTTTAGATAGTTGATTTTGTTCTTTGATATTCTGTTAGTTATGAAGTTGTGTATTTGGAGTGTAGCTGTCATTTTGAGGGCTTTGCCCTTGTTTTTGGGGGAGAATAACGTTACTTGTTGCGAGATGCTTAGTTATTTCTGAAAAGATATAGGGGAATGGTTGCCTACTTCTTCAAGTCATTTGTTTTTTACATCCTTTGTTTTCGGGTAGTCAAAATCCTTATGAGGTTATGATTTCAGTTTGAAAAGGAGGAGAAATAATTACCAGTATGAAATTCTTCTTTGTCATTAGGTTCTTAATGTAACTGTGAGGGATGTGAATTATGGCGACTGGTAATGAGGATTTCAGTTACATTTGCATTCTGTTTTATTTTATTTTTTTTCCGTGGGTTTCCGTTCACAAATTGCTGGTTTGACCACTTAAATGGTAGAACTCCAGAAGGGAGTCCAATATTGTTACTCCTACTTTGTCAACATACGTTAAGGGATTTGTGATATATTGATTCATTTCTATGAGTTCCTGATATACTTGATTGGTTTTGACTTTTGACAGATAAATTTACATTAGCTTAACTTGTTTGCTTAATATGCACAATTTGGGCACTCTGCCTGCTGATTTACACGCGTATTATTGTGAATGCATTTGTCACCAATGAAAGATTAAAATGCCAAAAGCACACGGATACATGTAATGTGCTGAAGGGTTTGTGGTTATTTATAAGGATTTTCGTGATATATCATGTCTATAATAGTAGCTCTTTTTTGTTGCAGTTGTCCTTGCTACCGATTTGGGAAGAACATGAAGCGAGCTGGTTTTGGTTCTTGCTATTTTCAGGTATCTGACTTGCTTAGAAATCCAAATAGCTTCTAAGTTGTTTAAAATGATCAATTTGAAAAATATTTACAAAGGAGTGACAATAGCATCACACCACCACCTCTAAAAATTTTGACAAGTGGAATCACTTTAATTTAGTATTAAGCTTTCTGAAGTTTGAATTTCCTTGTTTTATATTGCAGGCAGTTGTTTATTTTCTTCTTGTGATTGCTGCCTTTCTTAACTGCATTGCCTTTACTGTCACGAGGCGCCACTACTTTCTATACCTGGGAGTTGCCTTCATCATTATTGTTGGAGCATATTTAGGGTTCTACCGAACTCGTATACGAAAGAAATTCAACATCAAGGTAAGTCTCTCCTTCCAATACTGTAATTGTTTATCAACACTTGGTTATTCACAGATAGGTTTTGATGGAGGTTAATACAAATTTTCATCTCCCTCAATCATAAATTTAGTCTTTTATGGACGAAAGTCACGAAACTCTTCATAAGGTAGCAAGTAGGGGTGTATTCACCAGTCATTTAATTTAACTTGAATTAGAGTGTATCCTGATCTTAACCCACTAAATTTAAGGAAGGTTAACCCTCACTGGTCAATTTCAGAGACAAGCTTATTTAAAGTATCTTGTTCTGTACTACTTTCTTTGTGATATGGGTTGATTGTATTTGCTCTAAGAATGTATTTATGTGCACTCTGCAACTTCAATGGTGTGTGGTATAAATATGGCAATTTACATGTATTTTTGATTTTTCTGTTTAAGGATAACAAACAAGTGTATAACTTTGTTATTTTGCTCTTTTGTGAGAATATGGATTTTGTGTTCCTGCAAACTCACTTAATTGCATGTATTTTTATCACATTGCATGTATAAACTGCTGACATTAAAGACAATTTCTAATGTTAAAAAGGCTCGATTTGATCTGACATAATTTTGAATTCAACTATGATTTATTCATCTCGCTGGCTCGCATCATGATACTTTTCTAATATACGACCAAACGAAAAAGTCATTGTGTTGCCTTTATCCTTTTTTAGTATAATTCATTTGGACTACAGTGATGGAGGATATGGTGAATTTTATTTGCATTTTTGCCTGAATGGTGACGTGTTAGAGTGTGGTTGTTTAAGTTGATGGTTTGAGTTACGTGACTTTATAATCTATGGACTGTAATGCCTGTTGACTTTATTATTATTGGTTGTGTCCTTTTATTTCTGTTTAATATCTGGTGACTAAGGTTGACGTAAATTTGGCAGCGTTCGCATATTTAACATGCCTCTTTTTGTACCTTTTCCAGGGCAGTGATAGTTCGTTGGACGATTGTGCTTACCATTTTATCTGTCCTTGTTGCACATTATGCCAGGTCATTTCAAAATTCTTTCTCTTGTTAAGTTGGGTTATGTTGATTGATTTAACTGTATTCTGAGATAAAGCTATTGTTGGAATATCTTTCAAATTAGTGGTGATCATAAAATGGGGTGATTTGTATAATATGTCATTATTGTAATGAAGATTTGTACCTTTGTAATATAATGCAGGAGTCAAGAACACTGGAGATGAACAACGTCCAAGACGGCACGTGGCATGGTCGGGGTGACACAATTTGCATAGGTGGGTTTAAGGATGGGAATAGACCACTATTTGAGTTATGTCCCCCTCCTATTGAGTCCATCAAGCCTACTGATAAAAATTTCACGGAAAAGAGCATTGATAACAGCAACGAATCTTAATCAAGGTATTGGAATTTGGAACGTTATGAAAAAAATGATTTTTCATCTGAATTCTGTCCCTAGTGTCTGCACTGCATATTCCAAGTTCCCATCAAAGTTATTGGCCAAGAGATGAATTTATCAACGGCTGCTACATTAGGGATTAAGTGGTAGCAGTTACCGGGTAACAACTGCTGTATAATGTTTCCCTCTGGGATTGCTTAATTTGTGGATGGAGAACAATGTTGTTTTAAATTATCACAGTAGGGATGGATATATTAGTTTGCAAATGTGCATATAGGGTATGTCATTCTCTACTAATGGGGCCTTATTTTTACTAACCCCCAGAGAACAGTTTGATTAGTGGTAATGTTGAAAAGGATTTCATCGGAATTGTTGTATTATAATGAAAATTTGCACCTCTAGCGGTATGGTTTCTTCAGAACATAGATAGTGTTTGATTTAAGAAAAGTTTTTTTAAGGTTGTCCATATCTCCATATTTGGTAGAAGATAAAAAAAATATGAAGGATACTCTGCCCCTTACTTGAGGCAGATCTATTTCACGTGCACGTTTTTCACAAATGGCTTAGGGCCCATGTGAATAGAATTTTGAGAAGGGTTAGAAATAGAATGCATTGATGTCGAAGTCAAAATTTTTAGCTTCTCACAGAATTGTTTTGAAATTTATGCTAAAATGCATTTTTGGTGGTTCAAAATCTTATTCAAACAGGCTGTTAATCGTTAATACAATTTCACTGTTGACTCATCTGAAGGGAATGATGCGGGAAATCTTGATTGGAAGAAAATTAAAACATGTTCTACTTCAGTGATCGTTGAATTTCATTTTATGCAATAGATTGCAGTAACATTACACTTCGGAGTGCATGGTTATTTCCACTCCCATATTCCAAATCAAACATGTTTTGGGGCCAATTGGACTGAGTGGAAACAGTGACACACAACATATGAACCAAGCAAGTTTGTTTTCCATCTGCTTCCTTCATCTTGATTCCCGAGTTTGAGAAATTTGGAATCTGTTTCTGTTGCTTCAACATAAGCCATCAAATTCTCTGCCGTTTATTTCCTCTCTCCAACACACTTACCGGAGTTTCACTGATTAAGAAGCTTGTTGTATCTATCATTTGCTTCTTTGGTTCCATGTCTTGCATCAAATCATAGCTCTTAGACAATGTCTCCTAAAACAACCACCATCAATGATCTCTTGAAGCTAATTACAACTAAGAATAAAAACATATGCTTTACAAAAAGTAGTGATTGAAAACAAACTTACCACATCTATATAACCACAAGCTATAACTGAAGCTCTCAGAATTGAACATTGCTGATGGAATAGTTCTTGGCATGCAGAGATAAGGGCAGTTGCTGCTATAATTGAAGGTTTATACTCCAAAAACTTAATTTCTGCAGCCATAATAGGTATGGAATTCATAGTTTGTTCTCAAAGAGATTGAATAATATGAGATTAAAATGGAACTGGATATTTGAATATAGGTAGTTAAGTACGCACCATTATGAGCATTGAAGATTATCTCTGAAGCTCTCTTTCTAAGTGCTTGCATCAGTGATTGGTCTTTGATTTCAGCTAAAGAGAGAAAGAAATGCAAGAAAGGAAAAGGTGTAATTGACCTCATACGCCATTCCAAAGCCCCAAGAATAACTAGTTCCATTCTCTGAATACTTTCAGCTTCAAAGTTGCAACCTTCTTTCTGTTTCATTGACCATAAGACATTGGTTGTTCAAGTTACTCATGGAATTGTAAAAGGTTCTATTTTCATTACATGAATGCGAGGATTTACCTGCAAATTGGAATATGAGAAAGGTGTATTCTTCATCTTTGAAGCGAGAGAAAGACATGATATGACAATGAGCCTCAGTAACCTAGGCTTCCCCAGCTGCAAACTCAGAGATACAATTGTTCAAAGGTTTCCCTACTTTCCTATGAAGTGTGTATATATATAATTATATATACATATAATAACCATAACTATGAAACATAAGATAGTTGCATACCGGAATATCTTGCCTTGACATGAAACGGTCCAAGTAATTTATAGCCAGGTAAGCAACAAATGGGCCCACATTGCAAGAAAGCTGTACCTGAAGAATAAACATAACAAACTCTGGCAAATGTAGCATCACAGTGAAGTAAATGAAACATGTTATATAGACAAAACTTTCACCTGAAGTATGAGAGAAATGGCTTCACAACGGAGTGAGGTGTCAAAATGTGTTGAAGTTAAGCACTTTGGTTGTGGCATGTGATCAGATTCAGAGGCAAAGAGTTCTGATATAGTTTTGTTTTGGTGTTCCTTGAAAGTGGCTAATGGGTCTTCAAGATCAAACTCCATCGTTGATCTTCCCTTTCTTCTGTGTTGTGATGTATGAGTGTTGTTATTGAGGAATTCAAGGATGGAATGAGAAGGACATTGAGACAAAAAGTCTGAATACGGCAACTGTAATGATGGAAAAGAAAAGCAAGAGAAGCTTCGCTTTCTGTGCTGATAAAAGTGATTCTGCTCTGCTGCACTTCTTAACTTCCTCCTACAGCTATTTACACACACTGCATATTATGCATCTCATCGAGAATTTTGAGACAGAAGGGCCTAAATACTTCAACAATTTTTGCACTAAATATTAGGAATTTAGGATTACATTTTGTGTAACCTCCCTAAGATAAGATATTATTGGAAAATTAGGAAAGCAAACGTAGTAATATAGCAAGAACTGAGATGGAAGTAACAATATTTTGGTTAACATAACGAGTGTTACCGTTAATTCCACAAATCTACATACAAGAAGTGTTGAATGAATCCAAGGTCCCACCGATATCATGATGTTCATAAATTTCTACTATTCATGCTTAATACATTGTAGGCAAAATTATAAGAGTTAACTTTTATCGATCACTTTGTAAGATTATTTTACTTTAGTCTTTTCTTTTTATAAAGTTGTATTTTAGTTTTAGATTCGGTAAATTCATTTCACTTTAGTCTTTTGTGATATCAACATAAATGTAGATAGGAAGAAACTATAAATATAAGTTTTTTCTTAAAAAAATAAGCATTTATTACATTATAAACCTAAATCTAATTTATTATTTGTATCTTTTAATAAAAAAATTCAATATTCAATTTCGTTAATATATGTAAATATACGTAAGAATTAGGATAGCAATACTTTTTCATAAAGTGAAGAGTTAAAATGAAAGACTAATATAAAATGAAAGACTAAAGTAAAGCTCTTTAGAAGATAGATATTAAAATTAAATAATCTTGCAAAAATATTTAAGTTTTTCAATTAAGGCTGTTTGAAAAGCATGTTTAATCAGAGGGTAAGTGGTCCTCTGCTTGATCTTGTAATCAGAGGATGGTAGAGACAGTTGTGGTATGTATTCATCCTCTTGTGACCGAGAAAAGCGCTGCTAAAACTTGAAGCGTGATGCTGAATCCATCACTAAATACAAACCTTGTAGCAGCCGGAGAAACCAACTTGTCTTATTTGCACTTCTTTTCACCCTTAACAATCTTTGTAAAAACATGTTTAATTAAGCTGAATCTGATTAGTAGCTAAACAATGTTTTGTGGCATTCTAATAATGTCATATATAGTGCACACCCATTTTTAATTAGTTTCTACTTTTGATATTAGGCACACCCCTTTTGCTTAGAAAAGAAAAGGAAAAAGCAAGAAACCTCTATTCTCTTTCAATGATAGCTATGAAATCTTTACCTTATTCCCTTTGACCCGTCTGCTATTTGAATCCCAACAAGAACAAAAAGGAATCCTCTTTTACTATGACATCCTCAATAATAATAACTTTGACTAGTTTTGATACTCTTCACTATTATTGTTAGACTCATTATGTTAATAATTTTTAGCCCCAGGGTCACTCCACTTTGTGTATGTGACAACCAAGTTAATAATGGTGCTATCTTTCACATATTGCAGAATATTAAAGAGTTACTGTGACACTCCATACTTGACACGCGACCTTATGATCCGGAATTTTACCAAGTGCGTTATTAAAGTTTTATCTCTTGAGAGTGTAGACGAGAGGGGATAAATAAGGGAAAAATATTACAATGCAACTCAAAATCTTAAAGTATTAGGTGAAATGGTCTTTTTACTTATAAACCCTTCACTTAATTCTTAACTATCTAACGTGAGACTTCACTTCTCACTTCTGACTTTTAATATTATCAACCCCTTAATTGATTTATATCTTTAAGAGAGACCTTTTGTGATTTATATTTATGACTAAAAGTATATAGTCTTGAAATATTTAAAATCGTCACCAATTCAGTTCAAAGAAATTCACGACTACATCTTTATAAAAGAGTACGAGTTCGAACCACTAAATAGAGAATAAGTTAATTTGAGGATGGTAAGATGTAATAGCATGCTCAGTAAATTCCTAAACTATAAGGTAGTCATTGATCAAGGCTGGAGTGTCATACTTACTATGTATATTATCAGGTAATATTGTTTCAGCTTTAATAACTAAAAAAAAATAACTAAAAAATATTGTTTCAGCTTGCGTTCAAGACATATATTAATGCAGAGTTGTTCGTTCACATGATGATGATCAAAATGGGAGAAGCTGTATCCGAAAATATCTCACTTGAATTGACTATCTCACTCTCGTTCTTAAAAGTTAATATATAGAAGGAGAATTGTCGCATTATTTTTAGTTAATATAAGTAATAAGACTTTAAATACAATTTTTTATATTCAGGATTGGACATTTGGAACGTAGATAAATACTGATGACTCAGTAATAAGGGACTTTCAGCATATCCTTTATGGGTGGCCCACTAACTTAACTTTTTTTTCTTTTAATCCCTAATGTTAGAAAAAGTCTTCGTGACATTTTTTCAAAGGAAAAAAAAAATAACAGGAAAAAAAAATAGTAACAATAAAAAACTAAAAAATTATATATTTATTGAGAAATAAAAGTTTAAGGTATTAAAGACAAAATTTTTTAATTAAGTTAGATCAAAAAGAAAAACAAAAATTTATAAGAACTAAAAATAAAATTTTATAGGGATTGTTGAACTTATTTAAGCCTAGTTTTTTTTTTAAAAAAAATGAGCCTAAGTTTTATTCAATTAAAATGAATTGTCCTCAATTTTTCTCAAATCATTACCAATCTCATATTCCTGAAAGTTTTTAATTCTTATAAAATTAATTTTTTCTATTTTAGTCCCTGTAAAATTTTTTCATCCAACTTAATTCAAAAATTTTATTTTTAGTCTCTATAATTTTTTTTATGATAAATATATAATTTTTTAGTCTACGTAGTTATTAATTTTTGTATTTGGTCTTTTTTTTAACTTTCATTCTGTTATTTAATTTATATTTTCTTTTGGTCCCTTAAAAAAGGTCATAAATTTTATTTAACATTATTACAGACTAAAAATAATTTTTTAAATTAAGTTAGATCAAAGTGAAAAAATAAATTGTTGGGACTTTAGACTTATTTAAATCTAAAAACTAACAATTTTAGTGCAAAAAAAAAAATCAATTAACCTTTGTAAGAGAAAAGAAACTAATCATAGTTAATAAAATTGAGTGGAATACAATTTTACCTTAAGAATAAGATGAAATACAATTTAGCCAAACCTCAAAAATAATAAATGCAATTTATTCTTAAATTTAGGCTTCGTTTGATCCGGCTTATTTTTGACTTATAAACGGCTTTTAAGTAAAGTTAAAAATAAGAGCTTTAAAAAAAAGCTGAAAATTGTTTGACAATTCTATTATTTTGTATTTTATAAGCTACTTACGAGTAAAAAGCTATTTGTTTTATAAAAGTATTTTGTGTCAACTTTTTTAAGTTACTTATCATTAATTGTCACATTTATTTAATATAAGAAAATAAATTAACAATATAAATTTTTTAAAACGAAAGTTGCAATAAAAAATAATTCTTTGATAAAAGTCAATATTTTTTATTTTTTTAAAAAAACTAAATACAATATAAATTTACTAAAATAATAATTTAACATTTTAAAATTTTTTAAATATGTAAAATTTTAAATAACAATAAAATTCATAAACGTTAAAGTGAAATGAATAATTCATAATTGACAAGGAGACATTTTGAAGGTTTTAGCGAATTGTTATTTTTATGCATATGAAAGAAAAAGATATTCAAGATTTCAAGTGTTATGATGGGCCCACAAAATAATTCAATTTTTTTTGGAAAGCTCATATTTCTAGCTTCTAGCTTAAAAGTCTAACTTTTTGTATTTTGTACACTTAAAATAAGTCAGCTTAAGTTTAAGAGGTTTACCACAAATCTTGGTTGGTCCAACTTCTACTTATAAGAGGAAGAGAAGCAAAAAAAAAAAAAAATTAGGTGAAACACTACCTTAAAATATTATGCTTACTTTCCAAACCTTTTAACATTAGTTCAATTCCAGGGCCTTTACTTAAAATTTATGTATGAGTAAGAAAATGTCTTCAAATTATAAATTAGGCAAAATGATATATTTTGGTCCCTTAACTCTTTGCGTCAATTGGTTTCTTAACTTCTCTTTTTGATATGTTTTAGTCTCTTAACTTTTTTTGATTTGTTTTAGTTTCTTAACTTTTATTTTAGATTCAATTTGGTCCATTAACTTTTATTTTGGATTCAATTTGGTCCCTTCAAAAATAGTTTTTGATCTATTAACGTTCTTGACGGATGTAACGGTAGGGACTAAATTGAATTCAAAATAAAAGTTAAGGGACCAAAATGGATAAAAAAAATTAAGGGACCAAAATAAATTGACGCAAATAGTTAAGAGACCAAAAATGTTATTTTGTCTATAAATTAACATAATAGTATACGAATAACAACAATTTTTCTCTCTGCACAATCATCGATAGCGACTAACAAAATTCGTCATAATTGATAAATAGCTGAGTCTTTTAAGTATGTTGACGGAGATTCGAATTTTGATTGTGCTTATAGAAAAGACTTTGTTGGTAGAGACAAAATCCATTTTAATAATCTCTACACTTTAAAAAGATTAGTCTTCGATTATTGGCCGAAGAATACTGTGATAAAAAAAAAAATCATCGATAGCATCTTGATTTGGGATAAATAATGTTATTTGAATGACCTTCTTGATCTTAATGATTGCACAATTTGAGAAAGGAAATTGTGCAAATTAGATGGCATTAATTATAAGGTCATTGAGAAGGGAAGCTAAATAGCCTTCACCTTTGCATGCATCAAACTATGTAGGGGAGGGTAATATAAATGTACTCCCTCCGTTTTTAAATATAAGTAAATTGTTTTACAATATTATGTTTTAAATATAAATAAAATTAATTATATTTACTTATATTTAATGAAAAAATTTTTATTATACTCTCCACTAAATTCATTCTCTCATTTATTAGAGTGGTTTTGAAAAAGAGAGAGTAACTTAATGGAGGGTAATTTAGGAAAACAAATTGACTTTTTGATAGATTCAAAAAAATTAAATGAAACTAACTAATTTTCTTAAAGAGTGTGAATTAGATAATTTTTGCTTATAATCGAAAATGGTGAGAGTAACTTTCATAACTTTTCTGTACTCCTGTGTTTGTTTGTTCTTTCATTTCTGTTCTAGCGAGTGTCTTCATCTTGGAATGGATTCTACTGCGTGGCCTTGGTGCAAGAGAAAGCCTGAAAGCTCACAGCTATGAATGCAAATTTATTTATTTATTTTTTTCAAATTTACTAGTTAAAAGGAAATTATGACAGATCAACCTAAATCATATAGTTTTAATTTTAAAGATGAAGTGCTGCCACAAGTTCAAATCCTAAAAAGTACACATATTAAAAGAGAGAGTAATCATAATATTTTATCATCGAAATTGCGAGAGTAATGTCTTTAACAATTTTAATAATAAAAAAAAGATAAAGTACTACTATTTTGTTTCATAGAAATTAAAAAGAGTAAAAAATTATAAGATTATGATGATTTAGCCTGGTTGGTTTTGCTAATTTTTATTTTTAGTCGTTGCAATTTTAAATCTCAATAGTCATTCAACGACTCAATTTAAAAAAAAAAATTAAGAAAAACTAAAATGTGTTACTTCTTTTCAATTAATTTTTATTTGTAACAAAATAAAATAATAAACTGACTTAATGTTTTGATTTTTCAAAACGGTTTAGCCAAGGAGCACAAACCTTAATAAAATGTGTTGTATACACTTACTATTTATGTAGAATCCATACACTACTTATGTTGTGATTGTGAAAAAGAAAAAATAATTTTGGAACTAAAAGGGCGTAGAAGCAGTAGATGTAGATGTACATTTATGAACATGTGAAACCTTATAATGTTTGTCACAGGCCAATTTAAGAAGTGTGTGATATTAATTTTCAAAAATAGATATGATGATATGGATGCAAATCAACACATGACCGTAGAACTACGTCTTCTCCATTTGGGGTTTCTGGGGTAAGGAGCCACCCAACCTTACCTTACCTTACCTCTGTCCCCCATAACCCCTTTCATTCATTCATTTTTCTACATCTTTCCAAAACCAAAAAAAAAAAAAAAAAAAAAAAAAAACACAATCAAGGGAAGGAAGGGGTGTGCCTGCAGTGCTAGCTCCTTTCTTTTGTTCTCTTTTTTATTACGAACAAAAACACCTTGATTGAATTCATCATTGTTACAAAAACAATTGTGTTTGATTGATTTCTTCGGAAAATAAAAATGGACAATTCAACCATAGCAGCGGCAAATATATCAGATAAATCAATAATTTGCTACACACCAACCATGACAACAACAAATGGTTTCTGGCAAGGAGATAACCCTTTAGATTTCTCCCTCCCTCTCTTTATCTTGCAATTAACCTTAGTTGTTGTCGCCACACGTTTCTTCGTTTTCATCCTCAAACCCTTGCACCAACCCCGTGTCATTGCTGAAATCATGGTAATCTTCATTTCTTCCTCCTACCTTTTTCTTTTTCTTTTTTTCAAATAAATTAATTTCCCCTTATTCCAATTCCTATTATCATATTTACAGGGTGGATTGTTGTTGGGTCCATCAGTGCTTGGTAGAAATGAGAAATTTGGCAATGCTGTATTCCCTTTGAAGAGTGTGATGGTCATTGAGACAATGGCAAACATAGGTCTGATATATTTCTTGTTCCTAGTTGGGTTAGAGATGGACATTTCTATCATCAAACGTACCGGAAAAAAGACTGTGTCCATAGCGTTAGCTGGTATGCTATTGCCCTTTATAGTTGGTGTTGGTGTCTCTATGTTCTTAGATGACAGAGACGAACGTATGAGTGAACGCAGCTACGTCCTCTATCTTGGTATTGTTTTATCCGTGACTGCATTCCCCGTGCTCGCTCGAATGCTCGCCGAGCTCAAACTCATTAACACAGAGCTAGGCAAGCTTGCCATCTCAACTTCTCTTGTAAATGATGTGTGTGCTTGGATTTTGCTAGCTCTTGCTATTGCTTTGTCAGAACAAAGTTCTAGCAGTTGGGCCTCTATGTGGGTTGTGTTATCAAACATTGCTTTTGTTTGTTTCTGCTTTGTTGTTGTTAGACCAACAGTGTCATGGTTGATCAAGAAAACCCCAGAAGGAAAACCCTTCAGTGAATTCCAAATATGCATTGTGCTTACTGGTGTTATGATATCAGCTTTTATTACTGATGTACTTGGAACACATTCCGTTTTTGGAGCTTTTGTGTATGGTTTGGTGATTCCAAATGGTCCACTTGGAGCTGCCTTGATTGAAAAGCTTGAAGACTTTGTTTCAGGGCTTTTGCTCCCTCTCTTCTATGCCATTAGTGGGCTGAAGACGGATATCACTTTAATCAGTGGAGCTCGTACTTGGTGTTTTGTATTGTTGATGATTCCTCTTGCTTGTTTTGGGAAGATTTTAGGGACTCTTATTATTTCAACTCTTTTCCAAATACCAACCCGTGATGGTGTTGTTATTGGCTTACTCATGAACACCAAGGGCATTATTGAAATGATTGTGCTCAATATTGGGAGGGAACAAAAGGTACGCAACTCGCTTTAGAGATGTATTTTCTAAAAACTAGCTTATACACTTCATAGTTTATGATTATAGTTTATGGTTGCGTGGAGGTGTTTTGCAGAACTAGCTTGTAACTTGTCAAAATGTTTTAATGACTTAAAAGAACATGTATTTATTACATGTAATTAATTATTTGAAGGGACCTATAAGCTATTAACTCCTAAGTAATTATAAGCTACTTTTGACAAACACCCTTAGTACCACCTTTTAGTATGAAGATGGCTAAGATTATACTTCCCTTGATGGATTAGTTAGCATATGAATTTGACAGATCACATTGGCTTATATATGCAGGTGTTGGGTAATAAAATATTCTCTATTATGGTTATTGTAACGCTTGTAATGACAGCAGTAGTTTCACCCATTGTGACATTAATTTACAAGCCAAGAAAAAAGCTAGTGCCATACAAGAAGAGAACAGTGCAAAATTCAAGACTTGATGCAGAGTGGAGAGTGCTGGTGTGCATTCACACCCCTAGGAATGTCCCTACAATAGTTAATCTCCTTGAAGCAACTCATCCAAACAAAAGGTCTCCCATATGTGCGTATGTGCTCCACTTGGTTGAACTCACAGGAAGAGCTTCTGCCATGCTCATTGTCCATGCCAACAGAGAATCAGGTGGTCCTGCCGTCAACAAAACACAAGCACAAACAGACAACATCATAACAGCATTTCAGAACTTTGAGGAACATGTTTGTCATGTCTCAGTCCAACCCTTAACCGCCATTTCCCCTTACTCCACCATGCATGAAGACATATGCAATTTAGCAGAGGATAAAAGGGTATCCTTGATCATCATTCCTTTCCACAAGCAACAAACGGTTGATGGAGACATGCAAGACACAAATCCAGCATTCAGAATGGTGAACCACAACTTGTTACAGAACTCACCTTGCTCGGTTGGAATTCTTGTTGATAGAGGCCTTAACGGATCGAACCGCTTAACCGCGAATCAATCATCTCATAAAGTGGCAGTTTTATATTTCGGAGGACCGGATGATAGGGAAGCACTAGCCTATGGATGGAGAATGTCAAGGCATCAAAGGGTTCACCTCACTGTTTTGCATTTCATTCAAGGCAAGGATGAAACTCAGCCGTTGGATGAACCTGAGCCAGAAACTATTCAAAGAAAAAGCCAGATGCATAGTGGGAGGGAAAACAAAGTGGATGATGACTACATAAATGAGTTCAAGATGGTAGTTATAAATGATGACAAGGTTTCTTATGTAGAAAAGGTTGTAAGTAATGGGGAGGAAACAGTAACGGCAATAAGATCAATGGACAATGTGAATGATCTGTTCATAGTTGGGAGAGGTCAAGATACAGCTTCGCCATTAACAGATGGGTTAACAGATTGGAGTGAGTGTCCTGAATTGGGAGCCATTGGAGATTTGTTAGCTTCCTCGGATTTCGAAACAACAGCTTCAGTGCTTGTGATGCATCAATATGTTGCACAAGGGCCAGAAGGGGAAGACATTTTTGTGTCTGATAGACCGTGGCATTCAAGTGAGAGTTATCATAACATAAGACAGCAACAACAAATGACAAGATATGCAATGCCAGGTCATGCTATTCTGTTGTAATGTTTCCTCGTTTGCAGTTTTGTTGTCTCGTGTACACAATCACAAGGGAGAAAAATTTAATAGAATCAAACACAAGGGTGGATGTACATGTAATTGTATAATGTAAAGCTTTACTTTTCCTTTACCAATTAAGCACAACATAACACTTGTTTTTCTTTCTGGTACTTAAAACTGTTATGGCTTGTTAAGTATAGTGACGCTACTAGTTGGATGGAAATTTCAAAACCAAATCAAAGGCAAATCCTGATAGTCAGTAACACTAGCAACAATTAGTTTGAAGTTTTCGTGAGGTTTGTTATGTCATAGATAGATGTGGATGATTATTGTACGTCCTGTTTGTGATTTGTGAAAGACAAGACAACTAGGGAAAGGTTTGATTTTAAGCGTATTTCCACAAACTACAGCTGAAGTTAAGCCAATAATATAATTTATGAATAACAATGTATTGGTAGTTTTTGCTAATAGATAAACCGAACATTAAGTCCTCCACTAGTAGAAGACTAATTTAATTTTTCAGACGTATTCAGACTTCTTCTTTCAACAAATATTCTTTCTTAGAATTAAACCATCGATATAAGTCTTACTCTAATATTTTTATGTGTATACGAGCATAAATGGTTCTGTTAGTAGGTTTTTAGCAAAAACAAATTATAATAAATATAAAGTTTATGTGAAAATGATGCCACATATTTCTATATTCCACTTATATATATAGATATCTTTTTATTGCATAACAAAGAAAGAGATAGGAAACAAACGTCCATTTGATAAAGACAAGCAACTGACGTCATCTTTTGTTTCTTCTTCAACTTATTGACCTCTAAATTAGGCAAACGAAAATTATTTTTATATAACTACTATTTATATATAACACTATTTAATTTTAAAAAATGTTTTTTGATAAATTTTTAAGGATTATATAAAAATAATAATTGTATGCCCATCATTACTATTAGGCAAATGCCTTTCCTCTACACTGCTGCAAACCAAGTAGTTCAGAACTCAGATCAAAAGTGTCCTCAATTAAAAAATTAAATCAAGCTAAAATGTGATATTTAAATCAAGTATCAAATAGTGGTTCTTCAACCTTTTAAAGTGGGAGTATATGGTTCTTCAACCTTTTAAAAAGTAAATAATGTAATAATGCTACATCACACCACTTGATTTGTTATTGTTTAATTAAGGCATGAATTCTAAGGGGTGGCACGATTCTTCCTCTCTATGTTATTGTGTGTAAGTATTTGAGTTGTTAAAATTATGTTAGTGTATGTATGTTAAAAATCATTTTTACAATTTTAAGTGAGTTTGAAATTTATGTTAAAAATATATGTTTGAGCGTGATATTCCATAAGTTTTGAAGTCCACGAATGACGACTTCCTTCAGTCAGTGTCTGCCGGCTTACGCTTAGCTTAAAAATTACACACATGCATCATATATTTATCTTTCAAAGGCATCTTCTTATCATTTATTTGTGCATTCTAAAACAAGTCAACACACTCTTCACGATGAAATTGAATTAACTTTCTTTTCTTCAAGAAGAAGAACAAAAGGAATCCCTTAAAAAAATAAAAAATAAAAATATTTTAAGATTAATAGTGAGTGCAGGAAGGATCCATGACATCAGGCGCTGCTACAAGATGGAATTGGAGTCGAAGCCTATCCATTATATATAAATTTACAATAATAAAGTTGTCATGACATGTCTGATCTCCAACACTATAATCATTAATCAATCTCCTTTTCTCCTTTCAGAAAAGTAGCACAGTTTTTGTTCTCTGTTTAGAAGTTGCATTTAGTTTCAGTTTCTTCATTCATGTACGTTGCTTTTCTCTTATGTTCTATTCCAAAACGTCTTTCAAGTGTCTCCATCGATGAGAATATTGTATGAAAAGACTCCCATAGATTTCTATTGAAACTATAGACTATTATTATAGACTTGTTTCTTAATTACAGCGGATTAGTCATGACTATTATTTCTAATGATGATAATGAAGCACCAAGGAAGCTGGAGGTATGTTGTTGTTGTTGTTATTCTTATTCGTTTTCCCTTTTTGAACCATGATTGAATGTTTTTCTTGCTGTGAGATGATTGGAAGCAGGGAAAATTCCAAGCGATGGTAGTGTGTTTTATTCTTGGACTGGGCTCCCTTGTTTCTTGGAACAGTATGTTAACTATTGGAGATTACTACTACAAACTTTTCCCTGTAAGCATCTCACAACTACTTCACCTTCCATCATTCTTCATTGACTTTTCTTATGAATCCCCATTCCTACATTACATTCCTCTGTATGTATGATTATGAAGTTCATAAGAATATGAGCCAAAAAACAGCTTATTATGTAAGCTTCTCTATGCAGCTTATCAAAATAAGTTAAAAAGTATAAATTATTTTCACAAGTTCTATATAAGCTTTTCCAAATGCAATCTAACTCCAACAAGTAATTCTTACCTATAGAAATACCATCCTTCGCGAGTACTGACCCTCGTCTATCAACCATTTGCACTTGTAACCATGACAATACTGGCGCACAATGAGTCAAAGATCAACACTAGGATGCGGAACATAGCTGGATACACTCTTTTCTTTGTTGGCACTTTGTTAGTTCTTGTCGTAAGTGCAACCTCTCCAATTCAGCAATTTTTTTTTTGCTTTAGAAAGGATAAAACCTGTGATCTCTATTCTATATAGCTTGAGGCTTGCTTCAGATAATAATTTATGTGTTTGTAAATTTCATCTAATTTACTTTCGGCTATATATATAATAGACTCAGAATATTTTGTGTAACAGTTAGATCTAGCAACATCAGGGAGAGGGGGAATTGGACCTTATATTGGTTTATGTGCACTGTCTGCTTGTTTTGGAGTTGCAGATGCTCATGTCCAAGGTGGCATGGTGGGTGACTTGTCTTTTATGTGTCCTGAGTTCCTCCAGGTTGGTCTTTCCCACATTTTCTTTATCGCATTCTCTGTTCTATTCTATATTTAGAGAAATTATTAATTACAGATACTTGGTGAGTTAGTGAAACATCTTACTTTGGGTCCCAGGGAATCATGTGCCTGTTTTTAAGAAAAACTTTTTCTTGCATTCACTTTCTTAAAATAATAAGGCTCATTTCTTTTGCATTTTTTATTCTTTTTTCACTTTAAGTTATAAAAAAAGAAAAACAATAAATGAAAATGCAAACTATTCTTGTATAATCTTCTTGACCTGATCATACCAATTTAATGATTTGCAGTCCTACCTTGCTGGATTAGCTGCCTCAGGAGCACTAGCCTCTGGTTTGAGACTTATCACCAAATTGGGTTTTGAGAAATCTGAAAATGGTCTTCGAAAAGGGGCCAGTATGTTACTCTTATTCTTTTTTCTTTAACAAAAATCTAGACCAGTTTTATTTCTCTCATGTTTTTCATTCTGGCAGTATTTATTTATTCAGCATATAGTAGAATTAGTAGTCACAATAAACTTGAAATATAAGACTGATGATTACTTGCTGATTTTGCAGTTCTATTCTTTGCGATCTCTACATTCTTTGAGTTCGTGTGCATTATTCTCTATGCAATTTACTTCCCTAAGTTGTCAATAGTTAAGTATTACCGTTCAAAGGCAGCTTCAGAAGGATCAAAAACTGTATCAGCTGATCTTGCAGCTGCAGGCATTCATAACGATACAAACCAACGAGTAAAGTAACTTTGGTTAAACTGATTATATATGTACTAAGCTTCAGGAAATATTGTTCAATAAGCTGAAAGTCTTTGTAACTAGTGTCTATTGCAGATTGGATATGACAACAAACAAGAGCGGCTGAACAATAAACAGCTACTTCTTCAGAACATTGATTATGAAGCTGATTTGTTTCTGATATATGTTTTAACCTTGTCAATTTTCCCTGGATTCTTGTATGAAAATACTGGATCACACCAGCTAGGACAGTGGTAAGCAATTATCATTATCTTTCAAAGAGTTTTACTTTAGCCCTTATTTTTGTAAAATGAACTTTCTAGTCCACAACCATTCATATTAATCTCTGATTTATAAACAAAAGTAGTCACGTTAGTCCTTTATTTTATACAAAAATCATTCACCTTAGTCCCACAAAGGACTAAAATGAAATAAACATACGGAGACAAGAGTTAAAGTGAAACTTCTTGAAAGATAAAAAATAAATTGAAATAGTTTTACAAAATCAGGCGTTAAAGTGACTGTTTACTCTCAAACTTTTGTTCATCTAAATGCCTTTTCACACGACACATTTGGTGGTTTTTTATATTCAGGTACCCGCTTGTTTTGGTTGCAATGTTCAACATAGTGGATCTAATATCCAGATATATTCCCAACATCAAATGCCTAAAGCTAGAATCTAGAAAGGGCTTACTCATTGCAGTTGTTTCTAGATTCCTGATGATCCCAGCTTTCTACTTCACAGCAAAATATGGTGACCAAGGATGGATGATCATGCTTGTGTCTATCTTGGGATTTTCCAATGGCTATCTAACTGTTTGTGTACTTACAGTGGCACCCAAAGGTTACAAGGTGAAACTTTTTTAGCAAATGTTTTTAACCTATTCATGAATTATGATGTACTGGATGATGAACAGCGTATACCAATTGGTTTTGTTGCTAATTTATTGGTTTATGGTTTGTAGGGTCCTGAACAAAATGCACTTGGTAATTTGCTTGTGCTGTTTCTTTTCTGTGGCATATTTGCCGGGGTTGCTCTTGATTGGTTGTGGCTCATTGGATCATCCGAAGGATTCTAACAAGAAACAGTGTGTATGTAACTGTAAATTCTGAACTTTCAGACTCTTTCTCTTTGCTTAAGCATGTTCTATAAGACAATGCTTCCGTCTTTGACAATGTTGTAGATAGGAAGAAAATCATTGAAAGTAAACGTATAACTATATTGTTTTTAATGCTATCATTATCCTGTCTGTATGTTTGTAAAAGATATTTCAAGAAGGAAAAGATATTATTCAAATATTCTTTTATCCATTAATTTATAATTCTTAAAACTAGGAAAATAAATGCTTGCATTTTATTTTATTTACTTATGCTTGATTATAAGTGAAAGGTCAAACAAGTCAAGACATTTTTGGTTTTATTTTAATCTCAACTGAAAAGAACGCAATAAAGAACATAATGTCTTATTCACTTTGAAGTTTTAGCTCAATTTAAATTATTTTTTATATTTTTAAAATTGTCACAGTATTTTTAGAGATCGTGTACACTTAAAGAATAGCGCGTTTTTCGAAATAAAAATGAAAAAGTAATTTTTAAATAACCTAAATTATTTGATTTGAAGCTTTTTGAAAATAATGTATTATTCACTTTGAAGTTTCTAATTTAATTTACGTAATTTTTAGATTTTTAAAATTGCAACGGTTTCTTCAGAGATCATGAATTACACTTGAAGAATACAGTGTTTTTTGAAATAAAAATAAATAGGGTATTTTTAAATTACCTAAATTATTTGAAGCTTTCTAAAAATAATGTGTTATTCACTTTGACGTTTCTAACTCAATTTATATAATCTTTTATTATTTTTAAAATTACAACAATTTTTTAGAAATCGTGTGAATAATAAGGATTTTTTCGAATTAAAAATGAATAGAGTGATTTTAAATTATAATTGAAGCGTTTTGAAAATAAAGTATTATTAACTTTGAAGTATCCAACTCAAATTACAGATTTTCTAGATATCGTGTACTAATACACTTGAAGAATATAATGTTTTTCGAAATAAAAATGAATACATAATTTGTAAATGATATAAATTATTTGAAGTTTATTGAAAATAAAGTCTTATTCACGTTGATGTTTCTAGCTTAATTTACATAATTTTTTATATTTTTAAAATTGTGACAATTTTTCAAAGATCGTATACAATACCATTGAAAAATATGGTGTCTTTTTAAATAAAAGTAAAAAACTAATTTTTAAATTAACTAAATTATTTGAAGGTTGATGAAAACAGTGTCTTATTCACTTTGAAGAGTGTACTATAGAGTTGAAGAATAGGGTGTTTTTTGAAATAAAAATAAAAGAGTGTTTTTAAATTACCTAAATTATTTAAAGCTTTCTAAAAACAATGTAATACACTTACTAGTTTCTTACTCAATTTTCATATTTTTTATATTTTGAAATTGCAACAAGTTTTTAGATATCATGTAGTATACATTTGAAAAATAGCATATTTTTCAAAATAAAAATGAATATAGTGTTTTTAAATTATATAAATTATTTAAAACTTTATAAAAATAATGTATCATTCACTTTGGAATTTATAACTCAATTTTCATAATATTCATATTTTCAAAAGTGCAAAAATATTTGTAGAAATTGTCTACTGTACACTTGAATAATATGGTGCTTTTCAAATTAAAATAAAAATGATAATGTAATTTTTAAATTACCTAATATATTTGAAGTTTTTTTTACAATGATTTGGTATTTTCTTAGAAATTTGTTACTCAATTTACATAATTTTTATATTTTTAAAATTGCAAAAATATTTTAGAGTTTGTGTTCTATACACTTGATGAAGAATAGGATTTTTTTAAAAATAAAAACGAAAATGGTGTTTTTAAATTACCTAAATTATTTTAAGCTTTTTAAAACAATTTATTATTCACTTTGAAGTTTTTAACACAATTTACATAATTTTTCATTTTTTAAATTGAAGCATATTTTTTTAGAGATTGTGTACTACAATTCAATAATAAGGTGTTTTTCGAAATAAAAACCAAAATACAATGCTTAAATTGCCTTAATTATTTAAAATTTTCTGAAAATAATATATTATTCACTTTGAAGATTATAACTCAATTTACGTATTTTTATTTTTTTCAAATGTCAACAAGTTTATTAAGATCATATACAAATACAGTTGAAAAAAAACGTGTTTTTCGAAATAAAAATAAAAATATAATTTTAAGTTTTCTAAATTATTGGAATCTTTCTTAAATCAATATATTATTCATTTTGAAGTTTATAACTCAATATACATAACTATTTGTATTTTCAAAATTGCAACAATTTTTATAGAAATTGTGTATTATACACTTGAAGAATATGATGCTTTATGAAATAAAAATGAAAATGCGATTTTTAAATTACCATAATTATTTGAAGTTTTTGACAAAAATGTCTTATTTAATTTGAGGTTTTCATCTCAAATTACATAATTTTTATATTTTTAAATTTTAACATTTTTTTTAGAAGTTCTGTATTATCACTTTAAGAATATGGTATTTTTTAAAATAAAAATGAAAATGGTTTTTCTACATTGCCTAAACTATTTGAAGTTTTCTGAAAATAATGTATTAACCACTTTGACTTTTCTAACTAAATTTAAATATTTTTTTTTAAAACTGCAATAAGTTTTTTAGAGATCATATATTATACACTTGAAAAATAATGTGTTTTTCAAAATAAAAATGAATATGGTGTTTTAAAATTATCTAAATTATTTGATACATTATGAAAATATTGTATTATTCACTTTGAAGTTTACAACTTAATTTACATAATTTTTAATTTTTTTAAATTACATCAATATTTTTAGAAAATTTGTACTATGAATTTGAAGAATACGGTACTTTTCAAAATATAAATGAAAATATGATTTTTAAATTTTTAATTATTTGAAGGTTTTTACAGCAATTTCAAATTTACTTTCAAGTTTGTAGCTTAATTTACAGAATTTTTTAAAGTTCAACCGATTTTTTAGAGGTCATATATTATACCTTTTCAGAAAAGGGTGTTTTTAAATAAAAATTAAAATGTGGTTTTTAAATTGTCTAAATTATTTCAAGCTTTATGAAAAAATGTATTATTCGTTTTGAAGTTTCTAACTTAATTTACAAATTTTTATACTTAAGAAATTGCAACAAGTTTTTTAGAGATTAACATATTTTTCGAAAAAAAAATGAAAACACGATTTTTAAATTTAATAAATTATTTAAATTTTTTTGAAAATAATGAATTATTCACATTAAAGTTTATAATTCAATTAACATAATATTTTATATTTTTAAAATTGTAGGAATTTTTGTAGAAGTTATGTACTATACACTTGAAGAATATGGTTCTTTTCAAAATAAAAATGAAAATACAATATTTAAATTACCTAAATCATTTGAAGTTTTTTGTAAATGATATCTTATTTACGTTGAAGTTTGTAACTCAATTTACATAATTTTTTATATTTTTAAAATTGAACCAGTTTTTTTAGTGTTTGTTTACTTTACACTTTAAGAAAATAGTGTTTTTTTTTTTTTTCATTCAACAGATTGGTCGGGTGGCTGATAAGACCTACTTTAAGTAGCAGGTCCTCGGTTCAAACCCCTGTAGAACGTGTACTATACATTTCAATAATAAGGGTTTTTTCGAATTAAAACGCAAATATTAAATTGCCTTAATTCTTTGAAGATTTATGAAAACGGTGTATTATTCATTTTGATGTTTATAACTCAATTTACATATTTTTTATTTTTAAAATTGATACAAATTTTGTAGAAACACTTTGATGAATATGGTACTATTTGAAATAAAAATGATAAAAGCAATTTTTAAAATATCTAAAATATTTGAAGTTTCTTGACAACAATGTCTTATTTACTTTTAAGTTTGAAGCTCAATTTAAATAATTCTTTATATTTTTAAAATTACAACAGTTCTTTTAGAATTCGTGTACGGTTGAAGAACATAGTGTTTTTCGAAATTAAATTTAAAATACTAATTTTAAATTGCCTAAATTATTTGTAGCTTTCTGAAAATAATGTATTATTTACTTTGAAGTTTGTAACTCAATTTATATAATTTTTTACATTTTTAAAATTTCAATAGTTTTCTGAGTGACCGTGTACTACACACTTCAATAATACGGTGTTTTTCAAAATAAAAATGAAACCATAATTTTTAAAAAGCTTTAACTATTTGAAGATTTCTGAAAATAATGTATAATATAATTTAAAGTTTATAACTTAATTTACATAATTTTTATATTCTTAAAATTAGAATAGATTTTCGTGAGATCTTGAACTACACAGTTGAAGAATAGGTTTTTTGTAAATAAAAATAAAATGGGTGTTTTAAATTAACTAAATTATTTGAATTTTTCTAAATTGAACTTTCTAACTCATTATAATTATTTTTAAAACTACAATAAGCTTTTTAGATATCATGTAGTACACACTTGAAAAATAGTATGTTTTTCAAAATAAAAATGAATATGGTGTTTTAAAATTAACTAAATTATTTGATACATTCTGAATAATGTATTATTCACTTTCAAGCTTATAACTCAATTTATATATTTTTATTTTTTTTAATTTGCAATAATATTGTTCGAAATTTTGTACTTAAAGAATATGATGCTTTTTAAAATATAAATGAAAATGCAATTTTTAAATTTTTTAAATTATTTTAAGTTTTTTGACAACAATTTTGAATTTACTTTTAAGTTTGTAGCTCAATTTACATTTTTTTTTATATTTTTAAAATTTCAACAGTTTTTTTAGAGTTTGTGTGTTTTGAAATAAAAATTAAAATGTTATTTTTAAACTGCCTAAATTATTTCAAACTTTCTAAAAAAAATATATTATTCGTTTTGAAGTTTTTAAATTAATTTACATATTTTTATATTTTTAAAATTGCAACAAGTTTTTTAGAGATTATATACTATCCACTTGAAAAATAACGTGTTTTTCGGGGAAAAAATAAAAACACGATTTTTAAATTTGCTAAAGTATTTGAATTTTTCTGAAAACAATGTATTATTCGCTTTGAAGTTTATAACTCAATTAACATAATATTTTATATTTTTGAAATTGTAAGAATTTTTATAGAAATTGTGTACTATAAACTTGAAGAATATGGTTCTTTTCAAAATAAAAATGCAAATGCAATTTTTAAATTTCCTAAATCATATGAAGTTATTTTTGTAAACGATATCTTATTTACATTGAAGTTTATAGCTCAACTTACATAATTTTTTATATTTTTAAATTTTAGCTATTTTTTCAGAGTTAGTTTACTTTACACTTTAAGATAATGGTGTTTTTAAAAACAAAATATTAAAATGGAGTTTTTAAATTGCCTAAATTATTTGAAGTTTTCTGAAAATAAAGTATTAATCCACTTTGAATTTTCTAACTCAATTGAAATAATTTTTTTATTTTTAAAATTGCAACAATTTTTTTTAGAGATCATGTACTATACACTTCAATAATAAGGATTTTTTCAAAATAAAAATTAAAACACAATTTTTAAATTGCCTTAATTCTGTGTAGATTTCTGAAAACAATGTATTGTTCATTTTGAAGTTTATAACTAAATTTTTATATATTTTTATATTTTTAAAATTTCAATAGTTTTGTAAAAGATTGTGTACTACACACTTCAATAATAAAGTATTTTTTGAAATAAAAATGAAAATATTGTTTATAAGTCTCCTAAATTATTTGAAGTTTTCTAAAAACAATCTATTATTATTTTTGAAGGTTCTAAAACTCAATTTACATATATTTTTATATTTTTAAAATTGCAACCATTTTTTTTAATCTTTTGCTATACAGCTGAAGAATAGGATGTTTTGCAAAATTAAAACGAATAGGGTGTTTTAAAATTTACTATACACTTCACTAATAAGATATTTTTCTAAATAATAATTAAAACGCAATTTTTAAATTGCCTAAATTATTTGAAACATCCTGAAAATAATATATTATTCACTTTAATATTTATAACTCAATTTATATAATTTTTAATATTTTTCAAATTATAACTGTCATTTTAAAAGCTAATATTACTTTTAGTCTAAATGCTTTGTGTTCTACCTTATCCTAAAATACTTAAGATTTACTTACAAGAAAATAAAAAGTTGTTTATGTTTAGTTGAAATGAAAATAATCACTCTTTTAATTTTCTCTCTCCTACTAAAAATAATTATTTTCTAATTATAATTATTTTAAAAAATACGAACAAACGTGCTAAACACTTATCACTCTGTGTACTTATATACAAAGTGAACAAGGATCAGATAAACATATATATTAACTTCTTTCTGAAAATTCAAATCACAAGATCAGAAAAAATGACTGAGGTTCGTCAATAAGAATTACACATTTTGTGCATTTTTTAGAATGATTCTTTACCAATGATCCACAACCAATCAAGAACAACCCCAGCAAATATGCCGCCTAAAAGACACAAGACAAGCAAATTACCCAAAGCATTCTGCTCAGGACCCTGCACAGCACAAACTCTAAAGTCATTTGATGTAAACCAAAACTTTATGTATTATATGAAGTTACCAACAAAATGCATTAAATACCTTTATATAAAAACCATATAAGATAATTTTGAAAAATTGTTAATACGCTCAATTTCTACTTAACTAAAAAGTGGTTTGAGTAAACTTGCCTTGTATCCTCTTGGTGCCGCTGTAAGAATACACACGGTGAGATAGCCATTGGTGAGACCCAAGAAGGAGGTGAGCAGGATCATCCATCCTTGGTCACCATATTTTGCTGTAAAGTAGAATGCCGGGATCAGCAAGAATCGCGAAAAGGTTGTTATCAGTAGAGCCTTTCTGGATTCCAACTTCAGCCATGGCACAAGAGGAATATATCTCGATATGAAGTCAACCACATTATATGCAGCAATCAGAACAACTGGGTACCTACAATTATCACCATGTCAAATAACAGTAACTTTTCCCTATGAATTTCATCAATCATCAAAGGGACAAAACAGACAAACAGATCAAATTAAAGGATCTGGCTACATTTTTTTAAGGCCATGGTCAGCTTATACATATTAAAGTATGTGCCATATCAAAATGAAATTGGATTAACAGAATACTAGCGTAAATAAGCACTTACCATGTGCCTAACTGATGTGACCCAGTGTTTTCATAAAAAAATCCAGGGAAGATTGACAGTGTTAGTACATATGTAAGAAATAAGCCTGCTGCATAATCAAGGTTCTCTAGAAATAGTTGTTTGTTGCTCAACCGCTGGTGTTGTTTGTTATCATATCCACCCTACAAAAGTTCCAAGTCTCTTAAGACACAATAAAAGAATGAATTCATGGGAGTAATGTACTACTTTTTAGAGTAACTATGTTACTTGATCATTAGTCTTTGTTTCAATGCCAGCAGCAGCAAGGTCAGCTGAAACAGTTTTTGATCCTTCTAAGGCAGCTTTTGTACGGTAATATTTCACTATGGGCAATCTGGTGAAGTAGATTGCATACAGGATAATGCAAAGAAACTCGATGAATGTGGAGATTGCCAAGAATAGTACTGCAAAAGTAAGAAAACAAACCTTTATTTTCCTTTTTAATGGGAAAAAAACTACAGCATTAGGGACCATTATACGGAATAGACAGATTTTTTGTACAAGCTAGTTGAGGATCAACTAGAACACAACCTAATATTCTAACAAAATCGATTAATTAAGAGAAGACAAACATAAGAAGCCAATATATGTATATATATGTGTGTGTGTGTGAGCAGTGTAAAAATAAAAATAACATACTAGCTCCCTTGCGAAGTCCATTATGAGATTTCTCAAAAGCGAACTTGGTCAGCATTCTCAGAATAGAAATTAGAGCTCCTGATGCTGCCAAACCAGCAAGGTAAGACTGCATAACGTTAATAGTATGCATTATTTAGGCAAAAAAAAACAGCAGAAGACAACAACCTGCAAGTCTTCAAACTCGCGCCTTCAAATATATACATTTTTATAGGAATTAAAGCTGAAAAGGGTAATAATGAAAAAAATTGAATAAATCACATTAAAGACCAACCTGTATAAACTCAGGACACATAAAACACAATTCTCCTACCATGCCACCTTCAACATGAGCATCTGCTATTCCAAAACAAGCCGCTAGCACACAAATACCAATATAAGGTCCAAGTCCACCTTTCCCTGATGTTGCTAGATCCAACTACCACAACAGATTGTTGAAGCTATGTTAGCCAAGGAAAATGGAACAGAATTAGAAAAAAAAAGTTAGATGCTGCGACGATTAAAGAATCAAAAATGGTGTACTTACAAAAAGAACAAAGAAAGTACTAGCAAAGAAAAGAGTGAATCCAGCCAAATTCCGCATCCTAGTATTGATCTTTGACTCATAGCATGCGAGTATTATCATTGTTCCAATTGCAAATGGTTGATAGACCAGAGTAAGTACCCTTGCAGGATGATAGTCCTTCGAAGTGGAAAGAAGGCTTCTTAAGAACGACTCATTCAACCCATATTTCAGGAATTTTCAATCAATGACAAATAGCTTTTTTCTGCCTCCCCTTCTTTATAGATCAAGCACATATACTTAAAAAAACATTGTATGAGAGAAGCATCATGAGTTACTTACAGGAAACAATTTGTAATAGTAATCACCAATAGTCAACATGCTGTTCCAGGAAACAAGGGACCCAAGTCCAAGAATGAAACAAACTAGCATTGCTTTGTATTTTCCCTGGTTGCATTAATTGATTGATTGATAACATACAGACAAGAAACCAAATTTCATTGTTGAGAAATATTGCCATCATACATATCACAGTAATGAGTTCTTTAATGTATAATAGTATAATAAGTTCAGGCACTTACCTCGGGCTTTTTTAGTGCTACACTTTCATCATTGGTAGTAGTCATGACCATTCCGCTTCAAAAAGAAAAAATTAAGGATAATCAGTATTTAGCAACAGTATTCCAAGTAATTGGAGACCTTACATAAGAATTCCTTGATTAAATAGTTGAACAGAATTCTTCAAATCAATTAGAGAGATAGAGAATAAAATATTGATGAACAAAACTCGTATAACTTGAGATTACATTCAAGAAGCTCACTTATAGCTGCACTCTAAATGCAGAGGTATATTGTGCTCTATGCTATGCACTTCAATTGGTTAACAAAACAATCGTTCAACAAACATCTATTTATATGCCCACTGTTGCTCATATCAGACAAAATACATCCACAACTGATGCCATCATCCTAATTCCTAAGTCAGCAAAATCTGCTTCCAATTGAATACAGGGGCTTGAAAACAAAAAATCACTATTGACCGAACAGCTTGTTTAGTGAATTCTTATCCATTTCATGTCGATGACATGCTAAACTATAATATATAAATGAAATATGGCAAGCCACCTTCTGTTCAGAAAAAAGGAGAAACTTTGAAAAGAACGAAGATGAAATTAAAAAAAAAAAAAAAAAAAGGTTAGCGTTAATCTGACCTGGTATTGGTCGCCATGGCAGATGATGAGGATGGATTAAAAACTTTGGAAAGCGTGTGTGATGATGTCGGTATAGTAATATACAATATACAATATTGAATCCTTTTGACAGGACAAGTTTGTAATGTGCTTTACTGTTAACACGCAGATCTGCTTTCTCCGCTATTCATCTTCCTTGTCCTTAATCAACGCTGACGTAAGATTAGCTCAATAATTTACTCCTTTTTTGTATTTTAATCACGATTAAGATTAACCCATAAAAGGCCTCCCAAAACTGGATAGTTTGACTAGTACTGTTTTGTCTTTTTCCTTCCAATGAAAATCAAAACTCAATCATTACTTGCCTTTTTCATTTTTATTTTGACCCTTTTATTAAACTACTACTCCAGTGACTCGCACTTTGGCTTATATTATTCCATTTTTGTACTAATATAAAAATTTATAAATATAAATTTATTAGGATATTCAACTAAAACATTATACATATAATATTTATTTACTTATTTGTACGATTTTTTTTAATTCTTAGATATTTAAATAAATTCAAGATATTTAGGGATATATACCAATTAAGCAAGATATACTTTAAATACTATGGATGCGAATATAAATAAAAACCTCTCCTGTTTTTTTTTTCAAATTATGAACGAATTTTAACGATTTTTTTTCTATTTAATGTTATTATTTTTAATTTATCTTTTATTTAATACCGTCACTTCAATTCTACTTTACAATAAATATTATGAAGAATATTTTAGTAATTTAAACTTATGTTTTATATGAAACTAAGAAAATTAAATACAATTAATTAATTTTTTTATATTGATAAATTAAATTAATTTCTTATATATGAGCCCGGAGATAATATGTAATTAGATTATGTATTTTTTGGAAATATATGATTTGTTGATTATAAGTATCATATACGTTAGTAAAGTGTTTTTAGAATTATTGCTAGTTAAATATTATTTAACATAATATTTGTTACATATTTGATATAGGGTATGTTTTTGGTGCAATGAGATTATAACCTTTTTAAGAGATTATAAGTTTTAAAAAGTTTGTAGAGTTGTTCGGTAATCATGAGATTAAAGTTTTTAGCCGTAAAATTTAAGCTTTTATAACTAACTTTTAAATAGTTATTTGAGATAGTTTTTAGTTTTTAAGAATTGACTATCAATAATTCACTTACAAAATTGCTCTAGTTAGTTTTTATGAATGACAAACTATCCACCACTACTTAACTCATGTATATTATGTTTCATCTTATGTGTCTCATCTTCCTTTTTTTTTTCATTTAACATAATTTAGTTAGTTATACAGCCTGTTTTGCCAAACAACTCTATTATATAATCTAACTAAACAGTTATAATTTCACAACTTTCAATCAACTTCATAGCTAAAAAGTAAAAGTTAAAAGCTTTCAGCTTGTTACGCCAAACATACCCATAATCATAGTGTATATAAACACCAATAGCACAAGTTTTCTTTTGAAACATCCTTTTCAATGTATTAATATTTAATTATTTAAATATAATCACATGTCAAGATTTAAATAAGATGAATATTTTGTGGAGATATAACTAATTGAGATTACACGTTTATTTATAGTTATTAAACTCAATCATTTCAATTCGTAGTAACTTCATGTCTTGTTGCGAATTGATCAAAATATGAGTCAGTTCAACCCAACTTATTTTTTTACGAGTTAAAGAAATATGCAATTCATTTTGACTCGCACGAGCTAGCAGATTAAATGGGTTGTGTCACTTAAATATTAAAAAAAAAATTTAAAAATATTTAAAGTTCTAAAAATATGTGAAAATTTAGGGGAAAACCAAAAAATAAGAATAAAATTATGAAATTGCCACCATTATAAAACTATATTCCATTAAAAAAATACGGACAACGTTATAGTTATAATTCCATTTTTTCTTATATCTAAAAATCCACAAATTCACAAAACTTACGTATTGAAATCATAATTTCATGTTTTCGTATCTAAATTCCACAAAATCAGTAAATTATAGTCATAATTTAAAAATAGATTCTGATTTGTGAGCCAACACATTCTAACTTGACTCGACTCACAAATTTTTACGAATTAAATGAGTTGAGTTATTTTTTAATCGAACTTTTTTGACCTAGCACTTCTGCGACTCAATTTAGTTAGGAGCCAAGTCGAGCTGGGTTGGCTCACGAGCCATAACCCATTTTGACGGCTCTAATCTATTCTAGAAGAATTAGTTTTCTATCTCAATAATAGGATAGAAGGGTACTTAAGAAAAGTATTCATTAAAAGCATTTTGGAGAGAAGGAAAAATTAAAGGAACATTACTCCCTCGTTTCATATTATAATATATTTTTTAGATATTTATAGTATTATATAATATAAGAATTTTTATAAATTTTTATGAGCATGTTTTTCATGTTTATTATCTTTTATAATTAACACGTTTTTTTTTTTAAATATGATAATGGAATTAACTAATTCAGTGATAAAACAGAATAAAAACATATTTCAAAGATTATATAAAGTGTTTGAAAACCATAATATGTGTACTTGCCTTGAGAGTGGCTTATAATATGAAATGGGTGGAGTCTAACGCAATACAGATAAATGATGTTATAAAACATTTAGCAAGTGAATTACTAGTAGTATATAATTACACCTGCATCGTGATTTCTTTCTTTTACTCCTTCGGCCATATCCATATCTATATCTATATCTCTATATCTATCTATTTATCTATAAAATATATTAAAATAAAAGCTAGAGTTAGAATCACGACCCTTCAGCAATATAACTCTCTACCATTTTACCACGTCAGATTTTATTTTTATTTGTCACTTCTCAAGCATAAAGAACATCACCATCCCATAAAACTTAAAATAAGTTATATTTTCACAATTTAATTTTTACATTTTCTCATAATTACTATTTTCATTCATATATTTTTAAGTAAATTGTAATGACTATTATTTATAATGATATTTACAATAATATTTGAAACTTAAATAGCTATGAATGTATTAATTCTAATTTAATTATTAAATTATAACAATAAAAATTGTAGATATCCATTATTAATTTTTATTTGATAGTATTTATCATTTAAAATTTATTATTTATTATATACATAAATATAAATATAATTTTCATAATAAAAATATCTTGAAAGTACGCGTAAATAATTTATTAAATTTATTTGGTTAAATGTGTTGTTCATGTACATGTAACTCATTTTTGTTTTGATCCCCACACTAAAAATGTTTGTTTGGTCTTTACAATATCAACATTCACTTTTTAATTCCTACCAAAATTAAAATTATAGATATCTATTATTAATTGTTATTTGATAGTATTTTTCATAATAAAAATATCTTGAAAGGAAAGGTAAACAATTTATTAAATTTATTTGGTTAAATGTTTTGTTCATATATATGTAACTCATTTTTGTTTTGATCTCCTACACTAAAAATGTTTCGTTTAGTCTTTACACATACTAACATTCACATTTTAATTCCTACCATTTGACTTTAGTTCTTATTTCTGAAAATAATTTTTAATTCAATCCCTAAACTAAAATGAATATTTAACCATATATTATTATATTTGGCATCACTCTCAAGATCAAGGATACAACATCAACTAATTTTTTAATAAGCTTAAATATTTTAATTCTCATTAATAATACTAACTTTAACTTTTGATAAACTCTTAAACAAAAAACTCTTTTACATGCAATAATGAGGAAAAAAAAAGTTAATTCTAACTTCTAAAATTATTTTTAAAAAGGTAATATTGACACCCTAAAAAATTTTAAAGGCAAAATTTCACTTTTATAATATTTTCTTTTTTAAAACATAACAATACTATTTTATATTGAATGCAACTTTAATTTCACAAATTACTTACATATACAATATATTAACACATTATCGATAAACATATTATATTAGAGGCATTCGTCTAGTATATATTATACATAAACCTTTTTATATTCGTAATTAAAAAAAAAGCGGTTTAATAGAAAAAAAAAGGGTTTTTACTTGTACATTTAAATTTGAATTAAGCGGTGAGTAGGCAGTAGTCAGTTATTGTTGTACCGTTAGCCAGTTAACAAAAACCAGATTTTTTTTTTTTATATTCAAACCAGATGTTTTTGGACTACGAGAATAAAACCAGATAGAATATTTTTACATTAGTAGTTTTCATTTTTTATATTTAAGTTATTTAATTATTTAATATACGCACCTAAAAATTAGCTTAGTCGTGTAAGACTTCGCTAAATTCATAGGAGGGAGAATCCACAGCTGGAGAACCTATGTTCAAATTTCACCTCTGTCAAATTTTGATGTCAACGCTAGCCACGCAGTACAAACGGGATTACTCTCCGCTGCAAAAACCATGGTTATAAAATATATATATATATATATATATATATATATATATATATATATATACACGCACGTTGTTGTATGGTTGTTGGTGGTGCAGATATAGCCGATATTTGATCTGAGAATCCCGGCCATATTGGGATAGTTAGTAGCACATTTTTTTAGTTTTTACTAATTAATTATAATCAAATTCTATGGTTAACATAACATTAGGGGAAAGAATGTGCAATCTTATTTTATTCTCATGCAGCCTTTATAAGAAAGTGTTCATGCACGCTATGTTCTTTAGTAAACGCTTAATTTAAAGAATATGCTCAATTAAGTTGAGAGCTCCTCAAGAAATTAAACCTCTCTGGCCATTATCCGATTATTGTTAGTATAAAAAAAATGTTGCCTTGGATGTATGAAATTCTGAATCTTCTTTGCTTTTTTCTCACTCCAACTTCATTAATTTGAACTTCCGTGAAGCAAATTAATTAGTTTCATTTGCTTTCATAATAAGTAGGACGCATCTTCTGCATCTTCATCTTCATCTTCCATAAATTACAATGTTGGGTCTAATAAACATTTTTAGGTGCCAAAAATTAGTGCAAACAAGTCCAGTTTGTAATCAATTGATCAGATTTTTGCACAAAGAACCAATACCAGTAGAATGGAAAAAACCCGGAATCGGATGGACGAAATTAAATTTTGATGGTTCTTGCAAAGGATTAAGCGGAAAAGCAAGCATTGGAGGCGTTGTCCGAAATCACAATGCAGAATTTTTGCTTGGCTATGCTGAATCCATAGGACAAGCAAATAGCACAATTGCTGAACTAAAAGCTCTTAGGAGAGGCCTTGAATTGGTCCTTGAAAATGGTTGGAATAATGATATTTGGCTTGAAGGAGATGCTAAAACTTTGGTTGAAATTATTGTCAAAAGGAGACAAGTTAGATGCAGCGAAGTGAGAAAGCATATAAGTCACATAAATTCAATTCTTCCTGAATTCAACAATTGCCTTGTGACTCACATTTATAGGGAAGGAAATAGGGCCGCCGATAAATTTGCTCAATTGGGACATCATTTGGAAGAGCCTCGAATTTGGAGACTTGTTCCTCCTGATGAAGTTTTGACTATTGTTCATGAAGACGCTCAAGGTAAAATTATTCTCCGAAAGAGAGAGTATAAATCATCATAATTATTATTAGTACCTATTTGTTTGTTTATTGTGTGAATACAGGGAATGTGAATCCTTTTTTGTTGTATGTAATTAATCTGATCATACAGAGATAGTGGATGGGATGTATATAAGTAGAATTATTATTTGTCGAAATTGTGATTAATATATAATGCATGATGATGTAGGGAGAAACAATCTCTACCAATTAAACTATGGTCCGATCCAATTGCAAATTATTACTTGCATTTGTGATGTTTAATTAACAATTCATATATATCATCATGAATATGATTATTGATATGTGATGATGAAAGAGACAAATATTCTGAAAGGAGGGGGCTTCTGAATAATATACACGGAGGAGAATAACTGAAATTTTTGGGTTAATTAGAGATGGCCGGATAAAATGATGAAACAATGTAGTTACAAAGTACTATATATTTTTCTATTAAAGCACCAAATAAAATAAAATAAAATAAAAAAAAACTCGATTTGTCGTCTTAATTAGCTTCCAACAAAAAAATAAAAAAGATAATCTCTTTTCATTATTTGTTTTACAGGTAAAAGTGTGTTAATTGAGATTTGAACAAAAAACTACTACTTAAAATAACACTCTTTAATTATTAGACTAACTAATTTAATTGTATATGCCTCATATAATTACAAAGTATAATTTTCTATTCACGTCTGGCCAAATATGTTAATAAAGTGCTATCTTTTAACTTTAAATCCTGGATTATTTTATGCAGATTTCAACAAAAGGTTATGGAGAAATTATCAATTTTTTTTAAGTGTATGTTATTTATTTTCATTTTAGTATCTATACATAAAAACTTTTCTTTTAACCTTATATGTGTTTCTTTTTGTGCTTTTAATCCCTATGTACGTTTTCCCACTATTCGTTTTTGTTGATGTGATATATTCAGAATAGATTTTACAAAAATTAATATGAAAAACTATATATATATATATATATATATATATATATATAAGAACTAAAATAAAATATAAATATACATATAACTTATAAGGTCTAAAACAAATTATTTTTATATGAATTAAAACAAGTAAAGTGTTCCTTAGCTTCTGGGACATTACCCTTAGGTTCAAGGTTCAATTCATAGTGAGAATAAAATCACCTTATTTCTATCTCTTACCCAACAAGTTGGTTCGACTCTTTATAACAAGAAAATTGTGAATACTTGATGTGGCCACCACTATATGGTTAAGAGAAATTTCGTTAGTCACTTAAGATAAGGATTAATGTCGTTAGTAAGAAAATCAACAACATAAATCAATCCAAATAAATATACACGTGTCCCATCCAAAAAAAATAAACACATACCCCAAATTCAGAATTTAAAAATAATGACACTTAACTACACATATAATAAAGTTTAAAAAACTTATTTAATTTGATTTTAACCTTTTTTTTTCATAAAGACTTAAATAAAAATAAAGAATATATATAAAAAATAAATAGTTAATTTAACCTATAATTAATTAATGCTAGACCTAATTGTTACTAGTTACTAAAATGAAACAGAAAAGGTAGTACAAGATTCGATTCAATTCCAGTACAAAATTAACTAGAAGTACAAATTGGATGCTGAAGAGTGGCAACGATAGGTAACATAACTTGACAAGTAGGAGTACTAAAAAGGAAGGTAGTACAAATCAATGGAAGCTGTGTAGTAACTACTGCATACTATATAACAGATGCAATGGAGTTTGGACTGGCCAGAAAATTGAAACAGAAATGTGTTGGATCTCATAATCCAAGTATATTTATTTAATTTGTAAACTGGATCCACCCCCATATTGGAGAAACATCATTGAGTGCAGTGTTGATGAAGTAGTACTTAATTAATTAATAGTGGTGTTTTATCAACGCTGAACTCAATTATGTTTTTTTAGCAATGTGGTAATTGGTAAGCGTGCGGCCTTGTAATGCCAAGTGGAAGGTGTCAAATGTGCAGGTTATGCTTCTGAGTTCCCTTCTGAATTTTTTCTCTTTTAAGTCATTTTTTTTCTATTTTTTCTCCAACGGAGCAAAAATAAATAAATCATTATCTGTATTTTTTCTTTTATCCCATTTTCTTTCCTCTTTTCCAAACAAAAAGTTACTGTCTTTATGATCTTTTCAGGATCGATAAATCTGCTTGATGAAAATTTCTCCTTTGATACAAGCTAGGAATGCTTCATTAATTGGAACTTCTATATACCCTTTAGTCTTCCTTAGCTTTTTGTTTATTTTAACGTGAAGTAAAACACATATTTAATACTTATTTGGTTTGCTTTATTTTCGCTTTCAAGTCCTTATAATTTTGAATCGTAAATAAGATCTAATAAAAACTAAAACTTCTTACTTTTTTTTCTCAACTAGTTTTTTTGTGTGTAGCCAAAAGTTATAACAAAGTGATCCTTATTTTTTTTTTAAAAAAAAAAGTGACCCTTATTCAACGACAAATTTAAAGTACAAGTGTACAACTATAGTCCGCTGAATATCAACTACTTGGCTTAGAGAACAAAACTATAATAAAAAAAGAAAGAAAGAAAAGTACTACAGATTACAGAAATTGTATGATCTGTACTAAAAGCATAGGAAAACAAATAAGTGGATGATCTTTAAATTTATTGCTGCGGCAACTAATGCAGTAGTGCGCTTCAAAGATGTTCCTGAAAGACAAGAAATGTTACTAAGGTAATTTTGCACATGCCCACATCACTTAGTCCAAGGATGTTCCCATTAAGGCAAAAGATATATATGTGTTCGAATCTTATTCCCGAACCTTAGCTGACACATCACACATGCCTATAGACAAAATAATAAAAAAATAAAAACAATTCCGAATTTGAAGACTATATATGATTACATAACAGAATCAATCATACTTCTTTCAAGCTAGCTAGTGCTTAAAACAGATAGCAATAGCTTAGTTTTAATTAACATTAACACATAACACATGACAAATCAAGTCACATGGATGGTAGAATCATACTTGATACTTCCTTCAAATAGTTAAAAGCAGATAGCTAAGTTTTAACAAAACATCAGCCCAATATTTCAACACAACATTTAGACAAGGAAAATTCATGGGCTTAATCAAACAACAGTACTTCATGATTGTTCAGCCCATAAAAGAATTACCTTAAATGCTTTAATTTTCATTTACTTACACAACTGCAAAAAATCAGCTAATATAAGAATATTTGTATACCATGCAGAATGCACTTTCATTTTTGCAGTTACTGTGCAGGCTCATCATCAATCAATTCTTCCACTTATTCCTATTATCTAAAACTAAAGTTAAAAGGAAAGCCAAAACGTTTGAAAAGTTGGTTCCTTGGAGCTTTTAAGATTTTCAAACAAGTAAATTTCATAAAGCAGAATACATACATATATATGATAAAACATTTACTTTGATTTGGATATTCTTGAATTTTATTTATTTATGAATATGAATTTCAATTACACTATATTAATTTTATGTTTGGGTGAAATAAATATGAATCTATTCTATTTCAACTTAATTAAATAAGAACAAGTTCAATGTTTTAAATTTATGATCGACTTCATTTGATTTGTTTTTAAACACACACTTCGGTACTTCACAGATAACAGCCCAAAAGCTCCAAGAATATAAAAAACCTGCTCAAACAATCCCACAATAAGCAACTGAATTTTGCAGGGACATAATATGAAATCAAATCCAGAGTCCAATATATGGAAACAAAACAAAATATCAATATCGGAAAGAAAAAGCATTAGAATGGGTGAAAATGAAATGGGAATTCAAAGCATGTTTTTTTTTTCACGGAAGAGCTTGCACTCTATCAGGTCAATGATCAAAAAAAGGTGAAAGATTTTGAAGAGTCCTGATCAAATCATAATCACAATCGTTACTTTGTTGTCAATAATTACGGGAATATGCCATGCAGTCAAACTCAAATCCACTCTGTTTCTTCCCCAAATAAATACACCACTCTTTCAGTCATTTGGGCCTTAAAACTCCCCCTTTTCTATTTCTCTGCCTGCTTCGCTTCCACTTTCCCCAGCAAAATTTTCCCGAGAAAATCCCATTTCCGCCTGAAAAATTGAAAAAAAAAAAATCTTATGGGAAGAAAATCAACGACAGAGGAGGACGAAAAAGCTCCGCCGGAGCATCTGCGGTGCAGTCGCACTGACGGGCGGCAATGGCGGTGCCGGCGGAGAGTAATGGAAAACCTAAAGCTGTGCGAGATTCACTATCTGCACGGTAGGCATCGGCAGTACAAGGAGAAAGTCCCTGAGTCACTGAAGCTTCAGAGAACGAAGAAGCAGAACGACGGCGTTGAGATTAGGGCGAAGAAGAAGCGGAAATCAACGGAGGCATTGGTCAGACTCTCTCCGGCGAGGAAGAAGGAAGGTGACATTCAATTGGAACTGATAAGGATGGTTCTGGAAAGAGAGGTTGAGAAGAAAAAGAGGAAGATGATGATGATGAAGGAGGAATTGCATTACAGTAAAGGAGAGTTGACTAGAGAATTGCCCAATGGGATCATGGTTATTGCTCCTGCTTCAGCGCCTAATGTGGGTTCCTATTCCGATTTTACAGCTCTTAGGCCGCGTTACTTCAGGTCCAAGAATGTCGAGAGGCTCCCTGTTGACAACTTCCTGGTGAATTTTTACTTTATATTCACACATTGCATTTCCTTGTTATGATGTTTTTTAGTGATTAGGATGTTTGTTTGTTTCTTAAGGTTGTCCCATACGGACGAAACTTGATAAAGGGTAGGAGGAAAAAGTGTCACTGGTGTCAGAGAAGTGATTCTAAGAATCTGATCAAGTGTTCCAGCTGTCTCAAAGAGTTCTTCTGCATGGATTGCATCAAACGACGGTTGGAATTTGTTATACTCATGAACTCTCATTTTAAGCCTGAATTTGAACCTGTGTCACGAAGCTGAAGCTTGAATTTTTAAGAAGAATGGTTTGATCAGTTAAAAACCTAGTCGGAGATTGTCCATGTTGCACTTCTATAACTCCTTAGATGAAGGGTACCCCTTTTGAAGTAATTAGAGAGTTGTTTAAACGATTATCCATATGATCAGAGATTGATAAGAATGAATTTGAACCTGTGTCACGAAGCTGAAGCTTGAATTTTTAAGAAGAATGGTTTGATCAGTTAAAAACCTAGTCGGAGATTGTCCATGTTGCACTTCTATAACTCCTTAGATGAAGGGTACCCCTTTTGAAGTAATTAGAGAGTTGTTTAAACGATTATCCATATGATCAGAGATTGATAAGAATGAATAGAAAAAAAAAAAGTGATTTCGTACCTGTGTACTTCCAAATTCCAATTCCAACTCATGTCCCTGTCGACATCTTGGTACGACTTTTGAAGATAATCACATCACTCTAATTACTAATTACTAGTTCTAGGATATTTATCTGTATGACTTCTGTCGCATGCACCTTTTGTCTTGATAATCAAAATTTGAGACATTTGCCAATTTATTTGTTGTAACAAATTTAGGTACTTCGACACTCAAAATGAAGTTAAGGTGGCATGTCCAGTTTGTCGGCAAACTTGCACCTGCAAAGATTGCTTAGCAAGTCAATACAAAGACAGTGAAAGTAAGGTCTGACATCAAAGATGGGTACTTCTTCTGCTAGAACAGTTTATGTTTAGCAGCACTAGCCGACACTTTTGCATGCTATATTTTTACAGGAACGTTTGGCTGGTAAAAGCAGAGTTGAAAGGATATTGCATTTTCATTATTTGGTCTGTATGCTGCTTCCTGTACTAAAGCAAATAAGTGAAGATCAGCAAACAGAACTAGAAACAGAAGCAAAAATTAAAGGCAGTGACTATCGTTCTTCTAATATGATGGTTTCTGAATTAGTTGTGTTGATTGAAATAATGTTAACTTAGATGTCTCTGTGTGTGCAGGGAAAAAAATTTCTGATATTGTCATAAAGCAGGTTGAATTTGGCTGCAATGAGAAAAATTACTGGTAAGTTCCCTTCTTCTGGTGTTTAGCAATTAAAAAAATTCAATTGATTTTCACGTGCTGCTTGCTAAGTGATGTAAGTGTGTATGTAACAATTGTCTCAGCAATTACTGCAAAACACCCATTTTGGATCTTCATAGAAGCTGCCTTAGTTGTTCCTACAGCCTTTGCTTAAGTTGTTGTCAGGCATTAAGTCAAGGAAGTAACAATGAGGAAATTAACTCTTCTATGCCCAAGCTACCAGATAAAACGAATGCTTGCGTTACTAGTGAAAGCTACCTTTTGGATGATACGGCCATTTCTTGTGGTAAATTAACTGATAATTTAATGTTACATGAGTGGACAAGTTGTAATGGTACTGACAGTGTACCATGCCGACCTACAGAGCATGTTGGTTGTGGCAATAGCCATCTTGATTTGAGATGTGTTTTTCCCTTAAATTGGATCAAAGAAATGGAAGTGAAGGCAGAAGAAATAGTTTGTAGCTATGACTTTCCTGAAACTTCGGATAAAAGTTCATGGTGCTCACTGTGTATTGACGAAGATCACAAAACAAGCAGACCTAAGCAACTGCAAAAGGTGGCTCAAAGAGAAGATTCTGATGATAATTGCTTATTTTATCCTACACTTTTGGACATCAGTAGTGATCATTTTGAACATTTTCAGAAACACTGGGGAAAAGGCCATCCTGTAATAGTGCGAGATGTGCTCCAAAGTACACCAAACCTCAGTTGGGATCCGCTGGTCATGTTCTGTGCTTATCTTGAGAGTAGCATGACAAGATATGAGAATAATAAGGACTTGCTTGAAGCTTGTTTGGATTGGTTTGAGGTCAGTTTGTCATCTAATTGTATATGTATATATTATTTACATCTGAATTGATACTATCCATGTCTGTTAGGACAAAAAAATGTCCGCACCATCTTTGAAAACTATTTATTCCAATTAATATATTTGGTAATATAGACTACATTTTAGTGAACGTAGTTATTTCTATTGGTTACTGGCATGCTTTGGTGCATATACAAAATTGTATGTTCAAATCGGTGACCCATGAAAATAATGATGGAATTGCTCCTGTATCAAAAGTGAATTGTTAGAAATATACTAGTAATTTTTGAACTCTTACTCTGGCAGGTGCAAATTAACATTAGGCAGTATTTTGCCGGGTCTTTTACATGTAAACCTCTGAAAAATAGTTGCTGTGAGATGCTGAAAATAAAGGGGTGGTTGTCTTCCCAACTATTCATGGAACAGTTTCCAGATCATTTTGCTGAAGTGATTGATGCTCTTCCAGTTCAAGAATACATGAATCCCATGTCTGGTCTGCTGAATTTAGCCGCAAATTTGCCACAGGGGAGTACAAAACGGGACATAGGACCATGTGTCTATATTTCATATGGCAGTGCTGACGAAGGAGTTGATTCCATCACAAATCTCTTTTACAACTCATACGATGTGGTGCGTTCTCTTCTTATGTGCATTTGATTTCTTGAATATATCCAGAATAATACTTTCCTGAACTTTCAGATCATTTTGTTGAAACTTAGGATGTAAAAGTTATTTCTAATATTGTGGAATAGCTTCTTCTATGGATTTTTTCCTTTAGTGACTGAATTTCCATGCTCATTTTTTCATGCATGTATTCTGCCATGAATCATGATAACTTAAAGGGGACCTACCCTATGAAGCATGAACTTCGACATAAACACTAGAAACGACAAGATGCTTCAAAATATCTAGAACACAGGGACACTGCACACGTGATGAACTTAATTTCCACAGAGAGCTTCTCCTTTTAGGCATTGTTTTGCTTTTCTTTCAAGTAAACATACAATTTGGTGTTGATTCCAAAATACTATACGAATAGAAGCTTTTGGACGAAGAAAGATACCAAAATTGGTTTGTAAGGCTGTGTTAGTATTCCTTGTTTTGAAACTGTATCCGATACCTTTTGATCAAACTGTCAAACTGACACATATAATTCAGAGGTTGAAAAATTACAAAGGTTCCTGTCGAAGAGCAGTGCTCCATCTAACTTAGTAAAAGAATTTTGTCCAGATAACATACCATTTACTATATGTCTGATTTGTGATTCCAGGTTAATATTATGGCTCATACTTCGGATGTTCTGCTCTCTACAGAACAGATTAGTAAAATAACTAAGTTATTGAAAAAGCGCAAAGCTTTATGTCAAAGGAAGTCTTCTAAAATCACTACTGAGTGTGCAGAAGACACAAAAGAGAATGAACTGCAGAGTATGGTAAAAGAAGGAACTGACTTTTTCAGGAGACTCAATCGAACATCTTGCATCTCTACTGAAGCCAAAACAATAGTAAGCCAGGGTTTAGATACCAATATTTGCAGGAATGGAGAATGTGGTTTCAACTCTGATATGGAAAAAGCACAAAGTTCTTTACCTTTTAACAGGACAGTTCAAAGCACTGAAGTGTCTCCAGACCATAACCCGAGAAATCTTTTTGAGTTGTCAAACAGTAGTAAAAGGAAAAAGCTCACTGAGAGTACTGGTGCACAGTGGGATGTCTTTCGAAGACAGGATGTGCCAAAGCTATTAGAATACCTCAAAAGACACTCTGATGAAATTTCTTATACCAGTGAATTTCATGAGAAGGTAAGTTATGAAGAAGACAATTTCTAAGTATGATCTCTTAGGTTTGAGTTTTAGCGGCTGATTTTATCTCTTATTGCAGATGATTCATCCAATTCTGGATCAGAACCTCTTTCTTGATAATACTCACAAAATGAGACTTAAGGAGGAGTTTAGTAAGTATATCCATGTGTTTTATTATTTTATCATCTCTTGCATAGTCCTACCTATAACTAAATTGACTGACTCACTTGTCACTGTTGCCAGAAATTGAACCATGGACTTTTGAGCAACATGTTGGAGAAGCTGTCATCATTCCTGCTGGATGTCCATACCAAATTAGGAGTCCTAAGGTCTCTATTGCATTAGTATAAAGGATTTTCATACCCCATCTGTCTCTTTCTATCTCTGCTCGGTTTAAACAGCAGAAATTTTTTTAACTGGTCTTGAACTGGAACGAACACATTCTTGTTGAACGTGATTCTTACATTTAAAAAATTCCCTGGCAGTTTCAATTTAGAAGTTATGTTTAAGGCTTTAAGCCCACAACATTATATGAACTTATGCAGCTATGCCTATCAGCACTTGCTTTGTATGCATAAATTTAAAACAGCAGAAGAATGATAGCACTATTAATGGCTTAACTGTCCACATGATTGCTCATAAACGATATTATTATCTCATTATTGATTTATTTGACAAGTATTTGATAATTGATCTGCAGTGTTGTGTTCATGTGGAATTGGAATTTGTGTCGCCTGAGAATGTTACTGAATGTATCCAATTGATTGACGAGATCCATAAGCTTCCAAAAGATCATATAGCAAAAGTAGAAAAGCTGGAGGTAGACTTCATGCTAATAATATTATTTACTGATTCGCACTTTGTTATAAACATGAATTTACGAATCTGTTTTTCTTTTTTCTTTTTTCTTTTTTTTCTTTTTTTGAGCTCATGAAACAGGTGAAGAAAATGGCCCTTTACAGCATTAGTACAGCAATACAAGAAATACGTGAGCTTACGTGCAAAACAAGATTACCCTAAACCATATTACAATGTATTCTTTTTTGTATAGATTACTTCTCAAACTCATTAAGATCTAGAAAATACTAAAATTGATTACTTTCAGTGTCTGTCATTCTTTTTTTTTTTTTTTTTTTTGACATTTTTCCTTACCTTGATCAAAAATAATTATAAGCGGGAGAAGAAAATTTCTTTTTGTCCATTCAGTTTTGAAGCGAAATTTGGAAGTGAAGAAATTCTCAGTACTCAGTACTCACCATAACTATTTGCAGCTGTTTAGTTGTTTTTAAAATTCACTTGATGGAATATGGTCATATGTTTAAGAAGGTTCCGAAATAAACTTATACTTCGAAAGTGTAACTCACGAGGTAATCTATAGATTACTGTCGCAGATTGTATTAACTCTTTGAGCTTATAGCTGGAGTGACAAGTGATGGACACTATGTTAGTAACAGAGAATTGTAAGACACTACAGTCAAGTGCTTGTTTTGTTATCAATTAAACAAACATGAAATGCATTCTAATGATTCATGGTTATGATTGTACTCCATATGATTCTTAATTACATTCAACAAAAGCAACAAGTCAAAATTCGTTAAATTTGTCTAAACAAGTTTCTTTTCAACTAAACTCCTTAATAAATACTTCTAAGTCATTTCTTATCTACTTATGTTTCTTTTTTATTTCATTATCTCTCTAATTTCCATAATTAATTAATCTTTAAAAATTATAAAAGGACAAAAGTAAAAATTACGCATGAGCTAATTAATAATCAATATAAAGACCAAAAGAAATTTCTAAAAATGAGTAGAAAATATTTAGAACCGGAAGGAATAACACAGTAAAGCAGTCTGCAACATTGTGCGTGGAAGTTTGCATGTGCTTTTAACCATTCAGTCACTTTAGCTACACTATCGTGCTAAACAATAGAGTTTAGCTTGCTTGAAGCATAATTGTTGGAAAAATCAACAATTTTAATAAACTTGTTGATCACACTTTTACTATAAATATAAATAAAAATAAAAATTGTTGTCAAATCTGCATTAAATTCAAAATTACTACTAATAAAAATATTTTTACAATGTTTTGTAATAAAAACATACATGTCGTTATTAGTTATAAATTGTATTACTTGAATTGATTTATATGCCGGGGTATTGCTTGAATCGAATTTGTCCCAGACACCCAGTAGAATTGACTGCACTATTCCTGCTTGAATGAGAATAACCAAAAAGGTATAATCTAACATTTCAAAATTAAGAGCTGCTGTTCAGTATTTGGTACAATTATTTTTTTTGCACTTCTAACAATTTTTTGGGGAAATGAATAAATCGGTACGGCCTAAATATACCGTTAATTTCGCTCCGAGTTTGTGCGGGTACAAGACAACAGAAGGCGAAGCAGGGGGGGGGAAAAATATTCACCGCTTTATTCTTTCTACAATTATACCTAGAAACTGTGATCCTCACAAAACTGATGGACATTAAACAAATAACTACAGGTAACAGATTTTTCAAAAGACATTTTTTTTAAGAAAAAATGAAAAAAGGAGCAAGATGAGAGAGATCCCTTGGGGCAGGAGATCATTTTTGGTTATGTTGTCAAAATTGTTTTCTTCACAAAGAAAGGCTCCTCAAGGAGCCATGAGTCCATCAATAGTGTAAGAAAGGGACTTTGCCCAATCAGCTCTAAGTAGTAACGTCTGCAGCGTCTGCATCACATTGTACCCAGGATCAAGCTTTCGCTGCCAACCCTACAAATTAAAACAATTACCAATATCAGCAAGCAGAAATAGTATACTCATGGAAAGGGGATATTAAGGTTTTCCATTTGGATTGGGAAATGTTCTACATATCTAATTATGCTTTCATCATACTTGTAGTGTTTTCCATGCATGTATTGTATGTATGGTCACATATTAATGAACATGATAAAACGAAGAAAAATAAGTACCTCGAGAACCAAGGTTGTCACCATGACAGTACAAACATTGCCATCAATATTAACTCTGTGACGCCTAACTTTCTCAAGTAATTGTTCCATGCACTCAGCAGGATGAACCAGGTCACCTTCTGGGGTGCCCCAAAATGTAAACGCCTCTTCCACTTCCTGATAGAAAACAGAGACAATGTTATCAAATGGCTCAAGATCCTATTCAAGGAATTCATAAATACATGAACTTAAATAAAAATCAGAATGCAAGCATTCAAACATAAACAGATGTTGATTGCTACTCGAATATTCGTCATAACAAAAAATAAAATAAAAAATATTCAGTGTTGATCAACCAGAAAAACTTGGATTATCTTGCACAAAATATGGGCTCGGAGTGATGTGAATGAAAATATAAGCACCCAGTGAACTTTGTCCCCCTCAGTTGAATCTGAAAGTGGCTTTCCAATACAAAGGGTCACAGACCCCATAAAAAATCAAACAGAAATGTCAACACATTAGTCCATACACAATATATTCACGTGCATATAAGTTTGACAATAGATGTCACAAACAAAACCATCATAAGACTTCTACGGGAATGAATAAATTAAACATGACAGTTAACAAAGAAATGCTAGTTAAATAATAATTTTACCTCAATAAAAGCCTTTGGATTAGGGCAGTTCTGTTGCTTTGATAAACTGAGTGCGCATTCAGCAGCAGTTCGGCCATCTCTGCGAGCAACAGCTTTGAAAAATTCCAGTAGGTTTACTCTGTCACTGCCAGAGAGTTCAGCAGTCATGCCTACATCAAGGAAAATTACATGAGGCTTTGATTTGAAGAGGCGTTTGCGAGACTTGCTCTGAGGCACTCGAACAAGGATATTTCCAGGATGCATATCTGCATGAATGAAGTTGTCCACCTGAAAGAAGACATCGCAGTGTCTTGGAATAAAACTACTATAGGACCCATGCTTCTTTTAGTTCATACTAGGGACTAGGGATTAGGACATAATATGATTATGAATAGAACAAACATGTGCAGTCAAAAAACAAATTACTACTTTGGATAAAAGAAAATCCTGCCTGCCTATGAGGTAACAAGTGCAACCACAGATGAAGATATCCTCATAAAAGAAAACCGAATTAATTAAAAAGGAACAGAAGAAGTTCTAGCCAACCAAGACAAGATAATTAACTAGGTAAGAGTAACATTTCATGAATATTCAACAAGGAAATCCCTCTTAATCCGAATAGGCATAGCACTGTACAGAGCTAAGAAGACCAGTTTACCACACAGAAAAGATTAAAGAAATTTCTCTTTATGAGTAAAGATTGATGGTTAACGTTTTATACTTTAAACTAATTTGCATGGTTAATTCCCCTCACCCCAATCCTTTCCATCAAAAAAACTTGCAATTCCCAGGTTGCATTAGACAAACGTGAAAAGGGCTAATTATCTTTGGTATCCAACCTTGACCTAAAACTCAACTCTTATATCATGTGATGAAGCCATTTTGCAGTTTTTTTTTAACACTACAACAACAACCAAGCCTTATACCATTCGGGGGAGTCAGCAATACGATGTTAGATTGCCTAATGTTTTCTAGATCATCCCCAAACCCATATTTTCAGTTGCCCATGAAGACCTCACAAAATAGTGAATTCCTTTCAAAATGTAAAAGTGAGGAGCCTACTTTTTTTTTCTGTTTTCTCCAAGAAAAGCACCACATCTTTGGTCATAACTTTCTTGCCAAGAAAAAGGGAATTAGAAAGCTCAAAGGTATACATACACTGAATTACACCATGCTTACAGTTCATAGTTGCTTACAAGATAAGCATGTTATCTTCATAAAGCTAATCCTGATCCTAGCTGGAAGTTATCTTTATTTTCTAACGGTAGTAAGTAGTTACAATACTGCGCAAAATTGTTACTGTCTTCTCCCAATATGCCAGACATTTTTACACACATGGTAAAAATTTCATTAATAGGCCGTTGAGTACTTTCTTTAAATATTACAATTCTAATTATGTTATTTAGGTCATCGATTGGAATGGTTTGCCATTTATTACCCATAATAGAAATATATCAAGAAAGCTTGAAATGAAAGCACTGAAAATGTTGCTAACCAACATGATGACAAATGGCACAAAAAATTGCAAGAGATATATTTTACCAGCAGCATCTTCAACAGTGCATGAGTCCCAATGTGAGCAAGAGCAGATTTAATCCGCTCATGTCCTTGGAGATCATCGACATAATGTGAGACACTTTCTCCCTTTTCATATGTTTCCACCAAAACAGCAGGGTGCACGAGTGGGTAGACAGGCTTAGGGAAAGAAACATCCTTCCATCTTCGGAAATTATAAATGAAGCGGCTCAAATGAGCAGCTTCCCTAGCCAGGTCAACTTGAGACATCATGAAAACTGCAAATTGTTGTACACTTTCATCTAACCTTAACCAATTAAGAGCTGGGATGAACTTTGAAGTTTTTGCCGCCAAATTAATAATAGCAAAATCCCTTCTGATTGAGTCTCCCACCCCAGGATGTCTAACCTTTACCGCAACCACCAGAGGCTTTCCTTGCTGACCAGGATAACGGTATTTTAGTGAAGCACGATGCACCTGGGCAATGCTTCCAGATGCAACAGGAACTTCTTCAAAATTCTCAAAAATTTCAGAAATTTTTCGGCCAAATGCTCTTTCTATAGTTTTCTTGGTGTAGCTGAAACTATGTTCAGGAGCTTTGCTATGAAGTTCTGAAAGCTTAGTGCAAAGATCTCGAGGAAATAGATCAGGCCGTGTAGCTGCCCACTGACCCCATTTTATGAATGCTGGACCTGATTTTTCTAATGTTCGGTGAACAACATGGAGCCACAGTTTCCTGAACTTTGGTCCAAAAGAATCTGCAAATGGTGCCATCACAATGCTTGGAGAGAATAATATCGCTAGATAGAGAGCCCTCACTAATAAGACAAGACCTTCTACTATCAGGAAGGTAAATGTAAACATGTAATTATACCCATCTTGTGCACGCATATACAAAGCATTTTGCGATGGGTAACGTTCTACATCTCCCCAATTTCGCTGAGCAAAGGCAATCTCTCCACATGTAAATGCAAAAATACCAGGAACTAGCAGATAAGAACGAGCCAAAGCCAAGCTCACTGCCTGAGCAATCATATTTATGGCGGGAGGAAATGTATTGTCACCATTGGAACGATACTTTCTGCACAGCATTCTCCAAGCAATCTGAGAATGATGAGTGACTGCATTACTTGCTGGGCTTAAAGAGAAGTTCCTAAAAGAAGAACACTTTTTAAAGCCTTCCCTTGTCCCATACCACAAGAATGAACTACGTGCTTCACTAGGAAACTTATATTGCATGTACAACCTGCAGTGGTAGATATTCGGTCCAACTGCGACAATTGACCCATTTCTACTCACTTCCAGGCATCTGCTATTGATTCTACGAACAGATTGGGCACCTCTCCTTATATTTCTAAGCATCAAATATCTGCAAACAAATAACTATGTGAAAAACAATGTTTTTATTGCATAACTCAACAATATTTTCAGCTAATTTATCCATAAATGGTAACTAGAGGGGATTCTCTTCACTCCTAACAGGAACAGGTATGCATGTAGATGTAGACGAGCACTAAATTTGAGATGAGTGTACTAAATGCATATTCGAACAGCATCAAGTGGTTAAAAATTCAGCTGATAAAGAGCATAACATGCCCCCACTATATGTTCCTAATTTTATGGAACCTCAACCCTTTCTCTCTTGCCTGTAATATTGGGGAGGGGGGCGACAAATTCAAAACAATCATGATGCATTGAGCTACAATCCATCGTTGGACATATAGGGAACTTAACGTGCTTAGATATTCAGTCAGAAGGTTTCTATTGCATTTCCTTTGGAAGAATCGATCTCTACCTCTCAAATATAGTGAAGGTGCTCAATTAGAACATCGTACGTGGAGAACGAGGGAAACAAAAACAGAGAGACTATTATCAATTTTTCATTGCTCTGAGCAGGTAAAAGCCACACCCAGCTCAAATTGTAAATGCACGAGATGAGAGTCGCCAAATTGCTGCAGGATCAACGATTGGACCTATACACCTTTTTTCTGGGTACCACAGACTTGAAAAGAATTCGAAATTTAACGATTCATAGTTTTAAATCCATATGCATTACCCGCATCAAGGATCCCGAGTCTAAATAAAACCCCAGATAGAAATACGCTGAAATCTTCCTTTAATCAAACAAAAACACTAGCATTAATGTTATGGCTATGATATTTACAAAGTAAACAGAAATTAGTTCCACAACAAACAAAACTAAACCAAAATTGACAAGAAAAAACGAAACAAAGGGGGATTGAAAAAAGAGGAATGGGAAGCTGGAGAGAACCTGAGAAGGAAGAAAACATGCTACTTTGGAGAAAAAATGAAAGATGCGATGAAGCAGCTCAGCCTCTGTTTTGTGCGATTGGGAATGTGATTGTGATTGTGAATGTGAATGTGAACACGTCTGTGAGGCGGTCACTACTACAACGAAACCCTAACGCCAAACGAATTCGTGTGTCCAAATAATAATTAATTATAGGTTAAATTAAATTTTTAGTTTTATATTTGTACCTATTTTCGTAATAAAACACGTTACTTTTAATACTTACGCACGTTGTTTACGTGTGTTTAAATTAATTGTGATTAATTATATAAATAAATTATGAAAAAGAATTGATTGTCTAAGACATAATTGTTTTTTTTTAATATATTTGCTGTCGGAAACGATTTTTAAGATAATTTTAAGCTGTAAAAAGAATTTTAAAGTTTTTTTAAATAATATCCAATTTTTAGCCAATAGACAAAAAGAGTTTTTCTTTATTAAAAGAATAATCAAAACTTTTTTAAATGCGAAATATAACTATTAAAAATCTAATCCAAACATGTTCTTTTGCCATCATTTTTTTCCTTGCCTTTAAATTTCGCAATTCCATCATTACAATTACCATGACCACCATCACAATTCACAGTCATTGCACGAAGTTGGACAGAAAACAACCAGACGAGATCAAACACGCCAAGAGCTACCGGAAAATCATCATCACGCGCTCACTCGTGTTGAAAACAGTTGCGGTGTTGGGTGAGTGTCGCAAGGAAAAAGCAACTCGTGGTAACGTGTCTCTAATTCGGTGGCCCTTAAACTTTAAGGATAGACTCGTCTCAGTAAGATGCAGTTGATTATAACCCATAACGGTAGTGGTTTTAGAAACCACTAATTGTGGTGGTCGTAGCGGTTACGATGGTGGAGCTGTGAGATTTAACGACAAGAACCTATCAATTATGACGGTAGAAATTAAAATGAAAACAAATAACATGTGTATGGATTAAAAAGAACATTTTTTTCGTATAGAGACTAAAAAAAAGAGAAAGACAAATATAGACACTAAAAAGTTAATTTAACCTAATTATGTCTCAAGCTAAATAATCAAAGACCAAAACATGGAGTGACATTAGAGCGTGTCCAGATTAATTATAAAAATTAAATTATTTTGAGAATTCAATATATGTATAATTAATTGTAACATAATTAAATTTCATTTGAATATGTGGTTGAAAAGTGATTTTAAAGATTTTTTTTTATAATTGCATGGTATAAAAATTACTTTTTATACTATAAATTTAAATTACATGAAAAAAAATAAAGTAAAGTTAAAAGCTTTTTTGGATAAACTTCAAATTTTTATTTAGATTTTTTTTTAATAAAAGAAAAAGTCCGTTTGAAGTCATAACAAAAAATTAATACTAATTTTTTTCTTTTCTTTCTAAACATTTTTTAACAATTTTTTCTTTTAAGAGCCGTGAGAAAAAGCTTTTCCTTACACACTTTTAGTGCCTAAAATTAACTGTTGTCATTAAATTTACAATATATATATATATATATATAGTTTTACTATCTATTGCCTTAAATGCAATGGTTAAGTAATTCATAAATAAAAATTTTGTATTGAAAAGTATAGAGTATTTAATGTTATAAAATTAGTTTTAATTTATTTTAAAAGTAAATTTTTCATTAACGGGCTGCTTAACTATTGCCCTTAGGGCAATAGATAGCAAAACTCATATATATATATATATATATATATGACATATTTATTGAGAATGAAGGGATAAATCTATACTATACATTTTTACATTGATAGTCATGATTAAAGTTTTTTGAATTGATATTAGAATAAATAAGTCATGTAAGTTTTTTTTTAAAAGGTCATATGACCTCATTAAAAACTTTTAATCAAGACTATTTATATAAGATTTTTTTTGGTAACAAACTATCTATGTAAGATTGTATGACCTAGATTTATCTTCCTCATTTTCACATAGAAAACTCTTTCTTACTGGATATGTCCTAATATATAAAATGATATTTCTAACCTGTGCAACATTGCACAGGTTAAGAAACTAAAGGTGAACTGTTTGTATAGGAAAAATCAAAACTTTAATGATATTATGTATAAAACACAATAAATATTGTGTTTTCTTTCCTTTTATAGTTTCTTAACCTGTGTAATATTGTACAGGTTAGAAAACCCTACATAAAAATATATAAAGACATATCTAATGAGAGCGACTCTTCATATAAGAGTGTGAAATGAGTAAATCTAGATCATACAATCATACATAAATGATTATGATTGAAAGTTTTTAAAAGCTTTTAATGAAGTCATACCACTTTTTAAAAGAATCACATGCTTGATTTAATCTTAATTAAAAAACTTTAAATTATATTGAGAAATAGAGTAATCATAATGCTCCATCCCCAAAATTACAAGAACAATGTCTCATATAACTTTTAGTAGCGCTTGTCAATTACTACTCCAAAATTGCTATTTTCACTCCCATCAAATTGTTAAAATAATATTTATATATTAGTACTTTAATTTAACTAGTTAAAAAAAATTCAAAGCTAAATAAATATTTTAAAAGGAGTGACAATAGTCATTTTGGAAGGAAGCTGGGATTGACACCACCTATTTTGGATTTGACACAATTCCAGCATTAAATTTTGGATCAGAAAGTCCTTTCCGAATGCCTTCGTCCGTAATTCGCTAAAATATAAACACCACCCCCACTAACAATATTTCGGATATGCATATCTGGAAAATATAAAAAACATAACAAAGTTTTGGATACCGCTGTACTCAATTTTTTAAAAAAATTATATTTTAAAAAGATTTCATGTAAGAATGGTGTTGCCACATAAAAGGATTCCGGACGCGTGTGTCCGGATTTGTTGTTTACTTAAAAAATTTCGGGCGTGCTCATCCGAATTATTAAGGGTGGTGTCACCAAATAACACAACTTAATTTACACCCATTTTCGGACACAATTGTTCAGATATACAAGATCAAAAACATATTTTACATGTGATTGGAATGGCGCCAAACCCAAAATAGATGGTGTCAATCCCAACACCCATTTCGAAATAGCAATATTTTTTTCTAAGAAAAAAAAGTAGAAAGTTCAATCCTCTTAAAGCCAATACTAACTTACGTTAGGTTTGTGAATGGGCTTAATTTGTTAGTATTAACTTATCCATACATTGGCCCAGAAAATTATTATATTATTTTTGGGTCAGGTTATATTATTCTAGTTGACAAAAGAAAAATGTTTATTTTAATCCCAAAAAATCCTGATAATTTATAGAACAAAAAAAAAAAAGAAGCACAGACTGTTTGTATGTACTTGTACATGTGGGTATGCGAACTATTCGCACCATACCACGTAGACCCACATGTTAAAGGTATCATTCGTTGCATTTTAAATGGATTTTTTAAAAATGCATTTTATTATAAGTGTACTTTTTTTATAATTACATTAATAGAAAATAGATATATAATTTTATCTTTTTTATATCATTATGTTTAAACTTAAGTAAGATGACTATATTTTTTATTTATGCAGGTAAAGGGTACTCGCAGAATTTGTGGGTTTTAATTGTTGGTTCACAAACACACAGGTAGGCCCTCAACTTACATAAACTTCAAATTTTGTGGCTCAATTTCGTGAAATCTATGATTTTGATGTACTTGCCAATATTGTATGGCCAGAGAGAATTTTTTTTAAAAAAAATTAATCATTTTATTATCTTTTTTTTGGATACAAATCATTTTATTATCTAATATTTGATTAATTAAGTTTTTTAAAAATTAATAATCATTATAAATAAATTATTATTTATTAATTTTTTTATTGCTTCTGTTTAATTACTCTTCGTTAATATATATTTTGTCTAACAAACTTATCAATTAGTATCGATATTAACTATCTTTACTAATAATCTCTAAATTAATCGTATATATCAAATATTTCTCTGTTAGTAATCATGTATATTTATCTGTTAGAATAAATATTATATATATATATATATATATATATTAACAGAATAATTTTGTTAAATAAAATTTATACTAATAATAATTATTCTAATAATAAAAAATGTTAATAAATAACAATTAATTTACCGTGAATGATGTGTAAATAATTATAATAAGGGTGAATGTAAGGCCATGTTAGATTTAAAGATCAAAATAAAAATACATATTTAAGATAGAGACCAGAATCAAATAACAGGGATAAAATGTAAGTAATGATTAATATGCGCTGGGATTAAAACAATATTTTTGTAGTACTGAAACAAAAAAAAAATGAAATTAAGTATATTTTTTTCAATCTTAAATGTATGTCATTTTTTATAAAAATTTTTTTTGTAGGGATCGAGGTTAGTAGACTAGTGTTGTATTGTAAGGGCCAAAGTCTCCTATCGAATTATTTTTATTAGTATGTATATATATAAGTTTTTATAATGTCCCCTTCCCCCACCCACCAATTTTTTATAATAATCTTCCATTAAAAGGTAACAATGAAAATTAATCCCTTTAAGATATAGAAATCATAAAAAACTTTTATAATAACAAAAATGTGTTTGAGGTTTTAAAAAATATTACACAATAATATTTTATATTATAACCATGTTGTTAATTATTTTTATCATTAATTTAATGATTAATTACGTTATTAATTATTTAATAACCGAATAAATAAACTTAGTTACAAATTTTATTGATCGCTAAATATATTTCTTTTAGTAGAAAATTTTAGTGTGAGAGGAGAAAAATGTCTGAATTCAAATAACACTAATTGAATATTTTTCAAAACAAAAAACTCATAGATATTTAAATATATATATATATATATATATATATATATATATATATATATATATATATATATATATATATAACTTATTAGATACGAGACCTTTTCAACATCTAATAGAGTAAAGCTCCTTTGATTATATGTGGAAGTCTGGTTTGTCGCTACACAAAGAAAGCAAGCTAAGCACTATGTTGGTGTCCATACATAGGGTGTCTTCGATGCAATTATAATTATTGTACTACGAGACAATTAACAAGACAATTAATACAAAAATATAAAGTTAATTTTATTATAATATCTTTTACACTTTAAAATATTTATTTTGGATAAAAATTAACAATTAATATTGTAAAATTTTAAAACTATTATAATATTATATTTAAAAAAATTATATATAAAATTAGATTTCTCAAATAATTTGATATATTTTTAGATGTTTTATTATTTTTCACTAAAAAATATTATTAAATTATATATATATATATATGAGGTAGTTTAGTGTTGTATATTGCATGAAATAAAAAAATTATTATAGTAACTACCTTGTGTAAGTGTGAGAGTGGGGAGATGTAGTTAAAGTTTTATGAGATAGTGGATGTGAGTGAGAGTGTTTTTGTATTTAATCATCTTGTACCATAGGATAACTTCGTGTCTTTTAGGATAGTGAGTAACAAAAATCTCCCATTTTATTCTGTGATGTGCCTCAAATTTTGTGCTATGTCATGTCTGTTTTTATATTCCGCTATGACATATCTGTTTTTACATTCAAACGTAAAATAAAATTTTTATATTGTCAAGTGCTGTATATTTTAACAAATCAAATGTCCCCATAAATTAAACAAGGACTTAATTACTATTTGTGTATCTGTGTTGTCCTATTGTCTGGCATGATCTATGTGACCCTCTCTTTCTGTCAAGACCGACCAAAGAAAAAAAGCATCCCGTTTTAAACAATTCAATTATTTTGAATAAGTAAACCACTAAAAGTGTGTTATTGTCCTCTGATCTTGATGCTTCCCCTCATCTGTGAGTGGTATACAATACCTTTAAAATATTATTTAAACAATCAAATGTAATAATATGTATTTATAAATCTTAACAAGTTTTCTAAAGACATGGTTTAACAAGACTCTTTAATTTAATATCTACTCTCTCATATCCTAAATATGAGTCACATCTAACCGAATCACCGAAATCAATATAATGAATGGAAGTTAACTCATTAAATTTGTCCAAAAAATAAGATTTTCCAACTATATCCCAAAAATAAATATGTTAATACATATTTCAAATCAATTATTAGAGTAATTCTCAATCCCCTACTTCATGTTCTTACAAATCATGCTACTTACTTTTCAATGCTTTTTATGGATTCAAGATTAAAAGTGCATTTAATTTTAATTTTATATGGTAATAAGAGGATTTTTAGGAAGATGTAACATTACTCATTCAATTAATATATCTTTCTCTCTCTTACTCCCTCCGGAATGATTTATAAGTAAAAAAAAAAAACTTACAAATCTTAAGAAAATTAATTAAACACATCTAATTTTCTTGTTTTCAAGCAAATGCTTAACTCTATTTAACAAATTAACCTATCATATTTATTCTCTCTCTACTTAAAAAGTCAAATAGTCAATCAAATAATGATAGTTAAAGAATAAAGACATTAAATGGGGTAAAAGTCATTGAAATTTCCTTATATTTTGAGACAACAAACTTAATGTTTTTTTTTTTTTTGCTTATAAATCATTCTGGAGGGAGTATGCCACTATCTTTCTCTCCATTATTAATTGAATTTTTAAAAATTGTCGAAGGGATAGAAGTGAAAATTATTCATTAATAAGTTAGTTGGTGACCTACATTTAGGACTAAAAATTGAGGGGGAACTAGCCCAATTTTTTTGCGGGCCAAACATAGTTTAAACTAAATTTATTTATAAAATTTATATATTAAAAATAATCAATAATTAAAATGATTTATGATAATTAATACTTATATAAAAGATAAATTAGAGGTAAAAAAACATAAAAGAATGATAAAAAACGTACAATTTTCACGTAGGAAAATTGAATTGGGCGATGCTTTCTAGATTTAGATTCATTTATGATTGATTTAATACTGAAACGACTAACAATTTCTTTCTCAATATAAAGAGTTAAGCTATCTACCAAAATAAAACTAATTACGTCAATTATATTTCTTTAAAAAAATTTATCAATTATTTTTCTTTTTACTCATACCTACAAAAAATAAAACACATTAATATAAAAAAATCACAATCTAGTTTTAGCAACTTGGTAACCACAAAGAAAATTAACATGAGAAAGACACCGTACTACCTCTTCACTCAAATATAAGCAAACTTAGTTAAAAATATAAGCAAATTTCAACCATTTCTCTCATATTTAATACTATTATTCTTAATTTATCCTTTATTTAATGTTATTACTCTTACTTTGCAATAAATATGTTGGAGGTCATTTTAGTAATTGGAGTTTATCTTTTACATGAAATCAAGAAAATTAAATGCAACTAACTAATTTTTTTAACGCGTAAATTAGTTAATTTTTGCTTATATAAGAGTCCGGAGGTAATACATTACTAATATGATCAACTTGTTAATTAATAATAATACACAACACTTTATTAGTCAAACAATAACACGAGACAAAAGAAAATAAAAAGGATCAAAATTTTCAAGTTACAACTAAAAAATATTAAAATTACAAAACTTAGTGTCAACAAGAGACAAAGACACAATATTGTAAAACTTCAAAGCAATAAACAAATTAGGAAATTAGAAAAACAATCAAAACTCATCGGACAAACCAAGGGGTAGATAATGATGAGCAGGGATGATTTACAAACGCATTATGTTAGTACGTTACAAGGTTAGAGAGCACAAAATAATAACAAGTAGTGATTTTGAGGGGTTTGGTTTTAATATTTTGGAAATTCACGTAGAGATAAGAGGGCAAGAGGTGGTGTGAGGCAAAGTGAAAATTCGGAAACAAATAGCTTATTGAATAAGTTTTAACAATAATAATATATTATATTATTATATAATAATTTTTAAATCCGAAACATATCTTCAAAAGTTATTTTAAACATATTTTTTTGCTATTATATATTACTATTATATATTATATTATTATATAATATATAATATTATATATTATTCAAAAGTTAACTACCAGTAATTTTGATTATTTAATTGTTAAATTAAACTTTTTTTTATAGTAGTAGTATTTTGTTTTTAAAAAAATTAGACTTTTAGATATACGCCCACATTGACCTTGTAATTGGATCGACAAAATTCATTCTTAATAAAAAGCTATGTACGATATCATTTATTAACTTTGATATCTTATTGTCATTTGAGTCCAATTCATATATATCAATGTTATAAGAACCAGATCGGTGATTGAACCGGTCGAAGCACTAGTTCACAGTTCATTGGTCCGATCGTGGTCAAACTGGTATAAATTAAATATATTTTTATTTTTATTTTTATAGTATATAATATATTAATTCAGGATCATATTTAATAAATTATATTTTTATATACAATAGAATAATACATATATATAAATGGTACATGTAATATCAAAAAAAAAAAAACATGTTTGCATAATGGTAGATGGCACGTCAGTTATCCAATAGTTCTAGATTCAAATCCCATTTCACATCTGTTGAAGGATTTTGCAGCATTAAGGTCGGTTCAAAGACAAGCTGATTTTAATTGTGGACCGAACCTATTTCGGTTTCAGTTCTGATTTTCAGCTAATTTTTGTTAGTCAATTTTTAGTGAATTTTAATATTTTATTATTATACACTCTCTTTTTTATTTTTTTTTTCTTTCTCAATTATTTTTTAATTATTTTAAATAATAATAAAATATTAGAATTAGCCAAAAGTTAACTAATAAAAGTTGGTCACAAAACTTTATTGTTTCGGTTTTGATAACAATGATATATATACGCACTAGGAGAGAAAGCTTTTGGCCCCTGCAATCAGTTCTAAGCCAAATTTAGGGATCGGACCTTCATCAAATCAAAATCCGGCAAGTACATTGTACAAACTACAAAGCTAAGAGAAGCAAATTAATGATGGTGACTTGTAAGCTGACCAATTGCCATTTAATGCAAAAACTACTCCTATGTTTAATATTACTCAATTAAAAGTATCAATTTTGACGTGTGTCGATTTCTAGATTTTTTTTTTATTTAAAAAAAAAATTTCAAAGCTATTGAATACATTAAAATATTATTTTTAAAATTTTATTAAATTTGTATTTTTAAATTTGTATTTATTGTCTTTTATCTAATAAAATATTATGTTAATACTAATTTAAATTTAAATTTCAGTTGATTTATCTTTTCAATTGATTTATCTTTTTTTAATATAAGATATTATTATTTTAATGTATGGTTTTTGTTTATATATTGTTTTAGTTATTCTCTTAATTTTCTTTTACAGATTATTGATTAATCTTCTTTTCGTGGAATATTTCCTCTTTTTCTTTATTAGGTAGATTAGTGTCATATCTTGAAAAGTGAGATATTTCTTCCATCTAAATTATTTTTTATTTTTTTCTTTTATTATTAGAGACTTAAGTTTTGTGGTTGAAAGTTTATGGTTTAAGGTATAAGATTTAGTTTTAGGTTTATGATTTACAATTTATATTTTAATTTATAGTATACTCCATCAAATTAAAAAAGAAATTATTCTTTATTTATTCAATTATTATAATTAACTTAGTCATCTTCAATCTCGCCGGGAGCTCGACCCAATTCTACTTAGAAAATTGTAAAGAACGACAACTTAAATTCATCAAAAGAAAATATGAAAAAAAAAAGGAGGGCGGAAATTGCATATTTCTTTTGGCTTTTGCGTTTGAAATTGACAAAAATGGTAATGAGACCAGAGGACAGAAATAAACGCATGTGGTTGAATAAAGCATATGGTGCACAATGTACACCCAATTGCGGCTTGTAGAAACGTGTGCATGCAGCGTTGGAGATCCAAAAAATACTCCACACACACACAAAACACATGAAAAAAATGTTAAACAGTATATTAAGGACATATGTTAAAGATATAAAAATAAAAATATTTAATTGGACATAAAATTAAAATCTTACTTAAATGCTAGAAATCTTAATAAAATATTTCTATTTTTATATTCTTAACAAGTGTTCTTAATGCACGGTTTAACAAAATCTTTAATTTATTAATAAAATATTACGAATATCAATATCGATGTCATTTTTTTTTTTCAAGAAACAATGGATGACTTTTTGAGTTAATTAGTTATTTAACAAACTAGTAGTGTGTACGAAGCATTATTCTATAAAAATTAAATTATCCACTTATTATTACTTTTCAATGTTGTTATGAATTGGTATCTCGTTCTAGGGTTCATGCATGCTGGAATCGGGGACATAACACCCATTTCAAGACAAGGAATCAATATCCGAGTTAGGTAGATTGGGTAACATCTATTAATCTCAAAGGACCCATTAATGAGAACAAAATCCTAAAAAATGATATAAAGATTTGTCTATCCTATGCAGATTAATAGTCTTAAAGTAAAAAGTTGTTGCTGGAAAACAAAAATTAAAAAAGTTAATATGATTTGATTTAACATATTATTAATGTTATGCTTTATTTTTATTTTTGATTTCTTAACATGTACAATATTGGACATGTTAAAAAAACTCATGATATATATACATCTTAAAGGTGTCATGCACATGTATGTATTATTCATTAACTAAATACAAACCCTAACCTGCAACTGACTTAATCGCCGGAGTCTTTGTAGGTGTTTCACCATTGTTTTTAATAATTTAATTTATTATTAATTTAGCCATAATTTTTTATGAAGTATGTATAAGTCAAATATTTATTTATGAATATATATATATATATACTTAAAATTTTAAAATATATTAAATTAAATATAAATATATAATTTATCTTTGATTTGTGATTTATTATTCTAATGAAATGGAAAATAATTAAGGGAAAAAGTCATTCAAATAAAAAATAAATTAGCATAATAATTTTATTTTATGAAAATTTGTTATTCAACTAAAAATTAATAAAAGATAAATTTTTTATTCAACTAAAAATTAGTAAAAGATTAATTATAAATAGTTTTTTTAGTTTCCTTTTTCGTTTCTGCATGGCACTAAACTACTACTCCATTAACAAAAGTTTTCTACTCCATTATACATTATTTATCACTTTTATAATACCAAAACTATATTTATTATCGTATTTGTTATATTTGTATCCATAAGTGTTAAATAAATCTTAAAGTCAAATGTTAATTTTAATAAACTGATTATTTTGAAATGAAGAGAGCAGTACAATTTAATGTAGAAGAAAATATAAGGCTCCCTTGCAATTACTGCTGTCATGCAAGATTGCGACGACGGCGTTCTTTCTTGATAAGAAGCTTCATCCACAAAATAAAAGTCAACCGAACCGGTTTAATAAACAAAGGAACCGGGTTCACTCCTTTCATTATGGAATCCACATGTCTCTAATGCTGACCAAATTAACACTCTTCACACATATTAAAAAGTTTAATATTAATAATTGTTATGATTTTTTAAAAAAAAATTGAACTCTTCGTAATAACTTTAATCTTTCGTTGTTTGATTAGTTGGATACTAAAACATTGATTAATATCAAATTAAATATAAAGTTAAAATCAATAAAAATACAATTAATATTACATTAAAAATATATCTAAATAAATAAAAATACAATTTTTTTAGGTGGACAAATAAAAGAAACAGAAAAAGTATTAATAAACCAATTAATAATGGTAACGCTCTCAAGTCTCAAGGAAGAAAAGTGCACAATAGGAAGCACCAATCCAGTTTACCTCATATCTTTTTATTTTACGTGTATTTCATGTTTGATTTTTAATTGTTAGTTAATAAAATTAAATATTAATTTAATTTTTTAGGATGATTACGTTAATTTTTTTCTGAAGTTTGTATTTATCATATTTATTTTTTCTTAATTTTTAAAATTACATAAATTTTTTAAAGTTTAAAATTTCATTACATTTATTTTTTCGAAACATTATAATTAATACTATTAAGTTTTTAAAATTTATTATATTTACCTCTCTATAAAAAATAAATATAATTTTAAAAATTAAGGGAAAGTAAATATAATAATTACAAACCTAAAGAAAAATTAATGTTATCTTTATTTTTTATATATTCACATTTAGTTGTATTAAATTAATAAAAAATGAAATATAGATAAAACACGTCAGCTAATCCTAATTGTTGGAAGCACGGCGTGTTTCAACTTTCAACTTTCAATTTCATTTAATTTTAATTTTTGTTTTCAAATATAAAAAGCAATGCATGGTGACATGGTCCCACTCATTAAGGTGTCGCCGACAAAGCATCGACACGTACCCCTACATGTTTAAGTCAAAGCTACATCTACGGTTCCACTCGGACAACCCATAAATCTCCATGCAAATCATAACACTTTATCCTTCATTTATTATTACATTAGTTCTTTTTTATTTGTTTATTTTGGATTAAAATATACATATTAAAAAATAATGATTATTAATTTTATTTTTACAAAATGATGTTTAAATTTTTTACAATATATTTAAAAGTAAAATATTAATAAGTATTTCAATTAAATAAATGATATAATTAATAAAATTACATTTAATATTATATTAAAACTTTAAATGAAAAAATAAAAAAAATAACTTTTTTTTCAAAAGTAGACAATAAAAAGGAACCGAAGTAGTATATTAGTGAAATAATGTTTATATATATATAAATGTTACATTTTCTTATTATAAAATCTTTCTATAAATTTTTTTATTTATATAATTTTGACAATTATTGTTTATATTTTACTAAATATTTATTTTTTAAATAATAAATGACAAAGATTAAAATTAAATAAATAAAAATATAATATTTATTGTATGTTATATATAATTTTATTAAAGTTTTAATTTTTTCATAAAATTTATTTATTTTAAATTTTTTACACAAGTTAAAAAAATGGTTGTTAATATATGACAATTGACATACGATATGTGAAACACGATATTTACCCATACAGGTGTCCTCTACACGTGCCGCCGGTAACTACTCCGCACTAGTAAAAAAAATAATATTTAACAACACTAATTCAAATAATTTATTTAAAGAATTTTGAGATCTAGTGCCTTAAGGGTACTAGATAAAATTACTAGAAGTAGAAAAATAATCATAAAAGTACATTATTTCGTCTCTCGAAAATATAAAAAATTACACATTCCAATACATTTTTACTATATTTAAGCTCTTAAATAGTATCCTTAGGGCACTAAATATCATTTGCCTTATTTAAAAAACGATGGAAAAAAAGAAATTTTAAGTTGAAACCACTCGGTTATTATACAACCGATGGGAAAAGTGACTTTTATAAAATTAATCCAATCAGTTAATATGTAACCGTTGGGAAAAAAGTTTTAAAAAATAATTCCAATCAGTTTTGGAGTGAATCAATTGGAAAAATCTACCATTTATTTTTAACTCTAAAGTTTTCGAACGCGAGATAGTAAAATGACTTTTCCAAACGGTTGTCGTAAAATAAACAATTAGAAAAGTACTATTTTCGTTTTAAATTATGATTTTTCCAATTGGTTAAACATTCAACCAATATGCCAAATTTTAACGTTAATAACACCATATTAATAATGTCCATTAAACTTTTTTTATTATTAATAGCATTGAAACAAAATATAACACTTAAAATACAAGTGTTAATATTTGATATATGTCCAATGATAACACTTTTACAAATAAGTGTTAATAAAAGCTATAATTTTAATAACAAATATTTAAATAAGTGCTTTTAAAATTTAAAATTACTAAAATAAAATGCAAAAATATAATTATTGTAGGGACTAAAGCTTATACTTATTATGAAACCTAATTTATAGGGTCTAAAAACAAGAATTGTGAGTTAACTTAGTATAAAATAATTTTTAGGAACTAAAATAAGAAAAATATTAACATCCCATAATTTAGTGAGATTCAATATCTGATTGAAAATGTCAAAAATAACCAATTGAAAAAGTCCTTTTTCAACTAGTGCCGGCTTCTTGGACTCATTGTCGGATATCTGAAACTGAAACCTTTTCTTGGCTCTCATCATTGTTTCTCCAACATTTCCTCTCACTCCATCTCCTTACTTCACTAAACTTTTTTATTCGCTTTTTTACTTTCTATTTTTGGGTTACAATTTCCAATTGAAGAAAGGTACATCAAAATATTATAAACAGTGAGACTTAGTAATACGTATGTATGGTCTCGAGACAAAACATAAATATATATATGTATACATAATATAATTAATTAACTAATTAAGTAGTAGTTGGTTCTACCAGATGAATATTAAAAGTTATACGTACAGATCCTGGATGCTAGACAATATTTTAAGAATTTAAATATTAATGCCCTTGCTCTTCTGATTTTTCTAAATATGTTTCTGCTGAGAAAAAACCAAAACAAAAATGTGCGTGTTATTAATTTTGGTTTTTCTATTTTATTTATGTTGAATTGTTGATGATTTGTGTTTCGGTACGGTGAAACACAAGTGATGCCTAGCTTGGAGAGAAGCACTAATTTTATTTTATTTAAGTAATCTCATAGATAGTTGAATTGGTTACTAATCTAGGGAGGGAAATCAACACATGCACATACAGTAGCACATATAGCAATAATAGAAACTTTAGATATTAAAAAAAGATAAGGATAAGAAAGTGGGACGACTATGTATCATTATTAATAAAAATTTATGAAATGTACGTTACAAGTATGAAGACGATGAATCCATGCATGACCATGTTTATGAAGGTTTTCCTGGAAAAATAAAAACAATGGGTGAAAAAAAGAACCTTAAGTTGATTGAATTGTTGATGCATGATGATGAATATCTAATTAATTACATGAAGTGATTGACATCTAAATTAAAATATGTGGGATCTGAAATTTCAACATGTTGCTTTGTGTACTGTCATCTTCGGCGATGCTCCCAATCCCATTGATATAATTGGAGTTGGAATTCAACGGTGTGGGACTTGAGGATGGCGTGGACAGAACCGAAGCGAAGCTACTGAAGTAGTTCTGATTGTTATTACTATTAGAATTACAATTGAAGGTAGTTGAAGCATCTGATAATGGAGGACACACGAGATTTTGATCATTATTATAATAATAATGATAGGTTGATAATTGAGGGACATAGTAGTGATCATCATCATCATCCATTAGGGTGCTTAACTGATCATGTTGTCGGTAATTATAATTACTAATGTCGGTGAAACTCGACGGGTATGTGTCCTCCACAAACCCTGGTTGAGTTAGATCATCAGGCAATATTGTAAGCCTAGAAGGAGGGGTAGATTGGTCAATTTGTGGATAATGATGAGAGGAGAGAAGTGAGGAAGCTAATTTTAGGAGCTCTGGGTGAATGCCAAAGAGGCTTTGTTGTGAGGAACCACCGTACAGAATCGAAGACATGTCTAATAGGTCAAGTCGCGGTGTGTGTGTCACCGGATCGATCCCCATCCGCAGAAGCTTTTTTCTAATGTATGTGTTCCAGTAGTTCTTTATTTCATTATCCGTTCTTCCTGGTAACCGAGATGCAATTGTCGACCACCTACACATAAATTAATTTCAACATTATTTTATTTGACTGTCTTAATTTACAAGTTAAAAAAAAGAAAAGAAAAGAAAGAGCGATGGAGGGCTTATAATGACTTACTTGTTGCCAAGAATGCTATGAAGGTGAATAATTGTTTCCTCTTCTTCAAATGAGAACCGGCCTCGCTTTATATCTGGTCGGAGGTAATTTGTCCACCGGAGACGGCAACTCTTCCCACATCTTTGCAACCCTAAATTAAATTAATTAACATTTGTTCAGTTAATAATGATAAAAGTAATTAAAAAGGAATTATTAATTAATTTTTGAATAGAATATAATGCATTAATTATATGTACCGGCATTTTTAGGGAGTGTCCTCCAGTTGCCAAATCCATGTTTGTGAATGTAACTGATGAGTTTGTGGTCCTCTTCAGCTGTCCATGGCCCTTTCTTAAGACCATTTTTTTCACAACAAGGTGTTCTCCCCATTGATGGATGAATGAATATAATAGATAAATTGTATGTGGGAGTTACTAGTATAGTATAGTACTTGAATTTGGACTGGTTGGGTTGTGTTGTGTTGTGTCGTGGGTATAAATAGAAATGAAAGTACAATTTGGGGAAAGTCAAATGGATTCGGTGCCGTCCTTTGTTTATAATCTATCTCTATATATGCTCATTCGCTACGTCTCTCCTCTCCTCTAATCATCTAATTAATTACTTACTAATACTATATCTAGATGTTATTTTGTATAAATATCTTTAAATCACATCCATCACTATCGTAACTCGTTTTTAAATTTCATTAATATTTTAAATTATGTAAATGGAAGTAGTGATGAAAAATAAGATTATTATATTATTATGTGGATGAGGGAATTAATTAAGATGAGATGGAGTGTGAAGGCATACAATAATATAATATAGTTAATGCATAGTAGTAGGGGGGAGTGTGATCCCCTACCCCTAACTTTCTGGATTCATATTAGCTGGAACACGAACCGCACGCCACGTACTCTCCGACCCAATATTATTGCTTTTTGTTAACGAGGCCATGACGTTACAGGGACAACTCGATCGGCGTTCGTTTTCTTCTTATTATTTATTATTTTGTGCATGGAACGTGTTTTTCCCTTTTTCACTAAAGCCCTTTTATCAGTTGAAATGGCTACCATACCCCTGCTCATCTCTAGTCCACCGCTCTTAAGACTGAACAACCTCATCAACGCAATAAAATTAAAAACTAAACCCGTGAGTAGCTGATTTACCCCGTCTCAATGTTGACCGAAAATAAATTGAATAGAGAATATTTTAAATAAATTTTTATTAAATATATAAAAATAATTAAATTTTTTTATTTTTAAAAATATAAAATTGTTCAAAAATTTATTTATATTTAATAATGGAGTGATCGAATGAGTATTCAATAACGGAGGGAGTATACATACTCTTACCCACCGTGGCAATAAAAGAGCTATTCGGTGTGCCGAAATTATATATGAAATTGGAGTAACGTAACTCCATAGGAACATTTATATAATTACGCATCATGGGGATAAGGTTTAGTTATTTTAATTATTGCCAAAAGAGTATTTTTTTCGATAATACTAGTTGTACAAATATATGTGAACATAATTGCCATTGATCATTTATTCAAATTTATTAGATTAAAGAAAAACTAACTAATTCTTGTCATTATTAATTTTTTTTAAACTTTGATATGGTATATAGGGATGGCAAAAAAATCTGCGCTCGCGAATATCCGAGATAATACCCGTCATAAATACCCGCCGGCAATACCCTTGGATACCTGTGAATACCCGTTATCCGCTAAAAATAATAAAAAAATATAAATTTATTGTATTTTAAGTACTTTCTTCCTAAATTTCTAAAGGTGATCTTAAATATTTAATATAAAAAAAATGTTATAATTTTATTCCATATGAAATGTCTTTAAAAAAATATAATATCTTCTCACTTAACTTTGAAGTTAAAAAAAAAACGTAAACGTTAAGTAATAATTATATTATTTAAACATTTATTTTTCATTTTTATTTTATTCTAATTATTAATATAAATTTTATATTAGAATATAACTTTAAGTATATTTTTTTATTTTTTAAATAAATTTTTTAATTATATAAACATTTACGAATATCTAATGAATACCCACAAATCTATAAAAACAGATAACAGGGAGTTATTACCCGCCCAACCCGTTGCCATCTCTATGGTATACACTTAAGTGGCGCCCTGTATAAATAACATTACTCCTATTCCATGACATTTTGTTGTTGTATTAAGCCATTAGATATGAATATTTTTATGAATGACAATCATTCATATTATACTTTTTATGGAGATTCTTTGATTTGCTACTCCCTTTCTACATTAATTAAATATTTATTAAATATAAGATAATAAACCGGATTCCTCATTTCCTTCAAAAAAAAAAAAAACCGGATTCCTCCTTAGAAATTGCCAGAATTGAAACATGCATGTCCTGGTGTAAAATAATAATATATGTTACGTTCTTGACACGCGCGGAGTGTGTGAGCTAATTTTAATTAGTGTACGCATGCATTTTTAATATTATATTTTATATTTAAAAGATAAAAGTAAAAGACAATTGATGAGAAACAAAAAAAATAAAACTAACAAGGCAATTTGTATATTATACGAATATATATTTATCAAATTTATTATAAAACATAAGATAATAGTTTGAAAAAATATATAATTGTGACAATATTAAAGAATATTATAAATAAAGGTATGTTATGTTTAATTATGATTAAATATATAACCTAATAATAAATTTATAATAATAATATATTTATATATAAGTAGATTTAAAGAATTAAGTTTGAAAGAATTTTCTTAAATATTTCATTTGTGTATGAAGTTATAATTAAAATTTAAAAATTAGTAGAGTTATTTCTTAAGAATATTTGAAATTATATTATTACAATAAATTTTTTTTTGTGTCGTAACATGTAGAAAATAAATTAAATAATTTAAAAACTTAACGCATTAAAAGGAGTTACATACTCGTTAAAAAAGGAAAAATAACACGTCGTTATTATTATTATTATTTTCCTAATAAATTGACCAAATCAATTTATTATATTAATGGTTAAGTGCCTTCCAATCGGATATCGATGTGCTTTTGCTTTCTTGTCATGTTTTTCAGAATTCATATGAATTGAAATTAGAGATAAATAAATATCACTTTAATTTTTGAGTCAACAATGATAATTTATATATATCCTTAAATTATCCGAAAATTCATATAGAGAACTGAGTTTATAACATTAGTTCACATGAGTTTTTGAATTATACGAAAGTTTATTTAAGTAACTGAAATGGTTATATATTATTTATTCATCTATGTCTATAAAATTTGGTAAATATCTAATAGTGAATTATTTCTGCAAATTTAAAAACTAAAGTGAATAATATTTGATAATCTCAAAAATATAAATGAACTATTATTATTGCAAATTCAAAAATCCAAATAAAATTTTATATAACTCAAAGACTTAATTATGTGAAATACTATTAGAAACTCAAAAACTTGCATTGTAAGAATTATCTTTGCAAACACAAGGCAAATGTGGATAAGTACTCTGATTATGGTAAGGTGTGGAATTAGTATTGGTTAATGTTGAGACATTAGCTTAAAAGTGTCTCACCGAACTTTGCCTAATGCACAAAAGGTACAGAGAGTCAAACGTTAATTTAATCATGCACTCGGATTCTTCCCTGGATTTGTTCCCCTTTATCTTTTATTATTATTACTATTATTAATTAATATTTCTCCTATCAGATAGCTACGATTCATAAACATGTTGATGAAGTTTTAATGAAAAATCCGTAAAACACTGTTAAAATTACTAGTTTTTAGAATCATGATTTTTGTAACGATCCACAAGAAGTTGTCCACGTGTAGTCAACAGGCATCCGTGTACACAAATTTGGTAGATTGTTAAAATTTGTCGTGAGGTGTTCAATAATAGCTCCAATAAACTTTGAAAAAATAAGTTAGAATTATTTTAGGGACATTGGCGAAACATTATACTCCTATTGTTTAGCATTATTTGCAGATACGAGATCCAAAGCTTGCGCAAATAAAGAGCAAGCACTACTATTTTAAGGTAATCACGCACATTTTTTTAATACCGTAATCATATTCAGCTACTTCTATTGGTAAGAACTACATTTCAGTCCAAATAATTCGATTAAATTAACAAAGATAAGACAATGCTTGAGAATTTATAAAGAACACCTGGCCCTCAATGGAGCTCGAGAACTTTTCTGCATGAATTTGGAATTAGTATAAAGCTTTCTAGTCTTAAGTAGTATATATGAGAAGAAATAATGGGATAATTTCCTAAGCTGCAATAAAATCAATCGAGATTCCCGAGATGAAATCGCGTCCCTCATGGATTGGTGTTTTTTTTTTAACAGAGATCTCAATTTTTATATGCTATTGGCTTAATTATATTTTTAGTCACTAAAATTTTTTAATTGTGCAATTTTGGTCTTTTAACTTTTAATTGAACAATTTTAGTCCTTCAACTTTTTAAATTGTGCGATTTTGGTCCCCAACTTTTAATTGTGTGATTTTAATCTCCCAACTTTGTCTATTGTGCGATTTTAGTCCCCTCAACCTTTTCAAATTGTGCAATTTTGCTCCATTAATCAATCTTTCGTTAAGAAGCTAACGGTTAACACAAACAAATCAATAAAATAAAATGTGCAAAAGCAACAAAATCATGTAATTAGAAAAGTTTCAAATCAAAATTGCACTGATGAAAACTCATTATAAGGGTTTAACCGTGTTGATCATTAGCTTCTTAACAAGAAATTGTCAAAAGAATCAAAATCACGCAATTGGGAAAGTCTCGAAATCAAAATTGCGCAATATAAAGTTAGGTGATCAAAATTGCACTATTGACAAAGCTACGAGACTAAAATAGCACAATTGAAAGTAAGAGGACCAAAATCACATAATTAAAAAAAGTTAAAAAACCAAATATACAATTAAGTCTATACTATTTGAAATTTGGATTGGAATATAAAGAACTTAATTACTTGATTCTTGTTTGATTTAAGAGGCTTTAATTCTTTTCGTTCTACAGATTCAAGCCAACGATTTAGAGGTTTAATATATAAATAACAACTTTTTTATCGCGGAAGGGATTGAGACCACCTAAATTTAGAAATTTTATCATTTCTTTATATATAAGAATCATAAATCTATACATTAAAATGATGGTGCCACTCCCAATAGAGATGATGCTAATCCCTTCCACCCTTTTTAAACAAAAGAAAGACATAAAATTTGAGTTAACTATTTTTTTGGAGTTATATTGTCACTGGCAATATCCATTTTATTTTATTTTTTAATAAAAATAGATGAGATACTACTATTTTTGAAAACTAATTAATTTAAATGTTCGATATATGCGAGGGAAACCCACTAGTTTTAAGGATTAAGCTTTCCAGTTTAGAATTTACTAATGAACAATCCAGGACTTATCTCGTGTCTTTGAGTATGAGTTATTTTAAAGGTAATAATGTGGCTCAAATCTATTACATTTTAAAACAATTGTCAAAAACCACCTTGCCAACTTATCCAATCTTAGGATCTATAATAAGAGATTAAAAAAATTGTTTTTGATCAAGTTTCAATCCATTAATTCAAGGCTCTATTTTTATATTAAAGTTACTATAAAGATCACAGGAACTGAGGTCTAGTAGTAAAACTAAAACTATTAAAATAATTCATTTTGTGAGTCGCTGGAAATATCATGTTTGTACGCTTCTAGGCAGATATGAGGATTTTTTTTTGTGTGTTTATAAATAATATAATTAGAAAGTCCCTGAAGAAAAAATGTAGATAAAGTAATCTAATTGAAATTCAGGTGTCCCTCAAGATACACCAAAAACTACCACTCTATCAGTAATCATTAAACCAAAAACGGTAATCAGCTGCCGACAGTGTCTAGTCTTTGTTAAAAAATTTGAATCAAGGTTTCAGAAAAGTCCATCATGAAAAATGTATAATTCTTTTGTTTTTGTGCTGGTAAAAAACCGTCTAACTCAAAATTGGACAATATCGTGAAGCAATTATGGCACAAGAAATAAATAAATGACATAATAAATAAGTAAATATCACATGCTAGTGCAAGAAAATAGAGGATACAAATTATATATCACGTTCACGTGCTGCCTTGAATGAAAATTCAAGATTAAATGCGATAAAGTTACAAATAAATAATCAAACAGTATAATCACTTCTGGAAACAATGTCAGGTTGAACATTTCTCCCACAACATCAAACTCTCGCTGTCTGAGAGATAATATGCAGAATGTGATCATGTAAATTACCGTTGGTAACAAGGACCCCACCAGAAGGAAATATAATCCGCCGGCCATTTTCATCTGCTGCAAGATCTATTTCACTGCCTTTCCAGTCTGTTACCTGATCAAATTCGATATTATCTAATGAAATTATATTATTTTAGTAAATGACAAAAGCTGATCACAATTCACAAGAAAGAAGTACAGTTATTCATACAAAACTTCCTGTCATTAGTAAATTCAGAGCTACAATTATCTACTGTTGGAAGTTTCAGTGGAAGTATTTGGATGGAAAGACTCGTACCTTAAACTACATGTCAATTATTATTATTTTTTTGAAAAGAGAGTGCGCAAAAAGATTTTGGTGGTGACTGGTAACTTAACATCTTATATGCTACATACATAGATGAAATGGTTAACAGGACCAGAGAAAGGATATGAAGAGCAAGGAGAAGCTATATCCTGTGATCAAACGAGTTCGGATTAACAAAAGTCCATAGTCACCAGAGGTAAAACATAGAAGCATGTGAACAACAATTCGTTACTACTTTTAGTTAACATTGGGGGATTGGGTTTCCATAAAACAAGATGTTGGAAGCCAGGTTCAAACAGTTGTCAATAGTATCTGACATGGGTAGCCTGTTAGCATAACATAGTAATGTACAGCTTTTGAGAAGAGATTCAGAATGCTAATGTAACTATAATACTGCATTCCATCTTATTAACAATAAATCCAAGCAAACCAGATCAAGATTCCAAATATTATGAACTGATGTTAAAAACTTAGAATGTTCATATTCAAACAGTTGAAATCATAGGGATTCAGGCAGTAGAATGATGAAAAGAGAGAACAAACTCTGAATGAGAGACTATAATATAGATATATGGCATGTAATGTTGTGTTTGATAACATGTGATATGGAAGTCAAAGCACTAAATAGTAGACTCGTAATCCCAATTAAATACTGAAACAAATAATGAAATATAAGAATATAAGAAACTAATGCTAGTTAAGAGATTATTTAGGATACTCAACAACATGTCCTCAGATAGAATAATGATTGTATGACATTTCTCGTAACTTCTAACACAAACACAGAAAAAAGCATACCTTTCCACCCGCTTCATGAATGCATATCATGCCAACAGCATGGTCCCAAGCCTACAACAGACCAAGAATAAAAGAATAAAAATAAATTAATGCTACACAAATTATCTGTTCAACTATAAACTAAAAATTAGTACGTTACCTTTATGATGGTCTTCTCTTTTGCTCGAAGAATGAAAACAGAAGCTCTACCTGATGCCACCATCAAATATTTGCATAAACTGGATTGATTGAAAAGAATGTCATGAAAGAATAAATGAAGGGAGAAGAATAACCAATGAAGCTAAGGATGAATAGTGGAACTTTTATCGCCATGAGAAAAACCTCTCGAAGAATTACGGAATGGCAATCACTCTTAGATAAATTAGTAATCAGAGCAACAACTTTTCTGTTCAAGCTTCAAAAGCTTCCTTTCAAAGAACGGGCAGGTCCTTTAAACGTTGCTAGCTAACCCACACACACATAGAATCATAGCACATCAATTATAAAAAATGTTTTGATTGGATGTAATAAAGTAGAAAACATGTTGACCAAAAAAATAAAGTAGATTTTTCAGACCTTCCACAACATGCCACCAAAAGAAGAATTTGGTTGTTCCCTACATCATCAGCATTGCCTGTTGCATTATATAAAGAAGAAAGTGGCAGTGATTCCCATGTTTGACTATCCGGAATACAAAACTTTGCTTCATGCACTATGTCACACCCATCAACAAAACATCTGGTCCACACATCAGGAGTGTTGGGTTGGCTATTCAACCTTTTTGTCCATGTTCCATGGCCAATATGAGCAATCATTATAGTTCCTGATCCAGAAAGAGGATCCGCGCCCTCCTCCATCTTAGTAGAGGATTTCTCAGATAAATCTTCCTGCCAGTTAGGACAGCCCATAACACCAATTGTGGTCTCTCCTTCAACCACAAGAGCCAAACCGACCTGTGCATTTTGGAAATCCCTTAGACACAGATTATTAATGACAAAATCAATTAAACAAATCGTGCAGTGCTCTATGACAAAAACAGCATTTATTGTAAGTTTTACATTTCGTAAGATCTACACATACAGCTTGTATTATAAACATTCCTTAAGAGGAAAGTGCATCATAACTCATAACTATAAGTATTATCACAACTAACAAGCAAAGGCTTACTCTACACTCTACAGCTAATAGCTTTCAGATGGAACTTTTAGAAACGGTCTATGTCATACACTAAATACAAAAAAGTATCTCAGAATCTTGTATCAACCTTCTCATGACTTACCACATATAAGGCTTTGCTAGCTTTTAGAAATCCTCGTGTGCCATCGATTGGATCAAGCACCTGTATTTATTCAATGGACTTGAGAGAAGTTCTGGGGGGGGGGGGGGGGGGGAACATGAGAAGCAAACTCAGGAATTCCCAATATTAATCTGTAAGTAACTAAGTCTATAAGATCCTAAACACTAATAGAAGTCATCTTGTAAAAATATATGGTTTTCACAAAACAGGAAATATAATTTAGCACCGTTGCTCATCTCCAAGAAAGTTATGTTACCAGACATCAAATATAATAAAATATAGAAAATGAAGGTAGGAATGAAATTCTTAAGATCAGAAGCTATACTGTGTCACTTTATAGCACTTAATTGAACTGCTTAGATATGCCCACCCAATATGTGGCTGGCTTTGGTCCAAACAGAAAAGCATCCTTGCCCCCTCGATCAATTGCTTTGAGTACATCATCTTGTGTCAATGGTTTAGAAGTGGAACTTGCATTAGCAGTTACTGCATTAAGCACAGTATCAGCTAAGTTTCTTGATCGCAAGAAAGCAGAGTCCTCCTCAGCGACCAGTGGTATAGAAGGGAACAACTTATTCAACTCTGTTTTGATAATCACATAAAATATAAAACCAAAGTTTTCAATCCCGTGAAAAGAATAACAGCTTCAGATAAAACATTTACAAGGCTATATGCTGATCATAATACTAGGTTAATCAGACTAGCTCATATTGGTCAGAAATTGAGTATTAATCAGACTCCATTGCCATTTTCAGAGTTCCATTAGTCCTTCTTTCAAAATAATTTGCCTTCTTTTATTATCCCCAAAATGGTAGAATAGCAGCTTAAGTATAACTGTAATCCCCCACGTTAATTTAAATTCATTACACTACCTTGGTTTCACATTTCATTCATGCACATATCAGAATTTAGAAGCATTTTAAGGTACTTCTATATTTGAAATTGAGTAATTGAGTTAATACCCAAACTTATAAGAGCTTGAACTCCAAAATCTGCCACAGTTACGGGAGTCTGGTCATTCTTTTCAAGCACCTTCCCGTCAGTGGAGAATAAAGATGATTTCACCTGCACAATGCAGAAAATCCATATAAGCTACATAACATTCTAATGTACACAGAATCCAATTTTGACAGTAACAGAAACCCTCCGCGAGATAAAAAAATCGGGGAAAAGGTGAAAAGAACATTACATTAACACAGAGACGACAAGCCCTTTGGACTACATCAACAGCAGCTTCAAGCTCTTTGTAATACTTTGCGTTTTGCTGCGGAAATGGGAGGTTCGCCCTAGTGGAAATCAAATCCAAATGAGGGGGGTTTCAGGTTTTGAGAGGAAATGAAAGTGTTTCAGTTGAAGAAGGATGGAGGGAAAAGACCTTACGTCGAAGCGTCGAGTGCTACGGCAGCGACTACGAGCGCCGCCACAGCTAAAAAATCGGACGACGGAGACATGAGAACGCAGGATATCCATCGGCATCACAGTTCAGAGTTGATGACAGATAGAACTACTGAGGAATGACGAATGACGGAACGTGGATCCTTGTTTCGCCCGGAAAGGAAATTACATTTATCTTCTTCTTTTTCTTTCTGTTTTTTTTTTGTTTTTTTTTTTTGTACTATTTTGTACTTATATTTAAATGTATGTTTGTATTGTTACAAAAAAAAAAATGCATTTTGTATGAAGCCAATTTTTTTAAAAAAGATATCCTATCACTCTATTTAATGATAGAAAACCGATTCAGAGATTCTTAAGAGGTTAGTAAGTTTATTCTAGCAAGAAATGCCCTCCCCAAAACTTGAACCATGATTTTTTTACTTTAGTTAGAGTGTGTTTTTAACACCTTCATTGATAAATTTATCTTATTTCAGAAAAAAAAACCATTATAAAATCAATTTTTTAAAAATTTATGTGCCAAAAATGAAAATTAAATTAGTTTAATTAATGAAACAATACAAAAATATAAAATAAAAATGAGTTTTTAACACCTTTATTGATAAAACTATCATATTTCGGATGTTTCAATTTATTTCTTAGATTGATTTTATGGACGGTTGCTTAATCATAATGCTAGTTTACCGGTTGCAAATCTTTGGTAATCGTGGAAATGGCGGTGTTATCTTTGATGAGGAGGTTTGGACGGAGGCTTTTGTGTTGCGAAATATTGTTGTTTGCTCAGCAGTACCGTCGTTTTGGATGTAACTCTATGACTTCGCCTCGCATGGATGTTTTTTTGGAGAATGTTACTATCCTTCAAACTGATTGTAGCTGGAACAATATGACTTTGCGCATGAGGGGTGGTGGTTTCCTCTGTGATTCGCTGGGCGGCTAGATTCAATGATTCAATTTTAGTGCTACTAAGAGTAATCCTCTTCAATCAGAGTTGTTAGCTATTGAAAATGATCTTCGTAAGGTTTGGGAGTTGGAATTCCGTAAGCTCTCCTATGAGGTTAATTGTAGTGAAACCATGACGCTCAGCACTTCATCTTCGGCCGCCATCAATTGAGGGATTTGATTGAGCAAACTCGAGTCTATTTATAGTGGGATTGAACAATGTTTTTCTCTTGTATTTCCTAGGAGATGAATCAAGTGACTGATGATTTAGCTAAATTTGATACTGGAGATTCTAATCTTATGCATGTTTGGAGATTTTTTTCGTCGTGGCTTATTCCTTTCCTTTGTAGGGATCTAACCTATTAATTTTTGCTGTTTTGTTTTGTTTTTGTATTGTATAAAAAAATGGTATATACATTAATGTGTTAATTAATGCTAAAACAATACTACCATGGATATCTCAATGGAGTTGGGATACCTTTCTTTTTCTTTTTTTGTCTTATTTTTACCATAAATCTTCACATAGTAAACAACTATTATATTCGTCTTATATTATGTACTAGTATTAGTATCATTTAAGATTTTAACACATAGTTTAAAAAATGTAATTAATATTTTTTGTTTTCAAAAAAATACTTTTTTTATTATATTTTTTTATCATTTTTATTAATTAGATTCATATCTCTCATGATAGTATTTATTAAAATCTCAATTACTCAAAAAATATATTCTCTCTGTTTCTATTTATAAGTTACATTGTAAAAATATTTGGTGTTCTTATTTATAAGTCACTTTTTAAAGTATGTCAAATATTAAATAATTTTTTTCATATGTCTTTGTTGTATTTAATGAATTTACAATTTTCAAGAATAGTGTGAATCAATAACATAGTTTTTTTAAGGTGATAAAGAATGTGAGGAAAAATATGTAAAATAAAAGAAAATTAACAAAAGGTAATGTTGGAAAACCAACAAAATTTTTGTCAAAATTAAATATTACCAATTAATTTTAACACTTTTTTGAAGATGTACTCAATGAATAACTTATAAATATTTAATAAAATAATAATTAAGGTTTTATTACAATTATAAAATAAAATAAATTATTTTTTGAATGATAAGACGGAAGAAATAGTGCACGGAGCAAGATAGTCCTATAGTTGTTTAACTTGAAGACACATGACCACAGAAACACACATTTCAAAGCCCAATGCAACAACATCATAAACCTTATCCGTGTTGTTAATTTGATGTTAAATATACTTTCTTCGCTCCTATATATAAGTCACTTCTAATCGAATCAACAAAATAAAAAATTGATAGTTAACTCATTAAATTTATTTAGAAATTATTTTTTTCAACTATACCCTCAACTTAAATATGCTAGTAAATACTTTAAAAATTCTAATATATCTTTTTCTTTCTTATTTCACTCTCTTTCTCACTTTATTATTAATTAAATATTTAAAAATTATAGAATGGATTTATATAGAAAAACTCAATTAATGAGTTAGTTAATAACTTATATTTAGGACCAAATATTTCTTCTAAGAAGTGACTTATATAGGACCGGGGGAGTATATGCGATGAAGACTCTGATTGGTAAAACTAACTTATAGCTTGTAGCTTATGACTTATAGCTTATAACTTGTAGCTTATAGCTTATGACTTGTAACTTATAATTGAGTAGAGATGTTTGGTAAAATTAGCTTATTAGGTAGCTTATATTTGTTAAATGACTTAAAAGGAAAAGTAATAATTACATATAATAAATTATTTGATAGAGTAAACATGTAGTAAATGACTAGAGGGTAAAATAGGAAAGAATTATTGAAAACTACTTTTCATAAGCTATAAGCTACTTGAAGTAGCTTTTCATAAGCTAAGCTAGCTTATGAAAGCTAGTTTATAGCTTATATAAGCTATAAGCTAGTTGTTACCAAACACCTCTAATTACTCATAAACTATAAACTCCTTAATAAGCTACAAATTAATTGTGTCAAACACACACGAAATTCTGCCTTCTCACGTGTCCCCAACTAAATGAATTAAATAAAACTAAATAAAGAGGGAGGTTTTGGCTGTACAAATATAATGTATGGATTAGTAGGAAATAAAAATGTAAATGGTATGGTTAATTATTTTTAATAATAGTATTAGAGTAATTATAATTATCCGGAATCTTTGCGGTGACAAATTGGACAAAAACACAATGAGGTGGAGGTGGATAGGGATAAGCACGACGATAACGAAATGTGTCATTTGTTTTCCGATTTGACCGTTTCTCTGTTATTATATTTATACATGTACATCTAATTCTACGCCAAGATATACGTACGTTTCATCAGTCTACGTACAGGCCTCCAAAATCAAAATATCCAAAATCCTTACGTGGCATTAGTTTGTCATTATCCAGATGGATGCAACCGGCACGTGTCCTCCGCCCACAGAATTATGCCCACGGTTAGGAAACTCCGCCAAAAGGAGATCCCATCCTGAGCCGGTTGTTTCCACCATTTCCTCCGGTGGCGCCCATGTTTTTCCCTTCATTCCGTTCTTTCTTTATAAAAAGCTTTTCCGTTTCATGCCAATTTTAGTGAAAAAGCTATATGTTTTTTGAGCAGTTCTCAGATCTAAAAGCACCTCCATTTCTGTAATAAAGCAAAAAAGGCAGTGATTATAAAAAAGCAGTGAGATTTGAGAATTCATTCTTGGTATGAGCTTTAGGTACATGAGCAGAGTGTTATACCAAAGTGGGATGAGAATGCTACAGAGCATGAAAGATCAAGGATCAAAGTGTGATTCAACAATCAAGTCTCTCAGAGATTCTACTTGCTCATCAAATTCTTCCAAGCAAGTTAGGCGATTCTCAACAATTTTTGAATCATTCAAATCTGCCAACAACAGTGAGAAGCTAAAACAGGCAGAGGAGTCTCTGCGGACTGTCATGTACCTAAGTTGCTGGGGTCCCAACTGATACTCAAGACTTAAGAGATGCATGCTAGCTTAGCTTGCCTCCATTCTGTACCTACGGGCTTTATTAATTCATTTTTCTTTTTTCTGTTCCTTTGTAAAACCTTTGTGAATACTCCTATATGTTTATGTATAATTAATTAATTATATATTAATGGCTTCATCGATGGTATTTTAGTTCTGATACTCTCATTATTTGAGCCATTTCTATCAGTTTCGATCTAAATGCTTTCGTCAATTTCTCTAATTGCTAGCGTGACTCGTTGAACATCATTGCCAATATAAAACAATTTTAATCAATTGAAGACAACATGATTCATGCGAAAACGACTTTGACAATAACTTCATTTTGTTAACGTTTTTATCTGTTCCCCATTATTCTATCTATTTTTATCAATTCAGATAAGGCCTTAAGATTTTTATTAGGGAGTTTAGTGTGACAGTGAGTAATAAACCCTTATGACTCGAGAACTGAGAAGCTGACAAATGCTTATCAAAGGCATCTTACTTTGTTTGTGACTTGTGTGGATCTTAGTGTGTGTTAATGTCAAAACCAAATTCAAGTAATATTTTTACATCCGAAATGCATCCACATAAATTTGCTGCTCAAAGTTTTATTATCTAGTCACCAGATCAAGCTATCAACTTACAGTTGGGAATAATATGTTAACTCACCGTGATTTCATGGTGTTTGGAAAAAACTGCTGGAAGGAGTATCAAACAGGAAATTGCACCTCAAATGTAATTTTAAAAGAAATAATAGTTATTCACAAAAAAAAAAGAGTAATAGTGAAAAAATTTATATTGTTGTAAACTTAGCTTTGACAAAAATATTTTCAAACGTAATTAATTTTATAAAACCAATTTTCATTTAAAATAAATTTTTAAAATACATTTTATAATGTTAAATTTTAATGAAAACCAATTAAAGCATCTCGTGGAAAGTATTCCCAATGGAAAAAGACTGTTGTATTTTTGGGCAAAAAAAGTCTTTCATTTTACAGTGAAGAGAATCTATTCCTTTTGTTAGGTCACCGAAGGAGAAGCTGGATTTTCTTTTTTTTGGTCTAATGCTATTTTTAAAATTTTCAAAGCTGTTCAGGTATCAAGATATGGGCTAACTTAATGAATATTAAAGGCCCATCTAGGCTAAATTGGGTTGGACTTAGTCCAATCCAAACAATTGGTGGTTTTATAAAAAAACATAGTGGCTCAATGTTTGAAGTTCCAACACTATCATCCACATAAACAGATAAGCCCCCTGAATTCCAATCTTTTCAGCAAATAAAAAAACAAAAAAAAAAAAAAAGAAAAGAAAAGATGAGCCCCATAATCCCAAATGCCTCATCCAGAATAAGATAGAGAATAGCCCCTTCTCTGATTGCACCTTGGAGCTCTCAGTGAGGAAACTGAAATACCAATCAAGAAATCAAAGCATCAAAATTTCAAAAAACTAATGATTTCACTACAACCCTATAAAACGTGTCTTCTTCAAACAACATTTCTGTTCAACAATCCTTCAAAGCTTGGAAGAAATTATCCTAATAGAAAATCACAAACAAGGTTGATATTCCCCCAAAGGAAGGCAGCTATACGTGTCAAATGCAGTGGGGAAGAAAAAAAAGGTGAGAGGAGAACGTTTTTGACAGTGGAGGAAGCTGGTTTGGTGGAGATTTCAGGTTTGAGCACCCATGAACGCTTTCTATGCCGCTTAACGGTACGAAACAGAACTCTCTTAATTAATTATCTCTCTCGTCAGAAACAGAGGACTCTGTTTTGTTTTCTGAATATTTTTTGATGTAGATATCTTCCCTGAATTTGCTAAGAGTGATATCGGAGCAAGAAGGGTGTTCAATTGAGGAGCTCAATGCTGGCAAGGTTTGTGATTGGTTTCTAAAAGACAAGCTCAAAAGAGAACATAACATTGATTCTGCTGTTCTTCAATGGGATGATCCTGATTTCCAATTTTAATCCTTTACTTAATAATATTCTCTTTTAAGCCACAATTAAGTTTTGTGGTGTTCGGTTATTAGTCCTTTTTCTTTTTTGGAGGGGATTTTCCGCGTTTCATGGCTCCAAAAGGAACACGTTTTTCATTTTCAAATATAATTTTATTGACTTAAGAAAAGTAATTCATCTTGAACTTTGAATTCAAACTAAGAATCATAATTATGATAAGCTCAAATGACCATGAAAGTGAATTCAAACTTTGGTCGATCCAGCCAACTCGGGCAAACCGATCCGATCCAACTCGAAAATATCGGATTGGTTCGGGTCATCAAGTATAATTGGGTAAATAATCACCAAATCGTAGCTATTGGTTCGGTTCTCGGGTCCGCAGCGTGACAACCCGCTGAAATCGACCCGACTCGAGATAATGTAAATATGTAATTTTTAAATACATTTTACTAATTTAACTATTCATTGCAGTTGTAACTAAGTAATTTATGTGCCTATTTTGTGATCTTATAAGCTTAATAGTGATCTTCTTTTTCTTTTCTTGTTTAATGACTTAGTTATTATTCGAGACTTACCTACTTATTATTGGACTTGATGGATGAATACATAGCTTTTTTTTAATAGCATTGTTCTTGTAAAGAGTAAAAAAAAAAATCTAAAACAAGATCAACAAATAGTTTATTAATTTCAAATTTTTTTTGGGTTAATATGTTTTTTTATGGTTAATATACAAAACTCGTGATCCGACTTGATTTGGATCGAATCGAATTTACCTATAAAAATAAATTGATCCAATTCAATTCGAACCGTTTTCTTTAGATTGGATTCCGGGTTAAAATCGAACTAACCGGACGCATACACACTCCTAAAAATCCGTTTGAACTAATTATACAGTATGTTCGAATTCTTTAATTATTGAAGTCTGTCTCAGTGCACATAAATTCACTCATTAATCCTCTGGGCTATAGTCTATAGAAAATAATATAATAGAGAAACACAAAAGTTGGTTACTATTGACAAGATGAAATTTTTTAACTTTTAATTTTTAATGGTCAAGTTTAATTAAGGCTGTGGTATTATAACCGTGAAATTATAATTATGTAGTTATATTATAACTTAAAACTATTGGGTAAAACAAATTTCATAATTAATTGAATTATGTTAAATTAAAAAAAAAAGAATATGTAATATTATTAGTAAGATAGTATAGGATAAATTGTGATCTCTAAAAGTTACAGTAATATGGATTATTTTGAAAATAAATTATTGGTGGTTAATTTTTAAAAGTCAAAAGTTATTTTTAAATGACTTTTTAAAAGTTAGTTATAAAAATTAAAATTTTAGAGTGAAACGTTTTAGGCTATGGGTATGTTTGAGAAACAAATTCAAAGCTTTTAGATGTGAAGTTATTAAAAGTTTTGTGATTGTGACCGTGAGATTATACCTTTAAATTAATTTATTAATTAGAACTATTTGAAAAATTGTGTGATTGAATGTATTATGTTAAATAACTAAAAAGAATAAATAATATCATATTAATAAATGTGAGTAGTGAGATGAAAAATTTGTGATTTATAAAAATAAATGAGAATAATTTATGAAGCAAATAGTTGAAAGTTAACTTTTAAAAGTTAAAAGCTATCTCATATATCTTTTTAAAACTTAATTATAAAAACTATAATCACAGTAAAAAACTTTAATCTTGTAGTTTTCAAATAAAAGTGTGTTTGAAAACACAATTTAATTAAATACTTAGCTCTTATTTTAAATGCGTTTATTTATAAATAAAATTATGAAATTTATTTGAACAAACTCTTCTAAATGAAAATAAGTTAAAAATAACTTATTGAGACATATAAGCTATTTTTATAAACACACAATCTCATTAAAATTTTAGTATTTTCCATAAAAACCTTTCACCTTTATGGAGTGTTTCGTGTGACAGTAAAATTTAACTACTTTTTTAATAATAAGTGTGTTAAGATAAGTCATACCCATCAATTAAGGTAGAAATAAAAAATATTCTTAAAAAAGTTACTTAAACTTTATATCAAACATAAATAAGTTAAATGAGTTTTTTGAAAATCAAAAACATATTTTTGATATCAAACATCTTTTAATTTCTTATTCTATATGATATTGCACATTTTAAAAAAAAAATCCTTTTAAAAAGCAAAATGCAAACTAGCGTATGATATCCCATTTTTTTCACACCTCTAAAGGCAGAAGTCAACTGGGAAACATCAATTAACTTTTTATTGTTTTGTTGGGCAGACGGCAGACCCCCACCAACACCAATACAAGAAAGTTTGCACAACAACCATTGCTTTTGTCTTTACTTTCAAACTGCAAATGCAATTGCAATTACCCATGCGCTAATTCTTCCTAATTTCTCCACCTACACCATACTACCATTACTACTTTTCTGTTAGTAACGACGAAAGTAATCGTACTAGTCTTTTTTTAATCTTTTAATTTCTAAAAAATTGTACTATAGCACTCTCAATTAACGTAAAATTTTTTAACATAGCATTATTATCGAAGTACTCCTTGGGCCCGTGTATTTATAGCTCGTTACAGTAATTCTTCTTGTTGGCAATTGTTACAAGGTCTTACGAGGAGTGGTATGTCGAGATGGTGGTGTGATGTAGTCAATATTGGAGCAAGGATAGAAACAAAGTGCTCCTTTTCTTCTTTGTTCTCTATTAAAATGGATTTCAAAAATTTCATTAGTTTTTTATTTGATCCATGGTTTAATGAACAAACATTGGCTTTTTTTTCTCTCTCGTTTATTGATGATTTCGGATAATAAATAGAAAAATATTTTTGAGTTTGCTACATCATAAAAGCACATGGACTTGGAAGATCTCTTGAGAAGTATTTTGTTTGAATGGGGTTTGGAGTTGGAGCGAAATTTTCTAACTACATTGCAAAATTATTCCATTACTTGGCTATGGAATATTCAATCCTCCTTTTAAAAAAAAAGTTTATGACCAAATTTATTTTGAATCAATTTTTCCTCTTGTGTTGGATGTTGTTTGGCTATCCGCCATTCGCAAATTATGGAGATCTCATGCTCCAACAAAGGTTCTTGTATTTCTTTGGCAAGCATTCTAGAATCGCGTTGCTACTCGGGAGAATTTGTCCAAGCACCATATTTTATCAACTAATCAGCATATTGGGAGCATTTTTTGCAGTGAGGAGACTGTGACCATATTTTCCTGCTTTGTCTTAATGCAATCACTCTGTGGCGCAGGATTTTTTTTTGGACGTGAGTTACAACTAGTTTATAGCTTATTTAGTAGCTTATATAGCTTATAACTTATGAGTAAGTAGAGGTGTTTGGTCACAAATAACTTATAGCTTTCATAATCTAGCTTATGAAAAGCTAATTCAAGTAATTTATAACTTATGAAAAGTAGCTTTCAATAATTCTTTCCTATTTGACCCTCTAGTCATTTATTACATGTTTACTATATCAAATAATTTATTACATATAATTATTACTTATCCTTTTAAGTCATTTAACTATCTAATAAGCTAAGTTTACCAAACACCTCTACTCAATAATAAGTCATAAGCCATAAACTATAAGCTACAAGCTATAGAGTGTGTTTGGTAACACTAGTTTATAACTTATTTAGAAGCTTATAGTTTATAGCTTGTAGTTTATTGTCAAGTAGAGGCGTTTGATGACAACAAGCTTATAGCTTTTATAAGCTATAAGATAGCTTATGAAAAGCTACTTCAAGTAGCTTATAGCTTATGAAAAGTAGTTTTCAATAATTCTTTCCTATTTTACTTTCTAATAATTTAGTACATGTTTACTCTATCAAATAATTTATTATATGTAATTATTATTTGTCCTTTTAAGTCATTTAACAAGTATAAGCTACCTAATAAGCTAATTTGACCAAACATTTCTATTTAATTATAAGTCACAAGCCATAAGCTATAAGTCATAAGCTATAAGCTAATTTTACTAAACAAAGCCATAAATTATAGGTGATAAACTATAAGCTAGTTTTACCAAACAGAGTATAAATTGCAAGGAAGTGTTTGATCTTATTCAAGTTCGTGCATGAAATTAGATTAAAACTAAAGGAAATTTCAATTTGCCTTTCAATTCATGGTGTTTAAATCTAATTTATTATATTTTTGACTGAATAACTTTTTATTATGTATTTTTCTTGAGTACATCTGGTACTTCCATCAATTTATCTATTTTGCTTATAGAAAAAAGAATTGTTCAGATTAGGGCAATCAAACCATAGCAGTAATTAAAAAAAAAAAAGAGTAAACAATAATGATCCTTTCTCACAATTTCATTCTTTTACCACTTATTATGCACTTTTTAACCTCTCACAACTGTAAATTTTTGTTTTCGTTTTTCTCGTTCTACACGATTGTATCAACTGTAAAAATATTATCGTTGAAAGCCGAAAGCGTGTCATTAATTTAAGTGGGACCCTCCGTCTTGTTAGTGTATCACGACACTGTCAAACTCAAAAGTTGGATAAAACCAAAACGAAAAACCTTTTGAGTTAGAAGGAAGATAGAAGAGAGATAAAGGTGGAAGAGGAGGAGAGAGTAGAGAGGGTCAGGTCAACGGCGACGTTTACCGTGAAAGGCATAAATTCCACTGCGATGGTATTAGAGTTCTGAACGGCAGAAACCAACAAAAGAAAAGAAAATAGAAAGTATATGGCGATATTAGGCGAAGAAGAGATTAAGCCACAATCGGAAGGGAAGATCTGGAATTTCTTCAAGCTTCCATTTCGTCCAACTCCTACTCCAACTCCAGCTGCTTCTTCCACTTCCAATTCTGTTTCCTCCGTTGCCAGATCCTTCCTCCCTACACGGCGTCGTCTCAAGCTCGACCCTTCCAATAAGCTCTACTTCCCCTGTATCGCCCCCTTCAACTTCTCTCTGTTTTTTTTTTTTTAACAGAAAAGATAAAAAATCAATTTCCTTATTTTTTTTAGTGCTAGGTTGCACGCGCTGGAATAATTACTTTGATTATGATCATATTTTCATTTTGCTGATCTTAATTGCTAATTTACTATTCACCTATTCGACTTGGTAGGATGGTGGTTTAGGGCTTTAAATTGATCGTTCCACAATTTGATTTTGGCGGGGGTGGGTGGTTACTGCGTTGATGTCGTTTCCTACATTTGTGCCCCTCTTGAATTCCTTTCCTCACATTTTATTTGCTTTTATAGTTCCCCTTCGGTATTAAGTGGCTATTTTGCTTTTGGATAAACCGTTATTAAGCGTTTAAATTTGCAAGGTGGCAATAATTATCGGAACTTACATGGCAACCCTTAATTATCAAACATTTGTCTTTCTCAAAGAAGACATATTTGCATGGTAGATGACACATAACATAGATTTGCTTCTAAATATTTTGAAAAATTAGCTTCCATTTGTCAATGATGAAGCAATTGTTTATTTAAAAAAAAATGGAAAAAAATCTCTAGAAATATGTAAGAGTCTATCAACAGTTAACTATTAATGGGTTAGACTTAGATCACCACGCACTTAATTAAATCTCAAGTGAATAAGCCCTTGCTTGCCCAGTTTACAGACGAGCTCACTTTAGAATTTTCTTTTCCTGAAATGATACATGTGGATAGCTCTTCGATATTCAGAAAATTAAACTAATTGAACCTGATGACTAATTAGATAGAAAATTCTTATGACTTCTTTTGCCCTTCATATATTGCACTTGCACGTGATGAAATACATGGCGAAACAGAAAACACACTTGCTCTTATTAATAGTGTGCCTGATTTTTCCTGTTAACTCTTCATGTATTTACGCTTGGTTTTAACTTTATTTTAGTATAATTTTATTTTATTTTTCTTCTAATGATCCATATGGTTGCTTGTTATACTTAATTACTAATCTTTGTGTTATGCCATTTGTTCCTTCTTTCTTTCCAAATCATGTATAGATGAGCCGGGCAAGCAGGTCAAGAGTGCCATCAGAATTAAAAACTCCAGCAAATCCTATGTAGCTTTCAAGGTATAGACTTTAGTGAAATATATACACCAGTTTATCTTTGCTTTCTTTTCCCCATGGTTTGCAGTTTTATGTTAGTATGTTACTGAGGCACTTTCACTAGACTTTATATCAACTGTCTATCTCGCTGCTTGGACCACTTCATTTATTGCTGTATGAATGAATGATATAGTATTATACATAATTTAAAACCAGTACCAGAATTTATTGCTGTATAAATGAGAATTTATCTGCATATATTTTAATCATATTATTATTTAACAATGTTTCCTGATCCTTTTTCGCCTTGTTGTGTATATTCAGTTTCAAACAACTTCGCCCAAAAGCTGTTTCATGCGCCCTCCTGGGGCCATTCTCGCACCTGGCGAGAGTATAATTGCAACTGGTAACTAATTTTTATTTCTTATTTTCTCTATGTGTTCTTTTTGTGCAGAGCATAAGATTGTTGTAAGGTGAAGTTATCTGACTAATTTTTATTTGGTTTGCTAGTGTTCAAGTTTGTAGAGCATCCAGAAAACAATGAAAAGCCAGAAAAACCCGGACTCAAATTTAAAATCATGAGCTTGAAGGTCAAAGGGTCAATTGATTATGTCCCTGAACTGGTCAGTTGATTTCATCTCCAATACTAGCTTATATTTGTGTCAGTTTCTCCTTTGAGTCCCTCCCCTTTTTATACATCAATGAGTATGGAATCACGAGTGTTTGTTCTCCCTTGAAACAGTTTGATGAGCAGAAGGATCAAGTTGCAGTGGAGCAGATTTTGCGGGTTGTTTTTCTGGATCCGGAGCGTCCTAGTCCTGTAAGTGCTGAAACTCTTATCCTTCTTTTCTACTCTTTGACAACATTCTTGCTTGTTAATCCTTTTCTTTTCCCTTTCTGTTCCCTCTTACTGCATTTATTCACCTAAAGTTTCGGTTACTTGACTGTGTTAAAGACATTCAGTAATCAGTACCTTCTTTTTGGTGAAAAGTATTTTCTTATTTTGGCAAGTATATTTATAAGCTAGATATGCATATATGACTCTTCAACCGATTGCGTACTTATGAGGTTGTAACTGTCTTGTTAAGGCTTTGGAAAAACTGAAGCGTCAGCTGGCCGAGGCCGAGGCAGCACTTGAGACACGGAAGAAACCCCCAGAAGATGCAGGTCCTAGGATGATTGGGGAAGGGCTTGTCATAGATGAATGGGTGAGTCTGTTACTTAGCTTTTCAGGGAAAATGTTTTCATGGCTAGTTTTTGCTTTTTCACCAATGCTCATTGAAGCGTTTTTATCTCTATATCTCTGATTTTGTTTACAGAAAGAAAGGAGGGAAAGATACCTCGCAAAGCAGCAAGGTGAAGTGGTAGTTGACTCTGTATAGTGTGCTGATCTGGAATCTTGGAAGAAGTCTCACGGGAAAAAGTTTGTTACCGCAGCGTCTTTGTTTAGAGAAAAACTTAGGTGAATGGCAAGTGTACTTTTGAGAAACCTATGATTGTATGAAATTATCCTCTGTATATGTAGATAAGTGTTGTTGGGTTTTTGGGAATAATGTTTTTGACAGATTGATGTGAAGTGGTGTATTATAGAGTTTTTGTATGATCAATGATTTGTAGGCGCGCCAATGTTTCATGTCAAACTCAGAAAGGTTGAGATTATAAGCGCAAATAAGGGTTTAGATGATAAAACAAAGAAAGATCTTATAATGCATGATGTGAATTGTGGATGCGAGCGAGTACAATAATTAAATACAACAATGTTTTCTCGCCGATGTATAAAAAACTTAAAAGGCAACAACTTTAATAACTAAAATTGAAAATTGATGATTAGATTTATCCAAGACTATCAGGTTTTCAACGTTTTTGGTCGAGAAATCTATGCAGGATATGAAGTTTCAGCATTTTTGTGTGTTTTATCAACGAGTTGTGGTTATGTGAAAATAAGTTTTCTTTTTAGATTATTTTATGTTGGTTACATTTTTTGTGCAACCAAATATGGAAGTGACAAGCTAAGTTTAATGGGCTTAGGTTGTAATCTTGAAAAGAACTCACAAGCACTAAGATTTGAGAACACGTTGAAAACAATTGGATTAATATTCAAACAATGAAATTAAAGTAGTATATCCAAACTGTACATGGTTTCTTCCTTATAATTAGGGATTAACAAACTAAATCCGAAGGAAAACATTAGAATAAAACTAGGTTTAAGTGCTCATAAAAATAAAAATAAAAATAGGACTTGTTAAATTATGCAAGTTTTTGACAAGTGAAACTAGACAAATTTCATGGCTCCGTTGCCTAGCTCAAGTGATCCATTGCCATAACCATGATGATGATCATCATCATGGACGAATCTTGACCAATAGGGATGTGCCTTCCACACATTTATCATGTCTTCAATTGGAATGCCCTTAGTTTCGGGAAGCAAGAAGAAGACAAAGAAAGTCATGAGCATAACAAAGAAGCTGAAGAAGATGAATAAGCCAAACTTGATGTGGCAAAGCATTGTCAAGAAAATTTGAGCAACCAAAAAAGTAAAGAGCATGTTGACGGACACGTTGATACTCTGGGCTGCAGAACGAATTTCCAACGGAAAGATCTCACTAGGCACCAACCAACCGAGTGGACCCCACGACCATGCAAACGCCGACACATAAATGCAAATGAATAGCACCACCACAATAGCATACCATTTTGGTAAATCACCTGGGTTTCCACTTATACCAAACTTGGCTCCAATAGCAGCTGCAACCACTATCTGTGCACACACTCAAATTGCCTCTAGTTAGTTAGTTAGTTATAACTAACTAACTAACTAACTATATTTTGAAAGCATAATTAATAAGGACAATTTAGGTCAGAGATTAATTACCTGGCAAATGATCATCTGGATGCCACCTTCAAGGAAAAGCGCTCTTCTACCCCACTTATCAACTCCATAAATAGAAACTGTAGTGGCGAACACGTTAACAATCCCAGTGATAACAGCTGACATGAGAGCAGCATCATCCTTAAACCCAATTGAATTGAACAGAACAGGCGCATAAAACATGATGACGTTAATGCCAGTGAATTGCTGAAAGAATGAGATGAGTGTGGCCATTGTGAGGTGTGGCCTATACTTCCTCTGCAGCATATTCCTCCATGGATGCTCTACTTTCTTTGATGCTTCACTGGCCGCTACGAGGTCGTCAAACTCAGCATCGACGTCTTCCACGCCGCGGATTCTCTTCAGATGAGCCTTGGCTTTCTCGCGTTCACCGCGCTCGATCATGGAATTGGGAGTGTCCGGAAGGAGAAGAGATCCGATTGTGATGATGAGGGCGGGGACCATAGCGCCGCCCAAGCTCAGCCTCCATCCCCAACCACCTTGGATCTTTGCGAAGAAGTAGTTGAGAACGTTTGCGACGAGAATTCCGATTGTGATTGAAAATTGGAAGCCGATGTTGAGTGCTCCCCTATATTTATAGGGTGCCATCTCAGATAGGTACAATGGTACTGACTGGTTGGCAAATCCAATACCGAAGCCAAGCAAGATGCGACCCACAATCAACATCCAAACATGTTGGGCGAAGCCATTGAGGAGCGCACCCATAAGGAATAGCAATCCTCCAAAAGCATTGATATTTTCCGGCCAAACCTCCGGGTGACGGTGGACGCCACCAGGCACGACAACAGCGCCGCTAGGTACAGCGAAGACGTGAACATCGTTAACGTTGAGCTATCATACTGACAGTACTCGTTTGTAGATGTGTCCAAGTTCTTCTTCCCATACACCTCCGGGAAGAACTTGAGCAGAAACGAGTCCATCGAGGTCACTCCACCTACCACATATTTTTCAATTATTAATTATTAATAAAAAGACTGTTACTTTGAATTGAATGTATATATAATAAATAAAGAAATAGAAAGATACCTGAAATCCCAATGTCATAGCCGAAGATGAGACCACCCATGGCTGCAACTATACAAGTTGCAGTGACAAAGGGAGTGAGATTTCCAGGGTATTCCCTACCCCTTCCTCCTCCTCCTCCTACTATTCCAACCGCAGGCATTTTCACAATTAATTAATTAAGAACAATAATAATAAACCAGAGAGAAAGAAATTAAAGAAAGAAAGAAAGATCGATGTATGTGGTTCAGCAAAGTGAAATGCCAATGCAAGTCTGTTTATATAGCCACCAAAAGATACATCAATCAATTAAAAGAAAAGATAGATAGATCAATTCTGATCAAAAAAGAAAAAAGATAAAAATCATCAAGATATCAATTATGTGACACGTATGTAACTGAATATCTATCTTGTGTATGTCCAATATATATATTTCAAATTAAACCAAACGAACGACTTCTATTTTCATAACTACTACTCTGATCTATCTGTTTTTCATCAACCATTATATTCTTAGCTGTACACCGTTGGATATATGGCCCTATTCACTTCAAAAAAAAAAACATATAATTGTTTTTATAATGTCAATAATCTCTAAGCTATCGCGTTATCTTACTAAATAAAATCAAATAATTCTTATCTTTAACTTCATGTAAATTTTTTATTTTATTTATCTGATGTTTGTGAAAATAAATTCTAAGTTATCGTTATCTTCTAATTTCTTATTAAATAAAATCAAAGAAGCAGTAGCAAAGTGATAAGATATTAATTAACTATATTTAATCCAAAGAGTTATTTATATATTTAAAACAATGTGTTAATCTAAAAAATTAAATGAACTGAAGATAATGATTTTCAATTTTTTCTCAAACTTGAGTACATTGGATAAGAGTAATGAGTAGTCAATGAAATTGTCATAAATTTCCAATTATAATCAAGTTAAAATCGCATGTGTGATGGAAATAGTTTTGGTTACTTCTATAAAAAAAAAAAAAAAAATTGGTTACTTGACTTGTTGAGGAAAATATCAATCAATTTTCAATTTATCATTTAATAGTTCAATTACTTAAATGCCACATAAGGTTATATTTTTCCACAATTAAAATACTCCAATTAGAGTTGGCACGCAAGGACAAATTTCAAGTCCCCAACCAGAATTAACGGCCGCTCATGATCATGGCCATGATGAACTGATAGATATATAGCGGGGTAAATCTGTAAATTCATCAATTGACGTACATACAACACTTTTTTTTTATGGTACATAAAAACACTAGTTTTATTTTATTTTCTTTTTAAGCTCTATCATATATATATATATATATATTAAAACAAAGCCTAATCTTAGGAAATTGACATATAAGATATTATTTTATACTATTTTGTTACATAAGCTTTTATACTTACATGGTACAACCTACTTACAACACTAACCAACTCTTCTTTTCTCCTACTACCATCATTCATCTCTTTAATTTTTGTTGGGTTGCATTCTTTCTTTAACTTACTATAACTTTTCTTTAAAAAAATTGCTATAACTTAAACATGCATTCTCAATAAATATTTTTTTCATATTATTAAGAGTTACAAATGAATTAACTAATTAATAATAATAATGTTATAACTAAAATTTAAATATAATTAATGTATTAAAAATTAACTATATTTATTAATTATATATATTCAATTAATATACATTTCAATTAACTAGCATTTTTAAATTTCTAAAACTAATATTTTTAAAATTCTTTTAGTAAGATTATAAGAATTTCGTTATGCAAAAGTTAAAAAATTATTAAATTACTTCATGATCAAAATAAAACATTTTATATCTTAATATACTAATTTTTAAATCTCTTGAAATTTAATATTTTTAATAAATTTGACTAACAATTTAAACATTTATATTATTTACTATAAATTATAATCTACTTAGAATATACTAAAAAAATATGCAAAGTAAAATTTCAGTTATACTTTAGCAAAAAGAAAAACAATAATATGTATATAAATAGACACGTTCTTCATCAAAATTATACATCTTAAAGATAAATTATTATCTTTATATTCTATATTCTCTTTAAAACTATCAACTATAACTCAAAGTGACGTAGAATGCATAAGAACTCAATACATAATATGAGGTTTTTCAGTCATAAAAGTATGTGTAATTTTTAAGTTGTAGAGTATCTTCATTCCAAAAGATAATCATCAATCTATCTCTTCAGAAATACTTTTACCAAAGTTAATTTTATTTCTAAAATTTAAAAAAAGATAAACGACTCATTCATATATGTCTTTTTATATTTCATCATTTATCTAATTTTAATGTCATACAATTTTTAAAATAATATCTAAAAATAAATACTTTTGATGTTTACCTAATATTATTTAGTCATGAAAGTCTGAACTTTTAGGCTATAGAATATCTTCATTTAAAAAAATAAATCAACAACCTATTTTTTCATAAGTAATTTTATCGAAGTTAATTTTATTTTTAAAATTTTTATTGAGATACGCAACTCATTCATATATGTTTTTAATATTTCATTATTTATCTAATTTTAATTTCATATAACTTTTTTATACATATTTCATATAATTGTTTAAATAATGTCAAAAAATCAGAACACTTTTTATATTTATCATAAATTATTTTCTTTTTCAATCAAATTCATGAAATTTAATTATAATAAGTTTTGTTTTTAAGAAAATTATTCCTTAAAATAAATGATTTTTTTTTACTCACGGGATTTTCATTACAATTATGTTTTAAATATTTATATAACAATTCTATTTAATATGAATTCATATTTATTTATGTAAATTGTTCATATTATAAATTATATTTTATTATAAAAATCTATATACAACATTATATGTTAGCATAACTTTTTCCTCGTATCCACGCTATACTCTCTAGTTCCTTATTATTTGTGTGTTGATTATTAAGCACCCAAGCAATCAAACACAATACTAGTGGTTTCTTTTTTTTTTGGTACATAATACTAGTGGTTTCTTTAATCTGTTAAGAGTCCACAACAAAAAGTACATCACCTAACTAGCATTACAATAACGGTGTCATTTTTCAGAAGTTAATAAGAGTGGTGTCATTGTTAAATGAGATGGTGAACTTGCTTACTATATTACTCATTTTGTTCTTTTGTTCTTCTCTTTTTTTAGGTCCAATTTTTCTTTCTCATTTTGAAACTATGTGAATCGTTTTTTCTGCCTACGCATTGCTCTGACCATTACATATTTGGTCCAAGGGCCAAGGCCTGGTTTGTACGTATTCTTTCTGGAAACTACTAAGGAAAAAACAAAGATTACTCCGTTGTGGATTCAAAGACAGTCATTTGCAATCTAAAATGTCTTAATAACTTTTTATACATTATAAAATAAAAATACAATATAGGAGCAAATAAATCCAACATCTATCTTTTCCATCAAGAGAGACAGAAAGGTAGTTAGTTAAAGACACTGAATGTCACAAAATTTAGGTAGAAGGCAGCTCCTTTCTTCGTGAACCAATTTGCCATCTAATAATCTTTCTTAAGAATATACTCCACTAATTACGAGATAACAAACTGTGTATGCCATAAGCAACACTCCAATATTTTTAAAGAGAGAAGGAGAACTAAACCTGGTAACCAAACTTTTGGTAGGTTTTCTTACCCTACTATTCAGTGGGTGACACCTATCATGGTGCACAAGCACAACTCTCTGATCAAAATAGTGCTATAGGCCTTCATCAACAAATACACAATAAATGAAATCATTCACTTGGAATGAAAGAAACATAAAACATGGGTTTCCTGTGGCTTCCATCCACACCCCAATTTAGTAACAATTTAACAGCTCCCAATGTTAGTAGCCTAACTTGTTCCACAACTACACATTCACGTGTTTCCCATTATATATCTTGCATTGCATTGCTTAGCTTTACTCTTTTTACAGATTCCAAGTACCTCTATCCTCACCCAGATTTAGGAACTTGCACCTCCACATTGTTATTTTATCAGTATCTTTAGAAGCAAATAGTAGTAGTGATTAAAAAGGGGCATGCACAGAAGGAGAATGGTGTTGCTTCACTTTGTTGTTTTCTTATCTAAAAGATCCAGGGCATCAAGCATGCAAAGGATTGACAAAATAAGGAAGCTGCTATATTATAAAAAAGACAAAACTAGCTAAGAGACAAAGTAATACAGACAGAAAACTTCATCTATCACTATCTCTTTGCATATAATGCTAGATGAAGAAAAGCAAGATTGCCACTACTCACATGCCACTGAAAGATCAATTTCATCCCCACGTGACTACAATCTAATATTTTTAGAATGCAAACTGGTGTAATAAATGTCATTACTCATTATAAATTAAACATCCTTATATGTAATATAATACTAGTATGATATAATAATATAATATAATCCTTTTCCTTCTTCACAAATAAACTGCCAGAGTATATCCTCAAGAAAATCTACAACAAAGAATTCATGATATCACTAGTCACTACTCACTACTACTGGTTACAATCTCAATAATAGAAATGCTGTGCAACTCTTGTCATGGACAAGCACAAGGCAAACGAAGGGGGGTAAAAAACAAAACTGAAGAAAGATTGAGATGAGGAAATAAAATTAGCAAAACTTAAAATACATTTATGTAAAAATATACAGTTAACAGGGGGAAAAAAGAATTACATTCAAGAATGCCAGATTCCACTCAACATACTGCGGAATCGGTTTGTGGACAGCTTCCTCACAAGTCTCTTGGCATCAGAAGAAACTTCAGCTTCAGCAAGTCTCTCTATGTTTTTGGCATATCCAGAATTAACAATCTTTTTCCTCCCACTATTGCAACTTGTCAATGATATTAAGACAGAGATTAAGAACTTTTTGTTACCTGAAATTCCCTCCTCTGGATCTAGCAATTGGAGAAGAAGAGAAATATTATGATCATCCTGCACGAATATCTTTCTATTTTTCGGTACCATAACCATGCTAGAGAGTGCCTCAGCTGCCATTTCACGAACTTCAAACGATTTTGCATTTAGAAACTTAACAAGCTCTGCCATGAACCCTGCATCACCTAAAGCTTTCTTAGCCTCCTCTGATGTTCCGCACAATCTCAACGCTACTTTCAGTGCCAACTCTTGAATCAAAACCTCCCCTTTTCGAACATAATATAGCAGTTGATCCACAAAGCCATAACTTAACAAAATACTTACACAACTAAATGAAGAAAAAAATAAGTTTTCAATAGCTCTCATAACAACCTCTCTGGTTTTAGATGAATGCGTCCATTTAGGATCCAAAACACGCAACAGAACACGGATCAAACCTTCTCTAATCACTATCTGCCTTACCAATTCATCTCCGGCGGCAATGTTTTGAATGAACTCCACAGAACATATCTGAATCACTTCATCCTTGGATCTAACAAGCCTAATGAACGTGGAAATCACACCCTCTTCAACCATAAACCTCTTGATTTCTTCAACACCAGCTAGATTTCTCAACACCCCACAAGCAGGACAAACCAAATCCCCTTTAGAATCCACATTGTTACAAATTTTCAACAAGGCGGTGACACCCCCATGAGCCGAAACAGACCAAGCATTATCTGAATTCTCAGTGAACTTTTGCAAACACCTGGCAGCAATAACTTTCCCAGACTCATTCCCAAATTCCAAAACACGAATCAAAGGGGAAATAACCCCAGCAGCAACTAAAACCCCTTTATAGGAATCAAAACCAGCAATTACAGAAACTACCTTGACAGATTCTTCTTGAATCTCAGCCTCAATGGAGCCAAGGAAATCCACCAACACATGAACAAAGTCAGGAACTTCAAGAATCAACTTGACATACTTTTCATCTTCCAAAACAACCTCATGGAGGTTGATTAAAGCATGCTTCTTCATACCCAAATCTCCGACCTTCATCCTAGTGAGCAAGTCCCTGAGGTAGAACCTCATGTCGTCTTTGGAAGCTCCAAGGCCAGGCCTTGAAACAACCACAGCATACCCATTTGTGAGAATACCGTTTTTGTATATCTCAGATAGCTTCTTCACGTGTCCCTCCAATTTCCCCAATGTCACGTCCAAATCGCTCTGCATCAACAGTTTTCCGCTGTACGATAGATCCACGCAGCGACGCGCCAGTTGGTGGCACTCCTCCAAGGTGTCCACCATCGTCGAGAACACGCTGGAGAGTGAAGGGGTCTCGCCGACGATTATTCCGGAATGGAGCTCTTCCAGCTTGCTCCGAATGAGCTGCCATTTCCCGACGAAGACCCTGGTGGAGTGAGAGAGGGTGATCAGGGAAGAGATGAGGTGGAGGGCTCGCCGGAGAGTGGAAACGGCGGCGGTGGATGGCTGTTCATTATCACCCATCATGGTTCTCAGTTCTCAGTGGTTTTCGTTTTGGAGCAAACTCATTTCCCTTTCCCGGGTGAAGTGGGTGCCCGCGTAACAATGTTAGTGTGTGTGTCAGTGTGTGTGTGTGTGAGAGAGAGAGAGAGAGAGTGAGAGAGAATGTAATGTAATGTAATGTGCTCTGACTACAGATCTATACTTATCCTTAGATTGCAGAGTTGAATATTGAAATACTGTCTTACAGAGTTGGACTCTTCAACACCAAAAGAATAAGTAAGAGTTGGATTCTTGTGTCTCAAGTTACCGGAATACCCTTTTGAGTGCTTAGTTGGAAGTGGGCACTTTTGTCATTGTATTGTGAAAAGTGCAACTCAATCTATTGGGTGAGACCGTGAGAGAGAGAAGGTTGAGGCCAAAGGTTAATTTGTCCATACTAGAAGGATTAGAAGTTGAAAGAGAAAATAAAAGGGAAAATCGTATTGGAGCTTCGACAAAGGTTAATTTGTCCATACTAGTAGGATTAGAAGTCTAGTACTGATTAACATAAATTGAACAAAGAAGTAGGACAGATTGCAAAGGGACAGTCATGGAAGTTACTAGTTAACCCGTGCTCAAGGGCACAAGTTATTAGTTAATTGCTAGCTACTTTTCTGCAAATACCAGTAGCAGATTGCAGATACTCATTATATACAGGGAAAGTAGCTAATTAACTCTTTTTTTACTTTGGTTTAGTATAAAACGTTTAACATAATTAGGGACACTGGAATCTTTGGATGGAGAGAGAGTAATAATTGTCCTATTAGATGAATTCAAGGTTAATTAGATTAAAAATTTCATTTTCCTGTATTAATATTGGTAAATGGACAGAGTAGATGGAGGAAGTGAATGAAAATGGACCACACTGTATAATAAGAAACAAAAGCAAAGGGGGCAGCTATACAAGGACACACACACCCCACACCATGTGAATTTCTTTGTAATTGCATTCTTCTGCAAGCAGTGACCTTTTGAATTGAAAGTGAAAGGAAGTGACTCTCATAACTCATAATAACTAGATTACTAGAAGAGTTACCATTGATATGTCATTTGAGTCCTTAAAAGTTAAAATTGTCAAAATTGTTTACCTTACGGTCTCTAAATTTAGTGGAGATTTATTTTAGTTGTAGTTTATTATTCAGTCCTTAATATTAGCTCTTCAATTATAACAGTTTCACATGAGTTCTAGAAATTTTAAAAAATATTCAAATATTTCATTAAATTTTGAGTAAAAGGTTTAAGTTAGTTATCATGTTTTTTTTTTTTGAAAATTTTCAATTTATTCCAAGAGTCCTTAAGTTCAAAACGTCGAAAATGTAACTGAATAAAAAGTACAATCTCAAAAATTAAATTGAACTCTATTAAAGTAAAAAAATTAACTAAAGTGGACAAACATAACAATATGAAACACTACGGGCGTTTGGTTCACGGATCACAATATTTTCGGGAATGCTAGGTTGAGAATGAATATTTTCACGTTTGGTTGCAAATAATAAAAAAATATTGTCGGGTAAATTTTGTTTTCAGGAATCTATATGCCCATGATTTTATGGATTTTCATTCCCACCTAGAAAGATGGGTATCTACATTCCCATGACTTGGGTAACAAATTTTTTTTTGACTAAATCTCAAAATTACCCTCACAATTACTCGCCTACAATTTTTATGCTCCCTCCAATTTGCTCTGCTCTCCCAATTACCTGCCAAAAGTTTTCATGTCCCCTTTAATTCGCTCTACTACTAATATGTTAATTGCTTAATTTACATGAGGTTGAACATGCATTTTATTACTTTATGGGTTAAGAAATGTTTTATATCTTTTTATTGTTTTAAATAAATTACCACATATATTTTGTAAAACTATGATTTGTTTTCTCATTTTAATTTAAATTGTTAAGTAACATATAAAAATTTAAGTGATAAAATTCAATTTGATTTAATATGAAAAAGTCGAACTAAAATTTTTAATAATTAATTAATGTTATTTATTTTTTAAAACTAATTATATTACTATAAATAATTTTTACAAGACATAAGATGAGACAACAAGACTATTTTAATAATTATAACTTATCTTCTCATATACATCAAACATACATTTTAAACATTCCCAAGAATTTCATAAAATATTTCCAGGAATAACAATTATCAACCGAACAAGTTATGTTAAAATACTTGGGAATGTATTCCGATACCCGAGAATGTATTTTCAAACCTTGAAACAAACATCCCCTAAGGACTAGTTTGTTTTCTGTTTTTGAAAGTAGTTTTTTATTTTTTTTTTAAAAAAAAATCCTTTTGACAGGCTAGTTTTTAAAAATATTTTTTAAGAATAATATGTATTTTTAATTTTCTGAATTTACAAATAAAATTGCGTTGAAAACTCTTTTTCTTTTTTTTAAAACAGCTCTTAAAAATAATTATGTATTACGGTTATAAAAAAAATTAAAAACAATACTGAATTAAACAGACCCTATGAGTGTTCTTTTTTTTTTCCAAACTATGAATGTATTGAGTGATGTTTTATATGCAATTTATAAAATTGCAACCGATTCATTTTCTTTTTGAATTAGCCATTCTTTTTTGTTTGAATTGGTTGAAAGTTGTATTGGATGAATAATGGACTTGTTTAGTTATATTTTTACTACAAATAAAAATATTTTTAAAAGAAATAAGAATTTTATCAATAAAAGTACTTATATACTGTTCCATAGTAAAAACTGATAGGCCCATAGTAGTAGAAGGTATTCAAGAATACTCTGTTTTCCTACCTGTTTTTGTTGGTAGAAATTGCACACACGAATCCAACCAAAGGCCAAAGGGGGAATCAACAGTCAACACCATAGAATACAAGAACCCCCAACACTACACATTTTGCAATGAAATCTAAACCACGTGATCACCTTATAATCTTCAATCACTCTCTTTTTTTTTTGGACTGAATCTTCAATCTAATAATCAAATGATGCGTACATCTTACAAAGTGTGAATGTTTTGAAGATAAAAAGGAAAGGAAGGGGTTCACGAGAGAGGAGGGTCCAAAAAAGCAAAAGGGTAAAGCTGCCTCATGTCATGACAATCCCCAAAAAAGCTTCAACATATTAATTCACCAACCAAGATTATCAACTTTTGCAGAATTCAATAAATGGAGTAAGTAATGAAACCTTGGTACGTGACAAATGGGATACTAGTACTAGGTAAAAAAAATTAAATCAAATACTATTGAATACTTAATTCATTATGTAATTTGGTGTCAAATTCTCAACAAATTAAACAATGTCAAAGCACTAAATTCTTATCAGATGTATAAGATGTGAGCAGTCTGATAAACGTACAACCAGTGAGTGATCAGAGCTTGGTTATTGAATAAAGCCTAGTACTTTGTGTTCATGGGAAAAAAAACATAACTCAATGGAAAATAAAAATTACTGCAATACATTAAAGTTAATTTATTGTTATTTTTCCAATTCTGCACATCAGCACTTGTTCCTTTTGCTCTGATTTTCATCGTTTCATTCATTTGTGCACTTCCAATATAGGCCTCAGTTAATTACTTTATATCATGCCAAATGAATCAAAAGGCTTATAATTCAATTTTAGCTTGTTAAGGCTTTCTTCCACTTGTCATCATGGATTGTGTGTTTGGCAAGGTTATGATTCATGATCACTGATCATCATTTGGGTTTCAAATTCACTGTTGAACCAAATCATAAATTAGAATTGGCCCTTCTCAATTTGAGTCAAAAGAACCGTGTGCTATTATTATGTTTTGTTTTTCATTTCTTACATATGTTTGGTACAGAGTGGCATTGATTTATATTTTAAAAGCAATGCAATGTAATGTAATGCTACCTTTGAGTAGGCAAGAAGTGAAATTCCAAACAGCAGGTTAGCAGAAAAGTCTTAAAATATCTTAGCTTTGAAGAGAAATGTGTATATTTAATTAAAGTTAAACAATATTTTGTGTTGCATCAATTCAACAAAGGGACAAGATGCTCCTAACCAATATGACAGTCAGGGAAATAAAAATACAATTGGAGATTGCTGGTTATCGCTTCATCGATCCTAGTTCTGCATAAAAACAATACGTTAAGTAATCAGTTCACTGCTAGCTATCATAAATATTTGTTGTACAGTAATAATTCAATTATTGTGCCAGTGAGTTTTTTTTAAGGTTTAAGCAATCAAATTAGACTTGAATTAACATAGATTGATGATGCACACACATATATGCAATACAATAATGCTACATAAAATTGTGACTTATTTTAAGTTTCTTAAATCTTTTAGTTAGTATATTCCTGGTGCTTTTGAAAACTTATGTTTATTGAACTTGAACAAAAGACACATGTTCAGATTTGAGGATCCGTGAGTTATTGTTAAGATCATGATGTGATAGTCTCATGTCGATTTATAATATGGTCATGAAAGAATATATGAAGTAATCATTCTATGATCAACTAGTTTTTGGGATTGAGTTACAAAATCTGATAAAACAAAATAGTTTATTAGCAATCATTTCTTGAATCTTGATCCATGTAATTGACCAAACCTAAAAAAAAAAACGAATATGGAGTCGGCCCAACAAAATTTTAATTGTTTTACTAAGTCGAACTTACCCACATATTCAACTTAATATTTAAAGTTGTTGGTCACACCAATTTGTTGCTACTTAAAGTTTCACCCTAATACATTCTTGAATTTGAATTGCCAACAGCTTGTAATGTCCTAATTATAGGTACAGAACATTTAATTTTTCTTTTATGTGTTTTAATTCCCTGATTAATTACTCGCCATGCTTTTGCCATATTTATGCCAGAAGTAAGCATGATAAAATTTGAGAAAAATTGGCTATATATGTATGTATATGAGTAGAAAATCAAGTGTAGCCATATGCATCAAACTCCAATGTTTGACCTATGATTATGATCATGGTTATGGTTATGGACTAGTATATAGTAGCAGTGTGCATGATCTTCCAACTTAAAGAATATTTATGGGCCTGTGGGACCAAGGCTATACGGTTATTATTAGGTAGAAATTTGAATTTTGAAGAGGATGCCTTGCGAAAACTTTGATGTCATAATGCACTAATAAATATTGTTATATATATAGAGGCAGACATGAGAAGTACCCTGTTTTATGAATAATCAAGTTGCTGCATGATCATACACCAAACATGTACTATTATCAGATAATAGACATTCTCTAAGCCTCGTCATCCAAGTTAATCAAGTTATTATTACTTTACTTTTAAGTGGAGTTTAGAGGATACATTTTTACAATGGTACCGGTTATGGAATCACACAATCATTGTACGAAAAGTGCTTCATTAAAACTGTGATTAGGGGATTCACATTATTATTGGAATTGGTTCGTGACTAGAAACTCTAAGACATTGTTACTTTTTTCTTTGTCTGAATGAGACATTGAAACTGTAATCAAAGGCTTGCGTTGCGGCTCAAATTGGACAGGATTTTCTTCACGAGGATAAAAAGCATGGCTTATTAATTTGCTATTAACACCAATTGTTTATTATTTGACAACTCATTTTTTAGTTTTTAAATCATTTTTTTTTTGTAAATATTACTTCACAAACATATTTTTTTTCGACCGGACACAAGCTCACAACCATGTTAATTCATAATACAATCATAAACATGTAAATAGTAAACTTATACATAAATTGTATTTTTTATTATCCAATCCTTAAATTGATGTTCCGATTTATATTTATAATTTGACTGAATTTGATAAGCGAACATCACATAGCATCTCCGAAACAAAGTCAGCAAAACTCGGAGATTAACAACAATTTTTTTTAAAAAAAAATGGTAACCAAAGAAAAACAAATCTCAGCTGTGCCAGCTAGGCTGGGGGAGTCTGCTAGTGTAGTTATTCAAAGAATTGGTGTGACAAAATTTTTGCTATATAAAATGAAATTCAAGAATAACGAGCTCTGCAAAATGTTCAAGTTCTCACTTAGATGCGACTTGAGTCCCTCCCGAAAATAAAACGCCTTGTCCAGTCTGTAACAACTAGCGCCCTTGTACGCCAGCTTACTTGCTTGCTGTTCAAAACATTGAATGAATTTTAGTTTTTTACAACTTGCTATTAAGAATGTCTCATAATTTATTCTGTGAATATAAAAACATGAACAGTAGCAAAATATACCTTGCATAGACAGAATACCACAACCATTGACTGCTATGGCCAATTGAAACCCAATCCCCAGGAAGCTGGGCAGCTGTCTGCTCTCCTCCCAAAGGAGCGAATTGACCTAAATGCTTGTACCTTTGGGAACAATGAACCAAGTGTTAATGGTTAACAGTTGGATCAATCATTAATGTAAAAAAAAAAAGGGGTAAGAGGTCAGAGATTGTAAGTTAGTGAGGTGATGTATTATACCTAAAGGGTTTGAACCGATGTCGACCTTCTCCCCTGAACCTGATAGGACCCTCTGGATATGTCTCACACTCTTCCATTCGGTTGAAGCACTTGGCCAGGTAAATGCCTTGCTGAGATGCAACCTGATATAAATTTTCAAATTCAATATCATATCACTAGGAAACATTCATAAAGAAATTGCCAGAGAGTGCCATAAGCAAAAAATGATTTATGACATGCACCTGTGCTGTAGCAGGAAGAAATTTCATCTGAGAATCCACTTTGGAAAGTGCAGTTTTGAGTTCTTCGATATTCAGTTCAATTGACTCTTTTTTAGTATCTCCCTTGGCTTCTTTCAATAAATCAGCAATGTTGCGCATCTGTTTACTCTTCAGATATAGCTCCACCTGGGGGTATCTTTCGCAGATGTCTTCCATGACCTCTTGAAATTCTTTGACAGTAAGTGTTCCAGAGTTCTCTTTGTCAGCCTTCTTAAATATCGCGGCAATATCTTCCTAAAATATCAAAATCAATATACAATTGGCATTACCAACAAGAACATTTGAAATTGAATGTAAATGAATGAGTGTCAATTAACTCAGTCATATATAGATTGTTAATTAAGCAAAGAAAAAAAATATGCGCTCTGTTTAATGGTTAACGGATGGAGAGACCTTCCTATATAATTAAAGTTAAACGCATGTCCTTAATGAAAAACAGAGGAAAGATAAAAGCTAGCTAGATGGAAAATTACATTGCTGAAACTAATAATTTAGTCTATTGATTAGATTATCACAGTGCTTGAAAATAAATTAAATATACGGTGGAAACAATGTATCAGATACCATGACTTTTCGCTGGTTTATCGTAGCGCAATCACCAAGCGCATACACATTGTTGCATCCTTCAACCCTCAACCATTCGTCGGTAGCTAGAGCACGCCTGCTAGCCTGCTTAGAAGAGACAATGATTACTGAATAATAAACGAAATACGTAAATTTTATTTGCTGATTGAACGGTAGATATACAAATAACAAGAGAAGCCGAGTATGGAATTATGAATCAGCAAAGATAATTTCTAATACACTGGTTAGGGTATAGAATTCATTTACAACTCATTACACAAAACATTTTTCAATGTCTAATTTCTCGTTGATGTATGGTACCTGACCAATTTGTGTCATAAAGTCTTTAATAAATGGACGTGTGCCAATACCCGTTGACCACACAGCCATTCCATATGGAATTGTACTAATCTTGCCTCCATTTTTAAGTTCTTTGGTGGAAATTTCTTTCTCAGATACCTTCACAACCATGGATCCTGTTTTCACTTCAATCCCATCTCTTTGAAACTTGTCTTCAGCAAAAGTGGTGATTCTTTTGTCAAACCTATGAAAAGAGCAAGAAAACGAACCAACAGTGACAAACTAAACAGTGAAATCAGTATTTTATCCACTTCCAGGTTTCACTAGAACATTTTCCTATCCTTATTTATTTTTTAGGAAAATGTTTTGCGTGCTTACATGCTCAAGATATGATCTCCGGCTTCCAGAAGTGTAATTTTAAATAAGTCTTTGATCTTAGGATATAAACGGACCAAATCCTCATTGACAAAGTCATGAAGTGAGGCTGCAAACTCGACGCCAGTTGGCCCACCTCCAACAATAGCAAAATGCAGAATTCTCTTCTTCTCCTCTTCAGTTACATCGGGCAAATTTGCTCTCTCAAAGCAGTCAATAACTGTTCTTCTAATCTTTTGAGCATCTTCAACTTCCTGCACACGCATAATCGCTAATTAAATAATTTAAAAACAAAAGCAAGCATAAAAGGCATAGACAGAATTCGATGAACACCATAGTAACAATGGATTAGCCCCTGCCCTGTTCCCCTGTCTATTTTGTTAACCGAAGGAAGCTTAATTTTCTTAAAAGTGTTGTACTCCATAACATACTGAAAGTATGGGCATGATGGAAGCTACCTTCAAGAAATGGCAATTCTCCACCACTCCTGGAGTATTGAATGTGTTGACATTAGCACCCACGGCGATGATTAAGTAGTCATAGTCCACGGCAAATTCTTCATTTCCATTCAAATTATTGTTCCCTTTAGAGCGACAGTAAACTTTCCTATTTTCTGCATCAATCTTGACACATTCTGCTTCATTGAATTGTATGTTCAGCTTTTTCTGCACGAAGGAAAACAAGTAAAAGGGCAAAATTTAAATTATCATCTTCAAAATGTCCTATACATGTAGTATTTTTATTGAAAAATAAAAACTTGGCATAAAGTAAATTGCTTCAATTGCAATCTAATCACCAAAATCCGCATCTCGTAATTGCAAATGGTGGCCGTACCAACATTATAACCTTCGTGATTATGATGAGCTACAATGCCAATTGTAGTATTTCATATATATATATATATATATATATATATATACATATATATATATATATATATATATATATATAGTATAATTAACATAAAACAGGTAAGAATTTATAGTTTAAATGGCACTGGGTGAGATAAGGTGGAGTTCTTGGAGCAGTGGTGTAGATTTAGGAGAAAATTTAGTATAATTTATACATGTATTTAGCTGATAAAAAAAAATTAACATAAATCAATTATAGTAAGAAGAGAAAAAATTTCAATTGTTGGAACCACAACCATTAACATTAATTAATTCTTTTGACAGTGTTTAATTATTGTAATAATGTTATGGGTGGATTCTTAACATCGATTGCTGTTGATTTGAAAATTGTTTCTGCCAAAATTATATTCCACGTTCAAAGAAAAGTGGTATAAAAAAATTTATTAAGAGTTTAATTGGTAAAGTAGTTTCACACCTTAGTGTGTATTTGGTTTCCAATTGAAATACATAACAAATGTGGATCACAAGCCTGAAAATTACCTTTAATAATGTTCAGAAGAATTCACATCCCAAATGTTAAGAAGAATCACATTTTTACCATGTTAATTCCATTTCTAAAGAAAGTAACATTAGAAGCTATTAAAAGCCATTAAACCACGGAGATTTTTTAAACATTACCGGTTTTAGAGACCGATATATATTTTCTATGTATTTGAGTATTTTAACGATCCTTTTTTTCTTTTAAGTTGGCTATAAATATATATAAGGTAGAAGTAAGAATTACAACTCCGCAAAAATATTCTAAATAATTAATTCTATTTTTGAAGATTGCAAATGATATTATTTTGCTTTAGTTTGTTATATTTATTAATGTTAGTTTTTTTAAAGATTATACTTTATTAAATTAAATATTAAATATATGGAACGTAATTTTTAGTATCATATTAAAAAGTATATGTTTAAATGTACATATTTATATGTTAAAAAAAGTATGTATTTATAATACCTTAATGAGATATTAGAGAAATGGTAGAAAGATAAAAAGTAAAAATGAAATAAAATGGCTAGAGATTTAATAAAAAAATAAAAAATGAAAACGAGAGAGAGTAAAAGACATAATATAATGACGACGATATCAGGAAAAAAAAACGTATCGATTAAATTGATAATTATTATATGTAGAAATAAATAATAAATTAGCTAAAAATTTATCAAGTTGAATAAAAAAATGTTTATGCCGTCGGGTAGGGTTCCAGTTATACTTTTAAAGTAAAAAATCAATATGAGACAGCATGAAATATAAATAATGACCTTTCTAAAAATATTCCGAACAGGTTCCACAATGCTGCGCGCTTCCACGGTGCCGCACGTAACGCTAGGCAGCAGAGGAGTGAACGCGAAATAGTTACGGGGTGATACCACTTGAACCTCATATTTTGGATTCTTCAGATTCTTCAAGAAACTCGTTGCCGCCCAACCAGTTCCCAGCACCACCACCTTCTTCTTCTCTGTAACCGGTGCTTCAGATGCAGCAACCTCACCATACGCCAAAAGACCACCACCACCACTGCATCAAACGGCGTCCATCCATTCATATAATCATAGACATCGATTGGTCATACGTCATAGATCTAAATCCAAACACAATCTTCGCATTTTACCTTCATATATACACATTACTCGCAGCAAATCGGCATAAAACTGATGGACTAAAACGGAGTACAGCAGGCTATAGCTTTTAAGCAGAGAGCAGCAAATACGAATAGAGAACAATTTTTAAATATATTGAACTCTTCAGATTTATTGCAATGCATGGATCCGTACATTTTTTAACATAAAACAGTGAAAAAAACTGTCAAAATCGCTGTAAAGCGAAAAGGAGACGAGACAAGGACGGCAAGAGATAACTTAAGATCATAAGATACATGCTAGCTAGCTAGAATTGTGTTCACTTAGGGGAAACAAAAGTAACCGTAAAAAGAAGGCGAAGAATAGTAATTAAGTAAATATACCATACGGTGGTGCAGAGGAGTACAATGTTGAGATGCGATTGATTTTCACGGTAAGCTCTAGAAAGACGCTGGAGGAGAGTGAAACTCGCCATTTTCTTGTGATTTGTATGGCGAACTTCTCAAAGCGAAAATGCGTGTCCAAAATTCCGGGAAAAGGAAAGGGAGAGAGGCGTTCGGTTGTAGAAGAGAGAAGACGGCGAGGTGAGAGAAAGAGAGAGAATGAGAATGAAAACGCAAGAAAATGGGAAACGTGGAGTGCGTGTGTGTGTGTGTGTTTTAGGGCTTTGCTTTGAACTTTGAAGGCGCTGCTGTCATTGCGGTTATTGCATTGTGGGTGAGTGATTTGGCAGATTTGCCCTCGTTTTTTGACTTGGTGGCCAAGTTTGGACAGCGCCATCCCCACCGTCAAAGCCAAACACGATTTCGAGTTTCTACATTCTTTTTAGGAATTTGATTCACTGACACGTCCGTTACCCCGTACTGGTGGGCCCACTGATTCGGTGGAGCAGCGTGCCCCTCAGATCCTGGGGCCGCCTCATTATATATTTATGTTGTCCTCTGATCTGACCGTCCAAAATTTGTTGAAGTCATCAAAAAGAATACTCCTATTTGCGTGTTTTTATATACTCCTATATAAGCATTTAAATTTTTTTAAAAAAAAATTAATAAATACTCCACTTTCATTTTTTTTTTCTCTTTTGTGAAAGCCCACTTTCAATAGAGTGAAAATGGAAAGATAGAAAATAAGAAGAAACAAAATAAGTAAAAAAATGCGGTTTTTTTTTTCGTTTTGTTTGCAAGAGAAAATAGAAAAAAAATATCAAATCAAACGTAAGTCTTAACAATAAATTTTTCTCTCCAAAATGAAAACAAAGTTGATATTAAAAGAGTATGAATCTCTACTATTCATATGTTCCACACATGCTTTTTTTTATCTTTCTTTTGATTTTATCTCAAACTAAATTCACTCATTTTTTTTATCTTTCTCTCACCTTTCTCTTCTCTCTACTTTCTTTCACACTTTAGGTAAATGATGAGATTGACATTTTATATCCTTTCGGTTAATTTTTTAATTAATTTCTGTAATAATTTTTTTAAAATAATTTTTATCATTTTTTTGAAAAAATGAATGACTAATTATTATTTGAGTTGTTATTTTTAATTAACATGATTCTCTCTGTAATAATTATAATATGAATAATTTTAAAAAATTAAATAATTTTAAGATAAAATTATCTGTTTTTCTTAGTATGTGTATGTATATAATTGACCTTACTATTCTAATTTGGTTCTTTATTCCTAATTTTCTATAAATATAATAAAAGAATAATAATGTTTTGTTGACACCCAAAAAGCTTATACCTCTCTTACACCCATAATATAATATTATTATTTATTTTAAATGAATTAAAAATTGGAGAAATGAAGGGTACTAAAGGAGTCCAGAAATAATAAAATAATGAGGGTGTAAGGTTGGTGTATGATTTTTGGATGTCAAAAAATCAGCACTCTAAAAGAATTTTCACCAAGTAAAAATCTACGCTACGTACGAAAAACTTCAAAATATAAAATGTAGGGCTTGTTTGAAACAATTTTGATTTTTAGTTTTTAAAAATTGTATTATAAAACAGTTTTTAAAAACAATTTTTAAAAAAGGTGAGAGGAGTTTTCAATACAAATTTGTGTGTAAATTCAGAAAACTTAAAACTGAAAACCAAAACATGTTTTAGATATTTTCATATTTTGGTTTTTAAATACTGAAAAACAAAAACGGTTCCCGAAAACTGTTTATGAAAACTCGACTTCCAAACGGGTTTTTTTGTTTTCTATTTTTAAAAACATAAAACTATTTTCAAAAAGAGAAATCAAACAAACCTATAATATCTAGCTAGTTTAAGCTCCTTTCATTTTTCACAAAGTAAAGTGCTACCAGAATCTCTAAAAATATACTTAACACTTAGAAACTTGTAACACGATTGATGATAAATTTAATTTATTTACATCAATGTACTATTAATTTTTCAAAAAAAAATTAACGTAATAATATACTATAAGAATTCACGTATGATGTATAACGCTCCTTCCATAGCATGTATATATTGTTACTCATTAATTGATGATGAAACAATATCGATCGTAATGATGGCATGACTTGGGGGGTGGGGTTCAATGTTTGAATCAAGTGTAACCTTTCACGCTATTGCAAATGCTTGTGTTATGTTAGGGCTACTGCCTTCAAAATCCATCAAATTAAAGCATAAAATTAAACCTTATTAGTTGGTTTAGTGGTTAGAAAGTATTATTTTGAGTAATAATTTTTTTATGAATAATATTTTGTTGACATTCAAAAAGTTTACACTCCTCTTACACCTATAATATAATATTACTATTTGATTTAAATGAATTAAAAATTTGGAGAATGAAGGATACTAAAGAGGTCAAGAAATAATAAAATAATAAGGGTGTAAGGTTGATATATGATTTTTGGGTGTCAAAAAATCAGCACTCTTTTTTATTCAAATTCTAGTAGATGTATTTTTTGGCTATGAAAAAATTACACTTTATTATCTTTGGAAAAAATAAATAAATAATAATAATTAAAGTGAGGGTATAGTCAACTTTTCAATTTTTTCTTTTCAACCTAATGTTTTTTACATGGTAACAAATAATGGTGGATTTTAGGATGAGTAAGTTAAAACTTTACTCATGATGAGTAAGTATGGATCCACCTGCTGCTGAAGGTTTCTTCCGATTTTAAACCAATGTTTTTTTTTTTATTGTATCCCCACGTAATATATCAGACTGAAGGGCAGAGGAAGTGTTTTTTCTTAAAAAATTTCTTTCACTTTACTCAATTAAATGTAGAGCCAAATCCCTAAATGAAGAAGACGATTTCGATCTCTCTAGGAAAGCACCAAAAACCCTTCTCTCTCATCGATTTGATTACATTCTTCACCACCGACGCCATCTCTCTTCTCCTGGTTTTCTCTCGTTGCAGATCCGGAAAATATTGGTGGGATTTGATCTTAATTATTTTAGGAGTTTTGAAACCCCAAATAACACAGAAGATTCGTTAATGTCGGTTGGTTCTAGTTGAAGCTTCGTTAAAGGCGTTAGTGGCGGTGCTCACGGTGTTCGCAGTTGAAGATTTGTCGGCAAGAAGGCGTCTTGGTCTTTTTCTAGATCTATATTTTTCAAATCTGAATTTGTATTTCCTTTTGTTGCTTGTTGTGAGTCTTTATCCAGTTCTATATTTTCTTTTTAGTTCTTGTATATTTTTTATTCTTTCATCTTGTATTTCTTTAGCTATTGCTTCAGATCTACATGTCTAAATTGTATTTTTGATTCAAGTTATTGTATTAAAGACAGTACTTTGAACCATTGTAAATCGCTACAATTTCATCTTCTTCTCTTTCTTTTTCTCAAAAACCAATGTTAATCCCTAAAAAATAATGTTGACAGAAAATAAAGGAAAGTGAAAAACCAGATCTGTAATTATTCTTCATTTTTCTAGATCTTAAACTTTTTCATTTTCAGATTTTTATTATACAAATCTGTGTTTGTATTTTTGGTTTATAGATCTCATCCTTCATCTTTATTCTTCATTTTCTGGATTTAAGATTTAAAATCTAATTTTTCTTTTTTAAATATGACCTCTAATTTAAACATAACCCCAATTTAATTTAACTATAGATTTCACAAATATAAGAAATCACAAATATAAGAAATTAACACCCACTTTACTAAATAACATAAATTAACACCCATTGCTTGATGTGTACTAAATTACAAATAATTATATTTTACAATTGCACCCGATCACAAGGTATCTGATAATAACAAATCTCCGTCCATTTATTTAATATTATATCTTATGGTTAATATTTGCCAACTATTTAACCGTTAAAGATGCACCATTCGTCACCTTTCTCATCTTAAACAACACCACAAATAATAAGAGAACATTTCCTAAGATAGTCCTACGGGACTTCTCTCTTTTTTTCATTTCAATAAAATGGATGCAATGACACACCAGAGTCCTCAAATTATATTTTGAAAGGACTATATCCAGAATTTATATTTTATAAGTCAGTTTAGTTTCTCACAAATTCAGTTATTTGAGTCTATGATTTTCACTATTATCAATCATTTTAATCCCTAATTTTCACTACATCAGTCATTTTATTCCCTGAAAGTCAGAGATTAAAATAAATGTTCATTAATTGAGGAACTAAAGTGACTTATTCGCACAAAGTCAGAGACTAAAATAACTTATTCGCATAAAATTAAGGACCGAAATGGTATATGACTCTATTTTCAATCATATTCAAATAGAATATTTCCATTAAAAATATTTATTTTAATTTTAATATTTTTTTTAATAAAATCTTTTGATGTCATAACAATATTTTATTTGTAGAATTTGAATAAAAACATAATTTAGATACGCCAAATTTAAATCTTACTTGAATAATACTAACTGGGATTAGTGATTAGTGTTGCAATTGAAAGCATAGATAGTACAACGGTGATCACATCCAAAACAGGCATGGCCTCCTAAAACCCAAAATAATTCCAAATCTCTAATTTTCCTTTTCACTTACCCCAAAACAAATCACATGATAATCCACTATGTTAATCTTTATTATAATCTCACATTAGTTGCAGCTAATCTCACCGCTGAACATTTCGTCATCGCCGGAAAACTCTCTGTGTCTCGTCGGAGAAATATCAATCTCGATCAAATTCTCTTCCTCGAAGTGAAACCCCAAGACCCTATTCTTACAACCATCAAGAGCTATCTCAATTAGCCCTTCTCTGTCTTCTTCATCCCATCTAAGACACACGTTTTCAAGCGAGTCCCAGTTCTCCATCGCCGGAAATCCACTCTCCGACGAGCTGTCGGAGTCAGATTCAGGGTAGTATTGAGACAAGGACGGGTACCTCCAAATGCCCGTCGTAATCGTATCTTGTTTTTCATTGGATTCCTGCTCTGTTTCTTCACCTTCGTATATGACCTCCAATGGCGCTTTGACATTCCATTCAACGAAAGACTCCTCAAAACGTAAACTTGATTCGAAACCCACTTGGGATTTGAACTCTATTACAGAATTGTTGGAAACCCACCGCTGAACTTGGTCGAGAGAATTGGCTTCCTCCGGTTCAACGGGTTTCCCCTGTTTCTCTTCTCTGCTTCCCCTGTTTTCTTCATTGACAATGGGTTCGGATTTGCCCGAGTTTTCCTTTTCAGATCTCTGAGTTGCACCTAAACGGAGGATGATAAGCAAAAGAACTCCAGAGAGAATCAGTACGGGCGAGAAAATTATTTTCCAAAATAGACGAGGCAAATATAGGAGAATCAAGGTGCAGAAGGTTACAATACACGAAAACAGAGGATCTGAAGAAAAAACAGAGAGAAAGGAAACTGTTTCTGAGCATAACAAGTTGATGATGAACTTCAATTCTAAAAGAAAACTACTCTCCTCCATTGGCTACAATTTGTTACTTTTGACTGTCGGAAGATAAAAAGGAAATGAAAGCCATGAGCAGAGAAAGCAGAGTTTGGAAGAATAAAAAAAGTCAGAAAATTGATTACTGTAGAAGAGGACTTTAAACAGAGTGTTTTTGTGGGGTTTATAAGAAGACTTTTTGGCGTGAGAAGAAGGCATGGAATAATAGAAAGAGGGAGGGGAAGGGGGTGTGGTCCTGTGCTGTGCATCACAATAACCAAGACGTGACGATCTTTTACGCATACACGGAAAACCTACAAATCCAACCTAAAAAGTTGTTATGCTTTTAGTTAAACTTCTAAAATTCATCATTTTAATCCAATCACTGTATTGAGCCCCTTGCTTCTCCGTACTGATTTTAGGTTTTTATTCATGGAATCTATTTAATTCCTTACTTTAATTACCAATCCAAGACATTGATTTGAGGTCCAAACGGCCTTAAGCTGTTAATTTTAATTTTGGTTACTACTACTGTACTACTTTACAGAATTGTGAAACTTGTTCACCTAGAACCACATGAGATGCTCCCTGTACAGTCCATTAAGGGTAAGTTGGTTCGTGAGAGTGATCCTGGACAGAAAAATCTCAAGTAGTTTAGGGGCGTAGTGACTAGTGATGTAAAATATCTAAGGAACTCATCCTCTGATCACATGTTTTTTGATTCAACCACTGATCACATGCTTAAGAAAGAACTAAGAGTGGGTCTCCCCCATATTTTAACTTTAAACGTGGTAAAATCATGTACTCTTTTCATTCTAAAATTATATTCATTTTAAACTATAAAATTTGTTTCCAAGTTCAGGATATGGTACTTTTTTAAAATTTTGGAGTATCATACTCCATTCTTATTTTTAAGAATTAAATCAATATTTTTATAATAATAATAATAAAATAAATAATATAAAATTTAATTATTTCACAACTATTGTATTTTCAAATTTTAAGATGTAATTAATTATATTTTTTTATTCTCATTTAATAAATGCATATCATAATCACTTCTCTCGTCATCTTTATTTACCGATCATAAATAAGGGTAATTTTGTCAACTTCTTATAAAACTTTACTACAGTTAATAATTTCTTAATATACGTAAAAAAATCTTAAATTACTATAGTTTTAAAATGGAAAGAGCATATATTTTAAGTTAATTTATGGACTAGAACCTAGTAATTGATATTTTTTTGCACTTACTACTTCGATTTCGAATAAAAATAACTTTGACTAAATTAGATTAATCTTAAATATAAGCAAAAATCAATTAACTTTTTATAATTAATGATAAAATTTTAATTTTTTATTAAATTTGTATGAGTTTCAATTGTAAAGAGAGATTATTCTCCTTTAAAATGATAGGATAGTTTAAAAAATAAATTTAACTTTTTATGGAATAAAAAAATATTAAATGGAGTCAACTAAATTTTTTAGTAAGTGTGAAAAAGTACTGGGTTGCTTATATTTGAAACAAGAGTGGTATTAGATTTTATAATAATTTTATTAATATCTAGGATAAATGTGCTAACTATAAAAGTAATGTTTTATAACTTTAAACTGAAAAATAAAAAAGAACATTTAAATAATAATAAACAAAAAGGTTAAAAATGTCAGTTATATAATTTAGTTAATGAACATATAAAGACATACATGTATAAGAATTTAATTTAATATTTAGTTATTGCAGAATTCAAAAGAAAACTAATTCTTTTTTTTTTCTACAAATAAAAAAAAAAAAATAACTACGAAGATGGGATACACTTGTATGTCCACAAGATAATTTATGCTAGATGGGGGACTATCTAGCATAACAGTGGTTGAAGTTGAGCTAAACCCAATTTAGAGGGTTGGGACTATCTACCATAACAATAGGTTGAAGTTAAGTTGAACCCAACTTCACAGGTTGGGCAATAAAATAGTGATCGTAAGAGAAAAGGGATAGTTTAATTGTGAGGCTTACTTGGATATGGAACTCACAATTAAACTTTTTTATTTTCCTCTTCTATAACATGATACTTACATGGAGGATCTGAACTCCAACTTATCCATCTAAAATTAGGAGTTGAGCATAACAAGAAAACTAATTATATTAAATTAGAAGTTTTTTTTTTTTTACTTTTTCATTTGATTTTTCAGTAATTTTAGGAAATAAAATATTTATGATTAATCTTTTTAAATATGTTTATCAAAGTAACATTAAAATTTAATTACGGTAAGACTAAAAACATTTTCTTTATGATGAGTGATGACTATGCATCTATATAGCTGAGCAACTTGACCCAAAGTCACAAAAGTTAATTTGATTCGTCAGTTCAATGCAATTAAAAAACTAACTTTAAGTCTTAAGGTTCGAAAGATTTATTGTTTAAGATTAGAATTTTAATAGTAAAGATTTAGGTTAAGATATATGTATATATTAAGTATGTACTTACTAATAAAGAAACTTGATCAAGATAAAGTTCCTAAAACTAACTTATAACTTAAAGTAAATAGTAATTTATAAAGTATTAGATCTAATAAGTTATAAGTTATTTTTCCTAAACAAATGCCTAAAACAAAACTAAATTTTGAAATACTAAAAATATGTAATAATACTTATAATGTAAAGTTTTTTTTTCATATTTAGATAAAAAAAATATGGTTTTTACTTATTTTAAAATTTTTTAATTTAGATACAGTACACAGAGTTTATAAATTTAGTCCCTACTCCCTAAACATAATAATATTTTAAAAAATATTCTAAATATTAGTAGAAGTTGCATTCAACGGCCAATGACTAGGGAGTGAATCTTTGAGTAGCAATTCTCCGATTTGAACCCTTATAAATACACTTTAAACTAAAAAAAAAAAAATTATTAGAAACTACAACGCAGTCTTAAAAATTCTGAATATGTTAATTTAATATTAATAATATCTCCAAGACAAAGAAAAACAAACAAAGCAAACATTAAACTCTTGTTCGTGAGAATATCATATCCCAATAATATAATCTAATCCTGCTAGTTACCAAAAGCTAGCATACTGTGTTCAACGTACAAATCTTGAACTTCAATGTCCCTTGAATAGCATCTTGTTCCCCAACATTCCCTGCATCTGGGTCAGGTTCTACAACCCTGCATGCGTATTCCTTACTCTTAGTTCACCTTCTCATTCTCACCCGTTATGAGGAGTAAAAATTATATAATTTAAGACAAAAACTGAAATAATTCAATGAAAGTAAATAATTTTAATTTTAATCAAAAGTGATTTTGATCAAAGAAAAATTTAAAATAAACCTATCCTATATTGTATTTGGTTTTAGTGTTCATTTATAGGCACTTCGTTAAGTCTATTATTACTTATTATAAGTTATTTATTAATTTAAAATATATTTTTAAATAATTAAATTAAAACAATACTTTACATAAATATTATTAAAATATATTTTTAAAGTAAATGGCAAAGACTTTTAGGAGTGTCAATAGCATTGCTTTTAATTTTATATTGAGATACATAAACGTGGATTACAATGTGACACTTTTTAGTATTTAATTTCATGTTTAAATGAAATAAGCGTAAATTTATTTCAATTTAGTGAAGAACAAATTTTACGTTACTAAAAAATTTTGATTTAGCGACCAAATAATAAGTACGCTGGTAGTTATATAATATCACATTGCTAACTATTTCAATCGATAATTTGGTGGCTAATTTCCTTGTTTTCAACTGAATTTTTATTTTTTAATGAAAACGACATAATTTTGATTATCAAATGTGTCACATTGAACTTTTAATAATGGTCTCAATATTTAACTATTTCAGAGATAAAAAAATCAAAAATTAAAATATCAGAAACCTAAATATACCATCATAAATATTAAAGACTCATGTGAATTTTCATTAAAAAGCCTAAGATTAAACAGTATATTTTTTCCCTTTTCTTTTATGGGTCACGCAGTAAGATATCAAACTAGTTCTAGTAAACTGATCATTTGAATTTTTTTTTTGGAAGACGATCATTTGAAATTCAAAATTATACTTTCCTAGTGTTTCTGTTGGACTTCAATGTGGCCCACTTACCAAGCTCTTGTCATGTTAACGGTAGTTAATAACCGCACCACACCAATTTATTGTGTTACCACCTATTTTTTTTAATCTTTTATAATTATTGCTTAAAGACTATTGCTAGAAAATTTCATTTAGAAGTTTAAATAAAGGGATAATGCGTTGTATTGGTATTTTAGTTAATTTGGGTTCAAAAAATTTTAAAGGGAAGATGTCCCCACCAAATTGTGATGGTGGCATTATTAGCCACCCATATCAATTGCCATGTGCACTCTAGATGCCAGGATTGGGTAAAAACAGTACATCATTTGCACCTAAATTAAAATGTTATGTTATTAGCATACTTTCCTAATATTCCTTTTTTTTTTTCCTTCTAAGTTCTAACAAATGGTGCCCAACTGCCCACTAATTAACAGGTTCTACAATTTCAATTTTGTCCAAACTCCCCTAATTGTTGGAAGTTAAAGTGTTTAATTTCCTTCCATTTCCAAATTCCATGTCTTTCATTATTAGGCGCTACTCTCCTATACTCATCTCTTGGTCCTGCCTGGCAGCCCCTTAAAAAGAAGGACGTGTGTGACCATGTCTATTTCACTATCTTGAATAGAGATCATGTTTAGGTTAATAAGGCACTTAATGAATAATTTCATTATAAAATACTAATTGTTATGAATGCCTCTGAACTGAACTTGGGCTTTTTATTACAGAATATATTCAGTTTCATGGCTGCAGGGGACTAAAATGCCTATTTACTCTTTGGGGATTGCTCATTACTCACCTCAACTCCCTAACTTGCCTGCCTGCCCTATCAAATTCTACTGTTTCCGAAGCTATTCACATCATATGGAGTGGGGACGTTGCATGTCAAAGCTGAAAGGTTAGAACTCTATTCTCTTTCAACAGCTTTTGTATTATTCTTGGCATTCCAAACTTGCCCGCATCACCATGTTTTTCTACCATTTGCATAGACATAGATCTCGCCATTTCCAATTTGAAAATGAACTTCAGCTCAACCACACAAATTATGCTTTTAAAATAAATCAATAAAATAAAAATATTATACTCCCAACCATTAATTTGGGAATTGTACTCTTCAAGTTCCTAAAGAAAATGAAGATAAGTTCTACCTGTTTTGCATACTTTTTTTACATTAAGTTGTAATTACACATAGTTCACTTTGCCATTTTATAATAAACAAAAGCTAATCGTAAGAAAATAAAAATTTAACTTTCAATGAATGTGCATTGAGATTCAAAATCGTTGTAAGTGAAATCGAAATTTCAGCAAAGCAAATAAGCTAATAGTAGTTAGGTTCAATAATAACCGAGTAACACTAAGGACTGAAGTTCAAAGATTGGATAAAATAATCGGAGCCAGATTGGAAGATTATTTTGATGAAAAAATCGCGAAGATTATCTAACTGAAGACTTTATATAAAGTTTAATTAAAACCATGTGGCTCTTCGAACCACCTCTATAGAGAAACTTGTCAAAGATGATGTTTCTTAACCTCCATTATGCAATACTGTTTTTAACTGCATTGCAGTCTAACTGTATAGAACATAGAAAATCAAAGGAAGAAAACTATAAATAAATAAAAACAGATAAATAATGCTACAATGTTAACCCTAGGGTTAGACAGTTCAAGAGTGTAGCAAGACTTAACATCTATGGAGCTGTTTTCATTTCAATTTTCAACACATCTGCTTCATGTTCGTACAAAATGATGTAGCAATTCCAACAAGTCTACAAAATGTTCAGAAATCTAACATGTAGATTTGTCTTTGACTATTCTCCTCTATGAACGTTTATTACTTTCTATTGATCATATAGATATAGACACTAACAATATATCCAAAACATGAACAGATGATATCCATATATACAAACATTAACAGTTACTGTCAGTGACTCGCTGATCCCCTTCCCAACAATGATATGCCGTTAACTTCAGATGGATCAGCAGAATCAATGCAAGGGAAGGGTCACTGGGTCAGCCATGTCTTGGATGCCAAGAGGCATATCCCCCTGAATACATAGAGTTATCAGGTAAACCTCTATATGTAGGTCTTGGAGTCGGTGTCCCATAAGGAGAAAGTGAGTCTGAGATGTCATAGCAACAGATATTAGTTGTATTAATTGTATTAAATGAAAAAAATGTCAATTGTATTAAATAAAAAATATGTTAAAAAAATAATAGGAAGAAGAAGAGAGTAACTACCATATGTGGTTGGGGAGGGACTATGCAGGTCAGTTCCAAAACCTCTGTTTTCACCATAAGAGCTACCATGAATACCATAATCGGAAGACATTGTCCTTGTATTTTCAAATGGAGAGGGTTCATTCGTGCCACTCCTGTAGGGATCGGGAAAAGCACCACGAAAACTCATATCTTCCATGACAATATTTGGCCTGTACGGGCCACCCACTACTGAGTTGTTGGGATTATATAAATCATCCGTTGGAATGACACCGTAGGTTTGACCGTAACCAGCATTATCTCTAGGAAAACTATGTGATTGATTATTCGAATAAGGACCACAAGGAGAGAGTGCTCTGGCAACATTTGGAATTTGACTGCTTGGATGTTCTCCAGAAAACGAATTCAAACTTCCTTGAAATTGAGTCACATGATGATTTGCATTAACCTATAAGCAAGTATTCCACTTAGCCATCAGCGTTATTGCCATTTGCCACAAAACAGAATACAAAAAATGGATACAAGTTCAATTTAATAGAAATGCCAAAACAGGTAGATCCAACAAACCTGATTAGGCATCCCACCGTTGGATAGAGAACTAGAAGAATAAGAGCCTCGCCAGTGATTACCACTGCCTGAACCAACAAGCATCATCATCAACAATCAAGATCATTAAAAAAGTATTAAATAACATAAAATAAAATAACTGCAGATAGATAAGTACCTGCTGGACTTCCTTGATTAATCAAAGGAGATATAGAAAACAATTGAAATGAACCTCTGCAGGATAACGTTGACGCGCTATTGTTAGATATAGATGCAAGATCCTGCTTCATCTTATCCAAATACTTTTGAGACTCGCTTTGGTTCAGTTCTACAAACATAACCTTGAAAATACATATAAATATTTAGCAGTGGCGTGATTCACAACCACAACAACAAAACTTGCAAACTAATATATTGTAAGTACCTGATCAAAAAACTCATCTGAAGAAGGCATATCCTTGCTTTTAGGCAGAACATAATTAGCTTTCATAACCATAAAAAATAAAAAATTTAAAATAAGATAGGCCATCAGAAGAGTATAAGTTAAGAGTAATAATGGAAATTTAAAAATACCAATCATCTTATTCAATGCATCGATTGGCACTTCTTTCCCCATTTCATTAAATCTTTTATCAGTCCGCATCTTGAGCTCTTCTGGCTTTGGGAATACAACAACAGCAATCTGGAATTGATAAGAAATCATATTAACAACTCTAACCAAAATCTTCGAAGCTCCAACAAACAAATAGATAAAAAGATACCTTCTGAAAGTCAAGAAATGGCTTAAGCTTCCGCTTACGTGCATTTTTGTATACATTTGTCTGGTCAATAATATAATTGTGAGGTACATTAGCTGCCCTGGAAAGCAATATATTGAAGATTCCAGTTGCCCTGTCCATCAAGCGATCAAATCTTTCACCATAGTTGTTTTTCCGCAATAGTCCAGGTACCTTCAGAACACTGAGTTAGGCAAACATTACAGATAAAAATGCAACAACCACAACATTGGGCCAACAAATAACAAACCTTCATCTGATCAAGAATTAAGTTTGTCCCAAGCAAAACATAATGCTTCTCAGGGTGATCTTTCACCCATTTTTCTGCCCATGTAGTCTTGCCCGAAGCTGGTAATCCCACCATCATTATCACTTCACAATCCCTTGGATCAGAAAAGGTAGGTCCAATAACCATGTTTCTGTCCTTAACAGCTGAGGCCCAAGGTTTGAACCCTTCTTCAGGAATAAGTCCATCTTCAACACTGAACTGCATCTGGACCACGACATTTTTTAAGAGAACGTGTGGAAAAAGTGCTGATTTCCATTGTAAATCCGCTAGAGGAGAACCCGCCACTCCAAGACCTAAAGGACCAGCATCAACTTGAGTTGCAGTACCCAACCATGTACCGTTCTTGGAAAAACCAATAGAAGCCAATGGTTTACTATCCAGGTCAATGCAACAAACTATTGTATCACCAACACTAAACTTGTCACCGAAATTTGAAAACTTTCCTGCATTTGAAAATTTGCCAGTGCCACCATATCCGAAACTGTGTCTGGACTCCCCAAGGTTTCCTACCATATCATCCCCTCTGGAAATACCAACACGACAAACATGCTGCTGCTCTGGTGCAGTGTCCTCCATATAAGCTGGCTGTGCAGAAACAACTTTGCAACCAAAACAATATCTACCTCTTGTTATTCCAACAGTAGCTCGAGCTCCGGACCAGCAGTAAGCAAACCCTTGCTCATGAAGGCCATATCCAACAAGACCATTGCTTTCAATATTGAAAGCTAGCAATAAATCAAATTCATCAACATAGTTACCACACGCCCATGGTAGACAAACACAAAGGTGATAAACAATAAATCTTTTCAACATTCTTAATATAATTAACTACTCAAGGATAGTAAAAGAAAAGACTGCGATGTCAAATTTACAAAACTGAATGTTGCTTTCCACTACGAGCTATTCGTTCAAAATTTAACTACCTCTCCAGTCAGCAACTCAGTTAGACGGTTAGGTTATGACAAAAAAATTCAATTTCTTTTAACTGTTATGGATAGGGCACTAGGTGTTTCGAGATTACAGAAATGAAAATAGGAAGAAAGAGAGGATGGAAAATTGTATACCTAGGTCACAATCGGCGGGATTGAGAAGGACGCGCGGCAAAGAAAGGTATGCATCGGATTCAGATTCCTTCAGCTTCTTCGGCTCACGTTGCTGTACCATCTCTTCTCCCGGGAAATAACGTTTTGCAGAAGCCATTGTCGAAACGCTGAAAGCATCACACTTCTGAGCCAGATGCAAGTCATGCAACTATATACTCACTGGTTACAATACGACAAACAATCTTTGGGCTTCTTTCTCTTCTTTTTGGTCAGAATCTTTGGGCTTTTTCTGTTATCTTCATCAGCCCACATACTTTGCCTCGTCGCCTGGGCTGAAAAAAATTATAAAAAGTACCTCATTCTAATCCCATATCTATATTCTGAGACCTAAAAAACACTGAATCAAATTATATGGTTTCCAAAAAAAAACCAATGTTCTTTAAAAAAAATTATTTTTATAAATATATAAATATAACTTTTTTTGATAAAAATAATAATCTATAAATAAGCAAGAGAATACAAATGCAAACGAGAGTTAGCCCGAGTGATTGGGACTTGAACACCTACTTGTCACAGTTTGAAATTCTTGTTTGGCTCACTCCTCAACTAAACTTTTTTTACCAAAAAAGAGAATACAAATAATTTTCACGCAAAAAGAATGGAAAAATTAATACGCAAACAGTAAATTCAATTTGCAGTACCACTAGTCACTAGATATATAAATTGCAATTGCGTGAATACAGTAATAAGCATTGTTATATCTTTCTACAAAATCTTCCTAATAATTATGTTAATACTTCATAAGAAATGTATTCAACGATAAAAGAGGTGTATGTAGTGTCTTGAAAACATAAGAAGGAATTATTTTTTCTTCATTTAATATGTAAAAAGATTTATAAAAAAAATTTATAAGATGATATAAAATTATTCTATGGTAAATTTTTTTTGGTAAATAATTCTATGGTAATTTAATACAACTTACCACTGGAAAAGTGAAATTACAAAATTTGAGACAGTTTTTAACGGTTGTCCACCCATTTCATACATTGATATAGTAATAAAAATGGATTTTAATCTTTTTTTTATTAAGATAATGGATTTTATTCTTCTAAAATAAGAAAAACAAATGTATTATTGATATAGTAAGAATATACTATTTAATTATTTATCATTGATTTAATGAAAAGATTTCATAAATTTAACTTATTTGAAGGTTCATGAAATCAAGATAAAAGTCATGTAAAGTTCAAGGCAATTTGTATTTCTCTAAACAATATGCTTCTTAAGATTCAGATTGTTTACTCAAGAAGCTAAATTGCTCGCCGCTGGTCCGATAATTTGTATTCCTACAACTTGTTGGTTGATACCCTTTAATTTATTTATTTTCTTTAACTTGATAAACTATCTCAATTCAGAGAATATAAATCCATAAAAAAAAGTAATTGTAACTGAGTAGAGACTGTCAATCCTAACAATCACAGCACATGGTTTCCTTTATTTTTTTTCCCTCATTGCTTGTAATTTAACCGAGATAAGACATGGTAACAAATAGTCATTGTTAGGACAAAGTAAATTTTTCATTATTCAATTCAATATATTGTTAAGACAAAATAAATTTTTCATTCTTCAATTTTGATGTGCACATCAAAAAAACATTATTTCACTTGAATTTTTGTTTAAATTGCATCTCATTCATGTATTTTTTTCTTTTATTCATGCATTTAGTCTTTTAGTTTAGATGACTACGAATCATTTGTATTTTATTTTAAGGTAGAGATGTATAAGAAGATTTGGAAAATCTAGGAGTAAAACAAAGAGAAGAAAGCATCCTAGAAATTTACGTGGCTTGCATGTAAAATCTATTGTGATCACAGATTGAGAATAACACTGCATTTTGGTGCCCATATCAACATTACTTGATCTCTTTATGGAACATTATGTAGCTGAGGAAAGGTTCCTGATTTTTAAATATTAAATAATATATTTGTTTGAATATTTAAAATTAGAAGATAGGATTTTAAGAAGACTCTATATAAAAGAAAATTTAACATTAGAAAGGGGTCATTTCTTTTTCTCATCAAAGAGAGAAAAAATACGAGATCTACTTCTTCCTCTTTTTTTCACTATTTCTAAAATGTCTTCTATTTTGGCTTAGTTTTCCTTAACCATGTCTGAATAGTTCTTATAGTTTAGGATTTAATAACCCCTAAGCATAGACAATGTGTTGAATTTATAATTTCTTATGTTAATTTTCTTTCGTTTTAATTCAAACTTATGTATTTATATTGTTATAGTATTAAACCCAAAAAAAAAATTATTGTTATGAGTGTGATTTAAGGCTTGATTATTGTATGTGTTTAAATTTAGAGAATGAACTGAAAGGTGAATCTCTACGACGAAAAATCATAAGTTGAAACCAAGGATCAAAACACAAAAGTAGTTTTGGTCTTGGATCCATAACTAGTTTGTTTAAACTTAAAATTAATTAATTCTCAAGACAAATAGGAAAGTGTTTTCAATTGATTATGGAGAAAATAAGAAGTTATTTATGTTAGGTTTAAATAAGAATAATCACTTTTTTAACTCTCTTCTACTCCATTCGATTATTTTGAGAAACAACTCAAAGTTACTCATCAAAATAAGTAAAAATCTGATGATATATTGAATTTATAATTTCTTATGTTAATTTTCTTTTGTTTTAATTCAAACTTATGTATTTATATTGTTATAGTGTGATTTAAGGCTTGATCATTGCATGTGTTTAAATTTAGAGGATGAACTGAAAGGTGGACCCTACAACGGAAAATTACAAGTTGAAACCAAGAATCAAAACACAAAAGTAGTTTTGGTCTTGGATCCATAACTAGTTTGTTTAAACTTAAAATTAATTAATTCTCAAGACAAATAGGAAAGTGTTTTCAATTGATTATGGAGAAAATAAGAAGTTATTTATGTTAGGTTTAAATAAGAATAATCACTTTTTTAACTCTCTTCTACTCCATTCGATTATTTTGAGAAACAACTAAAAGTTACTCATCAAAATAAGTAAAAATCTGATGATGTATTGAATTTATAATTTCTTATGTTAATTTTCTTTTGTTTTAATTCAAACTTATGTATTTATATTGTTATAGTGTGATTTAAGGCTTGATCATTGCATGTGTTTAAATTTAGAGGATGAACTGAAAGGTGAACCCTACGACGGAAAATCACAAGTTGAAACCAAGGATCAAAACACAAAAGTAGCTTTAGTCTTGGGTCCATAACTAATTTGTTTAAACTTAAAATTAATTGATTCTCAAGACAAATAGAGAAGTGTTTTTAATTGATTATAAAAAAATAAGAAGTTATTTATGTTAGATTCAAATAAGAATAATCACTTTTTTTAACTCTTTTCTACTCCATTCAATTCTTTTGAAAAGTAACTCCAAGTTACTCATTAAAATAAATAAAAATTTGATTATTTTTTATTTCCGATAATTTTGAGAAACACAAACAAATATACTAAAACTGTATAGAAATAAATCAAACAAACTCTTAATCTAATTCAATTACCATAAAAATAAGAACTAATTAGATTAGATAATTATTGTTATTTTAAAATAAATCAATAATTTAATATTAGATAACTCCCTTTTAAAACCAATTTAAATTTTAAATAGAGAGTACATATTCATGAAATAGTCTATTCCTAACCGTGTTGATTTAAATCCTAAAGTCTTTTTATCTATTTAAATATTTTAAAGTGCAATTATTCAGTATATCAGACTATCAGAATATAAACATTTTCTGAATCTTCCAAGGAATTCCATCAATTCAAAACAAATACATCACAAGATATGGTAACAAATAGCCATTGTTAGGACAAAATAAATTTCTCATTCTTCAATTTCTATTAACAGGAAATAGCTCAGAGTAATCTTCCAAGAAATTCCATCAATTCAAAACTAATACGGCACAAGATATGGTAACAAATAGCCATTGTTAGGACAAAAAACATTCCTCATTATTCAACTCAATTTCTCTATTAAGAGGAAATAGCTATGAATTGGAAACATTTTGTGAATCTTGCAGGAAATTCCACCAATTCAAATTGAATCCATCACAAGATATGAAGGGAGAAAGGTAAAACAGAATATTCAGGAATTTAATTGAAACTTCTTTCTTAATATTTAGATAACACAGTGTATGCAGTATCAACTGTACACACTAAAATTTTATCAGGGTAGAAGGGAAATTATACTGCCCTCCGAACAAAATCCTTAGAATCTCTATTTTCTCTATGCCTATCTATCTATAGATGTACAAGAAAGATTACAAACAAGCCAAAGAAATCTTCAATGAAAGATTTGAAGAAATGGCTTGTGAAGATTTCTCATAGTGTGATATAAGCTTATAGGCATCCTTTTGAGAAGATCTCAAATCCCTCTATAATCTACCAAATCAATAATCTATAGGTACAATCTATTCACAATCCTCATCTCTAATCAAGTCCTCACTTTTCTTCATCAATGGAAGTAAATAGGGCCACAGAGATACCAGCCAGCTTCCTCCCATTCAACCTTGACCTTGATTTCCTCAATGGTGCGTTTGGGGGCTCAATTTCATGAAACCCATTTTCATTCTCCATATCTAATGAAGTATGGAAAACAACAGTTTGCTTCATTGGTGTTTTATACTTAAAATGAAATTTCTTCGCAATCACAGTCTGCAATTGATAGGCAAAACCCAACAATTACCAATTAGATTAATCAGATTAATCAACTAAAAAACACAAGTAAAACGAACTGACAATTGCTCTTGGCCTACTACAAGAGATACTTACTGCTTCTCTAATCACTTTTGACACATGAAAAAGTTGCTCCAAATCTTCATGGTCCACACCACACAAAACCTGAACCTGCCATTCAGAATAGTATAGCACAATTAGAAACGAAAGCTCATTGACAATAAAAATCCAAGCTTGAAATCGCCCCAACAACAACAACAACAAAAATTGAAATCTTCATAATTACCAAAATATCCTGAGGAAGGGCCTCGAGACGAGACCTATCAGAGTTGAGAGAGAATTTTCCACTGCACATTCTCTTCAAGGGAGTCCGTGGAGGAGAAGAAGCTTCGACATCGTTGGAAACGAGGACCCTCTTCCTTCCCAGAGTTCTATAACTCACATGCCCTATTGCCATATTGCCCAAGTGCAAACTCACGCTCAAAAATCTCAGAGAATGAAAAAGTACCCTTTTTGATAAATCTGCAATAACCAAAAGCCAAACACTGTTATTTATCCGCAATTGCCCATTGGTACAGACCCTAGAGGGAAATAATGAGTCTGCGAATACGATTGAGGTAAAAATCGATTCTTTCCCGAAAGAGTTTCCGGGGAAATCAGGAAAAAGCGGGAAGAAAAAATTGGGGGAATGGAAGAGACATGGAAACGAACCTGTTCCGGAGGATAGGCGCTAGATTTACGAGGGTTTCTATTTTTGCTTGCAGAGAACGCTTGTCTTGCTTACAAGGAGGGAAACCAAGAAATTGAAATTGAAATTGAAAATAAGCAAATTGATAAAACTGCGCAGTTGGTTTAAGAATTGGGGAAAATTAAAATAAAATAACCGCCTTTATATAAGCCAACACAAAAGCATTTACATTAAAAAGGAAAAAAAAATTATATTAAAAAAAAAACAGCAGATATTTACCTCATAATTTTTTAAATTATTTATTAGGATGAGCGAAAGACGTGTGAAACTTCCAAAGGTGTTACGTGTTTGCACTTAAAAAAATACTTAAAAATTTGGAGAAAGGGAGCAGAAAAACTAGCCGTTGGAGGGACACGCGGCAACGCGGGAGAGGCCTCTGGACGCAAGTGGATCTGACGTGGCGATTTGTCGGCCAGAGTCGGTGTTGTCGGTACCTTCTGGAACACGTTCAGCGTACGTGGACTCGTTTTTGTGGTGGGCGTCACCGCAGGGAATCATAACTTAACAACCAGTGATATGATGACACGTGTTGGAATCCAAGGTTTGAGTGGTTGAGATATGGTTGATTAACGATGAGGATGAGTATGTAACCAAACATGATTCGGTCTAAGGTTTATTTGACGACAAGTCTAAATGGGCGGCTGGCGGCTGTGCGATGTTGTTTACCAAGTTTACCACGATCCCAAAATGTAATGTTTTTTTTTCCCCTCTAATTTGGTGTTTTACGAAAGTCAAAGGTTCTTGCAAGTCACAAGAAGCAATGAAGCATTGCATTGCTATTAGAAAAGTGGTCATTTGAGAAACTCTCCTTCTAAATTTGCCGTTTTCTTCCTCTCCTTCTAAATTTTAGATTAGAGTTAGTTTATTATTGTTCAAAATTATTTGATTTAAAAATAAAGTAGATATTCTAACCCTTTGTTTGATTTGAGAAGAAAAAATGTGAAGAAAGAAAGTGTAAAGAAAAAAAGTAGAAGGAGGAGAAAATTAAGAGAAATATAAGAGAAAATGAGTGTGTTTAGTTTGAGAAAAAATAAAGAGAAAATAGGTGTGAGACCCATGAATAGTGGACATTCACTTTCACAACATCATCTTTCTGTCCATTTTGAAGAGAAATTTTTTTTGATGGGACTCATACTTAATTTGATATTTCTCTCATATTTTCTCTTACAAACCAAACGAAAAAAAATTATGTTTACTATCCACTTTCTCTTCTCTCATTTTTTTTCCTTCTATTTTCACCCCAAACAAACATAGGATAATTGTTTATAGGAGTATATTTTACTCCCTCAGTTTTTCCATCTAAACACCTAACACACAATGCACATAAATTAAAAAAAAGTAATAATTACTATAAATTTTAGAAAAAATTACTACACAATACTAATTATAACCGTTATTAAATAGGATAATTGGTAGTATAGTTTTGAAAATTGATAGTATAGTTCTCAATTAAATAGGAGTAAGACCGAAAGAAATTCACTACAAGAATGTTGATGTTTTGCCACGGTTATATCTGTGGAAAAATAGACAATACCGTGGCAAATTTTAGCTTTGCCACGGTCTAGCGACGGATGTCGAGCCGTGGCAAAAATTGACGTGGTAAATTTTTGTCACGGATATATTTGTGAAAAATTCCTTTTAGCTTTGTCACGGTTTTATCAGTGGCAAATTTGCCACGAGTATATCCGTGAAAAAATTCTTTTAGCTTTGTCACGGAAATTGTCATGACAAACTCCCTTTTTTTTATATTTTTAGTTTGTTTATATTGAATTTCTTTAATTACAAAACCTGAATATATATTAAAAAAACATAATAAATTCTCCAAACAAAGCATTTCTAAATAAGTATTTATAACAATAGTAAAACAAGTACATAAAACAATTTAAATAGATATCATATAGGTAAAACATAATGTAAATAGTAATACAAATATCACAATAATGCCAATGTTTTAACCCTTATTTCAATTATCTTCTTCGCTGCTGCCTAGATGATTCAATGTCGGGCTGTTGGGATTGACCAAACTCCAATAGCGTAAGCTCCAAGCAAAATCCAGAACCGTGTAACCTCTAAGCACAGAGTATACAAAATCTGCAACAAAAACGGACTCTAATTAATTGTAATCAATTATGGCATACATTCTTATTCAAAATATATATCACCTCAAATTACACTTTCATACACCGATTATTTTTCACGTTGTAATTCCAATTTCTAATTATAAATAGTATGCTTTAACAATTTCAAATTCTATACTATTTCACAAAAATAATTTCATATTAAGAACAAAGATTGTCAAATTTAATAGTTTGGTCATTAGTAAAACTTAAAATAGAAAAAAGCCCCGAGACACTTACACATACTTATCTCAAACTTTATCAATTCACCATTAATGAACTGTTCCTCTTTTGCAATTTCTCTTTTTTCTTAATATAACTTTAGAAAGTTTCATATATGTAATATATTCAATTTATCTATGTGTTTGATTGGAGACAAAATTTAGAGACCAAAACTTTTGAAATTCGAGAAGGCGAAATAATTTCAGAAAATCCCAAAGCATATGATTAATTGTGTTTATTGGCTTAATCATGTAATTTGTATATGAAAAATCACAAACAAACATAAACAATTTACATGGCACATTGCTTGCTCTGTTTCCTTGTAAATTGCATGATGCAACATAATTAAATTTTCAGTCAAATTGACATTATCATTATACTATAAAAACTCGATGCAATTAATGAATTCTCCGACGATCTCAACAAAATATCAATTCTTTGAGTTACATACATATAAATACTATAGTCAATAGCACCCAATGTGTATGCTGAGATTTCATGCCTCACTTGCAGTATATGCTCATATGTTTGTGAAGTTATCTTAAGATATTGCCATTTCATAATTGAAGTTTAGTTCAGCTATAGCGGACTTCATAATTAAAATTGGTAAATTTTAGTACACCAAAAAAAAGTTGGAAAATTTTATTTAACAATTAAAAAAAGGGTTAAATAATTTCTACAAATTTAAATTTTGTAATGAATTACTTTTTAAAATTGTATTAAGATATTGCTAAGAGGTTTTATTACTTAAACGCAAAGGATACTGTTTAATTTCCCTAGCTTCCCAATCTCAATTCGTTCTTGTGGTTTCTTTCCTGTTCAGTTAACAGTTTCGATTTTTTTTTTTCAGTTCAGAGCTTGGTTATTTTATTGAACTCACTAACAATGAAAGATGATATAAACAGAAAATTCATAACTTGAAATAACGACAAAACAAATTGATAAACGGTACTGGTAGATCCATAAGCATAAGCAAAAATTAAACAGAAAAATAAAAAGCAACAAAATGGTAAAGAAATTATTAACCTTTTTTAGCCTGAAGAAGATTCTGACCCGTATGCACTTGAGAATCGAAAATACCTACTGCAATTCGAAACCCCAAATATCAAAAATGGAATATTTAAGGTTCCGTTCACCACTTGCACAGAAATTTGGGGTGAGGAGAAGAGAACGGCGGTGAGGAGAAAGAACGACAGTGAGGAGAATGGCGGCGAGGAGAAGAGGAAGAGAATGACAGTTTGGAAGAGAAGATATGAGGAAGACAGCTGCTTGTGAGTGTTGCGTTTTGTTGAAGATAACATAAGTTTTCACGGATAACACCGTGGCAAATGACTCCAATAATTAAAAAATAATAATTAATTAATTCATGTTGAGGGATAGCCACGGACTAGGCCATGGCAAAATTAGCCACGGTCCTAACCATGGCAAACGCTACTTCCAAATAAAAAAAAAAATCTATCTGTGCAGAAATAGCCACGGTCTAGGCCGTGGCAAACATTACCTAAAATAAAATAAATTAAATTATAAAAATCTAATCCCTCGAAAAAATAGCCACGGGTATGGCCATGGCAAATTTTCCACGGTCAAAGCCGTGGCAAAACATGTTTCCAGTTAAAAAAAATAAAAAAACTTATCCTACCCAATAATAGCCACGGTCTAGGCCGTGGCAAATTTGCCACGGTTCTAGCCGTGGCAAACATTTCCTGAAATAAAAAAAATTAAATTATAAAAATCTAATCCCTCGAAAAAAAATAGCCACAGGAATAGCAGTGGCAAATTTTTCACGGTTAAAACCGTGGCAAAACATGTTTTCAGTTAAATAAAAAAAAAAAGTTATCTTCCCAGTAATAGCCCTCGTCTAGGCCGTGGCAAATAATTTCCACAATAAAAAGTTAAAAAATAAATTTCTTTTCTTCTTATGTTTACCACGGACTTAGCCGTGGCAAATTGCTTACTTTCCGTTGCTATTTTGCCACGGCCTCGGGTCGTGGCAAATATTCCATGGCTATTTTAGTGCATTCTTGTAGTGATTAATAAATAAGTATAATTTTTTTTTTGTGGAGGAGCTTATATTTTAAAAAAAATTTGCTAGGTGCTTATATTAAAAAGCTGACGGAGTAATTGATTGTGATAAAAATAAGAAAATATTTATATAATCATGGGTTTTCTCATCCTTAGGATGAGACTAATATCGTTCGTGTTGTGTAGCTGACATTGGCCCCGGGAATTTGGTATAGGTGGGATTTGAACACGGGTTCTCCCACTACAGATCGTCCCTCCTATAAACTTAACGGGACCTTACACGACTAAGCTAACCTATGAGATTATAAATTATTTATATTTGATAACAATAATTAGAATTAGTTTTTTATTTTCTTTTCTCTTTTGTTAATTAAGTTGATTATTTTGAAAAACAACTTGAAGTAGTTTTTCAAAAAAATTAAAATTTGATTATTTTTTACTTTTTAATTATTTTTAAAAATACAAATAAATATTTTATAAACTTTTAAATTATTTTTGTTTCTAAAAAAAGAATTATTTTACAAAATGAACAATAATAAACAGACTCTTATTTTAATTTATTACTAGTTGGCAGGAAAAGAAAATAAAAAAAAAATACTAGGGTTTTTTTCTAAATGGGTCTATGTCCAAAAGGAGCGATATATGGAAAAAAATTAGGTTAATAAATTTGCATGTTCTAATAACCTAGTAGTATATATATTCTACTGGATCACATGCATGTGTCTATGTATACGAAAACAAAGATTATTATCTTCCAGATACTATGCATATATAGGTGAGTAGTTATAATATTATATATGTATATGTTTAGATAGAAAAGAAATTGTTAGAAAAAAGGGCAAAACTACTTTGATAATTTTTATATTTTAAAGTGATTAGTCTTTAATTATCGACTGAGAGATATTTTTTCTGCACACCATAAAAAATATTATATACATGTCAGATTGATTTGGAATGAATTCGACGGTGTCCATATTTTAGATGAATATTAGGATATATATGATTTTTTTACTTAAATATTAGAATGACAATACAATATTAATTTAGAAGGATATGTTTGTAAATCTTTTTAATCTTATAAAAACATGTAATGTTGCTTGGGGAACAACCTCCTGCTGACAGTGTCCTTTGATTTGCGTATGTCCTACTGCAGACGTGTGTCCTGGAGATTTTTGGATACAACTTCATTTTTTTTGGACACCGAATCCTATTTTTAAATTCTGAAACATCTATTTGTCCTTTGTGTAATATATTTGTCTGTCCGTTTTTTTTTTTCTCTCTGGGCTTAGAAGAATTCTCATGCTGACACATTCGCTCATTTTTTGGCACTTTTGTTTTTTGTTTCTGAAGAAAGTTGGTTTTTGAAATTTGAAATTTGAAATTTAAAATCATGCTTTATCTGTTGGTAATATCTATAGGCTTGATGTTCGATGCTTATGGGTATTTGGCATTTCAAAAACACAACAAAAATTGGATCTGCCTGCTTTTTCGTTTTCCCGTTTGCTTCAATGCTTTCCCGATTTCATTTTCCCCTTCTTTCTGTCTTCCTCTTCTTCTCTCCCTCTGTTGCTTCTCCGTCTCTATGTTTGGCTCCCTAGCTGCACGCGTCTTTGGTATCGTAGAGACGGTGATGGTGGTGGTGGTGGCGGCAGCGCCGACATCGAAAGGGAAAGAGAGTGATGCTTCCAATATTTGGAGGATGGAGACACAACCTCAAGGAGGAACAGATCTGTTACAAGCATGGCTGTGAGTGACTTTTGGGCATTATTTTTTCCATCTCTTTGTGATTTTTGTTGGTATTTTTAGTTTGGTTTTTTTGAGCTTGGCCTTTTTCTACCAGAGTGTGTGTTAAGTGCAGGTAATCAAGGGACTGGATCAGGTAATAACATGGTTGCTGATTTTTTCTTATTTTTTTTAATTTGTTGTGATGTAATAGGAGAGTTAGAATGTGAGGGAAACAAAAGAACTGGGCAAAATAGAAAAGTGTTAAGTGTACAGAATCTGGTGGAAGGAGGACCTTACCCGTGCGTTGTTAACAAGAGGGCATTGACAGAGTAATAATCTTTTTAACTCCATATACCCTTTTGATTTTTCTTGCAAAAATTTTGTGTTTTTTGGATTCTAATGTTGATTCTCTGATTTTTGATTTGTGGGCACGCAGAAAACATGAAGTTTTTGAAAAGAAGCAGACAGATCCAGTTTTCCTGGCTTAATATTTCTTCACATACCCACTCTTCAGCTTCTCTTTAGCTTCTCTGTTTTGTTCATCTTAACCCTAAATCGATGAATCAGCGGTCATTCTTCACCATTTCTGCTCACTTAATTTCTGTTCTCATCTATTTTTAGAGTTGTCTTTTATGTTTTGTGTTAGTTTCACTTTTTTTATGTGACTGATGACATTTTTTGGGTTTAGGGTCCTTGATCCTCTGTTTTTACATTTTATTGTTTTGTCATTCTAATTGTTTTGGATCCTCATTTGAGTAGTCTTTTACTAATTTGGTTCCAACTTCTGTGGAAAATTCTACGCTTTTGTTCTCTCTCTCTGATTACTCTACTCTTCTACTTTTGATTACACTGCTCTTTTCAAGGTCTTGATGAACAAATATAAGGAGCTTTTAGAATGGATTATGATCATTTTACTGATTTGTGTTTAGATAAGTCGCATGTCCATTGAACACTATGTCCACACCATATGAGTATAGCAGGTCTTCCATCTCCACCCTCATACATTCTGCCTCTCTGTAATGGGCTTCACAATAACTATACCATGATGAATGCCATGTAGCTACAAGCCAAGGAGTTATTGATCCGTCAACATTAGCCAGGTCTCCCTCCAGCCAATTGTATTGTTCAGCTGCCAAGGCAAGTAAGCCACTCAGATAACAAGATAGGGGAAAAAGGAAAGTCAACTTCGCTCAATTAAGTTTATGGATCAAGTCAGATAATAGAACGAAGCGCTTACGGACTTTATGGACATAGCCTCAGCATACTGGCCATTTTATTAACATACTTATCCATGTCACTTGTCATACATGCTATCAATCTTTGAGTTTTCTTTGTTATTTACATTCACATTATGTATGTTTATCATGATGTTAATTTGAGCACTTTTTGATAAAATCTCATTTTACTAATTTGCAGAGCATTGGATGCCTTGGAGTTCAGTCCAAACAATGTATATTTAACTTAATTCTTGCAATACTATCATAAAAGAATCAAAAATGAGCATGGGATGAAAACATAACAATGTGGACATGCTTGCTCTGTTATCCTTTGTTCATGTTGGTTATTTTTGTATTATTTGATATCCTGAATTTTATAACAACGTAAATGCACTGTTTTTTTTTTATTTCATGTAATTGACTTATGTCTATTTTAGCTGTCTATTTTAACTCCTATACAACCCCTTCAAAGTGAACTTGATTTCTTTTTTCTTTTTTTATCATTTAGTCTCCCTGCCAATTTACTCTGTGAGTGCTTTCTATATGATTTGTTCATGATTGTGGGCCTCCACTTTGTGAAACAGATGAAGTGGTATATACTATTTATCTAATTTTATGTGACATCTGATTGTGATCTTTATTTTGAAGACATGTAAAATGAGCAGAATGGTATGATTATTACTACTGTATGTTTTTAGTTGAGTTTCGTCTAATATGCCTTTGTCTTGGCGTTGATTAAAGAATCCTTCGATCCAAATGAAAAATCCCTGTTCATCAGATTATTATTGACTTGTGAATTTAAATTGACTTTAAAAGAGTATTCATACATTTATTAAGCTGTTGTTGCGCTGTATTGTTATCATCATTACTACTATTTGTATGTTACCAAAGAAGGAAACTTTTTGTCTTGTCTATTGATGCATTTAATTAAGTTGTTGGTAGCAGATGAAAAAAAAAACTTGGTGGTACTATATCTGGTGTTTAGACTGCATTTTGTTTCCAATGATTCACTAAAGTCCATTTGAAAAAAATTATCAGTATGCTTTCCAAATTAGGGATTCCTTGTAACTATTTTCCTCAAGATAATTTCTGCCATAACAAATGGACTGTTAGCTTTTTGTTTTGTGGAATTCAATGTTACTATTTATCACAACAATTTAAGGCCATTTATCGTTATTAGTTGATTAGATGAAGATTATTTGTTTACATTGTTAGATTTTTTTGGTTAGATTTGGTTAGATTATTTGATTTGGTAACCGTGGCAAGTGATAAAATTTTGTCAATTTCGTCCATTTAGTCTCCCTGTCCCTTGATGCTTTTCATGGTTTCTATACTATTTGTACATGATTGGATCACTAGATGGTGTTGTCTTTTTTGCAAGTATATTTTCAGACCAGAATTATATACCATCCAAGTGTTTGTATTAGATATTTGAAGAAATTTATGATGTCAAATATTTGTAAGTCTTAAACCTGTATTGTGTTGTGTTGGACTTGCTATTATCTTGACAGACGTTGTGGATAACAGCTTGGCATTATTCTGACTCCTGCAACTACATGTTATTACTCTATTGTGTTTATCTATCTTTTGTAGTTCTAATGTTTTCAAATATATCAAATATGTTGACATAAAACACCCTCCTTGGAGACATGTTCTGCGAATTGAAGCAAAAGGTTTTCAACAGTTTGTAATTTATATAGGCCCGATGTATGTTGCTACTTTTTCAAGCAAAACTAAATTTTTAACATCCATTCTTTTTTTACTGTTATTACTTAATTATTTAATATCATTGAAAACTGATTATGCCTTATAAAAAAATTATCAAGACTTATAACCGTATAGTACCCATTTGCTGAAGGGATGTCATGGACGTTGCCTCATATTTTTTACCCTTTCTATTTGAACATTAAACATTACTATACAATAGGGTCTAATATAGTTACGCATTACAAATTATTTTTTCACTTCATACAAATAATTTTTGTATTTCCCCGAACATTATACTATATATTACAAATTATTATTCAATTTAAACAAATAATGCAGCAAATTGCCCCTCCGAACTATACTATATTGATCCATCATGTTTGGGCATAAAGCAAGTTCTAAACATTCTATTTTTCATCTGCATAACTCCCACTTTACATTAAATTCATTTATATTCATATCTTCATATATATACTTATTTACTACTTCATATACATTCATATATACTGGAGGCATAATATACTAATAAGGGGTAATCCCTGACTATCCTCAATCACTATTGAATGAGATCATGCGTAAATAATAATAAAATTTGAAATTAGTCAAAAAATACATTTCTCCTTTTATCCCGTCCTTGAGATAAATCTATGATATCTATAATTATTAAATTTAATTTTATTCTTATTAGAAGTATTGATAATATGGAGCAAACATTCAATGGATAGAAATGTTAAGATTAATAATAACCGTTATCTATACTAATAAAATTTTATTTTATGCTTATTAGAAAATTCTTTATTTGAAGCAAACTATCAATGGATAGAGTGCCTTCGTTAATAAATATGATTATCAGAAACATACTAATTAAATTCACAGTTCATGTATCTGTTAATGAAGAAAAATTGAACAATTGTCAATTGGATGCTTATAATAAGTATTCAGTTCATGCCTTTAATCATTTCATTATTTTGAACAAAATAGGAGTACATTATTTGAAACAAATCGTAAAGGGTTACATTTCCAAAGTTAATAGTTACTCTTATATGGAAGTCAAACAAATATTAATTTTTTATACATACACTCTCTGGCAATGAAAAAATATGTGTACTAATTGAATGATAATTATAAGTCTGAGTAATAATATTTAATATTAATATAATAAGCATTAAAATAATTCGTAGAATTAATAGAATTATGTATAATAATAATGGTCATTAGAAATAAAAAATTAATAAAAAGAACCCAGCATTGTAGAAGAAGAGTTGCAACGGCAAAAGAGTTGCAACGGCATTATCATTATAAATGATAACGGCATTATCATTATAAATGATAATGAAAATAAGGTTTTTTTAACCTGTGCAATCATTGCACAGGATAAAAATCTTATAATAGAAAAAAATGTAAGTGATAAATACATGTTAAATACAAAACTCAATTAATTTTTATTTTTTTTATAAAATACTTTTTTTTGAGATGTTTAACCTGTATAATATTAAAAAGTATAAAAAATGAAAAAAGCCCAAATTTGAATTGATTTTGAGAGGTGAGACTAACATATATATCTTCACATTAAATGCATGGTCTTCCCAAGGGCTAAAATCCTCCTTCCTGCTCTCACCAAATATAGATGGCTACAATCCCATCATATGGAATGTAGTTTTGAGCCTTTTAAAAGTAAAAAGATTGTTTTCTTTTGTATGCAATCCAAAAGTTGGAAATTTTATCACACAAGCCACAGAAGAGTATATTTGGGAAATAGTTGAGTTGAAGTAAAATTGATTTTGAATAACTAAAATTAATTTTGGTTGATAAATTAGTTGTTTGATTATCAGTTAAGAAGAAATAAAAATTGATTTTGGGTTGTCAAAATCAATTTTAGCTTAAAGCAAGGTGATACTTGCTTTTACGTTGGGTTGAAAAATTTACTGTGTTTTTACTCCAAAACTTACTTTTAAGAAAAAAAATCCTCAAACATAAATCACGTTACTTTAAAATTAATTTTACACAAAATCAATTCTATAACATCATCCAAAATCAATTCTACCACCGTTAAACCAAACACACACGAAAATTCAGAAAGGCAACAAACAAAGGGGTTCCAAGGAAACAACTTTGCACGCGTTTAATTTGCAGTAATATGCAGAAATTTGAGAGATGAATTTTAAAAAATTTACATAATAAAAATATATTCAACATAATTCATAGTTAATTATTATTTTAAAAAATATATTTAATAATTATATTTATTATGAGAAGTTTGTATTTAATAATTTAAATTTTTTCACTTAATTTTATATTTTCTATAAGTAGAGTAAAATTTTATATTCACTATAAGTAAAACTTTAAATTTCTTAAACCTTATATTTTTTTTTCTATTTTTGAAAATACTGATTTGTGTTTTATTTGATTACCACTCCAACCCCACTTTTAGATCCACAAAACTTGGGTGGAGAAAGTTGACAATTTCACCGGAAAAACCTTTGATCAGGGGCGGAGTTACGTATATATAATGAGGGGGTCTCGACTCCATTACAAGAAAAAAATGCTAATATGTATATATAATTTCTTAAAATATAAGTAAAAATTAGTAGCATTCTAACTAATTGATCCTTAAAATTTTAATCTATTTAGTTATTTATATTTGACCCTCCAAAATATTTGGACTAACTCCGCCCCTGACTCCTATGATTTTTGAGTTATTTTCTTTTGATTTTGGGTATTTGTTTTTTTATTTTTTAAGTGACTTTGTGGTTCTCGGTTTTTGTTTGTTCTTTAATCTTGGTGGAAAATAAGCCATAGAATTAGAATAATTTTTTCTTTGATCTCTTTTCTTTCTTCAATCCCCCACATTAAAGTCTAATTTTTCCATTTTGTTTTTCAGTTTTCAAAACATCAAAAGAGGCCAAAATATCCAACAAAGTCAGCTACACTTAATATAACTATTTGTTTGGAAAATTTCCAGAGCAAATTGTGCCCCGACGACAAAAAAGAGACATTCCATTCATCTTATTCTCTGAACCTATGTACAAGAACGGGAAAGAGAAATAGTTCCTTAAAATGTACGGGTGTTAACTTAGATAATTTATAGTTTATAACACAACTAAAGTTGTTTACTTATAAAATAAAATGAGTATATATATTAGCATATAAAATAAAATATGTACAAGTAATCACTTATATAATTGATATTTTAGAATACAAATATATAAATATATATATATATATATATATATGATTATTAGCTTATAAAATATTATATGTACATGTGTTGGCATACAAAACAAAATATGTACATATATTGACTTATATAATTTTTTACTAAGAACACACAAAAATATATGTACGGATTTTGGCTTATATTATTTCACGTTTAGAACACAACTAAATATGTATGTTTATTATCTTATAATAAAATAAAATATATGTGGATATTGACTTATATATTTGATAATTTAAAACAAAAAAAAATACATGTATAAGTGTTGACTTATAAAATTTATAGTTTAGAGCCGGACTAAATAGGTAGGTTGTCAGTTTGTAAAATAAAATATATACATTTGTTGGTATATAAAATAAAATATGTACAAATGCTGGATTATAAAATATGTCATAATATTTTGGTCATATAATATGGTATTATATAATAAATATCACCTATGCTATTCAATAGGGTCAATAATTTTTAAACATAAGGGGATATAAGACAATGATTTTTTTTTGTTTTGTAATCTATCGTAACAACTAAGGTATTGGTATTTATACTTCTCTGATGTTTAACATCATAAATTTCCTTTATCGAGATATAACTTATCTTTATGTACGTGATTTTATTTGAATTATTAAATTATCAATTGATAAACCAGTGATTCTATAATTTCACAAACTTCAAATTATAATGGCATGATAATGATGGTGGTAATTTTAAATTTTTTTTATTGTCATCAAACACAAAATGTAATTTTAACATGTACATATATCATGATTGCCTTAATTTGTCAAAGCTGCATATATAAGACCCATGAATATGTAAATGCTCTATGCTTATACACAATGCTTAAACTTGAAATTAAATTTGTGTTGTATTATATATGTCATTATATTATATAACATTTAAACCTTTTTATCGTATTCAATCTTAAATACAAGAGACTATGAAACCGAACAATTATATCCCGTGCAAAGCACGGGTTTGCTACTAGTTTAAGTACCAAAAAAAAGTTATCATATTTTTTTCAATTAAACTATGAGAAATGTCCTATGTACATTTATTGTCTACGTACCGCCTGTACACATGGTTAAATGTGAATAATTATGTGATTAAATTATTACTTAATTTAGTTAGATCATTATATAATCATATAATAACATGTTTTTTTCTTTATATTTAACCATAAAAAATAAATATGCACATCTTGTTAAACGTGTGAAAATATATATATATATATGATTATATTTAAAGGGATTGATTTCATATATCCAAGTGACTATTATCAGCGATTTACAATATTATTGTTAGTATTTTTTTTTATCAGCATTTACAATAGTGTTATTATAAATTTATATTTCACAGACTTAAACTAATGGTTTAAATACAAACTTTTCACTAAATTTCTACACAATCAACTCACATTATGTAGTATCCCTTCCTTTGCTCAATTCTTGATCCAAAAAACAAGTCATTGCACAAAACGAATTAATTATGCATAAGTTAGGATAGATTTTGTAGAAACAAATTTATATAGCAACATGGGTCTTTAATTCAAAACACCTCAGTCACAGAATTATGCAGGGATGTGATATTGCCAGCCACTCTCAAAATTCTATTGTCACTCTTTTTTAGATTAATTTTATAATTATTATTTAATAGTGCTTTATTTTGATTGGTCACAAAATATATTAGAAATGAAAATATAAATTAAAGGGAATGGCAACGGACTCTACTTGAAAGAGTGACAATATAATATCCCCACCCAACTATGCAGCAACATAGGCAAAATAAAAATTAAAGATGGTATTTAGAAGAGAGTAGATTGCTCAAAAAAAAATTTGCTTGTCGTAATAAAAATGAATGGTAGAAGAGAGTAAATTAAAAAGAAAGGATTTTTCTTAAGAATGCTTAAGAAAGATCTTAAATGTGGAAAAAAAAAATTAACTAATTATCACATTAATAATTCAATATTAGCGCCCCGAAGAAGAGTATATATGATTGAACAAGTTGTTGTAATTGTTAAATTATTAAGCGAATAATACATAGATAGATGAATTGTATGCGCAAATATAATTATCACATTAATTAATTAATTATATGATTACAACATCTTTGAAATGACAAGCCATGATGAAAATGGGTAATATAAGGATGAAGTACATTCTAATCCTATAATGTTCCTTCCTGTCTAGAAACATAGAAGTACATGACTTGTCGAAAAGCAACTTCAATGTTCACTGCTTAACTATGCTACAATCAGAAAACTCAACTACTACTGCTTAATAACTTTAGCATTTTGACTTAAAATTGTGATTAAAACCTAATTAAGGATTATATATGTGACTAATATTCCTTAATTAAACCTTTAACCCAATTTTAAGAGAATGCTAACTCAATCGAGATCCTCTGGATTTCCTTTTCGTCCTTCTTGTTCATTTCCTTTTGCTTGGAAATTTGATGATGATCAGTACCAATATTTAGGATGGAAAGGATGGAAAGTATTGTCATTAAGATTGGTAAGCAAAAGAATGTGAGCGTTTGGCGAAGCTTTCAAAGAGTGAAAGAGTGTGTAATATCTTTGATCATCAATGGGGTGGTGATATCCAGTACGGGCATTGTTTGGTGAGACCAAAATGAGATACTCCAAACGAATTGCTGTCTGAATAAGGATCTTCATCAATTCAATTTCAGCCTCGTCAAACTTGAAACCCTTCAGCTTCACTATTCTCAGTTTATTCAACTTTACGCCTCTCATCTTCTCAAGCATTGCTTTGTGATGGATTTCCCAGTAAATTCCACACTCAAGACGGTAATCATTCAGCTGCAGCATGCATTAATTATATATAATTATTTAAATTCCACAAGACACAATCTAGATTAAATTAAATAAAAATAAATAAATAAATAATTAGTGTACTGACATACATCGATGAAGAGTGATTGGAGAGATGGACATTTGTTAAGAAAGGAGAAAATATCATAGGGATTGCAAAACCTTCCGGTATCCATGAACAACTGCAATTCCCTGACATAGGGTAAACAGAATTGTGCTTCTTGAAACGAACCATCAGGACGAATCCTAGCACCCATAACCTCGGGGAAGACGGCAGAAATGGAGAGAACCCTAACACGTTCGAAATGATTATTCACGATAACTTCAAGCTGTCGCAATTCCCAAGATGTACTGCGAATGTTTGGGTGAATGTTGAAGAAAGCTTCCTTCAAAGCAGTAAAACCACCAAATCGAAATCTTATCATATCCCCACCATAGAAAATTGACCTCAAACCTGCCACTTGTAACTCCATTGCTTGCACGTCAGGGCAACATGCAACTTTCACCACTTTCAAATACTTATGATTAGTTGCCTCCACAGTTATTTGTTGAATTCCAATACACTGAAACAAATCTATAACTGAAAGAATCTTGCAGTGTGAAACCAAATCTTTCAGGTTATCTTCACTCAGCCTTAGCTGCCACAACATAAGCGTGCTTAGAAATCTCAAACCTGGAAGAGTCTTCACCGGTGGAATCTCAATTTTGCAATTAATCAGCCTTAAATTTCTTAACTTTTTCAAGCTTTGGAAGAAAACAGCTTCAAGGGTATACTTGGAATACCTGAAAAACAGGTCTAACTCTTCAACTCCTTTATTAATACTGATTTCTAGCCATTTGGCAATCATGTGCTCCACCCCATGGGGATCGATGTGCAGATGGAATGATAGAATTTCATGGCCTTTGTGAGAGTCGAAGGCATGGTTAATCACCTTCGTGAGCTTGTCACGTGTGAATCCGGAGCTAAAGTTGTGGTCAAACACAAACTTGCGACTAAAAACCCACGTATTGTGGAACCGCTTAGCCACAGTACCCATCTTCACGGCTTCCTTGATGGGTAAAAACGTGAAAATGTCATGTAAAATGTCTTCCGCTTCTACACCCAGAGGGTTTGAAGAAGGTAAACAAGAAGAAGAAGACGAAGACGAAGAAGAACCCTTTCGGATTCTCTTCGCTCTGCCAGATGATTCAGCCATTTCGGAATTAGAATAATTGTAATAGTAATAAGGTGAAGAATTTTCTCCTTCCATAAAACAGACAAGAAATGTATAAGGAAGAAGAAGAAGAAGAAGAAAGTGATGAAGGAATGTAACTGGGGCCTTGGAATTATATAGGCAAACAATGAATGCAGAAATTTATGAGGCGCTTCCTTGTGCATTAAATTCATGAACCTTCACTGCTAATGGGATTTATGATAATGGATCATTAATTCTGACCAGAATTCAGTTTCTGTTTCTGTTGTTACGTTGAATGGATACTGCGTTTTGTTCAACCTAATTAAGGTCAAAATTATTACTCCCTCAATATTAATTACTCACTTTAGTCAAAAAAAAAATAAAATTAGATATTATAAAGATGAGCATGTATATCAAATTTTAGAAAAATCTAACATCTCTAAGTATTCTAACTTATTATAGGTGATATTTATTTATTTTTTATAAAGTCTATTATTCATTACATTGAAGTTGATGAATGAAATATCTACAAGTTTTGAAACCAACCAAAATTTTATATAATTGTTCTGTATGTTAAGAACTTTCAATCAAACGGTTGGATTGATGAAATTGATCAATGTGCATTGGCAGGGACAGATCCAGAAATAATCGGTGGGGGGACGAAATTTAAAACGATGATAATGAAAAATATTAAACATATAGAGAATTTATATTTATAAATAAAAAAAAGAAAATATTTGTTAAATTTTATGAGAAAAATAACACGAAACATCAAGTATAGAAATAATATATATCGTCATTTGCATCGGGTTTCAAAATTATAATTAAGAATGCAAATTTAATTTTTTTTATTAAATACAACCAAGTTACAAGTTTTTTTTATGTTTTTTTTATTTATTCAAGTTACAAGTTTTTTAAAATATTAAAATAATATCAATATATATTCTTTATATTTATATAATTTTTTTAAATGGAAAAGAAAAAATGTACTTAGTAAAATAAAGGAGAAAAGTAATGTTAAAAGAATTTTAAAATGAGGAAAAAATAATATTAGAATAAAATAGAGAAAATAATAGAAAAAGAAGTAAAAGTCACCCACATTGGGTTCGAACATGGAACCAGAACTATTACGCAGAATGCCAGATGTGCTGCATTCAATTTGTGCTATTCTTGCTAAGTATTAAGCAGAGTAAGTAGACTTAGACTTACTCCTGAGTAAGTAGATTCCGTGTGTATATGTGTATATATATATATATATATATATATATATATATATATATATATATATATATATATATATATATATATATATATATATATATATATATATGTGAGTGGGGATCCACTCCAAGAGTAGGAAGTCTTATAGCACTTACTCCGCTTAATATCTTTTCACTACGCAAATGGGCGTCAAGATGACCGACTGAACAAATACAAATAAAAAAATAACAATTCATGTGAACTCAATTTTGAGAAAGGGGTTAATCATTTATTCTGACGGTACATACCTTAAAAAAAGACCCATAAAAATATAAAATTAATATGTAATTAATCTCTTTGTCATATAACTTATATACTAATACTTTTTCTAAAAAAAATATTGTAATATTTATATATTGGGTTTTTCTAATCTGTGCAACCATTGCATAGAACAAAAATCCCAAAATAAAAAAAATGTAAATAATAAATGCTTGTTGTACAAAATTCAATTAATTTTTGTCTTTCCATATGAAAAGCTTCTCTTTTGAGATGCTTAACCTATTCGACATTGCACAAATTAAAAAAACCGTTATATATTTATTAAACTCATTAAATACTAAAATACCTCTAAAATTATTCTCGCATATAAGAGTAATAATTCAAAAAGTGATTTTATAAAATTTATTCCTCCCCCTATAAGAGAGAGATAACTTTTTGATGCAATTCGAAAGGAATGAAAGTAATAACTTAATTTTATTTATCCTTTAAAAAAACTTAATTTGATTTTTATAAATAAATAGCAATTTAAAAATGTTCCCATATAAATATCAGCATTTATTTTAATATTAAAAAAATGATTTTTCAAAACATTCATTTGAAAATTACTTTTGGAAATAAAAACAATTCAAAAGTTTATTTTATATCAAAATTATTTTGAGGAGAAGACATTATATAATGAATCTCTATAAAATCACATAAATTTATAATCAATAAAATTACTATTAAAATATAATTTAACGTTTGCAATAGTTCAAATCTTTACTAGTGAGAAAAGAGCTGTGGTCGTCAAGTAACTGCTTGATGCAAGATCAGTTTTAATGAAGGGGTTAGCCACGGTTTCTAGTGATGAATACTTAGAAAGAGACAAAAAAAAAAAAAATGTAACCAATAAATAATTAAAATACAATAAATAAAAACATAAAAATAAATGACTATCCAGAAAAAGAATATATAAATAAGTAAGAAAACATTGTTAGGAAAAAACATGGAAGAAAAAAACAAAGTCAATTTTATAAGATCATCATTACTAGTCAATAGTAGTATAAATAAATACTATCATTTTAATGTTATACTAGTTGCACAACGTAACTGGGTAATCTAAATGCTATAAATCTAGTACTTCTTTAATTTATAGTTTATGATATTGAATAATTGTCCATAACAACAATTTGTGATGAAATATAATACGCATGAAAATTTCATCACACCAAAAAAAAATTATATCCATCCATCCATCATCTATCATATCATTTAACACATACCACATTCTGAAAAATGAATAATAGTTCAAGAGAAGGTGGCTATACGTACACGTTTCAGAATTAATAATGGTACATTCCAAGAAAAATTTAAATTAGTTTTAAACAAATATTGTCAGCAATACGTAACCAAACACAATTTAAGCGAGATGCTCATGTGGACCTGTACCAGATTGATTAGTAAATAATATATATCGATGAATTATGATTAATGCACAATAAACATGTCATTCAATTAACCGAGAATGAAAATATAGTAAAAAATAGTTGAGAAGCAAGTTGGATAGGGGTTAATAATGTAGTGTTAGAGTCCGTAGGGAAAAAAATAGCAACTATTAAGTTAATCAGTAATACCCGTTAAAGCAATAATATATAGAACGAGGTATATACCTATAAATTTTGGAAAATTTCTTTATTGTCCTACATTGTCATTATCAAAATATGCAAGTATTTTCTACTTTGGACTCTTGACAAAGCAACATAATCATGTTCATGATTAAAGAAGACTGATTTAGGCAAATATAACCCAACATGTGTAAGAAATTATTGACCTTGAGATTTGATCATTATCATGGCATATGAGACAATTACGGGAATTTGTTTTTAAATAAGCTTAAAAGGTCATGGAAATTGTGAAGGAGACAAAGTTATTATATATATATATATATATATAAATCAAATTACTTAACATTTTTTTGATAAATATTTTTTGCCTCAATAACATGGTTTGCAAGTTTTGTAACAATTAATCTTGTGTCATTGCATACTCCCTCGCTTTGATCCAAATTCCTAATCAACATGATTGGAGTTCCTATTTTTAGCTTGATCTTGTGATTTGGGAGTCTATATGTCTTCAAAGTATTCAAGAAGTTTGAAGTTAGTGTTTCAAAAGTTGGAATTTGAAGAACCTATTATGCTTTGTCAACACTATCTCAACTGTAATATTCTTTTTCCACACTTGGGATTTGTTGAAGATTTTAACATCGTTGATTTGATCAACTGTTTCAATGGTAAATGTAAGAATAACTCTTATTTGTAAGAATTATCTTAGCAATTGCATTATTAGGGTAACCAACTTTACCATTACCCATATCTACTAAACATTATAATTAAAATATAATGTAATGTGTGCAGGAGTTTGATCACCTATTGGTGAGAAATGAGTGACATCTTTTGTCTGCCCAACAATCACTTGTTGCAAGATCAACTTCAAAGAAGGGGTTAGCCATATCTTTCGGCGGTGGATATCGTACTCTAGAAAAAAAAACATAATGTAACCAATAAATAATTAAAATATAATAAATAAAAATAAATAATTATTTGAAAAAGAATATATAAATAAGTAAGAAAACATTGTTAGGAAAAAACATGGAAGAAAAAAAAAGACATTTTTATGAGATCATCATTACTAGTCAATAGTAGTATAATAAAGGAATACTATCATTTTAATGTTATATATAAAAGAAGTTTTGAAAATTTTCACCATCTGTGAGCATTTTGTTCCTAGTAAAATAGTGGATATTCTTAGTAATTATTCCTTTCAGTCCTATATATAGGTTGTCTTCTAAAATAAATCTTTGGTATTACTTAATATAAGTCACTAGCTAACTCATTAATGCATGTTTTCTCTCTTTACCCTTCTATAATTTTCAAATATTCAATTAATGATGGAATAAGAAAGATAGTGAATTAAGAGAGAGAAATACATATTAATTAACTTAAGCATTTATTAGTCTATTTATATTGAGGGTATAGTTAAATTTTTTTTTCTTTTTAAATAAATTTAATAAGCTAACTATCATTTTTTAATTTTGATAATTCGGACTGGGAGAGTGTGTACTACTTAGTTAAATCAATCAACCGTTATTAATTAGCCGATATTAAAGATTATATTAAACAATGTAAAACATATTTTTAAATCAAATATATAAATCTAATCAATAAATTCATTTACTATTAACAATTATAATTATTGATTATTACATAATAGAACACATTAAATACACTTTATAATAGCTAAGAGTTTGTAGCTCAAATGACACAAGAAGAAGTTCTTTGAGTTTGAGGGGAGGGGTTCAATCCCCGGTGGAGAGATTTAGGAGTAGTGTAGTGTGAGAGTATGTGTTTAGCCAATAAAAAAAAATATACTTTATAATAAATGTTTTTTTACCTAATAAATATTTTAAAATTACTATCAAATAGTAACATTAATTATTTCTGTTGTCACTTTGACTATGTATATATTATTCTTTTTTTTTTTCCACTTTAAGAGTTTAAAAAATATTTATTATTTTTTCTCTTACACCCTCAATTATTTGTACTAGTTTATACATTTATTACAAGAAGATTTTTTTAATCTGTGCAATTTTGTACAGGTTAATAAACTAAAAGTAGAAATATTTTATAAGAAAAATTAAATATTACAAAAAATTTGAGCTTGTATTATAATAAATGATATGCTTTCCAATAAAACATTATTCTTTTTTTTTCACTTTAAGAGTTTAAAAAATATTTATTATTTTTTCTCTTACACCCTCAATTATTTGTACTAGTTTATACATTTATTACAAGAAGAATTTTTTAATCTGTGCAATTTTGTACAGGTTAATAAACTAAAAGTAGAAATATTTTATAAGAAAAATTAAATATTACAAAAAATTTGAGCTTGTATTATAATAAATGATATGCTTTCCAATAAAATAATTTCATTTATAATTTTTAACTTGTGCAAAGTTATACATGTTAAAAAAATATTAAGAAAAAATACCATTAATTAGTGCAAATTCTAACAATACAGGGATATAAATAAAAATTATATAATACTTTTAATAGAATAAAAAATATTTATTAATATTTTAAAACAGTATGAATTAACCTTAAAAACGACGCCAAGAGCTTGTAGCTCAAATGGCAAAGGAGAAGCTCTTGGAGCTTCAGGGGAGATGTTCAATCCCCAGTGAGAAGATTTTTAGGAGTTAGATTTAGGAATAGTGTAGTGTGAAGGTGTGTGTGTTTGACCGATAAAAAAAACCCTTAAAAACGACACATAAAAAAACTATAAGGAGTATTAAATACAAAAAAATATATATTCATGTCTCAAATATGTAAAGTTATTTATTCAATGAATTTTTTATTTTTTAATAATTACGATAGACAGTTATAGTAGATTCCATTTAAGTTCATATCAATAGTTTGATATTCACGTGTGAATACAAATATTATCCTATAATTAATATTATATATAAGATCCATTGTCACATCAACTACTGGCACCACATCACTTTTTGGTTTTATCACACACAGGTATATTTTTTTTCAAAAATATTCCTTGCTGAGAGACTAGTGAGATTGTGAGTTTACAAACTACACCACACAAAAAATGAAAACAAGTTTTAAATAGAAACATAAATTAGTTTTTGAGCGAGAAAATAATTACATCGCACAAAACAAAAAACGAAAACTATAATTTATTTATAACAAATTCTAGTTTCTGAAATTGCAAAATTCAAATCAAGAAATTCAACACAATTCAAATCAAGAAATTCAAACATTAAATTTTAAATCATATATGCACAGGCTAAAATTTCACAAATAACTATCTAAATCAAATACAGTTTTTCAAATATCCAAACTCTAAACACAAATATGAACATTTATTTATAAAATTTTAGTCTCAATATATGTGAATTAAGAATTGAATTTCTTGGTCTAAATTATATTATTTTGACTTAGTTGTCTTAATTTTGTGTTTTTCGTGTTTCTAGTTCAATACTGCATTTTCTACAATTTCGAAAACTAGAATTTGTTATAAACAAATTCTAATTTCTGTTTTATGTATGATGTGATTATTTTTCCCTCGAAAATTAATTTATGTTTGTATCATAAACTAGTTTCCATTTTCAGTGCGGTGTAGTCTGCAAGCTCAAAATCTTGCTTAGAAGCTAGTTTTGAGCGAGGGGTATTTTGAAAAAAAAAATAAAACGTGTGGCGAGGCCAGTGCAGATAGTGGTCACCAACTGTCACTATGTGTCAAACTATTTTTGGGTTAAAAAAGAAAAAAGAAAATATAAGTCTCACTGTATCATTTTACTCAGTTTTTTTTTTGTAATAATTGAGTAAAATGTGAGATGTCATTTTACTCTGTTATTACCAAAAATCTGAGTAAAATAACATCTCTCATAATTTGTTATAAACATTAAATTTTACCATCTCGTTCCTAAGTTAAAAATTTATTATATGAAGGAATAAAAAAATTATTATATAAGAGTGATATACTATTTCGATCCCTGACTTTGTGCGTATAAGTTATTTTGGTCCCTGACTTTGTGCGGACAAGTCGCTTTAGTCCCTGACTTTGCATTTTGCTAATCACTTTAATCCTTCAACTATATGATCATTCATTTTTGTCGATGACTTTTATGAACTAAAATGATTGATAATAGTAAAAGTCAGGAACCAAAATATCAATGATAGTGAAAGTCTGTGACTAAAATGGCTGATTTCATGAGAGACTAAAATGACTTATAAAATACAAAATCATGAACTATTTTAATATATATTTCTATTATATAAATTATAGATCAACCTAGCAAAAATTTTATACAAATTAAAAAGTGTTGATACTTCATTTTAAAAAAATATTGTTTTACGTAAAACATAATATTTAATTAAATCGGTAATATCATTGTTTACAATATTTTTTTAAAAAATTGTTATTTTACTAAATTTAACATTCAGTATTATTTGGTTATCTCACAAACACGTGGGTATATATATATATATATATATATATATATATATATATATATCTTAACTATTAAATATAATTTGATGGTTGATATTAACTCCTCTCACGCATTCACCTCTCAATAAATATATATATATCCCCTCCATCTCATTTTCTCTCAAGCTCTCTCCATCCCATTTGTGAACCATTGGATCTATTCAATGGTTGAGATGAAATGCTACAAAAGCATTCACAAAATAACATGATGCACCTGATTATTCTCTCAAATACAAGAAAAATCCTAAAATCGTAAAATCTTTTCACTCTCGTTATGTGTTTTGTGCACGCCAAAACTGAGAGGAGCGCTCCATTGCCGTCGCCGCCACAAATGCCGCTGCTATCCTCCTCCACCAGCATTGTCGTGTCGCCGTCTCCCTCCGTCCCTATCGCCTCCATACCCTTGCGTTGTTAGTTGCCGCTGCCATCTCTCCTCCACTGCTATCAGTCGTCGCACTGCCGCTGTCTCTCTCCTCCACCGCTGTCAGTCATCGCGCCGCCGTCATCTCCCTCCTCCACTGCTGTCAGTTGTCGAGCCGCTGTCGTCTCCCTCCTCCACCGCCGTCTCTCTCCTCCACCGCCGTGTGCCGTTGCAATTAAAAAGAGTAAAACATCAATTTTATCTTCTAAATATTTGTTCATCACAATTCTTCAAATGCTTTTATCACCAATTTAATCCCTTTAAAATTTTATATATGCAATTTGAAAGACTAATTTAATCTAAATTTGATCCTTTAAACATTTCTCTCGTTTTTTAAAGAAAAGTTAAAAAAGAAAGAATGAAGGTAAAAAAACAAAAGAGAAAGAATGAGAACAAAGTCTGCACTTCAATATTTTCAAGCTTTTTTTTTAAAAAAAAAAAGTGCAGAATAAGTCAATTGAGTGAAAGAAAGAAAGAAAAGAGTGGATAATAAGGTGTATCATGTTATTTTCTGAATGTTTTTGTAGCATTTCATCTTAGCCATTGAATAGATCCAAGGGTTCACAAATAAAATGGAGAGAGCTTGAGAGAAAATGAGATGGAGAGGATCCACATCCGTTTCTCAAACGTCAAAACCGGGTTTTTACTTTTTTTTTCTTCTTAAACTGATAATTAATCATTAATCATTATAAATTTATAATAATTAAATTACTAATTACTATTACTATTATCGAACCGGGTGAGGTGGTGAGCGAGATGGATCGATCCGTTCACCAGCGTCCCTTAATTTCGGACCGGGTCAGGGTAAACGGCACCGTGACGCCCCTTGCTCTTCTCGCCGACGGCCGTCTATGGTGGTCGGAGGGAATCCAACGGTGTTTGTCCGTCGAAAAGGAGGTTCTCGGTTTCGTCTCCAGTGGCCCCTTCATCAAGATCAAGACCCTTGTCGAGGCACGAGACGGGTGCTGCACAACTGGTGCTCCCGGAAGACTCGTTAGAAACGACGTCGTCTTTGAGCCCTCCTCCGAGGAATCTCACCAGCTCTGGTGCCTCAAGCTTCGTGAATTCATCGATTCTCTCGGTAATCAAATGAACCCCACATTTATCTTCTTAACATTATTTTTATACTACTATGGAGTAATGGTGTCTGTCTTATATATATTGTGAACAATTTGTTCGGTTTGAATTCTGAATTCGGACAATGCAGGTCGCCCAAAGAGGTTGTTTGTTTTGGTTAACCCGTTTGGTGGGAAGAAATCTGCTACTAAGATTTTCATTGATGAAGTTAGACCTCTTTTTGAAGATGCTCAAATCCAACTTACGGTCCAAGGTGCTCTCATTCTCTAACTCATGCTTCACTCTCGCAATCTCATTTCTAATTTGCTATTGCTATCTTTTGTTTAGTTTGTTGATTTTGTCTGTATTGTATTGTTAATATGCCATTATGCCTCAGAAACCAAACACCAGCTCCATGCTAAGGAACTCGCTCATTCCCTCAATATTACCAACTATGATGGAATTGTTTGTGTTAGTGGAGATGGAATTTTGGTCGAGGTTAGTTTTATTAGCATTTCATTTGTTGCACTAAGTGCCATCAGAAAAAACTTTTTTATTTTGTTGTGTTGAGAAATAATTAACTGTCAATTCCATTCAGTACATGCTGTTAGAGATGGTACTCTTTTCTAGTATTGTTAGAAATTGAAGAAGGAACAGGTTTGAAGTGTCTTTGCACGCATGAATGTACAAGATTCATGTTTAATTCTTCTAAATCTCTGTTGGATCTTGCTCTTGGACTAGCTGAAAAATATTCATTCCAGACCTCAATTCAGTTCTTTTTTCTGAGCAATTTAATGGTCATTGGGATTAGGTTGTTGGCTACCACTGAAACCAGGTGGTCTGAATGGAAGTTATAACATCTGTGGGAAGTCAAATAGCAATGTGGGTCACTAGTTACTACTAAGTTTATTGTAACATGTGTATTCTACATTAACATTACCTTTGCATTGGCTCACCTTTGACGCCACTTTCTCTGTTTTTGTAATGTCTTTCTGAATCTTACAAACGTTGCACATTTTAGTAGGTTGTAAATGGACTTCTTCAAAGAGAGGATTGGGATATGGCAATAAAGATGCCCATTGGGGTAGTTCCCGCAGGTTTATTTCTTGTGTTTTTTTTTGTTGATTAGGCTTTATTTAATTAAACTTTATTAATTAAACTTTTATTACTTTGAATCATTTATTGGGCAAGGGCAGGGGTGGGACATGAAGTGTGTTTATTATGATTTTTATATCAGGAATGGTGAGATGGGGCTAGTGTTATTTGATGGATTTTGTTTATAAGGTTTATCTTTTGTTGTATGTAGGCAATGAGGGTATGGGTAAATTCAGGTATGCCAAGCTAATAAGTTTTTGCATGCTTTGAAGGTACTGGAAATGGCATGGCAAAATCTCTTCTTGATTCAATAGGTGATCCTTGTGCAGTAGCTAATGCGGCTCTTGCCATTATACGAGGTTTTAAGCCATTCACACATCTCATATCCGTTTTTTTTCTTTTCTTAATTCTGTGCTCTTATTTAGTATAAACTGTAACTGAATACTGACAGGCCATAAGCGACCGCTTGATGTGGCTACCATCACACAAGGAGAAACCAGATTTTTCAGTATATTGATGCTTGCATGGGGTAATTACTCTCACCACCTATTGGATAATGCTTAATAAGGTCTAGGCTATTGGTTTCTTATTCATTCTTTCTTTAGTTTTGTTATTTCCATCATATTTGTGTCTGGACATGGTTCTGACCCTGATACTCTGATGACATATTATAATATATCTATTGAAGATGTTATTCAATTTCAGGCCTGGTGGCAGATATTGATATTGAGTCTGAAAAATATCGGTGGATGGGAAGTGCACGTCTAGATTTTTATGTTAGTAAGCTATTTTATAATTTTCATGTCACTGATATGTATGTCTCTTATATGGATAATGGATTCATGTTTCAAATCATCTTCTAACACTTGGATCAAAGGCAGAAACATAAATGAATGAACACTAAGTCATCAATTTTCTAGTCATCGGCTATAGTTTTAGGTATTTTACGATACAATCCGCAATTAGTATCACATATAACTGGTATCAACCCGCAATTAATGAGACTTATCTAGTGTAATGTTCTTTTATCCCTTTCTCCCCCTTCTCATTTTTTGGGTTGTTTCTTTTCAGTCTCCGCTCTCCTTCAGATTCTGTCTTGTTAGATTTTTTTAGGGTAGCATAGTTGTCTGCATAGGCCTCTGAGAATCAGATCCAAAATATAAAGGGAAAGAAAAATACATCATGGCTTTTGTTGGAAGGATGCTTACCTTTGTTTTTAGGATAAGAATACTTACCAATAGTTAAATACCTCATTTTGTTCAGTTCTGTTTTGAATGGTATTTTGACCTCTATTTGTTATTATCATATAAATGATCCTTTAGTGGGGTACTCAAGTATAAGATGTAACATAACTAGTCTTTTCTGACTCTTCTTATGATGCAATTTTGAAGTGCATTGTTGAACTTTTACTGCACTTTGTTTGATAGATAAGTGATTGAAGATAATTATTATTGTTTTCTTTGTTTAACTGCTTTTCTGCCTTAGGCTCTCTGTCGATTTTTCAATTTGAGACACTATAATGGAAGTGTTTCTTTTGTGCCTGCACCTGGGTTTGAGGCTTATGGGGATCCCGCTAGTTACCCTGACAAATATACTAGCAAAGGGAACAACAGTGATCCAACTGAAACAGAACGTGCAAATTTACAAAGGCTTTGTTATCAAGGACCTGAAATAAACTTGGAAAATTTGAATTGGAGAGTCATAAATGGACCCTTTATTTCTGTCTGGCTTCACAATGTACCTTGGGGTGCAGAAGACACAATGGCAGCACCTGATGCAAAGGTCAGTTTTGTGTGTTAAAGAATGTAAGCAAATTGTTTTAATCTCCCACTCTGTTTCCCTAATGTCCCTAATGCTATATTTTGAAATATTTCAATTCTGTTTAATTTGGTTCGACGCAAGCCCCATCGAAGCTATTAAACAAATGATGAGGAATTATTATATTCATCTTAATTTGCTTGATTTTGATGACTGTTACTATTCAAAATTGTACTTTCGAGAATTGCAATGAGCAAGATTTGACAACAATAGATGCAAGGATTGAAGATTAAAACAAATTTGATAGAGAATAGATCTCTGAACTCTTTTAAATGACAGTGATCTAAATATTGGCTTCCCTAAGTTTTGCCCTAGTGATAGGCATTGTTTATGGGGCTGAGCCTGATAATATTTTTGTTATTATAATTTGGTAAATGCAGTTCGCCGATGGTTATTTGGACCTGATCATTATCAAGAATTGTCCTAAGTTACCATTGCTGTCATTGATGTCAGAGTTGAATAAGGGAGGACATGTAAAATCTCCGTATGTCATGTACCTAAAGGTGTGATCATTGATATGTTTCAATGTAATACTTTTTTGTAGCAACTGGTTTATTTGCATAATAAAATTTGCGCATTTATGTCTCTTGCAACAAACTACAGGTGAAAGCATTCAGCTTGCAACCTGGTCCACGCACCGAGGACAACAATAAGGAAGGGATCATAGATTCAGACGGTGAGGTTCTGGCAAGGGGCAAAGGAACTTACAAGTGTGGACATAAGGCTTTGATGACCTATGATAAATTGCAAATAACGGTGGATCAAGGTTTAGCTACACTTTTTGCTCCTAGATAATACTCTGTGTTTAATTTTTTTACTATGTCCATTCCATTCCATGCATATTGTTTGTATTTTCACACATGTTGGTATAAACAGTATCTTTCATGGGATATTTATCCTGTACAGCACCAGGTGTATCGGAATGAATAAAACTTTACGAAAAGAAATTGGTGAGTCGAATAAAAAATAAATTTATTTTTAATACGATTGAGCCATTGAACATTTGAACCCATTCAGTCCTGCTTAATAGCTTGAAATGTGAATTTGATGTGAAGGTAGTTGCTCCCCCTCGAACGAATTAAAAAGTTCCATTTCTTGCTCTGCTATTAAATTAATTTTCTTGATTTTTCAGTAACATTTATTTTATTCACTTAATCAATTAATTATCTAATGCGCAAGACCTAGGCCCTCTCAATTAAGCCGTGTATTATTTTATTTTACACAAGAAAAATTCAACTAAAGTTTCTTCAAATTTTGTAATTATATATTTTCATGATATTGAATCAATCTAATTAACAACGCTCATTGCTTGCAAAAATCCTCATCCACATGATTTTTATTTCTATTTTTTTTTTTGGTCAATGATTTTTATTTCTTTTTTTTTTTGGTCAAGGTCAATGATTTTTATTTCTAAATACATAATACATAAAGACATATAAACGGCCCATATGGCCAATAAAATGAACAAAAATAAAAGGGACCTAACTTTTTTTTCAACAGTGAATGCTGCGTACGAGGTAATGACAACAACTGATTCCAAAAAAAAAAAAAACTGATTCCAAAAAATAAAAGGTAATGAAAAAGAACAAACTATGATGCACCGATATTGACACGGATACCGCGACAAGACATAGACACTGCAATACAGCGAATGTCCAAAAAAACAGGACACCAGGGTATTGCTTATTAAAAAGTAGATAATAAAAAAATTACAAGGAACATGATAAATAAAAAAATACAAGTTAATAAACTATTCATGTTTCCAAAATAATAACTCGTTAAGCTTTACAATTTCATTTCATAAATAAGCCTCAAAAAAAAAATAATACTTAGAGGTTTCACAGTAATGTTAATAGTTTGTCATTCCAACTATCTAAACTTCACATTTTCCTAATCATCTTCATAATATGCCTCACCAAAATAAATATTAAAAGACATGATTACAATATAAGTACTATCACAAAAAAAAATTGAAGATAATTCTCAATTTAAGACATATTACCTTAATTCTCATCATTGAAAAACATAGCCTCTAAATCTAGTTTATCAAGGGACAAATGAGTTATGTCAAAAATTCCAATATCATCAAGTGATCCAAACTAATCTCCGACTATGTCTCACATTTTATTCTAAATTAAATTATACTTTTTAATTTATTTAATATATGATATTTTAATTAACTTTTTATCCTTTTAGTGTCTATACTTGCGCCTTATATCCGTTTTAGTCCCTATAAAATAATATTATTTTTAGTCCTTACATATGTTGTTCTTCGTTTTCGTTTTAGTCATTATCATAATCTTTTTTGTTAGTCATTATTGTTAAATCTCATAGCACCATCATTGTGATCATCACAACTATTGCTATTGGTGGTTCCTTTGACCATCTCACGGAGACGGATCTATCTTCGAAGTTTAGTAACCATCAAACTAGATCACGTGTCGCTTAATTCTTCCTCGTGGCAATCACCCATTACCTTAATTGTTTTCGACGTGGATAAGCACTTTATGGCAGTTCTTCGCCAGTTTTTGGCGTCGCCTATCTCGTCTTGCTTTCCTTTGACTAGTTTTGTGCAATGGTGGTGGTTGTTCCCCTGTCTGACTTTGTACAATGGTGGTGACTATGACAATGATCGTAGAGGTTGTGGTAGTGGAGTCGTGAGATTTAGTGGTTGAGACCAACAAACAATGATAGCAGAGACTAAAACAAAAACGAAGAACATGAGTACAAAAAGAATTTTTTTATATAAGGACTAAAATGAAAATAAAGTGTAAGTATAAAGGATCAAAAAGTTAATTTACTATACGTACGACTAAGACTCAAACTCCTATCAACAAATTTAAAGGATTTAGCTATCTACTAACTATGTCAGAATATATGTTATACCTTTTATCAATATAAAAAATACTGGCAATAGAGAGAATATGATAAGAGGTTGAGCCTATTTGGTTATATGTTAAAACTGTACAAAAGTACTTTTTATTAGTAGTAATTTCTAAGCCTAATGTATATATATGACGAAAATGAAAATTTTTCATTTTATTTTAAAGTACTTTTAGTTGTAGTAAAAATATATTCAAACGGCCCGCTGGAATTGTAAAGTGATAATTATTCTTTTTAAAAAAATGAAACTTCCTAAAATGAATTTTTGAATCAGAGTGAGTATAAAAGACCGAGGTTACATTGCATAATGTTCACAACAAGCTATCGGGATGTCCCTAGACTAAAGGTATAAGGACTAGAACTTAATAGTTGCTTTAGTAATTATTTGTGACATGTCATCTCTACTAGGCGACTTTTATATGTACAGGGGCCGTGTAGGGTGATTGGTTGGTTCGTGACTCTTCAAAACGTAGACCTCAGGTTCTGCTGCTTAATAAGATTGCCAGGCTGCGTGACGGACATGCTACCTAGCTGTACACATAATAATCATAATGTATAGCTAAATTTTCAGTGAATTTTTAAATAAAAATAATCCTTTGCATCTATATATGGTTTAATTAAATAAAACGTTGTTTAGAAATTTATAATTAAACAATAACTAATACTCCGATCCCTCCTTTCATTGTTTATAATATATATTATATATATATATATATATATATATATATATATATATAATATGCAGTTAAACATGAATGATCACGATTAAAATTTTTTAAACATTTTAACGAAGTTATGTGACATTTTAAAAAACTCACGTCACTTACTTAAATTAATTTTAATTTAAATTTTTTCATTATGATCATTAATATTTACTATCACAATAGCCCATCTCATTTAATATATCATTGTATATATTACTATATGTTATACATGTGCATATTTCGGAGTCAAACTCGAAGGTTTGAAAAAATCTAGTATATATCATCATCAGGTGGTATAGGAAGAATCAAAATTAAAGAGAATTAATTATATTAATGGACATGCATGTAGTATTCCGTCCCCGGTATTACTAAGTTGCAAACGTGGTAGCTTTCACGGAGGAAACAACGTTGTTACGTTACTAGAGAGATATGCTTAGATGTGGTCGATATTATTGCTTTATATATTTTGTTAATCTTCTCTTGCAACAAAAATAACTTCCACCACCAGTCTAGTATGTATCATTATTAAAAATCTATATCTTAAAATCATTTTCTTTAAATTTGTCCTGGTTCGTCTTCATCGATGACTATGCACCTCTAGAATTTTCCACACCAGTTAATCATATTGGCGGTTGGCCTTGTCATTTTCAACTTGAATGCATGCATGCATGTATGTATATATACACATGTGGAAAACTCCCCACATGTTCTAACCACGAAACACGCTTTGTCCCACTTTAATTTGATGCGCGTAAAAAATGAAATTAACTAATTAACTACAGTAATAACTAAAAGTAAAAATTATACACACATATATTAGTATACATTGTTTGTATGAAATTAAATGAAACAATGGAGATATGATATTCATTTTTTTTTTTTTACATTGGAGATATAGTATTCTTTTGCTGAGTATGTATAATGTATAATACTCATCAATCTTGTTGTTATTAATTAATAATATAATATTGCTTCGCTTACATAAAAATAACAGATATACGCACGTGTTATATATATACACCTGAATTTTCAATAATCACTTAAAAAATACTTTTGACGTTAAAGTTAGCTCTTTCCTCCTTTTCTAATAGTAATCTGTTTATATAATCATATAATATTTATTATCTACTATTAATTTAAATACAATTAATAATAGACAAAATATATTTTAACAATGACTAATCAAAGGGATCAGAGTATAAAAAATGTTAATAAATATCAATTTTTTGAATGAATTAAATATTTATTTTAAGATAGTCAACACAGGTTGACATAAATGAAATAAAACCTAAAAAAAGAAGTTCTATCCCATAATATGTTTGGATATCCTTAATGTCATTTAAATCTATCGTTTTTGGTGTGTAACTCTCCTCTGGTGGTCAGAGGTAACTTTAAAAGTCCTCTGAATGGCGTTGAACTTGTTACTTGTATAATAATATAGTACAGAGGAGCTGAGAAGGGAACGTGTGCATCCAAATTCCAAAGGAGGTGAAAATGTCGTTTAATTATGTAAATGAGAATAATAAATATTGATTGTCTTTTTAGTAACTAAAACGGTAGAGACAGGAATAGTAAGTTGGTAAATACGAAAATTGAAATGTCACGTCAAAAGTAAGTTGACAAAAACAAACACTTGTGAGTGAGTTATTGTTAGGCCATACAACTTATATATAATAATAATAATAATAATTGGCTTAACCATCTTTCTTCTGGTTCTACTATAAGCTACTTTCCTCACTCTCACCTCAGCGCGTGTTCATAAACTCTCCTCTCCTCCTTCGCCACGTGCTCCCATTATCCCAACGTGTTTGACACCAATTTATTTTTTATTTTTTAATAATAATGAGCTTCAATTCATTTAAACAAAAGAAAAAACCCTTAACTTGTTGCCTCGCTCGATGCTCATGCTTAATCAATTACTATCACCTTCTTCGATTAGGTTGCTTATTCGATAAATTTTGTAAAAGAACTTATAGAAAAACGTGATTATTTCTTTAAAATAATTTTTTCAAACATGCTGAGACTTCTACTTTTAGAGCTCTGTTTGTTAATTTCTCTCTTGGGGTCTAAAATTAACTTTTAGCAAACCAAGTATTTTCTTTTTGATGACAAAACCGAGTATTTTTTTTTTTTTTGTCTTTCTTATAAAATTGTTTAGCATTATGTACAATCAATTTCAATGTGAAAAAACAAAGCATAATTAACCGAATATAGGCTTTAGGTTGTTTGATTATGGATGGTTATTTGGTGAATGAAGCGATTATGTTACTTTGTACTATTTATTACACACAACTAAATGATATTTTTTAAAAGGAAAATGCTCAATAACATAGAAGAGACAATAATGAAAAAATCACGAATAATATTAATTCATATTCAACCGGCCCATTTAATATGTATTTGAGGGTTAAGAAGCTTGAATGGTTTAACACAACATTATTATCGAAATGATGGTAGTGTTTTCTTACCGATCCAAGTGCTCTTTGGGCCCATGTGATTATAGCTTTACGGTAATTCTTTCTCTTGTTGGCATTTGTTACAAGGTCCTATGAAGAATGGTATGTTGAGATGGTGGTGTGATGTAGTCAATATTGGAGCAAGGATAGAAATAGAGGGCTGGTTTGATCCGTGGTTTAATGGACAAACATTAACTTATTTTTTCCTTCGTTTATTGATGATTTTGGATAATAAAGAGGGAAATATTTTTGAGTTTGGTATACATCATGGAGGCACATGGACTTGAGGATCTATTGGAGACAAAATTCGTTTGAAATGGAATTGGAGTTGAAGCGAAATTTTCTACCTGTATTGCAAAATTATTCCATTAATGGTGTTGTTTCTGATGATTGGCTTTGGAATATGCAATCCTCATTTTCTTAAAAAAAACCAAAATTATTTTTAATCAATTTCTCCTCCTGAATTGGACGTTGTTTGTCTATATGCTATTCACATATTATAGAAATCTCATGCTCTAACAAAGGTTCTTGTATTTCTCTAGCAAGTATTCTAGAATCGTGTAGCTACTCGTGAAAATTTGTCTAGGCGCCATATTTATCAGCTAATTAGCATATTGGGTGCAATTTTTTGCGGTAGACAAAAAACTGATACCATATTTTCCTATTTTGTCCTAATGCATTCTCTATGTGGCACAAGATTTCTATATGGATGGGAGTGGATTTTGTTATGCCAAATTCACTGCATGCCTTCTTCTTAATGTCCAAATAAATTTTTAGAGATCGAAAGCAAAAGAATTATAGTATTGTAATTTGGCTAACGACGATTTAGTCAATTTGACCGCAACACAGTATTGTAACAAAATGTTTGATCTTATTCAAGTTCGTGCATGAAATTGAATTAAAGCTAAAAAAATTTAGTTTACCTTTGAGTTCATAATGTTTAAATCCAGTTTATTATATTTTCCGTACTCATATCAATTTATCTATTTTCTATTTGGCTTATTAAAAAAATATGTATTTATTATAAACAAGTGTCCTAACAAAAAAAGAAAAAAAAGTCAAGGAGAAATTGGTGGCGTAGTGTGTTTTATAAGTTCTGTTATTATGATTTTTTTGGTAACTATTTGTTAATGTTTTGTAAGAGATAATAAAAATAAAAAAAGAATGACATGGAATATTTTGGTTTGTTCGTGAGTGGGAGTGGAAAGGAGGAAGAAAAGAAAAAGGTTTGAAAGAGGAGAGAGAAACGACGACGCCGAATGAATAGGGGCACAATAACAACAACAACTACTGCTTTTTTAAAACTCGTTATTTCTCTCTCTCTCTCTCTCACTTAAAAAACACTCTCCCTGCTGTTGCGCCTGCGTTATTTTCTCTCTCTAAAACCCTTCTCGTCGTTCTCTATCTCGTCTTCTCGCTCTCACGCATGGTTGCTGCAGATCAGGTCGCACCAATCATTTCAGCCATCACCTCGCGCTTCTGGATTCCTTCGGCTCTCGGCTTTCGATGGCTTCTGCTTCCTCCTCGCTATCCTCTTCCTCCTCCAAGTTCTGTTTCAATTCTGACTGCAAAGAATTAAAGTCCGAAAGACCTAAGAAAGGTTGGAGGCTCCGTTCCGGAGACCTAGCTGAGCTCTGTGATCGATGCGGGTTAGTGATTTTACCACGTTCACTTTTTGTTGACCTGTATAGTCTTTTTTTTTAATTTTTTTTAAACCGAAAATTAAAAATCACTGTTTGTTTTTTCATTTTATTTTTATGTTAATATATTTTTATTTTGTACTTTTCCCTGATTTTTTAGCAAGTTACACGTGGCAGTTAGTTTAAGAGATTATGATTAGCTTAGGTTTTTGAGTTTGGGTATTCCTCTGACAAATTTGGATGGAGTTAACTGCTTTTATTTGTTGTTCTGAAACTTTTCTGTTTTAGAGGGCATTTCGGCCAGCATGTTTGTATGTATGTTAGCCATTAATAGGTTTGTGCTATGATATGTGAATTAGTTCTGAGCGAAAGAGACAAAGCTATGATCATTTTGAATCAAATGGTGATGTTTACAAACTCGATGAAGTCCACTCCCTTTCCGTTCCTTCTGTTATACAAGTCTGAAATGTAGTTGGCACTTTTCTTGTTCGGTAAAGTTTCAATTTAGAAGAAACTATGTTAACGCAGAGTTCAGGCTGATGCTTCTCAAACATGTGGCTCTGTTTCGTGCCAATATTTCAACTATGATAAGAATCTCCTGAGCTCACGCTTGTTATAGGTATTATTAATACTCAGCTATTGCACATGCAAGTGGCCTGTACTACACTAGTGCAGCGTGGCATGTTCCTTAATGATGCGCTATATTAGGTATTTGCTATTTTAAAAGTCCCTGAACCTGTTATATTTCTGATTTAGGATTGCCTGAAACCCCATTATTTCCCCTACAACACTTATGCAAAAAGGTTGAAACTCAATGTGTTTGTGGTCTGATTTCTCCAGCTACCATCGCACCTTAGTTCCTATCATATTTAAATGAAGATTCCATCAGGGAGCTATGTAACACCTCAACTTAACTTCGGCAGTGTTACTAAGCTTCTCCCACCCCCTTTAGTGGGTTATCCCCTGCGAATATATATATACTCATTCTAGGATTTGGGGACCTTTCGTGGTTCGAACTCAAAACCAAAGGGATGTAGTTTAAGTTCTTAAGAACCACTACTAATGGAGCTACTTAAGGGGGTGGGAGAAGCTTAGTAACACTGTCGATGTTAAGCCGGGGTGTTACAAGCTATAAGACTAGCAATGGTTTATGTTGGACTGCTGGTCATTGTGGGAAAGGAAATGCCTTTAAGAGGAAAAAGGTAAGCATAGTTGATATGATAGTACTCAAGTTGGCATTCAAGAAAAGATTAGGAATGGAATGGATATGTATGAGAGAATGTTGACTTGTTGGATTAGCACCTTTTGAGGAGAGGATGATGGAAACTCTAGCAAGAAAGTGGATCAAATGTAATGTATTTTGATTCTAAGAAGTCTTGAGAGGAGAAACTTCAAAAAAGATTGCTCTAAATGGTTTTCCTAAAAACTTGGATTTTAGTAGAGCTCAACAGTGGCAATCATTTCTCCATGTAGCTGATTGAAATGAGTGGAATAATGGTGGGTTGTTGTGGTTGTTATTATTGTAATGTCATTGATGGTCTATGCCTCAACTCTAAACTTTTTCAAAATTTATATATTTATGAATTATGATTTTAAGAGCTTGATGTTGTGTTTTATGGTTATGTCAGTTAGATTTTGAATATTTTGGTGTTGTATGAATTATTTTTTTCATTTAGTTTAGTTTTGGGTATAAAATAGACCTTTAATTCCATATTTTGTCATTTGGGATTGTATTAAATACTCCTAAGATATTTAATGTTAATGTGTTATATTTTTTAAAAGTGTTACTGCTATGGTATGCACTAGTTGTTATAGCATTTGAAACCCTTATCAGTGCTATTAATAACTACACATGTTAGCATGGAGAGATCATCTTTTCTGAAGAGGGGGAGGGAAGCTGTAGAAAATAATTCTTGATCTTTTCCTGTGCAGTTTTTATTTAAAAAAAATTGCCTCATCATAGTAATCAAAATGACATTACGAATGATTTTAGGATTGGCCTCAGTCCTTTAACCGAAGTTTAATATTTTATGGATGATTACTGTGTGCTAATATTTATAAACTTATTGTAGGCCTCCTTAATAATTAGACATGAGTATTACTCTTTGCGTTACTTCAGCATATTTTAAGTAATGGAGGTTATACTTTCTTTTTTTAGTGATGGTTTTGAAGTTATGTTTGTTTATACAGATACTTCTTCTTGGTTATATAAGATACCATAGCACGATTCACATGATTTAAGTATCTTAGGTTCGGTCCATCATGTAAAAAGATGGAGAAAGAAATAGAGAGAGATGTACACCATATGACTCTAGCAAAGATGCTAAAATAGAGGAGTGCTTCAAAGGTCATCTGTGACAGAAGTTGCTGCTCAAGGGAAATGTCTGCTGCATCTACCGCATAGATGTAAAATCTGACATTTTATGAAACTGGTTGTTTGGAAATGAAAACTAAACGCAAGGATAAACTTATGTAGCAGAGATGAGAATGTTGCGTTGGATGAATGGACATACTAGACAATATAGTATAAGGAATGAATGCATTATAATGGAGAAAGTGGAGGTTTTACTTTTGTTGGATAGATTGTAAAATCATGCCTTGGGTGGTTTGAACATGTGTGTAGAAGACTTCTAGAAGCGTAGTAAGGAAAGTAAATCAAATGAAGGGTAGCTCATTGCTGAAGGCAAAGGGAGGTTGAGAAAAAATACAGATGAAATCAAGAAAAAAAATTTGGAGGTCAATAAGTTGTCTATAAACATGGTTTACGCTAGAATTCAATTGTGCCATTTGATCTGCTTAGCCAACTCACCTAGTTGAAGAAGGCTTGGTTGTTGTTGAAAAATATCTCTTCTTTTCAATTTGTATGTATTTATTTTTTACAATGTTTAGTTTGAATTCAACTTTTTCTTCTTATGGTTATGGTGTTTCTGCTTTCTATACTAATCTGAAAGCAGTTGTGCATTATTAGTTAACACAAACAACTTGTGCTGTCTGCTCTTCTGAAATCAAATTCTGCTTTGCTCATCTCATATCAAGTTGATTCTCTAAATTATTTATACTTTTTTAATCCTGATGCTGGATTATGCAGAAACTGATGAGATCTATTAGGGATCTTGTATGTTATCTGAATATCTGCTCAAAGAGAATTTTGTTCTCACTGCCATAAGAGTTTCTATTGGGTTCAATAGCAGAGGTTGACCTTACTGATTGTGTTAACAGTTGTTTTCACTGTTTGTTTATGATGAAAAAATAATTAAATAAATACACTTTTTTTTGTTGTACTTGATAACTAATATCTTCAACAAGGTTTTGTTTTGATATTGTTTTCTTACATGATGCATGTATGTGCTATTCCTCTGTAAAGTTTGATTGTTTCTGCTATACACAGTTCTGCTTTTGAAGAAGGGAGATTCTGTGAAATTTTTCACTCAAATGCTTCTGGTTGGAGGAATTGTGAGACTTGTAGGAAGGTGGGTTAAATCTATTATAGTTTCTCAAAATTGCTCTACTATTGCTCTTATGCTAGATGCAAATAGTTCTACATTGGGCCCCAAGTTGAATTCGAATTATTTATGTTTTAACTAATGATTAATTGTTCCTTGCAGCGGATTCATTGTGGGTGTATTGTTTCAAGTCACGCCTTTGTATTGTTGGATCCTGGAGGAGTTGAATGCTTTGCATGTGCTCGTAAAAATATGATTTTGGTAGGTTTCTCCATCACTGTGAGTACATCTGTTCCACTCTTTCCCCTGTCTTGGCTGAACTTATATAGCTTGAGTTTTCTGTGGGTTATTTGTGTCCCTTTTTTGCTGCATTTCCAATGAAATGAACTTGAGAAGTTTGCATGTCAATTGAGAAATAAAGGAAAGATTCTTCTTGTGGGAAACTAGCAGTTCCTTGACAGTTAAATGAAAAGGACCGGTTAATGTGAGAAGTATACTACAAAATTGAAATATGTTGATGGTGGAATTTTTCTTTCTTTTTGGAAATAATATATAGTTATATTTTTTCAATAGAATAAATTATAGTGAATATTACAGTTGTTACTGTTTTAGACTGTTACTTTAGTTTTTATTTCCTGATCTTTTGATTAAATTGTTGCTAGACATGACTGCTATATTTTGTTGGAGCATTTTCTTGAGACCCCTCTTGCATTAAATATGTTTTTCTTTTTTCTTTTTTTCCTGCTTTCCATTCCACACCTTTTATGGTTTACCTATTTTATTCTGTTTTGGGATGTATAGCTATATAAATGCCAATCCACTGTTGGCTTGCCTTTCTTTTTTCTGCCGAAGCTAAAAGATTATCCTTTCCCTCCTCTTAGTTGCAAATGCTCTCTCACCATTTTGGCTTATAACTTGAGGTCTTAAGCTGCTTGGCATGCCAATGAGCTGCAATTGATGGTTGTGGCATGATTCTTGGACAATATTTCATTATAAGTCTTGTTTGGATGTAGCATTTTTGGAATGATGACTCTATTGTGTTATCTGTCTCTCAGCCATCTAACCCACCGCCATGGTCACAAACATTTTCCCTTCAAAATCGTCTTCCAGAGAGACTTAGAGACCTATCTGCCAAAAGTTGGAATCAGCTAGCTGGATCTGGTCCCGTACCGTGGAAGCAAGCACCCAGTTTGTTCAATTCAGCTTCGTCATCTGACATGCTTCCAGATGTGCCCTCTCTAGTTGAATTATCAAGTAGCTTTGACAAAATTTACGGCAATGAAAGGTTACCTTCCTCGGCCTTGGAAAAGAAGAATGAGGATTTGTCTGGAATATCAGTTAATTGGAGTGTCAAGCTTGGTTCAAGGGAAATGATGCTTATGAATGGTAATGCAGGCTTTGGCCTTCTCTCAAACTTTTTACCTTTTCTGTTTTCAGTTTTAGGAGGTAGAGGAGTCTTTTAATAACATGAAGATGGATACATAACCTGATTCCTTATTATACTGCAGGAATGAGAAATGAAGACAAATCAAGTTCATGTTTGAATATGTGCCAACAGCCTCCTCATTTGAAGGAAGATTCATCTCCTCAACCATTTGGTTTGCCTGTATCTTATTCATCCCCAAATGAAAGAAATGGTCAAATTGGGACAATTGCAAGTCATCCACAACAAACCCCACCTCCTCCAGGAAAGCAATTTAGTGGCGCTATGCATTTAGCGCTTGACTCATCAGGTGAAGCTCAGGTTCGCAACGGACGGCCTCGAGCAGATGCCAGAGGAAGAAATCAGTTACTACCACGGTACTGGCCAAGGGGTACTGATCTGGAGCTGCAACAAATATCTATAGAGTATCCTTTAAATCACATAAGACTATGGTGTTGGTTTCTAACTATTATAATGCACTTCATTTTCCAATTATGTTTTAAGATCATACTGGAAGCTACGGTATCTTAACTCTACCTAAGTTCTAATTCTGTAATTACTCCCTTGTTTCAAAAAACGCTGAGCCATAGTGATGCTGGGAGAATTGGGCGTTTAGTGCTACCCAAAAAGTGTGCTGAGGTTCGTCTTTAGATTCTTTATTCTATTGTTGAGAAAGTATTTTTGGATTGAGTACAACTGTATAAGCTCTGTAGATGCTTCTTGTTCATAGTAAACTGAACTTATCATCAATTACAATTTTCCAAATACCTTTTGTAATGCATGCATGCCATAGTATCTTGTTTTCATGATATTTATGTGATGAAATCTTGTTCCTCATCTGTATAATTTCGGATTTCCGTGTGCAATTGTTGGATTACTTCTAGGCATTAGCAATTGTCTGTTTTCTATTTGGCATGTCAGTCCTATTTTTCATAATATTTCACCCAATGTTTTATTGATACTTGTATATTTTGCTCCATGAGACAGACCTACTTCCCACCAATTTCTCAGCCTGAAGGATTGCCACTTAAAATCCTTGATGCAAAGGGCAAGGAATGGATATTTCAGTTTCGTTTTTGGCCTAATAATAATAGCAGAATGTATGTTTTAGAGGGTGTCACTCCATGCATACAGTCCATGCAGTTGCAAGCAGGTGACACAGGTAAGACACTGTCATGACTCATGAAGGCGATTGAATATTTTTGTTTGTTTCCTGGCTTCCTGCTTAGTAAAACTCTGGCTTCATGTGTCAGATTTATATAAACCTTCTTTATTGCCCTTGTTATGAATTATACTTGATTGTTTGAAAAGTACAAAAAGTGAAAGAACGCAAACATTAAGACCGGATATACTATTAAGATGTAATATGTTAACAAGCAAATTGTTGGACCAATGGTAAATTGCTTGGTCCTGCATAAGGTTGGGAACACTAGTTCAAATAATCAGAAGTGCACTTGGTGTGAGGGTAAAAAAAATGCTCCGTCCCTTAAAAGAAACAAAATAGATTTTATATGTCAGTAACTAATTTGACTAGTACACGCCCAAGCCTACTTACAGTACATCTAACTACCTAAGTAAGGGCTCATTTGTTTAAGCTTAAAAAATGATTTTGTAATTCTTTCTTTTTTAGTGTTCCTTTGCAAAGCTACTTTTTTATTTAATATTTTTTTCAGAAACTATTGTTTTTAACTTTTAGGAAAAGCATTTAGAAAATTTTTAGGTTATTTTTTTGTGAGAAAATTTATGTATTTATTATAACCTTTTAAGAACATATCTATTTTCTAAAAGGCTTTTTCTTTAAGAAGAACTTCAATCAAATGGGCTCCAAGTGAGGAAATAATCATGAAAGGTGTTCTAGGATAATCTTGAGACATTCTTGATATTCTATAACGTCTTGTCTACTTTAGTGTTCTTCCACATCTGAACTAGATGCTATTTTATTTAATTCAAAGGATTCTTGTTATCAAAATTTTCTTCATTGATAAATTAGCCTGAAAATACTGGCTGTATTATTTTTACTATTATTCAGCTCTTCCTGAGATATGTTCCCAAACCCCTTTTTCCCCAATTTTTATACTGTATTATGCCAGCATCTTGCTGTGATTGATTGCTTATGACTTGTGAATTAGAGTTCTCGTTTTGTGTCTGACCTGAGTTGACTTTTGCAGTAACATTTAGCCGATTGGAGCCCGAAGGGAGGTTGGTTATGGGATTTAGAAAGGCTTCAAGTGCTATGCCATCTGATCAGGTAATTGTCTTTAACAGCTGCAATGTGGAACATTCTGAACTGTGTATGTACATGTTTGAGTCTAAATTGTGTATTTGACTGAAGCTTTGTTTGCTTAGGTCTAACTTTAGCTTGACACTTGTATTGGATAAATTAAGGGTATTGGGGATTACAGATCAGCTGTTGTCTTAATTGATTTTTTGGTTACAGTATGAGGTTTCTAGCTTCTTTGATGACTTTGTATTTTTGGGTTTTAACTTTTAATTTTGTATTTTTCCTGGATTCAGCTTAGGTTATTATGGTTAATCTTATAGTTGTGGATATTTTTGAATAAAGGATAATCCATTGATTTAATAAATAATTTCTTGCATCCAACAGGTTGGTTGAATGGCTGATGTGACCTGCTTTGAGTAGCAGGTCCTCGGTTTGAACTCCAGTGGACGCACTTTAGCCTTTCAAAAAAAAAAAAAATTTCTTATTTTTGATGCATATTTGTGTCTTTAACTTTTTAACACACCCTGTATATTACATCTGTTTGCATATTTTTCTTTTTGCAGGACCATGAAACTAATAAGACTGGAAATGGATTTTCAGCACATGGTGATGTTAGTATCAGATAATTAATCGCATTGTAATTTCTAATATTCATCATTTAAGCCTTTCTCATACTTGGTTGTGTTTTCATCTGTCATTTAGGCTGAATTGGCTGATCCTAATTCATGGACTAAAGTTGACAAGTCAGGATACATAGCAAAAGAAGCACTGGGGAATAATAAATCTTCAATCTCTAGAAAGAGAAAGAGCAGCATATTAGGTTCGAAGAGTAAACGTCTAAGAATTGAAAATGAGGACTTAATAGAGCTGAAGATTACATGGCAAGAAGCTCAGGGCCTGCTCCGTCCTCCGCCTAGCCATGTTCCAAGCATTGTGGTCATTGAAGGTTTTGAATTTGAGGAATATGAGGTACCTCCCCTTTTGCTTCATTTCTGAAATGGTTTTGAACTGCCATTGCTATTATTGTAGTGATTAGTGATGTGATGATCTGAAGTTCTGAATCTGTCATTCAAAATTACTTTAGTCATGTTTTAATCTTCAAAGAGTAAAGAGTAATGAGTAATTCTCTATATCTTTCAGTCATGTAAAGTTTATAGAATATTGAATTTTTTAATTAAATATGGAGTCTAGCTCCTTATAGCAGAGAATAGACCTCAAGAATTTCTAAAAACAGAAAAAGATAAGATATCATAGGCCATTCAGGAGAACTGAAACCTCCCCCAAGTCCTCACTCGATAATTGCCTAGCCATCCCCTTTACCCCTCTTCTCTTATATCTCACACAACCTCTAACATCACCACATTGCTTACCACACCTGTTGCCATATAGGCATGATTTTTATAACCTCAATCCCTCTTCTACCCTTACTCATGATTCTAAAGGATAGTTCTGATGTGTCAATAATGCTGGTGATATAGCTGATCCACTATGTAGTCTTTAGTTGAAATGTGATCTATCTAATAGGTTGTCATGTTACTGAAATTCTGAAGTCATAGGCTGAGCAGACTTAATTTGTGCATTCAATTACCATGCATGTTCCTCAACTTTTCTTAATTGAGGATCATGTATGCTAGACCTTCAAATTCCAAAACCTTTCTTACTCGTCCTCACAGTCCCTGACTGAAATATCTTTGGCTTCAAATATTGAACTCAATTACCAGACATGTACATCCAATGTTTGATTTGAATAATGCTGACTATCTTCATCCTCATTTTTTTGGTTCTGTATTCTTTTTAAGCAGTTTCTGCAATTCCTATGCATTGTGGAAACCTTTATGTTGAGAATGCTTTTACAGGATGCTCCAGTACTTGGGAAGCCAACAATTTTCGCCTATGATGATGTGGGGTAAACCACTTATCCTTAATTAGATTTTGATCAATTTCTCTTGGTTCTCTTAGAAAAATATTCGCTGGTATATCTTTTATATAGTTATATAATTTTCTGAGAATGTGGAATTAGATTCTTTTGTATGCATAGCATGGCTACTGGAAACCTAGGATGATTATTGTTTTAGTTGTTGTTATTATTATTTATTAATATTGCAATATGTTTGATTTGATTTTGTGTGTTTGCTTTCACCTGGAGACAAACATCGGCTATTGAATGTTTCTGCACGTTCTGAAGGGGTGTTATCTATACATTTTTACTTTTGTATGCATAGCATGGCTACTGGAAATCTAGGATGATTATTATTTTATTTGTTGTTATTATTATTTATTAATATTTCGAGCAAAACAAAAAAAAAATATTGCAATATATTTGATTTGATTTTGTGTTCGCTTTCACCTGGTGACAAACATTGGCTATTGAATGTTTCTGCACGTTCTGAAGGGATGTTATTTATACATTTTTACTGTTGTGCATGTATTATCAACATTAAGAATGGTGTGCTGTGTATTTTATATTTATAATTGATATAATTGATAATTAATTAATAATCAATTATTAGTTTCTCATTTAGGTTGGGTGCTTTATTTTCTTAATTCAACCACGCAAATTAATTTTCTGCAATGAAATTCATTTTGTTCCAGTGAAAAGATTCAGTGGGCTCAATGTGAAGATTGTTTCAAGTGGCGCAAATTGCCAGCAAGTGCACTTCTTCCATCTAAATGGACATGTTCTGATAATTCATGGGATCCAGAAAGGTACAAGGGTGATCTGTTATCTTAATTTTGATAGGCATTTCTGGTCCCTTGTGTTATCTTTACGTTTTTATTGCTGCAAATATGCAAATGAAATTAATTGGGTTGCTTTCCTTAGTGAATAAGAATGCATTTCACGCGTGATGTTCAAGGGGTTGTTTCCTTAGAGGTTTGAGATATCTAATATGTGCTGATTATTATCCTTTGACAATATACTGTACTGGAAACATAAATATGTATGTCTAATAGGGTGTCCTGCACCAATGTTTATAGTTTATACTTATTGCTTAGATGCTTTAATGTCCCAAACCTAACAATATTTTTTTGGGTGTGTTTTTGTGATATGAACTATTTACCCTTGTTATTTATTGTAGAGTATTTTTTTGTCAACATCCTTTTATATCTTGTAAGTTATTAGCGGGGAAAATTTTTTAGTAAAGGAGGAATTTGAAAAATTTACAACATACCATACCATGATACCATGCATGATGTATCATGTTTAGATACAGTGTCGTTCTCACTATTTGCCCCAACTTATTCCATGTTTACTTGCGCAAAACACATTATTAATCTAATAAGGTGGTCGAACAGAATCTTCTCCTCAAACTTTTATTATAATATGAAGTAACCAATGTATTATTGCATTATTGTTATTTATTAAATCCTTCATGCTGTCAGATCTTCATGTTCAGCTGCCCAAGAGCTGACAGTGGAACAGCTTGAGAATTTGGTACCCCCTTGTAATCCAGGTTTGAATTGTTTTATGCTTCACTTCATCACTTGAATAAAATAAATGTTTCAGATTCCTTGTTATGTGTGATGTGATCTTTAATACAATGAATTGCAAAACTAGGGTATGAAAACTACTATGTTGTTAAATGCAATTGTTTGACTGCAGTTTCTAAGAAAATGAAGGCCCCCAAGCAGGATCCTGATAATGCTGAAGCTCTGGAAGGACTTGACACACTTGCGAATCTAGCTATCCTCGGAGAGGGCGAGCCACTCCCGTCATCTTCGCAGGCCACAACTAAACACCCACGTCATAGACCTGGCTGCTCTTGCATTGTTTGCATACAGCCTCCCAGTGGAAAGGGCCCCAAGCATAAGCAGACATGCACGTGTAATGTCTGCTTAACAGTGAGACGTCGATTCCGTACTCTTATGCTACGGCGTGAGAAGAAACAATCTGAAAAAGAAGCAGAGACAACCCGCAAAAAGCAACAGCAACAGCATTCCCAACCATTACCTTCGTCTGAAATTCTCTTTGATAGTGATTCCATGCCATGTAGCAACAAGGGTGACAGTAGCCCAAACCAGAACAGGGAGGGTAATGATGGTTCTGATGATGATCCTAACCGGGTAAAATCATCTGCTTCGCCATTCAAAGGTCAAATTGACCTCAACATCCAGCCAGAGCGAGAAGAAGAACTGTCACCTGGTTCAGATTCCGGTGGAATGATGAAGTTTGTCCATGATGATACCGAGAAGTATCTCAAGCAGCAGACCGTGTTGAACTCTGGCGCTGGAGATTTATCATGCAGTCAGTCACAGACAGTGGGAGATGGTGCGAGGGATGAGAAACTTAGCAATGGTGTTGCCCATGGCAGTTTAAGCCATAACGCTGACACGGAACATACCCAATCTTTGTCAATGAATGTGTGAAAGTTATTGGCGCTAGCCATGCTTGACACCTTGCAGAGTAATATTGAAGTGGGGAAAGATTTTGCTGTACATTTATCCGCTTCGGCTTCTTGCTTTTTCGTGTTTGTACATAAAGAGGGGTAGGAAAAAAGGGAATTTGTGAAAAAACAATGTATTCTGGTAATATAAGTGGTTTTGTGTAGGGGAATCATTAAATGCAGCTGATTGGGGTAGTGGGTTGAAGCTATTCAGTTTCTTCGGAGAGCTCACCGTACCCCCTGATTTCAACAACACTGAAAATGTAACTCTACCTACTAATTTGTTCTCCCAATTTATCCTGTAAGATGTTTCAAGTAAATGTAAGTTCTGTTGGTTGTTTCTTACAAATTTCCGTTTGCAGCAAGCAACATTTGCTCTATATGCAATCAATGATGGCTGAACACGTGGAATTTAAGGGGCATTCATTCCCCTTCAAAATTTTGGTTAGTCCCAGAATATGTCTAGCTGATTGTTGATTTTATATTTTACATTAGAGTAATGTTAAATTCTCCTACTAAATCTTCCTATAAATTCTCCTATTCACTTAATTTTGACAAGTGTCATTTATCTTTCAAAAAATAAATATTTATTGGAAGATAGAAGACACTTGTCAAAATGAAGTTAGTAGGAGAATTTGTAGGAGTTAGTAGGAGGATTTAATATTTTTCTTAACATTATTTTCTTTCTTTGTTGGTCCTTAAATAAAAAAGTTATCTTTTGGGTTAAAATAAAATAAAATTATGCATCAGTTTATTCTTTTCTAGTGATAGAATTTTAAGATATCTATATTGACTCAGCTGGTACGATACCATGTGAGATGGAAAAAATTAGGGAGCTTAATAAAATTTAGCGCCGTTAAATGAATAAATTTATTCTTTATATAAAGACTAAAGTAAAATTATATAACATTTGAGGATTACATTTATAATTTAACCTTCAAATATCAATAATTTCTTGTTCAAATTGTAGCTATTAACTATTGTAATTTTTTTATTCGCGTAAATTATAGCTATTAACTATTGTAATTTTTTATTCGTGTAAATTAATTAAGAGTCCTGTACAAAGTACTAGTATTAAGTTTATTAATTTGTCCTAAATATTATATTCCTCAGCTAAATTTCATATTGATTGGCCAAAAGTTTTGATTTGTTATCAGCAATTCAGTCTAAAGAATTTAACACCGCCATTATGATGTCGAGAAAAAAATTGTAATTCTTTTACCACAATTTCAATATAAAAAATGGCTATTTTAATTGTTGACATAATAATGAAAATCTCTGTCTTTCTGCCTTTTCCTTCTAATTGATTTTTTCCGGCTTCATCTACACTACACAAATATCACAAAAAAATGCCCCAATAAAAAAAAGACCACCAAAATGGCTGAGAGGAGATAAAATAGATGACCAGTCGTTCAAGAGTCCAAGAAAAAAACAGAACTGCCACTTGTTAATATACGAGCAACCTTTGGTATATCCAACATCTAAACACCCTTCTTTGATTAGTATTTAAGTTAATAATTTGACTGGTCCCCATTTCAGATTAACCATGAACCTCTAATATCTCCACCCCAATAAGAAAAAAAAAAAGGACTTTTTGCCTCAGACCCCTTTTGTTGGTGACAATTGGTTTCTCTTGCCTTTTGTCACCTTCTCTAGTTTCCTCCTCGTAACAAGAATTCAATCATAATCCAGAGGAGGATGAGGACACAAGCAATTCAATAGTTTGATCATCTATGGTCCTATGAGTTTTCTGTTGCTGGATTTACCAAGTACAGAACAAATCAATTGACAAAGAAAAACAATAAAAAGAAAGAAAAAGAAGAAATTTTTGGTCATTGTTCATTAAATTTGCAAAAATGAACGACCTATTCTCAAGCTCCTTCAAAAAATACAGTGACTTGAAGGAGCCAACCAACATGAATGATGTGGAGGCCGGGAAGGAAAGCGTGAATCTTGACAAGTTCTTCGAAGATGTAGAGAATGTAAAAGAAGACATGAGACAAGTTGAGAAGCTCTATAGAAAACTGCAAGAGGCAAATGAAGAGAGCAAAATCGTCCACAATGCCAAAACCATGAAAGATCTCCGAGCCAGAATGGACAAAGATGTCGAACAAGTCCTCAAACGCGTGAAAATCATAAAAGGAAAGCTCGAAGCTCTAGAACGTTCTAATGCAGCTAACAGAAACCTCCCAGGTTGTGGTCCTGGTTCTTCAGCTGACAGAACAAGAACATCCGTGGTTAGTGGCTTAGGTAAGAAACTCAAAGACATGATGGATGATTTTCAAGGATTAAGAGCAAGAATGCAACTTGAATACAAGGAAACAGTTGAAAGAAGGTACTTCACAATCACAGGAGAAAAAGCTGATGAAGAAACAATAGAAAATTTGATATCAAGTGGAGAAAGTGAGAGTTTTCTGCAAAGGGCAATTCAGGAACAGGGGAGGGGTCAGATAATGGACACCATATCAGAAATTCAAGAGAGGCATGATGCTGTGAAGGAAATAGAGAAGAACTTGATTGAGCTTCATCAAGTTTTTTTGGACATGGCAGCTTTGGTAGAGTCTCAAGGGCAACAATTGAACAACATAGAGAGTCATGTGGCTCATGCAAGTTCTTTTGTTAGAAGAGGCACAGAACAACTTCAAGAAGCAAGAGAGTATCAGAAGAGTTCTAGGAAATGGACTTGTTATGCCATTCTTCTTGGCATTGTTCTCATTGTTTTGCTCCTGTTTCCTCTTTTGAGTTCTCTTTTACCGCACTTGATATTCAGATAAAGAAATGGGGTATTCAAGAATCTTAAAGAGTGTTTCAAATATGGTTCAGCTTCACCATATCTAGTTACATTTTGCATTCTGAAATGCTTGTGGTGCTTGAGAAAAGAAAAATGAGAATGTGGTGACTTTTCTTTTCAGGTCAAGGCATTTCCTATGCAGAAACACTCAACAATGGTTCATCTGAAATTGTTCATCAAGTTGACCTTCCTGAAGCCTAGGAGATGTGGAACTAAGTTATTTGAATTTTTCGGAATAGCAAGAGAGATTTCCCAAACTTGACAATTACAGCATTGTAAAATCAAGAGTTGACAAACTTTGGAAGAATTCCAATTTTGGATAATTTTGTTTTCTTTTTCCTCTTTTGTTCTACACTGTTCTTCCGTGTTTTTTTTCTCTTTTTTCTTGATTCATTTTCAACTAGTTATATGTTTCGCAAAATGTTTCCCCAAAAAGATTTCCACCATCTACAATTCTAATTAGAAAGGAATAAAGTTGATTTGATTAACTTTTACTCCAAAAAGATTTTATTAACAATAAGCATGATTGTTGAGGATTTATCTTTGAAGTAATTGGAAGAATTCTTGTTATTATGCTTCACAAAAACAATAATTTGATTAAAATTGACAGGGCAGTTTCACTCATGGTTGTATCATTTACAGTCCTTCATAAATTCTAAACCTGCCCCAAAATACAACATTATGAAGTTAATGTAGTTGCTCTGACCCTTCTTTTGGGCTCTTTTCTTTGTCTAAGCAATTTTTTTTTTTTTTTCAAAATCAGCCATATTTAAACAAATTATATTCACAGTTTGTATCGTAAAATTCGGATAAGTTAATTAATGGAAAAAATACATATTACGAATATTAGTGAAAAATAAAATCATAAATCAAACAACAAACCAGCGTATTGTTTAATATAGAAAAGTTTATGGGAAGTGATATTGTCAATCCAATAATTAATATTGTCACTCCTTTTTTCTCTCCTTCTTTGTAAAAATGCAAAGTAATATTGAATGAAAATTTTTAAATAGGAGTGGCAATATCAAAATAGGAGTTACAATATCAATTTCCAAGTTTATTTAATCATGATTTCTGATGAGAGAATCGAAATCATATTATTTTTCTCGAATTCTTTTAATTGCATTAATTTTATGTATTTTCCTTGTTTTTTATATACATTTTAACTCTTAGTCGGATGACTCTAATTTTGTTGTTTTTTCTATAGAAATATGAAGATGTAGATAGAGGTTTTTTTATCTAATAATATTTATGGTCAGCCGGTGAATTTTTATATGGCCATGAAGTATTTTGATACTTATCTTTAGGAAGATTCAAAATTTAAAGATACATAGAAAAATTATAAATAGAAGAATCGATTTTGGATAGAGGAGTGCTTTTTTGCTTGATTTTGGCATCTGAGTAAGAAAAAAGGCACAAGGCTTTTACATTTTTTTTTTCTTTCTTCTCAATGGTGTATTTTACTTTGGTTTAGTTTTTCTCAACTATGTTTGATTTCTTTTAGTAAGATTTAGTAGCTTGTAGGTAATTTATTTAATATATACTATGCTACTAAATGTCTTTGGTTTTTATTCATTTTTATGTGTTCTCGTTGCTATTGTATAATTTAGGCCTTATTAGTCTCATCATTGCATTGAGAGGTGAACCTCAGAAAATCATAAACTGAATTTGAAGATTAAGACACAAAAGTAATTTTAATCTTCTAAGGAATTAATTGAGTTATTATAAAACTGAATGAGTTTAATTTAATTCAGTTATCATAAAAATTAAAAAGTAATTAAATTAGATACAATACATTATTCTTATTTTGAAATAAATCAATAATTTAATTTTGGATAAATTACCCTTAAAATCAATTTATAAATAGAGAGTATATGATTTTTTGGTAAAAAGGGGAAAAAACAAAAAAAATAAAGAGAAAAAATAAACTAAGATCCTCTTGAGAACGCAATCCCGATCTTATCAGCTAGAAGAGCAAAAGTAACTATAGAAGAACATTCCTCAAGAATAAGGGTGTCTTCCACAAGGTTAATTGCATCCTTGACCAAGATATATGTGCAACGGTTGGCTTCCTGAAGGCGATGAGAGATTGAGACATTCCAAGGCTTATGAAGCAAAGCCTGAATGTCAGCGATGATAGCATCATAGGCATGGAAACGTGTATTCATAGCATCCGAAACCAAACTCACAGCCAATAAAGAATTAGACTCAAGAAGCATATTTCGATAGCCACGATCCCAAGTTAATGAAAGACCCACTAGAATTGCTTGAAGTTCCAAGAGAGTGATCTCAAAAGCCCGACGCTTACCTTGGAAGCTGAACAACCAGGCACCATCATCATTATGACAAATACCACCTATACTGCCAATAACCATATTTTGCAACAAACTTCCATCAACATTAATGTTGACAAACCTAATAGTAGGCTACGTCTAGACTATTGGAGGGTGTGGATCGCGATTCTAGCGACACTCCAAGGAAAATTCATAGAGCAGTTCTGTATGGAATTAATGACAAAATTAATATGCCACTTGTCTTCATTGAGAACTTGATTACAGCGCCACTGCCAGATTTACCACATGATGATGCATAGTGTAGGAGTTGATGGAGAAGTTAAGCAACTATCAATCCAAAGAAAATGATCCATAATAGTAAGATCAACCTGGACCATTAGCATGAACCGATGCCAAACTTCAAGGGAGTGAGGGCAGTCACGGAGCGTATGAAGAATGTCCTCCAATTGGCTAGAGCATAGAGCAAATCCTGCTGCCGCCGCAAGATTTCTATGATGTCGCAAATGGTTTGTTGGCATAGAGTTGTGAAGGATTTGCCAATCATAAACTTCACTTTCTCTGGCACTCTAAGTTTCCATACGGAACTCCAACGGTTAGTACCAAGGTTCATCACGTTCCCTCTAATCAACCACTCATAAGCACTGCTAGCAGAATAGACACTATTCAGGTTGCCCATCCAACGCCAAACATCCTCACGGGGGCTAAGGGCTGAGTTCACCATACTCTGAATCTCAGATTTAATGTTCTTTGGAACATGGTGTAGAGCTGATTCCAATGTCAAGAATCATTTAACCAGAGATCGCAAACCTTCAGTCGAGTGTCTGTTATTGAACATAATCGACCATTTCACACAAAAGACTCGGTTTGAACCAGTAATCATACCAAATAGAGAGATTTCCCTCCCAAAATGGAAGGAAAAACCAAATAAGATAAATTAGGGCATGTTTACTTTGTTCTCACATTTGTGTTTTCATTTTTTTATGTGTTTAGTTCAACGAGTAGGGAAGAAGGAATAAAAAAGTAGTGTATTTATATTTAGTTTTTAAGGAAAGGTGGATGAGCTTTACAAAACATTGAAAACAAATTACAATTGTTTTGGTTATTTTTAAAACTTTCTATACAGAATTTTAAAAACAGAAAATAAAATGAGGTCAAGGTGATAAAAATAAAAAATAAAGTAAAGATGCTCTTACATTTTTATGTATGTCTTTCTTTCCTTTTATTTCTTTTCTCTCAACTAACTAAAGACTTAATTATTCAATAGGTTGGTCAGATGGTTGATAAGACCTGCTTCGAACCCCTGAGGATGAACTTTAGCATATCAAAGACTAAAGATTAGTTTGTTTTGAATTTTAATCACTTTTAATCAACACTAAAAATATTTACTTCAATTAAATAATTTTAATTTTTTTTATATAATCTTAAATTTTTCTACTTTTAGAATGAGATTAATTTTATTCGCGTTACGTGACTAGTGCTGACTCCGAGAATTTAGCATATGTGAGATTTGAACAAATAATCTCAATTCTTGTATACTAATAATTAATAATATCCATAGTTAATACTTCTTTCATCCCAAAATGTAAAACCCCTAGATTAATATTGCGAGAATTAAGAAAAATGGTTAATTTAGTTAAATTTATCTAATAAAAACCATTAGTTTTCAAATTTATCCTTTCAATCTCTTTCTATCACCTCACTCTCTATCTTTTAATTAATGTTGTTCATTTATTGACTTTATTAATTTTTTATTTTTTGAAGGACTCTATTAATTACTCCATATTTTGGAAATAATATGTCACAATGAAAAGTAAAGTGATTAAATTTGGCAACAATAAGATTTACTTATATCGGAGAGAGAAATGAATTTAGTTAATTCATAACTTTATTTATTGTATTTTAAATTCATTAAAATTAGTTGAGTATCAATGGTATAATGGTAAAAAAATTTAAATATACACATAAATTTTCAAAGGGTTCTATAAAATGAAACAAGTAAAAATTCTTCAGAGAGTGTTACATTTTGAAACGGAGGGAGTAGTTATCTTAATTTATATATTTTTTACCTCTTATTTTATTTTATTAAAATTTAAACCAACCTCACCCTTAAATTAATAAGGAGCTGTTTAGTTTGCATGTTCATTTCTTATTTTTATTTATTGTTGCCTGTTTTCTAAATTTTTTTAAAAAAAAAACTAAAAATAGAAATTTCTGGTTTTAACATTTTTCAATTTTTCTTTTATAAAATTTTAAAAAACGAAAATAAATTAAAAACAAAAAATAAAAACAGAAATTAAAAATGTAAACAAAAGCTCCCATAGCTTCTGCGCAAGAAAAAGATAGGGTTTTTCTTCTAAATTCTAATTTCAATTTCAGTATTAATTTTTCTGTCTCTGTTTCACGTCCTCGTCTCTATGTTTCACTGTCTCTACTCTGCTGCTGTCCACTTCTTTCCTTTCTCTGTTTCTTTGCTTCAGTTGCGCCGTCAATAAGCTCGTCGCCGTCCACGCAGGTTACAGCGTCGCCGTCGTCGCTGGCTTTCTCGCTGTTACTGCTTGTCAGATCTGGCATATGTGCTCGACTGCACGTGACTGAGTTGAGGGGTTAGGGTTTGCTGATGGCGATTGCACAGGAGTTATACCCGTCTGAAGATGACCTTCTCTACGAAGAAGAATTGCTGCGGAACCCTTTCAGTCTAAAGCTCTGGTGGAGATACTTAATCGCGCGTTCTGAAGCTCCGTTCAAGAAGCGCTTCGTCATCTACGAGCGAGCTCTGAAAGCACTACCCGGAAGCTACAAGCTATGGCACGCTTACCTTCGAGAGCGTCTCGACCTTGTTCGGAACCTCCCCGTCACTCACTCCCAATACGATACTCTGAACAACACCTTCGAACGCGCGCTTGTAACTATGCACAAGATGCCCAGAATCTGGATAATGTACCTTCAATCTCTCACTCACCAAAAACTCATCACTCGCACTCGTAGAACCTTCGATAGGGCTCTCTGCGCTCTCCCTGTCACCCAGCACGATCGCATTTGGGAACCCTATCTCGTCTTCGTCAGCCAGAAGGGTCTCCCCATTGAAACTCCTCTTCGCGTTTATCGCAGGTATTTGAAATACGACCCTTCCCACATTGAAGATTTCATTGAATTTTTGCTCAATTCTAGTCTCTGGCAAGAGGCTGCTGAGAGGTTGGCCTCTGTTCTCAATGACGATCAGTTTTATTCCATTAAGGGTAAAACCAAGCATAGGCTTTGGTTGGAGCTCTGCGATCTCCTCACCCGCCATGCCAATGATGTCTCTGGCTTGAATGTCGATGCCATTATTAGGGGTGGAATTAGGAAATTCACTGATGAGGTGGGTCGACTCTGGACATCACTGGCTGAGTATTATATTAGGAGGGGTTTGCATGAGAAGGCTAGGGATATCTTTGAGGAGGGCATGTCCACTGTCATCACTGTCAGGGATTTCAGTGTCATATTCGATTCATACTCACAGTTTGAGGAGAGTATGCTAGCTTATAAGATGGAGGAGATGGGTTTGAGCGATGAAGAGGAAGAAGAAGATGCCGATGAGGAGGAGGAGGAAGATATTCGCTTCAAAGGAAAATCGTTGGATGAGGATTTTGAGAGGAAGATTTTACGTGGGTTTTGGCTGAATGACAAAAATGACATAGACTTGAGAATGGCAAGAGTTGAATATCTTATTGAGAGGAGGCCGGAATTGGCTAACAGTGTGCTTTTGCGTCAAAATCCTCATAACGTAGAACAGTGGCACAGAAGAGTGAAGCTTTTTGAAGGCAATCCTACTAAGCAGATACTGACTTACACTGAAGCAGTGAGGACGGTTGATCCCATGAAGGCAGTTGGAAAGCCTCATACTTTGTGGGTTGCTTTTGCCAAGCTGTATGAGAGTCATAAAGATCTTGCCAATGCCCGGGTCATATTTGACAAGGCAGTACAGGTGAACTACAAAACTGTGGATAATCTGGCTAGTGTCTGGTGTGAGTGGGCAGAAATGGAGTTAAAACACAACAATTTCAAAGGAGCACTTGAGCTGATGAGGCGGGCTACAGCAGAGCCATCAGTTGAGGTCAAACGAAGAGGTATTCTTAGTTCACCCTCTTAGCTGTTTTCCCCTTTCCCAATATACTGCACTTTATACTCTTCTTCAATTTTCTCATGCTTGTTGGGAGTAGTGAACTAACCTTTAGACTTGTCTTATATACTTTACTTTCAGTGGCGGCTGATGGGAACGAACCAGTTCAGATGAAGCTGCATAAATCTTTGAGATTGTGGACATTTTATGTGGACTTGGAGGAAAGTCTAGGAACTTTGGAGTCCACTAGGGCCGTTTATGAGCGGATATTGGATTTACGAATAGCCACACCACAAATAATTATCAATTATGCATACTTTCTGGAGGTATGGAGCGATTGTGGTGTTTTAGTACAAAATCTCTTTTGATTTTACTTCTACTGATTTTGGATGGTTGATGAGTCCATACACTGATTCATGCAGGAACATAAATACTTTGAAGATGCATTTAAAGTTTATGAAAGAGGTGTGAAGATATTTAAGTACCCTCATGTTAAAGATATATGGGTTACATATCTGTCTAAATTTGTGAAGAGATATGGAAAGACAAAATTGGAGAGAGCGAGAGAACTGTTTGAGAATGCAGTTGAAATGGTATGTACTTTTTTTTTGTGTGCAAATCTTAGATCCCTGAGAAATATTATGTTTGATTCGGTTATCTTCTTGATCTCCGCATTTGTTTTTCCTTTTTGTATGGTTGTAATTTCCACTGATTTAATTGAACCTATAAAATATTAATTATTTTTCTGCAAAGGGTTATTTTTTATGAGTGGATGTAGATTAATGCTGATACACATGCATCAATCATTTAGAGCAATTAAGCTTATATTGTTACTTCACAGCTTAGAGTGCAACTTTGAATGTAACTAGTCCTTAGGCCCATACAATGCATGGGTTGTAAATCCGATCGATTGTCGATTGTCTTATATAAGTCATGCTGATAGTAGCTATTTACTTTTGACTCACTTGCTAAATAAATGAGGGTGAATCGCCTGTGATTATAATATCATTCACATACACTAGGATGTAAGTTTAATGTGTGGTAGAGGGAAGGATCAATTTGCAAAATTTGAATCCGGGCCGAGTAAGAGTTGTCTTAAACTTGTCAATCCAGGCCTTATGTAATCTGCATACCAGAGAAGGGTTAGTATAAAACATGAGGATTGAGTCATGTACACCCCTTCTTGGAGGTCCCCATTAAAAAAGGCATTATTGACAAGTAATTGTTGAATTGCCCAATTTTGAGAAAGATCCAAAGGGAGAACCACTTGTATGCTTACTGGTTTTACAACTGGTGAAGTTTATGTACAATCGAATCCATATTGTTGATGAGACCCCTTGGCCACCAACCTTGCTTTGTACTTGTTGACTGAACCATCTGGATTTTCAGAGGACGAGAAACTTAAGGCCAAGTATTATTGGTTTGTAAAGCTGAGAATTCAGCTTGCATTGCAGAGAGCCATTGGGGATCTCCATTGTGTTAGGTTTTGTATGTGTTAGTAGTAAGGCGAGATATAATCTTTGTTTGACAATCCCAGACTTAGATCTTGTTTCCATTGGATGTTGAGATCTAGGGATTTGGGTAACTGGTTGAGGGGGTAGATGGTAGTAGTGGGGAGGATGAAATGGTAGGAGAAGCTGTAGAAGATAGTGAACCCAAGGGTGTAGATGAAACAGGGGAAGGAGATTTGGAAAAGGTTGGTGGAAGAATGGAACGTAGTGTTGGCTTTGTTGTTGTTAACAAATTTAAGATTTAAGAAGTTGTGGGGATAAATGTGGAACTAGGAGAAAAAGCGGGGCCTTTGGTGGAAAATAATGATGAATAAGGAAAGGAAGACTCACTAAAAAGTCATCATTAGAGATATAATCAGTAGAGATATAAATGCAATAACCATGCTTTGAAACTGCTTGAACAATGATAAGGCCTCACACCTGCGTTTAAGCAAGTATAACCAAATTAACCTTGTATTTGCTTCAATAGACGTCACATAATAAGTGTGATCATCAACTGAAGTGAATGGGGCAGGTCAAATCACTGAAAATTAGTTCAAAATGTTGAGAATAGGACGTAGTGGAAAGAAAAGTGGGTTGTCTGTGTGCTTTTCCCATGCAACACAGAACAAAAGTCAACTACTGCTTTATTAGTATTAGTAATTACTAACATTACATAGTCTTAGAATATGTCTGAGCGCATTGATATGCAAATGGCCCAACCTACAATGCCATGTAGTAATTGCATTACTAATTGGAGAAATGTCTTCAAGCTTGAGTTAGTCTTCGAGGCTGGTGCTAGAGGATAACAATAGAGTCCATCACGACCTGATAGTCCTTGCAAGAGAGTTTTATGTGTATCCTGTGATTTTAGTATATTACACAGCGATGGAAGGGTTGAAACTCGGTATACTATACAACATTATCCTTAGCAAACTTACACTGACTAGACTCTTAGTGATGAGTGGAAGCCTTGTCTTGAGGAGGTTAATGGCATCAACCAGTCACTGCAAACAGGGTATCAGTCTCGTAAGTAAAGAAATGGATCTAAACCACAAGCCTTGTCTTGAGGAGTTTAATGGCATCAACCAGTCACTGCAAACAGGATATCAGTCTCGTAAGTAAAGAAATGGATCTAAACCAGTTTGCCATATCGTAATTTAGTTCAGAACCGGTTCTGAACAAATGGTTCTGATGTCATGAATTGTTTTACTTTTTTCATTTTTTTAATGATTTGGTTTGGTTTGATTCATTAACCATTTTTGCACACCCCTAGTAAAAAAAAAAATCTGTAACAAGTACTTTTTGTAGTTAATTCTGTTATATAATGATACTTTATTATCTGAATGTGTTAAATATTACTTTTGAATGTTGATAATAATGTGTTTTAATGCTAAACTAATCATTCTTTTCGACCATGCTTGCCAAACAGACCCCAGCTGATCAAGTGAAACCTCTCTACCTGCAATATGCTAAGCTGGAGGAGGACTATGGACTAGCCAAGCGAGCCATGAAGGTTTATGATCAAGCAACTAAGGCTGTTCCTAACAATGAGAAGTTAAGCATGTACGAAATATACATTGCTCGTGCAGCTGAGATATTTGGTGTACCCAAAACAAGAGAGATCTATGAGCAGGCAATTGAATCTGGTCTTCCTGACAAGGACGTCAAAACTATGTGCTTGAAGTATGCTGAGCTAGAAAAAAGCTTGGGGGAAATTGATCGAGCGCGGGGGATATATGTGTTTGCCTCTCAGTTTGCCGATCCACGATATGATCCAGAATTTTGGAATAAGTGGCATGAGTTTGAGGTTCAGCATGGAAATGAAGATACCTTTAGAGAAATGCTTCGTATTAAGCGAAGTGTATCTGCTAGCTACAGCCAGGTTTGTTCAATCTTTTCAATTTCTCTTTCCATCAGAGTTTTGTAACCTGGATATATGGAATTTGTTCTAATCTAACTTCCATTGTTTTTGCCAGACACATTTTATACTGCCTGAGTATCTCATGCAGAAGGATCAAACTGTGAATCTTGATGAAGCCAAAGACAAATTGAAAGAAGCTGGGATCGGTGAGGACGAAATGGCGGCTTTAGAGAGGCAATTAGCACCCGCGACAGATAATATGACAAAAGATAGAAAAGTCGGGTTTGTGAGTGCCGGAGTGGAATCACAGTCTGATGGAGGGATAAAAACTAGTGCAAATCATGAGGATATCGAGCTACCTGAAGAAAGTGACTCTGATGATGATGATGATAAGATTGAAATTGCACAAAAAGAGGTCCCTTCTGCGGTTTTTGGTGGTCTGATTAGAAAGAGGGACGAGAATGAAAATGGAGAAGTGGATGGTGCAAAAGACAAGGATAATGAAAAACGGCTTGGTGCCCTTGAGAGAATAAAGAGGCTAAAACAAAATTAAATATTGGTTCAGAATATTCCGGACGAAATTTTGATAGCAGTGAAATTAATCTTGATGGTTTGTATTACTACATACTAACATCAATCTAACCAGAGTTGTTTTAAATGTATTTTAGACGTGTATATCCTACAGTAAATTGTAGTTCTTTGTTTTTTTCTTCCTCCCAGTTAAATTGTAGTTCTTAAATTGTATTCAAATTCCTTTCATTCATATCAATACGTTTGCCAAATGCTACTTACTGCTGGTAAGTTTGAAGGATGTCTAAGATGATGGTCCCAACTGGGTTGCGTTTAGCATGATCCATGATTTTGGCTTCTCATCATGTTAGACAATTATTGCAATAGATAAACGCGTGATGATCATGTATCCCGATTATGTCTAGGTTCAGATCAATATTTGTTTTGCTATAAAAACGGTGTTAGTATGAGGCAACAAGGGAGATAATAATAATCTAAAGTTGAGGCTGGCGATCTTTTATGCATTTAAATTATTATATAAATGTAATTTTCTTAAGGTGTCAAATGTTATTTGGGTTAGGACATAGATAAATAAAATTATCATAAAAATATTAGCAACATAGTAAAAAGAAGGCATAAATAGTGCAATTGCATCTTGTTATATACTCCCTCCGTCCCAAAATATAAGATTCTCTGGAGAGTTTTTGTTTTTTCCATTTTATAGGACCCTTTGAAAATTTGTGCACATTTAATTTTTTTTTATCATTATACCCTTGCTACAAAATCAATTTTGAAGAATTCAAAATATTAATTGAGAAAGAGAGGTGATGGAAAGAGATTGAAAAGGTAAATTTAAAAATTAATGTTTTTTTTGAATATATTTAATGCATTTAATTAAATTAACCACTTTTCTTAATTATAGTAATATTGATTTATGGGGTTTTATATTTTGGGATGGAGGAAATATTATTTAAGATGCACTTCGAATTGATTTTATCCAATAATATTGGTAATGTATACAAAGATATACCGTTAATTTTATATAAGTTAAATCATAAAAAAAATTGATGTAAAATCATAAAAAAATTTAAGAATTAATGATAAGTACAAATTTATATTATTACTTTGTATTTTTTTTTTTATATTTCTTACGTGTAAAATACATATACCGTACTTATTATTCACCTTAAAAAAAATTAATTACTATTTATTGTCGTTTACCCCAAAACTTAAACGACACAATAATATTTGTCGTATATATCAAACGAAAAAATCGAGTTTGATTTTTTTTGGTTAACCGACATCGGGTAATCAATACGACGAAAGGGCTTCCGCTATACTATAATTAGGGTTTATGGTACCCAAGAATTAGATCAATTTTGAGAGAGAGAAAGAAAAAGAAAGGAATTTCAATGGCGTCAAGAGGGATTTCTCTGAAGGCGAAAGGGAAGAGTTCGAAGGGGTCGAAGGCAACGGAAGATCGATCAGCGTTTGACACCTTCAAGGAGTGGAGCACTTGGACAATGAGAAAAGCCAAGGTCATCACCCACTATGGCTTCATCCCTTTGGTCATCATCATCGGTATGAACTCTGATCCAAAGCCCCAACTTTCCCAGCTTCTCAGCCCCGTCTAATTCCGCTACGTCGCTGTTTCTCCAACTATTGAAGGCGTCGTGTTTTTTTTTTCCTCTTTTCTTCTTCATATTTGTAAGATTATGGATGAATTTTATCTTGCATATCTGATGCTATATAATGCGGTTAAAGTGGATTATCTTGTTTGATATCAGACAATTTTGATGACGCTGTAGAAGAATAATCCGCTTGTTATAATTTCAATATCCTAATATTATCTTAGGGTTTTAGTTTGTGCTTTCTTGACGGATGAAATATGATTTTGGGTTAGTTCAGATGCTTTATGTCTTCTATGGTGTTATGTTTATGCTTGTTTGAGCAGGTGGAGAATTATTCTATTTTTCAATTCAGTAGCTGACATTGTTCTGTCCTTTAGGATATGTATGTTGGATTTTTTAACTAACTTTAATGCTCAAGTTTGATTATGTTTCTTAGAGGGGGAAAAACCCTAATTGCTAGAATGATTTTCAGAATATAATTTTGGTCAGGATTTTTATGTCAAGCTGAGGATGGTCTTCTGACATCAAAACTGGTTTATAAGCTACAATTTTCTAGGACCAAATACATGTATCAATATCAAGCTGAGGATGGTTTTCTGACATCTAACTTGGTTTTCTATAAATTGCTTATGTTTAGAGACTAAGGATCTGTTTGTTTTTGTAGCATCCATTGATATTGTTTTGGAATATGTGCATAACTAATCTCAACCATTGATTCAATTTTTTCTTTCAATGGAATTACTTTTACTTATAGTGAAACCTTAAACAAATAGGCACTAAATTGGGGGTTTATGCATCTTATGGTTATTGGTTTAAGGAAAAATGAACTGATCTTTCGGTTATTGATTTTTCCTTCGGCCTGGGCTGCTCATCAAAGAAAGATAATTATTTTTGGTTTAACAAGATTGTGAGGAGGGAAGTAATGACTGTTAACAGTCAGCTTTCCGCCATATTTGTTTGATAACTTTGCAGAATGGTGTCCTCACTTGCATTGAAGATGCCTTGTATTTACCATGGATTTGTCAGTAGTTTCCATTCTTACTTTATTTATAGTTTAATATTCAATAGATAGCCTAATGTTTTGGGTCTTGTGATATTTAGGATAGCAACGGTCAAAGTTGATTTAGCATCTTGTCTAGTTTAATTTTTTTTTCAACTTGGTGTATAAGTGTTGAAAAACGAATAAAGGGCAGATGAACTAGCTATGAAAGCCTTGTTTTGGAGCATATCACGAGTATTCTTGATGAACTAGCTATGAAAGTAATATTTCAACCTTGAATTATGATATTTTATGATTTTGAACATGGTTTCAGCTTATTAGAAATCGATTGTTATATGACCCAACGTCACTAGTTTTACACAGTTAAAAACTTAAATTTTCCTTCATCTATCGGCCACGATAATCACCAATTAGGCAAATACATCATAAGAACTAGTATTTTATGTCCACGAGCACGGACTATGACTCATTGAATCGATAATTAGGAGTAGGTTATTTGTAACATTTGTCACTTGTGTTTTAGCATAACAAATATCACTTTATTATGGTCGGTCATTGCTGTGAATAAATGAAATGGATAGGTTTACAAAATTTTAGGGTTTATTTGAAACAGTTTTGGTTTTTAATTTTTAAAAATTGTATTATAAAACAGTTTTTAGAAACAGTTTTTAAAAAAAAGCTGAAAACCAAAATATGTTTGTGATGTTTTCATATTTTGGTTTTTAAATACTGAAAAATAAAAACGGTTCTCAAAATGGTTTATTTGAAAACTTACTGTCAAACGAATTTTTTAATTTTCTATTTTTAAAAACAAAAATTTATTTTTAAAATAAGAAATCAAACAAGTCTTTGGATTCATAAAAAAATTGCTGCAAATTGTTCCCTCTAGCTACAAATTGTTGCATTCGATCATAAAAAAATTATTGTAGTTTTAAAAATATAAAAAAAATTGTAAATAGTTAGAATTTTTTTAGTGAATGATGAATTGTTTTCAAAAGAGTTTTAAATAATTTTTTCTAATAAAAAGTTTTAAATAATTTAGGTAATTTAAAAATATCCTATTTGTTTTATGATTTTTCTAACATGTGCAACTATCACATGGTAAGAATCCCAAAATAGAAAAAAAAAAAAAGATGTAAGTAATAAATATATGTTAAACACAAAATTCAATTAATTTTTGTCTTTTTTTTTGAAAAGTTTCTTCTTTGAAATGCTTAACTTGTGCAATGTTGTAAAAAGTTAGAAAAATCATTCACTTAATTTCAAAAAATTGCATATTCTTTAAGTGTATTGGTATAGGATCTCTAAAAAATTGTTATAATTCTAAAAATACAAAATGTTATGAAAGTTGAGTTAGGAATTTGAAAGCGAATAATACATTTGTTCTCATTAAGCTTCAAATAATTTAGATAATTTTAAATTCACGTCTTTATTTTTATTTAAAAAAAGTTTGTATTCTCAAGTGTATATAGTATACGATCACTTGAAAAATTGTTGAAATTTTAAAATATAGAAAATGAACTAAATAAATTGAGTTAGAAATTTTAAAGTAAATACTATATTATTTTCATAAAGCTTCAAATAGTGTAGGTAATTCAAAAATAGCCAATTTATTTTTATTTTAAAAAACACCATATTAGTATATATATAGTATACGATTTCTAAAAAAACTTGTTTCAATTTTAAAAATAATAAAGATTATGTAAATTGAGGTAGAATTTTAAATTGAATTATACAATGTTTTCAAATTTTTTTAAATAATTTAGATAATTTAAAAATTATTTTTCTATTTTTAATTTGAAAAACATCATATCTTATAGTGTATAGTACAATATCTTTAATTTTTTTTTATGAATTTTAAAAATATAAAAAAATTATGTAAATTGAGTTAAAAACTTCAATGTGAAAAAGACATTGTTTTTAAAAAGCTTCAATTTTTATTTCGAAAACACCCTATTATTTAAGTATATAGTACACGATCTCTAAAACAACTATTGTAATTTTAAAAATATTAAACATTATGTAAAGTGAGTTAGAAACTTCAAAGTTAATACTACATTATTTTAAAAAAGATTAAAATAATTTAGTAATTTAAAAAATGTATTTTCACATTTATTTTGAAAAACACCATATTCTTCAAGTTTATAGTAAATGGTTTCTAAAATGTTGTTACAATTTTAAAAGTATAAAAAATTATGTAAATTGAGTTATAAACTCTAAAATGAAAAAAGATATTGTTTTAATAAAACTTTAAATAAATTAGGTGATTTAAAAATTAAATTTTCATTTTCATTTCAAAAAATATCATACTCATCAAGTGTATAGTACATATTCTTCTATTACGCGATATCTAAAAAACCTGTTGACAATTAAAAAATATTAAAAAATATGTAAATTTAGTTATAAATTTCAAAGTGAATAATACACTATTTTCAACAACCTCCAAATAATAAAGGTTATTTAAAATTCTCATTATCATTTTTTTTCCGAAAACACCATCTTTTTTAAGTGTATATATTACATGATCTCTAAAAAACTTGTAGAAATTTTTAAAAAATATTAAAAATGATGTAAATTGAATTAAAAACTTTGTAGTGAATAATAAATTGTTTTTTAAAAGTTTTAAAGAACTTATGTAATTTTAAAACAACCTTTCCACTTTTGTTAAAAAACCAAACTTTTCATTCGTACATGATCTCTAAAAAGATTGCTGCAATTTTGAAAATATTAAAAATTTTGTAAATTGAGTTAAAAATTTCAAAATGAATAATACATTGTTGCTAGAAAGCTTCGAAAAGTTTAGGTGACGTAAAAATTGTGTTTTCAAATTTATTTTAAAAAATATCATATTCTTCAAAAGTGTAGTACACAATCACTAAAAAACTGTTGTAATTTTAAAAATATAAAAAATTATATAAATTGAGCTATAAACTTCAAATTTAATAAGATGTTATTTTCAACAAGCTTCAAATAAATTAGGTTATTTAAAAATCGTATTTTTATTTTTATTTTGAAAAACATCATTTCTTACTCAATCTCTAAAAACTATTGCAATTTTAAAATATAAAATAATTTTATAAATTGAGTTATAAAATTCAAAGTGAATAAGAAATTATTTTAAAAAAACTTTAAATAATTTAGATAATTTAAAATCACGTTTTCATTTTCATTTTGAAAAACACCATATTTTTCCAGTGTATATACTACACGATCTCTACAAATACTATTGCAATTTTAAAAATATAAAAAACTATGTAAATTGAATAAGAAACTTTAAAGTTATTAAGACAATATTTTCAAAAACTTCAAATAATTTAGGTAATTTAAAATTATCTTTTCATTTTTATTTCAAAAAATATCAAATTCTGATGTGTATAGTACACAATATCTAAAAAAAATATCTAAAAAAAATATCCAAATAAAAAATATTAAAAAAATGTAAAATGAAGTAGAAACTTGAAAGTGAATAATACATTGTCTTCAGAAAACTTTAAATAATTTAGGTAATTTAAAAATAGTGTTTTCCTTTTTTATATTGAAAAACACCCTAATCATCAAATATATAGTAGATGATCTATAAAAAATCCATTGCAATTTTAAAAACTTTAAAAATATGTAAATTTAGTTAGAAACTTCAAAGTGAATAATACATTATTTTTGTAAATCATAAAAGAATTTAGGTAATTTTCAAATGGTATTTTAATTTTTATTTCTTAAAACATAATATTCTTCAAGTATATAATACACGATCTTTGAAAAACTTGTTACAATTTTAAAAAGAAAAAAATATAATTTTGGACTTTTAACTTTTACTCAATATTCACTTTGTTCCCATAACATTTTTAAGGTTCATTTAAGTCCTTCAACTTTGGTTAATTTACAACAATTTAAACCATTTATATAGAACAATTTGGGCCGTTAAAAATCTATTAAATTGTTAATGAGAGTAATGGCAAAATCATTTTGAACCAAAAAAATAAGTTAAAGGAGTAAAATGAATCTTAAAAGAATTATGGAACCAAAATGAATCTTGAGTAAAAGTTAAGGGATCAAAATTATATTTTTGCCTTTTAAAAATATATGAAGTTTTTTAAATTGTGTCACAACTTCAAAGTAAATAAAATATTATTTTCCAAAAGCTTCAAATACTTTAAGTAATTTAAAAGTCGAGTTTTAATTTTTATTTTGAAAAACACCTTGAAATTTGAAAAATATAAAAGAATTATATAAATTGAGTTAGAATCTTTCAAATGAATAATACATTACTTTCAGCAAGTTTCAATTAGTTTAGGTATTTTTTAAATTTCATTTTAATTTTATTTCAAAAAACATCATATTCTTTAAGTGTATAATACACCATCAAAATAAATTTGTTACAACTTTAAAAATAGAAAAAAATTATGTAAATTGAGTTAAAAAATTTCAAAGTGAATAAGATATTGTTTTCAAAATGGTTCAAATAATTTAGTTAATTTAAAAATCGTATTTTCATTTTTATTTTGAAAAATACTTTATTCTTTAAATGTTTTAAAGAATTGTAATTTAAAAATGGTTCAAAATGAATGTATACACCATCTCTAGAATAATTGTTTCAATTTTAAAAATATAAAAAAGTTACGTACATTGAGCTAAAATTTTAAAAGTAAAGAAGATATTCATTTCAAAAACTTGAAATAATTTAGGTAATTTAAGAACTGCGATTTTTTGTTAATTAAAAAAAATACCTTATTTTTCAAGTATATAGTAAACGATCTCTAAAAAAACTGTTGCAATTTTGAAAATACAAAAAATTAAGTAAATTGAGTTAGAATCTTCAAAGTGAATAATAATCATTTTTAGAACTATTCCAATTGCAAAAAGATAAAAATTTATTTAAATTGAGAAATTGAGCTATAAACTTTAAAGTGAATAAGATATTTTTTTTCAAAACATGAAATAATTTAGGAAATCTAAAAATCTCGTATTTTTTATTTTATAAAACACTCTATTCTTTAAGTATATAGTACACGATTTCTAAAAAATTGTTACAATTTTAAAAATATTAAAAAATTTGTAAATTGAGTTGGAGACTTCAAAGTGAATAATATGTTGTCTTTAGAAAACGTAAAATAATTTAGGTTATTTAAAAATATCTTATTCATTTTTATTTCGAAAAACACCCTTATTCTGGTACATAGTACACGAGATCAAAAAATTTGTTGCAATTTTAAAAATATAGAAAATCATATAAATTAATTTAGAAGCTTTAATGTGAATAATATTTGATCTGTAAAAAGCTTCAAATAATTTAACTAGTTTAAAAATTACGTTTTCATTTTTATTTGTAAAAACTTCATATTCTTCGAGCGTAGTACACGATCTCTAAAACAACTGTTGAAATTTTAAAAACATAAAAATTATGTAAATTGAGTTAGAAACTTAAAAGTGAATAATAAGAAATTTTCATATGGATCGTATAATTTAAATATTACATTTTCATTTTTATTTAAAAAAATACCATGTTCTCCAAGTGTATAATACATGACCTTTAAAATAATTGTTGCAATTTTTAAAATATAAAAATTATATAAATTGAGCTAGAAACTTCAAAGTGAATAAGAAAATATTTTCAAAAAGCTTCAAATAATTTAGGTAATTTAAAAATCATGTCTCCTTTATTATTTCGAAAAACACAATATTCTTCAAGTATATAATACACAATCTCTAAAAACACTGTTGCAATTTTCACAATATAGAAATTTATGGAAATAGTGGCAAAAACTTTCATAGTGAATAATAATTTAATTTCGTAAAGGTTCAAATAATTTAGGTAATTTAAAAATTAAGTTTTCGTTTAAATTTCGAAAAATACCTTATTTTTCAAGTATATAGTACAAGATCACTAAAAAACTGTTATAATTTTGAAAATATAAAACATTGTGTAAATTGAGTTAGAATCTTTAAAGAGAATAATATATTATTTTCATAAAGCTTAAATAATTTAGGTAATTTTAAAGTCGTGTTTTAATTTTCTTTTCTAATAACATCATATTCTTAAAGTGTATAATACACGACCTCTAAAAAAAATTTACAATTTTAAAAATATATAAACTTATGTAAACAGAATTAGAAACTTGAAATTAAATACGATATTATTTTCAAAAAGCTTCAAATAATTTAGGTAATTTAAAAATCGCACTCTCATTTTTTATTTTGAAAACTATTCTATTTTCAAGTGTATAATACACGATCTTTTAAAAGAATGTATTAATTCTTCTAATGTCTAAAATTATTTAAATTAAGCTAAAAACTTCAAAGTGAATATGACATTTTTGAAAAAAACTTTAAATAATTGAGGATATTTAAAAATAGTGGTTTACTTTTTATTTCGAAAAACACCATATTCTTCGAGTATGTAGTACACGATCTCTACAAAACTATTTCAGTTTTGAAATATAAAAATTTTGTAGCTTTAGAATCTTCAAATTGAATAATAAATTATTTTTAGAAAGATTCAAATAATTTAATTAATTATAAAATTGCGTTTTTATTTCAATTTCTAAAAACGTCATATTCTTTAAGTATATAATACACGATCTCTAAAAAAACTATTACACATTTAAAAATAAAAAAATTAAGTAAATAAATTTAAACTTCGAATTGAATAAAATGTTGTTTTCAAAATACTTCAAATAATTTAGGTAATTTAAAAATTTCTTTTTATTTTGAAAAAAAAAACTCTATTTTTCAAGTGTATAGTGTATGACTTCTAAAAAATCCGTTGTAATTTTAAAAATATAAAAAATTATCTAAATTGCGGTAGAAACATCAAAGTGAAAGATACATTATTTAAATAATTTTGGTAATTTAAAAATTGCATTTTTGTTTTTACTTCAAAAAACGTTTTATTTTTCAATTGTATAGTATACTATCACGAAAATATTGTTTCAATTTTAAAAATATAAAAAAGTATGTAAATTGAGTTACAAGATTTAAAGTGAATATGACATTATTTTCAAAAGACTTCAAATAAATTAGGTAATTTAAAGATAATATTCTCACTTTTATTTTGAAAAGTATCCTATTCTTCAACTATACACGATCTCTAAAAAAATTATTGCAATTTTAAAAATATTAAAAATTATGTATATTGAGCTATAAAATTGAAAGTGAATAATAAGCTTTTTTTTTTCAAAATTCTTCAACTAATTTACGTCATTTAAAAATCACGTTTAATTTTTTATTTAGAAAAACAACATATTGTTCAATTGCATAGTACACAACCTCTAAAAAAATTGTTTCAATTTTAAAAATATAATTTTTTTTAAATTGAGCCATAAAAACTAAAGTAAAGAAGTCATTATTTTAAAAATCTCTTAATAATTTAGGAAATTTAAAAATCGCTTTTCATCTTTATTTTATAAAACACCCCATTCTTCAAGTATATAGTACTCTATCTCAAAAAATTTTTGCAATTTTAGAAATACAAAAAAATTATGTACATTGATTTAGAGTTTTCAAAGTGAATAATACATTGCTTTTTAAAAACCTACAAATAATTTAGGTAATTAAAAAAATGAGTTTTCATTTTTACATAGAAAAACACCTTATTCTTCAAGTGTATAACACATGGTCTCTAAATATGTTGTTACAACTTTAAAAATATAAAAAAATTATGTAAATTTAATTAGAAACTTCAAAGTGAATAGTACATTATTTTTAGAGAAAATTTCAAATAATTTAGATAATTTCAAAACACCCTATTAATTTTTTTTTTCAAAAAGCATCATATTCTTTATATGTATCGTACACAAGATCTAAAAAATTGTGGCAAGTTTGAAAATATTAATTTTATGTAAAGTGAGTTAAAAAATACCAAATGAATAATATATTATTTTCAGAAAACTTCAAATAATTTAAGTAATTGAAAAACATCCTATTCATATTTATTTTGAAAAACGCCTTATTCTAAAATACACCGACTCAAAAAAAATTGTTACAATTTTAAAATGATAAAAATTATGTAATTTGATTCAGAAATTTAAACGTGAATATCAAATAATTTTTAGAAAATATCAAATAATTTTGGTAATTTAATAATTGCATTTTCAGTTCTATTTTGAAAATTACTATATTCTTAAAGTGTAGTATATGATCTCTAAAAAAATTGTTGAAATTTTTAAAATGTAAAAAGTAATACAAATTGAGCTAAAAAACTTAAAAGTGAATAAGACATTATTTTTAAAAAGTTTAAAAAAATTTGGTAATTTAAAAATAGCGTTTTCATTTTTATTTCGAAAAGCATTATATTCTTCAAGCATATAGTACTCGATCTCTAAAAAAAAGTTGCAATTTTAAATATATTAAGCATTACGTTAATTGTGGTAACAAATTCAAAGTGAATAATAAGTAATTTTCATCAAACTTAAAATAATGTAGGTAATTTAAAAATCGCAGTTTCATTTTATTTCGAAAAAACTTATTCTTAAAGTGTATAGTACACAATCTCTAAAAAATTGTTGCAATTTCAAAAATATTAAAAAATATGTAAATCGGGTTAGAAATTTCAAAGTGAATATTAAATAATTTCAGAAAGAATAAAATAATTTAGGAAATTTAAAAATCAAGTTTTCAATTTTATTTCGAAAAACACTCTAACCTTCAAGTGTGTATAGTAGATGATCTCTAAAAAAACTCCTTTAATTTTTAAAATATGAAAATTATGCAAATTGAGCTAAAAACTTCAAAGTGAAAAAGAAATTATTTTCAAAAAGCTTCAAATAATTTAGATAATTTAAAAATAGTAATTTGAATTTTTCAAAAAATACCAAATTTTTCAAGTGCATATAGTAAACAATCTCTAAAAAAACATTAACATTTTTTAAAATATAAAAAGTTACGTAATTTGTGAGAGAAACTTCAAAGTGAATAATATGTTATTTTCAAAAAGCTTCAAATAATTTAGATAATTTAAAAATCACGTTTTCATTTTTATTATAAAAAACACTCAATTTTTCAGGTGTATATTACACATCTTTAAAAAAACTGTTCAAATTCAAAAATATAAAAAATTATACTAGTTGAGCTAGAAACATCAAAGTGAATACGAAATTGTTGTCAATTAGTATCAAATAATTTAGGTAATGTAAAAATCTCATTTTCATTTTAATTCAAAAAACAACATATTTTTCTAGTGTATAGTATATGATCCCTAAAAATTTGTTACAATTTTTAAAATAAAAAAATCTATGTAAATTGAGTTAGAATATTCAAAGTGAATACTATATTATTTTCAAAAAGCTTGAAATTATTTAGGTAATATAAAAGTCACATTTTCGTTTCTATTTTGAAAAAACTCTATTCTTTATGTGTACATTACATCATCTCTATAAACCTGCTATAATTTTCAAAATATAGAAAAGTTATGTAAATGAGTTAGACTGTACAAAGTTAATAAAAATTATTTTTACAAAGCTTTAAATAATTTTGATAAATTAAAAATTGCATTTTCATTTTTATTTCGAAAAATACCCTATTATTTAAGTGTATGGTACATGATCACTTAAAAAAAATGTTGCAATTTTCAAAATGTAAAAAATTAGGTAAATTGAGTTAGAATCTCAAAAGGTAATAATAAATATTTTTAGAAGGTTTCAAATAATTTAGGTAAAACAAAAATTGCATTGTAATTTTATTTCAAAAAACAAATTATTCTTCAAGTGTAATACACGACCTCAAAAAAATAGTTACAATTTCAAAAAAAAAAATTATGTAAATTGAGTTAGAAACTTCAAAGTTATTAAAACATCATTTTTAGAAGATTTTAAACAATTTAGGTGATTTATAAATAGCATTTTCATTTTTATTTCAAAAAATATCATATTCTTTAAAAGAATAGTACACGATCTCTAAAAATCTATTGCTACTTTAAAAGAATAAAAATTATGTAAATTGAGTTAGTAACTTCAAAATAAATAATACATTATTTTCAAAAATCTTCAAATAATTTAGGTAATTTAAAAATTGTGTTGTCATTTTTATTTCAAAAAATACCACACTCTACAAGTGTATAGTACACTATCTCTAAAAAAATATTGTAATTTTAATAATATAAAAATTTACATAAATTGTGGTAGAGACTTCAAAGTGAATAATTCTTTATTTTCAAAAGACTTCAAATAATTAAGATAGATTAAAAGTCACTTTTTTTTTTTAATTTCGAAAAACTCCCTATTCTTCAAGCATATAGTACACGATCTCTAACAAATCAATTGCAATTTTAAAAATATAATTTTTTTTTGTAAATTATGAAAAAAACTTCAAAGTGGATAATACGTTATTATTAAAAAGCTTCAATAACTTTGATAATTTAAAAATATTTTTTTCGTTTTAATTTTGAAAAACACTCTATTATTCGAGCATAATACACGATCTCTAAAAAAATTGATGCAATTATGAAAATATAAAAAAACTATGCAAATTGAGTTAGAATCTTCATAGTGAATAATATATTATTTTAAGAAACTTTCAAATAATTTAGGTAATTTAAAAATCATGTTTTCGTTTTTATTTAAAAAAAAACATATTCTTAAAGTATATAATACACCGTATCAAAAAAACTGTTACAATTTAAAAATATTAAAAAAGTTATATAAACTGAACTAGAATCTTCAAAGTTAATAATAATTTTTTTTCAAAAAGATTAAATAATTTAGGTAAATTAAAAATTGTGTTAATTTTTATTTTGAAATACACCATATTCTTCTATTGTATAGTACACAGTCTCTAAAAAATGTTACAATTTTAAAAACATAAAATTTTTTTTAAATTGAGGTAGAAACTTCTAAGTTATTAATACATTATTTTCATAATACTATAAATAATTTAGTTAAATTAAAAAAATTATTTTCATTTTTAATTCGAAAAATACCATATTGTTTAAGTGAATAGTACACGATCTCTAAAAATCTATTGATATTTTAAAAGAATAAAAAATTAAATAAATTGAATTAGAAACTTCAAAGTGAATAATACATTATTTTAGAATGCATAAAATAATTTAGGTAATTTAAAAATTATGTTTTCATTTTTATTTCAAAAAACACTGTATTTTTAAAGTGTCATGATACATGATCTATAAAAAATAGTTACAATTTAAAAAATATAAAAAATTATGTAAATTGAGCTAAAAAATTTAAAGTGAATACGAAATTATTTTCAAGAACTTTCTAATAATTTGGATATTTTAAAAATTATGTAAATAGAGTTAGAAAGTTCAAAGTTAATAATAAATTGTTTTCAGAAAATATCAACTAATTTAGGAAAACTAAAATTCTTATTTTCATTTTTTTTCGAAAAACATCCTATTCTTCACGTGTATGGTACACAATCTCTAAAAAACTGTTACAATTTTAAAAATAAAAAGAAATATAAACTGAGTTGAAAACTTCAAAGTTATTATTAGTACATTGCTTTCTGAAGAGTTTAAATAATTTATTTAATTTAAAAATACCATTTTTATTTTTATTTTAAAAAACATTATATTCTTTAAGTGAATAGTACACGATCTCTAAAAATATAATGTAATTTTAAAAAAATTAAAAAAATATGGAAATTGAATTAAAAACTTCAAATTGAATGATATATTAGAAACTTCAAATTGAATGATATAAATTGAATTAAAAAAATATTCAAATTGAATTAGACTAACGGATTAAAAGAAGAGTCTTGGTCAAAAAAAAAACGTAAGGGACCAAATTGAGACAAAATAAACATAAAGGACCAAAATAGGACTTCGACAAAACATAAAGGACCAAATATGTATTTTAACCATTAAATAAATTTAACATTTTATTGTCTATACATAAGATAATTAATCTATTTAATCCATCTTAATTTAATTAATATTAATTTTAAAAAGCTTCTTTAAGTAGGCACAAAAGTTATAAATAATATTAACAATATTTTATAAGCAACATATGCATTTAAAAAGTAAACGTAATCTTTTATATAATTTAATATTTTTAAAAGTATCTTATAGATTGATTTAGTAATCATGGAGTGAAGCTTTAAGTAACATTTTCTCGATTTGAACTCAATGACCATACTTTTGCCTATTAAAAAAATTAATATTTTTAATAATATATTAATTTATTTATTTACACATCATTCACTACTTTTAATTCCAAAAATAAATAAAGACCATCATTATCATCATAATGCTCATAATTTGTCAAAATGAGAACACAATATGGAAATGTAAAAGAGGCCCTTAATTTGTCACGTTCTTTCATTACTCTGTTCCGTTTTTAGGCTGACTTCACTCCATCCAAACGTTGAATCACAGTCAACGAAACCGGTTTTCTTATTTTCAAAAGTTCAGACTTAGTTTCTTCTTTTCACATTAATTTGATATTTTTTTTATTTTTATTTTTTTGTGTGTGGACTTTGACATTGTTTTTTAATGATTAATGAATATGGAATCCGTTCGAGCTTCAGAGAAGATACTTAATTAAGAGGACAAATTCAATTAACTATGTCTAATGAATTAGCCTTTCAACTTATTACTAATAAGATGAGAGAATACTTAGCTTTAAAAAAAAAAAATTAAATATGAAAACCTCATCAAATTAGTTTTTCTGGTTTGATTTTTATATCTGGTCGAGTATATATTTTCTCATACGCTGACAGGAATCGCTACACCGCAAAAGGAATGGGAATGCTTCAATTTGTGCAACAATGCAAAATTTGTAGTATTAGAAACTTTAAGACGTGTTAAAATTCCATGAAAAGTCATACTATGTCAATGGTGTATTGATTGATATATATCTCGGATAGGATTAACATATATTTACTACGATATTTCAATCTTAAAAAGAATTCGTGTAATTGCCAATTGCAGTGAGAGATAAAATCAGTGAATGAAAAATCTTTAGCTTTGGTCCACAAATTATTTAATTAGTAAATGACCAAATGACGAGTGCATGGTTAGCCGTAAAATTATCAGCTTCCTAATACTTTATTTTAAGATATATTATATTGTGAAACGAAATTAGAAGCACACTCATGACACATGCTTATCAAACTAGTGATCTAGCATGAGCAATCTGTATTTACCCAACACATGGTAATATTATGAATAACGCCAAAGAAAGAAATTTAAAAAGAAAAAAAAAACATGCTATTGATTAATTAGATATAAACATGAAGAACAATAATCCAAATTGGCTTCTAATACTTTCTGTTTGTGTTCCTTTCCTAAGATGCGGAACTTGAACCACATTTTTAAAACGTGGACCATAGAAAAAAAAAACGAAAAAATCATAATGATATATGACTCTAACCTAACCATAAACTTATATGGCAAAAAAATTAAAAAATAAAAATAAATACACATGGTGCTACAAGATTAGTATTATTATCCATTACTATTATACTCTACAGCTACCTAAATAATTAAATATTTACATTACACCATTTTCTACTATTTTGGTCAAAATCCTATATGTATATGGAGAGGAATACACAGGTATGAGATTAACTAGCACCACGATTAATCATCTGCATGTACTGATTCAAGGATTGTTGTCTTTGCAGTCTCATCTCCTCATTGAACTTCCGTATGAACGCCTCGACGCGCCGATTCAACTCGTCCTGACTCAGTGACGGTTCTTTCCTCAGCTTCACCGGAGCAGACAGCGCAAGCGGCTGAATATTGGTGCGATCGGTGAAGGTCTCACACTTCGTCACAGACGTCGGTGGATCCACGTTCCCCCGGTTTTGCCACGTGTCGCACTTCTTCACGTGCCTGCTTAACGGCATCGATCGTCCCTCCGTTATCGCCTTCCACGTGTTCTCCAACGTCTCGTGCCGTTTCGCCTTTGCCACCACCCTCAACGCTCTTCCACCTACAAGTACAACCACCAGTAAACGCCATTCCTTCAATTCACCTTCATTTTTCAAAACCACATGCAATTCGCAAAACGACAACAGCACCTTCACCACTCTAACGTCCACATTTCTATTATTTTTCTTTTTTCTTAAAAAATATAAAAATAATAATTAAGATAGATAAAACAAAATAGAGAGAGATTTGATACCTTCTGGACTGGATTTAAGCGGTTTCCGGTGACCGAATCTAGCAGAAATTAGAGGTTTCTCCTCCGACGATAGAAATTCCGGCGGAATCTCCGTTGAGTCCATCCTCTGCGGCGATATATCTTCGTCGAGTTCTTTTATCTCTTCGTCTTCGAGTGCGGCTGAACCGTTAACCAGCACCGCCTTGACCTCGAGAACCGGCGGTTCAGGAACGGATACGCTGAGCTTGGGCGCGGATTGAATCTCGTACGTATGAGCGGGAGGCGGAATTGGATGCGGCGGTTGGTAGGGTTCGGCGTCGGAGGAGTGGTGGAACCTGGAGGAGAAGACGATGGAGATGATAATGGCGTTGACGATGACGTAGAGGAAAGGAGGCTTGAAACAGAGGAGGAAGAAGGTCCAGAGGAGAGGGAGGTGAGTGGTGGCGAGTGGAAGAGAGACCTTGAGCCCCAACGCCATGAAAAGAACGGCGACGGAGATGAGGAGAATTTTGGCCTTGGGAGAGAGCATGTTCGCCGGAAAAGTTATTAAGCTTAACTTGCAGAGCGAGGGAGTGATATACTGATAGGGATGAAGTTGGAATGGAAAAGAGCCATTTATAGAATAGAAAGGGGTGTAGCCGTGTAGGGACGCCAGCCCTGATGAAATCTGAGCCGTTGGATACACGGAATCCAATTTTGCTACTCTGTGGGGTTCGGGTAGCCTATTCGTATGGGTGACTCAAATTACCCCTTTTTGTTTGTTCCTTTTATTAACAATTAACACTTCATAAAAAAACATAACAATTATGGAAATATCATATTTAAAAAACGTAAGAGTGTATTACTTTTTAATTAAGACAAAAAAAATAGCTTTTTAGTTTAATTTTTAGAATAAAATTGTATATAATGAGAACGTAAATATGTTCACCTGTGATTTTAAATGAAAACATTTATATATAAATTAATTATTCATTTTATAGTGAATATTACCGAGTGTATAAATCAATCAATAAACATATCCAAAAAAAACTCAATCAGTAAATAACCAATTTAAATTAATGAGAGATAATGAGTTATAAATTAAAAACGTAGTTGTATTTAAATTAATTTGTAAAAAATCGTCGTCCGGCCATATAGGATTATAAATAACTTATTCATATAATTTTCAATATGATTATAAATATAATATAATATATTATTTATTTTTGTTACTTTTTGTTGGAAAAATTCATTTTCCACCATATAATATTTTTTCTCTGTAGAGATTTCACATTATAATATATATATTATTGACTCAAATAAAATTTACTTCAATATATAAGAGATACACGTGGAAAAATCTCATATAGTTGTGCTAAAGTTCTTGAATGAGTGAATACTCATTTAGCTCTTAACTAATAATCAACTTTTTTATACATAAAAACTATAATACATAGATATTGAATTCAGATACTCATATAAGTTTTCACATGCTTAGCAACTTAAATTTAATAAAATGTTTCAATTTTTAAATGAGAATAATATCTTAACATCATTGAAAAACTTTATGAAGTACTTGATTTAATTCGTTTTCGCTCTTTTAGTTGAGTCATGTCAAATGGTAATTTTGTTCTTTCTTTTTTTCTCTTGGTGTTTTACTGCTTTTTCCCTCTCATCAATTTTCTCTTATGTTAATAGTTGCTTTTATGCTAATATGCTATAATCTCTTGAGTATTTCTAATGCTTCTTTTTTTAAAAAAAGGTCCCCATAAAAAAGGGAGTACCCGGAGTGATGACCCACCAATATTTATTATAATTTTACTTTTTATTCTTACATATATATTATTATATTTTTTTTATAACCATCGGTTTTTCATCCTTAAGATGAAATCAATTCTGTTCGCACTGCGTAGTTGACCGGGCTCCAAAAATTTAGCATAGATGACATTAGAACACACGTACAAATTATTATATGACAAATGATATTTAGTGCCCTAAGGACACTATTTTAAAAATCCAAATGTAGTAAGAAGATATTGAAATGTGTAACTTCTTTTATTCCCGAAAAACAGAACAATGTCTTCTTATAATTATTTTTTTACTTCTAATAACCTTAATTAGTGCCTATATCCCTTATTATATATAGTACTGGTACTAGATTATTTTTTTTTGCGTGATTTACAGTAGATTATGACGTCTTCCATTCTATTCTATATATTAATATTAATATTATTCAAGCTATAATGATGGTGGAGCCACTACTTGCCGCTGAACCAGTCCAACATATGGAACGTTCTTAATCATGGTAAGTTGGTAACCCATATCATGAAAAAGCGAAATGGTTTCATTGTGCATGCAGTCACTTTTTTGGATTAAACTTACGGTGCCATTAATGTAGTCCCTTAAAAATGAGGATTAACCTGATCTTTTCTGATTTTAAGATTTATTTTATTAATATAATTGTTGGATTAAAAGTTTAAATACTATAAATTAATTGTGTAAAATTTTATTTTTTTAAAAAATTTAAAAGTATGCAATCTAACCGCAAATATTTTAAGTATATATTATATAGTCAGAAAAAAATCAGTCCGATAAAATATCAAACAGTTTTTAAACTGACTAAATTTTTATATGGTTAATCTATATTATATGAATTGTCAATCCAATGGTTAAATTGATGATATTCACAATATTTAGTGATAAAATGAGAGAAACCACCCTAAAAGCACCCTAAACTTATTTACGTATGACATACTGTGAGATTCTAAATTAAGTTTTCTAGGCGATTTTATACGACCAGCAATGTAGGGCCTTTGATATTTTTTTTAAAAAAAAGAAAGAAAGAAAAGACAAACACAGCGCAATAATCTCAGTCATGTAATTGGTGAGCATATAAAAATATGTGTGTGAGTATACGAATTCAATCCCTAATTAATATATTTTCCTATGAATAAAAAAAAAAAACACAATGCAATAGACATATATGAATTAGGGCGCATAAAAAGAAGGGTTAACAATTACACTAGCCTCCTCTTATTATATAAGTTAGTGCTAAAAATACTTGGTGATATTTTTTATTACACATGAGTTTTTTTTAACATGTATAATATTACATAATTAAAAAACTAAAGATAAAAAAAAAACACAACACTAATTATACGTTATACATAATTACATTAATTTTTTACTTTTTTTTACAACAACTTTCTATCTTTGATTTTTTTAACTTCTACAGTACTGTCCGGATTAAAAAACCCTAAACATATATACCTCTTTTATGGAGAGCACAAAATAGGAAGAGATACATAAAAGAGGTATAAATGGGCATGCGTAGGTGGCATTTAAAACTTCTAGATCTTTTAAAATTAAAATATAAAATTTTAAAATGTTAAAATAAAATAATTTTTGTCTTTTAAAATTATAAAATAAGTATATACAAAATAAAAACAAAAAATTAGAAAATATATTTTAAAATACTTAATTTTTTATTTTATTTTTTCATTTAAAATGAACGACATTAAGGTGAATTTCAGTCAAGTATAAAATACAAAAAAACAAGAAGTCAAATACAAAAATTTAAGCCTCGATCGAGGTTCAAAAATATAATAATAAGAGATACAAAATAAAAAAAAAATACAAATTACAAAAACTATCCTATATGACTATATCCGCCATTGCGTGCAGTAATAAACTAATAATCCGATGTTCAATTGAATCATCAAACTAAATACTACATTTTTATTTAATTTTTTATTTAGTTTACTAGTACTTTCCTCTGTCGTCTGGCTTGAACTCTAAGGTTTTGTGGGAAAATTGGAGAACTGGAGATGGACGGTCATTGCAATTAATTTCCATGCAAAATGAAGTCAGCAATATAATTTAATTAATTAAAGAGGAATTATTTTTAGGGAACAAGGGAATGAGGCATGCAATTATGTGGTCATGTGATCATATACACCTTTGGTTTCATGATCATCATACATGCATGGCATTTAATTTAATTTTTTTTTTATTTCTTTTTCCTCATCAGGTTATATCATTCTTAAATGAGTATCTTAGTCATCGGTGGAACTGGGTCACACGTGCCTGGAGTGTCTTTAATTAACACCTTTTGTATTTAGCTTAATTGCACTTATAGTGTTTAAAATACACTATTTTTTTTTCTAATTCTTATTAAATCCATTTAATTAATTAACTTAAATAAGCTAGTTTATTTTGTTTGTATTTAAATCGGAGTACTATTAATTATTTTAGATTGTGCTTTATTATAAAGATTATTGAAGCCAGCGAAACTACTTTTTAGAAAGTGATGGATACTCGTAATCTTATCCTAATACTCCAATATAGTAAGTTTTTGAGGTTAATTTTGTGTAGTATCAGAGGAAAAGGACATTTTAACTGACAGATAATGAAAGGGATAAAAAAAAAGGTTCGTTAATTTGGAATTTTCAAACCGTAATTTGAGGAGTTTCTAGATGAAATGTACAAGTGAGAAGTGAGAATTACAGATATGAGATCGCTCCAAAATGGAGAATTCCCCAATTGGGAAGGCACACATCTCAACACTACCACCTGTTCCGTTATAAACAGATAAAATGGTCGGTTCAATTAAATAAATTAAAAAACTATATTAATATACTTCTCACTCTGAGTTTTCTTAAATTGTTCGATAAATTTGACTTCACTTGCTTCTTGATCCATCTCATGGACGAAATTGCCTTCCACTTGCTCGAAAAAGTCCAGACAAAAATTGAAGTGTGATACTCGAAAGCTCTACTTGAAAGCTAAAGGAAACTACAAAATTATATTAATTCCAAATTTCATTTGATACAAGTACTCCACTTCATTTTTATTTTAATATTAAAAAGATCATATTCGTATTTTGTAATACACATACACGATTTCTTTCCTTTAAAAAAAATTGCTGTCTTTGATTTTTAAAAAAAAAGTTTGCCATGTATGCAGAAGTTTTATTTATTATAATATTAGGATAGGAAATCACAATAAAATATAAGTTTAAATATGTTTTTTGTCCTAAAAAAAATATAGTGGGTGTCTTTAGATTTTAGTTACTGAAAAATTTTGTTTGATGATTATTATACTAATTGGTGACGTGATAGACTATAATAACACATCAGCATATGTTATGTCAGATGGACATAATTTTTATTAGTCAAATTAAATTATCTAGGTCAACAATAATTTTTGAAAATATTTTTATTTTGAATTTTATAATAATTATTAAAAATAAAAAATAAAAATATTTTTAAAAAATAATTGTTGCTGACTTAGATATTTTTAAAAATTTCATCTGTTATGTCACTGATTGATAGAGAAATCTAACAACACATAATTAAATAAAAACTTTTGAATTTTAAAGAATGCAACCAATAACCAAAATTTTTCGCTGATTATTAAAATCAAAAGATATTATATTTTTGGGGCTAAAAAAACACTTTTATGCCTAAAATATATAACCACTACTTTTCTTTAAAAAAAAAATATCCCAAATAAAACTCACATGAAATTAATTAATTGAGGTCTTCTTTTTCAATAAATTAAATACTGAACTACCGAAACCATTCTCCAGGAATTAGGCATGACTTATTTAATATATCTTGAGTAACATCACTGGTACCTTTTTTATAGTAAGTTTCTTTGGCTTATAAAAGAAGTTTAAATTTTTATATCAATACTGTTATGCATTTCAAATATAAAATTGTACTTTAGCTAAGAGATATTTAAGCAAATCGAAGTATTTTTGGGGAACATTAAGTACTTTATAATTGCAGAATATTTATTTGATTTTGCATGATCTTTTAATTTGCAACTTTGAAAATATATAGTAAAGTATAAATTATTTAAAGTAGTACTCCGTGAAAGAACTGTGTCACAGGATTTATAAAACAGAAGAAAAGTATTTGGTGAGAAATTGGTGAAAATGAAGAACGAATCTGTGTATGCTTGTGTCGGCCAACAACCCTGGGATTAATTAATTTGCAGTATTGTATAAATAATGATAGATAATTCTGAACACAACACTAGTATTCACCAAACAGTTGTAGGTATTGAACACCATAACTAGCTAAAATCCGATGGATCCCATACAGAGCGAAAAGGATAAAAGATAAGAAAAGGGGAATAATTAATAATGAAGGTGAATGAACAAGTGGTCAATAGTCAAGATATGGAGGTAACTAAATGGATAATGTATGTATGTATGTGTGTGTAGGCCCAGTAATTTATTTAACTATATTTGCAGTTGGTAACGTTCATATCACAAAATTAATTAATTATTTAATTTCGATGAGCATATTACTAGTACGATACATCATATATAGCCATTCATTGAGGTCAGGGAATTAAGTAAGAATTCCCACACGGATTAATTTGGCTGCTTCTAGTTCAATTGTGAATAAATACTAGATTAGATTAGATTGGGAGGAGGGGTAAGATTAATTATGGAGATAATGAGAGTAATTTAATTTGTTAGTAAGAGATAATGAGAAAGAAAGTAGTGAAGAAGGTGGGTAGTTGAAAGAAAGAAAGAAAGTTAGTTGGATTACGTACGTACGTGGAAATACTTACTATTAGTATGTAATATGTTATGGTGAAGAAAAGAAAGAGTAAAAGTAGGATAAGGTAGTGAGTGTAACGGTAACGGTTATGATGTAAACGCGTTTTGAAGTCAAACGGTGTGGAAAAAATGAGTACATGTACTACTAATCCGTTAGCCGTTAACTATAATATAAGCGCCGTCCACTGCTGAGGAGAAGCACAGCACAGATGTCAAGTGAAGGCAACACTGCCACTACTCTCACATCTTCTCTTCCTCTTATTACCAATCAACCACTAAAAGCATCTTTCACCATTCTCTTTCTTTTTTTGTTCTCATTTTCATTCAAACTTAGCTTTAAGTCAACCTAGCTAACAACTAACACAACATTTCTTTTTTTCAATAGTGTTATGTTATTTGAGGCATTCCAAATATAATCTACCCATTTTAGAGAATATTCTGTCTGTCTGGAATAGGTCTATTAACGACCTCACTCACCAAAAATGGAAGCTGCGGAGGTGAACTTTAAATAATATTCAACTCATTTCAATTTGTCGAAATAACATCTTTCTATTTACTCACCTCATGATGTTGGTCTTTTCCTTTCCGGATTGGAATTTGGTGCTATTCACTTAAAATGCTGCATAAGCAAAAAAGAGAGAATAAAATTGTGAGTCTCACCTCTACTTGAGGAGGAAATCTATACCTCTTCCCCTCAACTGATGATTCATTGATTTCGGATTTTGCGCCCAGTTTAGTATAAATTTTTTTGTTACTTCATTTTTTATATTGAATAATAGTTGTGAGTTGTGAGTTGTGGTGATTAGAGCATGCTGCATGCAGAGTTATTCAGAAAATAAATCGTTTTTTGAATTTCAAAATCTTAAATGATTTTACTTTTAAGTAATTACCAAGAATTACGAGTTATTCAGAAAATAAATTATTTTTTATTGAATAATTGTTGTGAAGGATGCGTGTTAAGGAGCAGGTATCCTGGATTCTGAAAAAAAACACCACTTTTTATATATGGTGGAATATAAATGTGGATTCAATAGAACCAAATTTAGTGGTTTTTTTTTTTTTTTAGATTTAAGTGGAATGAAAATTGAAAAAAGAACACAAACTGAAGCATTTTTGGAGGAAGAGACATTATAACTTTTCATTTTAGCATCTTGATTTGTGTTTAACATAATTGCAAAATCACCTTTAATGGTCAGTAAATCAATGAATCTTTCTAAGTTTGAGACATGGGTTCCAGAAGACTGTGAAGTGAAAGAACAACTGAACAGGCAAGACCAAAAAAAAACCTGAAAAAGGAGCAGTCCTGCATGCAAACATTATTTGCTTTTCGATTGATATATTAGTTGAGAATAATTGAAAAAAATGGTTAATTACATTAACATCCTTTGAGATTAGCATCAACTACACTTAACAGAGGCCATGAAATGGTTCAAGAATGGGTATTGGGTTCGTCAGGGTGAATGGGAGAAATTGAAAAAGAACCATCATCAGTCTTAAGATTTGATGCAACACAATAATTGAGGTGGGAAGTGAAGCAAGGCAGCTAAACAGAAATGCAGATGCCATACGTTTTCCTAGATAATTGTCTTGTAAGGGACGAAAAAGCTTCACTTTGAGTTTCTATGATTCAAAACCATAAACATATCAGACATAATAATTCCAAACAACAAACCTAAGCAAATCATCATTTGCTAGATAGTATATAGCAAGTAATAATTGAAATATAAAAGCTAAGCTCCAATAGTAGGGCTGGAAAAATTACAGCAACCAAGAAAAAAAAACTCAAAAGAGGCAGTGGATAGGAGGCCTTATACAATACAAATGGTATTCTTTATAGGAAGAACACGTCCACTTGGCATAATGATTTTCATATTTATAGTGTCCTAATAAAGAACGCTTAAATACATCTCTATAGCTTGACTATTTTTCCCCCCCATGAAATCATATCACTCAATTTTCTTGTTTTGTCTAAGCATTTGTTCAACTTCTCCACTATACGGTGCAGCGTGATAAGCATACTGTTGAAGAACAGAAAAGATGACCATCTCCAGACATACCAAAATATTCTGCATCGCTTCCTCAATGTGCTCCACATCTAACCGCAAATGACGAGGTTTAATGATGTCAAATGCCGCTAAAATGTCCAGTACCATTCCCTGCATATGGCCGAAGAAAGTTAATTATTATCACAGAATCAGCCCTAGATGATGATGCTACCATAATATTTGAAGGATAATCTAAAATTATAGTGCAAGGAGAAGAACTGAAGGCAAATGTGAGAGACATATGGATGAATAGAATCAATTGAAGCACAAAGTCATAAACCCACATAGTAATATCACTAATATGTAACTGACATATCTGGAAATGGAAAGACCGTGCCATCAGAAAATTCTTAATAGAATGAAAGTAAAAGGATACTAACCATCAAATTTAAAAACTCTTCAGGGTTTAAAATTCGGGCAAAAATGAAAGACAGTTTTTTCTTTTAAGAAAAGTATCAAACAATTCAGAAAACTGTTACAGTTTTGAGTTCTGAATCAAGAAGATAAGTAGCAAGCAACTTCCACGGCTATTGGAGATTAAGTTATATGATTTACTATTCATTAGTCACCAAAGATCTTGAGACAATGCAGGTTGACTTTAACTGTGAATGACTTTGATTCTTTTCTAGGAACTAGGAAAGTATTTAACGCAGAAGTTCCCCAAACTACAATGCAGCATGAGCTTATGGTGCTGAAATGATAAATTTAGTCTAATTGAGTTTTTAACAAAAAAATAAACAGAAGGAAGTTTTTAACAGGCAGTGGTCAATGCTGCCTTTTTTGGCTGTAAAGTCTTCTCAAGGCAGTCATTAAACTCAGCTTACCCAAAGACTATATAAAGGATGATAAGCTTACCTGCCAAAAGCAAAAGAAAACAATTCCTTTGATGCACAAAAATTTTGCCATGGGCTTGTGTGGTGCCAGTTCTTTTGCAAACACATGATAAAAGACCACCAGAGAATACAAGGCCAATGATACTGAAATGTTGAGAATGATGGTGAATATCCAGCTCAACCAAGTTGGATACAGTCCAAGTAGCTGTAATGTAATCATCAAAATGGAACACACAGGGCGGATAACAACAAATTGCCATGTCCAATATTTTAGAAGCTTCAGAGTATGATGGTTCAGACGAACCGAACGAGGCTGCAGAAGGTCAATTTACAATCATTGTGAATACCATGACATCACTAACAGTAGAACACCCATTAAGTAAGCGCCTCTAAGAATAAAAGCTACATGTAAGTAGAACAAATCAATACATAAATGATTAATTCAATCACACTATCACAGGAGAGTTGTATGAATATTCACTTATTCATTCTCCCCAAAATTCTACCAGAACTGAAAGTGAGCAAAAACACGCCCAATACCTGAAAGAGTGTCATTGGAAAAGAGTGGTGGATTTCCCTTCCTTTAATTTCATCAGGCACAATGTTTCTACTGATTGAAATATTCAAGTAACTATACATTAAAGCCAGAAACTTAGCAATGACCAAAGCTTCATAACATTCTTTAACTGACTCCAAAAAGGTAAAGAACTCCTTGCTTCCTCTAATATCCAATAGACCCACAAAGGAGACAATGGCATAGATGGGAGCCATAAGGATGATAATGATAATAGCCTTTTGCTCTTTAGGGTTCTTCCAGTAGAATAGATGCTGAGACAGTAACTGAAGCGTGAAATGCATAGAAAGCATAACACAAAACGCTGATCCCATCACAGTAACCTGTGCTGGATTAAGGGCACTTAGATCCATAGTTTCTCACTGGAACGAGCCTAAGATGAAAGAAAGCGTCAATCTGAGAACCTGCAAACGAAAATCAAATCAAGCAAAAGGAAAGTACAGCATGACAAAATAAAACAAATGAAAGAAAATAAAATAAAAACCTCCAGAAATCAGAAAATGGACACTAAAATTAATATCAGCTCCACAATCACTCCAAATTGGCCACCAAGACCAAACCGTGTTTGTTTCAGAACAACCTATTTCCTCTACAAATTCGCATAAAGGGAAAAATTGACAAGTTTGGGGTTTCGTCTATAGGAACTAAAATGCAAACATGATTTACCATAAACTCCGTAAAAGAGGAAAGGAAGAAGTTCAAAAGCGAAAGCAAAAAAGTCACCTTATCGATTCGAAGCGACCCAATTAGTTTGACTCAGCAGCTTCAGTCTGCTCTTTCAATGGCAGTGGAAGTGAAGGGGTTTATGATTTGGTATTTTGTGTTACTTAAATAATTGAGTTACGGACACCAATAGCATCTTGCCACTGCGCTCACAAGATCTTTTTGCTTCTTCCAAACTTCTTAAAATTTGCACATCATAATCCATCATTTTTCATTTGAGGAGGCCATAATTTTTCATATCTCATTCGTAGAGTAATTTTTTGCTTGTACATCTCATTCATATTTTCATATAAGAATAATAAACTTGTGCATACTGTAAGAACCATGAAGAGGTGTTTAACTAAGTTCTTATAAATTAATTTATTATATTTTGTTGGGTTTCATGTGTATATCACTTTATTAATTTAAGCACCCGAAGCACTCCAATGCAAGTTCTTAAATAAGCACTTCCGATGGGCCCACATGTACCCACAAATTAACTATCTCATATTTATTTTTAATACAAATTAAGGTCACTCTTTCTATAAGAACCAGGTGCTAATTTAAGCAACTTTGCTAAACACCTCATTCCACGTCAGCATGCTCCAAAGGAGATGAGGTGCTTAGCTGAGATGCTTAAATGATAAGAACCCATTTAAGCACCCCCATTAAAGATGGTCTAAGGTTGGTATTATACATCACATTAATTTTCAAACGCACCATACACAAAATAAAAATTAATATATGTGCAAATAATAAAATAAAAGTTAATTTTTGTTTTATTGATTTTTTCAACTAACAAAAGTTAATTTTAGAGCGAATGTACGGTGATTCAAGAAATAGATGTGGCTAATATAATCCAACTCATATTTTACTAACTTGACTCTTTTCTATAAAAATTACAAGACTAAAATATTTTTTTAACAATGTTTTTTAATTAATAATATCCATGTAATTAATGTATCTATTTAGTTTAAAGCGTGTACTTGTTCATAATAAATCAAGGATGAAAATGAAAATTCGCTTTTTTGCATTTAATAAAAAGCACTAAAGGTAAATGTATTGATACATATATTATGTAAAATTTAAAGATAATATCTAAATATATAAAGATAATATCTTTTTTGGACAACAAAAAGGTATTATTCTTATGTGAGAAAAAAAATATATCATTCTTTTTTGGTAGATAAAGGAGAAAGAAAAACAAAAGAAAAAAAAAATCAATTATATACAAAAGACATGCTTTTTTTTTTCTTAGAAACTTAATTCCCATTGGATCAGCAAGAAGTTTTTATACCGAATCAGATTAATAATAAATTTTAATTCAGTTCTTATACAGTTTCACAATGTTTACAAATTAACCATACTTATTTCAAGGACAGGAAAAAAAAAAAAGTAACCACACTTATTCAACTTTATTATATTAGTATTTCGGTTAAAATGCAGTTTTGGTCCCTTACGTTGTCAAAAAGTCTCAGTTTGGTCCCTTATGTTTTAAAAGTTTCAATTTGGTCTCTTATGTTTTAAAAGTTTCAGTTTGGTCTTTTACGTTATATTTATGAATCATTTTCATCTCTTATGTTAAAATGATTTAAAAATACAACATAAGGACTAAAATGATTTGAAAAATACAACATAAGGGATCAAAGTGAAACTTTTTAAACATAAGGGACCAAATTGAAACTTTTAAAACATAAGAAACTAAACTGAAACTTTTTGACAATGTAAGGGACTAAAATTATATTTTAGCCTAGTATTTCAGTATTTCATATCCAATTTAATATTTCTTTTTTTTTATTATCTATAATAAGTATCATTTTTTTGGGTAAATAATAAGTGTCTTCTTTTGTATGGAGGCATCACTAGCCCAACGAAAAAAAAAAGACTTCTTCAATTATTGAAACCCATATAAGACATCTTAGCCATTATTCTTTAGGTGGTACTATTACAACTCTTATTCAATTATTTTAATAATATTTATACAGTAATATTTTAATTTGATCAGTTGAAAATTATATTTTGAGTTAAAAAATAATTTAAAAAAATGAGAATAAATAAAATGGAGCAGTAATAGCCTCCCCTTTTATTGTTCTTCCCAAGTTAGCCATTAAATTTGATATGAATGAAAGTGGCAACCAAAAAATGTCCATCTTTCCAGCTTCCACCTTGATTCTTTTACTTCCCTTCAATTTGGTCATAAAAAAAGCAAAATCAAGTTTCATGCAGCGACAAACAACACAGTCAAACAAAAAGAGAAGCAAGAAGTTTAAGCCACAACTTTATTAGAATCCTGAGTTTATAACACAAATGATTCAGAAACATTCCATGTACTTCAGTATTTAAGATAGCGTTTATGGCACAAGCAATATCTTCCCAATATGCTGGCTGCTTTCGATGAGCCGGTGAGCCTCTGATGCTTCAGATAAAGGGAAAGATTTGTAAACCACTGGTTTAACCTTTCCTTCTGCAATTGCAGGCCACACATTCTTCTCTACTTCACTAACTATCAAAGCTTTATTTTCAGGACTTCTACCGCGCAGGCCAGCCCCTGCACACGACCCACCATATCATACTCACAAACAAAAAATCAGGGTGTCTAATGTTTTACGCATTTTCAAGAAGAAAATGGATGCAGTATGTAAGAATGCACAATCTAGAAGACAAACACAGTGATAGCAATAATGCGTGAGGAGCGCTAGAAGAAGCTCCTATGCAGAAATGCAGAAAGATATGTAACCATAGCGACAAATTCTGGTTTCTATGTAGGAGCATAGCTCTGGGCAGTAGGAATTACCATTCATTCTGTAAACTTTTCCTTTTCACAATCAAATAATACTGCAGTTTCTATTATCTTCTCTTAAATTGGTTTTCTCTGTTGATTCTCAAATTCTGGTTCATATCATTCACCCAAGATTAAGTATATTTTCATAAACTACTTTGTATTTTGTAGTTACTAACATAAGTGATTAGCTTTTCTTTAATATCTTTATCTTCCAACATACAAGACATCACACATGGATTTTTACTAGCACGTAGAGATATTTACATGTAGAAAACTAAGCTTGAACAGGAGCATATAATAGAAAAGGATATAATCCAAAATTTGTAATACCTTGCACAGTAAGACGCTTGGCAAGTAAAGGGCGGAGATCCACTTCTGTAGAAACCCCTCCTTGAAAGCCGATAATGAAAAGCCTTCCATCAAAATTTAAGCTATCAAGATTTCTTTTATAGTAGGATGCTCCCATACAATCAAGAATTACATCAACACCTGCCATCGTGCATCCATTACAACATTACATCATGCTTTCTCTATTCAACTAGCAAAACAAAGGATTAATCAAGGGGAACTACTTAGATCATCAAACGCTTAGGAGATAATACCTTGACCCCCAGTTTCTTCCTTTACCCTTGCAACAAAGTCCTCTGTTTTGTAATTGATGCCCACGTCAGCTCCAATATCCTTACAAAAGGCAAGTTTCTCCTCACTACCTGCTAAGCAATACCAAGAATAAATTTTCGGCAAACATTGCTTGAAACTTCAATAAACGAAATGAGGTAATAACACTTGAAAACATGTTAATTTCACTGGAAAATATGGCAGACAGCAAATCTCCACATCTAGATACATGGATACTGACTATTGTTCTATCAACAAAACTCAAATCAAGTTCTTTATACTCTTGTCATCAAGTTCACAAATCAAACATGTTGATGCTTGCTCAACATTAAACAGCTTCTACTAAGATCTGTGTGCCAAACTTAAAAAAATAAAAAATAAAATAAAAAATCCACGTCATTGATTTGTAAACTTGATATATATTTTGTGCATGTTCCATAACATAAATAGGCACCACTCAACCTGCAGTAACAAATACTCTTGCTCCTCGGTACTTGGCTATCTGAATTGCAAATGTACCAATTCCACTGGAACCTCCATGAATCTGATAATCAATAGATTAAGGTTAACACATCGATTATTAAGCTGGAACTATTACCAAATAGGAAGATAATTGTGCAGTGAAAGTGAAACCAATAGCAAGGCTAGAATCAATGGCGAATCCCAAGTGGTAGTACCATATATACATTTACAAATTACAAGAATTAACATACATTTTTCAAGTTATAGGTATCAACAACAGGAGATTTTTGCAATTCAAAGGGACATATGTATTCCGAAAATATGATATGACATACCAACAAGGTTTCTCCTTGAGATAGCCGACTCATCATGAAAATAGTTGACCATACAGTGCATGCCACCTCAGGAAAACTAGCTGCATCCTTAAGAGAAATCCCCGGTGGCACCGGAAGAACTTGTCCCGCAGGAACCACAACTTTCTCAGCATATCCTCCTCCGCTTAGAAGAGCACATACCTGCAAGCAACGTCTCATCATTTTCATTCATAGATATAACAGCACTACCCATATTCTGAAAACCCCAACCAGACATAAGTATTGTTAAACTGTTCAGAACAAATAAATACTCATGCAAGACAAAGCCAAGGCATAGGGTGTGGTAGTTACAAAACTGGAAAAGTTTCAAACTTTTAAGAGACCCAGAATCGAATTCAAAACCCCATTCAAAAAAATGGAATACCTGATCACCGATTTTCCACCTGGAAACGTTTCTACCGAGGGATTCGATAATTCCGGAACACTCAAGACCAGGGTATGAACTTGCACCTTTGGGGGGAGGGTGGGCGCCTTTCCTCTGAAGAGTATCGGCTCTGTTGAGAGCGGTGGCATGAACACGGATAAGGACCTCGTCGTCTCTGAGTTGGGGATCTTCCACGTCTTGGAGCTGCAACACTTCAGCACCACCAAGAGCGGTTATCACTATAGCCTTCATTCTTCTTTTTCGATTTCGGATTTGTCTCAGACTTCTGAGAAGAAGAAGAACACAACAACAACTAGTGCTAGTGTAGTGTGGTATTTCCAATTCTTCTTCTCAAGACTATGAGAAGGACACAACACGATTCTTCTGTTTATTTTTGGTTCAGATTCTAAGTCCAACCGAATGAAACGTGTCGTTTCCATACTGCCTAAACGACAAAACCCTCTTCTCAAAACTTTAGCTTAATAGTATTTTATAAATAATTTGTCTTACACATCTAAGTGTAATTTTATATGTAAAAAATATCGTGTTATTTATTGAAATTAAACTATGACCAAATAGCCAACTTTAAAACATTTTGTTATTGCTTAGGGTGTGTTTGTTTTGACATTTTCAACTTCATTCTCAAAATTACATTAAAACAGGAATTTTTGTTACCAAACACCAACTTAAACGGACACTTAGTCTTTTGCAAATTATGCAGTTTTTTAAATTAAATACATTTCTAAAAACTTTTAAGATGTTTACTTATGATTTTAAAAATAATAAAATAAATAAATATTTGTTTTGTAAATCCAATATGATCAACTATTTTTCTTAAGAAAGTTAAAAAGTGACTCATAAAAAAACTGAAGGTAGTATAAGCCATTTTTATCTACTTCACACATGTTAAAAAAATTAATTAAAAATAAATAGTTGTATTAGGTTTATATAAAGTCATCTTCACATTACAAAATTTTGATAACATTTTCCCTTTGATGTCTAATTGTCCATCCATTTAATTATTCCAATACAAAATTGTAGAGTCACTAAATACAATAAGTATATATAAAAAGATTTCGCTATCCCCTTTCCATTTTCCATTACTCTAAAGACAATAGTTAAACAACTAATGAATAGAAATTTTCTATAGCATGTCTATGTTTTCTGTTTCAATCTTGAATTCCTGAAAACACATGCCTTCGTTTTCTAGATCCACTTACACAAAGTTTTCCACATTAGTATCTTTCCGACAGCAAGTTGCAGTGGCTTGCAAGGGACAACGGGCTCACTTAGGTGTTACCTGATCAAGTATATGGCTTCTAAAAAGACAACTTTGAATAATTTGCAGATTCAAAACGACTTGGTATTGTGTTGGACATTTTCACACCTAAGTTAATTTTACCACCGCATAAGTGAGTGTATGGTAATCGGTTCAGTCATTCCTCAATCAACAAAATGTTTTTAACTTTTAACAATTAAGCGTCCATAATTCCTCCATCATTCCTCAAAAATCAACTTGTTTTAAATCGGGCATAATCGGTATGCGATTCCTCTTTGCCATTCTGATTTCCTATTTACTCGCGTTTCCCTTGCATCTCCCAAAAACTGCCAATTTACTTCCTAATTCCTACTGTATAACAAAGGAGAAAAGTGCAGACAGCAGACCCATAGATTGGACTGTTCTGGCATCGTTCAATATAAAATACAGATAACATGCAAACCTCTGTTCAAATTATTTTGCAGATACGCAGCAAAAACAATACTAAACGCATAAAAATAGCACATACAGATTAATAGCTTTGGTTTATGAGTATCTGTCAGCAGCCGTCAACAGAGCCTTAATCCACCACACAAAATGCATCAAGGCAATTCTTAAAACAAGCTAGCCCTTAAATGTAATCGGTGACCATATATATGATATTAAAAAGAACCCAGACCACGTGCAAACAATGTTACCAAGCTAAACTAGAATCCTAAATAAAAGCTAAGGTGACAAGAAACTATGCAAACCACAAAACAATTATCAAACGAGGTCACAAATTTCAAAATCAAGCTACCCACAAACAAACTAGGTTACATTAACGAGGTTAAATGTTTGCAAATAGAGAACCATTTTTCCACAATCCGGACAGGAACATTAAGACATCCCACATTTTCCATAAACACCAAAACAAATTATAGTGCAAGTAAACACCCCATTAATTGAAACGGACAAAATTCTATCATGAATTGAAGCTTACGGTGCAGGTCAGATTACAAGTTTTCAGCACCTGCTGTATCAGCCAGGGATAACTGTAAAATTGTGAATCTCATCATTCACAGCACCGTTTCAAACAGTCAATAATAACCTTAACTGATGCAGAATAATGGTGATTATGGATACAAAAACCACCCAGCAAATAGAAAAAGGAATCATTTTGAGCTACTGTCCACAGCATTCTAGTTCTAAGCTTTAACAGATAAATGAAATATAATCATCCAAGGCTCCTCTAACAGAGAAGTCAGGAAGATGCCCAACAAAGAAAATGAGATTCTCTTAACAGTATGTAATCATTCATAAATGCAAGCGCAAACAGTTGGAATGGAACACAGACAACCAGTAAATCATAAACGCAAAGATAGCAAAACTATAATAATACTATCAGATGTTTTGATTAACATTAAAGCATATGAAAATAAAGGCCTGCGTAAACGAGAATGAATCGATGAGATCCAAAATGAGTACAAAACCCTCAAAGCAGCATAAAATTTAGTTCCTATTAGTAAATTCAAAGCAAAATGAGAAAAGAGAAAGGGACTAATCAACTGTCTGCATGATATCCTCGGGAGCGAACTTGGTGCCCTTCTCCTTGTCGGCAGCGGCGCGACCCTTAGCCTTCCGGTCAAGAAGAGCCTTACGATCCTTGTCAAGTCTGAGCTTGGTGATGACGACCTTAGAGGGGTGGATTCCGACGTTGACGGTGGAGCCATTGACCTTCTCGCGAGTGATGCGCTCGATGTGGATCACCCACTTGCGGCGGTACACCTGCATTACCTTGCCTTCGCGACCCTTGTAGGTTCCACGCACCACCTGCACCTCGTCCTCCTTCCTCACCGGCATGGACCTCACGTTGTACTTGGATCTCAGGTCGGATGAGAGCGGCGCGCTCATCAACACACGGCGCACGCTCGACGGCGCAGTGAAGTGAGCCTTGCGGCTCTTGCGGCGGCTGCTGGACACTCTGGGGTTGAACTTCATCGTCTCTTGCCGCTGCTTCCAAGTGCTAGGGTTTCTATCCCTCTCCTCCAATTTATTGATGCGTGATTGATATGGTTCATATTTAAGTGGGCTTTCGTCGCTGTCCCGCGGCCTCTTTCCATTTTAGGCTTCCCAAGTTGGATTACACAACATGGGCCAAATGTTCGGATGGCCCAATAGAAAAAGGATGACCAAACAGAAAACATTATGTCTTTTTTTTTTTTGTCAAAAAAGATGTCATACAGTTGTCTCTACCCATGTCTATTAACACAAGTAAGCTTAATGACAGTTGACCAAAAAATATATATATATAGTAACTAAATTTCTTGAAAGATGTATTAGCATAAATTAAATAATTGGATAATAATAAAAAATATTTTATATTTTCGTATCTAGAAAAATTGAACGAGGACAAGACACAGAGAAATAAATTTATAATGTTAAGGGTGTGTTTGGGTACACAGTTTAATTAAACACTTATGCAATAAGCTATTTTTATAAACAAAATTATAAAACTTACTTGAATGAGCTAAAAACAACTTATTCTGATAAGCTAATCAGGAAGCTTATGAAAATAAGCTGAAAATAGCTTATAAGAATTCATAAGCTATTTTCATAAGATGGGTATAAGCTGTTTCAAATAGGACCTAAGATGATAACATTCTATTACTCAGTTGGTGAGCATATGAAAACATGTGTGTGGGTATCCGAGTTCAATCCCCAAAATATAATTATGAAGATACATCGTTTCTTTTCTTTTTTCAAAAAATATACCTAGTATTTTGCTTCTGAGACCACAACTGCTGAAACCATATCATAAAGATTTATCTTTAGATCAATAGATAAAGATGCATTTGAGATTGAGATTTTTCACCATCCGGTCATGTATCGTGATGTGGGGACCACTAACACATATATTGATCTTGCTTGTAGATAATAGTGTACCACAAGCAAAGAACTCGATCAGAACAAATTATATTCAACACTAAATAAAAGCAATATGACATTACTCTATATGTTGCAATTTCACATGACTTGATATTGTATGAAGTGGCATAGCTTGTATATACCAGAATATGCTCTATCCTTGCTTCTAGTTAAGGTCAACTAATTCAACATAACTTAATGAATTGATGTTTGAGTCTTGCACTCAATGAAATCCGAGTCACATGTTTTTTAAGTTCAAGCTAATTAACTAACCTTATCAATGCATATATATCTGTAACGTGTCATTTTGAAGAAAACAAAACATGTAACATCAGCTAAATTGAAAAGAGATTTTAGTTAGAGATCAGATGGGTAGGCTTGGAGATCATTTGTGGAGGATATCTCTTCCATTTTCATTTCTTTTGTTCTTCAGTTCTGCTTTCATTAATGTTCCTGGTGCTCTTGCCTGGAGCAAAGAGGGTCATGTTTTGACATGCCAAATCGCACAGGTAAAGTTCAATCTGAGAAGAGTAAATCACCAAATTAGCTACTATTTAACTTGATATTAGTCCATAACTTAGTCAATTTGTTGGGCACTGCACTAGGATTAATATACCGGACAAATTGTAAGTTTAGGGATTAACATTAAGATTTCTTTAGTTTAAGAACTGATGATGTGAAAGCTGTGTACATGTTTGATCCTCTTTTTGTTATAAAAAAATGGTTAATCTAACTGTTAGGCTTGAAGAGTTATCATGACTGGTTTGTGATTCAAATTAGATAATAGGGATCTTAAATTCTAAATAATAGAAAAGTAATTGAAAATTGATGTTTGATTGTAGGCACTTTTAGAGGCAGAAGCATCAGAAGCAGTTTACCATTTGTTACCTCCGTATGTGAAAGGTAATTTATCAGCACTGTGCGTATGGCCTGATCAAATTAGGCACTGGTACAAATACAGGTGGACAAGTCCTCTTCATTTCATTGATACCCCTGATGATGCCTGTTCTTTTCAATATTCAAGTAAGATTACTTATTTATATGGGTCTTGATATATAGTGCCCTAAGGGCACTAGTTAAGATTACTAGAAGTAGAAAAATAATCACATTGTTCCGTCTCTCGAGAATATAAAAAACTACACATCCCAATAACTTTTTACTATATTTAGACTCTTAAATAGTGTCCTTAGAACACTAAATATCATTTACCTATTTATATACATATAATTAACTTATGGTTATTTAATTTCGTTAAATATTAATCTATATATAATTAATACAAAAAAGAAATGTTGGTATGTTAACATAGGGGACTGCCATGATACACATGGCGTGGAAGATATGTGTGTTGCTGGTGCTGTCAAAAATTTCACTTCTCAGCTTTTGCATTACAGAGAGGGCACATCTGATCGGAGACGTAATGCCTCAACTTTCTCTTCATTGTTTTTGAGCTTATTACAAAAGAACCATTTTTAATTATTTGTTTGAATCAATCCCTGTAATTTATTCTGATCGATGATGCAGATAATATGACTGAGGCGTTATTGTTCTTGTCACACTTCGTGGGAGATATCCATCAGGTGTGTGAAATTAAAGGTGTTTGAAAAATTTCTCACCTTGCACTTTGACTATATATAATTTTTGGGGGATTCTGTTGTTTTTTCAGCCAATGCATGTTGGATTCACCTCAGACGAAGGAGGAAACACAATAGACCTGCGCTGGTTTAGGCACAAATCTAATCTCCACCATGTAAGTTTCAACTTTCTATATATTTAAAAAGAAATTCTTATTTTAAGTGGAAAATTGTATAATATAGTACATGAGAGATCAACCAAGTGAAAAGTTATTTAATTTTCTTGTGGTATGGTTAAATTAGGTGTGGGACAGAGAAATTATTCTGACAGCATTAGCAGATTATTATGACAAGGATGCGAGTCTACTCCTCCAAGACATTGAGAGGAACTACACTGATGTAAGACTTTAATTTACCCTTCCTAGCTTTTATTTTATTGATTAAAACACAGATATATATATTCTTGGATTGATATATTCTAAATAATTAAACTCAAGAAACTATATAATGAATTATTCATTTTATACAGGGGATTTGGTCAGATGATGTTTCATCTTGGAAACATTGCAATGATATCTCTCACTGTGTCAATAAGTGAGCTCTCCCTCTATTTATTCTCTTTGGCTTTTGCTGTTGATTTTAATTTTAGATTCCTCACATTGGGTTTGATTGTTTTGTAGTTGGGCCAAAGAGAGTATACAAATAGCTTGCAAATGGGGTTATGAAGGAGTTGAACCTGGAACAACTCTGTCAGGTAACCAAATTCATCAACCAGAACAACTAATCAAAATTGTGATTTTTGATCATGCTAAATAATAACAATCCATTATAAGTTTGAAATTGAACGTTAAACCACAAACCAGTACGCGACTTTGAAAAGGTCGAACATTTTAATCAATAATAATATAGTTTAAAATATTTAAGTTAGTCATTCGCTTTATAAAATGATAAACATTTTAATTTCTTTAGCTACTAAACAACAGCTGTGTATGACGCTTAATTAATTTTACAGATGATTATTTCGACTCAAGGATGTCATTTGTCATGAAACGAATTGCTCAAGGTGGAATCCGATTGGCAATGATTCTAAACCATGTCTTTGCTGACTCGGATGAAGGATTTGCAACTCCAACTTAAGCACATTGAACTAGAAAAATTAAATTGAATTACTTGTTAAATTTAATTTGTTGATAACCATATGGTCTAACTAACCCCATTCCTGCTTAATCGTTACACATTAGTACGTTTTATGACTATGACCAGCTCTTGCTGTAAGTAATTTCAGCATGTTAGTAATTCATCAATCCTGTTAAGCTCTTTTTTTTATTTATTTATTTATTTTAACCTATTTTACTTTTAAATTTTATCACAGCCCATTTTTTTTTTTTTTATATTTTACAAGTTAGCTCTAATCTTATCTAAGGTTAACTTTCTCTAATTTAATTCGATTAGGATGATGTTATTTTCACTTTATGACCCAATCCCCAATTATTCTTCCAAAGGTAATTTTCAATTTTCAAAACTAATAAAGTTCAAGTGTATTTGATGTTAATCTATCGAGGGAGTGTAATTAATCCATACTTCTACTATTGAGAAGAAAAATGAAAAAAAAAATATTAAACAAAAGTAGTAATCTTGCTTTTTTTTTCATAATCAAAGAAATTAATAATCTTGTTTTTTCATATATCAAACACGTGACAAATTAATATTAATTAGTAACCTCTGATGCAAATATATGTAAGGAGTATAAATAATTAATATTACCTCAAGAATATTATTCTATCCTTCTAAATATCTTTCTATTATCTTATTAAATAAATATTAAATTAAAAAATTATTACAGTTTATGTCTTGAAATTATAAAAATCATAAAATATATTCTTCACATAATAATAGGAGGATTTGTAGACACATTTTGGCTGTGTCTAAAGTGGTCCACTTGGTCTGTGGACTACCTTACTCCAACTAAAAAACAAGATCCTATGTAAGTATGATTATTGTGTTCCTTTATTAATGTAATGTATTGGACATACAACTAAAAAAGAATGACTAAGATTACACGGATATTATCGTTTGTATTTGCAAATTAAATTTGATATAGGGATTCCCATGCTTTATCACTTTTTGATCGGACTCCGTCGCACCAAACCTTTCTCCGGTAGTGTCGCTGACCATCCTTCCTTCTCCTTCATTCTCCGCCAACCCAACAAATCCTAAGCCTCACAACTTTGATTATTCTTTGAAGAGGCTCTTCAATCCAATCAGGCAAGTTCATAGCTTCATTGTTTATGGACGCACTTGCTGTCTCTGAAGCTGGACCCAGATTCAAGGTTCATAGCAGCGAAAGTCTCATCCTCCATCACAGCTTCAAAGTTCAACCTAGAAAGAAAGAAGCTTACTTTATGACCAATTACAAAGTACCAAACTTAGAGGGACAATACAACAAGAAAAAAAAGTGATGGACCAAGGATTGAATGGGGAAAATTTCACTAAAATAGTTCAACTTCAATACAAATAAAATCCCATTATCTTCATCAAAATGTGGCTGAACAAATGGAAGCTACCAAATCAAAGTTCTAATCTTTTAAGTTGACCATATACTCAAAATGAAGAAAGGGAAGAGACCAAAAGGATCTCATTATCTTTTTCATGAAAACATGGCTGAACAAATAAAAGGTACTAAATCAAGTTCTAATTTTTTCCTCCCACATACCCAAAAACGGAAAGGCAATTTCTTTCTTTTTTTTTTTTAACTTGCATCAACAAACCTCAACTCTCCACTGGACCAAGTCATTGCAATTGGTAATGTGTTGTTCTTTCGCCTCAAAAAACAACATATTGGTCAAGATCTTCCAAGTTGCTTCTTCCCATCGATAAAGTCTCCAACGTTATCGCTCAAATCCGTCATCAAACCCTTCTTGTAGCTCAGATCTAAACTCGTGTACCATCAACACCATTTCTACTTCAGAAGACGTTTACCATCGGAAAGGCGATCGGCCGCGACATGGGAGTGTGGTGTTGCCACCATGGTGATAGTGGGACTGATTAGGGATTTTGATTTCTTCAAGAAATCCAGAAGCACAAATTGGAGTAGAGAAAGAAGAAAATTATGAAGAAGAAGAAGGATCGTTTTTAAATTTCTAATAATTATAAAGTGGTCTCCTTATTATGTTCAAACCACACACAAACAATATTTTTGATCCTCATCCATACAATGGTGCACCGTGATTCAGTGACAAAATGGACCATCTTAAAATCGACCACACATTTTATAAGAGAATTTAAAATTATTCTCAGCTCAATTATAAGGCCCACCAAACTCAATTTATTTGTCCAGACTCCAGAGATTTGATATAACGGAAGAGCGTGATATGTCAACTCACGTGGTAAGAGAGTCTTTGGAGTTGAGCTTTGTACTTAATCCCAACGAAAGGTTCATCATGAAGAAAATACTGCATGAACAACAAGAACACTATCTCTGAAACCACCGTAGTTTGTTTTAAATCATTTTACTGTGAGAAAAAGAAATATAATATCGAAATACTTGTAAATATTCATCTCTCAAGCTTGTAGACTGAATTTGATCTTGCTCCAAATAGGTAGATTCAATTTCTGACATCAGTAGCGCACAAACTATAGATATTTCACGCTCTGAAAAGCCATGAAGTCGTACCCTTGCAACCTAAAACATGGTTGTCATAAATCTGGAAAGCATAAGGGAGAAAAAATGGGAAATGGAAAAAAGAAAGTGGACAAAGAGAAAGCCACAGACAATCCAGCTCCTTGGATCAAGATAAAAAACACCTCTGTCAACATAGATTCCAGGGCCTCAATTGTTCCTTTTCCTTTACAAGATGAAGTCATTATATTGGCCTTCAATGGACGGACTTGAACATCAGCAGAAGCTGAGCAGGAGAAATAGGGTGGATCCTTTCTGCGTGATATTTTGAAAAATCTCTGGTTTAAATTTAATGCATAGAGGAACATGGATTCTGCAAGTAAATTTCTGTAGTCTTTCACTGTCCTAAGCTCATCTGCTGGCATCTTATAGCTAATCATCACTGCAGACTGTTATTAGGCAAACTCAGAAGAATAACATGTTAATTTCCAGGCAAGATAGAATTTCAGACGAATTCCAGGAAATTTGCACCAAAAGGTAACAATTCGTTATTTACTTACCCCAGCAGCTTCAGATTCAACAGAACATGAAAATTGTGGCTTATCATGTGATGGAACCTGGAACGTTGGGATAATTGGAGGATTGGGTGCAGGAATTTTCTGGCCAAAATGAGTCTTTATTAACTCAACTACACCCTAAATGTGTAAGAGGGAGAGCAGTTAGTCAAAGTCATGAATGACAAGACAACAGCTATATTTATTTTTCCGCACAAACATAAGAAGAGGTAAACAACAAAAGAACCTGTCTATCAGGAAAATCCCGAACTGCTATAACAGCCATATTGCATAAATGGTACCATTTCTTGTAGATTTGATTCAACGGTAAGCAGAATAATTACAATGAAATTACTAGAACTTGCTAAGCACTTAAATTAGAGATACTGTACATTGTTCCCAATCACAAGGTATTACAGGCAGAAGAATGATACCGCATTAATTTGTCCAAAATCTGGACTATATTAGCACCGTCCTCTGTGGTTTGCATCCTTGGGTTATCTCAAAGAAACATGTCTAAATCATTTTACCAAATCCCCTAAAATTGCAGATAAAGCAAACATGAAACATGCTTATAGAAAATATCTAAATCTGTGAGCAGGATGTATTGATTGCTAACAGCAGCACTTTTGCACGACTGAAGACAGTGATATGTGTTTCAAGGGTAAGTACTCCCTGGACTTTGACCACCCGCAAAAAATTTGGCTGACAACGGGCACAAATCTACTCTAATAATTCTAATATGTCCTTTCAACGTAAAATACAACAACAACAATGACCTTGGTATCAAGACCCTTTTGTAATAGGGCCACCCTACGCCGTAGAGTAATGCTGATTCACAGTTCATACATTCACAAATCCACAGAAGAATGCCACTTCTGATGAATCATCTGGTTTCTTCTAACTTCATCTTACTTTGCCAACACAGTTCGGAAAAGCTTTTCCTGATACTGACGCCATCTTAGATTCATAGTTCATACTCGCCTTTCAGATCCCTCATCTAGTTTCTTCCAACTTTCTCTAGTTTGGGAAAATTGTTATTCATATTTTGATTTTCTTAACGTCTGTTCCCTAATCATACCTCTTGCAACTGCTTCAACAAAATTTATCAAAAATCTGTGAATGTCCTGACACCATTTGTCTATTGTCAAACAGCATAGACCAACAATAGACAAGCCAAAGACAACTCTCCCTTTTCTTAGGGAAAGCAGTCGCGAAACTAGATACCATCAGAGACCCAAGCATCCTTGGCTCCTTCTTTCCAAATTCCCCATCTCCATCTAACTCTTGGGAACTTATTTTTGCAAGCAGAGATGAGGTTGCCCGCAAAATAAGAATCAACATCACGATGGATAAGCAAAGAAACATCTGACAAGTTGGTGCATGTATCTAAAATTGAGTGAATAAATGCAAAAGTGATATCAATATCTTGGATCATTAGATGTGCAACAAGTTCTTTCATTGTCTTCATCCCATTCCTATCTTCCAAACCTCCCCGGCGGAAAGAGTTCTCCATTAAATGCCAAGCTCCAGGACCTAAATTCACGTAAGTTATGTTTGGGAAATAATCTAGCAACGCATCAAGACCAAACTTAACTAAGTCAACCCGTTGTGTTCTAGTGATTGTATCCAAAGTAAGTCTCTTTACAGAGCTGCAATGGCGATACATGCTAGAAAGGAAACCCAGAGTGAGGCATTCAATACTAAGCTGAAGGGATTGCATATTATTACAATTTTTCAACTTGAGTTCATCAGCGTTCTCTAGTGTGAGATCAAAAGTGGACAAACATGGGGCTTCAATAAGAATCAATCTAGGCTTGATGCATTTGAGATGGAAATCAACAAGGCTAGGTGCACATATGATCAAAGTAAGGGGAGCATTTGAGACTGACCATCGAAATTTTGTAAGATGCAAAAGATTAATCTTTGGCTCTTTAAGTCCTCCAACCCCAATAAGATTAACCTCTGTGAGATTAGGGAAACAAGAATTAATACTGTTTAGATCCTCATCATCCAGCCTCACAAATTCAAGGGTCAAATGGGTGAGCGACGGCATTGAACAAAGACCATCCACGGATAACCAAGCGTTCTTCACAACCAATTGCACGAGATTATGGCCTGCAGAGCAAAGCATAATGAGAAATTTTCACGAAATTTAAGAATTAATTACAAAAGAGCCAACATCTAACTTAGTACTCCAATTTGCACTTCCTTTTGAGTTTTGACATTACCATCTAGAAGAATTTTTTTGTCCTTAATATAAGTTACTAACTAACTATGATTTCCCCCTTTAACCCTTCTACAATTTTTAAATATTTAAGGGAGGGGCTATTGCCACTCCATTGTATCTATTGTCACTCTTAATTAATCATTTTAAAAATATTTGTATGTTAAATGTTTTGATTTCATTAGTTGAAAATTAAATTTTAATTTTAAAAAAATTCAAGGAGTGGCAAAATATACAATAGAGTGGCAATAGACTCTTCCATATTTAATTAATGATGGAGTAAGAAATAAGAATAATGATGGAGTAAGAAAAAGAGTGGAATAAGAGAGAGAAAGAGATACTTCCTCCGTTTTCTTTTGTTAGTGGTTTAAGGTAACACACAGATATTAAGAAAATAATCCAGTGTAGTTTCTCTGGGTAATTATTGCATAATTTCTTATTATACCCATCATTTATACTTAGTGACATATATGTTGAGTGGAAACATGTATTAGTTATAAGCGCTAAAATGGAAAAATAACATTAAATGTTTACCGATTTCCTAAAGTTACTACTCGTGGTTCTATTTATAAGACATTTTTAACCTAATCACTAATACAAATAAAAATAGTTCAATGTAGTTATTTGTCATAAAAATCATGTGATATATTAAATTAATCCTTCAAATGTCAAAGAGTATTAATAATTTTGAGTTTACAAGGTGAAAAAAGTATTAAATAGTTAAATTAATCCTTCAAATGTCAAATGTCATAAGTTCAGAGATTTAACAGGGGTAAAGAAGAAAAAAGTATTAAATACTCCATAGAAAGTAATAAGTGCTTAATAAAAAGGACCACAAAAATTCTATAAAATGTGCCTTATAAATAAGACTAGAGGGAATACTAAAAATGAACTTAACCAAAAAGCTAAAAAGACTAACATAAAAAAGTAGAGGGAGTATTAATTAACTTGAACATTTACCAGCACATTATGTTAAGGATATAGTTAGAAAAAACTACTTTTTTGAGACAAGTTAAATAAGTTAAGAATGAGTCTAAATCCTTTTAAAATTTTCTTTTACAAATTCTCCTGCATATTAAAAATAGAAAGAATTAATTGTATATTATATTTTCAAGATATAACAACACCTATATTATATAAAGTATTAAGAAGATTTATAACGGGATTTTGCATGAGAATCTAGCAAAACTCATAAGTTAACTACTAGCTGTCTTTATCAAAATTAACTTATAGGTTATGGCTTATAATTTTTAGGTTATGGCTTATGGCTTATGACTTATGGCTTATAACTTAATATTGAGTAGTAGTGTTTAGTAAAACTAGTTTATGATAAGCTAAAATTATATGAAATGACCTAAAAGGATATATAATATATTAATATTTGATATAATAAGATAGCAAAAGATGCAATTATCCAAAAAAATAAGGATAAAACTGAAATGAATTATTGAAAGCTAAAAGCAATAAACTATTTGAAATAGCTTTTCATAAGCTATAAGCTTGTCTTAGTAAACCGAGCTTATCGACAAAATATTATAAACTATAAGCTCCTCAAAAAGTTATAAACTCATGTTAGTTTTGATAATTGAGTTAAAAGTGACTTATATAAAATCGGAGGAACAAGTACTTTAACTAGAGAAATGCTCAAATTAGTCCTAAATTTGTAAGTGCCTGCTTGTTTAGAATTTTGATTTGGTCAAAATCACTTTTGACTAAAGCTAAAAATATTTACTTTCATTGAATTGCCTCAGTTTTGGGTATCAATAATCTCAACCATTAATTTTTATCTCGATTTATGTGTTTTTCACTTATCATTCTACTAAAATCTAAACCAAACGGATCCAAAGTTGTTGGGCAGGTTAGTCCTATGTTCTAATTGCACGGTTTATACTTTATAGACTAATATGCTCGAGAAATTATAATATGAGTTGAAAGTGTGCAAATTCAGAGACAAAATGAGAAATTCACGGCGACCACCATCTGCGCTACACCGGTTTCTGGGCGTGAAACACATCGCTCGGATCCCATAGTCCGGTAGTTGAAAAATTTGTATTTTTTCCTTTTTATTGTTTACTCGGATTCTAAAATCGGTTTTTGTGTGGCACGCCCAGAAATTTATGTGGTGCTGATTGTAGCAGCCGAAATTCACTTGACAGAAAATGGAGAAGAGAGAATTGAGAAACTAACAGGTGGAAGAGATCAAGGAGAGAGCATCGGATCGGCGCCAACATGATTGAATCCAGAAATCGGAGAGGCAAAGGGATTTCAAACCGTGAGAAATGGAAGGAAGCCACTCCTTGATAAAGTTGAAATCGGTGAGAAACAGATCATCGGACTCATCCTCAACGTCGTCGAAGGAGATCCCGCCGAGAGCGCGGTCGACGCCGATAGACACAGAGTCCAGGTGGCTGCAGCCGCGTACGAGGTTCTTCAAAACGGTTTTGAACGGCGTCACAAGATGCTTCGTCTCCGGCGACCGAGATCTGAGGTACCGAGACATGGAACAAACCAGAGTCAACGAGCGTACATCGTTCGATACGGCATTTAACGACTTCGAAACCACCCTGCATCGTGCCAGATCCGTTGAATCCGATAATCGGTTCAGAATTTCAACCACCAGCGAAGACGGTAGCTCCTCCATCGACATTGATCCACAACGAAATTTGAGAGTGTGTTTTTTTGCGTGTCGCGAATAGTTGCTGAATTCTCGTAATTTTATTTACTAGGCGCGTGGACTTTACTCTCCATCGCTTGAAATGTCTAATTTGCCCTTGGATCTAAAACCACCATTTCAAAAACCCTTATGTCTCTGCAAACGCGAGTTGAGACTTCAGAACGATGGGGCTGAGGATTCTGAACGAGGCTTTGAGGAGTATGGTGAATGCAGAGAGGAGAGGGGAAGCTACGGTGGAGCTCAAGAACATTTCCATCGTCATCTCTTCCTTTCTCCATGTCATGAAACAGCATGGTAATTCATTCAATTCCTTGAATATCAATTGGATTTCAAATATATGTTCATCTCCATTTCTAGAGGATCTCATTGAGATAAATCCCCTTTGTAATTAGATTTTCTGCTCTGAATTTTTTTGCATCCTGTAATAAATCTTCTCTTAAGCTCGCTGCTATTAACTGTGCCACATTATCTCCTGAACATGTAACATGAAAAACGGATTCTAGAATCCAAGCTAAGAATCAAAATGGATTTAGAATCCGAACGAACAAAAAAATTACTTGTTCGAAGTCTAGCACCCTCTATACTAGGTGTTATTGTTAATTTACAAGTGTTATATCAACATCCCCTTATTACCTGATTGAATGAAAACAGAAGGAACCAAGCGTAATTAACATTGAGATAATCTCCACGGTATTACTGTAATTGAAGCTAATTTGGTATATTACACATAAATGATAGGTTATATAAATGACTTTCAAGTGTATGATCCGCATAGAGTGGGGAGGATAACAGTTGAATTACAAGGTAGGATTAACGATTGCAAGGCCCTCTCATACCGACAATACGTCAAGGCAAAGGATATTGAAGCCTGTAGATTGCGTGCTCTTCCAACACATCAGGTTTGTTTGTTATAGAGATGCTGCGTGACTGTGTCATATGCTAATAACTATAAAAAATAATCAAAGGAAAGGAAAAGGGATAATCATGCACATCCTCATGCCATTCTGTTTCTCTATATGCAGTGGGGTTATGTTGTGATTACAACTCCTGAAGGTGTTTTGGATCATGAAGAGGCCATTAAAAGAAATGTTGGTGGCCAGGTTCTTGGTTATTTTCACTAAAAATGAACATTACCATGTTCTGCTATATTTCTTGATAAACATTGAATGAATTCAGCCAAGGAATTTGTAGCAATTCATGCATAATTGATGTTATAGGTTGGATTTTATGCTTTGTGGAAATTAGCCTACTTTGTTAAATAATTGACTAGACACAAGTTGATATTGTATCATCTATCATGTTAGTTCATGTTCCTACTTCAAGTTCATCTTTATTGACAAGACATTGGTTTTCTGTTTTGTTTTCCTTACGAAGGAGCTGGATCTTCTCCTTCCTTTCCGGCACCTAATTCTCTCCCGCTGAAAATTAATGACTGTGATTTTGCTGGATGTTGGGTGGACTAAAATCCTGCTGAGAGATCCAAGCTCAGCACAAAGTGGACATTTGTAACACACTAACACGTAACAAATTGAAGCTCGATTATCTTTGCTAAATTTTTCAGGTCCGATATGTAATGTAAACTTTAAATGTTGAAATAGATGTCTGCAACTATATATATAGGAGTGTATATTGTCACTCCAGTGTTAATAGTCATTCCTAGTTAATTTAGTTTCTTTTATATTATAACATCATCTTCCTAACCTCTCCTACAGCCACCGATCAAGATCAATGTTTGGCTTATGAGAAAAATATCAATTTGGTACTTTGAAGAGTTAATTGAGGGACCAATTTAGTAACAAATAATTTTTAGATACCAAATTAATGATAAACTAATCTTTAAAGAAATAAATTTTATTTTTTTTATTTACCCTCATCACCTCACGTCCTCACCCAGTTACACTAAATTTGCCTTGCGGCAAAAACAGGTACGCCGTGTGACAGTTTATGTTTTACAAGTTGCACTTTTGCTTTTTTTTATAGGCGAATACTCACGCACTCATTACACACCATAAACTAAACTATTCTTCTATTTTTCTAGGTTCGAACCTTGGACCTCCTACTCCCAAACCTTATGACTTTGTACATGACCATTTGAGCTAAAGCTCTTGGTACATGACCTCCTGCACTTTTGCTAAGTTGCCTGTTTTCTTCAAGCGTTTGAGTTGAGTTGAGTCTGAGTTGTTTCAGTTATACAGTTATCCATGCGGACTTTTCAGGTTACATGTTTTTCTTTTTTTGCAAACTTTCTGGTTGCACGTTTGAGTTTAACATTTCTTTTATGTTTTTTTTTTTCCTTGGATTTGCTCAACCTATTCGGGCTTAGTGCTCTCTTCAAGCTTGAGGCCTTAACCCTTGAGCCATGGTACTTCCCCCGGAGCTTGAGGCCTAAAAGTGTGTGTGTATATATATATAAGAATTTAGATTATACAATTTACATAATTAAAATTCAATTCAATTTTTAAAATAATACAGTTAAATATATTTTAAATTTTTAGGTCAATATATCAAAATAATAAAATGAATGCTTATGTAGAAATCATAATTTTAGAAAGAAAAAAAAACAAAAAAAATAAGTGAGAAACGTCAAATATGATTTTAATAAATTAATTAAATATGTATATACAAAATTAAGTAATGAATATAGTAGTTAAATAACTTGTCATGAAACTAAATAATTCTAATACAGTTGAAATAATTTATTAATTAAAATTAAATTAATATTTAACTGCTAGATTTTTTATAACAAAAAGTTTCTAGCTTTTAAATTATTTAACAATTAAATTTATTAAATGATCGGCCAGCACAAACTCATCTGCATAGAACTAGGCTTCGACTTTTAATTTAAAGGTTCAAATAATTTGAACCTTTTTAGGCTGACCTAAAAATATATGTTAGTCTATAAGGCCGGCCCAAATAAGACTTATACTTGAATTGACATATATACTCTCAAAGGATACTCACAAGTTGTTTGGTAGTTGTGTTTGAACACATCGAATGAATTCTTTTTAGCTCTAATTTTGTGCAATAAAACCTGAGATATTTATTGTGTTTTTATCACGTTCTCTCTATCTCAGTCGTCGTACAAAAATGGATCAATAGTCAAGATATAGCAAAACGTTGGCCAAAAGATGATGAAGCTAAAGACAATACAGATTGCTAAACATGGGGCAACCTAAAATGGATTCAGAGGCTAGCTCTCATTGACTTGGTGAACCATTATTGATGACTTTCCTTTGGCTTTTTGGTACAAATGAATAAATGCAAGTAATGCTAATTAAGTGCATTGCCGTTAATAGTAGATTTCATTCCGTGGAAATTGCATTGAAGCAAAGTACAATTGTCATTATTTAGGCAAAACAGTTGTATCTTATTTAATTTAATGATAAAAATAAGTAAGAAAAAGTCACACCATAGGGACCCATACAAAGTCCTTACACAAAGTAGCATGTGAATTTAGAGTATCTACAACTATTGTTCACTTATACAGCCTATAGTCCATTCAACTGAAAAAATAGTTGTACGAATGAATAGTAGTTGCAGATAAGTGATAATTCAACTTTAAAACAGGAAGGGAAAAAACATGAAACTTGAACCACAGTTGAACACAAGATTGGATGGAAAAAGAGGATCAATGAGCACGCCTACAAATGGTGAAGCCATCACCAACTGAAGTAAGAGAACTTTCAACACGAGAATCTTTTGCTATTGCTTCGTTGAAAGCTAATGCAGCCTTTCTGGCTGCCCTTTTGCGCACAGGAACATCCTCTTCAGTCCATGCAACAGTTCCACCCCACAGGGTATTATCGTAAATTATCAACCCTCCTATCTTCACCAATTTCAAAAGCCTTTCATGGTAATTCCAATAATTATCTTTATCAGCATCAACGAAGGCGAAGTCAAATGTTCCCTCATTTCCAGACTGTAACACAATCAATAATACAGAATCACTATCTACCTATACAAAAATGGGATTAATTATAATTTGGCCCATGAAATTTTTAGTTTACACTTTAGTAAAAACACTTTTAAAGTGTGTTTTTTTTTCTCGCATGTACTTTTTAAATATGAGTCAAGTTTAGTTATGGTTTTTGTCCGAATTAGTAACAACTTTTTTAAATGAGCAACACTTTTAACCGTAGTACTGGTGAATAACAGGAAAGACTAATGATGATGCTCACGTCTTCTATGAGTTTATCAAGAACGGGTAAAGCTGGAGATTCATTGAAGGCAATCTTGTGTTCTACACCAGCCTTTTTAATGAATGGAAGCCCAATCTCATAAGCCTTTCTGTCTGGATCTATGGCTATGATCTACAACAGCCAGACGATGCAATTAGTTCAATCAAAGAAAAAACAGACGATATATTTAGTAACGTATATATATAAAAAAAAATTTATAGACAAAAATACACCTATATAAATTTGAACAGAAAAATCGCAACCCAAAATTACGTTTTCTATTCACTAGATGTGTATGAAAAATAGAGATATTGTACTAGAGAATATACAAGGTACCTAGCAAGTGAGTGATGAGAATTGTACGTTCTGAAGAAATTGTGTGAATAGTGAATACAATAAAACTTAATCATACAAGCATATGTAAATAGACATAATTAAATGGAGTAAAAAACAATGTTAACTATTTATATATGTATGGATCTAGAAAAATTTTGTGAGAACAATTGTCGCGAAACATATTGTGTATGTGTACAAAGTACAAACCTTTCCATCGTTGGGAATTGCAAGAGCAGTGCAGAGAAGAGAGTAACCAGTGAAAACTCCCACTTCAATTGTTTTTTTAGCATTAATCAGCTTCAAGAGCAAAGCCATTAGCTGACTTGCATCGGGTGCTGCTCCCATGAACCCCCTAATAATAAGATTTCATTGGAAATGTGTTAATTAATACGTCCTTGAATTAGTTTATTTTAAAAAAAATAATCGCTTAGTTTTATAAATTTATGTTTCATAAGTTAAAAAGAAGTGGAACTAGGAATAATAATTACAGAGGGTGGCTTTCATTGACATTCCTGAGCTCTTTGAGAGTCTCTGGTTCTCGTGGGAAAACACTGGTTTCCAGTATATACTGCCATGATCAAAATAATATTCATTAAATCAATTGAAGCCATGCTAGCTAGCTAATAGTAGTAATTAAGGAAAATAAATTATATAAATTAATTAACCTTCAACAAGTTCTCGCTCTGAAGAATTACTGGATTAGGGACCATTTTACGAATTGGTGCTGCTGAGTCTTCCATTTCTCTCTTTTTTTGGTTCTTCCTTAGGCTTATAAGCAATGCCTCTATATATGCTTTCTGGAGCGAGTGAGTCCATTTAAAAGAAGTTTGTTCGGAGGGTAGTTGTGTGTTTGCATGCATCCTCCGCTCAACAACCTCCACGTGTCTTCTCATTAAACAAATTACTGTTTTTTGTTTACCAGGAAAAAAAACGATTTTATCAAACATTTAAACTAAATTTTAAATATATCCCAAGATGTCTACAAGCTAAATAGGACCATTATGATATCATGACTTGACCTAACTACATTTACGTACCATATCAAGACCATCCATCTATTTGGATAAACCGACAATACACGTCATATGAACTGTATTCTAAACTTGTATTAGAGTCCTCGTAAGTAGGTATCACCCTAACTTCATCACCTTCGAAAAAATAACCTCATCGTCAGAACTTTTCAACTTGTGACTCAATCTTTTAGATTTGTTCATGTCGCATACAAATTAAACAAAATAATAACATTATATTGTAATTAGTCATGGAATTTAACAGACACTTAACTTGTCAATTAATTCTCAGCCTCCACTCAGTCTCCAAGTTGAATTGTCCCCATATATATCTCTTGTCGGCAAGCCGATATAGGGAGGCTACAATATAATCTTTTAGTATGTAGCTTTACTGGAAAAGGGAATTGCATTCTTCAAAGAGTAAATTATGAAGCTGTGAAGTTATAGATGTGCGCCAATATAGGGAGGCTACAATCTTAATTAGTATATATGTAGCTTTATTAGAAAAAGGGAATTGTATTTTAGAAAAAGTAAATTATGAAGCTGCAGTCATAGATTTATTTCTAAAATTTAAGTTGAAAACTTTCTAAGAACTAAAATATCTATTTTACTCTTTAGGAAAAATAAGTTAAGATTTTTAAGTTATAATTTAGTAACATATTCTTTTGAAAAATAATTGAGAGTAAATTAGACATTAATAAAAAAGGAGAGGAATGAGACAATGCTTATTCCTTTAAGCCATCCACTTTGAAGAATTTTTATTTTTTTTTCTTGTGCGTGCACTAGAATCACACATCTAAACGTACACACACAATCAAGCCATAGAAGAATGAATTGTTAAGGTTTAAAGCTATAAAAGAGTTGCTATGTATGTTACTATAAGAATGCAAAGTAGTGATGAATTCTGTGGTTAATTTTTCTTCTTAAGAGACATGAAATGGGCATATTGAAGGAATCATAGTCATCTGGTAACACTTAATTTGGATGAACATGACCTTCCTTCTCCTTATTAGAGAGAATATCTCCATGACATTTTACAGATTTTGAAGCTTCTTCCCTATCTATCATGCTTCTTTGGAAGCTTCTATTAACAGAACCTCAAGTAACATATTTGTCAACATCAAAAGCATATTCTTGACTCTTGAGGAATAATTTCATTTTCACAACTTAATTAACCTACAACCATGGAATCCATTTGAATACTGCCTTGTTAGTAGCTTTTCGCGGTTTTGAAAGTTCTGCAGCTGCTCTTGCAGACATGAATGCTTTCAAGTGCAGCAGAGGCAGCATCCTTCAATTCCATATCCATGTCTCTCTGCCCTCCATTCAAAAAGCATTCTTGTTTTCATGATGAGTTTCCAAATTGCATTTCTTGTTTTCCAGTTCCTGCAACAAAGAAACCCAAATAATGCTATGCAGAATGAAGAAAAAAAAATCATATAGACCTCCTTGGCAATTTATTTTCTCATCAAATTCTAATAAATTGATGATTGATTACAAAGGGTTAAAGGACAAAAACTCCAAATAACAAAGACTAAAACACAAAGGAGTAAAATTACAAGGACCAATAAAAAAAAATAGAAGGACCAAAGTAAAAAGCTCAGGTTTGACTTGCAAGGTGAAAAAAAAAAAGTTTTGTAATCATTTACTATTTACGTACTATTCATTTAATTTCATATTTTACTATTTTTTAATATAAAAAAAAATTAAACAGTAAAATAAAAAATTTAATTTTATTAATGTTAAATGGATTATAAATGAATTATATATACTAATAATTGTATACCATTTATGGTTGGTGAAAAAAAAATAACACTTCCACGATTATTTTTTTGATAAAACTTGACTCAGTTTTTTAAATGAATCAACTTTAAACTTGGACTTGGCTTTTTTTTCACAATAATAATAACTTTAAACTTTTCTCTTTATCAAATCTCTTCTTGAAACATTAATCACAGTAGCAACTAACTTGATTATCATGCCATATTAGTGTGCATTAGTTTAGTTCTTACTAGACTTAAATCCACCCATTGCGAGGATAAGTGCTAACATAATTTTAAAATAATTTGACTAAAATATTAAATTTATAAAAATTAAATAAAATATATAGAAGAATAATTACGTGAATAATTTTTTAATTAATTAACATACAATCATGTATAAAATAAAAAGATAATCGATTTTAATTAATAAAAGTTAAAGTTGTGGCAGTATAATTAAAACAATGTTCTTGAATGTGTTTGTATTCCTTCATCTTAAAATGATTTTGACGAGAAATAAATAATCTTGTATCTTGAATGTGCATTGACATTTTGAAAGTAAGTAAGATAATTAATATTTTTTTTGTCAGGTTATTGTTTTCGGAAAAATTTGATATATACAATGTAAAAATAGTAGAGTTACTTTTACAATACATAATTTTGTATTTTAGTAATTTAGTTAGTGATTTTTTAAAAGTGTGCGTGTATATTTGTATATTTTAGAGAATGATTAATGAAATTTTTGCCAATAAAGTGTAACAAAATTTTAAATTTTGTCATAAAATTTTAATTTATTCCTGTTATTATTAAAAATAAATGAAAGCAGTTATTTTTTTACATTTAACATATATAAATATATGTAGTAGATACTGAACGTAACTTTCATTTTTATAAAAGGAAAAGAACAAAATCGGCTAAATTATCATAAATACAACGAATATATTTCACTTATGATATTAATATTTATTTTAATAAGATTATTTGACTCGATTTAACGTCGTTGATAATATTGTCTGTTGTGTTGTGGTGTTTAAATTGTGATAGACCAAAAGCTAATGTGAAAAGGAAAAAAAAAAGAGTTAAACTTCTATTATGTCATTTTTGTTGCATTCTAATAATGTTTTATAAAATTAACATAACATGAAAAAGAATAAAAAATAAAATCTAATTATTATTTTCTCACTGAAAAAATATTAAAAACTTAAATTGTAAAAGAATAAGTAATATAATAACAAGTCATGGCATTTATTATAATCTAATGTAATAAATATAATTTTATTGTAATTTAATAAGTATTTATTTTTTTAATTTCAATAACTTTAATAAATATCTTAAGATTTTTCTAACTTGTACTCAAGTTAACAATAATTAATTTAAATTTTTTAATAGTTAAATTTATATTTTTTATTATACCTGAATATAACCATTAAATTTTTAATCACTCACTATTTAATAACTTTCTTTTTCAAAAATTTTATTAACTATTAATTATTGTTAACTTGTGCCCCTTAAAAAATCCAATATCTTAATGGTATTATTTAGTAGTGTAGTATCTAAAAAAAATTGAAATGAAAGTGTCATGAAGATGAATGATTGAGTGATCCCACCCGGTACTCGCGCGTCTTCACATTGAGTGGCAGCAGCAGCAGTCAAGTGTCAACTCAGCATCCAGAACACAATCACTGCCGTTGAATCTTTGATGAATGATTAACGGTCACGATGCATTTTTTCACGCATAGCATTCCCTTCCTTTCGGCTACTTTTGTGTCCCCGAGAGACCCACCATGACCACACCAACAAAACACAACACTCACTATTTCCTTGTCTATGCAATCAAGTGAGACCACTGAAACTGAGACACACACAACAATTCAACTCAAACACTTTTTTTTTTTTTTCCCCTCAAAGAAAGTAAAGAAAGTGATTAAGCATCATGGTTTCTCGTACCCACGTCATTTTATATAGGCACGCTTAGAGACAGACAATGGAATACAGCAATCAATACCAAGTCCCAAAGAAAATAGAAAATAATTAAATAAAAGCATCTTATGTTAATGCTAATGCTACTACCAAGTTGCTGGTGCCATTGGCAACGAAGATTTCAATCACTTCACTTTGTTGGGACTTCATTCATTCATTCATTCATGTCTATGATATCATATGATTTGATTTGAACAACTTCATTCATTCCACTCTCTGCCTCCTTAGCTCATTTCTCTAATTCCAACCTCACTGCAGTCTGCAGGTACTTACTTACTTTCACCTTCTTCCTATATAAGTATTATGCATCATTTCTTCTTCTTCTTCTTCTTTCTTGCATTCCCTCTGTTTCTCTCTGCATAAATACTGTCTGTTTCTGCTTCATAAATGATACTAGTAAATCATCAATTTTACATAACCCCCCCCCCCTTTTGAACCACACCATTGCTCTGTGGTTATTTGCCTTAACTACACCTAATTACCGAATTAGGTCTTTCCTCTTTGCTCCTTCCCTAATGCACAAATTCGCAGATTCTGTTCCAAGTTTGCTCTTTTGGGTGGATATATGCCTTTTACCCAAAACTCTGAAAATAAAGAAGGGGACAACCTCACTAAACTCTGTCTCTCCATTGTCTTGTTAGTCATTCACTAAGGACCTCTTTACTCTTTCAGAATACGCTCTTTCCATATATTCTTCTGTTTCATCACATCTTAATGTTTTTGAATTCATCAATCTGTTTTCCTATGACAATTTCGCTCAGTTTTTTTATAATCCTTTTTCCCTGTTAGAGCAAAATTACCATGCGTTGTTGTATCAATTATGAATATGATTTTGTTTAATCAATAGTAACCAATCATGTACTGTAGTTTATTTTGCTGTTCTCTGTTTTCCATGGAAGTGCGGTATTGTAATAATGCTCACAAATTTTGAGGTGTAAAAGGGTGACATTTTGTTTTTGTCAGATTGTTATGATGGAAGAGAGACCAGAAACAGAACTGATATCTATACCGGCGACACCAAGAGTGTCAACACCGGAGATACTGACGCCGTCGGGGCAGAGGTCACCGAGACCTGCATCAAAGGAAGCAAAATCATCGAATGCATGGACACCAACGTCGTTCATATCACCGAGGTTTCTGAGTCCAATAGGGACACCGATGAAGAGGGTGCTGATAAACATGAAGGGATACTTGGAGGAGGTGGGGCACCTTACTAAGCTGAACCCTCAAGATGCCTGGCTTCCCATCACTGAATCTCGCAATGGAAATGCTCACTATGCTGCCTTCCACAACCTCAATGCTGGTGTTGGTTTCCAAGCCCTTGTTTTGCCTGTTGCTTTTGCTTATCTTGGCTGGTAGGTCATCTTTTTCCTCTTCACCATTTCTCCTGTTCTGTTTCCATTTTCATTATCAGAGTGCTTAGACAGTTTGTTTCACTTTCTTGTCCTTCTTTCCTATGTCTTACCCCCTCTTGTTATGTTCCTTTAATTTCAATCTAATCAGAATGTTGGCATCTTGCAATTATATGATTGAATATGTCATGGTCATGCATTTCTTTGCAATGGCAAAACTGCACAAGCATGTGATGTGCAGAAACTTTACTTTCATTTTCTAGAAAAAACATCATTGCCTCCTTGTCGTGTCCTTTACTAGGCATGTATAGTAACATGATTTTGAATTCAAATATCAAAAGAAGGGGGGAGGGAGGATGCTTGTTATTTGGCCCTTTATCTTTTGCTTTTCCTGAAAGTTCAATTGATCCCACTTTTCCTCATGGAATACTTTTCATTCTGTCCATATTCTCTCTTTTTTGTTTATTTATGGAGCCCCTCCTGATGTTGGTCATTCACCTGGTCACATCTTATAATACTGTTTTGGAAGCACCTTTTATGCAATTCCTTTCATCATGTTTCTATTTCTTTATGTCTGCTAACACAGTAGAATACTTAATTTGTCCAATTTAGCTTATTAATTAGAAAAAGGTTGTATGGACTATGAAGTGGTGGCATACGAAGAATATTCCTGACCACTTATTATCCTAAAATTTTGCAGGAGCTGGGGAATTCTTTCTTTGACCATAGCTTATTGTTGGCAACTTTACACCTTATGGATATTGGTTCAGCTACATGAGGCAGTTCCTGGAAAAAGGTACAACAGATATGTGGAGCTTGCACAGGCAGCATTTGGTAAGCTTTTTTTGGCCTTCAATTACTTTTTATACCTAACTGATGTAATATTCTTATAAAAAGTTAATTAACAATGTATAGATGCTTTGAGACATAGCAAATAGGATTAATTACAATAACCATCCATGATGTTAGCGTTAAGTACACTTGGACGCTATAATTTTAACGTTGACCCCTCTTAGTTTTATAACATGACTGCCTCCCTTATTTTATGTATACACTTAAAATAACAGAGTAAGAGATCTAAAGGGAGGTATTTATAATTTTTTAAACAAAGAGAATCCTAATATATTTGACACTAACTATGAGAGATCAGTGTAACTAACCCCATTTAATATAATAACTGAACTACGTGTGGCCTTTTAAAACTTTTGTGCTTGAATGTAAAACCAACCTCAAAGAACTTGTTGGTTACTCAAACAAAATTGAAAACTTGAGACACATATAACTGTCATAAAACTAGCATTGCATTATTTGAAAAGGATTTGGCATTCTATCTATGTTCTTTGATGTTTAGCTTTTATCTTAATTTGCAGGGGAAAGATTAGGAGTGTGGCTTGCTCTATTCCCAACAGTCTATCTGTCAGCAGGAACTGCAACAGCTTTGATTCTGATTGGAGGGGAGACCATGAAAATGTTCTTCCAAATAGTTTGTGGTCCCACATGCACCTCAAATCCTTTAACCACAGTGGAGTGGTACTTGGTCTTCACTTCTCTATCCATTGTTCTATCTCAGCTTCCAAACCTAAACTCAATTGCAGGGCTCTCACTCATAGGAGCTGTGACTGCCATAACTTACTCTACCATGGTTTGGGTACTATCTGTGAGCCAACAAAGGCCACCCTCCATCTCTTATGAACCCCTCTCATTGTCATCACCTTCTTCTTCTCTATTTCTAGCCTTGAATGCACTTGGAATTGTAGCCTTTTCTTTCAGAGGTCACAATCTGGCCCTTGAAATTCAGGTACTAATAATATTGAGTTGCCAAGGAATTAGACACTTTTCTAGTTTTGCCTCGAAATTTAGTTTCAGACTTCAGTCTAACACGAGTAAGGAGTCATGTGATATTCTGATTCATGATGAACCAATGTTACCCAATCGTTAGATTTACTAATAAACAATATAAGGATGAAGATCAACAACAAGTATTATTAGTCAGACTCATGATGAGTCGTTGTTCTTATTTACTCGTGTCAAAACCTACTAAAATTTTACTTATTTCTGAGTTGTTAGTGATGAAGATATACAATTTGTTTGTTTCAGGCCACAATGCCTTCAACTTTTAAGCACCCGGCTCGCGTGCCAATGTGGAAAGGAGCCAAGGTTGCTTATTTCTTCATTGCAATGTGCCTCTTCCCTATTGCTATTGGAGGTTTTTGGGCCTATGGAAATCAAGTAAGTTAAAACTGAAATTTTATTTTAAATTTTAAATATGATGCAATAAGATATGAGCAAACTTTATAAGTATCATAATTTAATTTTTTTACATGTTTTTTTTGTTACAGATGCCTCCAGGAGGAATTTTGAGTGCTTTATATGCATTTCACAGCCATGACATCTCAAGAGGGCTTCTTGCCTTGACTTTCCTTCTCGTAGTGTTTAACTGCTTGAGCAGTTTCCAGATATACTCAATGCCTGCATTTGACAGTTTTGAAGCCGGCTACACCAGCAGAACAAACCGTCCCTGCTCAATTTGGGTAAGGTCAGGTTTTCGAGTGTTCTATGGATTTGTGTCGTTCTTCATAGGAGTGGCGCTTCCGTTCCTATCGAGTCTGGCTGGTTTGTTAGGAGGACTGACTCTTCCAGTCACATTTGCATATCCTTGCTTCATGTGGGTTCTCATAAAACAGCCAACAAAGTATAGCTTCAATTGGTATTTCAACTGGATTCTGGGTTGGTTAGGTGTTGGTTTTAGCTTGGCTTTTTCCATTGGAGGAATTTGGAGCATAGTGAATGATGGACTCAAGTTGAAATTCTTCAAGCCCAATTGAGATTTTCATATGCTTCAGCCATTCATCAACTAGTTTCCTAATAGTCTGATAGTCATATTCAGTGCATGTTTCGTGGAAGATTTGGTTCTGTTCTGAGAATGATCCTTGTAATGTGATTTCAGATGCGAATATTTTAACAAATCTTCCCCTTGCTTTATAATCTTTTTACCTTTGTAATGATGACTATTAATTTGGTTAATGAAGTTAAAATCTCGAATCAGTACAGTGTGAAAGATAAGCTGCCTCATACTTAACGTATAAGTTTCATGATTGTGTGTGTGCAGATTAGAAAGAGAATTAAATGGCGCTTAAAAGTCAATGAACCTTAATTCTAGCTGCTTAAGAAGATCTTAGCATTAAGTTTGTTTTTTTTTTTTCCCCGCAAGAAGATGGAGTAAGAGTTTTTGAAACATTTCACTTGAAAAAAAAAAGAAAAAAAGAAACTAGAAGGTCAACAAAAGATAAAGCAAATGGTATCTAGTTATTTTTGTACAGACTCCTTCAAGAGTGCCTCCTGTCATTATTCATCATAATCATCCTTGTTAGTGGCTTTTACTACTATTGATTGGTCAAGATTCGTTGATTTTAAAATAAGTAAAGGTGAGATTGACCATATATTATTTGTGTCTTGACCTTTCAAGGTTTATCTAGGTATTTCTCCATATATTAAACAACTTTAGATAGCACACTCATACATATTTGTCTACTCCTGCGAAACGTTGTTTGTCATCTCAAGAAACAAATGTTCAAAATTTGTTTATTCGCCGATGTGCTGTTAGTGTTTTTTTCTCGATTGTTAATTAAGATTATACTTTGAATGGTGTTTTAAATACTAGACATACATTACCCGTATTTATTATTTATTCCGGAAAAGTTTTACTTATATGAATTAGTTAGAAAAGTTTCAAATTGCTTATAGCATGCTTAAGAGATTACGTCAACGACTCGGGTGCTCAAGATTATAAAGTTTCAATGCTAATTGACAGAAGAGATTACGTATTTATTTATAATTGGTTTTTGATTCCAAAGGAAATTAAAATACTCAAATTACAAAGGAATTATATGAAGCAAGTTTTTGTTTTCTGAAAAATACATCAGATTTGTATCTGGAATTATTATTTCCAATCAATTCATTTATTAAATTATAAATATTTTAATTTAACATTTAAAGTAACTTTTAAAAGAGCTTATGCATGACTTGTTTGATACAATCAAAATAGTAAATCACTGGGAGACTTTGGACTTTAGCTCAAGGGCCCACCCCCTACTATATCAAATCAAAAGTGCCACTGGTCATGTCTATCTACTTCTATTGCCACCGGTAATTTAATAGATTTATTTTGTCTCAATTTAATTAATGATACTCATACATAAAGCTTTGGATGATAATAAAATTGTGTGAGATGTGGATGAGTACATATGTATTGATTTAATAAAAAGAAGATGGTGGTGAGCAACAAAAAAGAAAAAGAAACATATAATTGGGAGTTAGGAGAGTCTGAGTGAGAGATGAAAAAGAGAGAAAAGGGTTTAATTTGATTAGGGTTAGGGATGGAATTAATTAATGGGAGCAGCACATGAAGAAGTGGTTCGTGAAAAGATGCAAGCAACCTAACAGATTTTGCCAAACCCAACACTATCCCAACCTTCACTTGCGCTCTCTTTATATATATTTATGGGTCTTGATATTTAGTGTCCTAAGGACATTAAATAAAATTATTAGAAATAAAAAAATAATCATGTGAGCACATTATTGACCTAGATCACCAAAGAGAGTGTGTGTGTGAATTAGTGGCATAGAAATAATTACGGAAAAGAAAGTTGCAGCCTAATGCAATGTAATACAGTTATTATACAGTAAAAGTGAGCAATGGAACCGGTTTAATTAAATATAAGTAGTAGCAAGTATTAAAACACCCTATTGATTTTTTTTAAAAAAACGATACTTCACCATTTAAAAATGAAACGATATCGTTTTAGTTTGAAAATAGATGACAATTAACATGATTAATGTCATGTAGTGCCACGTAGACGATTTTGTTAACTTAGGCTACAACGAGTTCAAAGAAAAGTCCAACGTTGATCCAAAAGACAAAGAGCAATGTTATATCCTCCTATAAATCCTCCTAATTACTAAGTGGAGAATGTATTTTATAGTTTCAAAACAAAGACATTTAATTTTCCCTTTAATACATACTTTAAAGGGAATTAGAAGGATATTTAAGAGGATAAATCATTACTCAAAAACAAATGTAAGGGACTAAATTGAGATAAAATAAACCTAAAGGACCAAAATAGAACTTCAACAAAACATAAATGTATTTTAGCCAAAGAAAAAAGAAACCACAGTAGAAAGTGGAGAAAGATGGAAAAGAAAATGAAAAATAAAGAAAGAAAGAAAGTGGAGAAATAAGCAGCACTTACATAACATTGCATATAGATATAGATATGGAGTGTAACTTGGGAGGATGATCAGTCGCGTGTGTAGTGATTAGCAAAGAGAGTATCGTAAGATAATTGAATTTGCAGAGAAGAGACGACTGTTAATTTTTTTAAAATAACGTATGATAGATGAGTTTCTTTTTTTTAGGTTTATAATATATGGTTCATGGTTCATGGTTCAACTTACAACATGACCAAAAGCCATGGGCCTCTTCTTTGGGCTTTCAGTAACACAATCACATGTACAAACTGCACACAGCCTGCTTACCAAAAATAAAAGCATACAGCCCGAACGTTTTCAAATTGGTGACCTAGGTTGTCCAAAAATAAAAAAGGAAGATTTGTGAAGGATTTAGAATTTGTCAATTTTTGCTGATAAAAAAGAAGAATTTGTCAATTTGTTGTTTCAAAAATAATACTTTGTCAATTTTTTTTAAGTAAACAACAATAAGAAGTTAATTTTATATATAAAAAAAGAAATAATAGCATAAGTAGTTCATGGATTATTAGTTTATTACCCATCCCTAATTTTGTCTTTTGTAAGATGTTCTAATTCCTATCAAAAAATTTAAAAAATACCATTTTTAATGTTATAAATGTATGGTCGAGTGATTTCTTTTAGTCTTCGACTGGTTGCTATTATTTTTCTAAAATACTTTTCAATTTAATATATATATTTTTTAACTAATAAAATTAGAGAACTAGTATATAAATATTTCAAAATAGGAGTGAGAGTAGATAGTAGATATATTAGAGTAGCAATTGAGCGGAGCCACTTAATAAATAATTTCCTTAAGATTAATTGAATGGTAAACTGAAACGGAATGATAATTATATAGGGTTTCCAATATTTTCATGTAACGCAAAGGAAAAGAAGATGAGTTCATACTTCCATATGCTTCACGTCAGTGAATTTAAATTTTATTTTTTTAAATAAAAACCTTGAAAAAAGGTGAATAAAACAAAATGAAATAATTACTGCTTCAACACTTTAGTTTACGATCACGATAGTTTACATAAATCTCTGAGTTATATATGAATATTCACTTAAATTTATGAGTTTGCAAGAATAGTTTATATCAGTCTTTAAGTTGTGCGAAAGTTTATTTAGGTCATTGAGATCGCCAAACATTCACTTAGGTCCCTAAAGATCGAAAATCTCAATGACCTAAGTGAAACTATTTTTTGTAAGGGTTTTTTTAACTTGTGCAATATTGCATAAGTTAAGAAACTATAGGTAGAAAAAAGTTATTGAAAAAAATATAAATTTATTGTAATTAAGTTTAACATGCAATTAATACTATGTTTTTTTTCTACTTATGGTTTCTTAGCCTATAAAATATTGCACAAGTTAAAAAAATCATTTTTATAAATACCTAAATGAATAACTTTTAATAATCTTAAAGATATAAATGAACTATTTTTACAAACTAAAAGTACCTAAATAATTCTGTATAATTTAAAAACTTACATGAACAACTCTTAGAAATTCAAGTGCCAATTTGTTTTGCAAAAGTTAACCATCAATATATGTTGTTTCACTAAATATATATGTGTGTGTGGTTGACGTGATTGAATTAGAAGCGCTTATCTGAGAAGTGGTACTGTAATTTAGAAGCGGTTTACTGGGTTATCAAATTTTTTTTTATTCATAGGAAAGTAGTACAATCGGGATTCGAATTCTGTATCCACACACGTATGTTCTCATGTGCTCACCAACTGAGCTACATCACTGGGACACAGGGTTATCAATTTATCATCATTTGAACCTGACAACCAAAACCAATAATCAGTGTTGTTGATTAACTTTGGGTAATATAGCTGCTTGCGCTTTATGTTTTTTCTTCCTTTCTGACTATCGCACGCACAATGCAAGCAATAGTTGTGTGTTAAATCAAGTTACGGTACTGTTGATTAGTGAATCGTCCAAGAAATTAAAACAAATTGAATCACAAACATCAACCTCACTCCCTAATTAATGTCAAATTAGCATCATCGATTTTGTGAAATATGCAACAACATTTGCCTATGTCAATCACATAACCATAGATATCAAAATCTTGAATTTCACACTTTTAGATAGATAGATGATGGTGGGTGGTACTAGCCATAATTATTGACCCAATTCATTATATATATATATATATATATATATATATATATATATATATATATATATATATATATATATATTCATTGGATAATTCCCGAATGCGGCTAAGGTAGAGTAATCAATAGCATTGAGTTATAATTATATGCTTACTTACTATTATGAATGAAAACAAAACAAAACAAAAAAGAAAAAGAAAAAGATTTGCTGGGTACAAAATATGTGTTTAATTATGAGCTCATTATGACTCAAATGTTACACATTATACTTTACTATACTAGTGAACTTGATTTTACTTTTTTTTACTGAAAAAAAAAATTTACTTTCACCTTGAAATCTCGTAAATATGTCCCAGCGACGAAGTTCAGTTGGTGAACATATGAAAATATGTATGTGTGGGTATGAAATTTAATCTCTAGTTATACTATTTTTTTTATAAACCAAAAAGTTATATGGTAAATATGAGTTTTTTTTCATTAATTTGAGTATATTTTATAGCAATTTAGAATAATTTTTATGTTTTAAATTTACAATCAACCTATTTTAATATGAAATAAAATAAAATACTTTATTTGTGTGTCCACCAAAAAATAATTCACTCTATCTATCAATTACGACATAACTTTTCAGAAGAAGATAACAAAAAATCTTTAAGTGTCATCACACATTTGATTAAAGTTACCACTTATTGTTGTATCATCAATTGTAAAATGAAAAGGAAAAAAAATATAGTATGAAATTTGAATGAATATCTTTTTTTTAAATGATAAAGGCTTTGTTTGGCTGGTTTATTTTTGGCTTATAAGCGGCTTTTAAGTAAAAGTTAAAAATAAGAGTTTAAAAAAAAAATTTAAAGTTGTATGGCAGTTTCATTATTTTATACTTTATAAACTACTTATGAATAAAAATTTATTTGTTTAATAAAAGTATTTTATCTCAATTTTTTTAAAATTACTTATCATTAAGTCATTAACTGTCACATTTTTTTTGGGTGAACCAAAGGTATCCTTCGGCCGATAGCCGAAGACTAATCCCCTCAAGGGATAGAGATCACCAAAGTGGGCATTGCCTCTCCCAACAAAACCTTCTCTATACGCACCGTCAGGATTCGAACTCCTGTCAAAATGCTTAAAGGACCTAGCTATCTGCCAACTGTACCGGACTTTGTTGGTAACGGTCACATTTATTTGATATATAAAAATAAATTATCAATATAATTTTTTTAGAATGAAAGTTGCAATAATAAAATAATTATTTGCTAACACTCAATATTTTAATTTTTTTTTAAAAAACCACCACAATATAAATTTATCAAAATAATAATTAAACCTTAAAATTTTTAAATAGGTAAAATTTTAAATAACAATAAAATTCATAAATATTAAAGTGAAATGAATAATAGATAAATGAGAAGAAGATTTTTTTTTGGATAAATTATATCTACCTCCCCTGAACTTTTGGAGTATTACACTGTCCCCAGCATGTTTCCAAATATAACACACACATCTCCTACGTGTTTCCAAAACTACGCAGCTCTCCCTTAAATGATAATGACGTTAACCTTTGAAGGTCTTATTTATGAATTAACGATTTTATCCTTTACTAAAAAAAGAGAATAACCCTTCACCCCATCTCGAACCTTCTCATCTTGGAGTGAAACCTTTGCAACCTTGCGCCCCTTCTTCAACTTGTGTCCTCTTCAACCTCTTGTCTCTGTTCTTTAAGCTGCGACCTCGTCATCGTTTTTGAAGCTCACGACCTCGCAACCCTTCTTCAACACTACGACCTTGAAAACACTTCTTCAACCCTGCGACCTTCCCAAACCCTTTTTCGATTTTCTTCATCTTCACCACTTAAGATTTTTAATTTGGGATCACTTCATCTTTACCTTGTCCAAGAGGCATTTTCTAAGTGATCTTTTGAAATTTTATGTATGCTTTACTAATTAAACATTTTTTTTTATTTTTAAGTCACAATCGCTTATTTTTGAAGTAAAAGTCTGAATACTTGTTTGACTTAGTGTAACTTTCCTAATTAAGGGTAAAATGGTCTTTTCATAACTATGAGGCCATGTGCAAATCACATGTTTGTTAAAAATTTAAATGTCTATTAACGTGAAGGGGTGTCAGTGTAACGTAAACAAACTTGAGGAGAGGTATGTGTTATGTTTGGAAATATGCCGAGGGACAGTGTAATACTTCAAAAGTTCAGGGGAGGTCAATGTAATTTACCTTTTTTTTTTTAAGGTTTTAGCAAATTATTATTTTTACAAAGAGACAAGAAAAATATATTCAAGATTTCAAGTGTTAATTAGAATATTTTGATATTAATTACGATAGACTCACAAAATAAGCCCCAAAAATGTCCATCTTTTACTTATAAGAGGAATATAAACAAAAAAAAAAAACCGAGCCAAACACTACCAAAATTTAATTAAGAGGTAGACATATTCCGTTTTAAGCTAGAGAAAACCACTAACTTCAACAAAAATTTATAATAAAATTTATATGTCACCTACTAATAAAAGTTAAATATAACGAAATAAAACTCATACCCAACCTTACGTCATTTGTCTAAACACACACAATTCACAATTCACGTTCACGTCAATCCCATTGACAATTTGAATGCATATTTGAGTATTCAGATTTCTAACTTTCAAATACAATAAACTGATTCCTCAAAAAAAAAAAAAAAATACAATAAACTGAGAAAAACCCTTATTCCGAATAACTAATTTAGGCATAGTGAATTGCTCAAATAGAACTAGCTAGCAAAATTGGATTGGAAGATTCACCAAAAATAAAAAAAAAAAAGGGATTGGACCATGATGCCACCATTATTAACTAATAGAACTATTTTAGTGATTTTAGAGGACTCCATTAACGATTAGTTAAATGATAAAGTAGAATTGGCACAAAATGTAGCAGACTAGTAAAAATAATAATAATTTGTTTTGATACCGCCATCCATCACGCGATTCTGTTTTGTTTATTTGTACTTTGTAGTAATTTTTATTGAGAGGCTTGTTTCTTTATCCTTGTTCAAATTTTTCTTGGACGATACAGACTTGTAATCAAATCTATCTTTGCCTACATCTTATCATCTCATAAACAACAAAAGGGTCAATATCAAATATTAAAAAGATAATTAAAATATAATGAGTTGATTTACTAAATAAGTAAAAGAAACAAATCCACTTTAACTTGATACCCCAAAATTAAAAAACAAAAGCAGCCAGCCCTAATGGACCTGCAATTCTTCATGTAAATCATAAGTAACTTTATTGATTGTAGCTTGTGAATTCCTATATAAAACACGGTCCCAAATTAACAAATGATAGAGTGAACCCTTGAAATCTCGTAAGACGTTAAACAACAATAGGGTTGCTCATTCATTCACTATCATTATTATTTCTCTAGATAAAAATCCCATTCTGTTTTTGCTTCTCTGCCTTTCAAATTCCGAAAAAAATCAATATTCAACTGAATATTGCTGCACACTTCACTTCACTGGCATGCCTTTAAATTGTTCTTCAAGCTTGGGAATCAAAATCCCAAGTTTCTTGGGGCAACGAGGAAGGGGATGCGATGATGCCTTCACACTCTCCCATGTAGCTTCCTGCTCCTTCTCTTCACTTCCCTATAAAGTACCCTTCAACTTCAAACTCTCAAACCACATTCCTTTTGTCTCCAAATTCGACCAAACCTGTTGTTCTTCTCCTGTCATGGAAGACGAAAACCAAAAGTTGGGATTTTTTCCTCAACAGGCAGAGGAGGAAGAGGAATATTCCAAGGAATTGGATGTTGCTGTCAGAGCTGTGCAAATGGCATGCTCCCTCTGCCAGAGAGTACAGGACACTTTGATTTCCAACAGTGGGAATAATCATCAGGTTCGGTCCAAGGATGACAATTCTCCAGTTACAGTTGCAGGTGAGTGTTTCCTTAATTCGGTAATTTGCTAAAATCCATTCTTTCTCATGATTCCTTCCTTTTGTTCTGAATTCTTTGTTTCTGGTGGTGTCCAAAAAAGTACTTTTAGTTTTAAATGTGTTTGGTTTACCTCTGATTTAGCGTGCAAGCAACAAGTCCGTTGAATTTGTGTTCAAATAAATCATAAATGTTTATATATTATCATAACGCCAGTTGCGTTGGTTCAACTCAATAATAATCATGCACTTAATAGTCCAATTTGCCACACGGTTTTATTTGGATTTATGCATTGGATATTATTTTATCATGCAGCAACTTTGTAGTAGCAGAGGTTTCTATATCATGTTTGTGCAGGGACAAGGAGGGTCATTAGGAAACACACAAAACTCAAGTCAAATATGTCTTTGAAAGAGTTAGTTTAGGTATATTTATTTTAGATGACAAAACTTGTGTGGAGACTTCACAACAGGGGTTAAAAAAGAAAAGAAAACCTTATGACCTTTTTTACCTAAGTTGCATTCATGTTCAGTCAAATTATGACAAGTGGCTTGTTCATTGGTTCTTAAAAGAAAAAAAGAGAAGAATGCAACCCTTTTCTGAGACATAACCAAATCAATACTTATTTTCTAATTTGGTTTTAAGTCAAGACAAAAGAATTGGTGTGGAAAGTGACATTTAAATTTGGAAGGTTCATAAATTTTCAAATGCTCACGTTTCTAATAATGGGATATAATACACACACGGTTGGTGAAACAATCTGTCTTTCAAACTTTCCTCCTGGCTACTTTTTAGTAATACAGTACTATATATAACTGCTACCGGAAGGGTGTAGGATAAAACCTTTGTATTACTCTCTATTTCTAGCCATGATTTTCCAATAAGGAGAAAGAGGGCATGAAATAAGTGTAAGGAGAACATAGTGGAATCTATGTATTGGCTTCATCAGCTGGTTGATCTGCCATAAAATGATATGCACCTAGCTCAATTTCCTTTTACAATCACAATTTTCGCCATAATTGAGATGGCTTCCAAGTAGAAAGGCATATGATTCAGTTTTGTTTTATTTCTGCAGTATTAGTGATTTCACTGGCTTCATCTTGTTTCTTATCCAAAGAGCTTTTGATCCAACTGAATTGTTTGCCATCGATACTTGGAAATTTTTTTTTGACCTTTGTTTTGGTTTCTTAATTTCAGATTCATGGATGTATAATTTTCTCTTATGTCACTCATTGCTATCCTGTCCTCCATGAAAAGATGGACTCCGATATGGAAAAGCTACTTCTTTTTCTTTTTGTGACAAAATAATAAACTGTATCCAACCAAAAGAGTGATTACATAGGAGCAGAAGAGCTCTGTAATCTTCTGGATGTGCATCAATTTGGTGCAATCCTAATTGGAATTATATTTAATTTGATCTCTATAGAAAATTTTATTACATACAATATTCTCTTTGCAAAGTTCTAATGTGTGTATGCATAATCATAGGTTATGCTGACTTAAATAAAGAGCTAACATCAAATTTATGCTCTGTCCTGGGCCAAATTAATAATTTGGTCCGGTAACTTTTTTTTCTTGGTTTCGATTTGGTCCTGTAACTATTAAATGTTCCAACTTAGTCGTGTAACTTATTTTTTTATTTCAATTTGGTCCTATAACTATTAAATGTTTTGATTTGGTCCTATAACTTGTTTTTTTGTTTTGATTTGGTCCTGTACCTTTTTGTTTTTGTTTGAATTTGGTCCGGATAGAAAGGATGAATTTGTTAGATGAAAAATAAGTTACAGGATTAAATTGAAACAGGAAAATATGTTATAGGACCAAGTTGGAACGTTTAATAGTTACAGGATCAAATTGAAACAAAAAAAAGTTACACAACTAAATTGAAACATTTAATAATTACAGAACCAAAACGAAACAAAAAAATAAGTTACTGGATAGTTTGGTCTTGTTATTTTCTTTACAACTATGTTCATATGATGCTTGAAGCATATTTGCCTGAGTTTTGAAAATAAAACTTTTATTGCTCCATTGACTAGTCTATTCCTACCATCTAGCGAGTTTAACATGCATACATGCAATCTTGTAGTAATGGCACTTTTCATTATGCTGTTTAAATAGATTGGAGTGTTCAAGCGGTTGTCAGCTGGATGCTGTCCGAGTGTTTAGGGAGTGAAAATATCTCAATCGCAGCTGAAGAAGATGTTCAAACCCTCTCCAAAGCTAATGCATCTGAACTACTAGAATCTGTGGTTCAAACCGTGAACCATTGTCTAGCTGAAGCACCTCGATTTGGAGTTCAGAAGCCAAAATCAGCTCTTGGGACTTCAGAAGTTCTTGAAAACATCAGTCGCTGTGCTTCAGATGGCGGTCCCAGGGGAAGATTTTGGGTACTGGATCCCGTTGATGGCACATTAGGCTTTGTACGCGGAGATCAATATGCTGTGGCTCTAGCGCTCATAGAGGATGGAGAAGTGGTGCTTGGTGTTCTTGGTTGTCCTAACTACCCAATGAGGAAGGAATGGTTGAGTTATCATCACCGTTATCATAGGATCATATCCAAGTTGACTCCTCCAACTTCTGAATCTTGGAACAAAGGCTGTGTGCTGTATGCTAAAAGGGGTAGTGGGAAGGCTTGGATGCAACCGCTGCTTCATGTCAACAAGATGTTTGTGTGGCCAAACCATGCAAAACAAGTTTCTGTCTCTTCCATTGATCATCCGGCACTAGCCACTTTCTGTGAACCAGTTGAGAAGGCCAATTCAAGCCATTCTTTTACTGCAGGACTTGCTCACAGTGTTGGTCTCAGGTGCATTTTTTTTTTTCATTCTATTTTGGTATCAGTACCTCTCCCTCTTCATTCTTACTTGTGACATAGACTGTTAGTCAGCACAGAAACATATTAGCATTGGAATTATTCCTATCTTCTTTTGGGAGTCGCCTAACATGGTCCTGTATTTTATTAGCCACTGGATTTAATATTTGAATATTGTTACGACTTGGAACAAATATTTTTTTATTAACTTAAAAAGTTTCAAGTTCATTGAACCCCTGATTTGCACTAGATGTATAATGAAATTTTAAACTCAAGTAAGGTCATAATTCACATGACCCTTTTAATTTAGTATTCTTGGGATGAAAAGGTTCTTAAACATGATGGAATCATGGAAACCAGAAATTGTGATGTATAACTGCATATTCCTTACTGAAGAAGTGTGTGTTTGAATCTCTGCTTTTTGAATCAGACTAGCATTTGTAGTATACATTGAGTGAACATCAATTTGAAGTCCTTTTTCTTTAAGCTAATTGACTTTAATTTGCGAATCTAAACATCATAGCATATAGTTACATAAAGATGAAAGTCAGTTTGATTAGCAAACATAGATCAAAACATACTCACACTAGTGATATTACCAATTTGTTTGATCGCATGTGCAGGAAACAACCATTGAGAGTATACAGCATGGTGAAATATGCAGCAATAGCAAGAGGGGATGCAGAGGTGTTCATGAAGTTTGCAAGGGCAGGTTACAAGGAGAAAATATGGGATCATGCAGCTGGTGTTATCATAATACAAGAAGCTGGTGGTATGGTAACAGATGCTGGAGGTCTTCCCTTAGATTTCTCTAAAGGCTTGTATTTAGAAGGCCTTGATCGTGGTATCATTGCCTGTTCTGGACCCACTTTACATTCAAAGATCATCCAAGCCGTTGATGCCAGCTGGGGCTCTTCTAGCCTTTGATTTTATGCTGCCTGCTTCCATTACAGTAAATGTACACATAGCAAATAATGTGAATACTCTTTTTATCTTTTGTCTTTCTGTTTTGCTTGCATGATACTATATGAGAAATCCCCTGCTTCACCTTGATTTTTTTATTTTTATTTTTATTTTGTATGTATCTGTAACGGCTTAGTTACAAGCTTGTTAATAATGTTTGGCATTATAATAACACCAAGTTGTAACTAGTAATAATTTCTTAGCATACTGAATACCATATGAGTCGTCTTTTTCCTTCTGTACTCCTTTTCTCAATTTGTCAAACATTTCACATGTATACAAATGATAAAGAAATTAAAGTCATGCCTGAAGTCAACTTTGTTATACATAATTATAAATATTTTTTTATGAATTATTGTTGATTCCATTTCATTTTTCATAAAAGTATATTCAAGTGATTTAATTTACAGGTAGTACTAGTAGTATTATTGAGAATGAGATGTTTGTAAGATGATGAACAATATCTAATTAATGAGGGATGCAAGTGCAACCCAGTTTTTGACGAGTTGTTTTCTTCTGAAAAAAATCTGGTCTCAGAAGTCAGAAACTTCATTTATTGCACTGAATACCCCTTGTTTGATTTTTGGCACCTTAATCTCGACTTGTGTAGAGGTTACAGTACCTCAAAAAAAAAAAAAGGTCGGTCCCTTTTCACCCGGCATTTATAGCTTGTCTGGGAATTTTTTGGTCGCATAAAATAAATAAATAAAATTATGATAACAAGTACCCTAATCCTTATGGCACTCATTAAAATTGTTTTATTGAGAATGATAATAGTGGCCTTGGCCTTCTTGATAACATATGGTAAACTCACTTCCACAATTTGGCTACTAGACAATTGAGCATGTGTGCGTTTGACACAACTAGTTTATTTAGGAATTTATAGCTTATAGCTTTTTCGTAACAACTAGTTTATAGTTTATGAAAAGTAGCTTTTAATAATTCTTTTCTATTTTACCCTCTGTCATTTATTACATGTTTACTCTATTAAATAATTTATTACATATAATTATTACTTGTCCTTTTAAGTCATTTAACAAATATAAGTTATCTACTAATAAGCTAATTTTACCAAACACCTCTACTCAATTATAAGTCACAAGTCATAAGCTATAAGCCATAAACTACAAGTTATAAATCATAAACTATAAACTATAAGCTAATTTTATCAAAGAGTCTTATATTTATCACTATGAGCAGGTTTATTGTTACAAACCATTTATTTTCAAGTGAGGGTTTTTTTTGTTCTTCTGAAAAATAATGCATTTAATTTTTTAAAATAAAGGTATGATTTTTCAATTTGGAAAGATCATCAAACTTTGGGACATCAATAATTTAATATGCATTATACGGATCCTAATCCCATAATATGATGTCTGCTAGCTGGAGGATCAACAAGAATATCATATATAGTAGTTTCAAAGCTCAAGAAATGGGGCAGGTACTTTGTGTGACGATAATGAAATTACTAATCAGAGGAGTGGGGCAAAGCTATCTCTTGACTTTTTGAAATGTTCATAGCTTTGCTCATGAACATGTATTTCTTATTGCTTTTAAATGGGAACAAGTCAAATTAAAATCTGACTTTAATATTTAACGGTAAAAATAGGTCAAGTCACTCGACAAGAACTCCAAACCTAACTAAATAAGTCTTACCTAGTCCAAATACAAAAATAAACCCATCAAACACACATTTTACTTGGTCAGAGCCAAGTGAGTGAAGTTACCTAACAGATCTTTACTACTCCTCCTATACATTTGCAGATCAGAAGTTAGATTCATTTATTGCATAAGACTAACTCTTTCCCTACATTTAATATCATCAACAAAGTTTGTTACACAATTGGTAAATAGTTAGATTGCATGTTATACTGATTAAAGATTAAATTGTGGTGGTATATTAAAAAACTTCGTTAAGAAATTTTATATCCACTTTAATGACCTTTTCACTTAAAAAGAGATTAATTTTCAAGTATGAATTGAAGTATATCTTTCACGAACGAAAAATCATTTATATATATCATGCCCATGCATAGGCATAGGTGACTAGCAAAGTTATTAAGAGGAATTGATTCTAATTTTTTTTTCCTTCTTCGACCGGCCGTTAATTACTCTGTTTGACATTACACTAAATTTTTAACACTGTCAAGAGCTTGTCCCCTCCAGAGAGATTTAGAAGTAAATTTAGGAGTATTGTAGTGTAGGTGTATGTGTGTTTGGCTGATAAAAAAACTAAATTTTTAACACGGCTTTCTAGTAGTATTTGCGTAGTGATTATATTTTAAATTTTTTTAACTGTTCATTTAAAGAAAAAAATTTGTTCTTATTTATCTATTTTTTTTTAATTTTTAAGGTAGTATTAATTATTCTTTTATTAATTCTATTTTTACTTTTAAGTAGAAAGCTAATTAGTACCCTACTATTCAATTAATAAAATAACGAGAAATAAAGGATATCATAAGAAATTAAAAATATACTTTAATAATAAATAAAAATAATAATTGTTTTTTTTAATAAGTATAATTTACTCTTAAGTAAATAGATTAATAAAAACGGAAGAAGTACCTGCCGACTGGGAATCAAATATCCATTAGCTTAGCTCTAGTAGTGTTGCTGTTGTTTGAAAAGGGTAAATTTCATTTATGTTTGTTAAATTTGCCACTTTTGTAATTATGCATTATGCAAGGTGTATTGTAAAATTTACTTGGCTTCAAACCTAGATTTTATCTTCTTTTTTGTTTTCAGTTGCATAAAAACCTTTGATTTTATCTGTTATATATAGGAGTATATACGGCTAAAAAGATTAAATTTTATCTGTTATTATTTTTGTATTGGATAGTGGATAGCAGGTGAGAAGGAGGCCCTCCAAGGTTGACAATAGCATTAATTTTCCTGTACAGATGATCTCAAATTTGAATTTTAATATTTTTAGACAGAGTGCTTTATGAAAAGAAAAGTAGCAGAAGTGTGGATTCTAGTAGTGGTTGTCTTAATTTTCTTTTTGGTACAAAATTTGGGTAATTATAGCTGAGATTGAAGGAATGACATGAGCTTGTGAACTTCTGCTAATTTGATTGGGAGAGCTGCCTAATACACTGAAAGTGAAATTGACAAATCTGAAACTGTATTTATGATGTTTCAATCAGTAGTTGTGTGAAGTAGCAATATATATACTTACGAAATATAAGCAAATTTTTAAAAATTTCTATATTATTTTTTATATATTATTTTTTATAAGTGAATGTAATTATTTTGGTCACATTAATTAAATTATATTTAAAATATTCTTATTTATTTTACTTTTTATTCCCTATAATTTATTAATTTGGTTAGAAGAGAGAAAAAAACTTTTTACTTCCTTATAATAATGTTAAATTCCTAGTGGTTTAAAGTTGAAACCAACACAGAGAGATTTAATAATTAGGGGTAAATTATGAAACAAACATACTTTTTAAGGGGTGTGCGGTAGGTATTTTTTGCTTATATTTTGTAACAAATGGAGTAATATTTAGTGTCCTAAATGCACTATTTAAGAATCCAAATGTAGTATAAATGTATTGGAATGTGTAGTTTTTGTATTTCCGAGAAATGAAATAATATGATTTTAAGATTATTTTTCTACTTCTAGTAACCTTGTGCCCTAATGACACTGTATATCAAGACCTTATATATAATAGGATACCTCCCACCTCATCCTGCTTGATCCACACGTACAAAATCCATCCTATGAGATAGGTTGAAGTCTTATTTTGTTGAATTTATCTTTCATCACAAATGATTTGTAAATTTTTTCATAATTGTTCTCTTAAAATTGTGATATACTTTGACTCTGAACAAGATTGATTTATCTTTTAGTAAAAGTAAAAAATAAAAAATTTATTCTTTCTTGTATGCCTATGATAGTCTTCTTATTATGTGTTACACCAAACCTGAAATGAACCACTTATTATAATATGTTAAATAATAAAAACTTTTTTTGCAAATATATAATGTATTGTATCATACTCAACTAAAATATGTGATATAAAATTCAATCCCTAATATTATAATTTACTTGTAAAAAAAGGAAATACTCAACTAGAAGTAGTACTACTTTTGTGGTGAAATGATAACATTTTAAAACTTTGACTTCCTTATCAACTAGAAGTATTACCTTCTGAATTTAAGGGTTAGCCTAATGGCTTACAAGTTAACCATGCATTAGATTAGAACTACAAATATATATTACCATTCCGCTGAAGGTCTTCCTTCCAACAGACAATGACAAAAAATTGAACGCTGAATTTTGTACCGTACCCAGAACAGTTAAACTTCTTTTCTTTTCTTTTTTAAAAAAAAAAGGGGATAATTACACCAACCTCCCCCAAGGTTTGCCTATATTACACTTACCCTCCTCTAGTTTTCAAAATTATATTTACCCCCTGAAATTTCAACTTTCATTACACAAACCCCTCTAATGTTAATTTTTTTCAATGGTATTATTGTGCAAATTTTTCATTTTTCTATCAAAAATTAATTTTACTATTTATTACTTTTTTTTTATTTTACTATTTTTCTAATAAAAGTATAAATTTCAGGGGAGTAAATGTAATTTTGTAAACTGGAGGGGGTATGTGTATTTTCAGCAAACCTCAGAGGAGGTTGGTGTAATTATCCAAAAAAAAACAATCAATCTTTATTATTCCCTCCGGTCCTTTTTATAAGCAATAAAAGGTAAGGTTTTTTATCCTTAATATAAGCAACAAAATACACTTTTTAACTTTATTAAATGCTAAAAAAATATAGACTTCCTAATATACCCTTAGTTAATTGAGTTTAGTGATTTTTCTCTTTCCACTAATTATTCTATCCCAATGACACTCATAAACTCCATTCTTTAATTTGCACATGCGAAGAAAATATAACTATAAGGGTATTTTGGGAAGAAAATTTGTATTCATCATTTAAATGATTAAAAAAACATCATTTATTAAGGTTTATTGGTATGTGTAAAATATGTCTAACGTTGCTTATAAAAAGGACCGGAGGGAGTAATATATTATTTTAATAGGATAATTATACTAACCTCCTTTGAGGTTTGCGCTTATTACAGTTACCATCTCTAGTTTTTAAAATTACACTTACCCATTAAGGTTTGAAATTTTATTACACTTACCCCTTGAGACATTACACTTAATCTCCTGAAGTTTGAAATTCACTACACTTATCCCCTCTATAGGTGTAAGTGTAATTTTAAAAACTAGAAAGAGTAAGTGTAATAAGCGCAAACCTCAGGAAAAGTTGGTATAATTATTCCTATTTTAATTTTATTATATTTCTAGGTTCATGTATTGTATCAGAGATGATAGTTATTTGGTTAGTTAGAGTCAATTTGCGGTAAGACTGTAAGAGTGATATTATAGTAGGTGGATTTTAGGATATATCACTGGTTAAAAAACACAAAAAAGCAAAAGAGATATTCATGTGTACAATAAACATGATATATTATTGAATTTTTTTAATCTGCATAATATTGCACATGTTAAAAAATTACAAGTAGAAAGAAAATACAGTATTAATTGCATGTTAAACTTAATCACATTAAATTCTTGTTTTTTTCAACAACTTTTTTCTACTTATAATTTTTTAACCTGTGCAATATTGCACAAATTAGAAAATCATATATTATTATTATTATTTTTAGTGTACTAAGGGTATCCTTCCGCCGACAGGTAAGACTAATCCCTTCAAGGTGTAGAGATTACCGAAATGAGTTTTGCCTCTACCAACAAAGTCTTTTCTATACGCATGACCAGGATTCGAACTCCTGTCAGCATGCTTAAAAGACTCAACTATTTACCAACTTTACTAGATTTAATTGATATAATATATTATTATATTGGATGTTCTCAATTTATTTTTATACTCCTCTGTTTTTTTATGTTAATCTCTTTAGCATTTTTTATTTGTTTATTTTTTATAGTCATTTTAGAATATCAATGAACAATTAATGCTATTTTTTCATTTATATCCTTATAATAAATACATGTTTCCACTAAACATTTATGATCCAGTATCTATAAACAAAAAAAAAATGTACTATATCTGAACTCATATATAAGCAAAAAATTACTTAATTTACGCATATTAAGAAAGTTAGTTAGTTGCATTTTATTTTCTTGATTTTAGGTAAAAGATAAAGTTGAATTACTAAAATGACCTTCATGATATTTATTGCAAAGTACTCCCTCCGTTACCAAATATAAGCAATTTTTTGGAAATTCTCCTGTTATTTTTTATAAGCAAAATTAACTATCTTCACTTACATTAAGTGAAAGTTTATCTAAATTACCCTCCACTCAATTCACTCACTCATTTATTACCGTGATTGTAAAGTGGAGAGAGTATAACATGAAAAAGGGCATTGTAGGAAAGTCCATTTCTTTTTAGATAGTTTCAAGGAAATTAATTGAGACCAACTAACTTTCTTAAAGGGTGTGAGGTAGGTATTTTTTGTTTATAATTGAAAACGGAGGGAGTAAAAGTTATAGCAATAAATGAAGAGTAAATTAAGAATAATAGCATTAAATAGGAGAAAGTAATTAAAATTTGCTTATATTTTAAACCAAAAAACATAAGAGAATTTTTACTTATATTTAATAAATATTCCTAGAATTTTTAACTTCTAATCATTTCCTTAATCCATGTGCATACATGACACATGGGTGTGCTACATGACACATCACACATGGTGCATATTTAGTATTTAGTGAGATTTAACTCCTTTAAAGTAATTGAGAATGTAAAGGGAAAAAATAAAAGTATATTCACTTTTGATTTAAATTACAATATATTCTAATTTTGACTCACTTTTAATAAACGATAAATATATCAGTATTTTTTACTTTACACACTCACTCATTTTAAAGGATAATCCTTATATGTTGATTCTCATAACACATGTGAAATTAGCATGAAATGACACACAAGTTAGTACTAATACTACATAATTCTTCTTGTTGATCAATGATCATAAGAAAGCACTTCAAGTCTAAGTCTCAAGAGAGAGTGTAAAATAAATGGAGGCAACTAACTAGAGAAATAGATAGTAAATCCTTCCACCTGTCATCCACACCCTCCCAATTAATGCTCTTTCTCCTTCCCACTAACACATTTATTTATATATTCCTCTCCAAACTCTCTTCCCTTTCTCACTTCCCATCATCACACACCCTACAAAATCAACTTCTTACAGAAACAAAATCAAAAGCTTATCTGATTTAACAAAAATGAAAATGAAACCCACAATCCTCTTGCTCATCACTCTCCTCCTCCTCCTGGCTTCTTCATCCACTCTGGCAACCCGACCCGCTTCCACACCGGATCATGCAAAGAAATCCAAGGACAACAACAACAACAAGAAGAACCAAGGTGGTGGAGGAGGAGTAGGAGGGTTCTTTGGTCCCGGAGGAGGGTTCAGCATACCCGGTTTCGGAAACGGGTTTGGAAATGGAATCGTGGGAGGAGGATACGGATCCGGGTATGGAGGTCCGAATGGAGGGTCCTCTAGAAACGGTGTTATAAGGCCCACTGTTGTGTGCAAAGACAGAGGCCCCTGTTTCCAGAAAAAAGTAACTTGCCCTGCTAAGTGCTTCTCCTCTTTCAGCCGATCCGGCAAGGGATACGGCGCCGGCGGCGGCGGTGGTGGCTGCACCATTGATTGCAAGAAAAAGTGCATAGCTTATTGTTAAGCACAGTGTTCTATATTATGGTAATATTACCACTATATACATATTTATATTATGGTTATCAGATAAATAAACAGAAGAAAGTAGATACATCTCTATGAAGGTGGGTTTGTTTTGGGAGTTGCTTTTCATTATGTCTAATTATATCTATAGGTTTAAAGAGAGAGAGAGAGAATTGATGGTAGACTGGTTGTGACTGATCGATTCGAGAGGATTGTTATGGACTGTATTTTTCTTTACTACTAGTGTTATTTTATAAAGATAGTTTGTTAGTATTTATTTCCTTACCTGCTGCTGCATTTTAGAGCAATCAAGAAAATTAAGTTTATTAGAATTAGAAAAATATTATTCAGTCTCTTTTCAAAAATATAAGAAAAGTACTACATTTTTCAACTAACTTTTGCCTAAAATCTAATGGTCCAAATTTACTTTGATCACTTTCACATAAAATAAGTGTCGCTCACATGAGTTGTTTGCCTGAGTTTGGGTCGTACCTTTCACCATTAAAAGTGTTTTTTTAGCACAAAAAAGTGTAGGATTTTAGTAAGTATGGGGCTTGAATAATTAAGAAACCAACGTGTAAAATTGATGTCTATACTTTTCCTCATAATAACTAGCAGCATCCAAACGACAAATTATGGGAAATGAGTTTTCCCCATGAACGAACCACATGAATCTGAATCTACTCCGACCATGCGTGAATACCTTTAAATGATAACACTACGTTTTTCTTTTCTTTCTTAATTACGTCTAAAGTTGCCACTATACTTACCATTTTTTGAGGGGACACATGCCACATTTTTTTAAGAAGCAAAAAAAGAAAGTCTAACTTAACAATTTCATTTGGAAAGTAATTTTAATTTTTAATTGAACAAAATTTAGTTATGAAACTTAAATCATACACAATTTAATATTATTATCAAATACTATATAATAATTTAAGTATAAGGCTATTGTCACATTCTATATTCTCTAATATAGTGTCCGATATGATTTTTCTTTGTTCAAAGAATTAAAAGAACCAGCTTTCCAATAAACGTTTATGAAAACGAAATTTCTTGTGAAGTTACTGGTGACAAAAACTAATTTTGGATAAATTGTAAGCAACTTCTCAAACCGTGTGAAGAGGATGAAAATTGTAGAAAGTTTCTACCAACAACTATATGTCTATGCTTTCTGCTTATAATATACATTAACAAAGCTGAGGAGGCAGCATATTTTCAACAAGATGAAAACAGTTAAAAAAAACAAAAATCACCTCAGTAGAATATTTTTCATCCATAATTTCTGTGGGTAATGATTTACATCAACAATCCAAACACAGACCGACCTGAGAAGGTTGATCGAATCTTTCATCATATTGCAGCCCTCACTGCTCCTCTTGCAGCCTCCCGCTTCATCTCTGCAGCCTTGCCGCTGCCGCGGAAGTACATATATACTTGCTGTTTACAAATTAAACAAAAAATGTGAACAGAGAGATATTTTGGTTATGTAATTCAAAGTGCTAGCAGGAACATCCACTTTTTTAAAAATAAAATAAAACCGTGAAATTGTATAATCAGACCTGAATGACCCAGATACTGATCAATGTTTCAACGCAGAATAGTCCAAATCCAATGAAGTAGAAAATCTACAACCAAAGGGAAAAAACAAAAAAGCAAAATGATAAATGGCTCAGCTTAAGCAAATTGGCCATGTTTGGAAAATGAAAATTAAACAGCATGCAGGAATAATAAATTCTTCAGGACATGCATATACTTACTCCAATCACAGCATGGTCACCCACCACGTCTATCGCAGACAGAATGCCCCTGTATCAATGAGTAGGCAGGCAAAGGCGCATATAAGCAAATAAGAAATAACCAATGATGTCATGTTAAATTAAGTGTATACATACGAAGCCAACTTACGTCAGGGATTTTCCTTTGAAAACTATGGGAGGAGCAACTGCAGCTAAGATACAGAACCCTAGGTGAAGCTGTAAGCAGAAAAAGAAGTGATGATAATTAAAGTTTGTCCAATAAGTGAAGCAAAGCTAATATGCATCAAGCAAAATAGTCATTTTACCAGGTAAAACAAGAAAAACCATCCGAAACTTACAGCACTGTCAGTCCTGCAAAAATAACAACAGAAAAATAATTCAAAATCAAGTGCATCACCATATCAGAAAGATCAAAACATGCATGCATATTTTTGTTACACTGGGCAGGATGAAACCAGGAGGAGAAACACCCAAAGAGATGACCTATTATTACTTATTAGGTTCATAAGCCTGGTGGTATAACATGCATGTTTATTAGCTTGTTTTCATAAATGCTTCCAGTACCAGGTTTTCAGCAGTATTATAAGTCATAACTAGACATCTCATCAAAGTCTCTTTCTTTGATAGTTGACATAAACAAATGGAATAGTATCATATTTTTTGAAGAATAAAAAATAAATGGAAGGCCAAAGACACTATTAGCAGAAAATATACTTCTATTTTTGAAAGTAAGTCATTGTGAAAAAAATGGAAAACAAATCTCTTCATTTGCCTGGACAATCCCACAGTTCGTAAAAAATCTTAAAAAAAAGTATATGTCTTGATGAATAACAATAACTTTCTGCAGAACAGTATAGCAGAACAATGTAGTTGACCTCCAAACAGTTCTCCGACAATCAACAAAACTTGCTCCTTTTGGTTCAGATAAAAATCCAACTGCACTAGTCCATTTCATCTACTAATTAAAAACTTCTATAATCACTGCTACTCTGTTGGATGAATTAGGGGCATCACAAACTGGAATTTATCACATTCATAAAGTCTCAAGGTTGTTATTTTAACATATAAGTGAAGATATATGAAATAAATTTTAGCAATTGTATAATTAGTTGGCAATAACCGATTTAAAAAAATAGAGGCAATAACTAAACATTCAAATGCATGTAAGTAATGGAAATAATTACCTAAAAGCGCGATATAATGGGCGATACCAAAGGACATATGCTCCAGGAACCCCTGCTATGAAGTAGATAAGAGAAAGAAACCATATTTTTACACCTACAACAAACACAGGCAAATTCCACATGCATGGAATTTAGTCAAATCAGATTTGGATTTCGAGCCATTCAGTAACTCAGAAAATTTCTTGCTCCATATCTAAACAGACCTTCTCCCTTAATCCAAGCTGCAGTGACAGATACGATATTCCAAGAAAGGCACAACACTAAACCTGCATCAAATCATTTTTCACCATTCACAATGGATCATATCCCATTCTTAATTTTTTGGTATAAAATAGCTTGACTTACAGTAGCACAATATACATTATAAATACACTGTATATTATAACCATAATCAAATCAAAACAGCATCTTCACTAAGCTAAGAAGAATCAATGAGAGAATGTAATCATCATGCCATTGACTTAAATAGAGAATGTTATGAATCATTCAGATAAAACCACTTTATCAACAAATCACTATCTACTCATAAACTTCACCTTTTCTAAGCCCTAAGTTATATTATAGGCCTTTCATTTATATATTTTGAGGATAGGAGAACTAAAAGAATAGACTGCTTCGCGATTTACCAGTATAGCATGTAAAGATTATAAAAAATGCTGCAAGATGCAACTTTTCTTTTACCCATTAACTATACTTTACTACATATAAATACAACAGCCAAGCCTTTCATAACTAGATGCGGTTGGCTACATAGATCAAATGACGCCATCATTCTCTATCATCAATCATATATGTATACAAATTATTGACCTCTAGATCCTTCCTAATGATTTGAAGTTTCTCAGTCTACCTTGCCTTTAGAAATTTAGCTATCTATATATAATCAAGAACAACACCAATTATCTTTAGTCTATAATCACATACAAAGAAGAATCTTTAGGCAGAATTAACTCCATAAAAAAAAAATAGAATAATCAAATAATCATGTGAATGGGACAACCACAAGAATAGCTGGCATAAAAACAATGCAACGGTGTTTAAATGGAGAAAAGGATAGCTTACCTAACAATGAAGTAAATGCAACATATTGCAGTCTTTGAAGATGAACTGGAATTTCATTAGCAATATCATGATGGATAATTGGGAAAAATGGTGGCCAATTCTTCTCCTCAAGAACGATTCCAGCTGCAAAACAGTGTAATTACATACACAGAATAAAAGCAGAACTAAAGATATTCATTTTCCATGAAAAAACGATTTTTCAAACTTCTCTAAGAGATTTGTTCTAATATGTAGAATGGGTTGTGGAACAATACATGCAATGGAACATGTATAGAATTCTCAGGTGGCAGTGTTCTTCCACTATCGGATTCAGAGAAACAAGACAGGCCAAGAAAACAAGCAAACTTAAGCACAAACTATACACAGGAAATGTAAATCACCTCGTGCAGCAGCTTCTTCCTTCCGTCTAACTTCCTGCATTTTGATAAATAATAGATATAAAAATGCACCTGAACTTCCAGCATGTGTAAATTAATAAGGAACCAGTAGACAAGACTTCAAACTCAAAGTTAACTAAAAATAAAACATCAACTTACATATTCTAAACATAGAACAGAAGTCACCATAATTTGTAAAAGATATAACATATTTAAGAAGATGCATAATTGTTGGGATAAACGTCTTCTACTCAATTTAAGAGAAATGCTAGCAACACACTCTTTCCAACACATTCTTTGTTATTGATTGGAATTTTGGTATGGACCACTAAATGATACAGGCCCCACTTCCTATTCAATAGGTCCTAATGATACGGCGTGTGTTGCTTGCATCTCTCAGTGTAACAATTTTAGATACCCTCATATTCCAATGTCAATACTAGTTTATATGGATAAATAATTACATGTGGAAAGGTATTAAGAATATATCATGGACAATATAGGGGGACGAGCAGACAAGAGAAAGGAGAGAAAAGAAAAAAAAGAATTGTTCCAACCTCAGTAGACATCAACAAATGAAATTCTTTCACCAAATAAGTGTACAGAAAGGGGCCATGAAATTCAATTGCATACCTGTTCCCGTCTTCTCAATTCAGCCTCCTTGGCTTGAAGCTCCTTTTCCTTCTTTTTCAAATCCTAATGTTAAAACAGATCATAATTAGAAAACCCACAATCAATTTCACAACAAAGAGGATTGGAGATTTCAACAATCTCAATTTTAATACACATACCTTTGATGCATCAAGAGGAATATCAACTGTGGCACCAAAGCCATAATTATAATCAACAGGTTCAGGATTAAGAGGTGCAAGCCTTGAATTTGTTGCAGGGGCAACACTTCCAGGATTCTGAAAAGTTTAGAGCATTAGGAAGATGCATAAGGTCTAAGGAAGTTGTGAACGGTTAGGATTCTTTATTCAGAGGAAAGACAATGGTAAAGGGTTTTCTTTGGAAACTAAGAATGAAAAGGCTCAAAACTTATAGTTGGTTAATATGTTCTTCATTCTATTATTAGTCAAACCCTGTCGGCTGTTTCATCTTTTCCCAAGTTCAACGTTCAACCCGTGACAGTGCAAAGTGGGGGCAGGCCGGCAGGGGAATGAAATATGTTGTACAATATTGATGATATGGCATCATGTGATTCATGTAGCTAACCTCACTTAGTGAGATAAGGCTTTTGCCGTTTTGCTGTTGTTGCACAACATTGATGATCGGGATTTTCTTTTGTTGCTAATTATTCTGAGAAATGTGTCATAAGCATTATACACACTCAATTAAAAGGAAGTTTATCATGGGCCAAAACCTTATAGTTGAGCAAGAACAAAGATCAAAACAGAAAATAGTTTATAACTCCGCCTACTTTGCAAATGACTCTGACACTATAAGGTAGGTCACTAAAGTTGAAGATACAAGATCGTTCCCTGATGCACTATCATTTATGGTCATGACCTCAAAAATCTTATTTTAAAAAAAAAAAAAATATGCATGTGAAATATTATGATTTTCCAGTGCTTAATTAACAAAACATGCAGAATGTTATGATTTACTCGTGCTTAATTAACGAACTCACTGTAGTGTAAAATGCACCACCACTATAATTTGACTGGCTTGAGGCTTTTCCCCTTACAGCTGGATCCTGTTAGTGTATGCGAAATTTTAAAGATCATGCATGAGCATGCGATACACACACCCATAATTTACTTGGAGAGAATAATCCAAATTTAAGGAGCAAGTAAACATAAAGCTATTCCGGCTGGGAATATGAATACTGAGAAACACTAAAAAGTATATTGTTTCTTTCATGCATTGAATTCCATAGGCCTTTTGAAAGATGTGTGCAAAAGTTTTCAGTTAAATTTAAAAGGAACCTTCTAAGTTCTAACTATCAGAGCTAAAACTACATAGACAGATATTCACTTAAACAACCCAAAAACCACATCAAACACAGTACACAAACAAGTCAACCGACAATGAACCGCAATAATTCACAGCCCAAGATCCAAAACAGGAATACATCCATTACTCGTAGCTCAAACATCATCGACGCTAAAACACAAAAAAGGCAACTTTGAGAGAGAAATAGACTTACAGAGAAGGGATTGACTTCTTCTTCGTCGAAGGGGTTACTGTCGTAGCGACGGGCCATGAGAGGGAGTTGACGGTGGTAGCAAGAAAGCAGCCTCGGGAATGGAAGCGGAGAATGCAAAGATCTACAAGTGTACAGAGAAGAAGAAAATAGAATAATAGAAAGGATATTTGGAATGTGAAGAAAGAATAGAAAAAATTGAAACTTCTTATGCAAGGGAAGGGAAGGGAAGGGAATGTCCGGAAAATAACAAAATGAAGAATTGAAGATAGAAAAGCCAGCAATTTAAGATAGGGGAACGGTCTTCGGTCAACCTTAGTACGCTCTCAAGAGATACAAAGACAAACACTCTGTTTTCAACGTTCCTATCATCATCATACTAGTATAAAATATGTCCAAAAAAAAATTTTAAGTTGAATGATGATAACAAAAATTATTTTCATTGTGGCATAATCATAACTCAACTGTTCTAGTCATATAACTCAGTTAGTAAATGCATAAAAATATATATATGAATATGGAATTTAATCTCTATTTATATTATTTTTTTATAAATAAAAAATCATAACTCAACTGGTTTTTTTAATTATATGTGGCAGTTTGATGAATAAAATTATATTTTGTACTCATTTGATAACTGTTCTGTAAAGTTTAACTTTGAGATTAATGACTAGTTACAACTTACCACCGTAGATTCTTAAAACCAGAAAAAGAAATATTTTCTTATAATTACTATTTACACCGTACAATTTAAAACCTCATTCAACTAAAAAATCATTATATAAATGAATAATGATAATGAATTAGTTGTTGAGTCTAATTATTAATTGTCGATCATATAGTTACAATTAATATATATTATAATATTATATACCTTGTAAGCTTAACTTCTACTTTGTACTCACATATTTGGCTTTAGTTCCATCCCAAGGGAACATTTAACAAAGTATTTTATTCTTAAATTAATTTTTTAGTTTAAATACGATGCCGCATTATATATATTGATGACTTGTAAAATGAAGAATAGAGTACTTTACTATAGTGTTGTTGAATCCATCAGTAAATAATTTGATATATGAACTTCTCAATTTTTCTATTTCGATGGTAGTAACTAAAGGTATGCAAACACACAATATAACAGAGTGCAACCATGAAAAGCTAAATGAACCACTCTGGAATCTTAAAAGCTGCACATTATGTTCTTTTAGGTTAAGTTTAAATTATAATTCGAATTGAAGTAATCCATTACATTTTATTTTTTTGATTTAATGAACTAATCCATTACATTTTATATCATAGACTCAGTTTAATTTATCATTATGTTTTTAAATAAATTACATATTATACATATTTTAAGTTTGGAAAAGGTTAAACAATATTTTTAGGAACTAAATATAATAAAAAAAGTGTTCAAAATTATAATTTTTTGTATTTCTGAGACACAGATGATGTGCACTTATTATTAATTTTCTTATTCTAGTAATCTTAATAAGTGTACTTAAGGCATTGTTTAGCAAGAACATTTAAGTTTAATACTTACTATATATAGGGTTTTGCGAAACATTGCCCTTATGCCAATGGATAAGCAACTCATAAATAGAAAATAATAATGAAAATTATAATTAATAAAGATGTGTTTATAGCTACTCTTTGTAATAACTAATTTTTATTTATAGATTGCTTATCCATTACCCTAACGGTAATGGTTAGCAAAACCATATAATGTGTCAAGGTGATAGTATTTTCATATTTAAAACATATAGTTTATTTAAAATACATATTATAAAATATTAGTCTTAATTTAAAATTATTCGTTTTAAAATTTTAAATTAATTGCACATAAAAATTAAATTTGCATATTTTATCTAAATAATAATATATACCTCCTAATTTTTTATACATAAATATTAGTTTTTCCTAATTTCTAATCAAGTTATGATCGAATCAGATCTAAATTCAAATTAGTCCAATAAAAAAATAATATATGTGATCATACTTGGATGGTCTTTTCAAGTTGAAAGAATAATTGGACAAGTGTATTATATTCTTATTCTTACCTTGGTTAAAAGAAAAGGTTATTTAATACTATTTGTCAGAGTGTATATTGGATAATACTAATAGCTGTTAGAAACTAGCCAAAAACACAAAGTTTGGTTTCATCAAATCTTTAGAACATTTTTTATTTAAAATGATTTGTCTTCTTCACAATGGAGACAACATCCTCAAGCAATAATCTGAATCCTAACTGAGCCATTCCGGCCAAATTAAATCAGATATGTTTTCTTATTGTGCCTTGCAAATCAATAACTCTTGCAAATATGGAAGTGCCTACTGTTTACTTCTTTTCAAAAAGAAAAAAGAAATATTAGAGAAAAATAAATAATCTTTCCTTATTGTTTGCAGATACCATAACAAAATGATTCAGAATGTCTGCAGCATCAGGTATCACTACCAAATCCTCTTAAGCATGCTACATATATATACTCCATTTTTGCAGAGAGTTTTACAATTCATAATTAATTATATCAAAATAATATACCTTTTTGGCAGAATTAATTAGTAGTATAATTGTCAAATGTAACCGATAGTTATTTCACAATGATTACTCTTTGCTAACTACTACTACAAATCAAACAGAAAACAAAAAATATTCAGAATAATCAAACATATTGACCGGCGGCCAAAAACGTGTCTTGTAGGATCATTCATGCCCTTCTAGACGCTTTATTCTTCTTGAAGCTGTGTTCAATTCTTCTTATTTTTTCCAATAAGTAATAAGGATAAACAAATAGAAAATGAAAAAATACCAAACTAATTTCTGTTACACGTATGCCGGTGATGAAAGAAGTCAAGTCAACGATTCGTGCTGCATTCCAGAACCAAGTTTTGCCGCCAACCAAAAAAACTAACATCACTGTGGTTAGTTAAGAACTCAATTACATAATGGCAAACTTTTCTCTTTTGATCTTATCTATAACCGTGTACAGTGAGATAGAAAGGCAGCGAAAGGAAAACGCTATCCAGACCATAACAACAAAATAATAATACAAAGGAAAAACGTACTTTCTCTTTTCTTTTTCTTTTCCAAAATTGCTTCAATTAAGAATTCATTCACATAGCTAGCTAGCTAGCTAGCTACACGTACTCCGTCAATAATATAATATAATCAAGCTTTAACATATATCCAGTTAAACAAACAACTAAGAAAACTGTTGCTTGCCATTGCCATTGACGTTGCTGTTGCCGCGCCGTCTTCGTATGCGTCGTTGGTCAGACTTAAAAGGATCAACCCATTTTCTGTCCCCAGCAATAGCTTCATTCCAACGTTCTTTGAAGATCTCAAATTCCAATGTTGACTGTCTTCGTATCTGCTTATAGTCCGTGTTAACATTACATAGGTAATCAGTTTCATTTGCAATGCTAATTTTACTCTCTATTGTATGAAAATCTATAACAATGCTTGGTTTTGTTAGTAGTAGCTCAAAAGCCTCACCTCAGTTCGCACATCTACCGGCGCTCCACTTTGTCTCTGCATACAGAAAAAAGATATCAAATCAACAATGGAAGAGAACTTTAGATACATTATTGTGACGGTTTAATGGAATAAGATCATAGACAAGAACCATCTAATCTAAATGTCATTAAAAAACAAAACTGTACCGTAGTTGTCTTTTTTATTTTTGAAACCTGCAATAAGGGATTCACAACTAAGTTAAGCACTTTGAGTCTCAAACACTATATATTTTGTTACAAGTGACATGGTTCAAATTAAGGAAGGTAACAGATACGAAATGGATTACCTTTGGTGTACCATGACCACTCCCACCCAGAGTTTGTATACCCTTGTGAAAAACATATTCACTATCAACAACTCCCACGTTCTTTGTTCGATCTCCCTGAAAAGTGACATCTATCTCAATAATGATACTTGTCATGCAGAAAAAGCATACAGATACAGGCAAAAAAAGAACGGAAGGACTTGATGCATGCCAAATTGGGATACTGATAATGCTTTCACCGGAAAATGTGAAAAATAATGTTCCATTACATCATGCAAGATAATAGAAACTAGAGCAAAACGATTTCAGCTAATAACTGCTGCACTGATGGATCCTTTAAAGATTGCAGCATAAATTTGATTAGCTAGAATGCTAGATTCATCATTACTAAGAACAGAATAGCAAACAAAGTTGCATGGCAATGAAGATCATACTGTAAGCGACAAAAGTTGTCCAGAAAATTATTCTCACCTGTGCACAATATCCTAGTTTCATATCCATTCCCCATCCATGGACAAGATCATTCTGGAGAAAAACACAGACAATAATGATGAGTTCTCAATATTGAATGGGAGCATCACGGTATATTTTGATCTATTAGTAGTTCATGGCAAAATTTAAATTCTATGGATTTGATAGACAAGGATAAACTTCATTAGGTAGCCCACTCAAATAAAATGCAAGCAAATCAAGTGAATCGGAGCAACTTTTCATGCCTTCAGCTAGATGAAGGCAAAAAGTCCATACACAACTTGATTTAGTACTGACTTGAGATTTTGGCAAGGCTAAAAAATGACGCCATTAAGTTTTTTGGCAAAAGAACAAAGTTGTCCTGGTACGTAACACACAATAGTAAACCTAGAAGGGAAAAAAAAAGTCTTAGATAATTTTGGAAGAATTTTTTGACTTGCCCTTTGATTATAACTTAGATTTATTGATTTAATATTCCAATGCAGCATGAAAATAATATTACCTGTATAAGATGCCAAGTACAATACCAGGCAGCTCGAGAGAAAACTGGAGCCATACCTTCCACAAACCTACACAAATTTTATTGAAGATTTTTGTGTCATTCAATTGTACAAAATATAGCTCTACAATGTTGGAAGAAAGCAACAATTACCCAGTGCATGGCGGCCCTTCGCTTGAATCTGAACACCTTGTACTGCCTCTGCGTTCGTAGACTCTCCTGTTTCAATGAAATCTTCCAGTGTAAGTAAGATATGCATTGATTAGCAAGAGCATATGGATGGTCTCTAACAAAAAGTCACCTATGAACTTTCTTGTTTCTTGCTCTAATTGTAATTCGATGATGTATCTCAGTTGAATTTGGGTCCAGGGCTGGTTGAGATATCTCCAAACCTTCTTCCTTTATAATTTTTACATACCTGCAGAAGTAGAAGCCTACATTAATTCTTTTCTTGATTCTATTGAGTTTAAAATCCAGTTTAGAGGATACTCATTAGCCTCAAATCAGAACAAGATTTTAAACCCACCAAATAACCTCTTTTTTCCATCACCATCTCAGACAAGCATGGATTTAGTAGAAATCTAATGTAAGCTCAATAATCTAATAAGGATAGTATACTTTTAAAAAGAAGCAGAAAATTGAGTCAATTTTCATTCAGCTTTCAATTTTCCAAAGGAAAGTAGAAAACCAACATATCATCAAGCAATAAAATAAAGTTGGTTTGTGTTTTCAGTAGATTGACACCAGCATTGCAGGTTCCTGCTAGCACATAAAATGGAAACTGTTCACATCCTAGGCAGACCGCACGCAAATATCAAAATAACACAAGCATAGGAAAAGCAACAAACATATCATCCATACCTTGACGGCCGAAAATGCTCCACCCCTAAATCCTCATCCCAGAGAAAGATATAATCATAAATAGAAACTATATCTGGATGTAGAAATCTTTTCGCGAACCACCTGACAGAGAACACAAATTAATATCTTCAGAGTTCAGAAAGATAAATCACTATATTCACACACATGCATATAATGTTAGAAATAAAGACACATATCTTAGGCAACTATAATTAGAGGACCAAGAGTCACCAAGCCAAATTAAGAGCAAGGGCCAAGGGTCAAGCAGTGACAAATTGTGCAATTAATCATCTATAATTTGAAGATTCCAAATCCCATAGCTTTGCTGAAGTATTATATTGTTACACAATACTTTTTCGATTTCAGTGGGTGTTCCCAGACAGAAAAAGGCAAAAGTAAATTTAAGACTTTGATTTCAATATGTTGACAGGAACCAAAAAGTTTACCCAATTCATGGTGTTTACTGTTAACATGGCCTAAGTGGCTAATTCTGAGACGAAGACACATTGATTTTCAAAAAATTCCACCATTTGTTCTGATAGTTTATTCAAAAGAATTAAAGCAATCTCCCTTCATTGAACATGTCTCGGGCAGAAAAATGCAGACGAGAGTTATTAGTTTCATATTTACCACTTGGTTTGATTCTGAGCAACAATGTGTATGGCCTTGCTACTCCAGTCAAAATTCCACCCATCAACATTGCCATCATAATGGAATAAAATAACTGTAAAATTTTCTGGAAGAAACTGAAATAAATGATATTAGATAATCAATGCTTATTTAAATTATTTTGATAATTCAAGCCATCATCAAAAATACCTTTTTCACCATGGCATCCACATTATGCTTTTGTTTAATACCAACTGGAACTGCCAGCAAATTACGATTGGAGTACACACTATTCTGCAATTTTATAATCATCACCAAACAATCATTAGATTTTTCATCTCAGGTAAAGCAACAGTTTCCCAGATTAATCCTACCATTTGTCAGTTTCAATAGAACCAACATATAGAAGAATAATGCAAAAATACTGACCTTTGACCTTGAATTACTTCTCGACCATAATGGCCTTAACTCGAAATCTGAATTATCGTGTATTATACCTCGTGGCAAGCCTCTCAACTTTTCAGAATTTGTAGGATACACCTGTAGTGGCATCAAAGTACCAACATGTATAATACAACAATATCCAAGGTAAAGAATCATATTAGAGCAACAATTGTAAAACAATGAAATTCAGCATAAATTTTGAAGGCAATCATTGCCATCATTTACTACAATCAGCAGGCCTCCGTCTGTAATGACATCAAATATTAAATCTGGAACAACGAAGTATCAATAAGATAGTTGAGCAAGTAAACTAGCATCATAGTTTTTACCTTTGTTTCTCTCCAGAAACTCCACTTTCTGTCAATCTGATGGTAGCAGATGATAAAGAAAGAAGGAAAATAAATCAAATTAGCACACGGATAAAGCAATGCCACTATAAGATGCTAAACTGTTAAGTATCAATTAGTTTAATCAATATGTTGACCCTAGTTATGATATGACATACATACATACACTGATATAAAAACAAATTCTGCTGATGACGTACCTCTTCTTGGTGATATTGGTACTTTGTAGTTCTATACACAATAAATAACATCACTATACACACAACTGCCATAAAAGGCAGCTGCTTTATCTTGAGACTTGATTTCCCCTGTCCCAGCAAAATTTATGTTAAAATAATGAAGTTACACATGAATATTCAGAATTGAAGATTGCATTGTAGAAATTCTCCTGAAATATCTAAAGCAATGAGATTAGAAGGAATGAAGACAGACCCCATCAGACAAGCCACTCCTTTTTCTCATCAGCCATCTCCATGATTTGATCGACGTCATAGAAAATTGAACCTTTTATTCAGTCTTCATCACAAACTGCTAGCAGTAATAGAAACAGAAACAGTCAGAATCTACTTCATGTTTTAAAAAACATACTTATCTATAATTCTCAACACCAAATACCAATCAGCAATAATGTGAGGCAGGTGATTTATCAAAAGAATATGTATATGAAAAACCAAGATCGGAATTCCAAGTGAACATTGCATAATTAGGAAAATCCAATGTCAAAACAACAAGTTACCATTTTCTAAGTTTTAAAGCAGGACAAAGACATATTGCCAAAGAAAATGATCATACCATAAAAAAATATGATCAATCAAAAAAGAGGAAAGATTGTTGTTGAGCTCAATTACTTGTGAAATCTACCTAAAGTTCAAAATAGAAAAAACATCAACACAAAACTGAATGATCTTCGTCCATGCAGTTTCACCTTATATGTAAAACCAGACCGCCAGAGCATCAACTATATTTAGATATTTATGCACGTGCAATGTGACAACCGACAAAAAAAAAAAAAAAAAAAAAAGAGAGCTAATATTTGAGAATTGGAGAGACGTGGATCAATTGAAACTTAAAAGGAAAAAAAAATGCTCAGAATATTGGCAATGGTGGCAAGAGCACACCACCCAGATTGCTGAATCTACAACCCTATATGACTATATCTGCTACACCAACCAAACTTGCATATAAAATATTCCAGTAAGAAAAACGCTCATATAAATAAAGCAACCCGAGCAATTTCCGAAACTGTCATCAATAGGCTTACAACATAAGCAACAAGGAACACGGAAACAGAGCTGCGAAGATTGGATTTTTCCCCCAACAACACCGATCACATGGAAAACTTGGAAAATCAGACAGCTGTCCAAAACATGGAACTACACCCAAAACCAAAAGTCTTTCCTTCACTCACACAAAAGGACTAGAAACAACATCCACCGAAAACAACTGACCGCTTCAATCAGATCTACTTTAACCTTCTCCAGATGTTCTTTTTAGTTAATTAAAGATAAAGAAGAGTAAAGTTTCATTTTCACTTCAAAATGCAACTCAATTTTATTTCTTTTTCAAAAAAGGAAAGAAGAAGAAGAAGAAAATGAACTTAATTGGCAGCTAAAACGGCTTTATCTGACAATAAATTTGAAGGTTTCCACCATTTTTTGCATACCCGGATCTTCCCCCGAAACAGTGTTTCAGAGCCAGAACAGTAAAAGCAGAGAAGAGAGGGAGAAAGCAGTAGAGGAGCCTCAGAAACTAAAAGGGCAAGCGTGAAAGAAGGAAAAGCAACAAACTTTGAGTTAGAGATCACGTGACAAAGAGAGGAAGGGTAGCAGCTGAAGCTCCGAACCCCGAGCAGAGTAAAGATCTCAAGTTAGAGGATTGACACGAATGAAGAGAGCAATAAAGAGCGTAGAGAAGTGAAGAGAAGAGAACCTGAAGGTGGAGAATTGCATGCGTGTCAAGATAAGGGTTGAGGATGAAGAATGAAGAGCGTGATGACAAATGCAGAGCAGGGTGTAGTTTATTTCTTCCACAGGTGTCAATTCGGTTGTTTTTTCATCCAAAACCCAACCTCAAAGTTTTATGATGTAGTAGTATTAAGCTACTTCTTCTTCCTTCCACCAGCTACCAAGAGAAAAAAAGAAAAGAGGAAAGAGACCTACCTTATTTGTGTCTAATGTGTTGTGTTGGCATTTCGTAACGACACCGTCTGTCTCACTCAATATCTCTATTCTGTTCTGCACTTTTGCTCCTCCTATATTATAATATTTATATTTTCTCATTTCCATTTTTTATTTATTTATTCCCTCTCTTCTCTCTCTCTTTCTCTTAGTATTTTTCTTGTTGCTAATGCTGACTTATTCTATCGGATAAAAGATTTTATCCCCCATAATACGGTTATCCTTTAACAAAGATAACTCTGTTTTTCCAATTAAGTCTAATATCATTACAATAATTATGCTTGAGTTGCAACATTTATTAACTGGAAAAAGAAACTTTGCTAGGACGGTTTTTTTTATTATTATTTAGAAGATTTTAACTTCAAACTTTGCTTGGTTTAATAACTTACGTAGCACTTAAACTAATTATGCGTTATTTTATCAGATAATGATTTTTCCCGCTTCTGCTCTTTTATTCTTTTCACATCATCTGCTCTTGAGAAAAAAAAAATTAAGGTGTTTAAGAATGTATATCTATTTATATTTTAATAGAAAGAAATGACGTAAGAATAATAAATAAATATACACTCTTACATATCGATTCACGTTGTCAAGAGTTTGTAGTTCAAATGACACAAGAGAAGCTCTTACAGCTTGAGGGGAGGGGTTCAATCCTCAGTGGGAAGATTTAGAAGTAATATTAGTGTGTGGGTGTGTGTATTTGACCCGATAAAAAAAAATATCAATTCACGTCAACAAGATTAAGTTGGGATTTTTATTGAATGAAATAAATCATATATATGGTAGAAATTGGTTTCCTGAAAAAATAAGAATGGCTTAAAATAAAAGTTAAGGATATTAATCATGTTAGCCTCTTCTAATCTAATTATATATAAGAAGGATATTAGCATTTGATTTGATTTGATTTTTTACTTTTACTTTGACAAATTCCATGCCACCGCTTAACACCAACTGTGTTTGTACCTGTCTTCGCACTATGTTCAATAGATACTCAGTTTAATTGTTTTCGTAAAAATGCAGAGGACAAAAACAGAGACACCTTCACCAGGTAATGAACATTCCAGTTATTTAATTTTATTAATGTCTTTGTCTCTTAAAGCAAGAAACCAAACATTAAAAAAAAAAAATGGGCTTATGTTTTGAGAAATTTTTAATTTATTTTTTTATTGTCAATGTCAATTACGTTCTTAATGTCTATATAATGTGTCAATTTAATCTTTAATTAACCAAAAATCAAGGTAAAAGAAGGATTTTGGTAAAAACATAAAGACTAAACTTGTAATTTTAGAGAGAGAAAAAAATGCTGTCCAATGGACCAGGAAAGCAAAAGCAGGGAAAAGAAATTAGAATATTATTCCTAATAATAATATTATTGAGATTATATTCTTTCAAAAAATAATATTATTGAGATTGAGGGGAAAAAGCTTTGTCCAGTAAGTTGATGCCACCTCCCTGCGTAAATATTGCGTATTCCATCTTCGAGTATATTTCGGCCCCAACTATGGGATTCAAATTTGTGTGCTTCAAAAAATTTTAAGTTCGAGTTGAAATGATTTTGAGCAGTAAAAATTGATTTTGATTGATAATTAAAGTTTGTTTAGTTTAGATTTTAGTAGAACGAAAAGTGAAAAAAAATAAAAATTGAGATAAAAATAAATAGTTAAGATTATTGATATAGAAAAATCGAGACAATTTAACTCAAATCATATAAATTTTTGCATGGTTGATCTACATCGTATAAACTTTTAATTGAATGGCTGGATTGTCGAAATTCGATTTTTATAAAAACTTATGTGCTGTGTCATTTGCTAACTTTGACATGTTAGTGTCATTTGAACTCATATATATATATATATATATATATGAGAGTTGAGATCCTTTTGACAGGAGGTGTAAGTCTAAAGACTTACACCAAATCTCAACCATTCAAATCACTTAATCCAATGATCAACAAAAGGTCATGTTTTTGTGCTAAAAATTAAATTTTGGAGCGCGTGAGTTGAGTGATTCACTCTCTGATACATTCTTCTCTCTCATAATAAAGTGTGTTGTGTTGAATTCTCTTTCCAATACATTTTTTTTATTTTTCATTTTTCTTGTGGGCCACCAAGTACTCATCAGTCCAAAGCAAGAAGTGCATGAGAGAGAAAAGTCTTTCCTTTTAGTATTCTAGTCTCTAATGCGTACAACTTGGTGGCCCACAAGAAAAATGAAAAATAAAAAAATGTATTGGAAAGAGAATTCAATACAGCACATTTTATTATGAGAGAGAAGAATGCATCAGAGAGTGAATCACTCAACTCACGCGCTCTAAAATTTAATTTTCAGCACAAAAACATGGCCTTTTGTTGATCATTGGATTAAGTGATTTGAATGGTTGAGATTTATTGTAAGTCTTTAGACTTAGACCTGGTGTCAAAGCATCTCAACTCTCTATATATATATATATATAAATAATGTATCAAGAATCTAACTAAAAATATTAAAACTTTTTATTTTAAAATTATTAATCTATACATCTGATTAATAAAATTAAAAATTATCATCATATCATATTTATAGTATTAAAAATATGGTCAAAACATATAGAATATTACTCTACTCTCCAATGACCATGATGTTTTTTAGTGGTACCTTTTTTCTTCAAAGAAGTTTTTCAAGAGTACTTAAGAACACAGAAATGTTATATATTTTTTAAAGCATCACTTTAATAGTTTTGCTAATAATTGATAAAATATTTTACAATATAGCATATAAAATATTTTGACAGCATAAAAAACATATATATAATTTATTTTATTTTATTAACGTGCCGTATGATTAAGTTGTTTACTCAAATTAAAACCCATATATGGGAAGTAAGATGGTTGTCTTAATTAAAATCTTAATCTTAGAAGTTTACAAAATGTTTTTTTTTTTATCCTCCTACTTTACTATTATTATGATAAAAAATTAATTTTTCGAGTATAAATAAACTTACTTTTTAATATGTACTACTTTTTTATAAAACAAAAAAAAACTTACCTCCAAATAAAAATTGTTTGTGAGTTTTGAACCATAATTCTTCTTCTGAGTTATAATTTATCTTTATTACTATATATCAATACATGATAGTTATGTTTGTGGAAGTGTATTATTTTAAAGATGAAAAAGAAGGTGGAACAGTTAGTGTTAATCATGGTGGCAACAAAAGGTGATTCGATCTGAATTTGTGAAAGAAGTTATGGAGCCGCACCACTAATTATAAGTAATAATTAATTAATTAAGAATTGTTGTATAAATTAATTAGATATATATATGTTGTGGTAGGGAACCCACCTCACCTAACTCATATACTATATATCTTCCATATTTTGAATTATTAGGAGAGTGATTTACACTAATATAATCTTTTCCCAATAATTTAATTTTCACATTTTGGTGTTCATTGTCAAGTAAGTAATTAAATAAATAAAGCTATGAGAAAATTGACCCAAGCTCTTATCACACACACACACTCATCATGTGATTGAGTTTATGATCTCACCCCACATGCTCGCTGCAAACATTTTCAAATGCCAAAAAATTAGTAAATGTCATCACGGAACTAATGCAACTCTTTTCTCTTATTTTAAACAAGTACTAGTATTTAAAAAAACAAATTATACTCGTGTCATGTATGTATACAATAAAAACAATCTTAAAAAGAAAATTTATTTGCTATCATAATAATTATTATTATTAAATAAGAAAGTTTGGATAGATAAAACATAACACTAACACTTATCAAATACTATAAAATTAATAATAAAATTGTGATGGAAAACTAAATTATAAAAATAATATCAAATAAGAATGGTTGCTAAAATATAGAAAAATGTAATGAATTAGATGTGGATGGACTAGATGAAGATGGAAACAAAAGATATATATTTAAAAATAAGCGGAAAAAATCCCATGTGAAATAAGGTTTTTACAGATTAATGTTACAATACTCATTTACATTTGCATAAATTAAAGATATATAATTAATAATCCAATTTTCATCTTTTGTTTTCGTTACAAACAAAATTGGAAATAACTCTTCAGGTTTTTTATTAATCATATTTTTATTAATCTAAAACATTTATATTATAGTGGAGTTCACTCTCATAATGCAACTTTTTTATATCTATATAAAATTAAACACAGAGATTTTTTACTTAAATATAAACGTATATCACTTTAACTAACTTTCCATGCAAATAATTAGTTAATGTGGTTTGTTAACGTACCGTACTGTACACCATCACTTATTTTGTAAAAAAAAATACGTTAACAAAATTATAACTTTAATTTTTAAAATAAAAATGTAAGGTGCTAATACACTCCTATAAAATAAGTGAGTGTATGTGAATGACTTAGTAATTACAACACATTTAATTTTTTTGATTTCATATAAATGATTCACTTTATTTATCAAAATAACCTTTATTATATTCATTGTTTGTGTCTAATTTAAAAAACAAATAATTTATTAAATGATGGATACTTTTTTTTTTATATAAGAAAGTATATTATTTAGGGATTGAACTCGAATACCCACACATATATGTCTTTATATACTCACCAGTTAAACTACATGACTAGGACAAATGATAAATACTTTAAAAATAATAACATTAACTGAGATAAAAATAATAAAAGATTACTTATATTTTAATCCAAAAAATTTAATTTTTTTCTTATAATTCATTCAGGTGAGAGGTACATGGTAATATGCTAAGGACTTTTTGAATTAGTTGTTAAAAATTAACTATAAAAAAAAATCGATTGTCTAAAACATAATTAATTTTTATTTGAATATATTTACAGTAAAAAGCTATTTTTAGTTGAAAGGCCAAATTTTTTTTTTAAATTTAAAAAAAATAAAAACTTTTATATAATAATCCAACATATGTTAAAATCAATCTTACCCAAACTTAACCTGAATTAAAAATCCAAAAAGTCAATCGCATTCCGCGTTGTCCGATAACAAAAATTCTTGTTATTGAACAAAGAGATTCCGCTCCTTTAAAAAGCCACACTCTATCAATGGGGAAAAGGAAAAATTAAATTAAATTAAATTAAATGAGACATCGACATGCTTGCTCTATAAAATATAAATAATAATAAGAATTGGTTCTATCATTGAAACAAAACTCGAACAGAGTAGTTAGCATTTCAAGATTTTTAGGATCTAATTTAGGAACAGGAACAATATGTATTAAGTAAGACGAAGTCAATTAAATAAAATTATATACAGGACGAGCTCTCAGACATTTTTTTTTGGTAACTTCTCCAACTCACATTTCTTTTGTGTAAAATAAAAATAGATAGAGTTTAAACCTAAAATTTTATATAAATTACTTAAACTCTTCACTAATAGACCAACTAAAAAGAATTAAAAGGAAAGGATAGCACTCGAGCAAGTTAGTTAGCACCTTCCTTTTGTTAATTACGAATATATTTTCATGTGATTTTTTACATAATTTTTTATTTATGACATACATTTCTTAATTATTATTCTCAGAACAATAAATAACAAAATTCATTCAATATTATCATATATATTGCATGTTAAGGAGAGCACTATGTGTTTAGACTTACGTAAATCACCTTAGAATAAGATAAATGAACTCATTTTAATATAATCAAACAAAACTTTTACGTTTTGAACAATGTTTAGTATATTCCAATGCCAAATAGACATGTAGCCTAAGATAGACCATTTTGTCCTTTTCTTTTATTAAATTAAATTGTCTGTCTTTTACGTGTCGTATAAATACTTAACGTGTCACATAAGTATTTCGTCAGTGTTATCAGAGACTAAAGTAATTCACCGAGTGTAAATTCAAAGACGAATTCAGACATTATAAAAAGTTAAGGACTAAAACGACTTGTGACTTCGAAGCGAAAAATCAAAACAACCAAATTTTCTTTGTGCTTGAGAGACTCAAAAAGAAAAAAGTAGGAACAAATTCATTTATAAATGATTATTCTTTCTATATTTTTGGTGAACTCATTATTATTTTGTTAAAAGATGTGAACAGAACTGTTGATGTAAAGTAGTAGTCGTGTAGATCGCACATTCTATCGCACCATCTTTTTAGCATGCACCACCTTCTTTCTTTTTCTTTTTATCTTCTGAAATTTAATTTTCAAAAATAATTTTTATCATTTTCAGAAAACTGGTTTTAAATTTGATGTAAATTTTTTTTTTTTAAATTGTGTAAAATAAGTGATGTGGAAAGAAACCACAAGGCCTAAGGTAATGATAACTCATCTCATACCTAAATCATGAGTTCAATTTGAGAATATAGCGACATTTTAAGGCTTAGTCCTAGTTTCCAGCCAAAAATTAAAATTAACAAAAGAAAAGGGGAATCGATATAGGTTTATTGATATTAATGATAATCCAATAAAAAATGATAATTGGAAGTAAAGTTTTAGCATCAGCAAACACCTCATTGAGAATTCTATAGTAGCATTTTCCATGTATGGAATGCTAAAATAAATTTATGAAGAATATGTTCATAAGTCACATTTTATCCATCTAAACTACCAGTACACTTCACCTTTGCTACAATCAAAATTTCGTCCTTACAGTATACAAGATTCAGGAGCTACTGGCAAAATAATATACATGAGTGACTAATTAATTAAAACCTTTTCGCATTAGTTACTATACAATTTATAACTATCTCATATATTTCTAGTTAGTTTCCCTCCTGCAACTTTCCTTTTGGTAGTTGCCTCAACCTTGGTCCTTCACTCTTTAAAAAAAACAACATAAAAGTATCTAACCAAAAAGGAAAAATCTTTTCTTTGTACAATTAATAACTATCTAACCTGAAACACTAAGACTTTGTTCTAACTCTTTTCTTTCCCTTTGCCGGCATTGCAGGCCTTTGACCTGCAGCACCACGCCCAACCTTCTTTGGGCGACCAAAAGCTTTCTTCTTGAGATTTAAGGATTCCACTGAAGGTGGAGACTCGGGTTTAACGGGTTTCTTAGCCGCATTTGACACCCCAGAAGCAGGGTTGCTACCACCAGCAACAGCCTTTGCAACTATTTTTCTGTTACCCGGCCGTACGCTTCTTGGTTTCACATGAGGATTATGCACAGGTAATTTCATACAAGACACTTTGTTAGTTTCAGTGACTTTGTTGTTGGTCAAAGGCTTGAAATTCTCCCTCATTTTTGTGGTGACAAGGTCTCTTAGTAGTAGAGCAGATTTGTATTCGCGAGTGCTCTTCGAGTAGAAGACTAAGGCGTTGTTAGCGAGAAGCAACAAGTCTCGGAAAAGTTCTAAAGTTGACTTAATTGTTTGGCTGCTAATTCTTGACCTTATAGTGTCAAAGTCCATGTGTCGCCTTATCATTTTCTTGTACCTTCCTCTCTTCTGTTGTAACAATTCAGAATGCACGTGATTTAATAACTTTTTAATGCCTTACATCATGATTCTCTCCACTCCTCATTTGCTTAATGGTTTCAAATGGGATGAAAATGCAAAGATGCAAATTCTACCTACACAACCAACTTAATGGTGTGCTTGGTAATGGTAGGAGAGGTGATTTTTGATAAAATATAAATTGGGTCTGTGAGTGAAAATGGAGTAATAGTAATTTTCAATATTCACTTGTAACATGTAGATGGTAGAAAAACTTAAAAATTAAGGTTAAAAAACTTAAATGTATAACTCTTGTTATATTATTCTTACATTCTTTTTGATAAGATTATTTTCCAAGATGTTAATCTCATTGTGACTTATAATTATGGACCCTCTCATTGTGATCATACAGAGAACAATAAAGAACAATCACAGAATCAGTAGCCACTAGGTAAAAGTCAAGATATATTCATTAATTCATAGCAACTTGCTAAATCTATAGCATGTACATCTAAGAAAAAACTGTACCTATATATCATCAAAAGCTTTATGCCTTAGCTTTATGTTGAGAAAACTAAGAAACTAGCTATGGAAAAGATAAGATGGGACTTTTAATTACACATACCTGACTATCAAGTCTGCGACGGAAGGCAGAGGCACCTTTACTTTGAAAAATAGAATCTAAAATCCCCATCATGTCTTCCACTGAATCCTTTTTCGAGTTCCTTATTTGATCATCTTCTACACCAGAAGATTTGGCAACTTCACCACAGTTACTGGTAGAACTTTCTTTACACCAGGACAAGACATCACCTGAATCTAACAAGTCACTATCTGCTTCCTTCATATTCATATTTGGGCCACAATCCTTCCTCTTCCTCTTCCCTCTCCGTTTTTTAAGACATCCTCCTTGTCCTTGCGCCAACTTATTTACATTCAAAGCTTTAACCTGATCAGTAGAGTGCGAAACTTCTGGCTTGGTTTCGCGTGTGAAGCTCCCGGCTGATAGCCCATCCTTCGACGTCTCCTTAGTCGAAGATTCAACTCTCTCCAATTTCTTTGAAGGTACGTGTAATTCTAGACTACCGGAGCCATTGTCACCATTACGATCATCTCTTTTCTCATTATTCTTCCCAGCCTTGAGGTATTCAAGCTTTGATTCAAGAGACCTAAAACAGAGAACTTGAGACCTTTCTTCTCTTCTCATAAAAATGTGTCATCTTGGAGAGAAATTAAAGATAGCAATGGAACTAACCCAATTGAATCTTCAGATAGCTCTAGAGCTTTTTTCAGCTCTGCTACTCTTGTCTTCCTAAGCTCCTCAAACCAAGCCCTGAGGATGCATGCCATTTCACCATAATAAAATACTAAGATACAATTCTATAAAGTTTTCATCATCAACTCCAAACCTTAAAAAGAAGTATTTAGATATAAGTTCGGATGGATTTTCTTTTAACTAGAGAAATATATATATATATATATATATATTCTACTTACGCGTTCCCAGAATACCGCTGTTGCAAGTCTTCATACTTGGCTTTACAGACCTACAAAAGTAACATCTCTTCTACAATTAATATTCACCAAGTAATTTTCCTTAAAATTTATGAAAGTTGAAGTAATTAATTTTGTTAATGATATCATTCATCAATTTGATACAGATATAGTCAAACCATTCAGTTAACTAACATATGGCATAGTAACCCCATTTAAAGGTGTAACTTTCACACCTAAATTTACCAGGTACTCCATTTAGTTCATCGAACTATAACTTTAACTTTTAAAAAGTTATAAACAAAAAGTAGGCAGCTTAGCAATTACAATGAAAATCAATTTAGTAAAAATTCTAAATCTTTCACATCAATCCTTATAATTACTAAATACGTTTCACGTTATTATATTCTCAAATATTAAATGCATATCTTTTTTAATTAATATATACTTTTTTATTAAAGAAGATATCCCGTTATCAAAAAGGGAATTGTCATGCTTGATGGTAAGAATGTGTAAAAACGAAGTGTGGATTTAAAGTATGAAATTGAATGATCAAATATTTGTGAATGAAATTCGTTATTTTTTTCTTTTTACTTTTGGAAAGAGAGAAATAAAAATCGAATTAATTAATTAATTAATTATTAGGGTTAATTTACCTCGGGAGTAAAATTATAAGGGCAAACTGTTCGGGCTCGGAGCTCGGCGGCGACGACGTTCCAGTCTCGGATACCATGGCGGAGAACAGCCCCACCAAGGAGTAGCTCCTCCCAGGTGCCCCATCTCCCCATCACCTCCGTCCCCATCACCTTCCACGTGTACGACCTGATCAAAACGACAACAACCCCTCCTCCTTCTTCAATAATATCCTGCGCACCCGGCAACCCAATAAAACCGGCAAATACGGAACAAAAATGGCTTGTGCGGCGAGAAAAGACGCCTCTGGGTATCAGAAAAACTGTTTTGGAGATATGGGTGTAGAGGAAAAGGCAGAAAGAACGATTTTCCTGCGGGAATTGTGGAAAAATGGTGGTTTTTGCCCGTTTAAGGTGGTTTTCTGAGAGGTTGTGTGTTTTTTTTTTTTTTTTGAGATTATTAACATTATTTACTAATTTCTATTTTTTTAGTTGGGATTGTTTTCGTCGTAAAAAAATGTAAAATTGTTAAGAAAGTAGTATGCGTGAGATGAGGGGCTGAAGGATTCTATTTGTTGCGGACAGAAAGGTTTGAAATTTGAAGTGAGACAACAACAATAACATCATAATCAAATCGAGCCAATTCACAATTGTATTTTTTTAATAACGGTTCCTCTCTTTCTTTCACTACTACTTTTTTTCTCTCTCTTTGTGGTTTTTTTTTTAAAAAAAAAAATTGTTGGCTTGTTTTTTATATGTAGAATTTTAATTTAATGCCTAATGACGACTATGGCCTCCACCACTTTTCCTCTTTATTAATTTCTTTTTGTTTCTCATTATTACTATTTCTCTTCTCTTTATTTTTTTTAAAAAAATCAACTAATGATTTTTTTATACAATCAATTAATGATTTATTTTTTTGGTAAAGAATCAATAAATGATTTGGTTGATGTCTTCTTGAATTGTGACCATAAAATTGAGAGAAATTATTATTGGACTTAGATACATGTCCTTTATTATCGTTTTAGTTCTTAAATTTATATTAGAATTTTTGTGTGCATTAAAAATATTTTTAGCTACATGGAAGATAAGTTTTTTAGATGGATAAATTATCAAAATATAGACTTATATATTTTTCAACTATATCAAAATTGTTGGTAACTTTAGTATTAGGAATTAAATTAATCTTTTAAATTATAAGCATTAAAAAAAAGAATCTTTTAACATTTTATATTTTTTGTCTGCGTGACTGGCACTGTCCCCGGGAATTTGACATAGGTGGGATTCGAACGCAGGGTTATGGATTGTCCCTCTTATGAACTTAACGGAACCTTATACCGCTAAGTCAACCATTAGAGGTTCGTCTCTTTTTATTTGTGTTCTACTATTATTGACGTATAAATTTAAAGAAATAATAATATACTTGATTATATAGAAAATCGTGTGATTTTATAAAATTGTACTCAACATGAAACTTTATAAAAATGAAAATGAGAAGTAAATTAAATTTTATTTAACTCAACTCTTTTATGTTTTGTGCAAAACATAAAACTATGACTAAAAAAAAGCATATTCCAATAAAATATTCATGCCCCGTTAACATTTATAGTACTCAATTATGTATATTACTCATTTTTAAAGTTTTGGTGTTTAGTATTGTTTTGTGAAACCTCAAGTATAGTTGATGCATTTTACCCTAAAAATATTTTAATTTTTATAATGACTCTTTAATAGTTTTTATTATTTTTTATGAATATTAAAATACATAATGGTTAGTAAGACCCTACCACTTGAACTACTTGAAAGCCATTATATAGGCAAGCACCAGAAATTTTGTAAAACAAAAAAAACAAAAAAAGAAAAGATGCTAAAAGTAGTAGGTCCAATGATGAAGCGACATGTGGCAGTCATAGTTGGGTTGGCGCATACCACAGGATGCAACACCGTATTCAATGACGCCCTTCAACAGGCACTACTATCACGTGACACCCTAGTCAATTTATTTTTTTTTTTAAAAAAAAACACAACATAAACAGTAAAAAGATTAAAGTTAGTAATTAATTTTTTTCTAAAACCCAATTTGATAATTAAATAAAAAAATATTATTTTAGTGAAACTGCCGATAAAAAAATGTTTTTCCTCGTTAGTTAGTTTTTTTTTTTTTTCCTTTTTAACATTCGCATTTACATAGAAAACTACTTGGTCATACTTATCCAATAAAGCTGCAAAGAATAATTATAAAGACCATCAAAACGAATGGGGCTTATAAGGTACACAATTTTGTAGGTGGTGTACTGTACATAAGTAACTAAACACCGTACAATATAATATTAATTTAATATGTGATCAAGATGTATTACTTATAATCTGTATAACAAGTAAGGGAATGCTTTACAATGTATTTCAAACTTGGACGTTTATCATGCACCCCTCCAATTAAATCATATTTTAATTAAGAAAATATTTAAGTAACATTTAAATAAATTAAATTAAATTTTCTCACTTTTTTTTTGGTTGTTACTTTTTTCATTTTTACACACTTTTTTTTGTCTATACATTTTCACTTCAGTTTTTTTTCTCCTTCTATTTTTTTAGTACATATACATCTTTGATCAAACTCAACCCACCTTATCAGATTTAAAGAAAAGAAGCAATTTTTCAAAATATATAAGAAATATACTAATGTTGTAGTACAAAGACTAAAAACGAAACAATATACCGTCCAAAAATAAAAAAAACAATTGAAAAGAAAAAAAAATACTAAACAGTAGTAATAATGTTTTCAGTTTTCATTTGCAGTGTCTTCAACAACTGGACCCCTTTCCTTCTCTCTCGCGCTACACTCTCCCTGAACAATGTATCTAGAAGGTTAAAATAAGGGTCATCCAACCTAGAGCTAAGCAGCTTCCCAGCAACTTGCTTTTATTACAGAAAATTTCAATTATGAAAAAAATCACAAAAATTTATCAAGAACAAAAAAATTGTTTCTTTGAATCTTCCAAGAAGGAAATAAAAATTACAGAAAATTCCAAGATAAAGAAATTACAAAAAAAATTATCAGGAACCAAAGAAAAATACAGAAAATTTTCTCCTAACTCTAATCTATATATAGCATGCCATTGGTATGGGAAAGGTTGGAGCTTTCACATGTGAAGCCATGGAACCGACTGCTCAGACGTAGTAGCACTGGGAAACGGTGACCATGCGCTTTGGTGTGGCTTCTACCCGTCCAGATTCGAACGTCAGAGGCAACGACAAGCAACAAGCATATTGAGGAGAGAAGAGTAGAGAAGAGAAGAAAATGAGAGGCTTTGTGACGAAGGAAGAGAAGTAAAGACACTATGAGAGAAGGGAAAAAGAAGGAAGCAGAGCACACAGAAAAAGGGCGGCGGCGGCCACGACGGCGACGGAGAGAGGAGGGAAGGTGCCAGCTCCTCTAGGGTTTTTGAGAGGAAAGGGAAGATGAATGAAATTGTAACACCTTAGATTTTTTTTTTTTAAACTGATTTTTTTTTTTTGCAATTATAAGTTAACAACTCATGGCAATGAAAATAGAAATACCAGTTCATAAATATATACAACCTGTGCACGTGATTATATATTTACAAACTAGTCCTCTAAGAACTTAATAAAAATAAGTCTCATTATACTCCTAAGAGAGAGTTTGTCCACAAAAGGTAACCACTCCAAATTTACATCAAAAGATGGACTACTTAACCCAAAAGTGAACTAGTAAGCTCCTGCTAGCAACTCCCAGGTGCTCTAGTCCCTATCTCCTCCGTTACCTGCAACACTAAACCGTTAGTTATATGAAATCATATAACCGAGTAACCCCCGGTTTATAAAACCTGTTAACAGTGTTGCAGCCAGTACTAACTGAAAAATCCCCAATATACAATCGACATACACATATAGCATAAAAATGTAATGACACGTTTCAAGTAGAGTCACATAACCTTACTCATCATGTGAGTCATCTTGAACTCAACCATTTTACAAAATTCACATAAACAATATACTATCTATTGCACCAGAACATTTCACAATAACACTCATCATACATTTTCAATATCATGAGTTATATTTTTCATTCATTTCTTATTTATTTTATGTCTTTTATAATGGGAACCCAGTGCACTAGAGAACCTCCTTTTGCATGCATCACCTGCACTATTTGTGAGCTCACTACACCCTGGACAAGCGTTCCCATCCAGAGTTTGATGCCTTTTCTGCCTCCTTAGAGGACTTCTGGGTCTATTCTTACTCAATAGATCTCTTCCCCTCCGAAGAGGTCCTCAATGCTACCTTTACTCGATAGCTTTAATTATTCTTTCTTTTAACATTGAAGTTATCCAAGTATAAGATTCTAAAACAGAATTTCAGTAGAACATATTATACTATTTTAAAATCTGAATTAAATCTACTCATTCAAAAATCATGAAAATACACAGTAATAAAATACACTTGATCCTCTTTCCATAGCCACAAGTTTCACCCAAAACGGATTTTCGTAGGCCTAGTTATGCCTTGCTAAATCCAGCTGTTTTGGTTTGGTATCTCAATTGAATACTACCTGGATAATTTTGGAATAACTAGAGCTAGACTAATTGAAATTGAGTGAAACAAGTGCCATTAGAAAGCTAACATAATTTCCTAAAACTTTGTTAGAGAAGTCAAAATCAAATTCCATCATATACTGGACTCAAATCAAGCATTAACATTCAGGCTAAATGGACCCAATCCAGAAATTGTAAAACAGGACAGATCTCATTGTAAAATTTTTATTCAATCCAATATTTGTCCAAAATTCACAAAACTTTAACAGGATATGACCAACACACCAAGGATTTATCATAAAAAATTTAACATTAAAATTCAATGGATATAAGTTGCAGTAAATTCTGGAATCTCCTTATTTTAGCTGGATTCCAACAACATCCAAAGGATGAGCACAACTACTTCAGAAATTGATATAAAATCAAAACTAAACCTAAAAATTGTGAAAATTTAACACAAGGTATATAACACACCCAAGTATCACCAGACAAAATTTCACTTCGAAATTCAAAGTAACCAGAGAGAAATACACTCACACAATTTATTTTCGGATTCAACAGTTTTCCCTAGATGAACATAGTTCATTTAAAAATTCATCAAAATTCGTGTAGACCTTCAAAAATCATGAAATTTTATTCTGGAACTCTTCAAACATAAAATAATCACCATACAAAATTTCAAGCCCATTCATCAAGGGAATCCAGAGATATGAATTTCGAAACTTCAGGAAAATTTAGTTACCTAGGCAAAATCCAATTCTTTAATCAAATTCATATCAATTTCACATAAACAAGCATGAAAACTCATCAAATATCACAAATCAAGTGACTAAGTCATTATTTAATCAGCAACATCACCTAATTCTAATTGGGGTTTTAAATTTGGGTTACCTTAGTTTAAGCCCCAAAAGCACAATTCCTCCTAATTCCTTCAAGCTCTTCAATCTCCTCTCAAGAGTACTTAGAATCCCTAACACCCACAAGTACCAAATCATCAACACCCATATTAACCCAATTTATGGGTTGCATGTTGAGATGGAAGGGTTTTGAACCCATTACCCAAAATGAGAACTTGATGAGCAAAGAAGAAGAGAAGAGATTTGCTTGTGCTCACCTTGGTGACACTTGAGCTTGAAGTTGAAGAACCAAGCCTTGAAGGTGAGGAGGAACTAGAAGAAGAGGATAATGATGATCAATGGAGAGGAAGAAGATAGAAATCCTAGAGGAGAAGATAAAAATGAAAATGTGAATAAGAGTGAGGGAGAGAGTGATGCTGAGTGAGGAGGGAGAGAAGAAAGGGAACTTTTTTTTTTTTTAATTTAGAAACTTTCAATTTTTTTTGCTAATTAGTCCCTCCATGGAACTTTTAAATATTGCAATTTAGTCCCTTCTTTCCTTTTTCATGATTTTGCAACTAAATCCTAATTCTTTTCAAAAGAGCCCCTTAAGGACTAATTTGATTTTTTTCACTAATTTAACTCTTAACTTGGGAAATTCTGGAATGTTACAGAAATAATTTAAAATTGTGTGTGGACAAAATTAAATGAGCAGTTGTGATCAATGTGGTGTGGTTGTGTGGTTATATCTTAGTGAGGTGTCACATTTTGATAGGGTATGTGCAACTATCAAGGCTAAGATAAGTTCCAGTATATAAAATCAAAACTCAATATTAAACTAGATATAACCTATTATAACAAGTTATTTGTATCTTGTGTTGGTACACCTTCTATTAAATGGTGTACCTTATAAGCATCCTCAAAACGAATGATACGAGACATGGAAATAACATGAGATTTGACTGCTTGTCCGAGCTCCTTCTTTTCTTTTTTCTTTTTCAAATTTATTTTATTTATTAAAAGAGTGGCCGTAGCCGTAGCCCATGCAAGCACTTTTGAAAGTTGAAATACAAAGATATGAAACTTAAATGGTAAAGTAAATAAATTTGTTAAAAAAATATAATTATATTTATTGTTTAATATTTTGAACGCTTTAATCATTATTTATTATTCGGTGGAATTTTTTTTCATAATTATAATTAGGAAAAATTACAACTTATCATCAAATTCGTGTACATTACACTTATTTGACACAACAAATCTACACACGTTAATTACCTGACTTCCTTGAGATTTATTTTCTATTACCTTGTGGCATTTCTTGAGGTTTGTTTTCTGTTACATCAATCTCCTTTAAAGCTTATTTTATGTTACACTAACCTTTTATAAGAATTGTGCAATTTTAAAATATAAGAAAAATCACCATAATTTTAGAAACACTAATAAAAATTAAGGGAGAGGGCTTTATTAGTCTCTTTCAAGAGTATTCATTACTGGTATTGACGAATCTTTTTTTTAAAGGTGAGCTCGCACAAAGCAATTATTGAGGAGTTAGGAAATGTCACCCAATTCCCACCAGTAATAAATTAAATTCTCGCACATCTATCTATATATCTATATATATCTATATATATATATATATATATATATATATATTAAAACAGAAGCCTAAAGACTCCTTCTGTCACATCATCCTTTCGGCTTACTTGGCACATTCTAGCCATACCACACTCTACACCAACAATTTTGTCACATCTTCATTTTAATTCATTGTCATATCTTAATAACCACCATAAAATATCATAGTCAATAATAATTCAATATTAAAATACATTCATTGCATATGCATATCAAATATATTTAATTGAGTTAAATTAATTTATAAGTAATTTCAAAATGTAAATAATTTAATTATATTATATAATGGATATACATTTAAATATTTATTTTTTGAATACATATAACAAATATAAATACAAATATTTTATTAATCATCAAAACAAATTAGAATGAAGGGAGTATAAAGAAAAATAGTAACTTTTCATTGAAAAATAATTATTTATATTTACTTTAAGTACAGAAAATTTTGTCCTGCATGTTGACTACTCCAATCCATGTGAATTTTTTTATATAAAATAAACTTCCCAAATTCAATTAATGTAATTTTTACAAAGACATGTACACAATAAGGAAAAGAAAATTGACTTCTAAAATACTAGAGCATTGTGTGGATGTCCATTTAAAAAACAAGAAAATGCAAGAAAAAATTAAAATAGTAAAAGATCATGTGAATATTAATTTGATTGTTATTATAATTTTATTTTTTAATAAGCAAAAGATAGATTGGCAAAAAAAAATAACGAATTCTATAGAATCACACGATAATGCTAATGGAAGAGAATAGCTCAATTTGATTATTATTACTTTACGGTGTTATCATTCAATAAACATTTTCAATATTAAAATATAAATTAACATTTAATATTTTAATACAATGAATACATCATTATGTTCAAATTTTTTTTATCTTCCTTCATAAAAAAGAAATTTCTAACACATTCTTAGCATATTTTTCAAAAGAAATAAAAATTATTTATTTCTTTTCAATTCGCACATCGCGCAAATTTATATTTAGTATAATTAAAAGATAAGATAAACTACAACCCTATCACACCTCGTGATAAAGAGGTAGATTGCATGTATTTTGTAACCTTTTGTAACTAAAAATAGAAACAAAGTCAATTACATATGTTTATTAGTCTACAATTGACTGGAAGTAAAATTATTTCCACTGGCAGCAAAAAAATATTTCATCAATTGAACATAATTGAAATATGTATATAAACAAATCATAATATATTATTAAAACGCAATACACTAAGATATTATAAAAATTTAAAAATGATTGAATAATATATAGCGGATAATTAAATACAATAATTTGTGAATAAACGAAAATACATGACGCGAGAATAGCAAAAAAAAGAATAAAATAAATGCCAGACGCGAGAGAATGCCAAACCATAAACCTGCCGGCAACATAATATATAACTGATTATTTTGAAGAGATAAAAGCACTGGGAATGTGAAATATGTAGGCAATGATAGCCAACTCAAGTTTAAACATGATAATCCTTAAACAACAGAAGCTATAACAGTTTGAACAAAAACATAAAAATTGAAGATCCATTTCATTGAACAGAGAAGATGAAATGAGATATACATCAGAATAATATGCATGACTACTAGCTAACTACATACATCTGACAGATACATTTGTTGATGATGATAGGCACTGGAGGCAGTCCAAACCCCACTTGGGTAAAACATTTAGGGGTCACTGTCACTATTCACTACCAGTAATAAGAAGGAACGAATTAAGGAACAAAAGAAACAAGATACATACAAGCAACAGCCAAAATCAGTGAATTGTAGTTAGGAACTTGTTGAAGATCCAAGATCCTGAGATGCCAGCATTCTCAAAAATATCACATTTGCTATTTTAATGCTCTTCCATCAACAAAGCCGATGATGACAGCTAATACAGCAAATCATCAAGACAAAATTGTACGGCTATCATCACGACATCACGATAACCCGACACGAAAGCTTCATTTTTAAGTATAATCCTGTCTAAAGAGCATATTGGTCCATGTTACTCCTTCACAAATTGGCTGAAGTTCACATATCATCTTCGGTTAGGACTGTTGAAGAACTAGATTTAGCTCAAGAGCAGACTTCGCCAGCAAACCACCTCTCCTGCACCATATGATCAGCAATAATCTATATTTAGCCAACAAAAGAAAATGCAAACATTAGATGTTGACATTAATGACGGTATGATTACCGTATTAGTATTGGAAGAATCATTTGGATCTTTTGCAGTTGCATGAAGCACCCGTTGCAGCATTCTCGTCTGTCCTCGACATTTCATACAAGTTAGCTTCATTCACATGAAACTACATGCAATCGTGAAAAGAATACAGTGAAAAATGGAAAACGTAGGTACCTTTGCTCTTGATGCAGATCAACCCCAACGGAGGGAGGTGCTGAAACAGTTGCTCGTATTGTTGGACCAAAAACTGCTACAAGCTTTAATAGCATATCTAGTGACACCTTTACATGTCTGCACAGTAAGAACAGAGTAAATGTATCAAGTCTTCTTTATATATATACATAAATTTTTACAAAGGCTACCATCGGTAAACAAACAGTTGATTTGAAGCTCCTATTGTAAGATCATGGCTCGCATATTAAAGCATGAGGTAAGATGATAGGTCCGGAATTCAGCTCTCACTATCAGATTTCAAGCCACTACATAAATGAAAATTACCTTTCTATTTTGCTATCGAACAAGCCAGTGAGCACAGGAAGTAAGCAAGAAAACAGGTCCAAGGTGAGAACATCCATCTTTTCCACAAGAACACTGATAACATCTGCTTGAACCTGCATCACCATGAAATTTACTCACGACGATTGAATCGATAAGAAAACCATAAATTTCTGGTTAGAAAGTATTGAACGCTGAGCCAAAAACAATTCACAAGAGTCCCACACAACCACTTCAAAACAATACGCACAGATTGATCTGGGAGCTTTCTCAAAGCGTTGATAGCACCCTTGACGTCACGGCGCTCCCAAAAATGCCTCACCACCTACAAATACATTATAACCACTAACCAGTCAACAATATAAGTTACAAAAAGTTTCTAGTTTTTATCTTCTTTCTTTAGCCCTGCTAAGCTGACAAAAAATAAAGTTATGCAACAGTATACAGACAAAAACTGCTATAAATAGATTGCAATAATAATAATAATAATGGGTAGCTAAAATTACCTGTAACTTTGTTAGGCGAGAGCGCAGATTACTTAACGTTACATCATGAGTTTGCATCAAACCTTCAATAATTTCCTCTTCATTTGCATCGTTTGAATCCCTCTTAGACATTTTCGGTTCAGCTTTCTGATAAAATTATAACAAGAATAAGCATGACTTAGTTGAACTGCCTCAAAGCAACATTTTGTGCAGGAGATAATGCAAAATGTACAATATTTCATCTAATATTTTGTACATCATAGAATAAAAGAGACAGTCAAATTCAGAGACATCAAATGGAAAGAAGAGCAATAACAACAGTCCAGTGGTCCAAATTTCCACAATGATGTGACCAAGTAGAGGTTCAAGAGAAAAGATACAAGGAGATAATTCCTAAAATCACAATATCATGTGCAATTTATTTATAAGATATTCATTTCCATCGACCAACTTAAGTAATTACTTCGATCTAGTGATAAATTATAGAATGCTTCAAGTGGATACTGGCAACACAGAATTTAAACTGCAGTTCAATCTGTATACAAAAGAAGATTGTTAGTTGCCGATTGATGGTTCAATTTTTTATTAGTAAGTTTATTCTGTTGACTCTGTGATTTCCATCATTAGTTGTTACAAGCTGAAAGCTTAGTAAGCTTCTAGCTTCAGGAGTGTCAAGTATAAAGTACCTAGAACAATATCAAGGGGTAAGAAGTGGTTCCTTGTAGCATATACTCTAAATAAAAGGCAATGATAGTGTTTATTTTTTCCTTAACACAGTAGCTGAGAGGTACAACATCCGCCTAAAACCTTATGCCCCAACCTAGGAGGAAAATAATTGAGAAAATATATCCTGTCAATCTTGGAGAGGGGGCTAAATGCTAATCTCCCCATTCCATTATTCTCTCCTTATTTACACCTTATATAACATCAATCATAGTTCTGTTGTAATAAAAGAAACTCCCTTAAACATTAAAACTTTCCTAGGTACTTTATAATTCTTAACAAAATTAAAGAAAGAAAGAGAAAAATGAGAACATATGCACAAGAAAAACTGAGAAACCAAGACCTGAAAAGAATAAAATACAGATTTTCCTGATATCATGTTAAATTACAGATGCTTAAAACTCGACAAAAAATAGAACACAAATATGGATAATCAAATTATCAAGCTAAGCACAATCTCTATTGGATGCTGCTGGCTTATAAGCTATATACTGTGACCTACATATAACAAACAAGATTTTCACCAAATATTAGAAGCTACAGTAGAGAAACCGGTATTTAACTTCTGTAAAGCTGGGCAAGGATTTTACCAGTATGTTGGAAGATTTATCAGTTTCAGATACTGTGTTGGGAATTGGGAGCATATTGTTTCGATCTTCATCACGGGGAATTCTTTCTCTCCTTTCCAACACTGTGTTCGGAATGGGGGGCATATTGTTTCGATCTTCAGCACGGGGAATTCTTTCTCTCCTCTCAAATATTGTGTTGGGAATTGGGGGCGTAATGTTTCGATCCTCATCACGGGGAATTCTTTCTCTCCTTTCAAATACTGCGGTGGGAATGGGGGGCATATTGTTTCGATCTTCATCACGGGGAATTTTTTCTCTCCTCTCAAATACCGCGGTGGGAATGGGGGGCGTATTGTTTCGATCTTCATCACGGGGAATTCTTTCTCTCCTCTCAAATACTGCGGTGGGAATGGGGGGTGTATTGTTTCGATCTTCATCACGGGGAATTCTTTCTCTCCTCTCAAATACTGCGGTGGGAATGGGGGGCATATTTTTTCGATCTTCATCACGGGGAATTCTTTCTCTCCTCTCAAATACTGCGGTGGGGGATATGTTAATTTGATCTTCATTGTGAATTGTTTCCCTTGTTTCATTTATTGTGGGGAGGGATGCATTAGTTTGATCTACATCGATTTGAATTATTTCCCGTCTTTCAAATCTCTCAACCAGAGAGCGGGTCCTTCCTCGTACAACCGCAACTGCCAGAATAGAATTAAAAAAAATGTTCAATTTTCAGTGGCTTTTATATTATACAAAACTACATATATAAGGGATAGCAGACCTCCATTGACATATTTAACCGGACTAATCTCTTCATTGCAAGGAGAAGATTTATCACCTGAAACATATCAAGAAAATCACTTGTGAACTCAAAAAGCTCAACTTTAATGAGTTAATCATAATATGCCACATAACATCTCTGTTTGAATGACCTTATGCATGGAAGGTCATCTCTTTACTAAAGCAGAACCAAAATGTCAACTAGCTACTTGTTAGAATATCTGCTTTTTCACATCCCTAAGAAGAGCTTATCTGTCAAGAGTCTTGACCGACAATATGTTCACTATTTTATATATGAAATTTAAGTTGAAAATAAGAAGAATAAGTTACTGTAGATAATTTCAATAACATCTTGACAGATTTAACAAGTAAGGTCCAAATGTAAATATTTGAGATGAGAAACAAAATACAATTGAACTAAGATGTTTTTCTGGGATTTAAGGTAGCATGTCAGATCAACTTAAGTGTAGGCTGGTGCTGGAGTCTAAGGGAAAAATGATAATTCAATCAATGAGAAGTTAAATGGTTCAGGGCAATGATTTCAGCAAACAATCTACCCATGCTATAAAGTATAAACTAGATATAGGAGATTAAGAGAATTAGATAAGGATATATTATCAGCAATAACCTTCATTTGACCTATTGAGTGGTTGAATAAAAAGACTTACATTTAGCTTGTTCAGCAAATCTGTCAGGAGATACAGTCTTGTCAAACTTGTCTATTACACTATTGATAGGATGCTTATCTTCACAAGATTCTTTGACTTCTTTCTGAGATCCTATATTCCTCTGGAATTTAGCATTTTTTGGGCTGTCTAATTTACTAGCAGTATCACAAAAAGTTCCAGAATTCGCATCTTCGGAAAACTTGTCAACATCAAATCTGCCAGTGGATGCTCTCCGTACATGAGCTGGTCTAAGTAACATCCCAGGCTTTGTCTTTGAAAAGGTGATGGTCTCTTTTCCAGGTTTTGCTGAGTCCTTAACATCAGTGATGTCCCGAGGTACAATGTTTGGCACAGTGGAAGACTTCTTAACTGCTTGTTCATTTGATTTTACATGGACTCCTGATGCAGGACCTGATGCAGGACTCTGCTTCACTGTTCCCAAGTTACATATTTCCTTGGATTCCTCTGGAAGATCCACTTTTGGAGAGTTAAAAGAGCCTGATCTTTGTAAAGCAATCGGTTTTCCGCCAGAAGCTTTATACAGAAAAAAAAAATAGCATTTTTATCAGATACACAATGCACAAGTAATCAGAATATAAATACATTGACACCAGAACAAAGATGTATATGCATGTCCACGTATGCATGTATGCGTGTATCCTCCTAATCTGCACTCATCATGTCAAGAAATTCACCAGATGCTTGTATGAAAATTAGGTTCCCAGCTTGAGTAACTTTAAATTGTCAATAAATCCTTGATCCTTCACTAAACAAAACAACCCTCGATGCATTCATAGCATCCTATCAATGAATCTGATTAGAGTGCTATTTCGTGCAGACTATTTTGTAAACTCAATTGTTTTAAAACTCCAACAAATCCAAATCTAAACTTAGATCAACATCATCAGGAGTGGAGCGTACAGCTAAAAGCTAAACCAGTCAAAGGTCCATACAAGTTGGGTTTCTCAACTTAACCAATGCCATTATGGGCCAGCTATCACTTGACACTTTTGAGAATGCTAGACTTGTGGAAATTAGCAAAACATTAAATGCAGCAATAGTCTGCCATTAAATGCAGCAATAACGGTGCAATTAATTAATACAGAATTTCAGTATTCAAAGAATAACAAAGGAAGGACCAAAAATCAGTGGCTTACAATCAATATATATATTCTTTATCTCTTTTGACTCTTCAGGATACATGCTGCGAAACCCAGAAATTGGTCCTCCATCAACCGCTACTTTCTCTAGTTTACTTTCCTTGGTAAGTTTTTGCTCTGTGCCTTCATTTTCCTTGGGATCCAAAGCAGCACCATATGGCTCAATAAGCTGACACATTGAATCTAACACTCAGAACGTTGGCTAACATAGAATAAAAAACTATGCATGCATATCAAAATATTTTTTATTCACAGATTAAAATGGATGCCAAGTACTCAGGTTGCAGCTACCAACATGTCCTCCCAAGTGATGGCAATGGCATGGCACCACACAGCCATTAAAGTATGAATTCACAATTGCTAATTTTACAATTTTATATTTTTATATATTTATAACAACAAGATCGTGTTTTAAATTGAAAAAGTAAAAGCAAAAATTAATCAAGATGATTGTGGATCCTACCGATATATCTGCTACCCAAACACCAACAGAATTTCGGTAGAATGAGCACCCTAAAAGTTTCCCATCATGAATACAAAGATCACCAAGTGTCGTCCATCCCATATCAACAGCATCATGACATATAACAGGTTCCCATGAATACACCTGCAACATATTAGCAGTGCCAGGCATATCTTTATCTGTTCCCATGTGCAGCATAATCAATTTAATATGATCTAAAAATCACAATAGTCTTTACCTTCAAACCATCTTCATGTCCAGCAAATAGGGTCCTTCCATCAGGGTGGAAGGCTATTGAGCGTACCCCTGTAGTCTAATAAACAGTAACATGATATAATTCAGATACGTATAATAAACTAAGAGCAATGCAATTTATACTCCTCAGCGAAGTTGACTTTTATTTGTGACAGTACATGTGCATGCATTTGTGAGAATAAATGAGTTTCCTTTAGAAGAAAGGCCAAATGAGAGAGTTCATGCAAAAAAATATAATTTTATTGCACAGTTTAGAATGATCAAATGCAATAAATTAGATATATCACTATAGTTGACATTTATATGCTCAAAACTAAGACAAGATACACTAGTATTGGAAGGTTAACGAAAATCTGAGATGTTTCTAACCATAACTACATCAATAATTATTTACCAAAAATCTCATAAGCAACAAACAGCATTGTGGTGACAAACTGATAAGTGTCAAGAATGGTTATTCAGCAATCAGCATAAAAATTGCCTAAGAACTACCATGGGAGTTAATAATTATTAGTGGTAAAAAACTAGTCTAGAGGTGTTGAGAGACAGAGAGAAGGTCGCATTAAGCGGAAATATGGCATGAATGATCATAATTGTATACTTTCAAGGAGAAGAAGAAATCAGCATGTCTAGATACCTCGCGTCTGGCAGATCCAATCAGTTCAAAGGTTTCTAAATCCCAGAATTTCACTGTTTTATCTGCTGAACCTGCAAAACAGTAGGCGAATTTCAATAGCTGTTTTTTCTAACTTATATATGGATCCAAAAGAAGTTTGTAGAAGATTTGGAGATAGAGAAATCACGACTGTTAGACATGCTGAAATTAACACTATGTTAAACCACACAGGCTTTTATTATATCTTGATATAAGTTAAACTTTCCAATTTGTTAAGAGAGAGTACTTATTAAATAACTATGACAGCTACACAGTTTGGTAAGATTGTACTTTGATATCAACAACCCAGAAGTGGAAGTTTCCTAGTTTGAAGTTCCTATTATTATGAGACTTCTCACATTCATATTAAATAAAAGATTGAAGAAAGTGCTTTCCTTGTTTTGCATAGATGCCACAATAACACAGACGACTGTATATATAGGAAAAGCTACACTCACATTTGTTTTCGGTATTAATTGTAATCACATCTGTGATTTCTAGGCAGCACATTGGCAGTGTTCGTTGACTCGTTCTACAAGTATCATGAGAGGATGAATGCTATTTTAGCTAAAATGCTGAAAAGAACAAGATCCAGACTAAGACCTCATCTAAGTTCGATGTGGTTCAGTCATCTTAGAAGGAATTACCACAAGACTCTCAGGATCTCCAGCAAGATTTAAATAGCATTGAAGAACAAGAGATAGAAGGCAACTATGAAGGAATTGAGTTTGCTCACCAAGATGAAGACCAAGAAGAAAGAGATGAATTGCAGCAGCAAGCACAACACAAAAACAAGGGATGAATCCCTCCTAGAGCATAAGCTCCTTATCTAAGAGACTAGCTCCTAGCTAACTCTTAAGAGTGAAGCTCTTAGCCTAAACCTCAAAATTACAGTTAGTCTACCTATCACCCCTAATTCCCTCCCTTTTGTAACCTAAAGCCGGAATCTCTTATTGGGCTTAGCCCACACACTAAGGACCTAACATTGGTATCCTATGTTGGTAATCATCTAAAATTAATCAATGTGAGCCGTGTATGATCCATCCGAGTAAATAAGTAAAATGAAATGGAAATGATATTTTCTTTCTGCTTTGATATATTGCTGGAATAATAAAGTGTGTAAAAGCTTATCGCAGGCTTCACCTTTGATTTTTGTATATTTTAAAGAAGCTTGAACCTAACACCAACAAAATCCTAAACAAAATAAAGCATGAAGCCTTGCCCAAGATTAGGTTTCGATAATATAAAACTATTTAAAATTAATTACCATAAAATTCTTACCTTTTTCAATATATTTTAGGTGGTAATGGCCTTATGTGGAGGCATTGGACCAAAAATGCCGATACACATCTTTCATTGAGGTGTTGATGTTTCATTGATCCCCACACAGATGCAGCATATCATATAAACTAATGCAGCACAGTTTTTTCATTAAGTTTGACCAAATATACAACCTTAGTAAATTTTCATTTAGAGCGTATTATTGATATTTTGAAGAGATTTTTTTCTAGGCATCTACCCAATAAAAGCAGTAACTAATCATGGAATAGAATATTTCTACAGATATTGCACATATATAAGAATCTACCACTCTGTGTTACAACTGTTCAAAAGTTACTTAAAATCACCTGTAGCCAGAAGAAACTCAAGTGGATGGAAATCTATCGACCTAATGTGTCCTTCATGGAACTTGAAGTCATGCAAGAGCTTTCCAGCTGTTAGATCCCACACCTGTACATTGGTGGTGAGGTAAGATTCATTGCTACAAAAATTGTTAAAGTTAAAACTTATTGCAACTTGCAAATTATACCATGATGGATCTATGAACTTCCATATTGTTACCTTCACAACATTATCAAATCCACCAGAAACTACCCAACGGCCATCTGGAGTGAATTTGATAGTACTGATGCCCTGGCTATGACCCTTGTATGTATGAATGCATCCTTTCTTCCGTATGTCCCAAATTTTTAGATTAGTGTCCATGGAGCCAGATGCAAAAAACTCACCAAACGGATGAAACTCAACAGAAGTACAATTGGATCTGTGTCCAGCAACCGTGCGAACCACTATACTTCAAGAACAACAACAGACATATTAGAAGCATAATGATAATTTTTTCAAATGCAGGAATTATGTATTGAGCCTAACAATTAAAAGATGTTTTACGATTCAGAAATCGAAACTTGTAATGGTACTAACAGATTCCCTGATAAAGCCATGCATGCAAGGTAGATAGTTAAACTCATAATTCATAAATCAAAGAATTGTCCTAACTCTTAAGTTCATGATCATCAAGTTTTCATTTCTCTAGCTTAAAGTCTAATGCTCCATGAAGAAAACACCATTCTAGGTTGATATGTAGCCTAAGATAATCATTGAGTCAAGGACTAAATAGCTATCTTACTCTTTGCTTCTTCCAAATCCCAAAGCTTTATCACACCAGACGATGCTCCACCGAGAACTAACACTTCCGCAGTGTCAAATGCAACAGATTCAACCGGACTAGTATGACCAGACAAACTCTGCATATATTTACAGTAAGTCAGCATTGTTAGGTCAAAGTTATACATGTCAAATGGCGCTCCAGCCATCAAAAGAAAGTCACACACAATTCATAATCAACTACTGGAGAATCCAATAAGGTAAAAAATCATAACTACACAAGAAATTTCCACTTTCAGAGTTTCTTCCAATACTGCCTGTGTCAAAAGGGTAAAACAGATAAATAAAGAAAACAAAAAAAACTAATCATTCAATATGAAGTGAATGCAAATCTTTCAGTCATATACAATGGCAATAGCAAATCAAGTAGGGCACATCAGAAATAGACCCTTCATTAAAAAATTAAAATGCCCCAGCCAATGCTCTAACAGTTGCTATATCCAAAACAAAATAGTAAAAAATGAAAGGGAGAAGTAATAGCACTCAGGCACTTACCATTAAAGAAGTTGGTTTGCCAATCGTCCACAGATTCACCTTGTAATCATCCCCTCCAGTAATGAAAAGACGGCATCCCTTCTTTCCAATATTTAAACAATTGACGTTGCTTGAATGAGCCACAAATTCCTCTAAAGTAGAATAGCTCAGGAAATCATATTAACAAATACACTCAACACAGTAAACAACAGTCGAAGTCAGATTGACGATAAAATCACAAAAACCAAGACCCCCAACAAATTAAAAATCACCACTTTAAGCCAAACCAACAAATTTATATCTTAATTTTTTTGTATGGTTACCAAATATAAAAAGAGGAAAATGCGGAATGGTTCAAATGATAGGAAAAGCAAAGGATAAAATCAGATATCTAAGGACCAACTTGAAAGTTCCCATTAACTTCTGCAATGATTTCATGGAAACTAAACGGTGTAAAAAATAAAAATTAGAAAAATAGAAAATACTCTCGCCATAACTTCCAAATTCTGTATTTTTTTTTCCATAGAAAACAAACAGACTACATCCCTCCCTGCCCCCCTCCCAAAAGGGTATAAAACAAAACCCCCAAAAAATAAATTGAAGCTGTGAAGAAACACCTGACCTAGATTTCTACGGAAACTCGGCTATAAGTAACTATTTTCTTCCCCTCAAAAAGAATCAGAAGCAGTTCCACATAAGCATTTGCTCTCGCAGAACACATTTACTTAATTTTTTTAAAAGGATACGTATTTTGTATCCACGCTTTGCCATTTTTGTTGGGCTCCTCAGTAATCAGCTCGCAAGGCTGAAATGAAATCCCTTTCTCAGAGATGAAACAATCCAGGACTTGGGTTTACTTCAAAGATAGCTCCCGCTGCTGCTGCAATCTGCTACTACTCCAGCGCGATTCAGAAGAAGAAGAAAAAGAATAAGAAGGAGAAGAAGCAGTTCCCTTGGTGGGTGGAAAATGGAAATCTAAAACAGAAGGTAGGAATTAGATTTGGTATGTCAGATGGGAAATGGTCTGAAAACAATAAGAAGAAGAATTCAGATTCAGCACTGAGAAAGAAAGTTTTTATTTTATTTATTTATTTATTTTTCCAAGGAGATCAAATGGCCAGGAACTCCTTTTCTGTGCAATAAATAGTGATACTACTTTCCTTTAATTTTTTTTTTTTTCTTTCTCACCTTTTTTGAATTTCTATTTTCCTACCCTTTTGTGTGTGGAGCAAGAACGCGTTTGCGTTGCAGTGAAAGGAAAAGAATTTTAAAAAACACTTCAATTCAGATTTCATGGTCACAGTTTTCTCTTTTGGACCCAAATACCCCTCGTTTCTGGCTGTTATCGTCGTGAAATTACCTAAAAACCTGTCTTTTTATCGCCGACGTGTCATTTCGGTTGGCAATAGTTTTTTTTTTCAAGTACAAGTATGAATATGAATGAATAAAGTATATTATATTATAATATTTATAATTTATAATTATAATTTGAGGTAAGGGTTGATAAATAGTATTTGATGTGAAGTTAGAATTGCTTCGTTGATTGTGGCTTTGCTCTGTCTGATTTTTTGTCGTCCACGTTTTAGGATGAGTATGAGTCGAACAAAACAAAACAAAACTTAATACGAGTTAAATTGTTCATGAACTTTACCTACCAAAATTTCTAATTTCTAAATATGTTTGAAAACTAAATCCCAAGGAAGGATTTTCAATTTGTTTATCCATTGCAAAATTCTAATATAGTAATCGTTTTATTGAAATGTATTTGAAGGAAAAATGAGAAGAAGATAACCTTTTTAATTATGTATCATATGGAAGAATGGAAAGAGTAAAATAATTAAAGACAAAAAATAAAAGGGATGAGAAGAAATAGAGGATAAACATATGAGAAAATAAACAGAAAAATGAGGTGGTTTGGTATTGGGTAAGAGAGATAAAGAAATAGAAATAAGTGAAAGTTTTCTCTTTTATTACATGAAAATTAAATGATAGGAAAAGTGAGAAGAGAAAAAATGAGTTTCAAAAGCAAGTAATTGGTTTGTCCACAATTATATATATTATAATATTAATAGATTTATGATTTTAATGATGAAACTATTTTATATAACAAAAAATTTTAAACAAAAAATATATTCAAAATTGTTTTTTTTTTTTGGTAAAAATATTCAAACTTGTTTACTTGATTATAAATTTTAATTTATACATTCATAAAAAATCTGAAGTTTTGAAAACTTACTTCCCATTCTCCAGTATTCGTTGACTAAAAAAAATCCTCTTTGTTAAATAAAAAAAAAACAAATTAAAGAAGGTGAAACTGTGAAATGTTTGGGCAATATCGGATATCACAAATTTTACAAATATATTGTAACCAAAAAAGAAGTTTACAAATAGAAAAAAAATTTTCATACTCACATTTTTCGTACTCACTTTATACTCATAATTACATACATTAACATATCTGATTACACACGAATTTTTGTTTAATTTTTATTTTTACGTTGTAACCACATATTTCTACACGTGTAACCACTAAATCCGAAAAAATACTATAACAAAAAAAATAACTAATGTAAACACTTATTTCAACGTACATAACCAATGTACATTGTAACCAAAAAAATAACTAATGTAATCACTTTTTTCAACGTACGTAATCAATGACTACACTGAGTACAGAAATCTATGAGTACAAAAATCAGAACTCTTACAAATACATGGTATGAATTTGCTTTAAAAAAAATGTATGGTACAAATTTGTTTGCAAGGGGGATCAACTTTAAACAAAAAAGACTTATTTGAATACTTATATTGTAAAAAAAAAAAAATAGATATTAAAATATTTATTAATTTATTCAATGAATTTATAAAGGTTGTTCACTTATGTCATCAAAATATACCGAAATTCATTTAGATTTCTAAATTTGCAAAAATAATTTATATAGATCTTTAAATTGATAGAAGTTTGTTCAGGTTATTAAGATTGTCAAATATTTATTTACTTAGATGATTTTATTTATGGTATACAAGTAAAATCTTGTATATCGATACACAACCCTTAATCACCATTGATTTATTATTTAAAAAATAAAATATCAACACCACACTTTAAATCAATGGTTGAATTTGTGTCATATAAACTTGTTCACATTTATGTTGTACATAATAAATGACATCAATAGCCATAAATCTTTACTAACAAAGCTTTTTCTATAAAAACCCCTATTAACATGTAATAAATCTAACTATTTATCAACTATGCTTGATCGTGATAGTTTAAAATACATAAAAGAAACACCTCTCTTTTTTTTGGAAGGGGTGAAATTCGTGTACACATCATCTTCATTTTCTCTTTTTATACAGTACAAACAATAGAAAGCAAAAATTTCGTTCCAACTAATTTCCATGCACTTATATTCTTCAACGGAATAATAATGTAAACAAAAATGGGCCTGGATAAATTAATTGTATTCATAGTTTTGTAATTTGTAGTAAAAATACATGTTCAAAAAACTTCTTAATAAAAAATTATGTTCAGAATATATTTTAAAAGTGTTTAAATCATTTTCTTGAAACAAGACAAAAAAAAAATTAAAAGAACGTAAATTATTATATATGTACTATATCCATGCATAGTAATTAAGTTAATAACTGTTCAGAATATATTAATCATGAGAAATAACGTATAAACTTTAAATACTAATTAAAAATGTTTACAGATAGTTTTGATTCTATATTTACCTAATCTAATGAGTAATCTAACTAACAAATTGGACAAGAAGCAATTTAAAGAGAATAAAAGTTAGGAAAATGACTTATATCGAACGGTGGGAGATTCCTTATAACATAATCTTCCTTTCTTCATCTTTAAATTTTAATTATTTAGGGGAAAACTCAGATCAGATAGTGATATATATCTTTGTTTCGTTGTCATTCAATAATATGGATGGCCATATACCAACTGCATTAAAAAACAGTTAGTTTTATGGACAATGAAACACTATAGTAGAGATAAATTTATTTATAGAAAATCTTAAAGGATACATGTGCTCTTAATTAGGTTAAAATTCCAGTTGCATAAAAAGAATAAAGAAAAATTAAATTAAAAGAATCTCCCGCTGCATCTATCTTCACTAGGGATTCAAATGTAGTGGATATGCTCAATTATGTCTTACGAATAGAATATCAACATATTATTAAAAATTTTATTAGAAAATTAAACATTAAAATTAATGGAAATATTTTTAATAATATGGGAACATTCAATTCGTGAGATATGATTGAAGGCATGATTTAAGGACATCAAATTTAAATCTCTTTTTGTAGTTGCAACTTGCACCAGTTCGTTTCACAAAATGTGTGTTCGATTTTGGCATTTTAATTTAATGGCGAAAGATTTGGGTAATAAACATGATTTACTACTGTCCTAGTTATAAATTAGTGTGCCAAAATAAAATCTGACATTTACTACTCCTACTGACATCATCGGATTTTATATATCATTCGCAAATATTTTATTAAATTAAAAAATTATTTTAAAAATAATAAAACGTATCTAAAATTATATTTTAATATAAATTTATATTAAAAATTATATTAATTATTACAATAAAATTAAAATGGAAAAAATGTTAAAATAATATAATTATTGCTTAATATTTATGTTTTCTTTTAAAGTTAAAAATTACTCTTTCTGATCCTAAATATAAGTCACTTTTAACCAAATTATCAAAATCAAGAAATGATAGTTAGCTTATTAAATTTGTTTAAAAAAATATTTTTTCAATTATACCCTCAATATAAATATACTAGTAAATGCTTAAGTTAATTAATATATTTTTCTCTCCCTTAATTACTCTATTTCTCACTGTATTACTAATTGAATCTTTGAAAATTGTAGAAGGGTAAAAGAGGAAAACATGCATTAATGAGTTAGTAGTAACTTATATTAATTACCAAAGATTTCTTCCAGAGGGCGGTCTATATATATAGGACTGGAGAGAGTAAGTGAAAAAATATTATATTTTTTTAAGATATTTGATATTGGATCAAATTATAACATATTATTTTATATTAAATATTTAATATCACCTTTAGAAATTAAAGGAAAAAAAATTTAAATATTGTAAATATATGTTTTTTATTATTTTTAACGGGTAACAGATATTTACTAGTACCCCCAAGTATTGATCACGAGTATCCATAACAAGTATTATCTGTGGGTGCAATGAGTTAGAACCCGTGATCCAACCTAGTTCATTAGTGGGTTGGGTTGAAAAAAACAAGGCTCTTTAAGAATGCGGATAAATTTAGCTTTGCTCACTTAATTCACTCTCAAATGCAGAGTGAGGTGGGTTAGATCAGATTAGCCCGTTTAACCCACAATTTTTTTTAAAAAAAGGGATATAAGGGCTTTAGTTGTAGAAACATAACATTTAGATTATAAGTTTATAAAATATTCTTAATTAAGATAATTATGTTTTATACTAGTGATGAATGGCATTTTGTTTTTAACTATTTAATTGATTAATTGATGCAATTATATTTTAATTTTATTTTTTTTAATTATTTAAGCGAGTCAATCCATTTAACCCACCAACTTGAGTGGGTTGAAATGTGTTACGTTTTTCATAGCTCACTTAAAAAGTGAATCGAGTTTAGTTGACTCGATTTTTTGCTAACCCGTGGTGAACCAATCAAGTTGGCTCGTCTTGACAACTTTAGTGTTGATATTTTTGTCATCTTTACACACAATGATGATTGCGAAATCCTTATCCCATCGACAAACTTGACTATAAAGTTGGCACTTTGCGCACCACCTAGATCTGATTGCGCACCACACACTTTTTTTCTACTCATTTAGATAATAAGTTCTGTTTATGAACGTAAATAACAAACACTAAGTTTTGTTTGCATTCTCACTCAAAACTTATATTCCGTTTTGAAACATCAGCATTTGCTTAGGATGTTAAAACTGATAGCATGTTCTGTTTCTAACGGACATTAATGTATGCTATTGTCTTGCAAGCTTACTTTGATTTTTTTGACATAGATAAAGGTTTGATTAACCTTAATCAATGATATATAATTTTTATTAAGTTAAGTAGACTTGTTGTTCAAGTGTGTTAAGATCAAGTTACATATCAATTAAAAAGAGAGTCATCATATAATATATATAAATGGTATGACAATTCTCCTCCTATGAATTAACTTTTGAGAGTGAGTTAAACTCAAACCCAAATTTTAATAAAACGAATGAGAAAACGGAGAATATTGTCTGTTTAAGTATACCATCCTAAACAATAAATATCGATTTTTAGTTATAAAAAAAAACAAAAAATCAGAGCGAAAGTCAAAACTGAAAAAAATAAATAAATAAGATGCATAATAAGATCTGGTTAGGTGATACGCAAAAAGCCACCCCTAGTAAAAGAGTCATAATTGCCTTATTGGAGTCAGGCTTACAAGTGAGATTTCTAGTATTAACAAGAAAACATAATGACAGATTAAGAAAATATAAAATCACGTTGATATTGAAATTTAGTACTACCTACAAATTTATATATAAACAAAAATTATTTAATTTATACATATTAAAAGTTAGTTATATTTAATTTTTTTAATTTTAAATTAAGATAAAATCGAATTACTAAAATAACATTCATGATATTTATTGTAAAGTAAAAATTATAATAATAAATAAAAGATAAATTAAAAATAATAACATTAAATATGAAAAAAATAATTAAAATTTGTTTATATTTTAAGTAAAGAAATATAAAAGTTTTTTTACTTATATTCGAGTCCCGAAGTAATACTATACTAATATTATAAATATTGATATCTAGTGAAATCCGTAAACATATATCATTGAGATTAAGAAAATAATGTGTACATGTTGTTTGGTGTTTGTCTCCTTTTTCCTCCTATATCACTGCTTTATGAACCTTATGAAGAATTTGCAGCCTAAGTATATATATTACGTATTTTTTTAATTGGTATAATATTGCACAAATTATAAAACTAAAGATAAAAAGAAAACTTAATATTAATTTTATATCAAAACACAATCACATTAATTTTATTTTATTTTTAATTTTTTCTAATTTAGGTAATATTACGTATAGTAGAAAAATCCTAAGAGTATTTGGAAGTTTGTGAGTTAACTAAGAAGTAAGAAATGCGACACCCCAAACCCCCGACGAAAGAAAGAAAAATTCCATAAAGTGAGTTGCAAATAAGGTTTTAAAAAAAATGGAAAGAAAGGTTTTCTATTTAGAGAATGTGGAAGAAAAGTAATTGGAAGGAAAAAAATAAAATAAAATAAAGTGGGCATGACTAGTAATTTGTGTGATGGTGGGGGGTTCAATTAGTGACATCTCTATTCTTGTGGAAGACAGCAAGAGAATGTTTTGGCGAAATATGACATTCACTGAAACATGCATATAAATGTACCTTAGCTTGCATCTATCATAATTATAAAACCTCTTTACATAAACAATTATTGACTTAGCTCAGACATGAGCATGAGATATATAGATCGAATCCAATGTCTTGAATAGATGAAAAAGTTGCTTAGCCACTCCTTTTTCCCACCCCAACTCACTGCAACAACTTAATTAGAACTCATTATCTGTTTCATTTATATTTGACTTAACGTCAACATTCTTTTACCGGAAATCAAAAATTGTTATTTTTTATTTTATGTCATCATTATTTAATTGATAGTATATTCATGAAATTTTATTTAACATCTTAGTATTTAGCATCATAAAATTTTAATCGATTAAATAATTATTTAAATAATATCAAATAATCGTAAAAGACAACAAAACCTGAAATTTTAAAATAAATGTTGTTTGGCCTAACCCCAAATTTTAGCATACATAACTTTAAAAGTTGTATACGATACACAAATGAAAAAATTAGTCACATAGAAATCTGTGTTTACGTGTTTACTTTACTGTATCACTCTATACATTTTTATTATTTCTATTTGCTATTTTTAAATTTTTTTTAATCAATTATGACATGTATGTTAAAATTTTCATGTAAAATTATCTAACTGAATTATAGCTGATTAAAAAATTTTAAAAATAAAATACTTTTCATTTGTTTTTGTGTATTATTTATTTGATAATGTATTATACACTTAGTACATCACTTAAAAAGTAGTGTATGATAAATGAAACCTGGTCAAGGGAAGAGTTGAGATCTAGCTGATTTTCTCTTTTCAACTTTTAATTGATTATATTTAAAACTTTTTTTCCAGATTAATAATAGTTTCATTTGCATCCGCTAGAGTGTCTAAAAAAATCTAAGAAAAATATGATTTCCACAGGCTTTTGGCAGGAATAACATAAAAGGCAATCATAAAAAAGAAAAAAAAAATCACAAATCCATCAATGATACTGATACAAGACACATGATAGGAAAATACATGATTGTTATTACTGTTTTCAGTGTTTTGATATAATGTTAGGTACTATTTTGAATCTCGTTTCATGATTCCTGTCATGTGCACTTGGTCATCCACGTTCTACTATTATATGAGTATAAAATATATTAAATATTAATATTAACAAATGAACCAAAAGTATACTTGGAAATATATTTTCTATTTTTAACATTTCTATTTCGTTTTCTTTGAAATTGTGAGATGTGACCCATCAGGCAGACAGGAACACACCGATTCCTTGGAGGTCGTCCAGAAAATCGAACTGAGAGAACGAATTCTATTTTTTCTTGATGTTTTTGAATTAATTAATTAAATAACATTTGAGTTGACTGACAGTCAGAAAATTGTCGTACAACCCGTGGCACCGTCATAGCAAGAAATAGTTTGTCGTTTACTGTGTTCTTTGAATTTTTATATCGTCGTTTTCAATGTCATGAACTTTCAACTCTATTGAGACGCAGCTTCTACCTTTGCTTTCCAACCAAGTGCATAAAACGACAAAGAAAAATAAAAAACAATAATAATATACGTACCACTATTTTTGTACAACTTATGCAACAGATTGGTGTGTTTAATTTAATGATGATAAAATTAATTTGCATGTAATTTATGTTTGAAAATTTTTTATGTAAAATATACAATATAAAATTTTCAATTCAACATAAAAGTAAAATTCATCTTGTTTTTACCAATTAATTTTGCACATCAAAATCAATTTTAAATTTCCCCAAACTTATAACCAAATAACTGACCAAAAAAATTAATTCTTCACACAAACATGCACTAAACATGAAAAAACACATAATTAAATCAATATATACTTTGGATAATTTAAATGTTAATATTACATTAGAGACATTTCTTATATTCATTTTTGATGGTTAAAAATAAAATAGTTAAATTGTTACGTAATAATTTAATGATAAGTTCCTTTGCATTTAGTCTGTTATACAAGTTGTATACAAACAAGAGTTATACTCAAAAAAATTACTCATTAAAAACCCCTCCAAAAATATTAAGGAAAAAAAAAACTATACTAATCATTTTTATAGGAGGAGGATGGGATTAACACCATCTTTATTGGGAATAACACCATCTTTTTTATATGTAAGAATCATAAATTTATATATTAAAAAGGATGGTGCCACTCCCAATAGGGATGATGCTAATCCCATCAACCTTTATAGGGTTCCTGCTTCCGGTTCTTATCCATTAACGCCAAACAAATTGGACAAGGATTCTCGCTGTGAATCTGAGCTCATGACATCTTTTGACATATTAACATTGATATCAAAAAAACAAAAACAAAAGACAGATTAGCGAGGCTAGGATTTGCTCCACCCAAGTTGGGTTTAATGTCATCCCAGCAATTTTTTTTTAACAAAATTGCCCTTTCTAAACGCAAAAGTGCAGATTTTAACTTGATGGTAACACCGTCCCCACAACACCAATTCTGTGTGCTCCTGTCCAAAATTTTTAAAACCTTGTCTTTAAAAAGCTAAACATCACACATCATCCAATTTTTAGATTCCAGTGTTTGAAAATTTTTTGGATGCTACCATCTAGAAGAGAAGTGATGCCAATCCCAACGTCCGAAAACAGTGAACTATAAATTTCGGCACAGTACTCTTGCTAATTAATAAATTAGTAAGCAGATTTTCCACGTTACTACATAACAAAACAATCAAAATCACAATATCAAATTCATTAAAGAATAGAAAGGTAAAGGGCCCAGAAATTTTGGTAATCAAACCTATCTCTCTGTGGCTCCAGCTCCTAGCTAAGGGGGTTCATCATCACACAGTGATAGCTACATGTTCTTTTACATCATTCGCAATAGATCTTGAACAATTTCTGACATTGCTGGCCGGAATTCAGGTTCACGCTGGAACAAAATTATTAACAAAAGAATAAAAGATGGGCAACAAGGTGTTATTCATTTATACATCTTTTAAAGTTATATAATCCTTATCCTTATTTCTTTTTTATTTCTTATAACTCAGCCTGCGGATAAAACATTGCACGTTTTGCAGTCACAGCAAATGGTACTTGCGACAATTCATGTCATAGTTGCACATTTTCAATTAAGCAATTACAATTTACACCTGCTATGATGCGTACCGGTTTACTAATGACACCAGCTCACCTCGAAATTATGGGCAGTGAAATAAAAAAAGTGGTATGTTAAGAAAAAAAATAGCAACTACTCACTCTAGATGGTTGCTGTATTGGCACCACCCAATGTAATTGAAGTGCAAGTCAGTCCATGCAAAACGATATTTCACTCCTTTCAAATCATGTGCCTTTAAATATTTTCACTAACTAAACAGCTTAGGGTTAGTAATGATGAAATTTGTAATTACCTTATGATTTAATTACTTTATTTTTTGTTTTCATACTTCTGCATGATATATCTTACCACGCCGACTTCCTAACTGATAACCGTGAAACTTAAGATTACCTGTACACATGAAGAAACAATATCCGCGAAACGTGACAAGGACTTCATAGGATAGGCTCCATTTAAGTTGGGATCAACCATTTTTGACAATGCATCAATGTCATGGAGCTGCGGAACTGCCCATCTCACCAAAAATTGCTCCGAGCGAGGCCGTGACCTAAAAAAATGTATCACAAGTCAGCCAGATTCAATACTTTCAATATGGCTAATGTTAATTTGGTATTTTTATGGTAAAAAAACTGCTGACCTGTCATAGGATTTTCGTCCAGTGAGGAGTTCTAGCATTACAACTCCGAAACTGAAGACATCACTTTGTTCTGTATAACTTCCAGACTCAAATTCTGGAGCACTGTAACCATAAGCTGTAAGGAGGCGTCCCGATAACTGAGATACATGCACCAACGTTAGTAAAAAAACTTAACAAAAAAAAGTAGAAGAAAGAAAAAAGTGTTTGAGGTGGCAGAACGCCTAGCGTAACACACTTAAACTCACAAATCGCGTTATCACAACACATGGAATTTTCAGGAATTCTGAACACTGGGAGAATCACAATCTGAGTCATTAAATTCGATATCCTTCAGAAGAGATATCGGAATTAGACTAAAAATCCATTTGAGTTTTTGGTATCACCTAAGATTTTTAATAATTTAAATTGTCTAATAGCTATCATGGCTGTGCTGCATAGGAGCATAAATTGTAACTTAACTCCTTTCACACCAAATGAAATTCCATAGTTTCATCTTTATTTGTTCTGAAAATAAAAGCTAGATTCCTTTTCGGTCTGACATAAAATGCTGAATGAAATGGTTTAGTACTCCCATATGAATATCATGTTTTATTGGCCATTTATTACATAATGTTGAATAGCACAAAAAGAATGTCCAAAACATAGTTAAGACTTAAGAAGCCTAGAAGCACCAGGCGTCTACTTATGAGCCTAAATTACATATCGGATAAAAATTTATTGCTTAAGAAATCAAAACTATAGAGATACCTGACCGGCAGAGCCAGAAGATAGTAAAGGACCTAATCCACAATCAGAGATGCACACTTCCAAATCGTCATTCAGGAGAACATTAGCAGACCTAAAATTTCGATGAACAATAGGTGGCCGAAAGTTCTCATGCAGATACCTTATTCATGAAGATGAAAAGGGTTCATCAGAGTTAAGGTCATAAAGAAAAACAACCAGTGCCTTAACATATAGCCGACAGTAAAAAACATAACCTCCATATTGATAAAGACCTTGTTCCCAATTGTACCAATAACTAGAATCTCAGGGAAGGAATATACTAGAATAATAGTCACTTAAATACAAAATCTATATTTCCAATCTCCAAAAGCATTACCAACTGAACAACATTGAGTTTATCTAGTCAAACAAAATGTAGTTAGATTTTGATAGTTGGTAGCTAAACTCACTCTAAAGCTCTTGCAGCTCCAAGTGCCACCCGAATGCGTGCATTCCATGGGAGTTTAATATGGTGTTCATCATCCCCATGCAGTGCATCATGTAGAGACCCATTACTGCAATACTCGTACACAAGTAATCGTTGGTTATACTCAGCACAGTATCCCACAAGCTTTGTAATATTAACATGCTGAATTTTTGAGATGCTGGACACCAATTGGAGAAATTGTTCATGATTCTGTCCCATTGAAGCAGTAGCATCCAGTTTCCTAACTGCCAATAACTACAAAGGACATTCAAAACATATAAACATGCACCAGTAAACCAAGTAACATCAGCAAAATGAGATAATAACAGATTAACAGGTCAACCCAAGCAAGGAGAAACAAAGTTCGTGCAGAGACTAGAGAGCTTTGAAAATCAATAAATCATCAAGCAATGCATTGCTGGTAATGTGTGAATCAAGGCAAAGCTTATGGTGCACCACTCAGGTTCACGTTGGGGTGCATCAATATTAACTGTTGGCTTTGAACGATCTGAAATGGATTGCCAGGAGTGCTAACTGCACATTGTAGTGAGTAGCGACTGACTAACTAGTAAGTGGTTACTGGTTATTAGCAGTTCCAAGTGGTGCTAATTATTTTTATTTCTCAATAACCAACATGAAATTTTGTTTTAAAAGGGATCAATGATAAAATCAGTGATTAAGAATTCCAATTATGCAAATGAAGCTCACTGAACAACAATGGCTTCAAGGACTTAACCACCAAATTGGAGTTTCTTCTTAGATGGGTTGCAAGAGTAGTTTTTGAGAGCATTGAGTGTGGATATTTTGTCGTGTCGTCACTTAGAAACAGAATACCAGTGGTTCAGGTCTACCCCAAAATATCCCCCGAGGTCCCAACAATACAAAAGGGCAAAATGTCACTAATGCTAGAAGCATTAAGATTCAATGCAAGGCATGTATACCAAACAATGTTGATGTAGCAGCAATTGAGCAGACACGTCAATATAAAAGATCCCTTCATTTATCATTTATCATTTATAAATAATAAATAGAAAACAAATAAACTGGAACAGTATTACCTTTCCATCAGAGAGCTCAGCCCTATAAACAGGCCCAAGGGTGCCTTCCCCAATACAATTTTCTTGAGAGAAGCTATTTGTATATTGCTGAAGTGATGCAACAGTATAAGCTTTGATGGAACTTGTAATGATTTGTCTTTCAGTTACTGTGGTAGTTACAGACGGATTGACAATGACCTTCTCACAAGGAATGGTTGGGAGAGAATGTTGCGGTGGTGGCTGCAGGGATGAAAGTTTGGAACCCTGTCCGGAATTGAATGATTCACAACCGTTGTTGTAGTTTGAAGCTAGTGTTTTCACATTTATTTCGTGTTCATCTTGAACCTTTGGAATCAAACTCGTTCCTCTATTTGAGACTTCATATTTACCTTTCTCTTCTTGATTAGTAACTTCAAACATACCCCCGTCAAGTTTCTTAGAATGTTTCTTCTTTGCCCTTTTCTTAAAGCAGCACAACATAAATAGACAAACTCCTAATGCTATAAATAATAGAAAACCTGCACCAGCAATCCAAATGACGCTCTTAGCTATAAAAGACTTCCTGGTACTTGCATAAGTTGGCGCCGTCAGTGCAGAAGGACCATATGCCACTTTCCAAGGTGATCCTTTTGGAGATGGAGCCATAGCTACAGGTGATGGGGCTGCAGCAGGAGGTGATGGAATAATAGTAGTATTAAATGGATTCCCATCTTTTCTGCAAGGGAAATGCTACTATGTTAACTTGAATAAAATATCCAGAAACAAGGTAGTGAGCTCATTTATCCTATAATGATATGCAAAGCAACCATGCCAGAAAAAATATGCTCCAAACATCTGAAATTAAATAATCCTGGCTCAATATTTCAGGTAATATTGTTATTTCTTGTGTTGGGAAAAAATTTGCAAAGCTTATCGTGTCACTTTTCATGGAAGATCAAAGTTATCACACTTGAACCAAGGTTTTGAAAAACATGAAATGAAGTTTTGCCAGAAACGACCACAAATCAAAGAAGAAAATGTTGAAATTCAAAACATGACTCACCTGAAATTAGGGATACTCAACAATTCTGGAGGAATTGGTCCAGAGAATAAATTGTTCTCTATATTCCTGCAGAATAATAAATACACAAGTTTAACTTTAAAAAATAAATAAATTAACAAAATCTAATTCCTATGAATTGTTCAACGATATAAGATAATATTCATTTTTATGTATGTAAATAGTATTTGAGTAGTAAGAATGGTACAGATCCTGAAGAGGCAGGTCCTGCAAAACATAAAGGGTCCCAGAAAGTTGATTGTTCTGCAAGTGTCTGCAAACAAAATAAAAAAAAAATAAAAAATAAAAAAAAAAAAATAACACATTCTCATTGAACAATTAGGAAAATAAAACCTTTTTGAAGCAAGCAATTTTACTCACAATGTGGTAAGAGATGATAAACTCCCTGTTGAGGAAGGCAACTGACCGCTCAAGTTATTACTTGACAAATCCCTGCAGCATAGCATGAGAGTTGAGAGGTATGGAAATGGAATAAAGACAAAGAAATGCCATCGTGATTTAACAACACTTTCTTACATATTAGACAAGCCAATAAAATGGTGAAACACATATTGGATTCAACAATGGAAACGGATATTGCCACTCTTACAAAGTGGAGAATCATATTATGAAAAATAATACCAAGTCAATATCGCAACACGAATTGCAGATATCTTGTGAACTTACAAGTTCGTCAATTGGGTTAATAAAGACAAGGCATCTGGAATGCTTCCATTTAACTCATTTCCAGAGAGACTCCTATGTATTATATATATATTTGAAAAAAATGGTTAAGCATACTGGTAAAAATGGATTTGTCAACAGATGACTTATTAGGCACAACAAGAAAATTATGAATCTGGAGATGATAAGATAACATACAAGCTCCTCAGAGTTGGGGGCAACGTAAAGGGAATGGCACCTCCAATGTGGTTGTTGCTAAGATCCCTGTGCAATTGAGAAACAGAAAGCTTCGTGAAACTTTAAGCGCAAATAATTACAATATTACTGGGAAAGTGCTGAATTTTCCCAATAAACATAAACAAAACTGAATCCTCTAGTTACAAGTGACTTTGGGCAACTTGGAGCCTAGTGCGCAAAATTTCAATGGTTACTTAGGAAGTCAATCTAATAATGCAAATTCACTCATTTTCAGATCACAGTGGTCACTGGACACAGACACTACTAAATTTAGTGATTCTGAAATACATGAAATGTTTAAACGTGTAATCAGTAAACACAGGGCAACATATACCTCTATGTTGAAAAACAACACTTACATTTCAATAATGGATGGGAAATCCAAATTGCTGCCCAGCTCTCCACCCAAATTCATGCTACCAAGTCGTCTGTCAACCCAAATATAAATTCTACTAAGCCTTATCTCAGTTATTCACATTCAGCTCTATCAATCAAACAACTCAGGAAACACTAAATGTAAAATTGTCCTTTGAAACAAATTATCTGAATGAGGAAAAAGTGACAAGATATTAACCAAAAATAAGCTAACAGAGGGAAGATGGCTATACATTGCAGTTATGTTGGAGAAGACACAAGCCACACCTTGCCACAGTTCTAAACATGGATCTCCTCCCACTGGCTTCCACCCTTGAAGAGGTGGTGAGCCCAGAGCAACATATAAACTATTGATTGCTGCAACTGTGACCATAACATATATTAAGACAGATTAGTTTATTAGATACTTCTACACTTACAGACAGAACATGCATGGTACTAAACAAGGTGAGATTAACCATCAACTTTTGAAGGAAGACACAAAAAAATCAACTTTTTCATGCAGCATAGCTAAACAGAGAAAGCACCATAGAGTTTACTTTGTCGCCGCAAAAATTCAAACGATTTAAAAAATTAAAAAGTTATCAGCTTAACAAAATAAAATTGTAGATGATAAGGAAACGGAGCATGATATTCACAAAATTTGAAATTGAAATTGGCTGAAATAGCAAGGAAATGAGAAGCCTCGACAATACCATCGACCAAGTCAGTTTCTCCAACACAGAAAGTTCCCGTGAGAATCATCATGGAGGTGACAAGGATTCGAACATGCAACTTCAAATTCGTACGACCCATTTGCTCAAAGGGGTCACTTTCCAATGCCAAAGCCGAAACAGCTATACTGAAGCAAGCAGAGCTTAAAAAAACTGAAGACAAAAAACAGAACAAGACAAAGGTAGAAACTTTCAGAGGAATCCGAGGTAATTCTGCGAAATAAAAAACACCCTTTACATATGAAGAATGCAAATGTAAATGGCAGAGAAAACGAGCCAGAAAAGAGGGTTTTTGTACGATATGAAGAATGTAAATGGTAAAGCAGGGACTTATGAATAGTTAGGTAAGAAAGAAAAATGAGAAATGCAAGGAAGAACCGAAGTCTAAAAAAGGCTTGAAGGATGGTTGTAAAAATAGAGTAGCGTCATACGTATACAGATACAGCAACTGTATTTCGTGTTTGCGTCTGAACTGTGAAGGAAGCACTGTGTCTCGTGCCGTTTTGCTTTGCTTTGCTTTCTCTATCTGCTCTTCTCAAAAGCAGAGACAAACAGAGCATTTGAACTATGATTAAAAAATATTTTCATTATATTTGGATTGAAGGGTCCACCATCACCCCATAAGAAGAGAGAAAGACTGGAATAGAATGATGGTATTTCTGGTTCTAGGCCCCACAGCGGTGGTGATGGGCTCAATAGCATATTTTCTTACTCTGTAGTCTATAGTATATTCTTTAATTTACTAGTATTTACTATTTTTTTTATAATATTATTTCTGGTATGTACTAGTCTTACGTATTAGTATTATATGTTAGTATGTCTACTAGAGTTTGACGTATATATACTCAGCCTATTTTCAGATAGAGGAACAAGTAATTTATGATTATTTCCATAATTTATAATTGCAAAATACTAGATACTAGTACTTTAATGTGATTCAAGACGTACTTTTAACTCAAAACTATTAAATTTATCAAATAATACTACATATTATTACGTAATTAATTTTCTTCCAACGGTTGGTTTACAGGTCTTGTTAAATTCAAATAATTGAGCTGTTGAAATTTGAATAATTGGTTGAGATTGTGAAACTCTATTTCAATTTTTTAAAAATACGAAACTTATAACAAGAGTCTTGAGTTGCCTTGTACGAGTAACTCAAAAGAAAAGTCTCAAGTAACCTACATAAATGCACTACACTTGAGTCTTAACTAATACTACTATTTGCTTCGATGAAAGGTTTCATAGCGGTTGGTTGGTTCATGGTTATGTGACTCGTGGCACATAATAAATAACTTTAGCAAGAATTGAATTATGAATTAGAGAAGAACCTAGAAGGTTGGTGCATGGAGAATTAACCAATTAGGGAATCAAATAGTTACTCATATTTTTAATTTAATCCAAAGTTTTAATATTGGTGACGTGATTGAAGTTTAGAGTTCACACTTATTATCTCCAGTTGTTTAATATAGATTTTAAATATCGTAAATTAACGAAATTATATATATATCTATGTAGTTGGTTAAGTAATAGTAAGAACCACCAACAATTCTGCTTTTTTTTTTTATTTAATTTAACTCCTTGATTTTGAGTTTCTAACTAATGTTGTTATCTTTAACTATGATAAAGAATCTCATTAACTTTGATTCCCAAAGATGTTGAATAATGTAACTTAACACTTAGTTCTGTTCTATATGAGCAATGTTATATTCTCTTAATAATTCTCCTAATTATTTTCTTAATATTATATAAAGTATGAAATTAAATGCATCAAATTTAAAAATATAAAAACATTGAAAACATTCTTTAATAAATAATTAGGAAATTTTTAGGAACATAAAATTAAGTGAATTTAGAATTATTCGTTTTATAATGATTTGTTCTTGTATCATTAGTAGTATTAAATAATCTGAAAGTTTCACCGGCTAACATCTCATAATACCCTTAATTAATATAGTCTGACTTATAAATATTAGAAAGAGCAATTTTTATGAAATGGAACCAACAGAACACTCTGATCTTTTTTCCTTGCACACTAATAAGTATTAAAATTAATAAAATAATTTTAATTTGAATTCTAATCGATGGGCACCGGCTAGTTTGCTGTGATTATACTACTAATAGACAATTACATATCATACACCAACTAGAAAGGCTAAAGTACCATAAAATAAAATGACAATAATAAATTGATTGATATTTGAGCTTATATATTTAATTTAATGGAAAAAGGAAAGCTCTTTTTGAACTTATATATAATTATATATAGAACTGATATTGATATGTTATCCTGATTTAATAATCTAATGCCAAATTTGCTAGTCTCTTGCATTTATTTATTATGGTCCAACTCCATTTATTTATTTATTTGGTCAAGTAATTTTTGGAGACTTTGCTGATAAAATTTAGTGGTGGAATGAAAGTCTAAGGTCCAATGGGCTAAGGACCAAATGTAACGACAATTGTTACGGACTAAATACTGTATTGAGGAGGATGAGATTAACATTATCTTTATTGGCAGTGACACTATCCTTCTTATATGTAAGAATTATAAATTTATATACTAAAAAAGATGGTGTCACTCTCAATAAGGATGGTGTTAATCTCATCTACTCTGTTTTGATTTCCAAGGCCCACTGGCCTCTTAGATTATTTTGTTCATATTCTAAATCTTTTTGTATTTGTAAAATCTTACTGAGTTGCTGACAAAAAAAATATATATATATATATATATCCTATTGAGTAAACAGTTAAATTATTATTGATATGATGAAGTTTTGACAAACAATGCAAACGAAAAATTCATTTGACTAATTAATTATAAGATTTTTCTTTTCGAGCGTTGAAGAAAATTTTATTTTTTGCTATTTTTCTCCGGTCCTTTTTCTTTCCTTTAAGATTATTCTATATCCAAGCTAAGCACATGGAAGAAATTCTAATACTAACTAATATTTTGTAAAATAATAATCAGATTTTAACTTTTTTAATGAGGCTACTTTTGAACTGTTTCCTAAAATAATTATTAAGATCAAGTCTCACATCGATTAGAAAGAGGGTCACCATAAAATATATAAGTGGTGTGACAATCCTCCTTCTATAAGCTAGCGGGAGTGAGTTAGGCCCAAACCCCAATCTTAATATGGTATCAGAGCCAGGTTAGTCGTGGGCACCACCCGCAGATGTCCAGTCCTGCAAACTTCACGCACCAGATGTCCAGGCATGAGGGGGATGTGTTAAGATCAAGTCCCACATCGACTAGAAAGAGGGTCACCATAGAATATATAAGTGGTGTGACAATCCTCCTCCTATAAGCTAGCTTTTAGGAGTGAATTAGGCCCAAACCCAAATAGTAAGAATAATAAAGTATAACAAAAGAGAAAAAAATTTAAAAAATAATTATTTTTATTATATTAAAACATGAATAGTTTTTTATTTTTAATTAAGTCAACAGACGTGGTGGCTAATCATGTTTGTTGAAAATCATTTTTGTAAAGGACAGTTAATGGCGTTACATTATCTTAAAATTTAGGGGTGAGGACAAGACTAGCAGATGGATGGAGGCATTACTAAAATAAACGTACAGCAAAAACAAAAAAGACAAATTAAAAAGCAATCATGGATTATATTAATGGTTACATGTAATCTAAGGAGGAATCATGAATCAAATCTATACTAAATTCATCTACATGTATTTGTTAAATTAATTGAAATTAAAACATTATATATTATTTATGTTGCAGGTGGTTCCGTGTTTGGCTAGTAAAAGGTATAGTAGAAACGTGAAAAACAGGATAGTGGATGAATTTCTGTATATACAATCAAAGAATGATTATAGTATATATATAAGAATAATTCTATGAAAAAGGACAAAAGGGAGAAATACAGAAATAGTACAGTGCAGTGAGTCATCAATAACAGCTCATCAATTCTAGATCTTTCTTAGGATAATTCTTGTATGATGCATTTGGCTGTTGTGGAGCACTGTATGAAGTTGAATTGGGCTGGTCTTGGTCTGTGTTGGGCTTGGATTCTGTTACCCCCCCCCCCCCCCACAAGTTGGAGGTTGAAAGATGTTTATCAACTCCAACTTGGATAGATTTAAGTGAAATTGGTGAGGGAGCAAAGCCTTTGTAAACATGTCAGCTAGTTGATTAGAGGAAGATACAGGCAGTAAACGCATCAGTCCGCGTTGCAGTTTTTCCCTAACAATGTGACAGTCTATATCAAGGTGCTTTGTGCATTCATGAAAAACCGGATTGGCAGCGATATGTAGAGCACTTTGGTTGTCGCAGTACAGAACTGACTGTCGATGGCAGCGAATGTGCAAATCGCGGAGTAAGAAATGTAACCATTGAAGTTCACAAATGGCAGATGCGAGAGCACGGTATTCAGCCTCGGAAGATGAACGAGATACCGTGGATTGTTTCTTAGAACGCCATGAAATCAATGAAAATGTCTCGAAGTAGTCAATGCCCTCAACCTGGGTAAATCCTTTTGCGACCAAACGCGCTTTATAGCGTTCAATAGAGCCGTCTAGACGCCGTTTTATCTTGTATACCCAACGACATCCAATGGGTTTGACATGAGAAGGAGTTTTGACGACATCCCAAGTTTTGTTCAACACCAAGGCATCAATTTCACGCCTCATAGCTTCCTGTCAACAAAATTTTTTACATGCATTTGAACCTCGACTTTAGATTTTAATAAGACGACCCATGTGTAGCGACTATAGTCATCAACAATGGTTAAAAAATACTTATGACCATGAATAGAGACTTTAGATGAAGGACCCCAAATATCCATGTGTAGTAGATGAAAAGGTTTTAAAGCATGAGTATCACTAGTAGAATAAGATAGTTTTTTTTGTTTTGCTAAATGACATACATCACAAGCTTCATTGGAATGTTTAGAAATAAAAGGAAATTGTTCATGCAAAATGTTGAGACGATTACTAGACAAATGTCCCAATCTAAAATGCCAAAGGTTGTTCTTAGTGATGGGATTTGTGATGAAGGAATTTGCGGATGGACTATGATTGTTCTTGTTGATTTCAAGATGGTAGAGTCCTTTCTTCAATTTAGCTAGTCCAATCATCCGTTGGGAGTTCACATCCTGAATAGTACAAGAGTCACCATGAAAAAATAATGAGTGAGAAAATTTTGAAAGAATTTTAGAAATAGACAGTAAGTTGAAATTAAATTCTGGTACATAAAGGACATTATATAAAACAAAGTGAGGAGAAAATTGGACTATGCCAGAATAATGAGCAAAGACAAAGGCACCATTGGGTAAATTTATTTTGACAGGAGGAATTTTATCATAAGACAGAAAGTGATTTAGAGAACATGATATATGATTTGTAGCCCCTGAATCTATGATCCAGGGGGTGGTGTGTGAAGCAATAAAGGAAAGTGCATGTGTGCTAGTGAAACAAGACACATAAGTGATACCCAAGTTAGTATTTGGTGCGCTGGATTGAAGAGAAGTTGAGTTGGGCTTTGGACTGTCCTCAGGGCCCAAATGGCCAGAAGCTGTGTTATGCTGCAGAAGACTGATGAGGTGGTGATATTGGGCTTGGGTGAGTGTCAACCCGGAATGGGAGGAACCTTCATCCCTGTCAATGTTGACGGCGGTGGCACTATGTGCAGGGGCATCCGTGCGCTGGTGAAAGCGTGGCCTGCCAGTGTACCTCGGGTGTCCAGGTGGGTACCCATGCTTTGCGTAGCAAATGTCGACGGTGTGTCCTTGTCGCCTACAATAGACGCATTTCTTGGTGGAATTTGCACGAGCATAGTTGGACCCAGGTGGAAGAGAAAACCCAGAGCTGAAGGATTTGCCTTTGTGGCAGCGACATTGACGAAGGTGTTGGGTTCTTCAGAGATCGACGATAGAGGTAGGTGTTGGCGCTCCTGTTGAACGACCATGGAGAAAACACGATTGATTGACGGGAATGGATCCATGAGCAGAACTTGAGATCGTACAACAGCAAATCGATTATCAAGGCCTTTTAGAAACCGAATGATGAAATGTTGGGAATGGTAGAGCTTAGTTGAACAGGTACAGGCAGGGAGAGGTCTGAAATTGTCTAGCTCTTCCCACAGGGATTTTAATCCTGTGAAATAGTCTGAGACGGATTGAGTGCCTTGCTTGAAAGCATAGAGTTCTTCCTAAATCTCAGCAATACGAAGCAAATCTCCTTGAGAAAATCTTTCGCGAAGGTTTGTCCAGATGTCAATAGCACGATTCAGGAAGATAATGCTTTGAGCAATGGAAGGTGACACAGAGTGCAGAAGCCAGGACATGAGGAGAGTGTTGCATCTCTCCCAGGCAGGGAACAAAGGGTCGACTGCTGTGGGAACAGAGATGGAGCCATTCAAAAAACCCATCTTGTTTTTACTGATGAGGGCCATTTGGAATGAACGTGCCCAGGAATGATAATTGTTGCCACTGAGAGGTGGAGCAACAATGATAGAAGTTGGGTTTTCGCTTGGATGAATGTGATAAGGACTGGAGGGATTTTGGGTAGGATCAGCGAAGGGTGATGGTGTTTGGTTGATGGTCTTAGGGGATTCAGCAGAGGGAGTGGCAGACATTTTGCAGAGAAGGCTGCTGATACCATAAAAGGTATAATAGAAACGTGAAAAACAGGACAGTGGATGAATTTCTGTATATACAATCAAATGATTACAATATATATACAAGAATAATTCTATGAAAAAGGACAAAAAAGAGAAATACATAAATAGTACAGTACAGTGAGTCATCAATAATAACTCATCAATTCTAGATCTTTCTTAGGGTAATTCTTGTATGATGCATTTGGCTGTTGGGAAACACTGGTATGAAATTGAATTGGGCTGGTCTTGGTCTGTGTTGGGCTTGGATTCTGTTAGCTAACTAAATTGCAATAATGTGTTATTGTCTGTACATCGGGGTTTATATTAAATTTATGAATCTGATGCACATATACATTCATTTATCCACCAAGCCATCACCTTTAATTTCTTTTTTTTTTTTTACTGTCATCCTGCCTGTGCATAAATGTTGGGTGGACCAATATATATGATACACATAGAATTAGTGATGACAAGACCCGAACCTGCTGAATGTGTTTATTTGGCTAGCTAACAAAATGTTATTATTTTTTTATTTTTTTCAACATGGGTTTCTTCTTCATCGTGTGCCCTTTCATTCATAATTCAGAACATATACCAAGTGATGGTCCAACCGTCGAAATCGCATCCTTGTAACAATTGGAATTGGAATAATAGGAATAGGAATAGGATGGAGTGAAACAGGGATTGTGGCTTGGGCCATATTATCATATTCATATTCATATGGGTAGGGCAAGCAATTTGACTAGATTATATATTCAAGGTCAACAAATGGTGGGTCCTATTAAATCAATCTCCCTCTTAAGATTCTACACTCACCCCCCCACCATAACCACTCATTACTGTGCTCTCTGCCTCTCCTATTCTTAATTCTTACTACTAATTAACTCACCTTGTGGGATTACCATTACCATTCGCCTCACTCATCAAAATTAAAACTTTCAGAGCCCCATTCGCAATTATTCCCTGCAGATTCTCTTTTTTCCACCCTACTACCTACTACTATTTGTATGTTTGTATGTATGTATACACGTTCATTGGGTAAAGATTAATATCATGCACAAAATGACAGCTTCGCCTTTTGCATTTTTTACTTTCTGCTCAAAGTTCATCTGTTATGTAATGTAACATGATTCTTTAACTTTTTCCTCCTTTTTTTATTAGTAAGAGTACTATTAATAAATGTTCACTACTTGCCTATCCAATCCCATTTGGTTGTGTCCCTGTTTCAGATCTCATCATCATAATAATAAATGCTTTCTCTTGACCTCTGCATTTCCATTCTCTCTTTTCTAACTACCCTTTTACCCTTTTTAAGCCTCTTCTCTCAATCTCTTGTGTCCTCTGCTTCTTCAATTACTTATAATTGCTACTACTACTTCTACATGACTCTATCCTCTCTAACCAAAACCTACTTCTTTTGTCATGTCCCACCCATACATTAGCAACCTTTGATGTTTGTGTTTTTCTTGGAACAAACCCAACAATTCTCACTCCCACAAAATGGGTTGCTGCGCGAGTAGTAACAGATCTTCACAGTCAACCAAAACCCACGATTTTGAGGCACCAAGATCAAGCAACAGAGTCTCGGAAAACAGAGCACCGCCCTCTGTTCCGGTGGAGGAAGAGACGGTGAAGGAAGTGCTTTCTGAAACGCCGAAATGGAAGCCGAGGTTTGAGGAATTCCAAGAAGACAGCAAGGTTGAGAAGCCATTGCCTTTTATCAACAAAGCCGATGAGATCTCTGAAGTCTCTGAGGTTTGCAGCTTGAGTGAGAGCGTTTCCACTACTACTGTCACCGATAAGAGAGATCACCAGGAAGAGGAAACGCGTCAAAGGGTTAACAGATCTCCGGGTAAAGTTCGTAACAATCGCGCCATTTCCGGTGACTTCGGTGGCAGAAGAGAGAGGACTGCGGGAAAATCGCCAGGTCGAAGGAATGTTGGGTCCGTCAGAGCTGTTCAGAGCAGAGACCAAATGGGCAATGAGGGAAATAGGAACCATCCTCGCCGACGAGACGCCGGAGAGAAATCCGGCAGACGGTCGAGGTCGCCGGCCGTCCGCACCGACAACGGGGCAAGCAGATCCATCGTGGGTCGGAGCCCATCCGCGAGAAGAACGAATCAATTTCAATCCCCTGCTCGGATCAGAACCGGCGCTTCGGAGAGTGGCCGGAAAATAGAGAATTCGACCATGGAGGGTGGTAAATGGCCATCTCCAGCTAAAGAGTCGCTAGAAAACCCACTTGTTTCATTGGAATGTTTCATTTTTCTGTAGGAATTTGCCAAGTCCGGGTTGGTAACGGTGGCGGTGCGGTGGAGGCACCACAGAGTAGGTGAAGTTAATGGCATAGTTATTAGTAAGTCACATTTTTCTGTACTTTTTCTTTAATTAGTGTCTGAAGCTAAGCAATTTGGGTGTAAATAGGAGAAGTGAATGGTCAATTTTAGGAGTAAGTTTATAGGAAAGAGAGAGAATGGAAAGTAGAATACGTAAATGGTAATGGTAAAAATTGACCTCTGTTAACTTGAACCACTCCACTACACTACACTGCTCTGTGACTTGTCTGTTTGTTTTTCTCCTCTGCAACTGCGAGTACATTTCAGAGATTTCTTCTTCTGCTTCACCGATTTGCAAGTTTAGAAAAGATTGCGTTTCTGCCGTATTGATTTCAGTCTGTACAAATATTATTCACCTACGCCTCTCTGACAGTGAAAGCTTAAATTTGTTCTACCTTTTATTTATTTATCGTTATTGTTAAAAAAAAACAAATTGTATGAAATTGGTTGCTGCCCTGAGTAATCTGTTGAGTAACTCAGTAACAACTGTTTGTTTTGACTTTTAGTTGGTCCAAAATCATTCTCCATTTTTTACCAAAAAAAAAAAAATCATTCTCGATTGAACTTAATTTTTTCTTATTAAATTGTTTAATTTTTATTTATTATTAATCTTAATCATTAATATTTATTTTGATTTATGGGTAGTAGGACTATACTCTGTACACGTTAGTCTTAAAAAAAATGGTTAAATTATATTTTTGGTTTCTTATATTATAATAAAAAATTTAAATAATTTAGGTAATTTAAGAATTGTATTTTTTTTTTTTGTATTTCAAAAAACTCAATTCTTCGAGTATATAATATATTATCTTTAGAAATAGTGTTTCAATTTTAAAAATATAAAAAAAATTATAAACTATGTTATAAACTTCAAAGTAAATAATACATTATCTTCTAAAGCTTTAAATAATTTATAAGTAATTTAAAAAATGTGTTTTTATTTTTATTTTAAAAAATATCATATTTTCAAGTGTATAGTACACGATCTTTTTAAAAGTTTTTTTATTTTAAAAATATAAAAATTATGTTAATTGACCTAGAATTGTCAAAGTAAATAACATATTATTTCAAAAAAACTAATTGTTTATGTAATTTATAAAATGCAATTTCATTTTTATTTCGAAAAATATCGTATCTTCAAATATATAGCACACGATCTCTTAAAAAGTTGTTGCAATTTTAAAAATATAAAAAATCATGTAAATTGAGTTATAAACTTCAAAGTGAATAATACATTATTTTTTAAAAAAAACTTTAAATAATTTAACTAATTTAAGAAATTATTTTTATTTTTATTTTAAAAAATACTATATTCTTCAAATTTATAGTATACAATCTCTTAGAATGTTGTTGTAATTTTAAAAATAGAAAAATATGTGATTTTTTTCTAAAAACTTCAAAGTCAATAATATATTATTTTCAAAAAACTTTAATTAATTTAAAAAATGTGTTATCATTTTAATTTCGAAAAATACCATATTCTTCAAGTGTATAGTATATTATCTCTTAACAAGTTGTTGCAATTTCAAAAATATAAAAATAATATAAATTAAGCTAGAAACTTGGAATTGAATAATATATTATTTTTTAAAAAAATAAAATAATTTAAGTAATTTAAAAAATATATTTTGATTTTTATTTCGGAAAACAGCATAATCTTTAAGTGTATAGTATATTTTCTCTTAAAACATGGTTACAATTTAAAATTTATAAAAAATTATGGAAATTAACCTAGAAATTTCAAATTAAATAAAAAATTGTTTTAAAAAAAATCTTCAAATAATTTTAAGTAATTTAAAAAATGCATTTTTATTTCTATTTCGAAAAACACCATATTTTTCAAGTGTGTAGTACACTATCTCTTAAAAGTTGTTGCAATTTTAAAAATATAAAAAAAAATGAAAATTGAGCTAGAAACTTCAATATGAATAATAAATAATTTTCAAAAAAATTCAAATAATTTAAGTAATTTAACAAATATTGATTATTTTTAAATCAAAACATGATATTCATCATGTGTATAATACATGATTTTTTATTTCTTATTAATTGAAGAATATGTTATCTGAAAATTTTCTCAAAAAATTATTGTAATTTAAAAATGATGAAAAATATGTAAATAGACCTAAAAATTGCAACGGCATACATGGTACAATATTAAATCAATCACACATTGATGAACAAAATTTCCCCCTCCCTCAAACCATGATCCCAATTTAGACCTATTGTGTAAATATTGTTCCACGCATGCTTTGTGTTTAGATTGGTGTTTTTCCCTTGGTGGATTTGTACTACGCAATGCATGCTAGTAATATTTTTGTCAACATATGAAGCATTTTGAACTAGTAGTACTATTTCTTTCTTTAATGTCCCTCGTCCCTTTCGAGTGTAGAGACAAACGGTTCATTTATCATCAATCATATGGAATTATATTTATATATGTGGAGATTGGAGAAATAAGCTAAGGAATGTCCAAAGTCTCAAATCTCAATGTTCAAAAATTAGAGAACGAACAGATGAGGACCAGTACTATGCATGGATCCAATAAATATTACTCCATATCCTAATTCCTAGCTAGCTATATTTTGGACATCAACTATATATGGAATATGGATATATGGACACTGCTGTATCGTTTGTGGCCTTTTCCCATTATTTTCAAACTACTCGTCACGAGAGTCTATATATGTGCAATCACTAATGAGTGTAGCTAGGTTAATAAATGAAAGAATTTGTTCCTTAGCTTGTATTTTATCCATTAATAAGAAAAAAGGTAAAACAATTATTAACTCATTTTTTTAAAAAAAACATTCATTTGGCGAAGAATAAAATATATAGGTCTTTAAATTTAATTACTATTTTGATTATTAAATATTTTAACCACCAAATTTATAATTAAAATGTCTAACAATACCACAGTTAATGAATATAAAACTTGCTAATTCCATCGTTAAATTAATATTTATTTATAGTGACTAATTAATTTTGAATCTAACACTACTATATATATATATATACACTAACAGCTTATATTTAACATATTTGTTACGTTGAACATGATGTTGACAATTATGTACGAATAAAATATTCTCAAAGGATTTTTATTCTTTTAAAAATAAGTTATGGCAGTTGATTGTCCTAGAATCTAGATCCACCACAACATATATAAAGAATTAATACTAGTGAGGTAAAACCAAGGAAGATGATTCATATAAATTATAACGTGATTAAAAAGGAACAAAGACGAAGGAGTTGCGCATAACACAAAAGTATGAGAACCAGATCCAATATATATATATATATATATATATATATAAAACTTAATTGTGATTTCTTCTCCAAGTGTGACCTCGCTGACATACACGTACATGTAAATTTCACCAAGGTAAAGATCAAAATAAAATCTGTTATAGGTTATTTTTGAAAGTCTATTTAAAAGTTTATTTTAAATAAAATCCTAAAAATTATTATTAATAACCCATTTTTAAAACAAGTTAATTAGTATAAAAACATTCATAAAGTAGTGATTTAAATCTTTAAATATAATTAAAGTATGATAATAAAATATAATATTAAAATTCTTAAAAAATAATAATAATAGCATAAATAATGATATTATTATTATTTATATATAGGCCAATCTATTAGGTCTAAAAAGTTTTTTGAATAGCATGAAACTTAATTTATTTAGTTTTTAGACATTTAAATAAGTATTAGTTCAATCTATTTATTAAATTATCTTGATTTGATCTAAACTTAATATAAATTAGACTTAAGTTCTGACGAATAATGTGAACTATTTTTATCCCTAATTGTTAGAACAAGCTTCAGCTATGTATGCACATTGCAGAGGGTCAGGGTGTGAGAAATTCAGGTTTCTAAATTTGACTACTAACCACATGTGTGCTGTGCAACACAAGATGCCTTTCTCTAAAGAATCCACACCACGTGGTCATAAAACAACACCGCTTTAGACTTGCATCATTTACATGTTTTTGACTCACACTTTCAATTCATATAAAACTATAATAGAAATTGTAACTTTTTTACTAGTAGTCGTAGAATGAAAGACTACGTTACTAATATCATTTTGTAAAATATAGGTAAATCTTTAATTTTTTAAAAAAGGTAAAACATGTATAAGTATAAATTTTAAAAAGTAAGACAATTTTACTTTATTTAATAGCATTTATTTACTGATAACAAAAAAAAAATAAAACTAAAATACAAGAATAATTTTTTTAATAGCATTTATAAATGTCTTATAGTGTTAGTGATCTTTTTTGTCTTTGGCTACATAAAAAAACTTCATTTTTTGGTGTGTGGGTTACACGCTCCCAACCTGCCCAAAGACAAGGCCCACAGCTCAAAGGATGTTAGGATTGACACAATCTCAATTAAGAACAAGATTTACCATGTTCTCAACGTCAGCATTTGAAATGATATTTGTTTAAAAAAAATCTATTCCCAACTAGTGTTCGGTGGATGGGATTAGCATCATCTCTATTAAGAGTGACACCATCATTTTTAGTATATAAATTTATGATTCTTACATATAAAATAATGGTGAGATTTCCAAAATTAGGTGTTCTCAATCCCTCTCACCCTAATGCTAATCCCAACGTCCTAGCCCAAGTTACTATAGTTTGGGGCTTAGCCACAAAAAAGGTGGCCAACCACAAATCAGGTTTTTTGAGGTGGTGGGAATATTAATAGGGGTGGTGCAAATAATCTATTAATGTTCGCTCTGTTTTGATAGCATACGATGATACAAAGGCCACAATCATGAAGCTGGATCCACTTTCTGCTAATCTACTGAGTGGATTGAATCAATAATCCCCAAAATAAAAAATCACGTATGCACATAGTTAATACATAGGACTTCTCCAAAATAAAATACATTGGACTAAATTAGTTCTGGACAACAAAAAAATGGAGTAAATTGGTAATTTTTAAATAACCCCCCGAAAAAAAAATAGTGAATGTTGTGTGTGCTGGGAAGACTAGACATAAATATAAATAGGAAAATGCTATCAAGTACTTTTAAAGGACATTTTTTAAGGAGTTAAATATGATAAATTATTATTAAAAAATATTTTTTTTTAATTTTCAAGAGACAAAAAAAATACACTTATAATTAGTTTATTATTAATAATAACCTTAACAAGTGTCATGTTTACAAGACTCATATAAACATTATACTTATGTTTCTTTTTAAGTGTTTCTTTAGATAGTAAATTTTTATTTCTTATGTTTCTTTTTATGTGTTTGTTTACATAGTAAATTTTTTTATTTATATTTAACTGTTCACGTGTATTTTTAAAATAATCTAAATTACACTTTTATCAATCTTTATGTTTAATTAAGATAGTATTTAATGTTTTTTTCTGGTAAAAAGATAGTATTTAATGTTTAAATGCTAATCCAATATTTGATAAAAAAAAATGCTAATCCAATAAAAAGAGATAATAAATGATAATATAGAGAGCTTAAAAATATTTAAATAAAAATAAAATTATTTATTGTATTTTTTAAACTACATAATTTAGACAGTTAAATAAAAACTTTGAGAGTAAGTTATTATGAGGAAACAAAATTATTGGAGTTTGCGCGTGCGTTTTTGGGTTTGATGATCATTGCATGTTAAAGTAGGGTCGTTGTCTGTCTGAGATGAACAGAAAGAACAGAACACTGAGATGCACCGATGTACACCATGGAAAACCACAAGACCTCAATTTGGGCTAACATTTATACAGAAATTCATCCGTTTCTCCAAACATATGGATCTCAATAATTACCAACCACATTTTGCACTAAAACTAAATCCTATATACATCATATACTATACTATAGACTATGAAGAGAGTTCCTTTGGGTAAAAATCAAAGGAAGGAAAGAAGGAAGAAAGGTGTTTCCATAACATAAAATTCATCAACTCATTCATACTTGGTTTATATTATTAGGCAGGATGTTGTTGGAAGTTGAACATGTTAATGTATTACTGTTATGTTCATGAGAAGGCCACGAAATTCGTTCCGGGCAACACGGTGCTGGGGCCGGCTGCGCGATGAATGTAGGAATCTCGTCCCCTGGCATCATAACTGAAACCCAGTTCCCATACACACTCATCTGCACAATATTTGAAAACTTGGTCACTTGATGATATTAAATTGCAACTTTAACTGGTTTCAAATTTTACAATAGAGAAAACTTCTCCAACAATAGAAAATATCAAATTCCTTACATCAAGCATAGCTGAGATGCTAGAGTTAATTTACACCGAAAGTGGGCCAGAAATAAAACTAGAAAGGGCTTAACAAATCATTATCCACCGAAAACTTTGGAGGAAAGCAACAAATGCTTTTGTATTTTTTAAAGTTCCTAAAGCCATTCCTTTGGACAGCTCAGGAAAGATTCAAGGTAATAGTATTAGTATCAAATGTCTTACTGATAACTCCAATCATCAGAAGTTAAGAAAGTATTAAAATAATAAATAATTCTACTTTAAAATATGTTATATTATTATTTTAATGTTATGTCAGCTTAAATTCAATTACATTCCTTCTTTATGACAGTATTATGGTAGTAATGAGGAAGAAAGCTATCTGTTGAGAAGAAATTTTCAAACAGTGCAAGAAAAAATCAGTAAACCACACAGGTAAAAAGCAAGCACAGTAGAAAGCAAATAAACCAATATCATCCACAATAACTAAAAAATTACTTTTTATTTGTTTAAGTTGTAAAACTAAAGCCTTATGAGCTCATAAAATAAAATAAATATAATTAAATAAAACAATGGTTAAGCAGAATGGTGCTGCTAAATTGTTTGCATCTGAAACTAAGCTTACAAACCAAGGCCAGGTAAGTTATACAAATCTCATCAATCATCAAAGTAATTAAAGTTTGAAATATAAAATTCTTAGTGTAAATGGAACCTTCTCCTAGTGGACCTTACTTTTGTACAACATGAAATAAAATAAACAGCAGAAAACAACACATTCATGGAACCAAGCATTGCTATTTCTCTTTTCTTTCAGTCTGGACATGTTATATTAGGCACCAACATTATCCAACATCATATCATATATTTGACTTTAACATACATATATTATATAACGGACATTAAATGTGTCCACCTAAATATAAACAAACAGATGAGACATGGATCCACATAAAATAAAGTAAAAAAAAAAAAAAAGCATAACAGTTGTCTTTGGATTAAAAAATTCTGTGTTTGCATATATAAAACATGTTGAAAGCTTTCATAATTTATACTTATCACAGAAATCTTTGTTTCACACATCTTAAAAACTTGAGAGCATTGATGCTGGCCTGGTGAGGTTAAAATCATTACATAATCTAATTCCCCACTAGGTATGATCTGTTATTTACTGTAATGTTTGTATCACATAAAAATGTTGAACAAGGAAAATCTCCCTTGCATGGTGCTTGAGTGATTTTCAATTTCATTACCATAAACAATAAAAAGAATCCATGACAGAAGCCTAAGTGCAAAGCATGTTCTCTAATCCCATATTCTGCAATCCATTAACACCATTGTGAAATGCCAAACAAATAAATTATTAAATTCCATATTATTTTGGACTTTTGAATTAAAAATAAAACCTGATTGGCCAACACCAAAGAATCATTAATAATAATTTCGTTAAAGTTGAGAGAAACAATTCTACAGACAATGTCCCAATCAAATTGTGCCCTCCATCTGAAAAATGTGGTTGGATAAGTAGGTGGGCCTGTTCTGTTCCTCCAAAGGAATGACACAAGGTAGACAGAACAATTTTTTGCATGGTACTAGCTCATATCATAAAATCATAAAATAACACATTAAAAACTAAGTCTAAAATACTAAAAAAGTAGAATTAGCCATGAAGAGAAGCGTAGAACAAAAACTTGTATATAAAGTGGGGTTACCTTTTAAATTTGCAGCTAGTAGAATAGGCAATCAATGCTGAAGATTAGAATTTCTTTTCCCTTCTAAGTTGTAACCAAAGAGAAAATGCTAAAGATAAAAAAAAAACCATAAAATAAGATTAACTTGGGTTGACACTCTATTAGAGGATGCCACTATCCACACCATAGGGGTTTCTAGGCGAACCACACTTCACCCGGGTTTTAGAATACGGTGGTTTAACTAAACGGAATCTAAAATTCAAACCGAGCGAGCATTTTTTCAACTACCATATTCTAGAACTTGGGCGAAACGTGGGCGAAACGTGGTGCGCTCAAAGACATGTGTGGCAGAGATAGTAGGGACCTCTATATGAAGGACTCAAATCCTATGTCTAAAATAACAATGAGGAAGGAGGTGTGAAATTGATATAGGTGATTTCAATCCGAGTCTCCAAACACAAACACGGGTCATGTGGGTCAAGGACAATGTGGGTCTCAAGTCCCACACGAAAGATGGATAAATAAGTCCAAACACTCATGGCTAGGGACCAATCATTCACAAGAAAACTCCTCTCATCTCAATATATAAAAAGCAGAAGACAACAAGTTTCACTCATAATTAAGGTATTTTACACAACGTGTGAATGCAAGGAGAATAAAATGAAATGAATAATTTCAGGGGATGAAGTTCTTATTCTTAAGTTAAAAACAGTAAAAAATGTACTAATATACAAAGGGGGGAAAAATTTGTCGGATACTATATTCAGATTTCACAAGTTTTACCCTTTTTGCAAAGGGAAATTGGGGACTAATCACGGAGAGAACCCTAAACAAAGTAAACTAGTAGTGTATCTCTTTACCAAATTGAAGAAAAGTATAAGTATCTGAAAACTTGGTCAATTTAAGGAAGAAAGAGTAACACCGTTAACACCGTTCAGTGTTAGCTTAATGGAATAGTAATTGTCATTTGAGGAGAATATGAGAGCCAATGCAACAGGAAAATGCATAAATGCACAGATGATCTCAAAAGCAAATGTAACTCTGATGAACAATAGTAATGACGGAGATGATGAGACACAGGACAGAAACTTTTTGAATTGGAATAGAACGGCAGAGGAATTCATTAGAAAACGAAAATCAGAACAAGACATGTAAATGCAATTCTAATAGTATTGGAAGCAGAAGCAAATTTATGCGAGTGATATTCAACAGGAAAAAGAAAATAGTAACTTGTTGTCAGATAAATAGTAATCATTCATCCAGAAATCAAAATAACGACCCAAATTAAAAGCATCATATCCAGAAGAGGGAGAAGAAACGGAGAATTGAATTCTGCTTTTCTCTTTTTTCTGTTTGGTTAACGGGAAACGTGAAAGAAACGGAAAAAAATGTTGAAGAGTTTGGCACTGGTATGAAATTGGTAAGTAAAACTTACAAAACACCTCAAGACAGAGTTAAAAAGAGGGGAAAAAACAGAGTACTTGAACACTCACTTTTGGCGATGGATGACCGAGCTTCCCACCAAAACCCATCTGAGACTCGGTGCGGCGACGGCTCCGGCGACTGGAGGAGGTCAACGGCGGCGAGGCAGGTCTAAGAAACCTCTCAAAAATAGCCATAACTAAGAACATAGAGATAAGAATAGCAGTGGCGACGAAGCCAAAAGAGACAGCATTGACCGAACTATCGAAGTTGCTCCAATGTTGTTGATCTTCTCTTTGAACGTTGAGTGGGGCCCCTATTGGTGGCCATCCATTGTTAATATCTCGTACCATTACTACTTCTCAACTGCGTTTTACAATTACCATTCTTGGGTTTCTCAATGACAATGAAGAACAGAAGAAGCTTCTTCGAGTTACAGAACAGAAGAGAACAGGAGAGTAGTATTAGTACAGTGAAGAAATTCTACTATGCTACTCCTACATCTACAAATTGAGGCTTGACACACAGTTCAGAGCACTATTAATTAAAGATTCTTCAAGAGAGAAAGGGAGGAAGGAGCATGTGGGGTGGCCGGAAGGTGAAAAAAAGAGAGACTTTGGAATTTGGATAGGACCCTCTTTCTCTCTCTCTCTCTGTCCTTTGTTGTTTTCTGTTTGAGAAAAACGATGAAAAGAGAGAAACAAAAAGCTCTCTCTCACAGTTGAAGTTCATCATCGCTGAGCTTTTCGGGATTACTATTTTTGTTTTCAAAATTTAAATTTAAATTTAAATGCCCTTGCTTTCATTCTATACCTCCAAGGTCAGTATAAATAAATTGCTACTAGTATATAAATTATGCAATTATTAATTATTAAATGAAAACTGGGTAATCCGATATAGTAAAACAAACGAACAGTGATTTTGAGTTTCGAGTCGTTTGACGTTATGCATGTGTCTACATTTTAAAAATCTCATCCTAGATGCATATGCTTATCTTTTAGTTTTTTTTTTGGTAAATGCTTATTTTTTAGTTTGAGAAATTTAATCTTTTTACTTTATATTCTTATAAATTCTTTTATTTATTTTAATATTTTAATTTTTTTAAGTTTTTTATTCATAAAAAAAATAAATTAATCAAAGATTAAACCCTAATACTCATATACACATATTTTTATGTATTTGTTAATTGAATTATATGATTGATATTTTTAAATTGGGTTTTGCTATTCATTGCCCTTATGGCAATGGTTAAGCAACCCATAAATAAAAATTTAAGTATTAAAAAGTATAAATTATTTAATGCTATAAAATTATTTTTATTTTATTTTAAATACAAAATTTCTATTTATAAATAACAAAAAACACTTTTAATTTTTCATTGTATCAAGTGTATTTAATTTTTTTAATTAATATTCACTTTAAATTTTTAATTAATGTTTAAGTAAGAGGATGATTAGAAGCATATAGCAATTCTCTTTTAGTTTTTATTATGAGTGGAAGGTTTATTTTGGAGATTGTTTATTATGTTGAATTTGTATTTCAATTCAAAATTATTTCCGTTTCTATTTCATAATATAATGTCTTATTAAGAAAATTATATTTATTAAAAAATATATCAAAATATTAATTTTAAAAAATCCATATAATTTTATAAATTTATTCTCATTCTCATTTATTATTATATCAATTACATTTTAACATCTCTTTAGTATGACTAATTGATTATCAAGGGCATATATGAAATTAAAATTTTTATTATATGCAACATTCAACATGTTAATAAACTAAACTTAAAAACATATCATGGAGGCCAACGAATTTAATTCATATGGTGTGTATTTGAGTTCGAGTCTGATCAGGTTAAATTTATGGTTAAAAATCAAAATTATGTTTGAAGATAATTTTTTCATATTTAAACGGGACTAAACGTGAAAATAACTTTTTTAGCTTATTAATCCGTGTTCATTCAACGTCAATCAAAACAAATACTTAACGGGTGGTATTAGTTTATTAACATGTGCAATGTTGGAAGTAGGGGTGGATTTGGGTTGGGTTGGTTTAATTTTTACAACTTTTACTCTTTGACACAAATCAACCCAACCCAAACTAAATTGGGTTGTTTGGGTGCCCAAGTCAACCAAATTAAATTAAAAACAAGAATTCTATTTTTCTTTTAAAAAATATAAAATTTACAGTGATATAATATTAATTTTACCTATCTTTAGTGATTTTATTCGCTAAAATAAAACGTAACATTAATAATATAATCATAACAATATAACATAGTCACAGTCATATCTTATAATATAAACAAAGTAGCAATTCTAGGAAGTTTTTTAAGAGTGTGTTTGGTACAACTAACTTATAGTTTATTTAGGAACTTATAACTTATAGCTTATGGGTAAGTGAAGGTGTTTAGTGACAACATGTTTATAGCTTTTATAAGCTATAAGAGAAAAGCTACTTCAAGTAACTTATAGCTTATGAAAAGTAACTTTCAATAATTATTTCACATTTGACCATCTAGACATTTATTACATGTTTACTCTCTCAAAAAATTTATTACATGTAATTATTACTTGTCCTTTTAAGTCATTTAACAAATACTCCATCCGTCTCTAAATATAAGACTCTCTAAAAAAAATTGTCTCTTTTTATAAGGCCCTCTTACAAATTTTGTGTCAAATAAAAGGTTTTTTTATCCAAATACCCTTCACATTTAATAATACCAAAAAAAGTTAGAATTATTAATTAGGTGGAGAGAGCGGAGTTATAGTTTCAATAAAATAAAAGGGGTATTTTTGGAAGCTAATACAAATTTTTAGACATAATTAATAAGTTTAATCATACTCTTTAATTCCTGTGTATTTTTTGTAAATAGTCTTACATTTAAGGATGGAGGGAGTGTAAGCTACCTAATAAGCTAATTTACCAAATATCTCTACTCTATTATCAAATAGCTTGTCACATGTATAATATCAAGAGTATATTTATTTATTTATTGTCATTTTTTTATCCAATAAGAATTAATTAAGTTTTAAAGTTTAAGGTTGATTTAATTTATTTATTTTTTATTTGTTAGATTATAGAGAAATTAATTACTCTCTTTAATCTTTACATTTTTTTCTTAGGGAGTGTTTGTATGAGAAATAATTTTTAGATTTTCGAAAATGTCACTTAATACAATATATACTTATGTTTGATAAAAGACAAAAAAAAAAAACGTTTTTTAGATAAGTAGGATTCTCATAAATTTTAAAATGTAAAGAAAATTAATTTTTCACATTCTCACCTAAATAAGTGGGTATCTTAAACCTTTGAAAGAATTATTTCTTTATAAAAAAATATTCCCAATAAAATCACTAAAAAAATATATTTGGTACTAAACGCCCCTTTAAAGTGATTGTTATTTTTGAATGAAAAAAACGTATCTTAAAATAAACTTATTAATATAAAACAGAAGGGATGTTTAAAAAAACAGAGGGAGTATTAATAGAAATACTATTGTACTTTTTTTCCTGAAAAAAAAAAGGAGCGCATAGTAGTATCATCAAGACGGATTTTGTATTTTGGACAAAAAGGACAGCATAATAATGCATTCTGAATCTCTTAGCATGACCAACATTTTTATTTTAAAAAAGAACCAACATAAAATTTGCATTTTCGAGTATTTTTTTTTTAAAGCTTTTTATGATAATGATTTGCACCTTTCACTATTTTTTTGTGGTAAAATAATGTTTTCCATGCCTAATTCCTTTACGTATGACAGAAATTTGGATGCAAGAGATCCATGAAAATGCTTGCATACAAGGTTTTAATTATGCACACATTTTATGTCAAATCAAATTTCCACATTTTTTTTTTTAAAAAAAAAATGTGTCTTGCCTGTGTTTCACAACACTAGCAGTTAAGTTAATTAAAAGATAAAAAATTAAAAGTTTAAAAGTAAAAAATCTTGATATAATGTGTTCTTAGGATACTATCAGAAGTTATTAAAAGTAAAAAAATAATTATAAGAGCACATTGTTTCGTCTCTTAGAAATATAAAAAATTATATATTTCAATGTCTTTTTACTACATTTGATCATTTGTCAAAGTAAAATACTACCTCTAGTCCTAAATGTAATATCCTTTTGAGAAAATTTGTTGGTCTAGGATTCCTTACAAAGTTCAAGAGGTAATTATTGATTTTTTTTTTCTACCCCTTGTAATAAATGAATGAAAAATGGATATAATTAATGTATTATCTCCGGTCCCAAATATAAGACCTTTTGGAGGAAAATTTTTGGTCTTATATATAAGATCCCTTACATAGTTCAGTAAACAATTATTATTAATTTTTTCTTGTTTACCCTTGTAATAAATGAAGGGATATTGGGTATAATTAATGTATTTGTTGAAAATTTTGACTTTAAACGATGGTAAATTTAGTATATTGTCATATTTTTTATAAGACAAGATATTAAATAAGGTCGTTAGTAGTTTTCTTAATCCATGTGAATTGGTTAGAGGATCCTATAAAAATGACTAGAGATGATATTTGTTGAAAATTTTAACTTTAAATAAGGATAAATTTGTTAGATGATACTATTTCTTGAAAAAACAATACATAAAATGAGATTATTAATAATTTTCTTAATTTATATAAATTGGTTAAAAAATTCTATAAAAAAGATCAGAAATAATACGAAAGATGATAAGTTAAAAGTGTTTGATAAAATTAATTGTCCAGCCATGACTATTTACGCTACCATAAACTTAAATACCATCTTAATTACCTATCATCAAAATACTACATAAAATCTCTTTAACCAAAGTCACGTAGCTCTGGAGTATTAAGCTTAAAAACATAATACTCCTTGTGTATACATTTGCATTTGCATTTGCATTCAAGCAATGCTAATACAAGGTTTTATTGGTTTCACATTAAAAGGATATGGATATGAGACTACATATTTGATGACATGACATTGGAACGGTCGCATAACGCCAAAACAAACTATCAACTATTTTTAATTTCCCAAAGATGCAATAACAGTAAGATGAAATTGTGAAGCGTGCATGGAAGAGGTGGCACGTGCGAAGATATTTGTATGAGAGCATAATAACCCAACAGGTGGTTCAGTAAAACGCAGAATGAGAGAGAGAGAGAGGCAGAGTGTGTGTGGGACCCAAACCAGAAGGGAGTCAGGTCCTGAGTTCTCAGACGAGTGAGAGGGTCAAGTGTGTTGCTCGTGCAAGGACTGAGCCAAACATGGCCATGGGTCACGTGAATGATGTTTCCACTCCTCCACCTGCTTTCTCTTCTTTTCATGCTGCCAAAACCTTTTCACTCGTTGACTACTCTACTCCTACTCCCAAAACAATAAAATTTTAATCAATCCCACTCACTTGGGCTTTTCTTTTCTTTACTCTTCTGCTTCTGGATCTCAACTTTTGTTTTTCCACCTAGTGGGCCTCTAGATCCATGTCACGGTGGGCTTTCCAAGTTCATGTTTCACCCTACAATGCTGAGTGGCTGGGGCCTAGTTATGTTTCTGCTTGGCCCACCCCAGTTATGGCCCATGGAATACATTCTGGGCTTCTGTTCCTTTAAATGAATCGGAACCAGCAGACCACAAAAAATAAAAGGAACCAGGAACCTTTCCCCTTATGGCAATGCTTTAGTGGGACGGTCAACAACATTGACCCGCCCCATGCTAAGTAACCAACACTTTAACTTTAAACACTGTTTACATAGTGCAATAAAACAAACACATGTCTTGTGCAATAAAATAGCAATGAAGGGCCAAGTTATAAATTTGCCTACTGTTGCAACTTGAGAGTGATGCGTACCTTTACATGTATAAGGTACACCGTACACATACACAAGAATATTTGAATGTTACTAATCGAACCTTGTACTTAAACACGTATATCCTTATGTGTTCACCAACTGAACAACATGATTTAAATTTTGAATGTTACTAATTTGTGAAAGAAAAAAAATATTGAAGTAAAATAATTCGATGTGCCAACAGTTATATGGTATGGTACATATCTACGGATTGGATCGGTTTTAAGGGACATGGTCATCCGATCCGATCAATTTGTATACTGTCAGTTTAGATTGGTATGATTTGATTCTTAAATAAAAATCTGATGCGAACAGATCAAATAATTTTTGGTTTGGATTTGATCAATTTTCGATTTTGGCTTTTATGTCAATTATACACAAAATTAAATGTAAAACTAGATATTGAATAAAATATAAAACATAAAATATATAAAATTAATTTTACCAAAAAATATAAATTGAAAGAATGAAAAGAGATGAAATTCAGGAAGATTGATACAATTATAAAGTATGATATTAACATAATATTTATATCATAAAATTATAAAATAAATAAGCTATGTTATTAGTTTCATTAAATATTTACTAGTATAGATATTCTTTTTGAAAGGCTAGTAATATAAATATTAGCAGTATAATAATTATATAAAAAATTGTATATGTATTGGTCGAATGGTTGAGGAGTACTATTTAAGTAGCAGGTCCTTAATTTAAACCTTGTGGACACACTTTAACCTATATAAAAAAAATGCGGTTTGGATTAAATTGATTTGGTTTGACTAAGAGTATTTGAAATTTGAACTAATCTGATAACATAATTTCTTTTTTTTTTGTTTTCAATTTTTGATTCAGTTTAAACAATTTAGATTGGTTTGGATCGATTTTCAACACCTCTCGTTATATATACACACACAACAATATTTAATTTTTCAAACATGATATATAAATTTAGCATGCCCATTAAACTCAAGTCAATAATATAATTATTTGCCTAAATCTTCTTTACTCTTGGCCAATAGCCAAAAATTGATTCCTTTTGAGAATTTATTTTTATTATAATACTTAAAATATAAGTATCAAATATATAAGAAATTTAAAATTGAGATTCTTTCTTTTGACATGGTAGTAATGTAGCCAAGGTGATGAGAAGTTGGTCCGTAATGATAAGTCGAATGTGACCAAAGACAACTGACTCATTGAATTAGGTTAAAAATCAAGCATTCTATAAGCTAAACATCTCACACATAATGTATGTATAATCTCCCAATTCCCTTTTCTTTTTTTGCCATTCTCAGTTAAGGTTCTGAAAGTTGCACAACACAACAATGGCTACAAAGCTCTTTGTCACCCTCCAACTCCACAGGCTCAAAGCTCCTCCAAGCATCCCTGGTTGCTGACGTGTCAAATATGTGAACAACCGACATTGTTCTTGCTAGTTCCCCTCCTACCTTATAACCTGCTAAGAAAAACAACCTCGTTCCAATTGGTGCCATTGTTAGGTACATTCTTTGATGTGGTGCCCAATTCTCATAATTGTCCTCCAAAAGAGAAAGGCTTCGTTTATGTGATCCTTCTACTTCATTCCAAAGTTTTCCATCATAAGCCTCAATGTGTCCTTTCCACGCATTTAAACAATCCCCTGAGCTAAAAAGTGTCCCATTCACCGCCACTATTTGATTAGGTGGCACGTCCAACTGCCACATCCCCGCTATTAGGTCCCACTTCCCCACCACCGTGTCGTACACCTCAGCCGAGCTCCGTTCCACTATGCTCGGCATTGTTTTATCCAAGTCTTTTCTCTCTGCAAATCCTCCCACTACATAAACCTTCCCTTGCCACGTCACGCCTATACACTTGTACCTCAATATCCGCAAATTAGGCAAGGGGGTCCACGTGTTGTGATCTGGATCGTACATCTCGGCCGAAGAGATCCCACGGGCACTTCCCAGTGTGGACTTCCCTCCTGCCACGTAGATTTTATTGTCACAAACCGTGCACGCAAAATCATACCTTGCCACACCTAGTGGCGCACATTGGAACCACTCGTTGGTTCGTATGTTGTAACGGAAGACAGTTGAGACGACTTGAATGCCCTCGTCGACGAAGTCGGCTGACTCATCGGACACGTGGACTTTTTCTTTGTGACAAATTTGGCCACCAATTATGTAAATAGAGTCACCTAAGGACACCATTGAAAAGCCCTTTAGGACTTGGTCATTAATTAGGCCAGGAATTGGGCCAAGAGAGGTCCATGTGTTGAGGGATGGGTGATAGAGTTCAACTGAATTAGGGTTAGTGGTGAGATTTGGGGTTGGTTCTCTAGGACAGAACACATTAACCACAACGTAATTGGAAAGGGGGTTTTCTGGGGATGGTGATGGCGGAGCCGTTGGTCTTGGCGGCGAAGGGAGTGAACCCATTGGAGATTAATTGTGAAATTAAGGGTTTAAGTGAGAATTTTTCAGTAATTGTAGTTGCTAAGTGTTGTGTGAATGGCAAGTGGGAAATGTAATAATATAAAGGAGGGTGAGAGATATAGAGAAATGTGACGGAGAAAACAACATGAATTGGCTTGGGAGCATCGTCTAGGAATTTTACGTGGCGCTGAAATCAAAGGATTTTCTTGTGATAACAGACCAAATTTGGCTGTTATTGTACATTATTGTTATGTCTTTATTTTATTTTTTTACTTAGAAAATGGGACAAACTTGATTGAGTATTTTCCGGATTTTCCAAGGCTTGTGGATTGTAAATAGGACTTGAACAAAAAAATTATCAGATCAATCTCTTTTCTTTGGCGTGGATTTTTAGGTTAGAATTAAGATTTTGAATAGAATGGGAATGAGAAGTCAGAGAGTGAATGGATGAGATTTGGACAAACTAGCTAAGCAGCGTTGTGTTTTTTAGTTAAAATAGTTTTGAATTTCTGTTGATAAATTGAATTTGTGTCAAATTTACTTTGTTTGAGGTAAATTCAAGATTACATTCGCTGTGGCTGAATGACTTTCACCTGGGTCAAACATTATATGATATTGTTACAACTTACATACATAAGAAAATCAGTTTAGTTTGGTTAACAGAAATTCCAACATACTCCTAGTCCATTGTATCTAACATGTCAAATTATCAATTTTATTTTTCCAACAGTTTGTGACATCTGCAATGAGAAATTTGAATTGAAATGATGAGAAGGATGAGTGTATCAAAATGTATTGTATGTGCATGAGATCATCAGGAGGCTAAGTTTAGTTTTATAACTTAGGAGTAACTCATAGTTTTAAGCTCTGCTTTTTAAGTCTAAAGTTACCATTAATTAATTAGGAGAAAAAAAAAATATGTTGAATAACACTTTAATTGAAAGGAATGACAATAGGATACTGAAATAATAGTATCTTGCTTTAACAAAAAAGAAATGGTAAAGAAAGAACAAAGAATGGTATCTTGTAGGCAATGTACCAAACACAAAGAAACAAAAGAGGGAAAGAGAGAAATCCAAGGGAGACACGCTGAGAAAGCATCTAAAAAGATAGATATGATACATAACATGAAATGTGGGATCTGATCTTTGACAACTTTTTTTTTTTTTTTCTCATTAAGCAAACACTAGTTCGGCTATAGGCATAGGTGTGCTTATCAAAAAATGACCCTTTCTTTTTTCAATGCCATACTTTGGTTTAATAATCCTGCATGCTTTTCCAATCTCTCACCTTTATATGCTTTTTTAGTTTGAAGATTTGGGGTCCCATGATTAAGAATTTTTTAAAATGTCAGCATAACAAACAAGCAACAGTCACATATAGCATAGCATAGCATATGGCATGTGATTAGTACACTAAACAAAATAAAGCATTCAACTTTAAGAATGAAAAATAAATTGCATGCCCTTTAGACCATTACTAGCACCACTCTTCTAAATCTGTTGCCCATTACACCTCCAATAGTCTTGCCCACGTGACTAGCCGCTTCACATTTATAACTTTGCATAGCCCATTCCTTTCTCTACTTTTTTTCATACTAATGAAGTATGTTTAGCTCAATGTAAAAGTGATTTAATTGGAAGAAAGAAATCATTATTCTAGTTGAACATATTAGAATTTATGTTCTTATAATGATAACCGTTTATATATTATAAGATTGTGAGAACCTTAATTCAACAGGAAAAATAAACGTACACAGCATATTAATGTTGTGACATCAAAGTGAATTTTGGTGTCATCACGTGTCACATTTTTTATGTCTCACGTGAACTTGGGCAATAAAATATGACACATGAACTTAGTTAATAAAACTGTAAAAAATATTTTTTTTAATTTAAATTCTTTTCATCATAATAATTAGTTTTTAATTAATTTTAAAAATTAAATCAATTTAATCTCTGAATTTTGTAAAATTTGGGTAGTCATTATGGCTTATTGGGTTTGTAATTGTACTAAACTTTGAAGCCGTGGGCCCATTGTTGATATAGCATCAATTGGACTATGATAGGATGACAGAGAAGCAAAGAGATTATAAGAAACTAAATGTAGCTGCAGTCTGAAATCAACTAATTGACCAAAAGAGGCATAAGGGAAAGCAACTATGCCTACATTGTAATGTAAATGTCACAAGGAAGAAACCCCTCTTTTGTTCAAATTTTTGGAACTTGCTCCCCATGATATTGCACGATGACTAATTGCTTGATGTGCACTTTTTGAATGAATGATTAATTCAGAATCTTCTAATAACTTTTCCTTATAAATTCTTTTACTTATTTGATAAAAAATATATTAAATGTTATATATATTTTTAAAATATATTTTTTATTTTTTATTTTTTATTTATTCCTTACTCTATATAATGGCAAGGTGATATATAGAATAATGAGTTGAAAGATATAACATTTCAAAGCACCCAAGAATAGTTCAAAGCAAAAAGGATGACAAAGACATAATGGCACCAAGTATTTTTTTGTTACTAGTGTAAAAGACTAGCAAAAGAGAATAGGCCAAAAGAGAAGTTACATTTAAAAGGGATAATTATATTATAAATTGTCTCTTCACAATTTGTTTTATGGATAATTTACTACAAAAGCCATATTTAATTATTATAGTTAAATACATTTTTTAGTAAAACGTAGGAGTCAAACTATAATTAATCTCATTTTATAATGGAATGCACAAGAAGAAAGCGGAATTGAGTGGATTCAGCTGAGTTCAACTTCTAGCTGGTCACTTAATTGAGGGATGAGTATGACTATTATATGAGACAACGGCGTTGTCAGTTGACATTCTAACTACCTAATAAAATAAGCTCACAAAATTATGATATTTATTTCTTATATACTTGACTATTAAGTGATTTGAGAGATTTCAACTCGTTAAAATTAACATAAGACTTGTGACATTGATGGGTGGGCACATGACTAAGCACCCTCCATAAAGATTATAAGAAGAAAAAAAGGGAATCAAACGTAGCAAAGTGTCCAGCTATGATGGATAGGGGTGGGAAGGATAATGGGAATTACTGAGATGACAGTTTGGGGTGTTTGGCTATTTTATGAAGGCAGTAACTAACTAATTGGTCCTGCACCTGCATTCTGGATTCAATGTGATTTACATTTACATTACTCACACTTTTCCCTCTTTGCTACAAAATGAGAAATGACCCCTTTCCTTCCTATGCGGGGACACACACCTTATATGCCTGCCTAACTGCATCTTTGGATTATAACTATACTATTTGCATATTCTAAACTATGATTTGTAAAGGAGATGGTCTCACGAGTTTTTAACCTTGGTAAAATCATAATTCTAAGCAAAGAAATTATCTTTTTTTTGTTAAAAAATTGAACCTTTGGTTATACACTACTGCAAAATGTTCCAAAAATCAAAATTTGAAGAGATTTGGGTTCTAAGAGGGAGACAAGGACTTAGCATAGGGTGCCAATAGTTGGTCAGTTGGCTAAGAATGACAAGTCACCAAAAGGGGTACCACAACCATAACGCTTGTTACAGAGCAGTGTGGGCAGAGGGGGCAGTGAGCACAATAAGATGGTAAGTGGTGGCAGAATGAGACAAGAGGGAATTTAATCAGAATGTGTGTTTAAAGCAAAAGTCAAAAAAGTCTTTAGAGAAGAAGACAAAAAGCTAGAGAATCAGATACATATGAGATGCAGATTGCAGAAGGTTATTCAGAGAAACCCACATGGTTACTGGTTTGGCCTTGTGTGGGAGACAAACCAGTTAGGACCCAAAACGGCAACTTTGATTTGATTGATCAAACATTGCCAACTTCATAGATTTTACTTACTCTTGCCAAGTCCTTTTCTTTTTAATCTTCCATCCATTGTTTCAATGGAATTTCGAAGCTGCTTTTAACTTGTGTAATTGAGTTGCTATGGGAAAATAGACAATGATGTGCAACTCATTTGTTTCTGCTTCCATTTTCCAAGATCAACTATATCTAGGAACTCAAATAACACTTTCTTACTGTTCATCACTTCATCTTGTGAGAACTGAGGCCGTGCAAAAATGTTAAAATAATATAAATGTCAATTTTTTGGGTAAGGATATAAATGTTATTTTAATCTACTATCATTTACTTAACTTTAAATTTTTTTATCATTGATTAAATTAAATTCTGAAAATGCTACTGTAAATTAAATTAAATTTTACTTAACTTTAGTAAAATTACACCGGACCCTACCTATTTCATAATTACACATATCTCTCTCATCTTTTATCACCTCATTACATATACCTCCCTCAGTGCCAAAAGTTTGCTAATGAGATTAGCTAAGGATGCTTTGTACTGGAATTCCAGCCAAAATACATGAGTGCAATGTCAATTATATATTTGTTATCAATTTTACGTGCAAATCCAAGATTAAAATTCACAATGTAAAAATAACAAGAGTAAAGTCCAGGTATGTTAGTGTAAAAATTTGTTTATAAACTTGATAACAACGGTAAAATTGACAATTCATTCATTTATTTGGGTTTGAAATCATGTGCAGGGAATTATTAGCTAACTTCGCTAACACACTTCTAACAATAGGGAAAGTCGATGTAATTAGGTGGTCAAGTTGAGAGAAAATCAATAATTTATGAATTCTAAAGAAGTTTATGTAATCGGATTAAAGTTCAGAAAAAATTAGTCTAATTTCTCTAAAATATTATAAAATTGGTCTTTCATTTAAAATGTGATTAGTTTGTTTTAAGATGGTTAACTCTTACTTATCAATTATTCGAAAATAAAAAATTGATTGTTGTTGATGTAAGTTTTTTATATTATAAACTTCGCAATTTATTGATTAATAACTTGCGTCACATATTGAAGAGTGGTCATGTGAATCCTCTTGTATTTAATTTTGTTAATGTCGTTAGATTTAGGAAAATAATCACAAAATGCAGATTATTTCATTGAAAAATTATATTTTTTAACCATTTTTTTATTATATTGGCCTCTTTACCAAATCTCTTAGGAACATTGATTAACATCGACCTATATTTTTTTATAGAGAGATGTTTGACTTACGATCTAACTACTCACTTCTTGTTTATAAGTTTGTTGACGTTGATCTTCGTCTTGGTGATTTGGGCAGTTTTCCCTCTGCTTAAATTGAAGTTTAGTTGATGCCGATGATTCGGAGAGTCTCTTTCGATGATGAAACTTATCACTGGCTGAACGACCCTATCTCGTCGTCTGCCTAGCAAATTCATGTATAAGGTTGTCTGTGACGAAGCACATAATGTGTTACTAAGATTTTTGAGGAGATTTTGGTAATTTTCTATAAATTTTAGATGATAATATATTCGTATAGGAGAAATAAATTAATAGGGTTGATGTTGTCAACAAGTAATCTATTTGTTTTTTTTTCATGTCTTGATATTTCTTCCCATCCCAATTTTTTTCTTTTTTTTCTTTGATTTCTTTTTTTTTAAAAAAAATAAAAATATTTTCTTCTAAGACATTTCTATATTTAACTTGTATTTGAAAGGCTAAATAAGCTATATTAAATATAACATGTAACACTAACCTTAAAAGATTCATTTTTCAATCGAAAAGAAATCATAATGGTATAATATAGTCGTAGTGGGTGAAAATAAGAGTGGAAAAAAAAATGAAAGAAATAAGAATGAAATATAAAGTTACATGATAGACAAAAGAGAAAATAAGTGCAACTTCTTGTTTTGAGTGTTGACTGTCTTTTTATAAAGACAAGTCATGCAATTTATTGCGGACTTTATATTTTTATATATTATATAAATATATAGATAGATATAATATTAAATAGAATATAGAATTACTTATACTAATATAGTCTTCACGCATAAACAATCTTCTACCACATATAGTTTTTTAAGAACTAGTAAATTTCAAAATTTTTAAAAAGAACATTTGTATTAATCTCTACAACATAAATAAATAAAAGTATGTTAACAAAAAATTAAACAAATGGAGGATATTATTGCTAATAAGTACCTTAAAAACATTTTTAAGGTTTAATAATTATGTTGACAAAAAATTAAATAAACTCTTTATTTTTAAAATCATAAATACTTTCATTCTTTATAAAAAAAAAAAATTTAATACTCTTAACAAATACTCTAAAGATATTTATTAATATTTTTCATAAATAAAATGAAAATACCACCTTACCAATACTTCCAAACACAACTTAGACGTGTGTTAAAATGAAAATAGCATTTTTTTTTGGGATCTGACTCTTTGTCTTTGTGACAGTTATGCAATTCAATAGACGTTTTGTAGGTTAAAAAAAATGGTTACAAAAAAAAATATGAAATTACGGAACAATAATTCCATCTGTTTTTGAATATAAGAAAAAACTATCTATTTCACACTCATTAAGAAAAATATTCAACATCATTAAGTTTCCTTAATTACATCTGAGAAGCAATTTATTTTCTTAAGTTACCTTTTAGTATATTAATATCTCTATATTTTAAAGCAATTACAATGAATGAGTCACTGAAAATAAAAAATAAAATAAATGAACAGTATTTTCAGGTATGCTTTCGTTAAATACAGTAGAAGTACTTAAATTATCTTATAAATAAAAAAATCATATTTAAAAATGGATGAAATACTTATTTAAAAACTGCTTTAATTTAAGTTTTAAGTAATGAAGTCTTATAAACTTAACTTTGAAAGTCGGACCAACAGGCCCGCACGACCTGATTTTAACGGAAAAACCATCTTTAAAAATCTAACTACTCGTCTACCATTATATTTACATATATACACATATTTTTATACTTATGTATACATAATATAGTATTAATATTATTAGTAATGATAATATTAATTGCAATAAAGTCAAAATTTCACTTTTACACTCTACATTTTATCACTATGAAAAATAATGAATTAAATATTTTAATGATTGAATAACTTAAACCATAATAACTTAAAATAACATGTTTTGCTAAAAATATTTTGTTCATAAGTTAATTATTCTCTAATAATTTAGATATATTATGTGCATTAAAGTGTTTAATTTATTTATTTTGGTTTTTAGTGTTGGATTTGTTTAACATTATATTTATATATCTTTTTGTAAGTTCTTTGACCCACGAACCATCTTGTCGCCATTCCTAGCGATGGGAGAACCACGGTTGGAATCTCGAAAAGTGCACCAATTCGTAAGGCAAGCCAGAGTAAATGGTGCAAGGACATGAGCGTGTTTGAATTAGTTGTGAAAAATATATTACTTCAAAAATTAATTATGTGTATAATTGATTTGTGTTATAATTAATTTTTATTATAATTAATTATAACATAATAAATTTTTATTCTAATATATTTTTAAAAAAAGATTTTGAAGATAACTTTTTATGTTTAGATGATATAAGAATTGTTTGTCATGGTAGAAATAAATTTGAATTGTAAAAAAAAAGTAAATTAAAACAAAAAACTTTTTTTTGGTAACAAAAACAAAAAGCTTTAATAAAAAAAAAGTCAAAATTTTAGCTTATTTAAAATTTCTTTTCTCCCTAAACATCTTTAAGAATTGAAAATCAAAACTGCTAGAGAGTGAAAATCCATTGAGTAAAATAAGTGTGCATGACTTATTCTTGGGGTCAATAACCCTCTCTATCTCAAGAATTGAAAATTTGTAAATATTTCATTAATAAACTTCAACTTAACAAAATTATAGTTTTTCTAAAATGTTTAAAGACTTTAAAAGTTTAATAATTTAATATAAATGATAATCATGAATCATGATAATATCATATGATTCAACAATTGAGTTAACAAAATTAAATGTCTATAGTCCTTTGAAGCCAATATAGCTGGCAAGGACATGTGTGTTGGTACAGAGTTCAATCTCTAGTATTGTAATTTTCTTGTAAACAAAAAAAAAAATTAAATGTCCATTACAACTTTGAAGTTTGTCGCATAGCTCAACAAAAAGGCAACGAGTTGTTGACGATAGGTTTCAAGGTTGACCCACAATTGTAAAAGTGTACTTGCAAAGACTCTGATTGTTAAGTTAGTTACCGGCTCTGTGCATATACATGGGCTTAGTAGATGGCTGGGCTTGATCAATGACCCAATTGGCCTATAACGGTCACAGAAAACTAGAACTGGGATGCACAATGTATTCTAGATAAAAAAAAAAGGATGTTTAACAAATAGACTATTGAACCGTAAATCAATTCTCATTTTGCAAAAATGCATTCATAGAGAACTAAAAAAAAACTTTTCATTTTCAGGAATACATTTTAAACAATACTCTAACTGAAAAATTATTCTAACAACATTTTTAGGAAGGTGAGAGGGATTGAGACCACCCAATTTTGGAAATTCTACAATCCCTTTATATACAAGAATTATAAATCTATATATTAAAAAGGATAGTGTCACTCCTAATAGAGATGGTGCTAATCCCATCTACCTTTTAAGAATCCATCCAAACAAGATTCATTTTGAGGAATGCATTCTAAACTCACTTTTCCAAACATAATTCATTCTTCTAAAATGAATTCTATCAAAATTAATTATTCCAAAATCAATTCTATAAAATCTATTCTAATGGTAGCTTAACCAAACGGACTCTAAAAAGCAAGCTATAACTTTGAAATTTTAAAATACACACACTCCTTCTATAAAATAAGTGGGTGCCTACTTATTTCATAAAAGGAGTGCATTAGCAAGTTATAACTAGATGTTTTAAAAGGTGTAGCTTGCTAACGCACTCTTTCTAAAAAATAGATGGGTGTACGTTAGCAAACTAATATATATATATATATATATATATATATATATATATATATATATATATATTTGTTCATAGGAACGTATTACAACTAGAGATTGAATTTCGTACCCACACACGCATGTGCTTGCCAACTGAGCTATATAACTGGAACGGAACCCACATATATTCCCATCCAATTCTATTTGAGTAAACCCTCAAATTGGTCCATGAGATTGTATGTATCATGCAGATTAGTCCCTAAGATTTTAAAAACCTCAAAATAGTCCCCGACTTTGCAAAACTATATGCATTTTAGTCCTTTTACTTATTAAATTACATTAAAAACTAAATAGAAAAGGACTGAAATGAATGCCTTTTTTTTTTTAAAAGTCAGAGACTAATTTGAGGGTTTCATAATCTGCATGACACCTACCATCTCAAAGACCAATTTGGAGTTTACTCAATCCTAATTTGTAGAAGTATAAAAATAAATGGTGTTTTCTAATGTGTGTCGGTGTGTCCATGGGTACACGGATTTTAATATAATTTTTTTTAAAAAAAAAACTAGTTTCTTAAATTTTAAAAAAAAATACTCCTAGGTTGTTTGATTTAATTTGGAAGCAAAAGAATAAACAAAATCTTTACCAAAAAGAAACAGAAAGAATAAACAATCCTAGTATTAAAAAAAAAAAAAAAACAGAATCCTTCCAAAAAATTGGATATCAATTACCGCAGTTGTCATCCACATTTTGAGGTTTGACGGTTTAACAGGGAGCTTAATCCAACAATCCCATAATCATAGAAGATAATGCAATCTGATCGCCTAGAATGAAGGAAGGTGAGAGAAATAGAATGGTTTTGTTAAGAAAAAAGCGGAGAGAGAGAAAGGGCTTTTGATAATTTCATTATACTAAAATTCGTTCGTTATACTGTCACAACAACATTCTGAATTCTGATAGAGAAACGACCTTAATAGACCTTTGAGGCTCTCTGCCCACTGCAACCTCCTCACCGCACTCACTATTCTTTCTTTCTTTCTTCCTCTCTCTCTCTCTCTAATCTATACAACATGGAATTTTAGCATCCCAACGCCACCTTCCTATAGATAACTGTGCGCACATTGCACCCCAGTGAGAAGTGAGTGAGTCTACTCTGCGCAGCTTCTTTCAAAAACCAAAAACATTACGCCTCTCCCATTTCAGTGCTTCTTCTTCTCCAAAAACAATTGTGAAAAGACGATGCTACCTACTCTGTTTCTGCCATTTCTATTATAAATATTCGCCATTTTTTCAACCTCCTTCTTGTGTTAGAGTAAATTGCTCCAAGTTCATTTTTTGGGGTCAAGTTTCAAACTTTATGAAAATGAGTTTGCTGGAGAACTTGGAATGGGTGAATGCTTATGGCAAGAAGCGTTGCAGGAGCCTGTTCTGGAGGATGCGAGCTGCAGTGAAGAAGGCTTTGAAGAAAGGGGGAAAGCAGCAGCTCAAGTTTCAATATGATCCTTCAAGTTATGCACTCAATTTTGATGATGGTTGTTGCCATTTTCGAGACGTGGCAATGAAATTCATCGGAGATGAAAGAGTCCAGGACCTCACAGCCATGAACAACACGACCTGGGTTTATGTGGTTTGGGTCAAAACTAAGCAGTGACACGGTTGTAAATTTTTCTCATCTTTCGTGTTTAATGTTCTTTTTGGGGTTTTTGGTTTGGTGGATATGAAAAGCGAAAAGAATTGCAGGATTTTTCAAGGATCTTGTTCTCATCCCTTTTGTTGGCGTACTGTACATCCTTAAATTCTGTCATGATAAAGACTTTATTTTACTTTCGTCCCTTTTGTCTTGAGCTAGAACACGAGTCTAACAACTAACTAGCAAAGCATGGCTATATAAATTGCAGTACATGTTTGGTTTGGAGCTGAGGAGCATCTAAGTTCAAACCCATGATAGTTTCAAGTATGTAAATTGACCTTCATTTGAAGTAACATGCGTAGCAAAAATCAAATTTGATTACTTTTCAACATGATTTTGAATCCCAAACGATTTGTGTGAGCACAAGTTACTTTCCGGTTAAAAGTTAAACCAAATTATATTAACCAACAAATAGCTAAATAAAATTGTTGTCATATGGTTCAGAAGCAAACTTAAACAGCTCTCTGAAGAAGGCAGGCACGCGTTTTCTTCACCTTCTGACAGAGAATTGTGTTTCTCATTAATGAGGCGGAGCAGAGAAGTGAAGTTCTAAGGGCCCCTGGTAATGGAAAATAATGATAGGGTCAGATTTTCACTAATTTTTACTATCATGATGATGATGACGACGACAGATCTTAAGTCCTTAATGCGCAACAGAATACCTAAACAATTTGCAACTTCAGAAAAGAATTGATGACTGACTGTTATTGACAATCTTTTTGTACAACGGTATAATAACAACTTGAACAGCTATCAAGGAGAAAATGGATATCAATTTTAAAAATATCTTTCCATTACAGTACACACAATTTCAATGCCAATGACCACAACATCCTCCTCTAGAACCTCAAAGCTCCAAATTGAAACGTTACACCATTTAAACAGCAGGATCTTCTAATCTCGCTTTTGATAGATCATTTATGCGAGGATAAGCAGCTTTCTCATCCAGCTGGTTTTGTGCCCATATCAGCATCTTCAACAAGCTCGGAAGTTTTGGGTCTGATGTCAGAAAATAAAATAAAATCAATGCCACCGAATTCTGTAGATAACATAACTCACCCTAACATACATGCATACATACAATACTTTGAACATTCTTTTCACCTCAGCATTTGTTGTCATCCTTAATATCACTCAATCTGGTAAAGCTTCTATTATGTTACCAAAATTTACAACGCCATATATGCTTTTCTATAAGACTTAAAATCCCAATCACGAAAAACTTATAGGAGATAAATGGATATGCCAAACTAGACTTAAAACCAGAGCTGCATATGCAAGTATATATATGGTACAAAACAGATTTTTGCAGCCAACACAAAGTCACAAACCTTTTTCATGGCTCTGGCTTGTAAGTATGGCAGCATTCACCTCACTTGCTGTCTTCAAACGCTGTGATATGTCAAGAAGCTCTCCAACAGGACAATTCGAGGCATCTTCAAATGCAAGCAGGGCAACAGTCCTCTCCAACTCATCCAAAAAGCTTTGCTGGAGTACAAATTTCAGGTTATCGTTAGCATCAAGTGTGTGCACCAATTACATAATATTTTCCACAATAACAACTTATTTTCCCATTTTATATTTCATAACTACAGGCAATAAAAGTCAATTGACAATGAAAATAGTTAACACATTAAAAGGCCCCAAAAACATCACGAATAGAGATATTAAGTGCAAAAATGGGACACAGAATTCATCAGATAGGATTTACATTTTCCTCTCCCCTTGGTGCAAGCTCCTCCTGGGCAAACTCCAGCGCTTCTTCTACTTTTCCATTCCGGATTAGTTCTATCAGCCGCTGCTGTTGAAGATGGAAAAATAATTGTGGATTTGTGTCCAGTATCTGCAGATAGTATTATAAAAAGAATATTAAGATTTTAGGGGGGAAAAGACAGTATTGACTGAAAGCTGTCGCCTGTCATGTGTACGACAATTTCATGCTCAGAGTGGTTTCACAAGAAAAAGGAGGAAGGGGGGGGGGGATCAGCATGGATTGAATGTGTAACTGGAAAGCTGGGTTCTCCTTACTATTTTTTTTAATATAAATATAATCCTCGAGGACGACAAATTGACCTTTGGGAGTAAAATATTGATAAAAATATGTAGAAATAACACAACAAAAAAGAAGCAAACAAAAAATCGGAAGCACGACAAAATGAAAAGCTTAGGAGTGAAGAATATACTACATAATAACAGTAATTTTATGCAAGTTGTTAACAGAAGAGAACCGTGAAGATAGAAGATGAAAGAAAAATTAGTTGAATTGCATAAACCCTAATTACCAGTAGATACCAATGTGATATCAACTATGTTAGGATAGAAAAATACAAGTAGTGCCAAGGTATTCTAGAGATCCAGGACTCTTCCTTCCCAACTGATCACTCAACTTTTGATCCCCTCTCCCCTTCTTTCCCTCTAATTTATGACAACCTTCTGCCAAACTAACTGCTGTAGCTAATATTGTTAGTTAATAATCATACCAACTAACTAATGGGGTTATCAGAGAGTTATTGCCTACGTCGTGATAGTTGATACAGATATGTTTCTATCCTAATAAGCATATGGTATTAAGCACCAGAGAATAGCTGTAAATACAAACATAGCCAAATAAAGGAGTCTGCATCATGTTCTATTTGAATTCTGCAATGCATCTCCCCCTCCTCCCCTCCAAAAACAAGCAAAACACAAATTGATAGTATAAGGCCAACATTATGAGTCGCTGTCAACACGCAGACTACATTGCAATATCAATACATGCATCAATGCTTAGGAAAGTTCATGGCTAATTATCATCCACTACGCAATAAACAAATTCACCATTTTTGTGCATGATGCATGGTCTATGTGCACTGCGTACTAAAAGACTAAGATACACAAATGGAAAGTTATTTTTAAAAATTGGGAAGCCTACCTCTGGATTCAAGTCATTCACTTTTTCGATGGCATCCTCAACATTGCCACTCTGTACTGCCTTCTTAACAGCCATGCGATCAGTGATTGTTGCGAGATCTATGTCTGCTGTAGATCAATAAGGAAAAACATAGCTTGAACATAACCCTCGGTGACAAGGAAATTCATGAGTGAGACACACACAGAGAGAGAGAGAGAGAGAGGATACGTTCAGTTCCAGACTCTGTTCGGAATTTCTCAGCAGCTTCAACATAACCCTCGGTGACAAGGAAATTCATTACCAATTTATTCATGTCTTCTTTCCTAATCTTCACATCATTAAGCTTCTTCTCCCAGTCTTCTCTTGTTATCACTTTCTTTGATGCAGCCTTTACATGAATAATTTCAAAGATAAAAGTCATTAGTGAGTCATTGCCATGAGCCATGACACAAATCAGAGTAACTGCACTTTCCATACAGCATACACAACATTGTTTAGTGTTTACATTTACAATCAGCCCATATATATTATATGTCCAGCAATGTGACTAAAAGTGACTCCACACAGCACAATACTTTGCCCTCTAACATATTAGCATCTAAGATTCACCTCCTCCCACCGCCTTTCTATAAATTAAGTATCCAAATGGTAGCCATCAGTAGTTCAACACAAAAAGAAATTTACACTTAAAATAGAACAAATCTGAACTTCTTTATTATTCTCTCTACTATCACAAGGAAATGGAATGCAGAACAAAACATCGCGAGCTCCTAAACTAGCACATAGTTTAGATCCTTCGCACGGCTAAGATTAAAATATAAATACATAACCATGATCCAGAAATAAAGTCAGGAGAGAGAGAGAGGGAGAGAATACCATTGCCTCGACTTCTGCTAGCTGACGAATCACAACCCAGAACAATGACATTAGTGCACAAGCTTAAACCCCATTTTAACCCTAAACGTCACACGACGTCCCTCTACTGAAAATCAAGAACAAAAATGAAGATCACAAACCAGCATCAAGATCAGCAATTCAAATCAAAACTGTCACGTTTAGAATTTCAACATCTTTCCGATCAATCAATAATTAATAATTAATAAAGAAATAATTAAAAACTGATAAAGTCATATAAACCAGTTTTTGAAACCCTATTTACGAAAGGGGGAAACAAATTCGGAAAGTGAGGGGGAGGGAGCGAGTAGGGAAGTGAAATCACCGCAAAAAATATTCAAGGAAACAGAATTTGCAACTTTCCGGAAAGATGATGGCTACAAAAAGGGTGAGTATGAGTGCGTACACCGACGTCTTGGGAGGGTGCCGGTGATCTTCTTCAATCGTACGGAACGGAATACTGGGTTCTGGAGTTATGCTTCAACCGTGATATTTCCTTTGCTTCCTCCCTTGGGTTCGGATCCGTTTCGTTCTCTCAACGGGTTCTCGTTTCTGGGCCGGATCTAAGCTATAGGCCTATAGCTCTCATTAAGGCCCATTTAACACCGCCCCCCCCCAAAAATAAGTTGCTTCTCTCGTATCCTTAGTTAAGTGGATGAGATTAGCGTCATCTCTATTGGGAGTGACACTATCTTTTTTAGTATATAAATTTATGATTCTTACATATAAAAAGAATAATGGTACCACTCCCAATACAGATGGTGCTAATCTCATTCTCCCATACTTTCCCTCACATAGTCACATATGATAGGCTTTTTTTTAACAATATCGAGTATCCAGACTAAAAAAAAAGAATATCGAGGATGTGTTTTTTCTGTACAACTAAAAATAAAGACAAGCTAAAGCTAAAGAAGAATAAAACTTAAATACATGTTATCCTACAAAAGAAACATAAAAATGGCCGGAGGCGCTAACTATCACAAAGTCTACGCAAAAGATGACGTAACTCCCTTCTTTACAAACTAATGTGTTACTTCATTATCTTTCCTCCAACACCACACTTCAATCATAAACTAATAATTCGCGAATATCATAAACATTATTCTAATATTTGTGCAAGGGGAAGAATAACTCTTAACCATATTAACAACACCCAACGAATCTGAATGACAAAAAAAAAAAAATCTGAACCCCATTGACCTAGCTCAATACCTTTCTTAAGGGAGAAAAACTTAGCATGAAAATTGAAAATAACTCCAATAAAACCTACATGTGCATACGCAATGTCAATGATGTGTTTGCGTATATTGTATAGTTTAGTATTTATTCAATAAGTACTTTTTAAATGTGAATTTATTTGTAAGTAAGATATTTAAGCATTGACTTAATTTTATTTTTAATTTTTGTAATTTTTTAATTGTATAATTTTGGTCCCTTTATTTTAATTGAGTGATTTTAATTTCTATAGAATTTAAAATATAAAAATTAAGTTGCAAAGTCTATTTTTAATTCAATTAAAACAATTTGTTACTATCCATCACTGACATATAAATCACAAATAATAAATTAATCATAATTCTTACCACAACTTTCAATAACATCAATAATAAATAGTAATAGATCATTTAAATTGAATGAAAACTAGATCACATAACTTAATTATATTTTAAACTATATTATATAGGAATCAATATCGCATAATATAAAGTATTTGTAAACTATCAAGATCGAAATTATACAATTAAAAGAATATAATAAACAAAAGACAATTAATCTTTAAGCTTATTAAATTAAAATAAACTAAAAATTGTTTGGTTTGAAACTCATTGGCTATGTTGCAATTTTAAAAACGAGAGAGATATATAAGATAATAGTATTAAATATAGTAAAATATTTATTTAGTCTTTTAAATATTTATTTGTTATTAATTTTATTTCTTAAAATATTTTTTTTATTAAATTAATTTCTCAAAGATTTAAAATAACATCAAATCAATACCTCAAATATTAAACCACTATCAAATTAATCTCTCAAATTGCACATAAAATTTTTTGTAGGGATCAATTTGGAGAGAAAAATATTTAAGAGATCAAATTTGGGACAAATGAATTTTTGAAAAACTAAAATAATATTACTCTATTAAATATTGTCAATATGAGTAAAATAAGTTTCTTAAAATGAAAATCAGTAAAATTAAATCTAAATGGATAATTTTTTTAAAATAAAAAAAGAAAAGAAAAGAGAGAGAAAGAAATCAAGGTGCTGTTTGATTCAACCTATACATAGCGATAAAAATATTACAATCAAGTTGAGCATCGAGCAAGGTCCCATGGTCTAGTGGTCAGGACATTGGACTCTGAATCCAGTAACCCGAGTTCAAATCTCGGTGGGACCTCTTTTTTTCCCCAATATGTATGACCTTCTTCTTCCAATTTCGTTTTCTCTATTTCTATTAGCTAATAATGTATCACTATTATTCATTTATATCAACTATCTCTATTTATTTTTGTAGGTTCTTTCTTGTTTATAGATAAATATATTAAGTAAAATTTCAATCAGGATATTCATACATATATATTTATGTGCTTGCCAATTAAACTATATAATTGAGATATTTATTTATTTTTTAGTTGTTGAACTATAATAAGTGATATAGATGAATAATAATATTATGTTTATCACATGTACTCAACTGGTTTTTCTTTTGGTCTACTATGCTCTCATCAACTAAACATATATAGTGTAACTCTATTTTATAAAAATTTCTTTGACTTGCTTATTTAGGCTTATCCATTAGATACCACTAATATAATAACGACTCCCGGTGGTAATCAAAGAAAGAATGTTATAACTCCATTAACTCCTATATATAGTATATAGGGTGGCAGATAAAGCTTTAGGCATGTTAGAATTGAATTATATTTAAGTCCATATACAATAACCTTGCTGTTGACATGTGTATATATATAATAATAAAAATTAAGATGGCCAATTTGATTATGTCTTTTACTATAATAATAATAATAAGACAAGAGGATAAAAAAAAAATTGAGGGAGGAGGAATATTTGTATTCAAATTCAAAGCACGTATATTTGTTTGAATCAAATTGGAAGACAGTCGATCGAATTAGCATCTAATAAAGTGTAGTCCCTTCTATATATGTCGATGATGAAGTTGATAAAAGTAAGTTGTAATTGTGCTTTGATTTGATAACAGCTTATATTGTGGTGTGCAAAATCAAATAATCATAAATAAATTTAGAGTAAACAATTGGTCTTAGAAAGATTCGTTTATAATTAATTTAGTTTCTTAAATATTTTTATCACCGAGTTAGATTTTTAAAGATTTTATATATATATATTTTAATATATAAATTAATTTGATGGTGTTTAAATATTTTAAAGAATTAATTGAATAATATTTTAAACTTTTGAAGATTAATTTGATAATATTATAAATTTTTAAAAAATTAATTTAATGACAAAAATTTTTAAGGGACGAAATCAATGCCACGTAAATTTTTAAAGAATTAAATTAATATTTTACTGGATAAAATTATATTATGCACAGTGTATATATACCTGGTCAATGCAGATCCGGCTGCACAGTTTGTCCCACGTTGGACTATTTTTCTGGCTAAGTTCCTAATATGTCTTTTCGTGTCACCCAGCCAATCTTCAAGGCACATTAATTATACTACTAGTGTTACTATTACTATTACATCAAACTCAACGTGCAATCTCAATGAGTTTAGAATTTGTATTATAATAAATATTTTATTTTTTAATAAAATAATTTTATGTTTTAACTTTTTAATCTATATAAAATTGTACGGGTTTAAAAAATTTAATAATAATAAGAGTTTGTTATTTATTATCTTTGAGACAATGGTTAAGTAATTTATGAAAAAAAATTAGTGTTAAAAAATATAAAATATTTAATATTATGAAATTATTTTTAATTTATTTTAAATATAAAATTTTTATTTATGTATTATTAAATCATTGCTCTGTATAGACTTTGCGGATTAAATGTTACTACAAGTAATTACATGTCTCTTAGCTTGTATATTGAACTCCCCTGTTTCTTGTTATGTTATCCCATTCCCATGCAGCACAGCACACATACATCTCTGATCTTCTCTGCATTGCCCTTGACTAGTAAGAAATTAAATTAATTATTATATTCCTATTGATTTGACAATGATTTAACCCCTCATTCCTATTTGTAATCCCATCTCTCATTAGGAAGTGCGCCTTATCTTAACATACATTATATTATTAGTTCATATGCACATATATAAGATGTATGTTAATTAAAGCTGTGAAATCTTATTTAGAAAATTGCAAAGGGACAAAACTAGCTTATGCCTATCAATAAATCTAGATATATAGTATAGATGTAACTTTTGACTCTTGACAAATTGATGAACACATACACTATACTATAGTATATATGTTTAATGTAAGTATAGTTGCCATATGAAAACGTGTCTCTTTGTGGTTCAAGTTTAATGTTCATAACAGTATGTGGAAATTCAATTTGCTCTCCGATCTAGTCATGCTGCAATATTTAACTTGAATTCAATTATATATAATGTGATGTGATGTGATGAGGCAGAGCTATAATCATATTCAGCTTAACACAATTGCATTTTTCCACATTGATCTAGAGTCCTGCGCTTGAGGATCTTGAATCAATTAAAAAAAAAAAGTGAAATGGTAATATATAAAAATGAATTTACTGTTGAATATGTGTACATCTAGCTATTCGCCAATAAATGTTAATCTGAAGTCATGTGTGCACAGTGCACATATATAATGCTTGAATTTGTGATAATTAAGGACCCATTCATTAATTTTCTGATAGATTATAGGGCACATTTCATAGTTGTCCACTTACCCTGCATATATATATGGAGGTAAGAATCTACTCTATGTACTGTCACATAATATTGTTCTGAATAATGTCTCACAGATCGGAATATAAGCTTATGCCCTAAACAATTATTGATGTTATTAATATATCAAGCAATGCAAAGTGAAAAATCACTCTACCAGGCATTTTCACTAAATTTTTTGTTATTCGTTTTCCTTAAATTTTAGCTTATTTAGTGTCTGTTTGGATAGACGTCGATTCACATTAACGTGAATATATTTTAACGTTACTTTTTGTTGTGTTCATTGGATCCGTCTCGGCTTTATGTGCCAAATTTATCTCAACCATTGATTTATTTATCTTAACGTGATTTAACGTGATTCGACGCCAATCCAAACACACACTTAATAAAATTTAGTAATTTACCATAAAATATCAGTGATAAGAATAATTGATTCAAGTGATATATCTAATTCTACATATGTAAAGTCTTATACTCGTTTCATTTTAAAATATTAGTCACCTTAAGGGATTTCATTTGGATTAAGAATAACAATTAATATTTATAGAATCTAATAAAAAGTATATAGGTAAACTAAATTAATCATTGACTTTGAGATTTACTCCATAGCTATTGGCTATAAAAATAATAAAAGTGAGAATAGTTAATAAATATAGCATTGATAATGTAAAAGTGATAAATATTTTGGAACATATTTTTTTGGAACATACTTTAACTAATATTTTAGTGACACTCCCACTAAATTAATACGGTTCTTATTTTGAGCTAATCTAAGTTGGCCAACTTGAATTAAATAATAATATTTGAGTTTTTAAATTAAAGAAAAAAAATGTGGGTGAGAGGTAAAAATTATTTTTTTTATTGAGTTGGCCACAATATTGACCAAAAAAAGGTTGGTCAAAATCATTTTCCAAACTAATATCAAGCAAGTGTGCATTCATTTATGAACTTAATTAATACTCTCTCAACTCTTATTTATAAGTTAAAATATTTGGTGTTTTTATTTATAAATAATAAGGGAGGCACTACTATCCAACAACTAAGTTGGTTATTACTATTATGGGATTTAAGAGCATTATGATGATCACACTTTGGAATATATACCACATTGAAATTTCCCTCTTATGTTCAATTCATCAATAAGCAAGAATATGGTCGTTGGTCAATACAAAGAAAGATACATACACCCTTTAATTTGTAATTTGTTTAGTCTTTTCGATATGACCATATATCCATGGAATAAATTAAAGACTTCGCAACAATATTTTCTTTCCACACTTTCATCATTGACATTGTATAAATTTTTTAACTTCATCTCTGGTTTTCAAAGAGTTTTATTTATTAATTTTTTTTCATAAAAAATACATTAACAATAAATTGAATCTAAATATTCACACACGCATATTTTTAAATACTCACTAAATAAACTATATAATTGAAATTAAAACAGCTTTATTCCGTGTCATTTTATTTGGTTCAACTATAATAACAATATATTAGTTGATCTGAATTAATGAAAGATATAAACCAAATCTTATCATTTTTTGTTTAGAATAAAAAAAATTGTTGTGAATTGATATTTTGATTATTATTGGTGATGTTGAAATCCTATTATATATAGAACTACTATATCTATTTTGTGCACCAAAACAGAGCTGATAAACTTTATAAAACGTTATATATAGTCTAATTGGACCCAGTAGACTCATATATCTTTGATGTACTTAACTATGTTGTAAATGTATAAAGATTAGAACAAAATCAATTCTAAAACGAGACTAGCTAGTGTATGTCATCATGATAACTGAGAAATCATTCTCTTAATTAGCTCATGTTGACCACCAGATTTTGTCTTTAGAATGTGCTGCTCTTACATAATATATAGAATCAATTTCCAAATAATAAAGTATGGAATTTTTTGGAAATCAATTGATGGAATATAGAAGAATAAAGAAATAATTATCATACAGGTTCCTAACTTTACGATGAAAATTTACTTAGGTCTCTGAGTTTTATGAGAATTATTTTGTCCAATATTGTTCATCTAGGTCCTGATTTCAATAACGTTGGACAAAGTCGGGGATCTAATTGAACTCTCATGAGAATCAGTGACCAATGTGAACTTTTCTTATAAAGTTGGGGACGTATGTGATATTTTACTCCTAGAATAAAACTAGGAAAGGAAAATGGTTGCACTCTTAGGTTAATTATTGTTTGATCTATAATATGAATTTAAGTGAGATCGATAAAATTATTGTGTTCAATTTGATATCTCTAGTATTTAATACCAAATGACTTAAGAGGTCTTCAAATCCTCTTCTAAATTATCTCAACAATCTTAATTCTCGCCCCCCGACATCATTTTATTGGTGTTTTAAAGTTATTTTTGCGGGTTCAATATTTTATATAATTCAATATGTTTAACACGTGTGAGTACACAATAAAAAATAAAAAATTAAATTTTTTATTACAAATAATATTAATAAATGTTTTAAATTATCATAAAAATGAAGAGTTCTTTTGTTTGTATATATTTGGTACAATAAGCACTTATTTTAATAAAAAATTATTTTTACTAGTTTTTAGCATGTTTGCTTATGTTACTTAAAAAAATGAAAAACAAAAAATAATCAACTATAATAGAAAAAAAAATTAAAAAAATAATTATTCTTATTGTAATCAAGTATAAATAACTTTTAATTTTCACCTTAATCAATTAAAAAATTAATCACGTTTTTACTTATCTTCAAAATCACTTATTAACTTTAAACAAACCGGTCCAAAATATTAAATGTTATGTTTTAATTTAAAATAACAAATAACATTGTTTTCAATAAGAATATTTTTTATTTAATTTGTTTTTCATAGTATATCTCTAATAATTCAATTCAACAATACGGCCAATAATTTTTTTTATAAACAAAAAATCAATCAATTAATTTGACCCTGTAAACTATTCACATTAGTACTATTTTTCTTTTCTCCTCTTTCTAAGTATCTACCACTAGAAACAATATACAACAGTTGTTAAATAGCTATGAATTAGAGCTTCATTTTAATGAGCAAAATATCAAACCTCAATACATGTAAGGGATAAAATAATCTACCATCACACCACACTTTATAATTTTATATTTTAACGTATCACGTATATATATATATATAAACAACTAAATACGAGTATATTCTTAAAAAATGTTGCTTTATTGTTTTCTCTCTAGTTAATTTTTTATTTGTCTTATCTATTTATTTATTGACTTTCAATGTTTTAAAGTTTTTTAAATTCTACTTTGAAAAATTATTGCTTCTTTAATTTTGTTTTTACAATTATTTTTTCATTCATCTCATTTATATTTTTAATCTTTCAACAAATTTAATTAATTATTTTTATATTCTTTAAAAACAAATAACAATTGAAAACACTTCAATTATTAATAAATACTCCAATGTTTTTAATAGTTCAAAAAATAATTTAAAAAAAGCTCATTAATTATAAATGATAGACATGAAAAAAATAATAAATACTCTTAAATGTTTATAAGAAATCTTATATTATAAAATAGTACTAAAATTATTTAAAAAGGACCTTATAATATAAAACTAATATCAATAAAGTAACAAGTAAATAATTTGTTTGAATTAACGATGACATTATTTCCTTTTCACTTTTAAAAATTTTCAATGCATCATAATGAATCAATTAATACTAATTTCATTAAATAAATTTTAATAATTAATACTATTGATAATTATTTTTATTTGATAATATCAAAATTACTTTTACTTTTGAAACTTATTACAATTAAGGACATTAAATAAAAATATTTATGATGCAATAACAATTATTAAAACATTCATAAGGTTTGAAGTACTCTTAATTTGTTACCTTGAATGAAATAATGGTTTTTGATATTCTAATTAAAAGAATAATTTCTTTTAAGACAGAGAAATCACTGAAGTAAATATAACATATTTAACTAAACCTTTTCATATATATATTGAGAATTTAATCTTTGATTAGCATGCTTTAAATATCTCACTATGTGCCGAAATTTTTTAACTATAGTGATAGTAAAGGTAAATTACGAATATGTTTATGGAAACTGAAAGAACTATAACATCTCTTAATTTTGCCAGGTAGGAGTCTCTCATCTAAGCATGAAGGGTGACCAAGGAAATGAAAGCAGTATAAATAGGCACATACCTTCTCTCTGTCTATCAAATATATCAATACACAATTTAGTGTTTTGAGCGTTATTATTCCATTTTAATATGGCAAGTTTATACACTCTGGCTCTTATCCTTTTAATATCTTTGAGTCCTGTTTTCCCTTCTAGGCAAATGCAATGGGGTGGTACTGGGAGCAAATTGCGCTCATCAGTGGATTATCATAATGATCAAGATCTTGTGACTAATTTGCCTGGTCAACCTCCTGTGGATTTCAAGCACTTTGCTGGTTATGTCACTGTCAATGAAGCCAACGGAAGGCAACTTTTTTACTGGTTCTATGAGGCCTTCACCAACCCTGAACAGAAACCATTGGTCTTGTGGCTCAATGGAGGTAATTATTAACAACTCACATTGAAATCACCGTTACCAATTTCTTGTTTTTCTTCTGTGTTTCTCCAATTATAAAATGACGCGTAATTAAAAAGTGATATTGTAATACGTTGATTTGAACCGTTCGATCAAAAAAATTAAATAAAAATATTAAAAACAATCAATTAATTTTTGAGACATTAAATATTGGTCCCTCTGATCAACTGACTGTTTTAAATCAAATTGACTGCAGTATCTGGCTTCCAGATCCTGTCTCATGCTTAATTTGAAGGGGGGTAAAACAGTAAAAGTAGATAATATTCTTATTACTAATTAATTACTTGATTTCTTAAGTGGTTTAGGTGGTTTTTATTTACTTAAAAAACGTGGTGATTTCATTTGGTGATGTTTATTTTAATAAATGTTGTGTTGTAAGGTGACAAGTTGCCTTTTGTTACAGGTCCTGGGTGCTCCTCTGTGGGATATGGAGCGACAGAGGAAATTGGCCCATTTTTAGTGGACACCGGTGGCAACCGACTTAAGTTTAATAACTTCTCTTGGAACAAAGGTACTACTTTACTTAGGACCACAAACTTATAATTTATACACAAATAATTAAATTAATGTCATAATACTTTGTAGCACAGTACAGTCTACACCTCCCTGCTTTCTATGCCAATATTATAAAATTCATCATGTTGAATGCACATTTGTGTTTCTATAATTTGTCCCTACAAAACATTTGTTAATTAATTAATTGATTCTTAGAATTATTGATATAGTGTGTCAAATGAATATGATAATGCAGAAGCCAACATGTTATTCTTGGAATCTCCTATTGGAGTTGGCTTTTCTTACTCAAATAAAACAAGTGAATATGCACATCTGGGAGATGACTTCACAGGTCTTTACTTAATTTAAATATATTTAATTTAATGTTTTGCCTAATGTTGAAATTATACAAAACTCTCTGATACAAAATCCACTGTTTGTAACAGCTAATGACACCTATACTTTTCTGCACAATTGGTTCCTAAAGTTTCCATCATACAGAACAAGGACATTTTACATAGCAGGGGAGAGCTATGCAGGTATTGAAATTAACAACAGAGATCAATAACTGAACCTGTTAATTTTATTTGGCGCTTGAAATTGATCATGAAACATGTTTTTTCAGGGAAGTATGTGCCGGAGCTGGCTGAAGTAATCCTTGACAGGAACAACGACCCTTCCCTTCATATTGATCTCAAGGGCATTTTGGTACATATCTATGGTCCTACATAATTTTAAAAGCTAACTTTAAGTGCTAAATTCAAATCAAAGTATAAAAAATCTTTCTTTTCTAAGAATATTTCCCTTCCTAGTTCAGCATGTCTATACTTTAGTTCCTCAGAATGATTTAGAAATAGTTCTACAACTCACAAATAACATCATGTTCTTCTCGGTTCGGATTCCTTGCCGTCGGGTTGCTTCATGAGCTGTCCGATCTCAAGGATAACTCAAATTTATTAGTCAAAAAAGTTAACTTTTTAATATTTTAACCGGCCTATTAAATTTTATTTGTCTGATCCTAATGAGATGGCTCACATCAGATGACTATAGTAACTGGATGCTGAATACAGGAAATCTAAATCCATGCTCTTCTACCCAAAAAAAAATTGATAATTTATGTATTATTATAATTATTGTTATTATTATTTTGTAGCTGGGAAACCCTGAAACATCAGATGGCGAGGATTGGTTAGGACTGGTTGATTATGCTTGGAGCCATGCAGTGATATCTGATGAAACCTACAAAATAGTAAAAAGAAGTTGTGACTTTAATAGCAGTAATCCATGGAGTAGTGACGAATGTAGTGCAAGTGTGGATGAAGTTCTCAAACAGTACCATCTCATTGACATGTACAGCCTCTACACCCCTGTTTGCTCTGCCAACACATCGCATTCATCTAAACTGGTGATGCAGCGCTCATCTAAAATGGTGAATCAAAAACACTTTAATATCCAACACAATCTCTACAATAGTTTGTGTCTGTGTATATATAATAATTTGTTTTGGCACTAATTTGTGGATTTGGTTGATTAGTTGCCAAGGATATTGGGTGGTTATGACCCATGTCTGGATGACTATGCAACAACATTTTATAATAGAGCAGATGTTCAGAAGGCCCTCCATGTTAGTGATGGTCTCAAACTCAGGAATTGGAGTATTTGCAAGTCAGTACATAATTCTTCTTCTTCACTTTCATTTGTTTTATCATACTGTGAGAAGTAGTGGTGGTAGAATTTTTAATTTAACCTTCTTTTAATTTACTTGTTAACTGAAAGCAGCAAAGACATATTAAACGGCTGGAAACAATCAAAGGATTCAGTTATCCCAATTTACAGGAAGCTTATTTCAGCAGGACTCAGGATTTGGGTTTACAGGTAGTAATTTTCAATTTCAACCTGCAGATTCAATTAATTAAGACCTTGTGATGCCATGTGTATTTTCTCATGGTGATTTCTGTGTTTTAATTGTTCAGTGGAGACACAGATGGAAGAGTTCCAGTGCTGTCAACAAGGTACAGCTTGAATCTTCTAGGTTTACCTATCACCAAGAAATGGGGGCCTTGGTACCATGAAAAAGAGGTTAGTTAGTTAGACTTAGACATCATGAATTAAAGGCATACCATAACACTTCATTTATTTTTGTTTGCTTGAATAAAAATAACAAGGTCCGACATAAGTGCTGGATCTTTTAAGCATGCTGACCGACTGACATTCTGTGTGATTTTTGTCGAAACAGGTGAGTGGATGGTATCAAGAATATAATGGACTTACTTTTGCAACATTTAGAGGAGCTGGCCATGCAGTGCCCAGTTTTAAACCTAGCAACTCACTCGCATTCTTCTCCTATTTTCTTCGTGGACAATCACCACCTTCTACTTCTAATTAATTGAGATCTTGATCAATCTTGAGTTGAGGGGTTTTTGTGAACCCACATGGAAGAAAGATTAATTTTGCTATTACAATTATGGCAACAAAACTAGTTTAGTTGTCCAACAATTATAATGTCAATACATATTACTATTATATATATGTATATGAAAGAAGACAGTATTATTGCTTCCAATTAACCAACATATATAACAGATCAAGTTTACATTATGCATTTTCTTCATTTGATTTAATTGAAGCGAAGCCCAATATTATGCACCGTGAACATCATTTCATATCCATTTCCAAAGGTAGTTGCAGAAAATTGATGTGCAGTGAAGTTTATCCTGCTGTAGTTATGTTTGAACTGAAGTTTTGGTGTTGTATAACTATAATTCTTCTTTGGGGATGGATGATGCGAAAGAGGTTTTGTGGTTCTATTTCTAAGAGGAAGATATATTGCTTTGTTGATATCTTCCATCATTTCTGTAGTATTGGAGTCAAATCTGTTTCTAGAGTTGTAAAACATTTGAAAAACTTTCAAGCATGACAGATGGAGCTGCTTGCATTGCTTGGGCAAAACACAGAGTTCATCACTCAGAACATGTTCAAGAAACTCTTTCTTCTTATTCTCAATCTCCTCTCTCACAGAAGCTACTGAATCTTCTATGTCAAGTTCAGGGTTCTCTATCATGTTGACCAATACAGAATTTAATTTTCCTTCTTCCTTTTCCCTCTGCAGAAATGCAAACAAAGTCAAACTGGGATCTATGCAAACTCAGAAAAAACTCTCCTATTGGCTATTGGTCCCCAAAATGTTACACACTTTTACTTTAGTCCTTGAAATAGTAGTACTGTCAAATTAATCCATCAAAGATTATAGTGTAGATTAGTATCGCAAAATTAGTACCTCCATGATCTTAAATGTTATCACTTTTGTCCTAATGAGTTATGAATGACTAAATTAATGACAAATAAATCTTTAAAGATTAACTTAGTGGCAAACAAGGATTAATCCATTGGCAAAAACTTTTAAGGACTTAAATGGAAATAATTTTAATGTTGAGAAAGTAATTTTGTGAGATCAATCTTTTGGGAACCAGATTGAATGGAACTGTTTTTTCGGTCTAGTACTTAACCTGATAGCCCTCTGCATCATTTAGTAGGCGACAAATGAGCATTAGAAGTTTTGTGATGGGTTCATATTGGATTGGCCTTAGTTTCTGAATTGGCAAGCTTGGTGTGAGAAAACATGAAGCTGGAAGCACCATGGTATGTGAGGCAACTGAGGTCATTCCTGTCTTCAAGTAACTATCAATGGATGGTGTCTCTCCATTTCTGCTCCACTCTGCCTCTTTCAACCATGTAACTAAAGTTTCGTACCACTTCACACAAGTCATACATAAACTTTCCAATGTTATTACTCTGCTGTCTGCCCTATAAGGTTGTCTTGATAAGAAAATTTTAAAAGCTATACTACTAGCTAGATACATTTGTAGATAATATAAATCTTACTAGATCTTTCAAGCTGTCTGATATGTCAGTTGTTCCTTCTTGTTGGAAATATTTGCTAGTAGCTTCACTCACAAGATTATCAAGGGCATCAAATATCACTTTGCTGTGGCTGCTTAGGCCCCTAGAATCCCATCTATTGTTTCCAAAAAAAAATAGTGTTTGGATGAAAGAGATTTTAATATTTTGAAGAACAAGAGAGATAGATAAGAAGATATCTTTTGAAAACAAAGTAGAGGTGGGGCATTTTAGTCCTTTAAGATTTTAAAAATGTCAAAATAGTCTATGACTTCATAGAATGACGAGCATTTTAATCGTTTTGTCGACTAAATGACATTAAAAGAGTTAAGTGAAATAATACTAAAATACATGTTAGAGACTAATACTAAAATACGCTATCCTACATTCTCCGATACTGGTTTGTGAGTTTGATGAATTTCCTTTTTGTTACCTTGTAATCGCATCCAATAGAATTTGAAGCTCAGTGAGAGATCCAATCCTGTCAAAGAAATCATCAGCCACTGTGATTAGAATTGCACTCTTAGCAACAAGCATTCTTATGTAAGAGTGATGAGGGAGCCATGAGCAAGCAGCAGAAACAGCAAAGTAGCAATAAGTGGTCTTCTCTCTCCCAAATCCCATATTACTCATCCCCCATTCTTCACACCACCTGCAATATAATGCGGCACCAAGACCCAATCAACTAATTAACTCTTCTTATATTCAAATCTTAAATTTCTCAAATGAAAAATAAATAATTAAATAAACAAAAAATCAAATCAGGAATTGTACTACACCTCTTGAGTTTCTTCAGCTCATTTTTGTATAACAATTGCTTCAGCTCAAAATTTTGAGTGGCCAGTTGCAAGAGTTCATTGTTAAAAAGACATGATACCCTGCAAGTGGATAATTATTATTTGTCTTATCCTTCTATAATATATTACTAAACAGATAAGTGAATAACTAGAACCTGAAAAGTTATTTATTTATATGATTATAATTATTATATGATTATATGCATGCATGTATTGTAGTACCGGTTATATGATGTCTTTCCTATCCATAGAGCATTGGATTCTTTTTCTTCTATCCACACTCTCTGTTCTAAATGATCCAGCCGAGCAAACCATGGCAGATTCAACTCACGCTCCACCTATAAATGCTATGCACGCATCATATAGATACATATATATTGTCTTAACTCTTAATTAATTAAGGTTGAATTCTTGTCCCTCTATATTTATCTATCTATATATAAATTATAAATAGTAGAATTTTAACTTATCAAAACTAAAAGATGTGTTGTGCACACAAATGAAATATACTTGACTAAAAGTACAGAATCGGGAACCATTAAATTTTGTGCAAGTTGAAAAATTGTGACCTGTCGTAGTTGTCTGTTTCCTGCAGAAACGATTTTTTGTAGTAGATTTTTGGAAAAGTTTCTAGCTTCTTCGAGTTCATATTCTCCACAGAACATAAGGTTTGAGGCTCTAAAAACTTGAAGCATTGCACTTGAGAAGTACTCATAATGTTTCTCAATTTGACCTAGAATTTCATCGTCTCGTAGAAACCAACAAAACCTTACTGCATATGATCGAAATAAAAGTTATAAACATATATAATTATATATAGTCGGAATAAGTTTATTTGGCACATATATATGCGGGTGAAAATATGTATAAGAAGTAAGAATTGGTATATATGCATGTAGAGGCATACATACATGGTGATACTATGTATCCATGCGTCCGAAGGAGCTGAAATGCGAGAGAATCTTTGTGAATCCGCGCAGCATTCGTGTAAATATTTACCCATGATGAATTCCCCTCCTCATTACAACTATTATTATTATTATTATAATTCCTGAAATTAAGTGTACCAAACAAATAGCAAATATTATTAGTAGGAGTCATATTGTTTGTTTGAGACGGATTATATTAATATATAATATACCTATAATAAAGTTGTGCCAAAAAAGTTTCAATTTCTGGCATGAAATAGTCCCCCAATCCCAACCTCTGTAAATGGTTGATGATGCAGAGCTTTATAAGGTCGTCGTCCATGGGATATGCCTGTGGTACTGCATGCATCACCAATTAAAATGAATATATACTAACTTTTTAAATATTTAATAATTGAAAAAATGAAGAAATTGAATTAATTAAACCTGCGTTAGGGAATGTTTGTGCTAAGGAGCGTAAATAAGCGAGGCAACGTTGGTTCCCAAAAGTGATGAATGCCATTGCGGAAGCAGAGGGGGATTGGAACAATGACCCATCTTCACTCAAATTATTACATATTTCTTCTTCGGTAACAACACACGATGGAGGCAAAGCTTCAAGGTATGAGAGTAGTAATGAAGGGTAACATTGTAAATCCCCAATAAATTCCTCCCTGCAAGCTTCAACATACAATACGACATCGTTTTCTCGGAAGACAACTTCTAAATCTAAAGCCATTGTGTGGGCAAGTTGAAGCATGGCGGGTAGAACAATGCCCAACCAACGGGGGCAACGCCAACCCTCTTTCTCCTCCTCCTTCACTTCATTCAGTAGCTTAGCCCCATTTCTTTCAATGAATGACCTCCCTGTAATATAAATTCCACATATATAAAATATTAAAGATTTTTCTCACCTGTCCATTAGTTATATAGCATAAGAATCTAAAAATAAAAAAAAAAAAAAGTAATAAATGTATGTTGAATATAAAATTTAATTAATTTTGATTTTTTCTATGAAAAGCTTCTTATTAAGATGCTTAACTTGTGCAATATTGCATACTTCTTCCGTCCCTATATATAAGCCACTTCTTAGAAGAAATCTTCGATCCAAAATATAAATCACTAATTAACTCATTAATTGAGTTTTCCTCTTTTAACACTTCTACAATTTTTAAAGATTTAATTAACGATAAAGTGAGAAGAGAGTAGAATAAGAAAGAGAAATAAATATTTATTTTTAAAGCATTTACTAGCATATTTAAGTTGAGAATAGGCCAAATTGCAATTTTGGTCCTCTAACTTATTTTTAGATTTCAGTTTGGTCCTCTAACTAATAAATGTGTCAGTTTGGTCCTTTGCTCCGTGTTTCACTTTAGTCCTTTTTTGACGAAAACCGCTAACGGTGTTAACATGCGATGACGTGGCGTCGTACCAGAAAAAAATGGATGGCTCAGATTAAATTTGGGAAAAACTAAAAATGAATGCTGGAGATTAAATTTGGAAAAAAAATTCTTAAAATAGTTTTGTTAAATAAAGTCTTCTTCTTCCTCACCTTGCCAGCAATCACCCCAAAATCAGAATACTCCAACACTCCTTTATTTATTGTCAAAGGTGTCAAGCAAGCAATACTTTCATGTGAAAACAAATCACCTAGATAGCACAAAATAAAGAACACATAAAAATACGGAAGTTACCAACGAAAATTGAAAAATTTTCCCAAGCCATAATTCAAAAGAACTACATCCAGATGCTACAGTGGTACAATTAACAAAACCAAAGAAGTAAGATCTAGGAAAGATTTTCAAGAGGCAAAACATAAAAACTCAAATACAGCACAACTGTATCAATAGACTCCCTAAGTCAACATCAAAATACAAAGAGAGCCACTGCTAGTTCCACATTCGATTCAAATCAAATTAGAAGAAAAGAGAAAGAAAGGAAGATGGAAAACGAAAGCAAGAAAGAGGAACACATATTAGGGTTTAGAAAGGAGAAAATACTTGGAATTGGAGAAGACGAAAAGAGAGAGGGCGAGGACTGGGAAGCCCACCTCGAAGATCATCGTCTCAAGAAAAAGCACGAACTCACTCAAAGGTGGGGTGGTGGGAGCGGTTGCGGGTGAGGTGAGGAAGAAGAACACTTTTTTTTTTGTTTTTTAATAAAACTATTTTAAGGTTTTTTTTCCAGATTTAATCTATACCATTCATTTTAAGTTTTTCTCATATTTAATCTGGGCTGTCCATTTTTTTGTTTGGTAAGGTGCCACTTCATTACACGTTAACGCCGTTAGCAGTTTCCGTCTAGAAAGGACTAAAGTGAAACACAAAGCAGAGAATCAATCTGACACATTTATTAGTTAAAAAACTAAATTGAAATCTAAAAATAAGTTAGAGGACCAAAAGTTCAATTTGGCCCTGAGAATATAGTTAAAAAAATTTCTTTTTTAAAATAAATTTAATAAATTAACTATTATTTCTTGATTTTATTGATTTGATTAGAAGTTATTTATATATATATATATGATCGGAGGGAGTAGGTTAGACAAACCGAAATATTAATAAATGCTTCAAAAGGGTCAACAAGCATAAATTCATTCATCGAATTAAGGTACGACGTTCAAATTTTATTATTTTAATAATAAATTAATAATTATTATAATGAGAACTAATTAAATTTAAAAATTGTTAAATCATCTAACCTAAGTGTTTTTATTTTTTATTCAGTATTTACTTTATTAGAAATAGATAACACTTTTAAAATTAAGTAAATAGAGAATTTATAAAATAATAGCATTATTTATCAAATTTTTAGAACCCAACCCACCATATATATTTGGAGAATGAATCTCTTCATATTCAAAATCAACTTAATATTATTAAATGTTTATTAAATATTTAGGTTCATATAAATATTAATAAAGAGTTAGATAGACAGAAAAATATCAACATAATACATCATATTAATTTTGAACCAATAATAATTTATTCCCATATATTTAACAGGTTATTAGTTAGACTGATTTGTAATCCACATAAGTTATACTATTTTGACGGCTCTACCTCTCTCATTAATCTGTTTAGTAGTCAGTAAAATTGGAAGGTCAGCTATCAATTAGTTAGGATTTAACATCTAATTTTATTATTTATGGTGGGATTCTTATCGTTATATATATATATATATATATATATATATATATATATATGAAATAATTATCACATAGATACTTACCTTTACAACGAAAGTTCATCTAGGTTTTTTACTTTTATGATAGGTTACTTAGGTGTTTGACTTTGTTCAACGTTGTTCATGTAAGTCCCTGACGCTAACCACTATTTTAACACCCGTTAACAGAAATTCAACGTGGCACTTTGGACAAAACATAGGAACTAATTTAAACTTTTAATATAAAACATAAGGAGTTATTTGAACTTTTAATACATAACATAGTGATTGGTTTGAACTTTTATTAATAAACATAAGGATTGATTTGAAAATTTGATTCAAACATATATAGGACTAATTTAAACTTTAAATACCACATTTTTTTTACTTTTTTTTAAAAAAAATGATGATGTTTTGTTCAATAAGTGTCATGTTGGATTTTTATTAATGGTGTTAAAACGATTATTAATATCAAAAACCTAATTAAATAACTTTAGACAAAATCAAGGACTTCAATGAACTCTTACATAAATAAAAAATTTATATAAATTTTTCTTATAAAGTGGGGACCTATATATATACCTTTATCTATCAATTAGGCGCCAGTGTTCCATTTTTTGAGTGCAACCATGGAAATAAGGGTGGCAGGAAGGGATTGTATGGTAGGTTTGCCAAAAGTGTCGGTGTCTCCCCAAAATCCTTCCGGTTTCTGATTGTTGAGCAACCAATTCAGGTAATTCTTGAACATTGGTTGGCAAGGATATCGAGAATCAGGTATCATCGCTAACCACGCAGTATCATAAGCAGAAGGGCATATAAATTTGTAGCCATCAAACTCTGACGAAAATATATTTCTCTTAATACTCTCAATTGAGGATGATGGCAAATCCATTTGGAAGCTAAGCACAAAAATATAATTAATAAGAGTGGGGCAATGCTCTATAGTATAATGCTTTCATATGCATGAGTTTTGTTTGACCATATATTATCATATTGACCCTGATTTGTTGCACGTTGCTGCCCCTTTGGATCACAACCTCATTATTAATATTTAATAAAATAAATACAGTCACAAATAATGAAATAAATATTGATAACTGTTGAGTATCAATAACAAAAAATAGTATCACGTAATTAAAATAAAGATGAAAAAATAGGAATTGACACAAATATTTTTTCGTGGAAAACTCTCAACAAATAAAGGTAAAATTACGAGCAAAAACAAGATCTGAAGATATTTTCACTAAGTGGAAGAGTAGTTACAATCTCTCTCTATTTTATAAGGAGAGAACTTATACAAGAGAACTCACAAGAGAAACTATTTTTTTTTTCTTTCTGTATTTTCTTTATATATATTACTACTCACTATAGGATAATGTTAAGTGATGTGGGATTGGATGTAAAAATTGAACGGACAGAGCTTCAATTTATAGGCAACCCACCAAAATTCTTTATGCATTTTTCACTATTTATTACTATTCATCATAGAAAATTTTCATGCATTTTGAGAAATTTTTCAACGAATGAATAGTATTTTTTCTGTTCACGGGACCCACACTCACAAAAATGTGACTTTACCACCACATATTCTCCTTCATTGTCTATCCTCAAACACTTAATTTTCTTCTCAGTTTCAAGTTCTACTTGTACTTTGAATTCCTTGATACTGAAAACACATTTGACTTCTTCTTGATTGGGTACACCCACAATCTCTTAGAGTAATCATCAACAAACAAAACAAAGTATTTTGCTCCGCCTAGGGACATTTCTGTTGACTCCCACACATCAAAATGGATCAAGTCTAGTATGTGTTCGCTTCTTGCGGTTGATCTATCAAACTTCCATCTATGCTGCTTGCTCACAACACAGTGCTCACAAAATGGTAATTCCACTTATTTGAGCCCGTGAAGAAGATTACGTTTTGCAAGAATCTTTAACTCGCGTTCCGACATATGGCCTAATCTGCGATGTCGTATTATCATTGATTCTTCTTGACCGATCAATGCAATTGATGCATCTCCCTTAGGAAACGTATCTCCCAAGAGCATGCATAGATTTGCGCCGATCTTCTCAGCTTTCATCACCACAAGAGCACTTTTCACCACCTTCCAGACTCCATCTTCAATATGGGTCTTGCAACCAAGGACATCCAATTGTCCAATAGACAAGAGGTTCTTTTTCAACCCCTTCACATGCCTCACCCCTTGTATTGTGCAAATAGTACCATCATATATTTTTAATTTGAAAGTACCAATGCCAACAATATTTAAGGCGTGATCATTGCCAATGAACATAGATCCTTCAGAGACAGGTTTATAAGTACTAAATTAGTCTCGTCTTGAAGTCATGTGCCATGTTTCTCCCGAATCCATTATCCATATATCAATGAGGTGTTTTTCGCCTTTAGAACCAATTGCTGCTTTGCTATATAGGACTTCTCCTTCACCAGAGGTATTCGCAACACATCCCTAAGATGCGTTTGCCTCATGAAACTTCTCTGCTTTCTTCTTGTTGTGCCAATAATCTCTCTTTAAGTGCCCTCTCATGCCACAATTGTAGCATTTGTGGTTCTTTCTTCTTCGATATTTTGATCTACCAGGACTTTGACTTCCACTGGATCCACGCTCCATTGATCTCTCGTCATCGTTAAAGCCTCCATATGTCTGGAACTTTCCGCCTCATCTTCCTTGTTCTTGCGCCTGGACTCTTCCTTAAGAATAGCTCCGGCAACATCATTAAAGTATAGATAGCCAGAAATAGTATTAATTATTAGTTATGCTGATGATGAGTTGATCATACGAGTCTGGTAAACTCTGAAATAAAAGTTATGCATGTTCGTCTTCTGCTATTATGAACTGTGACACAGTCAGCTAAGCAAATAGTGTATTCATATTTTTGATGTGATCTGTCACGGATGTAGATTCTCTCATTCGAAGAGTGTAGAGTTTCCTCTTTAAGAAAATCTTATTGTGAAGTGATTTCACCTCGTACAATTTGATGAGCATATCCAAAATTTCCTTTGTAGTCTTTTTCGCTGCAACACTCGATGGAACATAATCTGCCAAGGTTAAGTGAAGTCCGGCCCGTTTAGCACGCCACCCATTTGGCCTGCCAAAAAGCGGGCTGGGGCAGGATGGCCCGCCATGACTATACGTGCTCATTTTTCTAACCGAACCCATTTTTAGATTGGCTTGGCGGGCTGCGGGCTGTCCCATTTAGCCTGCCAAAAAATTAAAAAAACTTATTTTTATAAAAAAAACTGTTTTCTTAAGAAAAAATGTTTTTATTAAAAAAATATATATGTTTTCATTAAAAAAAATGGATTTTCATAGAAAAAAGGATAATTTTTAACTTTTTTTTTGAATTTTTAACCTCTATGCATAAATAAAAAAGATTTATTTTTATAAGAAAAAAAAAAAGAAAAACGAGAGCCTGCCCCTATCCGCTCAGGTTGGCGGGCTAGGCGGGAAAGGCCTAGTGAGGGTAGCAAGCTCATATATACAACTCGGCCCGCCTATTTAAGGCAGGCTAGCGGGCCGGCCCGACGGGCCAATCCCGTTTTGTCACCCCTAGTAACCTACACCTTTTGGGTGTATTATAAAAAATCAAGTTATAGCTTGTTGACGCATCCCTTCTTAAAAATAAGTGGGTGTACGTTAGCAAACCCCTATTTTTTTGAAAGGAAAAATTTAATAACAAAGAGTACTGGAGGTACTCAAAAGATACAAAAGGTTCAAATGAAAATAAAAACTCACCAGAGTGTAGCATAAGCAACCCGTTAGCTAACTACTAGCAAAACATGCATTGTAACTAGTGAATGCAACATAAAAGCAATGATCAACAACTATTTCTCATGACCCCTAAACACCTATCCCCAACATTACTGAACTCAACAAACCATAGCATGACAGAAAAATCCCTCCCATCCCAAATGACCAGATGACAGCAACCAGATTAGCTAGATTGGTTACTGATACGGGACACAAAATGAGAGCACCACGGTGAATATGGAGTGCCACATCCTGGAAATGTCACTACAGTAGCAAAGCTGATATCTGTAAACAGAGCCTCAGCAAGCATGAAGGAAAATTCAGAGACCAAGACGTTGCAGAAACATCCGAACTAACCTTTCCTATTAAAAGCCAAAGCCATGATCGAATACATATTTAGTCGAATAGCTCCTCAAGATAGATACACTCATTACGCGCTAACCAAATTGACCATAAAATGCAACACCAAATTGATTGCCATTTTGTTTTATCAGAAGGAGACAACGGTAGCAGACCGAGGAATTAGAAAAGTGATCTTCAGAAGAAAAGTTCAAATGCCACATCATAACCATAAATGATTCCATATTTCTAAAAAAAATCGGGCAACCAAAAAATAGAGGAGCGGAAGATTCTTGTGCTTCTTTACCACCAACACACAATAATTCCTCCACCGAGATAATGTTGCGCCTTTAAAGATTTAGTTTTTTTGGAATTCTATCCTTCAAAATTTCCTAATAAAAGCTCGAATTTGGGAGGAGTGATCTAATTCCACATATTCCTGGAGAAGATAGAAGCATGCCCATTATTGTTAGGAGCCAGAGCCGAGTATGCAGAGACCGAGTATGTAGAGGCTACCGAGTAGACACTGAGTTGTCACTAAGCCAATACTATCCATCATCAACACCCTCCTACAATCAAAAAGAGCCGGCCCAAAAAGTGGTTCAAAGTCTCCTCTTCCCAACCAAACAACCTCCACGCACTCTTCCACACCACACCCGATCTCGAAAATGTAGAACATCCGAAATTAGAGTTCTTTCCAAAGAAACTTGGAAGAACCTCTCAAAAGATACACTAAATGGTACATCGTCTAACCACCTATCCTAAATCTTGTGTTCCGACCATGTCCCACAATCCTCCTAATGTCCCAGCCACCTAACACCTTTTCTCAAAAAAAAATGTAACTCTTTCCACCAGGAAGAAGTTGCCCCCTAAAACCCCTACTACCTTCCTCCAAACGATTATATTGTGGAGAAATTATCCTATTTCAAAAACTACCTGTCTCCAATTTTTAACGTCATCCCCACTTACCCAGGAGAGCCATATTTAAACAAATGTAATCTCCCAATCCCTAAACCTCCTTTTTTACTAAGACAAATATCAAGCAACCCAACACACTCTTTTTTTTAATCAAGCCCTCCCCCAAAGAAACTGTTTTAACATAGATTCAAGGGATTAATAATACCTAAAGGAGTTTTGAAGAAGGAAAGGTAGAAGATCGGCAAAGTGAAAAGAACAGATTTGAGGAGAACAATCCGACCACGTTTGCTAAACCAGAGGATAGTCTTTTATGTACTTTTTCAATAATTGGAGACCAAGTAGACAATCTTCTAAATAGCCCCAATCGGGAGGCCTAAGTAAACAAAAGGCAGAAAGCCTAATTTACAACCCAAGAACTCAGTCACCTCCTCCTATCGAGAGGAATCAACTTCACCAAAAGAGTGTCATCCGCAAATTAAAGCTACTTGAAGGTAAGCATATGTACAATATGCTTTTTTATAAAATATATACATACATGTGTTGCGTCCAGGCGCCAAACCACCGGTGCCTGCCACGTGGGGCTTTGTCACTAAGACACTAATTTTCATCTTTTTTTTAAAAAAAATTGGGCTGCCACGTGGCAGTCCCGGATTTTTTTCTTTAAAGAAAGTCATATTTCAAAAAAAAAATATTTGTTTGGCTTGCCTACATATATGTCTTATAGTATTATAGTTGTCATATTTTTACTCTAGTAAAACAGGTATAAGATTTGAAAGAAAAAAAGTGATGCGATAAAAAATAAAGGAAATATTTGATGTATTACTATTATTTATTTATATAACCTAAGCAAAAAATAAAGAGAAAAAGATAAAAATAGGTTGTAAAATAAATATGAAAAAATAGGTGTTCACTCACAACTCCCGGGACTCGACGGCGGTGGTATTCCGGTACCTGAACCCTAATAAGAACTGTGGTATTTACTGTGAGCATGCTTACAAACGATGGTCTTTCGGCCTTTTATAAATGTTAGACCTAAGCTACCTAGTGTCCACGTTCATTCCAAGTTAGGAAGGTTTCATTGATATCTTTCTAATTGCCATAACCTTGATTGGGATATCTGTTGATTGATTCTTGCCTGACTTGATGGGCCCTTATCCTAAGGCGTGTGATTAGTTGACCGTTAAGGTCGATTTGGAGTTGATTCTTCCGAGTTCAAGTCGAATCTGTTCTGGCGTGAGGTCTTGGCTAGTCCAATAGGTATAAAAATAATATTATTATAATTGAGAAACAATGAAAGCTTTTGGAAGATATAATTTTAATTATTTTGTAATCAATAATAAATCATGTAGGCCATAATTTATTAGAATTCTATATATTTTAATTAGGGTATGATATATTTTATTATGGTAGAAATCAATTACGTTTATAAGTAATAATCTTCATAAATGCAAAATTCAAATTTTGCCTACTTATAATAAATTATTATTTATAAACTTGATCGATTACTACCATAACTAAAGCATATTAAATTCAAATATAATAATAAATTATGGCCAACATGGCCTATTATTAATTGTAGCATATTTAAAATTATTCAAATAATATCTCTCTTGATTCTCATCACTTTTTTTATGAGGTTATTTTTTCTTACAAATATTGAGGTCTCGTAAAAGTTTCCCATCAAGTGAATTATCTATTCATTTTTCTTCCGTCGATTACCCTTCTTTTGCCGCATAAAGTAGACTGCAATTTTTGCAAGTTGCAAGCCATATGTATTATTATTATTGGTTGAACTTTTCAAATATTTTCTAGTTTGCTATGGTAGTTGTGAAAGTGAATATTTAAAAGAGAAGTGAGTTTGTGGGTGTTGTACTGTTGTGTTTTTTAAATTCTAATCCACGATTTCATTATTAATGATTTTAAGTTTTTAAGAGAACACAGAGTGGTATTCTAATTTTTTTTAGTAATAAGCGATATTCTAATTTAAAGGTAATTAAAGCTATTTAGTATTATTTACTTTTATGATGATAACTTAACATTTCACCTTAAATTTTAATATATGGTATAAGATGTTTAAATTATGTATTTTAATTTTATTTTAACCTCTCTAAAATTTTTGTTCAAGGTCCATTGCTGAGTATATAAATGTAAGAGATTTAATAGTCATTTTTAAAATTTTATAATAAATTCTATTTTAATGTTTTTATTATTTCTACTATATTATTAGTTATCAAACAAAAATGTCAAATGAAAATGACAATAGAATTTAAAGAGAAATCATATTCAAGAATTTATAAGAGGATTTGAATCTTGATTCTGTTTGATAAAACTAGCTTATAACTTATGACTTATAGCTTATAGTTTATGACTTGTAATTTATAATTGAATAGAGATATTTAGTAAAATTAACTTATTAGATAGCTTATATTTGTTAAATGACTTAAAAGAACAAATAATAATTACATATAATAAATTATTTGATAAAATAAACATGTAATAAATGACTAGAGTAAAATAGAAAAAAATTATTAAAAACTACTTTTTATAAGCTATAAACTACTTGTAGCTTTTAATAAGCTATAAGTTATAAGATAATTATCACTAAATACTCATACTTATCCATAAATTATAAGCTCTAATCTTATCGTGTCAAACATATTTCTTATATCCACGATAATCCACTTCTAAATAAAAACGTGTTTCCATTCCATTCAAAATAAACAACGTGTTTTGTTACCAAAAAATAAAAACGTGTTTCCGTTCCATTGAAAAGCAAATTCCATCTTGGACACCCGAATCAGTACAAGCTTGATTATCAAAAGAGAAGGAATTTATGTTTATTTCATTCTTATAATGTAGTAATAGTAGTAGTAGTAAATTATCGTTGAAATTCACCAATTTGATATTATATCTCTTCTATTTTATTTTGGTTTTATATTTTTTTTTATATTTTAATTCTGTATTTCTTATAAACATTTTATTTTAATCTAGTCCATCAACTATGTCAGCCTATTAACAAAATTGACCCAATAACATTAGAGTCAAATTATGTCATTTATCTTCCAACATAGAACAACTATAATATACACATAAATTGTAATAAGAATAGAGTCAAATTACGGACGAAACTCAATATAATTCAAAAAAGATATAAAATCAAAATAAAATACACCTAAGACATATAGGTCCAAAAGTTACCTTTGGCCTAAATTATTTTAATACAAATGAAAATGACTGGGATTCAGATCTTGGAAACCAGTGGTTTGGGAGTCAATCCCAAAATCTTACACGCTTCTGGATACAAACTCTTCCTTATCTCTGCGTATACTTCACCCACCCACTTCTTCCGTGCCAACTGCTCCCCCAGGCGTATTCCAGCCTCTACAGTGCTTTCACTGCTATCGTGCGCCGAATCTACAATTCCCATCTTCACCGCTTCTGTCGCCGTTACTTTAACGCCGCCTAGCAGCACGTCGCGCAGAACCGCCGCCGACTTTATCTTCGACCGTATCACGACGGCGAAATACTCCGGCAGCGGCAGGGCGAGGTTCACCTCCGGCATGTACAGCACGCCGTGGTCGCTCCTCATAAGGACGTAGTCGTGACTGATCGCCAAAAGGAACCCGGCGGCAGCGGCGTGGCCGTTGACGGCGGCAATGGTAGGCATGGGGAGGGACATGATGGCCGCCACGACGGGCTTCAGGGATTCGACCATGGAGTGGAGGCGATCGATGGCTTCGGAACCGGAGGCGGCGGCGCGAGCCCAGCCGAGGTCAAAGCCGGTAGAGAAGAATTTACCGTTGGCTGTGGTGAGGAGGACGGAGCCAGGGGTGGCTTGAGAGGCGATTTGAGAGAGGGTTGAGAGGAGGGAGTCGATGAGGGAGGGGCTGAGGCGGTGTTGATCGTCGCCGGTGAAGGTCAACAGCCACAGGTTGCCACGCTTCTCCACACTGCACATCTTTTATTGTTTGTTTCTTATTATCCACCGTTCAATTCAATTAGGTCGCCCACCCTTTGTAGAGATCTATTCTTCCTTTCAGTTTTCGATTTTATCGAGAGACCACGGATCAATTAAGTTCAATAATCAATTTCATTAACCAAAATAATTAGTATTTTATTTTATATATATAAAAAAAAACTATTATCACTTTCTATGGTTTATTATTACTCTTAATTTATTATTTTAATAATAATATATATATATATATTAATATTTAAATTTTACTAAATATAAAAAATATTTTTTAAATTAAAAAATGTTAAAAAAAAAGTTTCACCCAATAAAATTACTTTTTTTTTAAAAAAAAAAGAGGCACCCACCGTTATTGGGAATTACTACGGTTGAAACCTGTGCAAAATTAGTTGCAAAGGTCAAAAATATTTTAGTCACATGTTTTAGGTGAATTTTAGTATAATATCAAAACTTTTAACGTGTATGTACCTTTTGTGTACAGTAGTATTTTAATATAACTGTCATTGATTCAAGAAAATCCTAAATCGTCAACAATTTAGATAAAATTGTTGCGAAATATAATCTTTTACAGTAAATTACACAATCAAAATGTATAAATAACTAAAATGCATATTTTAAAAAGAATTTTTCTAATCTATTGGAAAGTTAAAAAATCAAATGTAAAAAATTGTTTTAAAAAATAAAAATTTAGTTTGATTGTAATTTGATACATAATTAATGTTGTATTTATTATTTTTTATCTTTAATTTGTTAATCTATATAATATTACACACGATTAAAAAACTTGTTTCAAAAATTGCGTTACTAAAGTGCATGCAAATTTAAGTTTAGAGGATTAAAATATTTTTAAATGAAAAAAAATACATGTTTTAGTGACTGTCTTTTAGGAGTTATTGGCAATTAAAACTAGGGTCTTGATATACGGTGTCCGGCACTAGTTAAGGTTACTAGAAGTAGAAAAATAATTATAAGAGCACATTGTTCCGTCTCTTGAGAATACAAAAAGCTACATATTCCAATATCTTTTTAGTTTTTACTTTATTTGGATTCTTAAATAGTGCCCTTAAGACACTAAATATCATTTGCGTTAAAACTATTACTAAATTTAATAAACTCTTCGTTGTTGTTTATCTATTCACAACACACTTATTAAAAATTAATACATTAAAATAACTTTTAAAGTCTCATATTACTTCACTTTTAATTTTTATTAATTTTATTAATTTAATAATATATCATTAATTAATATTCAATTAAATATAAAAATAAAATAAATAAAAGTATAATTAATATTACGTTAAAAATATAATAAATAGATAAATTAAAAAGATATTTTTCAATGAGGACAAATAGAAATAGAAATGAGAATAAAATTTTACTACTATCTTGCGGTACTTTTTAGCCGTGCTAGACTTTTTTTTTTAGATGAAAAAGTATTCCATTTAAGCAAATGCTGCGCTTTAAAAATACCACAAATTAATAAATAGTTTTCCAAAAATGTTTAGGTGGGTCAATTATGGGTGGTACTATTGTCACCATACTAATCTCAAATTATACCATACATTCTTTTCTTTTTTTTTCAATTTTGCCTTCGCGCTGAAAAATAATTTCTGGGCACAATCGGAAAATTATTTTCGGTTTCAACCGGAAAATAATTTTCTGTTTCAATCGAAAAATATTATCTGGGTGATTTCAGATTTTATTATCCGGAAGAGAGTTAAACTTTTAGAAAAATGATAATTATACTGATTTTGTTCTAACCGGATTATTGAATCTGGTTGGAACCAAATTTTATTATTCGATTGGATATTAAATCTTACATATCCACACAAACCAAAAAAAAATTTCTAGATTCACCCGAAAATTATTTTTTAGTTGCACCTAAAAATTATTTTTTGAATTAAGAGTAAATTTGAAAAAAATAAAAGTGACCTGTAGTATAATTTGAGAAGTGTCAATCACCCTCAATAATGAATATAGTACGATTTTATTGTTCAATACAATTTATCCATTATATTGTTTGGTTGAAACTCGAGGAGAAAACAAGAGTAAAGAAAACAAGAGGAAAGAAGAAAAATGAAAGTGCAAATATGTTATCAAATTGGTTATTTTTTTAAGGAATGTGGTAACGGTGAATTAAATTGATAATATTTTAGTTAAGAGTTTGTAGTTTTAATGGCTTGAGAAGAAGTTCTTAGAGCTTTACAGAAGGGGTTCGATCTTTGTAGAATAGATTTAAAAGTAATATAGTGTGAGGTGTGTGTTTGATCGATAAAAAAATATATAATATCTTAATCTTAATAATGAAAATAATGACATAAATGTTTTTTGAGGAGACAGATCTTATCTTGTAGGACTAAATTGCTTAACTTGGAGTTTTGCGGGAGAAAAATAATGTTATTATCTCAATATTAAATGATATGACTGTGCACTCCCCAAACAAAGTATGTATATATGTAAAAAGAATAGTGTTCAGATTTAGAACAATTCTGTTAAAATTGATATATGCTCTTAGTATTATTCCACTATAAATGTCTTTTTTCTTTCCCTTGAGCTGATTAATTAATTTAAAATGAAATTACACCTTATAACTCGGAACGCATCGCATAATACCCAAAAAGAAATAGCACCATTGCACCAAGCTAGTTTAGAGAATCAGCTAGATAAAATTGGGTTAACCTAAATAGTTGCCTAGCATCTGTATCTCATGATTTAAATACCTTTGTTAAAGTATTATAAAATTATTGTATTCCTTAAAACATACTCGTAATTTGTGTTTAAATTAAACAAATCAGAACTGTTTAGTTTTTATGTTCCCAATTATGAGCAATATTTTAAAAGGTTCCGGTGATATAGCACTCCCTCTGGTTTAGTGTTCTTTTATATATATATATATATATATATATATATATATATGCGAGGCACGCTCACTTAACAGAAAACAAAACAAACACTAAGGTTATGCTTTATAGTAATGTGCTTTTTTTGGTTCATATAGTAATGTTCTTTTTTTTTTTGTTCATATAGTAATGTGCTTTATACTATATTGGAGTAGTTTTTTGTAGGCGCAAGATTTTTTATAAGAGAGAATTTTATTTAAATTGAAAACATTCATAAAATTGTAGAATTAGTATACCGTATTTTTTAGAGTGGTCAAAAGAGTCAGCTCAACCCAACTCAATCCTACTCTATATGGGCTAGGGACAAAAAAACACACAAAGCGCAACGAGCCAAAAAATAAAGGTCCATAGGACTCGAATGGGTTAGGGCCAATCTATGGGCCCATTTTCTTTTTATGTGTTTTACAATGGAATAGGGGTGTAGGAATTCGCATCACCCTATATGAAAAAGACACCATCTATTTTTGAACGGCACCATCTAAAAATGTGTTTTCAAACATTGCTATCCAAAAAAATAATGATGATTTGTTTTTTTTATTTTACTATTTTATAAATTTCAAAATGTTACTATCCAAAAAAGATAGTATAATTCTCAAATGAAATGAAGTGAATGCTATCACCCATAGAATAGGTGGAACGGGAGGCCCATTTAGGGCCAAAATCAAGATAAAATGAAAGTCATAAATCATATCCCCAATCCAAGTTACAGAACAAGAGTGTCAAATTTCAAGGTAACTCAAAAATTATAAAACATGATAGTGTCAAATCATATTTCCAATAAAATTATTAAAAAACTGCAATTTTATCCATTTTTTTAGAACGTACGTGAAAGAAATTATCTTGTATCTTATACTTCATTCCTTTGATTTTTTTCCCCCTTTACCAACAGATTAAAAATACTTTTTAATCAATCAATTAGTTAATGTTGTAATATATTAATATAGAGTAAAATATCAATTTATTTTTTCAAATATTTGTTTGACACTAGTTTGATTCTTCAAATATTTTTATTACCATATTAGTCACTCAAAAAATTTTATGTACAATTTGAGAGACTAAATTAGTAATAATTTAATCTTTAAAGAACTAATTTAGCAATATTTTAAATTTTTAAAAGTTAATTTGGTGACAAAAATTTTTAAGTGGTCAAATTAATGACAAGTAAATTTTTAAAAGACTAAAATAATGACAAGTAAATTTTTAAAATTAAAAATAACCTTTTATATTTTTATAATTCGATTTTCCTGTTTTATTTAATAAACCTAACAAAACATTATTTGATGCCAAAACAAATAATTGGATAATCAATAGTTTTTTTCCTCGAAAAATCGTGATCGGTCACCTGTATTATAAACAATATATATATATATATATATATATATATATATATATTCCACCTATTTTTATTTATTTGTTCGCTTCAAAGTACTCCCTCCGTCCCAAATTGTTTAGCCTTTTAAGAAAAAAAATTTGTCCCAATTTGATTATCCCTTTAAAATATCAATACAGTATTAATTTTTTCTTTACAATTTTACTCTTAACTAATTAAACATATTCCTACTTTATCATCAACTACTAACCAGGCTTTACTCTTCCAAGTAAATTTTTTCATTTTCGATGCATTAATTATAGTAGTTGACACTCAAGAGACTACTACTAGTATTAATTACTGGTTGAAAAAGTAGTACTCCAATAAAATTAGTTGATGGGCAAAATAGGAAATTCAATCTAAAATTTACTAAAATTTAAATTAATAATTATATTCCTTAATTCATGTGCAAAGACCTAAAAGACCAAACAATTTGGGACGGAGGGAAACATACTAATTAAGAAACATACTAATTATTATTACTCTTGTTTTTATCTAAATAATTTTTAAAGTTTTTATATTCGTACTATTTATTTTTCATTAATTAATGCTCAATCATACATGAAAGTAATAATAAATACTATAAAAGGGTCTTACTATCCATTGTCCTTACAACAATGATTAAGCAACTTATTAATAGAAATTTTGTAATATTTAATAAATTGAAAATAATTTTGAAATAATAAATACTCTACACTTTTCAACACTAAATTTTTATTAATAAGTTATTTAATAATTACCCTAAAAATCATGAATAGCAAAACCTTAAAAAAAATACAATTAATATAGCTTTTTTTGTTCCAATTAATAATAGCTTGAAAATATAAATGTACTCCCGCCGCTCTCTCACATGCAGCAAACAAGTAACTTTTTTTTTTTTTTTCTACAGTATGGGATGGCCATGCATTAATCCAGCTCTGACCCTATTAGTTGTGGGGTTTGAGGGTCTGGGCCTAATTTTATTTTATTTTATTTTTTTGGATAAATTAATACTGAGTTATATTAAATGGGGGGACTCCGTTGGGTTAGTTTTAGGGCAAGCGCCTAATTGACAGCTCTAGTATTTTCTAATTAAAAGACTCAAATAGTCAAATTCAAATTCTCTTGTTGAAGGGGAATAAAAATATGCATAACTTAAATCAAGCATTCATTAGTACTAAATTGGTTAGTGTATCATTAAATATTAATTTACGGGTTAAAAACATTTTTGTTTTCTAAACTTTATTTTGTGTGCAATTTAATATCAAAATTTTTAAATTTTGCATTTTAGTCCCTTGTAATTTTTGAATGTGCACTTTACTAGAAAAATGTCACATTTAGCATATTTTTTTTATCTAACTTAGTAATATTTTTAAAAAAAATTAATGAGAATTAAAACTGTTATTAAATGTAATTTTGTATTAAAATGCACATTTTAAAAGTACACAAAATTAAATAAAAAATGGACCTTTTGAATATTTTGACTAGAGTACTTACAATATTAAAATATTTGTAAGCAATAATAATACTACTCTTACTAATAGCCAATAACATGTGGATACATTAGGGGGAGACTTAAATTTGAAGGGAAGAGATAAGGCGACAACAAAGTTTTGTGCTTTGTGAAGAGCCAATTCCATGGCGATACATTAGAAGGGGAAATGATATGATGTACGACATTTTATTTAATTTCCTACTGAAGATTTGCCTTTAATTAAATTAAACACACCTAATCTTTAATTTGCATACAATACAATCAATTAGTAAATCAAATACTAAAATACAAGATTATGACTCCATTGGAATAATCAGACGTCATTGCATTGACAAGTCTCTCTCTTGTCACACTATGATAAGAGTAATGATTCATGTAAACTTTAAGAATGTATGTAAAAACAGAAAATTAAGAATTAAAAAAATATTATTGAGTTGTCATTTTCCATACGAGCACAATCTCCACATCCACATATTTTGCTTTCAAATACTATTGTTATCGAGTAGTAGCTAGTGTGTGGAACAAAATACTCGTAATATTCTTATTTTAAAAAATATTGTAATATATTTTACTTATTCGACTTAGTCAGAAACCGTATCTCTTAGACATGTAGTTTACCAGTATTTGAATTTAATTCTCATTTGTTATATAAGTTTTGTTAGCCATTGTTCTTAAGGTAATGGATAAACTACACATAAATAAATTTTTTTAATAAAAATTATAACTATTTATAACATTGAATACTATACTTTTTAATAAAAAAATTTTACTTTTATAATGGTGTATTGTACTAATACAAGTCAAAGAAAAAAACGTTACATTTCACCAAAAACAATTATAATAGAATTACTTTTACTATATTCTATGTGCACCTACTAAATTTCCTAGCACCTATTACTTAATAACTTTCCTTTAATAAAATTTTATTAATTACTAATCATTGTTATCTATGAGCACACATTAAAGAAATCCATAAAAATAACTATGAACAAACACACATCATTAATTGAAACTCTTCAATTAATCCAGTTCATATAAAGAAGAAAGACAAATCTCATCTAATGTCTTTATTAGAGAATGTTTTACGGAATTAAATTTTGTAAAAAATATTAAATAATAGAGTTTTGCTATCCATTACGCAATGGTTAAGCAGCTCATGAATGGAAATTTTGTATTTAAAATAAAATGAAAATAATTTTGTAACATTAAATACTTTACATTTTCCAACACTTAAGTGTTTATTTATGGGTTGCTTAACCATTGCCCTAAGGGCAGTGGATAACAAAACCCTAAATAATATAATTTTTTAAAATTTTATTTTTAAGAAATAAAATAATATTTATATATTATAATTATTTTTTTAATTCTAGCTAATAATCTTAATTAGTGTCTTAAAAGAATTTTACTATTCTTTAATAAAATACAAAGAAGAATCTCACATCAAACACAATTTAGGGCCAGTTTGTTTATTATTATTTAAATTAAATTTAATTAAAATTATTTTTCATCAAAGCTAAAAATATTTATTTTATTAGATTATCTCGATTTTTGCGCATTAATAATCTAAACAGTTAATTATTTTTTCAATTTATATATTTTTCACTTCTCATTTTATTAAAATCTAAATCAAACCTTTACTCCTCTGCAAACAAGCTCTTCAGCATTCATTTCTTCTTCGTTTAAACATTAAGCTTTTTAGTTTTCAAAAAAAAGAAAAAAAAATTAAGCTTATTATATACTCCTACCATATTTTCAAGTTAAACAAAGGGAATAATGTTAACAAAGTTGAATCGTTAATATATTTAGCAGCTGAATAAACAAGTTAATCGATTAATTTTGTTGGTCGGTAAATGATTTTTTTCAGTGTATACAGCTTCTTTTTTTTCATACATCCCTACTCAAAATTATGTTCTACTATTTAGTGTATATAAATGTTTGTTTTCTCCTTTAAGAGAAAAAAAAAATTGGATTCTAAAGAATTTTTCTAAAAAAATCTCATTTTCTTTTTTCTCTCATGTTTTTTTCTCCTCATTTGTTCTTCTACTTGTCCAAACAAAAGCTAAACGAATTTCAATGGGCAATCATGCATATCCATGTTATTGGAACTGAAATATCTTCTTAAAACCTCTTCATACAATCCTCCTACTTATTTGATAAGAGAAATGTATTAATTATTATTTATATTTTTTAAATATTAAATATTATTTAATTTTTTATTTAATTCTAACACTACATAATACTCCTAAAAAGATATGTAACAAAAAAAAGAGTAAGAGATATAACAATGGTCATTGCAATTACTATATATATATTGTCGACAACTAGAAGCTGTTGACATTTTACTTTTGGACATGTTATCATATCAAGTATCAACGTGTAGATAGAGTATTTATAAGAATTTTTTTTTTTTTTTTTTTATCTTACTTTCCTGATGTATCTTTTTTTTTTATCAAATGCTGATGAGAAGATTACGAAGTATTAAAGTCGTTTAACTGTGCTTAATCATCAGATATATTACACAAATGCATGCTTTTTCCATTGCAAACACTTCATGTGCTTGTTTACAAGCAAATTACTAAATTGTGTACCACACACTTATACATATATGTTCTTGTCAGTTATGCTAGCCTTATAGGATTCGTGTGCTTGCATTGATAATTAGATATAACTAAAAAAAGAAAAAACAATATGATATATGCACCATGGTCACCCAGTTTTATTTTGTTGTTTTTTTTATAACAACGGTCATCTAGTTTCTCTTATTCGAAATACATACACTAAAAAATTAGTATTCATCCTATTCATCTAGTTTTCTTCAATACAAATTTTTATTTTGCAACTGCATGCATAGGCCAGATTGTTGTTGATATACAACATAATATAATATAATATACTCCTACTACATATTCTATTGCATCCTATTCAGCATAAGCTTAAGATAAATGTGACAAATAATACACCTCGATATCTCTCTTGGGGGAATAACAAAATAACAGATCCTAGAAAATTAGGACAAAACTTTAATTAATTAATAATGCAATTATTAATTAGGTGTGTTTGGTGTAGTTTGTTCCTGAATTAGATGAGTTTTATACTAGTGTACCATGTGATAATATTACAGGTTTTGCCTAATAAACATGATCACCAAAGAGTAACCCATGTTACTCAGATAAAATTACTCCAAATTTAACGAAAGAAATAAACAAAAATGTTAGCAAGTATCTTTAGAATAATAATTAAAGATTCATAAATAAAAATGTTTATAATAATTTATTGTCTTAAAATTGTAAAAACTATAAAATATAGAGTATAAGTTTTGAAGTAAGTCAAAAATGTATTTATTACAGGTCTATAAGGACACTGGTAAACCTTACTCATTAAAAAACTATATAGAGTATTTCTTTTATCCTAAAATTTAGCTATAGAACAAAAAAAAAATAAAAATATAATCCTAAAATAGGCTTCCAAATTGAATGGCTATTTTGGAATAAGGTATATTAAAGGTAGTAATTATATAGTATATATATAGCATAAGGGAAGGTAATTAGTAATTAATTAAGCGTTCCAATTGATGGTTGGAAGTTGAAATTGTTGGGCAAGAAGCGCATTTGTGTGAAAAGTAGTGTTCTGTGGAAGCTGACCAAGCAGAGAAAGAAAGGAATTGTTTTCCTCTACGTTACTTCCATTGTTATTAAGATCACAATCCAATCTCCTGCTTGCTGAACAATGTGACGACCCTGGAGAACAACCATTTTGCATGCTCTGATGATCTAAGATTCCTTCGAACAAGTTATCATGATCATTTTCGAGTCCTAGCTGGGTTCCATAACTTGTGCTTCTAGAAGATACTACCACTGGTTTCGAATAATTCACCATTGACAAACCTGACATCGTTGCTAACTCCTTATTATTCTCCTGCTCCATCACTGATGCTACCCTTGCCGTGTTATTTTTCTTGTATATTCGGCACAAAACCCAATCATCAAGCTACAAAACAAAACTTAATTCAATCTCAAAAAAAAAAAAAAAGAACAACGAACAATGAAAAAGAAAAACACAGGGTGATCTGAATCAAATAGGTGGCAGGCATGCATACATACCCTCAAAGAGTTCTTCTTGGTTCCGTGAAGTGCAGGATTAGCAGGCAGAGAAGGTGGCTTTGAGGAAGAATTGGAGTAATTATCAACAAGTCTATACTCGTGCATGATCCAATTGGTTTTGATCCCTTTTGGAGGCTTTCCGCCATAAAAAACCAGAGCTTTCTTCACTCCAACTCTGTGGTGCCCATTAGATGCTAATATAGGTTTATCCGTTCCGGTTGCTTTCCAGTATCCAGAAGTAGCAGCTCTATTAGGCCTCGCTCCATTCGGGTATTTCCTATCCCTCGGGCTGAAAAAATACCACTCTTGCTCACCAAAACTCGCTTTACCTGAACAACACAAGAAGAAAATTCAGAAAATAAAAAGAGGGGAAAATGTTGAATCCCTAAAGTGGTTAAGCGATGATGGAAAATACGAAGTGGGTTTGAAGGAAAGGTGGGAAAGAAAAAGTGGGGTGTGATGAAGTTGCGTACTTGGGAGCTCCCATGGGTCGAACTTGTAGAGATCAACGTCTGCGATTATGGCTACAGGAAGAGGAACAGAGTCTGCTTTTCTCTTGAGGTAATGAACGACGAGTTCTTCATCTGTTGGGTGGAAGCGAAATCCAGGTGGGAGATTTGGGTGTTGAGAGTGAGATCCTGAAGACGAATCCACGTTATACATGATGATCGATCAGTGATCACGAATTCACGCACGACTCTGATCTTTAATTATTGATTCTGTTCTACTTCTGCTCATGCATATACTGTCTATACCAGTATAAGACTTGTTTGAAGATTGTACTATGTTTTTTTGTTCTGTGTTTGTTATTTTAATTGGTGATCAAATTAAAGGTTGAAAAATAGAGATTGAAGGAAATGAAACGAAATACGATACGGTTTGTGAGTGAGAGAGATGGAGGAAGCTAAGGGGGTGAGATACATGTTATGTAATATGTACGAAATAGGTGCCTGTGATTTTAGGACACGTGGGAATTAAGGAGAGATGGATGGACACGTGTAGGGTGGATAATGAAGGGAGAATGAGGAGAGAAGGGAATTTGGAACTGCCAATTAATACAGTTTTGATGTGATGTCATGCTTTTCTTATGCTAAGGCACCCTATCACCCACACAAACAAACACTCCCCCATCCCCAAAAAACAATCAAGTCATACAGAGAGAACGTGACGTGTCACGTGCACTTAACCTTGTTTTAAGGTTAACATTACAGTATTTGGGTAGAGCAATCACAATATAATTCAATTATGAGCCTTCATATTGATATACAGTGTTCTAAACTTAAAGATATTAGTTAAGATTATTATAAGTAAAAAAATAATTATAAGTGTATATTATTTTGTTTTTTAAGAATATAAAAAATTATATATTTTAATATTTTTTTATTATATTTAAATTCTTAAATAGTATACTTAGGACACTAAATATTATTTGTTTTGAATTATTTGATGAAAGATGTTATACACTATTTTTATATTAAATGTCGTTTGATGTTATTATACAAGATTTAAAAAATATTATTAATTTTTTGTTTTTCTATAAATAATTGTTTAATTTCTTACTATTATATTACCTTATTATTTTTATGAATTAGTGGGTCATGTCTATCAAAATTTTTAGTTAAAACTGAACTACTTAAAGGTATATAGTACTACTTCTGGTCCTTTTTATAAGCCCTCTAACCAATTCTCAGGATTAAAAAAACTACTAACAATCTTATTTAATATCTTGTCTTATAAAAAAAATAGCACAATATATCAAATTTACCATTGTTTAAAGTCAAAATTTTCAAAAAATACATTAATTGTACCCATTATCCCTTCATTTATTACAATGGTAGACAAGGAAAAAACTAATAATTGCTTCTTAAATTTTGTAAGGAGTCTTATAGATAGGACCAAAAAATTTTCTTCAAAGGGTCTAGTATTTGATAAAATATAATTAGTGCTTTATTGAAACTATAAAATAATAAATAAAATAGGACAAATTTTTTCTCTAAACGACACTTAATATGGGACAGAAGTAGTTAGCAAAAACAGTTGTTCATGGTGAGAAATAAAAACATCAATTTTGACTATTGAATCTTATTTTAATAATTAAAATTCAAGTAATAAATAAATATATTTTTTAATAAACATGTGGGACTGTGGGTGTATTTATTACTTAAATCTTAACCATTTAAATAAGATTTAATGATCAATATCAATTTTCTCATTTCTTACTGTAAGTAATTACTCTTGTGATATTACTTGATACATCCCCACTCACAATCTCAAGCTTTTTTCACCCCCTAATTTGTTTTTAAAATTATATTTGTATTTAATTAGTAAGAGTTGAGAAACGATAGGCACCACAAAATCGTCCAATATATATTCTTGTGAATAAATACGAGAGAATAGTATACTAGCTAGTATTTGTTATGATGTAAAAAATGAAGTTCATCAGTAGTACGTGCCTTTCATTGTCGATATTTTTGGTTTATCCGTAGAAAATAACACTCCAATAGTATTAGTGCGTTTAAAATGGAAGATAATTCCATGATAGCGACCACCAATTTTAAATTCATTGGTGTGGTCGTGGGAAGCATATATATATATAATTACTTGGAATAATCAATTCATACTGTAAGTTTTTCTATTACTTAATTAATTTACTGCATTTGAAAAATATTTATTGTTTTGTTAAAAAATGTTACCACATGCATATATCATGGATCTAAATATTTTACAAGCGACCTTAAGTTGTTAGATAATACGCATAAGTAATTTATTAATATATATATATATATATATATGACATCTTTGATAAATACAAATGCATTAAAAATATAATCCTATCTTTTTCGGCTTTATATGAGGACACCAATATGTGATGATTTAAGAGTACCTTTCAAAAAGTAAAGTGCCAATGACTTAAACCAAAACAAGGAAATAAAATGAGGGCATATATTATATACTAGTATATAATTGTTTTTTAAAAGTAATTTTATCATTTTTAAAATTTTATTGTCACTCTTTTTAAAATATCTTTTAATTTAAACTATATTATTTAACCAATTAAATTAAAACATTAATAACTAAATATTATTAAAAAATGTCACAATAGAATTTTTGAAGTGGCAATTACAATTTTTTTTGTATTGATATTATTAGTATATAATTATTACCTACTCTACATATTGCACTGGCTGTTCCATTTATATAGTTTAGTTGTTGAGTACAAATTAAATGAACATATAAGTATATGTTTATCCGGGTTTAATCACTACAACATAATTAATTTTTAGCAACATCGCCTTTATTCAATCTTTAAAAACTTATTGATATTTCATCAATCATAAATCAACTTCAATTTAATAAATTTTGTATAAAATATATTATTTATTAAAGAGAAGTTGATTTATGAAATATTAATTTATGCCAAGAGCTTGTAGCTCAAGTGGCATAAGGAGAAGCTCTTGGAGCTTGAGGGGAGGGGTTATTAATCCCCGGAATGGTAGATTTAAGAATAGATTTAGAAGTAGTGTAGTGTGGATGTGTGTGCATTTGGCCGATAAAAAAAAACAAGTTTTCAAATAAGTTAAAACTTTGTATGATTGATCTATATGTTAAAAACTTTCATCTAAACGATTGGATCGACGATATTCGATATACATAAGGAGCTATTGGGCAGAGTAACTCATACAACATAATATTGGAGTAAGTGGATCCCTCCTCTTATGAAAAAATGTTACAAATAGAAAAGGATAATATCTTTTTAATAGTTTGAAAATATTTTTGAAATGTTGCTAAAATCATTTTTCAACATGGTCTATATAGGCCATTTACTAAAAATGTTGCAAATGTATAAAGACAACACTTTTAGTAATTCAACAATTTTTTTTAACGATTTAAGGTAAAAAATAGTTACTTCTATTGAATAACTTCGACTTTTGTGCATTAATAATTTTTAGAATTTATTAAATTTTAGTGGTATATTTTTTCACTTCTCATCTCACTAAAATCTAAACCAAACACACAATTACCAACATTTTTTTAATATTACAAAATGTCAATTATGTAATAATAAATACGTGCCCATGAAAAAAGAAAAAAAAATAAAAAAAAAACCTACACCAGCAAAACACAAGTTATTGATGAAAGCTGCGAAACACATTTTAGTTTCACACAAATAAGAATGATATTATGAACGTGCGCAATACATGTGATGACTACTTGATGAAAATAAGCCACCAAAAACTGAAAGTTTGTTAAAGGTATAACATCTACTTTCACATTTTGTTTCAAACTTTCAAATTTCAATACATGTTAACCAAAAAAAAAAGCTTCAATAGATATTTCATCCTACCTAACTAGCCATCAATAGTTTTGCACTTTTGCTAAGAAAGGAAGGAGAAACAAAAAGAAGTATAACTGACAAAAACTTACAACTTAGCATTATTGTATTCTTTTTTAAATTATTATTTACTGAATTTACATTAAAGTTGATCAATTACAAATTAAGAGTTGATGATTACGAATATCAAAAAAAAAAAAAAAAGAATTGATGATTACGCAAGCACTTGCAGCAAGCCAGCAACTGAATCACGAGACACCAAATTAAAAAGTTGTATATGGGAAGGAAAGAAAGAGACAGAAAACATGTGGGGTTTTATTGTTTGGGCTTGTCAACATAAGACATTTTAATATTTTATTCGATAAGGTATATATAGTAGAAACTCTTTAAATTAATAATGTCAGGACTGAAAAAATTTATTAATTTAGAGAATTATTAATTTATTGATAAATTAATAATTATTAATTTAAAGAGTTTTTAAGTAATTACATACTGTACATACCAAAGAAAAAGGCAAATTAATCTATACCTCTTAGAATTACGTTGCAGCGAACCTTGGGACTCAACGTAAATTAGTAACTACATATGCATTGGAAATCAATAATGACTTCTGAAGTATACATATGCATTAGAAATCAATAATGACTTTTGAAGTACAGTAAATGTAAACAAGAGGAACAAATGTGTTCAATGTATTCTTAAGCAAGTTTGGCATATATAAATTACATGAATGTGTTAGAGTATTCAAACCATATCTCACAAGATGGCTTCTCATCTAAAAGGTGTTGCAAAATCAACTATGTCAGATCAAATACGTAAGGAGTTGTGTGAGTATAAGAGAGATAATCCTGCAAGCACACAAAAAGACTTGCAGAGATGACTTGAGGGAAAATTTCAGTTGAAAGTTAGTCAAGGAACAATATCAAACACACTTAAGCGGTTAGATGACTATCTCTCTGCTGAAATAGAAAAGGGAAGAGCAGAGATCAAAAGACACAAACCGGCAAAATATCCTGACATGGAGAAGGTTGTTTATGAGTGGTTTCTCCAGCATCAAGAACGTGTGAATATCACAGGAGAATTAATTTTGCAGAAGACAAGAGATACAATGAAACTCGTGTACCCTCATGATGATTCAGATTTTAACTTCTATATAGGATGGCTTGGGAAATTCAAACACCGACATGGCATAAAGTCATTTCGTCGTTTTGGCGAGAGTGGGTCTGTTGATGTACAAGACATGAAGCAGAAATCGGTATCGATTCGGGAGAAAATTGATCAGTTCCCTATGAAAGATGTTTTCAATATGGATGAAACTGGGTTGTTTTATAGACTACAAGCTGATCATTCACTGGCAACAAAACAACTTGAAGGAAGAAAACAAGATAAAGAAAGGCTGACGGTAGTTGTTTGTTGCAATTAAGATGACTATGAAAAAATCCCTCTATGGATTATTGGGAAATATGCAAAGCCTCGTTGCTTCAAGAATGTCAACATGAATAGCTTGAATTGTCAGTATCGAGCTAACAAAAAAGCATGGATGACTAGTGTGCTTTTTGATGAATATGTTCGTTCATTTGACCAAATGATGCATGGTAGAAGAGTTCTACTTGTGGTGGATAATTGTCCAGCACATCCAAGAAATATTGAAGGGCTAAGAAACGTTGAGTTGTTCTTCTTGCCACCCAACATGACATCAAAGATTCAACCTTGCGATGCTGGGATAATAAGAGCTTTCAAGATGTATTACCGTAGAAGGTTTTACTGCAAAATATTGGAAGGTTATGAGGTGGGACAATCTGATCCAGGGAAGATAAATGTCCTTGATGCTATCAATTTGGCAATCCCAGCTTGGACGATAGATGTTCGAAAAGAAACAATAGCGAATTGCTTCTGACACTGTAAAATTCGTTCAGCTAGTGACGTTGCAAGAAATTTGGATGAATCCACTTTTGATGAAGAAACTCAAGACCTCGAGACTATGATCAATCAATGTGGCTATCGTAATAAGATGGATATCGACAATCTAATAAACTACCCAGGTGAAAATGAAGCATGTTCGGAGGTTCAGAGTTTAAAAGATATTGTGGGTACTATCATTGAGAACAATGCAAAGGATGACGGCGAAGATGATACAGTGTCTTTGGAGCCTGTTACGCGAAAGGAAGCACTTATGGCGTCGAACACTCTTCACAACTTTATGATACAATACAAAAATACAACACCTGAGCTATTGGATGCAATAACAAAAGTTAGAGATGAGCTCCAAATAGGCTTGAACTTTAAAGGAAAACAGACAACTATTAAATCATATTTCAATAGAGTGTAATATATTTTTTCCAATTTCTATAAATTATTAATTTATGATTTTCTTGGGACCGAAAATTATAAAGGGATCTCCCGAAAAATTATTATCTTATTATTTTATCGAGTTTTTCAATTTTTTACATTGGCCCAAGTCGGGACCGGACAAATTTATTATTTTAGAGAGTTTATTAATTTACCGAGTATTAATTTAAAGAGTTTCTACTGTATATGCTCAGTAATTCAGCAATTTCTTTTCTGCCACTTTAATTTTCTGGTGTGACAAACATATTTTTATGGGCTTCTCTTTCTTCTGCTTCTCAACTTGTTAACTATATCAACATCATCAACTTCACCACTCTTGTACACTCACTCTTGTACACAATGGTATTGTGTGACTCATATATAGTCGATCTCACGTAATAGAATAAATGTTTATTGTTGTTGTTAAACTAAAATCATTATTAGTTATTTAAGGGCCACGTATAAGATACATCACTTGATAGGTGGTGTATCCATACCACACGCTAAAATGACCATAAGATATACTGTTATTTTATTGGATGGTGGGATATGTTATAGGTAATCTAGGTAACAGGTAAACCGAAATGTTTAATGATTTTGATTTGAAACATGGAGTTATTTAAGGTGGTGACAAAAAAAAAAGTCAGCACTAGTAGTGATTTTTTTCAACCATTAAATAACTGATTATTTTAATAAGCAGTGAAGATCTAAACCTATAACATGTGTAGCTTGTTTTGCAAAGAAAAATAGAAAATTTTCTTTATGGTGTCCTCTGCCTCAACATTCTTCTTCCCTAACCTAGATATCATATTTTCCTTTTCCCTTTTCACTTGCTCATCACCAGAATCAAAATTCAATATTGCTTTTGTTCCTTCATAGAAAGGATTGAAATTTAAGAAGCATGGGTTATTTACTCGCTCAACAATTTTGATTTTTTTTTTTAAAAAGCAACTGAGAAGTATAGTTTTGAATAAAACAAACAAGAATCAACAAAGAAGATTATAAATCTAGATAAAAATTGACAAGAATCAACCAAAAAATTATAGATCTGTACAGAATCCAACAATAATCAACCAAAATATTACAAATCTGGATAAAAAAACAGTAATAATCATCAATAATCAACAAAGAAGATGAAAGATCTGGATAAAAACTAACTAGAATCCAGTAAAAAAAATTATAGATCTGGAAACCAACAATGATTAAAAAAAATAAGAAAGAAGAATGATCCTAAATACAGGGCCACATCGCTACTCTCTAGTCTTATGAGGCTGAAACCCATTGCAGAAACATTTTTTTCTTCCTTTATCGCCAACATCTTCAAAGATATGAAGGGGGGGTAGAAAATAGGGTATCAATGTTTCTCTTTCATCTCTCTCTGTCAACGATTTTTTTCTTTCGGTTAGCCCGATGAAATAAAGATGAATCTCACACCCAACCATTCTTTCCCTATCTATCAGCATCCAACAGATTCGAATCTCCCAAAAATCTAAAAATCTTTGTTTTTCGTGTACTTGTACTGAAGAAACCGATGGAGATGACGGCGCATATGCTAGCGGTTGAATCTGTTCTGTTGGGATCTGGTGCGGTCGCCCGCCGCCGTGCCATCACCGTGACTGGTACAACGGTGGTTCTGAAGAGCGCTGAATGCTTCAGACGGTGATTTTGTGCTGCTCAAGTTCATGGCTCTGTATTGTTGGTTGTGCTATTTAATTTAATTTCAGCTTGTTGATAAAAATAACTCTTGGGGGGATGAAAACCAATTTGATACTTTCCAAATCAATCCCTACTATGGTCAAAAAATGTATTTCTTAAATTTTTAAGACTATTATAAAATAACCGGCTTTTAGTTCACTAAACCTCATACAACCGATATCCTTAGTGGTGGACCAAAACACCACTTATAAACTGATGTACACTAAAACCGCCATTTATTAAAGGGACCGGAAATCACAGGTTAGTCCACTTAGGGACGCGTACACCACCCATAAAATTGGGTATGCTAAAAGGGACCGTTATTTAAGTATATGAGCGTATGAAGTACGTTGTGACCTACTTACACATCCATAGTGGAGTGACACATCTTTTTTTGGACTTTGTGGCATTTAGTGTCTTCAGCTATCTCTTTATCTTTTTTTTTATAGGCCAAAGTGCATTTACAAGGGTTTGAACCGAGGACCTACTATTCAAAGCAATACTCCTCAACCATCCAACCAACCTATTAGATTATCTCTTTATCTTTCTTGACAGATAATTTCAGTGTAGGATTTATTTGCCATTACCTTATTATTTTTAGATGTATCAAAGAAAATAAAAAAAGATAGTCCTATGAAATGGCAATTGGCAACAACAAATTTTTGGTGGCTGATATTAACACCACCCACGTTTTTGGAGTATTTTTGAGGAAAAATGTTTTTCATTGCATCATCAAAAAGGGGTGACCAAAATTTGTCCTAACTGCGAAAGTCCAAAGCATAGAGAATAAGGCCCTTGCAGGATTGTTGTTGGGCCTTGCTTGATTGGTGCCCATTTGAATTGGATTGGGCCTCAGTGTGGAGCAGTTACAAGTTTTAAATAGGATTAGAATCCCGTAAATCATAATTACATCATCTTAAGAAGTAAATAAGTAATAGCTCAGAAATTACGGTGGAAACTTCCCGGTATTTGATTTAAGCTTAATTTCTATTATTGGGTAATTTCAAATTTGGTTGCATATTTATGGTTCACTTAGCTAGGGCTTAGTCCAGTCCTAAAAATTAATATATTTTCAACATTATTATTTTACGCACTATGCATTTTAGTTTTATGCCTGTATAAGAATGTTAGTTGAACTTTAATTAATTTGAGGCTAATACTCGAAAACAGTAGTCAGTAGTAGTTATGACTTATGATTGCAACATTTGTCATTGTTATTGTTAATAGTCAGCAAGCAAATACAATATAATATACATCAGAGAATATAAATGAACTGCAATTTATTTATAAAACTTGGAATTATTGCAGCAGATATATCCCCAAAAATGGGATAATCGGATACAAAAGATACATTGCTATATCAGAGAAAAGGGAAATTAAAGGTACAATTATATATAGGCGAGCAATTGATGAATCGTTAATGGTTAAGGAGGAAAAAACCACGATTGGTATCAAATGAAAGAATTTAATAATACAAATGAATTGAAGCCTAAACCAAATAATTAAAGCGAATTTAGGCCAAAGAATTGAGTGTTAAATAAATAAACAAATTTATATATAGTTATCCGATCCAATGATGAACAAATTAATTGAAGTAATTCACCATTGCTTCTTCATCGCTTTCTTTCTTCCTCTACCTCCAGCAAGTTCATCATCACAGCATCCGAAGCATTCCTTAGCAATTCTGACCAATCCCTGAAAATTATTGAATCCATCAAAATTAAAATGTTAGATTTTGATACAACTATACATTTGTATGTAGTATTTGTGGAAATTAAGTATATACTTAACTTACCCATTCAAAGAATCAAAGGTTAATCCGACTGTATGTTTAGCTTCTTCGAGAGCCAAACTAAACCTTTGAAGCTCTTTTGGAGGGCAATTTCCGTTGTCCTTGACTAGGAGTTGCGAAGGTTTGACATCATAGAAGATAGGAATGACCCTTTTCTTGGACTCCATGAGAAGAGCGAGCTCATGGAGACAAAAATAAGAGTCACAATAACGAGGAGAGAAGACAGCGACGCCAACCTTGCACCCGAGGATGGCCCTATCAATATGATCAAAGAGCCTATCCCCTGGTTTCATGTTCATGCTATCCAAAAATGACCTCACCCGCATCCTCGTCAGAGAATCGTACATCAACCCCGCCACGTTCCTCTTCGTGTCGATCCCACGGTGGTTGATGAAAACCTCACACGCCGGACGACCAATTTTGCGGCACAACAACTTTGCTGGCAAACGTTGCATGGCTCCTTCTACAAGATACAACAAACTAATAACACAATTTGTTTTTGTGTGTGTAACGGTATTATATATATAGGAGTGGAGTATATATTTTTTGCAACGAACTTAGTCTGTTTCCAATTAATTTCAGTGATACACACCGAAAAGGTTACTTTTGTTATTATTTTATAGTGGGGGAGAGAGATTTTTTAATTGTTGGTGGCCTTTTATGTAAGATTTGAGGGACAAGGATGGGTGTATATATAGTAGTGTAAATTAAATTTTGTAGAAAGAGGGTATTGAATTAAAAATCAATTTTTTTTTTAAATTCTGGTTTTTCAATTTTCAAAGTGGGAATTCAGGGCATTCTTTGGACGCAAGAAAATACAGAGCATTTGAAAGGAAAAGAATAGAATGAAAAGAGTAAAAGTGTTTGAATTTTCGGATCCATGTTTGGATCTCTCAACTTAATTCTCCTTCAAACACGTAAGTAGGGAGTAGTACATTATAACATGTTTATTTTTATTTTTATTTTTTTATTTTTTGCTTTGTTTAATGATCGGCACCATGGATCCGCTGACATAGTCATTCTTTGCCTCAAATTTGGGGGGAAATTTAAAGGATGCTTCCTTCTACGGCCACCTCTATTTGTGTTTTTTTTAAAATAAAATACTCCCTCCGTTTTCAATTATAAGCAAAAAAAAATATATATATATATATATTTATCTCGCACCCTTTAAAAATTTAGTTGGTCCTATTTAATTTTTTTGAAACTATCTAAAAAATATTGGATTTTTTTACAATGTCATTTATCATGTTATACTATTTCCACTTTACAACCACTACCATAAATGAGTGAGTGAATTGAGTGGAGAGTAATTTAAATAAACCTTCCTTAAATGCGAGTGAAAATGGTTAAATTTGCTTATAAAAAATAACATGAGAATTTTCAAAAAAATTGCTTATATTCGATAACAGAGGGAGAATTATGGTAAGAATTTTTGCAGTGCAGATTAGTTTGCTTCTACAGGAAAAAACATTTGATCTAATCAATGCAGTTTTATAAGTTTAACATTCAATTGGTTTTATTTTTAAATGAAATCTGTGACAAATTATGTCATTTAAATGAGAGTTATTTATATTGAATTTATAAAATTTATTTGTGACAAAATTTAATGATAAATGATATTTAGTGTTTTTGTAAAAAAAAATATTGGAAAATGTTGTTTTCTGTATTCCTAAGAGACGGAATAACATATGTGTATAATTATTTTTCTAATTAGGTCAAATGCACATTTTGGTCCTGTATCACTTATGTGCATTTCATTTCGGTCCCATATCTTTTTTGGGTTACATTTTGGTCCTGTATCTTTTATAAACATTTCATTTTGGTCCAATCTGTCAACTCCGTCACACCCGTTAACAGAATTGACCTAAAAAGAACATAGTCAAATTAAGCCATTTATCTTCAAACCCAGAAAAACCATAACATACACGTGAACTCTAATAAGAACGGAGTCAAATTACATTGTAACGGGGTGACGAAATTGACATATGGACCAAAATGAAACCTTGATAAGAGATACAGGACCAAAATAAAACCCAAAATAGATATAGGACCAAAATGAAATGCGCATAATAGATACATGACCAAAAGGTGCATTTGGCCTTCTAATTATAATAACCTTAAAAAGTGTCATAAATGTATTGTTCAGCTATACCTAATTTTAATCAAAATTGTTTCATGATTTTTCACACTAGAAAAGTTGAAAAACATAATATAATAATTTTTTGTTTAAATTAAAAATTTTGGTCCGGTAATGTAACTCCATGATTCAATTTGATCTTCAATTTCTTTTACATACCATAATAATTTATTATTATTTTTTGGGCCAATGTGATTATTTTACATTAATTTTACTAATTAAATAGTTCATAAAAAACCTCAAAATAATATTGATTTAGCCTTGTCTTTTTTTTCTCATCTCCAATAATTGTCTTAAAATCTTTTATTAACCATTTAATCATTAAATGACTCAAAAATAAGTTTTTTTTTTCTTGTTACAACTCAAAAATAATTAAAAAAAAATAAAGGACAAAAAAAAACATACCTTTTGTTTGGAAGGGAGGAAAGAAAATAGAGCAGTAGGGACAATACGGATAATGATACATTTTTTTTGTTTGGTTAAAAAGAAAATAAGAGAGAAAATTGACTCAGAGATAAAAAAAATCAAAATTTTCTCTTCTCTCATTTTTCTTCCTTTTAGTTTTCTCTTTGATCATTTTCTCGGCTTCCAAACAAAGGTTTATTGTAAAGTTAAGAAATTAAGAGCTTGTTTGGAACAATTTTGGTTTTTTATTTTTAAAAATTGTATTCTAGAACAGTTTTCAAAGATAGTTTTTTAAAAAAAAGTGAGAGTAGTTTTCAATAAAAATTTTTCTGTAAATTCAGAAAACTAAAAATTAAAAATCAAAACAGGTTTTAGATATTTTCAAATTTTGGTTTTTAAATACTAAAAAACAAAAACTGTTCCCGAAAACTATTTTTGAAAACTCGTCTACCCTGCAGATTTTTTAGTTTTCTGTTTTTAAAAACAGAAAACTATTTTAAAAAATAGTCAAATAAGCCCTAAAATACTATTTTTGTCTTATTTTACTTATTATAGTATTTATTATTAATTTATTTATTCTTCAATCAATAAAAACTTAGACACACCTTCAATAATGTAACAAAAATATAAACATTTGATTAGAAAATAAAAAATTACAATGCAAATTAAAAATATAAAACAATTATTAGATTCGAAAATTAAATCAAGTATCCATTCAAATCCAAATAATTTAATACTCTCTCCATTCTACAATTTCAGTCGTTTTAATCATTTTAATTTTTTTCCAAATTAGTTATCGTTTTACATTTCCAATATTAGTATTAATTATTATTTTCCAATTATGCCCTTAAGGAAGTAGAGTTAATGTTGAGTATGAAGAAATAAAGTAATTTATTTTATAAAACTAATAATAGTAAATATTTTTCTTAATTATTGTGTCCAAACCTTAAACAATAGCTATTGTAAAACAGAGGAAGTCCAGAACAAGATTTAATTTAATTTCTAATTTTGTAACAATATATTTTCAATATAACAGGACAAAAAGATAAAGTAAATATAATCTTTATAGAGAGATATGACATTGTAAAACAAAGACTAATTTTTATAGGACTAGACTAAAGGTGTTAGTCCAAAAGATCATATACTAAGCTTTTAAGATTTAAAAAAAGATAAAAGTTTAAATTTTAAATTTTGACAAAGAAAAATAATATAAATTATTAAAGATTTATTTTCAATTAAATGAGTGAGTATTTGTTGATTAAAATAAATCATAGGACTATGAAGGGTTGTACGTCACTGTCAACCAATTAAGACTATCTCAAAATGTGGTACGGTTTGGTGGCTAATGTTATTCTTATTTATAATTTTTATTTGAACAATTTTATTTTTAATTAAAATTAAAAAATTTTATTGGATCATTTCAGTTTTTATATATTAATAATTTTAATTATTAATTTTTATCTTAATTTATATATTTTTTATTTTTATTTTATTAAAATTCAAACCAAACAAACTTAAATAAGTGCTAATTACCTTTTGTCATCCCTTCTTGCTAGATGCCACCAACAAATTTCTATGCTTAAAAATTAAGAGTATTAACTATTAATACAATTTATAACAAATAAAAAAATATGTTGATCATAATTATAAAAAAAAAAAAGTTGTCACTTTTAAGTCACTAAGAATTTATATATATATATATATACCATTAATTAATTATAAGAAAACAAAGAATTTATCATTTTATCAACAATTATATATAATCTAGTTGGTTAGTACATGAGGTCATGTATGTGTGAGTATGCGAGTTCAATATTTATGTATTGTACTTTCATATAAAAAAGTCTTATCAATTTATATGCAATTTAAATACATTAGTTATATGGACCAACCAGCGGTTGATGCGAGTGGTTCGACACTCTTATCACTTAAGTAAGGTTATGTGTTCGATCCTTGTGAAAGTATAAACTTCTTGCTGGGAGCACTTTATCCCTTAATAGACTGATCTAGTGCGAAGAGAACTGCTTTACTATTGTGATTTAAAGATATATGTGGTTTCAAAAAAGAACATTAATTATATGGACACTTTAAAAATAAAATTCAAACTCTTCATTCTATTAATGAAAAAGATAGATATCCACTTTAAAAAATATATTATTAAATATATTTTATCGGTTGAATATAAAATTAATTCTAGGCATAAAACTTATCATAAATTGCTAATAACAAAAGCATTATGAATTAATATATTTTGTTTAAAGTTAATAATCAATGCAGTAACTGAACGAAAATATACAATTTTGGGTGAAAACATTCCCAAATAAGTAATTTTTGTAGGAGCACACACAATTATTACTGCCAAGCTTAGGGCTATAACTAGAAATTTTAAGGTCTTGGGCTAGAATTAAGATTAAAATCTATTTTAATATAGATTATTAATTTTTATTTTATTATTTTTGACATTTTTAGCTCCTGTTCATCAAAAAAGTAGAGGAAGATAGCAGCAGAAATTGGTTAACGGCGTTAATGTTGCGTGTGACTAGAGTTAATCTAATGTGGCATATTTAATTGAGCTGTCTATTTGTTGCGTTATTGAATAAAGGCTTGTTTATTTAAATTTTTTTAGCATGCAAAACTTTTAAATAAGTAAGAATTTTTTACATTCATCATATCTTAAAATTCAAAATTATTATAAATAAAAATATTTTAAGTAGATTATGCATTTTTTCAAATAGACACTAAAACTTCATAATAAAACAGTTTTAATATTTTACTCGTAATTGATAATATAATTAACACATTAATTTATTTTGTAGTATAATTAATTTTAAATATGATTTAATAAACTTTAATTTTAAAAAGTTTATTTAAACGGTCGTGATAGTACTACTAATATTAATAATATTTTATATGCAATATAACATTTTAAAAAAGAATTAAATATTTTTATGTAGTTTAATATTTTTAATAATGTATTAATTTTATCCTTTTTATGCCAAATACCAATACTTCTAAAATTGGCAATAGAAAATGTATATTGCAAAAATGACAAAATGTAAGAATTTTAAAAACTCAAAGGTAGAAGATAAAGAGATATAAAAAGTCTAAAATACGAGTCTTATAAAATTTTAGATTGCGTGTGTGTATATATATATATATATATGATTTTTTTAACTTGTGCCTCAAATCACGGGAAACGAGTTAATAATGATTAGTAGCTAATAAAATTTTAAGAAAAAAAAAGTTACTAAGTAGTGCGTGGTTAAGGATTTACTGGGTACACTCAGGATATAGTAAAAATAATAAATTCAACTATTAAAAAATTAAAATTAATTATTATTAACTTGTGTCCATGGATACAAGTTAAAAAAACTTTTTTATATATATATATACTATTATTTTTAAAATAATTAAAATCTACTATAATTACAGTTATGATAATGATCATATTTTAGTGACGATCATAACTTCTATATTAGCGATATAAATTTAGATATATTATGCTTTCCCTTATCTCTCTTAAATTTTTTATGTGATGCCGTTGGTTCATTGAGTCTCTATAATTTAATTTAGATTAAAACAAAAATTCTTTCAAATATCTAATAGTTTTAGGCTCTTCAACATTATTCACTTTCCTGACAAATAACCAGTAAATTAAAGGCAAATTAAGTAGTAGTATATTAGTCAAAATAATTGGTTTTATTTAATTTTAATTTTAAAGGGATTGATTTGAAAGTTGATGTTGAAGTCTTCGGTCAGGACAATTTTAGTTTACATCATGCACTCCACAGTGCTTTTTGTTTTGGAGGAGAAAATGGGTTAAAAAGAATTTGAAGAAAAGAAAAATATGAATAAAGAAACACTTTTTTATTTGTTTGAAAGAAAAAAATTTAAAAAAAAAGAAAAAAAATAGAAAAAAATATTTTATTATACTTTTTTTTTTCTTTCTTCTCATTTTCTCTTATTTTCATATTTGGGAAGATTGTATAGACTCAAGTTTATGGAATGGATTTTAAATTTTAATTTTAATATTCTCGATCCTTCTATATTTTCGCACCGTGAATTCTGAACACTAATTTTTGTCTTTTTTTGGTAGATGGGAAAATTACGAAGGAGAATTAATATAGAAATCCTCTAGATCCGCAAGTTTTTATTGTGAACACTAATTTTTGTTTGTTCCTTTATGCGATGAATGGAGCGTTTTGATTTGCTAAAATATATAGTACTTGAAATAAAAAAAATTATTCTGGGTTTGATGTAAAAAATATATAACACAGTATAAAATATAAGATACAGTATAGAATAAAATGAAAGTTTTTTTTTTTTACTCATTATTCTAAAAGATAAAAGATTATTTTATAATATAAGATGGTTAAATACAAAAATATCTTAACTCATCTCCACTGTCTCATGAAGCTTTTAACTACATCTTTTCACTCTTACACTTACAAAATGTGGTTACTATAATTTATTATTTTTTTATTTCATGCAATATACAACATTAAATTAACTCATATATATATATATATATAATTTGATAATATTTTTTGTGTGAAAAATAATAAAGCATTTGAAAATATATCAAATTATTTCAGAAATCTAATTTTATATATAATGTTTTAAAATATAATATGATAACCGTTTTAAATTTTACAATATTAATTGTTAATTATTTATGTAAAATAAAAATTTTAAAGTATAAAGGATATTATAATAAAATTGACTTTATATTTTTTATTTTATACTTCAATGATCAAACAATAAACAATACAAATAGTTGTACTGAAATTTATTAAATTGTCTTGTATTATGCTTATTCATGCATCAAACGCACTCAAAAAAGTCATTCACTGAAATTTTTAATTACTTAAATTAAGATTTTCAAAAAACAAAAGTATTTTTTTTGGTGACTTTTTTTTTATTGAAAACAACCGAAAGGGTTGTTTATTACTTTGTGGCACTACCAACAAAACCTGGTACTTTATGTAAATAATTATATCCTTTAAATACGTTGATAATAATTTAAATATTGATCGTGTGTATAAAAGAATTTGTTAAAAGAAATTGTATTTACTCTGATGAATATATAAACAATATTGGTTTAATCAAGATAAAAGATATGAAGTAATTTATAGTTGTGTAGTAGTATTTAGTAAAATTAGTTTATGGATTAGTTTATATTTATTAAATGATTTAAAAGAATAAAAAGATATGCAATAAGTACATATATACTAAATACTTTTATGTAATAAACACACAATAAATAAATTAAGAATAAAATAAGAATTAAAAGAAAAGTTATAAATTATTTTAAATAGTTTTTGATAAACAACTATTTTATAGTTTAAAAAAATTGATAGTTACTACTCCATCTGTTCTGAAATATCAGTCGCTTTAATAAAAAAAAAAATTGTTCTGAAATATTTGTCACATTTAGATTATTACCAATGTTATATTTATTAACTATTACCATTTTTATTATTTTTATAGCCAATAGCTATTGAGTAAACCTCAAACTAAATGATTAATTTAGTTTACCTATGTACTTTTTGTTAGATTCTATAGAAATTAATTGTCTTTCTTAATCAATGTAAAATCTCCTAAAATGATTAATATTTCAGAACAGAAGAAATAAATACTTATACTAAATAATAAATTATAAGTCATAACCTCCTAAATAAATTATAAATCAAATATAGCTTAAGTGAGCTCAAACTGTGAATTCTTTTGAATTAGGTTGTGATTTGATAAGCATAAATCTAATTAAGTATGAGTAAAAGTAATTTTTATATTTTCTATTAGGTTTCGTTAATCATAATATGAAATTAAATACAAAACGAACAAAGTTAGGTATAATTAGTAAATAATTAAGTCTTAAGTATGTTGACACGGATTTAAATCTTTATTGTGTATATAGAAAAAATTTTGTTATAAAGGTAAAACTCACTTCATTAATTCTAAGTCTTCAAAATTAGTCTTAAACTGACAGTGATGATATTCTTTAATAAAAAAAGAAAAAAAAAAAAGAAACTACACACAAACTCTATTGCTGAAAAAAGAACACACACATACTCCATATAGACTTGATTTCATAAATTGAAATTGGACTCGTTCACTCCCCTGTTATGGGTTATTCTTTTGTCTAGATTACTAACTTGGCTTATTAATGCTGTTGGAATACATAATTAACCGAACACTGTTAAGACCATTCTTTGGTGCTAGCTAGCATAGCAGTGGAATTTGAAAGGTTCAAACATCCATCAAATTTAGAGAACAAACATTATGAGTCAGCTAGTCAAAAAGAAAAGCCCATATTTAACATTCAATATTAATTCGTATATACTGCATTCATTAGGACGAACTCACTCATTTATAATTTGCTTACTATTAATATTGATAAAATCAAATTTTTTATTTTATTTTTTAATATTTTTAACATTAAAAGATAGGTACATCAAGGTTTATTGACTGTTTTAGTCGCTCACTTTGTAGTTACACGACATTTTAGTTTCTAACTTTATAAAATGTCTGGATTAGTCGATGACTTTGCACTCCATAGGTCACTTTAGTCCCTAGTATTAAGTGACACTCGTAAAATGTCAATGTGATACGTTGAGTGCCAATATGGTATGTTGATTGACACTTGTCCTCGTAAGCGACAAAAAAATGTCGTTTTGCTTAATTTGAAAATAAGTAACTCAATTAGTCCCTTAAATCACTTACAACATAACCCAATTTTAAGGTCAAACCGCTACGTAACATTGAAGATTAAGCAAAATAACATCGTTTGATCGTTTACATAGACTCATATTTAGCAAATAACCTGTCACATAGACACTTAACTTATCACATAGCATTTAGTCAGTGTCATTTAACGTCTGAGACAAAAATGACTTACAAAGTGCAAAATCAGATACTACTTTAGATATTTTAAAAAGTCAGAGACTAAAATGACCCGTGACTACAAAATAATATTTTAAAAAGTCAGAGATTAAAATGACCCATAATTACAAAATAAAAAACCAAAATCATCAGTCACTCAAAAAAATAAAATAGATGTACAGAAAACATTTTTGTTTAACATTCTCCCCTGCTTTCTATAATTTTGTCTATTACTTACACAAATTGAATAATATAAATCCTTCCTCCTCCTATAAAACAAAAATAGGACCGCTTTTCTTTAATTTTCGTCCAGCATCGTAGTAGACTCCTCAAAACATGTGATTTTATTCACAACCATTTTGAGTTAATACATCATATTCTACATATGCTCGTTTAGTTTACAGAATTTTTTTTCAAGGATCAATTAATTAATTACTGTTATTTTCAATATTTTGAAAGAAAAAAAAAAAACTCCCTTTTCAAACAAATAAAAAAAAAAGAAAAATTACTCTATTGATCTCTCAATTCTTATGCATTAATGTAAGTTTAGTCTTGTTTTCATAATTATTTTTAGGTTCATTAATTTGTTTTTTGGGTTCAATTTAATCCTTGTTATCCGTCACCATAGAAACGTTAACGGATCAATCTTAATTTTAGGTTTATTTTGGTTCATTAATTTGTTTTTTAAGTTCAATTTAGTCATTGTTATCAAACACCGTAAAAATATTAATAGATGGATTTGAGTCACGATATAGACTAATTTGAACTGAAAAAAAGAGATAATAGACCTAAATCAACCTAAAAATAATAAATGATCAAAATAAAACTTGTATAAGAATCAAAGGACAAAAAAAAAATGTCAAGAGTTTGTAGCTCAAATAGTAGATAAAGGTGGAATAAGGTGAAGTTTTTGGAGCTCAAGATGCGGGATGTATTTGGCCAATAAAAAAAGAATCAAAAGAGTATTTTTCCAAAAAAATCTATATTTTCTTTCACTTTTTATTCTCGTTAAAACCAAACACATATAAATGTCAGAATAAAAACTATGTTTTACCTTTATTCATTATATTTCTTAGAGTTATTAACCGATAAAATTATTATATTTGAATTAAAATTAGTCGCTAAACAATAACGTTGTTAACTTGTTAATGACATGGGCATACTTGAAATAGAAATATAAATTTGATAAAGATAAGTGTAATTTTAAACATTGAAAAGTAAATGTAATGTACATAAATATCGAGATTCATGTAATTATTCCTCTAAATTATTATAGTCGACTTAATTGATTAGTTTAGTTGCGACAATTAGCATGTTTGAATTTTTTTTTTTTAATATAGCGTTAGATAGTTATATTTTGTACTTAAAAAAACTTTTGATTATTCTTTTAACAAAGAAAAAAACTTTTTGTCTTTCAGCTAAAAATTAGGTATTATTTCAAAAAATTTCAAAATCACTTTTTATAAAATTATATTAAAAATCGTTTTTGACAGCAAATATATTTAAACAAAAATTAATTATATTTCAGATAATTAATTTTTTTCACAACTTATATAATTAATTTCAGCTAATCTAAACACATTTTAATATATTTGTAGCTAGTGCGTAATTAGATGGAAAAAATAAATTAGGGTGCAGAGTTCAAACTAAAATAATATCCAAACTAATTAAAACAACCTGAATAAGAGAAGAGTTGCACGTCAATTTAAGTGGATCAGCACAACTATACTTATTTTTTATTCCTATATTCTTTTTTTATTCGAGTTTGTCGTGTATTCATAGTGTTTTTTTTTTTTAAAAGATTGGGCCTCTAGAGGAACATGGTCCAAAGTTCTATGTTGGGCATATATCAGAAATAGAGCATATATAAAGCATAAGAAAAAAGGTAAATTGTAATAACTCTTCTTGAGGTTTGGGAAAATTGTATTTCACCTCAAATTTTACTAAAATTAGCACTCTACCTCATTTCTTTAAAAATTGACTATTAATTGCTGACCTACCTAACGTTTCTGTCGTTCCTATCTATTACATCTACAAAGATGTTCATTTATTAACTTTAAAAACTATTTTTAAGGTTGATGTAGCAGACTAGAGAGACAAAAATGTTAGTTAACCGTTACATTGCTAACGTTTCTGTCATGCCAGTTTGTCACATATGCAAGTTTTGGACCTTCCATTAACATTAAAAATTCTTTTTAATACTTATGTGATAGATTGACGGGCCAAAAATGCTAATTAATTGACCAAAATGAGATGAAGTACTAATTTTGATGAAATTTGAGATAAAATATAATTTCTCAAAACCTCAAAAGAGTTATTACAATTTACTCTAACAAAAATGAATGAGACATTCTTGCCCAACATCCACCCCTATTTAAAGAAACAAAAATGGTTTACCAATAAAAAGAAAACTAAAACAATAAGCATACTATTACTACTATTTACCTGTATTATCCACCACTAATAATGGGCTCATTTTATTGGTTCTCTTTCGTTCATTTGTTTGAAAAGTAAATACTATTATTTTCTAGTCACACTTAACACACGATATGTATTTTTGCACATTTTGTTTGTTAGTGATATGAGTGTAAGTATTATATATATATATATATATATATATATATATATTAGATTAGGTGCATGTTTCAACAATAATTCTCCCAGTGAAACTATTTTGGCCCCTACTACAGTAAAAGGAGGGCACCGTCATGAATTTGTATTAAGAAATTTAATTTTGTCGTTATTCTTTTAGAAAAGATGTTGATTGTCAATAACATTGATTTGAACCCCACACATGATGCCACACAACATTTTGCCATTTTCCACCTAAAAGTGATCTATACAGCTGTTCTATAGTTGGCTTCAGATCCCACTTTATCTGTATTTTATTCACCAATATCGCCCAACATATTCCCAAAATGAACTTTCACTTTTATTCACCAATATCTTACATTCATAAATTTTTATTTTAAAATATTTTTTATTGTCAAATACAATGCTGGCCCAACAGATTTAAAGGCTTAAAACCGTTCTTTGACATGAGATTTTTTAAAATTATTTAATTTTATTTAAAATCTATTTTTTTAACTTTTCAAGTTATAAAATCATTTAATTATTATTTTTTTATAATTAATTTATGTAATATTTTATTTAATTAAATGATAATAAAGTTATTTTATTTAATTTTTGTTGATATTTTCATTAAAATCTTATTAATTTTAATTATGAATAATTTATTTTTTCTTAATATTATAAAGACAATCCCAATTGAGAAAGCAAACATGTTTACTCTTATATAATTTGTATTTCATCTTAATAATAAAATATGGTATTTAATAAACAAAAAATTAGTAATATATACGTTAAAAAAGAATTAAAATTAATTATGAAATTAAGTATATTAATTGATGTATTATTTTTTATTAGTATAATTTATTTTAAATGATATCTTAATCACTAGTATCATATTTTTAAAATTAAATATATTTTTAATCACTTGTTAATGTTAATTGAAAATAAAATAATTATTTAGAGTCTTTTTTCCTAAAAATTTGGGGACCTAAAACCCTTGTTTTAGTTGTTTGGGCTTTGAGCCGGCCTTGGTCAAATAGTAGCACTTAAGACTAGTTTATTATTAATTAAAAATAATTTATTTAAAAAGTGAGCAGAGATTTAATTATTTATTATTTAATTAAAATAAAAATTAAAAATTATTTATGTTTAGCTACACTACAAATATAGTTGATTGTTTTAAAAATAACTCAAAATAATTTATTAAAAAAAAGGAAAAATCTAATAATTTCTTACTTCTGATTATTTCAAAAAATACAGGAATATTTTAAGAATTTCAAAAGTTGCTTTTTTATTTAAAAAATAATTATTTTACAAAATAAGCAATAACAATGGACTCTTATTTTAATTTCTTATTTGAAGCTTTCTTAATTTGAATTTAAGTACTCATTTCATTCAAAATTGCATATATACAGTATTTCATATAAATCTAATGTCAAGGCAACTTGTGATTTGGTACTAAATAGTTAAGTTATAAATGGATTATGATTTGTCCATAAAAGTTAACTAAATAAAACTATTAAACCATCATTATTATGTACATTTAAGCTTATGAGTGCTGACATGGTATATATTGATATTGATGTGATGTTGTAAGTAATTTTCCATCCACATAAAGGTATTGTAATAAAATTTATGAATTTTTTTACCAAAGGAAAAAATTAGAATTTTTTTATACAAGATGTGAGCATTTATTATTTTGTAAATTAAAACACTTTTTAATACATATTTTTTAAAAAAAAATTAAAAGGTTATCTTACATTTTTATCTTTTTTTTTTTTTTTTTTGTCGCTCTAGATTTCTGATTTCATGGACAAAATGGCAAGGTGTAGTTAGATATTACAGAGAGAAAGAAGAAGGTGTCGCTATTGCATGTGGGGGAGAGCGTTGAAATCCTAAAATAATACAATGCCCTGTTTCACACTCCATGTGCGATGCTCTCTCTTACACATGACACTCTGTTTCTCTCTCTCCACTGATCCCCATGTTAGTCACTACCTTCATCACTTCACCCTCTCCAACAAGCTATCCTTAGTTAACACAGACAAAGGAGCATTTCCTCCCTCTTTCCTTCTGAAGATTATGCTCTGAGTCTCACTGACACACACTCTGTTTCTTCGCATGGATTCCAACGCTGTTCTGGATTATGCTCTGTTTCAACTCACTCCTACCAGAACCAGGTTATCCTCTACACCCCCATATTGCTACTCCCTCTCTTTTCCCTTTTCTCTTCACAAAAATCTCTGCTTTTTCTATACCCTGAGTCGTTTTCCTTACATTCTTTGATTGTTTTGCAGATGTGAGTTGATACTGTTTTCTGGGGCGGTTCGTCAGAAAATAGCTTCTGGGTTATTCGAACCTTTCGTTGCTCACCTCAAATTTCTCAGAGATGAGATCTCTAAAGGGGGATACTCTATTAAGCTTCTGCCTCCTACCAACGCTGCCTACTGGTTCTCTAAGGCCACCTTTGAGAGGTGATTGATTACCAAGTTTCACTTTACCTTTTTGCTTCTTAATAATCATTCTCCGTTTGTTCTTCCATTTCAACTACTGTCTTTTATGTTTTTCAATCAAATTTGAACAACCCCTGTTTATGTCTTAATAAATTGCTTCTATATGAAAGAGTTTGGTTTTTCTTTTTCCCCTAAAAACTGTTATTATTTCCCAAATCACAAGTTCACAATCCATCAATATCTTTTAGGAAATTACACACTAGTATCAAATAAGTGGATGGTGAATAAATTCCATCTCTTGATTCTTAAACATGATATAATCATGGAATCAGTTTATGTGGTTTTATAGATTTAGAGGTAATTTTTAATTTAGGATCAATTATAAAGCTGATTTTGCTGCGGGGGTTATTTTACAGATTTGTTCGCTTTGTTAGCACACCTGCTGTTCTGGAGAGGTTTGTTAGTATTGAAAAAGAAATCCTACAAATTGAAAATTCATTAGACACTGCGTTATCGATGCCCGCTGTGACTCCAGATGAAGGTATGTTTAGAAGCTGCATGTTATACATGTTTCTGTTATAATATTCCTTAAGTAAAGCTTGTTTTCTACTAATTTTCTACCATGTATTAGGAAGCATGCCACAGACCAATGGCATCACTAGGAGATTAAGCGATTCTACCAAGGTATTTTATTTTATTTTATTTTTTAAAAAATGTTAGAGTCACTTAACAATATTAAAAGTTTCTATTGATTTAAGTTGTGTGTTTGATTCAGCTAAATGATGTACTTGAAGGTGTTGACAATAAAGAAGAGGAAAACTCAAAGTAACTTTCTTCCTCTTCAATTGTTGCTGTTAATGAAATGTAATCTCTTTTGTTTCGCCAGTTTATAAGATGATTAGATACTATTCCTAATCCATTTGATTGATATTATGTTAAGGATTTCCCTGCAACGTCTGTTGGAGTCTCGAATAGCACTACTTCGGAAAGAGCAGGCAATGGCTTATACACGTGGTCTTGTTGCTGGATTTGAGATTGAGAGTATTGATGATCTCATATATTTTGCAAATGCATTTGGAGCATCACGTTTGAGGTATGAACTTGAAAGACTCAACATAACTGTTCTTTTTTTTCTATGATATTTACTACGTTGTTTAGAACTTATATCCAGTATCTGTGGACTTGTTGATCCTGACTCTCTATATATAAAACCTTCAGTTCAGTTTTGAAACCAATTGAAAGTCATGATGTTCAATGTATGTAGGGAAGCCTGCATTAATTTTAAGGAATTATGGAAGAAAAAGCATGCAGATGATCTTTGGATAAAAGAAGTAGCTGCTATGCAGTCGAACTTACCACTGGCAATCTCATTTTCTGAAACATCAGGAATAATACTTGCAAATGATATAACCAATGGCTCTAATCCTTCTGGCGATGAAAATGTGCTGGAGTCATCAAATCTTGCTACATTAAACAAAAAAGGTATTTTTTTTATTCTAGCTTCCTTTTTTCTTTTACCATGTATTTTGAAAATTATAGAAACTTTTAGCTTACCAAATAATCAATCATATGCCACTGTGTGCTTCTTTTTCTTGTGTGTTACTGTTATCTATTCTTGGGTTATGCTTATGCAATAAACATTTATAGATTTTTACAACTATTTCTGTATTTTCACTTGCAAACCTTACACTGACCCACTATCTACAATTTTTGGTTTAACCAACCTGTTAAATGGCTAAAAAAATGCCTAAAGTCTTGGAAAATACAAGTCTAGAAATCAAAGAGAACAGAAATTAGAAATAATGAGAATGATTTGGTGGACTTTCTAGTCTAGAGATTTAAATGAGAAAAGGCCTCACCATGAGATAGACTTCCTAACCTTGTTATTAAATATTCTGCTATTATCAAGGTAACTATTTTGACTTTAAACTGTTAGATGCTGGTCCATTAATGTTTTTAAAATTTCTAAAACTCGCTGTTGGGTGAAAGAGGTTGGGGCTTATAATTGAATGATTATAGTCTTGAACAGCATTAAAAATGCAGCCTACATCAACAATTTTTATAAAATTAGAAATTCACACATATTACTAATGTCTATCGGATGTAACAGTACAACCAAGTCATACAATGGTTATTTTAATCTAAAGAAATGTCATGTGCAGATGTGAACTTGCCTACAACAGATCAGAAACCATCACATATGGCAAATGTTCATATGCCAATGCCCTGGCCTTACAATGTACCTCCATACATGTATAATCTTCAAAATCCTATTCAGCAAATGCCTTCATACCAAGGATATCCAATGCAATCCATTCCTCCTTACCTTCTAAGAAATATGCAATGGCCTTCTGACGTGGGAGCGAATCAGAAACACCCAGCAACTAAAAAGGAGAAATCTCGTTATAAGAAAGGACCAGAAGAATATGAAGACCAGCAGACAGAGTCCAGCGACCCTGATTCTGGGAGCGAATCCAATTCAGACGAACAGAAGGACTCGAATCATTCGAAGGATGATGCCAAGAGGAAAAAGAACAGAAGAAAATCATCTGGAACAGTTGTGATTCGTAATATCAACTACATCACTCCGAAAAGGAGAAATGGAAATGAAGGTGGAGCCTCGGATGAATCTTCCGTAGAAGATGATGATGTCATTGATGAAGAAACCATCAAACAAAAGGTTGGCGTCGCACTTGAATCCTTGCAAAAGGTCCATAAAGTTGAAAAACGTGCTAATGGGAAAAAAGCAGGAGCACGTCGCAATGTAACCAAATCAAGTGATGCTACCGAGGAGGATCTTGGTCAAAACTCGAGCAAAGCATCTGAAGGAGGGAAAACAAATGACAACTGGGATGTATTCAAGAATCTTTTGAAGATAAATGAGGATGATGGAACTGATGGACCTGAAAGGATGCAGCCAATTGATGTCCAGGATGAACAATTTGTGGTGAGAAAATCTGAAGAAAGAATGCTAAATGCTGCTAATTCACCTCCAGACATGGATTTCAAAGAAGTTCAGAAGAATCCTAAAGTTCCAAATGACTCCTTTATTGTGACTCATAGAGATGGAGGAAATGAAGGCGGATCCAAGCTGGATGAGTACGTAGACAACTGCGGTCCGGTTACAAAGAGCAGGGATTGTAGAGGTGAAGAAATATTTTTATCACATAGATCAGCAGAACCAGGAAACGAACGTGGTGATCCATTATCTACTTTTGTTGCTGATTCATCAGAAACCAGAGGAAGAACATCGGATGATTGGTTTGTTGTTGATAATTTGGACAAGATGAGGAGCGCCGATACCCCGGTTGTGCCTAAAGCATTTGATGGTGATTACACTCCATCATCAGTGAATGGTTTCTCGCACACTGATAAAAGAAGTGAAGGAACTCTCATTGATGATTCCTTCATGATACAGGGTCAGTTGCTAGATAATGATCATTCTGATTCACAATGGAAGATGGACATAAGTATGGTTGCTGATCTAAGTGCTTCCAACAAGTTAGAAAGTGACAAAGCCGCATCAAATGAGAAACATGCACTATTAGAAAACCAGGAGCCAAGTGACCTCTGTGTAGTTCTACAACGGGATTCTGTCGAGTCTGTTGGGGCCTTGTGGACAAATGACTATGAAATTGACTTATCTTTCTCTGAGACTGACAGAAGATCCTCTGCTGACATTTCACATGATAATGTGAATAACAATCTTCCTGACACTCCTAAGAAAACCAACGCGAGCAAAAGCAAAGTTCCAGGAACAAGAAGTTCTGAGAAAGAGGAAAAGTCGAAGGCTTTGCGTGGATCCTTTGGAAAAGGAAAACCTGAAATCATGTCTAGGAACAGAAAGCCATCTCTCCCAAGCAGGCCAGTAGTTCACAAGAGCAAAAGGGAACAGGTATAGTGAATTTTCATTATTTCATTTTATACTTTGCAAATTGCATTGCACACACCACAGCATTTTTCTTAACATCTAATGGTCACGAGTCATCACTACTAATGAAATGATGTATGCTGCTGGTAAACAGGAAGAAGAGATTAGGAAGAAGATGGAAGAAATGCTGAATGAACGCCAGAGGAGAATTGCTGAAAGAACTGCGTCATCTGGTCTTGCTCGAGCAGCGTCCAAGAAAGACCAAATTGAAGGTAAAACAACAAGAATTTCTCCAAAAACTGACAAGAATAAGACTCAATCTATAAAAGAAACAAACGGAACAAGTTCTGTCAAGATCAGGGGAATTTAGCATAACTTGTCAGCAAGAGGTTCATTCAGTTCAATTTGGATGCAACTACATGCTAGAAAAGTGTATTTAAATATTCATTGGATGTATTGAGATTTGTAATAATTCAAAATATAGGTTTCTTTTGATTGACGGTTGTATATCTATATAAAGGTTTTCATAAATTTTGTTGGATAAATAAAGGTTCAAGTGTATCCGTGTAATGTACGAACGAAACATTCATAGCTTTATTTTTTCTGCAACTGACTGAAATTTGTTTTAAAATTTCAAATCCCTGCATCCTATAGATAACAATCATAAGTGTTATTAATTTTTTAAAATAAAAAGAAATGTTATGTTATGGAGTATAAAAGAAAAGAACTACTTGAATTGTAAGACAATTAGACATAATTTAATGTTAAGATGTGTGTGCTATGTGAAAATTGTGTGTTAACAATTCCAAAACTACATTAAACGAAATGAAAAAGAATTGTAGGGAGAAAAGAGATTCTTCTCATTCTAAAATTAATATAAAACCAATCAATAAGGATTTGTAATTCAATTAACAGATTGGTTATCAATTTTGGATTAAAGAATTCAAACTCAATTTAGTTTTCTTTTTTAGGTAGTGAATAAGTGGTGTTATTGCTTTTTAGTTCGTAACAAGTTATAAAACAGATTAAGGTGCAAGAGAAGGTGGGAAAAAAAAGAATGTAAAATAATTCATCGTTAACCAATTCGTTAATAAAAATAAAAAATAAAAAATCATTAACCAATTCAGCAACCGTGTGTACTTATAAACACACAAAATAAGAAATGAAAAGTAGTTTGTTAGAAGTTTGAACTGAACGTAGAAAATCCCTAAACATTTGAAGAATTCAGTGATCTCTGATCTTGTTCTTAACTTAACCTTCCCACAGCATGCTACAGGAAATTTGTTAGAACGACGCTCTGTTTTAGAGCAGAGCCAATCAGTTATATATTTTTCTATTTAACTTTAATTTTCTATTTCTAATTACTTACACCTTATATAGAAAGAGTGAGTAACTATCACATAAATATTTGTATGAACCTGCTTGCTGCATCTTGCTTATTGAATTTACACATTAGCCATTGTGAATTGAGATGAACACATAAAGCATAAACACCAAACTAAAGCCAGAAACAAATAAATTGTAAATTGTAATCCTTCCTCTTTCACACTCACATCCATTATCAAATATCAAGCCAATTTGAATATTCATTTCTAAACTTGTCTTTTTTCATTTGTTTACAACAAATGTTTGAATTTTTCAATTTAAAATTATTCTATAAATTCATTTAAATATATTTTGAGGATTTTGACTTCGTGCTGAACATTTTCTGCATTCTTACACGTTTTGAAGTAGTGGCTGCCACATCTTAGAATTTGTTTTATTCAAATTCGTTTCAAGTCAATTTATATAAGCAAAGCAATTAAGACATGGCTACTGTGAGATTCTTCGGTTTCAAGCAACCAATGCTCTTTCGACAAAACTCAACTTCTTTGGAGGTAAGATTCCGACCTTTCTTGCTTTAATTCTGCAGAATATTGGAATTGTTATAATGTCATTCAAAATTTCTTCAGAACAATTTATATATAGCATGTTTGAAAAATATACTTAGACACATTGAATCACACGTGCAGTCAATGAAAAGCTTTACCACACCCAAGAACCCTTCAAAGAATCAGAATGAAGAGAAGGGAGATTCAATTGAGTGGTCATTTTTAGGTACGGACCAATTGATTTTAATGATGGAGGTTCATAAGAAGATCTTAGTCTTCAGGGACATCATGGACTTTGCTCCTTTGAACACTTCTGCTTCCTTGCGTGAGGTACTTTATTATGATTTCTTTCTTTTCAGAAAAAAATAAGATGTTCTTGCTTTCTCTTGTAACTTCTTGTTCAATCTTTCCTATGGCAGATGGTTATTACAACCCTGGAAGATTTGCAAAGGTTTTACCCTGGAATCATACCAAGCAAACAAGTGTCAAATATTAAGGACAAATCTATAGATCAGGTTTCAGCATTTTGTTGCACTTGCACCTTAAACTTTACTGATTTTGATGATTAATTATCACTGAAGTTTCCCAAAATACTAAATGTGGAAAGTTCTTTGGTAGGGTCTGGCCCACTTTTGTGAGACTTTGAAGTCTCTTGGCGAGTTATGGTTGATGAACAATGATTGTATGGACAACATCAATTATGACTTACCATCATGCAAGGATAACATCAATATGCAGCAAATTGGTATGCTAAATACATACAATTTGAAGAGTTAAAGTTGTGATTTACTCTATTAATAATCTTATTGTCATCGTCAAATACTTAATTGGAATTAAGAAATCCTGTTAAGTGTCTCACACTCACTTGGATTGGATAGAACTTCGATTTAGCTGTTATTCTAACTGTTTTTTAGGTGAAACTGTAATGGCCACACTTGATTGTTTGATTAAGATTGCAAGTGACAAGTTAGATATCATGGAAGAAGATGATCCAAAGAAAAATTTCTTCTCCAGATCTATGAGCACTTCCCCTACCACACCAAAATCTGTGCTTCCAGAATCCATGAAATACAGTGGAGACAGTCCAACATCTTATAACTCATCACTTTTATATCTCAGAATTCAAGCAGTGGGAAAGTTGAGCCCAGTTGAGTTGAAGCACTTATCTTTCCATGTGTCACCACGACACATGGAAACTCATAATAATAACATAGAGAAGAAACCAACCATAAACATGGAAATGGATGAGAAAACTAAAAATCTTGGAATTGACACATCAAAAGATATAGCTTTTAACTTGGACAGAACAACTAGTGATCATGAAAAGACATATAAACCTCAATCTTCCAAACCAAGTGAAACACTGCCTCCAATGCCACCACCACCACCACCACCACCTGTACTGCAACCAAATATGGCAATGCCACCACTGCCTCCACCACCCAAATCCTTGAAACCTGGATCAGCTCCACCACCGCCTCCACCTGGAGCAGGGAGATCCTTGCGGCCCAAGGCAACTACAAAATTGAAGAGGTCAACACAATTAGGCAACCTGTATCGAACTCTCAAGGGAAAAGTAGAAGGATATAACATCAAAGGCAAATCACCATGTGGGAAGATCGGCGCAATTGGATCAGGATGCTCCGGAGGTAAACAAGGAATGGCGGATGCTCTAGCAGAGATGGCCAAAAGGTATACTTTAGCACTGTTGGATGAACAGCTCGATTAAGTATTCATACAATAAATTCCTTTTGAAACAGAACTTAGTTTCACCGCTTTTTGCTATTATTATTTTTATTTCCTTGGTTTTCTTTATTACTAGATCATCTTACTTTCAACAAATAGAAGAAGATGTACAAAGGTACACAAAACAAATCACAGAGCTGAAATATGCTATTACCGATTTCAAGACAAAGGAAATGACAGAATTGATCAAGTTCCACACGAATGTTGAATCTGTTCTTGAGAATCTAACTGATGAATCACAGGTGAGTTTAGAAACTTGATGTCCATTATTTCAATTTCACTAACAGTAGTGTTAAACTGTTAGCTCTTTGAAATTTCAGTACCATGATACAAAATTTGATTGCCATATATGTAGGTGCTATCTAGGTTTGAAGGTTTCCCTTCAAAGAAGTTAGAAGCTATAAGAATGGCAGCTGCACTGTACCATAGGTTGGATTCAATGCTTTGTGAGCTTCAAAATTGGAATAATGTTGTGAGTCCTGTGTGTCAGCTCCTTGACAAGGTTGAATGTTATTTCAATAAGGTAATTCAAAATTAATCTTCAAATTTACTATAAACCTCTAATATAATGATGTGGTATTCATTCAGTTAATAATTTCTAACCCTCAAGAGCAACATATACAGATCAAAACAGAAATAGATGCTTTGGAACGAACAAAAGATGAAGAATCCAAGAAACTGAAGGGGCATAACATCGAATTCGACTTCAACATCCTAATAAAGATCAAAGAAGCAATGGTGGATGTGTCCTCCAATTGCATGGAGTTAGCACTAAAGGTTAGAAAATTTGAAGATTAATTTAGAATGATTGAGTTTATTTAAATTTGGGTAAACATATATAATTATTATGCATGCAGGAGAAGCGCAATGAAGCTTCAAATTCTAACAAAAATTGTAGAAAAAGAAAAGAAGTTAGTGGGAATAAGATGCTATGGAGGGCATTTCAATTGGCATTTAGGGTTTATACATTTGCTGGGGGACATGATGATCGTGCTGACAAGTTAACAAGAGAATTGGCAAAGGAAATAGAGAGTGACCCCTACCATCCTTGATTTTTCCACTTAACCTTTAATTTCTCACCAACACTAATCTACCATAAAATATTGTTATATTTGGAGTGGACATCTAGCATATATGTCGGATTTTTTTTTTATTTTTGGTATTTAAATCTGTTTAAAGTTTGAACCATTTGTGTATTAAATGATTTGGAGAAATATATGTACTACTGTTTAATAATTTAACTTAAGTAAAAGCCATTCCAGGCCACTCATGTAATAAGAGAGGGCCTTACGTTCCTCTCTCTGAAATTCCCCTTGGGCAAGTTATGCTTGCTACCTTATCCATTTTTTTTTACTTTTTTTATGTATAATTAATTTTTTGATGATATAAAAAATATTAAGTATAATAATCAAAAATTAGACTCAAATATTTATACATATGTGATATATGTGTCCAGTGAGCTAGATGATTGGTACTTCAGCTAGGCATGTTGATCACTTCAAACAAGCAACCATATTTATTCAAAATCAAAATTCCAAATTAAATATACACGCAATCTTATTAAAAGTTTGCCATCATTAGGTCATCAAGTCAGAATAGAAAACTGCCATTAAAAAAATTATCATTTATTAAAATTTGTTTTTACTTCCGTTGAATTAAATATCATTAATATGGATTTTGTCTAACGGAACTAATCTGTCAGTATTAAGTTATGAATAAAATTTTTTGTGATTATCGTATTGTAACTCTAACGTATTTGTTATACTTAACTCCCTCTGTTTTTAAATATAAGTAATTTTTTTTATAATACTATGTTTTTAAATATAAGCAAATCTAATTATTTGAACTTACATTTAATGAAAATTTATCTATTATGCCTTCCACTCAATTCATTTTCTTATTTATTATAGTGGTTTTGAAGAGGAGAGAGAATAATTTAATGGAGGGTAATTTAGGAAAATAAATTGACTTTTTGATACATTCAAAAAAATTAAATGAAGATAACTAATTTTCTTAAAGAGTGTGAGTTAGGTAATTTTTGCTTATAATCGAAAACGGAGAGAGTACAACAGAGGGATTACTACATCTTTTTCCTTTATTTTTTATTACTTTTACATTTCTTCTATTTTATAATATAAGGATGTATTTGATGTGTTAAAATATACGGTACTGGACAACACAAAAAACTTTATTTCACGTTTGATTGTAAAAACAGACATGTCACAACATAAAATGTGAGACACAACATAAAAAAAGGAAAAGATTTTTGTTACTTACTATCCTAAAGCACAAGAAGTTATTCCATGTAGTACTGGTATGCGGGCGGCCCGCACCGCACCGATTCGTGGATAAACGAACCAACCTGCATAAGCCCGCATGTTAAATGGACCGATGAAATTATGGTCCGCGTCCGCCCCGTAAATCCGCGGGCCCCGCATGAGATTTTTTTGCTGTTTTAATCCAATTTTTTGGTTTTTTTTTTTTAAAAAAAAGACAAATTTTTTCCTTTTAAATGTAATTTGGTGGGTTGGGTCACATACTCACATGTTTGATTTGCCCAAAATGCTTGGTGGGTTGGGAAACATACTCACATGTTTGATTTTTTTTAAAACTCAAGTGAAAGTGATGAATTTTTTGTGAGCCAAAAAAAACCTATATACACACCTACGCGGGAACCCGCATAACTTGCTGGGCCTGCAGATTTGGCCCGTTTAGGTCGCGGATAAATGAGCTGGTCCACTTAAGCCCGCATGATAAACGGTATAGATTTTTGGTAGCCCAAACCCGCGTAACCTGCTAACCCGCGAATCGACCGCGGGCCCATCCTTATACCCAGCTCTAATTCCATTGTACAAGATGGTTAAATACAAAAACATCCTCACTCACATCCACTATTTCATAAAGTTTTAACTACATCTCCCCACTCCCATACTTGCCGAAGGTAGTTACTATAATATTTTTTTTTATTTCATGCAATATACAACACTAAACTAATTATGATCAATACTCCCACACTTGATTAATTTTATTATAATCAATACTAAAACTTATTTAATACTTTCTTTAAATTAATAGTGATAAATATGAGTTTTAGTCTAAAATATACATGTAATTAATATACTCATTAGCATGAAAATGAGTAATTACTAATAATAAATCAAGTAATCAAGGATAGAAAAACTTTAATCTTTTTTAGTAATTAATATACCTAAAATATATTATATTTCTTATAATAGACAACAACAAAAATATTTTATTTCTTTTATAAATAAGACCGGAGGTGGAGTCAAGTGACACGTGAGTCCTTGACTCTTAAGAGTTTATTTGTATTAGTTCATAAAATATTTTGCGGTGCAAATAATTTTTTAACATTGCGCTCGATGCAATTTATTCTCTACCATCATGAGTTTAAAATTAAAACTTTTGTGGTCTTAGATTAAATTAATTTTTTTTCAAAAAATTTATGGACTAAATTAAACTTTTAATTAATAACAAATACAATGACCTGTTTAAATCCTTTAAAAATTTTACAGTTCAATATAACCTAAAATTAATCATATTAATTGTAAAGTAAGGACATGTATTAAAATAAATCAATTTTAAAATTTGAGAGACTAATTAATATATAGAGTACCGCGAGCTGAAATCTCATGAACTAATTAATGTTAACTGAATTGAATCATTTAATTTTTTTCGAAAAATGTTAGAATTTTTATTATATTTTTTTACAATTCTTTCAGTTTATTTAATTTTGAAAATTATAATTTATTTTTTACTAATTATTTAAATGTTTTTAAAATGATAAATAACAATGATTAGAATTAAATAGATAAAAAAAATTAGTAAAAAAATATACTAGCATTTCATTTTTTTCGAATTCTAATCAACCTAAACACAAGTTGGTTATTAGTGTGCCAATTAGCATTAATTGGAGGAAATCTGAAGCACATGGCGGCGACATATTGGAGTTGGTGACACCGTCCTAATCATTAATGTCATTATTTAAGGATCATACCACTACTTTAGCATATGACTTATTTATACTCTTTTTTTGGTTAATTCTGACAAAATTAGTCAAATGAGTATGTACTAGTAATTTTATCATATTAATTTTTTTTTTTATAACCACGGTTTTCTCACTCTTAAGATGATGTGTGGTTGACACTGATCTCCGAAAATTTAGTATATGTGAGATTCGAATTCTCGAACACGAGATCTCCCGATGTGGGTTGTCCCTTCTATAAATTTAGCAGAGCCTTACACCGCTAAACTAACCTTTGGAATTAATCTTTATTATTAATCATATATATATAGTTAAAAATGAAAAATAATACAATTAAATTATTAGGTAACAATTAATTTATTTATGTACTAATTTAATTAATCACATATATCTTCCCATTTAACTAGTGGTATTTGAGTGGTACAACTTTAGTAGTACACGAAATAGTACTCGTTCTTTAATCATCTTATTAAACCACACACACCTATGTACTATCACCTCCGTTTCATATTATAAAATCATATTTGAATAATTATACTTATTAAAAAAACATATACTTCCTCCGTTTAGAAATAATAATCACTTTAAAATATTTTACATAAATTAAAAAAAATAATTAATATCTCAAGAATCTAACAAAAAGTAGATGAATAGACTAAATCAACTTTTAATTTTATTGTTTACTCAATAGTTATTAGATACTAAAACAATAAAAATTATAAAGCTAAAATAAGATAATAAATACTTCATTAGTAATGTAAAAGTGATAAATAATTTGAAATAATTTCTTTTTTCTAAAGTGAAACGGAAGGAGTAATAAATTTAATTATTGTGTTGATTTAAAAACAGAAATACACAATCCTCCAAATGTATTCTTATTCTCCCTAATCAAAATATTAATTATATTTTACTATTATTTTTAAAAGTTCATTAAATTATATTCTAAAGAAATAGGCATGAAAAGAATTATTAAATGCTCCTAAAAACTTATAAAAAATCTTATATTATGAAACACAAACAATATATGAAAAGGTCTTATATTTGAACCCAGCTCCCAAACTAAACATTCAGCAAGTTGTCACTACACCACCTATATATTTGTGTCATGTTTGTTACAATTACAATATATATATCTTATTTGTTACTTTAATTTCTAATATAAATCTATTTTTCAATAATATAATTTTCTTAAAATTAACTTTTTTTCATGTTATTTATTATTATACTATATTTAAATAAAATTATGTTGCACCAAAATTATTAATAAAAAATTTATATTATTATTAACCTATTTAACAGTGACTCCCGAGTTGACCCAGTGACCCATCAGCCCAATATCTCGGTCGAGTCGATGAGTGACCCAGATTTTATAACACTGGATCGTATAATACGAAACGGAGGAAGTATTTTATTACGTACTCCCTCCGTTCCACAATACTTATTTAAAGTTTTGATACACCAACTAAGAAAAATATTTAACTCATGGTTTTATAAATATACTCTTTCTATTTCATAATTAATTTTTCTCTAATTCTTAAATATTAACGTTAACTCTTTTATTTATAATTAAATTTCTCTCTTATTCTGAAATATTAGCATTAACTTATATTTCTTCATGCTCAACGTCATTTTACTATATTTAGCTCCTTAAATAGTGTCTTTATGACACTTAATATCATTTGCCAAAAAAAAATAATTATTAAAATTATAAAGTGACAACTGACAAGTAAATTAAAACAAATAAAAATAACTAAATGACATGTACTGTAGAATGCATAGAATATATTTTAAATATTTAATTAGTATAATAATATGGAGTATAAGTTAGTATTATTGTTAAAACATAGTAATTTTCAAAAATTTTAATGGAACAACTTGATGATTTAAATCAAACCAACTCCTTTATCAACATTTACATATATATATATATATATATATTACAATCACAAAACAAATTTAGCAACATGATTTTTCTACCGCATTTATCAAAATTTTTGCATATATACAGATAATATTTTAAAGATTTGATAATATTTATCAATAACTTAGCAATATTTTTTTTATAATATAACTAAAGATCAATTATGCTATAATGGTCATTATATCATGGTAGGTCTAAAAAACTCAACAAGTTATTTCGTTGAATAAATGTAAGTCAACAAAAACCATTACAGACTATTAAATGATTTTTTATACAGATATATTAATTTATTATTTTGGTAACAAGACACTATTAATTTATTTGAGTTTTTTAAAAGATAAAATATTTTAATATAATGTACTACAGGTCTCAAATAAAGAGGATTGGTTATAACAAAAAAAAAAAGAAAAAGAAAGAGGATTGATCAAATAATTTCTTAGTATTTAAAAAGATAAAATATTTTAATATAATGTAATATTAATTAGTTTGAGTATTTAATATAATATGTTTGGTCTGGTACTTTTTATCAATAAAATCTAATTGTTGCCGATAAAAAGAAGGTTTAAATATATTTTTCGTCTTTGTAAAATTAAGATAGTTTATTTTTTATTCTTTCAAAAAAATTTATTAATAAAATGTCTAAATTTTTCTTAAAACTTTCACTTTTAGTCACTACTGTTAGTTTTGTCGATTAACTGCTGATGTAGCTACTATTTTTATCCTATCAAGCTATCACATTAACATTATAAATAGTTTTTAATGATAATATATGGTCTAGAAGTTGTAAATGTGGCAAATTGGCATGACAGAAACTTCAATAATTAACTAATATTTTTGTCTCGTCAGACTGCTGTATCAGTATTAAACATAGTTTTTAATGTTAATAGAGAGACAAATTTGTATATGTGATTTGTATATGTGGTACACCTACATCGCATAAATGATAGTTACGTTAGAAGTTAACTGATCAAACTAATGGTCGGGACTAAAAATGTATTTGTTTTAGAAAAGTTTAGACTTTTTATCAACAAAATTTTTTACCGGAACAAAAAGTGAATTACCCTAATCATGCGGGGATAAAAAATATATTTAAGCCTAAAAAGAAACTAAAGGTCTCGAAGAAAGATGATTGATCAAATAATTTTTATCGTGGAGTTTTTTAATGTGTGCAATATTTTATGGGTTAAACATCTCAAAACAGAATTTTTTTATGGAAAAAGACAAAAATTAATTTATTTATATTTTAATATACATTTATTACTTATTATTCTTTCTACTTTAAGATTCTTATCTTGTATAATATAATATTGCACAACTAAAAAAACCTTTTCATCATATTATAATAGTGTCACATTTTGTGTCCTTACAAGTAATATTGAATATGAATATGAATCATATAATAAAAGTGACATTTTTTTTCTATTTATTATTTTTTAATGTCATGACAATGTTTTGTCCGTGAGAATCGTGATTTAAGTTCAAGAAAAAGAGTCCGTCAAGTGATACATTACTTGATTTATTGACTCATGTATTAAGTTTTTAAAATTTAGGAGGAATAAAAATCTAAAGTTTAAATCTCAATGAGAAATAATATAAACTATTAAAGATCTGATTTCATTTGTGTGTAGTGTATATTTGTGGATAAAAAAAATATATTTTACTTTATTGTTGAAACCAGCATAAAGCTCATCATGAACAACTTAACAAAATCAAGTACACATTCGTTTAAACTCAAACATGTCATTCTGACTAACAGCTTAAAAAAAAGAACATGAACAAGAATTTCAACTAATGATCAAGGTTTTAAATTTGGTGTAAAAGTTTTTTTGAGGTTGCTAAAACAACATTCTATTGCAATAGTATGCAATAATCGCATCTGAGCGCGTTTAATGCAATGCATCTATAACCATGATCACAACCGCAATTTAAACTTTAGTGATAATATGATAATCACTTGTGAAGCTCTATCTTGATACCTCCGATGGTGACATGCCCTTTTCCAAACTTGGGCACCAAAGTGACCAGCAGTCCCTCGTCATCATCCGCATCCAAATCCTCCAACAACTCCGTTATCCCAACCCTCAACTTGGTCTTCATCTTCCCATTCTTGTGCTTGTGCTTATGTGGCACACTCACAAAACTCCCCGCAAATTCCGTCTTGGTGGGTCCACCTGCCACATCATCCTCGTCATTAACATACACATCAAACTTCACTGCCACATCCCTCTCAAACTCAATCCCCTCGATCACCAACACCTCCTCCTCCTCTTCTTTCTCCTTCTTGCTCCTTCCCTTCCTCTCCCTCTTCACTACCACACTCACTCTCGAGTTCAACACCAACGGAAACTTTATTTCTTTAGAGCCCTCCGCAGCCAACGCCGTAGCAACACCTAAAGTCTTCGCAACCGCCCTCCGAATCCTACCGCCACCACGTGGCGTAGGCTTTGCGTCTAACCACGGAATATCAACGTCTTGGTAAACATACCCAAGCTTTCTGGTGTCAAGGCAATCCTTTACCTTGACGCGAACAAGGTTCTTATTCTCATCGTAAAATAGGAACCCCGATTCCAACCAATCAGGATCTGTTATATCTTTTCTTCTCCCGCCCAACGTTTTCCATACGGACCACATGCGGTCGACGTTGGAATGGTGAGAATAAAAGATAGGATCTCTGGCAGCGGAATAGAAGGAGCCCATATCTTCAATGTTAGGCTGCGTGTTATCACCCGTCCATATATGAACCGGACCGTGAGGAATATTCTCCACAATTCCACCGCCCGGGTCGCTTTCGTCCCCGGCACGATACTCGCTTCCGAAGAACAAAGACGGAGTCCTTGAGCTGGAGACGAGTTGTCTATACATGACGGTGAGGTTCGCCGATATTTGTTGTTGCGGCGTAGATTGATCATCAATTCCGTTATAGTCAAGGTCAACGGGTTTGGGTGGTTTATGGTTGGCGTTACGGAGGGGGTCGTAAAGGGGGGAGTTGGGATCCGTGAACATAGACGGAATTGGCATTCCGTTAGGGGAATCCCAATTCCAAAACGGAATAGCGAAATTGGGATCGAGGTCTGTAATTAAGCTGGCTAAAATTCTGTCGTAGAAATAGAGGTAGTAACGGTGGAAAGGAAAGAAGAGCCAGGAGTTATGGACTTGTAAGTCAAGGTCGGGGAAGCCCACTTGGTGGTAGGCGCCGTCGCAGTAAGCGCAATGGATGTTGGCTTGTTGGGTGAAGTTGCGAGGGTCGTCGGAGGGTAGGGATTTCATGCGACGGAGGCCTTCTTGGTAATTTCGGATATAGGTGGGGTCCACTAAATGGGCAGCGGGTCGAACCTTAATTTTGGGGTTTATTGGGAGTTTGAAGTCAATGATATTTGAAGAAATTGGAGGGCAGCAATTGGTTGGTTCCGCGCCAGATGGCAGATCCGGAGGACCACATTGGGTAAATTCTGGAGGGGAGATTGGAGCGGCTAGGGACATGGGGTCCTTATTGTTTAGGGCAGTTGCTGCACCGTAAAGCCCACTTAGCCCAATCAGCATATTTCTTCTATCAACCTTATTACTATTTGATTGAGTTGCCTCATCATCTTTTCTGCCTTTGCATGACACTCTTAAAATGTTATAGTATTGGCTTGGCTTTCTTCTTAATTTTGGGGTCTCCGATTTATTATTATGGTTGTGCTTTCTCAAGTACAACGGAGTCATGAGAGAAGATCTAGATCTACAGGTTTTTGCAACGGAAAGGGCTGGTGGTGGTGGTGGAGGGTGTAGGGAAGCCATGGATATGGCAATTGTATGCTTAATGCTTCTCAATTTCCTTCCATTTTATAACCAATTTAACATGTTAAGACTCTTCTATATTCAATAAAAAATTATTTTGGAAGCTAAGGTTAACCATGATGGAGAATCAATTAATAATCATGTGCGTGATTGTATATGTGTGTTTATTATCTTACACCCTCTAGTCCTACATATTTTAAAAGGATTTTGTGGTCATTTCTATAAGGTATTGCACAAATTCCATAAAGTATTTATGGTTATTTTCTTTATTTGCTCCTATTAAATGCCTTAACTTTATTATACCAATTAGTGATTTATTGTTGATTTTTATATAAGTATACTTAGATACAATTATTTGTGTAAAGTCACATTTAGTGATTTATTGTTAATACCGATAAAAATCACTATTAAATATCACTTTTGCACTTAAATATGTTTTAAAAAGTATAAAAAAATAAAATGTACACCCTAAAATTAATTACACCTAAAGTAATATTTGTTTTCAACTCGTAATTTTTTTTTATGTAAACTAAGCTTCATTGCCGTGCGATATCTTACTTCTGAAACGAAGTCTAAATACAGATGATCATGGGGATATATGATTAAATAATAGTAGTGACATAAGTCACTTGGAAATAGTTTATGACAAGCCTTATAATATAATAACCCCTATTTGCACCTTCATTTATTTGATTCTTTTTTAAATAATGAAATAAGGAAAAAAAAAACATATATTTCAGTGCGTACTCTCTTTTTGGTCTGTATTACTTTTGGTTTTCAAAATCAAGAATGTATATAAAATTGGTGTTTGATGAGATTATTTACCTTCCCTTGTAATCAAACGACACAAATATAACTTAAACAAATATTTACATTAATTAATAATTATTTATTGAAGATATTTTTCACAAAATCTATCATAAAAATAAAACTACTTATCGTAATCATTTACTATTTTATTACGATGCTCGTTAATTTTATATATTTTAAAATTATATTTTAAGTTAGTTATTTAATACATTGATGGAGTACCAGACGATTTTAGAATGATGTGAAATTTTGTAAACATAATCTATATCCACAAATAATTATTAACCAGTATAAGAATTAGTGTAAATTATACCGATATCATTTTATCTTCCTCATTATACAAATATCAAACTCCATCCAATCTATTTAAAACATAACACTTGTACGCCGCCATAATATACTAAATAGTAAAACATCAATATGGGAGATCATTGAGGATTTATTTGTCAATCCATTAAAAAAATTTGTAACTAAATTAATCATCTATAAATTTAAAATACTATCAAATTAATCTCTCAAAAATTAAAACACAATTAAATTATTCTTCCAAATTAAATTTCATATAAATTTTTTTTTAAAAAACTAATTTAATAACAAAAATCTTTAAAAGAACAAATTGAACTAATTAATATTTTCTCTATACTAATTTTGATTAAGCGAGCAAGTAGTTCCAACAGCATAACATATTGAATACAAGTTTTTACTTGATCCTATAATTTCATGAATGTAATCTACTCGATTTTTTCACTTATTGTATATTTTCTCTTAAATAAATGGTGTTGAATTCGAACCATATAAATGAAAAAAAAAACTTTTAGTTGAAGTGTTAGTTTCACTAAACTAATAGGAATATTCTTTACCTCTAATAAAAAAATACACGTGGGAAGAAAAAAAGAAATTAAGAAACGACTCAGATCACTACATAATAAGTATTAGTTGTACCAAATCGGGGTCAACTATGACCGTAATTAACATGCGATGACAAGGTAAATCCATGTCTGTTTATTGTTATCTCTATTTTTATAAATTATATTATCTGACCGATCGAAATACAACCAGCGTTTATCATAATTTTCTATCAACCTGTTTGGAACGGGAAGAGAAAGTATTTACATTGACTAAGACGACAATATATTCACAAAATACAATTATAATCTCATTTTTTCAAAATGTATGTTTTTTAGTTGAATGGGATTGTAGTTGTATGCTCTAAAATTAAATAATCGATAGCCAAACTCTACTGGAAGTAATTAACGGTACATCCTCTTTTTTCTCCTAATTAACGTACCCTTTGGTATAAATATAAATATATTTTTTTTAAAAAGGAAATAAAAAACTGAACATAAAGGTGGCTATTGAGTGCTGAGCAAATCAATTTGTCTTATATATGTAACGACGTGTTCATTGAATCAAAAGAAATTACCATTAAACTATTCGGGTAAATAATCTCAGTTTTGGGCGAAATTCTCAATTGCGTGTCAATAAAATAAATAACATTAGCTAGCTAGAGACGTAGCATTTGGAGAACTTTATTTTTTAGGATCACTAATTTTGAATTTGGCTTCACTATTTTGACATTTTTTCCTCTTTACATAGTATCACCGTCATAATTAGTAATTAATTTCTCCAAGTTAAGCTCGTAAGAATTAGTCCATAAAATATCACTCAATTTGAGATGAGTTACCAATGTTGTAAAATATTGCAAAGAGAACCGTGTGATGATGTTGTTGTTGCCAGAGAAAGAATTTAAATAAGCTCGAGTTGTGTCGACGACACTGTCCTCAAGGAATTATTCGGTATGGCACCGAAATTCCCCCAGGATTAAACAAGCTCCTCCGGTTGTAAGTAAGAACCGGGCTGCAGAACTAGCAAGAATGATAACTCGTAATCCAGAGAATTGTTGAACAGAAGAGAAAGAGATGGAAGTAATTTGCTGGTGTGTTTTGAAGGGAATAATAGATGTGTATATATAGTACTGGGTTACCCATAGCAGTTGATGCTACGTGCGAGTACCCAGACTGGACTGTCCAATAGGAATTGGAGGTTTGGACGGTGCGGAGAACACAAGGCTTGACCGGTGTGATGAATCCAAAGTTTGGCCGGTGCACATAAAACACATGAAAAATTGGTTTTGACCCAAACCAATTTAACACATGCCTAAAACATGGATTTTTCGGTAAGGCCAAAAAACAAAATATTTGGATTACAAAAAAATTGGTGAAGCCCATATATCACGAGCAGGGGGGGAATCGGGAGATTTGCATTGAGTTGGGCCTTCGGTGCCTAGTCTTATGCGCATGAGCCCAATCCCCTTTCTAGCTCTTTTAACCCCCTAAGGTTTGCTTTAGTATATAAAGGCTTTACAATGCACCAAACCACTCAATGTGGGACTTCCTAAACTTTGAAATAACACTTGATATTACAACAATCCCCCACTTATTTCGAAGGTTAGGATACAAAGAAAAGACTATTCTCTGGGTTACTACTCGAGAGCAATTTTTCAGAGCTGGTGTCTTTTGGACTATGAACCAGTCCTAGATCAGTAATCTTGACACACAAGTAAGTTGGTGGAGCAAGCTCTATGAACCAAAGTACTTTACCGTATATTAGAGGATCACTAATCGTATTACTCCCACAAGATCTTGCTGTTATCGCGGTTTTGCGCCTCTAGGCCATGCGCATGCCTGGTATTCATGAGTGCTCTTAGAGATTTGCCAAATCTCATACAAGCGGCCCCACTTGACACTCATATAGGTGGTTTCATCAAGTGTATACTGCAATTTATACACTACCCTAGTGAGGGCTATGAAAACCATTAAGAGCTTTTATGCTCAACCTCTCATCATTGCAGTCTAGCACTATCGCATACACCTTTGGTAGGGACAAGTTTAGTGCTATCAGAATTAACGCGTGACTTGTTTTTACCCATATGAACCTTTTTCATGGGATCTCCAATCACAAAGGTTGGGTTCCCATCACCGTTAATTTTCAAAATGGCTCGAGTCTCATACCCCTCGATGTTTCATGAATCATATTCCTCCCAAGTTCACTTCTGACTTTACATAATCAATGGACATTATGCGTTCTTTCAACAGCTTTTTGACAACTTTGTGTCTCACACGAATGTGTCTGTTTTTCCCATTGAACGTATTGTTTTTCGCAATGGCTATTGTCGATTGGCAATCACAATGTATTGATACTGGTGGGGTTGACTTTATTCCTAAAGGAATTTCTGCTAAGAAACTTCTTAGCCACTCAGCCTCGCTTCCTGCTAGTTCCAAAGCTATGAACTCAGATTCCATAGTGGACCTAGCGATCAACGTTTGCTTAGTTGATCTCCAAGTAATCACACCACCACCAAGTGTGAATACATACCCACTGGTAGATTTCGTCTCATCAGATCCTGAGATCCAGTTTGCATCGCTGTATCCTTCCAATATAGCGGGAAATCCACTATATCTTATTCCAGTGTTTATGGTTCCTCTCAAATATTTCAAGAGTCTTACAAGAGCATTCCAATGATCCTGGTTAGGATTTCGGGTGTACCTGCTCAATCTTCCCACAGCATAAGCTATGTCGGGACGAGAAAAATTCATTAGGTGCAGCAAGCTACCAATGATTTGAGCATACTTAGATTGAGCGCAGGGATCCCCTTTATTCTTTTTCAATTGAATGCTAGCATCGTAAGGGGTGCTTACTGGCTTCACATCATAGTGGCCAAACTTTTTAAGAAGTTTTTCCACATAATGTCCTTGTGATAATGTAATACTATCACCTTCCCTTACGATTTTAACATCCAATATCACGTTTGCCTCACCCAAGTCTTTCATATCAAATTTAGAGGCAAGAAATGATTTTGTTTCTATAACAATATCATTATTGGTACCAAAAATCAGCATGTCATCCACATAAAGGCATATGATTACACAATCATTATTTTTAACTTTTGTGTACACACACCTATCAGCTTCTATGGAAACAAAATCATTACTTAATAAAACTTCATCAAATTTTTCATGCCATTGTCTAGGAGCTTGTTTCAAACCGTAAAGGGATTTTAAAAGTTTACAAACTTTGTTTTCTTGACCAGAAATAATGCACCCTTCAGGTTGAAACATGTAGATTTCTTCTTCTAAATCTCCATTCAAAAAAGCGGTTTTCACATCCATTTGATGGATCACAAGTTTATGAATAGAAGCCAATGCAATCAAAGTTCTTATTGATGATATTTTTGTCACAGGAGCAAAAGTATCAAAATAATCAAAATTTTGTTTTTGTGTAAAACCTTTTGCAACCAATCTTGCTTTGTATTTATCAATGGTACCATCAGGATGATATTTTCTTTTGAAAATCCACTTGCAACCAATTGGTTTTGCACCAGGAGGCAAATCAACCAATGTCCAAGTGTTGTTTTTCAAGATTGAGTCAATTTCAGTTTTAATGACTTCTTTCCAAAAACGTGATTCAGAAGAAGAGATGGCTTCGGAAAACGTCAAGGGATCATTGTTAACCAAGTATGTGTAAAAATCATTTCCAAAAGATTTTTCTATCCTTTGATTTTTGCTTCTTCTCAATTGATCACTTGATTCTTCATTATCCTTGAAGTTTTCAAAAGGCATTTGAGAAATTTGTTCGGATTTTAATGGAAAGATGTGCTCAAAAAATTCTGCATTTTTTGTTTCAATGATTGTGTTGCTATCATGTACATCACTTTTCAAAACAAGAAATCTATATGCAGCGCTATGTTGAGCATAACCTATAAGCATACAATCCGAAGCTTTAGATCCTATTTTTCTTTTCTTAGGATCTGGGAACATAACCTTAGCTAGACACCCCCACACTTTCAAATATTTCACATTGGGTTTATGCCCTTTCCACAATTCATAAGGTGTCTTGCCAGTTTTCTTATGGGGAATCCTATTTTGTACATGACAGGCAGACAACAATGCCTCTCCCCAAAGATTATCAGGAGCAGAGGAACTAACTAACACAGTATTCATCATATCTTTCAAGGTTCTGTTCTTCCTTTCAGCCACTCTATTAGATTCAGGAGAATAAGGAGGTGTTACCTCATGGATAATACCTTCTTTTTCACAAAAATCATTAAAGGCTATGTACTCTCCTCCTCTATCTGATCTTACTCTTTTTATTTTCCTATCTAGTTGATTTTCAACTTCAGCTTTATAGGACAAGAACATGTTAAATGCTTCATCTTTGTTTCTAATTAAATATAACTTGGTGAATCTAGAGAAATCATCTATAAAGGTCACATAGTATCTCTTCCCTCCCCTAGTTTCGGTTTGCTTTAGATCACCTAAGTCGGTATGAATCAATGCAAGCAATTCAGTTTCACGATGCACAGAACGACATGATTTCTTTGTCATTTTAGATCTAGCGCAAATTAGACATTTTTCGTTCGATGCATTAGAAACTCCAGAGATTAATCCGAGTTGTTGCATTTTCTTAACATATGAAAAATTAACATGTCCTAGTCTAGCATGCCAAATATCAAAAGAATCCAATAAGTAAGTAGAAGAGGATGCAATATTATTGATAATTTCGGAGATATTTAGTACAAAAAGTCCTTGGTCACAATAGCCTTTTCCCAAAAATACATTATTTTTGGTTATAACTATTTTGTCAGTCTCAAAAGCTATTTTCATCCCCACCTTACCCAATAGAGCCACAGAAATTAAATTTGCTCTAATGGTAAGAACATGAAGCACATCGTGCAGTGCTAGTGTCTTGCCTGAAGTTAGTTTGAGAAGAACTTTCCCTTTTCCAAGAACTACGGTGGTTCTGGAATCTCCAAGGTATACTAGTTCTTCTCCTTCCCCTACTGGAGAGTAGGAGGCAAATGCATTTTTATCAGCACAAATGTGCCTTGTTGCACCAGAGTCTATGACCCATTTGTTTGTATTTGTCACCATGTTCACCTGAGAAACGACAGCCACAATGATATCATCCCCATGACCATCACCATCAACTAGATAAGCTTTCGGTTTTGGGGGATTGTCGTTTCTCTTCCTAAACCTGCATTGAGCAGCATGGTGGCCAGGCTTTCCACACACATAGCATATTCCTTTCTTTTTAGTGAAGGGGTTATTGGGTTTAAGACTATTGTGATTAGACTTTCCACCGGCATACCTGTTTTTCTGATTTTTGTCTTGAATCAAGTTGGCTTTGGTCGTTATTCCCTTTGCCTTTGATTTTCTTAGCTCGTTCCGATTGGTGTCTTCAATGATGATATGAGTGATCAGGTCCGCAAGGGCGAGTTGTTTCTGCTTGTGCTTCAATTGTTGTTTGTAGTCGCTCCACGAGTCTGGCAATTTTTCAACGAGAACTCCGGCACTGAATTCGTCTGGCAAATTAATGTTTTCGCTCTTCAACTCTTCTAACATTTTGTGATATTCATTGATTTGTGAGCGTATGTCTTTGTCATCAGTCATCTCCCATTTGTAGAAATTTCCTATGACGAATTTTTGTTTTCGTGCATCTTCTGCGGTATACTTGAGAATCATGGATTCCCAAATATCCTTGGCGTCTTTGTAGGAACTGTAGACATCAAAGAGTTCGTTAGATAAAGTAGTAAGGATGGTATGCCTGCATACCTTGTTGGCATAGGACCATGGTTCAGTGATCTTGGAATCTGAATCAGGCGCTGGCCTAGGATCAGAGAGAGCATGAACAACACCATGCATGTCTAGAGCGGAGTACACGCGTTCTTGCCACCTTCTAAAGTTCTGTCCCGCAAACAATTCAATTTTAGAAATGTCAGGGAACGACTTTGCATAGTGTACAGGTGGAGGTGCTGTTGGAATGGCGGAAATAGGAATTGCGGTAATAGACGGCGAGGCAGAGTTGCCGTTGTTAGCGTTATCTGCATGATGATGATTCTCCATTGCAGTATAATTCCTTGAGAATGTTGTAAAATATTGCAAAGAGAACCGTGTGATGATGCTGTTATTGCCAGAGAAAGAATTTAAATAAGCCTGAGTTGTGCCGACGACACTGTCCTCAAGGAATTATTCGGTATGGCACCGAAATTCCCTCAGGATTAAACAAGCTCCTCCGGTTGTAAGTAAGAACCGGGCTGCAGAACTAGCAAGAATGATAACTCGTAACCCAGAGAATTGTTGAACAGAAGAGAAAGAGATGGAAGTAATTTGCTGGTGTGTTTCGAAGGGAATAATAGATGTGTATATATAGTACTGGATTACCCATAGCAGTTGATGCTACGTGTGAGTACCCAGACTGGACTGTCCAATAGGAATTGGAGGTCTGGACGGTGCGGAGAACACAAGGCTTGGCCGGTGTGATGAATCCAAAGTTTGGCCGGTGCACATAAAACACATGAAAAATTGGTTTTGACCCAAACCAATTTAACACATGCCTAAAACATGGATTTTTCGGTAAGGCCAAAAAACAAAATATTTGGATTACAAAAAAATTGGTGAAGCCCATATATCACGCGCAGGGGAGAAGATCGGAAGATTTGCATTGAGTTGGGCCTTCGGTGCCCAGTCTTATGCGCATGAGCCCAATCCCCTTTCTAGCTCTTTTAACCCCCTAAGGTTTGCTTTAGTGTATAAAGGCTTTACAATGCACCAAACCACTCAATGTGGGACTTCTTAAACTTTGAAATAACACTTGATATTACAACAACCAAGTCACACGTCACACCTCATGATTCACTATTTTTGACATTTATTTTATTGTTTCTATTTATTGTGTTTTTCTTTTTCCTTGTCTTCTTTTTTGTCATTGTTTTCATTTTTCTTTTTTGGTTTATAGAAAAGTAATACAACTGAGAACGAACTCCGTACCTACATACATATTTTCATAGACTTTTAATTTTTCTTTTCTTCATCTTTCTTTCTTTATCTTTTTCTTTTCTTTTGCGTTTTTCATAATTAATTCACATTTTAATATCCTAGGAAAAAATAATTTTCCTATAAAAAAGGAATTTTTTTTTTCACCAATGACAGCTTAAGATTGAACCTTCAAGGTAAAAATATCGCCAAAGTGGATATAGTCTTTCTAAACAGGATTCAAATCATGTGTCTTTAAATTATGTCCTCAATTATGTCCCACCAATAGAATATTGTCACGTCATTAAAAAATATTTATTAGGAAATTAAAGATTAACATTAAAGGAAATATTTTCAATGATGTGGTGATATTCTATTGGTGGGACATGATTGGAAACATGATTTGGGGACATTTGAATCCTTCCAAATAAAGCTTATTTCATGTGCACAACCTAAATTCGAATGCGATAATCAGTCAACAAGTTTAAAAGAACACAACTATCTACTACTATTTTAAGCTTTGTTGTCATTCTTAATATATACTATCTAGCTCAATTCTTATTTATAAGCATCTAAAATAATAAAAATCATATATATTAAGAAAAATGATAACTTCAATAAAATGTATTAATTTCTATATAAATAATGATTTGGTTACAGTTATACCGTTATCTAAGTTAACTTATACTCCCCTTATTCCAAAACTATCCTCTTTTAAGGTTTTTTTTTTACACATTGAAAAATTACTAATTGTAGTGAAGTTTTACAAAGAATTAAACTAGATTATACTTATTTATGATTGGTAAGTGAAAGTGAAGGGAGAGAAATAATTGTGATATGCATTTAATAAATAAGGATAGAATTGAAAAAAAAATATTAATTGCATCTTAAAATTTTAAAATGACAATAGTTTTGAAAAAAATTTAATGTTTAAAATGACTATAATTTTAGAATAGAATGAATACTATCTATATTATTTAAAACTAAACTCAACCACCCTCAATAATTAAGAATAAAATAAAAAAAGAAAACATAATAAATAATCATATTTTTATAGTAGATACTTATAAAAAGAAATAATAATTTTTTTTTAGGTGTTCATAATTAAAAACTAACGGAGTATCATTCACTATTCAATGTAATAAACTAACTTATTTTCATATTAAATAGTGAATATATTATTTTATTATAAATATCTTAAAATATATTTTAATAATTAAAATTTATCTTTTATATGAAACAAAAAATAATTACAATTAAATATTTTTTTAATATGCGCAAGTTATTTTTTTTCTGTGTGTATATGAGTCCAGAAAACCTTACATAACACCAACAAAATACTACTACTACTTTCCTTGATATCTATCATTTTAATTTATCATGTTTTTAAAATTACTTTAAAATATATATTTACCATTTTGATAAATCAATAAAGTTTTAATCACCTCTGTTAGATAAGATATTTATTTATTATAATGTTTTATCAAGCTATTTAATACTAGTTAACATTTATAATATGAAACAACCAAATTAAATGTAAAGCAAAGTGGCCAACAGCTTGTAGTTCAAATGACACAAGGAGAAAGCTTGAGGGGAGGAGTTCAATTTCCGGTGAGAAAATTTAGGAATAGTATAGTGTGAGTGTGTGTTTAGCCTACCAAAAAGAAATGTAAAACATAGTGATATTAAACTATAGATAAAATGTGCGCACAACTTTAAACAGATTAGATAAAATGATATAAGGGAAAGCAGAAGTAGTAATAAATAATAATACTTATACACCCAATACCTTTCCCTTAAATGACATGATTAGAGTCAAATGATGATACGCTAAACATACTTTAATTTCAAATTCAGCACCTTCATATTCCACGTAGGGTCTGTTTTCATTGTTTCCAATTTTTCTCTCTCTCAGTTTTGATGGAAAAAAAAGTGATGTATTATTTTGGTCTCAAGTGAGAATATTTCACGTTAATCTCTGATTTTGTGTGGATAAGTTACTTTTGTCCCTGACTTTGTATTTTACAGGTCACTTTAGTTCTTGAATTATACAAATATTCATTTTAGTCCCCAACTTTCAGATACTAAAATGTCTGATATAATGAAAGTTAGAGACTAAAATGACTAATAAAAATAAAAGTTAGCGACTAAAATGACTAATTATGTGATGAACTAAACTGACTTATAAAATATAAAATAAAGGACTATTTTAATATATAATTAAAAAAGAAAACAACTTGGTCATCACATGGTATTAAATACTCCATGCATTCACATGTTTTTTTCTATAAAAGAAAAAATCAAAGATAGATTTACATGTTGGCTGGAAGTTGGCATTGTGATGGTAGCACATGTACATGGCCCAATTATAGAGATGATCGAGCGAGTTATTAGGCTATCAAGATTAATCGTATTTTATTTTGTTATGAGTGTCAATCTTCTCTTACTTGTCAAAAAATAAAAAAATAAAAATCAATGTTCTCTTATTACTTGTCAAAAAAAGAAAATCAACGTTCTCTTCATTTTATTTTGTATGCTGCATTTATTTATATAATCTGATATTTATTTTGCTGATAAAAAAAAATAATCGTAAGTTTTTTGTTATTATTTTTTTAATGGTATAAAACGGTAAAGAGATAGAGAGATAAAAGGAAAAGAAATTAAATACAGACAAATTAAAAAACGACGTGATAAATAATTAATGTGGTAGATATATAAAAAAAAGTGCTAGGAGTAAAATAAAAAAATAACCAACAAATCTTGACATAATTAATAGATAGTTGAGTCCTTTAAACATGTTAATAAGGGTTCGAATATTGACCGTGCGTATAGAAAATACTTTGTTAATGGAGGCAAAACCCAATTTAGTGATCTCTACATCTCGAAGAGATTAATCTTCAATTGTCGGCGAAAGGATACTCTTGATAAAAAAAATAAAGTGCAAAAATATAATTGGACAAAAAATTATAAAAAGTAGCTTGGAGCTCACGTACAAGTGGGGTGGGAATAGGCCAGACCAGGCCAAAGGTTAAATAAGTCTGGTCCACTACACAAAAATGAAGCCTAAGCCTAGACCTCTAAACTAACATAGGCCAATTTTTTAGGCTTGACCCATCCTTTTTAGAAGCCTAGCTTGACCCATAGTCTATTTAACATTAAGACTTTCAAATAACTCTAACCATCCAAATTTAACGGACCAATATTAATAGGCAAATGGGCTAGTAAGAAACAAACTAACAGGTCAAAAGGCTGCCTATTAATAAAATAGAAAAAATATTATATTTTTATGAACTATTATATTTATATTATAATGCTACAAATAAATAAATATATATTATAAAATTATTTAATTATTTAATTGGGCTGGTCCGACAGACTTAAAAGGTTTTTTTTTAAAAAAGTTTAAGTCTAACTTATTTATTTAAATACGTTTTTTAAAAAATTTAATTTTAATATTTTTAATAAACGAGCCGAGCCAAATTAGGCTTTAAATAGACTAAACCGTAAACATAAACGGATGGTCTACCCGATTTCCAACACTAGTCATTCTACTCTAATTAACTATAACGTCTGAACTAGTAACCATTGCCCTAAAATTTTTCTGAAAAGCAAAATCATAGAGATCAGAGCATGTACTAATTTTTTTTTCTTATTATATTATTATATTATTTTAAAATAATGTAAAAATGTTGCATCAAGTGATATAGGACTATGAAACATTTTAAGTGTACACCTTATCTTTAGGGCGTAGGAAGATATAAAGAGAGAGATACGAAAAAAATAAAAAAGAAGAAAAAACAAAAAAAATATTAAACATAACATTAACTTATTTTTATTTATTAATTGTGCCAAACTTTTGTTTCATTTTTAATTATCTATATATACACCTAATTTTATAGAAATATATAATTAAACTAGTATATGAATTGGTTAATTATTATTTAATAATTTAATTATATTTGTCTTTACTTTTAATCATCTACAAAATATGATTAAATTATTATGTAATAATTAACCAATTTATGTATTAATTTAATTATATATTTTTTTATATTTAACAATAAAACTGGTTATAAATGAGTTATATACTACAAAGATGTACACAAAACATTTTTCGGTTCAATAATGATGATCTCTATTTTTAAACTTGGAAGTAAGATAGTACTCCTCACATGGCAAATTGGCAATGGAAGCTGATTAGTTTATATGGAATAAAAAATCAAATACATGCATAGATATATACACACAACAACGTGATCATTGAGATCTACATCGTCCCTATCTTCAATACTACTACTACTACTTATTTATTGAAGAGAAGATCCGTCTATAAGTCTAGCTATGGTATTAAATATAAATAAATCTGATAAACTTTTCTTGATTTTAAATATAAGTAAAAATTATTTACTTCAACCTTAATTAATAAAAAATTTCTAAAATATTCTTACTTTAATTTATTAATAAATTATTTAATTGGTAAGTGATAAAAAAGTATTTGTATTTATGATAAAGGATAAATAATTAAGAAATAAAATTATTATTTTTAATTTCTGACATTAATAAAAAAAAATAACATTGTAACTAATTTGTTAATTAATGTGAATTAAGTAATTTTGACTTAGCTTATATTTAAATGGAGAGGCAGTATTGGTTATAAAATGGAACGCAACGAAGTTCAGCAGCTAGAATTATAAGCATACAATTGCCCTACTAATTAACTTTGAATCGATAACCAAACTAACATTTTCTAGACCATTAATTAGCATTTAGATGAAGGCAGTGCCACTAAATAAAATAATATATATAATGTTGGGAAAATATAATAAGGACGGCCGGTCTTGATACTACAAATAAAGGTTGGATATGCTTACCAAGATGTTGACAGACATTCCTTGGTGTTGTAATGAAGAGGGAGAGGAAGGGAAGGAGTAAGAAGGAGAAGGAACAAGAGGAGGAGGAGGTGTTAGTTGGTGATAAAAGGGATTGAGTTGTTTGGATAGGAAACCACACTCTTCTATCTTCGATCATTGGCTTTGGTTGCCAAATCTTTCGATGCATTAGTGTAGTTTCCTATCCCACCTTGGGGCTTTTTTACTAAGTTTGCTTACTCACCTGGATTATCAACTATTTCCTCTGCTAAGCTTTACCCTATATGTTGCCAATTTTTCTTTTTCTTTTTTCTTTTTCCTTCTGACACTCCCCAACTCCCTCTAAAATTCTTGTATGATTATTAGTTTTAAAAAAAATGAAAAACGCATTTTTATAATTACCTAAATTATTCGAAGCTTTTTGAACACAATGTATTATTTACTTTAAAGTTTTTAGCTCAATTTACATAATTTTTTATATTCTTAAATTCAAACAATTTTTTTAAAGATCGTGTATGTCACAGACAATCGATTTTTTTCACAGTTTATTTTAATAATTAATCACAACTAATCCTAACACACCCTAGATAATATTTTGAGTCTATACCAACAGTTTGATAACGATTACTGTGCATCAATTTATATTAACAAATAAACATATAACTATTGACAAATAATTCAGCTATTAGGAAAATTCAAAATGCTTGTACTAACCTATTAATCAGGTTAGAAAAAATTTATATTTAACAATAACTATCCTAACATTTTCGAAAGAAAAGCCATTGTATAAGAAATTTTTTTTAGTGGATACATCATGTACAATAATGGACACAATAATTTATTTATTAGGAGTATTGATAAGCATGCACGGGACATTGCAGCAAAGTTGCACAGGCTACTCTAACAAACTGGAAATGCTTCAAGGAATTGAACCATGCATATATATATGATCAATTAAATTAATTATCACTATAATATAATGCATGATTAGTAATTGCTAATTTAATTTTCAGTCTGCGGCGAGCTCTATCTTGATGCCTCTGATGTTGACAAGACCTTTCCCATACCTAGGAACCAATGTAACCACAATACTATCATCATCTTCTGCTTCCAATTCTTCCAGCAAATCCGTCAATCCAAGTCTCAAGTAAGTATTATTTATTTTCTTGTTTTTATGCTTATGCGAATGAGGCACACTCACAAAACTTCCCGCAAATTCAGTATTATCTGCCCTAATCAACTTATCATCTTCGTCATTAATAAACACATCAAACTTGACACCCTTACTCCTCTCAAACTCAATCCCTTCAATCACCAACACTTCTTCCTCCTCCTCCTTCTCCTTCTTACTCCTCAACTTCTTCGGCCTCTTCACAACCGTACTCACTACCGAATCCAGAACCAACGGAAACTTCACACTATTAGTTCTCGAAGTCTCTGCAGCTCGTGCCTTTGACCTACGAGGTTTCGGCTTAGTCGTCAGCCACGGAATATCTACGTCTTGGTAAACATACCCCAGCTTAGTGGTGTCAAGGCAGTCCTTAACCTTGACGCGCACAAGGTTCTTATTCTCATCGTAGAACAAGAACCCTGACTCCAACCAATAAGGGTCCGTGAAATCCTTTCTCTTTCCACCCAACTTTTTCCATATGGACCACATTCGATCTACGTTGGAATGGTGAGAATAAAAAATAGGATCCCTAGCAGCGGAATAGAAAGTCCCCATGTTCTCAATGTTAGGCTGGGTGTTATCCCCGGTCCAAACATGAACCGGACCGTGTGGAACATTCTCTAATGAGCCGGACCCTGGGTCCGGCTCGTCACCCGCGCGGTACGGGTCTCCGAGGAAGAGCCTTGGAGTCTTGGCGTTAGACACAACTTGCCTATACATTATGGTGAGGTTTGTGTTGATTTCTCCTCCGCCGTTATCGTTAAGGTTATAGTCCAAGTCAATGAGCGTGGGCGGTTGGTGGTTACGGTTACGGAGAGGGTCGTAAAGTGGTGATTTGGCATCGGCGTAAATCTGGGGTAGTTGCATGCCACGTGGCGCGTCCCAGTTCCAAAAGGGAATCGCGAAGGTTGGGTCGTTGATCAAATTTCCCAATATTCTGTCGTAGAAATAGAGATACCAACGGTGGAAAGGAAAGAAGAGCCAGGAGTTGTGGACCTGGAGGTCGAGGTCGGGGAAGCCCACTTGGTGATAGGCGCCGTCGCAGTAAGCACAATGGACGTTGGCTTGTTGGGTGAAGTTGCGAGGGTCGCCGGCGGGGAGGGATTTCATGAGGTGAAGGGCTTTTTTGTACTTTTGGAGATAAGTGGGGTCCACTAAATGCGCAGCGGGTCTTACTCGCAAGGGTTGGTTAGAGGGAGGGAATTGGAAATCTATGATTTTTGTGGAAGATGGAGGGCAACAGTTGATTGGGTTTGCACCGGAAGAGATGTCAGGTGGACCGCACGTGGTTAAATCCGGCGGGGATACCGGAGCGGCGAAGGCGAAGGGGTTGTTGGTTAGAGCGGTAGCGCCACAAAGTCCTCCTAGGCCTATTAGAATGTCCCTCCTGTGTCCTAGAATATTAGAATTGGAAGGGACGTGGTGGTTTTTGTTGTTATTATTGCATTTGAGTGTTGAGATGTGATGGCCGCGTTTTGGTTTTTTATATTTAGTAGATAATTGAGATTGGGTTTGTTTTGAAGAAAAAGGGTATAGTAGGGCATTATTGGAAGAGATATTGGGAGTGGACGACGTGAAAGATGCAACAAGGGAGATAGACGCCATGATATGCTACTAATATTTGGGTCTCTTAGCTTTTTATAATGAATGAATGAATGAAGAAGGTAAGTTAGTTTGATAGAGTTTGCGTGTGGTTGATGTAGGCTAGAACACAATTCAATTCTAACGAGAAGAGATCCGAGCAGGAAACGTTGACATTTAGCGAAATAGGACATTGAAATTAGTGGCTGTTAACTGTTTAATGGTTCAACCTTTCAATTTTATAATATGTACGTATGCAATTTGATTACTCATTTCCGTTTAAGATGATAGTTGTTTAAAATATTTTACGGAGATTAAGAAGTATAATAATATTATAATTAGTATAATAATTTTACTAAAATAACTTTATTAATGATTAACATATTAATTATTTAATAATATTTTAATTGACATTAATTATTTTATATGAGTAAAATAGAAAAAAAATATTTAATAATACATTAAAAATATAAAATTACTATCATTTTTTAAAAAAAAAAATCCTCTAAAACACCGATCATTATGAAAGGAAGGAAATATTAATTAATGTAAGAGTTATTTGGCAGCCCTATCAATTGCTTGGCCCTAGCTAGGTAGCTAAGTCCACCAGATACATATATATCCAAAAACTAGCAAAGGGTTAATTACATGCTCGCACGCGATGTCCAAGCACGTTACTGTGCCGTCGAAAACTCTAACATAATGAGAGAGAGAGGCCTCATGCACAGAGCAAATACCATGAATTCCTCCGAACGTACAACTCTATTTGGGAGAAAAGTCATATAACCAGGCTCACTATTAAATGCATATCTACTACTATCACTCATCACTCCTCTGCCTATCTATACTAACTTATGCACAAACAACAAACATACATTTTCCAAATTTAGGCTCATCAAAAAATTAAATAATATATATATATACACACACTTTAATTTTGTACGATAAACGATATATAAACTACTACAATTTGCCAAAAAAAACTACTATTTGTTAACGGTTTTTGGTTTGTTTCTATTGGATTAACCAAAAAAAAAAAATTACAATACAAAGTTCATATTAACAATGGCAAATTTTAAACAAAAATTTTTGGTTTGCCAAGAGCTTGTAGCTCAAATGGCACAAGGAGAAGTTCTTGGAGCTTGAGAGGAGGGGTTCAATTCCCGGTGGAGAGATTTAGAAGTAGATTTAAGAGTAATATAATAAAAGAGTGTATGTTTGCCCGATAAAAAAAATTTAAAAAAAAAACGTTAATAAATAATTCTTTATGGTGATTCAATCCTAATGAAGGCCTAGTTGCCCCTAATTAAAGTTAAATCTTCATTACTCAGTTTTAATATCCAAAATAAATACTCTGGTTGCCCTAACTAAAGTTAAATTTTGTTCCAGTCATGTAGCTCAGTTGGTGAGTGCATGAGGACATACCTGTGTGGGTACGGGGTTCGAATCTCAGTTGTACTACTTTCTTATGAACCAAAAAAAAAGTTAAATTTTGTTGTATAATTTTTTAAAAAATGTTAAATCTTCTTACCATATTAAATTCTCCTACACATCTTTTTATAAATAACAACTATAAAAATTATGTGAATAAAAGAATTAGTCGTGGAAAAAATTAATAAAAAATAGAGCATTTATCTAAATTTGTTGTGTGCGTTAAAAGTATTTCTCAATTCACTATCAAAGACATACTATTTTGAGACACCGAGTCCATTAAAATAATATTGGTGAGCAAAAAATTATGGCAAATGATATTTAGTGTCGTAAGGGTACTATTTAAGAACCTAAATGTAGTAAAAAGATATTGGAATGTGTAGTTTTTTGTATTCCCGAGAGACGGAACAATGTACTCTTATGATTATTTTTCTACTTCTAGTAATCTTAACTAGTGCCGGGCACTGTATATCAAGATCCATAAACTATACTGTTTTCTTCTTGGGAGAGTTAAAATTTGGGAGAAAAATCATATAAGCCGTGATTACTTGGGAACCGGTGATTGAGAGGTTAACCTCAAAACTTTTTTTTTGGAAAAAATCAACACTTTCTTTTGGAGTAGACTCACTTTGGTTAAATCCGTTTTGTCATCCCTCCCTATATTTTTCCTTTCCTTCTTCAAAATACCAAAAGAGGTGATGAAATTTTTTTTTCCAAATCCAAAGAAAATTCCATTTGGGGAAGCCTTGTTAAGAAAAAATTAGAATGAGTGAGTTGGAAAAAAAATATGCCGATCAAGAGAAGAGGGAGGATTAGGGATAAAAGATTTGAAAGTATTTAATGCTTTTTTAATTGGGAAATGGAGATGGAGGGGATTGAATGAATCAAATTCACTTTGATGTAGAGTGATCAAAGCAAGATATGGGCAGGGGTCATTTTGGGAAATTGATGAACAAAGTATTGCATGGAAAAAAGGATCTCAATAATGAAGGGATATATGGCATGTATGCGGAAAAGTAAAAAATATCAAGAGAGATTGGTTTGGTGAGGGATTAGTGAGGAAAGTGAAGAATGGGTTAAACAGTAAATTTTAGCATCACACTTGGGTGGGTGACATGAAGCTTAAAGTGAAATTCCTCCGCTTTTTAGATATAACCAACTAAAAATTAATATGATATTAAAATAATATTAACATTAATATTAAAACTTATCATGTTATTATTATTTTAAAATAAATACTAATACTTTATTGATGGTGTCCAATAAACACATTCTATATAAATATTTCTCCTAATAATCCCACACTCCACAATCTACACAATCTTTTAAAAATGAGTAATGCTACATTTTCTTAATTTTGACAAGTGTTATCTATTTTTCAAGAAGTAATTAATTAATGAAAGATAGAAGATACTTGTCAAAATTAAGAGGATAGAAAAATTTGTAGTAGGATTTAATAGAAAAATTTAATTTAATTTTTTTTTACAAAATAAAAGTGGTTAGGGATAATCTACTACATTTCTTGAATAAACTGCTAAAGTCATCATCAAATTGATTAAATGAGGCACAGAGATTTATGTTGGGAAATCATATTGTATTTCGAAAATGGAAAATATTTTTTTAACATCTATTTTTTTTAAACCCATCTTACATTCTTATTAAAATAATAATATCTAGATTAAAATAAAATAAAAAAAAAGTTAAATTGAAAAAAAGAGTCATATAATTATTAAAATATTAAAAATATAAAAATGATGTAAAAAAAGAGTATGAGAAAATGGGGATTCTTCGAAAATATCTCAGCTCTCACCAAAGTACTTAACTCTTGATGAGGAGACTCTTTCTCAAAGAAGCCAGCTACTGTGGACCTACAGGGTATATATAGCACACAGGAAAATTCAAATTCAAAACTAGAGAAAACGCATCACCACACCGACGAGGAAATCGAATGAATTAAGATCAAATTTCAAAGTTTTAATAGTAGGAATTAATGACTTCCAAAACTCTCTCGTATAAGTCATGAGGTTAGATGAGATGAGACTTTCTTATTCTTTAATTTATTCCATTTTTCTAATATGTATAAATGTTAAGATTATTAGAAAATATATTGTTTATAATAGTAGGGGATCAAAAACTCATTAAATGTTTGTTCTTGATTTCTCATAAAATATTTTTACTTTTAATTTTTTATATGTGCAATGTTGCATATATTGGAAAAACTGTTCTTTATTTTATAAAATAATTATTTTTTAATGAAAAAAGTAATTTTAAAAGTTTTTTAAATATTTGTGTGTGGCTTTAAAAATAATAAGAAGAAACAAACAAAAACAAACGTCTTGTAAGGTTTTTTTTCTTCGGCAAATACATACACACGTATCCATTTTTAAAGCCACACTCGTCCTAAACTAACTCCGACCAATATTCTAATCTAAATCACTGCCGTCAAGGTTCGAACCTTGAACTCTCAAACTTTAAAGGCTTGGTACATGACCATGTGGACTATTGCCCACTTGTCAATGTCTTGTAAGGTTAGTACAACTGGCAAAGATATTTGTGTGTGGGTGTGTAATACATGATTGAATCTCCGGTGTTATAATTTTCTTGTAAACAAAAATAAATAAAAACATAATCAGAAGAAAAAATAATAATAAGATCTTTGTGTTTATTTTGAGAAACTAGTTTTTTTTAACAAAGAAAATAAAAAACAAAAAACAAAGAGAAAAAAGAAGGTAAGATCCTTTTAAGAACGCAGTCCTGATCTTATCAGTTAGAAGAGTAAAAGGACATTCCTCAAGAATAATGGTGTCTTCTAAAAGATTAATTGCATTATTGACTAAGATATAAACTAGTTTGATCAAATTGCTTTAAAAATAATCAACTATAAAAAGAAAATTTTCTCATTTTAATCAAACATAAATATTTATTAATTTTTATTATAATCAATTAAAAAATAATCAAATATCTACTTAATTTTTAAATTAATTATTTTTGGACAATCACAAAGAATAAAATGTGATGAACTGGACCCGTGAGAAAAGTCATTTGCAGGTAGGTGCTGTATCTTCTATGTTGTATGTGCTTTTTTCGGTGAATTTTAGGATACACCATATCATACACTAATAAAAAAAAATGAACTACATGCGATTTTAAATTAAATATACTATTTCATACACATTTTGTTTATTTATATTTGTTATTTTTAAAGTTTTTTTAACTCGTTATACGCAGATTTTAACATTCACCAATTTTAGAGAGGTGTACCATACACAAGTCATAGAATTATTTAATTAATTATAGCCTATTTAAAAGGAAAAAAATCAAAGAGATATGCGTACATACAAAATATATAATTTATTATTATATTAACATTTTCAATCGAGTTCTGTATATATTTTTTTGTGTGGTGTACCATACATCACTTGGGATGTGGTGTATGGTAGAACAAACCGCTTTTTTTATGCAAATTATATGTGTTTATTATAATTGAATTTATATTTTATACAATTATTGATACCCTTGCCAAAGATTTTACTCCCTCCAATTTATAATAAGTATTTTATTTTCATATAATTACTCATTATTATTTTAGAGTATCAATGATGTATTAATGGTGCCGATAAAAAAAATGATATACTAATGGTAATTTTAAAATTTGATCCTTAAAAAACTAATATAGTTTGATAGGTAAGGAAGAAGAAATAAAACAATACTCCTTTTATTCCTACTTATTTATTCACTTTGGGATAAAATTTCTTGTATAGACGAATAATAAAAAGTACTAATAATAAATTCACTTTGTGATTATTACTTTTTTTTTTTGGCTCACGAATTATTACTCTTTAAGTGGAGACAATGGGCATGTAGCCTTAAACTCGGGCAGTCCGATAAACTTTGTTTTTGGACTGGGGGAGTCCGATGATCTGGAAATATATAAAAAAGAGGGTAAATATTGATTGGTACCTCATTTTAATAATCCCACCACCCTTTCATTAAGGACTCTAAATGTGGTGAATTTATTAAAATTTGGTGGTATCAATATAAGCTACCCAATCAAAAGGAATCAGTTATTGACAAAAAAATCAATTGTTTCTCTTTCTTTGTAACAATTAAAGTATATGGGGTTTTTGGTACATAAATTAGATTTAAATTTAAGACATCATATATCATATAAATTACTTAAAAGAAATTCCTCAGCGTTCATGTAGAATTTATATTACATCTTACGATAAAAGTCGAACATCACCTTAAAATTTGGGGAGAAATCTTGAAGGGTTTGTTCTTTATTAGTATAATTTTCATTCGAATATTTTAAAACAGCTACTGCATCATTATCAATGTTTTCACTTTTTTACTAAAAAATGATTAGTCTTTTATTGTCGACCTAACGAAATTCAAATAGTTTGTTTGAGTAGTTTATTGAGATAACGGTTAATTAAATTAACACGAAAATTTCAACTGGAAAAAAGATATACACCTGCAACATACCTGCAATATCCAGATGGTTGTAAAACGTATAGAAACTAAATAGAAGATGTGGTAGTGTTTTTAAACATATATGGATATTTGATTCATCTCTTATTTTGTTTAAGGTCACATCAATAATTTCTAAAATTGATTAACGTATAAATCACCGACTCTGCATATTATTTGTGTGTGTTATTCCCCTCTGCCATTATGTATATATGTAAGTGACATTCTAGTCTCTTTCACTATATATTATTCAAGACATTTTAGGTGGAAAACTGTTTATGTTTTTAGCTATCACCAAGATTATTTAAATACAAGCTAGTCACAGCAATTGAATCCATTAATTTATGATTCTACAAGTTAGATCTAAATATGATACTCTGTGAGTAAATTCATATATTAAATGTGTCTATATTTTCAATAATAGAAGAAACGACAAGAAAAAAACAAAACTTGAAAATGCAGTGGGCCAAGAAGCCACACACTGTTATATTAAACCGCAACAAAATTCGAAAACACCATGTGAGCTATAAGCCCACAGATAACATTCCCTGATGCATATAACAGTAGCAGAATATCAAATTATCAAAAAACTACTAAGTAATCAGATTTTTTTTTCTGGCCCAGAAGCAAAAGAATGATTCTCAATAAGTGGTGTTGATTAATCGACCGCAATCAAATCAATGTTCTATCATCATTCCAACATATACATATATTTATACATCCAAAAGAATCTTCCATCACATTCTGTCAGTTCTGATGTGCTGGAACAGACCCCATTTCAGTAACCATACATCCCCATCACAAAGCACTAACAACACAAACCATAAATTAAAAGAGAAAAAAAAAAAAACAAAAATTCCTATACTTGTGAATAATGCTAAACTAATAAACTATACAATAATATACCATTTTATTAGAGGAAAGGAAACGATAGAGTGAGGCAAACTCAGTGGGTTACAATAAGTTAATTAGACCCCCTTGGCTTGAATCTGAAGCTGAAACTAAAATAAGACAGCTCCAAATACTGCTCTTTCTAAGAATTACAAGTGCAGAAAGACCAGCACATAATAATATGTTCCATCTCAAAACAAGAACACTAACATGTATAAAAAGAAACACAAAACACCCCCAATCAAATTACTAATCTATTGACACTAGTTAAATTGGACTCTACTATGCAAAATCATGGTCTTGATAGTTACTGAAATTGTATCAGACTGTGATTATTGTAGTAATCACAAAGCAACTGCAATTTGAAACACACTACTAACAATATCACATGTTACTTTTTTTTTCTCTTCCAATTTTTTTTTTTTTCTCAGGGTTTGATATCAGAATCATCCCAAGGAACATTAAGATCAGTTGAGACCAAGGAATCAATATCCTCCCAACTCCAATAGTTTGACATTTCCATGCCAGTACTAGTTGCAGCTATCTCCCATGGCTGTGTGTTAGTTCCACTAGTGCTACTGCTAGGCATTGTAGTACCATTCATGCTAGGCTCTTCAGTTATTTTAAACTCTTCACCATAGTTATAGACTGGCAAAGAAGCTGATACTGCACATGGGTTTGTGTCAAGAGAGTTTGAGGTTGAGAATGGGAAGAGAAAGTTTTGGTTTTGATCAGGAAAAGGCACAGTTGAACTCAGAAATATGCCATTACCAATATCAAAGTCTTTACCTTTTGAATGATCTATAGCACTAATCAGATTCTGTTGTGGGAGCAAAGAAGTTGGAAGAGGAGGAGGAGGAGGAGGAATCATAGATTGATGAAAACTTGACTCAGAAAAACTCTGCCTTTGAATTGTCATTTTGTTATTGTTGTTGCCATTTGAAGTGGTTGGTTTTTTAACTCGCTTGTTCTTTCTTCCACCACCAACAGGAACATTTCTCAAAGTTCCACCTTTTGTCCAGTGCCTCTTACAAGCTCTGCAGAAATGGCGAGGCTGAGATTTGTTGTAGTTGTTGTAGTAACAGAATTTTGTGTTAGTGGAATCACATCTTGGACACTTCAAAGCCTCTGATTGCTGAGTTTGTTGTTGCTGTTGCTGCTGTTTCCTCATAGGAGAAGGCTTTGGAAGCTCCAAGTTTTGATCTTGCAATAAGTTTTTGTTCCAATCAAGCCCTCTACTAGAAACCTGCTTAGAACTCAAACCCATATCTTAAATTTTGAAACTCAAGTACTAATAATAGGATCAAAAGCAGGACTTAGTTGTTTGAAATAAGATGAGAGAGGTAGAAAATTTTAGTTTAGCCCTTTGATGGAGAAATCAATGTGAAGGATAATTAAGAAGAGGATGAGATTACTGCTTATGGCCCAAACCGTGTTGAGATGTAAGGAAATTGATGGTGAGTGGGAGTGGTTTGAGAGAAGGAAAGGCCTAGGAAGCTCATGAGGAGAAGTGACCATGTCTTTTCTTTTTCTAATGACCAATCTGTCTACGTCTATTATCTATTTATGATCTTATCTATCTGTAAAGGATCAATAATTATAACAACAAGATCAGGAAATATTACTTCAACAAGTCTGTGGTGAAAAAGATTGATTGATTGCTACTTGTAGTAGTGAAGGCAGTCCCATAAAATTTTGATTGAATTTCTCTACCGAGTTTATTGTCAATAAAATAACTTCTAATCAGATTATTTATTATATTTTAATTTTAGTCATTTATCTCAAATCAATGACAATTTATTCTTAATTCAGTAAGTGTTAAGTAGACGAAACTTATTAATAAAATATTTGCACACTATGGTAACAGCCTAGGAGTTCAATTCTGGTTCACTTCACACACAAGTATTATAGAAAGGGAAATGGCTAGATGGATACTTACTTAACCCATAAGGTGAAGGTGGGTGGTTGACACGTGGAAGGTTATAGGCCATTGATAGTGCTCTATGTTTGGGCTGTAAAAGGAACTATAGATGTTGATGATGCTACACCTATAAGATAATAATTTAAGTAACTAGGGAAATTGGGCCACCAATGAGAACAGAGAGAGTTGGCAAAAGAGAAGGGGAAGTACACTACGGTCTTGTGTTTTCTTAATGGATTGACAATATGGGAAATGTAAGAGTGGTCCTAATTAAGATTCTTACTAAGGATTAAAAACAGTTGGCAACACATGAGGTTCTTGTGGGGACATAAGAGAAGAAAGAGTATCAGAACTAATAAGTCAGTTATCCTTTTTAATAATAGCGTCACATTTCTTTCTTTTGAAAAACTCATCCAAAAATATATTTTTTTTACGTAAATTCATCCAAGAATATGTTTTCTTAAAAAAAGAAGGATGCGTCCCTATCAAAAGGTGTGGCGTGTCTATAGGTGTTAGTGGTGATCCATGGAGCTATATATATATCTGTGTATGTCATGTGGTTACATGTTGCAAGTTGGGTATTTCATCTATATGTTACTTGCATGCATGTGTAGGTCTCATGTCTACGGCCTTTTGCCTATTTTGTGTTGATTGTTTGTAGCATCCATTAATATATCATAATCTGTTCTTTATCAGAAAACATAGAATTGGTAGTTTGGTACTGAGATTGATTTTGCTGTGCAGCACTTTTGGTGATACAGTAGTATTTATTTGTTTGGATTAGGGAGGATATAACTTAAGCTCTGATCTAGAGATTATTTGGATAAGCAACTGACAAGTAGTACAGGATTTAATATTCTTTGCTTCAGGACAATAAAAAGAAAAAAAAAAAAAAGTCTGATAAGTTGAACCTTTGAAACCTGCAAACAAGGTAATTAATCCCAATGAATATCAACTCAACTTCATTGCAATTGATGAGTATTACTATTGGATCATACACTAACTAATGATGGAATACAACTGATACTTTATTTTTATAAGTGAAAGTGTACTTATATTTAGAACTTAGTTGAAGAATTTTTAATTAAAGTTTTACTCCCTTAATCACGGAACCAATATGCTTGATGGGATATAGTCATATAGTTGTCACTTTGGGACAAAGAAAACCTATGTGTCACATAGAAGCATTTGATTTTTCTCTATGAATGGAGCGTGTTCAATGGTGTGAAGTTCAAGTTATAATTACTTAAAGACAGTGGAAAAAATTATCAAAATGATTGCAATGAAAATTTTTGGATAAAACATGAATACAAGGGGTGCTTTTTGTTTCTATCCGGAAATCTCCTCAGTGCAGAGTATATTTTAATTATCTAAGATAGAATTAATACCGTATAAATTAATGAAATAAAAATCCTATTTTGCACAGATTTTCACTTTTATTTTCAAATATTATATATGCATTCTGAGATCACCTAGCTAGCTTGGTAAGAAAATCAATCAAGACAAAAATGGACAAAACAAATTCAATACATGCATGAATGAATATGTGTCTCTTTTTGGGTAAATATTAAAAATACTTTTGTTGGTAATAATTTTGGATTCTAACGCAAATTTGACGACAATAAAAAATTCTTTCTTATGTCTTTTAAAAATACTTTTAATGATAATAAAAATATAAACAAACATACCCTATAAGGATGAATTGCTGATAAATAAATATAATGAGAGTAATAATTTGTCCAACTTGGTGGCAGCCAGGCAGAAGCTAAGATTAGGAATAAGGAACTCAAAGGGCACATGCGCGTGAATAATTAAGCCACGATTAGGGTAAGACGTCTCAATTAAATATTACATTTGCCATTTTTAAAAGATTAATTTTGATGGAGAACAAATCTTGGTCGGTTGGTTAGGTCAATTAAAGGGTCTATTAGGATGGACTATATATTACTGCAACAATACAATACAAATTAAATAAACTTATAATAATAATAATGAAAACGACAAAATTAAGAATGTTTGCATTGCCTCACAAATAATATGAAAACGACACTGCCAAATACTAATATAATAGTAAATCTAAGCAGAGTTCTCTTAACTGCGAGAACACTCAATTATGTCCATCTAGATAGATAGATAGATGTGTGATTATAATATCATTATTATACTTTAATTTATATATGCGGTGTTATCAAACTGTTTCAATTCATGTTCGTGCGAATAGAAAATGATCGAATTTGTTTCAAAAATCAACCATTATCGACTCGAATCAAATCAAATTGTTTGTTACTAGTGGAGTAGTTAATTAACATTGCGTTAAGTTAATTAAGAAGAACACTTTTTTTTTTGTTGGATTAAGTTAAGAAGGACACGTGTTTCGGCATGTCGGTGCAACTGGGCCGCCTGATAAACTAACCATTCAGGTTGGAACATGGATTGGCACTGTATTAGTAGTATTTTATTATATTATTATTTAACGAAAATGTAGCTTAATAACCTTAATTAACTACTACCATATTATGAGAAGATTCATTATATTGACACTATTAATTCCTAGCTTTCGCATGGGGTTCGGTTCGCTATTGCAAAACTTATAAAATTGATTTCAAACATCGTATATTTAATTTAATTTAATTTGTTCTAAGTGGAACATAGTGGACACAATCACACGAAGCTATTAGCTGCAGGTATTTATTTATGACATGAAAGCGATATGTAGAAGTGATTAATTATTAATTAATTAAAGTCTTCAAGAGACACCTGAAGCTGCAGCTACAAAACTGTGAAAGTTACGTTAACGATGGTGCTTGGGGTACACCAATTAAGTAGGAGTAGTATTGTATGCGTTACTACCAAACTTCAATTATTTTTATATAAACAAAAAGTTTTAATTTTGCGTTGCCCTTAACTTTTCATCATGAGGAAATCAAATAATATATGTATTTTTAATAGAATATTATCGTTTTTAGTTTTAATTTTAATGATTGTTATTTGTTAATATATTTTTTACACTGTCTTTCTTTGATGATGTTATAAGAATAAATGATTAAAATTGTCTTTGATTTTGTGATCATCGTGATCTCTTACTTATAAGACTAAACAAAATAGTTTCAGGCTTTATCATTCGTCATACAAAATGGTGTCTAACCGATAAGACCAACTAAATCGTTCCTAACTTTGTCCTCTTCCATTCAAAATAGTCCATAACTTCTAAGAATAAGCAAAATGGTTCCCAACTTTATAAGAATAACTAAAATGGTCCCTAACTTTATAAGTTGATCTTTGATTTCAGCAATTTTTCGTCTAGAACTATTGTAAAGCTGTCGCGAGTTGGTTGGATCTATTATTGATGGATCAAAACATGTTATTTTTGTTCACTTATTGAAATGACAAGGACCATTGTGAATAACGGTAAACAAAGTTATCGAAGACAAAATCAGAACCATTTTACTTATTCTTATAAGTCATAAACCATTTTGAATGATGAAAAATAACAAAGTCAGAGACCATTTTGCTTGGTCTTATAAGTTGGGGTCATTTTGAACGATGATCACAAAATTAAGAAACATTTTGATCATTTATTCGATGTTATAAATTAATTTTTTTGATGTCGATGTAGTAAATTATTTAGGACATGTTTGGATAAGATTATTTCTAAACGTATGTTGGATAGTTGTATGTTGCACTTAAAAAAGCTTTTGATTATTCTTTTAACAAAGGAAAAAGTTTTTTGTTCTTCGGCTAAAAATTGAACATTATTTTAAAAAGATTTAAAATCGCTTTTCACAACTTAAAATTATCTTAAAAATCACGTCTGACAGCAAATATATCCAAACAAAAATTGATCATGCCTCAGACAATCGATTCACAATTTATTTTCACGATTAATCACAATTAATCTAAACAAACTCTTTGTTTGATCATTTATATTTATGTTAATTTTAACATGAGGTGTACGTCAAATTCGTGAAAATATGGACAACACACCGTGAAATACAAGAGCAAATTTTTCAACACGGAAAGATAAATTTAAGGTAAAATTACTCCTATGTGACTAGCTAGGTATCCTAGCCTTTTTCTAAAATAGTAGTTCTGATGGGACTTTTCCTACTTCTTGGTTGGTTTAGTTTTCTGAAATTCCGATTGTTCAACTTTGTCAAAATAAGGATACGAACTAGAAACAAAGTAGAAGTCATGACAGAAATCTTTAAAAAATATGGTATTATATCAATTTACAATTTTAATCCCCATTATAGTTACTGAAAGGGTCCTTCACCTATTTTGGCTTCACCCAGAAGCAAACTTCCAATGAACTTGAAAGTGCTTGTGCCACTCAAGAGCCTGTTTGTATTACAAAATTTTAACTTACTCATCACGATTTTGGATCCTAATGCACATACAACGAAAGCTAAAGTTTTCTTACTTCCTCTCAACTGGTTTTTGTAAGTAGCAGAAGTTAAAAGCAAATCGGCTCCAAAGCATCACGCTTATGAAGGACAAGTGGTGTGCTATGCCAGAATCCTCCATTTGATTCATGGTGGGGTAAACGCATAAGGTTTCATGTGTGGGTGAGGGTCAATTACCAAATTGGTTTATGACCTTAAGAATGAACATCAATTTTTTCTTGCAAGTGAAAAGGAATGCCCATCTTAAAAAATAGCGCAGAACATCTAATTATATGCGAAACCTTGTTGGTGGGACGAGAATGTGATAGTAAAAGGGATTCCATTGTTAGTGGAGCCAAAACAATGACATGCACCATATAAAATTAAACCCCCTACCTGAGTTGGGCGGCTTCTAATGTCTTAACAGCTACAGAACATCTTTATTTTTCCAAGAAAGAAATAATAATGACAGTCTTCTAAAGTTAAGATAACAGAATGCAAAGGACATCTTCGTTGTTGTTTTGGTTACAAAGGATTACTTTATTTCGGAGTTGGGGTCTATTTGTTTGCAGTTTTTTAAAATCATTGTCTTTATAAATAGAAAAATAAAATTAATAGACAAAATTATTTTGAAAACAACGTGTATAAACTGAACTAAAAACATCTTTAACTTGTAGTTTTATGTTTACAAAACTTGTATTTAAAATCATGTCTAAAACTTATTCATTTAAAAAATATCTTAACGCTCGTGTTTGATCCAACAGATTTTATCTTGCAGAACAAAAACCAGATCATCATCATAAAGTTCCATTTTAAGATAGAAAATGAGTTTAGATCCCCAAAAAAGGAGAGAGAATGAAAAAATACAAACGTTCACTAGTAGCGAGAAATATAATTCCATAAGTTTATGACACTGATAAAATCTCTTGTACAGCCTTCTGAAGTTTCATCTGTATTGAATTTCCAGCTAAAGCACCTACTTCTCTATAGGGTTTTCATCGTACTATATTTTTTTTGATAAAGAATCGTACTATATGATATAGTCGCGTAACAGTGACGGAATACTCGCAGGCAATAATATATAAACCGCAGCTAACAACAAATTCTCTCCATTCATAAACGGAATTACAGAAAGCATTGAACACAGACAAGCCCAGCACCACATTTTCCAGCAAAAGACACGGAAAAGGCACACCCTAAAACTTGAAGTCTTTCTTCTTCGACTTGCCCTCCTTTTCTTGCATCTTTCTTTTCCTCTTCTTCTCGTTCTGCACCAGGTAACCACAATTAATAAAATACAGATAACGACGGTAAGTTAAAAAGCAAATATGCATGATTTCAAAGATAAACGTTAACACACCTCTGCAACCATGTCACTGAAATCTTCCCGCTGACTACGCAACTTCTCTTCCTCCCTTGCTTCTTCATACCTGTATGGTTCCAGCAGAGTAAGAAATTACTGCCTCATAAAGTCAACACAACTAACAGACTCCTTTAAAAATCAGTAAAGATTAAAATTCATACTTCGCAGGTAAAACATTTTCCATAGCTTCCAACTCCTCTGGCTGCAAAGTGACATCCACTTTATCTGACTTCTGACCTCTAAGCAAATCAACCTGAAAGTGCCGGAGCCAGAAAGCATCAATCATTGAACCCTTCAAGCAAATATAATCATAATCCATAAGTAACCCCCAACCAAAGCAGAAACCGCTTACCCTTTTAGCACCTGACTTGTCCTGGGCGCCAGTGCCAACCACATAACTACAGAGAAGAGAAAAATGAACCTTAGATTATGTCAACAGAAAATTAATTATGGAGGGGGAAAAATGCTACTCAAATACTACAAATAGGTGGAGCAAGTATTGCATACGTGTGTGTGGTTCCCAGCAAAGTTCCTGGGGCAATTTTCTCTTCCTTCTCTTCAAGTACCTTCATAACAAACAACAGAATGATAATTATACAACTAATTAAGTCAGAATCAAAGCCAATAAAAAAAAACGAAATCAATAGACTCACTTGATAAAGAGGCCTCTCAGGTTCTTTTCTCTGTTGCTTCCGAAGGTCAATAACATCAGGTGTTTCCACTCCGGTGGGAGTGCTGAGGTGAAAAATGCAAAGGAAAAGATGTAAGACATGAATTGACAATGACAGATGGACAGTAAATTAAACTCACCAACCTTAACACCCAGTTCCTCCAACTAACACCCAAAAGAATTATAATAGAGAAGGGTATAGCAAGAATTTTACACTAAAGGAACTATTACCTATTAATGAATTAGTTCATTTTGAGTGGTTAACAACCGCTTTTCATTTCAAGAGTGGTAAGTGTTCCTCAAACATAGATTTAGTCTTAATCAATCGTTTAGTATAATAATCACAAAACAAAAACACTGAATGATGCAAACGAAATACTAGGAAAAAATGTTAGTTATGAATTCTTAACCATCATCCGAGTTTTTTTCCCATTTACTTCTCGTAAAAAAGCAAAACATTCAACGCATGTTTGCTATGATTAAGTTTTGAGGGAAATAAGTTAAGTTCACTTAAGAAAATTTATGAGCAGTAGTTAACCAAAACATAAGATAATCCCAAGACACATCTGATCATGTCAACGTTTTGTAAATGGTTTAATGAGCTTAATTTTCCTGCAGAATAGTAACACTCCACACAAAAATGAAAGGTTAAGCAGCCTAATCAAGCTGAAGCACTACAAAATAAAAGAAAATGGTAAAATAGCAGTACCTTGACAGACTATCGACAGATTGAATACCAGCTTCAAGATCCTCCTCCTCAATTTCTTCTTCTTCCTCCTCTTCCTCCTCCTCTTCTTCTTCCTCCTCCTCCAAGTCACCCCAGTGTTTGGTCTTATCAACTGGCTCTTCCTGCATAGTGAGAACATGAAGGGGGGAAAAAGATTAACCATTTTTGAGTTGATATGGAACAAGGCTCCTTAGTCAACAACAACAACAAAAGTCTAAGTAAAATTTTATCAAAAAAAAAAAAAAGACCAAGTAAACTTTATTATTTTTATTTCTAACCCAAATAATTTTTAGCATGGCAGGAAGTGAAAAGTGAAGGAATGTTTTATTTTCCCTCAGTAATGGTTATGGTTATAACTTATAATATATTTGGTGTTCTGAACAGCAAGAAAGATGACCTGATACAATGGCTAGTTTCTGTTAGACTCCCATTTTTCTCATTTTCATCTCAGAAATGCTTGCCATATCAAAACATAAAGAATAAAAAAGTACAGTACACTACATAGAGAATGGAAGGAATTCCATTAACTACAAAACATGTCAAGGCAATTTCAAATCTAGCATTAAATTCCGTAGTAGAACTCCTAAATACATAGTAGAAATTATAATTAAACCAAACCTCATAATTGGGCTGTTCTTCTTGTTGAACACCAAAAACGTCTCCATACAGTGGACGTCCATACTGCTCAGATGAAGACAAGTAAAAAGGTCAAAAAGAGATTACAAGGGGAGAGCAAGTCACTTTACTGAAAAAGAAAATTCAGCTTAAAAAAACAAATGATAAACTAAAAGTGAATATATAAAGATATATATACTTCGTCAACAGGAGGCTTGCCCCAACCACCAGGATGGTAACCAAAGCTAGCTCCAGGGGGGATGGGTGCATTCAGTCCAGGGATCTTCAGATGAGGGTATGATGATGGAGGACCATATCTCTAGAGAGGAAAAAAAACACACATTTTAGTCAAAGGGGCAAAGAACAGAATAATGTGGAAAAAAATTAAAATGAACCACAAAACACTAAGGGGCTGTTTGGTTTGCATTTTCATTTTCTGTTTTCAGTCTGTTTCCTGTTTCCTGAAAATTTATAAAGGAAAAACTGAAAATGCTGAAAACAGAAATTCTGTTTTCAGCATTTTCAGTTTTTCCTTTGTAAAATTTCAAGAAACAGAAAACAGGAAATGAAAATGCAAACCAAACAGCCCCTAATACAGGAATATTACTTGCATATTGATGAGCCATGGAGGAGGAGCACCCTCAGGCATACCAAGAGCTTCTTTCAATTCATGTGATAACATGCCAGGTTTCATCTCCCTCAACTTTACCTGCACACCAACCAATGTCATTATATAAAATAAGATCCTCTCCAGTCACGCAGACATGCACACACGAAGATAATCTAATATGCAAACCAACACTAGTGTGGAGACACACATGACACTCAAACAGATCAACCAATACCTCTCATTAAAAGGAAGACAAATAATACAACTCTGATATCAAACATCTAAATAGAAATACTTAACCATAGACTGGAACTTCAAATTGAATGCTTACGGAAGTTAAAACTCCATACACTCGAAACCCATTACAGCACGAAAAACAAATTACTGCCAAAGAAGAAAAAACATATTTGCAAATAATGATTTTATTTAGCCTACAGAAATTATATGATATCAATACATCTCTCAACAAGAAACAAGAGAGCGTATATAGAAATGTTAGTCCTATAATTACCCATCCTAAATTCCAGTCTACTTAATCATTTGACTAAGTACCTATTGCTCCATATTTAAACTCACTTCCATGTAAAGTAATAAGAACAAAAAGATTCTTATATCGTCCTGAGTGATAAACTAATACTATAATAAATTTAAAATCAACATGTTGCAACAGAAAAATAACCACTATAAAAGTAAAGTGAACCCCATTTCTCAAATCTTCCCCAAATTTTAGCACCAGTAGTTGGTAATTGGTAATACCTCAAATTCTTTTCCCTCGTGATACAAGTCTCCAAGAGATGTCAATTTTGGCTTTGTCTGGTATTTAAAGAATGCATCATGAAGAACCTAGCAACCAAGAAAAATAAACTTATTAGAAAGGATGAAAATAGTTATGACAGAAAACCATGCAAGCAATGCACATGATGTAAGACATAAAGGCCAACACAAATTGAACCTGATAGTCTATATCCATTTTCCCCATTTTTGGTTGCATGCGCTCCCTTTGCTTCTGTTTCAACTTTTTGCTGTCCTCTTTCTCAATATAAGCCTGCATGAGACAACATAAGATAATTAAATGACAGAAACTACAGCATACAAGGATTCTTTGCAGTTACTATTAAAGAATGTTGACAAACAAAGCAGAAGTTCACAATCTGAACTTTCAAATAAAAATTACAAATAGTAGTATACCCAATAGTATACACAAAATGCAGTTACAAAAACACAAATAGAAATAACAAAATTCTAAAACATAAAAGGGTTTTTTGCAGTAACTATTAAAGAATGCTGACAAACAAAGCAGAAGTTGACAGTCTGAACTTTCAAATAAAAAATTATAAATAGTAGTATATACCCAATAGTATACGAAATTCAGTTGCAAAAACACAAATAGCATATAAGATACCTAACTGAATCCCAGAGAATATGTACTTTATTTTTGTAGGTCAGTCCATCAAAAATTCATAACATACACAAACAGGTGGACTTTTTTATTATCTATGCAAACAGATTATATCACATTACCTGTCTGATTTTTTCAATTCCAGTTGCAGCAATGAAATCAGGAAGCTGAAAGGGTTGTTTCTCAATACCTCGTTTACCCTGCCAAAATAATAACACAACTTTTGATGAGATATAAGTAGATTATGTGGACACAGAATATGTACTTGCGCTAAGTAATAATCATCATAAAAAATTGAAGATAATAGGAATTCAGCCCAAGCATAAAGCACAATGGAAAGGCATCTGAAAATTCAAAACAGAACTATTAGCACCTTTGCCATAAATTAATTCCCATTAATACTATGCAAAAAACATCATATAATTATCGATCCCCATTACATAACATAATATGAGCTCCATATTCCCATTCAATCTAACAAAGATAATAAAAGAGAAATGACTCAAGGATGCCCATTGCCAAACACCTACAAGTCCAGGATTCGTGATTGCCACAGCCGTTCCCCTGCAAGCAGCACATACATACATATAAGAGAAACCTTATCGACGTCATCTTCCTCACCCTATCCCCTCATGCAGGTCACAACCATCAGACATGCTTGTATTTTTAAGTTGTAACCCATAATTATCAACTTAGAATGCTGACTAACCTGCAAAAATTTTCTCTTCTGACACCAGTGCCTAGGTACAGGTACAGTATTCCGATAAGATTTCAAGAACACCAGCAACTTTGGGTCTGCTGCAGTAGCATCCCACACCTTAAAATGGAAAAGAAATGATTATATAACATTTACAATTGCATAACAGCCACAATAAACATTAATAATGAGAAGGAAAGGCCCAGTACTCTAAACTAAATATGCCACACAAAAAATAATAAAAATAAAAAAACCTACCTCAACAACATCAGGCCTGGAGCAAATTTGTTTCAGTTCGGCAATTTTCATCCTACGTTGAAGCTGAACATAAAATTAAACTTCTTTAGAAAAGTTGAAGAAGACAATAGGTAAAAATGAATAAACGGAAAAAGTAATAATAAAAATAATAACATGTCATGAATTGCAACACCTTTTTCTTCTTGTTGGAGATGCCCTTCTCTTTTTGCTCATTATCATTTTCTTCCTCTTCAGAATCAGAATCAGCCTTCTTATTAGTTGTTGCATTTTCTGCTGCCTCATCCTTCTTATCAGCATCCTAGTTGTACAAGCAAACCATTTTGTCAAACAATAAACGAAGAAGATGAAATGATAAAAAAGACAAGTGAGACCTACTTATTACCTCCGAACCAGTGACATCACTGAAACTAAACTTCTCAAAGATCTTTCTAAATTCTTCATCCATCCCTTCATCTAGCTCTGCCTTCTCTGGTACATACTCGATTTCGATTTGTTCATCCACCTACAGTTTAAGAAAAATACCAACATAAATTAATGCGCAAATCACAACATATTGAAATGACAGCCGAGTAGTTTCACCCTTCTACAAGATCTGATTTAATCACCAACATACTTGCAAAAACTCAATAACGAGGCTCAACGGAATAACCATAGCTAGTTCAGTTTAAGAACTTTAACCAAAACAAATTAACACCGGTGGAAAATAATAACTAGCAGAATGTTCGGTATCAAGGAAATGAAAAGAAGAGAAGGTTAAATATCTATTCCATGTAGATGACAAAGGTCTAGTCCAAATACAAAGACCATTCCCTTTCTTTCCCGTCCAATTCCCTTTCACCATGCAATGAACTAGAGCTTCTCACTAACTTACCCTCCATGAACAACTTTAAAAGGCCTAACGACGAGCTCTGTTCAAGTTCAAAAACCCTAATTTGAGTGCAATAATTTTTTAACAAAACGCAACTGCAGACATTCAGAATCAATTTCCTTAGCTACTAGACTTTGCGGTGAAAAAGCCATTGCCGATGCTCTAAAGGAGAGAGAAAGATAACTAAGACACCAAAGTCGGTGATAGTAACAAATAAGAGTTAGAAGGATGAGAACCTGCTTTGGATCGTTGTTCTCCTTAGCGTCGCCATTTTCCTGTGCTGATTTGGGCTCCGGCTCCTCAGATGCTTTGTTGTTCTTCTTCTGCTTCCGGCGACGGCGGCGTCGCTCGGTCTCACGCGACTTCTTGGAGTCGGCAGAGTGTGAGCTAGAGTTAACAACAATGCCGTTCTCGTAGGGAAGCGTCTCCGCGGCCATCGTTGAGGGTTTTAGCGAAAACGAGAAATTGGATTAACAGCAGAGTGATTTTCAGTGGGAGGAGTAATTCGAATCAGAAGAAGAAATACGGAAGAGAAGGTGAAAGAAAGAAGAACACCGCTGGATGATGAAGCTCGGTTAATCCAATTCCAAACATAGTCTTCGCACCTGGGGCACGTGTGAGATTGTTGTTGGGCTATTTGGGCTTTAACGCGATCCACTTGAGGTGCTTTATTAGCCGCGCCACCTCGTTTTGTCAATGTTTAATAAGATAGGAGAATTTTAGAACACCCAATTTTAAAAATCTCACAATTTCTTTATATATAAGAATCATAAATTTATATATTAGAAAGGATTGTGTTATTCTCAATAGAAATTATGTTAATCTCTTCCACCATTTAATAATTGCTGGCTAATTTTTTTGGTCTATCTATTAAAAAAAAAAAGGTTTATCTAGAGTTGAGTTACTTCAAGTTTAAACAGATTTTATATACCAAATGATTAAATTTAAATTGGATTGATTGATTTGAGTTTTATAATTTTTTAAATGAATAGTATACCGTTTTAGTCTCTCACTTTGTAACCACCATGCAGTTTAGTCCTCCACTTTTAAAAATAATTGATTTAAAAATTATCGAAGTGCTAAATAGGTCATTTTTCATCCACAATACCATAAATCAAATAATATATATATATATATATATATATATATATATATATATATATATAATAATTGGTTCATTTTCAATAACTTGAGCGATCTAGCATGTTATTTGTTAAGAATAAAGTAGTCTTTCAAGGATGTATTTGATTTGATAGGGTTAAGATATTGTCTGTTATGGCTAATGTAGTTACCATTTTCCTTTTATTTGATTTGATTTGAAATTGAACCAGGTGGCTTGTTTATCAATACTTTTAGCTTCTTAGCTAGATTGTTTTAGGCGTTTGTTGGTATTGGTATTGCCGTGTTTGGGTGTATTTTTCTTGTATCCTTAGGGTATGTCCTAGTGTGTTATGTATAACTTATCCAAAAACAACAAAAAATAAAAGTGGTAAGTCCAAATAGTAGATGATTAATTTCCCTCGAGCAAGAGGTTTCAAGTTCGATCTTATGAGACCCTCTTCCCGCTGAGATAGCTAGCTAGCCCCACTATGATGTAGAGGCTACTTGTGACTAAAAATAATGATAATCTTTTTTGTCATAGATTTACAAATAATAATAAAATTAAATAGATAAAAAAAGTAAAATATAACAACAAAGAATTGATACAGTGATTACTAATTTCATTGAGACCAAGAATATTGTAATTCTGTTGCCAATTTAAGTAATGTATGTAATGTGGTGGTTTATTAGGCAAGAAATTTGTGTTTGAACTAACAATGTGGAATCCTTCAAACTAGAAAGTAGGTGGCTCACATATCTTCATGTGCCACTCTGCACAGTACATGAAACTTCCTTCTTTGTCTTTTCTTTTTTTCATGCTTGAGAAGCTATCATTATTGAACTGGTGAATCTTTACATAATTAGTATTAACATGAGTTACTACGAATTGTACATTAATATGATTTTGTGTCTCAAAAAACAGCCTCCTATCTCCCCTTAAATTTGAACTTAACCTTATTTGGTTTGATTGCATTTTATTGCACCTCAAAAGCCTATTGTTAGTAAATTTTGCCAAAAACAAATAGTATGAGTAGATGTCCAAAGCTTCCTCTTTGTTTCATCCCACACGAATCCAATAATAAGCTAAACTTTTTCACTTGTAATTTTTAATAAAGGCTATGTTAAAAGGAGTCACTATATAATTTCCCAAAACATATGCGTGGAAAAATAAACTAATGAAAGCGAGGGAAGGGAATGTCACATGATGCAAGGAAATAAAGTAGGTTCCTTATTGAAGGTCAAAAACTGAAAAATCTCTTTCACTATTTAACTGTCCCAAACAAGAAAAAATTCTGGAGTAACAATCAATATTTACTTTTTATTTCTAAACTGCAATATAAACCACATGCAAACATGTCACCCTATTCACTATTCAGTTTAACTGTGCAATAGAATAACAAAAAAAAATTGACAAAAATATAATTTTGATCCCTTAACTTTTACTTAAGATTCATTTTGGTCCTATAACTTTTTTAAGATTTAGTCCTTTAACTTTTGTTTTTGGTTCAAAATGATTTTGTCATTACTCCCGTTAGCAATTTAATGGATTTTTGACGGCCCAAATTGTTGTAAATAAATGGTCTAAATTATTGTAAATCAATGGTTCAAAATAAATAGATAACAAAATGTAATAACATTAATTAAAAATCTGTTGAATTGGTAACAAAAGTAATAATAAGAACCATTTTAGACCAAAAACAGAAGTTGAGAGATCTAAATAAACCTTAAAAAAGTTATGGAACAAAGTGAACATTGAGTAAAAGTTAAGGGACCAAAATTATATTTCTGCCAAAAAAATTTCACGTCATATTCCATTCACAACAGTAAAAAAGATAGAAATACAACTATGGAAACTCCATACTCATAATAGTAATATAATCTAAATCTAATCCTTCGATTCTAATCCTCTAACTATCATTTTCAAATATGAGACGCATTTAGCCTTTAATCACTTACAAATAATTGCTGATAACTAATTTACAAATTATAATGTAAAAGTTTCAAACTTTGAAGCTAAATGTTGCAGAAGATGCAACAACTTGATATTATACCATCAATAATACTTCCTTTTACTACCTCTAGCATCCTAGTTTGTCTATTCCAAAGGTGCAATGCAAAACTTTCTTTTTGAATTTGTTCCATTTTCTTTGCCATCCACTGTGAATGGATCTCATCATTAGGCCCTTGAAAAAACCTCCTAATTCCTCTCCAATCCACGGGATAAAATGCAGATGGTGGCAAAACAGTGAAGTTAAACCCTGGCCTTCCACTCACTCTAGAAACCACTCTAGAAATCAAGTAAGGACCATTGTGACCCCACTTGTTTCCATCAAATGTAAGTGCAAATTCCTCAATGAACTTGAATAACAATGGGTGCTTCTTGTCAAAAATCAACACAGCATTGTTCAAACGACTCCATTTCCCAGTTTTCACATCAAAATTTTGTGCTCCAATAGTGTTTCTAAGCTTAGAGAAGCTCTTCAAGATCATTACATCTGCATCCATATATATCCCTCCAAACTTGTATAGAAGGGCAAGTCTAAGCAAATTTGAGAGGTTTTGGCCTAAAGAGACTTCACCTGGATTCACAATTCCTTCTTCCAACCGTTTGAACCAAAATTCAGCATGAGTGTCCTTGAATATGTAATTGAAATCAGGGGAAATAGCCATGACTCTAAACCCTTTATCTGCAAATGGCTTCAGAATCCGTTTTCCAAAATAAGAATCCATAGACTTGGAAACTATAACCATACAAGCATTTGGGTGAGACTTGAACATGCTTTCTATAGAAAATAATTCCCTTTCACCAAATTCTTTCAGGGGAGAAATCCAAGTCATGAAAAACCTCACTTTGCAATAAACAGAGGAGTTTCCAAAAAAGAAAGCTTTGAGTCTAGCGTGAAACAATAGTGGGAATTGAGGTTCTGAACGAACGCTTCTGAGGCCACACTTGTGCCTCTTGGCTCTCCTCACCCTTCGAATGGAGAATCTCTCGGTGGAGTTTTGGAGAATGGGCAAATGGGTCCGCTTGATAACATGGGGATGTTCTTTTTTGACAGCGAGATGCACAAAAGGAGAGAGTTTTGAGTGGGGAGATGATGATGATGATAATAATGATGACGACGACGATGAAGAAGAAGAAGAAAGCATTTTAGTGTGAGTTGGAGAGGATAAAAATGAGAGGGGTTGTTTGTGAGGGGCTTTTGGGACATGATTAATCCAAAAGACAGTGAAACCATTATAAGCCAGCAAGAAGAGAAGGAAAAGGGCAAAAAATGAAGTGGGTAACGAGAAGAGTACAGAAAGCAAAGATTTTTTGAGAAGGAATAAGAAGTGGAGCAGAGAAAGAATAGGTTTTCCGCCTTTCTTCATTGACTTAAACAAGGAAAAGAAGAAGGGGATGGAAATTGAATTTTTTTTAACTTTAGGAAATATTTTTTTGAGGTGGAAAAAGTGGGAGAGAAAGAGCATTATAATGGGAGAGTGAGAGAGAAAGTGCATTAAAATTTGAAGTGATGTGTGTTTTGTATGTTCAACCTCATGTTTCTTTTACACAACACAAGACTCACGTACGTCACATGCATTTTACACTTGAAGAGAGTTTTCACTAACCTTACAAGCTTATTTTTAGATGAAACCATGTCACTATAGGTGTTTCTACACTTGAAGTCAGTTTCACAAACCTTACTGGCTAATAGTCTTTCTTGGCATTAAAATTCAATTACCATCCAGCCATCTTAAGACATTATTATTGAGATTAGTTCAATAAGTAATCCTTTCGTCCCATAATATCCTCAACTATAAAAAAAAATGTTGTCCCATAATATAGGTTCATACACACAAAATTAAAAGTATTTAGTATATTTTTTAATTTTTAAAGGCATCCAATTAATAGAGAATAATTGAGTTTAAATTTAATTTGTGTGACATCTTAATAGTTTAATTAATATTTTTTATTGCAATAATTTAACCATTTTTCTTAAACGATATAAAATGTTAGTTGGGGCTTATATTATAGGACGGAAAGAGTAATTCATTTTTCGCTTTTCATTGTGTGTATTTATTTTCTTACCAAAGTCTTTCGGCGAGAGAATTATTATTTTGTGCAATTGAAATCTTTGATAGTCATTCATGTATCTTGCACATGAAATTCTACCAAGAAGTTTCAAACAAATGGACATTAATGCCTGGTTTTGTATTTGAGGTGTACATAAGGCACATTGCTATGCCAAATATGGGTTTGTCTCAATGTCATGTGACTTTGTTAAAAAATACATGAGGTGTTAAACAAAATAAAAAAAATACTAAAGTTTAACCAATAGTTATAGTAAAAGGCATGGTTCAGTGTTGCGTCGTGAGTGTTAGATCATCTGAGCAATTATATTAGAGGTTTGATTAATAATTAAGACATCTTGAATTTTGTATTGCTTATAGAGCTAAATTGTTGCAGTCTTTCGGTAGGGCTTAGCACCCGTTTACAACAATTAATTAATAGTAATAATATCTTACTACCATTTTGATTATTAAACTTAAAACTAATCAAATTGAATTCTCATTTCTCATAAAAAATTGAATCACTCTATCTTAAATGGTAGGTCAAATATAGAATGATATAATTTTATATTTGACAGGTTTAAAACTTTTTTTATGTCGTATTAGAATAACATTCTCTCGTCTCATTTTAAAATTTATTTAAAATTTATAAGAAACAAAAAGTAGTGTTATTGTCATGCCTTTATCTTTATTTTATTTTTGTTGTCTATTGTCACTAATTTTTAATTTTTGAAGTATAAAATACATTATTCAACCAATAAAATTAAAATATTAATATTTAAACATAACTAAAAATACTTAAATAATTAAGAATAACAACAGACATAAAAGAGTGACAATAACAAAAATGTTTTTATCTTCTTAAAATTTTTTTATTAGCTTACACAATAATAGTTATAGTTCATAAGTGGAATATATGCCATTTACCAAAAAAATTGGAATATTATGTCGATTAAAATAGCATATTAGAAAATAATAATATTATTTTTTATTATCATCATAATAATAATATTATTAATAATTACTCCTTCTGTTCTTAATTATAAGTTCCTAAAATAACATCTCACATATTAAGAAAAGTGTTAACATATAGAAAATGTATTGATACTTTAAAATTTTATTATAAATATCTAATTTTATTCCTATTTAAAACCAATTTTTATGATTTTATTTGAAAATTAACCTCTTTTGTCTTTATTAATTAGGAGTCAAAAGAAAAAATCATAATAAATATCTCAAATTTTTATGTTAGGAGTTTATGAAAAAAGAACACTAATTTTTTTTTAGGTATTTATAATTAAAAATGAAGCTGCTTTTCACTATCTCTATAATTATTAAATAATATGTTTCTTAAACATGGGATATACATACTATTTATTTAATATTTTATATGAAGTATTTTATTAATAATTACTCTTTATCATTGTGATTTGTGAGTATATTTATAATTAGCTAAAAATATTTTAAATTATCAATAATGTTCGGTAATATATATCACAATCTTTTAAAAAAAACTACTTGTGTACAAATAACTAGATTTTAAATTATTTTTTTTTTACAAAATTGAGCTCTCCATCCTTACTCAAATAAAAAAGAAGCTCTCCATTAGTATATCGTTTTTTTTTTTTATATTTACGTATAGTTATTTCTGGATTTTCTTTTTCAACAAATAGTAAATATAAAATCTATTTAATTTAGATTTTAGTAAAATAAAAAATACATAAATTAAAATAAAAATTAATAATTAAAATTATTAATAAAAAATTAATTCAATTTAATAAAATTAAATATTTTTAATTTTAATCAAAATTATGTTTAACTGAATTAAAAAAAAAAACTAATTAAACATACTATAGTAGATTCTAGTTATTCTTTTGTGTTCACCGTTAAGTATTTAAAAAGTCAAAGAAGGTGTAGTAGTGTTCAACGTCGTGTCCAAGCAAGGCAGCATTGTGCGCATTTGCATTCACGGAAGAGAGAGAAACTCATTTCTAGAGAGAGAAACCCGCAGACATGTCTTCCTTCGATGCCTTCGCCGAAGACTTGAACGTCAACTCTTCTTCCACCCACCGAGAGGACGACGATGACGCCTACTCCGGCTATGGCGGCTACTCCTCCTTCACCGGAGGATTCTCCGCCGACGGTGATGTCGCCGTCGATCACGCTGCTGCGGAGTCGCCAGAGATCTACGGCTTCAGTGATCCGAATCCTGCTTATTCTCAGTCTCCCTTCGAGCCGGTCGCCGTTGAGAATGGGAATGAAAACGGAAACAGCTACGACAGTGGCGTTTTTGTCTCCGACGGTCCGGTGCTTCCGCCGCCCGGTGAGATGGAGCCGGAGGAAGGTTACGTCCTTCGGGAGTGGCGCCGGTGAGTATTTGCAGTTTCTCTTCCGTTTTGTGAATTTGTCGGATCTCGTTTGAATTTGCTTAGATCTGTGATGATTTTACTTGTATCCAGAAGTTTATAACGTGTTTGAGCGCGCGTCTCTTGTGCTTACTGGTAAGCAGTTAGGATTAGGAATCAGTAATTGAGAAGCTTGATCTTATCTGTAGAAAGAAACAATTTGATGAACATAGTTTATTACGATTTCACTTGTAGTAATTATGTGAGCTGTGGTTGGATATGAAGATGTTAATTCCCTTGAGATTCAGTATAATTGTGTGCTTGGGAGGAGTTGATTTATCTCCACCAGTTCGGGCATGTTTGGATGGATGAAGTCTGGTGGGTTATTAGGAAGAGGGGTAATTAATTATTCACTTATGGATGTCAGAGCTCGATAGTTATTGCGTAATGGGGTATTTTTTAGGGTAAATTTCATAGTGCAAAAAACTTAAGGTGGCAGTTCGGACAGGAAATCCAATTTGGATGCTGATTCTACAATTGTAGGATTTATCTTTTGTGCTCACCTTATTGGATTAAATGTTAGTGGGAGAATAATCATTGATTGACCCCCTGCACTTTTGAGTCAGTTGATCATCCTCAGGGTGACGTTCTCTACCCTGTTAAGGTTAGATCAGCCAAGCAATTTGCAAAGAACTAATAATTCTTGACGTGGATTGTGTCAGATCCAGTGTGGTTTGTAACTAGACCATAGTGACAGATTTTTTTTTTCTTTTGCATTTCTCTATCGTCCTCCTATGTACTTCAAGGATAGTAGATATTGGACAATCTGTTACGCTGATATGAATGTTTATATTGTGCAAAAAAACTAAAAATGAAATAAACTCTGGTAAATCTGTGGATCAAATGCTACTCTCAGTTCTCCATGCCCCTCAAACATGAAACATATTCATCCCGAGTTTATGTTTTTGCTTGCCTTGAATAATCTATTTGTTCGACATTATTTTAAGAGATAATTGAACTTTGCCTCCTTGATATATGTGATGGTTAAATAGAGGAAATGTTTATATTATTAGTCAAGGAGGGGAAGTTCACTATTCTCTTGTTATGGTGGCACTTTGCCCTACTGTTTATAGTCAATTTTGCCAATAGTTGTTGGTCATTTGATATGTGATTGAAAATCTTATAATATTTGATACATCACATGCTGGGCAATTGGTCCTGGGTTAAAAAATAGCTTTGTTTTCATTTGTATATTGCTTGATTTGAGCTTTCTGTAGTATCAAATAGCAATACAGAAATTAGAATTCTAATTTTGAAATGAAATAATCATGTCATTTCTATTGCTTATAAACAGGCAACAGTTATCTTTTTTAAAGCCTAGATGAAGTGTTAGCGTTCTAGTTCCTAGATATCCAAAAATGCCTGCTGCGTACTATTTGCAATAATGATTTATAGTTTATCATGTCAGTAATATAGTCAATATCATTAATAAATTTTATCCAAAAAAGTTATTGCCATCCATCTAGATCCTCTGTTTATGTAGTTATCTGCAGCAAAACTATTGTCGATCATAATGGAAGAACAATCATTTTCTGAATTTCTCATCTTACGCCAATGAAGATTTAAAATCTATTGCGACTTTGGTGAACTCAATTGACATAAAAAATGGATGCCTTTGGCTTTCCTTATACAGTCAAAATGCCATTCTGCTAGAGGAGAAGGAGAAAAGGGAAAAAGAAATGAGATTGAAGATTATTGAGGAAGCTGAGGAGTATAAGGTGGCTTTCTATGAGAAAAGGAAGCTTAATGTTGAGACTAACAAAGTTCAAAATAGAGAAAGGGAGAAGGTAAGTTTTACTTGCAAATCAATATCTTTTTTTCGCCCTAAGTTATTTTTCTTGCTCTTTTAATTGTAGGATGTGAAACTTTTTTGTGGAGCAGTTATTCTTGGCTAATCAAGAGAAGTTTCATAAAGAGGCAGACAAAGCTTATTGGAAAGCGATTGCAGAGCTCATTCCTCGAGAGGTTCCCAACATTGAAAAGAAAAGAGGCAAAAAGGATCAGGAGAAGAAGCCATCAATTACGATCGTCCAAGGCCCAAAGCCTGGCAAACCCACAGATCTTTCTAGGATGCGGCAAATACTGTTAAAGCTGAAGCACACACCACCGCCTCACATGATTCCTCCACCACCTGCTCCGGCCAAAGATGCCAAAGAAGGTAAGGAAGGAAAAGAAACAGCTTCTAAAGCACCTGGTTCTGCAGCAGAAGGTGCACCTGTATTACAATCAAAGGATGCCACCTCTAATGGCTCTGCAGATGAACCCCAGAAAGAAGCTTCTAACACTGAGGTGCAACCTACTGCATAATTTTGCCTATCATACTTCGGTTTCCCCTCAATCTTTCTTCTGCTGTCCCTTTTTCTACCTGCTTACTTTAATGAATAGTTTTCTCCTGTGATTAGTTTCTAATGCTTATTGGTAGCATTTTATTACCAACATTAAGGTATTGTATGAATTAAATCCATTATTGACAATTATGAGATGGAGATTCAATGTTCATGGGTTTAGATACATCTTTTCAGACTGTTTGTTTTAAGTTTTGATTCCATGATTATGGGATTGCTGATTGGTGGTGTCAAATACAACGCTTTATCTTTTTCAAAATTTCAAGTAATAAAATACTTCTGGTGTTATGCGCCTAGTTCCGTTTTGTTATTAGCCCATGGGCATGACTGCATGAGCATATTTTGTAATGTTGAGGGGAATCACAGGCAGTCACAGACACACTGTTCCACGCGTTGTAAGATCTCTACTTCGACCTTTTTTGGGCGTCATTTATGATTTAGCATACGTTTCTCTTTCTCATGCTGATTTCGTTAGGTGATTGTGAGAATGTTTTAGCTGCTGTCTTGAAATAAGTGTGCTGAATTTTTTTATTTGGTTACAATTGAGCTGAATCACATATTCTGAGGATAATATTTAATAAATTTACAGTGCAGTGTTTACAGTTTTCTCCTTTCAAGGATTTAAATGCACTTCATATAAGTAAGGATATTGGCGCAATGGTAGGTAGATATACTATGGTCTCATTTGGATAATTCGGGTTAGAGCCCTATAAAAAACATCAGTTGGGAGAATAAACGCATTGACACTTAAAATTCATCTTCTATTCTAATAGAGTAATAATCATCCTACTCTATGTTCCTACAAATTTTCTTATTCATTAAAAAATATTTTCAAAGTTTTTTATGGTTTTAAAACTGAAAGTGCATTTAATTTCACACTTTATATAATAATAATAAAAGGATAAGTAAGAGGATTTTTTTTAGAGAATATAGCCTTATTCATTCTAATAATAGGCAAAGGTGATATCCAAGAAAGAAAAAAAAGGCGCTTCATATAAATAATGATGACAAATGTAAACAAATGAAGGGTTTGTATTGTACAGTATCTTTTACGCCGGACAATCAGTGATTTGTGATCCTAGCATACTGTGCTCTCCAATTTGCTATCGTAATTCGTAAGCAACAAAACTAATATACTGACCAAAAAAAGAAATAGCGACTAACCTAATGTAGCGACAAATGTAAAATAGACAATCACTACCTGTTTCAACATGCACTGGGATGAAATTGCTTTCATGCCATGTTATATTCGTTGAAAAAAAAAACACTATAAATTAAACAAAATAATAAAATATAATCTATTAATTTTTCAAAAAAAGAAAACAAAAAACTACTCTTTCCTCACCCTTTAGCAAATATAAGCAATTAACATAAGGAATCATTTAGGCATCATCATCGTGGGGACAACGCAGTGATATTATCAAAAGTAGAACTAATTTGACGAATGGAAGAGTGAATATGTAAATTCTTTCGAGAGGATTGTGCTGAATTCGTGAAGAATCCTGGTGCTGTAAGTTCTTTCTCATTGAGCTGGATTTCCTTTGAGAGCATATCAACTACCTGAGTCATCAATGGCCTTCTGTTTGCTGCTGACTGCGTGCAAAAAAGAGCAACCTTCATGTACCTAATTACCTCTTCCTCAGGAAATTCTTCCATGTTTGGATCTACAAGCTCCAATAGTTTTCCCTCTTCATGTAGTTCCCAGGCCTATCAAACCAAATAATGATCATTATGTCCTGCCCATAGTTCCATGGATCCCGATTCTCTGCAGTTGATTTTCAACTACATTGAATCTCAACCGTCAATGTAGTTTACGTGCATTTCAACTTGGATTTGGGATCCCTTGAATTTAGACTACATCATATGCAGCTGTATATGCAGAATTGAATAACAATCTTAAAAAAAATTAACAATGTTGTATCTTGTATGTTATATGAGACTGCTGTCATTCTTAAGTAAGACTGACAATAGTAGCAGGATATGTTATACGGAAGAAGGCAGTTAATGGAAGGAAAAGGGGAGAAACAGCATATTATATGTATGCTGTGTTTGAAATGCATCATAATGTTAACCAGGGATATATTTTGAAATTCATGGGCTATATAATATTAACTTGAAGACTTGAAAAACACAAAATTTTAGTATAATGCTGCATGGTAACTAGTAGATGTAGGAAAGTGAGATTTATGTACCAATTCCAAGAGGAATTTGTAGGATCCTCCAGTTTTTGTCCTTGCGCTGCTTTTGCCACTAATGATTTCAAGTACAAGAACCCCAAAGCTGTATATATCAGCCTTCTTGGTCAACTGGCCACCTAATGCATATTCCGGTGCTAAATAACCACTTTATATATGGAAACCAAAACAGGTTTTAGCATTAACCATTTCCATAATCCCAAGTATAAATTGACCAGTTTTCAAAAAGAAATAAATAAATAAAAATAAAAATAAAATTGTAGACAACAAGAACAAGTGAATAAATCAGAATATCCCTGTTTGCCCAGAATGAAGGAGTACACCTGAGGCAACAAACTATCTAATTGTTGTTAAACTTCTATAAAAAATTTGGTGGTGAACATTAGTTGACAAAATTTTCTTCTGTAACTAAAGTCTGGAGAAGGAGATTCCTACAGAGTTCTTAAATGGTGGATCAAGATGTGTTTTTCATCGGTAAAATTAAACATTGTTAACTATGAACATTATATGGAGAAACCAGTGAATTTAAATGCTTTAGAAGGACCAGGAATGGCTTTGAACTTATATCCCCAACACAACCATATTGCTAACTCTGCTAGTAACATCACAGGAATTATTTTTTTGTCTAGATAACTGATGATAGCTGTTATAAAACATTTAAAGTAGTAGAAATCTTTTAAAACTATGGCAAAAGCAAAAACATAAAAAAAATACTAATAATCCGAAATATAACATACGTTGTTCCAGCAATTCTTGTGCTAATATGAGTGATGTCATCTGGAAATAATTTAGCCAACCCAAAATCTCCAATTTTCGGATTGAAGTCACTGTCAAGTAGTACATTACTAGCTTTGATGTCTCTATGAACAATATGTGGTGCAAGTTCTTCGTGAAGAAATGCAAGACCCTTTGCAGTGCCTAAACAAATAGCAGATCTTTTTCTCCAGTCTAGCTTGATGTTTGTATTCCTTTTGCCTACAAAAATATGAAAAAATGAAAGAAAGATTAAATGTTTCATCCTGTCATCTGTTTATGGATTTAACTTCTGACTATATAATTGGCACTAAAAATCTTAGAAATTTACCAAGTAATGCACTATCAAGATTGCCATTTTCGACATACTCATAGACTAATGTACGACTGGGTCCTTGAATACAGAATCCAACCAGCTCAACAAGGTTTGGATGCTTAACAATTGACAAAGTTTTGATTTCATTCAAAAATTCACGAACTCCCTGCTTTGACCCAACTGAAAGGGTTTTCACTGCCACCACTCTTCCATCTTTTAAAGTTCCCTAGCAAAATTGTCACAAGGAGGGTATTTATAATGATGGCTTAACAATCAATTAGAGCATATTATGATAAAAATGTGATGTCATTTATTGGCACCTTGATTATACCCAACTTGAGTAACTTAGCACATAGAGTGTCTCTAGATTCCAAAAAGTGATATTTAGCATGAAAGAAAGAGAGAAATAAGAAAAGAAACTACAAATAGCAGTAACTCACAGCATAAGCTAAGCACAATTGAAAATTTAACCTTAATTTTCTTACATTCAGATCACTAACAAAGATGCAACTTATAAAAGAATCAGTAAACCTGAATACCTTGTAAACAGTTCCAAAACCTCCTCGTCCTATCTTATTGCTTGAATTATAACTATCGGTTGCCAATCTCAATTCTTTATCAGAAAATTGCCTGACATTATCTAGAGGGTGGCCTGTGCAACAAAATAATGCAAGCATAAGAAAAAATAAATACTACTAAATACATATATAAAAGGGAAAAAAAAATGGGGAAAAGAGTGGTTGAAGATCTTCAAACACGATGGCTTGCCTGGAAAATCATTAATACTGGTAATAATCAAGCTACAAATTTATGCGCAAGCTTTACCGCAAATAAATGATGATGCAATTGCACAAACTTTCTACGAATGTTAAACTAAAATACAAAAATAAGTAAACAGCAGACCCTTACCATGAATTTCGTTTGGTATATAAGAAAGAGGCTTTTCCTTCTTTATAGATGAGATTCCAAAGCAGCAACAGCCCATAATGGTCCTGGTATATTACTACTATTTACTGCTATACTCTGCAATCTGCATTAGTTTGATCAGCAAAGAAAAACTAGTAAAGGACAAAAGCATCCACAGGCATGGGCATCTAATTATTGGGAAATTAAAACCTTATTTTCAAATTTCAGGATGGAAAACGACAAGCATGGGATTTTCAAATCAAATAGTGAGACTGAGATGGATAAAATCCGATTTGTGACTTTATCTGTAATTCTGTCAACAACAACAACAAAAACCTCTCTATAGAAGCCAAAAATAAAATAGATAAAAACTTGAAGATGAGCATGGAAAGAAAGCCGTTGAAAGTAAGAGATGAGAAAATGAATTAAAATAGAAGGTATATTAATTAATTAGGTTTGAGATAAAGAAATTAAATTGGTAGTAAATACTGGAACCTGGTTGATAAGAGTTAGTAAGAGAATTGAGCTGAGCAGGAAGCATTGTTGAAGGCAGAAGGTGAGAAATAAGAGGAAGGAAGCATTGGATTGGATTAGAATAGAATGTGAAAACATAATAAGAAAAGAGTAATTACTAGTAATTAATTGAAATTTTAAAAGACGCAAAGTATGAGCAGGCGGCTTATCATAATCATAAATATTTTTTCCAATGAAGTGGAGACAGCGGGCGGTGTTAGACTTGTTTTTTATTTAGGAAAAAAGAATTGTATGTATGTGCAGCGAATAAAGGCGCCATTTCCCACTTGGGTTGTTGAAACTTGAAAGCGATTTATTTCTGTTTTCAGTTACTCTTGATCTTGCTTTCTTCTTTCAATGCTAAAACCCCCCAAACACATTAACCTTTTTTCTTTCCTCTTTCAAATTAGAGTAACAAAAGATTAATATTCTTAATTCATGTTAGTAAAATACTCGTTATACACATTCAAAAATATATACTGTTTAACACTCACCAAAAAAAGTTATATATTGGTCTTCAAAAATTTTACAGAAATTTTCAAAAGTTTTTAATTTTTTATTGTATTAATTATATTTTACTATCATTTTTAAAAAAATATATTAATTAATATAGCATATAGAAACAAAGATATGAGTAATAGAGTTTGTTAAATAAATTTAATAACTTTAAGGGTGCGTTTGATTTGCTAAAATATACGGTACACAAAAACTTTATTTCACGTTTGATTGTAAAATCAGACATGTCACAACACAAAATTTGAGACACAGGACAAAATGGGAGATTTTTGTTACTCACTATCTTAGAGGACAAGAAGTCATCCCATGGTACAAGATGGTTAAATACAAAAACACCCTCACTCACATCCACTATCTCATAAAACTTTAACTACATCTCCCCATTCCCACACTTACACAAGGTAGTTACTATAATATTTTTTTTTTATTTCATGCGATATACAACACTAAATTACCTCATATATATATATATATATATATATATATATAATTTAATAATATTTTTTAGTGAAAAATAATAAAACATCTAAAAATATATCAAATTATTTGAGAAATCTAATTTTATATATAATTTTTTTAAATATAATATTATAACAGTTTTAAAATTTCGCAATATTAATTGTTAATTTTTTATCTAAAATAAATATTTTAAAGTGTAAAGGATATTATAGTAAAATTAACTTTATATTTCTTGTGTTGTACTTCAATGATCAAACAACAAACAACATAAGTAATTGTGCTGTAACTTATTAAATTGTCTTGTACTATACTTCATATACTGTACTTGTCCATGCATCAAACGCACCTAATAAAGTTTTCAACGAAGGGAGTATTATTATATACTACTACTAGTTCCATATTTCTATAGTAGCATTTTCTATTTTATATAGTAGCATTTATGTTGGGTTCACATAATCTTCATTTCAACTTGTACATTTTCTTTCTATTGTTTTTATCTAATACTAGTTGATATTATCTCTTATTATTTTTTATTTTATTATTTTTTCTTAAAACATAAATTAAAGGGTTAAGATCTTGTCTATTTCTTATTGAAAGTTGACACAAAGTCAACCCATTTATGTGAGGTTAATTAGTGGCTATCATTATTGGTACCCCCATTAAGTTTGCACTGAGTTAAAATTCATACACAATAATTTTATTTAGATCTTATTATTAAATTAAACTCATAATAATTTATCTCTCACATATTTAATATCAAATAAACTTGAGAGCATATTCACCCGTTTGCACCTACCATTGCCAGACCATTTCATTGAAGTTTCAACTTTGGTACACTTTGATGTACTAATACTACTATCTTAAATTATAATCTTCCCTTTTTCTGTATTCTTTTTATAAGGTTGCTTTACCTCCAATTGGAGAATTTCTGCGTTCTTAACATTTTGTGGAAAACACACGTTTTATATAACGAAGCAGGTATATATAATCAAAATTATCAAACTTTGACTTAAAGATCGATTAAGTGGAGTTCCTATATAACTTGGAAATTTTAGATGACTGCTGAAAATTACTTGCACATTCGTCGTTCACATCAACTCTTATAATCTGTTTGCTTACGCTACTTTTCAACCCTTTAGGTCGACATTAAAATTTCAAAAGACACATATGTGTGCATTTTAAATATTTTTATTTATTAATGCAAGTTTGTCTAAGATACCCCTAATAATTAATTGAGTAGTTATTTTTATTTAACATAATTATCTCTCTTTACTAATTATAATAAGGGGTAACTTTCAAAATCAATTATAATTTTAGATGAAATTAAAAAAAATTAAATGAATTAACTTTTTTTTATTAACATGTATGTAATGTGTGTAATTAGTTTTATTTGCTTATAATAGAAAACAGATTAAGTATAATATATTCACCGTGAAAAAACATGATTCAAATTCTGGACAAATCGCTAATTATGACGTCAAATTTATCTACATATGACTGATTGATTAATTTTCTTCTTTATATAGTACAAGTAATAACACGAGGATCATTATAACATAATTGACGTTTTAGAGACATGATATTTATACAATATTTACAAAAAAATATTATAAATACTAAAAGATAACATTTTTTTTTACAATTTGATATATTTTTGAAATATTGCTAAAATCTTTTTCAGCATAATTTATATACAATATTTGTAGAAAATGTTACAAAACATTTTTATCAATTTAACAACATTTTTTTTTAATAATTTAGTGACATTTAAAAAAATGTTGCTAAAAGTTATATAGCTAGTAGTTGATATTCGAGAAAAAAAAAACTCAGTACTACCATTACCTCTGTTTTATATATAAGTTTTTACATTATATATATATATATATATATATATATATATATATATATATATATATATTTTATAATAACCGGTTTTCGTATTTTTAAGATGAGACTAATCTCGTTCGTGCTGTGTGACTGGCGTTGACCATCGAAAATTTGGTATACGTGAGATTCGAACACGGGTCCTCCTGCCGTGGCATTTATGTGTTTTAAAATATTTTTTTTTTACAAAAATTAGGAGTATTTATCATCATTTTTAATTATACTATGGATTTTTCTACCTTATGTCCATGGGCACAAGTTAACAATGATTTGATTAAATTTTTTAATGGTTGGATTTGATTAATTTTATTATACCTTGTGAGCAACCACTAACCCCATAGCACCCACTACTTGATAACTTCTCCTTAATGAAATTCTATTGGGTGCCACTATTCACACCACACAGTTCTCAAAACACACCACACGCTACTTTTTTTTTTTTTTCAAATTTGCCCTCCAACCAGAAATAAATATCCGGACGAAACCGGAAATGATTTTCAGGATGGAACCGGATATTATTTTCCGGTTGGTATTTTTTTGAAAAAAAAATATTTTACTTATTTTAATTATGTTGAAAAAAGTAATTGCACAAAAAAGTATTTAAAACATTGTAATATTAATTTATGATATGAAAAAAAGTAATTTTATAATTTATTAGAATATTATTTCTCTATATTATTAGTATATATAGTTTTGTATTATATTAATTTGTTTTTTTTAATGAATATTTTTTTATAATGAATTATATAAGGTTTGTATTATATTAATTTGTATTATGTAAGAAATATAACTATGTTATAGCGAATTATTGAAGTTTTTATTAATAAATAATATTGTAATTTTTGCAGATTAAAGATGGTGAATCCATATCACATAATTTTATCAGAGATTTAGCTAACATAATACTAAAGTTTGGTTTAGACTTCTTAAATTTAGTATTACAATTTTAACATGATTAATATTACAATTTTTCAAATACTTTTTTCAACAATAACTTTTTTCAACATAATTAAAATAAGTAAAATATTTTTTTTTTCAAAAAAATATCAACCAGAAAATAATATCCGGTTCCACCTGGAAAATAATATCTGGTTCCACCTGGAAAATAATATCCGGTTCCATCCGAAAAATCATTTCCGGTTTCGCCCGGATATTTATTTCCGGTTGGAGGGCATATTTGGAAAAAAAAAAAGTTACTTGTGGTGTGTTTTAAGAACTGTGTGGTGTGAATAGTGACGATCAATTCTATTGGTTGCTAATTATTATTATCTTGTATTCATGAGCACAAATTAAAAATATCCTTATACTATTGCTTATTTAATACCTTTAAATGAATACACTAACATCATTAATTAGAGATATTAGAATTTTAACTTTAATTAGAGGTAGAATTAAAATGATGTTATTAATATTAGTAAAATCAAATTATTAACTACCTTGCTTAATTTGTGTGACTATATATATGAAGAGCTTATATTTATGAACGAAATTACTATTATTATTACTACTATTTTATACAATTAAAATGAACTACTATAATTATGAGTTACAAAAGTCAAAATTCAAAATAACCTTTACTTCCTTCATTTTTAAATATAAGCAAAACTTTTACAGTATTATATTTTTAAATATAAGTAAATCTAATTATGTTTTTAAATATTATATTTTGATAATACTATCCACTCAATTCTTTTACACTAATTTATTTGAGTTATTTTAAAGTAAAGAGATACTAATTAAGAGTATTTTAAAACAAAATAATTACTTTTTAGATAACTCTGAAGAAATCAAATATGGCCAATTAACTTCTTTTAGTGGAGTGAAGTAAACTTTTTTTATTATATTAAAAATGGAGGGAGTATTTAGCTGTGGGTTACTGTCGACATTTTTGAAACAAAGCCATACATATAGGGTTTAGGGTTTAGCTATTCAAGTGTGTTTCATTCATGAAGCCAACAAATGTGCAAATGCTTTAGCCTGATGCCAGCTATATTGATATCACAACGTATGCTAGTCTCCCAGGCCAGATTTTATAACTTACTTTTAGTGGATGTTATTGAAGTTTCTACTCTAAAATTAGTTATTAATAATTTTCTTTTGAGTTTAAGCCCCCTTTTTAAAAAAGAAAAAAATTAATTAATAAATAAACAAAGATATAAAAGATATTTAAGGATAGTTATGGGATGATGTAAGTAGTGGAATCACTTATTTATTCAAGAGTATTTTGTCAGCGTATTCTTTTTTTCTTTTTTATTTTGCTCCTATATAACATTTCTTTTTTAATTCCTTTTAAGTTTTTTTGTTATAGGCCAAACGTACACCCTAGTCTACACTACTCATAAATTTATTTTATCGGGAATCAAACTGCACACCTTGAACTTCCAAACCTCCTCTAGCTGAAACATTATTAATCCTCTTCTTTTAGTAGTTGCATTTTGCACTAACATTGTTTTCACTCTAAATAAATAAATCACCACGTTTTAAATCTGGAAGTTTCTTTTTTATATTTTTATTATGATTGCCAGACATTAGATTCCGATAAATTATGTTTGGGATTTAATTTTGGAAATAAGGGTGAAATGGTTAGCAAATAAAAAAAAGTTGGTACAAATAGCGAATATACAAGACTTCCTCGTACAAGGATGGCACAACTTTTTGAAAAAATAGGACGGTGCAACTTAATTTTTTACCTTTGGGTCGTATATGAAATACTTGATGGATGCAGGGATTGACACTATTTTAGTTAGGAATGAAACCATATTTTTTTTTGGATATCAGTATTTGAAATGGTGTTCACGGACAGTGTCGTCTGTAAAATAATAAAAATATGAAAGAAATAACTCTTATTTTACAGAACACACCGTCATGAAACATTATTCCAAAAGTTGATGTCCAAAAAAATAATTTCATTTTTAATTGAAATAGTGTGAATGCCAGTGTCCACGCTTATTTAGGTCATTAGGTATACTTGTGAAGGTCACACCGAATAAATTGAAATGTGCAAGTTCTCGTTTTCATAGACATTGATCCCTTTCTCTCTCAGAAACCCTAGTGGTTTGAGTCTTCTTGTTAGGAGGGGAGAAGAGGCTTTTCCATCCTGACATAGCAATTAAACATATTTTTCTTTGTTACATATCATAGATAGAATGATTACGAGAAAAAAACGTATTATGTTTTAAAATTATGTCAATAATTGAAATTTGAATTATATACTTTTGATTTTGTCAATTGCGATGAAATTCTTTATATCAACTATCTTTCTTTAATGAAAATTATAGGTTTACTGTATACATAAAGAAGAGTAATAACATTTGCTAAAATATTCTCCAATAAATTCTAATAATGAGAACTTTTTTTATACACAAAAGAACGGTTTTCATGGCAATTGTTAACTTCATTTTTTTTTATCAACAATGAAAGAAATTTTATTTGAAAAACAACACCAATAGAACTAGAAAATTGCAAAAGGAATGTAAATAAAATAGATAAGTTAAGCAAACAAATTTAAATTCATGATGTGTTTGTTTTGGTGTTTCCAATGTGTTTTCAATCCTAAAATCACCTAAAAACAGAAAAAATCACGTTAAATCATGTTTGGCAAGAAATCAAAATCATGTTTGAAAGCAATTTTTCACGTTAAAAATTAAAACGAGGCCAAACATGAACGCAACTTTTTTTAGCTTATAGATCCCATGAATTCACATTTGCCAAACATCAATCCAAACTCACACTTAATTCGAAAGTTTAGAATCGATTCCTCTTTGTTATTGTGAAACACCTTTTTTTATTACAAACTCTCAAAATGGTGTTACAAAAAAGAAAGCACTAGTGGAAAATTTGTTAATTAAATCGGCTATTTTTGGCATATTAAATCGACTTTGTCGCTGATTTAGATCTGGGCAATGTAAAAACATAGGTGATTTTAAATCGGCTCATAGCCGATGCAAAAGGAACATTTTAAATCGTCTCAAGACAAGAGCCGATTTAAATGGATGATATTTTGCTTCGGCCGATAGCTTCAAGCCGATGCAAAAATATGGTATTTCGCATCGTCTATTTAATTAGCCGATGTAAATTATGCCCCTTTTAAATCAGCTTATTAAGCCGATGCAAAAAGTATAATTTTTTTTATATATATATTCAGATTTCTTTAAATCCTACAATATAAAATAGTTTATCTGCATAAAAAATTCAAAGAAATCAGTACAGAACTTAATTTACATATTAAATTCAAATAAACCAATACTTCATAAACTAGTTTAATGTCACTTAAAATGAAATATTTGAAAACAAACATTTGAAAAGTAAATCAATACAAAATCATTGTAATCAACAAATTAAACTTTCTCTCAAAATCCTATCACTTTGAGTCCAACCTAAAGATGTATATATCACAAAAGATAACAGCATGTTCCTCTAAGTCTTGTGGCCCTCCAAAAAATTAGCAAAATAGATTTAGCACCTAGTCTTGTGAAACCTGCAATTTAAAAATAAAAAATTAAGTATTTTATTAGTAAATTGAATAGCACTGGATGGCCGTGCTTACCAGAAAAATTACAAGTAAACCAAACATAAATATATCTCTGTTTCACATGGTTTGTTGGACAAGTATCTAACAAGTAAGGACTATTCTAATACTTGTTAGTTGTTGTAATCAAATTAAGTTTAAGCACTTTATGACAGTAACTCCATTACTTTTATTTTTGGTCAGCAATTAATTTTGATTGGCAATAGAAATATAATTATATTAAAAGGCAAAAGAAATGCCACCAACCTGTACAAGAAATCAGTAAGAAGAATAACAAAAACTGGAAGTGCATCCTTTACATTATATATATATATATACTTCAAAACAGCACTAAAAAAACGAAACAAAATGGGGCCCTATTGCAGCACCCGGTTGCTGTTGAAGCAGGAATTCAGCACCCACTTATATTTATCATTCACCAAATTAACCGCATGGTGAATACTCTAGCCGCAAAAAAAGATTATATCCCACTTAGTTATAATGTATACACCTTTAATATTTATTGTATACAAAAAAACCCTCCAAAATCCATTAAAAAAAACAGCCCCGCAGCAACATCAATATAGAAAGATACCAGAAAATACCATAGCAGACAAATTTGCATTTATGTCAAGATATAATTAAAGATAGAGTAACAAGTACTGCTAGTGGTTTAAATTACCTATACACGGATAACATAATTCACGAAAATATAAAATCAAGTAACATACTTCTAGCACATTAACCATTCTTGTAGCTGAAAGAGTCACATCAATTGATAAACACTAAATGCTTAAAGATATATTGATATTTAGAATAGAGCTTACCTAACAAAACAGTGAGTTGTCAATCATAAATTTGCAACTTCCATAAAGTAAGTTGCCCAACGTTTTCGAATGTCATCAATTTCGGTTCGAGAGAATGGCTCTGAATTTTCAAATCTCTGCATATTTCAAGGATAATGCTCATCATTTTTTTTGATAATAGCTCATCACTTTTAAAATATGATTAATTTAGTTTTTTAAAGTTAGAATTACCTCTGCCCATGAGTCTAAAATTTTTGCCCAAATAATATTGAACATATGCCTCATGACATAATATCCACACTCTTTGGACCCTGGTTGCCTATGGGTCTAAGAATGACAAATAGCACAAATTAGTATGAAGATTAATTTGAAAATGTGAAAGACCACATTTTAGTTTTAAAACTACTTACGTGTGGAACTACCCAAGTAGGCTTCCTTGAAGCTGTTGGGTGTGTGCCATCCAACACACTACATGCACTCATAGCTCTATGAAATGAAAATGGAATGAGAGTTAACATTACTTACAATTAATATATATGTAGAAACAAATTTTTTGTAACTTACGAGTTAATAATGGCTATGATATCTTTGTTTGGTTGTTCCCCTACTGAACACAAAAGGACGACAACATTTTGTTGAGGACAGATAATCAACAATTGCCAATGTTTCCTATTATATTTGGTAACAATTAGTCATAGTTATAGTGAATATTATACATTCACTTCAAAGCTTATACTTACTTATGGTAATAAGGACCTAGGTAACACTCTTTCTTCCCTTCACTTATGCTACTCTGAATGTACTTTTGAGCTGCAGTCCGAGTGTTCTCTGCTGCGGATTGAATGTGCACAGGATCCAAGAAGCCATAGACATTAGTGCTCCCCTTTACAATGCAAATGTGATGTAGATACCTAACATTCGAAATTTATCAATTGGCTATTTTTGAACTTAGATTACTAAGTTAGAAAAGAATATACTTACATCAACCACAATTGAAGTACCGATATGCAAAGCATTTCTTCTCCAAGAAGCTCTGTAACATCCTTTCGATAGATATAGAATGGGATTGCATCGGTCTTGCCAATGACAGAATAATCCAACTGTAGTTGTATAGGATGTGTGATGTCAAAAGCTTTCATCCACAAATTTTTAATCGGGTCAACTTCTACCTCTTCCTATTCAACATTGCAATAATACATATAATTTTTAAAATACTATGTAATTAAGATGTAATTAAGATACAATAAAGATACTAGTAAATAATACAATTTGATACCTCATCAAGAGGATGCACCACTAGTCTTCTTGGCCATTGAACAAAATGGTTGAGGGCTTGCCCAGCACTGGAACTGGAGCATTTGCCTCTTTAACTCTTACAACCCCCACTTTCAAGCATGAAATACCTTACATTTCTTTATACAATATGTTTAGAATACATATATACATATTGCAAAGCCAATTACCCCATTACAAGATAAGCAAACCAATGAGTTCCCTTTTTCAACCACAAGGTTTGCACCTGAAATTCACCAACCATTTACAATTAACCAAAACAGCAGCACCTACCACAAATCCATTTATACATAGGCTAAAACAAAATCTCCAAGGTCATGGCTAGATCACGCAAGAAAGAAAAAGCACTAATAAATAATTAATTAGAGAACAACACTTTAGGAACCTTACAAAAGTATAATAAATTTAATAGAACAGAAGAAACAAAGACTATATTATTATACATTATAGGTTCTATATATAAATATAGTATGCAATCCACACAACATAAATGTCAAACATATAACATAAATATTGAGACAGCTAAAAGGGGCAGCACGTGAAGAAAAAAATAATCATTCATTTGTTTATCAATGGTCAAAAACAGTAACTATGAATCTAGTTGTCATAATAATATTAAACATACCTCTACAACAATGGGTGAGCAGAATATAAAACTGAGTGAGCAGAACATTATAAATGGCTGAGTAGAAAATATGAAATTACACATTCTAGGCAGCATCTAAGAAGAAGTAGCAGTGAAATAGAAGAATAACATAGTATTAACTAGAACTCACTCACTTGGTTTTTATGGAGCAATTGCTGAGGTGAGGTTGGAGGCACCGCAACGGCAAGCAGAACACTGACTTAGGAGCATAGAGGTGAACTGCAACTGAGATTGTGGAAGAAGCTCACCGTAACTGAGGTTGGAGGCACCGCAACTGCCAGCAGAACACTGACTTAGGAGCACAAAGGTGAACTGCAACTGAGATTGTGGAAGAAGTTCACCGTAACTGAGGTTGGAGGCACTGCAACGGCAAGCAGAACACTGACTTAGGACCACAGAGGTGAACCACAATTGAGATTGTGGAAGAAGCTCACCGTAATTGAGAGTGAGGGGCGAAGAACAGCAACCCAGGAAGAGGTGCAGCGAGCAATAGGAAGAGTGAGCAGTGAACAACAAATGGCGCACCAAACAACAAAGAAGGCATTGTACGATTGCTCCCTGTACGATTGGAAGCACCGTAATAGAGACTGAGGAGCGAGGACGGCGCAGCAAACAACAAATGGTGCAGTAAACGTTTGATGGGAACAAGAAGGAACGAAATTGGGAACAAGAAGGAACGAAATTGGGAACAAGAAGGAATGAAAATTGAACCCTAAATGTTTGCTCTGAAATTTGCGGGAACGAACGTTCAATTTCTTTGGCTCTCCGTGCGTTTCGTGCGTTTTATTTGCAAAGGGGATTAGGTTATTTGTATTGACTTTTTAGATCAGCTAAATTCTCAATTTAACTCAGCTCTTTTAACTGATGTATTTTCTACAAGGATGAATATTACAAAATTGCCACCGTGTAACAATTTAACTCAGTTGCTTCATACATGATTTAAAGTTACTAGTTGCAAATTCCTATTTTTCCACTAGTAAAGGTTTAAAACTGAATTTAAAAGATAAAAATAAAAAATTAATAAAACTAAATTAAAAAAATAAAATACGTTTACAGAATTTAAAAGATAAAAATTTTAAAATAACGAATAAACAGAATTTAAAAAAAGCTGAAAAAGAATTTAAGAGATTAAAAAACTAAAATTGAACTATGAGAATTTATTTAACTCAAATATACGATTGATTAGATTAGCTTTTTATCTAATATTTTTAAGAAGTAATTTAAAAATAAAAACAAACTAAAAGTGAAATCGGTCATGTAGCTCAGTTGGTGAGCACATGTGACATGCGTGTGTGACTATATTTCCGGTTATACTTTAACATATGTTAGATAATTGTATTTTGTACTTACAAAAAGCTTTTGATTATTTTTTTAATAAAAAAAAATATTTTTGTCCTTTAACTAAAATTTAGACATTATTTCAAAAAGCTTTAAAATCGTTCCTTATAGGCACTTGTCGCAACCGGGGTCGCGGCGGGGACGGCGATAAATTAAACAACGGAGTCGCCACCGAGATTTATTAAAGAAAACCTCGGAAAAACTTAAAAAGAAAGTCTTTGAAACCATGAATGAGTTCGGGAGTCGATTACGTGTAGAGAAGGTATTAGCACCCTACGACGTCCGCTAAGTAAGCGGTTACCTTCTAATTAATTGTGCAAAGATTTGTTAATTTTAAAAATATTTAATATCACTCAAAAAAATTACACTTATTTATTAACGAGAGGAAAAAAAATATTTTTTTATTTATTTAGGCTCGACGGGTTTTGTTCCCGGTCCTATGTATCCTCGGCTCGGGGAGGAATCAAAGCCACGTAGTTCTTAAGGTTTTTTTTTATGGAAATGGTTGATTTCGGAAAGGGGCGGGTTCAAGTCAGCACTTGACTGCTCAGTGAACCCAAAATCTGAAGGAAGCAATTGCAACTCAGACAGATTTTAAGAGAAATATATATTTCTTTTTCTTAAAAAGAAAGTAAGGTTTAGAGAAGATTAATTAAGAAAACACTTGGATTTAAGTTAGCATGAGACTACTCAGTAAACCCAAACTCGACTCTAAAGGAAGCATTCACAGCTCAGTTAGATCAAGAATCGTCGTTCATATATTTTTTTGAAAGTAATAATAATAATAATAAATAAATAAAATATCAAGAAATAAAAACCAGGCTTAAGTTAGCAAAGGCTACTCAGTAAACCTACTTGTACTCCAAAGGAAGCACCAGCAACTCAGTCGGATCCAAAATTAATAAGTTACTTAAAAAATATTTTATTTTTGAATTAATAGAAATTATAAAAAATGGAATGAAGATGAAGTTGATTGTTTAATTACTTAATTGAAGAAAATGAAGGAAGGAGGAGGAAGGAGTGGATTTGGGAGAATTTTGGATGAGTGGAAAGAAGAAGAAATTGGAAACATTAAAAAAAATTAAAATAAAAAAAAAAAAGAAAGTGAGGGTTCTGTTTGTGCATGAGTGCTGTTTCTTTTTAATGAATTTTTTTATTTTCACCTACTCCTTTTTCTTTTTTAATTTAAATTGAGATATTATTATCATATTATGGATGTAGGATTTAGGATGTTAGAAAAACATTTTTCTTCTTAAAAAAGATGATGCTAATTAATGAAAAGAAAAAGAAAGATGAAGGAGACTAAGAGAGAGTGTGTGTGCAGTTTTTTTTTTATTATTATTTATATATTTAATTTAGTCAAATAATTTTTTTAACAAGAAGCATAATGAACATAAATAATAAGTTAAAAGAAAAATTTATTTATGGTGATAACAAAATCATACTTATGAAGTTTACTTAATTGTGATCTGGTTTGTTCTCCACCGTTGAATGAAACAGAATTCCTCCTTTGCCCTCTTAAAAAAATAAATTTCCCAAATACTTAATTTCTCTCTGATCTCTTTTTTACATTAAAAAAAAAATCTCCTCCTCTTCTGAGTGAAGATAAGAGTTTTTATAGAAAGAATTTGAGCCTTATCTCTAATCAACAGAAATTGACCCATGTCTCCACTACTCCTCCTAATTTGTTGGCATTTTTAATTTGCAGAGGAATAATTGTACTTCCACTCCTTGTTCTGTTTCCTTCTTTTTTTTCTTTTCTTTTTTTCTTTTTTTTTTAAATTACTTGACTATGTCAAGTAACAATAATTATTATAATAATTATTATTTTTGTTATTTGCTACGACAACTACAACACGTTTTCTTTCTCTCTTTTTATTATTATTATTATTAATAACTAGTCAATTAATTGACTAACAATCATTATTATATTATTAGTATGATTAAATTTAATATTCACACTAATTATCCTAACTATTAACAAAATTAATATTATTAAGATTAGGATAAAATTGGATATTCACAACACTATACTCAAATTTTAATCCAAACCATATCGAATGATTTAAAGTCAGATTTCAATTTATTGTCTTTGGTTAGAGTCGGATTTCATTTTAAGAATTACTCATTTATATTTGATTAATTGAGAAATCAAAACCTCAATCACAAATTACAGTGACGTGTGATGATGCGTGTTAGGGAGAGTAGCGACTATTCTCTATTCTCTATTAGTGAAATAAGTAACACACAACTTCCACACTTCATGCACACACCTCTCTTCCCATTTGTTCAACCATCAACGTCATTACCCCCTCAACCAACAATGTTCAAACCTAGTAATAAACTACTATAACAAAAATACACCAATTCATACATCTTTTTTTTCTTTTTCTTTTTTATAATCTAGTATGATAATTAAGGAAAAAAAACACTTATTCAAATTCTAATTTCCAGCATGTTCAGGTGTTAGTTCCCGATTGAATTTTATTAGTGTTAATCTCACGCATTTATTTTATTTATATTAGATTTTCTTTTTTTTTTTCTAATTTTTGTATAAAATAAATGAGTTATTAAAATGTTATTTGTTGATGACGAAAGAAAACTACGTAAGTCTCGAAAGGCAGAATTCAGAATAATCGCACTGGCACACCCTAACATCAAAAACCACGCTTTTACTTACACTAAACTAAACAATTCGATTCAATTCAATATAACCCCAAAAATTACACACACTAACCCCCCACTAATCTCACTTTTTTTCTTTCTCTTCTGTCGCCTTCAATCGCGACTTTCCGCCACTTGCACTCATCCTCTCTCACCTTCTTCTCTTCCTTCTCATATAAAAATCAGAGCTTTTTTTTTTTTGGTGGGTATGAATCACATTGCTGGGACCAAGGACCCAGAGGAGGATCAGGAGGTTTCAAAGGGTTCGGAGGAAAATGAAGTAGTGACGGTGAGTGGTAAACAAGAGGAGAAGCTACCGACGGAGGATCCAATGGACAAAGACTCAGTCTCCCCCGCCACCGTTTTTCGTATTAGGCTAAAGCAACCACGCTCCAATTTGCTCCACAAGATGAGCGTCCCTGAACTTTGTCGCAATTTCAGGTATTTACAACTTATTTGCTTGATTACTACAAAACTGTGAGTCTCAATACATCAAACTAGCAGCCTTTAATCTTTTGTGTCATTGAACTAGGGGTCAGTGTATCTACACTAAGATTCGTGAGTATTTTTATTCCTAAACATTTTTATTAACCTGTTGCCTTCAACTGTTGGCTGTATAACTACTGGCAAAGCAGGGGAACTAAATTAGAGATGATGGTAATGTTAATTGTGTAACTAAGGAATGTTACCTACGGAAATATTTCTAAGTTGAAAATTTTATTCATTTAGAACTATTTTTCTTAAATAAAGATCGGATATCAATCTACTGGGCAGAGAAATCATGGGAAAGTAGAACATGTACAGCATAATTTTCCTTGAAAATATGGATTGGGAAAATTTTCTGTCTTTATCTTCAGCTACAAGTTTTCAAATGAATATTATTTATGCATTTTTTTTTTAGTTTTTCCAAATTGTCAGAGGGAGATATTTTTGGAGATGGTCTGCCAGTCTTTCTCTCTGCATTGCTTTGAAAGCAACATAGTCTCTTTGTTTTTATGTTGGAACAGTGTGAGAGTGCTTTTCCTAATAGTGATTTAAGACTCCAACACAAATAAGTATTCTCACTTATAGTAAAAGTGTAGCCAAACGGCCCGTAAACATGTTGTTGGTACACATTGGTTCCATTTCAAATTTTCAATCTTAGTTTCATTCTCACATGAGGGCACTGCATCAGTCCATGCTTTTGCTTTTACTTTCATTTTCAGTTGGAAATCTTCTTCGTCTGTTTTATTGTCTGGAATAGAATTTAACTGTTTTCTTTTTTCTCCATATGAATTTAAACTTAAATAATCTTCATCTCCCCCTTAAGTATTTATATAAACATATTTGGGAAGTTCAAAATATTTTAGATGGTCAGCTTCCTGGGATGTTCTTCATAATGCTGTTCACTGCTGGTTTAGCTAGTGCTCAGTATTATCTCACAAGTTAGAACAATCCTGAGATAATGTAGAATGACTTTGCATGGTTGAGATTATGTGTTTGATCTTCTGAGAAGTGAATTTGTTTGTATATTATTAAATTCAGGCTTTTTATGGTATACTTATTTTCATACTGTCACTTTGTAAAAGAACTCATTACTCTTGTTTTCTTTTTCTAGTGCTGTTTCCTGGTGTGGTAAGCTGAATGCTATAGCATGTGCTTCTGAAACGTGTGCCAGAATTCCAAGGTTAGTGTATTTTTATGCTTTTGTCATTTTCCTGCCTGAAAATCTGACCACGCGCTAAATGTTTTATTCGAAATATGTTTTTTTGTTTGGATAACTATTAGTTTATGAAAATTTAAGTCTCAAACCTCCTCATGTCTTGGAACTTCTTTCTTTGATTTGCTTATATAGTATTTTTCTCATTCTTCACCCGTTTCCTCATTTGTTAACAAATTAATTTGTCAGTCAACTTTAAGTTTTGTCGTGTCTGCTTTCTACTTTATTCTTTATAAAAGAAGTTTCAAAAGATGGGCTGGAACCAGGCTTTCTGATCAATATCAACATATGTTGTATGCATATTATAAGCATATCAATTTGTTAGGCAGAATCACAAGCAAATTTGAACGAACATGGCTTATGGTAAAAAATGACTTGCTCGCTTGTTGAAGAAGCTAAACTTGATGATGTCCATAGCTTTTATCATTGTTGAATATTCTTCTAATACTTGTTCAAATCTTTAAATTTATATTGACAAACAATCACATATGATGTCTAGCCAAGTTTGTGATGCCGATTAATTGTTTTTTTTTCCCAAAGCTCAACTACAAATCCACCATTTTGGATCCCTGTACATATCGTGATCCCGGAGAGGCCAACCGAATGTGCAGTATTCAATGTCATAGCAGGTATTTTTTTGGCAAGTTTTGCTTGTTGGACTGTTCATCAGATGGGAATAACATTTGAATGTTCTTTCTTTTCTTTGTTATTTTTTTCCTGGGCTTTTAGTTTCTAACTAAACTACTTCACTATCTCTGTGTGTGTGTGACGTATATATGTATATGGAAATGTGATAAGTTGCCTTCCTGCAGATTCTCCTCGTGATTCTGTCCAATTCATAGAATGGTCCCCTACTTGTTGCCCTCGTGCATTACTGATAGCAAACTTCCATGGGAGGGTAACAATTTGGACTCAACCTTCTCATGTAAGTGAGGGTTACTTAAGTGGATACTACTATCCCAGTTACTAGCATAAATTGGTTTAGTATAATTGCTAGTGCTCTGTCGTACTCATAGGTTTTCCTGTGGCTATAGATTAATTACTATGTTTGCTGTTTCCTGTAAAAGAAATTGTATTGCTAAAACTCACCCCCAAACTTTATAGCTGCCTATGTTATTGAATTGGTTTTTCTATATCCCAAAATTGGAGGCTAGCCCTACAAGGGGGTCAATGTGATTGATTTAGCATTTGCGATTGCCAGTGGGTTGATCTATTGCCGACCTTTTACCTTCTAAGCCTTCTTCATGCTAATTACATCCTTTTTTGTTTGTTTGTTACTGATTTCTTTTCTACTCAGGGACCAGCTAATCTTGTAGTTGATACCAGCTACTGGTTGCGTGAACATGAGTGGCGGCAAGATATTGCAGTTGTTACAAAGTGGCTATCAGGGGTATCTCTGGTATGTAGTTAACTTCTTTTCTTGGTGAAGTTCAAATTTTATGTACACTGTTTTTGAGGAATTCATATAAAATTCTTTTGTTAGTCCAATTATGTCCATAAAAGTCGTGTTTTTATAAAAGGCATGGGAAAAAAGTTCTCTAAAAAAGCTCCTCTCTCTTTAAACAATTCTCTCAAATAAAATTCTCTCTCTAAATAAAGTTCTCTAAAAAGTTGTTTATAGAAATATATTTTTGAGAGAGAGGAGTAGGTTTTGTAGGATTAGTGAGAAATCCCTGGACCCTGATCACCCTTCACATCCAGGCTCAAAGTCATTACATTGCGCTGACTTGAAATTTATACTGCTGCAAACACACGTGTACATGCACACACATGTATCTTGTACACTTCAATCTGATCTTTTATTTACTCTATCAATTATATATTTGAACAAATCAGTATAGGTGGCTTTCATCTAAACAAAGTGCTTCCGCCAATTCAAGGTCAATATTTGAGGAGAAGTTTCTTTCACAACAATGTCAAACTTCAGGTGAATTCTTTTTAAATCTGCTATTCTGATTTCCTTTTTTTATATTTTTGTACCAAGGTTCTTTACTGTAGTAATAATGTGAGATATCTGGAAGACTTATCTGTTTGATGTTTCATTTTTTAATTTTCATTTTTTCAATACTGTAGATCTGTATATAAATCTGCTGTATGCTTTTGTGTATGACACAGAATTGTTTTGATTTCAGCTAGATGGCCCAATTTTCTGTGTGTCTGTTCGGTGTTCTCATCAGGCTCGGTTCAGCTTCATTGGTCCCAGTGGCCTCCTTCTCAGAATGCTACACGAGCCAAATGGTTTTGCACTAGTAAAGGACTATTGGGTTGTGGGCCCAGTGGCATTATGGCGGGTGATGCTATTATTACAGACAGCGGTGCCATGCATGTGGCAGGTGTGCCAATAGTTAATCCATCCACCATTGTTGTTTGGGAGGTTATGCCTGGGCCTGGAAATGGTTTCCAACTAACTCCGAAAACGAGTACCAATAATGTGGCCCCACCTCTCAGCTCACCCAACTGGACTGGCTTTGCACCTTTAGCTGCATATTTATTTAGTTGGCAAGATTATCTATTATCTGAAGAAAAGCAAGGGAAAAACCAGACAGACCAAAACCTTGGTGATTTAATACCACTTCACTGCTCACCAGTTTCAAATTTCTCAGCTTATGTGAGTCCTGAAGCTGCAGCTCAATCTGCAGCTACAACTACATGGGGTTCTGGTGTTACAGCAGTAGCCTTTGATCCAACTAGTGGCGGCTCCGTGATCACTGTTGTGATAGTTGAGGGTATGGACTATGGACCTGATTCTGGCTTGATTTTTTTCCCACATACTCTTAATATATGTTGTGCTAAGACATGCCTTCATTAATAATGATTGTTTTCCTTCAGTTTCAGTATATTCTTGCATTATTAAATAAAATTAAATAATGATAGATTATTTGTCAAATTTATTAAATAACTTTACATCATTGTCAAAACTACTTTGTTCGATGAGCAACTAATCAATTATAAAACAAAAGGATTTTAAATATCCACAATTGAGAAGAAAGTATTGAATATCAAATGATACCAATGGAGCATGTACAAGCTATACATATTCCCTCATAGTATTTGTGTTTCCAGTCTTTGAACTAGTCTTCGTTACACAAGTTGACACTATAGCTGAGACCAATTAAATTAATACATTGGAAACAACCATACACTTATCGAGCCTTCTTTACATCCCTAGAATCCTAACCTTGATCCATGTTTGTCAGAACTTTATGCCATAGGTCTCTTGTGCTCTGATCATTGAGCTAGAAAATTCATATTGTAAATTTATGATTTATCTTTATCTTTATAGGACAGTACATGTCCCCTTATGATCCAGATGAGGGCCCATCAATAACAGGGTGGAGAGTGCAACGCTGGGAATCATCTTTACAGCATGTTGTGCTCCATCCAATATTTGGGAATCCTACTTCCAGTATGGGTGGACAGCCTCCTATGCAAACTGTTTGGCAGTCCAAAGTGGACCTAAGCATTCCACCAACAAATGATTTTAAGAATCATCAAACACCTATAGTTAGAATGGATGCTGATGTGCAAAAGGTATCTGAGTCTGGCTTTGATAAGTCAAAAAAGGTCTATTTTGATCCTTTTGATCTTCCAAGTGATGTTAGGACACTAGCACGGGTTGTTTACTCTGCTCATGGTGGTGAAGTAGCCATTGCTTTTCTTCGGGGTGGAGTCCACATATTTTCTGGTCCAAGTTTTGCACCAGTAGATAACTATCAGATTGATGTTGGATCTGCAATTGCTTCTCCTGCCTTTTCTTCAACCAGCTGCTGTTCAGCTTCTGTTTGGCATGACACGAGCAAAGATCAGACGATATTAAAAATAATTCGGGTTCTTCCTCCTGCTATTCCAGCTAGTCAAGTAAAGGCCAACTCATCAAGCTGGGAGCGTGCAATTGCTGAAAGGTGATTTCGTAAAACCCTTTTCAGTCCTTGGCATATTAGCTCTTAATTCTCCTTAAAATTTATTGGGTTTGTAATTTATTTCCTATTTCAATGTTTTATTTTGCTGCTAACATCTGTTAGGAAAAGCAGGTTTTGGTGGAGCCTTTTGGTTGGAGTGGATTGGTGGGATGCTGTGGGATGTACACAGAGTGCTGCTGAGGATGGTATTGGTAAGGAGCTGAATAGGTCCTGTTAAAATTCATACCAGGAAAATAATGAAAATGCATAATACAATTTGCTTCGTTATATATATGCATTCTACTCAAGGCATCTGCATGGGGCGCTATAAATTCTCTATATTGATGACTTCCGTTTTTTTTTTGGTTTCAGTTTCACTTAACAGTGTTATTGCAGTCTTGGATGCGGATTTCCATTCTCTTCCTACCGCCCAGCACAGACAACAGTATTGTCCTGTATATTTCTGTGAACTATCACCATTAGCTTTCATAGTTATCTATTTATTATAATGTACGTAAGCTGGAATGTGGCAGTAGACGTATTTGGGATAAAAATAATTTGGTTTTGTATCATTGCAGAGTCTAGACAGGATAAAGTGTAGGCTACTGGAAGGAGCAAATGCTCAAGAGGTCAGGGCAATGGTTCTGGATATGCAAGCTAGATTGTTGTTGGATATGCTTGGGAAGGGAATTGAGTCTGCTTTGATAAATCCTTCAGCTTTAGTGCCTGATCCATGGCAAGTATCTGGTGAGACATTATCCAACATTGACCCTGAAGCAGTCGCTGTTGAACCTGCACTAGTTCCATGTATTCAGGTTTGCTTCTATTAGAGTTTAAACTTCACACGATCTGTGTTTTGTTTGATGATAACATCTATGCACAACTTTATGGTGCAGCTGTGGTTAACTGCATGGTTCTCTATGCATACTCTGCTTTTTTCAGTCTTGCCATACATTAATTTTATTTATATTCACTCATTTAAAAAACTGAAACTTTCACATATATAGCACTGTAGATCAACATACCTCCCAACCTGTTGAATGTGATTTCAATGCACTGACATTTCTTTGAATTTGTTAAATGTTCGACTTTATAATTGTTTCAAATCATGCAGGCCTATGTTGATTCAGTTCTCGATCTAGCTTCGCATTTTATCACACGGTTGCGGCGTTATGCAAGTTTTTGTCGTACATTGGCAAGTCATGCTGTGACTGCAGGGACTGGAAGCAACCGAAATATGGTTGCCAGTCCTGCTCAAAGTTCTGCAACTCCTGCATCAAGTCAGGGTCAGTGTGCAATGATTTGATATGTTTCCTTTTTTTAATTGATTTTTTTTTTTTTTTAAATTGAACTTTGTTTGGTTTTTTTATAACAAATTGTATAGATCCATACTGATTACTGAAGCAGCAAAGGTTTGGTGCTATTGTTTTTAATTGTCGCAAAAAGTTATCAGTTGTCCTACCTTGAAGATCTTTATTCTTCTTAATCAACAACATCACCTTTATTTTTATCTTACATATCAAATTAAAGCAAAGACAATTTTGTCCAGGAGGTCAAAATGGGACGACCAGTTCTAGTGGAAGCACACAGATGCATGCTTGGGTACAAGGTGCCATTGCCAAGATTAGTAGCACAACTGATGGGGTGTCCAACCCAACTCCGAACCCACCAATCAGTGGTCCTTCGTCCTTTATGCCCATAAGCATTAATACCGGAACATTTCCTGGAACACCTGCAGTCCGGCTTATTGGGGACTGTCACTTTCTTCATAGATTATGCCAGCTTTTGCTCTTCTGTTTTTTCTTTCGACGAACACAACTTCCCCGATATATGGGAGGTGCACATAAAACTGTTGATACAAATACGCAAAAGCCTCAACCTAATGCTTCTGCTCCTGGCAAAGTGGAGGAGACTGCAAAACCAGCAGTGTCAACTGTGGCTAGGTCAGATGATGGTCAGACAGCTCGAGTTGGTCAGCTTTTGCCTGCATCTAGAGGAGGGGAAGATCCATCTCCTGCACGTTCAAGAATCGGTACTGGAAATGCTGGCCAAGGATATACATTTGAAGAGGTGCCTATAGTTGTTCAAAAGCTCCTATATCAGTGATTTATGATTGACCTAAAAGTGTTCAAGTCATTGTAATTGTGTCTTTACTTCTGGAGACAGACTTTTAGTTTTACTTAAATCCGACCTACACCGGTAATGCAGGTCAAGGTTCTTTTTCTAGTACTTATGGATCTCTGTCGCCGAACTGCTGGGCTGCAACACCCATTACCAGTTTCTCAGGTCGGGAGTAGCAACATTCAGGTTCGGTTGCATTACATTGATGGGAACTACACTGTACTGCCAGAGGTTGTGGAAGCATCCCTTGGCCCTCATATGCAGGTAACTTTCTGTTATCCCATTTCAGAGTTACATTTTTTTTTTGGTACAATCCCATTTCAGAGATAAAGTCAGTGTTTCTAGTTTGTGAGACAAACAAAACTAGTTATAATTAGTATATCAGTAACGTAATGTATAAATATAATTACCACAATTATAATGATGAGAGTAAAATAGATCATCACCACATGAGTGTAAACTTGAATGGTTTGGGTAAACATTGAATCAGCTTATTATTAATGGGTCAAAAACAAACCATTAATCCATTAAAACTGTAGGAGGTATTGATGACTGAATGTTGAGATTTTGGTAAAATACTTACTTTTGTTTGCAATAAAATTTGTTTCCTTGGGCCACCGTGACTAACATCCCTGCCCCTAAAAATAAATAAAAAATGGCTATGCAGAACATGCCCCGTCCTAGAGGTGCAGATGCCGCTGGTCTTCTACTACGTGAGCTAGAGCTCCACCCTCCAGCCGAAGAGTGGCACAGACGGAATATGTTTGGTGGACCTTGGTCTGATCCTGATGATGTGGATTCTACAAATGATGCTCCAAAACTTGTAACTTCAAATCCACTTGATTCCAGCTCATTGGAAGATTGTAATGTCTACTATGGAGCCAACAGATTGTGGCCAAGGAAGCGCAGGCTGTCTGAGCGAGATGCAGCTTTTGGGATGAACACTTCTGTGGGCCTTGGAGCTTATCTTGGTATAATGGGATCTCGAAGAGATGTTGTTACTGCATTGTGGAAGACTGGCCTTGAAGGGACATGGTACAAGGTACAAACTGAAATTCTGTTGCTCTGTGCCTTTGTTTATGCTGTTTTCTGCCAGTTTTTATCTGTATATATCTCTTCCAATAAGACGAATGGCTAAGTGTCATCCTATGTAAATGTTGATAATGATTGAATATTTTTGCAGAGTCTGACTTGTTAATCTGGTCAATATGTGCCAAATTTGTAAACAAAGTCAACCCTTCCATGATACCTGGAAATAAGTAGAAGACAATTCTCTTTATTTTTCTTCCTGGCCTTCTAATTTTATTATTTGCCTGCATGTGGATGCTATTCTATTTGCTCATTTCTTCATTTTACTTATGTTTGGTGCAGTGCATAAGATGTCTGCGGCAGACTTCCGCTTTTGCCTCGCCAGCTTCCAGCAACCTTCCTACTCAAAATGACAGGGAGGTTTGGTGGATCAGCCGCTGGGCTTATGGCTGTCCAATGTGCGGTGGAACATGGGTTCGAGTTGTATAGCGACCAAATCACCTTCATGCAAGTTTCTCTTTTGGTGAGATAAGAATTGCATATATTTGTGGATAACCCGTAGAAACTGAATGCAGATAAAGTGGTGACTGGAATTGTACAGAAGAGAGATGTCTGTTTCCCTGACAGATTCATTATCAGTATGTTGTCATTTTTGGCGAGCAAACGAACTCAGGTTGGAGTGTTTGGCCCACTGATGACTGATCACCTTGCCATGTTTCAAGTATTCTAAATTAATTCATTCACATCTCTCTCTTTTTTTTTTGGGGAACTATGGTCAACCGAGTCAAACCACCAAAATTAGGTGTTACCCGTGTAGTGTTTGTTGTATAGCTTCTTCCAGGTATATTAAACCTTTCAAATTGACTAGAGTGCACCTTATCATGCAAGGCATGTGGTGATATCATGAAAGGCACATCCATTTTCCTTTTACTCATTGAAGCTACATAGTAATTAATCTTTAATTTTCAAATTTCTTAAATCAATATGTATTGTCACTTTATACAGATCAAATAAAGTTTTTGATACAAGTTGTTCCACCATGCGTTTGGCATGGCAGATCCGGTCTCCTATCTAGTCTCCGATACGGCGGTTGGACATCTTCGACCACTCACCTAGTGGTGAGGGGTACCTACAAGCACTCCGACGATCAAGTCATGTCTTAAGCAGTAATTCTCAGATCTAGAGTTATATAAAAAACGTACCGAATGAAGACTAGTCACATGTATTTATAGGGTAAACAAGGGTCACCAAAGTCAAACCTGTCTCGGTTCCGTGAATTGCGACGGTAGTTACGGATCTATAACGGTCCTCACATGGGGGTGATGTCCTCTGTGCCATATGTCGTGTCCCTATATCGTGGATACACGACATGGGACCGACGGCTTGGGCCGCCCACGTGAGGCCTACACGTGTTCTTTCCGCGGGTTAGGTCCATAACACGGCTTGTGCATACTTTCTTCTTGAAAATATTAAGATCTGTACAGAGAGTTGTTTTCAAATCTTGAGTTCAATTTCTAAAATGCCAATATCATTTTGCACATGTTATTTTTTGTAATCCATGAAATTCTTGTTCCTAATCGGAAATTTTATAAGTTAATATTAATAAGTATGCATGGCAATCAAAGCACAGAAGACTTGGGTGTCGAATGAGTCACAAACACACCCAAAAGAAAAAAAAGAGAAAAAAAAACTAATGATTCACAGCTGAACGCGTACATTGCTGTTTAACATTCAATATCTGAGTTAAAGAACTGCACATATTAGTAAAGATGGAGCAACACTGTAAAATTACTGCAAGCCTTAGAAAAATAATGTAAAAAATCTTGTATTTATGTGAAGTTTAAACTTAGTCCATCAAATTGCCTCAAGACCATTGAGTAAAATCTTATATTTATGTTAAGAAACATTTAACAATGACGCATAACGAAAGCATAATACTACACGCATGAAGAATTCAAAAATCAAAGCAAAAAGTTACTGTTATTAATATTGGAAATTGGAAATTACTACCATAGTCGAGTTCGCATGAATATGTACATAACAATTGAACCAAAAGAGAAAAACAAGATAGTATCGTAAAAGGGAAGGGTTGGTAGATTAGGCCTTAGGGTGCTAGCCCCAAGTGGCCCAATTAGCTTCACTTCCAACACGTGGCATGATTGGATTCTTTGACTGAGAGTCAACGTTGAAGTTAGCACCACACAAAACCCCTTCACTGTCAATTCTAGGCATTGCTTTCATCTTCCTTGTTGGATGCTCATAGCTCCTTAGTCCATGCTCACTATGAAACATACACCCTGCATTTTCCAACATCATTAACTTATGCATTCAATTCCATAAACATTTTTTTGAAAGGAAAAGAGAAACAAAATTTACATACCAGTTGGAAATGGTGCAAAAGATTTAGCACAGCTTGATTTTATAAGCTCCAAGTTTTCAGAAATAGCTACTGAACCATCAGCTGCAATGCCCCAATACAGCCCAATCTGCCCATTAGAACCCTGCTCATACATAAACATAAACAAAATGAGGCTCTAATTAATTAGTAATAACACCATAAAATCAAATCACAAATTTCCTTTAAGTTTTATTCCAAAATTAAGTACATGTTTTAATGCATACATATTTAGAGATCACTAATTGAGAAATTAGGGACTTACGGATGCAACAAAGACAGTTTTGTCCTTGTTGTCAAAGATGACAAATGTGAAACTGCCATCAAGTTCTTTGAGGACCTGATCAGCAGGGTAGGGACCCCTGTCACGAAGGGTCCTGTAGGCTTCAATTATAAAGAGTGCCTCATTTGTTCCCTTTGATAGTCCATACTGCTTGTTCAGCTTGCTCAGATTGTGCAAACTCCCCATAAACACACAGTATATGTCATCCAAACCACTAAAAAACCTGTTATGTCAAACATTTTTTTTTCTGTATTAGCAATATATATATACACATCATCTTCATAAATAAATTTCTGAAATAATAGATTCATTAACTAATTGATCTACTAGTTGACATAAATCATCTTCATTTTGGGTGAAAAATGCATCTGCACTTTCTCGCCCTAGAATACTATTTGATTAAAATTCAATGGTGGATTTTCAGCCGACCAAACAATCAAATATGATGAGTAAGATAGGTTGGATTTGAATCGATTGTTGAATTGTCAATGAAACAGTTGAGGACGGAGAGGAACCATCCCAAGAATGGAGAGATCCATCCCCATCTAGATCCTTAAAATATTTGGTGAAACTTTTCTATTCCCCAAATCCCAAAGGGACTCGGATATGATTTGTATTGTTCTCCTTATGGTTTCACCTCCGTAACATTCTTCGATCTTTAAGATTCATGTTTATTACGGAAGTTACCAAGGTGAAATTTAAAAGAAACTGTATCTAAGTTTTGTCCTTATCAAATGGGTTTTGTATGTTAGTGTGTGAGCTATTTTTCTCAGACATACCTATTATGAATGGAGGGCTTGTTTGAAGGGGAATATGCTAGCAAAGCATCATTTCCAAAGCTCATGAAGAAAGCATTGGAGGAATTGCAGGACATGAAATCCCCAAGGATTTCTTGAGATTTCTTAGCCTTACAAGTTGATGAATTCAAAGAAGCTGGACTGTTCAGCTCCTTAGGTGCATTTACCAACTTCTCCTTGAAAATTCCCAACATCTTTGCCTCTGCCTTTGAGTTAATTGAGCTGCAGAAAGAAAAATGAAAAATCTGATGAATGAATGAATGAATGATGATACAGAAAAAACAAATGTAAAGACAATAAGAAAGTGGGAAATGGAAGATACCAAAAATCTGAAATGCAAATAGCTTTGTTGAAGAGAATTAGATTTTGTGATAGCCTTTGAAAACGGAGAATGATATGAAGAATGATTCATTCATGTGTACATATATATAGAAACCAAAAACTTCACATTGGTTGAGGAATGGGGAGTTTGACTATGGTGTGTCAACGTGGCAATTTTATCCAAACACGCGAGCTAGATAAAGATTAAAAGGTAACACGCTTTAATCATTATTTATTTTTATGCAACTCAGAATTGATTTTATTTTTCATAGGCATGGACAAAATGCTTCATAGCTCGTGTTGTGAGCCACAAGCTGCCCGATATAGTATGCATAAATATTTTTAAAAATAATAATTTTCAAAGATCCAAAAAGAATTACTAATTTACAGAAAAGAAATTGTCTAAGTATAAACTAATTACAGAATAGAATTGGTCAGAATCTAGTCATGAAGAACGTGATGTGATGACGTGGAGGTAACGGAATAATTAAATAAGGCAAAGTCTTATCCATATTGTTGTTGACATGACAGTGATCCGACTCAGCTACTTCCAAATCTGGCATCCGTCTATTCAGTTCTTTTTCTAGTACACTAATTTAATTTTATTATTTTTAGGATCTTGATATTCATTATTCTAAGGGTACTAGTTTAGGTTATTAGAAATAAAATAATAATCACAAGAACACATTATTTTTAGTCTTTTGAGAATACAAAAAGCTACACATTTTAATATCTTTTTATTATATTTAGATTCTTAAATAGTGCCCTCAGAGCACTAAATATCATTTGCCTTCTTTCCATACCATCTTTTAACTAATTATTCAACAATTATTTAATAATCTTATTTATTTTTTTATTTTAAAAATTAATATAATTTATTATGTTTTTCCTTATTTAAAGTTAAATAATTTTATAAATACATTAATTATATTTCACGGTCTCTTTATTAGTTGTAACTATAGATAAAAAAATAATAGTTTTTTTCTTGAACTTAATAGATTGTTTTATATATAGGAGCGAAACTGGTAATTGATAAATTAAACAAAAATACTAATTTTGAAATTATTTACTATATTGAAGTTTAAAAAAAAAATTAAGGCAAACATTATTTGTTTTAATTCTTTTTCTTAAAAAAAATATTACTTGTGATTTCTATATTTTAATAGTGATTATTGTGTATTCAATAAGTTGATCTAATGGTTAAGGAGTAAAACTACTGCAATTAATTTTTTGTTTATTGACGGAATTCAACTTTTAATAAATAGTTTCTGAGAGTTGATATTGCCACTCCTTTAATTGATATTGTCATTCCATTTTCAATATTTTCTTTGTTATTATAAGAGGTATTTTATACTTACATGTGTATAAAAGGAGTGGCAATATCCATTCCCATAGTTTCTAAAATTGTATTATTTTGGTGAATGTGCCGTAATAATTTGTAGGGATGTCAAAATGGGTTTTGCCCGCCAAAAATAAGCGGGTTGGGCTGGAATTTTTGGCCCGCTCACTTATGCAGCCCGCCCCGCCTAGCCTGCTAGCCTGCCGAGCTACAAAGGTGGCGGGCCGGGCTGACCCGTCGGGCTAGTGACACTTTTTTTGGTTAAAAGTGGAGGGTAAGAGTGTTTTTATAAAACAAAATTGATAGGGCCAAACAAAAAATGCCTATACCAAACAAAAAAACATAAAAAAAGTTAGGTCCATAGTTAAAAATTCAATTTTTTGTATGGTGCAAAAAGCAAAAATAAATAAAAAAAAGATAAATTTATATTTTTTAATTGTTTTTTAATTATGCAGCGGGCCGCCTAATTTTTAAAGTGATGGGCCGGGCTAGCAAAATGAGTCGTATTGTCTTGGTGAGCCGGGCTGGTCCGCCCCACTTTTTGGCGGGCTAGACGGGCCGCGGGTCAAATGGGTCGGACTGGCCCATTTTCCACCCATAGTAATTTGCATACACGTTATTTTGATAAAAGAAACGAAAACTAAAAAAATGAAAAAATATAAAAATGTTATAGGTGATATGATAAAAAAAAACGGAGAAAAAATATGTTAATACTTAAACTTAGTTAATTTTAACTTGATCGTTACCATGGTCCCTTAAATTTTTGAGACCACCATGGTCTCTACTTCATTACATCACCTATTTAAGTGAATTTTACTAATTTAATCATTGGATTGATAGTATTACAATGTAGATTAATTATATAAAAATTTAAACCGTTTAAAAACTGTTTGATACTTTGTTGAATTGTTTTTTTATGAACGTATAATATATACTTAAAATATCTGTAGTTAGATTACATACTTACAAATTTTTATTTTTACACAATTAATCTACGGTATCTAAATTTTCAATTCAACGGTTAATTTCAAAAATTATTTTTTTGAGTCATAATAACTACAGTAGTCCTCATTTTTTTGAGACCACCATAACCAACACCTTAACTTAAACATTTTGAATTTCGATACTTTAATATAGGTTATTGATCAGAAATAATATCCTAATTTACTTAATTTGTTTTCGTAATTTTCTTCAAGTTTAAGAATCTAAATGCTTTACTTTATTTCCATATAACAAGATAATATCTTCGTCATGAACATAAAAGACACTTTCTAATACACTTTCATCTCCTTCAACAATAATAATAATAATAATAATAATAATAATAATACACTTTCATCTCCTTTAGAAAAACGCAATTCTACAATTGAAAGGTGCAATTACATTTTCACTATCCCCTTCTCAGAAACATCCATGAATCACACTTCACAAACTAGTTTGACGGTGTAAACCAAAATAAATAAACAAACAAGTTTAAAGGAAATAAACAAATCTCCACTCGTTTTTACCTATCCGTATAATAAGCGCATAAACTTTTGCATGTCTGTTTGGGATTCAAATCATGTCCCAAATCGTGTTTCCAATTATGTCCCACCAATAGAATATCGCCACGTTATTGAAAATATTTCCTTTAATTTTAATTTTCAATTTCCTAATAATTTTTTAATGACGTGACAATATTCTATTGGTGGGATATGATTGAAGATATAATTTAGGAACACGTAATTTGAATCCGTCGGTTTGATACCAATATTTCTCCATTGAAGGGGAAAATCTACATAAATTTAAATCACTTGTTTAAAAAATTTAATTATCTTTATAATTCATGCTATCAACATCGTCAAAGCATTGTTAATTAGTACCAAAAGTTTCTTAGTCTTGATTAATAACGAATTCAGTTATTCAATAATACTACCCAATCAGTTATTCAATTTAATGAGTTATTAAATTGAGAACTAGCTTGATTTTTCTATCAAGTAAACACATTCAAGACAGATGTATGATTTACAAGAAATATTACCTAATTACATCTAATAAATTCAGTTTCAAAATTACACATAAAACTTGAGTTGCGAAAGCGAGCTACGAACTTTACAAATGCATAATGATCCATACTATGATATTTGATTACATGCCATAATCCATACTATGATATTTTTCTTCCGGATAATAAACAGCAGTCACAATATTGCCCCCAAATTTCCTACCATTTAGTGCATTTTTTGCAGCGAAACAACCGGCGGTATCAGAGTATTCCAAGAACACCTACAGCAGAAACCAAAACCGTATTAAAAAAACTGATAACTGATCTTGATTGATCCTATCTCATGAAGTATCCCAAAAATTTGACAGGGCAATGAGACCACTAAGTTCATCCTTTAAAGGGCCAATTTAGCCACCCAACAATAGTTCAAAATCATTATAGCTGAAGGTACATGAAATTAAGTGACCAAAACAAAAAGGTACATGAAATCAGTTACTAAAGCATTATATAAATTCACACACGGAGAGAAGTGGAGCGATACGCCTCTCGCGTTAGCAACTGAAATGAGAACTAAAGATGCATCACGAGTGAACTACGTACCTTTCCAACACCTTGAGACGGCTCTCCACTGTGATTTGGACGGGGAATAACAACGTTAATCAATGTCCCTATACAGTCCAACCAATTAGAACAAGGCATATAAAACAGAAGCCATGAAACAAAAACACAATTGACATTTAACAGCATTTGTTTTTAACACAATTGACATCTTGTTCTCACAGGTCACAGCAAAATAAATAACCCTTGAAATGAAGTCGAGCTGAGCACCAGAGTTCCAATAACAACTATAACGACCTATATATAAAGCGGGACATTATGATAGAAAAGCCATAGATAGTATATATTTCTATTAGTTCTCTCTATCACTTGGGAATAATTCAAGAAACTCCAGTACTGCATTCCCATTAGGCATCTCAAGAAAGGAAAAAATAAATAAATAAATCCATGTTCCAACAATTCTTTCTGTACTGAACTTCGAACCAAATCATTATTGACCATTTTCTAGGTCGGGATAGCATTACCTAATTTCATTATGGAAAGTTGACATTCAGAAACTTATTTGAAAATTCTCATACCAAAGCTAGAAAATGCAGATCCAAACATAAGATAGATAATCATACTCCCTCCGTTTTCTATTATAAGCAAAAATAACAAACAAATATTAGTTAACTTCATTTAGTTCTATTGATTTCATCTAAAAAAGTCATTTGATTTCCTAAATTACCCCATATCATAATTATCATAATTATTATTATAGAGAAAAACATGTTAATTGGAAATAAAAACTCAATTAATTACTAGGAGTAGTTTAGACATCTTATCATTAAATGAAGCAAAAGTAGTTGGATTTGCTTATAAAAAACATAGGAATATGTTAAAAGTTGCTTATAATAAAAGGAGAACTATTTAATCAACCACAGATTTCTAAAACTCAACGTTTGAAAAATCCTTGAGACGGGCAAACAAGGTTAAGTGTCCCCTAAAGATATAATTAAGTTATAAACAGATCCAACTCATTCACCAAACCAAAGAAAATGTCATCTAATAATGCAACATAGTGAATTAACATTCACTTTAAGTAAAAAACGGCAAGCAATATAACATGCATACCGAATTTGCAGCATTCATCTCGCATGTCTTCCAATATTTCTTGATACTCCTCATTGTCCATCAATTGATCAGTGGTAACGGCCTTCAAATAAAACCAGGTAAAGTAAGTGAAGGTTAAGACTAAAGACCAGCATGGGTCAGCAAAATCAAATTTTTAACAACCATAGTAATTATTATAAAATGGAAATGGGGAGAGAAAAAGGGAGCATAAGAAACAGAAAGAAAACCAAACCTATGGAACAGCTCAATGTCAAGTATTTTAGTTAATAATAAGATCGTGCATATAATAGAAAGCAGAATCACCTCTGTCAAACATAAAATTTTAGTGGGGCTTTCATCATTTGTTGTTGGCACTCTTTCCACTCCTGGAATATTTAACCCACCTGCTTCCAAAACTATTTTCTGCAAATGAAAGAATATACCTAATCAAGAGTAAATTTAAATGGCAAAGAAGAAGAAAACTACAAGCTTAAAGTACATGTTCTTCACCTGCATAGCTATATGCTGTTGCGCCCGCGCAAAAATGTGTTCTTGTTCTGTTTTAGAATGTCCACTGCCCAAGAAGCACAACATTATGATGAATTTTATTGACCAACATGGAGTACAAAATGAACAGTTGAAGCTTTAATCTTTTGACAATAGAAAAGATGTATTAAAGAGGTCTGTTTTTAAAAATATGCAAAATTCTTGTGAATAACTTGTAACTTCCTTGTTTCATGCTCACCTCGCCAGCAACATCAAAACAAAAAGCAGAAAGTAATTAAGGACAAACCACAAAATACCATAAAGCACAGAAGAATGATGGTTAAACAAATAGACAGAAGCTTAACGGCATAATAAAATGGTATATTCCAAGTATCTAAGGGAAGTTAAAGTAATCAGCAATAGGGAATTTAAGGGTTTAGTAATAATTAGCAAACTCATTGTTTTCTGTTGAATTACAACATCCTATTTAGAGTAATACAAATTAAGGTTTCCTAAAACAGTAAAATTGGAACTACTTGGGGTTTGCAAACTAAGGAGTCACTAATATAGTCTGAGTCAATTTCTTCCTCTTTGATCCTTTCTTTTTCTCTATTTAGATTTCTCCCTCTCTATCATAGATCCATGTTCATATTTTATAGCATAGGAACATACTGAAGGAAGGGAGTTCAATGTGTGTGAGCATAACATTAATTCAGAAGTGTCAAACAAATTTTTGCAATAGATGACAAAGTTCAAACAAATAATAGACTTATTTCAGTTAAAAAGACAAACCTGACAGTAGCACGCCTTACAGTCAATGTTTTATCACCCATTTTAAGGCCATTTAGAGAGGCACAAGCAATCTCTGTTACTGCTGGATCCTAATAAGATTGTAACCAGAAAATGAATTCAGAAAAATCATATAACAAACTTTATACTTTGTTATGAAATTACCATGAGCAAAAAACATAAGTTGTAAAATAATCACTCAAAAAAAGACCTTTGAAATCTATGAAGCATGAACAAGTGTGGTGTCGGCGTGTCAAACACATTTCAGACACTGAATAAAAGGAATAATAGGTATTTTTTTCTTTGCTTGTACACAGCTTTGACACTGAGCCAACACCCCTGTATAGCTGGACACTTTAACGACACCTCGTGTCAAAAATTATGATTTAAATCAAACTGAAGTGTAGCTAAAAATATTTAAAACTCAAGTTCAAAATACATCTACGTTATCAGTGATCGACATTGCTCCTCTATCTCCCCATTCTCTATAAACGCCCCCTCCACCTCTCTTTCTCTCTCAGCAGTGCCCTTATGTCCTATATTTTGAACCTTAGCAGTGTCGAAGTTCCATGTCCATGTCAGAGTTCATGTTTCATAGGTTGAAATGTAATATCAAAAGATCTACAGATTCTATATTAAAAAAAAATTCACCTGATAGGCACAGAAACCATATCCTTTAGAATTTCCAGTGTCTTTGTCCCTAACTAGATCAAAAGCCCGGAGAGGACTGCAATGGGTCAAGTGTCATCACAAATTCACAACATAGATATATCTCGGCATTGTTTGAAAAGAAAATTCATAAGCATGAATGGAAAATCAAATAAAATTCTAGAATATAGAAAATCAAATTTAATAATAAATAGTGTGATAACCTCACCCAAAAGATTCAAGCAATTCTCTCATTTGTGCTTCGGTGAAGTAGTATGGCAGCCCACCCAAAAAGATCCGATCAAGTCCCTCAGTTGCACTAGTTGCACTTGAGACAAATCCAGATTGGTCAGAAGTCAGAACAGAAGAACAAGTTTGAACATAACGTAAATCCATATACAACATATACATAACCATCAAACTAAATGGTCAATTTACCCTACAGAAAGTCCAACAGCGGATAAGTTCAAGTATGGACTTGGTTGACTAGGACCTAGAGTTGCAGCCAGTGAAGGGTTATAGTCTGTTGGCCTACGAACCCTTACAGCAACACCCTGAGATGTCACAGGAAACAGTCAGCGCTTTTCTCATACATATTAGGTTCAACACCCAATAGAAATTATCAAGCATCTAATTCATTAAGTCAAGCATTCCAAAACAGTCTAACAAGCGGCCACAAGAAGCATCAGATTAAGAACAGGCTAGATAACAGGCTCTTAGGAATATGCAGGTAAAGAACTTAAGAATCTTATGCTTGCTTTACAACCAAGCAATTTCTACTGAGCTAATCATGTCCGCAAACATATGAAAAACAAATCATGTGTTACAATACTACAGTATTCTAAAGTAGAACAAGGATTCCAGAAATCTCAAGCATTCATTTATAACTGACTAATGATAGAAAGACAACTGAGGCATCACACATCAATTGACATACACCTCATTCAATTCCTTCTGTCATTTATCTCATTTAGTATAATACCAGCTTAACGCTAAAGATTAACATAGCAGTGCTTGCCTCAAATATTATTCCATCTAATGCCATTGCATTACTAGCCTCCTCAACAGTTCTCATCTCCACAAAAGCAAATTTCTTCTCATGATTGATGTACACATTGACAACAGAATCACCTATAAATCAGAAAATCTTGAATGAGCAATACAAATAAGCAATATTTGAAATATATATACCTGCGTGCATTTTTTTTTTTGGGAGGGAGGGGAAGGGATCAACGCAAGACTCAAGACACTGACACTGTGCAATGATTCTTTACAGATAAGGGCCTTTTATACTTTTATCACAACAAATGTTGAATTAAAAGTAAACCTATAGTGTGAATAGCATGCCACGAAACTATCTGATTACAAAACCTATATAGTCCAGTTTTTGTTTTAGATTTAAAATGCAATGTCAATGAGATAATTACTTTGGATTCAAACAATAATTTAATATGAATTTGAGTAAAGTGTGCAATGTCTTATACAGGTATTTAATTACAACATAAATTATTATGCATATTGCACCTGCACCAGCAGAATTTCCCCCAATAGCAATCATGACTTGACTGAAGAATGCTGCAATAGCCTGTTTCAAAAACAAAAGAACCTCAAAACAATTTCAAAAAGCACAGGGAAACAAATCTTAGATTACGTAAGTGGCAATATAACCTAATTTTGCTAGTGCGGCAGACAGCAGAGTGTAATATGATACTATATTCACTGGAATCTTTAGTCCAGGAACGATTGATACAATCATAAGATGCAGATATAAATAATTTTTTACACCAAAATCCACAAAAAAAAATAAAATAAATAATCATAATAATAATAATAATAATAAAAAATAAAAAATAGATGAACCAAAATAATGCACATTTTACAGAGAACATCAATAGTAAATAGTTTTCCCTGAAAAGCTCTATTCTGGCTAGAGTACACTTCAGAAGACTGGTAAACCTCCTATAATGGTAATGACTCCAACTATTTGCAAATTGCACTTCCTAGGTTACTATAATCATGAATGTTAAATCTTTTGGCCACCATACAAGTCTTTATATAATTGCAAGTTGCAACATATCCCCCTAAAATAGGAAAAAAAATTGGTGTGCACGAGTGGACGGGGCCCACGGGGGAGGGGGAATTATTCTAGCTAAGCTATGGATCAAACCCTGGCACCTCTCCTACATGACCCTTTCTCCAACCAACTGGGCTATCACTGCAGGTCAAAATAGGAAATTTTGTTTACATAGAACTTGACGGGAATAGTTGTTACTTGTAAGGGGTGTCAGTCATTCACTCATTCGAAAATATTTTAAATCTTATTTGGGTGATGCGTCCATATGGAGAACCTGTTCATTAGTCAAAGGAGGAAGCCCACCAACATACACTCGTCGTGCGTGCCTCGTAGCCTTTTGAACCGGAAAAAAAAAAAAAAGAACTGTCATGAAGGCACATAAGCCTGCAAATGCACAGATTGACACAAACGTATCAGGAGTCACATAACCTGCTGTGTCATCGGTTGAACCTGTATTAAGGAAAGTGCTCCCATCTGTGACAACATAAATCATCTAGTGTGTTCATAGAAAGAGGGGTGGGGGGATTAAAATCTGGTGATACAACAAAAAGTCTAGCACCTGTGATATCCCAAACTGTGACAAATTTTGTGCAGTTCCTTGAATCATATGAGTAATACCTGGCACTTGCCCTGCATTAGTAACTTTTAAGAAAACAACATATAGAAAATGAACTACACGAAAAAAGTTGCATTTTTTGTAGCTTGACCCTAAGTAAAAGTGTAAAACAAAGAAGAGTCCTACAAACATCCATTTCACAGCAAATAAAGCTAAAATGAAAGAAAATATATCATACCTAATATATAGCATGAAAAATATAAAAATTTAGAAATGAGTTTGATCACTGCAGATGCCGGGGAAATAAGTGTCTACCAATAGGCTACTTTTGCCAGTCGAGAGTGAAAGGTCCAGCAACAGAATGTATAGGCCTTCCATTGAATATGCTACAGGGTGTATGCTGATACGTAGGCTGGTAGGACATGCAGCCCAACATTGCCTTCTTACTCAACCATAAAAATAAGCCAGAAACACAAACCACACACAACAGCCAAACAACACAAGAATGATTCTCAGTTTCAACTTTCAAAAGTAAATTTATCACTTCAAAAATATACAGAAAATATCAACAGAAACACTTAAACTAAGGCAGTAGTTACCGCAGACTGAATATGCAAAAAAGAAAAACAAATGAAGCCCAAATACATAATCTGAAAAGGAACACATTCAATGCATTAAATTAATAGGCTAAGTGCAAACCTGAAACAGCAGGTGTTAAATCTGCAGCAGACGGTGCCATGTCAAAACCAGATGTCCTCTTGCTGCAGACACAATTAGATGCACAAGACAATAAGTGAAAAACATGGCTAACAAAAAAGTAAAAGACAAACAGGAGTTCAGGAGTAATCAATCAGATTAGAACAAAAATATAATCTTACACCTACATAATAAGAGGATATGAATGAAGGAAAATGACATGTGAAAAATAAATGTTTCTTCAATATAGAAATTTCTTTTCAGAAAAATCTACAGAAGAGTTCATTAGTATTAATAGATGAGCTTTTTCAAAACAAGTCGTTTTCAATATCAATGTTGGTTTCACCTTCTAACAGATGAAAGTACAAATGAATCAATCAATGATTACTAATCAACAAGCCTAAATGCCCTTTTTTATATTAATTACGCTAAAACTGACTTTGAAAGTGAGACTAAATCAATGGGCTTAAAACTAAACAAGTATTGCAGGTTAAGAGCAAGAAGGATAGTTCATATCCCACAAAAATAATGGACAAGCTGAAAAGTGAAGTCCAGGTACCCTTCAGAACGAGGAGGGGATCTGGATCGTGATCTAGAACCTCCCCTGGATCTCTTTGAATGTGTAACATATTTGTGCCTTATATCTCCCTTTCGAACATGGCCATTATGCCTACAAAAGTAACATCTATTAAAAAAATGAAATGATAAATAGATTAAAGCTAAACGCCGAAAGGTGCTAAATGATGATGAATAAACTTACCTATCATAATCACGGCTCCGATGACGGCTATAACTGTCATATTTTCCTCTTCCTTTAAAACCTCCATCCTTGTAGTCTCTGTCTCTGTGATGACGGTCATAAGAATTTTTCCTCTCTTCATCTTGATTTCTCATCCTCATACTCTCGTGAGCAGATCTCCTAGAAATTGGCTGAGGCAACGTAAAAACATTCAGTCATGTCATATGATCCACAAGAATCACAATACTGGCTAAAAAGGTAAGCACGGAACATAACAACAGATTCCAATCTCATTAAACAACTGCATGTTGAAGAAAATTCAGGAGAAACAGGACAGGTAAGAAAAAGAAACCAAAAAGTTACAAACTATTTGAGAGAGTAGGTCCAAGCGGTTAGCCCTTAAACTCCAATACTACAGGTCATGAGATCACTCCTTTTCACCGTCCTCAATTATGCACCACTAGTCATGAACATACGTATGTAACTAGAACACATTGAACAGAAAACCGAAGTTTCATATCCGTGCAGAAAGTGTGAAGTTGCCTCGTTTCAGCTCATAAGTAAACAATAACAACCATAAAATTATGCCACTAGCCTCAACCTTTTCATCAGTTCCAGATGAATGAAACCCAAAAAAAAGGTGCCCTAAGGTTCATCCATAAACGTAATACGATATTTTTTATTTTTTATTTTTTTATAGGCCAAACACACGCACAAACTACACTAAATTTCCTCCTAAATTTACACCACTGGGATCGAACCCCACACCTTGAACCCCAAGAGCTCCACCTTATCCCACCCTAAACATAATACGATATATCATTGTAAGCACGATAGCAATTCTGAATACGCAAACAGAGGCAAAACAAAGACCTTGAACAAAAAGGATCTGGATGAATGAAGTCCAAAAGCGACATAGAACCAAATACAGAGAGAAATTAACCATTAAAAAAATGATTTAAGAGTGAAAAAAACACCTGATCGGGTGATGAACTACCACGAAGGGATGCATGATTTTCGGTGTCAGACATTGCCGGCAAGGTATGCAATTTGAAGCCCTAAATCCGTTTGTAAGGTGTATGAAATGGCAGTGAATCAAGCGTTTATCTTTTAATTGCAACCAACCACTCTTGAGTCCAAACATAAATTGTAGAATAATGAATATTTCTTAGAGTAATGAAATAAACTTAAAATTCCTGGGCATGTTGATTCTGTTTGGTTTTCTAATTTTCACTTAATTACATTAGATTTATGGTCTTTAAATTTTATTTTTTATTTTTTTATCAGCATTACACACTCTAATCTCCAATGACAATAATGAAAACATTGACCTTTGATTTTTCAAATTTTAAAGATTTGGTCCATTAACGAATAGGCCAATAGTCACGATTATTTATTGTCTCTAAATTTATCAATTGTTCAATTTTGATAGCCTCAATTGGGATTGCATGATTTCCTAAAAAAATCAAAATTTCACAATTAAAAAAAAGTTAGAAAATCAACATTGTACAATTAAAAAAATTGAAACTAAAATTGTGCAATTAAATGTTAATTACTCCTTTCGATTTTTCTTTTAATTTTTAAGGTTATTGTACACATATTATAAAATAATTAATTATAACAAAAATATATCATAAGTCGATTAAATTACTCTTAATTAAATATACAATATAACGAAGAGAAATAAATAGAAAAATATGATCGGTAAAAAAAATAGGTGATGCAAAATAAATTTTAGTTATGAATTGAATTGAAAAAAAAATAATAGTATTCTGAAATTTTAAAATTATGATTGTTTGAAAATAAAAATCAAAGATTAAAAAAGAAAAAAAAAACGAAAGGAGTATACGAGTTTTATGATGTTGACTATTAAATTCGTAATAAAAGATGGATAAAATAATTAAAATGAGGCAATTAATAAAATTAAAAGATCAAATTGATGTAATAGAATGTTAGAAAATGGAAATTGTATAATAAATAAAATAGAGATATCAAAATTACAATTAAATTTTTTAATATTTGAAACTTTTTATCATAAGAAACAAAAAAATGATTTGCAATTTTGTTTTGAAATCTGTTTTAGAAATGAGAAAATTAATGCTTTGTTTGGAAGAGTAAAAAATGAGTGGAAAAAAAATTAAAGGAAAAAAATACAAATAATAAAACACTTTTTTTTTTGTTTGAAGAAAAAATGAAAAAAAAAAAAGAAAATATCTCGTTAGGCTTATTTTCTCTCTTCTCATTTTTTTTCTTTCTATTTTCTCCTATCCCCAGACAAAGCATAAAGGAACTTTGACATTTTTTTCTAAATTTCTTAAGGACTTAAATATTTTTTAAGTCAAATATATTTTTGGCGTTTGAAAAGGTGATTTTTCTAAGTCAATTCCAATAAAAAAAAATTTCATTTAGTATTTTAAGTGCTTGTGTACTGTATGTAGTATTTCCCTGGTTATAAGTAATTTTAATTTTGTGAGTGAAAATTATATATATATATATATAATATGAGTTTTTTCTAACCTTCACCTTTGGCAAAGGGTATGTATAAAAAATAAAGTGAAAGTTTTTAACTTTTGGTTTTTAATTGTGTAGCTGAATTAAAGCTATGAGGTTATAATTGTGAAATTATAGCTTTATAGTTACATTATAAATTAGAATTGTTTGCCAAAACAAACTTTTATAACTAGTTGAACTACGTTAAATAACAAAAAAAAAATAATACTAATAAAGTAGTAGTGTTAGGATAATTTGTAATTTTTAAAAATTAATAAGAGTGATTTTAAAAGTAAAATATTAGTAGTAATCTTTTGAAAGCCAAAGCTATGTTAAATAACTTTTCAAAAGTTAGTTATAAAAGCTAAAATCTTATAAACAAAAGGCTTGATCTCGTAGTTACAAAACAATTGTATGAGTTTTAAAAAAGTTATAATACTCCCAAAAGTTATAATCTTGTGTTACCAAGCATATCCAAATACTAGGATCATCTTCTACTAGTATTCTCTCTGGTCCCCTCCATCCAAAAAGTTAGTCATTGGGTCAAATTAAGGACTCAAATATAAACTTATAATCAAAAGAAAAAATAGACATAAATTATTTGACTATAAAATCTTTCTTGTCCGGTAAAATTTGAGGGAACGAGAGGGTACATGGCTTCTGAATTTCAACGCATTGGTGTGGCAACGCAGAAGACTGACATGTATGCGTTCGGAGAGGTGGTGCTGGAGTTGCTAACTAGGGAAGAAGCGGTAAAGTTCATATTCGACGATGACAATGGTTACATGAGGGTAATTGTGGTCGAGACGATGAGGTTGGTGAAGGAGCAAGGAGGCACGAGGAAGTGGGTGGATATTGGATAAGAGGTCGAGAGATCCATTTCCAGTTGAGGTGATTGAGAAGATGATTCAAGTCAAGTAAGAGTGCGTAATAGATAACCCGATTTCAAAAATAAAATAAAATTGTGTGTATTCTTGAAAGAAAAAAAGAGAGCTTATAATTAAGTATACTTGCCTATTTTTTCTTTTGATTTTAAGTTTAGATCCTAACGCTTAATTTGATTCACCGATTCACTTTTTATAATTAAGTCCCTTTTGGCAATGGTTATAAATAAAAAGTTTTATTATAAAGTGTATTTAATGCTATAAATACATCGACCAAGAGCTTTAGCTCAAATGGTCATGTACCGAGTCATAAGGTTGAGGAGTAGGAAGTCTAAGGTTTGAACCTTGGCAATGAAAATCTCTGGGAGAATAGAAAAAAAATATAAATAATAAATGCATGTTGAATACAATATTCAATTAATTTTTATTTTTCTCTATGAAAAGGTTATCTTTTAAGATATTTTTTTTTATAAATTATCTTTTAAAATACTTAACTTGAGTAATATTAGACTTGTTTTTAAAATTTTGCAATTATATCTCTATTTCACATATCACTATCATGGTCCGTTTCTGAAAGTTGATCTTGTAAGTGGCCACTGGCCACCAAAACACTTTGCACAAAATGAAAAACTTTACATCGCCTCGGTTTTATTTTTTCAACTATTTAAATTGCATTATTCAAAGTTCAAACGGACCGTGGCTATCCACTGGCTAGTCAAATATCAAATTGCCTGTTACTGTATTGTCAATACAAGCATACGATATTTGTGAAAAAAAAACTGGGCAAGCATACGATGTTTTTGAAAAAAAAAAAAAACAACAAAAAAAGAAAAAGGAAGAGACTTCTAAGAGAGAGAGTAGAGGTGATGCGATCCAGGACGACATTGAGAGCGCGTGAGCTGTATATGAATAAATCGAATTATACTTTGTTATGTTTTTGTAACATACATTTAAAAACTCCACTTAATTTAATACTTATAAAATAAATATTTGTTAATAAGAATTTATTTATAGATGGAATTATAAAACAAATTTAAATAGGTAAAAACAGCTTATTTTACCAAATTCTTTAATAAAACTTATGAAAATAAATTGAATAAATTATAAGAACATTTAAATTACTTTTCATAAGCCGTAAATAAACTCTTTCAAATATCACCTTCGAGATAAGAGCTTACCGTAAAGTGCTTAATTAAACTAACTGCCAATAATTCAAAAGTCTGTTAGAATTTTTGTTGTTATGCAACTGTGTTGCAAGATAAATTTGAAGTCCCAACACATAGTTCAAGTGTACCAGGAGTCCAGGACAAACAAAGAAAGGGCAAGAACTTAAATATATTGCCAGTCCCTGATTTGCAGAGGCAATGCCTAATTTGCAGAATTAGGCACATTCTTTTAGCCCCTCCCAAAATTTTATCTGAATGGGCTACCAATTCCAATTTAACACACTAGCTATTAGAATATTTATGCACACCGATTGGTCTGGTTGCGAGGCAATGAAGCTTTATGTGACAACTCTCCAATTCGAATCCATACAGATGCACTTTCGTCTATCAAATTTTTTTTTTTTTTTGGGAAACCACTTTCGTCAATCAAATAACTCAAAATAGCAAGCCAACTGCATACAATAAGCTATTATAGAGAACTCCTTAACTTCGTCCCCTGTTAAGAACTCAATGAGAAGATCACCTAAAGATAATTGTTTTGCAGTTTCGCACAACAATCAGATGGCAATACCCTGGTGATCGATAGGAGTTCATGAATTAATACCACAGCCAGACCATAACAAAATGGAAGAGCTGTACTCAAGAGTAGAACCTAAAAGAGAAAAAGAATTCTATATGATAAGATTCAAATCGAAGTTCCAGAACAACAATAAGATCACAAGGTACCAATATAGCCCTAATCCAAAATAGTGCTTCTGACCATAAGAAATAAGACCTTCTATTAGGAAAGGAAGAACATTGGTAAGTGGTAACAATTCATGCCTTCTCAATCCAGTTTATGTGCTTGGCACCAAAACAAAAAAGGTTTCAGATTTGCTTATTCTGCTACTCAGTGACCATCTGAATAAATAATCAACTCAATATCTAAATCTAAGGACACATAACGACCAAAAAGAATATTACTAATACCGATTAACAAAGCACTTGGGGATCATATTAGTTAAAGAGCTGGAAATTGGGTGGAAACAAGCAGACTAAAATATAATTGCCAACATTTAAATAAAAACATAAATAAATAAATAAAAAGCTAATAGCTTGCTATTATTATACAAAACTAGCATCAAGATAAATATGCTCATGAAATCAGTAACTTATCCTGCCATCACCCTCAGTTATCACGTCCTGGAAGGATCCATTACTAGGAATCATGGGCAACACATGCTCTTGATGGGGTACAATGACTTCAAGAAGGTAGGGGCCAGGTGTATCCAACATTTTTTGAATTGCTGCTCTAAGTTCTTGTTTCTTGGTCACACGAGCTGCTGGTATACCACATGCATCTGCAAACTTCAACATATTCGGGAATATCTCATTCTCGTTTGAAGGGTCTCCCAAATACGTATGAGCTCTATTAGATTTGTAGAAGCGGTCCTCCCACTGAACAACCATTCCCAAGTGTTGATTATTCAACAACAATACCTTAACAGGGAGTTTCTCCACCTTTATAGTGGCCAGCTCTTGAACATTCATTATGAAACTTCCATCACCATCAATGTCAACCACAATAGCGCCAGGGTTAGCCACGGCAGCTCCAATGGCAGCAGGCAAACCAAACCCCATAGCACCCAGACCACCAGATGTTAACCACTGCCTTGGTCTCTTGTATTTGTAAAATTGAGCTGCCCACATCTGGTGCTGTCCAACTCCAGTACTCACGATAGCATTTCCATTGGTAAGCTCGTCAAGAACCTGTATGGCATACTGCGGAGGAATATCTCCCTCAAATGTCTTATAACTCAATGGAAATTTCAGTTTCTGCTCATTCAACTCTTCTCTCCAAGCTCTAAAATCAAGTTTACCCTCAACTCCTTTGCTCTCCAATATACGGTTGATTCCCTTCAAAGCCAATTTCAAATCTGCACAGACCGACACATGTGGTTGCTTGTTCTTTCCGATCTCAGCCGAGTCAATATCAATGTGAACAATTTTAGCTCGGCTAGCAAAAGCCTCAAGCTTTCCAGTAACACGATCATCAAACCGCACCCCAAATGCAAGCAAGAGATCACTTTTATCCACAGCATAATTAGCATAAACAGTTCCATGCATTCCAAGCATTTGGAGGGAATTCTCGTCAGCGGTGGGGTATGCACCAAGGCCCATCAAAGTGCTAGCAACAGGAACCCCAGTGAGTTGAACAAAACGCCTCAATTCCTCGCTGGAATTCAAACAACCACCACCAACGTATAGAACAGGTTTTTTAGATTCCAAAAGCAACCTCACAATCTGCTCTAAAAGCCCGTCGTTGGGGGATTTGGGCAACCGAGACATGTAGCCAGCAAGTTTGATAGGTTGGTCCCAATTGGGTACAGCGAGTTGCTGTTGTATGTCTTTTGGTACATCGATTAACACAGGGCCGGGTCTTCCCGAAGTTGCTAAGAAGAAGGCCTCGTTAACGATCCTAGGGATATCGTCTACATCTAGAACAAGGTAATTGTGTTTGGTGATTGATCTAGTTACCTCCACGATGGGGGTTTCTTGGAACGCGTCGGTTCCGATCATTCTCCGGGGGACTTGGCCGGTGATGGCGACAAGGGGGATGCTGTCGAGCATGGCGTCGGCTAGGCCACTGACAAGGTTGGTGGCGCCGGGGCCGGAGGTGGCGATGCAGACGCCGGGGAGGCCAGATGAACGAGCGTATCCCTCGGCAGCGAAAACTCCACCCTGCTCGTGGCGGGGGAGGATGTTGCGAATGACAGTGGAGCGGGTAAGTGCCTGGTGGATCTCCAAGGAGGCGCCGCCGGGGTAGGCGAAGACATCGGTGACGCCTTGCCGCTCGAGAGCTTCGACGAGGATGTCAGCGCCCTTACGAGGCTCATCGAGGGCGAATCGAGAAACGAAATGTTCGGTGGCGGGAGCGGCGGAGGTGGCGGCAGCTGCTCTCGGCGTAGGATCGGAGAGAGAATTGGAGATCCGGAGATTGCGGCGCTGGAGCTGAGAGTGTTTGTTTGGTATTGAAGGGAAAGGGAGGGTGGATCGGAGAATGTGTTTTGGGGAAGATGAAGATGAAGGTGAAGAGCGTATGGCGGTGAACGCAGGATTAGGAGAAAAAGCGGCCATCTTCAAGCTAGAAGCAAATGGTTTCAACTTTCAAGACGCAGGCCCTAAATTGAGAATCTCAGTTCCTTGTTTATTTGGGGCCCCAATTTCTAAGCAAGTGACTTTGCATGGCAAACGATCGTGAATGTATTGTCCTTTGTCCCCATCACTCTTGACCCAACCCAAAAAATAAATGAAAAAATATTTTAGCAAAAAAATAAGAATAAGAAATTACTTATAATAAGTGTTCAGTTGCATTTTTTATTTTATTAAAATTAAAATTAAAATTATAAATTAAACACTTAATTTGATCTCAATCATGTAGTTCAGTTAGTAAGCGCATAAGAACATCCATGTATGAGTACGAACCCAATTATACTACTTTCTTATAAATAACTTTTTACAAGATATTTATTGTTAGCAAAACAAATGTTTTTAATGAAATATATTAAATATCATGCGTGTTTAGATGAGCTCTCATGATGTGTACACATGGTTCCTTCAATTAAAATTAAAATAATTATTGCATCTAAAAACTCAACAAGAACTGATCTAACTCCGATTGTTCATGAACCAGGGGGAACAAGATTCACGGGTATTTGAAAACAGTCTTCAATCAAAACTTTCATTGACAAATCATGATTGCAATGGTCCTTATGTCTTCAATAATTGGCAATAACGAAAAGAAAATCATGAATATAATGAAGCAGTGGGATATAGAAGCCACAGAAAAATAATGGGGAGTCTCGCACGCAAATTCCATGGACATATCCATCCGGCTAGCTAGCTAGTTGCAGTTTGTCCTACCGTGTTTGTCCTCATCATAATTCTTAATTATTCCAAAATAATATTAATGAAAAGCAGCTTAAAAACAAAACATTGGCACAAATTTATAGACCATGCGAATCAATCCACTATGACAAGAAGGGAAGTTTGGTAGTATTTGATAAGGCTGTATGTGATGTGTAAGGTCCAACACCCCACACACCCCTTCAAGTAAATGTAATTATATATACTCATTACTCAACCAATTAACAATTACATGCTCCGTTCAGGTATGTGTTTATTTCTTTACATAATACATACATTGTGCTTATTTTTGTTTCTTTAAGTATATATACCTTATCCTTCTATTATATTAGGATAAAAGGTAAATTTTTCAGGTGTAAATAGATTTATTCACTCTTGATTGTTGTTCTTTCTATAATATTAATAAATTTTTTTTCAACAAAAATAAAATTTTCACTATTAAAATCAATAAAATCTCATTAGACACTAATAATATTTTAACAAAAATTAAATAGGACAATTTTATTATCAGTTAATTATATAAAATATATAAATTAATCATAATAGTTTAATAATTAAGTAATTTTATAATTTAAAAATTAATAATATATTTTAAATAAAACGAAATAATTTTAATCATAATATTTTAAATCTCTAAATTTGCTGAGCTGCTCTGAATTATTTACAATGATTCACTTGATGTTAGTGTTTTTTTGGATACACTTAGATCTTATTATTTGTTTTGGGAATTATAGACGTATCTCTTGTCATTTTTTTCTTATATTATTTCTAAGGAAATTGTGTGTAAACTCTCAACATAACATAAAGGAGAAATAATGTTTTAAAGTAATAATGATCAATGTGTAATTATAATTAAAAAAAAATTAAGGAATCTGCGTGAAATTTTTTAAATTACAAAGATTTAAGTAAGTGTATTTAAATACTTTGTGCACTTTACTGTGCGCACTACATGCCGTTAGAAAGTTAACTTTCGTTTTGTACTCTCAAAAATTAACTTCTGGTTGGTGTATGGTGCATAAGTGATGTTAGTTAATCATTATTACAAACCAAACCTTAATTATTCTTATCTTCTCATATATATGTCAATGCTTCTAATCCTTTCATGCTCCTCCGTCTGATAATGTATTAATGTTGCGTGTCCTTCTAACGGGAGGTGCGGAGAATTTTTGATTGCAAGTTATTAAGGCTAGATGTGGTGTTTATGATAGGGGGCATCGTAGAGGTTCTAAGTAGTGGAGAAATGTGTTGGCTGTTTGTGAGGTTAGGTGAGGGGATAGTTAGTTTGACTCTGGTATTTGTTGGCGGGTAGGTGATGGTTCAGTGATTAAATTTTGGAAGGACAATTGGATTGGGAACTTGTCATTGAAACAAGCATTTTCACAATTGTTCTTTTTATCTCTTTAACAAATGAGTTCGCTTTTTGATATGGGGTGTGGCAAGAAGGGGTTTGGGTTTGTAGGTTTACTTGGGGTAATGAATTGACCACTTTGGAGGTGCCTATGGTAAGAGCACTTAGGAAGGTGTTGCAACCGCTAGTCCTACGTGAGGAGGGTCGTGTTCATCGTAGATGGATGATGGGGGTTACAGGTCTGTACATTGTAGCTTCAGAGTATTTTGCATTGTTACATAGATTGAGAGAGAATGAACCTGTAGAGGTCACGGTGTTGCAAGCACAAAAAACTGCATAGAAATCAGTAGCTCCACTAAAAACTGTGATTTTTTTGTCGTTGGTCATCCAAAATCGAATCCCAACTCGTGTCAATTTGATTCGACGTGGGTGTCTTTTGTGACGCATGACATATGTGTATGTTGCTCGGTGTTTCCGCAAACGACCTGCCACCTATTTCTACATTGCAGTTTACTTATGGCGTTTGGAGCAATGTGTTGATGTGGCTACAAGTACCAATTCCAATGACAGAGTCTTACTAATGTGGTTTATGGCATTTCGCTTGTCAATACTTTCCAAGAAGAAAAACAAAGCTTTATCTAGTATTGGGTAGTGATGTGCTGGTCAATTTGGTTAATTAAGAAATCAGTAACTTTCAATAATTGTGTTTGGGATGGGGTTTAATTCCTTAATCAAATTAAGTTTCGATCTTAAACCTAATTAAAACATTCTAAACTTCTAACTTTCATTTTATTTTTTGATTGGTGTATGTGCTCTCTTAGGTGTTTTTCGTACTAAAGTCTTGAGTGTAATGTTTTGAGTATATTTATATTTTTTTAATAAATTTAAATTGCTTATAAAAGAAAATATTGTGTATCCTTCTGTTCGTTGTTCTTGACCCTGCGACGCCTGAGAAGACATGTGCAAAGCAAAAGGTTTCCGCAAGGTGAGGGTTAACTTCATTTTTTATTAAATTAATGAAAAAATATTAAAAACGGATTTATATTAATTTTATCTGTGAATGAATGAAAGAAAGAGTATTCTCATCATCATATATCAACTTAGTCAACAAGAGAGTGGCACGTTATTATTTTGGAACTTGGAAGGAAGCCAGCAACATAACCCGACTTCATCAACAAGTAGACACGTTCACGATTTTCACATTGTAATCAAGTTCCAAAGTAGCGCAACGCAACACTAATTAGCAGGAATGGAGGAAAAAAAAAACCAACCCTCTTGACAACAAACAAGTTCTAAACAAAAACTTTTATTCTCACTTTAATATAATAATAAAAAACTCTAAAAACACAAATCTAAATTTCAATTTTTCTTCTTTTGTTATTCTTAAACAAGGCATAAGATAAGATATTGAATACATTAGCGTATGTGTGGATGAAGAGAGAAATTATGAGCAAAGAAATTAAAAAAAAAGAAAGAAGGAACAACAATAAAAAATAATAAAGTTTTTGGTTGTTTATGTTATTAGAAAGAGTGATTTTGTGACTGATTTTGGTAAGCTATGAACGAAATCAAATTTAATAATAACGATATAAGATTATCCACCTCATCATAGACTCATAGTACTAGTGTTTATTTTCTTATTGATGCAGTGTAAATCAAATTTACAAGGGAAAAGAGATTGTGCTACATAGATAAAAGAGATTGTGCTACGTAGATAACTAATTTTATTTTATTTTTTTATTTTTTATTTTTTCTCTTTTATATACTAAAAATATATAGTATCTAGAAATATGAGTATAATTATTGTTTTCAGAAAAATAAGTAAAAAAACCAATGAGTGGTTGGTCTGAATAGCTCAAATTTATTTTGTCTTATTTTTTTATATAAAATATTGAATTTGAATTTATGTAAAGAAAAAACTTCTTTTGAAATATTTATCCATATAGGGCGTTTGTTTCGCAATAATATTCTTATGAATTTTATTTTTAGTAAATATTCTTGGAAATATCATTTTCAGGTATTTTAACATGATTTGTTTGGTTTATAATTTTTATTCTTAGGAATATTTTATGAAATTCCTTGAAAGGTTTAAAATGTATGTTTGTTATATAACACATATTATTGTGAATATAAGTTATAATTATCAAAATAACCTTGTTGTCTCATGTCTTGTAAAAGCTATTTCTAATAATATAATTAATTTTTTAAAAAATAACATCAATTTATTATTAAAAAAATTTCTTTAATTTAGCCTTAGTCAATATATCATGTGTAAAGTAACTTTGTTTTAATTGTTTTTTAAATTTAAGTTTTTTTCTTCCGCGTGTAAAAATGAATAAATAAATCAATCAAATTCCTGAAAAGGTTTAAAATGTATGTTTGTTGTATAACAGATATTATTGTGAGTATAAATTATAATTATCAAAATAACCTTATTGCCTCATATCTTGTAAAAGTTATTTCTAATAATATAATTAGTTTTTTAAAAAAATAACATCAATTTATTATTAAAAAAATTTCCTTAGTTTAGTCTTAGTCAATATATCATGTGTAAAGTAATTTGTGTTAATTGTTTTTTAAATTTAAGTTTTTTTCTTCCACGTGTAAAAAATGAATAAGTCAATCAATCAAATTCCGGAAGGCTTCATAAAGCCCTTTCTTAAGAGTTAAATTTTATATCTCTTATTTTTTATTCTTGTTCAAGTAAGAATGGATATTATGATTTATATTATTTTCATATTAAATCAAATTACTTTAATCACTTTGTCCCAGTCATGTATCTCAGTTGGTGAGCGCATGGGGGTATGCGTGTGTGGGTACGGGGTTCGAATCCCAGTTATACTACTTTCCTATGAACCAAAAATAAATTACTTTAATCACTTTATTTTTTTATATGTTACTGAATAATTTTATTTAAAAATGGAGAAATAAATTATAACTTTACAATTTATATGCTCTGACTTATTTAAAACAATAAAAAATATAAAATATTTCATAACCAATTTATACAAAGTCATCATAAAATACATAATGTACAAGATGACAATAACAATAACCATAAACATAAAAACAGGAAAAAGTTATAGTAATAATAAAGATTATAGAGAAGGAAAAAAATATGGGGTGACAGTTGTAAAGGGCGACGTGAAAAGGAATGGAACGAGAGAGTGACGAAAAACGCCATAGGAATTAGTTTGGTGAAATAATAATAATAATAATAACGATTTTTTTAATAATTAAAATCCAAAAACCGTTTAAAAAATATAAAACTTATTAAATATTTATATTTTTTATAAAATATTTTTATTTTAAGTTTTTTTAACATGTATAAAATTATTATTAAAAATCATGGTGAGAATAAAAGAAAATAAAATAAAATAAAAAATATTATTAATACTTTAATAACTTAATAAAGTATATTTTTTATTTATAGAAAAATTAAACTGTAAAAATAAAAATAAAATAATAATTAATTAATATATTTAGAATAATGTTATCACGATTATAATTCATTAGTTATTATCTTTATTTTTAATTATTATATATATTAAAATAATAATAATAATAATAATGTGAATTAAATTAAGTGAGGTTGTCCAATTGCAGAGTGGGAAGGAAGGGCCCAGCGGCCACGGTGTCAGTTCCGTAAGCAGTAATGTGTACGGGTTTACCGGCACTTCAGGTAACAACCATCCTATAAATATCCCAATTCTTTTACGCCTTATTTTCAGCCACTAATACCTAATTTCTCTCTTCTCTCCTCTCTCTCTTCTATCATCACAATTCACAAACACAAACAATTCATCTTTCTATTTCGTCTCTGCTTTTTTTTTTCTCTGTTTTCCTTTGTTTGTGTTTGTGATCGTGTTTGTGTTGGGCTGTGTATGGCAGTGAGATTAGCAGGGCATGAGGTATCCGATCTGTGTCTTGGGAAACCCACGCTCAGGTCCCTTTCTCTCTCCGACACCGTCGCCGACGCTCTCTCCGCCCTCAAGAGGTCCGGTGACTGCTTCATTAGCGTCTGGAACTGCCATCACTCCCTCACCAGAAACGACTTGACTCACACTCACAACAAACCAAAAACGCAGAAAGACGACCACAACGAGAAGGAAGAAGAAGAAGGGAAATGCAGATGCGTCGGTAAAATTTGCATGGTAGATATCATCTGCTTCCTTTGCAAGCCTCACAACCTTTCTTCCCTTTCCTCCGCCCTTCAATCCCCAATCTCTGTTCTTCTCCCTCAAGATTCCCCCCTCGTCTGCCATCTTAACCCTAATGCCAGGTTCTTCCCCCTTTTCCCTCTTCTCATTTCCATTCCTTCTCTTAATTATTACTACTAACTCTCATTAATTGAAAATATCAACGATATTTTGATTTTTTCCATTTTTCATATAACGTTTTCTTATTGGACCGTTGACTTTTCATGAAAGATTTCAGCTGTCATATAACAACCAAAAATCAATTTTGCATTCGCCTTAAGACCTGTATAATAAATTTTTTTAGACGCGTTATTAGCTGAGCTGGGAATTATTGTACAATCTTGTTCAATGTGATTTTTTTTTTTTGTGACAGCTTATTGGAGGCCATAGAATGCATGTATGAAGGGGTGCAGAACTTGGTGATACCCTTAGAAAAACAGAGGAATTCAAAGAAGAGTGTGCTAGAACCTCTGGATTCGAACATTTTGCACAACAATAACCGTTCTTATTGCTGGCTGACACAAGAGGACGTTATACGCTACCTTCTGAATTCAATTGGGGTTTTTTCTCCCACACCGGGAAATCCCATTAACACCCTCGGCGTCATTGACACACAAAACCTCTTCGTTGTCTACTACGACGACTCTGCCTCCTCTGCTTTGGATCTTCTCCCTCTGTCTCTAATTCACGGAAGCTCCGTTGCTATTGTCGACTCAGAAGGGAAATTCGTCGGAGAAATCTCTCCTTTCATGCTCAACTCTTGCGACGAGGCCGTTGTCCCCGCCATCGCCACCCTCTCCGCCGGCGACCTCATGGCCTACATCGACTGTGGAGGCCCGCCTGAGGACATGCTGCACCTCGTCAAGGAGAGACTCCAAGAGCAGAACTTGACGGCGGCTATGGATTTTCTCAGCGAGGAAACAGGGCTTTCGTCTTGGTCGTCGTTTTCTTCGAGTTCTTCTGATGAAGATTTTTGCTCTGGAGGGAAGAATTGGAAGTTTGGAGGGTACTCTGCGAGGGTGATGAGAAGGGCAGAGGCCATTGTTTGTTACCCGTGGAGCTCTTTGGTGGCGGTTATGATTCAGGCACTAGCGCACAGGGTTAGTTACGTTTGGGTTGTAGAAGAAGATGGGACTTTAACTGGGGTTGTTACTTTCGAAGGCATGTTCAAAATTTTCAGAGAACAAATGAAATCCATGTGCTAACAGTAACAGTAACTGAGACAAACAACGTTGATGAAAAGTATAATACCAGCTTCAAATTCAAAGTTCACGACGCTAATCAATAAAAAGCTAGCTAGTCATCTCTTTTTTTTTTGTTTTTGTTGAAGAAACAAACATGAAGTGGTAGATAACAAACAGTACGTGGAGTGTGACTACATTAACAAAATTGTTCTTCGTTCATAAAGGTGTGCCAAAAACAAAAGATCCTTTTTCTGTTTCTTTACGTGCTTTGCTTAAGAATGTGATGTCCTTTGCTTAAGATGGTTGCTTAAACAAAATAAATTTAATTTAAAATTATGAATATTTCTTCATAAAATTGTATCAGAAACGAAAAGAAAACTAACTATTACTATTAAAAAAATTATATCTGCATTTTTTTCTCTTCAAAGAAAACAAATTGTATTGGGAAAGCATAATCATAGTCCATAGAAGAGCGTAAGCTAAGCTAATTAGAAGGGGCTGCGTGCATATGAATGTCATTCCTCATTAGTCATTAATACCATATTAGAACTGTGTGAAAGATTCGATCGGATCCCTTCGATACATCAAATTCAATTGTCAGAAGAAGCTAAACATGAAAGAGACAATGAAAAGTGGGAGATAAATGACACTTGCCAAAATTAAATTGATTGGAAGATAAGTAAGAAGATTTAATAAGAGGTTTTAACGTGTGCAATCACGGATTAAGAAACCATAAATAGAAAAAAATAAAAATTCAACAAAATTTTAACCAGATATTTTAAAAATGTAAGTACGAAAATCTTTTTTCTAATTAAATATTAAATTTAAGCATTAAAGTTTTATTTTTTTTCTACTTATAATTTTTATTGCACGTTAAAAAAAAAATCCTATAAACTATTATTTACCTATTTCAAGGAGCTACTACCATAGCACATGAATGCTTTTATTTCATATACTCCACAGAACAATGACATGATTAATTATTTTGGTTATGCTCCAGTTTTTGCTGACAACTTAATTAAGCAAGTAATCGGATTAGCGTCGAATCACGTTAAATTACGTTAAGATAAATAAATTAATGATTGAGATAAATTTGATACATAAATCGAGACAAATTCAATAAATTCAAAAAAAAGTAGCGTTATCTGAACAAACAATTATCATTATAATTATAATAATAATAATAAAAAAAAAGAAGTTAGAACAATCATTGTGATTCTTGAGCCCACTAGGAATATCCCAATTCTTTGAATAAATATTGTGGTTCTCTCTGGTTACCATAATTAAGTATATATATCATCATCGTTCCGTAGTACCTTTACAATAATATCAAACCATGTGTAAACTTGATTGATGATTATTGCACAAACACACAATTAGAGCTTCGTCTTCACTTCGCCTTGTTGGTTAGACGATGTTTTAATTTTAATCTTAATCTTATCAAAAATTTTAGAGTCAATTTTATAGTAAATATATAAAATAATTTATGTAAAAAAATTGAACCTTTTATTTTTTGCCTATTTTTGGGATATTTTAAATATTTTAATTATACTGTTAGAAGTGATTGTCTGCTCAATTAATTTTATCTTCTCGAGCCCATCCATTTTTTTTATCTCTCTTAAATTGTTTTAAATTCTCAATGAGATTTCTATTCATTAAATTTTGCAAAGACTAAGTTTAATTATAATGTGCGAAATTTTGAAAATAGAGAATATAACCAGATGTTGCTTTCTTTATATATGAATACAATATATTAAAAAATTTGTCAAGAGAACTTTAAATGAATATTAACATAAAATAATACTTACACTGACCTTATGGCTGGTGTTCTTTATGTTTATTGGCCAGTTTATTGAAATTTAAATATAATTGATTATAAAAATAAATAAAAGTATGATTATTTTTTTAATTAATTATAGTAAAAATTATAAGTTGTTTATGGTTGAAATAAAAATAATCATATTTTTAATCTTCTTTTTTTGAATATAGTTGATTATTTTAAAAAGCAGCTTAAAATTGTTTCTCAAAATAAATAGAAATTTAATTATTTGTTCTTCTTCTAATTATTATTTTGAGAAGCACAGACAAACCTATTAAAAATTTATAAAAATATTTTTTAAAATTAAAATAAATTTATATTTTATAATAAGTATAAACCAACGGACTCTATAGTAGAAATTAGCTTTAAATATATAAGCAGCTTTATTTTAAAAAATTACACATAACTTTTATACTGTATGTATTATTTTTGTACGTTGGTTTTTATTGTGTAAAAGTCATTATAACTATATATATATATATATATATATATATATATATATATATATAAAAGGTAAAATGACATTTTTGGTTCATTAACTCTTTGCGCCAATTCAGTTTGGTTTCTTAACTTTTTTTTATTCATTTTAGTCCCTTAACTTTTATTTTTATTCAATTTGGTCCCTTCAGAAATAGATTTTGATCAATTAACATCTTGACAGATGTAACAGTAGAGACCAAATTGAACCAAAAATAAAAGTTAAGGGGCTAAAACGGACCGAAATAAGTTAAGAGACCAAAATGAATTAATACAAAGAGTTAAGGGGCCAAAAATGTCATTTTGCCAAAAAAAAAACAAACAAAACATTATGGGTGTGTTTGATATTAGGAAGAGACAGTACAAGTCAAAAAAGCATAGCACAACTTATTATATTGTTTAGTGTTTGATAACCAATGCACATAACAAAAAATACAATGCAGATTTTAAAATAATACCCTTTATATTTTATATTATTATTTTACATAAAAAATATGATTTTTTTAATTATTTTTTAAAAAAATTATCATTATTTTCCACTAAAAAATTATATATATATACATGTGGTAAGTTGAGAGAGAAAAAATGGGGGAAGGTGATTACTCAATAGTTAGAGAGAATATAGATATTTCTGACATTTAAATAGTTGTGCTGTGGAACAAAAAGTTGTCCCATGGTTTAGTGTGCTACAAAATTTTGGTTTTTTGTACTGTCCAGTAACTCCACTTTTGTTCTATCTCTTGGTCATTTTTTGAATCAAACATTGAACTAACAAATTTGTTTTGTACTGTTCCATAAATTTAGCAAATCAAAGGGACCCTATAACTAGTTAACTACCTCCACAGACGAATTTAAAGGGGGCAAGGGGTTTCCCCCTTCCTCCTTAAAATAATAGTTAAATATTATATATTTGTAACCATGTAGTCACAAAAGCTACTTGGCCGAGCGGCTCCCCTTATTCCATCTATTAAAAAAAATATTAAATTTACAATCTTAGAAGAATTTTAACTTTGTGTTTCATGTTGGTTTTCTTTTTCAAAATTTATATGTTTTTTCTCTTTATTTATAAATTCACTCTATACTTAATATTTTTCAACGTTTTCATTTAAGTCTTGCCCCCCCCCCCCCACCCCCACCCCCCACTTGACGTTTTTGGATCCGTCCTTAATTACCTCATCTGTTTTGTCTTTTGTATTTGCACTGTGTACACAGTATCCTTAAAAAGAATACAAACTTACATAAATGTTTAAGATTTTTTTTTACAAAGAGATATTTCATTACTCATAAAAAAATCAATATACAAGGATGTACACCAAATTTACACAACATAAACCTCAGAAAGCATAACCCAGTCACAAATTATTGGATAAACATAAGACAAACAAACCAGTTGCAAATTGAGCCTATATATCCAAGCATCTAAAACACAATACACGTTTTAAGCATATAATTTAGCTATCTTTATGAGCCAAAATATTAGACACTCCGTCAATTCAAAAAAATACCGGCAAAACTAAATCTTTTTTTGAGAGCCTAGATGTCCTTTAAGATATTCCAAATTTGCAAAAACTTCTTCAAGTCTCAAATAGATGAAATAAGTTCTAAGTTATTAGATTTCATTACACAGTCAAGACATTTTAGATTAAGCGCAATAATCATTGCATCTCGCAAGACTATAGCATCTTCCATTGTAGCAGTACCAGCACATATTTGTTGACCATACCACAACAAAATTAAATCTTTATGATCCCTAGCAACCACCCATATGGATCATTTATTTCGCAATTTATCAAAAAAAGCAACAATATTTCATATCACTTTACCTTTAGAAGGAGGTCGCTGTCTATTTTTTTGTTTTTGATCATGATATAAAAGGATGATTTCTTTTTGTCAACATAAAATGGGTCAGCACTTTTCCCACCACACTCTTCTCTCAAGGCACCACACGTCATTTCCCCCCCCTCCCCGTAGAAATGTCTTTTGCTCGAATTTTTAAAATTCGAATGTGCCAACTTTGAACGTTACAATTTTTTCGAATAATCACATTTGCCAATATAAATACCCAGATTTTTAAAATCTGAATACATAAAATCCGAGTTCTACGGAGTTCTGATAGCGGTGAAGGTCACGCTAAAATTGAAACAAAGAAAAATAAAGAGTGAGAGGATATTAAAATTCACCTAATAATAAGTGAAATGCTCCAAATATAGCACAACTTCAACAAAGATTTGTAATATAGTTGCTTTATTAGGTGAATGAGTAAGATTGTGAGTAATTATGTTTGGGAGAGTTTAGAGTTTTGAAAATGTTTGAGAATGAAAAAATGGTAATGGTTTAGGGGAAGAGGAAATATTTTAATCGTAAATATTATGAATTTCTCTATTTCGCTCAGATTTTAAAAGTCTAAATTCAAAATATTGTGTATACACGAATTTTAAGAGTCTATATAGGTGTTGTGGATTTGAGTGGATTTTAAAAATCCGAATCAGATATATTGGTTGACTCGGATTTTAAAAATCTGAATGAAGGGCATTTTTAGAAAAAAATACGACGTGTGATGCCCTTAGAAAAGAGGGTAGGAGGGATTGAGACCACCCAATTTTGGAAATCTCACCATCCCTTTATATGTAAGAATCATAAATTTATATACTAAAAAGGATGGTGTCATTCCCGATATGGATGATGTCATTCCCAATAGAGATGGTGCTAATCCCATCCACCGAAAAGAGTGTGGTCGGGAAAGTGCTGGCTATAAAAGGATGATCTAAGAGAGCCCAATATACCAGTACAAAGAGATGTACTAAGAAGCAGAAAAAACCCAATTGACTTTTTGGACACAAAAGGCCCACTTTTTGGCTCAAGACAAAAACCCGATTGAACTGGATTGGTCCTGCAAGGCTGCTACATGATGACAACTGCAAGAAAATAAATACTCGTACTTCAAAATATTTTGAAATAAAACAAAAACATACTTTAAAATATAAGCCTGTTTGGGAGAAGCCCAGTCTGATGAGTTGCCTGTCTTTTTTGTTTTTGCATTCGGATTTGGTGCATTGGCCTTGTTATGTAAAAAGAACTTCACTTTACATAGGAATAAAATAGAGACAACTGACCTGAAAAAAGATAAAAAAAAAGTAATAAAATGAAATATAAAATAATTTATTTAGATTAAGAAGATATTACAGGTTACAGCCAGTAAAAAATAAGCATTATTAGGGAGTTTAGATCAGAACCGGGAAAAAAACGATAAACTTTCCTAGCCAACCAAAAATGGCAAATTTTTGGCCAATTTGATTAAAATAAAAATATTTTATTTTTTTCATTAAAATTAAAAATTAAGAAAGAGATATAAATTAATATTATATTAGAATTGATGAAAAATTAGTCAAATTGAGTTGGCAAAAAATCAGAACTCAGAAAAAAAAAGTACTGGATGCATGCATCTCTCTCTCACACAAGTCACAACAGATGTTTCACTCACTACTAGATTACTTGATAAATGGGCAACACTTTAAGATTTAGAAATGCAAGAATTTACTTTTCTGTGTGTATCCATAACTACTAGTACATTAGACTATGTAAAATGCAAGGTTGTTAATTGAGTTGTTTAATAAATATTTTATAATATTTTAGTAGGTCTTTTATGTACACGTACTCTTTTAATTTAAGCAATTCTTACGCTACAATACAAAATTCTTATAAAACAACAATACAAAGTTTTTACACTACAATTATGTTTTTTTTAGTCTTACTTCTCTTTCGAACAATTGAGGGTTTAAACAACTCAATATTGTAGGGGGAATCTACTAAAGAAATTAATTCCGAAACTCAGTGTTACGGTGCTTAATATGACATTGCCATTTTTTCCCCTTGCTTTTATCTCTTTAAAAAAAAAACAGTAAGAAGAGGAGAAATCTCCAACACTAGCAGACATGACGCTAATAGCAGTAGGGACCCAATATTGAGGATTACTATATAGGGCTGGACCGCAAAAAGTCCTTCCAATTTTGGATCTCTAATTTTTTAAACTTTAAAGATTTGATATATGATCAAGTGAGATGATGACCCAGGTTTACATCCATATTATATTATTATATATTTTTTTAACCTGTATAATATTGCACATGTTTATAAATTAAAAGTAAAAAGTTTTTCTTGAAAAAAATAAAAAAATTAATGAAAATGTGTTTAGCATACAATTAATGATATGTTTTCTTTCTATTTTTAATTTTTCAACATGTGCGATATTGCATAAGTTAAAAAATTTCTATTATCATATATATTAAATGTATTTTTTTTCTATACGCACTGAAACAAGATAATAAATATATTTTTTTAAAACGTTCGTAAAGGACAATGAAGAAAATTAACATGAAAAGAGACAAGAGGAAATAAATGAGGGAACAGCTCCATTATACTCTTATCCGGCAGTACATGCATGTTTGTATTTTGTATTATGTATTAAGAAGTTTGTCCTTTTTGACAAATGATAAAGTTTTATATTTCTACATATAGTTTGCTAGAATAACACTTGGTGATGATGATGTGATCAGTTGGACACCACATAATATTAGTTTACATCATCCCTCTACTACCTCCATCTCAACTCAGCCTACAAGATATTTTGTTTTGACTTAGATACCCCTTCTCTTTCATCTATTATCGCTAAATTGTTTACCTAAGGAATACAAATGAAAATTGTATTTTTGGAATTTGCATTTCAGATAAAAATAAAATTATTACCAACAACCACAGCAGTTATATTATCCTATTATATAGATCGACTATATAAATCACACAATATTATTATACTCGATAAAATAAAAAAATAAATTTTAAAATATTATTAAACAAGAAATTATATTTAATAAGTTATTCTAAAACTTTTTTAAGTTTTTATCATTTTTTACGAGACTAAATTTCATGTTATCAACTCAACTCATAGGTACTTCTCTTAGTCCTTTATGCACATTTTTTAAAAAAAATTATTTGGTTTTTTATTATCTTTGTCTAAATATGTGTCAAGTGTCACACTAATAGGAGTATCTTTTTGTATATATTATCTCTACAACTCTTATTTTTTCTCCATTCTTCTTTTTTTTAATATTGAAAAATCAAGTCATATGGAATGAGAGTCTTCCTACGGTTGACACGTGTCCTATTTTTTTTTTCTCTCCCTCTATTTTTTTTGACATGCATTGGAAAGTGACCCATTTTTTGTACTATTATATTGCAAAAAGCTTCTCAGAGAAGCTTGACGTGAATCCCCACTCATTTCTCTTTCTCTCTTTATCTCTTCTTTCATTTTTTGAAAAACTAAATGCTTCTTCTTCTTATCCCTTTCCATTTTAGTTCTGTTGCCATTTTTTCCTTCCAAAGTACCAATTTTTCTCTTATGTATTCTTCTCCCTCACACTTCTTCCACGCACCAAATCTCGCTTTTCCTGCCTGATATTCATGAGGAGAATTTTTAATTTTTCTGTGCATCATTTTCTAAACTATATTCCGATTTTCATTAAACCATGATTTGCATGTTTTGTTTTTTACAATTTTGAATGCATTTAATCCTTATGCAGGGACATTTACTTACGGGTGGCTATGAAGATGTGCAATTTGATACTGCAGATCACAGTGGTATCAACCACCCCTTTTTGTTTGATATTTTCCTTATTCTCTTCATTTACCTTTTCTCTGATTTTTGCATTTTCATTCACCCATTTCAGTTTTTGGAGTTGTGGCTAATAAATAATGAATACCTAAGAATGGATTAAGGTTGCAAGAAAGGTGTTTATTTTTATTCATAGGAAAGTAGTACAATCGGGATTCGAACCCCGTACTCATACACGCATATCCCCATGCGCTCACCATCTGAGCTACATGACTGGGACCACAAAAGGTGTTTGACAAAATGCCTATGTAGCTTTTATCCATTTATTTTTTATTTTTGATATTTTTGATATTTATGATATACAGGACTTGGGTCCAACCAAGGAAGCAAACAAGAACCTGTACGATGGTGGAGGCAAATCTATTCAAACTTCTAAGGTAGTAATCAAGTTCTATTCCACACTCATTGAACAATAAGGCAACTGATTATGTGATTGTTTGCTTTCATGCATATGCGAATAATTTCATATCATTGGAGTTTTATTACTTTGTTTTTGTATGTAGTAATTATTTGTAATAGATTTTTTTCTTTTGATTTTATTCTTAATTTTTTTCTTTTAAATTTTAAATAAAAATTATTTTCAAAACTACAAATCATATATAAATTTTTTATATCATCCTAAAATACCGATAATTAATTAGAATCAGTATATTATTTATTGTAATTGACAATGTAAAAAATTGTCGTTTTTAAGTAATAGTTATTAATTAACACTGTGATATGCTCAAAGTTGCAAGCAAATTTTCTACCACTTAATTCTACTATAAACTTCTACTATAATAAAAAGAAATTTGCCACCACATTTGAGTTCATCTAACTTTAATTTCAGTTTTGCTTTATCAGATGATTTTAGTTGTTGTTTCTGAAAGACACACTACATGAAATTCTCTCCATTTGAGTTTTTTCTTTTTTTAGTTTTGTTCAAGGATTGGTGGTTTCTAACAATGGGGCTTTTGGTTTCACTTGGGTTCTTCTTTCTAATTTTGGTGTAGTTAAAAGAAATAAAGTTGAAAGTTTGAATTTTTTTTTTAATTGTATTATTCATGGGGTTGTATTTTACAATGATGCAAAATTATTATGGTTTCTAACAATTGCTTTGATGAGATGGGTATAAATTATTTTGGACCTATTGTTTTCTTTTATTTTTTATTATTTTTATAACTTTGGAGTAATCATATATAATGAAATTTTAAGAATACAAAAGAAGGAAGTTAAGCTGCTGCATAGTTGCTCCTATTTTCTTAGTTGTATAGTTAGGATTTTAGACGGTGAGTTGGAGATTGCTGCCAACAAAGATGAGCAAACGATGATAGTGATGAGTGAGCTCCTCTAAGAAGCTTCTCACTAATCCCACTTCTAAGGACGAGGATCGGAATCAGGAGAAGGAATCCCTCGAGAATTATAACAAGGTTATGAAATGGCCAACGCCATGGTTTTAGGTTCCTACACCATCCGAAACCACTGAGATTTTCTACTTTGAAGTGTTATTTTAGTTGTAACCTGTAAATATTGTGTTGAAGCATGTTATCTTTCTACAAACTGCAGTGTGTAGCACAACTTCTAATGGGGGTAGAAGAAGCAAAAGAAATGTAAGACTTGGGTAAAAGCTACTTTTCTTATAGCAAAAACAATAGCTGAATAGTTAATGATTCATTCAGCAATTAGAGTTTTGAGTTTGATTGAATGGATTATTTTATTTCAAAAGAATCTTCAAGTACTTTTGGGGAAAGAAGATGGAGAAAGAAGCAATTGAAAGCCATCAGGCAACAACCTTTTAAGCTAAGAACTGAGGTAGTTTCTGCAGCATTTGATTGATTGGTCATTTTAAAGTTCACATTTAATTTTTATCTTCTTATCATTGTTGTTATTATTATAATTTTTGAGGTTCCGATGACTTTGGATAGTAACATTTTTAATGGAATGGTATTGTAGCAAAGAGGAAAATTAAAAGAAGAGTTTGCAAAGAAGATACAGGAGATGATGATAGAAGAAGAAAAGCAGCGGATACCATTGCTCAGGGTCTTCCATAGATAACAGATGAACCAGAGGTAAGGTCATTTTGCTTTGGAATGAAAGTCCTTTGTTTGAGTTCTATATGAATTGTAGTCCAAATAAAATGTCAAAAACTTCAATGACATGTTTGGTCTCATGTTTGCAATAGCTAAAATAAATTAATTACTTGGCATTCCTCGGTGCTATTGTGCATTTCTTATGAAATTGGTCATATATGAGAATTAAAAATGACAAATTGTGAGTTAGATTGAAAATAGTTTAGTTAGTGGAAAGGAGAATGCAAAATGACAGATTGTGAGTTCATATTGAAAAGACCATACTTTTTCATGGAAAGTTGAAATTTCATGCCATTAAAAATTAGATGTTTTGTCGTCTTTTGTACTAATGCTTTTAGACTCTTCCGAATTTGAAGTTGAGAATACATAATCATATTTTGCATATATCCATGTATTTTCTTATATTACCTTTGTTATAGACTAAGTGCTTGAACACATTTATTCCAATGTTAATTACAGTTCAACTTATTTGGTTAATGTCCAATTTGTGATCTTAAATGACAACATATACTTTGTAAGACTACTCAACCATGTTTAAACCTCCCATTCATTTTCTTTTTCAATTTTTGGTGCTTCTTTACTTTTTGTTTTTCTTTATGCTCCGCCTTTACACTCATTTTTTTAAATCTTTGTATATTTTTTAATTCTTTGTATTATTTATGTTGTTTCATCATGCAACCAATTAATCTCTTTTCAATAATTGTATCTCACATCTTTTATGCTCTCACCCCATCTCTTAATGGTTTACTTATCTTGCCTGTTGCAAGTTATGTACAATATTTTTCATGTCATGAATATTGATAAGGTATTCAGACGAGACTCTTTTTTATGCAAAATTCTTTTATTTATTTATTTTTTTGGCTTTCCAAGTTAGAGGTTAGATCATAATATGTTCAAACATGTGCATAGAGAAGGAAATCTCCATTAAAGACTTCAAGTAGCCTTTTTCGGTATTTCTTGGCTTCGAGGGTTGTTTTGCATACTTGATTTGTGACATACCTTAATAATGATTGTGCTACCTCAATAATAATAATCTTATTAAGTTGTGTCATTTTTTTTTTAATTTTCACAGTTTTTTTATTTATTTTATATTTGCTTATCTTTAAAAAGTTGCTTTAGCTTCCACCTTGGAAAATCTTTGAATTCAAAACCTTTTAAGATACTGAGTAAGTAATAGAGATTTAATTAGTGTGTGATTTTATTATTTTTGATCTATATCTTATGCTCTAAGGTAATGTTTTTGTCAAATTTATTTTATTTTTCATATCAATGTATGAATAATTGATAAGTTATTATCTACTACATATATGTTTCTTTCATATATGTTCCTTTCACAAACAAAATATCTACTTATATATAGGTCAAAGGATACTTCAAGATTACAACCAATTGATGACAGGATGCACGATTAGTATTTTATAATCCATGCATTATATATATTCAATAATTTTCATGTCATAAAAAAATAGCAAATACATATTATGGTTTTTGCTTATATTTGCTTATCTTTGAAAAGTTGTATCATCTTTCACCTTCGATAATCTTTGGATTTAGAAACTTTTAAGATATTGAAGAAGTAACAGAGGTTTAAGTAGTGTGTGATTTTATTACCATTATATTTCATTAGATGATTGATTATGAGAGACCTAAAATAAAGGTCTAAACTTTTTCATGGTCAATAGGTGTTGACGGTGACCATGGCATAAGGGAAACTTAAACGAAGATGACAGGGCGAAGCAACCCTCGGCCTCTTTTTCTCTTCGCGCTAATTTTTCGTTTCTTTTTTTTAATTGCTTTGACTTTTTTCGGTTCAAGTTTTCTTCTTTTAGAGGATTGTGCGATATATTTGTTTGCTCTATTTTCTTATGTTTTTTTTTTCTTTTCCAGTTTCCTGTATTCCTCATTTGGTTGTGAATTTTAGTTTTGTGGTTGGTTATGGTTGCTTTAGCTCCTTTGAACTGTGAATCATTCAAACCCTTTAAAAACTGTAATTGAAAAGTTTGTTGTGGTGAGAATAATTTGCTTAAGTTCTTTATTTTTTCATTTTGCCAAATCTTATTTCATTCCATATTAATGTGATAGCAACAAAGATGTGAAGGCTTCCACTCTTCATATTGTAACAAGTTCAGATGGTTTTCTAATTTTTTTCTAAAATTTGTTTCTAATTCTTTTTTTCCCCTAATTATGTTCACTATTGAATATTTAGTGCAAAATATTTGCTTCTTTGAATCTAATTATTTAGTTGGATTGTAAACTAGAGTTGTGAGTTGTGACAAATTGAGCCATATTTACTATTGAATATTCTACTTGTAAATATGGTCACAAAATCACGAATGCGTTGACGAAGACCCATGTGAAAGCACGGGTCAATTTACATTATAAACTGCTTGGATTTTATCACATTGATTTAGGTGATCAAATAGACTTAACTTTTGCAATAAGTACAAAGTAACAATAATAACAAAAAGATAGACTATCTATGGAACTTTGATAGCAAACAAAAAAGTCTTTGAAAAATATAACTATGTTGCATTTATATCTTTCAAATAATTATATTAATTTTAATTAAAATTACTGATGTTGAGTACGGGAATAATCATTTTTTAATAATCAAATTATGTTATTTACTATATTCATTTGACATCATTACCTTCTTACACATGATTTTAATGTTGAATATGTATTTTAGAGTATACCGCTTGAAATTTACAATATTGCTTTATGTCATCTTAGATTTAGAAAAAAAATACAAAGAAACAATTACAATAAAAAGATAGACTATCCACGGGAAAATGCTATCATATTGACAAAGAATAAAATTAAAAAATATAATTATATTGCATTTATATTTTTTTGTCAACTATATTAAATTCAAAAAAGATTACTAAGATTGAAAACGAGATAAATTATTTTTTAATAACAAAATTACGTTATTTATTATATTCATTTGATATGATTATCTTTTCACATAAAAATTTAACATTAAATATGTATTTTAGAGTATACTGTTAGAATTTTACCACATTTCTTTACGTCATCAAATAAAATTACTAATATTGAATATGAAATAAATATTTTTTTAATAACCAAATTATGTTATTTACTGTGTTATTATTTGACATGAATACCTTCTTATATGTGAATTTAATATTGAATATACATTTTAGAGTTAACTGTTTGGATTTTACCACATTTCTTTAAGTCCTCAAATAGACTTAAATTTTGCAATAAGTACAAAAGTAACAATAATAAGAAAAAAGATAGGCTATCTACCCGACTTTGTTATCATATTTAGCAAAAAAAAAAAAAGTCTTTGAAAAATATAACTACATTGTATTTATATTTTTTTATAATTATATTAATTTTAATTAAATTACTGACATTGAGTATGGGAATAATCATTTTTTAATAACTAAATTACGTTACTAATATTCATTTGACATCATTACTTTCTCAAAATTAGATTTTGCAAAAAGTACAAAGAAAAATAATAAAAAAAGTATTTGTTAAAAAATTATTTGAAAAATATCACTATCTACAAGTGATTTGTTTAAAAGTTATTAAAACATATACACATATTCGTGGCATGTATGTATGTGTGTATGTTATATATATGTATGTGTGTATGTACATATGTATGTATGTGTGTATGTATATATATATTGCAAAATCTATTGATTGGTGTAAGAATTGGTGTCATTTGATCTCAACAATATATATATATATATATATATGAAAATGCACAAAAAAATCGAACCCCATCCATCGCACGGGTTTGTAACTAATTATTCCTTAAAAGTCTAACACTGCTCAATTTGGCAGAACATAACTAGATCCATGGCAGTGGTTTCAAAGAGAAAAATAAATTAAAATAGATGTATGGCAGCACCATAATTTTTTTTTTTAAACTTCTTAGTTACTTTATGGTCAGAAATGGCGCATGATGCTTTTCTCTATTTTAATCAACCCAACTTGTATTCTATTTATGACATCTTCAACTCATATTCTATTTGTGAAGTATTTATCTAATGTTAATTTACAACACATTTGATGATAAAATAGATAAAAAAAAAAGATAGCTATTAATTAATTGGTTTTTTTTTTTTAATTTGTGTCCATGAAAAGTTAATAATGATTGGATTGAATTTTTTAATGGTTGAATTCAATTCTTTTTACTATACTTTATGTGCACCCACTAAATCCTTCATTATCTACTACCAGGAGTGGAGTTACGTTGACACAATGAGGGGGCCGGCCCCATTGTAAGAACAAAATGTTAACATATATATATATAATTTCTTAAAATATAAGTAAAAATTAATAGCATTCTAAGTAATTGATCCCCTCTCTCAAATTTTGGGTTAACTTTGTCCTTGCCTACTACTTAATAACTTTCCATGACATAAAATCTTATTGATTAATAATTATTGTTATCTTGCAAGTTAAAAAAATCCTAATTAATTTCATTGTTTAAAAATGTTGATAGTTAGTAATCTCTTATTTCAAAAAAATTAAATATTTATCTATTTATTTAGAAATAATCAAATGTATAAATTACTTGATTTTTAGTTTATTTAAAAAACTTTAAAATTCTTCTCAAAATATTTAATTATAATAAATAATTATTTATATTATAATAAATAAACATAAATAACTTTTAATTTCTATTTATAATCACTTCAAAAATTCACTTCTCTCTTCACCTCCAAAATTATTTAGTTATAAAAAATAACAAAGTAATCTTATGGCACAATTTTGTTTTACGTGGAAAATGATGAATTCATGAAATCATATACTTACATTTTTTGCGTACATCGATGATATCTTTTGATCTACTGTTAAAATTTAATCTTTTTTAAATAAAAAAATTATCGAAGTAGATGCGACATCTCCCAACATAGATATATGTTAAAAATTTTAAACTAAAAATTTATTCCATTAAAAAAAAATTTTTTTTAAAAAAAATGTGAAAGATAAATAAGGCTGTGTTTGGATCGCAATTTGGTAGAGTGAAGTTTGATAGAATAAAATTTAATAGAATGAAGTTTGACAAATAAAATTTAATAGAATAAATTTATGTTTGGAAATAATATTGTAAAAGTGAATTTGATAGAATTAACTTTGTTTAGATAATGAAAGAAGTATTTTTAGGTATAAAGTTACTAAAAACGACATGATTTATAATTTAAAAAATGATATGAAAGAAGTAATGAGAGCAATAAATGATAGAGTTGTAAATTACATTTTTACTTGTGTAAAAGAAGAATGAAAAGTAACTCAGTTACTTCTCCCAAACTTCATTTTGGTAATTTGAAAATGAAAAAAAATCTCAATAAAAAAATTACCTAAATACAATTTTATTTTCACAAACCTCATTTTTTTTCTCCAAACTTTATTTTAACAAAAGAAAAATGATATCCAACATACTCTAAATAAATAATAAAGTAATAATAAAAGGAAAGAAAAATGCCCTTAAAAAACAAAAGGGAAAGAAAATTGAGGGGATGGCAAAAGTGTAAATTGATGAGTGCAAAGTGGGGAAAGTGAGGGCAGTGGATGCGTGGGCGTCAACGGTGCGTGGAGGGAAAGCCATCATCAAAGTGGATAAGACTCTTCTTTTCTCTCTCTCTCCTCACTCATTCATCCAACGGAGAGCGAGACGCCACGTGTCTACCTCTAATCTCTGGTTCATGTCTTTAAAGAATAGGGTATAGTAGGGAACTGCTACTACGAGAGAGAGAGAGATTATGAAACTTCAGAGCTCGGTGTAGGTTGTTGCTGGTTTTTCGATTCAAAAGCGTTTTTCATCTGAGAGTGGGAAATATGTACATAGCTTCTTCCATGGGAAGATCTTTCAAGGAATCCCTAAAACTGCTTGAAGCTGATATCCACCATGCCAATACCTTGTCAGTTTCTTCTCCCTTTCATTTTTCATTTCTTTTTATGAAACAAACCATTCAATTTTTCCAAAAGAGATTGTATTTTATTGTTTGAAATTTGATAACGAGTGAGATTATTTTGCTTTGAGAATTATTCTCTGAGGCTCTTAGCCCCTGATTTCTATCCCAGTCTCAATTTCGCCTTCCTCTCCAATCAACCATCGACTTTCTTTCATAAATTCGGTGAACTTAATTCACTATCAGTTCGTGGTTCTAGTAACTTTCAGTTTTTCGTTCATCTACTTTACTCAGTGTACCTTACCCAGCCAGTACCTAACAAAACTGTAGAAAGCTGTAGTGGAATTTTCCCTCTGGCTTTCACTTCATGTTTTGTTTGCTTACTATTAGTGACACGCATTCGTCGAACTTCTGGTTTTTAATTTTGTTAATGAGTCAAGCTTGGCTCTAATTATCGCTGAATCATGTAGTTATGACCTACGAGGAGAGAGTTTTGTTACTGTTGTGATTATTTCATTTATCTGGATTTTTATTTGTCAAATGATATTTAGTGCCAAAGGGCACTATTTAGGAACCCAAATATTCTAAAAAGATATTAGAATTTGTAGTTTTTCGTATTCCTGAGTGACGGAACATTGTGCTCTTGTAATTATTTTTCTACTGATAATTTTAACTTTTTAACTACCACCCGGTATATCAAGACCCTTTTTATTTTGACAGCATTTTTCTCTTATGGTCCCGAGTGATTTGGTCAGTTAGCTAATGTTACTAGATGATGATTTTTCTCTGTATGAATTGCGTTGTCTTTTGCGGATACGGTGTCAGGCCCCTTGTGTTGTTGTTATTATTATTATTATTATTATTATTATTATTATTATTTTTCATTGTTTTGACTGAAGTAGTTCCTAGTGCCTAGTGGGATGAGGCTGCTTGTTGTTTTTGGTTGTTTTGATTGAAGTTGTTAGTTATTTATTGTGTAGCGATGATCCTTCAGTGAAATTTGTTTCATGAAGTTACGGACAACAAACTTGAGTTGTGAATGGTGTCTTTTTGTAACGCGATTATTCTTCTATGTCTCTATTCATGCTTCCTGCTTATAGTATAAAAGCTATTGCATCATCATGTAATTGGATGTGCAGGGCGTCAGATTTTCCGAGGGAATATGATGGTGCGTGCCTTCAGATGAGAATGTCATACAGTCCTGCCGCACATGTATTTCTTTTTTTGGTGCAATGGACAGATTGCAATCTTGCCGGAGCCCTTGGACTGTTAAGAATCCTAATTTACAAGGCAATTTTTTGTTTGTTTTTGATGTTGTTAGAATATATGAAAGTTCATATTGAAAGATTAACTGAGAAATTTGTTTTAGGTGACAAATTCGTCTCATTCTGCAGGTATATGTGGATGGGACAACTACCATGTCTACCCATGAAAGAAAAGCTAGCATTAGGGAATTCTATGGTATATCCAACTTTGTTTTGTTTTCTTTTGTTTCTTTGATATAATAAGCTATTTGGAATCTTATTCTATGTTAATTGCTGATGTATTGAGTTTCTGCATTAATTAGCGGTCATATATCCCTCCTTATTGCAACTGCAAAAAGGTGTTACTGATACGGAGGATAAAAAACAGAAGGTTGTGTGCATGGAGAGGTACCGCAGAAGAGATGAGGAGGAACTCACACAATATTCAGACATAGACATTGAAAGAGAAGAAGAATGTGGAATATGCATGGAGATGAATAGCAAGATAGTGTTGCCTGACTGCAACCATGCCATGTGCCTGATATGTTACCGCGAATGGTATTTTGTCCCATTTTCTCTCTCACTCTCATATGCCCCTTTTTTCATAAAAAAAATCCATTACTTGTTGTGTTGATAGTTGATACTAAGAAGAATGAAGCCGTGGGATGTGCATCACTTCTTTGTATTTCTCTAGCAAAATGCTTTAAGTTGCTCTTTATTTGGTTCTGTACTTCTGTTAATTTCATGCCTAATAGTTGTTAGTTAGTGCTGAATGGCGTAGTGTGTCACTATAGTCTATTGTAAATTATAGTGTGTTGAGTCTGCTTGGATTTTCACAGGTGTGGATTTGCTCAGTTAGTTTGGTCCATAATTGTTTATAAACATGTAAAGTAAGATGGCTTCTGCCATGACTGATTTTGCTAGTAGTATAGCGGTTATCTGTCATTCTGTCTCGCCATAAGTGACGTGGGTTTAGAATTATGTGCAATTGCAGGTGTGATGCCATATATATCATAGGTACAAGTTCTGGTTAGTATTATATTTGAATTTAAATACTCAATTACTAATAAGTAGCAAACAGATAAAATGTTGGAGTTTACAAAAATCGAGAAGGAGAAATTGATTGGAACTGGTATGTTAATAATGAGTAGTCACTTAAGGGGGTTTATCTTGTATCTTCCTTGGTCCCAAGCTATGAGACATGGATACCCCCAAAAGTGATGATGTCTTTGAACTGTACGTGATCTGATACTGGTATACAAAATCTCTATGCTGTATTTTCTGTTCTCATTTGTTCCTGTCCCACGTCTGTGTATGAAATTTTAGATGGCGCACTACAGCTCCTCCTGGTGCATGTTCAAGTGTTCTCTTGTTTACTTGGTAGCTGTGCCTGTGTGTAATTTGATATGTTTTGCAGGAGAACAAGATCACAATCATGCCCCTTTTGCCGCGATAGTCTCAAGAGAGTGAACTCAGGTGATCTTTGGGTATTCACTGATAATAGGGACGTGATAGACATGGCCACGGTAACAAGGGAGAATCTTAGAAGGCTTTTCATGTACATAGACAAGCTACCTTTGATCGTTCCAGAGTCTTTTTTCGACGCATATGACTCTCACCTTAGATAACTGATTGCAACTGACATATTTTACTGTCTGGTTGTGGTCTTGCATGAACAGTTCCTTTCAATTTAGTCTCGTTAACTCTGAATTTAATTCAATTCAGTAAATTTAGTTTATATAGAGTTGCAGCGCTTGCTTCCGACATATTCCAGAAATATCCAGACATGGGGTGGTGAAGTTGAGAAGGTAAATTGTATTTAGCTCATTTGTATATCCCTGTACAGTTTGACTTATTAAGAATTGTGTTCCTCTGATAAATAAATATGTAAAATCTCTTGAGAAATACACCTCCCCCGTCACAAAACAAATCTTTCATCATGAATTCGTTCGATGGAATACTATCAAATGGAAACTTCACCAATAGCTAGCTGTGGTGTTCACTAGGGCTAATGTGCTATATTGCACGTTTTGGTGGGATTTGGCATGCTGGTCTGGACCTACATGGAAAGATCATGTGCAGTTGACAAATTAACTACATGTGGAGTTGTGGTGTAATTATTCATCCAAGGGCTCACGTGTTTTGCTACATTTTTTTTTGCAAAATGATTTAGCGTGTCTTTATTTAAAATTTTAGTAGAATAAGAAGTATAAAATTACACAAATCGAAACACTTTTTGATGAAGAAATAAATTGTAATTTTTCATTTTGGCGTCTTGATTTTTGTGTAACGGTGTTGCAAAATCTTAAACAAACATATCCTTAGACACTGCAGTGGTGTCAACTGTCCGGGGCGGGGGTTGTGAGTTCCCCCAATTAACATCTTGTGCCTCTTAATTTTTTTGGGAGGGATATGGAGATGATACAAATTTGAAATAACATTGACGTGGGTACTTTGAACGTGTATTCCTGGATTGACATTTTGGTCGTAAAAGAAAACCTTGGCAGTTTTTCAAAAAGCTTTTTCAAACATGTTTTTTTTGAAAAAAAGAAGGTTCTGAAAGAACATGCCCAATACTTCACGATTTGACACTGTCTTGATTACTAATGCTTGTTGAAAAGCTCATTTTGAAAAGAACATTTTGTTTTTGATTTACCCTTATTTCTTAAGGAATATTTTTTTTTTATTTATATGTTTTATTGTTAATTTCAAAACTTTAAAAGATGAAATAAAAAATTTATATTCATCTCATTTATTTTTCAAAGGGGCAAAGTTAGTAGTAAATATTTAAATTTTCCTATGAGTGACGTATAAGTGTTTTTCATGAAGTTTCTTTATATTAAATAAATTTAGTTTTAAAGTTTGTTTATATTAAACAAGAGGTTTAGATATATTTTTATCCTTATATGCTACTTAATTTTAGTTTTTATTCTTTATACTTCAGGGTCCGGTTACCATGCTCCTGCTAACTTTTGGAGCATGGATGGAGCACCCATTTATTGCCCTTGGATTTAATATAAAATATTGAATGGCTTGGATTGTTGACTGGTGACCTGTTTTTCAAGTTAACCTGGATAGCATTATTGGAAATGCTATTATTGCCCCTATGTTTTGCTGAAATTCTGTAGTGGGCACTTGGAGGGGAATAACATGACAGTATGAAAATGCTATAAATGTTATAATATTTTATTAGTTTATCCCTTTTTACTTGTTTGTGTAAATGGAAAACAAAATTATTTTTGATATCTAATTATTAAAAATTCGAAGGCACTATTATAGTTCCTTTGTTAATGGTTATTTTTTAAAGTAATCATTTTTTAAATAAAAAAACAATTTTAAAAGTTTTAAGAGTGTGTTTGTTATTGCTTATTTTGCAAAATAATCACTTATTTTAATTAAAATAATCAGAAATGAAAAATAATTAAATTTATGTTCTTTTATAAGTTATATTGAGTTACTTCTCAAAATAATCAACTGTACTAAAAGAGAAAAAAGATTAAAAAAGTGATTCGTTTTATTTTAACCATAATTAACTAAAACAATAATTAATACTCTATCCACCTTCAAAATCAATTATTTTCTAGAAATGACAAACGAACTCTTAATTACTCGATTATTAGTTTTACTGTTATGTTTGATTCAAATAGTAATTAATACTACATCCGTTCTTAATTATAAGCCCGCTCAAAAAAATATCACATAAATTAAGAAAAGTGTTGACATCCATAAAATACATTGGCAGTTTAAAAAATTATCATAAATGTTCAATTTTATCCATATTTAAAACTCACATTTATTTTAAAATTAATATTCTCTATCTTCATTAATTAGGAGTAAAAAATAAAAATCATAATAAATTTCTTATATTAGGGACTTACAAAAAGAAATACTAACTTTTTTTTTCGGGATCTATATTTAAGAACGGAGGTAGCAGTTAGGGATGGCAAAAAAACCTGACCCGTTGGCATCCGCGGGAATTGCCCGTGACAGGTTCGGGTTTTATTTTGGTGCCCACGAGTTTGGCAAACGAATTTTTGTAAAATCCGTGAATAAGCGGGTGCAGGTTTTGTAGTATCCGTGCCTGCGGATACTCGCACCCGTCAAATATAAATGAAATCAAAAGATTATCCTTATATATCTCTAGTGGCTATTGAAGTTTATTTTAATTTAGATGAGTTTTATTTTTATAATTCTACTAATTTTAAGTTATATAATTTTTTGATAAAATTTTAACCTCAAAATTTAAGTTTTTTAGTGTCTTTCTAATTTTTTTTCGTTTTTCTTTTTTGCAGATTCTAGGGTATGGATACTCGTGAATACCCAGGATATTGATTAGAATCTATGGGTATTGTCTTGATGGATACCCGGTAGGTTTTTTGCGGGTGCGGGTTACGGTACCTGCGTCCACGCGCACCCCAGCGGTACCACTAGACCAATGAAATAATAATAATGGAGTATTTGTTCGAGTACTTGTACTTTTTTTCATAAACGCACCTTAACTTGTACTCTTTCCGTTCCTATTTAACTGTCAATTTGAAGTAAATTACACGTATTAAAAAATGTAATAATTAGTCTTGCTTTTATTAAAATATTTTTTTAATTCTTTATGCTACCCTTTATCTCTTTTTTTTCTTTTATTAAATCAATAGTAAAACATTAATTACTATTCAATTAAACACAAGGAAAAATTTGATAAAATTATAATTAATACTTTCTTGAAAATATAAATAGATAGTTAAATAGAAACAAACTTTTACTCTCTAAAATGATTTATGATTTACGTAGATGAATATTTATTTCATTTTAGTGATTTCATACAATAAAAAACTATCATAATAAAATATGTTCAAACAATATTATTTTTAGAATAATTTTTTAATACATAATCTAAACAAAAACAATATTATTTTAAATTCGTATTTACTAAATATTACGTAATTCAAATCTGAATTTATATATACCAATCTAAATTCTAAACATTTATCAAAAAAATCTAAATTCTAAACAAACACGTGATTCATGTGAAATGGTTGAAATAAATTAAAAGAAGATTGAATAAGTTAATCAAGTTTGTATTATTAGAAGATGTCTGTGTAATTAATTTAATCTTTTTTAAAAAATTATTATCGTTTTAATTCTTAAAAAGTGAAAGAAAATCAGTTTAATAAATGTTAAATCTTCTATGAACTAAATTCAAATATATTCATATTATACTTATTTAGTTATTTAATTTGTTTATCATTATTATAGTTCTACAAAGATTGAATGAGAATCAATTTAGTGATTTTTAAATTTTTCAAAGATTATAGTAGCCACACGAATATATTTAAAAAATCAAAATAAAATTTTTCATCACCATTCTAATCATCAAAACACTTAAAATTTACTAATTTAGTTTTCAAAGACCTTTTTTTTATATATATAGGCTAAAATGGTTCGAACCGAAAACCTGCTACTCAAGTACTCCTCAACTATCCGATCAACCTGTTGGATGCTAGTTCTCAAAGACTAATATCAAAATACTGAAACATTTAAAATTTATCAATTTATTTTTTCAAAAACTAATTTCATAACATTTTAAATGAGTATTTTTATTTTGTTTTTGTTAAATTTCATAATAAAATTTAAATGATTATGAACAATAAAAAAATAAAAAAAAATTCTTTTCGTCAATACTTAGATATCGCTTTAAAAAATAAAGGAAAAAAATCAGTTATCAAATGACCAATAACCCACACATTTCCAATTTCAGGAGAGACTTAAATAGAAATATGGAAATCAGCATTTGTTCAGGAGGGACTAGTTGCCAGTTTAGTGAAATTATTGGTAGAAGTATGTAGACATCCAGCAAACTGCCACATGTCGGTAACAAGGGAGGAGCATCGATGATCAAAATTTTGATATGACCATATTATATTTATCCTATACTTTAATTCCATTAAAGAACTGGTTCTTCTTGTTATTTTATCATAACTTTAAGGCTTAATTCTTTAATAGAATAAAAGTGTAAGAATATTTTATTATTGTAGTTTTGGTTTTAGTCCTATGCACTTTTATTACGTTAAGAAATTTATTCCTTTCATGTTAATAGGGACTTCTTAAATAAATAAAAGTATAGATATTCAAACATAAACTGAGGTAAATTATATAGACTAATAATACATTTAAACCTAAATATAGTTAGTGATATTTTCTTATCTTGTTAAAGAAAAAAGGTTAACCTTTGTTAAAAAAAAGTTTAACTTAAATGTTTATCAAAAGATAGAATGATAATTTGTTTGAAATTTTTCGAAAAACTTGTGTGAAAAGTATTATATAACTGATTTCATTTTTCTTTTTGTGCTATAGCTTCACTGTGTTTAAAATGTAGTTCTTTTTTTTTTTTTGAAGTGAATGTTTGTAAATGAAAGCATAAGTGGTATTGTGATAGGAAGTTTAGAAGTAGTAAGAGTGTATGAAAATAGTGATTAGGAAATAATATTTTATAATTAGAGTTTTATGTTTAGATTTTACTAGACTTTATATTTTAGCATTTATATCCTAGAATTTATATTTCAATATTTTTTATGTAATGAGTTAGGCTCAATTAATATTAGGGTTTATCTTTACTCTCCTATGAATATTTAGTTATTATCATGAAATGAAAGAAGAAAAAGATGAAGTTTAATTTCTATCTTTTAACATAGTTTTTAGAATAATTTAGCGTAGAATTCTTGGCAGGAAAAAAAAATGAAGTTTAATTTCTATCTTTTTTGAGTTCAGATTGATGTTTCAACTCTATTAAATAGTCTATGTTTACTTTTAAAGTTAATAAACTGATACTCCCTCTGTCTCAAATTGTTTGGTCTTTTAAGTATTTGCACATAGATTAAGGAATATAATCATTATTTTAAATTTTAGCAAATTTTAGATTGAATTTCCTATTTTGCCCAACTAATTCTATTGGAGTACTACTTTTTCACCAGTAGTTAATACTAGTATTAGTCTCTTATGTGTCAACTACTATAATTAATGCATTGAAAATGAAAAAATTTACTTGGGAGAGTAAAGCCTAAAGGTTAGTGGTTGGTGATAAAGTAGGAATATGTTTAATTAGTTAAGGGTAAAATTGTAAAGAAAAAATTAATATGGTATTTAAAGGGACAATCAAATTGGGATAAATTTTTTTTCCTAAAAGGCCAAACAATTTGGGACGAAGGGAGTACATTCTAAGGAGTTAGTTTTCTATTTGTGAATTAGTTACAAGACCCTTTAATATGTATTCAGTTGTTGCCTTAATGTTGCCTTAATATGTATATGGATTTGAGTACCCCTTATACTCAATTTTAATAATAAACTTTATTGTTTATCAAAATAAATAAATAAATAATTTGTTACTTTCTAATAGTAGAACGTAGTTAAACTTGTATATGTGTCATTATATAAAAAAGGCTAAAATACACATTTGGTACTTTATGTTTTGTTGAAGTCATATTTTGGTCTTTTATGTTTATTTTGTCTCAATTTGATCCTTTACGTTTGTTTTTTGGACTAACATTGCACTCTTCTTTAAATTCGTTAGTTTGAGTTAACATAATTGCATACGTGGCACCTAAATGACATTAACGGTGTTAGTTGTCATCTCTTTCCAGACTAAAACGACACTATTGAATTTTTTTCTTAAACGTGTCTCCGTTAGTCTAAGTTAACAGAACTGCAAACGCTTAAGAAAAAATTAAATACATTGTCGTTTTAGTCTGGAAAGGGATGACAACTAACGCCTTTAATGCTAAATAGATACCACGTATGCAGTTCGGTTAATTATACGTCCAAAAAACAAACGTAAAGGGTCAAATTGAGACAAAATAAACATAAAGTACTAAAATAGGACTTTAGCAAAACATAAAAGACTAAATGTGCATTTTAGCCTATAAAAAAATTAAACTTCTTGTACTTTTCGTTTTTCTTCCTTAAACTTTTTCTTTCCTCTCCACTTTCATTATTCTAAATAGGCTTAAATATATTTTTTGTTCCTATAAAATATGGCTCTTTTGGTTTTGGTCCCTTTAATTTTTTTTTAACTTAAGTCCTTAACAATAATTTAATTATTAGTTTTAGTCCCTAAAATGAAAAAATGAGTTGTATGCCAAACACACATTTGATTAATCGATTATTTAATTAATTTAATTTATTAAATTAAATGATAAAAATAGTAAAAAAGGGAAAAGAAAGAAGAAAAATAATAAAAAACAAAGAAAAAAAACATATTTATAGGGACCAAAACTCTTTTTTTTCCTTTGTTTTTTAAAATTTCTTTCTTTCTTTTCTTTTATTTTTTATATTTTTATCATTTAATTTAATAAATTAAATTAATTAAATAATTTATTAATCGGTACAATACTCGTTTTTTACACTTTAGGGACTAAAACTAATAATTAAATTATTGTTGAAGACTTAAATAAAAAAAAGAAAATTATAGGGACCGAAACCAAAAGAACCATATTTTATAGGGACCAAAAATATATTTAAGCCTTCTAAATAATAGAAAATCACGTTTTTTACTTGGGTGCTACTTCGCCCACCACTGTTTTTTCATTGTTCACCACACGCTGTTATTTTTTTTTCCAATTTTGCCCCTCACTCAGGGATTAATCTCCGTTTTTCAACTTAAAAAAGAGACATTTGCACATCATATTTGAAACAGAGATTAATCCCCATTTTAAAATTTGCTTGGAGATTAATCTCTGTATTGCAACTTAAAAACCTTCGCTCGGAGATTAATCTCCTTTTTTCAACTTAATTCCAACACTGTTTTCCATACAATGATTAATATATGTTTCCATACAGAGATTAATATTTGTTTCCATATAGATATTAATATCCGTTTTGATACAGATATTAATATCTGTTTTCATACAGATATTAATATCTATTTTTCTGTAATTCGTCATTTTCAAATAGCATGAATGATGAAGGAAAAAAAAACATTGATTCCAACTATATTAATGATAGAAAACAATGTTGGTGATTTTGGAAAATTGGTAAATTTATGTTTTTAAATCCAGATTTGAGTCAAACAGATATTAATCCTTGTTTTTCTTATTCTCGTTCGGATATTAATCCCAGTATGAAAATATAGTGATGGAATTAAGTTGGAAAACTCAAAATTTTGACACATTCAATACTCTATATCTAACTAAACCCAAAATCATCAACATTGTTTTCTATCATTAATACAGTTGGAATCAATGTTTTTTTTTTCCGTCATTCATGCGGTTTGAAAATGATGAATTGCAGAAAAATAAATATTAATATTTGTATGGAAACAGATATTAATATCTGTATCAAAACGGATATTAATATCTTTATGGAAACAGATATTAATCCCGATATGAAAATACAGTGTTGTAATTAAGTTGAAAAAATAGAGATAAATCTCCGAACGAAGGTTTTTAAGTTGCAATACAGGGATTAATCTCCGATCGAATTTTAAAATGGGGATTAATCTCTATTTCAAACGTAGTGAGTAGATGCCTCTTTTTAAGTTGAAAAACGGAAATGAGCAAAATTAAAAAAAAAAATAATAACATGTGGTGAACCAAGAATTCAAAGTGGTGGGCAAAGTAACACCCGTTTTACTTTCCTCTTAATTTTATTTAATCCAAACTTACCAAAAGTAATAGCAGTAAAAAAAAAAAAGGAAAAGAAAAGAGAGGAGGGATTTAACGCAATCCATCCAATTATTACTATTATTATTACTATTAAATTAAAAAAATAGTCCAAATCTCCAATAGAGTGTTTTGTTTTATTAATCTTTTGGCGTTAAAAATAGAGCGTTAGCTAAATCCAGGCTATTTCGTATAGAATTACAGGCTGTAATGGCGGAAAGGAAAGAATTTGTGACCAGTGAGTAGCGTGCGTGAGGGTGTTAATGTGCCTCTTTCTATTCTATTGTTAGCCTTTTTTCCGTAATAATATTCATTAATCACTCTCAATCTCTAATCTCAAATCCCAATCTTTGTATAAATACTAACTGCCGTTTCAGTGTATGAGACATGTGACGTGAGATAAACACAAAAACAGAAACAGAAAAAGAGAAACAGAAACAGAGAGAAAGATGGGTGGAAGGGGCAAAGGAGGAGCAGGAGAAGATCGTGAAGGGGTCATGGCTGGCGACTTCTTCTGGTCCTACACCGACGAGCCCCACGCCTCTCGCCGCCGTCAGATCCTCTATAAATACCCCCAAATCAAGGACCTCTTTGGCCCTGACCACTCCGCTTTCTTCAAGGTTCAACCTTTTCCTCTCATCAATTCCCAATATCATTTGTTGTGTCTATGCTGTTTGCACATTTCTCTCTCATTTCTTTTTTTATTTTATTTATTTTTTGTCTATTCTCGTACTTTCTCATGGAATTGGATGTCAACTTTCTTCAAATAGTTTGTACATAATAAGTGGGTAGTGAACTAGGTTTGCGGTTATGTTGCTACTGGTATGTCACATTTTTACTTTATGTGAATTCGACAACTGAGGCGTGGGGTCATTGGAGAACTATGTGAGACAATCAAACAAATATGCATTTAGTCATTTATTTCTATGCCACCTAGATCTGTGTACGGAATTCGAGTTGCTCAAATGAAATCTCTCTAGTCTTTTTTTCTTCCCTATTGCAATACTTGGTTCTGGTCCTTCTGGAAAACAACTGCCATGGTTTTCTTTTAGAATGGTATTTCTTCAAAGATATGTAATATATGATGATATTTGGCTGGGGATTTCAAATGTATTTGTCCTTTGGTTAAGCTTCTTGTAATCACAAACAGACTTTTAATGGATGCTTTTACAATTTGAAACCATTCGGATGAATAATCACGATTCATAACCATTGACTTTTGTGTTGTAAGTTGTAACGCGTGTCATGTTGATTTAAATCTAAAAAAATAGGCACTTTTTGTTTTGTTATTTGTTGCTTAGGGTATAGGGTGTATGTTAATTGTATTTGAAATTGTGTTGTTGCAGATTGGGGCAGTTGTTTTGCTTCAGCTTGGTACTGCTGTTTTACTTAAAGATGCAGGGTGGCTGAAGATATTTTTAACAGCCTACTTTTTTGGTTCATTTCTCAATCACAATCTCTTCTTGGCCATCCATGAACTAAGTCACAATCTTGCCTTTTCAACTCCAGTCTACAACCGTTGGCTCGGGATTTTCGCTAACCTTCCCATAGGTGTACCGATGTCTGTAACCTTCCAAAAGTATCACTTGGAGCACCACCGTTTCCAAGGTGTGGATGGCATTGACATGGATGTCCCTAGTCTCACTGAAGCACGTCTCGTCACGAATGTTCTTGCAAAAACCATTTGGGTCTTTCTACAGCTCTTCTTTTATGCACTTAGACCACTCTTTCTCAAGCCAAAGCCTCCTGGCTCATGGGAATTCATCAATTTCTTTATTCAGATTTCACTTGATGTGTCAATGGTCTACTTTTGTGGCTGGAAATCCTTTGCTTATTTGATACTTTCAACATTTGTTGGTGGGGGGATGCATCCAATGGCTGGTCACTTCATTTCAGAGCACTATGTGTTCAATCCTGACCAGGAAACATATTCTTACTATGGACCTTTGAATCTTCTCACTTGGCATGTGGGTTACCACAATGAACACCATGATTTTCCCAGAATTCCTGGAAACAAGCTTCACAAGGTCAAGGAGATTGCTCCCGAGTTTTATGATGATTTATCATATTATAAATCTTGGAGCCAGGTCATTTACATGTACATTATGGATCGAACTGTTGGACCGTTTAGCCGAATGAAGAGAAAACCCAACAAAACAGAATAGATGCTCCCACACACACAATTTGTTTTCTGGTTCTTATTTTTTCCTCTTTATTTTGTGATGCACCTCCTTCTTGGATTTTCTTTATAAGCCTCATTTTTGATAATTGTGTCAGAAGAGGATGTAATGTAGTTTTTGACCCAAATAGCAAGTCATTTGTTCACTACCTGAAATTTGTGAAAAATATATTGTTTTAGGGGGATTCCTCCTTCAGTAACATGCCAACAAATATACTATGCTGCGCTGTCTAAGCATTTTATTACTTTAACAAAGGAATACTATACATATTACAGAAGATAATCAGCATTTTATTGGATCTGGATCCTCTCCAAAGGTCTAGTGTACTTCTTGTCTGTCGATCACGTATTGCACATGTTCTAAAAAATAATAAAGGAGAAAAGTAAGCGTGATAGACGGTACATATTAATATTCACAATGGTTGAACATCCAGTAGCTGGTGAGGATTCATGTAGCATCTTATTATATACTTGAGCCGTTAACTGAATCTTACTTTAAATTAATCAGATTAGTTTGCCAAGTTGAAAACAAGAAACTGACTGGGGTCCCTATCCATTTGCGGATAATCAAATGTCGAAGTTTGACTTTATAAATTGTTCAAGTTGTTAAAGCATAACCGTTATAAACCCAAAACCAAAATATTAGCTCATGATATGAACAAGACTACAAGAGAAATCTATGGAGTAATCAAAACATTAAGATGCTAACATGTCGTGCATTCAACAAACAGCAATGAACCAAGTGAAGCTGTTGGAGAATTAGAGTTGCCATTGTCACTATCAGTGTCTGTTTTTGTGTTATCATGTGATTCACACCCCTGATTCTATAGGCACTCAATCTTTTTTTTTTTTTTTCTTTCATTTGATACATTGGTAAGTACTAATAAGAATCCTATCCAAACACATAAACATCAGGACAGAGTGATTCTGGCTGAATATTGTTACGCTACCAAAAACGATGATTGGTTGAATAAGTAAAGAAGCTCAGTTGAAACGTCTTTGTTTGATATATATTCTCACAAAGCAAGAAGCAAAGGAGTTGCTGTGGTGTAGTGCTTATCACGTTAGTCTTACACACTAAAGGTCCCCAGTTCGGTCCTGGGCAGCAACATGTATTTTTGTTCCTATATAGTTTTCCTGTAGTTTATGCCAGGTGCTATGCGCAAAGTAAAACCTCAAAAATTCCAACATTTTGAATTATATCACCTTTCATTTTGTGTAAGGTAAAGATGAATTTGCATTGGTATGTCAACAAAGTTCAAGCCAAAATAACATATATTTTATTTTGCTACAAAATTTAACCGAATTCAATCAAACTTTCTCGTTTCACATCGTGAACCAAATTTTATTCATCTGCAAACACCATTTTATTGCCAGTCACTTCATTGTTCTTAATAAGGTTGTTTTTTGTAATTCATTTTTTTAAAAATAAAAATAAAAATAAGCTCTCAGTTTCTGTGGTCCTTGCATCTGTTTTTCTTTTGTCTTTCCCCTTTTTTTCTGGTCAATGCAGAAGCGGGTCTTTACCTAGTTAAACTGGATTAGATAATTGGCCTCTTAAAAAATTGGATTAGATAATGCGTTGGTTTTTTTTTTTGGGTCAAGAGATAATACGTTGCTGAAATGAGAACGTATTTCTATTTTCATTGACTCATTGACTGACCATACGCAAACATAGTTGTCAGGCACAAACTTGATAATGGTTCCAGGAAATTCATACATATGGTTCCTACACGCACAAGTACAATGTGCTTAGGCTTTAGTGTATATATATAGAAGAGTTTCATGTGATTAAGTGTAACTGGAAGCCATCATATATCCAAAACCAAAAACATTGACAGATAACTACTATAAACATTTTCAGGACCATTCCCCAAGATTATCAGTTTTCAACTCACGATTCATCTATTTATGCTGGCAATTGGTATCTTTGTAGGCCTCCACTACCAAATAACTGTAATGGTGATGATTCACATCACTCTCCTGGAAGCAGAGACTATGAAGATGCTAAAAAAGATAAGGTAGAAAAAGTATGGTTGTTCTGTTTAACTATAGCAGCTGGCTTTGCAACTGGGTTTTGGGGGGTTATTGGCACTCTGGTTAAATTTAGCAGACAAGATGTATGTGGCAATTGTCATAAAAGTTGCAAAGCTGAAGAAGGGAATGGCGAGAAACAATGTTCATGTGTGACCCAACCTATGTTTCTTTTTATTTTCCACTATTTCTTCTTGGGCTGGTTTGAGAAAATACTTTTTTTTTTTCTTTATATTTTTACAAATAACTATAAACATTTTGTTTAGTTTGTGAAAGTGTCTTTCTATTTATATTTTCTGTTTTCATAATCATAAATAATTATAAAATTGACGCCTTAGTACCAGAGACACTAGAAACCAGAAAATCTTGTTTTCTTAGTTTTCTATACAAATTGCAAGAAATGAGAAACAAAATGAAATTTAAAAAATAATAAATTCACAAACCGAACAATTCAGTGAGTTTTAGGGTCGCATCAACACAAACGAAAGATGAAATAAAGCAAAATAAATTTGTTTTCGTTGAACATATTTAGGTTTGAAGATCGAAAATATAGGTAAATTGCTGCAATGTTAAAATTTAACAAGTGATGCAGAATTTTGGTAGTAAACGTGAAGTATGTATGATTATGAAGTTTAAAACCAAAAAAATGAGATAAATCGGACCCAGCAGAATAGTTTCCAAGTGCAAAATCCATTGTCAGATGGGAAAATGTCCCCAAGTTCTCAAACTAACTAAAGCATCAGATATAAAATTGAAACTGTAGCTAAAACAATTTCGCCTATAAAAAACATGGAGGCCACTGTCAACCTATAGTTGTCTAACCAACTACAAAAATTTTCATGTTCCCAGCATTCAACAACATTAAGCTTCCAGAATCTCACGGCAAAAATGGGCAAAAGCAGTGATGCTGTTGCCCACAAATAGAAATACAAAGATGTATCCTATAAAAAGAATGGCTAAGTACATTTTTTCTCCATACAATTAGATTTTTAATCAGTTTCCACTATGCAGAAGTGCCAGGCACGTCCTCAGGCGGTTCAAATGGTTCTGTGGGTGGAGGCCTTGGCTTCGAAACAGGGGCAGGCTTTGGCGGCCTGTTAGGACAAACTTTATCAGCTTTATCTTGTTGAACGTCAAACTGCAACATGCAAGATATACAACTGGGTCAAAAGTTTTAATAGAGGCTTCAGCATTATGTAGAGTTTTACATATTAAAAGTACAGTGGCATACTTGCAATATGTAACTCAAATAAATTTGGCATTCAACGGTAACAACTTAGCATATGAGAAAACTACTTAAAAGTTAAAAGTAAGAGGATCCATCGAAAATATTGATTGCTTTAGCAAAGAATTTATTTCCGTTGATGGAGTTCAGTTTTCCCATGGCTTTATATATGTGGAAAAATAATATAAATAAAGGAACAAATAAATCTTTTTAACTAATTATTTCTCCAAGACTTGAACTCAAGCTGAAACCAGAAAAAATGAGAAACGATGTGATCTTTCACAGAAGATGGTAAGTCTATGTATAACGTAATTGTGTGTAGAGTGTGTGGGGCAGGGGGATAAGTTTCGGGTGGTTATCTATAATCTGTCAGATTAAAAACACAATTGATCGGAAGGCAATTGAGCTTATTTGCTAGACAGAACCCTGTCAACCATGCAATTTACTGGATATGGATGTGAAGTCCAAAAAATTGAAAATAAAAATTATTGCACAATTATAGGTCCATGAAGTCAAACTGACCTTATAACCACAACCAGATACACAAGCATGGAAACATTCCTGTAACAGAAGGGATTAACCATCATTAATTTGAAAAAACTAATTCATAATCAAATGCATGATTTGGAAACTTGATGGGAGTAAATTAAACAATTTAAAAGTTGATCCACAAAATTTTAATTTGGACAAAACTTCAAGGTGGTAAACGGTAATCAGTAATTTACCCCTGAAAACTTGTGAGGGGATAATCCATTAAAGTAAAACACTGTTAGAATAAATCAAACCAGCAACAAACTAGGATGCAAGTTGCAAAATACTAAAATGGTAACTTTGGAAGTGAAAGAACCATGGGATAGTAGTAGATACCTCCGAATAACTGGCAGCACCAGGAGAACGATCAATATAAGCACTCCATTGCTGGTCCTTTAGTACAGGATCCTTGTAACATATTTGGTTACACTCCTCCAGACCTGGTTAACCAATAATCTATTATTTATACATCAGAATCAAGTTCTGTAGACTTGAAAGACTTACGTTACTAATCATGGTTTCAACTATAGTATCAAGGTTCAGTGCGCAGTCAGACAATCAAAACCGAGCTAAGACATCTGACCATAAAAGAAATTAAGACTAGGCTCCTATTTCTGCATTGCATCTCTCTATGCCTTAGTCGGATGTGTGGAGCCATCAGCCACTAGCATATTTGTGGATCCAATCCTAGGAAGAACCTAAAGTCCCACATCGGAGGTTCAGTAGAGCGTATTAATATTTAACATTCGGAAAACTCTGGCAACCACCCACATTAGGTAGTTTTGTCGGATTTCGTTTCTCAAAAAGAAAAAAGACTAGGTTTCCATTCACACTAGATTCCTAAGGGTGTGTTCTACAACTTATTAATGCTTTGGGAGGATTTTAATGATAAGAGGCATAATCATATCTTTCCTTTTTATTAGAATGTCCAACTGAGCTTAAAGATAACGATTCTCCAAAACAGGATCTAGGATTACATGTTTAATCAGCCAACTACTCCAGCCAAAATCATAGGTTGACCAGGGAAATTCCTTCTGCGTAGTCACAAATCAAAAAACTAACATGGTCTTATTTATGTGATGCATAGAAAGATATTAGCTGTTAAATTTCTTCAAAGTCAATGTGGTTTATCCGTTAGAAAAGTGAATCCAAACTCGAATACTAACCTAAATTGCCAAAGACAAAGCCTTTCACTCAAGCAATTATTATGCTCCTCAAGAGTTGTTAAATACAAACAAAATTCAGAATTATATTTTAAACAAGTTATTACGACAAGAAAGATCAACAACTCAAGTCACTATTACGCAAGTATTAATGCAGAAACACGATAATCTTAAATATATAAAGCCTAGATTTTAAGTGAATAATAATAACAATAAAAATGAAATTATGTCCGTAGGCATAGGCATTGGTAAGGAAAAGTGAACAAGGCAATCCACAAAGTGATCTCACTCACATTCCTCCCATGTCTCTGCGTCTGCATTGCAACCCTTTTTGCAGAATACTCGCCCTACAATAAACAACGAAGGAAGCATAATATGGAGAATAAGGATTAGGTGAGCAATGAACGATTAATTGAAAATAATGTAGGGCATAAAATAAGAGTAAGTAAAGAAGAAAAGAGGGAATTCAAAATAGTACAAGGGATTTGGGTAAGGGCGGCGTATTTATTGGTGCATTGATTTCCACATGGAGACGCCCACTGTTGCGGCATCATCCTCTCCTTCCTTAGTCGTTAGAGTTTTGATTTTTTTTTTCCTCTCCTTTTCTTCTTCTGCACAATCGAAGAAGGAGAAACGTTAAAGAAAATGAAATGAAAATCTGTGAATGGTCGCTCAATGGAGGAAGAAGACTAGTTCGTTTCCGTACTTCATCTACCGCGGTTTAGTTCGGTTCGGAGTTCGGACCACTCTCATTCGTATTTCCTGGATCCAACTAACATGCCCAATGATTTCCTTCCGCTAAAATAAATTTACTCTTATTTTTAGCCCTTCAAACACGCATGGACATAAATTATTTTTCCAACAACACTTTTGTTTATTCAATTTTTAAAATAATAGAATAATTATAAATAATACTACTAATTTTTGTGACGATTTCGGTGGACATTTAACATAAAAATTAAAAATTATTTATGTTGGATTAAATGATGAGAATTTTTTTTTACCAAAAATGATAAGAATTTTCGTAACAAAAAAATGGTAAGGTTTTTTTTTTTAATTTTCTTTCTCATCTATTACTGTTAAATATTTTGATAAATAACTTGATATAACTTCTCCAAAAAAGTATAATATTGATTATTTTTAAAAATACCAACAAATATCTTAAAAAAATTTAGAGTTAATTTTTTATTTATTAAAAATAAAAAATGTGATTATTCTGTAAAACAAACAATAAGAAATGAGCTCTAAATTGATATCGAGGTTATCTACTCTCAGGGTATGGTTATTGCTACTAAATTAACTCTATTATCACTTCTTTTAAATAATTTTTTTTAATTCAAAATATACTTTTTTACTGATCAAATTAAAATATTATTGTATAAATATTATTAAAATATTTAAAAAAGAGTTACAATAGACTTTTGTGAGTAACGATAGCATCACTCATACTTGTTACATGTGAAGTACAAATTCTTGTAAATTAAAAATGTATTGGTATTGGATATGATCCAATGTCGATACTTTATGATACGGCTTCGATACACAATTAAAGAGTTTATTTGTTTAAACTTAAAAATAATTGATTATTTTTATAAGTAAAGAATTGATTATGAGTGTGTTTGAATTACTTGTGAAAATAAGCTTTGAAAAATAATCGATTGTGTGAGACATAATCGATTTTTATATAGATATATTTGCTGTCAGAAGTGATTTTTAAGATAATTTTAAGCTATGATAAGTGATTTTAAGCTTTTTGAAATAATGTTTAATTTTTAGTTGAATGACAAAAATAGGTTTTTCGTTTGTTAAAAAAAATAATCAAAAGCTTTTTTTAAGTGCCAAATACAACTATCTAACGTATATTCAGAAAAAATCTAATCCAAACCTACTCTATTTTTGTAAGTAATAATCATAAAAATAAGAAGGTGTGCATGTTTGGTTATAATAAGAATAATCAGATTTTCTGTTTATTTTAAGAAACAACTTGGTATCTACTTCTCAAAATAAATAGAAAATCTGATTATTTTTTTATTTTGATAAGTACAAACAAATAGACTAAAAATTTTTATGATTACATTTTTTTTATTAAAATAATAAACAGACTCTAAGGTAGTTTGGCAGACGTGCTTGAACACAACAAAACAATACATTGTGTACTGTTCCTCGTTTGGTACATCAGTTAAGAGGAACGAAATACTGAGGCAAATGAACGTGATAGATTAGTTCCATTGAAAATAGTGGAACGAAAGAGAACAAAACAGAATAGACACAGAAGAATTATTATTAGTTTCATGGAGTCATTTTTTATTAACAAAATAATAAGTATTTAAATTTCTTAAATCGGATATTTTTTTAACCAAAAAATATTTAAATAATAAAAATATATTCAACATAATTTATATTTAATAATTAATTTTAAAAATATATTTGATAATTGTATTTATTGAAAGAAGTTTATATTTAATATTTCATTCTCATAAAATATTAATATAAAAATTAATATATTTAAAAATTATTATTTAGTTATGTTCATAATTTAAAAAAAATAAATTAAAAAAATATACTATTTTATTTTTCCTTTAATTTTATAATTTCTTTCAAGTAAAATAAAATTTTATATGTATCACAAAAAATATTTTCTATATTTTATTTTGCATTAAATATAAAATAATATATATAGTCATGTTTTATTCCATAATCATCAAACACAATTTTTTTCATTATGTTCCATTCTATTCTGTACCGTTACCAAACGATAAAGCTACTTAAAGATATCTATGAACTTAATAAAAAAAATGGATTCTTTTCGATTCTTTAAATGAGAAAGTATTATAAGAAAACTTGTCAAAATAAAAAATTACCTTATTATAATAATGAAAAAATAAATTTTATAAATAGATGAAATTCTAAAAAAAAAAAAGGCATAAGAAAAATAGCAAATTTCTATTTAAAAAGAAGCAAATTAAAATTAAACCAATTGTCATATTTCCATATGATAGTATGATAGTTAAGGAGGAGGCAAAATTGATAGTATCCACATTACTAGCTTACAATAAATAATTTATAATTTATATTTTATAATTATTTATTTGAATTTAATAACTTATAACTATATTTTATTATAATTTTTAATTTAAATAAAATTTTATGCACATGTCACGTGTGTTGTTTTTTATATTTTTCAAGGATGCAGGATTTTTAATAAAGGTTTTCGTGTGTGCCTATATAAGCAGTTGATGTAATATTTTATATTGTCAAATTAACAGTTATGTGTGTGCTATGTAGACCAGCTATAATAATATTAGTAACAAGACTAACGATTGAGACTAAATGTATTGGGATTAAAATCATAATTTTTAAAATATAAAGATTAAAATCTGAATAAATGTGAAGTACAGATACCAAAATATATTTAACGCATAAATTACTCCATTAAAATGAGACATAAACAGACTAACAGAGGCGTTGATGTGGTCCACGTGCGTCGTATTAATGCTGACTCTTAAAACGTAGAATTCAGCGATGAGCTTTGGGCTGAGAAACGAAATGAGATGGATGGATTTATCCATCCCTTACTTAATTCCTCTTTCCTCCCTTGAAGAAGCTATCAAAGTAACTGAGTGAGTGAGTGAGTGACAAATGGAGAAGCTACTGTGGAGAGTATTGCCTTTGTTGACATTCCTAATTTCCTTCGTATTATTCTTCTACTTCCGCAAACCGCAACTATCTCATCCCGTAAAGGTAAATTCCATTATTCCACAATCATTCATTCTATTCACACTTTTTCCGATTCATGATTTTCTCTCTCTTCCAACAGTTACCACTTCAAGATTGTAGTCTTCTTCCGCATCGCCATTTCTGGATATCCAGCAAACGCATTCTCACTCCCCACGGGATCGTTTCTGGTTCAGGTTTTCCTTCTTCAACCCTTTATCCTTTTGTTCTTCATGTCAGATTGTGAAAATATGTAGTACAGTATAACATCAATTCGTTGTAGTGAACACTATATTTTCTCTTATGCATCTGTTAATTCGTTTTATTATGGCAATTTACAGTGGAGATAAAGGAAGGCAAGATCGCATCTGTTATTGAAGGATATGGTAAGCAAGGGGATTCTCTGAAAGAACATGTAATTGATTATGGAGAGGCCGTTGTCATGCCTGGCCTGATCGATGTGTAAGATATGTGCCAATTGAATTGTCTTCTCATCGTTTACTTCCTGCCAGAATAACTTATTTCTTTCTTAACTACAGTGCTTTTCTTAAGTTTTATGCTATAACTTGTGCTTCTGAAACATCAAACAGATAACTTATTGAAGGAAATTAAGGAAAAGAAAAAACTAGGACTGAAAAAGGAGGAAGAAAACAGTTTCATATCCTTTCTGTTTTCTTCATTTATATTTATATCTATAGAAGGAAAAAAAAAAGTATTACAAATCAGGAATTCTAGACTAGAAGAGTTAATAATGATACTTTCCTCTAAATCAGTTGGATTCCAGCTGATTTATTTAATATCTTAAACATTATTTTCATGTGGTATCCTCCCTCTAATTATATAAATGACTTGCTTGGGCAGGCACGTACATCTTGATGAGCCAGGAAGAACTGAATGGGAAGGATTTGTTACTGGTACTAGAGCTGCTGCTGCTGGTAAGCAGATGTTCATTCTCTACCAGTCTTTGCATTTTCTTTATTACTTGTTATACCTTGAAACTTGATTGGATATTTCCGTATAAATCTTGAGTTTTTCCCATGCTTCTTAAGAACATCAGGATTTCAAGCTCAGAACAAAGAAACCAATAAGTTTTACACTGCATTTACAATATGAAGCTAGTGTGACTTATCAGTCTTCAGTCGGTCTTACTTAGAGGGTGACTTCAATTTTTTTTTCCTTCTCTTCCCAATAGCAGTTGTCCTTTTTGTGTAAATTGTTGTTTATATTTATAATTTCTTTAGAGTGGTGGTTAGTATACATTACATAGATCTATTCCAACTCTCCATTTCAACAGGTGGGGTAACAACAGTGGTTGACATGCCTCTAAACAATCACCCTACAACTGTGTCCAAGGAAACGCTGAAACTGAAGGTATCAGTGAATGATGACTTGTGTGCATTAAAAAATTTCCAAAGTAGTAAGTTTATCTATGTCAGTAATGTTTGACAAACCATTTCATTTTAAAAAGATAGAAGTTGTAACTCATGATATACGCCATTTAAAATTGTCCACCCAAATAATGTTTAATATATCGTTAAGCTATCATTTGTTGTGTTGAATTTGTTAGGTTATGGATAACTGTTAAGTTGAATTAACTTTTTTTTGGTCTGACTGAGTTTCAACTTGTTTCCAGCTTGAAGCTGCAGAGAATAAAATCTATGTTGATGTTGGTATGATCAACAAACTCTACCTTAGCATACAACAACAACAATAATAAGCCTTATACCTTAGCATACAATATGAATTAATGAATTTCTGAGAATTTTTTTTCCTTCTACAGGTTTTTGGGGAGGCCTGGTCCCTGAAAATGCACTTAATAGCAGTATTCTTGAAGGTCTCTTAAGTGCAGGTGTTCTTGGTTTAAAGGTAACCATTTGAAAACTTGTGCAGGTTTGCATTACTATTGCAACTCTGCTTAGAGTTGAAAGACATTAACTGGGGTCAACTTCATCATTCAAATATTTTTTAAAACTGTAGTTAATTCTTACATTAAACACTTGATCTTGCCTTAATTTGATTTATTTACTTTATTTTTAAGAATCTATGGATTCTATAAATTTGTAGGGCGTGGCTTTAGTTAGTAACTTAGTATATATCTTTAAAATGGTATGCCAAATTGCCAATATCTTGCTGGGGATTCCTGAATGTATGTGTTCATTTTTCATCTCGTGATGTCATCATCTTGGAATTTAACACGATTGCTTCAAAATATGAGTTGTCTGTCCACAGTAATCTCTCCTCTCTGTTTTTTTTGTCTAAAGTAATCTCTCCACTTGTACAAATATGAGCCAACTTGAACTTCTGTTTCGCAAGCCATTGTAAATCTGTATGATAATATCTGACTTTCTTTTTCCTTTTTATATTTGTAGTCTTTTATGTGTCCTTCAGGAATTGATGACTTTCCTATGACCACTATTGACCATATCAAGGTACGCATACCTTTCAAACTCTACAAAGTTATAGCTTCTTTCTTTAACAAAAGAAAATCAGCTATTGCATGCATTTATTTATATTTCTTTGCTTGCACATATCCATTTTGTCATATTAAGATTGCATAAATTGTATCTTTTCGTGATATACTGTAGTCTGCTTGCATTATTTTTTACTCATAAAAGACCTGCTAGTTGCAATAATGTTACTTTTCAACAAGGAGTTACTTTCTATTTGGCTTTGTTCAATTGTTTTGCGAATGTATTTATCAGGAGGGGCTGTCTGTGTTGGCAAAATATAGAAGACCTTTACTTGTGCATGCTGAAATTCAACAAGATTCTATAAATCACTTGGAACTTAAAGGCAATGGTGACGCGCGTGCTTACTCTACCTATCTCAACACCCGACCACCTTCATGGTAAGATAAGATATCTGAATAAATAAGCATGCTGGCAAACCATAAGTTAAATGATTTGTTATGCTTTTGCTCTGTCATAATGAAACGGGAAGTTGGTTATACACTGTTGTTTAAATTTATTCTCAGTTTTCAAGACTGAATTCACTTAACCAAGGGCCTCAGTAACTTTTTATGAGCTCCATCATATGGGGAAAAGGCCATCGGCTCCTAATTGAGTAGAAAGCTGGATTCCAATGAGGTGAAAACTGTGTCTGAGAGCTATGAGAAGATGAAGGCTGCCCCAGTTCTAGAACATTGTCATTGTATAAAAGGAAATCTTTCTGACGATATGAATCTCTGGTTTTTTCTAAATATTTTCTGACAAACTAACAATATGCATGAAATATTCATTTATTATGTTTTTCCATATGGCAGTCCATTGAAATCGTGGATGAGCATGGTATGTGTCTGTAAATGGCATAATGCTCTTACAATTTCTGCAAAATTCTTAAACCTCTTGTCGTTTAACCAGGGAGCAGGCAGCCATTAAAGAACTTGTAGGTGTTACGAAAGACACTAGAATTGGTGGTCCTTTAGAAGGAGCACATGTTCACATTGTCCACTTGTCTGATTCAAGTACTTCCTTAGATCTGATTAAGGTATCATATGCTCTTTTTACCGTCAAGTATGCCTGATCTTGTGATGTTGAAACATTCTTTGCTGTAGATTGTCAATCATGACTAGTATTCTCTTTATCATAAACTGCAAGCTGCCACAAACTATCAAAATGCTATTCTTCCTCTTTGATTCTTTTTCCCTTGCTCCCTTTTCTCGTTTCAAAAACTTTAGTGAACTTCTTCCATGATATGAGCTAATGCTACTCTTATACATTTATATTCTACAGGAAGCAAAACGTCATGGTGACAGCATAAGTGTTGAAACTTGCTCGCACTACTTAGCTTTCTCGTCTGAAGAGATACCAGATGGCGATACTCGTTTGAAGTGTTCCCCACCCATTCGTGATGTGTTCAACAAAGAAAAGTTGTGGGATGCTGTATTGGTATGCTCAGCTCCTCAATACAAAATATTGTCTTACATTGACAATTTATGCTTATCAGTTTTACTAGTTTTATTCTCCATTTCAGGAGGGACACATTGACCTATTAAGTTCTGATCATTCACCAACTGTGCCTGAACTCAAGCTTCTTGAGGAGGGTGACTTCTTGAGGGCCTGGGGTGGCATATCATCCTTGCAGGTTAGTGAATTTTCATTCAGTCAACGTTGGATAATTTGAAATTTGTTCTTACTGCAAAATGCCATAAACCCATTAGACATCTATTTAGCTACAAATTGATCCTTGATTGAATGCAATGCTTAGCTGCAGTTACAGTAAAAAAAAAATGACTCGTAAAGTTATAATTGCTGGATGAACATAAAGTATGGAGTGGTCCCTAAGGACAATGATGGTAGATTTATGCAAGATTTTGATCAGAAAGCCATGCGCGAGTTTCCTTGTTTTTCAGTTGAGTTTGATTCTTTCATATTGCAAATGTAACTACTATTATTGGTCTAAAGAGTAACTGATGTCTATTGGGAGACTTGTAGTTTGACCTTCCAGTGACGTGGTCATATGGGAAGAAATATGGAGTAAATCTGGAACAATTATCTTCTTTGTGGAGTAAGAAACCTGCAAAACTTGCAGGGCTAGAATCTAAGGTGACATGATTGTAGTTTCCTTCTTCGCCAAAGACTCGGTATGCTTCTTAGAAAATAGTTTCACCATCTGACTAAATTTCCATTTATCATTTAGGGGGCTATTGCAGTTGGAAACCATGCCGATATTGTAGTGTGGCAACCAGAGCTGGAGTTCGACCTGAATGAGGATTATCCTGTTTACCTTAAACATCCTGTACGTCTTAATTCTTCTTTGTCTCGTTACTAAACTCATCCTATCCATGACTCCTATAAAAAAAATAAAATCCTATCCATGACTTTTTTGTCTCAATTCTCAATCAACAACAAAACTTAAAAGCATTTCAAACTGTTCTAAGTTAGCTTTTTCTAGCTAAAATTTTCTATTTAGACAAATTGCGGAATTGCAGTTTGGACTTTACCTTGTATATATAGTTAGTGCTGCATGGTTTTTCATGTATAGAAGAAATATATTTGGATAATACTCCCTCTGGTCCTAATTATAAGATACCGTTTAGAAGATTTTGATGTTCATTTTTATAAGATGTTTTGTAGTTTCCATAAAGCATTTATTATCACTTTTCTTTTTTATCCTTGTTAAATACTTTGACTATCTTAACTTTTCAATTTTGATTGGCCAACATAGTATTCAATGAAGGATAAAATTGGCATCTCACATATTTTTTTAGAAAATCAATAAAGTTAACTAACCTTAACTACTTTCCTAGGTCGGTGTAATTCGGTTAAAAACGTCTTATAAATAGGACCTAATTAATAACTAGGCTGTTTTTGTGAATTTCATGCACAAAACAATGACCCTTTGGTATTTAGAGCCTCTCTGCTTATATGGGAAGAAGGTTATCCGGAAAAGTTTTGGATACTTTTGTCAGAGGAAACCTAGTCTTCAAGGATGGGAAGGAGCATGCTCCTGCAGCCTGTGGTGTTCCAATTTTAGCCAAATGAATTGGTTTAAAATAGGTGATCCCCATAAATTTCCAAACTCATCAATTTCTTTTTGTTCCCTACAAGTTCCTGATCCTAATTCATCTTTTAGAAGGATTTTATTCAAATGCTTTCTCCATGCGGCTTAAATAAGAGGTGAAGTGGGAGCCACCGGCAACTGAGCTAGATGTTTCTCAACTTCTCATTCTCATAGACTAGCGTTGTATCTTGTTGCTGTTTGGACGCGGAAACATAATCTGTAAATTTTTTCTTTGGTAACATGTAAAATTTTTATTTGATGATAGTGTAGAATTTTATTGTTCAAGCTGTGCAGGATTATGAAATTTCCTAAAAGCATTTTTTTTAAAAAAATATTCAATTATAATTATATCATAGAGGTAATCTTTTTACATCTAGCGCGGAAGGTAGAGTTAGATATATGAGTGAGAGCCCATGGGCCGACATGTGAAATACACCTCCCGTGTGGGCTTGGATCACAAAATTTTGAACAGCACATTTTCCTCCACACATATTTTCATACACACCACACATTTTTTTCTTCAAAAGCACCCCATGCTAATCCGAGTGAAATAGTGTTCAACATACTTAAAAGAAACAGATTTTTAGAATATGTTCTTTCGCTCGGATTCTGGGAATACATGAACTACGAATTCTGAGTTCAAATTTAGTGTTGGTGGACCAACGGGTTTTGAGAATGAATCTGTGAGAGGGTGGATCCTAAGAATCTGTAAATTGCGAATTCTGAGAATTTGAGCGACCAAGTGAACTATGGATTCTCAAAATCCAAGCGAAGGGCAACTTTAGAAAAAAAAATGTGGTAAAAAAAGTTGTGACCCAAAATTTTTTTTCCTTTAAAATATGAGCCTATACGAGTTGACCTGCAGTTATTTGCGAGTTAAATGATCCGTAGATATACATTTACAATTTTACTATATAAAATTCCAACCTTCCACCCCTTTCCCATTCCTCACAGAGATCTCAATTTTGACAACATTGGTCTTTTGAAGGATATGGTTTTTGAAGGTCTATCTCCCCTTCAATGTTTGAAGGAATATAGTTGTGTTTGGGTATACAGCTTAATTAAATATTTATACAATAATTTTTTTTAAATAAGAATTTTTTTTATAGACAAGATTATAAAACTTATTTGAATAAGTTAAAAATAGCTTATAGAAACCTATAAATTATTTTCACAAGCTGTTCATAAGCTTTTCTAAAAAGGGTTTATATAGGGCTTGAAGGAATATACAGGGCATATTTGATTTAGATTTTAATAGAAGGAGAAGTGAAAAATATATGAATCAAAGTAAAAATTAATGACTGAGATTATTAATGCACAAAAATTAAGACTATTTAATGGATGTAAATATTTTTAGCTTTAACTTTTGACCAAAACAAAATTTAAAACAAACTAGCCTATAGCGTGATTCTCTTCTCTTTGCACAGAAGTCTTTTAACCTCTATTTTTTAAAAAAAGAAATTGAAATATAAAATTAAAATAAGAGAGAAAACAAAATTGAATTACAGCTTCAAGTACTTTTTTTTAAAAAAAGGATCAATAAACTTGTTTTTTTGACATTTGTAATTTTGCACGGATAAAGAGTATAAACAATAAACAATTGAATTGCAAAAAATAAAAAAAAAAAATCTAATACGTGCAACTTTCCACTTAAGAGTTTAAACTAGAAAGTTTTTCATTCAAATGAATAAAAATTTATTGGATTTTGTACTTATAGTAATAGTAATTGTATTATTTTCTAATAAAAACTTTTTAGGAAAATTTATTATCTCTGCAATGTATCCAATTAATCCATTAACAGGTGTGTTCAAAATCGAACTAAACCGTCATAAACCGAACCGAAAAATTAATAACCAAAAATCGAAAAAATTGAAAAAACCAAAAAAAATGGAAAAACTAAATTTTTTAATTGGTTCGGTTCGGTTTTCAGTTCTACTAAAAAAACCGAATCAAATCAAACCAAACCGAATATACTAATATATTTATATAATATTAATATTGAAATTACTTAATAATGTTTAACCGTAAGTGAAATAACCCTAGTTTTTTGTTTGTTTGGGATTTAGAGAAATGATTGTCAAAGAATTAATCAATTAGATGCTGTTATTTTAATTTTAATGTTTTGTTTGCATGATTTAGCTATTTGCCTATGTTAATTATTAGTGATGAGATTACTTATTTACTTGTAATTATAATTTGTAAAAAAAAATATTAAAACTAAAAACCGAACCAATCCAAATTGAATTTAATCGGATTGGTTTGGTTCGGATTGCCTCATGAAAACCAACAAAACCAAACCAAATCGAACAAGAGTAAATTGATCGGTTCGAATTATGACCCCCCAAAATCAAACCGAACCGAACCATGAGCACTCCTATCCATTGATACGCTTATTTATTTACTTTATAATAATGATAATGATATTTATATAATAGTAAATTATGTACGTTGATGGAAAATTGTACTGTAGACTAACAAATATTTAACAAAAGAGTAAAAATAGATAAATAGGAGTGATAATAAGCTCATCATATCGCTTTTTTATTTGATTTTTAGGTAAAATATATTTTTAGTCCCTATAAAATAGGTTATTTTTGTTTTTAGTCTCTATAAAATAATTTTTTGCATTTTAATCCTTATAAAATAAAAATTATTGCTTTTAGTCCCTATAAGATTATTTTTGCATTTTTATTCTTATAAAATGAAAATTTGTTATTTTTAGTCCCTATTATTAAGAAATTTCTGTTAAATGTTGAATAGGACGATGGAGTATCACGTATCAACGCCATATGAGATCTAAATAATTTTTATTTAATATTCATATTGATGAATTATTTTATTAATAATAAAAAATAATAATAATAATAAAAAGACAGGTACTTTCTTTTTATCAAAGTTCTTATCGACCAATGACATTTGGAGAAAATTCCCGCACATGACCTTTTAGAGAGAGTCAAGCTCTGTTTTCTTGTTGTGCAACCTCACTCAATCCACCCGATAATTGTTGATACGTGGCACTTTGTCATCGTCAGCACTTAACAAAAATTTCTTAATAAAAGAGACTAACAACAATATTTTTTCATTTTTATAAGGACCAAAATGCTTTAGAGACTAAAAACAATAATTTTTAATTTTATAGAGATTAAAATAAAAAAATAATTTTATAAAAACTAAAAAACATTATCATAGTTTATAAAAATTAAAAATATATTTTATCTTTAATTTTTTATCTGTATAAGTTTAAAAAACCTTACCTTATAAAAGAAAAGGAGAAAAATGGAAAACTTGATAGAGAAGTTGCTTGTATTCATGTTTTGTAGAGAAACGTGCTTAGGAAGGTTTCAATATGACATCGACATGTACACTTGAAAATTAATTATTAATTAATTTAATTAATAAAAAATAAAAATTGATGTCTAGGCGCAAAGAGAATCTCTTGTATCCCTTTTTTTCTGTCTCTTTCTTTAGATTTTTTTTTTTTAATTACTATTACATTACATGATTACAATGTACACTTTCCGTAAATAAAATCATCTAATCTTAATTTTACTCGTCTTACTGACAAAAAAAGATAAATGGTAGTATAATTATAATAAGGTTTATCATAATTTGTTAAATATATTATCAGTTTTAATTAACTTAAATATATTTTTGGTTTTTATAAAATAAAATATTTTTATTTTAAGTCTTTATAATTTTTTTTTTGGCTTAAGTCCTCAAAAATATAAAAATAATAAATTTTAGTCTTTAATTTTACTTAATTTGTTTTAAGCCAAACACGGACTTTAGTAAGTTATCGTGGATTTTAATCCTACTTACCAATTTAATTTATTTATTTTTAAATAACAAATTAAGTGAACCCTTAAATGAAACAATTCTAAGCTTTTGGATAAAACATATTTAAGCATTTTTTATTTTATATGTGAGAGTATGTTGGGATTAAATCTTTTGCCGACGTATTTTGGATAGTTGTATTTTGTACTTATAAAAGTTTTTGATTATTTTTTTAGGAAAGAAAAAATATTTTTGTTCTTGAACTAAAAATTGGACATTATTTCAAAAAATTTTAAAATCGCTTTTCACAGCTTAAAATTATCTTAAAAATCGCTTCTAACATCGAATATATCCAAATAAAAGTCAATTATGCTTCAGACAATAGGATTTTTTTACAGTTTATTTTTACAATTAATCACAACTAATCCAAACACTCTGATTAAAAATAAAAAGAAAATTGAGATATAAAAATTAATTTGATAAAAATAATGAGAAATTAAAAGAAAAAAGATCAAAAGAGATAGCAGAAAAAAAATTGTCGAGTAATTTTCATCAGAAAATATGTTTTCATTTTAGCATCGGATTATCGTGTTGTTTATTCAGATGACACGAATTTTTTTTAATTTAACCTTCGTTTTCTTCAAAAGTTCCTCATCCAATTTTTGCTTTCACTTCAGTCGTGTGTGACTGCGTGTGTAATATACACTCTATTGCCAATTTCCAGAACTTACTAACTGGGGAGAACAATTGTCGTGAGTCTCTCGCATTTTCTCTATCACCCAGGTTTGCTTTTTCCCTTCATTCATCGCTTTTCTCTCTTCTTGTGGTGAGTGGGTCAGTCAAAGTTCTTTGCTTCTGCACTCAATCAGTGATTCTGGAAAATTGAGTGAGAATATTTTTCCATTGAGTTGCAACCTAGAACATGCGTAGTTTCAAGGAAATGAGAAGAACCTGGTTTCGTTCTTTTGCCCCCATTTGCCTAAAGATTTCATTTTTGCCATTTTGACTGAGATTGCGTACCTAATGATAGTGACTGTTTGATTCAATGTTATCTTACCTTTTTTTTTTGTAGTTATTAATGTTATCTTACCTTTACCTGGGTGCATTTTGTTTCGTAGTTTTTTAGTTTTAATAGTCAAGGTTTTGAATTATGATTGCAATTGCGTTGCGGTTACGATTGCATTAAATGCTGTTATTGTAGACCACAATCTTGGTCGGATGCGGCTTCAGTGACCTCTATAACCTTTACGTTTGGGCATCGCATTGTTGCATTCTGGACCCAGATTTAAAACATTGTTAACCGTACTTATTTGTGTTTTCTATGAAGTTGTCTCACGGCTTGGGATTTGATATCAAGTTTCTCTCTTGAGTCTTGATATGGAAAGATTGTATAAATATGAATAACGTGATTCAGATGTAGTGTTTCTTTAAGGTTTTCAGTAAGAAATGGAACTAAGGGGTTAAGACTCAAGATAAAAAATCTGATTTATTTGTCTTGTTTGGTACTTTTGAGTCCTTGATCAAGAATCTGATCAAGGCCCTGTTAGTTTTGATTTCTCTTTCCTCTTTTTGATTCTTGTTAATCATATTTACGGACAGAGATTTCACATTTCCAATTAGAAAGCTCTCTCTGCTTAGTGGAAAGTTGTTTTACCTTAAATCCTTAATATCCTTTTGTTGATCGACATAATACAATCATGGGTATACCCACGTATCAGACATATTCCTAAGCACACTTTGATTTTGTTGACACACAGAAAATTGCTCATGCATAATCCTGGGATGTCTAATTTTTTACTGTTATGTAGAATGTTGAAAAACTGATAAATTCTATCTTTATCTCATTTCTCAATAGTGATTTAAGCATAATTGGAATGGATGTCCCTGGCCAGAATGTGGTTAAATGTGAAGAGGAACAAGCATTGAAGTGCTTGCTTGATGCTTTTGGCTCTGCATTTTCTCTCGAGGAAATAGCTTCTGCCTATTGCAAGGCAAGCCGGAATGCAGACTTGGCTGGGGAAATTTTGTTTGGAATGCAGGAAAGCTCCTCCACCTCTGCAAGCCAGGGAAGCTCCTCAATCTCTGCAAGCCATTCGTCTAATACAGATGCCAGGACTGAGGAGTCTTCAGAATCATCTGAAGGATATTCCTTGAAAAATTCCTTCCAAGAAAGGAAAAACTTAAGGTCCAAAGTTCGCCCAGTTTCAGCAGGCACTGTTTCAAGCATTATTGGTAAGGATTATGCGAGACCCATGCCATCAGCAAATGGGTCTTGCGGTGCATCCAAACCAATTAAGTTGGATGCAAAGGGGCTGCCAATGACTGGAATCTGGCGTGAGAAAAGCAAGCCAAACACTTCAAAGCGCGATCAGCTTCACCAGGACATGGAAGATTTCTTGTTTAAAATGCTTGGGGATGGCTTTCAGCTTGACAGAAACATGATACGGGAAGTTCTTGGTATAGTATTCCCACACTTCTTGCTGTTGAAATAATAATGAACCTGTATTCTTCTTTCATTTGTTTAGATTTCCTTAAATATTTTTCATTGACAACCTCCTCTTTATCACTGGCATTATGTATCATATGTTGGTTTGTTTTCTTTTTGTTACAAAAAACTCAGTGTTCCTAACACCTTTTGTTTATTTATCCAATCCCATACCGGAGTTGTTTGAATGTTTATTGATGGTTTGTAGTAATATTTCAATTTTTTTGTTCCCATGTATAATTTTCTTATAATGCTTGACTAACTATTCCTAATATGCACATCATTTTAATAGCATAATTCTTTGTATTATATAGTTTTGGTCGTGGTTATGTTGTGCTTGCATATGCTCTTTTAAATAGGACATTGTCTAGTATTAACTATAACATGTCTTTAAAATAAAGTAGTTTGTAGGTTGATCTGATGCAATTATTCCATGGTCTCTTTCTGGACTTGAGTCATCCAATGTAACACTCAATTTTCTATCTTAGGTTGTGTTCTTGCTTGAATGAATCTGGTTTTAATTCTTGTTATCAATTCTTACTTTTAGTTATCTATTAAGTAAGTATTTTGATTTGACTATTATGATTCATTCTACTGACACGTAATATGTATTAAAATTTAATAATTTCATGGCTGAGGAATGTAGCACATCGCCACATATGCATCACTATATCATTATTAGCTCTTTTTTTTTAAAAAAAACAAAATTGTATTAATAACTGTCTGATTTTATTGCAACCATGCAGATACATGCGGTTATGATATGCAGAAGGTACACAGAAATTGTCGTATGCCACCATTGATGATGTTTCTTACTTTCTTTTCTCCTTTCTGAGATCATACCAGAACCCACAAACCAGTTTTTTCTGCATCTATAATTCATTTAGTGTTCAAACAACTTATATCTGACAAGAATATCATCTTTCACTTATTATTTATTTTTCTGATTTATCCATGTTTACATCATTTTTTGCAATTTTCTCAATAAAACGTCTACATTATTAATCATCATCATTTTGCTGTTCGGACGACCCAAATCTTTGATTTTTTATGTCATTTTTTTATTTTCATGACATCATTGTTGTGCATTGTGAAATAGTAGTTGTTGTGTATTCCTAATAAATATGTATAACATCCAGAGCTTGGAGAAACTGTTAGATCGATCTAATATGGCTTCGGACAAAAGGACAGCTGGTGTTGGTGATTCAGCTAGGAGAGTAAGCATGAATGTTAAGATGATCTATACTTGAAGTTCCTCTAGGATTACTTATGCTACTTTCATTATGTTATAGTTTAGTTGGTGAATTTTGAAATAGCCTTTCTGTTGGTTTTTGTCTGTTGATATATGTGAATAGCTTCTGTAACCCAATTATTTACAAGGCGCACATACTATTTGTTTCATTTAGTTTTTGCTATGCCTATTGTAGGTTCCTTTTTTCTTGCACTTGATTATTATTATCAAATAATAATAATCGTAGCTTTTGGCTTCCCATTTTGTTGTGTTGGTTATAACTTGATCTCTAAATTAAACTCTGATGGTCATCTAGATTTTTTATTTCTGTTTAAGCTAACTGTACCTTTATAGTTTACAGATGCAAAATCAAAATCTGAGGCACCTTCATCTGAAAGAGAGTCTCAAGAATTTAATTATATGAGAGGGTATCTTTTCTTCTCCTTTCATTTCTTGTGTCTGCTACCCTCACCCTCCTATTTACTTTTATAGAATATAGATGAGGAAGTTCAGTTTATCTTAAGTTTTAATCGGTGTTATGATCCAATGTAGTAATCAACTCATTTCCATAAAAAAATTTGGGTTTTAATTTGTATTCTCTTTGCCATACAGTGATGGAAAGATAGATGCAATTAAAGGAGTGAAATTGCATAAGCAACAGAAAGAGAGACATGACCTCCAGAAAGAAGTCTTGTCTACTTTGTTTAATTATTGTGAGCATAATGAGGAGACTCCTAAAAAAATTGTAAGGAATTTGAATAGGTATCCACGATATGGAAAAGTGGTGTATGAACCTCCTGAAGAGTCAGAGGAAGAATACAAGATTGACATGAACTTCTCACAGCAAGGAAATGTAGATGGTAATTCCTTTTTGCTGTGCTGGCAAACCTGATTCTCAATCTTGTTCCTGTTTACTTAAAAACTTGGTTTCATGACTTCTTTGAAATTATATTTGTGTTTATCTTATTAGGCTTATAATAGTGGAAACATTGATATCTGTATCAAGATATATCTAGTGAGTTTTGGATGTCTTTGATTTTAGAAAATATATTTGATTTGATGATGCTATAACTTGCATGCACAACCTAAGCCTGAGCATTATTACATTATTGATTCATATGCTGTTCTCACTGTAAGCCAAGTATTGAAATTTTCACTGTTCTAACCTGAAGAAATGCTGATACATTCCCAGACGCAAGTCCATTGACCATTTGTATTTTATCTCTTAATATTTCTTGTTACATTGTAAATGGCTATTTTATTTTCTTTTGTTTTCAAGTTTGATAAGATTGAATGTATATGGCAGATGCGGAGGATGAGGAAGATTACCAGATTGTGCGTAGAGCTGTGAAGGAGTATCGAGTGACAATGAACGAATATTATAAAGAAGTATGTCACATTCTTTGTTCCACATTTTTCTACAAGGCATGTGCTTTGTAAACTGTAAAAGTACACTCATGGGTCCCTTGTCACTTCAGGCAGTTGATGCATTTGCAAAAGGAGACCATATCAAAGCAGAAAAACTCTTAGATCAGGTAAGGTTTTCATAAAATTCTGCCTTGCGATAAAAGGATCTGTTTGTGAATATGATTTAGACGAGAGTGTATTATTGATGTAATGGAGAAAAGCAAGTACAAATGAGCACATAATGTGCTTTGTGTACGGGAGAGAGAGGAGAATAACTAACCAACTATATTTCTAATAAGATCACTTGTCACTAGTGTGTGCTATGGTGATGACAGGGGCATTTTTTTCGCAAGAAGGTTCGTGAAGCTGATGAAGAATCTAGCAGAATGACTCTTGAAACTAGGTTTATCTATCTATTTTGCTATAAATTTTGCATTCTTAATATTTTTTATCCTACTTTGTTAAGGGGGTTGATAATGCTTTATTTTATTGTACTTGTTGGCAGGAATGCAGAAGCACAAGAAATGGTGCTTGACTTGCGTGACCATGGTTCAAAGGAGGCTATTAGTCTACTGAAGTGTCACCTTTCTTCTCTTGCTGGCATTCCATGTAAGTTATGCCATTGAACTACTGATTAGTAGTTTAGTATTAAATGTTTGATCCTTCTAAATCCCCCTCCTGTTTTATTTGTTGAATTTAATAATCTCTTATCTCCGTCAGCATTTGAGTACCTCAAGGTTATCGTCGATGGAAATGATAAAGAAGATAACCCCAAGTCTCGCAGACGACTGGTAATAGTTTAACTCTAGTTTTTTGTTTTTCCTTTTTACAGAAATGCATGTCTTATTTTTGACAAGTTGATATGAGGGAAATGGGAAATCTGACTAATCTGCTTCCTTTTAAGATATTTTGAATTTTTTCCAGCAGTGCTTGTGAGACTTCATGAATGTATGATTGTTGAGGCATTTAGTTTTTTTTTTTTTTTTAAAATAAATTTTGAACAGGTAATAAAACGATTAGAGAAGGAATCTATAAAGTGGGTTGAAGGAGAAACTGCTGGTACAATATTGATCCCCTTGGCTGACATAGACCGTAAAAGTTTGAGTTTTATCAGAACATAGCTTACTTCACGGTGCTTTATAATAATATGTCCACAATGTGCAAGCAATTTGAGTAAAGGTGAAACTTGGAATTAAAGTTGAGATTTGTGGAAGTGTGCTGGTCGTTTCTTTTAAATTTGTTGTAACATTTTTATTTTTATTTTGGAGAAAGGGGAGACCCCTAAATCAGTCAGTAAATCTCCCTCTCCATAGGTGCATGCTATTTTTTGAAACACTGATTGCATTATAATAAAAGTTCAAATCTTGTTCGCCATGAACTTATTATGAATGACTCTTTTTTGGATTGTCTTTACGATTCACATGATCGAATGAACGGTCCTTGTGGAGTTGGTTTCGAATTATCATTAACTACCTTTTCAAGTCGCACGCAAATCTCTCTTCTGAGCAATTTTCCACGAAAATTTCGTGAGTTTACCTCCTCGAGAGAAACGGGATTTGAGTTCAAAGCATACTAATATCTTTGTTCTAACTTCTAAGGTTCGTTATACTAGGTAACCATGGACAATGTGCTGGAATTCTGGTTACTAGTTTTGCGTCATTTGAATAAATTAATTAAATTTTTATTCATAAGAATACAATCAATGGGTCTTTAAGTACTTATTAAAATTATTAGATTTAGAAAAACAATTAAAAAACATTATTTTGTCTCAAAAATTTAAAAAAATTATATTTTAATAACTTTTTAATTATATTGAACTCTTTAAAAAATATCCTAAATATACTAAATAAGATTTGAGAAATACAATATGAATCAAACCGTTGTTTGCTAAAAATTTGAACTTTCTAAATAAATTGAAAATGGACGAGCCTTCAAAGGTCAATTGGAATATACCAAAACAGGTTAGGTGTCATAAGTCATAACTGATTCACCTTATTATCTACTATTATATTTTATGTTATCTTTACTAACAAAGTTTATAGTTTCTTGAGGAGTTAATAGTTTATAATTTATAATTTTTTAACAATAAGTTCTATTTATTATGACAAGCTTATAGCTTCATAAGCTATAAGCTAGGAGCTTTTGAAAAGCTATTTCAAATAGCTTATAGCTTTTAGCTATCAATAATTCATTTTAATTTTATCCTTGTCTTTTTTGGATAATTACATCTTTTTGCCATCTCGTTATATTAAATATTAATATATTATATGTTCTTTTAGGTTATTTTATATAATTTTAGCTTATCATAAGTTAGTTTTACTAAACACAACTTCTCAACAATAAGTTATAAGTTTAAAACTATAAACCATAAGCTATAAGTCATAAACTAAAAGCTATAAGCCATAAGTTATAAGCTATAAATAAAGAGTATTTATTATATTTTTTAATTTTATCTTTAATTAATTAAGATAATTCAGTTTGTAAACCAAAAAAAATTAAGGTAATTGAGTTTAGTGTTAAATAATAAAAAAATACTGTTTGATTTTCAATAAATGTAATAATTAAAAGAGAGCATATTTTTCTATTGTCGTAATTTTTTTTTATATATGTATGTTTTTTTAAGATTTTTTTTATAAGTTATTTTTTTTTCTTTTTAATATTTTTAGGAGGAGAGATAATTTTTGCACTTATCAGGATTTGAATTATGCACTTTCAACTAATATTCTAGTAACATTTTCGCTAAACTATTATAAAGAGATTTTTTAATTTTTTTAAGACTTACTCCTAGTAAATACTACTACTAACCGAGAAAGTATTAAAAAAGAAAATAAATTGAAAATCTGGTGAAAGCTTAGAATTAGAACTTAGGAGTTCTAGAAGTATCCAAAAAAGAAAGAGGAGAAGGTCTAGAAACTTAACACCGAAGAAAGCAGTTAAAGTTTAATTCGGTTTTGTTTAAACAATTACGATACGCGTTTCGTCGTCGCATTCTCAGCGCAACCCTTCGTTTCCCCACTTGTGTTGACCCCTATATTCCTGCCCATCCCACTCTCTCCATATCCTTCATCATCATTCCATTCTATTCTATCTATATAAATTAAAACCCCACCCACTCCTTTTCCCCAATTCCCAATTTCTACCATAAACCTAAACCTAAACCTCTCAATTCATCGTCATGGCCGCTGAACCACAATCACAACCCCAACAACCAATCGTAAGTTCCTCTTCACTCTTCTTTTTATTTATTATCTCAATTTCAATTCATCGTTTCATCTGTTTAATTAGGGTTTGAGATTGATTCCAGTTTTTAATTGAATCGAATTGATAGGATGAGAAGGATGATGAGCAACAACTCAAGTACCTCGAATTCGTGCAATTCGCCACCGTTCAAGCCCTGATGCGTTGCGCCATCCTATATGCTTACGCTAAGGAACGCGCCGGTCCCCTCAAGCCCGGCGTCGACACCGTTGAGGAAGCTGTCAAGACTGTCGTCGCTCCTGTCTACGATAAATTCCACCTCGTACCCGTTGAGCTCCTCCGCTACGTCGATCGCAAGGTCGACGAATCCGTCGCTGAGTTGGATCGTCACGTCCCCGCCAACGTCAAGAAGGTATCCTCCCAGGCTCGCTCCGTCGTCTCCGAGGTCCGCCGCACTGGCGTCGTCGACGCCGCCTCCGGCCTCGCCAAGACCGTTTATTCGAAGTACGAACCCAAGGCGGAGCAGTGCGCAGTGTCGGCGTGGCGGAGGCTGAACCAGTTGCCGCTCTTCCCTCAGGTGGCCAACGTGGTGTTGCCCAAGGCGGCGTACTGTACGGAGAAGTACAACTCGGCGGTTGTTTCCTCCGCCGAGAAAGGTTATCGGGTTTCTGCTTATCTCCCGTTGGTGCCTACTGATAAGATAGCGAAGGTGTTCAATGGAAACTGATTTCAATCCTTTGTTTTTAAAATTTCTCTTTTTTTTTTTTATTTACTTTTTTTCTATACATGCAAAGGTGCTGTTAGACTGTTAGTGTCGGGTGCTGGATATGATATGATTGTTCTTTCTGTTCTGTTCTTAGTATGAATGGAGCTTTATTAATTAATGTGTTGATTAGATTGCACTCTGTATTATTTTCTGGTCTGATTAAAATACCGTAGCAATATAAATTTAATCCATGTGTGTGCATTAAATGACTCCCTTCTTAGAAAACTACATGTATGAATCTGAATCCCTTTGCCAATTCAATGAGTGAAATGGAAGAGAATAGAATGAAAATACATATTCACTTGCGTATAGATGAATTAAATCGCATACTAAACTGTAAATTTTGAGGGAAATGAGATGGAATTTATTTTATCATATTTTGTTCTACTCTATTTTAACATGTCACACCGAATGAACTAATGGAATAGCTTCAATGTATCGCTTACCAGTGACTCATTGCTTCTATTGGGGACTCAATATCCAAGTCAATGATCAAGCTAATAATATTAAACAAGAAAAAAGAACAGGCATTAATCCTTCTTTTCATTTCCTTTGTATCTAAACAGAAGAAATTATTCTATTTTCATATCTCAGTTAAGCAAGGCTTTTAAGACTTAAGAGTTTAGATGCTGAAGGCAACTTAAATACCTACACATACATGGTTATTCAAGATTCTTTAACCGCAGCAGAATACGTTATGTTTCCTAATTTTTGCATCCTGATGTTAACAATTTTCCTAGTTTCTCCGTTTTCATCAACGTTGTCTTCTTTACCAACTCATGAAGTCTTCATTAGGGCATATACATTTGTTAACTGAAAGACTAGTTGTCGACAAAACTTGGTTTCTCTTTCATTTCAGCTAGCACATGTAAAAAGAGTAATGAAAACAATACTACTATAATTGATCTTAACTATTCTACTTGGTAATGTGATTTATTATAGTTGAAAATGCCTTGTAATTCAAGCCAAGCTTTATGGTCGTACGTCCTCCTTATTTGTTTAACTCTTCTCACTTTCAGTATCATTGTTAATCAGGAGGGTTCACAATTTTGATTTTGAGGTTTAGATTACAAGTCATGCTGATCTCATTTTTCCATTTCATCTAGTTTATTTAATTAAGTTAAAACTATAAAGCTGAAAAAAATTTAAACTATAAATTCAACAAGTAATGAATAGAACTTGAAACAAGCCTTTAGGGAAGAATTAAGGTAATAGTGAACCTAGAGAAGATGGAGAACATAACCCTACTGCGTGTGGATGACAAAAAATCGATTGGAATCTTTTTAAATTACTTGACATATCAAATATGAGAGTGAGAAAGACACGACATATCAAATTATTCAAATATTTAAAGAGAACATTAATTTATAAAGAATATGCCGAAGGACTTGAACGTGAACTTGATTCTCCTTATGATTTTTAATAAAATGTTTTTTATATCAATTTCTAATAACACTTTTCTGAAGACATGTAAAAGCTAGAATAATTATTGAAAATTTGATACTTATGTATAGACTGTGGCCACTACTAAAATTATTCTTTAACTTCAATATAATATTTTCTTACTGTATAGGAAGTGTGGTAACAAATTTTCTTGGAGCACGCCGGAGAATCTATCTAGAAAGAATAAAATTTGATGTAAAATTTAATTTTGAATTGTAGGGTTGAATAAGAAGAGAGATGTAAAGAAATAAAAAGAAGAGAGTAAAAGATATTAAAAATGATGTGATAAATAAAGAATAAAGAGATAAAAAATAGATATAATTAAGTAGTAATTTTACAGTCCATATAGAAAAGGCAAGTAGTATTGATTTAATTAACTGTAAAATTAGGTTAGAGTGTATGGCACTATTAATAGATGCCAAAAGGAGTAGTATATAATTAAGGTGGCACAGAGGCAAGGTTGTGCAAATAAACCAAGTTTAATTAATTTGAATTGCGTAAAATAAATAATTAACCTTAATTAGCTGCTCTGAAGAAGAGTTAAAGAAAATCATGACGTGGGCATGGGCCTTCTTGGCAGTAAGACTTGCATTGAAGCCAGTACCAGCCAATGGTTCAAATGATCCTTCTTCTGCACAGAACAATAAAAAAAATGATCCTCCTTCTGGACAGAACAACCAAAAACCACAAGATGGTCCTCCTAGAAATCACAAGGCAAGTCCTATATTTAGTTTACAACTACTTCTTTAATTCTTGCTTAATTACTTACAAGACAAATATTAACGTTATGATATATATATTAAATAATGTTGTGACATATTTTTAACACGAACTTTGTTATATCTCTGACTAAATTCATTATTATTGTTATTAATCCAAAAACTATTTTGTTTGAGGTGTTTGACTGTTTGTATGTTCTAATTTTGACGTTTATGTAATTTTGTTTTATGTTACGCTGGCGAAGAAATGAAGCAGAATATGAGGAACTGGGAGTGGAGATGCATGTAATGTAATAAAGACCAATAATCCTACTATATTATATATATAATGGTTATGGCCAGAATGAAATCCATAACATATGTAGTAGTATGTGTGTACTGCTGCGTGTGTATATAATAAATGGAGAATAAATTAAGTCTTGGAACTTAATTGGATATGTATTATATATAGTTATGGCCAGAAGTCCATAACATATATGTGTGTACTCAAATATATGGAGAATAAATTATATTGAAATTCAATGTAACTACTGGACCATGGATTATCGGATTGGCAAGAAAATTCCGAGGCAGCAAGATCAGATATGTTAAATAGGGTGTTTTTCGAAATAAAATTGTATAGGATATTTTAATTTATTTAAATTGTTTGTAGTTATTTTAAAACAATGAATTATTTTACTTTAAAATTTTTAGTTTAATTCACATAATTTTTTATATTTTTAAAATTATAAAAGTTTTTTTAGAGATAATGTACTATGCTCTTGGAGAATATGATGTTTTTTAAAATAAAAATAAAAATGTATTTTTTAAATTACTTAAATTATTTGAAGCTTTTTGAAAACAATGTATTATTTATTTTGAAGTTTCTAGTTCAATTTACGTAATTTATTTTTAAAAATATAATAGTTTTTTTAGAACTATGTACAATACACTTGGACAATAGAGTGTTCTTCAAAATGAAAATTAGAAGGCTGCTTTTTAATTACCTAAATTATTTGAAGCTTTCTATAAACAATATACTGTTCATTTTGAAGTTTCAAGCTCAAATTACATAATTTTTTATATTTATAAAATCACAAAAAAAAATTAGATATCATGTATTATACACTTGAAGAATAAAGTGTTTTTCGAAATAAAAATGAATTGATTGTTTTTAAATTACCTTAATCATTTGAATTTTCTAAAAACAATATATTATTCCATTTGAAGTTTTAAGCTCAATTCAAATATTTTTTATATTTCTAGAATTACAACAGTTTTTTTAGAGATCGTGTATTAAACATTTGAAGAATATGATGTTTTTCGATTGGAAAATAAAAATAAGTTTTATAAATTACATAAATTATTTTAATTATTTTGATAAAAATTTATTATTTACTTTGAATGTACTAGCTCAATTCACATATATTTTTTATTTTTAAAATTGCAAAGGTCTTTTTAGAGATCTTGTATCATATAGTTTAAAAATATGGTGCTTTCGGAAATAAAAGTAAATATGATGTTTTTAAATTACCTAAATCATTTGAAGAATAGTGTGTTTTTAAAACTAAAAATGTAAATGCAAATTTTAAATTACTTAAATTATTTAAAGCCATTTTAAAATAATTTCTAATTCACTTTTAAGTTTCTAGCTCAATTTACATTATTTTTTATATTCTTCAAATTGCAACAATTTTTTTCAAAGATCGTATGTTATTCTTTGAAGAATATGGTACTTTTCTAAATAAAGATGAATAGGGTATTTTTAAATTACCTATATTATTTGAAACTTTTTGAAAGCAATGTATTATTCACTTTAAAGTTTTAAGCTCAATTTACATAATGTATTATGTTTTTAAAATTTCACCTATTTATTTAGAGATCGTGTACTACACACTTGAAAGAATTGAGTGTTTATCGAAAGAAAAACGAAAATACATTTTTTTATTACCTTAATTATTTGAAACTTTTTTAAAATAATGAATTATATACTTTGAAGTTTCTATCTTAAATTACATAGTTATTTTTATTTTTAAAATTGCAATGGTTTTTTTAGATATCATAAATTATACAAGAGAAAAAAAAAGGTAATTTTTGAAAAAAAATGAATAGGATGTTTTTAAATTACTTAAATTATTTGAAGCTTTCAAGAAATATTTTACTATTTACTTTGAAGTTTCTAGCCAAATTTACATAATTTTTATGTTTTAAAATTTGCAACGTTTTTTTTATAGATCTTGTACTATATAGTTGAATAATATGGTGTTTTTTTAAAATAAAAATGAATAGAATATTTTTAAATTACCTAAATTATTAAATATTTCTAAATATATTATTCACTTTGAAGTTTCTAGCTCAATTTTCATAATTTTCATTATTTTAAAAAATGCAACAATTTTTTTAGAGATCATGTACAATACACTTGGATAATAGAGTGATTTTCGAAATAAAAATGATTAGGATGTTTTTAATTACCTAAATAATTTGAAGATTTCTAAAAATAATGAACTATGCACTCTCAAGTTTCAAGGTCAATTTACATAAATTTTTATATTTTTATAATTGAAAGAATTTTTTTTAGAGATAATGTACTATACACTTGAAAAAAATGGTGTTTTTCATAATAAAAATGAATAGGGTGTTTTTAAAATAATTAAAGTATTTGAAACCTTCTGAAAATAATATATTATTCACTTTAAATTTGAAGCTCAATTTAATTAATTTTTTAAATTTTTAAAATTGCAATAGTTTTTTTAGAGATAGTATACTATACATTTGAAGAAAATGGTGTTTTATGTAATAAAAATAAAAATGTTTTTTTAAATTATTTAAATTATATGAATCTCTTTGAAAACAACGTCTAATTTACTTTGAAGTTTCAAGCTACATTTATCAAATTTTTAATATATTTAAAATTGCAACAATTATTTAAATTATGTGAATCTTTTTGAAAACAACATTTGAAGTTTCAAGCTCCATTTATCAAATTTTTAATATATTTAAAATTGCAACAATTTTTTTAGATATTATATACTTGTCTCTTAAAGAATATGGTGTTTTTCGAAATAAAAATGAATATAATGTTTTTCAATTCACTAATTTATTTGAAGATTTCTAAAAAATAAATGTATTATTCACTTTGAAGTTTCTGACTAAATTTACATGATATTTTATTTTTTTAAATTGCAATTGTTTTTAAGAGATCATGTACAATAATACCCTTGTTGAATAGGGTATTTTTCTGAATAAAAATGAATAAGGATTTTTAAATTACCTATATTATTTGAAGCTTTCTAAAATAATGTATTATTCACTTTGAAATTTTTAGCTCAATTTACATAAGTTTTAATATTTTTAAAAGTGCAATAGTTTTTTTTATAGATCATGTACAATACACTTGGAGAATAAGGTTAATAAAATGAATAAGGTTTTTAAATTACCTAAATTATTTGAAATTTTTTTAATATAATGTACTATTCAATTTGAAGTTTTAAGCTTAATTTACACAATATTTTATATTTTTTAAAATTGCAATAGTTTTCTTAGAGACAGTGTACTATACTCTTAAAGAATATGGTATTTTTCAAAATAAAAATAAAGTGAGTATTTTTAAACTATCCAAATTATTTGAAGCTTTCTAAAATAATTTATTATTCACTTTGGAGTGTCGAGCTCAATTTACATAATTTTTATATTTTAAAAATTGCAACAATTTTTTTTTAAAGATCATGCACTATAATCTTGAAGAATGAGGTATTTTTCAAAATAAAAATAAAAATTTGTTTTTAAAGTAACCTAAATTATTTGAATTTTTTTAAATAATATATTATTTATTTTTAAGTATGTAGCTGATTTTACGTATTTTTTTTTTAATTTGCAATGGTTTTTTAGAGAACGTGTATTATAAAGTTGAAAAATATGATGTTTCTTGAAATAAAAGTGAATATGGTGTTTTTAAATCACCTAGATTATTTGAAGCATTCTGAAAAATAATGTATTATTTTCTTTGAAGTTTCTAGCTCAATTTACATATTTTTTTTTATATTTTTAAAATTGCAACTATCTTTTGGAAACCGTTAACTATATACACTTGAAGAATATGATTTTCTTAAAATAAAAATGAATAGAATATTTTTAAATTTCGTAAATTCGTTAAAGCTTTTTGAAAACAATATAATATTTATTTTGAAGTTTTTAGCTCAATTTACATATATTTTTATATTTTTAACAATGCAACAGTTTTTTAAGAGATATTGTACAATTCACTTGGAGAATAGAATGTTTTCTAAAATAAAAATGAATAGGATGTTTTTAATTACCAAAATTATTTGAAGCTTTCTGACAATAATGTACTGTTCACTTTACATAAGTTTTCAATTTTTTTAAATTTCAACTATTTTTTTAGAGATCAAGTTCTATATATTCGAAATAAAAATTTAAATGTATTTTATAAATTATTTAAATTATTTGAATTTTTTTGAACACAATGAACTATTTATTTTTAAGTTACTATCTCAATTTACATATTTTTTTTAATTTACATTGAAGTTTCTAGTTCAATTTACTTAATTTTTTAAATTGCAACAAAAATTTTAGAGATCGTGTACTATATACCCTTAAAGAATAGGGTATTTTTCGAAATGAAATATATAGGGTTATTTTAAATAACCCTAATTATATTAAGAATTTTTAAAAAAATATATTATTCAATTTAAATTTTCAATTTCAATTTACACATTTTTTTCTTTTTTTAAAATTACAACAATTTTTTTTTTGAGATCGTGTACTATAATTTGAAGAGTGGGATTTTTCGAAAGAAAAATGAACATGGTGTTTTTTAATTACCTAAATTATTTCAAGCTTTCTAAAAATAATATATTATTCACTTTGAAGTTTATAAAAAAATGAATAAGGTGTTTTTAAATTACCTTGACTATTTGAAGCTTTTAAAAAAATATACTATTCACTTTGAAGTTTAAAGCTCAAGTTACATAATTTTTTATATTTTAAAAAATGCTACAATTTTTAGATATCGTGTGCTATACACTTCGAGGGTAGGTTGTTTTTCGAAATAAAAATAAAAAAGTATCTTAAATTACCTAAAATATTTGTAGCTTTCTGAAAAACAATGTATTGTTGAAGTTTAAAGCTCAATTAACATGAATTTTTATATTTTAAAATTGTAATAGATATTTTAGAGCTAATACATTGTTTTAAAATAAAAATGAAAATGAAAATGCATTTTTTAAATTACCTAAATTAGTTGAAGCATTTTTCAAATAATGTCTTAATCACTTTGAAGTTTCTAGCTCAATTCAACAAACATCTTATATTCTTAAAATTGTAACAACTTTTTAGAGATTGTATACTAGACACTTGAAAATTTGGATATTTTTCAAAATAAAAAAGAATAGGGTATTTTTCTATTAACTAGATTATTTGAAATTTTATAAAAATAATGCATTATTTAATTTAAAGCTTCTAGCTCAATTTAGATTGTATACTATACACTTGATGAATAGGATGTGTTTCGTAATAAAAATGAATATGGTTTTTTTAATTTACTTAAATTATTAAAATATTTTTAAAACATTTTATTATGCACTTTGAGGTTTTTAGTTCAATTTAAATAGTTTTTTATGTTTTATAATTGCAAAAGTATTTTTAGAAACCATGTTCTACCACTAAAAGAATATGGTGCTTTTCGAAGAAAAATAAAAATGTGATTTTTAAATGACCTAAAATATTTTAAGCTCTCTGAAAGCAATGTATTATTCACTTTGATGTTTTTAGCTAAACTTTCATAATATTTATATTTTTAAAAATACAACAGTAATTTTAGAGATCATGTACAAAATACACTTGGACACTAGAGTATTTTTCAAAAAAAAAAAATGAATAGGTGTTTTTTAATTACCTAAATTATATGAAGATTTTTTAAAACAATTTACTTTCACTTTGAAGTTTTAAGCTTAATTTATATTTTTTTAAATTTTTAAAATTAAAATATTTTTTTAAAGATTGATATTACACACTTGAATAAAAGGGTGTTTTGCGAAATAAAAATGAATATGCTATTTATAAATTACCTAAATAATTTGAAACTTTGTGAAATCAATACATTACTAATTTTGAAGTTTAAAGATTAATTTACATAATTTTTCATTTTTTAAAATTTGCTATTATTTTTTTAGAGATCGTGTACTATAAACTTGAAGAAAGTGGTATTTTTCGTTATAAAAGTAAAAGCACATTTTTCAAATTACCTAAATAATTTGAAGCCTTTTAAAATAGTGTGTTTTTCACCTTGAATTTTCTAGCTAAATTTAGCAAGTTGTTAAATTTTTAAAATTGAAATAGTTTTTTTAGAGATCATATACTTGTCTCGTAATGAATAGGGAGTTTTTTGAAATAAAAATGAATAGAATGTTTTTTCATTACATAAATTATTTTCAAATTTATAAAAAAATATATTGTTCATTTTGAAGTTTCTAGCTGATTTTACATAAATCTTTATTTATTTTAAAATTATAACATTTTTTTAGATATCGTGTATTATATAGTTGAAGAATATGGTGTTTTTCGAAATAAAAATGTTAATGCATTTTTGAAATTACCTAAATTATTTCAAGCATTCTGAAAATAATGTATTATTCACTTTGAAAATAATGTTAAAATTGCAACAATTTTTTAGAGAACATTTACTATACATTTGAATAATTGATTGTTTTTCGAAGTAAAAATTGAAACAGTTTTTAAAATTACCTAAATTACCTGATGATTTTGAATATAATGTATTATTCACTTCAAATTTTCTAGCTCAGTTTATTTATTTTTATATTTTTTAAACTGAAATAACTTTTTTTAGAGACCGTATATTGTACACTTGAAGAATGATGTGTTTTCAAAAACAAATTGAATAGGTGTCTTTAAATTACCTAAATTATTTGAAGTTTTTTGAAAATAATGTATTATTAACTTTGAAGTTTTTAGCTCAATCTACATAATTTTTAATATTTTTAAAATTGCAATAGTTTTTTAGAGATCATATATATAATATACTTGGATAATAGTGTTTTTTTAAATTAAAATCAATAAGATGTTTTTAAGTTACTTAATTTCTTTTATCATTAAAAAAAAATATACTATTCACTTTGAAGTTTATAGTTTAATTTAGAAATTTTTAATTTTTTTCAAAATTGCAACAGTTTTTTAAAAGATCGTATACGATACACTTGAAGAATATGATATTTTTTGAAATAAATATGAATATGGAGTTTTTCAATTACCTAAATTATTTAAAGTTTTCTGAAAAAAATATATTGTTCAGTTTGAAGGTTCTAGCTCAATTAACATTATTTTTTACATGTATAATATTCCAACACTTTTTTTTAGAGATCATGTACTATACACTTGAAGAATAGAGTGATTTCGAATAAAAAATGAACATGATGTTTGTAAATTATCTAAATTATTTTAAGTTTTTTGAAAACAATTTACTTTCACTTTGAAGTTTTAAGCTTAATTTATATTTTTTAAATTTTTTAAATTAAAATATTTTTTTTAAAGATCGATATTATACACTTGAATAAAAGGGTGTTTTGCGAAATAAAAATGAATATGCTATTTATAAATTACCTAAATAATTTGAAACTTTGTGAAATCAATATATTACTAATTTTGAAGTTTAAAGATTAATTTACATAATTTTTTATTTTTTAAAATTTATAATTATTTTTTTAGAGATCGTGTACTATAAACTTGAAGAAAGTGGTATTTTTCGTAATAAAAGTAAAAGCACATTTTTCAAATTACCTAAATAATTTGAAGCCTTTTAAAATAATGTGTTTTTCACCTTGAATTTTCTAGCTAAATTTAGCTAGTTGTTAAATTTTTAAAATTGAAATAGTTTTTTTAGAGATCATATACTTGTCTCGTAATGAATAGGGAGTTTTTTGAAATAAAAATGAATAGAGTGTTTTTCCATTATATAAATTATTTTCAAATTTATAAAAAAATATATTGTTCATTTTGAAGTTTCTAGCTGATTTTACATAAATATTTATTTATTTTAAAATTATAACATTTTTTTAGATATTGTGTATTATACAGTTGAAGAATATGGTGTTTTTTTAAATAAAAATGTTAATGCATTTTTGAAATTACCTAAATTATTTCAAGCATTCTGAAAATAATGTATTATTCACTTTGAAAATAATGTTAAAATTGCAACAATTTTTTAGAAAACATTTACTATACACTTGAATAATTGATTGTTTTTCGAAGTAAAAATTGAAACAGTTTTTAAAATTACCTAAATTACCTGATGATTTTGAATATAATGTATTATTCACTTCAAATTTTCTAACTCAGTTTATTTAATTTTTATATTTTTAAAACTGAAACAACTTTTTTTAGAGACCGTGTATTGGACACTTGAAGAATGATGTGTTTTCAAAAACAAATTGAATATGTGTCTTTAAATTACCTAAATTATTTGAAGTTTTTTGAAAATAATGTATTATTAACTTTGAAGTTTTTAGCTCAATCTACATAATTTTTAATATTTTTAAAATTGCAATAGTTTTTTAGAGGTCATATATATAATATACTTGGATAATAGTGTTTTTTTAAATTAAAATCAATAAGATGTTTTTAAGTTACTTAATTTCTTTTATCTTTTAAAAAAAATATACTATTCCATTTGGAGTTTATAGTTTAATTTAGAAATTTTTAATTTTTTCAAAATTGCAACAGTTTTTAAAAAGATCATATACTAGAAGAATATGATATTTTTTGAAATAAATATGAATATGGAGTTTTTCAATTACCTAAATTATTTAAAGTTTTCTAAAAAAAATATATTGTTCAGTTTGAAGGTTCTAGCTCAATTAACATTACTTTTTACATGTATAATATTCCAACACTTTTTTTTAGAGATCGTGTACTATACACTTGAAGAATAGAGTGATTTCGAATAAAAAATGAACATGGTGTTTTTAAAACACCTAAATTATTTTAAGTTTTTTGAAAAAAATATATTATTCATTTCGAAAATTCTAGTCCAATTTATTTAATTTTTTGTATTTTAAAAAATGCAACAGTTTTATTTTAGAGATCATGTACAGTATACTCGGAGAATAAAGTGCTTATCGAAATAAAATGAATTGGGTGTTTTAAAATTACCTCAATTATTTTAAGATTTTTGAAAATAATATACTATTCACTTTGAAGTTTCAAGCTCAATTTACATAACTTTTTATATTTCAAAAATTATAATAGTTGTTTAGAGATCGTGTTTTGCACTTCGAGACCTAAATTTTTTCGAAATAAAAATGAATACGGTATTTTTATATTACCCAAATTATTTAAAACTTTCTGAAAATAATGTATTATTCACGTTGAAGTTTTAAGCTCAATTTACATTATTTTTATATTTTTAAAATTACAATAGTTTTTGTAGAGATAGTGTATTATACACACGAAGAATAGAGTTTTTTTTGAAAATAAACACTAAAATGTTTTTTTTTAAAAAAATTACCTAAGTTTCTAGCGAAATCCAGCAAATTTTTAATATTTTTAAATTTGTAACAACTTTTTAGATATCATATACTAGACACTTGAAGAAAAGAGTATTTTTAGAAATAAAAATGAATAGTGAGTTTTTCTATTACCTAAATTCATTGAAGTTTTCTAGAAAAAATTTGTATTCTTCACTTTAAAGTTTTTAGCTCAATTAACATATTTTTATATATTTTTTTTAAAATTAATAAGTTATTTTTAAATTACCTAAATTATTAGAAGTTTTTTGAAAATATTGTATTATTCACTTTAAAGTTTCTAGCTCAATCTAAATAATTGTTTTTTTTTTATAATTACAACAGTTATTTTAGAAACCATCTACTACCACTTGAAGAATAGAGAGGTTTTTGAATAAATATAAAAACATGATTTTTAAATTACCTAAATTATTATAAGCTTTTTGAATATCTGTAAACAATGTATTATTCACTTTAAATTTCTAACTTAATTTACATAATGTTTAGTATTTTATAAATTGCAAAAGTTTTTTTCGAGAACGTATACTATATACACTTGAAGAATATGGTGCTTTTCGAAATAAAAATGAATAGGTGTTTTCAAATTTCCTAATTTATTTGAAAACGTGATTTTTAAATTACATTAGTTATTTGTAACTTTCTAAAAATAATTTATTATTAACTTTGAAGTTTCTAATTATATTTACATTTTGTTTTTGTTTTTGTTTTTTTTCAATTTGCAACAACTTTTAAGAGATTCTACTCTATACAACTTTTAAAAGATTCTTTTCGAGATAAAAATGAATGGGTCATTTTAAAATTATTTAAATTATTTGAAGTTTTCTAAATATATGGTATTATTCTATATGGAGTTTTAACTTCAATTCACATAATTTTTTATATTTATAAAATTGCAACATTTTTTTTATAGATAATGTACTATACACTGAAGAATAGGGTGTTTTCAAAATAAAAATTAAAATGCATTTTTCAAATTAAATAAATTATTTGAAGGTTTATAAAAACTATGAGTTATTCACTTTAAAGTTTCAAACTAAATTTACATAATTTTTTTAAAAGAAAAAATTGCAGTAGTTATCCACATATCGTTTATTAAACACTTGAAGAATAATGTATTTTTTGAAAAAAATAAGAAATGAAATAATTAAATTATCAAAGTTATTTGAATCTTTTTTAAAAACAATGTATTATTCACTTTGAAGTTTTTATATTAATTAACATAATTTTTATATTTTTAAAATTATAACAGTTTTTGATGAGATCGTTTACCAAACACTTGAAAAGTACGATATTTTTTAAATAAAAATAAATAGAGTATTTTTAAATTATCTAAATTATTTTAAGCTTTTTGAAACGAAGGTATTATTCACTTTGAATTTTTTTAGCTCAATTAACATAATTTTTAATATTTTTTGAATTACAATAATTTTTTAAGAAATCATATACCTTCATTTAAATAATAAGGTGTTTTTCAAATGGAAATGAAAAAGATAATTTTAAATTAGTTAAATTATTTGAAGCATTTTTTTAAAAAATCATGTACTATACACTAAAGAATATGATGTTTTTCAAAATAAAAATGAATAGAGTGTTTTAAAATAAATAATGTATTATTCACTTTCAATTTTCTAGCTCAATTTACATAATTTTTTATATTTTTAAAAGTGCAACAATTTTTATTCAATGGGGTGACATTTGTTACGCCAAAACATAAATGACGAATGTTATGAGTAATCTTACTTTTGATTATCAATTCAACATATTAAATACCAGTACTATTATAATTGTTAAGGGACCGAAGGAGTAGCATATTGTTAATATTATTTTTGTTGTTCATAGGAAAGTAGTACAACCGAGAATTGAACCCCATATCGATATACACATATATCTATGTGCTAACCAACTGAGCAACGTGACTAAGATATACTATTAACAGCATGTTTGGATATAATTATTTTCAAACATACGTTGGACAATTGTATTTTGCATTTAAAAAACTTTTGATTATTCTTTTAATAAAAGAAAAAGTTTTTGTCTTTCGGTAAAATTTGGACATTATTTCGAAAACCTTTAAAGTCGTTTATCATAACTTAAAATTATCTTAAAAATCATTTCTGACAGTAAATACATCCAAATAAAAATCGATTATGTCTCAGATAATCAATTCTTTTTTACAGTTTATTTTCACAAATAATCACAGCTAATACAAACACTCCCTGATATTATTAATGTACTATAGTATAAACAAGTTAAGGTCGTACATAATTTCATCCTAGAATATGGGCGTTTTTCAAATTTTATTGCTTATATACACTTTCATATGAGTTTTCATCACTAGATGAAATCTTCGGTGTTGGTTAATTGTTAACTGTTGGTGTTATGAAAATTATTTGAAAATTTAAATATGATTGACTAATAATAATAATAATAATAATAATAATAATAATAATAATAATATTAATAATAATAATAATGATAATAATAATATACACGTTCACAATGGAATCAAGACTAATTGTTTTACAAAGTATATAAGTTGATGTACTAATTTTTAATAGTATAATTTTTTAAAATAATATTTATTTATATTTAATTTATTATTAAAACTAATTTTTTTATTAATGCATATTAATAATAAAAGTATATTTAAGGATCTTCTTTTGTCTAAAAATATAATTTAAAGCTCTTGTTTTAGTTGTTTGAACCTTGAGCCTCTATAACTAACATAAAATGACTAATGTAGTATGAAAAAAATAAAAAACTAAGGGCTTGTTTGAAATAGTTTTGGTTTTTAGTTTTTAAAAATTGTATTATAAAACAGTTTTCAAAAACAGTTTTCAATACAAATTTATGTATAAATTCAGAAAACTGAAAACTAAAAACCAAAATATGTTTTAGATATTTTCATATTTTGATTTTTAAATACTGAAAAACAAGAACTGATCCTGAAAACTGTTTTTGAAAACTCGACTGTCAAACGAGTTTTTTAGTTTTCTGTATTTAATGTTTTCAAAAGAGAAATCAAACAAATCGATAAAAATAAAAGATAAAAATAAAAATTGGACTAAAATTGTATTTTAGAAAGAAAAAAAACAAGAAAAACATGTTAACAATTTCCCTAATTTTCACGGCAACCCCATATTCAAAAATATTCCCCCCTCCTCTCTCTGTCTCTCTCTTTCTTCCATTGCACAACATGAGTAACAGAACCAAAGACAAAGAGTCAGCAAAAAAGCAAGTGTAGGCCCTGCCATTACCAGCTCTAAAGCAAACCTGATTAGAAGAGTATCCAAATTCCAAACCACTAAGTGTGTGTTTGGATTCACATCGAATCACGTCAAATCATATTAAGATAGATAAATCAATGGTTGAGATAAATTTGGCACATAAGTCGAGGCGGAATCAATGAACGCAACAAAAAGTAGCGTTGAAATGGATCCACGTTAATGTGAATCCACTTCTATCCAAACAGGCACTAAGACCCAATCATTCAAATTTAATTTGTTAATTCAAATATTAGAAAATATTTTTTTTTAACTTGTCAATCAAATAGTTAATAGTAGGTTCCAGTCATATAGTTCAGTTGGTGTTCGTATGGAGACATGCGTCTGTGAATATAAGATTTGATCTGCACTATAAAAAAAAAAAATTAATAATAGTGTTTAAAGTATTTTCGTGACTGCACTTAATACTAATCCTGAAATCCCTATGCTTCAGCCTCTTTATATATATATATATTCACCTTAACATTTTCATTCTTATCTCCCTCTTTAGTCTTTCAGGGCTCCACCACTTTCTCTTTTGACCACCCCTCCCCCTTTTTTTCTCTTTTTGATATTTGAGAGTGAAAAATTCAGGTTTAGATTCTCTCCATTTAAATCAAATTATTTAATATTTTAGATTATTTTATAAATACGATTTGAAAGGATGAGATATCTTCCATTTTCTTATAGAAATTTAGAGGATATTCTCCTGAGAAATTCTCCCTCTATTTTATTATGTTCATGCTTCACACTTTGCCTCACAATTAGGTCCTTGATAATGGTAGGCCTCCCTCATTAATGGGTAAATTTTGATTCCACAAACAAGCCCATGTGTGCATGTCTCAAGCACGTATATGAACCTAGCATGCTTCTTCTCTTGCCCCTTTGTTTTTAAATGATACTGAAACATCACTCTATTGAAGATTCAACTTTGATCCAACTATATAAATACCAAAAACACTTTGATGTTACTATACCTTCTTCCCAATTTTCTAGATAGCTAGCATGTTCCCCCTAACTCCTTAAGTGTCTGCGCATTTAGATTTATGTTGACTAAATTAGTGGAGAAGCCAAGTTGCCTTTTTTTTTTTTTTTCTACAACTCATTTTCTTATGGTAATTCAAATATTATGATATATCGTTAGATAAAGATGAAAATCAGTATAATTAGCTAAAGGGAAATCCAAACATAATATAAATTATTTACATAACATACTCCTTGACCAACCTTTCTAACTGTCCTCTCTTACAGCTACTCTCTCTCTCTCTCTGCCTCTCCTCTGTTTCTCTCAGCAAGACATATATAAAAGAAAATTGAATCTTGTTCAAATGTTGAAAAAGAGCAAGAGGGTATGCTTTAGTCCTGATGTGAATGAGAAACCAACCATGTTTCTGAAGCAAAACAAGAAAAGGGTCATTGGAAGTTGGAGTTTGAGATTGTCCAAAGACCATTCTTTATTAATGTCACCAGTGAGGTTCCTGCTAAGGCTTGGAGCAAAAGTAGCATGTTCCATAAGAGTTGTTTCTATGAGAAGGAGATCTTGTAGGAAGGTTTCTTCTTCTTCTTCTTCCAATTTGGTAAAGTCACGTTCTTTGTCTGACCTCACTGATTCACATCGTGCCAAAGATGTAGAAGATTGCATTGAGTTCTTACATTCTTCTTCCTCTAGGGAGAGACCAATTTGAGTTTGTGTTTGTTTGCAAATCATTGCTGGGAACCTTTTTTTTTTCTTTTTTTTTTTCAAGGTTGCTGCTTGCAAGAGATGTATATTAAAGAAAAAGGGGTATGCTTTACTGATTTCAAATTTTCAATTGACGTGTTCATTAGTAGAAAATACTAAATAGAGGTTAATGAATCCTTTGTGCACCATGTAACTTGGACATGGAGATTGAGTAGAAATACTTGTAGAAAACATTGGCTCAAATCATTGTTTGAGCTTTGAATTGCTGAGTGCAGTCTTCCATTCATTGGAATACATCATTATGTGTGATTTATCAGTTTTCATTTATTTCTTGGCCAGTGTTGTCTATATTTGATTAATGTTCAAGTTCAACTATCCCCTTTTTTTTCCCATACCATATTATCACACGAATAAATAAAACAATGAACTCCTACCTTTAATTTTTTTATTTTTTAATTTTTTTTTTAATTTTTTTTTTTTTGCAGAACACAAAAATTCTACATCTCACGCAACAATCAATTTCTTTTCCCAGTACAGCTATTCAAAGTGATTATATTTTTTTACTGAATTTAAATACGATGGAGTTCGATGCATTACAAATGCATCATCGTTAAACTTGCCGTGTTACTAAAACAATGAAATTTAAGGATTGAGTTTTACAGAATTTAACAAATTGAAAAAAGAAAAGATTCATCATGCACTATTTTTTTTTTATCATAGTCACTATGGAGTATTGACTATGTTCATTTTATTAGTCACAATAGAAAATTAATGCACAATTAATATTAGTTTTTCATTTTTACTGCATTGAACATTTATGCCACCAACTATATAAAAGAGAGATATAATAGAAAATGAGTTTTTCTAATGCACAGGTTAAGAAATTAAAAGTAGAAAAAAGTTATTGAAAAAAAAAAATTTAATATAATTGAGTTTGACATGCAATTAATACTATGATTTCTTTTTACTTATAGTTACAATCACGGGTTAAAAATTATGCAATAAATACTTATTGAAACAATACTAAATTATTTCTTTAATTCCTGCACATTATTTTAATTAATACCTTAAACGACTAAAGTAACGGAGGGAGCAGGAATAATTGCTGATAACGTAGCATGACGAACTGCAATTAATTATGCCAACAGCAATTTGAATGGGTGGTGGGCCTGACATGAACTTAACCATTCAAGATCTCTACTACAATTCTACTCCACACTGCTCTGCTCATTGACATTTGACAGCAGTTTCTACTTCCTATACCTCTTCCCTTCTATCCCACATTTGTGAAAGCTACCATCACCCAAATGCCAAAAATTTGTGCATATCCCAATTTATCCACTTTCAACAATCCTTGTAACAGGACCACTAGAAATCTGTCCCAAACTACATATTATGACAAGTGAGTACATGTTTAATGCTAACCTTCGATAAGTTTAAATCTACTAAGCATTGACCCAACAATTGTTTCCTATCGAAAACTTATATTTATCTTGTCCTTTGCCTTGTTCTTATTGAAAGAAACTTGAACAAAACAACACTCTAACAGCATCAACATCATCCAGAGGAACAGTTAGAAGCTTGGAAGGTTATCTATAAAATAATTAGTATTCATTTCAAAGATTGTGACAACAAAAGACTCGCCAGGCAGGCAATGATGGCACAAGGAAAAAGAAAGCTCTAATGTTCGCACGTACGCTAATAATTGTCCATCTATAATCATGGTAAGGTAAAAACAAAGTTCCAAATGAAATCATGAATAAACAGTACATAGCACGATCAAGAATCCAATGAGAGGTTTTCAAGTTCTCGGAATCCTTGACTAGATGCTTTTTTTAACTCGAGAGCTCTCTTGTAAGGAGGTGCAATTGGAGGCTGTACAGGATCCAAGCTCTGATATGTTCCACCAGCAACCTTTGGTAACGGATATGAGCGATCAGAATCATACCCAGTGAGGTCCCCACAAGCTAGAAATGGGATATACACCTTATTAGGACCTTCCAACCATCCACTACAACAATCTGCAAAACCCATATGCATTAATTACTTCAGACCCAAGCCATGAGAATGAGTATTATATACATGATACAATGAAATTCAGCAGAAAAAATGTTTTTTTTACAAGGGTAGTGTGATGATTAATTAAGCTTAGTGTATTCAGGAATAATTTTTTGAGCTGAATTTGTTTATTATTCTATGATTGCTTAAGAGATTTACAATAAGGACCTATATATACCTGTATCATCAACTCCTGAGGGACTTCCAACTTTCTCAAGAAGGCGATGGAGATCTTTTGGATTGAATCCTTCGGGAGGGGAATAGTTTTCACAGACTGCGAATGCCTCTGCAGGGGTGAAACACAGAAGTAGCATAAACAGTATTATTCCACATCCATACCATTTTAGACACTTCTTTGGCATAGTAAGTGAGATCAAAACTAGCTTAGACACCTGAAATTTCATGGTGTTGGGATGCAAAGAGGCAGCGGTTAAATTTAACAAGTAGTATATTTTAAGTTCATATAAACATTTGTTAGATAATAGATAACATTCAGCCAAATTCATTTTCTTTTATCAGATTCTGCCAAATATATTGAATGCCATGAGGGCTAATTCCTAGGCGATGTCACATGGCTGTTAATTCCTAAGCAATGGTAAATCCTCCTAAAGATTCATAAAGAAACAATGAAAAGCTCAAAAAGTAAGCATGTCAGAAAATAGTGTGAAAGTGGAACTGGAATTCTTACCTATGCTGGAGTTCCGGCTGCTTTTTGGTTTTGCAAAAGTCACTACAGGGAAAAATAATTTTAGCTGCAAACAAAGAGACAACAAAGAATATGTAATTGATGAATCAAAGGCTATGGAAAAAGGTTTACATTTATGAAAACTACATAATAAAAGATGACCGAAGCATTTTCAAAGACAATGACACACTGTTACCACTTTCCCCTAGTTAATATAAACTGCACAACAATTTTACAATTACAACAAAAATTGTAGATTCGGTCATGAGTAGATTCTATGTCCCAATGGACAAAAGGCATGCTATCGGTGACAGCATCAGTAAACAGAGATTATCTTTAACTTACATGATAATATGAATGCACTTCTTTTATTTAACAAGACGTTAACTCAATGGTTGCTCTTTTTCTTTCAAAATACAATTGTTAGCATCCAATTGGCTCATTGTTTCCCATTAGAATTTCGGTCAAACAGATATTAGAGTTTTGACATTCCTAACCATAATCTACAGAGAACTGTAAGAAGATATGAAATTAAATGAAAAGCTAAACCCTAAATATAATTTTCTACAGATGTTGTGAAAGCCAAGTGAAAAGCGGACAACTGTAAGATATTAAAAAAATACTATGCTAATGTCAAAGTATGCGGAAGTCTCCACTTACTAAAATCTTAATGGTATGGAGAAACTTCGTATACCTGACAATACAGAAGGCTTGTGTCTTTTCCTCTAAATATCTTTGCTATAAACCTCCCTCCTTCCTTAAGTATGTGAGTAACAATTGTCAATCCCTGCAAAGCATATATAATCTAATTAGCATTAATCTGCGAGAAAAATCCAACAAGATAGCCAAACAAAACCATGAAACTCTTTGCTGAGCAAGAAACAGCCCATTTGAAGAACATATACTGTGCACTAGTATGTATTAGAAATGCAAGTAGATTTATTGAAATAAGAAACAAAAATTAATACATCCTCGCCTGGCTAGAAGGTAAAGAGGAATAGATAATAAAGGAATGATCACTGATTTTTATTCCCTTCAACTTTTTAAATTCCCAATTTAAGATAAGGATAAAATGAAAATGTCCTATCCAGATAGCAAACCTAAAAAGATGAAAAGGAAAAAAAAATAATTATAAAATAAAATAAAATAAAGGGATGGAAGTTAAATACGTACTGCAAGTATGAGTTGGGATTGAACAAATTCATCCATATCATGAAGCCCGGTTACTGCCAAACAAAAAAGAAGTAAATGATGATTACCATGAAGAGTGTTAATACAACTGTGTAACAAATGAGATGGAGCAGCAACTAATCAGACAAATTGATTATTGTGGGTCCTATGAAAGAGTTAAGGATAATTATTACCAGTCCAACAGAAGTTCAGGCTAAAACAAAAATTTCAAATTGTTTATAGCTTTTTGGGAAAAATAGTTTTCAAGAGATTAGGGAGTTAAATTGCACATTTTCTTTACCATCAGGAGCACCATCACACACAACCAGGTCAGCCTTGCAACCATCGAAATGTCTAATGACCTGAATAAAACAATACCAAAAAATTGGTTTACAAACTTTAGAACAATAGTTATTCAAGACAATTTAAAGATGGAAAAAAGGATAGACTCAAGCAAAAGAGAATCATTTTAAGAAAATCACGAGACAATCTCCGCTGAATCCATCAATGTGAATTTATTTGATTTTGTAATGCACATATGCTTGGACTCCACTTGATCACATTATGTCTTTCCATTATTTCTATCATTTGTTAGAAGTCCCACATCGGCTAGTGATATGGCCATTGTTGAGTTTATAAGGGTGTGGCAATCCTCCTCCTAAAATTCTAGCTCTGATACCATCTTACAATTTGGGTTTGAGTTAGACCCAAACCCAAATTGTAAGACTGTTATTTCTATCATTCTCTCACCCCTCAAACATGAGACATGTACAATTGACCAAAAAAAGGAAAAAGTAAAGCTGCCAAAAGAAAACAGCAAATATATAGTTGAAATTCAAATATAGAAACAAATAAATTAAAGGAAACTCATAATGCATACACATGTTTAAATAGGGAACCAAATCTAAATTGTTAAAAAACATCATCTTTCCCACACCTTTCCTTCATCCACTCAATATTTAGGAGGAAAAATATTAAAAAGAAAAGTCATAATCTCTTGTGAAATTCGAGGAACTAAGTTAGATAAGAAAAATAAAAAATAAATTTTATAACTCTGCAGAGACATGTTAACTTAACTCGTCTTCCAAATAAAATAAATATATCCATGAAAAGGTTAAATGGCTGTATATACCACTTCAGCAGTTCGAGCATTAGTTATATCACCCTGCACCTGGATGACACCTTCAATTGGAGCCATTGGCTGCAAATCAATAGCTACAATAAGAGGAAGATTTTCATCCCTGCATATAATGATGTAGCAATAAATTGATGATATTCATAAAGATGGTAACTGAACAATTAACACGTTTTTTCTATATAAAAGAAATTTATTAAAAAGAAGAGAAAATAATTACAAAGAGTTTGTAGGATAGAGAATCCAAACAACAAAAGAAGAAGGAAAAGATTGATGGAGAGCTACCCAATCCATCAATATATCTGTAAGGAAAACTCCCTTAAAAAGACCATATACTACAGCAAATAAAAGCTGAATGTTCTTATATCAGCCACCAACAAGAAAAAAAACAAGTTTGATAGAGTCGTTTCAGTGCTAATCCCAGAACAAATTTAGAGAATGTGAGACCTATCAAGGAAATTCAACTTACTTTGCATCAGGTGAAAGCTTGGCTGGGAGATAAAGTTTACGACTCAAGACCTGCATATAAGAATTGAGGATTATACGGTTATCAAGATGGCACCAAATGTGATATGCAAAAGCATGGTCTTGCCTTTGGCTTTTGGGCATGCATGGTATTAACTTAGATATTATCTTCTAGCATTATTCTAGTCTTGATAATCTATCTCCATTTCTAAAATGGACCTTGGTTCCCACTCATAATGATGATAAACTTTATTAGCAAAACAACAAAACATATTTTGTGGGTGCATCATATACCCAGGTCTACAAATGCTCTTGCCAATAAATAAGTAGTGCTAGTACAACAGGCTTTTCTGGTTGTATTCTGCATCTGCATTGGTGTTGCAAGCATTTTGTGACTGTATTTTTTATATATAAAAGTTTTGAGGGAAAAACAGAAGTCTAAAATCTTGTACTATAACTGTTAATAATGTATTGTTCAAAATCTTTCCTGGGAACAAGAAGACCTTAATGATTGTTGACATTTGCCACAAAAGAAATCATGAAATTAACTAAGTATGTCTTCAAACAATGATAATGACATATAGGTTTAAATTCAAATCCTGGCATCCTGCCTTAAAGTTAGTTAAATGGTACCAATATGACTGCGGAAATAATAAAGCAGAAGGGAGAAACCAAATCCCTGAGCTAAAATCACAACAAAAAGGAATACTACAGGGATTTTTTCTTAAAAGGGAAAAAGAAAAAGGATAGGTTATTTTCCATTCGTAAGTTACGGCATACCACAAGCTTCAGAGATAGCTCATAGATGAGATGACCTATCAGCAGAAAAAGGAAAACAAAGAACTTTTTGTCAATTACGATTAATCCTACTAGTAGAGCCAATCCTAATTGACAATACTGTTTATTAAGTTGAGTAAAATATGAAATAGGTTGCCAAATGCCTGTTTGTTTGTTAACAATGTCATTCGTCAGTTCAGTGATAATTTACCTGACTCCAGCTACCTGGGGCAGCACATAAATCTACGACACGTTTAACTCCTGCAAGAGAGAGACAAAGATTAGTGTTGAAACTGCGAACAAAATTTTGAATTTGTGCACGTTCTGTATACTGTAATTCTGTAATATAGATACATGCATATCTGCATGTTGTTCTGTGTAGCCTAAAGAGTCAAGACTGTGTAAGCCCTAAGCCTTCATTATTTCTAAGGCATTAATAAATTAATAAATAATAAATGGCATAGCTATGTGTATTGTTACAGCTAGGCGGGTCACGTGATGGCCGGGCTACCTTGCCAATATGACTTCAAGCCTCTTCAGCTCGCCGCTTCAAGGCTTGTAGGGCTGGTGTATTGCTACAGCCAGGCAACCCGTTCACGATGTGGAGGCAGCCCGCCCACGACGCGGCCTGGCAACCTTACCAAGCACTAGCGCCCCGGGGTCTACATCCCGAAGGGGCACGGGCGACCTCCCAGCTCACCCTTACTACGCATTATCACTTTACCCACGATCCCATGACTGTGGCCCCGTACCCACGTTTGTCCAACTACCAGGCCAACCAATCGGCCTACATGGCCACTACCTATAAAAACCACCCTGCATAGTACAGATGGCATGCACAAATTTTTACTAAGGCAACAACTTAGTTCTAGTCTTAGAGTCTTAGACCACTAGTCTGGGGGCACCCCAATAGCTTGTCGTGAACACTATGTATAACACAAAGGGATGGAAGGCTATTTACTGTCGCTCCTTCTATTTATAAATTCAGAACATAGGGCAATCCTCTACGCTAAATTAAATCCAACAAAGCTAAACTACAAATGATGGCTGCCAAGGCACACGCACCTTCAAAAATGTTGAACTCCTCATCTATCTGAAGGAGTTTAAAGGCACTTCGAGCACGCCAGCCTTCTTCTTTTGCTTTCCGGTAATAGATATCCTGAAAACCAATTTAACTAAAAATGAAGCCAACCCCAAAAAGAAGAAGGGGAAGAAAGAACATCCTGTAAGATAAATCAACTTTACCCTCTTATCCCTCGAAGCTTTGCCCATAGGTTTTGGCTTACTTGCTCCGCCACAAATTCTGAAAACGAAGTTCCTGAGGACAGCAAGAATAGTCACAAGCAGAAGCTTGTGAAAATAAAAACAAGAAGTAAAAAAATGTTTTTTTTCGTTTTTGTTATTTTCTCAAACACCCAGTGAGCATAAGAACACAAGTCCTCCTTTGACAATTACATGGCCAACGCGCCTAAATATTTTCTAACCTCAAATTTAAATACAACTTCTGCCACCTCTCAACTCCGCCAAGCCATAGACTTTCACAGTAAAACTAGAAATCTCCCATTACAGAAAAGAAAACGATGTACCTTTTGTCCTGAATCGAACGATCCAACGACCACCGCTGCTACAACTCACTCCCTTACTCACAAATAGTCTAGCAAGACAATAAGATTTTGAAAGAAAAAATTGAATTGTAAGACGAAGAGAAACAGCCAAACAGGGTTCAGAATTTCGCACCAACGCCGAAACCAACGAATCTATGTTATGTATATGTATAGGCGATTAGGCGTATTCGAATTGGGTAATTTCGTAACAGATACCGGGTCAACCCGAAACTTCACCCGGTGTGATGACCCATTTTGAATTTTCGAATTGATATTGACATTGCATTGGTTGGAGGGAGCTCAGCAAATGAATCCTCAGAATGTGAATTCGATACTCATTCGCGCGCAACAGCAATACCACAGAAACCCTAACCCACAATTCTTGAATCCATTACTGGGAAGCCTAAAAATATCACAAAATGCTTTCTTTTTTCTCTACAACCAAATGCTCTCCCACCCTTCCACCTACAATCACTACACCTTCACCCACGCCCTCAAGGCCTGTACTTCTTCCCTCGACACTCACGCGCGCTCTAAAGGCCTCGAAATCCACGCGCATGTCATCAAATCTGGTCACTACTTGGATCTCTTCATCCAGAACTCCCTCCTCCACTTCTACTTCGCCCACAACGACGTCGTATCAGCCTCCCGCGTCTTCCATTCCATTTCTTCCCCCGACGTCGTTTCATGGACGTCGATGATTTCGGGCCTTTCCAGATGCGGCTTCGAAGCCAAAGCCCTTCACACGTTCTCGTCAATGGATTCGAAACCCAGTGCCGCTACCCTAGTCAGCGCGTTGACCGCGTGTTCTAGTCTCAGGGCTCTGACATTAGGAAAATCCATTCACGCTTATGGGATGAAAGTGAAGTCAATTATCGATGTGAATGTCATTTTTGATAATGCCGTGTTGGATTTGTATGCGAAGTGTGGATCTTCGGTGAATGCACAGAACATGTTTGCGAAAATGTCTAAAAGGGATGTTATTTCTTGGACCATTTTATTGATGGCTTATGCACGCGGTGGACACTGTGAAGAAGCTGTTGAGGTGTTCAAACAGATGGTGCTTCGAGAGGAAGCTGAACCTAACGAAGCAACTATTGTGACTGTATTGTCAGCGTGTGCTTCTATTGGGTCTTTGACTTTAGGGCAGTGGGTACACTCTTACATTGACTCAAGACATGACCTTGAGGTTGATGGAAATATAGGAAATGCGTTGGTTAACATGTATGTGAAATGTGGTGACATGAAAATGGGGATTAGGGTTTTTGACATGATTGTGCACAAGGATGTTATCTCATGGGGAACTGTGATTTGTGGCTTGGCTATGAATGGCCATGGGAAGCAAGCGGTTCAGCTTTTCTCACGCATGTTGGTTGAAGGGGTTCAGCCAGATGATGTGACTTTCATTGGCCTTTTGCATGCGTGTAGCCATGAAGGTTTAGTCGATGAGGGAATGATGTTCTTCAAAGCTATGAGGGATTATTATGGCATCGTTCCGCAAATGCGACATTACGGTTGCATGGCAGACATGTATGGACGAGCTGGTCTGTTTGAGGAAGCAGAGGCTTTCATTAGAAGCATGCCTGTGGAAGCTGAGGGACCTATTTGGGGAGCTCTTCTCCAAGCCTGCAAAATTCATGGCAATGAGAAGATGTCTGAATGGATTAAGGGACAACTCAGTGACAAAAATGTTGGGGTTGGTACTCTTGCTTTGTTATCTAATCTTTATGCGAGTTCTGAACGATGGGATGATGCTAATAAGGTTCGTAGAACACTGAGGGGCTCTGGGTTGAAGAAGGTAGCAGGACGCAGCTGGGTCGAGCTTGAGATGCCCACCAACAACAGATTGGATTCAAATTTGGGCGTTGCTTAAGGGAGGGTCAATGAAGTGGTGTACTGTATAATGGTTACTCTGCGGAAGGGGAATGCAGAATAGTTTTTGATACCATATTATTAGGAATGAGTCAATCTCAAAAGTTAGTTCTTGGTGGACAAGTGCTCAATTCTTATGAAAAACTACTTCATTCTGGTTCCTAGTCCACCTGAGACCTACCTCAATTATTGAAAGGGACTTGCCTCAACATTTCTCTGTCCATGCATATTACATTGACTCAAAATATGATTTATTCCATTCTTGTACAAGCCTGATAGTTACGTCTTCCTTTGCATGTGGACCGGCACCGAACAGGGCAATCCCATGACAAAAATATCCCATGTATATACTACTTCTGACCTTTTTATAGGATTCTTTTAAAAAATTCTCTTGATCCTTTTTATCTAAAATTCTCTCCTAAATATTTGCATTATTATTGAACTTTTTACTAAAAATTGTCCTTATCCCACAATTACTATTTTTTTTAGTCAAAAGAAAAATAAATGAGGTGAGTAGAAACTAGAATGAAAGTTAAGTGAAAAAATAATTAATAAGGTGGGTAAAAAGAAAATGTGTATCAATGAGTCTAATATCTAAGAGCAAGTCTAATGGGAGTTCTTACTTGGATGCTTAGCTTAAGAACTTTTCGTAAGAACATTGGAGTATGCTAACTCAATATTGAGTCTGGATATTGAGTTTTTAGAAGAGGTGCTTGTACAAGAATCAGTTTTTAGCCTTAAAAGTGGGTCTAAATTCAGTTTTTTTGAGTGGGTGAAGAGGAGAGAGAGAATGGTACGAACATAACAAAAAAATCCCAATGAAGATGCAACAAATTTTAGAAAATGCAATATTTCATAGATGAAGAAGATAAATTAAAAAAAATGCAATATTCCATAGATGAAGATAAATTTCAAAAAATGCAATATTCTATAGATGAAGATAATTTTTAATATTTTTTTTAATTTTAATTATATATTTTTATTTTTAATTAATTTTTTTAAAAAATTTATATTGTTATTTATTATTTTATTACTAAAATTATATCATATTATATTATTAGTATAAATAAAATTAATGTGAAATTATGAAATTAAATTAATAATTATATATATATATAAGATAATTAATTTGTGGGATCCACGTGGAACCTATAAAAGGAGTTATTGTGAAGATTTTGCATTAGATTGATTGAAATGGTTAAATAAAAAAAGCTATGTCTATACGTCAGATCCACTTATATATTATTAAATATCGTTAAGATCTCTCGTATGAACTCTTGTATTAAACTTGCTCTAAGAAAATAATTTAAAAATTTAATATAAATTTTAGACATATTTAATTACTCCAACAAATTTAATTGCTTTTCTTAATACATTCTTAATTGAGACAAAGAAATGAGTTCTTTCATATTTTGTTAGTTTCTTAATATGGATTTTGTTAATTTGTAGGGTCTACGTGGAATCCATAAAATGAGTTCTTGTGAAATTTTTGGATTGGAGTAATTGAGATGTTTAAATAAAAAAAGTTGTGTATAAGTGAGATTCACTTATATATATTTTTTATCAGTCAAATACACACAATCTACACTAAATCTTCCCCTAAATCTTTACCACTAAAATCAAACCCCTTTAAATTTTAAGAGCTCCACTTTATCCCACTTATATATTACTCTTAAGATCTCCTAGAAGAACTCTTGCATTGGACTCTAAGAGGATAATTTAAAAAAGGCAGAAATACAATTTTGGTCTTTTAACTTTTACTTAATACTCATTTTGGTCCCATAACTTTTTTAAGGTACATTTAGGTCCCTTAACTTTTGTTTTTGGTCTAAAATGGTCCCTATGGTCACTTTCGTTAGCAATTTAACGGATTTTTTACTAATGTTATTATATTCTATTATTTATTTATTTTGAACCGTTGATTTACAACAATTTGGACCATCTATTTAGAACAATAACACCATTTTGAATCAAAAATAGAAGTTAAAGGACTAAAATGAATCTTAAAAATGTTATGGAACCAAAGTGAACCTTAAGTAAAAGTTAAGGGACTAAAATTATAGTCTTGCCTTTAAAAAAATTAATATAAATTTTAGACAGTTTAATTATTCCAACAAATTTAATTAATTTTCTTAATACATTTCTAAATATATATAAATTAGTTTGGGGTACTATAAAAGCAACGGAAGTAGTATTTTCATATTTTGTTAGTTTCATAATATGGATTTTGTTAGTTTCATAAGATAAAACAAAACATATGAATCATAGTATATATTTAGTGCATTATTTTTAATATAGAATGGAACAGAACAAGACATGGATTTAAAACATAATTTAGTGGTGATAAAAAAAAACTCTGCTTGCTAGGGCATCATATATAACATACTCGAGAGTGATATTCGGCAACATGAAAATCCGATGTTATGTACTGATAAATGTAGAAGAATGCAAGTTCTTTAGCCTAACTTTACTCACTCTAACAAGTTCTTGGAGCTACTAGCAGTGCTTTCTTTACAAAGTAAAGTATACAACAGGGAAATAGAATAATCTCAACTTCTCACTCAGAAGACTACAAGACAAATAAGAAAGCAACAAAAGAGAAAAATTGAAATTCTGTTCAAACATTTATCTGCCTGCATCTCTTGCCTTCTCAATCTAGGACTAATACTTCCCATCAGCTGATAAGAATTTGGATAGGCATACAAATTTTCCGAGTTTCCAAACACTCTTCCATAAACCATCTCTCCAAACATCCCTACAAAAGGGTGGTGTGGTCTTCGACTCATGCCGGCACCAAGATCGAACATTGTTGAAGCGCCATCATCCTCTTCTTGGTATAGAGGAGAGCTGAAATATTGACCTTGATAAGCGTTTCGATACGGAAGCTGCTGACCATCTTGAGATGATGTTGCCAAAAGAGCTTGTTGAGTTCCAGAAGCAGGTGGTCTTGGTGGAATAAACATATCACAGCAAGATGCCTTTCCTTCATCTGCCGCCTGGCCCCGGCCATACAATGGGACCATTGTGTTATGGGATATATTAGACTTACAAACAGGGCATCGCGGGTGCTCGTCCGGTGCTAGAGAATCATTTTGGACATGGAGCCACCTGTAGATGCAAGGCCAGCAGTAAAGGTGACCACAAAGAGTGACTACTGGTTCCTGTGCAAAGTCTAGGCAGATGTTGCAGTTGAAACAGCCATCAGAAATCACTGTCTCTGTCGCGATGTTTGGGATGGTTTTTAACTTGTGAGAAATGTACCTCTCAAATGCCATGAATCAAGGAACCCCTTCTCACAACTTTGGTCACCAGCGGTTTTTTAGCCCTGGATATACAAGAGAAAAAACAGCTTAATACACAATTTAGGGGGAAAAATTGGTGGAACAAACTTAGTAGATGCAGTCAGGCAGAGTCAAAATCTAACAAGACATGAAAACATAAATCTATTATGATTTCACCAAGTTAATGTTCAAGAAAGAAAAAAAATGTCAATAGAGAATAAGAGTAACTATATTGGAAAAATGAGGAGATAGCCTTGATGTGTAATTCAAGGTGGTTATTAAGTATGAGATGCTTCACCCAAGCAAGGACCAATCATCAGTGAACCAAATAAACTCTCATAACATTTTCAATGCTTCTCTGCATATTTCCTACCTGCAATTCGAATTTTGGTAAAGTAAGAGCTTTACAAGGAAACACAAATTTTGTACCACTAGTCTCATTGGAAAGATATCCCTGATATTGCCATAAGATTCTAGACCCTCAAGTCAACAAATCTCAAGAGTCAAGACTGATTAATTTTGAGACGAGTTAAGGGTCTCAACTCTCAAATGAAGATCGAAGTTTAAAAGCAAGCAAAAGCACGGGATCTACAATTAAATCAAAACAATCATCTACAGAATCCCATTAATCTACGAGGAAGAGCATGCAGAGCAAAAATAATAACGTGATGATGATGGTGGCAAAGAAACGCCATTGATGCAGGTTTTCTGAGAACAGATGATGGAATCGATGAGACCAAAGAGGACAAGAAGAAGGAAAAGACATACCCAGATATGAAAAGGGGACAGCTTTGGCTCTGAGACAAAATTCTGAGATAGAAGTTTCGATGGGGAGTGTAGTGTTTGGGATAAAGACTGTGTGTGAGAGAAAGACAACGCAAAACCCAGTATATATAGTGTTTTTATGATAATAAAAAAATAAGAAATTAAAATATCAATTTGATGTAATTTGATGGTTATTTAATTTTTATTTTTATTTTTTTCCTATTGGTAATTTAAAAATTTTGTGAGATTAATTTGATCGAACACAATTCAAAATTTAAGAATTAAAAAACGAATTTTCAAGTTTTGGGAAAAAAAATAAACTTTACCCTAAAATTAACTTCACTCACGAGTGAAAGGAGATAGTTTTGATGTTTTCCCTTCTACCATTCTATATTATAATGACATATTTATAATTATTCTATATTATCTGTGTCTAAAGATTAATTCATATTTATTAAAAAATTAATTAATATTTTTATTATTATAAAATTATGAGATAATTATCTATTATATTCTTATTTAAACTTAAAAATTATTAATTCTCCACCTTATATTAATATACAAAATAATAAATAAAAATAATATATTAGCAAAAATAACTATAAATAATTCTTTGAATTTCTGAGGAGAGATAAAAAAATATTTTTTTTCAAAACGATAACAGATAAAAAAAATCGAGTTAGTAGGACTTAAGGCCCAAACAACTAAATAAATAATTTTAAGTCCCAAAATATTTAAATAAAAAAATCCTAAATAATTTTTATTCTTAATTAACATTAATAATGAGAAATTTAAAGTATATTCAATTTTAAAATAAGTTAAATATTTTAAAAAATGTCATTTTAAAAATTATATTTAATTTCATAATTAGTCTTTTTTTTTTAAACATATATATTGCTTAATTTTTGTTTCTTAAGTATATCATATCTTAAACATATTATTATGATGAAAGACAAAAAAAAATTATGTTAAAAGACAAATTCTTTAAGCATTAATGTGTTTGCTTTTTTAATAGGTATTGTTTCAATAATACTAACAATTTCATTGTTTCAATCAAAATAATTTTTTCACGACCCCATGAATCTTAAAACACAATAAAGTTTTTATTTAGTAAAATTAGTTTATAGCTTATAGTTTATGGTTTGTAGCTTATGATTTTTAAGTTATAACTTGTGACTTCTTATAGCGCTTATGAGTAAATGAAGGTGTTTGGTAAAACTAATTTATGATAAACTAAAATAATATCAAATGACTTAAAAGGATATACTTAAAAAATATTAATATTATTTGTCCTTATTCTAAAATGATAAGGATAGAATTGGATTTATTATTGAAAACTACTTTTGATAAGTTGTAAGCTAATTTGAATAACTTTTTATAAGTTATAAGCTAGTTGGCACCAAACATTTCTACTTATTTATAAGGTATATACTTTTAAATAAGCTATATAAATTAATTGTGCCAAACAAAGTAAAATTCAGTGTCGCTGCAAATTACTACAGTATTTCTGAATGAAGGTAGAATTCGTAAATGGTGGTAAAAGGTTTTTGATTACATATTGTAATTTACTCCATCAAAAGGTCAAACAAAAGTTTGACTTATTAAATGTCTTCATATTAGTATATTAAATATAAATAAAGTTCGTTGATTTTTGTTTAATCCACGCCACAAATATGAAAAGCGTGTAGAAACAGGGACACGGGGAGGAGGAGTGAAAAAACGAGGTTTGGCTCGTCCAGCTAACCCACTAGTCTATTTTAAACTGGCAAACCAAATTGTATATTAGAGTTTATTATCTTTACGGCTACTTTTAAGGTATTCCCCTTAAAAGGGGCGGATTGGTCCACACCATACTTTATGATTATTAGATTATTATTACTTTTAACTAGTGGTAAGAATGAATAAGGGAGACTAGCAACATGGATGTTTTTGTTAACTATTGTCATATTGTCAATGAGTCCTGATGTATTCATGTCAAACAGGTCTTAGATTTATTTAATAAAAAATTCAGATAATAAAATATATAAAAACATTCCTTCTTTCTCTTCACCACCACCACAATCAGTAAACAGTTTTCCATCAACCCCCAACTGCATCTGGATCTGTTAAAAAATTGTCACTTGATCTATTAACAATACAAGAATAATTTGTCCTAAGCATGAAAACAAAAATATGAAAAATGAAAACAGAACATAACGAAGTTTTTCTGGGCGTGATTCCGAGAGAAGAGAGTTAGGGTCTTAGGGAAAGGAAGGATCAAGTAACTGCGAGAGAAGAGGTGTTGTTTAATGAAAATTTTAGGGTTTTGTAACAGGGTCACGCGACCTGGCCCGAGCCCATCTTCCTTGCACTTAATCGCGGAGCATTGTGAAGCGCTACTCCAACCACGTCAACGCTTTGGATCGCCGCTCCAAGTCACGCCGGCGTCATCTACGTGTCACGGTGGTGCGAACACTTGAACGAAGACAAAGACAAAAATGAAAGAAGATCTCAGGGACAAAACTAAAATAATAATAGGGAATAATTGAAATTATAAATAGTAATTTTTTAATATTAAACTTGTTGCTGCCGGTTATCAAGTGAGGGGCGCAAATTTACTCATAAGTCATGGGACTGATGCTAAAATCACCCTATCTTCACTTACTCACGCCACCTAACCCGTCAACACGCACGGGTCAACGGCTGGTTGGGACGGGCTAGCCAGCTGGCCTATTTTTTTATTTTTTTAAAAAAATACATTTTTTTATTTATATATAGAGAAAGGTTAAAAATTCTAAATTTCACTTTTTCTATGAAAATACATTTTTTATCTTAGGAGAACATTTTTAATAAAAATATGTTTTTCTTGATTTTTGACAGTCTAAATGGGTCAACTCGCAGTCCGCCAAATCAATGCAAAAATGAGTCGAGCTAAAAAAGTGAGTCTGTATAGATACGATGAACTGACCAGTCTCAATTCGCTTTTTGGCTGACCAAATGAATGACGGAGTAAACGGGATGGACTGACTTATTTAATACCGCTAAAGATGAGCATCAACTTTCAGTAGCAAGTAAAAAAGAATGCCTGTACAGGGTTGTAAACCACAAGAAAAAAATTACACGGATTCGTTACTGTTGTCAGATTAGGTGAAAACTTGGCTTTTAGTTGTGGGTGGATGGGATTAACACCATCCTTTTTAATATATAAAATTATGATTCTTATGTATAAAATGATAGTGGAATTTTTAAAATTGAGTGGTCTCAATCCCTCCCACCTTAGTTGTGTAGTAAGATTATAACATTTTGAAGTTGTATAGTTAATGGGTTAAATTGAGAATTATTTGACAAAATTAACTGTACAATTAATTAACTGCGTTAAGTGTCTTATTTGTTTTAGGCCAATTTGTTATTTGTTAAAAAATTATTAATAGCAACTTTTTAAAAGTTAAAAGTGTTACGCACGTATCAAAAAAAAAAAAAAAAGTCCAATTAGCCTTTCAAAAGTCAATTTTCATAAACTATAACATAACATTGTCAATATAAACCATAATCTTCATGTTTTTAAACCAAATAAAAAATAAAAAAATAATTTTATGATTCATACCAGGTCTATTTACTTAATAAATTATAATCTCCATAGTAAAAAAGGAAAGGCAAACAATTTTGGTCCCTTAACTATTTACACCTATTCAGTTTGGTCCTTTAATTTTTCTTTGATTCATTTTAGTCCCTTAATTTTTATTTTTATTCAATTTAGTCCCTTTAAAAATGATTTTTGATCCTTTAACATCTTTGACAGATATAACAGTAGAGACCAAATTGAATCAAAAATAAAAATTAAGGAACTAAGACAAATCGAAAAAAGTTGAGAATATGCTAAAATTTGGTAAGAACCCTATAAAGCATGTCACTTTTTGGGTGGTGCAATCATCATGAACAACTTGTAATTGCAAGTTGTAACGTTAACCCGTGCTAAAGTAATATACTAATATCCACCGAGCACACACAAAGGGATTGGGAAATGATCAACTGTGGACCTTTGTTAATTAGTAATAATAATTACGTGTTTCCCACGCACTTCACACAAATCACAACGTCACCAACCAAGATCAGACTCACAGTGCCTTCCAACTACCATTTTCCTTCACTCCTCCATTTGAATTAGATGCTGTTAACAGCATCAAAAGAAACATTTTTGAAAAACATTGCAAAGGAGTATTTGTTTTACTGCTACGTCCACTTCTAATCTCTCAACCATTACCGTAGTACTAATAGTTAGCAAAACACTTGACAATATAATAATCCAACGATCTGAATGTGTGCCTCATCTCCTGAAACTGTTCAAAGTCGGTTTTATCTATAACCAGTAATAATCTTGGTATGAAACTCGCTGCGGTTGAACAAGACTAACCCATGGTCAAAATATTTGCTCTCTTTCCACTTTAAATTGTACAATAAATGAAGAAAAATATTACAGTTGGGTCACGAGTACAATATACCAGAGTCAGTTGCCTAGCATTGCAACAAAATTTAACAAATCCCATTTTATATAATGTTTTTGGTACAACTTATAAGAGTATTAACAACTTAGAGCTAGAAATCCATGGTTAACTGTGAACACCACACTTCAGAATTCAGTGCCTGTTACATTTATATAAAAAATTGAATTCATTGCTTCATTTTCAAAAATAGAACTAAATAGAATCACGTAATGGAAACTTTCGCTAACCCATCTCTGCTTAGCAAACAAGACACAAGCTCTCGGTGATTCAGAAACAACTCTTCCATTATATATACAAAGCTTTGTAGTATTAGTTGCTGAGAGCAAAGCAGACTTGAGAAGAGAAAAGGTAAAAGTAAATGCAGAAGGGGCTATAGCAACTTTAGACAAGGGGGGAAAGACTGCCACCAAAACTACTCGCTTGTGACTTACCAAACACTTCCGATCCTCCCAACTCCCAAGCGATCAATCTTGAAAAATAAAAGAAAATAAAATCCGTACGTCTTCAGAAGCCACTGAGACGTCATGCGTGTTCTATATTCGCCAGAGATGGAAGTCAGGATGGAATAAGACTAGTGGCTCTGTTTAGAACATGTTCATTAGGCTCCTTTCTTCTTTTGGTCTTTTATAGATTTTACATCCTTTGTAAGCATTCTTGGAGCTATGGCCATAGCCATTAGCTCTTGGAAGAGCAGCTTACAAGCATAAGGTATGTAAACCTGCATAGACAATCAAAAGCCAAAAGATAAAACTTGAGAATCCAACACAAGGAAAATCTTCAAATTTTGGATCAAACGCCCATATAAGATTCGTGATCATCCTCACCTGAACAATGTCAGTTTTATTCTTGCACCCCCTGCACTCAAAAGAATTCTTCTTAAGATTTGCAATGGCTATCAACCCACATCGCTCACACAGATGAACCCTATATGCATCACTTTGATCAAACAATCTTTCCTTAAGGAAGTGGGCAGCTCCATGGGCTATCATGCAATCTCGTTCCATCTCTCCAAATCGGAGACCTCCATCACGTGATCGTCCTTCGGCAGGTTGCCTAGTGAGGATCTGCACAGGACCTCGTCCACGAGAATGGATCTTGTCATCAACCATATGCTTCAGTCGTTGGTAATACGTAGGGCCAAGGAAAATCATTGCACTGAGACGCCTCCCAGTGTGTCCATTGTACATAGTCTCAAAACCACGCATTTGGTAACCACATTTGTGCAGAGCTTTGCTGATATTATCCACCTGGGTTACAACAGAAAAAAAATGAGAATTTCAAACCAAAAGACTGTTGGTTTTTTTGTAAAAAACATGGAATTCGACAAATAAAACTTCACCAATATTTAGCAACGGACTAAATCTTAACGAAGGAATTCATCTTTATTAATCAATCAACACTAACATTTATAACGGTAGAATAACAAACTATTAACTTATCTTGTCAAAACAAACTTCATCCTAATGACAATTTAATCAAACTGAGATGATAAAGATAAAATATTTAAAACTAACTTATCTAATAACAACTAACTGACCCACTCAAATCTTAATTCAAATTCAAACTACTTTGAGAGCATCCAAAGGCACATTATCTTCAACAAACACTCTTAAGATGTCGATAACCTACAAAACATGAATTCTACCAACAGGGTAAGCTGAGAAATTACTGAATAAATCTTTCTAAAAAATTAATTTAATCCACCCACCCTAGCTAGACCTTTGGTCTCGAACCAACTAAAAAGCTAAATGACAGCTGGCAGACAACTGTTTCACATGCATAACTGCTTCCTCACAATATGACTGCTAGAGCACATAGTGTATACCAGTCTTCCTTATGCAAGTGAACGGGTAAATACATCATGACAATTGACAAGATACAATATGAGCAGCACAGAAAAGCTTATTGTGTCGGCATTTCCAATTTGTGACAAGTATTTGGATGAAAGAATCTACTTACGGTAACATCTGTGAAAGGAGTTGCATCTCCTTCTTTTCCCATGTGCGCTGCCACCTTCCCCATAATACACTCGATGAGCTGACCAATCGTCATTCGAGAAGGAATAGCATGTGGGTTGACAATGATATCAGGGGTGATGCCTTCCACAGTCCAGGGCATGTCTTCTTGTGTATAAGTCATACCAACTGTCCCTTTCTGACCATGCCTACTACTGAATTTGTCACCAATTTGAGGTATACGAACAGATCTCACCCTTACTTTTACAAATCTCAATCCATCAGCATTTGTTGTCAGCAGAACCTACAAATAGGCAAAATATAGACCCAGCAGTGATAAAATTAATTCCAAGAATTCAGGACTTTGGTTCATATATATACTTCATATGCTCTTACTCCAGAAATACAGACACAACAACTCCTTATTGTAATTAGAACCTCCCATTCATTATTAAGCCTTATAACATATCCTCAAACTCAAACTGTAACACTAGGAAGTCAGTAAATATGACAAACTTACTTGATCAACAATTCCAGTTTCACTATGGCGTAAGCTTATGCTGTGATCACGTCTTGTGTAACGTAAAGCTTGTCCCTGCGCCTCTTCTTGGGATATTGGTGTGGTTTTTCCAATAATAACATCCTCACCAGACACTCTCGTACCCTATCACATGGTCATAGATTACTTTAGTTCATATAATTTATCATTTTTGGAACATGTACCTAAACATAAACACAAATATGCTTACTGGTGGTGCAAGACCATCATCATCCAGCTTATCATAAGAACCGTGCCTCATACCCTGCAAAAGCAAACTTGGTTATAAACCACACAAAGCAAACAGATGTTTTCTTCAAACTGTAAAGCAAGAATGACCATTCACCACCAGAGCTCAAAATCTCACCATGGTATTAGCTCTATCTGGACGACCAAAATCTTCTTTGACAAGGGTCCCCATCTTCTTCTCTTCATCTCTGAAAAAGTTAACAATGCAACATAAATCAAAAAATAGTGATAAAAGAGAAATAATGTATCATTAATTAGCACAGTATACACACCTATATGAACGGAAAAACAAAGACCGAAAGAATCCACGGTCTATTGATGATTGGTTCATGATGACAGAATCTTCTTGATTGTAACCAGAATAACAGGCAATGGCCACTATGGCATTCTAAATCACAAAGTGTACACATATTAGAACACTTAATTATCAACATCATAAAAAAAAATATTATACAAAAATTGGAAGCAAGAATTTACAATTCCAGCTGGCAATTGACGGAAATGAAGATGCTCCATGGCTCTTGTAGTGACCAGTGGTTTTTGAGGATAATATAATACATAGGCCAAGGTGTCCTAAGTAATAAGGCAAAACCATCAAATAGAATCCAGCACTACAATATACAAAAGGAAGAACAGGCTCACATTAATCATGAAAAACAAGTGAATAGTACCATTCGAAACTGGTAGTTGGTAACATATATTCCCATTGCTTGTTTCCCCATAGCAGACTGATACGTATTACGTGGGGACTAATTGCAGCAGCAAAAGGTAAGTGAGATGAATAACGTGTATTACCCAGAACCCATTTGAGTAATTGAGAACACAGTAAAACACCATATCTACCTGATTGTGATCAGGAAATGGTATGATGGATGCACATACGCCTAAAATCAGTGATGGGTGGATTTCACAATGAGTATATGTCTCAGAGTATGCTTCTTCAGGATTGAGCCTTGCTTGTACAAGATCCTATTACATTCATTCCATAATCATTTTCTATTTCCTTTATAGCTTCTTAATTTGCATTAATGAAATTTATATATGATGGGTATAAACTTTTCAAATATAAAACCATATCACTGACATTAATTGTCATGGAAATCATTGTAGTCTCTTCTTCTTCTGTGTCAATATATTCAATAAAGCCTTTGGACACCAGATCATGCCATCCACCCTCATCAGGAGATTCCTGAAGGAATTGAATAAAATGTTGAGCAATTACTCAAACAATATCAACTCCCGAGATATGATACAGTTACTACTGGCTCACCCTCTGTTGCAAAGCATGAATGTCTTTCTTCTTTATGAGAAGCCTTTGTTTGTCCACAATGAACAAAGGACGACTGCAGCGACCATAATCTGTATATATGCGCAACTCTTTAAGACGGATATCTCTGACAACCCCAACTTCAGTATTAACATCAACCTGCACACATGAAGACTCATCAGCAACACATAATTAAATCATCATTTTGCAACATCTAAAAATTTTAATCATTTAAATCCCAGAAGAAAATATATAAATGATGATATTTGTATGGCTCAATAAAGAGGTGATTAGTAAAGCAACTATTTTATTACCAAAAAAAAAGCAACTAATTAAAGACTGATGTTCACTATGCCTCCTCTACCAATCTACCAAAAAATGAATGTAAACACTAGTAAGAAACATGTCTGGGGTTTTAATAAGCAACCACATCTAGCCTCGTTGGGATTTGACTGTTGAACCTTCAAGGGATAAAAGGATAATAATGCTTATGGCTTATGGTTCAAAGATACATTAACTATTCCAACTGCTTAAAAATCTAGTTAGTGAAAGAGCACGGAATGGTTGTTTATCTAACACGCCTCCCTTATGCAACAGCCCTGGGCTTGAACCAATTACGTGCACAAGTGCCCTTTGAATAATATCTAGAGAATTTCACATAATTTCATTGTTGTATCTTAAGACTACTTTTGAGTTAGTATCTTACATAACCTCTTAGGAGTGGTTTCCATAATTCAGATTTGCACCTTACTTTATTAGGATTATGAGATTATGAGATGAGATTGAGACTAGTAATAGTACAAATAGATGAGGTTAGTGCTTGTCGAGTCACATCACATCAGATCAATATAGATCTATAGATATAAGAGCATATTAGTCACAATCGGTTCTATCTCTCCTTTCCAATCCCTCTAACCTAAATCCCTGTAATTTCAAAAAATCATATTGAATTCTCATTATAATTATTAGTGAAAATAAAGCATCCATACAAGAAGTATCTCCGACTTCATAGATCTCACACAAAAAGTCATACTGATAAATAGCACATATCATCGCCCTCACAAGTTGTTGTGGGATGTAAACAAAAAAGTAACAATTGCAACATCACTTCCAATGATTATATGTATTATATTATGAATTTATGATATCATTTTTTTTTGGGGGGGGGGGGGGGGTATCACTATTTGCTAACAGTTGAATCCAAACATATTTAGTCTCAAATTAAATCAGAAAGTGAAATGTATAGTTACCCGACGCCTCAGCTTTCTCAACGTTCTCACCAACATATCAGGGTCACGATGGATACCCATCCAGCAACCATTCACAAAAATTTTTGTTGCTTGAGGAATCACTGCAGGAGAAATTTCCTACATGGGGGGAAGTAAACAAATTTAATAGCAAGTATCATACGAAGGGGAAGTTTTAACTTTATACAGGAAAACCATATCGACCTCAAAATTCTCTGTTCCCCATTCCTCCAAAAACTCCAGAATAGGATATGCTGCTGAACCAACTGTTATGTAAACCATCAATGCAAGATTCTTCACTAGTCCACAGGCCTATATAACACCCCAATCGAACACATAATTACTACCGAGACAGATGAGTTTCCCATAGCAAATCATGAATAGTGATAGGAAAGGAAAAAAAAACTCACTTGTCCTTCTGGGGTTTCTGCTGGACACATCATTCCCCATTGTGAATTATGCAGCTGTCGTGGTTTAGCCAACTTCCCTAAAATAAAAAAAGAAGGGGAAAACAGTAAAAATAACAAACTCAGACAAAAATTCTTCAGAAAAACAATAGTGCCTAACCTGTGAGTTAGTCTAAATAAATAAGTGAGAGCATATTGCCATATTCCACAATTGCTATTAATTTTTCCAAGCAATGTTTAAGGTAGGAGGGGAAGATTGAAGGATAGATCATGCTTTGATAGCCAGGTAATTTACCTTCTCGTCCTATGGGGGAATTCAGTCTTCGCAAGTGAGACAAAGTGGATGCATAAGTTAAACGATTTAACACCTGGAACATAAGAACAAAAAGAGTTTTATCTACGCTGTAGAAGACAAAGAGGAAGAGTATTGAATAACAGAAGAGATGAAATAATTCATATTCAAACCTGTGAGACTCCAGCTCTGGTACCCGCAGCATTTGCTTGCCCCCAATTACCAGTAGCAAGTGAATATTTAAGACCACTTGTGATGGTTTTAGCTTTGATAGCAAATTGAAGATTAACATCTTTCCCATTATCAACACACTGCACCATTCATGAAGTAGAAGGGTGTAGGCAAAGCCAAAATGAATATAGCATCAGATGTATTGTAAAGCTACACAAACCTTCTGTACATATCCCCTGACATCTCTAGTTAGCTTTCTGAATAGCTGCACCACAGTTATAGTAACCAGGAATTAAGTAACAGAAAATTACAACATAACAAGAAAAGTTTAGCAATAACCATTACTAGAGGAACAAACCATTCTAAAGAGACCGCCAAGTAAAGGACCAGCAAGGTCCAACCTCTTGTTGCCGTAATGATCCCTGTCATCTTCAGCCCTCCGTCCAAGAGCACATAGAAGTAGTCGATGAATGATATATCTGTCGAGCAATAATAAGCATAATAAATATTTATTAAGTCATAAAAATGAAAACACTATCTGACGAGGGACCAACTTACCCAAAATAGTATGCTTTCTTCGTCTCACAATATTCACCAACACCAACATGAGGAAGCATCTCCTTTTGAAGAATCTCCTTAGCATACCTGTAGATTCAGATACAAGAGTAACACTTTCTCAATAAATGGTGCATACCAAAAATCCTCAGGCTTAATTATAGAAATATATCTCAATAACTCAACTCACTTAATCCTCTTTTCCTTGGTTACACCTACAGTTGCTCCTCTTTTCCCGATGTAGTCAAGTGCCACCTGCAGTGGAGAAAAGTATATTATATCATTAAAAAAATGCTAATACCAAACAAGTGGAGTGTCAAGAATTATGTGACATTTCACTAATGATAACAGATTTGAATAATGTGAAATTAAAAAAGGAATAACATTAAACTGCAAGATCAGATGACACGGTAAATGGAAGGGGAATGCAGTAAGATAGAGATTAGAGAGATTATACTGCAATGGAAAAAAAAATTAAGGTTAGAATGCAGACAGAAGACTTCATTAAGCTGGGTTGCAAAGAATATCCAATATAGGAAGGAAAAAAGGCTACCATAGCCCCTGAACTGGGGAATATGTCAGATAGAAATGGACTGGGATTGTACAATGATCTCACATGAAATTATTATAAATCCTAGATAAGCAGGAATCACCTTGGCTGCATGCAAATGATATATAACAATAGCAAAACCTACCTGCTGATTTTGAATAACAAATGCTTCTTCTAGGGAAGGACGAAGCAACTCCATCATTTGAGTATCCGAGAAGTCATAGCATATATGTTCAAGTATGTCCTTGTCGGCAACAAACCCCAACGCTCGAAACACAATAATGATGGGAATTTCCGTTCTAATGTATGGAAGGGTAGCTCGAATATATTGTCCTGAAGAACCCTAAAGGAGTAAAAAGGCATTAACTTATACACTACATAAGACATCTATCAAAGTGCCAATGCGTGATTCATATTTGCGTGCAAACAATAATTTGCATTACCCCTTTGGAACTAGTTCGAGAGAGCATGCGCACAAACATAGTACTGGGCGGTCTGTTCTGGGACTCTGCCATGGACCGAACTTCAGCCACATAGGCATACTTGTTAGGCTGCCTCTTCTTGAAAACGTAGACGTGATTGGTGCTCATCTTCTCCTGAGCAATCAGAACCTTTTCACTTCCATTAATAATGAAATATCCACCTTGATCATAAGGACACTCCCCAAGCTCAGTCAAATCCTTCTCTGAATTCTGGTATAACGTGCAATAACTAGACCGAAGCATTATAGGAACCTAACCCCACAGCAAAACATATAAAAGATAAGACAAATAAATCAGTCGCTAAGCCTAAGTAGTCAATTTCGAAATTAAACTTAGCATGTGCAACTGAGAGAGAGACAAAAGACCTTTCCAATGAACACTTTGGTGAAATCCTGAGTCTCAGTGACCTCTTCACCGTCATGACCTTTCTTAATGACCCTCTTGGTAACATCAACATACAAAGGAGCTGAATACGTGAGGTTCCTTAACCTAGCTGCCTTGGGAAACAAGGTAGCAGTTTCTCCATCAGACTCCGTCATCATAGGCTTACTCAAGTAAATCTGACCAAAGCTGATCTTATATATAGTCTGCGAAAACCCAAATCGTTAACTCAGAGAGATGCAGTGCAGTGTTATGCAAAACAAAGAACAAGCCAAGGTTGAAGATACCTCGGCGAAATCGGATTGGTGACCAGGATTGTGCTGGGACTCGGGTCGAATTTCAATGTCAGCAGACTCGTCGACGATTTCCTGCATGGTGTTCTGAATGAACTCGTCGAATGAGTCGAGTTGTTGACGAACCAAACCCTTCTCTTCGAAGTACGCAGAAATCACAGCCCATGCGTCTTCCTGGGTGATCTCATCGTCTTCCTCCTCCTCCTCCTCCATCATGTGCTGATCGTACTCGTGTTCCTCTTCCAAATCCATGATTCTACTATTCTGATTTCAATTAATATTGGATTCAAATTAAGGTTTTCCCTCCGAAATTCTCTTATTCAAGTCTTGGTATAAGCAAAAAGCACGAGACGCAAAGAGTGAAACCCTAGCAGAGCAAAGCACCCAAGTTTTGGATTGGGGTTCAGAAAGGACTGAAAGACAGACGGAGTGCTCCTTTTATAAGCGACGAGGCGGTCTACAGACCGGAATTTCTCATAAGTCGGTCAGACCCGATAGAACCGATTCCTGAACCGTTCAATAAAAAAAATTGGATGTTGATATACAGTGCCCTGAGGGCACTAGTTAAAGTTAGTAGAAGTAGAAAAATAATTATAAGAGCACATTGTTTCGTCTTTTGAGAATACAAAAATTACACGTTCCAATGTCTTTTTATTACATTTGAATTTTTGAATAATATCATTAGAACACTAAATATCATTGAAAAAAAAAATATTATTTGATTAAAAAATACTATCTAATTTATTTCGTAAAATATGAGTATTTACTATTAATTTAAAAGATAATACTAGATTTATTTACCATAAAGATAATACTAGATTTGCATCATAATGTTGTTTTCAGAAGTTCAGGCGATGATGCCCATGGGAATTGAATTTTTCGGTTTCAAGTTTGAGAATGAGAATTTTTACATCTCGAAGTAAAGTCAAACTCCCTTCATGCAACATGACTCACTCCTTCTAGTTTGGAATATAAGCAATTTTAATTAAAAATGTGTTTGAATTAATTTATTTCGAAAAAATAAACGATTATTTCTTTTAAAATAATCATTTTCAAACACGCATTAAGTTCACATATATTAAGAAAATTATTCTCTTCGATTTTGATTACAAGGCATTTTTTAGAAATTACTAGTTGTACTTAATATAAGACTACAAATTTTTAAAAGTAATTATTATTCCTTCCGTTCCACAATAAGTGTCATGTTTGACATTATAAATAATTTCATATTATATGTCATTTACAGTTCCAATGCAATATTAGTTATCAATTTCCCATTTCAATATCATATTATAGGTCATTTTATACTTTCAAGGCAATATTACTACTATTTTTTATAAAATTAAGATAATTAAATGCATTTCTTTATATATGTGAAATACCCAAATATGACACTTAGTGTGGAATAGAGGAAGTACTATTTTCCATGTCTACCCACTATAGTTAATAAGTTTTTCAAAGTGATAGTGGAATGCAATTAATGCAATCAATAAAGAGAAGAGGGATAGCTTGAGAAAATTGTGTAAATTTTTTAAAAATCAATTTATTAATTTCTCTTTTTACATGGGTTTTTAATAAGCTTAATTGTTTTTTTAAGGCTTCGTTTGATCCAGCTTATTTTTTTGCTTATTAGCGGCTTTTAAGTAAAAGCTGAAAATAAGAGCTTTAAAAAAAAGATGAAAGTTGTTTAACAGTTTTATTATTTTGTACTTTATAAACTACTTATAAGTAAAATCTATTTGTTTGATAAAAGTATTTTATATTAATTTTTTTGAGTTACTTATCATTAATTGTCACATTTCTTTCATATAAGAAAATAAATTATTAATATAAATTTTTTAAAATGAAAGTTGCAATAAAAAAAATAATTATGTGATAAAACTCAATATTTTTTTAAATTAAACACAATATAAATTTACTAAAATAATAATTAAACATTAAAAAAAATTAAATATGTAAAATTTCGAATAACAATAAAATTCATAAATATTCAAGTGAAATGAATAATTCATAAATGAGAAGAAGTCTTTTTGAAGGATTTAGTGAAATGTTATTTCTACAAAGAGAGAAGGAAAAGATATTCAAGATTTCAAGTGTTAATTATAATATTTAGATATTAATTACGACGGGCTACAAAATAAGCCAGCTTTTTTTTAAAAAAAAACTCATATTTCTAGCTTCTGACTTAAAAGCCAGCAGATTTTTGCACTTTATACACAGAAAAAATTCAGCTTCAATTTAAGAGGTTAACCACAAATCATGTTTGATCAAACTTTTACTTATAAGAAAAAGAGAAGAAAAAAAAAACTGGGATAAACACTACCTAAAACCTTGTAAAAAGGACCCGAGGGAGTAGTTAATTTCAATTAATACACTTGATTTCATAAAATGTTTATTTTCTTAATTAGTTAAACATCAATTGTATCATATTTTCAAAGACTAAAAATTAACAATTCATTTAAAATAAGAAATTCTATCATTAAATAAAGTAAAAATAATTAATTTTTACTTATATTTAAAACTAAAAAAACTTAATATTCAAAACTAAAGAGAATATTTCGAATATAACTAGTATTAATTTTCATGTGTGTTCATATTATAGTTAATATTAGAAAGCTTTTGTCAAGAGAAATGACAATATTTTTCCTTCACATTTTTTAAATATCATAGCAAACGAAACATTTTACTTAGTTTAGAATTTAGTTACGCTATAATTATATATTTTTTATGTCAAAATTATCTTGCTGGTGAACCAAATTCGCACTAACTTTCTTAGAGGTTATAAATTTTTTGTTTTAATTCCCTGTTTCAAAAAGAAAAACATAATACTAGCTCATGTTTATTTTAGATACAATGGATAATGTCATTTTTATTATGTTTTCTATATTATTATTATTTTGCAAAGAAAGCATATTAACCAATATTTTAAGATATTTTTTAGTATTTTTAATACATTATTTCTTTTAATTGTATTTGGTTCACTTTGTTCTCAAAAAGATAAAAAAAAACAATGATCTTGAAAAATGAACCATCATATTTATCATATTTAGAACTAAATATTTCTCAAACACACGTTACATTTTAATTAGTTGTAGTTACCGTGGGAAAAATGTTAAAAGTTATTTTAGTTTTGGTTAAAGTTGTTCATTTTTATCCAATGACAATATTTTTTTTCTATTAATGATAGTTTATTTTTCATTAAGGATAGCTATTGAAGATTATCCCCCTTGAGTAATGTTATATTTTTCTAATAATCCTCTTAATTATTTTTTTAATATTCTATAAAATATGAAATTAAATATACTTTTAATTTTGAAAATATAAAAAGCATTGAAAATATTTTTTAATAGATAATTAAGAAGATTTTTAAGAACTTGAATTAGAGGAAGATTCAGAATTATTCTTATCCCTTTTTAATGTTTAAAGATTACTAATTTAGACTATAAGTAAATTAACGTTAGAAAAAAAACATAAATAAATTAGATTTGTCTCTTCTTTCAATGTAGGAGTACTATGCGTTTTTGACTTCTTCATCTTCAGTGCACACAACAAGATAATTTGCACTCCATCAATTAATCAATTACTCCTTCCGTTCTACAATAGTAGTCACTTTTGAACTTGGCACAATAACTAAGAAATGTATTTAATACCCTTGATTTTACAAAAAATATTAGTGAAATTCCTAGTATACCCTTTCTTTAACATTAACTCATTTCTCTCTCATTCTTTAATTACATTAATCCATCTCTCATTACCAATACACTTTGATTATCTATCTCAACATCACTCCATTTCTGTCTATCACTTCGTGAAAGAGAAGACTAAAGGCTTACCCAATTTTCATTTGCAACTTGAACACATTCCCATCAAATTTTCATTTGCCTCCAAATTTTTATTGGAAAATTGTTTCAGTAATTTTTGTTTCCCTCTCTAAAATTTAAAGTGTCCACTTAGTCAATTATAAATACTACCTCAATTGTGAAATGCAGAAAAAATAATGAATGAATCTCTATAAACAATATGGCTTCAAGTGTTCCATTGTTAGATATTGATTTGAATATTGAGTATCCAGAAATTGTAAATGAAGATTCTCAAAAAATTTGTGCAAGAGAAATTCATCCTGAATTGTCTGATTTAAATGTAGGAGAAATTGATAATTTTGCTTTTGATTTGAATGTTGTTCCAAATTCTCTAGAAACATTGTTTTTGGATTTAAACATCCAACACTTGGAGCATGAAGACACAAGAGTCCCTGATGGTAAGGTGTCACTTTTATATGTGTGTCGATTTCTTAGGTACTTTACTGTTCTGTGTCAATTTCTTAGATGCACATTAAAGTACTACAATCAAAAAATGAAGGGTGAGCCATAGGGCACGTGGACGAAAATTTATGTTGATATGAGTTTAACACATGTCAGGGGTAGATGTTTTAGGATTAGTTACCTTTTAGAATTTTGTTGCAAATAGTTAGCCTTCATATTTCTAAGGGATTGAGGGATTAATTATAAAACGCTCTATACTGGTGCTGCTTTTAGTTTTTTTCTCTGTAATTATTTATTTTACTGTTATTTGTGCACTTGCTTTAGCTTTTGCAAGTGAGAACCACCTCTTGTTTTTACATTTTCTACTTTTGTTATAATTATATATCAGTATATAACTTTTTGAAATTATGTTAAAATTTTAGAGCAAGATATTCATCCTACAATACTTCTCAATGGAGAACCATCTCTAGATGAAAGTAAATCACAAACAGAAACGACACCTCCAGAAATTAACTTGGATATTGGTAATGGTACTAGTACCTCTTCATCTTCATGTAGTATCTTTCTTTATATCTGTATAAAATTTTACTCCTACTATCCAATAGGTTTTTAAATTTGTATTAAGTGAAATTTTTAAAATTCTATTATAAAAATACTGAATTTATTTATTTATTTTTTAATCAAGTCCGATCATTATCAAAATCTTTAACATTATGGAATTTTGTTCTCTTGTGCAGAAGAAAATGTTGATGAAACTAGGAATTCGGGAACGACCGAAGCACCAGTAAATTCTGGAAAGAAAAAAATTGAATTGTGCAATAGCAAGAGAAAGGCTATATTTGCGCGTTTGTTGGAGAAAAGTGTCGATGGAAAGTTGAAAAATAGAGCCACTCAAGTGGTGGCATCACAATTTTCAGTCTCAAGACGCACTGTTCAACGTATTTGGAAGCAAGGAAAAAATCAAAGTATAAATGCTGATGTATCCCATAAAAAAATAGGGAATTGTGGCCGTAAGAAAATTCAAGTTGATTTAACAAGAATTCGTGATATTCCTCTAAATCAGAGGACAACTATCAAGTCTTTAGCTTGCGCTCTCAATATGAGCACGACCACGTTGTTTAGAAATGTGAAGTCTGGATCTATTCGAAAGCACTCAAATGCTATCAAACCTTCTTTGAAAGAAGAGAACAAAAGGGCAAGATTGAAATTTTGCATATCTATGCTTGATAAGAATAGCATACCACATGATCCTCTTTTCTTGGGGATGCATAACATCATCCACATTGATGAGAAGTGGTTTTATTTGACAAAGAAGTGTGAGAAATATTATTTGCTAAAGGATGAAGAGGATCCAATCCATAGTTGCAAAAGCAAAAATTTCATCGCAAAGGTCATGTTTTTAGCTGCGATTGCTCGTCCAAGGTTTGATGCACTAGGAAACGAAATCTTCTCTGGAAAAATTGGTGTCTTTCCTTTTGTCACTCGAGAGCCAGCTAAAAGGACTAGTGTCAATAGAATAGCAGGCACACTAGAGACAAAATCAATTACTTCTGTTACAAGAGAAATTATAAAAAAATGTTTGCTTGATAAAGTTTTACCCGTCATTAAGTCAAAATGGCCGAGAGAGGAAATAGGGCATCCTATATTTATTCAGCAAGACAATGCAAGAACACACATTGATTGTGACGATGAAGAATTTCACCAAGTAGCTACACAAGATGGATTCGATATTCGGTTGATGTGCCAACCTCCAAACTCTCAGGATTTAAATGTTTTAGATCTTGGATTTTTCAATGCTATTCAATCGTTACAATATAAAGTGGCACCCAAATCTATTGATGAGCTTGTGAATGCGGTTGAGGAGTCATTTGAAGCATTTTCCACTAGGAGCTCAAATCGAATATTTTTAACATTACAATCATGCATGATTGAAATCTTGAAATCAAGAGGTTCACACAAGTACAAGATTCCACATATGAAGAAAGCTTTGCTAGAAGGAAGAGGACAATTGCCCTTACAATTAAGATGTGATCTAGAGACGGTAGAAGATATTCTTCGTTATTTAGCTTAAGTTTAAATTGGTGGGTTATCTTTTATTTATTTTTGTTGTTGTTGTTTTACTTTGCCTTGAGCAACACATGGAACGCGCATCTTTGTAGAAGAATCATGCTATATGAAGAAGTAGTTTCTCAAACCTTCATCTCCATAACTTCCTTTCACTTTTTTATCCACATACATGATTAATCTAATCTATCCTAAAATACATGTAAAGCAACAAAATTAAACTAAAAGAATGACTTTATATTCTACACTCAACACAACCAATATTCATTCTCTATAAATTGAAGAAGTCATTTCTCTTTTACACTCATTATTTAAAAAAAAAAAGAAAAGAAAAGAAAAGAAAAGAAACAAAGATGAGTTAAAGTGGATAAGGATAAAGATGGAATTGGAGCAGTGAAAACGGTGCATGAGAAGCACATAAAGCTAAGCATTGCTTGTTGACACATAGTCTTTGAAAAAAAGCATTTTGCACTGTCATCGCCTTGCAACAAGTCATGTTTATTTGCTGACACATAGTATGTGATATACATTCCGTGGAATACTCTATAAATTTTTAACCATAACAGAAAAATTACTATATTTTTAAAAAATCAATAAATTATTTTTGGTTCTAATTCTTCTGTTTTGCATTTCCTTAAGCATGTTAATTTCATACCTCACCTTAGCTAAGTACATTGGCGGATCTAAGTTTAGTTAAGCGGGTGCACCCCTCAACTTCGAGAATTTATATGTAATATTATGATCAAAACATCACACGAACTTAGCAATATGATCAAAACATCAAGGAAAATCTACAATAATACTATATGCCTTTAAAACATAAAATTATCAAAGCAACAGAAGAAACCCGATAGTCGCGATACAATAGCAGCAATAGTCAGAAAAATTCTGGATACATTTTTTTCCTTTCAGCAGAAAAATTAGTTTCACTCAAAGAAGCATATAAATCTATTTTCACATATGCCTTTCTACGAGAAGAAAGTGTAGAGTTAATGGAATTTTTATCATCTCTTTGTTTATTCCCATCTCCATCTATGGAGTCTCCTACTATTGGAACTTCGAAAGAGTCTTCAACAATTATTGAATCCAGAGATGAGTCTTCTACTTGCTTTGCTTTCAAAGAGTCTTCAACAATTAGTGAATCCAAGGAACCTTCTTCTAGTTGAGCTTCTAAGGAGTCTTCAACAACTAGTGAATCCAAGGAGTCTTCAACAACCAGTGAATTCAAGGAGTCTTCAACAATCAATGAATCCAAGGAGTCTTCCACTACTAGTTGTGCTTTCAAAGAATCTTCAACATTTTGAAGCTTCATTTGTTTTTCTATACTCATTGTCTCTTTCATTTTGAAGTGTTGGTGATGAAATGAAAGAAAGTGGGCTTTATATGCACTACTCCACGGAGCTTAATATTTGAAGAGTTTTCCATAGAGCTTAAAAGACCACAAACAAGGCATAAATGCATCTTCATTTCTCAATGTAAACTTATTCCATGTGTGTTTCATTTCTCAAGATAGTAGACTTTGAAAAAATAAATGGACTTGAGAGAGTAAATAAGTGGAGTGTAATTTTCAATATGTGAGGAGGGTATAATTGGAAAAGGATAATTAATACTATCATTGAAATGGTAAAGTGACAAGTAATTTGGAAAAAAATAAAAAGCCAAAAGTGACTTCTATTGCGGAACGGAGGGAGTAATACAAGGCTCGTTGTCTTTAGTGTAATGATTAAGTAGTAATTCATAAATAAAAATTTTATATTTAAAATAAATTAAAAATAATTTTGTAATTTGTTTTTATTAGAATTTCATAATATTTAATATTTTATATTTTTCAACATAAAGTTTTTATTCTTGAATTGTTTAACAAATGGCTAGCAAAATTCTTAATAAAATAAAAAAAAAATCAATAGATAAAATACCAAAAACTTGTCTTGTTTTTTTTTTTTATATATATATTTACTTATCTTGGTTTTTAAATCATAAAAGATACTCCTAAAAGGTAGTAAAAGACAACCAATAGGAGTGACGATTCACTGCGGGAGGTCGAATCTCACCTATGTCAAATTCTCGAGGGCGCGCGAACGGTATTAGTCTTATCCTAAGGGTGAGAAAACCGTAATTCAACCAAAAAAAAGAAGACAACAAAATAGGACTTTTTAATTTATGATTTTGAAATTACTCCCCCAATCCTTATTTATAAGATCCTTAATAAAAAATTTATTTGTTCGTTTTTATAAGAATCTTTTTTAAATTGTGTGCACATTCAAAATATTTTTACTAATTTGTTTTTATTTATTCAATCACTTTGTGTGATTCAAAGTTAATAAATATAATAATTTGATGAGAGATAAATTTTGTCTCTTATGATAATTGGAGAAAATTAATTGAGTGGGGAGAGAATAACATTATTGATTTTAATAATTGAAGGGTAAGTAGGAAAATAAAGATAAATTGCTAGACAAATTTAATGACTTTTTTTAGATATACTAATTTTCTTAATTCTTGTGTTCTTTTTTTTTAGATGGTCTTATATAGGGGTGTTCGCGGTCTGGTTTGAATCGCTTTTGAATGGTTAATTTTTTTAAATCAATTGATCCGATTAATTTATTTAATTGCATTACATCATTGTTATTTTACTAGTTATTTTTTACTTTTTTATTGATTAAATAATTAAAATAAATAAATAAATAATATTATATGCAATAAAAATATTTTCATATTATTACATGTAACATTATTATAAATCAAATAGATTTTAAATTTTATTGAATTTTTTTCAAAAGATTCCTAGGAACAAAAACTAAAAACCAAACAACATGTTTAAAATGCCCAAGAATAAATATTACTGAGAATATATTTTTTGCGATAAAATTCCCGAAAATGTATTTTCAAACCTCGAAACAAATGTCCCTTATATTTTATGCGCGTGCTCACTTATTAAATAAAATATATGATATGAAATCTTTTAAAGGAAATAATTTGATTGAAAACATTAAATGTTAGCTTTTGTAAAAAAAACAAAAAAATCCTTTCAACCTTATGTTCTTCTTAATTTAAAATTTGGATTTTCATAAATTTATATATGATACGATGATCACAAATTTATTATTTGTAGTTTTTAGATGTCTTATTTGCTTGTTAATCAAGCTTGATTTTATAATGGATTAGAGTACCATTTGTATTTTCTGTAATAAGATCTTTTTCTGCTTATCAAAAAAAAATTATTGTGATTTTTTTTAAAGTGATTAATATCCGTGCTTTTCTCTAAAATGACTAATGACTAATATTTTAAAATGAATGCAATAATTAGTAAGTTTTAAGTAGACTTTAAAATCATATAGCATTTCTTTATTTTTTTTTTATTTAAATACTAACTTATGTGATTATTGTTCTATTATAGATTGGTGACGAACTAAAAGATTAAAAATAAAGATCACTAGTTATAATCATTATATTTAAAATTTGTATTGTATTATGAAACTGATATTATGTTTTGAGTTTGTAGTATTTGGATTTAAATTTAGAGTTTATTTTTATTAGACTTAGTATTTTAAACATTTAATTACTATAGTATTAATATATTATTAAATGTATTACGTAATTAATTTTTTTAATTGCACGATCTAATGATTCAACCCAAAACAACCAGTTTTTATTTTGAATTGAATTGGTTTGATTTTTTTTTCATAATCCAAACAAAACCAACTCAAATTATTTCCAACAGACATCAATTTATCTTAAACCCGAACCAACCAAACTCACAAACAACTATAGACCAAAAAATCCTTCATAGTAAAAAAATAGATCCAACTTTAGACCAATATCTACTTAAAAATTGATCCAAATAAATATGTTAATAAAAATTAAGTATAGATAATCAAAATTTGGTATTTACTTAAAAAACACTCACGAATTAAGTAGATATCAATAGAATGGTGAAAGAGATTAGCACCATTCCTATTAGAGGTGACGCAATCCTTTTTAATATATAGATTTATGATTCTTATGTATGAAGAGACTTCCAAAATTGATGGTCTGAATCATTCCCACCCAATAGAATTGATACCAATATCTACTCTCAATTCAAGCTATCTACACGGACCAATAAAATTGTTGGGACTAGTGTAGACTATTTTTTTTTTTTATTCTTGGTCTTGCCTAGTACAGAGATAATCTTATGTCCCAGTCTCTTTTAATATTTAATTTTTTAATAGATCATTTTAACGACGTGATCATATTCTATTAGTGAGACATAAATAGAGATATTGAATCCCAAAAAACACCTATAATCATATTTTTGGTAAGCAAAAATAATTAATTATAATATTGTTTTTGGCAAAATAAAAAGCTTTTAATCATTGAGTTGGATAAAATAATAGTGGAACTGATCGTACCATACGGGCTGATGGGCTTAGCCCAATATAGGCTTGTATGTTTTCTGGATAAAAAAACAGACCTTTTGTGTTTTCGACCAAAAATCCCAGAAATCCTTATAGCAAAGAAGAACGAGAACCATTATTGTTGCTGTTATTGTCGACCATAGATGATGAGTTTGTGATCACCAATCAAATCAAATCAGATAAAAAGCAATAACGCTATAGCATGAGACCACCATAGCCACTGCGTCTGTGTCTCTTGTCAGTTGTCACTGTAAAACAGAAAAATGGGCGGTGTAGGGGTTGCTTTGTTGAACACCCCTTCGTGCTCTCCTTCTATCTCCTTCGCTGCTTATAGGCCACCAACGCTTCAGTTTCGGTCTCTTTCATATGCTTCTCGTCGCATTCGTTGTTCAGCTCCTTCTTCTTCTTCATATGCTAACCCAGGTCAAGTTCTCGCTTCTACCTTCATTTCCTGAATTGTTTTGCTGATTGCTCAAACATGCCGATGGATGGTATTTGTGGGTGATTGCCAAGTTTTGTCCTTTTGAATGCATGCGTTGCAAAGCACGATGGGTTCTCTTCTGATTTGTAGATTTTTCATTCTTCTTCATTGGGTCAAATGGGTGTTGCTGGTATTTCCTCACATTAAGAAAAGTAGTGCTTTCACTTTTATTAGAGGACCATGATTGACGTTGGGCAGAAGCCAATGTTTGTCTCTTGTTGCTAAATATTTTGGATTTGTTGTTGAATTTGTCAACTTATATGTAATTTTCGTAAAAAAGTTTGGTAGTTTTGTTCCCTTATGGTAAGGACAATACTTGGGTTGTGACTTGTGAGTGTTACACACATATTTTGGATATTTTGAAATGAGCCAGAGGCCTGTGACTATTTTTCTTTCTACAATTTTTTATCCGTGCCTAAATTTGTTAATTTGTGCTGTTAGGAGGAAAAGAGGCTTCTCTTTCTAGTCATTCTACCTGCATTTCTTCACCTTGTAAGTTGTATAGTTGTGATTGTTATAACTCAATGGTTCATGTCAACTTCAGGAGATTAGTAGTGATTGGAAAAATATGCTGAAGGAGAGGCGCAGAGAAATATTTGTGGCTAAATTATTAGTTTATAATCTCAAAAATAAGATGTTAAGTCATAGGAGGTTAACAGTTGGTGGTTTGAGGCCATTATTAGAACACTAAGGTCATTGTTCGAGCATGCCCTGGGCAGAAATTTCCGAAGAACTGTACTGTTCTTTGCTAGCTGACGATTTATTTGATGTTTTGTACACTAACATTTCAATATTTCACCAAATTGCTGGATGGATAATTCTTTCATTTGCCACTGTACAGTGTTAATGATATACTTGTAGATTCTTGATTGATATTGGTCTTTTGGTAGATCAAACTCAAGAACTAGTTTTGTATATTTAAAAGCTTGATTTCTTTGTTTTGCCTTCGACTCAAGAATTAATCATCCAAAGGAATTTATCATATCAACAGAAGTTTGACTTCTTGGATTAGTCTTTGACTCGAGTGCATGTCCAAATATCCACAGAAGATTCTTTAGACATTTACTCCAACTTGGATTAAAGTTGGTTTTTTGTTACCTTCATGCAGATAAACTTCCAACTAGTATCGATTTTTCTGTAACTGGTGCTGCCTATGATTTTGCAAAAGCAACAACCTCACTAACAGGCGAGTTGATGTCTTCATCAAAGAAAGTGACTCTTATAAGGCATGGTCTTAGCACTTGGAATGCAGAAAGTAGGATTCAGGTTTGCTTTCTACATTTAATTTACTCTATAACTCTATTATGGGGTTGGGGAATGGTGGGCTTGGTTTGCAAATGCATGGAATCATGACTGATTTTTTCTCTCCTTTATGCTTTCATCCTGAAATGCCTTGTTGATAGTTTAGACTTTACCAAGAGCTGTTCAAAAGTTGAAGTAGCCATGTCGCAAAGGACTATAGTTTTTATTTGTTGTTTAGATGTTTCACATTGTATATCCTTGTCTGCACCTGCCATTCATTTTCATTTATTTGATCACATGTGTTTAGGGAAGCTCAGATTTGTCTGTACTAACTGAAGCTGGGGTGGGGCAAGCACAGAGATGCAAGAAAGCCTTGGAAAAAATATACTTTGACCAGTGTTTTGCAAGTCCAATATCTCGTGCGAAGGTTAGGGGACAGTAAAATCTAGCTCTCAATTATGCTAATACTTGCCATCTTTTTATTGAAATTGTTAGGGTTGTTTGATGTAGCAAACTGCCGAAATCATATGGCAAGGGAAGGAAAAGCCGGTGGTTTATCTTGATTCGCTTAAAGAGATATCTCTATATCACCTTGAAGGCATGAAAAATGGTGAGATTGCCTCTACTCAACTTGTTTAGTTTTTTCATACATACACACTCACTTGCCCGATACATACATGTTTTTGTCATATTAATATTGACATGCTTAAATTTATTATTATTTTTAGTTTTTACATATCTAAGTTTAGTACTCTTTGAAAGGAAAAGTAACTTGACTTGCTATAGTTAATGACTTAATGCTAATTGCTACTGAATGATGATGATATATTCTCATTTTATATCACTATTGTACTGTTCCCATCATTGTTAATGATTAAACTAAATCAGTATGTTGCTAATTTGGAGGCAGTGGATGCTAAGCAAATATATCCAAAGGTGTATAAAACCTGGAGAGAAGATCCAGCCAATTTTTACATGGATGGTAGATATCCTGTACGAGATCTCTGGAAAGCTGCAAGAAATTGTTGGAAGGAACTTTTGTCGTCACCTGTAAGGTTTCTTGTCATTGATGCCTTGTTTTGCAGGTAATGGTTTGAATGTGACATGCTAAATTTATCTTACTCTTCAGGGAGAAAGCTTTCTGGTTGTGACTCACAAATCTATATTGAGGGCATTAACTTGCACGGCTTTGGGCCTGGGCCCAGAGAGGTAAGAATTGTTGGTTATGTAATTAAATTTTAAACTGATCTCAGGCCCACTTTGTTACAGATGTACTTTTGATTTTAATTTTACTGGCTATTCTTTTGGTTAAAAGAAATGGCAATTTGATATATATGTATATGTATATTCATATACTTTTCTAGGCTGGGTAACTTCATATAGTACTGGTAGTTTTGTTATTCCACTGCAACATTTGATGTGTGGATTTCAGCATTCATCTTTCCGTTTTGTTAAATGTTGCTTAGTAGTCTGGATTCACACAAATGGATGATTGATTGAATGGCTGAAAGCCTGAAACTTGCAGATTCTTTGAGTGATTTAGCACATGTTTGGGGTAGCTTATTTTAAAGGATATAATAATCACTTATTGTTCAAAAGTATTCTCACGGAACTGTAAAAATTTAAGCGATCATTCCTCCAAAATAAGATAATACAAACTCGCACTTAAGTTTGAATAACTTGCTTGAAATTTCAAAACCACGTGTGCGCGTAGCATGGCTGAAGCAACCATTTGATGCTTCGCCTTGTCTTGCAGCTGAGCTGACATTTTAGAATTTGATGATAACATTCAGGTTTCGTTCCCTTGATATCAACAATGGTGGGATATGTGTGTTCAACTTCAACACGAGAGGAGAAGCAATGCTTGAGGCTTTAAATTTGACGGCTCACATGTACAGTGATCATGTCTATCCTGGCTAGTGCCGAGTAACATGAGGAAGACAAGTGTCATTTTTATTGTAGGTTGAAGTATTGTAGAACAGCGCCGTTCGAGTGTTAATTTGATGTGTGATTTTTCATTTTATTTGTGTAAACTTCCGAGTCCATGGTTGATGGTAGGTGGTGGATTCAACCCTGAAGCAGGTTCGTCAATGCTTTTGTTGCTAGGGGATTGTGAGAGGGAGTGGCAACCTTCTCACCCTTTGTGGAGGTATAAGAGTAAATTTTTTGTAAAAGTATATTTTTTTGTAAAATTAATCAAGTGAATTCCAACCCTCGAGTTACTGAGTTTATACGACCTCATTTGTTTTTTTTTTTTCATAAATATTGTTTGATGTTTTAGCAGAGAATTTGTATCAGTTAATGAGGTGTCTAGGACATTTTCAGCCAGCCCCACTAGCCACTCTTGTTACTTTTTCACCCTAGATTAACGTCTCTTCAATTCCCTGTTTAAAGAAGAGGGTAATACACACTACATGAGCAAAGCACGGTAGATTTGAGTGGCGTTTTTCTTGTATTCTCGCACTAGTGTAAAAAGTGTAACTATATGGTAATTGTTATCAAAATCAAGGATATGTGTATTCAAGCATTTTGTGAAACAGGGCACGTGGGTCAGCTCAGATTATGGCGTTTTGTTACTGTCTTATTCTGCATCTGCATGTGCTCATACATACGTACAGGGGCCAGTTCTTGAATAATTGCTCAGGCATTTGACAACATGAATGAGGCAATAAGAATAGGAGTGTGGTCTAGTCTCGCCTCGGAAGGAAGGAATGCAGCACCGACTTTGTAATATTCGCACCAATGTTTTTAGGTGTATCACACTTTATCTGGCGGTACAATTCAAACTAAGGGTATTTGCAGCGTGGATTAAATCGGTTTTAAGGGATAAAGTCATCTAATTCGATCAATTTTTATAGCTTTGATTTGAATTAATTTAGTTTGATTTTGAAAACAAACCGATCATTATGAATTCGATAATTTAAGATTTGAATTAGATTGGTTTTAGGTTTAAAATGCAAAATAAAACAAAATTTATAGAATAAATTCCACTAACAATACATTTATATATATATATATATATATATATATATATATATATATATAAAGAGTAAAAAAAAGATGGAATTCAATTGGTGTGGGACGAGCATCCCATATTAGGGATTTACATTTTAGGAACCTAATCAAACACTTTACAGCATAACCCTTTGAGATTGATCTGTCAATACTAGGATTTGTGGCATCAAGGTTTCATTCCATCAAGGCATCTTGGTACAACAAACGATGTTTCTGTATCCTAGGTGGCGACCACATTGCGGATAAAGATATCCTCGTGGTCCTTACACCATAAAGGTCTACTAACTTTATACTAATTATCTTAATATTTGGGTTTTATGTTCAAATAAGAAAACAACACCATACCCTAACAGGCACATGACACTATAAAAGAACACTACACGCGTTATTTAAGTAAGCATTGTTCTCTCACCATTTATTTCCTAAGATTTTTACTAACTTAAGTATTAGAGTCAATACAAGTATATCATCATCATTATTCATTTGAGAAATCTTTGAAGCAGACACCATCATGATCAACTTTATACCCTACAACCAAAAATATCTTTCTTTCTTTTATGAACGTGGGCCTTCCCGGAGGCTAGTCCACTTCACCATTTTAATTGATTAAAAAATAATAAAATTATATAATATAAATATTAAGATTATTTTTTATTATAAAACTACTTTAAAATAAATTATAGTATTAATTATATTAGATGTTTAGGGGTATAAGTATAAGTAGAACTATATAAGCAGTGTTATAATTTTATGAAAAAGTATGCATTTATAAAAGTTTGGGTTAGGTTTTTTTTTTTGAAAAGCCAAAGATCAATATATTAAGATTGAGTACTAGAAGTACTTGAAAAATTACAACAGAGAGAGACGAAGGAGGAGGTCAAACTTATCGTTAATGATGACCACAAAAAGGAATACAACCCCTTCACAAAACATAGGAAATAAAAACCCGCAGCAAACTACCCCATAACAATGCCAAAACAAACCTACAACCACCAATCACACCTCATCAAAATCGAACAAGACAACATGAGAAGTTAAGAGACTAAGCTGCAGACGATAAACCGGATAAGCCTCCGTCACAAGTGATCCATAACCAAGACATAATGGATATTAAGTCGATCACTTCACCAATCTCAATTGTCGAATTGTTGAAGAAACAATTGTTGTGTACTTACCATTTACTCAAATCCACACTTGATATAGAAATCAACCCCATAAACTGAAAAAAGTGATCTCACAAGAATGATGAAAAGCTATTTCAATACCACATCTAGCAAGTAACTCACCCCAAATGCCGACAAAAATTGGACACTCAAAAAATAAGTGTGATGTTGATTCCGAAGACTCCCTACATGCATCGCACAATGAGTCCTCGACACCAATAATTTCACGCCTTAGCAGATTAAACCTTGTCGGAATCCTATCTTTAGAGAGTTGCCAAATGAAGACTTTGACCTTCGGCGGGACAATGAGACTCCACAAAGATTTGTAGAACAATGACATCTGACCCTCCTAAGCATATCCAAACACATATGCGGAATGGACTGAGTACACACCAAAATTATCACCCAACCAACACCAAGAATCAACGACACCCTCCTACATAGAAAAAGATACAAACTGAGAAAGAAAATTGGTTAATAAATCCGTTTCCCACCCAAACAACTGATTTTAGGTTAGATTAGCTTAGTTTGATTTGATTAAGAGGGGCGTAATCTAAATCAATTTAATAAAAAAGTTTATATTTTTTTGGTTTTTGATTTATCTGTTTGTTTTTTTTTTGTTTATATTAATTTGGAACGGTTTTGAACAACCCTAATCCAATTTTGATTGTAAAATCATAGTACATCTAGATAAGTGTGTGGTGTTGATAGTGACAACCTTTCCGTATAATTGTTGTTTCGGCATGGTCAATAGATCAAGTAACATCGAATACTACAATTGAGGTGTTGTTCACTTTGACCTTTTAGGCCTTATGATTTATTGTGAAAATGCGTCTTGATGAGTAACAAAACTATAAAGTGTTTGTTTTCCTTACTCTTGCTAGATGTAAAATTTGAATGATAAAAAAAAATGTCTACCAATAGTTTGTGACTTTGCCGACGTATAGAGTGCCGGATAGTAGTAGGCAATTGCTTATGCCCTCCTGTTAGCGTAATTTATTTTGATATCAGTTCATGCAATGTTAAGTAATGTAATTGATGTATTGTCTGATTTGATATTTTAGCCTCACGTTTTAATCTTAAATATACGCCTTAGATTGCTGAAGAGTATCGGGGCCTATAAGGTAGTGTTGGAAAATCGTTATTGTAGCATGCATACCAATTGGTTTTATTTAATTGTATTCAGAACCAAAGTCAGTACGAAGAAAAATCATGTAATGTAATAAGCCATGTAAAACAAAGTATATTATTATTCACTCCCCTTTTTTATGACACAAAAATATTACTGCGTCATAGGAAGAGATCTTATTAATTTTTCTGCCTAATTAAGTACGCACGTGACTTGTGCTTAGAGGAGAAAACAAGGAGATTTTCATGTAAGAAACAAGCATCTTCATCATAAAAGTATTTTGGGTGAATTATAATAATCCTTGAGGTTCGAAAAAATTGCACTCAACCCTAAATTTTATTAAAATTAGCATTTCACTTCATTTTGGTCAGGTAACAAGCATTTTTGGCTCGGCAATCTATCACATAAGTATTAAAAATATTTTTTAATGTTAATAGAGGGTCTAGAACTTGCATATGTGACAAATTGGTATGATAGAAACGTTAGTAGTATAGCAGCTAACTAACGTTTTTGCCTTGCTAATTTGCTACATTAGCCTTAAAAATACTTTTTAAAGTTAACAAACGGACATCTTTATAGATGTGACAGATGAGAACGACAAAAACGTTAGCTAGGTCAGTAATCAACGGTCAATAGTTAAAAAAATGGGATTAAATGCTAATTTTGGTGAAATTTTGGGTGTAGTGCAATTTCTCCAAACCTCAACGGAGGTTATTGCAATTTACTCAAATATTTTTTATAATCGTTTAACCTTCTACTAATATTTTATTTCCATCCCTTCAAACTTCAAAGTTCAGAGCAAATTTTTATCAAAATAGGGAGTGATATTGTCACTCCAATAATTGATATCGCCACTCATTTTTTCTCTTCTTTTTTGTAAAACAACAAAGCAAAATTGAATTAAAATATTTAAATGGAAGTGACAATATCAAAATGGGAATGACTATATCAATTCCTAAAAAAAAGTATTCAAAAAAAATTACACAAAATGTATTCCTAAAGTCTCATTAAGACCAAATTTATTTGCAATATTGTTAAGCAAGACACTTATTAAGAAGTCAAACTAGTTATAATAAAAAATTATTAAAAAATATTTTTTCTATTTTTAAAAGATTAAATAATAGAATTTTTTTTCTGTATATAACAACTTATTTACTTTTATTTTTAATTATATTTTAATATAAAAAGATTAAAAAATAAAATAAAAAAATTAATCCAACTGATATTAAATGAGTTATAAATAAATTATATACTCTAATAATTGTATATCAATAATTATTATAAATAATATAATATATATCTTTATAATTATTTTTTAAAATTTAATAATTTTAACCCGTGTTTTAAAAACATGGCCTAATTGTTAAAGCAATCTAGTGGTGTAATGTAGCACTTTTTCACGGACACGAGTAATTTTGGCCGAAATAAGCAAGAGTACAATGCACTCCACGTGCTGTGCCAGTCTATAACAACCAACTTAAAAATATAATTTTATCCATCAAATATTATTAATTATTATCGTTATTATTTTTATAATACAAGTCCTTAACTATTTTTTATACAGTTTAATAAATATGATTGGCATATTGATTTTTAAGAAATATTATTATAATTTAATTTTATTCCTACTTAATATTTAATTGTAGGTAATAAAATTAAAAATAAAAATACTTGTAATTTCTAATATCTAATATGAAATATATCAATTTTTTATGCTTATATTATGAAATGGAGCGATTATTAATCTGAATATAATATATAATATAATTATACTCCAGGCAGAGATTCTCTCTGCTAGCTGCTACTGTCTTCTATGCGTTTGAAGATTAAAAAAATAATTCAAAATCAATACATCAATCCCCAACGCATCCTAACATCACTTTCTAACTCCTCATCAGAGTCGTCCGTTACTCATCACACAAACATAGCATACCAGTGGCGGGTCCTCCTATGCCCAGGCGGCTTCATATCAACGGTAGTAAACTGACGGTCATTGTAATTATTTCCCAAATTTGAACCGCTTCAAGAACTTAATGATGTACTGATGGGTCCTCCACTTAAATCCCCCACTAGAAACCATCACCATTGGACCGTGCGTTGCACCGTATCTCAAAGCGCGTGTGTTGTCTGCACAGTGAAATCAAAAGTTTCAGTTCTTTTTCGTGCACGTCTTCATCTCCTTCGTAACAGTGCCCTCAAACTCCTCTTCACTCTTTCCTCTTCTTCCGCCATAGCCCACTGACTGACAGTGAGAAACTCAGAACTAAAAATAACGAAAAATTGGTGACAAAATGAAAACTCGTTACTAACTCCAGTAACGAAATGCCTTCCATAACAGTTTAGTTAGCGACGATAACGAGCCCCCAGCTCCGTTGTTTCGGTTACTATGCATCTCAGACAGCGCCCAGTCGCCGCGTGCGGCGGCGCAGTTAACCAGCCACGGAGACCGCCGCCGATGAACTCCGTCTACAACATTATACCGGTGCATGACCTCCTCACGGACCATCCTTCCCTCCGGTTCCCGGAGGTGCGCGCCGCCGCCGCCGCCCTCCGTACAGTCGGGGACCTTCCCAAGCATCAGTTCATGGCGTGGGAGCCCGACATGGACCTGCTGGACTGGCTGCGGTTGATGTTCGGCTTCCAGATAGACAACGCGCGGAACCAGAGGGAGCATTTGGTTCTCCACCTCGCAAACTCGCAGATGCGCCTCGAGCCACCTCCGGCCATCGTGGACGCACTCGACGGCGGCGTACTGCGGCGATTCCGGCGGAAGCTTCTCCATAACTATACCTCGTGGTGCTCGTTTCTGGGCCTGAAATCGAACGTTTTACTCTCCCACCGTCGAGACCCTACTGATCTACGTCGCGAGTTGCTGTATGTTTCGCTGTACCTTTTGATTTGGGGCGAGGCTGGTAATGTTCGTTTTACTCCGGAGTGTATTTGCTATATCTATCATTTCATGGCGAAAGAGCTTAATTATGTTTTAGATGAGCACATAGACCCTGAGACGGGTCGTCCCTTTTTGCCTACGGTTTCGGGTGATTGTGGGTTTTTGAAGTCTGTGATTATGCCCATTTACAACACGATTAAGGTTGAGGTTGATAGTAGCAGAAATGGAAAGGCTCCACACTCTGCATGGAGGAATTATGATGACATTAACGAATACTTTTGGAGTAGGAGGTGTTTGAAGAGACTCAGGTGGCCAATGAAGTTTGATTGTAATTTTTTTGGTACTACTCCGAAGGACAAGCGTGTAGGGAAGACAGGGTTTGTAGAGCAGAGATCTTTTTGGAATATTTACAAGAGTTTCGATAGGCTCTGGGTCATGCTCATTTTGTTCTTGCAGGCTGCAATTATTGTTGCTTGGGAGGGAACAAAATACCCCTGGGATGCATTGGAGAGGAGCGATGTTCAGGTCAAAATGTTGACTTTGTTTATCACTTGGAGTGGCCTAAGGTTACTGCAGTCGGTGCTTGATGCTGGGACTCAGTATAGCTTGGTTTCTAGAGAGACTTCATGGCTTGGAGTGAGGATGGTTCTGAAGAGCATGGTTGCCATAACATGGACTGTTTTGTTTTCAGTCTTTTATGGAATGATTTGGATTGAGAAGGGTTCTAGTCGAACTTGGTCTGATGAGGCAAATCAAAGGATTATTACTTTTCTTAAGATTGTCTTGTTCTTTTTAATCCCAGAATTGTTGGCATTGGTACTATTCATAGTTCCATGGCTACGGAATGCCATTGAGGAATCTGACTGGAGTATAGTGTACTTGTTGACATGGTGGTTTCATACCCGGATTTTTGTGGGTCGAGGTGTGAGACAGTCACTTCTAGATAATATAAAGTATACTGTTTTCTGGATAGCAGTATTAGCTTCAAAGTTTTCATTCAGTTACTTTGTTCAGATCAAGCCTCTAGTTGCGCCAACAAAGGCTCTTTTGAAACTTAAGGGTGTTCATTATAAATGGCACGAGTTTTTCAGTAACACCAACAGAATAGCAGTTGTCTTACTATGGTTGCCTGTTGTGCTGGTTTACTTCATGGATTTGCAAATATGGTATTCAATTTTCTCTGCATTTTATGGTGCAACGATTGGTCTGTTCTCTCATTTGGGCGAAATTCGGAATTTCTCACAACTCAGACTTAGATTTCAGTTTTTTGCCAGCGCCATGCAATTCAATCTGATGCCAGAGGAGAAGCTGTCGAGTCAGCAAGCAACACTGCTAAGGAAGCTTCGTGATGCCATCCACCGGTTGAAACTGCGATACGGGCTTGGTCAGCCCTTCAATAAAATTGAATCTAACCAGGTGGATGCTACTAGGTTTGCCTTGATATGGAATGAGATCCTGACAACTTTTAGGGAGGAAGATATCATCAGTGATAGAGAATTGGAGCTCTTGGAACTGCCGCCTAATTGCTGGAATATTAGGGTTATTCGGTGGCCCTGTTCCCTTCTCTGCAATGAGCTATTGCTTGCTCTCAGTCAGGCAAAAGAGCTGGAAAATGAATCTGACTTGTCACTTTGGTTGAGGATATGCAAGAATGAGTATCGCCGTTGTGCTGTCATTGAAGCCTATGATTGCATTAAATATTTGTTTCTTACGATCCTTAATGTTGAAAAAGAAGAGTTTTCCATTGTGACCAATATATTCCGGGCCTTAGACAACCACATTCAGACGAGAAAGTTTACAGAAGCATACAAGATGTCTCTGCTACCAAAGATACATGCTAAAGTGAGTGAATTAGTTCAGATTTTAATGCAACCAGAGAGGGAGACAAATAAGGCTGTAATTTTGTTGCAATCCTTGTATGAACTGTCTGTTCGAGATTTCCCAAAGGCGAAGAAGAACATTCACCAGTTGAGAGAGGAAGGTCTGGCACTACAAAGTTTAACAACTGATGAAGGACTGCTCTTTGTGAATGCCATTGACTTTCCTGATGCTGGAGATGTCATTTTAAATAGGCAGCTTAGACGATTGCATACAATTCTTACTTCAAGAGACTCAATGCATAATGTCCCGTTGAATCTTGAGGCACGGCGACGGATTGCCTTCTTTAGCAATTCATTATTTATGAACATGCCCCGCGCTCCCTACATCGAAAAAATGATGGCTTTCAGTGTTTTGACCCCATATTATGACGAAGAAGTTTTGTACAGCAAAGAATCTCTCCGAAGGGAGAATGAGGATGGCATTACTACTTTGTTTTATTTGCAGAAGATTTATGAAGATGAATGGAAGAATTTTATGGAAAGGATGCGTAGAGAGGGCTTGAAAGATGAGGATGATATCTGGACAACAAAAGCTTGGGACCTCCGGCTTTGGGTTTCCTTTAGAGGTCAAACATTATCTCGCACAGTCAGGGGGATGATGTATTATTATAGGGCCCTTAAGATGCTTGCCTTTCTTGATTCAGCATCTGAGATGGACATAAGACAGGAATCAGAACATGCTGTGTCACTTAGTTCAACAAACCAAAACAGCAGTTTGAATGGTCAACCATCTAATGGTCCTACATCTTTACAGAATCTCCGAAGAGCAGATAGCACCGTGGCCCTACTATTCAAGGGGCATGAATATGGGAGTGCACTGATGAAGTTCTCATATGTGGTGGCATGTCAGATGTATGGGCACCACAAGGCAGAGAAGAATCCCCGTGCTGAAGAGATTTTCTATTTGATGAAAAACAATGAGGCCCTCCGAGTGGCATATGTTGATGAGGTTTCTTTGGGGAGGGAGGGGACTGAATATTACTCTGTTCTTGTCAAGTATGATCAGCAGTTGCAGAGTGAGGTTGAGATTTATCGGATCAGGCTGCCTGGTCCTTTAAAGCTTGGAGAAGGGAAACCAGAAAATCAGAATCATGCCATAATATTTACACGGGGTGATGCTGTTCAGACCATTGATATGAATCAAGACAATTATTTTGAGGAGGCTCTCAAAATGCGGAATCTGTTGCAGGAGTTTAATGCCTACTATGGTATTAAGAGGCCAACCATTTTGGGGGTCCGAGAGAATATCTTCACAGGATCTGTTTCCTCACTTGCTTGGTTCATGTCCGCTCAAGAAACGAGTTTTGTGACACTGGGCCAGCGTGTTTTGGCAAACCCTTTGAAAGTACGAATGCACTATGGTCATCCGGATGTATTTGACAGATTCTGGTTCTTGGGTCGGGGTGGAGTCAGCAAGGCTTCTAGAGTAATCAATATAAGTGAAGATATTTTTGCTGGTTTCAATTGTACATTGCGAGGTGGCAACGTGACACATCATGAATATATACAGGTAGGCAAAGGAAGAGATGTTGGCTTGAATCAGATATCCATGTTTGAGGCCAAGATCTCCAGTGGCAATGGTGAGCAGGTCCTAAGCAGAGATGTTTACCGGCTAGGCCATAGACTAGACTTCTTTCGCATGCTTTCAGTGTTCTACTCAACCGTAGGATTTTACTTCAACTCCATGGTGATTGTACTGACCGTCTATGCCTTCCTTTGGGGCCGCCTTTATATGGCTCTCAGTGGCATTGAAAAGGAAGCTATGAATAATGCTACCAACAATAAAGCTCTGGGGGCAATCCTAAATCAGCAATTTATAATCCAGCTTGGTCTTTTCACTGCACTCCCAATGATTGTTGAAAACTCTCTAGAGCATGGATTCCTTCCGGCTGTATGGGACTTCTTGACAATGCAGTTCCAGCTTGCATCACTATTCTACACATTCTCTTTGGGAACTCGTACCCATTACTTTGGTCGGACTATACTTCATGGTGGTGCCAAGTACCGAGCGACTGGACGTGGTTTTGTGGTGGAGCACAAGAGTTTTGCTGAGAACTATAGACTCTATGCTCGGAGCCATTTTGTAAAAGCTATTGAACTTGGAGTTATCTTAATTGTGTATGCTTCCCATAGTCCCTTGGCTAGGGATACTTTTGTGTACATAGTTTTGACAATCTCAAGTTGGTTTCTTGTTGTTTCATGGATCATGTCTCCTTTTGTCTTCAATCCCTCTGGGTTTGATTGGTTGAAGACTGTGTATGACTTTGATGATTTTATGAATTGGATATGGTATCCAGGTGGGCCCTTCAAAAAGGCTGAATATAGCTGGGAAACATGGTGGTATGAGGAGCAAGACCATTTAAGAACAACTGGTATTTGGGGGAAGCTGTTGGAAATCATTTTAGATCTTCGATTCTTCTTCTTTCAGTATGGCATTGTTTATCAGCTGGGTATTGCAGGTGGTGATACCAGCATAGCTGTTTACTTGCTGTCTTGGATATTCATGGTTGTGGTTGTTGGGATTTATATCATCATAGCGTATGCACGGGATAAATATGCTATAACTGAGCATCTGTATTATCGATTAGTTCAGCTTCTTGTGATTGTCATCACAGTTCTTGTAGTTGTTCTTTTACTGGAGTTCACTAAATTCAAATTTATTGATCTTCTAACAAGCATGTTGGCATTCATTCCCACGGGCTGGGGAATGATTTTAATAGCCCAGGTGCTTAGGCCTTTTCTGCAGTCAACTATTGTGTGGGAAACTGTAGTTTCCTTGGCTCGGCTATATGATTTGCTTTTTGGGGTTATTGTTATGGCTCCTGTGGCAGTGCTCTCATGGTTACCTGGATTTCAGTCAATGCAAACTAGGATTCTCTTTAATGAAGCTTTTAGCAGGGGTCTCCAGATATCTCGAATACTTAGTGGCAAGAAATCTGCTTAAGATGTGATTGGAGGTAATTTTTACATCAAGTTTTAAAAAATATCACGTGGTCCTTTATTGAATACGAAGACATCATGTAATTTGTCCTTGCTGAGCAATTACATTGAGGTTGAATTTTACCAAGTAAACTGCAATTAGCCATGGTTTATAGATTGGGAAGTCGCTCTTTGAAGCATTTTGCTGTTGAATTAGCTAGTCCATTCTTCAACATCGGGTTCAACTTAAAGTTGCATTTTATTAAGAAATTTATGCTATGGTTATTTATGTATGATAATATGCATTTGCTGGTATCTCCTAAAACAAAAGGTGTAGGTCTTGCTGCTGAGAGATGCGTTTCTGTATTTTCCAGGTAGTGTCAACTTGATAGCCGACCAGTTCAAGATACCGGTTTCAGATGAGGGCCTGCTGAGTGCAAGTCAAGGTTCGTTGTACTGCCATGTTGGATGGATGCCCACCAAAAAATCCATGTATGTAAATGTCAAAAACAAAACACTGGTCTCCTGAGTCCTAACCCCATTTCCAAACAATTTTAGCTGAGCATCAATCTGTAATCTCTCTTTTGATGCTGATGAATCATGTTTTGTTGTTTTAACAAGTTCAATGTGTTAACCCTTTGCTTATTGCTATATAGAAAATGGGATTTTCTAGCATCGCTGTAATTTTTGTCAAAGAAGTTGGATAAGATATACTTATACCTTCCACATTACCTAAAGTTATGTCTTTGAGGCTAACGTTAAATGTTAATTAACGTGTAATCTTGGACTGTTATTTCAGGTTTTGCAGTGTAAGGTTTAGCCATATTTCCGTGACATTGGTGGCTTGGTTTACGCTGGGTGATTGTGATTGTCTTCTACATCAGTACTCAGTACATCACCATGCTTGATGTTACTGCTTTGTTATTTTCCTACCATAGGCTGTGAATCTCTGTAATTTAGTAATCGTACATTATCAGATTTGTCCATGTTAGTCATTAACAATAGATTTGCTGTACATCTTGTCCATATCTAGTGCATCCCATACTAACGACCAAATACTTCATTGCCACTGAATCAATGATTTTCTACGAATAACATTGTTTGTGAGCATGACGTCAGTTGAGAATTTGATATTTTTTTGTGGTTGTGTTAGAGAATTTGAATGTTTTAGTATATGAAAAGTAGCAAAAGGATTTAATTGCAATATATTGAAACCTGCGGAATTCGATTCGAACAATTTTTCTTCCGAGAATCGAGAAAATAGATTGATCAACTAATAAACTCTGGTATAGTTAGTAGAACGCTAGGGCATACGTTAGAATCCTAGTTATATGTATAGAAAAGTTAAAGTTAGAAGATACTCTTATTAATACACCAAAAAGTGTATGTTGATCACGATAGAGATAAAAATCTACAATTAAACTTTTCCCTTACAAGTGCTGTGACCAAAAATAACTGCACGCAATAAAATGCATTCACTCATTTTATCAAACAATTATTGCATTTAACACCTTTTTTCCTAGCCATATGTATTTTTTATTGGAAGTAATCAAATAGGACTATTCATGTTATTTAACATGTATTTGATAAGGAATCAAAAGTAAAAAATAATTCAATAAGGTTGCATGAATAAAAAGGCTTCGTTCAAATAGGCTATATTGATGTTGGTGGTCTTTCTGTTTTTAAAAAATTAATCTTTAACGGTTGGCATGAAGATATCTTGTGTAAAAAAAAAACTAAAAAGTAATTGTTATTTGTAAATTGTTTAAAAAAACTTTGAAGAATTCAAACCCACATGTCCCAGTCATATAGATTAGTTGGTGAGCACGAGAACATGCTTATATGAGTATCTGATTCAATCTTATGGTGGTAATTTCCTATTGAAAACAAAAAAAATCCACATTAATTTTATTGTCAAGAAATTCACCAATATTTCTTGTTATTTTTAATAAAAGATCTTGCGTGTTACCAAATTAGGAAAAATAAAATATAATTAAAATAAAAAAGTAACTAATATCTTTACAATTAATTTAAAATTTAAATATAAATTAAAAATATTTAAATGTTTTTCTAAAACTGAATAAGTGAAAATTATATTTTAAAAAAATTAATTAGTGTTATAAGAAAAAAAATTATTTATATTAATTTACATGTAATGTTAAAAGATTTGAAAGTAAAAATATTTTACGAATATAGTTTAAAATATTTTTTAAATGTGATGATATGTAAAGTAAAATAGCCTTCAGGAAAATACTCAATGCAGAAGAGAAAATAATATAACTCACTGACACTAAGCAGTTTCTAAAATTAAAGTTAATATAGAGATAAATCATTTTAGAATGATGAGTGAACTAAAAACATACTGTACAGTGTACAGGCCATGGTTATTCTCTGCTCTGGTAATAATACCTAGCAAATACATTTAGGTTTTGTGCTACTAGCTTCATATTTTAGCGATAGTTATCGGTACTGTCAATTAAATAAATTTTATTCTCCTCTTCGTCAATAATGGTAGAATCCTTCTTGGGGATTTAACTAAGCTATGAAGGAATTCGTATCGTCCCATAAAATGTCATGCTTGGAAAACCAATGTACCCTAAACGGAAAGGATGTTTTTCTCTTTAAAAAAGAAAATCTAAAGGGAAACAGATAACCAAAATTTTCCCGGTAGGGATCGTAATTTGCACACGGTTTCTTAATATCAGCAAAACCACTATATTGCTATATGAGAAACTGTATATCTGCCTTTGAAATTTATGCCTCTTCCAAAGCTCAATCGATAAGTTGGAGGCTAAAAATCCATTTACAGAATGCAATCAATATAAGAGTATCACAAATCGTCATTGCCAATGACAGGTACTTTCTCATAGGTAGAACTTTCTCTGAATCTCTTAGGAAGAAAGCACCTGCTGCCAAATCTCTGCTGTAAGTACAAGAGGAGAGCAAATAAAAGACCACCAATAGGGATTATGATGTCCCAGGCTGTGGAATAAAAATCCATTTTATGGTTTGCATATATATATGATAAATCAAGGTACCATGCAGAACTGTGAGATCTGTAAAGATCATATGCATGGGGCAGTATACGAACAATGGTTGTCCCAACATAAAAAGATGATGCCAGAGCTTTTCCTTCTGAGTTGAATAGTATGTTAAGTAGTATTTGCGGAAGCAGAAAACCATCCAGGAGCAAACCAGCATAAGATTTTGAGTCTTCCCAGAGGGAAGGACGATGGTTAAAGTGTCCACGAGGTAACCTAAAAATGTGGCGCGAGAGACGGAGTGTTTTAGATCTTTTCTGCCGAGAAATCTTCCATACGTGCACCAACCATGCGGTCAATCCACCACCAATGTATAATGGCAGTGTCATACAAAGAACCTTTTTTTCGGAAACCCATAAACCTGGCTGGCTTCCATCGCCCTGTCTCGAAGACCAGGTCAATTGTAAAAGACGCAACTCTAGAAGAAAGGCTATCATTGTCACCATTCTCACAACTACTTCATTCACTTCAAGCCAGCCTCCACTCCGTAGAAAAGCATTCTGGTTTCCTCTGAATATAGCTCCAAAGTTCAACATCAGGGGAATCATGTGACCTAGGGTAAGAACAACAAGCATCTCAATGGAAATGTAAGGAAGGACATCTGGGTGCTTTCTCACATGGAGGAGTTGCAATCCTACAAACACACAAGCAAGAGTGTTTGATATCAATACCATAATTATCTCAAAATCCATTCTCCAAATGGATGCACCTGCTTGACTTCTGTAAATGGAATACACAGATAACTTCAGAGGATCAAAATAATAAGGGTCTGACTTTTTTCGTGTGCTTTCTATAGTTCCTTTAACAGATTCTCCTCCTTTTGAATTCAACGGAGAAAACTGGACATTAATCATGATTTCACAGTCCAGAGACTCATTCTTTATCAGTACTTTGTCAGTTGATCTCAAATGCCGGCATCCTATCATACACAGAAGTCCATTATTCCTGTTGTACACTCCTTCAGCATCAATTTTAACTTTGGTTGAAGAGATCCCACTGCCAAACTTGAAATTAGGAGGAGGATTAAAGCTCATTGTATAACTAATGTTCAACAAATAGCCATACCTATCTGATTGAATACCATGTGTGCTCAACTTATCCTTTGTCAACACAAATGGAACCCCATACAACTGTACATTATAAGTTTGATCGCCAACAAATAGTGGTGACGAGAAACCATTAGCTGCTTGTCCTTTGCTGTTTATCACTAACATGTTAAATGCCATATCAGAAGAAGATACATCCGGATACATCTTTTCTTTCCCTCTAGAAGTCATCTTTTCTGCACAAGATTTTCTTACTCTGTCAGTTTCAGTATACTTGTATTGCAAACCATGGAGGCCACTTGACACCTTGAAGGAACCTTGAAATCCAAATTTACCAAAGTAACCAGATTCACCAACCACTTTGTCACTCCAAATCTGGCCCAAAACAGTACTCCTGTTTCTCAAAGATAAAACTGCAGGAAACCTTAATGTGAGCTTAATTGAACAATCTCCAACATGAGGACTAACCGAGGAATCCGAGAAGTTCAAGATCCGGCATGCGACAGCACAAAGTCGGTTCTCCTTGTCATCCCATATCCCCTCAGATGCCAATGTTGTATTCGGATAAAATGGAAACTCAGAGTCTCGGTAGGCAGAGTCAGGAAAACCCAATAGCATCTGAACCTTCTGCTTCTCGATGCATTGAGTGCCATAGAAAAGCATAAAACCAGGCAACTTCTCAACATCAGTACCAAGAGGATTACAACCAGCATTATGGCAGTGACTCCCATATTCCAGTTCAAATCTATCTGTGTGTCGAGAAAAGAATGTGCAAGCACCCTGGCTTAAGTTCCTAAGGGACAAACTCTCTCCATCTGATCCAGCTACACAATCACTCACGTTATCATTCCCAGCTAAAGTAAACTTATAATCTGAACTCTGAGACAAAGCCATTATCGAAATGGGTTCAAAGTAATATGAGCTATTCGTATCATCAAAGCTTTCTAGAGTCCCACTAACCAAACTATCCAAAAGGGTCAATTCTCGCGGGTAACTAAGTTTCAGAACAACATTAGCATTTTGCATATTACCATAAGATCCCGTTCCAAACATACAAAGCTTACCAGAAGATTGTGACCAAAACCCACTCAGAGAAACGTGCATCCACTGCGATACCTCCCAAGGCGTCACTCCTCTTCCCGGAAAAACTGCATATAACCTGCGCCGAACCAAGTTCGCTCCTTCTCGTTGCTGAAGAACCATTTGCCCTCGCAATTCGTACACGTCATCACTCACGGTTCTGCGAATAGACGTTGCGCGAAACGCCACGTGCTTCGAGGTTGCGGATTGATTGAAAAGTCGAGCGCCGCCAGCGAAGTAACCGAATTGAAACCTTAGGGCGTCAGCGATGCCGGGAACGGTTCCGGCGTCGAAGCGCACCGCAAATGGGGGGACGACATTGTTGCAGAGGCGAATGTACGTGGATTCAGCGACGGAATCTGAAGGCTTGGGGGCTACAACGGAGAAGTTGTAAAGGAAGAACAAAAGGAAGAAGAAGATGGAGAGGGAATTGGAGGAAGAAAATTCCATTGCTGAAGCTGCATCACAATTTGGTGGCGATTTCAAAATTTGTGGGGTTTTGGGGATTTGCGAATTGGGATCTAATTCTAAGCTGAGAATGTGAATTGCAGAAATGCATAGAGACGGCGCTTTCTTCACATTGTAGTCACTGGCGTACGCAACTCTCTTTTGTATAATATTGTATGAGTTCACAATTCACAAAGGTAGTATTAGGTTATTTGTTTATTTATTTATTTATTCAGAGATTATTTTATTACTAATTGATTGTAGATACTACGAATTATTGTCGATTACTCCATATGAAATTACTCCTATTAATTAAGTGTATCTGTTCTTTACCGAAAATTTAAAAAGATATTTCAACGCAAAGGCGTAATTCACAAAAAGAAATAAATGAAGGGATTATCATTGAGTAAACCATTAATTTGATCTTTAAGATGGTAGGTGTCGTGTAGATTAGTCCCTGAAATTTTAAAAATCTCAAAATAGTCCCTGATTTTGCAAAACGACATGTATTTTAGTCTTTTTACCTAATTAGACGACATTAAAAAAACTAAGTAGAAAATGACTAAAATGAATAATTTTTTGCAAAGTCAGGACTAATTTAAGGTTTTCATAATCTCAACAAATAATCTGCACGACACCTACCATCTCAGGGACCAATTTAAAAGATTACCCGATTATCATTTTACCAAAAAAATGAAGGGATTATCAGTAGGTGAAGTATTATAGGATTTTTTTATTTCACGGGTCACGAATTCAAACTCTTATTTATTCATTTCGTTTTCAAATATTAATCACCTTCAAAATTTTATATGAATTAAAAAAAATAATTAATTTTTATAGAATTTAACAAAAAAAAAAAAATAGGTAAACTAAATTAATCATTGACTTTGAGGTTTACTTAATAGCTATTGACTATAAAAATAATAAAAATGAAAATAATTAATAAATATAATATTGGTAATGTAAAAGTGACAAATGTTTTGGAATATTTTTTTTTGTTGCTAAAGTGACTAATATTTCAGAACGGAGGGAATACTTTTCTAAGTGAGGTTAGTGTTTATCTCTACGAATGTTCTTTAAATTTAGAGATTTTTCTTATCTTGAAGAGTGTGTTTGGCACAATTAACTTGTACCTTATTTAAGAACTTATAGCTCATATCTTATGAGTAAGTGGAGGTGTTTGGTTACAACAAGCTTATAGCTTTTATATGTTATAATCTAACTTTCATAAATTAACTTATAAAAAGTAGCTTTCAATAATCTTTCCTATTTTATTCTCTAGTCATTTATTACATGTTTGTTTACTTTATCATATAATTTATTATATGTAATTATTACTTGTCATTTTAAGTCATTTAATAAATATAAACTACCTAATAAGCTAATTTTACCAAACATCTTTACTCAATTATAAGTCACAAGTCATAAACTATAAGCTACAAACTATAAGGTATAAGTTATAAGATATAAACCAGTGTTACCAAACAGAGCTGAATTCACTTACACTAACAAATTTTTTTTTTGGACTTTACTTACACTAACATAATTGTAATGGTTTAAATTGTTTTAAATAACTTATTTTTATAATAGAATTATGTTATAAAAAATCATGAAATTTTTTTTAGTAATTAATTTTTTGTTTAGCTTAATGAATTATTGGGAATAAAAAGGAGGAAATAAAAGTTAACTAATTTGAAAGTTTTAATCGTGGATTCTAGAATAATTTATTTCCTTTTGACTAAATATCACTTTTGGTCCCATATGTTTGCTAAAGGTTTTATTTTGGTCCCATATGTTTAAAAGGTTTCAAATTGGTTCCATAAGTTAACTTTTTTGTTTTGAGTTTGTCCTTTTGACCAACAGTGTGTGTCAGGTCATCAAAGGGTTCATACGTGGAGCCTAGGTGGCAAAATAGACAAAAACGTGGCTGACAGCTGGAAATGTTAAAGAAACGACGTCGTTTTTGGGGTTTTGGGATTCCATTGAAGGATAAGGTGGCAAGCTCGATTGGAGGGAAAGAGCGTTACAAAGTGAAGGAAGAAAAGGGAAAAGCTTCACAGAGAATCAACCGTTTCAGACAGAAGATCGAAGCTTGTTAGGGCTAAAGATTGAGGCTGAAGCGAGGGAGAAGGAGGCCACGATTGCATCGCGTTTTCTTCGTTGAAGAGGTACGTTGTGGAAGCTGCATGTAATGGCTTATAATGGAAACTTTTTGTTGCTTTTAATAATGAATAAAATATTCTTGTGGTCCCTCTACTGTGCCTCTGTTTTTTATCCATGAATTTCAATTTTGTCATCTTCTTATTTTTGGTGTTTCTTTCTTTGTCTTATTAGGGTTTTTTTATGTTGTTTGTTATGTGGATATGTAGGTTAGAGAATGGCCAAATTGTTGGTTGATGTGTACCACCGTGGAAAGTTTTACATGAAGCGTAGTACAACTGAGATTTTATACTTGGGTGGAGAGTGTACTCATTATGAATTTGATCCGATTATGTGGAGCTATATGACGTGTGTTGCGTTTGTGAAAAAAGAACTAAAGTATGCTACAGTGGCAAAACTATTTTACTAGATTGAAGGTTTGGATGGTGGGTTGAGGGAGTTTAAGGATGACAATGGTGCAAGGGAGATGATTGACATTGCTATGAGATATGGGAAAGTCAACTTGTATGTTCTGCATTCTGTTTCTGAGCTTGTATATGCTGATGAGGGTGGCAACACTACTGAAGTCATTGATGTAGATGATAGTGATGATGATGGGAATGAAGTGTTGGGGAATGTTGTAGCTGTTGGTGGTGGTGTTAATGTTGAAGTTGGTGATGATGGTGTTAATGTTGAAGCTGAGGGAAGAACAGAGACTGGTGGAGGACAGCAGCCAAGGAGGTCTCTAAGAAAGAGGAAGGTTCAACATCAACAGGAAGATGTTGCAGCTCAGAAGAAAGGAAAAGAGAAACAGAAAAAAGGGAAGTCAAGTGGGAAAAAGGGAAAAGAGAAGACAACTGAGAGTGATGGGTTTACTGCTGATGAATCTGATAACTTGGATTGGGAGCAAAGACCTTCAGGGATTAAACATAAGGAGTCAATTGATGATGAATATTTTAGTGAAGTATTGGAAACTGAAACAGAGACAGAGGATGAGGCTGAATCTGAGCATGAGCAACAACCTTCATTGAGCCGAGGCTGTCCTCTATTCAGTATGCCTAGGAAGATGACTGATTATAAATGGCTAGTGAGTACTTTATTTTACACCAAGGAGAAATTCAAGGAAGCAATTAGGTTGTATGCAATTCACTCTGGAAGAGACCTGCATTTTGACAAAAATGACAACAGGAGAGTCTATGTTACTTGCACAGGAGATTGTCAATGGATGGCTCATTGTATGAAACTGCCCAATGAGGATACTTGGCAATTAAGAAAAATTGTTGATGATCATACTTGTTCTAGAGATTTCAGAGAAGATGCTAAATTCCAAGTGGCTAAATGGGAAGATACAGGAGGGTCTTAGAGAGAATCCAAGGCTGAAGTTGAGAGACATACGTGATAGAGTACATAGGAAATGGGATATTGGAATAACTAAATCCAAGGCACACAGAGCAAGGAAGAAGGCCAAGGAAAGAGTGCAATGATCATTTAAAGATCAGTATACCAGGATTAGGGACTACTGTGAAGAACTATTGAGGTCTAATCCTGGGAGCACAATCAAGTTGCCAGTAGTGGCAAGGCCAGATGCTAAATATTTTGCAGAAGACACAGAACTCCAATGCTACCAAATATGTTTAAGAGGTTGTATATATGCTTCAAAACATGCAAAGAGAGTTTTCTACTCTGTAGACCAATTATTGGTCTTGATGGCTGCTTCTTGAAGGGTCCATATGGTGGACAAATACTAGCTACTGTTGGAAGAGACCCTAATGACCAAATGCTCCCTATTGCATTTGCAGTAGTAGAAGGGGAGACAAAAGAGTCATGGAGTTGGTTCTTAGAATTATTGGTCCAGGATCTTGGAGGAGTTGCAGCTTGCAGAAGCTACACATTTATGTCAGATCAGCAAAAGGTATATCTCTTGTGATTATATTTCTGTTTCTAATATAATTATGTTCCCTACACATTTAAATTCATTTTTTTGTTGATTTAGGGCCTCTTACCTGCACTTGATGAGTTGATACCAGGAGTTGATCAACGGTTTTGTGTAAGACACCTATATAGCAACTTTAGGAAAAAATTCCCTGGAAAGCATCTTAAGGAAATCATGTGGAAGGCTGCTAGATCAACTTATCCTCAACAGTGGGAAAGACACATGAGAGAAATGAGGGCTGCCAATGAAGAGGCCTACATATACTTGCTGAAGATATCACCTAGGCATTGGAGTAAGTCAAGATTTAGCTTCCAACCCAAGTGTGATGCTGTCACAAACAACATGTCAAAAACATTTAATAGTGTTATTGTGGAAGCAAGAGAAAAACCAATTGTTACAATGCTGAATGAGATTAGGACCTACTTAATGGATACGTGGAATGACAAAAGGGAAGACAGCAAGTCACTTGAACCAGGGTCAGTTATGCCCAAGATAAAGAAGACATTAAGGAAGAGAGCAGAAGAAACTAGATGGTGGCTGCCACGATAAGTCAATTAAATTGTTATAATTTAGTCCTCTATTTTAATAGTGTGCAGGATTATGAATAGTGTTTCTGATGATGTTGTAAGGTGGCTGGTGATGATGAGTATGAGGTTAGACACACTAACAACATAGGAGATGTGTTCACTGTGAAACTGAGAGAGAGAACTTGTTCTTGCAAATTGTGGATGTTGACTGGGCTACCATGTCCTCATGCAATCAGTTGCATGAATCGGCTGAACATAAATCCAGAAACCTTTGTGCCTGAATACTATAGGTGTGAGGCTTATGTTGCTGTGTATGCACCAATCATCCACCCAGTAAATGGTCCAAACTTGTGGGTTAAAACATCTTATCCTGATGTCTTACCTCCTCCAATTAGAAAAATGCCTGGAAGGTCAAAGAAATCAAGAGCAAAGGACCCAGGGGAAAGGGAAGACCGACAAGGAATAATGAGTAGAAGGGGAATGCCATTTAAGTGCAGCAACTGTGGAGATAGTCGCCACAACAAAAGAAGATGTCCTTTGCCATCAAAGAATCCACCTGGTAGCACTTCCCAAAACACACCAGCAGATCCTCCAGCTAGACAAACTTCCCAGGCTGCCACCCCCTCTGCACCTCAAGCCACACAATGCTCTGCAACTACTACTGCACCTACCACAAGAAGGAAAAAGCTAGTACCAAGAAGGCGTGTGCAGGACTGAGGAGAACTGAGGCAGCAACTGGGTGTTTTTTGGATATATTATGATTTTTTTTGGGTTTAAAGATGTATTAGCACATGAACAATTGCTAGTATTGACATTTGGATATTTTGCTGGCTTTAAAGATTATTGTTTTGTTTGGATTAATGTAAGCATTTTGGGCTACCTGCTATAGTTCAGGTTTAGGCTATGAAAACATACATTTGAATGTTCTAAGTATTTTGCTGTTATTTTGCTGTTATTGTTCAAATTCTATCACATTCTATGGTATTTTGCTGTTTTGGATATATTTCAATGATTTCAGTATAGCAAACAAAAACATACAGTAATGAAGGGAATTATACATCAAAACATGGTCATTTCATTATATTCATTGCAATTACATCACACACAATTAGTCCTCTAACATCTAATCAATACATTGTAAGTGGCAACACCTTCCCTTTCCTCAACAAAACCCAAAGAATTACAAGAAGTACCAAATTTGTCACTACACTCAAAACTAAAATACAGAACACAAGCCTAAGCTTTGATTTAGTTTGCTTCAGTGAAGATACAAGCGACATGATCCTACGACTCTGTCTCGTTATCAACAAGTCTCTGTCATCCATCATGGTCCTGCAATTACAGAACAAAGAAAAGTGAATCCTAAATTACTTCCCCAAACAGGGTACAATATCAATGCTTAACACAGCAGGGAAATTAATAGTGACAACTTAGTGAGTAGTTTCTACACCCATAGAACTTCTTCCCTGCATGCTTCTTCGTCGAAGCGCACAACACAGACCTTTCACCACATTGACAGAACAGAGGAACACCTCCATTACCTCTTGAGGAAATCCGCGATGAACTTTGAGATCCCATCATCGTTTTCTGTTCGATTTGATGACGAAATTGAAGATATAGAGGAGCACAAACCTAGATTCAAGAAATTCCTCACATTTCCAGCTTTCTTCGACCCATTTTTCCTTTTTTCTCTGAACCCTAATTTCCTTTTCCCCCTTTTAATAAACCCACTCCCAACGGTCATATTCCAACTCCTTTTTTATTTTTTTTAACATTTTTTAATTCCTAATTTCTAGCTGTTAGCCACGTTTTTGTCTATTTTGCTACCTAGGCTCCACGTATAATCCTTTGATGACCTGACACACACTATTGGTCAAAAGGACAAATTCGAAACAAAAAAGTTAACTTATGAGACCAATTTGAAACCTTTTAAACATATAGGACCGATATTTAGCCATTTCCTTTTCTAACAAAATCATCTAATGTCCTTAATCTTATTGCACCCAAAAAAAATGAATGTTTTTTTCTTCTGATGATTGATGAATGGATCATAATGTATTATACCTATTAGTAGCAAAAATCTGTAGCGTCAAGTAACTGGCCACCCCTGGTCCAAAAAAAAAAAAGAAGGTAATTGGCCACCCAAATCGACTCTGCATAATTTTAAAGAATAATCCTTAAAATATCTACAATATAACTAAAAAAAATTAAGAATGATTTTTTTGTTAGGCAAAAGTGCATCTATTAGATTCAAATTAGGAGCTATTACTCAAAGTACTCTTTATCCACTAAACCAACCCGTTAGATGAAAAATAAATTAAGAATGATAATAATATATAAGGTTATCCTAAACAGTACCCTAAGAACATTTGTTAAGATACAATAAATACACATTTTTAAATGATTAAAGTTACTATAAAAAACATTCATTAAATGACTTTCAAATTTTGAAACATTAAATTTTACTATTTTCAATAAAATATTGCTATTTTAATAATCTTAACTAATGCCGTAAAGACACTGTTTATCATTTTCATAAAATATTTTAATATAATCTTTTTATTATTATTATAGCTTCTAATTATATTAGTTAACACAATAATTACTCTTTTAAATTACTTCTAAACTTTTATCACCTTTTTTTAAGAACTTTTCTGCGTTGTTCCCAAAAAATATATGGCTAGCCCCTTTATTCTCAACACAAATCAAAATATCAACGTATCTTCAAAATCAAGTTTAAATCAAGTTTTTATCATATGTCACTTCGTCAATAAAACTCATCTAAATGAAGTGTTCATTGCAGACCAGAAAGAAACATCTCTAATCCACAAAAATAGCTGCCTTGAAGAGATTAGTGAAACGTTCACCAAACTCCTCAATCCCTTCTTTTTCAAGTCACAAAGCATTCTATAAGCTATTATCAAACAGATGAAAATACACATCAAGATAAATACACAAATCATTGAACTTCTTATTTCATATTTTTCACATCTGCAAGCCATTACATTTGATACATGTACACATAACCACATTGTCTCCATTATTAGTACACTACACCTTCAACACTTATCATGGTTTGGGAAACAACATGTGGGTTAACAAGAACACAAGAAGACATTGGAGTTTTTTTTATCAAGCATACACGTGACATTTTACAGATACAATAAGGGCATACCAAGGTGCCAAACAGCTCCTCACTTTGCAAAGGTATGGGAGAGGATCGTCGTCTGTAGTCTTACCCTTATAAAAAGAGACTGTTTTCAAATTTGAACCCATGACCAACCAATCACAAAGGAGCAACAGTTACCATGTGCCAAGGCCCGCCCTCGAATTATCTTACATATAACTGACAACAAATTTAATATTAGAATATCATTGACCAGGTATCTTGACTGTTTATTGACAACTTCGTAGAACAATCACTTTTCCATCTCAACAAACAAGCTGCAATCAATTCCCTTATCAGAAAATGCCTCTACAAGCTTGGGGAAGAGCTTAGATAGCATAATTTTAAAGCCTGTAGAAGTTCCCTTCTGGTTTTCATGCTCAGTTTTCCCACCTTCAAAAGCACATCCAATGGGAGCTCCTTCAAGATATGCCTTACAAGCAATAAGTATCTGTTTGGAGCGCTGTCTAAAGTGCTCTTCCACCAATGCCTCAAAATGCTGCAATTAGAATAATTGTTAGCTACAATCCATCTACATAACTGTAATCAAAGACTCAGATGCCACATTGTTCCCAATAATTGGGAACTGAACCACATACAAGCATTAAAACCCAATAAGATCTAATGTTAGAAGTCCCACGTCGACTAGTGATATGGTCATTGTTGAGTTTATAAGGGTGTGACAATCCTCATCCTACAAGCTAGCTTTTGGGAATGAGTTAAGCCCAAACCCAAATTATAAGATGGTATCAGAGCCTATCCTAGATCCGTTTGTTGGGCCTCTTGTTTGTTGTTGGGTGTTTATTAGTCTAGTATTGTTGGGTCACCCATTGTCCACCCGTGTTTGTCCACGCTCCAGCTATGTAGTGCTGGGCATGTTAGAAGTCCCCCATCGGCTAATGATATGACCATTGTTGAGTTTATAAAGGTGTGGCAATCTTCATCTTACAAGCTAGCTTTTGGGAGTGAGTTAGGCCCAAACCCAAATTGTAAGATCTAATGTAATAAAGCAGAATAAATTTCAAAATGACAATTGGAAACTTCACGAAACTCAACATCATGCTAGGAGTATGAAAAATTGGTAATCAAGGATCATGCACACATCTTAAGGATAGCCTCTCCACTACCATTTCCAACTTCAAAAAGATGCACAGCTCAAACAAATAAGGTAACTCATAATTTAATCATATCCTCCTCTTTTTACTGAAGCAGATGATTAACCATTTTGTTATCAACATAACCCACCATTTTTGTCGTCAGAAATTAGATTTCATTCTAATATGAAGATATTCAGGTTATGTTCTAGCAGTGCTCAATGTATTTCTTTTTTTCCTGACACATATTTCGGCATGTTGCGTACAAATCAATATGAAACACAACTTCCAAGGTCATCACTTAGTCCAAAGTCCAAACTTATTATAGAGGCAAACCAAAGTATAAGTAGTCATTTTACCTGGGGCGGCTTTCTTAATAGATATAGCATGGATTTGCAGGTGACAAGGAAAGCATTCTCATTGTAACTCACTGAGTTTCTCTCTCCTTCAGCTCGGCCGATTTGTTGATCATATCCAGCCTCATTGAAATAAGGTTTCTCGTTAAGGACAAGGGCCTGCAGAGAGAGAAGGACTTGAAGGATTGTGGAACTGCCTGGGTTCCACACTTCAGCGGATGTACCAGTCCATGTATTTAGTAGGCTAAGACAGACTTTCCCTGATTCATACAAATTAGGATTTAATCGCAGCCCACCAGAAATGTAGTGCACCATCTGCATGGGATTTCAAATACCACAGTGGCAAGATGAGAATTTGTTCAGAAAAAATACAGTTTATATCTATAAGGATGCTAAATGCTAAGTGGAGGATCTTTCATGCATGAATCATAAATGAAAGGAGTCCACCAAGCACAGCAAACTACGTAAAGAAAATAAAAATAAATAAAGCTTACAGGCGGTTCATTGGGATACTCTGGAGGGAAACATATATCAAAGAAAAACAACCCATCATGATAAGGTGTCCCAGATGCACCGACTATGGCTGCTCGCAAGAGGTCAATTCTTTCTTCAAAAGCATGAACATAAATAGTCTCTGTTTGTACAAAGAAATATAAAAGATTGTAGGTGAATTTGCAGAAACAGAGATGGATATTTACAGCATACTTCAGGAGATTTTTCCCATTCTCATAAGTAAATCAATTCAGGCATTTATTTACTCAACGTACTACTTATTTTAAGGTCATTTGCAGTTCAAATCTTAATGGCCAATGAAGCTCACATAGTTGCATGCTACCTCAAATTAAATTAATTAAACGATATTTTGAAACATAAAATTCTGTCATTTTTTTGTCGATCTTTACAGCTACCACGAATTTAGTCACCATTTAACAAATCTACTCAGTCTAAGGCTTCTAGTCTTTCCTAAAACTGAACCTTCAATCTATATAATCTTTCATTTTACCTTCCAGATTAAAATGGCTAAAGGAATTAAAAACACTATCAATCATTGTCCATACAATGACATGGACCTAGACTATTGTGGTCCAAATACAATTTTGTAATAAGAATTTAAGCATGTACGTAGGCTGCAAAGCATATAAAATAACTTGGCTCAAAACAAAAAAGAGAAGTATTTACCAGGAAGAGTTTTCTCCAAGATGCTCCATTCTTGCTGTACCTTTTTCACCCAACCTTTTTTAACCTACAAATGAACAAAAGGAGAGGAAAAAGCAATTAGCCCTAATGCTTTCAATGTAATTGTACGTCACCGTAAGATATGATTTGTCAATTTCTAACCTGCGATAATGACAATCCTTTACCCTTACCAAAAAAGTGGTGGTCAGAGCAATTATCAATGACATCAAACTGCTTTGACTGATCTGAATTGTTACTGTCTAAAGAAACTGGAATTTTGTTCCTTTCATGAACCATATTAACTTCACAATATGGAGTTGCATCTTCAGCAGACTGGAACCTGCTCATTGAATGTGATTCAGTGCCAGGATTACAAGTTTCGAAATCTTTCTTATCAAGAAAATCAGATCCATTCCCCTCTTCAAATGTAGGGACCGGAGACATTGCTCCAAGAAGTGATGTGACACCAAGTGTCTGGAATATGTTGACTCTAATGCAGGAAAAAAGTTCAAAGGCAGCTTGAGGAAGGGAAAAGGAGCTACTCTCTCCTGGATGTCTTTCACACTTATCTCTATCACCATTATAGTCTAACAAGTCCTGGCCATCAAAGTGATATTTAGATTATAATTAAACAATATCAGTGGTAAAAACAAGCAATTAATCTCATCGAAAATGTTATTTTAGGATGACAAAAACAATCCATGATTTTGAAAAAGAGTTAAAGAGTTCCTTTTTATTTTCTCATGCTATTTACTACCAAAAATTTCACTATAATTTCTAAGATGGGATCTGTATACCTCAATGTCCTATTTAAATAATCCAAAATAAAAATTATATTACTAAGCAAAGTAGCAAAGACATTATACTCATACAGATGCACATAGATACATGGAAAACAGAAAATTTCTTGCCCTCACCTTTCCCTCCTTGTCAGAAGGTTGACTTCCATGTTCAATCATCTCTTGAGTGAACACCTCAACATTTGCTTCATCAGGAACATGTGTTGCATTTGAACCTTCATATTTGTCAATTCGAAAGATTTCATAAGGTGCAACCTGTTGGACAGAAAGAAATCTACAGTCATTTCCTTATATGAAAGGCTACAAAGTAATGTATAAATTACAACAGAATATAAGAAAGAATTTTTCTTATGTAACTAATGTTGTTGCAGTCTGAGTTCAGTAGGATCATCAAATAAATATGATGTACTGATGTAGTGAGTCCAAGTTCAGTAATCGTAACCAGGTACATACCTTAGTTATTAAACCAGTAGCCCATTTCACCTCCACGTCACCATCTTTGAAACCTATAACATTGCCAATACAGGACAAGTACCAGTTATCTTGGGACTTACTCTGAAAACTGTTCTGGTCCCGATTTCTCTGAGGATCCACGTTCAAATCCGTAGCTGACTTTGCATTATCTTTATCAACTTGGTAACCAAGCTGGTTTTGAGCCGCCTTGAACACAATATCACCAAAACAACAGGAATAATCTAGGTGCTCAACAAGTTCGTAGGCACTCACAGTTTCCATCTTTGTGTCTTCAGCCGCATTATTTGGCTCAGAAAAGGGAACTGATCTCCATTCAACCTTTACAGTATGCTCTTTTGCATCCATAGAGAGAACAACACCCCATCTTTCATTGCTAGGCTTGAGAGAATCATCAGAAGCCCATTTTTCCAGCACAAACTGCTGAGGCCAAAATTCGTGGGTGTTTATGACATTCACTGGGATCAAGTTGTGCGGATCTAACCCCAAAGTATATTCACCATTTTGCCAAACAATATCAACTTTGGTCTTTATCTTTCCAATTATAAATAACTCCCCATTGATATAGTTAAAGTTTCTTTTCTTATATCCTCTAGCCATACCATGCTCATTAGAAAAATCACTGGAAGATGCATCCAGTTCCTTTTGGTCCGCAACTGGGAGAATGCACCAGTCACCAAGTTGCCAGTTTGCATGTGAAAAACACGATAACAAAGTCAAGTTTTTGGAATCTTGCCAGCACGGAGGAGCATTCAAATTCGAATTGGAACCCAAAAGAACAGAGGCAAGCCAGTTAACATACACCAAACCTGCTTCCACAGCACAAACAGTCCCTTCATCATGATTATCTCTCCAACTGCCACATAGCCATCTAGCTGGTTTAGAAGCAGTGGACTTAACCTTTACTCTCTGCCCAGGATAGTGCGGAAACTGTGAATCTTCAAGAAAATTATGAGTCACTGGTAAAAGCTTATCTTTTTCCAAGGTAATGATATCACATTTTGTTCCATCATCAAACAACACAGTTACTCTATCCACCACCCTTTGAACCCGACCAAGCCATGGCCCCTTAATTACATAATCACCCTCTGAAATGGAGCGAATCTTCAGAAGTTTCTTGGAGTTCACATTTTTTAATATGTTACCTTGAACATTTTCCAAATCCACTAACACCTCTACATTTATGACCCTCCCCATCTGTCCAGATGGATCTGACAAGGAGTAGACCACATCCCCATGTACAAATGCCCTCTCGAATGACAGAAATTCATCTATCTTCCCAATGCTTTCCTCTAAACTTGTCAATATGCTTCGAGCTTGCCCACCAAATAGAAAATCAATATCGTCTTGATCCTCACTACTGCTGCTCTCACTTGAACTTTCCCAGTCCGAATCAGTAATGTGAGAATCCATCAACTAAATGCCTGTCATAGTGTGTTGACAGTAAACTTAATAAAATAGTTACAACAAAAATAACTTCAAAACACAAAAATAGGAAATAACGTAGTTGTTAGTCAATGGAAAGGAATTCTTACCTGTTACCACACTGAGAAATAGATGCAACCAGAACCAATCTGCAATGAGTAATATCTTGAGAACAAAGAACACAACCTAGTAATGAAGATGTAAAATTTTAACTCTCGACTTTTTACTTTGAATGAGCCATGCATGAAAAAAATATTAGTAGTCTTGTTTCCTTGTTAAAGAAAACCTAGAGCAACTATGTGAACAATTTAGACAACAAAATTCAACACATCCATAAAAGAGCATTTAGGGATTCAAGAGAATCATTACCTTCTCAAGCAAATAGAAGCATTAAACTCCAGTGTCAGTATGAATTGAGATCCAGAACAAGCATGCCAACTTCAAAGGATATTTGTGTATAATGCAAAATAATTCTGACTGATACTGATATTTGTCACAGATAGTAATCCAGTTTCTCAAAAATATTATCTTGAGCACTGAAACTGGAAATATGATTCCAAAGGAGATTTGCCCGATAAAATAATAGGAGTCAATCAAGGACTCCGAAATGCCAAAGGAGATTTGCCCAATTTAGACTGGAAGTTCCTCAGAAAGAGATTCTTGGGAGATTTCCAAAACTAGTATCAAGGTGCTACAACAATCAGATTTTTATTTTCTTTTTTGTGATTTTTTCTGGAAGAAAAACCACAGAAGTTAAAGGTAGCTGACCAAGATAACTAAAAGATGCCAAAGGAGATTTGCCCTACTGAAGTGTGAAGTTCCTAGTGGAATAACTTCAGCATGGTAAGATTTTTATTTTGCCAAAGGAGATTTGCCCAACACAGCTGAATCTTCAAACATATATAAATACAAGATAGTTAATGGATTTCCCTCTTCCAAGTTTGGAACTTGGAAGCTATATTGCCAAAGGAGATTTGCCCACCACAAAGCTAAACACTTTATCAGGTCAACCAGGGAACTAAGGGAGATTGATTAATAGCTAGCATCAGTGAAATTTGAGAGTTGAAATCAGGAATACTTTTCAACAGAAATGCCCAATCAAACTCCTTGATTACAGAAAAACGGAGTTATACGATGACCCATCTGAAAGAAGTACGCCGAATTCAAAATGCAATAACCATTACCAAAAGTCAAGAGAGCTTCTATTACCAGATCATTATATTTGAACCTGCAACAAGTATACTAGTGAATATTTTATTTTTATCTAATCAATTTCAATACTAAAGAAAATGGAAACGAAACAATAATCTGATAGCAATTATAATAGTTAAGAATTAAGATGACTATTTTTAAATAAAGTATCCTGATTCACGGAGCTAAGGGAAAAGCTGGACTTTGGATATAATTAATGAACTTCTATTGATGAATTGATATCCTTAATTGCACATGAAAGAAATGAATCTGATGATCTTTTTTAAAATAGAGACATGAATCTGATGATCTAATTGAATCACAGTGTTTTGATTAAATAAAACTAGAAAAACCTTTTTTTAAAAAAAATAAATGAAAACTAACAGTTTTTTTAAGATTGCTTCCATAATCCACACATGTAAAGAGGCGTGCAAGTTATGTTGGTGTTTCAGTACAAAATCCTTTCTAGCACTTAATATAAAAGTCATATGGTAAGGCGGCCGTTACACACAACCCATAAATTTTCTGCATATGAAAATTTATTTTTATTATTATCATTTTTTTTTAAAATAAAAAAGAGAGGGGGGATCAAATAATTTCTGGTTATGGAAGAGTGATTTGTGGTTACCAAAGAAGCCACAACTTTATTGCTTTTGTTTGTTGGAAGAATAACACGAAACATTCCTTGGGATTAATAATAATTCATATGAAATGACTTATAACTTTATCGTGTTATTATGGAGAAGAGCAGAATATAATTCAGGACAAGCAAAAATAAAAATTGAAGCACTAGAATTAAGATAAGACATGGATTATCCCCAGTCCCCAATAAATAAGTGAAAATTAAAGCAAGAGTAAGAAGAAAAAAGATGAAGAGAGGTGTACCATTTGCAGCAGTGAGAAGGTTAGTTGGAGGCGTAATTGAAGAAATCACAAGAGTTAAAGAGCCAGCAAAGACGAAGACAAACAAAGCCCATCCATGACTCAGAACGTGAAAGTAACTAAGGAACAGAACAGAACAAGTCCTAAAAATTAGGTATGTGTTTGTTTGAATTTTGAAAAGGAGGGATGACGGAGCTATGTTCCGCCGCGACCAGTGCCACCATCGTCGTCCACTCCATCACCGTAATTCGGAAGCATTTTCAAATTGAGGTGTTTCTTTCTCGCTCTCTGTTGGAGGTTTCAGTGAATGTGGGAACTACTTTACAGACAAGTTGGTGGTTGGTTGCTACTTGCCTTTTTGTTTTAACAGAAAAGGAAAGGGAAGGGAAGCGACAGGGATAGAAATGTAATTTCAACAAACGGAAAAAGAATAGTATCAAACAGTACAAGATACAGATACTGCTGCTGTATTCTACAATGGACAATGGTGTGTGAACGTTTCTACAGGGAATTATTACAATAAATATATTTGGTACACTGTACCAATCTACATCTTATACTCAGATATACGCTCCGTAAAATATTATTACAATAAAGTGAATTTATGATAAAATTTACGTATAATTTATTAACGAGGGATAAATTTTTATATAATCTATCACGGGGATAAACATATCAAAGTGAAACTCGAACTTTCACAGTTAAAAAAACTAAGTATACTGTTGGGAGTGTAGATGAGAGGAAGAATATAAGTGAAGGACATCTCAATGCAACCCTAAACGTTAAGACATTAGGTTTTCATCATTGGAATGACACCTTCTCCAATGGAAGACCCATGGTCACATGGAGCGACCTCTTGCCAGGGCACCATCACTTCACCATTGACTCTGATACCAGAGTTGGGAGTGTAGATGAGAGGGAAAATATAAGTGAAGGACACCACAATGCAACCTAAAATTAAGAGATTAAATTCAAGGGTCTTTCTACTTATAAACCCTTCACTTAACTCTTAACCATCCAATATAGGACTTCACTTTTCACTTCAGACTTTCAATATACACACCACTTAAACTAACATACACGGCAAAAAATTGAATTTTTTATTTAACTTATGTTATATATATAATGTTATAATACTGCCAACCGTCTATTTCAAATATAACATTATCATTAACCAATCTAGTTAACATGTTTAGCCAGCAAAACAAGGTTATCTCAAGTTTATTCTCTAGGATATCCCAAAAAGTATACGTTACTTTACTTTTCAGCTGCTAAATTAAGACAGAGATTATTGTTGGTGGTGATGAGTGTGATGGTTTCCCATAAAATTAAAACATACTCAGCTTTAATTTAGCATGATCCAAATACAAACAGATCATACTTTAGGAATATTTGTAGAAAACAAAAAGTCTTTAAATTATACTTTTTTTATTCCAATTAGCTGACTACACACGCTACATTGATAGTAGTAATTTCTTTACAGAAACCGAAAAAGGAGGAAACTAAGAACAAATCAATTTATTATTTCTCAAGTAGCTATGAATTGAATTGAATACCAAAAGATTAGAAGCAATTCATTTTCTAATTGCAAAATGTCGAAAGAATGTGACATGGGTTAATAGTGTAGCACTAAGTCACACTTTCTCGGCGGAAAGGCAAATTAACCAAAGCACTAATTGAAAATGACCAATTCCTAACAACTTTTTTTCACTTGCTAGTTATGACAAATTGGAGTTTCAATTTAAAACCTTTCTTTTCTTTTCTGTTTTGATTGGGTGGATTTCAGATTGACGGTTCTTTTTGTACTTTGTTGTTTCCTGTGATGCCCTACATTTCATTTGATTCCGAATTTCAATGACCCTTTGATGATTGCTTCGGATGGGACCAAGTATACTATGGAGTTAGGCATAAACAGTTCCTTTTCAACAGCCAAGCCTTTTAATTTTAATTTTAATTTTAAAAAAAGTACAAGTGGTGAAAATGTTTCTGATTTCTGATGAGATAGGAAATGCTATGCAACATTTTTCTTAATGCTAGCATTTTTTTAAATGGTAGTATAATAATTGAATGAGCTCACAAATTGGATTACCCTTCAACTCTCCATGTTTATGTAATTCTGATGGAGCATTGGTCATCTTTAAGGAGGCTTTTATTATCAAAAAAATTGTGAAGAAATGGTCCTTCGGAGACGTTGGTGAAGCATAATATTTTATAATCGTTTCATCAGAGTCTCAAATGTACCTAGGATCATACATCTACAATCTCTTAGAAGATAGTACATAAATCCCACTGTTTTATATATTGTGAGTATTGAGGAGATCTCATATGATTTATCCGATTAAGATAAGACTGATGAGATTTAGTTTAATCAATCAAAAGATTATTTTTTTTTTATAGTTTATTATATCTCTACTAATATGTTAAATTTGAGCTATTTTATTTTAATCCAACGAAACCATATAGATCAATTAAAGTGATTTTTTACTGCTACAAACTGACATTAGAGGAGATCTGACAGCAACTTTCTGCACAAAGATTTTTGTAGATGCAAGTGTGGATCTACAGTGATGATTGTTCCTTATTTTTTTCTTTCTTAATTATATCTACATCTATGGCATTAAATTATTTTCATAGTGGAAGCCTTGCATTTAAATAACTAACTAGGCCAATCTGCACCAGTTGATAGTAACAGAGAATTTGTGCAGAAAACAAACAAGAGATCCTTTAATTTGGAGAGAATATTCAAGAATTGTTCCTAATTCCTCCTTGTGTCAACATATTTTAATTTTTGGTGGCATAGCAATATAGTAATTTGCAGAATATGATGGCAATTAATTTTCAAGGAATCTGATGAAAGCACCACAATTGGTAGACTTTACAGCAGAGAATTTGCCACCTGTGTAGCATTATTATTGTAATTAAATTAAATATTGTGAGATGGGTGTGTGTACGTGTGGCTTTTGTCTGTGCTTGTGTTTGTGCGAGTTTGAAATTAATATTAACCGATGAAAGTGGAGCAGGAACTATTCTACAATACATTCCCAATATTATTACTTGTAGCATTTAAGTGCAATGTTGCATATCACTGGTGGGATATTTCACATTAGTGCTTTCATTCAGGTTTTAAATTTATAACATTAATTAATGCTTGTGGGGTAAACATCACCTTAAAAGTGTCCATCAAAATCATGCCCTCATGCTCATCCTGAAAATTTTTGAACATTCTGTTCAAGATTGCCAAACTCCATAGTTACATGGAATGAGATCCTCATCCATCGGTTTTGGAGGAACTACAGCTATAATCTCTCGAATTCAATTGTTCGATTAATAATTAGACAATAAATTATAACAGACCAAACAATCACAGCATGTGTTTTGTTTGTTATATTCACTATTATATTCAATTGTTAATTAGATAGTTGATGACAAGAAATTATAGATATAGATTTTACCAAAACAAAAGAGAATCTAACTAGATCTATAGTTACATTACTCTAACACATAGTAAAATAAAGTATACACATTAAGTTAAGAATTTTTTAGGAAAATAATTGTTTACTTTTAAAGGCTTTGTTGGAAAAATAATAATAAACCATCATTTCTTGGAAATAAGCTACTAAATCCCTTTTTTGATGTCACCCTTCAATATCATCCTCTTTCTGCTAAAAATCATAATTAAAGTCGGGTGTAATTAGACTTCTAAGGTTTTGGGAACTTTTACATCAGCAAAGGTCCAGGGTGGCCAACAAAACATGTTCACATTATCTAAGCATGGTAAATAAATGGTTGAGATATTCAGAACAAGGATTAAGTGTTGCAAAACCACTAAGCTTGGCTGTTTTTTGTTCATACTTAGAAGTGAAAATTCTTATTAGAAAGATGGGTAGTGTTATGAAGCGCTTGGTTAATTACGGCGCACAGTGAGCCTTTTAATTTGTTACTTATAATAAACAGTTATTAAAATGCTGTCAAGTTTTTTCAATTTGCAAACAAGCCCTGCTGTTTGGGTCCTTGGGCAGTAAGAGATTAAGAATCACCGCCCATTCAAAAAAAATTCATGGCCATAATTTTTTGAATTCTGCTATTTACACCACCCTGTCAAAAAAAAAGAAAATAAAAAAAAAGAAGAAAAAGAGAAACACTCAGGTTTAATTTCGCTTTTTGAAAACAGTTTTCTGTTTTAAAAATAGAAAACTAAAAAATTCGTTTGACGACGAGTTTTTAAAAACAGTTTTCGAGAATAATTTTTGTTTTTTAATATTTAAAAACCAAAATTTGAAAACAGCTAAAACTTATTTTGGTTTTTAGTTTTCAGTTTTTTAAATTTACAAACAAATTTGTATTGAAAACTGCTTTCACTTTTTTTAAAAACAGTTTCTGAAAATAATTTTATAATACAATTTTTAAAAACTAAAAATCAAAACTATTTCAAACAAGCCCTTAGTCCCTTCCTCGACTCCTTCTTCTTTTCTCCTCCAACTCTCCGTCACAGCCACCCCAACACCGCCACTCAGGCACTCACCAACAGAGACCACCTCACCTTCTCCACCGTAAACCACCTTACCTCTGTCCCTTTCTCCCTCCTCTCTCCCAACCACCAACGCGCCTTAACCTCCCTCACTGCCGCCGCCTCAAACCACCACTCCACAGCGGCCAACTGCACTGCCAAATCTCGCCATATCCCAACCCAACGCCCTAAGCCCACCGTTGTCCTCCCTCCACCGACAACCTCCCTCTCATAGCCCCTCACCGTCGCCCAAATTGCCACCCTCTCTCTCTCTCTCCTTCCTTTTCCATCTTCTTCTTCTACCGCATGTCCACCACACCGTCATCAACGGCCAAACGCAATTGCTTCTCCCATCTTCCAAGTCCCAAAACTGGAGCCTAAATTCATTAACAACAGGACTATTCGCAAAATTTTAAGAAATTGTCATGTAATGTATGCCATTGTTTTCTGGTTTTCATCTTAGCCGTACACTGATGTTTCTAAAAATCAAATGGATATGTATATAGGTGCGCACCAGTGCGCCTAAACTGGAGGGGCGCTCTGTAGACAGACCCTAGAAAGATATACTTAATCAGAGCACTGAAGAAAATCTAGTTGCAATCAAATTTTATTAAGAGAGAGTTGTGGTGTCCAAATTTTGAAAGATAAAAAACCAGAGGGAAGGATAGATGCCCTTAAACATGCTAATCATGAATGCAGATACTTGAATTATGTTATAGCTAAATCTGTTTGGAAATTGCATGCATGTGACAATTCTGTTTTTTTTTTTTTTTCAAATAAAAATACCATTATTTTGAAGCTTCCAAGAATCTATTCACTTTCCTTGATTAAGTTGTTAAAAGAGCATAAGAGTCTAGGCTGTAAACTTTCTTTTGGGGCCAACACCTTTCGGGGTTAAAGAAGGTGAAAAGTAAACTTAGTTTGTTAATAAAATAATAAAAATTATACATTTTTAACTCTTTAAATCATAGTCGTCCGATCTTCTGATCGGATGGCTCACATCGATCTGACTTCATTGCAATGAGTAGACTATAGACAATAATCCAGATTCTAATTAAGACTTGCTATTTACTTGTCCAGCCTTTGACAACAGTATTAGTAATTATTTTGGGTGAAACAGAGGAGTCAGTACATCCATACTGCTAACAAAATAATCTTTTGTTTATTGTTGCAGAATAAATAAATAAATAAAGGTATAATAATATAGGCTTAGTATAATTGGTCCTCCTCCTCCACTATTAATAGTATAATCATTCCAAAAGAATTATAGAACAGCCACTACATATATAGTGCTTCTTTAAAGCAAGGAATAGCTTCAGGGACAACATGGACTTACTTCTAAACATGCATTTGGATGATATTTTTTTATTTTTAAATTCCAACTTCTCCTTCCTACTTGTTAATTTTTGGAAAAAAAATAAATGCAATTGCAAATACATCAATTTCTCAATACTTATATTATATATAGAAATGGCCTTAATTAGATTATTAAAGGAAAATGTTAAGGACACTGGTTAAGGAATAAAAAATATTCCAGCAATCATCTAATATAAGAAACATTTTCTTGACTCACAAATAATTTTTATGACACATTTTATGTTCACATGCTTTTAATTTTTCTCCATTTTTTGGATGATATTTTTTTTTTGAATGTGCATTACATCTTTTTTTTTTGTATTTCAAGTATTTAAAGTATGTTTATTATTCTTTTGTCTTTACCCACTATTTTTACTTACATTTTTTTTTTAATTTTGAAATTAAAAACTTAAAATTTTTCTCTCTCTCCATTCATAATTTTCTGTCATTCTCTCTCCCTTTTAGCATCTATTCCTCTCTTCTTTCCTTTCTTTCATTTTTTCTTCATTTCCTTTCATTTTTTTTTTCATTTCTATTTGTTCTTCTTCCCCTTTGCTCAAATTAGTAAACAATTGGTTATATATTTTTTAATTAGGGCTTAAATTTAAAATTTATAAAATAAAATTAATTGGTGTTACAATTTGATCAGATTCCTTAACATTTTCTATTAAAACTTTTATTCAAATATTATGTAGTATAAACTTGAGGAAAAATTCAAACACTCACAAAAAAAATCGGAAAAAAAAAATCAAATTATAATGCTATAAGAAAAATATTTAAACTAAGTATCTATAACTAATCAATATATTTTTGAAAAAGACCATAAAAACTTACCTAACTAATTGAGAATGAGAACGAGAACTTTGTCTTTAATTTTTGTACTATTTTATGAAATAATTAATCAAATTTGTAATATTAACTGTGGTTTGTGCATTATTTTTTTCTTGACATTTTTTATTTTATTTGTTAATGATAATATATTAAAATTTAAAATCCATTGATGATAATAATCAACCAAAAAATTAAATCATTCTTACAAAATAAGTTACAAATAAATTAAATTATTTTATCATAAAAAATAACTTAAATTATTTTAATTAAATCATAATAAGGCTTTTATTATTTAGTGTATCTGTTTGACATTACTATGAGGGTAACCATTAACCAAGATTTTTTTTTTAACATCGAATGTTAAAATTTAAAATATGATAATAAATAATTTCTTTATTTTATGTTTAATTATATTCATGTATAATTATATTGTTTTAAATTTTATTTTTATTAAATAAGTTGTAACATAAATTATTCAATAAAATAGAATAACACATAGATTATTTTTTTTTCAGTTTAGTTTATAATTGACAATTGATAATTAACTATAACTTACTGTGACTCTTTATAATTTTATAAACATTAATTATGAACACAATTAAAAACACATAAATAGAAATCCGTGCGAACACACATGTCAGTGCTAGTTAATTAAAAAAGAAAAGTACATCTGTAGCTGATGTGGGGGTGAACAGTGTAATTGTGTAAGAAAATAATCGTCACATGTGTTGTTTGGAACAGATAGCTTATCTCAATCTCAATTTGTAATAGTAAATCAGATTTCTTCAGTATTTATTTATTTTTGCCTAAATGCTAAATATTTTGTATAGAACAGAGATTCGTATATTCACACTTTAACTTATCATTTATTTATATTTAGTTTTGTGATTAAATGTGAAAAAATATATATAATTAAATTAATACGTAATAATTAATTAATTTATATTTTAATTTAATAATATATTTTTACATTTAATCACAAAATTTGGTGTAAATAAATGATAATATAGCGTGTGAGTAGACAGACAATTTTGCTTTTGTATATTATAGAGGGGCAATGCAAGATCATTTAGAGAAGGTGGGAGTAGCTGTTGCAACAAAAATTCTGAATGACAATAATAATTTAAGCAAATAAAGTGGTAAAGTGCTTTACAGTATGCTAAGTCCTTAGCTTGTAGTTTGATAGGTGATCGAGTAGTCTAGCGACTTAATAATTAATTAAAAACCACTTTAATTTGTTCCATCATTTTTAATTAAACGAGATATTAAAGCCATTAAACTCAATTGATTTTTGAGAGAGGGGTAAATGCAGAGATATATAGTCATGAAGATAAATATTTCATGTTTAATATAAATGTTATTTTATGGGATAATGTCTTGTCTACAAGGGTTAATTTGTACTTTGTAGGGTCTAGCAAATGAGAAAATGGTGGTGGGGAAAGAAAAAGGACCAAAAATAGTGTCATGGCCCCAATTGGAAAGAAGGCTCATCCTAATCAAAATCAAGCTAAGGTCAACCATGCTGACTTGTAATAATGTGTTTTTATTTGGTTTTGAGAATCATGTAATATTTAAATGTAAGAACTTGTAACTCAAGTGACATAAGGAGAAGTTCATTGAGCTGAAGGTATGGGATTCAATCTTCGGTGGGGTATAATTAGGATTAGTGTAGTGTGGAGGAGTGTATGTTTAGTCTATCAAAAAAAATGTAATATGTATATGTGTTTAATTTTGTGATGATAAAATTAATTTTAAATTTACGTAATTTTATAGAATTAATTTTGAAGTAACATAATTTGTGTTTGAATATTTTATTTTAAAGTAAATTTAGAGTGAAAATTTAATGTTAACTTTTCAGTTCATCTCAAAATTAAGCAACAAAGCACGTATGTTTGTCAAAATCTCACTTTCACCCTTAATTTCCCATTCCAAACTAGCTCCAACATTTTACAAAATATAAACAAAAGACATTAGAATCAATTTTGGAGATAGATATGAACATGATTTTGAGTGATAAAAACGCACTAACAAACACATACATACTAAGTTTATTGCCAACATCCTTTTGCACTATATGCTGTTCAATATAATCATGTACAATAGAGTGTTCGATGTCAACAGTGGATAGGGTGGATCCTATGTTGTCAATAAATTAAATTAAATAGAAAAATCTGAAAATGAAAGGATTCATTTTTATTTTTTTTTATCAGATATATATAAGAATATGCACCAGAGGTGCAATTACAAAAAAATACAACAGAACAAAGGTTCCAAAGAGAACTATATACAATATCTGCAGAATGTGAGTAGTCCTATATATGTATAATGATTATCTGCATCTCCAAAAAATTAAATATCTTCCTCAAGTCTATCCAAGTACTCAAATATACCAGATAATCAAAAAGGAGCACTACCAACAAAAGGGATAACAGGAAATAGAGACAAAAGAGGAATAGCAACCGATGATATTTTAATCCTAAAATAAACCCAAATCAGATAGGCATAATTTAGGATTAAAGCACCAATCATGAGAATTGAACATGACTCCCTCAGGTTCTAACGTCCAACACCTCATCAATTCCCTTAGGCTTTTCTTCAAAAATCATAAAATTTCGCCAATCCCAAATGCACCATAAGCTGGTGAACCAAATCATTTTCCAAATACCATGTTTACCTCTTTCCCTTATCATACCACAATGCAAATTGAAATGGTGATGAATTACATTTGGTAATACTGTTGGGAATCCGAGCCATTTGTACACCTGTTGCCACAAACAATATACCACACTACAACCAAAAAAAATATGAGAAGTATGTTCACAATCTTCAAAACAGAAAAAGCAAACAGCTTGCCAATGATTAATGTTGATACCCCTTCTAATCAGATTAGATTTGGAAGGGATACCATTAAAAATAATTTTCCAACCCAAGCAAACCATTTTCAGAGGTGCTTTTGTCTTCCAAAAATTGGTAAAAAAATTTATGTCCTCCTCAATTCCCTGTTTAATGAGGAAATTATATGCTGAATTCACACTATATAAGCCACCAGAGCTATACTTCCACACCCAACAATCTTTGTGGTTTTTACTAATGGGCACACAATAAATGACTGTGATTAAATCTACCACCAGCTCTTCTTCCCATCTATACAACGGTCTTCTCCATTTAAAGTTTCAGGTCCAATTTTCTCCTGACCATTCCCTCATTTCAGCTATAGTGTGCGACTGTTGATTTTATACTAGGTATAATCTTTTAAAATCCTCCATGAGATAATTATTTCCACACCATCTTGACCCCCAAAACGATGTGTCACTATCGTCCCCAATTTTCCTAAAAACACTCATTGAAAACAAATTCCTTTGTAAAGTATTTGACCCTTGGGTACTTTTTATCACATTCTTCCACCATGATGATCGTGTGACATTTCCCATATAGTTAAAGTCTTGAACATTACACTTTTTTGCTTTCAAGACTCTCACCCAAAGGGAAGATGGCTCCGTTATAGCCCTCCATCTCCATTTGCTAAGGAGGACCATATTGAATAATCTTAATTGTTTAACCCCTAACCCCCCAAGTTTTTTTTGGAAAACAGACCCTATTCCATTTAATCCATCCTATTTTCCTCTTATCCATCCTTCCTCCCCACAAAAAACCCCTCTGTATTTTGACCATGAAATTAATAACGGATTGAGGCACTTTAAAGAAAAGAGAAGAAGAACAAAGGGAGGGAAGAGAGGGCAGAGTTTAGCAGAGTAAGTCTACCACCAAAAGACAAATGATTCCTTTTTCCACCTAGATGAAAGGATTCATTTTCTAATAGTAGTCTAAGAAGTTTGCATAACACTTTTTATTGGAGACAAAAAAAAATTTCTAAACAAGAACACGACCATTTTTCACACAACTCAATTCTATTCAACATGTTTTGGGATGAGGAAACCAGCGTTTGTCTTTATTAAACAACATGCTTTGCAACTTTGAAGATTTACTGTAGGATATTAGAGATTAATTAGTTTAGGACATGTCCATAAATATTTGCCAAAAAAAAAAATCAAACAACGTTTTTTTTAATCATTTTTTTTATACTTGGTTTCTAGATGAAAATTATTTTTCTCAAAATTAATTCTATACTCGAAAAATCCAAACACAAAGGAGAAATCTAAGATTTTTGGAAACATAAACACCCTCTAAACTTAGTGTTAAATATATATACCTGGACCTGTTTTTTTAATAAAAAAAAACACACACACATATTTTTCTTAATTTATATATTATTCGTACGTATATATTTTTCTTTGTTTAAAACATTTCCATTTTTCCCCTCTTGATTATAAAATATTTTGACTACCACTTTTATTGGTGGATAGGATTAGCACAATTTTTATTGGGAGTGGCACCATCCTTTTTAGTATATAAATTTATGATTCTTACATATAAAAAAGATGGTGTCACTCCTAATAGAGATTGTGCTAATCTCATCCTCTCGTTTATTTTATGCATAGATATACATACATACCCTTAAAAACAACAAATCAAGAAGATTAAAGAGAGTCAGTTAACCTAACTTTTAAACAATGAAACTGTAAATATATTTAACACTTACTTAAGAGGGATCGACATTTCGTTTTTTCTTTCTAACCCAAAAGTGGTGTTTGAATTATTTTTTGGGTCAAGGTGGTGTTTGATTGTATGAATAGAGTTTTATGGGTTTGAGGCTTTTATGGGGTTTTTGTTTTTGGAATACAGAGCTTTTATGGGTAACCTGAGAGAGAAAGAAAGCAACTCATGAATTGTATGTTTATTGGGCTGATTGGGCCATTCTCTGAACTCCAACCTTCCACAAATTTAGAGAAATAGTACTTACTCCATACCAATAGTATTAATGGCTACTATTAAGTAAAAGAATGATTGTTTACCAAAAAAAAAAGTAAAAGAATGATAGACTTAAAAAAAAAAAATAATAAATATTTTAGAATAAATATTTCTTATAAAAATGACAAATATTTCATAATAAAGAGAGTATTTATTCATCTGATTCCTTAACTGTTATTTTTCTACTTGAATAGATTAAATGGTTAATGGAAAAATAAATTTAATTTACATCTCTAGAGGTATTGAGGAAAGACCTCGTAGTATTTTTTAACCTTTCCTTCAGGGGAAATTAAAAAACCTGATTGTATATCCGGTTTTTAACTATTTCTTTAGTGTTTAGATAGTTTATGATTTGGCATAATAAGTTTTTCATTCTATTATGTTTTTGATTTTTATATTCGTTTTCTTATTAAATGTAAAAAATATATAATTCAATTAGTATATGAATTGATTAATTGTTATATAGTAACTTAATCATTTTTTTTTTCACTTTTAACTACATTGGTTAATATGTGATTAACCACATGAATGGATTAAATATGTAGTTAAAAGTAAAGAAAAATATAACTAAATTATTATTTAATAATTAAAAATTTTATATACTACTTTGATCACATATGTTTTCACATTTCATCAGTAGTATATGATTGATATGAATTTAGGTATTGTTTGGTTCAGCTTATTTTCCTCTTAAAAGTTATTTTTAAGCTAAAGCTATAAATAAGAGGTTTAAAAAAAATGATAAGATATTTGGCAATTTATTTTTTAAAAAAAAATGTAATATAAGCTACTTATTTTGAATTTTTTTTATTTATAATAATAAAAAATAGTATATATATATATATATATTATATTTTATAATATTTTTTCAAAAAAAATTATTGATCGGCGGCAATCCGGCGATTGCAGGCAGCGGTTTGGCCGTGACTATTTTAGTTTGTAGATGTTCAATGAAAATAAGAAGTTGGAAAAATAAGCAAAAACTCATATTGTTGACTTATTTTAAAGCTCTTTCTTTCTCTCTTTCCTTCATTAAAAAAAACACTTAAAATTTTAAAAACTTATTAATGTTTCTATTTACCGATTTTTACTTATAAGTAGAAGATAAACTCAAAATAAATCGGTCAAATGATGCCAGTATTACACGAATTAATACTCTTGTTTAAAAAGTAAATAAAATAGGATGAGTTATAATATTTTTATTTCAATTTCACCCTTGCATGGTCAAATTGTTTTGTCCGCACCTTAACTTTATTAGGTTCTCTCTCATTTCAAGATTAATAAAAAGCATAATTCATTAATTATAAGTTTAATTACAGTTTTTGTTTTTATAGCCGAATAATTGTGTAATTTTAGTTTCTATAGTTTCAAATTTTAATTGAGTGATTTTAATTTATATAAAATTTTAAATATGAAAATTAAGTCTTAAGTTTAATTTTCGTCTAATATTAGCAAAATGTTGCTAACGTATTAAAAGTTGTAATAAAATTTGTGATCAAAATTAAAAGAATTATTAAGATGCTATTATAGACCGACATTTAGTCACATCTCAATCCCGACGCCATGATGATGCCTGGCTATGTGAAGCCATATCAGTTAATGACTGAGATACGATATAAAAGCAATAGGTGCAATATAACTTATTTAGATAAAGGGCCCAAATCCATCACCCTTTGTAGCCCCAAAGCACGTACTCCTAACCCTATAAATTCAACTATAAATGCATAATATATCTTCATACAACGCACGTTATCTTTGATAAATCACATAAACCTTAATAAAAAATTGATTTGAATGTTGAAATCTATTCACATTCAATTCCTACCATATCAAAACTCCATTGTGCAACAAAATAGAATACCTTCACTTTTTTCATGATCATGATCTAAGTTATCAAATTCAACTTGAAGTGATGTCCTTTTTTTTCAAAAAAAATGCTAAAAAAAAAATTTAAAAAATAATAATAAAAATGATAGATTCCAAATTCAAATGTAATTGAATATGCAATTAACTTTTATATTTATCAAAGCAATAGAATATAATTTAATTTTCTTAAATTCAAATGTAATTGAATATGCAATCAACTTTTATATTTATATATAAAAGGAGAAATTTGGTACGTTTACTTTGATTAGAGTAAGTATCTAATTCTTACTTTAATATTTATTTTGCTTTATAATTTTATTATATGAATATTAAAACCAATTTAATGTTGAATAATATATATTATCAAGAAGATTATATATACTAAATTTAAGAAAAATCGAATATCTTTATCTATGATATTTTGTAGGTGACATTTATGTATATTTAAAAAGACTTTAAGCTAAAGTAAAAAGACGAAATATCAACAAAATTTGAAATCATATAAAATTTCGTATAATTAATTTGTATACTAATATATGAACTTTCAAATTTAACAGTCGGATTAGTAGAATTCAACGCTGATGTGAAATTATAAAGGTATAATTGTACTTTTGGTCTCCCGACTTTTTAAATTGTGCGATTTTATCCCCTCTACTTTCAGTTGGACAATTTTAGTCTACTAACTTTATCGATTATATAATTTTGGTCTACTAACTTTGAATTGTACAATTTTGGTTCTGAAACTTTTTTAATTGTATAATTTTGATTCTTTTGATCATCTATTGTTAAGAAGTTAATAGTCAATATGGTCAAACTCATATAATGAGTTTTCATTTGTGCGATTTTAGTTTGAAACTTTTTTGATTGCACAATTTTGATTTGAAATTTTTTTAATTGTACGATTTTGGTGCTGTTCCACACTTTATTTTATTGGTTTGATTGGGTTAATCGTTAGTTTCTTAACGAAAAATAGATTAATTGAGCAAAATCGCTAATTTGAAAATGTTGAGGGAACCAAAATAGTACAATAGATAAAATTAGGATTAAAATTACATAATTAAAAATTGGGAGACCAACATTATAAAATTAAAAAAATTAAAAAATTAAAATCACATAATTAATAAAATTACTGACGAAAATTGGAATTAAACCAATTATAAATCAGAGTAAGTCAGTGTTAACAAGTAGTAAGACGTTTGAAATGGAAGTGAAGAGAGTCGTAAGAAGTGGATAAGCAATGAGCACCATACATGCAATAAAAACAAAGAAGATGTAAGAGAGTTATGTACGAACGAATTGAAGCACGTGAATTTCACATATCAATTTTATAATGTTAAAGCGACATATCAACGCATCAAAATCGAGGATAGGAATCAACCAAAAACCATAAGGAAAACGTGAAATAGTGTCTTAAAAATATTTCATTGGAATAGATAATATTTATTGTTTCGAAAGTTAAAATTTTATTTAAATACTACTAATTTTAATAAAATGTTTCTATCTTTATATTCTTAATAAATACTCTTATAGAAGTAACACTGTTTAATAGACCCAAACCATAAATTCTAACAATCAAATAGGATGAGTTTTGTAATCACTGTACTCCAATATACACCACAAAATAACATAATATACTAAAAAAATTCTCTCTTTGTTCTCGTTTTTATTTGTAAGTACTTAAATAAAAACAAATTGATATTCCTTTTTATAGATAATTGTTATAAAAACCAAAAGATATTTATTGTATTTTTTTAATTTTATCTTTAATTATTAATGAAGTTAGTTAAGTTTAGTTTTATTAAATAAAGAAGCAATTTTTGTTGTATAACCTAAAAATACAATTCATTATACAATTAGTTAAACGTATAAGTATGTGTGATTAAATCTGTATACTATTTGATTAAACATATATAGTTAAATCGTGTACAACTGATCATACAAATTTAATCACATATTCTCTTTACATTTAACCAATTATGTGTTTTAGGTCGGATGAAAAATATTATTCATTAATAATATAAATAGAAGAATTTAACATAAATATGGATAAAATTTTAAAAAATTAATATTTATCTATAAATTAATGTATTTTATTAAAATTTATATTTTTTAATGCATACGATTTTTGTTTTAAGTTCTAATAAATAAGAATGGAGGGAGTATAGGGAATATGTACTAACCAAAAAAGACATACAAATAGTTAGGTACTTAGCTTAGTTATAATTTCTATAGACTTTTTACCATAATTAAACTGTTAATTTAAGAAAGTTTAGTTATCTACGTACACAAATTAACAATATGCTAATCGATTGTATACATCAAATCAAATTTTTATACTTAAAAGAAACATATATAATTATTAATAAATAATTATGTTGAGAAAATTTTAAATTTCATATTACACATGGTGGCTTTTAGCATGGTTTAAAATTTTTTTTATGAGACTATGATGATCTAGATAAAATAGGGGTTTTAATGTAAAAATATTAAAATTTATAAATTGCAATGAAATTCCTAACATATAACTCTCTGTCTGTTCTTTTGTTTTCAACTTACAACTTACAACTCAATCAAAAGGACTCACTCTTAGTTTTCACTAATAATAATGAGATATATAGATATACATGTATTAAGATGTACAATCCATTTATAACTCATTTAATATCAATCAAATCAAGTTTTTCATTTTATTTTTTATTTTTTTAATATTAAAAAATTAATAAAATAATAGGATAAATAAATTGTACAAAACATTTTTCTTTCACTAAATTTCTATGCACTAGATGTTTAATTTCAAAGTCGTGAAAAATTAGAAAATGAAAAATCTGGAAGAAATGAATGAATCCCAGTGCACTAACCAACCACAAAGCATCAAGCAATGGAAGATAATAATCAATGATTATAAACAAATCTTAATTGCAAAATATTTCCATGAGCGCTGAAACAACTAAATCAAACAAACTCAGATTGCAAAACGATCTAGATTAAAAAAAAAAAAAAAAAAACCCTCTAATCACATTTGTGAGGGATGATGCATGTGACCATTTTAATCAACATTCTAATCTCAATCATCTATTTTGATCTAAAGGCTGAGATTAGTCTCTCTCATAAAAAACACTCCTTTCACTAAATACATCCCCTGCACATTTAATTAACTTATAAAAAAGATATTTCTCAACATATATATTTTCTTACTTTGTTTTATTAAATAATCAACGTCTACTATGTATCAAAAAAATAATCAACGTCAGAGACCCACATGCATGTAATTGATAATAAATAATGAGAAAAAGATGTTATTCGTTTTAATTTAAATTACTCGGCGTTGAAATTCAATGGCAACGAAAGGTGAATACTACAAACCAAGTGAAGTACACCGAAATTGGTTATTAGCTACTCCCTCAGTTCTTATTTATAAGATGTCTTTTTGAAGATTTAGATATTCTTTTTATAAGAGATTTTATAGTTTTTATGGGGCATTTATTATTATTTTTATTTATCCTTATTAAATGCACTGACTATGTGAACTATTCAATTGTGATTGGTTAACCTAATGTTTAACGAGAGATAAAATTGATATATTATATAATTTTTTTAGAAAATCAATAATATTAATTAAAGATAACTATTTTTATTGGTATGTGTAATATTAGTTAAAAACGTCTTATAATAAAGAATGTAGAGAGTATAACGTATAGGGTTTGAATTTGTGACATCTAATGTATTATGTATTAAACAATTACAATCCCTTGTTAATGGATTATAATATCTCTCGTATTCTCTTTATTAATAATATGTTTTGTTTATTAAAAAAAAATATGCTGATGAGGATGGGAAATGTTACCGATACAATGAGACATGGGCAATGAGCGGCTCTTGACGAACTTTTAGTTAGAGATGGGAACACATGAATGAATCGATATACACTGAAATGAGAGAGATTCGAAGACGGTATAGGTATGAGACTATACAGTTGATGATTGCTTAAGAGAATTGATTCGCACTACCTATACCAAAATATGCATTTACTTTTGACTTTTTGGTAGCTTATCACTTAAAAACTCAAAGGTTAAAAGTGTTTGACCTGAAACAATTGAGGGATGAGTAATCTTATGGAAAGTTATTTTTAAGAAGTGTCTAAATGAGGACAAAACACACTAAAAAAGTCTTGTGTTGGTTTATGAAGACAATCGTCAATCATAACAAAGAGTGGAGACATTACATAATTCCACTCTCATTCCTTTCCTTCTCCCTTGTAATAAAAAATGTGAATATAATTTGGGGTAAATTAAAAGTTTGATAACTGTATGAATGATCACATTCATGCATGTGCGCTAATAACTAAGTAACTAACGAGCTTAACGTGTTTATGATTTTTTTCGTTTGATTTATATATTATTGTTTGTTTGTTTGTTTTAATGCTTGTGAGTTATAAACAATTCAATTCGTTGAATTCAAATGATATTCATCATGATGTAACAGTAGCCAAAAATTTGATATTTGTATTATATTATCTGCATGCTTAATTTCCTTGACAAAAAGAAAAAAAAAAAAGAACAATTTCATTATTAGTACCAGTCTGCGTTCTTTTTGTATTGTTTATTATGTTGTTTCGTTTTTTTAAATATATATATATATATATATATATATATAAAAGCTTGGCAAGTTGCTATTCTTGCTTAGGCAAAAATGTCAAAGTGACTGTTTTTTTTTTAAATAATAATTTGGCCTCTGTATTATACATCAAAGAATTTGTGACATGTACCATTTTGCCCATAGTTAACAAGAGATCTTAGGGTAAAAAGTATTCAGTATCTTTGAGATTTTATGACAATGCAGTCCACATCAAACTTTATCAAAATTTACCCTTCATGATAATATGATTTAGTGACTCAACCACATCTATTTAAGGGGAGCATATGCTAACTAATGGAATATGCTCATCATGCTAGACACTTTTTATACAAATACTGTTATTTTTTTCTAATACTAATTTAAAGTTCATCACCGGTTTTTTAAGAAAATAAAAAATATAAGAAAAAATTGAGTATACTCTTATTGTTCACCTTCCACTTATTTACATCTCAAGTTTAACTATTTATTTTAAAAAAATTTAAAAAAGACAACTTGAAACAACTAATCTCAATTTTAAGTAAGGTGTATCCATTAATTTGAGTCGAGACTCAAATGATAAATCTATCATTCTATTGTACCATGCATACCGAAAGTTCTGAATAAAGTTTTACAACAAAAATAGTAAAAAAAATTCATTGTAAATGTAAAAACGGATCTGAGATCCAATTTCTATCTAGTTTAATTTAAATGCTATGTTATTAGCGCTACTGAGATATAAAAAATTAATCATAATTCTTAAAACAACTTTTGTTTTTAGTAATATTTATAACCCATAGTTTAATATCAGACGGAAATTGAACTCTACTTTACCCAATTTTCGCATTTCAAATTTTATAGAGATTTAAATTACTCAATTAAAATTACAAATATCTAAATTGCACAATTACCAAATTATAAGAATCAAAAGTATAATTAAGTAAAAAAAATATTTTCATCCATATAATACTTTTTTTTTGTTATAACCATGTGTTTCTCATCTTTATATTAGGATGAGACTAATTTCGTTTGCGCTGCGTGGCTAACGTTATCTCCCGAGAATTTGGCACAGGTGAAATTTGAACACGGGTTCTCCTGCTGTAGATCGTCCATCCTATAAACTTAACGACACTTTACATCGCTTCATATAATTCATTTGAATTTAAGAAAAAAATTAATATGTAATAAAAATAAGAAACTAAAATTACTTTAAAAATAAAGATTAAAATTACACCGGACAAAAAACAAGCAATTATTTTCGTTTGTCATTATACTGGTATTGTGGACCATTTGTACGCAGGCACGGATCCATGTTCAAGTGAATGGGGGCAATTGCCCCCACAAGATTTTTCACTTATATATATGTCTATCTATTTAATATATTGATATTATATATAACCCCAATTTATCGTGCCCCCACAAGCATATTAACATATGATGTATTTAATTTTTAAATTAGTGAATGTAATATAATTCTTAAAACAATTTCTAAGTTATAATAATAATTAAAAATTGAATGTAAATTTGTGAAATTTGTTAATATATATCCACCTATTTTATTTTAGAGTCCTGATTTTTGTACTCAACATTTTTTTGTACTCATTGGTTACGTACGTTGAAAAAAATGATTACATTAGTTTTTTTTTGTTACAGCGTTTTTTCGGATTTGGTGGTTACACATGTAGAAATACGTAGTTACAACGTAAAATTAAAAATTCAACAAAATTTCTATATGTGTAACTAGATATATTTTAACGTATGTAACTATGAATATAAAGTGAGTATGAAAAATGTGAGTACGAAAATATTTTTCCTTATTTTATAAAGAATAGTTCGTTATTAAGTTATATCTTATAAGTGTATTTTATAAAGTTAAGTTTTAACTTACTAAAATACTTCTTCTATAAAATAATTAAGAGTATGTTATTACTTATTGGTGCTAACAGCTAACATTCTCATATTTATTTTTATAGAAAAAATATTTTATCAAACTACATCTAGTAAGTATATTGTTAAAAAAATCAATTTATAAGTTATCGTACTCATTCTGAAAAATAAGTGAAATAATACATTAGCAAATCCATCAATTATAAGAAAAAGAATTATTCAATAACTATTTAGTTGCGTGTATAAAGAATTTTTTTTATAGCATTAAAATGAAAAATCATTAAATGTTTACAAAAATATAAATACTCAAAAGAAATAATTTCTCGTGTATATTTATGGATTGAAATCATATATCCTCTAAATTATGTTCTCAATTATATCCCACTAATAGAATATTATCACGTTATTAAAAATTTTATTAGGAAATTAAAGACTATAATTAAAGGAAATATTTTTAATTATGTGGCGATATTCTATTGATGAGACATAATTGGGGACATAATTTTGGAACACATTATTTGAATTCGTATATTTATTCCTTTTAGTAGTAAATAATATGTCACATAGATTTTTAATATTATAAATTAAATTTATGTGCAAATTGTCTTCGCTACTTAAATTTTTTAGATCCAAGACTGTGTATGCTGTGAAAATAATTCAAATTTGAAAGTAGTAATTGTTTGTCATTATACCGGTAAAGCCTCCCATGTGATTCACAATGGTTCCATTATTGTGACAATTTTTTTCCAAATTAGAGAAAATTCCCCACTCGGTTCTTTCCCTATAAATACGGTTCTTACAATTACAATGTTACATTATCAAATTAAAGGGGCGAGGAATACACATACACTGGATTAATAAGTTTAGTTTAGTAAAGACATAGGAGTATATTAGAATTATTAATTTGTTGATTAATGGCGTTGGTAAAAGAAATTATGGGACAATCAATGGCTTCCACCACATTTGCTTCACGATTATTGCCATCTTCATCATCTTCAGTCCAGAGGAACAAAAATGTCTTGTTGCTTCCTATATTTTCGGAGCTGTTGAAGCCGGCGGTGGTGCAACTACCTTTTCCGTTAGCAGCACAACCACCGTTAGTCAAATTAGATGATGAGTCGACGACCACGAGAGAGCTTCCTCTGAACCCAGTGACGTTGACTTTAACGGGAACCGTAACTAGGAAGAATTGTAAGAAGAATACAACAGAGGAGGAGATGATGGAAATCATGCGCCAACATTTTGATTCCTTCAACAATTCCACAGTTCCTAAAGGAGCAGGATTAGTAATGCAGCTTGTTAGCACTCAAATAATTGACCCCAGTAAGTTTCCTACCTCTATCTTCAATTCCCACGCATCAATATATATAACAATAATAATGTTCATCAAGTCTCACATCTTCTCAAAATATTCACCGTACAATATATAAGTGGTATGACAATCTTCTTGTTATGAGTTAATTTTTAGGAGTGAGTTAAACTTAAACCAAAATTCTAATAGGATATCAAGAACCAGGTTAGTCGTGGGCCACTGCAGATATTCAACTCACCATAGAGTATATGAGTAGTATGACAATTCTCCTCCTATGAACTAACTTTTAGGAGTAAAATGTTTATATGACACGTTATTTAACACATGGAAGCCCATGCAAACCACTAGATGATGTCGTTTTCTTTAATCTCCAAAGTTATGCAACGTTTTGGGCCCAAAATTGGGTTATATTGTAAGTGAACTAATTGAGTGATATATTTCGAAATTAAGCAAAACAATGTCATTTTGTCACATACTTACACTCCTAAGTGTAAACTAACGTGTCATATAGGCACTTAACGTGTCACATAGACATTTCATGATTTCATCATTGTTACTTAATACTAAAGACTAATGTGATTTACAAAGTGAAAAGTCAAGACAAATTCAGGTGTCTTAAAAAGCCAGGGACCAAAACACCCTATGGCTATAATGGAGAGACCAAGACGATAAATTACTCGGTTTTCAATGCTTAGTTTGACTTGTTATTTTGGGGTCAAAGTATTTGACTTGTTTGAGTGCCTAATAAAATTGAAGGAACAATGAAGCCGAAGCTGAGCAAACGAGCAATATTGGACTGGACATTGAAAAAAGACTCCAAGATTGTTGGGCCTGATGATGATGAGTGGTCTACTTATAGTGTAGAATTTCAAATTGATTCAAATTTTGGGTTCCCAGGAGCTATTCTTGTCACAAACAAATATGACAAAGAAATCTTTTTGAAAAGCTTCTCCATTGAAGGCATAGTGGATATTAACTGCAATTCTTGGGTTCAGCCTGATAAGGTTAATCCGGAGAAGAGAATTTTCTTTTGCAACAAGGTAATTAATTAATTAATATTGTAGTGCATATATTTTTTATATAAATATAATATTAATGAAAAGGGAAATTAATTTGCTAATTAAGTGATTTGTGATGTGATTAATAATTAAGCAGGCATACTTACCATGTCATACACCGGTGGGTTTGACAGAGTTAAGAAAAGAAGAACTAAGGCAGATAAGAGGAGATGGAAAGGGAATAAGAAGAAGATGTGAAAGAGTGTATGATTATGATGTATACAATGATTTGGGATATCCTGACAAAGGAAGCGACTATGTGAGACCTATTTTAGGGACCAATCACTACCCTAGTCCTAGACGCTGTCGAACCGGTCGTCCTTCAACAACATTTGGTACATTTTACCTCCAATTATTTCAATTAAATTAATTAGCATCATTAATAATTAATATTTTCACACTATTTATGTGCATAATTAACCACGCAGACGAGAAATATGAGTCTCCTGTAAATGCATTCATGGAAACATATGTACCAAGAGATGAAGTCTTTGAAGGTTTGAAAAAGGAAGCTCTTGATGTGGAAAGGTTAAAAGGGGTAACTAGGAATTTGATTCCTTTCATAAAAACTTGTGTTGCCAAATGTGGAGATTTCAAGCAACTTTCAGATATTAAAAATATCTACAAGATTAGATCAAAGCATGTGAATGAAATTAAACCCAAAGATGGAACCTCTCTTCCTATGGATAATGTTTGCAAGATCCAAGATACCGTGCAAGAGTACTTAAAATTTGATAATCCACATATTAATTACTGTGGTACGTATGTTTATGCAAGAAAAATTAGTTTTAAATTGACTCAATTATATATTTCTATACATTTTGGGTATAGTATGACAAAAAATTAAATGCTAAAAAAAGTTGTTTTCATGACTCAATATGAAAATGTTCTAAAAGGAAATGAAATGCTTGTCAAATTTTCAGGAGAAGGTTACTGCATAAGAGATGAGGAACTTGGGCGTCAGACACTTGCTGGTGTCAACCCTTTAAGCATAAAAAGGCTTGAGGTAATTATAATAAATAAATTAAATATTATCATATTTTAAAAATAAGAAAAAAAAAAGGAAGAAGTTTAAGTAAATGCATCAAAACTTAACAGAGCAGTGTAAAGTTGCGAAAATGCCATTTATTCTTTTTTACTAAACCTAAAACCTCATGTAAACTGTAGTATCTAAATCTCTTACCACTGAGCTGATCCTAATAGGTCCATATCTCTAATTTGAACATTAATGACTGGTGCAATTATAAATTTAACTAATTAAAAAATAACCAAAGGTTCTCTAATTCAAATTCCCATTTTCATTTTTAAAATAATCATGCATTGAATCAATAATCAAATTTAGCACATACGTATTCTAATCTGTATTTCACTGTTAACTATTTGATAGACTTTCCCACCGATCAGCAACTTAGATCCGTCCATATATGGTGAACAAGTGTCTGCTTTAAAAGAAGAACACATAATAAATCATTTGGATGGAATGAACGTACAACAGGTATACATACAACCATTCTGCTGTATGAAATTCTTTGGAGTGGGAAATTGAAAATTGACATGGTTTAAAATTTGTGAATTTGTTTAGGCAATGGAAGAAAAGAAGGTGTTCATATTAGATTATCATGATGCTTATCTCCCATTTCTGAATGGCATCAATACTTCTGAAGACAAGAAAGCTTATGCAACACGTACCATATTTTATTTGACACAAATGGGAACTTTGAAGCCAATTGCCATAGAGCTGAGTGAACCATTTTGCAAACAGGTCCTTACACCTCCATTGGATGCCACCTCTTATTGGTTGTGGCAAATTGGCAAAGCACATGTTTGTTCCAATGACGCAGGTGTTCACCAGCTTGACCATCATTGGTATGCAGTTCAATAAAATGTTGAAAAACTTGTAGAAACTAAACATATTTTGACGTTGGAATATGAATTGATGTTTAATTTGAACATGATCAATTTATTTACAGGTTGAGGACCCACGCGTGCATGGAGCCATTCATCTTAGCGGCACATAGACAACTGAGTGTGATGCATCCTGTTTTCAAACTTCTGAAGCCTCATTTGAAGCACACATTGCAGATAAATGCATTGGCACGTGAGGCTCTCATCAATGCAGGAGGAATCATCGAATCTGACTTTTCCCCTGGCAGATACAGCACAGAGATGGTCTCTGCTGCCTACAGAGACTGGTGGCGTTTTGACATGGAAGCCTTCCCTGCTGACCTTATTAGAAGGTTTCAATTGTTATTTTTACATTTTCTACCTTTTTCTTTGGGAGGATCAATCGAGTCTTACCTTTTAAAACATGAACATAGATCTCACAATCTAACCCAAAGGGATTGGTGACCCGGGTTTAATATCTGATAGGTCATAGGTTTGAACCCTCACTTGTCCCCTCTTTGAGGGGCCGACGGGGGCGTTATCTCCTCTTTAAAACCTCGACTTTTAATTACACGATTTTAGTCCCGTAACTTTTTCAATTATGCAATTTTGGTCTCTTAACTTTTTCAACTTGTATAAATTTTGCTCATTTCGTCCATCTCTTGATAAAAAGCTAATGATTAACGCAATCAAACCAACATTTGAGTAAAGCACCAAAATCGTGCAACAAAAAAAATTTGAGACCAAAACTGTGCAATTGCATAAGTTAGAGACAAAAATTACACAAATGAAAGTTACGTGAGTTTGACGGTGTTGACCGTTAGCTTCTTAACCAGATATGACAAAAAATCAAAAATTGCACAATTTAAAAGTTTAGGAACCAAAATTAGATAATTAAAAGTTAGAGGACCAAAATTTTACAATTTACTAAGTCAAAGGACTAAAACCACACAATTAACTACTCGAAAGACCAAAAATGCAATAAAACCTGCATTTTAATAGATCTCACTATGTTGTTTTTATACAGGGGAGTGGCAGAGCCTGATCCAAGACAAGCCCATGGGCTAAGACTACTCATAGAAGATTACCCTTACGCTAACGATGGGCTTCTTATTTGGTTTGCTTTGGAGAATTTGGTTAGGACATATGTCAATTACTACTACCCAAACGCAATCATGATCAATTCAGATACTGAGCTCCAAGCATGGTATGCAGAGGTCATCGAAGTGGGCCACGCCGATCATGCCACTGCAAAATGGTGGCCCCCACTCTCATCTCCCAGCAATCTCACCTCTATTCTCACCACACTCATTTGGGTTTCATCAGTTCAACATTCAGCAGTGAATTTTGGGCAATACCCTTTGGGAGGGTATGTCCCAATGCGATCTCCATTTATGAAGAAACTCTTACCAAAGGAGGACAGTTCAGAATACAAAGAATTTTTGGAGGATCCGGAAGGTTACTTATTGTCTTGTTTGCCCAATTTGTTTGAAACAACAAAGTTTCTAGCAGTGGTTAACATTCTTTCTCAGCATTCTCCAGATGAAGAGTACTTAGGGCAGAGGAAGGACTTGTCGGATTGGGCTAGTGAGCCTGAAATCATAGAGGCTTTCTATAAGTTTTGTATAGATTTGAAAAGAATAGAAAAGGAAATTGAGAAGAGAAATGAAGACCCAAAACGTAGAAATAGATGTGGAGCGGGAATTCCACCATATGAGTTGCTAATACCTAGCTCTGGCCCTGGAGTTACTAGTAGAGGGGTGCCTAATAGCATTAGTATATAGATTAGGTACTAGTAAGTAAACATTTATGTGAAATGGCACAAGTATATATGTACTTTTCACAACCTACTTAGCAAATATATTTTGGATAAAAAAAAAAAATATTAATACTATTACCATTCATCTCTACTCATTTACACAACTTGTATCAGTTACTGATAGCCAGCTTTAGTCCTGCCGTTACTTGAAGAGGAGTTCCTAATAGCAGATATGCTTCTAAGGGAACACAGATATGGCAATGAAGAAATCATGGTGTATAACTCAAGGGAACTATGCTCTTCTCAGAAAATACGAACAACAAAAGTAGGGTCTTTCTTTTCAGAGTCTTCAATAAGATCTCTTACCCCATCCATTACCCACCTGCAATGATATCTCGAGTTCTTGACCCACAAAAGGCCATATTCATTTAGAACTCTTTCATTCACCCTAAATATGCTCATTAAACCTAAATTCTACAACTACTAGGTCGTCTATCACAAAATAAATATATAATGCAAAGATGTCCTGTACGGTGCCACTGTAACAGCGTAAAACTTCTTACAAAGAAAATGAGGTAGTCTAATGAAGTTTTTCAGATAAGAATATGTTCATAAAAGTTAACAATAACAACTTATTGCTATGCAGACTCCGGTATCCACCTATAATAAAGCTTGAGCTCTGCAATGACAAAAGCTTATCGTTTGTAATTTAAGATGTTTCTATTAGATAATTTACGAAAAGAAAAGAGGCGGAAACACAAGAAAGCATTGAAAAAATCAGTAGTTCAGTACACTGAGACACGAGGAAATTGGGAGAAGTCTGTTAGTTTTATTATTTAAAGCAAAATTCTCTAGTGAATGGGATCACCAATCTCTAGCAAAATAAAATTTCGGAAATTGAAACGGTTAGTCAGCACACAGCAGCAATGCTATGAATAAAACATCACTATTAACATCATGCAGAGTTCCTCCACTTTTACGCACAAATCAATCGTCGCTGACTCAGGATAGTTATACACAGTAACAGAGACTCTTTTCTTGCGGGAAACAGGTCACTGCAAAGATCCATCTTTCTTGTTGTGTATATACTATATTACTATATAGCTGGACTTCTTAACTTCATATAGCCAGATAAAACAATCCCAAACATCTCATGAAAAACAACTATATAATAAAACTAACAAGATCTAATATGATTGTAGTCTGTAGACTGAAGAAACGACACTTATGCATCAAATTAGAATTCGCTGGCAAACCCTAATTCAAAATGCAATACAAATGATGGAAAAAGTGGGGAGAAATAAGAACGAAATGCACTGTCGACACATAATTGCATAGACAATGTTAAAGTAAGGTGAAATATGGACATCCTTTAGATCCACACGTGAAATATGGATCTAAAGGTTCACATACTTCATGTGCTAGCTGGAATTAAGACGACAGCAACACTTCCACAGAGCGGTCATCAACACCATATCCTTAATGACATTTTTAATTATTCATAGCAGCAAAACAGAGGAAAAGAGAAGCCAAATTGGAGAGCAAAATAAAGGAACAAATAAGTAGAAGTTGAGAGCAAACCAAGACGCAGGAGTGAGATTGGACATGAATCTGAATTCCATAATAGAGAATGAGATCATGAGAGAGAGACATTCACTCACCCTACAACAAAGAATGATAAAGTACGGAGGATTGGCTCTCGAATGTGAAAGACAACGGAAAACAAAAATCGGATTTCGAGACGACAAACTGAGAGGATCGAAATTCAGAGTTGATTTGATAACTGAGAGAGATAGGATGACAAAAGCACAAATTAGGTCAAAAACCACTTACTTAGGTCAAGGGGCGCGGTTGCAAGTTGTTCAACTTAACCATTCAGTATGGCAGAAGCCCAATTCATGAGAGATCACCAATTCACACTTTTTTACAGCTTTCCTGGCGATCACACTACGATCCCTGAATGGGATCAGAAAGTAGCATGATAAATTGATAATATACAATCATCGGATTCGGATCCCACTAACACATGTGATTTTGAGTTTGACGATGAACTTAAAGCAAGTATAAAGCACATACTAACAGTTAATTGGCTATCAGACACAAATCCAATCAATAATTGTCATACTCTAATCTAATGCTGTCACCAGATTTTGATATTAAATTATAAAAGATGTACTAAAATGGAAATAAGATGCTAGAGGAACCTAATGGCTAACAATAAGTTATCCGCTCCCACAAATTGATCTCTCTGTCATAACAATTGAATTTAAGGCACAACTATATTGATCACACTAATGTCCAATTATTTCAAATGTCAATTTTATTGAATGACTGGTAAGAACATTTTCCAATTGTACTCTGAACTCTATTCAGTCTTATAGTTTGCTGGACCCAATTTGTAAAAAGGAAAAGAAAAAAACAAAAATTATCAAATTACTTATACTCTAACAAGTTAAACTAATTTTAGTTTAATCAACAAGACAAGTGAAAGACTTCATTAATAGGTTTCCCCTCCAGGGTCATAGTTAATGATTAGGTAAGTTGCACAATGAAATTTCTTAACTTATATAAACAAATGGCTTCATCCAGATCTAACACATTAATTTCCCTTTACGAGTGAAACAGCAGTAAAATCCAGCTAGTTTGTAGTTCTAAATTTAATGGTAGTATTGAAATGAGATGATGATTCTCGGAAGTCAGAACAATGCAGCAATCAAAAGGGGCATCGTCATATTCCGAGATTCTGAACTCTTCATCAACAGATAAAACATTGAAATACCATGTGAAAAAATTTCCACTCAACAATAATCTTTGAGTAGCAGCTCCTTAGCGCTAACACATGAGATGATAACAAAAACAACAATCTTCAAACTTGATACTGACAACTACAAAGTCAATGTCATTTGATCACCATTCTGGTAAACTTCAACTTAAAATTACTGTGAAAAGTGAAAACTGTTGCAAATCCACAGGAATTAGAAATAAATTGATTATGATAAGCGAAGATTAACGTCGCAATAAGCTGCAATTAAGAAGTTACGGATAATTCGGTATCATTACCAAAATAAGAAGTCGTTGAAGAAGCCCCTTTTCTGTACTTTTCACACTAATTGAACTCAGGGGAATGTAATTCACAACTTGAAATGCACCTCTAAATTACCCATTTGATAAGAAAACACGTGAGATCCGATTTTTACAGGGTGAATTGAAAGCTGAAAAATTATACCGATGGATGGGGAAAATAAAAATAAAAAGAAAGAGAGGGAAGCTAATCATACTTCTCTCTCCAAGAGTAAACAAGGAAGAAAACCCAGGAGAGGGCCAAGAGAACGTCGCCGACGGTCTGCCGGAGCCAATCCCAGGCGAGATCCTCGACCTTGCGTTCAAAGTAGATCCTCCACAAAGCCATGAAGACATGGAGAAGCGTACAACCCTTGGCGAAGAAGGTCTGGAAATCACGGTCCCTGACGAAGGAAACCATGAAAAGGAGGAAGCCGATGGCGACGAGGAGCAAGCCGGAGAAGGAATCAGAGGTCTTGATGAGTAGCTGGTCGTGCGGCGTGGATCCGAGGAGCTTGGTCGCGGTTTGGACGCCGTGGCCGAAGGTGTAAACCTCCTTCATGTAGAACATCATGAGGGCCCCACATGTGATGGCGATCAGAGAGTGAAGGATGCAGATTACAAAAAACGCCGCCGACGATCCCATTGATCGGATTGCAATTTTCAGGGCTTCGACCTGCACATTCCTGAATTCTGCAAAAACCCTAACCCTCCTCACCGGATGCTTTGGGAGAGTAAATCCATTGAAATTGAGATGTTACAGTATAAAATTAATTACTAGTAAAGCTGTTTAATTATTAGTATAATAATAATATTATTATTTTTTGGCAGAGAATAGAGATTCTTTAATAGCAGTGTGAGTGACGTAGGTGACTACTGCTACTACTAGGTGAGAGAGATTCTAAGATAAGGATCTGGTGGGACCCACACTAGGTACCGCTCTCACTCCTCTCTCCACGAGGATGACACCTGGCACGCTTCTCATAGTGCCGACACCGGAGATTCTCATCTGACCTTCCTCTACGGTGGATTTTTGTTTTCTTTCTAAAACCAAGTTCAATGTTTACATCTCTTTATTTTCTTAAGAAAAATCTACTTTTCTTCGTATTAATATTACAACTGATTATAAATTATGATATTCTCCATTCTTTCTAATTATAAGTTCCTTAAATAAAAAATAATTTTTTAAATGACTTTATTGTAAGAATTAGAAATATTTATTATTTTTTATCTTATCCTTTATTTAAAAAAGTAGTAGTAATAAAATTTAGTTTTCAATAATAATAAAGATAGTAGATGTTTTTGTGTGTGTGGAAGATAGTAAAGTTTAGTTAAATGAAGGAAGAATTAAAAGATATAATATTTTTTTAAAAAAATAATACATTTTCTTGATTTTAGTAATTTTCAACTTATGTTATTTTTATTGAGTGCTTGTGTATAAATAAGAAAGTAGGGAGTATTTCTTATCCAACAAAAGATACATTGTCCAAATTCTAAAACAACCTTAAGAGTTGAATATATTTAGTCTTTATAAAATATGTGAATTTCCGTTTTGGTCTTTGTAAATTCCTTTTTTCTGATTTTGATCCCTTTATTTTCTTTCTTTTTGAGTTTTACCCCTATAAAAATATTTACTTTGGTGTTTTACCCCAAAATTTCGTAATTTTTTCTATTAATGTCCCTATTTTTCCTAAAGAAAATACCAAAACCAAATAAAAAAAAAATTCGTGAAGATGAAAACTAAATAAAAAATATAGATCTGGGTAAATAATATCTTAAGCCACCCGTTAAAGTTACTAAAATTAAAAAAATAATCATAAATGTACATTATTCCATCATTCATAAATACAAACAAAAAAAATCAAACATATTTTTATTATATTTGACTCCTTAAATAATGTGCACTAAATATCATTTGTCAAAAAAAAAATTAAAACTGAAACCGAAAATTTTAAATTTAAGAAGGAGTAAAAGGTATATTTAAGCCTAATACCAGTCTTTTTCAAACCTTTTCAATGAAGTTAAAGGCTGGGGCCACGAGATACAGTCTTGCTTCAAAGCCATTCAATTCGAGACAATCCCTTTAGCCGAAATTGCCAACAAATTCATAAATAGTAAGTACTAGTAGTAGTGACGAATCTATTTGACCAAACTTGGATTTTGAGTCACTGTGTCTGCATGCCGACAAAAACAAGAGAAGCAAAGAAATATCACAAACTGAAAGCCCATAAAACAAATAATAAAAAAACCAATAATAAAAGGACTTCAATGCCAGGCAGGCTCATATTAGAATGAAATTATGAAACAATACTATGTAAAAATCCATGGTTGGACCCAAAAAAAAAACCTTGGTAACTGTTCGCCACTTTATTAAACAGTAAGAACGTATGGTGAATATATCTTTCATGGAGTAAAATTGAGAACAAGTATACTTTTCCTATAACAATGAAACAACATACTGGGTTACCACGTGAGGAATTTGGTCACAAGTGGCAGCCCAATGATAATTATTGAAGATTTTACTATATATACAACAAAAAATTAATACCGATGGACAAATTGCACAAAGTAAAAAGAATGAGAGCGTTTGTGTGAAAACAATATAACACTCATCTTCCACATTTTCCCTCCAGCTCTACAATGAAGAATTTTGTAGGTGGAATGCCAAAATTGAACATCATCATATCATGACCCAAACAAAACTTTTACTATGCTTCAACGTCCCTACTTCCAGCAACAACTTTGCGGTGGCGCCTAGAACCTGGTCTTCTATCTCTTCCACGCCTTCCGGGGCCTCTCCTAATGGTTGGAATTACAACCTTTTCAGGTGAAGTTTCAAGCATGGGCAATGGAGGAGGGGGAGGTGGGGGAGGATTGACAGCAACAGCCACCGGTGCAGCTAGGCGTTCCAACACATCCCTATGGTATTTCTGTAAGAAAGAACAAAAGGGATGCATTGCAGTTGAGAGAGACCAAAGAATTACATGGCAATAAAATTAGTCTTGATAAATTGCATTATAACCAAAATCTAAAGGAGAGATGAAAAGAAGCAGCAAGAGGTTCGATAGAAACTCGTTCAAAAACCTCAACCAAGGTGATTTCAATACACTATTTAAAACATAAGCAAGTACAATGTGAAGGATAACAAAGATAATGGAGTTGGTCACATCTTCCCCAAGCAATCAGGGAAAAAACTTATGGTGTTCGGCGCTTGGTCTGCTTTCTATTCTATTTTAATTTATAAGCATTTATTGATAATTTAAAATACCAACTTGTTTCTTATTTCTTTTTTTTTCTCTGCAGGAAATAGTGAATACAACATATGTTACAGGTCAGTCATATTGCATTCTAAGAAGCCAAAAGACTGCAAGCATCTCCGTAAAGCCAGAACTGTCCCCTGTGAGATATTTTATGCAACCGAAAATAAAATAGTAATTACCTGAACTACAAAGTTGCGTCTTTCACAATCCAAGAACATGAGAATGTGAAAATCCACCCTCGACAAAAGTTTGTCCCTGACAGTTGAGAAACTGATCTGGTCCCTAGAAGTAAATCGGTCAACTTCATTGAACCAAAGGCAAGTGAAGAGGTTGCTAATAGGAACATGCTCTCGTACTATCACACATCCTTCAGGGACATCTGCAATTTAGCCATAAAGGTAAAGAAATTAGTAAAAATTGAACCAGGTGCATCTCATCCCACAAGGAAAGAGGAAGCTTAGCCTACCACTTATAATAGGAAGCTTGGCCTCTGTATATGGAGTCAGTCCCTCATTCTTGTAAAACTCGACCTGAAAGTCAATAGAGGCATTTTCATACTTTCCAGCAGCTTTATTTGCCTCAGCCTCAACAAATACATCAAAGCGTCTATAATGTTTAGATATTGCAAAAGTTGCATTCTTCCTCCACAAGAACCTAAACAAGGATGAGAGTTATAAAGATGCGTGCCAAAACATGTTTATTGTTAGGACAAAGCAAAATAAAGGTAGTGCTAAGTCAGCACCAACATGAATAAGTCCCTTAATAAATTACATTCAGGGACCTGCATATGTAAAAACTCAATAATAAATCAAGCTTGATTACATTTAATATACAGTGTGTAATTATATATCAGGTCATCGTCATAGGGGAACTTGGATAGCTACCAAAGATGGAAAGTGAGACTTGGCATAGAGCATGCAGAAGAGAAAGATTTAAAGAAATGGCAAAATTAACATGCAACAGCACGGGACGAAAACAAAAAAGAAAGGTACAGAAGAAGCAAGCTGTTACATTTTACTACCGCCAAGTAATAGCTTTATATGATGAAGTAGGCAATTGGAAAGATTCTAGCACTTCAAACCAGTAAAGTTATAATCCTATAAAATTGTCCTAGAGGTAAGTTTTTAAAGGTGATAAATAACTGATAACTCCATTTATGCTAGTTCCTGATGAGTAATGATGTTGGCAGAATAGCAGTTTGAAGAAATTTCTGTCGCATTTCGTAATTTATATTTATAATAAAAACAAGCAGAGATCAACATTTCTGACCCAATCTTATGTACACAATGCATTCATGATCTAGCCAGTTAGTAGTCACAGGCTCTACTCTTGAGGTGAGCAGCATAACTTTATTAACCAAGAAGGCAATTTTATGGAAATTTTAGATTGGGCGGCCCAAAAGGTATTTTAGCACCTAGAAGATTGTAAATTATTCAAACATAGTTTATTAGGAGCTAAGTTGAGCTACTGTTCCTTTATGAGGGGTCAATTGGAACCAGGGCCAGAATAGGGTTTAGTAAGTTCTGTATTTAAGTTATCCTCGCCTTTCCATTGCTATGTGCTGAAAAGACAATGAATGGATAAGCAACCCACTGAAATATGCAATTGAGGCAATTCCACATGTTGAGTTTTGGCAACAATATTCAAGGGAACAAACTCTATTTATGACCAGCAATTCCACATGTTGAGTTTGTTCCCTTTAATATAGTCAAGGATGGGAGCATTTTTGTGGTCTAGATTCTAGAAAGATTGAGAGGGCCACCTTGTGTGGGAAAGAAATAACATAGTTGGAGTTTCAGAATTTCAAATGCTATGTTATGACAAAAAGAGCCAGACAAATTTTTAAGGAGCCAAATCTACATATAGTATAGTGCAATTGTGATACAGAATGAAAAAAATAAACAAATAAAATTTCCTAGTAAAACAAAGAGACATACTACTGTCATACATCAAGCCTCAGTGCCTCGCTAACTCCTAGTGCATCTGGCAGGAAGTAGTATCATTAAGGTTGACGGAAAAACATTGAGTTAATTCTGCACAAGCATTATAATGTATCTTCTCAAGCAGAATTAGAAACAAAAGTGAACCTCATAACAAAGGATGTGCAAATGTAGCATTGTAATAAGATCTTTACATAGTTTTCATGTGTAAAATGAATTGGTATATGATATTAAAGAGTGATACTGAAATATACCTTTCAAGGATTTGATATGGATCAACAACAAGCTCAAGCTTTCCATCAAGCCATATAGAGTAGCGGGCATTAGGAACCATTCTGTGCAGCAGAAGCTTTGGAATCTGTGGAAAACGTAAAGTTACAAGTACATAAAAGTATTACTTTACGAGCAAGAAAATACAACAGTCTCAGTGAGTTGTTTTTGTTATTTCAATTCATACCAAAAATGCTAAAATTATATTTAGAAGGAACAGAATCATCGTATTGCACAGACAAGAGACTCTAGCCAGTATTAGGTCTACTCATCAATTTTTTTTTTCTTTCCCTTCCTTTTCTGTGTATGAAGATTGGCCAGTATGGCATATTAACTCCTCCTAAGTAGATTAAACTCAGTACAGAAAGATGAAACCACAGCCAACAAATTGTTTTTCATATCAATAATCAGATCATGCAGAAAATCATGATTATTAAAGCTTTAGCAAGCAATATGACTAACACCCGGTATTCAAATTTATAGTACACAGCCATGAAGGTGCTTGCTGACATATAATTCTGACCTTTCCTGTGCGCCTTGCATCTGTGTAAGGAAGATTACGAGCAACAATAATTCTCCACAAACCAATCTTCTTACTGGTTCCCAGCCTGCCAGAACTTCTCAAAAAATTTTCTGTTTCTTCATCTACAAACATTAGGAAGCATACAGTCTGCTTTGAATACTCGCTTATATTTGTTGGCTCATTTATCTCGTCAAAGTTTCCTGAACAACAAATTTAATTAATCAGCAAATTACCAGATTAAAACAAGTAACTGAAAGCAGAAACCACACAATACAGACCAAATATTGCTGACGCAACAACTATGCCACGACACTGTTCCATTTCAAGGAGGTCATCTTCATCGATGTCAAATCCTGTGTTGCGGCCGGGTTTAGTTCCTCTTACAAATCTGAATGTGCATGTGCATCATTGAAGATACAGAATGGACAGATGTGAGTATAAGGATAGGAGAAACATTTATTACAGGGAAGGACAAATTATAACCACAGAACATTCTTCAGTAATTATATATACACATACCCACAGTGCACACTCATTGACTCTTGTATATCAAAAGAATCATTCCTCTGCTTTAAAGTAGGATATCCACCAAAGTCCGAACCCCCAAATTCCCCTTCTCTACTCAGATTTTCCTCATAAATATATGTTAAATTGTTAAGCACGGGAGAAGGCGAGGGAAACTTCGGCATAAGCGCAATGGCTTCATCCACAGGAAGGTAACATACTGGGCATGCTGAAATTCAAACAAGCCAAGAAATATTCAGGAGCAATACCATTAACATAAAGTAACCTAAACTATATCCTAAGCCTTCCACATCCTCTTGAACTACCCGAATTCCGCAACAAATATTAAAGCTAGAACTTACGCCGTGGTCCAGTACGCTTTTTATCTGCTGGTGGAGGGGGAAGTGTGAAACTATTACAAGGATGCCCCGAAGGAAGATTGTAACCCAGAAAATAGCTTGGGGGAGGAGGGGGTACTACCAAATTCCTAGTCAAGCCTGTGAAATCTGCGGTAGAGATCCTTATAGACACACTTTCATTGACACTAATGGTATCCACGTTGTTTCCCTCCTGTGAATCTTCACCTGAAAGCAAGCCATAAATCGGAAATTAGAGTTGAAATCAAGTGAATCAAACAACTAGTTTCCTTCCTTCACCTCCAGCAAGCTGCAAGCCACTCGGCATGCATTCCTAACAAAGGTTGGTGGTTAAACGCACAGATCCTACAACCAATATATCTATCAAATCAAAGTTCAACAGACTGCTTAACCTATGTTTCCCGTGCAACTTTTACAAAGTAACACAAGCCCCTAAAGCCACCAATTATCATCACAGCAGCCCAATCAAAAATTGCAGTAGCATAACTAAAACCAAAATAGTTGCAGACAAAAGGAAAATGAAAGAGAAGAGAAAGTAGTAGCAATTGAGAAACCTTTTCCAACGTACAAAACCCAGATGAAAACAGCAGCGGAGATGATAGAGAGAAACAGCATTCCGACCTTCTTTCGACCAGCAAACTTGCAGATCCAAGGGAACCACCTCTCTTTCTCTTTGAGCAGCTTCGGAGGCTTACGTGCTGATTGAATAGGGGAAACTCCGTTTTGTTGATACTTCTCCAGAGACCCATAACTTCCTGAACGAATACCCAATGAACCTCCACTCATCTTATCTCTAACCCCTCACACGCCCCTCTCATTGCCCTTCACAATCTCTCATGAAAATTTTCCTCATTTGAAGTGTTCAACACATACACCTCCCTCTGCTATTCGCCCTACACACTAAGGGCACCTCCAGAATCTCACGGAATCTAAATCCCTTGCAATTGAATTGCATGCACTTCAGCAATGCCACTCTCACTTCCAACTCAACAGAGAAAACCGATTTTGAAAGTTTTCTCTGTGGGTGTTTCAACGAAAACGAACAGAAAGAAAGTCAGGAAGCAGAGAAAAAATCAAATCAAACTTGTGCTGTTTAAAAGGGGGAAAAAAACTGGAATTGGATTATGTTGGCACTAAAAACAAAAATTGGGGACGGAGAAAAATCGAAAGAAGGGATGAAGGGTTTTTAGCAGAGAAAATCTGGATTTGCTGAAATCTGAGTGTTTAGAGTTGGGAGAAATCTGGGATCAAAAAATTCAAGTGGTATTTATATAGTAAGTAATTTTTTAATGCTAATGCTACTGATTGTGAAAAGTTATGATCTAAGGAAAGAAAATAAAGATGAGGGGATTAAACAAATTAAGGAAAGAAATGAAGAAATTTGTGATAACTGATACGGTAGTATGAATATGGCGAATTGTATTGCTTGTGATACTGATGCCTTACTTGGCATGACGCAGAAATACGATGCTACCCCAACTCATTCGTTCGTTCACATTCGGGATCTAAGATATGCTCATTTTCATTCATTCGCTACTTTATTGTAAGAAATTCGTATTAAATTCCACTAATTAAACCTGAATGCATCTCGTAATACTCTAATTAATTACTAGTAATTCATATAATTAATTATCTTAATTCTTAACTGAGTGTTTGTTGACGCTTTGCCGCGCCAACCCACCACCCTCGGGGCTTTTCATTATTGTTGTCTTTTTTTCCTTTTTATTATTACTATATTATTATGGAGTTTAAGTTGAAGTCTATTTTCAAAATTAATACTCTTAAAATAATGGTTAAGTTAGTATTTTAATTTAATTTTACTTTTGTTTTTAAACTTTTCCATCAATATAATTTTTTACTAGTTTCTTAGTTAAATAGTTAGTAAAAAATATTCAAAACAATGTTAATTTAGTATTGTTATTTTCTTTCTCACACCCAATAATTATTTTTAACATTCTTGCTAATTATTTCATGAATAAAAATAAAGTAAAAATAAATTAGGGACCAAAATGAACTTAAAAAAATTTATAAGGCTAAATTGAAATTCAATATAAAATTAAGAAATTAAAATAATAATTTTACCTGAAATTAATTAAGAAAAAGTTAAAGAAAATTTATCATAATTAATTTTTTTAAGTATATTAATAGGAGTTTAAATCATATCATTTGTTCTAAAATATAAAGTCAGATAAATTAATTTTGAATTATCAACTTAAAGAATGTTTATATGCATAAAAAAAGTTATCAGAGAAACACAATTTGTGAAAAAAAAAAAAACATGTATTACTTTAATTTATTTATTTTTCAAGGCAAACAAATCACTTGAAATATCTCTTAGTTAATGTTTAACAAATAAATAGATTTTTCTTTTAAAATTTGAAACATACTTCTTACTTTAATGAGCACTTAACAAAGCACCAACTATATGTTCAGTTTTGGAAGAGAAAAGATTAAACATCTTTAGAAAATAAATTTAAAATGAGATTATTGTCACTCATTTTTATTTATTGTTATTTTTATTTGAATAATTTAATAATATTTAAATATTAATATTTTAATTTTATTGATTGAAAAATATATTTTAAATTTTTAAAAATTAAAAAAAGAGTGATGATAGAGAAAAATTAGTGCAATAACACCACTCTAGCATTATAGAAATTTTCTGAAGTGTTCTTTTATCAAGAAAACGAAATATATAATATCATATTATATTATTAATTAAACTATATATAAAAATAAATGTCAATAAAGTTGATGAAGAAGCTTTTCATTTTTTATTTTTTATTTTGAGTGAGTGATGAAGAAGCTTTCTATTCAATTTGCAACGTGTAACTTGCATTGCAAGCATGTATACTGATTTCAAGCTTTATTTTTCATTTTCAAATATGATTTTCAAGATCCGTATATATATATATATATATATATATATATGAAGTGATACTTACCCTAATAATACGTTATTGATATTCTAATTTAAATGCACTGTATTTACTTTTTATGAAAACAGGAGTGTTTTTGTTTCATATGGTAAAACTTATCGTCAATCCTTATAGTGTTGCTTCCTAGTGCAAATTGGTTTTATTATCTTTCCCTCTCCTTCAAAACATAATTAATTAAGAGACTATACATAATCAGAAAAAATACAACAAAATGGTGACGCATTTGACATCACATTTTCGTTCACTGTATGATGGCGAAAATAAAATTTTATAGACAATATAATAATCATTATGTACAATTAAACGATAATATCAATTCATATATCTAATTAAAAATAAGATTTTTTTTTAAAAAAATTGTTTATATAAATATTTATATGAGCTTACCTTTGTATAATATATTTTGTAATAAAATTTGTTTACTTTAATGTTTTCTTCACAAAAGGATGTTACCAACCAAATGCGGAAGACCGATGTAGATAAAAAAATCAAGTTTAATTTCGTCGCTTTTAACAAATTTTAATTTTTCATCTTTATTTACAAGAATTCTTATTAACAAAACTAATTTACCATTTTTTTGTCTATAATTTTTTCAAACTTTTTCAAATTAATGATCCATGTGACTTGTGTTTCTATTTTTTATTTTCTGTTTTGTGTAATTTGTATATGAAATTATTGTCTTATATTGAAACTCCAAAAATAAGAAACAAAATAAAAATATAATTATGTATGGAAATTAAACAAGAATTTGAAATGTAAATCAAACACTCTACAAACAAAGAAAAAAAAACAAAAAGGGGGCAAGTGCAATAAAAACAAAGAAACAAACACAAAATTTAACTATATTATTTTTTATTGACTAATTAGCTTCTTATTTTTATTTTTATTTTTAATTTTGAATAAAAGGCGCATAATATCTTTCAAATTGATATATGGACACTAAATGCATGGGATATAGTTTTTCTTCATTTTTCAAGAGAAAATAGACATGATGTCATCCAATAATTTTATGATTCTAAAATAAAACAAAAAAGTAAAAGGATTAAACTTAAAATGAGTAATTATCAGATTTTAAACTAAACATATTCAATTTTTTTATAAATAAAGAGAACCTTAACTCGTTAGTGTGATGATATTTTTTATAATCTCTATTGAGAAATATAATTTTGAGATTCATAATGATTAAACTTGATTTTACATTTAACATCCTTTGATTAATTAAACTTATCTAAATACATATAAAATAATTGTCCCCACCTAAAACAGTCATTTATCACAGAGTTTGCTATATTTGTTCAAAATAAAAATAAAACGAAAAAATTACAATTATTAGAAGGTGAATGAGATTAGCACCACTTCTATTAGAAGTGACACAATTCTTTTTAATATATAAATTTATGATTCTCATATATAAAAGGGTGGTGGGATTTTTAAAATTGGGTGGTCTCAATTCCTCCCATCTTATGAGAGAAACACATAGAGAAACAGTTGGGCATTATTCTTCTTTTTGGTTGCGAGTTGGGTTGATATTTGATTCAACACCGCAGAGCATGGGCCATGGACTTTTTTGAGTGAGAGAAAGAAAATATCAATAAGTGACTAATATTTACACCACAACTTTTAATAATCACACCACATATTTTTGATTTGTTAGATTTATTGAATGGAGTTCACTAAGTGTATTTGTTTTTCGAAAGCAAAGATTGATACCACACATATTGAGATGTGTATAATCATTTCACCTGTCTGAAATGTATTTTTAACTTCTAAAATTAATAGATTAATAACCTAAAAAAATGGATGATACACATTTTAATTTGTATGGTATTATCTCTATTTGAGTGACACCATCTTTTTTATACGTAAGAATCATAAATTTATATACTAAAAAGGATGGTGTCACTCCCAATAAAGATGGTGTCAATTCCATCCACCTCTCCGGCGCCTTGTTTAATATTTTGATTCGTTTATACCATAAATTGTTCTTTTCTGGGCTTGGCCCATGTTTGCCCTATTGGTCTTTGCAAAAAATGTCATTTTCTGTGTTTCTTATATGAATTGGGATAATATGAGATTAGCACCACCTTATTTGGGAATGACACCACTCTTTCTCGGACAAATCATTCTTATTTTTTCAGATAGCAGCGTATCAAAATATGTTTCCAAATGCTACTGTCTAGAAATGGATTATACATTTCTAAATTGAGGTGATGTCAATCTATTCGCTTATTGAATCTCTTTTTGGTCCATGAAAAAAACTGCATATTTTTGGGTCTTGTATCTTATATGGTAGGATTTCTTGTCCAAAAACTAAAGAATCATATATACGATTCAATTGATTTTTGAGAAAATTACAACTCTCAAGTTGAGCTAGGAAGAAAGGGCAAACATTGACAAATAATTAATAGTTACACATTTACATTCAAATTCAATTCAATTTCTTTTTGATCTTGTCAAATTTCTTTTAAGGAGTCCACGCGGTAAGTCGCAACACAGTGAATGAAACCCACCGGCACAAATGCAATGGAAGGTAAACATTGACATTCAGTAGTCCGTACAAGTACAAGTCATTGGCAAGTACAGAGACAAATTAATTTGTGCTTTTGCCATTTTCAAATCAGCTGCAACTGCTGCTGCTTTACGTAGTTACGTTCACTTAATACTCCTAAACATTGTGCTAAGTTTCAAACCCAAGAATAAGTCACGCAACTCCAACAATTTTGTCCCCTTTTTTTATTAAAATATCCTGTCTGTTTGGTTATACTTTTAAATACTCCCTCCGTTCTTATTTAACTGTTCGTAGAGAGAAAATCACATATATTAAGAAATGTAATAATTGTTATAGTTTTTCTCAAAATAAATTTTGAACTCTCCATAATACTCTTTATCTCTATTATTTGATTGGTTGGATAGTAGGCATTAATTAGCCTCCAATTAAACATAAGGTTAGAATTGGTAAAAGTACAATTAATGTTACATTAAAAATATGAGTAGACAAATAAATAAAAACAAGATTTTTTTCTCTCTCGTTAAATAAGAATGGAGGAAGTAAAACTTTTATTTATAATAATTTTAAATCTTGATGTATATTTGATCAAAGTAAAATTTCTTACTTCTTCATGTGAAAATGTAAATAAACATACTCTGTCTTAAATATGACGCTCTATATTTTAAATAATGTATCAATATGAGGTGTATTTAGTGAGAACTCTAAACATATGAGAACATAAAAATTATGAATATTGACCCTACAACCATGTATTTATCGATGTGAGAGAATATTTTAATGCATAGTTGTATGGTTAAGATTCATGGTTCTCATGTTCTCACGTGTTTAGAGTTCTTACTAGATATATCCCTATATCACAACATACAGTAGAAACTCTTTAAATTAATAATGTTAGGACCGGAGAAATTTATTAATTTAGAGAGTTATTAATTTATCGATAAATTAATAATTATTAATTTAAAGAGTTTTTAAGTAATTACATACTGTACATACCAAACAAAAAGGCAAATTAATACAGTGTCTTTGGAGCCTGTTACACGAAAGGAAGCACTTATGGCGTTGAACACTCTTCACAACTTTATGATACAATACAAAAATACAACACCTGAGCTATTGGATGCAATAAGAAAAGTTAGAGATGAGCTCCAAATAGACTTGAACTTTAAAGGAAAACAGACAACTACTGAATCATATTTCAATAGAGTGTAATATATTTTTTCTAGTTTCTATGAATTATTAATTTATGATTTTCTTGGGATCGAAAATTATAAAGGGATCTCCCGAAAAATTATTATCTTATTATTTTATCGAGTTTTTCAATTTTTTATATTGGCCCAAGTCGGGACCGGACAAATTTATTATTTTAGAGAGTTTATTAATTTACTGAGTATTAATTTAAAGAGTTTCTATTGTATTCTTATACGTGAGTAGTTTTTTCCTAGAGATAAATGTGAAATTTGGTCATTCAAATATTTATGTATTACTCCCTTTGTTCCTATATAACACCATTTCCAAATAAGGCACAAGAATTAAAAAATTAGTTAATTTAGGTGAATTTATTTAATTTGTCTAACAATTTGAATTAATTTTTAAAGTTATCCTTTAATTATTCTCTTTTTATCTTACTCTCTTTCCACTGATTAATTATGACTTGTTTGAAACATTTTTGGTTTTTAGTTTTTAAAAATTGTATTATAAAACAGTTTTCAAAAATAATTTTTTAAATAAGTTAGAGGAGTTTCTAAGCATGTTTCTGGATTATTGATCCATTCTCACGTTGAACAATTAAAGCTAGAGTTAGAAGCTTTAAGCATATCCAAGAGAAACTAACCATATCAAGCACTTTTTTTGAGTTCAAGCATTTGTCCTTGAATGCAACTTTGTTCCTTATCATCCAAAATGCACAAATGACAACGAACCACATAGAGTGTCACACCAACCTTTTTTACTTCGTTCCTCTACACAAGCCTAGAAATTATAAATATTGTGCATGTCTATCCACATAAATGACGTATGACAAATTTATAACCACTGTAACACAATGTACCATATCTTACTAGCCACCTTTCACTTGAGAAACAAATGACAGAGTGATTTAACTTCAATGCAGCATAAATTGCACAATGCGTTCTTCATCCGCAATATCCCTCTATGTGCTAGGCCTCCATTGCATGAATTCCATCTAAAAAATATCTCCAAACAAAAGAAGAGACTTTTGTCGGCACCTTTGTATACTACATGGACCGCAATAATTTATCCTCTTGACCACGTGTTGTCACACCATAAGGTGATTTTAATTTATGTAAAAAAAAAAAAGCAGCCGTTTAAATTAGAAAATAATGTATCCGAACTAAAAAAGTTTATCAATATAATTCCTGGAGTTCGACTTCTTTTTGGTTTAATTTAATATTTAATACGAAAGTTTCATTGAGCGTTTTTTTTTGTACAAAATAGAGTTGATTTTTGTACCACATGAAACACTTTTCGAGCATTTTATGCTTGCACTTTTCTTTTTCTGTTTATAATCTGACGTGTTGTGTCCGATCGATATTTTTTAGTTACGCTTATTGCTGTAGTGAAAGAAACTTTATTTAAAAATAATTTATTTCATTATCATTATCATAATTTTTATTGTTAAAAAATATGGAAGCAAGTATTTGTCCATTTCATACAAGATCTATTTAAGAAATGTCAAGTGGAGGACAAAAAACAGGCCCTAAAAACCTTTTAATTTTTTATTATCACACAAATAATAAAATGTCAAAGGTATGCATGAACAACAATAAAAAATAAACGGGGAATGATCCAGATTAGCACCGAACAGTTAGAGGATTTAAATAATATGTCTCTAAATTATATCCTTAATCATGTCCAACCAATACAATATTATTACGTCATTATAAAATTTTATTAGAAAATTAAAAATGAAAATTTAAGAAAATATTTTCAATAACATTATAATATTTTATTGGTGAGATATGATTTAGAGACATATAATTTTAATCTATCATTAGAACCGTGTTATGAAGATGACGTAATATTACTGGCTTAAAGTTATCGTATACACTATTTTTTTCTAAATAATCCTTACATATCACGAGAACCAGAGTTTCATCATACTAATATGCATTAATATTTCGATAAATATAAGAAATAAAGAGCAGTATATGCTATGAAAACTCCAACTCTAATACTTGATAAACAACACTAATTATATCTATAAAATTTTATCTTAATGTTTTAATTATCACACTTGTTGAGGTATTCGAATTAAAATAATAGTGATAAGTGTATATCATTTTGTCTCTTGATAATACAAAAAGTTATATTTTTTAATATTATTTTATTATGTTTTATTATTTGAAAAGTATCTTTAGAGTATTAAATATCATTTATCATTCTCCTCTCATCAAAATAAATTACAAATATTTCAAACATAAATATAGTTATTCTCTTAATATTATTTTCTGAGCTTGAACCCAAATTCTTTCATTAGATTAGTAATGTATTTCTACTGTTACACCAAACCTAAAATCCTGTTATGAAAATGACACAATATTATTAGTTAAATTAAAGTTATCATATAATTTTGTTAGATATTATCCCCTACTTATAAAAAGACAGTTTGTTTATATTTTTATTATTAATTTTGTTTTATAAAAAATAATAATAATTTTTTTACTTTCATTAAATATGTATTAAAATTTAGAATCAAAATAGTATTATTACCCAAGCATACACAAATAAAGTAAATTAAATCTCTTGGGCATTAATACATTTGTCCTCAAGTTTCAATTAATATTTTTCCAGATCTCAAACTCAATTTTTAAGTAAAATTGTAATATACCTCTATTATTAAGTTAATATCATCCTTTGTTGGTCAAAGACTTAAAGTTATCACATGTGATTTGTTTTTCATTTGATTTTGTATTAAAAAGATTAACTAACTTTTTAGTATGCATCAAGAGTATTTTTTAATTTTTTAAGACCTAAATATTATTGAAGTAAGCTTTATTTTTTTTAATAAATCATGTCAGTAGTTTTAAATAACTCAATTATCAGCTGTAAAAGAAAATTTGACTACTTTTAGTTAGACTTAATAGATTTATATATCGATCAATATAAACGCAAAGAGCTTGCTTTTTGTCAACTAAATAACATTATTAATGAATTACAAAATGGTAATGGTCTAATGGATGAGTTGCAATGGTTGACCGAAGAAATTTCATCCAACCATTTTCCAACATTCTCATGCCTTCTTTCATCGCTAAGTTGCTTCCTTTTGCTCAATTTTAATTCATCCTTTATACTCATTTCCTCACACATGACACCCTCCTCTGTTTTTCCTCTGCCATAATGATCACACACAAAGGCCCACACCCTCTTCTTCTTCTTCTTCTATCAAAATTTCTCCTTTTGAACTATGTAGCCGCCATTGATTTCGTCTTCAATGGCTTCAACTCTTCTGATTTGTTACTCTTCGGCAATGCCACAATCGATTCTCGGATTCTAACTCTCACCCATCACCAAACTTTCTCAATTGGTCGCGCTCTGTTCCGAGATAAAATCCCAACGAAGCGACCAGATACTTCTTACGTCTACCCTTTCTCCACTTCTTTCATCTTCTCTATGGCTCCCTTTGAAGATACTCTTCCCGGCCACGGCTTAGCTTTCATCTTCACGCCGGTCACCGGAATCGAAGGTACGAGCTCTGCTCAACATATGGGTCTCTTCAACCTTACCAACAACGGAAACCCCAACAACCACGTTTTTGGTGTTGAGTTCGATGTGTTCATGAACCAAGAATTCGACGACATTAACGCTAACCATGTTGGGATTGACGTAAATTCCCTCAAGTCTCTTGCGTCGCATGATGCTGGGTATTGGCCGGATGATGGAAAAAGCAAAACTTTTCAGGAATTGACTCTTAATGATGGTGAGAATTATCAAGTTTGGATTGATTATGAAGATTCTTTGCTTAATGTTACTATGGCTAAGGTGGGTATGAAAAGGCCTAAGAGACCGTTGTTGAATGTTTCTGTTAACTTGTCTGAGGTTTTTGTGGATGAAATGTTTGTTGGGTTTACTAGCGCCACTGGACAATTAGTTCAAAGTCACAAGATTTTAGCTTGGAGTTTTAGCAACACTAATTTTTCTTTGAGCGATGAGCTTGTTACTACTGGGTTACCCTCTTTTGTCCTTCCAAAAGATTCAATTTTTAAGTCCAAGGGGTTTGTTGCTGGATTTACAGTTGGAGTTTTCTTTATTGTTTGTGTATTTGTTTTGTTGGTACTGTGTTGGGTTCAGAGAAAGAGAAAAAGGGCAAGGAAGAGACAGGAAATGGAAGATTGGGAATTAGAGTATTGGCCACATAGAATTTCATATGAAGAAATTGAGGCAGCTACAAAGGGATTCTCTGAGGAAAATGTGATTGGGGTTGGTGGGAACGGTAAAGTGTACAAGGGTGTTTTGCGAGGAGGCGTACAGGTTGCCGTGAAGCGCATTTCTCATGAAAACGACGGTATGCGAGAGTTTCTCGCTGAAATTTCAAGTCTTGGGAGATTGAAGCAAAGAAATTTGGTGGGGTTGAGAGGTTGGTGCAAGCAAGACCTTGGGAATTTCTTGTTAGTTTATGACTACATGGAAAATGGAAGCCTAGACAAGAGGGTGTTTGATTGTGATCAAAGTAAGATGTTAGGCTATGAAGACAGAGTAAGGATCATCAAAGATGTCGCTTTCGCGATCTTTTACTTGCATGAAGGGTGGGAATCCAAAGTAGTCCATAGAGACATTAAGGCCAGCAATGTGTTACTTGATAAGGACATGATTGGAAGGCTAGGAGATTTTGGGTTAGCAAGAATGCACAACCATGACCAAGTTGCTAGCACAACAAAATTGGTTGGAACAGTTGGTTATATGGCTCCTGAAGTGATTAGAACAGGAAGAGCTTCAACTCAAACTGATGTTTACATGTTTGGAATCTTGATTTTAGAAGTCATTTGTGGAAGAAGGCCTTTAGAAGAAGGAAAGCCACTTTTGGTGGAATGGGTTTGGAAACTTATGGTAGAAGGGAAACTTGTGGATGCACTTGATGAGAGGTTAAGGGATAAAGGAGATTTCAGTGTGCAAGAATTGGAGAGGGTTTTGCAATTGGGATTGTTGTGTGCTTACCCTGAACCAAAAGCTAGGCCTACAATGAGACAAGTGGTGAATATTTTAGAAGGGAAGAATGAGGGAGGAGAGGAATCAGAAATTGAGAATATGGACAGTTATTTGCTTCAACAGTTGAAATCAAGGGATATTTTGTCTGAGTATTCACAGTATTTTAACTATAATTCACACCCAACTTTTCAAGATATTCGTCACTCTTCATCAATGTCTCTTACTTGGTCCGGACCTCTAGTTGAGGGTAGGTGATTGACTAGATGAATCTGTGTCATGAATTGCTAAATTGGATTTGTTCATTAGCTCATGGCTGTACAAATATATTGGGTTCAATTTTCTGGCTGGAGTTGGATTGGGAGCTATCTGCTTTGAGTTCTTTTAATTATTTTCGCAAATTCATTTATCCTCCTATCTAATTGGTTTGCCAGAAGAGTTTTTTTTTTTTTTTTTCACTCCATATAGTTGAAATTTATACTTGTATTTTGTTTTCATTGTACAGAATGTAGCATAGCATGAGTGGTAATTACAGAATTTCAATGCTAATACTCACGTGTTTTTATGATCTGATCTGTTTAATTCCCTTTATTGTGCAAATTTCTAGTTTGACACAACTCTAGGCCAAACTAAACCTATCCCGATTTTGTAATTGGTGACACTATTACAGAAGGAATCTGCCTGTTGATTTTCCATTCGCCATGATAAGACTTTTTGGTTAACGTAAGGAAGCAAAATAGTTAGATTGGGTTTCTGCCATATTTGATGTTTGTCGTTATATAGGAAATTTGGCAACTGTCGTTGAGTCTGCACCAAATAAGTAAAAGCTATATGACATGACCAATAAACATCTTAGTGACCTGGCATTTTCACATGTCAGCTTACATCTCAAATCACAAGAATGTTGCTTAGATCTCATTTTCACATGACCAATACACAAGAATGTAGTGATTTGCCAATAAGCTGGTATTGCGTGATCTTAGTTCCATGCGTCTGTCCCATCAATCATATCCATTGAGATACTTTTGAGTTTTGACAAGAATTACACTTGCAGTCTCTTGTGTTTAATTATTTGATTAACAATTCAACTGTGATTTATAATTGAGGCATCACAAGAGACTATTAAATTGGTTACAATTTATTATTGAATTGTTAATGAGATAGTTGAGGACAAAGACTCCAAGAACAATTCATAGTGTAGTGGTATAATAAAATAGTAGCCTGCCAGCTGGTGCCTTGGTTGATATTGCGGCCTAGTCAACCCAAACAATTTGTTTATTTCTTTTATATCTCTTTTCTGACGAAGCACTCAAACAAATTAAATACTACCAAAGATAACATGGTGAATGTTTTCATGGCCCACTAGATGACTAATAAGAGCATAGCAAAACCATGAGGGTTGGATTATGAATAGTGCAGCATACTTTAGTTTTGCTGTGTTGATGTTGAATGACCAAATTCTGAACCCATGTGGCGTTGTACCAGAAAACATCAATTTCTTCCATAGTACTACTTGTTGAAGATTATATGTCAGTGGTTGAATTAGATATTACTACCATTTCATGTATCACATGTAAACTCCTGCTAATAAAGTGTTTAAGAGCATGTTTGTTTCTGAACAAATTATACTATTAATTTGTAGCTTACATCAAACGAATCAAGTCATACTATTTATTTCACAAACATTCAATATGAAATTAATAATAAATACTATCAGTCAGATTGTTTGCTTGTGAACAAATTATATTAGTATTAATTTGCAAGAAGAATAACTATACTTGGATACTCCCTAATTAATACTATTATATTTTAAAAAATGAGTGAAGTTGTTTGTTTGTGAGATAGATCTACAGTAGGAATAAAATAAAGGCAGGTGGTGTGGTCCAATATATATGTGCACTGTATTGGCAAATAAAAACTCCAAAATTATTGAAATGGCTTGGGTAAATGAAAGCATCCAGCTCAAATAGCCGCTAGAAAAAAAGGCCATTTGATCTAGCTACCCTGTGGGAATAGCCTTCAGTTGGATTCAGAATTACAATATAATAATTGTCCCTCCTTAATTATGATTTATGACAATTGAACTCAAATCAATGATCATATAATTGTTAAATGATAACAATTATATATACTTGCTTTTTCAAATCAAAACCACTTAAAAAGATGGTCATGATTTTTACTGGCCAATCTAGCTAGTAAACGTTTTTAATTATATTCAATTAATTACCTATATCATCACTGAAAACCATATTGAATCATCTCAACCCAATTTTCATAAGGCTACTTTTTTCGTCACACAAAATTTTTGAAGGCATCACATATTGAATTATCTCAACCCAATTTTCGGAAGGCTACTCTTTTCGTCACACAAAATTTCCAAAGGCACCACACATGCTCTCGTTAAGAATTAGATTTCAAGTGTGTTCAAAGACTATATTCTGTTTGGTGTCTAAACACATGACACCACACTTAACAAAATCCATTCAAGAATTCGAACTTGGACGTACCCGAAAGTTAGTTATGTGTGGCAAAATTAGTGAAAGATATGGCGTGAATAGTTTTGACCCAATTCTTTTCAATGGGACATGTCACTATTAATCCTATCACATTAATTTTGAATTATTCCTTTAATTTCTTCATTTGCCTCGTACTCATAGACCGGCTGGGTCTTAAAATATGATGATACTTGATGACAATTTTTTAGAAGAACATTTTTTTAAAAAACTTTCTCTACTGATATCATATCAGTCACACAATTTTTATGTTACTTAGGTTTTTCCGGAATGATGTTATTAATTAATTAACTATTCTAGACTTGTTTCTCGTATCAAGGGCGCACCATGGAGCAATGATTTATGTTAGAACCAGGTCAGTTGCTTCAAAAATTGATTAACACAATTTTAATTAATAAACCAAAGGATGATAAGGTTAGTAAGTATGTCCCTCTAAGCATACAATTTCAATGGTGCTACAATTCTGCTGCTCATACGGCTTCACGCACAATAAATGTACCTATTCTGTTTCCAATCTCCGTAAAATCCTTACCATCATTTACCATGCCAAACACCCAATAATGTTTGATTTCTCCATCTTAGAAAACCAACATTAATTCCTATATATGTGTATGCCCATCAAGCTTCTTTAATTTGCCTTCTAAGTTAACCAGTATTTTTATCTAACATTGCTATTTTACCTTTGCACTTCTCAATTCAACAAATTAGTCAATATATATTTGCTTTTTTCTTCCCAACATCTTTATATATAGTTTAAGATTGTTGTAACAGAAAATTTAATTTTGCCAATGTCAAAAGAGAGTGAGAAATTTTCAACAGAGATAGTGCAAAGGGGTGGTGTTGAGAATATTAATAATAATAATGCAGAAGTAGGAGGCTTGGGCTCTGATGTGTCATTCTCAGTGAGAGTGAAGCCTAGGCTCCCAGATTTCTTGAGTTCAGTGAATCTCAAATATGTGAAATTGGGTTATGGCTATCTCATTACTCACCGCTTGTATTTGTTTCTAGCACCTCCTCTTCTTGCATCTTTGCTTACTCACATTGGAAAATTCACTTGGGAACAACACCTTTTTCACAATTATGATCATCTCACTGAGGCTATCTTTCTATCTGCACTCTTGTGCGTAATGTTCTATTTTTATGTTGATTCCACACCCCGGTCAACCTATTTGCTTGACTTTTCATGTTTTCGCCCTCCCAATGAATACAAGGTAAAGAGTAAACACACTTTTTTGTTGACTGACTTTTCATTTTCACATACCAATTTGAGTTTGTTTTGTTGATGACTTACTGTACATGAAAGTAATTTCGATGATGGAAGTAATAAATTATTGTTTGGGTGGATGAATATAGTTGGGACATGTATTCAAAAAAATCATAACTATTTATATATTATTTGTGTACGTTTGTTCAATTGGTAAACAAACATGCACTAACGGTGATAATGAATTTCAAAGTTTGAGGACATGGTTTTTTTATGGTTTGGACTATGGTCCAAGGGAAAATCAGGTCCTTGGCAATATGCTTGAAGAAATGCTTAACACACTAATAGTCTAATACACATATTAATTATGCAGATCACTAAGGCAGAGTTCATAGAGTTGGCTAAAAAATCAGAGAATTTCAGTGAAGCAGCCATTGAGTTTCAGGAAAGAGTTCTTAAGAAATCTGGCATGGGAGATGAGACTTACCTTCCAAAAGAAGTTTTTCGTCACGGTTATAGAAACTCTCTAAATGATGGAAGACAAGAGGTATCCATGGTTATGTTTGGGGCAATCAAGGACCTTCTAGCCTCCACAAAAGTAAAACCAAATGATGTCAGAATCTTAATAGTAAACTGTGGAATACTAAACCCCACACCATCAATCTCGTCAATGATAATAAACCATTTCAAGTTTAGGCATGACATCCATAGCTTTAACCTTGGTGGGATGGGTTGTGCTGCTGGAATCACAGCCATTGATCTTGCTAAAGACCTTCTTGATGCATATCCAAGTAGCTATGCACTTGTGGTAAGCACAGAAGCTGTGAGCTTTTCATGGTATGGTGGTAATGAACCTGACATGCTTCTCACCAATTGCTTCTTCAGAATGGGGGCTGCAGCCATCATGCTCTCTAATTTTCGCTTTGATAGATGGCGTGCCAAGTATCAACTCAAACAGGTATCTCTGAACAGATTTAGATCCTCAAAAGTGAGAAAATTTATAAGAAGAAAGTGTATATACTGTTGATTCCAAATGAGTTAAATCCATAATAAATTTTAAATGAAATAAGAAGTAATCTTTACTTTCTATGGCATCACCACCTATGTTTAATTGGCAATGAGGTCAATTTCAGATATCTATCATATTGTTTTTGAGCTAGGTTAATGCAGAACTCAAACAAGTATCCCTAATATGAGAAAACGTATAAAATGTAAAAATAAATATGAATATTATTGATTATAAGTGAGTTAAGTAAAATTTTAATCTATTGTTTCTTTCTCATTTTATATGTTTAGGACTTTAAGCAAATCACTCTTTAACCACATCACCACTTTTGTTAAATTTGAAATTACATCAATTTGAGATGTCTATCATATTGCCTTAGTTATGGCTTATTCATAAGTGTTTCAAAAACAACTCGAAGTAACTTTCAAATAAGCAAGCCTGATTATTCTCTACTTTTGATGTTACAGCTGGTACGAACTCACAAGGGAATGAACAACAGAAGCTATAAAAGCATACAACAAAGGGAAGACAAAGAAGGGAAGAAAGGACTATCAATAAGCAAAGATGTTATTGAAGTTGGAGGGCATGCACTAAAGGCCAACATAACCACATTAGGCCCTCTAGTCCTACCAGTTTCAGAACAGCTTCACTTCTTCACTAACTTGCTCTTCAAGAAAAAGAGAACAAAGCCATACATCCCCGATTTCAAGCTCGCTTTCAAGCACGTGTGCCTCCTTGCGGCGAGCAAGAAGGTGTTGGATGAGATTCAGAAGAACATGGAGCTCACAGAGGAGTACATGGAAGCATCAAGGAAGACATTGGAGCGATTTGGTAACACTTCTAGTAGCAGCATTTGGTATGAACTGGCTTATCTTGAGTTTAAGTCAAAGGTTAAGAAGGGAGATCGTGTTTGCCAGATTGCATTTGGGTCTGGTTTCATGTGTAATAGTGTTGTATGGAAGGCACTTAGGAATGCTGGCACACCCAAACAGAGTCCCTGGATTGAGGATTAGTGTTAAACATGGTAGATAGGTAAACTACATGCACGTTCCATATATGAAAAAGAAAAAGGAAAAAGATTAAATAAATGAAAATAAGTTAGAAAATTTGGGGCTTGATTGAGAAAGAAAACTCATAAAAGGGTTTAATGATATAATTTGCAGTGTGTTGTATCAATGTTCTGTTGTAAATTATAGAGCATCACTACTGTCAATTCAGTTCTCACAATCATCTAAACACTTTGTTTATCAGGTGAATTGAGTCATTTGATTCTTATCTGATAAATTGATTGTCTATGATATTTAGAATTTGAAAATCATGTGTGATGACTTTGGGCGATCAAGATATATATATGACATTGTTTAACTTTAAAGAAAATCAATATTCAATAATGATATGATATGATTACTTAATATACGTGGCCAAGATCTAGCTAGAATGCAAGTGAGACTTAGCTATGTATGAAAAAAAATGAATTATTTCTTTGCTTGATGGAACTTGGATGGCAACAGAGGGAAAAAAGTGGATATTTGAAAAGAAGCTTTGAGTCAATATATGATAGTAGGAGCATAATGGGAGTATATTAATCCAAGATAAAGAGAGTGAGATCATATCAGGAACGGGGGAGCCATGTCTCCCTCAAGGATTTTACATACATTTACTTGCTATATATCTATAGACAAAATTTGATATGGAATTATAATTAATTTATATACGCATATGATACTCATATGATTTAATTGAAAAAAAAAAATTAAAAAGCATAGGTGAATAGAGGAGTAACAGAAACTATAAAGTAATGAGTGGTAATTGGTATACACTATTAAGATGTATAATTAATTAATAATTAGTGCTGTAGTCTCTTTTTTTTTGATCTGCCAGTGTTGTAGTCTCTGATTGTGTTTTTTGGCTGTCATCTTTCTTTTTTTTTCTTAAAATATAGACTGACACAGTTGTAAATAGGTTCGAAGTGAAATAATAGTGTGTATCAACTCTTTTCCTAAAGTAATTAAGTGAAAATTGATTTACTTTTGACAACTCAAGAGAAAAAACGTAATGATGGACTGAGATCAATTGGCAGATCTTATTTTCCAAGTCTGTGATGCACTCTTAATCGAGATTGATTTTTATAATAAATTAAAAATATTTTCAATAACAAAAGCGTCATCTTCGTAGTTATTCATTTACAGTGTTAATAATATATTAGCTACTTCATTGGCTCGCTTCGAGCGATTCGGACCGGGCCAATCCAAATTCACACCTCTATACGTAGACAAGAGTGTTAAAATAGTAATAGTGAGATGGTAAAATAGGTCTGGCTCACTTGCCCACCAAAAAACTGGGTTGGGCTCAAATTTTTAGCCCATTGGCTCATGCGGCCCGGCCTGCCTAGCCTGTCGGGTTATAAAGGTGGCGGGCTGTGATGGGCTAGTGACTCTTTTCTTAGTGCTATTTAGTTTAGATCTATATATTAAAAAGGATGGTGCGACTCCTAATAAGGATGATGTTAATCCCTTCCATCCTTAAAAGTGAAGGGTGAGAGTTCTTTTTAAAAAAAAATTGATAGGACCTAACAAAAAATGTCTAAACCAAACAAAAAACATAAAAAAAAGTTAAGTCTATAGTTAAAGATAATAAAAAATCAATTTGTTGTATGGTGAAAAAGACAAAATCAATTAAAAAAAAGGCAAATTTAATTCTTTTAATTAATTTTTAATTAGTACGACGGGTTGGCGGCCCGGCCCGTGGCCCGGCTAATTTTTAAAGCGGTGGGCCAGACTAACAAAACGAACTCGTTATGCTTTGGCGGGCCGAACTCACCCGTTTTGTCCATTGTCACCCCTAATAATACCCACATAATACCCCTATAAAAAGAACCTTAATTTAAATATCAAGAAAATTCTAATTAAAAGGATAAATTATCTATACTTATAAAATTAGTCATCTACTAGATAATAAGGTGAGAGACGTCACACTTCCAATAAAAATATTACAACAAATTCATTTTTCATTATATTAGGTAAATTTTTGTTTTAACTATTTCAATCGTTATTAATAGTCTCTAAGTTAACTTTAATAAAGTAAATACACTAATAATTTTTTTTATAAGTATACTTGTCTGGCCAATATCACATTCATATTATATAAAATATTGGCACAGAAAATGGATGAGTATATATGATTTTATTAAGACTAAAATTTTAGTGGGGCAATTGCCCCCACATCCACAAATAGAAAGATAGAATTAGCATCATTTTTATTGATATTGGTATCATTTTTTTTATAAGTAAGAATTATAAATTTATATACTAAAAAAAATGATATCCCTCCCAATAAAAATGAAGCTAATTTCATTCACCCCTCAAACGTGGATCCATCCTTGGATGGTGGGGATATTTGGTAGCACCACATCAGTGGCATTGCTGGAATCAGGAAAAGAGCAATGAAGATTTTCATTGGGAAGGAAAAACACTATCAGAACAATAATATAAATTCACGAGAATAGTAGTTTTAATATTTTTAATATAATAATAAAAAATAAGTTTTTTTAACATGTGTAATATTACACAAGTAAAGAAATTAAAGATAAAAAATTATTATTGAAAAAATCAAAAAATTAATATTGTTTGAGATACAATTAATTTTTTTTTTATCTGTCTTTATTTTTTTAACATGTACAATATTGAACATAATATAAAACTTCAAAAAAATTATGGAATAGTTGGAAATTAAATTCAATTCAAGCCTATTTAAATGTTATCTAAGATTTCTTACTATTACATGGCATAATTTTTTCTATGAATCCACAAGAAGTCTAGATAGAGCATGTGAATTAAATTTTTTGTGAAAAGATAACTAAATTTGTGTAAAAACTCATGATGTGAATGTGAAATACAAGGAATAACAAACTAAGTTAGGGATGTATTCTTCATTCATTTGTTTTTTATATTTATTTATAACTAATAGCAATTATATTTTTTTTATTTATATCACATTAATTTCTAACATTTTTATCGATACAAATAAGCATATGTTTGGATTTGCGTTCAAATTGTTTGGGCGTGATTTTAAAATAAGAAACTTGATTTTGAGCCGTTTGATTTTGTGTTTACTTCAACTTTCAACGGGTTTTTTTACTGTCAAAATCAATTTCGGAAGAAACTACTTCAAAGTAGGAGAGGCAAAATGGGCCAGTTTGGTCTGTTTATTTCAGCGGCCTGCTTAACCCATTAAAAACGGATTGGACCGCCAAGATTTTGCGGGATCACTTTGCTAGCTTGACCCGTTACATTATAAATTAGGTCGGCTGTGGGCCAGCCCGCCATACAAATTAAAAAGCAATGCAAAAATCTCAATTTGACTTTTTTACTTGAGTTTTGCTTTTTAACCATACAAAAAAAATTAATTTTTTTTATTATCTTTAACTATAGGCCTATATTTTTTATGTTTTTTTTTGTTTGGTTTAGACATGTTTTTGTTAGGTCCTATTAATTATCTCTCACCCCAACTATTAACCTAAAAAAAAAAGACACTAATCCAACGGGCTGATGGATTAGGCGAGACGGACCATATTAGTCAACAGGTCAAATTTTCTTTCCCAACCCACCTAAAATTTTGAATACTTAAAATTATGTTGACCTAATACTATTATGATAAGAAATTTGAAATTTTTTTCAAAGCAATAAAATGTGAAAATTAATATGATTGTTTTTTATATAAATTTTTTTTCTTAAAATTAAAAATGGTAAAGGATAAGCAAAGGTACTCAATAACGTTGAGAAGACAAAATATATTAGTTTAATTCATAATTTTACGTAATTGATTAATATTTATAATTAAAGTTAAGGGTCGTTTGGTCTTTGGCTTTTTTAAATTTGTTTGTATTGGTTCTTAATTTTTTAAATAGAGTATTTAGGTCTCTAAATTTTTAATTTGTGATTCATTTTGGTCTTTGACATTAGTTTAATGTTAATATTGTTAATGAAAGTTCAATATGACATGTAGGACATCCAAAATGTCGTTATTTTATTACCGAAATGACATATAATCCAAAATATCGTCATTTTTGTCCATGATGCAATTTAAAAGCATTTTCCTTTCTGAAATTTTAGAAATTTGAGTTTGTTTTTTCAAGATGTACACCGTTGTTTTCAACGAAAAAAGAGTTTTTTTAAACTTATAGAGGGAGGGGTTCAATCCCCTGTGAGGAGATTTTGGAGTAGTATAGTGTGGGGGTGTGTATGTTTGGCCGATAAAAAAAAAACTTATAGAGTAAGAATGACATAGTATTAATTGTATGATGTGTCACGTTGGCCTTCCGTTAACTAATTCTAGGTACCAAAATGAATCAAGGATCAAAATGTTAATAACCTAAATGCATCATTATAGTAAATGTTAAGAACTTACGTGAACTTTCACCAAAAAATCAATGACTAAGGGTTTAAAAATTGTATTATAAAACAGTTTTCAGAAACAGTTTTTAAAAAAAGTGAGAGGAATTTTCAATACAAGTTTGTGTGTAAATTCAGAAAATTGAAAATTGAAAACCAAAATTAGATGTTTTGGTATTTTAGTTTTTAAATACTGAAAAACAAAAACGGTTTCCGAAAACTGTTTTTGAAAACTCAACTGCCAAACGAGTTTTTTAGTTTTATGTTTTTAAAAACAGAAAACTGTTTTCAAAAAGAGATATCAAATAAGTTCTAAATGATATATTTTTTTTTATGATTATAAATTATAGTTTTTTAAAGGCGGGTTTTAACATAGAGAACAACACAAGTTCTCGATGGTGGGAAACTTGTGGAAACCCTAAAATGACGCACACAGCAGGTTTTAAACAATTTTTTAAAATTGTAAATTAGCCCCAGATAATTTTTAAATTTGAAAACAATCACATTAATTAATTATAAATTATAAATTATTAACTAATAAATCAATCTTTCTGAAATCATAGCCATCTTCATCGTTGAAACTCTACACATACAAAATGAAAAAAAAAAAAAAAACAACATTGAATCAAAACACATCAATTAGCTTTCTCTTAGTTGTGTTTTAGATCTGAGATCTATGAAGGTGGAGGGGGAGTGAAAAGAAGAAGAGAAGAAGCCGCCCACATAGAAGAAGATGATGGGTGGAGGAAAAAAGAAGAAGAAGGGTGTGGTGTGGTGATCTATGAGATCTGCAAAAGTCAACTCCTTTCCCTATTCTTCCGTTTCCGTTTCGATTTCTATGGATATTTCGTCGTTCAAACCATTATAGGTTCTTCAGGCGGCGGCTAGGTGTGTCGTTTTGGTTTCTTCGTACAGTGGTGAGCTATGCCAGTTGGGCTTCTTTTGCTTGCAGTGGCTAGGTTCCAAATCTAAGGTTCTTCCGACGATGGCGAGGTGTGTCATTTTGGTTTCTTCTCGTGGCGGCGAGGTGCGTCGATTGGGTTTATTCTACTTGCGGATTGCGGTGTTTGGGTTCCAAATCTAAAGTTTCTTTTTAAAGGCTTGATTTTTCCAGATCTAGAGAGCTTGAAGACGATGGGGAAAATGAGGAGGTGAGTGATTCGAATTAAAAAGGTAGATGTAATGTCTTGATGGTTGATTGAAGCTTTTATTTTTAGTTGATTGACAAAACAAACAAACGATTTCTATGGTTATGATGAAAAATCATTTGTTTTCAATTTTTTTGATGTCTAGAAATAATGGAAATAAAGGCTCGATATTCCTTCCTATGTTTCTGTTTCTAACAGAGATCTCTTTCCATAAATTTAACTATCCGGATTTGGTTGTCGTTTCCATTGAATATACCGATTTGCTTGATTTTTTTGGATTACCCAAATTTGATTGTTATTTTCATTTAAAATGCAGATTTGCTTGATGAAGATTGTTTTGGGATGTTCATGATTTGGTTTATGTGTTAAACACTTTGGCTGATATCTTGGATTTGAAAGCACTGTTTTCTGAAATGGTGGAAAACTCAAGAGGCAAGAAAATATGGATTTTTTTAAGTTGTATAATCTACGATTTTAATGTGTAACTAGCATGTTACCCATGCGTTTGCAAGGGTCTTCCCTAACGTGTTTGAGTGTGTGTTAATATCTTGTAAAGAATATAAAATAAGATATTTACAAATATTTAGTTATAAGATTGTATTATAAATGCTAAAATTATTTTAAGTTATTTTGCAATAACGTTAATATAATCTGGGTTCCCTTTGTTTTCCGTGACAATTACTTTTTGTGTCAAAGGAGATGAAAATGTTAAGATGGTAATTTTAGTCCTTATGATAATTGAGTTTAAATTTAATTGGTATAACATTTCAATAGTTTAATTAATATTTTTAATTCCAATAATTTAACTAATTTTATTAAACTGTGTGAAATGTTAATGTGAACTTATATAATGGGACGAAAGGGAGTATTATTCTTATCGTTTGAAAACTTTTGTTTTTAAGCCTGCATACACAAAATATAAGAATCATTGTGAACATAATATATTTTTTAATAAGAATCATTTTGGTTTTTAGACCTTTTATTCGAATATACTTTATATTAGTTTTAAAAAAAATTACTTAATATGTTTTTTATTTCAGAAAATAAAAGAATATCGCATGCAATGTTAAAATTTAGAATAAGAAGAAGAAAAAAAGAAGGATAAAAAATCATTTGTGTAAAGATAAGAGAAATAATACAGGAAAAAATGAAAAGAGAGAAAGAGTAAAAAGAATAAACAGAATTAAACCTATAGTAAATAAATTAAATTGAAATTATAGTAAATAAATTAAATTGAAATTGAAATAAAAACTTTTTTGAAAAAGTGAGAAGATAAAAGTTTAAATTGATCCAATAAAATTTAGGAGGAAAATGAAATGCATGAGAGAATGACACATGTCTTACATGGTCCAACAAAATTTAGGAGAGAAATGAAATGTATGAGAGAGTAACACATGTCCAACATAATTTCATCTTGATCAAGTAAAGGTCTTCTTTTCTTATGAAAGATGATAGATGATGATATGAAATTGATAAAGGATCAATTGGTAATATTTTATAATTTTATGAATGCAGTTAACAAGTCATCAATCCAGACCATCAAATTATATATATATATATATATATATCCAATTGCTATAATTTATTTTCTCACCATGGAGAACTTGTGTTGGTCTCTACGTTAAAATCCGCCTTTTTTTAAACTATAAATTATGAAAAAAAAAATACAATTATAATAGTTGGTATTATTCTTTTTGTAATAGCTTAATTATGTTGTAGTATTATTAGTTTGCTATCGTAGCCCGGCGCGGACAATACATTTACTCGTTTTAAAATTTTGTTAAAAGAAAATGATACTAATTAGTAGGGTGAGTCATGTTTCTTATCTTGAATTTGGATCACGTACGGTGGCATATAATATTATTCATTATTCATAATCTTAATTTTGCTGACTCCTCATTACGTAGGTTCCATGTACCAAGCACAACGCTCACCAAAAAATTTAATTTCTCATGAGATGGATGCATGAGATTAATTAATTATATAGGAGTATTATTCAACTTACCAAACAACCCTCTAATCTTTATCTGTTGGATAACTATCCCATCTTAATTTTGATATTTCAGTCTGACGTGTGTGCGCTTCAGAAGCTAATTAATCACTCTTTAATATTTCTTCCTTGTTTTAAATTAGGTGGAACCATCAACCATGTAATCTTCGGCTCCCCATCCAAATGCATTGCAACAAAAGAATTATTGATTCACAACTAATCATCATTAATAGTATAATATAATTACTGTATTAATTACTTAAAGAATGTTTAATTAAAAATAATTTAAAGTGTCTATTTCCTTCGTCTTATTATATAAGACCTATTAAAATAGTTTTGTTTGTCCCATTTTATAACATCTTTTATAAATTCGCGTAAATTTTTAGTTTTTCTTTACCAATATACTTTTACTGCTCAATCACTTTTAAGTAATTCAAAATATAAGAAATTGATGATAGAACATTTTTTTCTCTAATAATATAATTGATCAACGTGTGAAATCATGTTTCTACTATCATTTAATCATACTTTGATATTTCCAACAACTTGAAAGATTAATTTGAAAATTGATAAAATTTGCTAGACAAATTTAATATATAAAATTAAATTAACCAATTTTCTTAATTTTCACAAAATTGATTGAAAATGTTCTATATATTAAAACGGAGAGAGTATTTACAAATAACCATTCAAATGTCTACTTACAAATGAACAAAAGTTTAAGAGACTTTGATTTATTTATATTTTGAATATAAAAAGTGTATATGTAATGACTAATTTGTCCTCCATGCATTTGGAGACATTAGTTCTTTTTAGAATAATTTATTAAAATAGTTCTCAATTTTGTATCATGTGGTGTTTTAGTGTCTAACTTTGTAGAATGTTTAAATTAGTGTCTAACTTTGTATTCCATATGTTACTTTAGTCCTTAATCTTAAATGACACTAATGGAATGCCCATATGACACATTAAGTGTCCACGTGGCACATTATTTAACATGGAGCCCATGTATCTCGACTCCAAAAAAAAAAAAACTTGATATTGATGAGCTCTATTTTCTTCAAAAAGATGTTGTTCAGCAGGAAGTGCAGTAGGCTTGATTGGAGACAAGCCATTTCGAGTTTGGCGAGTTTTATACTTGACTCCACTCAATCTGAAAGACACTTAGGGCTAGAGCATGTCGTGAAAGAAGCACATTGGGCAGGCATGCTTCGACCGTGTCTCTCAGGTCAAAGCCATTGGATTGATTGGGTGGGTTAGCCCAATAGAAATGTGGCCGTCTAGATTGTACATACGAAAAGATTAGGTGGACCGAATATACTCAAGTCATGTGCATGGAGATGGACTCGAGTCCACATAAGTGACCAATTATGTCATTTTGCTTAATTTTAAAATATATCACTCAATTATTCTTTCAAATTACTTTTAACATAATCGAATTTTAGGCCTCAAAATGATGCGTAGCTTTGGACATTAAGCAAAATGACATTGTTTGGTCGGTTATATTAACTCCTATGTATCAAATAACATGTTAGATAAATATTTAACGTGTCACATAAGTATTCTATCAGTATCACTTAATGCTAGAAACTAAAGTAACTTGTAGAGTATAAAATCATAGACTAATTTAAGCCTTCTATAAAGTTATTGAGTAAAATATCACGTGAGTACAAAAAAAAAAAATTAATATATATTTTTGTGATATAAGTATTGGGGAATGGATAAAGGAACAAAGCACATGCAGGAAAAGGGACCAGATCTATAGATATCTTGAAGCTCCATAGAAATGAAAACAGCTGTACTCATCATCATGACCGATAATATATATATACCTGAATTTTGTTTTTGCCATGTACCCTAATTGATTTAATTTTTCCTTTAATTTCATGTGCACCACATACATACATACAGAAATTAACACTACTCATCATATCATATCATCATCACTCACCCAACCCAACCCACAATGCATGCAACATAACACTCCAGATCCATCTCTGTCGTCTCTCACTTTCCGATACATATAATAACAAATTAAATTAATAATAATGAACCAAATTTACAAGAAATAGTTGAAGCCTTTGCCCATTCCGATATATAATTTAGTTCATTTTATGGATGTTTGCATGCTGCTCTGCGATCTGGCTATCTGCTAGCCACAGAACCCCCTGCCTTCATCCGTGCCAACGCACAAATCATGCCCCTAAACCACTCCATTGTCTAATTAGTAATCAAACTCCTCATTATTAGTCGATTCCTACCAACGTAGTTTCACATCAATTTCATAACTTTCCACTAATAATTTACAGAGTTAACAAAGAAACATGAAAATTAAATAAAACAAAATATTATAATACCTATTTAAATTTTTATTACTTAAAAAACGAAATAAAAAAACATTACAAAACTAAAGTACCAATTTAAGGCCGGTTAAAAAAAAACTTTATTTATGTTTATCTAAATAATAATAAAGTAGTTTTTAATTTTTTTTTTTTCAGCATACCTAAACAAAGGTGAGTCCCAGTCATATAACTCAGTTGGTAAATTTATGGGAACATGTGTGTAAGTACAGAGTTCGATCCCTGGTTATAACACTTTCGTGATAAAAAACAAAGATGGGGCTATGTTCCTAATATTAGGCATTATTGAAAAAAAAACCTATGTGCCTAAACAATTAAAAAAGTACATAATTAGCAAATTTTGTTCATTGTCGTTATTGTAGGCTCATATACTCTATAACTTTTAGTTCAACTTAGGTAAATTTTGACAGGGGAAGCTAGTGCTAAAATACAAGTGCTCACCAAAATGTCCCCCTCATTGTCAATACGGCAGTAGACAAACTTCATCAATTGATTTTGATTTTATTTCATTCATTTATTTATTTATTTTAACATATTTCCTTTATAATGATTATCAAAAGTTTAGTTAAAGAGTATGTTTAACTTGTTCCAGATCACAAGCAGGAGAGAGAGAGAGAACTGTATGGCATCACTGGTAGTCGGCAGTAGATGAATGTTGCCCGAAAACTATCCCAAGTTCATGGGACAAAAGTTTTCAATGTTGCTTTTTATTCTCCATCTGTTTTTATTATAAGTAAATTTAATTATTTTTATTTCATTTAATATAAGTGTGTTTGAAATACCCTTTATAATTTATTGAATTATTATTTTTAATTAACGTGATTCTTTCTTGATAATAATAACTGTGTTAAGAAATAATTTATAAAATCTAACAAATTTTTAAAAAAAATTTAAAAAATAAATAAAGTTAACGTAAATAATTTTTTTTTTGTATAACCACGAGTTAACGAGATTAATCTCATTCGTGCTGCTTTGCTTGCACTGACCTCCAAAAATTTGACATATAAAATATTTTTTAATATGCATATAATTAATTATTTTTATTTATAATAAAAATTAGATAGAGTATGTTATACATTTGTCATTAAATTAAGGTTGCAAAAACACAATTAATAGACACCACAGACACTATAGCCACAGTTAGTAAGTAGTAAATTACTTGTATTTTTTATGCATATTGATAAGAGTTTAAATTATAAAAAATACTTTATTAGAAATACAAATATACAATATATTTTAGTAACATTTACACTAAAAAAATTAATTAATGACCATAAAATATCACTTCTTCTCACTAAGAATTATAGGTAATTTTCAATGATACAGAACATTAGAGATCTATTGCAACATATGACAATTAGAAAAAGTTAATTTAGTAACTAAAAGAATTTGTCATTAAATTTATTTTATTCGATCACTGAATAGTTAGTGATAGAATTATCTATCAAATTAATGATTAAAATTATTAGATATGTAATACCAACTACTAATAATTTTAATTATTCGATCGTTTAATTAAACTTTTCTTATAGTCATGACATGTTCACGTTATTCACGTGCTAAAGAGGCTAATTTTACTGCCGATCATATGGCAAAATGGGGTGCTTCGCAACCTGATTTTTTTAGTTTTTGTGCAACAATTTCCCCTTGTTGCTAAGAATTTTATTTTGCTTGCGGATTCAATAGGAGTATAGCCCATATCCATTTGTAGTTTCTTTTCTGCTTGTTTTTAATTCTTCATGTAACACCACAAAAAAGAAAATAGAAAAAACACATTCGTTGGATTATATGTCCTTTTGTTTTAAGCTTTTCACAAACTTGGTTGGATTATACGCCCTTTTAATTATTTTAAGCTTTTTACAACCTTGGTGGGGTATCAAAATTATTGCACCTACACAAAGTTACAAAGGAGCCCACCAATTTGTCCCGAAGACACAATCACTACTAGTATTACCCCACCCTTCCATGGCCATGGAACAAATAATAATGATGAAGTAGAATATATAATATAATATAATATAATATAATATAATATGGAATTCAAATGAGTTCAGGATAATGAAAACCTGTTAGATTCATATAGTTTAAAAATGCATATAAAAATATTTTATACCATGTCTTTAGTTCGATTCATGTCATTAAACATATTCCCTTAAAAAAGGAATTTAAATATTTTTTTAATCTTTGAGACTATAAAATTATCTCCGCAATTTATCGAATAAAAAAAAATAGAATAATGGAGGGGGAATCTTATTTGCACTGGGTCGAGAAAAACTGAAAACCATTAGCAAGACGCCGCGTATTCCAATCATAATCCACTTCCCCCACCTACTGCTCCATTGGATAAGATCTACTATAACCAACGCCTCTGATCTTTTAACATTTGCAGTTCTGTCCCTGTGGTCCCCATCCACCACAAAATTAGGATAACGGGTACATCAACATTCAACAGACAATTCCCTTTTTCTTAATTGCATTTTGGGTACCTGACTGTTTTTTATTTGCAATCACCTATTTTTTCGAATAATTCTAATCCTCTACTACTGTTCATAATAATATATAATTTGGCCATTTCTTTACTCTTTCTTCTAAAATCCATTATGCTTACGTATTATATTTTCTCAGTAATCTTTACCAAAAAAATAATATTTTCTCAACAACATTTTAACAAAAAATAATTATAAGAAAAAATATTCTCTCACGTTATAATATTTTAGAATTTGAAGAAAAAAATTAGAGAAAATACAAAAAAAAAAGAGTTTAAATACAATGGGTCGACGACCCATGATAGAATGGAATGTTGGCGCGTAATTGATCGCCACATCATGTACAAGGCAATTTTATTAAAAGATTTGAAAAAGAAAAATCAAAACCTAAATAAAAACTAGAATTAAAAATTGTCTTGTGCATGATGTAGCGTTTAATTACGTGTCGTCATCCTATTTTATAATGTGTCGTCGACCCATTGTATTTAAACTCAAAAGATTAAAAACACTAAAAGTCTAAAAATGTTTGGAAAAGATTAAAAAAATAGCGAATTGAAAGTTCTAAAATAAAAGGAATATAAAGTCTCCTAAATTGACCATAATCATCAGGAAATTAAAAGTGTTAAGCTTTCTTTTCTTTTTATTCTCATGCGAGTAATTTTGTATATATATTTTTTATTTCATAAAAAATAAATACAACCGAGGATTGAACCCCATATCACACACATGTCTCTATACGCTCACTAATTAAGTTACATGACTAAAATCAATTGTTTACTCTTATAAATAGGCTTCTGTTACCTTAAAAAAAGTTTCAGTTGCTAGTTTTCATTATAAATATTCAAAACTTCAGTGTATACAACAAATTAAACTTTTAATTAGTTACTCTTCTTTTTTCTAACATCTGAAAATACATAATTAATTACTCTTAACTTAAGTCTCTAATACAATAATAATTAGCCATGGGTTACATCAAATCATAATAGCATATACAAATACTGATGAGATTCCTAAGATAGTCCTTAGATTGAGTGTATTTATTATTTCCTCAACAAATACTTAATATGATCATTAATCCTTGACAAGACCCTAATTGCTCTTTTATACATTTTAATTAAAAGTCCAATATTTTCATACAAATAATAGTTGACAAAATATTTAGAAGCATTACCTAAGCATTGCCACGTACCTATACTTGATAATATAATACTTATTAAAAAAAATTATCCAGTGTGCTATAAAATAATAAAATTTGATCTGATGAGCTCATTAAGCTTATAAATTCATCTTAAAGAGCATTTGGATAAAAGGCAATCTCAGACTAAATATGTTATAGTTAAATTTTCCTTTAATTATTATTTTGTTGAACATTATTGTGCAAGGAGAATAAAAAAATTGAAAATGAATATTCGAGTATATCCAGATGGTTGGGGTAATGGTTAGGTCGAAATTATTGGACATGAATGACGTGGATCCTAGCTGTCTAAGGCAAGTTAAATGACTAGTCAGATCTGAAGGAACCAATGAAACGCTGCCACATAGGATTCAAGAATTAACCTCATGTGCGCGGCGGGTAGAGTTAAAGTTGGCCCCACCTCGATCATAACTCGGGTTTAAAATGCATATTGACGCATATGATCCGCACCAAGCTCAAACTCACTCACGCAAAACAAAAATTAGATAACGTTGATCATGGCCAATGCCGCGGCCGCTAGGGTTACTAGGTTCCTCCCGAGCCACCGCCGTGAATTCGTGTCCACGGCTGCGGAGCAACCTGAGACACGAGTTGTCGATGTAGAATTCGAATTTCTTGACGACGGAGAAACGTTGTTAGCTCGAAGCTCTTCTAGCAGCGACGAGTGTGATCCCCCGAATGAATTGGACTTTGAAGTTGAAGAAGAAGAGGAAGAGAAAGACCATAGTGGTTCCCTTGAGGAGAATCGAAGCTTTTGGGATAATCAACACCAGGTTTTACAGGTGATTAATTAATCAGTTTATGAACACATTCAATTTCGTTAATTCATCGCTACATAAATTAAAAGTGAACTAACGTTTCTCTAATCTAAACTAAATTAACATTTTTCATTCTTGTTATATACGTTTCAACTCTGCAAATTAAATTGAAGAGCATGCAACTGGACCAGGATCATCCCCTGCAGTTTAATTAATTTGATCTTACAGTATAACAAAATTGAAGTGCTCTAAGTATGTATAGTTTTATTTTGCTCGTCGAGATTCAATTGACATTTACATTTTTCGGTGAAATTGATTTGAAATTTGGATAATTAAGAAGATGTTAAATGTTTGTTAGGAAACAATTGATAGAAAAATTTGTCACGGTACAGAAAAGAAGTTTGTACTTGCTGGCTGCTGCTATATTATTTGTTTTATGTGACTTTTTTTCCGTTTTCCCCGAAAGATTAGTTGTTCATTTGTTGGTATTAAGGGTGGTTTTAATTTGAGTGCAGGCCATTATATGCAGAACGAGTTCGTTGGAATCGAGGATAAGGCATGCCACAAAAGAAGCGCTTCAGGAAATACAAAGCGCAGAAAGCGTGTGTGGATGCGGCGGACAGTTGCCTGCCACCAGCTGCCGGAACTGTTTGATGAGAGAAGTTTCACGGCGGCTTCAGAACGCTGGTTTTAATAGCGCCATTTGCAAAACTAAATGGACAGGCTCACCTGATATTCCCTCAGGTATATACTATATTATTATACAAGTGCTAATTAAAAAATAATATTATGCTTCTTTTCTCGTTTAATAAATCGAAAGAAATCTTCTTGGTGGATCTTGGTCTTGGATAAGATTCAAACTGTACCAAACTACATTATTTTTTCCCGAACTAGCTAGAAAAAAAGCTACTTTCACTATACAATTTGAAAAAAAAAAACCAAAAAGTTGACCAAAAAAATATATATTAAAAAAAAAAACATAGGACTAATTAAATTAGTAAATACCAGTAATCAACACTTTTTCAATGTAGGGTATAGCTGTATTCGTGAGATTAGATCTAGTGGGCGAACGATTGTCTTTATTTGGTTAAAAAAATATTTATTACGCTTTTTAAAAAGAAAACACATTAGAAACATTTAATAAAAAATTAAATACTCCTAACTTATGTTAAAAGTAAACTCTGTTTTTGGCTAAACTAATTTGGTCTCACTTTAATTTTTTACTTTTAAGAAAATTAAATATTATTTTTAATTCTTAATAATTCATATTAGTCATTGACTCTAAAAATAATTAGTCACATAAATTATTGACTTTGTATAAAAAATTATTTACAGTCTCATAAAGAACTAAAATAAAATGAGTTTACAAATCCAAAACTAAAGTGAAACCTTTTTGGAAGAAAACAACTAAAATGAGATAAAAGTGCTGAATTACCCATTTTCTTAATTACTACTGTATTTAGTTTTTATTTAATTTAAGTTTTGAAAACATAATAAGTTTGTTAATGTTGTTATGAAAACTATGTATGCAGGGGAACACAAATTCTTGGACGTGATAGACAACAGAAGGTCAAAGAAAGGGGAGGTTCGGGTGATGATAGAGTTGAACTTGCGAGCGGAGTTTGAGATGGCGAGGGGGAGCGAGGAATACAACAGACTGGTGCGGAGGCTACCGGAGGTGTTTGTGGGGAAAGTAGAGAGATTAAGCAACGTGATTAAAATAATGTGCACAGGAGCAAAGAGGTGCATGAAGGAGAAGAAAATGCACATGGGGCCATGGAGGAAACATAGGTACATGCAAGCTAAGTGGTTAGGTTCATGTCAAAGAAACACTTCAACAAATCTCTCAATGGGATCATCATCAGGATATTCTCACAAAATGACAATTATGCCAAAGCCAAGGCCTAATAAGGCTTCTTTGTTGACCGTAGACCTCTTGGACAAGCTTCCTAATTTGCATTGTACAGCGGTTGAGGTTGTGTAATTCCAAAAACACCAACAGCCTTTCTTTTTTTTTTTTTTCTCCCCTTTTGTTTTGGTATAAATTTTCCCCTTTTATCAGTGAGTATTCTCAATTATCCATACACATGTATGTAAAAATAACTTGTAGAAAACGAATGCGCAATTCAAAGCTGCTCTTCAACTTCATACGTCTCTATTTAACATATAAACATAATTTCCATCTTTATATATATATATATATAAAAGGTTTTGCTATCCATTACCCTTAATGAATAAGTTATAATTAATTTTGTTTGAAAAACTATTCTATGACATAAATTATGTGTTTTTTTTACTTATAATCAACAAGCTCTCTCTTAATAGAAGATTTTAGTAAAATTAATTTTTTTAATAACTACTTTATACATGTTTTTTTCGTATTTATTAATTTATATATTCAATATCATATAACTTTTTAAATAATATCTAAATATTAAATCATTTTTCATGTTTACCTAAACTATTTTCTTCTTCAATTTAATTCATGAAAATTAATCATGATTATATTTGTTGGAAAAATTATTATATAAAATAAATTGTGTGTTTTTTTTTCCTCTCTTAGGGTTTTTATTACAATTTAATTTTAAATTGGTATGTAACAACTCTATTTAATATGGATTACAAATTTATTTACATAAGTTAATGACATTATGAATTAATTTTCATTTTAAAGTTCTATAAAAGATATGACGCATTGTAGATTTATTTTTACCCTTTAGTAATATATAAAAGTCAAAACACAGGTCATATAGCTGCCATATCAGCTTCTTCCATATTTCACATTAAGCCATATAATAAGCCGAACTCACATTCTCAACAATTTTTTATACTTTAATATGTTACATTTATAATTATTATCCTTAAGAGTAATGTTATGTCATACAAAGTCTTTTTCTCATAAAAACATGAGTGAATCCAAGTGACCTTACATGAGTGGCTACTTGATTAAATAAGTAACCGTATATAATTAAGAGAAGGGTTCATTAATCATAGTTGTGGTGGTTACACAACTTTTATAAGTTATTTGTGCAAACAAAAATCGTAGAAGATATCATTTTCCTATTCTTAAAACACATATTCAATTTTTGTTGTTAAAGTTTACTTTTATTAAGATTAAAAATGATTTATGAAAAATATGACGTAACATTTAAATAGATATAAGGTATCATACGTTAATTTAAAAGACAAAATAGAAATGTATCCACGACAATATTTCTATTGATTTAACCATTCGTGATATTTTGTTATGAAAGTTCGAAATTTATTTCTAACATTATTTTTTGAAAGCATTTTTCTATATTAAATATAAAAAATTTAAAAAATTACATATTTAATTATTAATGAGAGATTTTTTCAATTACTAAAATATGTTACAATGAAATTACACATTTAGCGTATAAACATAATTTCCATCTTCATATGTAAAACCAAAAAGACTCTTCCCGACTAACCAAAAACATAGTTACGCATTAATGTAGGCAGGATACAAGTTTTTTTGTCTGGGAAACAAACAAAAATATTTTGGCTTTGGGGGAATAATATTAGCACCATCTTATTAATTTTTTTTTTCTGAAAAGTACATTCAAAGTTTTAATGAACTCAGCCCAATTGAACCCATATTCTATCCTCTAACATGTATTGGACTCGACGGATAATGTTATATCAGTCCAACACTCTCAAAGCTGTTGGGTTTTATTGACAAAAAACAAATAAAGAGTGCGTGGGGTTTGGTATGCTTAATTTGCCCAAGTACGAAACCAATTCGTGTGCGTACGAACCGTACCATACCCATACCTTTGCCATTAGTTTAGGGTTGTTTTTTTTATAAAAAAATGGGTCTTGATAGTTAAAGTTATTGGACGTAAAAAATAATGAGTACCTTGTTCTGTCTTGTCTTGTGAGAATACAAAAGAATTACACATTTAATATCTTTTTACTATATTTAGATTTTTAAATAGTACCCTTAAGGCACTAAATATTATTTTGTCTAAAAAAATATTAATTAGGGATCGAATCCAGATATCCATACATTATGTCTCAATGTGTTCATTAACTAAATTATATTGGTGAGATAATTTAGAGTTGTTTGATTAATGCAAATTATTTAAAATTAATTTCAATTATAAAGCATATAATTGTTCCTTTTTCTTATAAAATTTAAAAGACATGCGTTTTAGCATTATTTAAATTTAATTTTTTTAATTATTTCAATTTACTTTTAAAATATGGCTTAAATGTAAATTTTTATAATAGAAAAAATATTAAGAGATTTCTTATGATTTAAAAGTTAATAATGATTTTGAGTGGCTCAACTAAAGTTAGTGTTTTGGCTAAGATTGTGGAGTAAATTACTAGAGGAGATTTGTCGCACAAATCTTATAAGTCTAGCCTTTTTACTTGTCGTGTGTTTCTTATGTGTCCATATGAGCTTTTCTTATCTGGAAAATGTTAAATAATGTTCTTAGGACACATATTAAAGATATAAAAATAATACTTTTTTTGTTTTAAAATGTAAGATTCTTTAGAGAGTTTTTGTTTGTCCTATTTTATAAGATTTTGAAAAAAAATTTGTGCACGTTTAATTTTTTTTACCATTATACCCTTGCTACTTAACTAATTTTCAGAACATTAATTAAGAGAGATGTGATAGAAAGAGATTGAAAGGGTAAATTTGAAAACTAATACTTTTTGTTAGACAAATTTAATGCATTTAACTAAATTAACCATTTTTCTTAATTCCCGCGATATTGGTCTAGGGGGTCTTACATTTTAGGACGGAGGGAGTAATATTTTATCGGATTGATAAAATTTATTGTCTCAAAAGTTAAAAATTATTCAATGAACACTTTTTATAGTAAGTCAAAGCATTAAAAAAGTGTAGTTATTACACCTTAACAAGTGTCCTTAGGGTACCATTTAACAAAACTCTTTTTATGAGGGTCTATCTATTCTCTACCTATGCTAAAGTCTTTTTATATGATCTTTTTACTTATAAAAAGATTAATCTTCAATTATCGGCTAGAGAATACTCTTGGTGACACTAAAAAAGCTACGACTTTATTTTTGGGCATGATAATTGTCATTATGAGATATCTTGGTTGATTAATATTATCTCTGATCCAAAATATAAGTCCCTAACTTCTTTTTGCTTTAGTTCACATTATAAGCCCCTACACATAAATTTAGAGATATTTATTATGTTTTTTCAATTATTTGATGTTTCCAAAGTTAGACCACCAATAAAAGATGATAGAATTTAAAATTTGTAAGGTTAAAACTAGACAAAAATAATTAATACTTCTAAAATAATAATTTAACTACTTTTCTTAAACTTTACAAACATTGCTAGCGACTTATATTTTGGGAGATAGTGTGTGTTATCTCTAATTGGAGAATTTGATTAATTGATACTCCTTTGAGTCCTATATGAACCACTTCTAACTGAATTATCGGAATTAAACAGTGGTAGTTAGCTCATTAAATTTGTCAAAAAATATGTTAATAAAAGCTTTAGTCATTTAATGTATTTTTCTTTATCTTATTTAACTCTCTTTCTCACTCTATTACTAATTCAATCATTTATAATAAATTAATTGATAACTTATAATAATAAGAACTAAAAATATTTCTAAAAAATGAGCTATATATAGCAGCGAAAGGAGTAGCAGTTATTCCCATTCAGAGAGTCTAGATTTTGTATTTAATGTTGGGATCTTGAGTTTAATGCATTATGCATATCTCAAAAGTATTTGAAGATAAAAATATCATATGTAATTTAACAAAAAAAAAAAAAAAACGACATATGTACATGTTTGTTTCAATTTTTTTTTAAAGTTTGAGACATGTTTTATTTTTTTGGGGAATACTTGTGGGCTTTTGGCATATTTAATTATTAAAAAAACATTTAATTCTATTATGATATACTACTGTTTTTAAAATAATTTTTAATATTAATTTTTATAGGTCTTTCGATGATTTATTAAAGTATAATAAAAACAGCTTTGACATAACAAAAAGATTATGCATTTAATAATTTTCACATTTTTAAAACAATAAATTTTCACATGTTGAATAAAATATATTTATTTATGAATTATTAACTAATATTTTTAAATTAATCCAAAGGGTTGGCTTAGCGGTGTAAAGTCCCGCTAAGTTCATAGGAGAGACGATCCACAGTGGGAGGTCTCGTGTGGCTGACGCGAACGAGATTAGTCTCATCATAAGGGTGAGGAAACCTGTGATTATACCAAAAAAAACTAATATTCTTAAATTATTACTCCCTCCGTTCTTAATTATAAGATGTCTTTTATAAAGTTTTGATGTTACTTTTTACAAGATGTTTTATAATTTCTATGAAACATTTATTACTTGTTTTCTTATTTACCCCTATTAAATACTCCCTCCATACTATATATAGGTCACCTTCTAAAAGAAATTTTTGTTGCTTAATAACTCATTAATGCCTGTTTTTCCATTTGACCCTTCTACAGTTTTCAAATATTCAATTAACAATAAAATGAGAAACAGAGTGAATTAAGAGAAAGAAAAATATATTAATTAACCAAAACATTTTCTAGCATATTTATATTGAGAGTATAGTTGAAAAAAGATTCTATTTTAGACAAATTTGATAAGCTAACTATCATTACTTAATTTTGATAATTCGGTTAGAAATTACTTATATTTAAAACGAGAATACATTGACTATTTGTACTTTTTAACTGTAATTAGTAATATTCATTGAAGAATAAAAATAATATGTTATATAGTTTTTTTAAAAATCAAAAAATTAACTAAATTAATTATTTTTATTGACATGTGTGATATGGTTAAAAATGTGATCGGAGGTAGTAGTTGATATTTTTTATTTTTTATTTACGAGTTGTTTAATTAATTATTTTAAAAAAAATTCAAATAAAAAATGTTAACTGCACAGATAACATGAGAAAGCGGATCCGTACATCATTCTCTCGGATAGTGACAGATGGATAGTTGGATTCCTGCAGTCACCAACTTTTCAATATTTCTCTTTCTTTCCTTCATTTCATTTGCATTCATTCCGAAAACAAAATGGAACAACCAAAATTAAATTGTATCTCCGTTTTCTCTGACTTTCTTCCAATGGTCCCCACATTCCACCACCGCACCCTAACCTAACCCATCACCACTATCTCCCTCTCCCTCTCCCTTAGCACATGCCTTATTATTACTATCCCTATCCCTATCCCTATCCCTATTCATTCATATTTCAATTTCATACACACATCCAACAACATGTACTCAATGTTTGATTCTTCACCACCTTTCTTTTTTCCTTTAATTGAAATCAAATTTATTTATTGCTCCCAATTTCATAGTATAGGAGTATCTTTGTGTTGTATTGACCCTACTAAATTTGCACTATATTAAAAATTGGAAGAGGAAAATAGAAAATAGAAAATTAAAATTAATTAAATTAAGAAAGTGATCCTCTCTACCTGTCTTTCTCTTTCTTTGTGGAAAAAAGATGGAATTCGGTGCAGCATTTTTCTGGCCCAGCCAACGTACAAGCTCCTATTCTGAAACACAAACACCCTTTCTAGCGTAGCCATTTGATTTATCCACCTCGGTGAAAGCCTTGAAACCCTTCAGGTAATGCTTTCTTCGTTGTTTTTCCTGTGTTTGTTTGTGATTCTTTTAATAAATACAATGCTTGTTTTAATTATCAACACAAATTAGGCATTTTTTGTGGGGTTCCTGTTCATTTTAATTGTTTTTTTTATTTCATTGGATAAAATAATTTATTGAGATATCTGTGTGAGATTTTCCAGGCTTTTACGGAAGGTGGGATTCTACTAGAAGGGGTGTTGGCTGTTGAGTTTACGGAAGGTCACTTCCCCTGATTAGCTTTTCTATTTCCTCTATCTGCAGTTTTTAATTCAACCAATCCTCCCATTTTTTTGGTCCCCAAATGGAAAATTTTGATTTTTTGTGATTCCTGCCCTAATATTTGTTGATGGGTCTGCAGAAATCAATCACCCATTTGCAGGCAGAGATTGAGGAGTTTTGTAAGCAAAACATCTTTATAAGGTTTCTGTAGGAAGGAATAGTGTGGAATAAGATGGAGGAAGGTAGGAATTCATGGATAAGGAGGACAAAATTCTCTCACACAGTGTGCCATCGTTTCGATCCTTCTAGATTAGGCTGTTTTCCTCTCGGCATTGAGTCAGAGCAAAAATCAAACCCTTCTTCACAGGTTCAGAGAAACCCCATTACAAACAAGCAAAGATCCTTGTCACCATTGCCTCAAACTCTTCTCTCTGAGGCCTTCAAAGAAGCTAGAAATGAACAGAAGAGGTTCTCAACGCCAGGTCCTCGTAGGGATAAGAGGATTATGGGAAAGGTTTTGAACAAGGATTCTAGTGAAACTAAGGTGTCAAGTTCAAATTTGCCTCCCAATAGATCAAATTTGCCTTCCAATAGTCCAAATAGGCAATTGAAGTCGAAGCAGCAGCGCAAGGATGCGGCATGGACTAAATGTTTTGAAAATGGTGGAGGAAAGGTTAGTGCCGTGGAAATGGCTGAAGAATGGACTGTTGATATGTCTAAGCTGTATATTGGACTTAGGTTTGCTCATGGAGCTCATAGTAGACTTTACCATGGTGTATATAAGGATGAGCCCGTCGCTGTTAAGCTCATTATGGTACCTGATGATGACGAAAATGGAAACTTGGCTACTCGATTAGAGAAACAGTTCATTAGAGAAGTCTCACTTTTATCTCGCCTGCACCATCAAAATGTTATAAAGGTGATAGCATAATCTTTTGTCTTGTTCTGTGTATTCTGTTTGCTAAGTATATCTGCATTTATATGTTTATTGAATAAGGTTAGTAACTTCGTGTATTATTTGTTTTGTAACCTATGTTGCACGGTTATGGAAAATTAGTTACGATACAGGTATGCAGATACGACAACTCTTAAAAATAATACTACAAAGTAATGGTATTACAAAGTATTGGTATCCGATACTGGTACCGAGCGTCGTCAATTTTGTTGTATCTGTGCATCATAGTTTTGTACTAATTGCTGAATTTTACCCTTCAATCATGTTGAAATAACAAGTTTTAAAAGTAAGCATGCTACTTTGTATATCCTTTCTCCATTATTTTTGTCTGACTGAGCAGTTTATATCATGTTAAGATAATTGATGACGAGGCTAATTAATTATTATCTCATAATTATTTTTATCCTGATTACAGTTCTTAGCAGCATGCAGAATGCCACAGGTTTATTGTATTATAACAGAATATCTACCGGAAGGTTCCTTAAGGGCATATTTACATAAGTTGGAGCGCAGAACTATTTCTCTAGAAAAGCTAATAGCTTTTTCCCTGGATATTGCTCGTGGAATGGAATACACACATTCTCAAGGTGTGATTCATCGAGACCTTAAACCAGAGAATATCCTTATTAATAGTGACTCTCACCTTAAAATTGCTGATTTTGGCATTGCGTGTGAGGAGGCATTCTGTGACTTATTGTCTGATGATCCTGGCACCTACCGTTGGATGGCACCCGAGATGATCAAACGTAAATCCTATGGGAGAAAGGTTGATGTCTACACTTTTGGGCTTATCGTATGGGAAATGTTGACTGGAACAATACCATATGAAGATATGAATCCAATCCAGGCTGCTTTTGCCGTAGTAAACAAGGTATGTTCCTTTGTAATTAAATCACCTAGGTTCATAATGTGAATATCATGACCTTTAATATTGATCACTGCATCATTCGTTGCTAGTCCTCATTGTAGAGGTTCTGTATTATCCTGCACTTTAATGAATCGTTCTTTGAGCAGACTGCCTTGGCATTTTCTCAAATGCCGAGGAATGTTTCACGACCCCTTTTTACTCCATAAAACCCTTTTCCTATGGATTCTTCTTGTCTTTTGGTGTTTGAGATCGTTTCATACCTCTAAGTAATGCACTAATGCAAATTGGAATGATCCACTTGGCTTGCAAGGTCTAGACAATGCATGCTCAATTAATGTTTCTTCTGTATGTTCACTTTCTGAGGAAATCAAACACTAATGCTGCCAAATGAAATCCAATCAATTTTATTCCCTTCGCATAAAGTAAACTAAATTTTGTAGGAAAACCAAGTGTTTTTGATATATAGCCAAAAGCTTTGGTTAAGTGCCTCCTTTGCTTTGAAAACAGATGTGTAGCAATGCAAATTCTATTAGTCCTTACTTGACATGGGTGACCAGGATCCAAAAGGAAATCAAATTGACGTATAAATTATACATATGGTTTCTAAACAGCTAACTAGTATTTATTACTATAATTATATATTATTAATACATTTATATAAATTATTACTTATCCTCTACTTCATGGAGTGATATAACATTGTCGCTGATAGATTACTAATAGAGCTGATTTATTTCATAGGGTTAACAAATCTGTGTGCAACTGGGGGGAAAATGTTTAGCAAACAGTTTTATTTCTTTTTGATAATTGATTTATCTGAATTCAGAGCGAAGTTTAGATGGTCAGCCACCTTTTATATGTTATTCCATCTCTCTTATGTTGAAACTCAAATGACAGAGTATGCTTGTGCACTTCTAATATTTCTGTAATGTGGTTTTTGTTTTTCTTAAGAATTCAAGGCTGGTCATTCCTTCAAACTGCCCATCTGCTATGCGAGCTTTAATTGAGCAATGTTGGTCGTTGCAACCGGATAAGAGGCCTGAGTTTTGGCAGATTGTTAAGGTATTAGAGCAATTTGAATCCTCTCTTGCCCGTGATGGAACACTCACCCTGGTGGAAAACCCTTGTAGCCAAGACCATAAAAAGGGACTTCGTCACTGGATCCAAAAGCTTGGTCCCTTGCATCAAAATTGTGGCCACGTGCCCAAACCCAAATTCACATGAATCTTCAAAGTGTCCTGGCTTTTGTAGCATACCAGGTCCATTGTAATTGTAATTGTAATTAGAAATGAAAGGTTTGTTTTTGAGGTTCTTTGGTTGTAGTCCACCTTATAGATTCATGTGATAGTAATTGATTTGTAGGTCTGCTCATCAAGGTGAAAGCATCTTTTGTAATCAACTTATGTCAATGTGTTTTCATGTGTAGTCGAAGTTACAGTTAATACCCAAAAATAACACCCCCTTCCTCCTTCCTAAGCGAATTTTTTTGTTCCGTTATGATATGATGACTATACTTCAACTAGGTTTGTTGTTTTCTTGTTTTAGATTTTAATGTTTTTTTTGGTTTTATGGGGGTACTCCTAAAGTCGTAATTGGTTTTTCTGATGACAAAGTTCTATTTCTTCATTTGATGTGTTTTTCCTTTTTTTTTTACTGATGTCCAGAATAATGCATACAGAACCAGAGTGAGTTGCTTCGTAACTCTACATTTTGCTTTGTTAATAGCACTTTGTATTACCCATTTGCATCATGAAATTGAAGCGATTATCGTCAGATGCTTGATGCTTTCTTTGTTTTATACACGAGTTTAGAGAAGGGAAAGCAAGGGAATATGCTACTGGAAGAAAATTATCTCTTGTTTGAACTTTGCTATATATTTTTAACTTTTAAATGGAAAGGAAGTAATCTGGAGGGATAACAATAGGTACCATCACGTCCTTATCCTATGAATTAATTTTGGTATTAATTAATGGAAATTAAGATAATTTTCAATAATAATATATGGGGTTGAGTGAAGTCGTTTAAATTAAGGTTAGTTTTTCAGTTTGGTTAAAACACTCTAATATGCTGTCCTTCTCTTCATTTTCATTTTCTGATTAGTGTATGTGTCCTTTTAGTTGTTTAGTGGCTTGAGGATTTGTTGTAATGTTTCATGTAGATTTTGTACTCTTTTAATATAATTTTAATCGCTTATAAAAAAAATGAGCATTGATTAATGTTTATTAGTTATTTAAAATATCTATGGTATGGTTTATCTGAAAAATGGCGTCGACTAAGATGGTCCCTGTTGGGATAGGGGTATTAATACAAAATAGAATTAAACAATTGCAACGGAACCCTTATCAATGGAGAACTCACAACTTTAACGAACAAATTATGATCATCGAGTTGGACCTTAGTAACAACCAATTGGCTTGTGAGTTCCCAAATGAGTGCTTCAGGCCAAGCAAAACCAAAAGGTGTTCTTTGATAATAAATTCATCAATATCCACGACTCAATTCCCTCCCACATGTTTCAGCTTAATTTCATTGTGGTTTTCGTGATGTGAGGTTCAGTGGCTAGTTGCTAACCATGTTACTCAATCAAGCCAAACTACGGTTACAATATGTTGAGTTAGATTTAACAGAGTTGAGTAAGTTGGGACGGATTGCAATATTGAAAAAAGATTGGGGCTCACTGCTTTTTTGGCAAACCTTAAGGGTGATTTCTGTTATTTACCCAAAAATATTTGTTACCTAGAACCGCATGAAAAACGTATCGTGCAGTCCACTATCAGAAGAGTGAACATGTCAAAAAGGAAACAGAAAAAGGATCGGTGAAGAACAGACAGATAATTGTTTTGCTCTGTTTAGTTTCTCTCTAGTATTTTTTTTTATTTTTTAAGAAAATATGGACATAGAATAAAATTTTAAATAGTAAAAAATAGCATTAATAAGCCTTTTTTTATACATCACAAAATAATTCTTAAATTCATTTTTTGGTCACATTCACAAATTCATTTAGATGCATTAATGGAGATTTTTTTTTTTTTAACTAGTACTGATTCATATCAATGTGGCAATTTCGTGCACGTGGAAAATAACGTTTTCCCATACTTGTCCGATAATTGGTGGACAGAATGTCCATTACAGGATGAGGTATAATGTTGATGTAACCTACATGACGTCAAGTTTATAGTCTCATCACTGAGAAAAAGAAAAACCAATAAATAATTTTTTTAAAATATAAAACTTTACCTATTTCCATTTTAAGGTTTACTTTATACTTACACTTTATATTTTTTATAATATTTGTATACTAAAAGACTTTAAGTTTTTTTACTCAAGTTGTGATTCTTAGATATTTAATTTTAAAAATGAAAATAGATATCAAGGGTTTGTTTGAAGTAGTTTTTATTTTTAGTTTTTAAAAGTTGTATTATAAAACAATTTTTAAAAATCGTTTTAAAAAAAAAGTTAGAATAGTTTTCAATATAAAGTTGCGTGTAAATTCTAAAAACTGAAAACCAAAACAAGGTTTAGATGCTTTCAAATTTTGGTTTTTAAATATTGAAAAATAAAAATAATTTCCGAAAACTGGTTTTGAAAATTCATTTGCTAAACAAGTTTTTTAGTTTTCTATTTTTAAAAACAGAAAACTGTCTTCAAAAATAGAAATCAAACAAGTCCTAATACTCTAAATTTGATATTGTCACTTTTATTCTTAGGCTCTCTTGTAAGACCTTTTATATTAAAATAAAAAATTATAAATAAAAGCAACAATATTAAATTTTGAATGACAATATCTATTTTTTTAAAAAAATTGTTCAGTAATAACTCAAATACTAGTTAACCAAGTGATTATTCAGGTTGGTATGACACTGTCTTGAAATTGATGTGTTATATGTTTGAATTTCACCTGTCATCTAATTGGAGAGTAAATTAAATTCACCTAAATAGTTTTTTATCCCAACTATTTATGTTTAAAATTTGGACACCATCTATTCTCACTTTAAAATTTCTTGTGAAAAATGCCTAATTTACATATATTCCTCAACATTAAAATAATTTTGTCCATAATATTAATTAAATTATATATTTAATTTGTATAAGATAATATTTTTTCAATAGATGTTAAATAATATTTTTAGTTTGTATCTCATACTTGATAATAAACAGTTCCCTATTTCCACCAAAAAAAAAAAAAACAGTTCCCTACCTAAAAAGGCGCTTGTCTCATTATACGGTGGATATTCCTAATTTTTCTAAAAATAGACAAATATATCATATTTTTACTTTTTTTTAGTACAAATAGGAGTATTGAGATTTAAATTTAAAATCTTGGAGAGGTTAATTTGTACCTACTAAACCTGTAACCAGTAATGTAGTGTCCAATCTAAACTTAAAAGTATCACATATTTTAAAAAGAAGCAGAATTTATCGTAAACAGTTAAAAAAATAAATTAGGTTGGCACACACTAATAATATTCAAAGTACATTTGGAAGACATTTTCAAACACATATTGTCACACATTATATATATATATATATATATATATATATATATATATATATATAATATATATTAATAAAAAAATGAAGTATGATCAAGATACTGAATTAATTTAAATTACTCTAGATTAACTGTGTTAGTGGATTTAATTTTCTTATATATAATAAATAATGAAAGCAGATCAATTTATTTGAACTTAAGATTTTATGTAAATTACTTAAATCTTCAACTACTGAACCGATCCTAACAAGTGTTTGTGGTCGTGGATATATTTATTTAAAGTTGAACTTAAGATTTTATGTAAATTACTCAAGCCTTCAGCTACTAAGTCGATCCCAACGAATATTTGTGGATAAATTTATATGGGACAACTCAAATGAGACATATGATTTTATCATATGATTGAATTTGGGCTTTTCGATTTAATTATAACTAGTAGTTAGGATTAAACATTTTTAAAATCATTTAAAATTCATGTGATTTAATAACAAAAAAAAGTCATGTGATTTTTTTAAAATAAGAGTCACATTATTTTTTAAAAATTATGATATTTTAATCTCAGCCATTTATAATAAGATTAAAAAGTTAAGAGATCACTCCTTTCACCCTCATATAAAATCATTTTTCTCGTATGAGTCATCCCCACATTTACAAACAGCTAATGATTTTTTATGTTAAATTTTTTATTTAATATTAGGATCATTATAAACATAAAGTTTCAAGAAAACCAAAATCATATAATTTTCTAAAAGAAATTTGTTTGTTTACATTTTTGTTACAAGAAAGAATAATTTAAAAAAATAAGAATTTTTTGTTTATGTCAGATTTGCGATAAAATATAAAATTATTACATATAAAAGTATTTCTAAAAAAAAAAGTTAAATTACCCAAACCGACACAATTGTTTAATTCAATTGTATTGTGTTAGATATCACTTCACTTAAAAAAAAAAACAAAAGAAAGCGAAGATAATGATAACTTTCCTCTTTTCATGTTTGTGGCTGTGGTAGGAATTTGAATGGCTAATCCACTTTATAAAGACTGCTGTAAGGTTATTGTTTATTATCACTTTAAATTGTCGATTGTTATTTTTTTAATATTTTTTATTTAAAATACATTTTTAATTAATAAAATTAAAATATAAATATTTAATATTAATAAACAATTAAAGAAGAGTAATAATGAATAAAATAAAGTAACAAGAGAACATATCAAATAAGAGGGATTATTCTTATATGAGACAGTAAAAGTGAAAAGAATAAATTTACGCTATACAACTAAATATGGATGATCATGATTTAAAATTTTTAAACTTTTTAATGAAGTTACGTGATTTTTTAAAAAGACTTACATAACTCGCTTAAGTAAATCTCAATTTAAAAATTTTTAATCATAATCTTTCAGATTTAATTATATGACCTAAATTTACTCTTCAAAATAATTCCTCTCATTTAATATATCATTACAGTAACAATAACATTAAAGAGATGAGTCAAATGACCAATAACCAAAAAAAAAAAAAGCAAGGGAATGATTGAGCAATTCGGCACATTTTTTTGAAATAATTTAGCAATTAAAACAGATGAATTTGGGCAAGACAACAGGTTAGTTTTAAAATTATTTTTTAGACTATTTATATTATTACATGCTAGATTTTTGTATACAACTAAAAAATAATGATAAACTAAAATCAAATAAAAGACAATTATCCTAATCATATAATTCAATTGACGAATATATGTGTTTTGATGGATTGAATTTGCTACTGTTATAACAACAAGCGATTTTTAATCTAACGGTTGTAATAATAATAACATGTTTTTTATAAGAGATTGTGTTTAATTCTTTATTAATGTAGTAATTTTTATGTGTTTTGATGGATTGAATTTGCTGCTGTTATAACAACATGCGATTATCAATCTAACGGTTGTAATAATAATAACATGTTTTTTATAAGAGATTGTGTTTAATTCTTTATTAATGTAGTAGTTTTTATGAAAAAATAAAGAAAAGAAAAAACAATTAAATAAGAGGCTAGAGGTCGTCTTGTGGAAAGTGCCGCAAAAGAAAGAAGTCATTATGTTATCTCTTCTATTGTTCATGTGACGCCACAAGAGTAGTGACATGGTGTGAATTTACATAATGAAATTGTAAGATTATTATTTTTCAATATAATAGAATAAACAAAATTGTAAAAATAGAAGAATTAGAACTTAAATTAAAATAAAATATAAAAATATTTAAAGTTAAAAAAAAAGACTAAATTATTACATTGGTCCTCCAAAGTATACATGCCATTGCCATCAATGTAGTTTTTCTTCTTTTAATATTTTTTTGACAATATGTTAGTTTTATCATGATGACTAAGTCTGCGGTTGATTTTTCGTTAGTAAAATTTCATTTGATTAAAAGTGAGTTTAATGAAAGTAAGTTAAATTAAAAGTTAGTTTAGTTCAACGGGATTTATATTTGAATATTTTCAATTAAAAGTAAGTTTGACAAATTAAATATTATTTGGATAAAAAATTATAAGTAAGTTTATAAACTAAAAATTCTTTAAATCAACCTTTACCAAACTGAAAAAAACCTTCATAGTTTCGTTGAATAAAAATGAATTCAACTTATATTTGTTGCTAAACTTAATTTTATTAATTGGACACAACTAAAAATCAAATAAAATAACACTTAATTTCATGCCGCTAAAATACTTTTTCTTAACCCAACTCAAATAAAAAAAAAAAAACACTAAGAATAACATCAAAGTTGAAAACACCCTCGAAATTATTATGTATAAAAAAACTACCCTTCAAATTAAGTCATTTGAAATTTGAAGTCATTGGAAATATCATTTTAATGTTACTTTAATTTACTTTAAATATGATTTAAATGTTGCAACTATTTTCAGCATTTCAAAAGCTTTGAAAGTGTAAGACCCTCACAAATGCCTCATTTTTGTTTGGCAATTGCTGCGTCGGGTAATTCCCAATAAATTCAATTTACATGCATTTTATTTTTTTTTTGAATTGTGAAGTGTCAACCTCTTTATGGAATCAAAAGGCTTGGGTTTTAATCTGTTTTGTAAAATGACTTATGAGCAATCTTTTTTGAATGGCATGATTAATTCTATGGTAAAAAATGGGAAAGTGTTTCGCTGTGATTTGGATCGCTGTTGTTTGGACCATTGAGTTATATCACAACAATATCATATTTAATAATGATGTTTTGAATACTATGAAATTGCTGTATAAAATTAAATTAAGAAGTTAGAAATAATTGGTTAATGTAGAAGGGATTGTCAACATCCTTATCAGTTTGGGAGTTGAATTCATTACTTTGTATTAATAAAATTTGTTTTTAACTTATGATATGTTAGTCTGTTCAATGTAATTGTATTTTAAATTTGAGATATTCCTTATACTCCCATATTAATATATTGCTTTCGATGGGGTTAATCTTAGAAAAATTTTCCCCACTACATGAGTAGAGACATGATCGTCCGGTATCTAATAATATATGTTCTCAATAAATAATTTTTTTTATAGGAAAATAATAAAGTTGGGGATCGAATCTCATACTTCCAAATACATGTCTTCATGTGTTCTCACCAATTGAACCACATGACTGAAACTCAATAAATAAAAATTGATATGCCATTAAAAATAAATAAAATAAGAATATTATTTTTTATCAAGTGTTATTTTTTTATTGGAAAAACACAACGAAAATTATTTTAAAATGAGTTTTTCAACCACTGTAGAGAACTTTATTTTTGTGATTAACTTCCGTTTTCACTCGGCCAAATTGAAAATTTTACAGGAAACTCAAGTACCTATTTTAATCGTTCTTTAAAGTTTCACTAATTAATATTATGTTAGAGTGAATTAAAATTTTCTTTTAATTCTCATTTATTAAAGTTAATTACTATTAATAAAAATATTTGTGTTACATTTAATTATAGATAAAATTGTAAAAGACTCGTAAATAATTTTAAAATCAATACATTAACAACTTTTTTTTAAATTGTATGAAAAATTGTTATGGACTTATATTATGAAATAGATGGAGTGAAAACTAAAATAGAATTTTTTATTAATGGTTTGTTTGGATGAAAGATAAGAAAATTACATTTTTTTTTTGTTTGGCATAAGAGAATTTTTTTTTCAGTTTTTCATGTTACTATTTTTCTTGCTCTCCCATTATTTATTTATTTATTTGTCTCTACTATGGCATGAAGTAAAGTGATAAGCTAATAATTAAACTTGATTTGAAAAGAGATAATTTCAATTGGAGGCAGGACATAGAGCCCCACCACCACCACCATTAGAATCACTAAACTTTGATCAGTAGCATCTAATAATATTACATCTTGCTTTTTTAAAAGACACAGCAACCATTCCAAGTTACAGATGGTGACAACTTTTATAAGAGAAGCGTTCTGTTTCCAGTTTCCATGGAACAACAAACATTTTCTTCTGTTCAAGTTTCATTACCACAACTCCTGTGGATGGATCAGCAGATTCAGAACAACCCTCCACCTACTTCATCAAGAATTGATCGCAAATTCATTGAGAGGAATAGAAGAGATCAAATGAAAACTCTGTTTCGCAACCTCACCTCTCTTCTCCCTCATCAAACCTCAAGGGTTTTCATTTTTCCCTCTTTTCTTTAAATTCCTGTACCTAAACCCTAAACTACAATTCTGCGCGTGTTTTCAAATAAATCAAATCAAGTCAATAATGAAAGTTAATATTAGTTTTCAATAAAATATGAATCCATTTCAATAAAATTAATATTAGTTTTCATGATTTTTCTTTAATTTTGATTTGTTCCCACATACAGAGTTTGACGTGTAAACTGAGTTTTTTATTTTTATTTTTTATTTAGCATACAATATGCTTGAATGCTTGATAAAATCACGGTGGTTGAGTTATTTTTCAACTTGATTTTGAATTTCGAACCATGCTTTCGGAGATCGAATTGTGATTTATACAGATTACAAACTAAACACAATCGTTTTTTTTTATATGCTAAACACACACTCTCACACTACACTACTCCTAAATCTATTCCACCGAGAATTGAACTCCACACCTTGAACTTCAAGAATTCTTCCTTATGCCACTTGAGCTACAAACTCCAAGCACTAAACACATAGTTTGATTCGATGCAGGAGGCAATTTCAATGCCGGATCAAGTGGAGGAAGCCACAAACTACATAAAGAAATTGCAGATGAACGTGGAGAAAATGAAGGAGAAGAAGAACATGCTACTGGGAAGTGATGAAAGCACTAATGTGAGAATGAAAGAAGGAAAAACCATTGGGTTAATATCTCCACAAATTGAAATCCAACAAATGGGCATAGCCTTACAGGTTGTTCTAATTACTGGCTTGGATTCTCAGTTCATGTTCACTGAAACCATTCGTGTTCTTTCTGAAGACGGTGTAGACATTGTTAATGCCACCTATAAATTCATTGAAGATAGAGTTTTCCATTCAATTCACTGCCAGGTCAGTTATAAATTATAAGTAGAAATAAAAGTTAATTTTGTTCCTTGTACTTTATCACCAATTTAATTTCTCAACAAATTTTACTATTAGTTATTTGCAGATTGAATCATTAAATTACTCATTTGTTTATAATCAAAATTCAATTTGATGTGTACGATAGATTGGTTTTGAATCCATTGTTGAAATATCAGTCAAACAGTTGAGAATGAAGAGGAACCGTCCCAATCTAGATTTTAAAATATTTGGTGAAATTTTTCTTCAATTTAGTAATATTTTAATATTTAAAAGACTAGTCTAGTAGTACTTCAATCTTTCTTTGAATTAAAGTCATTACGAGTCCTTCAAAGATATTCTCATTATCAAATTGGTTTTAAAAGATTGAAATATCATCTAATACAAATGAAAAATTAATCTAGTGATATTTTTAATTTTTTGAAGGCAGAAATGATGTCAAAAAGTATTTTGAAAAACTAAATTGATAATATTTATATCTTTGGTGAATCAAAATTATGTTTATTTATAATAAGTGTTTCTTTTATTGTATCAAAGAAGTTGATAATTGGTAATTGTTTTATGTAATTTGTGTCAACTAACTCTGATGTGGCTTAAATTTTCAGGTAGGGGAGTCCAGCAATGTTGCTGAAAGGATATCTGAGAGATTAAACAAGTTTATCTATGATCCTAGCCATAATTAATGCCTTTTGAATGTAATGTGCTAGTAACTATAATATATTTTGTTGGAAATAAAAAATGAATGACTTTAAGAAAAGAATTATAACAATATTATACCATTTTATTACTACTAATACGCAAATTTTATATTATCTCTGTTTCTTTCTAGGCTTCAATGAAATCTGTCTGAATTGACCATATAGATTGAGTGAAACAAAAGATATCCCATTTAATACTACCATATAAGGCAGGAACCTTCAAATATGGGACCATGACAAACAAATTAATTACAGAGTACATACATAGAGCTGTTTAGATTCTGCTTTTCTTTTTGCTTTCAGCTTTATACACAAGTCGCAAAAATTTATGGAAAAGGTCATTAATTTAATATACATATATTTAATTAGTGTTATCCGTGTTCTTGTAGGCTTGTTTGCAGAAAAAAACAAACATATAAAATAAAGAAAAGAAAACAACGAATCTAATCATGATGCTTTTTGCCATTTAACTTCATGGGGTTAACTATGGAAAAATAAATTGAAAGATTTGATTTTTGTTACCCAAATAGTATTGTTGGTCCAGTGAACACTACTGTTTTTTGTGTTTGTATATATAGTACAGAGTACAGACACTAAGTCATAAAATAACAATAACGATACTGTAATGTCTAAGTACCTGCTCTTGTTGATATCAATTTGGCAATTTATATGTTCAGAACTTGGTTAAAAGTGATTTCTAGAATCTATTGTATTTGTTTTAGATTTCAATGGAATGAAATGGAAAACAAAATAAAAAATTATTGTAAATCAAGACACTTTTAAAAGAAGAGATAAGTTGTAACTTATGATTCGTGTTTCGATTTGTATGTAATGATTTTATAAAATTTTAAACAAACAGATCTTCTTGACTATGGAATAGCAACGCACCAAAATAAAATATATTCCAATGTGAATAATTTTCAACATAAATCAAAGAATTTTACGAATTTAAAATTAGCCTTTTAGATTTCAATAACTACACATGACAAGATGTGAAACTAATCACAAAATACAAATAAATGGTTATGATTATTCTACGAAATTCGTAAAATAAAACTCGTGCACTTTTCAGCATTTTCGTTTATATTATATTATACTATTTTATATATAGGACAATTCCATTACTAATAACGCTATGAGTGATTCAGCTGATATTCTAAATGTAAGATTTTACAAAAAATATTTTTATCCCTATTTAATTTGTTGTTATAAAATATTTCTGCTATATATGTGAAGATAAGAATAAGAAAGAAGATTTTTTTTAATATTTAATGAGTTTGAAGTAATAAAAAGATAGAAGTAATATTTGATGTTTACAATGAATAAAGCGTTTTTGAAGGGCAATCGGTTTGGAGGATATTGTTTGATGACTTTATGGTGATGTGTGATATATATGTGGACAGTATTAGAAGACGTCATCTTCTATGTTTAAAAGTTTAAGACATGTGCACTATACACAGCTTCCATGATACTCCTATTGTATCATGTCACTAATTAAGTAGGAATTTGGTCAAATCAACATTCACCTCATATTATTTTGATTATTGATTAATAGTTTTACACTTTTACAACTTAGCTTGTACAACAATCCAGAAGATAAGAGACAGTGTAAACTTTTCCTTGCATCCTCCAAACGTATATTTTCTCTCGTCTTATTTATAAGATATTATTTACAAGATTTTTATGATTATTTTTATAAAATATTTTATAATTTTCATGATGTATTTATTGTTTTTTTATCCCTATTAAATGTATTGACTATTTTAACTCATTAATTATAATTGGCTAACACGTTATTCAATAAAGGATAAAAATAATATTTTATATACTTTTTGAGAAAACCAATAAAGTTAACTAAACATAATTACTTTTCTTAATCTGTGTAATTCGGTTGAAAACGTCTTATAAATTAGACCGAAGGGAGTATATAGTAATAACTATTATCAACTTGATCCTACTTATAAAAAGGGTAATGCTATATATTAATTAATGGCTTGTTTTAATTTTAATTTTTAAAATTGTTTTCTATTTTTAAAAATAAGAAATTAAAAAACCTGTTTAACATATAAATTATTTAAAATAGTTTTTTGAGAATAATTTTTACTTTTTAATTTTCTAAATTTACGTACAATAGAGGCAGATTATTTAAGGAGCCAAGAATTCTGCTTGTATATTATTATATACTATATATTACTATTATAAATGTTTAAATAAGATTTTGCATATATATTAAGATTATTTGATACTATTATATTCTTTTCATTTTTATTTATAAGTCCTTAAAGTAACACATACATACATATTAAAAAAAGTGCAAACACCAAAAAAATATATTAACTTTAAAAAAATACACTATTTTTACTATTACTCTTATTAAAAATCAATCAACACTTTCCATAATCTAAAACTAAGGCTAACAAACTATCCAAAATTTCAAATTAATTAAAGGTAAAATTAAAAAAAGTATAATAAATACTCTTTATTTGTATAGTAAAAACTTATAAAAAGAAGCACTCAAAATTCTTTTTAAGTACTTATAATTAATAATATATATAGGGAGTATCAATTATGGAGCCACCTATTTTTAGTCTTTTAGTAAATAGGTAAAAACAAATATGATTGTGCATATATGATATAAACCATACATAGAAAACATTTTAGCAATCACTAATTTTTTTTATAGAAAAGTAATTAATTGAGGATTGAACTTGAATATTCACACACATATTTCAATGTATTTATTAATTGAATTATATGATTCGGACAATCACTTATTTAGTGCATGTTTGGTAGGTGATGTTGGGAATTGATTTTGAAGCATTAAAATTGATTTTAGGTAGTTGATTTGTTGTTTGGTTATGAGTTTAGAAAAAACTAATATTGATTTAGGTTGACAAAATTGATTTTGGTAAAAGCAAGGTAAATCTTATTTTTACGTTAGGTTAAAAATTTTATACTGTATTTTTACTATAAACTTATTTTTAATTAAAAATTTTTTAAATATAAATGATGTTACTTTAAAATCAAATTTTCACAAAATTAATTTTACAAAATCACGTTAATCTAAGATCAATTTTACTACCGCTAAACCCAACACACACTTAAATGTTACTTACTTAGCCACATACAAAAGAATAAAAAAAAAGCGGTGAAAATATAGCTTTTGTCCAATTGAGTCTTATTAGCACATAAAACTTAAAAAATTTATTATTTTTATTTTGTTCCTTTATTTTTTAAGGTTATTTTACTATAGTTCATATTTTTAATGAGATTTATTTTTCTCCTTGACGTTGATAAAACTATTTGTTGATGATTATAATGATTTGAGTAATATAAATTTTAATATAATATTTAATTAATAATTAATGTCCAAATACTTTTTTGAGTAATATAAAATTTAATTGAATATTTAATTAATAATTAATGGCTACTCCTAAAATTTCATCCAAGATTGATCACTGCATACAAAATTATATTAAAAACTATTTTATAATGTAATTTTTAAAAATTAAAAATCAAAACCGTTTCAAATAATTCTTAAGTCTTGTAAAAATTAAAAATTTTAGTATTAATTAAGATTTTTAAAGTTTAAAAGAGTTTTAAAATCTCGTTAATTTAGTTATTAAAAAATAGAAGTTGACACCAACTTAGAACGTAATTAATAATATGTGTTTTTTAAGAGTTTAGTTAATCGATACTTATTATTTTTGAAAACTCATAAAAGAGGAGTTTGTGTAAGATATAGTCTTTAGATCATAAGATTCTCTTGTGGAGGTCTTTTAATCAAGAAAAAACACGATACTAGGAAAGAGACGATAATGATGGAGTATATAGAAAATAAAAGTAAGTTTTGAAATGATGAATTTACTAATCTATTTACTTTCTTTTTGAGATCACTTAACTATTTACATGAACTATTGAAAGAAAAGAAAATCCGAAGCAATACGGCATAATTTTTTTTCCTGAGTTTCAAAGTTTTATTATTGAAGAGAGTATAAAACTCTTGGAATACAAGAGGATAGGTCTATGAATTGATGAGTGTATGAACATATGCATATATAATTAGTCGAGTTTAATCTTCGATTATTGTACTTTATATGAAAAATATCTTACCAAACATTACTTCTTGTTTCATCAAAATCTCTAACCCTATCTTTGGATTAAAAAATTTAGAGATTTTTTTTTTCAGAGTTTAAAATATATGAGAGTAATTTAGACAGTTTAGATAAAAAATTGTATTTAATTATAGGATAAGACTTTACAATTTCACATAAATAACAAATACTCTCAATATTTTTCACAATTTTCAATTCATTAAAATTTTGCATTTGTTCCATCCAAACATAAGTTAAAGGATTATGTTCCACATCTTCCCCCAATAGGTAGGCAAAAGCTCTTTTGCCGTTTGCAACACTCTTTTCTTCTAGATACACCACATTTTATATTTCGCTTTTAGAAATTAATTCTTATGAGTTTTTCTTTATTATTTAATAAGTTTATATCAAAAAAGGATCACTTTTTAAAAATTAATTTTGAAAGTTGTATTTTTTTTTTTTTTGAAATTTTGAGTGTATGTAGGAAAAATAAGTGATGCAAAAAGCAAACACCATAATAAATACTATAAAGCCAAGATCCAAGGTAAAATACTTGATGTACCACTACTCTTGTTATGACAAAAACAATTATTGGTCAGAATTAGGAAATTATAGGTCCAGTTCACACTTCACACCAAGCCCAAAAAAGAAAGATTTAAAGATGACAAACGCGTAATTAACCGATTTCGCAAGGGCGAACGCGTAATAAAGAACATAGTATAAAATCACACAGGTGAATTAGGGTTTTTCTTACTCTTCGCTCTGAGAGCAGATTCACCAGCTTGCGCCAATGGTTGGAACCTTCGACGTCGGAGCCGTTCCTTTCAATCCTGACGGCTGGGGTCCACCAGACTCCGCCGCTGCCGGCAACAACAACAACACCAACCTCCCACTTAACGTCCCCTTCGCTCCATTCTCCCGGTCTGACAAGCTCGGCAGGATCGCAGATTGGACGCGCAACTTCAACAACCCTACCCGGACCAAAAATCCCGCCGACTCTGCCTTCGACTTCACCAACGACGACTCTTTCCCTGCCTCCGCTGATGACGACTCCTCATTCCGCCTTGTCGATGGCAAGCCCCCGCCGCGCCCGAAATTCGGTCCCAAGTGGCGGTTCCAGCAGCAGCGCCAGCTACCGCAGCGGCGTGATGAGGAAGTAGAGGCTCGGAAGCGCGAGCAGGAGAAGGAGAGGGCTCGCCGTGACCGTCTATATCATATGAACCGGTCGAACCCTAACGCTCCCCGTCGCGAAGCTGCGATTTTCAAATCTTCGGTCGATATTCAGCCCGAGTGGAACATGCACGACCAGATCCCCTTCTCCACTTTCTCCAAGCTCTCTTTCACTGTCCCTGAACCCGAAGATCTTCTTCTCTGTGGAGCTCTGGAGTATTATGATCGCTCCTACGACCGAATCACCCCTAAAAATGAACGCCGCCTCGAGAGGTTCAAAAATCGTAACTTCTTCAAGGTTACTACCACCGATGACCCCGTTATTCGTAGGCTGGCTAACGAGGACAAAGCTACCGTTTTCGCGACTGACACTATTCTTTCAACTCTCATGTGCGCCCCCAGGTCTGTTTATTCCTGGGATATCGTTGTTCAGCGCGTTGGGAATAAGTTGTTCTTCGATAAGAGAGATGGATCACAGCTTGATTTGCTTTCTGTTCATGAGACATCGCAGGAGCCCTTGCCTGAGGCTAAGGATGATATTAACTCTGCTCATTCTTTGAGTGTTGAGGCTGCTTACATAAATCAGAATTTCTCCCAGCAAGTCTTGGTCAGGGATGGGAACAAGGTCACTTTTGATGAGCCTAACCCCTTTGCTAATGAGGGTGAAGAGGTTGCTTCTGTTGCTTATAGGTATAGGAGGTGGAAGCTTGATGATGACATGTATCTGGTTGCCAGGTGTGAGGTGCACAGTGTACTTGATGTCAATAAGCAAAGGTCGTTCCTTACTTTGAATGCCTTGAATGAGTTTGATCCCAAGTATTCTGGTGTTGATTGGAGGCAGAAGTTGGAGACGCAGAGGGGTGCTGTGTTGGCCACTGAGCTCAAGAACAATGCAAATAAGTTGGCTAAATGGACTGCTCAAGCTCTCTTAGCCAGTGCCGATATGATGAAGCTGGGATATGTCTCTCGGATTCATCCTCGTGATCACTTCAACCATGTGATTTTGGCTGTGGTTGGATATAAACCTAGGGACTTTGCAGGACAAATTAATTTAAATACTGCTAACATGTGGGGAATAGTCAAGTCTATTGTGGACTTGTGCATGAAATTGAATGAGGGCAAATATGTTCTCGTGAAGGATCCTGCAAAGCCCCAAGTTAGGATTTATGAGGTTCCTGCTGATGCATTTGAAAACGACTATGTGGAGGAGCCACTTCCTGAAGACGAGCAAGTACAACCTCCTGCAGAAGGTGCTGATGGTGGAGAGGCAGCTGCTACCTCGAATGATGTGGAAGATAAGCAAATAGACGATCAAGCATAAAAGGTAATTTTAGGGACCCTGTTTAGTTTCTCAACTTTATACATATTTGGATAGCTTTTGTTATGATATCCTTTTTTTCCTTATTAGGGCACGGTGCCTTTTGTCATTCTTGTTTACTGGGTTGTCGTCATACACTAATCTTCCATTATATTTAATTGCATGGGTTGGTTTAATTTTAGAAATTAATTTTTGTTTGGAAAACTTTGCTGTGATTGAAATGCCCACATCTTTGTTTCATTGCACGCCTATCTTTTTGTTGATTCGCTATTGGTTTTACGTGCTTGTTGTGTTCAAATCTTAAAAAGATAATTTAGTCATCTCTCAAATATTGTAGAATGACATTATATTGAAAACCATAAGTAAATGAGGTTAGGTTATAGTTGATATTAGGATATTTTAAATTTCTTGAATTTCTGAAGTGATGTTCTTTAGGTTGGGTTCTTCTAGGATTTGTGTGCTAGAAGCTAATGTATGTGCATATGTAGTGTCATACGTGTTTGTTTGAATATCTAGAAGCCATGAATTGTCTTGCTTTGCTTGTCTGTACGCATCTGTGACTCAGCTTCTCATGTTCTTCAGAATCTGAATTTCTACTCCATATTTAGAGAGCTCATACTATATCTCCAATGCCTATGCTCTGTCTGTATCAACGTTCACCCTCTATATAATTACTTCCATTCTCATTATTCCTTCCTTAAGTTTATTTTATACTCGGCATTTCTTTGGCACCAAAATCTTCCTAGCTTTCTAGCTTTATAACACACACCGTAAATCCCAGCTTACAAAGGGAAGAGCCTCAACTCTGAAAATTGGATCTCTAGGTCTTAAACCTTGCGGATATGAGATCTGCACTCCCATAAGGTCTGTCAACACTAGAGTTCGGTCAAAGTGGACTCTAGTGCTTCAGTTCAATGCCACATTATGTGTGGGTGCATTCTATTGTTTCCCACTTGTCTTTTTGGTAATTTTTCTATCTCTTGTTGCCATCTGTACTGACGTTTTAACTGCTTGTATCCCCTTTTCAATATTAAGTTGAAGCTAGAAGTATTGATTAGTTGGTGATTTTCATCTGTCTCTGGACGAGGACATTGGCATCAGTTGATTATTTGACCAGTTAGAGCTTAGAGTTGTTGAATATATTCTCTGTAGTTTATTGGACACATGAAATTATTATTATACAAATATGGATGACATCAAAAGTATGCTATATTCTTTGAATTTATGAAATTATATCTTTTTAGGTAGGGCTCCTCTTGAAATTATATCTGCATCTGTGTTCTCTCACGCCTTATTTAAAACTATGGATTGTCTTACTATGCTTATAAGTTTATGGCAATGCATTCCGGTGCATATGATCTGTTGTGCAGCTTCTGATGTCCTGCACCTGAATTTAAACTTGGGATTTGGAGATCCTAATCTATATTTCCAATGCTTAGGCTCTATTTGTGGCAACACTCACTCTCTTTATTATAGTTTCCTTAGTTCAATATTCCTTCTCTTAATTTGACCCAACATTTCTTTGATCATCATTATTTGCAAAATCTTCCTACTTCTCTATGTTTTTCTGTTTGGGAAGTCCCTCGTGATTTTTTGCAGAGAAGAAGTGAAGAACATACTTCTAAAATCCCTGCTGGCATGTGGAAGTGCCTCAACTCTGAATTGAAGCTTCTTATCTTAAACCTGGCGGATATTAGATTTGCTCTGTTGTTGTTTTAGGGTCTTCTGAATCTCCTTTTCACTCCTAAGTTTAAGCTATAATGGTATTTTAGTTAGTGTTTTCGTCTGTCTCTGGACCAGATCTGTTAATGACTTAGTTAGCCGATTAGAATTTGGAGTTCTTTAGACTATTCTTCCCTGTAGTTTATTAGAAACTAAAAATGTTTTAGTAAACAAATATTATCACCTCTTGGAGTTATTGAATTTTAAGTATATACTAGTATGGTATTCTCGGAATGAGCTTGTTTGCTACACATTTTAGAATCCAAACAGTTAGCTATTATCTTTGTTCCCTATTAAGAAAAAAAGCGGGGTCACCTGTTCTATAGAATCAGTCAGGCATGGGTGCATCTTAAACCGAAGGCCCAAGAGGCCTGCCATATTTTTATTCAACTTACCTAAAACTAATGAGTTTGGTAGGTTAAAGTTTTGCTGTTGGTGGGGGTAACTTGAAAAATTGCAGGGAGCGGAAGTATAAATTTTCTCAATTAGCATTGCATTGTTGTTCCTTCGAATTTCAATAAGTCAGAATCATGTATCCATCTACTGGGACAGTTGAAGTGTTTTGCTTTTGTTGGAGCATTTTTTTTAAATGAGTTCAACAGTACTATCGTTGTGCATTTATTGATGAGTTATTTATAATTTTCTACTGGGTTTTAGTACATGAAGGATATTCGATGCTCCTTGATCATTCACTAATCATGCATTTGAATGTTGTTTGATGTGCACAAATCATAGCTGGGTCCTATTATTTTGCTAGTAATAGCTATGCTGTAATAAACGTGTGAAGTTTTTGGATTTGTGCAGGGTTATGTGGGTCAACCGCAGTTCACATGGGAGCAGATCTGCACTCAGCATAGTTTTTATCTTTTCAACAGCAAATTTGTCTGCCACAATTTTGCAATTTAACGTCTATGGTGTTTATTTGAAGCAGAAAGTTTTGAAATCCAAACTTCCCCAACTTCTTGGGTGCTACAGATGTTCATGATTTATAGACCCCGAGCATATTTAAGTAATCCATGTTAGTTTATTGATATTGTTATTTGGTTTACGGATTTCCATGTTGACTGAGAATGGTATTGTGGTTTAGATGCTATAAAACGTAAATGTGTTATCACGAGCTCTAATTGTTTAACGGCAAATTTCCATGCACGCTAATTTATTGCATGGGCTGTTTCATCTAGGAAGCTAGGTCTAAAATCAGTCTCTAGGTTGTGCTATTATCATTTCGAACCAAAAAAAAACTTAATAGATGTATTGGAAATCTTTAATAAATATTTTGTGTTTTGTTTAGCGTAACTTTTTTTATAATTATTTAAATTGATTTTTTTTTATTTGGAATAATGTTAAAACTAAATTTAACTATAAGTTTTTCATAAGATAATTTTACTATGTATTTATGTTCTCCCTTGTATGTGTTGCAACCTTGCAATTTGAGTACTCGGTGGTCACAAGTATGGCAGAGCTAGTATGAGTTTGGTTATTTCCCTCTTTTTTTTATTAAGTTGCAATCTCTTCTCTTCAGGCTATGTTATAATTACTTAATCCTTCCTTCTTATAGGGGAGGGATAAATTGTTGGAGTAATTCCCACGAGGAAATTATAATTCAAGAAAACACTGGAGAAATTAACTTTAGGTGAATCCACCCTGGAAAAGCATTCGAATCTTTCTCCTCCCAAAGCCACAACTCTGCTGAGGAGAGATAAGAGAGCGAGGCAGAAGCAAAATTGTATTAACGAGCCCAAATCCTATAGCTGTGAATTTTGAATCTTTTTTATCATAACTCTTGAAAATGAGCTAAGAAAATAGGGTCAATAAAAGAAAGTTGGAGGGAACAGGAAACGTTATGAGCAATTTGAAATATATATATATAGCAATTATTCTCCTACTATTCATTAATGAAAAATTAGAAAAATTACAGTTGTGATACAAATACTATCGGGAGTTACTTTTGAATCTCTAGTATCGATTCTGGTTCAAGATAAAAATTAGATTTTGAGTAAAGCTCTAAAGTTGATTTTATAAGTAACAAAATTGTTAATATTCCTTTAGTTACTTTTTATATGTCTAGAGAAAAAAATTGTTTTATATTATAATTACTTATAAAAACAAAAAATAAAAATAAGAAATGAAAATGCAAAATAAACATACTTTTAATATATATATATATTTTTGTCTCAAATGAACATATAAATATAAACTGAGGAAGTAGTAAATAGTTTAGCCAATATGGCTCACTCCATGACTTTGGGTACTCACATGTTAGATAAATCTCTAGTTTTTGTTCATTTTATGTTCTTTTAGCGACATGACCCAATTTTTTAAATTTTAAATTTTATAGCAATTAAAATCGCTCAATTAATATTATGGGAATTAAAATTGAATAATTGTCATATTATTAGAATCAAAAGTGCAATGAAGTCAAATTATGGTAGTAATTGATAATTCAATAAAAATAAAAATAAATTTGACTTTGGACTTAATTCTCTCACTTTTAATTATTAATTATTATTTACCAAACTAATAAATATTTATTGGACCGGAAGTAACAGTGGATTTTTAGTTTTATAGATATATATGGTGGCATGAGTAAAAACTAAATTGTAGTAGGGGCAATGACCTCCAGTCCACGTAAATCCATTCATCATAATAAGGAGTTCGAATATAATTTAGATGAAAATAGAAAAAATTATTGCATTTTTTAATTTATATACTTTTGTCTCAAGCGTACACATAAATAAAAACCGGGAATAGTTGATAATTTTGCCAATTTGGCTCACTCTACGACTTTTTGTTACTTAATTTTTAGATATATCTCCTAGTACTTGTTCATTGTTTGTTCTTTCTGAATAATTTAGATATTTCAGTTGTATCAATTTGTTACAATATATATATATATATATATATAGCCTTATTTAAATTTTTTTATAGTTTTTCAATGGTCTAATTTTAATTCTCATTATTTTAATGGAGTGATTTTGTTATTATAATGTCATATATAATCAAGTTTTAAGGTCTAATTTTTGTTTTTTTTTTTGGTAAAAAGGTCTAATTTTTGTTTAATTTAAACTATCTATTATTATTTTTTACTGATAAAAATAAGAAATTGGTCCTTTTTTTTTGGACAACAAGAAATTGATCACTTGTCATAGTTTTCAGACCATTTAATATTGGACGAAAATTAAAATCATGATTTAATTTTAATATTTTAAATTTTATATAGACCAAAATAACTCAATTAAAATTATGGAAATTAAAATTGCATAATTATCATATTATTAAAATTAAAATTGCAATTAAACCAAATTATTATAGTAGTTGATAATTCAATACAAATAAAAATAAATTTGATATTGGACTTAATTCCGTCACTTTTTATTTTAATTATTAATTATTATTTACCAAACTAATAAACATTTACTTTTGATTTTATTAAATTTGGTTATCGTATTACCATATTCCTCTTTTCCATCTTTAATTATTCAGGTAATTGTTTGACTTGTATCTGTCAATTGTTTCTTATTGGATTGAAAAGGAATTATTTTTCTATTTATTTTTGAAGAATATTCTATCTTATTCAATATATTTATAAGTTAATAATAAAAAAAAAGAAAGGTTTTTTATACAAAGAATATTGACCAATGTAACAAAATAAAAAGAACATTGACCAATAAAATAAAATTAAAAGTTCCTCAAATTTTCCATAAATGCTTAAGGTTCAACTTCTATAAAAATGAGTCTCTTATTTTCAAATTTCACAAATTGCACCAACATCATTTCCTCTCTAGCTTTGCTTCTTTCAACATTTGCATAGAACAATGGCAAAAGCCTTAACATTGTTGGTGTTCTTAATGAGCTCTTTATTCATTGTGTTTGCACAAGAGCTTCAAACTCTTCCACAACCATCTTCTCTTCAACCTTCAATCACACCTTCACATCATCACGATCACCGCCACCATCGTCACCATCACCGTCACCACCACTACTCTTCGGCTCCTATTCCTACTCCTACTCTTGCTCCTATTAAGCCCCTGGTTCATCACCCTCCTACTCCACTTGAGTCACCCATGCCTCATTACATTCCTACTCTTGCTTCTGATCATCACCACCACCGTCGCCACCATGGCCACCACCACCACCACCACTCTCCTGCTCCTGCTAATGCTCCTCATCACCATTACCATCACTCTCCGGCTACTGCCGATAGTCCAGTTTACCCTCCAACTCCAATTGAGTCACTCATGCCTCATGATGATGATATTATTGCTTTTCATCATCACCGTCACCGCCACCACTCTCGGGCTCCTGCACATGCTCCTCATCATCATCGCCGCCACCATCACCATCACTCGTGGGCGCCTACTCCTACCCCACTTTAGTCATCCACACCCCCATATTATATTTCTAAGTTACAAATTTTCTATTTTTCGTTTTTCCTCATTTTATGGTGTAAAAGAGACTATGTATACAGTATACCTTATATCGAAGGTGTAGTGCTATAAAAAGATTATATTCATAATAAAATAAAGGAGTTAATTAATTATTTATCAGTTAATTTTGCTGCCAGAAATATTTTTACTTTTTTTTTTACACTGAAATTACATCTATTCATCCTTAAATTTTTTTGGTGAACTAATTTTATTTTCAGTTAAGTGAGGTCGTTTAATTTATTAAAAATAGAAAAAATAAGTTTTAAAATATTTGAAACATGAAGCAATCAATTTTAATTCAAAATAAAATTAATTCAAAATGGACTTCTATAAAAAAATGTTTGCAGTACATCATTTGACCTACACTTTATTACATGCTTACGTTTTTATAATCTAAGAAGTGATGTGAGTTTATTTTTTATTTCATGAATTATATTCTTATCTCTTGATTCATATTTTAATTTTAATTAATAATAACGTTTTTGAAACTAATTAATAATAACTAAACTAAATATATTAAGTTCAGTTGGTGAACGCATAAAGGTATGCATATGTGAGTATAAGATTTGATCCCCATTGTACTACTTTCCTATAAATAAAACAAAAACATATCAAGAAAATAATATATTCAAAATCAAAAGGTAATACTATTCTAATTTTAAAAATATATTAAACGGATTACAATTGGAAAAACAAATAAAAATATTGTTCTATAATTTGAAAATACTAATATATATGTAATTTTTTGAAAGTAAAATGATAGTTCATCAAATAAGAAAAACAACCATAATGACTAACACCCATGGTTGGATATTTGAAGCGTAAATAAATACGAGTAGTCCAATAATATGAGACTTTAAGCACACACGCCTCATCGATGGCCTATTAACGGATCTGTGATAGACTCTGATACTATCTTAAATTCGAGTTTTGAGCCTAACACATTCATAAAAACTAATAGTTCGTAGGAGAATGATTATCGTACCACTTTTATACTCTATAGTGATTATATCTCTAGTAAAAGTAAAACTTTTAACAACTTCATCAATATAATTTATTTGAGTGCATAAATTTTATTTAAAAAAATATTTATATTTCTAAAAAAAGTACAAATATTTATATATAACATACTAACAAATATTTAATTATCTAAAATTTGGCATTCATGATTGTTCTAATAATATTTCATGACCCAACAATTAGTTTGTTGAAATATGTTGTTTTGCAAAATCTACTTATTAGAGGATGAAATATTAGGTAAAAATAACATATAGTATGAAAGTTTAAAGAGTCAAAATTTGAAGATAAAAATATTGAAGTTTCTTACTATATAAACTAAAAATATATTTTATTCTGAAATTTTTAAATTTAATATTATCTCTGGACTCGAATATAAGAGAAAAAAAACTTCTAATATTTTTTAGCCTAAAATATAAGTAAATTTTAATTAGGTAAAATTGCACTTTTGATACTTGAGCTCTTGAGGTATGTGCAATTTAGTACCCAAATTTTTTTTTTGTTCAAATTGATACCCAACTCTCTCAAACGGTTCACGTTTACCCTCTGTGTTAATAAACCGTTATAGTTATATTTTAACGGTTTAAGCTTAACGACTTTAAATTTGCATACGTATCACATTTTGAGTGATCCATTAAAAATATTAATAATAATAATATTTATTTTAAATTAAAATAGTTATTTATATTAAAAAATAGAAAAAAAATCATCTTCCTTCTTCTTCTCTGCGTTCTTCCTTCTTCTTCTCCCATCTTCCTTCTCCCATTTTCCTTCTTCCCTGGTGGGTTTGCAACATCAAATTAATAGATGGGTTTTTTTCTTCTTCTGTTTTTTTTTTCTATTTCACTTTTCCTTAAACCCATAACTACAATCCAGAATCTAGAACCACTTTGATTTTCATTTTTTTCCCATTTCTCTTTCATTATGATTTTAAAACTTGGAGATTAGGGTTTCAAATTTGAAGATAAACAATTAATTTGGGATTAGAATTCTAAATTTCCCCTTTATCTTTGTTGTTGTTAGATTGATTTAATCAATTTCACTAGGATTATTGAGTTTGCATCTTCACATTTGGTTATGGATTTGAAGAAGAAGAAGGCAAAAGGAAGAAGAAGAAGAACGTAGAAGAGGAAGAACGCAGAAGAAGAAGAAAAAGAAGAAGAACGTAGAAGAGGAAGAACACAGAAGGAGAATGCAAAAGAAAAGAAGACACAAGGAAGAAGAAGAAGGACATAGAAGAAGAAGATCGAAGGAAGAAGATGAGTTTTTTGTTTTTGTTGTTTTTGCATTTTTTAATATAAAAACAATTTTATTTAAAAAATATTATTATTATTAATATTATTAATGGACCACTCAGAATATGACATGTATACAAGTTTAACGCCATTTAGCTTAAACCGTTAAAATATAACGGTTTATTAATGTCGAGAGTAAACGTGAATCGTTTGAAAGAGATGAGGTATCAATTTGAATAAAAAAAAGTTTGAGTACCAAATTAGACAAACCTTAAGAGTTCGGATACCAAAAATATAATTTTACCTTTTAATTACTTCTCTCCAATGTAATATTATTATTTTTAATTTACCCTTTATTTATTATTATAACTTTTACTTTGCAAAAATATTATGAAGATAATTTTAATAATTTGATTTTACCTTTTATTTAAGAAAATTAAATATAATTAAATAATTTTTTTAATATGTATAAATTAAATAATTTTTTGCTTATATTCGGATGCGGAGGTAGTATTCAAGAGAGAGATGAGTTGGGATACAAAACCTAAACACACGTGAAAACAGGGAAATATAAAACTTTTCAGTGTGCGCTGAATTCTGATTTCTCTCTTCAAAAACCGCGCCCTACAGAGCAAAGGGAAGCGATTCCTCTTCCTCTTCTTCTTCTCCTCTGCATTCGGGTCGTCAATTGTTATTATCAACATGGAACATAGAAATTTCGGCCCAAACCATCATGCAGCGTTGTCGGAGTACAGTTCCTTCAACTATCGCTTCTTTATATTTCGATTCAGCTTATCATTCTTTTATTTGAACTTTTTTTTTGGTAATTTACCGTGAACAGGCATTTGGATAAGCGGCATGAGGTCCTTGTGGAAGCACATAGATTGATGGTGCATGAATTGCAAAAACTTCAGGTTCTTCCACCCCTTAACTGAATTCCAATTTGGTTTCTTGCTCTTGCAGTTTTGTATCACTTACCTTGTGTTATGATTCTCTTTTTTGTTCTGCCTTTCATTCGGCTTTCAGTTTGGGAGGGGTGGAAAAGATTTTGGGGTTTTACTCTGCAGACTTAATCTCCATTTATTTCGAACTTATAGGTGAAGGTCGGTGTTCCTTTTGTTATTGTCTGATTAAGAATTTTTTCATTGTTCATTTTGGAGGGTTTAGGTAGTTGAAATTAGAAAAACAATTCGATATACTATAAGCAATCATGATGCTGATAATAGAGATAAGTACTTTCTGATCGGAATTGGATACTAATATATGGTCTATTAATTGTCTTTCGATTCTAGCTCATGTGATTTCAATCCCCTGCACCAAAATAAAACCGCCGACTGATTTATCTTCTATGTGCCATGCTTATATAGCCAAGCTGATGAACCCTACCCAAACTACTCTTATCCCCAATAGTTTTTGCGTTGAGATACAACTTTTTTATTGTCAAATTCATTATCTCTAGATCTAGTTCATTTGGTATCCAATAGAACAATATTTTTTCCCATTGATTTTACAATCTCTTTGTCCATCACTCTATCTCCTAAGTATGTTTATCAAACACAAGCACTTTGGTGGCTTGTTGGAAAGCCTCCTTTAGTTTCAATTCTTATCAACTTGTTTATTTGGGGATGGAGGTCAAGCCTTACAAAATGGGTGTTTGTCACCGATCTAATTCCAAGTTTAAATTCCCCTCCCTAGATGATTTCACATTACATTTTTCTGGGGGTGATAAAATTAAATCCGTGTGAACTTTTCTTCCACTAGAATTCCCTAACCTTTTGCATTTTGATTATAGGTTGAAGAACAAATGCTTTTGCGCAAGCTGTATGATGTTATGTTGGCTGAGGGTCTCACTAAAAAGGTATGTTGATCAGTTGATCTGCTACCAGTCCACCAAATGAATATGCACTAGTTTTTCCTCTTCTACAAATAATAACTTCTAACTTTTAATTCGTCCCAATTAATTCCTAAACTCTAAGAAAGGTTGTAATAGAACATTCTCTCAAGTTGGGTTTAAGACATTAGTGATGCACCAATCACAACCATTCATTATAGCCAAAACTCAAATCTAAGTCATCCATTGATTTTATTGAATAAGAAACAGTTTGAACTTAATAAATAAATAAATAATTTCATAAAAAGGGCAAAAGCGAAATCAACCCATAAACAATGTCTTCTTCGTCTACTAACAGCCACCAGCAATCAGCATAACTCCACTTACAACGGATCTGCTACTGTTCTTCCAAATCTAATTCATTCCAGTTCAAGATCTGGAGGCACAAAACAATGCAGCAGGAGCAGATTGCATACTGAATTGTTTTTGAGACACCTCTGGGTTTCGAGCCTCTTCCCTTCTTCTCTTAGTCTCCATTCACCTTTTCAAATCTCCCAAAATTCTAAGCGTATTCTTTCATGGTTGATGGTTATCGGAAGACCTATTTTCTGAATCATGAACAGAATCATTTTATGTATCATAAGATAGGAGATCAATATAAGATTTCAGAATTAAGAAGTTAAAAACTCATTGAATAACCAACAAATTGAAACGTAAACTAAACTAAGTACTTCCAAAATCATATATCATATAAAGTTATAAACTGTAATTTAAATCACAAATCAAAATGACCAATAAATAGTGACAACTCAAGTGGTTTAATAATCAATAAAAAAATGATGAAAGGTAACTGAAAAACAGAGACACCAAACTTAAAAGAAGTGGGGGTTGATCTAGACAGAGACATCGAACATAAGAAAAAAAAAGGTTAAACAAAGAAAGTGGAGGATTGGGGGCTGAACAAAACAAATACTCCCTCCATCCCATAATATAAGCCCCAACTAACACTTCACACAGATTAAGAAAAGTGGTTAAATTATTGGAAATAAAAGTATTAATTAGCCTATTGAGATGTTACACCAATTAAATTTAAACTCAATTATTTTCTATTGGTTGAATGACTTTGAAAGTTAAAAAATCATAATAAATGCTTCTAATTTTGTGTGTAGGGGCTTATATTATTGGACAAGACTATTTGGTAGTTTGGGCTTATATTATGGGACAGATGGAGTATCGATTTGAATGGCTGGCCTCTGATTTCTTATCGATTTACAATTCTTATCACATTAATTGTACAATACTGATAACACTGTGGAATGGATCATCTCATGTTCAAAAACATTACTTATCATGCTGGTATTTTTGTGTATATCTCTCTCTTCATTAATGTTTATATGGACCCACACACTTAATACGCATTTAATACCTATGAAGAGAGAGATAAATACAAAAATACCAATATGATATATCAAGTTGTTTTTGAACATGAGGGGGTCCTTTTCCGTCTTCTATGGCTTTCATGTTCTGTATAGTTGCTAAATCTTGTAAATTTGCATAAACATTAAATCCCATATTAATGAATTCGGTTTATAATGTAAACTTAATCTTTGAAGAGTCCAGTCGAATAACTATCACTAACAACAAGGATGATATGAATTGAAGAGATTAAAAGAGTTGAGGATCGAAATGAAAGAAACTACTACTCATCGTTGCAGATATATTTTGGTAGGTACTAGGTAGATATTGAGTGTCCTGGGCACCCTTTCAAATTGCATACTTCGTTTAACCTCAGTTTGTAACTTCGTTTATCATCATCATTAGAATTTTGATTCTAGGTGGATAAGAAATTAGTGTCAAACCAGTTGGTGAGAAATGTGGTTATTTGTGAAATATCACCAAATGAAGCAATGTTTCAACTAACTGCTTTTCATGCTTAAAATTCCTGTTAAAATGTCTGCAAGTTTAATCGCTTGACTCCAAATTTCGATTATAATATTAAATTATGCAAAAAAATCAGGGCTGACTTAAGGTCCAAGCGAGGGCTTTAGGCTCCTCAAAAAAGGCACCAAAAACTTTTTTTTAGTATTAATATACCTCTAATAAAAAAGTAATTGTAAAATTATATTTGAAAATAAATTTTAATTAAAATATTATAAGTGACTATTATAACTTTGTATTGATCTTACAAATGATAATTTTAATAAACTGTTTTATTAGTAAATAAAAAGGTCTCATTCTTAAGTTTGCTTTAGGCCTTTAAGACCCTTGAGCCGCCTCCGCAAAAAATGAATGTTCAGTATTTATGATACGTTAAGGTTTTTTTGTTGCCCAATAGCATTGGTGGATGGGATTAGCACCATCTCTATTGGGAGTGACACCATCTTTTTTAATATATAAATTTATGATTCTTACACATATAAAAGATGGTGCCACTCCCAATAGATGGTGTTAATCCCATCCTCCATTGTACAATGTAGATCCATGTAGTAGCCAACCTCCCCTACAAAAAACCTGTTTTTGTTTGTTCTGGCCAAGTGCTAATTCCATATCGTATATTTGTAAGTGCAGTAATTTTGATTGATCTTCAACTCAATGAAACTTTAGGTTTTACTCGGCAGTTGTCTTGCTTCTTTTAGCTAATTCTACTTTCGCAATAGTTTGAATTGACAGGTTGAACTGATTTTTTCCAGTTGTATAATATGTCAGTTTCACTTTACACTAACGATTGTTATACTGTATCAAAAAACCTCTTAAGGAACTGCCTTGTCGTTATATTTATTACTGTATCAATTGGTGCTATGCTCTGGTTCTGAGATATGTTTAGCTGTTTATCTGTAACTGCATTTTTAATTTCCTTTGGTGTCTATAGTGATGTTTTACTTATGTGCAGAATGATATCAATACCAATGCTTCTTGTAATGGTGGGGCTGAGCAATCCAATAAAGAAGTCAATGATGCGAAGTAGGAACAGTGAGGACATGATTTTGGTTCACTCACTAGTAGATTGAACAAAGTAGACCCATGTTCCTATTCTGTCTCTTAATTTATAGCAACTTTTCACTGTTCAATCAATCTGCAAATGAAAACATCTTTAGGAATGATAGATAGAATTATAGAATTTTCAACTGCAATGTGTAATATCGTTGCAATTTTTTTTTTTAATTTATCTGTTTAGTGAGGAGAGAGACACAACACAACTGCACTGGTTGATGGATAAGCCTTATCAGTGGGAGTCCGCCGGCATAAATGTAGTTTATTCAGATTCAAATTGGATTTGTATGAGTCTTTGTTTGCCATTATAGTAACCAATTTCCAAATGTAGGTGAATCCATGTTAGTTTATTGCAACTGTAATTTCCAAATGTTCATGTGTTTGATTTAGAGTAACATTTTTATATTTATTTAAATTATTGTTTTGGATTGGGAAAAATGTTAAAACAAAAACTATGATTTTCATAACATAATTTAACTATGTAGTTATGTGCTCCCTGGTTTGTGTTGCATACTTGCAATTTGAGTGCTCGGTGGTCACGAGCATGGCGGAGCAAGTATGAGTCTCGTTATTTCTCTCTTTTGTTTTCTTATTAAGTTACAATCTCAATCTCTTTTCTTTAAAATATGTTTTAATTAATCAATCCTTCCTTCTTATGGGGGAGTGATAAGTTGTTGGACTAATAAGTCCCTCGATGAAATTGAAATTCAGGAAAACAAAGGAGAAATTATCTTTAGATGAATCCTCCCTAGAACAACACTCAAATCTTTCTTGTCCGAGTTACAAGCACAAGGCTGCTGAGGAGAGATAAGAGAGCGAGGGAGGTGCAAAATTGGATCAGCGAACCCTATGGTTGTGAATCTTTACTCTTGAAAATGAGCTAAGTGAAAAGGGACAACAAAAGGAAGATAGAGAAAGCGGAATGAGTCATGAAGTGCAATTTAAAACAGATTAAAAAATGTTGTTGACAATTACACTCCTATTCATTTATGTAAAATTAGTAACTACACCCTTTGTGATACGAATTAAATAGGTTAAATGCACTTTTTTATCTGGTATCTCTTGTGTTTATTTTATTTTTATCCTATATTTATTTTTGGTTATATTTTTGTTTTATATCTCTTATAAATGTTTTATTTTGCACGTGTGACCATTTGAATTAAGAAGGTCTTAATACCCCAGTTAGGACCATTATGTTGAGACGGAATTGACGGACTAGACCAAAATATTTATAAGAGATACAAGATTAAAATATAACCCAGAAAAGATATAAAACCAAAATAATATGAAAGTAAGAGATACAAAACTAAAAGGTACATTTATTCAATTAAATACTATCCGAATTGAAAGTTAATTTGGAATCTCTAGTATCCATTCTAGGACATAATAAAGCTCTAAAGTTGATTTTATAAGTAACTAAAATTGTTAGTACTCCTTTTATTCTTTTCTTTATCAATCCTCTTAGATAGAGGATGAATACATTGAGGGTAATGAGCCTGAAGCAAAAAAGGAACGTTTTGCGAGCAATTTTTGGAAGTCGGTCTAATTAAATGGCAAACAAATATATATTTTCTATGCAACTAATGAATTTAAACTGTACTGTAATTATGTAAATGCTTGTGGCACAATTTCCTACACATAACTTATACCCCCTCTGGTTCTATTATAAGATATTTTCAACTGAATTACACAGACCAAGAAAAGTAGTTGAATTTAGTTAACTTTATTGGTTTTCTCAAAAAATGTATGAAATACAATTTTTATCTTTCATTGAATAATGTGTTAGTCAATTACAATTAAGGAGTTAAAATAGTTGATGCATTTAACGAAGATAAAAAAGAAAAAAAGCAATAAATGAATAAATGTATCATAAAAACTATAAAATATCTTATAAAAAAAACCATAAAAATCTTTTAAATGATGTCTTATAAATAGGACTTGAGGGAATACTTCAATATGCAGTGTTTGTGAATCGTATTGAAAAATGCCAATTGGTTTAGTATAGGAGATTGTATTGTGATTTAAAAATGATTTTTTTTTTTAATTTTTAAATGAAAGAATAATAAACTTTCCTTTTTTGGATAGAGTGTTGAGAAAGAAAAGAGATGTGGCTTTCTCAATGCTTGACATCTGTCAAAAAAATTCAATATGAGGATTCCATTCTTAGTTTTATGTACTACACTATTCTCTTTTTGTTTTGGTGCATATTATAAACCTATACACATAAATTTAAAGGTATTTATTAGTATATTTTTTTAACTATTTGATGTTTACAAAATTAAATCACCAATAAAGATGGTAAAATTTAAAATTTGTAAGGTTAAAACTAGACAAAATTAATTAATGTTTCTAAAATCAATAATTTAACTATTTTTAACTATATAAAATATGGCTAAGTACATATATTTTGGACCGGAAATAACAGTGGATTTTTAGTTTTATAGATATATATGGTGGCATGAGTAAAAACTAAATTGTAGGAGGGGCAATTGCGCTCAGAACCATCCACGTAAATACATTCATGATAATAAGGAGTTCAAATATAATTTAGATGAAAATAGAAAAAATTATTGCATTTTTTAATTTATATACTTTTGTCACAAGTGTACACATAAATAAAAACCGGGAATAATTGATAATTTTGCCAATTTGGCTCACTCTACAACTTTTTTGGTACTTAATTTTTAGATATATCTCCTAATACTTGTTCATTGTTTGTTCTTTCTGAATAATTTAGATATTTCAGTTGTATCAATTTGTTACAATATATATATATATATATATATAGCCTTATTTAAAATTTTTTATAGTTTTTCAATGGTCTAATTTTAATTCTCATTATTTTAATGGAGTGATTTTGTTATTATAATGTCATATATAATCGAGTTTTAAGGTCTAATTTTTATTTTTTTTTTTGGTAAAAAGGTCTAATTTTTGTTTAATTTAAACTATCTATTATTATTTTTTACTGATAAAAATAAGAAATTGGTCCTTTTTTTTTGGACAACAAGAAATTGATCACTTGTCATAGTTTTCAGACCATTTAATATTGGACGAAAATTAAAATCATGATTTAATTTTAATATTTTAAATTTTATATAGACCAAAATAACTCAATTAAAATTATGGAAATTAAAATTGCATAATTATCATATTATTAAAATTAAAATTGCAATTAAACCAAATTATTATAGTAGTTGATAATTCAATACAAATAAAAATAAATTTGATATTGGACTTAATTCCGTCACTTTTTATTTTAATTATTAATTATTATTTACCAAACTAATAAACATTTACTTTTGATTTTATTAAATTTGGTTATCGTATTACCATATTCCTCTTTTCCATCTTTAATTATTCAGGTAATTGTTTGACTTGTATCTGTCAATTGTTTCTTATTGGATTGAAAAGGAATTATTTTTCTATTTATTTTTGAAGAATATTCTATCTTATTCAATATATTTATAAGTTAATAATAAAAAAAAAGAAAGGTTTTTTATACAAAGAATATTGACCAATGTAACAAAATAAAAAGAACATTGACCAATAAAATAAAATTAAAAGTTCCTCAAATTTTCCATAAATGCTTAAGGTTCAACTTCTATAAAAATGAGTCTCTTATTTTCAAATTTCACAAATTGCACCAACATCATTTCCTCTCTAGCTTTGCTTCTTTCAACATTTGCATAGAACAATGGCAAAAGCCTTAACATTGTTGGTGTTCTTAATGAGCTCTTTATTCATTGTGTTTGCACAAGAGCTTCAAACTCTTCCACAACCATCTTCTCTTCAACCTTCAATCACACCTTCACATCATCACGATCACCGCCACCATCGTCACCATCACCGTCACCACCACTACTCTTCGGCTCCTATTCCTACTCCTACTCTTGCTCCTATTAAGCCCCTGGTTCATCACCCTCCTACTCCACTTGAGTCACCCATGCCTCATTACATTCCTACTCTTGCTTCTGATCATCACCACCACCGTCGCCACCATGGCCACCACCACCACCACCACTCTCCTGCTCCTGCTAATGCTCCTCATCACCATTACCATCACTCTCCGGCTACTGCCGATAGTCCAGTTTACCCTCCAACTCCAATTGAGTCACTCATGCCTCATGATGATGATATTATTGCTTTTCATCATCACCGTCACCGCCACCACTCTCGGGCTCCTGCACATGCTCCTCATCATCATCGCCGCCACCATCACCATCACTCGTGGGCGCCTACTCCTACCCCACTTTAGTCATCCACACCCCCATATTATATTTCTAAGTTACAAATTTTCTATTTTTCGTTTTTCCTCATTTTATGGTGTAAAAGAGACTATGTATACAGTATACCTTATATCGAAGGTGTAGTGCTATAAAAAGATTATATTCATAATAAAATAAAGGAGTTAATTAATTATTTATCAGTTAATTTTGCTGCCAGAAATATTTTTACTTTTTATTTTACACTGAAATTACATCTATTCATCCTTAAATTTTTTTGGTGAACTAATTTTATTTTCAGTTAAGTGAGGTCGTTTAATTTATTAAAAATAGAAAAAATAAGTTTTAAAATATTTGAAACATGAAGCAATCAATTTTAATTCAAAATAAAATTAATTCAAAATGGACTTCTATAAAAAAATGTTTGCATTACATCATTTGATTCATTTTACTATATCCTGTGTGGAGCCACTAAACCCCATAACACCCACTACTTAATAACTTCCCTTTAATAAAATCCTTCTTTTAATTTTATACTTTTTATTAAGTAAAGTAAAATTTTATATGTATTATAAAAAAATATTTTTTATATTTTAATTTCCACTAAATTCAAAATATTACATATAGTTCTATTCTGTTTCATGGTTATCTAACACAGTATACAGTTCGATTCGGTTCTATTCTATTCTGTACCATTCCATTCCATTCTATTTTATACCATTAACGCTATCTAAGGGTGGAGAAATCAGTGATTATATAAAAAAAAAAATAATAATATACTAATTTTGAAAATATATTAAACGGATTACAATTGAATGAACAAATAAAAATATTGTGTGGCAGTGATAGGTGCGAAACCACCCGTGCTTGTCATGTGATGTTCTGTCACTGGGAGGTAGACTTTTAGCGTTTTTGACTTCTTTTTCTGTTTTTATTAAAAAAAATTCTGGAGCTGCTACGTGACAACATCTTATTGAGTAGCACCTTCTAGTACGTGTCACTCAATTGGGTGTTGTCACCTAGTTCTAAATATATTTTAATTTTTATTTTTTTAAAACAGCTGATAAACAGTGAAAATATCTAAATTGATAAATATTTTTTAGACCTATTTTAATAATTTATTTTTTCAAAATATTAATTCGGTAAAATAGCCAGATTATTTTTCAAATCTGTTTTTTTTTCCGAATTTTTCAAGTCATATACATGGTTAATTAAGACACAGATGACACATATATGGTATAAATAATTAATTTAACCTTTTATTTACTTGTTCTTTGGTAAATTCTTTAAGATATGTTTAGTACGATATTCACATTATACCAGTATATAATTTTTAAAATATACTACTATATGTTTTTTAATTAAAATCAATCGGAATACCGTTTTTTTTTTTTTTTTGGTTTACTATCGGAATACGTCTAGTAGATTATTTTTCAAGTCTTTTTTTTTTTTTTCGAATTTTTCAAGTCTTATATAAGGTTAATTAAGACAGAGATGAGTTGTTCACCAAAAAAAAAAAAGACAGAGATGAGTTGGGATATAAAACCTAAACACACGTTACCGAAAACAGGGGAATATGAAACATTTCACAGTGAGCGCTGAACACTGATTTCTCTCTTCAAAATCCGCGCCCTACAGAGCAAAGAGAAGCGATCGTTCTTCTTTCCTCTGCATTTCTGGTCGTCATTTGTTATTATCAACATGGAACGTAGAAATTTCGGCCCAAACCATTATGAAGCGTTGTCGGAGTACAGTTCCTTCAACTATTGCTTCTTCATATTTCGATTCAGCTTCTGATTCTTTTATTTGAACATTTTGTTTTATGTTTATGGTGAATAGGCATTTGGATAAGCGGCATGAGGTCCTTGTGGAAGCACATAGATTGACGGTGCATGCATTGCAAAAACTTCAGGTTCTTCCACCCCTTAATTGAATTCCAATTTGGTTTCTAGCTCTTGCAGTTTTGTATCACTTGCCTTGTGTTATGATTCTCTTTTTCGTTGTGCCTTTCATTCTGCTGTCAGTTTGGGAGGGGTAGAAAAGATTTTGGGGTTTTACTCTGTAGACTTGATCTCCATTTATTTGGAATTCATAGGTGAAGGTCGGCATTCCTTTTGTTTTTGTCTGATAAAGAGATAAGTACTTTCTGATCGGTATTGGATACTAATATATGGTCTCATATTAATTTATTTAATTGTTCTTTGATTCTAGCTCATGTGATTTCAATCCCCTGCTCCAAAATAAAACCGCAGATTGATTTATCTTCTATATGCCATGCGTATATAGCCAAGCTGATGAATCTTTTGTTTTTGCATTGAGATACAATTTTTTTTATTGGCAAATTCGTTATCTTTAGATCTAGTTCATTTGGTGAACAATAGAACAAGATTTTTTCCCATTGATTTTACAATCTCTTTGTCCATCTCTCTATCTCCTAAATATGTTTATCAAACACAAGCACTTTGATGGCTTGTTGGAAAGCCACCTTTAGTTTCATTTCATATCAACTTGTTTATTTGGGGATGAAGGTCAAGCCTTACAAAATGGGTGTTTGTCATCGATCTATTTCCAAGTTGAAATTCCCCTCCCTAGATGGTTTCACGTTACATTTTTCTGGGGGTGATAAAATAAAATCCATGTGAGCTTTTCTTCGACTAGAATTCCCTAATCTTTTGCATTTTGATGTATAGGTTGAAGAACAAATGCTTTTGCGCAAGCTGTATGATGTTATGTTGGCTGAGGGTCTCACTAAAAAGGTATGTTGATCTAAATGAATATGCACTAGTTTTTCCTCTTCTACAAATAATAACCTCTAATTTTTAATTCGTCCTAATTAATTCCTAAACTCTAAGAAAGGTTGTAATAGAACATTCTCTTAAGTTGGGTTTAAGACATTAGCGATGCACCAATCACAACCATTCATTATCGTCAAAACTCAAATCTAAGTCATGCATTAATTTTATTGTATAAAAAATAGTTTAAATTCAATAAATAATTTCATAAAAATGGCAAAAGCGAAACCAACCCAAAAACGATGTCTTCTTCGTCTACTAACAGCCACCAGCAATCAGCAAAACTCCACTTACAATGGATGTGCTACTGTTCTTCCAAATCCAATTCATTCCAATTCAAGATCTGGAGGCGCAAAACAATGCAGCAGGAGCAGATCACATACCAAATTGATTTTGAGACAGGTCTGGGTTTTGAGCCTCCCTTCCCCTATTCTCTAAGTCTCCATTCACCAGATTGTGTATAGTGTTTGTTGACCATGGAACATAATAGGACTATGGGTGCGTTTGATTTGATAAAATATACGGCACTGGACAGCACAAAAACTTTATTTCACGTTTGATTGTAAAAACATGTCGCAGCACAAAATTGAGACACAGCACAGAACAAAATGGAAGATTTTTGTTACTCACTATCCTATAGGACAGAAGTTATCTCATGGTACCCTCCACTCACATCCACTATCTCATAAAACTTTAACTATATCTCCCCACTCCCACACTTAGACAAGGTAGTTACTATAATAATATTTTTTTTATTTCATGCAATATACAACACTAAACTAGCTCATATATATATATATATATATATAATTTAATAATATTTTTTAGTGAAAAATAATAAAACATCTAAAAATGTATCAAATTATTTGAGAAATCTAATTTTATATATAATTTTTTTAAATATAATATTATAACAGTTTCAAAATTTTACAATATTGATTGTGAATTTTTTATCTAAAATGAATATTTTAAAGTGTAAAGGATATTATAGTAAAATTGACTTTATATTTCTTGTATTGTACTTTAATGATTAAACAACAAATAATACAACTAGTTATGCTGTAACTTATTAAATTGTCCTGTACTATACTTCCTGTATTCATGTATCAAACGCACCCTATATGTCTTATTTTGTGTTTAGTGCTAATTAAAATATATAAAACACTGTATAATACATATATAACTTAAGTTTACTTATACAACCTATAAAATTAAATAAAAAATATAATGATACATTTTTTAATATTTTCTTGAAAAATTTATGAACATGACTAAATAATAATTTTAAAATTCATTAATTTTTATATTAATATTTTATGATTTTTTTAAAATAATTATTATACAAAATTGTTACAACAAATATAATTATTAAATATACTTCTAAAAATAATTATTAAATATAATATATGTTGAATATTTTTATTATATAAATTTTCCAAAATGTATTTTTCAAAAAAAAATTTAAAAATTAGTCAAATAAAAATAATATAAGATTTAAAGAATGTAAACATATATTATTTTGTCAATAGGAAATGACTAATTGAAAATAAAGATAATTTTTCTCTCCATGTTTTGTTCTCGTCAGTTCCCGCCTTTGAACAAAAAGTGTACTGTTCATGTGTCTGAGTGTCCTGTTCCATTCCTCTTAACTGGTATACCAAATGTAGAACGGTATACTCAGAGTCACGTTCTATTTTGTTTAACCACTTCTGTCAAACGCTACTTAAGCGTCTTTTATCATGGTTGATGGTTATCGAATCGAGATTCATATAGTGTATCGGAAGACCTATTTTTTGAATTGCGAAAAGAATCGTTTTATGTAATCAATATAAGATTCTAGAATTTAGAAGTTAAAAACCTATTGAATAACCAACAAATTGAAACGTAAACTAAACTAAGTACTTCCAAAATCATATATCATATAAAGTTATAAACTGTAATTTAAATCACAAATCAAAATCAAAATGACTAATAATTAGTGACAACTCAAGTGGTTTAATAATCAATAAAAAAATGATGGAACGTAACTGAAAAACAGAGACACCAAACTTAAAAGAAGTGGGGGTTGAACTAAACAGAGACACGGAACTTCAGAGAAAAAAGGTTAAACAAAGAAAGTGGAGGATTGGGGGCTGAACAAAACAGATATTGATTTAAATCGCTGGCCTCCGATTTTGTATTGATTTGCGATTCTTATCGCCTTAATTGTCGATACTGATAACACTGTCTTCTATGGCTTTCATGTTCTGTATAATTGCTAAATCTTGTAAATCCACATAAACATTAAATCCTGTATTAATGAATTCTGTTTATAATGTGAACTTAATCTTTGAAGAGTCCAGTCCAATAACTATGAATTGAAGATTTTACAAGAGTTGAAGAGTCCAGTCAAAATTCTAACGATACTGATAACAAGGATGCTATGAATTGAAGATTTTACAAGAGTTGAAGAGAAAAATGAAAGAATGATATGTTTATCCAGTCCAGTCCATTGGTGGTTTGCTCTAGTTCTGAGATATGTTTAGCTGTTTATCTGTAACTGCATTTTTAATTTCCTTTGGTGTCTATAGTGATGTTTTACTTATGTGCAGAATGATATCAATACCAATGCTTCTTGTAATGGTGGGGCTGAGCAATCCAATAAAGAAGTCAATGATGCGAAGTAGGAACAGTGAGGACATGATTTTGGTTCACTCACTAGTAGATTGAACAAAGTAGACGCTTGTTCCTATTGTGTCTCTTAATTTATAGCAACTTTTAACTGCTCAATCAATCTGCAAATGAAAACATCTTTCAGGAATGATAGATAGAATTATAGAATTTTCAACTGCAATGTGTAATATTATTGCAGTTTTATGTTTTAATTTATTTGTTTAGTGAGGAGTGATACACAACACAAGTGCCCTGGTGGGTGGATAAGCCGGCATAAATGTAGTTTATTAGGATTGAAATTGGATTCGTATTTAAGTCTTCATTTGCCATTATAATAATAAATTTCACGCTGACACTTGCCCCATCCACTTTAAAGCCAATGACAAGGCTTTCTAAAAAATACCAGTGAGTGGACTTCCTAGAATATCCAGTGATGTACCGACAGTATTAGTTCAAAAGGCCAAGAACTGATCGTAGCTCGTTCACGTGGACTCCACACTCTTCTATTCCCTTCACCCTATGCTTGTCCATCCTAAGACCCTCGGAGTCACTTCTTTCCCTGTGGCACTTTTGCTTCCTAATCCCCTCCCGTTTGAAGAAAGCCTAATCTGACTTTGAGTTACAGTCAGTGGGCATCCACTCATTTTTCTTTGACCTCTACTTTCACTTTACACTGGGCTTTGTCGGATGTGAGATTGCTTCCTTCTTAATTGCACGCCCATATCTTGTCTTAAGAGTCTGCGGCTAAACAGGGTGCTAGCTTTTAGTTGACAGGGCTTTCTTCAATTCTGTTTGCTATTCTAATGTTGTTTGATTTTCAAGTTGCACCCACTCTCTAACGTGCTAAGAAGTCCTTATCTTTTTGTTTTTAATTCTCCCAAGAAATTTCTTTTCAGCTGCAGATGATGAATTGCATGAAGGTTACAGTGGTTGTTTTTCTTTTGAAAAGAATTAGATGTAATTTTGGCAAATATCGAGCAGGTAAGTAGTTTCAGAATTTAAAACATGAAGAAGAAAACTGAAGTATTTGGATCATTGAGAATGTGGATTGAACAAAGCATTTTAAGGACAGAATGTCTAGAGTACACTGTTGTGCAAAATGTTAGGAGTACACTGCTGTGTAATAACTAATAAGTACCACAGTTCACTGCAAAATTATAGCAGTTATAGGGAGTGAGGTTATTGTTACTTTTTGTTTATTGTCGTTCTAAATTAAGTATTTTTATAATATTTAAATATTAATACTTTATTTTTTTTGTCAAGAATATATTTAAAGTTTTAAAAAATTGAAAATGAGGTGACAATAGAAGAAAATAAAGTAAAGGAATGATAATAGTATCACCCAAATTATAGAAATTAGTTGCTTTGCTTGAATAGATATTATAGGCTAGTCTGGGATTCCAGCATTTCATAAAGCTCCACTAAAGTTTTCAAGGTTCCATATATCACAGAGCAGTAAAATATGAAAGCAGACAAAAAAAAATTTAAACCAAATTGGAACTTCCTTGTAAAACATGGAAGGATGAAGTATGTTAAGTCTGAAACCTTTTTTTGGATCCCAACTCAACTCTTTTAATATCGTTGGTGAGATTACAGTTGGGTTGGGTATACTATGCAAATGCAAATAAATTTGTACTAGTAAAAGACAAAACGCCACCTCTATATATACACAATTGCAATGATGTTAACAGGAATAGGAAGGCTACTTGCATCAAAATCTAACGTGTTTAGGCAGAAGTAGACTCAAGACTCAATAGTGTAGTGTAGGGTCCCCCACCCCCCACCCCCACGAAAACTTTTCTTAGTATTAATCTAATCACACTCTTCCCTACCCATAACACTCCCTCATTCTTCATTCTTCACACCTCTGCTCTGTCATGGACTCCACATCTCCCCCAAGATCATACCCACTGAATCAGACCAAGCCCATACCCAGATCCGAACCCGCTAACCCGTACCCAACTACCTTCGTCCAAGCTGACACTTCCTCCTTCAAACATGTTGTCCAAATGCTCACCGGTTCCTCTGAAGCAGCCAAACAAGCTTCCAACCCGACCCATAATAAGAAGCACGAATCCGGGTTCAAGCTCTACCAGCGCAGAAACTCCTCTTTCAACCTCAATCCTCTCCTCCCCTACGATTCTACAACTTCTCGCAAACCCGAAATTCTGTCTCCCAGCATCCTCGATTTCCCCAAATTGGTTCTCAGCCCCGTCACGCCCCTTTTGAACGACCCGTTTGCCCGACCCAACTATGTTTCCGTTGACGCTGGCGCTGAAGAGAAGGCTATTAAAGAAAAAGGTTTTTACTTTCACCCTTCCCCTGCTTCTATTCCTCGAGATGCTCAACCCCGTTTGCTCCCTCTGTTTCCCACTACTTCTCCCAGAGCTTCAGGTTCTTCTTCCTCTGCTTCTTGAGTGGTTTCCCTTTTTTGTGGACTATTTTTGGATTTTGAATGTTACGATTATTTATTTATTTATTTATGTATTATTGGCTTTGATGCTGATAAGAGGGTTCAATTTGTAATCGTAGTGTGAAGAGGATGCAATAATCTTGCTTCACTCGTGTCTATAAATTATGCTCCCTTTCCCTTGTTTGCTGTGTTAGTTCCTACTGTTCCTTTACTCATTTCTTTATTAAGCCTGAGTGAACAGCAGAATCTGTCTCTTATATCTTAAATCTTTATTTAATCATTGGATTTTTTGACGGAAAGAAGTTAAATGTTAAAATGTGAATTTTGTATAACTTAGAAGCCTTTATAAATCTTATCAATTATTCTTATTATTGCTTCTATATTATGAGCTATAGTTTTGGGGAGGGCGTTGTGATCTACTGGAAACGAAGAGGAAAATAGCAGCTTCCACTTTCCAGCCATTTTATTTTTATTTGTTTTGCTTTTCTCGTAGTTCTGCCATGGATATCCGACTCAGAGGATTCAGTTCGTTTGTGACAGTCAAATCATTCAATTAATTAGCAACAATAATGAACTACAATAGTCTTTGTAGAGATGGTAGGGACTCTATGGAAGAAACGAAACTAGCACGAGAAAGAGACAGAGAGAGAGAAAAAAAAAGATGAAATTGCAATAGCAATAACAATAGCAGTTTTGGTGGTAGCTGTCAAAGAAAGGGTAAAAGAATGGGTAAAGGGAAAGGAATATTGACCCTTGCCTTGTCTTTCTGAGTGGGGCAAAGATATCTCAATTACTTGTCAATGGAAACAGACCAACCCAACCATTCTAATTCTATGTGCTTCTGTTCGAAGCATCCACCTAATCAAAATATGGGGAAAAAAACTACTTTAATAACTAATTATGCTTTTTTTCTTAACATGTTACGTAATTGTTATGGTTAGTCTTTTTAATTACTACTGCTACTGTGCTACAATATAATACTATAATTACAATGTATAGTAAATAAATAAGAAGAGTTGTGAATTGTGATTCACATGTGATACAATTTATAATTCCATTCAACCCAAAAAAAAAAAAAAGTTAAATGAATTGTTAATTATATGGTGAATAGTAATTATATGAAAATATTTTTTTTTATATAAGAATATGGTGCAATTATGTGTAATATAAAAAGTTAAAGTAGATTTGATGATTTTTAGATGACAGTAACAAATCCACTTTCGGCGTCCACTGAGGAATACAATTTGAATCATCAAGTTTTTCTCTTGAAAAAAGCTCATCATATAATTACTATTCATCTCATACAACTTACAACTAATTTAAGTAGAAAAATAATGAATTAAAACAATATTTTTTTTAATTGGTTGTGGTTGTATGGTTTTTACCTAAATCATCACTCTTCTTTCTCTTTTCAACTTTTTTATTTGTGTAGGGATCCCCCTTTTATTTATTTTTTCAACTTAACATGTGCTATGCTCCGACTCCGACACTGTTGTTGCGTTTTGCTTACCCATCATCATTCATCAAGGTAATCAATCTCTTTGTTCTTTCCCTTTCGCAATCATTCTTATATTATGACAAAATTTGACTATCTCTTCGGTACCTTTGAATTCACGGGACCTACAACTACTGCTCCATTTTATTTTTTCTTTTAAATTTTGAATGCCATATAGCATGTATGTAAAATGAGAGAGCAGCATTTGTTGTTCTCATATTTGCGAGGGCAGAGTACTACACCAACCATGGTTTGGAAGGGAAAAAATTGATGAAACGCTAATAATAACTTAACAAAATGAAACAAATTTCAACCTTTTCATATTCATGATAGATGTTAAATTGTTAATGCTATACATGTTAACTTGTAGCATCTTCCTCCTCTGCTTTGTTCTCTGTGATTTTTATTTTTTTTCTTTCAACTAGTCAGTTTTTCTAGCACAATTTGTAATGGCAGAGCAACCGCGACTATAAGGATTGACAACTTCCCTTTTGTGGCAATCGTAGTAGGAGCGTCCGCGGCGAGAACAAGGCACCGTGTTGGGCTTTAGTGCATCATAGCTTATGTATCTTCGCCTCTCATCCAGCATTCTATGATTTGATTCAGCACTACTCATCATAAACTCGTTCTCATCTTCAATCAGAACATCAATGTTATCATCATTATTAATCATATTCTCCCTAAAGTTATAGACTTTAGATTCAGCCACTATGGCCAATTCAAGGGCAAAGAAGAGGAACATAATCAAACGTCCGGATTCCATTTCAGATGGTTTAATTTGGGATTATAATAAATTTAATTTCTTGGGATAAAAAAGAGGGAGGGTTTGTGTTTTTTTGAGGATGATCAATGTTGTGATGATGTGTGATTTTGAGGGAGTGTAAATATATACTAGTAGTAATTAGTTAGAGAGATGTTCTTAGTTAGAAAGTAGAGGTTTTTAATTGATTGCTAAAAATTGAAAACAATTTTGTTTACAGTTAATGTAAATTGTAACTGAATTTGCAATTTGAGGTACTAAAAATCCCAAGGTTCCTATATTTGTGCTAACTAAGCTTTTAGAGTATCAGAATAGCTAGGTTGTTCGATTCTCGTTAGATTGCACATGTGATGGTTTAACATTTTTTGATATTCCTGTTTTGGTTCCTACTCATGATATAAATTATTAAAGTGAGTCTTTTTTTTTTAATAAAATATTTTTTATACATCCGTTTAGGATTCGAATCCCTTATTAGTATGTTTAATGGACTTAATTATTTATTAACTGTGGTTTTTTTCCTAAATCTTAAATCTTATTAGACCATAATGGCTAATTGGTTGGTCCAATTATCAACTGGGCTTTTTTCATCTGATTGAAGTACTCAACATGTCATCTATTATCACGGGCCTTGTCTGGAGCCCTGTCCATAAAAGAGGATGTTTAGTTTTTTATTTCTTCATTTTCTCAAATTATACTTTTGCCACGTTAAAAATAAAAAATAAAAATTTGGAAATTGTAAATCAGAACCCAATCTGTTTCCTCATGCTTCTCATACTTGTAAAAGACAAATTAATTAGCAACTTGCAATATAATTAATAAATAATTAAGTCATTTAATCATATCAACAGAGGAAATGAATTATGAATTTGTGGAAGCAAAGGCTAAATTTTAATTTGAGGCTAAAGAAGTGATGGATTAATACAGGGGATAAGGAGGCTGTTGCTTTGTTAGTAGTCTCTTTTGTTTGTTTTTGGCCATTTTTGATTTTGTCTTGTCTTTCTTTTACTTTTTTTATTACTGCGAACATAGTTGGCATGGAACCTAGGATTTCCCAAAGGCGATGAAAACCTTACTAAACGTAAGTCAATTTTTAAAACAATAAAATAAAGTAGGATTTAACTTTACAATATTTGTATTTTTTATTTTTTGCTTTTATAAATTTTACAAAATTTCTTTAATATGGGTTTAACATTGTCCTTAATCCTTAACGTGGGAGTTCAATGTTAATTCAGAATTCACACGAGTCATTGTGCACATGATATATATAGTTGGACACTGAAAGTGGAATATGCATGTCAAACCCATTTAACACATACGTTCCTATCAATGATAATAACAAAAAATAAAAATATATTAATAATCCATGTGAAGGGGCAGATAGATGTAAATTAAAATTTTATTTTCAATTTTTCATCTACAATAATGTCAACAAAGTTGTTTAATTTGAGTCACGTCATGCATGCTTGCGAAATTGATTTATCTTGTGAGATTGTAGTGTTAATCCATTAATTTTAATTTAATAAAATTAATTAAATGTGGTATAGACTCCAAAATCATACTCTAGATCGTAGATTTCATCCAGGTGGTTCATCCGCAATTAAACACTTGTATACAATTATATCCACCCATTAATTCATACACAAAAATATCACACTCATCATTCACATTACAAATATGTTTGTTTCAGGCTAATCTCTTGAGTAATTTAAATAATCGGACTCCCAAATTTGGTTGCCTAATACACTTATTTTGCATTTTCCCATAACAATGAAATCCATCAAATTAAAATGGAAATTTGTATTTACATATACAATTAATGCAGAGAAAATTTCTTGTCTAGTCATGGTAGGATTAATTTGTTTATTACACTCTCATGTGCCATACATTGTTTAAAAATTTCAGGTGTAATTTAAATTATAGTTTTTATAATAACATATTGTTATAAACCAAAATTAAAAAGAAGAAAATGAAAACTCTTATTTTTATTTATTGTCTTTATTATCATAAAACACTTACATTTATAGAGAATAATAGAAATATTTTAAAAACTTGTATTGGATTTAATATATTTTGGGTATACACTCAGTTCGAACATATAACTGAATCAGGTTTGATAGAACATAAATATACTTATGTAAGTATAGCACGAGATTTTAGCGACTAAATTAGTGATTAAATAACTTGCGACTCAATATTTAACGAACCAATAACCTTGCTAATTCATTAAATAAATCAAATTTTTTTAATGATGATAGCTTAACCCAGCTTAATTAAGGTTACGTAAAGTTCTTAAATGTCCACCATTTAAGGGATAGACCCCAAATGACACACAACATTGCCAATGTATACAGCTGCAATAATAAACATTATTAAAAGATATAAAATTATTTCCAAACCATTGAAGAAGGGTGGGGAAATTAACTTCTATGAAACTAAAACTAAAATTAATTAAAAGCAGAAATTTCCAGCTTCTTCAATGTAGTGGGACCCTGTAAATAATAATCAACTTTGAATTTGGGCTTGAAATAAATTAAAGTAGTGGATATCAAATCACTAACCAAACAACAACTACGTTGACCCCACCCCCATGTATCTATCCATCAATATGTTTTTTTGGTAATATATATGCTATTTTATTTAATTTAAGTTTATGTCTCTATCCATCTTAACCAAACTCATGTGACTAGAAAATTTGGTCGAGATATTAATTATATAACTCCAAATTGTTGTGATGAAGATTATCCCTATGATCATGAACACAAAGGACTCTATTAACTATATTAAGCGTGATTTATGGTTTGCTTTTCCGTACTGAAAATTCTTCCTACATAGTATAATCATATGGTATGGTGAAAAATATCTACCTATTATATTATTACGAGAATAATTATCGGACGATTTACCCGCTTACTAATTTTAATAATTTTATGTGTTGAAATCGAATGAATTTCCTAAAATGCTATTATAAGTGGAAGTATATATATGACTTTTTGGTTCAATTTCTTAGCTTTTCTTTGGATTTAACTAGTCACACAGATAAGACAAGCGTGCAAGATTTAACTTGACCAAGTTATATATATAATCAATAATATAATATTCCAAACTTCATAAGTAAAATTAAAAATTATATCTTTCATCCTATAAAAGACGTTGATTAGGTGCGATGGCAAAACTGCATATAAATTAAGAATAAATTAATCAAAGATCCCACAAAAGACATGCTAGCTGCTAAATAAGTTAGTTAATTAGTAGATAAACAAAGTTAATTTTCCAGAAATGTACGTGCATATAACTTTCGAGTCATTCAACTCCGATCCATTCAGCTAATTTTGTACTTATGATAACAATTAAAATTAATTAAATTGAGTGAATATTTGATGAGATAATATACTGTTGTGTTTCTTATCCCCCTTAGCTTGTTTAATATATATTCCATTAAAAGAAAAGAGGAAAAAACATCTTTCTTTCATATTTTTGATTGTGGTCCATTTTGATTAGTCACCCATATAGGCCATAACGAATTCTGTGTTTGGACATTAGCATGATAGTGATATGAGTACATTTTTATTTTTGCACGAGTGCTATTAAATGTAATATATGTTGAAAATCACGAGATAGAGTAACCATAATATCAACTTGTGAGTTATTGTTAATTATAGAAAAAAATGGTTTAATTATACTTTCAATTCTTATGAATGGTTAATTGTATACTCTTGATCCAAGTAATTTTAACTGGACAGTTTTAATACTTATAGTTTAAAATGTGAAAATTATATCTTATGATCTAATTTTTGTTATATTTAAATAATTTATTACTGTCTATTATATTAATGATGTTATTAGAGTTAACTATTAATTTGGTCATTATCTTTATCACCAATTTAGTCTCTCAAAGAATTTTGTCACAAAATTAGTTCTTAAAGATCATCTTTGTCACCAATTTGGTCCACCAAAAAACTTTGTCACCAAATTAGTATGTGTAAATATACCAAATTAGTCATTTAAACATTTAAATATATCAAATTGGTCCATGATGGAGGACTAATTTGGTGGCAAAATTTGTTGGGGATTAAATTGGTGATAAGGTAATCTTTGGATGACTAATTTAGTGGTAAAATTCTTTGGAGGACCAAATTAATGATATAGTAATCTTTGGAGAACCAAATTGATAGTTAAGTCGATGTTACTAATTATAAATAAGGAAGTGATCACAATTCTTTTCATAAATTTCTTTAACACCAGCATTCAATTTTATAATTTAAATCTTATATATATATATATATATATATATATATATATTGAGATTAAAATTTCTCAATTGAAATTTCAAGATTAAAATTATACAATTAAAAAATTATAAAGACCAAAATACAATTAAATCAAAAAACAAATAAAAGAATGCATAAACTTTAACATAATTCAGCATCTCTTACCTATATACGTTTTACAAACTGATAACAAAATAATTTTATTGCTCCACGTAAATTTTTTATACAAGGGCAAAATTGCAAACCCATTGATCTAGTAGCAATTTTGGCAATCATAAAATTATGAACTCTCTTATACATTTTTTCGAAGAAAAATTGCAAATCTCTTTGATATAAAATTACTCAAATCTCCATTGTACCAAAAAAATTAATATATTTGTGGTAAGTGTACTCACTTATCTACATATTTATAGTTGTATTCTATCCCATTTTTCTTCGTCCTACTCAATATGTGACTTGCATAATACACATATGGACACAACAATATATAATAATTAATACGGATCAATAATACTATTTTGTACGAAAACCCCTACAAAATTAACTGTTAGAGATACGTTATATTAATTATGGTTAGCAAATTTTTAATATATAATTAAATAAATAATTTTAAAGATATATTTATATTGAAGAGGAATCTGTTTACCCAATTTAAATTTATACTATTTTTTACACTAATTAATATCTACGGTCAACACACGTGTTATTTTTATATATTTTAAAATTATATTTAGTACGCTGACGAAGAACTAAGGGATTTTAAATTAATGGAAGAAGTGATATAAATTAAAGTGCTGTGGTAGTGGTGTAAACGTGTCCCTCCTCGCTAGTGTATATATATTCTCAAAACAATAAGGTAGATGACTCTGTTTTGTGCAAGTAGTGACTCAGCTGCACAGAAAAAGACATAGTAATTGAGTTTTTGTGAGCACTTTGGAAATTGATTAGTACTCTACTACATATATGATATATACATACATGACCTTCCCAACCACCTTTCATCAGCAGCCCCTCAATCATTCACACATCTATGGTCAAACCTTTTCATATCCCATCTGAAAATGAAGGTTCTAATACAACACAATGCACATAATAATTTGCCAATATGGTTTAAAATTTTATATTTAAAAATGCCATAATAAATTCTATATTCTTTTAATAATATTTTATAGATGTGCATATATATATATATAATAAATGTATAAAAAATCCATAAATATTAGTTCAGTTTGTCTCATAGTCACATGTGTGAGATTCAATCTCTGGGTGGTAAAAATAAAGTGATATTTTATGGTCACTCAACAATTATTTTATATGAGTTCATCTTTCGATAGAGAATTAATTATTACTTCTGACAATGAATACCAATACGATAAGAAAAAAAGAGATTCTTTAAGTAAACAAATATATCGTGCTAAACCTAATCAGAAACATAGGTACAAATAAAATGAATGTATTTGCGATGCTTCCCCCCACTTGTTGGTTTTTAAGCTTTGTTAACGTTTAGGAAATACTCTATTCTTTATGAGGTTAACATAGTGAATATCTTAATTGAAATTTATAAGGGATCTTAATTAAGTGAGTTGGGTTATTAATGGATTGTTTACTAACATTTTGTGACTATTGTTGTTGCATGTAAAACTGTAGTAATTTTGATTGGTGTGCTCTTTGAGTTTGGTGTGCTCTTAATTTCTCTCTTAATTAATTATTCAATAACTATATATATTTGTGTCAAAAATCTTAAATAGAAATTTAGAATAATTAGGGGCTAAAAATATATACATGGAGCGTTGGTGGAGCATTTATGCCAGTAATGATGTGGAGATTTTAGTTAATAGTTATAGACTCAATTATCAGCTTTAGGGAGTAATTGATTTGGTTAGGTAGCATTATTATTACTTATAGTATACACCACTGTATTATATAACTCATCTATAATTATCATCTATAATTAATTTTGTAGTTAAATATAAAAAAATATATAATTAAATTAATACATGAATTGGTTAATTATTACCTACTAATTTAATCACTTTTTTTTTAACCATTTATATGCATATCCAATTTTATGATTAAATGCAAAGAAATATGTGATTAAATTAATATATCAATTGATTAATTGTTAATTATTACTTTAACCACATTTTTCTTTACTTTTAATTATCTATAAAATATAATTAAATTATTATGTAACAATTAATTTTATCATGTATTTTTTTATATTTAACGATAAAATATAGACCGTCAAATATTTTTCAATTACTTAAAAAATCACTTTACCCAGGAGAGTGAGATTAATTTGTTTGTAGCTACCTCATAGTCCCGAACTATCTCATGTAATCTCAAATGGTTAATGGAATGAAGCAAGACAAAAATCTGACGTCTTATAGGCTCTGTGTTCCTATTCGTTATTTTGGAGTCAGACAAATATAACTCTTCTGTGATTTTTGTTTGAATTCAGAGTTTTTTGTTTTTCAGGAAGGAAAAAAAAAATCCTCATAAAACTGTGGTTTTTTTTACCATATTGACCTTGTATGTTGAGAGGCAGAGAAACAGTGTGTTGGTTCAGAAGTGATCCTTCATTTTTAGTGAGAGATATAAAAGATAAAATATAGATGATAGATGAGGATAAAGCTGTTTATTTTATACAAGTATTTATATTTATTGGAGATTGGAGAGAAGTGGAAAAGGATTTTATATGAAAAGCCAAAAAATGGTTAAGATGATAACTGTCTTATATTCAGTCTCCTCATCATAATCCCACCCTTCACTTTGTCTGTTTCACAACAGAAACCCCTCCAAAGTGGTCCAGTTCCTTCTTCCCTTCTCTCTCAGGTGCTCTCTACTTATGTGAATTTTCTTCCTTTGCATATTTTGCCCTCACTTCTGCTTCTTTTTTTCAAGATAGATACAATTGTTCAGTCAACAATATCTTCTTCCTTAGGTAATTTTCCCCTTCCCTCCCTGAATTCTTGTTTTTTATATTCTGAATTTCTGATTGCAACTCCTTTTAAAAAAAAAAAAAAAAAAAAACTTAAAAGGATGATAAAATTTCTTGGTTTATGCTATGTCTTTGGTCGTGGAGGTAGAAAACTGGTATGCCACTCTCAGAAATATAGAATTGAGCTATTCTGTATTCTCTCTATCCTCAAACATGGTTATATACTTTCCTGAATTACTTCGTTTCTACTTTTATTATCAACGAAGAGGATGATGATAGTCAACTAATTACTCAATTGAGGTCATTATCTTTTCTTTTCTGCAATAGTTTTTTACCTAATCAGCACATACATCAAAAGCTCTCCATGCGCACACCTTTAATTTGGGAAAAAATCTCGAAATTGAAATTTTACCATTGAAACTCAATTTCATACAAGCGATTCTGGTGTCCTTACATCTTCACTTTTGAATTGATCATGTTGAAATTCAGTATTAAGAGTTCGAAGTCATATGTTGCGGTTTAGGTTTTTTTGGTGGCGCTACTAACTATAATTGGTCAGGTTTGTGCCAAGCAGATGCATTACCTTTGAAGGAAGCCAGAAGCCCTTCAGTTTTGACCATGACCTCCAATGTATCTCTTTCTCCAGGAATTCATCAAGAAGAAAAAATTCTCTCTGAGGTGAATGACCTTCTGAAACTAGGTTTCCTTGTTATGCTTTAGGTTAAAAAAATGTAATGTAATTGATTTCCTTAACTTTTAACTTTGTGATGTTCAGATTGGGAATTCTGAGAAGCAGTTGTGGGCATTGATCCATTCTAAAGGCCTTTTGCACTCAGATGCTCAAGACTTGTACCGCAAGGTCCGGTCTAGTTATGAGAGAATAATCTTAGATAATAACAAGCACTTAGAATTTCAGGATATTGAGTATTCTTTGTGGAAGCTCCACTATAAGCATATTGATGAATTTCGCAAATTGATAAAGAAAAACTCTGGCAATGTGGAGAGCAAAAAATCAGGAACTCTGCAAAACTGTGGTGAGAAGAGAAACAATGACAATTATTTGAAGTTGTTTAAGTTGTTTCTCATAGAAGCCACTCAGTTTTACCAAACACTGATTGTAAAACTCAGAAAGCATTATGGAGTCCCAGAAGAGGCATTGTTTTATAAAAAGGGTTGGATCTCTACCTCTGTTGATCCGGATGTCATGCGAAAATGCCGATATTTATGTCATCGGTGCTTAGTTTGTATGGGTGATCTTGAGAGGTATAAACAACAATGTGAAAACCCTGACAATCAAAATCATAATTGGTCAGTTGCTGCCACCCATTACTTGGAAGCAACAAGGATTTGGCCAGATAGTGGGAATCCACAAAATCAGGTAAATGGTTCTTATCTATTGAATAAGATTATTTTTTATCCTTTTACTTTTTTTCCTACGATAGTAACCTTATCTATTTGCAGCTGGCAGTACTTGCAACATATATTGGTGATGAATTTCTTGCACTTTACCACTGTGTAAGAAGTTTAGCGGTTAGAGAACCTTTTCCTGATGCCTGGAACAATCTTATCTTGTTGTTTGAAAAGGTAATATGATATTGAGGATCTTCATTGAACTAAAATTTATTCTTTCCATATGGTTAATGTTTCTAAGCTTATTATACTTCTGTCTCCTCCTTAAGTGTCTCTTATGATCTTGCAGAACAGGACATCTCCTCTGCAATATGTTTCTGGTGAAGTCTGCTTCGATTTCTTAAAACCTTTTAGAAAAATTGGTGAAGAGACCAAAGCACAACTGAAAGATGGTAGCTCATCAAATGGCAATAAATTTGAAGGCAAAAGTAATCATTTTACAGATACAAAGTTATGGTCTCTTATGGTCAGAACAATAAGTTTCCTCTTCATAACATCAAGGTACATCATGGATTCATTTCATTTTGTTTGGCATTATTTCTTTCTGCCTTCTTTATACCACTCGGATGCGCTTGCACTGTTTTCTTTAAAATGACTCTGTTTATTAGCATAAAGACTACAGTTTTAGGTCATCTATCCATATGCCAGTGTCTATGCATATGTTAGTTGCAAGAAGTTGATAGAAGGAAATTCACTGTTAAGAATATTATGGTATTATTGCGTATAGTACAGTAATTCAAGGTAGCATCATCATATGAAATGAGTTCTACTTAGTATATGCCAGATGTGTGACACAACAATCTTTTCATATAAATGCATATTAATGGGTGCTGTGAATTCCTTTTATATGTTCTGATGCGCTTACCTCTGATCTCTTGATGCAGTTCAGAGGAATTCCCGATTGCATTGGCATCTACAATCGAAGAGTTGGAAAAAATGATGAAGCTAGAGGATACAGAACTGAAGACCATGTTGGAATCCTACTGTCAAATGGATTTAGCTAGAAGAGGTCCTTTCCGAGCCATACAAGTTGTTTCTATTCTCATCTTTTCCCTAAAGAGCCTAATTGATAAACTTGGGAAAAATGAATCAGACGACAAAAGTGATAAGCAGTTGATGCAGCTGGCACTAACCGCTGCATTCAGTCTCATGGGACGTTTTGTCGAAAGATGCCTAAAGGCTAGTTCTTTGAATTTTTGCCCTTTGTTGCCCTCTGTGCTTGTTTTTGTGGAGTGGTGTTCAAGCATGAATGATGCAACTGAAGTATGTGCAACTGATCAAAGGAGTAAAAGAGCTGCTTCTTATTTTTTTGATGTGTTAGTTGAATTACTAAATCAACTAAATGACAATAGAAAGGAAACCAAGAAGCTTCCTGATAGTACCCCTCTATGGGAGGATTATGAGTTGAGGGGTTTTGTACCTATATCTTGTTCACATATTTCTTTGGATTTCTATTGTAATTGGGAACATATAGACAATTTTGAAAGTGGAGTACAGTCGCGCATTGAGCGCATCAGAGAAGCAGCAATGAAGATTGCAAGAAGACCAAATAATTTGCAGCAGTGGATTGCATGGGAAGAGATTGGAAAAAAGTTTCATGTGACCATATCTGATGAAGATCATGGCAAGAAAGAAACAGAAAATGTGGAGTCCAATTCCAATGGTAATAGTACAAAAGAGGAAGAGCCTAATCTGCAAACTAACAAAGATAATTCAAGTAGCACCAGCACCAATGGGAAATCTTCTGTAGCGGAAGAAGAAGAAGTCATTGTCTTTAGGCCTCTCACAAGATACAATTCAGCACCATCATACCCCTTTACCTCATCAGATGAGCAGATGTCACCGAAAGACAAGGATGACCAAAGCTTACCGCCGGATGATCGTTTGCGCCGTGCTACATCTCTTCTTATGGCACAAAACCCAGCTCAAACTCCAGGTGATCCATGGGAATTCTATGGCAGCATTGTGGATTTCAAGAGTGACAAATCATTCAAACAGCAAGAAACTTCAACAAAGGAATCAAATGCACACACTTTTTCAGAAGTCCCGATCTCTGCTGGCCCTCCCTCTCTCAGTGCTTGGGTCCTTGATGGAGGAAGCTTCAGCAACAACAAAAATAATGGGACAAATGGTCTTAGTGAACACAGGTTGGAGCCGATCGATGAAATAGCTTATTCTTCTTTTACAAACCTTTCCATCAAAAACACTGAGAATTCAGTCACTTCAGTGAATGAACTTTCAAACCTCCATTACTCTTCTTCTACATATTCTGTTCCAGTACCTTCTGCTCCATTATTGCCTGAGAATGCTGCCTGGTTTACTGATGCACAATCTAGTGTATCTTCGCCGTTATTTGCAAACAGCTCACCACCAAAAAGTGGCTATTCAGATTGGAGCCCCACTTATGGACCAAATGGATATGATCCTAGATTTCCTGTTTTTTCCACTGGTTACCCACCACCTGGCAGAATGACTTCTTCAGAATGGCTGCGTTGGTACCGTGAGAATTACAAACCTGATAGGACCAACAACTATATGCAGCCTTCTCATTTGAATACTCCTCCTGTTCCTGGAAATCATGAGAACTTCCTTTATCATGATACATACAGGTTAAATCAATTTGATAGATGGGGAAATCCTTTGTATTCCAACCAGAACCTGTACACGTATATGGAGCCTCCGGGTCCCCCACCATTGCAACCAGGTTTTCTTTCTCCTTTTGGTGCAGGTGAACACAAAAATAGTCTCTAACAATTTTCAAAGGCCAAACCCTTATGGGTGTGGTGCTCTAACAGACCTTAGAGCTGAGCCACATTCTCTACTAGAGTCCCTGAAGGAGAAGGAATGGCGACTCCAGCGCGATCCTAACCTCGGAGGGCCTACATTCATGGGCAATTAGAACTCCTATTATGAAAACTTTGGTTTTGTTCCGTTCTAAGCATCAAAGGGTATAAATGTGTGCACATTAATGTATATAGATGTTTCAGTCATTTCCTGAATGAAAGGAGGAATGAATTCCGAAGAAGGTGGATGAAGTATATCATCCATGCAGCCTTTTATCTCATTAAAATCCAGATTTTTCAGTAGCGAGATGTCATCGATCTAGACTTCTAGGAATATGTATGTAAAATATGTAGAGTTGATATTAGAAGATGAAATCCTTATTCCAAAAAGTGAGTACAACATAACAACATTACTCAGAACAAAGTTACTTGTTGTGTTTGCCCATGCATGAGATGAGATTACATATGGTGAGATGAAAACTGTATAAACGTATATAATGCCAGATTTATGGTTGGTATGTTATATCCAACAAATACAGCTGTGGAGAGCCAGGTAAAAGTTTAGGTCATGTTTATTTTGTATTTTCTATTTTATTGTATATAGGTGTTTAGTCCAAAAGATGGGATGAGATAAAAGGAAAAATATTGTTTTTGTATTTAGTTTATATACGGGAAGAAGACAGATTTTAGAAAACACTTAAAAAATAGAAAATGAAATAAAAACAAAGTGATAATTTTGTATTGTAGTTATTCATAAAATCAGAAAATAAAAATAATAGTCGAAAATGCCAAGTAAACAATTTTAATGCATAAAACCAAGTACTATTGGAGTGTGCTACAACTGTTTCCTCGATTAATGCCTATGAAGATTCAGAAAAGTTGAGTTATAACCAATGTTGACATCTATGATCTACAACTAGTTAAAGAAAAAAATAATAATAATAATTTTTTGTTGAACTAGTTGTAGTTGTATGGGGTAGTAGATGAATCACTTCCCATAAAGAATATGAATACTCTGAGAGAATAGTAAGAGTGAGCAAGGAATTAAAGAAATATGACATCCGATCCTGTTCTGGTTGTGAAGACTGATAGGGCACTGATCTAAACTCCTAAACCAGATGGAATGAATTTTAGATTAAGTCCAGAAACGATTTAGGTTATTTCAGGATTTTCATTTTTCTAAATTATAATTTTTTTAAGAATGAGAGGATTTGTATGGATACATCATGAAATTGTTTGAGTATATTTTCTGGTAAATTCCTCCTTCATTGTTGCAACTAAATATTCCAAGATGTCATGATGAGGAACACAGTGGGTGAAGATTTACCCTCTGTTACTACTGACTCTTGTCTTCCTTCTCCTTGTGATTCTGTTTCTGTTTCTTTGATTTGATGAAACACAAACATGAGCAGCATGGCAACTGCAACAGGAACTTCATTTCTTTCACTATCTGCTCTTATGGCTTAATTAACAGGATGAAATTTTCAATAAGGCCATAAAGTTTTTTATTATTATTATATATTATATATTTGGCCAATGAGGCAATGAAGTTTTCGATAAGGCTTTTTTGTAAAACAAAAGTCAATGTTCAAGTCACCTTTGCGAGCCCGTTAGACATCTCACACTGACTTTGATAGGAAAAACTTGATTGAATTGGGTTTCGAGGAAAAAAAATAATTGGGTTTTCCACTTTTCCTATATAGAAATACTAATTAGCAAAAACTAATTGATTAATTGATTATAAAAGTAATATTAAATGTACCAAAGAATAAAAGTAATAATAAATGATAAAGACAATGACAAAATAATAAAAAATATTATTATCTAAAGTGAGTTAAAAACTTTATACACTTTTTAGAAATCAATAAATAGTTTAGGTAATTTAAAAGCACCCTATTTATTTTTATTTCAAAAAATATCATGTACAGTACACAATATCTAAAAAACTATTATATTTTTAAAAATATAAAAAATTATGTAAATTGAGTTAGAAATTTCATACTGAATAATACATTATTTTTAAAAAGCTTCATCTAATTTTTTTAATTTAAAAATTACGTTTTCGTTTTTATTTCGAAAGACGCCCTATTATTCAAGTAATAAACTATCTGTAAAAAAATTATTACAATTTCTAAAATGTTAAAAATTATTAAAATTAGTTATAAACTTCAAAGTGAATAATGTATTTTTTCTCAAAGAGTATAATACAAGATCTCGAAAAAAATTTAAATTTAGTTAGAAACTTTAAAGTGAACAATACATTATTTTTAGAAAAGTTTCAGGTAATTTAGGTAACTTAAAAATTGCATTTTTATTTTGAAAAAAAAAACACCTTATTTTTTCAATGTATAGTGCACGACCTCTAAAAAATTGTTGCAACGTTAAAAATATAAAAAAAATGTGTAAATTGAGTTAAAAACTTTAAAGTGAATAAGACATTTATTTCACAAAAAAAAAATTAGGTTATTAAAAGATCGAGTTTACATTTTTATTTCAAAAATCATCATATTCATCTAGTATATTATACAAAATTTCTAAAAAAAAACGGTTGCAACTTTAAAAATATAAAAAAAATATGTAAATTGAGCTGGAATCTTTCAAGTAAATAATACATTATTTTCAAATAGCTTCAAATAATTTAGGTATTTTAAAAAGTGTATTTTCATTTTTATTACGAAAAACACCATATTCATCAAATGTATAGTACATGATTTTTAAAAAATTTATTACAATTTTAAAAATATAAAAATTGTGTAAATTTAAGTAGAAACTTTAAACTGAATTATATATTGTTTTCAAAAGGCTACAAATGATTTAGGCAATTTTAAAACACTCCATTTATTTTTATTTCAAAAACACTATTTTCTTCAAGTGTATAGTACACGATCTCTGAATTTTAATATTATTAGAAATTTTGTAAATTGAGTGAAAAACTTCAAAGTGAATAATACCTTTAAAAAGACATCAAATAATTTAGGTAATTTAAAAATTTCTTTCAAAATTTTATTTTGAAAAACATCATATTCCTTAAGTGTATGGTATGCGAACTGTTGCAATTTTTAAAAAAATAAAAATTATGTAAATTGAGCTAGAACCTTCAAAATGAATAAGACATACTTGTGAAAAACTTCAAATAATTTATGTATTTTAAAAATCGCATTTTTTTTTATTTTGGAAAACAACATGTTCATCAAGAGTTATTGTACACAATCTCTAAATAAATTATTGCAATTTTAAAAATATAAAATTTATATAAAATATTTAGAAAATTCAAAGTGAATAATAAATTATTTTAAGAAATCTTTGAAAATAATTTAAATTTAAAAATTGAGTTTAAATTTTTATTTCGAAAAACGCGCAATTTTTCAAATGTATTGTACACTATTTGTAAAAAAACTGTTACAATTTCAAAAATATTACAAATTATGAAAATTATATTATAATCTTAAAATTGAACAATACATTATTTTTAGAGAGTTTCAAATAATTTAGGTAATTTTAAAATAATATTTTATTTTTTATTTAAAAAAATACCATATTCTTCAAGTTTATGGTATATAATCTCTAAGAAACTGTTGCAATTTTAAAACTGAAAAATGTTATGTAAAATGAGTTAGAAATTTCAAAGTGAATAATATATTTCTTTAGAAAACGTTAAATAATTTAGGTAACTTAAAAATCTCCTATTTATTTTTATGTCAACAACCATCCTATTTTTCAAGTGTATACTACACAATCTCTAAAACGTCCTATTTTTCAAGTAATACACGATTTGAAAAAAAAATTGTAATGTTAAAAATATTAAAAATAATGTGAATTGAGTTTGAAATTTTGAAGTGAATAATACATTGTTTTCATAAAGTTTCAAATAATTTAGGTAATTTAAAAATCATATTTTCATTTTTATTTTGTAAAATCATCATATTCTTCAAATGTATGGTACATAATCTCTTAAAAACGGTTGCAATTTTAAAAATGAAAAATTTTGTGTAAAATGAGTTAGAAACTTTAAAATGAATAATACATTTTTTTAGAAAATGTTAAAAAATTTGGGTAATTTAAACATACCCTATTTATTTCTATGTCAAGAACCACCCTATTTTTCAAGTGTATATTACACAATTTTTAAAAAACTATTGTAATTTAAAAATTGTAAAATGTTATGTAAATTAAGTTATAAATTTCTAAGTGAATAATACAAAAAGTTTCAAAAGTGAATAATATATTTGGTAGAAACTGAATATATGATCTCTAAAAAAGTTGTTGCAATTTTAAAAATATAAAAAAAAATTATGTAAATTCAGTTAGAAACTTTAAAAGTGAATAATATATTTTTTAAAAATCAACAAATAATTTAGGTAATTAAAAACACCCTATTTATTTTTATTTTAGAAAGCACTATTTTCTTCAAGTATATAGTACACAATATTGAAAAACTATTGCATTTTTAAAATATAAAAAGTTGTGTAAATTAACTTAGAAACTTCATATTGAATAATATGTTGTTTTCAAAAAGCTTCATCTAATTTAGGTAATTTAAAAATCATGTTTTTAATTTTATTTTGAAAACCAACATATTTTATACACGATCTATAAAAAACTAATTGCAACTTTTAAAATATTTAAAATTATTAAATTTAGTTAGAATCTTCAAAGTGAATAATATACTATTTTCAAAAAAGTTTCAGGTAATTTAGATAACTTAAAAATTGTGTTTTTATTTTATTTCCAAAAACATCATATTCTTCTCGTGCATAACACACGGTCTCTAAAAAAAATTTCGCAACATTAAAAATATAAAAATTATGAAAATTGAGCTAGTAATTTCAAAATAAATAAGGGATTATTTTTAAAAGTTTTTAAATAATTTATCCATTTAAAGATCGAGTTTTCATTTTTATTTCGAAAAACATCATATTCATCTAGTATATTGCAGAAGATCTCTAAAAATATAAAAAAATTATGTAAATTAAAATAGAAAATTCAAAGTGACTAAGGTATTGTTTTCAAATAGAATAAAATAATATTGGTATTTTCAAAATTGAGTTTTTAATTTTATTTCGAAAAATCCTATATTCATCACGTGCATAGTACACAATCTCTAAAAAAATTATTATAATTTTAGAAATACAAAAGATTATATAAATTCAGTTAGAAACTTTAAAGTGAATAATATGTTATTTTCAAAAAGCATTAAATAATTTAGATAACTTAAAAATATCTTTTTAGTTTTAATTTCAAAAAATACCATACTCTTTAAATGACAGTACATGAACTATTGCAATTTTTAAAATATAAAAATATGTAAATTGAGTTAGAAACTTTAAAGTAAATAATACATTATTTTTGGAAAGCTTCAAATAATTTAGGTAATTTAAAAATCATATTTTTGATTTTACTTTGAAAAACATCATATTCTTCAAGTTATTGTATTGTTAAAATATAAAAATTATGTAAGTTGGGTTAGAAATTTCAAAGTGAATAATACATTTTTCATGAAGCTTCAAATAATTTACATAATTTAAAAACACTCTATTCATTCTTATTTTAAAAAACGTCCTATGCTCCCTGTGAATACACAATTTCTAAAAAAATATATACAATTTTAAAAATATAAAAAAATATGTAAATTGAGTTATAAACTTCAAAAAGAATACAGAAAATTTTAAATAATTTTGGTAATTTAAAAATTTTATTTTCATTTTTATTTCGAAAAACACCGTATTTTTTATATGTTTGGTACATGATATTTAAAACGACAGTTGCAATTTTCAAAATATTAAAAATTTGGAAAATTGAGTTAGAAATATTAAAGTAAATAATATACTATTTTTAGAAGACTTCAAATAATTTAGGTACTTTGTAAAACGTCCTATTTATTTTTATTTCGAAAAACACCTTATTCTTTATTGTATACGATCTCTAAAAAAATTATTGTAATTTTAAAAATGAAAAAATTATGTAAATTGAGTTAGAAACTTCAAAGTGAATAAAAATTTGTTTTGAAAAATATTTAGATAATTTAGGTAATTTAAAAATCTCATTTTCCTTTTTATTTTAAAAAACACCATATTCTTCAAGTGTGTACACGATTTTTAAAAAAAATTGTTGCATATTTAAAAATTAAAAAATTATATAAATTGAGTTACAAATTTTGAAAAAAATAATATATTATTTTCATAAAAACTATTGCAATTTTAAAATATAAAAAATTTAATTAAATTGAGTTAGAAACTTCAAACTAAATAATACTTCAGAAAACTTTAAAAAATTTAGGTAATTTTAAAATTGTATTTTCATTTTTATTTCGAAAAACATCATATTCTTCGAGTAATACATGGTCTGTAGAAAAATTGTAGCAATTTTAAAAATATTAAATTTTTTAACAATAAATTGAGTTAGAAACTTCATTGTAATAATATATTATTTCCAGAAAGCTTCAAATAATTTAGATAATTTAAAAATTGCATTTTCATTCTTATTTCGAAAAACAACATATTCTTCAAGTGTATAATACACGATATTTAAAAAGTGTTGCAATTTCAAAAAATTTAAAAATTATGTAAAAATTGTGCTACAAACTTCAAAGTGAATAATACATTGTTTAAAAAAAAACTTTAAATAATTTAAGTAATTTAAAAAAATATGTTTTCATTTTTATTTCGAAGAATACCTTATTTTTCAAGTGTGTAGTACACGATTTCTTAAATTTTTTTTACATTTTTAAAAATATCAAAAATGATGTAAAATGGATAAAAACTTAAAGTGACTATTACATTGTTTTCAAAAAAACTTCAAATAGGTTAAGTAATTTAAAAAATACAAATTGGTTTTTAAATCAAAATGTAGTACTTTTCAAGTGTATAATTGAAGAAAACTTTGCTTGAAAAAATGTTCTATTTTTTTTAAAAAAATTATTGCAATTTAAAATGATAACAACTGTATAAATTGTCTTAGAAACGATATGCATATATAGTATATTATTTTCAAAATAACTTTAAATAATTTAAAAAAGATACTTTATTTTTAAATCGAAATACCGTATTTGTCAAATGTATATTACAGATTTTTCTTATAGATTGAAGAAAATGTCGTTTAAAAAAATTTTCTTAAAAAATTATTACAATTTTAAAAATATAAAAATTTTGTAAATTGACTTAGAAATTTAAAGTTTATACTACATTTTTTTTCAAAAATATTAAAATAAATTAAAAAAGGTGCTTTGATTTTGAAATCAAAACATCATATTATTCAAGTATATAGTACATGATTTTTTCTCTTAGATCGAAGAATACGTTGTTTAAAAAATTGTTACAATTTTTAAAATATGAAAATTATGTAAATTGACGTAGAAGCTTCAATTGTATAGCACGTTATTTTTTAAAAACTTCAAATAACTTAAGTAATTTAAAAAATACGCTTTAATTTTTAAAGAAAAATTTTGTATTCTTCAAGTGTATAGTACATGATGTTTTCTAATAGATTGAAAAATACGTTATTTAAAATAATCATTAAAATATTTTTTGTAGTTTTAAAAATATTAAAAATTATATAAATTGATCTAGAAACTTTAAGTGTATAATACATTGTTTTCAACAAACTTCCAATAATTTAAGTAATTGAAAAAAGACACTTTGATTTTTAAATTAAAACATTATATTCTTCAAATGTGTAGTACGTGGTCTTTTTATGTTGAAAAATACATTGTTTACTTTAAAATATTATAATCGTAAGATATACTACGAATATATTCCACTAACTATGTTGTTTTACTAGAATAATATCTTCAACTCGTTAAGTTGTACGAAAAAAACAATGAGTAAACACACAATCACAGGGAGATTCATCAACTTAATTTATCCGGACATTATTTGTTTGACTTTTATTTGCCTTACAAAAGTAAGTTGACTTTAAAAAGAATTGATAAAAAAACATGATCATGTAAAAGAAATTTAGATAACATGAAAAAATAGAGATATGATGACTAGGGATGTGAATGGGCCACGACGCCCGTCAGGGCTTATGGCCTAGCCTATTTGAAGTCTAACTCGACTCGTTTATTAAAAAGGCTATGCTTAGGCTTTTTAAATGCCTATTTAAATAAAGAGGTCATGCTTAAGCTTTTAAAAAAAACTTTTAAGTTGGTCGGACTGACCTAAATAAATAATTAAATTATTTTATAATTTATATTTATGTATTAGTAACATTATAGTATAAATATAATAGTCTAGAAAAATATAATGTATAAATATAATGGTCTGTTAGTCCGTTCCCTACTAACCCATTTGCCTATTGGTCCATTAAATTAGAATTATTAGTATTATTTAAAAGTCTTAATGTTAAATAGGCTACTAAATAAACTATAGGAAGAGACTAAACTTCTAAAAAGGTCTTACCAAGTTTAAAATATTGACCTATTTATGTTTTAATTTTAGACCTATTTAACCTATTTTACCAAGTCTAAAAAGTTTACAATCCTAGATTTATGTTTTAATTTTAGACCTATTTAACCTTTGGCCTGACCTGGTGTGGTCCATTCTCATCTCTAATAATGACAATGAGATAATTAACTTAATAGAAAAATATCAAAATATAAATTAATTTTATCCATTCACCACATTTAATTATAATATTATATGATACGATAGCATCCATAAATAACTCTCTTTTTTTTTTTCAAGGCAACCATAAATATCTCTATTACTAATAAAGAATGATTTTGATTGATAAAATTTGTTTCGTTACAATTATAATTCAATGCAACGAAATCAGGAAACAAATATCTTCATTAATAACGTGTGAATTTTTTTTTTGCACATCAATGATATTGGGAAATATACGACATGGTTTGTTCCCAAACCCCTCACACGTATAATGTGTGTTTCTTATTGCTTAGAAAATAATTTAGAATTTAATTTAAGAAATAACTAAGAATATTTTAATTATTGAACTATTAAAATAGAAAATCAATGTAAAAAAGAATGATTTGCTAAAATCAGTTTTGATATATTATTGCATTATTTTCTTTATGTATTATTTAACTAACAACTTTGTTAATGTTTGTGCTCATGAGCACATAAAGAAATTTTTTTTTTATTATAAACAAAGTTATTTATTACTTTAAATTTTTTTAAAAAATTAATACTTACTTTTTATGATAATTTAAAGTATTTATTATTGTTATCAATAATAGAAATATTTTCATTAATACATATTAGAAAAACTGTTAAAGTAAAAGTTGATGTGTTTAGACACTTTCAAATATAGAAATGGAAAGGGAAAAGAAAAAAACGCGTAAAATATATACTAATTAATATACTTCAATAAAATTTATTTAGGGTATGATGAATTGAATATGAACCAAAAATAGATCAGTGAAAGTCCAACAAATTAAGGTAGGTTTAGATGCTCGTTGAAAATCTGTTAAGACTACAATAGAATTCATAATCATGAAATTTAATGCTTTAAACTCGAATAGATATTGTGTACTATTTTACATTTAGTATATCAATTCAAAGGAATGGAACATGACACTGAAACAAATGAACATGATAATTTAGTTTCATTGAAAAAGGTGGAACAAAAGAGAAAGAACATAACATATCATTGAGTCATTTTTTATTATGCCCTAAATCTTATATTGTGCCATTTATTTTCATTTTAGTCCATGTACGTAAAAAACGTTCTAGTCTTTAAACATGTTTTTGTTAGTATTTTTGGTTTTTCTGTTATTTCATGCTAAAATGAAAAAACAAGTACAGAAATTAAAACGAAAAATAAATACATATATAGTGATTAAAACGAAAAACAAATACATGTATAGGAATCAAAATGAAAAACAAATACATGTATAAGGACTAAAATGAAAACTAAGTACATGTACATGGACTAATTAATTTCTATGTTAACGGTCTATGTGTCTATTATTGATTGACCGGCAAATGTTTTATTAGACACATAAGATGAAGTGAATACCATTAGTATTGAGTTTGACTATAGAAACCAATCTGAAAATAATAGATATATAGAAACTAAAAAGACAATTTTTTTACATATAAAAAATAAAACGAAAATGAATTACATGTATTAGAACTAAATGATTAATTTAACCTATAAATTATTATTATGTAATTATTACAAAGATGTGATACTTTTATTATAAAAAAAATAAAAAAAATGAGATACTCTTTCTTGAAATGTTTAAAACAGGATTCAATATCTTGCATCTTGAAGTAAAACACAATTTAATGTATGTTTGATTTATTGTTGGCTAAAAGATAAGTATGTCCTTTAAATATTTATTAAGGTTTCGTTCAATCATTCATATTTTAGGATCATGTCTTTATATTTAAATTAATAAATCATTTATTATTTATTTGTCACAGAAACATTTCTTGTAAGTACTCATATCATAATTATCTGTTTCGGAGGGTGTATTGTCATTCGTTATTCATGTCTATTTCTATGAAAATACTTCTAAATATTTATTTATATATTATTGATTTTATTTATATGAAAGAACAGATATCTTTATTAATGTTTTTAAAAAAGAATCTTAATAGTAAACACACAAAAATAATTATGCTCACTTCATGTGTTTTGAATTATACTTATCTTTTCTTCATTAACTTTCTATTTTTAGTCGTGAATTTTCATGTGACTTCTCAAAATCCGCTGTTTATGTAACCAACAATAGTTTTTTGGTTTGTTTACTACCAATAATGATTTTCTGATTGTGTATTTATGAACATACAATAAAAAATTTAAAAATGATAATTAATATTTCCTTATGATAACTCAAAATATTTATTAAAATATATTTAATATATTTAATATTTCTTTTAGTACCTTTTATTGTGTATATAGTCGACACACAATAAAACCAAAAATATCCATTGTTCCTCGCATTTTTTAAGGAAAGGAGAAGAAAATAACACATAAATTTGGCAGGAAATCATTTTGATTCTAGGGCCCATTTTCTGATTATAGCAATCAGAATTCGGCACACTTTAGGAGAAATGTTGGTTTTAATAAGGAAATAGACTATTGCTATTCTTATGTGACCATTGTCTTTTCTTTTTTTTTTTTTTTTAAGAAACAAATTATTTATGTATAACTATTTTGATTATAAAGTTAATGAGATATGTCTTTTATTTCCTTATTTAAAAAAAAAAGTTATTGGTGAGATATTTTGATATTTTAAATTAAGTCTTATGTTTAAACTTCATTTGCTTCCCTTGTAAAAAAAATAATTACAAAGATATAAAAGATATATTTTTTATATTGAAATATCTTATAAATTGATAGAAATCATTACTTTTTAAATTAGAAATTTACCTCCTTCGGTCCTACTTATAACTCACCTTTAACTAAATTTTCAAACTCAAAAAATAAAAGTTAAGCTATTAAATTTGTCTAAAACTATAATAGTTTTTTAACTATACCCCTAATATAAATGATTTAATAAATGTCTAAGGTATTAGAACATTTTTCTTATTCTACTTTCTCTTCTTTGATAGTTAAATTATTGAAAATTGTAGAAGGGGTTAAAGTAAAAAAAAAATTAATTAATGAGTTAATTTGTGACTTATAAAAAAGATTACAAATTTTTTCTAAAAAATAACTTATATATAAGAGCAGAGGGAGTATATTCTTTAAAGAAACAAGAATTAGATTGAGAGTTTTAAACTGTATAATAATAATAATAAGAATTTTTTTAATTTGTATAATATTGCACAAGTTAAAAAAATTATAAATAAATAAAAAATAATATTAATTGCATGTCAAATTCAATCACATTAAATTTTTGTTTTTTACAATAACTTTTTTTTATTTATAATTTTTTAAGGTGTGCAGTATTAAAGTAAAAATTGCGTACATTAGAGAAGACTTGTGGTGTAGAAAAAGGAAAATAAATAGGCATGTAAGCGGAATAATGGAAAGAAAGTAAAATTAACCTGGTGAGTGTCCGCACCCAAGTCTATCGCTTTCCATGTTTGTTCCGCGAGGGAGGGCCCCACTTTGTTTGGTATATACAGCGAAGGTGTAGTAAACGCCTCTTACTCACACTTTTCTCTCGTATTTGCCTCAGCACACAGCACCCAACCCAACCTTTAAAACTGATTTTTGTTTGTTTCTTCCTTTTCTTTTGCATGGCACTGTCACTTGCCGCTTAGCACACACACACTACTCTCCCTCTCTTCTTTTCTCTTTAGCTTCATTCATTCATTCATTCAATCTTCCGTTTCTTCTCTCAAACGCGATTCCTTCTTATCTTCCTCACAACTCACCTCCTTCCTCTTTTTCCATTCTCTCCCGCACCGAACCGTTCAGGTAGCTCACCCGCTCCACTTGTGTGATCGTCATGGCCTCATTCCCATGGGACACTGATAAAATGTGCGTTTCATTTCTTCCATCCTTTTCTTTCATTCCGTCGTTTTTCCTTTTCGTTTTTCTTTATATATCTATATCTTTTCAATGCTTAATTTTGATTTTCTATTTCCTAGGCTTCGATTGTATCTGCATGATTATATGATCAAAAGAGGAATGCATAACACCGCTGAGATTTTCAAGGAGGAAGCGCAAGTTTCTAACTGTCCCGTTGGTATGTTGCATCACTCGCATCGCTTGATTCTCCTTTTATTTTTCATGTCCTACACGCACTCATACACAGAGTTGCTCTTTCAATTTTTCTTATACTTTTTTTTCCTATTCAAATCGTCAGAAGCAGCTGAGGTGTATTCTTGTTTGCGCTATTATTCGATAGGGTTCGTTCAATTTGGTACTAGTATCGAAACTGCATTTACTAGGTCCTTAGTTCAATTCTTGCTGATTCTTCATTGTTAAGTTATTTGAACTTCCATATATAAATGAAGTACTCGTTGAAGCTTGTGCTGTGCCTTGACTTTGGAATGGGGTAACCTCTCATCTTACCGAACTTTTATTACTAACAAAGAAAAATATGCAAATGTGAAAGTGATCAATTAAAAAAAGGCTTTACGAGATGCAGGACACTTTTTTTATGGGTTCATTGCAGACATTAAAGGACTTGCCCTGCGATTATTAATGCATTGCATAGTAAACTTAGTATTCATTTACTTAGCATAGTTGACATTATTATTATTTATAATTATAAGTCTTGCTGGAATTTGATTAATTTTAGTTTTGATGTACTCCGCTCCATTAGTGTTCTAAGTCTTGCTGGAATTTGATTGAGTACAGACATGAAATTTTTGGATTCAGTGCTTGATTCTCCAGATGGATTCTTGCATGAATGGTGGTCTATTTTCTATGAGGTCTATACCTCTAGGCAAGGGAAGCACCAGGAGATTGGGCCAGAATCCTCTAGTAAGGTAGTAACTAAATGATAAACGTGGTTTTACTTTGCCTTGTCCAATGTTTCATTCTTGTGATAAGTCAACTAAATTTGTCGATTTTCAGGTAACAAGGATGACAGATAATGCAAGAAACAGTACCCCTCCTAGAATCCCTGAAATACCAATGAGTGAGAAGCAGAGACCTCAACAGTTTCAAGTCAGTTCTAGCTTTAACAACATGATGGGGCAATCAGCCGCTTGTTTAATACCTTTGACAATGTATGATAAAGAGCATCTTGGATATGTGGTTGAAAATAACAAAAAATTATTGCTTAGGGATTAGTTTCAAGTTATGTACTGATGTGTTTGTATATTTTAATGTGTATCTTCTTTTGAGTTTTGTTTCTACATTCATGCAGTTCTTTATTACTCTCAAATGCATTAGCAAGTTTGCAGTATCACATTTCACTAAGACGTGACAGTATCAATTGGCATGAATGGGACAATCTGTCCTATTCCGTCCTCCTTAGTTCCACTTATTAGCCTTATGCCATGGTCTTTTACATAGTATCAAACTTATATTCTGTTCTTTTTGAACCAGATTATGAAATGCCACCTCAATAGATTACATAAGATTCTTTTGATCTATAGTGTGAAACTACAGCTGTGCTGCTTCATCCTTCATACTGATACTGCCTTGTTTCAGTTATATGGAAAATTTAAAATGTTTCCAGATCTGATAAAAATAGTTCTGCTAAATGATGATGTGCATTCTTGATTGTTATTGCATTTAAATTGGTTTAACATGGTGATGAAACACTTCACTATTTCTCATTGCATAATTCTTTCTACTGTCTACTTTGTTTTGTCAGTCATCCAGTACAATATGTAAGCAAGCAAGCACAGAAGCAAGTTTTTAAGGTATGCTCCAGTTCAACAGCATAAACATGAGAATTACATACTTCCATGTTGTAAAAGATTTGTTTTACAAATATTTTCAGGACAGTGGAATTGGCATGCGTGTGGGGATGGATGTACCTAGGGACACTCCCGATGTAATGCAAAAAACATTGCTACCTTTAGATGTACCTCATGAAACTAGTATGTCTTCAACCTATTTCCTTGTTCTTGGGTTTTTTCCCTTTTACTCAGGAATCTGAAAAGTCTTGCTGTTTATTGTACCCTTGGGTCATTGTCTAGTTTCTCAATTGTGCTTAGCTCTGCATTCTGATATAACATGAAACTTTATATGCTAGTCTCTAACTGTTATTTTCATAGCTTTGAAAAAATATAAATATAGAATCTCAGTTTTTGCGTCATTTTAGGTTGATGTTCTCTTGTCTGCTTACACAGAAGTCATTACCTCCACTCTTATGTTTGTTATACGAAGTTCAATTAATTCGGAGGGTTTTCTTCACTCTAGTCTTGTCTTAATCAAATGTATACACAGATAGATGGTGCTACAGACTTTTATGTTGGGCGCACACACATACACACATGCAAACATATTGCATCAAATATGCATCGGTGCTACCATTCGGTTCTATTGTAGAATTCTGGGACAAACGTTTTTTCATGGTTTAGTACCCTATTCCCCAATAGATATAAGCAGTAAGATTTATATTCAATTTTATATTAGAAGCATGTTTTCCCTAAGCTGAACAGTGCATGCTATATTATGTTTTGAGATCTCAAATTCTCAATGGTTGGTTTTCTTTGCAGAAACCAATGACGCTCTCAATCTAGTGTCACTAAATGGACGGCCAGTGAATGTAGGTGGTGGAGTATGCTTGTGGAATCTTTTGAACCAAAAATTCCATATGTATTTAGTTTTTATGTAAACTTTCATTGAAGTGTATATAATAGTTTGTTGTTGATATTATCTCATTTATTAACTAGTAATTAACCAAGAGTTGCTGGGCTTGCAGAACCAGGTACTCACTTCACTTTTGCAGACACCAAACTATCAACAGCAGTGTCAAGTGTTGAAAACACAAAATCAGGAAGCAATCGTCGCTCAAACACTTGCTTGTACTCCTAAAAGTCAGACTTTTACGGTTCCAGGAAAATCTACCAAATGCAACAGTCAACATCCAAAGATTCCCATGACTGAATCAAGTAATAAGGATAGGCAGGTTTGTGAATATGTGTCCCATTGGTTGAATTTCCAGAAGACATTTTTTGTATATTTCCTCTATAGCAAACTAATTTCACGATGAGTTGATGACTCAGGTGATCGACCGTATGACTACAACTGTTGAACATCAACGCCAGCAGGATCAGCAAATGCAGATGCAGTCCCAGAATGTTGAGGTGTGTTATTCAGTATCTTAAATTCCAAATTATTTCACTTTAACTTATTGATGCCAGAAAGTGACTACGGTCCCTATATATATGAAATGTATTTTTATCCATTCTCAATTAGAAGGGAAGAAAGAGAAAGACATCTGTATCCTTACAACATGGAGAAAGCGCCCAGGTAGGTTGTCATAAACCTTGAAAGATAATCCTGGAACAATTGCTTTTCTTAAAGCCATTATTATTGTTTTTTCCAGTCAATTGGATTCCTAACTTCCATCTTTAATTTTGATCTTTGATTTCCAATCTTCAATTTTTTACCTTTGATATCTTTCCATTCCACTGAATACAAACAATAGAACTGTGGGGATGCGGCAGATGGAAAACCTGTAGATGAAAATGTTGAGTCTTTCCTGTCTTTGGAAAATGAACAAGCTGATCATAGAATCATTCCTTTCAGCAATCTGAAACGTTTTTCAGCCACATGCAATGTAAATGAAACTAAAGGTAATATTTCCAGTTGATCTGTGTTTGGTTTAGATTTCATTTTTTTTTTGGGTTCATGGTTTAGATTTCATTTGCCGCAACAATTCCAGAACATTTTTCCAAAGCAAAAAAAAAAAAAACTTCTGGGAAAATGGGTTGCACCACAAACGATCAAAGACTGATCCTTATTTTGCATTGAAAATTTATATAAGCCGCCATGCCAATATCTTAACGGAGAGTTTCTCACAGAGGTTTTTTCCGCATCATGTCAAGTATCACAGGTTCCACTACTCTTAGATACTTGGATTTTAATTACATTGTGATATTAACACTGATGAAAACTAAAAGAGATGGTAATCGCAGAAATGAAATTGCAAAAGAATTGAGAAAAACATAATTTGTTCAATATGGTGATTGGTGAAGAAGTAACATTGCCAATCTAATTTATTAATTTTCTTATAATTTCTAACACATAAGGATTTCTCTACATTTTGATAGGTTTTTCATTTGAAGAGGTTGGTTGCCTTCATTCAAGTAAAAACAAGGTTTTGTCTAGCCATTTTTCATCTGATGGAAAACTTTTGGCGAGTGCTGGACATGAGAAGAAGGTGATTTGTTGTGATCAATTTTCAAATTTTAGTTTTGTTTATCTACTCAGAATCATTGCCTAGGTGTTTCCTTGTGTTCAGAACTTACTGTAGTTTATGATGACAGGTGTTCCTCTGGAACATGGAAAATTTTGATTGTGTAGCTACCGCAGAAGCACATTCGCTACTCATTACAGATGTTCGGTTTAGACCAGGTTCAACTATATTTGCAACATCTTCCTTTGATAGGTCTGTAAGACTATGGGATGCAGCCAGAGTAAGCCGTTACTTGTCACACTCTTCTTGTCTTAGTTGTTTTTATGCATATTTCATAATTTCCATGTTTAGAATTTGGATCTTCTTTATCCTCCCTTATGCAGTTTTGCTTGGTTTTACTTTTTTTGTTCTTGTTTACATTTTTTCTTCACTTTCTCCTTTTGTTATTAAGGCCAATTTGATATTGGACTATTTTTTTTTTTCTTTGTTTCGTGATATAGCCAACACGAGCATTGTTCAAACTTGATGGACATGCCGAACAAGTAATGTCATTAGACTTCCACCCAAGAAAGGTGGACCTTCTTTGCTCGTGCGATAGCAATGATATAATTCGACTCTGGAATGTCAACCAATGTGTTTGCAAGCACATCACTAAGGTCAGATCCCCCCACCCCCTTCTCCTTTTGCTTGTGGAACAATATTTTCGTAGCTACTTCAATTGTCATGATCGGTGCTAAATCATGGTTCTGTTATCTATCCAACAAGTTGACCATAGTGAATATTTTTCATTAATAAACTATCTCAATTCTTCACACCTTAAACATTCTTTGTTGTTTTCATGGCATTAAACAATTAACTTCCTGTGCTCGTGATATAAAGAAGCATGAAACTGGACAGCATACATTATTGGAACGTCGTGATCTTTTAGCTAGATTTGATGTAGCCATTCATGTACTTTGGGGGAGCCAATCATTAAATGATGTTAATGACGTATTGCAGGGTGGTAGTAAACAAGTCAGGTTCCAGCCTCGTGTTGGGAAGTTTTTGGCTACTGCTACCGGAAATAATATTAAAATAGTTGATGTTGAGACTGATAGCCTTCTGCACCATCTAAAGGTAAGCTTCAAGGCCGACTCATGTCTGATGTATCATGACTCCTTACGAACTTCATAGATTGAATTTTGGGTTTTAATTAAGACATATATCATTAATTCATTACTGAATTTCATTTCCTTCTAGGGGCATGTTAAAGATGTTCTTTCCATTTGTTGGGATAGAAGTGGAAACTACATTGCCTCTGTCAGTGAAGATTGTGCACGCTTCTGGTCTGCGGCAACAGACGGAAAATGCATAAATGAACTGCATTCAAACGGCAACAAGTTTCAATCATGCATATTTCATCCAGGATATCATAACCTCTTAATTATTGGTGGTTACGAGGTAACTCTCCATCCAGCATATGATTGATATTTTAGCTGGTACTAGTGTATTTTCCTCAAAGTTACAATGATGCACTTTTCCTTTGGAATTCTTTTCTTTTTCTTTTATTTGGTCTAAGTTACAATGATGGCCTTAAAATGCATATTAACTAGTTATTGTGAAATTTATTGCAGTCCCTGGAATTATGGAGTCCAACGGAAGGTACTAAAACGTGGACCGTGTCTGCACACAAGGGATTAATTGCTGGACTAGCAGATTCACCCGAAGATGAGTTAATTGCCTCAGCTAGCCATGATCATTGCGTGAAACTTTGGAAATGAGGATTTGAATGCATATGTGCACAAACGTGTTAATGTTTGGGGGCTAATGTATGATAAGATTTCATGTGCAGCTACATTTTTAGGATTAATTAATTTAATTAGGTGTTCTATAGGTAAAGGAACACCATTACATAGCTCAAAGAAAAAAATTGGCAAAATACATACATTATAGGTATATATGTACAGGGTGCTGCACACTGAGCCGACTTTACATAATGCACAAACGTTAGAAACTTTTGTTGCTCTGTTTTTCCGCTGAAATATGGATATTTCATGAAACTCATTACTACATTTCAGTTGCATTAGCTCGAGTTTTTCAAAAGGCAATTATGAGTGTCATATATATATACAAGACATTGGTAGCTTTCCAATTTAAATAAGTTCACTATCACAATGATCAATGTACAAAATTAACAATTTCACATGCATTGGAAATTCCATCGTTTCCTTAGTTCTTCCATTGGGATCCGATCCCATGCTCCTCTCTCAGTCAAGTTACAGTACTTTTCTTTTATGACTCTCTCCATTACTACCTTGTTCACACATGTCCCTCCTTGGACTATGAACCAAACCCTTTCGATTGAAGAAGCTAACCTTCATGTCATCGGATGATGCTTACACAGGTGTAGAGAGCAACGTAACGGTTTGTTGTGGGCATCGTGACCAATAAAAATTTACTGAAACAATAGTATATGAAATTAAAATAGCAAAAAAAAAAATAGTATATGAAATTAATGCTAATTAATTTAGTTCTTTACAATATTAAAAATAGTTAAATTTATTCTCTAAGGACATGTTTGAGTATTTTTGAGTTTAACCTATTTTGGATTGTTTGATTTTGAACTTATTAAAGTTTTTATTCTTCTTTTGACAAAGGAAAAAACTTTTGATATTTTAGTTAAAAATTAAACATTGTTTTAAAAAACTTAAAAATCGTTTTTTACAACAAAAAAATCGATTCTCACAGAAAATATACTCAAACAAAAATTAATTATATTTTAAACAATCGATTCTTATTTATAATTAACTTTCATAGTTAATTCAAACATGTCCTAAATATGAGGATTAAATTAACTTGTTTTTAAATAATTTAGAAACTAAAAATTGTTTTTCATAACTTTCCAGACTTAGTTGAATTGATAATTATTGATTGAAATTAAGGGGCTAAATCAATGCCTACTTTTATTACTAGCGCAATACATTGTTAAAAGTAAATATATGAATTAAGATTTTAATACCAATAAATATTGGATATTCTAGTTTTAGTTTTGTTAAAAGTTCTTTTTTTCTTTCCTTTAAAAAATTGTATTTATTTCCTATCTGTTAATAAAAATTTATTAACCTTTTAATGATCATCAACAAAAGGCATGCATGTAAACAATGTCAAGTCACTAATAAAGTGTTTGATTTAAACGAGGAGAGATTGGAGAGGGAAGAAAAGTGAGATTCACCAAAAAAACAGAGGGAAGAAAAGTGAGCTTTTTGTGTTTAATTAGTAAGAAGTTTTGTTTTTTTAAAAAAATAAATAAATCATTTACTTTATTCTGTAAACTTCCACTCTCCTTAACTCTAAATTTCCCCAATTTTAGAGGTGGTCTATTATTATTCTTTTTATTGTCTATTTCTATTTTTATTTAATTATTTTATTAATAATTATATATTAATGTAGTACTATTTTTTTTAATAGGAAAGTACAACGATCGAGATTCAAATTCCATACACACACGTATGTCTCAATGTACTCATAAACTGAACTACATGACTGAGACCTATTGTTATTAATTCTATCACAAAGTAATATTATAAATGTTGTCCATAATAATTATATATTGATACTTTAATTCTATTGATTCAGAAAAATATTTTAAATTACAAAAAAAAATTAAAAAATGATAATAAATAAAAATAAATGACAATATTATCATTCTAATTTTAGAAGGGAGCAATCACTCTCTTTCTCTCAGCTTCTCTTCCCTCCCCTGAATATACCTCAATGGCTACCTCAAATGTTATGAAAGTGCTATCTCACCTTAGGGGTATAATATAAAAAATGTTTTTGCAAATTATTTGGATTTTATTAAACGTGCCTTTAAGATATATGTTGGGAAATTAAAAAAAAAAACAAATGAGTTAATAATAATAATTATTATAATAATGTGCAATCAAAGTGCTATCTCAAATTGTTGGCAAAATGTTCTAATAATGTAACTCAATTGATAAGCACATAAAAATATATGTGTGTGGGTAAAAAAAAATTTCTGGGCAAAATTTAAAAATGTTGTGCAAATTATTTGGGCTTTATTAACACATGCCTTAAAAATATATGTTGGGAAATAAAAAATAAAAGTACTAACTAAAAATAAAAAATATTTGCAAATTTTAAATTAACAAATGTCTTAAAAGGGCGTTTGTTAAAAATTAAAATAGAAATACTACATTGAGATTAATAATATTTATTGTACCTTAATGAGTGTCTTAATAGCAACTCATTTTGAAATATGTCACACCACCTCTTATAATAGAGATGTCAGCCTTTTTGAAAACTATAAGAATTATACTTTGGATGTTGGGATTGGCACCATCTCAGTGTTAAATTTTGGACCAAAAAATCCTTTTCGGACACCTTCATTTGTAATCTGTTAAAATAGAAACACCATCCTAGTAACAATATTTTGGACACGCATGTCCGGAAAATATTTAAAAAGTGGCAAATTTTTGGACGTCACCGTCCGGAATTTTTTAAAAAAAAGTATATTTTAAAAAGATTTCGTGTAAATTAAAAAACAGATTTGATATTAGTTGGCTTTTATATATAAAAATTAGAAGTAAATTTTGCGTTTTAATTAATTTCTTAACGAATTTTCATTGAAACGCACTGATGAAAGAAAAAAATGAAACTCAAACCAAACACCAGAATGAAATACTCGTATTCTTAATCATTTATACCAAGGCTTTTATGCAGATAATTTTATTATGTAAAAATGGTATGGCTCAAATATATCTAAAATAATGGTATATATCTCAGGTGTTGGCATGGATAGTTCCCAGCAACATATATATGGCAGTGCCAAATTAAAACTTGTGCCCATGCTCATCCGAATCTTTGTTGCCAACTTAAATAATTCTGGATGCGTATGTCCGGATTTATTGTTTACTTAAAAATTTTCGTGCTCATCCAAATTATTAAGGGTGGTGTAGTTAAATATCGCAAATTAATTTACATCCATTTTTGGATATAATTGTCCAAATATACAAGGTCAAAAGCGTATTTTACATGTGATTTATCCCAAACCCAAAATGAGTGGTTCCAATCCTAATACCCTTATACTTTTTGAAAAAAAAATTCCTGAAATTATTATTTTTTTCAAAAAAGAGGTTGCCTCCCTAGTAAGAAGGGTGGTGCACTTATTAAGAACCCAAAAAATAAATTGGATGTTTTTTCGCAATTGTTGGGTCTTCTTTTTTGTTTTTCCAGGTTTTTGGGTCGTTAAGTAGCAACAATGAAACAAACTTGCATTGGATGTCAGGATTAGATTTCGGGTCATGGGCTTGTTAGGCCCAATTACTAAGTCACCTCCTCGCCTGTAATTCATAAACCCTAATTTCTGCTCTGTTTTAGACTTCAACTTCAGCCGCTGCGTCGCGAAACAGAGAGACCCAACTGAAGGCCAGATTTCAAGATGAAGGTTTTTCCTCTTTAACCCTAAATGCTGTCTCTGCTTTGATTTCTTGCTTTTGCGACTTAATATGTACATCCACTACTCTTTTTGCAGTTCAACATTGCGAATCCCACCACCGGATGTCAGAAGAAGCTCGAGATCGATGACGACCAGAAGCTGTAATCTCTTCACCACTTTAATTTTCCGTTGCTCTTGTTCATAGGATGAAGCAATGGCAAAATTCCGAAATTTTATTTATGTGCATCCTTTGTAATGCGAATGCCAACAACATTCTAATAGTATAAAATTCGTACTATATGATATTACTGCAAATTTGATTTGATGTTAATTAGTCTGACTTCATCTGAAGAGCTATTTTTCTAGATGTTGGTGTTCTATGCAACATGTGATGACAATACTCATATTACATTTCTATGCGCGTCTTAACAAGGAGTTGGAATGGGAACTTTTGTGGTTGGATTTTGTTAGATTTTAGGACATATTTTTCTGCTATCTTATTCTATTTACTTTGCAGTCGAGCATTCTGGGACAAGAGGATCTCGCAAGAGGTTGTTGGTGATGCTTTGGGTGAGGTATGGTCTTTGGCTGCAATTTTACAGTAGTTCAGTGTCTCCTGAAAATTTTTAATGAACTTTGGCGATTGACCTATTCTTCTTAATAATTTCAACAGGAATTCAAAGGTTATGTCTTCAAAATCACTGGAGGCTGTGACAAACAAGGTTTTCCAATGAAGCAGGGAGTGTTGACCCCTGGTCGTGTTCGCCTCTTGCTCCACAGAGGTAAGACTATTCTGAAACCTTATTGCTGAAGCATTTATTCAACTCTCATGTTTTGCATTTGGGTCTGGCCTTGATTATTTTGTTAGTGATTTGCTTTGTTAGATTCTTTTAAAGAAATGTCTTATTTTTGTTTCTGGAGTACTATTATCATTGTTGTCACTTTATATAGCTGTAGTTGGGATTCTCCTAGGCAAGTTTAAATTCGTGCTTATTATTAAGCTTTATCTCATTGCATACTTGAGCAGGAACTCCCTGTTTCCGTGGATATGGAAGGCGCAATGGAGAGCGTAGGAGGAAGTCTGTCCGTGGGTGCATTGTGAGCCCAGACCTCTCTGTTCTGAACTTGGTCATTGTTAAGAAGGGTGACAATGATTTACCAGGCCTGACTGATGTTGAAAAGCCAAGGATGAGGGGTCCAAAGAGAGCTTCCAAAATCCGTAAGCTGTTCAATCTGTCTAAGGAGGATGATGTGAGGAAGTATGTCAACACATACCGTCGAACATTTACAACCAAAACTGGTAATGTTTCTTTCCTCTATTCATGTTTTTCTATTTAGCTTTTCCCTGTTGTGAAGAGGCGTGCTAATGGGAAGATGGATTTGAGTAACCCTTTTATAATTTGTATGCATTTCTAGTCTTTGCTGGACTTTCCGGTTGATGTAAGTTACTGTTAAAACTGAACCTGTTTATAACTTATATTTTGTTCATACCTACTATCCACTTCAGTTATCAACTGATACTTTTATGTTTATGTATGTTTTATAGCAAAATGTGATATTGATTAAAATGTTTTTCTATACATCATTCCTTGAAAAACCCTTGAAAAAAATTAGAAAATGCTGCTTAAGAAGCTAACTTCTATTGCTTCTCCCTTCTCATTCAAACTTGAATCCTTTATCAACTGATATTTATTGTTTGAATTGAATTGGTTGGTGGAGGACCCATTTGAATAGGAGATTTGTGATGGTCTCTAATCTGACAAACATGTATTTTGTTTCAGGGAAAAAGGTGAGCAAAGCTCCCAAGATACAACGACTGGTCACTCCCCTGACACTTCAAAGAAAGAGGGCAAGAATTGCAGATAAGAAGAAGAGAATTGCCAAAGCAAAATCAGAAGCCGCAGAGTACCAGAAACTTCTTGCCTCTAGGTTGAAGGAGCAGAGGGAACGCCGTAGTGAGAGTTTGGCCAAGAGGAGGTCAAAGCTTTCCAGTGCTACTAAGCAAGCTGCCTAAGTGCTTTCAGACATGAAATTTTATCTTTTCCTGAGTTTTTGGTAGTCTTATTTCATGAAGCCTGTTTTATGATATTTTGGAATTTAAATACTTTTTCTTCAATATTTCTTTCGTGTTATGTTCGACAGTTCAATATAATTTTGAGTTTTATGTTGTCGGAATTCATGACTTTTTGATGCTTCGTTGGTATATATTGACCAGCTTAGATTCTCCTCGTTCTCTTGTATGCATACGTTGGTTTGTTACTGAACCAAACACCATAACCTCTAAGGACGTGGAAATCGGTAGTGTAGGACAATGTATACGTATAAAATACATGTATCGTTGGTGAACAGGTCGATACGATAGAAGACATGAATACATCAATTTAGATTGTTGTTAAAAGTTGAATAAAACTTGGCTTGGCGATAAACCTTGTTTGTTTTAGGTGGAGAAGACAAGGGGGAAAAATTGTGAATCTAATGACTTTTTTAATCGAAGCAAACTGATAAATTTTCCTCGGCATCTGAAATCGAAAACAAATAGTCCAAAAATAGCCATAATTCATCTTTCTCTTGTAGAAGCTTGGGTGTGTTGGTTGTGTTCTGAGTGATGATGGGGTTTACTGATGTACATTTTTTGCAGCACCGTTTTGATTAAGCTAGGTGCTTATGCGCCTAGGTCTTATAATATTTTTGAGTATTTTTTACTCTGTTTAGTTCAACTAGAGGGTGACCCACGCACAAGAAAAAAATTTATAATATGTAATTTTATTTATAGATTTTTATAATAAAATATAATTTATAATTTATAATATGAATACTTTATATAAATAAACATAAATTCATATTAAATAGAATTGTTACATAAATATTTTAAATGAAATTGTTATGAAAATCACGTGAGAGAAAAAAAACTTCATTTTTTTATGGAAGAATTTTTAAAAACAAAACTTATTATAATTAAATTTTATGAATTCAATTGAAGAAGATAATAATTTTAGGTAAACAAGTTTTTTGATTTTTAAACATTATTTAAACAATTATATGAAATATCAAATATGTATGAAAAAATATATGAAATTAAAATTAGACAAATAAAGAAACATTTTAAAAAAAATGAACGAGTTATTTATCTCAGTAAAAATTTTTAAAATAAAATTAATTTTGATAAAATTATTTCTGAAAAAATAAGTTGTTGATTTTAATTTTTTTAAAAGATATTCCATATCAACTAGTATTCCTCAACTTCTTATTATAAAATATTATTTAATTAAATTATACAAATCATACAAATAATTAAACTTGTTTAATTTTATTGGTTTTTAAGAAAATGATTAACATATCATTTTTATTTTTATTAAATAATATACTAGTCAATTATAATTAAAGAACAAAAATAATTAAAGTCTTCAACGAGGAAAAAAAAAGATGAAATAGATGTTTTATAGAAACTATAAATATCTTATAAAATGATAATTAAACCTTATAAAATGTGTTTTTAATATAAAGATAATATTTTGTTTTGTTATGTTATTTTTAAACAAATATTCAATTCATTTTCAAAGGGACTTGACAGAGTCAATGGTGTGTGTTTAGGTCTATAATCTTAAATCCTATCGCAATAAATAATTTATAAATTTTATTATAAATTTTTTTGCAAAATTTGATAATATGCCTTAAACTTAAATAAAATATGGTTAGTTCTTGCCTACACTTTTGTATTGAAAAAAAAAAAAAAAAGACTTGGAAGAATTGTCCCTCATTTTGAACTTTGAAAAGTTATAAAGTTATTTAGTGTAATTCAGATCAATAAAAAAAGTGTTAGAAAAAAAAAAGAAATCAATAAATAAGCTATATTTATTATACTTAACAAATATTTTTAACAATTAAGGGATTGTTTAGCTCGACTCAATAAGATATATAATATTATACGTATACGTGCTGTATTAAAAAAAAGGGAAAATATGTATTGCTAAGCTTACTATACATGGTCGAAGATATCCACAAGCATTATTTGGCATCACTATTCACTAGTTAGCAACACTGCAACAGCAGTTCTAACCAGCAACAAAGAACGTGTCGAATTGCAGATGACACGTGGCAACATGGAGTACACGTGGCAGACCTTTTGTTTGCCACGTTTCCTTTCTACCATGCAGCTCTCTGAAAACGGTGACAAACCTTTCAACCTTGTTTTAAACCGATCAATTTCAATCCATCACTAGAAAGAAAACAGAGTCACCAAACTTGAAATCAATTAGCAAGACATGGCAGCCATGTTCATTACCAGAAACGTCCTCTTCCGTTTCTCTAAGTCCTTCCCTTGCGTCCCTTCACTCTCCCACAAACCCTCAAGGATCGTCTTTTCCTCTGCTTCCAACTACTCAGATGTAACTAATTGCTCAAAATTTCATTTTTCTTCACACCCACACTGATTTTTTATTTTTTTTTATTTTATTTTTTTATTTTTTATCTGATGGGATTCGTATTTTCTTGTTAATTTTTCAGTTTAGGAATGCAGCAGAGGGAACAAATGATACAAGAACCAATTGGGCATATGATTCTGCAGAGACGAGGCGCAAGGATGATGAAATGGCAGAGAGAGCGAAAGAGACGATGAGCGAAGGCATGGACAGGGCGAAGGACCAAGCAAGGGAAATAAAAGACAGAACAAAAGAATACGCACACGACGCGAAGGAGAAGACAAAGGACGCGGCGGGGTCGATGGCGGATAGAACTAGAGAAGGAACAGAGAAGGCGAAAGAGTACGCCTATGATACGAAGGACTCTGCGAAGGATGCTGCGGGAACTGCGGCTGATAAGACGAAGGGAGGGGCGGAGTGGACGGCGGAGAAGACGGAGGAGATGGCGGAGTCGGCGGGCGACACGTTGAAGAATGCAGGGGAGAAGGCGAAGCAGGGAGTGAAAGGGGCGTGGGAGACTGCGAAGGACACGACGCAGAAGATAAAGGAGACGGTAGTTGGAAAGGATGATGACGACGATGATCGTCGTGGTGGTCCCATGGATGAGGATGTTGTTGAATTGAGGAAAAGAGCTGGGAAGGTTTATGGTGATCCTTGAATCAGAGCCACTTAGGCAGCCTTTTTATTTTTAAAGAAAAAATATATATCAGTTTATCACCATTCTGGTGAATCTATGTTTCTATTTTCAATGTTGATATAACATATTTAAGTTTGTGTTAACATGTTTGATGTAGCCAGGGGCAAATTCTGTTTGCACAACACATTATCTATCTACTTACAATAAAAATTTATATGTATGGCTACAGATTTCAGTACTATGGTTTACTTTTTGTATTCTATGCAGAATGAAATTATAATGGATTAATGGTGTGTGTGTGTTTTGAAGAATGGAGATGATACTGTGGTTTTTAAGAACATTTGCAACAGTGACAATAATGGGTGACGAGAAGTAATAAAGAAACAAAAATTAAAGAACATCCAATTGAATGGTAGTTAAGATAGTATATTCATTTGATTTTGTTATTTATGTTTTTTGGTCAAACATTTAATATTAAATTTATATTCAAGTGTGAATCCCCTGGCACATAATTGACTCAATACTTTCAGTTGACACCCTAGTGCATATGGTTGCTTCTAGAATCCAAAGAAGGAAGGAATCACCAAGACACCTACCCAAATCTATCTAACTTGTTTATATAAATAGAAAATACAATACAAAGCACACACACATACACATATAGGTATTATTACTTAAGATCAAGAGGTTGCAGAGAGAAAAGATGGAAAAAGAAGCAGAAGGAGGAGGAGGAGGTGAGATAAAGAAGCAACCTCCTCAGAAACAACAAAAGTGTCCGAGGTGTGATTCTCTGAAGACAAAGTTCTGCTATTACAACAACTATAGCTTGTCACAGCCTCGTTACTTGTGCAAAGCATGCAGAAGGTACTGGACCCAAGGCGGAACCTTGAGTAATGTTCCCGTTGGTGGTGGTTGCCGGAGAAGGAATAAGCGCTCCACTAACTCTTCATCTTCCACCCTGCCCGGTTTCTTGTTTTCTCTGGCTGCTCCCAACCCATCACACCCTTTTGACCCTCTACCTGGTTTTAATGTTGCTACTTCTCTGTTTGGGGCAGAACAAGGTTTGGTTCCTCTTCCTCCATCTCAGATTCAGAGTGAGAGTGAGAGGAGTGCATCCTCTTCTGCTGCTGCTACTTTTTCTTCTTCTTTGCTCAATAATCAATGGCCTGATTATCTGCCACCCTATGCCCCTCCTCTATCACCAGATAGCGATGAAGATGAAGACCATGCTCATACTCTATACTGATGAAGGACGACTCAGCAAATAAGTTTTCTCTTTTATAGGCCTTGTTTGTTTGATGTTCCTTTTCCCTTTTAGAAGTTGTTAGTTTTGCTAGTGGTCCCCTTTTCCCTTTTTCTGTTAGAACCTTCGTGGAGTTATTTCTCTCTATAGATGTAAGTTGTTCACAATTAATGAAATCAACAAGAATTCGTTCATTTCATCGTCTATCATCTTCTTCCTTGGGATTTTGTATGTATGTAACTCTATCATACTGTTAAATTTCAGTTTAAGTTTATTTTTGTGAGATTTTGTTTGTTGTTATATGATTATGATGATGAATGATCATATCCTCTGCCTTTCTATCTACTTCTTTTCTACACGATTCTTTTTGCTCAACGGAAAGAAAGGTTAATTTCCGCATAATGAACACGGTACTGTGTTAACAGTTAACACTCACTTTTTTAGCAATTTTTTGTACATAAGGAAGAAATATGAATATATTACTCTCTGCGTCACTGGTATATCAATAAGGAATATATCATTTTTTTTTATTTACTTAAGAAAGAAATGCTAAATGTAGTTAAGCTTGTAAAAAAACAAAAGTGGTTGTTAAGCTGGCCTTTGGTCAATACTTGCTACAATATTAGTAAAAAAACAAGAACCAGCTGTTAATTCCTAACAATGGTAGTTAAGGTATTCCCATTTCGTTTTTATTCTCTATAGTATTTCTTTGGTCAATATTTGGTACAATTTAAAAATGGTGGACGAGATTAAAAAGGATGGTGTCACTCGCAATAGAGATGGTGCTAATCCTATCCTCCTTTAAAAATTTCCTAATTAACAACCGTGTCCTCCTCTTTTTTAAAAATTATTTTTTGGTCAGCTAGATGCCGCGTTGAAAGCGTGTAGCCCTTGGAGTATCTCGGGCTAAGATTCACATGGAATTTTGGGCCAAATGGCATGGCCCAGCCCACAGACAATACATTATTTGAGGGTCACCAGCTATCTCATTACTTGACAAAAACAAAAATTGTCCAAAAAAAAAAGTGAAAGAGGTTGAGACTACCCAATTTTAAAAATCTAACGGTCCTTTTTATATATAAAAACCATAAATTTATATATTAAAAAGAATGGTGTCACACCTAATAGGGATGATACTAATTCTTTTTCCACCAAAAGAAAGTCATCACACTTCAGAATTTCGCCATCTTCCAAGTCTTCTTTTTTTTTTTTTCCTTTTGCTATTCAAGTCTCCTTTTTTAGACCCAAAGAAAAAGCTTTTCCAAAAAAATAAGACCCAAACAATTATTTTAATGATTGTTTTATGAACATTTAATTGTATAGAATTACGTTTGAAAATGTTGAGAATTATTATAACTGCATAGTTCAACCGTATTCGTTTGTTAGTGTTCGCGGATGAATGAAAGGACAATAAATGATGGTATACGTAGTATGGTAATAATAAAATTGGTGAGGAAGAAGGATGATTATTAAAAATAGAGGATGCAGATTAGTTAGAGAGGAATGGAGTGATTAAAATAAATTGTAAAATTATGGATGGAGTACAAATAATTTATTCATTTATTTTATATATTGAGATATATGTAAGTGTAAGAAAAGTGAAGTGTGATCCGTAACGTTATTAGAATTTGGAAGAGAAATGGTAAGCAGTAGTAGGAGCAGTTGTAACCCCTTTTTTATCAGAAAACGTCAGCATCTTCATTGGGCACGGTATTATATTATTGCATCATCACGTGACTTGGGGCATGTGCGTGCTATGTATCCTCCTCCATTTTTTGTTTTGTTGTGTGATCATTATCAATGGTGAAGGTGAATGGATAATAAAAGGAAACCTCTGAATTTTACGAATGTTTGAGCTGTGAATATAATGTTACGTTGAATGTTTGTTTATTTTTGATAAAAAGTGAGTTGTAGTTTAGTGTTGCCCCTAATACATGATACATGGTGAATATGGGCGCGTGATGTCACAATTGGATTATCTATGTCATTGTGTAGCATGAAATGAAAGGAGAGAGAACAGGTGAACTCCACTCTTCTTCTTTACTATATACTACACTTGTTGTTAATTCTCTCGGGTTGGTAAGTGAAACAGGTTCCAGGTGGATGCATGTCTGTTTCCTCCTTTCTTCTTTAATGCATCTCAAGATCGCCAGAATCCACTCAAATTTAATGGCCTACATCCCCATTGATTTAATTAATTAATACTACTGATCGCACAAATTACCTTTATGGATACTCTCATTAATACCTTCTTTGTTTCATATTTGGAAACCCTTAGTTTCTTTTTTACTAATTCAGGAGGGTAGGTAGGTGGGAAACTCATGCACAAGGTATTTGCAGAAACATTTCACAGACACGTAGTGCTTCTGCTTCATCATCTATCTCCTCTGTCACCAACCCCCAACTTTGCTTCTTTATATAAATACATACCAACCCATATCCATATGACATACTCAAAACATGGAGCAAGAAGGAGCTGACGATATGATGAATCGGAGTGTACAGGGACAGGGTGGTGGTCAGGTTCCTCCTCAGCAACCACAAAAGTGTCCCAGATGTGATTCCTTTAATACTAAATTCTGCTATTACAACAACTACAGCTTGTCACAGCCTCGCTACTTCTGCAAAGCATGTAGAAGGTACTGGACACAAGGTGGAACCTTGAGGAACGTTCCAGTTGGTGGTGGTTGCCGGAGAGGGAAAAGAGGTAAAAGCTCTTCTTCTTCTTCTTCCTCTTCCGCCGACAACTCTTCATCTTCTCGGACTCTGTCACAACCTGCCATGCCGCACGATGTGGTGCCACCTTTTACAACCGCGGCCAGGGTTAGAGACCCTTCTCCTGCGGCGGTTCCGTACGGCAGCGGCGGCGGGTATTTGTCATCTCTTGCTGCGATGAACCAATCACAGTCGTCACACCCTTTTGATCCTCATCAGTTTGTGAATTCTTCATCCAATATGGGACTTGTGTCTGGTTTCAATGTTGCTGCTGCTGCTTCTCTTCATCGCCAAATTCATCCTTCTTGTCAGTTTTATCCAACTCCAACGGGTAGCGGAGAAAGGGAAGTGATGTCTCTGTTTGGGGCAGAACAAGGTTTGGTTCCACCTGGTTCTAATTCTCAGAATGTTTGGCCTCAGAGTCAGAGCTTCCTTAATAATAATAATGGTGGTAGTAGCAATTCCAGTTCTGATGTTTCTATGTGGAGTAATATCAGCAGCACCACTTCCATTATCAATAACTCTCAGAGTCAGAGGAGTGAATCCTCTGCTGCTGCTGCAGCTACTTCTTCTTCTTCATCTTTGGTGAATAATCAATGGTCTGATCTGCAAGGGTATACCCCACCTCCGTGAGACCATGGAAATTCAAAGCCCTTTATCAATTTGACTTTTCACCAACTTCATCTGTGTTATTATGTTTTTTTGGGTAGCAGAACAGAAGTATAGGGTTATTCAAGTGTGGAGAATTTTAGGGGATTATCTTTTCTATTTATTGTATTTGCACAGAGAATTTAATTTCTGGGTTAGGTTGTTATGAGAAAGAAACTTTACATGTAATTTCATTACATTAGTATTATACAGTTAAATATATCATATATATGGATGGTAAAGTTTGTTTTAGTGCGATTTTTGTTTGTGAGTGATATATCCTCTGCCTTTTGTAATTACTATGTTGATGGTTGAATTTGTTAGTTCGTGATAAAGTGGAGTCAAGTGTAAAAGAAAAGTGTAATAATTGTAGTAATTAAAGAGGAATAAAGAAAGTGTTGTGCATGCAATGCATAAAGGGATGATCTGATAGGGGAGAATGCATGTTGATGTGGGTGACTGACTGAAGATCCAAATTCTCTTTATCTCATATTAATTTGTTTTATTTGGAAATGGGATTTGTAATTTTGCACTGTACTACTGTTCTGTTAAATGTTAATTAAGCTAACATACATTATACTTATTCCCAACTACAGTAATAATAACAATAAGGGAACACAATAATGATTTGTTGACACCCAAAAAATTTATACCTCTTCAACACTCATAATATAATATTACTATATAATTTAAATAAATTAAAAATTAAAAAAATAAAGGATACTATAAGGTCAAAAAATAATAAAATAATAAGAACATAAGATTGGTGTATGATTTTTGGGTATCAAAAATCAACACTCTAAGACAACAGGTGACCTGCATGGGTTTCTGATCACTCTCCACAGGATTATTATTATAAAATAATAGTGACCAAGCTAACTCAAATTTGTAGAAATTCATTAAATGCTTAGGTTGAATCTGCATACATCACGTTCAAATGGAACCAATTATTAATTTATATACATTGACAGAATGTTAAATATAATAAACCAATTTTTTATTTTTATTTTGTGTCCATGGAACGTACTAAAAACAACCAATAATTGACTGTAATATAATAATTAACCCATTAAAATAAAATATATTATTATATATAATAATCAATTTTTACAAAAAAAAAAGGACAAAAAAGTTAGTTAGACATTTTTTACATCGTCTTTTATGTATTTCAAATATTTATGGTTTGGTATATATTTAGTTTACCATTGAAATGGCACAAAACATAGTTTAGAGTAGATAAAGTAATGAGTTTTGAATAAAATTATTATATTTGACAAAAAATTACCTTAAATTAGTTTCCAACATAATTTAAGGCTCTAAATTATAGTTTATGCAAAAAAAAAAAAAAGAAACTATACTTTCTTATTGTAGCAAATCATGGTTAGCCAACTATATAAAACAAACATACCATTTGAAAGAATGACTGGAAAGAACTTTTATTTTTTATTTTTGGATACAGACTGGAAAGAATTTAAAACAAGAATTTGAAAGATTGAAAAATCCAAAAAGTCAAAACATTTAATAGAAAAAAATCAGAAAAAAAATGTATAAAGAGATAATTTAATCTACAAAGCACAAATTTTTAAGAAAATGGCTTGTGGCATCTCAATCTATAGACTATCTATCGTACAACATAACTGACTTTAATAATATTTAAAAAATTAGAAGTAATCTCGCATATTGTAAAAATATTTAGTATATTGTATAAATTATTAAAATAATGTGTTAAGATAAATTAACATAGTGAACATAATATATATATATATATATATATATATATATATATATATATATAAAGTTTGAGAATTATACGTATAAAAATAACTATAAAAAAATCTATGAAAAACATATATATAAACTAAGTTTTAAATTTAAAGTATTGTATGAAAATGCTTAAAATTTTTTTTATTTTTTTATTAATTGACTAACTTTCATTAATATATTCTGACCAATGACATTTTATTAGTTAGCTACATAAGCTATCTCTTTTTTTTTTTTTTAATCTAAAGTAATATGCTTGAAAATAAAAGGAATAAAGTAAAAATTAGGTACGAAAAACTCATAAAGTTGATTGTTATCAACTTTTCATAAGAAGAAAATTATATATGAAAAATATTCATAAAATTCCTTTGTTTTTAGGGTAAAATGCATAATATACTCTTGAAGTTTTACAAAACAGCATAAATCAAGAAACTTAAAATAAATAAGCATCCCATACCATTTTCCATAATAGACACCAACGATAATAGAATATTCCATGAGAATATTCTTATTACTGACCATAGTTAAATCTTTTTCTTTTTTTTTCTATAAAAAAATTAATCTTCCTACTATAAATATTTTTTTGTGCAAACTTTATCTACTAAATTTTCTCAAGTACACTCGTGAAAGAAATTTTTTCATATAATAAAAAAAAATTATAGAGCATTTGGTTACTTTTACAGTTACTTATGTCTTGTTACTTATTACATTTACTATTACTTTGCTATTTTCTAATGTTAACCTTTGGGTTATTGAAGACTTTATACTTTTTATAGGCCTCTGTGTAAGTGAAATTATTTTGGTTTTTTGAAACTTTTTGCTTTTTCAATTTGTAACCGTGGTTTGGTTATATTTTTGAAAGCTAAGGTGGTTATTTCCTATTTTATGGTGTCGATTTGGTGACATAAAGAATTTCTCAGGTGTTATAACAATTATTTTAACTAATACTAATATTACATATTTTAGGCTATTTGAATTAAATTTTAGGAGATGCTCTATATATTTTATATAAATCTTGTCCACCAAATATGATAGCAAAGTTGTATCTTAGCTTGTGAAACAATAATAAATGTTGAATATGGCTTGTTTAGCTCATTTGCAAATTATTTAATTTTTTATTCACAAAAAGATAATATTTTTATTCAAAAAAAAATATTTTTTTTATGAAAAAAATCTTTAACTAGAGTCCTTGAGAAAATTCAGTCAATGAATTTTGCACAAAAATCAAATGGCAAGGAATTTATTTTTTTTAACTTACAGAAAAAAAATAAGGACAGAGATTTTTTTTTTATCGACAAAAGAAGGAATATATTTCAACAATAGCACAAAAAAGTACTTTAAGTATTACCACTATATATGCATGTTAATGGAGAGAGATTTAACTATGGTTAACAATAAGGAATATTCTAATTAATGGAGTATTCCTTTGCTATTAGTGCATGTTATAGAAAAAAATGGTGTTGACTGCTTATTTATTTTAAGTTTTGTGTTTTGTACTATTTTGTAAAACCTCAAAGATACTTTGTGATTTTTATCCCTTTTTTTTAATTGAAGAATGACACCCTATAATTACAAATAGGTAAAAAAGCATTTATAAAATTAATTTTCATCGACTTTCTATGAAAAGAAAAATTGTATATAAAATTTACTTCAAAAATCTTATTGTTTTAAAGAACAACATATATATATATATATAGTTGTAACTTTTAACACTTCTTATAAGACATAATATTGAGTAATATATATATATATATGTTAAAAGAATTAATTTAAGAAATATAATAATATATTTTAAGTTAAGAATTAAACACATATTTAAATGGATTAATTAAAATGAGTAATAACTATTTATATACATACATGATGATAATGACTACTTGATGGAAATGAAGTTAAAAAAACAATTGAAGAGCCTCTAATTGTGATAAATAGATGATATGAAGAAATATGCGATTGGAGAGGAAAGGATGTGTGACAGCTCCATATGCCTCGTTTCAAAAATTATACAGTATATATTATAAATATACATTGTTAAATTATTGATAGATGACATTTTTTTATATTTGTATTATATTTTGCATCTATAATATAATATATATATATATATATATTTGTAAATATAGTGTAAATATCACGTTATAAATGATAAATAATATTCTGTCTGGTCTCTTTTATAAGCAAATTAGACATATTTTACACATACCAATAAATTTTAATAAATGATATTTTTTTAATCATTTAAATAATGAATACAAATTTTCTTCCCAAAATGCCCTTATAAATATATTTTCTTCTCATATGCAAATTAAAGGATGAAGTTTATGAGTGTTTGGGAACAGAAGAATTAGTGGAAAGAAAAAAATCACTAAACTCAATTAACTAAGGGTATATTATGAAGTCTATATTTTTTTAGCATTTAATAAAGTTAAAAAGTATACTTTGTTACTTATATTAAGGACAAAAAAAAAAACTTACCTTTTGTTGCTTATAAAAAGAATCGGAGGGAGTAATATAGTGGAGCTTGTTAACGTGCACTTATTTTTTTTTGCAAAGAGTAATACCTTAGTAAGCTACACTTTATGAGTGCATTTTAAAAAATTAATTATAGTTTATTAATGCACTCTTACTTATTTTATTTAAAGAGTATTTTAGTAAGTTACATCTAGTAAAAATATTTTAAAAAATTAAGTTATAATAATTTGTTAATTAAGTCAATTCTTCTAAAGACCAAGTGGCAGTAAGTTAAAAGTTATACATGTAAAGTTAAGAATTAAGATAAAGTTAAAAGTAAAGTGGAGTCGGTGAAATTGACATGAGAGGAAAAAGGTTTAATAAAAATTGATGTACAGTATAATTTGTGAAATGAGAACGTGGGAGTGGCACTTTACTTTACAACTTTAATTTGCTCTTCCTTCGTCTCTGTGGCCCATCAAATTCAAATGTTAGTGATACATATGCATCAACGAACAATCCACTGTCTCCCTTTATCACCACATTCTTTTATCTATATATATCTTTTAAAATTAATAATTGTACATCTTAATCTTAACATATAAATATACAAACTAGTAATATAATAATAAAATAATATTAATATTTGAATCATTATTTTTACTCTATATTTTTATATGTGAGAATATTTTGAGTCTGTTTGATTAAAATTTTATTTTAGTTAAAATTACTTTTAATTAAAATTAAAAATAGTTTTTTTTATTTGAATGATTTTTTTTTGTGTATTGATAATATCAACTATTAATTAAATCTTAATTTATGCGTTTTTTTTATTTATTATTCTACTAAAAATCTAAATAAAACAATTTTTTTTATATTCAGCTAATGAAACACATACTTTGTATGATTAACATGAGCTAGTGGTGGGCTATCAAATATGATGATGAGGACTCTTCTATCCATTCGGTGAGTGTATGTCTTTCTTGTTTTCTTTTTTAAGTGTTAAATTAGAATGTAAACATTAATTTTTATTTCCTGAAATTGTAAGAACAATTTTTAGTTTCCCTTGAAAAGAAATGAATTTATAGAAAACATGATGAATCAATTAATATGGTCCCCGTAACTGAAAATTGACAACAGTACGTTCCAAAATCCAAAACAGAGAAATTAAGAAAGGGTATATAGTGGTAAGAAGAAGAAGGGATATCATATTATTCCCCACAGTGATATCTCATCCGATAGACCAAATTTAATCTTTTTTAAATGTAAAAATCAGTTAATTAGATTTTGTCTCTTCTTGTGGACTTAAGTTTTGAAAGTTTGACGCTATGATAGGACGCAACAAGCTAGTTAGATTAGATTGCAATTAGATTAGTTGTATATTACTTAGTAGTATTTGTATATATTCCACAGAAAATAAAATAAAATAAAGGCGGTGCATGCTTATTGTGATGAGTTGCGTTGGTGACGATATACACTCATGCCATACAACTGCAACTGCTCTTGTCGCCTTTAATTTAATTTGTGCCTATCTTGTCCTCTTTCTATTTCCCTTACTTTCCATCTAGTACAATGATTTTGGAGTAACATATATTTAAACAAAGCTTAATTAATACATTAATTAGAGGTGTGACCCAATGGTATATCGTCAGTTATAGTTATAGTTATTAATAGGATGATGAGAAGAGGAGGGCGTAGCAGTTTAAAGTGAATAATGCGTTCACGGTTAACCAACTGTACCCATCAAAACCTGACAACAAGGCACCCCTAAAACACTGTACTCGACAAATGTCTCACTCCTCCTCCACTTGCTATATTTGATTAATTACTCCATATTATTAATTATTGCCACTAATTTGGTTTAGACACTCACTTTTTTTTCCATTTCAGATCAAATTACTTTGCTGCCCTCCTTTGTATCTAGTCTGGGTTTGGTTCTAAAACATTATTGCGTGCGTGCGAAGTGCCAACTATATGAGTATATTTCATTAGTGTGTATAAAGTAGGCATATCAGGCTTAACGGATTTTCATTTTTTGACAAATAATGGATGCCAATGCCCAATGCCACCATCAAAGTTCATGACCATTTTGACCCCCACACCCAATTCAAACAAAAAAATCTTAGCCAAATCAAGATCCACTTTGTCATTGCAATCAATAACACAAAACAAAAGTCTCTCAAAACTAACCGCTTACTGTATGTTGCGTCCATTGTTTTCTCATCATCAATTATTCCTTTCAAATATTTTTCTATATTCTATGCCTTTAATTTCCCTATTTTTTATATTGTTAATTATTGCCAATATATATCTACCTAATCAAGGTGCACCGCTAATATGATCAAATGGGCCACTTGATAATAATAGTCGACAGTAATTAGTATATATATAGACAACAGTCAGCAGTTACACCTAGGAATATATAGGACAATGACCAATTACCATTAAGCATAGAAAATTGTCTTTAATTTGTTAATTGTTACAGAATCTATCACTATCTTCAAGCTAATTAATTATATATATAAGTCACGTTTGAATTGGACGGTTGCTTAAAAAAGTTTTAATTCTTTCAGTTGTAGGCTCAAATTCATGTCCAAATACATATATCCTATTTTTATTATTTAGGGTCGAGCAAGGACGAATATAATCCATTTCAATTCATTCCACAGACACCCCTAGAATCAACTCTTATTTGCAAAGAGGAAGTTTCTGTGTTAGTAACTTTGAGTTATTTTATGATCATCATCAATGACTCTCTAATTAAGTGAATATTATATTCATAATCATGTGCTTGCTCATATTCCCTTCCTTTGTAACTTTCTTCTTGTCTGTTATGCACAGTAGCAGTGAAGCATGATATATGACGAGAAAGCAATTTTCAGAGTCTAAAAATTTGGTATCATCTATCAGCTATAGCTATATGGGCCCTGATTAGGTCCACAAAGAAAGTTTGTTCATGTCAGCTCCAAAAACAATATTATACTTCAATGTTTCATAGAAAAATTCAATAATCCTGATATGACAAGGTCTAATCCTATCTAAATCAATCATGATTTATGATTAACTATTTTTCAATTAGTGATAGAAATTGGGGACAATTGTTATCTCTGTTGTTCAATTGATATTTCAACTTCCCTACCAAATTATCCTAAAACTAGTATGATAATTACTAGGGCACAGAACAGAGAGACACAGAGTCCAATTTGGTTTTATTTTCCAATATGATTTTCTATTCCATGAAAAAAAATACACACACACTTATAAAATTAAGAACAAGGAGAAGTGCGCATAGATTACGCGAATCTGGTGAGAAGAACTGTTAATACTAATAGTACTAAATTCCAAATCATTTATGATTAATTAAGCAATAACTAGAAGGATGCATGGGATCATAAAATCTTTAATGGCGTGCGTGTAAGTGCAGAGAATCTCATATTCTTGGTCCATTACAGATTTGGGCAATTCAAATTGCATTTTTATCACATAAAAATTACAAGTATAGTTGCACTGCCTAGTACAAACAAAAATTACAAGGTTTCTAGTCATCTTTGCAACGTACAAATTGCAGATTTTATTATACAGAGTAACATTTCTTGTTGTGCTAGCTTCCACAAATTTGGTCATCATATCTGACATGGATCCTAGAAGAGTTACTATATACAATTGGTTTAACACCCTATATCTTTCACATTTTAAAATTATGCAACCACATTACATTAATTCTCTACCATTCTACAATTTTATGCACTTGGTTTAATAGTAAATATGGCATGCTTGCATCATACACTAATCCTAGTCAAACATATTTGTTCACCATTCATAGTTTTGAGTGGTGCACTATAAGAGTCTACTCTTATCTTCTTTGTGTGTTGATAGATGCCAAGTTGTCTACCTTTACCTATCAAATACATTTCTCTGTCCCATGAATCTTATGAAATAAGATTCATCACTTTTCAATAAGAAAAATCGTTATAATTTTTTCTTTCCTTTTTCTTTTTGGTCCTTCCCCTATTGAGACTAGTCATGTTCAAGATATTGACTTTTCTCACTGCATGTTCAAATTTCCCTTATATATTAAGTGATTGCCACTAGATTACTAGGGCGAGATTCAGATCATTAATATTTTTGTCTTTTTACTTTTAAATATGTAGTTTCGGTGTTCCTAGTTTACAAAAATCAAACAGTTTTAGTCTTTTTGTTACAATAGTATTATCTAAATTAGTGACTTTTTTAAAAAAATAACAATTATTTTTATTTAAATTTTAGTGATAATTTTTATCTAAATTAATGACAAAATATTTAAAACTGTCCCATTTTTAGAAATTTATAAGACTAAAACTACATATTTTAAAGTTAGAACCAAATTTGGACAAAATAGGAAGAAAGAAACCAAAATTATTTAATTACTTTTTGATGGAGAGAATCATTTGTGGTTGCGGATCACAATGAGTAATATACCATAAAGAAAAAAAGGCGTATGCATAGAGGAATGATTAAGCACATAGAATATGAAATTATGAATTATCCCTCCCAGCAGTCGTTACAGCTATTCCTCACTAGGAATACTACTACTATGTCAGTATGTCACCACCACCATTTTTAATTTCATGTACCATCTAAGCTGCTTTTAAAAAAAAAAACTGATATGGTTCAAAGTTCAAACAGGCATTTAATTAGAGAAGTCTCCAAAACAAAACAGACACAATATTTTTGAGAATTCAAAATAGTATCACTTTTGATAAAATTGAGAATCAATTTATTTTAATTATTAAAAATAAAATAAGATAAGACGTCGGTCAAAATATAACAGAATAAGAAAGTAATTAATTAATTCTAAACCTTACAAGTGTTAGGTGGTATAACTAGTACTGTACTCCTCTGTATTTTGTCCATTATTTCCTGCGCGAGTTTGAAAAAATAACTTAATCTGATGTGCCCATTTGATTTATTTTTTTTTATTTTTATTTTTGACAATTGCACCTTATTGTAGCATGATAGATTATTGCTGGTTTAATTATTATTTATCTTAAGGGGGATAGTTGTAGCTAGGGATCGGTTTCTCAATCATTCACCAACTTCAGTATTTAATAAAGCACATATATAATTTGACAATTGTTCCATCATGATAACGATAGTGCAAATGTTTTTTTAATTTTTTTTCCCTCCCCATTCTAATAAGGAAACCTAGTTGCCCTATCCAAATAAATTCCCACTTTATTACTATATAGCAATTAATAGCAGGTAGCTTCCCACAATTTTAAAGATGTATGGGGGCAATACAGCAAAGTGATATTTTGTTTTTTGACGGTGGTTAACTGATTGGTGGTAGTTGCTATTCCTTCTCCCTTTTTTTCTAAACAAACTTCTTTTGTTACTTTCAAAAACAAAATTTGGATAAACAAGAAGTTTGATTAATAAAGAAAGAAAGAGTACCAGAAGAAGTTAAGAACTTTACAACCAAAGGTAATTACAAAGCAATAAAGCTGGAAAAAAACATAAAAACAGAGGACATCCCCTAACAAAATTCTAAAACTATTTTATGGAAATAATAAAGATTATTTTCAGAAATATAAATATCACTTCCAAAAATTAACTACAAGAAGTGTTTTTTTTTCTACTTATTTTAATTTTAAAGGCTAAAGGCCCAAGCTCACAGGCCCAAAAACGGCTGGGGATACTCTAGAAAGGAAAGCATAATTCTCACACTTTCCAAAGAAGGTGATGATGGAACAAATTTGTCTCCTGTAGCATATACGCCCTTTCTTGTAGTGAGTAATGGACCTACAATACATACATACATGATGAATGGTGAGATTATATGAAAGTTTTGAAATATAAAACACGTGTCAAAATTTTAAAAGATGTTATTTGTACCACATAAATACAGTAGATTTTTGCTTGATGTGAAAAACAGGGTAGTGCAAAAAGCAACCGTAGGGGATTGTTGCTAAATGGAGGATTGACATCATTTCATTTGGAAATGAAACCATTCTTTTTTCGGACATCGTTTGAAATGGTGTTTTCGGACACTGTCATTCGTAAAATAGTAAAAATATGAAAGAAATAACTTTTATTTTATAAATAACACCGTCCAAAAATACTATTTCAAAAACTAATATTAAAAAAAGTAGTCTTATTATTAACTAAGATAGTGTCAATCATAACCATTTTTTGCTTAACCTATTATGGGTAAACATTGGGCCACATCACCCAGCCTTAATTTCTCTGTCCTTAAGTATACCTTTTGAACGGGCGGAATTCGACCTTGTCAAAAAAATATATTTTATCATGATGATAAAATACATATCCTTTAATTCATTTGTGAAGGTTTCTATTCCTCGTGTTTGTTCTTTTTATTTTTTTCTTCTGGTATTTAATAGCTTTTGAATATTACTACTATAAAGGTAACTAAAATACTGATAAACTTTACCTTGAAACTACAGTTATTTTTATTTTAATATTTTTTAAAGTTTTTAATTGGTTGTACTTATATGAGAATTACTCGCTTGAAAAAAAGTCTTTGGTGCACACGAATAAAATGGATTCTGTTCATATTTGATTTTATTTTTCTTTCTAAAATTCACTTATGTTTAAATATTCCTATTAATCCATTCAAGTTTTGACTCCCTAAAAAATATATGTTCACGATGTGTCCATAACTAGTTCAAATAATAAGGGATATCAGTTATTCCACCCTATTCTTCCCTGAAAATAAAACTCTGCTCCATATAATTAAATGATGTTAACAGAGTGTGAAAAATGCTAACAGAATATTCCAACTAGTATATAACCATGATTAAAAAATTAGCACCATGACTATTAAGTAATTCTCTCTACCTAATGAAACTCACTCCCATGACAATCGAATCCAGAATTGTCCATCATGAGGACTCAAAAGTTTCTTGATCTTTTGCATGATGGGCAAATACTACTGCTACTCATTGGTTCATTGTTTGTTCACCTACGCCTAGCTGGTCGCTGCCATGAAGCTCTTTGTCTTGGGTGGCATGCAAGAGAAGAGAAACTAAAGAAGAATAAGCAAATAAATTCAGGAGCCTTGCACATCCAATTATGAAAACAAACTAGTTTTCATTCCAATTTTCCTCTCCCCATAAACCTCCAAACTAAAGCAAATAAAGAGTTTTAAAAACCCCAAAAAAACAGAAATCTATTCACCAGACAAACTAGAAAGAATAAAAGTGAAAGAAAAAAGAAAAGAAAGGTTAAAGCACGTAACCTACCATGGCGATTCTAGAGGATTGTCAACATTCGATTCATTAGTTCACCATTTTCATTCACTCTTCATACTTCAAGCTAACCATAGTTACTATAAAATAATACCATGGTTAGTCTGTTACCGACAATAAGTCGATTGGGTGTGGATTGCAATTTTCATAATAGAATGGGATGACAAGCGTAATTTTATTGAATCTCAAGAGGATCATTGCAATTTACCCCATAATAAATAAATAAAATTAGATTCAAATAGTAAATTACTAATAAACATAAAATTTTGTCGAGAGCTTGTAGCTCAAGTGACATAAGAATGAGCTCTTTAAGCTCAAACAAAGGAATCCAATTCCTAGTGAGTTAGATTTAATAGTAGATTTATGTGTAGTGTAGCGTGGATATGTGTGTTTGGCCGATAAAAAAAAATAAAATCTTAAACAAAATATTAAATATTAAAAATGAAAGACAAGTAAAGACAATGAACTTCGAATTAATTATTTAAGAAGCTAGATGTGAGATTGTATAAAATTTTCCAATGTTTTAGATTTGGCACTTGAGATGTTGAAAACGACAATAAATTTTATTTATTGACTAAATATACACACTCCCACATTATACTACTCTAAATTTATTTTATTAAAAATTGAATCATTCTCCTTAAGCTTCTTTTTATGCCACTAATTGAGCTACAAACTCTCGGTAAGAAATTAAAATATTAATTATAGGAATCGAAGAAAAAGGAACAGGTGCAAATAGATGGAAGGGAAACCATATGATTTGAGGAGGCTCACACGTGCGATAAATATAAATATAAATTATATATATATTCTATCACTAACTAACTTTGAATAATCTACAATCATGCATATAGGAATAGGAGTATATGTTATCTTGGGTGACGAACATATTCTGCCACAATTTCATTGATTTGCCTGTGTCGGCACACCCATCTTTGTGAATCTCTTCAACTAGTTCAACTACTTTTATAGAATTTGATTCGCCATCACATACGCAATCATGTTTTATTTCTCACATGTTTAATTATGTCACGACGAATTCTCTCCAGTTGCTAGATCATTCACCACTCCATTTAATTTGTTTCTTGACGCCAACTATAGAGCAACCAATCAAAAACTGATCCAACTTAACAAAATCAACGGTTAAGATCCATCTTACTTGGACATAATTTTTTACTCATCCGGAGACCGGAGTCAACATATATATCTCCATTCTACTATTTATTTACTGCATCTAATAATCCACTTAATATTATTAATATTATTATGACAAATGATATTTAGTATTCTGAAAGCACTATTTAAGAACTCAAATGTAATAAAAAGATATTAAAATGTATAGTTTTTTGAATTTTGGGAACGAAACAATGTGTTTTCATCATTATTTTTCTATTTTTAGTAACCTTGACTGGTAGTGCTTTAATGACACCGTATATCAAAACTTTATCATTATTTAACACTTTCTAATTTCTATCTGCCGTCAAATAACTCGCTAGCTGATCAGTTAATAACTTGACTCCACTTTATTTGAAAATTCAAACACATACCCGGTAGTATATAATATGATTGTCATTGAATTGAATTGAATATATTCTACTATAAAACAAACAACAAATAATTTAACTCACTATCAAACACTATGTTTCCCTCGTACAAGTGGGGACCAATCAAAACTAAACGATAATTATGGATAAAAGAAAAAAAAAAAAAAGTGGTCCAAAGAAAGAGATAATGGAAGCAAGAAGGACGATAACCCAGGTGGGAGTATATCGAGCTACCTAGCTAGCTGGCCATTTTGTTGTACACTGCCACCAAGGTTTTCAATCTCTGCTCCAAAATGCGACGATGCACCAAAATGTAAAGGTTTCTGAAGTTATTGAACATTCAATCACAACAGTAATATGCATTTAATTGTATTTAATAACGTGATTATAACTACTAGACAACTGCAACTACAATTTAAAACATTGAATGTCACCAAAAGTGCAAAATAATGGGAGCAAATTGAGCTAATAATGAAGAGGGCCAAAAACCATGCTACAGTAAGTGTTCTTACCTAGTTACATACATAACGCCAAAACATGTTAAATTATTTTACGGTGAGTAAAAAAAGTAAAAGTGTATCTATATAATTAACTTAATTTTACAATAAATCAAAATTAAAAGGTCTATTAATTAATATATCATATTAATTATATATAAGAAAATAAAAGTAAAATACTTTTTAAGTTTCATTGGTAAATTATATTATTAATTGGGGAAATATATATATATATGCACGGTTGAATTAGGTTGTGGAAGGAAGAATCGACCCCCACACCACCTTAGCTTATTAGGCCCTCTTCCGTTGATAGAGAAAGAAAGATTCAAAGGGAGAGAGAGAGAGAGAGAGAGAAAGGGGCTCCACTTTCAATATAATTCTTTCTTCAGCAATCAGCACTCACTCACTCCACTTTGTTGTTTTCTAATTATTACAGTTGCTTTGTAGCTACATGACAGATTTTTTTGTCACGCCCAACCACAACTTTCTTAAACCATCCATTCATTTGTATTACACCCAACCCAATTATAATTAAGTTGGATCGGCCCATATATTAATTTTACTTCAATAACATTAATAATAAAAAAACAAATAATTCATTTTTTAAATATTTACTAAAATGAATTCATATTAAGGATTAAATAAGTTAGGTAACATATAAATTCATACAATTATTAAAGTTAATTAATAAAATAGGAATTTTTTTACATAAAAAAAAGTTTGGGTCGGGTATAGAAATATGGAACTTGTTCCCAACCCGACATAAGTTGACTCATACAATTTTCTAACCCAAACTAACATAATTAACCCAAACAATTAACTCATGTCGGTTAATTAACCCAAACTAACATAAAAAAAATAATTGTATGTTAAATTCGTATATGTTACGAATTTTAATAATTCATTCAAAATATATATATATATATAAATTTTATAAAAAAATAACAACAATAAATAATAATCACATGATTATTATTTTTATATTTTTTATAAAACTATTTAACAGAATATTAAATGATTTTGGATTATAATAAATTTTAAAAGTTGAAATATGATTTATGAAAATTCTATCTTTTTTGGTGAATCCTTTTGTATGTAATATATGTTACTATATTTTAATAAGTGATTGTTGTGATCTAACGTGATGGGGTCGAACCACGAACACGATGAATGAGACACCAAGAGTAGAGGATGATTCAAATGTCGTTGACCAGATTCTCTAGAGGTGGGATTATACCTGCAAGAACTTCGACGCTCAAATCAATATAGGAATTAGGTTTTATATGTAGATGATGAATGTTACGTACTTTGTATGCAACACTAATGTTGATATTTATAGCGGAGTTATTAGGATTGACCGCGACTCCCTTTGGGCTTCTTGAGCTATGTCGCGAGTCCAAGCCAATTCTTTAGTATCCCAAGTAGGTAAGAGGATATCTTAATGGTGGCTTGAGATGACACCGGGATAGTTCCTTAGAGTTGGGCCTGACATGCTTACAACAACAGGATATCCTCTTATATTGGTCCATAATAGTGACGATACACAAATAAAAAACATGTTAAGTATTATATCATCACTTAATTAATAGACCAAAGTAACAAAATACAAATAAATAGACTAAAGGGGAACAATAAAACTTTTGTGACAATAGAATCAGAAGTTTTAAAAAGTAAAGGATCAAGTAGAAAAGTGGAGAAACATATTTTACCGTTTCTTTTTGAAGTTTTGGGTTTGTTAATGGTAGCCGCCACAAAAGGAAAATAAAGGAACTTCAAAGGGCTCTTGAAAGCCACTAAATATGGAAAACTGTTTTCACCGAATAATCAAAAGGGATTATAAGTGTAACCCACTCTCTAAGTTATAATTTAATTTAATTATGTATATAAAATGAAATCCAATAAAAAAGATGGATTTGTGGCAAGAGTCATGGGTAGGTCTACTCATGGTGTAATATAATGTACATATAAATCTTGTATGTGATATGTAATAAATGTTTATATTTTTTATAATAAATTTTTATTTAAATATTGTTAATATATGCAACATTGCACATAATAAAAAAAATTATTCCAAAGAACATCTTAGCTTAGTGATTCAACTTGCTGACTTTCTTCTTTGGTAGCTTTTGGATCAACGTGCAACGATAAATTGGTTAATGAAATAATTGTTGAATGGTCCAAGAATTAAAGAGGATCCAAAATAAATAAATATCATGTAATGTATAGGGAAGGTTAAGCGTTGTGTATATGGTTTGGGACCCCTTGCTTTCACTATTAATCCCTCAAGTTGGCATGCAACCAATGAAAGAAGACTACCCTTTTGTGGTCCACAACTACCCCTTTGCCTTTGGCTTCTCTTTCACTTTCTATTTATATGAATGAAGTGAGAGGTGTTTTCCCTTGACTTAATTAACCAAAACCTTCATTCCTTAGCTTGAATGTCATCCATTTTTGTACTAGAGAATTAATAAATAATATAATTAAGTTGAATTTGGGTGAAGTGATGGATGGAAAGAGAACAATAATGAAGTACAAGGAGGAGGAAGAAGAGTATGATGAAGAAGAAGAAGAAGAGGAGGAGGAAGATGAGGATGGAGTAGTAAGGAATAAGAAGAGAGTGGTGGTGAGTGATTTGTATAATAATAATAATAGGAAGAGAGGAGGAGGATCGAAAGGTGGAGGATCATCGGCGACGCCATATTGCCAAGTGGACGGTTGTAATGAGGATTTAAGTGATGCAAAGCAGTATCACAGGCGCCATAAGGTATGTGAGCATCATGCCAAAGCTCCTGCCGTACTCATTGCTCATCAACACCAAAGGTTTTGCCAACAATGTAGCAGGTATATATATATATATATATATATTAATATAATAATAATATGCATTTATACAACTCGATCACCACCACATCCATTGAATTGAATTATGTACTACCTTAGTAGTGATAAAATTCAATTCCATTATTATATTATCCCCAACATACATTTGCACTAAGCACACAGCACTACGTATGGATGCATAATATATATATTGGACCTCATTTAGTCTTCGAGTCATGGTTTTAATCCACGAAATTGATCATACAAAACAAAAATAAATTAAAATTGGTTTAATTTTTGAACTACCTTTTAGTTAGAGGGGGTTATATAATTCTCCATCAAGGTGGCAAATCAGGCTCATTTCAAACTTTCCTATTATCAACTATTTTTATGCATGTTTATCGATTAAAATACTGATTCACGGTGATCAAACTATGATTGAACCAATAATAATAAAATAATATATTTTTAAATGTTATATAACAAATAAATAAATTATCATGATGATAATTTAGTAATATATGTCATATAATAATTAAAAAAATACGACCAAATAATAAAATTTAATTATGCATATATATAAATTGAAAAATATAATATGTCATAATATTTTCTATTCTATCGTAAAAACATTATAATTATAATGATTATATATAATATTTATTTATTATATAAATCTTGTTAGAAGTCTCACGTTGGCTAATGATATAATCATTGTTGAGTTTGTAAGGGGTGACAATCTTCATTCTACAAACTACTTTTTGGAATTGAGTTAGACACCAACCCAAATTGTAAGATGGATGTAGGACTTCTAGTGGACAGGTTATGCTATAGTTACTCTCTTGTCTCTAGTTTGAATAGTTTTCTAGTTCTGAGTCCGGTTTGGTTTGATTGTAGGCTGGTTCTATGGTTAACCAAATCAATCATTACTGCAGTTCCTAGTTAGACGACCGGTGTTACTCGGTTTTCATAACATTGTTATTTAGTGTAATAGACACATTCTTTCATTTTTTTTTAAAAAATAAATTTAATTTGTACCAAATCAAAAATAATAAAACTTGAAGCTATACATTTAAATAACAGTTTTGTATATATTTAAATAGTACACTTTGTTTTTTCAATTTCTCTCAAGTTGAATGATAGGTTAGGATAAATTTAAAGCTGTTTATTATTATATCACTTATATATTTTATTATGATGTTCTTATTTATAATCGACGTGAGACTTTTAAAGATCTTTAACATACAAAGAAACATATAATGTTCTCTTGTTCTAGAGGGAACAAAAGAAATTATTTCAGTGTTTAATTAGAAAATTTCATTGAATTAACTTTGCATAGGAATGAATTTTGTTTCAGGTTTCATGAGCTGTCAGAATTTGATGAGTCAAAAAGGAGTTGTAGAAGGCGTTTGGCTGGACATAATGAGAGGCGTCGCAAAAGTGCATCTGATCATTATCAAGGAGAATAATTAATCAAGCTATGGATTTATTACTAATTGAGATTATGGGAAACAACTACAACATATAATTAATAATACAAATTAAGCCTCATTTCTAAATATTATATGATTGAAATAAATATATATATCTCCCATGAATCCTTCATATTATTCCAATTCATGCATGTTATTGGTATCTCAAGAAGCTAATTAAGCTCTCTCTCTTCTGTCAATCATGCATGTTCCAATTATATATATATAATAATATGTATAAACAATTATATAATAATATTGCTGCCTTGAGTTTTAATATCTATATATATGAGAATATATATTTCACCTGAGATCATGAAATAAAATTGCTTGACTACCGTTTCAAAAGTGTACATGTAAGGCATTTCTTTTGGGAACTTTGATCAATTTATTGAAACAACAATTATTGATATACAATTATTAGTGTATAAAATTTATTTATAATTTACTTAACATTAGTTAAGCTTTTTATTTTACTTTTTAATTATTTTATATTAAAAAATAATTAAACATAAAAATAAATGAGTTGTATGTAAATAGCTTAGTGAATATGTACAAAAACTTTTTCCTATTGAAATTTCCTTTCTCTGATAATGTCTTGAGGGCTATGCACTTTAAAGAGTAATATAGATAATGATAAATGTTTTCACTCTTTTAAAATTTAAAATTAAATCAATTAAATTAAGTATAGCCTTAGACCCTCTTCAATGGAGAGGTGTTTAACTAGGTTTTTATGAATTAATTTATTATATTTTGCTGGGTCCCATGTGTATATATCATTTTATCAATTTAAGCACTCGAAGCATTCCAATACAAGTTTTTAAATAAGCACTTCGGATGAGGCCCACATGTACCAACAAATTAACTATCTCATATTTATTTTTTTATTTTTAATATAAATTAGGCTCACTTTTTCTATAAGAATCAGATGTTAATTTAAGCAACTTTGTTAAACAACTCATTCCACGTTAGCATGCTCCAAAGGAGATTGAGTGCTTAGCTGATGTACTTAAATTATAAAAACCCTTTTAAGCACTCCATTAGAAATGGTCATTCTTATTTTAAAAAATATCATAAACGTTATAAATTGGCCTTGTAATTAACATCATGAATAAAAAAACAAATTGAAGGAAGAAATATTTTTTTTTACTTTTTTTTCCGGACCTGTACGGATGATTTGGGCAATTATTTTCATAAAAAGTTGAGATGATTAAATGAAGCTGTATAGTGTTCTTGTTTCATATCCACGTGTGATGTATTAGATTCCCAACTTTACAGTTTAATCCATTTGTCTTTGTTGAAAAACTTGTTCTTTTAAGTTAGGGTATCCACCATAAGATTCTTTCACTAAATTCATGTCGTAAATCTTACTACTACTCCTTCGATCCTATCACATTCTAAAAGAAATTTACCGTGCTTAATACTATAAATTATTAACTAATTTATTAAGGAAGACTTTCTATTTAGTAGTCTCATACCATTTTTGATAATTCAATTAATTAATAGTGAGTGAAAGATAATGAAACAAGAAAAAGAAAAATATTAGTTGAATTTTTGCATTTATCAAGATAATTTTACTAGGAATATAATTTGAAAAAAATTTATATTTTAACATATATTTAATAAGCTAACTATCATTTTTTTCACTTGAATAATTTTAACTATCAATTTATTTAAACATTTAGGCTCTGTTATACTATTAACTAAGTTATTTTTTAGTCAAGAGCATATTAAGGAAGAGTTTTAGGAGCTCAAGAAGCAGGGTTTAATCCCTGGTGGAGTAGATTTAGAATTTGTGTAGTATAAGGATGTGTGTTTGGCCGATAAAAAAAATGAGTTATTTTTTATATATGACCTATTAAATGATATAAATCATATTATGTATTTTTTAAAAAAAAAAATCATAGTCCTTAATTTAATGATTAATTATTGTTTAAAATCAAGCGATTGGAAAAAAAAATGTGCACGTAATGGTCATATATATTTGTTTTGCACGAAAGAATAAAGCTAGCTGATGAGTAATCACTAATGTCTAAGAAGAAGTCGTTAATGGCAGCACAGAGTATGTGGCTTTCAGTATGTAAATTAATGGCATACAATTTGTTTGCATGTTATTCACGCTACATGATACTATTACTGCCTACAGATTTTGCTTAATTTGCAGCCAAACTGAAAAAATAAATAAATAAATAAAAATGCAACATTATTTAGAAGTAGTTCCAACATTGAAGTTGAATATACACAAGGATAAAGGCTGGCTCTGTTCTAAATTAAATAAACTATATATATATATATATATATATATATATATATATATATCATTATCAGGCATAAGGTGATCGAAAATGCAACACACAGATTCAATGAAACCTACTGAACATAACTGGACAATGAAAATGCAATGTCAATGTCAATGTCAATAATGAGCCAAAAAGAGCCCAAGTTTCACTTTCAATAATTATCTGCATTCAGATTACATTAGACTCAGTCCTCACGTGCAGAGATTATAACCACTTAGCAGACTAGTTAAATAATTCCTAAAAGTAGTGAACCATGGTGGCTGGTCACCTAATTAATTAAATATAACTTATTATCTTTATATTTATTGTTTTAATAATATTTAACACTCTAAATTTATTATTTTAACACCAACTTTGGTAAAGCTCACCTTCAAAATTAGATGTAAAATTAGTGCAGATGTGCTGATTAAAAAAAAGTATGTAAAGATGACATCTTTTATTAGAAAACAACAATACAAGAACCAAAAGCAGCTTTATATACATTTTGTCCTATCTCAAAAACATCATTCTCTTTGCCAAGTTCTAATCTAGTTTTGCACATTTGTTTGATGAAAGCACACTTGAGTTGTGATCCTGTATTCAAGGAATTCCCTGTAGACTACTCTGCATATAATAAAAAAGTTACACAGATCAAAGACCAACCATTTGATATGAGTACTGTAGGTCCCAGGTGACAATTTCTGATGCATAAACAGGAAATTAAATACCCCAATTACTGTACCAACTAGACACATGTTATGTTTAGCACCATGTATTTGATTGGTTACTATGCTCAACACCTTGAGAGTATTTCTTACAGTTTTTATATGGGAAAATCTGAACAATAGGTTTTGGCATGACCAACAAAAACTTGTAAAATGATCAAGAGGGGAAAAAAAGGTTCAAATACTATTCATAACATGCTTACTTGTCATTTGTCAATCTCAATCATAACCAAAGGACAAAAAATAAAATAAAGAAAGTGGTTTGGTTGTGAAGATGCTCATTGCTTAGAGGCACAACAGCAATGCAAGGCCAAGACTAAGGATAACACAATTATTCCCATAATGTATGTTAATGCAAGTAGCAGTAAAGGGATGTGGCAGATTTTGACAAGTGAAGAATGTGATAGTAACAATTAATGCAGATAAGATTCGTATGCAACTTAATTAAAAAGGCAGAACTTTTCTTAAAGCATGCAAATGGTGTATAAACTCTCCTCCACACATACTTTTAAGGGAATCACAGAAACTACTGGATGGATCTATTGACTTAGGAAACAGAGGTATAAATTTTAGATTTCTAGGTTGCTCCATTCATCACAGTTCTTTTTTTGGTCCCAGCTACAAATAGATTATTTGTTTTTCTTTTCTTTGTAGTCCCAGTCTCAGTGGCAATGTATTTTTCTCGGAAGAAAATCCATTCTCAGACCATGAAAAAGCCAGTACCAATTGCTCTGTTGCGCTTGGTGTTTACAAATTGATGTATTTTACTTAATAATAAAAATAAATGTTATATGATATAATGAATGATGTAACTATTTACACTCTTGATCTTAAAGAATATTTATAATAAAATTATTTTTTTTGTACATAAAATTATTTTCTTTAACCGCTTCAAGAAATTTATACTCTTGATCATATCTCAGGAAATTAGCCTTTTATCGACTGGATTGAAAACTTCAAAAAATTGCAAATCACACTAAAAGTTTACGTAGTTGAGCCCGTATGCTTTTATCCTGAATTCGTCACAAACATATATCCAATAACTAATTAGAGTTGATGAAAAAAAATAGTTAATAGTAAAAAAAGACAATCACTAAAACATGATAATCTAAAGAGACTATCAATGGACAAAATTAAAATACATATGACCAATTTTATTAAACGTGAAAAGAATCTTATTATAATCAAAAAAATGAATTTTCTTATGAGTTCACTTAAAAGTTTAATGTGTTTCTATTTCTTCTCAAATATTCATGAGAAATAAGAAATTACAATAATCGCATTAAACTTGGATACTTATACACATGTTCTCATTCTATGTACTCACTTACTGAACTACATGTCTGGAAGGAATAACTTTGTTTAAGATTATGATGATATAAATAAACAAATTCCATAACCTAGTTATTCATTTCTAGGAAGTAATTTTATGCTATAGCTTTTTATTCTTTAAATAAAAAACCTACACGCACGAGTATAATATTTTTTTAAAACATTAGCATATTTCACCTTAAAAAACACAAACATTGTTTTACTATAAAAATATATTACTTCTGAAATATAAACATAAATATACTTGTAAAAGAAATTTACAAGTCACAAACTTACAATTAATTTTATTTTACAAAGAATACAAATTAATTAAAATCCATTAAATTTAATCGAAAGCGGCTCAACCAACTACTCTGTAACACATTTAGATTTTTTTTTTTATATATATATATATAAGCTAAATACATCCTTATACATTTTACTATTTAAAACTTTACTTTCCAACCACTAGACCATTCTATTAAACACATTTAAATACGATAAATATATATTCTGTAATTTATATCGTTACATATGATTTTTTTTCTAAAATCCAGTTATGTGGTTCAACTAGTAGTACGTAGTTTCATAGTTGGATTAAAATAAATAAACCGTACCAGAACAAAATAAAAGCTTTCCTTTCACTTTTTTTGTGGTTAATTTGAAAAAAATAAAATAAAATAACCACGAATCATCAACCCAGGTCACTAAAACATTACTCTTAAAGATGAATTTATGTATAAAAAAGTTAATCTCAAAAACAAACTTTAACTTATAATAATAGTTAAAGTATAAAATTATGAAATCAATACAAATTACATTTTTTTAGTTAAAAAAAATTTATGTAACAAAAAAACAGTTAAACTTCTTTTTTCCAAAAAATTAATTTTAATTTTCTACAAATAGACATAATTTTTTTCTTGTAAAAATACGTTTTTGAATCCTAACCGTAAGTCTGACTGCATGATCACCTCCCAAAATATGCTACAATGTAAAAATCATTTTTTTTCCTCAAATGTAAAAATAATTTTGAATTTTAATTTCAATAAAGTAGAAATATAATCATTTAAGACTTTTAGAAAAATATTTCCTTGATCTTATGTTTACTAATAAGTCAGCACCGAAGATCACAAGAAAGTACACTCTCAAGCATGCATTAGAGATCATAGCTTACTAGGAATAACTTCCTTAGAAAGCACTTCACTTTTTCCAACATTAGAAGGCACATTGAAGATATCCTTTCTTTCTGCAATAAACTTAGCAAAACGGGAACCCTTCTCTTCTTTACTTTTATGGTCTGCAACAGACTGAGGTGGATCAGGCACAGGATTGAGCTTGGGAGGCGATGGACGCATCAATGCCCATACAGATAAAAGGTACTCGTTGGGTTCGTCTAGAATCTGTAAAAGCGATAAATCCTGCATGACTGCAAAGGAAGAGCCATGTCAATGCGACGAAGTAGGGGGAAAATCTTATGCAAGCATATCTACTTCAACGCGTAGAAGTGGTGTTTAGTTATACTTTATAAAATAAACACTTATCAAACTGTAAGGGTTCATGGAGAAGCTATCGTAAGTAATTCTTTGAAAAAATTGAGGCAATAAAGGAGAAGCTCATCTTAAAATTGACCTTTGAAATTTATACACGGCATTCGTGTCTGAACAACTAATTGGTGGTTTGAAAGCTCACCTTTTGAGAATTTGAAGATGGGTGCCAAAGCTGCAGATGGAATGCTAAAATTGAGATGAGGTATTATTGATCCTCCATTATGCCTTGCATTGCTGTGTCAAAAACATTATCTGATTAAATATGGAAGTTTAATCCATCTCCATTAAGGGAAAATCAATAAAGAAAAAATAAAACTTGTATTACGCAGAAAAACAATTGGACCAGCGAGAGTAGGTTGAACTCCTATGGATAAGCAAGCAACATTTTATATTTGAAGCAAGTCGCATTTATATCCCCGAAAAATAAACAGATGGTCACATTACCTTGTAACCAGGCCAATCATGTGACCATCTGAATCGATAACAGCACCACCACTAGCTCCAGGATGAACAGCAGCTGTTGTTTCTAGCATTGCAGGGAAATGCCCATTGGTGTCCACATGCTCCGGCTGAATGGACTGATAAGATCGAGGAATTTCAGCCTCAATCACTTTTGTTACCACGCCAGAAGAAACAGATGGGAAGAATCCTAATAAAAACAGATGAGTTCCAAGGTCAAACAACGGAAGTAGAAAGAAAACCCACAGTAACTGAATCAGTTCATTATAAAATTGGATCCAAGTTACAAGTACAAATGCACAACAAATGACATGCCACACTGATCTCCTCAACAACATATTATCATATAGAGTAACACATGGCACAGCCACAAAAGTCAACAATATCAAGGCGCATATTCTTTTTTTTTTTTTTGGTCAAAAGGCGCATATTCTTTTAAATATCACTTGCATTATTACATTTGTAGCTTGAACATTTCAACATTAAAAAACATGAGACCAAATCAACAGCATGGCATCTGCCAAGAAAAAATAGATTAATAAGATCAGAAAGGGACATACCATGCTTAGGGCCAAATAATCCATGGCCAATGACATATGCCTTTGATCCTGTGGAAGGCTTCGAAAAATTCACTACAATTGGCAAAAGATTATTTGGAACAGATTCAAGCTGCAGTAAGGCAACATCCCATGGTCCTTTACAGATAAACACTACTTTAGCATCAAACCAAACCCAAGGTTTGACATGATCAAGACGTACACGTATGTTTCTACGATAGTCATAAGTTGGATTCAGCTTATTACCCCCCTGCTCATCGGCACCAAAAGGATGAAGCATTGGCGTCTTCGATGGCCAAGTTTGACTGATTTGATTGCTCTCAACTCTATTCCCAAGAGATGAGGTTCCCCTGAACATGAAAGGAAAATTTTCTGAGTTGGTTTCATATCCTTCACCACTCACATGTGTCTTCCCAAATCTCCATGGTTCCAACAGATGAGCATTTGTAAGTATAAGACCTTGACTGTTTAGCATAACACCTGATGCCCAAACTCCATCACCAATAGTAACCAAACAAACAGAGGCCATTGCCTTCTCAATTGGTAATGGTGAGGAGCTACCAAAATTTAAATCCTCGTTTTTATTCCTATAGGTTACATCTAATCCAGCACTGTCAGAAACAGGTCCCTTTTCTGCAGCATAAGGGTTGAGCTCCTGATTATATAACCCCCTTGCCGTGTTTTCAGGGCACTTCCGCAACAAGCCACTCGACGCAGTCACAATGGCTTCCCATGGTATTACCAGCTGTTAGCGAAGACTAGAGTTTTGCATGATGAGTTAAATTTGAGAAGGTTTAGATAATTTAGACTGAGAGGAGAATGCATTCAAGGTACCTGGATTTCTGCCCCACTTGTCTTCTGTCTCAACGGTCTGATCAGAACACCCGTAAGACATGCATGCTCACTGAAAACTGGACTTCCTTCCATTCCTGGCAGATAGAGTGTCAAAATAGAGGATAGAGCCAGAACCAATTGCATAAAAGACCAATGGATTATGCAATAGAGAAATGCTCACACCAGGAAGACTGCGAATGTCAGCCATCAGCAACAATCCATCAGATGAATGAGGAGGATAGCAGTTTGCAATGCATCCTACTGATGTACTGATTCAGGCAAGCAACCAAATCAAAGGACTGAATGGTGGAAAATTAAACATTGACATCCTTTTGACCATAGCATTAGAGACAAAATAACCGTCTGAACAACTCAACACATAGGTGATCGGTGATCCTAACAGCTCAAGGGAATAGTTGACATATAATGACAAAGAAGACATTAGTAATGAATATACCGTGAGAAGAGTGTTCAACCATTTCTTAAGTAACTATTGGGTTTTGATTTTCTAATTTTTTTTTTTTCTTCTTTTAGCCAAAAAAGAAAAAACGAACAAAAAAAATTAATAACCTGTTAAAGAAATGAGTAGGTGACAGGACTCCAAAAGGAGACCCAACGGCCAGAAGAAAATCACCCCTTTTATTCATGGCAGATACTTTACAATCCAGAAAGTCCTACATTAAAACTGGAAACCAGTTATTCTTATGAGTCTTGACGAGCTAGAAATGAATACCAGTAGAAAAACCATTTCCCATGTAATCATTACATCATTTTATAGCTGTTTGAATAAGGAATCTGACTGGAGGAAAAATATGATAAATAAAAGCAGAAAGACACCTTGAAAGATAGAGGAATGCTAAGAATGGCCATTCTAGTCAGTGATTTACACACAAGACTTGCACTGCTTGAACCTCCCACTGCCAATCTTCCCTGACATTTCACACAAGACATATCATTTTCAATCATAAAATAATAAGTTTGCTTATGCAACATGATCACGGAAATGTTACTCCCAAAAGCAATTTATACCATCAAAAGAAGAATAACCAAACTTTTCATAAGTTATACTGTTATAGATAGAGGACCAAAGTGAATAGATATCAAAAGTCAAAATCCATTTACAAATGAACAAATTGATATTTGCAGATCTTCAAAAACATTAAGGTTGTCAAGAACTAAGAAGTCTAAAAGCTAAAGTTATTAGCTAAACACTCGTGAATGGCTTGACATCTACAATGCTCCTTTGTAAAAGAGCCCATTATGCTTGAAGAATGGGGCTATGCAAGGATCAAACTTAAGACTGCTTGATCATAGAGCTAGGATACCATGTTGAGAGACAGAGAAAGAAAAGAGAAGCATATGCTGAAACTGTGTCCTTCAGTACAACCAATACCAAAAACTCAATATTTATTTAAGAACTGTCAATAGAAGAGACAATTTTGTTAATTAGTATTTATATAATGCAATTAATCCATACATTTACATATTAATACCTATTTCTAACAAAGGTGAATCCAAAATACCAGTGGATCTAATACAGAGATTGCATGAGTAATTAATCTAAGTTAATATTCAGTCAAAAATATATTATGTCTGTTAAAGATATTTGTCAAAGCATAATTTCCTAACCTTTTCCCTAGCCATGGTAATCCACATTAAAAGTAATACTAAATCTATCTAGTAATTCATCAAGCACTTTAGAGAGCCTTTGAAGTAGGGAAAATAAAGAGTAAAAAAGTGCAGGTGTGCAAGAACCGTGATAAGTAGGGCCTAAGTTGTTATCATGACCAGAATTACAAGTCACCTAGGCTTACTTTTTCCCCTATTTTCATCTTTTGACACACAATCTGTAAACTATTTCACTAAACCTGATTCAAATTCAGCTAAACACTACAAAGCTTACAAGCTTAAAACTTGATCAAATAAAACTAGCCGGAATATATCTTTTACAAAAAACCTGAAGAGACATTGCAAAACTCCTGTAATATTTTTCTAAAAAGTTTAACGAAGTGGTCACTTCATAGCCCTAAGCCATTGAAGGATTATCAGTCTTCGATCTGATGGCGTAGAATAACAATTGAGATTGCAGTGCCTTCAGGATTACAGACCAACAAGCAAAACTTTCAGAAGTTTAAATTGACTGTTTACTCCCAGACGTAACAGACATACACATCCGACAATTCGATTCCAGAGTTTAACTACTTAATGTAGATAAATGCAGTAAAAAAAAAAAGTGACATACAACTACAAGTTATATTGTCAATTTGGTGAATGCAGAAATGCACTTTTTTCAAGGCATTTGGATCATACTTCCTGAGGCGTTATTGGGCAGGAATGTCACCACGATGAAATTTATAAAGTAAACTGATTCATACCAAAAGGGGAAAACAGATTTATTAGTAACAAACAGGGCTAACCTGAGTTTGAAAATTATCTTTAGAAGGTTGAGAATCATTATTCTGAGATGCCAAAGACCAACCAACCTCCCATTCATGTTCTGGCAAGCCCAAAGATGCTTCAATAAGTGACTGGAGACAAAGGGCTGAAGCTGGAACGTCAACCTGCATAATGCAGAAATCTTATTAGCATTGAACTATCCAGTAACAACAAATGATTGAAAAAATCAGCATGTTACCAGGTTGTCAATTACAATCCACCAAAATTCACCTAGAGCTCATTATGCAAGCTAGCCAGGATTATGGACGAAAAGTTCATAGCAAGTGTCAAACACTTAAAATGCCAGGAGCAAAAATGCATGTACAACGCAGAAAAGTTGTCACGAATTAAACAACATGGGACTAAACTAGCTACATACCATTCATAATGAATAACATGTTACAAAACTGAATCAGCCAATTAGAATTGTAAGGCATCAGGTGCACCACATCTTTAATTGTAAAGAAGGCTGCATAACAAGAAACAAAGTAAAAAGAATCGAAATCCCTACTAATGACAAAAGCTGTGCCACGAGCCAACAACGAGTTCCTTGATTAGCTTTTTCATTGGTTTTCTCTGTCATAATATCAATCCGAACACCAGAAATCAACTCAGGCCTACCCTGAAAAGCATAAACTAGATATTTAAACACAGAAAAATGGAGAAAGTTATCCAAATTCACTCGTTAACAAATCTATGAACACCAACCTGAGGAATATTCTGTTTATGTCTGTGTTGAGGGGATAGAAAAGGCTCAACAACTGAAGCAACCGTCACAACCAATACCCTATCCTCAAAGTTATCACCATAGAGACGCGTAGCTACTTGTGGATCACAAAGGGTGTCAGGTACAAGCATCCCTGAAGCTGAAAGAGTTGTTTCACCAGAACTACACATACCCGGAAGGAGAAAATCAAACCCCCCACAACCGTCAAAGACGAAACTTTTGAGAAACAAATGTAATTAGATTAAGAATGGATAGGGTATACTGACCGGTATTGATGAAAAGCCTGTTTTCTCATCTTCATCCCTTTTGGGTCCTGAAAAGTGAGGGAAGAAACAGAAATTGCAAACTGAGTGACCCGTGACTACACGGCGATTCCGTAAACAATAACACAGAGAGAGAGCAACTCACAGGACCACGAACTCTGACCATCACGGCGAAGTTCCGAGCAAAATCAACGGTTTCCGACAGGGACATGATGATATTAACTATTAACTATGAAGAGAAAGGCGAGGTTCCTGAACTGGGAGGAATCTGAGATGAGCCTCAATTCAACAGTAAACCATGAAGGTTCTCACTTGTTACTTATGTTAAATGTCACCTCATTGGTTGTGTATAACATGGTCCCGTCACGAAGGGGACCATGACGGTCCCCGAAGATATATGACCGTTGATTTAGCTGAGATAAGATCAAACGATCCAGAATGATGCAGGTTAAAGGTGAAGCAGGTTACACGCTTAATTTGTATTGTCTTTTAAAAGATTTGCAACCTACTCCCTATATTTGAAAAGTGAGGAAAAACAAGTTTTATTAAAATCATTTAGATATGAATAAATGGGTCGGGTGGGTCAAGTAAGCTGGTTTCAAGTCCGGTTTCTTGCTTGAACTGGATTGACGTCGTTTCTTCTTCTGATACCGCCGCCGCCACCGCCAAACAGAACAACGATTGGCTTTTTGGAATTACCATGCCCATTATCATCTTGCCTTTGATTCAGAATGGTTTACTCTTCTCCAAGGCCTAATCTTAGTTTAAAATCGTATGGTCATGGTGGTGGTGTTCCTGCACCGTTTGAAAAGCGTTTCGTGTTCTACTTCCCGTGATTTAGGGTTCCTCACTGTTGGATTTGCATTGATCTAAGGTTCATCACTTCGCTGGATTTGCGTTTTGGAAGAAGCTTCCATGTTTAAAGTTACAGTTGAAGGCTCATCCTAATCTTCGTGTTGGAAAAATCCGACGAGACCATGGTGTTCATCGGCGTTACAGCTTTTGTTTTTTTTTTTTTTCATCCTGGTAGCTAGTTTTTTTTCTTATTTTTTTTCGTTCATTGGCCATGGTGCTTCAGATCTGGATTTTTTTTGTCTTTAGATTTGTTCTCTCTTCAGTGGAATTTGGGTTTAGCCGAAAAGGGGTTGAAGCTTGAGGCGAGAGAAATTTGTGGTTAATTTATTTTATGTTCTGATCTCCACGTCTACAAACAATTCCAATCCTCCCATTCATGATAAATCAACCCCAGATTATTATTACAAGAGTCGACTCAGAGTAAAGAAATGGTGTTGAAGCTTGAGGGGAGAGAAAGACATAGCTACTGGAATGCTTGCTCTTGAGGAGAGAGAAAATGGGTCCTTTTTTTTTTTTCTTAGTTTGTTGCAAAGAAAATGAATCACTGACTTTTTTTTTCACAACTTGCTGGTAGCTTTAACATTAATACTACTGTACTTTTGGTATGGAAAATCATAGCAGTGGTACTGTGTTGAGGAAGATGAAGAAGAAAATGAGACGCTAAATACAATTTATTAAAAATTTTCATCATAAAGACAGGGACGACATAACAACAATTTTGAGGACTTCCAATTTTTTAAAAATGTTATAATTTAAAAAATATAAAAAATTATGTAAATTAATTTAAAATTTAAAAATGAATAATACATTATTTTTTTATAGAGAGTTTCAAATAATTTATATAATTCAAGAATACTCTATTCATTTTTATTCCAAAAAATATTATATTCTTCAAGTCAATATATAGTATACGATCTCTAATCAACTTTTGCGATTTTAAAAAATATAAAATCTTATGTAAGTAAAATTAAAAACTCCAAAGTTAATAATAACTTATTTTTAGAAAGCTTTAAATAATTTAAGTAATTTAAAAATATCTTATTTATTTTTATTTTAAAAATTATCCTATTTTTTATGTGTATAATACACTGATCTCTAAAAAAAAACTATTGCAATTTTGAAATTATAAAAACTTAGGTAAATTAAGCTAGAACTTCAAAATGAATAATATATTATTTATAGAAAGCTTCAAATAATTTAGGTAATTTTAGAATTCTTATTCATTTTAATTTTGAAAAACACTCTATTATTCAAGTGTATAGTACATAATATCTAAAAAACCATTATTTTTTAAAAAAATATAAAAAAATTATAAATTGGACTAAAAACTTCAAAATGTATAATACATTATTTTCAAAATCTTCAAATAAATTACGTAGTTTAAAAAAACCCGTTTTTGTTTTTATTTCGAAAAATACTCTATTATTCATCTGTAGTACATAATTTCTACAATATTGTTGCAATTTTTAAAATATAAAAAATTATGTAAATTGAGTTACTAAGCTTTAAAGTACATAATACATTATTTTAAAAATATTTCAGATAATTTAGGTAATTTAAAACATGTTTTCATTTTTAAATCAAAATATTGTATTCTTCAAGTGAATAGTATATGATTTTTCCTCTTACATATAATAATACATTGTTTTTAAAATTATGTAAATTGACCTAGAAACTTCAAGTATATACTACATTGTTTTAAAAAAACTTCAAATAATTTAAATAATTAAAAAAAGACACTTTGTTTTTTCAATCAAAATATCAAATTGTTTTCTTGTAAATCAAAAAGCACGTTGTTTAAATTAAATATTAATTTTTTTAAAAAAATCAAAATAAAATTAATTATATAAATTGACCTAGTACATTGTTTTCAACAAACTTTAAATAATTGCAATACTTGAAAAAAAAACATGTTTGATTTTTAAATCAAAACATTGTATTCTTTAAATGTATTATACATTATTTATTCTTGTAGATTAAAGAATATATTATTTATCTTAAAATACTATAACCGTGAGATATGCTGTAAATATATCTCATTGATTATGTGGTTTTACTAAAATAATATCTTCAACTCGTTAAGTTGTGCAAAAAAAAATAATGAACAAACACATAATCAGAAAAAGATCCATTAACTTAGTTTATAGGACATTATTTGACTTACTTATTCTTCATTTATGATTTTGTAAGTTTTTCTGTATTATTATTGTACATAATTTTTGTTTAAAAAAGATTAAAAAAAATATTTACCTTATAAAAGCAAGTTAAATATAAAAAAGAATTGATAAAAAAGGATGATCATGTAAAAGATGTTTAAATAACATGAACATATTGAAATATGATGACAAATAGGTAATTAATTTGATGGAGGGATGTCAAGATGTAAATTCACTTTATGAATAGTGAATTTCCTCATTCTCCACTATCTTCTTTAGTTACGATATGATATGATATGATTTTATTTTAGTATTGCCAAATATATGATTGGTTGAAAGAAGGAATGAGTGTATTATTAACATAGAATAAAATTAGAAAAAAAATTTAATTGTATCTTGAAATGTTAAAATAAAAATTATTTTGAAACAAAATTTAAAGTCTAAAAAATCAAAAAAAAAAAAGAAAAGAAGTATAATTTACTTAAAAATGTCTTATACATAAACACATTTAACTTTTTTCTACATAAAAATTAATTTTATCATTTATTCCGATTAACTCATTTTTTCTTTTAAATATGCACAATATACATTTTTTTGTTATATAAAAAAAATAATAAAAGAAATTAAAGTTCTTTCTCCCAAAAATACCAAAAATGTACGGGTATCTTGTAGTGCACACTAAGGGTGAAAATGAGTTGAACTACTCGTAAAATATTCGGATTCAATTCGTTAAATGCTCGCTAAAATTTGTTTATTTAACTAAACAAACGACTAACAAGTTTAAACTTTAAGTTGAGCTCAAATATTTTAATCAGTCAAACTCAAATTTTATAAAGTTGATATTAAAGACTAATGGGCAGCTCATATATATATATAAAAAATAATAATAATAATAATAATAATTAATATATAAAAAGTACAATATTTATTTTTTAGATAAATTAATAATTAATATACATAATAAAATTTTTAGTTTATTAAATCATTTATTAAATATAGAATTAATAAAAAAAAACTATTCATAAAAAAATAATTAAATGAACAAGCCTAATAAATCAAACTCAGTTTTTTTTCCTTATCAAGAGTCAAGTTTGAGTTTATAATTTAAGAGTGTGTTTCACACAATTAGCTTATAGCTTATTTTGAAGTTTATAACTCGTAGCTTATAGCTTATGGATAAATGGAGGTATTTAGTGACAATAAGCTTATAGCTTATATAAGCTATAAGCTAGCTTTCATATTATGAAAAGCTACTTCAAGTAGCTTATACTTATGAAAAGTAACTTTCAATAATTCTTTCTTATTTTACCCTTTAGTTATTTATTACATGTTTACTGTATCAAATAATTTATTACATGCAATTATTACTTGTCATTTTAAGTCACTTAACAAATATAAGCTACTTAATAAACTAATTTTACCAAATACCTCTATTTAATTAGGGTCTTGATATACAGTGCCCTTAGGGCACGGTTACTAGAAATAGAAAAATAATCATAAGAGCACATTGTTTCGTCTCTCGGAAATACAAAAAAGAACAAGAATTTATTCTCTCTCAAGATTGTTAAATATGAATGGAGAGTGTATAAACTATAAGCTAGTATTACCAAACAGAAATTAATTCTTTAAATTGATGAGTCGAACTTGAACATTTATTTTTTTCACCAATCAAAGCCTAAACTTTAGAAGTCGGCAATCACAGAATCTCATTATCCATCGAGTCCACCATTAACTGCAAATTACTAATAGAGAGCATGTTTTACCAGGTAGTAAAAATTTGCTTCAGGAGTGCCTAATCCGAATTAGGAGAGATACAATATAACCCAAAAGTCAGTAGTTTTATTTTTCTTAAGTTATTCGGATTAATATTCTAGTAACTCGGTTTTTTCCTAAGAAAGTCATTGTCCCAAAGCAATAGTCTAGGGTTTTAATAACTTCAAATTTCAACCATCACCATTTCATTCGATATAATATTATAATTCGTCTCCACAGTGTACGTAGATAAGAATCATCAGATAAGCTTTCTTCGAACTCCAAATCAACACGCAAAAATGAAAAGGACATTATTGAACTTCTCTTAATTTTTTTTTAAAAAAAAACATGGTAAAAATAGAAAAACGTCAAGGCTCTGATCTTACATTATCTATATTCAAATTGAAGATAAGATCAAAAAAAAAGGTTGAAGATAAGACATCTGTATCTGCTCTCCTTGATTTATTTAATTATTTTAACCTATTAAGAAGGGGGTAATTAAGTGGCCCCAAAACTTTGATTATTACTAAATATAAAATTAGGATGACTAGGACTGCCACCAAAGTTGTACGATATAAAGTTTACAATGAAACGCATTACTAGAAGACAGTGCGAATCCAACAAAGAAGATATATACTCCAATTCTTACATATCTAATTATTGTAACCATTAATATGTTTTTCATACTGTACTAGTTTTGTAAAAATTAGAAGTGAAGTTTTGACTAGAGGAAGATCAGAGCAGCACAAACAACACTAGAAAATATGAGATGTTAGGAAACTTGATTTATTTAATAGTAATATCTTAATCCATTCATCACTTAGCAAATAAAAGATTGAAAAGGAACAAAAATATTAAGCCATCACCAAAAGTTCAGAGCAGACGTTGGCCAACTTAGCTTAAAACTTAAATACAAAGAGGACACACTAATTATTAAGATTTTACAATAAGCTGATCGATAACAAAAAGCAAAGACGGTATTATGAGTGAGCGAGAGAGCAACGGATTGACGACACGTAGGTAGATGGAGAGACGTGGCAGGTGGTAACGGAAAAAAGGAGAGTATTTACATGCAAGCGAAGGCAGTACTAGATCTACTCAGATCATCAGCGATGCTTGCTCCTGGTCTCCCCGCTGTAGAGCCTGCAATCAGCACATATGTAACTCTTGGATACAAAAGTAGTAATTAAAGGTGTAAATGAAATGAAAGGAAAGGTATAAGAAGAATAAGTACCAATCATAGACAGTGGGGGAATTGGGAAGTGGTTTGTCAAACATTTGAGCGCCAAAGGACTTAGTGGCAGAGTTACTCCCAGGATGGAACACGCTCCTCCACACGTTGTCTGCTTTACGCCCCGATCCCGGCGTCGTTGGAGTCCCCGGCGTTGTTGGAGTGGTGGGCATGGACAAAGTTCTCTGTCCTCCTTCATCTTTGATGTTGGTACTCAGCTTCCTTAGCTTCCCTAGGCCACGCTCAGGTTGAGGACCAGCCACAACATCATCCCAAAGCTTCTCTAGCAAAACCATCTTCAATCTTCAAATTCTTCTTCTTCTTCTTCCGGATATATAGATCACTACTAGCTAGTCTTATATATATATAGAGAAATAGAGGAAGAGGATAGATGATGCTTAAAATATCTCTCACCTAATGGGCTCTATTTTCCTGCTTCCAAGTGTAACTTTCTTTTTGCATGTGATGAGGAGTGGCAATAGTAAATAGTAAAAACGAAGGGAGATGGATAAGGATGAAGACTGGGTAAACGTGGGACCCAACCATATAATATCTTAGGTAGTGGGTTGCCTCACATGTGTACAGATGAAAATATATATAAATGAAAACAAGTCCTTCCTTAGCTTCCTTTTGTCCTATTCTTCAGGGGTCCCTCATCCCTGCTAGATAAGGACTAAAATTCATACTCCACCCCACTCTCATCCCTTCTTACTTTAATTAATTAATAATAATGCAAACATTAATTAATTAATGTCGATTAATTAAGATATCATATCCTGTAGATAGATGTACAAGTACTGGAGTGCAAACATGAAATTAAAGGAAGGATCTAGATCTACATTCTTTGAAAAAAAAGTAAACAAGAATCTAGATTTTATTATTTATCGCTCATTACATTTTTTAAAAATCTCTTGACCCTTACTTTTCTTTCTTTATTTTTACACGTATCATAAATGAATAACATATGTAATAAGATAACTTCTTAATATTTTTATCAAAATAAATGAATCAATGAAATTCTTTCCAAATTTTTGGATTTTTTTTACTGTAATTAATTTTATCACATTTTGGTCCAACATAATTTTTTTTTTGTAGTCCTTAATGTTAAGTTCTTTTAAAATAAAATTTATCACATTTTTTGAAGAGAACAAAATAAATAAATTAAAATTTCCGAGAACAAAATAAGAAAAAGTTAAGTTACAAAGACTAAGAACAAAATTCAATAATTCTATGAACTAAAAACTTGTACTTATTGTAAAATAAAGTTCTAGAGACTAAAAACAAATTTTGAATTAAGTTGAACCAAAATTAAAAAAATAAAATAAGAGATTAAAACGAAAAAGTTTCAATTTTATAAGAATTAAAAACTTATTTAATCCTTAATAATATATACATGTTTCAGGCCATAGACTTATTATTAAGTGTTTTATGTACTACGTAATTATTTTTTCATTCAATATAAATTATTTTAAAACAAGTTATAAGGAAAATATAAATAGGTCAAATTTTCAACAAAAGAAATTAGCCATGTTTGGTTTCCCCTTGCATTCACTTGAAAATGAAATCATACATCCTCTTCCAGTCTTACACATCAACGAATCCAATTAACTCAACAAATCATTTATTTTCTTTTTCGGCAAACAAATCATTCCCCAATATCATCAGCCAGTTCGAACTTCAACAGAAATAAAATTTCCAATTTCTATGTTGAATTTTTCAACAAGTTATTCAACCCAAAGAAAACAATTAAAATCAATTCAACTATTACTTATACAAGATTGCTGGTATTAAGAAATATCAAAATCCAACCTAACCAAACCCGGCACAACCTATAATAAGCTTTTATTTCGATAGCTAAAGAGCGCTGTCACTTTGTCATCAACTATTACTGATACATAACATTCAAAAACTTGGGTTATAACTTAGAAACTTCTGACTTCTGAGCGTACACTGTATATTAGCGGAATGTACAGAAGTATATCGATATTGAAGATTGTTTCAATTTTCAAGTCCACACATTACAAACATTAGAACATGCTTTGATCTACAGCTGCACCTTTCAACCTCTAAAAAATATGCATATTCACTTATATTCAGTGATTAACAAACATCCATAAATGGGAAACTAAAATCATTTCTCAATTCTAGGAAGGGTCACTGTTCGCGAAAGAAGTATATACTTGTCACCCAATGAAAATTAAGTACTACAATGACTACTTGGGCTTGTGTGCAACCACAACCGTCTCACGTCGGTGATGTAAACAACAGGATATTTAACAAAAATAAGAGCTAAAAAACTAAAGACCAGAATAGAAGACAACAGTGCATTGTATCAACTAAATATAATTTCACAGCAGAGAGAAATAACAAATAAATTGTCCACTCTTTATATACCAACACTTGCCATCCTCGTAGGATCAGCCACTTGAGCTCGCTAATCGTTATAGGGAGGAATGCTTCACTTAAGCACAAAAGACACTCGCGGTAGAGACAAAAAAAAAAAAAGATTCAACCGTGTCTGATAAGCTGATTATGATTTGACAACGCCCTTAAGAAAGAGAAAACTATTAATTATGATATATATAACTCTACCTTGGTAATATCCACCAATATGCAGAGTCTTCTATGAATACATATGGGCCAAAAGGTAGATGTGACAACCCCGGAAAAAGATGACAAACTTCACACACAAACTTGATTTCAAATGGCTACTTAAACTTAGAGGCCCGAAAGTCAATAAGATGTTGCCATGAAAGAGAAGTGATAAATGGTAATGGGTAAGTATTGTAATTGGTTAATTAATTCCCCCGTAATGTAACTTGATTTTTATTCACCAATTATCATTTATCAATTTTTTCTTGACCCAACATTTTGCTAGACTTCTCTAGAATTGCCCCTAAAAATATGCGAATGGGCTTTACCTCCTCTTTAACAAAATGTGCAATAAAAAAAGGATAAAAAAGAAAGCAAACAAAATTAAGTCGGCAAAATACAATCCAGCAGAATTAAGTGGTCCCAGCTTTCATAAACTTTCTGCATATATAAGTTTTGAATCCACATAAACACTTTGGTCATAAATCAATGGATACCCAGCAAGGAAACAGGCTTACCTCGTATGTTCCCGCTGATAGCATTTCACTGGATTCACTCTCTTTTAGTGACCTTGCTTCTATTCAAGAGCAGCAACCAAAGCTCCCTTCTCCTAACCAGGCTAAAAACCACCAGATAAGCAAGCATGATCCAGAATTCGAATTTACCAGCACTACGGCAAACTTAAATTCTGCTGTCAATCCAGTCAAGATCACAGCTGCTGATCAGCTCATTTCCAATGGTCAACTACAACCGCAAGCAACTGTATTTCAAACAAAACCGTCTTTTATCACAAATCCACCCAATTCGTCGAGCTCATTAATAGCAACTCATGGCAGTAGTAAGATGTCAAGTGGGAAAACAGGCAGCAACATGAAGTATCACGAACTTAACAAAGCAAGCAAACATGCAAACAAGGAAAGCACAGTGACAAGGACAGGGTTTGGCCAGAAAATTATGTCTTTTCTCTCACCATGCCGAGAATGTCGAACCATAAAGCCAGGTGCTGTCAAAGCGCAAACTGTTCAAGGAGAAAATCTCAAGATATACTGACACAAAGATCATCACTGTATAATTCTTTCTTGCAAGACCAGAAAAATTTCATCACGAATATAGCCTTTTTCCGGTTAAGTAGTGTGTGTGAAAAGAATACAAGTACCTGCTTCATTTCAATGCCACTTACTGCAATAATAGCACTACATGATCAAAATTATGAATCGTTACAGTTTAGAAATTCTATATCATTTTTATTTTATTTGGTTAGTAAAGGAATAAAATGTACTACTTGCTTAACTTGCTGATCATTGGTTTTATAACTTGCTAGTGACCTTTTTCCTTTCTCAAGTCAAGATCTCAGTGTGTTCAAATACAAGTTTAGGTATCTTACATATTGGGTATTGCTAAGAAAAGCTCTGGAGTCTGGACTTGTGAACGTTTTATATCCCGGCTTCTTTTTTCTTTCCAGATCTAGGTGCTGTTTTCTTGAAACTTTGTGGATCCACAAAATTGAAACTTAAGCAGACAAGCACTTCAACCTAACTGCAGTATCACCCTTTACATGTTTTGGCATATAGGATGGCTAGAAATGAAACATATACTTGGTTAAATTAATATTTAGTCACTACACTTGTGTTGTTTTTCATTTTAGTCCGTGAACCAAAAAACACTTTGTTTCCGCCCCATATATGTACAAATGTTTACTATTTAATCCCTGTCATCCATCCAAGTTATAACTTTGTAAGAACCTCGCTGACATGGACTAACATCCACTCGATATGGCAATTAGATTTCAATATATGATAGGATATCGCTCTCTTCTCATTTCAAACCCTAAGAACAAGCCAGTTATAGCAGCACATCCATTGACAGCACAAGCAAAGATGAGCCATAGTAGGCATTTTCGTCATGATATGGAGGCCAAAGCGAGTGAGATGAGTACCAATCAGAGGAGTATGATGATAACATGTGACTTGGAAGAAGAATAAGGATGTACACATCTCAAAGTTAGCAGAAGTGAATGCTAACTTACTTCAAGAGAAATCCTAAGTATAACGAACCACTGATCTTACTTCAAGAAAAAAAGGGTTAGGTTTAACTGATTTTGATCCCTGATGGTTTTTGGTGCAAGTCCCTATACCTTTTATTGTATTTCGTTTCAGTGCCTATACACAAGCAAGTGTTGCAACCTACAAGAAACAGTTTTCATGTTGGGATCAAGACGAAACTTGGTATCAAGTATAAGGACCAAAGTGAATGCACGCAAACATTAAAATACGCTTAAGGTTGGGTTTTGCAACTTCACAAGAGGCATATAAGTCTGGCTTTTTTTCCAACGGTATGACGAACCAACCTGCTACACCATAACCGCAATCTCCATTTTTACCAACTAACAAAATAAACCCACCTACAACAGAAGCCCTACGACAGCAACCTAAAACACCACCATACGAAACAGGACAGTTCCGACATCAAAATGGAGAATGAAGACATAGTTGAAAGTTGGAATGAAGTGACCACTGCAACCTGTCAGCCAGCTAGGCTGCGACTAGAAGGCACTCAGCAACTTCAACAAGGAAGAGGGGAGAGAAAACAGAAAGGCAAAGAGAAACTTGCGAATGAGAAAAGAGTTATATTTCTTCAGTATACCAATTGAATGTGCCACTTGTGAATGTAATTCATACTCCAACAAGGCACATGTTTTCCTCACATAGGGTTTTCATTAGCTACGTTAGGGAGGTTCTTACGGAGTTATAATGTGGACGAATGGCAGGGGTTGAACAGTAAATGTTTGTAAGTATAAGGACTAAATCGAATTGTTTTTGTGTTTATGGGGACATAAACAAAATAAAAGATGCAAGTGTAAGGACCAAAATATTATTTAACCTAAACACTTCAGATTTCTATTCTTGCATTGTATTGTATGATATTTTAGATACCTAGATTTCTTTTAGGGGGCAAGGGTTTATCGGCCTATTCATAAACTCGTCCAAATTATAAAAGACAGTTTCGGATTTTTTTTTCTTGGTGTCTCCAAATAAGTTCTGCAAGTACACTTGACTGCTTATGTAAAATTTAACAAATGAATAATGGAAAGGTTATAAAGCTAAAGATTAATAAAATGTAGCAGAAGATAAACAGTAACAAAAGACAACTAAAATTTTGTTGGTGATTATGCACACTCACACACATAAATGTTTCAACAAGATAATGTTTATATTTTAATTTTTAAAAGTCAACATCTCAAATAAGAACATAATTTTAGAACGCATTGAATCTTAGAAACTATGATCTTTTACTAGGAAACATTACCAATGCGCTAACCCTTTGTTTGGAAGGGTGGAAAAGTAGAGAGAAAAATTTGTGAAGAGAAAATAGAGAGAAAACAACATTTTCACGCATTGAATCCACGTCTAAAACTATGATAAACAGAAATTTTTGCATCTATATTGCAAAATTTTCTCCAAGATTAACAGTGGACATAGCAAGAAACCCAGATGGAACAAGCAAAAATATAAACGCTATGATTGGCATTTGACAACTGGGACAATAAAAAAAACATGTCCTGACATGTCAGCAATTTGTCAAAATCTACAATAGGGGATATCAATATATTTATAATTTATGGTAATTTCTAGATTTTCAGACACATCAAAACAAAGAAACAGCAAGAATGCCAACAGTCTTCCAAATTGCTGGCCAATATTTTCAGGGACCAGAAACAACACCAAAAATCATTGAATAATTAAATGCTATTATGCAAATTCATGAAAATATGGTATCCTTATAAATCATGTAATTAATAAATCATGTAATTAATGTAATTTTACTCCATAATGGAACAAGCAAGAGAAAGCATGGATAAAACATGATGCAAACATCTTGAAAGAGAATTGGAAACAGTCCGAATAAACCTTGAGTATGAAATACATAGCCTCAGACAGAAGTTTTCAAACATTAGGATCAGCAAAACTGATGAGAAACTGTACAAAGAAGCTGTTCTGGCTAACATGTCATGATTTGCCATATTTACTAACATATCCCTGCAAGTAAAAGATATTCGTTAACCAAAGCACAAATCACAATCAAACAACAATGGCCAACTTTCATTGACAAATCACATAACTGCTATAACAGAGGACACTTACATTGACCAGCTTTGCAATCTTCACCCGACATGAAGAAACATATTGCTTAGCAGCATCTATGGTGGCCGGGATCTGGTGGGGCTCTAAGGTGCTAACAACCTTGTCAACCGATTTTTTAACTATCATAACATACGCATCCTTGCTGAGACGACCTTCATGCCAAGACGGTTTTAATAACTCTTTAACTTGGTTGACAAGAGCAGCGCGGAAAATTCTTAGTGCCTTTGTTTCTTTCTGTACACCGCCATCCATTTGAAGGTCAACCTCCATTTCTTGATTTTTCTTATCCCTATCTTTTGTATTCTTTATGTACCCTGATCCGTCACCATGATGTCTAGCATCATGCTCAGTAAACTCATTCCCTGCTTTTGTATTATCTTCAGCATCAAAGGCATGTTGTCCGATGCCTATTTTACCATTTTGAGAGTTTGCATACATTGCTGATGTTATCTCTGTTTCAGTTGCAAGACAATCCTTTTCACGAGGAACAAAACCTTTGCTTGGCCCACTTTCATACAATCTATTATGCGAAGACACAGAACTTTTCTCATCATTGACATCAGACATGGGTTTTGCAACTACAGCAGAACCACCATATGTCCGTACCTGTGATGTAGCCAGGATAGATGATCCTTGAATTAAAAGGGAAGCTTTCAAAGATCCATCTCCTATATTAGGTATCTCAATGCTATCACGGAGAGGGTCATAAAGATCTCCAAGGGATGAAACATTCATAGAAGTAATAAAAAATGATGGTCGAAATGGTACAGAAGGTTCCCAATCATAAGAACATAATTTAAATTTATATCCAGTAGAATGTGGTGGAACCCTAGATGAACCAACAAGAGGAAAATCTTCCCGCTCAGAACCAGAGAAAGTGAACTTTGGGACATTATATTCCTTATTGCTATTCAAAAGCTTTTGAGAATCCAATGTACTTGCACCTGAAGATCCTGATCGGGCTAAAATCCGGTGGGAGAGTGACATGCCTGTAGCTGGAAATTGAGTAACCAAGCTCGAATTAGGTGAATGACTAAAAACCGAAGTATATCCTTTGTACAAATGTTGGTTTCGAATGGTATCCATTCCCTCGGCATGGGTTGAATATAAAGAAATATTTGAGCTGAAATAATTGTTTGATGCATTAACTGATCCACTCTCTGGTAACAAGTTGTCCCTCAACAGAAACTTCTGTTTTTCTTGAGATGAATGCCAACTAGGGCTAGCTTCTTGCTCATTCTGCATGGTAATTTTCAAAGGAAATTCAGAAGAATGCAAAGATGTGTTTACAAGTAAAGCAGCAATGAACAGGAATACTAACCATCCTTGATCTCTTAATATCTCCCCTAACACCTGTTACAGGACAATGTCTTTATTAGAAAAATGTTCACAAAGCTTATTCTTGAACAGTTTGACCAAACAAGTTATATTATATGATATACCTTCTTCCACTTTCAGTTCTCTTTTATGATTTGCAGTAACTAAGTCTCCCTGAGCTTCCGGGTCAGAATTATTCAGAGTATCTTTTACATGGAGAAAAGTACATGAACTACCCCTGATGCACCATCCTTTAGCGAAAAAATCACAAATAATTGCAGGGCGTTTGTTTCCATCTTTAATCTCAGCACTGGGAGACAAACTTCTAGTGCTTCTATCAAGAGGAGTTAATCAGTAAAACCCAATGGTTAGAAACAAAGCGTGAACCAAGTTAAACACATTGCTAAAGTACAAGAAACTACTTCTGAAAGATAGAGAATGCTGTATACTTCAGTCAAACTATAAGAAACATGAAAGAACATATGAAATACATTGACCAGACCTTGAAATCATTTGCTTCCCATCATTCCCTGATTCCATCACTGCCTGCATGATTTTGTTCCTAGAAATCTTACCACTCTCAGCAACGGAATCTCTCGGAGGGAGGCCACTTGGACCAGTAATCACATCTTTTCCAGTATCAGTAGATGACCTGGTGGACTTAGGATCAGTATCATTAATAGCACACAAATCAGCTTTGCTATTGGAACCTGGTTCGCTGCATCCTCCAACGAGAGATCCAGCATTTTGAACATCAACATCTAATCCTGGACTTTTGCTTTCTTCAGCAAAGTTGAGGTTCTCCGTTGATTTTGGATGACTTGAAGTTTCATATTTATGGTGGAACTCTTCCTTTTTCACTGTTAGTGTCTCGCGCAAAGGAACAGATGCTTCAAGCATCGCATCACTCTCTTTCATGCAATGCATACTCGATTTTACTATTACTTCAGGGTTTTCTACCACGGAAGAAACTGGCCCCAAGTTTTCCTCTTGCCCCTCAGACTCAATATGTTGACTTGAAATTTCATATTTAGGTTGGACCTCTTCCTTTTTCACTGTTTGTGTCTTACGCAGAGGAATAGATGCTTTGAGAATGGCATCATTCTCTTCGATGCAATGCATACTCGATTGTGCCATTACTTCAGGGTTTTCTGCCATGGGAGAAACTGGCCCCATTTTTTCCTTCCCCTCAGACTCCATATGTTGACTTGAATCTACAATGGAAGATAAGAGCTAAATTAAGAAATTACGAAAAGAAAAAGAAACAAATACTCTTCTCTAGATCATTTCATAAAGACCAATAGACCATGGAAAGAATTATATTACCTCCCTGGCTCCCAAAGACAAATTATGAAGAATTGAACGAAAGAGAAACACCAATTCAAAGCAACAGATTAGTGGAATAGCTGGTCCAGCACATCAACCAGCAGAACATATAACTAACTACAATCTATGGGATCTAATATGAGGTGTCTTAAGAAAAGATTTTTAATGGGAAAACAGAGGGCTAAGCCTGGAACATGCTGAGGGCAAAAGAAAAAGAGCGCATTCTACAAATTGAACCTGCACACTAAAAAAGAGAGACAAGCAAGAGCTAGAGGATAGACTTTCCGGTCTTCAGCTGCGGATGACCCATGGTTTTTAGATTATAAAAGAAGAAAATATCATGGATAAGAGAGAAACGAGTACAAGAACTGCAGCTAAGGTGCCCCACCCAAAAGAACACAAAAAGTAACGGAACAAGGCAACCTAATAAACAAGTGAAGCCACTGATCTCTCAGCATATCCAACAAAGAAAACCCCTATGAAACAGCCATCAGCTAAACACCATAAAGAGGGTACAAGGACCACTTTATTCCATAGCACTTAGCAGATACTCTTGCATTGTTAACCAACCATAACACCAAATAAAATCATACATTACACATTGTCAGATCCTTGCTCCCCCTATACATTTACTGGTCCCAAAACATTTAAGCTGACACGTTTACTTCTCTCTCCATTCCCAAGCAAACAGTCTAATGACAATGAAATGACAGAGTGGAAAGAACAACATCAACAAGGCATTTGACAGACACACCAACATAAATTCGAGGGTGATCAACAAGAAAGCCAACACCAGAGAGAGCAGTGAGCAACACAGTATCAAGACCAATTTACGAAATTTATTAAGAAAAACAAAAGCAGATATATATCAGATAGAAATACGAATGGAAAATCATAACTAATTTAAGAGTTGAAAAACCTTTGCGATGCTTATCGGCATCGGATGGAGAATCTGGCACAGCCCATTTGTCCTCCTCCTCTTCCATCTCGACTGGTTCTTCATTTTCTTCTTCCTCCTCCTCTTCTACGATTTCCTCCTCCTCCTCCTCCTCCTCCTCCTCTACGACTTCTTCATCCTCTTCCACTTCCTCTTCTTCTTCCTCCTCTATCAACTCCTCTTCTTCTTCTTCTTCCTCTTCCACTTCCTGTTCTTCTTCTTCTTCTTCTTCTTCTTCTTCTTCTTCTTCTTCTTCCTCTTCCTCCTCCTTTTCCACTTCTTCCTCTTCTACTTCTCCCTCAACTTCTTCTTCCTCCTCTTCTTCTTCATTATCTTCCTCGGAGTCTTCGTCTTCGTCTTCTTCTACAAGCGATGGATCGGTGTCGGCATCAGAAGCGGTGGAAGAATCTTGGAGAGACATTGGATAGAGAAAGAGGGGGAATGGAGAGCAGAATGAAATAGAATAAGGATTGCAAATTTGCAATTGAAGAAACGGAGAGGGAGACAACCCCAAACCCCAAACAGAACCAAATGAATGAGGGATGCTTGGTTTGGCTGACGTGTATATCAAAATCTACTTCAAGAGGTGGTCCCACTTACTACCTCGCCTCTCTCCGACGTGTCCCTCTTCTCTTTTGTGTGCTGCTAGATTAGAGTAATGGTGAACGCATTGTACTGCTTGGGTTGGGACTTAGGACCTAGCCCAACAGCATATGCGTTGTTGCAAACTGCGATACCGTCTCTGTACTGGGCCTGGGCCTGGCCCTTTGCACCTTGATGAATTTGACCAAAAAAACCCTAGTCCAAAAAATTATTTTCTATTTTTTGTTTATATCAATCTATTGCTACTGACCACCCAAAAAAGAAAGAAAATTTAATGTTGACTTTGTGCTTGGCTATACCATTTGATAAATAAAGGATAGAGAGTAGTCCTCAGTGGATGGGATTAGCATCATCCCTATTAGGAGTGCCACCATCCTTTTTAGTATATAAATTTATGATTCTTCCATATAAAAATGATGGTACCACTCCCAATAGAGACAATGTTAATCTCATCCTCCTTAGTCCTCATGTTTAAGTTTTGTAATAAATTGGATTTGGGCCTTGTGTTCAAATTCCTACTAGTACTACCCGTGCATTCGCATGGGTTATCGTCACCATGGTACACGTTATGGATATACAAATTTGAGAAACAAATATGAAAAAAAAAGACAACTATTAATAATTAGTTTAACAAAAAGAATGTTTAATTTGTAAAGCTAACTAGACATCTACCTATATAAATCTATACAGCAGTTTAACCAAAAAATATAACGAAAAAAGATTTGTAGCTGTCTTGAACAAAATATGAGTTGAAGCAAATGTCATTACTTTGCTTCTGTGTACAAAAACATAATGGATAATATTATATCGGTGAGAAATGATAGACATAGTTGGCATGGTAATTTCATCATTTGTATGATTTCTGAAGAAAATTTCAAAATGTATACTTGCTTTAAGTGGTGAAATTGTAAGGAATGAATGTAGAATATGTGTTAGTGATATTTGTAACAAAAAATGTGGCAGAAAATTTGTCATCATCCCATGTTTCCACAAAAAATACTAGAGTCCTTATGTTTAAGTTTTGTAATAAATTGGATATGGGGCTTGTGTTCAAATCCCTATAACATAAAATAACATAAATTACTTTGCAGACGTATAAAAAAACTAACGTCTAAAAATGTATAAACATTGAAAAAATGAATATCTTCCTTAATTACTCTAACTTTATTTGAAACTCATTGTATCAATAAATTCAACTTCATTATTTTATTAAGAACAAAACTGAACAATATAATAAATATTAGGATTATTAAAAAAATTATTAATTTATTTTATTTTAAGTACTTGTACTTTTACTCACTTTAAATAAATAATTGATATAGTATTTTTTTCTCACTGCACTCAATTTAACTCTGCGTTTGATTCTGCAAAATCATGAAGGAAAGAATTTAGGTGGAAAGAACTTGAATTGAGGGAAGAGAAGTTCATATACTCTCCTAAAATTAGGGAGTACAATACTCTATTTTTATTTTTAGTAGGTAAATTAATATTTTTATAATAATAATAAAATAATATAAAATTTAATTACTTATAATAAGAAGTATGGAACACCAAAACTTATTGGATATACACTCACCCAAAAAGAGGTGCCATTGTGATTTTTTGATTCACACTAGAAAAGGAAAGGAAAGAAAATATTAAGTGGGTCTCACTAAATACTTTTTTTTTACAAAATGCTAATAGCATTATGTGAGTCCTATTAAATATTTTCTTTTTTCTATATTTTTTTTATTTGTCTATTAAAATTAAACACTTTCTTTCATTTTTCTCATCTCTTTTTTTTTCTCTCATAATTCTTTTTTCATAAATTCCCTTCTCATCCAAACCAAACATAAAAGAGCCAAATTTAAAAATAAATAGATGATTTTAAGGTGGGACAAAAAAAGTTGAGATCATATAATTACTTTATCAAAAATAAAAAATGTAACATATTTTTAAGGTGTACTTTTTTTTTTACAAAATGCTAATAGCATTATGTGAGTCCTATTAAATATTTTCTTTTTTCCATATTTTTTTCATTTGTCTATTAAAATTAAACACTTTCTTTCATTTTTTCTCATCTCTTTTTTATTCTGTCATAATTATTTTCTCATAAATTCCCTTCTCATCTAAACAAAACATAAAAGAGCCAAATTTAAAAATAGAGGGATGATTTTAAGGTGGAACAAAAAAAAGTTGAGATCATATAATTACTTTATCAAAAATAAAAAAATGTAAGATATTTTTAAGGTGTGTTTAGGTACACAGCTTAATTAAGTACTTATGCAATAAGCTATTTTTAAATTATAATCTTTTCGTAAAAAAAATTGTAAAATTTACTTGAATAAGCTAAAAACAACTTATTCTAATAAGCTACTTTAAGAATCTTATGAAAATAAGCTGAAAACAGCTTATAAGAACCCTAAGCTATTTTCATAATCTGAGCTTAAGCCCTTCCAAACAAGGCCTTAAAAAGGTATGAGATATTTTTAAAAAATGGTAAAATACACAAAGTACCCTTGAGGTTTCATAATATTGCGCAAAATACTAAACTTGAACAAAATAAGCACTCCCCACCAATCCTTAACAAATTTAGACCCCACCAAACATAAAACTAACTAACTTGGTGTCATTTACCGTGCACAATATAAATATGGAGAAGCTTACGTGGCACAAATCAATCCATTAATTTAGAGTGTGATGTTGACTTTTTATTTTTTAAACAATAAATCAATGGTTATTAAAAAAGTTGTGCACCCATATACAAGTTTTTATTTGTGTACCATAAGTAAAACCAACCAACTAACTATTTTCATTTTTAAAAACATTTCCTCTTGATTCATTGTTCGTTAAAATCCTTGCCCCTTGGTTCCTCATTCTTTGGCTTAGGGCTAGGTCTTCTCTTGATGCCATCTTTATTTATTCCTCGTCTATGGCTCATTATCTTTTTCCCTTCCTAACATTCCAGTCCTTCTGCACCGTTTTCTCATTCACATCCCGCTCTCATCTCTTCCCTTTATATCATCCCGTTCAGGAAAGACAGAGAGACGATGAACTCACAGTAGTTTTCCGACTGTTCTATTTGCTTTTCATTGTGGATGTGACGTCAGAGAGAAAAACATTAATTTTTACTAGTTTTTATGCTAATTGTTGAAATTCAATGTATTTCACTGGTTTGATACAATGTAATTGGATGCTAAAATATATTGTTTTTTTGTTTATTTTAACAAAAAAAATTATTTTAATGTTTATGTAATTGAATGTTAAAAATCAATTTAACTTATAGTTTGAAATAATGCAAGGAGATCCTGAAAATAAAACTAAAAAACCTCTAAGAAGAGATGGTGAATTAAGAGAAAAAAATGACTTGAAAAAATAAAAAAGAGAATTAAAAAAAAAGTCTTGCAAGAAAAATAAAAGAGTTAAAAAAAAACTAGAGTTAACTATAGTTAAGATTTTTAACATAATATTCTCACATAGTAGTTGTTAGATTATTTGGTAAAAAGTGCTCATTTTTTTAAAGTTTAGTGTTTTGTGCAATATTATGAAACGTCAAAGATACTTTATACATTTTATACTCATTCTAAAAATATCTTAAATTTTTTTATTTTTGATAAAGTAAAAAAATATAATTTAAAAAATAATTCTCCACTTAATAGTACTAGTAGCAATGGAGAGAAAAGGCAAAAGAAAAAGAAAGAAAAATTTCTAGAAGTAAATTGTAAAATAAAAAATAAAAAATACTAGGATTCACGTGACCATTATGACGTCCGTATCTGTGGGCATATAAACTGTGCGCTTCTGCAAGGTGCAGTCACTCTGAATACCCCCCACCCCTGTCCTTCAGCACTCCACTCACTCATACTCCTTTTTTCAAATATACGCTATATTTAATTGAGAAAAAAAAACACATGAATAATCATATTTTTTTAGTTTGAGAAAAGTTAAAAAAATATTAATTTTTTCAAAAAAAGATTAAATTTTTTTCTCTGACCTCATAACTGTTTTTATCTTATTTTCTTCACCATATTTTTATTCGATCAAAAAGTAGATTAATGTTTTCTTAAATTTTAAACATAGGAATTGGGTGCTTTTTTAGGTGTGAAAAAGAAAAGAAAAGAAAGTGAGAGATGAGAGGAGCAGAAACAGGGTCAAACACGGCAACGAGACCAGAGCACTTAGCAGTAGCCCATCTCTTCTTATTAACAATCTCTGGTATGGGTGCGTGTGTGTGTGTGGCCCAACTCTCACCTGTTCCCTGCTACTAAGACACTCTTCCACGTGGGAGTCTCTGTCACTCCACCCCACACCCCTTCTCCTCTCCAATTACTTCCGCCCACCTCATCACCCTTTCCCTCTCCTTACGCCAACCCTATTTCCCATAAAACCCTCATTTACCACTCCTCACCAATTACTGCACCATTTATAATTTCATTTTTTTAAAAAAAAAACGATTTATTTATTCTCATTTCTCTGGCATTATAGCATGTTAACAAATTATTAAGTTATTAATTTCTTAGTTTTTTTGGTAATTTTTTGTTTTACTAAAAAGATAAATTTTAATTATTGAAATATTTTTAATCATATTTATTGCAATCTCATTATTCTGTTCATTTCAAAAATAAATCATTCAGTTATATGAATAGTATATTAAAAAATAATATTAAATAAAAAATATAGTTAAACTTTTTTTATATTTTAAATTAAGAAATTTTTTTATATTTGAGTAAAGAAGAAAATTTTCATTAGTATATGAATATAGAATTATAAATAAAATATGAAAACTAATGTTTAGTGCTCTAAATATATTATTCTAGGAGCTAAATATATAGAAAGATATAATTTGTTTGTATTTTTTTTGGTACCTAACTTTTTGTATTTTTAAAAAATAAAATAATTTATATTTATAACTACTTTTTTAATACTAATAATTTTAACAAATATTTTAAAGATATTTATTTATCAAGACTCATAAAATATCGAATTAAAAGTATTATTAAATTAAGTTAAATAAATATTGCGATATTTACAATTTTATGTTATTTTTCATTTTAATCTTTGAAAAGATTTTTTTTTTCTTTGAGACTTACCGTGTCAATGCTTTCATTTTAGTCTTAGAATTTATTCTATACATACTTTTTTAATTTAAATCCAACAAATCATCTTTACTTTTTTTTACTTTAGTTTTTGATTCATATGTTATTCCAAGCATACAATTTAGTTAAGACCAAAAAATATATATATGTGAGATGTCTTAATTCAATTCTTAATTATTATATTTTTTCATAAACAAAACAAGAATTCAAATCCGATCAAATTAAGAATGAATTCATTCTCCAAAATACTCCAAGATAAAAAGGAGAAAAATGTCAGGGGCCGTTCAGCAACGCCGTACGACAATAGTAGGGCTTACGTCACTCCAGGCGCTCGCTTCCAGTCACACGTCTCATAAGGCGGCGGCTCTCTCACTGGGTCCCGCCAATTTCTTTTATGGTCACATCATAGCCGTCGGATCACGCACTTGCTCCCCTGATAGAGATCAACGGCTGTGAGGATTTTATCCAGATTTGCGTCGCGGTTCATGTTGGTGTATTTATAAACCAAAAGAGAAAGGGAGGAAGTGAAGGGTCGTGCCGGCCAGCCGACAATTACGGGAGCTTACGTGGGTCCCCCCCACTTTTATATTCTCACACTCACACACACTTCTTTTTCTTCATTCATAATTCATAATTCCACTTTTGAGTTTTGAGTGACTCACTGAGTTGAGATTCATTTTCATGGCTTCTTCCTCTTCCTCCGCTTCTCGTGAGGGACACTACAGAGGGGTCAGGAAGCGACCATGGGGACGCTATGCTGCTGAGATACGCGATCCGTGGAAAAAGACACGTGTTTGGCTGGGTACATTTGATACTCCCGAGGAGGCTGCGCTTGCCTACGACGGCGCCGCTCGCTCTCTCCGTGGCGCCAAGGCCAAAACCAACTTCCCTCCAGCTCCCGGCACCGGCCTCTGTCTCGACCTCAACGCTCCCTCCTCCGATCTCCGCCGGCACCCGGTCCCTCCTCGCAGTCTCGTCCTCAATGAGTTCCTTCACACCGGCGTCCTCAACTGCGTTGATCCACCTCAGCCTCCTCTTGCAACCGCGTCCAACCTCCGACGTGGCGATGGCCCTCTTCCCTTAGGCGGCGGAGCACAGTCGACTGAGAGTCCCTCAACGGCGTCGTTTTTAGGGCTGATTCGGCGCGGGATTCCGATCGATTTGAACGAACCTCCTCCATTGTGGCTTTGAGTCATTAATTCGGGTTTTACCGTATCTTAGGTTTTGCAGCTGCACGGCGTGGTATCTAATTAGTCTACCATGTGTTTTTCCCCCTCATATGCTTATGTGTTAGTAGTTGAATAGTAGCTTTGTATGTTATCGTAGAGGGAGTATCTACTATGGATGCGAGTCTATCTAACATTTGAATGTTGTATATAACATTTAATCTATCTCCTTGTTGACATCGTTAGTCTACGAATTTGTTCTATTTAAGCTAGAAAAATTGTTATTGGGATAAGGTTTATATATTAAAAGCATTTTTGGCCACTTTTAGATAAATAGTATAGACCTACAAGTAATGGTGTTGTTTGAAATAATGGTAAGTGGAGGATCTTATCTTTTTTGTTGAAAATGTAGTATTTGCAAGGATTGTGGGTTGGGTGGCTGCTCCTGCTTTTGTGCTTTTTGAATGTTGGGCGGCGTAGTAGACAGCCGACGATGGATGGAGGGGTGGGGGCGAGTGTGACTGCACGCGCGCGAGCGAGTGGGAGTGATATGTTCTGTTTGAGAGCGGGAACTGCGAAGCGAGCGTGTGGGTATCAGCGTGATGGCATTGCCTTTTGTAGTCAGAGATCTGGTTCATATCATTTGAGCTGCGTATATTTCCCCCCTTCTTTTAGACCCCATTCGCTATTCCAAGCGCGTCCTCATTTTTCAACTTCACTACTACTCATCAGTACTACTACTTCTCAATATCAATCATACTAGTAATTGTGTTGCCTTTATCAACGAAATTAAAAATAAAATGTTGTAAAATTGGAGTAGTAATAAATATTGCTAATTTGTCATTTCAAATCCCAACTTCTACACTCAACATATAAATTGAATTACTCCTCGTAGTCAGGTGGAGTTAGCCTATTTTTATTGGAGGGTTAAACATTTAAATTAAATTTATTTATAAAATTAATATATTAAAAATAATTAATAATTAAAATAGTTTATGATAATTAATATTTATATAAAACATAAAATAGAGATAAAAATTAAAAATAAGGATAAAAAACTTATAATTTTTACATAAGAAAATTGAACCCGATGATGTATTCTAGATTCAGTAGTGAAACAACTAGCAATTTATTTTTTAATATAAATAGTTAAGCTATCTGCAAAAATTTGTCAATTGTATTCCTTTTAAAAAATTTATCAATTGTTTTCATTTTACTCTTAACTACAATAGATAATATACATTATTGTTGAAAAATCACAATCTAGTTTTAGTCACGTAAGTGGTAACCACAAATAAAATTAACATGAGAAAGACGCAATACATTACTAATATGAGTAAGTTGTTAATTAATAATAATAGACAACACTTTATTAATTCAAACAATAACATAAACAAAAAAAAATTAAAAAAATAAACTTTGTAAGTTACAACTAAAAAATATTAAATTTGCAAAACTTACGGTCAATAGAGACAAAGGCGCAATATTGTTATATTGTTGAAACTTCAAAGCAATAAACAAATTAGAAAATTAGGAGAGCAATCAAAACTCACTAACTGACCAAGTTGTAGATATCGAGTAAGGAGCGATGATTTACAAAAGCACTATGTTAGTATGTTCCAAGATTAGAGAGCACATAATAATATCAAGTGGAAATTTTGAGATGTTTGGTTTTAGCATTTTGGAAATTCACATATAGATAGAAGATGGCAAGAGGAGGCTTGTTACCGTTTGAGAGACAAAGTAAAATTGTGAAACAACTAACTTCTTGAATAAATTTTAACAATAATAATATATTATATTATATATTATATTATTATATAATAATTTTCAAATCAGAAACGTATCTTCAAAAGTTATTTTAGGTATGTTTTTGCTATTATATGTTACTATTATATATTATATTATTATATAATATTTTCTAAATTTAAAATATATTTTCTAAAGTTATTTTAGACATATTTTTATGCTATTATATATTATATTATTATATAATATCTTCCAAAATATAAAAGACATCTATGTTATTGTAGTAATTTTGATAATCTTTACATCTTTGAAGGATTAGTTTTTGTTGTAAAATATGTTTGTTACACATAAAAAAAAAACTTTCAACGGGGAGCCATTAAAAAAAAATTTGGGGGGTCCATTATAAAAAATTATATATACATACTAATAAAAAATATTGTCAATAGGGGCCAAGGTCCCTCCATTGCAACACTAGCATCCGCCCCTATATAGTGGCAAACATGTATTGTTTTTTGCACCCCCTCAATTTTTTAAATTTACTGCTCCCTCCGTCTTAAAATATAAGACTCTTATGTCAATATTGCGAGAATTAAGAAAAGTGATTAATTTAGTTAAATGCATTAAATTTGTCAAACATAAAGCATTAGTTTTCAAATTTACTCTTTTAATATGGTTTTATCACCTCACTCTCTTTCTTTTAATTAATTTATTCATTTATTTACTTTATTAATTTTTTATTTTTAAAAACACTATTAATTACTCCATATTTTGGAAATAGTACGTCACGATGAAAAGTCAAAGTGATTAAATTTGGTGGCAATGTGGTTCACTTACATGGGAGAGAGAAATGGATTTAGTTAATTCATGATTTTATTTATTGTGTTTTGAATTCATTAAAATTGGTTAAGTAACAAGGATATAATAGTAAAAAAAATTAAATGTGCACAAAAATTCTCAAATGGTCTGATAAAATAGGACAAGCAACAATTATCTAGACGATCTTATATTTTGGGACAAAGAGTATAATTTTATAATTTTGAATTAAAAAAATCATTAAATATACTACCTCTAGTTCTTATATGACCCTCTAACCAATTCACACAGATTAAAAAAACTACTAATAATCTTATTTAATATCTTGTCTTATCAAAAAATAGTATAATATACCAAATTTACCCGTGTTTAAAGTCAACAATTTTAACAAATACATTAATTATACACAATATTCCATTCATTTATTACAAGAGTAAACAAGAAAAAAACTAATAATTACTTCTTGAACTTTGTAAAATGTCTTATATATAAGACTAAAAATTTTCTTCTAAAAGATCTTATGTTTAGGAGCGGATAGAAGTAGTATATCTATTACTAATATTGTTTGAGTTTTAAAATTTTATTTTAAACTTTTTATCAAGTTACATACCGGCTCTAATGACTAAGTCCGTCACTGTTAGTAAGAAATAGTGTACGGCAGGATTCATAAATTTATATTTCTTTCGAAGTAAAAAACGTGATGTATATGGTGATATGTGTCTATTCAAAAAAAAATTGTTATAAATTATTTATCACTTTTATATTTTTAATTAGTTTTTATTATTTTATTAAACAGTAATTATTAAACAAACTTTAAATAAAAAATTAATTTAATTTATTAATATACCTTTTATTAGATTTTATAAAAATTAATTATTTATTTTAATTTAGGTAAAATCCTCTAAATCTATTGTTAATTCTGAACAGAGAATACTATAATATTTTTAAAATATTAAATATTATTTGTTTTTAATTTATTAGTTTAATAGTAGAATGAAAGTAAGTAGCACGTGCGTACAAGAATACAAGCAGAAATGCTGAAGGAATCAGGCGCGTCCGTATTGCAATTTTGTGTCTGTGATTTCAAGTCACCCTACTTTTTAAAAAATTAATTAATTAATTATTAGTAATTAATTTTATTTTTTTTTAAAAAAAAGAAATCTCTTTAGCTCCGTTTTCAATAAAAACGAATACTTAAACAGATAAAAAGTAGTATTGTTATGGGATACTACTATCTCATTTCTCATTTACTAAATAAATAAACACTTTGGTGCACGAAAACACGTGTGTATAAATATTTCTGTTGAATTTTTAATGAATGTAGTACTTTTTATCACCTAAAAAAATAAATAAATAAGTGTAATGTTTACTGCAAATATTTGGTGAAATCAGAGTACATCTGTTTAGTTTTTGTTTAATACTTTACCTTTTCGAGTGAGTTTATTGTTATCAAACTGTAGTGTAAATGGTAACTGGTACTATTTTGGATTAAGCTTAACGCGAATGCCACAAGAGCTGGAATGGACACCCACCTCATCACCCATATTCTATCCGGTAATTATTATTATTTTTATTCGTAGGAAAGTAATAAAATTGACGATTAAACTCATATCCACATATGTATGTCTTCGTTCGTTCACCAACTAAACTACGTGACCGGGACAATATTCGATAATTAGTTTTCACACACTTTATTTGATAGTCACTCTGTTTTATTTATTATTTTGTTACTCTTATTTAATTAATTTAATAATATTTATATATGTTTATTAAATAAAAATGTATTTTAAGTTATATACTAAATTTTAAGATTTAAAAAATTGAATGTTTAAAAATATGTGTGTGACCGTGTGAATGTGTATTTACCTATAAAAAAAGTTAAAATATACTTAACAAAAATAATAAATAAATTAAAATAAGAATTTCAGTTAATTTTTTCTCATATTACTTCTACACTTCAGTTTTTCTTTCAATTTTCTCCTATCTTTTTATGTAACACATTATTTATCTCATTACTTACCCTCCTTTTTTTCTCTCTGTCTCACGTTATATACCCTCCAACACCCAAAGTACTACATACAAAATTATCGTCGCTGATTCTCATTTCTGTCTTTTCCTTCACCTCAAGCTTTTATGCTTTGTTTTGGAGAGTAGCGAGAAAATAAAAGAAAAACAAATCATAAAAAATAAAACAATTTATTTTGTTTAGTTGGAGGAAAAATGAAAGAACAATAAATGGAAAGTTTATTTATATAAAAACTAAAAATTTTGAATTCTGTGTCTTTTGTTTTCTTTTTTTTTTTTTCACTTTCTTTTCATCTTAATTCCCTTGAACTAAATAGTAGCTTTTTTTTTTTTTTATAGCTATTAGATTCTATTATCATTAATGCTTTGTTTGGAAGAGAAGGGAATTTGTAAGGAAAGAATTATGAGAAAAAGAAAGAAATATGAAAGAAAATAAAGAAAAATTAATGTATTTAATTTGATAAAAATAAATAAGAAAATAAATAATGTAAGGCACAAAATAAAATAAAAGTTTGATGTAAGATCCATAACTTTTTTTCTTTCCTCTCTTTTTGCATTATACCACCAAGCTCTGAAAATTTTAGTTTTTCATTTAATTTTTTTCCTTCAAAATTCTTTCCATTCTGTTTTCATAATTTCAAACAAAGCATAACATTTGTGTTTACTTGCATCTATTTTTTTGGAGAGAAACTTTTGTTTGAATATGAATATTTTACAATAAATTCGCTTAATTCATCATAAATTTAAACTCAAAAGTTTGGTGGTGAAAAATTACTAAACAAACAAAGAAGATATTGTTATCACTTTTTTTATTACTATTTATTTTTAATTTACAATATTATTAATAAAAAATTGAAATACTCTATTAATTTATTAGTTCATAGAAAAGTATTACAATTAAAAATCAAACTCCGTACTTATATACATACTTTTATATACTCACTTATTGAACTACTACACGATTGGGACAAATATTTCAATAATTTATTATTATTACAAAAATAATAATTAAATAATTATATAAAAATGTGATAATAACTCCACTAATGAACAGTGCTGAGTGGTAGAACGGGTAATCCACGTCATCCAATGACCTGGTCAAAGTAGCATAGAGAGAGAGAGAGAGAGAGAGAGATTTCAGGGTATGGATGTGACTGAAGGAAATGAAGGGAGTGGCGATGGACACGGTGAGTGATCGGCAGCATTCATTGTTCCTTGCGGGTGAAAAGCCACCAGTTCCCATTTACTTGCGCACCATAAGGAGTTAGTATTTGATTTTTATTTTTTTTTTTGTTTTTAAAAATTTTATAAAAGAAAAATTAAAAAACGGTCTGTTTATTTTGTTTTTATTTTCATGTTTTCATTTTTTATATGTTTAATTCAAAGAGTAGAAGAAAAAGAATAAAAATGTGACAAATTTATGTTTAGTTTGCAAGCATACATGGAGAGATTTTATAGTGAAAATAAATCATATAATGTTTAAACGGTATAAGTTAGGTAATTTTTGCTTATAATAAAAAATGGAGAGAGTAGTTATTTTGGTAGTTTTTAAAATTTACTATACACATCTTTAAAAAAATTAAATAAGAGTTAGATAAAAGTTTTATAATGTAATTAACCATGAAAATTGATAATAAAAACAAAAAAATGAAATCCAAATTAACAGGTCCTACATTTTCCATTTTCAACATTTTTTATTGCCCTGTTTCCTTCCACTCAATAAAATATAGGGTTAATCTTTTGGAAACAAAGATGAGATTTTGAGCTGATATAGCAACGGCCGGGGCGAGGGCGGGTACTAGCTCCGCTACCTGTCCCTACATGTTTGTGAGTAACTTCATGTATTTTATTTAATTGAGAAATTTTAAAAAAATCATAATATTTAAAGTTATATTGATATGTAAAATTTACATTACAATTAACTAGCTATTAGAATAAAATTGAAAAAAAAAATCAGATAATATAATTATTATTTAATATTTATATTTTTTAAGTTAAAAATAAGTGAAAAAATATTATATTTTTAAAAAGATTTGATATTAAAAAAATTATAAACATAATTTTTATATTAAATATTTAATGTCACCTTTAAAAATTAAAAAAAAAACTTAAAACACTATATAAATATATATGTTTCTTAATTAATATTGATAAATAATGGTATCCATAATTAATCACACTACAAGTACCTATGATGGTTATTACTCGCAAAAATTTATGAGTGAGTTTATTCAATAATAATTTGTATATATTTATTTATTAGAATATACTATAATTTATTTAGAACTCATTTAACATTAGTTAAATGAAGTTTTAATGTTAAATGAAGTTTTATATTCTATTTTTGAATTTTTTTAATATTAAAAATTAATAAATTAAAAAATAAATAAATTGTACATTCTAATAACTATACACAAAATATTTTATTTTATTATTTTCTATCCGAAATTGTGAGTAACATGAATTGAGTAATAATGGGTGTGTGGAGGGGTTAGCTTGGGTTTTTGTGAGTAGATGCAGTGATATTATAATGGGAAGAATGTGACGGATTCAAAAGTCATATTGTCAGAAAAGCACTTATGAGTACACAGTTGAGTGACAAAAAGACGCAATACTGCAAAAGTGCAAACCACCCTCCATTCCACCCACCCACCCACCCACACGCAACGCTAACACCTCACTCTCACCTCACCATTTATTCCTTTTTTATTACTCTCGCTATTCGTTTTTATTTATCAGAAAAAAATTATTCTTATTCATTTATCTTTTAAATTAATGTATCATTAAATATATTTTTATATTTCCTTCATTTTTATATATAACATTCTCTACAAAAGATTGTTGGATTATTTTGCAAGATTAAAGATTTTTTGTACATGTAATATTCTTTATCAATATATTATTATCATAGTTCAAAATCAATAAATATTATAATTTATAAGGAATTATTTTTCACTCTCTAATAATAATTGAGAAAAATTAATTAAGTAAAAAAATGAGTGAAAGATGACTTAAAAAAATAATACTATAATTTGTTAGATAAATTTAATAATATTGTTTTGATTTATAAACTCTTTCGGTTCTCGTGATTTTTTATAGAGGATTTTCGATGTAGTAATAAAAATTATTATTAAATAATATATTCAATACCAACAAAATAAATAAACAATAAAAGATAGAGTTTTTAAAATTATTATCTTTAAGAAAAAAAGAAATATAATTATATTTTTAATATATTTTTTATGAAAAAAACTATAATTTGTTAACAATTCTTTGCATGTATTAAAAAATTTCAATTATAGTGAAGTTTTATTATGAGTACTCAATTACCTTTATTTGTGATAATTAAATGAAAAATGTGGCGAAAAAAAATAGTGTTATTATTCTACTAATTTTCTTATATATCTTTTTATAGTTTTAGAAAAATAAGCACAAATAAAAAATATATATATAATTTTTGTACTTTGAAATGCCTAAATTCATAATTTATTTAGTATATATGAGGATTTATAAAGGTATCTTATAGGATAATTTAAATTACTAGATGAAAAAAATAATTGTGATATAAAGTTATAATACGACGATAGAATTAAAATAAGAAATATGAATTATACCTTAAAATTCTAAAATGAGAATAATTTTTAAACTAAATTAAACTTTAAAAAGAATATAATTTTAACATGGAGTAAATAGATAAACAGTAGTAAATTAGAGTACTACTATCGTTATTAATGATAACACAACTATACTTTTGTATTTCTTTTTTTTTCACATATATTCCTTTTTTTTTTACGTTACTTACACCTTTTTATTATTTATTACTTTTTATTTTAATTTTTTTATTTTCAAATTTTATTTTAATTGTTTTTAATATTTTTATTATATATTATAAAATTGTGGAAAGATTTTTTAAAAAAAAATTAAATTTCGGTGTGGTGAAGTGAAACTAACATTACAAAAGGGTAAAGGAAAATAAAAAGAATTAAACTAATAAACTTATATACTTAATTAATTAATACAAGAATAATTTTACCACACCTCGTATAATATTAGTTCTCTCCAAGTTTAACAGGTGTGTTTTGTTTTAGTTGAGAGATATTTTGTCAATCTTAAACTTTACTTACTCTGATTTTTATCATCTATCATTTATAATAAGAAAATATTTTTTTTTGGGAACAAGCTTAATACATGTCATGTGTCATCTTTACACACTCTCATTTTCTTTCAATTTTTTGATTTATCATTATTTTATTCCATCTATTTATCCCTTAATTTTTTTTGGCCTTGTAAAGTTCCTTGTGATTGTCATGCTCACGTTCATTTGATTTTCTTTTACTATACCTCACATTTTCTCTCTTTCTCCCTCATTTAATTTCTTTATATTTTTTTTCCATTTCTCCTATTATTTATTTTGGATGATAAAAATAATAATATACATTTTTTTTTCTCATGAGACATGAAGATTTGTTGTCCACTCAATTTTCATAATGAGTTACTTAAAATATAGTTATGAGAGTTTTCACGACTCCTAGTGACAAATCTTCTTGTCTACGTCTTTTGTTTTTTATTATTTATGGGACATAAAGATTTGTTGCCCAACTCACTTTTTTCATAATCAAGTAATTAAAATACGCTCATGAGAATTTATAAAAAATAATGCATTAGTAAATTATAACTAAAGAAAAAAATAATTAAAATATTTATGAATGCAAAAATTAAAAAGATAAATAAATGTTTAGAAAAATATATAAAACATATTATAAAATGAACAAGAAAAACTTTTAAAAGGTATTCCCTTCATTTTATTTATGATAATATTAAATGCATTTTTATTTGTCTTTGAAAAAATACTTTTATGTATCTGTTTATTTATATTTTAAAAATAATATTAAATAAATTTTTATTTAATTAAAAATTTAATTAAATATGGTTTTAATAAAAAATAGTTATAACTTTTTAATATATATGTTTTTACTTTGGATAAATAAATAAATAAAAACGAATAGTGTATCTTATAAAAAGCAATAGTGAATTTATGATAATTATTTCTTATTTTATTCTTTTCATCTTTCAGTTTAAATTTAATAATTCATATATATATATATATATATATATATATATTTGGTACCCATAAGGGACTTAAGCCGCAAGAGATGGATAGTGTAATTTAGAGACAACTCCAATATGAAAGTGAAGTTAATTATTTTTAATTATTGTTATTATCACTACATTTTAACTATTGTTATTTTTAATTAATTATTTTAAAAATAATTATAAATTAACATTTTAATTTTATTTACTAAAAAATATATTTAAAATTTAAAATCATTTTTAAAAAATGACATTAGAATTTAATAATTCATATTTTTGGATCACGGTAGTCTAGAGACTACTCCAACTAGAAAGTGAAGTTATTGTCACTATATTTAATATATTGTTATTCTTAATTAATTATTTTAATTTTAATAATATAAAAATTAATATTTTAATTTTATTAACTGAAAAATATATTTAAAATTTAAAATTATTTTTGAAAAATGACAATAAAATAGAATGATAAGAAAGAAGAGAATAATGCATAGTGATGGAATGCGTAAAGGAAAAAAGGACGCGTTAAAAGGAGAAAAAAAGAAATGTCAGCAGAAAGTAGAGAGAGAGAGAGAGAATGGACACAGGATGAGTCAGAGACTATAATAGTGTGCAGCTGCTCCACCTGCGCCCAGCCGGCCGTCATTTCACACACTCTCTTTCTCCGTGCCTTGATTGATTTGACCGCTCTTCCATGTGGTCCCCCCATTACAGGGACGGTAGCTTAGTGGGTCCCACAGTCACAGAAGGGAGGAGGAAAACGTGGCGTGTTTCTGGCGCGAAACCCCATTCCCCACACCGAATCTGTCGGCAGCAGAGACGTCACGCTGCTCTCTCTTACATTAACCCACACGCAAACAACTCCTTTTTTTTTTTTTAATGATTAAAAAAATAAATGGTTTTTGTTCGGTCGTCCCCCATTCCTCTCCTTGTCGTTGTCGTTTTCGCTGATGTTTTGTCGTACTAGTGGTGGCGCCGTTTGTTTTCCATTATTGCCATTGACTGCGGCGGCGAACCGATGCGGCTTTGAACATTCATTGGTTCGGGGAGCAGGTGTGAACGACGCCGTTCTTTCTTAAATAACTAAATAGGAGGATAAGATTTTGCAATTTCCTTCCGAATCTTTTATGTGGATCACTCATTGGTATGTCATACCATACAATGATGCATCCATCCATGCACCATGTATGAATGATGGTGGGTGGTGGGAACGTGGGATGAATAAGTTGTTGACAGGGCGGCCCTACACCGTCCAATCAATGAAGGTGGGAACGGAGGCGATGCCTATGCTCTGCGTTACTTGTCACTTTCTTCTTTTCCCATTTTTACACATATAGTACTTCCTTTTACTTCATACGCTACGTGTTAATTGTTTCTTTTCGTACCTTTTTTTTTCTTTCTGATTTTATAGTGCCTATTTAATAGGTATTAAAGTAATTATAGATTTATTTGTTTTAATTTTAGTTTTAGTAAAAAAAATTAAAATATTTATTTTTATTGTTTGATATTAATTTTTGTGCAAAAAAGATATCAATCATATATATTTATCTTAATTAATATATTTTTTTACTTCTTAATCTATTAAAATCTAAATTAAACACATATTATATTTTAAAGGTTACTCTCTTTTTTTCTTTGCTTAAATATTGCAAAAGACCATTTTCTATGCCATTTCAAAACATGCGAAAAAACAAGTCAATTTATGTATAGTTCTTCAGAAGTTGAAAAAATAAAAAATCCAAATGAATTATAAAATCATAAGTCAATAATCAATTTAAGCATTTTATAAAGTTAATAAGTAAAACTATTCTTGACTATAAAGTAGTAAATTTTTTTTTTTTACTTTTGATTCATACACCATTATCTGCTTACAATCCATTTACAATCACATCAAATAAGTAAATAGCAATCCTTAATTAAGTTTCACTTCTTCTTTTATTTAAAATAAATACCCAGACAAGGTTGTAAATAAGTTTGGATGTGCACACCACTACATTTACTTTTTTCTTTCGTGTAAGTTATAGCCTATTTTAATACAATAATAATTCATATATATTTATTGGAATCTACAATTCATTTACAATTTATTTAACATTAATGATCAATCAAACTAAATATTTTATGCTCTGTAAGACCAGCACAACTAGTAAGGACATGTGTATGTGAGTGTGAGATACAAGGTTCAACTCCTGGTGTCATTAATTTCTTTGTAAAAACTAAACTTTTTATTATACTTTTTAATTTTTTAATATTAAAAAATTAATAGAATAAGTTGTATATTCTAATAGGTGTAAAAAAAACATTTTTCATTTTAATAATTTACTCAAGAGATATCTATATTCACCCTAAGAGGTCAAAAATGAATAAATTAATATATTCAAAATAAAAAATAAATCATTATAATCATGAAGAGATGCGGTAGGTGTTAAGAATTGATTGATGCTATGATAGGTTGAACTACTATTGGGGTATGGCTGTTGGAATCTTTATGTATAGAATATCCAAAATGAATTGGATATGAATAACATTTTAAAAAAAATCAAATTTAAGTAAAGTTTTATAAGTATGATTTGTGTTGTTTATTAATTTGAGCTTGAGTTTTATTTCATAATTTGAGTGATGTATAAACATAAATATAATGTTAAACATTAAGTTATGAACATATTTTATAAAAGTAAATCTCAAATTTTGATTGATGAACAATGTTAATTATACCTATAAAACTTTTTATAAGTTTTGTAGTTTTTAAAAAAGGGTGCCACTTGGCTGATATGTGGGCCTAAATCAAAATCCTTGGTTGACTAAAAAAATCACTCAGATATCTTATGGTTCAAAACCAAAGAGTACCACCAATTTTTCATTTTGGAGGAACATTATTTAGAAGGTCTCTTGATGTTTATGTGTGACCCTGAACGTGTGTAGCATTTGTTTTTTCTTGAGAAGTTCTAAATTCTCTTATTTTATTTTTAGGCAGTATTAACATATACCACTTTTTAAGTGGTGTATGATACACCACATAAAAAAATGTATACAAAACTCAACCGAAAACGTTTAAAATAATAATAAATTATATATTTTGTATGTATGTATACCACTTTTATTTTTTTCTTTTAAATTAGGGTGAATTTTAACATTCACCACTTTAAAGTGGTGTACCATACACAAGTTATGATATTATTTAATTGATTATAGCAAAAAAAAAAAGAGATATACATACATACAAAATACATAATTTATTATTATTTTAAACATTTTCGGTTAAGTTTTGTATACATTTTTTCACGTGGTGTACCATACACCACTTCCGATCTCGGATAAGGCAATTTGGTACTTGTCTTCATCGTCCAAGCATCAACTTCTTTGCTCCTGAGTTTCGGTCTGGTTCAATCACTAAAAGGAAATGGGGTATTTACGAAGTCACTCCGATGATAAAGTTAGTCCGGTGTAGGAGGAATGCCAAGAGAATAGGATATATGCTTATCTTGTATGAGTTATCTCCTAGCTTTTTATAGAAGTATTACGTAGTTGGGATTTTGGAGACTAGTCTGCTGGTTTGAGTCCAGACCTAAATCCCAATAAAACGACCTCTATACAATCTAGAAAAAAAAGGAGAGACATGTGTGTCAAATGTGTCTTTTTTATATGTACTATTTGTCTGGTCAGGTCACCAATTGGACTTTGAAGAGTTAGAGGATATGGTGTAGAAGTTTCTTGCCTTAGCGACATACGAATGGTGGATATTTTTAATATTTTTTAAGATATTAAATACATTTCATTTTTCAATTAATATTTATGAATAACAGAATAATGCAAAAGAATTATTATGGTGGATGCTTTATATATATATATATATATATATATATATATATATATATATATATATAAAAGATATGATCCGTTCACATGGATTAATTTTACATAAACTTTTATACCAATTAGAAATGATATGTTGAATTTTTTTTTCCTTGAAACTCACTGTTGAATTGAAACTACTTATCATATAGATCATGTATACAAATTTTCATATCAATCCGAGATCGTTTAGTACTCTATCGACACACTTGTTATTTTCATTATTTTAGAATACATTTTATTTTATTTTTTAGTACGTTAATGGAGTGCTAAACAGTCTCGAATTCATGTGAAATTTTATAGACATGATCTATATAATAAGTAGTTTCAATCAAATAGTGAGTTCGTGAAAAAAATTCGACACATCGTTTCTAATTGCAGTAAGAGTTGGTGTAAAACTAATTTGGGTCAACGAATGCTAACTATATATATATATATCGGAATTTTCTAACATGTACAATTGCACAGGTTAAGAAACCAAAACTAGAAAGTTGTTATTGGAATGAACAAGAATTTAATAAGATTAAATTTGAGTTTCAATAAATATTGTGTTTTTTTTGTATCGATAGTTTCTAAACCTATGCAATATTGCACAAGTCAGAAACTCCATACATATAAAAGCACAGGTATAGCTAGCATTGTTAATAATAACCATTAACATTTGGCCCGATAGCCTAGTTAAAACAGGAAAGATATGTGCACATCATTAATGCTACACACCAATTTAATTGATATTAGTCATTTCAATATAAACTTTTCTCTTTTTTTATTTTAAAAATTTGATACTACTATAAGTTATAAATATGATGTGAATGAATAATGGTGTGTACAAAAATTTTTTCTAGTTAAAATCCCAGCCAAGAAGCCTATTAAGTCAATATTGAAATGTATGCAACAGTACGTGATCATCAAAATCACGAGAAAATAGAAAGACAGGTAAAACAAGAAAATTCTGCAAAGTCCACATTGCTAAATGGGTATGTACGTATATCTAACATCATCGAATGCATAAATCAGCTTACTGTTGAAACCTAATTAATAATAATTTTAGATTTGAATTTTGAGTATGAAGTATCGTAGAACGGTCACATATATTTTTCATTTTCATGGGAGATCAGAGACCAGTCCGCACTAAAAGTTGATTTCGTTGACTCGTTGTAATTCACTTGAATTAAAAATATGGTAAATGAGAAACATCGATCTTATGTAAATCGATCAGTGTTGTTATATTGATATAGATATATATCTTCTTTGTAATGCATTTTATTATGATTTTGATTACTTACACGATTGTCCAATTCAACGGACAGGATAAAGATCTTGGTAGAGAACAAAATCCATATCCATAATTATTCTAAAACAAAAACCAAAGAGAGAGAATCCACGATTATTTTAGCCCACTTGTCGATGTTTCCGTATTAAAGTAGCAGCATGTATGTTGGAATATCAAATCCAAATCAATATCTTAGACTTATATTTTTGACAAATTAAAGCATGAATCATTTGCTTCAAATCGACAATTTTTTAATTCAACTTATTAGATGTTACAATCCGGAGGAAAGTGTTGCGCAGCCACAGTGTGCCCCACTATAATCCCTTAATTAAGCCAAGTGTTAAGGAGAATGATTGCCGTTTTATCAATATTATTAGAATAAGGATCTTGATAAAAAATGCTTTTAAATACTTATTAAATTATTAAAATTAAAAAATAATTTTATTAAATACAATGCTCTTAAAATATTATTAAATATCATTTAACACCTTAAAATAATATTAAGGTGTTGAATCAGCGATAAACAATTTAGTTTTGTATTACGATACTTTCACAAGTTTGATGAAATATAATATAAAAGCAAATTAAATGTATTTACTAGATAGTATTTACATATTTATTCAAATATAAAACAATATATATCATATTAGCCTAAAAAAAATATATATCATATTATTCATACAGGTTATAAAATAAATATCAAATATAAAATTAATTACACATAGTATATTAAAAATATTAAGTTTTTGGACCTTAGTCTCTCATTGAATATAAAAAAAAATATTAAGGTAACTATGATACAAATAATGCTAAATAGTGTACTGCATTAAATATAATTTATTTAATACCTAAATTACTTTAATAATTTTGAACTTTTTGAAACAAAAAATACTACTAATTTCAATTAAAAAATATTTGCATATCAACATAGATACTTAATTAAAAAAATAATGTATTATTATTCCAATCATATAACTTAGTTGGTGAACATATTAAAACATACTTACGTGTGTGAGCACAAGAGTTATACTTCTTTCTTATAAAAATAAATTAAAAAATAATACTAACAGCACAAAAACGTAGTTTTAAAATATTGAATGTTGATGGTGGATATGGACATGATGGTATGATTATTATGATAATGATAATGAAGGAGTAAACAGAGGGGTAAGGGTCCCACAAAAGGGTACTACTGCTAAAAAAGAAAGAAAGAAAGAAAAAGAAGGAGCAGCCGCGGCTAACATGAATTGGGTCCCACAGTTATAGTTGTTGCAGTACACGTGCATCCCAAATGGGAGCTGTAGCTGTACCACTCAACAATCAACAACATATAACCTTTCCGCTCTTCATTCCAATTCCCTCATTTTACGCGCCTTTCTTAGTTAACTAACCATCTTTTTTAAGCTTAACTATTAACAAATCCCTGCCATGCATCGGCTTAGTTAAATGTATTCAACTGTCTGTGTAAACAGACACATTATCATTATTTGTTAATTTTATTCTTCTAAATTCCCAAATATTAGTTATTTTTTATTAAAAATATTTATTTTAAAATATTTGTTATTTTATAATATCAAATAATATTTATTGTTATTCTTTCAAATTCATTCCTCTATAACTCATTTATAGTCATTAAAAAAAAATAATATTATTAGTAGTTTCAATTTTCAAAAGAGAGATAATAATGTCTTACTAATATTAAATTTTTTAGATTTTAGAATAATCAATGTTTTTCTTAATACTAGTACTTTAGTTTAAGGTGACTAATATTTCAGAATGGATGAAGTACGGTTTATTGAGGGAAAAAAATCTACTTCTTTATGTTAATTTTATTGAATTTTTATTTTAGTTTATTATTTCTTTTCTTGTTAATTTTGTTTTTTGTTTTTATTTTTCACATTATATTAATCTTTTTGCGATAACAGTATGGAGCAATTTCATCTACTCCCTCCGGTCCAAAGGTTATGTATGTAGTTTTAGACACTTTTTTTTGGTGCCAATAGTTATGTTGTTTTGGCTTTTCTAGGTTTGATTATTATTTTTTTCAATTATACCCTCAACTAATGATTAAATGTGTATCCACCAAATGTTATATGTTTCAAATGAATTGATGATACATTTTTCCAAAGGAATAAAGACTATACAATATATGAAGTTCTCCGTGTCAATTTTAATTCTTGTGTTTACTTGGAATATAAAGGATCTAGAGCATTTGATGTAATTACTCTATTAAAAGGTTCACTGAACAACTACGCAAGTGGAGTTCATTTGGTGAGAAAAAGAAAACAATGAAATTATTTGAAGAGATGGTTGAAGATACACTTGAAGAGAGAGTTGAGGACTCTTATGAAGAGATAGTTGAAGACTCTTATGAAGGCATAGTTGAAGACTCTTATGAAGACAAATTTAGATTTGGTGGGAAACCAAATGATGAGCATACAACTTGATTCTTATAAGCAAATTTAGAGGGAAATTAAAATATTTTGAATTTTTTATTGAGTGGGAAACCAAATATAAATTGAAGAAGTTGGAAAAATTAGAATTGGTGAAAAACCAAATGATGAATTTAGAGGGATAGAGCGAAGGTATTCTTGGCACTCACATATGCTTTAAGGAATTCTTAGAAATTAGAACTTGAGAAAATGGAATGGCAATGAATTGAATGAGCTCAGAGAAACTAAAGGAACGAGAGTATTACTGATATGGGTAAAATAAACTCACATAATTATGTACTGACGGATCATTATTATAGGTAAGTAATGAGATAACTAATAAATACAACAAATTAATTAATCAAAACATAAATAAGGACAGTTTAGTCCATATGATAAAAAAGTATGATATAATTATTATTTTCTTAATCTGTGAGCATAACTCTAAAACTACATAACCTTTGAACCGGAGGGAGTACCTCTTTTTCAACATCCTTGTGGCATTTTCATTAAAAAAATTTAGAGTGTTAGTTCAAAAGAACCAAAATAATGTGAAAATAAAGATAAAAGATCAAATTGACAAAAATAAAATAAAATAAAATACTAAAGAAAAAATTACTAACACATAAAAAATTAAAGTTATATTTTAACCTAAAATTTACTATTATATGTTTTTTTAATGAATTATTTTTATATGCTATCTTCTTTCATTTTTTTTCTTCTCGGTAAAAATCTTCTTTCACACTTTTTTTGTGGAAAAAGGTTACAAACTTACATATGGCATGTAATACATTTTTCACAAAATTTTGCAGTCGCTTACTCGCTTTCACACTTTATTCTTTTTTTCTGCTTTAGACTTTATACTTTTGCATTTGAACACGTTTGTCATTTTAGAGTTTCAATAAATAATATATTGTTTATAAATTTTATTATCAATTAATAAATACACACCTTTATTATTTTTTTATCATCTCTTATTTTACTAATTTCTTTTTTATTAATTTTTTTCTCTTAATTACGCTAAAACTTTTAACCACTCCACTAATGATAAATAGAAATAGTATTAAACAAGAATAATTTAATTTATTTTAAAAAATATTTTAATATAATTTATAATTTTTTATTATGTGTGAAATAAACTAAAAAACAAAAATTTTGAAACGGGCGGAATAATTTTCCCAGGCTACCTTTTCATGCCTGCCTAATTCACATGAGCTGAACCATTGTTTGTTTGTTTTTATTTATTGGATTTTGATATATAATATTATTAGGGTACTAGTTAAAATGATTAGAACTAAAAAATAATTATATATACATATTATTTTGCCTTTTGAAATAAAAAATATTTTAATTTTTGTATTACAATTAATTCTTTAAATAATATCTTTAAAATATTAAATATGATTTGCCTTATTTATTTATTAGTCGTGGGGTCAAAACATGAATTGAACCCTTCAACTAACGAATTTGGCATGATAATCACAAGAGGCCAAAACAACAAAAGAAGCACCGCACTCGGCTAGATACTCCGCGGCAGGCGTCTCCTTCTCATAAAAATTTGTATTAAATAGGTATAAATTAGTATTTTTGTCGTTTAACTTATTATTATTTTTTATTTTGTTTTATAATTAATAAAAATTTTAAATTGATTATATTTTATTTTTATTTCAATTTAATCATTTTTTATTAACTCTTAAATAAATGCTAAAAAGTCATGAAAACATTTTCAAAATGCTGTCGTTTTAAATATTTTTATTAGTAATTTAACGGAGCTAACAAAAAAAAGTTAAAACAAAACAAAAAGTTAAAGGGCTAATTTGAAACTTTTTTTTAGTTAAAAAACGTAATCGAAAATAAAAAATAAATCAAAGGATGAAAATATTAATTTGACCTGTTAAATACAATCCAACATAACGGATAGATAATTGTATTTGATAAGCATGTTAATAAAAGATTAAGAGCTATATTTTTTTTTTGAAATATTAAGAACTAATTTGTTTATATTTAAAAATAAAATGATTTTAAAGAGCAGTAAAAAATATTAATTTTTTAATTAATTATAATAAAAATCAAAATTTATTTATGTTTGATTATCATAAAAATAATAACTTTTTATTCTTTTTTATTTTTTTTTATTCATAAGAAAATAGTACAACTGGGGATTAAATTCTGTACCCGCACACACATGCCTCATACACTCGACAACTAAATTACATGACTGAGACACAAATTAATAAACTCTAAATATTAATTATACCTATGTATATTTAATTTTTTAATCTCTTATTTTTAAAAGAATTAATTAATTGTCAGGTAATAAGTATCTTTTTTAACAAAAAAAAAAAGTCTACTAAGTGGCCGGTGATTGCAACATCTGAAGAACTTAATTATAGTATTTCAGCCTAGACCACAACACTCGACTCAACCAATAAAACTCGAAAGTGAGAAAAACATTTTTTTCCCCTGTATCAAACAAAGGGAATCCAAGATATGATTAAAAAGAAAAAATAAATATTATTCATTTTATATTAAGTATTGTTTTAGAGAAAAAAATTATTTATCTTTATTTATCATTTTATAATTTCAATAAAACTTTTATTATGTTTTATCAAATATATCTCAAAATAGTTGAGTTTTAAATAATTTTTTTGAAAAATGTAACACACTACTTAATAAGGGTGATAAGAAGTACTAGTATCATTTTAAAAAATTCATTAATTGTAATGGATAGATATACAAAATAATAATGATTGTTTTTAAAAATTTATAAATAATGTTATATTAAAGATTACTAATAATGTCTGAAAAATTATTATAATAAAAATTAGAGAAAGTATATTAAAAGATATTTTAATTTTAAAAATAATAAAATCTCAGATTTGGCCTCCTATTTACTTTTTTATTTTTTTAATTTAAAACTTAAAATATTATTATTTTACTCAAATTGATAAAAATTAGCTAATTTAGATTTTATTTATTTATTTTTTTAACGAGATCTCTCGCGAGACACTTGATGAATTATAATCAAAAGTTTGGTTAGTACCCAATCTGTCGTACATGAAGCACGCATACGTGTCTTTGTGGGCTGTTTGTTTGGAAACATGGGCGTTCATCTTAAAAGTTTTATTTACTTCTAATAAATAAAGAAAAGAACTATTTACTAGTATATGATATATGACTTCAAATTTCATCTAGATCTGTTTTTTGGTAAAAAAAATCATCTAGAACTAGAAATCAAAGAACTGTAAATACGACAAGAATGATCAACAACTTTTATCAATTGAAGTGATAACGAAGACACATACATGTTTGTGCCTGTATAAAGAAGACCATGTGCTAACGAAAGTTTCAATTGATTTATCAAATTGGCTATAGATTCATAACATAGATCAGAGTAATATTAAAAGGAGTCGATGATTCAGAATTGGACAAGTGATTGATGGCTTTAATGTTCATCTAAATTTCATGCCCCAAAAACGAATTAGTTTTTCACATTTTTTAAAAAATATATAGTTTAATGTAATATGGGTTGCTGTAAATTCTATAATTTTTTTAAAAAAATAATATTCAGGATTTCAATATAAATTGGCCGTTTTATGATGAAATGGAAAGATTAATATTGGAATATATATATATATATACTCCTAATTTTTTGTTTGAAGTTAAAATACAAACTTTGTAATTTTAAGGATTCACTTAGGTGGGGTAAGGTCGTGCTAAGTTTATAGGAGGGACGATCCACAGTGAAAAATCCTTGTTCGAGTTCCATCTTTGCCAAATTTTCGAGGGTCAGTCTCAGCCACATAATATAAACGAAATTAATCTCATCCTAAGAATAAAAAACTTGTGATTATAAAAGAAAAATACAAACTTTGTGTTCCTTTTTATAAATTTTGTTAAAAAATTCAGAAGCATTGATTATATATTTTTTAATTTTAGTCTCAATTAATATACTATTCTATTTTTTGGTAATGTATTTTGTCATTAAATAAATAAAAATACAATTCAAGGAAGAAAAATGTCTTGTAAAATTGAAGGATTGGAAAATTGGGAGAAAGTGGAAAATTGAAGGAAGAAAAATGTCTTGTAATCAGTGTTTTTGTTATACGTGTTTTTTCTTAATTTTTTATTCAACAAAAAAAATTATCTCGTAATACATGTTTTTTTCCTCTCATTTTCTTTTTACCCATTTTTTACAATTCCAAACAAAAGATAAATATTTAGTACATGAACACGTGGGCTATTGTATGAAAAATGTGTAAGTAGAGTCATCTTTCCGTGTCTAAGGTGGTTATCTCCGTAGTTTTGATAGATCAAAAAACAAAAATATGATCATCCCAGTATTCAAAAGTAAAATGCTTTTATAACACCCTAATATCTTACACCATCCTTATTTACAAACATAATATAAATAATAATATCTCAATTTAAATTAAAAAGAAAATAAAAGAAAAATAGAGTAGAAAAAAAATCAAAAAATCATTAAAATATTAAAAGTGTAAACTAAGTATAAAAAATTAGGTATCAAAATATCAGAACTCAGTGTAACTGAAGAGAGGAAAATATTATATTTCATGTGATTTATTTCTCACAAGTATGGGATGAATGCAATTAAAGAGAAAATACTCACAATAATAGATATCATCTACAGAAAACACACTAATTTTCTCTGAATAAAAAGGTACACTAACATACAGTACGACATACCACTGTTAAAAAAAGTGTATTTATTTTACATGTCACATATGTACGAGTTATTCATGAATTAAAATAAGTTTTTTTATTAGAATACAAAAATTTAATAATGCAATATATTTTAATTGTGAATGCTTGAGTTATAATCTATGGATCCAAATTCTTAACAAAAGTTATACTCATATCAACTATTAATTTTTTTATTCATTTTATTACTTATTTTTATCTTTCCTTTTTTATAATTATTATTAATATTTTTTTAATCTATGTAATATTGTACATATAGATTAAGAAACTATAAGTAAAAAAAAATTATTAAAATTTTTTTTTAATATGATTGAGTTTAACATGCAAATAATGCTTTGTTTTTTTTCTATTTGTAGTTTTTCAATCTGTGTAATATTACACAAATTAAAAAATTTATTATTATTATTATTATATGATAGCTTCACTTTTTTCTTTTTCATTTTAATAGAAAAGAAGCAAAATTGTATGCAGAAACTTGGAAGATGGGACTGAAATGAGATAGTGGTAGCGTGACACCTGTCCTGGAGCAATACCCCACGCACCAATGGATTGAGCTTCGAGGGACAAGAGGCACCTGTCACGTGGCGGCGGGTCAATCGCCCCCTACCCCCCTAATCAATCATCAACCACAACAACAACCACTACTACCAAGTACTCTACGCTTCTTCCACGTCACCTTTACTTTTAACACTCCTAACAAATTCCGGCAACCCTCCGCCGCCACCAACACACACGCTATATATTTCAAAACAAAAGCAAACTAATCAAGCATCCAGCATACATAGAAAACATGGACAGACACCATATCATATTGTTCAAACCTTCATTGTTAATTTCATTCATCACCGAATTTATGCCTAAAATCCATAAACATTACTACAACTTGGACAATTCAAAACCAAAAAACTGGATAACAGTTTCATAATTTCAAACAACAGATTCTATCTGTCGCAAAAAAATAGACGCATTCGTCTACGTATTCACATAACACATCCATCCTTCCTCCTCTTCTTTAACGGATGCTGCTATTTTCTCTACTGATCAAATTAAAGAGAAATTCATAATCCGGAAAGATTAAAACTAAAACTCAAGGGTCAAGTTCTCGTTCATATCAGGCGATCTCTTGTGGAGGTGGCAGGTTAAGGTCAAGATCGAAATCTCTCCTAGCCTTTACATCGCCTTCGTGGTGGTTCAGATCGATCACAGAGGACGAATCCGAATCGCTTTGGGCTCCTGCCATCGCGTGCAAATCACTCGCCGCCGCGGGATGATTAAAATCGAATCCGAAGCGTTGCGACGGACGGGGACCGATCATGCCGGCGCGTAGAACTGCGTCAAAATACAAAACCTGATTCGCTGCCGGCATCCCCGCGGGAAAAACCGCGCCTATCGGCGGGTAGTGATGCTGGAAGGGGAACCGAACGGAGGCGGCGGGAGCGAGGTTGAGATCAAGCGGCCAAGAATCGGCGACGGCAGCGGCCTGGTCACGGCTGGATGACTCGACGGTGCTGCTCTGGCTTGGACTCTGGTTCTTGACATTATGAGAAGCAAGAGGAAAATTGGTTTTGGCCTTGGGACCGCGGAACTCGCGAGCGGCAGCGTCGTAGGCTCGAGCCGCCTCTTCCGCCGTGTCGAAGGTTCCGAGCCAAACGCGGCTCTTCTTGCCGGGATCTCTGATCTCCGCGGCGTATCTCCCCCATGGCCTCTTCCTGACTCCTCGAAAATGCACCTCCTTAACGGCGTTTCCGTTTGGCTTGACGGGAGCCGTCTTATCCCTGGGAGCCATAATTAAATATTATTATTAATTGGTAAGGTAGAGAAGGGAGTAATTTTGTTAGGGAGTGTGAGAAGATGGGAAATCTGAAAGGAGTAGAGGGAGAGAAGGTGGGGGGGTTTTTTATAGAGAGAGGGGGGCATGAGATGATGAATAATGATGAATCCAAGAAAGAGAGAGAGAGAGAAAGTTGTGCAGTCAACGATGAATTTGACTGTGCTGTGCTGTAGAGCGTGGGGGCAAATTACTATACTAGTCCCCGAATTACGTGGCATGTGGGTTGTCCAGACAGCAGACAAACGACTTTCCTCTCATCTCATCATCATCATCTTACATTATCCTACGGCTGCGCCCGCACCTTACTTTCTCTAATTACTCATGCGCCTTTTACTTCAATTACTAATAATTAATAATTAATAATTCTGTGGAGTATTTAAAAACTTGGTTGAAGTTTTTTCATTTGGTTAGCTAACGTTTTTATTTGCGGAGATAAAGTGGGGTCTGGGGTAATGCACGAATTAGGTAGTCATTTGTCGGAATATGGGTAGCTTTTTTCTTGATGGCTCCGCAATGGAAATCAAATCAAATCAAATCCTGAAACCGTAATACTAGTAGTAGTAAGCTTCTTCAATAATGCTAGTAATTTTAAGACAATTTGCAGTAAAAAGGTGGGTGGAGACTGGAGAAGGATAGTAGAGTAAGTATACGTGTTTAAAATAATTGAAGAGAATAAATTATAGGTGATGGAAAAAAGGGATGGTGGCTGCTATTGTTTATGGGCGCATGGGAAACGCTCAGGAAAATGGCAGGCATGGACCAAGACAAATGAATCTGCGCCGGCTTTTATTCTTTAAATTAATTAATTTAACAAGGAAAGGAAGGAGCATGAGAAGGTGACGTGGACACGCGCTCCACTCACACTTAACGCGTCTTTCTTGACTATTGCGCTGATGCTGCCTTTTTAGGTTAGGTTGGATGGATCCCAGCCATACTTTATCATTATATTTTCATCGGCTAAATCTTTTCACTCTATTTTAATGTAACAATTTTGTATTTTTTTTGTTAAATAGGTGATAGTTAGTTAACATTCATATAATATTCTTTAATATTTTCAATTATTGTAAAAAATATAGAATAAATATTAATATCAATAAAACAATATCATTTTTCTATAAATTATCTTAAATATTTAACAAGACAAGTTATAAACTTATACTCCAACACCACTCTTAGAGCTAGATATAAGAGTTTAGGCACGTAAACCCACAACCCATACTGAGTCACGCTTGAAAATTTGTGAATTATTATATATTTATTCTTATGAAAGGATTGAATCTTTCTGTAGCATAAAAAATGTCCTAGTCTTCCGATAAATTTTGATATAAACTATCAATCGAAATAAACAACTATGAAGCTCAGCATCTCTTTGCTGTTAAAAAAAGTTTCCGAATTTGTTGATATATTTTTTTTTACAAGAAACTAAAACACCAAAGGCATCTAAAAGTAATAATAAATTTAGAATTTCCGGTTTTCATGAAGCTTACAAAAAGAAATGCTTTATTTCAGCCCCATCTTTGCCAATAAGTCCACGTAAAAATTTAATCCAACAAAGAAACACATGATTCAAAACAGCCGTCTAATTATGCTGAGATTTTTATCAGCCAAAAATAAATTATGATAAATTATATAAGGAGAGGCATCTTTGATTTTTATTTTGGGTAAATTGCACAAAGTACTCTTGAGGTTTTAGAAAATAGCACAAACCACCAAACTTTAAAAAAATTAGCAGTCCATACCATTTTCTCAAATAGACACTAACCATAATTAAAGCTCTCTCTATTTTTTTTATAATAAAAAAATTAATTTTCTTACATGCTTTTTTTTTGTATCAAATTCATTTACTGAATTTTCTCAAAAATTATTTTTCATAAAATAAAAAAATTATTTTTTGTAAATTAAAAAATAAATAATTTATAAATAATGATAAATATTTTTTAATTTATGAAAAAATACTTTTTCAAAAAAATTCAATAAATGAATTGTACAAAAAAAACATACAGAAAAATTAAATTTTTTTTTATTTATAAAAAAAAATAGAGAAATTTAATTATGATTCATGTCTATTTAAAAAAAATAATGTAAACTATTAATTTTTTTAAAATTTGATAATTTATACTATTTTATAAAACCTTAAAAATATTTTATGCAATTTACCCCGTTATTTATTTTTGTCTTTGTAAAAATTAGTGTGCCCCCACACCGGCACACGGGACACGGCCACTGAGCGGGAGTTAGGGAAATTGCGGGGTCCACCAACACAAAATAATATCCACGTCAGAATTGGCTAATTTAGTTAACGTGAATTTCAGAATTCTTTTGTGCCTTATTCCTTATCCGTACCGTTTTGGGCACTTAACGTAACAGCATAGCAGCCATCAAGACGAGTCAACACGTGTCAGTATCAGAATAAGGTTGGCTGTTGTTTCAACAACATCAAACACGTGATTACCACGTGTCACTTTCCCATTTATTAACTGACCCATAACATCAGCGGCTTAGGCTTAGCCTTTGCATTCACATCCCTTTTCAATTATAAGCAGATTTTAGTCTTATATTATGTTTTTAAATAATTTTATTGTATTTAATAAAATTTTAAAAATCCTTATCAATTAATATATTTGTTATTTAATTTTTTTTTCTCTACAAACTGTAATGATAGGATCGATCATCCAGGATTTAAATATAATGTCTTCAAATTATGTTCTTATTCATATTTTATATTTTATGAAAAAAATGTCATTATATTATTAAAAATATTCATTTTAATTTTAATATTTAATTTTTTTAAAAAAACTTTTTAATGATGTAGCAACGTTATATTTGTGAGACATAAATAAATACGTAATTTTAAAACACCAAATTTAAACCCTGATCAACCATATTGAAATAATGTGTTCCCTAAATCAATAACTAATTATGTCCCACCAATAGAATATTGCCACGTCATTAAAGAATTTATTAGAAAATTAAAGATTATAATTAAAAAAAACATTTTCAATTACGTGACGATATGACATAATTTAGGGACACATAATTTGAATCTCTGGTCAACCAACCGATTGTAGGAAGAAAAACATCGAGGCTGGACGCTTTTAGTTGGTTGAGGCTGGACGCTTTTAGTTGGTTTTCCCTGGAGTCAAAATGCATAATAACGATAAACGTATTGACCAGGAAATTTGGCTCTCGTTTATCTTCTTTTATTGGTCAACAGAACCGTGTTAATAAAACTATTCTTTTAGTTTTTTGTTTCACGTTTTTGTTTTAATTCACAATTGTAATTGAATTATTTTCGAAAATCAATATTATTGGAAACAATAAAATGTTAAGTATAAAATTCGAAATTAACAAAGTGAAGTCATTATTTTACTATCTTGTTTCTTATAAAAAAAATTAACGTGCATCAATGATATTTCCAGCCAAATGTGATGACTACTATTTTCAAAGAAGATAAATTATCCAAGTAGATATATATTTAACCTCTAACAACAAAACTTTTTTTTTCCTCTTATAAAACTCACATGCAAATTAAACTGTGTTTCTCGTGGACAAAGGGAGGTTGAAGAAGATGACACTGTGCAGTCTGTGCTTCATTTTTTTGGGTCCACACAGAGTATATATAATGCTTCATATTAGTTGAAAAAGTGGCCATTGATATTTCTGGTGAACAAGAACAACATTGCTTTCTGTTGGAGGGTTTTGCAATCAATAATTTCTTTCTTGCTATCACTACTAGTGAAGATTGTGTTGTGTCTTGATAAACCGCTGATAATGTGTGTTACAAATTATGAATTTTATCAAGTACCAAAGGAGTGAATTGTACTGATGACTTGCAGCTAGCTGAATGTATTTTGTACGCAATCATTCTATTACCATTCCAAAAATATTCTCAATATAAACTAGCGTGAGGTAAGAGCATCGCCGAAGGATGAAACAGAAAACCAATTAGGATTCTCAATTACTACAAAGGTCTAAACTCTAATGAGATTTAGATATGTTTATGAAAAAAAAGTGAGTTAATTGTAAATAACATTAAACATATTTTATGTAAAGAGATGATTAGTTTATCAATTTATCGTGTATATGTTATATTTATCTATTGCTCACCTATGTAAAAAAGCATTCGAAAAATAAAACAAATGAAAATACAAGGAAATATTTTGATAAAACCTAAATATGTAAATTAAAACAAAAATAACAATCATATGATTAATTCAAATAATTTTAATATAAAGGATAAAAATTAATAATAAAAGGTTATTTTATATATAAAAAAAGCATACTATAAGATTAAAACACTCATTGTATTTTCACTAAACAATCAATAACCCCTTGAAGTTTTGTCAACATAAAAATCAATGATATTAATACGAATTTCACTATATCATCTTATACTTTAGTCCCGATAGTCTTTTTAGTATTAGAAAAAAGAAAGGTGTTGAACATTAGATGTATTTAATATATTGAAAAAAACGTATTCAATGCGCTTAAGAATTAAAAGGACCATTGAGAAAAATCTATAATAATAAATAAAAACACATTTTATTTTTTCATATTTAAAATTAAAATTAAAATTAACCACTTTCACCAGCTTTTTATAACAAGATTAACTTCTATTTCTTTGACGCATGGACTTCTACTTATATTTCACTCTATCTAGTTAAATACCTTCATTTTTTATTTTGCATCTTTCTCACTTTCAAGAAGTAAAATACCCGTTTTTTTTTCACATGTGAGCTACAAAATACTAGTACTTGATTTTAAGGCGACCATGTTCAAATTAACCCGAGGGAGAGCCGAATGTCATTGTGATAAATTGAAGTTAATTATTTACAAAAAAAAAATGTTTAAGTTAATGACGGATAACAATCCTCTTCAAAAACTTGACAAGCCTCACAGAAGGATTGTATTTTCCATCCATCAATACACAATACACAATATGATGATGGAAAGCGACGTGAAAATAAAAATTTTGATCACCAATAAAGCACTTGTTTGTTTTGGATTTTGTTTAGGGGTCAAAAGAAAGCTAAAAAATATTTAGCTCCATTTGTGTATTTTTCACTTTTAATCTAAACCAAACAAGCTCAAAAGTGTGGTAAGCAGAATTTAATTAAAAGGTACATAGCCGATTATTGGGGAAGCAATGTCATTTGTTTGTCGTAGGCAAGTCATTTTTATGTCTATGTTCACCAAAAAATAAAAAATTATGGTCTATAATTTCATAGGCCTAAGGTATATTTAGCATAATCTGATACGTTCCACTTCGCACTCAAGCATAATCCTACTCCAGCATCCTCCAGAAAACATAAAACAATATAAAAAAAACTCCCAACAAAAGTAAATTGGCAGATGCTTTAATTGATTGTGCTACTCTGAATTAGTTACCAACATTGATCTTATAAAGAGTACTGCTTATACAGGGTAGAGTTGCAAACAGTCCAGTAAACAATTTCCAATAAAAGGGTGAATAAATTATTCAAATCGCAGGCAAAGAAATGTTCTAACTATGTTTGACGTAAAATAACAAGTGTACCTAAGCATGGTACGAGCTCTGGATGCTTGTACAATTTTTAGTCTTGGGAGTTTTCAAATTCAACCAGGCAGAAAATTCTCTAAAAGCAGATCTAACAAAATAAACTGAAATCCATGGGAAGTATGCGCTATGCACCGCACCCACAAACCGCAATCATCCATCTAGAATTGAAAAAGAAAATAACTGAGAAAATTCAAATCTATCAGAACCAAAAGGTTGAAATAATCGCTAATCATATCATAATTAATGACAACTGTAGACTACAAAATGCAAATAATTTAGATACGAAACATAATCAACAGAGGCAACGGAAATCCAATGGAAATGATGAAACATTACATGGCTAGTCCCCAAGCCTAAAGCCAAAGTGGAAATGATCACGACCCTAAACAAGAAAACAGCCAGGTCAACATAAAGAGTTGCACAAAGAAGTAGAGATGTGTAAAATTCTTTGAAGCAGCAGCAGAATAAAAAGAAGTATGCCACTTGAGCACGTTGTTTCATTTTACACGGAGACGTTCAATTTTGCTAATCCCAAACCACTTGCTTTACAAGCCAGCAATCAAGGCAACTGCGATCATGCCAAAGATTATTAACAGTATCTTAGTCAACAAGAACTACCATTGTGAATATTCAGTAAATAATTCTAATATTAAGTTTAACAGAGCAACATACTAATGGTTTTTCAGTGCAGCAAACTAAAGTAGAAGATTTCCACCATGAGGCACATAGCTCGGAGCCTCGGACACTACAGTCTACACTGATGTTAGTTTCATATTCTTCTATGGATCCTTGGTGACTCTGATAGTTTGCACTATTGTATTTTAAGGAGGTCAATTGATTTTTCTTAAATTACATGCATGAATATTTCCATTCCTACACCACCCATACATCATATAGTAAATTGACCAAATTTGAGTAAAAAATAACAATGCATACATACACACAGTGTATATAAAAATAGTATTTAGAAATCAATATGGAACTATGTAACAAAAACATATTGTCGCTAATTTAGGGTTATTTATACACTTATCAAATGCTTGTTTGATATTAAAGTGTACATGAACAAATCAAGATCCCAAAAGAAAAAAAGATTTACTCGACCACCTTTTTAGAGCGCATCTACATAAAACTTTGCTCGAACCCTCTGTCATTCATCATACATCATCATTGCAATCTGAGTGAATACAATCAATCAGTATGATCTTCATATGATTACCTCTAAGTGAATGTTAATTTATATAAAGGTCTAAGAACTTTAAAAGATGGGATGCACTGAATAAGACAATCCATAGTAACTGTTTCACAAGGGAGGTAGACAGAGGAGTACTGTTGGATGTCTCAAAGTGAAAGTTCTTTATTTTGAGCAGTTGTTGCACACAAAACAATATAATAGGGAATTACTAAGAAATACCATTAAATTGCACCATAGCTAGCCCAACGTCATTTTTTATGAGATGAGATGTGGTGTTCAATTTCAATATCTCAGTTTACAATCAATATAGAAAACTCATTCTCTCACTAATCTACAAAAGACAAGTTCTTAATGCTTCAAAACCCAAAATTTGAACAAAACCATGTGACGCTGCTTGATCTTCATCTAGTCTTCTCTTGCCCTACAAATGTGAAAAAAATACATCCTTTCATTGTGAGAGCAAGAGAGAGAACCTAATTGAGAAAAAGAATGAATAGTTCAAACAGCAAAATTAGTTGGTCACATGCACCCCAAAACTCTCATCCGAAACAGGTTTTTCGCACAAAACTTCCCTACAAAACCAAAAATAGTAAAAATAAAAAGTTTACATCCTACTTCTGTTGCTAAAAAAAAAAAAACTGAAGGCACTATACTCTATAGTAATACATCATTGCAGCAAAATAAAAAGCCTTTGGCCTGACTTAGTGTATCAAATTCAATTAATAGGGAAATTAGAAACACCGATATTGCTTTTATGATTTACAGGACAAAACATGTATGTATAATCTATTGCATTTGGCTATCAGGTCAGATTTATTATCACAATGGTCATGGAGACATAATTTAAAAAGCTTTTGGCCTCAAAGTTGTAGACAGAAAATCTCCTATTCAATGAAGAAAAAGCACAATCAGAAGAAGCAAAACCCACCGACCCAGTAGAATGTGTAGCACGTTTGCACAAAAAATAACACATAGGATATCAGCTTTATTCAAATACTCATTGAACAATCAGGTTTTATATAATACTAGTGCGAGCTTACAATAACATTTAATTTCAGAATTCAAAGGATGCATTTCCAAAAATCTAGTCTAGCGAAGATCAACGGAAGTAACAGTCCAGTTGCTCTACTGAAAGAAGGAAGCGGAAACGGAGAAGGAAAGAGAAAAGGGGGGAAATACCTTCAGGGGTCCAACCGTAGGAGTGGCGAGAGACAGAAAGCATGGATGTCAACAATGCGGAAGCGGTAGCAGTGTGGTAAGGAAGCATCGATTCCACACAGCAACTCATCTCCACCGGCGACCTATTTGCCCAGCAAAATGAGATTAGGTTTTTATGTCTATTCAGGTCAGAGAGAGAGAGATGCGTTAGGGTGTAACCTGGAAATGCGATTGGAGATTGAGCTTTGCTTTGGGACACGAAACAGCGAACGCGTTGGTTTAGCTCTAGCTCCGGAAGCTAGATTTGCTGCACCGGCAGCTCGAGAGGCGGCTGAGCGAAGGAAACACCTGGCGGCGGACATCGTTAGGAAGGAGTAGGAGGGGTTTTTGCTTTCCGGGGTGGGGTTTTGTTTTGCTATTCCTATTTTCCAATTTTCCTTTCCTTACTTTTGCTCAGGGCTTATGGGCTTGGATTTGTGGTTGCTACTGTCTTGCTGCGGCATTTGGGTCGTTAATAATCGCGCCACCTCTTTTTTGGTCAATAGATTCAAGAAGCAAACATTGGGCCCAGCCCATTTCAATTAGCAAACAGGAATAACGGGCCAAGCCCAACGCCTCCTCTTTTTGAAAAGCATATTTCAGAAATAAAATATTATGTGTGGTTATTAACTAATAATTTGCTAATATATGAACTCTTTTGCCACTTCATTTTTAAAAGGGGTAGATACTAGATACTTGACTTGTGAGCCTAAGCCTAACTAACCAGACCTACTCCGAAATCAAAGAGTTAGGTTGAAATAATCCTATAATCAAAGTGAGAACATGATCATAATCAAGTTAGGTTTCAGGTAAGAAAAGAAAATAAAACTGTAGAAACCAACCACAAATTTATATGGTGGGATCACGAATTGCACTATGTAGTGAAGTCAAAAGTCAAATAGAAAATACAATTAAAATTAGACTAGAGTAACAAACTACAAATACCTTTATTATATGCCCATATATGAAGTGAAACAAAGTCAAAACAGCTCATACAAGGAAAACTGGTTGAAATATCTCAAAATCATTAGTAAATTTTGACTTAGGGCAAAGACTGAACAAATGGTACAATTATGATTATGTACTAGTTCCTTGAACTCTTCTTACTTTTTCTAATCTTTAGCAGTGTATCAGACAGTATAGGTATGCAAATGACTCGAGACATATCCATTCCTTGTACTTTAGAGCCATCAGAACATGAACCCTTTCTTAATTTCTTTCCTGTTTCTTCAAATCTTAATGATGAATTTGTGAAGCACAAGCGTCCTTTGTCACCTGCTCTAATGCCAATTAATTGCGCAAGAGATACACTTTTGTCTTGGAAGAAAGATGCCGTGGACTGATTGTTGCAACAGCATTAGAACAAACTTCAATTAGTTCATATTCAAAGTCAATGAATAAAAGCATTATATCAAACCAAATGAAGAAGAAAAAGAAAACCTCAGTATCAAGGTTGGATGATGAAAATGAAGAGAAACTAGTGGATGGCACGCGCAATGGGTAAGGTTGCACCGAAGCTGTCGGGAATGATTCTACAGCTCTGAGTCTCATGTTGAAGAAGCCAAGCCCAAGTGGCCATCCAATAGCCTCATCATTCTGAGAAGAGATAACAGTATCACTAAAAAATACCAACACTGGCAAATTACATCATAACCTCATCAAACATGTAGAAGAAACGGCAATGAGTTTTCAGAAGAACTAGGTAACATCAAATTTATGGTGTCAAAAACGGTATCCTCTAGCTACATTTAAAATTTATATGTTATATGCTTTTTTTCATCATACAAGATTTTCTATTCTAGAATATGGATCAAGCTGATCTTAGCAAAGATCATGCCTAGCATATTCTCTTCATTGAAAGAATAAATAAATGGTAGCCGGTAGGGTATGTAGAAAACAGATTCTATGGTTCTTAAAAGTGAAAACTCATTCTGATTCTTTGAGTTCTACTTTTAGTTTCCATTTAAGTAAATTTTGTCACAAACTAGTCCTTGTTCCTATACTCATATAAAGAACCCTTAAAACTTAGACTTCAAGTGCTTCCTACAAGACTAATTATTGTAGGTACAACCAGTTTAATTGTTTGTTTCTCTTAGTTACACTAGTTTTTTTACCAGCACTTTGTCCTAAACTTCTAAGGATTCTTTTCCACTTGAAATGGTAAAAGAAAAATACCTTAGAACTATGAAGGGAAATTGATGGAGATTGAACTGTCTGCATAATTAACATGTAAATTGGTGTTTAGAAAATGTTCCAAAAATGCAAGATTATGATTAAGTGGTCTGTATTGAAAAATTTCTCCGGATATACCTCTGACTCCTGTGCAACTTAAACTCTTGGAGTTTCTATAGAAATCGTGATACGAATACTCACATTAGAGTATCCCACTCATTTACAACTTCTCCTTTTATTCTTTTATATTTTTAAATACAAGTTTAACATGGTGGTAACTGGGTTGTTTTGCTACTGTATGAGTACGCGGATTCTTTTCCTTTCTATAGTGAGTGCTCCTACTGTCCTACATAATTTAATTTTGAAATGTTATGCTCGAAATCTCTCACACCTATAACTCTAGCTACCAAATTTATCAGAAAATAATAATATCATTCTGATAGGGGACCAGTATTTTTTAACCCATTTTCTGTACTACCCTAAAAAATAGGACATGATATGAATAAGACTCTTAACAGTTAGCTTCAATAGGGACTGATATATATAATAAGTTCAAGTGACATTCTTACAATGAAGTTAGGACAAAAAATCTGACAGATTTTAATGAAATGTTCATTCATGTGACCATCGATTTAACAACGACTAACATTATGATCTAACCAAAGACACTGATATGGGGTCTTTTCGTTATATCAGTCCAACTGGAAAATACAAATCCACAGACACGATGTTCTTTACTTTATATTAGTATCAGTCCATTAGGAAAATACAATTTTTTTTTTTTATTACTTATTTTACATGCATAGATGACATGCAAAATTACTCCCTCGGCATGTTAATTCCCAGAAACAACAACAGCCTCATAAAAATAGCAGAAACACAATTCACATTAATTCATTAAATCTGACATGCAAGAATGCCAATAATCTAACAAGATAGAACAACACAGAATCTGTGCCTTACAAAATGATGCAGAAAATCAACCGGAGAAAAAGAAGCATGAGAAACACTTATAGCACTTCACAGATTAACCACTCAGCAAAATTAACCAGAAGCGGAACAAAGATTTGGTTGCCATTCCAGTTTGAACACTTCACAGTCCAAAATTACTGACATTAATGAATCAATTACATTAAACAGAACCAGAAAATGTCTTTTGATCTTTCATCACTGACAAAACAGTGAAACACCTGAAAAACCAGCTGAAAAGGGAATGGATGGGGACAAGAGATACTAAATGCGAAAAGAAAACTGAGAAAGAAGGCATAATGTGAGAATATATTTGTTCTTATTCGTGCAAAAGAAGAAAAATACAAGCATGAAATTAATCAAATTATTACCTCTGCAACCATGGGGACTCTGCTCTCCCATGAGAAGTTGTGGAAAAATGATGATCACAGAGAGCAAAATAAATGTTTTATAGAATCCAATGGCAGTTTACGTGTCTCCTAAGTGGTTTTTTTTTTCTTCCTTAAACATTAGACATTTAAGAGTCTGGTCCCACTTTGAGTGTGGAACGTTACCTCATCAGCTTTGCTTTTGTTTTTTTGTTTTTGTTTTTTTTATAATGCTTTGTTTTCTTTATTTTGATAATAATGCGATGCTTTTGTTTTTAACCCAAGAAACCATATTTCGATTAGTAAAATCAAAGCAAAGAAATTAAACAAGTGAAAAGAGAAGTGTTGTTATTATTTTTGGAGGCATTTAGCTTTTGGGTTTGGTGGCGAAGTAGATATAATAACAGCTCCGGAAGATTAATCTAACTACTATTTGGCCTAATTAGTAATTAACTTATATATAGTTGCGGCTTGCCTGAAACACGCAACTGAAATCTACGTTTCAAAGAGGAGAACATAGTTCAAGTTCAAGAGAAAATATTAGTTAGATAGGCAAGTCTATTTATGTTTAAAGAATCAATTTTTATGTACTCTGTGAAAAGATACCTGTAAAATAAATAAAAACAAATTTTCATATTTGTTTACGGAAAAATATCAGCAAGCAGTAGCACCCTAAACTTCAGATGATTTACGTATTGATTTTTATTTTATTTTTTTCCATCCATTTGCAAATAAACACGTCAAATTTTTATTTCTGTCACAATTAAATCTTAATTTTCACTAATTTATAAATAAATAAACATATGACTTTTCATTTTTTTCCAATTAAATCTTAACTTTCTCATATTTGCAAATTTAACATCGAGACAAATTTCACCAATACAAAAAATTTAAGGTTCAATTGAGAACAAATAAACAATATGAAATATTGGATTGTAGCATATACAACTTTCAAAAGTTGTGTATCATATTCAAGTAAGTAAAAATAAGTTACAAATGATTGTGTGTTAACTGTATCAGTCTATGCATCATTTGTTAGTGGAATTTACAGATCACTTTTCAAGGGAAGCTAAATTCAACAAGATGAGACTCGAACCCATGACCTCGAAATCATAGGTCTAAGTACACACCATCTGGACCAATCCCCATTAGCAAAGTATTAGGTGTTTGATTATAAAAGAATGGAATCTTGAGGTCTAACTAAAAGAAAAAGATTTGCAATGCTTATTTGTAAATGATAAAAAATAAAAAAATTAGATAATTGCATCCGCCTTTTTTAATAATAATAAAAAATACCCAACCGCGTACCGGAGAGGCTGAAATGTTGGTATATGTAATATGTCTAAAATTTAGGGTATGATTGTTGCTACTCTAAACATACTTAATGTCACTCTTTAATTTTTTTAAATTTAAAATATATTTTTTAGTCAATGAAATTAATGAATTAAAATATAAATAATATTAAAATAATTAAAAAGAAATAAAAATAAATATTTTATAGTGATAATAACTTCAAAAAAATTTAAAGTATAAAGTTAACACAAAATTAACAATAAAATAAATATTTTTTAATAAACAAAAGGGCATGATAGAAAAAATATTAAAAAATTGATTTATTTTCTTATCAAAGTCCTACTTTGTGAATTACCAAGAAAAAAGGTCGTACTTTGTGATCTTTCAAACTAATATTCGGACTAATAATAGGAATTTTTTTTTAAAAAAAAAGTAAAGTGATTTTGTTTTTTCATTCAATAAAATAAAAGTAATTCAAATTAAAAGATTAAAGTGATAATTTAATTACTCATTAAAAATATTAAGTGAAAAGAAACATCAATCTAAGCATTTCTAATAATATTTGTTTCTATTAAGAAGTCAAAGACACTTAAGCCCGTAAAATTAAGCTAACTAGACGAAGATCCGCGCAGTGCGCGAACGAAATAAGAAACATATAATAGGTAAAAATTTGAACTCTTTATTTAAATGAACATGTAATTTATGTAAAATAGAGAATTCAAGATAAATAATATATTGTTTTCAAACAAATTAAATACTTTAAGTAATTTAAAAAATACACTTTATTTTTTAAATTAAAATAACCTATTTTTCAAGTGTATAATACACAATTTCTAGAAAAAAATATTATACTTTTAAAGATATTAAAAATTATGTAAATTAATCTTGAAACATCAAGGTGAGTAATACATTATTTTAGAAAAAATTAAATATTTTAAGTAATTTAAAAAACACATTTTCATTTTTAAATTAAAAAATACCCTATTTTTCGAGTGTATAGTACACGGTTTCTAGAAAAAAATCTTACAATTTAAAGCATATAAAAAATTAGGTAAATTTAGTTAGAAACTTCAAGGAGAATAATATATTTTTATAAAAAAAAATCAAATAATTTAAGTAATTTAAAAAATGTATTTTATTTTTTAAATTAAAAACACCATATTTTTCAAGTGTATAGTACACGATTTCTAGAAAATTTATTGTAATTTTAAAAATATTAAAATTATATAAATTAATCTTGAAACATCAAGGTGAATAATACATTATTTTAGTAAAAATTAAATATTTTAAGTATTTTAAAAAATTCATTTCCATATTTCCATTTTTTAAATTAAAAACACCCTATTTTCAAGTGTACAATACATGATTTCTAAAAAAATTCTTACAATTTAAAGCATATAAAAAATTACGTAAATTTAGCTAGAAATTTTAGGGTGAATAATACATTTTTTTAAAAAAATATCAAAGAATTTAAGTAATTTAAAAAATTTATTTTCATTTTTAAATAAAAAAATGTCATTCTTTCAAATGTATAGTACATGGTTTTCAGAAAATTTGTTGTAATTTTAAAAATATTAAAAATTATTTAAATTAATTTTGAAACATCAAGGTGAATAATATATTATTTTAGAAAAAATCAAATAATTTTAGTAATTTAAAAAAACGCATTTCATATTTAAATTTTATTTTGCAATTTTAAAAATATAAAAATTATGTACATTGAGTTGGAAACTTCAAAGTGAATAATACATTGTCTTAAAAAACCTTCAAATAAGTTAGGTAATTTAAAAAATATTCTTCAAGTCAATAATAAATTGTCATAAAAAAGTTTCAAATAATTTAGGTAATTTAAAAAAATACATTTTCATTTTTAGTTTGGAAAACACCCTATTTTTTAATTGTAGGATCTTTAAAAAAATTGTTGTAATTTTTAAAATATATAAAATTAAAACATAATAAAACATTATCTTAAAAGCGCTTCAAATAATTTGGGTATGTTAAAAAACGTATTTTCATTTTTGTTTTGAAAAACACCATATTATTCAAGTGCATAATATACAATATCTAAGAAATTGTTGAATTTTGAAAAGTAAAATTGAGCTAGAAAATAAAGTGAATGATTTATTATCTTCACACGGCTATAGTTTAGGTACTTTAAAAAATGCGATTTTATTTTTGTTTTTAAAAACACCATATTCTTCAAGTGTACCGTCTATGATGATCTCTAAAAAAACTTTGCAGTTTGAAAATATAAATAATTCTATAAATTGAGCTAGAAACTTCAAAGTGAATAATTCAATGTCTTCTAAAAGCTTCAAATAATTTAGGTAATTTCAAAAGCTCGTTTTCATTTGAATTTTTATTAAAAACACCTCATTCTTCAAGTTTATAGGACAAGATCTCTAAAAAATTGTTAAAATTTAAAAAAAATATAAAATTTTATTTAAATTGAGCTAGAAGCTTCAAAGTGGATAATAATTTGTCTTAAGAAATCTTCAAATAATTTAGATAATTTAAAAAACACGTATTGAATTTTATTTTCAAAAAAATCCTATTCTTCAAGTGTATAGTATAAATCTCTAAAAAAATTGTTGCACTTTTAAAACTATAAAAAATATTTTAATTGAGCTAGAATCTTCAAAGTAATAATACAAATATAAAATGTCTTTGAAAAGTATCAAATAATTTAGGAAATTTAAAAAACGCGTATTAATTTTCATTTCGAAAAATAACCTATTCTTTAAGTGTATAATACACAATCACTAAAATAATTTTTACGATATTAAAAATATAAATAATTTTGTAAATTGAGCTAGAAACTTCAAATTGAATAATATGTTGTCTTCATAAAGCTTCAAATAATTTAGGTAATTTAAAAAATGAATATTTTTTTTATATCAGAAAACATCCTATTCTTTAATTGTATAGTACATAAGTTCTAAAAAAAAAAGTTTGCACTTTATTAGAATTTTAGTTTGGACCTAACTCACTCCCAAAAGCTTGCTCATAGGAGGAGGATTGTCACACCACTTATATACTTTATGGTGGCCCTCTTTCTAGTCTATATGAGACTTCATCTTAACACACTTTTAAAAATATAAATAATTGTATAAATTGAGCTAAAAACTTGAAAGTGAATAATACAACATCTTTGAAAAGCTTTAAATAATTTAGGTAATTTAAAATACACGTTTTCATTTTAATTTTAAAAAAAATTTATTATTCAAGTGTATAGTACATTATCTCTAAACAAAACTGTTGCAAATTTAAAAATATAAAAAATTCTGTAAATTTAGCTAAAACTACAATGTGAATAATACATTGTCTTAAAAAATCTTCAAATAATTTAGATAATTTAAAAAATATATTTTAATTTTTTTTTTGAAAAACACCATATTCATAGAGTGTATAAAACACAATCTCTAAAATAATTGTTGTAATTTTAAAAATATAAAAATTATTGAAATTAAGTTAGAAACTTTAAAGTAAATAATACATTATCTTTAAAAGACTTCAAATAATTTAGGTAATTTAAAACATGATTTTTTAATTTTATTTTGGAAAACTATATTCTTCAAGTGTATAGTATACAATATTTTAAAAATTTGTTATAATTTTAAAAATACAAAAAAAATTCTGTAAATTGAGCTAGAAACTTCAAAGTGAAAAATACATTGTCTTCAAAAAGCTTCAAATAATTTAAGCAATATAAAAAATGTTTTTTTATTTTTTTTTCAAAAAGCACAATATACTTCAATACAAGATCCCAAAAAAAATTAATGCAATTTAAAAAAAAATACAGAATTATAAAAAATAGGCTAGAAACTTTAAAGTGAAAAATACCCTGTCTTCAAATATCTTCAAATAATTTAGCTTATTTAAAAAATGCATTTTTATTATTATTTTAAAAAACACCTTATTCTTCAATTGTACTATCTCTAAGAAAGTTGGTGCACTTTAAAAAATATTAAAAATTATTTATATTAAATTATAAATTTTAAGATGAATAATACATTATTTTTAATTATTTTTAATAATTTAGATAATTTAATATAGATTGTGAAGAAGTCGGATAATAACTATAACATCCTTAATTCGGTAGTAATTGGTTGGTTAACTATATATGATGGGAGAGCACAGATAGGTAGTTGGGAATGATAATTTTGCTCTACGTCATGTGTGATAATTCATTTAAACCCAAATGGTGATGACGATATTCTATATGAAATGGGTCTCCATACTAATTAATTTAAACCCTATAGATATAATTGTCAAATTGAAGCATCCAAATTGTCAAACATGCATTTGGTGAACGATTAGTAGTTAATGTCTTAGTTTTTAACTGTTGCAGTGCAGCGTTAGGAATTATTTTAGGTTACCACTTAATTCATATGAACCTAATGCTTACAAATTTCAAAGCCTCACTCTCCCTCTGCTTCCTATTCAGTACCACTTAGTTAATTTCGTAGTTAATTATTTTTTTTCTCTTTCTTAAAATAATTGTTGAAATTTATTTTATATAACAGTTTTCAAAAATAAAACACAGAACTATATGTCTATACATAATCAAACCAACGTGTATTCGGAGCAAATTCCAGTACTTTTCTACTCTCTCCAACTATCTATAGTTAAAGTTGGTGATATTATGTGATTTTTTTTTTTAAATATGGGAAGTATTAATATTTAAAGGAATAATGTCCATATTACAGGAATACCATTGATTTTCTCTAATATTATATAGGAATTAGACAACAGAGTAATCATATTTTTGCTTAAGTACTATAGGAAAAATAAGACGCTGGCGTCGAGATCAGATGTAGGAAAAAATCATCATCATCTACCAATAAAATTCGACATTGATGATAGATATTTCGATCTTTTAAATATGCTACAGTAATTTAAAGTTTGGTCGTATAAATAAAGAAAAACTTTGTTAAGAGAAATTATATAATAAATTTTAATAATCTCTTCATCTTAAAATTATTAATTTTTGACTATAAACTAAAAGATATTCTTCGTTAAAAAAAGTCCTGACATTAGAATTTACGTTTGCGTTTTGAGTTTTCCTTACCGTCAATCATGGAGGAAGGATTGGCCACTTGATGTGTTGAATTGAACATCCCTTAGTTGAATGAGTGAGTATTAGTGTCCATTTCTTCTATATTAATATACTCCTATTATTATTAGACATTAATTTAAGAAGATTAATTTAAGTTTATAAATATTATTTTGAAGCGAGTTAATTTTTTTTATTAAAATTATAAAATAAAATAATTTTAGTTTTGCGTGTGAGATTTTTTTTTTGTTTTTTTAAAAAGGATACATATGTGTGTAACTTACGCTTAAAAAATAATCTGTACTAATAATTAAAAATGTTAAATTATTCTTTTAAAATCAATTAAATCTGCAGAAAAAAAAAAACTACTTTATAAGTTAATTTTATAGGCTGCAAATCTGATATTGAAAATTTCTAAAAGCGGACTATTAAAAAAAAAAAAAATCAAATGAGGCTGTATATCTTCTCTTGGTTTGTTCACATCTTCTAATCTTCTAATAGTCGAATAGATAGATGTACAAGTACACATTACACAATTTGAATGGGAAAGTGCTACTCCTCATTCACTAATTACTACCGTTTTCCACCTTTCTTGATTTTATTTTTATTTTTGAATAAAAAATAAAATACAATAAATATGATTCATTCAGAACATTTTCATTCAAGGAATTAACTGGAATTTTGTTATTTTCGGTGAATAAATGAACCAACAGGAATGGTTGATCACATCATTAACCAGTGGAAGGCAATTCAGAAGTCTAAGTTACTTATTATTTTTATCTTTCATAATCTTCGACTAAGGCTGTGCTCGGGAAATGGGCTGAAATCTTAAGGCTTTTTGGCTTTTGGCTGTGAAGTTGGCTGAAGGCTGTGACTGTGAGGTTGGTTTATTGGTCAGATTTGTTTGATAAAATAAGCTGTGTAATAAGCTGAAATATGTTAAATGACCAAAAAGGATAAATAATATTATATTAATATTTAATATAGTAGTAATATCAAATAATGGTGAGTATTTTATGATTTTTAAAAATAAATAAGGACAATTTTGGAAGTGAAATATTGAAAGTTCATTCTTGGAAGCCAAAAGTTACTTGAAAGAGCTTTGCAAAAGTTAGTTACAAAAGTCACAATCTCGCAGTAAAATATCTTATTTTTGTAATTACCAAAAAAACGACAAAATTTTTTGAAAGCCAAAATCCCCTTAAAAAATTCTTCTGAAGCATAGCCCAAGAGTATGCCTATTATCCCATGCCAATAAGATTCTCGTTCACCATGTTAAAAAATGGCATCCATCAGAGTTAAAGAGAAAATTAAAGAAGAAAAAAAAGAGCAAGAAACAAAAAGTTTACTTCACATCACATAACTTATTGATATGATAGTTTATAAGCTGAAATTCCTCATGCACTCGTACTTCCAGAAACGGACTTACAATAGAATACTACTACCAAGTGAAAATTAAATTAAAAGCCCTCGTAATTTAACTATATCCTTTAATTTTGTGTTTCTTGATGGTAAAGCACAATAGAAAAAATAAATAAAACATGGAACACATTGGACACTGAAAAGAAAAGCGAATTCTTCACTTTACTAATGATCCAACCTCCCTCATGGCTCAAACTCATTTTGTTCATCTTCAAATTCCTCCTGATTCTGGTACCCATTGTTGTTTCCATAGTAATTACCTCTGTTGTTGTACCTGTTATTAGCATTCACTCCTCTATATGATGAATCTTCATAGAGTGTTGGATTGTTCTTCTCATATTCAATATCATAAAAGTATTTTCCACCCTCCAAAAACCTTGTGTCACTCATCCCCTGCCTCTCAGCATTGTACCTGTTAGTATTAGGATTAGCATTAGCATTGTTGTTGTAGTTGTTGGAGTACCTGTTATTAGCAGCATCATAATTATCATTCTCATTGTTGAAGTATCTGTCACTATGATCAGCATTGTTGTTGTGGTAATATTTCTGATTTCCCATGGAATTGTATCCTTCTTCTTCTTCTGTGTACTTTGTGTCAGTTAACTCATTTTGATTACCCTCATAAGCATCATTGTTGTAGTACTTCTTGTTGTAGGCATCATTGTTGTAGTACTTGTTGTTGGCATCATTGTTGTAGTACTTGTTGTTGTAGGCATCATTGTTGTAGTATTTGTTTTTGGTGTACTTGTTAGTGTCTTCAAACTCTGTTTTGTATGGTTTGTAAGTGGAAGTGTAGGGGGCAGAATTGGTATTTTCTGTTGTGGTGGTGGCAGCAGCGGTGGTGGAGGAAGGGAGTTGAGAATCATGGCCATATAGGCCATAGCTGTTTTCTGTCGCAGGGATGAAAGGTGGTTGTTGCTCTTCAGGCTTGTTTGTTAATGGTTGTTGTTGTTCTTCATTTTTGGGAAGTTCTGTTTCTTTGACATTATTGGTGAAATGGGTGACTTTGCTGAAGAATTGGCTGTCTCTGGCTGTGATTTGCAGAGGCAGCAAAAGGGTTGTTAAGAAAAGGAAAGAGATGTAATTTGAGAAGGTAGCCATTGATGAAGATGGAAGATGGAATGAATTGTGACGAGAAGCTGTGGTTGCAGAAGTTTGTTTATATAGCGGATCTTAAACCTCTCCTTTTCATTTTTTCAACTTATTAGGTACAAATGGAGTGGGGTTGGTTTGGATGATTGTGGTCCCTCTAAGAAATTTTAATTTACCAAGTAAATGTGTGTATCAATTTACATTTAGCTTGACTAAATTGAAGTTTGAATCAAATTTATTTTTATCAAATAGAATGTGGTAGCTTAATGTTTGTTTGGAATTCTTTTTATCTATTTATCTATGAGGCAACTAATTTTTATTTGGTAACCTAAATATCATAATTCATCGTTACCTAAAAAAAAAAGTAATTTTTATTAGTTTAAGAGTAATGCATATATACTCTAAAGGAGTGTTTGTTATAAGATTGAGTTTTAATTATATTTTCGGGTAAATCATACTCATTTTTTAAGGTGAAAATGAAAAAACGTTCTTGATATTAAGCATCCAATAAATGTGTATTAGATTTATGATAACAAAATATTGAGTTTACGTTAAATTACCTTTGTTCAACTAGATAAGTGTGATGCTTAACATTTTTATTTAATGGTGATTTGATTTTTTTTTCTTTGAATTAATTGGCTTTAACATAATAATCAAAACAATAAGACATGTCGTTAGATGCAGATAAAAATATATCTTACATATAGATAAAAATTAGTTTGATTACTTTAACTAAAATCCAAAAAATTCTAAAATGGACCTTTCTTCCGGTTTGTTCTTTTGTTAATCATGTTATATAATTTAGTCAGGAGTGAGGATTCTGCTTGTGTCTTTAGAGAAAGAAGCATCATTATAAATTGCAATTCTTGTTGTTCAAAAGTCTAGTCATTTGATTCATTTCTTTTCTATTAGTAGTATTAAAGATAGCTAAAAATTAAATTAGCATAGTTCACATTTCCTTTATTGAAAGTAAATTCATTATTAATTAGTAGTTGTACCATGGATTATGACGCAACCATTGCATTCATAGGTGGTAGTTTTCATACTGTTGGATTCTAGCTAATAAAAAAAGGCTTTCCTATCTAATTTACATTCATATCCAGCGGCTCATAAACTATAACAGTAAAGAATATTAATGGTGCTTTAAAACGTCAAAAAGGAGGGCAAAAATGATGACAATAACAATCCAACTCTCTCCACTGAAAGAATTTTATTGTTCTATTTTTTTTTTTAGTTATGACTTTATATTTACATCTCTCACTTTTAAGCAGTTAAAATCCTATAAATGTATCTTAAGTGAGGCTTAATCCATTGCTTAAGGTTAAATAGATATATGCCAGAATTGGCTTTTACATTTGAGTCTTTTAGGATTACCGCTTACTCTAAAAAAAAGGTCCAGTTGTAAAATCAATCAAAGACACTTGTATGACCTTAAATAGTGGGGTACATGACATTGTTGTCAAAAAGTTGAAACTTGGAAGAAGATGTAGAATGAAAAGGAGAGTAATTAAGCTAGATAGGGTGGCCGAGTCATAATGCGTGGATTGAGGAGTTGGTGGGACACGAAAATAATGGCATTTGGTGTGGTGCACACTACATGTGCCTTCCATGCTTTCTCTTTGTTGAGGGTTGAGAATCATGTTCCTTGTGAACCAGGCCAACCTTTACTTTTTGGTATCCTTATCCTATTCTTAGATTAAAAGATTAATTTATCGGACATAAACAGACTTATTTTATAGTAGTGTTCTCTTCAAGCTTGAACTCAAGTTCTTCCATAGTGATAGCGTGGTATGTCTCTACTGTTGCAGCAACATCTCTATTAATGGTTATTCCATCACCCTCTGTGAAAATGCATCAACTCTCAGCACACTAAGCCAGTGTAGTGTCTCTAACTGAACTACACTAAGTCTGTTTACGTACTCTCGCTCCTAATTGATTAAACTGCAGATTTTCATTTAATGTAAACTCAAAATTCTAGTCTACTAAGACTTTTTTTTCTGGGTAAAAAGTCTACTAATCATTTTGAGAGAAGGCAAATCACATTGCAATTGCAATTACACTCAAGTAGGTTGTGATCCGGCTAAATTTAGCCCTATTTAACTGTTGTCAACCATAATCACAGTCTAATTAAATTTTAATGGCTGTTAAAATGGTACCATTACAGCGTGAAGTGACCATGCAAACTACAATTGAAAACCATTATTAGAATCAGAAGAGGACAAAAACTGGCGTCCTTGCCTCCCAAGAACAGGTATAGTAATCAGTTTCAAGATTTCTATCCAATTAGCAGTACATTAGGTGCTGAAATCTGAGTTGATCAATCTAACACTGCCAAAATTTCAGGAAACAAAATTTTCCATTGATGATTTTGCTGAATATCAGGATTGAGAAACCTTTTGATAAATCAAATGGGCATGAAATTCTCTTTTAAGGATCTCAGTATTATTCCAAACTGTGACAAAACAAAATGGGTTCCATAACATAAATCAGCATACTCTTCCTGTATTCCATTCTACATTCTCAGTTGGATCATTCTGACAAATCCATGTTTATATGACATAGGACACTGACTCTGTCAGGTGTTAATATCTGAGCTGGAGCCATGGTTAATTTTTCTTGTGTTTGGTTAGGTTTGTTTAGTTACTGATCTGTTTCTAGTACACATCTTTAGGGTGCAATTGTTGGTCATGCATGCCAACTACTTTGGGCCACCCATGTGAAATAATTAGGGAGGCTGATGCTCTCTACTAGTACTAAATTCTCTTGATGAGGTAATCAAAAGGAGCAGAGAAGTTGGGGATCAGCATCTAACTGAATTTGTTGCATTACCCAAACCAGCAAAAAATAAAATAAAATATTGACTAGGTTGCCTAGAAGATCTTGCATGTTATAGGTGGAAGTTTCAACAGAGATCAAAACAAAATCTATGTATGAGGTTTTCAACCTTAGGGGTTAACATAAGGAGTAACTTAATAACTGAAATCCCCAAAGTCACAAGCCACGAACCAAGCCAAGGTGAATTACCTCTAGAAAACTTCAACCCTTCGAGTATGGTATAAACTAAAAACAGAAGATATATATTGATTGAAATAAGCTGATAAATGAAGAGAAATATTGGATAAGGATTTTATATTGCTCTTAACCCCAACAAAAAAAAGGCTCTTAAATATTCCTTTCTGAAAGGGTCTTGACAAAAAGACGGTAACAATCAGTGTAGTGCTGATTATGTTAACTTACTGATTACTATATAACCACAAGGTTTCTGCCAATCCTGCTTCTCATTTTAGTTCTGGTTCTAACAATCATTCATGGTTCTTATAAGAATGGAACTTTTATAATATACTTACACATGGGCTAGTGAGTCATATTATATATATACAAGGTACATATCATGTAAGAACATATTACATATTGTTATTATGAGAAATGAGAACACTCATTCATAGCCCTTGGATCTAAATTAATGGCCAAGATTACTATTCAATTAAAATGTCTCACCCTCTTCCTCATGTGACTACCTTTCTCCCTTGACAGAAATTACAATCACCAATTATTTAAACCCCTAAAATTCTATTCATATTTAGATTTAAATTGATCGCATGGACCAAATTGATACACAACTATAAATTTGATGGACTAAATTTTGAACTAAATGCTTTACTCAAAGCGAAATGGTTCCCAAAACATAATTGAGAGTAACAGGAGATTGGGTATTACAACGGGAATAAGGGGGTTAATTTCTCTGCCACGGTGTTTTCTAGCCATCCTCTTCCTAACATAGGCTCTCCGTTGTTCCGGTGCCCACTGAGCTTCCTCCACTCCTTGGGCAAGAATCAATGGTGGTGGTTGCTGGTAGGGGCACTTGGACCTCCAAGATGTTTGGGGAAGACCCATTGAGAAGACCCTTTTGAGGAAGAAAGAGGAAACCCATCTTCTGAGAATGGAGGGATTAGGGCACAGGATTGGAGGGTAGTCCCAATTGAGGTAGCAGGGGATTTGGGTGGCGATGAAGAATTGAGAGTGGAGGGTTGGGGTGGTTGTGGGGCTGGTTAGGATGTGGGTTAAGGCTTGGAGCCTCTGTTCCCACGTTGTGTCTTCCATGGGAGAAAGAAACCAAAGGAAAGGAAGCTAAGAAAGATAGTGGTGTAACTGCGTAATCAGTAGACACGTTAAGCTCGGTTCACTACGCAAGTATAACTGTGTGGTCCAACCCATGTTTGAAGTTTAATAAAAAAAAGTTATATAATGAGCTTATTTCTTAAAAATAAAAATCTAAGGGTATATTGTGTATATATTTTTATTTTTATTCACTTTCCTTAAAATAGATTCGCATTTCCTTTTAAAAAAATAAAAATTGACATGTATATATGCACACTGTCTAATAGGCATTTTCAAATTAAAAAACAACTATTGATATTTAACATAGAATTTTCCAACGAAAAACATTATTCAATCATATATTCAATCATATAGTAAAAGTTAGAGTGTGTTTGGAGTAAATGAAATTAACTGTGAAAATAATCAATTGTCTAAGAAAATTGATTTTTGTTTGGATATATTTGTTGTCAAAATTAATTTTTAAGATAATTTTAAGATGTGAAAAGTGATTTTGAAGCTTTTTGAAATAATGTCCAATTTTTAATAGAAGGACAAAAAACTTTTTCTTTTGTTAAAAGAATAATCAAAAGCTTTTTTAAGTACAAAATATAACTATCCAAGAAAATAATTTTTTCCAAACATATCCTGACCCTAATGATGAATAAATAATAAATTTTATAAAAAGATACAGGGTGAATATCACCCCGAGTATTCTGTATATACTAATTTTTATCATTCAATCATAGATATATGACTGCAAATATAAGTGATAAATATTCTTAAATACTACCTCCGTTCTGTTTAACAAAAACAAAAATAGTAATTTTTTTTCAATCTTAATTAAAAGATTTAATATTTTTTGTAGGAGTATTAATTATTAAGAAAATCGTGAAAGTTCTTTTTTACTCTGGATTTATTGCAAACAACTTATTCATTTCTTATGTTAATGAATGCATTAATTACATAGATGTTTTTAAGAAAAAATATTATTAATGTCTCTTCCTCAATCATCTCTTTATTCATTTTGGTTTTTTCTACCATGTCAATTTCTTTACACCTTTAAAGTTTTAGTTTTCATAATAACAAATCACACGTATGCGAATGCCTAGTAGCATGTAATTCAGGATTCGTTCAGACTTCAGAGACATGTACATGCGGAAAAGAGTTTGAAGCTGCGATAAAATTCCAAGTATTCTCGTCAACTTTTGATAGCATACAGGATCAAAACTAAATTTGCCCACCATCACTGAGAAACGTACCACATGCTCTTCGACCATAATTGCTGGAAGAAATTTGTCAACTATCACTGTAGAGTAACATCCAGGCACTCATTAATGGAAAGATGATTAGAGCAGAAGCCTGAAAACATGTACTTTTGGTCAAAGAATGATACAACAAAGTAATAACGATCTGCTAAATTCAAGTATTCAGTCATCTAAGACATCTAGATTTGATAAGTAAACTGAAAGCTTTGAGCGTACCAGAAAGAAAACCAATTCATCATTTGCAAGTGACGCAGTCAATTCATTACTCTTCATCAGATCTTTGATTAAACCTTGAAGCTACACACAAATCAGAGTTAAAAAACTTGTTTCTGCATGGCTATTGTATTTCTTGAAAGAGGAATGCATTATCGATCAAATATTAACTAAAAAATATATATTTTCACGCAGACCTGATGGTGATATTTTATGGTCCACGAAGAGAAGCTCTTCAGCTGATTCATAGCCCCTGAGATGAGTGAGCTGAATATAGTCCTTTCACCAAATACATAGGAATCCAACGCCGGAAGATGCTCAACAAGGCTGTTGATAAACTGTGGAACAAACAAAAATACGTAAAGGAACATGAGAAATTATGATTAATGGCATATATAAATGTGTTCATTGCTAGGAATCCTCGGCAATCTCACATTTCAAACACACAAATGCCATTGCAGACCAGATAAAGTATTACATATCTTTGCAGTAACAAATTAGTCTGTAGTTCTCCAACTAATTATCTGAAATATTTAATTTACCTCCAAGAATGTGCATCTTGTTGAGCTCATTGGCCCTAGAGCCTTTAGAGTCCTCATCTTTGCAAGAGAGCAAGCACACGTGCAAGAGAGAACAAAAATGAGAAGTTTAGTAAATACAAACAGAATATTGTAAAGCTGTTAAAATTTGCAAAAATATGTAAACTAGAAAATGGACTTAATATACTTTGGTAATGTGGAGAGCCTGCTCAAGATGCTGAATTTGAATCCACTGTTCAGTCACAATGTCACCCATCTGAATGAAAATTATGAATAACATCAACTAATGCAAGGATACATAATCTATCTCAACCAAGCCTCACGTTTAAGTGTCGGAAAAAAATAATAAATTGCATACAAATTAAGAAAATTCGTAATTGGGCATTTATATAAAGTGAAACCTTTGTGAGCTACAATGTAATATACACATTAGAATGGATTGTATATATTCCTAAACCATATTTTTATTCACAATGATACTTATGTTTCAATTTGTTGTGTCATGCCCGCCAGTGCTACACTGAAGAGCTTGCTACTTAGTTGTTCACTAGGAAAGGTCAAGTTGGAAAATTTCCTTTGCGCGACAGCATAGTTAACTTGTGCACATGCCATTATTTTTCCTTCTTGTTGATAATTCCTACCCAAAGAACAGAAAACGGACAATATTTCACATAGACCCCCCTTTGAGAAAATAATACAATGCAAAAATCCAAACACCAAAATAATTTTGGAATCAACAAGAATATTATAGAATGATCAAATGTATTTCAGAAATAAATGACATCTTCTGTAGAATACTTGCAGTTGTTCTCTCCATACTGAAAAGCGCTTTGAAAGGATCCTCACTCTACAGTTCTAGATGTATGCACAAAATTCTAGGGCTATACGTATGTCTTCGAATAAAGATTTCAGTGATTATTAAGGATAGAATAGAATACACAATTCATTGCTTAGGATACAAACTTTTGGGAAATCGTTCATTTCCTTGGTATGGACCACAGTCACCACCAAAACCAGAAGATCTAAAATACTAATTATCAGGTCATCTATGGGGAAAAAAACAAATAAAAATAATAGTTGACAGTATAGACAATGCATAAACCTTTTCAACTGTTGAAGTAACCTCTTCCAGCCTCTCTTCTGTATCTTGTGCTTTAGATTTTAAAATATGGAGATCAAAGTTGTTCCTTCTCAAGGTAGACCAAAGAAGTTGAACCTATGCATTTCCAAGCCTATTTCTCAAATCTGTTGAACTTTCAATTAAATCCAAAAAATTAAATTCTCTAAATTATTTACTGCTATATGAACAATCAAAAGAAGAAACCGGGGAGGGGGGGCGGGGATTTAGGGAACCTCTTCCTCCATAGCTTTAAGCTGTCTCTCTTTTTGCAATGAATCAACCTGCAGAAAGCATAAGACATGGTTCTCAAATATATTTTTTTAAAAAAAAAGAAGAAGAAGAAGGATTAATAACCAATTTCAAGCTAGTCATAGTAGTATTCCCAATCAACCAACCATGAACTATCAAAAGAAGGAACTAACATCAACTTGTCTTGGTAACACATATTGGATCAACTGGGTCAATTGGGTTAAAGTAGCAAAATAGTAACTATTATCTATTAATTAGAAAAGTAAGAATATTCATAATGCTTTTGCTTTTCCTTTTGTTGTATAGGTCTATAGGGGGAGAGGGACGGTGGTGATGCAGGAACCAATAAGGAGCAAAGTCAGAGGGAAATAATAAAATTATTTCAGAAAGGAACCGAAGTCAACAGGTTATTGCTTTTCTCATAACTATATGACTCGAAATACAGTGAAAAGTACTTGAGAAGAATAGAAGAAGGGGAACGGGAAACCTAAAAATTTTGAGTTCTCAGAAAGTATGAAGATGGCAAGGTGGAAGGGAAAACCTTCATCCCGGAGAGAGTAGATTGTAGATGATGAATTTTTTCGGACATTTCATTGATTCTCTTCTCACATTCTTCCAGGTACAAGTCCCTTTCCTTTAACTTTCCATTGGTTTCTTCAAGAACCGATTCTGCATTCAAATTATTCCTCAAGCGATACAAAACAAAGGAAAAAGGAGCTAAGTAGTTGTTACCTAAGTTATACTTCGTAGTGATACATATAACATGAATTACAAAGTTGAATAGTGAAAAATTAAGATGAGTGTGATTACCTAACTGAGCGATTTTGAGGTTGATTTCGTCGATTTGGGAGGTAAAGTGATCGATTGGTTGAGCTGAAACTGAAAGCGAAGAGTGAAAGAAAGCTAAAAATATGGCAATGGAAGGAAGGAGATACTGCAGCGCCAACGCCATTGTGATGCTGCTCTGCTCTCCGCAAGAGCACACTGAAGAGTGAAGACCTCGAGTGTTTCCTTTTGATTCAACGAATCATACTGCACTGCCACCTCGAAACTAATTTGTAATTTCAGACACGAAATAATAGTAATCGTATCGACTATTTCAAGAAACTACTCCTATATCTCTCCATAAACTAAAACAAATAGCCTTAAACGTAATTACAGATAATTTTCAATATTTAATATTGAAAACTATAGTAAAGTACTTAATAATTTTCATCTGTATTAAACAACATTGAACAAACAATATCATTTGTTAAAATTTAACAATTCCTTGCTTTTAAGATTTTTTTTGTTAATTTTAATTTTAGAAAGATTTTTTCAATAAGAATAAAGCTTTTTATAAGCCAGCAAAGATATTATTAGAAGGAGTACCGGAAATATTTTAAAAAAATTACATCAAGATACCGGAACAATTAAACAACACAAATACAACCCATATATAAGACATAGGCACCTATCTAAAAAAGAAAAAAGGGTAGGAATTTTTTCTAAAATAAATTATGCAAAGTACATAATATAACTCAACACAAATTTTCTTGAGTTAATTCAGTTCAGATTTCATTTTAAAAATTACATAATTCAATCCAACTCATTTATATTTAGTGGATTCGAATGTAAAATCTTTTTATAATTTAAACCGAACTAACTCAACCTAAATTCATCCCTAAATTCAATACATTATATCGAGTGATATCATTATTTTTTATGGTATTATTTTAAACTCGTTATAAAAATGATGTGTTAACATGATCATTTAACATATAGGAAAAATATTGTAAAAAAAATCAAAATGATATGTTATATATTATATATTGTTATAAAACCTGAGAGGTTATATCACTGAAAAAAAAAAGAGACTGAAATCATACATTTATTATTAATCATACATGATGGACAAAATGTATTATTAAGAAAAAAAATAAGGAATGCAAAAGGAAAAAGAAAATGTCTATAATATATTAGATCTTTTTTGAAGAAAAAATATTTATTTTATTTTAAGATTTTGTTTTCCTCGAGTTATTACTTTTTAACTTATAAGAAAAACTTTCTTAAGGTAAAAACTCTAACTCAAAATATGTAATTCAAATAAATATACTACCCCTTTTTTTTTTTCCAATTGTGCTTCGTGTTTTGTTTAAAGCATGTAACCCTAAAAACAAATCAAATACATGTATTTTAGACATAACTAATTTCTTGTTTTCTATCGAATATAACCCTAAATGTGATCTAACACAAAATGTTCAATATTTTTTTTTTAAAAAAAAAAACAGGTAAATAATTTCTTATGAAAAAAATCTCCCACGTAGAATTTGAAAAGAAGAAAAATTAGTTTATTGATCCTTCATTTAATTTTAATGAAGAAGAGAAATATAAATTTTTAAATAATATATGGTCAATTGGTCGTGTAAATTTTAACATAAGTAAACGTTTGTTTCAACTAAACTACAGTATCATCATGACATAATCTATCATTGATTGAAAACAAAAATAAAGTTGGAGAAATCAGATCAATGAAAAAACTCCATCCTAAAAAAACAATAGTTTAAAAGAATAGTTTAAAACTGACCAAAAAAATAAAAACAGAAACTTACTTGATCTAGTGAAAATTAACGATTAAATAGAAGTAATTTTGGAGGAAATAAATTTTTACTTCAGTCATGTCTATACCAGAATCCCAAATTATTATAAATGGACGTTTGTTTCAAGGGATAAAAATATATTTTTGAGTATTTTATTGTCAGGAATATATTCATAGTAATGTTTATTCTCAGACATCTTAAACAAATTGTTTGATTTTGTTTTTGTTTCTAAGAATCTTTTAAAAAAAATTCAATAAAATTTAAAATTTATTTAATTTATAATAATGTTACATGTAATAATATGAAAATATTTTTATTGCATATAATATTATTTATTTATTTTAATTATTTAATCAATAAAAAAGTAAAAAATAACTAGTGGAAAGACAACAATGTAATGAAATTATATAGATCGAAAAAAAAAATACTATGAATTAGATACATACATGGACAACTTAGAGGGCGTTAGCTTCGAGGAATAAAAAATATTTTTAGGCATCTTATTTTTGATAATTTTGTATATTTCTAAAAGTGTGTATTTTGAGCATTTTATAAGAGAGTGTTTGATAAAATTAACATCATTAAAAATAGTTTTTGAATTTCAAATGAAAAATTCAAAAAAGAAAAATAAAAAAGTGATAGTTACAAGTAAAATGTAAAATAACTACCTATATTCAGTAACTTATCCATCTTTCACATGAGAATGAAGATTACAGAAAATATAAAAAAAAAATATTCCTGAAAATAAATAATGTCTGAGATTCTTTTTTTTAAACCTAGAAATAAACTTGAGAATATCACGCCCCCTAATAAAAGTACTTTAGAGTTTCCCAACTACTTTTCAAACAGACTAAGAACTTACTTGAACTTTTGTTGCCTTTCCATATTTTTATTTTAGGTCAACTTTTGTTTTTGTTTTTTACCTGAATAAAGACCAAATATAAAATCTTAAAGATCCATAATTTCTTATGTTATGAGATCAGAAAGGACATCGGCAGGGCTCAATTTTCCAAGTCCTCTCAGCATACTCTTGAATGGTCCTGTCACTGCTAAATCTCCCAGAGCCGGCGACGCAAAGGATACTCATCTTGATCCACTTTTCTGGTTCAACAAATGCTTTATCCGCAGCAGCCTGTTATCATACTTAATCAAGGTTAAATCCTAACATTAAAAAAAATAAAATAAACCGAACAGTAATATGGATGGTTTGTAGACTGCTCTGAAGAATACGAGAATTACCTGTGCCTCAAGGTAACTGCCAAAATCAGAGCCAAGGAGATAGAAATCATTACCAACTTCCACCGTATCACATAAGGATTTAAAGTAGTCTTTATGGCCAAAATATCCATCTCGAACCATCCTAATTGTTTTATCAGAATAATCACAGCCAGTCATTGAAAGAAATGAATTGAACAATTGGGAGTAATATTTCCTTTCTTTAATAGACTTTTTACTCTAGTCATTAAAAAATATGTTAAATTGTTATTAGAAAACAATTGAATGACTAAAATGAGATCGGAAATTTTATCTGCATCTTTTAATAACTAATTTAATCTTATTAAAAATGGATTTTTTTTCAGACCTCAACACACGTGCAAAGTGTAGAGGCACTCTCAAAGTAGATCCTTTTTCACGCAGCTCAGCAACTTCTTCCACTTTCGCACCAAAGAGAAACTGAAACAAGGATAGATATTTTGAACTGAAGCTGTTGAGTCAACGTTGTTAGCATGAAGACAAGTTTCCCGGAATGATCAAAAAAAGTATCCATTATCGTGAGATAATACAATTATCGTAAAGCTTCTTGAGTTTGAGATATGACTTCCATCGAACAGGCAAACAAGAAACCAAGAATGACTTAAGTCAAGGCAACTGGCAACTACATGATTTTATCCCCTCTAGGAAGCAGGATACTTGGTCATTTAAAAGCACCATAGGAGAAAGCAAGTCTAATAGATGAAAGGAATTTAAAAATATGCCCAAGTAAATGTAACGTGAAAACATCATGTAAGCTATCACTCACCAAGTTATCCGAACCTATTTCTTCAATTATTTCTACCGTTGATCCATCTGCTGTAGCTAAAAGTAAACATCCATTCATCAAAAATTTCATGCTCCCAGTTCCTGATGCTTCATGTCCTGCAGTGCTATAGGATAATTTTTGCTGTCAATATACAACAATCCTGCACTGCACATCTCAAAACAAAAAGTTAAAAAAAGAAGAGGGAAAATACGAAGTTGTCAACCAAACTGCCCGATGTGTCACTTGGTATATGTGAACGCATTATTATAATATTACAACATCATTATGGGTGCTTTTCATTAACTAAATAGTAAGAACATTGTAGTTTTTGGTTTAAAAATGGTGACGGGACAGAACATAAACAAAACATAAAACACAAGACAAAAATCTAAAAAAGTGTTGATTAGAGGACAACTCCTTGTCTCCAGTGGCTGTAACACCCCGAAAAGTCAACGTTACTCATCAGTTTGGCTAAACCCCATCTAAGCAAATGCCAAACAACCAACAAGCCCAATCGAGCTCATACCCAGCACAACCCGTCACTCCACTTCCAGAACTGCTTGTATAGTGCATTCACCACCAATTCGTAAACAAAACAAAATGCCGTATTGTGACTTAGTTTCATTTTTTATTATGCATCAAACGTACTCTAAGTCTAAGGAGACTAAGCCACAGAGAAAATGAAGACCGTTCTTGAAAGAGTGGGTGGCCTGTGTAAGTTCTTGCCCAAACTGTTTCGGATACTGGTTATAAATCATAACTTCAATTGAATTCAATGAAAAGATGTATCTTTCACGAAAGCTACCCCAGCTGTATCACCACTACTTGGTAGGAGCTTTACAAATATAAAGTATAATGAAAAATGAAGAAAAACAATGATATATAATCAGTAACATTCATGAGCACCAACAACAGCACAATAATGGAAGAGAGCATTAAACAACAAACCTTATATGTTGAGAAAGGTCAGCTCCTGGTATTACCAACTCAGCAACAGAGACATTATAGTCAGGGATGAAAACCTATTAAATCGAAGAGCCTGAATAAAAATGAGAGATTTGACAAAACAAATACAGTATACTGAACAGGCCCATTCTTTGTTGCATAGTAAGAAAAACAAACAGAAAGAGCAAGAGTGACGTAAAAAAACCACCACAAGAACAGATGTAACTTGCCAGTTTCAGAAGATCTCCAACATTAGTGTCATTATTGATTTTCTCCGCCACAACATGACAAAGTTTGATAATCTTCTTTGCAATTTCATAACCTGGAGCAGCTTTCCCTCCAATTATGCAAACACGAGGTACAACTTTCCTCCTGTCACTTTTGTCCATATTCTGAAAAAAAAAGCAAGTAAATACAAAACATTAGTTGATGCCTCAGTATAACTTCAAATGGAAAGTGATGATCAGTACATATGAAGGTAATTAGGAACTTAAACCGTAACTGGAAGGGATATCAGACTAAGACAACAAAAGCACAACTAACTGGGCATATTCTAGTGGCAAAACTATAAAGGCTTTATATTCCAAAGAAAGAACAATATATTTGGATTTTAGTGGGGAAAAAATTATTTTGCCACTTGCAAATAGCATTTTTTTTAATAGGCAAAAATGTGTCCACAAAGGTTCGAACTGAGAAGTTGCTACTCAAAGCTTCACTCCTCAGCCACTAGACCAACCTGTTGGATGCACAATTGGCATTTATTTATGAATAAGTTCCTTCAGCACCAAGAAACACATTTACCTTGATACAGTCATATCTATGGATTATCCCAAATATATTAAGCAACTGTCTTTTGTATTCATGTATACGCTTCACTTGAACATCAAACATTGCATCCAAACTGACCTGCAATTAATCAAACAAAAATTAACGCCTATAATCTATAAAGTAATGAAGGAAAGAAAATAGTTTAGGCAAAATTTATTTCACTAAAACCTTCACACCACTCATTGCTTCAATGTACTCAGCAAGCCTCATTTTATTAATCATTTTAACCTACAATATCAAAAGGATAGAAAAATAAATTAGAGCAGATTATACCTTGTTTTTCCTAACTTACTAATCCACAAAATAATATCTCGAACTTGAAAATTTACCATTTTCCATTCTTCATGGAAATCAGTATTGTTAACATGGTCTCTCAATCCGGTCAGAAGGTCAGCATTATGGATCCAAGCTTCAGTCCCTAGCCATTTTGATATGAGAGCACACAAACTGGGATTGCTCACCACAAGCCACCGACGCTGAAAAATATCAATTCACTAGATTATTAGCTGCTGCACGTGCAATCACAAACTTTTTTTAATGATCAATAGAGCAACGGTTGCAATTGTAGAGTTTCACAAACAAAATTTACTCTGAAGAGAAATAAGAACAAATAATTGTACTATAAGCATCTTGAACATATAAAGTCAATGGACCACTATTAATAGCCACAAGTTTTCCAACAACAGTAATTATAAGGAGATAACAAATTTCATATAGGGAAACAGGATATATATATAGTCACAGAAAACAATTCCATGAATAGACAAAGATAAATGTTACAAAAGAAAGCACCCAATTCAAGACCAAGCCACTTAAATCCTTTTATATGAATAGACACACATAGGAGGAGGTCAAACAATAGTTCCATCTTTACTGTAATAGTAATTGAAATTTTCTACCTGAGTTACACCATTTGTCTTGTATTGAAATCTTTCGGGCCACAGCTCATAGAAGTCCTGCAAAGTTGAACCAAGAATTAATTATGTTATGATTTCACAATCAGCCAATGCAATGAGGAATTAGGGACAATGAAGTTATTTGGCATAATTAACTCATACCTTAAATGTTCTCATTTTCAATGTATCTAAATGTAGTTTTGAAACACCATTCACAGTGTGGGAGCCAACAATTGACAAGTTGGCCATCCGTATGCTCTGCAAATCCAATACATAATCAAATTACCAAAAACTATTTATGATGTAAATGTATAAAAATAATACATTAAACAACACTTTAACTAATAAGATATTCAAGAACACAAGCACCATGACTACAGATATCTTATAATTTGCAAACATTTTCTCAACAGACTTGAATTACTATCACTAAATGCAAAGAAAAAAAAGTCGATACATGCAAAGAGATAATATATATCCAACTATAAGTTAAAAGATTAAGCATTGACAGGTTGTTCTAGAATACCTTCATAGCACCTTCTTCAACAATTGACATTCGGGATAGTCGGTCGTAATCTAAACCAATCTTTTTCTTCAAATCCTCCACAAAATTAAAATTTATTTCATATAAAATCTGAAAAGAGGCAGTAAAATATTTGTTAAAAAATTGCATGAGAATAAAATGTTTTGAAAAAAAAGGAATTGCTTTTTATGAGAACATATGAGTAGGACAAAAACATTTAGATTCATCAACATTATCACTATGGATTACCGAAGTTTATGGTTCAACATGGAAGACTGCTTAAAAAAAAGTGCAAACTGCAGTCAAATGTTTCCATGTTTTAACAAAGTAAAGGTTAAAAAAGGATCAAACATATCTGTTTTCTTCTGTTTAATTTTCTATGGTGAAGTACACACACACATAAAAATGCTACTTAAAAATACAGAAAGAATACATCTTAGTGAACATACCTGTAAATGACGAGGGAGAAGACTGCCAAGCAGATCAACAGGGATTTTCTCAAGTCCTTCAGCTACCACAGTGTGGGTAGTAAAAGAGAAAATTTTGCAAACAATGTCCCATGCTTTATTCCAGCCCAAATGTTCTTCATCAACTAATATTCGCATAATCTCCACAATTGAAAGAGATGGATGGGTATCATTTAGATGGAGAGCAACCTGATTAGAGGAAAGGCAAAAACTTAAGTAGCAAGACAAGCGAGAACACAATTATGACACTACTGACCAGCTAAAGCATGAAACAAATTTTAAATCATCTACTTTCACCAATATACTGAATCAACAGATAGGCATCACTAGCAGGGAGACTAATGAGATGGAGAAATGGCCATGACATAACCTGGAATTTTGAATGGCCAGTAGAAATCTAGAATCTTCTCACCGTATCAGAGGAATGATATAAGGGAAATAAAAAAAATATGATCTTACATAGTTGTGTTTAGTTTCGTGGTTATAGAATTGATTCTGAGTAAAATTGATTTCAAATAAAACTGATTATGAAACAACGTGATAGAATTCAAAATCAAGTTTGATCTACATGGAACCATGGTTTGGCCACTTCATAAGTGTTCTAAACACAAATGTCTTGCAATAGTGACTAATCATCATACCAACTATTAAATTAACAACCAAATGTGCAAGCATAAAATATTTGACGATGAACCTTCTCTGGCAATTCATCGAAGTTATTATGTGCTTCTTTGAATCTTCGGATGATGTCTTGTAACGATGCTGAGACAAAGAAATATTGTTGTTTCAATCTCAACTCCTTCCCCTGAAAAACACATTCAAAGTGGTAAAATAGAATATCAATTCAGCTCTCTCTTCAAAATGAGGGAAAATCATTATACACTATACAGCAAATAAATATCCAATCCGTGAAACAGTGACTACAAAACACTTCCTAATGTAATGTTTCTACCAACTGCTATGCCAATGAATGCAATCAACATTGTGTGGAAGACAACAAAAACGAACTAAAGTAGAATGCATGGAATCTTAACAAGGAGACCTTCAGAAACAAAACATACTAATGCACATCAAACAGGGAAAACCTTGAGAAAAAATAAGTAGAGGAAAACAATATTCCTTTGTTTGTTTAACAATTGGCTAGCACCAACACTAAGTCCCTTCACTGCATATTCACCCATATATTTGGCAGGCAATAAATCTACTTTTTTACATAAATTATCTAATATAGTGAGGAAACAATGAAAATATAGTAAGTAATCTAAATTTAAATGAAAGACATATAGGAATTATTAAATTCGGGCATAGGCCTAACTCACTCTCAAAAGTTAACTCATATGAGAAGGATTGTCACACCTTTTATATACTCTATGGTGGTCATATTCCTAGCCGATGTGGGATTTCTTAAAATCTTAAGAGGAGTCCATGGATTTTAAGAGATAAACCCATAACGAAATAAAATGGCAACGCTAGCTTTCATTATCATGCATTGAGATTTGAGACAAAGCAAAGAATACAAGCAGTACAAATTCTGAACAAAAAATAGTAAAAACTATATGACTATTAAAAATAAAACAGAAAGAAAGAGAAAAGTCATACCTGATGAGAGCGGTCATCTGGATACAAAACATTACTTATAGTTTCAGCTCTTTGTCTGTTGACAACAGAATTAATGTAGTCTCCAGTGTTATAGGCCTCCTACAAATTATAATAGGTGAAAGGGTTCAATTGTTCACCAGTACAAAACAAGAGATATGCCAAATTAAAACCAAAAAGAATGGACAAAGGAAGATCACATTTCATCTGATTCTAAGCCGCCAAGTTCAACATGGGGAAAGGTATGACCGTATGACCATAAAGGGTGATTAACCTAAATTGAACTATTCATAGTAAAAGCCACAAACATAGAACTTTTTTTTTTTACTTACATATGAATCTCATATTTGAAGCATGCATTTATTTATAAGAAAAGAATTACCAAATCAAATTGGTTACCAGGCTTAGCAGCCCATAGACGAAGGTTGATGGTATTCCTTGTCCCATAACCAGGTATTGGGTTATCATAAGCCACAGCTTCTACCTGGGAACATATTACCAAATAAAAAAATTGAATTAGGTCTACCTTTCTCTGGAAAAACAAGCTACTATGAAAATTATGAACGTTCCACATCCAAAACATATGCAACACATGTAGCAGTAGGCATAAATCTAAAATTAATTGAAAAGATTTTCTTGAATAAAATCATTATTACAAACCAGGTTACATATATCACACGTACCATCTCTCCAGGGATCCAAACTTTTTGTTTTTCTCCATTAATATCTACCTCTTCAACAGTCCCATAGAACTAATCCATGCAGTATCACACAGAGAGACAGAGACACAGTCAATTTGTAATTTTCAGATGATAAAATGAAGAAAAGGCAACATCAGAAGAAAACCAGGGCAAGACAGAGAGAAGACTGGCAAACCTTCACTTCATATGTTACATGAATCCGCTCTATCTCCCAAGGGTTTCCAAAGTTCAGCCAATAATCAGGTTGTTCATGTTGAAAGCCATCCACTATAATCTGACGAAACAACCCATATTCATAACGCAGCCCATAACTGCAAAACAAAGATCAATTCTACAAAACTCATATGACAGCACCCAATCTTTAGATTAGAGGCATATTTGTTTTCCATACACCGAAGAGAAAAAATGAGTATACTTCTGTCAGTCTGTGCAGTTCTAGAATTATGTAGGTGATTTAAAAATAGGCATGGGAATGAGAAAAAAGTATAAACACAGTAAAACTAACTCCTCAGATGGATATAACTCTATATGGTGCTGGTTTGTTTCAAAGGCATAATTACTAAAGAAGCTGGTGAAAGGCAATTGCTGACAGTAAACAGCTGAACTACCCAATTCGTGCAGTTTTAGGAAAAACACTCTCATAATGTGAACCATGATTTAGAAAGAACTGAGCTATGTAGGGAAAATTATAATCAGATAAGTATCTTCATACAAATACATTATATAAAATAACGTTGAGACTTGGAAAAGCTTTGGCATGACAACAAACTGTTTTCATAAAAGCATTAGATATCCACGTTTATAAAGCCAACTTCACAGTTCACAGCCAATATCTATGTTCAAAATCTAAACTGAAAACCGGGTGGCGAAAACATGAATGTTTCAAACATTTTAGACAAATTTTACAACAAATCACAAAGTAACACCATACCCCCATGCAGGATAGTCCAAAGTTGCTAATGAATCCATTTGGCAAGCTGAAAGACGAGCCAGGCCACCATTTCCTAGGGCTGCATCTCCTTCCTTGTCAAGGATGTAGTATTAATGTACATTAAGGGATATAAATAACCACCTTGAGTGCTCACCCTGAGGTAATAGTACTACAACAGTACAGTGGAGAATACAAATATATTAGATTAAATGTTAACAACACCTGCTCTGCCAAAACTTCGAACTCAAATCCAAGTTGGCTTAGGGCCTCTGCATATTGGTCCTGAATGCCAAGATTAATGACACTATTTGACAAAGAGCGACCTGATATCCAAAAAAAAAGGTATACTTAAAATTTGGATACAAGAACAGCCTAATTTGTATATTTTCACAAGCATAACCATCGATTATCCATTTACCAGATGAAATAAATTTATTTAATCGTTTGGCTTTGGCATGGCATAAATCTTAAAGAAATTTTCAGACTGCTTTAGTGACCTTCAAATTTAAATCATCTGGGTAGAATATTTAAATCAACTTGCATAGTGCAGCATAATTGGTAAAATCAAAATATTATATAATCCAACTATTACTAGAAAATTCTAACACACTATCACATGAAAGTCAACTAAGCAGATGACAATTAATTTGCTGAAATGTAACAAAGAGCAAACTTTCCATTACCTGTTTAAACATACTTTCATACCATAGTACGGACTAAGGAGCCATTTGACCTAATAATGTTTAACATGTCAAGCAAGGTCCTACTCATAGTAAAAGCATCATCATTAGAAGTTTAGAACTCTAAAGTTAGAATCTAATGACTTTGCACACACATCACAAGTTTTAAACTGATATATTCATGTATTTCCCAATTTCAAAAGAGAAAACACTTGAACGTAAGTTTTACTCTTTCTTCTCTTTTTGGTCCTTGGCCTGGGTATCCTTACTGGCATTAACGTGAAACTAACACCTTAGGGGCTGATGCCACTAGGAGTCCCTTCCAACAATTGCCTTCTGGCTTCTGCAAGATTTGAAATTTGGGCCAACCCTTGAATGGTTTTCTTACCACTAAACCAAAGCCTTATTGGTGAAATTTCTTATATTCTACTACTTCATCAGGTCAGACAAGTCAAGAAACTTATACTTGCAAAATTTATAAAAAAAATTAAAGTAACTTGGAGAAAGATAAATGTGAAATAAAGGTTAACCAAGGATATTTATCGTAACATGCCAATTACAATTTAGGGAATCACTTTAAGTACCCATAAGAAATTCAAGTGAGAGGAAGTAAAGGCGCTTAGATTTTGTCCTCTTGAAGAAAATGTGAGTGTCGTGCCAGCGTTCAATCAACCGATCTCTTACACTGTGTGACAAAGCCTACAAATGGCATTACAAAAAATCATTTTCTAATTATAACCATTTAACAAAATGACCAACGGCAGGCCAAAGCATTTCAATATATTATTTGATGCCCTGTATAACCTATAAGGCTGCAATCTAAGAATATCAAACAGATCAAATTTAATAGGATAAGCTTTGACTTTCCATCCCTGAAGATTGAACTCCTTCTACACTAAAGTTAAAAAATGCACGTATGAATTACAAGATGCCATATATTCCTTTAAGGGTTCGGTATTCATACCAAAAAATCATATAAGATTATCAAAAGGACACGTCTGTCATCAAAATTACCTTGCCACCTACTTGTCCTCTCTGCATTCTTTAATAAATGAAACTGTTGTATTTAGGGTCAACTAGTTTTCCATTAGGAATGTCACCGAGAATTTTAATGAGATTTCAACATCACCAATTTCCGTCAATAAACTTGAAATCTAAAGGTGGGATGAGGTTTTCTAATAAGCAGAGCACGATCCAAACAAATACGTTGGGAGATTTTTTTTTTTTTTTTGGAACTCTTCTTACTTATTGAGCTGCTCGGCAGGTGACTGTTAACAGAGAAGTCAATCTCTTAAGGTATGGCTTGACTTCACTTCTCACGTATCAATAAATTGTAGACATAATATCAATAATTAATGGTTAACCAACCTAGTTTATATTTCGATAATTTCTTGGCTTCGGACACACAAGTTGTGTGCACAAGGTTTACACAAAAACTTCATGAAACGAAGTGTTCAGAAATTGGGGAGTACCTTCGTTACATTACAAATCTAATGATACTGAATTTACTCATTGACATAGTCACGTAGTGCATCCATTAAGAATTCACTCTTATTTTCTCTCTTCCTTATCTGACACATCTTTTCCACACTTGCACTTGCACAGTTGCACCACTTACACGTCAAAATGAACTAGAGCAAAATGCAAAATAGCACATACTAAACCAAAAGCGTTTAAGTTTAGAGACACGTCACCTGGTATGCTTCAAAATCGTCAAAACTAAACCGGGATCTGGCCACCGTATACTCAACATGGTGAAGAATATCCTTTTGAAGACTGAGAGGATCGTTTTTCAGAAACCCGTCCATTAAGCTAAACATTCTCTCTGCTTTTGCCCTACGCTCCCCAAGCCCCTCAAATCCAGGCCTTCTGACCACAATCCCTCGGTTAGCCGTTGACTTAGCGACTGAAATCGTCCCATCGTCGCCGCCCCCAATGGCCTCCGCCAAAGCTCGCTTGATCCTCTCCAAGCTCTCCGAGTCCTCGATTTTGTTCCCATGGGAATCAGTGACAAAGAACTTCTTGACGAAGAAGTCGCCCTCGAATTCAACTGTGGCCCTGTCGATATTGAGGCCGAGGACCTTGAAAACCCTGGTTATGACCTGAAGGAGGCCGATGCGGTTTCGAGCTCGGATCACGAAGGCGGTGGAGTCGCCGGAATCGGAATTGTCGACGGCGATGGTAGAGGGGGAAGATGTGGACTCGTTGATAGAAGCTTGCAAACGGGAATTCCGGCTAGTGGTGCTGCAGGGTAAGGGTATCGAAAGCGGGGAGAACTCTGTGGGAGATGGAAATGGACGGAAGCAATTGAGTGGATCTGAGAATGAGTGTTTGAGGAGAGGAAACGAAATGGTTTGCATTTTCAGGAATTGAAAATTTCCCGGGAAATTTGATGAAGAAGGGTTTAGGCGTTTAGCGTAAATATGTGAGTGAGTGGTATGATGAGTAAGGTAGTAGCGGGAAGCGTGCTATCCTAACTACTACTTTGAAAAGGGGTTTTACCTTTCCGATTATAGGAAGCAAGAAGCTCATGCATTCATTACCCAAAATAAAAAAGAAAAAAGTAAACTACTTTTTGATCCTTTTCTTTCTTAAAACTTTCTTGGGTTATGCTAAACAGTATTCATTAAATGATTGGAGTTATTATAAACAGTATTCATTAAATAATTTTTAAATTTTAAAATATTAAAATTTATTATTTTTAATAAAATATTATTATTTTTATAATTTTAACTAGTGTCCCAAGACATAACCCAACTTTTTTTCTCTCCATTTTCTTTTCACTCACTCTTTTTCATCTCATTTTCTCTCATTCCCACTTCTGTAGTCCAAAACAATAGATTAAGTCCAACAAAAAGGTGCTTATAATACTAATTAAAATGTAATAAATATATTTTATTTGATATTTTTTTAGTAACATTTTTATTTGATACTTTGAAATAGTAGTATTTAAAAAGTTTATTTTAATTATGATTACGATATGTTTTTTGAATATGTATAAATTTATCTTTTTAATTAGTGTTTTCTATCGGTTGAATTCAAATAATTCTCTCGCTAAAGACATAATATATATACCTCTACTATTTCATCAACAATATTGTTGATATATTTTAATAACTTTTTTTGATAATAAGTTATTTCAATTTTAATAAAAAATTTACATTTGCATCAGTAACAAGTTCTCTTAAAGTAATTGTTTTCATTTTTTAAATTTTATAATTATAATCATTTTTAAATGAGGTAAAACAGTTTTATTTAAATATATTTTTACCATCACACTGTACCTCGATTTAGGTTTCAGTGTATGTTTTTAAAATGATTAATTTTCTATCTGAGAATGGAGTGAAAGGATATAAAAGACTAAAAGAGTTATGGGAGAAAAAATGTTGAAAAAAGCTGAATTGAAAATAATCCAGGTGGCACCTTAAAATATAGGGGCTGGCTAAAGCAAGCAAAGCCTTGTCGTGGGTCCACTAAAATATAGGTGGCACCTTCAAACATACCTTCACAAAAAACGCTTGTATTGTTTTGGGTTTGTATCCCTCGAAAGTTCTACATTCATCTGGGTTCTTGCTGCATAGCGCACCTTCTAGACAAATCCCTCTCATTCTCCTTCTTCGTTATCAAAATCTGAATATATCTTCTTCCCAGTCAGCCTTTTTATTTTAGGATAAAAGCTTGAACCTTCCATACAGGGCAATTAAGCCAATTCGAGACCAAAGCAAGTTTCAACAGAACCAGGAAAGAATATGGGCGTCGACTACTACAAGATTTTGCAGGTAGACAAGAATGCCACAGATGAAGAGTTGAAGAAAGCTTACAGGAAGCTTGCAATGAAATGGCACCCTGATAAGAACCCCGACAATAAGAAAGACGCTGAGACTAAGTTCAAACAGATATCTGAAGCCTACGAGGTAACTTTATCTATTCCATCCTTCAATTGAATAGATACAAAATTGGGTATCTCTGAGACTGTGATTATACAAGAAACAACGGTTCGTGTTTGGGAATTTCAATCTTTTCAGGAAATTTTGCTAATTTCTGGATATTGGCAAGTGCAGGTTCTGAGTGATCCTCAGAAGAGAGCAATTTATGATCAGTACGGGGAAGAAGGGCTTAAAGGTCAAGTGCCACCTCCCGATGCTGGTGGGGCTTCATTCTTCCAAACTGGTGATGGCCCAACAACGTTCAGGTTCAATCCCAGAAATGCAGACGACATTTTTGCTGAGTTTTTCGGCTTTTCAAGCCCGTTTGGAGGAATGGGTGGCGGCGGCAGCATGAGGGGTGGATCCAGGTCATTTGGTGGAATTTTTGGTGATGATATATTCAGTTCATTTGGAGAAGGAAGGCCTATGAGTCAGGGTCCACGCAAGGCACCTCCCATTGAAAATACATTGCCTTGCAGCCTTGAAGATCTCTATAAAGGGACTACCAAGAAGATGAAGATCTCAAGGGAAATTGCTGATGCTAGCGGGTAAGTATAAGTATTCTTTGCTTAGCAACTTAGTATTTTAATCTACTACAGTTGGATTTCAATGTTTCATGAACAGAATGGTTTATTTTGGTGAATTGCTTAAAATATGTCTCTTAATCTAAAACCAAAATTACATTATTGGTGTTTAGTTAGAATCAGAAGCTACACTTGAGCTGGGTGACCTATAATAGTTTAGTGTATAACCAGTGAACTTCTGTATGCAACTACTTTTCTGTATCTTCTGTCTCTTCACTTGTTCATTTGGTATATCATATATGAGTTCTTATCATTGGATAGATTGCTCTGCATACTGCAGTGTCAGTGATTCCTCTGATCGTCACTGTATTGAATGGTGGTAGCTTATAAAATTGATATGTTTAAATTGCTGTATTTTAATATGGTCAATGTAACATAAGGCCCATAACATATTGTTTTCTCTAGAAGTGCTATCGCCTATCGATTGGAAGTTGGAACTTCATTGAGGTGATAAGTGACCATAGTATATGATTTAGGAGACACTTTTTCAGGTTGGTGTAATGGGTAAAGTTGCCTCTATCAATGAGACATGTAGTTTCTAAACTCCCTATGCATGGAAGTGATGATGATCGGTGTTATTTTCATACATCATTTATCACTCAGTATTCAAAATGTGTTCAGTCTTGAGTTATTCTCCGTGAAATGGGGCAATAATTTGTTCAACCATCTTTTATTTTACCATATTGCATTGATTTAATTTCTCAACCTACTTTTGCCGGTTGCAGGAAAACATTGCCGGTGGAGGAAATCTTAACGATTGAGATCAAACCCGGATGGAAAAAGGGGACAAAACTCACCTTCGCGGAGAAAGGAAACGAGCAGCCAAATGTGATTCCAGCGGATCTTGTGTTCATTATCGATGAGAAACCGCACAGCATGTTCACAAGAGATGGTAACGATTTGGTTGTGACGCAAAAGATATCTCTTGCGGAAGCTCTAACAGGCTACACTGTCCGTCTTACAACTCTAGATGGAAGGAGTCTCACCATTCCCATAAACAATGTGATCCATCCAAACTATGAAGAGGTGGTTCCCAGGGAAGGCATGCCCATTCCAAAAGACCCTTCAAAGAGGGGTAACCTTAGGATCAAATTCAACATCAAGTTCCCGACGAGGTTGACGTCCGAGCAGAAAGCCGGAATCAAGAAACTTCTGCCGCCGTAATAGATTGGCAATGCAATCGTTGTAGAGTGTATCTTGTGTGTAGCCTTCATTGTGATCTCAGTCTTACTTTTCTTGCTCCTCTTCTTTTTTAAGATAGTTTTGATTTGTGTAGTTTGTAAGTAATAATGTCACAGTGTTATCTACGCCCATAAAAGATTGAGGTGCGACATTTTGATTTTTGAGATACAATGGATAAAGAGTACTTTAAATTTCTGTAATTGCAAAGTGTGCTGTTCAGTTTAGCTTTGAACGTAGTATCTATGTGATTCTGGAAATTAGTTTGGGCATGTTTGCCTAATTAAGATTACTAGAACTTGGAGTGAACATATTATATATAAAACTCTATTAGAAATTAAAATTTATGTAAATAATTAAAATATATTTTTTAAATTATCTAAATTATTTGAATTTTTTTTTAAGATAATGTATTATTCACTTTCAAGTTTCTAGCTCTATTTACATCATTTTTTATATGTTTAAAATAACAATAGTTTCTTTAGAGGTCGTATACTACACATGAAGAAAAAGTTATTTTTAAAATAGCAATAGTTTCTATAGAGAATGTGTATTACACTTGAAGAATATGATGTTTTTTAAAATTAAAACGAAAATGGGTTTTTCTAAATTATCAAAATTATTTGAACCTTTTTAAAGACAATGTATTATTCATTTTGAAGTTTATAGTTCAATTTAAATAATTTTTTATATTTTTAAAATTTCAACAATTTTTTAAGAGACTGTGTAATATACCCTTGAAAGAAAAGGGTATTTATCGAAATTAAAATGAAAACATGTACTTTAAATTATCTAAATTATTTATAGTTTGATGAAGAAAATGTATTATTCACTTTGAAGTTTCTAGCTCAATTTAAATACTTTTTAAAAATTGCAACAATACTTTTAGAGATTGTGTATTAAACACTCAAAGAATATGGTGTTTTCCGAAACAAAAATGAAAAAACATTTTAACATCACCTAAATTATTTGCAGCTTTTTGAAGACAATGTATTATTCACATTAAAGTTTCTAGCTCAATTTACATAACTTTTTATATTTTTAAATTGCAACAATTCTAAATGCTGTGTACTATTCAGTTGAAGAATATGGTGTTTTGCAAAATAAAAATAAAAACGCATTTGTTAAATCACCTATATTATTTGAAGTATTTTCAAGACAATGTATTATTCACTTCGATTTTCTAGCTCAATTTACATAATTTTATAAATTTTTAAAATAACAATAATTTTTTTAGTGATCATGTACTAATACTCGAAGAATATGGTGTTTTTCGAAATTAATATAAAAAAATATTTTTTAAACTACTTAAATTGTTTGAAGCTTTTTGAAGATAATATATTATTCACTTTGAAGTTTTTAGCTAAATTTAAAGAATTTCCTATATTTTTAAAATTGTAACAATTTTTTAGAGATCGTGTACTATGCACGTGAAGAATATGGTGTTTTTCTAAATAAAAATTAAAAAGTATCTTTTAAATAACCTAAATTATTTGAAGACAAGCTATAATTCACTTTGAAGTTTTTAGCTTAATTTACATAATTTTTTATATTTTTTAAAATTGCAATATTTTTTTTAGAGATTGTGTTCTATTACACTTGAAGAACAAGGTGTACTACGAAATAAAAATTAAAACATGTTTCTAAATTACCTAAATTATTTGAAATTTTTTTTTGAGATCGTGTACACTTGAAGAATGGGGTATTTTTCAAAATGAAAATGAAAACGTGCTTGTTAAATTACCTAATTATTTAAATTTTTTGAAGACAATGTGTTCTTCACTTTGAAGTTTATAGCTCAATTTAAAGAATTTTTTTCAAATTACACTTTTTTGAGAGATCGTGTACTATACACTTAAAGAATAAAGTGTTTTTCTAACCAAAAATGAAAACTCATTTTTAAAATTACCTAAATTATTTGAATTTATTTGAAGATAATATATTATTGACTTTCAAGTTTGTAACTCAATTTATATAATTTAGTACTCTTATTCAATAAATTTGTTGGATTGTCGATAAAAAAATTACAACAAATTTTTTAGAGATTGTGTACTATTACAATTGAAGAATATGATATTTTTCAAAATAAAAATTAAAACATGTTTTTCAAATTACCTAAGTTATTAGAAGCTTTTTGAAGACAATGTAGTATTCACTTTGAAGTTTCTAGCTCTAATTACATAATTTTTTATATTTTATAAATTACTACAGTTTTTTTAGAGATCGTGTACTGCACTTGAAGAATATGAGGTATTTCAAAATTAAAATGAATACGTATTTTTTAAATTACCTAAATTATTTGAAGCTTTTTGAAGACAATGTATTATTCTCTTTGAAGTTTTTACCTCAATTTAAAGAATTGTTTATATTTTTAAAAGAACAACAATTTTATTTTTGAGATCGTATACTATACATCTGAAGAATATGATGTTTTTCGAAATAAGAATGAAATCGTGTTTTTTAAATTACGTAAATTATTTGGAGCATTTTGAAGACAATATATTATTTACTTTTAAAGTTTCTAGCTTAATTTTAATAATTTTTATATTTTTAAAATTGCGACAATTTTTTAAACATAATGTATTATATCTTAAGAATATGGTGTTTTTTAGAAACAAAAAATAAAAATGTGTTTTCTAAATTATCTAAATTATTTGAAGCTTTTTGAAGATAATGTATTATTCACTTTGAAATTTCAAACTCATTTTATAGAGTTTTGATATTTTTAAAATTGCAACAAATTTTTTAAAGATTGTGTACTACACTTGAGGAAAATGATGTTTTAGGAAATAAAAATGAAAATGCAGGTTTTAAATTACCTAAATTATTTGAAGTTTTTTAAATTCAATGTATTATTCATTTTAAAGTTTCTAGCTCAATTTACATAATTTTTTATATTTTTTAATTGCAATAATTTACACTTGAAAAATATGCGTTTTTGTAAAGCAAAAATGAAAATGCATTTTTAAATTTTCATAAATCATTTGAAACTATTTGAAGATAATGTATTATTCATTTTGAAATTTCTATCTCAATTTACATAATTTTTTATATTTTTAAAATTACAACAATTTTTGCACATATTGTGTGCTATACACTAGAATAATGTGGTGTTTTCCAAAATAAAAATGAAAATGTGTTTGTTAAATTTACCGAAAGAATTTGAAGTTTTTTGAAGACAATATATTATTCATTTTGAAGTTTCTACCTCAATTTACATAATTTTTAAATTTTTTAAAATTGTAACAATTTTTTCAAATGTCATGTAGTGTACACTTGAAGAATATAATGGCTTTTGAAATTAAAATGAATTTTTTTTAAAAAAAATACCTAAATTATTTGAAGTTTTTTAAAGATAATGTGTTATTGACTTTGAAGTTTATTGCTCAATTTACAGAATTATTTATATTTTGAAAAGTGCAACAATTTTTTAAGAGATCGTGTACTATACTCATCAAGAATAGTGCTTTCCGAAATAAGAATTTAAATTATGTAAATTATTTGTAGCTTTTTGAAGACAATTTATTATTCACTTTAAAGTTTCTTGCACAATTTTCATAATTTTTTAGTTTTTTTAAAATTGCAACAATTTACTTAGTGATCGTTTATTATTCCTTTGAAGAATATAATGTTTTTTTGAAACAAAAATAGAATTTTTTTTTTAAATTACCAAAATCATTTGAAGCTTATTGAAGACAATGTATTGTTCACTTTAAAGTTTCTAACTCTAGTTACAAAATTTATATCTTTAAAATTGTACCAATATTTTTAGATATTGTGTTTTTATATACTTTAAGAATATATATGATGTTGTTTTTCAAAAAATAAAAATGAAAATGAAAACACATTTTTTAAGTTTCCTAAATTATTTGAAGTTTTTTTGAAAACAACGTATTCTTCACTTTGAAGTTTTAACCAAATTTACAGATTTTTTTTTTAAAAAAAAAAGAGCAACAATCTTTGAAGAGATCGTGTATTATACACTTGAAAAATAGATGTTCTCCAAAATAAAAATAAATACTCATTTTTACATTACTTAAATTATTTGAAAATTTGAAATAATATGTATTACTCACTTTAATGTTACTAGCTCTTTCCTCATAATTTTATATTTTTAAAATTGCAACAATTTTTTTATAAATCGCATATAATACACTTAAAGAATATGATTAGTTTTTAAATAAAATTTAAAATGCAATTTTAAAATTACCTAAATCATTTGAAACTTTTTGAACACAACGTATAATTCACTTTAAAGGTTCTAGCTCAGTTTACAACAATTCTTTTAGGGTGCGTTTGTTTCAAGGTTTGAAAATACATTCTCGGGTATTTTATTGTCAGGAATATATTTCCAGTAATGTTTATTCCCATGCATTTTAAACAAGTTGTTTTGTTTTTAGTTTTTATTCCTAGAATCTTTTGAAATTTTTTTTTATAAAATTTAAAATCTATTTGATTTATAATAATGTTACATGTAATAATATGAAAATATTTTTATTGCATATAATATTATTTATTTATTTTAATTATTTAATCAATAAAAAAGTAAAAGATAACAAGTAGAAGGACAACATTGTAATGCAATTATATAGATTAAGAATATATATATATATATATATATAATGAATTATATACACATTGACAACTTAGAGGGCGTTAGTTTCGAAGAATAAAAAATATTTTTTGGCATCTTACTTTTGATAATTTGTATATTTCTATGTATTTTTTAGCATTTTATAAGAGAGTGTTCGATAAAATTAACATCAATAGGAATAGTTTTTGAATTTCAAATGAAAAATCCAAAAAAGAAAAATAAAAAGTGGTAGTTACAAGTAAAATATAAAATAACTACCTATATTCCCATGGGAAAGTAACTTACGCACGTTTTACCATTGGAATGGAGATTACAAAAAATACAAAGGAAAAATATTTCTAGGAATAAATGATACTCGGGATTCTTTTTTTAAACTTTGAAACAAACATGGAAATCTCACAGTTTTAAGTACATTCCCACAAATATTTTTCTAAACCTTGAAACAAATGTCCACGTAGAGATGATGTACTATACACTTGAGGAAAATGATGTTTTTGGAAATAAAAATAAATATGTGTGTTTTAAATTACCTAAATTATTTAATACTTTTTGAAGTCAATGTAATATTCATTTTAAAGTTTTTAGCTCAATTTTCATTATTTTTTATATTTTTTAACTGCAACAATTTTTTTGAAGATACTGTATTATACACTTAAAAAATATGGTTTTTTTTTATATTTTTAATATTTCAATAGTTTTTTAGAGATCGTGTGTCATACTTTTGAAGAATATAGAGTTTTTCGAAAAAAAAATGAAAACACATTTTTTAAATTACCTAAATTATTTGAAGCATTTTGGAGACATTTTATTATTAACTTTGAAATATTTATCTCAATTTAAAGATTTATTTATATTTTTAAAAGTGCAACAATTGTTTTAGACATTGTCACATTGTGTACTATCAAGCTGAAGAATAAGGTGTTTTTGAAAAAAAATAATTAAGAACACGTTTTCTAAATTACCTAAATTATTTGAAGTTCTTTTAAGATAATGTATTATTCACTTTAAAGTTTCTAGTTTAATTTCATAATTTTTATATTTTTCGAATTGCTACAATTTTTTTAAAGATAGTAATATTTTACACTTGAAGAATATAGTGTTTTTCGAAAGAAAAATAAAAACGCGTTTTTTAAATTACTTAAATTATATGTAAAATTTTGAAAACATTGTATTATACACTTTGAAGTTTTTTACTTAACTCACATAATTTTTTTTTTAATTGCAACAATTTTTTTAGAGATCGTGTTCTATATTGTTGAAGAGTATGGTGTTTTTCAAAATTAAAATGAAAATATTATTTTTAAAGTATTTAATTTGTTAGAAGCTTTTTGAAGAAAATGTACCATTCACTTTGATGTTTCTAGATCAATTTACATAATTTTTTATATTTTTAAATTTTTCAACAATTTTTTTTGAAATAGCGTACTACACACTTGAATAATATATTATTTTTCAATTTTAAAATAAAAATATGTTTTTTAAATTACCTAAATTATTTGAAGGCTTTTAAAGAAAATGTATTATTCACTTTGAAATTTCAATTAAATTTATAGAATTATTTATATTTTTTAAAGTGCAACAATTTTTTATAGATCATGTAGAATAGGGAGTTTTTTTTTAAAAAAAATATATATATTGAAAACTTATTTTTTAAAATACTTAAATTATTTGAAACTTTTTAAAAACTATGTATTATTCACTTTAAAGTTTCTACCTTAATTTTAATTCTATTTTATATTTTTAAAATTACAATAACTTTTTAGAGATTGTGTGTTATACCTTTGAAGAGTATGAAGTTTTCCAAAATAAAAATGAAAACACGTTTTTTAATTACCTAAATTATTTAAAGCTTTTTGAAGACTATATATTATTCACTTTTATATATTATTCACTTTAAAGTTTCTAGCTCAATTTAATTTTTTTTATATTTTTAAAATTGTAACAAATTTTTTAGAGATTGTGTACTATACACTTAAAAAATATGGTGTTTTTCGAAATTAAAATGAAAATATGTTTTTTAAATTAACTAAATTATTTGAAATTTTTTGTAGACATGATATTATTCACTTTAAATTTTCTAACTCAATTTATAGAATTATTTATATTTTTAAAAGTGCAAGATTTTTTTTAGATATCGTGTACTATATCACTTGAAGAATATGATGTTTTTCGGAAAAAAAAAATAAGAATGCATTTTTTAAATAACCTAAATTATTTGAAGATTTTTTAAGAAAATTTATTATTCACTTTATTTTTTAATGCAAAAAAACAAAGAAAAAAATCTCTAAATTATAATAGATTATTTTTCTGATGATGTTTTCATTATAATTTTATTGTAAATTGTTATGTAATAATTCTATTTTACATAAACTATATATTAATATACATAAAGTGTTTAAATTTAAATAATATTATCTATTATATATATTTTTTTTCGTCCATGGTCACATCTAGTTCTTGTTACTATTATACCCGTTTGGATTGTTGGTGCACAACTGCTTATCACTTGCGCACCTTGCACTTCATTCCTTCCTTCTATGTTCTGTCGTAGCATTATGTGCATCTTTTCCTTATTAAACTTGGAATATATATTTGTGTACACCAAGTATATATAAAAATAAATATGTAGTTAAATTATTATATAGTTATTTAATTATATAATTTTTTATATCTGATCGTAAAAACAAATATATACACTTAATTAAATGTGTAAAAATATATAGTTAAATGTAAAAAAATATATAATTAAATAATTATATTATAATTTAACAAAATTATATAATAATTTAACCATATAACTATGTGCATATATACAGTGGCGTAAAAAATAATTATTCTTAAATTTGATCACATCATTTCCACTCGCGCATCGCGTGGTGATATCACATAAACAAACATAAAATTGTAATAAAATTATTAAACAATTCTATTCATACAAAAATAATAGTGTGATAAAATTTTCAATATGTAGTTAAATTTTTTTATCCATATTTATTAAAAGAAACACACATTAATTTTCCAATGTTAACTTTGCATTAGTTTCTGATTAACAATTAACAGTAGTCATTTACCATAGTGCTCAATATTCACAATCCAGCAGCAGCAACTGGACAGAGCAAGAACAAATTAAAGGAAGCTGCGGGAGAGAAAACTGAAGAGGAAGCAGAGACTCGGAAGTTTGAAATTGCAGGGTGAAGAATAGAATACTCCTAAGAAGGAATATGGGCATAGATTACTATGAGATTTTGGAAGTTGACAAGAATTCAGCAGATGAAGATTTCAAGAAAGCCTATAGAAAGCTTGCGATGAAATGGCACCCTGATAAGAATCCAAACAATAAGAAAGAGGCCGAGACTAAATTCAAACTCATATCTGAAGCCTATGAGGTAAAGTCGCTATGAAGAAGTTCCACTTTGACTTCAATTGCTGGAAATTCGTGGTCGTTGATCTTCCTCTACCATGAAGACTTTTTTCAATCGATCAATTCTTCCTTGTATTGTTTTCTTTGTGCTCTCAGAATGCTAGATCAGATTTTCCTTTTATTAATTCTGGTAATTTTTTGTGTTTGTGGTTGCTGGTTTCCTGTTTCTGCCTTGTAGGCGTTTTACCAACTTCAATTGCTTTGTTTGTTCATCCTGTTGATTCTCTTCGTCCATTTCAGATCATGGTAAATTGTTGATTTTAGGTTATAGCTTGGTCTTGGTGGTTATACCTGATCATAGTACTTAAATTTATGATCATGTTCCTCTAACTTGCACGGGGTTATTACCATTAGTCAGAATATGGTTGAAATTTAGCTAGATAAGTTACTAGTTAGCTAAATTAGTTTGCTGAGTCCGTTAGTTGATTACTATTGAATTAATTACTCTCACTTGTTCTATATAATTCACATGACACATGTTCCTAAATTCCCAGCTTTTTCCCTGTGTACAATCTTAGGTTTGTTCATAAACTAAATGTGCGTTTGTATTTCTGTCAACAAAATTGAGTTTCTATTTGGCAAGATTTAATCCAACTGAATGAAAGCATTGTTTTCTTTCAATCTTAATTTGAAACTCTTTTCCTAAATGACTTTCATCTCATAATCCAAACACCAGTAGAAAGTCAGAATAGCTATTTCAGTGGAAATCCAAACATACCTGGTGTCCTTATTTATGTTTCAATTCATGTATTTCCCTTTGTCTATTATTTTTAATGGAGGTGTATGAACCGTGAAATGTGTATATCAGGTTCTAAGTGATCCCCAGAAGAGAGCAGTTTACAATCGGTATGGAGAAGGTGGTCTTAAAGGTGGAATGCCACCGCCGGATGCTAGTGGAGCTTCATTCTTCCAAACCGGAGATGGCCCAGCAACGTTCAGGTTCAACCCTAGAGACCCAAATGGCATTTTTGCAGAAGTGTTTGGCTGTTCAAGCCCGTTTGGAGGTCCGGGAATGGGGTTTGGAGGTTGTGGTGGCACTGGTATGAGGGCTGGTGGGACGTGGGTGTCAAGGTCCTTTGGTGGACTTTTTGGCAATGACGTATTTAGAGAAGGAAGGCCTATGAGTCAAGGTCCTCGTCGCAAGGTGCCTCCCATTGAAAATACACTAGCTTGCAGCCTTGAGGAGCTCTATAAGGGAACTACCAAAAAGATGAAGATCTCAAGGGAAATTACACATGCAAGCGGGTATGTCCACTTTGTATTAGCATTTCAATTCACAGCAATTTATACTTCGACATTCTTCCAACTGAATTTCATGAACAAAATGAGTTCTGTTGTTGGATTTGTTAAATATGTGATTACTTTATATAGTCGTTAGTTAGATGTCTTGATTATGTGCATTCTTTGGGTTTGGGGTAGGTGGTTGAACTAGGCTGATTGAACTCAAGAATTAATCTCCATGAAAAGGAGGAAGAATTTGTTCTTTTACTTTTGTCTGTCTAAGTGCAACCACATTGATCTAGTTTTTCTCACCATGTTTATGTTTGTAGCAAAACTGTGTCTGTGGAAGAAATATTGAACATTGAAATCCAACCGGGGTGGAAAAAAGGGACAAAAATCACTTACCCAGAGAAAGGAAATGTGCAGCCAAATGTCATTGCTGCTGATCTTGTGTTCATTATTGACGAGAAACCCCACAGTGTGTTTATAAGAGATGGTAATGATTTGGTTGTGACACAAAAGATAACACCTGAAGAAGCTGCAGCTGTAACAGGCTACACCATCCAACTTACAACTCTAGATGGCAGGGTTATTACCATCGCCATAAACAATGTGATTGATCCTAACTACGAAGAAGTGATTGCCGGGGAAGGTATGCCAATTTCCAAAGATCCTTCAAAGAAGGGTAACCTTAGGATCAAATTCAACATCGAATTCCCAGACAAGGTTGATGCCATGGCAGAAAGTCAGAATTAAGAAATTTCTGCTCCTTTGTAGGTTGGCAACATTTGCAGAGTGTATCATGTGTATAATGATGCTCCATTCTTTATGTTTCTTATTATTTTTTTTTAAAAAAACCTTTATCATAGCTTATTATAATTTAGTTTTAGTTTTCTTTCTTCTCCCATTTTACTGAATTACTCTCTTCCTTCACATAAGCCCAAAAATATCTAACAGATAAATCACAAATGACTGGAAAATTATTAAATTAACTTAAGTAATTCTTGTATGATTTCCAAAATAATAATAATAATAATAATAATTCTTGTATAAATAGTAAGATAAAACCCTACGTTGAAATTTATTCATTATAGTATCATTTAAATTTCATCAAATTCTCTAATCCGCCGAGTAAAATTCTCTTTACCTAAGTATTTTTTTATCATTGTGTCTTTTGTTTACCTACATATGAAATACGAAAATTTATCAACATTTTTCATGCATATTTTTTAAATTTATTATTTGCACTTGCAAACTTATTAAGAATTTTGAATGAAATTTAGATAGAACTTAATTGATAAAAATATCAGAACCCATCGTACAAATTGGTTAATCCATGTAGTAATTTATTGAATACTTTTGATGAAAAAAATTAAAAAATTGATAAATAAAATAATCATTTCACCAATTATTATTTCACTTAAACAAGTTCAATATTAATATATACTTGTTAAATAAAATGAATATTTTTACATTGTCCTGAAAAATATTTTAAAATTTAAATAATTAAAAAAATCAGTCGACAAACTATTATTAAATCAAATAAAATAATTCAGTAACCAAATACATGTAAAATTGTAAACTTAGCGAAGAAGTTACTACTTCAAATTTTAGGGATAACCAGTATTTTCTAATCGAAAATTATATGCTACATCGTTAAAAATTAAATGTTTTATAGTTTATTCAATAAAGATAAAAAATCAACGTTCATAATCACATTTAAAAATACGCAATCTACGAAAATACATATATAGTAAAATCTTCAATGAACTTCCTCAATGTAATTGTTTATCGTAATTTAAACTAATTATAATTTTAATTTAATATTATTCAAGTAATAAAAATGTTCTTTATCCAATTTTATAATTATGAAATATAAACAAACCCTTTCGTTGCACGGGTATAATATCTAGTATACACTAAATCTACTCAACCATAAACTCTTAAAGCCGTGACATGACTTAGCTTGGAGTTCAGGTGTTTGTAAAGCTGCAATATCAAAAATGTAATGCAACCTTCAGATGCAAATTCCTTCCTTGATTAATTAAAAATCAATGTTCTAATCAGAAGAATCTTCAGAGTCAGCCGAGTCCGAACTTTCAGCATTTACTACTCTATTTTCCATGCCATCTGAACCCTCGCTCATAACATCTGCCTCTGAATCCTCCTCTACGTTCTCTTCAATGCCATTGTCATTGTCATTGTCATCTTCAAAAGCATCCATGTCTTCATCACTCATTTCAAAATCCCTATTCCATCTGTCGGGGGGAACACCATTATAACCTATCTCCCAGTTTCCTTGATCATATTCCACTGCCTGAGCATTGTCATCAGATTCCACTGCCTGAGCATCGTCATCAGATTCCATAGCCTGAGCATTGTCATCAGATTCCACAGCCTGAGCATTGTCATCAGATTCCACAGCCTGAGCATTGTCATCAGATTCGACCTCTTCAGCACTGTTACTATTCTCAGCAACCCCAGTGTGTATCGGAGTCATCAAACTTTCCTTTTCTCCATCCCATTCCTCATCCAAGCTTCCCCTCAATGGTTCTCTACCAAACTTGGAGGTACGACCAGCTGCCGTATGGCCCAACAACAAATCTTCAACCGCTCTCTTTTCCACTCTCCGCTTCCTAACCGTTCGGCGACCTCTTCCACCACCTTGTCCTTGCGTTCCCCGTGTCTGCTGTTTTAATTTGTGACTTAGATTCTCAGTGACCTTAATATTACGACGGCCATAATCTCGTTTGGAATTGTACATTCGTTTAGACAGCTTTCTACCCTGTCCTTGATCATTAGTCCCTCGTCTCCGTTTGTTGCCACTTCGTACAATTTTCTTAGGAGCAGATTTATATTTAGTGAATCCATCATGGTCAAATTCTGCTGGATCAACCTCGCTATTAGATTTGAAAGGAGTGTATCTAGATGGAAGCTTCTGCAAAAGAGTAAACAAGTTAGCTGATCAATGCTTCATTACATTAACCAAAAAAAAAACGAAAAAACTTTCCAGCTAAAGACCGAGATATCCTCAAATCATAACAAAAGGGACATGTATTCAAGGGAAAAATGACATCAGATCTGCTTCTAGTCTTTGGATTCAATAGCTCAGCCTCAATATCTTCAGATAAAAATGAAAATTTGCAGCCCGACTTATTCAAGTCGAACCTTTCACAAAAGTATAAAGCCCTACTACTTAAGTCAAGACAAAAACATTAAACGGTCCATTGAAAAGGAAAAAAATGAGTCTCACAATGTAATCTCTTGCCTCCTTCTCCTCAAAAGTTTCAAGTTTCTCAAGCTTTACGTAGCTGATGGATGAATCAAACTCAAAAACCCTGAGAGACAAAGCTGCTGTGGTATGTGGAACCCATGGAAGTACAGCAACTGATTCAGGATCAGCAGAAGTATGAGCAGCACTTTCTGATATATTGCTTGATCCCAACAATTCATCAGTTGTAGAAAAGTTTGATGACAAAAAATCTCGTCTTAGTGCTTTCTCGAATTGGGTCAATATCTGCAAAATGGGTTGTTCAAGTTATGCATGTCCAAGTGATTGTCATTTGTCAGATTTTTAAAGTGATGCAGTATATGAAAGAAAAAACTTTGAAAGCGCATGAAACCTGCAAAAGCTCCTCAACAGAAGATGATTTATTCAACTTCACACCCCAATGCTTCCTAATATCATCTGACCAAATTGTTCCAAATGCATCAGACATAACAGATACCTGTAAATCAAATTTGAACACATTATACTCCTCAAATGTAATCAGGATGCAAAATAACATTCTAAAATCGAATAGAAGACAACATTTAAGGTTAAAATGCAAAGTTACCGTCAACTCACCTCCATACAGGCCAACATGGCCTTAAGCAATCTTGTCCGCAAGGGAAGAGAATATTCCAAAATACAAAAATCCTTGGATGACTTGCCTCCACATTGAAATGCATGTTTAGAAAAATTATTCGACGGAAAAGTCTGGTGGCAGGAATTGCAATGGGAGTCTTCAACAAAATAAAGATTGAGACAGATATCACATATATCCACCAGAGGTTTGCCTCTCTTTACCCCATATTTCATTGCACATAAAATTGAAGAATTATAGCATTCTTTCCACATCCACTTTTGAAAATCTTGATACCTTCTCAAGGCAGCTTTCTTCTCTCTTTCACTTTTCCCAAGCTCAATTTTGAAGGATGATGAAGTTTCCGATGTATCAGAGTTCAAGACATGAAGAGTACAGCTAGAACTGTCAGATCCAACATGAAGATCAGAGTTGCGATATGTTTCATTTGCTTCATGTATAGAAACTCCATCACTGCTTTCAATTTTTCCACACTGCGTATTTTTTCTAACATTTTCTCTGAAGGAACTCTCAATCTTCTGCAACATCAAGCGCAAATGAGATTCTCTGATCCCACGTGAATCCAGTGATGCCAAAAGAACATCAAAGGCCTGCAAAAGAATGGTAAGAATACTTAAACATTAAGTGATGCCAAAAGAACATCAAAGGCCTGCAAAGGAATGGTAAGAATACTGAAACATTAAGACCCGCATAAAGACATATTAAATTATAAATAAACATTGACACCTATAGATGTAAAACAATGACAGATTCATTGATATCTCAATGATAGAACACCAATGAATAAAGGAATAAAGAAAATAAAAACTTCAATCAAAATCAATGAAAATAAACATATACAGAATTATCATGAAAAGATGGATGGGGCTGGTCAGACATTGATTTTTCTGTGGGGGAGGATTACAAAAATTTACAGGAGGAATTGTCTTAGGAATGTCTAAGGAGACTTCTTTGTGTCCTGGCAATTCAGATATCAATGTAGCTTGTATTGACATTAAAAAAAATTCCTTCCAGCTTCCAAGGCTGATCATGCCAGTCATTGATCCCAACCATTAGAATTTGGTAAACATACAAGTCACTAAAACATGCACCAAAATATAAGAACAAAACCAATGTAGAATTTAGTTGATTAGCAAAACAAAGATCAGCTTACGGAATACTGAAACAGTGAACAAACAATTTACCTCTTCAGAATCAATAAGCCTCCAACTGCCATCATGATATTCAACAAAAATCCTTCCAGAACCAGGATCATTGCTAGAAGCAGATGCAACAAACTGCCAATATCGATTACGTCTGCGATCTTGCCCAAGGGGTAAAGACCTGTAGACATACATCTCTTCCGCTACATGGGCAATATAAGATTTCAACTGCGAACGCGATCTTTTTGAATACTGTGCAGGTACCTGAGTCTGATGATTGTCTGGACCTGTACCTGTGCAGAAATCTTGAATAAATGAAGACTTTTCATTAGGCAGGCTTTGTGCACCAGGTGCTCCTTTTTGGTTCTCTGTAGTGCTGGGTGATGCTTCATTATTGGTATTGGTAACATTAATGTCAAGCAATGGGCTTTGGTTGCCCTCCACAGCAGCGGATGTGTGTTGTGATTCAACTTTATTCCCAGTAAGTGATGGAAATTCTGATTTACTAGTATTATCATCTCTCAAACGAACTTTATCTATCTGGGCCTCTGCCCACATTTGCTTCTTCAAAGCATTGGCTGCTTCCAAACGATCCTGAAAATCTATTTATGTCAACTTAAAATACAAATACAACAATAAACTTGAAAAAGTCATACATAACATGGTAAAGAGTTCACCTCAAGAACAACACGAATTGAATTTCCTTCATTTGCCACACCAATCAAAGCAACAAGAGCATTTAGACGCTCCTCTACACTGAGATCAGAATATTCTCCTTCAGTGAGCCCTTGAACCCAGGACTCGCCAGACTTGCTTTCATCAATTTCCAAATCATCTTGATCAAGATTTCCAGCATTTGAATCTTCACAAACAACTGGTTGTCTGGTCACAGAACTAGGACAATCAACATCCTTCGAACCATTCTCAGGAAAACAAGGCAGATCCGTGTCAAACTCATTTTGAATAAGGTCTGCATCACGAGGCAAATTTTCTTTTCCATTTGATGAGCAAACCTTTGCATCATCATACTGTCCTGAATTTTGGTTTTCCATTGAAGGATTAATTAAATCATCATCATCAGGATCCTCATCACCTTCTTCACTTTCTGACTCTTCTTCTCTTTCGGCGTCATCTGCATCTTCAACTAGAAACCCATTTTCAAATATCTGAATTTTCTTCCTAGCTTCTGAAAGAATGGACTCAGCATCATCAGGATCTTTTCTAAATGCAGCTCGTACACGATATGTTGATGGAGCTATTCTTTCAAAAAGCTTAGTATCTCTAGTCAAAGCAACAGAAATTGAAGCTTCAGGTGTCTTGCTGGTCGTCAGGTCCCGAAGACCAGATTTCTGACAGGAAAAGAGACATTAGAACAAAACTGACAAACTTTAAAAGAACATATAATATGATGATATACAGATATAGACAATTCACCTGAATTTTCTCTGCAAGTTCTAGGACTGTTAACCCCTTGCTACCCTCCAATGAGAGAACATGAAATGCTGCAAACTTCACTGTTCCAGGAGTTAACCGATGCCTTGATCTTCGAGGAGCTAACAGACCTTTCTCTTGCATCTTCGCCACTGCACTTTCAGCTGCTGAACCATTACGAAGTGTAGAAATAATATCTTCACAACTTCTACCCTGCAGTTGCAAATATATTATGTTCCCACTTAACCAATGTGACAGAAAACCAAAATTTCCATTGTAGATTTAACATGCATGCAAAATCACAAATGCTCAGTGAAAATATTCAATGGTAATAACAAGCTCATGATGAACCAGTAAACCAAAAATGATATTGTAAATATGTTTCAATCTATAAGCACAATAGCAGACAGATAATGCAAGAATTTGAGACGAAATTTTCAAAAGCAAAATAAAGAAAACAAACCTCATCTTTATTAACAGCACATGACCATGCAATACTTCTTTTCTTCAGCTGCGGTCCAAATCCCGCAGACAGTGCTAACTGTCGGAAAATTTCTGGCCATGTCAACTGATTTAAGTTCTTCTGCCAATTCCGTATGTCAAAGCCCCATGCATATGCCTAACATAATAAAGACAACATTACTAGAGTGGACAGCACCGGACAAACCAATTATTTGTTTCAAAAGAAAAAGATAAAATTTAGAAACATTTCAACTTACTCCTTCCACAATCTCTGGATGCCCACCTCCAGGATTAGCAGCTCCATTTTGGTTCATTCCTAATCCTGTAGAAGGTGTTCTCGCAACATCTTCAATGTCTTTTATAATTGCCTTAAGAAGAGCAACATGTATCTCACCCAACAATCTTGAATCCTGCAATTAAATAGTTTTAATTGAACTACGTAAGAGCAAAAAGAGTGCACAAGAAAATAGTTCATCTGGAATAGAAAACCAAATCACTAGCAAAGGTCAGATTTACTCACATAGTCATGAAATGCTTGTATAAACTCATCAAGTGTAAAAGGCCATAACTCAAGAACATCAGCAAAAGTAATCAAGAATTTCCAAACCTGAAACACACGCCACAGTTTTCAAATTTTAAACACAAGAATCCTCAATTCAAGATAAATAGAAAAAAAATTAATAAATCACATACTAATAGATTATATTTACATGAATGCTCCCAATTTAATATCTGTGCAAGGTTAACATACAAAAACCTTAACTATCGTATGCAGGGAAACATCGACCTACCATTTAAAAATTAAAATCATGAAATCACTGTCAGAAGCTGGGGAAGGGTAGACCTCCCCCCCCTCCTTCTCTTTCTTGACAGTACCAGAGTAACAACTAACTAATTGATGTGCGATGCTTTGCATATGCTATATAAGAATGGCAGTATACCCATACCATGAGAAGGTTTCCAACATTCTGTTCTGAGTTGATCCAGGGCTGAATAGCAAATGGCTTTTTCAGCTTTACACTCTTGGGTGGAAAAACACATAATGAACCTACAGTACAATAAGTATCAGTGGAAGAACCTTACTTTTTTCTTCGTATTTGCAGAAAATTATTAATGTCCAAATAACCCTATTATGACATTACCGAAAGTAAAATAATGATAAATTGCTCACCCCTAAATGATTCAAGGTTTTGCAAAGTATCAAGATCTATATGGATAATAGAGGAAAGACCCTTGCTTGCCGCAGCCAACTCCATCAATTCCAGCTGTTCATCCTCAATAAGCTCCATGGATTCTTTAGCTATTCTGCGAGCAGTTGCCTTTTCAAGGGCAGCTTTCCTTCTCTCTGCCTCTTTCTCCTTGCGAAGCTCTTCTTTTTGCTTCCTTTTCTCAGCCTTTTGTATATGGACCACAAGAAAAATAATAGTACGTACATTAAATATCCACCATTGTCTAAATATTATCCAAAAGAAGAATTCAACAAAGGGCATAGAACTTACTCTTAAATGTTCTTTCAGCAAAAACTTTTCTCTTCGTTCCATTTCCCGTTTTTGTTCACGCTTTGATCTTTCCTCTTCTCGCTGTTTCTCACGCAATAACCTCTCTTCTTCCTTCCTTCTCTCGCGATCTTGCTTTTCCATTTCTTTCCTCAATCGCTCTTCATTCTATAAGGGAGAGGGAAATAGAGAGGTTAGCAGTTAGTTAATGCCTTTTAAGCTCAACGTGGTGGCAGGATAAAATCATTTCAATACCTTTCGTCTAAGATTATCTTGTTTCTCAAGCTCTTTCCGGATCCTCATTTCATAGGCTTCAACTTCCTTTGCAACTCTGGCATCATCATTCTACATAAAGTGAAAAATATAAATCATGTTGGAAAAAACCAAGGTTATCAAATGGAGACTCCAATAGTGAATTGGAAGACCTATTTTCCAAGTCATAAATAAATTGGAAGACTTTATTTTGAATCGTGAATCGAATCTTATTATGGATAGTAAGACACATGATCAACATAGATACAAGCATTTAGAAGTCAAAAACTCATTAAATAACCAAAAAAAAAATGAAATATAAAACTGACCATAAATAAAAGACTCATTGTGCCTCACCAATAAAACAGTAGAAATGTAGGGAAGTTAAAACTAAATAAAAGAGTTTAGAGGAGAGGCTGTCATATGGATAGAGAGTGGGCGGGAGATAAAGCTTAAAAAGAATCAGAGGGGAAAGTCAGTCACATAAACAGAGTGGGAGGGAGACAAGGCTTTAAAAAAACAGCGTGGGGGTGGGGGTTGTCAAATAAACAGAACAGTTGAGGGAGGGGAGGGGAAGTTTGTCACGCATACTAAGAGAGGGGGGAATACAACAACAAGCCTTATCCCACAAAGGGGGAAAAATAGGGTTTTAAAAACTTCCAGAATCTAACTTGGATGCGTATGCGAGGATGTTGCAGCCTTTTCCCTCTATTAAATTTTTAAAAAGAAAAAGCGCAAAATAAAATCCAAAAAAGTTTTCATTACCGGGCCGTGAGCGACCGACCCACTTTTACATGTGACCCGGAGTCAGTGTACCGTACAATTTGCTCTTGCTTCATGGTTCATGGGATTCACTCACGATTCTGACAGTTCACACACGATTCGGGTGCTAAAAAATTCAGCAAGTGATTTGCATCACTGGACCAGATTTGGTGTTGTCTCACAATTCAAATCAGACAAATTGTACGATACTAACTTCATGGCCAAAAATGACATAATAAACGACATGGTTAAGGAAAACAACACATAAACAATACTTTAAAAAATGAGAAATTCAATTAATACCTTCCGTTTCTTCTCTATCCGCAATACAGCATCATTCTGCAAAACTTGTCCACCAGGTAAAGAATAAGGATTTTCTTGTCCCACTATTGGGTGGTCAGTGAAGTGGGAGTTCGTTCCAGTACTTGCTATGTTTGTGTGAGGTTCCCTTTTGACTGGGTGATCAGTAAAGTGGGAGTTCATTTCAGTATTGGCTATGGTTGTGTGAGGTTCTCTTTTGGGAAGAATATTGTTGTCTCGAGAAGGAGATGGATAGGAAATCCCTTGCTTGTCCTGCTGAGACAAAAGCCGAACACGAGAAGATGAATGACTTTGGGTAGCATGAATTCTGGGAAGCTGTTCATTTCCAAGGGGATACAGAGTTCTGGCAGGACCCTCCATTGGATCATGTACGTGAGGTTGGCTGAATTGTCCAAAGGCATCAGATCTATTGACGCCAGGTTGGTTAGGGAGAAACCGATATTCAGGGAATGTCCTTGTCATTGCCTAGAATGGAGCCCATTTAAAATCAAAATATCAAATGAAACAACCAAACAGATAAAATATGCAACCCCAGCATTACAGCAAATTTGATCCAGACATGCATAAAAAATAATGTAAATTTTCTGGTCCCTCAACTTGCTTTAAGCTTATTTCTGGGGAATTAATTGCTTTCCTTTTCTCCAAAATTTCTCTTGTGAAGTCGCCAAAAAACAAAAGCAGTTATTCCTCAAAATAAGCTAAATCAAACAGACATCTATGTACATGAAGAGCATTAAAAACATCATCTGCGAGATAAAACTAGACAAAATACCACCCATGACACAAAGAAACAACTACACCAAGCGAACACCTAACACTAAACGGTATAAGAAATAAAGGAATACCCACTACATTGACATGAAGGAAACTGTAAAAGCATTTACAAAAGGTGCCAAATTTTCATAACTATCTCACACAGCCATGATTAAGAAAAAAAACAGATTTTTAACATGTGCAGCTCAATGGGAGGCTAATTTTTGCAGACCAAGACACTTGAGACGTTATAACACACAGAAAACCAACCTTATTTGTTCTGACATCATGCCTTTCATATATTTTACTCTCATAGGCAAGAGAGGGCCGCTTCTGCTGTTCTGTAACAGCTGCACCAAAAGAAATAAGCAGAAGAGTGAGTAGCCAAACAAGGCTCATGCACCCATCATAAACAATTATTAATCAGCAACTTCAACTTCAACCATAATAGAATTGTTACTAAAAATACTTTTAGATTGAAAAGGATCAGCCTGAGAAGGGGAAAGCAAAGCTAAAAATGAACATTCCATCGCTACAAAATTACTATAATACAGAACATCTAAGAAACCAGTTTACCAGCTACTGGTACATGAAATAAAAAAAACACATACAAGTCATAAATGGAAACACTGCCATGATAACATCATCATGATACCTAAGTAGAGATGGATAACATTAAACATAATGAACAAAACACGCATGCCAAGTTCAATGACGAGTTGAACTAACCTATAAAGAAAAACCTATAAAGAGATTCCAGAAAAGGAAACATATCATAAATTCATAAGAGTTTATTCAACACAACTACACAGTCAATCGGCAACCAAAAATAGGAAGTAGAAACACGAGCTCAACGACTATACCAATGAGTGCACCAAATGCGTCTGGTGGCAACGGATCAAACTCGACTCCAAGAATGGGTCCGTCTTCCCTCAAAGGCTCCCCTAACTGTGCCTCCACACAAGCAATTGCTCTAAGCTCCATTATAGTCTGTGGTGACTCATAGTACCCCGGCACGCCCCGATGAACCACATTCCGCAACTCTGAGCGGGTAAACGGGCTAGAGCCGGAGCCCGACCCGGATCCATAATCATTACCGAGCTCAGGGCCCAACCTGGGGTCCTCAGTGGGAGAATCTGGCAAAGGTGGCGCCTTCTTAGGCTTCTTGGACGGCAAGTCCTTCTTGTCCTTCAACCGCCGGTGACAGAACCACATCTGCAACTGCCGATCTGTCAGCCCCAACTTCTCTGACAGCTCCGCCCTTGTGGCCTCCGATGGGTAGGTCTCCACTAATCAAAGAACAAAACCCTCAATTTCTAAATTCGCTGAAAAATTCTAAAAAATGGAAAATAAAATAAACTGAAAATTGAAGAACAAAGGGAAGTGGTGACGAACAAGCATAAGCTTTCTCGAGCGTCTCAAGCTGAAAAGGGGTCTTCATCTGGCGCTTGGGCTTGCTCAGACCCTCACTGGAATTCCCAATTTTGCTGTTGCTTCCATTGTTGTTGTTGTTGTCATTGCTGTTATCACCGGGATCGTCCCTCTCCTGGGGATTGTTCTCCGCTTCTGAAGCAGCCTCGGTCTTCATCGACGAACACGATCAAGATCGAAACTATTTCCCCTTTCAAACCCTAGGAATCCAGAACACGCAGAGGAAGAAAACACGAAGCACAAAAAATAATTAGGGCAACAGAAGAGAATCAATTTATGTTTTCTTTTATTTTTGTTATCTTCCTTTTTCTATCCTTGAAACCAAAAATTCCGTGATAGTCAAGGAATGGAAAGGCACAAGATTATTATCCTCTCATAGATTGAACTTGAAAATAAATAAACAATAACAATTAACAAATGGAGAATTTAGAATTTATTTAAATTGAAAATAAAACAGCGTGTGATAAGGGATTGAAAAGATAGAACAATGAAGAAGAATAAAAGAACAAAACCCAAAGCAAAAACAAAAATAAAAAGAGTAATAATAATCGATAAACAAAAATAATAAACCAACAACAACAACAGTCGCTCTTGAGTACTATAACTCCACCACCACTTTTCATAATAATTTCCTTTTAAAATAATTAAAATAACTACAATCTTTATCTGTTTTTCTTCTTTTTTTCGTTTTTATGAACGAACGGTGTGATCCTTTGATGCTCGTGTCAAACAGGATCTTAACGAGGGCCAGCTAAAAAACAAAACCAAAACTCAATCCTTTTTCTTTTGCTTATCTACTTCTATCTAAGTTTCTTTTTCAATTAGTAGTAATTGATAATTAATAATTGAAATGTTTCTCTGACTAATTAAATGAACTAATTTAATGATATGAAATGTTTCTCTGACTGACTCTCTGCGTGTGTTTGTGTGCAATCTCTTTCTCTCCCCACGTTGTTATAATTTGGATGAACTTTTTATTCCGAAAGTTTTTCGTGGTTTGATTTTTTTTTTTGTTGAAATTTCTTTAAGTTTTGCTTTTCTTTTTTATTTTGTTTTTAAACGTAAATTCGGTCAATTGATCAGTAGGTGAGTGAGAAAGAGAAGAATTACTGAACGTGTTTTTGTTCAAGTTGCGTTGGATTGGTTCTTTAAAAATGATGTGCTTATTTTTCGAAGGCTCAGTTTATTTATTTTTTTTTGTGATTTGGGATCTTCGGCGTGCACGATCGAATTGATGTTTCAGGTTCATGTTGTGGGTCCCGTTATGGTTTTTTTTGGGACTGCATTACGGTTCTTTCGGCTTCCCCGGTTCATCAAATGGGCTTCTCATTGGACTTCCATTTCGGTGAGCCATAATTGTATTGGGTCATTAGTTAGGCCCATAAAGAGGAAAACTTTTATTAGACAAAAAAAAAAATACAACACAACAAAGATGCCACCATAAGCAAAGAGCTTCGAAACGTAAGCAGAGAACTTCCACCTAAGGCATTTTGGGGGGAACGCCGGCGGAGCACCGCCGTTCTTGGTCTCAATGGTTCCACTTTTTTGTAAGGAACTCAAGTGTGCTGTTCCTTTCATAAAGTGTTCTGTTCTGTTCTGTTCTTATTTATAAATGTACCAAACACAGAACAAAGGCCAAGTGTCCCGTCCGGTTCTGTTCCAATGTGTTTGCCAAACACTACCTAAGTTTTGATGCCCTTCACCACTTCTTCTCAGACAACTACTATACTAATAGCACCTGCTTCGCCACAACGTTACAGGAAACTATGGCCGCGTTCTATTCCCCCAAAACAAGGTAACGGGGGATTTTGTTTTGTTTTTCGCAAATATTGCTATATTTCCATCTGGTTCTTGAAACAGAGGAATTGTTTAAAATAATTTTGAATGATTTCAATTCAGTGTTACTTGACACCGCTCTTGGAAGTTAAGGCTTAATAGTTGGGGTGTTTCGTTTAACCGGAGACCTGTTTGATGAAATGCTTCAAAGTAAAAGTATGACAAATTCGAGTCTGGGAGCCACTTTGGTCGGCATTGGTTGTTCTACCATCTTACTGGTATTGAGTGGAGATGCTTGTTGTGAGGAACTAGTATTGCAAGTTTCCAAAGTCTACTACTTTTGAGTATTATACTGCAGATTGACATTATGGCTAGTAAAGCTTTGTTCAAGTGGCCAAAGCAAATTACAAATTCTCTTGTTGAGCAGCTAATACAAGCAGAAAAGGACATAAACAAAGCTGTCCTCGTGTTTGATTTAGCAACATCTGAATATAGTAATGGGTTCCGTCACGATCACAAAACTTTTGGTCTCATGATCTCTAGGTTAGTCACTGTGAACCATTTTAGGTCAGCTGAAGACATGCTGGAGAGAATGAAGCAAGAAAATTGTAAGGTAACTGAGGACATATTTTTAACTATATGCAGGGGTTATGGACGCGTGCATAGGCCTCTTGATGCCATAAGGGTTTTCCACAAGATGGAAGACTTTCAGCTAAAACCAACTCAAAAGTCCTATCTTACAATATTTGATATTCTTGTGGAGGAAAACCATGTGAAAAGGGCGATTGGTTTTTACAGGGAGATGAGAGAAATGGGAATTCCACCTAGTGTCGTTTCACTCAATATTTTGATCAAGGCCCTCTGCAAAAACAAGGAAACTATTGATGCTGCTTTACAGATATTTCGCGAGATGCCCAACCGTGGATGCCAGCCAGATTCATATACATATGGTACATTGATCAATGGGCTGTGTAAACTTGGGAAAATCAGCCAGGCAGAGGAACTATTCAAAGAGATGCAACAGAAAGGTTTTTCACCTTCTGTCGTCACATATACTAGTTTGATACATGGCATGTGTCAATTAAATAGTTTGGATGAAGCTATAAGTTTGCTTGAAGATATGAAAAGAAATGGTATTGAGCCAAATGTTTTTACATATAGTTCTCTAATGGATGGTTTATGTAAAGGTGGCCATTCTTTACAAGCGTTGGAGTTGTTAGAACTGATGGTTAGAAAACGCCATTTGCCTAACATGGTGACTTATAGTACTTTAATCAATGGATTGTGTAAAGAAGGTAAACTTAGAAAAGCTGAAGAGATTCTTGACAGGATGAGGCTACAAGGATTGAAACCAAATGCAGGGCTATTTGGGAAAATCATTAGTGGCCTCTGTGCTGAATGCAGCTATCAACAAGCTGCAAACTTTATTGATGAGATGGCGCTTGGTGGTGTCTCACCAAATCGAGCAAGTTGGAGTCTTCATGTTAGAATGCATAACATGGTGGTTCAAGGGCTTTGTAACAATATTGATTCACCTCGTGCATTTCATTTATATCTTAGTATGCGTTCTAGGGGTATCTCTGTTGAAATAGGCACTTTTGACTGTTTAGTCAAATGTTTCTGTAAGAGAGGAGACCTGCACAAAGCTGCCCGGATTCTTGATGAGATGGTATTAGATGGCTGCATTCCAGATGAGGGGATATGGAATGTACTAATGGTTGGACTTTGGGATCGGAAAAAAGTGAGAGAAGCCACTGAGCTACTGCTAGATGAGCTGAAGCAGAAATCTGTTGAAGCTGAAAGTTGAAGTTTGTGGTCCATAGTTATGTGCTGTGATTCTATAAAAACCTTTGGCATTGCATGGTCCCCTGGCTTCTTTTGTAAAAGGTTGTTACTTGGTCATTAATTAAGAAGTGTTATGCAAAGAATGCTTGCTTACTAATTTATTGTTGTATTTATGATCTGTTATCTGTGCTGAGCCCTTTAGCGGCATGTTAGCCATTTGTGCTAAGTAAATCTGTCATTATTTCCAGTGTAGTTTGACTGTTTTTTCAAATGTGATGATTTGTTCATCATATAAATATAACCCCACCATAAAAAAAAAAATAAAAAAAATAAAAGATTCTTGGATATTGTGGACTGTGGAGAACCCCTTAGTTTCGAGAATTGACCACTGGATTGTAGATTTCTAAATTTAAGTGTACAAGAATTCAATTCTATTAGTCTTTCTGGTTTACGGAATTTCATACTATTATAGGTTCCTATATAAATTGTTGGGTCATGGAATTTGAAAAAAAAAAATTCTTGGAAAGATAGTTTCTATGTTCAACTTTTTACGATTTGGACAGGTAATCTGTTACAGATGCAAACTAATAGTGTTTCTTTTTTTTTTCTCAGTGGCAGAACACGTGCAGCCTTTTCAATTCACGATCTCTGTTCCTCATCTCAAATTGTTGATGTTCTCTGATGATCAATGTCTCCGTCAACAGTGGTTTAAGCTTCAAATCAAGGAAGTAAATATGCTATGTAAGATTCACTAATAAGCCAACCTGGGTGGCTGACTATGTATTTCATATAACCTCGCTTTCCTTTCTTCGGGAGCACTGCCTCAGTAATTCCCACCTTTTTTAAAATTTGCTCATAAACATATTTGTTGGAAATTATCTTCCTGTCCTGGCCATCTGGGCTGGGTAACCTCAGGTTAAGGTACTTGCGAAATCTCGTTTTGATCAAACTCTTTACTTGAGAGTGAAGTTCTTTGTCAAGTCCTAGGTAACTTGTTTATTATCATTTTGCTAAAATGGTGTAAAATAGAGAAGCTAGAACTTTTACTGGATAAAGTCAAAGTCAATGTGTAGATTGCTAATGCTGATTGTTGAACAAATATTTATGACATACTTTTCACACATCCTCCCTCTATCTGATTGACTGGATGTGCGAGTGGACATGTTTAAATTTTCTGGTGAGGATAAGTAGGCTGTGCATGACATCTGTGACTGTGACTATGCTTGAAACACGTCCTTTCAAGTAAAGGAATGATGTTCCTGATTCCTGAATCTGTCATCTTTTGCAAAAAATACTTATGATTATGAATGACGTCACTGAGCTGTAAATTGTACTATGAAGTTAAATGTTAGGATTTTCTGACAGGCTGAGATAAATAACTAAAATAAGTAATGAGAGAAGGACCGGGACCTGTGCTCATTCAGCTTTATACTATAATATAACTAGGTTTGGTTATAACTGTATAATAATAAGAATAAACGTACGGAAGCTTTAAATTACGAGAGGAAAACACAGGCTTGGATTTTGTCGATTGGATGCATTTATGTTGCTAGTCTTCCTGTCTATAGTTAGATGCTGCAATAAGTCATAAAATTTTTCAGTGCTGAGCTCTTTTTTAACTCCCTGCTTAACCAGAATGATTTGGCATTACCATTGACTCCTGGATATATGATAGGTTTTTTTCCCCCACTTTATTAAACAATAAACAAACTCAAGCTGAAAAATATCAAGTTTTTTTCTGGCTGTGTACTTTTGAATTTTAATGATGCAGGAGCCCCTTGTTATCGGATAGGATATAATATAAAACTGTAAACAAGACAAATTGTTTATGCTGAGATTCATTTCGTTGAAGAGTTTCACAAGTAATCAGTTCTATATTTAAAATAAATAAAGAAACCACTTGGCCTAAAATATTGCTTGCGTGATCAAGATAGCTTGTATGTTATAACATATGGAATGATATGTAAGTTTTCTAGAGCCAGGTTCAAATACGATAAGCTAAAGTATTGACAAGAAAAATTAAATTGAATAGTATGCTACTGAAATATGAGTATATTACTTGTTCCCAAAATAAGAATTGATTAATCAATTAAATTATCGAAATGAGTTACAAACATGAATGCAGAAAGAACTCCGAATATCAATTTGCAGAAACGGGGAAGCCGATTCCATGTCTCTGTGTAGGAAATACAACAAACAGCATGCTGCAAAAAACGCCAATTCCCACTGGCAATGCTGTGAGGATTTCCTGTGTCTCAGTTGATGGTGATGGAAAGAAGCAATTCACCACATTCTGATCAAACAGAGCAATTGCTGCAAAAACCAAAATCGACATAACTGCATGCATGAAATCTATAAACCTTAATCGATACTTTGCAGCAACTTGAGGTGGAAGGGTAGTTGATCCATCAATGACCCATAAGCCCCTGAAAGTGGCAAAACCATAACAAATGTTCCCCTTATTGTCTTTGATGCTATCAGTAAAGCTTAGCAGAAAACAAGAGGCACCACATATAGCTACAAGTGCAGAAGTCATGAACTTGCTGACAGAATCACAGTGACCAATATTTGTGAAGATTGGTGACAGAAGTTGGAAAGCAAGGACCGTCCCCGTCGGTAGCAGGTTCGCTAAATGGGCTGTGCTCTGAAATGTCTGGCTAATTGCTTTCTGAATCAGGTTCCTTTCTGCTTCTGGCACCTCCATATCTCTCAGAAGAGGGAGCTTTTGTTCATCATGGTTCCTTGAATCATCACTTTCTAGTTTGATATCCATGGCCTATGGGAACCCTTTTGGCTTTTATCTTTCTCTGTTGTTCTGTTTTGATCAGCTTTAATATTGCAGTATGGGTTTGTTGATAAGGTTTTATCTTTATATATATCAGCGAAGATGAACAAATTTGAGTACCGCCCAAGAGAGGGAGAGGAAGTGAAGGGAAGGGAGGTTTGTCATTACTTGCAAGAAACACTAACTGAAAACTTGATAAAGCAGCTTTCAAAACATTCCTCAAAGAGTTGTTAGTTAGAAGAAAGGTCGTGAATCCAAATGCTTGCGGAAAAATGTGATATATAAGAAACATGATACGTGGGATCTTCTTTTCAGGGTGAGTGGTGAGCGTGCTCAGTCCCAAGATACACGCCAGAAACAATTTATCAGCAGCACATTTTATACAGTTAGAATAATGAATCTGAACAGTTGCTTTTTTTTCACACCAAAGGTTTTTTCATGTCGACCCCGAAATTTAATTCCTTCTAATTGGAGAGATTATTGAAGTGGTACAACCTCTCCCAACAAAGCATTTTTTTTTATATACATAATCAGGTTTATCAACATCGTTAAGAAAACCCACTTTAAATGTTATAAAATTAGTTTTATCCACGGGGCCTGTGTTGTTTTATTTTCAATTGTTTTCAATTATTAATTAACGGCTCAATAATAGTTGAGTTTGTGCCAGAGGGAATGTTATGCACAGACGAAATGAGAGTATGCTGCTTTGCCTTGTAAGGATATGATGCTGTTTTTTTGTTTGCTTCTGCATGTTTTTTGCAATGTCATTCATCTGTAGGGGATGTTATGCACAGACGAAACGAGAAAGAATAATATTTGATGTAGAACTAAATTTTGAGTTGTGGGGTTATATAGGAATAGAGATCAAAAGAAAATTTTAAAAAATAATATCAATTATAATGTGATAGATAAATGGAAGAGAAATTAAAAAAAAAAAAGTTATAAAATTGGTGTAGGTAAAAGTAATTATACATTTTTTTTTATTAGAAAAAGTAATTATACATGAATTATTGTCCAATGAGAAATTGGATCCTTATGTGCACGTTTAACTCGTCCCTTTTTTTTTTTTTCTTTCAGCATTTCACGTTTCCAAGAAAACTGTTTTCTCCTTTCCTCGTTGTCAAAAATTATGAAGAGTATAAATTATACAAATTTAAAAAAAATTGGTAATAAAAGAAATTAAAAAGAAAAAGTTAAGATTTTCTTGGAAAGACAGTCCCGATCTTATCAGCTAAAAGAACAAGAATTTAAAATTATATTTTAATTAAATTAAAATATTAAAATTGAGATATATGACATTGAAAAAAACTATTGATTAAATATTATAAATTATTTTTTTTATCCTAATTCCAATTTTCTTAACTTTAAAAACCATAGGCCATAATCTGTTCAGGAAAAAAAATCCACAGGAAATTGAGCTCACATGTATTGTAGAGGCTCATATTGACTACAGGCTCTGTCCAACTGCTTTCATTTTCTTTTTGGGAAAATCTTTGCCCTAGTACTTATATGTTGACGAAAAACCCTATTGTTAAGGTCCATTAAACATGGGTGGGAGCATTGAGACCACTCAATTTTGGAAATCTCACCATCTCTTTATACGTAAGAATTATAAATTTATATACTAAAAAGAATGGTGTCATTCCTAATAAGAATGGTGTTAATCCCATCCACCTTAAACATGTTTGTCTTTGTAGAAAAAAAAAAAATCATGTATAACTTTAAGGCGACCCATAATTTCAAGTTTAGCTTTAAGGCGACCCATAATTTCTCCATTAAGTTCATTGACTTTTTTTTGTACAGTTGTACTCCTAGACAGTTCATGGAGTACAATGATCAGAATTAATTATGCATCATAATTACACTACAAAACTTAAATTTTAACAAGAGAATTCAAATTTCAAATATCTTTCTCTCCTATAATTAATTTTTCAGTCTTAAATTTTCAAAACTTAAAATTAATTTTACTTGAGGTATGTTAAAAGTGATTTTGCTTTAAGAAAAAATCTTAACCAAAATCAGTTGCCACCTAAACACCACTGTCAAACAGTAAATGACTTTTCTAGGCTGGATGTCACTTAAAATTGTATATTTGAAATTCTAGATTCACTTTTAAAAAAAAAATCTAGAAATTCTAGATTCGTTTGCTGTGTATGCTTTTAGTTTCACGAATATTTTTTAAGACCCTGGAGGATGCGTTCTAGTTGTATGTTACACCTACACGAATATTTTTTAATTATGCATCATTATTTTATTTGATATAATAGCCAATTGTTACAGAATTATATGTGGCTGTGAAAATGATTAAATATATAACACAAAAAAAACTCAGTGGACTAAGATAAGAAATATTGACTTCTTTTACCATATAATTGACTCCAACAACCTCAACGACAAAACTTTATTTTATATGCAATATAGAAACACTCACTACCAAAAACAAAAATCCTTTAGCATTAGCTTAGTTACAAATTACAATGTATGCTTTTATAATTTATTTAATGAATTTTTTCATATGTATTAACATTAAGAAAGTGTTAATTCATAACGGCACTAGATAAGATTACAAAAATAGTAATATTTTATTAAAAATAGTAGACTTTAATGTTTCGAAACTTAAAAACTACTTAATAAATGTTGTTTATAATAACTCCAATCATTTACGAAAGTTTATTTATTGCACCTTAACAAGTGCCCTTAAGATACTGTTTAGCATAACCCTTAACATTAAAAGTCAATACTAACTAAATATTTATAGTGAATCGGTAATATATATTAATATAAATTTGTTTGTAATTATATATATATATATATATATATATATATATATATATATATATTTGTTAATATATATAATATATGTTTATATTATTAACATATTAATTTTGTTAGGCAATTTATATAAATGGGATTTAACTAGTTCTTTAATATATTTGTAAATACGAGAAAATTTTCTTTGCAGGAATCAAATCAAACACTTTTTTATAAAATATCTTTATACATATTCTTAAATTTTATGGAGCTCACAAGATTACATCTTGGAGATGTAATTTGGAAAAGTACAAAAATGTTACTTTACGATAAAGTCACTTGACATAATTACTGTAAAATGTATTCTAATATCCTTGGAGATGGATTAACTCCACATTTTGTTGTGTCTGTGTTTTGGCTCTATTTTGACTTTATCGTGTTTCAAATCCGGATAAGTTACCCTTTTTAATATAAACTTGTTTTCTTCTATCTTCACGGATTCTAGTATCTAAACGATGGAGAAATGTAGAGGATAATAGTGAAGTAACATTTTCCTAAGCAATCAAAATCAAATCAAATCTACCGAGTCTTTTATAGAGAAGATATAGTGAGAGAGGGCAAAATTCTTCCCACTCTCACTCGCCAACTCACGAGAATAGAATAGAAGCTCTATATTTGTAAGGCGAAGCAGAACAAGAAACCAAACCCAGTAATCACTAATGAGTGAGTGAGTAACCATTTCCGAAACCTCACACACTCTGTTTTGCATAACAAGCATCATGCTTCCCCTGTTTCTCCTTTTTCTTTCAGTTTCTAACTCCATTCACCACTTTCTCTCTCAACCAAGAAGATCTCTTCCTCTACCGCTTCAAGGACTCCATGGACGACCCTTCATCCTCCTTCTTCTCTTGGAAGAAAGCTCACCCCACTCCCTGCAAACTGCGCTGGCGTCACATGCGACCCCACAAACTCCACTGTCACTGGACTCAACCTCTCCAACGCCAACCTCGCCGGCCCATTCCCCGCTTCCTCCATCTGCTGCCTTCCCAAACTCACCTCCATTATCCTCTTAAACAACTCCATCAGTGAAACCCTCCCTCCGGAAATCTCCCTCTACTCCTCCATTGTACACCTCGACCTCTCGAAAAACCTCCTCACCAGTGCACTCCCCCACACCTTACCCTAGCTCCCCAACCTCCGCTACCTCAATTTAACCGGCAACAACTTCTCCGGCGCCATCCCTGAATCGTTCAGCAGTTTTCATAGCCTTGAGGTCATCTCTCTCGTTTATAATCTCCTTGACGATACCATACCTTATTTTTAAGGTAACATCACCACTCTAAAGACGCTGAATCTCTCTTACAACCCTTTTTTGTCGTCTTAGATTCCGCCGGAGTTCGGTAACCTTACAAACCTTGAGATCCTCTGGCTTAGCTCTTGTAATCTCGTTGGTGTTATCCCTGACTCTATAGGGAATCTCCATAAGCTTAAAGACTTGGACCTCGCTATGAACAATCTCTATGAAAACATTCCCAGTTCGCTTACTAAGATGAAAAGTTTGGAACAGATTGAGTTGTATAACAACTCGTTGTCCGGAGATTTTCCTCCGGGAATGTCCAACCTCACCGCGTTGAGGCTCATCGATGTGTCCATGAACCGTCTTAGCGGGGCTATTCCAGATGAGTTGTGTCGTTTGCCGCTCGAGAGTCTCAACCTGTATGAGAACTAGTTGGAAGGTGAGTTGCCGGCAAGCATTGCCGATTCACCTAAGATGTATGAGCTCAGGTTGTTTGGGAACAGACTTGCTGGGAAGTTGCCAGGAAATCTTAAGAAGAATGCTCCGTTGAAGTAGGTGGATGTTTCCAACAACCAGTTCTCGGGGAATATTCCGGCAACTCTTTGTGATCATGGCAAGTTGGAGGAGGTTCTAATGATATATAACTCGTTCTCTATGGAGATTCTGGCGAGTTTGGGCTCGTGCCGAAGCTTGACGCAGGTGAGGTTCAGTTTCAACCGTTTTTCCGATGAGATTCCGGAGGGTATGTGGGGTCTTCCACACGTGTATTTGCTTAAACTGGTTGATAACTCGATTTCCGGTTCAATTGCAAGAACCATAGGTGAGGCTAAGAATCTATCTTTGTTGACTTTATCGAAGAATAATTTCTCGGGAGCAATACCCGAAGAGACTGGATGGTTGGAAAATCTTCAGGAATTCTCAGGTGGTGATAACAACTTCAATGGGTCGCTGCCTTTGAGTATGGTGAATCTTGGGTAGCTTGGAACACTTGATCTATATAATAATCAACACTTGAGAGTATTTGTCGTTTAATCGACTTTTTGGAGAATTGCCTCCTCTACTGGCCAACGATATGTACAAGTCTAGTTTGTTGGATAAACCTGGTTTGTGTGGGGATTTGAAAGGTTTGTGTAAGAGCAAAGGCGAGGGCAAGAGTGCTGGTTCTGTTTGGTTGCTTCGAACCACTTTGGTGTTTGTCATAGTGTGGTCTGGCTCTACTTCAAGTAGAGGAATTTCAAAAAAGCTAGATCTAACAATAAATTGAAGTGGACACTAATGTCATTTCATAAACTGGGTTTTGATGAAGATGAGATCTTGAATTGCCTCGACAAAGACAATGTGATAGGAAGCGAATCATCTGAGAAAGTATACAAGGTTAATTAGGCACAAGAACATTGTCAAGCTCTGGTGTTGCTGCACCACTAGGGATTGCAAGCTCTTGGTTTACGAGTATATGCCGAATGGTAGTCTTGGTGATTTACTGCATAGTAGTAAAGGAGGGTTGTTGGATTAGCTCTTGATGCTGCAGAAGGCCTCTCTTAACTGCATCATGGCTCTTATTTCAGCAAGAATGTTACATTATTGATAAGAGTTAGGGACTACACTTTAGATTCAGCATAGAGGTCATGAACAATTTCAAAAATAAAATACTACACTGAATGCTTTCCTTAGAAGTAAAAATATTACCATGAAAATTTTTAGAAAAGGGACAATGGGATCTCATGGTGCTGAGAATTTGAACTTTATGACAATTCATAATTCTAAAACTAACTAAAACATCATATTTCTTCCAAAAGATTACAAAATAGATGACATACCCTATAACAGCAAACATGACAGCACTCTAGTCGCTATCCCTAGTTCTCCAATACAAATATGTTAAGTAAACTTGGTCAAAAAAAATATATATATGTTAAGTAAACTTAATCTCTCCTTTTGAATATTTCTAAATAATATGAAGAAGCACAAAAAAAAATATTAATGTTGATTCTAGAAAAAAAAAATTTATTAATGTTAACTAATCCAAAAAAAAAAAAAAAACTTTGGTGCATCTAACAGGTTGATCTAGTGGCTGAGAAGTGAAGCTTTGGGTAACAGCTCCCCAGTTTGAACTCCTGTAAACGCACTTTAGCCTATAAAAAACATGCAACATATGATCCATAGGTACATATGCAAAGGCATATTTATGGCCAAGCGTGTGTGACATACAAATTTTCCTTTCGAAAGCTATGATTATACTAACGAACAAATACAATCTCTTGAAAGAGGCTCAAACTAAAAGGAAGTGTCAAAATGCGAAGCTTTTTCTCTGCTTCAAAAAATTGACATGATGTAATGATAGCACTCTTCATGAGTGGCATTTAAGTCTTGCAAATGTCAAATACCCTGTGTGACCGCGAGCCTCACCACAAGGTCTAGCCATGACCGAAGAAATAGAACTGCCGAGCACATAACTTCCATCCGAACATTGCCTCTTCTTGCAAGGAAGTGAACCAATAGAACCATTTCTATCCCTTTGAAAGCTTTCTGCTTTCTCTTCCCGAACTTCATATGTGCGTAACAGTACCTCAAATGTCCTTATATCTTTCACATAAGAAAAAAATTATACAATAATTATGTCAGACTGATACAAGTTGCTGCAAGTTACACATAAAATTTAACTGAGAGAGAGATAGATAGAAAACACACACACACAAAGATAAGGAAAACCAGGAAAAAAAAAAAAAAGATCATAACAGAAAGAAGAGAAAACAAGTACCTGTGAAGCATGATCGAAGAGTTTCACATGATCGTTGTACCTGTTCAATACATGGAGAGAATGAGCATAACGTGCCATCTTGTTTTAACATTTTTGCGGCTGAAGGAATGGCAAGCCAAGGTTGAGGTAGATCCAAAAAAACAGCATCAGCCAAGCCTGTGAATTCATCAGGAAATCCCTCACCTTGGATGTCCCTAACTCCTACACTAATTAAGCTGCTGAGACCTGTCCTCTCAAAATCATCCCTACAAAGAAGAAAAAGTAACGGAATATCTGACCTAGGAATCATTCAACATTCTACATAACCCTTGTGCAGAGAAAAGTAAAGTATTGGAAGGAGTGTAACTTTTAACAGGTTTAAGAATCCTATTTTTTTTCCTCAGAAATCCAAGAAAGAAGGTTCCTGTTTACCGGAGTCCTTATGTAACTTAACAAAATATCAGAGAACTCCAAAATAAAGTTGTACAGAGAGCTGACATTTTGACAAATGGAGCTTGTTGACTTAATAGTTAATATGTGGTTTACAATTTCATAAGCATAAAAGACTAGAATGCAATTCAAACATGAATTTGATGTGCCGTCAGAGGAAAAGTTTTTACAAATAGCATTGATCATTGATTATATGTTGGTGTATAACTTTTAAGAAGTTGAGCTTTCTAAGTAATGGTTGGGATACTCAAACTTCTTTTATGATCTGGTAATACATGAATGAACTGTAAAGAAGTTTCGCATCAAAATTAAATCCATAAAAGTAAACTGAAAGGCACAGGTATAAGCAACATACATACATACAGGACATCCTATTTTGTCAAATACATTTTCTATAGCCAGAATTCTCATATCCTGTTCCAAGTTTGTTACCTTGCTGAGCCAGCCCTCTGTTCATGGAAATCAAATGTGTGGACGTGTCCTGTGGGAGCAACTGCCCTTGCAAGTGAAGTAGTTAGAGATCCACTTCCAGTTCCAGATTCAAGAACCAAGCAACCAGGAACAATCTCCAAGTACATGATAACAAAGCTAATATCCGCAATATACAGAATTTGAGTCCTGTGGCTTAATACTAGAGTCCATAATTCTGGTGTGGGAGCTAACAAGTACACAAAACCACCCTTACTGCTGAAAACTTTAGACCCAAAAGGTTTTCCTATCCACTCTGAATGCTTAAAAACACCAAAACGGTTCTGCAGGATTGAACCCTCAGAAACTGTTACAGCCTTCATGCTGTCATGCTTTTCATAAACAATAACCAGATCACCGTTACTGATTAATTTATTAAATGATATTTTTTTTGCAGGATGACTAGCCAACATCTTAGAAGTCTCCAAATCTTTCAGCACAGTCAAACAGTAGTTATCTGATACAGCCAAAAACAGAAGCAACCAATGACATATATGAAGTATATAGTCATCAGATTGTGCATTCTACTTAGTCCCAAAACTCATACAAAAAGATTGAGCACAAAACCGATGCAAGTAAAACAGAATGATGAAAAGTTGACCCTGATTCCCTGAATAAACGTAGTTATCATTAATGAACTTAAGAGATGGCCATGCTAAAGTACTAGTGCCATTGTAATGACAGTGCGAAGTGTTTTTCTAGCATAGAATCCCTTAAATTTCATTCCCAAACATAGCTTTGACATCTAGAATGTTAGAATAGAATAAAAACCGAACAGTCAAAAAGAATTCAAACATTCTTTGAAATCTAGCAACCAAAGAAAAGACGTGAATGAATGAAGAATGAAACTAACCAGAAGGTATCTGAGTTGAGCAATCTTTACTTGTCAAGTTCAAAACTTCCGTGTCCCAAGTAATGGTCTTACAAGTTGGGTGCGCCTCTGATCAGAGTTTCGAAGCTTATGCTGCGTTAAACCCTAAACATGATTAAGAGGTCAAAGTCCACAATATTAAACCCTACAGGGGATTTAAGTGACATGCTTAATGACCCGACATACATGTGACAATACCTTCATTTTTGCAATCCCCCTTATCTCAACTGTTTTTATTTTATGTGCAACTTATATTTACTTTTTAATATACTCCCACCGTTTTTATATATAAACAAAAATTTTGAGAGTATTATATTTTTATTTATAAGTAAAATTAATTACTATTTGTTTTATTTAATGATAATATGTCTAAAATACTCCCAATTTAATAGTGTTCTTATTTTCAATAACTCATTTAAAGTAGAGAGATTATTTCCAAGTCCAATAGTTGAAATGGTTTACACCTTTTTATGTTTGATTTTATTTTATTTTTCATTTTATTTTTAATTTTAATCGAGGGTAATTTAAGGAAAACAATTATAATTTTGATAGGATTAAGAAACTTAAATGAGGGTAACTATATTTCTTAAAGGGTGTGAGGTAGTTTTTTTTTGCTTATATACGAAAACGGAGGGAGTATTAATATAAGTTAACGTATTTAAATATTTAATTTATTTAGAATTAACTATCAATTTAGTCATTCAAATATTATCTTGTCACTAGTTTAGTCCTTTAAAAAATTTTGTCACCAAATTAGTACTCTAAAGATCATCTTTGTCACCAATTTGGTCCTCCAAAAAACTTTGTCACCAAATTAGTCCTCAAAAGATATGTAAGTATACCAAATTAGTCCTTCAAAAATTTAAATATATCAAATTGGTCCATGATTGAGAACTAATTTCAGGACCAATTTGGTAAACTTTTAATCTTTGGAGGATTAATTTGGTGACAAAGTTCTTTGGGGGATCAAATTGATGACAAGGTAATCTTTGGAGGACTAATTTGCAGGCAAAATTCTTTGGAGGACCAAATTGGTGACATAACAATCTTTGGAGGACCAAATTGATAATTAACTCTATTTATATCGAAAAGATACAACAAACTAATAAATTGTTGTTACCAAAAAACTAATAAATTATTCTTTATCAAGGTGTTAAATTGCGATTGTGGTCACTTGCGATTATGATTGCATTGTATTAAATACAACTAAATGTGGTTATTGCAGACCATAATCGTGTCAAATGCAGTTTCAGTGACCTCTCAAATCTTGGTGTTTTGGCGCATTGTCACATTTCGGACCCAAATTTAAAAGCTTATTCTTTATTATAAAACATGCATGTCTTATTATTTAAAGGCTTAAATATGTTTTTGGTCCCTATAAAAAAAATTGACTTAAGTCCTCAACAATAATTTAATTATGGGTTTTGATATAAATTATCATTAGGGCACTAGTTAAGGTTACTAGGAATAGAAAAATAATCATAAGAGCACATTGTTCCGTCTCTTGGGAATACAAAAAACTACACATTCCAATATCTTTTTACTACATTTAGGTTCTTAAATAGTGCCCTTAGGGCACTAAATACCATTTGCCTTTAATTATTAGTTTTAGTTCCTAAAGTGTAAAAACGAGTTTTGTGTCGGACACACCTTTAATTAATCAATTATTTAATTAATTTAATTCATTAAATTAAATGATAAAAATAGTAAAATAAAATAAAAGAAAGAAAAATAATAATAGATAACAAAGAAAAAAATATTTATAGGGACCAAAACTCTTTTTTTCTGTTTTTATTATTTTTTTCTTTTTCTTTTCTTTTTTACTATTTTAATCATTTAATTTAATAAATTAAATTAATTAAATAATTGATTAATCAAATGTGTGTTTGGCACAAAATTTGTTTTTTCACTTTAGAGACTAAAACAAATAATTAAATTATTGTTGAGGATTTAAGTCAAAATTTTTTTTTATAAGGACAAAAATCAAAATAACCCTATTTTAGAGAGACCAAAAACATATTTAAGTCATAAGACTCAAAGAGTCCTCCTAAATGATAATAACATGTTAGTTGCTTAGCTAAACTTAGTTAATAATCAACATAGAAATTTGATTTATGAAAACAATACACCAACTAAACCTCCCAATTCCTTCACGAAAATATTAATTTAAAAAATTAAATTTGAATAACTAATTATATAAAAAAGTAAAATTAATATTTATTATGCTAAATTAATATTTAATTATGTTAATTAATAAAAAATTAACATAAAATGCACGTGAAATAAAAACACATAAAATAAGTCGGATTAATTTTTTGCGGGTATCTACTTATTCCTTTACAATAATCTTAACTAGCTGATATAAAAAAAAATTAAAATAAGTAATTATTTTTAAATTAATTTTTTTCAGAAACATACTTAATTCCTTCTTTCCAAATATATACACCATGACATAATGCAACTTGCATAGTGATACTATCGCTTGAAAGAATTATTTCTTTGTGCTATATAAGACACCCTAAAGCATAGCAAGAAGAAGCATCATAAGAAGAACGAGATTAGCACTATCTCTATTGAAAGTGACATTATCTTTTTATATGTAAGAATCATAAATTTATATACTAAAAAGGATGGTGTCACTCCCAATAAAAATAATGCTAATCTCATCCACCTATCATAAGGGATCTCATAGCATTGAATGGGTGGGCCGAGCTAAGAGATAAGTCCAACATACATGATGAAGAACAATCTTTGGGCTCTGACGTGGGCCTATAAAGTGAAAAAAAGTTTTGTGTCAAACACACCTTTAATTAATCAATTAAATGATAAAAATAAAAAAAAAAGAAAAGAAAGAAAAATACTAATGAAAAATAATAATAAAAAATAAAGAAATGTTTTTTCTTTGTTTTTTTATTATTATTTTTCTTTATTTTCTTAAAAAACAAAGATAAAAACAAGTAACAGGAAAAAGAAATAAATACAAAATAAGGAAATGCAAAAAACTTAGAAGAACAATAGAAAAAGGCAAAAAGATACCATATAAAAACAAATCTAAAAAATAGAAAAAAAAAGAAAAGTGAGAAATCTAAAAGGGAAGAAAGAAACAAGAAATGAAGAAGAAAGGGAAGGAAGAAAAGATGAACATAGGAAGAAGAATGAGGAGACTAGGAGGGAGAGAAAGAATCGAAGGAAAAAAAAAAAGGACAAATGAAAAGGAATGGAGAAACAGAAATGCAAAGAGGATGAACGGAGGTGGAAAACGCCATCAGGAAGGAGAGAGGAAAAATGAAGAGAAAGAGTGAAATGTGATTATGTGAGTGAGATTTTTTTTGCCAAAAGTAAAGGTGAAGAAAGAAACAAAAAAAAGTATAGAATGAGAATAGAATAAAATAATATTAAACGAAATTTTGGAAGGAAACTGAGTTAATGTGAGCATGATACTTGGCATAATATGTTGCTTGTAAGTCAAGAAAAGGTTTATTTTCTTATAGTATATGATATCGTGAAGATCTTTTTTTAATGTTTGGGGTTGGGATAGGTTTTAGGATAAGTTTCTCTTTCTGGTCCATATTCCAAAGAGTAAATTTTTTATTTGAAATGATCTAATAGATTCGTACCACCCTATTTAGCAAAGACACCATTCTTTTTTTTACAGTAGCATCTAATATTGTATTTTTGAATATTATTGTCCATAAAAATGATGATAATTTATTTTTAATTTTCACTATTTTATCTATTTCAGGTGTTATTCTTCATAAATAAGTGGTCTCATTTTCAAATTAAGTGAGGTGAATCCCTGCCCCGATAAGTTAAATGGAAGACAAATAAAAAATTCAATCCACAAGTAAGTAAGTCAAGTTCAATGTAACTTAAATTTACTCTTTGGGCCTTTAGCCCAGTTTAATATAAAATATTAAAAAAATAAAGGCCTATAATGGGCCCGTCTAATCAATGGCAATTTTATGTTTATTGACCAAAAATATATATATTGGCAGACACAGACGTTCTCACTTCTCACATCAGTAAAAAAAAAAAATTGTTTTTACACGAAGTTTCTTCGTTGTGTTAATTGAAAATATTGGAAAGCTCAAAGATTCAGTAATTCATTCTATTGTTGTCAAAAAAATTAGAGATTCATTCCAGTATACGGTATGCCAGGGAAAATAATAAAAAAAAAAAACAAAAAAAAAACTCCCTAAAGCTTAATGCCTAAGCTTCTCCTTGCGTGGCTTCTTTGAGAAGCTCACAAAGACGTGTCGGCTCCTGCCACCAAACAAAAAACTATAAATACTCCTCTGTGTTCGTGTCTATTCTGCGTATTTTGAAGTCAACATCCCTATCAAATTATACGATGCCAAGTCATCTATGTTTCAATCGTAAATGACAAAATTATCCCTCTAATGTGACCTGTCACTTGTTGATCCAAGCAACGCCAAAACGTTGATACTTCGGCAGCAAGTTTCGTGTATCATATCATAATCCCATAACATGAACATAATAAATATCTTTTCTACTCTAATTTTCAATGGAAAATACTTTTTTTTTTTTTGTCGAATTGGAAAATAGTAAGATGCTAAATAAGTAGTGAGTAGCCGGTTGCTACAATCGTGCTCCCTAAGCTAAATGAGAAATTGCAGAAACAGACGTTGATAAATTATCATATTCGACCATTTAAGGGCACACCATTATTCTAATTAAAGAAGGTTGCATGTTTACAAACACACATGCTACAATAATTGGTAACACACCATATGAAATTTAAAATTACTGCAACGAACATACATAAAATTTCGATCGAATATATTTTGCATGAAAATTTAAACACATCTTGGTAGAAACACAGGAAGGGGTTAAGGGAAAGTAATAAAAGGAGAGTGATGTTGATATATTCGTTACTTGAAATGAGAAGTAGTCTACGCAAAGAAACGGAACTGAATACAGCGAGCGTGTTTAATTTATTCGGTTATATTATATATATACACTACACTATAATTAAGCGTATTTCTTATGTTAATTATAAATTAATTAATTATATTGTTGATCTATCTATCGGTTAATATGTAAATGTCTAGTAATGCATGTCTTCAAATTTTTTACATAGCTTTAAGAGCACTCATATATATATATATATATATATATATTGACAGTGCATCTGAATGTAATGAAGTCCCAACACGCGCCCACACACTCATCTCTCTCTCTCACTCTTAAAAGTGGTGAAATGTCTTAAGATTAACAAGAATCAGGTTGCCCAGTCTCCACTCCTACTACCGCCCTTTTTTTACATCATTTTGGTAGCATTTCATTTGAACATAACAGAATATTTTGTATTATTTTCCGTTTGATACATGAGGATTTGAACGAAACTGGACATTGAAATAATTGAATGTGATAGATTGGTTTTATTGAAAAGGATAGACCAAAAGAGAATATAACAGAACACACAGAAGAATTATCATTATTTTTATAAAGTTTTTTTATTAACAAAATAATATATATTTAAATTTCTTAAACCTAATATTATCTTTTTAAAAAATTTACATAATAAAAATGTAATCAACATAGTTTATATTTGATAATTATTTTTAAAAGTATATTGAATAATTATATTTATTGAGAGAAGTTTTTTATTTAATAATTTATTTTTTCATAAAATAATAATACAAAAATTAATATATTTTAAAATTATTATTTAATTATACTCATAATTTCTTAAAAATATACTATTTTATTTTTCTTTTAATTTTATACTTTCTATCAAATAAAATAAAATTTTATATATATTACAAAAAATAATTTCTATATTTTAATTCGCACTAAATATAAAATAATAAATATGGTTATGTTCGGTTCTATGGTCACCAAATACAATACACATGTCTGTTCTGTTTCATTTTGTTCCATTCTATTCCATCCTATTATGTTATGTATCGTTACCAAACGCTACCTTTAACTCGGGTATATATTATGAATATGTTTTATATATAATTAATTTTAGTAAAGTTAATATTATTAATTTGCTCTGTAGTTGAAGTTGTAGACTCGTGTTAAATACTGAGATAAATAGAAGAAAAAGTTAAAAAGTTTCATGTACATACAATAATGATAGCTTTTAATAGGTAATTAAGGTGAAGTGGAATGAATTAATAATTTTAATGCCTGTATATATATAGAGACCAAATAAAAAGTCTCCGTAGGTAGAGCTTATTTATTGTGTAGGATACGATACGATAGAGTAGCCAAACTTGTTGTGCAAGCAACCTTTCGTAGCTATATGTAGACCCCTCTTTTTTTGTTTCTTTATTTTTCTTTTATCCTCTTTCTCTCTCTGTCTCTCTGATCTGGTAGCAAGATAGAGCAAGCAAGCGAGGAAATTAAAGTTTCAGCAAGAATTAATTAAGGTGATTCGATCGGAATTAATCAACCTTAATTAGTCGCTACCTTGCTTTACCTTTCAAGTTTCTTCTCTGATCTATTTATTTTTCTAACTTTTTTCCTTTCATATATATATTATCAGGATTACGAAGTTGATATATTATATATTGAAGGAGGGCCGGGATTAATAATTGATTAGGAAATTAATTAAAGATGAGATGGTGCAATATAATGAGGAGAAGGGAATTATTGATGAATTAATGGAGAGCACTACTAGTACTACACAACCTAACAACACTGAAATAAAACTCACCAAACATCAAATCCGAACCATAACTTGCCCCTCATGCGGCCATCACATTCAATTCAAAGATCAGGTATGTATGTATGTATGTATGTTCTTCCCCCTAATATATAATTAATTAACCTGTATGTATGTATGTATGTTAAATTGATGATATGATTGATCATAGGGAGGAATTATTCAAGACTACTTGCCTGGGTTACCAGCTGGAGTGAAGTTCGATCCGAATGATCAAGAAATATTACAACATTTGGAGGCAAAAGTGACATTATTGTCGTCTAATGCGTGCAAGCTTCATCCCCTTATTGATGAGTTCATACCAACACTTGAAGGCGACAATGGAATATGCTACACACACCCACAAAAGCTACCAGGTCTATGTTTCATTCCTTTTCCTTTATTTATATTTTTGTGTGAGATAGATTTTTATTTTCCATCTATGATTATACAATGCAGGAGTTAGCAAGGATGGACAAATCCGGCATTTTTTCCACAGGCCATCTAAAGCATACACAACTGGAACAAGGAAGAGAAGAAAGGTTCACACCGACGACGAAGGAAGCGAAACAAGATGGCACAAGACCGGAAAAACAAGAGCCGTTATTGCCGGCGGAGTAGTGAAAGGTTTCAAAAAGATACTAGTACTATACACCAACTATGGTAGACAAAAGAAGCCAGAGAAGACTAATTGGGTAATGCATCAATACCATCTTGGCACTAATGAAGAAGAAAGAGATGGAGAGTTAGTGGTTTCAAAGGTCTTCTACCAGACACAACCTAGACAGTGTGGTACTTCCTCTGTTATTAAAGATTCATACGATAAAATAATATTTGATAGCGAAATATCCAAGAATGCAACTCCTAATGAGTGTTATAGTGCACATTACATGAGCTATGATGATGAAGAAGTGCATGGGGGGCATAATAGGGAAAGTCCCCCACAATTTATTCCAAATCTGGTTGTTCAAGATGATGGCACTTTTATTCGGTTAGCAATGGATGCAAAAAAGGCAAGATTGGATAGAATTAATTAGAGCAGGAAGAGTGACAATAATTAGATATTTCCCTTATTTTTAAAGTTGTATTACTAATTACTAATAATTAAGTTATATATGTGATTAAAATGAAGGAATTCATTAATTAATTCCATTGTAAGAAATTATATAATAAGGTGGCTTCCGATTTGTATTGGGATCGGATACCTAATAATGGTGATGGACTACTGGACTTGCACATATATATAGTTGACCTGTATTGAAGTTGAGAGGTAATTAGCTAGCGAGATACAATTTGTGGTATCATCTTAATTAATTTTAATATAGATAGCTACATTTGAAAATCTTTCATGTCTTTAGCATTGTATCATTTCTTAATCAACATTTAACATTGAGAAATGATATGCGTATATATGTTAATGTTTATTAAGCATATATATATATATATATATATATATATATATATATATATATATATATATGTCATTTTTCTTTTATATATATATTTTTGAATGAATCTTATTGTATCAGACAAAGTAGTGTTGCTAGATATATCATACATTAATAATTTCATTGTTTTGTCATATCATATTCATATATTTCATATATAATAAATAAAACTAAGCGGGGGCTGGAAAGCGGTTTAATTTTGCTCTATCGGTTTCTCCAAGATCAATAAACGTATTTTGTTATTAGCAAAATCGTCCTGAAGTAACTGAAAATGTTAAATGTTACAATATATATATGCCTTTCAGTTGATATATATACTTGAAGAGTAAGTTTATTTACAAACTTTACATTCCAAGCTGTAGAACTGCATTGTAGAAGTGCCTCAAGTGAGTTAATTGGGAGACAACCGCTACCTACGTGGCCCTTCTTTCATATATTTAAGATTGATAATGTTTAATATAATGTATTACTACTATTTATTTATACATTTTATATCTAGTTAGGTGACAAACATTAAAAAAAAAAACATAAAAAGTGTAAGATATACCAATAAACAATATATATAGTAGATCAAACATTTTTCATTTAAGAATTCTTCCAAATCTCTTTCAATCTGGTAATAGCAGATACCATATACTCATGCTTCTTTTCTTTTTTTTGAGGTCAAACAATGAAACAAATAGTCCTGTTTGAAGAGTTACTACCTTTCTTTAATTTTTGGACTTTAACACTTTTTTTTGTCTTGAAGAACAAGCTTGATGATAAGAATTGGGCAAAATATGCCAGCCCATATTTGTTTCCATTAACATGTTTGTGTCTCTATACTCCGTGCAGGAATTCACCTCACCCTACTTAAAAAAAAGCGTCATGTATTTTCGGATATTAGCATTTAGAATAAATCAAATAGTAAAAATGAAAAGTAAAATCAACCTTGTTTTTGCGTAAAATAAAGTTTAAAAACACAATTCCAGACGCTATTATTTAAGAATAAATGGTGTCTTTTTTAAATTTGGTGGTGTGAATCCTTCCATCACTCTGAATTTTAGCTAACTGGATTGGAAAAATTCTACTTTAACCGGTGGCCAGAAAGTTGGAAATTCCTCCAACTTATCTATAAAATCAGCAAAAAAGGTTTTTTGGTATTAGAAAGGGGCAAGGCCCAAAATAAAACTAATTTTATTATAATTGACGTTTCCAAATCCTTGTGTTTTTTTTTTTTTTGGTAAAACGACATTTCATATTCTAACTCAATTTTATTTTTTCTAAAAAAAATCTCTTTTTTTTATCGGTCAAACACACACTCTCACACTAAACAACTCTTAAATCTACTCATAATCTATCCCATCGGGAATCGAACACCTCTCATTGAACTCCAAGAGCTCCTCCTTATGCCACTTGAACTAGCTAACAGAAAAATAAATTAATGTTGAAAGATTGAAATTAGCAGACACTAAATAAAAATCTCTCAATTATTCTCATTTTGAAAGATTGAAATTAGCAAACACTAAATAAAAATCTCTTTACAAACAGACAACTAATGTTGTTAGTTAGTATTGACATAAAAGGGTCCATATTGATTGCATATGATCAATTGACAGTATATATAACTTTTGGAGAATGTTAAATAATGACACAGTTAAAATTACAAAAATAATAATATTTTATTGAAAATAATAGACTTTAATGTTTCGAAATTTGAAAACTATTTAATAAATGTTGTTTATAGTAACTCCAATCATTTATAAAATGTATTTATTGCATCTTAACAAGTACCTTTAGGGCACTGTTTAGCATAACCCATAACTTTTTTATACTAATAAATATATATAATTATTGTTGATTTATTTGTTAATTTAAAATTACATAATTATAATCTATATCAAGAGCGGTTAACCCAGTGGCAAGAGAGTTAGTAAATGACACTATTTTTCATGGTGAAAACCTATATATATATTGGATTTTTTTCTCTAATTTCCTAAAAATCGTAATAGGAGAAATTCAAATAAAAAAAAAAATCTTCTTGCTTTCTAGTGACTTTTCTTAACCTTTGCATATCTCCTTATTAGGAAGACAAATTTATATTAAGGAACAGGCTAAGTGTATGATTTTCTACTTATTTAAGCAGGATTATTTGGATTTTAATTTGTCTGGAGGTTAATTTATTTTATTTAACTTCTTTAAACTGAGTAAACATGTAAAATAAGAATAAATTTATTATTTATTTAATGTGAGTGAAAGTTATGAAGTATTATAATTTAAATTAAGAGTTGATATACTTTTATTTTAGGGTAAATTGCATAGAGTATCCTTGATATTTTAGAAAATAGCACAAAACACAAAACTATAAAAAAATGAGCCGTCCACACCATTTTCTCAAATAGACATTAACCATAGTTAAATTCCACTCTATTTTTTTTCTATAAATAAGAAAATCAATTTTCTTGTATGTTTTTTTATACAAATTTCATCTACTGAATTTTCTCAAAAATTATTTTTTCATAAAATAAAATACTCCCTCCGTCTAAAAATATAAGACCCTCTAGACCAATATTGCGGAAATTAAGAAAAGTGTTTAATTTAGTTAAATGCATTAAATTTGTCTAACAAAAAGTATTAGTCTCCAAATTTACCCTTTCAATCTCTTTCTATTATCTCTCTCTTAATTAATGCTCATCAAAATTAGTTGAGTAACAAGGATATAATGGTAAAAAAAAATTAAATGTGCACAAAAATTCCCAAGAGGTCCTATCAAATGGGACAAGCAAAAACTCTCTAGAGAGTCTTACATTTTGGGACGGAGGGAGTAATTAATTGTGAATAAAAAATTATTTTTTAAATTAAAAAAATTAAAAAATACTATCATCATTTGTAATTTTTTTTTAATTTATAAAAAATAATTTTTTTTTCACAAATAATTTTTTACTTTATGAAAAATAATATTTTTATTTGATGAAAAAATAATTTTTATGAAAATTCAGTAGATACATTTTGTACAAAAAAAACATATGAGAAAATTGATTTTTTTATTATAAAAAAAAATAGAGAGAGATTTAACTACGGTTAGTGTTTATTTAAGAAAATGGTGTAGATTGCTAATTTTTTTAAAGTTTGGTAGTTTGTGCTATTTTCTAAAACCTCAAGAGTACTTTGTGCAATTTACCCTTTATTTTATTATATTTTGCACGTATTTTCAAGAGCTAACTCCATTAAACATATAAATTGTACACATATGATGTTCCAAAAGATAATTCGATCTTCCGATCCAAGATGAAGTATCCATATCTGCTAATTGTGACATAATGTACAAAATGCCTTTCTCAAGCCTTTCAATCTTGCCTAGCTAGCTAGCTAAGAGATACGGGTGGGTGGGGTAAATAAATTGGAAACAAAAACAAGTAAAACAAAAGAACAAAAGGAAGGGACCTAAGAACAAAATTTCTATAATTGATCCCTCTCTAACAAAAGGGGAAGCAAATTAAAATTGAAATTAAAAAGGAGGAGGTAGGGAAGGGAATAGTGAAAGTCAAATTAAAGCCACAAGGCACCAGCATCCTTTAAGATGGGAACCAATTCACCTGTAATATGAGTGGCCATCACTCTTTCCAACCCTCCAAACAATTTTCCCCCCACGAAAACCGCCGGGAACTGTAGGGTTCCGCCGGCGGAGCAATCCAGCCGGGAGAGCTGAGTAATAACGGCAGATTCATGGCGCTCCTCCACCTCGTAGACTGGAGGGTTGACTCCGAGACCTTGTAACAACCTTTTGATGACGTGGCACATGCAGCAACCACGTTTCCCAATGATTATGACTGCGTTCTCGGAAACCATTCTGATGACGTTGGGGGGATCGACGCCATCATCCTGAGGGATCCCTCCGCCGGTTGCGGGGAGAGGGAGATCACGTGAGTCACGTGTGGTGGTGGCAGGGTGCCATGTCCTATAAGGAATTGCTTGGTGCATCGTAATGGTACACAACACAACACACAAACAGAAAGAGAAAGAGAAAGAGAAATAGAGAGAGAGAATTGGGGATAGAATGGAGGGAGGAAGGGGCCAGGGGGGAATAAAATGGAGGGCAGAGGTGGAAATATAAGAAAGTTGGGGGTGAGGAGGAAGACTCTAACGTCAACGGCAGTTACGCAGATATGTAACGTCACTGTTGGTGTGGGTGACGCGGTATTGCGTCACGGGACTTGGTCAATAGATTCCTCCAAGCCACGTTCCCCTTGCACCCACGATGATGCTCCCGTGTGACTTTGTCCCATTAATAAAGTAATTTTTTTAGACCAAATTAATAGTTTGTTCTTGTAACTTATTTTTCTGTTGTGATTTGGTCTAATAATTACTAAATGTTTTAATTTGGTCCTGTAATTTATTTATTGTTTTGATTTGATCTTATAACTATTAAACGTTCCAACTTGGTCCTATAACATATTTTTTTATTTCGATTTGATCATGTAACTTATTTTTTATTCAACAAATTTGTCCTTTCTATCGACACCAAATTCAAATAAAAACAAAAAGTTACAGGATCAAATCGAAACAGAAAAATAAGTTACAGTACTAAATTGAAACGTTTAATAGTTACATGACCAAATTGAAATAAAAAAATAAGTTACAGGTTGAAACATTTAATAATTATAGGACCAAATCAAAACAGAAAATTAAGTTCCAGGGCCAAATTATCAATTTTGCCTTTTTTTTATAAACATTAATAAAGTAAATTTGTATTTGTATGAATGCAATAGCAACTTAATTGGAGCATTAATGGCTTTTTATTTCTTAGATTTGGGTTTTGGTAGTGTATTTTTTGTTTAAGCGAGATTATAATTTGTTTAAAAGATTATAATTTTTATAAAGTTTATAGAATTATTTGATAATTATAAAATTAAAGTTTTTAAATATAAGATTATAACTTTTATAATTAACTTTTAAAATTTATGTGAGATAATTTTTAACTTTTAAAATTTAGTTCTCAATAATTTACTGTATTTCTTAAATTGTCTAATAAATTGTCTTTATTTATTTATTTATATAAATCATAAATTTTTTACTCCACTATTCTTATTTATTAAGATAGTATTATTTATTTTTTAGTCATTTAAAATAATCTAGTAAATCATACAACTTTGTCACACATTTTTAATTAATAAACTACTCTCTCCATTCTGAAATATTAGTCACTTTAAAAAATTTCACATGGATTAAGAAGAACAAATTAAATCTAACAAAAACCTAAGATTTACTCAATAGCTATTAGCTATAAAAATAATATAAGTAGGAAAAGTTAATAAATATAGCATTGGTAATGTAAATGTGACAAATATTTTGAAACAAATTTTTTTTACTAAAGTGACTAATATTTCAGAACGGAAGGAGTAACTACATAGTTTTCAGCTAACTTTACAACTAAAAGTTAAAATCTAAAATCTTTCGGCTCGTTTCTCAAACATACCCTCACTTCCAAAAGCTATTTTATTGGTGGAGTATTGTCACATCACTTATAGGTGATCATATTTCTAGTTGATGTCAAATTTTCAACACCCTCCTTCATGCCTAAGATTGGATATCTAGAGTGCGGACAAATATAGGAGGCCCAATAACGTGAGACTTTCAATGCACCCCTCCTGGGTGACCCAATAACGAATTTAAAATGTTATGATATCATTTTAGATTTTGGTTTTGGGAGTAACTTACTCTCAAAACCTAATTCATATGAGAAGATTTGTCACACTACTCATATACTATGATGTGGTGACAGTATTCTTATTTGAATTGTCACTAATTTTTTTGATTAAGTTAAATATAATTATTTTTACAGTTTTTTTAACGTGTGTAATATTGCACAGGTTAAACATCTTAAAAGAGAAGCTTTTCATAGAAAAAGACACAAATTAATTGAGTTTTGTCTTTAACATGCATTTATTACTTACATTTTTTTCTATTTTGGGATTCTTATCCCGTGCAATGGTTGCACATGTTAAAAAAACCCTTAGTTTTATAAATATTATTTGAGACTGAAAATTTTTTGTGCTTTTTTTTTAAAAAAAATAAAAATAAAAATATGTTTTGTTTTGAATGGGTATGTTTGGTGTAATAAGTTGAAAGCTTTTAACTTTAATTTTAGCTATTGGTTGAAGACGGTGAGATCATAGCTGTTTAGTTAGATTATAAAATATACTTCATCCGTTTTCAAATATAAGCACATTTTTTCACAATACTATTACTCAGTTTGGTAAAACTAGCTTATAGCTTATAGCTTATGACTTATAACTTATAGCTTATGACTTGTGACTTATAATTGAATAGAGGTGTTTGGTAAAATTAGTTTATTAAATAGCTTATATTTGTTAAATAACTTAAAAGGACAAGTAATAATTATATGTATTAAATTATTTGATAGAGTAAACATGTAATAATTGACTAGAGGGTAAAATAGGAAAGAATTATTGAAAGCTACTTTTCATAAGCTATAAGAGTAGCTTGTCATAAGCTAGCTTATGAAAGCTAGCTTATAGCTTACATAAGCTATAAGCTAGTTGTTACCAAACACCTCTACTTAGTCATAAGCTATAAGCTACAAGCTATAAGCTCCTAAATAAGCTACAAGCTAGTTGTGCCAAACACACACTATGTTTTTAAATATAAGCAAAATTAACTATATTCACTTGTATTTAATGAAAATTTTCTATTATACCCTCCAATCAATTCATTCTCTCATTTATTATAATGGTTTTGAAGAGGAGAAAGAGTAACTTAATGTAGAGTAATTTAGAAAAACAAACTGACTTTTTGATAGATTTAAAAAAATTAAATGAGGCTAACTAATTTTCTTAAAGAGTGTGAGTTAAGTAATTTTTGTTTATAATCGAAAACGGAGGGAGTAACTGTTTGGAAAACATGCTGTGTGACTAACTAAACTATGTTAAATGATAAAAAGAGATAAAAATATTATATTAATATACTACTATTAAGACTTGAAAGAGAACACACATGGGGTAAATAGTAGTAGATAACTTGTCAATTATAAAAACTAACAAATATAATTTTGTAAGTGAATTATTCACAATCAATTTTTTATAGCCAAAATCTATCTCAAATAACTTTCTAAAAATCTTTTGAAAAGCTATAATTTAAAAAAAAAAACCATAATTGAACGCATTCTGTCATGGGCGACTTTTTGGACTGTCGTGTGTGACATATTTGCTTGCGCCACGTTCTTGTTCCTTTCTTATTTCTATAATATAATAATGTTTCAGGCATGACTATTTTTTTTTTGTTGATATAGTCATATAACAAAAAGGAATAGAAAGGAAATGAAAAAAAAAAATAAGAGAAAGAAAAAATATATATTAAAGATGATATAATAGATAAAAAAGAGATAATTGATTTTTTATTTTTTTGTAAAATTGGAGATAAATTATTATTTTTGTTGATATATATATATATATATATATATATATATATATATATTTTAGACTAGTATATTTTAACTTGACTACTACAGTAAATCAAACACAAGTATCAAAATATATATAAGTTGTGTCTTATACGAATTGGATGCACTATATCTTGTACATTATTCCGTAATTAAACATGGGTTTATCTTTTAAGTAATTTTACAATAGAAAAATGTATGTATTTAGTTCAATATTTTTTTATTGTGTTGTCTTTTGTATTTGCAGTAAAATTATCTTACTAGCCAAATCTGAAAACTAATTATTCTATTCATATTTTATTTCAGAAATATAATTTGGAATCATTTTAACTAATATAAATGAAAGAGCCAATTATGTATTTACTATTTCACATTTTAATTTGTTGGTACATTGCTATCTTTTCTTGCTTCAGATTTTGTTGGTATATTATCATTATTATTATTTTCTCCTGTTGATGCATCAACAGTATTTTTCAGAGACAAAGAAAGACTTTGTCACTCGATCTCAACCAAGTTTTTCTCATAAATATGAATGAAAATTCATAATCCAACGTAATATTTAGATGGGCATATTGTTGGGAACTTCTCATCAACAGTAATTTGAGGGGAAAATTTTGGGAAACTCTACTGGTAGAAGTACACTTAAATTCTTTTAACCAGCAATTTTTGCCTAGAAAAATTACACATATTTTTTAGTAACTTTTATACCTGTATATCTTCTATGACTTTTTTCTCTCTCACACTCAATGTGAGACTTTTATTTAAATAATTACGTAATATATATATATATATATATAAATAAAAGAGGGATCAACTCACACCAATATAATTCACACCAATGAATTGAAAGTTTGTTTGACGTAGATCAACTATGCAAAAATTCATATCATTTAAAAATTTGTAAGCATGTAATCTAACAAATGAAATTTACTTGTATTTTAAATAATGTATTAGACGTTCAAGCAAAACATTTCGATAACGTATCAAATAGTTTTCAAATTGTATGAATTTTTGTATAATTAATCTACACTATATAAACTTTCAATTGATTGGTTAGATCGGCGAAATTCGTTTTTTATAAAAAGTTATGCGCGATATCATTTAAGAACTTTAACACATTGGTGTCATTTGAACCCAACTCATTTATATATATATATTTTCTTCCATCAAAAAGTCTCACGAAATAATCTTCACTCCACTATTTCATTGTATGTGGGATTTTGGAGAATTATCCAACAAATATAAGTTATTCTTAATTCAATAATTAAAAGACTAATTTATTTTAATTGTAGATATCATCGAAATTTATTAGTTTTTGTCAGTTTTAACAAAATTTTCAACAAAATATTTTCTCTATACAAAAAATAAAATTGTTATTTACTAACTTTTTTTTGGTTGGCGTAGCTTCCGTTGGAATAGGCATTGTCTAATAAAATTAATTTGTTAGTATAGACATCTAATATTTATACTAACAGATAAATGTATTAGTATAAATAATTCATATGAAAGTAAAAAAAAAAATTAGTAAACGATAACTTTTTTTTTGATCGGCCAAATGCACACACCCCACACTACACTACTCGTAAATTTAACTTAGAAATCTCTCCACCGGGGATTGAATCCCTCCCCTTAAACTTTAAGAGTTTCTTTTTGTGCCATTTGAGTTACAAGTTTTTGACAAACAATAACTTATTTATAGTGATATATATACATGATTAGAATTTGTTCTACTGTCAATAAGTAAGGTATGCAAATTGGGATGATAATAATAATCATAGTGTGGGAGCTATTATCAATTTTTTTATTACCACTATTTAAAAAATATTTTTAAGGGTTAAATTAATTTTTAATCAATAAAATTAAAAAGTAAGATTTTACATATTATTAAAATACTTAAATATGAGTGATACTAACCTCACTCTTTGTTTTATTTGGTTGGATGAAAAGAAAATAAAAAGAAAGAAAATTACAGATTAGGAAGTAATTTTTCTTGTTTGGATTAAGGGAAAATGATGAGAAAATAAATGAAAATTTTAACTTTTAAAAATAAAAATTTAAAACTTTTCTTTTTACACCTATTTTCTCTTCTTTACTATTTTCTTTTCATCTATTTTTTCTGTTTTCAAACGTAGGGTAAAATAATGCATCATATTATATGTGTGGAATTAATTTTTTTATAGGCTAAATACACACTTTCACACTACACTACTATATCTAAAATTAGTTGATAATCAACGTAGCTAAATAACACAATTACCTCGCACTCAGTTAAGAAAAATATGACGATATTAATTTAATTGTATGGATGGCATATGTTTAAAAGAATAAAATACTATTATTAATGGAATTTTGGGAATAAAAATGATAGTAGTAGTTTAAGAAAGGAAATTACAGTGAATGTACAGAGACAGTGGGAGGCCAGAGGCTGTCTGTGTTCACGGATAGCGTACTTAACTACTGGCAAGTCTTGTCTTAATTATGTGAAGGACGGTGCAGCTAAACGACAACGTTTCGTTGACGTCGTTGTCCATTTGCACGAACTCCATTATTCGCTGGCCACGTGGTGCTGGGAAAGGTGAATGATCGTCGCCGTCCACCTGTCCCCTGAATCTTGTCGTTTTTCGAATGTGGATAGATGGTTCATTATCATCACCTCCGCCACACGTTTTTCTTGAGTTCGTTTATTCATTAAACAAATATTATAATAAGGATTTTTCTAACTGTCTAATATTGCACAGATTAAAAAGTCAAAGATAAAAAATATTACCTAAAAAAAATAAAATATTAATGAGATTATGTTAAACATACAATTAATGATGTGTATTATTTTCATATTTAATTTCTTAACCTGTAATGTATTATACAGATTAAAAAAACCCATATAATAATACAGTCACACGGCTGGTTCAATGTTGATGATAACATTTAGTAAGTTTCGCCATTCATGATCAACATACATCAAATTCCACATATGAATTTAACATATACATCATACTACTTGAGAAATATATATCATCAACTTAATTATATATGTTCACTGATGCTACTGTAATTTAATTTAATTTCATCCCTCCGGACCCTACTCTTCTTAATGTTAATTACTTCCATAATTGTTTTCCCACACCTTACTTTTCCTTCCAACTCATTTTCAATAAATTTACTTCTATAGGCAGCAAAATAGAAGAATGGAGCCAAATACATACAATACAATACGTACTCTATGCTTTTCATTATTTTGTCACTTATTATCTTCTCCGGTCCCTTCAATCAACTTTAGCTGAAATAAAAAAAAAAAAAAAAAAATCAACTATCGTTTCATATGGCCATGAAAAGTTAAAACCGTTTGCTCAATGATATCATGGCTATTGTCAACTATCTCGTCTTGGTTGTATAAAGTTTTTTTTTTTTTATATGTATTTTTTTTATAAACAAAACATATTATTAGTAAATATGAGTATAAAAAATACCCAAACCCATTTATAAATTATAATAAAAGTCTAATACGCATTCAAAAATTTTCAAACCACCCATTATTTATTTCCAAGATTTATATATGATAACATCAATCAAATTTTCTATATCATATCATGCACAACATTATTAAAAACTAATTGGTTCCTGTAGCCATAAGCTCCAAATTGTCGCTAATCAAATACAAATTATATACCTTCATTTTGATTTCCGTGCTACAAAACCACGAAAACTTAAAAGTATTATAAAATATTAGTCACCTTAAAAGATTTTACATGGATTAAAAAGAACAATTAATTTATATAAAATCTAACAAAAAAAATTATATAGGTAAACCAAATTAATTATTGACTTTGAGGCTTACTCAATATCTATTAGTATATAAAAATAATAAAAGTGAGAATAATTAATAAATATAACATTGGTAATGTAAATGTGACATATATTTTGAAATAATTTTTTTTTACTATAGCGATTAATATTTCAAAACGAAAGGAGTATATAATTAGAGTCTAGAGTATAACATTAAATTTTCAGACATAATTAGATTATTTGGCATTTTAATTAGTAGTGATCTCAAAGCTCAGATTTTATTTTATTTATTAGAAGGTGCTTTTTATGGTGTTATACGTCCTCTTATTCAATTAAATTAAAAATTTGATATAGGACGAACAAAAATTAAATTAAGTTACATTTTTCATTAAATCATTTAGATTTGAATAGATATAAATTTGATTTTGTTTTTTTAATATAATATTTATTTTTAATTTTTAATCTGAAATGTATGTCTCTATTTTTTTTAATTAAATGCTTATATTTTGGTTATATAATGAAAGGTGTATTTGAGCTTTAATAAATTCAAAAAAAAAAAAAGAATTTTTATTAGTTGAAAGAAAAATAAAATAATGGTGAATATTATAATAAATAAAATAAAGCAAAAGTATTATTTTTGTCCCTAAATTTTACACCAAATTTTAGTTTGTTTCTTTTCTTTTTTTTTCATTTTGGCTCTTTTACTTATTTTTGCTTCATTTTGATTCATTAAATAGTTAACAAAAATGTCCAAAAATACTTGTTAGATGTGAGAAAGAAAAATTCAAGGATAAAAACATATTATTGTAGGCATTCTTATTAACTATTTATCAAAAAAAAATAATAGAAAATGATCATGTTATATGAAAAAAAATAATAATAGGATCAAACTAAAATTTGAGATAAAGTTATAAGTAAAATATGAATTTAGCCATAAAAATAATGGTAATATTATTCTATAAATTTTTCAAGTGAAAATTCATAAAATAACACCAAAAAAAAACTACTCATGAATTTTTTTTTATAAATTTGACACGAATAAATCTCACTTAAATAATATAAATATATTTTAATTTTATGCTAACTGTTATATATTTTTTAAAAAAAGTTTTAGTTATAAAATGTACTATTTAAATATTCTTTTCATATAAATAGCTAGTACACGTCTGATTAAGTTATCATTCATATGCTCAAGTATGAATTACTTGTGTCACATTATTTGTTTTTGATCCAATTATCAATTATTTACGTTATATTATTTTAGAAATACAATTCGCTTCAAATACTTGTATCCTGGGGGCTTGATGCAAATGCTAGGGTTAAAACAAGATGATACAAGTAACTAATACTTGAGTCTTATTAAGCAAATATTGGGGGAAAAAACGTGACATTGGTAACATATATCCATTCTGAAGCAAACAGTAAACCTAGAAAAAAATACATAATTAATTAATACTTGAATTTGAAGCGAAATGTATTTTCAAAATAATATAACGTAAATAATTGATAATTGTGCCTGAAACAAAGATAAAACTTAGAAGAACATGACACAAGTAATTAATACTTGAGGATAAAGATAATAACAAAATGAAACATGTACTAGCAATTTAAATAAAAATAATATTTAAATTTTACATTTTGTAACTAAAATTTGAAATAAATTTATATAACAGTTAACATAAATTAAAATAAAATTATGTTATTTAAATAAAATTTATTCGTGTCAGATCTATAAAATTTAGTTGTGAATCATTTATTGTTTTATTTTATTTTATGAATTTTCACTTGAAAATTTGTAGAATAATACTATCATATTATTAGTAATTCTCATAACTTTATCTTAAATTTTAATTTGGTCCTTTAATTTTTTTTCTTCATATTATTAGTAATTTATCTTTTTAATCTAATATCATCATTTTGTATAAAGTTTTGTTAATAAATAATTAACACCTACAATAATATTTTTTTTATCCTTGTCTTCTTTTTTTTTCACATCCAACAACTATTTTAAATATTTTTATTAATTATTCAATAAAATAAAATGGAACAAAAGTAAGTAAAGGAGTCAAAATAAAAAAAAATAATAATCAAACTGAAATTAAAAGCTTTCATTTTAATTAATTAAAGCTCAAATACACATTTAATAGTGTAACCAAAATATAAATCTTTAATTTAAAAAATAGAGACATATAATTCAGATTAAAAATAAAACTAATTACTATATCCGGTCTTAAATATAAGACCCTTTAGAGAAAATTTGTTGGTTAGACTTCATACAAAGTTCAAGAGACAATTATCGGTTTTTTCCTTGTCTACTCTCGCAATAAATTAATGGATTGTGGGTATAATTAATGTATTTGTTGAAAAATTTGACCTTAAATAAGGGTAAATTTAGTAGATTGTAATATTTTTTGAAAAAACAAGACATTAAATAAGGTTATTAGTAGTTTTCTTAATCTATGTGAATTAGTTAGAGGGTCCTATAAAAAGGATTAGAGATAGTATTAAATTTAAAAATAAAATCAAATTTATATTGTTTTTTATCATCAATTCAAATTTAAATGATTTATTAAAATATGAGTTAATTGAATTATTAATTACGTCATATTAATTTTTTTTATTTGATTAAATAAGAAGGAATGGGTCATCTTGATTAAGATGACACTATAGAAAATATAGATTTGAACACGGGACTTTCTGCTGTAGATTATCCTTCTTATAAACTTAGCATGGTCTTAGACCACTAAACCAACTCTTAGAGTTTAATATTAATAATTTATTTATTATATAAAAATCTATAAATGGGCCACGAAATCCAAATTATTACATTTTTATTTGTAGGCAAAATTTGACTTTGGAGAACATTAATGATGTGTGTTGGCAATTTGCAATTGGTAATCACTAAACTATGCTTATAATATATATCAAACGATCGATCTCATCATCTCACACACAAATCATGCCTATATATATATATATCAGATTCCGTGAACATAAATTAATTTTACGCTAACTTTTACGTCAATTAGAAATTATACGTATAATTTTTTTTTATGAAATTCAGCGTTGAATTGAAATTATTTATTATATATATATATATATTATATCTACAAAATTTTACATTATCGTTTAGCATTTTATCAACGTATTTAAAAAAATAACGTAAAATATAGTTTTAAAATAATGAAAATAACAACTGTGTCAATAGAATACTAAATAATCTCGAATTGATGTGAAATTTTGTAGAGATAATTATATCATAAGTAGTTACAATATCCAACGTTGAGTTTCATGAAAAAAAAAATTTCGACATATGTTTCTAATTGGTATAAGAGTTATATATATATATATATATATATAGGGGTTTGCTAACGTACACCCACTTATTTTATAGAAGGAGTGCATTAGCAAGTTATAACTAAATTTTTTAAAATACACCCAAAAGGTATAGCTTGCTAACGCACTCATTCTAGAAAATAGGTGGATGTACGTTAGCAAACTATATATATAATATATATATATATATAACTTTTTACCCACGTCATCTAATAGAAATTGAATGACGTATCCAGTGACGAAAATTCCCCAATATTTTGCTTAGTGAAAGCGAACCCAAACTGATATGATAATGGATAAATGATGATAACACAATCTAAATTATTATTTATATCAGCAATAATATCATTCCTATAATTGTACTATACATATATGTTTTGGTCTTTAATTTTCATTTCACTGGCAACGTGTTCTTTGGATATAAGCCAATGGTTACTGAGATTGATTGATTCATTTTGTCTATCAATTAATATAATCTAGACTAATTAACAAACTGGTTTAATAGCTTATTCATCATCGAACCAGCCAAATCGATCGACTCTTTTGTTTTATTTTAATTTATACCATTTAAAGGCTATATATCAGTTTCATTTAGACTAGTTACCTAGCTAACATGCTTCAATAGCTATTCTAAGTAATCGACTCTTGTTTTGTAATGATATAGAGGATTATATAAATAATCAACCATATATGATATATTCCGTATTAAATAACAGAGGTTATCAGGATTTATGATGTAAAGACGAGAGAAAGTAATAATTGAGAAAGAAAATAAGAATTTTTTATTTATTTATTATCTATTATTGATATAATATGTAATAAGTAATTATAATAGGAGCACAATTAGTGTTAATATATATGAAGAGGAAAGAGTAAAATATACTTATTAACTATATATCTCTAATAGCCTCCCATAAGCTAGAAGTGTTAGGCTTCGTTTAACCCGGCTTATAAGCGACTTAAGTAAAAGCTGAAAATAAGAGCTTTAAAAAAAAGATTGTTTGATAATTTCATTATTTTGTACTTTATAAATTGTAAAAAGTTATTTGTTTGATAAAAGTATGTTGTGTCAAATTTTTTAAGTTATTTATCATTATCTGTCACACTTATTTACTATAAGAAAATAAATTATCAATATATTTTTTTTAAAATTAAAGCTGCAATAAAAAAATAATTTTGTGATAAAACTCAATATTTTTATTTTTTTTAAAAAAAAACTAAACACAATATAAATTTATCAAAATAATAATTTAATACAAAAAAAATTTAAATATGTAAATATTTTAAATAATAATAAAATTCATAAATATAATGAATAATTGATAAATGAGAAGAAGACTTTTTTAAGGTTTTAGCAAATTGCTATTTTTACAAAGGAAGAAGCAAAAGACATTCAAAATTTTAAATGTTAATTAGAATAGTTGGATATTAATTACGATGAACCCACAAAATAAGCCAATTTTTTTTGTTTTGAAAAGCTCATATTTCTAGTTTCTAGCTTAAAAGCTAACTTGTTGCATTTTATACACAAAAAAAGCCAGCTTAGAGGTTTACAACAAATCCTGTTTGACCCAACTTTTACTTACCAAAAGAAGAGAAGTCAAAAAAAACTGGGTCAAACACTACCTTGTTAACACTTACAACTTGAGATTAGCAATACAAAACTAATGAAAACAGAAAAAAAATATAATGAAGAATGTCAAATACAATAACAGAAAATCATACAAAACTCATTAAAAATATCTAGAGAGCAACCCAAATTATCTTCAACTTGTAGCCATCTAATAGCAGAGAGAATCTTCAAAGATGATATAAGTAATGGGTATGAAGATCCGAGAAAAATAGGTATAAATCCAAAAATGAAAGGATATAGTTGATGGGTATATATAAATCCCGAAAAAGGTGAATATCATCCCTAAATGAATGGGTATGAATCCCCAAATAATTGGTATAGATCTCAAATAAGATGACTATAGAGAAGGGTATATATTATAGAGACCTGAAACAAAGGTAATAGAGGACACTGTTACAAAAGCATAGCATAAATGGTCCAAGCTAAACCAAAATGTCATTAGCAAAATTGTTGATCACTGAATTTAGCAAAACCCAAACAATTCTAGAAGAGGAGTAGAATCTATTCTTCAAAGAGGATTTAGAACAAACAGTTTTTATACTGAACTTCCATATTTTGATTTTGAAGCCAAAAATCCGAGTAAACTCGAAATCTTTAACCAAAAGATTGAAACTTTAGGGTCTGCATATATTGCATCTGAAACAAGAGACAATTAGCATTCGGTAGCACGAGAGAAAAAAGAAATCTTCATTGAAACTTGATATGAACGTCTTGTGTAAACCAAAGAACATCATCTTCAAACAGGACTTTATGTAAAAAACATCTTGCGTGCACAATATCAACTCATTAAATCAAACTGTAAAATCGAACAATAAGATTTTGTGAAACAAACTTCAATCAGTTAAACAAAGGTAAACCAGGCTCTTACAATAAAAAAATAAAATAAAATTGACCCTATGCTTAATACTAACTTCTCAAAGAGATTAAGTTATTACTGCGTGTTTGGACAACTTATTGTCACATAATAGTTTGTTTATGGATAAAAATTAGTTGTATAATGTTTGGGTAAATTTTGGATAGTCAATTGATGTGTTATCACTTTTATGATACTAGTTTTTTTCTTTTCCACAAAAATCATGTTATTTCATAATTAATTTCATTTAATATCAATTCTACTACTGTATACTCGGATACATTAAATGAAGTCACATAAACAGGATTCGTAACTCTAAGAATCAAAACTAGAAAGCACACAAATCGTTGTTTCAAAATTGGCGGATTTAGTTTCATGTGTTTTGCAGGTCAAACCGTGAAATGAACCTAACTCATGTTCATTCACAATATCAGTAGGCATGTGATTAGGATCCAATAATGGATCCATCCACTAAAATGGGGACAGATGCACGAACCCTATTCCCCTTGTAGAAGTTTTCATTATTATATAAAATTCTAAGTATCAAGATTGTAATGACAGAATTTCAAAGAGACAGAAAATGATATATATCTGAGTTATGGGTTGTAACTTGTACCTCCTGTGTTACCAAAGCATAAAGAGGAAGAGTCATAGATAGCTTATAGGCAAAAATCAGACATAAAAGTTAAAATTAATATATTAAAAATTAATTAAAAATTAAAATTTATTTTTTGCTTAAGTAAAATATAAGGATACTTTATAGCATTAAATATTTTGATAATTAATACATTTTTGAAAATTCTTCATTTTTTTATATGGAAAAAAAATTATGGAGGAAAAATTTTACAGTTTTAAAGGTTAGAGTGATATGAGTAAACTTCTTTTTCAAGAGAATGTTTCTTGCACAAATTGAGCTAACAATCTCTTAGTGAAATGAATATCCTTATATACATTCTCAAACTATTGGACCTAGCACGCTTCCACAACATTAAACCTATTTGGGTAGAATATTCGTAATTTGATTAAGTAAGTGTCGAACAATAATCTAATTCAATTAAATATGTCTAAATTTATCAGCTGTTTTTTATTCATATAAATAAGAGTTTTATTCATATAAATAAGAGTTGCAAAAATTATTTTTTTGAAAATTAAAATGAGTAAACCATCACTTTAGGTCGTTGATTTGTTCGCGTCGCTTATTTTAGTCCTTGGTTATATCAAAATTTCTTTATAGTCTCTTACTTTAGAAAATACTATTCATTTTAGTTATTAAAATGACTAATTTCTTTTATAAGTTAAGGACTAAATTGACTAATTTTTTATATAATCAAAGGGATATATCTTATAAAGTTAAGAACTAAAGTAAAATTTTGATAAAGTTAATAATTAAAATGAGAGACTCATATGATCTAGAGAATTAGTTTGTGTGTTTACTCAAATTCAAATATAACTGAAAGAGTTCATACATATTTTAAAATAAATAAGTAATTTAATAATATCATAACTAGTAATGTAAATAACACTCATCTTTTAGCAATTTTAAAAATAATTATGATGGAAGAGGGTCGTTCCAGAAAATAATGGGGGGCCATTTGATAAAATTATATATACATGTAAACATATTTTTTTTTCGCGATGCAGAGACAACTATCCTCCGCCCCTAAACGAAAGTGCGTCCATATGGATTCGAATCGAGAAGTTGCTATTTAAAACTTTATTTCCAGATCATTAAACCAACATGATGAATGTTATTCAAGTTTTTATTTAGAAATGCTTATTTATCCATCCTTCTTTCTGTTTAATATTTCTGAAAAATTGCACAAATTTCCATGTCAAGAAAAAGGGGGAAACTTACCCAAGTCCGCGTGAAAAATGGTAGTTGAAAGGAATTCTGCATAATAGAAAGACTTTTATGAGTTTAGATGACACTTTTCCAAGACAAAATTATTTTTCCAAGAATAAAAACTGTACCGTGTCGTTTAGACGTTTACTACTCCTAGTTTTGATGGGCGTTGGAACCAATTAAAATAATAAATTTTTTTGGGGTCCTAATTAAACAATAACATTTTCCTTTGTCTTTAATTAAACAGTAACCTGAAACAAAATGATGGTGAAGAGATAGATGAAGAAGGAGGTTGGGCCTTCCAAACAAGAAATAGTGGTCACTGGGCCTCACAAGCAAATTTCCCCTCACCATATGGGATTTGTCATCACTATCCAAACACATTCCTCTTATTATGCCTTCTACCTTTGTTCCCAAACCAACCACCTGCTTACACCAACAATAATAATAATAATAATAATAATTTAATAATAAAACCACCTGCGTGCACTATGTCAAACTTGATCTCAGTGGCTAAAATACTATGATAAAACAAGGACAAAATAAAAAAAGGGGAAAAATAAAATACTGTTGGTTTGATGTCTAGTTGTTACAGAACTTTTATGTATAATAATATAATATTGGGATCCACTTTTATCATAATTATATTATATATGGAGTTTAATATTTACCATTGGCATTGAAGAATATGTAAATTACATTGAGTATCCAAATCCACCAGCTGCAACAACAAATATGACAACACAAAATGTGTATATATTTCTCAAAAATTTTAAAACTAGAAAAAAGACAATCTATCATAAAAGATTTTATGGCACCTTGTTCCCGCGATCGCTTAAAATCTTTTTCCAGAACTCATCTGATGTAATTTTGGAAGTCAAAGTTACTTCCTTATGTGAAATGGGCTTAAGGAATAATATAATAGTATCGCCACCAATCAAAAAGTGATAATTCAATTAGATATTTCATTTGTATAATAAGTTGGTATTAACAATTTTATTAAGAAGTCAAGATATGTACTTGTTTATTGAAAATTTTGCATTACATACCATGATGAATCCATGTCTAAGAGTGAAGTAATCAACCTTGGAGACAGATTTATAAAATATCCTTACAAGACAGTCCTGCACAAATTGAAAGGGTTAATTAAGAGTACTGGTTTGTTGCTCCAACAGTTAAGATGCCGCGATGTCTGACGAGTGAGCTAAATTTCCAAATATTATTAAGGCAAGCAATTCAATGAAATCTCCTGATCCTGATGGCTTTTCATATACTAGTAGTATCTTTAACGTTTACGATGAATATATCCTTAAGACTGAATTGATTACCATATGAAAACTGATATTCCAATGTTCTAGTTTCTGCTTCCCGAGATTTCCAACGCCTCATCTGCTTCACAACAAAGAACAAAAACATTAATCACAACCGAAGCTAAGTTTGTCAAACACAAGTCTAACTTAACATGAGAGAAAGATTAGTGACCTTAGCCATTCCAAGAGAAAAGGTAAGGATGCAGCAGAGAACATGAGACGCAGTGAGATGAAATATTAAATATTGCAGCTCTCGTACACCTTCACTGTCATATAGATATAGTGAGTTCATCCATGCTAAATGATAATTGTATGATACATTGATAATATAAATGGATTTACATTGATTTTTTTACCTTGGTCAAAAGATGGAGCAAATGCTCAATAAGAATGGAGATTAGGATCATAATAAAACAAACTGCTGCCACAGTCCATGTTGGTGTGCTTTCTAGAGTTGTCTCAGAAACTTTCGCTATCTCTGTACTACTATTATTATTATTACTATACTATTATTTGGTCACGTTATATGGGAAATGAAGCGAGAGTTTCTTTTCTTTTCTTTTCTTGTTAAGTTGTTATCAAAGCATGAGAAGCCAATATTTCACGTTTGTTGCGCAAGGTCTGACGTCTACCAAGCCACACACAGCACGAATTTATTAAGCTAACCAAAGGCAAATTAGAATAATATAGGGAAGAGTAAATAGATACGTAATTAAACTAATCAACAATTAAGAAAAATAAATGGGTCGTACATAATCAATCAGACAAAATTGCCAATCCTACTACTAGTCAAACTCCAAATCTTTATCTTGCAGAAAAAAATAAAAAGAAAAAACCAATCTTTTTCAGGACTACAATCCATCCGATACAAATGGGAAAACTTATGCACAAAGCACTTTAAAATTCTTCATACTAATATCTATCAGATTAACTGCTGATCATGACTGTTCTAACTTCTAGTCAAGCATCCAATGTAGTATTTGCATACCAGATTCCTAAAAGAGAAAAAGAAAAAAACTTTCATTTTGTTTGTACAAACTGCCACATCATGGCATCATCGTGGAACAAGGCAAAATAGCTTATCAGGATGAAACTACGTTGATGTCAGCGAAAATGTTTCTTGCTGAAAACTCGTAACCATTTCGTTGCGTGAAAAGTTCGGCTAAAAAATGTCTAAACATTAAAATTGTTTTCTCCTTAAAAGCATTGCACCAAATAAGCTTACAACAATTTCATATTACAGAGTTATTGCGCATTTCGTGGCATAGTACTTGATCTCAATACAGCATCAGAACTTCGTTATTGAGCAGTTTAGTTTGCTCCGTACACATCACGTGATTCTTTGTCCAGAGTACGCATCTCTTGTAGGTCAAGTGAGTATGCATAAAATATTAATACACAAGCACTCTAATTTGGTCATAGCCATCTTTAAGATAAAATTACCCAAATATGCCAAATAATAACTATTACATCAAAGCAATATCCAACGCAACTGTGAAGACATTCTTCTTCCACCTCATGCCAGTGTCATATTGCTACCAGAACATGTTTCTCAGGTCAATACTGCAATACACTCTGCAAACAACATCATAACCAATATATATTACAAATCATACTACATGTATTATGAAATTAAGTTAGTTATTCTGTTGCCAACAGTGTGTTTAGGACTGGATCCAAAGATTGCTTACTTTGATGCGGTTACCTCCAACCGCCTTACTCCTTAGCGAATGGCCTGTGGGGAACTCATCTTCAACAAGTCTAGAAGTAACAGAAGGTCCAGAATTCATTTGACAAGTGATGGTAGAAGCATCAGCCTCTTTATTTGCAATGTGTGTGCCCTCTGTCAATGAAAAACCAAAGATTCTGCAGCTACTTTTACAAGAGGGAACCAACTCTTGATTGCTTCTCAGCGCTGGCATCGAATCTTGCAACCGTGAGCTGCCTAGCTGGTTATGAATATTAAACATACGAGAAGAGTTTGTACCTTCCTGAGCTCTCCTGGAAAAATTAGGCTCATTAGATGGGGAAGATGCAAATGTTCCACCATTCAATTCAGATGCAAGTGAACCTTGGTAAAAGGCTTTGGCTTCTGTCTCTTGATTACGTTTGTTATCATAACCACAATGTGATGCGGGATTTACTGCTTGCTGGAACATTAAGACAGATGATGGAGATGAAACTTGTCCATATGTAACAGATCCGTGCAAATGTGGAGAATTGTCATGCAACTGGGTAAGCCATCCATTTCTTGAGCTAAGCAGTTGATAACCATTGAAATGTCCAACGCTACCATTTCCACGTGCCTCCTCAATTGAGAAAGCTCTTCCAAATGGTTGACTTGGAAGAATTTCTTGACCTTGCAAGACCTTCTGGAATCCAAACGATTCACTAAAGCCTATGCTATTGCAGGAAAACTCAGAAGTCACTTGTGGGATTCTGATGTTATTTCCCGTTGGAGCAATCCCAGAACAGCTTGAACCAGGATAGCATCTCCCTAGACTCTGAGCATTAATACCGTCAAAGGGAGTATTAACACCCAAAATTTCTTGACCTTGCAAGACCTTCCGGAACCTTGATGATTCCCCAAAGTCTGATGTTCCAATTTCATCTGTCAAAAGTAACACATTATCAATTCTACTGAACAGCTATAAGATGGCTCAAAAATATACTTTTTTCCCTTGAAAAAATGAAATATGGTGACTAACTTGGAACGGGAAAATCCGGCTTAGTTGAACTCAATCCAACTCTGGTCCTCTTCAAACCAGCTGCCGTCAAGTTACTGGAAGAGGAAGCAGAACCAGATGGCTCGATTTCCCATGGGGAAATTCTATTATGCCTACCAGCTTCTATGTCATCCCACCTTACCTGCAAAAATGACAAATAACATATGTAATTTGTCTCCCAATAATTATATTATACTGTAGAAATTAAGATAACGAAGTAAAAGAACTACCGCATCCATGATCAATCTTTTGAAGTTTGAAAACTATGAGTTGACAGAAAAAATCGAGTTATACAGGAAACTTGAGCAGAAAAAGAAAGATCCCAAGACAAGACCTTTAGTATAGAAGTATTCCAAGTAGGATTTTTTATTTCTTACCAACTTAAAAAAGACATATGTCATTAGCAGCTGGCAGAAGGATGATAACTGTGGAGCTGACAGCCCAACTTATAACATAAAGTGAACTATGATTTGGATTTAAAATTCGATTTGATAATTGTGAAGCTAACAGCCTAACTTGTAGGCTGCAGAACAAAAGAAGTGGATAGGAACATGGTAATTTAAACAGAAGAGAACCCAAAGAAGTAGATGTGTAAAATATCTAACAATAGAGAAAAGGCAGATTAAATACAAATTGAATTAATGGATTTTGTCTATATTTGCAGCTTCATTACACCCAAAAGAGAAAAACAAAAAACCTTTAAAAACCAAGAAAGTGTGGAAAGACAAATATGAACTTTTTTGTCTCTGAGGTAGAAAAAGCAGGCACTAACACTTCTACAATGCTCCTTTCACATCCAAACCCAACATGAAATGCAGTACTAACAAGAAGTGTAGATTGTAGAACTAATACAGTCTCATGCATATAAATGGCAACAATATAAAAGAAAGATATTTAGAAGGACCACAGCAATATACCAGTAGGCATCTCCATTTTGATCCCGGCCAGCTAACAGGATCCATATCACTTATTCCAGCAATTAATCCAGTGAATCTGCCCAACAAAGTTTTCATCAAAATCAGTTATGGTTATTAATTACCTAGTTGCAAAAACAAGCATGCCAATTGACAAACCTTCGCTCCGCAGCATCTTCAGATTCAAAACGCATCCTGAACCTCATTCCAACTGAATAAAAACAATCAAGACTCTTTATGAACTTGTGGATGGGTATGACGAATTCTGAAGAGCTGACCCTACAAATGAACATCAAAATATATAAGATTACAATCCCATACCATGGTTAGCAAGAAAGAAAGCAAAATGTGAGAGAGAGAGAGAGCAGCAGCAGCAGCAGCAATATTAAAATAAATGACATTCATAAAGAAGATCATCACCCCAAAATCCTTTCAAAGGATGAAGATGGTGAATAGCTAGACTTTTCTTTTTGTCTGACTATAACCTTGTTAAGACGTGCAAAGCAACTGGAAATTTTAAAAAGCATTCAATTATTCAATGGCCAGAGGGAAGAAGCTAGAAGCTTTTATGTGGCTCTTTTTTTCTTTCTACTATTAAACCAAAATTCTGTTTATGTATTATAATGCACATCCTTCTACATCACCATGTTATAAACGGTAAAAGTTGTAAATAGAAACTGACAGATTTAGTTTGTGTTTTCATACAACCACTCATCCCAACATGAGCGGACATCCAGCCAACAGAACACACGGGTTACTTCTACTTTTGGTGCTTTGAAAAGCCGCTAATCGATAACCAAACCTATCCTTACTGATTAACTTCACTAACTCCTAAGGAAATTAATCACAATTGAATAAAATGGAAAATACCTTGGATTATAGCAAACACTGAATGCAGATCTTGTAGATAAAGCATTAACAACATCCATGAATGTGCCAGGATTAATTTGCTGACCAGAGGGAACTGCAAATGCACCAGCACTTTTCAGCTGTGATGCCCTACGAATCCCTAACCTCAGTTCTCCATCCTCACCCCTGATATCAACTATAAAATGTTAGTCATAGTTAGGAATACTAGTCAACATTTGATAGAATTAGCATTATGATACCTAAGAAACAACACAGCATCTCCAGACACAAGCTTCTTCTTGTTCACAAATGCACTCCACCCAGTTGTGAGTAAATGCCTCCGTGGCTGTCCTGCTCATGCGGAGACAGGAAACAAAATTTCCAAACACTAAGTTGCCAATGTATTATTATGACAACAAGTTGCCAATGTATTATTATGACAACAAGTATGTTAACATGACATACCCCTGTATATGTGACGAAACCTCCATTCCAGGCCATGCAGGTCCTTTGCCACAAGCTCTTGTGAAGGTCTCTGTTGACTGTAATCCTGAAGTAAAGAGTGGACTTCAAAATCACAATGTCACCAATGAAAAACCAAACATATTGCCCAGAATTTGATATCATGATAGAAAGCAAACTTTCAAATCAGGAAAGATAACCGCATTTCAAAACATTAACTTATAAGATCAGAATTTAATGTAGCATATCAATCAAAATTAAGACAAATAAAATAAAAATAGTCAGTGAAAGACTAATATGATCACTTTGACAAGGGAAAGGAATCAATCACAATTCACAATTACCAGGGGAGGAAAGCAATCTTCAGCTGCTCTTCGAGGCACTGAGAATCCACCATGAGTGCTAGTGTCCGATGCTGTAAGAGTTTTGCAGAACATATGGGGTGTTGTTGACTTTACCAAAGCTTCAGTCTCATCCTCTTCCCCATCAGCATCAATTTCCCCTTCCCGCAAGTTTTTCTCCACTTGCTATACAAACAACGACCATGTTCAAGCAAAATTAAAATTAAAACAAGTTAATAAAGATACTCCCTTTATTATGCCTCTTTTCTTTCACTGACACTACTATAATACCAAAATAAGAGATTGTAATCTAACTCTAATCTTCTAAGGCAATGCCATGTTGAAAGGGCTAATAACACTGACATAGACAGAGAACAAAACTAAGTAAAAACCTAAGTGAATACTTTATCGTCATTGTTTTCAGAGACATGACACTGCTGAATTAAGCAAATTCACTATGATTAGTCAGTTAAGTCAGTTTTATTAGACCCCTAAGACTTAGATTACAGGTTGAGATAGCTTTCTTTCTCAGAGGTATCCCCAAAACCAAACTGAATCAAAGTAATATAAAATCATGGAAAAGCCTCGCCTCACCTCACTTTCAGGGAGCAACAAGACTTGGCAATACACTTCATCGCTCCCTTCTTCTGCCTGCGCAGAAAAAGCACAAGCATTTCAAGTAAAATTCAAAACAAACCGACCCATAGTTCCATTCAAACATGATTCATCCTAAAACACATTAAGTATATACAGAATCCCCCCAAAAAAACGGAGCCATCCACATATTGTTAAGTTCGATAAGGAACCCCTTTCCCTGCATCAATTTTCTCAGCAAAAGGACTGAACAGAAACCCAGATGCGAAACCCCAGAAAGAAACGAAATTTGGGAAAAAGGTGAAAACAGAAATTCCAAGCAACTTACATGGAGCTTGACATCGAGAACACGACAGAACACATGGGGTGGCATGTTATAGGCAGATACCGGAAAATCCTGAGCATGTTCCAAGTGTCCCTGTGGGAAGTACACAACAACGCTTCCTTTCTTCGGGAGAGAGATCAGAGGGCCAGCACACGCGTGCCATAGCTCCAAGCACACAGAAGGAGGAACCGAGGGTGAAGAAAAAGAGCTTATGGCCGAGCGAGAGGAAGAGGAAGTAGAAGAAGCAGCACCGGAAGATGGAGCTTCATCATCCTCTGTGGTGTTGAGATCAATCAACCCCATGAGAACAAATTGCTGTTGGTAATGTTAGCAAATCTAAGAAGTGGATGTGAAGAAGAAGGAGCAGTTTGGAAGAGGAGGGAAGGGGAGATTCCAATGAGTGATTTCTTCATGCCTCTTGCATTTTCAGAGAGCGAGAGGTGTTTTTGAGTAACTTTGGCATTGCTAAAAAGAGGCTGTGACCCAATACTCCAAAAAGAAAGAGACCCTCTTTCTGTGTCTCCCCTCTATCTCTATCTCTATCTCTCTTTCTCTCTCTTGCCCCCTGAGCTATCACTCTCTCTGCTAATTTTTTTCCTTTTGTTTCCTTTTTGGGTTTCTTTTCTTTAACTTTATGATTATGATGATTATGATTTAGCTGGGAGGGAGAAGAGTGAGAGTGAATGGGTATTTTTGGGGTTGGGGGTGGGCATCAAACCAAGCTATCATTGAGATTCAATTAATTATAATTAAGTTGGAGACATCATATAAAAATGGGATTTTTATCCTCTTCCTTTTACTCAATTTATTTTCCCTTTTGTAAATAAAAATAAATAAATATTTATACTTTTGGGTCTTTTGGCTCGTCTGCAAGCTGAAGCAGGAGCAGTGTTGCAGTTGCTGCTGCAATGCTGAGACTGTTGGGTGTGATGTGTGGCAGAGGGAGAGAGAAGAAAGGTAGTAAAAGATACAAGCTACGAGAACAAAGACTGTACTGTAGTAGTGGTAATGCCTCGCTTTTTTTTTTTGGTCAAGTAGTGCCTCACTTTGTGAGGTTATACATTTGCTAAGGACTCGATCAAGGACCAATAAAATATCACAAACTTATTTAATAGGAGTAAAGATAAATGGGAGTATTTAATGTTAGTTTTTATTTTTATTTATTTTTTGGTTGTAAAGAAAATTTAAAATTAATTTTAAGCAAAATTTATTTATGTTTGAAAAATTAGAATTAAAAAATTGATTTTAAGTCAATAATATTTGAATATTTTTGTTAAAATTTAATTTTATATTATAAATATGATGTATAATTAATTATGAAAAAATAAAAATAATAAAAAGTTTATTCTCACAAAACTTTAGATTTTATATCAAAAATCAATTCTAATCCAAAATTATTAAAAATTATTTCTTTTATCAAAATATTTTTGTCTCCAGAAATTATAGTTTGATGGTGACAAAAGTAAATTTAAAATGTTATTAGTGTTTTTAGTTCATTTTTTAAGAACCTAAATATAATAATAAATTATTAAAAGCTATATTTTTTTATATTTTTAAGAGATAAATATATTTACGATTATTTTTTAAATTCTAATAACTTTAATAATATTTTTAGTAAAAGTCCTTAATAAAAATATATCACAAACTGAATAATAATAATAATAATAATAATAATAATAAATAAATAAAAAGGTGTCGAGAGTTTGTAACTCAAGTAGTATAAGGAAGAGTTCTTGAGCTCAAGGAGAGATGTTCAATTTTCGATGAGTAGATTTAAAAGTAGTGTAGTGTGGGAGCGGATGTCTATTCTGTCCCCTTCTACTTCACTAATTCTCAGTTACTCACACCTATTCCTCTCTTGTTATTGCCTTTCCCCTTGATTTTCATCACAAATTAACTTAGATCTATGATCTATATCAGTATTGGAGTTTTTTCCCTTGTTTGGAAGGGAGAAAGAAAATAGGAGGAATAGAAAATACGCATAAAAATGTTTTTTTTTTGTGAAAAAAAAATATAGACGCAATAGAAGAAAAAAAATTAAAATTTCCTTCCTATTAATTTTTTCTCCTAGTGTTTAATTACGGCATGTAAATCATAGTTTAATTAATGGAATGGTTTTTATTTTCACTCCAATTCAAATTATGATTTTTTGTATTATAGGAATGTATAACAATTGGGGATTCAATATCGCACTCACACACGTATGTCTTTATGTACTCATAAATTGAGCTACATGACTAAGACCATTCAAATTATCATTTGGGATTTATAATTAATTTTAAAAAATTAAATCAATATAATTATTTTGAGAACATATTGTATTGTCCCATGATAATAGTTTGATTATGGCTTAGCCTAATGACTTTTCGGAGCTTAATAATTTGGTCTAACAATTTGTCATGGAAATGATTACCACTTATCTTACGTTTGTTCCAGCCAATCTTAATAAAGATAATAATAGGTCTCTCAGATCTAATTCACTTTTATATTTTGAGACATCATGCCAAACATTAATAATTTGAGAAAAGTATTTCTAAAAGAGATTTTTTTAAGTGCGTTTATTTGTGTTTATTATATAAAATAAGTATTTATTTTAATAAAAAATATTTATATAAATTTTTAATACGTTTGTTTGTATTTTTTAAAATAATAAAAATAAAAAATAATTAAATTTTTGTTTGTTTTGAACTATTTTTCAAAACAAGCAACTATAATAAAAGAGATTTATAAAAAAAATCTATAGTAGATGAAAAAAAAGATTAAAAACGTAATTTTCTTTTTTACTTCACTCAAACGTAAATAATTTCTAATTTTCACTAATAATTAATCAAAAAATAATCACTTTTATATTATTTTTCAAAATCAATTATTTTCAATAGTATTTATTAAAATAAAATAAAAAATGGTCATTTTTTTATTCTTAGTTATCTATAATCTCAAGAGTTGTCGTAATGTTATTTTTAGAGATAATTATACCAATCTCTCTTGAGGTTTGTCTATATTACACTTAGAGTTCGTTTGGTTACCATTTTTCTTTTGCGAAATTTCATTTTAGGAGAAATAAGAATTTATTTACTTATTTCCAATTGCATTGGGATTCAAAATCTCGTTTGAAAATAAAATTTGAAACTACTAACCAAATGGACACTTACTCTTCTTCAGTTTTCAAAATTACTGTCCCCTTGAAATTTTTACTTTCGATTATATAAAAATAATAAAATCAAAGAAAAATAATAAATAGTAAAATCAAAATTATTTTTATAAAATAAAAAATGTGTAAAGTAACATCGTTAGAAAAATTAATGTTAAGAGGGTTTTATAAAGAAAGTAAAAATTTAAAGAAATAAATGTAATTTTAAAAACTGAAGATGATAAATATAATGTAGACAAATAACAGAGAGGAGGTATTATTAATCTTAATCGTTATAAGTCCTTAAATTAAGGCTAATCAGCTGAAAATTAATGATCTTCCATTATGAAACTTGATAATTACTCTACTACTCCTAAGAAGGAGAGCTTGACGACAAAAGGAACAATATGCAACCTCGGCATAAAGACATGAACACAAAATGGGATTAAAAAAAAAGAGGACAAAAACACAAAAAATGCTAAACTTTAAGGAATAATAAAGAAAGCAAATCACTTCCTCTGCTCCAAAACTTGGCGTAAACACATTATTTTCAAATGAAACTCAATTTATATATATTCACTTCAAATCATAATTTGAATTTTGAGGCTTGTGAGTTGTGAATTCCAATCCAATCATCATACATGCAGTTTGCTTTTCTTTTTTTTTTTTCTGTTTTTTTACCATGACATTCATTGTTTATACATATTCTCCAACCCAACCATTTGATCAATCGAGTCTACTGATTTTCCGTAGGGATTCAATTTAGAGGCCAAAGTGTATTTATTGCAGTATTTATTGCATTAAGGTATGAGGCGTTTGCCCCAAATTTATATCGTAATCTATGACTATGATCTATGAAGATATTACATGATAACCATCATTCAGAATTCAGATGCCGTTGGGGGTAGAATATATAATATTATTTTGTTCTCTGTTCTGTCGAGAGCCTGAAATCAGAGGCACCTTATTACCACTACTCATAATATTTGGCAGGTTTTGGTGGTTAATGCAATGTTGACAATTAACCAAAAAACAGAGACAAGTGAAAGACAAATGGGTGTTGATATAGAAATCACGTTCTTTATTTTTTATTTTTTAACCTATACAATATACAATATTCTACAAATTAAAAATTAAAAATAAAAAAATTAGTACTCCTTCTGTCCCATAATATAAGTCTTAACTAATATTTCACACACTTTAAAAAAAGTGGTTAAATTATTGGAATTTGAAGTATTAAGTAGACTATTTAGATGTTACACCAATTAAATTTAAACACAATTTTTTTCTATTGGTTGAATGACTTTGCAAGTTAAAAAATCACAATAAATGTTTATGTGTAGATGTTTATATTAAGGAACAAGACATTTTGATAGTTTGGACTTATATTATGAGACGAAGAGAGTATTTATTATATGTTACACATAATTTCATTAAAATTTTGATTTTCTCAAAAAAAAATCTTTTTTCTTTAATTTGTTATCTCCTACAATATTCTCCGTATTTAAAAAAAAACTATTTTTCAGGCATTCATTCATGCATGTTTTTGCTTTAGAAACGGCCAATTGCTTTGCCTATCCAAGTTTTGACTTTGCCATTAGGGTTGTCATCATTGTTATTATTTATTATTAGCGGTTTTCTTAGACAAAAAGTAATGACAGATCCAATTGATTTTTAGATAGCTAATTATGCAACTTGTAAATTAATTAAAAGCTTTATATTATAGGATGTACAGTAAAATACTACTTTCAAGCCTACACTAACACTACAATAGAACATAAAAAGTCTTGGGTATTGTTAATGGTATCATTAAAGTATTTATTAAGGTGTAATAATTACTCTTTTTTAATATTTAGATTTATTATAAAAAATATTCATCGAATAATTTTTAACTTTTAAAATAATAAATTTTATTAATATCAATAAAATATTATTATTTTTGTATCCTTAACAATATTTTTAAAGCACTGTTTAATATTTTTCATAGACTACTCTTTGTAAATTTGGAGTTGTCCTTTGCTTTAATAAGACACGCCAGTAATTAGTTTTAATGTTTAATCATTGATATATGTCCATACCTATACCTACCCTTATGCCTTCCGGTGGAGAATATATTTTAATTCTATACTAAGATATAAAGAAGATACCGTAAAATATAACGTTTATTTTGCATTATTACAATTACAAACATTATTTAAGGCATTTAGCTCTTTAAAGTGTAGAGATGTATGTATGAAGTCAGAAAATAAAGATATATGAGCTAATTTGTCCATTGCAAGGGTCAACCGATACTAGTTTACACCTTTATTTATTATCATTTTAAAATGTTTATCATTACTTAATTTTGTATATTTGAATTTTAAATATATTTCTTAACTAAAAATTATAATATTATCATATATATATATATATATACATATATATAATTAAAATCATTTTTAAACAAAAGTAGTAATATATATATATAGGACATATTTAGTAAAAAAGAAATTTAGAGAAGAATAAATCTAGACTATTCAATCTTACCTAACGGTTATAATTAAAAGGTTTTCAATTGATATTAAACAAATAAGTCATGTGAGTATTTTAAAAATTCCCATGACCTCATTATAAACTTTAAAACTTTTAATCATGATCATTCAGATTTTATGACCTAAATTTATGTTTCTCGTTCTCACGTAAAAAATCTCAATCTCACTAAATATATCTTCTCTCTCATTTTCTCTTTATATATAAATATATAAAATTTAAAATGACAATAGTCTCATCCTAACACCAAGCAATTCAAGTAGTAAAAAAATTTGTTTTCTTTCTTTGCTAATTCTTTTTTTAACGTCAAGGTATTCTCAACTAGCAGTCAAACATTAATTCATTCAAGGAGAAGAGATAATCGAAATAAGTATAATCTCTCTTAATAAAATCTTTTATAGTTATATATATATATATATATATATATTATCATTTTCGAACTTATATTAACATGTTTAAAATACTTAACTATTCACAAACCTATTGTTAAGATCAAATCCCACATCGACTAAAAAGAGGGTCACCATAGAGTATATAAGTGGTGTGGTAATCCTCGTCCTATGAGCTAGCTTTTGAGAGTGAGTTAGGCCCAAACCCAAATTGTAATACCTATATATCTATTTCAATCTATGTTCGTGTTTAAATAAAATTTTGGATTCAAATATCAAACATTATAATGTTTTGGTGGTAGAGTTAAACGATAATTTTTTGTGGGTCAGACATAAAGATTAAAAATTATATATTAAAAATTAATCAAAAATAAAAATTAAATTTTTGCTTAAATCAAATATAAGGATACTTTGTAGCATTGAATACATTGATAATTAACACATTTATTAAAAAAAAATTCATTTTTTCATAAGGAAAAAAATTATGAAGGAAAATTTTCAAAATTTCGAAGGTTAAAGTGATATGGGTAAACGTCTTCCCCAAGGGTATGCTTCTTGCAATAATTGAACTAACAACCGCTTAGTGAAATAAGTATCCTCGTACACTTTCTCAAACTATACTTGACCTAACACGCTTCCCTAAGGGTATGCTTCTGGCAAGAATTGAACTAACAACCTCTTAATGAAGTAAGTATTCTCGTACATTTTCTCAAACTATATTGGACCTAACACGCTTCCGCAAGGTTAGATCTATTTGGGTAAAAAATTTGTGATTTGATTAAGCAAGTGTCGAATAATAATCTAACTCAATTAAATATTTATGAATTTGTTAATTATTTTATATTTATATAAATAAGACTTGCAATTTTTTTTTTTATGAAAATTAAAATAAGTGAACTACCACTTTAGGCCCTATTATGTTTATGAAAATTAAAATAAATGAACTATCATTTTAGGCTCTCAATTATTTATTATTACTTTATACACGAGCTACTCGGGAGTACTTAATGTTGAGCTCATAAAACTTGAGTTTGGTTCACTAAAATATTCAAGTTACTTAAAACTTGAGTTTGTTTGTTTATTTAGTTAAATGAGGACTTTAACGGGCATTTCACGAGTGGAATCTAATTAGTTTACGAATAACTTAGTTCATTTTCATCCATACGAGTGTGTATATACTAGCCTCCTTAAATTTATCCTTGGACTATAGACAAAATATATTGACTTGAGATATTAAGACATGCTAAAGGATAATACACAAATTAACAAATTAAAATTGCTTAAAGTACAAATTAGTGAGGTGACAAAATAAATAAGAGGTTTGAGTGCATTGGTAGAGTAGGGATGGAAATGAGGTTGCAGGCAGGCAGGAATGCGGATGAGATGAGAAGAGAGAATTAACGAAAGTGAAGGCAGCAGACAAATGTGCGGCATCACGATGCTTGTACACTTAATTTGCTAATGGCAATTTCAGTCAGCATCATCATCGATATCGATCTTTTTAATGAATTGATCGAATGAGCGTGAGCAAAAAAGAAAAAGGGGTAAATTTGTGAATTCACTCCTCCGACCCACCCAAACAGTGTCAGAGGCAGTACAGTAATGAAGAAATGAAAAGGGGTTCCAATTTACTACTACCATCCATTCATTGATAATCAATTGTGACGATCACAAAATTAGTATGTGTTAGAATTAGCGTCGAATCACGTTAAATCACGTTAATATAGATAAATTTGACACGTAAATCGAGATGAATTCAATAAACGCAACAAAAAATAATGTTAAAGTGAATCCACATTAATGTAAATCCATTTCTATTCATACAGACACTTAAACTAGATAGCAGCCATAGGCAGGAGGAGCAGTAGTAATAACAGTAACAGTATAGAGCCAGGGAGAGAGTGTAGGGTACCCGCCCAGTTGGATTCAATATAATCGGTTACTTCTCTCACTGCTTGACGCTGTCCCCTTCCTTACTTCCCCAATCGGGAAAACTCCAACTAAACCCTCTTACGCTGCTTCTTTTCTCCGCTTTCACGCCAAAACTTATATTAATAACCCCGGTATTTTTTATAAAAAATATTCAACATATTTTACATATATTAATAAAATATAATAAATAATATTTTTTTAATTAATGATATACTAAAATATTCATGTAGTTAATGTATTCACTTGTATAAAAAATTATGAGTGTTTATAATAAATTGAGGGTAATAAAGTATTTTTATTATTTCTTAACAATTAATACGTCTACAAAACTCATAAATTTTCTTATAAAAAGACAAAAAAAATTCTTTTTATTTTTTTGTAAAAAGGACTGGATCGGAGATAATAATTTAGAGTAAATTTAACGTGTAATTGATTTAGATTTTAGTAAAATTACAATGAAAAAGAACACAAAATTTAATATTTAATTAATAGTTAACATTATTAATATATCAAAATTATAGTTATTTAATGGATATAATTATTTTTAACAAAAAAAAAAACAAAATTTTGAACAAACATAGCCCTTAATTTAGTTTTGTTTTTAATAGTTTTTGAAAACTAGTTTTTTTTGGTACATCGGAAAAATAAATAAAAACTAAAAGAAGGAAGGGATCTAAAGTGAACAACTCCTACTTTATCAGCCAACAACAAATTAGACAGCTGAGGGATAGGAGAGTGGATCACTGTGAGAGAAAAAGCACCGCCAAATGCAAGCTTCGCAAAGGCATTTGATTCCCTATAAGCATGCTCAAACTGACAAATCCAATTGCGAGACAAGAGCTCATTGATGGACTGGATCAATGCAACATAAAGATGAAATTCTCCGGCACCCAGCTTGACGGTCTCCACCGCAAGGAGCGAGTCTGAGTGGCAAACAACAACACGATAACGAAGTTCCCATGTAAGGAAAATACCACGATAGAGGCCGACAAGCTCCGCATGAAAACTCGTGGAATCGCCTAGAGATTCGTAGAAGCCAAGAAGCAACTCTCCGCAGTGATTACGGAGGAGGCCGCCAGCCCCTGCCGGACGTGGATTGCCAATACAACTACTGTCGATATTCAACTTCACTTGATTCTCCCTCGGAGCGCACCAGTAGACTTCTTTTTGCAAGGAAACTCGCGAGATAGAAGTGTTCAACCGCTGCAACAAGCCGGAGACATTGCTATGAATCGCTGAAATGGTCTCAAAGTTAGACATGATCTTACCACTAATAACAGCTTTATTACGAGCGCACCACACATGCCACGCAGTGCAAGCGAGCAAGATTCCATTGTCATTCTTCAGGAAGCTAGAAGCCTAAGAAACAACGTTATTATCCAAGAACTGGGCGTCCTCACGAAAACCAACGCCGCGCCAAATACCTCTCGCTTGAGCACAGTCTCGCAAGCAGTGCAGAATGGTTTCATCAGCCAAGCCACAACGCTGACACATAGCAGATGCCGAAAGTTTCCAGTGGTAGCGAAGCTCATTCGTAGGGAGAATACCAAGTAAGTAAAGCCAGAACATAAAGGTCATACCCTCAGTAATTGGTTGACGCCATACCCAAGCAATTTGAGGAGTATAATGTCAAGATTGCCAACGATCTTGGAGCCAAGACGCCGCAGAGCGAGAAGAATAAGAGCCATGAACATTAGCAGCCCAAATAAGAAGATCCTGAACAGACGAGTTAACGTGCACTAAGGAGCACTTATTTTTTAATTTGCTAGGCAACACAATGGCTAACAGATCAAAATTCCATGCACCATTAACACACACATCCTTGATCAGCAAGGTGGTATCTTGAATATTAACGTAAGGGACCTTGTCACATAAGAAACCATCTAAAAGCCAGCGATCATACCAGAAAGACACCTCGCCAGCTCCCACACGCACCTTATATCCATCCTTCAAATGATTAAAAGCACGCATAATAGATTTTCAAGCATAAGAACTAATTGCCGAAACATTAACATTAAATATAGAGGACACTCACAAATATTGAAAACTAGTTTTAGAAAAAGAGAAAGGAGAGGTTTTAATATAAATTAGTATATAAATTTAAAAAACTCAAATAAATTTTAAATGTTTCTTAAATTATAGTTTTCAAAAAATAAAAACATATATCAATACCAAAGAAATAAAAAATAAAACATATATTATTATCGATAATTATTTTTAAAATTACTTTGTCAAACATATTTTTTAAGGCATATATGAATCAGTTTTTCATAATTGTGTTATAAAATAAGTTTTAGGAACAATTATTTTGTTTAAAAAAAATGAGTTTTTAATATAAATTGTTAAGCAAATTTAAAAAACTAAAAACTAAAATAAGTTCTATATGTTTCTAAATTTTAGTTTTTAAAAACTGAAAAATATATATGATACATTTTTAAAAAAATTATTTTTGAAGAAAAATATGGAAAACAAATTTTTTAGTTTTATATTTAAAAAATAGAAGGTTGTTTTTATAAATAGTTAATAAACAAACCCTTAGGGCTTGTATACATTACATTTTTATTTTTTGTTTTTATTTTATATTTTATGTGTGTATTTGGTTCAAAGCATCAAAAGGAATGGACTACAAAGTAGTGTGTTGTGTTTGGTTTGTAAGGGAAAAATATATTATTTTGGTTGCTTTTTTTAATATAAATCTCAAAAAATAGAAAATAAAAAAAAAGTGATAATTCTGTATTATAATTATTCATAAAAATATAAAATAAAAATAAAAAATGAAATAGACCCTTAGTTTCCTTTTTTTAAAAAAAATTGTTTTTAAAAACAGTTAACAAAAAGTCTTTGTTCGTTTGGAATAAAAGAAAAAATTATTATTTAATGCTAATAACTTTAAAGTTTTATTTTACGAGCAATTTAAGATTGAAATTATAGAGAATACATTTTGCATTAAATATCCTAAAAATTATTTTGGTAAATAAAAAATTATCCATTTTATATTTTATTTTTTCATTATTCTCGTCACTAAAATAGGAGAAGATTGTGATTTTAATAGCCGACATGAAATATATATATATATATTTTTGGTATGCTTTTATATTTTTTCAATCAAAATTAGTAATATTCACTATTGTATGACAACATGTAACATTGAGATTAATTGATTTTTTCCTTACATCTAAAATGATAGATAGTAGTAGTATATATATACATGTGATGATCACAGGAAAGGCATATGAGGATGTCAAATTGCCCCTCATAATAATAACACTTTCAGCCTCCTCTCAACTAAAGTCATCTACATGTTCCAAATACAAACACCCAACCATTAATGCAACCCTGCAACCTGCATGATTTTACAATACAACACCCACTCCCCAAACAAGGCTCAAAAGCTCAAAAATCGCGTGTGAAGGACGCGCCAGAAGTTTGCAGTGTGAGAAGAAAGAAGGGGCATGATGGGAAGGGGCAGAGAGTTTAGATGCAGGGTAGGCAGAAACCCTCGACTTTTTCGCGAGTGCTGTCTCTCTTTTTCTCTCTCTCAATCTTTCATCGTACTATATTAGTCATGTCATTCGTCTTATCTGCACGCGCTCCAACGTGTCCACTTCGTACGAACAGACACGCGCTATTACTCTCATGGACTATCCACGTGTCGTCCTCTCGGGGCGGTTCAATGGGGCGCCCACCTGCCGGTGAGGCTATTTTTGTCATTTCGGAAGTCAGAATGTGGTGGGACCCGGGTGAGGGTTGCCAAAAGGAACTAGACCGGTCTTTGTCGCCATCAGAGGCTGTCGGTTACCGGCAAGTGGGTTTGGAAATGAACGAACGGTCAGGATTGGCCAAAACTGAATTAAAGCGTCGTAGTCGTAGACCCACTCCATTCTCTGTATGGTAACGTGATGCCTGGAAATGGAATCCAGAGACCCCCAAAATCGGTGGGTTTTCTGTGCTACGTGACACTGTATTCTCTACCTTATGCTGCTCCAACAATGTGCTCTTTTATTAATGTGTTTTTAACCCTATTTATTAATTATTAAATAAAGATTCAGTCCGACTATAAGGATAGAGCTATAGCAAGCTGAAATACGATATGGTTAATTAAATTATATTATATATTATATTGGTATAATAAGATGCTTGTGACTTAGGAGTAATTCACTTAATTGCCACTTTGCCTAAACTTTTAAAATTAGGTTTGAGTTTAACAACTAAGAAGAGGTTCATTATATACGTTTTTTTTTTTTTTTAACTTTTTCTACGATTTGTGTTTATTGACAGTTTAATATATAATTTGGTATTTTTTACAAGGTTCAATACTGGTTCAAATGGGGAAATTGAGTAAAGTACACTGCAGTAAGCCCAGCTAGGGGGTCTAGTCGGGGGCTCTTATTGTCAGGGGCTTCAGAAGTTATTCAAACTTAAAAGAGTAATTGAATTTTCTCTCGCAATAAAGTCACTGTAAAGAAATTATAGGGCATTGTTCCACCATCTACTTGGTATGGCGGGTTTGGCCTCTTATTTGGTCTTCGATGCGGTAGTTGCATATTTCCGGCCACTCACCTAACGGTGAGGGGATACCTGCAAGCACTCCGACGATCAAGTCAGTTGTGTATCACAAGCAGAAATTCTCAAATCTAGAGTTATGATAAGCGTACCAAAAATGAAGACTAGTCACGTGTATTTATTGTGTAAATAGGGTCACCAAAGTTAAACTTGTCACTGTCATACATCCGTGAATTGCGGCGGTAGGTACGGATCTGTAACGGTCCTCACGTGGGGATGATGTCTCATGAGCCTTATGTCGGATGCCCATGTCGTGGATACACGACATGGGACCGACGGCTTGGGCCACCCACGTGAGACATGCACGTGTCCTTCCCGCAAGTTAAGTCTATAACATGCATGTTGGAGTTTTTAATTTTTGATGTGAAATTAGTTAAAATCCGTAATATTATAACTATAAGATTATTAAATTATAAAATAGAGTAATTTGATAGAATAGATTGTGTAATTAATTGATCTATGTAAAATGACAAAAAAAAATTATATTAATATAATATTATTATTACATTTTATATTTTATTTATTTATGTATTTATTAACAATTGACTAATAAATTTGGTAAATATTTAACACCAATATTAAAAGATAGTATCAACTTTAAAAATCTAAAAAAAAGTGTACGGTACAATAAAATTAATTGGATCATTTTATTCCTCTATCTATAAAATTTGACTCACGTTAGTCCTACTCAGATTGGTGATCCGTTAAAAATTAACAGAAAAAACTAACACGTTAAACATAAGATAGGTCAAATTGTGAATGGTCTTTTAATAAAATAATTACATTAATACAACTTTTAATAAAAAATAGTTTTTTTATTTAAAAATATATATAAAAAAACTAATCATCTTCTTTCCTACTGGGCAGCTATGAAAATCATTTCCTAATCATTTCCTCCACGGACGCCTACGTCTCCGTCATGTTCTCCATTCACACCAACCCCATTCCCTCCCACCACCAACTAATTCCTTCCTCACTGCCCGAGTTCATTTCAGGCTCTTTCTTTCTTTTTTTTTGTGACTCTTTATTTTCATGTAAGAGTAATGCTATATTATTCTAATAATTTTTTTAATACTATATAAAATATGGAATTAAATGCACTTTCAATCTTAAAAATATAAAATTATATTGAAAACATTCTTTAATGGATAATTAAAAAGATTTTTAGTAACTTAAATTACAAAGATTTAGAATTATTCTTTATGTACGTACTCACACGGTCTTATTGTTATTTTTCTTCTTCTTGCAAAATTAGTTGTTCTCTTTATTTATTCCTCTTTTTTATGATTTCTTTGATTCATTAATCTTGCTCTTTGAATTCTAGTGTGTCCTACATGAGTGTTAATGGCTAGAAATAATCCTTTCTTTATTTCAGCTCATCAAATTTTTTTTTTCTCGAAATTATGTTGCATTCTAATTGAAATTGTTTTATTCATTTTAATTTTGGGTAGTCGTGGTTGAAAGGAAAATCAGCACTTTTGCCATGAGAAAAGCAAGATAATTTCTGAAATTTGTATCTGACTCCGATGAAATGCTCTAAACTTATGAAGCCGCCATCCATGAATTCTCCACCAGATTAACAGTGAAAGAAGCTCATTTGCTCGAATCTCAAACAGAGATTCTTTCGGTGTTGTTGGAGATTACCTTCGAACTTCACACCACACGATTATTAATGGGTCTTCGAAGGTGGGAGAAGAGGGCGGCCGGCTGTGACCAACATTAAGAGGGTGGGGTTGACAGTGAGAGATGTGAGAAGGAGATGAAAAGGGTTTTTTTTTTTTTAAATAATAAAAACTGTTTTTAATTTTGTAATAAATAATAATATTATTATTTATATATGGACTAATAAGAGAATGATATGTGATAAGTTTTTAATGACGTCAACTTTTTTTTTGTTAGTTTTTAATGTAAGACTAATGTTGAGAACTAACATAAATCGATATGAATACAAATGACTAAATTAAACTAAACAAAGAAAATCAACCTTAATCAAACATCAAATATTGAAGATTAAAAGTGCAATTTTACATCATTATTGTATAGCATTGATTTTCTAAGTTATTAAATGAATAAAATCAATTATAAAAAAAAACTGTTTATACCACAAAAGTTCTCATCACTCACTTTTAATTTCTATTTTTAATTTTAACTTCAAGCAACAATTCCAAGCTCTAGCACCTATGTTTTTTTTTTGTTTGCAACTACGTTTTTCATGGTGAATTCAACTTTTGTTTTTTCATAAAATCTAATTTCAGTTAGGTTGGAATGTGATGGTAGGAGCTAAAGTTTAGACTTTGAAGATAGAAAGAGAGGAAGATAATTAAAACACAAAAGATAAAACATAATACACATGAGTAAGTAGTGAGGTAATTTATCATTTACAAAAACTAACAAAAATAATTTTGTAAGTAAATTATTGAAAGTTAAAAGCTATTTTAAATAGCTTTTTAAAAGTTAATTATAAAAGCTTAAATTCTATAGCCAAAAACTTTAATCTTGTGACTACCAAATAATTCTACAAATTTTTTTAAAATTATAATCTCCTACATAAACTATAATTTTGTTACACCAAATATACTCATAATTTGTTAACATTTTTCTCTTACAAAGCTTATATAAACAGTAATTAATCTAAAAAAAAAAAGCTAATAAATATTACTGTGCGTGCAAGTTGCCACCTGGCCTTAGATAACATTCATTCTCATTTGAACACCATGAGTGTATTTGAAATGTTTTTGGAGCAATATTTGGATTTTTTTTGGTAAATAGAAGTATTTGGTTTGAGATCCTCTCTATTTTTCTTTCTTTTTTTTTCTTAGAAAAATAGTACAACTGCAAATCGAACCATACACGCATATTTTTATACACTCAACAACTAAGTTACATGTTCTAATGACTTATTCTATTTACATATTGTTCTGAAATGACCTAAGAGCCCGTCGACTAAGAATATCCCAATCCACCTGATAGGTCAAGTACAAATTAGAGCATGAGAGATACATTGGGGGTGCATGGGATATATATACAGTAGAGGCAAGGGTGTCCAGGTGCGTGATTGATTCAATCGTGGGATCCTGTCTTCGTCCGTTACGCTGCGATCACAGGCATTGAATGACAGTTAAGGATCTTTATGGGGCGTTGTTTGCGGCATCAATGGTGGGGTGTTGGCGATGATGGTGCCTTGCTCTCCGGTTAACGAAGCCTCGGGATGTCAGGCTGGAAAGTGTCGGGGCGGACCAGAGGTACCGTACACCAATCTCGGAAGTCTTAAAGCCTAAGGCTGAAGTGACTTGACAGAAGAGGGGACTGGGGTACGCCGAGATGTCAGGAAGACTCCGAGGTTGACCAGGGTCCGGGATACCGTACATATATTATTTTTTTTAGTAAGCCAAGGGAATAATATATTAAAATTAAAATAGATAAGAATTACATTAGTGAGTATAAGCTATACTCAAAAGGGTCCAACAACCGTACATATATTACTATTTTTTATGGGTTTAATTCTTTTAAAATTAGTGAGTGTGTAAAATAAAAAAAAAATATTATAATTTAAATTTAAAAATAAATACACTCTTAATTGTTTATTTTACATATAGGAGTTAAACTTGTTTTCCCTATCTCATTCACTTTGAAGAATAGTGCTAATTAAGCGGAAGTAAGTGTAACTATAGCTTTTCTTCCTTGATTAATTATAATGAGTGATTTATGATATGATGATGTCGATTATTTTGACAGGGGAATCTCAAAAAATTATCTGTATGATTGGGTTGTGGTGCTGGTCCCTAATCTAGTCGCTATTGCTATCTGTAGCACACTTACATGTATTGATCTTATGTTGTTATATTTTCTGAGAAACGGAATATGTCGTTTTCAATGGTCTGGTTGAGCTTTTGCAGTCACAATAGAATTAAGACTTAGAATTATTATTAATATATGTTAATTTTGTGCATGCACTGGAACTTCTTGAGTAGTCTACATCACACGCATGTCTGATTTGGGATTGGGGCTATTCAATTTCACTCCTTTTAATTTTAAAGCTATGGAATGGACCATGCATATATAAAAACGATTAACTTATAGTAAGAAAATAAATTGTACGCGACATTTATTTGGATATAATTTAATTTGAGTATCATGGACGTACATATATCTTCTTATACTTCATTCTGATACTAATGTGAATATGTTAGGTGGGTACGGTGGTGCACAGTGAATAATGCGTGCTTGTTGTTTCTTATTCTTATGGAGTAGTAGTATTATAAATGAACACCTTTTAATTACTCCCGTGGCCAACAAGCAAGAAATAATGCAGTGGAATTCGGAAGTGGGTTAGTATTGCAGTACGTGGTCCAGTGAGTTTGAGTGAACATTCAAACCCAATGAGCTGGAAACTTTGAACTGCGGAATTTGAAAATACTTAACTGAGGAACACGCCCATAATGGTAGCCACTCAAGGCCTAATAAAAGAAGGTCCTGTGTGGGATATATGGACTAAAATAGCTCACACTCAGATTTAAATATTTATTCAACTTTTCTTAATACTTTTTTTATATAGATTTTCTATATATTTCTTTTTATCATAATTACACTAACCTTATATAAGAAGTTTATGCTTATTACACTTACTCTATTTTTTTAAGAAAATACACAAACTTTTTTAAGATTTGAAACTTCAATACACTAATTATACTTAAATATTACACATACTTTTCAGGTTTGAAATTTTATTACACTTACGTATCTAAAGGGATGAGTAAGTGTAATTAAAAAAAGCATAAAGCTAATTAGAGAAACCAATTAGTAACAATATTTTGAATTATAAATAAATAAATAAGAATTGATTTCTTTTCAAGTGGAGCAATTGACTGGGAATCAATATAATAGATTTTGTTTTAATTAAAATTTAAGTTAAAATATGGAGTATATTTGATCTTTTATACGTAACACTAAATTATATTAATTAATTTTTTTTTATAAGCAACTTACATATTAGAATTTATATACTAAGAAAACACTAACTTCAATCCTTATATGAAAATTCTTTTACAAATAAACTCCTATCGTTAGTTGAGGATTAATGAAGGTTTTCATGTAAGAAATGACAGTTATGTCTATCAAAATATTGAGACTAATTTGTAAGCTAGTGTCACACATAAGGAATAAATATATATTTTAACCAAATATTCCTTTAATGTGGAGTCTGTCATTCACATTAACTTTCATGAACTTCCAACAAATAACTGGAATCTGATTGTATAAAAACCTGTAAAAATTAAAAGTTAATATTTTCAAATATTAGGACTAATCTGTAAATTAATTTCAATAAAAAAATCAAATGAGTATTTTAACCTAAACTTTAAAAGAACAAGAGAAAGAGATTTATCAATTAAAAGAAGACAATGGTTAAGATTCAGTATATGGACACATTGCTCAGATTTATTATTAATAAGTTTTTTTACATACATTACAGTACATTATTAGTGGTAAGTTTTTTTTTTCATATTAAAGATATTTTTTTTAATAATTGAAGACTAATTCTTTTGAAATAAAAAATATTAATAAAATAATAATAATTGAAATAAGGTTAAACTAAGAAGAGAACGTATTGAAATAAAAATTGACGGTTGAAGATTAATTAAGATATCTTTCAGATGTACAAAGAAAAAAATTAATGAAAATAAAACTAAAATGAGTGGCCTTTAGTGTAAGAGCAGAATTGTTGTTTTGATTTTTAGCCTTGTAATGTAATGAACAATAGACCCACAAATAGATTCAAATCATGTGTCTCCAAAATCATATCCCCAATCATGTATCATTAATAGAATATTGCTATGTTATTAAAATATTTTCTTTAATTTTAATCTTTAATTTCTTAATAAATTTTTTTAATGACGTGGTGATATTCTATTGGTGGGACATAATTTTGGGGATATGATTTTGGGGGGACAGAAGATTTGAATCCCCACAAAGACATACACTTGTGCCTTATAAATGTGGCATTCAGCTGCCATGCTCTTCTATTACAATAAGTCACAAACAGAGCTTTGCTTACAAGACTAATAATCAATCGTCTCTCACATAATTTCTTAAATCAAGTTATTTGCTCACATAATTTTGAATCAATCAAAGAGAATAATTCATTAAATAAATAAAATACTCAACAGTTTCAGGTTTAGTTCGCTTGATTAGAAATTTGCTTTCATCTCTACCAATTATAGATGGATAACCATATAAATATAATACATTATACCCACTAATTCTAATTTGTTACAATCTTAACATGCGTTGGCACATCCATACGTGCACTCCATGATCTAAAACAAATATTCCTGAACTGCATTCTTGTTGCTTCCCCAATATTTTTTAAAAAACGTTGACATTTATAAATTACAACTATTCTTAATTTCTTTGATTAAATATTGTAGGATTGTACAACTTTCAACATAATCTCAATATAACAACGTTATTTCTTTTCTTTTGCCAAAATAGTGTAACATTATGTTTCAATTTCATCTAGAAGTTGAATTACTTGCAATTTGCATTGATGATTACCCGTTACCTGTTCCTTGAAACCTTAGCTTAATCAAATTCCTTCACAAGTTAAACTCTCCCTGAATCCTCTTACTATGCAAAGGCTTTGAATTAGAATCAAGATAATGGAGCACCATAACCATAACCAAAGAGCAAATGAACATAGGTATAGGCCCAAAAAACCAAAGCAGCAAATCAAGTGCAAAATAAAGTGCCCTTAAACCAAGTGACCAAAAATCACCACCCCTTATGACTGCCAATTCCACACTACTGACAGGAACAAAATTACCAGGAGTTGTGATCAAATAATTAGCATGAACAAAATGCCTTGCTGATTGAATAAAGCATGAGAATGCAAGAAGGAAACATGTTAATAGGCAAATGTACTTGATGGAAATTGTGGTTGCTCTTGTGTCACCATAGATTAATTGACTTTGGAAGAAAGTGTTGGAACTATTTGCAATCCAAGCTCCAATGAGAGAACAAAGAGTTAATGAGACTGAGGCTAAGAATGTTGCAGCTGTGGTGTTTGATTGAATGACTGAAAGAGCTGTTTCAATATCCCTTTTGTCAACCTATTCATAAAATCAAAGTTAGTAACAAGTAAAAGATACTAATTGAAATGAAATTATGGAAGGATGAGAAGAAATAGCTTGCCTGCATAATTTTTTCAACCCAAATTCTTTTGTCATTGTTCTCAAATCCCATGACTGTAGTATGAGGCTGATTGATATATCTGTAAAGGAGAAAGAGGTGATAAGCAAAGAGGATCAGCATCCCTCCAGGGACTAAAATCAAATCTAGGTATTCCTTCTCGAACTTCATATTTTTCATACAACTAACTCCTTTAATCCTTTGGAGTATAATGGATTGGAGGATTGGGCTTTTAAGTAATTAAGGTTTCAGTTTATAAACAAATAAATAAAGTAGCTAGGTGTGGAATCCATGTCATCTTTCAGATTAACATTTATTTTGCTTGAAAGACCATTACCCTCTAGTTTCGTAAATGGTAACCAATTCTTACTTGCTATACTTTCCAACCCTATTATTTTATTCGGAACCAATGGAATACTAATTAGGAGTATTGATTAGTATAATCACATCACTTCCTCCTGTCTTTTTAAGGTTTTTCACCCTATATTCCTTCCGGTCCTTTTTATATAAGTAACAAAAAGTAAATTTTTTTTTGTCCTTAATATAAGCACCAAAGTATACTTTTTAATTTTATTAAATGCTAAAAAAATATAGACTTCTTAATATACCCTTAGTTAATTGAGTTTAGTGATTTTTCTCTTTCCACTAATTTTTCTATTCCCAATGACACTCATAAACTTCATCCTTTAATTTGCAAATGAGAAGAAAATATATCTATAAAGGCATTTTGGAAAGAAAATTTGTATTCATCATTTAAATGATTAAAAAACATCATTTATTAAGGTTTATTGATATATGTAAAATATGTCTAACGTTGCTTATAAAAAGGACCGAAGGAAGTATTAAAAAATTATTAAACGTAGTAGTAAATATTTGTCATAGATAAATTAAAAGTTTAATTGTATTTTCTTTTCCTTAATTTTATATTTTGTGTGAATTTGGTCTATCAGACTTTTAAATGTTCAGTGTTGACATTGACGGACCTATGTTATATTTAGGATGTAGTTTCACCTCCTCTATTTGAAAAATTTATGAGTAATATTATTAATTTATAATTTTTGCACCCATCAACTTATATTTTTGAACCTCCTAAACTTATATTTTCATATTTAACTTCTCAATTTTATAATTTTATGTCTATTAAATATTAAATATCGACTAAAACTCATTAAAAATTCCTTTTAAAATACTGATTTTTATATTTTTCTTTTTTCTTTACTTTAAATATTTATAACTTTTATTTCTAATCATTGCCAAAGGGATGAATAAGCAATCCATAAATATAAATTAGTTATTAAAATGTGTAGCATTTAATGTTATGTTATACTCTCTCCGTTCCTATTTAACTGTCCGGAGAGAAAAAAAATCTTGTTTCTATTTATCTGTCCACATATATTTTCAATATAACATTAATTGTACTTTTACCAATTTTAACCTTATGTTTAATTAGAGACTAATCAATGCCCCACTATCTAACCAATCAAACAGTGAGAGATAAAGGGTATTATGGGGAGTTCAAAATTTATTTTGAGAAAAACTATAACAATTATTACATTTCTTAATATGTGTGATTTTCTTTCTCTAAACAGTTAAATAGGAACGGAGGGAGTACTACCTCCGGTCCTAGTTATAAGCAAAAAAAACAAAAAAATTACGCATATTAAGAAAGTTAGTTACTTGTATTTAATTCTTTGATTTCATTCAAAGAATAAGTTTTAAATACAAAAAAATACTTTCTCTCATTTGGATAGGTCAAATGACATTGAATATGGGAAAATTCTTGAAATTAACATTAAATAAGGAGAGATGTTAAGATTTGCTTATATTTTAGACCAAGAAATTTCAATTTTTTTTTTTGCTTATAACTAGGATCGAAGGTAGTAAGTACATCTTCATTAATTATGTTTTTTATTATTAATTTTTATTTATGGATTACTTATTTATTGTCTTAAGGGTAATGGTTAGCAAAACCATTTTTATTTAAGTTACACCCCCTAGCTCCGGGTCCTAGGTCCGTCTCTAAATTTGGGTATTCCAAATTTGCAAAATAGGTGATTTTAGTTCATTCGTCAATAATTCAAATAAATTTTGTCTATAATTTAAGTAAAAACCATTGCTAATTTTAGGAAAACTAATGGAAGGACTACAACTGTCAAAGTTAAGAAATTAAATTCCCATAAAATACAAAGTTAAGGACAAAATTTATAATTAAGCCTAAATTAAATTAATTCTATTTAATTAAATATTTAATTAATAGTTGAATGTTTGATGATGTAATTAAGAGGGGGAATAGAAAAATATTATTAATGAAAAAAGATGTGACTATATTTATTAATTGAGGATCAAATTATAATTTTTTTATATAAAAATTATAATATTAAGAATTAAACTTCGTATTACACACGTGCCTTTGCACAACATCATCTATGTTGACCTCACGGGACAAAAAAAAAGTTGATTACATCTTAAAATTCTAAAATAATAATTATTTAAAAACAAAATTTGAAGTTAAAAAAGCAACAAATATTTTTTTTAGTTCATAGGAAAGTATTACAACCAGGATTCGAACCCCTTACTCACACACATATGTCTCCATGTACTTACTAACTGAGCTACATGACTAAAAAAAAATAAAAAAAAAAGCAACAAATATAAAACGGAAGGACTAATAATAAGGAAAGGAAAAATGGAAGTGGCTTTGAAAGGGGGAAGAAAAAGCTTTGCGACGAAGGAACAACTTTTGTATAATTGTAGTCTGAATTATATTGTTAGAATCTTAATGGCATAAATCATTGATTTACGCAATGGATAGTTACTTGAGTAATGGAGTCAACCTATAATAATTATACCACTTATTTAATAAGGTTAAATATGTTTTTGGTTCGTGAACTTTAGCGAAAATCTATTTTTAGTTTCTGAACTTTAAAATGTTAGTTTTTAGTCTCTAAACTTTCAAAAAGTTCACTTTTAGTTCCTTTCGTACTTTTTTGGTGATGTGGCAAGCTGATCAGCTGACACGTGGACTTGATGAAGGATCCTCAGCTTGTCACATCACCAAAAAGTGAATGGAGAGACTAAAAATGAACTTTTTGAAAGTTTAAAGATTAAAAACCGACATTTTAAAATTCAGGAACTAAAAATAGATTCTCGTTAAAGTTCAGGGACCAAAAACATATTTAACTTTTTTTAATATGTATAATATTTCATAAGTTAACAAATTAAAGATAAAAAAATAAAATATTAATTATATGTTAAAATATAATTATATTAAATTTTTAATTTTTTTTAACAATAATTTCTATTTTTAATTTGTTAACAGTATATTATAGGGTTAAAAATATCGATCATAATTATATTATTATAGGCTAATTAAGTTGTTTTATATTAACACTACTGCATCGGATTTCATCAAAATTTCACAATTAAGCATGTTTAAGTGAGAGTAATATAAGAGTAAGTGACCTTCTAAAAAATATTCAAATATTCATGTTGCACCTCTCTTAATAATGAACAAGATGTTAAATAAGTGATAAGCATTTTGGTTCTTTATGATAAGAATACAAGTTTAAATTTAGGAAATTAATTTATTGGAAGGAGAGTAACATAAATAATTCATCCACATAGTAAGTTTTTAAATCCACATAGATATTATAAGTCTCGTTTATTTATATTTTTATTATGAGAAAGCTTTTTTCTGGAGAAGTCAATTTTATATTTTCATTAAATTTACTTTAAATTTTAAAATTACTGTAAATAAAGATATTTTTATAAAAAAAAGTACAAATACTCAAATAGACACATTATTGTTGGACTCACTTACTCACAATCAACACTTTTGTGGTTATATTTGAGTTGGCCTTTTTGGACTAGCCAAATTTGCAATCTCTAGTTAAAATAAACAATTATTAGCTCTTGCTATTTCCTAGAACCGCGAATATGCTTTGTAAGAGATATAAAATTGGATTAAATGTTATTTGTTTATAATTTTTGTCCTGAGTCTTTTGAGTATGTTTAATATGCGGTTGTAACCTCTCATTTTTTTTTTCAAATGTTTTCAGTGTTTTAAATTTTATAATATGTAATTTTAATAAATAAATAGTTCAAATATATTTTAGCACACTATTAAAAAATAATTTTAATACAGACCAAAACTATTTTTTATGCTTTAATTTTGTAGTTTGAGACTTTGAAGTGTGTGTATGTGTAAGGATGTGCTCTACTCAGTGCATGTTTAGTAAAATGTTGGTGGTATGGAGAATTAATTTTGAAGTATTAAAATTGATTTTGATTGATTACATAGTTGTTTAGTTATGTTAGAGAAAAAGTGAAATTAATTTTTGGTTGCCAACATTAATTTTGGCAAAAACAATATGACTCTTGTTTTCACGTTGGATTGAAAACATAAATCACATTATTTTAAAATTAACTTTACACAAAATCAATTTTTTAAAATCACGTTGATCTAAAATCAATTTTATCACCGCTAAACCAAACATACCCTTAGGTGTTAGAACACAAAATAGTTATGTTTTTTTAGGTTATTGGGTTTTAGATAATTCCATACATGAGACTTTTTTTCTATCTTCAAATATTGTACAATGCTAATGTCACAATGTCATAGAAAGAGAAATACTACTCCCTTAATTTTTGGACTATTCCACCCATTTACGTACAATATATAAAAGTAAGAAATAAATAATGTATAATATTAATATCAATATTTCGTAATTTTTCAATTGCTCTATCTATATATTTATAATATTTATTTTAAATATTGTAAGCATATAAGTGAAGTAGTTAGAAAAGAAGGGAAAATTACACTTCTTTATGGCGTGATGATATCATCAATATATATATATATATATATATATATAAAATAAAATACTATTTGAATAATGTGAGAATGGTTGGAAAACGGAGAGAAATAAAGACCTCTTAGTAGTGCGATAAGGTAAGCAACTAAGCATTAATGTGTATTATTTTTAATTATAAAGAGATTAAAGAAAGAAAAAAATAGCATTTTGTAATTTTTTCTTATAAACTAGACCAATGCATGAAATTGTTATACAAAGAAACCCTCAAACATAATTTTCTCTCATGGAGGTAGACATGACAATAAAGAGTATTTGTTTGTCTCCGCTTTGATGTTGATGAGAAATCATCATTTTGACCGGATTTTTGATGGGATAAAATTTTTTTCGTCCCCATTTTTTACGGGTTAGGGAGAGTTTTGGGTTCTAACCATCCACCCCGTTCTGACACAATAATTTTATATATTTACACATTTTTACATATACATAATACTATTATTATCAACGATATTAATAATAATAAAATTAGAATTTACTTTATTTCTAATAGTTTTCACATTTAATGTGAATTAAAGAGAATGATTTAATTTTTACAAATATTTTAAATATTTAATTCGTGTAAAAGATAATAATAAATTATTTTTTTTAAAAAAAATTTATGTAAGCATTAATTTTTCGTGAGTTTCTGGTCCCTGGCAACGATAGAATTGGATTTAAATTTTTCCTTCCTACCCTATTTTTCCGCAAACCTAACCCAGTCTCGCTCTTAGTAAGAGGTGGTATTGAATGATTCAAATCAGCTATCCCAAAATTATGTCCCTAATCATGTCCTACCAATAAAATATCGTCACGTTATTAAAAATATTTTCTTTAATTTTAATTAGTGAAACATGATTCAGGGCATAATTTAAAAACACCTAATTTAAATCCGGTACTGAAAGAGAAAAATTGGTCCATACCCCACCCTCTTGCCAACGCTAGTAGATCTCTCTTACATAATCGATGGAGTATACTTTCTTCTTATTTAGTTGCTATTCTTTGAATGGGTGTTCATGGATCATTTCCATAGTGTCAAATCTATGAAAAGTCAATGAAATTTGAAACTTACAATTACACATGATTTGATAGGATTGAATTTGAAAGAGATATTTATATGTTGTTTTTATATGATTATTTAGAAAAAAATTTGGTCTTTTTTATAAGATTTTTTTAAATGTTTGTATTATTAATATTTTTTAATAAAAATGATTTTATCTCACAATTTTTTTAGTAAAAAAAAGGTAAACAAAAAGAAAATTAAGTGAAAAAATAATTAATGAGATGAAAAAAAAGGCTGTATTACTAAATTCAATAACTTAGTAAATAATTTGAGAAAGTTAATATATATTCTAAATATATTTAATTAGTCTAATAAATTTAATTACTTTTTTAATTTATGTAAATTAGTTAAGGAAGTAATAATTGATTTTTACCATTTCTATAAAATCTCTCCAAAATCAATTTTTTACTCATTTACTTACAATATATAAAAGTAAGAAATAAATTATGTACAATATTGATGTCATTACTTTATAAAGAGGTGTAACATTTTTTTTTCATTTTTCAACTGCTTTATCTATATACTTATAATATTTATCTATTTATTTTAAATATTATAAGTACATAAATAAAATAGTTAAAAAATAGATAAAAAATTACACCTCTTTATAATGTGATAATATCAACAATTTTAATGTGTCATGTGTGTATTTTTATTTATTTATAAAGAGATCAAAGAAAGAAAAAAATAGCTCATTGTAATTTTTTCTTATAAACTAGACTAATGCATGAATTTGTCATACAAAGAAACTCCTCCAACATATTTTTTTATCTGGTGGGAGGTCTCTCTTGACATAAATAATGGGGTATAATTTATTAGTAAAGACTCGTATATAATTATTAAGAAATAAAATTTATTTATAACTCATTTAACCTTAATCAAGTTAAATTTTTATTCTATTTTTAAAATTTGTAACATTTGAAAATTAAAAAAATAATAAATAAATAAATTGTGCACCGTAATAAATGTATTCAAAACATTTTTTGTAATTTTTTCTTATGTAGTTGCTATTCTTTGAATGGGTGTCCATGGATCATTTTCATAGTATCCAATCAATGAAAAGTCATTTAAATTTGAAACTTATCATTACACATGATTGATAGGAGTTGAATAGGAAAGAGATATTTATACATTGCTTGTATACGATTCTTTAGAAAAACAAATTTAGTCTTTTTTTATAAGAATTTTTTTAAAAATGTTTGTATTGTTAATATTTTTTAATAAAAAATATTTTGATATCAAAATTTCTTTTAGTTAAAAGACAAATAAATAAGGTAAATAAAAAGAAAGTTACGTGAAAAAATAATTAATAAGGTGAACAGAAAAAATGCAGTATTAATAAATTTAATAACTTAGTGAATAATTTGAGAAAATTAATACATATTCTAAACTTGTTTAATCACTTTTTTAAATCTATATAAATTAGTTAGAAATCCAATAAAAAGAATAAAAATAATAATTAATTTTTACCATCTCTATAAAATCTCTCCAAAATCAATTGCTTATAAAAACACCTTTACTGAACATCTTTGTCCAACTCAATGTATGCAAATGAAACATAAATGATTGATAAAAAATATGAAACATAAATGCATAACAAAACTACTCCTAGTAAAATTAGTGTAGTAAGAACCATGTTAAACAGCCATTAAAGAAGGTCATAGCCTCCCAGGAGTCAAAATAGGAGGTAGTAGACTAGTATGCAGTAGTACTTATTGACATTTGACAACTATACAGAAAACCTCTTATCTCATCCCAATAATTTCAAATACGCACGCTACCAACTTCCATACATTGCCATTTGTCCAAAATTACGACGCTGGAGAGAACCAAACACGAAGGAACATGCAATGCAATCGCTCTTAACTCATAACACTCAACAATCAATGAATCATTTCATTTGCTTATAAAAGGGAATAGTCAGAAAAGCCTTTTCATTCACATTCTACTATCTTATCTACAAATTAGAAGAATTATTAACCAAATATCAAAAGCCATGTTGCTAGAAGTGATAGTAATCCCTTTCTTGCTCTTAGCTCTGTTTCTCCATTTTGGTCCCTTCATTTCATCAAAACCAAAATCCAAACACGGCCTTCCATATCCTCCTAGTCCTAAACCGCGACTACCCTTAGTGGGACACTTACACCTTTTGGAGCTTCCACTACACCACTCCCTCATTCGTCTCTCCAACCGATATGGGCCTTTATACACTCTCTACTTCGGTTCTATGCCAACCGTCGTTGCTTCTACTCCCGAATTATTCAAACTCTTCTTTCAAACCCATGAAGCCTCTTCCTTCAACACTAGGTTCCAAACTTCCGCCATCAAACGCCTCACCTACAACAACTCCGTCGCCATGGTTCCCTTTGGTCCTTACTGGAAATTCATTCGGAAACTCATCATGAACGACCTTCTCAATGCCACCACTGTCAACAAGTTGAGACCTTTGCGAAGCCAAGAAATCAGCAAGTTTCTGAGGACTCTGGCCCACAATGCGGAATCTCGAGATGCGGTTAATGTTTCGGAGGAACTTCTCAAGTGGACTAATGGCACCATTTCTAGGATGATGTTAGGTGAGGCTGAAGAGATCAGAGATATTGCTCGTGAGACGGTTAAGATCTTTGGGGAGTATAGTCTTTCTGATTTTATCTGGCCTTTGAAAAAACTCAGAAATGGAGAATATGAGAAGAGAATTGAAGATATATTTAATAAGTTCGACCCTATCATTGAAAAGGTTATTAACAAACGCCAAGAGATAAGGATGAAGAGAAAAGAGGGAAATGGTAGTGATGAGGATGATGGTAATGTGGTTTTTCTTGATACTTTGCTTGAATATGCAGAGGATGAGAGCATGGACATCAAAATTACCAAGGATCAAATCAAGGGTCTAGTCGTGGTAAGTAAATTAACTTCTTAATTGCCTTTCATTCAATATTTGCAGTTTGATGCGATCATTGCATACTGCAGTCCGGTATAATTCAGTTTTGATAAAATCTCAAAATTGTGACGCAATATTGTGCATCGAACTCAATTTAAAAACTCTCTACTACAGTTGTTAATTTACTTAATAATATGCTTTATAAGCATTGGTTGAATACTAGTGTTACTCATGTTTTTGTACGTTGTTTGTTTGTTTGTAGGATTTCTTCTCAGCTGGGACGGATTCAACGGCGGTTGCAACAGACTGGGCCTTAGCAGAACTAATCAACAACCCCAACGTGCTGAAAAAAGCTAGAGAGGAAATTGATAATGTTGTGGGAAAAGATAGGCTTGTTGAAGAGTCAGACATTCAAAATCTTCCTTACATAAGAGCAATCATAAAGGAAACATTTCGCCTCCACCCACCACTTCCTGTGGTTAAGAGAAAGTGTGTGGCAGATTGTGTGATTGATAACTATGTGATTCCTGAGGGAGCTTTGATCCTTTTTAATGTTTGGGCCGTGGGAAGAGATCCCAAATACTGGGATGGGCCTTTGGAATTCAGGCCCGAAAGGTTTTTAGAGAATGTTGAAGGGGCGAAATCAGGCCCAATAGACCTTAAGGGACAACATTTTCAACTTTTGCCATTTGGGTCTGGTAGAAGGATGTGCCCTGGTGTGAACTTGGCTACTCAAGGAATGGCTTCACTTCTTGCTTCTCTGATTCAGTGCTTTGACTTGGAGGTAGTTGGCCCAGATGGAAAAATATTGAAAGGTGATGATGCCAAAGTTAGCATGGAAGAGAGGCCCGGATTGACTGTTCCAAGGGCCCATGAGCTCATGTGCGTGCCCGTTGCAAGAGCAAATAGTCCTGTTAAACTACTATCCTCATAATTTGTTCAAAAAAACTACTATCCTCATAAGCTACTTTTTACTTTTTTCCTCATAATTGCTACACTTTACTTGTTCTTATTTTGGATTTGATTGAAGTATATAATATCATCAACAATTAAGGGAATATGTTACTGTTATGTGTCCCATCTGTCATGTATTTAGGGCAGGGAGTTTGGAATTTATCCTACATTGTAGGCTTGCAGTAGCTACATGTGGTGTATGTTGCACAGTATTTGCAGCTTGCTACTGCTGTATATTTCATTTAATAAGAAATTTAAGAACAGTCTTTTTTTTGCCTTTCCTAATGAACTATGCTGTTTGTTTTTAGATGTATGCATTTGAGGCTGTAAAAATTAACTTTATTATGTTACGATCAATCATCCAACTTTGATTTGGCTATTCAAATAACTAGTTTAATCATTATGCTAAATATTTTAATTAAATTTCATGCTGTCCATCATAAAATTTTTGTTTTTTCCTTTTAAATGACTGAACGTATAAATCAAATATCCATTACTGTTTACTACAAGTTGAGCATCTATTACCACCCAATGACTCTAATATGTGTATTATGACTCACCTTATTTATTTTAATAATATTTATATTAATATTTTAATTTGATTAATTAAAAAAATATATTTGAAATAAAAAAAAATATAAAAGTGAGTGGCATAGCCACTGCAATAGCCTCACGCCCCGCCCCTATAATTGACATAACTTCATATTAACTTGCACTGTACTAAAGAAGTACTGATAGATTGGGTTAAATATAGATTTTGGTCATTTTCATGTTCGGTGCTCAGTCATGTGGCAATTTTTGACTTTTTCCCACCAATGCCTGAAGGGCGTAGCTAACATTTATTAATTTTGATGACTTGTTTAATTATTCATGACGCAGAGTTAACAATAGATAAATAAGAGGAGTCGAGAAGTCAAAAAATACAGCCATATTTTGGACTTTGAAACCCAAAGAGAAAAGAAACTAAAATGGGAAAAATACTAAATAGTACAGCAACATGACATAGTTAAAGTGTGACAGTACATACGCGTAGAATTGTCACAATTGTAAAGATACTTTTATTCTTTTGTTCCTTTTGCATTAAGATAAACAGAAACTAAGGATACAGAAATCATATTACTCTCGATAGGAAGCAACAGAATTACAGAATCAAAGAAAAGTAATGCAATATCAGTGTATCTGCTCCTGAGAAAGGAGATAATTTCTTAAAGCAATTCAGGGATAAACTTCAATAAGAGACCTCATACCAAAGATGGGTGTAATCTTGTAATGACAGAATCCAGCTTCCAAGAAGAGCTTCTCCCATTCTTTTTCTTCCCTCTCTCTTCCATTGACCAAAACCATCATTAACATATCAAAAAACAGCTTTGCTTCTGTCATTTCATGCTTCTCATTCTTCTCACCGATCACTATGTCTATGATGATCACTTTTCCTTCTTTCCCTTTGCTTGAAATAGCTTCTCTGCACTTCTTCATTACCTTCACGCACTCCTCATCACTATATGCATGCAAAACTAACTGCCATATGCATAATAATCAATCATTTTCAGTCAATTCTTAAGTGAATTGGCAGAAACAACAACTAGAAAAGTATACAAATGAGCTATGGAGGCTATACTGTTGAATACAGAATCAGAAAGCTAATATAACAGAAAGTAATGCAAAGATGAATAATTTGCATACCTTAAGAAGAATGGCATCAGCTGAAGGAATAAACTGAAACATGTCACCTCCAACGAATTTCAAGTTTCTGCTATCCTGTAAATTTTCAACCACGTGTGGAAGATCCAGCACAGTCCAATGCAAATCAGGAAGTGACTCAGAAGCAATCCTAGGTACAGCTCCTTTACCACCTCCCACATCAACGACTGAATTCAGTCCTTCAAAAACAGATTTGCAGTCTTTGATGACCAAGTTCATCATCCCGGAATCACTAATCATTGCTTCATTGAAGAGACCGTTAAACTCTTGATTCTGACTCAAATAGTCCCAGTAACTCATGCCATATGCAGAGTGAAAGGGTGTGAGCTCATTTGTGTGAAACCACTCTGCCAAGAATTCTGAGGAGTGAACTAGAGCAGGATGAAACATCGCGCGAACAAAAGGAGATAAGGTTGGGATGCTGTCTTTGAGCAGCAGCCTAGAGGAAGGTGTGAGATCATACCCCACTTCATCTTCCTTCTCATCAACTTTTGTTACCTTGGTTGTGACGAAGAAGCCGGCGTGCACCAGCAAGCGCATGAGCCTATATACATAACCAGATTTAGAGGGGTTGATCTCAAGTGCCAAGACTAACTCAGGGATAGTAATTGGTTGGGCATGGCTGTGAATTATGTCTGGTATTCCTAAATGAACTGCACTTTTGAGGCACATGGAACCTATGAAACTGTAAGTGTAGTTGTACAAGTGGGATTGAGCTTGAAACAACTCTTCAGCACCTTGCCCTTTGTTTATGTCCATTTTTTTTCACAATCTTTTGCTTCTGATCAAGTAATCAGTTGTCCTTCTATGTATTACAATCAAAACCCTAACTGGAATCTGATGTCAGGAAAAGGGGAAATGTTGCTCTTTAATTATCTCCTATCTTTTTGAGGTTTTCGGTTGTCTTGTACATTTGACCGACGACATTTTTTTTTTCTTTATAACTTGTCCTTATTTTGAGAGAGGTGACTTTGACTTCTGACTTTTTCCGCGAGTAAAAAGAGTAAATAGCTTCTTCCGTATCAACTTGTCCAATATATTTTGGTCATGCGGTGAGATTAATTTGGCCTTAGTAATTAATACCATTGAATCATGCTGATATTCAAATCTTTAGAACACTTAATTGATATAATATTCTTTCCAAAACGAAGTCACAGTTCTAGAGAACGTTGTGTACCAAAACGATTTTCAGTAAGAAAAAAAAAACATTTTTCATTAAGGAGGAGAAGCTAGTTCCCTTTGCAGAGCTGCAAATGCGGGAGAAGCAATTCCTGCCTCTATTATCCCAACCACTCGGGAAAGGTAGCCTTTCCGGGAGTTCTATCGCTGGTTTTCCATATACTGAAACATATGCTCGTGGTATACTTGATAGTTGATTGTATATAGGAACAAAAAACTCCAAGAAAGGAAGTGAGAAATCACTTGGCAGAACTTGGTGATGTTTGAAGACAGGACTCTGCTAAACCCCAAGACTAACGGCACAAACAGAAAACAATCTTGCTTTACCAGTCAGATTACTACTTTTCAATGAGGGTGAAATTAAAAAAAAAAAAAAAAAAAATTCTTTTAAATACCCCTACCTAAAATGACAGATGTATACAAAGCACCAAAAAGGATTTTGATTACTTCTCTCACTGAGACACTGTAACGAAAAGACATTTAAACAAATTTGTTTGCTTATTCCATGAAGAGCAGCAATGAAGACTAAAACTAGCCGCAAAACTTTGCAGCACCATTTGGAGTAAGCATAGGGAGCGCAAATATTCGATGTATGCTTGAAAATTGAACAAAGTAAAAACCAACATGACTGCTTCAAACATCTCACTTTACTGAGGAAAAATATGAAGCTCTCAATGGTACAATTTTAACAAAAGAAAAATAATACTCCCTGCGTCCCATAATATAAGCCCCAATTACCAAAATGTCTTGTCCCATAATATAAGCACTTACACATAAAATAAGAAGCATTTTTTAACGTTCAAAGTCATTCAACCAATAGAAAAAAATTGTGTTTAAATTTAATTGGTGTAACATCTAAATAGTTTACTTAATACTTGTAATTCCAATAATTTAACCACTTTTCTTAAACTGTGTGAAATGTTAGTTGGAGCTTATATTATGGGACGGAGGGAGTACACTAAGTACTCTATACTTTATTGTACAATTATTTCTATCTCCATAAAAATGTCACAAATAGCAAGATGCTTGCTGATTTCAGTTGATAAATGATGGAAGAGGCCATCCAGTTTGGAGTCCCCTTCATGGAGAGTTCAGCTTTAGATCCTAGCAGCTGTTAAAAATGGAAATCCCAAGTTACTCGAGTTGAATATGAGTAAGATACTAATTATAGTCCACAACATTTGAGTGTTGTATCACTAAACATTCATATGAAGTATCTTTTTAAGGCTTGCAAGGAGCACGTCATTTTAAGTTTTAACAGCTCACAAAGTTAAGAGCCTACAGCTAATGGACATATGTTTTCCTAGTTAAGAAGTATGAATTAGAGAAATAATCAAAGTCAAGAAGATTGAGAACTTACATGATTGAACAAGCCTAAGTCAAGAAGATTGAATTCCCAGCATAATCAACAAGGAAAGTAGCCCCTTTAATGTCTGTAAAAAAAAAAAAACATGAAGACAACTTCCTTATCATACTTGTTGACAATATCTTCTTCCCCAAAATATGATGAAAATCTATACGTAGATAATCTTTACCACAAAATAGAAATATCATATTTGTCGTGGCAGTTTAGTTCAATGGTGTGCCCATTTGACATTGTAGGACAAACTGCAAAAACAGGAAAAAGAACAATAGTTATTTTCGTAGTAAGTTGTTTTGCTTCAAAATTCACAAATATTAACTGAAAAAAATATATGAAAGAATTTAGTGTTATTCACATTTTGAAATGGAACATATAATGGAATAAAAGAGTTAAGCCATTGGAAAAGGAAAATCAACAACACATTTAGTTAAAGCATGAACTTTTGATGCCATTTCCTCTTCTGCAGAAATCATTCGACACTACAACTAAAGATAGGATAATAAACAGCTCACCTATCCACCCAAAAAAAAAAACAGCTCACCAATAATTAGTTAAGTGAAAGCATGATGCCCTCCATGAAGATGCATGCCTGTAAAACTGACTATTACATTTGGAGGGAAGTTCGAGAACTCACATGATTGAACAAAGCAAAGTTAACAACATTGATATCCTCAGCATAATCAACAAGGATGTTAGCCCCTTTAGTGACTGTATAACAGAAAACATTAAGACAACTTCGTTATCATACTTGTTAACTATATCTTCTGCTCCAAAATACAATGAAATCTCTACCTAGATAATCTTTACCTCAAAATAGAAATAAAACATTTGTCGTGATGTGACTGATGACAGTTTAGTTCAATGGTGTGCCCATTTGATTTAGTAGGACAAACTGCAAGCAATAGGAAAAAGAAAAATAATTATTTTTCTTATTAAGTTTGTTTTTTATTTAAAATATTAACGGTAAAAAAAAGTAGATACATAAGAATTTAGTGTAAATGTGTATGTAATTCACATTTTGAATCAATTATCAACGGACCAACAAATGTTACTATGTTAGAGTTGGATCAATGCAATAACAAAACTGAATGCACAAGCAGAAGAGAAAAATCATAAGCTTGACTCAAAATCATAAATTAATTTTAGTTTGAAATTGGTAGAAGAAATTTGGTGTTAGAAGATACTATCACTTTTTTTTTTGGTGTTACAAATTAAAATACTATGACTTGTTTAGAAAAGAGAAAAGAGAAATGTTGGTGCAGAAAATGAATGAAATTGGGGGAAGGGGCGTTTACTTTGGGGAGAGCAGATTAATAATTACCTGTTGATGATCCCTCCCATTTTCAAGAAATCCATCTCCCATGAATATTAATGCCTCGGATGTGGGAAATTTTGGGCCAAATTTGCGGGTGCTTCATCTGACAGCGTTCTTCCAGCAGAGGACAGGCAGAGATCTGGAGTTTGATAAGAGAGGCAGGAAGCTTTTTTCCAGCCATATTCTCCAGCTTGGTACATTTTGAAATAATTAGTTGTTGGAGGGAGGTGAGGTGGAGAAGCCCCTTGCACTCCAATGTCTCCACATTTGATAATGAATATAAGCTTAGAGTGGTAAGGGAAGGAGGCAGCAACATCAAACTGTCATCGGGGAAGGACTTGACCCCATAACACGGACCCGATATGGAAAGTTGGGTAAGCATGTCCATGGATGTCAGGGATGGGCTTCTCAGTAATTTCTCACAATTCGTGATAACAAGTGATCTCAGGCTAGGCGGCATACCCCCTTCTGGAAATGACTCAACTTCTGGGCAGTCTTCTATACGCAGATATTCTAACTTGGGGAGAAGGCTTTTCATGTGACAAGGCAATGACTTTAACTTGTTGCACTTGTGGATAAAGAATAAAGTCATGTTGGGCGCAGACAATCCTTGTTCTGGGAATGATACCAAATTGGGGCACTCCCAGATACTAAAACGACTAGGCTGTTGATGCGACTTTGACAGTGAAACACGTTCCAGATGTTCACAGCTTCGTATGTGGAGATTGTCAAGATTCGGAAAGGAATCCAATGGGAAAGAGGTGAGCGAATCGCAGCTTTTAACTATGGACAATGACTCGAGTAACCTGTGTTGGTATTGTTTCGGGAATTGTAATTGCAGCTTTTCAGAATTGTAGATATACAATGTCTTAATTGATGCCGGCAAACAATCTCCTGACAACGATAAAGCAGATGAACAATTCCAGGCGTCTAATTCTTGAAGACAAGTTGTTGGTTGTGTCTTGCTGGTGATGGCCTCAAGCATGAACTCCACTTGGATTCCATCAGTGTGTAGACATTCCACTGAAAGTAGCGACTCCTCCTGCATTGTTACTTTATTGCTTCCATGTATTTTTAATGCACGAATGGAAGGAGCCCTTGGGAGAGGAGAAGCAAGCTGGTCACAATTCTGAATATCAAGTTCTTCCAACGCAGGCAGGTGAGTTGGCAAAGCTCCCTTTAATCTTGGACAATTTAAAATTTCAAGCTTCTTGAGTTGAGGAAAGGCAGCATGATATGACTCTGTAATTGTAAAGGGATGATGCCAAACCTCCCAACATGGCATGTCTCCAAATCTCAAAATTTCAAGGCAGGGAAAGGGAGGAGTTGTCCCTACTGTAAGAGTAAATGAATCATCGTCATTCTTGTAAAAGTAAAACTCAGCACCAACCATGCTCCAAATATTCAGGTCCTTGAGAGATGGCAGTTGTCCCAGTGAAGGAAGCATACAACAATTCTCACCACCTGATAGAAATAGCTTAGTCATATGGTGGTAGGAAGCATGTCCAACCCAATCTGGAAATCTTGTACCTCTGTAGCGGTATATCCTTAACGATTTCATGTTCTGGTGAGGCTGTAACTCTTGGAGTATATCCATTTCACTTTGGGAGTCGGTAAACAAGTTGTCCCCCTCAGACCATTCCAACCATAATTCGTCCAGGTGTTTCTTATCCATCCCCTGCTTCAATGTTGTTGCTAACATTCTCTAATTTGGTGATCGAAAGTGATCCTTGAAGATTTGAAAGTTTTCCAAGTTCCTTGATCCCATTCTCTTCGTGCTTGCCCACAATAAACCTATCCAAATGTTTCAAATCATTTAATCTGCTCATTCGCCCTGGCATCTCTTCTAGATTTGTATTTGTAATATAAAGATGGCGCAAGTTTACAAGTTCACACATGCCCTTAGGCAGACCAGTCAACCAACGACAATAATTCAACTTTAACGTTTGTAGATTGTACAAGTTACACAATGACTCGGGTAAAACTTCTATATTTGTGCAAGAAAGATCCAAATAACGCAAATGGATTAATTCACCTATTGAGTCCGGCAATGTGTCAAAATCTCTAAAGTAACACAATGACAAAAATCTCAAGTGCTTAAAATTGGATAGAACCATGCAAGGCACCTTTTCAACACTATATGGGGGAGCACTTTTGTGTTGGATAGAGAAAAACGTCCTCAGAAATTTTACTTTGCCATACACTTTAGAGATTTCTAACATTGAGTCTCCGAATTTACTAAATGACAAGTGACGAACGTTGGTTTTGATCTTAATTTCTTTCCCATTTTCTTAGGATTTAAAATAGAATTCTCCAGCAAGTGAGGTGGCTAAATCATGCACGAGATCATGCATCACAAAATGATTTTTCAAAGTACTAGACCGTTGAAAAAATGATCTCGAAGCTAAATCATCAAAACACTCATAACCAACTTCTTCTATAGTTTTTCCATTTTTTGGCATCGGTACAAGATCTTCTGCCATCCACGACAAGATTAATTCATCTTTATCCAATTCATAATCCTTGGGATACAAAGAACAATGGACAAAGCAGCGTTTCAAATAAGGAGGGAGATAATGATAGCTTATTCTCAGGGCTGGAATAATCTTGCTCTCATTTTCAGAAAGTTCCCAAATATTGCTATTCAGTATGTTATTCCACTCCTTGATTTCATGTTTTGCTCGTAGTAAGCCGCCAAGTGATTGAGCTGCTAAGGGTAATCCTTTACACTTTTTGACAATCTTCCTGCCAATTTTTTCAAGAGTAATATTCTCACTAGACCCTAATGAAAGATAGGCATGTTTTGCAAATACTAACCAACAATCGTCATCTGACAACTGGTCTAGATGGTAACCTTGAAAAGTTTGAACGACAGAAGCAACCTTTTTACTACGGGTTGTTACAAGAATTTTGCTTCCCTTAGTCCCATACTGAAGAGGTTTTATAAGAAAGTTCCAATTAACGTAATCTTCAATCCAAACATCGTCTAAAACAATTAAGAACTTCTTTTCAGCAAGCTTGTCCTTCAAATCAAGATGAAGTAAATTTATGTCATTCATATTACAACAACTTTTGCTAACAGCCTCTATGATCATCTTTGTAACTTTCAGAATATCGAACTCCTCAGAAACACAAGCCCATGCCCGAAAATCAAAATTTTTCTTTAAATTGTCATCATTATACACCAACTGGGCTAAAGTGGTTTTTCCCACCCCTCCCATGCCTACAATAGGGATTACAGATACATTACCATCACTCTTATCATCATCTAACAACAATTTGAGTATGGCCTCTCTGTCTTGATCCCTACCATATACATTAGATCCGTCATCTAGAGATGTTGATGGAAGTCTGCATGACAAGCTCTCCCTTGCAATGATCTCCTTAAGACCAAGAATATCTTTGAGTTTGAAAATAGATTCTAGTCTCTCAACTATGTCTTCCAGTTTATTAACCATCTCCCTATCTTGAAAATTGAAAAGGCGAGAGAAGAAATTACTTGGCTCCTTTTGAGTTGCAGCTTTGGTAGAAACATGATCAAACAAGTCGTCAGCAACATAAACAGCATCTTTGAGGTCATCGAGCCACTTGTTGACTGCAGAGTCTTTGATCTGTTTCTGCTCCGCATCATTGAGGACAGCTTCAACTGCATACAGAGTAATCTTCAACCTCTGAAGCAACTTCTCGTCAAGCTTCTTTCCATGGATCAAGTTAGCAACTTCAGGAGAAGCGAGCCTATCCATGACAACTTCAATGAAAGCAGAGAGAAGAGCTTGACCAACAACTGCTCCAGCCATGATAACTCAAGAAAAAGAGATGAAATAGGTTTTGAAGGAAGAAACTGAGAAAGGTTAGGGACTTCTCAAGAGCAAATTAAACTAAATCAGGAGGCACTGCCCAATCCTAGTTTCCCAGCATGAGAATTAAAATTGACTTCACGTGCTCACACGATCTACTATCGCACTAGTAGGATGCTTTTGCTTTCTTCCTGCAAGATGCTTCCTTCCTAGTATTTCTTATTTAATTTTTATATTCTAATATGATTTCTGTTAGACAACGTTTTAAGTCAAAGTTCTTAGAATTAGAAAAATAGTTGCAGATTGTTCAATCTCTAAAAAATACAAAGAATTATAATTTCTAACTTTTTATTATATTTAGCTCAAAAGCACCTTAAACACACTTGATAGCATTTACCTTGTAATATTCTAATGCTTCCTAATTTTCATTCACTTTAAGAAATTTTCAAATTTTGTATATGAATAATTTGTTGAAAGATAATTTAGAGAATTCTTGTGTGGAGAGTTCTTAATAATTATCTAGAATCTAGCATGTGAGAAAAATATCATGAGAGTCAAAAAAAAATATCTTGTATAGTCAAAATATTTAGAATGTTGTAAAAATAATATATCTAGTGAAAAATCTAGAAAAGAGAAGAAAAATCTCCTAAGTGTAGAAAAATCTTGTAAAATATCTAAGTGTGTAGAAAATATCTAGAGTCTAGAATAATCATTCTAAGCCTATAAATAGAGGATGTTAGAGCACAATTGTACCCAAGTAACCAAGTTATAAAACAAGCAATCAAACAAAATCTTCAAAGCAATTCTCTCTAGTTCCTCTTCTCTCACATAAACCTTGTCTATCTAAATTTCCTACTCTATACTCTCCAAAATCTATCATAATTTGTACCGGCTAACCACAAAGTGTGAAATGATAATAGCTCATCTCATCGCTTAATCATATGTGCAAGTATTTGATTCCCGTTGATGAGAGTGGAGCAACATTTCAAGACTAGTCGACTTCCAATAGTTAAAAGAGTCACTTTCTTCTTTTACATAAACTAAACTTGTTAATAAGAAAACAGTAATTACTAATTTTTCCCAAATTAATTTGGCCTAAATAATTCATAGATAATAACCTTTGAATCATCTTGACAATAAAATCTTTTGAATACTTAATTGATACAATAATCTTTCGAAAACTAAATCACAGTTCTACATTCAATAAGAAAAAAATAATTTTTTATTATGAAGAAGCTACTTCCCTCTCCAGTGCTGCCAATGAGGGAGAAACCACGACAAGAAATGAATATGAGCTGGTGGTGTACATAAATAGGAACGAAAACCTTCATGAAAGGAATTAAGGAAGCGGTAAATCACTTGGCAGGACTCGGTGATGTTTGGACCAGGACTCTGCTAAACCCCAAGACTAACGGCACAAACAGAAAACAATCTTGCTTTACCAGTTAGATTACTAATTTTCTGTGAGGGAGAAATAAAAATAAACAAAGATAAATTTTAAATACCCCTATCTAACATGACAGATGAATACAAAGCACCAAAAAGAATTTTAATTACTTCTCTACTGAGTCACTGTAACCAACGGACATTTAAACAAACTTGTTTGCTTATTCCACGAAGAGCAGCAATAAACACAAAAACTAGCTACAAAACTTTGCAGCGCCATTTGGAGTAGGCATAGGGAGTGCCAATATTCAGTGTATACTTGAAAATTAAACCACGTAAAAACCAGCAAGACTGCTTTTCAAACATCTGACATTACAGAGGAAAAATATGAAGCTCTCAATGTTACAATTTTAACAAAAGAAAAATAATACACTAAAGTACTCTATACTTTATATTACAATTATTTCTATGCCCATAAAAATGGCACAAATAGCAAGACGCTTGCTGATTTCAGCTGATAAATAATGGAACGGGCCATCCAGTATGGAGTCCCCTTCATGGAGAGTTCAGCTTTAGATCCTAGCAGCTGTTAAAAATGGAACAAGTTACTCAAGTTGAATATGAGTATGATATAAATTATAGTCCACAAGAAGTGAGTGTTGTATCACTAAACATTCATATGAAGCATCTTTTTAAGGCTTGCAAGGAGCATGCTATTTTATGTTTTAACAGCTCATAAAGTTAAGAGCCTACAGTAAGCTAATGAACATATATTTTCCTAGTTAAGAAGTATGAATTAGAGAAATAATCAAAGTCAAGAAGATTAAGAACTCACATGATTGAACAAGCCTTGAACAAGCCTAAGTCAAGAAGATTGAATTCCCAGCATAATCAACAAGGAAATTAGCCCCTTTAATGTCTGTAAAACAGAAAACATGAAGACAACTTCCTTATCATACTTCTTGACTATATCTTCTTCCCCAAAATATGATGAAATCTATACGTAGATAATCTTTACCTCAAAATTGAAATATCATATTTGTCGTGGCAATTTAGTTCAATGGTGTGCCCATTCGACAATGTAGGACAAACTGCAAACACAGGAAAAAGAACAATAGTCATTTTCTGAGTAGGTTTGTTTTGCTTCAAAATCACCAATATTAAATGAAAACAAAATATATGAAAGAATTTAGTGTTATTCACATTTTGAATCAGTTATCAATGGGCCAACTGGCCAACAAATGTTAGACTTGGATCAATGCAAAGACGAAACTAAATGTATAGAGCAGAAGAGACAAATCACACCCTTGACTCAGAATCATAATTAAATATTAATTTGCAATTGGTTGAAGAAATTTGGTGTTAGGAGACACTATCACCTTTTTTGTTGTTGGTGTGAAGACACTATACTTGTTTAAAAGAGAAAAGAAAAATGTTGGAGCAGAAAATGAATGAAATTGGGGAAATGGCGTTTACTTTGGAGGAGAGCAGATTAATTACCTATTAATGATCACACTTCAAGAAATCCATCTGTCTTCAACCATAATGCTTCGGATGTGGGAAATTTTGGGCCAAATTTGTGGGTGCTTCATCTGGCAGCGTTCTTCCAGTAGAGGGCAGGAATAGATATCAAGTCTGGTCAGAGATGCAGGTAGCCTTTCTCCAGCCATGTTCTCCAGCTTGGGGCAATCAGAAATTCTTAGTTCTTGGAGGGAGGTGAGGTGGAGAAATCCCTTGCACTCCAGTGTCTCCAAACTTGAAAATGCTTCTAAGCTTAGAATGGTAAGGGAAGGAGGCAGCAATAGCAAACTCCCCATGGGGAAGGACTTGACCCCATCATATGGACCTCCGATGCGGAGTTCTGTAAGCATGTCCATCGATGGTAGGGATGTGCTTCTCTGTAATTTGTCACAATTCCCGATCACAAGTGATCTCAAGCTAGGTGGCATGCCCCCTTCAGGAAAAGATTCAATTTCCGGGCAATCATTTATGGACAGAGATTCTAACTTGGGGAGAAGAGTGTTCATGTGACACGGCAATGACTTTAACCTGTAGCATTTGTAGATGAAGAATTCAGTCATGTTGGGCGCATGCAATCCTTCTCTTGGGAATGATACCAAACTGGGGCACTCCTTGATAATAGTACTGCATAGCTTTTGAAGAGCAGTAGCCTGTGGCTGAGACACTGAAACACATTCCAGATTTTCACAGTCCTGGATGTAGAGATAGTTGAGGTTCAGAAAGGTGTCCAATGGAAAGGATGTAAGTGAATCGCAGCTGTTTTCAATTAACAGTGACTCAAGTAACTCGTGTTGGAATTGCTTTGGGAATTCTAGTTCCAGTTTTCTGAAATTGCTGATGTTCAGTGCCTTGAGTGATGCGGGTAAACAATCCACTGAAAATGTTAAGGCAGACGAACAATTCGAAATGTATAAATTTTGGAGAAAAGATGGCTGTGTCTTGCTGATGGCCTCAAACATGGACTCCATCACTTGGCTTCTATCCATCACTTGGCTTTCATCCATCACTAGGCTTCCAACTCCATCAATTGTTAGATCTTCCACTGAAAGGGGTACCTCCTGCATTGTTACTTCATTGCTTTCAAGTATTTCTAATTTGCGAATGGAGGGAGTCCTTGGGAGAGAAGAAGCAAGCTGCTCGCATCTTTCAATTAAAAGTACTTCCAAAGCAGGAAGGTGAGTTGGCAAAGCTCCCCTTAATACGGGACAATCACGTATTGTAAGGAACTTGAGTTGAGGAAAGGCATCTGACTCAAAGGGATGCCACACCTCCCAACATGGCATGTCACGAATTTCTAGAGATTCAAGGGAAGGAAAGGGTGTCCTTGTAAAGGAAGAATCATTCTTGAAAAAATCAGCACCAATTGTCTCCAGCCCATCCATTCTGTCAATAATCAGGTACTTAAGAGAGGGTAGTTGTCCGAGTGAAGGAAGCATATAACAATTCTGACAATCTGATAGATATATATCAGTCATATTATGATAAGAAGAATGTCCAACCCAATGCGGAAACATTGTGCCTCTGTAGCCAGAAATAGTTAGCTTTTTCAAGTTATGGTGAGGCTGCAACTTGTCAAGTATATCCATTTCGCTTTGGGAATCGGTAGAACTGTCTCCTGAAGACCATTCCAATAATAATTCGCTAAGGTGCTTCTTATCGATTACCCTTGCCTCCAACACTTCCATGTTATTGCTAACATTTTCTAATTTGGTAATTGAAAGTGACCCATGAAGATTTGATAACCTCCCCAACTCATTTATCCCGTTCTCTTCATGCTTGCCCACAAAAAAGCAACTTAAATGCTGCAAATGATTTAGTTTGCTCATTCCTCTTGGCATCTCTTCTAAACTAGTTCCCTCAATATCAAGATGGCGCAAGTTTACAAGATTTTGCATGTCATTGGGCAACAAAGTAAGCGCATAACAAGATTTCAACTTCAATGTTTGTAGATTGTATAGCCTACACAATGACTCGGGCAATTTCTCTATCCTTGTGGAAGAGAGATTCAAATAACGTAAATGGATCAATTCACCAACTGAGTCAGGCAATACATCAAGATCTTGAAATTCACGAAAGGACAAAACTCGTAAGTACTTAAAATTTGACAAAATGGTGCATGGCCCCTTTTCATTATTAAATGGAACATCATCAAGATCGATTGACAAAAATGTCCTTAGAAATTTTACTCCACCATAAGCTTCAAAGTTTTCCATGACCCGACCACTGGTCTGGCTAAATGACAAATGACGAGTCTTGATGCTAACCTTTGTTTCTTTCCCAAGTTCTTCTGATCTGAAATAAAATTCTCCACCAAGTGATATGGCTAAGTCATGCACAAGATCATGCATCACAAAATATTCATTTCGAGAATTGGAACGTTGGAAAAATGATCTCAAAGCTAAATCATCAAAATACTCGCAACCAATTTCTTCCAGAGTCTTTCCACTTATGGGAAGTTGAAAAAGATCTTCAGCCATCCACAACAAGATCAACTCCTCTTTTTCAAATTCATAATCCTTAGGAAACAAAGAACAATAAACAAAGCAACGTTTCAAATATGGAGGGAGATAATGATAGCTTATTCTCAATGCTGGAATAATCTTGCTGTCATTTTCAGAAAGTTGCCAAATATTGCTATTAAGAATATTAGTCCAATCCTTAATATCATGTTTATTACGCAACAAGCCTCCAAGTGATTGTGCTGCTAAAGGTGATCCCTTGCACTTTTTCACAATCTCCCTACCAATTTTTTCTAGTGACATCCTCACTAGATTCCAATGAAAGGCATGCATGGTTAGCAAACACAAACCAACAATCTTCATTTGATAATTGGTGTAAATGGTAAGGTTGAGTTGTTTGAACTATGGAAGCAACCTTTTCACTACGAGTTGTTAGGAGAATTTTACTTCCCCTAACCCCATATTGAAAAGGTTTTTTGAGAAAATTCCAAATAACATAGTCCTCGATCCAAACATCATCCAAAACAATCAAGAATTTTTTTCCTGTGAGCTTATCCTTCAATTCAAGATGGAGTAAATTTATATCATTCATGTTACAAATACTTTTGCTAATTGCCTCTATAATAGTCTTTGTAACCTTCAAAGTATCGAACTCTTCAGAGACACAAGCCCATGCTTGAAAATCAAACTTTTGCTTCAAAGTGTCATCATTGTACACTAACTGGGCTAAAGTGGTTTTTCCCACCCCTCCCATGCCCACAATTGGTATCACAGATATTTTACCATCTTTGTTATCATCATCTAACAACAATTTGAGTATAGCCTCTTTGTCTTTATCCCTACCATATACATTAGATCCATCATCCAGAGAGGTTGATGGAATTCTGCATGACCAGTTCTCCCTTGCACTTTCTTTAAGACAAAGAATATCTTTGAGTTTGAAAATAGATTCTAGTCTCACAACTATATCTTCCAACTTATTAACGATCTCCCTATCTTGAAAATTAAGAAAGCGAGAGAAGAAGTTACTTGCCTCCTTTTGAGTTGCAGCTTTGGTAGAAACATGATCCAGCAAGTCGTCAGCGACATAGACAGCATCTTTGAGGTCATTGAGCCACTTGTTCACCGCAGAGTCCTTGATCTGCTTCTGCTCTGCATCGTTAAGCACAGCTTCAACAGCATACAGAGTATTCTTCAACCTTTGAAGCATATTCTCGTCTAGCTTCTTTCCACGGATCAAGTTGGCAACCTCAGGAGAAGCAAGCCTGTCCACCACAACATCAATGAAAGCAGAGAGAAAAGCTTGACCGACAACCGCTCCTGCCATGGAAACTCAAGAATGAGATAGGTAATAGGTTAAAAGGAGAAACTGGGAAAGGTATGGAATTTTTTGCACTATACTCGGTTTTGTATCAAGTGGAAACTATATCAGGAGGCACTAGCAACTCCTAGTTTTCCAAGCAAGAGAAGTTGACTTTACGTGCTAACGTGGTTTGACAGACAAAAGAAGAGTGCGTACCCGGCAATTGTGCTAGTAGGATGCTGAATTTTGTTTCCTTTCATTGCTGGCTATAGATGCTTCCTTCAAATTTCTTATTCCATTTGTATATTTTTATGCCTTATTGGTATGTCTAGTTGATGATTTAGTATTGAAGATGCTCCAAAGTACATTAGAGGTAATGCAAATTTTCGACTTCTGCATTATAAATAATTGCGGTATACCATGAATCCAGGTGTTCATCACATGGTTTATCTTTTAATGGTACAAAGAAATACTCAAATACTATGTGACAACTTGTGCTATTGAAAATTTTAGTACACAAAGACTATGAAATATGAAATTTTGTGTTTCTATATTGTAGAAGGACATTGAAAATTTGAAACACCTCCCCCCGCCCCCCCAAAAAAAGAAGGAAGAGGATAAACATCAACATAATTAAGCAACAAGTTACAGGCACCAGACTGAAGAAAGAACTGGTGATTTAATCCAAATGACATGCTCGTGGGTGCTGGAGTGAATCTATGCAGCGTGAATTGATGATATGCAGAAGAAGGACCTGTTTGGCCGTCAAAAGAAGGCTGCATTTCGCGACTAGGGTACCAAATTAGTATGATTATGAACCTTATCTGTAATAGCGATGGTAGTAAATAGTAATTGGGACTAATCCGTAATTTAATTTAACGTGTATGAAAAATCAAAACGTCGTCGGTTCATTGGCCACGAAACCATATTTCCCACGTGTCACCTTAAGAATGGCTGGATGCAAATCGGGCCAGCCAATGAGTACTCGGCCCACAATTCTAATCGGGTCGGTCATCCTGACCCGAGAGAAAGCTCCGATGTAATGCCGCAGCAGGTCCAAAGAGACGGAACAGTTGAATCAATAATGAGTGCGAAGCTCCATCCATTTCGCAGAAGCTACAACTTGCGGCTTCAAAATATCAAATCGAAACTCTTTTCCTTGTGTTCCTTTTTTTAATAAAATTAATTTAATTTAATTTAAATCCGCATTGACGAATTCGCATCGAACCTGTTCTCTCAACGACTTCAACCTTTCTCTGTCTTCTTCACCAAGAAAACCACCCAACCAATCCAGAGGGAGTAACAATATAATCATCCTATGTCAGTGTGACTCGACCCGATTGGAGTATAAAGATGGTGTTGCCTCTGTTGAAGCTGGGGACGCTGGCCGTGAAAACCTTGAGCAAACCGGTTGCGGGTAAGCTGAAGCAACAGGCTGCTCTTCACCCCAGATTCCGTCAATTCATCATTAATATGGCTCAGGTACTACTCACTCCTACCTTCTTCTCTTTTTCTTCAATTCCTCATCCATATACATTTTATAAATGAGTAACTGTACCATTGCAACTCAATTTATCAAATATAATTGATATTCTGAATAAATGCACATTAGAAAGGGGAACGAAAAAAACTCAATCAATGGATAAGTGCAAATTACGGTGATGAGGCCAATCCTATTTTAAATGAGACATTCTGTGATTGTTGTAGAGATCATTAGACTAACCATTTTCAGATTTGTTGTAAGTTCTTATGAAGTTTGGACTTTGACTTTGGATGTCAAGATGTTAATTCTGGTAATCTAACATTTTCTTTTATTGATTTTTAATTTTGGAAACAGGCTAATCATCAAATCACAACAAAGATGCAAAGGCGCATCTATGGCCATGCAACAGATGTTGAGATTCGCCCTTTGAACGAGGAAAAAGCAGTTCAAGCTGCTGTAGACCTTATTGGAGAACTCTTTGTTTTCTCGGTAATATGGGTTTCAATGTGGATTTTTCTATAGCTATTTTACTTTAATCTTATTACTATGGAAGACATTGATTTCTTTTTTAGTCATTCTCGTGAAAGAAGTTAGCTTTATTGGTGGAATCTGCTATGTGCTGCCTGGTTTGTTAAGAACTAAAAGCAATATGTAAAAATTATTACATGAAATGGGACTCATCTAGCGGCCTTTACCTGGTTAATTCCAAACATCAAGCATAATCAACATGAAATTCTCAGATTCTTTTTTAACTAAAATTAAACCTAAATTGAATGAAAAAGCTTTGCTGTTTCCCTGTCTCTTCTTTTCAGGTATAAATCTTGTTGGTAATTATCGAAGTTTTGAAACTTGGGCTATAAGCTTTTGTACTTAAGTGTGAAATTGTATTTCCTACAAGTGATTGAGTAGATAACGTGGTTGTTGAACTGTCTAGTTAACTCTTAAACTTCTAAGTCTTAAGTGTTTATGATAGGGTGTAACCTGTTGCAATTTGCAAACATTCTTTTTGTCAAACTCATACTAGTTTGAGCAAAACATTGAGAAAATTGGTAACTCTGGACACTACTGCCATGTCTGTGAGCCTGGATTTTCACAAGGTTTTGCCGTGAAACACAAAGTTTTGGTCAATTTGGTTATTTGAGTTGAGTTGCCTCTATTATGCAATATGCATTGGCCTATTGGGTTTATGAAGCTACTTTTATGCTTTCATTATTAGTTTGTTCTGTTCTAACAAAATACCAAGTAGTTTTAACTGTGGAGCCAAATATAGTAATTGTTGGGTCAAGTATTGAGTTTTGTTTTATGTTAATTTAGATTTCATTGGCTTTGTTATAGCGTTGGATGTTCAATATTAATTATAAATGCGCTGTCTGATTTTGTTTGGCTGCTAAGATACGTTCTTTTAAATATTTTTTAAAGCACATAAACTCGCATGAATTGGTTTTACCATGGCTTCTTCAGTAAATCTAAACTCTCATGTTTGACGGTAGGTACTAGTGCTATGATCTTACTAGGTATGGGTGATATCAAGTTGATTTGAAACACCAAATTGTAGAAAGCTTCAAAGCTACCAGAAAAATCACAATTAATTGAGTTTCGGTCCAGTGGTACAATGTTGTCAGTCGTCGGATCAGATTGAGTTCTGTGTATTAATATTAGCATGAATGTTTAAAAAAATTCTTCTGTAAGTGGATGAATTGATGGTTGAGAATGGCAAAAAAGTACAGTTATCTTCGAAAATATTGAAAGAGGTGACAAAGAAGAAGAAGAAAAGATATATAGAAAAGGCTAATCGATAGGTCAAGTACTTCTTTATGGTAAATTGATTAAATATTTGTGACAAAAATGAGATAAGATATTGTTTATAATTTAAAAGGCTAAAATATTGCTTATCAGATGTTTGTTTTGAGGCTAAGGGTTTCCATCTTAGTTTAAATAATATTTTTAATGAGCTCACCTTTGTGAGAGCGGTATTTTCAATTAAGGAAGGATAGAACTTTTTAGGATACAAAACCCTTGGTACTAGTTAGTCAAGTGTCTTGTTAAAAAAGAGAACTCTTGGAAATTTGTTGACCCTCAGACAGAGGATATGAGAATATAAATCATTTTTACATGTTTGTACCAAAATATAATTGTTTGATCTGTGCATACTCACCTGCTTTGTTCTTAGTTGTTTGGATCTGTGCCAATGTGCTATATTCATAGGTTGCAGGAGTTCTCTTAATCTTTGAGGTACAAAGAAGTTCTAGATCTGAAGCAAGAAAGGAGGAGCTACGTAAGCAAGAGCTGCAGGTAATTTCACAGTAATAATCGAGTATACACATATCTGACATTATGCGTTTCCTTTTGTTCCAAATTTATCAAGTTTTCTTCTCTTTCAATTTTAGATCTTCACTTCTTTCAGTCCCTGTTTTCAAAATTGCTCTATTATTTTGTTTATATATTAATTCTCTTAGCTTAATTATATATTGTCATATGCTTCCGGAACTCTTATGCTAAACATATTACATATATCATCTGCTTCCCCTTTTCTGATATACAAAGAATGTATTACAATTGCTTGTCATCCTGTGATGTAGTTCTTTGCTTCATCATGGTCGGTAATATTGGAGGACTTCTGTCAATTTATGCTGAAGATAAAAAACATGTGGCAGTACATGTAGTCTTATGTTTACTTTTAACTTCCAACCATTAATCTTTCAGAATTCAGATAAACATATAACGAAGTGCTGCAAGTTCAAACCTAATCATTAATAGTTTACTCGTATGGCATAGGCAGAACCGCAGAAGCAGCAGAACTGTTTACCTTGTGTCACTTTGTTAGTTAAAAGCTAATTCCTAGAGCGGATGAACAGAGGTTATGATCCTTAGGGCTTCATATTTGAATATACCAGGATACAGGATTTCATTACTTTTTTAGCTTTTGATTAATATTCCTATATTTCCCAGCTGGTACGTTACTGTTGCCCAAAGGTTGCATAATGTTGGGACGTATATTTATTTTAAAAAAACTTGGGATGGGTTTTTTTGGCTTGAGGGATGGTTAGATTTAGATTGACAATTTGAGAATGTAAACAAAATCTATAAGTGGCTTGAGCTAGACCTTTCGTGAAAAATCTGCAATAGGACTGTATCAAGGCTTTTGTCAAATCCTTTCTGTCCAAGTGGATGTCATTACAAAGTCTGAATTAACATATTTATATTTAAGGATTACTAGGATAATTTAAGGCCATGTTGTGTTTTATAACTATCTGAACTGGGGTTTTGGAGAAGATAATTGTTTAAGGAGAAGTGGTTTATGTTGATAATTCATGGTAGCATGTTTTCCTCCGTGTTCCAAAATATAAAACGGCAGTAAACACAACTTTGTAAATTCTTTGTTATTGGTTCCCATTTAGGCCTACTGAGAAATGTTATCTATTTGTCAAGGTTTCATAATTCACCATTCTCAAACATCCGTTCATTCTTCTTTAGGCTGTGAAGCAAAAAAATGAGGACTTGGCAGAAGAAGTAGAGCTTCTTAAGCATAGACTTAAAGAACTGGAACAGCTGGCCAGAGGAAGAGGACTCACTGGCATTCTAAACTTCAGACACGGTAATGCAGAAAAAGAAAATGGAAAGGTGGAGAAAACTGCTTGACTTAATGAAGAGGATAATTGTTCATCACATTTTTTTCGTTTATCCTTGGGATGAATGTAATTCTGACACACACTATGATTCATTGGAGGGACTCTCCAACAACAACAAAAATTCTGACCACATTCATTGCCTCAAGTTTCAAATTTTAAATTCTCCCTGTATCAAGGATATCTTGCCGATTAAAAATTTATTGTATTACCCAAAATAAATTGCAGAATCTGCATAATATACTGCAGCAAAGATGTGAAGCCACAAGCTGAGAGGAAAATACATCATACGTAATACTACCTTATTACCATTTGCCTTCTTAAGCACACTTTAATTTTTTTTTATTTTATTTTTCATGTATTCACTTCAATTTCTGTTTAAGCATGAATGACTTCGCAGCTGGTTACTGCTTGGATTTATCTGCATTGCAGAATAGCAAGGACCCCATGTGATCTATTCCTTAATCATTTAAGCATGGCTATAGAATCTGTTGAAGAATGTCATTATGTGCTTAATATGGTGGTAACCATTTTAACATGTGATAGTGGCTACAAAAATAAAGCAATTTCATATGATTATAAAGTTTGGTGGCAAGCTATCCACATTCCACAGCATTTGATCCTCAATTGATGGCGAGCACAATAACCACCCACCTTAACACCCTTTTTCATGTTTCCTTTTGAGAAAAATAAAGGATTGTGGATATGATATGCGGCTGATTTCAATGATAAATCATGAGATGCAGGTCATCTTAAACGGTTATGATTATCCATCAAATAGTAAAGCTATTCCATAATAGAAGCATCAAAACAGGAATATGTTGGGTGGCAGTGGAAGTGTACTTTATTCCTTCCTTACTATGATCATATTTCACTTATTCACCCAATAGCTTTTATTTTTATTTGTTATATTTGCAAGAAATGAGGAATCAACTTCTTGTTCTCTTTTTTTTTTTTTTCCTTGTATGGGTTTTATTATTTTTTCGATTTCTCTTCTCCATTAATGATATTTGATTGCGAACAGATATATTATACACATACATATTTTTTTGGTTTAATATACACATACATATTACGTGGGTAAAAGAAGTTTGATCTATGATCTCAACTGTTTTTTCGTGACTGATAGTGAAATTTTTTTTTTTTTTAAAAAAGTGTACAATCAAATTCCTTTTATTGGAAAGAATTTGGCAACAAACTAACAACTACATAACACTCATTTGAAGGACCACTTTTTCTTTGAGCTATGTGGTCTCTATTTGAGAAATGACGACATTGGGGTGGTTATGAGACAATGACATCCTATACTCGTACTCATACTAAGATTTTTTTTTTTACTAGAGGAAGTTCGTCTGTAATTTTACAGTGTACTTCTTCCTTAAAAAAAACAGCAATAATTAGAGGGTATTTAAAACTAAACTTATCTCCTAAGATTTTGTATCTTTAATATAATTACTTATACTATTAACTTTTTTTCTTAATGGTATTATTATTCACGTGACAAATTTTAATTCTAAGATAATGATTTTATCATTTTATTTTTATTCGAGTTATTACACTTTATTGTAAAAGGTGTAAATTAATAAAATCACTATTTTAAAATTAAAATTGGTAACGTGAACAATAACACATTTAAATAAAAATTTAATTGAAGAGATAAATGTAATGGAATTACAAATTTTTGAGTGAGTATAATTTTAGATGGATTATTTTAACTTGTGCCCGTGGACACAAGGGCACAAGTTAACAATGACTGAATTAAATTTTTTAATGGTTAGATTTGATTCTCTTTACTATATCTTATGTGCACATACTAAACCTTCTAGCATCTACTACTTAATAACTTCCCCGTAATAAAATTTAATTGGTTGTTAATTATTGTTATCTTGTGTTCATGGGCACAAATTAAAAAAATTATTTTTAAAAACTAGAGAAAATAAATAAAATACATGCAAACTTCATGAGGTGGTATAATTATTCCTAAATACCTCTGCCGTTTTTTAATAAATTTTTTTGGTGATTATGATTCATGAAACTATAACTATGAAACCAAATTACTAATAAACATAGATTAGATTAATAGCTACCATTGGAATGGAAGATGTATGCACTGTAAACACAGCTGGTAAATAACATTATTATGATGGCAGTTGATGTTACGATGTTTCTCCCCATACTATATAAGAAATCAATTATGTTTGCAAAAAAATAAATAAATAAATTTAATTATATTCTTCCTTTTTTTTTGCTATTAATTCAATTATATTCTTGAACCCACTCACCAATAGAGACTTTCATAAAAATAGACCAAAAAAAATCATAAAAAATATTCATTCGCATTGATATTACGAAGAAAATAAATGAAGGAAATTACAACCGTTATTTTGGGTAAAAAAATATAGTAGTTGATAATGGTCCTAGTAGATAAAAAAAAAATAGTAATATTCTTCAAACTGGTCTCGGCACGGCAGTGAGCAGTGCACAATGCGACGGAGAGAGAAAGAAATGAGAGAAAAAGCACTTATTCCCTCCTCCTGTTCCTGTTCCTTCCACCTCTCTCTATATATGCGTTTTTCTCCTTCACTCTTTTCCTGGATATAGGGAATTGACCCTTCTATCTATTTTCAATAGCTAATTTTGACTTTGAGGTTAGCTGTGAGCGTATATCACTTCTCTTTTCTAACTTGTGTTTTGGGATTTTAGTTTTTTGCCTGTAAACTATGATCATGCTTTTGGTTGGTTGCTATCCAGTGTTCTTATTCGAGCTAATGTTATCAGTCATAATTTGTTTCAGAATTCGAAATTGTTTTGAATGATGTTTGCCCAATGCTTTGGGTTGGCTATAGTGACCTCCCGCACCTCCTGTTCAGATTGGTTTCTAGATAATTTGATTATGTTGGTTGATCTTTATTTAGGTTTTCTCTGTTGATCAGGAAAAGAATCTGTGCCCCTACCCTCGTTTTTTTAAGTCAATTATCTGAAAATGAAGTTAATCTTTTACTATGATTTCACTTAATCCCCTGATGGGGATGTTGGAATCTTGGTTTTAGAATTTCTGAACTTTAGGGGTGGTGTTTAGAGTAAACTTGAATATGCTTCTGATCAATGATTACATATTCACAATAAACTTATCTGGAAGTTGTTTGCATCGGTTTTCTCTCCTTTTCTGAGATATTATTTGTTGTGGACTGAAACTAGAATGTATTGGTGAGTCTAGGGTTTTATAGGCCGGACTTGAGAATTGGTGATGAAGAAGATTTCAAAGAGCAGCTGCAAGTCAGCATCACACAGGCTCTTTAGGGACAAGGCTAAGAACCATGTTGATGACCTTCAGGTGATGTTCCTGGATCTTCAGTTCGCTAGGAGGGAGAGCCGTACGGTTGATGCTGCACTTCTTGAGGAGCAAGTCCATCAGATGCTTCGTGAATGGAAGGCTGAACTCAATGAGCCATCTCCTGCTTCTTCTTTGCAGCAAGTAAGGTCTTATAGTTTATCTTCTTGATTGTAACTTGTGGAGTTGATTATCAATGGTGATTGTAATGTGTACTTTTTGGAGTGTTAATTTGTGATGGGTTCTAGCAGAGGAATGATTTGAGTTGTCATATTTATATGTGACTATAGGGTGGGAGTTTTGGATCATTCTCGACCGATATTTGTAGGCTATTGCAGCTCTGTGAGGAGGAAGATGATGCCACCAGTCCATTAGCTGTGCCTAAGCCTGAACCTAATGATCAAGAGGTGTTTCCCTTTTCTCCTTTTGGGGGATTATTCATCTAAGTTGGTCTCAATTATTACAAATTTATCGTTGATTTCTGTGTGGCGTTAGCTGTCTAAAAGTATTGGTTTTGAATTTTTCTTTTTTCTTTTTTTGTGGGTGCGTGACTTTAATTCATGTATAGAATAATGGATGCTTCGAATGGTTGATATTTTATTCTAATGCATATTGAAAAGAACAATAACTTGGTCTTTCACATGTTGTTGGCTCTGTATTTTCAATGTATTCTTTTGAATCTTCCATTTTCAAATGACAGTAAAGAAGAGTGAGGCTTTGGTTGTTTGATCTTTCTTTAGAGTTAATATCAATTTTCTTTCCAAGCACCCAAGGCTCAACTTTTGATCTTATGCATGATAGTTTTAATCATTATTTGAATGCCCATCAGTGTTTCGGATCTCACCGGTAATTATAATGAGTTTCTTGATTTAAATGTAAATCAGGGCCAGCGTCAACATGATTTCCTATTAAATGATGAGTGCAAACACTCCACTGCCGGAGTTCCCAATATGACAACCATCAACTCGGATGGCCATGTTCTAGAATATCGTCAATTTAATTTGAATGAGGACTTCGATCACAGCTTTTACTCTGGTTTTAATGGTACAAGTTTTTGTGAGAATGATGCCATTCCTCATATATCTAGCTATCTACCAAGTCTGTTCCCTCCTCCTTCTGCTTTCTTGGGCCCAAAATGTGCACTTTGGGACTGTCCAAGGCCTGTGCAAGGGTTGGACTTTTGTCAAGACTATTGCAGTAGCTTTCATGCTGCTCTAGCTTTGAATGAAGGACCACAAGGCATGCCCCCAGTTCTTCGACCTGGGGGAATCGGACTGAAGGATAATTTACTTTTTGCTGCTCTTAGTGCAAAGGCACAAGGAAAAGATGTTGGCATCCCAGAATGCGAGGGAGCAGCAACTGCAAAGTCTCCATGGAATGCACCTGGTAATTTAATCTTGACATATCCTTTCCTTTTGTATACCCATAATGCTATTATTTTATAGAAGTATCCGGTACACGAGTTGAGAAGATTGTTCTTTCTGTGAACTGTGATTAAAGAATTTCATGTTTGATTGCAGAGCTCTTTGATCTTTCTGTTCTTGAGGGTGAGACTATTCGGGAGTGGCTTTTCTTTGATAAGCCTAGAAGAGCATTTGAGAGCGGAAACAGAAAGCAGAGGTCGTTGCCAGATTATAATGGACGTGGATGGCATGAATCTAGAAAGCAAGTGATGAATGAGTTTGAAGGGATGAAGAGATCCTATTATATGGACCCACAACCGCTGAAACATTTTGAATGGCACCTTTATGAGTATGAAATTAGCAGGTGTGATGCATGTGCCTTGTATAGGTTGGAACTAAAACTAGTCGATGGGAAGAAGAACTCCAAGGCAAAGATAACAAGTGATTCTGTTGCTGATCTCCAGAAGAAGATGGGAAGGCTTTCTGCTGAGTTTCCATCTGCTAACAAACGGTTTTCAAAAGGCCGATCCAAACTTAATGCGAAAGTTGGCATAAATGGTGTCTATTCAACTTCAAACAGAGTGGCTCCGCTAAATGTTCCATATGAATACGGTTTACCAGCGCCATATGACCATCTTGTTGATAACACAAGCCACTATTATGCAGTATGAATAATCTTGAATGGATGTGCAAGATGCTGCATTCAAGTTGCTGATCAATAAATTGTGCTGGGTTATGATTTTTGTCCTCCTCCTCTTTCTAATTTGATATTTTCACTTTTTCTTACTAAGAACAACAAGATAAGGTAATATTTTTCCTTGTCGAGACATTGTGAATAGCCCATTCTAACACAAGTGTTGCATCAGATGCTGCCGGGAAGATTACCTACAGAAATAGAAATTGCTGCACATAGTTTATTATCGGAAATTGGGTGAGTCTAATTGGCAATTCCAAAATTGACTTATAATTGAGATACAGAGTTGCTGTAATTCAGCCCTGAGTCTTTATTTTCCAAATCATGCTAATTTATGCAGTCTGCAGGACAGACTTTGTGGGGTACATATTATTGGCTTTGTAATAAAATTTTCAGACCCTTTATGAGCAATTTATCTACAACTCAGGAAAAAGAAATGGAATCTAACTAAAGTCGGCAGTGTTAAATGTTAATGTGAATATATGATTCTTTAACTGTTCATCTCTTTCTATGGACGATCATAATTAGTTATTTTGCATATCAGTGAAGAATTGAATAGCCTTTCAAAAAGCTCCCAGATATCTTATTGTCTTTAGACTTGAGAGTTGAGAATATATGCCATAGCTAACCTTTAGTTAAATTTTCATTGCGGATTTAAAATTTAAAATATAAACTAATTATTCCATTAAATCAGAAAAGAATATAAATTATTCTACTGAAGATTATTCATTGTCTGCGATTCGGCTTAATCCTGTTGTGTATTCGTTAGAATGTCTGGATTGGAGATTAAACTACTCTGTTGATTGGACAGATCTTGCATCTACGCCCTGTTTGATCATAGCAAAATTACGGGTATCCTCTTTGGAACTTTTAATGATTGAGGGAAGTGCTTCATTATTCCAGATATTAAGCTTTCATAGTTAATAGATATATTTTTTTTATAAGCAATAGATATTTAGTTGTGAAAGGGTGCTTTTATTAATTATTACTGATAATAAAAGAAACCTGACTAATTGAAAATTAGTTTAACGGTTTTTCTAACGATTTCTGTGTACGTTTAATAAATACTTTGAGTTGCTATAAAATAAAATGAAGTAATAAATGGCTTTCTTTGCCATAAAAATACATTTTTATTTTTATTGCAAATTAGAAAAACCGTTAGTTTAAACATGAATATTCATATTTTCCATGATTTACTTTGTTGTAAGGCATAATGCAGCATTTAGAAACTCAACTCAAACCCATTGATTCAAAAGCTGTGAATTGATCAAGTAACCAACCAAAATCAATTACTGGAGTGGTTAGACTAGTCGGCAAAAACCATTTTAAACTAACTCTTATAAGATGCTAAGAAAGATATTGCATAAAAATTGAACGGATGAACCAGAATCAGTAATTACAGTTATTTTACTTTTGTTCGTAGTAGTTAAAGTTATTTTGAACATAAAAAACCAAGATTAATAAATAATATCGACAAGTAAAATAGGGAATCCGAACTTTCCGCACGTGATCTTTATGGTGGTTTAGATTATTCGGAGCAGTTGATCCATAGTACAACCTTTCCACACTTTCCGATCCTAGCCAAAACCAATTCAGATTTACACAGACTATAAGTTAATAAATTATGACATTCCTTAGTATTATCAACACGAGTCTGAACCAGACACAAATGAATCTCTTTGACTAGTTAAAGTTCGCAACTTAGCATTGCTACCTCCGCTAAAACGTTCGATGATTTGTAGTGGAAAACTGAAAATAGTTTCCCTCCACTTGGAGCAACAATGAATTTCAAACAAAAACGGCAGGGTGATGGTCAAAATGTTAACTGAAGGTGAATCAAAAAGCCAAGCCCATCTAGCAAACAGCACATATACTGCAATTATATAATCTTAGATATTACATACGTTACATACCAGCTTCCCATCTAGGCCTGTTCATCTAAATAGGACGATTATTCTCATGCTCTTGTACATGTTATTACAAACTCTGCCAGACCCTAAATTCAAACTAATCTCAAAGCGGCACAAGTGCTCCCAACAGGACCGACATAATCACAGGTTGGAGAAGACACAAAGTTGGCCAGTTACTCCACGCATTTCCAGCAGAACAGGGATCAGGGATTCTGAGCATCACTGCTATGCACCATCATCTTCCAGGGTGTTCACCTGTTCGCATTCATCAATCCACTCACTGTATCTGCATAGTTGCAAACAAGCTCCTTGAGTCATGTGTGTTGTGACGTGAGAGAGAGAGAGGGGGGGGAGAGAGAGAGAGAGAGAGAGAGAGAGAGGAGGAGGAGGAGGGTGTTTTCCACATAATGATTGAACTTACATGTCAATAGGCTCAGATAAAGCTGCAAACACAAGGGGGGTAAAAAGATTATTAGCTACAATTTGCAATGCATATGCTCTAGCAGCTATGTAAGATGTGAATATCTGACTTTTAATAAAATGCAAATAAAGGAAGGGGGGGGGGCACTTTTCATCTTCCAAATGGCCACAAGGAAGAAAGTGAGACAGAAATTTATCAGTAATATTCTGCAAAACAGTACAAAAATGACTTTATCCACCATAGGAATAGCCCTTTTTTCTCATTTTTAAAATGCCATGTGAACTCTACAGAGCTAGGTAGCACATCCCAGTTACACCATTTAAGTCAAAATTTACAATTAGAAGCTAGTGTAGGGACATTATCGATATCAAGTTGCTTTAGCCTTAAAGATCAACAACTGAACAAAGAATGTTATTTACTTATTTATACATCATCCTTAGCTATTTCCCATTTCCATATCCGGTACCAGCCATGGTAGACCAATTGGAATTAACTGCATTACTAAGAATACAGTACCAACAGTCTTTTCTCACAAAGAGGGATCACTTACATGGCTCAAACGATGTTATACTATTTTATCGCAAATGGTATTTATAGACAAACTATTGACCTCTAATTTTTTCTTAATGATTTTGCAAGTAATTTTCCTCATCTTCCCTCTACCTCTGGCTATTAGCTACCCTTCATCTGATTTACATTCTTTAATGAAGCTTCTATTGGTCCTCCCCAAACATCTTCAAACCACCTAAGACAACTATCTTCCCTACAACAGGTGCTGCCCTAACTTTCTCTTTAATGCTTTTGTTCCTCATTCTAAAGTAACTGTATACACTTCCATTAAGAATCAATGTCATAAATGCTAAACACAAAGCCTATTGAAACAAACCTGTGATGGTGGTGCTAAAGCTCTCTTGGCATATTCTGCAAGAAGCTTCCCCTATCAAGTTCTTCATGTCGCTGAGAAAAGAACCCAAAAAATGAGCTTCAAACAAAGTAATATCCATCTCTAATATGTAAAAAAGGTTTTCTGAGTGATTTCAGAGAAGTATATGTTCTGATAGTCTGATGTGTTCGGATGCATATTAAAAATAAATTCACACACAACCTTACAAATAGTCAATAAATGCTTACATGCGGCATTCGACACTGGTGCCATGATTGCAGAAAGGGCAGCTGAAGACCGTGTCAAGCTTATCCATTCGTTTCCTCGGAGGAGGCTTTGTTTTTGCCTTTCTCTTTCCCATAGCTCAAACCCTGCAAAAACAATTAGGTGTCGTCGGTGATATAAAAACTCCAGTACATTCCACGTGTATTGAAAATACAGGCATGGTTCACTGTTCCGTGCAACAATTACTGCTCTGAGCAACAATAAAAGTTCTCTAGCAATTCATTCAACCGCTTGCTATTTGGTAACACTAATTGCTCTCCAAAATATTTTATAAATGCAAAATACATTTGAAACAAAAACCTAAAAAGATAAAGGCATTTACCAGCGTTTTCATGTCTAATAAACAATAAACAATTTGAAGGAAAAATACTAACTTTTTAATCAACCATTAATCTCTGAACAACTCATACAAGGTAAAACAGCGGATAAGAAGTTTGTATCGAAATTTCAATAATCTTAAGTACATGGTGAATAAAACCAGAACTTTGTAGAATAAAATTATGCCTTATTTTCTATTTTCCGCGAATTGCCTTAGCTACCAAACGGTATAAAGGAAGAACTAGAATCAAATCAAGTTAAACCCTAAAATTAGAAGAAAAAACATAGAAGAAAAGACGTACCTGGCGAAGAGCAGCAAACCCTAAACAGCGAGATTAAAGAACGAATGATGCATCTGACTCTAAGGACCAAGAGTGATTTGAGCCAAATTCTTAGAGCGTAACAGGGAAAAATAGGGATGTTCACGGTGCCGAATCGATTATCGATTTTGAAATTCACCAAAAAAATATAAATGGCCTTCAAGAAAAATTTATCCTATATATATTTTATTTTATTTTTTCAATTTAATTTGGATCGGTCCGAAAACAAATTTTTAATTTGGATCAATTGTATTGAATCATATCATATCATATCTGAAGAAAATAAATGAAAAATGAGAGAATCTACTTGTTAATGAATTTACATCTTGACATTTTTTAATAAGTTAATTATATTATTTTTATTATGTCTTTATTTTTCTCATATTATCTCCATCTCTTTTACATGATTATAATTTTTTTTTTTTTAACGTCAACTTACTTTTTGTAAAGTAAATATTTTGTTCACTATTTTTTAAATAAAAATGATGTATAGTAACAATAAAAAAACCGTAAAATCATAAATGAAAAAAACTCAATCAAATAATATCATGATAAATTAAGTTAATGAATTTTTTCGTGATATATTTGTAGTTAGTAAAACCATGTATTCCCTCCATTCTAAAATTATAGTTATTTAAGGATTTTTCACGCATATTAAAAAATTATTGATTGTAGAAAAGTTACCCTTGTTTATAATTTGTAGATGAAGATAATAAGAGAGAAATGATTATTGTATGCATTTATTAGATCGAAATAAAAGAAAACATCATTGATTATATCTTGGAATTTGAAAATGATAATAGTTTTGAAATAAAATTTATAATCTAAAATGACTATAATTTTGGAATGGGGGAAATAGTTAACGGGACATATTTATAGTATATATCACAGTTATAGTATTTTAGGGTAAACACTATATTCTTTAATCTACAAAAAGAAATTATGTATCGTACATTTGAATAATACAATATTTTGATGTACAAATCAAAATGTGTTTTTTTCAATCACTTAAATTATTTACATATGGTTGAACATAATGTACTATACACTTGAAATTTCTATGTTAATTTACATAATTTTTTTATATTTTTTAAATTATGAAAAAAATGAATATTTATTTTAAACAACGTATTCACCAACCTACAAGAAAACATCATGTACTATACAATTGAATAATATGATGTTTTGATTTAAAAATCAAAGCTTCTTTTTCAAGTTACTTAAATTATTTGAAGTTTTTTTTAAAACAATGTACTATACACTTAAAGTTTTTAGGTTAATTTACATAATTTTTTTATTTTAAAATTACAACAACTTTTTTAGAACATTACTTTTAAACCGTGTATTATTTAACCTAAGAGAAAAATTCATCTACTATACACATGAAAAATACGATATTTTGATTTAAAAATAAAAACATTTTTTTAAAGTATTTAAATTATTTGAAGTTTTTTTTAAAACAAGTAATATATACACTTGAAGTTTCTATGCCAATTTATATAATTTTTAAATTCCAGTAATTATTTTATTTAAACAACGTATTCTTCAATCTAAAAAAATATATATATATACTACACTTGAACAATATAATATTTTGATTTTAAAACCAAAGCATGTTTTTTAAATTTTTTTAAATTTTTTGAAAATCAATGTAGTATAAACTTCAAGTTTCTAAGTCAGTTTACATAAATTTGTTTATATTTTTAAAATTGCAACAATTTTTTAAGAATGTATTTTAAACAATGTATTCTTCAATCCACAAGAAAAATTATGTATTATACACTTGAAGAATATGATGTTTTTTATTTAAAAATAAAAGCATTTTTTTAAATTACCTAAATTATTTAAAGTTTTATGAGAATAATGTACAATATATACACTTGAAGTTTTTAGGTCAATTTACATAATTTTTATCATTTTTAAATTGTACCAATTTTTTTGATATTTTTTAAACAAAGTATTCTTCAATTTACAAAAAAAAAAAATTGTGTATTATACACTTGAAGAATACGATGCTTTGATTTAAAAATTAATCCGTATTTTTTAAATTACTTAAATTATTTGAAGATTTTTTTAAAATAATATGTTATTCACTTTGAAGTTTTTAACTCAATTTACATGATTTTTTTTTATATTTTAAAAATTGCAACAACTTTTTAAGAGATTTTGTAATATATCCTTTAAAAATATGGTGTTTTTTTTTAAAAAAATAAAATACTTTTTTTTAAATTAATTAATTTATTTGAAGTTTTTTAAAAACAATATATTATTCACTTTAAAGTTATATATTTTTTTATATTTTCTTGACTACGGCAAGCAGACAATCCATATAACTCAAAGCAACACTGTTTATGGTGACTAGGCGCGACAATTCGAGAGGTCGCTAAAGGGAATGGAATAAATGAACCCTATGTTTTTAGAAGTAATGACTTTTATTCGTTATGATTGACATTTATTTTAAATAAATTGTCAATAGTCTGAAGAGCATTTAATAAATTTGCTTCGTGGCACATTCAGAGTCCACAATTTTGTAAAACTATTCATCCATTTTATTCACAACAATAACCAACCACAATGAGATAACACTTGTTACGCCAAAACATAAGTGATGGATACTATAAATAACCTTACTTTTTTTATCACCAATTCAACCTATTAAAGAGTCCTAACTTGCACATGGCACAAGGATATCAAAAACTAGTTTATTATATGAAAATAATCTAATTTTATTCATTCTTATCTTTTTTTTGAGTTGGGATTAGATTTGATCATTCGATTAAATTTTATATTAATAAAATTAATAATCGATTATTAATCGTAAATATTTATATATAAAATTTTAAATAAAATACAAACAATCAAAGATAAAAGATTTAAAATATAGGTGTTTCTATTAGCAATATATATATGTGTGTGTTTGTTTCTTGGTAGTTTGTAAGGTTTGTGGATAGGCCAAATGCATATTTTGGTGCTGTATTTCTTATGCGCATTTTATTTCTGTCCTATATCTTTTTTGGATTACATTTTGATCATATATCTTTTATAAACATTTCATTTTGGTCTAGCCTATTAACTCCGTCACTCCCGTTAACATAATTGACCTAATAAGAACAGTCGAATTACGTCATTTATCTTCGAACCCAGAAAAACCATAACATACCCATAAACCCTAATAAGAACATAGTCAAACTATCTTGTAATGGGGCTGATAGAGTTAATTGGACTAGACCAAAATGAAACATTTATAAGAGATGCAAGACCAAAATATAACCCAAAAAAGATATAGGACCAAAATGAAATGCGCATAAGAAATACACGACCAAAAGATACATTTGACCTTTTGGATATAAACCTTAATAATTAAGACTTGCACTTTTAGTCCTTGTCAACTCTACCCTAGAGTGCAATTTTAGTCCGACTTTCTTTTTTTTTTTTGGTGATTTTGGTTCTATTTTCTATAATTGTGGTATTTTTTCTAAAAAAATTTACTAGATTATACTAACAATGATAGAAGTAATTAATAATATGAATAAAATAAATAAATTAGAAAAAAATAATGATCTTTTTTTTTGGAATAAACAAAAAAATAACGATGAGAAGTTAACTAATAAAATTTGTTTGGGCCAAGAACATAAGTAGAAGAAGCGGCCCATTGAACGTTGAATGGTAATAACACGTGAATTGCGAAAGGAAAGGGAAGAGATTCCTCTCTATTGTTACAATTTACAACGGCAATGGCTGTCATAGGAAGCAGCACCTCACTTCCACTGTTCACCCGCTCTTTTCTTCCCCTTCGCCCCAACTCCAATTTCTTCCAAACGCTACACCTTCCGAACCCTAAAGGTTCCATTTTTGTAGTGTCCTCTTCTTCTCCAAAGGGCATTCCGGTGACAGAGCAGCAAGTGCTCCAAGCCATAGCTGCGTCTGATGAAAAGAGCTTCCCATGTGTCAGGACCTACGAGAATGACTTGTCTCAGCTTACTCTCGTCGGAGCCGTTGATTTCCAACAGGCTTTAACTGCTGCTGCTGCTGACGGCGGCCAAGTTGCCTCTGAGCACATCAACGCCGGTATGGATGCCATGGTCGTAGAGACCGTGTTTCCCGCTCCTTCCAACAACCACGGAACTATCTCCACTCGATTGGTTCGTTCAATTTCACATTCTTGTCCACTTTCCTTGTATGAAATTGAAATTGAAACTGTTCATAGTAGCACAAGCAATGGATAATTTTGGGACTCTCTTACTTGAGGTGTTTATACGCAGGACAAAACTCAAAAGCAGTTCCTTAAGTCTACAATCATAGTTGGAGTTTCAGCTAGGTAGCTTGAGTGGACACTTACGAGAACATACGCACGCTTTCTAGGTGAAACTCCAACTCTGGTTGGAGAACAGCACCAACAATACCTGCATCTAAGTCTTGTACTTATATGTATTGCATGCATGTAATTGTGACATATGTTTGGTAGTCCATTTTACAAACGCTTTGGCTGTGTTACATATGTTGTCTTTGGTTGAAACTTGTAGCAATGTAGTTTGAGGATTGAATTCCAAAGTTTGTTGTTTTGACAGTTCTTACCTGCTAGGAAAGTTAAAGAAAAAGCTGCTAAGCTCAGGAAGTCTTTCTCTCAAGATATATTTTCCAGCACCTCATCTAAGAATGTGCTTGCTATGACCTTTAGGCAAGTAGTTTTGCAGCAGATTTGGAGCTTTGACCTGATTGTGTTTCAACCAGGAGAGGAGCGAAAAATGGAGGATCTTGAGAACCCCAGAGAGGTTCATTAACTTTTCTTTATTTTGAAATCTTTTGAGTTCTTCTATCTTTGTTACTTTTGTAAATCATAATGTCATATTATAATGTCTGTTCTGCAGGTGGACCTGATACTGATGCATTCAGTTCTTTTTATGCATTTCATGTAAGCAGGTTCCAGCGTCTTTCACCCTCAGCACATCCGATGAATATCTTATCTCCGTGCTTGCCGAAGCTGTTTGCATCTCTGCTCTTCAAAGCACTCAAAGGCAATTTTTTGATAGTCAGCAAGGTGGTAATAGAAGTAGTTTCTTTCACTGGTTTCACAAGCCTGAAAGGGTACAATCAAAAGATTCTACAGTCATCTTATACAAATTGTTTGAAGATGAGATAGTTGAAAATGCTAGGAATCTATTGGATAACTATAATTTAATGAAGGACGGCTTCAAGCCTGTGAAAATAAAATCTGGGCATCGCTGGTGGAAGCCATCATGTTATGAAAAACTAGAGAAAATTGGTGGTTCCGATTTCAGTGCTTGGACAAGTGAATATGTACCAGCCTATCGGTTAGAGATTGACACCAAGATAATGGGAGATGTAAAAATTGAGGGCTGCAAGAAGTCTGCAGAGAATAGGTGGGAAGTTCTTTTGACACACTCTCAAATGGTACTTTATCTTTTTCCTTTTTCGTTGGACTTTGTATGTTTAATGTTAATTCATTTTTTAGTATAGGGATTAGGGAGTTGTGCCTCAACTATATAAGTAAAGCTTAGTAGTGGTCTTATTTTTTTTTTGCGGTTTTATTAAAAAGGAGAAGGAAGAGAAGAAAGTAAGACCATTGGGTCAATGTGAGATGTTGGTGGCCTCCCATCTTTCTCACTTCAAGTTGTTTGCATGTGGAACTGCCTTAACCGCATAAGAGTAGGCAATTGGCTACAGTTTCTGGTAACTGGGTGAACCATATAGGGTCAAAACGAGTCCCTAATCAAAACCATCAAAGCATGTGTATGACCTCATCTGTATTTTCTCTTTGTAATTGTTATTGATTGAAGCCTGTTGCATAATTTATCTGGAATGGATAGAAAACAGGAAAACAAACAAACAAAAATTTATGAAGTAAGGGTTAACATAAATATAGAAGGAAAAGGAAGAATGAAGGTGAGGCAATGCAAGAACCTGTTATCTTGTGAAATTTATGATTTACTTGTTGAAAGAGAAAAAAAGAAAATGGAAAACATGGACAAGACCTTGTTCAGTATTCAAAACTTTCTAAAAAAAAATTCTGATATTGTTCTGAAAAGTAGATGAAATCTGGAAAGATCCAAAAAGCTTTCTATACTCACTGGACCCTCGACTTGACTTAGTGATAATAATGTCTATGTTTTGTTTGGTAAGTTCAAATATGGTCTCTCTAGCTCAATACATAGTTGTTGCATTGTTTATTTAGGTTTTAGTCATTGCTTTGCTTATGCTCACGTGCGATAAAATGGTGTACTGTGATGGACCACTTGAAGCTATGTGACAACTATGTCATCAAAATGTGTATATGTTGATTTTGTAATAAATCATAAGTTATTGCAGGTTGGGTTGGCAGAAGTGCTAGATACATACTATGTAGATCCTTATTCATTACCTGACAAACAATTATCCTGTGGTGTGGCTGGCAAGTTTGCTAACGTGTCCAATAAAATGGTAATCAAATGTCTGTTGTTTATTGTTTAAATCTTCACCAAATTTAGCCTTTAGAAGACTGATCTTTTGTGCTATGATTAAGTCTTTTAAAATTATCCTGTAATGTGGCTGGCAAACTTGCCAAGGTGTCAAATAAAAAGGTAATCAAGCTTCTGCTGTTTCTCCACAAAATTTAGCATTTAAAAGACTTGTTCTTACGCAGTACGATAATGTATGTGGGAACAGTGTTTCAGCTCTAAGTGTGAGAGGAAGATGAAACTGCATGATAAGGTGTCTTTTACTCTTTTTGTATTGAAAATTAGTCTTTTGAAAGTCTCTTTATTGTTCAAGATCATGGTGTAAAAAGATAGGCAGAAACTTCCAAGTCCCAAATGCGAACTGGAAGTCAGCCAAATTTTATTATTTTCTACTTTTCATTTACAAGTAGACCAAAAAAAGAGGTTTTTTTGTTTTTTTTTTTGTTGCTTTTTGCAGGTAGAATATGTAGAAATTTAACTAGTTACTGATGCTGAGATAAATACCATTCGTTCAAGACTTCAAGCAAGGAAATATGAACAGTTACATTTTTTCATCAGTTTAATACTTTTATTTTCTGCACAATAATTGGGGCTTCTTTTTTCTTGTATGAATCTGTTTAGTAGAGTACATTGACGTTTCGCTTATTGGTTTGTTTTCTTGTAGGGAAGTTCTCTATCGAAATTGTTCTCAGTCACCCTTGCAAGTGGCATATTACTTTTAGCAATTAGTGCTCTGGCTCAATTTCGTTTTCCTCGTTTGTTCAAGGAAAGGATACAACCTGCAGAACATAGATCTCTACCATCATCTGAAGTCAACATTGCAATGCATGACTTTTTGGATGAAACAAAGGTATGCTGTCTTTCCCTTTCCTTTTGTTATAATTGTATGAAACAATTATATCTTTCATTGTGTAAGTATTTTCACAAGCAGTTTATGCAAAATTTGGCTGCTGTTTAGGAATGGATAAATACAAAGTTCACTAATATTAATTAGCTCCTTATATATGGCCTCTTTTTTTGTGCTTGCTTTCTTTTATCTGTACTTTCTAATGGTCTAATCTATTGGCTCTATGTAGTAAATTATTCGAAGTCTGTCACAATTTGACGATCTGAATTAATGATTAGTTGTAGATCTAATTCAGCTTTCTTTTTTTTCCAAAAAAAGATTTTTTGTCTTATTGCCACAGGTTCTAGGACCTAGGTCACAGGCTTTCCTTTTCTTCACTTTCATATTTACTCTGTTTGAATTGCACCATATTGATGCCTTCTTATGATTGCTATGTAAATAGAAAATAAAAAACCTTTTTTTTTTTTTGGGGGGGGGGGGGGGTAAATGAGTAAACGTTCAAAGGGAAGCTAAGAAAGCAAGCCTTTTCACAGAAGTTGTGGAGAAGTTAATGGCTAAAAATTCTGGAAGTGCATGCCAGTCAAATGCACCATGCTCCAACAACAAGACTGTGAAGTGCCTTATTGCTTTTCCTACTCAGAAAGGCTCTATATAATGATAAAGTTCAATAATCTTTATTATTTAATGTTAGTACTTTACCAAGAGGCGATATAACGTTTCAGGGATAAGCTTGAATGTTTACAATCACAACATTCAAGATGGGCTGAACAAGAAATCAATTTGAATTGTATACATAAGAACCCTTGTTTAAGACACAATACAGATATATACGAAGGTCTTTTGTATCAAATGGAGTGATCTTAACATGTCTATAATGTTGAAAAGCTATCTGAATGTTGCTGTTGGCTTGTGCCCTGTTATATTTGGAACTGTTTGCTGTCCAATGTTGTAACCCTGACTCCCTGAGTCTTCCCTGAAGGTAGCTCATGTTCAGCAGTGTCTGAGATGTGTTTTTTTTTTTAAATCTTTTACATGATTAGTTGGAAGAGTTTTGCGTGTCAGCTATCGCCAAGGTAAAGGATGCTTTTGGCTGGTCGGATGAAATTAAGGCAGAAGATGGTATTGGTGTCTGGATTGGACAATTGCCAGCTTATTTGAGAGGTGAAGATGTTGATACTTTTCCTTCTTCAGAGAATATAGATGCAGACGCAAAAGTGTCCATACAAGACATTGCTAGTTACCAGGTACTCCTGTACATGGTGTTATTATAGTTGTGTTATGTTTCTCACGTTAGTTCGTAGTATTTAACCTGGTCAGAATATTTACAATTTTGTTATGGAATTATTGTTGCCGCATTTTATGATGCTCTTGCCCTGGCAATTGTTTCAAATTTAGGTTGTTTTCTCCAGTGAGGGGAAGATAGTTGGTTTTCAACCTCTGAGTCGGGTTGCAGTCAATCACTGGGCTGCGAATCCTCTAGCAAGGGAACTGTATGGAGGGAAAAAGCTTTCGCCTGGTAGGTTTTAATTACTTTTGACGCTTGATTTTTTAGCATAAACTGCCATTAAATCTGCTAATTGCTCTCTTGGATTTTCTCAAGCAGGTGTCATTGAAACAGGTCTAAACATCTCCCTTCCAAGAAAGGTTACTGTTGTAGAGTTGCTGATGTCAATTAATCCAGATGCTTATTTTGCTTTAGCCAGGCCATTTCGGTGATCCTTTTTGGGTATATGTTAGGCTAGAAGCTTGAGAGATACTAGTATATTGGTTTGACAAATTTTAATTACATTATTGTAGATTTTTTGTTACATTACCACAAGTGAAAGTTTTCAGGCATAAGGTGCTATGCCGGGAGTTTTCTCATTTTTTTAAATGGGCATCCGAAATTTTTTAGCATATTGTTTATGCGATAAGTTGATATTGAAAATTCCCTACACCACGTTCTAAAATGGATGCAGAACCCTTTCTCAATATGGATCGACTTTAAACATCATTTTGATGACTGATAAGTATCGCTAATCTGTTAGTCATTTGACAAGAATAGATAGTTAGTGTTTGACTTCTTGAATTACTAACTACTATTAGATGTCCTTGAATTCTATTTTAGAATTTTTTGTTGTGTACTATTAATTTAATTTAAGGGTAATCATTAATGACACAAAAGTCATATTTAATTAGTAGAACTCATCAGTAGTTGAAACGTTGCTGATTTTTGGACTTTATCCTAATATTGGTGATTTGTTTATAATTTATTATATTAAATGTAAATTTAGTTATTTTTTATAATTTTTATTGGAAAATCTTTGAATTTGGGTACAGCTATAATTTAAGATATAATTTAGATGAAGTTTTAAAGGGTCTATTTACTTTGCATTTTCATTGTGTTTTCTCATTTTTTATTTTATCTGTGTTTAGTTCAATGAAGAGGAAGGGAGGAACTAATAAGTAATTTATTTGTTTTTAGTTTGTAAGGGAAGATGGATAGGTTTTGCGAAACATTGAAAATATATATTTATTTTGATTGTTTTCAAAGTTTTTAATGTAAATTTTTCAAAAATAGAAAATAAAATGAAAGTAAGGTGATAGTTTTGTGTTACAATTATTCATAAAAAATAGCAAATGAAAACATAAAATAAAAATAGAAACCTAAGGGCATGTTTACTTTGTTTTCACTTTTTTTTTTTTTTTGGGTAAATTGCACTCATGCCTTTTGATGTTTGGTTAAATTACACTCCACCTTATTTCATTAACTATGGTTAGATTTAATTTTTTTTACATTGGTTAATTGATTATTTTCTATATTAAAATGGTTAGTATTTAGGTTTGAATAAGTTTTTAATCCCAACAATTTTTGTTTTTCATTTTAATTCCACTTAATTCAAAAATTTTATTTTTAGTTTTTACTAATGTTAAATTTTTTCATAACATTTTTAGGGGACCAAAAGAAAATTAAATAATAGGATTAAAGTTAAAAAAATTAAAATTTTTATTGAAAATTAAAATTAAAAAAATCAAGGGACTAAAAATAAAAATTTTGAATTAGTTTTGCTAAAAATTAAAAAAGAAAATTATAGGGTTAAACTCGTTTTGAAATTTAAATTTCACTCCCAAATCATTCAGTTTAGTCCATATTTGACTAAAATCCTAATATTTCTCTTATCCATAACCTTGAATCCCTAACATTATCAACAACTCTTCATCTCCTTCTTTCTTCATGAACTCTAATCTCAGAACCTTCGATGCTTTCTTAGATTCTGATTCCTCCTATAGTTGCACGGCGCACCCTCATCTTCTCTCTCTGAGCCATTGATTGAAGAAAGAAAAACGTTGCACCTTAACGACAAACGAAAACGGTGGCACAAGGTGGCTTTGCTTTGCACGACGTCGCAACCAGATTCCGCTATGCACGGCAACGCAAGGCATGGCAGCGCAGGGACTTGACTTTGCATTGCACGGCGTCAAAGGACTTGACTCTGCTTGGTGAGGAGATAAGACATGATAAGGTAAATTCCTTTGTAAATTTAAGGTTTTTACTTAATCATTCCTTTTTACCTAGGGACTAAACTGAATGATTTGGGAATGAATTTTAAATTTCAAAACGAGACTAAAGTGCATGATTTGCCTCTACCAAAACGACGTCATTTTAATCATACGTGGATGCCTAATTGTCACTTTAACAGTCACAAGCATTTAATGGACCACGTCATCACGCCGTTAGTGAGAGTTAACTGTAGGAACTAAACTGCATAACGGCCTACAAAATGAGAGACTAAATCAGTCATTTTTAAAAGTGATGGACTAAATTGTATGATAGCTATAAAGTGAAAGACTAAAACAGTATATTATGCATTATTTCATAGACTTGGTGCATCTTTAGAATTACTCTTTCCAATGTGCATTAGCACAATGCGTTATGCTACTCTTCAAAATTGTACTTAGCTCTAATCAAGACAAGCCGATCTAATCTATCTTGACCAAATTAATACTTTTGCATTTTAACCTTTTTTTTTTTAATTTCGTGTTCTAATTTGTAGAAGTCTCAAAACTATGCTTTTATTTCAATTTTCTCATTTTCTTTAACTCTATTAAATGACTAATGAAAAATGAAAAATTATGAAAACCATGTCAAAACAATATCACTTTCGCATAAATCCAAACTCAAAACGGCCTCAGTCTGATATATCGGTTAGTTAGTCATTTAACGAAGCTAACGAAAATAGACAAAACTAAAATAAAACAAAAATTTATAAGATTAGTACGAGACTTTCATTAAAGACGAAATCGAAAAAACAATGAAAAGTTAGAGTACCAAAGTATTGATAATAAATGTCTGGCGCTGCCTGTGGTTTATCCTTCCAAATTTGGAGAAAATTTGGGGAGGATCACGACTGTAAATCTCATTGATAATAAATGGTTGAGACCCATTAATAATCCGTTGGTTGTCGAGGTGAGACAATCCACGGGTTTTTCAATTTTTCAAGTAAAGTGATTTGACCCACTTGAGTTGTGAACTCATTGTGGCAAAATATAAATAAAAAAATAAAATCAACTCATTGCATTCGCATCGACAGACTACAGGTTAATCAAGTTGACTTAAAACAGTTACAGAAAATTTTTAAACAGTAAAAAAAATTAGAAAGATCTATTAAAAAATCGTTCAGCACTCTCAGCATCAAAATCACAACGTATACAGTCAACAGTTCCAAATGCGATCCATTTTCCCTGTTTCTTCCAGAATTCCAGAAATGCAAAGATTTTACAGCTCTTCTGTTACTGAAACAGGACTTTCACAGGCGCAAATGTTCGGCATTCATATAATCAGAAGCATCACATCTAACAAAGTAAGGAGAGGGTTTACATCACCTGAGGCAGAGAAGAGAGGACTAGCGAGGCACGAATCCTGGTCATCGAACGCGACTGCACCTGCAAGTGGGTATCAGTCGGTGGCAGGGAGTTACATGTGATGATGGAACGCCCAAACTGTCAGTGGATGAAAGCCAAGAGTAACAATGAAGGTGAGGTCTGGCTCAGTGAATGTTGTCAGGTTGGTCATGGGTCAAAGGTCTATTGATCCTGTTGAAAGAAGTAAAGAGCTACCTCCAAAAGGAACCAGGAATTTGACCAAGAATTACACACAATAAGTCAAACAATGAAAGTTACTAGACTGCACATTATGTTGGTCTGGACAAAAATTAACGAACACACACTTAGAAATCTGGTCTTCATAAAATGGAAGCAATCAAGGATTATTCAAATATGTTGAGTCTGGTATGAAGTCCACATATGTGAAGTCACATCTACTCTTTGTACAAGTCCATTTTAGTACATATTATCAAACAACAAAATCATGTCTTGAAATGTATACATTTTAAGCAAATTAAGATTAGAACAAAGTAACTGTTGTATCTACTGCTAACTTGTAGTCTACATAATCGAATGAAACGAGTTATCTGAAAGCATTCAGCCTTTCTTCGGCATAGCTGCAAGCCTTGTGTACATTCTTGCCATGGACTGGTATCCCCTAACATCACCTGAACGGAGAAGATTACCTGTAACAAGAAAAGAAAATAAGTAGAAAAGAAAGTCTCCTTTCATACTGCTCTGCAAAATTACAGGTTGTCATCTCACCTTTGTTAGAATTAGGAAAAACACAAAAGAAAGGCATATAATTGGAATGAACTGAGGGCTTAAGGATTTGAAATTCTTTATCTTCCCAAAAATACCAAAATGTAATGTAGACAGATCTATAATCAACAAAAATATAAAAATACAATGTAAACTCAAACAGCACTGAGCACACAATTGGAGACAGCAAAAGGGCCTGCACTAAGTGAAAAGCCAGATTCTAGTGCACCACTACCCCATTCATTCTCTCTCTCAAGCACTATTGATAAGCACGAAGCAGATGATTGAAAATAGTTAATCAGAATAAACATTATCTTAATCCTCAAATTCAACTTCAATCTGATCAATCAAAATAAAGTATACTGCAATGGAGTATCATATGAATTAAAGTTTCTTTTTCTTGCAGTTCTTTCTTTCTTTTCACTTGAAGACGAGAGCAACGAGAAAAAACTTCTTTTTAATTCCACAGAAATTGATAAAAAGTGGAGAAAGTTTGTCAACCTGAATCACAATTCAGTGGGCTGTCAGGTTCCGGATGGGCCATCAATGCAATTATAGCCCTACAGACAGATTGAAGGGTCCAAGCTGGGCTCCAAGCATTCTTCAAAATATCAAGGCAAATCTCCCCAGTCTGGAAAATTACTAGATGTTTAAGCAATAGCCACGATAAAATGTCAACGACGTCTATCAAACTTATAAAGAACAAAAGGAAAGAAAATTAGAAACAAGGAAATCAAATTCAAATCGAAGACTTTCAGTCTCCAGCTGAGTTCTTAATGAAACTCAAGGGGGTTAATAGTAGGCATAGAACTTGGCTCCCGAAACTTATCAGCCTCTTATAAATTGTTAACATCGTTGCTCTTCCCATCATACATAAGGTAATTAAGACAACTAACAGTCTGAGACAAAGCACAAGCACCTATCATTTACAAATACCACTACAAGGGCGCTAAAGTGCGTGTATGTTAGAAGCTGCAGAAACTGTTCATTTCAACACTGCTGGCTCATAGCAGGGACTAGCAGTATAATTAATCCCCCATCCAAACAAATATCAATAGTTACTTACAGAGGGATGCATCCCACCTTAAAATGCACATTCGGGTGAAATATTTTAGTCAAAAACCGGACTTGAGGCGGTTGTAGAGGATACTGATCTGGAACAGAAAAGGCGAGCTGGAAGACACCTCCCTCATAAGGAGTCTCCGAAGGCCCCTAATTGTAACCAAAACAAACCAAAGCAAATCAAATCGAATGTCAGAATCATCACAAAATGGATTAATATCTTATACAGTCTTCTAAAGAGTCTCAGTGAGCATACCTTGATAAGGGCCGTCCACTTAAAAATATTAGAATCATCGCAGACTAGTTGAATATCAGGATCAACTGCCTTCTCACGTTGCACCTCTTTGTACTCCTTGAACAGCCTTGCCCGCGATGCCTGCGTGAAAGCCACAATCCAAAATCAAGGCACTATTGAAGGCCACAATCCAATGTCAAGGCACTATTAAAGGGTTAAGCTTAACACAATTGCAAGAGATGTCAACAAAATCCGGTACAGAACCACACAAATGCAGTTGTTTGTGTTGAAAATTACAACATCCCTTTACTCTATCGGAAAATCCACAACATAACAGTGACATCCATTCAGATTCATTGACCACAAACAAGTTTTATTCAATTCGAAACACCCATGGGATACTTAGCATCTATCACATCAACGCTAACCGGGAAAAGAAGAAAGGAGAAAGAGCAATAGTCAGTGTAACGAACCTGCATGCTGGATATGCACAAACTGGAAAATAACCCTCAGATGAATTAAGCTGCAGGATTGAAAAAACATTTCATTATTCGTTTCAATGAACAATATCGATAAAATGTAAGCAGGAACAAAACATCGTACCGTGTCGCAAGAAACAGTTGATTGATATACGAATTTCGCGAATTGCAGAGAGGAATAAATGGAACAACTGGGTTGGATCAATTATGGATCGGGAATGAAGAATGGAGAAATAAAATAAATAAAATAAAATAATGAAATATATAAAATATAAAATATATTAACCCTAAAAGTGTGGACCCACCAAGAACGCGGAGGAAGGAGGTACCCCACACCCACAGCAACCAACCCCATTTCATATTTTTTTAGAAAAAAACACCCAAAGGAAAGGATAGTAGATAAAAGAAATTTCTGGGTAGGGGAGTTGAAGGCAAAATTTTGCAAATTTATTGGCAATCAGTTAAGAAAAGAAAAAAGAAATTTTCATTTTTCACGTCTGGTCACAATAAAACAAAAAGAAAATACAGCGCTTTCAAGTTCAATTGGAGCAATGTAGCACGATAGAAGGAAGAAAGATCTGAGCACTTACTAGCAGCAATGAAGCTCAATTCAATAGCTAAGCTTCGATCCTCGTTCAATTCACAGACTCTACTAGAACTTGACAAAGAAGAATATTTTTAGGGTTATTTTCTTTTTCATTTTTTAATTTTTAATGCCATGGTCATAACAATTCTGCAGTATTGGGCTACCATTTTGGGCCTGTTAGGCTTAGGCCCATTCAGTGTAGCCCATAGATCCATATTTTTCTCCTGCTCTTTTACCCTTTGTGTGTATATGAATTTTTGTTTTCTGCTGGGCCCTAATTCGTATGTTAAATCTGGCCAATGGAAGGGCTAGGACTTTGCTGTATCATGATTCTGGGCCGTTGAAATGCATTTCAGTTCACCCAAATGTATTTGGTAACACTAATTGCTCTCCAAAATATTTTATAAATGCAAAATAAATATGAAACAAAAACCTAAAAAGATAAAGGCATTTACCAGCGTTTTCATGTCTAATAAACAATAAACAATTTGAAGGAAAAATACTAACTTTTTAATCGACCATTAATCTCTAAACAACTCTTACAGGCAAAACAGCGGATAAGAAGTTTGTATCGAAATTTCAATAATCTTAAATACCTGGTGAATAAAACCAGAACTTTGTAGAATAAAATTATGCCCTATTTTCTATTTTCCGCGAATTGCCTTAGCTACCAAACGGTATAAAGGAAGAACTAGAATCAATTCAAGTTAAACCCTAAAATTAGAAGAAAAAACATAGAAGAAAAGACGTACCTGGCGAAGAGCAGCAAACCCTAGACAGCGAGATTAAAGAACGAATGATGCGTCTGAGAGGACCAAGAGTGATTTGAGCCAAATTCTTAGAGCGTAACAGGGAAAAATAGGGATGTTCGCGGTGCCGAATCGATTATCGATTTTGAAATTCACCAAAAAAATATAAATGACCTTCAAGAAAAATGTATCCTATATATATTTTATTTTATTTTTTCAGTTTAATTTGGATCGGTCCGAAAACAAATTTTTAATTTGGATCAATTGTATTGAATCATATCATATCATACCTGAAGAAAATAGATGAAAAATGAGAGAATCTACTTATTATAAAATGAATTTACATCTTGACATTTTTTTATAAGTTAATTATATTATTTTTATTATGTCTTTGTTTTTTTCATATTATGTCCATCTCTTTTACATGATTATAATTTTATTTTATTTTTTTTAATGTCAACTTACTTTTTGTAAAGTAAATATTTTGTTCACTATTTTTTAAATAAAAACGATGTATAGTAACAATAAAAAAACCCGTAAAATCATAAATGAAAAAAAATCAATCAAATAATGTTGTGATAAATTAAGTTAATGAATTTTTTCGTGATATATTTGTAGTTAGTAAAATCATGCATTCACTCCATTCCAAAATTATAGTTATTTAAGGATTTTTCACACATGTTAAAAAATTATTGATTGTAGAAAATTTTTATAAGAAGTTGGCAAAGTTACCCTTGTTTATAATTTGTAGATGAAGATAATAAGAGAGAAATGATTATTGTATGCATTTATTAGATCGGGATAAAAGAAAACATCATTGATTATATCTTGGAATTTGAAAATGAAAATAGTTTTGAAATAAAATTTATAGACTAAAATGACTATAATTTTGGAATTGGTGAAATAGTTAACGGGATATATTTATAGTATATATCACGGTTATAGTATTTTAGGGTAAACACTATATTCTTTAATCTACAAAAAAAAATTATGTATTGTACATTTGAGTAATACAATATTTTGATGTACAAATCAAAATATTTTTTTTTTCAATCACTTAAATTATTTACATATGGTTGAACATAATGTACTATACACTTGAAATTTCTACGTCAATTTACATAATTTTTTTATATTTTTTAAATTATAAAAAAAATGAATATTTATTTTAAATAACATATTCATCAACCTACAAGAAAACATCATGTACTATACAATTGAATAATATGATGTTTAAAAATCAAAGCTTCTTTTTCAAGTTACTAAGTTTTATTTAAAACATTGTACTATACACTTAAAGTTTTTAGGTTAATTTACATAATTTTTTTATTTTAAAATTACAACAACTTTTTTAGAACATTACTTTTAAACCGTGTATTATTTAACCTAAGAGAAAAATTCATCTACTATACACATGAAAAATACGATGATTTGATTTAAAAATAAAAATATTTTTTTTAAAGTATTTAAATTATTTGAAGTTTTTTTAAAACAAGTAATATATACACTTGAAGTTTCTATGCCAATTTATATAATTTTTAAATTCCAGTAATTATTTTATTTAAACAACGTATTCTTCAATCTAAAAAAAATATATATATACTACACTTGAACAATATAATGTTTTGATTTTAAAACCAAAGCATGTTTTTTAAATTTTTTGAAAATCAATGTAGTATAAACTTCAAGTTTCTAAGTCAGTTTACATAAATTTGTTTATCTTTTTAAAATTGCAACAATTTTTTAAGAATGTATTTTAAACAATGTATTCTTCAATCCACAAGAAAAATCATGTATTATACACTTGAAGAATATGATGTTTTGATTTAAAAATGAAAGCATTTTTTTAAATTACCTAAATTATTTAAAATTTTATGAGAATAATGTACTATATATACACTTGAAGTTTTTAGGTCAATTTACATGATTTTTATCATTTTTAAATTGTACCAATTTTTTTAGAATATTTTTTAAACAAAGTAATCTTCAATTTACAAAAAAAAAAATAAAATCGTGTACTATACACTTGAATAATACGATGCTTTGATTTAAAAATTAATCCGTATTTTTTAAATTACTTAAATTATTTGAAGATTTTTTGAAAATAATATGTTATTCACTTTGAAGTTTTTAATTCAATTTACATGATATTTTTTTATATTTTAAAAATTACAACAACTTTTTAAGAGATTTTGTAATATATCCTTTAAAAATATGGTGTTTTTTTTAAAAAAAATGAAAATGCTTTTTTTAAATTAATTAAATTTTTTGAAGCTTTTTTAAAACAATATATTATTCACTTTAAAGTTATATAATTTTTTTATATTTTTTTTACTACGACAAGAAGACAATTCACATAACTCAAAGCGACACTGTTTATGGTAACCAGGCGCGACAATTCGAGAGGTCGCTAAAGGGGATGAAATAAATGAACCCTATGTTTTTAGCAATAATGACTTTTATTCGTTATGATTGACATTTATTTTAAATTGTCAATAGTCTGAAGAACATTTAATAAATTTGTTTCGTGGCACATTTAGAATCCACAATTTTGTAAAATTATTCATCCATTTTATTCACAACAATAACTAACCACAATGAAATAACATTTGTTACCCCAAAACATAAGTGATGGATACTATAAATAACCTTACTTTTAATCACCAATTCAACCTATTAAAGAGTCCTAGCTCGCACGTGGCACAAGGATATCAAATACTAGTTTATTCTATGAAGATAATCTGATTTTATTCATTCTTATCTTTTTTTTGGGTTGGGATTAGATTTGATCATTCGATTAAACTTTATATTAATAAAATTAATAATCGATTATTAATCGTTAATATTTATATATAAAATTTTAAATAAAATACAAACAATCAAAGATAAAAGATTTAAAATATAGGTGTTTCTATTAGCAAAATATATATATATATATATATATATATATATATGTGTGTGTGTGTGTGTTTCTTGGTAGTTTGTAAGGTTTTTGGATAGGCCAAATGCGTATTTTGGTCAATTATCTCTTATACGCATTTTATTTCAGTCCTAAAAGAAAAAATAAAAGTTTTGAATTAAGTTGTATTAAAAGGAAAAATAAAAATTGTTTGGACTAAAAGTTTATTTAAACTTAAAAACTAACAATTTTAATGTATCCAACAAATTAATTAAAAACTAAATTAATTTAAAAATTATATTTTTAGTCCCTTGAATTTTTTAATTTTAGTTTTTAGTAAAAATTTAAAATTTTTAAATTTTAATCCAATTATTTAATTTTCTTTTGGTCCCCTAAAAAATGTCATAAAAAATTTAACATTATCAAGAACCAAAAATAAAATTTTTGAGTTACATAGGATTAAAATGAAAAACAAAAATTGTTGGGACTAAAAACTTATCTAAACCTAAAAACTAACTATTTTAATGTAAAAAATAATAAGTTAACCATTGTAAAAAAAAAAAAGAAATGAAACTAACTATAGTTAATAAAATGGGGGTGGAGTGCAATTTCAACTCAAGAATTTAGCCAAACCTCAAAGGTGGTGAGTGCAATTTAACCTTTTTTTTTTTATGTGTTTAGTTCAAATAGTAGGAGAGGATGAATTGAAAAAAATACTATATTTGTGTTTAGTTTATAAGGGGAGGTGAAGGAGTTTTACAAAACATTGAAAACAAAATAAAATGATGCTAAAATAATAATTTTACAGCGTAATTACTCATAAAAATAAAAATTAAAAACACAAAAATAAAAATAAAAATAAAGTAAACAGGTCCTAAGGTTTTGTGCTCCAATAAAAATAATTTAAGTATTGTATTTTACATTTCAACTATGGAAACATTCGAAGGGGTGATAAAGTGGCTATAGATTTAGTTGTGGGAATTAGCCTCACAATACTATAAATGTTTCGGGCTCGAATAAGATTACGTCACTTGGAGGATATATGTAAGAAGTAGCTTGACTAAAAAAAATGGCTGCAAATTTATACAGACATCATTTAAGTTGGAAAATAGCACCACATGGGGGTGTACCAAAAATAAAAAATAGCACCACAGATACTATAATGTGCCCCAAGTTTTGTCCAAGAATCAATCCTTTAGACTCTGCAACTTCCCTGAGCTGCGTAATAATTCCCATGGAGTGATGCACTATCCTTCGAATTTGTTTCATAGGATAAAAATTTGAATCCTGATATATGCAATCTCTAAGGGATAACATTTTGCTTTCGAGAAAGATTATAACAATTAAAAGCCTAAGCCTTATCCCATTGTTGAGGGCCAACTCAAATGTTCCACTAGTTTTATTTATTTATTTTGTCTGCTATCTTCCACTAGCTGTGATGCTAACTTTTTTCAAAACGTGCTGAGAAATAGAAGGCCCTTTTTACAAGATTGTTATTTTTGGCAGAACGAGACTGGCAAGATCCACCGAGCTCCATTTTAAAAGAAAAATGGGTGACTTGGCTAGGAAGTTTCATATCCAAAACCGAGATTTTCTGTGCCTTCGGAAGCAAATGCATTTTGTAGAGTAACCAATTCATGGAAATGAGTTTCGAACTCAAAGGAATGCCATATCTAGTTGCTTTGAAACTTTTAAATTGGTATAGCTGCCCAAAGCGGGAGATCAATTTATTAGTGAAGGAATACTTGGTAGAAACTTGAAAATAGGAGTAGGGGTTGAGAAAAGTGAGGAAGCTGTGCGTTAAGGTATTATGGACAATGATAGTTAAGTGAGTTAAGGGGCCAGAACTAATCTTATGCTTAAATGGATGGAGTTGTTGGTCAATAAAGGGCTAGAAAATTCTTCAGTAGATGATTTGGCTCAGAATCTGCATAGTCTGCACATATTTTCTTCATCTTTAACAATGTATCCTAGCCCTCAACAAGTCCCCAACATCAAATTTTCTTCGTCTAAAATGTTCAAATGCGCTAGTAAAGAACGCCAACTTGAACTTGCATTAAAAAATCCCACAAGCAAATATCAACTAACAACTGCTAGAGAATCATTCAGTATTTAATTGAAGAAGGAAACATTTCTACAGATTACACAGACATTGTAGAAAAAATCGATTCAAAGTACCACCAGTGTCCTTGTTATTCTCCACGAACTTGCATGAAATAAAAAAGCCAAAGTTTAATCTGGTTGTTGGACAAGTCATTTTTCATTGCTGCCTGGATTTTCTATCCCGAAACGACGTTTGAACTTGGCAATCTGTCCTAAACTCTCGGCCATTTGACGCTTAGCCCTGAAGTGGTACACTTTACCAACAGGGTGTATCTTTGTCATCATCACGTGAATCAACCTACCCGTTTGAGTAACATAGGATATCCATTGCTTCTGTGGGTGCACTCCTTTCTTCATCTCCTGCCAATTTCCAACCTCATCACCGTCACAAACATTTTATCAAACACCTGGTGGACTACGCTACGCAAAGCCTACCAAAGTTGAATCTCATTCATATTTTTTTAGAAAAAAACACCCAAAGGAAAGGATAGTAGATAAAAGAAATTTCTGGGTAGGGGAGTTGAAGGCAAAATTTTGCAAATTTATTGGCAATCAGTTAAGAAAAGAAAAAAGAAATTTTCATTTTTCACGTCTGGTCACAATAAAACAAAAAGAAAATACAGCGCTTTCAAGTTCAATTGGAGCAATGTAGCACGATAGAAGGAAGAAAGATCTGAGCACTTACTAGCAGCAATGAAGCTCAATTCAATAGCTAAGCTTCGATCCTCGTTCAATTCACAGACTCTACTAGAACTTGACAAAGAAGAATATTTTTAGGGTTATTTTCTTTTTCATTTTTTAATTTTTAATGCCATGGTCATAACAATTCTGCAGTATTGGGCTACCATTTTGGGCCTGTTAGGCTTAGGCCCATTCAGTGTAGCCCATAGATCCATATTTTTCTCCTGCTCTTTTACCCTTTGTGTGTATATGAATTTTTGTTTTCTGCTGGGCCCTAATTCGTATGTTAAATCTGGCCAATGGAAGGGCTAGGACTTTGCTGTATCATGATTCTGGGCCGTTGAAATGCATTTCAGTTCACCAAAAAAAAAAAAAATTTAGATAATTTCACCAATTTCTTCTAAAGTTTATTTATATTACATTTATTCCTCTCTAATTTTTAAAATTACGGTCTACCTCCCTAACGTTTAAACTTTTATTACAAAAATCCCTGTTGTTAAATTTTTTTAATAGTGTTATTGTACACGTTTCTCATTTTTAAAAAAAATTTTATTTTATCATTTTACCCTTATTTTTTAAAACAATTAAAAATAAGAAGATAAGTGTAATTTTAAAAATAGAAAGGGGTAAGTGTGATATAGATAAATTTAAGGAGAGATTGATGTAATTTTTCCATTTATTTTTATTTTTTAGGACAACGAAAAAACTAAAAAGAAAGGAGTGAGAAATAAAGAATAAAAATAATACTAATAAAAATAAAAAAAAAGTCAATCATGCAAATTTGTGTGGAGTTTAACTAGGGTTTTTTGGAATCTGGAATAAAGTGAAGAAAGGAACTAAGGAAGTGCATCTTTTGTATTTGTGAAACTTTGATTTCAGAAATTTGCATAAGGAAGGGGAATTTGATTCGAACAACGTAGCGTAGGTTCAATTGAAGATGGGGAGGGGAAAATTCAAGAGCAAGCCCACCGGTCGCCGCCAGTTCTCCACCTCGGAAGACCTCCGTAAGTCCCTCTTTTGATTTTTCCCTTTCTCATTACCCACCAAATATTCTGTCATTCCCTCAATCAAAGGCCTTTGCCTTTTGGTTATGCTTTCTTTCTCCTCCACATATCACATGAATCCAATATCTTTGTTGCAGAATATAGTTGTAGCTAAAAGGGATAATTGTGTTACTACTTTCATGTTGTTGAAGCAGTGGAATGAAATGAATAGGTAGTGCAGAATTTTTTTCGTGTGAGAAAGAAATTCGTGTGAATTGTTAGATCTGGAGAGACTGCCAGCTTGAAAACTTTCTAATTATATTTTTCTCGTTTAATATGAATTCAGATTGCCGCACCTCTTGTGAAATTAATTGTTGCATTTTGTGCTTTTATAATTGATTCTTCTCTTTGGAGCTACAAACTGCCTGTGATTGGAAATATATGAGTAAGGACCTTGTTGAAAATTTAACATTATATATTTTTGTGGTGGAAACTGGGAAAGGAAGGATAGCCATAGTATAATAAGTACTAATGCCTCTGCAGTTTGCTGAGATTGTCATTTTGCTGTTTATGCCTTTAGTGAGTTTCTGTTTGGGATAGTACCCCTTAGGAAAATTGCCCCTCCTTGTTATGAGTATAGAGTTATAGATTACATCTTACAGATATATCTCTGGTATTCGCGGGTTAGTGAAACGAGAAAAGGGAAGAGAACTTGGACAGCCTGTTTTGATACATTTAATTTTTCTTTTAAGTGTTGTTATCCATTATTCCATTTCAAATGCTGATAGGGGAGAAATGGCCTGGATTGTTGATTTGGGAGTGATAAATCCCACACGGACTCAATGCCAGTTACTTTAACCAGTTCTATAAACATATTAGTGGATTCTACAATTTTTACACCTATTAGTAGGTTTGACTAAGGAAGTGTGGGGAAGAGCTTTTGTAATACCTGTAATTGTTCAGCTTGCAATTGCTTTTAAAAGAGTGTTTGGGTTTAGTGGCAGATATTTTCCTTTCGAATCTTTAGATGCTGAGATAGTAACACACATGTTGAGCAACTAAATATTTGTTAGTGCGTAGTATCTAAATATTATGTGGTGTGATTAGTTAAGTTAAAAGTCAATTCTCTTATTTTGAAACTTAGCTGAAGTAAAAGTTTTTGTTGACGCCGTTACCTTTTGGTCCCCTTCCCCTCAATGAAAAACAGAAAAATGATGTTTATTGATGCAGAAATAAATAAACACCTCTGAAAATTTAGATGTTTCTTTTGCTTACTGCAGTTGCTGGAACCTCTAATCGTCCTCGAACATTTAAACAGGTTCTATTTTGCATCCTTCTCTCGTCAATCGTTTGCTTTTTTTTTCTCCTCACAATTCACAAGCATACACACATGTGACCACTTACGAACAGATTAGTTTTTTTTTATTGAGTATCCATTGCAACAATTCGTTTTTATATGCAGATGGTGTTATTAAGTTGTGCTCCATTTTTTTTATGTCTTTTGATTTGTTTTACATGGCCATTCTCTTCAAAACCTTTTTAGAAAGAAGCTGAGCATGTAGAAGAAGAATCTGAGGAAGCATCTGGCAATGAATCTGGTGAAGAATCTGAAGAAGAAGAAGCTGCTGTTAGTATCTCATTGTCATTACTTATATAGATGAATTTCATCTTTCTTTAAAAGGTTTTGCTTGTAGTTGTGGTCTTCTTCCCTTTAAAAATAAATTTACTGGCTTGCTGTTATATAATGTATGCAGAAGAATAAAGGTACCCAAGGGATTATTGAGATTGAAAACCCTAACTTAGTCAAGCAGAAGAGCGTGAAAGCTAGAGATGTTGATGTGAGTTCAACTTAACATTTTTGGTTCTTACATACTTATAATTATAGTAAGTTGAAAGAATAATACTATTTTATCGTGGGTGCAGGTTGGAAAAACAACTGAACTTTCAAGGCGTGAAAGGTTTGCCATTTTTCATTTACTTTTTGTTTAAAGGGGGGAGGGTATAAAATCACACACTTAAAGAGGGTGTTATTATATTAAATGGTGCGTAACATTTTTTTTTTTTTTTTGTTTTTTGTCTAATTCTTTATGTTCCATGTTGGGACTTGGAGAGTATTGAAAGTGAAACTTTTTTATCATGTTTTCTGACCACGTTTGAATTTCCCACCTGTTTGTAGGGAGGAGCTAGAGAAACAGAGAGCTCACGAGCGCTACATGAGGCTGCAAGAGCAAGGAAAAACAGAGCAAGCTAGGAAAGATTTAGGTACTGGTAGCTCTTGAGATAGTGTCTCTAAATATGTGTGTTTTTTTTTTACATCTCTTTTTTATTTTGATTCACATGTAATCTATTGTTTAATTGGTATGGGGAGAACATTAAGCTGTATGAATTCGGTGAAATAAAATATGCACTGCAGGGAGAAATGTTCTATTATGAGGAGGGGCTTTAGTTTCCGACGATTAATGTTTAGTTTTCTCGTCATGCAGAACGTTTAGGTCTTATACGCCAGCAAAGGGCTGAAGCTGCTAAAAAGCGAGAAGAAGAGAAAGCTGGTAAGCTCTAAGATAATTCTTGTTCTGCTTACTGTATTCTGATATCTAAAAGCTTGAAAGTTGAAACTAATGACTAAACCTGTTTCAGCCAAAGAGCAGAAGAAGGTCGAAGCACGCAAGTGAATTCCGTGTAGAATGTCACGTGGCGTACCTATAGCTTTACTCCAATTAGTAGGAGAAATATGTGCTCTTACTACTACTACACTTAAAGTTCAACACATTGTGTCTATTTAACTTTATAATGAATACTATTACCGTATTACCATCCCAAATTGGTAACATGTAATGCAATTATTTCCGCATTCTATGGTTTGAAATATTATTAATTATAGATGTTTTTCTCCACATAGCCAAGGGAGCAGTTTCTCGTTCTGTATCCTTTGGCACCTCCATCTGTCTTTTTTCTAATATCGTTTTCCCTTGTGCGCACTGCGTGTGTATATGGGGTGATGTTAATTTCAAAACTTTAGAGGAAACAAATTAAATAAGAATATATTCAAGGCTGCCTTAGCCATACATATCATTGAACATTGAATTGTACTATACTGTATTTAGTTTGCTACAGTTCAGAAAGTGCCATTTGTAAGAGGTTTACGTATCACTTAAAAAAGTTGTGGAAGTACTAATGTATTGTATTGTATTGTATTGTTGTAAGAATGCATTAAGAAAATGATAAAGGACAATAATGAAATTAAAGCTGGGTTGGCAATGGCAATAGCCGGCAACAAAATCGAAGAAAGGCCGGTAAGTGAAGCGTAACGTTTATATACTCATTCGTGGAAACTTAGTATGTAAACCTTAGTCAACGTGCAATTGAATTGATGATCCTTATGTTTAGTTGCACTTAATTATTCATCAAAAATTATGATTAAACTCACCCTACATCTAATTGTCTCAAATTTTTTATATATCAAATTCAAATAGATTAAATTTGCATACTTGGTCAACTACGGCCCGGAAATTTGGATCAACAGAAATTATATTTTTCTTTTGTAAGAAGAAAAGTAGAATAAAATAAATTGATTGATAATATATAATATTTTTAGTCTCACACACATTGTATCCTCAACTCTTATTAATTTAAGCTGCTAATATAAAACTACTATAGATTTTTTTTTTTTTAAATTATATGATTCTTTCACTCTAAGAAAATTATATGTTTTAAGGTTTAATTAAGAACAAAACTACTCATGTCATGCCAGAAACACGATTACTTATCAACTTAAAAGTGTTTGATCTCTTAAATACAACTTATAAACACAAGCAAGGTGGATATGAATTTGGGCTTTTTGTTTAATAATTATTAGTAGGATTGAGTTGACCAACTCCTTTAGCTAACATTTTTGAATAAGAATTGGTAACCACCATGCGAATAAACAAAAAACAAGTTCACCTTGAAAAGGGTTTCACATAACGGATAATAAGAGCTTTGCATTTTTTTTTTTTGTAAAATTAAAATTAAGGGTGAGTGATGGTGGCCGAGTTTAAGACAGAGAAAACATTCAAACTCAAAGAGCGTTTACGTGCTAAGATCATGTCTTGCTCCACTTGATCAATCCTTTTAAGTTAAGGCTTTGCGTGAATTTTGATTTCACATTTAAATTAGATAAATATAAACTCTTTATACAATTAAAAATAATTTTTATATTTTCTATTCATATTTAACTTAATTTAACGTTAATACAAACACAGAACATCTTTCCTATTCTATTCCACCTTAGAACTTTGTCTCTGTCTCTGTCCATAGCTAACCTATAGCCTATAGGCAAACCTGGAGAAAGTCAGCGTTCCCACTTTTTTTCGTCAAGTACCAACTCTTTTGATAGTGGGAAATTTTAATGTCATATAAGTAAAGTAATAATGTAGTTTAATTAATTATAAAATGTGCTATAGATATTGAATTCGCTCGTGTGTTGAATTGTAATGCCTACATCTCATGATAACAAAAAATATTACAGCTAGGGGTTTATAATCCGGTTCGTCTTTCGGGTCGACTTGGTCTCAAGTGATTTGGACCGTGTTTAATATTATCCATTTTAAGTTTTGGATCGGGTTCGGGTCCTATTTGGTAGCCTTGTATTCGGTTAGGATTGAGTTTGAGTCCACTTTCGAGTTACCCTAACTTGTCCCTGTGCTATATATTATTATGTATTTTTTATTTTTCATCTTATACTTTATTGTTTTCTGTCATTATTTACTATACTTTTTTTAAAATATTTGTTTTAATAATGTAATTCATAATTATCAAATATCAAGAATTTTCTTTGATATGTAAAGTGCGTCTATAGGGGTTCGAACTGAGGACCTGCTACTCAAAGTGGCATAAGGAGCATAAGGAGGAGCTCTTTGAGCTGAAGGAGAGGGGTTCGATCTCCGATGGGGTAGAATTAGGAGTAGTGTAGTGTGGGGGTGTATGTGTTTGACCGATTAAAAAAAACATAAAATTTTACCAATAAATATTTTTTTCTTTAAATCTACAATAATGAGTTATATCCTCGTATATATTTTATTTATTTATTTTTTTAAATTAGGAATCAACGTTATTATAATTGATCTTAAATATTAATTTTATTATGAATTACCGACAGCCGCAAGTTATATCTAAAATTATGACTTAATTATATATTATTGTAATATATTATATTAAGTTGTATGTCTGAGTCAATTCGGCATTGTCCTTTTTAACCTGACCTTAATTGGACCCGTATATCTTTGGGTTTTATCGGATTTATGGCCAGGTTCAGGCCTGCATAATTAACCCGGACTATGTTTAGGGCCGGATGAGAGACGAGTATAACGCGTCCCAATTAACCCGTCCTACGAATACCCCATTAAAATTTAAAGAATTTCATGAGTCTAAGTATATATGATAAAAAAATAAAATAGAGTGATTCTTTTCGGATATATATTGGAACCCCACTTTTTATTTGTGTATGAGTGTACAAGTACTTCTCAACTATAAATATAATAGTAAAATAAAATAAAATAAATATCAATTATAATGTTTCGTAAGAATATCACAATATTTGTCACCTCCAAAACCCAAGTGATGTACCATAAATGTCACAAGTAAGAATCAAGAAGGCATAACTATTTATTTCACACCCTTTTCTAGCTGTACCACACTATAAATGAGTTCTATAATTCAGTTGTTAAAAAGACGTTCATTTTAGTTTTAGAATTCATTTAAAATGAATTACTGCAATCTAGAACCTGAGTAAAGTGTGATGTGTCTGATATCACGTGACGCTAATAGTTAATGCCGAATTAAGAGTGGTGTTTGTTATAAAATTTCTTTCTTTTTCAGCGTTTATGAACTATCTTTGATATCTGACTTTTACAATTTACACTCACAAGAGGAGAAGTTGATGTGATAAAAAGAAAATAAAAAATACAAAATATAATAAAAATACTAACTAATAACTATTATTTTTGTCTGGTACAAACAAGATGTCCCCGTGGCGGTTACCTAGGTTGCCCCTCCAACATGCTCAAATACAAATATGAGAAGCTACTTAAAGCCTGTCCAAACAACTATGCAATTTTCTAAGCTTTGAATCTCTCAAAACAAGAAAAACCTTTTTGTTTATAATCTGCTCTCCATTCCGTGTGCCTAGTTGTACAAAGGGCAGATTCAGTTTAACTTATTCATATTTCAGATTCTTAGGTTGAACATGCTGTTAATAATAATAAATTTATTATTATTATAATTATAATTATCACCTTTATCATCATCATGGACGGCAAGCTAGTTGGTCAATTGTCTTATAGCATAAGGTTATTTAATTTCAATATAATTTTATCTTGGAATAAAAAACACAAGGTGAGTTTGTATAGATGAAGCATTATCCTATTCAGATGCCAATTTACTATTACCAATCTGATAGTGTTCATCTCCCCTCTTAAAAAATGAGAGTAAAAATCCCTTTATTTTCATTCCCTTTTCTTTACATGATTACATCATCAATAATTTTTAATATTAAAGGTGTGCTGATGAATGAAAGGCAGCAAAATATACCTTTGTTTAGGTGATCGTTTATTTCAACACTTGATGTTTTGTTGTAGCTATCTTCTATGGGAAAATTGATTGAAAAGGATAGAGAGGGAAATAGAAAGCAATCAAATTGGAAAGACTCTACCAAAAGTAAATAGACAGCTCTGTTGTTCATTACCAATTCTTGTTGAAATATAATAATAACAATATGATTTCATTATAGAATATAGACTTTATGGCTAGTGGCCAGCGAGTGACAATTTTTTTTTTAAAAAAATTATTTTGGATTTAATTCTCATTAATTCTAACAGTTGAAATTAATTGCAAAAGTCATTGACTTAGTAAACGGTATTAGTTAGCCATATTATAGACGCGTCTAGCCTACCATTGTCTTTTGATTCAGTTTTATCATACTTCTGAGACCTTGTTAATTAATTTCAATGTTTAAAGATTATGGACTATTTCTCTACTTTGATTATTTGGTGATCCTTTCTTCTTTCATCTCAAAGTTTCGATAATTGATTTTCTGATACAAGCATCAGAAAATATTTTAGAGTAATGGAGGACCAACAATATAAAGTGTTTCTTCTGCTTCTGCTGCTTCTTTTCCAAGTTCTGCTTGTAGCAGCTCAGACAGACAGTAGAGACTGTAAGTTCAATTCAACTTTTTTGATATTTTGATCTTTGTTTAGTCTTATATGTATATTTGTAATTATAATTCTTAGTTTATATTCATTCACCTATAAGAAAAAAAAAACAATTTGTTTTTTCTCTAGAATTAATTGTTTCCAGACAAGCATGCAGTTTATTTTTTGACAAGATTTTTTTCAATGCAAATTGCAATGCTGCAGTTTCCGGCCTGACATCTCTGACGCAATCGTGGAGTAACAAACCATCAAATTGGGTAGGTAATGATCCTTGTGGCGCTCGTTGGGATGGAATTCGCTGCTCCAATTCGAGAATTACACAATTGTTAGTTCTTTGTTTCTTTGGCCTCTTCAAACTGATTTCTTAGTACTTTCTATTTTTTTATAAAAAAAAAAAAAAGATATGAAAAGAGTTGTATTATTTTCAGGAAACTAGCAGGGTTGAATTTGGTAGGCCAGCTTACTTCTGCAATCCAGTCTTTATCTGAACTAGACACTTTGTAAGTTATCTACTTCTCATATATGTTAATGTGACCATTAAGTTGAAATTCTTCTTCCAACCCTCACATGATTAAATGTTACTCAACTTTTGATTAAGTTGTTTTGTTCATATAGGGATCTTTCTTACAACACAGGTTTGACAGGAACAATTCCACCAGAAATTGGGAATTTGAGAAAGCTAAAATCTCTGTAAGGAAAGCAGTTTATTTTGTGATATATTATTTGAATTTTAAATAGAAACTGAATTGCGTTGATATTTTTGCTGTCTAGTTTCTTTTCTGTCACTTTTACCTTACAAAATATACCATGATTTTTATCTATTTCTTTTTTTTATCTGTTTTCCAGAGCATTGGTTGGTTGTGGTTTATTTGGTCCAATTCCAGATTCAATAGGATCCTTAAAGCAGCTCACCTTTCTGTAAGGATTTCATCTTAACAATTCTGCTACTACATTTATGTGAAAGTCTACACACACAAAAAATTATTTCCAATGTAACAAAGAATGATGCTTCATATCATGTTCTTTTCCTAAATCCATCCAAATTATCCTTGAAGCTAAAATGTTTCTCTTTTGGACTAACAAATTATGTGTTGGTTTTTCATGCAGAGCGCTGAATTCGAATCGGTTGAATGGAACTATACCACGCTCTCTTGGAAATCTAGCCAACATTGATTGGCTTGATCTTGCTGAAAACCAGCTTGAAGGGCCTATTCCTGTCTCTGATGACCAAGGAAGACCGGGTCTTGACATGCTCCTTAGGGCACAACACTTGTATGTCAAAAACTCTCACTTTTCAGTTCAGTTCAAATATTGTTTTACACTAATGTCATTGGATATTTTTCAGTTCACTGAATGACCTAAGATTATGTCCACTGCTTGCAGTCATATGGGAAGCAATAAGCTCTCAGGTCAAATACCACCAAAACTTTTCAACTCCAGTATGATTCTAGAACATGTGTAAGCCTCATTGTATTTTTTTCCTTTTTTTCTTGAACTTACAAACTATATTAAGGCATGGAAAATCAAGTGTCCCCCCATATCACAAAGTAAAAAATAGTAAAAATTTTCTAAAACATACAATTTTACTCATAAAATGACTTATACCTTCCTTACATTCTTTTTTCCAGGCTTTTTGATAGCAATCAACTAACAGGTGGTATTCCTAATACCCTTAGTAGTGTGAACACATTAGAGGTGGTGTAAGTACATTGACTTTATTCACACAATTATACTGTCTTTGAATTTCTTTTGAATTTTTTTTGTACTGAATATTTTCTCTTGATCACAGGCGATTTGATAGGAATCGGTTAAGCGGCCGAGTGCCTTCGAATTTCAACAGACTCGGAAAACTCAGTGAGCTGTAAGAAAACTAAAGAAACATGCCCTCTTATTAAGCTTCATATATTTATATATTTATCTATAAAAAGTTAAGAACTGAAGAACACATTTTGCTAATGAAAAGTACTGACAATATTTTTTCAGTTATTTATCTCACAATAACCTGAATGGATCTCTGCCGGATCTTACTGGAATGAATAGTCTCCTCTATGTGTAAGTACCAAAACAGTGACATTCTATTATATTTTATTAATTGCATCGAAATTAAATTAAGATGAAATATGTAAAATTAGTCATATAGCCTAGAAGAAATGCTTACAATTATAAACAATGTTTTCACTCCATGTACATTATGCAACAACAACATGCGAAGCATAGGCATGTGATTCATGCATGATATGTATATTGATTTTAATTTGCATATTTTTATGGAAAACTATCTGCAGGGATCTGAGCAACAATAGTTTCAACTCTTCTGATATTCCTCCATGGGTTTCAAGTCTGCAAGATCTCACAACTGTGTATGTTGTTCCCTCCTCCTCCTCCTCACACTACGTGTGCTGAACTTTAAAATTATGTAATCGGAACTAGATTGGGTTAAAAGGTGACAAAATTATGTAACTACAAAAAATAAAAATAAAAATTATCCATATAGTTAATTAAATTATTATTTATTGGCTAAATGAACAAATGATAATAGTTTCTAATGAATATTAAAATGTTGTAACAGGATACTTCGGGACAACCAGCTCAGTGGGACATTAAATCTTACCGGGGGCTACAGTAACAGTCTGCAACTCATTGATTTGCAGGATAATGAAATAACCGACTTCAAACCAGGAAACAATCCAATTAATTTTGAACTTGTGTAAGGCTTCATTGTTTATGATATCAGTTTCACATTAATTCTCTTAAACAAAATTAATTGAATTTATATTTGCAAGTAAATTATCACTTTTAACTTTCACATTGTATACATTTAAGGACAGTCATTTTAGCTCCTAAGACTAAAGAAATTTCAATAAAGTTGGAGATTAAAATGACTAACGTCTATAATTTGTAGACTTAACGTGGTGATTTACTCATATTTATTAAATTATTTGCATGGACTCACAGACTGCTGACTTTTCTTTTTTTGAGGCTGTTGTTATCTATTTTATTTTATTTATTTATTTTGCAGATTGGCTAGCAACCCATTTTGTCTTGAAAATGGAGTTTCTGAACAGAGTTACTGCAAAGTTCCTCAGATAATTCCCTCATATTCAACACCAACAAATAACTGTGCTCCTGCATCATGCACTTCGGATCAGATTTCTAGCCCAAACTGTGAATGTGCATATCCCTATTCTGGATTTCTGCAATCCAGAGCTCTTAGTTTCTCAAACTACAGTGACACAAGTTACTATAGGGATCTTGAGCAGACCCTCATGGACACTTTCAAAAACCAAAATATTCCAGTGGATTCAGTTTCTCTCAGTAACCCCTTCAGGAATTCAACTAGTGACAATTTTCAACTGACCCTCAATGTCTTCCCATCTCAAACTGATCGCTTCAATACAACTGGAGTTTTAAGCATTGCTTTTGTGCTTAGCAACCAAATTTACAAACCCCCAGAATTTTTCTCTCCTTACATCTTCAAGGGAGCTAATTATATGTACTATGGAGGTGATTCAGTTTTTCATTATGAGTAATTTTAATTTAGTACTTATCTTTTTAAAGAGTTTCACTTCATTCCTTAACTTTGGCAAAATTATGTTTTTAATCTTTAATTATTCATGTTAGTCCTCAGCTTTATAAAAAAGATTAGTCACACATAAGTCTTTAACTTTATAAAAATTGGAAAATGGTTCACATTAGTCACATAAAAAAGTATAATGAATTGTGAAGTTTGGAACTTGAGCGAAATTTCTTAAAAAATAAGGAGTCAACTGAAATACCCTTACAACATCAAGAATGGAAGTGATCATTTACTCGCTGTATTAGGAGCTAAAGTGCAGAAAGTTTTTGTCTTTTCAGTCTTGTAATGCTATTTCTTTTCACTGACAATGACATTATTATGTTACTTAGGAGAACCAAAAAAGTCAAAGTCAACAAATACAGGGGTTATAGTTGGTGCTGTAGTTGCTGTTTTGGTGTTTGTTGTACTAGCAATCCTTGCAGGGATGTATGCCATCCGCCAAAAGAGAAGAGCAAAAAGATCTGCAGAGTTGAACCCTTTTGGTAAGAAGTGATTGATTCAAGCTTGGTTGAATTTTGTCCCTTGCAAGAATTTTTCTGGTAGGCTCTTATTGAGTTTCAATGTGATTATAAATCCAGTAAATTGGGAAGTGAACAAGAACAGTGGCACTGCTCCTCAGTTAAAAGGAGCTCGATGGTTTTCATTTGAAGAGCTAAAGAAATACACCAACAACTTCTCAGAAGCCAATACTATTGGATCTGGAGGCTATGGAAAGGTTTTAACTTTTAATTAATGACATTTTATGACTAGACCTTCTTTTTTTTTCCAAACATGATTTCCTTGATGTACCTAAAAGAAATTCTATGGGTAAGCCTTCACTTTAGTTCTAAGATTTTATGCATCTATTATTTTATATTGTAAAAAATCTTTACTTTAGTTATTAAATTTGTAAAAATGTCATTCACAAAAGGAGCAGTGACATTTATAAAAGCCAAGGACTAGAGAAGAGTTTTGCGAAGTGTATGACTAAGATGACTCACGCATACAATCCTAAGAATAAAGTGAGGGTATACCCAAAATATTTATTTCATTTCACAATTAAATAACTTCTTTTTCTGACCCTTGCTTCAAAAATATCCATGCATTTCCTTTTCCCACAAATTATTCTCGTTTTGTTTACTGCTATGCATGATCTAATTAGTCCTCATTCACAAGGTTTACCAAGGTGTTCTTTCTACTGGGGAGCTGATTGCCATCAAACGAGCTGCAAAAGAATCCATGCAGGGTGCTGTTGAGTTCAAAACTGAGATTGAACTTTTATCAAGGGTCCATCATAAGAATCTTGTTGGCCTAGTGGGTTTCTGTTTTGAAAAGGGTGAACAAATGCTGGTGTATGAGTACATTCCAAATGGAACTTTAATGGATAGTCTTTCAGGTACTTCCAATTCCTTCACCAGTTCATGGAAATGTTTAAATATGATTAAGGGAGTATTTGTATTCGCGTCAAATCAAGATAATTGTGGATCCGAAGTGTAAAAGCTAGTCTTACTTGCGATGGATCCACATTCATACTAACTTGTAGATGAATACAACTACAGAAACCAATTCAAAGGTTCAATAAAGCAATGACCTTGAAGTAGCCTGATACATTTATTAATTAATTTTCTTTGTTTGAATTTGTTAATGCAGGAAAATCAGGGATCTGGATGGATTGGATAAGGAGGCTGAAAGTAGCATTGGGTGCAGCTAGGGGTCTGGCCTATCTTCATGAACTTGCTGATCCACCAATCATACACAGGGACATTAAATCAGGGAATATCCTACTTGATAATCACCTCAATGCAAAAGTTGCAGATTTTGGTCTCTCCAAACTTCTTGTTGATAGTGAAAGGGGCCATGTCACTACTCAAGTCAAAGGAACAATGGTTTGTATAGAATGCTTTTTAATTCTACTTTATGAACCAGCCATACATCTTTGTTTAAAACGGATATTAAGTTTAATAATGACTAATTTAATGTTAATAGTTCAAATTGTTTGTCACCTTTAAATTTTCATACACATGAAATCAGCTTTTAGATTTAGCTACACAATCAAACCAGTTTGTACAAATGTCTATTTGGATGATGTGTTTTGGAATTGTAGAAAATTCATGAGGTGCATAGTGCTTAGTAATGTAAACATCCAAACAACAAATTTTACAGTGAAATATCTTAAATACTCTTGAAAATTACATTTCCCTATTCAAATGATCTAGCCAAACACAAGTTGAGGGGAAAAAAGACTTTTATGAATTGCTTGGCATAGTGCTTAGTATGTAAACAACCTTATAACTGTTTGAAGAAAGTTTCTGTTCAATAATGCAGAAAGTGAAATCATATTTTGATTAAAATTCAGCTTTAAGCTAGATATTACAAGAGAGAAAACTGATGCAAATTCACTTCCTTTGATTCTGACAGGGATACTTGGATCCTGAATATTACATGACTCAGCAATTAACTGAAAAGAGCGATGTATATAGCTTTGGAGTGCTAATGCTGGAACTAGTAACAGCAAGAAGGCCAATAGAGCAAGGAAAGTACATTGTAAGAGAAGTAATGAGAGTGATGGATACATCAAAAGATTTATACAATCTTCATTCCATTCTAGATCCAACCATAATCAAAGCAACAAGTCCAAGGGGTTTAGAAAGGTTTGTGGGACTAGCAATGAGGTGTGTGAAGGAATATGCAGCTGAGAGACCTACAATGGCTGAGGTTGTTAAAGAGATTGAGAACATAATCGAGTTTGCTGGAGTGAATCCTAATTCTGAATCGGCTACAACGTCAGAAACTTATCAGGAAGCAAGTGGAGGGAATGTGCAACATCCTTATGGTGATGAAGATTTTAGCTATAGTGGAATTTTTCCATCAATAAGGGTAGAACCTCATTAAGTTTTGATATGTTTTGTTCTGTAATCCATTTCCCTCTTAGGATGCAATCATTGAGTTAGAGGTCTAGTTTGTAAATTTTGGATTCAAATGCCCATTGGAAAGGATGTGGATGGTATTCCCAGTTGTACCCACAAATATTCTAGTCTTCAAGATATTTGTCAATTTTTTTTTTTTTTTAATTGTTGTGATATTGGAATGTAAGTATACCATTGAAGGCTGGATTTTCAGAAGACAGCAAGTGTGCTTTTCTCTCCTATTTTCATGAACAAGCATTGCAAGTTTGACTAAGTCATCACTTAGCTGAGGACAGACAAAACTAATCATGTTGTAGCTGTTAATTACGCTCCCTTAATCACCAAAGGTGTCAAGATTTGTTCATGTAGGACGACTTCAAAACTTGACATCTAAAACCAAGGACAAACGAATCACAATCCTAGATATTGTACATCCAAGAGCAATCTGTTTTAGTTGTGTGCAATTAAAAGATTTTGTGGAAGAGGTTATACCATTTCGTGACTTTCCTGCCCAAAAATGATTAGTCTTCAAATGTTATTATCGGTTAGAAATACCTCAACGAAAAAAAAAACGCAATGTTACTTAGATAAAATCAATTCATATAACATAACACACATGAACTTGCACTTAAAGCGTCTAGGCACATTTTATCCACAAAAATATCGTTGCTGCCTTGTTGGATTTTAGAAATCTGATATTCAAGAACAATAATAATTAACCCAAACTTTTAGTAATTAATAGTTTAAAATTTTATAAATAAAAAACATATTTACCATTAAATGATAAAGTCACATATCATAAGAACAAGAAAAAAAAAAAAAGATGTCAAACGTACATTTGTAAATTGTAATGTTGAATAATTTTTCATCAAATGATTTATCACATAAATAAACAAATTAGTGTTTATAAAAAATTAAAAATTGTAGTATTATCTACGAAAGAATTAAATTATGTAAGAATACTGATGTCGTGGTAATCTTATAACAGTGGCTCAATAGATATAGACACCGCTTGAAATCCAACCAAAGCAATCACTGAAAGTGAACTATAGCTGCTTCCACCATGTCTGAAACAAACCCCAAATCCAATTACCCTTCTTCTTCTTCGTCTTCAAGTGGGGTTCCGATAGAACCTGATCATCATGGGTCGACCAAATTTTCAGGGCACAAGAAGCATAGTATCAACCCACCAGAAACATCGATTCCAGATGCAGCAACACTGAGAGATCAATGGAGATATGCCATCAGACAATACAGCAAATGGTACTCTCACGCTTGGGGCACTGCCATTCTCGCTGGCTCTGCCTTCTTCGCCCTTGGTTGGGCCATCAAGGGTGAAAACCCCTTAAACTCTTTTCGCTCTAACGACCCTTCTCCTTCTCAGTCCCAAGAACAATCTCGCCCTTGATCCAACCATGATGCGATATTCTCCTCCTTTTCCTCCTTGTGTAGGTAAGTTGCTCCACTTTCATGTTCTTTTTTCATTGGAGTATCTGAAGATTTCATTTTATTCTTTCTTAATCCATTTTAATTTAAATTAAAAAAAATGACATTTCGTTGATTGGGGATTATAGAGATTTTGAATTGGGCTTTTGGGAGTCAGAAAATTCGATTGAAGGTGTTTTGTTGAACTAGACCTATTTTGGGGATGAAATATACGTTAGGGCAAGTGAATTTGTGATTTGTGAAGTAGTTGTTGGCTAAATGAATAGCAATTAGATATGAACATTGATGTAAAAGTGGGTTCCATGAGTGTTTTTAAGTGTTGCCTGTCTTCCAATGGTGTAATCTATGTCCACTGCTGTGGTCTATGAAGATAAAGGTGATACTGATATCGATGTTACAATTCAATTATATATGGTATTTCTGTTTATGAACATTGTATATATATGAATAAATGTTTGTGACATTACTGTCCATAATGGTAATCATATTACAAACATGTCCTATGAATAGTAAGTGACCTACGGCTTCTGGATTGCTACACCTGTCACGCTAAAATAGTTTTGAAGGAATGCATGCATTGGTTATGCTTGGTTGGAAACTTGGAATTAAATTGGGCTAGTAAAAAATGCTTATGTGTTTGGAATTCATAAAGCCTAAAACACTTCACTCCAATCTAGCACAGCCGAAGATATTTATTTTGCTGAACTAATCAATTGTGGAAACCTCTTTCTTTTTGTGCACTAATGAAATGATCATGCATATGCTATGTCCGTTTGAAATTTCAGCCATATATGTTCCATTTTTATTTTATGAATTTCATATTCAAATCGAAAATGATGTTTCAAATCAGGAGAAGCCTGAATCGACAATGCCCGGGAAGAAGTTCATTGCAGAAGAATTGGTGTTCTTTCTTTACCATATTGCCTTCATGTTTGTTAGATTAACTTACCTCAGCATTTGCATAAATTAAATGTTTGTATTACATCCTCATTTGTTCATAAAGACATTATATTGCAGATGCGATAGTTGCAGGAATCAAGCCAAATAAGAAGTTAAGAACTGCTTACGGTTGACCTAATAGTGCCTCTCGCCTTGATTGCGATGGTCTATGGGAGTTTGATGTATATTATGGAGTCAAGTGACACACTTGTTATTTTGCTTCCCTTAACTTAGTTCTTGCCGCGTTTTAATATGGATAAGCCAAAACTTTGTACATATTCAAAATGCTTCATCCCAACTTGTGGGTGATGAGGGTTCAGTTTGGTTCCGTTTGATGTTCAAACTTAAAACCAAAATAGTTTTCATTGGTTTTTGAGTTTTTTTAATAAACTTACTTTTCAATTTTGGATTGTATTTCAAATTATTAGGTCATCACTTTTCAAATGTGTGCCACTACTCTCTTGTGGGAAACTGTTTAATATCCTGTGCCTAGTTGCACTTTTAAAGACTAATACCAACGCTGTAGATTGATCTTGTGGCTAGAAGAGCAAAGTTTTACATAGCAACTCTGGAAGAGTTCGAATTTATATAGGAACAATTTCGCTTATATAAAAAAAGAAATTCAGATCAATGCTGCTATGCATGTTATTTTGGTTTTTTCATGATACTTATTATATACTAATAGAAAGTGTTTTGACCTTCTCAAATTTTGGAGAACATTTCATTTGAAATAATAAATGAATAAAAGGAACTCGCCATTGTCTGGCTAACAGTCAACTAGTACTTTACAGAATTCTCGTTTCAGCATTTGGTTTCCTGTTAATATGACACTCCTATCCCATGTTTATTATTATTTTTTAAATAATAATAAATAAACTGAGGATGAAAAGTTTCAGAATACATGTGATTGTGAAACTAGAACGAGTTAGTCCAACAAAACTACTAAAGTATTGAATGACAACATTATTGTATACAAACAAACCCGATTTTTAGATAGCATTTCTGGCGACTAGGACGAAGATTTATTTCTTCTCAAATAAAAAGAAAAGGCTATTTTTCTTTGCTTTTGGAGTTATTCTACTTTCAGTTTTAAGCTACACAAATGTAACAAACTGGAGCTCTTTTTACCACCTCCAGATTTTAACTTTTGAATCGTGCCCAACATTCATTTTTTTGCAGAAACAAAGCACTTACCAGCACATTATAAATTTAACTCTTAGCACAACAACAACAACAATAATAATAATAATAATAATAATAATATAAATAAATAAATATGGTCAGAATTCGCATGCATGTAGAAAACAACAAAAAAAAATGAAGAAACCTAGGGAAATATTCGATAAATCTGAAATCAGAAAAATGAATACCTTCATGAAACACAACAAAATAGGAATCAAGCAAAATGACAGTGCATGTTTTCTAAACATCTGACTAATAAATAATATTGAAAATATTTCTCTACAGACTAAATCTGAATGTTTAGAGAGTGGTTCTCTCTAGACAATCATTTTCAAGCTGTAAGGCTGACCTCTACATGGATATGAACAGGCCTAAGTTTAAACGAAAAAATACATATATTTTTTCTGCATGGTCAAGCAGAGCAACACCCACCTTTCTTCACCGCCGATACATCATCGCGAGCCCCAACATTAATTGTCTGTCCTTTTGGTAATGCAGCTGGATCATCGCCAATGTCAAGGGCCTTCTTGCTCACAACACGATAGATCTGAGTCAGCACTTCAGTGAAGGCATTTTCAACATTCATTGACTCAAGCGCAGATGTTTCCATGAAAAATGTATTCTCTCGCTCTGCGAAAGTTGTGGCATCTTCCTCTGCAACCGCTCGCAGATGACGCAAGTCTGCTTTGTTCCCGACAAGCATCACCACAATGTTGGCATCTGTGTGATCTCTCAACTCCTTCAACCATCTCTCCACATTCTCAAATGTAACATGGCGAGTAACATCATAGACTAGTAAAGCACCAACAGCTCCTCGGTAATATGCACTTGTAATTGCTCGGTACCTTAAGTAAAGGAAAAAACAAATCAAGATATCTTATAAATATAAAAAAATTAGGTGATGTTACTGTAAAAATTCTAGTTGTGAAGTTTCATTACAGGATATCCACACTATTCGGGCATTTAATTATCGGTCAGTCTAAGAAACTAAATGATTCACCAGCTATCAATGTAATTCACGGGAAAAAGAAAATTGAACTTTATTTTCAATTTTTACATGCATTAGAGTGCACTCTCCTTAAGCAGCCTGCTATCTGTTATCATCTTTGGAAAGATGAAACCTAGCTGGAAAATAAAATAGTAATGACTCAAAGATCATCAACTTAGATATAGAAAAGCAGAATGGACAGGAACTACAAAATGAGCCAGTGCCATTTTGGAAACAAAGCAACAATACTAAAAGCATAGGAATATTGGATCTCTAAAAGCCAAATTTAACAAAAGAAGTTAAAATAAAAATTCATATTAACAGAAGCAGCTGTATAAATTAAACCACGCAGCTAAGCAGAGCATAGAAAGTAGAAACTAAATCCTAATGACACAGAATGCAACCAAATAAAGGAAATATACACTGCTTATATGTTTCACCAAAGCAGTGTTTCATTAGAAGGAAACCAACTTGAGAAGGTGACTGACATTTACTTTTGCTCATGACTTCAAGACTGCAACTCTTTAGTTAATTAGTTTGTTAAAAACATCACCATATTGACTATCTTTTAAGACACCACATGGCAACAAAATTCAGGCATCAGCGATAACTGATAGACATGTGATCATAATATTAACAACCCTACCCAGTAACACAGAATATGGTTCATAAACCTAGAGAGAATCAAGATAAGGTGTCTTAGTTGTCAGCGGAGGTTTCAACATTGCAATCATAACAATAATAGCACAAGTCATGATTTAGCCTTTTCCATTTCTTAGTAGCTAAACAATTATCAGAAACACCTAAATGTTCATCATGTTGTGGCAAACATAATAATAACACAACAATATAAGCCTTGTCCCACTAAATGAGGTTGGCTACATGGATCACACGACACCAATGTGCTCGGTTAAAGACCATATTTTCAAGATGCTGCAACCGTAATAATATTATTAAGATTTTCACAAATCAATCTTAAATACAAGGCTAGAAAACCTTCACATTTTAGCAACATCAGAATTTAAATTACAAAACGAAATCTTCAATGCAAGGACTTTACGAGTCATTTTGATATAACAAGCCAATTTCAAGCCCAAACATAAAAGAGTAAATCATACCAACAAAATGGTACAAAGGTAATTAGAGCGTCTTACTGATACTAACCCTAACTTGAGACACTGGTAATTTTGGCAAGCAAGATTATCCAAGTAATAACTACATATCTTTTATTGCTTAGTATATGTTCCTTGTACGTTACCACTTACCACCAACACTATTATCTCTTTCAAGATGCTACAAGCATGATTACAATAACAATGGCAACATGTTTACATATTGATATTAAGTGCATGACAACATAACTATCAACATCATGCAAATGGCATAGTTCAGATTCTTTCAATAAGAAATCAATGCAAAATGCTAGGATGTGTATGCTAATTCGAAATGAAAGGTGCAATGAGATCCAACAATAATATATGGCTACAACAAATTAAATCAAACCAGATTTTTATGTTACAATGCAATTTTCTAATCACTATGCATTTTCCCCCTTTTTCAAATCCAAAGACAACAGTGGAAAACAGAAATTCAAAAAAGCTTTTAGTGAATCTTCATATCTACCTATCAGCATAAAGGGTGCAGGAAAAATAGAGCAGCTAAAGAGCCATATACCAATTACAATCAAATAATGGACCTTCATAAATTTCAAACAAAAAATAAAACAAAAAAATACATCTTGGGCAATGGCTAACATACCCAACCAGAATGCAACAACCCAATTAAAACATGAAGAACGCGCACACACACACAGACAAAAACAGGAAAAAAAAATGAAGAACACAAGAGAGAATTGAGAAATGAAGAATCACCTTTCCTGACCAGCAGTATCCCAAATCTGAGCCTTGACAACCTTATCATCAACCTTAATGCTTCTGGTGGCAAATTCAACCCCAATGGTGGACTTGGATTCAAGGCTGAATTCGTTCTTCGTGAACCTCGACAAAAGGTTGGATTTTCCCACACCAGAATCCCCAATCAGAACCACCTTGAATAGATAATCGTAATCATCATCTGCTCTATACGCCCCCATTTTTCCACTCACAGCCCCCTTTTTCTCTCTGGTGTTTGGCTAGAGAGAAAATCAAGGAAAAAATTTATAATAGTATATGATTTTGATATGTTTGTTCTCCGGTCTCCGCAGATTCAAATGGGTTGCTGTGATCTTGTGAATCTATATGGAGTAATAATCAAAGAAACATACTTTGCGCTCAATCCAGATTTTGAACACCGTTAAAAAAAAGGGGGACTTTTGTTAACAATAGAAAGCTCATTGAAACAGCAATGCCAGAAATAAGGGATTTTTAGGGCTCCCTTTCATATAGGAATAGGAGTTTTTTCTTTCTGATAATTATTTTTAAAAAATATTATTCTTTTTCCTACTTGTTTCATGTAGTATTTATAACAATTATTCAAAAGTCACGTTAAAAAAGTTATTTTATTATTATTAATAATTAATAAAAATAGTAAGTAAAAGCCTTAATCATTTTCTTTACAAACATATCACGCGTTAACTTCTCTTTATTTTCAGCTGTTTCAAAAAAAAATATCACGCGTTAGCTTGGCAAATTGTTTTCAGGAATGCAATTTGGGTCCTCTTTATTAATTTCAGTTTTTCATGCTCTTTTAATTCAAATTCTAACTATTGATTATTTGATTATAACTTTTTAAGGTTTGTTTTTCAATAATAAATTATAAACTTAAATATATTTTTAGTTCCTTTAAAATATGGCTCTTTTGATTTTAGTCTCAATAAAAAAAAAATTTTGACTTAAGTCCTAAGCAATAATTTAATTATTAGTTTTAACCCCTCAAGTATAAAAATGAGTTTTGTGTCAAACACACATTTGATTAATTAATTATTTAATAAATTTAATTTAATAAATTAAATGATAAACATAGTAAAAATAAAATAAAAGAAAAAAATTATAAAAAGCAAAGAAAAAAAACAAAAAAACGAGTTTTAGTCCCCGTAAAGTAAAAAAACGAATTTTATGTCAAACACACATTCGATTAATCAATTATTTAATTAGTTTAATTTATTAAATTAAATGATAAAAATAGAAAAAAATAAAAAAAATTATAAAAACAAAAAAAAGAGTTTTTGTCTCTATAAAGTGAATAAACGAGTTTTGTGTCAAACACACATTTGATTAATCAATTATTTAATTAGTTTAATTTATTAAATTAAATGATTAAAAATAGTAAAAAAAAGAAAAAATAAAAAACAAAAAAAGAGTTTTGATCCCTATAAATATGTTTTTTCTTTGTTTTTTATTATTTTCTTTCTTTCTTTTTTTACTATTTTTATCATTTAATTTAATGAATTAAATTAATTAAATAATTGATTAATCAAATGTGTGTTTAGCACAAAACTCGTTTTTTTATTTTAGAGACTAAAACTAATAATTAAATTATTGTTGAGGGTTTAAGTCAAAAAAATTTTTATAAGGACTAAAATCAAAATAATCCTATTTTATAGAGATCAAAAATATATTTAAGCCTAAATTATATTAATGGTTAGAATTTGATAAATGAGGATGGAAAGAAAATTTAATGTAAATATTTCGAAGGAATGATGATAATAACAATTAAAGTGTCTAGCAATTAATTGTTTCACTGGAAAAAATCACAATTATAAAGGCGGTGTTTTTAGTGGTGATCAAAATCGCATAGGCACTTATATTTGGAGCGGATTGTTGCAACCGCCGATGAATTATTGACAGCATTAGCGGAAAATATTATAATATAAATTAGTTAATACATAGCATCATCAAAATTACGATAACAAGTAGTGGCATGTCCTTGGGACCTGGGTTTGAGATATGGTTGAGATATTTTTGTTTTCATAACGTCACAGTACCAACGGTTAAAAACCAACAAGTAAATATTTTTTCTGCGGTTTCTGGTACGAGTACCCCTGGCTCACCAAAACCGTTGAAATCAGTTTGGGGCGGACAAATTGGCTGCGGTTGTGTAAACCGCCGATAAATCCTTTAGTGGCAGTTTTAACCGCAAGTAAATTCGAAAAAAATCGATGTTAAAACCCGTTTATCTTGTAGTGTTTTATTATATCAACTAAGGATGACAATGAGTTGGGTCTAGGTAGGGTACTACTTAAGTAGTCGTCTCCATATCTGCGTTTTAAAAAAAATCCATGTACCCGACCCCATTCCTGTGTGGGTAGTGATTTTAATGCTTGTCCCCATATTTATATACCCGTACTCTGACCCAATACCCGTAGTTTAACTAAATAAAATACATTTTTCTTCTATTTTTGTTCTATAAACTACTAAAACAGGAGTTTTTTTTTTAATATTAAAATTTAAATACCCAAAAAAAAAAGAAATATATAAATTAATGAACAAACTATCTAAAATTTTGTTGATAATCATTTATCTAATTTCAATTTTAATGCATAAAGGCATAAGGTAATTAACTATAAAACATGATATAAATATAGTTTAGAATCTAAAGTTACGAAGTAAACAGTTACGAAAAATAATACAATTTTAAATTTAACATAATAATACTCATGTAAGTATTATGTGGAGCTCTCAAAGACTTTTCTATAAAAATTGAGTATATTAATATAATTTAGTTTTATGTTATGAAGTTGAAATCATTGAATGAAAGAATGGGCACTAGATAGGGTTGATGAGCATCTTAGTGACTTAGTCATTTTTTTTTAAAAAAAAGGCAATAAAGTGAAAGGATAAAAAGATTATAAAAATATCTAAGAACAATATAATTGATGTTTAATAAAAGAAGTGAAAAAACGCAATAGTTCTTACCATAATTTAATTGTTCAGGTAACATAATAATAAATAATAATAATTTGGGTAAATTGCAATAAACCCCTTGAGATTTGAGGAAATTGCACTCCACCCCAAACTTCACCAAAATTATCACTCCACCCAATTTTTTTAACCGTTGATTATTGATTGCTGATCTAGCTAACTTTTCAGTCGTTTCCATCTGTCACATCTACAAATTAAAGATATCAATTTGTTAAGTTTAAAAACTATTTTTAAGGCTGGTGTAGCAAACTGACGAGGCAAAAACGTTACTTAATACTGGTAGTGTTTCTGTCATGCTAGTTTGTCACATATGCAAGTTCTGGACCCTCAATTAACATTAAAAATTATTTTTAATACTTATGTGATAGATTGACGGGCCAAAAATACTAGTTAACTGACAAAATGGAACAAAGTGCAAATTTTGATGAAATTTAGAGTAGAGTGCAATTTCTCCAAACTTCAAAGAGAATTATTGTAATTTATTCTAATAATTTTTATATAATATTTATGTATACAAGTATATATGCGGCAAGGAGGGTACCCATACCTTTCCCCACTAAAAAGTACAGGTAATTAATTGGTTCGAGACCATTTCTCATTTTACTGAGTAAATATCCTCCATATAATAAGTAATCTAAATATCCTCCATGTAATAAGTAATCTATGCTGATACCTAATAGATTTGAGTTGGATTGTCATCCTTAATATCAACTCACACATTATGTCCTTATAATTTTAAATAATAAAAAAGTTGTTTTTCTTTTTTTGACATATTTGATCGATATACGATAGTTGCTTGATTTCCTTGAAATGAAGTTTTGGATGAGTCTTGTACATTAAAAACACCTTAAAAAAAAATTAAAATAAACCTCTACCCTTATGCGAATACTCTATTCGAACCACACCTTTTATTACCCCAATATAACTGATTTTTCTAACATTTTTTTTCTGTAAATTTTATATGAAGATCCTATTGCAAAATAGTTTCAGTAACACTAAAAAATGTTATTAAATCATTAAAAAAATTCTTTTTATATTTGTAATATTTTATACAAATGTTATACTCATAAAAATTATGTTGTTAAAAATTAATAATATTATAGTTTATATTATTTTTCTTTCAACAATATAACTTTTTTTTTTGTCAACAATTGAATATATTTTATATAAATGTATTTTTAAGAAAAAGAACATACAAACATAGACATTTGTTAGTTTTAATGGGCAGTAGAAACGTCATATATAATTTAGTGAAGAGTTGGGCCAGGCCCAAATGATAAAAGATCAGTGCATAGTGATTTACAAATCACAATCCACTCGCTCTAAGATCACTTTCTGATATTTTTCTCCTCCGATCAGAATCCCAACCAGATGTTATAACTTGAGAAAAATGATTTCCTTACACTCATTTTCTTTACATCTATCTTAATCGGCGTACAGTGTAAACTCGATCGAGGAGCTACGTAGTGCTTTTATATATATATATATATATATATATATATATATATAAAATTAAATATATATATATATATATATAAAATTAAAAAGAAGAAAAAACACTATTAGCTACTGTTATTTACGTTGTTATATATATATATATATATATATATATATATATATATATATATATATATATATACACACACGAAAGAACGCAACACGTAAAGCAATCAATAAAAAATAACGTAACTGTGCCTGATGAAGAAGCCAACCTGTATGTCTATGTGTCATCATCCTAATTTCCTCACTTTCTTTAATTTTGCCATTATGATCTTCGTTAGCCCTTTCTTTTTTGTTTTTGTTAAATGACACTAAGTTGTTAGTATTATAATTTCAGGGGACTAAAAATAAAATTGATTGTCAATCCTATTTTATAATTTTAGGGATGACGCATGTGTTACTCCATTGAAATACTAATATATATTTCGTAAATTGCAGTGCCATATAGCTGGTAACTGTTAAATAAGTAGGTAGATCTAGAGGTGTATGTGCATATATCCCAAAAGCAACCAACAAATTAGTTTCTGTTGTGATGAATTATATTGTACGTAAATATGAACAATATATAACTGTGTATAAAATATAAAGAGTATTTTTTATAAGCAACTACATTTTGATATATAACTTAACTTGTATAGATTGAAAATGATAGATAGCACGTTCAGCAAGGAAACTCGAAAGCACATGGATAACCCACCCACCCAGACATGATAAAAACCATCCATCCATATCATTTGAATATAATATAATAATAAAGATAGTTGGATTTAAACTAGTTACATATAGCTAGCTAATTTAGGGGGAGTTTAAGCAGCTATTACATAATATTTTTTGGGATAAGAAAGTCATGATATATGTATCCCTAGCTACTTGATCGAACAACATATATATAGAGGCAGTTGAAGTCATTCTCATGAGCAGTACAGTCAGTCATACACATAATGACAAAACATAACATACTATACTATACTAGCTAGAAAGTGACTGAAACACACACACACACACACACACATGCAACATCATATCATCACTTCATCAATCCTTCACCTTTAATTTTCACTTCTCCCATATCTGCATAATCACATTTATTAATATATTAATTAAAAACAAAAGTGCAATATATATAATAGCTAGAAGGAGTGTATGTATGTATGTATGTTAAGGTGCGCACCAAATAATAACATGCGCCATGTTGGAGTGATTGGAGAGTAAGACCCCATTGATTAGTTAGAACTGGTTGGCCATTGGCATGGATGAGTACCGCATCATCCCCAAATGCTTCTCTCACGTTGAAAGGTCCCGCGGCTACCTCAAATGCCACATCGTTGATAAATACCGTTGATCTCGCCGCAGCAGCAGGTGGATCTCCAACGCCTGAGGATACACCATATCATCAACTCATCATGTGCAAGTGAAAGTGCAAGTCAACAAATTAATACAGTTAAAGTCAACAAATACATTATTATTACTCCCACTCTCTCCTCCATCCCCTTCTCATTTTCAACCAAACCAATCACAACATACATACAATACAATACAATACAATACAACATTGCAAATTCTTCTAATTATGCTAAATGTTACCAAAAATACAAATATTTCACAAAAATTAAACCCATTTAATTTGATGTGAGGATTCTAATGCTCTATCATAGTACAATCACACGCTGGATTATAACCAACCAACAAATCATGATAACTGATGATTGTTCAAGTCAATTATAATTCATCTTTAATTTTTTAAAACTAAAAGAATAAGATAATTATTGAAGGCAAGAAACTATAAGTGCAGTTCTCACTAAACAAGACTACTGCATTCCTATCCTTAGTTGTGTGTATGTCAACAAGAACAAACAAAATTGATATACCTTGAAGATGAGGAATGATGGGGGATGGAACAGTAACGGTGGTATCAGCAATGGAAGGCACAACACTGTTAGTGTGAGTTGCTGTTGTTGTTGATGGAGTGACACAGAAATTAAGGAGTGGTGTACTCTGGTGCATGATTTTCAAGGATTTGTCATGTTGTTGTTCCTCTTTCTTTGAAGCTGCACCGCCATGGTTCATGATCTCACTAAGCAACAGACTAGTGCAAGGGCCAACACTCTGTTGTTGGCATTGAACAACGTTGGAGAGTTCAGAAAAGCAAAACCCTTGTGAAGATGGTGACGACGTCACCGGGAAGAAGAAAGCCTCGGGCGGTGCAGCAGCAGGCGGCGGTGTTGGTGATGGTGGAAGCAGGGTGGAGGTGTCTGCATTGTGAAAAAAGGAGGCGGTGGGAGAATTGGGTCCCACATCAGAGAAGCCAATTGAGAACACCTTGGTTGTGGGTGGTTTTGGTGTTTCTAATTTTGGGGAAGATTTGTCAGATGAATTGGAGGAATTAGAAGGTGCGGTGATTATCATTTGAGGAGGAGGGAGAGAGAGGGAAGTGTTGTTGTTGTTCTTTGATGAGTTTTGAAGGTGACGAAGCTTGTGTTTGCTTCTTGATTTGCGGTTCTGGAACCAATAGAAGACATTAGCATCACCGACTTGGCCAAATTCTTGCAACTGTGCCCTTATCTTCCTGATCTCATCCCTGGGTGGATTCACCATTCCAGAGTTGAATATTGCTTCCAGTATCCTAATCTGCTCTGGCTTAGGGTTCCACCTAGGCTTAGGGTCAGGAGTCCTTTCCTCTGCAGAAGAGTAAGGGGTTGTTCTGTGGCTGCAAGCAGCAGAGGAAGAGATGTCATGCTGCCATTGGTGAGGGTTGCAGGGCTTTGACTTGAACATGCTTGGCCAATGTCTATTAGATGAAGCCATGAAGATAGATAGATAGATATCAAAAACAGCGAACCAGTATGTATGTAGTCCTTTGATCTGATCTGATCTGATACTTTTGGTGTCAAAGTGATAAGTGATGAGGAAGAGGAAGAGGAACCCACACGGCCAACATATATATATATATATCCCCTTCTCTTCTTATATATAGCCTCTTCACCTACTCACTCTTTTTCTGTTACCATCAGTCATGTACTAGTATATGTACATGTATATAGAATAATAACAACATATTATTATGTATAATTAAATAATAATTAAATTGGCAAGTTAATATAAGATGAAAAACGAGATGCAACAGGAATCGCCTGTGAGAAAGGAAAGAGGGGGAAATTAAATAAATAAATAAATAAATAAAAAGTGAATGATAATATATATGACATAAGAGAGAGAGTAGTAGTACCATGTCTCCCATGCCATCCCCTGCTCTATATATTGTAGTATAGGTTGCATTAATTAATAGTGATAGGGGTTGGTTTTAATTTGTTTATTAAAGTAGTAGTAGAGTAAAGGAATTCCCCCCGGACGAGAAGCAAATGGAACATGGAAAGGAATACATGCTGGGGACTTAATTAGGAATCTTGTTTTCTTGCAGAGATATGGCAGAGAGAGAGAAAGAGAGAAAAGAGATGAGGTGGGGGGGGGGGGGGGGGGGGGGGTTCTGATCACTTTGTCTCTTTCTTTTTACTTCCTCATTTCTATGTGGGAAGAGATCGAAGACACTCTCTTCATCACTTACTGGACGGACTAGTATTAATGAAAGGGTCAAGAGATCAGTAGTTGAGTAGAAATAACTGAGATTGGATTATTCTAATGGGAAGTGGTTGTTGTGGGAATAAATACAGCTTCACTTCGGTTGGGAGATTCCTACGCACATAGCTACGGGATTCAATTCACTAATTTTTTTTTTAAATTTAATTTTGTTTTGTTTTGTTAGTTTGAAGGTCGGACACAAAAAATTTGAAATCATGTGATCACTTTATTAAAAAAATAAAGTATAAGATATTTTTATATATTGTAAATTTTATAGAAATATTTAATATTTTTTAGAAATATTTAATACTTTTTAAAAATACCTCATATTTTTTTTAGCAAAGTGACCACGTTATCTTCAACTTTTTTTTTCTACCTAAAAACTCCCTATTTTGTTTCATACTTCTCATTGACACAGATAAATACAACAAACTTTTTAAGTAAAATTATGGTGGAACGATAGTTAGTCTTATTATTATTTTAAAGTGTCTATTTTCTTTATAATATGAAGAAGATGAGAAGAAAAACATAAAATGATCTAAATCTTGGGATAAAAATCTTCATTATATACTATTCTCTTCATTTCAAAATAAAAATCACATTAAAAAAATAAAAACATAAAGATTAAGAAGAATATTTATTTTTTAAAAAATCTAACAAATAAATAAATGATGAATAAACTAAATTAATTTTTAATCTTTAACTTAAAAAGTTGCTCAATACTTATTGAGCAAAAGAAATAAAGAAAATTTTGTAAGGTGACCATTATTTTAAAATGGAGGGAGTAGCTTTGATCCTTTTATAGACTATTTAATATCTTGATTTTCTTAAACAATATATATATAATTTATTCATTTTACTCTTATTTAAAGTTAAATTTTTTAACAAATACATTAATTAAGACTTTGTTGAGGGCTTTATATTTAGGACTAACAATTTTTCTATAAAATGATCTTATATATAACACCGAAGTTATAGTTTAATCTTTTAAACATGTTAAATAGTATGATTTAAATTCTGATCGGGTGCTTGAAAAATGTTTTGCTATAATATAGACAAATTGTATCCACTTTGATAAACTTTTCAACTCAAATGAATTAGTGTGTGTTTGGTTTTCAGCTTCCCCAAAAGTACTTTTCAATTTGTGAAACTCAAGGCATGTTTGGATTAATTTTGGTTTTTAGTTTTTAAAAATTGTATTATAAAACAGTTTACAGAAAACCCTTTTTTAAAAAAGTGAGAAAAGTTTGCAATACAAATTTGTGTGTAAATTCAGAAAACTGAAAACTGAAAACCAAAACATGTTTTAGATGTTTTCATATTTTGGTTTTTAAATACTGAAAAACAAAAACTATTCTCGAAAACTGTTTTTGAAAACTAAACTGTCAAACGAGTTTTTCAGTTTTCTATTTTTAAAAACAGAAAACTATTTTTAAGAAGAGAAATCAAACAAACCCTTAGGGCTTGTTTGGAACAGTTTTGATTTTCAGTTTTTAAAAATTGTATTATAAAACAGTTTTTAAAAAAAGTGAGAGGAGTTTTCAATACAAGTTTGCGTGTAAATTCTGAAAACTGAAAACCAAGTTTTAGATGTTTTGGTATTTTAGTTTTTAAATACTAAAAAAACAAAAACTGTTTCCGAAAACTATTTTTGAAAACTCGACTGTCAAACGAGTTTTTTAGTATTCTGTTTTTAAAAACAGAAAACTGTTTTCAAAAAGAGATACTCTTCTAAATTTTTTTTTTGTTTTTTAGTTAGGCTCAATTGAGAAAACTGAGTTTGGCCCCCAAACTAGAGTTTTGGCTAATGAAAGGAAAATGTCTCTTTTCAGTTCAACAAACTTGAGTTATTTAGCATTTGTTGAGTCTATAAAAATACTTTGGCTAAAATTAACCAAAAAATATTTAATTTATCGAATGCACTTTTAATAAAAATATCTAAACATAATTTCTGTTAAAAGAATAGACTTTTAATTCAACTTACTTTCACTAAATTTACTTTAACACAAGCTAAGTTTTTGTCAATAAAAATTCAAACACACACTTAATCTTTGACCATGAGGAATGAGATACTTTTTTGAAGGTGTTTATTCCAAGATTTAGAAAGTCATTTTTAAGATCGTGAGATTCACATGTTTATTGGAAGATTTAGAAAAGAAACTCACAAGTATTATTTATTCCCATGACGTAGTTGTTTTGTATTTTTCATCACCTCTAGAAATATGGATAAATTATTTTTGTGTGAGAATATTGACAATTATTTGGTACTATTTGAACTTGTAACCATTACTTTTATTTTTTTATTTTATTTTATTATTTGAAATTCAAAAAACATTCTTATAGGTGGGACAATCTACAGCGAGAGAACCGTGTTCGAATCCCATCTATGTTAAATTTTTCGAGACCAGTGTCAGTCACGCAGTACGAACGAGATCAGTCTTATCCTAAAACTATGGAAAATGCGTAATCATAAAAAAAATTAAAATAAATACTTCGTGTTTTATAAAATGCCGGGTAATACGTAGTCATGTCTTGGAATACATACATTATTATGAAGAATAAATTAAAATGTGTAGAAATGCATTTTTTTTTGTTTACTAATATACTACATGTGAGTACGTATAAGAAGAAATAAGAATAGTGGGTGAGGTAGGGTGTATTCCAATTTGAAAGTCAACATTGAAGAAAGGGGTTTGTGTATTTGTATTTGATTGGAAAGCTAGCGGTGGATGGTGTGGTATTAGTGGCTTAGTAATTGCAACGTACTCCTAACTATTTTGGATTGACTCGAGGGATCTAATTTATTACTACTACTAAGCTCTTATAATTAATTATTCATTTTCGATCCACCATTTTGATTACATACGTAGTAATAATTTCTTCATATACACTTTCATTTCCACATTACCACTAGTAATTAACTTGATAATAAGGCGTTACGGTTCTGATTTGAGGATCGGTTCATGAACCTAGCTCTACATTATGAAATTTAATCAGATCCCCTTTAGTATTTCCTTCGCAATTACTAAGTGGCTCTCCATATGGACAACACCACAAGTACATGTTTAAAAAAATCTTGGGTAAAAATTGATTTTAAAGAGTTAAAATTGATTTTGATTGACAAATCAGGGTATATTTAGTTTGACGTTAGTAACGAGCTTATGAAGTTTTAGAATGGAAAATCACGAATTCTCATAAAATGAACGTAAAAGTAAAAAAAAAATGTTTTTGCGTTGCATTGGACTCCAATACTAAACCAAACATGCTACTTGCGATAAAAAAGAAATTAAATTTGAGAAAAAAATGTTTGGTACTCCAAACCCTTATACTCCCTGTAATGAAGTAGTTTTGCTTATAAAAAAAATTAGTTAAAATTTGAGAAAAAAAATACGAAAAAATTACAAAAATTAAATATATTATATAAAAAATGTAAGACTGAAATATTCGAAAAAATTGAAAAGGTGAAGTTGCACATTGCTCATGTATAAAAGATTAAAAGTATAATTATGACTTGGATTTATCATCATTAATTAAAAATAAACATTAAAAGATAGAGGAGTTTCACCTGTGAGACTTATTTTGCTAAATAATTTTTGATGTATTTCAATTTTTGTTAATCTAATGGTTAAATTCAAAGTTTCTACCATATAGACTACTTTTATTTTTGAAGTTTTATTAATAGATTGAATAATGCATATATAGATATATAGTACTAACTGGAGAAGTGGTTTGACTAATATATATGTATGAGAATAAGTTAATGTGGTACTTGGTTGGGTGAAAATATGTATGATACAAGGTTACGATTCAGCTGTCATTCTTTAAGAATGACCATACATACACTGTCACTGCACTCACTGCACTGCACTGGAAGATATATAGTATACTCACTCAAATCATGGTCATGGCTTGGAGAATAGAATAGACGTCAAGAAAAGAATCCGCACAACACAACCATCAACTCCTACATTGCTTTCCCACTTTCTTTTATTTTCTTTCTACCCAATTTTTATATTATCATAATGAATTAATAATAATAATAATGATAAGCCTAATTCTCTTAACCAAAAAAAAAAAAACATTCATGAGAGTTTGAATTCAATATTTCTTACTCAAGAGAATCAGCTATATATATATATATATATATGGAGTATATACACACCACTTGAACTAAGGATAGACTAAGTACTTGTGTTTTACTTAAATTTTATATTTAACATTTTAATTTTATTACTTTTAGTCTATTATATCACTCAATATATATTAAAATTTATTATAAAATCTCTGTAATAGTACCTATTTTTAATACATTTTGTTAAAAAAAATTATGTTACATCACTGACTTCGAGTCAACTACCAGTTAGTTTTCTACCACCTCCGTCCTATATTAAGTGTGGTTTTGGAAAAAAAATTTTGTCACACTTTAGATAGTATTTGACAGACGTATTTAAACAGAACAGAATATTGTGTATTGTTCAACATTTGATACATCAGCCAAGAAGAACTGGATAATTTGGTTCCATTGAAAAGAAAAGAACGGAAGAGCTAGAACAGAACAAAACACCTACCAAAGAATTATCATTATGTCAATTGAATCTTTTTTTATTAATTAAATAATATATATTTAAATTTCTTAAACCTTATATTATTTTTTTGACTAAAATATATATTTTTAAAAAAAAATTACATAATAAAAATACATTCAACATAATTTATATTTAATCATTAGTTTAAAAATATATTTAATAATTGTATTTATTGTTAAAAAAAAATTATTTAATAATTTAATTTTTTTCTTACAATATTAATACAAAAATTAATAAATTTTAAAATTATTATTTAATTATACTCATAATTTTAAAAAATAAATAAAATAATATATTATTTTATTTTTCATTCAATTTTGTATTTTCTACATTTTAATCTACACTAAATACAAAATAAGACAAATAGTCATGTTCTAATCCATGACAGCAAATACAGTACTACGATTTTGTTTTATTCCAATCCATTTCATTTTATTCTATACAGTTGTCAAATATTACCTTAATATTGTCAAATATTACCTTAATATGGAACTTACGGAGTATTTTATTTTTGTGAATACATTGCCTTTCCTTTCTTTTTTTTCTTTTCCCTTCCGTTTTCTTCTATTCTACTATCCTACTAGTATTCTATTTTTTCACTTTTTATTTTTTAAATATTTATTTAATTCATTAGACTTTTAATTCCTCGTTAATATCATTTTGAAATGTTTTACTGTAAACTTTTTACATCTCTTTTTACACTTTATATTCTAAAATAAATTATACAATTAAAAAATAATAAACCGTTTGAGATACTCAATTACGTACTGTACGTAGGAAGAATGATCATCAATTCCTTTCCTAGCAAATTAAATATTTCTCATAAAATATATTTAACAATTTCATTTATTACTTTTAGGACAGAAAAAATATTGTCAAAACAGAAATTAATAAAATCTTACTTAATTGATCAACATTCAACAACTTCTAAAAGAATTAAATAAATTGGCTTTATTTCCTGTTAAAAAGAAATGTTACATGAAATTAATTAATTTACAATACTATGATAAATAAATAATTTTGCATTACAAATTTTTAAAAGACAAAATTTAAAAAGTATAAATAAATTTAACAAACTAATTTTAATAACAAAAAAAAAGTCTCATTTTTTTACATCAAGAAGTTGGTTAAATGATGTATAATAGGGTATCAGTGTCTCACATTTAAGATGTTTTATGTTTGAACTCTCAATTGTCTTCTTTAAGTGACATAAAGATAAGTTTTTCAGTAAGTATTATTTGAGATGCATGTTAAAACATATATATATATATATATATATATATATATATATATATATATATATATATATATATTATATTATATTGTACCCTTGCCCTAAAATTTCTAGAAAAAAGGGTCTCAATATAAAATTCGGTTTATGACTCAATGAGCCGTGGGCTGACGACCTTGACAAAATAGTACTTCACCAACGTAAACACCATCAGCTAACTAGCTAGCAAAGTTTAATCAATGCAATAAATATGTAGCATTTAAGTTTAGACATTACTTGATCACAGAGATTCTAATGCAATATATTATTGTTGGGTACTTGGTGTTATAAATTTTTGTAAGTGTATATTAACACTTTTAAGTCTTAAACCAGTCACAATTCTACTCATCTGGTTTATTTGAAAAGAAAAAAGAAAGTTATATATGCTTTACCCCACAATCATATTATTACAACGTCAAGTAGGAGTTGAGATAATAGACATTTTATATTATAAGCACGAATTCTACTCGTTCAATTAAATGTCTTATAAAACCGCGAGATTCTGAAAATTAAAATGGACAATGCCTAAGTTTGTTTGTCTGGGTTTATGCCCAAATGACTAGCGCTAAAGGAGGGTTTAGGCCACTCTCTACTCTTCTGCACCGCCATAATCTATGGAGTTGTAGGCATATATATGTCGGAACAACTGGTGTTAGAAGGATGGCCATGACTTATCGAGTTGTAGGCATATATTCAATAGCATATTAAGTTTCACATCGAGTAAGAGTCGATGATAATTATTTTAGCTGCTGTAGTCGATTGGTTGAACTCATGTGGGAACAAAAGCTAGTATAGGAGTTCTTGAGTAATTATGGAGACAAATTAGAAAGTGAAGATGGTGATGTACTTATGTATGAATGCATTAAATATAAAGTTACAAGATGAGATGAGGAGAAAGCGAGACAAAAAAGTAAAGAAGAGAGTAAAATTATTTTGATAGTATCTAGTTAACTACACATAAACCTCTTTTTTCAATTCATAGGTGTTTTTATTATTATTATTATTATTTTTCTGACATAAGAAAAGGGGGGGACCATATGCATGGCGAATTGAAGTCCTCTTTGCTTTGGTCTGAATAATCTCTCATCTCATGGTCTCTGTTTAGGGCAGACAGACAGGAAACTAGGCAGAAAATTGGGACTACAATCGCATCAAACAACTTTAGAAACTGAAGTAGACCTTCCTGATAGCTACACCTTTACTTTTTTTCAACCTCATTTGGCGTTTTGGCCATTACTACCCCAACACACACTTTTTTATTATTATTATTATTTTCACAAATACTACCAAAGTACAAAACGTGCGCACGTAACTCTACTTTCTTCACAATTATCAGTTATTATCAATTATGAATGAAAATTCAACCAACCTATACTAGTAGTACTTGTATTGTAGTAGTATTTATTTAATATCCGTACTTTCCATTGCAGAGATACCCATTCCTTAGCTGCTATTTTTCTCTATGATGCCATTAATTATGATCTCTTTAATTTGCACTTGTAGTTCTACTACTTCTAGCTAGGTTCTGTACCACACACAGGGCTTCATCTTTTGCCCACGTTAATGCATACCATTCACTATAATCATCTCTCTCATAATCTTGTTTTATTTTATTTTATTTATTTTTCTCACAGATAAGAAATTGACACTTCATTAGAAAAACTCTAACATGAGGAAGAATATTAATATTAATTTTTAATTTGGTATATTTTTTTAACATGAAAGACATATAAAAAGACACTATCCTAATACAGATTATTACAATAGGCATAGAATTATAGAAATGCCATTGCATATTTATTGCTTTCATTCTTTGTTTTTTGTTTTTTTTTTTTCTGAATTACCAACTTTACGATTCATGAGTTTATATCTTGTTATCCGTTTTGTGGTTTCCTTTCTAATCATCTTTGGCTTTTTCTGTTCCCACCGTTCTGTCTGCACCAAAAATGAGAAGAAAATCAGTAAGTAATCTCATGGTGGACCACCTCTGTTGTGTTCTGTTTTGTTCTGTTCTGTTCTGTTCTGTAGTTCAGTCCTCGATCGATCTCCTCTGGCTCTGGCTAGCTATAACTCTATCTATACTTAATCTAAGTTGTTGAAGTTTCTTCCTCCCTGTTTTTTTCTCTGTCATGTCACTGTAATGACCATCCTCTGCCTCTGATAAAGGTTTCTGTAGCTGTAGGTTTCTTATTGGTTAGGATAACCATGATTATAGTTAGTTTTGAGTATCACACAAATACAAGTTCTAAATGATTGGAGACATTAACTTTTCAGTGATTATTTCAATCTATCTGCTTCTCATTGGGGTTTACCCATCCAGGGGTGAAAACAGTGATCCTATCATTCACTTTTCACCCTACGGCTTGTAAAACTCAAGGTAAAGAAAAAAAAAATAATGTAATTCAATTCTATTACAAGACTAATCACTTTTTATTTTATTTAACTTTAAATAAGAAAAACATTGGGTATCAATTTGTTTGATTTTCAGTTCTCTAAAAATAAGAGTACTTAAAAGTATATTAATTGAAAATCAAACAGAAACAAATAGTCAACTTCCCTAGTACTCTTTATTGATAGAGTGTGTGTTTGGATTGGCGTCGGATCACGTTAAATCACGTTAAGATAGATAAATCAATGATTGAGATAAATTTGGCACATAAGCCGAGGCGAATCCAATGAACGCAACAAAAAGTAGCGTTGAAGTGGATCCACATCCAAACATGCAAAGAATTGATGTTGCTGATGGAGAAAAATAAGTGAAATAGCAAAGTAAGAGGAGTTCCCCCACTCAATGTGAAAATTAATAAGTTGAGTGAACCCCACATTATTCACCGAAATAATAAGGATGAGGCGTTTTAGTTTTTAAGATTTAAAAATCTCTAAACCCCACATTAGTGCTTTTTTACTTATTTTTTAATGCAAGCAGTCTTGATATACATAGTGAAAAAGACTAATTAATTTAGTGTTTTTAAAATGTTAAAGATTGAAATGCCCTTTCCTACAATTACAGGGACAAACGTGGAGGCTTACTAGAAAATTTTGTTATGCATATAGAAGTGACTCTACTAATTACCTATAGTGAATATGAGAAATATGCAGATGATAATCAAGTACACTAGGAAGTAGGAAGGATAAAATAAATCTTGATAAGATAAATCATGCATAAAGAATAATAAGGTACTTGGATTAGGAGTATATTTGATTTGGCTTTTTTCACAAATTGGAGAACTGAAGAATTAGACAAGATAAATGTACTTGACAGAATCAACATGATGATCTGATTCTTATTTGAGTTTTCAACATTATACATCAAACCTTAACGTACAAAAGAAAATCAAATCTTGAATTAAAAGGTTCAAGTTCTTAATTAATGTAATGTACTTGTTGTTGTCAAATAAAAGATCACTTCAAAGCAAATGCAAAGTACATTTATATCAAACATAGACGGAATACTTCATACTTTATATACATAATAACAAGCTTTAAGTTTGTCAGCAGCCAGGAACAAACATACTTTGTGATTAGAGATTTAGAGTCAATATCTATTTGTCAAACACGAATATTTTGCTAAAAATGAAGCAAGATATTAGAACTTCAAAATCTATCACCTTCAGGTTAACATAAACACAGAACCAATAATAAAAAGTGGAAAGGAATGTATGAATAATTTTGCTTTTTGGTGTATATCTTATCAGCCGACAATCAAAGATTAATTTCTTTCTAAAGTTTATATAATCTGTTGTAACATTTTTTTTGTTATATGCACAGTTGGGATTCGACTCTAGGTTAGAGATTAGTGAGTTTTGTTGATAGTTGATTACTAAAGTTGAAATTGGCGTTGAGATAGCACATGATATCAATAAATGTTAGGGATTAATAATGTGTTTAATGAAAAAGAAGAGAAGAGATGGGTATGTGTGGTAGCTAAAGTTGCGCCAATGACAGTCACTAAATGCTAACATGCACGCAGTAAATACAGAGAACAGAACATGGTAATATATATTCATTCATTGCTTTAATTTTGTTGCACATGATGCCATCGCAATCCACATGACCTGATCCTCGTGCTTTTCTATTTTATTTTATATTTGGCACAGAAAATTTTGGAGTTAGAGACAGCAACTTATGCCACCTATTTATTTCGCCACTTCAAAACCTTATAATCAAAACAGTTATAGGTTTTAATTTGCTATGTTGTGTAGTAGTAGCAGTATTTCCTTTGAAGTCTATCCAAAATTACTTCACTGGTTTTCTGTTTGATTGAAGCTTTATACACGTGTTGTCAATCACAACGACCATTTCAGAGAAGAAATTGAGTGTTTACAGAGTAGCTAAATTAATTTTTAGCTAGATCAAAAAATTATCAACTTCCTAATTGTGTCTACCATAATTCAATATTCCATCGATAGTTTACTATTATCAGACAAGCTACTTCAATTAAAACTCAATATACTTTATTAATTATTATATATTTAATCTTTTTTATATAAATAGGAGTAAAAATATTTAAATCTAGAATATTGTGTATACTAATTTCAACCTATCAAACCATATTATATTGTTAAGAAAATATTGTCTTTTTATATTTTACAACTTTTTTACAAATATTATATAAACCCCCTTTTACTTTTTTTTTTTTGTTAAAAAATTTCCTTTTATGGGTCTACTAAAAAACCCTTTAAATATTTTTGCTTAACAAAATCCCTTTTAATTTTTTTTTTTACTCTAATTCCCTTTTAGTTTTTTTTTTTTTGAGTCAAAGGTAGAGTTTCATTCCTTCAATAAGAGATGGGTCATGTCCAATACAGATTCAAATTTAAACCAAATTTTTGGAAAAAAAAAACAAATTTAAGAGTAAGACAAAAATTAAGGTTTTGGCCCAAGATAAAAAACTAAATAGCAGCCCAATAGAAAAAAACTGTGAGGATGCTGAGCGTTGACCTCTTCTTTTTCTTTTTTCTTTTTATTTGGTAAAGGATGTTGACCTCTTCTAGTGTTCTAGTACTTGTATAATTTCGTCAATGTTCAAAAGAAAAAAGAAATACATAAATAAAGACGAAGCAGCTTGCAACCTTTGTATATTGGGCATGGGTTAACCGTTAATGGCATATTTTGATAGCTTCTACCTACATTAATCAAGTATTTTTTTTTTGTTCAAAGTTGTGTATTTAGGCCCAAAAATCACAAAGTCTTAAGTTCAAATCTCATCTAGTTTAATGTGTACAAAAAGGTTTTTTATTTATTTTTGTTTCCTTATTTTGAAGGCTTCTTTTCTTGAGAGGTGGCTCTTTTTTGAATTAGAGCAATTTTCGGTTTCATAATGTTGGTGTTTTCATTGAGAATTGTCTCTTAAGAAATTGATAATAGAGAAAAAAGATTTTATTAATTTTATTGATTATTTTCATGCATTACAACTCACTCATTATATAATACTAATTCTTTCTATTCTAAAATATTTCTATTGAGTTAGGTTGATTATAAATAACATTATAATTATTTATAAATTCTAATACATCATAATATCCTAATATGTAACACATTTTCAAAATTCTCAGAGATTTTGCTTTCTCCTCTTCATTTATTTTCTTTAATTTCATCATAGATGAAAGCCAGTTGAGTTTTAAGGTGTATCTAATATGTTTAACCACATATTTTAATTTTTTTACATGAAACTATAAAAATAGATCAGATGAGACAAAATATACGTGTACAAGCTTGAAGAACTTTATACATATAACATTTCTCAAATTAAAATCAAAAGGATATCGGGCATTGTTTTATTCATTCTGTTCCTCGTCAAGCTTTGAAGAACTTTATACAATTCAAACTCAATTTTGAATTGATTGCATTTAAAAAGGGAAGAGACTTTGGAAGATTAAAATTATAATTATGAAAGGACATTCAATACCAAACTTGGTTTTGTCTTCCTCTTGATACTCTTTTGAAAATGCCCAATTGCATTATCATGTTATTATATTATACTAAAAAATAAAGACGAGTTCGATGTAAAATTATACTATTCACTTTTCATTGGTCAAAATTTCAAACCATGCGAGTACTGGTTCTTCGGATGTGATATGATATGTCCATCCTTCGTCCCAATTCTTATTTTGTATTATAAAAATTGATTGTTGTTTATTTTATGAACTAAAATTTATTTTTAGATTAAATATATTTTTGTTACCCGAATTTTCTGTGAAAATTTATTTTTAGTTTTTGAATTTTAAAACATCGGTTTTTAGTCTATAAACTTTAAAAAAGATTGCTTTTAATTTCTACGTACATTTCATCTGAAGTGACAATCTGATCTGCTGACATATAGACTTGACGAAGGACTCTCAGTTTGCCACATGACAAATAATTATACAGAAGGACTAAAAGTAAACTTTTTAAAAATTTAGGATCTAAAAATAAATTCTCGCTAAAATTCAAGGACCAAAAATATATTTAACTCATTGTTTTTTTTCATATTTTATGAATTAATTTGATGAACAATATCGGTTGTTAGTTTTGAGGACAAAATCTTAATTTTTATAATTCTTGAGTATTTTGTTTTGCTGGCCAATGTAACATGTCATTTTTTAAAAAACTACTCTAATAAACAAGTTTCATAGGACAATTTTAAAATAAAATAAAATATGATTGAAATGAAAATGTTAAGAAATGAAAGTCTTAATGGGCAACCAAACAATTTGGCAAGTTTGATAATTAATAAAACTAAAGAAATGAAAAGTCAGAAACAAAGACTCGTATAGGACTTCTAGTAACCGTGGGATCCACCTGCTTTAATCAACATAAAGGCCTCGTCGGATGATGACGTCAAATATATAGAAAATCTTTCAAATCATGCCAAGCGCTGATGTCATCCATGAAGAAGACGTCTATATTGATGGCCTTCATGACGTCACTATTTACATAAATTTGAACTTTTTTTTCTTAATTATATTTAATATATATTTTTAATAATAAATATTGGGAGAGAGTCTCCTTTTAAAAGAAATTTTGCAAAATAAAATTATTTTATTTATAAAATTTTAAAAAACTAAATAAAGTTAACTATTTTTTAAATTAACATAACTTAATTATCTTTTATTTATATTTAATTAATACCTTATTACAGTAAGTAAATAGTACCAAATGGGACCTTTTAATTAACATAACATTAGATTGGGCCGTTGATCCCTTCGTGTGTGCGTTTCTCTTTTGTTAAGAACTCGTAGTTTAAATGGTACAAGAAAAAGTTCTTGAAATTTGAGGGGAGGGATTCAATCACCAATAAAAAAATTTATGAGTTAAATTTAAGAGTAGTGTAAAGATGTGTGTCTGATTGATAAAAAAACATGCCGCTTAGATGTTGAGCTGTCATATCTACTATTTTTGCCATTGGATTCCGTCACTAACTGCAAACATACCCCCACTCCCAATGAATTTTACTCCCTCGTGTTAGAAGATTTTGGTGATTGTTCGTATAAGATGTTCTAAAGTTTTCACAAAGTATTTATTCACTGTTTTTTTATTCGTACTTATTTAATATTTTAACTATTTTTTACTTTTTATTTATAATGAGAATAAAATTGAAATGTCATACAACATTTTAAAAACTTCAATAAAATTAACTAATTATTTTTATTGATACGTGTAAATTAATTAAAGATGTCCAATAAAAAGAATTGGAAGGTGTAACATTTATCATAGTTTTATGGATCTATTTTATAAATGAGTATCCTCTAAAAAATTATTTTTCATTAAGTTGACCTTTTTCATCATTAAATTATTTTTTAAAACATTATTTAATGTATTTTAATTTTTAAATGAGTACAATTACTTTAAATTAGAGAGAGTGTTGCGAATGAATCACATTCTACTTCATTTTGTTATTTTTAGTCTATACTCTTTTTAAATTATTTGAGCATAATCTAATAGAATTATATAAGAAAAATATAAATAGAAACATCTAACACACGTTTGAATTGTAACTATAAAAAAAAAAGACAATAGATTTCACTAATTTATCTGTCTCAAAGAGATTAGTGGCAGAGTGATTTATTTTGTTGGTCAATATAAAAAGTAAGCAATATTGTAAATATGATGGAGAGGCATGGCAATTATAAACCTAGTCCAGTCTTGAATTGTACGTGCCCCAAAAATCCATTCTCACTGCCACAAAATATTCTATGGCCCCACGTTTTCTCATTCCATAGATATTATAAGCAAGGCCATTACCACTTAACGCAACCTTCCCATTCCTTCAAGACACAGACTCAGAAAAAACAGAGAAAGAAAGAAGAAACCCATAAAAACCATGGTTTTATTTTCCCAATCGCAAACTTCAGAGTTACCATTCAACGAGAACGATTCACAAGACATGGTGATCTACCAAGTTCTGAACGAGGCCAATTCTCTTAACAACACATTTCTCCCACAGAGGCAAAACCAATATCAAACACTTGGTGTGCATCACCAACAGGGAGGCCTCGAAGCCACGAGGACCATCGGGAAGAACAAGCACTACAGAGGAGTAAGACGCCGTCCCTGGGGGAAGTACGCGGCGGAGATTCGCGATTCGGCGCGCCACGGTGCCAGAATATGGCTCGGCACCTTCCAAACCGCCGACGAAGCCGCCATGGCTTATGACAGAGCCGCTTTCAAGATGAGAGGGGCTAAAGCTTTGCTCAATTTCCCGGCTGAAGCCGTTGCTGCGGCTTCTATGCGTATGGAATTATCTAATTCTAAGCATGATTTCAATAATCACGATTCTCATAATTCAACTACTACCACTTCTTCCACAAATCCGTCTCTGTTCAATACTACTACTTGTCAGTCAGAAAGCACAAGTAGCTCCAGCTAGGGTCCTTAATTGCAGGAAAATTGTAAAAATCTTCTTTTAGCCTTTTTTCCTGAATTGGGTATTGGATTCGGGGTTGCTTAATTTGGATCTATCTGTCATACAAGGAACAAAGAAGAATATAAAAGAAGCAGTTAATTGAATGTGATAAATGATAACAGGATCGTGTGCTTTTTTCCCTTGTCAATTATGTTTTGGTTTAATAATTTAATTAGTGCTCCGCTCTAGCATATTTAACTTCATCTCTGGGTCATAATATGGTCGCTTAATCCTTCATTAAGGATGGTAATGTTGAATGCAGAGTCAATGTTTTAGGGTCTGTACGGATATTTCTACTTTCTTTTCTTTTTTTTCTAAAATAACAAATTACTTCAAAAATATTTTTATTTGTTAGATAAAACAAATGTATTACTATTTTATTCCTTAAAATTATATGACTTTTTCGCTTTAGTCTTGGAATTTCATTTTAGGTTTTCACTTATATTTATGTTATTGAATTTAGTTCTCGATATTATAATGTTATTAATGAGTTACATTTTATTTTTTTGACGTTTTATATATTCAAAAAATGAAATCCTTAAATGCGTCAATGACGTCGGTGACCAAAATAAATGATAAATATAAAAGTTGATGATTCAAATAAAACATCGAAAAGATCAAAAAAATAAAATTGAAAAACTTGTATAATAGACTAAAATGATATAGTAGGTTAGCAATGATAAAGAATAATTTTATGAGTTTTTTTTAACGTATGTAATATTATATTAGTTAAAAAAATTCTAATTTTAAATTTACCTGTAACTTTCTCTTGTAAATTTTTTTACTTCTTTGATGATGAATAATTAATTGTTATCCATATTTTTAAAACACAAAATACATTTAATTTAACTATGATGTTGGTATGACGTTAGAATTGTTAGCTCAACACTTAATTAAATGTGTGAATGTTTGATTTATTACCGGTGAGAATGTGTGAATGTTTGATTTATTACTGGTGAGAACGAAGTAATATTTTGTGGCTACTAATTTTTTTTTTGTGTATAAATTTAATTTGAGAGAGAGAATTAATCATTTGTTTTGATGATAAATACCTTAAAAGAATAAAAAATGTTTTATTTTTTATTTAATCTTTACTTTATATAATAATAATAAAAAGAATAAATTACAATAACTTTTTTTTGCGATTTAGAAAATTGTATTCTACCCCAAATTTTATCAAAATTAGTATTCATTTTATTTTTTTAACCGTTGACTATTGCTGACTTAACTAACGTTTCTGATATTCTCATCTGTCACATCTACACAGATGTCCATTTGTTAACTTTAAAAATTATTTTTGAGGCTGATGTAGCAAATTGGCGAGGCAAAAACGTTAGTTAACATGTTTCTGTCATGTCAGTTTGTTACATATGCAAGTTCTAGATCCTCTATTAATATTAAAAATTATTTTTAATACTTATGTGGTAAATTAACGGACCAAAAGTACTAGTTAACTAACAAAAATATGATAAAATACTAATTTTAATGAATTTAAAGTAAAATACAATTTCCTCAAAAAAACATTATTGCAATTTACCCTTAAAAAAAAATATAAGAAGACTAATGGAAAGATGTAGTATCAATCAATGTTTAACGATATTAATTGTGAAAATTGTTTTCCATGTGTCTTTGTCAAGCACATGTTTTGACTTTTAGTTCCAGTTTCCCCTTCAATTTTGTACTAATTGACCATACTTCTCCCAAATTTTGATGTGTTCGTGAAAATATCAGAAGTTAGAAATTCCTGAAAATGCCATAATCCTTATCATTCTTTTATTATTATTATTATTATTATTATTATTTTATAAAAATACCTTTATCAATCTATATACATAAGAATAATGTTTGGTGTTCTACAAAGTTTACACTATTCATATACCACGGTTTATATATAAAGAAATATATGATTAAATAAATATATAAATTAATTCATTGTTATTTAATAATTTAATTATATATATTTCTATTTTTAATTGTGTATAACTATGGGGTTTTTTGATACATCATATAAATATGGGTTAAAAGTAAATAAATATGTGGTTAAATATATTATATAACAATTAATCAATTTACATACTAATTTAACTATATATTTTTTTTTATATTTAACCAATGGTACAAACTTAGTAGTACACGCACGAATGGACATTCTATACTTAAATACATGTGCAAAGCTTAAAAAAAAGTAAGGCAAACTCATAAAGAGCCCGTATGATACGCAAGATAAGTTAAACAAAATAGGATAAGTTATTTATTATATTATGTTATTATCTGTAGTTTAGTGTATCAACCGGATAAAATAAGGTTATCTTGTGAGCTTTTGTGCTCCTTAGTTCAAATGTTATTCGGAGAGAAAAGTCAAGATAGGTGTCGGCATGATAGAATACGAAATTTTTTTTCGTTTCACCCTTATTCATGATATTTATTTTAACTTTACTTTCGACCTTTAAAACTTAAATAGATGAAAACTTTGTGAGGGATAAATTTTAAAGTGTAAATTATTAATAAAAAAATCAAAGTGTAAACTAAGAAAATCACTATTTTTTTTAATTATAGAGGAAAAAATTAGAGATAGATTGTTAACTGAGATAAATTAGAAAAAAAAAAGTATTTAAAAAATAGCTTTAGAAATTTTAAAAGAAAGTTTCATGAAAAAATTAGAGAGTAAAATTCTTAAGAGAATTAAAATATGATTCTCTGTGACATAATATAATTTATGAGTACTATATTGATTATTATGTAATTTATTTTAAAAGAATAATATTATTCACAAAATCTATGCCAAATTTTCGGGGTCAGCATTAGCCATGCAGCGCGAACGGTATTACTCTCATCCTAAGGGTGGAAAAACTCGTAGTTATACCAAATAGAGTTTGACTTAATTCTTTTTTTTTTATTATTATTATTATTATATATATATATTAATTTTGAATATTAAAATTTAAAATAAAAAAAATTAAGTTCAATTAAGTTATCTAGATTTACTATTTATTTATAATTAATATAATATTTACTATATAATATACTGATAAAAAAATTATTTATTATAATATCATTTAACTAAAATATAATTGTGATAATGCATTTATATCATGTCTGTTATTTAGTAGGCACTAAACATTAGATAAGATAAAAATTTATCTAATTCTTATTCTTATCATATCATGTTCTTATCCAACTTTTTCATTCTATCTATCATTATCGTATCTTATTTATACCAAACAAACCTATAAAAAATAAAAGATCAGGTTGAGAGACCAAATGGACATAGTATTTTTTCCTTAGGCATTTCAGTATGTAAGAGATTAAATAGTTTCTGATTTGGTTTTTTTATTTAGGCATTTTTTTCGATTATTTTCTCACTCTATTAGTGTTATGGTAGATAATAGAGTTAATTAACAATAGTCAATTTAGTTTTTTCACTTAGTTAATAGTTAGTTATCAATATAGTTAAACTGGGTTAGAGTATTATAGAAGTTTTGTGGTAGCTTAGTTATATATACCCATCATTTTAATTGTATAATTATCTTCTATGAATTTAATATGTTATTCTTTAATATCATGAAATTCTATTGATATTCTTTAAACTCTATGATATATAGTGTCATCAAACGAGTTATACATGCACTCATGGTTACTATAATTTTCATATTAGTAGAAGACTAATTTTATTGAATATACCATGACTGTTCATCTTAGGTAAGTTTGAGGGTTCGAACCGTGATTCTCTTCATAAATCATAATGCATTTCTTATTGGGTAAAAATCACCATTACCCCTAGAGAATTATCTTTCTAATAGAGAAATTTAATAAAACAATAACACAATAAAAACACAAGAATATAACTTGGAAAAACTCTAAAACCGGAGAAAAAAACCACGGCCGTTGTCTAACGACGACTAGAGAATAACACTATGTGAAAATTTTTACAACACATAGACTTCTCACCCTTGCCCCAATACACCCACACTCTCCAAAGCCAATAACCTCACAACACTCTAATACAAAGAGTATAAGAGAGAAAGAAAAGTCAGGATACAAGCTTAAAGTGTTTCCGACTTGGTGCAATTTGAAACCATAGACTTGAGTCCATTATATAGCCTTGCCTCTCACTCCCTTTGTCAACTTGAGCAATGTGGGACTTCAAAAATGGGTTATTTTCAAGCAAACTTCAACATTCTCCACCTTGATTGAAAATAACACATCTTTAATTTCTATTGCCTAAACCAGCAATCATTGTTTATACCAACAATCATACTCCACCTTAAAAAGTATACCCACTTGGAATTAGACCACTCCAAGACTTTCTTTCACCACACACCTTGCATCAATGCCATCCAATGCCCGTGTGCAATTATGAACCCGCTAGCAATAACTCATCCTTTTCCATGGCAACGCGGAAATGCCATGAGGATGCACTACTCATCTTTTACAAAAGATCATCCTCCCTCAAAATGAGAGAAGCACTGCTAGCATCTAACTCAGAGTTCCTTTTGGATGCTCCTCCACTCGGACAATTTTTCTTTACATGCCTGGACTTTCCACATTTCCAGCATACCATAGTCTTTCCCTGGTTCTTCTTCCCATTAGGCCCACCTCTAGCAACCAACACTGAGTTTGTTGACACGCTTTCCTCACTTTTCATTCTCCTTTCTTCGAAAAGGATTTTACCAGCAACTTCTTCAAAACTCAGAGTTTCCTTGCCATACATCAAAACAGGCTTGATATGGCAATAGGAAGATGGAAGAGACCATATGAGTGTTAGTGTTATATCTTCATCTTCAATCGTGACTCCAATTGCCTCTAACTCAGAGACAATCCCATTGAGAGAACTTAGATGATCGGAGACTTTCGTATCATCATCCATGCGCAAGTTATGAAACTGCTCCTTCAACAACAACTGATTTGAGATGCCTTTTGCTTGATATAACCCTTCAAGCTTCTCCCAAAGTTCTTTAGCTGTCTTCATCTTCTGCACGTTTGCAAGAACATTCTTGGCCAAACACAAGCGAATTGCACTTGCAGCTCTCAAATCTAGTTCCTCCCAATCCTCTTCCTTCATGCCAGAAATCTTCTCTTTCAACGCCTTGTGTAATCCAGATTGTATTAAAACATCCTTGACTTGCATTTGCCACAAGCCAAAATTGATTCTTCCATCAAATTTCTCTATGTCAAATTTCATAGCACTTGAATATGACATCGTAACCGTGTAAACTGTAAACCGCGCACCAGATCCAAGGATAATTCTCCAAAAACAAGGAATTTATTCTTTTCTGATGTGGAAGGACAGACTAGGCTGCAACCACAGAGCATACTTAGAAAAAATCCTATCGAACCAGGCTCTAATACCACTATTGGGTAAAAATCACCATTACCCCTAGAGAATTATCCTTCTAATAGAGAAATTTGATAAAACAATAACACAATAAAAACACAAGAATATAACGTGGAAAAACTCCAAAACCGGAAAAAAAAACCACGGCCGTTGTCTAACGACAACTAGAGAATAACACTATATGAAAATTTTTACAACACATAGACTTCTCACCCTTGCTCCAATACACCCACACTCTCCAAAGCCAATAACTTCACAACACTCTAATACAGAGAGTATAAGAGAGAAAGAAAAGTTAGGATACAAGCTTAAAGTGTTTCCGACTTGGTGCAATTTGAAACCTTAGACTTAAGTCCATTATATAGCCTTGTCTCCCACTCCATTTGTCAACTTGAGCAATGTTGGACTTCAAAAATAGGTTATTTTCAAGCAAACTTCAACATCTCTGTCATCACTATAATAACATTTTTCTTTGATTTTTAATTAGACATTTAAAAAGAAAAACCTAGGAGTACGTATATTAATAGATCATTTAATATATATATAGCTTACAAATCTTTAAATACATTTATCTACCAAAAAAAAAAAATTTAAATGAATTACTATATTTATTATTATCCCTATTTTAATAAAAATAAACGATAACAGATAATCATGATATATCAATAACACAATATTAATAAATAAAAAAACTGCAGCTGCGTATATCCAATAAAATCTCTTAAAGAATTACTTGTTTTGCCTTTTAAAAATATATAAAGCAAAGTGAAACGTTCAAGCAACGACTTGCAAGCAATCGCCAATTTGCGTCCAACGGATTTTAATTTATTGATAATATGAATATGAATATGAACTAGGGAATGAAGCAACAAGCTTCACAATAGTCAATGCCCAATATTTTATTCCATGTTTGCCCAATAGTTTTTGCTGTATAAAGAAGAAGAAAAAAGAGTATATAATTCGTTCAACAACATCTAGAAATTTCTTTTCTTTTGTTTTTTCTAAAAAAGGAACCAAACATTTATCACTTGAAATAACAAACTAATGTACAATTCGCTCAAATCGAGATCTATAATTATATATATGTAGTTATAAACAGATTTTTTTTAAAATGTCAAAACAAAAAGCTTTTCAAATATTGAATTTCAAGGAGAAACAAATTAATATTTAATAATAGGAATAAAGAAGCATTTATTATATAAATATACTTAAAAAAACTATTACTCCTATTAAAAAGAAATTAATATTTTTTAGACAGAAAATTCGAAAGATGCAAGAATATTCCGACGGACACTTATTTGATATAATTATGGCGCCTTAATAGACGATGAGTGAACACTACAATTTAGTTACATGATTTACGTTGTCCAATCAAGATTAAGATGAGACAGTCAAAATCAAATAATGTAGTCTAGACAGAGATTCCCGTATTAGTAAATCAAATTTTGTTATAGGAGTATGAGTAGTTATGTGGCATGAAATTGTGAACAGCTATGTGCACGATGAAATTGACATGGACAAAGTAGTGATTAAATCAAAGGAGAGAAATTATTAAGATTTGGCTAACATAGAACCATTATAATCATTAGTCATTTGACAATTTTATTTTATTTTAGTGGATATTACTCTCACCCTCACCAATTCCTCAACAAACAAACAAAATAGAAAAGACCAAATATCTCTGAAATCCTACAATGCAAGCTAAGAGATTAATTAATTAATGATACAGAACGATCAATAACATGTGTTTCTTTCTTCTTTTCTTTTTTTTTTTCTTTTTTTCACTTTCGCATAAAAAAAAGTTACAAGACATACTTTTATCATGAAATTATAATGGCTAAGCCAGCAAATTAAATTAAAGCAAATAACGAAAAAGTACGTCAACATACATTAGCATACTAACATCTTTTCCTCGTGCCTTTGCACTAACTAACTAACTAACCACATAGAAACATAAATTGTCCTTCAGTTCAGACTTCAGAGCATTATGAAAACTAGTGCAACTAAAGTATTATTGTCACTTTTATTTCATCTCACTTATGCATGACTTTCAATTTTCTTCCGATGCAAATGAATATTTCATCATAGGTGAAATTATTGAACTTTAAAAAATATACTTTTATCATCATGCTGTAATAAACAAATTGAGTCAAGTCAATATATATTTGTCAACAGTTGAGATATATTAATATGCAAAAACTGAAATCATCTCATTAAGTAAGTATTTCTAGCTTTAATCAAAAATGTTATTTTTGACTAAAGATAGAAAAATCCTATACAAACAATTTTATAAGATATGCAAAATTGCTTACACGTTTGAAATTGAATTTCACACTAACAATACAATAATAATCGTTATTCATAGCTTTGAACTACATTAGTACTTTTTGCTGATTTTGTAGCTTTGAACTAATTATAGGAGAAAGTATAAATAAATGATAAGGATTAATTCTGAAATGCTATGTATACATTAATCATGATTGATAATCTGCTGAACCATCAATCCAGGAGTTTGTAACAAGTACAGCAAAAGATATACAAGTATATATATATATATATATGAGAATGTTAAATTGCCAGAATATTCCGTATTTAATTATTATAAACCACCTTCTATGACTAAAATTTACAACGAAAATGATGAATATTCAGTCAAAAAGAAGACAGCAAACTGTCCAAATAATCACTTCCTAGGTCCTGAAATATAAAAAGTTCATCTTCCACTTCATTTTCTATCGTGTATTCCAATCCTGAAGCCATCTTTTTTGTTGATGGTTGTTCTTGTTCACTTAACATATTATCAACAAATTCCTCTGCATCCCTTGATCCTCTTTTCCTTGAATTGAATGAATTTTCTTTATTACAAACATATTTGCAGGCAGAGCAATTCTCTTCACAAATTCCTGAAATGTTTGTGTTTGTGACACTCTCAAGTGGGAAATTGAGGTATGCCTTAGGACCTCTTATTCTCAAAGCAGCTTTATCATAAGCTAAAGCTGCTTCTTCAGCTGTCTCAAATGTTCCAAGCCAAACTCTAGCGCCTTTCTTCGATGAATCTCTTATCTCCGCCGCGTATTTTCCCCATGGCCTTCTCCTCACTCCTCTGTAGTGTTTCGCGACTTCTTTTTCCTCTCTTCTCACAACATTATTTTCTACATTTTTGTTACCACTTCCAATTTCCAAATTGTTGTTATTGCTAGACAAATAATCTTGTGTGTTGCTTGCATTATTACTAGGTAGTATTCCATCTAAAATTTCTTCCCAGAAATCAGCTCCCATTGATATCCATCTCCCTAAGCTTGGAAGCCTTTCAAGAATTTCCATTGATCCATCTCTTCCATCAAGATTAGGCAATTCTTCCCATGAATTTGAAGATTGTGTTCTTTCATTATTGCTGGTAATTTTAGCCCACACATTCTCAAGAATTCCCTCAGAATTTGCATGATGATTATTATTATTACTACTATGAATTTCCATGTTGGTTGTATCACATGAATGAATTAGGGGAGAAAAAAAAAATTTGTGAGGGAATATATATATATAAGGCTAGATAAAAAAATAAAAATAAAATTATGAGTGAATTAGATATATAAGGCTAGATATGAAATGTGAATGTAGCTGTTTGACAACTCAGGTTTGCTTTAATCTGATAAATGAATGAATGGAAACTTGTGCATTACTACACTGACCAACGAAATTTGGGGAGGATTTCAGGATTTTCAACACTAAGACATGTTTAAAAAAATTATTTTATTGCTTTCTTCTTGACTTATATACTCGTTCAATCATTTGGGACTCATTTCCGATGTAGATTTTATAGACTTTATGCATTGAATTGGAATACTTGATGAATAAAACATTACGAAACAGAGAGGTATAAGCATTATAGCTGGCAAGTATGAACTTTGTTGCCTTTTATTGTAGTTTAGAGCCATTGTAAGTTTGACATGATTAATTTAATGTTTTCCAAGTCAAAACAGAAGCCTATATTATCGCATAAATATAATTTACAGAAGATGAAAGTAAAACCGTTCCATATTATTATAAGTTGCTTGAGATTAATTTATTTGGATCAATGAGGGCGTAATCAAAATCCTTGTACGAAACCCGTCATGAAATTTGCTGAAGCACAGTGGAAATTACTTGAGTATTAGCGAGAAAGTAGAGGACGTAATAAACTACAATTTATTTAATGTTTTTTACGAAGTTAATGACAAGACCATAGATTATGAAATCCTTGACCATGGTGAAATATTATTTATCTAAGCAAGCTTAATTAATTAATTAATTTGTTTGAGTTGAATAGGTAAAAAGAAGGTAACGTGAAAGAGTGGTAGAATTGAGGGAGATATATATTCTTGAAGGCGAAGAATGGATTAAGAAAGAGATGGGTGGATTAATTAAAGGATGATTAATTTAATAAAATAATTAAGCACACGGTTGGGGCTTTAATAAAGATATATCTAAAACGGTAGAATCGGAGGGAAAAGAGGCTTTGCACTCAAGAAAATTTGGAAATTTTATTTGCAAATGCGGCGCTGCGTGCTTTGTTCGATGAACCAAACAAGTGTTTTTGTGGAAACTTGTGTGTTTGCTGAAACAAATAGTAATCCAAATCCAAATGGTTGTGAAATGTGAGGCTGAGTGAAATTCAATCAACTTTTTTTTTTTTCCCACAACGTTAGTTGACTTTAGCTAATTTCAGATTACGTCGTTTGGCATCAACCTCCCCCACCCCCCATGAAATGCAATTCTACTGGTTCTTGCTATTCTAGCTATGGTGTATATATTATGTCTCTTATTTTGTCAAAACGATGTAGCAAATCTCCAAATTTAAAAGCACCACACTATATGACATAATTCAGCATGTTTAGTTTGTAACTCAGATCGCCTAAACAATAGTTTGAAGTGTATAAAAAGAATTATCAGTCTCTTATTGCATTTTTGTTAGTAATAGAGAATGTGAAGAAAAGAAGCATTTAAATATAGAATTGGAGAAAATGTAAAAATGATTTTCATTTATCATTGTAGAATTACATGTATTTATATATCCCACAATGCAAAGCAAGAAAAATAAACTACTAGGCTGTTGACCGGTAGTTATCAGAATAACAAACAAAAAAAAAAAACAAACTACAAACTACTTCTTGATGGTTAATGGCACGTGTTCAATGAATTGTTGAGTAAGTTTAATATCCCCGCAAGCTCAAGGGTGCAAATACATCAAACACACCGAACTTGGACAAAAACAAATGGAAGGAAGCAGGAAAGAGTCCTTTAGTGAAAAAAATTCACCAAGTTGGTCATGAGAATAGGCAATACAAACCTATATAAAGAAAAATAGAAAAATACAATCTAAGAAGCCTACAAAGCCAAAAAGAAAAGGGGTATAACCTTGTAAATCATGAAAACAAAGGCATGCTAGCCTGTAAAAAGAACATCAACGCTTAACCACCTATAGAGGTAGAAGCAAAGAAGCACATAACAGATCAACGGCGTGAACTAGATCTTTAAAAAAATGACTCCAAGCATCGCCGGAACCGAAATGGAACGACTATTGAGAAGGCGAGATCTAAATCGCAGTTGCTGCAACTAAGGTAGAAACCAGAAGCAAGGATCAAAGCCGAACATACCAAATCGGACAAGAAGAACAAGATTTGGGAAAACAAAATGATTAAGATGAAACATGGTAGAAAATAAGTTTTTTTGCTCGGTAAAATAAGGAATAGAAACTAGAAAAGAAAAACGAAAAAGAAAAAGGAATTTGCAGCGGAAAATACTTCAACGTGGATGGAAACAGAGAATGCGCATAGAAGAAGCATCAAAATATAGAATTGGAGAAAATGTAAAATTGATTCTCATCATTGCAGAATTACATGTATTTGTACATTACAGAATGCAAAGCAAGAAAAATAAACTACTAGGTAGTTGACGGGTAGTTATCAGAATAACAAATAAAAAAATAAACTGCTAGGCAGTTGGTGGGTAGTTATCAGAATAACAAACAAAAAAATAAACTACTAACTATTTTTTGATGGTTGATGGCACGTGTTGAGCGAATTATTGAGTAAGTTTAATAAATTTTGAAAAAAACATATTCTATTTGAAATAAAATTGCTTTGGTCACTTTTTCATGTAATTTTGAGTTCTAAATAATAGTTTAAGCAAAGGTTGTTGGACAAAACTATAGCTGATAAATGGAAAAACAAACACACCATAAGATTTTAATCCATGACAGAATTCTTCTACTCGTGTTCATGAAAAAAATTGTTAGAATAGACAATATTTAGTTTAGTGATCATTTTATCTCAAAAAAAAATTATTTTCAGTTATCAATTAAGAATATCCTAAGTGTTATGGTACAAAAGCTAAATTGTAACTACTTTCCCAAAAATCTTAGAGTAGGAATATTTATTTATTCTCAATAAATTAAACTACTCATTTATTTGAGTGAATATATTTATATCACTAAATATGTATAAGTTATGATTTTAAACAAGTTTAATGAGAATAGAGAGCATTCTCCGTATCAAACATTTCCTGAGGTTAAATTTTTTTTTGGGTCTTAATACGTAATGGTTTTTCTTTTCTCAACAAAACCTAAGGTTGATAAAACACTAATTGTTTTTTTTTTTGGAAAAATACTAATTTTTATTTCGACCACGGAAAAAACAGTAATTGTATGAATGGATAGTTATTAGGCTTGATGGATCTTACCTGGGCTGGGCCTTCAACAATAAGTAGGTTCCTTTAACTTTACTGTGTACACAGCTACTGGGCTTTGCTCTAGGGAAAAAAAAGTCACTGGGCTTTGGCCTTACTTAATGAATGAACTGTTGACCAAAAAGATATTGAAAGAATTGAAAAACCAAAATAAAATTGGTTTCCCAAAAATAAAATAAAATAAAATAAAGATTTAATATGTTTTTAATCCCTGTAAAATATAACACATTTGATTTTGGTCGTTAAAATTTTTTTCTTTGGTTTTATCCCTCATTTTATGACAATAGAAATTTAGTCCCTAGCCTCATTTAATAAATTTTTAACCAAATAGGACTTTGTGAAATTAATTAATTAATCATTAAAATAATAATATAATTTTTTGAAAAAATATAAAAAATATACCTTTCTTCATGTTCTTCCTTTTCCTTTCGATTTCCACCAACACGAAATGAAAGAGATCTAGCCACACAACAAATCAATCATCGTCTCCAATCCATTTCCCGCAAGGATGGACCCTACATGGTTTTTTAAGCTCAACCACGCTTCCTTCTACTAATCTATCTAATTCTAACCCAATCTTCATCATTTTATTCATCACGTGATGAACACCACTGCGGAATCATTCAACCACTGAATTCACAACTTTGAATTGCGGTGGTTTTAGTTCCTTGTCTTGCCGGCGATTGATATCTAACACTTACTGACCAAAATCAATGGCAAAAATATTGTAACTATCCACCACCCAAAACTAACCACTCTGTTTCCCCTTTTCCTTTGCCAAGATTTCCTTCTTCACTTAAACGACATCATTTTATCCCTCATTTTGTGGGTCCTTTTCTCCCTTTCTGCCATAGGATCAATGAAAAACACCCAGATCTGCTGCACTTGGTGGCACTGGTATGATGCTTAGAGAAAGGGAACAGTAAAAGGGTTTTTCTTTTATTTCTTTAAAATATTTTATTATTTAATTTAATAATTAATTTTATAAAGGTTTGTTTGGTTAAAAAATCAATTAAGTGGGATTAGGGATTAAAAACCACTATTCTTATAAAATGAAGGACTAAAACTAAATAAAAAAATTTTTAGAGACCAAAATAAAAAATTCTCTATTTTACTGAAACTAAAAATATATTTAAACTTAAAATTAATATGATAAGTATCATGACCGAATAAGAACATCTCATAACGAAGTATTAACAAATTAGCAGTTTTTAAATAAATATTAACAAAACCATATTTACTAAATATAGGAACATCTCATAACGAAGTATTCAAAACTCTTATTATTTATGGAAAAAGAAATATATATGAGTACGAAAACAATAATGATGATAATTTAGTCATATATTAGATGCATTATATGCTAAAAATGGCGAAACCTAAATAGGATGAACATGGGCAAATAATGTGATGATGATGAAGCCCAGCAAGTTACATCGTATTTGGATTTGTCATAGCCCATCGCGAGATTCAAGCCCCCCATTTTTTTTTGTAAATACATTGAATAATGAATTTCCCAAAAAAAAATACATTGAATAATGAATTCTAATAACGAGTTTTCTAACCTGTGTAATATTGCACAGGTTAAGCTTCTCAAAGGAGAAGCATTTTATGGGAAAAAACAAAAATTAATTGAATTATATTTTAACATGTATTCATTATTCACTATTATTTCCACTTTGAGAAACTTAATCTGTGCAATATTGCACTGGTTAAAAAAACCCTTCCTACAATAATCTATAAAGCATTTTCATAATCTGTTTATAAATTATTCTAAACTGGGCCGAAATTCCTTAAGCAAAGTTAATTAGAGTGCAATTTCTAATTGTGTGTATCAAAATGGTTTTCTATTGAAAGATAAAATTGAAAACACATATTAAGCTGATATCTTCGTTTCCAATAGGAAATTAACCTTCTATATTGAAGGTAATTAAGATGGTCTTTGGTGAGCTTCATTCCAATAAAAAAAAAAAGGAAAAAAGAAAAAGAAAAATAATGTTCTTTGTTGAGAAGTTGCGAAAAAACAATGTACTACCTCTTCACTCAAATATAAGTAATTTTTTTTTTGTGTTTTATTTTAAAATATCAGTAAATTTTATCTACTTCTCTTTTTTTTAATGTTATTATTTTTAATTTATCCTTTATTTATTATTATAATTTTTACTTTGCAATAAATATTATGAAGGTCATTTTAGTAATTTAATTTTATCTTTTACTTAAAATAAAATTAAATAAATATAACTGACTAACTTTTTTAATATGTGTAAATTAAGTAATTTTTATTTAGTTGAGAGCTTGTAGCTAAAGGAGCGGAATTCGATCTCCAATAGAATAGATTTAAGAGAAGTATAAATGTAGGAATGTGTATTTAACTAATAAAAAATAAATAAATTTTGTTTATATATGAATTTGGAGACGGTAATAACTAACCGTTAGAAGCAATTTTCAACCATACACCAGGGATGTTTCCAACCAGGTTCCAACAGGAGGAGAAGGTTTTCCAATGGAAAATTTGCCGGTAAGTAATAGCTAATCTTTATTTAGGTGTTTATATTTTGGACTAGTATAATTTATATTATCTTGAAACTAACAATATTAATAGTGAGTATCTTTAATAAATAAAGGTAAAATGTAAAAAATTAATAAATGCACTTTGTGGTGTAGGTGTTTATATAAAACATAAACATTTTGCTCTAAGTACTTAGAGTATTAAACTGCTTTTCTCTGTAAAGTTTAATTAATATGTTTGGGTAAAATTTGATAAAATGATTAATTTTTTTATTTTTTTTATTACAACTACAAATAATTTTTTTAATAAATCAAAAATTTGGAGTTTATTAAAATAAATTTTAGTTTTAATATACTTTCTTTTTTTATTGTTCAAATTTATACTACAAAAAATAATTTTTATACTATTCTAGTAATATAAAATATTATCTTCCAAATTAATTTTCAACAACATATTTAAATAAAAATTAATTATATTATAATTAATCCAAACGCACCCTTCTATTTTAAAACATGAATAATTTTTAAGACATACAAAGCTTAAGAGTTTTAAGGGAACCCATGCACTAATGATGACTTTGTGTGTGCAAGTGTACTTGGGTGGATAGTGCTATAAACGTATATGCGATCCGATATTTAATATTTCATCTGCAAATGCATAACCTCAATTTTTTTATCTGTGTATTTTTTTAATAATTTTTATTAATTGAATATTTAAAAATTATAAAAAAATCCTCCTATAAGATAACCTATATTTAAGAGCAGAATAGTATTTAATACTAGAAATAGTATCTGAGTGTAAAACTAATTTGTCCTCGGACATAAATAAATTTATCTTTGTTCATACTGGTATTGTATCCAAAATTGGAATGGTGATTCGGCTCCAAGATTGGAGTGTGGCTCTACACTAAGGTAAGTTAATGCATTTAATCTGGTTATATGAAACAAAGCAGTTGAAGTGCGTGCGGTGCATCATTTTGTTTTGGCATTATATCATAATTAACCACAACACGTCACCAATACCATTAATCCCTTCTAAATGTTATCCAAATTAATCAAACCTCTACCTATTTAATTTCATTTCATTATGCAAAATCGTGATTTACGTATGAACTGGTATGATTTATTATAACACAGGTAGTTGAGAATTATCACAAACAAGGCAATGCTTGATTTAATTTCCTAACTAAACCGCACACTAAATTCATATTAAATAAAGTTACCCCTGGATATATCATCATATCTTGTATTTTTATTTTTATTTTTATTTTCAGTTTTTCCTTACAAATTTCTAAAAATAAAAAATAGAAAATCTAAATGCAAAAAGAAACAACGCCCTGTGCATACCTACCTAAGACTCTATAAGAAGCAATGGATCATTTCAGAGAGATGAATGTGCAAAGTACTCAAACTCCAAAATAAAAATCTTCAGCTAACTTCATTTCTCATTAGCGTCATGAAGACATCTCAAACACATTATTTGTTGTTTTCTCTAAAGCAGGGTTTCACTCTTCTCTGCTTGTTCTGTTTTTTCATGGCACAAGTTGAAGCTTTGAACAAAAATGTGTCTGGTTTTTATGTGTTTGGAGATTCCACAGTAGACGCAGGAAACAATAACTTTATCAACACAGCATTCAGAAGCAATTTTTCACCATACGGTAGGGATTTTCCCAACCAGGTTCCTACAGGGAGGTTTTCCAATGGGAAGCTTGCCACTGATTACATTGGTAATTAACTTAATTACTGCTTTTTTTTAATTACTATATCATGAAATATGTTCTTAGAAAAATAATTAATGAAAGACTTAAATGCAAAATGCAGCTTCATATATAGGTCTGAAGAAAGAGGTTCTTCCACCTTATTTGGACCCAAATCTGAGTATTGAAGAGTTGATGACAGGAGTTACTTTCGCCTCAGCTGGTTCTGGCTTTGACCCTCTTACACCAACCATCTCTGTATGCTTCTTTAATTCATTCATTCTATTTCTGTGAATTTCTCTCATATCATTAGTTCTACTTCTCTGTAATACTCACTCTCTTAAATTTTTACTTGCCAACTCAACCCAAAAAACTAATTCAAAAAAGAAATTGTCCAAGAGTTATACAATCTCTTATAACCAAATTTTTAGCTATATGAGATTTAACTCTACTCTGCTTATTAACTAATCCACTCACACTTACAACTTGACATCTAATATGCGAACTTCGCACATAAATATATCTGCATGTATCAGACTTTAATATTATCTTAAATTTGAGTTTGAATTTAATTCTAAAAGTTCCCTTAAAGAAAATAAAAGTGATAAGATATTTTATATTCTTTTATCACTCACTTTCAACTTAACAACTTTGTGTACATTTGTTTTAGATTTTCAACAACACCTGAAATTCGATTCAGTTGTTGTGATTTTGAATCTAGATGCAAATAGGAGAAAAGCTAAAACCTTAATCAATTTCAGTTGTAAAACAAACAGGCCCTTTTAACACACTCGTTGTTTTTTTGTTTCAGAGATTTATGTAAAAATGGTAAAACATATGATAAATTTATAGTCTTACTGTTTTGTGCAAATATATTGAAAATAATAATTTCTGAAATCTGATAGTACGGAAGATTCTTTTTCCATGTTTGTCTATATCAATCAATCTTTCCATATTCACTATGGATGTACCAAAGAAAGAGGAAATCAAAGTCATATATACAATTTAATGTGAAATTCTCTGTTTTTTTTTTCAGAATGTAATTTCAATACCAAAGCAGTTGAAGTATTTCAGAGAATGTAAACAGAGGCTGGAAGATGCTTTGGGTAAGGAAAGAAGTGAAGAACACATGAAGAATGCTGTGTTTTTCATGAGTGCTGGTACAAATGATTTTGTTCTTAATTATTTTACTCTACCAGTACAAAGCCAGAGCTACACTATCCTTGCCTACCAAAATTTCTTGATCCAACATGTGAAAGAATTTATACAGGTTTGCTTCAATTACCCACACGTGCTATATATATCTTTATCTTCTTCATAACTACAAGTTTAATTAATTATTAATTATTACTATTAAATTAAACCTTCCCTTTTCATATATACTATTTGGCTACAATTGCAGTGTTAACTTTTACTTCACTCAAAAGCAAGATACTATCTCACAAAATTAAGAGCAGTGATAGGTATATAATTACTATTCACCATACAACCATAAAAAATTCACTTTCAGGAAAGATTTTGTTTTTGTTTTTATTTAATGAGATTGTAGGCCGTACGTGTAAATAGTAATTATATAATAATAATTTTTATAAAATTAAACCGTTGTCAAATAAGAGGTTTTTTTTTATAACCACGAGTTTTTTCACAATGAGACTAATCTTGTTCGTACTGCGTGGCTGACGCTGACCTCCGAAAATTTGCTAAATAAGAGTTTAAACAGTTACTTTTATTATTTTTGTAAAATTACACTATAACATAATTGACCTTGAACAATATGTAAAAAAATATTGCTAAATTATTAAAAAAAATATTTTCAAATTATTTAAAATGTTATTTTTGTGCATTTGTAATATTTTTAACAAATATAATATAAAGACTAAGTTGCTTAACAATATTTAAAAAATATCATTAAATTATTAAAAAATGTTATTTTTTTTAATAATTTATAACACTTTTTATCAATATTATATAAATGTCATGTTACATTTATGTTGTTGGGTTAAACCAATGGAATAATACTATAGTACTACTTATTTGGTAATGAATTGAAAATGAAAAGATGGAATAGAAGGAAAAAGTGGGAATGTTTTGATTAATGAAAGGTGAAGTGGAAAGAAGTTTCTTTCCATCCTCAATTAATTACCAAACATCTTGTGCTTCTAATTAATATATTTCTCTTTGTTGATAAAAAGAAAAAAAAAATACCAAACATTCTTGTTGCATGGGAAAAGAATAAATGGTATTAAAAGCTGCGTAACTCATAAGTAAAATTTATAGATTATAGATTTGATAAGAGATAGAATTTTGAGAGTAGTGTGACCTGTGCTATTTGTCATTTGGTAATACTTCTCCCACTCATCTCTAAAACGTAGTAGTACTTCTTTAAGGTTAGGGCTATATATACTTGTATCTTCTCTATTTTAAAAATCACATAAACCTCTTGATTAATTTATAATTTTTATTCTACGTCAATTCCTTTTAATTTTAAAATATTTGGATTATCTCACGTGAAGAAACTATATACATAAAATACCAAATGGACTACTGAAGCAGTATCTATATATAATTTATAAAATTTATCACACAACTAACATCAATCGGTCGTCATGAGCATATTTAAAACAAACTAGCAGTATAATGGCAGTTAATTTGTCACCATGCTATACTTGGCTTGTTATACAATTATTAAAGCTCATATTACTATAATTATGTAATGTGACATCTCTTTTGTTAACCTATGACATTTCTTTTTCTCACCATGCTGAATTGGGATTTGGACCTCATAAAAGGCTTCCAAAGAAAAAGGGATATAGAGGAAGCTGCTTTTATCGATGAAGCTTTAATTTATTTATTATTAATCAATGAAAAACACTCTGCCACATGCCTGAAAACAGAGGAATAAAAAATATAAATGTAATACTAATGGACTAAGACATATAGTTGGAGTCCAATAATGAGGAGGGGGCAATTTGAAAGAGTAGTTGGGTTGAGGGTAGATAAGAAAACTAATAAAGACAAACCCCACAAACCCCTAAAGCAAATAAATAGTAGGAGTAGTACTTAACTTGATGAGCCTTATAAGAAACAAAAACAAAGGTGAAATTAAACAAGTTGTTAGCTACACCAATAAAATGGAATATAATGAAAAAAAAAAAACAGAGTACGTAGAATAACATGGACAGCCTTGAATAGTTGGCACCGCCGTAAGGTTCCATTAATATTTGGTTACTTAATCAGAGGAAGGACACCATACTTCCCTATGGACACCTTCAATAAGCATCACATATTAATTTACAATTTACAAACACTACAACAACACTCGATAAATTGGTATGGTAATTAGGGAACCAAACTTTAAACATTAACTTTTTGGTTTGAAATAGAGTGGTATAACGATATATATATATATTAGTCATTATATTATGTTTTAGTCTTTGACATTTTAAAAATATTTCATTAGTTTCTAGCTTAGTCTTTCATAGGTCATTTTCGTTCGGAATGTTATCTCCTCTTAATAAAATGTCTACGTGATAAGTTAAGTGTTATGTTTGACATCATGTAATAAAAAAAAAAACGATGTTGTTTCGGTCAGCATAGTTAAACAATAATGATTTGTGTTTCCTTTAACTAAACAATATCGTTTTGTTTAAAGATATGGATCAGACCAAAACACAATAATCTTTATAACTTATTAAAATAGCATTATTTTATTGCTTAGGTAGCGTTTAACATGTTACTTAACACGTGATGTAGACATTTACTTAACATGTCAGGAGCAAAACTCCTAAACTCCTTTATCCCTCTCCCAAAGAGGTCGCTGATAAAAAAAAAATTACTTACATAAATAACTGTTTCTTAAATAAGTGACCCACATTAACCATTAAACAGTAACTCTTTTGAAAATCTGTTCAGCTGGAAGAGTTTGGCTAGAATTTTATTACCGGCCAATTGAAATAATACAAGCTAAGTACTTACTTGTGAAAGTAATATTAGTAAGATACTCTTTTAGTACACATAATTTTCTAAAATTACACTTGATTGATAGATGAATCTCATTTGAATTTCATCACAAAACCTAAAATACTCACTTCCTAGTTAGATTAACTTAAAATTCGCTCTAATTCACTCAAATTAACCATTTGTCAGTAAATTATGACGTAAAATTATTTAACTTTAACCGGTGATTTGGAATTCAAATTCTGAACATACAATAGTGTAAAATACTGCAAAGAAAAACTATACACCTATATATGTAAGAATCCTACCCAATTTGAAAAAAAAAAAATATTAATTTAGAGGAAGAAAATGTGAATATTATTATTATTCTGTGGCAAAAAGAAGTAATTATGATCAACCTGCGGCGACCTATGAATGACATCAACTTTAGAATGCAAGTATTTAATGGGCTAATGAATAATTAAGAGGACCACAAGCAGTAAGGTGGCCTGTCATGTATCTTATCTATTTTTATAGCTCAATATTGGATCCTATACACATCAAATGGCCCCTCTTCCATCTAATTTAATTTCAAGTCCTTTCTCTTTAAAGTACACTCCAAATCCACCCATACACTTAAACACTTGTCCTCACTTAACTTTTAACCTTTCTAAGGGATACAACCACACTCAACTGTAAAATTCTTCAACTCACTAACAGTTATGTTCATAATTAATTATCGTTATAATTGATTATGATATAATTAATTGTTATTTGAATATGTCATTAAAAAATGATTATGAAGATAATATTTTATGTTTACATATTATAAAAATTAATTTTTATAGTAGAAATTTAAATAGTAAAAGAAGAAAGTTGATTAATGGTAAAAATATTTTTTAATAAGCTTCAAATTCTTGCTTATTTTTGAAAAATTGTTTATAATTATAAAAAAATAAAAAAACTTTAATTGATTTTTTTTTCAAACGCACACTTTTTAGCTTTTTAACAATTTTTTCAAAAAGTTTTGAGAAAAAAGATTTCCAAACACACCCTAAAATTATTTATTACTTTATTAAGTCATTAAAATAGTACTCATTTTAAAGCCGTCAATATGAGTTCCAACCCGTGAGCCGATCCAGCTCACCATAGTTAGAGCCAAGTTGTGTTGAGAAAAATTCAGCTCATTCTAAATTCTAATTCACTTAACCCACAACTCACTCGAGTTTGGGCCGGATTGGCTCGTGGGTTGGTCCGTGAGTTTGAAATGTTTTTTTTTTAATTTTTTTATATTCTAATAAGATAAAGGACGAGTAAAAATAAAATAGCAAAATTTTAATTTTTTAGGATTTTTTTAAGATTGTTATTTTATGTGTTTTGTGTTATATTTTTGAGTTTAGAGTCTTTGTTAGATTTTTTAAAACAAAGGTAGTATTTTTTTTACTTTTTTCTCTTTAAATTAGTTTCTTATAATTTTCTTTTAATAAAAATGATTTTTTATAATAACAAAAAAAAATAATTTTTGATGAGTTAATATGTATAACTTGAAACCTGCAGTTGGTAGAAGAAATTTTGCCTCGCAATCTATGTGAGCCAATCCGTGCGAGTAAAATTTTTTTCTCAATTCATGGTGAGCCAACCTACGTAAGCCAGGTTGACTCACTTCAACAGCTTAAACTCCAACTACTAAGTATACTACCTTAAAGCATGCAATACTACATTTTCCCACTTTTATCATTACTGAACAGAGGATTTAGTAATTTTGACATGAGACAATTAATAAAAATAGTACATTTTAACCTTAAATAGGTATAAAATCGTGAGTTTATTTTAAGAAAATCAATATATATGCCACTTTTTTAAATATGTATGTGTAGAAATGTAAGGAGACCTGTAATAAGGAATGGAGCTAATATACATGTTGCACATGATCTTTAAAACCAAAAGAGTTTATATATATATATATGTCATAAATTTTATAGTGAAATTTAGGGGGAAGCATGGGCCTTGGCCCCCCTTCTTTGAAAATTATTTGCTTATATACATGTTTGGACATGATTTTAAACCAAATAAAGGTTTTATATGTAATAAGTTTTATGGTATATATAATTTAGGGGGAAGCATGGGGCTTGGGCCCCTTGTTTCAAAATTATTATTGCTATATATATGTTAGATTATTATATCACTTATTTTTATATGATTTTATGTTTTATATGTTACTAACATTTAAGTGTTTTATTTTGAGAAGTTGACATTTGATTTCCACAATAATTTAGTGTTTTATTGAAGTGATCCATTCTAGTATGCAAAATCCTCTGTTCCACTCTGTTACATATTCAGTTAGCCTTGTCTTTAATACGTTAATACATGACTATGATTTGTGTTCAAATAAATTATCAAAGTGAAAGAACTTTTATTTTTTGGCAACTGAAAATCAAACATGCAATAGTTGCTATTTCTTTTTGCTTCACATAGTTTTCATGGTATATCTAAGAATTTCTTAACAATGTTTTTTTGCGTTGAACAAAATAAATTGTTCAGGAATTGTTGGCAGAAGGAGCTAGAAAATTTGCCATGGTAGGAGTACCTCCAATGGGATGTCTACCGGTGATGATCACATTGCATTCCCCTAACGCCATTTCACAGCGCGATTGCATCGACAAATATTCGTCCGTCGCAAGAGATTACAATCTCCTCCTTCAAAATGAATTACACTCATTACAGTTGCAACTCAATTCGTCTTTTCCAGATGCTAAGATCTATTACGTTGACATTTATCAACCCATCGCTGATATGATTCAAACACGTTCAACATTTGGTAATTTGTAAAATTAATTTCACTTCCTTTTCAGGCACCTATACTAGCTGCATTTTCTTTAATAGTAATAATTCTTTCTGAGAATGTTTTATTTTTTTTTTTGGTTTTGGTGATAGGATTTGATGAAGTAGATAGTGGATGTTGTGGAAGTGGGTACATTGAAGCATCGGTTTTGTGTAATAAGGTATCAGATGTGTGTGATGATCCTTCCACCTATGTCTTCTGGGATTCAATTCATCCAACGGACAAGGCTTACTACAATCTCTTCTTGGCTAGCATCTCCACCATTGATTTCATTCTCAACAATTAGAACTTCTTCTCTATCTGTTTTATTATTTATTTCAATGCCTAATTTGTTCCTAGATCAAGTAAAATTATTGGATTTTTTGTTCATTTGGATCCTTTGGATGTGTGTGCGTGTGGCATATATATATATATATATATATACAGAATAAAATATCAGATCAATATTGTGTATAAATGTGTCTTGTTCATATATGAAACTGAAAGTTATAATTGGTGGTGAGGTGTTATGAATACAAAATCACAATAACTTTCAATGAGTAGCACTTCATGTTCGTGGTCATTTATATATACACCACAACTTACACATGGCACCATGCCTCCCTCCCTTTTGGTCAGGAAGTTATGATAATAACTCTGAAGCTCACCATCCCCGTTTGGAAGACCCGTTTTCAGAAACAGTAAAAAAAACAACCCTTTTGAAATAATGGTTTTCTGATTTTAGTTTTTGTCTATATTTGTAGTTTTTGCTGGAAGAAGTTTATCCAATTGCCTTTTTGGAAGCCCCTTTTCGGAGAAGGTCATTTTGGCAATTATTAAATGTCCAAAAACAAGGGATGGTGGTGGGCGTAACTAACTAAGTTGGGGGTGGTGGTCCTATAAATTGCCCGTGTTCGTTGATTGGTGATTTTTTTTTTGGCAGAAGTTGCTAATCCGTGATGGGGTGCTAGGATTGGCACTATTTCAGTTGAGAATAAAATCACTCTTTTTTTGGATATTATCATCCGAAATGGTGTTTTCGGACGGTTTCGTCCATAAAATAGTGACAATATAAAAGAAATAACTCTTATTTTACGAATGACATCGTCCAGAAACACCATTTCGAGTGCTGATGTTCGGAAAAATAGTGATGTTGTTCCTAATCGAAATGGTGTCAATCCCAACACCCTATATGGTGCCATATTATTGTTCACTCTATGTGGAACACTTTTTTTGGGTCTGAAATGGTGCCTTCTTTTTTTTTGTCAACAAATGGTGCCTGCATGAATGCAAAAAATTGAGTTTTTTTTGGAATCCATCCGGAAAACTCAAGTTTGTGCTGTGATTGGAAAATTGGTTTTGTGAAACAAGCTGATTAATTGGCTGGACCCAACAAAAAAACAAAACAAGTTAAATGGATGGCCCTTACAATTTCATATCCCTCTTTGTCCATCTATTTTTTATAAGTTTTTGGAAAATATTTTGAAAATCTATGTCCAATGGGCTTATAATCTAGTTGCCACCTGGTAATTCTCTGGTTTATAGCCATATATTAGCATGGGGTAAAACTTTTAAATTGTGGTTGTGTTTTTGTGATGTGTTGCGGACATAGTTACGGTAAAATGTAAAGATTCTTTGATTTATAAAACATTTTTTAAAAATGATTTTAAAAGAAATAAAAATAAATTTTTTAATGCAAGTTAATATACAAATTCACATAACTGAAACCGAAATAAAATTTAGATATTTTTAAATTTTAATTTTTAAAAATTTAAAAAATATATATTATTCTAAAAACTGTTTCTGTGAATTAGTCCGTGAAATAAATTTTTGATTTTTTTTAAAAAAAATAGAAAACTGTATACAAAAACAAACCTTAAATATTGATATATTTTCCCTCTTGTTGATAGTTAGGGTTCAATATTTTCCCTAACACAGTATAAAAAACAGGTATGAAATAAGCCTTAAACATGTTATCCACAATTTTCAGTTGATAGTTTTATTAGTTAGACTTAGGTAGCTTTCTCCGCATAAAAGGAATTGTACTCCTCTCAGTACATTAAGAAATTGAACATTGTTTTTATTTGAAAAACAGATAGCAGATATTATGTGGATGAAAAAACTGCAATTAAGAGCCGTGATAGATAGTTGAAATCAAGAAGATAGTAAAACTAATTTTAATCATTTACATATGATTGAATGATCAAAATTAACTTGATTATTGATATCTCATGCATCCTCTTATTACTTGAGGCTGAGAGCTTAAATATATATATATAAATATGGCGGTTTGATAAGAAGTGTGGGTATATAGATTCATGATATTCATTCATATGATGTTTAAATTTTTAAGTGGCCATGGTTTGAAATGAGTTCTTTAACAATGGATTGGATGGCCTGATCAGCTATGATCTTGTACATCTTCTGTGTTGGATGAACAGCATCCCAGAATACATATTGGTCTGGATTTGAACAAGTACTCATTCCTCTGCATGATTCTGCATATTCCACTGTCCCTGTTCCACAGCATCCTTTTGACCCTTCCACTAAACCTGCCATTTTTTAACCCCAAATGAATTTGATGTTTTTAATTAGAATTAGAATTAGAAAGATTGAGAATTTGAGATACTAACCGTATTTTTTAGGGTTAGCCACAGCACTTTTGATCATACCATAAACATCAACATAAACAGTATGAATTCCCAATTTTTGCTTCAGGTTGGCTAATTGCTGTATTAATTTTGCATTGAATGAGTAAGCGACGTCGTTTAAACTTGTCACACAGCTTTCCTGGTTCCTTAGGGTCTTAATTAGAGGAACGCATCCCAAAGGAAGGACACCTACAACCACCAACCTCCTCAATCCTAGCCTATGCAACACCTGCATGCACCTAACGCTATCCTCAGCCGTCCGATCAACATCCAACGGCTCAAATTAATGTGTAATTTTTTAGATCACAACATAAAAATATCTTTTGTGATTTATACTCTAGCATTTAACGGCTAGTTTATTAGGGAGCATTCATCTGGGCTCCATATAGGTCCACCCCAATGCAAGAAATGGAAATCATTATCATTATACAAAGAAAAATAAATGCAAACTGTGAAGTAGGACAAGGCTTTTAAAGTAAATAGAACCGAATTCGCTGGCAGAAAAGTACCACAAACCTATGAATTCAAGTGTGTGTCTGGTGGTATTACAATTCATCTACTTGGTTCTGAGTAAAATTATTTTGGTCAAAATCAAGTTTGAATAAAACAAAAACACATGGATGGTTAAATTTGGATTAAGAATTAAGAGAATTAAGGAATTGTGAAAGAGGGAACCTCAATGTCTCTAGACATGCGGGAGATCAAGAAATCCTGAAATTTTTGTAAGCTGAATTGCTTAGGGCGAGTAGGTTCCAAGAAATAGTTCTGCAAAAAGTCATTTGTACCCATGCTAAGGATATACAAAGCATTTCTAGTGATGAATTCTGCCCTTTCTTCTCCCACCAATTTCTTCAAGTGGATCTTATAATGCATAAAATACTCTAGCTGTTTTGAAACAGCCAGAACACTCTGTTTCATCCAATAAACCCATATGTTAGTTACAAAATTAAACATGCACCTTTAATTTACTATGCTAAGAATTGCTTGTTATAGAAAGGTTTATATAGAATGTACCGAAACGTTAGCGGTATAATCATCAAAACCTGTAGCAGCTGATGCAAAACTAACACCATATGGCAGATCTTCCATCTTCAAATTTGGATCAAGAAATGGCGGAATTATTTTTCTGTACCCTACTGCTTCAGCTGTACATGTGTTTTGAAACACTCAGAGTTAAGAGTTTACATACAATAGCAAGATTTAAGAAGTAAACATTTCAAGATTTTCTTCTTGAAAAAGGGCCTCTTCTTTTGTTCTTGTTAACTTTGATGTCTCTCTTTTCTAATAATAACTACCTTACTTTTCTCATTAGTTAGTTTTTTCTATTCTATAAAATTATAATTAAAATACATGTTTTTAAGTATACAATTATAATTAAAATTATAACTAAGTATGCAATTGTGTTGAAGTTAAAGTGAATAAGAAAGCTAAGTTTGAAAATAGAAGAGAGAGGAGTGTTTTATACCAACAAAGTCAGTGGCAAGTCTGCCATTACTAAACCTTCCAGTTGGGCTTCTGTTAAAGAAGTCGATGCCATAAGGAGGGAAGTTGCTTTTCATGGTGGTGGGAAGAGCATTGTTGTTTCCAGGATCGACGCTAGAATCTCCGAAAACTAGGATGCAACTCACGTTGTTCTCTACTGCCAAACGCCTCACTAGATTCATGTCCACGGTTGCAACTGAATAATAGAATGGCATTATGGCCAATGCCACTAAAATTTTTACTACCAATAACTCCATCAGCATATATCCTGACCTTAATTCTAAACAGAGGACTCTGCAGAAGCAGAAAATATATAAGTGAAGATTTGAAGAAGAAGTGTATCTCTAGTTTATCAAAATTCATAGTTGCACCGTTCTTTAAATACACCACGTAAGATTTTATTGATGAGGCTGCTCTAGCATTTAAATTTTGGTTCTGTAAAATAAATAACTGCATTTAAAGTTTAAAACGACTACTGCTGTGCAGCCTGTCCTCTTAATTTAATTTAAAACTAGGAAAGAACAAACCTAGCACTCAGCTGCCTGCGAACTACTGCACCTCCTCAACTCCAACGTAATTGTGATTGGGACCCCTTTTTAAATATCACGTCATGCATGGTTGAATTGTGTTACGTTTTTCAAATACTATCACTCAATCAAAATGTTTTTAAGCGACCATGTTATTTTACATTTTCATTTTTATTTTCATAAACAATTACAATACAAAATTACCCATATTGTTTGAGTGTATACTAAATATTGAAAATAAGTAAAAAGAATTTAAATTTATTTTGAGTGTTGTGTAAAATTTCTTTTGTCTTATTAGAAACCAACACAAAATACTAATTTTTTCTTCCATTTCCTCCTCTTATTTTGATTAAAAACAAAAAGTAAACAAGCCTTTGGTAATTCTGAATGATTAATATATTAACAATAATCAAAACCTTTCAATATTTCGTTGTAGTCTAGTTGGTTAGGATACTCGGCTCTCACCCGAGAGACCCGGGTTCGAGTCCCGGCAACGGAATTAATTAAGTTTTTTTTGTTTGATAAAAATCAATTTCAACGAGTAGATTTTGTGAAGCGGTCCTATCTTTCATTTGACGTTCACAACTTACATGTGGTCCTTTTAATTTATTTTTTTATGCCACCTTTTGAATTGTTTAATAAACTACTCCTACTTCCTTTGTATCTCTCGAGGGAAAAAAATTTGTATATATTCCTATTTATTTGTAGATTTATATTTTTAATATAATATTAATTATATTTTTATAAATTTTAATTTTATATTTAATGGGATGTTAATCAATATTTCGTTATCTAACTAATTAAACAACGAGGAATAAAAAGTAGTATTATGAAAAATTTAAAATTTATTTTAAAAAAAATCATAATAATTATTACACTGTTTAATATGTGTGATTTTTCTCTCTAAATAGTTAAATAAAAATGAAGGGAGTGTGACCAAGAAAATCCACCCAGTGGAAAGGGAGGCTTTCATTATGTATGGGCCGGTGGTTTTTTTTCTTGCACCGCATGGGCCGATGTTTAATTGTATGTTTTTTTAGGAAGGGTTTATTAGTGGGTGAGAGGGATTGAGACCATCCGACTTTGGAATTCTCACCACTTTTTTATATATAAAAATCATAAATTTATATATTAAAAAGGATAGTGTCACTCCCAATAGAAATGATGTTAATCGCTTTTACCTTACTAGTGGAGTAGTAGTAGCTTCCCAATGCAATGGAGACTTCTCTTACACAGGGAAATAAAAAATCATAGTTTTAACTTTCAATAAACTCATATTTCATTATATTTTTTAAATATAATTTTATTCATCTCACATTTTAGAAGTTTAATATAGTATTACTTATTATTTTAATTATGTTTTAAATATTGTTTTACTCATCTCAAACCTAAATTATTTCACTTCAAAACATTTCTAGTCCAGAGAGAGCAACTGATTCCACATTTGCTAAGACAGATCACGATGCAAGAACATCAGCACCGCCACTAATTGGTTTGGCAAAATCAAAACTTGATACTTTTTGTTGGGGTGTCCCTGTCAATTACTTGAATTTTGTTCATCATCTTCGATTGATATTGGTTGACTTTAAAGGGACGAAAGCATATTAAATGAATAAATGTGCCTAGTCATTGAATAATATTAAAAATTCATCTTGATTATGACATTGCGCAATATAGAGATAAATCTCAGTAATACAAAATTGTAAACTTTTTATTTGTGCCGCACAAAGAGATCCCAACATCTGTAATCAATTTTCACAAGGCAAAATACTCCCTCAATTCCTTTTTAATTCTCCGTTTTTTAAGTTTTTTTTTTCTTTTTTATCTATCATTTTCAAATTTCAAAATTATATTATTTTTTGTCAATTCTATCCATACTCCACCTTATGTTTTATTAATTGTTTACACAATTTTCATAAAGGGATGAGAAAATCAAAGATGATTTAATTGCTTCTAAATCAATGTAAGCACCGAGTGAAATGAATCTAGCTATACATCTAACTTAGGCATGGAATTTCCCTTTCATTGACTCTAATTTATTAGGGCATAGTAGTAAAAATAAAAATACTAACAAATTAATCAAAAATAGAAGTTTATAGCTCTCTTTAGTAAGTGTAAAATAGCTAAAAACGACACTTAAATAAAAGAACAGAGGGAGTAGCAATTTCAGATCCATGATAACATTTTTCAACCATTTTTTTTATTAAAAAATAAAAGAAAAGAAAAGAACGGGAATGAAACAAGTAACATGCAGGAGTCGCAGACTGAGTACATGGTTAACTCAATATTTGTGCAGCCATTCCTGTTAGCAAAACAAGAACAACAAAAGCATCGAGGAGAGAAGAATCAAACCATAATTTTAGTACAAATTTGCGTTCACATGAAATGTTAAAAACAAAATTTAAGAGGGTTTCCGATGGAACCAGTTAAAATATAACTTGGGATATAGCCAATAGGGCCTTCATACAGGGTAACAGTCGCCCATGTTAGTAGCCACCCGGTATTGATTTGTCTATAAAAAGGATCTAAACTCTGTTCCCAGATCGCAGAAAGGACAAGGTTATTGTTACATTGGAGGAGAAAGAGCTTCAATACAATGAACAGCAAAAATAATGTCTTACATTTGGTCTTACTGACAGAAGGACCTGATTTTATACTCACTTCTACCAAGCCAGATCAATCACAGATCAAGGTTCTGCTGCATCAACTGTATTCCTGAATGATTCGATTTGTCAATGATGTTCTTACATCTAGATATACAAACATTTCCATTCAAAATTTAATTCATATCGTCAACTCACTTGGGAGATTGTGAATCCAGCTGCATGGTAACTGGTCCATCATTAACTAAATTTACCTGCTCGTGTGAAGATCATTAACAGAGGCAGCATTAGAAACTGTCATATAACAAAGGCTCACAACCCACGAACGGGTTGACATTACTTTACCTTCATCATTGCTCCAAATACACCATCTGCACAAGAAATTGGAAAGAGCTTAAGAGTAGGGTTCTAGCAGAATTAAAAACGAACCAACACAAAGCTACACAAATACAATTAAGACTCCTTGAATGAAATCTGTATTGGCAAGTTTCATAGAAAAACTAATGCATTTCAACCAATAGGCCGTGAGAAAAGAATTGAACAATCAGTCAGAATAATTGGTCATTACAATGTTGATTAGAAGGAATCCAGACAATGGAAATTGCACGCCAAACAAATTTTCAAACTAACAGCAACTTGATGTGATGTAGAGCATGGGAAGATCGCATCAGCATTCATCATTGTTGACCACAATGGATAACTTGTTAATACTAGTCATTACTACATTGCATATAACAACCGAAAATCTGTCATGAAAGCGAGCTAAGTGAAAAGATATGAAAGCAGTTTCCAAAATACCCTAACTTTCCGCAGAGGGAAAAAAGAGACTTGAGACTTATTCTATTTTATACATGGGTAATTTAAGCTATCCACTCCAGATCACTACTCAGCCCCCGGGCTGCAGAAGACTGTTCTGTAGTTGGGGAATTACATATTTACAGGTAAGATACAGTAGATATTAGGTATGTCTTAAAAATTAGAAGCGTCTCAAATTCCAATCCAACTCAGTGAACTCACTATATGTACATACACTACATTCTAAATTAAATTTGTACCAAGATATAAGAAGTTATAGCTGCATCAAATATCCCTGTTTAATATATGAATTGAAAGTAAGGCTATTCCTATACCAATTTGCTGTTACCGATGCCTGTCTCTGTGATATGTAGTATTGTACTATCATAGGAATGGAGATAGAAATGAAAGTTGAAAGTAACATAATATAGCATACCCTTGATAGCGTCAGGGTTATAGGCGTTCTTAAACCTATCAACTAAAGAAGCATAGAAGGATTTTGCTCTCTGAGGCGCCATTGCAACGTGAAAATCTGGTTTGTTACCCTTCAGAAATCCATACAATGTAAATTGACTCACTGTTACAAATCCATTAAAACGAATTACTAAAAAAGTAAACATATCTTTTGTTTCATTCGCTTCAAAACGTGAATAGTTACTTTACTTACCTAGTAAAACTTGATAATTTTTCTGCATTACACCGTGGTCCCATGCTTTGGCTGTACTATCATTGGGGAACAACCTCATGTTCAAGACCTTTCGGCATCTGGTAAAAAAATAGTAATAAAAAGTAAAATAATGAAGTAATTGGAAGTTGAAAAAAGAAAAAGGGGAAACAGATGGAGATGGGAGGGGAAGACATGTAATCGGCATCGGCGTCGGAATCGGATTCGTGGATACCGACGAGAACGAGAAGACCGGGGCCAATGTCGGAAATGATACGGCCTTCGACCTCGACGGATGCGGAGGCGACGCGTTGAACGACGGCTCGCATTGCAGTGACAGGTTTCCTTCTCACAGTGCCAAATGTATTGCTGCGTAAGCCTACAACTCCTCCTCCCACCCTACACGCCAATACTGTTTGCATCTTTATTTTCCTTTATCCTGGATTCCTTCCTTGTTTTGATTTTCTTTTTGGCATTTTATTTTGAGCGCTGATTTTTTTACACCCAAAAATCATACATCAATATTATATTTTTATTATTTTATTATTTCTTGATCTCTTTAGTATCCTTTATTTTTTTAATTTTTAATTCATTTAAATCAAATAATAATATTATATTATACGTATAAAAGAGGTGTAAGTTTTTTTGAATTTAACAAAATATTATTCTTTTATTTTATATATTTTTTTATTTTCAAGCAATTGCAGCAACTAATTCTCTCTCCAAAACTGAATTCACATGAAATCACCATAAAATAGACCTCATACATGTATTAAGGAAAATGAGCTATCACCACACCATATTCTATCAAGTAGTAGTTGCTCGAGTTTAGTTCTATTTATGTCGGCTAACCTTTTAAGGTCTGTTTGGTTGGGGGTTTTAGGAGGGGGAGGGAAGTAAGTTTTTGTGTTTGATTGAAAAATAATAGGAGGGGAGGGGAGTGAAGGGATTTTGGGATGTTTTAGAATCCCTCCAAAAGTGGAGGGATTTGGAGGGGAGGAGAGAGGAGGAATTTTTAACACACATAAAATTTTTTTTCTTTTCTCCAACTAAACACAAAAACACTATTTTTCTTTCTCTCCGCTTCCTTTCCCTTCATTTGAACTAAACACACTATCAAATTTTTTATTTTCTCTCCCCTCCATTAAAATCCCTCCCTTACCAAACATACCCTTAGCCTAGGTAACAAAATGGGACTAATAAAGTTCATTTGAGTTGATAAATAATTATATTCTTTTAAGTATTTAATTGGAATTTAAATTTTAACTGCATGTGCAAAATTATTCTATGAAAAAAAGTTATATCGACTTTAATAATTTCTCTATCCAAAACAATTTTAGTCTTTCACGAGAAATACCTTTGAGGAAAAAATAACAATTTGGGATTTTTTTCATAGTATAAGCTGCTAATGTGGTTTTTTTATATGAAAATTAAAATTAAAATGTTTTTGCCCGTGTTTAAGAATTTTTCTTTTTAAAAAAATGAAGTAATTGGTTATTTCTTTAGAAAAAAATTTGTAACAAGGTCTACACAAAAAAATTGTAAAGTTAAAACCCTCACTTTTATTATTGAGATATTACAGTTCAGTCCAAAAAAAACTATTTACCAAAAAATAATTTTAGACGAAAATGTATCAATAAAATTGTCATTAGACCAAATCATTAGCTACTAGATAAATATTTAAATTATCATTAAATTAATTCTTAAAAGATTTAAGTCTTCATTAAATTAATCGTCTAAAATTTAGTTTGTCACTAATTTATTGGTTACCTCAAATTGTTGACAACTTAGTTAAGTATATGAAAGATTGATTTAGACATTTAGTGATATTAATCTTTCATGAACTAAATTTATTATAACTTTTCTGGACTAATTTAGTGATATTATTCTTTTATGCATGGATTAAATTGAATACACTGTAATTTTATAAGGACTAATGATAAAGTTTTATGCAGTAAACATAAATGGGTATAATCTTTTAGGGGTTAGTGTGAGAGCTTTATCCAATATCAAGTTAATGAATAAATGATGTATTTTTTTTCCAAAATAAATACTGCAATTTGCACATGAACATTGCGAGTGCCTCTAGTTCATCGAAATTAAGCTCATATGAAGTCAACAGTGCAGTCTACAATGTAAAAATTGTATGGTTATTATTTCTGATTTTTCACATATGCATGCTGACTAAAATCTCTTCTTTTCTCCCCATGCGTTTTCCCTCTCGCCACTTTGATCGATCTCATTTTGTCCATGGCAGCTGCAAAAGCTTGAAAAAACTTGTGCTTATCCTTTGAAAGTTCTTAAACTATGGGCCTGGTTCGTGGATCCAAATACAGGGCCTGGTCAGAGGCTAGCAAGCCCATATAATGTGTGAATTGGTAATGAGCTATAATGTGTTTTTCTTGAAGACCATATCTATGACAATGACATGCATTACTTGTTACTTGATAAATTAAGCATGGAGAGTTGTGTTTATTTACAGTCCTTTCATATATGAAAAGAGTATTGAGACTTGGAGATATATTCAATTAAGATTCTGATACAGCAACTATTTTGAAGTGTCAGTGATTCCCGGATCATACGCCGACATCTGTACCTCCCGCGGTGGAGAAGAGAGCATTAGAATTTCAGGTTCTGGAAAAGCCATTTCCTGCTGAAGCTCAGGGGTATCAGGAATGCTCACATTGTCTGATCTTGAAGAACAATCAATTACATCATGTGCCTGTGCCTCACTTGCATTGTTGTGTTTTTTAGTATGAATCTGCTTTGCAAGTGTAGTAACCTTTTTCCACAGATTTTGTTCTGGTGCTGCATCTTGAGATTGCTGATTGGATTTTAGACACTGGATGCTTGATAGCAGCACACAAACGGTGGAAGTGGCACCAGAAATGACGTATAGAATCCAAAAGCTTTCAAGCTTCAAACTTTCTGCATCGCTGGAGGTCGTATTGTTGAAGCAATCTTGTGAGGTAATCAACCACTTTTCTTCCAATTTATTCAATTCTGCATTTTCTGAGAGATGTAATATAGCTCTAGAAACATCCCTGGCCACCGGTGATCCCTTCTGGAACATCTGCATTAAATTATTTGAAACTTTTTGTCAAGTATGTGAACTTAATCTGCTAAAACATTCTAATTGTATTATCACTTACAAAGCCCAACCCTCCAAATCTGGTGCTGGGAGTGGAGCTAGTGTATCTCTTGCAGTATTCACTAATGAACACTTTTTCATATGGGAGCTCAAAAAAGGCAGCTGCTATGCTGTTATTTTCAAATGCATCAACATAATTGTATTCATTGGTAATGTTGATAATGTTCTCTGGCTTGAACGTTTCTACTTTCTCTAGGAATGTTCTAATAAATGAGTCACCATCACAACCAATTTTCATGTTGTTCCTCTTCAGCCACTGAATGTCTGTGACAGTTGGTTGCAGTCGTTTAACTGTGAGCATTGAAGAAAGACTAGCAGTGTAGCTTGAGTTAAGAATCAAAACCAAGAACAGCCACGAAACCATCACCACGCGAGTAAAGTTGCTATGCATTTTTTCCCCTGGAGAATGAAAACATCACCATTACTTGAGTTCAACACAATTTGTAGTGTCTGCTTTGCATCATTTTATTTAAAATCAAAATTGCTAGGATGTTTGGGATTGATACTCACTGTGAGCGAAGAACAAAGAGGAAAAAGTAAACCAAAGAGCTGTGCTGATCTGGCTCTTCCAGTTGCCATGAAACTCAGGATTTGGTTTTCTCTCAAGGCACCAAACAACTAACATTGTATAAATTAAGATGGCACCTGTAACCATCCATAATTCCCAGGTAAAAGGCTTTGTAAACATCCATGCTGTCTCTTGAGACTTTGCTGGAACAACCATTGACAATCCTGACTCTGCATATGGCACTGTAAAATCCACATACTGCAATCTTTCCTCAAGAATGGTCATGTCCCCAACAACAGCATCATAAGTCTTCACAACAATAGGAAAAAAGTTCAAGTCAAGAAAGCAGAAGCAAATCAATACTAAAAATTCTAAATAGTCAAGTTTTTATATCAATAAAGCTATATAATGCTGGTGTGATTATCCTATGTTATAAGATTACTGTTCATAACATGAAATAACGTATTTGACCTTATTAGTTTTCTTTTTTTCTACTATCCATAGTTTTATGGTGGCAACCTAGCTAGCTTCATACACATTTGTGTTCACATGAAAATTTTTATTTTTATCCTCACTCTCTCACTCAATTTTCTTCCTTGCTTAATCTCTTCATTTTCACATACACTACAATATCTATAAAGATATTCTAAAAGAAAAAGCTAAAAAAAAGTAATATTAAAAAATAAAAATGTTAAACATCAGATTCAGAAAAAAATCCAATAATTTTCATTTATATTTAAAAAAACTCCAAAAATACATAAGCAAAATTTAAATTTTGTTTGAGAAAATATAGACGTAAAAAAAAATCTAGATAATATGACATAAATAAATAAAAAGAAAAATAGATTTATTGTTGATGACATTACAACTAATAATTTACCATTAATGATTATTGTTGTGATATTTTTTATTATTGATGTAGTTGAATGGACGAACTACCATAAATTTTTTTAAAACTTTTTTTTATAGAAGTTAATGATAAAAACTTGAGTTTTTTTTAAATAATTTAACATATGTTCTAGTTTATTATATTATATTGTTTATGATATATTAAAAAAAATATTACTAAAAGCAAGTTATTAAGACTAAGTATATAATAGTAAATATTTTTTAAAAATAAATTACATTTTATTAAATAAGCATTTCATACATAATTAGTAAGGGTGTTCATCTAGTAATATAGGTATACTATCGTCCGAATGTAAAAGCTCATATTCAAGTTCGAACATCAGTTAGTAAGACAAATATATTTGCGCATGAGGAAATAATCCTTAATCTTGATTATAGGCTAGCTGAAAAAAAAAACATTTTGTAAATAAATACGACAGATTGACAGTAACTTTTTCTACTATAGTACCAGTGAATGTGGTTTTTACTATTTTAATATAGCAAACAATAGTAATAAAGAAGTCTTACTCCGTGCGTATGCACCGGATCGAAATCCCAGTTATACATTATAGTCATTATTCCTTACTAATCATTCAGAGAGTTGTATGTATTATACATTAGAGTTATTATTATTACCAGTCTATCAATATCATAGAAGGAGCGGGAGAGGAATTTGATACCTTGTTATAGACAAGCTGAACCAAATCATTATAGGTTCCATCGATGGGATAATACTTATATGGCAGATCATACCCCAAAAGTTTGTGCACTTTCTCAAAAATTTCAATACAGAATCCACCTATTTTTTTAGGATGATGATTATGGTCATACTCAACATTGACAAACTTGGAAAATGATGTTCTGCTCCGGACTGCGATTTTCAATGGATTTTGTTTAGTAGGTATGTTCCATCCCTTTGGATCCTGCTGCTGCAAATTCCCAGGCCAATGTACACCTTTGAAACATTTTGTATTACAAGCAATAATTTCATCTCTACCTTGTCTAGTGGGTAGGTTAGTAGAGAAACCATATTGTTGAGACCAAAAGCATAGTTCCTTGTAACTCTTCCCAAACACATTTACTACCCTTAAGATAGGATTCTGCAAGAGTTGCCCATCTTCAAATTGGATTTGGCCACTCAAGCCAGTGAAATTGCTAGACAGTATTTCTCTTAACAAAGTCTTCTTTATGTTGCTGTTGTTTCTGCTGGTCATTCTGTCTATTGCATGAGTGATAATTTTAATGCTATCATATGCTTGCAAAGCATAAAATCCTGGATAAGGGTTGTCTTCCTCTGCATTCTTGACCCAAAAAGTTCTCCGGAACTGAGCCTCAAAATCTTGATACTTGTCGCTTCTTTCGGAGTAATAGGTCTTGATTCCCAAAGCTCCCTCCATGTAGGAAATAGCAGACTTATTGACTGAGTCCAGCAAATTAGTTATGCTCTCTGGGATTATCCAAGCTGATTCTCTATCCATAAGTCCCATTTTTGAAGCTTCTTTAAACAAATGAGTTGACATTTCTAATGATGATTGCAGCAGAATGAAGACCCTAGATTGTGTATGTGTTAACTTAAGCAGCTCTTTGTGTACTAGCTCCCCTGGATCATGTAGAGAAGAAATTGGTGGAAGTGCTAAGCGGTACTCAATCATTGAACCCACATTCTGGAGGGTCTCAGATAGCAGTGCTAGCATCCCATAATGATCTCCACTGTATGCATCATCTTCGTAGATGGCTATTACTCTCTGCCAGCTATAAGTTTGCACAATGTCTGCAATGCATTTTATGTATGATGTACCGTTGTTAGCCATTCTCACCAAAAAGGGCCACCGGACTGTCATCAATGGCGGGGTGATGGTTGGTTCTGCAAATGATATGGTTGGAACTTTAGCTCTGCCTCCTATTTCAGCCACCAGAGCAGCTTCTGGCCATGTGTGCATCCCTATGATCACTTGCATCTTCTGCATATTTATCATCTCTTCAGCTGCAAGAAAGGGACTCACATTGCTCATTTTTTACACATTTACCAAAAGGTATGAAAACTTTATAGTCACTTTGGTTTGCATTTTTATTTTTTATTTTTTGTTTTCTGAAATTTTAGTAAGAAAAAATTGAAAATACTAAAATTAAAAAAAAATTATTATTTTTTAACATTTTTAGTTTTTCATCGATAAAATTTCACAAATAAAAAACTGGAAATAGAAAGGCAAACCAAAGTGACCCAAGTTTTCTTTTTTTCTTAACAAGTAGTATGTTATACTGACCTAGAATGGTGGCTGTGAGGGGATCCTTGATGGAGTTCCAAAAATGGAGAGCCAACTTGTAGTTGTTTGAAGTGCTATTGTAACTCCGAGCTGCAAGTTCCATGGCTACTTGCTGTTCTTTCCCAATACGAGAATTGACATCAATGATTGCCCCAATAGATATAACTTTGCTGTTTGCATTAATGATGAGAACAAAAGAGTTGAGTAAAATAAAGAATAACCAAATTGTTGGAAGTGCTCGAGAGAAATGCATGTTGTTTCAATGTGTTTTGCTCATACTACAATCTACTAGCATTTGTTGGAAAATTTGTGAATAGACAGGCTGCCACGTATTACATGCAATATGAGAGAAATTAATGGTACTACTTGGAAATTGAATGTCAAGGAATATTCTAGTGGTGACGTGGAACTTAATTGAACCTTCTACTTTGTCAATTATGAAGGTGTTGACTCCATAGTTATATAGAAACAATAGGGGAGTGGCTAGTCTTTACTCCTGATAAGGGAAGGAAGGCATATTTTTGTTTGAAGTTCCAACTTGTTGGAAAGTACCTGTGAGGAGCACCTTGATTATTAATTAGTTTCAAACCTAAGCGTAGCAGAAGTTGCAGCTGTTTAGATAAGATTCATATTTTGGGTTGAATTTGTCAATCAATATTTATAGTTTTTAAAAACGCGTGATGTTGATCATTTCAATCGTTTTGTTGACCATTCGTCAAATATATATATATGGTTTGGTGCGGATGACGTGAAAGTTAATAAATGACATTGCGCATAATATTTTATAAAAAATAAATTTTATCAATCTAATTAATCAATTGAAAGTTAATATGTAGATCAATCATATTAAAATTCTTGCAATTTAAAAATTTGTAAGTACGTAATCTAGCGACTAATTCTCCGGTTCATTTTATAAGAGACAAAAAGAGAATTTATTTTGTCCTTTTTATAAGTAACTTTGTGAGTTTTTTAGACGTATTAATTGTTAAAAAAAACTAAAAATACTTTGTTACCCTCAATTTATTATAAGCACTCACAATTTTTTATACAAGTTGATGGATTAATTACATAGATATTTTAATAATTTTTTCACATCATTAATTAAAAGGAACATCTTTTATTATGTTTTATTGATATGTATAAAATATGTCCAATGTTTCTTATAAAAAAGACTAGAAGTAGTATAATCTAACGAATTTTTTTTTTATATTTTAAATAATATATTATTCGTTCAACTAAAGTATTTTACTGAAGTATTAAAAACTTTTTTATTTGCATGACTTTTTACATGATCGATTTACGTCATATAAACTTTTAATTTAACAATTAAATTTGTGAAATTCATTGTTTATAAAATATAATTAATGAGATGTGTTATTTTACTAAGTTTTAAACACCTGAAGTAATTTTATTTTCTAACTTATCTTTTAAGAAAATACTAAATCATACTCTAAGGACACTTGTTAAGAATACAAAAATAGAAATATATATATAAAGATTAGAGCATTGTTAAACAATGTCATAAGGGATAATAACTACACCATTTTTAATGTTTTGACTTGCTATAAAAAATATTATTAAATAATTTTTTCACTTTTAAAATAAATTTTATTGGTCTTCATATGTTTCAAGGATACTATTTAGCATTTTTTTTAAAGATTAATATCTTCTAAGTCTTTTATGGTTATATTTTCTTCAAGGTTTAAAAGAGAAAATATCATGCATTTTTTTTTTCCGGATAATACTTCATGCAAATTAAACTAGATAAGTAGATACCCAGATGCATATATGTTTTAATTAAGTGATTTGGATACAAAATCATTTATGTTAAGTCTTAATCAAGTATCTAATAATCATTTTAATTTGTCGAAAAGCTCGCAGTTTAAGTGTGTGTTTGGTTTTGTGGTGACAAAATTGATTTTGAATAAATATAATTTCATAAAATTGATTTGGTGTAAAATTGATTTTGAAGTAACGTGATTTTTGTTTGGATTACTTTATCTTAAAAGTGATTTTAATGAACAAATATTGTTTGGATGTTATTAATAAAAATCTCGTTTGAGAAATGAATTATAGAAGCTTAGCTTTAAGAACGTACAGTTTCACACCGACGGATTTAGGTATTCTTGTTGACAAAAGGGACAGTTTTATGGCTTGGATCTGTTAGGGGTGGTGCACTTACTTGTTAGCCCTTCACCACAAAACGGACAGACGAGACAAAACCGAAGCCAGCTGTTGCGTACGCACCGGGAAATTCAGTATATGATATACTATTCAGTAATACATGAATTATAGAAACTCACATCAATTGATATCAAAGATAAATAAAAATAAAATTAAAAAAACATAATAAATATTTTTAATTCTTTTAGTGAGAATTTTATAAAAATGAATATTAATTTTTTTTTTAGAATCTTATAATAAGAAACAGAAGGAGTATTATAATTAGACCTTAAACTGAATTGAAAGTTTATTTGGGTATGTATGAAAATTCATTTTGGTCAATACTAAATGATCAAATTGATAATTTGATTCTGTAACTTTTTTTTTTATTTCGATTTGGTTCTTTAATTATAAAATGTTCTAAATTAGTCGTGTAACTTATTTTTCTATTTTAATTTAGTTCTGTAACTATTAAATATTTTGATTTGTCTTGTAATTTATTTTTCTGTTTCGATTTGGTCCTGTAACTTTTTATTTTTATTTGAATTTGGTCTAGATAGAAATGTCGAATTTGTAGATGAAAAATAAGTTACAAAATCAAATCAAAACGAAAAAATATATTATAAAATCAAGTTAAAACGTTTAATAGTTACAGAATCAAAATAAAACATTTAATAATTACGTACCCAAATAAAAAAAAAATTTACAGATCAAACTATTAATTTGGCTATACTAAATAATAGTCTGATTTTGAAATCATGTATCATTTATGTGCACGGTCACGTGGAGGGGATGCTCAGTGTGCTCAGAAATCATAATCCTACAATTAATACTATAATGAATATTAGCATCTTTTAACTACTTATGTTACCCTACACAGGACTTTTGCTCTCACACGAACACTTGAAGATTTTAATTTTCTCTTTAGATTTTGTTATTTATTTAAGAGTAATGTTAAATCTTTTTATTAAATTTTCTTATAAATTCTCTTATCTATTTAATTTTAATAAGTGTCAAATATCTTTTGAAAAGTAAATACGTAGTAAAAGATAAAAGACACTTGTCAAAATTAAATAAATAAAAGAATTTAATAAAAGAATTTAGCATTTTTTTTTATCTAAAGATAGTGAGTGAGTGGTTACATTGCACTCCCTTATGGGTATTACCTGAGGGCTTGAGGGCTAAGGGCGCACATAATTAATCATAAGCCCCTACAATATACTTCTTTTCTTATCGAATATAAACAATATTTTAAAAATTTTTATGTTATTTTTTATGAGTAAACTTAACAATTTTTACTTGTATTTAATAAAAAAAATTTTAAATTATTCTCTACTTAATTCATTCACTTATTTATTATAGTGATTATAAAGTAGAAAGAGTATAATATGATAAAAGGGTATTGTAAGAAAATCTATTATTTTTTAGATATTTTTAATAAAATTAAATGGGACCAATGTGAATTAAGTATTTTTTACTTATAATTGAAAAATAAAGAGTAAATACATACCCTATTCGGCCCCTCACGTAAACTCCACATTTTAACTTAGTTATTAGTACTTTGTTGATATGTTAACAAATTTTGTGTCTTATAAGTGTTTCTAACTGAAAATCCTACCTCATCCATTGTTTATGACTAGCTCGCTCATGTGAAAAAATTACGATAATGGTCAACTTCAACCTCATTAATTTGGCCATCTTATACAAATTAATATATTCTAGTTTAATTAAATTCTAAATATTATTTAAAAATTTATATTTTTAAACTAAGGATAAATTGTACGATTTTGTTAAATTTAATATGTTTTCACATAGTATAATACTTTATATTAATATTATTTGTTTTAGGGTGGAGATATTTTCACTCAATTGAATCTATTACCACTCTTTTAAATTATTTTTTAATTTATAATATTTTTAAACAAATCAAAATAAAATACTATTACATAATAATTTTTAAAATATTTTAAAAAGAAATGACAATATCCAATTACTCTGTTTTAACGGCTTTTTGACTACATTGGGTGAATTATTTTATTTATTTTCTCCATAAATGTAGAAAAAAACAATTTACCAAACTAGGCATTTTTTGACCAAAAATTGTGTCAAACCCGCAAACTCAGTATGACCAAAAATGTCAGTTTGAGAGTTTGACTAGATTCCATCGACCCACTATAAATACAACCCTTACGTGTCAAACAAGCCACTATCCGTTTTTTATACTAGGGCGGTGGAATCTAGTCAAACCCTCAAACTGACATTGAGGGTTCACTTTTCAGAGCAATATCGCGTCAACAGTGAACCCGCAAACTGACATGGAGGGTTCGGCTTTGTAGGTTGCTCATTCCCGAGGTAAGATAGTCAAAAGTGAACTCGCAAACTGACTTTGAGTTTTTACTTTTTGTCAGCTCAAATCAATTCATGCTGGAACAGAGGGAACAACAGAAAAACTCATACTGAGTCTGCGAGTTTGAGACAATTTTTGGTCAAAAAATGCCTAATTTGGTAAATTGTTTTTTTTTCTACATTTATGAAAAAAATAAATAAAATAATTCATCCAATGTAGTCAAAAAGCCTTGTTTTAACACACACATATTTTTATTTTACACTATTAATAATTTTTCTTTTTCTTTTTTTCTAGAATACTATTATTATTTTTTCTTAAATACGTTTATCATATTTTATTGTCTAAACAATTTTGGTCAAGAGCCCCTCATGGGAGGGTTGTACTTTTTTTCACCACATTTATTTTTCTCTTAAACACATATTTTATTTTAAAAAATTATCACTCAACTGGATTTTATTTTTATACAATTCTAAAAATAAACAAACAAACAAGAAAACTCGATCAGATTTTCTCTTAAACACTTTTTTTTTTAAAATTATCACTCGAACGGATTTTATTTTTATACAATTTTAAAAATAAACAAGCAAACAAGAACTCGATCAGGTTTTCTCTTAAACAAATTTTTTTTCAAAATTATCACTCTACAGATATTTAAAATTTGTGGTCTACAAATTTTAAAAATTCACAATATTGTTCATAAAAAATCTGTCTTTATATTTTTATAAAACTACACTACAAATTTTTAAAATTTGTTTGTGGACTACAAATTTTAAAAATTCGTCTTATATTTTTATAAAATTATACTACAAATTTTTAAAATTCAAAAAAATAATAATTTAATAAAAACACTACTTTTCTTCCATTTTCTTACAAACTCCTCTATTTAACCAAACATACTCTAAAAATTTTATTTTCCCTCTCCTTTTTTTCCATTAAAAATTCTCTGCACCCTCGTTTGAACGAAACACATCCTTCGGGAGAGAGCCAGAGAAGAGGAACGATGTCGCAGTTCTGGAAGCCAGGGACGGAGAGGCCTCCTCAGGGTCGGGTGGTCGACGATGAAGAAGGCGGTGTTCTCTTCTTCCCTTCTTCTTCTCACAGTTACGCGAATATCCACAAGCAACGCCAGCGATTGCCTGTTCACAAGTACCGCACTGCCATCCTCTACCTCGTCGAGACTCACTCCACCACCATCATCGTCGGCGAGACCGGTAGTGGCAAAACAACTCAAATTCCTCAGGTATATCATTGTCATATTTTCCTCACTGTCTCTCTCTGTCTGCTTGAAATTCAGTCTCAAATTCGAAATGAAATTCAAATTCTCGCGACTTACTCACCACTACCCTGCAGTATCTCAAAGAGGCGGGTTGGGCCGACGGTGGCCGAGTCATTGCTTGCACTCAACCTAGACGACTAGCCGTCCAGGTATGTTCGCCTCTATCATTCTTCGTCACACAATTCTCTCTCTCTCTCTCTCTCTCTCATCTCTTTCACTTTCTTAGGCTGTGGCTTCTAGAGTTGCTGAAGAAATGGGTGTCAAACTCGGCGAAGAAGTTGGCTACACCATTAGGTTTGAAGATATTACCAAACCAGTGAGGATCTCTCTTTCTTTTCTCTGCATCTTACTTTATTGTATCGTGCTTATTTATGTATGCATATCACTGAAGAATAAGAAGAAGAGCATCGTCGTGTAATCATAAATGCTTACAGTGTTTTTCCATCTTTTGACCCCACAGGATGTAACGGTACTAAAGTTTTTAACTGACGGAGTGCTCTTGAGGGAGATGATGGACGATCCTCTTTTGACCAAATACAAGTACTTGTTGCTATCACTCTGTTTTAACTTCTCGCTGAAATACTAATTGCAAAAGTTACGCATGCGTTACTACGTCACCTGTATAACTATTAACAAAATGACATATTCTGTACTTTACACAGTGTGTCAATTAGACATCAAAATACCTGGCTGAATATGAACTAGGAAAATCGTGGTGGTTTGAAAGCATTTTAGCTCCTTTTTTCACAATCTTTGTTATCTGTTTCTGGGAAAGTGATGCTATTCCATTTTCCTGTTCTGAACTCCTTTAATCCCTTCGAATACTTGTTGCAGTGTTATAATGGTCGATGAGGCTCATGAAAGGTCAATTTCAACTGACATTTTGCTTGGACTATTGAAAAAGGTATTTAATTGATGAACGGTGTCTTCTTTCGGTAGTAAATAAATGGTGTCTTTATTTTCACAATTTTGAATCTTTTAGTTTGTATGTTTACTGTTTGCTACTTTTCTAGATTCAACGGCGTCGACCAGAGTTGCGATTGATTATATCATCAGCTACTATTGAAGCAAAATTGATGTCTGACTTCTTCCGAACAAGGTTTTCTTCTGTTCTTGCTATGTTTCAATTGTTCAGAGTTTTATTTTTCACATTAACATTCTTCTAGAGATTTGTTTTTCGGAGTCCAAAATCATGATCACTGAAGAAACATTTTCATCAATACACCTATATCTGTTAGTATTTAAGTGTTTGCAAATGCTAATATTTTCTTGTAGAAGTAACCTTAAGATGTTGAGCAGATTTAGACTGACATCTTCCACTGTTCTTCCTCTCTGCTGGTGCAATATTAACATTGTTATTACAATTGCTTACTTTTCTCATTTTGCCAGCATAACTCTCCTGGATTCATTGCTTGAGTATATGTGTGCTTGTTATACTTATTTATATACCTTTGATCATGTGTTATTTAATACGACAGTATTACTAAAATGTATGAAATTGAAAGTTTTGTTGCTGGAGTGGTTTCTTGTCTTGAGCATTCTAATTTTGATTGTTACCCAAAAAAGCAGTACTTATTCAACAATGTGCAATCTGTTAACAGGAAAAAGCGCCGAGAACCTCAAAATGAGGAGCATGGACTACAAGTGGAACCTGCAATCTTATCAGTTGAGGTATTATTTTTGGAAGTACAACTCTTGCTTGAATGGCTTCTGTTTTCTGAGTGCATTTATTCGAAGCAAAAGATTTGCATATCTATGGCTTCTTTTAGATAAGTATTGTTGTTGGTTTCTCTCAAGTTCTCGGTGCATGGTTGTTCCAATGGTGTTTCTGATTTGCAAAGGCACTAGGCTGCTACTGTATTCCTAACTTCCTTCTTTCTTTAGTATTGTTTTAAATCTTTTTCTTCTACTTTTTTCCCCTGCTATTGATTACACTGTATCCTCACCCCCCGGTGTTTTTCTTTTCCTATTATATTGAATATTAATATTTGTTTTTAAAAAACCCCACTTTTTTCTGAACCTGAACTGCATAGTGATTTGGAAATATTTTAATTGAGTCAGGAATCACTTTGCCATTGTGTTCCATGTTAATGTTTTCAATACACAAAGACAATATGCTTTATGATTTTCAGGGCAGAGGCTTCAATGTGGAAATTAATTATGCTGAGGAACCTGTCCAAGATTATGTTCAGGCTGCAGTTTCAACTGTACTCTTGATCCATGAGCGGGTATTTTACATTTTATTGACATAGAATCAACTAACTCATTCTATACACAGTGCTTGCATTTGGCTTGACACTGGAACCAAAATATGTGCTCGTTTTGATATGTACTGGAAAAATTGGGTCCCTATACCAGCTAGGCAAACACAATAACTTTAAAGTTTGAATATTTTGCTCTTGATGTAAAAAGACAGCCAGAAAGATAAATTTTGAAACAGAAACAAAATGGATTGATTTTATGATTTTGTTATTTTGTATCTCTCCTTAGGAGCCCACTGGGGATATTTTAGTGTTCCTTACTGGCCAAGATGATATTGATGCTGCTGTTCAGTTACTCACCGATGAAGCTCAGACTAATGGAAAACACTCTTCAGGTACTTTGCATAGTTCTTGTTTGGACTACTACTTTTCTCCGTCTCTGTCATAGGAATTGAGGGATTTGAATGTAAAATTAGGGACAGTTAGTTGATTAGTTAGATAGAGGGGAAGAAAATGTATAAGTTATGGAGGTTTTTTGTTGTGGGGGGTGGGGGGAGAAAAGGCAACTTGAGGAGAGATTCGAGTGTAGGGTATAATAATTAGATATCTCTGTGATACTAATTGGAAGAGGCAGATTCTGATTTAGTTCTAACACTTTACTTACTGGCAACTATAAATAAATGAGTAAAATTTGTGTAGGTTTCGATACTTTGCACTCAATTGTGCCTGTCAATCCAACGCTGCTAATGATTGAAATATTTTTTTGTTCCAGGATTAATTATTTTGCCTCTGTATTCGGGACTTCCACGCGCTGAACAGGTTAGAAATGAATCTGCAGATTTAGATGTTGAATTTTTTTTGTATATTAATTTAAATTTCTGAATGTAGTGTAGTGATATATGTGCTACTTTCTCTTAGGAGCTAGTGTTCTCTCCAACTACTAGAGGAAAGAGGAAAGTAGTAATTTCTACAAATATAGCAGAAACATCGCTCACATTGGAGGTATCATATCTTCAACAATAAGTTTGACTTGGTTAGGGACAACAAGGTCCTCCTTATCCATTCTTATTTTTCTCATTTTGCAGGGCATTGTCTATGTTATTGACAGTGGATTCTCAAAACAGCGGTTCTACAATCCGGTATTTCCTTTTTTGTTATTTCTATTAATGATGTATACTGAATGATTTGTCCTGTTTTGGTTTAGAAATGTCACTTTTGGTCTATCTTTACTTCCATCCAAGGTCCTCCCCCCCCCCTCCCCCTTTTAATTTACCATCTATCACTATTATAACTGCAGAGGGTTTTCCTGTTTTCCACTTCTGCCTTTGTATATTCTTTGTAAATTGGAGAAAAAATTCATCAATTTTTAATACAGCATATTTAAAAGATTTGTTGTCAGTTAATGAAGGATTTAAAATCTTAAATTTATCAGTATATTCAGATGACAGTTCCCCAGTTATGGTACACTCTTGAATTCTAAATACAATTCATTCTGTATTCCCTTTGTTATTCATTTCATTATGAGTTAACCAAATTTTGATTGATTCTAGCTGGTGTGCTAGTAACACTATTTTTCATAAGTCTTCCCTTCTTTGCTCTCTATTATTCTTTCTCAGTGTGTTTATGTCACCAAGTGTATTTTTCTACTCTCCTTTGTAACAGGTATCTGATATTGAAAATCTGGTTGTGGCACCAATATCTAGGGCTTCTGCTAGACAAAGAGCCGGTAGGGCTGGACGAGTTCGACCAGGGAAGTGTTACAGGTCTCTGACTTAAAGTAGTTAGTCTCTTTCAACTGGTTTAGGAACATGTTTCATTTATCTCAGTTAATTTATTCATCTAGTCACCCATTGCTTTAGAGATAAACAGATAGACATTTTAATCCTACCAAAGAACAACAATTACTTTACTAAAAGTTAATTTTTTTTTCTTGTGCGAGCTTTTCCTTCCAATTGCCTCATTGCAGAAATTGCCCGATAATCTATAAATATCTTTGCGTTGACATTCTAGCCAAAATCTCTTACAAAGTCATTAATGGTATTATTATTATTATTAAAACTTATTACACAGCTGAGAACAAGTTTGCCCCTTCACTTTGGAGCAAATTCTCGTTGTCCTTCTTAATGTTTTAAGGAAGAATTCCATGGCAGTTATTTTGCCAAAAAGTTGGCCCTTTGTAGAGTGGTTTTTCAGTTTATTTGATTTGGTTTAATCAGAATGCATTCATTCTGAAGCAACTCTTTGCCCCTTGACTTCTTTGATATTTACGGCTTCTTTCTGTTCATGGCTATTTAGTGGGATTTTCGTTTCTGATATGCAAAAAGATAGGGCAGCCTTGATGCACTTAATTTGGTCTTTTTCCGTATTTTTCTTTTCTGGATTAGAGGATCTAAACACACTCACGCTCATATGGCTTGCTGCTTCCACTCCATTCTAAAACCATACCCACTGCTTCAGGTCCATTCTAAAATCATATTAAACATTTTGTTCGCAGTGTGGTATTGTTCATAGTGTGTCATTGATGTATTTATTTATGTCTGTTTCTTCTGTTCTGTATGTTCCTGTTACTGTGTCAACATCTCAAATTGTAGTTTGCATTTTGTAATGATGTTAACTGTGATAACCCCTTTCTTACTATTCCTCATACACATGACTGCAACCAGGCTATATACAGAAGACTATTTTCTTAACCACATGTCTAATGAAGGAATTCCAGAGATACAGAGATCAAATCTTGTCTCTTGTGTAATCCAGGTTAGTAATTTTTGTGGAATAATTTAACAGCAATAAATTATTATTTTTTAATGCCAAGTTTATTTCTTGTAGTACTACCACCTTCATTAGCCATTTTTTTAATCCCAGCATAATTTTGACTTAGATTACAGTTTTTTTTATCAATAGTGTGTGTGTGTGTGCACTTGATCACATTCTAGATCGATTCCTCTGTTGATCATAAAGTTTATCACTTAATACCTTTCCTGATTATTTTCAGTTAAAGGCCTTGGGGATCGATAATATTTTGGGCTTTGACTGGCCAGCATCTCCATCTCCAGAAGCAATGATCCGAGCACTAGAAGTTCTCTACTCGCTTGGGGTATTGGATGATGATGCTAAGCTTACTTCACCAACGGGATTTCAAGTTGCAGAGATTCCACTTGTAAATTTCTTATACCAATAGAATCATGTGCCATTCATTTTGTTAAATACTTCATCTTTATTTGTCGAATGATAAAGGCTTGTTTTATCCACCATTGGCCCAGGTTTATTTCTAATTACAGCAAACACAAAAATAGCAGACAAGAAAGTACAGGACTGACAATTTTGGACTTAAAAAAATAAATTAGGAATCCAGTCGTAGAGTTTCATGAAGAACCTGCACTTTTTTATTAAATATTAATGTTGTAATCATTATTCTCGCTTGAGACGCTCCAGATTCTTTCCAGCCTAAGAGACAGCCTCTCTGCTTGTTAGAGTTAGGTTGCATACATGAACCCTCCCTAGATCTCATTTGGCGGGAGCCTCATGCACTAGATTGCCCCTTGGTATAGCAATTACAAATATTGTTTTTGTTCTGCTGTTAAGGAGTTTTGATTCTGTCGGTCCACATTAAGATGCATATTTACAACTTTACAAATGTCTGATTAATGGCGTGTAATTTTGCCAGGATCCAATGATCTCAAAAATGATAATAGCTTCCAGCCAACTTGGGTGTTCGGAGGAGATAATCACAATTGCAGCAGTTCTTTCCGTCCAAGTAAAGTGTTTTGCTCTACTCTTAGCTAATTATTTTGGAAACGAATTGCAATGTATATTTGTGTAAAAATCAATTTACATGCTGAGGTTGGGAAATAGTACATGAACTTTTTCTGGGAATTATAACAGAAATATAGGTGAACATTAATAATAGTGATAGAGCAATTGATCGAAATTTAAAATCATCTACGTATGCAGTCTATCTGGATCTCAGGGAGAGGGATACAAAAGGAATCAGATGAAGCAAAATTGAGATTTGCTGCTGCCGAGGTACTCTAGCTTAACATTTTAGTTCTCACTTTATATGTTTATACCCATAACTTCTCTTTTTTTCTGTATTATGCTTCCAATGATTCTTCATTTAATAACCCTTCAACTGTGTCGTTCAATTGTTTATATTATAGAAATCTGATGTGTGAACTATTTGATGTTTGAACTATTTTTTTATTCATTAATTAATTGATTTTATTTTAATAATTGATAATTGATGCAGGGTGATCATGTAACTTTCCTGAATGTATATAAAGGATTTCATCAGTCTGGTAAATCATCACAGTGGTGTCACAAGAACTATGTGAACTACCATGCCATGGTGTGTATTTTTCAGCAACTTTGCACTTCATAGGCATTTCTATTTGTCCTTTTCATTACTTTATGTTGATGGCCTGCTTGAATTGCACAGAGAAAGGTTCTCGAAGTTAGAGAGCAACTCAAAAGAATTGCACAGAGGATAGGCTTAGTCTTAAAATCTTGTGAAAGCCATATGCAGGTTGGTTTTATTTATGCTCTTACTGGTTTAGAAAAATCCTAGAAAATGCATGTTCTCTCTCCTGTTTTCTTTTGTTGTATGCCTAAATAGTTAAGCAAAGCTCTCCCCCATTATTGATCCTGTTCCATTCTTTGGCTTCTCACCCTAATATATGTTTCACTTTCAGTTCATTGGTGTTAGTTAATAAGTGTATATTTTTGTTTTCCAGGCGGTTAGAAAAGCAGTTACTGCTGGCTTTTTCGCTAATGCATGCCATCTAGAGGTAAGATACTTCTTGACACACTAAGATGCTGGCTTTTTCATTTATATTACAATTTTTTGCCACAAATTGTGGCTAAGCAAATAATTTGACTTAGTTATGTTTTATCTGTTTCTATACCTTGTTTAAAGGCATACAGCCATAATGGGATGTATAAGACGTTAAGAGGATCACAAGAAGTTTATATTCATCCTTCATCAGTGCTATTCAGGTTAGTCAAAACTAAGTTTATTAAAATGTTTTTATGTATTATGTTCTGGTTTTACTGCTATTTCTGCTTTAGAAGATTAAGGAGATTGGAATTTCTAAACTGAAATCCTGTAATTTCTTGTGAAATTTTTATCTTCGTTCCTTTTTTTTTTTATTCCTGTGATCACGTGGACATGCTTTGATGGATGGTCTCATCAACTAAATATTGTTATCTTTTGCAGAGTAAATCCGAAGTGGGTTGTTTACCATTCTCTTGTATCAACTGATAGACAATATATGCGTAATGTCATAACCATTGATCCGTCATGCCTGTTGGAGGCTGCTCCTCACTTCTACCAGCTACAGCAACTTAACCCTCTTCACTGATTGCCTTAGGTTTATAAAGTGAGTCTTAGGACAGCAGAAGGAAAAAGTTAATACATCAAGTCTCAGTTCCAGTATAGTAGATTAACCAGTGTTGTGATAAATTGAGGATACAAGATCGAAACTTCTTGTTACTCCTACGTAGAGTGGATACTAGTTATTGGAGGTTTTTGTTCCTTATTGTAAAATAATTACTTTTTTTTTTGGTGGGCTCAAGCATTTCTAGCTTTTGAAAAGTGTTTTTTTCTTGGGAAAATAGAGTTCTTGTTTGTCACAATTCACAAGGCTAAATTACATTTCTAGCTATATAATACCACACTTGTACAAGTAAATATTTATGAAATCAATAGCAGTTTATTTTTTATATTTTCATTATCTGAACAGAATTTTATTTTTCTTTTATAAATTTATTGATTTCGAAATACTTTATATTCTTTCTTTTATTGTTTTATTACATAATTACATAATTTGGTGCTTTATATTAAAGATTGAACTTAAATTTTCAAATGAAAGAAAAATGAAAAAGAAGACTGAGTTTTAATAAAGAATGAATAAAAAGGACTTGAGCTTTAGCCCCTCCCATTAATTAATCAATAAAAAGAAAGTAATATCTTCGATGAAGTAAAAAAAAATTAAATCAAAAGCAAACAAGTTTTCAATAATTTAAAATCATTAATTATGATATTTATTGAGTTCTTTTAAAATAATTGAATTCAAAATGAGATATTAATTTTATGTATGAAATATATTTCTTTTATGGGAACAGATATTCTCACTTCTATTTATAACTTTTTATTTTATCACAAGTGTGAATTGAAGTAGCAATATTAATTTTGGAGTGGTAATAATTCATTTCCTAATTTTACATGTATAATAAGTTTCACAAAAATAAGACCTATAATAATTAGTTTATCATATAATATATACTTCTTGTACCACTTGTGAAAAATATTTGTTGTGGAGGAGGTTTACTCATATCGCTCTAACTTTTAGGACTGTAAAGTTTTTCTTCTACAGTTCTAATATATATAAAAATAAATAAATAAATACTTTATATATTATAATTAGTTTCGGTTTTTCATCCCTACTATTTTAAAAGTTTATTTATATCAAAAGAAAATAATTCAGTCGAACTCATTTTTTATGGGATAAAAATAAATCACCTCTAATTTATATTTTTGGAAGCGGTAAGATGATAATCTATCAAAAAAATCGATTAAATGATATCTACAATTTACGAACTACAATAATAACTATATTTGCATCTACAATGATATAAATGTAGAGCATTTTGGAAGTATTAGAAGTATTATTCATGAGCTCACCAACTTGAATTATCTTTTTACCCATGTTAATATTTACAATTTATTTTTTCTATGTTTTATAAACATAAGGAGGGAACTATTATTGTCACTCTCAACTTGAATTACCTTTTTGTCATTTATCTATACTCACGATGATCCAAAATCATACTATTTTAAAAATATTCATATCATTTTACTTTTTTATTATTATATTTTTTGTGCTTTTTTTATTTACTTTTAGTTGCAAGATTGGTCAAAAAGTGAGAGAAGAAAAGCAAATTGAAACCACTTTCAAGATAAAAAAATGAAAAAATTTACAAATAAAAGCCACTTGATAGTCAATTGAAAAAAAAAAGGCAAATCTTAAATTCTTAGACTTTTAAAAGGAGTTATATGAAATTTGTCTATATAATCAAATCTTAAACTCTATTTTTATTTTTTTTTTGCAATAAAAAAATTAAAACATTTTCTTAAGAATTTAAAAGTGCCTTTAAAAATTATTGTTAAACAAAGACAACCAACGTGAGTTAGCCAAAATCCACCAACCAATTTTTTAAATAAAAAATGTATTTAATAATTGAAACAAAGAATAATAATTTTTTTTTAAATGCATAAGCCTTTAACTCTAAGGCATTTTTTTTTTAATTTCAAACAATCATTTGACACAAACTAACCTACTCTTACCTTTATAATATCATATGTAAGGAGTGACAAAGGAAAAAAGGTTATTTCTCTTTTTTTTTTTGGCTTATTTAAACAATACATATTAACCTTTTTTTCTTTTTATGTGATGTCAAAATTATTACAAACTTTATTTTTATTTTATAATTATATATTTATTTTGAGTTTATTGTTTTACACCGATAAGTTTTGAATAAACCATGTCCTTGAAATTTTAGGCATCATGTACATGTCCCCGAGATTATGAAAACCTCAAATTAGTCCCCGACTTTGAAAAAACTTATTCATTTTAGTCCTTTTCTACTTAGTTTTTTTAGTTGTTTAATAGGTAAAAGGACTAAAATGCATGTCATTTTGTAAAGTCGGGGGACTAATTTGAAGTTTTCATAATCACAGGGATTAATCTGCATGATGCCTACAATCTCATGGACCAATTTGAAGGTTACTCATTTCCTTACAGAAGTAACAAAACATTTAAAAATATTATGATTGAGACTCTCCTATTTTTTTAAAAAAAAATTAAAATAGAAAAATCATTTTAAAACCATAAAATAAAAAATCATATCTACATTTTTTTAAACACTTGCATAAATATTGAAAAATTTTCATATTTCAAATTTAAAATATTTGAAAATTAACTAGATGATAATTTTTTTATTTCAAATGTATAGGTGATATATTATTTGTAAAATATATCAAAGTTCTAATTAATCGCCAATAAGGGTTGGTTCATATGGTTTGTGTTTAAACCGGTCATGGGTTCGAGTCCCAACTCTACTATAGATCCTCGCTGATGTTGGTGGTATACCCTCCTCTTAGACGGGGCAGGACCGTCCCTTAACAAAAATTTTTGTAAAAAAAATTCTAATTAATCAATTGTATTACTTTAAATTTTTGAAGTTTTAGAATATATGATTATAACATATCAATGTTTTTATTAAAAAATTTGAATTACAATATCATCTAGAATTATATTACTCATCAATGTAAAAGAATTTACCCTAGTCTTTTTTTTTATAAGAAAGTAGTACAATTGGAGATCGAACTTCGTACCCACATATGCATGTCTCCATGTGCTCACCAACTGAGCTACATGACTGGGACAGAATTTATCTTAGTCATCAAAATAGAAGAATTAATTTCAGAAATTTTTCCTTGCTAATTTCATGGAAAAATAAATTACAATCCACGCAACAATATAAATATAAATATGATAGTTTATTGCATAATATTTATTATCAAATTATTTATATATACATCTTAAGTCAAGATTTGTTTTATTTATAAAAAATATTATTTTGTTTAATCAAATATCACAAAAATAAAAACTTACACGTGGATTTTGTAAACCTTAAAAAATTTAACCTAAATAATAAGAAGCAACAAATGACTCAATTCAATTTTTTTTTTATAAAAAACATAACTTAATTATTAATACTTAATTTTTTTTATATAATCAAATATTTATATTTTTTTTGGTAATAATCAAATATTTATATTTATATGTTTACAAAAATAAAACTTAACTCGTGCATATTGCACTAGTTAAAAATAATCAATGGGACAAGGTGACATGTTTTTTATTTTCAAAACCGATTTAATCCCTTTCATTGTTTTTTTTAGACACCAGTCTTAAATTATAGTAATTTTCTATTTTTGGAAACAGCAAAATTCTTTGTTACATACACATAAAATGTGTTTTTGCAAGTTTTGAAATCTCATACAGTATATTGCACTTTTTTTAATGTAAATTTTAGCGTCATTGATAATTAATGTTAAATAGTTTATGAAAATTTAAAAATTGAGTAACATTATTATCAAATAAAATAGAGTAATATTTAATCATTTTTAAAAGGGTAGCGTGTGTATGATTTTCAAAATAAAGTAATTTATTTAACAAATTAACACTAACCCCAAGGAGATTAACATTTTACTGAAACTTTGCATTTTTTTTTTGCTAAGCTTAACTAAGTCCATATTTTTTTTTGGAAGTACTAAGTCCATATTTAGATAATTTATACATCTCAAGTTATAGCTTGAGATGCGGAAGCTAAAGTTTAAATCATAAAAAATATAATGTTCATCAAAATGATAATTTCGTTGTGCTATATTTATTTTATTTTATTGTTCATAGGATGTGCTATATTTATTTGAGTTAGGTTTGGTATATTTATTTGAGTATAAGTGAAAAAGATTATTATATTTTTAATAAATCAAGTTGTTATTAGGCTATAAAACAACTGCCCTAAATTATCCATCCATTTTACAAAGTAAATAGGGTATTTGTTAATTTTAGAAGTGCACACTTCATGTACACCATATTTCTCCCACTTATTATTATTATTATTATTTTTTAGGCAAAATATATTTTTGATCCCTTAACTTTTTGCACAAATTTACTTTGGTCTTTTAACTTTTTTTTTTGACTCATTTTAGTCCCTTAACTTCCATGTATGGTTCGTTTTGGTCTCTGGCGTTAAGGGATGAACGACGTCATTTTGGTCCCTTAACATCACTTTTTAGTCAAAACGACGTCGTTTGGGGATGAACCAGGACCTCATTCATCAAGTTATTATAGAGTTAGTGCCACGTAAGAGCTATGTAAGACAAGTCTGTTAACATCCTTGATGGACTTAACATCAGGGACCAAAATGAACCAAACATAAAAGTTAAGGGACCAAAATGAGTTCAAAAAAAATTAAGTGATCAAAGTGAATTTGCGCAAAGAGTTAAGGGACCAAAAATATCGATTTGCTTATTTTTTATCTTTGGAGTAGTGGTTAGGAGGAGGGGATACATGGTTTAGGGGCGTCAGGGATGCAATGTTGGAAGAACCCTCCTCCCTCTTTAAATGTCCTCTGACTCCAAACCGCCTAGACTGGACTCGCCGGACTCTCCTACTTCATTTAGTTGCATTACAAGCATGATATTTATTTTTCCTTTGATTAAAAATATTACTACAAATTAATCACAACTGTACCATTTCAAATGTTTTCTCCTTACAGAAAGAAAAGGAATTTTTATACATTATTATTATTATTATTATTATTATTAGTATTATTTAAAGTGAAACTATATTCAAGTTCATACAATGCTCGGATAAATAGAAGCAACGTTAAATGCTTGCTTTGCAATCGTGCAATTGAACCACTTTTTCATTTGTGGGGCACAGTGGAGCCAATCCTTAGTAGTGACCAACATAAACTGTAATAAAATAACATAACGCCATTTACATACCCATTGATCCAATAACAAAATAACTAAATATGATTAATATAGAAGCATTAAACAACACATTTCCTTCATAAATACCAAAAATCAAGGCAAAATGACACTTTTGGTTCCTTAACTCTTTGTGCCAATTTGCTTTGGTCCCTTAGCTTTTATTTAACTCATTTTGGTCTCTTAACTATTATTTTGGATTCAATTTGGTCCCTACCGTTACTTCTGTCAAATTATAATACAAGTGTCCAAATTGAACGATAGGGACCAAATTGAATCCAAAATAAAAGTTAAGGGACCAAAATGAATCAAAAAAAGTTAAGGAACCAAAGTGAATTGGCACACTGAGTTAAGGGACCAAAAGTGTCATTTTGCCAAAAATCAAATAAATTAATATTAATAGAGAAAACGGCAAGAAAGAGAGGAAATGCAGAACATATTTTTCACAACGCCTTTACTCGAAAATTAGGAAAACAAAATGGAATAAGCAAAACTGATTGACCAGGGAGAGGGAAAGAATAAATCTCAAGGTTTAGGTATCTACCAGTCCATGCAGCTACCTTCCGTCATTCAAGATGAAGATCGGGACAATCTATTTGCCATGAGTGAGTCTACAAATAAATCTACTAACCCTGGTAGATACTATTAACCAAGGTACTATCCCAACCTGCAGTGATATTAAACAGTTAGAGCCACATTCATAAACTATTGGAATCTCATATATTCTCTCATTCGTACCAAATTGTTTATGTGAAAATTTACATAAAGCAGACCAAGACATTGGAATCAGTATTCTCTGCAGTTGACAATTCAACTGCAAGAATCTCAACCATCAAGAATAAATGTTTTATATTAAATTATGACAAATGATATTTAGTAACCTAAGGGCATTATTTAAAAATCCAAATGTAGTAAAAAGATGTTAAAATGTGTAAACTTTTTTGTATTCCCGAGAGACGGAACAATGTGCTCTTATGATTATTTTTCTACTTCTAGTAACTTTAACTAGTGTCCTTAGGGCACTGTATATCAAGACCCTACAATTATAGGGAAAAATGCACCCAGACCCCCCGATATTTATGAAAATTGCAGTCCGCCCCTTTTAATGTAACTGGAAGGCAAAATTGCTATTTTCGTCCTCTATCTCTTGGGTTTGGTTCAATTTCATCCTCTTAACTTTTTTTTGATTCATTTTCATCCTCCAACTTTTGTTTCTAATTCATGTTAGTCCTTTCCGTCAGTCATCCGTTTAAAACTAACAGAAAAAAGTCAACACTGTTAAGACTGACCACGTGTCACTCTCTGAATGGTTGGTGAATAAAATGATTATAATAATGTATCATCGAACAATTGCAACCAAGGTAGACAGGAAATCGTGGAACGCCATTGAAGCAACAAAGGAACCGAGCAAGGGTCTCCACAGGTTAAAAATGTCTTTGAGGGGAAGTGGGGCTTCATCTTCACGACTTTGGTTTCTGAAATCGATTTGTTTCTGAATGAATGTTCTGAAATTGGTTTGATGAGTGTTGGAAATGAATGCAGAAATTTTGATGATTTGGTTTGTGAAAGTTGTAATGTAGAAAGTAAGGGCAAATTGTGTAGCGAGGAAATGAATGAATTCAGAAATTGTATGCAGAAAATAAGTGCGGAAATTTTATGCAGAATGCAGAAATTGTATATAGAATGCAGAAATTTTATGAACGAAAGGAAATTTTACCCTTGCAGAAAAAGTGTAAAAATGAAACCTGAGATAAAATAATAATTAGAAATGAATGTTCTACTCTCAATGACACCCTCGCGAGTTTCTTCTTTTACTTTTTCATTTCACTGTTCTCCATAAGTTTTGCTTCATCCTCAATTGTGGTTCCATTTTCCTAATTATTATTATTTTTCCACTTGCAGAAAACAGAAACAGATCCAGAAGGAAATGAACTTGTGATCAGACTCGAAATGGAAAAACATGCAGGAATTTTGCTGCTTTGTTATCACTATGCAGAAATGAGATCGTAAACAGAAACAAAAATAGAACAAAGGAACAAAAATAGAATGACTATAACATTTTGCTTCACCCAAATTGTGAATCCAAGATAGAAACAGAATTAAAGAGCAATTAATTAGAAACAAATAGCAGAACAGAAACAAATAGTCGATGGTTACGTTTAGGTGGAAGATTGTTTGGTTTCTTAAGTTTGGGTATGTCTACTACATAGGAGACAAGTAACTATGGTTAATTAAAGTTAGGGTTGGTTAAGTTCTGTTACACAAAGTGGGTGGACTGCAATTTTTAACATAGTTTGGGGGTCTGGGTGCATTTTTCCCTAAATTATAATATTATAAATGAGTTAAAATATTTTACACGATAAGATTTAAGCTGCACCACCGTCTACTTCACGTGAACCGAATCCAAGAGTTTCAGGGGTTAAAGTTAGTGTAGACTGATTGCAGGTAAAAATAGCTTCTAGTGCATTGGATTATGCAGATTCCACATTGTTTCCGCAAGGTATTTCAAGTACTTGTGTAATAAAACCAATTCAGAATAACCTCTCAGAACAAGGGATATTAATATGCTTTCGACTGGTAGTGATATGCATATATAATTGGGTAAATTTAACTTACTATAACATCATACACACTATCTTATTAGAAAGCTCCAACTCTTGACCTACCAAGTTTGTTAAATGCACAGAGACATTTGAGTAAATCATTAACATGACATGTATCAGGAGACTGTCACAAACTAGATCATATCCTCGCTAATACTACCTCTGGTCCTAAATATAATATAAAATATAAGATCCTTTAGAAGAAATTTATTGGTCCTATATATGAGACCCCCTACAAAGTTCAAAAAGGCAATTATTGGTATTTTCCTTGTCTATCCTTGTAATAAATGAAGGGATAGTAGGTATAACTAATGCATTTGTTGAAAAAATTAACTTTAAATAAGAGTAAATTTGGTAGATTTTACTATTTTTTGAAAAAACAAGACATTGTTCATAGTTTTCTTAATCTATGTGAATTAGTTAGAGGGTCCTATAAAAAGGTAGAATAAAAATGCTAAATAAAAGGCTGAGATCAGCAAATTCAATTGATTGGGACCTAAGCAGTTAGCATTTAATTTGAATATCACTTCCTCCCTATTTTTAAACAAAATTTCATATGTAATAAAAAAAGATACTAGCAGTTGCTTACCATAATATTGTTATTTTGAACACCTCCAGTCCTCCAAGATAATAGTATCCCTGTAAGAGCGTAAAATAAACAAATTCAGAATACGAAGAAACGCTAAATTTTGGTCCCCCTATTATTTTCTGCTCGAACTTGGTCCCTGAAGGTTTAAAATTTCCAAACCTTTATGTTCTAGTTAAAAAATTAGGAAGTTTAGATTACTATTGAAAAAGGAAATGACATGAGACTAAGTCTCAAATTTTATAACATTTGAAGGATTTTGTAGGATGTGAGGTCAAAGGTATCCAAATTAATAAACTTGTATTTATTCTGATTTTGCGTGAAATTTTAATGATTTGAATGATGGGCGTGGAGAAGAAGAGGGTTTAAAATTAAATAGTTTGAGCAAATCTAAATCCTAGTACAACATATTCCTATAGATACTCCTCAGTAAAGAAATTTTTTAATTCTTTTTATACTTTCAAAGCACAAGATGCATTTATTTTTTTCATTTAATGCTTGCTATAAAAGGTAAGGAGGATATATGTAAGAGGTTAACTAGGAGGATATAGCATTACTCTAGTTTATTGACTTTAATTCGTAAAAAGAAAAAAAGAGAATTTAATGAATTTAGGTAAAAAAAAAAGAGTTACAAGAGGACTTAACTGTAATGACAAAAAAACCCACGTGACTAATGTCGAGTGAAAAATAATAAGGGGATCAAAAGTGCACACTGACCATAATATAGGGATTAAAAGTTCAATTAAGCATTTTTTCTTCACTATTATAGAGGCATGACATTTGTCTGCTGGGTTCTCATTTGGACAAAATATCAAAATCAAAAGGAAAAAAAAAAGGGCAGATTTTTGTATAGCAAGCAATCTGGCAGGCCAGGACCAAATGAGTGAGAGTTTTTGGTGATTACTGATTAGTGTAACATAGTAAAATTAAATTATAATTGCATTACCAAATGGTTGCACAAGCTGTTGAGATATGCTAGCCACAGGAACACTCCAAAACCAGAGAAGTAGAATTAAATATGTTAAAACCTGCATGGCCCAAACAATAAGTTCTTATTGGGCACCTCAAAAAAATATGTTAGCTTAAAAACAGATGTTAGATCACAAACTACCTTTGAGATAAGCAGGACTTTAGAATACAGAGCAGTATCCTTGTCATGTACATTATGACCTGCATATTAATTTAAATTAATTTAAACCATACTTCTTTTTTAAAATGAGAGATTTGGGAAACAGGAAAGGCAGGGAAACAGGCGTTATGCTGCTTGCACAATAATATCAGCACAAATAGTGCATAACAGCTGATGTGACTGCAACTATTTCAATCAACTTAAGGATCCAACTTTGTAAAAAAAAAGCCCAAACTCGGATGTAGCCACATCGGTAACTGTTTTAAACTCACTTTTTCTTACAGAATATAGATAAAAGAGCATATTACCATCAAAATTCAGATGACCTTATTAGATTGAACAGCACAAGCAGTTAGTGTCCAATCAAGTATCAACTTGGGTTATTATTTGTTGCTTGAAGTTCTAACACATTCAAAACTAGAATTTTTTTTAATTAGGTAGAAGACATATTTACTTTCAAAGCAGTCTGAAAATAGTAGTCATGCAACATTCTAAATTTACATAGAATGCAATATAACAAGACCTGCGTCACGAAATAACTCACACTTTGCTAGTTCCCTTTCTTTGACAGCTGCGAGTCTTTTGAGTTTTGCTGCTTGTGCGAATGTTGAAGGCCTGAGAGAACAGTGAAATGACTCGTGTAATCTATCTCTCCCTTACAAACATATGCATAAGCAATCCAAACTTTGTATTAGACTTAAATGTAAATATTAAATATTTCTGTTGCTGTTTGGATATTTCCTTAAATAGTCAGGTTTATTCTGAAACCTTAGTCAGAAACTAGAAGTAAACACAAAAACTTGGAGAAAACGAATGAAAGGAAAATAAATGGTATTTCAAGTTTCACCAAATTAAAAATTGGACACAAGATACAATACAACAAATAAGAAGGCAAAATTAGTCACTAGTTGATTGTTGTATGGAATGACATTGGTTTATCCTTGACTTGAACAAGGAAGTTTACATGTATTCAGTCATTGTGCCAATCGAATTCATATCGTTTACCTGAGTAATATTTATAATCTTTTAAATGTACCTCTGAGTAATGTGGTGGTTGTTTCAAGGTTTAAGGATACATTGCCAGAAATCCCATTCCCAGGAATACATTCATGGAAATGTTGTTCCACGGTATTTTAAAAAAAAAACCTGTTTTGTTAATCTTTAATGAAACTTCTAGGAATAATGCTTATTCCTAGGATACAAGCTGAAATAATCAACATAACTCTATAACATAAATTTTATTTAAAACCATTATTTATATTTTTATATAATCATTAAAAAAAATTGGGACTGCACCACTTACATGTCTGACACCACAGTTCAGTGACTAATGGGAGGAAAAACCAGAACAGGGAAGGCAAAACAGGGATAAGGGATTAGCTGAAAAAATCTTACCTTATTCATTGGGTATGGTTTTGGACCAGGATTAGAAAGAACAGAATGGTAAGGTGTAAGGACATTAGATTTGTCTTACTCAATTCAATTGTTCAGAAAGTGAGCAGAATGGTAAGGTCATTAATGATTAGAAAAAATAATAAATTAATAATAATTATTAAGAATAAGTTAGTTCTATCCCACCCCCACCCCACAATGGGGAGAAAGAAAATTAGAGCATGCTTGGAAACTATCTTCAACAAAAAAAGCTGTCGGAGGCTTCACATTCATGTTTGGGAAAATTTTGATAAATTGAAGTTTTTTATTTTTTTTTTGTTATAACTACAAACAACTTTTTTTTAAATAAGCAAAAATTTGGAGCTTATTGAAAAAAAGCTTTTAGCTTAAATCTACTTTCTTCTTATACAATTAAAATTTATACTACAAAAAGCAATTATACTATACACGTAATTGATTCTCGAAATAATCTAATTTTCACAGCTAATCCAAACACAAACACGCTCTTAGAGGGATTGGTTGAAATGAATTAAGAATAGATCCATCAAGCTCCACTCTATGGCACCTGGTTCTAAACAAAGCAAACAATGGTAATTAATGCCTATCCATTCCATCCCTCTCCATCAACCAAACATAGCCTAAATGCTTGAGGAATTAGAACTAGTGAAACCTGAAATGATAGTATCTGCTCAAAACGAAGTGGAAGACAGTTGGTTGCTTCAACTTTTGAAGAAAAAGCTTGAGATACAAATAGCAATCATAAAATAGAAATATCACAACGGACTGAATTTGAAATCCTAGGAATACCATTTCTTTCCATGGGAGGAGATAGTGGCTAAAGCATGAGTCACTTACTGCGACAAGGAGCTAGCCTCCTTCAAAAGTTGTTTTATTTCTCCACGCAGCTGAATTTCCTTTTCATTCTCAGATCCACTCTGGCAAAAGCACATGACTAAGAAATTAATATCATTATCATAATCAACCGTCAATGTGTTAAGAGAATATATCTTGCAAAGTGCAGGAAAAGGCAATAATAATTCCAAATATTAGGGTAGAAACAGAGTGCAATCACTGGGTGCTTGTCACTGTCTGAACAGTGTGCTTTGTCACTGTCAAAATATTTTGGCCATGGATAGTCCACTATATTTTAATGGATTACAAATCAATGATCTTGACCCATGTGTGCATCTCACTGTCATAACATTTGGTAACACAGCAAAATGATAAAACAATAAATAGGTGGAAAACTAGTGAATTCATGTTGACGCTTTAGAAATTTGCTATCTTAGTTTATTTACCCAAGAACTCATCCCCTAGCTATGGCTATACTGCATTCCACAAAAATCATACTGAAGGATACGCTTTCATGACGGTTTTCTTCATTCTTGGACACAGGAAATCAAGCAGAAATTTGGAAATGTGAAACCTCAAGACTTGATTAAAAAAAAACACTTTAAAAAAAAAAAAGCTGTCGAAAATTACACTGTGATGAAGATACCACGTTGTACTACACTAAGTTGTCATGCTCCATTCCGAATAGGGCAAATCCAAGCACGGAAACCCGATAACCCATCATATGATCATATGCCTACCTTTTATATAGAAACAACCACCCAAAAGCACAGAACTAAACAAGTTTTTAAAATTGAAAATTATTGCCCTTACAATGTTCAATTTGAAATAATGAGTGTGTAACCGTACTGTTTTCTGAACTCCTACCATAGACGCCAAACAGAATCTTCATAACTTTACCAAGTGAAAAAATTAGCAAGCAAATCAAATAACCAAAGTTCCAATTGAGCAAAGTGAACCAAATAATATGTATCGAAACTATATTATAAGTATTGTCTGAAGTCTGAATTGCTTTTAAATTAATTGAATGGTGAAAAAAGAAAAGAGGGTGAAGAGAGGAGGATAACCTTCTTGAAGCGATCAACCCAATGGGAAGCGAACTGAAATGCGACAACAACGAAAAATATGACAGGAGCTGCTAGCGACCTTTGATGCTCTTCACTTGCTTCATCTCCCATCCTTGATTCAATTTAAAATCTAAACGAAATCTATTTTATGGCTTCCTTTTTCTTCTTCTCTTTCGTCAGGTGAAAAATAAACTTTATTAAAGCCAGACTTAACAAAAACCAGTAAGGTTTCTTGTTCAGGTCAAACCAGATGAGATGACAGCCTATATGTATAAGTCAATCAATTAGTCGCACATATAACATTAAGCAGACCACATAAGCTAATTAACATATACAGAGAGCAATATACCTACCTCTAAACTGACACAGCTGAGGTAATCTATTAAATTATATAATGCTAGAGAGTTCATGTTTGCAATTCTTAGTTATGCAACTACTGTTCAAAACGAATATACTTATTTAACCTTATCAGTTTACTTTTTTACTCACATTTTGTGGCTTGTTGTTCACACAAAAAATCCATTTTCACCCTCACCCACTCACTCAAATTACTTTCTTCCGTATCTTCTTTTTCTTCTCTCCTCTCTGCTTAGGCTATTTTAATTTCTATTCATTAATTATCAAACTTCAATCTCACTCTGTCCTGTCCTAAGAGTCTAAGAGAATCTCAAACAAAAAAATAACAAATTTGAGTGGGAATGAAGAGGAGAAAGCAGTACCAAAAACAATAAAATCTCTTTCGATGTCGACGATTCTGTGAGCGGCGGTGGGAGGAGCTTGCTTCGGGTGCGGGATCCGGTTAGAGGGATGACAGTTGGCTCAAGACGGTAGCGCGGATCTGTAACTTCGACGTCGTTTTGGTATGAGGGGCGAAGGAATGAAGGAAGGAAGCATGAGGAGGGTTCGGGTTTGGGAGATCAGAAAGAAGGCAGCGTTTATCGGGAGCCTCTTAAGAAGAGGCGCACGGGTAAGCCAACAAATATAAATCGTTAGATTAACTATAAAATAATGAGTGGTTAGATGTTAGAGATATTAGGCATGTATTATTATTGTTAAGTTCTTGAATGGTTTTCACGCTCTCCACAGTGTGCAAGTGTTCAAGAATTTTTTGGTGTGGAGCAAAGAGAAGTTCTAGTGAGATCATGGGGAAAGTATGAACGTGATCAGCAACGAAAAAGATTCATTTGTCTCTGTTGCTTTCGCCTTAATCTTCTCTCGCAACACTTCTTCATGTAATGTTGCTCCTCCTCACCTCTCCCATTAATTCGCATAGTAGCAACTCATAAATCAAATTTTGCTCTTTTCAACTTCATTTGTACAAACATTTCTCTATATTTTTGTGTGAGAGTGTCCCAATTTCCAATGGCAATTACTCCCTCCATTTTAAAATAAGGAAAATGATAAACAATGTCCTAAGAACACTAGTTAAGATTACAAAAATATTCCCTCCGTTACAAAATATAAGCAAAAAATACTTACTGCACACCCCTTAAAGAAAATTAGTTAAACTTATTAAATTTTGTTGAAATCAAGTAAAAAGTATGTCTGTTTCCTAATTTATCCCTAATTATTAAATCTCTCTCTTAGTGTGATTTCAATTTTCAACCACTAGAAATTTAACACTACTATGGGAAAGTAGAAAGCATCTCCTCTCTCCTAGCCAAATTAATGAATTATAGGGAATAAGGAGTGAAATAAATAAGGACATTTTAGATATAATTTAATTTAATGTGGTCAAAACAAGTACATTTGCTCATAAAAAATAACATAGGACTTTTCAAAAATTTGCTTATATTTCGTAATAGAGGGAGTAGCAATATTTTATTGAAAATAATTGACTTTAATGTTTCGAAACTTGAAAACTACTTAATGAATGCGGTTTATAATAACTTCAATCATTTAAAAAGATGTATTTATTACACCTTAACAAGTGCCCTTAAGGCACTGTTTAGCATAACCCAATAAATAATACTAGTAGTAGTTTAAGGATGCCTCAACGAAGATTAAAAAATATAATAAATATCATAATGAAAGAAAGTAACTTTATTAAAATAACTCCATTAATGATTAACATATTAATTATTTAACCATATTTCTAATTACATTAATTGTTTTATAAGAAAAAAAGAAAAGAAAAAAACATTTAATAATGAATTGAAAATGTAAAACTACTATCATTTTGAAAAAAACAAATCTCTAAAACAACACTCATTATTATTAAAAGGAGGGAATAGATTTTTTAATTTTGTTGCTAGCTTAATTACCGCCACAGTCAAATTTCATGATTCCCTCTGTCAAATTTCAAGATCTCATCAACCTCTTCATGTGACTATATATCCAACGATTGCTGCCATGAAAAAAAGAAAAAGAAACAAAGACAGAATTGTAAATTAACCAATAAAATAATAAGGACGCATCGTTACACCAAACTTAATAGGCGCACTGTAAAACGACCCCAGAAAGAAAACCAGCGAAGGAAGGAAGGACATAAAGCATAAGGTTTACGTATATCCTTCTTCAAAAAAAAAAAATTAACGGGGAATTCGGCCTTTAGCCCATATTTTTTTAAACATTAATTCTTAATTCTCTATTTAAAAGTTTACTTAATTTCATACTTTATATGATAATAGAAAAATAAGTAAAGAGATTTTTAAGAGAATATAGCATTACTCTTTTTTAAAACAGTAAAAAAAAAGAAAATTATACCTACCTTTCCTAAACTTTTAGAGTATTATATGATCCCGCATGTTTCCAAACATAACACATACCTCTCCTATATATTTCCAAAACTATGCAACCCTCCTTTAAATGATAATCGTGTTAACCTTTACAGGTTTTTTTTATGCATTAACAATTTTATCCTTTATTAAAAAGGAGAACAGCTCTCCACCTCAATGTCATATTAAGATTGATAATAACAAAAGCTCAGATTTGCTGCAAAGAAATAGTTTCAATAAAATAAAATATGCTAAAAAATTCTTACTACAGAAACTTCATGAAAAAGAGACTAAAGTTTAATCAATATCCACAAACCAAATGATTAAACAAATGAATACTAAGTGCATAATTTATTATATAAAAGTAGAGCATTTTGGAAGTATTATCCATGAACTCACTTTTACCCGAGTTAATATCTACAATTTACCTTTTCTATAGGTTTTATGAACATTAGGAGAGAACTATTATTGCCACTTTCAACTTGAATTACTTTTTGTTATTCATCTATTCTCATGTTGATCTAAAGCCATACTATATTAAAAATATTCATATTAATTTACTTTATATTATTTGTGTTTTTTATTTACTTTTAGTTGCAAGATTGGTCAAAAAGTGAGAGAAGAAAAGCAAATTAAAATCACTTTCAAGGTAAAAAAAAATTTAAAATATTAACAAATAAAAGTCACTCGATAGTTAACTAAATAAAAAAAAAAAGGCAAATCATAAATTCTTAGACTTTTTAAAAGTAGTTATATGAAATTTGTCTATATAATCAAATCTTAAACTCATTTTTTTTTTGCAACAAATAAAAAAAATAAAAACATTTTCTTAAGAATTTAAATTTGCCTTTAAAAAATTATTGTTAAACCAAGATAGCCAACGTGAATTGGCCAAAATCCACCAAGCAATTTTTAAAATAGAAGTGTATATAAAAATTGAAACAAAGAATAATTTTTTTTTTTCAAATGCATAAGCCTTTAACTTTAAGGCGCTTTTTTTATTTCAAACAATCATTTGACTTGTCCCATAAAGTTAACACAACTGGTAATGATATGTGTGGTATAAAGTTGTTCTTGGTATCATAATTTCATTGTAAATAAAAAAAAAAATCATTTGATACAAACTAACCTACTTTTACTTTTACCTTTATAATATCACATGTAAAGAGTGACAAAGAAAAAAGGGTTATTTCTCTTTTTTTCACTTATTTAAAAAATACATAATAACCTCTTTTCTTTATATGTCATATCAAAATTATTACAAATACCATACATTAAAATTTGATCAATTAATAATTAGTTTGAATCAAATAAAGTATTCATCCTGAAAAAATAGTTAAATATTTTACTATTACTATATTCAATGCAAAAAAATTAATATATTTTATTTTGTAATTATATATTTATTTTGAGTTTATTATTTCACACCAGTAAGTTTTCCTCACAAAAGTAAAAAAAATATATCAAAAAATTATGATTGATACTCTCCTTTTTTTAAAAAAAAAAAGGAAAAAATCATTTTAAAATAAAAAAAATCATATCTATATTTTTTTAAAACACTTGCATAAATATTGAAAAATTTTAATATTTCAAATTAAAAATATTTGAAAATTAAGTAGAAGATAATTTTTTTTTTCAAATGTATAGGTGAAATATTACATGTAAAATATATCAAAGTTCTAATTAATCAATTGTATTACTTTAAATTTTTTAAGTTTTAGAATATATGATTAAAATATATCAATATTTTTATTTCAAGAAAAATCTTTAAAAAAATTTGAATTACAACATCATCTAGAATTATATTACTCATCAATGTAAAAGAATTTATATTAGTCATCAAAATAGAAGAATTAATTTTAGAAATTTTTTCCTTGCTAACTTAATGGAAAAATAAATTACAATCCACACAACAACATAAATATGATAGTTTATTACTTAATATTTAATTACTAAATTGTATCCAACAATTATCAAATTATTTATATACACATCTTAAGTCAAGATTTGTTTTATTTATAAAAAATATTATTTTGTTTAATCTTTTTTTTTTGTTTAATCAAATATGACAAAAATAAAACTTACTCATGAATTTCATAAACGTTAAAAAATTTAACCTAAATACTAAGAAGCAACAAATGACTCAATTCAATTTTTTTAAATAACATAATTTAATTAATACTTAATTTTTTTATATAAATTTTTTTTATATTTGTATGTATATGTACAAAAATAAAACTTAGCTCGTGCATATTGCACTAGTTGTTAAAAAAAATCAATGGGACAAGGTGACATGTTTTTTATTTTCAAAACAAATTTAATCCCATCCACTGTCTTTTTTAGACACCAGTCTTAAATTATAATAATTTTCTATTTTAGAAAGTGAAAAATTATTTTTTATATATACATAAAATGTGTTTATGCACTTTTTGAAATCTCATACAACCTATTGCAATCTTTTTAATGTAAATTTTAGCGTCACTAATAATTAATGTTAGGATTTTTCTAACTCATGTCCTATAACACAAGTTAACGATGATTAACAACTAATAAATTTTTGTGTAAAGAGAAGTTAGGAGTATTAAGTAAGTAGGTGATGAGGGTTTAGTGAGTGCACATAGAGCATAGTAAAAAAAAATTCAATCAATCATTAAAAGATCAAATCCAATTCAATCATTGCTAATTTGTGACCATGGGCAAAAGTTAGATAAACCAAAAACCCTTAATGTTTATGAAATTTTAAAAATTGAGTAACATTATTATCAAATAAAATAGAGTAATATTTAATCATTTTTACTATATTTTTTAATTTAAAAAATGATTTTATGTTTTTAAAAAAAATATTTAAAATTCAGTCAACCACATGAGATAGAGGAAGAAGAAGGACAAACACAGTTGATATTTGAGTTATATTAAATTCTCCTATAAATTTTTATACTCAATTTTAATAAGTGTTATTTATCTTCTAAAAAGTAAATGTGTAGTGGAAAATAGAAGACACTGGTGGGTAAGAAGAATTGTAGGAAGATTTAGTACGAGAATTTAACATTTTTCTTGATATTTTGATATTTTTACCAAATAATGTTTTTATAGATAAAGTTTTGTATTTTGAATAACAGCTCCCCGGTTTGAATATATGTGGATGCACTTTGACCCAAAAAAAAATATATAAAGTTTTGTATTTTATTATTGTAATCACTATGCTGCATTTTTGTCATAGATGTTGGTTGACTGGCTCACTTTTTCACATCTGAAACTTTTACATGAATAATTCCAGATTGTTCATAGTTCTCAGACCAGACAAACCAGTGGAACAGCCAAAATGAAGAACAACATAAATTAAATTTTCATTTTGAGCAACTAGAATTACATTGTTCACCAAATTAATGATCTGAAACATAAAAGCCTAAAAAATTTGAAACTAAGTAAAATGATCCGATACCAAGAGCATCTCCTTGATTCCTTTTTTTTTTCAAGAATCATAAGGTATGCATACTCTCTCACCCAACAATCCCAATCTTTGATCTATCTTTATCCCTGTGATACTTCTGCCTCAACCAACACTAGGAAAACACTCCCTTTTCTTCACTTGCTTAACATTTTGTTGGATTTCAATGTGAAGAACTACTTCACACTCACTAGAGCTGCTAATCCATGTTTGGAAATGCTTAACTCTCTAGAAATAATCGCCTTATTTATTCAAAAGTTTTTTCAAGAAATTTATACAAATAAGCGATTATTTCTTTAGCAGATTAAACCAAACACACAAGTAGTTTTTGATAAATGCAGTTGCAAACTCAGACTCTCAGAGCTTCAAGCTAAGATCCATGCCACCTCTTCCTCCTTCACGTCCTCCATGAATTGGATCAGTGGTACCCTCCGTAACCCCACCTGGGCCTTCCACTTCTAAGAAATTATAGAAAGGTTTATGATCCGGTCCACTTGATTCCGAACGTTGGTGTGAGCCCTCCATTTTATCCTATAAAAGAAAAAAAGAAGATATTTAGCAAGCTGAGCAAATCTATACGCAAAAACAATAACAACAACCAAAGTCTTCTCCCTTTAGGTGATGTCAGCAAAAATATTGGAATTTCAAGAATAGCTTGCAACTTACTTCACTAGCTTGGCAAGGGAGCTTGGAAAGAACACTTCCAAACAAATGCATAGAAGGTGGAGGAGGAACTTCAGGTTTAACAAATGGTGGGAAATTTGCATAGCCAGGAATCACAATGTCAGAATTGACCCTTTTGTTGCTGAGTTCCAAAGTGTTACCCCATTTGGGGTCCCTGAGAAGGCACAAAGACAAATTGGTAACACAATAAGCAGCAAAAGCTTGTGATGACAATTATAAAGATCCATGAAGGCATTACCTATAGGACTCCTTGGTGGAATTGAAGCTAGTTACACAGTGGCTGTCATTTATAGATGATTGCTGTGACCTGTTGTAGTGAGAGAAACTTGGAAGGACCGGAAAGTTGGATGGTGGAATCAGTGTGTTTTCCAAGGATGGTGGGTGAGACCGCTTCATGCCGAGGATCTAAAACACGAATATAACTTAGTGCATGTTTGGATTGCAATCAGAATGTCTTAAAAGATGGTTTAAACTCCACAAACTGAGTTTTGTTTACAAATTGAACTGAGTTATGTTTGCAAACAACATGTCAAGCAAAATCATGTTAAAAAAAGTTACTTTTCTTTTGGACCAAATCATAGTTTGCCAATTGCAAATAAAAAACACCCTTAATCGTGAAGACATAACTTCATTTATCTGATTTCATCTTCCATGAATGTAGAAATTTTGTTCTTTGCATCATTGTTGCATGCAAGTGCCAATATAAATCTAAGTTTCATGCATCATGGCCCGGAACATGTCTCAAGGGATCAAATATACTTGATCAATGTCAATAAAGTTCTGCTTTCTAGATCTGTCAAAAGTCCAAATTCATGTGTTTTACACTTTTGCTATTCAAAATGTTTAGCAACTTTTCAAATATTCAAATAAATCTATAGGTAACAATTCAATCAATTATCGGCCTTAGTACCATCAACTACCAAACACAAACTTGTATGACATTTGAAATTAAATTACTGCTTCTGAGAGCAGCAGAAGTACTTTCTAAGCAACTCAATATGAATTTAATATCAGTATCTACTTAACCACAGACAAAAGCTGAACCCAACAGTTTAAATCTATTATATTGATATAATTTATACAACAAGTCTTATTTCACTAGGATATAATCTATGAAAAAAAAAAACAATGCCTCGGTAGAAAAAGAAATTGGAGTAGGAGAAAATAAGAGCACTGACCTTGTGTTCCTCTGCGGCCCTAGATGTGTAATTATAAAATGAATTTTGGTTTGAAGGGGGCTCTGTATGATTTTGCACTCCAATTGGCAATAATCCAGAAGAAGTTGGGGTTCCAGCCCCAAGAAACTGATTCGTCTGCATATGGAGAATTTCATACAGTGAGAATTTCATATATAAAATATCAACACACTAATGTGAGACAATTTCACTTATAAAAAAAAATAAAAATTGAGATAATGAATGGTGTAAAAAAACCATACCTTGGGAGGTGGAAACTGATTGTTTCTGTTTTGAATAGCTGCAGAGAAAGGCCATAGGGGATTGGATTCACTGGGCAAATTCTTAGATTGGGAATTTCCAGAATCAGATTGGTTTCCATCCACACCTTCATTAAGATTGGTCTTAAACTTACATGAACTGAGATTCAGATTCACAGGAAACAGTTCCTTCTCTGATGAAGAAACCAATCCAGATCCACAATTTCTCCCTAATGGTCCACCAAACATAGATGTCATGGACGGTGGTCCACTTGAACCACCTAAGGGATCGAATTTCGGCACCGATGGGACCACATTGGAAGCCAAATTGCTTAACGTGCGACCAGGGGAACTAGGTCGTGATTGATAATGAGATTTCAAAGAGGAAGAAGGATAAGGATTGGAATGGTGAGAAACAAAAGAGGACGAGGGAAACGCTTCTCCCTTATCAGTTAAGTCTATGGTTTCCTGCTCTCTCAAAATCTTCTCGAGTTCGGCCACTCCGGGACCTCTTTTAGGGATTCTAGGTCGTTTTTGCTGCTTCTTCAAGCTAGAACTCCAAATGCTAGCACCATTCCCACCGGTTCCACAACCACAAACGCTACTGCTAGTGTTACTACACATATCTACGTACAATTCTTACAATTGTGTGGATTATTCACTGAATCTTGTTCCTCTCGGGGCTGTTTCAGTCATTAGAATGGATTTGAAGGTCAAATCGAACGCAAATATATAAGCGGATTGGAATTTAATTGAGAGGATTCAAAAATGATTATGATATAATCTAAAAGGAGTAACAAAAAATATGCATTAAAAAAACAGATACCCGTGATATATGGAAAGTTGGGAAGAAAATCTGAGTGAAGAAAAGAGTGCCGCTACTACCTCCGAAGGAAAATCTTGTGTTCGCAAACTAGAGAGTGTAATATCTAAGGGTGTTCCCGGGAATTTCTGAGGACACTTTTAAAATGTCCGAGAAAATAATTCATCAAATAGAGAGTGAGAGATTTTCAAAGCCCGGAAATCCAAGCATTCATCAGAATCTTTCTTGCCTTCTCGCTTTTCTCGCCCATGTTTTTCTCACTCCTTTCTTCTTCTTGCTCCTTAGTGCTTGCTCCTTACCAAACCAAAAGCTTTTAAGGATTCTGTACTAAATTTTCAACTCTTCTTAAATGCGTGTCTGAATTGAAAATACTACTACCTATTTTTAACCTATAACGTGTTAATGCATGCAATTTTTAGTTCTATTGCGGACCCTGCTCTTTCTTTTTTTTTTTTTTTTTCTAGGACAATTTGGTAGAACTATTATATGAAGCAAAAGAGGGAAAAAAGTTGATAATGTGCCATATTGGTTCAAATTGATGAGAGGAAAAATAGTGATTTTATTATATTTGGTTCGAAGGGAAGGGAGGAGAAGAGTTTTAAGTGATTTTAGTGTGCTGATTTTTCTCTTCCTTTTCTTTCATATTCCCTCGTTTTTAGAGGAATTTTAAAACTAACCAAAAAAAATTTCATTCTATTATTTTTTTGGTCTTGTTAAACAATGACCAAAAAGATTGATTAAGGATAGCAGAATTAAAAAAAATATAATTATAAGAGTATATTATTTAAGTAGTATTTGGCTCAACATTTTTTTACTTTTTCTTTATCTTATAAGTAAAAATCCCCAAACAGTATTTGGCTCTGTTTGGAAAAGTTTATGCCCAACTTATGGAAATAGCTTATGGATTTCTATAAGGTGTTTTCAGTTTATTTTCATAAGCTTCTTAAAGTAGCTTATTCAGGTAAGTTTTACAATTTTTTCTAAAAAAAACCTATAATTTGAAAATAACTTATTGCACAAGTACTTAATTAAGCTATTTACCCAAACATACCTTTAAAGTAAACCTTTTAAATTTAAGCTAGCTTTTTTTTCTTGTGTACAAAATACAAAAGGCTTACTTTTAAGCTATAAGCTATAAATAGGAGTTCTTTTTTTTAAAAAAAAAAAACTGGCTTATTTTGTGGGCCCATTATAATTAACACATGAATATTCTAATTAATACTTAAAATCTTGAATATCTTTTCCTTCACTATTTGTAAAACTAGAAATTCTTTAAAACCTTTAAAAGGTCTTCTTTCCATTTTTGAATTATTCATTTCACTGTAATATTTATGAGTTTTATTGTTATTTACATATTCAATCATTTTTAATGTTAAATTATTCTTTTGGTAAACTTATATTGTGTTTAGTTTTTTTTTTCTCTTATAAGTAAAAGCTGGATCAAACAGTATTTATGGTAAACCTTTTAAAATGAAAACAACGAGTTTTGTGCCAAACACATCTTTGATCAATCAATTATTTAATTAATTTAATTTATTAAATTAAATGATAAAAATAAAAAAAAGAAAGAAAAGAAAGAAAAAATAATAAAAAACAAAGAAAAAAATTCTTAGTTTTTTATTATTTTTTCTTTCTTTTTTAACTATTTTTATCATCTAATTTAATAAATTAAATTAATTAAATAATTGATTAATTAAATGTGTGTTTTGCACAAAACTCGTTTTTTCACTTTATACGGACCAAACTCTTCTTTTTTTTGTTTTTTTCTTTGTTTTTTATAATTTCTTTCTTTCTTTTCTTTTATTATTACTATTTTTTATCATTTAATTTAATAAATTAAATAAATTAAATAATTGATTAATCAAATATATATTTGTCACAAAACTTGTTTTTACACCTTAGGGATTAAAACTAATAATGAAATTATTGTTGAGGATTTAAGTCAAAAAAATTTATAGGGACCAAAATCAAAAAAGCCATATTTTATAGAGTCCAAAAATATATTTAAACCTATTTTTTATAATAACTAAAAAAGGACATATTTAATTTAAATAAAAATATTGTTGTATAAATGACCTATGAGACCACCTTATTATACTTATCTGTCAAAGGGTGTTTGTAAGGGTGTCAAAACTCTGAACCGGTTTATCCAAAAAAAAAAAAAACGTGTCCGAACCAATTTTGAGAACAAAAGTTATCGTGTAATCTTATTAATTTCCTGTATTTTTATCATTTATCCATTCACTTCTAAATTTAAATATAAATCAATTGTCTCAGTCAGTGTATAAGATTTGATTCCCGATTTTTTCTATAAATAAAAAAAATTTAAACCAATTATATATAATATTAATATAAAGTCTTTTTCAGTCTCTTTTCAGAGTATATCTTAATATAAAGTAGTTTAAAAAATATCATTTCTTTTTAATTTTCATTGTGGTTTTTCAAAATAGTAATTAATATATCTGGAAATACGAACTAAAGATATATTTGAAAACTAATCCAAATTATCTGCTACCTTTTTCCCTACTTTAGGAGAAATATATTATATCACAGCTAACATTTTAAAATTACAAAAATGCAAAGTAACAGAATTGCTTTTGTGATTTATCTTGTAACTTTTTAAGTTTATCTATTCTATCGATCTCTTTCTCTTTTTTTTTCTTTTTCTAATAATCTGTTTTTGTCGTACATTCTTATTAAAAAATTTTAAAAGTTTTTAATGAGGTTATCATGTGATTTTTTAAGAAATTTATATGACTTTTTTGCTTCAACATCAATTTAAAATATTTAAATAATGACCATCCATATGAGAGCATATTACCTAAATTTATTCTTCTCACTTTCGTATAATAAGTCTATTTCTCACTAAATATGTCTTATATGTATGAGATTTGTTAATGTAAATCCAAAGATAGATCCTAGTATAGTAATGGAGAGGCCTTGACCTGCGCCCGCAGAAAATTTTTGATTTGTATCAATACTATATATATAATATATATTTTGTTCCTTTTCCCCCAATTTTTTTCATAATCAATAACACTTAAAAGTCTCATTTCACTATGTGAGATTGACCGCATTGATTATACGATGTTATTCTTGGTGTTTATTTAGAATGATTTAATTCAAATTTATAGTCAATACACTATATTTTTGCTATACCTCATTATCATAATTTTTAGAAAATATAAATTATTTTTGAATTGTGAGAGATAAATCAATAAAAATTACATAATATTGGATTAATATATTAGTTTTTTATTTTAAAATTTTTAGTCCTAAAAATTACAACTGCAAAGAATATTTTTGTAATTAAATAATATAAAAGACAAGACTTTAAAATAAAATTGAAGAAGAATTCTTATACATAATTCAATAATTTATATTAAAAAATAATTTTTCTATATATCTGGAGAGAAAAAGTGAGAGGAAGAAGAATTAGAGAAAGAAAATGTTTAAATATTTTATTTATAGAATTTAATTTTCCATTTACTTTTTTTTTGTTTTTTCTTCAATAAAAAAAATTATATTTTTATATGTGTTTTTCTTTTCTTTTATTTAGGGGTGAAAAAATGTCAGCCGGCTTAACAAAGGCCTATGACCTGGCCTATTTAAAACCTGACCTGACCTAGCCTATTTAATAAAAAAATGTCAGGTTCAGATTTTTTAAAAAGCTTAATTAAGTAAAAAGATTAGGTACAAGCCTTTAAAAAAGCCTATTAAATTTTAATATATATATATATATATATATTATATAGATTTTATAAATATAAATAAAATATTATTTTTTTCAAAAATTAATATATATATATATATAAAATAAATTTTATAAATGTAAATACAATAAATTTTTTAATATGTTTATGAATTAGGCTTATTTAGAGGGCTTGTTAAAAATGTCTAATAGTCTATTTAGTGGCTTGTCGGCATATTTAAGATAGAATTATTGAGATTTTTAGAGACTTTAAGAAAAAGTAGGCCTATAAATAGACTTTCAAGTTTTATAGGTTTTCAAATAGGGTAGACTTAGCCTGAAAAACGAGTCTATAATAGGTCAATAGGTTAGACTTAACTCCATCAATTATAAAAAAGGTCTGATCTGTTTAGCCAAAGTCTGATCTCTTTAGCCAAAATCTAGCTTAACCTGACATGTTTCCACCGCTACTTTCATTCAAACAATAGCTAATTAAATAATCACAATAAGTTTTTGTTTTAATTTGTATTTTATATGTTAATTTTAACACATATATTTAACTTCTATAAAAATTGGGTTAGCTCCACCAGATATAAACCTGTTAAGATCAAGTCCTACATCGACTAAAAAGAGGGCCATCATAGAGTATATAAGTAGTGTGGCAGTCCTCGTCCTACGATAGGAGTGAGTTAAGCCCAAACCCAAAATCTAATATGGTATCAAGAGCCAGGTTAGTTAGTCGTGAGCGCCACCCGCAGATGTCCAGTCCTACAAACTTCACGTACCAAATGTCCAGTCCTGGGCGTGAGGGGTGTGTGTTAAGATCAAGTCTCATATCGACTAAAAAGAGGACCATCATAGAGTATATAAGTGGTATGACAGTCCTCCTCCTACGAACTAACTTTTAGGAGCGAGTTAGGCTCAAACCCAAAATCTAATAAAACCCCGATGTATATATATTCTATTTTCCAATGAAATCGAGCGTTAGGCTTAATCTGTCCTAATTTCACCTTTCTCTTTTCTAGTTGGCTACCTAGTGGCTCTATTAATAGTTAATAGTATATTAATATGAGGGTAGAAACTAGAAAGAGGCTACATTTGTTATTTTTTTTTTAAAAAAAAAGGAAGAAAGAACTTGCTAACTAACAACCTAGAATATAAATGTTGGAATAAAACTTTATAGTCAGGAAATATGTGTAGTCTCCAACCTGGCAGTATTATATAAAAGGTTAAATTATATTTTGATTTCTTATGTTAGTAATAAAGTTTTATGACAAAGTTTTATATAAATTGAGATAAAAATTAATTGTTAAAATTATTAATACATAAAATTGAGACGATTCAATGAAAGTAAATATTTTTATTTTTAATCAAAGTGATTTTAACAAAACTAAAATTAAAACAAATAAGCTCGTAGTTAGATTCTTTATATTTATTTTTATTTGCTTTGGTCTTTATGTTATAGATTTTAGAACAATTGGATTCCTTATGTTCATTTAATTCTCTTTGCTCTTTTATATTATATTTTTTAAATCATCTTGGTTTCTCGAATTGTATTTTTATTCAATTTAGTTTCTTATATTATATTTTGTTATCAATATAAATAGACAAAACAATGTTAGTTTAGCATTTTTAATAACCTAGTTAACAAAAGTCTCAGTCATGTATGTGTATGAATATTTGAATTATTGTGCTTTCATATTAGGAAAATACTACACAATATTCTTAGGGCACTTTTTAAGAAAAAAAATATAGTAAAAACTTAATTGTATTTTTGGTCTCCCATATTTTTAATTTTCGCGAATTTAGTCCCCCAAGTTTCAATTTCGTGAATTTGATACCCAATGTTACCAAAAAGTTGCAAATATTACCCTTCTATCCATATCTAATAATTATTTAATAGTCAAAGCGGTCAACTCATTTTAAAAAATCATTTAAGTTATTTTAAAAAAAATGAAAATGCATTTTTCAAATTATTTAAATTATTTAAAGTTTTTTTTAAAATAATGTATTATTCACTTTTAATTTTTTTAACTAAAACTTATATGAAAATTATTTTTTAATTTTTGATTTTTCTTTAATTTTTTTATCAAAAATAACTTAAATTATTTTTTTAAATGAGTTGACTGCTTTGACCATTAAATAATTAATAGAAATAGATAAAAGGGTAACATTTACAACTTTTGATAACATTGGGGGATCAAATCGCGAAATTGAAACTTGGGGGACTAAATTTGCGAAAATTGAAAACATGAGGACCAAAAGTGCAATTAAGCCTTGATGACGGATAATTATTACTATATTTTGTGGTTAATTTGAATATATTTTAAATGATATTATGCTTATCTTTTAATTAAATTCCCTTAAATTTAGTAAATTCAATACTTATCTTAATTTGATAGAGAATTTGTTGATTTGAGTTTCATCCATATGTTATGGGTTGATTCAGATAAGATTTGATCCCTAAATTATTGGATTGCAGGTAAATAGATAAAAGCATAGAAGATAACGGCGAAGAAAAAGGAAAAAAGATCTGAAGAAACCTTATCTCATATTATTTTATCTTATTTTGAGATAAGATAAACCACTTGGGATCTCTTTAAAAAGCTCCATTCACTAGGAGCTAGGAGAGCCATCTTTGCACGAAATTTAGGGTTTTAGGGAGAGAAAGTGAGAAATTGAGAGATGGTAGCTTAAAACCCTTTACTTGGGATTTGATGTAACTTGGGTTTTTACAGTGAAATCTAAGCCCAAGTGTTTTTATAAATTGTTTTTAACCTTTTTTACAATTACGAGCACTTATTTTACAGTTCAAATCCAAGTTTTCTAATTGAACTAAATTGTTCTGTAGTTGTTCCTTAGTTGCTCCCTAAGGAGCCTATAGTAAAAGAGTGTTGGAAGTTGTATTTTTTTTGTATTTCCGAGAGCACTTATATTAATTTTCTTAAAAATAATATTAAATCTTCCTATTAAATCCTCTTACCGATATTCCTACTCACTTAATTTTGACAAGTGTCAATTATCTTCTAAAAAGCAAATGTTTAGTGGAAAATGAAATACACTTGTCAAAATTAAGTGGATAAAATGATTTCTAAAAGGGTTTAGTAGGAGAATTAAACATTTTTCTTTTTTTAATCTAGTAACCTTAACAAGTGCCCTTAGGATATTATTTAGCAAGACCCTTTATATTAACAAAACAAATCAAAGTTAATAAAAAGAACAAAATTAATTTAAAAATATAATATAAAGAATTAAAGTAAATTTAAATAAATATAAGCTACCAAACTAAAATTATGTTTACAATGTAAGGGAACAAAAATTACAATTTAGCCTATATTAAATCTTCCATTTTTGAGATGAATCTGCCACCCAAAACCACCAATCTATGCCACAAAAGAGCTAATTGAATGTGATAAAAATTTTGTCAAATGAATTTGACCATAATTATGCTTTTCCTCTCTTTAATAGCAAATCTTCTTAAAAAATACATTCTAATAAGGAGCAGAGATATACAAATAAGTTCACACGGGTCATACAGATGCAATCTTTAGTCATTATGAAGATCATTCCCAGATCATCATAATTAATACATACCTTTTCATTATGCTAGCTGCAGACAGGCTATAATATATATCCGATTGTGGATCAGATTTCTCTTATACCAAAAATGTCATTAATAGATACTCTCTTTAATGCAATATAATGCCAAAAAGTAGGTTGAATCATGGTTTCTCAATTGTTAGGTATAGGCGCCGTGTAGCTTTGTTTTCACGTTTAAATTTACTTTAATGAAATATGATATGACTAGTGTGTGATTAAATGATCAATTTAATTTATATAATATTTATTTCTCAATATAAATAATAAAATAATTGCATTCAACTATTTATAGCATAAGATTTCACATCTGATCTTATTATTTCACATTTAATTTGATCTCAATAATATATAAATGAGAAAGATCTTTCTAATTGTGATTGGTGTATTAAAGCTAACTCTTACCCTATGTTTGATAGGAATAAAATAAATTGGAGGGAAAGAAAAAGACATTAATTTTTTGTTTGGTTTGAACTTTGATAGGAGAATTTGGATGGAAAATAAAGAAAAAATTTAAAATTTTCTTTATCTTTATTTATTTTATCTTATAATTTTCTTCTACCATAATTTCTTTATCCAACCAAATATAATGTGTTTAATTTGCATAATTTCTTTATCCAACCAAATAAAATAGCACTTTTTAGCTACTAAACCAACAAGTTGAATGTATCTTTTTACGGGCTTTAAAAATATTATTAATTTCACCTTATTACAATAAATATATATTTATAAAATAATTGTCTAGTTGACTATCTAATGCTAAAAGATATTAGAAAACATTCTCAAAAATAAAATTAAAGTTGTACTTGGGGACAAACTAAAAAATAAATAAAAGGGATAATTATACCAAATTTCCTTGAGATTTACACTTATCCATACTGTTTTTGGAATTACATAAACTCCCTTAATGTTTGAAATTCCATTACATCTAGCCCTTGGGGTTTGAAATTCATTACACTTATCCATTTGTATGGAATAAGTATAATTTTAAAAATTAAGAGAGGTAAATGTAATAAGTGCAAACCTCATGAAAGGTTAGTGTAATTATCATTAGATAAAAATGTTTGTGGGGGCAATTACACCCACTCTCTTCCACTTAGATTTGTAACTGCTTACGAGTTTAGGAGTTTGATTAGGTAAGTAAAATGAGTTAACTTGTTTTCAAACTCTTTTCTTAAAAGTAGACTTTAATAAACTCAATTTACTTAAGGAGTTTAAATTATGTTATATTACGAAATAAATATATATTCACCTTCCAAATATCATTTCAGATCAAGTGGAACATACAACACAAACCAACCCTAATTACTTAATTATATTCACTTATTTTGCATGACCAAACAAATTTATTGTACCATCAAATACATGCTTGTAATCTATAAAAGCTTTGAGTTTGTATTAAATCATTTAAGTTGTGACTCTAAAACCTATTTGTACATACTATTCAAGTTATTGTTCTGTAAATCAGTTATGTTCTTAGTAATATCTATAGATCATTATATAATACTTTATGTTATATACTATGTTCTAGAATTCATTGAATGTCTTTTTCAATTATTTTCAAGGTGATTATTGTATATTGAGATAGTTTTTATATTTATTTGAAATGTTTATGCGTTGACATTTTGTGTATACGTTAAGCTTAACAAATGTAGTTATTTAACAAGTGTAATTATAGTTACTTAACACGTTAGGTAAGCATATGATATAAAAAATATTAAATATTAAATATTAATTAACACTAGTTTTTATTTCAAATATTTTTTCATTTTTTTAATGTTAGGTAAACTCTTTTATCATTGTGTTTATAAGTTCAGCTCGAATCTCAATAAATTTGAATCTTTATTAGACGTAAATTCGGATCCATAATAAATTCACAAATGTCTTATTCATAGTTTATTTTCTTAAATACACCAAATAAAATAAACGGAAACCAACTGAATAGTTGATCCAACCAAGTATACACTGAAGCAAACTATGTCACAACATATATGTATAAACATGATGATTGATCCTTTGATTTATCAAATTAAACCATAGCCTTCCTTAAAAATTGTACTTAATAGCAAATCTGATAGATATATCTGCCCCCAGAAGATTATCCCTTTAGAAAAAAGAAAAACTTATTCAATGTGTCACTTATAATGAAAATTTTGTCAAATGATGAATTTGACCGTAATTTTGTACCATGTCTGTTTTTAAATATAATAAGCCCAAACAAGTAAATTTTGATGTGACCAATATAGGGACCAAATGATAATTTAACCTGTAAAATATTTATATGTCAGTATAAATAATAAAATAATTGCATTTAACCGCTCATTGTATACGATTTCACACCCGATGGTTAATACACATACATGTGAAATATCTTTCAACGATGTCATTGTCATTGGAATCAAAAGTAATTTTTCACAAGAAAAAAATAATTTGGAGGAAAAAAATATAATTCCGTTTGGTCGATTAGATAGAATTTTGATGGAAAAAAAGAGATATTTTTTCAAATATACATCTTTGAAGAGCAGTGAATCTAGGAAACAACAACTATTTACATTATATCGTTGCTAAGGGAAATTATTTTTTTGTGGCAAGGACTTTTCAGGTCATGTGCCCACTAACAAATTCACCTATGAAAAAATAGTTCATAATTTCATTATATCTGTATTGAAAATCAAAGATAATGTTCATTTTTTTTTGAACCCAACGCTATCAAATAAAAAACTTATAATCGACATTAGTTTCGCATCTAGAGAACGGGCTTTGATTTACTGACTTCAATTATATCTAGCCCACTATTTTTTTCGTCTTACAATTTTCTTCACCATATTTCCTTCATCCAGCGAAACAGTAAAAATAAATACACAAATACATATGCATACTTTCATATTTCCACTTTTCACTATCTTTTAATGGACCGTTCATTTCACCTTAGTATGAAAATATACTATATTTATAAAATAATTCTCCCAGTAAAAGATATTAGAGAAAATTCTCAAAAATAAAATTAAAGTTGTACTTGTGTACAAACTAAAAATAAATGAAGATGTCCGTGGGAACCATTTATACAAAAATATATATTAGCAAAAATTGTAAAATGTTTTGGGGGCAATTATGTCTACTCTCTTCCACTTAAATATATCCCTGTTTATTATGAGTCTAGGTAGGTAAAATGAGTTAAATTGTACTAAAGTTATTTTCTTTGTAAAATGGAGTAGGGTTGGATAAACTCAATTTTATAACTGAGTTTATATTGTATCTATATTGTGCGAAATAAACATGTATTCACTTTTTAATTAAATATCATTTGGGTTCTAAATGGGAACATACAATACAAACCAAATCCTAATGTCTTAATTATCACTTATTTGCATGACTCAACAAAGTCATTTAAGTTGTAACTCTCAAATCAAACCTAGCTGTACATTCTATTCTAATTATTATTTTTTAAAACAATTATGTTCTTAATAATATTTATAAATCATTATATAACTTATGCTTTATGTTACATGTTATGTTCTAAAATTTATTGAATTCTTTGTTCAATAAATTTGAATTATTGAGAAGTTGATAGTTTGTTTATATGGTTAAGGTTAAAAAATGTAATAATGTAGTCATTTAAAACCATATGATATAAAAAAAATATTAAATATTAATTGAAATTATTTTTTTATTTCAAATACTTTTTTCATTTTTTTTATGTTAAGTGAAATTTTACGATTCCTGTTATAAGTTGAAGTTACAACGCTCATAATATAATTCTTGAGTGTGACCCATTTAAATTTTTATTGGACTTAAATTCTAACACATGATGAATTCACAAATGGCTTGTTTTTTAAATAAATCATATAGACCATCACCACATGTATTCACAAAATAGTTGGATTAAATCCAGCCACAACAGCATACTTGAAGCGAAATATGTCACATGTGTGTAACTAGTTACACTAAAAAAAATCGTAATAGTGACCAAAGTTTGCGACTAAATATTTTTTTTTTCGTTATTTTTACTTTTTACACTTATATTTTGCCCTTATGTTTCTACTTTTGACAATTATGTTTTGTTTTTATTAATTAAATATGTATATTTTCTAATTAGTAATTGTCTATTTTAGGTAGAATATATGAAATTATTATTATTATGACAGTTAACTGCATTACAAGTCTATTTAAAACATTTGGTAGTAATAGATAAAATGAAAATAAAATTTCTTCTCGGTCAGTAATTTACGATCGAAATGGCTTCGGATTTGTTACCAATCAATATACTTATTTGCCACCGAAATGACCACTACTTTGCGACCAAATAATGATCAAAATTGTCATTTTGTGACCGAAATTGACACCACTTTGCAACGAGTTTATTTTGTAACCGATTTTGAGATTACCCATAAGGTCGCAAAAACCAAATGCTAGAGACCAATAATTCACAATTTAGCGTTGCAATTTGCGACTGAATTTCGAGGTCGCAATTTGCAACCAACCCATTTTTCAATCACAAATTAATTTGCAACCAGCTCTTTTGCGATCAATGCATATTAGTTGCCGGTGCGGTGGCAGAATTGGTTTGCCACCAATTTAACTATTTTTGCCACCAATTTTATTGGTCGCAATAGCTTTTTTTTTTCCTTGTAGTGTTATAGGTGGGAAGACTAGTTGAACATGAAAAAAGAATTGTTGTAATTTTCTAAGTAGTCCTTAAAAATCCTAATTTATAACAATCCTGATAAAGAGGGAAACAGTATTTCAATTTGAATTTGGTCACATGTACCAGAAATTAATATGTACGAAAATAATAAAGATTTTGACAAGATTAAGTATCTGTTAACATAGCCAAAATTTCTAAACTGAAATGAATATACTTCCCAATTTGAATATATATGAATAAATATTTGTCAAGGAATAAATGCTTGTTACGAACCGTTGTGTTTTTGGCCAGGCCATGGTAGGAAATAATTTTGGCCCTTAAAACATTGATTGCGTTCAATATTGAGAAGAAACCCAATAAGTCGATAATATATTTTCTTAAATTCATAATATCATATCTTGGAACGTCATGAAACTTAATTGTATATTAACGTCAGTTTGTGGACATTCATCAAAATAATCTTTTACTAGGAAAAAAGATCTTTCTAATTGTAGTAAGACAAATATAGCTAATAATTAAAAAAATTTCGATCATCACTAACGATACTTATCATATAATGAAACATATATAGCTAGAAGCAATCATTACTAAATTAGTAATAAGGAATAATTTGAAAAGTGAGAGCTCATGAAATTAATTAATTTTATAATAAGGACCAGGATATATAAGGTACTATTCTCCCTTTCCATTTGACTATTAAAAAATGCTCGTGTTTTAAAAATGAGTTTTCTGCCGATGAAGTGTTTGATTTTATCCATATTTGGTCTTGGCTATGACTTAGTACTGAAGGAGATTTTAGTTTATCATATTTTTTCATGGTGCTTAGCATCTTTATGTTTTTTAAATTGTTGATTTTTTTTTTTTTATACTTCTGATGCTCCTATCTAATATATTTTGTTTACCTATTAAAAAAAAAGAATTACTTACAAAGTAAAAAAAAATGAGTTTATAAAATAGGAATTATTTGAAAGTTTTTTAGTGAATAAATATGTAATCTAATCACGCTAATTTATATATAATTTTTTTTAATTTGTGTAATATTATAAAATTAAAAAATCAAACAAGGTAAAGAGTATGTTAAAAATAATCTTATTTGTTGTGAAAATAATAAAGCAAGAGTAATACAAAGGAGAAAGGAGAAAATGTAATTTATTGGAGTGTCAAATATAATAGGTGAGTATTCTATTTATAAGTATGGACTAGACTCGCCAATAGGAGTGCAAGAGATAATAATAGAACTAACCAATTATATGAATACAAAATAATTCTTCTATGAAATAAGCATTCCTAACAATGTAATAGGCAATTCTCTTAAAAAATTTGGACATTCACAAAATTAAAAATTTTCATAGCATTATTAAAATTTTTATTTTTCCAAAAAAAAAATCTTTTTTCTTTAATTTTTTATGATGTGCAATATTACACAAAAATCAAATTTCCTTGTTCAAAACTCATTGGATTGGTGAGAATCAATCCTTATTAAAAATTCCACTTCATAATAGATTCTATAGAAGTATAATACGTTGAGATGTTAGGAGCATTTTTTTGTTATACCATTAGGAGCATGTTGTGAAACAAATAGAAAATCTTTTGTTTTTTTTTTTTTTTAAAAATAACTTTTAGTTAGAAAATTGATTAATTTTTTTTATTACCTTCCATAACTACAAAAAAGTTTTTCTTAAATAAATAAGAATCTAAAGCTTTTTTATTAAAGCTTTTTTCTTTAATATATGTTCTTTTGTAATTTAAATTTTTACTATAAAAAGTAACTTTTATTTTATCAAAACATAAAAAATTATCATTAAAATCACTTTTCAACAACATACCAAAATAATACAATTTGTCTTTGTTGTAAGGGTGGTTTCTCATTGTCACAGATCATTAGCTTTCATTGTTGCTTCTGCTTTGATTCTCTGCAAGGGTGGTTTTTGTATCTTTATTAATTTGTGGCCTAGTTTGAGATTGTATTTGTCTTTGTTGTAATTATCTGCACTTCTGTTTGTATCATGGTTATGTACTACTTGTGATGCTAACCTTTATCTTCTTTAATTGTAATTATCTGCCCTTCCGTTTGTAATAGTTTTTTTTTTTTTTTTAAAAAAAAAATCTTTCATAACTAGTCTGAACACGTTCTAAGTTTGTTCACTTTTAATTTCCGACTTTAATAGAATTTTATTTTTGTTCTTGAAAATGCACTTTGTTATTCATCATTTATGTCCTTAAACCTTAATGTTAGTTTATCAATAATACAATTTCATATTGGTTTCTGAAATTTTGAAATCATTGTGTTTGGTATAGAATTTCAATTTAGTCAGTGTAGTTTTTCTAAAAAAAAAACCAACCAATTTAGTCCTTCTGTCTTTTACTAAATAACATTAGAGATATAACTATATATTAGAGTAAAATATTTGGGGTTAAACTTAAACTCAGTTAAAGTTAGATATTAACGAGAACAAACATGAATATCTCAAAAATTTTTATGTGTTTGGTTTAATATTGGTAGAATTAATTTTGGATCAACATGATTTTATAAAATTTCTTTCATGTAAAATTGATTTAAAGTAACGCGATTTACGTTTGAGGATTTTTTTTCTTCAAAACTAGTTTAAAGTAGAAATACAGTAAATTTTTTTAACCCAATGTAAAATCAAGTCTCACATTATTTCTGCCAAAATTAATTTTGACAACTCAAAATCAATTTCAAGCATAACCAAACAGTCACTACTACATAATTGATTTTTAGCAACATTTGAAAAAATATTGCTAAATTGTTAAAAAGTGTTGCTAAATCACTAAAAATGTTGTCTTTGTGCATTTGCGACATTTTTGACAAATGTTATATCTGGCGATGTTGCAAAAAGATTTTAGTTACATTTAAAAAATGTTGTCAAATTGTTAAAAAGTGTTGTCCTTTAATATTTGCAACATTTTTTATAAATGTTGTATTTGATAATATTGCTAAAAGTCAATTTTGTTGTAGTGAGTTAATTTATCAACAAAAAAAAATCAATTTTGGCTCTTTAAAATTAATTATTCTCCAACCCAATATTTTTCCAAATATACACTAAAAGAGGGGTTTGACTTGATTTCATATAGCTTTTTTTGGACTAAGATTCTACTATTTTATATTAGGGGAGAGGAATTGAGATAATTCAATTTTAAAAATCCCACAACTCATTTATACTATATAAGAATCATAAATTTATATATTAAAAAAGATGATGTCATTTTCAATAGGAATGATGCTAATCCCTTTCACCTTTATATTATTATTTTGTCAACCGATTTTATACTGGATTTTTAATTCAGTATTTTTTTTTGGACAAGGTTTTTTTTCATTAATCAGCCAAACACAAAGCAATCTACAGGCTAAGAAGCCAACTATATTATCTAGCCTGATCAGAATTAAGGTGGGTATTTGGTAAAAAAAAAGGAAGAATTAAGGTGGGTAAAAACATTTGTATTGATGCTTATAAAAAGGTTTTGCCAAAAAACAAAACAAAAAGACTACAAAAGTTTGCAGACAAAAAAGGTAGTGATTAATTCTTTCTTGGAATACGCATGAAGTTGTTATCAGCTTACCATTAAATATCACTTTATTTCTATTTAAAGAGATTAAATACCAATACATGTGATTAAAAAACAAGATAAATTATTACCACACCACACCATATAGTTAATGATACTTATCCTTAAATACACTAATAAAATAATCTAAACAAACTAATACTAAAAGTAAATTTTAATTACAAGTTAACACAAATAATGAAAAATATGTATATAATATTTGCATAACGATCAATGAGACATCCATACATACCAACGTAAATCTACACCGATTTTATTCTATTTAAATTTTCATGTATTTTATAAAAATATATATGCTATATAGATTATTCATGACGAATTTTGTAAAATACAATCAACAATAAGAAGTTTTTCTTCCTTTGATTTTTTTCGTGGACATTTTTTTATGATCTATCTCTATTTTAACTTAAATCGTACATTTATTTCTCAATTCATCTAGTTTAGTAAATGAACACATAAAAATATATATGTGTAAATATTGGGTTATATATTTTTTCTCTTCTCGATGTATTTTATAAGTAACGACTAATTTTCTTTCTAAAGCTCATTTTATATGAAGTAATTATTAAGTGACTACGAAATATCACTCAATTCCTATTAGTAAGAGATAATGACGAGTCTAGGTTCAACTTACGGGGTGCAGTTCTCAACTTGAAAAATTTATGAGTTATATTATGAATTTTTGAATTTTGCACTCTCAAGACTTATATTTTTAAAAATCATAAACTTAAATTTTGACATTTAGCTTCTCAATTTTATAGTTTTATGTCTACTATATCATTAAATATAGATTAAAATTTATTTAGAACTCCTTTAAAAATATCAATTTTTTTGTATTTTTCTTTTGTCTTTTCTTTTTTTAAAGGATTATTTTTATTTAAGTTGCATCCCTAACTCTTAATCCTAAGTCCCCTACTAACAAGAAATCGAAATCTCACATATTTAATTAATAATTAAGAGAGAAAGTAAACTATACCACAGTAACACACCTCCCGCTACTTGAGCACACATTTTAATTGTCCAAAAATACACATTTAAGAACTTATTTTATAAGATAATTACTTTATAAGTCCATTGTAATGCCACCTAGGACACATCTTGGTCGTTTTATTTTTTTTGGGTGAATCAAGGACATTCTCGGTCAATAGCCGAAGACTAATTTCTTTGAGGGATAGAGATAATTGAAATGGGCTTTGCTTATACGCACTCAAAATGTTTAAAAGACCCAACTATTTGCCAACTATGTCAGGTTTTAGTAGTTCTTGATTGTTTCATCTAATAAATATGATATTAAAATAATATGAAAAATAAACTAATCGATCAAACTTAAAATGATATTGTTTTATATATCCGTCAACGTATAAACAAGAATACAGATTATTTACCAATAGAGGAAAATTTCTGCGTAAACAATCCCAATCCCAACAACCTATGCCAAAAACAAATCCATTTTCAATAATTCGAACTGAGGTACATAAAAGTGCAAGCAGAAAGATAAGTATATATGAAAATATAGTACAGTGCTTAATTTAGTGCCTTTTCTAAATCTTCTATGGCAGAGTCACCAGAGCTATGAGTCCTTCTCAATGACCTTTCCCTACTGCTATTAGTTCTCATTCTATGAAAAGATCCTATTCTCAAACCTGTACACCTCACCTCCAATTCCTCACCATCTCGTGGCTCGTCACCACCCTCGACCGGTGGTGCAGTGGGTTCAACTTGATGGACCCACGTGGCTACATGACCATTATGCCCTGGCTGCACCATGAGTTCAACGATGGTGCGACAAATTGGGCATGTGGTGTTAGCACCAAACCATTCATCAACACAATCAACATGAAAAATGTGCTTACAATTAGGTAGCACCCTAGTAATTGAATCTTCCAAAATTGTCCCTAAGCAAACAGAGCATTCTATAACCTCACCTTGGTTAAATTGATCTGTTTGCTTGTATAATATTTTAGGCAGAGAAGCTATGATCAAAGGGTCAAGACCGGAATTGTTGAATTGCTCTGAGGAATTTACATCAATTGGTGTGATTTGAGTGCGAATTTGATGAAGAATTTCGTTGTGGCGTCTTCTCTGATGGCGTCTTATGAGATATTTTGCACAAAAATGGAATATGATAATTAACAAAACCATACCAAATAAAGAGAAAGCTGCTGCTAGCATCACCTTCAGGCCTATTCCAAGTGATGGCTCATCATGATGTTCAGAACCCATAATTGATTCCAGTGCCATGATCAGAGGCAGAGCAAGGAGAATATATGGTTTTGGTTAACTATGTTTATATATTTTATTCTTTTTGAAATTATATTGCTGGTTTTGATTGTGTGAAATAGAAATTATAGTCGGTTTGGTGTGTGGAAAAAGAAGATCATAGTATGAAAACCGAACCTTTTTCATTTGAATTTTTTGTATCCGTCACTAAAGATTATTGACTTTTTAGCATGACAAACGATTTTCTTGTGTATAGAAGCCTATAGAGTTATTCATCTATTGGACAATTGTAGAATTCTCGTACATGTATTAGACTAAATTGTGGTCAAGAAATTTTGGTTAGAATTAAGCACTTCAATAAACTTTACCATCATTGGGTTCTACTCCATTGGTCCCAAATTACTTGTAATTTGATGGAAAATAATTAGTTCCACTTTACTTATCGCTTTATTTTTTCAATAAAATATTAATTATTTTTTTATTAAATATATTGTTTGAGTACTTAATTTTTTACTAAGAAATGTTATTAAAAACATGACTTATTAATTAATAAAAGTGATTAGGACTATAATAAGAAGTTAAATAAATATTTATATGAAAATAAAAAAAATTAATTTTTTTTTAAACTGTGTATAAAATTTATAAAATGACAAATAATATTAGACGAAGGTAATATTAATTTTAATTATCCCATTATTAGAGTTTTTTGAACAAGACACATGATTGCCCCCAACCACAAAGATGGCTTATTTTGTCATATTTGCTGATCACAGGTTTTTTTTCTCATCCTACGGTCTCCCTTACATCTCTGGCAAACTTTGACCATATTTTTCTTTTTAATGTAGAGGAATTTATCATATTTTTTCCCATTATAATAAATTCAAAAACTAGAATACTATTTAATAATAAAAATCTATCTTATTATTTGATAAGTAATTTTGTAAAAAAATGAAAACGACTCCAAGTGACAGAAAAGTTTTTCACACACCTTAATTGATAAATTGAATTTGTAATACATAAGAAATCACCTATTTCCTACACCGATCTTATGTATGGTAGTAATAGAAAAAGGGGTCATAAAATGACGAAATCCCTAAGGAAAACCCACAAGATTGTCAGATTTTTTTTTTTTTTTTTTTGGGAAATCCCTATAGTTTCTTGTAGTAAAACCGTAAAATTAATCATAAAATAAGAGGGGCTAAAGCATGAAGCATCAACCAGCTAAGAATGAAGGTTAGTACGTAGATCTGAATGGAAATGTGTTGCGTATAAAATTCAAGATGAAGATGAAACCTTGCTCTGAAGCATAGTTTCCCTAATCGTTAATGAGTGGTGAGCAGTCAAATGTCATGTCTATTTAATTATAGGGCCATTTGCAATTTGAAAACTTGACAATTCATAATAACAGGATATATATAAAGGGTAGCCTTGTTAAGAATTAAGGATCATGTTAATTACTCGTTAAGAGAAGGAAAAAAAAAAAACAAAACTGAAAGATAATACAATCGTGTCATTACTTTAATTTGCTGTTGAATGTGACTCCTTATGGTCCCTTTCCCAACCAGAAAAGAAAAGTAGGTATGAGTTTATGTATGTGAATGAGATTTTTGTTCAATTTCTAATTAAGTTCATGTTGCGGAAGGATTAGGGAAACGAATTAAATAGAGCAGTACGAAATGACAACTAACAGCATCTAATTATTGATAAGTTTTTTTTTTTTTTTAATCAGCAGTAATGAGGTTTAAACATATACTCCTATATATAAGATTATAAGGCCTCATAACTAAAACTCCTTACCATTAGTCAATCTTAGTGGCTGAACAAATTGATAAACTGGAATGAAGCTAATTGCTAATTTAAAGTAACTGAATTTAATTATAATTTTGTAAAAGTACAGAAAACTACATTTGTTTGACAGGACCGGATAAATAAATTTTGGGGTTTAAGGCAAAATTTATAATAAAACCTATTTATATATAATATATCATTTTTTATTTTATGTCTTTAATCTTTTTAAGATACAAAATTAAAAAAATATTTTATAATCAACCAAGTCTTAATAAATAATATGACTAATTTATATACCTTGTAACAATATATAGTTAATCTCAAATATAACTTTAAATTCTATAAATGTTTTTTTTCAGGGTTATCAATGTTTTAATTTATAAATTATGCCTTTAGTAAAGAATATAATATTTTTATATAATTTAATATTCTTATAAAATATTAATTTTATTTGTTTAATATTTCTTTCAATAAATTATTATTGTGTTGATAAAAATTATTTAAATATGCTTTAACATATTATATTAATAAATTATTTGTATTTCATTGATTAACACTTAATATTAATATTAAATTAAAATATTTTTTGAGGCGGGGCTTTAGGCGGTTGCCTTTCTTGCCTAAAGTAAAATCTGACCCTGTTGTCTGAAGAAGTTGAGTTTACCAAGAAGCAATGAAGTAAGAAATGCTATATGTAATATATAAAAAAAAAAGTAAGAAATACTATTGACTAGATTTAAGAATGAAAAAAAATCCGCATCCGCAGATAATATTTGTCATGGGTACCTGTCATTAATATCCGCGAATATATGTAGGTACTCGCTAAAAGTAGTAAAAAAATATAAATTTATAATATTTTAAGTACTTTTTCTTTAATTTCAAAAGACAGTCTTAAATATTTCATAACAAAAAATATGTTATAATTTTATTCGGTGTAAAATATCTTTAAAAAATATAATATTTTATTACTTAATTTTTAACTTAAAAAAAAAACATAAATATTAAGTGGGTTATATATTATTTGAACATTTTTTTAATTTTAGTTTTATTCTAAAAATTAATATAATTACTCATATAAATTTTATATTAAAATATAATTTTATGTATATATATTTTTAAATATATTTTCAATAACTTTTTAGTTAAATAAAATACCTACGAATATATAACAGACATCTGCATACCTGTGAAGATGGTTAGTGTAGACTACTTCCTGCTCACCCTCTCGATGCCATCTCTAACTAGATTCTTAATAATATATAAAATGATGCCCTCATTCACAATTTTAAAGCAATTTTACTATCTATTGTATTTATTAAATGTCTTGGTCCCGTAGCTCAGTTGGTTAGAGCGTTGGTCTTATGAGCCGAAGGTCGCGGGTTCGAGCCCCGCCGGGACCATTCTTTATTTTATTTTATTTTTTCCTGAACGGATAAACAGCAGGTGATGCTGCACCGGATCAATCATCAGTAATCCAATCCCTTCCTACCAACGGCCGACAACCTTCCACGTCGAATCTTTTACTATAAATGTAACAGAGTTGCATGTACCAGATGATACCCACATCAAACCATAACCTCGTCATCACATATAATATGATACTCAAGGTCTCAAGGATACTCTATTTTTTTCTTTTCTGTCATTAGGTTATATTCTTATTTTCAATAATTGAAAATAAAAAATCTTATTATACCAATACTTTTGTACATTTATAAAAATATGTATATTATACTTACCAAAAGTTTGAATATTGTTTTTGTCTATTAAAAAAATGGTTTTTCTTTTCACCAATAATAATTTAAGTTAGTTGACTAATCATTTTAAAATAGAAAAATTACTCAGGTAGATAAGGAGGATTCAAATATCTTCCAATATGTAAATTCAACTATCACTAACTATGTTGAATTTTGTTTTATTTTTGTAATAATTATGTTGGATTTTATTAACTGATATTGGATATTATTTTTTTTAAGAAAATATTGGATTTTATTAACTGATATTGTTTGTTTTGACCATATTATTTTAATAATAATGTATTATTAATTTAAAAAAAATCGTTATAAGAATAAAAATACAAGTTTAAATATCATATTGAGAGAGAAAATAACTGAAATGTTTTATCTCCAAAATTCAAAATTAATTAATAAAAAAATCTACAAAAGACACGTAATTTTAACTGATAAATATGAAAATTTTGAACAGAATAGCCTATGAAAAATAAGAAGAAAATTGTGTGAAAAATAGAAAATTGAATAGAAATAGAAAGTAGGAACTTAGAAAGAGAAGAAAGCAAGGCGTGAGTGTCAATAGAATTGCCTGCATTTTCTTTATTCTTTTTTGGTCTAAAATTGCCACCATTTGTTATGCTGTCATTGTGGCCTTCCTTTGCCGAGTTCTCCAAAAATCCAACCAACTGCTCTATATTACGATACTCTATACGACTACACTGACCCCATATTTTCGTCGCTTGTAGCTTTCACACAGATAAAGATTTTTCCTTTTATTTTATTTAATTTCATTTTTGGACTTTGTTTTCATCATTTTCTCACCTTCTGCATTTATATATGACAGAATTAAAGCTGGTACTGGGCCATGGCAATCCACATTCCACACCCACCTTTTATTCTTTTTCTGACTCTTCCTCTTTTCTTCTTTTCTTCCTCTTTACTTCTACACTAATATATAATTTTCCCACCCTCCTTTTTCTATTCCATTTCTTGGTTGCTCAGTTTAGGAAAAAAAAAGGGGTCTGCTTTGGACCCTCTCTGGTGTGTCATTCTCACCTCACTCTTTATTTTGTTTCTTTTTGCGTGATTCATGTAAAACCCATTTGTATGTTACTTTTTTTGCTATTTGGTTGTGAACTAGACGGATTCCCCCCCCCCCCCCCCCCCATATTTTGGTCTCTTGCTGTTTGCTGTGCAATTAAACCTAATTATTCATTGTTTTTCAGCAGCTGAGTTGTTGATCCATGTTTGTGATGTTGTGTTTGGTAGATCGCAGTATCGGTTTTTAGTGTATGTCAATGCAGTGTTACAAAAAATCAGCTCTCGACCAGACTTACTTAACCAACTTGTTTTAATTTCTCTTATGAATTTGTCTTGACAATTATTATTATTCAGTATATTAATAAATAATAGCTGTTGTTTGCTTCATTTTATGTAATTTACTGCTTTGCAATTTTTTATTTTTAGTTTTACAAATTGGGATCCAGTCTGATAGCTGTATCTGGTCATACTGTGATTGGTTCATTCCTGGTAGAATCCAGCATACAGTGTATCTGTAACTTAATTCGTCGATTGCATTGCATATAATATACATTGGAATTGATTACAAGCAACTTATACAAGAGAATTTAGTTGTCTTCTTTTTCTTATGCTTGTTTTGTAATAAATATCTATTTGTGAATGATCTACTAATGTTTTTTGTATTGTTAACAAATTGCCAGGGCTTTGTTAATTTGGAAGAAGCTGCCTCACATAGAGAATGGGTTCAGGTGATTGGTTTAAGACAATAATTAGCTTAAGAAAATCAAAACAAGGCAAATCAAAGAAAACAAAGGTACAGTGCAGTTCTTGTCATTTGTAGTCTATTTATCTAATCCTTTAAGGGGTCAAACTGCTTGAGCCTCAAACTGTTGATTGTAAACCTCTATATCTCCATCCTGAAAGACTAAATTAGTCTGAGTTCTGGTGACCATTTATCTTATCTTATGGTAGGTCGGTACACTTTATCATAACAATGATATTCACATTGTCTATAAAGGATAAGACTTTAATAAAGGATCGGATCTAGTCACTCCAGAATTTAGATGACCTAAATTTTCGTCAAAACTCGTACACATTACTTAATTGCCTTAAGTTGAAAATCCAATTAATTTATAAGGCTTTTATCAAGTGATTCAAAATTTCTGACTGCTATATGACTTTGAATTGATGTAATTATTTTCTGAAACAGGACTGATAGACGGTAAAAATTTAACGAGTTTGACAAGATGATGCATGTGGCAAAGTAGATGTTGTTGACTTGTTATAACGATCACTTAATTACTTTGTTTACCATTTAGTTTTACTCCCGAATTGCAAGCATTAGATTTTATTTTGCAAGAGAGTGATCATAACCAGAATGTTTGTGTCTCTAAATGTGACCCCACTTTTGAGACAGGGTACCTTAGCTCCGGAGAAACTAAATGCATTGAAGTCAAATGATTATACAGGAAAGGAGTCTAGTGGTTTAGCAAATGGTAATCAAATCCAACACCTTGTTTCATCTGGCGTATTGGTTGAAACTGTTGCTGCAACAAGGATTCAAACTGCATTTCGGGCTTATAAGGTATGCCAATTGCCAAGTTAAAATTTTGCAGAGACAAGTCATATAGCACCAGCTTACTTTAACCCAACTTGTTGATTGACATGTCCTTCACAAATAGCCATCTTGCTTCTGTTTAAATATTTCATTTTTCATGCTTCTGTTTGTATATTTAATTTTTCCACCATATATGTCTATCAGTCTATGTACTATTGTGCCGTTAATGCTTCTATGCCAGCTTCTGGATTGCATCTTTGAGGGCATATGATTGCTGATTTTACTCTATACTATGAAATTAAATTGCAGTATCTTTTCTATATTTGCACTGTATCATTCGAGAATATATCTACAGTGTTGGATGATGGGCAGTGAATTCAAAACGCACTATCAAATCAATTTCTCCATGTGCTTAATTTCATAGCTCATATGTTCACTGACAACCTTCTTCATATTCTTATGTTCTAAATTGATTTCTGGATACTGGTCTTGTTTATGAGCAGAGTTATGCTTTGACAGTGTATGTTGACGCCTTTCCCTGCTTATTAATTTTAATTGGATGCTATATAAATATTAAGGATAAGCATGGATTGGTAAATCTTTGACTACTCTCTTAAATGCCACCTTTTATTTTATTTGAAAATCATTTTTGCATGTTAAACCTTGATTTAGTTCTTACTTATTCTTAATAATACAAACCTGTTTTAATATCTTCTACTGGTGTTTATATTGAAATTCTTACTTTTAAATTGTCCAGGCTAGAAAGGCTCTTCGTCGCATGAAAGGTTTAACAAAACTGAAGATCATAACAGAAGGTTATTCTGTTAAAAAGCAAGCGAGTACAGCTTTAACATACCTTCATTCATGGAGCAAGATACAGGCTGAGATTAGAGCTCGCAGAATCTGTATGGTAACAGAAGACAGGATCAGGCGGAAGAAACTCGAGTCTCAACTAAAACTTGAGGCAAAACTCCATGATTTGGAGGTAATCTTTAGGTTGCCCAAATTTTCTTTATAGTTATTTCAGTTATAAAAAATATTTTATTTGTATGCGATCCGTCTAACTGAATCTGCAGTTGCATTTGTTTATTTGATGAAGACCCAATTGTTGTGTTTTAGTAATCAAGAGCTTTGATTTGGTTGTAAAGTGATGCTCCTTAGCTTCGCACATTTTTTTAGATAATATTAGCTGCATTTCTAGGAACTCGAAGTTCTTCAGGAGCTGCCTTTTCTCTTCTCTGTGGTTTTACTATTAAGTATTTTCTTGCCGAAATATGCAAAATTCTTGTGTGCTTAATAAAAATCTACTCCAGGGATTAGTGCTTGAAATTTTTTTTTAATGTATAAGTTTACGGTGGTTGAATCTTTTTAGCAAGTACAAAGGCATGTTTGAGCTCGATTTGGTTAATCTTGTTCTAAGCACTAGACAGCATAAATTGCAGGTTGAATGGTGTGGTGGTTCTGACACCATGGAGGAAATCCTTGGAAGGATAAATCAGAGAGAAGAAGCAGCAGTTAAGCGGGAAAGAGCCATGGCATATGCCTTTTCTCATCAGGTAGGCTAACTTTAGGAATGTCTTGTTCGTACCTCATTATCTTATTTCACGTGATTCAACTGAAAACCAAATATGCATAATGAATCATAGTGGAGGGCCAATTCCAGTCAAAGCCAACTGCTAGGTAATTATGAAGTCAGCAAAGCTAATTGGGGTTGGAGCTGGAAGGAGCGCTGGATTGCCGCTCGGCCATGGGAAAGCCGTGTCCCCACCAAACCTGTTACCCCGAAGAAATCTCAAAATAAACAGCCAAGCAAGGTTCAGAAGAACAAGAGCACTTCAACACCTAAAACTCCTGTTTCATCTAAACCTCCTTTGGCCAATGGAAAAGGAACTCCTCCTCTGGGTAATGCAAAAGGGACTTCAAAAGCTAGGAGATTATCTTATCCACCCTCAGAAAAAACTGAGGTTCAAGAAGGAGATCAATGAGTCCTCAGCTAAGATAAAGCACAATTAATGTTAAGCATCAAGCCTTTTTATATAAGTTGAATTGAGCTGAGTCAAACTGTTTCAGTTGGTTAAAGACCATAAATTCAAGATAAGAAGCAACCTTATTTATTCATTGGATTACTTCCAATTTGTGCATATGAGCGGGACTGAAATTCAGACCAATGTGGAGGATAGGTCAACAGTGGTGCATGTGGGTGTGATTTGTTGATTGCTTGTTTTGTGTTTAATATCCTTTTCAATCTTGTATATTCAACAAAGAGACAAATTGTAGATAGAACCATATCTTTTTCTTTCTTTTTTTCTTTGTTGTAATAGAGAATTTCTAAGATGTGATCATGTTTATGATAATTTTGGCCATATTATGTTGATTTTCGTATCTTTATTATTACCTTATTGAGATGGCTTGTGCAGACTGCTATTGTTTCCGTCCAAATTATATGTTCAACAATAATATGCAACGATGCCAAATTGCAGCAGAATTCCCAGTTTCCTACAGTCCTACAGAATATTATTAGAAGGTAGATTAAAACTTATTTAGTTGCTTGGGGCAGGTGGAGGAGATTGGAAGTTTATTTCACTGGTTGTTCCATAATTCAAAGCATGTCTCTTCATGGCTTGGAAATAACTATAGTCACCACCAACTGTTTAAGCTTCAAGAAACAAAGTTCGTAAAAATTGTACAATGCAAACTTAAAAGGCTTCATTCATATTAGTCATGAACTCAAGTCGCCACCTACTGTTGCAAGTGGTTTGCTGGCATGTGACTATTTTCTCGTCTGGTGGACATGGGTTCAAACTGTGTAAAATCATATAAAAGCCGACATTTTCGTATTACCAACAATCATATCGCCTCATAGCTGGCCCTGCCCCTAGAAAGAAGAGCAACAGTACAATCTTAAAAACAATGTTAAAATCAGAAACCTTACAATATGGGTACATACTCAGTACATTCCTAATTCCTTCAATAGCTGTCCAATTTGTTGCATTGAACATTTTTTTGGTTTCTGTTCTTCCATGGTCTAGCTGCTATGCAACAGGGTGAAATGGGTAGGCGAAAATATTTGGCACCATAGTTTTTGCTCAAAAATTGCAATTGCAATAACTCCTTGTTGCATAATTAGTTTTATGAATCTCAGTGCCATGTGTGTATCATAAATGTAGATATTTGAATTTGGGATAAAAGACTTGAAAAGCTGTGGTTGTTTTACAGGAAACTAGAGGCCCTTCATCACTGGTTGTTACTGATAAAAAAGTGAAGAAGATGGGAAATGATACCGGACACAAAATGCAGCCCTTCATATCGTACTTTTTCCACTCCAAGAAAATTAATATTTGTTGCCAAAAACAGGTATTCCTTGAAACCATCCAATCAAAGAACCTCAACCCCTCACCCTACTACCCACTTTCATTAATTTCTACATAAATTCAAGATATCATTAGCACATGCCATGATATGATATTATGGTTACTACTTAACTGCCACTAATGGTTTCTGTTGTGAGAAGAGTACCAACAAACGACATAGCCTTTTTCGCATCATGGATTCTTCAAACGGCAATGGAAGATCAGAGAGGCTCCTGGCCTTGGCAGAAAGGCTCCGCCTTTACAAGCCCCCACCATTCCCTGATGACATGTTGGATCAGATGATAGAAGAAAGTGTTGTGAAGACTATTTCCAAAGTGAGTTTCCAGGAATCAACCACCCCAACTGATGAAAACCCAGAAAAATTCAGACTCAAGAGAGCTGCAGTTTTGATCTGCATCTATGAAGGAGATGCTGGTGATCTGCGTGTCATACTCACTAAACGGTCTTCCAAGCTCTCTACTTACTCAGGTCAATTCTGTTTCACTCCAGTATTTTTTGTTGAAGATTTCAAATTTTCAATGTATGACAATGGCAAATAGGTAAACCATCACTTTCATCTCAACTCCATGGTCATTTCGCTTTAGTTCTTAAATTTATAGAAACTTCATTTTAATCTCTTGAGTCTATAAAAAGAGTTCACGTTAGTCTCAATGTTGGACTAATGTGAAAGACAAATGAGAGAATTGCAGATAAAAAGTAAAACTTATTTAAAGATATAGAAAGTAAAATGACTTTTTGCATTTGCGGATTAGAGTGATGGTTTAACATTGGAAATTTATGTCATGGCTTTTGTTCCATTTTTCTAAGGTTTTGATAGACTAGATGTGACATCTTTTAAAAAAAATGTTTTCTATGTTCCTTAGGCTCTATGGATTAGGATGGGAAGAACTGAGGATCATGGGTATTGAATGATGGCATTGTTTTGCAGGTGAAGTGGCCCTGCCAGGTGGGAAAGCAGAGGAGGGTGATAAGGATGATGGGGACACTGCAAAAAGAGAGGCAATGGAGGAAATTGGATTGGACCCAGAACTTGTTGATGTTGTCACTTTTCTTGAACCATTTTTCTCCAAGGTATTATGAGTTCTATTTGAGACTCCACTTCTTGAGGTGATTGATATATGTAACTTTGATTGACCTGGCTGGCTAGTGGCTGAAAGCAAAATTGAACACTGCAAAATTATCATGGCTTGACATTTTTTCCCTTTGAATTGGCAATTCATTAATTTTAAAATTGTTGGTAATTCTTTATTTTTTTTTCTTTTTCCTTTTTGGGTAGTACCTCATGAGAGTGGTTCCTGTCATTGGCATACTTGATGACAAAAAACCATTCAAACCGATTCTGAATCCTGATGAAGTGGAAGCTGTATTTGATGCACCTTTAGAAATGTTTCTCAAGGTCCACTACTCTTAGTTTTATCTCTATATTGTGTCTATATATCTTTTTCTTTATAATTAATCTATTACAGGTTATCTGATGTCATTCCATTTGCATTAATCAGGATGAAAATAGGAGTCAGGAGAAGAGGCAGTGGATGGGAGAGAATTATCTGATACATTTGTTTGACTATGAAATTGATAACCAAAAATACCTTATATGGGGTTTAACGGCTGGGATTTTGATAAGGGCTGCATCAGTTGTGTACCAACGACCACCAGCTTTTATTGAGCATAATCCTATGTTCAAGATTCCTAGGAATTTTATAACCAAGGACACTGTAATGGATTGAATTCAATTTTTAGTGTATTTTTATCCTACAATAATGACAATGTTCATCATCACAACTACAGATTTCAAGAATAGATCGCTATTTATATGTGCTGAGAAAGGAAAGGTGTCCCAGCACTTGAATGGGATCATGTAGTTAAACATTGAGCGTAATCGATAAACTTGTGTTTCGACAGACACAACGTTGTTTGAAAATTCTAAACTCTGAAGATTGAAAGGCGTGACTAAAAATTATAAACTTATAGTAAACAAAAAAGAAATTATATACTTGAAGTCCTTTATTGCAAAATAATTCAAAAAGTTAGGCACTAAAAAAACTTGTTTTAAATTGTTTTTTGAGTAACTAAATGGAGGGGGAAATCATTTATGGGAAGCCAACAAGTGTAGGTAGATGTGGACAAGGCTATGTAGAGTTTGGATTTGGATTCTCTGCATCTTTCACTAACCAATTGAGATTATGCTGATTAAGTTGAAACAAGAGAGGATCCATTCACTTAAAGTTAAAGTTTGTATCAAGGACCTCAAATTTTTCAAAAGAAGATATAGATGATAGGAGGAAAAAAAAACGTGTATAGAGATTTTTTATTTTTAAGATATTCACCAACAAATGTACGGTGATTAATTTTTTCAGGTACTTCTCGACTTTTTCTAATAAAACTTTCTCAATTAAGATTTTTTACATTCACATGGGAATCAAACTCCCAATCACCTGTTTAAGTGACATAGTCTCATAATACTGTGCCAATCCCAATTGATATCATGTATAAAGATTAAAGCTAAAAGATTGTGTAGGAATATCTCAACTTTTTATCAAGCAATTCACTTATGGTCGACATATTATTTTAGTCTATTAATCTTTTATCAAGCACTTTCAATATTTGTTTTTATATATAACATTTAATTTTGGTAATATCTTTTTTTTTTAAATTCAAAATGACTATGTTAAGGAAAAATATTTTTTTCTTTAATTTTTTTAGTGTAATCTCACTAAAAAAAATATGATTCATTAAAATTTTTAAAAGAATATTAAATGAAGTTTCAGAGTTGAATGTTATAAAAAAAACAAGTGAATAAAAACGATTAAAAAATTTAAAGGAGTGAAATTACACATTAACAAGGAGAAAAAGTATGACAAGGTATTTTTGTAAAACATTGAAATAAGTCTCTAATGGTAGCGACTAATAAACATACATGAATAGAATGAAATAGGACACTGTTCTACAATTTTATATTTAATAATGATTGAAGGAGATCGAAATATAACACTATAATTCCATGTAAAAAGAAGAAGCGAAGAGAAAAAAAAATACTTTTATAATTATTATTATTCTCAATAAGTCATAATCTTTTGTTAACAAAATAAAATACACATAAATTTCTTAAACTTTACATTATTTTTATTTGACAAAAAATATTTATTTTAACAGTCTCTAAATATTTATTATTCTCAATTCATATATAATATTCTATCAATTTTAAATGTCTCTGAATGCAAAATAAGATATATAATCTACATATTCTTTTCAATTTCATCTCATTCTATTTTGTTCACTTGATTCTGTTCTTTTGGGCTAACAACCGCTACCAATGTGTTTATTTATTGAAAGTTAAAATCATCTCCCCACTTTAACCGAGTTTAGGATTTGTGCCATAATGATTCTACCCAATTTGTCAAGCTCTCTTGAATTACTATATCTGTCCATTTAATTCTGACCAAACTGTGTGGAATAGTTCAGCTTTTGCTGTCATGAATTCATGATATTGCGTGGATCAACCACAAAATCATTATCAGCAACAAACGAAGATCGACAAAAAGACAAGAAAGGAAGAGGATGGGTTCCAGCATCCCCGGAGTACGAAGTTCAGAGAGATTGCAAGCTTTGCTTCAGCATTTCCGATCTTCGATGTCCTCCACCAATTCCAACTTCAACCCTAACGACGATTTCAATTCAAAAACCAACAAGAGAGCAGCAGTTCTGATCTGTCTCTTCGAAGGTGCCGATGGGAATCTCCGAGTAATTCTCACCCAGCGTGCTTCTTCTCTCTCAACCCACTCCGGTCTCGTATTCGTACCCATTTTTATTTCCTCTGTTTTCAGCACTGAAACTGATAAAGTTGGGCTCTTTTTCACAGTTACTCAAATGGGTTTGCGTGGTTGCTGCAGGTGAGGTTGCTTTGCCTGGTGGCAAGAGGGAAGAAGGAGATGCTGACGATGTTCAAACGGCTTTGAGGGAAGCTAAGGAGGAGATTGGCTTGGACCCTTCTCTTGTTTCTGTTATTACAGTCCTTGAACCCTTCCGTACTAAGGTAAAGTGTTACCTATATAATCTCGGTTTCTGGACTTCAATTATTGAGTTTGTAAAAAAAAAATATATTAGAGTTTAAATAAGTAAGACACAAGTGAGATGTGTTTAGTTTCACTTCCACTTCCACTTCCATGGAGTCACATTTTACGTGTTCCATTTCAATGTGAAATCAAGTGAGCACTCCGCGCTGTTACATTTGACAGTAATATCAGAAGCTATATGCACAAAATGCAATTTCACACTCCAATTCATTTCAGTCTAACTACTTTTTTTTTTCTTCTTGTATGGTTAATTGACTCTCCAAATCTTTAGGTTAGATATATGAATAAATCAATTCCCTTACTAAGTGTGTTTTTTAATTGCAGTATGGCGTTACAATAATACCAGTTGTCGGAATGCTGTCGGAAAAGAATGCATTCTCCCCAGTTTTAAATCCGGCTGAAGTTGAAGCAATATTTGATGTTCCATTGGAGATGTTCCTCAAGGTTTATACTCCTATTCCATGACACGATTTTATTTTAATTTTTTTGGGTGGAAAATTTTTGTTTAGATCAAAGACCGGGCATATTTGGATTGACAACGGTATAATTGATTTTGAGCTGAATTGATTCTGTTAATTGATTCTAAGCATAATTGATTCTAAGCAACATTGATTTACGTCTGAAAAATTAGGATTAGAAAAATGATTTTAAGAGAGAATGATACTTGGATACTCTTGTTAAAACTTAGGTTTTGTAATGTAAATATGATGCATAATTGATAATTGATTATGAAGAAGTAGAAGTTGCTTCTCACAAAACTTAAGGATACAAAGTTTTGTATCCGGAACCAATTCTGATTCAAGATTGCCAAACATCAACTTTTTTTTGTTAAAATCAATTATGCCCTAAAGGAAACCATAACCATGGTTGTTAGTGAGAAAAGCTAATCTAAACATGCTGCCAAATGAACTTATTTCTGACATGATGGTTGGAATGCAGAATGATGATAGGAGAGAAGAGGAAAAAGAAGGGATGGGAGAGAGATACCTTATGCATTATTTCGATTATGAGGCTGAGGGTAAGAAGTATGTGATATGGGCTATAACTGCTTCTATCTTAATTAGGGCAGCTATCCTTTTACTTCAACAGCCGCCAGCGTTTCTGGAGCGAAGGCCTAAAATCTGGGGAGGAATTACTGAAAATGATTTGATTATGCTTCGGAAATGTTCCAAACAGTGAATTCTTTGTCTTCTAATTTTGTAATCTGTATGATAAGTCTCCTTACGAGGCCTCCTGTATTTTTTTGACAATCAATGAAAAAGTTTGAGAAGTAAATTGAATAGGGAGAGTGAGGGTGTGGGATGGACGAACTGCTTGCAATCTTGCAGATGTATGGAGCTTCGCTTCAGTAGCACAGAGGAACTGAGGAAGGATAATAACCAAAATAAAAAAAAGAATAACAAAAATGAACTTTCCACCAACAATATACATCTTACCATGTACCAAAAAATTATACGTCTTACCAGTTTCATTGTTTAAACTCTTCCGAAGTGTATGATTTCTAAATTCCCCTTACCAGGCGGCACATAAACTTATCAGAAATACCTCTAGTAGGCTGCATACAAATTCATAAGAATATATGGAAAGACTCTTGTACGTAAAAGACTTGGAATTTCCTGTGTGTACATGGAATTTAAGAATCTTCCTCATGTTTAAGGACAATGAAATCCCCATAGAAAAGGTTAATAAAAAACTGTAAGCAATGAAGTATAATATGCTCATCAAATACAACAACAGACATAATGTGTTATATCTATCACTTCACCCTCAGCTGAATACCTCATAAAACTTCTCAGTGACAAGTAAACCTGAGTCTATGGACTCCAAAGGATCCTTTCTAAGACGGTGTCTCAAGCAGTTAGGGATAACAGTAGCAATATCCTCTGCAGTTACTTTGTCTCTTCCCTTCAAAGCAGCAAGAGCTTTCGCAGCTCTATTTGTTACTATGTCTCCTCTTAATCCATCCACATTCAACTCAGCACAAACCTTGGAGATTTTCACCTTGAGATCTTGATCAATTTGAACAGAAGAAAGAGTACTCCTTGCTGAGGATATTTGTTTCTGGAGCTTCTCCTGCTCAGCTTTGTAAGAATCACGGAACTCCTTCGGGTTTTTGTCGAATCGAGCTCTCTCCTCCACGATCTTCACTCTCAGCTCAGCATCCCTAACAGTCCCCACTTGAGCATGCATGCCAAACCTATCAAGAAGCTGTGGCCTAAGCTCTCCTTCTTCAGGGTTGCCCGAGCCGATTAGGATGAACCGTGCTGGATGTGAGATAGAAATACCCTCTCTTTCCACCGTGTTCCACCCTGATGCAGCAGAATCCAACAAGACATCCACCAAGTGATCATCCAAAAGATTAACTTCATCAACATATAGAATTCCCCTATTAGCCTTAGCCAGTAGTCCAGGCTCGAATGCCTTGACACCCTCGGTAAGGGCTTTTTCAATGTCAATAGTTCCACACACTCTATCTTCTGTTGCTCCCAGTGGCAAATCAACCATGTTAATTTTGCTCAACATAACCTCAAGTTGCTCTCCTTTAAGTACTCGCTCTCTCACTTCAACACCCATGAATTCTGGATCTTCTGGGTCTGAGTTGTACGGGTCGCCAGCAACAACCTTGATTTCGGGAAGCAAATCAACCAATGACCTAACTGTTGTGGATTTCCCGGTTCCCCTATCCCCCATAATCATTACACCTCCAATCTTAGGATCAATCACATTGAGGAGAAGGCAAAGCTTCATCTCATCCTGTCCAACTATGGCAGGAAAAGGGTACACTGGCCTCTGGCTTTCTTTAGCAGCAACGTTCTCAGCCTGCAGATGAATAGAAAAGAGAAGAGTCAACAGGCTGAAGCCAATAATTTGTTTCTAAGAAACATAGAACTAAACACTGAACGTAAAAATGAATGAATGAAGAAAATAAACTAAAACTAGGTCTTTGGAGACAATTAGTTCAAGCATAGACTCATTTTCATTCCACTATTCTTTACATTGCTATTTTCCTGCTACCTAAGACACTCAAAAGGTGCAAGTGTCATTGTGTAGTACAGTAGTAGAAACTATCTCTACTTTTAGAGACAAAAAAAGAAACATCACCAATACAGTTAAAATTGGGTCTTCAACCTACAATTTGCTAAGAAGTCAATACATATGCTCAATGACTCAACCAAAAAAATAGAGTGCAGCCAATGCAAGTCAAACACTGCAAGGACACTAAAAAATATTCCCTACCTACCTGTTCTACAGAGTTGATCTCAGTGGCAACACTGGCAACAGGGAACTGAGACCTTCCCTTGCTGCCATGGATTCCAATTCCTCCTCCATAAAACTTGCGCCCATAGCTCTGCCCTGAAAAGTCACAATCACTCAAACCCACCTTCCATTTCCGGTTTCAAACTCCAAAAAGCAAAAAGATTTCATAAATTTAGCGCAGAGAAACAACAGATAAGAAATGGGTCTGCCCCAAACCCTCACAAAACAAAACGGGGGAAAGGCAGAAACAGAGGAAAAAGCATAGACTTTGCAGTACCTGAGGTTAGAGAGAGTGCATGAATGGAAGGCTTGGAAGAAGGGGAAGAGAAGTGAGTACGAGAAGGAAGAACAGCAATTGAAGAAGTGCCAAGCGTGGATGCCATAACCGGAAAGAGAGGGAGTGGATGCTATGAAGAAGTTCGTTGCTTTTGTATTTTATTCAGAATTCATGGCAGCTGGCATGCTTCCTATTGGCCTTCCTGGCTCCGGATAAGAAGATAGATAGATTTCATTCGCTCGCTCTTTCTCTCTCTTAAATGGGAAAAGATCTTAATCTTTTCCTTTCTTTTTTTAGTGCGGAGAGAGGGGTGCAAACAGGCCAGATCAGACTTTGATTAAATAAGTCAGATTTATTTTATAATTAATAGAGTTTAAGTTTAATCTATTAGCCTATCATAGGCTCATATTTTAGGCTAAACTTAGCCTATTTAAAAGCCTATGAAATCTGAAAGCCTATTTATAGGTCTACTTTATATTAAGGTCTCTAAAAAGACAAGTAATTCTAACTTAAATATGCGAACAAGTCACTAAATAGGCTAATAAACCTTTTTAACAAGCTCTCTAAATAAGTTTAATTTATAAATATATTAGAAAATTTATTGTCTTTACGTTTATAAAATTTATAATATATATATATATATTAAAATTTAATAGGCCGACCTATTAGAGCTAATAGGCTTTTTTAAAGGTCTGTATCTAGCCTTTTTACTTAAATAAACTTTTTAAAAAGGCTGAATCTGACCTTATTATTAAAGAGGTTAGGCTAGGCCATAGGTCCCTGCTAGGTTGGCTGGTCTTTTTCCACCTCTATGTGGAGTGGACATTTAAGTTAACATAAAAATGTTATATTATCTTATTAAATTTTTTATTAAATTATTTTATAATTTTTTTTATTTATTAAACTTTGGCAATTGTCCGTGAGTAGATAATTTAATAAGAATATTTAATTAACATTTTTCAAGTTATTAATTCTTAAACCCTTGATTTAACACTAAGAGTCCGTTTATTTAAGTTTATTTTATTTAAAAAAATAATTATAAAAATTTTTGGTCCGTTTGTACTTCTCAAAATAAACAGAAAATCTAATTATTCTTATTATATTGTAGTCCAACATACATAACTTCTGATTCTTATTATAATCACTTAAAAAAATAATAATATTTTACTTATAAAAATAATTAATTATTTTTAAATTTAAACAAACATACTCTAAGAAGATAAGTCTGTTTATGTTTGAGGAATTATTTTCAACCCGGTAAATAAAAGTATTTTAAATTTTTAATAATTTATATCAACAAAAATCAAAGTAATTTTTTCATAAAAAATATGAAACAAATTAATCTATTATGCTAGTTATCATTATCATTCTTAGAAAAATTAGATTAAAAATTTTTGGTCATTCAATCCCTTAAACATGCTAATTACAATATATTTTTTATTGTGTGCATAAAAAAAAACTTATATTTACCAATCTTTATGACCGAAAGAGATTGCTTTTTTATTTATAGTCTTTGAAGAAATAAAGAAACACAATTCACCCATTTGTTTATGTTTGACCGAAAGAGTATGAAGCAAATTTAGGTAGAAGGAATTGCTAAAATGTATTTCGATTTCTCTCAACAGGATGAAAATGTTCTTTCACTGAGAAAGACAGTTTACAATTCACCCATTACAGACAATTTGACTACCTCTTACACATTCATCATCGACTAAATCTTACAGGTTCATTTTGTCCACATCAAATCAATTGTTCACAACCTCATATCATCTAATGTATATACATGTGTGTTATCTACTGGCTAAACAATTGCATATCTTCTCTTAAAGCAGGCAACGCAGCCTCTGACGAAGTTACCAAAACCTTAAACCCTTCCTTCTTCCCTGCAATGGCTGATGAATAAGGCAAAAAGAAGCAAGGCTCAACACTCCCAAGCAAGTTCCTTCCAAGAGGCAAAACAGTAACCGGACCTCCCCAACCAAAGTCCACAGTTGAATGTCCCAAGTGTCTCCAATCTGTGAACCCACTCACCCCTTTTCCTGCTGTGATCCCATCTACAAAATGCAGCTTCTGATAATCAATGAAGGAGCGAACATATTCATCAGTAACATTGCTTTTGCTCTTTTTTATTAGATCTGCTATTTCCCAAATGGGTTTCTCTATCAAATCTTTGGCACTCAACTGCACATACATTGGAACACAACCATTACCCCAATAACCAGCGGGTAGTGATGGCTTTATTACTCTTCGTATATTGATTGAGTATGCGAATTTGACCTTCTCATGAGCCTGGACTCTTGAGGCTCTTACCCTGTGTAAGCAATTAACATGGTCAAAACAAGATAATCAGCACTCATCCTGGACTATGCATCAAGCAAGTTTAAAATACTAACACTGGTGCACATCTCTCCACATACATAGGTAGTGTTAGACACTAGGACACCTATCTATGAGGAGCACTACACAGTCTACACTACTATGCATCAAGCAAGCTTAAAATACTACACATATAAACATTGGGCGCCTAACACTACACATTAATTTGAAACAAAATGTTGCAAGGGAGAGTGTCAAGGTCTCAAATTAATGTCCATTACTATCATCCGATTTATGTTATAATATCATGATTTTGACCGTTACTAATGCCGCATCAAATTGTGGCAAATCAAATTTTCATTGCCATGGACAATAACTATATTTAGTTAGCCATATTTAACACAATACGTCAATAACAATAACAATGGAGAGTGTCGAGGTTTTAAATTAGGTCCACTCTCCAATTATCCAATATCATTATGTGATATCACGATTTTGACAATCTCTATAGTCACTAAGAACGCAATTTTGAACCTTGTAGAGTTTTGAAGATGACTTACTTGCACCTCCAAATGTAGGCACCCAGAGCCTCAAAAGTGGTGAAGTTCAACCCACATTCCTCTAATAACGACCTCTTGAACTTCTCCAAGCACTCATCCCTTACGTGAAAACACTCCCTCACAACCACACCAATGTCCTCTTGGTACGGCAACCACTCCTTCTCCAAACGCAGAAACTCCTTTATCAACGGAGAATCAACTCGGGGCGGGTCTCTAGGACCCAACAATATCTCCCGGTTCCACACCGGATCCACTGTTATCCGGGTCGACCCGCGAGCCAACTCAGCCATCGCATTGAAGAACAGAGTTCCGCCCATACCGTCGCAAATCGAGTGGTGCATCGCCGCGCCGAGAGTGAACCCGCCGCACTTGAACACCGTCACTTGAAGCATGCACGGGTGCTCCATCCCCTCTTCGGGTCCCGGGTCGGGAACCAACTGTTCGACGAAAGGAGAGGCCGGGTCGTCCAGGTAATTCACCGAATCGAGGGTGAAATCCACGGAGGCGCGAATGAGAGGGACGCCTTGGCCGGGCACGCACCAGACTTCGAGGCGGCGGTCATCGTTTTGGCGGGGGCGAAGAGTGCCGGCAAGCGGGTAGAAGTGAACGAGAGCTTGGGAGAGAGAGGAAGAGATGACTAGGAAGGGATCGTGGGTGGAGGTAGTGGCGGCGGCAACGTAGGCGCGAAGGTAGCGGAAGGTGAGGTGGAGGTTCCGGTCGTTGTCGAGGTGAGAGAGGGGGAGGGAGTGGCGGTGTTGGAAGGGAGGAAGAGAAGGGAAGACGAGAGTGCACTCCGAGTGTTTGATCATTTGCATGGTTGCTGGGTACGGTTCTTGTTATGGTATTGCTTTTTTTGTTCTTCTAATGGTTTCAGAATCACCATTTTATTGTTGCTAAAAGTTTGAAGCATCTTTGGAATTTCTCTTCTCTTCTCTTCTCTCCCACCAAACCAAGAGAGAGAGAGAGAGAGGGAGAGGGATGAGTCATGAAATGGGATGATGAGAAGACGTGGAGCATGCTGCTTCTCATGATTTCACCAAACTCCCAGCACTCACTAACTACCATCCATTAACGCATCAAACCAAAACATTCAATTCAAAATTTTGGGTAGCTTTGAGCCCACAGATCCATAAATGTGAGCTTCATTGCTATTCATGTATAATGTATTCCGATCCTCAATCTTGGATTAATCAAAAATCTGTTTCTTTTTTTTCCTTTTCCATCATGTGCGACTTTGAACGGCTTGAAAAACTAAAATTATTATTATTTTATAAACATTTAAATAGTTTCGTGCTTATAATGAAATCAATGCTAAAATCTGGTCAAAGTAAACTACATAGGTTTGACCATTTCTAAGACATTTTACCTTTGGAATGATTGAAGGAAGTTTATGATCTACGTCAAATTACATGATGACACCAATAATCTTTGCCTCGGCTTTTTGTTGCACACCACCAGTAATGTCTTATTCATTGATTACTAATATAACTTTGGAAGATTTATGCCGCACCTACTCTTTTACATAACTGAAATTATTAGTATTTTGTTTCTCCGACAAAAATAATATGCAGAACATAGGAAGGATTTCATAACTAGTGTATTCTAATTTGAAACTTCTGAATGTTTACTTCTGTGTTGTTCTTTGCTGGACAAGTAACGAAGTTCTAGTTAACTACAGAAGATCTAATGTCTGTTCAATAAAACACAACGAGACTTGAGTATATGATAGCTTGAAAGTTGTCAATACTAGTTACGTTTACCTCCATGAAAGCCAGGTGGATAATAGGCCCACAATCTTACTCTACAACCATCCAAAATCTTTGTTTATATGTATGTTCTTTTGCTGCTAAAAAACATTCATTTTAGGGGGTTATTTTAACCTTAAAAAAATGGCAGAAGATGATCTGCTGGCTGTAATTTGGAAAAAAAAAAAAAAAAACATTTCACACTAATATTTGACTTCTGCAATTCTGCTACAAGATGATAGATAAGCTGACTGTTTCAAAATGATTTGACGTAATTCAGCAAGTTATGTAACCTGGTTGTTACTTGTTAAAAAGATATTTTCTATTTTCTGTGTCTAATAGTACTATGAACATCCCTTCCTTATTTTCCATGTCAATCTCACCTTAACACATTATGCTAGCTTAATTTTCTTAGTACAGTTTTTGCTGTGTATATAAAGCATTTTGAGTATTGATGATTTTTATGGGCGAATACTTCACAGTTTGGGATTTTAGCAAAAACATTTTATTGCCTATTAGGACAAATTAGTATTTGTCGTACGTGCACCAGGCAAGGGTTACGACTCTTTAATATGTTAAATTGATAATTAATATTTGTTTATAATATTTGTCATTTGTGTTTTGACATAACAAATATCACCTTATTGTGATTGGCTATTGCTGTGAGTAAAAGTGATAGATAATTATATAAAATTATTGATTTCAGATATGCTTCAAAGACAATTTATAAAATAATCTCTAGACTATTGATAATTTGAAAAAATTGTCAATCATAACAAATAAAAGTAATTGTTTTTAAGAAAGTAGAGTTCATTTATTTTCGTCCCCATCAGCGACCTCTGGTCACGACAAATTATCGTACACGATCACCACAGACAAGGTCACTTTGGGTTACGTGGGCCGTTTGCTTGTTGTAGTCAAACACAAATAACATATTTTCAAAAATTGTAAGAATATAGATTCAAAGAAGTTAATTTATAGATATTTATTTTTAGTTAAAAATTAAATCAAAATTAACTTGATCAATTTTAGTTCAAGAAATTGTGAAAAATTCATTTCGATCTCTAATATTAGCAATTGACAAAAAATTTAGTCCCTAAAATTCAACAAAATATTTTTACTATCCAAATTCAAAAAAAATTAAATTAAAATTAACTTGATCAATTTAGTCCCTAAATATCAACAAAAACCATGTAAATTGAGTTAGAAACATCAAAATAAAAAATACATTGTTTTCATGAAGATTCAAATAATTTACTTAATTTAAAAACATCATATTCACTTTTATTTTTAAAAACACCATATTCTTTGAGTGTGTAATACATGATATCTAAGTTAACTATTGCAATTTTAAAAATATTAAAAATTATGTAAATTGAGCTAGAAAATTCAAAGTGAATCATACAATGTTTTTAAAAAGCTTCCAACAATTTAGGTAATTTATAAATACCTTATTATTTTTTATTTAAAAAAACACCATATTCTTCAAGTGTATATACACAAATTCTAAAAAAATCATTACAATTTTAAAAATATAAAAAATTATGTAAATTGAGATAGAAACTTAAAAGTGAATAACAGGGAAGAACCCGCGGGGGCAAGAGGGGGCCTTCCCCCATCAATATGTGATTCATGGCCCGGTGATTCTGTGGAGTTAAATCCGCCTTTAAGTTGCGGGGTTGAAACTCTCGCGTGCATTTTTCTTCCTTTTCCTATTATTATTTTTCTGTTTCATTTTTAGATTATTTTTTTCTCATTTTTAAGTTCTATTACTATTGTTTCTCTTTTTTATTCTACAAAATATATTTTTCTTTTTCTATTTAAAAATGTTTATACACATATAAAGAATATTATATTATTTTATATATTAATAAAAAGGAATATTTAAATATTTTGTTTTAAAGAATTAATATTTAATTTCTACAATATACTGCTATTGATGTGTTTTAGTAATTTTTATAACAATTTTTATTATAGTTAAAATCTTCTTATATGGTTATATTTAAGAAAAAAAGACAATGACAACAAATATTTTTTATATATACTCAACTCTTAAATTTAGGGTTTGAAAGTCAATATAAGACTTTTCAACAACGATTTATGTTATTTTCTCTCAAAACTAGAAATATTTTTCTTTTTATTTATAAATTTTCATATACTTAATAATTCTTATTATAAATTTGAAATTTTGCTCTCCAATGACACACACAAAAATTTGGCCCCCCCACCAAGTATTTCTGGATCCGTCCGTGGTTAGGGCCGGATATTCAATAAGGCAACTAAAGCCATGGCCTAAAGCCCCCTAATTGTTAAGGCCCCCAATTCAATTTTTTTAATAGCAATATTATTGATATAAATTTTGATTTTAAAAATAATGTTTGAGATAGGGCCCAATATTTTTAATATTTTTATAAGGCCCATATGTTACATTTTTTATATTTTTTTCCTATTTTTTAAACTAGTTAAAAGTCCAGAGCCCATTTTTAAGTTTTTTCAAATGAAATGTCACTCAACAGTGACTGGGTGAGTTTCCTTGGATTGCTGAGCACATGAATTTATGATCTATTGGCTACTTGTTAGATTCTTACATTAATACAATTTACTTTTCTTTGACAAAGAAAAAATGCCACTTTCTTTAAGAAAATTGTTAACCTCACCTTTTTCTCTCTGTTCTCTCTCTTTCTCATTCCCTCTATTTTCACTTCAGAACTCTTTTTTATATTAGATGCATTCAAGTAATTTACAATTTCATACACTACACGTTGCTAGCGTCTCAAATTTTCAACAAGTTTGACCATTCATCATTTCACTCGTTTGCTTTGCTTTTAAAGCAATCGATTAAATTGAAATTGAATGATTATTTACAAATTATAATTGTTACATCATTGTAGGTGCAAGTAAAGTGATTATCACTACAGTTTGAATTTTGGATACTCGTAGATGTCACCATGCATAGCCATAGCTTAAAAAAAATTTCATTCACAGATATATGGGGAAGATGAATTGTAAAAATATTGTATTAATCTTGAAAATATTTTAAGGACAATTATGATATTCATGGTCTTGATTTGTTTTCAGAACTAAAGTTATTAAAGAAGTTCTAACAAATGAAATTAACACACCATTAAAAATATTGAACTATATAAAAAAAATTAGGTTCTTTTCAAAATACATACATTGCTTATAGGATACTATTAACATTACCTGTAACTGTCGTGACCGCTGAAAGAAGCTTTTCAAAATTAAAATTAATTAAATCATATTTTAGATCAACTATGCTACAAGATAGATTAAATGGATAAGCTATATTATCTATTGAGAGTGAGATGTTAAAATTATTTGTTTATAAAATTTTAATAAATAATTTTACTGCTCAAAAAGCCAGAAAAATAACATAAAAATTATTAATCTATATTAATATAGACCACTGTCTTAATTTTCGCCTAAGGCCCCGAAATTGCTAGATACGGCCCTGTCTGTGGTGAATAATACATTATATTCAGAAAGCTTCAAATAATTTACGGAATCTAAAAACGTCATATTCACTTTTATTTCAAAAAATATCATATTATTCTAGTGTGTAATACTACATTATATCTAATTTAACTGTTGCAGTTTTAAAAATATAAAAATTATGTAAATTGAGCTAGAAACTTCAAACTGAATCATACATTGTTTTAAAAAAGCTTCCAATAATTTAGGTAATTTAAAAATACCTTATTAGTTTTTAATTCGAAACATACCCTATTCTTCAAGTGTATAGTACACGAATTCTAAAAAAACTGTTGCAATTTCAAAAATATAAAAAATTATATAAATTGAGCTAGAAATTCAAAGTGAATAATACATTGCAGAAAGCTTCAAATAATTTAGGTAATTAAAAAAAGACATTTTCATTTTTATCTTGAAAGACACCTTATTCTTCGAGTGAGATCTCTAAAATAAATTATTGCATTTATGAAAATAAAATAATTATGTAAATTGAGTTAAAAAACTTCAAAGAAAGTAATACATTGTTATGAGAAATCTTCAAATAATTCAGGTAATTTAAAAAATACATTTTCATTTTTATTTTGAAAAACGCCCTATTCTTCAGGTTTATAGTACATTATCTTTAGAAAAACTATTGCAAGTTTAAAAATATAAAAAAAAATATGTAAATTGATATAGAAACTTGTAAGTGAATAATACATTATTTTCAAGAAGCTCAAAATAATTTATGTAATTTAAAACCACCATATTCACTTTTATTTCAGTAAACACCACATTCTTCAAGTGTATAGTACACTATATCTAAATTAAGTATCGTAATTTTAAAAATATAAAATATTATAAAAATTGAGATAGAAACTTCAAAGTGAATCAGACATTATTTTAAAAAAACTATCAATAATTTAGAAAATTTAAAAACATCTAATTAGTTTTTATTTCAAAAAAAACCTTCAAGTGTATAGTACACTAATTCTAGACAAACTGTTGCAATTTCAAAAATATGAAACATTATTTAAATTGATCTAAAATTTCAAAGTGAAAAAAACATTGAAGAAAGCTTCAAATAATTTAGATAATTAAAAAAACACTTTTTTATTTTGAAAAACACCTCATTCTTCAAGTGAGATCTCTACAAAAAAAACTATTGTAATTTTAAAAATAAATTAAAATTATGTAAATTGTGTTAGAAACTTCAAAGTAAATAATACACTATTTTCATAAAGCTTCAAATAATTTAGGTAATTTAAAAAACATGTTATCATTTTTATTTCGGAAAGCACCTTATTCTTCAAGAATATAGTACACGAAATCTAAAAAAAATGTTGCAGTTTTAAAAATATAAAAAATTATATAAATTGAGATATAAACTTTTAAGTGAATAATGCATTATTTTCAAAATGCTTCAAATAATTTACGTAATTTAAAAATACTATATTCTTTTTAATTTCAAAAAATACCATATTTTCAAGTGTATACATAGTATACAATATCTAAATTAACTGTTGCAATTTTAAAAGTATAAAAAATATATAAATTGACCTAAAAACCTTGTGTATAGTACATCGATGGAGGAATGTCAATATGTAAATTCACCTCATGAATAATAGATTTCCTCATTTCCCACTCACCTCGTTTAGTTATAAGGGTCTTGATATACAATTCCCTTATTGCACTGGTTAAAGTTACTAAAAATAGAAAAAGTGCACATTGTTCCGTCTCTCATAAATATAAAAAATTACATATTTTAATACTTTTTTATTATATTTGGCTCCTTAAATAGTGTTCTTAAGATACTAAATATCATTTGCCTAATTAAATATGATATGATTTCAATGTTGGACCAAATTGCCTCGTAGAGTTTCTCAAGGCAACTATCAAAATCGGAGAAGCTAGTTGATGTTGCTACACCAGCTTACTATTATGATTTCGAATATAAACAACTTTGACCAAATTAACTTTATCTCAAATATAAGCAAGAATCAATTAATTTTTTATAATTAATGATAAAATTTCAATTTTTTATTAAATTTTTATGAGTTCCAATATAGAGAGAGATTATTCTTCTTTAAAATGATAAGGTGGTTTTAAAAATAAATTTAACTCTTTTTGAAATAAAAAAAATATTAAATATAGTCAACTAAATTTTGTTTACAAGAAGAGCGGTTGTTTATAATTTTGGGTTTTTTTATCATGTGTAAACTTTTAGGGGTTAAAGTTGTAGAATATTTATTATAATAAAGTGTAAAATTAATTTAATTTTTGTCTTTTTCAAAAAAAAATATTATTATTAACATGTTAACCAGTGTAAATTTGTACTGGATTGATAAATCCTTATAGTTTATATATATATATATATATATACTATTACTGTTATCTAACTAATTAAGGTGAGAGTTGAGAAAGTTCTAGAACATTATAGGGTAATTAATATTATTTTATATTTTTAATAAATTATTATACTTACAGGCTAGGCTAGTAGTATTTTGGTATGGTGAATCAAGAATTGGCACTTGCTAGTGCGTCGTGCATATGCGCAAACCACTGAATCTAATACAATGTGCGGCGTATTGTCACTCTCCTATCAATGCTGCGACGATATACAACTCAAATTAAATACTTATTAATTATGTTCCTTAATCTTAGCTTATACAAAAGTATTTTACTTAAATATTATATTAATCATATGCATTTTTGTAATCAAACGTTGGAAGATCCTAGTCCTTCGTTTTCTCGCCTCAGATAAGGCCATTTCGTCCGAGGTGGAACCCATTAAACAAATACTATTTGATTTTTATCATTTCATTTTTTTTTTTGGTATAATAACCACGGGTTTGAGTCGACGTAATGTAATACATGTTGTATTCATAACTTATAACTATTGGCCTGGCCTCGCATAGATCGAGATTACAGAATCAATAAAACCAAATTGTAATTGGACTAATTTACGTTGACATGCATTGATTCTTTACAATTAGACAAAAACCGAGCATTAATCCAAATATATATAGAAATTAAGACCAATCATATGCTAGCTCTTTGACAAATTCCCATTTAACCTTTTCAAAGGCTTCCAAATGTCTTCTGATCTAGCTACTTTTACATACACAATATTTTCTTAATAGTAATTTAGTGGGATATTGAAATATTAGATGAAGGTACAGATTTAAACTTTATTAGGTGTAAGATTTCTCCATTCCTTTCTCTAAAAAAATTGGTTGATAATTTTTATTTTTTTAACAAATGCAATTAAGATAGAGAGATGTTAATGCATGGAATCATTGGAATGTATTCCTAGTGAATATCTAGGACTTATGTACGTAGATAAGTAATTTACGAATGGAAAGAATGAATATATCTAAGTAAGTTTTTAAGTTTATTAAACCAATCACTTAATGCGTATTTGATTTTAAGTTGATTGAAAATATAATTAATACTTTTATGAGAAGAAATAAATTACTATATATGTTGGTTTGATTCAAATTTGGCGTCGAACAAATTATAATTATTATTTTTAATATATTATTACAACATGATGAGTCAAGTTTGGGACACTTAAAAAGTTAAGGCAACATATATAATAATTGAAGTTGGTCAACTCTATATAAGCAAAAAGAAGTTATATGGCACTTAGTGGACCCCATAAAAAGTCATATACAAGCATTTTCTGTCTGTAGTTGAACGCGTGAGTAAGGGACGCACGCATCACAACTTTGGCGCCTTTTCTGAAACAAATCATCAAGGTAAAGATTGTTGAAAAGATAAATTAAGGCCACCAGAAATGAGAGAAATAAATGGTTGTGAAAGCAACAAGTGACAATTAGTTAATTGAGAGGATTTATTTATTTGTAATTAAAAGTTTATTTCTGACCCTATATGCATACTTAGGTTGATGCTTTTCTGAATGCTCGTACTTATATATAAATGAAGAGGTAGTAGTAGCATAATGCAGGGTGTGCACACACTTGACACTAATACGCATTAGTATTAATTAGCTCCGCTCCCTTAATTTCATATATATAATTAAGAAATTAATGGCAGGGAAATTGGGAATATTCTTGTATATTATTCATATCCTTATTATTATGTTGGTATTTCTGTTATTATTAGTTTCATATTCGGAGTCTCGTGCACTGGGTACTCCGTCTCCGAGTTTAGGTGGAAGCCGAGAAGCACGTGCACATGCTATCCTGCGCCCATGGTTATGGTCACTCACTGAGAAAAACTCACGTGTCAGCACTCGACTTAGCCCCGGTGGCCCAGATCCAAAGCACCATTGACATAGCAATATATAATAATTAATGCGTTACGTTTTCTTAAAAATCTTCTTGTATGTTGTTGCATAATGCATTTTATTATTCCCCTTTTTCTTTTCAATCCAACCTAAATAATTGACCTCATTTGCAACTATACTCTTCTTTCTATGGGTCATGTTTAAGATAAAATATTGGCCTTGCTCAAGGCAGTTATCATATTCGAAATGCATCACTAGTTATAATGTACTCTATTATCGCAAAATATAATATTAATTAATTAATTGGTCACTAACAAATACGCATAAATATTAACGATAATTGAGTTAGATAGTAATTAATGTTCTACTATTCATTTAATAAAATAAAAAGAGGTAAATGATAATAATAATTATTATATTTTTATCATCAAGTAAATAATTAAATAGAAACTAAAGGAAAGAAGTAGAGGGTAACGGCCATCATGCTGTTAGTGTAGGTAGGCTCAAAATGTATATACCAACAAATTAGTTATGCAAGGGGGAAAAAAGGGGGTTTACACTGTATAACAGGAGCAACACTAATGATTTATACCTTTTTTTTTTATGATAGATATAGTTTTCTCTAACATCTTCTCAACAATTTAAAGTTGACCCGTTCACCGATTTCAGTTTAAATTTCAGTTCATGACCAAACTGGTTTTATGTGCTAACTGAATCAGTTATAAGTCCAATTTTTTGTTGTACTGGCCGGTTTGGTTTGGTTTTTAAAATAATGCTTAAAACCCATAATTTATAGGTTCATGTCTACTGTAAGAGCCGGTGGGCCTAACCACGTGCCAAGCGACATTCTGTTGAAAAAATGATTTTGAAGTCCTTTTAAAATTGATTAAAGAATAATTGTAATTACATGTTTAAATAGAAGTAGATTCATGTTAATGATCCGCTTAGGTGGTATGTCTCACAAACTTCGAATCATTCTTATTTTCTCTTTAATCTTTTGCTTTCACAATTAATTTTTTTAAACCAGAAACGCAGAAGCTAGCACTTACATATGAACATTTAATTAGTGTATCTCTATTTTGAAGTTAGTTGATGCTAACTAATACTACTTTCGGTCTTAGTTATAAGTAAAAAAAAATTTTGCAACTTCTTGGTCCACATTATAATTAAATCTTAACTCCTCTCTCTTTATTTAATGTTAATTTTAATCACTTTTTTCATATTCAATGTCATTTGATCTATCCAAATCAAAGAGAGAGTATTTTTTTTAATTAAAACTTAACGTTTTAAATGAAATCAAAAGAATTAAACACAAATAATCAATTTTATTAATATATACAAATTATATTTTTTTTCTTATAACCAAGATCGGAGATAGTACCTAGTTTTTTTTTTTTTTTCTTAAATCATAGCAATACTCTAAACCTGAAAAAAAAAAAAGAAAAAGAGAAAAATACGTCGACAGAGTAAATATATACTTCGAAGCTAATAGTTTTGAGTCTCCTGACATGGCTTAGACCACTCTTAATTACTGTTTATTTTCACTTATTATAATATAAGTTTAAACCAATAACTTCATTCAAAATAGCACTGTTTGAAATTACCTATCTCTTATATGAAAGTGTATTCAAATTATGTTTCCAATAATTTATATATCATCATATGACACTTTAATTAAAAACTAGCTAGCACATTACTTTAAAAAAGTCTCTCACTACAACAACATTTCGTCTCCTAAGTATTTCTTATTCTCGTAGAAATTTTAAATTAGAAAAACATATATATTAATATTATATACATGACTTTACTTAGAAGTAAGGGTATTAGTACTATAAAATTTTATATTTTGCACTTTCTAATTATATATTTTTGCACCCCTTAACTAAAATGTTAAGATATATTTTTGGGTACAACTTTTAACACCATAATTCTAAACCCATCACACATACCTATTCTTTTTATACTCCTAAATTATTAATAGGTTTAAACACAACTTTATTTTTATCTCAGCCTTTTTACAGTATCTTTTTATTCTTTATTTTTTTTACACTTCCCTAATTTACTGTAGCCACCATACCCACAAACTTGTCCAACACTTCTTCTCCTTAATATTAAACCTTTATTTTTACCTGATGATGATATTGCGAGTCTTTTAATTCTTAAAATATTCACTCACAGCCTAATCTCTTGGCTTATACTATATTACTGTTTAGCCAGAAATTTTTAATTAGAAAAACATATATATTATAGCATGTACAATTTTACACCTAAATAAAGCAAGAATTTTGTGATTATTATTATGCAATAAAATGACGAAATGATTCGAATTTTAGTCATGTATATAAAAAAGACAAAAAAGAGAGATTGTGCGTATTTTAATGATTTTGCGTCTCGAATGAATTATTTTTGACTGTGGGTTGGATGATGCATTTAGTGGAATAATAATAATGAAAAAGTGATGAAAATAAACAAAACAGAGCAACTTGATTAGAAATGATATATGCAATTTCATGGCGGCTGCAACGTAAGTTTACAGTAGCGCGCCCTTTATGGATTATGTCCGAAGGCATGCCCGAAAAGTTAGTTAGATAGGATTCCTTACATATACTTATTCTTTTAAATGGTGGTAAAGTAGAGTAGTAAATACTAAATAGTGACAAGGATTGGGGAATGTGGCTGCGTTGCATCCTACTATTGATGAGTCACCAAAGTACCAAACGGCTGCATCACTGGATAATTAACTCAACCAATATTATTTTAATTAATTGCTTCTTAATTTAATTATCTTCGCATATACTCTCTCTCTCTCTCTCTCTCTCTCTCTCTCTCTCGCTATTTATACCTTTCAACCTACAACAGCTTCTCCCATACACAGTTCTATTATATCTTATACTCACTCTAGTACATTGTAAACATTTGAACATCTTCATGAAAATGCTTAAACTATGGTTTTGGCTGTGCATTATACTTGTGTTCTTCTCATTGTGGAGTTGTGAGTGTCGTCCTCTAAGAAGTGCAACGAATTTGAAAAGTGATGCATCAAAAGATTTAGCTAATTATGTAAGTCTTAGGAGATGGTTATCAGAAATACAGGAAAGCCCACGTATGCCTGGGAGGCTTAGTCCTGAAGGGCCTGACCCAAAGCATCATTAACTAAGCCCAACAAAAAAAACTATGCATTTGGGCCCAAACCATTATCACATTGGAATGTAGGGGTTGCTGTATGTGGTGGAGGGACGCAAATCATATATCCTTTAGCATTTGAAAAAGCTAATCTAGTGATCAAAGGAATCATTTTTTTTGAAAAAAAAATATTAGGGCTTGTTTACTTTGTTTTTATTTTTATGTTTTTATTTTTTATGTGTTTAGTTCAAAAAGTGAGAGGCGAGAAATTAAAAAATGGCGTGTTTCTATTTAGTTTGTAAGGGGAGATTGAGAGCTTTTAGAAAACATTGAAAATAAATTAGAATTGTTTTAAAAAAATGTATACACAACTCAACGAAAGTGTTTAATATAATAATAAATTATGTATTTTGTATGTATGCATACCTCTTTGATTTTTTTTTCTTTTAAATGGGTTATAATCAATTAAATAATTTTATAACTTGTGTATGGTACACCACTTTAAAATTGGTAAATGTTAAAATCCACCTATAACGGGTTGAAAAAACTTTAAAAAATAACAAATATGAATAAATAAAAAGTGTACAAAATGATACATTTAATTTAAAACTACATGTAATTTATATTTTCTTATTAGTGTATGATACACCACTTTAGAAGTGGTATATCCTAAAATCCACCTAATTTATAAAATAATAACTTAAGATGACATTTATTATTACTAAAAATAACTTTCTTTTTAAAAATATTATTGTCTAATAGTTATCGTACATCATTAGAATAACAATGCTTAATTAAGCCTGAAAATAGATGGATACACAAGTTATTTATGTGAAATGTAGGTTATCTATCCATTTCTACTATACAAGCTGGATAAGTTTGATTTTGAACTTTTTATTCTTGTCCTCTCCAACTTCGAGCTAGAGTCCACCCCACCCTTAGCATGAGCAAGGATGGAGAGGGCAAAAGCCACCTCTCACATGTTTTTTTTGCCATCTTTAAGTCTATTTGTTTTTCTAGTCAAACAATGTAAATTTTTTTTGTATTGACAGTAATCCGAATCCTAACATCCTTTATAGAAGTAAAAATAAACAAATGGGCCCTCTATGTAAGAGATCATTTTGTTTTGTAGGCACAGTTTAGTGTCTCTTGGAGAGCCTTGCATCCAAGTGTGAAGATTTCTTTTGAGTAAAACTTGAGCTCCATTTAATAAATATAATTATTATGGTGCTGATAAAAATACATGTTGGGCATAAATTAAATTACATTATTTTTCGAGTCATGATATTCCCTCGTCATGCAGAGGAGAGTAGAAAAGAAAAGGAAACCAAAAAGAGAAATGTGATAAGCAATGTGAAAGGGGGAAAAAATGTAGATATGACACGAGAAATAAGTATAAAAGTATAGTTCTTTCTATTTTTCAATATGATTTTAGATACCAAGCTAATAAAATTGATAAAATGAGAAGATGGTCGAAATGAAAAAGCCATGCTCTTGTAAGGTAAATTTCATTTACAGCACTTTTACAGAATGTGATCCCCCATCCTTAATCAAACAAGCCTAAGAACTTTTTACTTTTAAATGAACGAAACAGCAGGAACATGTTGGATCCAGGAAGCGCCTATTGGGGTAGTAAAATATGGTGTTACACTTACTCTCCTTTTCCTTATAACAATATATAAGTGGAATGTATTTCTTAACAAGAGAAATTCCCTGCACAAGTTGCATTCATTAGAAACAGAGACAACAACTTGAAGCAAGTTCAAATGTTGAGGTGACTATCACACATTCACACCAATTTTTCCTATCCAAATTATCAAGATCCAACAAAATAAATAAACAAAAGAAAACAATGTAGCAAAGTTTTCTAGATTGAAAATTATGGTAACATGGAAACAGGAGATATAAATCTATGGTTCTAAACAATGCTTATACTAAAGAAAATCTGAAACTCAAACAATGGAAGCAAAAAAGAAACATATACATTGTACAACTTCAATGAGTTGAGAAGCATTAGTGAACTGACTTACAGGGAATCAATTAAGAGCTTGAGGTAGTAGATGAGGATTTAGCATGGCGTGCCACAAATGACTCGACTAGTGGGTTCACAAGATGAGGTGCTTCATCCTTCATGAAAATTTGATAACATGAGAAGATTGCCAAAAATATTCATAAGTTAGTTTTCATCGTTGAACTGAAGGGTCATTAATGAGTGATTAATGAATGCTGTAATTAAGGTTGAGTATAGTTGAATTAATGGATATTCCAGTGTTATGTACAGATGTATTCTAAACATATTGTATAAAGACTTGTAAATTTGAAGCAACATATGCTTCTAAAAACAGCACTCTCTCCATCTCTCTCTGTGATTTCTCTGTTTTTGTTTCTTAACATCTATATAAAGAACAAGCAAGGGCATGACACAAATGAGAGAGATAGAATTAGAACCTGTGGGCAATGCCCAACATTTGGGAGGGCAATGAAGTCTTCTACAGAATCAAAATTTCCGTAATTTCTTCCAATTTCAATTGGTTCCCAAGGATCCTTGTCACCCCATGCTATTAGAACCGGGCACTGAAGAAACATTACACGTTATTTATGTTTCTTGGATTTCAGCTTATCAAACATACATTCACTTTATTCCCACTTCCTCAACTAGGGGTATCAAGCGGCTTACCTTTACTTGGGGTAATAGTTCTTCAGGAAGAGGGCCACCTGAGTAACAAATAAACTCAAGAAAGACATCAGCAGCTCCAGGTTCCAGTCCTGGACGAAGGATGATCTCAACTAGCTCATCTGTCACTTTGGAGGTGTCATGATAGCACTGTCAAAAGCAGTTCATACGCAATCATTACAGTTGCAGGTAGGAGAATCATCATGTGGCATCTAAAAATCAGTGATGGATATCTGCCCATGACAGGGTGTAAATTAAACATAGGGATTTATAGGCTGTTTTGTGTTGTGGGCAAGTGAATATCTCTGTTATTTGAGAGTGAGAGTCTATTTCTGCTAACATCTCTTTCGGTAACTGGGATTTATTCCCATTTTCTGCAATTAAATTCCTGGCAATTAGATTCGTTGAAATTCATTCTAATATATTAACAATCTCATCTCCTAGCATTTCCTTCTGTTTGCCTATCCAGCATTGTTTTACAGCATAAGGTTTTGAAGATACGAATTCGACTGTTAAGCTAGAGGAATACCTGGCAAAGAATGTTCCTGACAGATTCTTTTGTGGCTACAGCTTTAAAGAAGAATTTTCCTACAGCAGTATCCCTACAGGACAAAGCATGATGATGGTAAATCCTTCTGCTGGAGGATTGAAATCTGCAGAAGAAACTGTTGTTACACTTTTTTACCTAAGCAATCTCTGGAATGATCTGATGAACGGTCTTCCATACCATGGCTGCTTCTTTTCGTGAAGCATACGCAGAGATATATTGAGAAGGATAATGCCCCGGCAAATTTTGGGTGCTGTTATAGCTGCCTGAAGACCAACAACTCCTACAGGAAAAAATAAAGAACATATTAGGTGGCATTTGGATTTGGTTTATACGCAACTTAATGTGTTTCTATAAGCTATTTTCAACTTATTTTCATAAGCTTCTTAGAGTAGCATATCAAAATAAGTTGTATTTAACTTATTCAAGAAAGTTTCTAAATTCTACCTATAAAAAGTTTTCATTTAATAAGAGTTTACGGCACAAGTACTTAATAACTTATCACACCCTTATTATGATAGTGGAGGGGACAGCTAAATTAGTAAAAAGATAAAGAAAAGTAATTTTATGATTGAAAACAAGCGGAGCAGTGTCGAAAAAAAAGAATCACTTCACCTCCAATAGAATTGCATACAAAGAAGGCTTCATCCTTAATGACATGAACACAGAAGTCATTCAATTGGGAGGCCCAAGTCTCAAAAGTATAAAACGAATGGTGTCCAATTTGACGAGGGTTTGGTTTATCTGAATATCCATATCCAATAAGATCAATGGAGTATACCCGGTGGGATTTTGCAAGAACGGGAATATTATTCCTCCAGTGGTCACTGCAAGCAACAAGGAGTACTCTTTCAATTAATTTTTGGCTGATGATGTGTAGGGCTGGAAATTAACCAAGTTAATTCCATGAAAATTTGATACTAGACTCGTTAATTAGTTCGAAGAGTTTAGTTGATGAACTGAATGAGCTAACTTCCTTAACAAAATAAGCTAACTTCTAAGCACAATTTGACTTGATCTTGGTTCATGAACCAGTTCCACATGTAAATAAATAAATAAATATATGCAAATATAATTCTGAGTAAATTTCTACTTTAATTTTTAAGATCATTATAAGTGACAATTATTTTAAGCTTTAAATTTATAAAATTTTTACTTTCCTCTCAATTTGTGAAAATAACTTATTTTAATCATTTTTCACTTTGCTTAACAATTGAAAGTAAATAACAATTTTAGAAATTCAAAAACTTCAACTCGCAAGGTGGAACTAATAGTGTGTGAACGTTAAACTAGTTGAATTTGAGCTGAAAAAGTTGATATATGAAAAAAGTAGACTAGTGTTAAATTGTTATGAAGCCAAGCCGAATTGATGCAAATTTGAGTGGACACATGACACATCTTGGCCGGTGAAATGTAATGTGAAAATGAGAAGAGAAAAGGAATATTTACCCAGGAAATTTAGAACAAAGTGGAGAGAGGGACAGACCTGTTTGCTCCAAAACCGTGTACTAGAAGTAGTGCAGGGCCATCGTTGTTCCCAGAAAATTGATAGCGAATAGAGTAACCCCTCCAATTCCACATGCTGCGATACGAGTACAAGAAGAATAAGTGTTATTTGAAGGAGAAGCAAGAAAGAGTTGATGATTGAGAAATTAAATACCGAGTTTGAACATGGAGGTCGGCGTTTTGGTTGTTGAATTTGGAAGAAATTGGATGACTGAGAGTAGAGAATGAAAATCCGAGAAGCCCAATGGGTATGGGTTTGGGGGAGCGAGAGTGGGAGCGAGAGCGAGAACAGAGGAGAGTGAAAGAGGTACTGGATGTCAATGCCACACCCATTCTCTGATTCTCACCTCGCCTCTGGCAGCCACCATGAGACGGCAACAACGATAAACGTGAGTCAAAATGTATCGAACTTCAGCCACCAAAAATAGTGAGTGACATGGATTTGCCTTTACCTCAACCCAATTTGGGGACGTGGCTGCCTATATAAAACGATAGATATTTTTATATTTTGGATGATTATTTTAAGATTTTTGTTTATTACATTAATTATTTTATTGATTTTTAAAATATAAATTCTTTCAAAGTTTAAAACTTTATTATATTTATCCATTTAAGGGTACCATAAGAATAAGAGTAATTTTAAAAATAAAAATAAAAATATAATAAACACAAACTTAAAGAAAAATTGATATAATAATATATATATATTTACTACAAAACGATATATTGAGTAAAAGAATTTTCAAATGTATAATTTTGCAAAATCACACATTCATTTAGGATTTTCAAAATGTTATGTGTAAAATATATATTCTTTATTATCTGCTACTAAATTAAGTATTTATCCTTGCATCCAACCAATTAAAAAATAAATAGTCTTACTTATGTAGCTCAATTGATGAACGTATGAAGACATGTGTGTATGGATACAGAGTTTGATCTCCAATTATACTCCCTTCGTTTCTATTTATAAGTCATATTGTAGAAGTATTTGATGTTCCTATTTATAAGTCATTTTTCAAAGTATGTGAAACATTAAATAATTTTTTCCTCATATGTCCTTATTGTATTTAATGAGTTTACAATTTTCAACAATAATATTAACCAATAGCATAGCTCCATTTAAGGTAATAGAGAATGTGACGACAGAGATTTGTAAAACTAACAGAAATTAAATAAGGGTAGTGTTTGAAAGTCAACATAAATTTAGTTAAATTCAATGCAACTAACTAATTTTAACCACTTTTCTTAATATGTGTAAATTAGTTATAAGTGACTTATACTCCTTCCGTCCCATATTAAGTGTCATTTTAAAGAAAAAAAAATTGTTCTACTTTATTTGTCATTTTATAGTTTCAATGAAATATTAATTATGATTTAGCAAATATACCCTTGAGTAGTTGAATCTTAAATAAATGTTTTGAGAGATGTGATTCAATAATTAATAAGAGTGATAAAGGGTATAATAGGGAGTTAGACAATTATTTGTGTAAAAACAAGAAAATTAATAACATTTCTTAAACTGTGTGTAACAACCTTAAACGACACTTAATACAGGACAGAGGGAGTAAATAGCAACGGAGAGAGTACTACTTTTCTATAAAAAAAATAAATAAATAAAAAATCATTGCACCCTACATTCCAACTCATTTGTATATTTTATTTACACTGTATTGCAAGAAAAATTAAAGGTTAAATTAATTATTCAATCTCTATACACGCTATTTATTTTCATTTTAGTTTCTATATGTAAAAAATGTTCATTTTAGTTCTTACACGTGTCTTTGTTAGTGTTTTTGATCCTTTCGTTATATTATCGTTAGTAAAATAAATAAACAGATAGGGACTAAAACAAAAAACAAGTAACGAAAAATAAATATATGTATAGGGATTAATTAATTTTCATGTTAGCCATCTATATGTATGTCTGTCATTAATTGGTTCACAAAGATTCTCTTAGTCACATACGATAAAGTTAACCGCGTAAGTATTGAAATCGACTATAGAGATCAATCCAAAAATGACGGACATGTATAATATAAGGACTAAAAGAAATATTTTTATTTATTTTATATAAGGACTAAAATAAAAATAAAGAATAATATGGACACAATGTTTAACTTAACCAAAATTCAACTTGTATTATTGCTATTCATTTTCGCTCATTTTAATATTATTTTTTTTTACTTTCTTTTTTTCTTATATCATATCACTTACCACATTTTTTTTTCTTTCGATCGCTTTCTTATCACTCACAGGTGTATGAGAACTATTGGAATAATAGTCATGATTTAACACTTCCCATGATTATCCATAGTAGTCATAAATATTAGTGCATCACTGATGTCTCCATGCACATATGATTATCCAAATGACTATGGTATGTGAATTCTGAAAGGCCTTAAATGTGTCCAGCAGGCAGCAACCACCATCGTGCAAATGCTTCAATATGTTAATTCATTTAATATTTCATGTGAAGATGTATAAACGTAGAAAATATTCTTGGCTGTGTTAAAATAAATCATGTTTATATCATCTAGTTTATATCATCTAAATATGAAATCAAACATACAATTATTCAAGCGCGTACACACATACAAACACACACACACAAAAAGAAAAAAAAAAAAAAAACTCCTTGACAGAGAAAATATATTGGACACCCCAAATTACAACTATATATATCATCAAAAGAAAGAAAATGAAACAGAAGAAGGCATAAACAGATTGCCCAAGGATACAAATTCTTTTCCACAGAGAAACTTACATATAATATAGCTACAACAAAAGGAAGATCCAAATATAACAAGGTAATATACTCTGTTAACATATCTTGCAACAACAACAGAATTACACCAATCCTCCAATAGGGATAACCATTTTCATAATATATCATTCAAATTAAACATTCAATTAGTACTACAGAAATGCCTTGAGGGGGTCATTAGGGTCAATATCGGCTATAAGTGGGAGATCAACTGCCATAGATTCTACACTCAACCCTTCATCTCTCAGCTTTTTTATAACTTCCTCAAAAACAACTTGATTTCCACCTTGAGTCAGATGCAATCCATCACTGCATTTCAGTTTGTTAACAAAAATCATATACACATTCATATCAGAAACAATTATATAATCATGCCACATTCTTAGTTTTATGATTGCTGTTGTAGGCTCGAATCCCAATAGCAAAAAAAGATAATTGCAGGTACATAAATGCGTGTAGACACAATCCTTAAGTGCTTGCTTGTTTAAGCTTTTCGCATTATTTGTAGCTCTGTATGGAAAATTGGCAACTAATTTTTCAATGCTTTGCAATTTTAATCAAACCATACCCAAAAAAAAATGTCATTCTTCTTTACAAACTCTACAGAATTGATCATTTTTGCATAACTGAAGCCACAATACATCAGCTACATGTATATAGAAATCTGAAAAGCAAAGTCAAGTATAAAAACCTCATAGATTTCATGTTATGCAATAATGACAATTCAATCCATGCACATTCAACTAAATTTCAAGACAAAGCCATCATGTTTGTTCGTTAGTTTGATTTCATTAATAAATTAATAAATGGTAACTACTAACTATTTTGACATTTGAGTGCAAGATACAGAATGGTACCAAAATAAGTGTGAGTAAAGAGATAAAGGAAGAGAAAGTTTTCACAAACCTCAGATAATCTTTTTTCCAGTCAGGGAACTGTTGCATTTTAGTCCAGAGATCAATTACATGGATTTGACATTCTCCAGCCACAGCAATGCATGCTTTAGCATACTCACCAGCTGCTTCATTTGTCCTTTCAGGAAGACCCTGTGGATTCTCTACAAACGGATATCTGCAATACAATTTCACAAACTCTTCAACTTTAAACTCTATTCTATTGTATCACTAAATCTTATGAACAGATAAAATCTGATTAATGAAAGCAGTGACATTATGGAGAATAAATTATAATACCTTAGACGTGCATCTTCATCAATTGGAGGAGGAGTTATGAGGAGAACATGAGTTGTGGGCCATCTCTTCTGTTTTTCAAAGGAAAACTTGCAATATTATAGGGGATATACATATGGGGCCTCGAATTAAAATATACATATAATGATTTGATTTTAAAAAACAAGGAATCTCCTACACTGCAAGGCATATATGTAACAGCCATTGATTTCATGTTTCCGATTGAAAGGTTAAAGCTGATTTTAATCTAGCTACCTACTTCAGGTCTTGCATTTTAAGATAACTTTCCCAAGTACAAATTGAATTAACGGATAAGAAGTTTCCTTGGAGTCGAGTAAATATTGAAAATGTAACAGAGATCTTTGATACATAGGTAGAATATGTGGAAAATGCCAAATAATATCTTGAAAGTGTTTTAAAATAATTTAGACTATCTTAGGATTAGCTTCTATATTGCAGCATTATCCATGACTACTAATTTCCATATTTTCATATTATTTCACGATTTATTTTGTTATATAATTTGGATTGGGAATTAAGTGCAAATACGAATAGCTATAAATCTTTTATCTTTCGTACAATACATTTCAATACCACATTCATTACTTTTAATCGCGCCAGCTTCTATTCTCTCTTTTTTCTCTTAAAATACCTAAATCCCATAATTATAACAGTGTTTATCACATCATCAAAGCATAACATCCAAGCTTGGTCTGAGCTTTGCCATACACTAGATGGCTGAATCTGCTAACCAAGAAAGTACTCACATGTTCACAAACTAAAATTAAGAACAGAAATCCACCTCAGCTAAGAGATGTACTCATCCCATCAACCAACAGCCTTAAATCAACCCTTATATATTAAATTTGAACACATATGCTCCATTAACAGTGTCTTAATCTCATAGTTTATTGTTCCAAAACAAAACATTAGTCTTTAACTTATATTTTTAAATAGCAAATATAAATTCTTTTACATTAATGTGTATTTTTTATATTCTATCTGAATTAATATACGTATCTCCTTCATGATTTTTACTTGAATGCCCTCACCAATTGGATAACCATAGGCATCTACTTTTCTCTCTATTTGATCCTTTCTAACTTTTGCTGATGAATATAGTCCATACGTTCATGAAACATATATCTTCCTATTAAATTATTAAATTTTAAATAGTATAGATAGAAGTATCAGCATTCATCAAGCCCGTGGGCCTCACATGGGTCAATACCCATCCTCCAGGAGTGTTCAGCAGATGTCTTAATTCTTAAGGAGAGGCATCATTATCCACTCCTAAAGTAAATGTGGGTCATCCCCTTAATCCTTTCTTGCTAACAAAACTAACAAAAAGCTCATAGTAATATAATTGCATGGGGGCACCGAAGAAAGACACACGAGAAAGAAGACACAAAGTTTAGGTTTGTGAAAACAACGTTAGGCTCCTCCAACTAACCAATAAGAAAAGAAAACCAATAAAAAATGAAACTTTACACAAACATCCCGTGCAAACTCCACTTTCCATAGAAAAAGCAAAGAATATCATTCAGGCCCTTTTGACAGTGAATTATTCATGGTCAAGTGGCAAAATATAGCGACACCCACAATCCCCATAGCCACACCCACTGCACGTGTGTGTGTGTTCATTTCATGTGTATCAAATTCTAGTCTTGTCTTATTCTCATTCTCTTCAAATAACAAATTGACAATACAACTAAAAAAACTTAAACTAAAATACCACTATTGAGTTACCTGTCACTTTTTTAAATGGAGTGAGTGACACCAAGGGAAAGGAGAAACTAGAATAGGTGACTTCAATCCATTTCACCAACAACTTTTCAAAGTACTCATGTAGTCGTGTGATACATAGTTCCTTCAATAATACTTAATTCTAGCGATTGCTTGGAATTAGGTTATATTATGTAAATTTGTTTAAAAAATGAGACACAGCCAGTTTTTAAAATGATATTGTACATGCTAGAGCTAGAGGGATGCTTTAAATTTTCCCCATTTCACACCACCTCTCAATTTTCAAAGAGCCCAACTGTTCCAACCCAATTCCAGAAACCCCACATGCTACAACCATCTTTGACCACCCCATAGGAAGAAAGTCATCATAACACTAAACCCCACCAAATGGCAAATAATTACTCCTTTTGTGACATGCAATATTCACAACCAAAGCACGCTTATCAACCCCACAAGAGTGAAACAACACTAAAAAATAGAAACCCCTCTTTTTCTGGGTTTCAATACCCCGACAAACTTTGCTTAATCATTTACTAATTCAAACATTTTGCTCCAACAGAGAAGAGATGGTTTACCTTGAAGAAGGAGACAATGGTGTGAAGGTTCTGCTTATATTCATGAAGAGGAACGTGTTGAAAACCAGAGCATCTATCAGGAAGACTAGCATCATTAGCCCCAAAGAAAACAGTCAAAGCAATCGGCGCAGTTTCGGTGGTTTCATCCGCAGGGAAAACCCTGTCCAACACCTTCAGCGCCCACCTTGTGTTGTAACCGCTATACCCTCTAAGCACCACATCTGCCTGGTCAATTCCAACAACCCCCATTTACAAAAAGCTTCAAACTTTACATCAAAATCGTGAAACCAATCACGAGCAAATATGGAAACATGGCGGCTTAAGTAAAAGCTAGTAGAATAAAAAAGTACCGTGCGAGAGAAATGGTTGGCAAGAGAAGCACCCCATCCTCCAATGGTGAAGGATTCCTCAGTGATTGAATCACCGAAAAGGAAAACCTTTGGCCTTGTCATATTGGAGAAGAAGAAGGGTGTTGAGAAATAAATGAGTGAGTGGAAAATGCAGGAAATTAGGTTGCGTCAACGGTGCTAGGATGGTTGATGATGCAGTAACTGGTTGGAGTTGGTGATTTAAATAAAGCTGTCAATCCTTTTTGGAGGAAGAAAAGGAAGCAATTTTATAAATGAAAACAATTCATTGCGTTGCGCTAAAAAAGGCACATGCTGATAGAGACACGACCCTGGGCGGCGACCAACAGCGACACAAAGGGCTCCAGCACTTCTCATGACAAATTAGTATTTTTTTTATATACTTATTTAATTAGTATTTTCAATAACAATATTTTCAATAACTGATATTAATAATAACTACATAAGTTTCTTTTTCTCATACATAACTTATTTTGTATGTTTATTATTACAATAATATTTGAGATACAATCCAAAACTTTATAACTTGTACCGTCTCATTATGTTATTATTTTCGTTATAAAAAAAACAAAAGAAAAAAAAAACGACTTTTTGTAACATAAAAAGCTTAAGTTACATAAGTTGTACAAACTCAAAATTATATATAAAATTTTATTGTTATTTTTATTATTATCTTTTAATAATAAGACAGGATAAGAGATCATTATGCCCACAAATTTAGAAAGAGATTATTATTTCACGAAATGCTCTAAAATTTCATATAAAATTATACATTATTCTCTTTGTGTTTAATGAATTTTATATAAAAAATACTGAAAACAAATTTTGTTGACTATCTTCAAAATCTTTAAAAATGCATTTAATATAAAATTAATTATATTATAATAGATCATAACAATTATACTAGTTAGACATATAATCAATTATTCAAAAAGTCCAACTTTCATAATTTAAATCAAATACACTTAATATTTTATCAAGTAATTTAGAGTTATACCTTTTATTTCTAATTCTCTTTTTTTTTTCTTAAACGAAAATACTAAGGTAGTGTTTAACCTAGCTTTTTTTTTACTTCACTTCCTCTTATAAGTAAAAGCTAGGCCAAACAGTATTTATGGTAAAACTCTTAAATTTAAGCTGGTTTTTTTCTTGTGTACAAAATGCAAAAAACTGGCTTTTAATCCAGAAGCTAGAAATATGAGCTTTTCAGAAAAAAAAAAAAAAACTGGCTTATTTGTAGGCATAGTGTAATTAATACCTGAATATTCTAATTAACACCTGAAATCTTGAATATCTTTTTCTTCCCTCTTTGCTAAAACTTTCAAAAAGTCTTTTTATCGTTTATGAATTATTCATTCCCTTTAATATTTATGAGTTTAATTTTTATTTAGAATTTTTCATATTAAAAAATATTTAATGTTATATTATTATTGTAATAAATTTATATTGCGTTTATTTTCTTAAAAAAATAAAAATATTGAGTTTTATCAAAGATTTTTTTTATTGCAACTTTGTTTTTAACAAATAAAAAATGTGACAATTAATGATAAGTAACTTAAAAATGTTGGCACAAAATACATTTAATAAACAAATAGTTTTTTACTAATAAATAGCTTATAACATACAAAATAATGAAATTGTCAAACAGCGTTTAGTTTTTTTATTTAAAGCTCTTATTTCCAGCTTTTACTTAAAAATGGCTTATAAACCAAAAATAAGCCGGGTCAAACGGAGCCTAAATCTTGAAACTAAAACCTCAAACTTATTACTAAAATCCACTTATATAGAATGATATGCTTTGAATGATACTAGAGTAAATATATTAGTATTTTATTTTATTGTAATGTAGAAATAGGTTTTGGTACAAAAGTTAAATCATTGACTCATTGTAAATTTGCAATTTATAAAAGTTTGAAAGAGTTTATCATTCAAAGTATACTACATATATAAGTTGAATGAAATATTGTTTAAAATAAAGTTAGTAAAAAAATAGTAATATTACTATCACTCATTTTTACTACTTATACTCTTTTTTAATTATTTTTAAATTTACAAATATTTTTAAATAATTAAAGTATTAGTATATATTTACCAAAAAAAGTATTAATATATAATTATTACTTAAACAATTAAATATGTGTATATATTTAAAATATAAACTTATGCATAAAAAAAGATAAAATTATTGCTATAATAGTATAAAAATATAATTATAGTATAAAGTATTATTTATTATTTTTATATTGTTAATATATCAAAATTTAAATTAAATAACTTATTATGAATTTAATTTTATTAAAAATCAATGTAATTAATTAAAAATTATTTTTGATAATTAATTTATAATTCTTGAAAGTTATTTTATGCATATGATATGATTCTTTATAATAATTGATGAAGCATTAGTTAGTAACATTGGACGAAAAACTTGAGTTAACCACGTGTTATCACATGGAGTTTCCTTCATGGTGATGCGTTTTTTATCTTTAAATTTTATTTTTATATTATAGTTTTAATTATAAAATAATTAAAATTAAAAAAATAACAAATTAGGGCTAAATTTCCAATCAAAAGTTTAAAATTAATACTCTAAGTTTTAAGTCATAATTATATTTGAATTTTTTTTTACAATATAATTTTAATCCTGAAATAATTTTTAAATTATAAAATAATATTTTTTTACCTACTATACAAAGATTCTCAATTGATAAGAGAGAGAAAAGAAAACCCAAAACACTCATTCTTTTATTTTTTTGGTGAACAAAACACTCATTCAAAGGGCTAAAGGCCCATTTCACCAATATTTTTTATTCTTTGAAGAAGGAAGAAGGATGCTGAAACTCTAGGCTTTCTGTCCTTCTTTCGGTGGTTTTCTTTCCCATCTCCCAAACCCAAACCCTCCTCATGCTTCCTTCCTTCTTTCCTTCGCCTCTCATACCAAAACAACTTCGTAACTATAGATCTGCGCCACCGTCTTGAGCCAACTGTCATCCCTCTAACCGGATCCCGCACCCGAAGCAAGCTCCTCCCACCGCCGCTCACAGAATCGTCGACATCGAACAAGATTTTATTGTTTATGGTACTGCTTTCTCCTCTTCATTCCCACTGATATTCGGTTCTCTATTTTTTGAGATTCTCTTAGACTCTTAGGACAGGACAGAGTGAGATTGAAGTTGATAATTGATGAATGGAAACTAAAAAGGAGATGAACATAAAGCTATTCATAGCCTAAGCAGATAGTTGAGAAAAAGAAATTAGGGAAGAAAGTAATTTGAGTGAGTTAGTAAGGGTGAAAATGGAATTTCTCGTGTGAACACCCAGCCACAAAATGTGAGTAAAAAAAGTAAACTGATAAAGTTAATAAGTAAATTAACGTTTTGAACAGTAATAGATTTTGAAGATGCTGGGAAAAGTGAGGAAGGTTTCGGGGCGTGGCGAAGCAGTGGCATCGAACTATGCCTTTGGTCCTTCTGAAGATGATATTATTATCAAACACAGGCTTCTCACGCGTACCACAACCACAAGGGGTGAGCCTCCGTTGAAGAAGCTCCAGAAGAAGTTCACGTCTTTCATCTCTGAGGTTGATAAGGAGGAAGATAATTACAATGACTGTGAAAAGCTTGCTAGAGCCTTTTTGCAAGAATTGACCACTTTTGAGATTCCTCTTCTTAAGAGCAAGGCAATTGTTGAGGCCAATGTTAGAGAGAAGGAAAATTTTGATGAGTTGAAAGGGGAAATGAATCGCCAGATTTTGCAGGCGCAGGCCGATATTGAGGATCTTAAGAAACAACTTGAAGAGAGTAAGGTTGAGAGGCGGCATAAGGAGGAGTGTGAGGCCATTAGAAAATTAATTGCTTTGCAGCCCCCAAGATCTGAGACGCAGAAACTTATAACCGAGTTAGAGAAGGAAATAGCCGCGTTAGATGCTGAGAACACAGCTGGTTCAAGATTGTTGGAGCTTCGGAAGAAGCAATTTGCTCTTTTGTTGCATGTGGTATGTGACAATCTGCTACTCTGTTCTTGCTATGACTTATGCGCTTGCACCTAGCTGTTATGCCTCTTGTTCAACTTCTTTCTCTTGTGAAACATTGTGCTATTGTATTTGTAGGTACTCATACTTGATCCTGTTAAATTATGTCTAGAGAATGCAGCCGTAGTTATAGATAGCGCCTCTGCATCAAGAAGGGATCTTACCTCTATTGCAAAAGTAGCACATACCCATTGTCTGTCACACACTATTTTGAAGACAAAGCAACATTATATTAAATGTGTTATTTTGATTACGATTCAAATGACAACAGTATGCAGATGAAACCATTAATTGATGTGAAAATTTAAAATCACACTTCATAGCCTCAAACAACTCAATAATCATCCAATCTTCAACTTAATTTAACCACAGAACACAACATCAAAATCCTTAGAATGTTAGCAGATACAAATGGTATGTTATGTATTACATGTATTTTGAGGTGGTTGGGGAAAATGCATAACTGCAGCACTTCTAGTTAGGGTTCTAAATTTTTTTAGAAGTGGATTTAATTTTGCAAGTTAATAGCCTGAGTCAAAGAAAAGAGGATGAAGAAACAGAAAGGTGAAGATAACAAATGATATCTATGTAAGCAGAAAATTTAACAAATCATGTAGCCTGGGAAGTAGAAGTGGCACTGTGGTCTGAAGACTGGAAAGTGAAACGCATGTGTGTCTTAAAACTCAGAAGAGAAAAGGAATGGGAAACCAGCACGAGGTTTGAAACACGCTTGTAACGTGTAGTTCTAAGTTCATTTAACAGTATTTCTGGGCCATTTGATTGTACTATACAACATTCATATCGGTGATTGGGATGAAGACTGTTACGCTATGCAACTTATGTGGTTGTCAAATAATGTTATATATGTGGATAATGAAATGTGATCATTCTGCAGCATTTTCTCTTTGTAGATTTTTATGGCCTTTGAATTCTCTAATTTCCCTTGGTAACCACTTGTTTTTCTTAAGATAAAGATCCAAATGTGACATTCTGGAAAAGTTTCAATCTCTTATTCTCAACTTTGATACAATTTAGTTACTGCCTGTTGCCTTTTCTTGTTTTTATTTATTGATTTGTGCGATGAAGATTTTATCTTTGGTCTTTGCTATGTTTACTTTTGTTGGCAGTGCAAACTGAAACATTTGAATTTGATTTGAGTCTATAGTGTTTAAGTGAGGCACTTCGGTTCAAGGCTTTGGCAATGAATTGTTGTGTATTTTTTTTTTTATTTGTCTATTCTTTCCCATGTCACATGAACTTTGTTCTTATAGTCTATTTTGTGTTTCATTAGATTTCGCAATTCTAGAATTTTGATGGCCATCGCATCCCTAATTTTCATAGTTTTAGTGAATCTAATTTGTTGATGTTAATATTTATTCTGATTCTTGCTCTTCTTGCAGGTGGATGAGTTGCAGAATACCATAGAGGAAGATCAAAGGAACCTCGTTGAGGAGATGAGATTAGCAACGGAGGACGCAAGTGGGGGGTCAGAAGCAATGGCTGTTGACCAGTAACTAGTTTGAGTATCAGTCTTGCTGTTGTAATATTTACACCTCTGTCATGGTTTGTTTTACCTAGTGATTAGGAACCTTGTGTAAAGAAAATGTCATAGTGCTACTGCTTAGAACGCAACAGTAAAACTTAATTACTTCTTGCATTTTTATTGGAATTTTATATGAAATTTTGCCTGACAATATATTAATCTTGTGGTTTTTTTCACCATTTTTTTATTTGTTTTCAGCAAGAGAAAATAATTCATCAAAACTAAAATCGTGCGGGATTGGGGGTACGACACTTTTAAAAAACACAAAAATATAATTGTCGTAGGTAGGTATTACTAATGAAATGTTATAAAGTTTTGCATTCTTTTTTCTTTCCTATTAAAAAGTTTTGCTATGTTAGAGTTGTAATGTATTGCAATTTCATAATCTTTGCTCTTAATAGAGTTTAACCTTTCGTGGGGGGGCCGGGGGTGGGTGGGTTGACGGACAGAAATATTCATACTTTTTTAATATGAACGAAGCATGACAATTGTAGTTACTAAAAAAAACATGTATAATTAGGTTAATTAATGTATTAAAATTTTAAAAAATTATATATTTTTTTATGTTTATTTTTATTTAATGTATTGAAAAGTAATAAAAAATATATTAATTTTCTTTGTAATTCAAATTTTAGAATTAAAGAAAATTGACTTATTATGAAGGACGAATATCAAAAAAGATAATTAATGTTCGTAAAATTTAATGGATGGTCTTATAAAAAGAATCATTAACATTATCTAAAAATAATCTTATAAATAGAATAAAACTGAAGGAAGTATTATCTATTGCTCATGAATTTTCGATAAATAGATCATCTATTTTTTTTTTTGTCACCAATAGATTGACATCATCTATTGTTAAACTCTATTACATTTTTTTTTTCACAAGTAGTACACGTGGCACTCATTTGTTAGGTGTGCCTCTTAGTAATTGTTCTTATTTAAGAATTGTTTTTATTTAAGAAATCAACTTTGCTTTAGATTTTACTTATCATACGCAAATAAAATCTTGTATATGGATGGACATATAATTTTACCACCCTTAATTTAATAATAGAATAACAAAAATATGATATCATGATAGTAAGGCAAAATGTTCTAGAAGTTTTAAATCTAGGTACGGCAAAATGTGATTATACTCTTAAGTATTCATTCAATTTCTATTACATTTAGGTATTTATTACATTTAGGTATTTCTTACAGATTAAGAAATATATTTAATTATCTTAATTTTATAAAAAATAGTAGTAATATTATATTAGAAGTATAAAATGATTTATAATATGACATTAAAATGAGAAATTAATAACTAATATTGCATTGAAATTGTAAAGTGACATATAATATGAAATTTTTTAAAATGTCAAACATAACACTTATTGTGGAATGGAGGGAGTATTGAACATGATAGTAACGCAAAGTTTTAAATCTAGGTACAAAATGCGATATTGTACGACAATATAAATGTTCTAGAAGTTATCAAAAGTGTATTGAATCATAATTATAGATACTCCTTCCGTTTTAAAATTATAGTCGTTTAAGGTTGTTTCACGGATATTAAGAAATAAAATAAATGTCATAATGAGTAAAATAATTTTATTAACGTATTAATGATTGAAACATTAGCTAACTTACATTATTTTTAGTTGAGCATTGATTGTTAAATAAAAGTAAAGTGGAGAAAAAAACATTTAATAATGCATTGAAAATACAAAGCGACAATCATTATGAAAAAAAATTTTATTTCTCTAAAACGAAACTCATTATAAAATGAAAGGAGTAGTATCCAACTGCATTTTATTAATACAACACAATTATTCAGTCGCGACCAAAACCACAATTTAAAATCTCTACTACTAGTTACTCCCTCCATTTTCAAATATAAACAAATTTTTTTATAATACTATGTTTTTTTTTTTTGTTATTCATAATACTATATTTTTAAATATAAACAAATTTAATTATCTTCACTTGCATTTAATAAAAACTTATCTATTATACCTTTCATTCAATTCACTCGCTCATTTATTATACTGATTTTAAATATGAGAAAGAATAACTTAATTGAGGATAATTTAGGAAAATAAATTAACTTTTTGATGGACTAAAAAAATTAAATGAAATTAACTAATTTTTTTAAAAAGTGTGAATTAGATAAGTTTTGCTTATAATGAAAAATGAGGGAGTACTAGTTAGTAGTTATAAACAGATTCTACTGCGAAACTTGTAAAATTTGATTTTTCTCTCAACTTCGTGAAATAACGAGGAACTGTTTATTTTTATACGTCCATTTCCTGTACGTAAGGGAAGAGTTCGGAAGAATATCGAACGCTCTGATCCGTGGCCGTAACCCGGTATTGCTAACTTGTCACCGGCGATGTCACCGAGAAGATGAACTATGAAGTATGAACTATTCAGATCTTTCTTCTTTTCACGTGGCTTCCATAGTTCCCTGATTCCATTTCCTACAAACCATCACTTTGTTCCTCCCTCTACCTCTTTATCAAATACTCTGCAGCATTACATCAATTCCGAGACTCCTTCTCACGGCCAAAAGATCCATTCCCACATTCTGAAAACTGGGTTCGTTCCCAATACCAATATCTCTATCAAACTACTTATATTGTACCTGAAATGTAATTGTTTAAGATATGCACGCCAGGTGTTTGATGATTTGCGGGACAGAACTTTATCTTCTTATAATTATATGATTGCTGGCTATCTCAAACAAGGGCATATTGAAGAGTCACTTGGTTTGGTTCATAGGCTTTTAGTATCTGGGGAAAAGCCGGATGGGTTTACCTTTTCAATGATTTTAAAGGCATCTACTTCGAGGACTAATGTTGCGCTGCTTGGTGATCTAGGTAGAACGGTACATGCCCAGATAATCAAATCTGAGGTTGAGAAAGATGAAGTTCTTTGTACAGCATTGATTGACTCTTATGTTAAGAATGGTAGGGTTGCTCAAGCAAGGACTGTGTTTGATGTGATGTTGGAGAAGAATGTGATATGTTCAACATCCCTCATCTCTGGTTACATGAATCAAGGTTCTTTCAAAGAAGCTGCATGCATATTTCAGAAAACACTGGACAAGGATGTAGTAGTGTTTAATGCGATGATCGAAGGCTACAGCAAAACATCTGAACATGCCATGAGATCTCTTGAAGTTTACATTGACATGCAGAGGTTGAGCTTTAGGCCAAACATTTCGACATTTGCTAGCATAATCGGTGCTTGTTCAGTGCTTGCAGCATTTGAAATAGGTCAACAGGTACAAAGTCAGCTTATGAAGACTCCGTTTTTTGCAGACATAAAATTAGGAAGTGCCCTTATAGACATGTATTCAAAATGTGGAAGAGTTGAAGATGCTCGAAGAGTTTTTGATCACATGCTTGAGAAGAACGTCTTCTCATGGACATCTATGATTGATGGATATGGGAAGAACGGGTTTCCTGATGAAGCGCTTGAGCTATTTCAAAAGATGCAGATAGAATATCACATCGTACCCAATTTCGTGACATTCCTTAGTGCTCTCTCAGCTTGTGCACATGCTGGACTTGTGGATAAGGGCTGGGAGATCTTTCATAGCATGGAGAATGAATATTTGTTAAAGCCAAGAATGGAGCATTATGCTTGTATGGTTGATCTGTTAGGACGAGCAGGGAAGCTGAATCAGGCTTGGGAGTTTATCATGAGGATGCCTGAAAGACCGAATTCGGATGTGTGGGCTGCTTTACTTAGTTCTTGCAGACTACATGGTAATATAGAGATGGCAAAATTTACAGCAAATGAGCTTTTCAAGCTGAATGCTTATGAGCGACCAGGGGCATATGTTGCACTGTCTAATACTTTAGCGGATGCTGGGATATGGGACAGTGTAACTGAGCTTAGAGAAATAATGAAGGAGAGAGGAATATCCAAGGACACTGCCCTCAGTTGGATTGGAGCTGACAGTGTTTATTAGTTCTTTTGATCGTTGCAAAGATGCAGAACACCATTTTTTCATTAATGAGATGATCCCTCTTGATTGCTTTCTGACAGTCACACCTTGTGCTTATGACAATAATGAAACATATTTAAATAAATACAATTTAACAATATGTTCGATGAATTGGAGACTGGAGAGCCAATGGTGGTTCTAGGAGGAAGTTGTAGAAAGTATGGTGCAAGAAGGTTAGTACTAGTTGGCTGAAAAGAAGAAAAAACATACTGAGGTTGCTGACTATTTTGTAGGTTGAAGTCTTCCTGCTACTTCGAAGAGATACATGATTTTGCTGAAGGTATGGATTTATTCTTACCTGCCACTGCATTATTAGAATGTGGGAAGACTTATAATTTAGACTGGTTCATCATATTCTTCTGTTTTGAGAAGTGGTACATGCCTGAGTAGAGAAATGAAAAGCAAAAGGCAAAATGTTGTGCAACAGCTACTGAGATACAGAGTTGGCGTAAATGGGTTTATTATTCACTCAGACATTCTTAAAAAAAAAAAAAACAACATAGGCATCTTATTATTTTTTAGTGTGTTTTTCAAAATTTGTCAAGTTCCTCCGGCGTCCGGACGGTCAAAATAAAGTTTTACACATTTTGAGTTGGGGTTGGTCTCACTTTCACACTTACAGTTTCTTGTAGAAATTTTTTGAATATTATATCTAAACAATATCACGACTTGTTTGTTTAATTAAGAATTTGCTGAACCCAATTATTGATATCGAGTCGTGTCCGTATTTGGTTTTCAATCTTCCAGTGTGTTCCTCAGTCGATATAATTAAGTACTAACCCCCGGTTAGAGAGTCAGCACAATTGACTAATAATACATCAAATTCAATCTTACCAATTTAATTAGTTTCTTAACAAACGTATAGAAAAAAATAAATTAAAACATTATCCATATCAGCAAGTAAGTTGCGTGAGCAGAATGGAAGTTTCGCAAATCATGGAGGAGGACGTGATTAACGTGGAATTTTGTTATTGGTAATCAACCCTCATTCTTTCTAGGAGTGCCTCTTGGTGGCTAACCGGTAACCGGTATTTATAACTACGTGTTTCTTTATTTCTTACTATTTATTTTCTTTTTCCTTCTTAACTCTTTCTATTAATTAACATTTATCGTATTCTCCGTCATTATTGTAGACCTATAGTTCATCCTGGAGTATTTGGCTTCTCACAAGTTAAAAACTAAGAAGGTAGTAGTGGCATAACCCAGAGAAGATAAAACCAAGAAGCCTTTTTTTTTTTTTTTCTGGTCGTAAAACTAAGAAGCAATTAAGCCATGTGCTGCTGTTGCTCTGAAGATTGTAAATGCAGGCCTCTTGGGTTTTTGTTGGGCCTTCCTTTTGCCTTCTTGTCTCTCCTCATCTCCCTTGTCGGTGTGGTTGTTTGGATAGTTGGGTAATTAATCAACTCTCTCTTTCTCTGTTTAGTGTTAATTAGGAGATGAAATTAATTAAAGTCCCTTCTCTTCGATTAATCTTTGATTAAAAAACCTGATGAGAAAAGTTACATGTGTATGTATGTGTGTGATGCTGTGGCAGGTTGATTTTGACATGCATATGTCCATGTTGCCTTTGTGTGACACTCATAGTTGAGTTTGCTCTGGCGTTGATCAAGGCTCCAATTGTGGTTATGGAGTGGTTCATCTCCAAGATTCCATGTTAGAGAACTATTTCCGTTTTTAAGTCTATATATTGATGGCACTAATTTTAATTAGTACTCATTTTTTGTTCACTTCATTCATGAATTTGTTAAATTATGTCCAAAAGAATAGCGGGTTTGGTTTATTGTCTTGAGTTCATTCATGCATTCGTGGTCCTGCTCTGAATTCTGAATTTCATGTCATTCTTTTTCTTCTACTTTTGACTTTTATCTCGATAACATGCACCAATCTTTAATATATTATTCATGTTTATCATTTGAGTTGGTGCATGTTATAATTTATATAGATAAAATTCAAGCTTAAAACATCAACCATACCTATAAAATTTTACCTAAATTTTATACTTTTAAAAAAGTAATTATACTTTTTTAATGTAAACTTTCTCTTAAGCCCTAAACAATATAAACACATTAAATAAATTCTTAAAAAATTCATGTAACCAATAGGTCTCTAAAATATAAGCAACATTTTTAGAAAATAAGAATTTATATTTTTTCTATCAAGGTCGAAACAGTAAATATAAGCAACATTTTAAAAAAAATGCATTTATTTACCCAAAAAATGGCAGCAGTAATACAATGTGAAACCAGACTAGAAATTAAAATATACCCTTCAAAAAACGAAAAAAAAAAAAAGATACCCTTCAATTCAAACATTTAATTCACGCCAAAAATAGATAATTGAAAAATTCGTCATCATAGAATGTATTCCAGTAAGCTGAATTGTGTTTTACTGCCCATATGGATGATTGGATGGTAAGAATACATCAGAAACAGAAACACAAAACAGATAGCATTTTTCTAAATTTTACAACATTGCTGACAATACACTCCGCAGGAAGAGTAGCTGACTAGGGCATGTTTCCAAACATTTTCTCCGAAGAGAACAAACTGAAAAACCTGCAATAGGAAAAACATTTTCTCTCAAGACGTTGAAAAACATGCAGTACTACAAGAAGCTGCTAAACAAAATGGAAAAACCTTGAAGATAAAGAAGCATTTCCGAACACCAAAAGGTTTAGAAACATATAAAGATGAGAAACAGATCACTACAAGAGACGACCATCTTTTACAATGTATCAAATTCAAAATGATTAATCATAGTTTCACTCATTCAACAACGTACACGCTTTCCATAACCCTTTGAAGTGCAAAATTCGCTGCTGATTGGGAGGAAAGAACTTGCATTCACTAGTGAACAAAAGATGGAGCTCCTATGATATCTTCTATTTTTGTACCTCTTATACTATTGATCATTGGCATTCATTCAACAATCCCTAAACGGTTAATAGCTCTCAACTTTACAAGATATCACATATTCACATAAATCTCCATAAAAAATGTGTAACATGAAAAGCATCAAACCTGGAAAAGGATCAGAATAAAAAATAGCAAAATCTAAAGGTAATATCAGAACTATACCTCAAAGAGTGATGTACCATTTTGGTCCCTAACTTTATGCGGATAATTCACTTTAGTCCTTGACTTTGTGCGGATAAGTCACTTTAGTCACTGACTTTGTGCGGATAAGTCACTTTAATCCCTGACTTTGCATTTTGCAAGTCACTTTAGTCCCTGAATTATACGATCATTTATTTTAGTCCTGAAAGACGGGGACTAAAGTGACTGATAATAGTGAAAGTCAGGGACTAAAATGATCGATGATAGTGAAATTCAAGGACTAAAATGACTGATTCCATGAGGGACTAAAATGACCTATAAAATGCAAAGTCAAGGACTATTTTAGTTCATTTTAGTCCCTGGAAGCCAGGGACTAAAGTGACTGATAATAGTGAAAGTCAGAGACTAAAATGATCGATGATAGTGAAAGTCAAGGACTAAAATGACTGATTCCATGAGGGACTAAAATGACCTATAAAATGCAAAGTCAAGGACTAGTTTAACATATATTTCGTGCGGTCAAATTAAATTAGTCCTCCTCCATCGGCACATCAGGAATGTCAAACCTATCTTCCTCAATAGTCTTGTTTATCATGTATACTGGATAGGGTAGTGGGTTGTCAAGGAAAGAGACAGATCCCAAAAGACATGTTTATACCCATCATAACCGTGCTGCTTCCATGTAAGTTAGAATTAGACATGTGCTATATTTAAAATAAGATTTTCGGTTTTGATCAACACTATTACTTCAATATAGCAATCTGTACATGCACTCACCACTCATACTAGTAAAGGAAGAAGAGAAGGGTAAATTGGGGAATCCATTCGGATGAGTCTGTTAGGACTACTCAGGGTGACATGGACACTAGTCAAGAGCAGAATGAAGAGAGAAGATGGAGGGAGCACTGAGGGAATATAAGGAACGTTGGGAGTGATGGAGGGAATGGGAAAAGGTGGCTTAGCCACAAGGAGAGCTTGGGTTGGCCTTGCTCTATTTTCTGTTTCTGCTTGTTTCTTATACATTCCTATCGCTGTTTACTTCCTCCTCCATTGTAATCAATGGGCTCTTCCCTATTCCCTTTCAGTTTATTCTAAATATCAGTCCGATATAAGTAACAATTGTTTAGATATTATTCAAATCAGAAAATGAGAAAATATTTAATTTTTATCCTGTTGTAGCCATTGAATCTTTTCTAGCTTCCTTAGATTGCTTATCCCAATCCCTAAACTTTAAGATTGATTCTTTTATCCATATAAATATGGTACAAATCAAGCAATGCAATAAAGCATTCTGATTCAAGTTTATACCAATCTCTATTCTCTCCTCTTCCTTTCCCAATACTAAATCTCACATGATTTCAACAACAAAAAAATTGTACATGTATTTTCTTACTCTAGATTATGTCTTTTTAGAAATTTAAATAAAAAGAAAAAAAAGGAGAAATGACCTTTCGTCATTAACATCATGAAAGAAAAGTGTGGTAAAAAGAAGAAAACGAAAATGAAAAGGATATATATAGACATAAGATCTTGCTCCTTTTCACCTCTGTTGCGACTGTGGTTTAGCTCTCTACTAATTTCAGGTGTAACCTGCAGCATGAAAAATTAATATCAATCACAAGCAGAAATTCTAAACCCAAGAGAAGCAGCCAGTCAGATAGTGTTCTCACCAATTTATGTTTTTGCTTTTCTAGTAGAATCCTTAAGTTGTCCTTATCTTGCTTCTGCAGCTCGTTTTTGTACCTGAAAAAAATATCATATGAGAATTGAGAACAAAAAAATATATATACAATAAAACTATTCATTGCTACAATTTTGGAGTTTTGGACAGAACGATACTAGTAGAAATTGAATCAGAAAGCATGAAGAACAGGTAAGACAATAAAATGTTCATGGAATGTTGCTCTTATCCCCTACTCCAAATCAGTGTGAAAGTAGAACCATGAAAGAAAAGGAAGAAATCGGTAAGAATAATTGAGTACCTCTCTGTAAGGAACTGATATTATTGATGAAAATATACTAGCTCCTTATAAGAACAGAACAAGGAGATGGCTGTTTAGCAGTGGTTGATTCATCGAGAGATTGAGCCTCTAGAAGAAGCTACGTGGGAATATATGGAGGTAATCAAGTGGAAGTTTCCTGATACGTGCCTTGAGGAAAACACATTTCTTGATGAGGGTGGCACTGTTAGAGACCCTGAAGCTATTTCCCATATAGAGGAGCAAGGGGGGTCAACAAGTGTCTGTGCAACCGGTCCAAAAGGTATTTGGTACAGGAGTGCAGGCAATGAGGAAAGGGGCTGTGATATAAACTAAAATAGTTAGTTATGGCACAAAGCTTATGACCTTGGGGTCAAGGGTAGAAAGGGATTCAGGTTGTCTACCTATTTTGTTACTTAGAGTGGGAGAAAACTACTCTCCATCAGTGGGAAGAGTTGGCTTTAGGGAGGTCGATCCTGTTAGGGAAATCCTCATTCTCTGTATCCGTTTTTTTCTTTTTTAATTCAATAATGCAAAACCCCATCATTGAGTTTCCACTTACCAGTCACTGTATTACCGAGACTACATTACAAATACGTACAAAAAAATGATGGAAATGGTGAATCACTGACCTTTGTGCAAATGCAAGAAGTGACTGGTGCCATATAACTGGCATTATCCTAGTTTCATTGAGAAATTTCATAAAATGGGCAACAACTGCATCAACCATACGATATGGCAAAGCATATCTTTTCTCCAGAAGAAGCTTTATGAAATAGCTGCAATGATAAACACCATTAGTTTCTATCACATATTGGGGGGAAAGTAAAAGAGTTTCACCAGAACAACTTAACTTATAGTTCTCTACTTTCTTATAACATAAACTTAACATGCTAATCATTTTGACAAATACAATGTTGTAGGGGATCCACCTCTTTCTGGATCCTACTTTATTGCGCTTGAAAAATTTTTAGTTCTCTATTTTTTTTGTAAAATAACAATTTAAGCATTTTGACAGAATATATTTTAGTGGGATACTGTTTCGAAAGTTCCACTTTACGATTTGATAGTAATGGTTAAAGCCGCATTCACCAATTCTGTTTTTGCAAATCATACTTTAACAAAGTAATGGATAAAACATTAAATACCTAGTGGTGCCACAATATTTCATCCCAGCAAGTTTCAATAGCGCAACACTGTATACACATCAAGAATTTTTGGTGCATCAGACATTGGATATGATTCAAATAATTAAAATTTAACTCTTTTAATTTCAACAGCTACAATTGTGCCTTAATCATCCACCTCTAAAAGTAACTTTTCAATATTGAGCAACAACAAATGCAAACAATCACAATAGACTTGCCATTATATTAGTATTAGTTGCAAAACTTAAAGTAGTACTACCTCTTGATTTTAAATATAAGAAACAACTACCAACTTCTTTTTGTTTTAAATATAAGCAACAACCACCAAAAACTACCCACTTTCACTTTAATTAATTAGTAATTTTTCCAATTAACCATTCAATACTTATTCTCAATGATAGTGGATAAAGAGAGACTCTTATAAACAAGTAGGCATTTTAGGAAATGAATAGTAATTTTTAGACTAGATCAATAAAATTAAATGTCTTTAACTAATTTTCTTAATAAGCATGTTTTTGAAGTATTATATAAAAAATGAAAGTATTATATATATAGTCAGAGACAATTCCAAAACATGAAAATTTGGTTTATTATCTAAAATAATACATTTTTTTTACATTAGTAGTACTAAGGGAAAAGACAGGAAATCCAAGAAATACCTACAACATTAAATGCTAATAAGAAAAATAAGAAAAAAAAAAACGTAAGCAATTTTAATGCTAACGGTAATTAGAGGAAATGCTCAAACAAATTCACATTGTTTGTTAAAGCAAACTCATCCCTATATCCATTGACCAATACTAAATGCTATGGTCCCTAAATTAAGGTCAACAGCCAATTCTTAACTACTATGCACACATCTCAGTGCAGTATACCCTACATAAGAAAACCAAACACTTGCCAAGAATCCAATTTTTAATATTTCAAGTAAGTTAACATACCTTGAATGAAGTGGAGGAATAGAAACATTTTCTATAATGCTTCCAATAATGACAGCTTCCCTAAGAGTACATGTCTGTGACTGTACATGAAGATTATTGTCAAACTCTACGAGAAAAAAAAAAAATGAATGAACGGTGTAGGAAAATGTGATGAAAGAGAGAAAAGTGTTCAGAGAAATCTGTTAATTGAAGTGTTTGGAAAGTGAACTAATGAAAGTAACTATAGTTTGGATCAAGGTTACGAAATCTAAATTCATTGAATATCACAAATAGATCCCAAGAAAGTATCAACCAGTGATTAATTAATAAAATCAAAAGGCAAAAACAAATTAGATATGATTGCATACCTCACATAGTGGAAACAGTATTCCCTTAAAAAATGCTGCAGGTTTGTACAATGCCTTTTTCAGTGCTTGGTATAAAGCAAAATGCAGCCGTTTGTTCTTTCTTATATCTTCCCTTACTCTTGGGAGCAACACAAGCCTGTAGAAGCGTTCTGCCTTTTTCACACCAAAATTAGATGCAAAAATCCTAGTGGCTTGATATAGAGCGTTAGGAGACCAATTCTCAGGTTCAGTTACAAAGAGGACCTCCTCCCAAAGTTGCATGGAGGGGATGTGTTTGAATGCCTTGGGTATTTTGCCCACTGCATATCTGCTAAGATGAGTAGCAACCCTGCAGTATGAAGAATGGCAAAAGCCGCGAGTCATGATATACAAAACACATACTAACCAGCTATGTAACTCAATAGAAAATACTTTATTCATCTAATCCACATATTTACAAGAAGAGTTTAATTGGAAACTGTGAGTACCCCTTGTATATGTCGATTATGGATTTATCTAATTTAGGCACTGGTCGATTTTCTGCACGCAGAACATCATAAACAACAAGAAGGAATAATAATTAAACCTCCAAGCAGGCTGAATAATAAGCGAAGAACACTTGAAAGATAAAAGAAAAATGCAGTTTAATATCACCTGAAGCAACAGAAGCATCCTTTACTTTTATTCTTTCAACAATGAGGTCTGCAAGTGTTCTTTGTGAATCCTGCGCCTTCAATAAGAATGCCTCTAACAGTCTCTCATCCTCCTCGTTAATCTCCTCCGGAATTCCAAAGAAAGAATTTGGAATAATCAAAATCACAATCACTATTCTAAACAAAAGGGGTTAAATGAGGTAAAGAAAAGATGAAATAATATACTCAGTCTAAAATTATTCGCTAATGTTGTTAATATTTTCACTTTCTACAAGTAAGAAGCAGAGGTTTTTAAAGCATCTCAGGTTAATATTTGGAAGGAACTCTTGGTGTTCAAATACTCTTCAATTTCATCCTCCTCCTGAACTTCCTTTTGCTGAATTAAAGCTTCCTTCATGATCTTTGAGCTGATGTTAGAAGCAATCAGCTTCCCTTCCTTTTGGTGACTTTTAGGAGCTTTTGAACGTTTCTTCAACTTCGCAAATTCAGTGCTATCTGGAAAAAAAGGTTCTGCATTCTGAATTCTCTCCTTCCTCTTTGCCATTGCTGAAGCACTTCTTCTTAGCCTTCCCTGCAAAAACACTACTTTTCCTTAGATATCTCCAGCATTCAAGAGTTTATTTTAGTTGTAACACTTCCATCACGCAACAGGCAGATACATATGATATGTTAATCATAATCAATTTCATGCTCAATGTCGTTTTGAGTAATCAAACATGGAAGCCACATTCAACATCTCAAACATTTCAATCAAAATAAACAAAAGTAATTTTTCTTCTCTAGTTTTCAATTGACCAAATTGTGTTTAGTTAAATACATAGCGCAAAACCTAGCATCTAAACATCACAGTTCAGGTTGAGGAGGAATGAACAGCCCCGAGTTTGTTGAGGCAAGAGAGAGAGATTGATAGAACCTGCGGATTGAATATGATAGGTGATTTGGAGTGGCAGCTGATAGCGCTGGCTGGCGTGCGGCAGTGGAAGGGGTTCTCAGACCAAAGGAAGAATGACGAAGCACTACATCAACTAAGATGCAGCGACGGCGGTGGTGCGACGATTCCAGGCGGTGGTACTAGTGCAACGGTTCTGCTAGAATGCTACTGTGGGAATATGCTATACTGCTATCGTGCACGGGAACGATATATAACAAAATGTTGGGCGGCCATGCGGAGAGTGCGACGGAGGAGAGGTCGTCGGGTGCCGAAGAGTGGCTGTAAGAAACGTCTGGTGCTATACACGAGAGGCTGTGCCTGCTATTGTGCGTTAGCAGCGTACCGCGGGAAAGGATAAAACAAAAATCTTTTACCAGACGAAGTTATTAGGGAAAACGGCACTAGGGTTGGAAAATTACTTATGTACTATATGTGATTACTTTTTTTTACTAATTATTTTAAAAAATACAAATAAATAAACTCATAATCTTTTTTTTTCAAAAGAAGAATTTAGAACATAAGTTTAGTTCTTTAAGGGTGTATTTGGATTAATTGTGAAAATTAATCGTGAAAGAATCAATTGTCTGGAACTTAATTAGTTTTTTATTGAATATATGTGTTGTTAAAAGCATTTTTTAAAATCATTTTTAAATGTGAGAAGCGATTTTTAATAAGTTTTTTAAAATAATGTCTAATTTTTAGCTTAAATATCAAAAACTTTTTGTCTGTATTAAAAAAAAAATTTAAATGCAAAATCAAACAATTACATTACAACAAAAATTACCCAAATAATCAAATATGGCCTAACTTTGCTGAAAATTTTAGTTTAGTTACTTATTTTATTAATTTTGTCTTTGATGTTTATTTGACATTTTAATTAAGTCTTTTGCTCTTTTTATGATCAATTTAATTCTGTGTGTTTATTATAAGTTTCTCATTAATATTTTTGTTATAAATTTATAGAGGATAAAATTAACACTTATGGTAGATATAAATATTAAAATACAACAATGATAAAAATAAAAAATCATAAATCAATAATACTTTTATATTTTGGCAAAAAGAACAATGACTTAACGTATCACAAATTGCACAAGTCACTTGAGCTTTCGCACAAGATACTCCCTCGTGATTTATATATAAGTCACTTTCTTTATTAATTAATTTTTTTCATTTTTATCCCTTCTATAATTTTTAATAACTCAATTATTAAAAAAAAAAGAAAATAAAATAAAAGAGATGTTATAACATCTTAAACTTTTATTAAAACATTTATATTAGGAATATAATTAAAAAACTATTAAATTTTTAAACAAATTTAATAATTTAATTTTTTATTTTTTTATTTTAAAAATTCTATTAAAAATAATTTATAAATAGAACCGAAAAAGTACTTTTGGCCCTTATTGTATTTTTCTGCTCAAGTATTTTGTTCTTGAGTACCTTCGCGCAAGTATTTGGATTTTCTCATGTTTACCACATATTTGATATCATGTTATTTTAATAATAGAGTCTTCGTAAACTTTCTTAAATATATATTTTATTGTTTTATACTCTATTTAGTCCTGTTTATTTATCTAATTTAAAGTAAAGAATGCAATCATCATTTTATTGTTACATTTATTAAAATAAATTTTAAATATCTTATAATATTACTTATCTTTCATTAATTTTTTTATATAGAAAAATAAAGTAATTGGGGATCAAACCCTGCATTCACACATGTATGTCTTTAAGTGTTTACTAACTGAGTTATATGACTGAGATTTCTGATTTTTTGGTATAACTACAGGTTTTTCTACCCTTAAGATGAGACTAATCACATTCACGTTGCATGATTGGCACGGACTCCGAAAATTTTTGATATAGGTGAGATTCGAATACTGGACTTCTAATTGTTTTATTGATTACATTAAATAATAAAACATGAATATGGATAAAAAATAAAGATAAAAATGATAAAAATACAATTAATTATGTTATTTCAAAAAGTATAAATAAATAATTAAATAAGAATGACTTTTTATTATCTAAGTAAACATTAAAAAGGAACGAATGAGGTCATATGTTTATTTTAGATTTTCAATTCTTCAAAACTAATTTTAAAAACTGATTTTGTATCCCTCAAAAGATTAACTAAACAATCTCTTGAGAAAGTCGTTTTTGAAATATATTTTTGATTGAAAACTTGGTTCATGTTTTAAAATGTTTCTTTAAAATTGAATTTAAAATGTTGGTTCATATTTAAAAATGCTTCTTTGATTTTGAAATTAAGAAAGTTTGTAGAAATATTAACTTCTACATAATAAAACAAATCATTTTAAAATAGGTTTTTTTCTAAATTTTGATGAATGTCCCACTCAAAGTTTGTTTCTTTGGTACATCAGAAAATAACTCAAAGTTAATTTAATTTATCTGAAAACTTAATATTTCTTTTTAAATGAATTATAACCCGAAATTTAATTTTAAGAATAACAATAATTTGCAAAAGAGCATCAATATAGTATTAGTACCATATTATAATACTATACAGTTGAATTGATTTATCCTCAAACAGTATCTGTCCAACCTGGAAGCTGGAACGAAAAAGTATCATATTATTTTTTGTTTCAGTTGTATTTGGCTATTGTGAATTGTGATTCGTGGGCACAACTGGTGAAGATTCGTAATCTCTTTCAATTTTTAATGACCAAACAGGAAAACAAGTGTCTAACATCTATATATTCTGGGAATGGGATTAGGCTGGTTTTCCATTCCTTTGGCATGTAGGAGACAAGGTGACAACACAGAACCCTTTATTCAATCATAAAAAAAACTAAAGGCGCGGGCAAATAGTCCTTAAAAACTGCTAACCCATCATCGAGTGCATAGATTAATTATTTAAATTTGATTTACTTTTTGGTAAATAAAGTGGCTGAGACTGATTCATTTTTTCTTTTCAAAATTAAAATAAAATGTCAAAACTCTCGTCCATCCAGAAGAAACAAAAATAAAAAAAGAAAAAGTAGAAAACCACAAACAACATAAACATTTATCAAGCCCAAACCAGGACCAGTAAGAAAACCATGTCTGTGTCAAAAACCAGTCAAAAGTGTCATTATGTGAAAGCAAATAGTATAGGTAATAGTATTATACGTGATAATGAAATTTCGAGTTTAAAATAAATTCCGAAACAGGAAAGGAAAAGTAGTAGTAGTTGATTATTATGCAGTATGCACAGTTGTTTAGGTGTGGCACACCGCCACAGCGCACCTGGTTTGAGAAGTGGAAAACTCAACCAAGTTGGACTCAAAACCCCTTCATAAACCCCGCGTTTTTTCACAGTAACGTTCACAGACATTACTCCAATCAATTCCAAAAACTCTAACTCACATGGAAACTGCTACTCAAGTCGGCTCAACGGCTCGGCCCAGTTCAGCTCCTGCGCCGGTCCCTCCCTCCGCCTTCGACGGCACGCTCGGCCGCCACCTCGCTCGCCGCCTCGTCGAGATCGGCGTTAGAGACGTCTTCTCTGTTCCCGGTGACTTCAATTTGACCCTCCTCGACCACCTCATCGCCGAGCCGCAGCTCAACCTCGTTGGCTGCTGCAACGAGCTTAACGCTGGCTACGCTGCCGATGGCTACGCACGTGCCAAAGGCGTTGGCGCCTGTGTCGTCACCTTCACCGTCGGTGGACTCAGCATCCTTAACGCCGTCGCCGGAGCTTACAGCGAGAACCTGCCGGTAATTTGCATAGTTGGCGGTCCCAATTCCAACGACTACGGCACCAACCGGGTCCTCCACCACACCATCGGTTTACCTGATTTCACCCAAGAGCTCCGATGCTTTCAGACAATTACGTGTTTTCAGGTGAACAATGATCGGTATTCGTTGTTTGTTGATTCTGATCTTTGATTTTCGAGAATGTGATGTTGATGATGCGTTCTGACTTCTGATCCTCAGGCAGTGGTGAATAACTTGGACGATGCACATGAGCTTATTGATACTGCAATTTCTACTGCTTTGAAGGAAAGCAAGCCTGTTTATATCAGCATAAGTTGTAACCTTCCTGGAATTCCTCATCCAACTTTTGCTAGAGATCCGGTTCCATTTTCTCTTGCACCAAAGTACGTATGCCTTGCACCCTTACCTTCTCTATATTGTTAATTGATCACTTTAAGAAAAAATGTTTTTGTTATAATTTTAAATCCCCTAGTGTTTTGTTATGATCCTAAATTCCTAATAATAGTATGACTTATGCCAGGGATTGACTGATGAAGCTTTTGAATTCAATTATGCTTTGCTTGGTTGTCATTTCTCTAATTTGTGTGGTAACTGGTGAAGTGAGTTACTGACAATAGTATTCACGGATCATGTTTTTTCTTGCATCTGCATTTGGCATTAGTTTACTTTTACGGTGAAGATAATAAAACCTTTATTTTTATGCAGGGTAAGCAATCAAGTAGGATTAGAAGCAGCAGTAGAAGCAACGGCTGCTTTTCTGAACAAAGCTGTGAAGCCAGTTATTGTTGGTGGGCCAAAACTAAGGGTAGCAAAGGCACAAAAGGCCTTTCTTGAGTTTGCAGAAGCTAGCGGATACCCAATAGCTGTTATGCCTTCTGGGAAGGGACTTGTGCCAGAGCATCATCCACACTTCATTGGGACATACTGGGGTGCTGTTAGTACTAGCTTCTGTGGTGAGATAGTGGAGTCTGCTGATGCATATATTTTTGTGGGCCCTATTTTCAATGACTATAGCTCCGTTGGATACTCATTACTGGTAAAGAAGGAGAAAGCCGTAATAGTGCAGCCTAATCGGGTGACCGTTGGCAATGGTCCTTCCTTGGGCTGGGTTTTCATGGCTGATTTCTTATCTGCGTTGTCTAAGAAGGTGAAGAATAACACCACAGCTGTGCAGAATTACCGACGTATCTTTGTTCCCCATGGCATTCCTCTGAAGAGAGAGAAGGATGAACCTCTTAGAGTTAATGTTCTATTCAAGCACATTCAGGTATGTCCTATTTATAAGCTGCTTTAAAATTTTAGGTCCAGTGGTTCTTTAGCACGGGGTAGGAATTGCAGTTCTGCCTGTTTACCTTGTTCTATAACTAATATTTCATCCTAAAGTCATATTTTGTTTTTCTAGAAAGATCAGGATAGTTCTGAGCATTCAGTCTGTCTAGGCTTCAATATTAGTGAACCTGACATATGGGGTTATTTTATTTAATTGAAGATCCTTTTTGGGGCCTTCGTACCAATAGGCCTGGAAATGAGTTGAGTCAAGTCAAATTTGTCTCTCTCAGCTTGGTTCAATAAAAATTTCACCAAGTCGAGTTTTTTATTAACAGATATTTTCAGCTCAAGTTTGGCTCGTTTAAATTTCACGAACTATTTGGTTTAGTTTATTACGAGCTCGCGAGCTGAAATTTTTGTTGTTCTAAAATTAAATTTTACTTTATTTATGTTGTTAAATAAAAGCAAAAAATAAATTTAAATTTGATGGAGATGAATTATTTATAAATTAAGACTAAAATGTTTTTGTTTTCTAAAAGTTAAAGCTCGGAGTAATTGACATGTGTGATGTTAAAAATAGATCAAATTTTATTTTAAAATTATATATGTATTTATCTATTTATTTATTTATTGAACTAGTTCATGAACCAAACGAATCGAACCACATAAAACTGAAGTTCAGCTCATTCCTTTAACGAGTGTAAATTTTAGCTCAAGTTCGGTTTATTTGGTTCATAAACCAAGCTCATCGAACTAATTAACAAATCGAATGTCAAATAACACGAATAGGTTTGTTTCAGTTCCAGCCCTACTGACCAACTTTTTCAATCTAGTTGTTTTCTTCATATCGGTAGTAAACAGTCATCGGTGTTGTACCAAAACAAAAACAGTAATGTGTGTTTCCTTCACAAGATTCATTTTGTGAAAGCATCTAACAGAGCCTTTATAAGTATAAGTAGCTTCTTGGTTTGTATTTATCTGGTCACTGTCATTGGACTAGAAGTCTTTTTACATTGAACAAAAATGGGGAACATAACATTACATTACATTGCTTATTAGGTAAACTATTTTAGTAAGTTTTCCCTTCTTGGTTGAGTATTTAAGGGCCGGTTTGTTTAGATTTTAGTAGAATAAGAAGAGAAAAACACACAAATCGAAGTAAATATTAATGGTTGGAAATTATTATTGTACAAAAAACGGAGACCATCTAATGAAAATAAATATTTTTATCTTTTGTCAAAATCAATTTTGACCCAAACAAAATCTAAAACAAACCTGCCTAAATATTTGGAACAGGAACTGCTAAGCGGAGATACTGCTGTAATAGCTGAAACTGGAGATTCGTGGTTCAACTGTCAGAAGCTCATTCTGCCTGAGAATTGCGGGTCAGTCATTTACAATTATTGCATCAAGCAATACACTTATTACAACCTTTTTGTTCTTGGAATTAATGTTGTCGTATATGAATTCCATCTTTCAGGTATGAATTCCAGATGCAGTATGGATCTATTGGTTGGTCAGTAGGTGCTACTCTTGGATATGCACAGGCTGCAAGAAACAAGCGTGTAATTGCTTGCATTGGTGATGGCAGTTTTCAGGTTAGTAAGATTATAAGAATGGAAACTATCTATGTATACATTCAGAATATGAAAGATAATATACAAAAAAATTTCATTTTAGTACGCGTTGACCAAAAGTATAACAATTTGACTGGTGTTACTATAATACTTTATTTTTAGGGGGAAAAAAATTAAGGGAGAAGGTTACCTTATTAAAAATATATCGATATAGGGGTATGATATTGAATCAATTAAGTTAGCCACACCGGTTGAACCCATCTAATAGGTGCTTTAGTTGCTGCTGTTGACACTTGGCATCCTTCTTTTGACTAAAGGTTATCTCAAATATCATATACAGTTGAATAAATGATAAAGCATAAACAGCAAGTAAACTTGTTCATCAAATTTATTTTGGGTTTGATGTATGAAGCACGCGGACTTATAGTTTGTTTCCATTGTTTCTATTATTTAGGTGACAGCGCAGGATATTTCAACAATGATTCGCTGTAGACAAAGGAGCATCATCTTCCTCATTAATAATGGAGGTTACACAATTGAAGTTGAGATTCATGATGGCCCATACAATGTGATAAAAAATTGGGATTATACTCGCTTTGTGGAAGCCATCCATAATGGAGAAGGCAAATGCTGGGCTGCCAAGGTTAGCAACTTAGCATAAATCGAACAATATATCTTGTGTTACTTCATTTTTTTATATGCGGTTGAAGATTCTAAACATTTTAGTTCGTGTCGTGTCAAATATTTACATTTGATTGAATCTTTCAAATCTTACCAAAGTAGAACTGTAGACGATGATGAGGATTCTTTTAGTCTCCGTCTACTATTACTACTGTATGGAAATTGTAGCCTTAGATGCCTGGACTTTGGTCAGCTTTTACGGAAGATATTATACTCTAGTCAGATTGAACATAGTTCTTAAAGCAAAAGAGCACCTTTTTGTTGTATCTGTAGTCCTATAGTCACTGACTCTAATTGGGTTATTCCAAATTCATATAGTCAACTAAGGAAATCAGGTGTCTATTTGAAAATGAAAATTATCTAACCATTTGGACGGAGTAATTGCAAAATTTTAAAGAGTTCTGAGAATACTTTCTAGTAGTATTTAAGTGGAATTGTGAATTCTTACCTTATAATTGAATACAATTGTCTGTCTAAACAGTCTAATTCACTCCTAAGTATTTTAAATACTCTCACAAAATGAATTCTCCTCTTAAGTTTCTTTATTCAAATATATTATAAGGTTACTGCTTATTTTAGACTGCAAATTCATATGTATATCACATGTTTTCAGTCTGAATGAACCAAAAAGCATAAAAAAAAAAAGGAAATTACTTTCTAACAGGAGTTTGCAATCTTGTCCTGCTCTTTCAATACCTCAGAATTTCCTTTCTTGTTAGTGTAGGTACGTACAGAGGAGGATCTGGTAGAGGCAATTGCAACAGCTACCGGACATCAGAAAGATTCACTTTGTTTTATAGAAGTCTTTGTGCACAAGGATGACACCAGCAAAGAGTTACTAGAATGGGGATCCCGAGTTGCTGCTGCAAACAGTCGTCCTCCTAACCCTCAATAGAAAATCCTTTCTTAATTATTGCACAATTATAATTTGTATATGTTGGGTGTACTGCTGGAGGACATTTACAGGAGAAATGCTACAAAAATTAGAAATAAGTTGGAATAATTGCTTAGGGGCTGTTTGGTTTGCATTTTCATTCTCTGTTTTCAGTTTGTTTCTTGTTTTTTAAAATTTTACAAAGGAAAAACTGAAAATGCTGAAAACAGAAATTTTCTGTTTTTAGCATTTTTAGTTTTTCCTTTGTAAAATTTCAGAAAACAGGAAACAAACTGAAAACAGAAAATGAAAACAGGAAATAAAAATGCAAACCAGCCCCTGACTTTTCCGGTTTTTCATCTTGTCCTTCGTATTTTGCTCTGCTGTAAATTAAACATGAATTATTGTTGTTGTATAATGAGATATCCAGCCATTGAATGTAAATTTGTGCGTCTTAGAACCCAATGTTGATATCGAGCAGGTCTATAATAATATATTAACATCTATCCCATAAAATGGCCATATATATTATTGTATTAATCCATTATTCGTGTAAAGTGTATTTCAGATTTGCTTAATAGTAGTACTTTTTTTAGACTATATCAAGTAGGATCCGATGATTTGCCGTTCAAAACTTAATTGTACGAGGTTATGCCTAACTTGGCAATATAGAGAGAACAATATGAGAGTTGGTTAAAGAAACGAGACACCACACACCTCCAAGCTCCCATTTTTGATGCAGCTAAGGAGATGATATCAAGAAACTGGAAGGTTACCCCAAAACACACTTGGCTTGCGAAATTTGGATCATACCATCATAACGATCCAGTAATGCGGGCCTTGAACTTTGTTAGGCATTTTTGTATTGTTCTATCTGATGATGCATAACAAAAATTATATGTTCTGGTTATTTAAATTGTCCTCTCAAGACTAATGTGACTTTTTTTCTCTCAAAAAGTCAATGATCTAAATGAAGTAATACTAGTATTTTTTTTTTAAAAAAGTCAATAATCAAAGTGAAATTGTATGAAGTTGGAACAAAAATTATTGACACATTCAATTTGAAGCACTAAAGTAGAGGTTTACAATAGATAGTTTCAAAATGGACTAACTTTTGTATTTTTTTTCTTCATTTTTTACAAACATTAAGACAGAGGGAATATTATATTAAACCAGTAAAAAAATACATTATAAATGCTCCAAAATTTTAGTTCAGGTGCTTATAAAAAAACACCAACATTTAATTTTGGGAAATGATATTGTCACTCCCAAATTTGATATTGTCACTCCCATGACACTCATTCATAAACTTTTTTTTCATGATTTTGAAATCGCAATATTAAATTTGGGAGTGGTAATATCACTTCCCTTAATTTTTGGTCAATAACTACACTAACTTATTTTGGGCACTCATATTTGAAAATGGAGAAAGTGTTAAAATACAACTACCCATAAAAATAGACCGGGCCTAGCCGGATAATTCGAGGTGCCCCGTAAATGCTCGTTTTTCATGAGGCTAAATTGATTAATACAATTACCTATAAAAATACATTACTACTATTCTACAACGCAATCTGAAAATTGGATTATCTGCAACTGCATAATCTAATGCTTATCTTTATTGTTAATCAAGTGTCGCACGTGGATCGAAAAGTGATAAAATGAAAAGTAATAAAATTCGATAAAAGTGATGCGGCTGAACACTGCTCCAGAGAAAACTTGGCTAGAGGATTTTATATTTTGTGTGAAGATTTAGAGTATGGTTCCATCTATGATATACTATTTTTTAAGTGGTGTATAATACACCATCAAATAAAAAATGCACAAAAACAAATAAAAAAATATTCAATATAATAATAGATTATGTTTATTATATACACGTATATTTATTTTATTTTTTAATTTTTTTAATCGGTTATAATCGATTAGATAATTTTACGAAAAAAATTTTAATCCGTTATAATTGATTAAAAAAACTTTAAAATAATGAATAGAGATAAACAAATGATGCATAGAGTGATACAATTAACACACAACCGTTTATAACTCATTTTTTGCTTACTTGTGTATGATGCATAACTTTTGAAGTTGTGTATGCTAAAATCCACCTTGACGAGTGCTATTTATCTTCCAAAAAGTAAATATTTAATAAAAAAAAAGACAATTGTCAAAATTAAGCAAGTAAGAAAATTTGTAGGATTTAATATTTTTCATATACAAAACACGGTAGTAATTAATAGCATGTAATTAATGCTTTATTAAAAACAAAATAAAAGTAATTAATATTTTATTTAAGGAGTTTTTTAAGCACATGTTAAGTATCTTGAAAGAAAAAAATTTTATGCAAAAAGATAAAAATTAATTGATTTATGTTTTAACATATACTTATTATTTTTCATTTTTCACTTTAAAATTTTTATCATGTATTGTACAGGTTAAAAAATTTTTTATTTAAATATTAAATATAGAAATAAAATTGATAAAATTACAATTAAATAGAAACAAATTTCTTCACTAAAATTGAAGAGACAAAAAGAAAGTGAGGACGATTTTGATACTCCTAATACTACTATTATTATAAATCTTCTTACCCATTCAATTTAGATCAATGTCATCTATCTTTTAAAAAGTAAATGTATAGTGAAAGATATAAAACACTTTTTAAAATTAGGTATGTAAGAGGATTTGACATTTTTTTTTACTCCCTTCATCACATAATTAAGTCCAACTACTAAAAAGTCTTATCTCATAGTATAAGCTTTTATGCACAAAATTAAAAATATTTATTATGTTTTTTAACTTTCAAAATTATCAAACCAATAGAAAATAATTGAGTTTAAATTTAATTGGTATAATATCTCAATAGTCTAATTAATATATTTTTATTTCTAATAATTTACTCACTCCATTCTAAAATTATAGTCATTTTAGACTTCAATTTCGGTTTCAAAATAATTATTACTTTAGGATTTTAAGATGCATTAAATTGTATATTTTAATTGGTGATCGTACTTGAGGGATCACCTGAGAAATAACCTGGGACGATGACCGTGAATGAGTCTCCGATGATGATGGATATTTGAGATGGCGTCGTGACTCCAAGACGGCGGTGTTGCCACTTGCAGAGACTCCAACGCTCAAGTCAGTTTATAATTTAGGTTATATGTGGTGAATTGGATAGAACGTATCTTGCATAAAATGTTCATATATGTATTTATATTGAGCGTATTAGGGTTGAGTCTGTGTCATCCTGGGCTTGGCCATCACAATCCAGGCCCAAAGTGGAATCTGTATTATAACGTACATCCCACCTAGGATCTTCTCAGCTGTGGACGGGTTATGACTTATGATGTTTAGGTGACATCTGACTAGATACCAGGTTGTCATAATCGCAAACCATAACATTAATATTTCTTTCTTATCACCTTTTTCATTCACCAATAATAATATTTTTATAATTATTTTGTCAACTACTTTAGTTACTAATTAGACACCTTAGTTTATTTATAGGGTAAATTGCACTCACCACCCTTGAGGTTTGGCTAAATTGCACTCCACCCCATTTTTGAGGTGAAATTGCACTTCACCCCATTTTATTAACTATGGTTAATTTCATTTCTTTTTTTTTTTACAATAGTTAATTGATTATTTTTTAAATTAAAATGGTTATTTTTTAGGTTTGAATAAGTTTTTAATCCCAACAATTTTTTTTTTCTTTTTAATCCAACTTAACTCAAAAATTTTATTTTTAGTTCTTAATAATGTTACATTTTTTTATGACATTTTTTAGGGGACCAAAAGAAAATTAAATAATAAAATTAAAGTTAAAAATTTTTAAATTTTTATTGAAAACTAAAATTTAAAAATTCAAGGAACTAAAAATAAAATTTTTGAATTAATTTAGTTCTTAATTGAATTTTTTGGTACAATAAAATGGTAAGTTTTTAAGTTTAAAGAAACTTTTAGTCCCAACAATTTTTATTAAATTTTTGCTTCACATTTTTTTAGGGACCAAACGAAAAATAATTCAAATAACAGGATTAAAGTAAGAAAAAATGGACCAAATATAAAAATTAGTAATTACAAGACTAAAAAATTATATATTTATCATGACACAAAATTTTATATGGATTAAAAACAAATGTTTGTAATAAACCAAAGGGTGGTTCGCTCTATAATTTTCTTTTTTAATTTTTGACAAAATTAATTCAAAATTTTTATTTTTAGTCCCTTGAATTTTTTAATTTTAGTTTTCAATAAAAAAATTAATTTTTTTTTAACTTTAATCCTATTATTTAATTTTCTTTTGGTCCCCTAAAAAATGTTATGAAAAAATTTAACATTATTAAGAACTAAAAATAAAATTTTTGAATTAAGTTGGATTAAAATGAAAAATAAAAATTGTTGGATTAAAAATTTATTCAAACTTAAAAACTAACCATTTTATCGTAGAAAATAATCAATTAACCATTGTAAAAAAAAAGAAATAAAGAAATAAAACTAACCATAGTTAATGAAATAGGGTGGGGTGCAATTTTACAGAATGGGATGGAGTACAATTTTACCTCAAGAATGGGGTGGAGTGTAATTTAGCCAAACCTCAAGGGTGGTTAATACAATTTACCCTTATTTATATTAAAAATAATTCACAAAATTAATTTTTTAATTTGTGTGAAATTGATTAAAATGTAAATAGTTTTGGAAAAGAGGTGTAACTATTTTGATCAAACGCAGGGGACGGAGAGTACTAAAGAAGCGTGCGACGACATAAACTTTTTTTTGAAAGGGTGCGACGACATAAACTGACAGCTACATATTAACAATGAGGTCTGCTTCATACCTGCAGCGATGGATTGCAATTGCAGCACTTTTCATGGCGTCTTGCGCACCTTATTCGGCAGCATCGGCGGCATGCCGTTACACTTCCATCTTCAGCTTCGGTGACTCCCTCGCCGACACCGGCAACTTATATCTAATCTCAAAGAAGTCCCATTCCCCACCTCATCATTGCTTTCTGCCTCCAAACGGTGAAACCTTCTTTCACAATCCATCTGGACGCTGCTCTGACGGACGCCTCATCATCGATTTCATCGGTACCTTCTCTTTCTCTTTCTCTCTCTCTCGATTTCCTTTTAATTAGTAGTATTTCTTTAGTTTTCTCGCTCGCTTATCGTTGTTTGTGCAGCTGAGTCTCTCGGAATTCCGTTGGTGAAACCCTCGTTGGGAATTGGGGATGATCGGAGGCATGGAGCGAATTTCGCCGTTATAGGAGCCACGGCGTTGGACGTTGGCTTCTTTCAAGAGCGAGGAATTATTGTTAACAATAATTATTCTTTGAATGTTCAGTTGAATTGGTTCAAGGAATTGCTCCCTACTCTCTGCAATACTTCATCGAGTATGTTCTCAATTCTTCTCTCTCATCTATTGCTTACTGTGCTCACCATCCTTTTCCACTTTTTTTGTCGTTGTTAATTTCAATTTTCAAGTGTCGTTAGGTGTTGACTGTGATAAACATTTGTGGACCAACCTTTGATTATTGAAAATGGATGAATTCTAGGCACGTTAGCCTTCGTCATGACGTTGGATTAAAATAAAATTATTAAGTGCAGAACGGTTTACAAAAGAATAATGTTAAATACAGAGCGATTCATTGTTTGCCTTGTAACAAGAAAATAAACGAAAAAGAATAAAGAAAAAAATAAATGAAAACAGAATATTTTGAGATTTGTTTGTTGAAGAAAAAGCAAAATGGAAAGAACAATACTAGAACAATCTCTCCTGCAGTTACATTTATGCATATTATACTAACACTATGGTGGTTACTGTAATTTTCTCTAAAAAATTTGAAAATCTTTAAAATATTTCTGATTTTTTAATGAATTCTTTGTATGAATAAAATACATTCATATGAACAAAAAAAATCAATTAATAAGCGATTGGTTCTTATTAATACATTCATGGAATTAGATACTAAATTTGAATGAATTATGTGTATGAAAATGAAAAAAATTCTCCTATTACGATGGTTATTAGTCTTACTATGATGTATATGGTCTATAGATCTAACCTGATTGTCTTCCATCTAAAATGTAGTAAGTTATAATTTATTATAGAGTAATTAAATTCTGGTTTTCGATATTTTATAAACAAAAGTTGAATATTTTTTAAAATAAATACATAAATACATGTTTTAATTTAAATATAATTATTATTTTTAAAATAGAAAATGAATTAGTATAAAAAAATAATTTCAAAGTTTTAATGCTTAAATTTTTAAATAAGAAAAAATAATAATTTATTCTTTAGTTAACTAAACACTGGTGGAGAACAAGTGATCACAACAATATAGTATTGGGTATGTAATGTATATGTAATATGTATATATTAGTATATTTTGGAATAACATCCCCAAATAGTCCATCCTATAAAATTGACTCAATTACGTTCTTGTGGACCCCATCTGGGTACACGGAGGGAGACAAGAACGGGATGAACAAAGCGAAGGATGAGAAGGGAAAATGGATTGAAGAATGCGAGGGGTAGGTGCGTCTGCCTAAGGAACGCTGAGGGAGGGATAAAAAGGATAACTATATGGCGTGTCAATGAAGCAACATAGATTGTTGATGGGACTTATAGAGAGAGAACATAGAGTTGAAGAACACATCTACATTTAATAAAGCTTGCTGTATTTAGAAGTGAAGAACATAGAGTTGATAGAACGCGAGCTGTGAAGTAAGAAAAAGGCCCAAGGGATGTATGCGTAGGAAAGGGGTAGTATAAATAGGATACTTTGATAAAGTTTAAGGGGATCTCATTTGTATATACATGAGATTGTAACATTTGCGTCGTTGTCACACGAAATCACAGCAACCATGGGAGACAAACAAAAAACCCTAGACGATAGACATGATGGTTGGCATGATATAATAATAATAATATATTACTCCATACTTCCATATAATATTCACTGGAAAAGAAACAGTAGTATTAAATTCCTAGGTTTAAATCCTCACAAATCATATTCGTAAAATACCTAAAAATATACTATTTGCAAGAAAATCTGCATGGAAACTAATTAATTCGCAGGTACATCTTCAGGAATTCATAGAAAACACATCCTTTTGATGCATTATATATGTTTCTGAATTATGGTTCATCTTGCAGGCTGCCCTCAAGTTCTTGGGAACTCATTATTTCTTGTTGGTGAAATTGGAGGCAATGATTTCAATTATCCATTTTTTGAGGGAAAGAGCCTGGTAGAAATTGAAACATACGTGCCGTATGTTATCAATACTATAACGTCGGCTATCAAAGTAATACTATAATTATTAGATATATTTTCTTTAATTTTATATAAACTAGCTATAGTCTATATATGAATCTCTGTAAATCTATTAATCCTTGGTTTTTACAGGAGTTGATTGATGTAGGGGCTCGCACGCTGATGGTTCCAGGGAATTTACCACTGGGATGCAGTGCAATCTATTTAACATATTTTAAGACCCCAGATAAGAGCCAATATGACTCAGCTGGTTGCTTGAAGTGGTTAAACAAGTTCTCTGAATATTACAACCAGAAGCTCCAAATTGAAATAAATAGGCTCCGAACACTTAATCCTCATGCCAATATCATCTATGCTGATTATTACAATGCTGCTTTGCCATTCTATCAGAATCCCTCAAAATATGGTACTTCACAATACAAAATAAATGCCCTCTTAATTACACTTTTATCATATATAAGGACAAATCTATATCTATCTGGTATTTAACACGCATATTTTGGAATGCAATGATGTCGACGCAGGTTTTACGGGTTTGAAGATCTGTTGTGGAAAAGGAGGACCATACAATTACAATGCATCAGCAGAATGTGGGAATCCAGGAGTGGTTGCTTGTGATCATCCTTCTCAGTATATTGGGTGGGATGGTGTTCATTTCACAGAAGCTGCCTATAACATTATTGCCCAACCCTTAATTAATTCTCTCCATCACTTCACTACCTTGTGCTTTGCCAATAATGCAACCATTGGATCATATTTCACTGCCTACAACGTTTCTACATTATGATAACTGATAAAGCAATAATTATAAATATATTGCGTATGTTTTTGGTCCATACAGTTGTCAGCCAAGGTTAGTACATGTTTGATCAGTTGTTGTTGCTAGGTTGGTTGGGTAATTTAAGTTTATTTACAGTACATCAGGTGCTGAGTTATAGCAGCATTTTTTGTATCTCAGTTGTTGGTGTACACCATATACACCCGATTAAATATACACAATTATTCAGTTTATATATAATTTAGTTAATTATTTCTAGGTAATTAAAACTTAAGAAATATCTGATTAAATTATTGTCTAATAATTTAACAAATCACACATTGCTTCAATCACATTTTTTCATATTTTTATTATAAAAATCTGGTTTACATGGTGTACACTAAGCTTTACTCCTGAGTTAATCATAGTTTGGAGTTTGGTTGGTTTTTGTTTGTGGGCCAATTTTCTCGTTTTCTTCTTCTACCTATTCCGAAGCATTGAGCACGGTTTTAATAAGTCCAAAAAAAAATAATAATAATAAGTAGCACGGGTCCATCTGCTAGTCTCGCTAGTATATATGAAAGTATGAATTCATTTGTTTTTAGTAGAATATTACTCACTATGATATGAATGAAGCTTTAATCTTTTGAGACCCCAATTAAAAAAAAATAAATTGCTCACTATGATTATTACTCTACTAGTTAACACTTCCCAAAAGTTACTAATTGATGTCGATTGAAAAGAAGAAAATGAATGATGAGAAGTGCGTTTTATTTAATGAAAAATAATTTGAAGCAAGGAACAGCTAACTGGAGTAAAGTGTTTTTGAGTTTGAAATATGGAAATATATATGAATATATAGTTGCAAAACAATTTAGCTCAACGACCAAAATTAATCCTCCACCGTGCTGGGCCATGAGTCTTATTAATTAAAGTTTGTGCTTGTACCCATGCTAATTAGCCATTATATTCATGACCTCCTCTTTATATTTAAAGGCTTAATTATAATTTGTTCCTTATATTTTATCAAATATATATAATCGTTACTTTGCAAATGTGTAGTTTGTCTCTTACACGTGGTTCACTACCAAAACCATAATTAGCAATGGTTTTGCTGTAATGGCATTCGAAATAAATTTAAATGAAATAAATTGTAACTAACCCATATTTAAATGTAAAAGGATGTAAAGCATACAATTATTAGCTGCATACACAGGGAGCTAATTTTATTTTTTAAAATATCAACCACGTGTGACACCTCTACACCTGTTAAGGTGTCAATTGGATTGATGAATTTAAACCCTTTATTTTTATTCTTCTTATTTGATTGGCGTGTAAAATAAATTAATGATTTTGACGTGAGTGACTGATGCTGGTTGTTGCAGCGTTCAGCAATGGACAATGGAGAAATCCAAATCCATACAAGTTGATAATGAACTAAAAATGATCTAACTAATAGTTTGGAAAAGAAATTAAAACAGACTATCCTATTGTTCAATATGAATCTAACAATGACCAACGGATGAGGAAAAAAATTATCTTGACTGATCTTACAACTCGTGACTTTTTTCAATGGATGAAATTATCAAACAAGTATCTATCACTCATGAAACTGTGAGAGGAGAAAGCAAAGGATAGTTATTGCCCGTGGGACAATATTTAACGCTCAACTGCATAAGTGGCTCATGTAACTCTGCCTCATTAATTTATATTTATTATATATACATATATTCTATTTCAACCATGTTCATCTTTAGAGAAAACACTATGAAAACCCACATCCTCTTAATCATTTCTTGCTTCACATTTTGTTTCCTTCAGAAAGTTATTTCAATTTCAAATCCTAGTAGTAGTTCTCATCCATTTCAGGCGATTTTCAACTTCAGTGACTCTTTAAGTGACACTGGAAATTTTCTTGCCTCCGGTGCCATTTCTTTCCCGGTCATCGGAAAGCTCCCTTATGGCAAAACCTTCTTTAGACGCGCAACCGGTCGTTGCTCTGATGGACGATTAGTGATTGATTTCATAGGTATGTTACTCTATCTAAGTGGCTCATTAACTTAGTACCATGATCATTATCAATTCAAATTTGCCATTGATTAAAATATTAATTTATGATAAATTTTTGGTTATAGCTGAGGCATACGGATTGCCATATTTGCCACCATATCTCACCATATCTAAAGGCCAAAACATTCATGGTGGAGTGAATTTTGCGGTAGCAGGAGCCACAGCACTTGATAAAGAATTCTTCGTCGCAAAAGGACTTGGGAAATTTCTGTGGACAAATAATTAATTAAACGTTCAGCTCGGTTGGTTCAAAAAGCTGAAACCCTCTCTTTGTACCACTAAACAAGGTCACATTCATCACCAATAAAATGTCTTGTATATGTCATATGTTCCATGAAATTCCAATTATCAAACTTGAATTGAATTGTTTTTGTTACCCTATTTTTGATGTCACAGATTGTGATAGCTACTTGAAACGGTCACTTTTTCTAGTGGGGGAGATAGGTGGTAACGATTATAATTATGCTGCCTTAGCTGGAAATGTTACTGAGCTTGTAGCTAGCGTTCCTCTAATCGTTGAAGCAATAACAAATGCAATCAGTGTATGTTACATCAAACAGAGTATATTAGTATAATAAGCTTTAAAAAAATGTGATTAATGAGAAGATGAGTGCATTATTTTATTTGATCAAATTCAATTCATTCATTTTATTTCCCATTATTTTGATAGGAATTGATAGGTGAAGGAGCTGTGGAGTTGGTGGTGCCGGGAAATTTACCAATTGGATGCTCTGCTCTGTACCTAACTTTATTTAAAAGCAGTAACTTAGAGGACTATGATAAAAATGGATGCTTGAAATCTTTCAATGGTTTTGCAGAGTACCATAACAAGCAACTCAAGCTTTCCTTAGAGACACTTAGAAAGAAGAATCCTCATGCAAGGATCATTTATGCTGACTATTATGGTGCAGCTACGCGTTTCTTCCACGCGCCGAAACACTACGGTTAGTTACTTCTTAATCCGTATGGAGGGTTTACTGAAAGTGAAATGAAACCTATTTTTTAATTAAACTTACTGAAAGAATTAGTTTGGATAATTGGGTATGCATGCAGGGTTTAGTAGTGGAACATTAAGAGCATGCTGTGGTGGCGGAGGACCATTCAATTTCAACATGTCAGCAAGGTGTGGGCATGCTCATTCAAAATCATGTGAAAATCCATTGACATATGCAAATTGGGATGGAATTCACTTAACAGAAGCAGCTTATAGGCACATTGCAAAAGCTCTAATTCATGGTCCTTTCTCAAATCCACCCTTCAAGCCCTCTCCCTTTAAGATACAATAAATAAATATAAAAACAGATCACCTCCAAATAAGATTATGTTTACCAATTTCTTAAACATTCTAGATCGGATATTAACAAAATTGTGAAAGGCGACTCAACATCTCCTCAATACATCACAATTGCCGTGTTGTCACACTCTTTGTTTTTTCTCCTTATTAATTTGTTCTATTTTAATTAAGGCTTGCTATATTCTTTTATTATTTCTTTTGCTTTTGCCTATTAAGTCTTTCACTTATTCTTAGAGTAGGTTAACTACTAGGTTAATTGCAATTGTATTAAAAGACAAACGGATATTTAGGATATAAGGATATGCATGTATTAAAAGCAATACTTAAATATCAAAGACAATCTATGCTACAAAATTTCAACCCTAATATTAAAAGATGACACAAATTAGCCGATTAATATTCTAAAAAAATGGATCATGACAAATAAACACACATCTATCTTGCCATATATACAAGAAAATTGCCATGGACTCTAATATTAGTGTATATTATCTGGATATTATTGTAAGGAGTAACAAACCCAACAAATAATATATATAGATGTAACAAACCTATGTTTAAGGACAGACATGCTTTTGAAAGATTTGGTTAAAAAAAAAAAAAATCACATCAAAAATAAAAATGACAGTTGTATAAAAAGAAAATAGGGCACTTGGCGTAACAATATATAATGTTCGATATCATTTCAATTTTCAAGCAACAATCATAAACATAATCATTCGTTTCATTGCTTGCGATAACATCATGAAGATGTCCATTCTCTTTACCTTTATCACCTTCACATTTGGCTTCATAGGAAGTGTTGTTTCAAATGCCCATTCTCTTCCTTATGAATCCATTTTCAACTTTGGTGACTCACATAGTGATACCGGAAATGCTGCTAAGTACGTCCCATTTTTGACGAAAAATAGTCCTTATGGCTCAACATACTTCAAACATCCAGCTGGGCGCATGTCTAATGGACGGCTAATCATTGATTTTATAAGTATTTTTTCTTCAAGTGGTTTAATAAAAAATTCTTTGTGCAATAACAATTAAAAAAAAAATATTTACTATCATACTTCAATTGTTTAAGAATATACTAACGCAGAGTCATTTTAATGATAGCTGAGGCATACGGATTGCAAACTCTGCCGGCGTATTTAAATCTGACTGAAGGCCAAAACATCAAGCAAGGAGTAAATTTTGCATTTTCAGGTGCACCTGCACTTGATATGAAATATTTCATTAAAAAGGGATCTGGTAGACCATCATCAAACGCATCATTAAGTGTTCAACTCGATTGGTTTAAGAGCATCAAATCCTCCCTATGTAAAGGCAAAGAAGGTTTACCAAAGCTCCTTTAATAAAGCTTGTAAAATATCTAAAAAATTTGTTAATATTGTTAACAATTTTTGTTCCTTTTTTATGACACAGAGTGTGATAGTTACTTCAAAAAATCTCTATTTCTCGTGGGAGAGATAGGCGTGAACGATGTTGGTGTGTTTATTGCACAAAAAAATACCGTTGCTATTCAAGAAATATTTCCAGTTATTATTGAAGCAATTACAAATACCACCACGGTATGTTATATTAAATTTAAGTATTGAAACGTTATCTTCAATTTCAATCCTTTAATCTATCTTTGATTATAAAGATCGCTAATTAAATTGTGATTTTTGAATATATGTAACAATTTAGTTTTTCTATTTGATAGGCACTAATAAAAGAAGGAGCAACGGAGCTCGTGATACCAGGAATCTTTCCAATTGGATGTAGTTCTGACGTTTTGGCAACTACACAAAGTGATAACAAACATGATTATGATAAATTTGGGTGCTTGAAAATTTATAATACTTTGATTAAACAATACAACAAACAACTCAAGCAAGCCATAAAAACATTGAGGCATAAGAACCCTCATGCCAAAATAATATATTTTGATTACTACAATGCTGCCAAACGCTTATTTCAAACACCCCAACAATATGGTGCGTAGAGTTTTTGTTTTATTTTATTAAACGAATAATTATTTTATTAGATATACAACTACAACTAACTATTAGGTATACAATTAGCTAATTAGTTGTAGTTGTGTATCTAATCTATTTTTATATGACTAATTCTTAACAAAATTGTTTAACCATACATGTCATTTTACATATGTATGTCAATGGTGTAGGATTTTCTTCTGGGAAGAACGAGACTTTCAAAATATGTTGTGGAGGTGGGGGTCAACCTTACAATTTCGATGTACGTATGTTCTGCGGAAGTCTTGCTTCAACCGTTTGTCACGACCCTTCAAAACATATAAACTGGGATGGACCTCACTATACAGAAGCAGCTTACAAATCAATAGCAAAAGGAGTAATTGAGGGTCATTTTGCATACCCTTCACTCAAATCCTCTCCTTTCAAGATAGCTTAGAATGAAATACAAACAATGAAAAAAATACTTCTTTTAATTAATTCCGAATAAAATCAAGTTAATGTTACATTTTTTAGGTGATGCTATTATATACATATGAAACAAAGGGTTTGATTGTATCAAGATAAAAATATTATTATGCAAAAATATTGATTTACCTTAATGCAAAAGTGTTCTTGTTTAGATTTAATTTTCATTTACAAAAAGTATGACATAAAAAAATTAGATCAAATTATTAGATGTTCCGAGTAACTTTAATGCAGAGAAAATTAATTATCAAATTCTTGAACTAAATTAAATAATATATACAAAGAACTGTTCGATCGGCAGTCACAACTGCAAATTATTTATAACCAATAACTAACTTATATTATATGAGGTACACATAAATAAGATAAGTTTGAAATAAGAAATAAACTTAATAAAAATTGTAACATTGCATATGCAGCATTGGTCAGCCGCAACAATAACGAGTAAGCAATAGCACAGTCCCCCACTTCCCTCCCTTACCCTATAAATAAAATAAAAAAGACGTGATTACTTTAGTAATAAATATAAAAATTATTATAATAATATCTATATCATTATGTCCAGATTTTGTGCATAGCAAATAACACACTGTACACAATTTTTATTGATCACCAAATAATGAATAACACACTAAATTATACTAATAATGGTAATATATATAAAAAGATCATAACCCTGTTTTGAGGCGAGCCAATTAAGGAAGATACGGTGCTAGTTCTCTTGTGAATATGCACATGAGCACCACCTAACAAGTGGAGCCTTCCCCATCGTCCGATCGACAATAATCAAAATCACTATTTGGACCTTCTTCTATATTGCTCGCAAAAGTTGTTCCCTCTATAATGCACAGTTATGGTTCTCTTATGTGTGCTTGTCCATGTGCTGAAGCCCTAATACAAATCAGAAAAAACTTGGACCTCATGGGTTCAATTTAGCCCAAAAAGAAGAAAACAAAAACAAAAATCTATCTTAGACCTCGACAAAAAGTAGGTCGTTTATTTGTTTTTATCATTATTAACATTTTTATTTTATTAACTATTTAGGAAATACATTATCTTTATCATTATTAGGATTGATTTTTATTTATCTTTATCGTTATAAACATTGATTTCGTACCAAATACCTAGGATATCTATTTGATTTAGAGTTTCTTTAGTTTGAATATTTTAATGACTATATATTGGATCCATTATTATTAATTGAGAAAGATTAATATAAGAAATAAGTTAAAGAATTTTCTTGTCTGTCTTTTCTCTACTTCTACAAATTCTTCTTGATACTTCTTCTATTTCTTCTGAACCTGTTTCTTATTCTTGGTTGAGATATTTTAATCCTACCACTAACACTAAAACTAAATATTTTTATAAATCTTTCTGGCCATTTAATTTTGATAAGTGTCTTTTATCTTCCGCAAAGTGGATAGGAGGATTTCTTGTGTTACGCGGCAAGTAGTTTTTTTTGGCTTATTACTTTGTTCTATTTAGATTAAGGCTTGTTATATTCTTTTGTTATTCCTTTTGCTTTAACTTATTGAGCTTTTTTAGTTGTTTTAATGAAGAAGAAAAGTTTTCGTACTTACATTTTTGTATTCACTTTATACATGGTTACATACGTTAAGATATTTGGTTACACACGTAGAAGTTTTGTAGAATTTTTATTTTTACGTTGTAACCACATATTTTTACATGTGTAACCACCAAATTCGAAAAGACATAGTAACAAAAAAATAACTAATGTAACCACTTTTTTTAACGTACGTAACCAATATACACAGTAACAAAAAAAACTAATGTAACCACTTTTTTTTACGTACGTAACCAAAGAGTACATTAAATACAGAAAATTGTGAATACAAAAATCAAGACTTTTTAATGAATGTTAACTTTGGGCTAGATTTTCTCTTTTTAGTTTTCTAATTTTTCTTTGGTCTAATGCTATATTATTTTCTCTTCGAAACAAGCATTTTGCCTTTCTTTAAGGAAGTATTTAGCTCTTAGGTTCAAGTTTAGAGCTAGTATATATAGATCTAGTTTGCTAATATATAGATCATGATTTTTCAAAATAAGAATAAAACTTAACAAATAACAAAGATCTAGACCGGGAACGACTCTTGAAATTTTGAGTATTTGTATCCATCTTTTATTCTTATCAATTTCCTTTAAAATTATATACTAAAATAGTTCCTGATTTTGTATTTTACAAGTCCCTCGCGAAATCAGTCATTTTAGTCCCTAACTTTCACTATATTATTCATTTTAGTCCTTGATTTTCAGGGACTAAAATGAATGATTAAATAATTTAGGGACTAAAATGACCTGTAAAATATAAAGTTAGGGACTAAAGTGACTTATTCGCACAAAGTCAGGGACTAAAATAAATTATTTTCACAAAGTTAAGGACTGAAACGGTACATCACTCATTTGCTTTATGATTGAAATAATTATTAGGAAAAAAGTCATAGGATAAATTTATATTTGCTAAAAAATCCATTCCTCGTATAGGTGTCACAATGCTAAGTTCTTCTAGAAAAAAAATCTGAAAAGTAAAAGACCAGTTTATTTGTTTACAAATGAAAAATATTACAACCTTTAACATTAGGTGTATATAATCTCGATCTTCTCATAGTTCGAGTGCTTAAAAATAACCATAATGATGACAAAACCAAATAATATTTTAAATTTTTGTACGCTACAAAATTTCAACCATAATATTAAGTGATGACTCAATTTAGCTGGCCTATATTATGAAAAAAATAGGTTATGAAAAGTAAAAACATTTTATTAGACCATATAAGGAAATTGCCATGGAATCTAATATTAGTATATATTATCATATAAGGAGTTGAATACGAGCCTCAACAACCAAAAAAAACCAAAATAATAACACAACAAATGATACAAGAGTAACAAACCTATGTTCAAGGACAAACACGCATTTGATAGAATTGGTTAAAAATAAATAAAAAATCACATTAAAATTAAAAATACAGTTGTATCGAAAAAAGATAGGATAATTGGCGAAACTATATATAATGTTTGATTTCAATTTTAAAACACCAACCATAGATCGATATAATCAATTTTTCTCTAACTTGTGATAACATCATGAAGATCTTGTTTCTCTTTAGCATTATCACCTTCACATATGGCTTCCTTGGAAATGTTTCAAATGCCAATCCTCTCCCTTATGAATCTATTTTCAACTTTGGCGACTCTTACAGTGATACCGGAAATGCTGCCAAGTATGTTACGTATTTGAGAGAAAATAGTCCTTATGGCTCAACATACTTCAAGTATCCATCCGGGCGTATGTCCGATGGACGACTAATCATTGACTTTATAGGTATTTTTTCTTCAAATAGTTTGTTTGAAATTTCTTTGTGCAAAAAAATAAAAAATAAAAAATACAAAAGTTACCTTTGTGATCGTTGAAGAATGTAATAACTCGTGGTCATTATAATTGTAGCTAAGGCATATGGATTGCGAACTTTGCCACCATATTTGAATCTCACTAAAGGCCAAGACATCAAGCAAGGAGTAAATTTTGCATATGCAGGTGCACCTGCACTTGATATGGAATATTTCATTAGAAAAGGATCCGGTAGACCACTGACAAACATATCATTAAGTGTTCAACTTAATTGGTTTAAGAGCCTCAAATCCTCCCTATGTAAAAGCAAAGAAGGTTTTGCCAAGTCTCCTTTAGTAAAGTTTGTAAAATATATTAAAACTTTGTTAAAATGGCTAACAACTTTTGTTTCTCTTTTATGACCCAGAGTGTGATAATTACTTCAAAAAATCTCTATTCCTAGTGGGAGAGATAGGTGCGAACGATATTAACACGTTTTTCGCACAAAAAGATATTGTTATTCAAGAAACATTTCCTATAATTATTGAAGCAATTATCAATACTACCACGGTATGTTGTATTAAATTGAAGTATTGGAATGTTAACTTCAATTTTAATAGTGTAATTTATCTTTAAATATAAATATAACTAATTAGATTGTGGTTTTGATTATAAGTAACAACAAATTATTTTTTTATTTGACAGGCACTAATAGAAGAAGGAGCAAGAGAGTTAGTGATTCCAGGAAGCTTCCCCGTAGGGTGCAATTCTGTTGTTTTGGCAACGATGAAAAGCAATAACAAAAATGATTATGATAAATTTGGGTGCTTGGAAATTTATAACAGTTTGATGAAACAATACAACAAGCAACTCAAGCATGCAATAAAGATATTGAGACATAAGAACCCTTACACTAGGATAATATATTTTGATTATTACACCGCTGCCGAACGCTTATTTCAAGCACCCCAACGATATGGTGTGTTGAGTTTTTTATTATATTTTATTAGATGCATAACTTTTTATTTGACATATTCTCGTCAAATTCATCTAAACATTCACATCATTTTATGTATATATGTTAATAATGTAGGATTTTCTTCCGGCAAGAATGAGACTTTTAACATATGTTGTGGAGGTAGGGGTCAACCCTACAATTTTAGTATAACTATGTTCTGCGGAAGTCATGCTGAAACGGTTTGTCCTGACCCATCAAAATATATAAATTGGGATGGACCCCACTATACAGAAGCAGCTTACAAGGCAATAGCAAAAGGATTAATTGAGGGTCATTTCACACACCCTCCATTGAAATCCCCTCCTTTCAAGATAGCTTAGGATGGAACAAGAGCAATAAGAAAATATTTCTTTTATTTAATTTCAAATAAATTTCAATTAAAGTTTTTTTTTAGCAGTGCTATTAGATACATGCTATGAAACAAAGGATATGATTGTATTAAGATAAAATTGTTTTTCCAAAAATGTTGATTTGCAAGTATTCTTGTTGAGATTTAATTTTTATCTTATAAAAGTGTGACATAGAAAAATAGATAGCATTATTACATGTTTTGAATAACTACTTTTTTATAGTAACTTAGTGGATATGCTACTGACATATTAGGTAAAGGTAGAGGTTATGTTCAAAATTCTCTCTTTTTCTGCCTAAACAAATAGCTGATAATAAAAAATATATCTTCTCAATAACTTCAATGCAAATAACATAAACACATAAGTCAAATAACTTGAGAGAATCTCTACTCCGTAATAATTTATAGCACCAATATACAAAGATTATAACCCCCGTTATTGAATCGATCGAGCCAAGGAAGATACGATAATCAAAGACACAATAATATTAACGCATGCTTGTTGACTGCATGTTTATGTTAAAGACGTTAGTGCATTTTTTTTATCAGTAGATCTTTATGCTTTAAAGAATGGGTTTATAATTTATGCTCAAATTTCCATTTACATCGTACACATCAATTTATTTAGTGTGCATATATAAGAGTATAATGATTATCAACACCAGCTTTGCATGTTTGCAGGACATGAGATCCTTTATTATTTATAGTTTATAGACAGAAAAAAAGAAGGATATGTGATCAAATTAGAAAATTTAATTACGCTAAGCGCGAGTAAAACCTACCTGCTAGGTAACCAAAAGCAGAAATCATTTGTCCACAAAGTTTGATATATTTTCAAAGCGTTGGCTAAATATCAATTATCACAAGATTTGTCAAAGTCATGTATGTGACATAGGGCTCATCTCATTGCAAATTAAAGACAAGAAAATTCTTTAAATAATATTTGTGATTGTAAAACTTCAACTATACATACATTCCATTTTGACATTATCAAAGGGGATACGTAAGTGAATTAAATTCAACTTGGAAAAATAAAAAGTTTCAACTAGCTAGCTAGGTTTTATTTTCTTTTTTTTTTGCTGTAAATTGAGAAGCCTAGAAAAAATGCAACCATAATTAACCATTTTAATTCTTTTTGTCTAGTCAAGAGAATCTTAGGTGAGATTAATTTTAAGTCGAGAACTTTCACATCATAATTGCGTTAGTTTTTCATCCACAAAACACGAACTCGAGGAAAAAAAAGCTAGGAATCCCATATGGGGCCAAAGGCTGCAATTCTAGCATCTTTGCATGCATTAACAACATCTCTACTCCCTTGTGGATTACTTGTAACAATAACCACTTCAGCATTCCATTTCTTCGCAGCACTTACACTCAATTCAGACACGTTTGGCCTTCCCAGCACACTAGTATCATGAACTATCACTTTCTCTTTTGGGTACCCACTTACCATTTCACTTATTTCCTTTCCAAAGTTTTGTTCAATCCCCTTAGCCACCCAAAGCAAGAACACATTTGTGTTACACTGCTGCAAAAGGAAAGAAAGAAACACGCAAATTCCTGAACCAGTGGCCACCAACAAGACCCTATCGTACATGTTCACTAGGTATGGGAGTCCCGCGAAGTGCACTTGTCGAACCCATAGATGCTTTGGAGGGTTTGAGACTAAAGATTTTGTGAAATCACCAACTGCACCTGCTAGCATCATGTGCTCTTTTTTCCCATCTGAGATTATACCAAAGGCATGCCATTCAGAAAGAGGAGAGGGACTAATTCTTCCTAGTATTCCAGCTTTTATTCCTCCTTCGAACTTTATGATCGAGGCATGGCCAGAAGCAGAGGAGATTTTTACAGGAACACGTCTTACTGTTAACCATGGGATTATTATAAGGATTGTGATGACCACTGTGAGCCAAAACTCTTGTCTTTTGATCAACCTTGATCCGATTTCATGTGAGTATGATTTTGTTTTAGGGTCATAAGATATTGTGAGAATAACGAAAACCCAGAGGAGAGACAGAGCAGTCCATCCAGCGAAACGATGACACCTTTCAAACACATTGTGATGAAGATGACGAACTAGTGGGAATGCAGCCAAAGAAGAGAGACAAAGAAGGCCGAGAATTGCAGAGGAAACTCCAATAATCTCAGACGAAGTGTTTTCTCTGTCTTTAAGAGTGAGTATCAATGCATAAACCAACCATGCAATTGAAGAAACGCCACAACCACTATGAATCCCTCCTACACTCTGTAGAAGAGATGTTGTAGCTGTTTTGATGAAAAGAGGCACCCATGACCTCCCAAGGATTTTGACTGCGAGCCAAAAGATGACTCGCAAAAAAGCCTCGCTTCGACACAGGGTCAAAGCGAGTATATTCCCGATGGAAAACAGAGCAGCTCTGTTTCTCGCGTAAGGAAAATGCCCTGTAGCTGCAAGAACCAAACCGGTAACGTTAACGATCAAGCAAAGCGTGAAAAGCCGCTTGTACACCGTGAACAAACCTTGATCGAGAAGAATCACCGACAGTCTCGATTCGTTCTTTTGCGAAGGTTTGGATGGTTTTTGTTTCTCGGGCTGGATGATTGGGGGCAGAGTGTCCTGTTTCTCAATGTCAGTGATGATTTCTTGATCATAATCGAGATCATCTTGGTCATGGAGATCGAGGTCACAGAAATGGCTACTGGTTTTGCTATTGGTTCTTTGAAGTGAAGAAAGGTTAGGGAAGACTCTGGAAGTGGCGAAAGGCCAAAAGCGTTTACTGTGTGAAGATGATGTTGTAATGGAGAAAGGATCAGAGTGAGGTTTGACCTCAAAGGCAACGCCTCTGCAGCTTGAGAATCTTACTGGGGTTTCCATCTCCATGTCTTGAGTTGGTGGCATCTCAGAATTATGAACAAAATGTTATCCAAATCCAAAGGAAATTGGAAACTTTGGAGGATTAGGTAAAGTGCTTAGTTTGGTTGGTGTGTGGTGTTTCTGTTGATGCAAATAATGATTCTATTTATAGAAGTTAGGTCTCCCAATCGCTGACCCTGCATTCTTGGTCCATTATGTTATATCTTTAACTTTGAAGATGTCAACTAGGTTAATAAATATTCAAAAAAAAAACAGAGATCAATAAATGTACAAATCTTTTACAGTAAGATTAGGGATATATGTCAACTAGACAGGATGAATATTCGTCTCGCATGTACAGTGGATATATACAGATACTCGTAGGTGATATTAAAAATTAATTCATTGAAACATAAAAGTAATATTTAAAATGATACCTCTATAATTATAAAAAAAAAATACCTCTATAATAAAATTTATATTGGAAATTGTATTATCTATTGAAATAAAACTAAAATAAAAACAAATGTCGAGAATATATGATTAACAATTAAAACTTGTATTTTTTCTAACGTTAAAAATTGAATGAACAATTATTTATTTGTAAGATATTCAACCTTCAATAAAATTCTTAATATTTTTATTTATATTATTTAATAAAGAGAATTTATGAAATAAGAGATACATGTCCGTGTCAATATATGTCTTAAAGAAATCAGGATATATCATATATTAGTATAGAGTAACACTATTGTCGCTCTAAAATATTTATTTTTTCTTTCTATTAAATATTTTTAATTTAAATATATTTTTTATATTTTAAACTGCAAAGGAGAACTTCACAGTTCCAAAAGTTAGAACAACATGGATAAACCTTTTCTTTAAGAGAATATTTTTCATAAGGATTCAAACCGGAAACCTCCTTGTGCAGTATCTCCTTACACATTCTCCAACCTTACGAGTTACGAACCTAACGTGCTTCTACTAGACCAAACTCATTTAAATAATTCAAATATATTTATTAACAAATAATATTAAAATATTAATATAAATATTTCTAAAATAATTAAATATGGGTGATAATAAATAAATTAAAGTAACATTAGTCTCACCCTATCATATAGTAATGAAAAATTAAAAGCTAAAGCTCCAAGCCCTAGCTTAGAATATACATTACCAAAATGTTAAAAGATAATAAACTAAGTCATTTAAACATGTTGAAAAAGTTTTAATTATCAGTCTAAGTATAAAAGGCTTTGATTGGAGAGGTTATATTTACTTTGCTAATCATTTTATCTCAAGAAAATTAGTCTTTAAACGTTGATTAGAGAATATGATAGTGCACATCAAATTCATATTTTTGTTGTACAAAGGTAAATATTGATTTTTCTTTGATTGATGAATAATTTTTTAATTAAGTTATTCCATGTAAATTGCTTTCAAAGTTATATTTATTATCTAATGCGTGTTTGAATTACCTTATTTGAAAGAAATAATCACTTATTTTATAAGTTCTATGAAAGAGCTTTTAAAAGATAAACGATCATTTTTCTTAAAATAATTATTTTTAAACATGCACTGATGTTCGTTAATAATGCTTAAAAATAATTGATTTTAAATATGAGTAGAGAAAGTGATTATTTTTTAAGGTGATAATGATGAAGAAGCTATATATATTTATATTATTGATTGTTATATAAATAAATGCTTCCTTTACATTATTCCCTTCTATTACAATTAATTATTGGGATATAATATATATATATATATATATGTATATATATATATAGAGGTCAAACAACCAAGTTATGGAAAAATACATTAATTATAGAAAAAAAGTTTCAGAAAATAGCGGTTATTTATTTAATTTTAGGACTGAAATTGCTTGTTACTAGTTTTTCTGCAAGTTGAGGGGTTGGCGTCTTAATGAAAAGTAGCAATAATTGTGGAGAGTCAATTAATTCCAAAATTTGGTTATAATTTCAAAGTTTCTAAACGAAAAAGGAATAATTCCGCTCCCATCCTTCTCCGCGTTGTTTTCATTGCCCATCAATTCCTCTACTTCCTCATCAACTTATCATCTATCTAATTCTAGACACAATATTAAATCTTTTTACTAAATTTTTTTATAAATCTTTTTATTTAATATTTTTGGATAAATTGTATATAAAAAAAAGCAAAATAGTGTGTATCCAGAAACTATTTTTGGGTACATTAATTATTTGGATATATATTCAAAGTGGTGTAAAATAAAATAAAAAAGAAAGAAAGAAAAAAGTCGTGTTCGAAAATAGGCTCAAAATCATAAATTGAAAAAAGAAAAGTAAATTGTTTTTGTTTTTTTAGAATGAAGGTGTGAATGTGTAAGGTAGTGTAGTGTGAGTGAATGATTCATTTAAGTGACTGATAGGCTCCTCTAACCAAGTTTGACCGTGGCCTGGTCAACGCTAGCTTAGCAATGATCATACTCCCATATGGTCATATATGCATGAGATAGAGCAAATCATGTCATGCGTAGGATCGATGTGATACTTCCATTAATTGTATGGTAACATCATAGATTTTTTTAATCTGTTAAAAGTAACAAATGGAAATCATGATCAGTCACACCATATTTTTTTACTCAAGTGTGCTACTCCCATTTCCACCCTTAATTATATATATATATATATATTTAACAAAGTCAAATTCATTCTATTCTAATCATCGTTAAAATTACAGTAAAGTTTAATTTGGTAATTAATACTCGCTAATAAGTGATAAACGAACGTACCATCATTTTTTTTCTTTCTTCCTTATAAAAACGTGGTGGTGACCTTAAATTGATGCAAATATATTTAAATATATTTTTAATATTTAAATAATTACTGTAGCGAACTTTCGTTTTATTAGTCCTACTTTCAAAATTTTATTTGTTTTTGGTTCTTTATTTCTTTATTAAAAGTTATGTATTTTTAGCCCCCGAATGAACAGGAACTAACTATTGCTACTAAGAGCAGCTATTCAAAACAATTGATGATGTTCATTTTCTTTTTATTACACAATCCTTATTAGACCATGTTATATTTTGTTAACATATTACACATCTTTTAATTTCTTTTTATGTATGGAGCAAAACAATTATTTCCCGTGCATTCGCACGGATTTGTTACTAGTTTTATAGAATAAAACTAAGGTTTGTTATTTTTATTTAGGGATTAAATGTTATGTATTTATCTCATAGGGCTTTGTTAACGTACACCCACTTGCTTTTTATAAGGAGTGTGTTAACAAGCTATAACTTGAAATTTTAAAATACACCCACAAGGTGTAGTTCGCTAACGGACTCCTTTTATAAAATAAGTGAGTGTACGTTAGCAAGCCCTATAGGGGTTTGCTAACGTACACCCACTTGTTTTATAGAAGGAGTGCATTAGCAAGTTATAACTAGATTTTTTAAAATATACTCAAAAGGTGTAGCTTACTAACGCACTCCTTCTAAAAAATAGATGAGTGTACGTTAACAAACCCCTATCTAATACATGGGTTCTAATATGTTTCTTCTATATATGCATGACTCATGTTCATCTACTCTTTACCGATTATGAATAACAGAGTTCATCATAATCAAGTTTAATTTGTGATAATTGGTGGTGATTAAAAGACAAAATAAATTATCACCAAACCACTAGAATTTTTGTTATAAAAAGAACAAATTTGAAAGACAAAGTGGCGCTTTCCACTTGACAAATTGCGCAGTAGCTTTTGAAGGCCATGCTATTCATTCTCATTCTTGATTGTTATATTATATATGAGACGAAGAAATACTGATGACTTTTTGGCGTCCACCATTGTCAACTGCGTGAACTTTAGGGTATTTATTCATATTCCCCAAAGGTGGCTAAATAAGGGAAATAGTCAGCCTCAATTAATTAATTTTAAAATATATTCCTATTAATAAATTCTTCATCATCAATTATAAGATGATGATGTATTTCGATTTAAGTAATTAGATTTTACCATCCAGCTAGCACATGCAATGTAATTCTTGCAAGTTCTCATTTCGACAATGATCGATGCATGTGAAATTTGCTTCGCTTTGCTATGCAAGCTAAGTATTGTTTAGTATTTGGCACGGTCAATATAATAATGTATTTTCGTGGAATTATTCTTGGCAGTACGTGATATTCTAATTAGCAGAAATAATGAACGAATGTGCTTCAAGTTTTATAGAATAGAACCATATTGCTCTTTGTATTTGTATTAGTATTTTACCAAAATTATGGTTGTCTGAATCTCAACTCTCACCTTCATGCTTAATTAATTAAAGAGGACTCCATAAAATAATTAAGAAAAGTGTTTTATGTATAATTACTATTGATCAATACAACTCAGAAGTGTTTCAATTACGTAGTTTAATTGGTGAGCACATGTAGACATGCACTTCTGAGTATGAGATTCATTATTCATCTAGAAAGTTATTTTTATAAAAAAATTAATTGCTATATTAATAAATAGTAATTATATAAAAATTATAGCTTATTAGACATTAATTAACTGCGGGCGACGCGGGGAAGAGAAAATCAGTTGTAATTTGTGAAGGGCCCACAATCAACACAAAAGGAGCAGCATCTTTAGGATCTTGCAGAGTGAGACGTTGGCCTAGTTTTGATTATGGGCCCAAATATAAGAAAGGCCCATAAAGTCCAACATATATTATTATTTGGTAAAAAAAGTCCAACAGATATTTGTTTATGGGACATATAAATCTTTTACAAAATATACTAAAATTACTCCACACAAATTCTTTATGGGCATTAATTAATTTAGGGTATTTTTTAGTTAACAGCTCAAAACTAATGTTTTCATCAAGTTATAAAGATTACCAAAATAAAATTTATCTCTATAATAAAGCCTTTTTTATGAGCATAGTTAGGTTTAAAAATAAATATAATGCTCCAATAATTTGAAACAAATTAAGCAAAACACAAGTACTGTTACTTATCCCTACTCATTGGATCAATTAAGTTATATATTTTTGGTACAAGAATCAATCAATTTAAGTATATTAGATTCACAGAAGCGGATTATTTATTAACTGACAATAAGTCCATTCATAAATCTCACAAATCAAATAGCCCAGAAAATAAATCCAAAGCAACCGCGCGGCAGAGGAAGTCCGGATCTAATAATAACTCATAATGTAGACAAGGAAGGAAGGAAGCAATCCCAAATTGATAAGGGATATTTTATTTAATGAATCAAAAATGGTCATCCTCGTGATCCATCAGTTTCCAGGAACCATCAGGTTGTTGAACCATACCCTTATTCTTCTCAACCCTCCACGCCAGCGGCACTAGGTACTCATCTTTCAAACTATCCGTTGTCTTATTCACAAGCGCAATGTCACGATTCACTTCCAATTTGAACCCTCCTTCGCTCCCTTGCGTTCCCGCCACTCCATGCAAGTATGCCTCTAAGTTATGCCAGCTCGAAGGGTTCCCCGGACTCTTCAGGTACATCGATTTCCGTGTATCGATCTTTAACTCTTCTCCCACGTCAGAGTACCCGACGAGGGGATAGTTTGGAACTATGTCTAATTCGTTTCGGATGCGTAAGGCTTTTAGATCCTTGTGTGAAGAAAATATCTTGTGGAAGTTTATGTCACCGACTCTTGGACTCGCGAATATGATGGCGGTTACGGGAGAGGCCTTAAAAGACGGATCGGTTGGTTTGTTGTAACCGTTTGTAATGATGTCAACGGCATTGAGGGTCGCGATTGCTGCACCTAAACTGTGCCCTGTTATTGTTATGCTTATTTCTTCGTTTTTGTATTTCTCCACCAGCCTTCTCAACTCACTCACCACCTGCATGAGTGTTTCAAGCAAAAAGAAACATGAATTAATTAATTAATTAATTAATGAAGTGCGTGTATATGAATTGAATTACCTGGTCTCTGGCACTGGTCTTATTGAAGGGAGAACGAGGGTCATCAGAGGTGTAAATAGAGTACCAACCCTGATGAACCTTAGGCTTATTCTTATCGTTCCCAAAAACTTTAGGAGCAGGAACCAAAATAAACTCAAGATCATTAACCCATTCCAAAGTCTGAACCGTCCCTCTCCACGCAATCACAATGTCCCTTCTCCCCAACGCGGCCTTCCCTTCATCCGTAGCCACCGCCACGTACCCAATCCAATTCGATTCCTTACTCCACGCCTCCCTCGACAGCGACTTTATTATAAACGCTTCCGGAAGATCGATCTCTGACGTGGCGTACACAAACTTGGTAACCGAATACTTGAAGGGGTTCCCGTTTTCCAAAGCGACCTTAGAGAAGAAATCCCTCTTGGCGTAACGGCTACTCCCGGCGTACTTGGACGCTTTCTCGGTGTTGAAGGCGTCGTAAGTGGCTTGAGCCATTTCGCCGTAGTGGATGATGTAGCGACGGAGATCTATGTCGAGGGGATCTAGCATACCTTTCCAGTGATTCTCGCCGCTCAGTTGTCGCCATTTTTGAGCTATGCTGCCGCTGCTGCTCGACATTTTCTTCTTCGAGGAGATACTACCGCACCCGAACCACCTCATGATCATTGCTGCTACTGCACGTAGTTTTATATTTGGAACCGCAGAGGACTTGACTATCATGTGTAATTAATTAACTCCCTGATAAACTAATTAACGATGGCAGGCTTTGTTATGGTTCGCCATTTAATTTCTCCGTAGCTCTAACCAACAATATATATATAATAAGGCTCAAACTGGATCCAGCCATCCAGGATATATAGATGTGTTTCCATGTGGATCCAATAATACAGTCTTCTTCATTCGTTTATTTTTTCTTTTAAGTATTCACAAATTACTAATTTAAAAAATAGATTAAATAATGTTATTTTTATTTATATATATACTGTTGAGTTGTCAATGTTCTGACTTCTGATCTACTTAACAAATAAAAATGAGACCCACGAAATTGGAGATAATAAAATTTACATTTCTTTTAAATTGTATGCACCCAGTTTTTTTTATTAAAATAAGTTTCTTGAATGCTATTTTAATTTATGCTTGAGCTGAAGTTAATGCTAATTTTATTGATAAAATAAATAAAGAATAAGACTAAAAAAATGAAGACAAAATTTACATTTTTTTAAAATTTGTATGCACTCAATAAGATTACTTTAAGGGCTTGCTTCATATCTATTTTAGAAAAGAATTTTTTATTTTTAAAAATAAGAAAACTAAAAAATCTGTTTCACATGACTAATAAATTTTATAAAATATTTTTTTAAAACAATATGTGTTTTTCAATTTTTTATAACTAAAGTTCTGAAACATATAAAATTTGTTTTAGTTTTTATTTTTTTGAATTTGCACACTAATTCACATTAAAAACTCATTTCTCTATTTTTGAAAACTATTCTTGAATACTAATTTATAAAATAGTTCTGAACAATTAAAAATTAAAACTAAATCAAACAAAGTCCTAAGTCTTTTTAATTGTTTATTTTTAGTGAACATTGCCTCACATTACAAAACATTTTAATTTATATACACATACACAAATATGAGACCAGGATTCTACTCAGGCTTTTATCAACATATATATTTAAATGATCCAATTATTTATTAGTGATAGGGTTTTATTTGTGTTGTTAAAATAACTAATAAGGCTTCTATAATAATAATAAAAATAAATAAATAAATAAATAAAAAGTCAGGCTTACGCTAGTTTGGTGTTGTTATATGAATTGAAGAGTTTCTGATATGTCAGAGTGCCAGCAATCCATGGTGCCAATATTATAATCTATCTGTCGTCAAATCTTTTAAACAAGTGAGGAAAGATAATGGTGTGAGATTATAAACGAACTTAATTAGTGAGTATTATTAGTGTATAAGTATACTTCTCGTATCCGATCCGGATAATAAATAAAGTCAAATTAATAATATTTGTTTGTTTTTTCCGCAAACCATGGCACGTGTGATCGAGCAATTTTAATTTAAATTTCGAAGAAACTGTATTCTTTGAAGTAACATACATTTTGTTATCTTATCTTATCCGAATGGTTAATTAATTATTATTCAAGATTGAAGGCTTGCAAGGCATTCTAAAATTTGGCGGTGCCTTCACCCAAAAATACAGAATTAGCTTTGTCATTCAATTAGAATTAGGTAGAACTAGCTAGGAACCAAAATAACAAAATATACTAACATACATATAGATCCAGCTCAAAAATGTCAATATGTGTTTATTTTCGCAACTTCAATGCTGCAAGCAAAGGCTCTGCCCGTTTAGTAAAAAAATTTGTACATGTCGCTATTCATTCACATCTTATTTATAATTTATATTATTAGTGTCAAATTTTTTAAAATATAAAAGAGAAAAGAACAAATAAACATAATTAGTATAAGTAATTAACTGATTATAAATTAAATCTGTATATGACTTTAATAATGTGCATATATCATTTCTCACCCATTTAAGGGATATTTGTAGGAACGGCAGTGAAGTCAGGGTAGGTACTTTCCTCTTAACTTGTCTTCAAAGACCATTCCTGTCTTGATGTCACGTTCCTGGTCCCACAGGAAGCTTGTCCTTACAAATATTTTACCTATAATATTAATTTCTAAACAATTCTGATTTCTAAACTCTAAAATTAACTTCCAATCAAATGTAATGTTTAAATAAAGTTATTTTTTGAGGTTAAAGTTTCGTTCAGTTTTCCTGGTTCTAGCAACAGGCCAGGTATCTCCACATAAAGGGGCAACCTTATTTGAGTTTTAACGTGTTTTAAAATGTAAGTAAAAAAAACTTTAAAAAATAAACATTATATGATAATTTCAAACTTTTAAAACATAATTTAACGGCTAGAAAAATATCCTAAAAAATTCTTTGATATATTTATTTCAAAATTATTTTTTATCAAAAATAACTAAATACAACGATATAATGTTAAAAAGGTATAATATATAGAATATTAATTTTAAATTTTAAATGGATAGATGAATAAGAGTTTTTTTTTTTTACGGGAAATACATAAAATAAACACTTGAAAGAAATGGGCAACCAAAATTAATTTTTTAAAATCTTATGTTTAAATATTTTCAATTTAAAGTGTGTTTGACGACAATTATCTGAATATAGTAGATAAAAATACTTTTTGCTACTAGAAAAAAAAAATACTTTAAACTAAAGTTTGCTAAACTCAAATTGATCCCGACTTTCTTCTACTAAATCAACTTTTAAAATCATTTTAATTACAAATTGATGAGTGAGTGAATTTATATAAACTGAGAATCAAATAAGTTAGTACATTTTTATATATACTAGAAAGTATTTCTCTCCAATAACATGTTTCACAATGGAGCTTTATTTATTATCCCTTTAAAAAGACTTAACGCGTTATAATTGAAAAATATATCTAATATAATAACAAGAGAAAATAATATAATCTTAATTTCAATTAGGTGTCAGAAGGGATACATGAATTATGGGAGATGGGATTCCAATGCATGCGATATATAGTATTATAAATGAGATGCTTGCAAATTGAATAAGACAGGTATTATTGCAGATGCTTTGCTGTGACTTGTCTAAATTAACAATGCTAAAATAGGGGTAAGGTCAACAAATAAGAGATAATATACCTTTAGGACACGTTAGGAACCACCAACATTTTGTCCCTTTCCACAAAAGTTTTATCCTAATTAGGAATTACATTAAGAATATTCTTAATGTATTGTAACCTGTAAAGCATTGGTGGACCTAAAATTCGGAGTTATGATGTAATTTAATTAAAAATAAAATAAATAAATAAATAAATATAATTTTAGAGTAATTGATGATCTTCTTTATCCTTGAATTGTTTGATCTAATGAATTAATTTAGTAATATAAAGATATAATTTTTTCTATACAATATGAGTATGAATTTTTAGGCGATCATCTTATATACTCACATGCGACCTAAACTGCACAATTGTTGTCTTTCCTCCCGGCTCAAGAATGGGTAAATGGACTTGCAAACATTTTTCCAATAAGCAAAAAAATAATCCAACTAGGCTTTTTTGTTTGATGATTTGGGTCACTTACACAAAAATAAAAGCAGAATGAGATTAGCATCATCTCTATTATTGAGAGTGGCACCATCCTTTTTATATGTAAAAATCATAAATTTATATATTAAAAATGATGATGTCACACCCAATAAGAATGATGCTAATCACATCCACCAAAATAAAACCCAGAACTCAATGGATTGAATCCTTGGTGGGCCTCAGCCCTCATATATGTGCTTTCTTTTGTTTGTTAATTTAGTTACTTACTAGACCAAAAACTAAATTTGGGTCACTTACACAAAGGCTTTATTTAACACACTTGGATGAATGCCTACTTTTTGCAATTGCTATTTCTACCCACCACCTCTGTATAGACACCAAATAGTTTTCGAATCAGACTTTTTTTTTTTTGAAACAGACAAAAAAAAATGAAATTTTTAAAACTAATTTTTTATCACTTTCAGAAATTTGATTTTGAGAAATGGTGATGTATATGTAGAAAAAAATTGCAAAAAGCAACCTCGTTACTTATACTCTTTCTTAAATAGAATCTAACAAGTTCAAGTATGGTGGGATGGCAGTTTATCCTATTCCTTAACTATATGTATGGGGTTCAATTTTCTGTTATTAAAAATTGAGTGACATTTCTGTTGTGATCTAACCTGGCCGGGTTGTAGGACGAGCAAGATGGTCTTCCTTATCAGCAGAGGGCAGTGAGATTGCTTCTGGGTCCTGAGCTCCGGCGGCGGTAGTGTGCACCTGCAAGCACTCCGACGCTCTAAGTCAGTGAGTGAATTAGGGTTTGTGTATATGATAATATATCTTACGTACCTTGCATGGTGCATTATGATAATATTTATAAGGTGAGGTAAATGACCTAATGCGGTCCGTATCGGGCCAAGATCTATGCCCGGACCCAATCCTCATCATCTGGGCCTTGTTAATAAGCCATGTTCAACTTGCCGGGATGCTGGCAGAAACTGGCGGCTTCTTGGCCCGGCATGTAAGCGTCTATCCCGGGTGCCATTATTTTGGTCCACAACAGTTGCCCCCCAAGTCGTCAAGTTCTTCTTGGGACAGGTTGGCGAGTTCATTTGTCATGCCAGGTGGATGTTAGATGGCGATTCTGAGAACGTTACGAGATGACGGTTGGTTTTCCTTTTAGGGCGCGTGTGTTTCACGCCTCCCACTTTGGGCACTGTGCGCGATGATTAGCGTGGTTCTTGGGCCCCACGTTCATTAAGGTGACGTGACGGTTATTACTTGATTTCACCCGTTACATTTTCACCTTTTCCCTTTATTCAAGTTCTTACTCATTATTCTCCTTCGCGCTTCCTATTTTTCATTTCCTGTGAAAGAGAGCTTCTGAAAAACTTTCTTCTTTCTCTTCGTGTTCGTTCGTCAGACTCATTTTCTCATTTTACCCTCGTCTTTCAGGTATTGCTTCTACTCTTTGCTAATTTTTGGCTTTATTCGGCTCTTTCCAGATTCTTGAATTGTTCTATTGCATTCTTCTCCCCCTTTAGGGTTTAGTTGTAGTTTCTGGGTTTCTTTCCTTCAAAAATGGCCGATGGTATTATCATGATGACGAATAGTTCCTCTTCGGAATCGAATGATACCGAACTTCTTGAGAGTTTTGCGAGGGGTCTTCTCAAACATAGGTCTTCTAATGACCCAAACCCTTGTCCTGGTACGCCCTCCGTAGCCAATCTTGACTATTGTGAATCTTGCCATTTTTGGTTTTATCCTTTGTATTCCTGACGAGTAGAGAGTGGGGAATCAGTTACCCAAAGTGTGAGTGGGTCGTTTAACACTTTGAACCCAGAACCTTCTGCTCTTCTTCTTGCTTCAGCCCATCTTCCTGATGAGTATAGTTCTGAAAGTTCTGTGTCTGTCGAACAAGGTTCTCATCGTCGTGCCCTAGTTAATTTCATCTTGGTAGGGGATGAAGTTGAATCTTCCCATCCCGGGGATTCTTTAGGAGATAAAGAGTCTATACCGTCGTCTATGACTCATTCCTTAGATTCTGAATCCGACCCTGCATATGCTCCTTCTTCTTGTAGCCATTCATCCCCGGGATCTGACTCTGCTTTCTCTGATCATGTAGATATGGAATCTGCTCAAGGTGGCATTCCCATCCCGGTAGCTTCTGGTGCTCCGGGGTCCTCTGGTGGTGTACCGGCTTCACCAGATACTGGCGAATGTCCTCCGAATTTTCTGGAGCTGAAGAATATCTGGGGAATGTTGTGGGTTCCCTAGGATATCATCAGGGAGGAGTGTTCGGTAAAAGATGGTCGCCGGCTCAGGAGAGTGGAGAAACATTGGAGGAAGTGCTTTCACTATGGGCCCAACACTCCCGAGACTGACGTCAAAGCCGATCCTTCATCGAACCATAAGTTGATTATCCCGAATAGGAGGGAGAGGATCTGCACTCCAGCATCTGAGGGTGAAGGTTCCTATATCATGATGCTGGAGTCTTTGTGGCATCAGCTAAAAATTAGGTTCCCTTTTTCTGACCTCCAGATTGAAGTTCTGCATCATCTCCATCTTGCTCCTACCCAACTTCATCCCAACGTTTGGGGATTCCTCCAAACCTTCGAGGTCTTCTGTTGGGCTCAAGGCTGGCATTGTTCTTCAACCTTATTCCTATACATCTTTGGTGTTTATCATGGTCCCACGAAGAAGAATTGGGTGTCCCTCCAACATCGTTCCAGGATCCCTCAACTATTTGTCCCTTATGAAGAGTCCTTCAAAGCCCATAAGGACATTTGTGTCAAGGTCGTCCCACGGACCAAAGATTGTACCCCCTTCTGGATGGGGAAGGATAAGCAGCCCCTGTTTCCGCTTTACTAGACGGAAGATCATTTTCAGAGGGTGTTATCCTTGAAGGAATTAGAGATTGGCTTCCTAGAAGAGGAAGACCAACTAACCTTCAGGAATCTTTGCGTCTTTGTCGAGCAAGGGGGGATTCCCATTCATTGCAAAGATGTGATAGGAGTATCCCGCCACGACCAGGCGACCTGCTTATGCAGGGATTTTCCTTTATTGTGCAATGTTGTTGTGTCTTTTCCTTGTTTTAGTTATTTTGCCTTAACTGACAAGTGTATCTTTTTCTGCAACCGAGATCATGGCCAACTATGCCATCCGTTCTCAGAAACGAGATGCTAAAGGAAAAGGAAAGGTTGGTACTTTAAGTCCACCTCCTTCTCCCGCTCCAGTTCCTGCTCCTATCCCTGTAGTTCCTACCGGGATTAGAATCTCGGACGCGGTTCCTGCCAAGGGAGCTTCTCCTGTTAAGAAATCTGTTCCTCACTCCTCTGGAGCCGAGATGGCTAATGTGCAGCCAAAGCGTCATCGTCTTACCAAGTCCGGTATGCTTTCATCTTTTGGGGTTTGTAGTTGTGTAAGATTGTGTGTTACTTTCTTATTATATTATTTAGTTCAATTTGTAGGTGACCAGCCTGTGGATGCCCAAGGGGCTTCTGCCGGGATGAATCCGGTTTTGATGGCACCCTTCTCTACTCCCTCTTCTGCCTAGGAAGGATTCCAGTCGCCCTTGGTTAAGTTCCAACATGGGGATTTTTTCACAAAGGGTGGAACCTCTACCATGAAGGTATATGTTTTGTCATTTGGTCTCGTTACTGTATGATGATTAATCTCGGCAGACATATGTTTAATGTCTTCTTGTTGTTTTCGTCTCTGTAGGAGCAAGCCAAATCCCTTATGGGCTGGACGGCTATGAGTATGGCTATGCTCCAACACGTTCATGACCAAGCAGAAGACATGGGCCAAGCTTTCTCTTTAAGGGCTCAGCTGCGGGATCTCCGAGATGACATGGAGCTCAAGGATGCCTTGATCCAGAGTGCCAAAGAGTCTGAATCTCGGGCCAACCAGGAGCTTGTTTCTCTAAAGGAAAAAATTGCCCAGATGGAGGGGGATTTTGCCAAAGAGAAGAAGCGGACCGCCAGCTTAGAGTTGGAGAAATCCAAGTTGAAGGAAGAGGTTTCCGGGCTGAAGGCTAAGATAGATGAGGATGATTCTGCTCTTAAGCTTCTTCAGTCCGAACTCCTGGGGTCGGCTTCCAAGTTCCATGAGGTTTAGGTGGAGCTGCGGGATACTCAGGAGAGATTGGACGAGGCATACCGTGATATGGACACTACAGTGGATGATTCTTACCGGGATTGTGTGAAGACTCTTCAATTTTTGAATCCCGGGGTAGAGTTGAACACCCGTGGTCTCTGCAAGTATCACGGTATGAAGGATGGGATGTTTATGGATTTCCATGATCCTCATAATCCCGTGCCTCTTGATCCTGCTGATCCCAGATTGGAGCCATTCGACTGTAGCACTCCTCCTCCTTCCTCAGATCCCATGCCGGAACCCGAAGTTGCAGATGCTGGAGGGGCTAATTGATTTATTTCTATGTTTTTGTATTTCTTTTGTTTTTATTTTGTAATTCTAATAGATAATTCTATATCGAATGTAGATTTTATCGTTAATCCTTACAGACAATTTTATATTGAATGTAGACTTTGTCGTTCTAACCTTCCGAGATATTCTTTATGCATAGCTTTGTTTACTTTTCGTTCATGTGCCTTTTTACATCCTGCTTACCGTAGAATTTTGTCGTGTCTTTTTAATTATTAGGGTACATCCGTGATGACACCCTTTTAACTCCTTAGTAGGAGGGAAAGTAGTTTGTACTTTCTCTAATTTTGTTGAGGTGTAGCTTAGGTTTATGCTTTCTTTTTGTTGCATTTCTATATGTCGTTGAGGTGTAGCCATCTCGTGATGCCTCTAACTCTCGCTTGGCATGAAGATTTTTCATGCCGTTTGAATTGTTAGGGATACATTCGTGATGTCCCCCTTTTAACTCCTCAATAGGAGGGAAAATATTTTGTACTTTCTCTAAGTGTGAGTTGAAGTGTGACCTTGATGGTGCTTCATGCTTCTTTTTGGCCAGGGTTAATCCGTTTAGGATCCCTATTGAGTCTGTAGCAGAGAATTACCCATGATGGTATCTCAACTCATTATTGGCCTTGCATGTGTGTCGGTTTTTGTTTGCTGTCGACGTCTCGATCTCGGATTATTTGTATTTCTCATACTTTCTTCCGATCTGCTTGCTATTAAGAATTGAACTAACTTGTTTATGTCAGAATAAATGGAATGCAACTTTATTAATGCTAAGAAGAAAATAACAAATGGGGGCCTCGTTAAAACCTCTAGCAGTAAAACCCTCCTTAGGGATAAAACCTGCTACAGGAAAAAGAGTGCCCCTTTATTACAAAAACTGTAAATTACATAGCTTAGCTATAATAGCGCTTTAAGTCTGCGACATTAAGTGTCCTAGGCATCTCTTTTCCCTTGAGAGTTTCTAAGTGATATGTTCCGTTAGCTGCGATGGTCTTGACCCGGAATGGGCCTTCCCAATTCGCTCTAAGCTTCCCGTCTTTAGCATTGCGGTTTCCAATGCTGGCTCTTCTTAAGACTAAGTCACCTGTTTGGAATCTTCTCGGTACAACCCTCAAATTGTATCTCTGTGCTACTTGTTTTTTTCGGGATAACTCTTTGATTCTGGCGGCTTCTCGGATTTCCTCGACTATGTCGGAATCTTCTCTGAGGAGCTGCTCGTTTTCTTGAGCGGGGTACATAACCCTCCATGATAGGTGCCCGATTTCTACCGGGATCACGACATCTGATCCGTATACCATTCGAAATGGAGTTTCTTCGGTGGAGCTATGGGGAGTAGTTCTGTAACTCCAGAGTACTTGATAAAGATCTTCCACCCAACTAGTTCCAGCTTTCTGGCACCTCTTTTTCAAGCCATTAAGTATGACTTTGTTGGCGGACTCTGCCTGTCCGTTCGATTGTGGGTGCTCTACACTGGCAAAGTATTGCTTGATGTGGAGACTTGCTAGCATTTCTCGGAATTCTTTGTCGGTGAATTGGGTCCCATTATCGCAGATAACTTCTGCCGGGATACCAAACCGGCATATTATTTGCCGGAAGACAAAATTCTGGGCTTTAACTGATGCTATGCTGGCTAAGGGTTCCAGTTCAATCCATTTCATATAATAGTCAACAACAACAATGAGATGTTTGAACTGACCTGTGGTTGGAGTGAAAGGTCCCAAGAGGTCCAACCCCCAAGTGTGGAAGGGCCAAGGGGTGGAGATGCTGTGCAGATCTTCAGCCGGGATGTGGAACAATGGACTGTGTTCCTGGCACTTTTGGCACTTCTTTACGTGATCAGCTGCATCTTTATTCATGGTTGGCCAGAAGTATCCTGCTCGCAAGGACTTTCTTGCCAACGATTTTCCACCAATGTGATGACCGCAACTTCCTTCATGAACTTCAGTAAGAACATACCATGTTTCAGATGGTCCAATGCATTTAAGCAAAGGGGTTGATAATCCTCTCTTGAATAATTGTCCTTCTATCACGGAATATCGGGAGGCGTTTTGTACAAGCCGTTTTGCTTCCCGGGTATCTGCCGGGATGGGTCCTTTAGTAATATACTCTATTATTGGAGTTCTCCAATCGTCATTTTCAATCTGCAAAATAGCACAAGGAGAAGGGAGAACTTATTCTATCACTGACTTCAAAGTTGAGGATGACTTGGTACTGGCCAATTTGGAGAGTAAATCAGCGCGACTGTTCTCTTCTCTTGGAATGTGCTTGATCTCGAATTTAGAGAGACCAAGTAAACTTTGTTTGACCTTTGTCAGGTATCTCTGCAACAATGACTCTCTTGCCTGATATTCCCTTTTTTATCTAGGATACTACCAATTAAGAATCCGAACATAAAGTAATCGCGGTAGCCCCTAGTTCTTTTGCCGCACGTATCCCGGCTAGACAGGCTTCATATTATGCTTGATTATTAGAGGTTGGGAATTCAAATTTCAGAGAATATTCTACAGTTACCCCCTCATCATTTTCGATTAGTATGCTTGCGCCTGCTCCTTTGGGGTTTGAGGACCCATCAACATAAATAGTCCAGGATCCTCTTGGCTCCTCCCTAGGATGTGTCATCTCGGCTACAAAATCAGCCAACACCTGCGCTTTGATTGCTTGCTGTGGTTCGTAGGAAATATCGTATTGTGATAATTCTACTGCCCAGGTCATCATCCTACCCGCCAAGTCAGGTTTGTGCAAGATTTGTCTGATGGGATGATTAGTTCTCACCATGATGGGATGACATTGGAAGTATGGCCTCAGTCGTCGGGATGCGAATAGCAGGGCATAGGCGACTTTCTCGAGCCGCTGGTAGTTCAACTCCAATCCCTGCAGCGCCTTAGAGACAAAGTATACCGGACTCTGGTTCCGGGATTCTTCTTTCACCAAAGCCGCACTAATTGCTTCATTGGTGACGGCTAAATAGAGATATAGGGCCTGTCCGGGATCTGGGCGAGATAGGACTGGTGGGCTTGAGAGGATTTTCTTCAACTCCCGGAAAGCTTCTTCGCAATCTGCATTCCATTGGAAATCTTCCTTATGTCGTAAGGTCCTGAAAAAGGGTAAGCATTTCCTGGCTGAATCTGGAAGGAATCTCGTCAATGCAGCGACCCTTCCAGTTAGCTGTTGAACCTCCTTGATTGTTCTAGGACTCTGCATACTCAACACAGTGCTACACTTGTCGGGGTTGACTTCAATCCCTCGACTGGTTAGCATAAAGCCTAAGAACTTTCCGGCTTCGACCCCAAAGGTACATTTGTTAGGATTTAACCTCAAATCATACCTGCGCAACTGTTGAAAAGTCTCACGCAAGTCAGCCACCGGATCTTTATCTTCTGGGGTTTTGACTATCATGTCGTCAATGTAGACTTCAAGGATTCTGCTAATCTGTTCTTTGAAGACTTGGCTCATCATCCGCTGATAAGTTGCTCCGGCATTCTTCAAACCAAACGACATCATGGTATAGCAGTAAACACCCATATCGGTGACAAAAGCCGTTTTCTCTTGATCTTCCAGGTACATAGGGATCTGGTTATAACCGGAGTAAGCATCCATGAAAGATAGATACTTATATCTTGCAGAATTGTCCACCAGTTTATCGATACAAGGTAAGGGAAATGGATCTTTGGGGCATGCTTTATTCAGATCAGTGTAATCTGTGCACATTCTCCACTTCCCGTTAGCCTTTTTCACCATCACCACATTTGAAAGCCACTTTGCATATCGTATTTCTCGGATGAACCCTGCGTCTAGCAACTTCTTCACCTGTTTTTCTATCGTTGCTTGTCTTTCTGGACCCATTTTTCTCTTCTTCTGAGCCATCGGGATAGATCCCGGTCTCAAAGACAAGCGATGGCATACGAATTCCGGGTCGACTCCGGGCATGTCGGAGGAAACCCAAGCAAACAGGTCTTTATTCGTCGTCAACAACTCAATGAGTCGCTCTTTGATCACGGGGGGTAAGTTCGGCCCTATCTTGACGGTCTAATCTTCTTTAAGTCCTATCTGGACTAAGATCTGATCCTCCTCTGGTTGAGGTCGTTGATGTTTAAAGTCTGCTCTGGGATCTAGGTTAGTCATCATGACCCCAGCATCCCGCATCAAATCACGTCTCTCCATCTTTTGCTTCCCTTTCTCTTCTGCCATTACTGGTAAAATGGATGGTGATTTCGTGATTTTAAGGCTTTCTTGATAATATTTTCGTGCATCACTGCTCTTCCCTCGGATAGTTACTACTGAGCCGTTTTCTCCTGGAAACTTCATGGCTAAATGGATGGTAGAGACTATGGCGCCAAGGCTGTTCAGGGTTGGTCGCCCAATGATTGCATTGTAAGCCGAGGGGCAATCCACCACTATAAATCTAGCGGGAATTGTTTTGGTATTTGGCTTTTTGCCAAAATTCACCCTAAGGTCAACATATCCTTTGGGAATAATTGTATCTCCAGTGAAGCCAATTAGGCTGCTTTTATGGGGAATTAAATCCTTAGATCCTAATCCCATTTTATCAAACAAGCTCCAGAACATGATGTCAGCTGAACTTCCTTGATCAATGAAGATTCGATGGACTTCGAAGCCGTTCAAATTAGCTGCTACGACCAGTGGTTCGTTATCCCAGATCCGTTCTTCCGGGAAGTCTGCATCTGAGAAAGATATCACTGGGTTAGCCACAACAGTTACTTGGGAACAAGAATCCCTGACATCTCGGGTCCTCTTCTTATCTTCGAGACCCTTTAAGCTGGCTCCTCCAGCTATGACTTGAATTACTCCCCTAGGAGGGGATTCCTGTGCTCGTCTTGGGCTCCGGGATCTCTAACAGGTTTCAACTTGTTGATCTCGGTTTCTAAGAGGAGATCTGAGTGTCTGTGTCCGAGGAGATGGACTTCGGCGACGATCCCGCCTTTCTGGGGATGCCCAAGCATAATTTCTCAACCTCCCTTGTCGGATCAGCTTTTCAATTGCATCTCGGAGTTGGATGCATTCATTGGCGGAATGTCCACGATCTCGATGGTATTCATAGTATTTATTTTTGTGCTTTCCAACCGTTTTCAAAGGTGGCGGCCGCTCTCTCAGTTCAGAATGCATCACTTCTTTCAACACTGAAGCTGGTGGCACTATTAGTGGAGTGTAATTGTTGAAAAGACCCTTGCGCTTCTTGGGAGACCTATCCCGAGATTTGTCGTCTTTGCCCCGGGATTGGTTTGGGGGGACAATTTTTGCTTTGTCATCCTTCTTGGCGGCTTGGGCCTTCTCCCATTCTTCTATTCTGATCCACTTTTCGGCCCTGACCTTCAAGTCATCCATGGAGGTGGGCTTATCTCCAGCCAGTTGCTTGGCGAAGGCTCCTGGCTTCAATCCTCTTACAAAGAAATATAACACTAAGTTAGGTTCGACATTCCTAACTTCTAAAACTTTATTGTTAAAACGTGTTATATAGTCTCGTAGAGATTCATCTTTTCCCTGTTTAACAGTTTCTAAGTGGAATTCAGATTTGAATTGTCTTTTACTGCTAGTGAAATGAAGAATAAACTTATCTTTGAGGGTTTTCCAGTTGCTGATGGATTGTGGTGGGAGGTCTGAGAACCAACGACTTGCAGCCTCTGACAATGTGAGGGGGAAAGCACGGCACACGATGGCCTCATTCACCCCTTGGAAGTACATAGCCCTTTCAAAGGTGCTGACATGTAGAGTGGGATCCTTGGTTCCATCGTATTCCTTCAACTTCTTTGCAAACTAGAATCCATGAGGAAGGGCATGGGACATTATCCATGGCGTGAAGGGATTGTCAATGTACCCGAAATCCGGGACATTTTTAGCCATATGCTCCTGGTTACCGGCAGGTTGTCCGGCTTGCTGACCCGCAGGGGGGACAGGTGGCGGGTTGGCCCCCTCAACCCGAGATTGATGCGGGGCCCCTTCATGTCGGCGACTTATCCGTCCTTCTTGTTGCCTTTCTTTAGTTTTTAGATTTCCTTCTTTTTCTCCCTCAATTGCGGATTTCCGTTGCTATTTTTCCGCATTGCCATTATCTTTTTCCAGATTTTCAGGGTTTGGCTGGGTATGCCTCTCAGCTCTTTCCTCTTCTGAATCATCTTCAATAACAACATGCTTGCCCCTCCGCTGTTGCTCTTTGAGGTCTGCGATCTCTTTAGCTTGTGACTGCACCAATTGTTGCAGTTTACGGAATTCTGCTTCAATATCAAAGTGCTGGGATGCCCTTGCTTGATTCGACGCACCAGCCTGCTGTCCAGCTCCTTGGTTTTGCATGCTGGGATCATTATAATCCCTATTTCTGGTTGAGCCAACCATTGTTGATGATGGATGAGAGCGAAACTTTTTGTTGCGTTCCCCACAAACGGCGCCAATGTTGTGATCTAACCTGGCTGAGTTGTAGGACGAGCAAGATGGTCTTCCTTATCAGCAGAGGGCAGTGGGATTGCTTCTGGGTCCTGAGCTCCGGCGGCGGTAGTGTGCACCTGCAAGCACTCCGACGCTCAAGTCAGTGAGTGAATTAGGGTTTGTGTATATGATAATATATCTTACGTACCTTGCATGGTGCATTATGATAATATTTATAAGGTGAGGTAAATGACCTAATGCGGTCCGTATCGGGCCAGGATCTATGCCCGGGCCCAATCCTCATCATCTGGGCCTTGTTAATAGGCCGCGTTCAACTTGCCGGGATGCTGGCAGTAACTGGCGGCTTCTTGGCCCGGCATGTAAGTGTCTATCCCGGGTGCTATTATTTTAGTTCACAACAATTTCATAGTCAATCCGACAATCACTTAATCACTTAATGTGAATAGTTCAACTTCGTTGGAAAAATTAGTCATTATTTACAACCATAATTACTCTAAAGGGAAGGAGAAAATAGAGCCAACAAAACTTCAACTATATTACACTCACAGTTTCATGCTAGGTTTCCCTTTTTGTTTGTTAGTATATTTGATTTTTTTATTTTTCTCAGCTTCACGATTGCTTTCTTAACCTTCTCCTTATCCGTTTCCATATTGATTACTGTATCATTCCTCCTGTATACATCATGAAAGCTCATAATATATGAAGCACCTTTCATCATAATCTTTGTTTTTCCAATTTTGGTGTTAGGTGCAAACTAGAAAGCCTCCCCTGTGCTAATTGCTAAATAAACATGAACAGGTTGAGAATTTGTAGCTCAAGTGGCATAAAGAGGAGCTATAGGAGTTCAAAAAGAGGGGTTCGATTCTCGGTGTGATAGACTTAGAAATAGTGTAGCGCGGGAGTGTGTGTGTTTGCCCCATAAAAAAAATGATCCGAATCTCATGGGAATAGAAAAACAGACAAATCAAAGAGACACAAACAAGTAGGTCACTGCTCAAGTTCGTAGCCTCCAACACATAACAACAATATTACTGTGTATGCAGTATGCAGTGAATGAGTTAAGCAACAAAAACCAAGATTACCACATTTCATGATTTATCCTCTGCTAAAACAAAACAGGCTTTACCTGGAATTAACTCGCTAGAATAACAAGTTATAATAACAGAAATAATAATCATTAGAAACACCTAACCTTATATTGAATTTGCAAATTAAACAGAGAGATACCAATCAGCTTAGAAGAATAAAGAGCAAAAGGAACTTTGACAAATTAGGACCCACCGAATCCCTTCCCCTAAACAAACAGCCATTACTACTGTCACGCCCCATCAGAAAGAATGACAATAGAGAGACAGAACAACCTTGTTCTCTACATCACTCACAACTCAATTACAGGAAAAAGCAGGAAATTTCACTAGTCAAGACAGATACTGTCAAAACTAAAAACTAATGAGAATTGAGATCACTATCCCATCATACTAACAAACATATATACTGATATTGTGAGACAGGTTCCGCCAATTTTCTGTAACAACTAACAAACACACAAGTGCATAACTGATTCTGATATCAGATCCATTTTAGATTGAAGCTGAATTGCTGGAACGTGCAAATCAATCCTACTTTCTAAGAAGCCTATCATTCAGCTGACATGGATAAAAGTGAGAATAATTGGGAGAGAAAATAAAATATGAAAGCTGCTGGAGTTGCCCATATGATGTTGGCATATTGCTCCAACCGATTCGGAGCTCTTGTTTGTGTTTTTTTCCCATGGATAAAAAAAATAAAATCAAGTTTATCACTATTATCCTCGATTAAAAAACCAAATTTTAAAGTTCATCACTATTAATAAGTGAACTGAAACTAACTGGCTAGAACAAAGAACCAAATATAAAAAATATAAATGCTCTAAAATAATGCAAGTTTTTATCTGTTCCCCCCAAAAAAAAGTAATACTACATTCTTGGCAGTTGGAGTTCATCACGGGTAACCACTAAACAGGTCTTCAAATCATCATTTAGATGGCATTTATTTATTTAAAAAATTATATCAATTTTGTCGGTATGATTTAAATTCTGTGGTTAACTATGTATGAATGATTCAATATTGTCAACATGATTTACCCCTTCTCTTTAATCTGTGTGCTTTTCCTTTATGCACAATTCAAAAAGTGTTAATTTAGGTTCCTTTGCTTTCTCCCGAAGGCATATATATATATATATATATATATATATATAATATATATATGTGATGTTTTGTCCCATGCATGCTTTTTTTTGTTTCTTCCTTTGATACAAAGTACAAACTCAAATTAGTTTCCCCCCAATTCACCTAAAATTACTTTCAACTAATAGACTTTAATTAACAATAATTATAATTAACTTTCAAACACTTCAAATCTAAGAGAAAGAAAAATATTCATACCAAAGACAAAATTGGGTTCCCTTCTCTTCTACTGAAGGTAATGAAATCTTATTTGGATGTTTTTTTTTTTTCACCCCTGCAAATTCTACGAATGATTCAAACATAATCTTCTTTAAGCTTTATTTAGGCACGATAATAAAAATCAAACTAGCGGATATTAAATCGGCCCATATCGATTTTTACTAGAAAAATTCACTTTGGAATAACTTGCACATAATAATATTATGAGTAATAATAATATTGATTATAAAAAATTATGTTCATTAAAATGTTTAATTTATTTTTATAAGTATAAAAAAAAGTGTTTAATTTGCCTTCTTCTTTTTTTTTGTCTTTAGTGTTAAAGTTGACAAACATATATTAATAATTATATATTTTTTAAAAATAATTCGGGGGTTGATTCCTGCCCCAGCCTCAGATCTGGCGACGAGATTGAATATAAAACTTAGATCACCATCATCTAATTTATCCCCTAACCCGAATCTGTCCCATAATTACAATTCCAAGCTTCATTTATTTTGGACTTTCCTTTTTGTCGAAATTTATTCTGGACTACTACATCGGCATGCAAATACAATAAGCTTCTCCATACTTTTTCTATTTCAACTTTTTTAACCTGTATAATAGATTAACAAACTATAAATAGAAATAAAATATAATATTAATTATATTGTTAAATTTAATCACATTAAATTTTTATTTATTTTAATAATTTTTTTTTATTTATAATTTTTTAACCTGTGTAATATTGCACAGATTAAAAAAACATTTCTATAAAAAGATAATTTCCATACGACTATTATTTATTGCAACGAAAAAGATAAAAAAAAAATTGGTTAAATTAGGTTGTATTAATTATTACCTCCGTCTCATATTAAGTGTTATTTTAGAAAAAAAATTTTGTTCCACTTTATTTGTTACTTTATAGTTTTAATAAAGTTTTTGTCACAAAAATTGCAATGAATAATGATTTATCCTCCTAAATATCCTCCTAAATATCTTCCTAATTCCTTTTAAAGTATGTATTGAAGGAGAAAATTAAATATCTTTATCTTGAGATTATAAAATACATTCCTCACTTAGTAATTAGGAGGATATTTAGGAGGATGTTTTAGGAGGATATATCATTGCTCTTATCACGTATATTAAGAAATGTAATAATTGTTATAGTTTTTTTCAAAATAAATTTTGAACTTTCTATAATATCCTTTATCTTTCATTGTTTGATTGGTTGGACAGTGAGACATTAATTAGCCTCCAATTAAACATAAGGTTAAAATTGATAAAAGTACAATTAATGTTACATTGAAAATATGAGTGGACAGATAAATAGAAACAAGATTTTTTTTTCTCTCTGGACAATTAAATAGTAACGAAGGGAGTAAGACTGATATGGAGTACTAATAGTATAGTACTAGGAAGTTAGGAACTAACTCCGTCCCATATTACGTTTTAGAGAAGAAAATTTGTTCTATTTTATTTGTTACTTTATAGTTTCAATGAAGTATTAATTATGTCTTACCAAATGTACCTTTTAGTAGTTAAGTTTTAAATAAATATTTTGAGAGATGTAACTCACAATTAATAAGAGTGATGAGTGTATACTAGTAAGTTAGACAACTATTTGTATAAAAAAAAAAGAAAATTAATAACATTTCTTAAATTGTGTGTAACAACCTTAAATAACACTTAATATGGGATAGAGGGAGTACTAATTATTTGTATAAAAATAAGAAAATTAATGACGTTTCTTAAATTGTGTGTAAAAAATCCCAGTCATGTAGCTCAGTTGGTGAGCACATGGGGACATGTGTGTGTGGGTACGGGGTTCAAATCCCGATTATACTACTTTCCTATGAATAAAAAAAAATTGTGTGTAAAAAGCTTAAATGACACTTAATATGAAAAGGGAATGTAGTACTCCATATGGTTTGTATTAGAATAAGAGTAATTCTAAATCATCTTACTTCATGTTTATGCAAATGAGTTTTCTAATTTGTGCAATATTGCACAGATTAAGCTTCTCAAATGAGAAGCTTTTTACGGAGAAACACAAAAATTAATTGAGTTATATTTAAACCTGCATTTATTACCTACTATTCTTTTCACTTTGGAATTTTTATCCTATACAATATTGCACAGGTTAAAAAAACCCTTATACAAATTCTCCTACTTATTCATTAAAGAATATTTTCAATACTTTTTATGATTTCAAGATTAAAAATGTATTTAATTTCATACCTTATATAGTAATAAAAGAAAAAATTAAAATTTTGTTAAGAGATTATACCATTACTTTTAGAATAATTCTTCGTCTTCTATAGATCTCGGTCTCTTGATCTTATATATTTTGAACAATTTTATGAAAAATGTATTGTTATAGACATTAATTATTAGATTGAAGTATAAAAATTTTCATAAAAAAAAAATATTTATAATGACTACCAAAAGATATATGCTACTCCACTTCAATAATGCTCTGCGACTGATGTTTTTATCTTTAAAAGTAACAAAAATATTTTTCTAAAGTAAGAAAACGAATTCAATATAGTTTACTAATTAGTGTTAGTATATCTTTAAAACCAGTGTGAATGTGTGATATAGTATATTAACTTTATGCCTCTTTGAATAATGTATTTAAAAGTTATATATAACTAATTAATGTTAAATAAATAATATTTAGTATTTTTAAGATATTTTTTAAAAAGTTACTAATACTATCTCTTTTGTTCTTTTTATAAAATTCTCTAATTAATTCAATTTTTAATAAATGCATTAATTGTACTCACTATTTCTTCATTTATTACAAAGATAGACAAAGACAAGGAAAATACTAATAATTACCTCTTAAATTTTGTAAAAGGTATTATATATGGGACAAAAAAATTTTTCTAAAGAGTCCTATAAAAAGATTGAAAGTAGTATAATTAAAAGTTTTTATTTTCAAGAGACAAAATAATGTATATATATAATTATTTTTTAATTATAATAATCTTAAAAAGTGTCTAATGAGCATTGTTTAGCAAGATCCTTAATATTAATATTCAAAGAACATACGTTAAAAAAAGAATACGAAATATTCTATTCATTTCTTATTATTTTCAAATATTGTTGGTGTTTGATAATATAAGAACCCCTTATAAGTTTGTAGGAACATTTAATATATATATATATATATATATATATATATATATATATATATATATAACCCTTAGAATTAATAAATTTTTAAAAATGATAGTAGAATATAGTAATTAATATCTTGAAGAAAGAGAATAAAATTTTTTTTAAAAGATCGTAAATTTTGTTTAACCTGATTTATTAATTGATTTTTTTTAATAACATAGTGTATATATTTTATAAAAATTGTCAGATATTTTATAAAAAAGATCATTGACTTTTTATAAAGTATATCTTAGAATACCTCAGTTACAAAATATAAATATCTACTTCCTAAATATTAGTCACTTTAGTAAAAAAAAAAATTTAAAATATTTGTCACATTTACATTATCAATGCTATATTTATTAACTTTTCTCACTTCTATTATTTTTATAGTCAATAGCTATTGAGTAAATCTTCACTGACTAATTTAGTTTACCTATATACTTTTTATTAGATTTTATAGAAATTAAATGTTCTTTCTTAATTCATGTAAAATTTCCTAAAGTGACTAATATTTTAGAATTGAGAGAATAATAAACACTTTTTATTAATTTAAAAAAAGTATTAAATTGATTTCTAAAAAAGTAATTAATCTATTATAATTTTATTCCTAAATAAATATAACTCGCTGTCTTATAATTTAATAATTATAGTAAATATAGATAAAATTAAAAAATATTAATTATACTACTTTGTAAGTACTTATAATATTTTTCTCTAACTGTTATGAAACGGATATAACAATAAAGACTAATAAAAGTACTAATAAATAAAAATTAAATGTATTTAATACTGCAAGAAAGTATTTAACATATTTTTTGATTAATAAATAAGAGCATTTATAAGAAGACCGTTATAGTAATCTGTGCCACTTTAATATGTTGCCTCTTATACCAGGGATCTCCTCATCTTCTTCACCCTTCACTTGTCTCCCTCCCTCTCCCAGACAGACTCTCAGACAGCGACTTCACTGTTACCGCTTTCTATTACTGTTAACTGTTACAGCGACTTCACTTTTCGCTCTCTCCTTTTCCATGACATTGCCAACCAGACAACCCTAATTAATCAATCACATTCTCTCCATTCCATTTCAATGGTTGCTAGCAAGGTCAAGGCAGCCATGGGTTTCCACAGGTTCCCTCGCTCCTCCGCTCAGGTTCAGCCCCGTCCCCCGGACGTCTCCGACCTCCTCCGTCTCGTCGAGGACCTCCGCGAGCGAGAGTCTCGCCTCAAGACCGAACTCCTCGAGCACAAGCTCCTCAAGGAAACCGTCGCTATCGTCCCCCTCCTCGAGAACCAGATCATTTCCAAGGACGCTCAGATTCAAAACGACGCTGTCAAAATCCAACAATTGGAGGAAGAAAACCAGACCTTAAGGAATGAGCTCCGAGAATTCAACCTCCGAATCCAACAGCAGGAGACAGAGTGCCAGAGGAAAACCAAGGCGTTGGAGGATCAAATAGCGGAATTGAAGAAAACGTCGTCGAATCACCGTTGCAACAGAGCGGAGGCATTTGACAACGACGCACATTCTTCTTCGCAGAGGCTGGTGGAGGTGTCAGTGAAGTCGAGTGTCGTAAAGAGCTTCATGAAAACTGTGTCGGATCACGGAGGCGTTAACCAGAAGCATGTGGAAGCTACCGTTGGAGATTTGAATTTCAAACGTGAAGTGGCGCCGGATAGTGAAAGGCCACGTGACTCGGAGGAACTCGCCGATTCCACTGACTCAGTTTCAACCAGGTCACGTGCGCCTCGTGTTCCCAAACCACCACCGAGACGCTCGTCTTTGTCGCCGCATTCTCCGTCCTCTGATTCTGCTTCGTCAGAGACAAACAGTGTTGAAACACAGCAAGCGATTCCGCAACCGCCGAAGGCAGCTCCTCCGCCGCCACCGCCTCCGCCTCCGCCCAGAGCTCTGTCGAAGACTGCTCCTCCTCCGCCTCCACCGCCACCGAAAGGAAGCAAGCAGGTTACGGCGAAGGTAAGGAGGGTGCCGGAGGTGGTGGAGTTTTATCACTCGTTAATGAGACGCGAAACCCAATCGCGGCGGGAGTCGAGTTCTGTCATGGCGGAGGTGCCGCCGGCAGCGAACGCACGTGACATGATCGGGGAGATCGAGAATCGGTCGTCTCACTTGCTCGCGGTGAGTGTGAAATTGCAGTTTTGCCATTGGCGTTTTTGTCAGTTTCAAGTGCTAATTAACACATTTTAATTCGAAATGATTTTTTTTTTTTTTTGTATGTACTCCGTATGAGTTAAGAGTTACTACGAGTTAAGACAGTATTAGATTCAAATGGGATGCCTAGAACCGTAAATATGCTCCTAAGTAGTGTCACTTTGTTTTATCATATAGGAGTATCTTCTAAATTGTAATGGTCATCAAACGGACAAATTAAAAGTAAAAAAAAAGACTCTCCATAAACTGAAATTAATTAATAATGAAATAAGCAGTTTAGCTAGGTGATTAGCGCTGATAGTTTAGCATAAATTGGTCATTAACCATTTTCTGGCATTGGCTGCTGAAAATTTCGTTGTTTTCAGATAAAAACGGACGTGGAAACACAAGGAGACTTCATTAGGTGCTTAATCAAAGAAGTGGAGGGTGCCGCATTTACGGAAATTGAAGACGTCGTGCTCTTTGTTAAATGGCTTGATGACGAGCTTTCCTATTTGGTGCATAATTTTATATTATTTAATTAATATTATTATTACTTTTTCTGCGTTTGCATTTAGATTAACTCAAAAGAAAAGATTTTAATTTCCAATGGTTTTTGTCTTTGATCTTTCAGGTGGATGAACGAGCGGTGCTGAAACACTTCGATTGGCCAGAACAGAAGGCAGATGCTCTGCGCGAGGCTGCGTTTGGGTATTGTGATATGAAGAAGCTAGAATCCGAGGCTTCCTCCTTTCGCGATGATCCTCGCCAGCCATCTGCTCCCGCCCTCAAGAAGATGCAAGCTCTCTTGGAAAAGTATGTCAGTAACATTCCCCCACTTGCCAATATAATAAAAAAAATGAGAACATTACTTGTAAAAACGTGAATTAAACGTTTATTTGAACACACTACTAATAATGTGCTAAATTTTGACTGTGGCAGACTAGAGAATGGGGTTTACAATATTTCAAGAATGAGGGAATCAGCAACACATAGATACAAAGTCTTTCAGATACCTGTACATTGGATGCTTGATAATGGTTTTGTGAGCCAGGTAACATCCACGTACCAATTGTTAAGTTACACATACATTGCTTAGTTTTAGCTGCATCCGGTAAATATAAAAACAACGCAATAGGCTAGCGCATGACCTATTATTTTCAATGTCCACTGAGTACTGACTCATGGCCAAAAGGTGTTTCATTATGACATTTCAAAAAATTGCAACTCTCAATTCATATTTATTGGTACTGTTGGCTTTTTTGGTAAATAACCTATTAATAGATTTCATTAATTATGCGGGAAAGATAAACCTAAAACATTTAAAACAATATTTCTCGTGTTGAAGTTAAGTATTATATATAGCATCTAGAATAAACAAGGAGCTGTGCTGGCAGCAAAATGACAAAGCAATGGTTGGATTTTTACTTCTGTTTCTCTGTGCACATCTGCATGCGCACATGTGAACCCCTAGATCTCTAAAATCCATCTGTTTGTCTGCTTCATTCGCCCTTTTTGCTTAAAAAAAGAGAACAAGTGCCCCTCCTCTTGACCGTTAATATCCCCGTGTAGCATACACTAGGAAGTATGATACATTATATGAAGCGAATAAAAAACATTGAGGCATGGTAGGTTGCTATTTCCAGTTTTCTAGCTACATATAGTGAGGAAATGATGAGGGTAAATTCTGAAAAGTTGGGTAGCTCAGTTCATTTATTGTACCTGCACGTTATATTATGGCAGATCAAGTTGGCATCTGTAAAATTAGCCATGAAGTACATGAAAAGGGTCTCTGCTGAGCTTGAGACAGTTGGAGGTGGTCCTGAAGAAGAAGAGCTCATTGTCCAAGGAGTTAGATTCGCATTTCGGGTACATCAGGTAAATCCTGCAGTATATGTTCGAACAATAATACAAAAATAGTTACCTTTTCTGATACAGAGAGAGTAATGAGTTGTTGATGTTTTTGGCAGTTTGCTGGGGGCTTTGACGTGGAGACAATGAGGGCATTTCAAGAATTGAGAGATAAAGCGAGGTCATGCCATCTTCAATGCCATAGCCATCAACAGAAATTCTTTTGCAGGTCTGCTACATGCTAGTGATGGAGCAAACTCAGCTTCAGAAAATTAGCAGTAGCCTCGTTTTTGTTGTATAGATAGCGAGTGACATGTTTTTCTGTGAATAGAATGGTAATAGTATCATTAATGCATACAACAACAACAAACCTTATCCCATTAAGTGGGGAGTAATGTAATCATAATTCATCCATTGATTAATTAATCGGAAAAGGAAACAAACAGGGCAGTAATACCAAATTGTTTCTTGAAGCTCATGTTGCTGTTGTGGATTCTCTCCAAATCCACTTCTCTATTGCCGGTATTTTGTTGGATTGATTCATCATGTCCATCGAGTGAGTTAATTGAGACGAATTATGGCAAATGGAAGTTGCTATTACTAGGAAATCAATTATAAAATCAGCACAGCAAAGGCTAATAGGATGTGCAGTTATGTACTGTCTACGAATTATGGCAATGAAAGTTGCTATAACTAGGAAATAAATTATGAAAACAGCAGAACAAAGGCTAATAAAATGTGTAGTTATATACTGGAGTACTAATTAATTGGTACCAACTATTCACTTTTTTAAAAAACCAAAAACAATGATTCATGAAGCTTAAGTGTTATGTGATAATGTTGTTTTCGACAAAAAAAGTCACGTTATTCCTTTTTAGTTGGAAGCGTAGATAAAAATTAACCTGAATAATATTTCTCTGGTAATCAAGTTTTGCACATCCTTGATAATAATTAAGCATAGTACAATGGTTGGTTACTAACTATAAGGTGAAGCAACATTCAAGGTGGTTTATTTATTTGGGGCTGACTGTAGCTGTGAGATTAACCCTATTATAGTATGGTTTCAGTGAGGAAATAGTGGAATGACCCACTATCATGAAGGACAGGTACAAGTTGCTTTCAGATTCACCATATGACACATGGTGCAGGACGTATTTGATCCTGATATGGAAGGTAGTGAAATTTGGGCAACTTTCAACTTTCAAGCCAGTTAATCTCAAGTTTCCAGCGAGTTTAATTTTATCCATGATATCTCTTTTACATAAAAATTAATTAATGAAGTTTATAGAAGTATTTGTGTTGCTTTTTAAACTATGACTAGTTGAAGTCTCCATCTATTTCCATTTCAAATATTTTAAAGTGAACATCAAAGTGAGCCAATAGCTGTGCTGCTATACCTTCTTTTTTGGTCACACTGAGCTGCTGTTAGGGATAGCGCCTGCGGCTGGAGGGGGCGAAGAGTACTACCCCGCTCTCTGCCCTATGAGAGTTTTATCCCTAGAGAGAGAGGCACCTCATCAGTAGCTAATGGTGCGACGATGAAACTTTGAGTGAGGCGTGACTGCGAAGCTTCAATCAAGGAGTGACGGCAGACCGACGAAGAGGCTAATGGGAAAGCAAGTGAAGAGAATAATAGAAGGCAGAAGAACTTGGAAGAAAGCACATAAAAGAATTGATTAAGAGTGACGGCACATAGGTGAAATTGTCAAACACGAATTTCAACTCTCACTATTCACTAAGGTTTTAGGGTTTCACAGTAAAAAAAGACTTAAAAGATTCTTAAATTTATATATATTAATATATTTAATTATAGTATTTAAGTAATTTTCAGAGGTAGCGAAGATGCAGAGACTCCGTGGGAAGTGAAACGTCTCCAAACTCGTGGAGGAGATAATTTTATCCCCATCCCCGCGGGAAAAAAATTCCTTGGGATTGAGACCCTACTCGAGCAGTCCAGCGAGGATTCCCACATCCGAAGAGAAATTTTCATTCCTAGTTGACATTCCAAGATAAACATATTTTTCCCATGCATTTTCTATTTCTAGTATTTTGTTTTATGATTTTCCATTAATATTGAATTTTTTTTTTTTTGTTAAGGAAACATTTTGCCTGCATCGCAAAATTTCTGTTTTAATTGTCATACCGATTGGGCTCCGGCCTGTCTTGGTCCGGATTTCGGTGGGCATGGAACTAAAATCTCATTTTCTACTTGTAACAAAAATGGAAGACAAGAAAAAAGGAAAAAAACTTGTAACAAAAATTGCACAGAGACAGACCCTTTTTGGATTTCGGTGATTGAAGAAATCTTACAATCAGGGTAATCTCTGTTACTTCCCGAATAATGCTACTAAGGGAAAACTTCCATGTTGGACTACCTGGCAGAGAATTGTGTTTGGCAATCAGGATTTCTTGTCCTTGTGCTGTTTCTATAGCATGTATGTTTTGCTACTCTTCTTAATTTTAGCTAAACCACTTTCTGTTGAAATTGGAATAACAATATCAATACACCAAATAAAAATAAAGAAACAGCAATATCAAATAGTGCCATTAAAATCATTTCACATATTGATAATTAGAACTCTTCACATAATTCTCCCTGCTTCTTGTAACAGTGTTCCATGTATTTGGGGGTAAAGGATATGTGGAAAGACATGCCAAAAATGGTGCTAGATTGCTTCTATAAATAACCAGTAGTTACATTAAAGCAGCTGTAAAAGGCGTAAAGACCCTTCTCTTTCTTGGAAGAAAACAGCTTCACTGACACTAACAGAATTCAACTCGTAGCTTTTACAAGTATTTAATATTATAGTACATTGTCTGTGCATCAATGATGAAGTTCAAATTAAATATCATTCTGTGATTCAATAAAATTACTTGTAAAGTACTTATATGCAACAGTGTTCATCAATCTGACAAACTTATATTGTTCTGTAAATTATTCTTCAAGAATATCCTATGATTTTACAATTGATGCTCACCCCTTGTTAGGATCTATACTCCAAATAATGAAGAACTTCACAATCACTAGCTGAACATATAGCCAAGGGATGATGAAAATTAAGAATCAATTAGTGTGGACTGTGGAGTATCTTTCTTTCTTGATGTATCTTTCTTTCTTGATCTTCAAGTTGTGAGAGCTGCATACAGGAGCTGGTTCCAAGTATCAGGTAATCCTGGTAGGCACCAGTGGCTGCAGTCATTGCCGGCGTGATCGCCGCTATAAGCAGAAGGGTGTGCATCTTTCCTTAGTTGGGAGAGGAGTGTGATGTCAAGTAGATAAACTGGAGTTTTCATGTTCTTTAACACAGTGTTCACTATGGTAGTTGCTGGAGGTAGACCTGCTGGATATGTTGAACCAGATAATGGTGCAAGTTCCCCACTGCAGCTTTTCTTTGGTTGATTCCACTCCTTGCCTCTGTTTGAATTACAAATATGTCAAAAATTTAGTATCAGTTAATATGCTGCATTACATAGTGCTTCTAAGTTTTATATATGCCTACAATGCGAGTTTTAGACATTTAGCACGAGTACTTATGAGAAGAGTAACTCATTATGAGTCATACATTAGTTACGAGTAGTTAATTTTTACTCTTAAATTTTCCATTAATATGGATATCTATCAGTGAAGTAAAACCGGTCCATCATGAGTCACATGAGCATTCACAGCATATTTGTATTACTAGATAATGAGTAGGAGTTACTTACTGATAATGAGTAGGAGAAATGCCTTGAAAGAAGACTTTAGTTTTGGAAGGGTCAACATTGAGATCAACCCATCTAGCCCAAGTGGTCAATCCCTTATAATATGCCTGCAAACGGTCCATGTTCTTAAGCAGATTGGGTCCATCTCTTATATAATCCCATCTGAATACATTCATCAACAATTCTCAGGTCAGAGAGGAATAAGAAAAGGGACAGTGATTGAATGAGGTAATATTTATTTAGAGACAAAACATTAACTAGAATGAAGTGAAGAATCAACATAAAGGAATATACATACCCCTGAGATTTGCCAGTGTGGGTCCACCAATGCCAAGAGTTGAAAACCAACAAGTCCATGCCTTTCCAAGCATTACCAGCAACAATGGAGTCCAACGTCAGCACTCTCCCAACATTCTCTCTTATTATGTCTACCAAATACGGTGTGCGGTATAGCTGTATCGTTACTCCATACTCCTGCACCAACAAACTCCCCATCAGATATCAATATCAAACCACTTTGGACGGCTCAGATTCAATTCCATCACATGCCAAACCGGACAACAAATTGCAAAACAACGAAATTTGTTATTGAACAAGACTAATGATATTTATTCATATACTTGTATAATCTCTATGCTTGCCTTTTCAAATTAGAACAGAACAGAACAGTACAAAAGTGATTAAAGTATATCATTTTCGAAAGGTGAAGCACGGAGTATTTGTATCCATAAAATATTCACATGGAAAACAGTAAAACAATCTACAATTACAAACATGCTCAGCTCTTCCAAGGTCACTTTTCGAATAGTATAATAATCACTTTATGCTACACATTTTATAATCAGTAAAAATTATACTTTTCTTATTCCTTCGAGTGCTTTGTTGAGAGCATGGGCAAATTTATCTGGGTTTCCACACACCTAATATTATGTCAGACTCGGTAATCAATATGCTTAGGAGGAGTTGTATTGATATACTAAATTGAATCTTGCATTATTTGCAGCTATTATGTTATGTATCCGTTGATTGAGGTCTATCATTAATCCGAGTCTCAAAGATACTTATTATTATGCATCTTGTAGCTTTATATAACAATGTTGACATGTCATAAATGATAGAGTAGTATTCAAAGAAGATGTATGTAGAATGAGTACTAAATCAACATATAATAGTAGAACTTAATAATAATTGCGGGCAGCCTCCAAGTTGTAATCACAAGTTGGCACGGTCTGCTTCATAGCCTGTCATCTGCCCAAAAAATCAAGATCTAACTAATCTAATCTAATCATATTTTTTATTTTTATATCTAAAAAAGGGCAATCAGTACAGGCTCATCTTAGTGTTGAAGCCTTAGTTTCAAGGCTTAATTTTGGGCATGAAACTATCTTTAATTCCCTAAACTCTACACAAATTCCGTGCCAAGAGTTTCCTACAATAACTAAATTAATAATATGTGCGCATGTTTTTTCTGCTTTTTCCTTTTAATTTTGAATCTTTGAATTGTTGTTGTTCTTGATTGAGTGCTGCTGGCCCAGCAAATGGAATCTTCTCCGGCCCAAGGAACTAACTATTCAAGGGCATATTGTCATTAATTAAAGCGCCAATATCCGCTTAACTTTGTGGGAAATTTTATCCATATACTCACTCTAACCCATGTACTTCTTCCATCCACCTCTTTTTTCTTTGTGGAGAAATTTCAATCCAACCTCCCTTCCTACCTACTTTTATTTATAGATTTTTGTCTCAAAAAGTGAAAGTGAAATACAGAGTCTAGTTTAACCACAAGCGTTTTTTTTATGCAGTTTTAAGCGATTTTAGTTCCTAACTTCCTTATTTGCGGTATTGATCCCCTGACTTTTAATTAGTTTCACAATTTTGTTAGTCAAGGTAATTTTGGTCCACAACATTTTTAAATTGTGTGATTTTGTTCATTTCGTCCAAAATTACACAATTAAAAATTAAAGGACTAAAATGATAACTAAGTAAAATACTAAATTGAGTAATAAAAATACAGTTAAGTGTTGTTTTACTACTATTTTATCCAAGAATGTAACCATATGTATTTTTGAAAATGGATATAATAAGTCAAGTTGTAGAAAACAGAGGAGATAAATTAATAATGGAAGAAGGAACATGGAGCATGAACCATAAATGAAGACAAAGTTATGCATTCACTGAACTCTGACGCTTACTATACCAAACCAGCAGAAAGGAGACAGATATATTATTATTATAATAATAATAATATAAGAAGAAAAGGAAATGAAATGAAACCTGGAAGGTAACAGTGGAGAGCGATTCTTTCCTCAAAAAGGTGGTTTTGGTATTCGGCACCGACGCGTGAATCATACACGACAACGATTCCCACATGTTCAGACTCAGTGAGTCACCCACAAACATTATCTTCTTCCCTCTCCACCTCGTTAGGAACTCCACCCCATTGAATCTACATGTTCATGCACCCCGTCACATTAAATTAGTTGGTTTTATTATGTTAACAACAATTAACAAAAACAAATTAAACCCACATATAATTCACTAGTCCTCATAATTATTAAATTGGACTATTAGATTTAGATGAAACTGAGTAATTTAAAGCAAAACAAAAATTAAATTTGACAGAAACAGTGTAAGCTAAGTTGCTACTAGTACTTGTCAAAAAAGCTTTCCATATTTCACAGCATTTCTAGAATTGAAGCTAAAAGTAGTGCACTGCAATTAATTAAAGTAAAGTGGAAGTACGTACCTAGGTAAGGAACAAGAATCAGGTTTCCAAGCGTATTTGAGGTACTGTTTATCAGGTCTTCCATATTTTTGACAATCAAACTCAGCATCAATGAAGGGGCAAGTTGAAGAATCATAGAGAGGATAAGAAGGGTCAAATACCCAACTTCCTATGAACAAATTGCACCCATTTGCTGCTGTTGCCTTTCTCCCTCTTATTATGCTACTCACATTGTGGAACTTTGCTGCTTCTCTTGCTTCGCACCAAAACAGAGACACGAAAACAAGAAACAGAGTAATCACGACCCTGAAACCCATCTTAGAGTCTCAAGAAAAGAAACAGAGAAAAAGAATGTGAGTGTAGTTTTGAGCTTGTATGTGTTATATAGTAGTAGTACTACTAGGATAAAGAAAGTGAGAGGAAATTAGAGAGAAGTTGATGGTGGGTGGGTTCCAATGGTGTGGTGCTTAGGACACTGACTTTTTTTTTTTAGGAGTATTGTTTTTTGTTGGGTTCTGAGGAAGGGGACAGATCCTTGATGGATTTGTCTGTAACTCACGGTTTGAAAATTGAAATTAAGGAGCTTGTTTCAATGGAAAAATTCAAAATAAAAAAAAAAAAAAAAACAAAATGTTACATTACTGCGCATAACGGAGGGAATTGGTAATCTTCTTTTGCTTTCTTCACTCAATCATGTCACGGGCCAAACGGAATCTCTTTCCAAATATTTATTAAATATGCATATTATCATTAATTATACAATATTTATCCTTATATTACTATTATTCAATCTATCTATTTTTTCTTGTTTCCCCTAGTCAATGAAGTGTAGCAAGAGAGAAGAAAGAGATGTTATAATTATCCAATTTATATATTCAAGTGGATCCCATAAATATAATGCCTTTTTATCTCTGTTTGAAAATTCCCAAAATTTAAGTTACCAAATTTTTTTTTATATATTCTCATTCTGACATTTAATTTATTTTGTTACTATCTCTCTTTATTTCTTATTACATTATTTTTATATATTTTTTTAAATTTTCTCTCTTCTTAATTTTTTATTTTATTTGTATATCTCTTTCTTCAAATAGTATACTCCAAAAGTAATTATGTACCAAAAAAGAAAAATACTCCCAAAGTAATTGTGCATAAATTTTTACTCTTAATTTAACATTTAAATTGATTGAACTAGGGATAGATCCACACACAAAGACCAAAGTTAACTACTTCGTGATTTATCTTTCCAAGTTCACTTGGACATAAAACACATTTAAAAAAAGTATTCCAATCATTATTATAGTTGGATCTATTAAAATATAAGAATGATATTATCACTTTAAAATTATAAAAATAAAGTTTATGAACAAGTGTTATGGGAGTGACAATATTAAATTTAAGAGTAGAAATATCATTTCCCTTAAAATATTTGTTGAAATATCTTTTATACTTTTTTTTTATACTTTATATAAATATAAATTTTTATTCTCTTTAGCCATTGGGCAATTGTTGTTGTAGTGCAACAGAAAAAGAACGTTTTTAAAGGGTCTCAACTCTCATCTCACATCACATGTTAGGTGGAGAAAAAAAAAACTCTCTTTATCTCTCATTAAAAATTAAAATTGTCTAGTGACCCGGAGAAAAATTTAGGAAAATATTTTTTTTACACCCATTTTTCTTACATCTATTTACACATTTATTAAAATAATAATATATAATTAAAATAAAAAGAAAAAGGAAAATGAAATTAAGAAAAACAGTCATATAATCATTAAAATATTAATAGTGTAAGAAAGGCGTAAGAGAAAAAAATGTAAAAAAATTAGCACTGAAAAATTTAACCCTCTTTACACACTTGTGTTATTGGAGTATTATTACATTTTTCTTATTCATCTTTTTCCTATTCTCTTGTTACACAATATTATATAAAGTAAAAATTAAATAAAAATTAAATGTATTTTATATCTTAAAAATGTAAATAATAACTAAGCAAATAAAAAAAATGCAAAAGAAAAAGTTGTAAGAAGATTTATAATTATTCATATTTTTTTTGTAAAGACTATTCATGTCATTAATAGTGTGATAAAGCATTAATATTTATTAGCATTTGAAATTTATATGGGACATATTTATTTGAGAAAATAGTAATAACAACTTCTTGAAATTATTAGTGGATAGATTAATAAAACATTTTTTTCTCAAATAAACATGTGAAAAGAAATAAAGAAAACATTAAATACAGGGAAAATTCAAAGAGAAGAAGAAAAAAACGAGAATTTTAGAGAAAAAAAACTTTAAAATATTAATTATATGTTTGGTAAAATGAAAAAAAAAAGTAAAAAGAAAGTTGGGGAAGGAGAGAAAATGAAAAAAAAAGTTTTAAACTAATTTGAAAGTTAACTTTTTCTCTTATTTTTTTTTAAACCAAAATAAAAAAAATATTTTATTTTTCGTATTTTTTTTATCGATTTCTTCTCCTTTAAACTAAATAGATCATAAAACATAGAGAAAATTTATTTTCATTTACACAATCAAGACTTCTTCCATACTAATAATTTCATTAAGAGTATAATCTTAAAGTAATGTTTTTAATAATTAAAAATATACTAACACGTATTCGAGCCAATAAACTTTTACTTAAAGATTTTTCCTTAACCACCACACTAATTTATTAGGTGCTATAATCTTAATATGTCGTTACTAGACACAAATTACTTAAAAGTCAATATTATTAAATAAGATAGTTTATTATGAATGATAAAATTTTGTTGGTAATACTATATTAAAAAGAGTAAACACCAGGCACGCAGAGCCGCACAGGTTTTTGGACCTCTAGTAACGAATTGGTGTTTAAGCAAGGTCTTTTATTATTATTATTACTATTTTTTTTGGATGAACATTAACATTATTATTATTATTAGTTTCTGGTAATGGTCTTTATTATTTTTTTAATTAAAAGGTTTTTGGTGAAATTTCACTTTTGGAAGTGGTTCTCTGCTAAGGCTGTTGGGGGACATCACATCCAGTGATTTACACATATTAGCCACTTAAACTGATTTTGTTTATTTTGCAATTTAGCCAATATTCTCTTTTCGGTTTTATTTATTTATTATTTATTATGTCATAAACTTTTGTATCCAGATTATATTTGAGTACTTCTTATACTTTTATTTAACAATGAAAAATATCAAATTCTTTTAGTAATCTTTTTATAACTCTTTTTATGTATTTAATTTTGAAATTAAAACTGTTATCTATTTTCTACTAAATATTTTTTAAAAATGATAAATGACAATTATCAAAATTAAATCAATAAGAAGATTGATAAAAAAATTTAGTATTTTTTTAATAAATATTTCTAGTTTACCAACAATATTTTTCCACTCATGCTTACGTATATCCTAAAGAAACTCTTCCATTTTAATATGACTAAAATATAACTTTTGTTCTTTGTATTTTTATGAATTTTTATTTTAGTCTTTTAAGTTTTTTTTGTGTGTGTTAATTTGGTTTTTAAATTATGTTTTTGAATCATATTAACCCTTTTATGATGACACTATTAAATACTTAAAAAAAAATACTTAACAAAAAAATACTTGAAATAACATCGTTTTGAATTAAGATTTTCTATTCTTTAATCCAACTCCAATTGCGGCCACTACCAACCACACCATAAACCGCACTGTTCATCATCTTCTTCCTCTCTTTTTTCTCCTTCTCCTATTCCTCCTGGACTCGTGCTCCAAAATTGATTTAAGAAAAATGCTTTTAAACCATATATGTTTCAAATGTCGGGAAAACTAGAAATCAGAAAATTACATACATCAGTGCCTGTTAATTTTATGTTTTTATTTTTTATTTTATGTATGTGTTTAGTTTAAAGAATGGAAGAGAAAGTATTACAAAGTTGTGTATTTATGTTTAGCTTATAAAGAAAGATAAAGAGGTTTTACAAAATATTTAAAATATATATTATAATATATATTATACTTATTTTGGTTGTTTTTTAAAGTTTTTTATATAAATCTCTAAAAGCAAAAAAAAAAAAAGAAACAATATAATTGTTTTACTTATAAAAATAACAAATGAAAACATAAAATGAAAAAAAATATAAACAGACCCATAGATTTTCATTTAAAATTGTATATACTGAGTTTTTAGCTTTTATTCATTTATTTATTTTCATTTTTATTTTATTCTAAGCGTTCTGAACTTGGATTCAAATCAAGTATTCTCAAATTATGTCTTTAATCATGTCCCACTAATAGAATATCATCACGTCATTAAAAATATTTCCTTTAATTTTAATCTTTAATTTCCTAATAGAGTTTTGGCAAAATAACACTTTTGGTCCCTTAACTCGTTGCGCTAATTCAGTTTGGTCCCTTAACTTTCTTTTGATCTGTTTTAGTCCCTTAATTTTTATTTTGAATTCAATTTGGTCCCTTAACTTTTATTTTGAATTCAATTTGGTCTCTGCAGTAATAATTTTTTATCCTTTAACGTCCTTGACGGATGTAATGGTAAGAACCAAATTGACTCCAAAATAAAAGTTAATAGACTAAAACGGATAAAAAAAGTTAAGGAATCAAAATGAATTAGTGTAAAGAGTCAAATGACCAAAAATATCATTTTACTTAAATTTTTTTAATAACGTAACAATATTATATCGATGGAACATAATTAAACACATAATATATAAACTCCTGATTTGAATCCGCTAATCTTTCATTACTCGTTCTGTTATTAACGGCTCACCGAATAAATCATGTACGCAACATATTTATTTGTGGCAATTTTTATAACCTTACTCAATCGTAAACCCAAGCCCCTATTCTATAAAAAAGAAAATCTTAAAGCTACGTTTAACATGAAAACAAAATATTGAAGTTTTCTATATCAATTTTTCTTTAAAAAAAAATAAAAATAAAATAAGATTTGTTTGTTTTTTCAGGAGGGAGGAATAGGAGGTAAGAATTCAGGAGTTGAAATGTCAACATTTTTTGATAGATGAAATGACACGATTTTCTTTTTTCTTTTTTTATAAGTTGAAACGACACGATTTTAAAAACAAAACAAAATGACACTTTTTTTATTTTTATTTTTAAATAATAAAAGCAGATAAGATTTAGACTTGAAACTTCATCTAAACTACTCAAATTCTTTCGCCACTAACCTAGTAGGTTATACTATTTGAATTTGAATACATGTTTTAATTACTTATCAATTGATTGATCTATTAACTTATATTTAGAGATCATAGATACGCAGGTCAACTCAGTTCACACTGCCTCGCAAATTAAATAAATTAACTTGTAAATTTTGATTTTTAAAATGATTAAGTATTTTAATAATTTGTATCAATTTGCGAGCCGCCTCACATAAAATATTTTATTTAAAAATATTTATTGTTGATTAAAAAGTATTAATTTCATTTAATTTGAAATAAAGCTATTATCACTATTATAATATTAAAATTACACAAAAGAAATTAAAATATGTATTAAAAATAAAGTTTTAAATTATTATATTTTTGTTTTATGAACGTGATCCGTAACTCATAAACTTGTGAGTCAAACTCGTTTATCATGTAGTTAATATAGGTTAATTTGCAAAAATTACTTTATAAATAATCCTATTTTTTCCGGTTCAAAACTGTATGAGTTGTATATCCATCTCTACTTATATTAATTTAATAACTATTTATTTATTGCATTAAAATAAATATAGTTTCTTTCAAAAATACAATATACTTCTGGATAGCACCATAGTTTGCCACGGAAATTCAATACCAACCACGTGGGATCATTTTTCTTCCACTTTAGAGTTTTACATTTTTTTTTATGAGTGATGAAATATTTTTTATATGGTGTGATCCACCTTCTAATTCTATCCAGGAGGTTCAGAGTGTCGGTCTGCTCTTCTAAAAAAATACTTTTTCAAAATTATAATCATTTTAAACTTTAAATTTTATTTTCAAATTATAATCATTTTCAAAGTTTTAAGATGTAATTAATTATTTTTTTTTTATTCTGATCTAATAAATACATATCATAAATAATATTTTTTTTTCATTATTTTCATCTATCAATCATATATAAATAAAGATAATTTTGTTAACTCCTTATAAAATTTTATTACATGACTATAATTTTGAAATGAATAATGCTAAATTCTCTTACTTACTAAATCATTCTACAAATCTTTTTACTAACTTAATTTTGACAAGTGTTTTTTATCTTTAAAAATCGAAGACACTTGTTAAAATTAGGTGAATAAAAAGATTTGTAGGAGGATTAAACATTTTTCTTTTGAAATAGAGGGAGCAATTAATTTCTATTAACATTTCAAGTTCAGGCTTCCAAAAACTAATTTGTCCAATAAGTTTAGTGCATGTTTAGAAAAATGTTGAGTTCGGAGGAGAATAATTTTGAAGAGCCAAAATTGATTTTAGTTGATAAATTAACTGTTTGGTTATTAGTTGAGAAAAAAAGGTTAAAATTGATTTTGGGTTGTTAAAACTGATTTGGACTAAAGCAAGGTAAGATATGATTTCACGTTGAATTAAAAAATTTACATTGAATTTTTTTTCTAAACTTACTTTTAAGGGAAAAAAATCCTCAAACATAAATGACGCTATTTTAAAATCACTTCTACACAAAGCCAATTTTATAAAATTACGTTGATCTAAAATTAATTATATCAACGCTAAATAAAACATACCCTTATTCTTATTGTTACTTTCTAATTTATTTATTGTCACTTTTTTAAAATAAAATTTAGTATCAATTTTTTTATATTTTATAATTAAAATAATAATACATAGATTTTTTAAAACAATTAAAAAGAATGACAATAAATACTTAAGAGTTGAGAACCATCGGCTTCTCAAAAAAAGTTTTAGGACTAGTATGATTTTTTTACTAAATTTAAAAAATGATAGTACAAAAATTGAGTGGAACCGAAGCCCAAAGAATGATTAAGATATTTTTTTTAATTTTATTTTGTTTTGGGAGTTGAGTGTCAGTGGTCTGATCTCAACAAACCCACTAGAGCACGCAAACCATAACGGAGAGAGCTGTGGATGGATCACTAAACGTAAATAGGGCCTCCTAATGGGGCCCATACGCCATTGTCTGCTCTGCTCCAACTTCATATCATCATTGTCCGTTGTGGCCATCATCCATGCCCTCCTTCCAACTTGCAATAAAGGTCATTTCCTTCTCTATTCTTACGCAAATCTCTCATGACTTTGACTTCTAATTAATACTAGACTCAAAATGTTTTTTTTTTTTTTTAAATAAATAATGGCACCCTATTTGATCAGATAATATTGTAACTTCTTCTCTCCTAAAATTCATCCATTCAGATTGAATGGAGATGCAGGGGATCGAACCCTGTACCTCTCGCATGCAAAGCGAGCGCTCTACCATTTGAGCTACATCCCCTTTTCAACTTTTCATGTAATATAACATATACATATCCAGAGGAATCGACAAGAACTGTTTGCTTTATTAATTATTAAACTAGTGAAATTGGAGTGGGAAGAGGAATTGAAGGAAAAAAGGATAATGGCTTCGTTATCGTTGTCTCCTGTGATAGCCTTGAGAGCTCCCACCCACTCAGCTTCTCTCACTCTCACTGCTTCTTCCAGACCTTCTTCTCTTTCTCTCAATTTCGCACGCACCACTCGCTCTCCCCTCCTCCATTGCTCTTTCCTCTCCTCACCTTCCTCTCTCTTTTCTCCTTCCTCTTCTCTTTCAGGTACTTCTTTCTTTCACCATAGCTTATTTGGGGTTTTATGTTGCTAATAGAACGATGAGATTGAGTACTTGGATTCGAAGTAGGTAATTGTAGGAAATGATTAGGAGTATTGGGTTGGGGTTACTACTTCCTACTATCTGCTTATTTTAGGACCTTTGTGTGTATAAACATACCAATTAAGTAGTTATATAGTTTATTGGAATTTCGATTGTGATGATAAACATGCTTGCGTTTTGAGCATTTTGGATTTGTCATGTGGCTGCTTGTTCATTTCCTCCCTCAATGCGGTTCTTTACCAGTTATGTGACGGGTCATTTTGAAAAAAAATTAAAAATATTTTGTTGCTGGGTTCAATTCAACTTGAACGCGTTAACAGTTGGAATGGAAGTTAATTTTCTGGGTTTTAGGTGGGTGTTATCTTTCCTTCAATGAAACAATGAGGTTGAGTTGTATGTGGATGAAGCACTGTTCTGAATAGCAACATTATTTTCATGTTGGCCTTTTGTTTTTATTTATATAGTAATAACAATTTGACATGCTCACACTTTTAGCCTTTTGGCTTTCGGATTTAATGCAATTAGAGATGTCTCTGTAGTCTTAAAATGAACAGAACCTGTTTGTTTCTTATACTAGTATGAAGTATCCATCAGTTACATTTTTGAAGATGCTGAATAATTGGAACAATGGTTTTAACTGGCATGGCAAAATTCCTTGTTCCACTTTCTCTAAGGATTGTGGTCTGGTATTAGTACTACCTACTGGTATCCATAAGATTAATGCTGGTATTACTCTGGATTTGGAGGGTCATTAACTCATTATTGTCTCAAACATACTTCGCTCTTGAACTGTAGTTTTATTGTTGTGTTGGATGGTGTACTATTTAGAGGTTGAACTCCTAGGTCATCTTCCTATCTTCTTCGCTCAAAGTTAAGGATTTTGGTAGGTTATTATGAAAAAGGACTCCAATGATACCATTAGCTTGTCTCAGGCAGAAATGCGTCAATGGCATGCTTTTCATGAACATACTAAGGAAGTTAGGAAACTCAAGCAATACCTCATTCTAAGTAAAATTCAACATACTTTGCCAAGAAAACTTCTTTGCAAATAATTTGGCAAACAAAAAGAGAAACTGATTGTACAGAAAAAGGGAAGAGAACGCAGCTCTTAACACGCCTGTCGGCCTGTGACACTAATTGTATATTTGCTTACTAGTTGCACAAACGTGACATGTGTTCCAGTTATATATAAATGATTATATTTTGTTTTGACAAAAATCCCAACCAAGTTTAACCGAAGCAACAATTTGTTGCCTTGAGTGAGAGAACTTCCACCTTCATTCACCAACAGAGCGCACACTAGCTTTGAATTGTTTGGTGGGCTTGTTTAATCTGCACGTGTTAAGTTAAAATTCACGTTCTGCTTGATTTCATGTGAACTAATAATTTGTGTGTGGATGTTAAGGTTTGTCACTGGGATTGGATTTGGGAAGTAATGTTGGGGAGAGAAAAGGAGGAAAAAGGCGTGGGTTGGTGGTGAGAGCAGGGAAGGCAGCACTATGTCAGACAAAGAGAAGCAGATCAAGAAAGTCATTGGCAAGAACTCATGGATTCCGTAAAAGAATGAGCACACCAGGTGGAAGAGCTGTCTTAAAACGGCGTCGTGCTAAGGGTCGCAAAGTCCTTTGCACCAAATCCCACTCTAACAGTGGCAAATATTAGTTTTAATCTCTTCTGTTTCATTGCTGATGTATTGATTCCTCTATACTTGTATGCATTTCCTGCTTTTCGTTTTTTCGTCCTCCAATAATGGTGCTCTCTGTATGCTTTATATTTGTTTCTTTGTGATTCTTTAGGCTTACTTTTTTGTTTTCATTATGCTTATGTGAAATTCTTGCTAAATTACATGTTTACTTGGTCTATAGAATGTTCTCTCCAAAACAAATCACAAATAAGGTTTAATGGGTGATGCGGAGAATGATACGTGGGTTTTACAAGAGCATTTTGTAAACTATAATTTGGTTTAGATTTTAGTGAAATAAGTAAAAAAAAATACACAAAACGTGATTTAATTAAATATTGAAACTATTAATGCACAGAAAATGAGATAATTTAAACGGTTAACTTTGGTGAAAAGTTGACCAATACAATAACTTAAACAAAGAGCCCTTAAACCTGCTTCTCCAGAAACAATGTTTAGGCACCATTGTTACAAATTTTTCTGTTATTCGGCAATGCATCATTGTATATTAGTATTTGATAATTTTGAGAATACACGAGTTTTTAGATTTATTAAATAATTTAAGTAACAATATACTAGTATTACACGATAATATACGAATGGATTGAAATTATTTGCTTTATTTTCTTTTCCATGAAAATAACTAAACGGTTAAACCGCCATAGTCTGACAAGTTTTTTGGTGCTTAGGTCTGACAACTGAAAGGATTTTGTCACCGTTTTCTATATCTTAAAAGTAACAAAGCCCAATATATACTCATGTTGCTATCTGATCTGTGTATAGCAATTTCGCTATTCCCGATGAAAATCAAGTTGCAGTACTGAGTGCAGTGAACATTTTAAAAATTAATTTCTTCAAGAAGTGAAGATCACATCATTGAGCCATATTTGCCATTGCTGGAATAACGAGTTTTCTTCACAGCTATACAAAATCAGTATAGGAAAGAATTCCTCTTCTGTGATGGCTATTACCGTTGAAATAAAACATTGTGTCACTGTTTGCGTTATCCTTTTGACATGTGCTTATAATCCAGCCATGTCCCGAACGTTGTACGAATCAAGCGTTGTTGCTAAAGCACACGAGCAATGGATGTCGAAATATGGACGCTCCTATGCAGATGATGCAGAAAGAGAAAAACGTTTCAAGATATTTAAGGAGAACTTGCAAGTAGTAGAGAAGTTCAACAGCGCTGGGAATACGAATTATAGTTTGGGGTTGAATCAATTTTCTGATATAAGTCAAGAAGAGTTTATTGCATCATATGCAGCAGGACTGAAGGTTTTAAATTCAAGCATACCATATTCATATAATTCATCCGAGATGCAAATGGCGTTAATTGTGCCCTTGAAGTTAAACCAGAGTGATATTCCAACAAGCTTAGATTGGAGAAACCAAGGAGCTGTCACCCATATCAAGAATCAAGGTTTATATTGTTGTAAGTAATTAATGATTCCCAACTCTTGTCTTGCTTTGTTTATATCAACAAACCTAATTTGTTTTGATTGCCTTGGAGGCTTGGAGTGAGCAAATAATAAATCCTGCTTGGTGTAAGATCCTACTAAGAGCCTGGCAAGGCAACCATAAGAAATTTTATAGTATTAAATATCTTTAAAAAAATTAAGATATACATGTTACAAGGGTGTTGGCATAATGATGAAGGTACATAACGGCTCAAGGGAGAATTATAGTCCGAACCCTAAAAACAACACATGCCATAAGTATAAGTCTATTTATATCTAAAGAATTAATCTTCAATAATAGTTGTAGTAATTGGTCCAGATACTAAAAAAAAAAAAATAGTAACTTTTACATGTGTTGTGGAGTAACTTTTGTTTGTATTAGTTTGGTGTTAGTGTTTTAAGAGCATTGTTTGAATCACATTTATTAGCCTGACTCATAAAAAGAGATAGTGAATCACACCTTGATTTCAATAATAGTGAAGCTTATGGTGGAAAATAAACGTGTCAAAGAATTTCGTTAACAATTTTATTATTCATAATGGCAAAATTTTAATCTCTAGCCAAGCATGTCGCGATTTGATTTTTTGGTACAAGTTGTATCTTATGATAATTAATTTCTTTGCAGTAAGTTGCTGGGCTTTTGCGGCTGTGGCAGCCATAGAAGGCATCGTCAAAATCAAAACAGGCAGTTTGATTTCATTATCAGAACAACAACTAATAGACTGTGGTAACAACAATCATGGCTGCAATGTAGGAACAGTGAATAATGCCCTTAACTATATCCTACAAAATAAGGGCATTGCCTGCGAAACAGATTACCCATACGAAGGAGTTAATAAACCCTGCCATTATGGGATAGGAAGCGCAGCACAGATAACTGGATATGTAAGGGTACCCCCAAATAATGAAGAGCAACTATTACAAGCTGTGTCCAAGCAACCTGTCTCAGTTGCTATCTCTATTGAAGATCACTTTCGATTGTACCATGGTGGCATATTTAATGGACCATGTGGGACCAATCTTAACCATGATGTTACTCTAATTGGTTATGGGACAAGTGAACATGGTACTAATTACTGGTTGGCCAAGAATTCATGGGGTGAGAGTTGGGGAGAGGGTGGTTATATGAGGTTGCTAAGGGAAAGTGGTCAACCTCAAGGTGTTTGTGGCATGGCTATCAAAGGTTTTTATCCTACTATGTAGTTTCAAATAGATTTTTTTTGGGGTACTTGTCCCTTGTGCAAGTAAAAGTAGATTATCAAATCTCTATTTAGGTTTTAGACCTTAGATGAAAAAATTGGATTAGATCAACTAGTTTTACTAAAACAAGATCAACAGATTTTGTATATGATTTGTTTGACTACAAAACCATAACTATGTTGATATACCGTATACGAAGCTATCTGTGTGCACTTTGACTCGACCAAAAACGTACTAGTATTATTTATTGTGTAAGAAAACATACTGAACAAGAAATGAAAGAGAAGCGAAATCCAAACAAACCCAAGCTCTATTCGTGATAATTGTGGAACACTGTAAATTAATGTACACGATAAAGAGTATATATACACAACACTGACTATAGATTATTTTGTTCTCCAATATTCTTAACAATACAACAATAACACCATTACATGTCTTTATTTACCTTCAGCTAGACCATCCCAACAAGCTCAACTATTTTCCACGAAAATATTGTGGCATTCAGAGAACTTTGAGTTTTATGACTAGTCTCTGTATTTTGATGGGAGGGAGAAAACTGGAACTTGTTTGGGAAAAAAATTGAAGTTCCCATGTAAGATTTCTCATAATAGGCCGATTCACCAAGAATTCCTAATTTATTGTCAGCATGAAAATTGGACTGCATGAGTGGAAGTAGTTGCTGTTAATTAATGAAGCAAAAAATCCATACCTTATACTTTGCAAAAGTAGGATTTAGCAGTCAAATGATGACAATAATTTCTCCAGCCTTCATTATCTTCTGGTACCACTTAGGCCATTGACCCGCGACTTCATGTATCTGTCTATTAAGTCAGCAAGAGTACTTATCAGTGACTTCGGGTCATATATTATACCCACTTTTGGATCACGTAAGGAATCAACAACTATCTGCAAAGATAAGAATTGTAGGATGAGCACAGAGAAAGTAAATTGTATTTTTTTAAAAAAAGACCATGCCAATACCAAAATAAGAATAAACAGATCCATCATAAACATGCCCCTGCTACTGATAACAAAAACATAAATATGTCCCTGCCCTAAATCATAAGTATCGTGCAATATTATTAAGGTTTTCATAAAAGACAGTCACAAGTTTCCCAAACATGATCAATTAACATAAAGTCTGACTTTTGAGCAAGCCAATTTAACAAATGTCGCCCAAATGAATGAAGTTGTTGGACCAACACCTCTGGAAACAGTTTCATTTTAATACACTGTCAATGTTATTTTTGTTAATTATCTAATCACACATTGCCACGTCATAAAAAGAGTTTGGTCCTGACAACAACATTGAGAGAAGTCAAACTCCAACAACGATGCAGTAACAAATGATGGAATCATAGTTTAAACAAGTTTTTCATTGATAGTAAATAAAAATTAATTCTCAGACAGAATGCCTGCTTTATTCTTGAACTTGTCCAGAGGAAATTTCAAAGAAAACATCTTGAAATATATATTCATCATGCTAAACAGTAGAGTTTCTATCCATTCAATATTTAAGAAAATGAACAGATTTGGGGCACATACCACGTCAAATATTCCTTGAGCAGCCAAACAGTCAACATCAACTGGAATTTCACCATTTCTTGGAACCAAAAGAGTATTGATATAGTGACTTGGCTGTATCAGATATTAACAGCATAAGTTACTTTTATCATGCTATTCATTGTGTATAGTTTTTTGTTTTTTTTTTCTAGCGCGTTTTTTTATAATAATTGTATCTTAAGTTGATGAAGCATTTGACACACACTGAAAATTTCATATTTCATACTGTATAAAACGAGGACAATAATTGGAAAACACTAAAGAAACAGATATAGAGTTGACAGTCTTTTTCTTAGGCTTTTCTTGCACATCATGTCGAAGATATTAGATATGACAAGAATATGGACGAGGGACATATGCAAAAACAAAGGAAATTACCAATTGTAATTGGCATCCCGAAATTCTACAATTTATGAGAAATTTCATAGAAAACCCATTAACAATAAGAATACTACGGGAAAAAAAAGATAGAAATTAACTACAGTTCAAACAACAATTAGTTTTGATAATAGCAATGATTCTTTGAAACAATACAACTCATGTTTAAAACAGAGAAAAATGTGATTCTCAATTAATTGCACTAAGAAAAAAAAAAAACCAATTCAAAAGTTTATGAAAAATAAAGACTTAAGTGTGAATTCTATCTGAAATACTGATTCCCGTGAATCAATATAAAACAGTTCTGTTTCACACCAAGCAGTTTCAATGCAGAAGGAATCTCACTCACAGGGTTCTGCAAGCGATTGGTAGGATCGCCATATGTTCGATTTAGAGCATCCGTAATGGCAGTTACAAAACAAGAAGCTGAAAACCCATTAGTCTCCCGGTCACGTGTGCCATTTAACATAAGTACCTATATGTTGTTTTACAATCAAATTAGTAAAAAAATGAAATAAAAATGTAGATAGCTTACACTATTTGAGATCACCAAATCTAATTGATTTGATCATCGACAGTAGGAATCTATCACTAGTTCAACATGACATCACTGAAAGAATAGATAACACAGTCTGAATCTCGTGCTTAGAAGAGCTTAGCAAATACTCTGCAATTATGCAATAAACTTATAATTGATTTCCACTTAATAACACCAAGCCTGGTGTATCTAGAGTCCTAGACACATGTGCTGAACAAGTTGGAAAGTAAAGTCGTGTCCATATTGTCACAACTATTACATTGCCAGACTTGTAAGGTTCAAATCTTATCAGCATCAGATAGCAAGGGATTATTATAGGACGAGATATTTGGGTCCATATAATTTAAAACATCAGCTTGAGTTTTGATCCATTTTGCCTCAATTTGCAGCAGTCAAGTTAAGGCTAGAGCTGGACCAATTTCAATCCTTATTTTCTTCCCAGAGAGGGTCCAAGAATCCAATCTTATCAAGCCTAGATTTCTTAATTATCAGAGGGTAGAATGTCTATCACAATTTGTAAGGATAACCAAAGGAAATGCGAATAGCAACATGATAAGAAAATACCTTGAGGCAGGACTTTGAAGAAATAATTTCCCCAATTCCCAGTAATACCTAGAAAAAATTGTAAGCCATTAAAACATCTAAAAATTGTCATACAGAATGAAAGCTAGATGTCCTTCCTACAAATAACACAGTAATATAGTCTAATAAAATTTGCCTCAATAAAATACTGAAACAGTTAAACTATCATGTTTTTCTAACAGATAATCTCATTGCACTTACAATATCCAAAGAGTAAAAGGACTATACAAACCCTAATGCTCAAATGTTTTAAGTACCAGGGTTTTAAAGTACATACAATCATCAATGTTGTCATTTGCAAAAGCCAACAAATATTTGACAGCAAAACATCAACAAAAGTAATTCTAAGAATCTTTACCAATGAGGGGCAGATTGAAGTAAAAAGGGAGCCCATGCCATACACAATGCAGTCCACATTGTTTAACTGCTCTAGTACAGCCACGTTAGGAGAGGGAAAAACCTATTCAAATAAAAAAAAATAGGTTCCAGTTATAAATTGTTTATAAATTAGGAACTCAATAACCATTAACCAAACTCATTTCTAGATAAAAAAAATGTAAAAGCTGTGCTGTATAGTATAGATATTTATAAAGCACAAGAAAACAAGTAAAATAGCATCCACCCACATCAGATTTCAAAATACAACATGCTGCTTGCTACCTTGCAGAATTAGTTGTATTTAGAGCCATGTTACAAGCTATCAGGCATTGGCTTGGTTGTCACCCAATTGGTGAGTGTTTTCCCCTCCCCCTAGTTAAAGTTTGAACTTCGAACAACGACTAAGATTAACAATTAAAATAGAGCCTTGCTATGGTAAAGGAAAAAATCTAGCAGATAAAAAAGAAGGGGAGCTTGACTGTATATGTATGAATATGATTATGAAATGCAGTGGGCAATTAAGTCCATATAGACTGCATGTATGTATGTATTACTAGTTTGACTACAGTTCAATCATGGTTGAACAATTGAACTGTGAACCAGTCTCTTTCCTAGTCCAATGACTGGTTTGGTTCTAAAAACATTGAATATTATGTTATTCTGCAGAAAGACACAGAACACATGTCCATTCCAATTACTGAATAGCTTTCCCTCTTCTTTCTACAAAATTTTCATTTAAATTATCAAAATTAAATGAATTCATTTTTCTGGCTGCATCTTCCATATAACCCATTTATCTCCTCTGCCTATTGATAGCAGTGTGAAACATGATTCGAGAGACATATATGGCAAAAATCCTTCATCAAAATGTAAAAGAAATAGGTTCAACAAGACATCGCATTTACCTCATGGAGCAAATTTTTTCCCTCACTTGACATGTAGAACACCCGTTTTATTTTTGAAGGAAGTGCTGGAGCTGAAAAGCTTTCCTACCCATGAAATTATAAAATTTCAATAGAAGAGAAATGCAAGACATAACTACCAGGAACCAGCAACAGGTGGTAAAATCTCAATCAAGTTAATTGAAAAATTATATCCCGACTTTACTTCAACTGGATGGACATACAATCACTATTAAGTAAATAACAAGTGTGAATGAGAAAGCAATTTCTTTTTCAATTTATAATCAATATCCATCATTAATTTGAAAGTTGAAATTCCCTCACTAGAACTTTATAACGCAAAAGGAAAATAAGAAGAAACAAACTAATTTTGAAAATACATATTTTCTAAATTTAAACTAGCAGGTACTCTTGTCTATTTCAAATTTAACTAAGACCCAGACGACAAACGTTAATATTTCCAAATGTCAATCTATTATCCATGGAACATATCCACATGACCACATCATTACTAACTTAAAAAATACCATTACTGTGACTTTAGGATCCCCTCAAAGAACAAGTGCTCATTTTCTTTCTGTAAGAGTCTCAAAAGTATGTACAAGTTTTATCTCAGGCAAGTTCCTTTCAAATCAGAAGAAATTTAAACAAATAATTAATGGCATAAGTATAACATTGCAAGATATATGCTGACATACTTTCTTAATGAGTTCCATTGCTCCACTGGTTGGATGAGAAATTTCATTTTGTCCCCGTATAATAGTTCCATCCTGTAAGGATATTATAGAATATTGCAAGCTAATGTAACGAATGTTAAAATAATAGGACAGTCATAGTTGTGAATTCCTATATCAAGTTCTTTTAACCTCTATGAAACCATATGATAATTGCATGGTTAAATAGATGTATAACATACCCATAATTCACATCCTAATGTAAGTCTGTCATTGGTTGAAATCACTGGGAGAACCAGGCTTTCAGGGGGTATATCTGAAACGCGTGAAAACAAAAATATTGCAGCATCCAAGGACTGAAAAAATATACGTGCTCCTGCAAAAAAGAAATTCCCAATGCTGCATAGTTTATAAAAGTCAGTTACACTATTTTCATGTCACACACCAAAAAGTCAGTGAGCAAAAAATACACAATAGAACAACCTTATCCCCATGTAAAACACAAGTTGCATACACAACAGAATAATAGACTATAATTTGAAATTCAAAAGGATAAAATATATTCTTAGTCTCTGTAAAGGGCCACCAGGCTTCAGTCAATATGCCTGATCTGCTTGACTGCTTCCACTCAACTAACTGGCAACTGGCAAATTCCAAAATCTAGAACTTTATAAATCCTCTCTACTAATGAAAGGAAAAAATACAACTGCAACAATTAGGGGCCATTAGGCTTTAAGCCTTATGCCTGATCTGCTTCTACAATGCAAGGGGAAGCCACTTCTACCAATTATCATTATAGCATGATGAATAAAATCAATAAATGCAACCTTATAGAGAGGGAGAAAAAACTATGGATAGTGGGGGAAGAAAGAGCAAGCATCTAGCTGAATTAGAAATTAAGGACCTGCCATTGCTGAAACAAAATGATTCTTCAGACCGGCGGAGAATCTGTATAGATCAAGATATTTATCATAGTGATTATTATGACAGCCTTAATAATACACTTGCTTCTCAACAGCATACAAAGTATGAGGAATAATAAATTACTTTGAAGATCAAATATCTTTAGAGCGTTACTAATTCCCACATAAAATAAAAAAATAAAATAAAATAAAAAACTGGTTTTGATTTGTTGATTCCTTAACAATTGGTAATAAGAATACACTTTCGTGGTGACTTTCAATAAAAGCTTTTAATTTGTTGATTCCTTAACTATTTCCCTTTTAGCAAAACCCACAGTAAAATACTAGTCTACACCCTAAGAACTAAGAAGCAATAACACCTTTCAAAAAAACAGAAGATAAAAATATAATGTATAAAGTATAAACAAAGAAAGAAAATAGCTTTTGTGACAGCCACATAAGAAATATTTTGCAATAAAAACAGATAATTTAAGAGGCAACAATAATCAGATAAATAGCGTGAGTTTGCTTGTAGAAGTCACCTGATTCTGGAAATAAACCAGGAAGGCTCGAATAGTCTCCCTGTACGGTTTTGACACACCTTTCCATAAAATGTGATCACCTTCCACAATAGAGTACCTGTATAAGTCACCGGTTGGAGTTAATTTAAAAAAAAAAAAAAAAACAGCTAAATCCATAATTGGAACAGAAGCATAAGGTACCACTCTGATTTAGCTTGCAATGGGTCAAGTGGTAGACGATGACCAAGCAAATTTCGAACCGCAAGAGCCTCGGAGGTACTCTGATCAGACAACCTCAGACACCTGGAACGGATGTCTCCAACAGCAGGACCACCTGAAACGTACACATCCAATCAATCAAAGCCCTAAAGAACATGACATTCCTAACTCATCCCGCAAAGGTGAATTATTGAGTCTACCAAAATCCCCAAATGTGGAAACGCGATTAACAAACAATGCGCATACCGAGGACGCGAACAATCTCGGCGGTGCTTCCACCATCGTCAGAAACAGGGAGAACGTGGGCAACACGGGTGGTGAAGTTCTTAAGGTCTTCGACGACGCCGTTGAAGGCAGTCCCTCCGGAAAAGACGAGCAAAGCAGGTTGGGGGTGAAAAGTGTTGGGGCTTGAGAATGAGTAACAGCGACGATGGTAGCGATGCTGTGATGGAGAAGACGCCATTGAAGAAGAGAGAATGGTGGTGGTGGGGATTGGGATTGGGAACGAGAGAGGAAGCGTGTAACTGAACGTAGGAGGAACCGAGCATATGTCCACCATGTTCGCAAATCTTGTGTTGTGTACTAAACCTTTTTTGTGACTGGTTTCGGGCTTCACCTGTGTCACCTCCATCCAAATCACCAATGCCATCACATATCATTCCTTTTGTTCTCTTCTTTTTTTTTCTTTTTCTTCAATTCCATTCATATTTTTTTTTGTTCAAATGCTAAATTATATTTTAAATAAATAAATCTAGTTTTATTTACATATTATTTCTCTTAAATTATCTTTATACAATTGAATTTTTTTTTATTTTCCTCTTTTTATCGCATCACTTATAAAAAGAGTTAAATTTACGAGTTTAGTCTTTATTATATATATATATCAACCAGTTTAGACGGTAGAAGGGATTAACACCATCTCTATTAGAAGTGATACTATCATTTTTAATATATAGATTTACGATAAAAATAATAGAATTTTTAAAATTGAATAGTCTCAATCCTTCCCGCCATTTAGACCTGTGACTTAGTCCGTAGAACACACACTCCACACGACCTTGGGCCTGAAAAATAAAGCCCGTTTAAATGCAAGCTTAGCAAGTTTGTCCATATACACCCGTGTTAAAAGAGTTTGATCACTGAACGCGCAATTGTGTTTGTGGAGTTCTATTTGAAATTCTATTCTTAATTATTATTTTTTAATTTGTTTTGCATTATTATAATTTTGTGATAATTTTAAATTAATTTGAAAAAATAACATATTTTTGTTAAAATGTAGATTCTAAAACTATTTTAAAAAAAAAATATTAGTTTTTTATTTGTAAAAAATAGTTTTCTAGTAAAATATTTTATGTGGACTAGTTAGCATATTAGTCCATTTAACCTACGAGCTATTGAATATCAACATATTTAAATATAACTTTATGTAAGTTAACTCATTTAACCTACAAGCTTATTTAAGCTCAACCGTTTGTTCACCTCTACTTATAACTAAACTTATTATTCGATAACTACCAATGATTTTTTTATCAAACAATTCATGATACGAATAATGATGTTATGCTAATATGAACAACACGATTAAAAGAGTATTATGATAATGAAAATAAGAGATTTAATAGGTCGGTTAACCCTTTAGAAGTTGTCTTGATTAGATTGAAATCTATAGCTCTCGCTACAAATAAATATCTTAATCAGCTTTCTTGGCAACCCGCGAGCATAGAGGTGAGTTGGCAACACTCGAACCAGATTGGATTGTACTCAATAATAATGGAGCTAACAAGTCTCCCTTTTGGCCACCATCATGTGAAGGTGTTTTGCGTGGAGCTAATGGGCAATAATTAAAGGTTTTGTGAAGATAATGAGTTGTATGTCTGACTATAAGATCAAGTTTTGGGGTATAACGGAAGGTTTCAAATTGTCTGAAATAGAGGTTATAAAAAGGTTAAACTGTGTGTGAATTCCCAAGATGTGATTTAATTATTATAAGCATCCAAGAGGAATAAAACTCAATTCCATTGCTCATTTTCCTTAATTATTTTTGAGCTTCTTAATATGAATTGGCAAATTAGGTGCCTCCATGTATTTTAGAGAGGCCAACAAAGTGGCAAATGCTCTAGCCAATCTTAGTTGTTTGGAAAGGCAGCCCATCTTTGATTTCCGTGTCCCCGCACCCTCAATTACACTCCTAGATTAGTCCTTATGTAGTTCCTTTTCTCCTTGAACTTTAGCCCCTTCCTTCTATCCAAAAAAAAGGAATTCAACAAGTGTGATTTGTTGGTTTAACAGAATCTGTATAGCATACTGTAATATTGTAAATTTGTAATTAGCAATTTTTTTTCCCATACAAAACTTACCGACTTGATCAAATGATTAATACACATTTATCAAAATAACTAAAACGATGTAGAATTTTTTCTTTGGTAGGAATGGTAATCTCAAATCCATCTTTTTTATTTTTTTTTTAAAAAAAATATTTAGTGAATTCAGAATGGCTTCGGTGTTGAAGTGAAATTTTATAATTTTTCTAGAATTTAATTCTTGTAACATCATTTCGTTGAAAATCAATTCTACAAGATCAGAACTAATAATGCTCAAACGATTTTCTGTGATGGAAAACTTTTCATTTATCTTTGAACATCGATCATATACAAATAAACAATGCTATATTCTCCTAATAATCTTCTTAATTATTTTTTTAATATCATATAAAGTATGGAATTAAATGCACTTTTAATCTTGAGAATATAAAAATCATTAAAAATATTCTTTAATAAATAATTAAGAGAATTTTTAGTAACATGAATTAAGAGAATTTATAATTATTCTGTACAAATATTGTAGCGACTAGCGAGAAATGTCAAGGTGACATTTTTACGCTCTATCGTTTTCCATGTTTTGTCCCACCAAGTGTGATACGGTCAATGGCTGCTGTCAAATTCAAGATTAGCACCCATCACGAAAATTAAAGCCTAAATTGCTAAAACTAAGTCAACTTCAAATTTTTTAAGGAAAAAAAAGTGATAATGGAAATTCCTTAGTAAGGCAAACTCTTGGAACTTGTGCTAATAACCAATGATTTCAGTTTAGAAGACTCCCCAGCTGCATTTGCCCTCTGTGTTATTATCTCCATATTCCTATTCAAGCTTTGTTTCACCAAACTCTTCATCAGTTTCTTCCCTTCTTTTGCATCTCTTTGATTCACAGGTGACCCCATTGCAAATCTTGGTGTTTGTGGGCCTGAATGTGGGCCCATCTTTGTTTGCCTTTCATCCTTAAACCATTGCAATAGTTTCAATGCTCTCTTTTGGGCCAATGGGCTTCCCAACAAAACCACTTCAAGAAGTACATGAACAATCCCTGCCTTTGCCATTTTCTCTCTTTGTGATGAACTCTGATGTGCTAGAATCATCAAAATATAAACTGATAACTCTTGACATTTAGATTTATCTTCCCATGACAAAATCTCAATGAAACTTTCTGGCACCATTGAATTGTTTTCTATTGCTTTCTTTCCCATTAAAGTCACCAACAAGTTCCCTATAGTTGCTAGTGCCTTCTCTGAGATTTCTTTCACTAAGGAAAGTTCTAAGAGGATAGGGACAATTCCACTAGAAACCAAAGGGCCTGCATTTTCTAACACTGTTGAAAGATTGTATAACGCACCCAAACATGTCCTTTTGGTTTCAAAAGTTGACCCTTTCTCAAGAATGTTTTTAAGTATTGGGAGAAAGTCCAAAGAAGAAAGAGGGAATTGAGTGTTTGCTAGAGATGACAATGATAGAAGCAACTCTGCAATTTCACTTGTTGTTAACTCATCTACATGGTCAATTGTCTTAGGTAGCTTGCACAATATTCCTGCCTCCACTATCAAAGCTTTGTTCCTGAAAGGGAAAAAAACACTAGTCAGGTAAATAGACACAACCAATTAAAAACTAAGAATGAATTAAAGTGAGCTTGTTGTTGTTATTCTAATTTAAAACTAGTCAAAGTTAGGTCAGAAACAAATATTTGATATATTTCTTAAAGTCAGCTTAAACTAGTCAAGAACTCAACCCTCCACCAGCTTCATCACACCTTCTTCAAATCAATTTTTTCTTCTTTAGATGGCTATGATGCAATTTGTGTATAAAGAATTAGCAGGGCAAACCAACTGAATTATTAATATCAATTGTAGCACTGTGGCAGAGTGGAAGTCAACGAGAATCTGAAGTTAATATCTGTGTTGGAAAATGAAGGTCAACAGAAGACATAAAATTGTCCAAAAGATCATAAAGGAATCTGATCAACCACCCTATATTTTATAAATCTGTAATTTATAAATTTAAAGACAAAAATGTCGCTTCAATATGAACTTTGTCCCTAGTAGCTAGCCCTACAACCCAGCAACTCAGTTACACTCAGCGCACATTTTGGTGATTTAATTTAATAATTAACCATGTTTCTTCCAACTAATAGGAATGGCATACCAGTAGCACATTATGGCATGCTGGTGACAGTGGGATTTGGGAAATTTTGATCCGAAAATATTGGCTCAATTTCATTCTCAGATTTAATGTCATGAATGCCAGTTTAATTAGTTTGATAACTTTCATATTCTACAACCTGTAGAGATATCAAAAGCACTATCAAACAATAATTTATTTATGTATTTATTAATTTTCAATATGGGAATGTAAAAATATAACACTATGGTTGCGCGTGGTTACTTACTGTGGAGTCATGAACCAAAGTATGAGAAGAAAAAGAACACTTTGCATACATCAATCTTGTCCTTGCGTCTCCAAAAGTCAAAATTAGCGGTTACTCAATAGTACTCATAATGGTTCCATTCTCACCATTTTCTTTATAAAATATGATTGCATATTTGTCCATATCAAACAATAAGGAAAATTAAAAGACAGCACTAATTCATGCACCTTGTGCATGATTTCTTGTTAGTGGTACACAAATTCAGCTCTAAATTCTTTATCATTTCTCCTCTCAACTTAAAAGCAATATCACGGATTTTAAATTTTAACCATTCATTTGTCTTTCTGTGCCATTGATAGACATCTATTCAGGGTATGAAACTATGAATATACTAATACTGCTATTAGCCACAACAAGTTAATTAACCAATAACATCTTAAAAACATATATATCAAATGAACCACAGGGTTTCAAATTTTGATCAAATTCAGAGTTTCACATCAAGTTAATTAATATCATAAGTTTTACATTATTGAGCTGATTGCTTCTTAATTCTTATTGATCTTTTGGAATCAAACAAAAAGACCAAGACTCATCAAAGTTCAAAGACTAAACAACAAATTAGTTTTAAGCGGCAAACATTCAGAAAGTGATGCAACAAAAAAACTAGAAGATAAAATAACATAGGGAATGCAAAACTTACGTGTAAGTTCCATCAGCTAGGTGGATCAACGCCGTCAACCCAGCTCGCCGGCGGCTAGCCACCTCGGCCTCCACCATAGAAACCAGCACCGGCACTACCCCAAGTTCTGTTATCAACTTTCTAACTTTAACATCTTCTTTAGCAAACTTTTCAATCTCCTTTGCTGCTTTTTCCTTCTCTTCCCAGCTCCCAAAGTGAAGCATCTTTACAGTTTTCTGCAACAGAATCGCAGAGTCTTCTTCTTCCTCCTCACGCTTCTCCATGTCTTGAATTGCTTCAAGATTTTCGATGTTGTTGCTCTGTTCAGCTCTGTTTTTTGCTCTGTCAAATTGGTCAGAAGTGTCGCTGCGTTTGCGGGTTGCTTTCGATTGGAGAAACCGTCTTATGCGGGTAAAGAATTGAAGCTTTATGTTAGATAACACCCAAATAGAAGAAGAAGATGATGGTGATGAAGAAGAAAGAGTTGACATGTTTAGTTTGTGAAGAAGGGTAAAAGGAGACAACAGAGTGAGATATTGAGAAAGTGTGTGTTTGGGGTGTGGTTCTTTTATAACTTTGTTTCTGTTTCGGAGTTTGGAGACAGAGAGAAAACAGAGGGAAAAAAAAGGGAGAGTGGGACTATTAGAAGAGCTCTGTGAACTTAAAATACAGGGGAAGCACAGAGCACATGCATAAAACAGAGCTGTCCCATTTTAATTTTAATGTAATGGTGGGTATTAAGATACAAGATCTCATTTAATTCATTTATTTAGTAGTATTGGAATTTATGCATCACTTGTTTCATAAGTAAAATGGTTTAGGTAAAAGAAGTACTATTAGTTAAATTATTTCTATAAAAAAATGTTTGAACTAAAATAGGATAGGCATTATTTGTTGAAATATAGTTAACATTCCATGGTCTATATTCTGATTTTTTTTAGATATACTATTTGGTACAATATCACTTAGGCCTAACGTTGAGTCTTTCTCTGCCTCTCAACCTAATTAGTCTATAAATTAGTGGAGATGAAATATTGGGAGGGCCTGTTATCTGTCTTTGCCAAATTTAATTTTAGGGGACCTTCTTTGACGGATAAAAAATTGGGAGTTAATTAAATAAATAAATTCTTTTATTCACTGCTGGTCCCAAGTATGGCGAGTGATATTAATATGACTTAATAACAAAAATAAAATAATATGACTTGGCATTTTCGACATTAAAAACAGAGAACAGCTAACTAAATTGAGAGATTTTGGTTTTGATGTAAAGCCACTTCCATTTCCATAGCATGTGAGATTCAGGGGTGACCCAGCCTAATATGTTCCCTCATGCAACCATAAAATTTGAGGCACTGCACACGTGTCACCATTAATTGTCACTTAATTTATCCTTTCATAATCCTTCACTTGCTACAAAAATCTGATCTCGATCGCTGCTGTGATATTCTCACATGCTTTATCTTAATTTTCCCTACCATGAAGGGTAGGCATTCATTAATTTCGTTGATTCCTCTTTCAATTATGCTCCTCATAAAAGTTTAATTAACCCTAGATTTATTTTGTTGCAAATTAAAATGCATTTTATAGATTTATCATGCATAGAGATTTGAGCCAGGGGAACCCGAAAGGAAAATGTGGCTATGTTGGGATTTCTCAAAAAATAATAATACTAATGTAGTGTAGTATTAAGCCAGATAGATAGCAAGCAATGCATTAAAGAGCATCTTCATTAACAATTAACAAATGAAAATATAGAAAAGAAGATGAAGGGAAATATTATACTATATTCTAGGTGTATGTCGGCATTAAGGTATTCTGAATGAACACATTCAATTAAATTAATGAAACCATTAGGAATTTTCAGGAAAAGTGCCTTATAACTAAGTGTCTAAGTGCACATTTCGTATGCAAATAAGTCATCACCGTTGTAACCAAAAGAGAAATAAAATAAAAAGTCATCACCGATTTTGAACCACAGAAGATATAGGTATTAAGAGTCGAGTAATAAATTTTGGTATGGCATTGGTGTGGGGATATATATGAAACTTTGATGGCTATGGCATTTCCATGTTGGACTCCACTACAAATAATATTTATATCCTAACCGCGAATTGCAGACACCAAAGTTACGTTTTCGCACGTGTGAAGGAGGCACCTCATTCATCCTTAGCAGTTTGGCTTTGTGTGTTTGAGAGAGGAAATAACTGCTGGTGCAAAATGATGTGTGCCACTTCCAGTTTCCGGCTGAATCTAACACTAATCTCAATTGCAGAAATTGAGTGCTGCACACTAATCAATGCGTGATCAAAATATAAAGTCCTCAAAACAGACGGTCTAGATAAAACTAAAGAGAGATGAACGAGATATTTGCCAGAGAGAATTCGGATCCCTCCCAGATACCCTGCATATCACCAAACATCATTTGTTTGTCACTGCCATGAAATTGCGTACACTAATCTTTCCTTTTGCTTGCAACAATTAATTACATTTCTTATTGATTAATATATATATATATATATATATATATAGAGTTATGTTAAAGAGTGCCTTTAGGACACTTGTTAAGGTGCAATAAATACACATTCTTAAATGATTAGAGTTAACTTTCATTAAATAGTTTTCAAATTTCGAAATATTAAAATCTACTATTTTCAATATATATATATACTCCTATACTAGTAGAATTTTATATATAAGTGCGCACATGTGTTATACAAGTGAAATTGGCATTTAATAATAATTAAAAAAAGAAATTGGCATTGCCTCATTAACATTATTACTATTTAATACGGTTTTAATAACCAACAAGTGATTGGTTTAGTACATGCTATATAACTTTAGACAATCGGTTTTATTAAGTCAATTTTTTTTCAAAAAATAATAAATTTATTCTCACACATAGTAATTTGTTGAGCTCAACGACCTTGGGGCAACAAAAGTGTTCATATTTTTCATCGAAACATGTTGAAGTGGTAATTAAGTTGATTATGCAAGATGATTTTTGTGATACGTTTCAATGCATGAATTTAGATCAAGGTTCAGGAATCTACTACATGCCTAGTTGGCTACAAGCTAAGCTCTCCTTCAATTATAGCGCCACATGTGAGATGGGCTATAAATCCTGACAAAGCTGAAGAGTGATTTGTTATCACACGTGTGAGTAAATTAGGAAGAATTGTGGGACTCAAAATAATGGGCATCCCACTAGTGAATGAAATTAGATTAGTTTTTAAAAAATGGAACAAATTTAGAAGCACAAGGGACAATTTCCACAAAGTGTAGTGCCACGGAAGTTGATAGTTGGTTGATGACATGATACATGTATATATGGATCATTTTAATGTTTATCCAATGATGGGTCTTGAGACCACAGCAGCAAAGACCAAAAAGTGACAAACGAAGCGTGCATATCCATTTTGACGAAAATTGCAGCTTGAACAAGTCCTAAAAATTAGTAAAAAAAAAAAAAAACCCATCATTTGCCACTTTCAAAGGTTCTTGTACACTACGATTGGTTTGAAGTTTGATTATCTTTTTCAGGTTTGTAGTCCACCACGTGTTTCAGGGACAATAGAAGGTTGTTGATATGTTCTATGTATCTTTTCCAAGTGCATGGAGCATGCATGGTTAATGACATTAATGGTCAAATTATCCAAAACTCCAAGTGTCCTTCCTTCAACCAAATTGGGAAATTCCCTTCTTCACTCATTCTACTTTTAGTTTGGTTGCTGTACAATGTTTGATTTTGGTGCACCCAAATTATATATAGCCTAATCTTTTGCGCAGAAATGGATGGTATAACTAAATTCCCTTAAAAAAAAAGATATTCATGTGTATAGAAAACGTATAGATGCACCAGCCGGGAATTGAACCCGGGTCTGTACTGTGGCAAGGTACTATTCTACCACTAGACCACTGGTACTAACTTGTTATGCTGTTGCATATAAATGATACCACTAATATCTGCTAAGCTAACTGAATGACAAATGGGAATTAAGAAAGAACCTATAATCAATTAATAATATGAATTGCAGAATACAAATAGAAATGAATAATACTATTGTCTTTCTCGTCAAATCCGTATAAATGACAAGTATTAAGATTAAATTAAATAATAAAGGTTCCCATACTTGGTTAACAAACCTCAAACGACAAAAATATGAAACTAATTAATTGCATGGCATATGATATGGGTGCACATCCATATTGCCTAACTGAAAATTAAATAATAAATATCAAAGGTTCAAATCCTCAAGCTTCTTTTCTTTTCTTGATAAAAAAACTACACCGGTGTAAATCAGTTGGAGGCCCTCAGGCCCATGCTCGCTTTTGTACATTCTTCAAGAACAAAAAGCCTTTTTGACCAAAAAAAAACGAACAAAAAGCCTCTATCTCATATCAGCTGAATAGCATTTATTAATGCTACTAATATCTTTATTGGCATTTAATTTGTTCCATTCTGCAAAATTATGAGTAGACTTCTTTTTTATGCTAAAGTAACCCATCATACATACGTTAAATTAAATCAAATGCCAATCATTCTTTGAGCTTAATTAATTACGTTATTACATATTGTTCACCATCATATTCGCCACAAATACAATAAATACTTGAAACAAATTTACAAGGAACTATATATGCTCAGAAAACATTGATGAAGATCAATGATGAATCAATAATTTCGTAGTAGGAAGCATTTTCCTAAAACATTTCACAAATTCAATTAATAATTTCACATGATTCACCAAAAATTAAGGTATACCACATTGTTTCATAAATGCATCTTTGAATCATTCAAAACACGTAAAGGTAATAAGTTACAAAACCATTATATAATCTAATTGCTTGAGGTGAGATGATGCTGCATGTAACGGTTGTTTGTTCCTCATTCAATTGCTATATAAGTACATGAAACTGATGAGCCAAAATGCACATCAAACATTTGATTAACTAACTCAATTAATCAATCAGTTGTTTGAATAATCAAAATGATGACGATTTCCCACAACTCAAATGTATTTCTCCTCTTGTTCATAATATGCAACACATTAGTCTTATGTCTATCTTCAAGTTATAGCATCCCAATAAGTCAATATTCCATAATAATGGGTCCTAACCTGGAAAAGCTTCCTTCACAAGATGAAGCAGTACAATTATTCCAAATGTGGAAAAAAGAGCATGGAAGGGTGTATAGAGACCTACAAGAGATGGCAAAGAAATTCGAGATTTTCGTATCAAATTTGAAGTATATCACAGAGCACAACGCTAAGAGAAACTCTTCTTCTAACTATATTCTTGGTCTCACCAAGTTTGCTGATTGGAGTCCTGAGGAACTACAAGAAACTTACTTATTAAAAAACCTTGACATGCCTCATGAAGATCATAATGGCACGAAGCAGAGTGACTTGTCCTGTCACGCTCCTAAGTCCTTAGATTGGAGGACAAAGGGAGTTGTAACTCAAGTTAAGGATCAACTCGATTGTGGTATATTTAATTCATTTCAATTATACAAGTGAGTGTTTTAAGGATTGAATTGGTGTTTATGTCTAAATTCTTTCTAATACAATATAATGTTGTTGGTATATTAGGAAGTTGTTGGGCATTTTCAGCTGCCGGTAGCATTGAAGGAATAAATGCAATTGTGACAGGGAAGCTTATCAGCCTTTCTGAGCAAGAGATTTTGGATTGTGATCGTGTAAGTCAAGGTTGTAAAAGCGGATGGGTTTATAAAGCATTCAACCAAGTTATCAAAAATGGTGGAATTGGTTCAGAACATGATTATCCTTATACCGCAAGGCAGGGTACTTGCAAAGCCTCTAAGGTCTCTCCTTTCTATATTATTTTCTATTATTGCTCTATTTCTATTTAAGTTCAATTTAATTTAATTTGGTGTTTTTTTTTTTAATAAATAGACCCCAAACCGTGTAAGCATTGATGGATATTATCACGTAGCAGAAACAGACGAGGATTTGTTTTGTGCAGTTGCTAGGCAGCCAGTTAGTGTGTGTATTTATGTAGCCACGGACTTTTACCATTACCAATATGTAAGTCAATTAATTTCCTTAATTCATAATAACAAAGTTATCATCTTGAATTATTTATCTCATTATTTCGTTGATTGTGATGATCAGGGAATCTATGATGGGCCAAATTGTGGTGTGGATTCAAAGGAGACGAATCACTGCGTGTTAATAGTGGGTTATGATTCAAAAGATGGTGAAGATTATTGGATCGTAAAGAACTCATGGAACAACAAATGGGGATTGAATGGTTACATATGGATCAAAAGGAACACAGGTTTACCATATGGTGTCTGTGCAATTAATGCTTGGGCTTATAGCCCAACCAAAAGTCTTGCAGAATCATTCAACCCAACTATTACTTCTGTCTCAGACACAAACTCTATCAAACACTTGTAATTCACACAACTCTACGCCTTAAATAAATGGAAACATATGTAACTTTGTCTCAATCATATAATCTTTGTCATCACTTTAATTTTAATCAATTGTCATATGTGAACAAGTATAACATAATGCTTTTTTTTACCTATCTAAACATAATAATGTTGTTTTTTTATATAAAAGAAAGTATGAAAGTTTGAAGTTTTTGCAACTGACATTTTGATATTTATTCAATGCTCTAACACAACAATAGTGCCCGAACAAACAAGATGCTTGAGCATTGGAGGTAGAATTGAACATGAGAGACGTTAATATCCATAAAAATCATACATATACATACACATATATTTTTCACCTTTTTAAAATTAATTTCCAGAATACATCCTTTAACATTATAAAAATTATTTCTTGACAATTTTTGGATTCTAATTTTAGATAAATTATAAAGTTTAAAGTTTGAAAAAGGTTCTGGATATTAGATTTAAAATTGTAAATATTTTTTTTCGGAAATTAATTTCTAAAACTATAATATTATTGCGGGATAATGAAACACAATAGAAATATAAGGACTTTTAATATTAACAACTAGTACGTGACTCCTGCATTTGCACGGATTGTCGTTTATGTGCTTACGATTTTGTATCAATGTTTTGCAATGAATATATTATAATGCATATAAATGATATTTTTTAATGTTTGGAATTGTAAATAACACCCAATTATAAGGGTGTTTAATTTGGCATCCAAGAGTTATATAATAGTATATGACATATATGTATTTAATTTGGATACATAAATTAATTAAATATTTATACAATAACTTTTTTATCAAGTCCAAAATTTTTAATAAATCATAACTTATTAACAATTAATTTATTTTTTATAAATTGAATCGCAGAAATATGCTTATCGTATATAACGAATTATATTGTTTCACTATATAATTTATTTACTTACCAAAAAGGTTGTTTCTAAAAATGTATTATCAAGTGTTATTTACTAAAAATAACATTGTTCTCTAAAACTTAATTAAGTATTAAGTTTTCAATTAAATAATTTCTCCCTTCAAAATAACCCACATAGGCCCATACAGCAAAAAAAAAAAAAAAGCAGGCCCAATCCAATGCGCCGAAGTTCTCCATCTTCTTCGCTCTACTATTGTTCCTCCAGTTTTGATTTCTCTGAATCTGCTACGCCTCGTCACTTTCATGTCGAGCTCTAGTCCCTGCAGCAACTGCGGCCAAACGTCCTTCATCCGCGACGATATCACCGGAGACTTGGTGTGTTCCTCGTGCGGTCTCCTCCAACAATTCAACCAATAAGATGCCCAAATCGGCGGCCTTAACGGTCCTCAAGGCACCTTCATCAACGTCGGAACCGCCGGTTCAGGTAGCGTTTACTCCTACAGTGAACGGAAATTATTTGCTGCTCAAAATTTGATTGATGAATTAGCGTATAGGTTAGGAATATCATCGAAAAGTGTGGACATTAAGAACATGATATCTACTATCACGGAAGGTGAGTTTGGGTAAGGCGAATGGTTTCAGGTTTTGATTGGCGCCTGTGGTTATGTCGTTATGCGAAGGGATAATCGCCCTTTGACCATGGCTGAAGTGGCTTCTGCTGTTGAGTGTGATGTCTTTGAGCTGGGTAGGATGGTTCTGCGCGTTATTGAGTGTTTGGACTTGAAAAGACATGATTTTCCTGAGTTTGACATGGTACATTCCTTGGAACGGACACTTAAGAATTCTCCCACTTTTGCTGCACTTGATGGGAGTAAACTGGACAGAATTCGTACGCAGGGGATATTTTTGATACAGTGTGCGGTGATGTGGTTTTTGAGTACTGGCCGCAGACCGCTTCCCTTGGTGGTTGCTGTTTTGGTTTTTGTGGCTGAATTGTATGAAGTAAAAGTTAGGGTTGATGGTTTGGCTAAGGAAGTTCATGCCATCGTTTCCACTTGTAAAACCAGGTACTAGGAGCTCCTTGAGATGCTTGTACTGCACAAGTGTTGCCTTGGGGAAAGGATATTACTAAGAAAAACATTGTTAAGTCTGAAAAAACCTATTGGGAAGACGAAGAATGTTGATCGGCCTGGGTCAGATTTGGCAGATGTGGTTGCTGAATGCTTGAGACAAGATGATGTATATGAATATGGGTCTGATGGCATAACTTCTCAAAAAGATTCTCAGTATTTTTTGTTACAAAGTAATGCTGATAGATCAGACATTGGGGATTTTAGTGGACTGCAGATTTCACTTGAATGCTTATCCATGATGTAAGAGAAATTTTTGGATGAAAATCGCAGAGCCAAATCTTCAAGGAGTGGAAATGTTCAGAAAAGGAAAAACATAAGATTTGAGCTTCACGAGTGTAGGGAGTGGTGGAATGGAAAGTCAGAGCTGAGCAAAAAGCTTCTACTCAAGCGTTTACTAGAGAAGGATGTTGGAGTGGATACCATGCCACCATCATTTGTTGCCGGTCAATTGAAATGTAAAATTAGACGAGAGAGGATCAATGCTGCTAAAGTGCGAATAAAAAGCATCATGAACCCATTAGATGCTAATCTGGACGATACTGCAAATGCAAATCCTGAGAAAAGAAGGAAGAAGAGAAGAGGAATAGTAGTTGATGGTATTGACTGGGAAGACTTAATTACTGAAACCCTTATTCTTCATCAAGTAAAGGAGGAGGAAATCGAGAAGGGGCATTACAATACCCTACTTGATCTACATGTGTTTAACTCTGGCAATTTATGAGACAATTCCCTTGTATACAGGCATTGTGTAAGAAGCTTCAGATATACTAGTATTTCAACTGTCCATTGTTATTTTATCACCGACAACCGTCATATATGATAGAGCAGACAACAGATATTTTTTTGCTGCAAGTTTTGTACTTGAATTTTGGATGTAAGTAACCATTGATAGTCAAAGGTAAATTGTTTGGTTTGTCTTTTAAAAATTTAGGCACCTTAGTTGATGTATACTTTGTATCAAGACATTATGATATCATGATTTTATACAGTTATATATACATGCTATTTTGGTTCTTTCTGCCTTCAAGAAATAGCAGTTCAAATGACAATAGTGCCTTATTTTTCTCCTCTCATTTGGCTATTGAGTTTATGCCTTGTAATGCCTTGTAATCCTCTCATCAACAGTAAAACTGTTGATTGTTGACTGACTGATTGATGTCTTTAATGCATGTGTTTGTCTTGCAATTGCATATCTCTATCTCATTGCTGTTAATCTACAAGTGTCTGTGGTTGCTCAACAGTATGAAATTGCATAGTTTCCCATGTTAGTGAGTGGTAAGCACCATTTCAGACATTGTTAGGCAGCATGATGGTTGGTTGTAGCAAATGAATCGCAGATTCCTTCTTTATATAACTGTTAGGTATTTTATGTCGAAACCAATTTTATTTTATAATTTAATCAGAACATTCATAACAGTTTGACTTGAATTTTATACCTCATTAACATATCACTTCTGTCTTTGATAATGAACATGGTAGGAAATACATGGTAGAAAAAAAACTTGAAAAGGAAAGATGACAAATTTATTGCTCAGTCTGAAAATTCTTTGAAGATTGCTTTAGTCTAGGGCAGTTGATTACATATGATAGTTGCATCCATTACTGGCCTGCAGCAAAAGCTTCAACTGGGAAGGTTTTGGTGATGCCAGCTAGACTCTTGAAGTGAATCTTTCCAGTGGGTGGCTCATCAACGGTAATTTCACTAACAGGAGGCCATAGCATAAGCTCCTTGGCTTTTACCCCTTTGAGTTTCTTAATTTTCTTGTTTAGCGCATAACCATTGATTTCGGTATCATAACTGACCAGCTTGCTAATCAATTTAAAGTTGTGTTCAACCTTCTTCTTTTGCTGGATCCACATGTAACCGGTGCTTCGAACAAAACCAACTTCAACAACATCAGCGAGAGGGAGAAGTCCCAATGGAAGTCCAAACTCTTCCAAGATAGAGATGGCCAGTTTGATTCCCTCTTCATGGCCCTTAGCAACAACTGCGCCGTCTTTCTTCTCTGCCATTTTAGCAACTTGATGCTGAAATCTCAAAAGGAAGTATCTTTTGTTTGAGATGGCTTTCAGATATCTGATTCAATCGGTCATTATGTACTGAGTATTACACCCGTACGTGACAAACGGTATTGAGAAACCAAGAAGAGTAGCCTTGTTTTAACCACCAGAAAATGTTTCTATTTTATGCTTTTCAGCCGGCCTTTATCCTTTTTCGTGTGTCTAAATTGCTTGTACCTGGTTTCCCTTATTTGTCGTAATTTGAACAGTGAAGAAAATGAATTTGGAAAATGTAATTCGGAAGACGTTTCCTAAAAGCTAAAATAAGAATAAAATCTCTTTAAGGTGGTGCATAAACTCGTCTTTTAAAATTTAACGCATCATTTTTGCTATAAAGTGTTGTGAGCCCCAGGCTCCTCTATTCTGCGGTTATATTAGGCATGAACTTGTACTCAATAAATATAATAGACGGGTAAGCTTAACAAGCTCTTCTACAACCAGCAAAGTATGCATTTTTCAAATTCGTAAAAATGGAAACAAAAGTTGGTGAAACTGAGAAAAGCATACTTATAAATAAATAAATAATCACTGAATTTTCTAGTTGTAAAAAAATGTCACCATTTGATAGACATGCTATATATCAACATACAAGCTGCATCTGCAAAATGTCACCATTGTATAGACTTGCTATACATGTCAAAATACACCCTCTATCTCTTCGTCGGGAAAAAAATAATGACTACTATATATATCTTAATGTTATGGAGTAGTATACCCAAGTATTTCCCTCATATAATTATAAATTATATTAAATATATGCCCTGTAAACTTGACTACCATATCGAGATATTAAAACAGAGGCCCACAACGAGTTTTGTGATCGAAGTTATCTCCAAACCCATTTAGCCAATAGAGCTCAATTAAAGAGCTTTATATCCTTAATCTCTAATCCACAATCCCTCTTCCTCCTGCAACCCGGTGGAAGTAGACAGGACGGACTAAATGAAAGTAGCGGGTTTAAATATACAATTCACAAACAATCAAGTTTAGAGTTTTATAAAAAGAAAGATAATGAATATTTAGGTCGATCTGATATTTGTGCACTCTAGTTTTCAATTAAAAAAATAATTATATTTTTTTGTTTTATAATATCCTTAATTTTATATTTATTGTTGCATTTTCTTTTCTCATTCTTTTATATTATTACTTATTTTTTTGGGTGAACCCTATGTATTATATCTTGATCGAGATTCTTTAAAGTCATTTTTTCCTAAATTCACCTAAAGTCAATTAATTAAGACCATTAAATTTATTTAAAGGAGGACATTGCAAGTTTGCAACAAATAATATTTTCTCACACAATACTCAATAATTTGCTTGTTTATGTACTTCTTTCCTAAAGTCACCTAAAGTGTAAAATACTCAAATACAACCATGACCAAAAAAAAAAAAAAATAGATGAAATCACATCTCCTACCTCTTCATGTTCCATTGTAAGTTATTTTCATGTGGTATGCAGTGTTAATTTTTCATGTCATTTTTTTAATTTTGTAAACCGGAGAAATGTGTGATTTCTTGTTTGATCAAAATTATTATTTAATCCAAATAACTCAATTTCTGAAATAATTCAATGATTATTTGATGCAATCTCATATGAAGTAGTAACAATTTGAATTGTTGAATTATAAAAGTTTACTTACAAAGAGGAAATTATAGAAATTTGCTTATTATGTAAGTATTTTGGTCATGGTTGTATTGGTTGTATTTGAGTATTTTGCACTTTAAGTGACTCTAGGTGACTTTAAAAAAGAGGTACAAAAACAAGCAAATTATTGTATATTATATGAGAATATATTATTTGTTACAAACTTACAATATCGTCCCTTGTGTAAATTTAATGATATTAATTAATTGAGTTTAAAAAAAAAAAGTGAGTTTAGAGGATATATCTCTAGTCTGGTTTAAAGATAAACCTAACAAAACAAAACAAAGACAGAGAGAACTTAAGTTTCTACCAAAAAAAAGAGAAATTCAATTAACGATTCGCCAAAGGTTAACAAGGTCGGCAAGCGCATCAAAACTAGTCCCAGCACAGTTAACCGCTTCCCGCGCGCTTTCTTTGAGCTCTCTAGCCCTCTCTCTCATGGCCCTCCCCTCTTTCCCCTCCATTGCAGCCCTCACCACTCTCTCAATCTCCTTCCTTCCAATCACTGGCTCGAACGCCGGTTTTATCGCGACACCCACATCCTCCGCCATTGCAGTGGCGTTCACCATCTGATCCGCATAAAGAGGCCAACCTATGAGCGGCACACCGTGAGTCAAGCTCTCCAACACAGAGTTCCACCCGCAGTGAGACAAAAATGCCCCCGTGGAGCGGTGGCCCAAGACCAACACCTGCGGCGCCCATGACGCCACCACCATCCCCAACTCTTTGGTTCTCTCCATAAACCCTTCTGGAAGATACGATTGGGGGTCATTCAAGTCCGCAAAATTACTTTGGATTTCAATCACGCTGGATGGGGCCCTTACCACACATAAAAATCTCTGCTGACTCAGCTCCAGACCCCATGCTAACTCCGTGAGCTGCTCCGCACTTAAATTTCCCCCACTCCCGAGTGCCACAAACAGAACGGACCCTGAAGCTTGCTTATCAAGCCAAGTCACGCATTCTTCGCCCTTTTCAGTTACCGGTTCGGTTTCCTTAACAAGCGGTCCGATTGGATAAACCGGAGGCGTTGGTATTTTCTGGAAGAATGGATTTTCCCGAATGGCTCCAATCGGATCCGGTTCAAGATCCTGCCACGTGTTCATGAGAATTCCATTAGCCATGGGAATCCGACAAAGGTGATAGGAGAACCATTCGTCATCTTGTGTGGTTACGACGGGAAGGTCGTGAGTTTTGAGAGGTGAGCAACCGGGAAGATCAAGGAACTCGCCGGCAACTTCACGGTGGTGAAGTTTTCGAGAGAATAAGGAGAAGGCGAGATGAACGGCGGAACTGGGTGAGAAAATGTAGAGAGGTATGGAAAGGTCGTTACAGATATCTAATGCTTGGGTGCAAAATACGTCGGCAATGACAGCTTTGGGGTTCTGCATTTGGAGTAGCATGTGTTTCAGGGAGCCGAGGGTTTCCCTTATGACGATGCACATGTAGGAGAAGACAGGGGTGTCGCTGGAGATGACGGCGGAGACATCAGGGGGAGGGAGGTCAACCACGTGGAGGCCGTGAGGGAGGTCGGCGGAGTGAAGAAGGGGAACTTGGGCGGGGGATGGTTGGGTGGTGAGGTGGAGGAAGGTCACGTGACAGGAGTGGTGGATGACGAGGCGTTTGGCTAGCTCCAACATGGGTGTCACGTGACCCGCCCCGATACCCGGGAGAATGACAACTTGAGGTTTCATTGCATCGACCATAGCTATTGGCTATTGATATACTTACTGATCCAAACATGGAAAGGAAGGGGATGTGGTATAGCTTCACTGTGATTGTGATTATAGCCTTGTATATATAGATATAGTAGTAAATAGTAAATAATTAATTATATGCTTCTTAGTGATCTTCATGACAGGGGTGATACTTAGCGTTAACTGTTGAAATATACAGCGTTATAGTAAATGATTTCTGGTAACCGATGAATTAGTGAGTGTTTGTTTTTAAAGTTTTTGAACAAATGAAACTTATGCTTCGCAGTTAGCACATTCCAATACGACGGTTTACAAAAGCAAAAAGAAACCTCCTATGGAATATGGATGAATGGAGATGAACGGCCATTTGCATTGACATCTATCTTAAACAACGCACAATTAATTTTTTTTTGTACAGTAACATACAATTATTTGTTTGCATATATTGCTGCCTCTAATATTTATTTTATTATATATTATATTATATATACTATATGAAAAATAATCATTAAATATTTTTTCAAAATATAAAGATTAAGGGCCTGATTCATTTCCTATTTTTAAATACAGAAACATACGAGTTTTCAAAAATAATTTTTGAGAATAATTTTTATTTTTCAGTATTTAAAAACTAAAATTTAAAAACATATATATAAAACTTGTTTCGATTTTCAGTTTTTTGAATTTACGTATAAATTTATATTCAAAATTCTATTTTGACTTTTTTTTTAAAACTATTTTTAAAAACTATTTTATAATACAGTTTTAAAAAATTATAAACTAAAATTATTTCAAACAAGTTCTAACATCATTCAATAAACGTGCATAAGTATTTTAATTATGTCTAAATTATCTCCTTAATAAGAGTGTTATTGAAATATAAAGTGAAGGTACGTGTTTTCGGAATATGTTAAGTACCAAACTCTCTCATCCCTTGCTCATAAATAAAAAAGAGGCTGATTTAAAAAGTCTAAATTAATTAAAATATATGATTAATGTTGTTTTATATCTTAGCCTTTTTTCTAATATAGTGTTTTCATTATTTTTTTAGTTTATTGTACTTTTATTGATTAATAATTTTTTCAACTATTTTTTTTTCATTTTTTTAACATAACTTAATTTTTGTAATACTATCATTATTTTTTATCTGTTATTAATTTTATTAAATGACTTCTGTCTTTCATTAATTTAATTAATAATTTACATGCTTTTTTGTGTCCGATAAACATTTAAAATAATTAAAACTACATTAAGAAAATTATATTTGAAAAAGTTGTACATAGGTTAGTTCCTCCTAAAAAAGTCAGTTTATTAATAGGATGATTATAAGATTTTAAATGAGTTTGTACATCTTATAATCATCTTATTAATACATTATTTATTATTAAGTGTCAGTTTATTTAAATTTAAAAATAAGTGATTCTGAAGGTAAGCATAAAATTAATTATTTTTTTAATTGATCATGATAAAAATCATAAGTTATTTATGCTTGGTTACAATAAATAATTTTTTAATTTTCTCTCATTTTTACTATAATTGATTATTTTACGAAACAAATTAAAGTATGTTCTCAAAATAAACAGAAATTTAACTGTTTTATACTTGTAATTATTTTGACAATCACAGACAAATATGCAAAACAAAAAACAAATATAGGTGCTTTTCTTATTAAAATAAATGTTTATTTCATAATGTAAACACAAACAAATTAGGCTCTACGTAATGATATTTTAAATAAGCAATTCACAAAAGTGCTTTAAAATGTTAATATAATTAAAAAGTTATAATTTTTTCTAAGTGAATTTTTTAAGGGAGAGGAAAAGAGGGAATTTTGTAGCCAGCATGATTCAAACCATGTATCTTCGTCTTGATAGGCTAGTAGCTAGTACTCCCATCATATTACTATGAATGAAATTGAAAAATTATACCTTACTAAGATGCTCTTTTTTAAAAAATAAGTAAGATTATGTTAGTGTTCTTGAGTGCTACTATACAGTATACCCCCCACTATTAATTTATTTTTTACAAGTTATAACTTATGTTAGCATGATATTTTTGAAAAGAATAATAAATGGGAGTACATTAGATAAAAAATAGTTTTTTAGAGTTTAATTTTGTTACTTTAAGATTTACGAAGTGGAAAAAAAAATAATAAAATAAGGGGATACTTAAATGAAAATATATTAGCCAGGTAAAACTAGATATAAAGGTTCAAAGGCAATTAACATATATAGTCCTATATTACAATTGTTAAAATATATATATTTTATTAGTTGTTGTTGTTGTATATATGTGTGGTGATGATTGCCGGTCTGAAAATGGAGATTATATAAAAAGGTTAGCTATATATAGATTGGAGGAGATGAGAGGGAAAAAAAAGCGGGTCAAAAGAAGAATATAAACCAGCAACAAATAAGGGTTTGAATGAGAAGGTGAGGGAAGAAATTAAACATAGAGTGGGAAATAATTTGTGGGTATAAAAGGCAATGGACATTGCATTGAATTTGAAAGCAAATAAAGATAGAAATTAATGGCGAAGTATTGTATTATGATTGTTGCGTGGGCAGTTTGTTTGTTGTCCCTTGCGGGTTCAGGTGAGGGCGTGGACCGGTTCTTGGTGGAGGGAAGAGTGTATTGTGACACGTGTCGTATCCAGTTCATAACGAAGTTAACAGAATTCCTTGAAGGTGCAAAGGTTCGAGTGGAGTGTAAGCAAGAGGAGAATGAGACAATTACATTCAGCAAAGAGGCATTAACAGATCATTCAGGATCATACAGAGTAGAGGTAGATGGAGATCACGAGGAAGAGACATGCGAGGTTATGCTTGTTAGTAGCCCAAGGAAGGATTGTTCAGAGATTGACCGTGAAGCACACTTGGAACAAGCAGCTCGTATTAGTATAACAAACAATAACGGAATTATCTCTCCAATTCGTCAGGCAAACCCTCTTGGCTTCCTCAAGAAGGATCGCCTTCCTGGCTGCCTCGAATTGCTCAAGGAACTTGGTGTTAATGAAGACGGCTCCCCCATTAACGCCTAATTAATATCCTCAATCTTTTTTTATTAATACCTTTTGCATCATGTAATAAAGTATGGTAAGGTTTATTGGCCGGCCTCTAGAGAAGACTGGGGTCAACTCCTTAATTATTAAAGCAGACAAGATAGACAGAAACAAAAATAATACTCGCGTTTTTTAATCCTTTCTTTCTTCATTGACCATCTGCATACATCAATTATCGACGGTCCATATTCATGTATATGCCATACAATTAGCCATCTAATTAATCTGAACCGTACGTTACGTGTCCTCATTGATGAACACATCTTCCATTAGTCCGTCGTTTTTAAAGCCTTTTCGCATGTTCATATACAATTCAAATTTCCAAACTCTGCGCTTTCGTAGATGATAATGAAGGTTTTATTAATGGCATTTCTTTTAACATATTTTGGACCGTGCAATATAAAATATAAAAAATAAAAGCCCCAAACATTGACCCTTCACAAATTAGTCCTGTACACTTTTTTTTCCCAATAATTAGTGGCTGAGCAAGCAATGGTTATTAATTCAGGTGCTCTGCAGAATTTCGAGAACTAATTTTGGTCTTTTAATTCTCAAATTTTCTATTGACAAATACTTGCAGAGATCTCCTAAATTAAATCTCAAATTCCTACCTGAAATCTTCAATTCTAAGGTTTAAATGTTAGATCTCTAATCTTTCAAACTTTAAAAATCAATTGAGCTAATACTCACTGTCCCTATTGTAAATAATATTATTTTTTGAATGAGTTAGATCCAAAGTTAAATTAAATATGAGTCTCACTAGTAATGATGTAGGTCATATCCAAATACATAATTGCTTGCAAATTCACGCGCCACACTATGAACCCTCACATCTTAGGCAGGAGGGGTGTGTCAAGATAATAATGAGGGGTGTATCAAGATAATAATGACTAAAGTGTCACATTGGTTAAGGATATAGCTAACAAAGTAAATAAAATGTGTGACAAATCACAAATCCCCTTTTACGAGTTAGCTTTTGAAGGTGAGTTAAGTCTAAAGCTTAAATTAATTATTAATATGAATATAAGTATTCATGATGTGGACAATATATACTTAGAGACTCTCACCTGCTATGATGTGAACCACACTGAAGGGATTGTGTCGAGATAATGACAATAAGAATTCCACACCTTGAACATGAGGGTTGCATCCACAGAAGATATATGTTTAATAAATTGAATATAAAATATATGCAACCCTTTTCTTATGAGATAATTTTCAGAGTGAGGTAGTTTAAAGCCTGAATTTAATAATAATATTGCACCTTTCTTTTATTTTCTCTTTTAAATATTTTTTTTATTTCGTGAATATTAATTAGTTAACTAGAGGGGTTACAAATTCTAAGCTTTGTAAGTTTCATTATTGAGGGCATCAAAATTTTCTACAAGTATTTTCTTATTGTGGTTTGTCTATGTAATTTAGAATTTGTATTTTAGATTTTTGTTCCAGTTGCAACTCAAACTTTTAAATGGTATGTACAGACGACAAATTTGTTTGATGTATAAGAAATTTTCATCTTCATTAATTCGGGATATGAAATAAAAGAAAGTAGTTATCAAAAATAAAAAGTAAAAGAATGGTCTGGGTAAAAAACTGTTGAATTGTTGCTTTTTTAAAAAAGAAAAATCATAATGTAAATTAAATTAAGTTTGTCAATATACAATTCGGTACATAGTTTTTCTTTTGAAGAGAGAGAACATAATAAGAAGGCTAAGCACCTGAGGTTGTCCTCCGCCGCTTAGCCGGATAAAGCTGCCGGGAATCAGTCTGAGGTACATTAACGTGCCACTCATCCAAAACCAACTCCTTCTCCGACCCAAACTTATGGTCATCATCGGAAGTTTCGTAGAGGCAACCATCGGGTAATTTGGCGGCCTCATGGCACGGTGGCTTGGCCTTCCGACGACCGGCCCCAATAGGGACGTTTCGAAGAGCCCCGCCAGCTGTCCAGTAGCGTTGACAGCTCTTGCAAAAATGCCTTGGCTGATTAACGTTGTAGTTATTGAAGTAACAAAATTTAGTTTCCATGCTCTTGCATCTGGGACACGCTATGATCTTCTCTCGCTTCTTCTCCACCGTCCGATCTTCGCTACCTTCTTTTTCGTCGTTGCCATCCGCACCGTGGAATGTAATCAACGCGCCAAAGAGCTTAATCCCTTGACTATCTTGTCCTCTTTGCACTTTGGCCATCATATTACATATCGGAGAGAGATTATTCTTCTTAATGATGAATTAAGGTTATGGTTGTGATAGTAATATATATTAACCAAAATAATAAAAGGGGATAAAGCGAAAAGTGGTTATGGGTATTAGTTAGTACAAAACAATGATAAATATGGCATGGAATCCATGTGGTACGCGCCAAAAACTAAACGTAGGTGGTGTGTAAAGTGCTTTTCCAACAAAAGCTATAAATATAATAAATAAAGAGATTAAAAGTAAGAAAGGGAAATTAAAAAAAACAAACAAAAAAGAAAAGGAAGAAAGGGGAAAAAAGCGGAAAGTGCTAAGCTACTTGAGGGTACTGTAGGGTTGAAAATTATACCCAAGTTGTTTTAATGGAAAAAATTAAACAACTCGTTAAGTGAAATAAAAAGAAAGAGAGAAGCGTAAGAGTGATGAAAATAATAATTATGTGTTGATTAAAAACAGAATATTCTTTACCAAAATAAAAGAAAACTTAGAATATTAGGATAATTATATCAACTTTCACCGAAGTTTATTTGCATTACATTATTTACTTTCTTTTTATTTTTTAAATTACACTTATATCTTTAGGGGTAAATGTATAAAATTTCAAATCTTAAAGGATTAAGTGTAACTTTTCAATTGGGTAAATGTAGTGAAATGTCAACCTTCAAAAAAATTTGTATATTTTTATACAAAAAGAATAATTGACGTAATTATCTTAGAATATAATAGCATTAGTTGTTTTTTGGTTGAATATGTTTTTTTTATTCTCGTAAAATTTATAATTCTTTTTTGGTTCTTTAGATTTTTGCTTGATTTTAGTAGCTAAAATAATTTTGTTTCGTTTTGTTTTTTTAAAATAAGAAATATAGAGATGAAAATAGAAATAAATTTTAAATATCGAGAACAAAAATAACTTATTGTAGGAACAAAAGCTAATATTAACTAATATTTTAATTTCATCAAGAAAAGAATAGAATAAAATTGGAAAAACCAAAATAAAAATTATAAATTTTATCATAATTAAAAATATATTTAGCATTATTAATTTTTGTATTATACTAGTAGTCTAGATGATCATCATGCAGTGCTAAAATGTCTTCAACGTGGGCCCAATCCAGATAGATCACTTGCAAAGTGTCAAAAGGTAGTGGAAAGGGAATGCATGTATTTGCATAAAAGAAAGAAGAAGCTTGTTCTAGTGAAATTCTTATTATTGTATTGTATTATTTGTATTTTGAAAAGTAAAATCTGGATCATCATAAAAAGTCTTGCAAACTAAAAAAAGTAAAAAGTATTACCTTTTATCTTTCGTATCTGTTTTATATTCAAAAATCAAATGGAAAATAAATTTTAAGATAGTGTGCTTAGCATGAGTAAAACTAGAATAGCAGACAATGGTAGAAATTAAGATAGTGATCCATCACATCTAAAAGTCTTATTTGGATTAAGATTTAGGATCGGAGTTGTTGTAACAATTTATTAGAATTTTTGTTTGACACAATTCACTTTTAAAATTTAATTCATAGAAAGAGGATTGTCACACCACTTATATACTCTATAGTGATTCTCTTTCTAGTCGATGTGAGATTTCATCTTAACACACATTCCTCACGCCCAAGACTGGACATCTGGTGCTTGAAGTTTGCCAGATTGGACATTTGCGAGTGACCTCCGACTAACCTGGCTCTTGATACCATATTAGAATTTGGGTTTGGGCCCTGCAGGTGGACATTCGCTAAAGTGGAGCGCCAAAGATGAAAGAGTCACGTTGAAGTGGAGATTTGAAAATCCTAATTAAATGAAGAAAATTGCTAGATTCATTGAAGGTGTAGTTCAATAGATGAGAAAATGAATGAGAGTGGTTCAATGGATGAGAGAATACATGTATGAGATTAATTCATGAATCTTGTAGAAGTGTGATTATTTCAAAGTTCTTGGAATCGTGGGAAGAATTAATTCATTATAGAAGAAGTCACCACAACCACTATATAAAAGAGATTTAGGAAGAGAAAAAATTATCACCTCAAGTAAGGAGGGAGTTACAAATAGAGAGAAAGGTACCGCCTATTGTTGAGGAGGGGGTTACTTGTGAGTGAGGTGTTATTATTCTTTGTAACTTTAAATAGGAGAATCGGGTTTGTAGGGTGATACACTATTCAGGAGGGTTTTATTTGTTTATCCAAAAAACTTGTAATTGTTGTAATCTTTAGTGAAAGAGTTTGTTCATACGGTGTCGTAGACTAAGGCAAAAAATGAAGAGATGTTAAACCACATTAAATTTTGTATGTCTTTTGTTATGTTTTATCTATACTTTACGTATGTATGTGTACTCTCATCTTTAATTTTTAGTGATTGTGTGTAGGGAATTTATCCCCAACGATGTAAGGTGTAGTGGTATATTAAAGATTTTTTATTTGGAATATTGATTGTTGAAGTTACATGCTCGTAATGGCAGTTTTGGAAGTAGACTGTTACTTTTGGCACCAAATCCTACTTTCGAGGTTCCGATCGATGGATTTGTTGCTACCTTTTCCATCAAATAAAAAAATTAGGCTGTGGGTCTGGTTCCCTTTTTGTACGCAGATTCAGTTTATAATAATAATAATTTGTTTTTGTTATGCCTTTTCTTTACTAAACGAATCTTTATATTATTAATTGAAAAGTGACCTCATTTCCAACTCATTACTCAGTTTTGTAGATAAAGAAGCATCATTTTGCTTTATTTTATTCTAAAATAATAAAAAGACGCACTTTTTTTCTTTGTGGTGTTTGTTTTCAATTTTCAAGTCTTTCTGTATTTTTCTTATGTTAAAGTCTACCTACCTTCATTTCAAAATTAAATCAAAGACAATTTAAAGCTTATTAATTACATATTACTTTTTAAACAATAATCCCAGTCAGATAAGTTGATTTAACGATTTTAATCACATATATCGATTCATTATATCACTTATTTGACCCATTTGTTGGAAATGGATTTGATGCTGTAACAGCATCATGCTATTACTATCTTAGCTTTTTCTTTTCTTATTTTAAGAAAAAATAATAAAATAAAAAATACATTGTTGTTATTATAACAGTTAAATTTAAAACAGCATGATAAAGATACTTGTTTGTTTTTACAATAAGGAAGATAAAGATACATGAAATCCTTTTCGTATACTTCCAACTTAATTTAATTTTTTACCATGATAAGAAGAGTTTACTTTGACTAATTCTCGAAGGATAAGCGATTTGATCGGAGAAAAACGTTAAAATGTGAGGCATATGGTTCTAGTTGGATTCAGGCTGCAGCAATAGAAATTGTGTAATGCTCTCAGTTTTCAATTTATGTCTTTTTATTTCTTGTGATGGTTACACCAAATATATATTGCCTTAGCTTTATGGTTTAGTATTTTTCATTTTATTATTCGATGGACTTTTTCAACGCCAAAAATTCGAAGAAAAAAATGACAAAACAGAGAGGAAAGGATTTTTTTATTATTATTATTTTTTTTGAAGTACTGTGTTCATCAATTAATTGACTTCCTTTTGAAATAGTATTAAATATATATATCTATACATTATGTCGTCTACTAACTTTATAATAATGTCAAAAATAATTTTCTTAATTTATACTTTGAAAATGTAAATAATTATATTTGAAAGTTTTCTATCAATACCTCAAATATCTTTTTATTCATCGGGCTAATTAAGCAAGTAGGAAGGATAACTTTTTTTTTTTTAAGAAAAATGATATTTAGTGTCTTAAGGGTATTATTTAAGAACCCAAATGTAGTAAAAATGATATTAGAATATGTATTTTTTTTAATTTTCGAGAGACAAAACAGTATGCTCTTATGATTATTTTTCTATTTATAGTAACCTTAACTAGTGCCCTTAGGATACGGTATATAAAAACTTTTTTTAATAACAAAAAATCAAGGTATGGGAATCATGCTCTAAGGTAACAAAATTAAAGTGAAGAAAACCTTTAAGTTTAAAGAGCATCTATAAATATACTTTCATTTATTTTATTCAAAAGAAATAAGTAAGAATTTCAACCCTCTAACCAATTAAATGAAAGATTTGGTTTTGGAAAGATCCTATCATGTTTTATTTAATGAACCCTATAAAATTAAGAGAACGGGTTCTGTTTTTTAAAGGCAAACATATATTCATACATTTATCTTAAATTAAATTTTTTAAATTTTTACCGTAAAATTCGAACCTTAGATCTCTAATTTTTTAAGCTTTAAAACTTACACATGATCAAGTGAACTAAATCTCATGGTCAACATGAAGAATTGTTTTGAGAGGCAAGTAGAGTTAAAGGCTGATTTAGTTTTAGTTTTTAATTTTTTAGAATTATATTATAAAACAATTTTTTAAAAAAGAAAAATATATTTTTAATACAAATTTATATGTAAATTCAAAAAATTAAAATAAGTTTTAAATATTTTTAAATTTTAATTTTTAAAAATTAAAAAATACATACCATACTTGAAAACTATTTCCAAAAAATAGTATACCAAATAAAATTTTTATTTTATTTTTAAAAAAATATTTTTAAAAACAGATAACAAACAAACCTTAAGTAATATATTTAAATTTAGATTTTAGATATCATCTGGACAAAATTTTCCAAATCTTCAAGGAAGCTATCTTTTCAAAAGAAACTAAAAGATGAGAAAGAAAAGACAAACAAGTAACGACAATGAAGTTGCTAGAAACCTTAGACAAATTTTGAAGATTTTTTCTTTCGTGACTATATCCTCGTATTAAAATTAAAGGGAATAGTTTTTATTAACATTTAGGTTTAACACGCTATGTAACATTTATAAGAGTTTTTAATTAAGATATCTTTGCCGATCAAAAAATAAAATAAAATAAAGATATCTTTATTTAATAGTATAGTTACTTACTATTTTTTTTTCCACATACGTGACTTTTTTTGGAGCACATAGGTGGCTGGAAAATTAAATATTGATCCGTATATGTTCTCATTGTGATCGGGACACGAAGCCCAGTCCATGTTTTTGTCATCAAGCCCAATCTATTTCAATAAACAGCTAACAACATTTTTGGACTATGCAGCAGTTGGACTGGGTTAATCAACGCGGGCCAAGGCCCATTTCAAGAAAAACCTAACCATACCCGCCCAGACAAAAAAAAAAAGTTCTACCCACCAGAAGATTTTTTTTGTTTTTTGTCATTCCTGAAGATCTCAACCTCATCACAGTTCTCTTCTTAAAACGTACTAGTAAGTCATTATCATTACACTAACATTCTTACTGAACATATTCTCATATGCATCGATGTTGATTGAATTAAATATCATCTGTCATAAAATACTCAAATTGAATTTTAACACAGAATTTACGTGTAGTATATGCAATAAAGTGTTGAATTAAAGACACTTGGGAATCCAAATCATCCTCAACAATTCAAAATACAGAGTAATCAAACTCTGTCTGTGAAGCTAACTATGTATCACCTTTTCAATTCCATCATATAGAGCAAAATCTCATTTATGGTATCAATGGGGCCAGGCATGCACCAATGAACACAATCATTGACACTTACATTTTCATCCATACTCTGCCCATATTTATGAGGATGTCCATCAGGCCTCATTACCATAACATTTGTTATATCTATCAAACCAAATCGCAAACTTTTCTTCCTACCTTCCTCTTCAGCTCCTCTGAATTCCTCCACTTGTATCTCATGTAGCGTCTCTAGACCATACGGATGCACCTGTGTTTTTTGTTCCTTCGTAACCGGCTGCGTTCTGTTGCAACCGCCACCTTGATTCCACTCTCCATTCTCAAAGTGGTTTGGAGAATGCGTCACCAAAAATGTCAATCCCTTGAATCCATTCAGATTTGTAAGAGCTTTTAAGGCGGTTCGAAAAGCGTTTTTGTATCCATAGAAGTTGAGTTCGGTTGAATTGTTGCACTTTTGACATCCTACGAATGTGTTATTTTGGTAGAATGTCAATGGTCGGAAGAACCATTGTCCTGCTGAGATAATAACGTAGTGGAATTTTTGGACTTGACTGGTCCATGCTAGATCTGCTTCGTCTAGATAAAGGGTCTCAGGGTTGTAGAATGAACTATTGTTGATGTAAGCTTTTGTGGATTTTACTAAGAAAGGGGACCATAAAAATATAACAGTAAAATTGTAATCAGCATAGAACCACCATTCGCAATATGTACGATCGTTTATATGTTTGAGTGTAATGTCCTCTGGTTGAGCAACCTGAAACAGTTTTAAGGGGGGAAAAAATGACACTTATGTTTGGATGTGAAAGAGAAGAAAATAAACAAAAAAAAAAAAATAGAGACGAAAAAGTTTATATAGAAGTACTGTATAATTATATTAAATGTCATTTATAAATTATAGTAATACATACTACTAGTAAATACAGTGGATACAAGAATTTTTTAGAAGGCTTATTCTATAATGTGCAAGACGTTAACCGTTCAAAAATGGAAATATTTTAAAGGGAGGACAGATATTTTATTACTTTTGTATTCGTAACTTGGCATTGCAATGGATTTGGATTTTCTGGTGCTTGGAGTAACCGTGAACATTCATTGTTTTTTTTTTTTCTTACATTATATATAATTAATGATGAAGCCGGAGAGTAACTCCATGCCATTGCATAGGAGGGAGTTGTACTTTACTAAAATCTTACTCATTGCAACCTATGTCTAATAAATCACAATAAATGTTCACTGACTTCTTTCTATAAAGAATTAAAAACCGATCACTCACCGGAATCTAAAGAAAAATATTTTTGTAATATCCTAAAATCTTACACCTTCCTAACATCTATTCCTTCCGTTTTCAAATATAAGAAAATGTTTTCACAATACTATGTTTTTAAATATAAGCAAAACTAACTATGTTCACTTGCATTCAATGAAAAATTTTCTATTATACCCTCTACTCAATTCACTCTCTCATTTATTATAGTAGTTTCGAAGAGGAGAGAGAGTAACTTAATGAAAAGTAATTTAGGAAAATAAATTGACTTTTTGATAGATTCAAAAAAATTAAATGAGGCTAACTACATTTCTTAAAGGGTGTGAGTTAAGTAATTTTTGCTTATAATTGAAAACATAGGGAGTATAATCTATAATATAATAATAATATCTCAATTTAAATTAAAAAGAAAAGAAAAAAAGAGTTAGAGAAAATCAAGAAATCATTAAAATATTGAGGGTGTAAGCTGAGTGTAAGAAAATTGGTTGTAAAAAAATCAAAACTCGAATCTAAATAACAATGGATCCTAAAATATACTTGCTTCGTTTCACCTATTTTTTAGGGTGCGGTTGGATACACAATTTATTTAAGTACTTGTACAATAAATTATTTTTAAATAAGAGTTTTTTTATAGACAAAATTATAAAACTTATTTGAATAAGTTAAAAATAGCTTATTATGATAAGCTGCTCCATAAAGCTTATGAAAATAAGCTGAAAACAGGTTATAGGAACCAATAAGTTATTTTCATAAGCTGCATATAAATTTTTTTAAATAAGGCAGTTATTTTATTTTTTTCCAAATTATTTGTCTAGTTTTTATTGTTTTTTTTAATTATACGCTTAAAAAAGAGAGTTAATGTAGAGTATGAAAAGAGAAGTTAATGTTAATATTTAGGAATGAGAGAAAAATTTAATTATAAAAGAAAAATGATATGTTAAAAAATTAAGTAATTTGTTAATATAAAACTAAGAGTGTTTAATACTTTTCTTAATTACTGTTCCAAAACTTTAATCGACAGATATTGTAAAACGGAATAAGTATTGTCTTCTTTTTAAAATAAGGTATACTTATGATTATTTTTTTTAATTTTAATACCCTTAATAAGTGTCCTAAACACGTAATTTATCTCGAACTTTATTATTTCCTCCGTTTCACAATAAGTGTCATATTTAACATTTTAAAAAATTCTATATTATATGTTACTTTACAATTCTAATACAATATTAGTTATTAATTTCCCATTTCAATGTTATATTATAGGTCATTTTTTACTTCTAATGTAATATTATCACTACTTTTTATAAAATTAAAATAATTAAATACATTCCTTAATTTGTATGAAATACCCAAATGTGACACTTATGAAACGGAGGGAGTAATAAATTTTTACATTATTTTGTTAGTCTGAAGTCTTTTCATTTTAACTAACTTTTTTTTTTTTTGAAAAACTAAAATACATTTACAGGGGTTTGAATCGAAGATCTACTACTCAAAACAGGTTTGATTTTAACTAACTAATATCAACATTTTTATTTGTTGCTTTATCCTAATCTAGTCTATTTATATCCATTTTCATTCTTCCATTAACCCTCACCTAAATCTAAATCCTCCATAAACACAATACTCTTGTGGAACCCAAAAGGGGTGAAGGGGATGAGGGGATCCATACACACATAAAAGTGCGTGAAATTAGAATTATATAATATAATGAGCAATTGTTGCAAATAGAATAGAAAAACATTTCCGCCATTGAAGCTAGACTGACCACTACAGTTCATGTTACCCGCACGCATCAGTTCATGCTGCCCAATACATTGGTAAACAGAAAACGAAAAGTTTAATATACTACTTCAAAATTTCACAAATTTTGAGCTTCTATAATTTTTTTATTTATAGAATCTTTTTCATATTTCTCCCATTAAAAAAATAGTAGTCATTTTTTAATCTTTCACCAAAGATTGATATGAGGGAATAAAATGGAAACGTTAAAACTTCCCTAGAAATCAAATTTAGACTTTTAAGAAAATAAGGGATTCAAAATAACTTGAGGGCCAGAAACATTTTTAGCCAAGTTTTACAATATTTGAGAATTTGAGAATTAAAGGAAATAGTAAAATTTACTCTATGTAGAAACTAGTTTTATTACTTAAATCTCATTTTTTTCATAAATAAAAAATGATTATTTTTTTCCCCATTCAAATGCCTTGAAAATTGGAATATGCTAAAAACCAGGAAAGTAAAAAGGAGAAATTTATGAGTAACTTACAGTATTCAAGAGGCACAACAAAGACTCCAACTGATTTCTCCCAATTGAATCTCCAACAAAAGCCATAGATTTTCCCCTAACAATCTTCAGAAATTTCTTTGCATCAAAGAGAGGAAGCTCACATTCATCAGGTTTCCATCTCCATTTGAGGAAATCTCTGTCAGGTCTCCCATGCAAGAAGCAGTTCTGTTTCTCCGCTATAAAAGGACAAGTTTCATTGCTATAATAACTGTTTTCAGTATAAGGAACCCAATTTCCGGAAAATACATTGCAACTATTGTTTGTTCCTGAGGGTTCCAAAGTGGTGGTAGAAATCTTTGAAGGCGAATGATTTGTGTTGAGGTGAAGGAGAACCGCTACGAGAAGCAGAGTCAATGGTAAGAGGAAAACACCTTTGGGAACGTTTTTTGCTGCGAAATTGCATTTGAGAAGCTCCATCGCCTCGCATTTCATGGCTGAAATAAATAAAGATTGAAACTTTATAAGAAATAAAAGAAGAAGCTTACGCTCTGTGACTGTGTTGCTTTCTGATGAAATGCTCTGAAACTGAAACTGAGACTGAAACTGAAACTGTTTATATTGGCAATTAGAGTGCTGAGTGCCCGGTCCTTGTTGTCTCTTTCTTAAGCTATGCTCTACCATCGAAGCATTAAATTCATTTATTAAACAATTAATGTGAATTAAGCAGTTGATTAAAAAACTCTATATATCAGTAAAAAAAAAATACTTAATCTTCTTATTAAATTCTCCTATTAATCCTTCTATCTACTTAATTTTGATAAGTATTATTTATCTTTTACTCAGTATTTACTTTTTAAAAGATAAATAACACTTGTTAAAATTAAGTGGATAGAAAAATTTAGTAAAAAAATTTAGGAGAATTAAACATTATACATATTAGTATTCTAGAACTTTTTTTTTTAAAGCAATTACTATGTGTTTGATGAATTTTTTAATTAAAAGTTATACTAGTATATAGGAAAAAAATCATTTTATGAAAGTCCTTTGAAAACAAAATCATATTATAAAAGTATTAATAACATGAGTTACTTTTATGTAAATTTTGAGAGTTGACATTTTCAACGTCATTTTTTTTTCTTTTGTTAAATAAAAATTACTTGAGATAGTTTACAATTATAATTCAATAAGGTATATTTTATAAATGATAAATTCATATTATTTTTACATGATTTTAAATAATAAAGTTTGTTTTTATACTGGGCCGGCCCTGGGCTGGACCACGGGCAAGTGGGCACCCGTTCAGAGCTTAATGTTCAAATGAGCCGATAATATATATATATGACTGTTATTTAAAAAAAAATCTTGTTTTTTAAGTGTAGATGTTGTTGGTATTGTTATTTTTAAGTTATGCCCGGAGAAATTGTGATTTATTGATAGGGTCGTATATAATATTAAAACTTTATTATAGTTTAATAAAAAAATACTTAAAAAGACCCATTTTGTTTACTTCGCCTCATGACCTATGAAAGGCCAGAACTGACCCTATTTTTATAAGTACTTTTTTTAAAAAAAATAAATTGTATAAACATATTTTGAAGTATATGATTTATAATATACTTTCAACCAAACCTAATATTTCTAGAGTAAGTTTATTTAATTATATTTTTGATCGAAACTTTATAATCACAATTTAAACATTTTTTTTAAAAAAATCTAAATCACTAATTTAAAAGTATTCAAAACAAAAAGTAGCCTTTTAAGGCTAATAATTAGTCTTTATTAGTTTATATACTAATCCATTTATTTAGGGAATCATCCATGATCTGTCAAAATGACATCATTAATAATCGTTTAATAATTTTTTCTTATTATTTCTCCTTTAAATAGAGCAGTTCCTGTGTAGAGACTATCATAATCGGAAACCATGATAAACAAACCCTATACTTTATACTAAAAATAAGAGAGGATATAGAATACAAATTTGGTACAGATTAGGTGCACTTGCCTTTGATAAAGCGCTTAACATCTGAGCTAGAACATCGGTCAAATAATAGTAATTGATTAGGAAAGTTAATATGATACTAATTTAGTAGTAATTTTTATACGTTAGAATTAGATTCAGAACATTCATTCAGGGTGTTGATTGTAATTTGTATGTGGTTTGATAAATAAATATATTAGGCCAACAAAAGGTTGACACGATTTAAGTTATCCTAGACCTTGTTTTAGAGGATACGAACCATGACGAGGGTGAACTGTAGGATGCTTCATAACTGGATCCGGAACGATCGTGACCGTAAACGATTTTTTTTTTTTTGTCGTTTTAAAAAAAAGAAACTGATGAAGAAGGCATTTGAATTTTAAGAAGGCATTTGAATTTTGAGCAGTAGGAATGAAGTGAAAGCTGTAGAGGGCTAAGTTAAATACTAAACGATAAGTTTAGTTGTTGAGTGTGGGGTACTCTCTATCAAAAAAAAACGAAGGGTCTAAATCACCACACCGGTTCCCGTGACACTTACTTTATTTTGGATTCATAAAAACAATATTGTACTCTATTATTTTAATTTCTGTTTATTTTATGTAGAAATTAAAGTTATTTCAATTTATGCCTGCTGTTACATTCTATTTCATTTATTTTTAAATTTTCTTTTTGTTACGTAACGAAAGTACAGAGTTTTAAATTAAGACTTCACGTAATAAATTAACCAAACTTCATCATTAGGAGTATTATTTACTTTTTCGTTCAAGAATAAATTCATTTTAAAATTATAGGCTAAAATACAGTTTTGCTCTTTGCGTTGTTAAAAAGTCTAAATTTCGTCTTTTATGTTTTAAAAGTTTCAATTTAGTTCATTATATTTTAAAGGTTTCAGTTTGATCCCTTAAGTATTTATGTATCACTTTGGTTTCTTATATTATATTTTTTGACCAGATAATAACTCATAATGAGAGACTAAAATGATTTTAAAATACAATATAAAAGGACTAAAGTGATTTAAAAAATACAACATAAGAGATCAAAATGAAATTTTTTAAATATAAAAGACCAAATATATTGTAGAGAATCGGCCCCATAACAAGATATATTGTTTAGTTTAATTTAAATATAAAAAAATGTAGAGTGTGATGCAATACACTGATCACATTTTTAGACTGCAGAGAGACAATATAGTCTGTGTTAAGAAGGATACAGATGCATCGAGATCTTCTACAATTCAAGTTTCAACCGCTAAAATTCCATCCCTCTAAGTTATCATTTTATACATATAATATAATATAATATAATATAATAATAACAACAATTAAGGTTCTATTTCAAAATCTCACAATAAAGACTAAGACAAACAATGTTTGAGTTACTTTTAACAATAACAATAAATGAAAACAATGCAGATCAAAACTGAACTACAAATTCACATGCACGGTATCCATTTTCGATACAGATACCATCAAGATCTATAAACACAGCAAGTTAGTGGACAGATCACAAACTCACTACATTGTCGTTTTCATTTTAGAATGATCATCGTATAAGTTATCTAAAGCCTGAATGCCTAATTAAGATGTATTAAGAAACCTAAGCAATCAATATGATCAAAATTCAAATCATAACCCACAATTCAAAATACAGATCATCACATTGTGATAACGTTATGCTTTTCATCTTTCAGTTTCATCAAATAGAGCAAAAACTCATTCCAGGTATCAATAGGACCTGGGGCGCACCAATGAACACAATCAGTGACCTTCACATTTTTATCATACACGCGGCCATACCTATTAGGGTGCGCATCAGGCCTCATCACCATTGCATCAGTAATATCAATCAAACCAAATCTCAAACCCTTTTTTCTTGCTTCAATTTCTGCTTCTGCAAATTCCTCAACTTGTGTTCGATGAAATGCCTCTAAGACATCCCTATAGTGATACGTTTGTTTATCTTCCACAGTGAATGGCTTTGTTCTGTCACAAGTCCCACCTTCATACCATTCCCCATTCTCAAAGTGTTTGGGAGAATGTGTCACCAAAAATGTTAACCCCTTGAAGCCTTTCACACTTATGATGGCTTTTAAAGCGGTTTGAAATGCCTTTCTGTATCCATAGAGGTTAAAATCTGTTGTGGTTTGATATCCAACAATTTTCCCATTTTCGTAAAATGTGAGTGGCCGATAGAACCATTGTCCAGTAGAGACAATTAAATAGTCAAATTTTTGAATTTTACTTGTCCATGCTTTATCTACCTGGTCTAGATAAAGGTTCATGGAGCTGTTGAAAGAACGACCATTAGGAGCTGCATCAATGTATCTGACTAGAAAGGGAGAAAATAATGTTGCAAGGGTGAAATTGTAATCTGAACTGAACTTCCATCTGAAAAACGCATCGTCGTATGATGTATATTTAGCAGTAACGTCCTCAGGATGAGCAATCTGATTCAGTAATGAAGAAATTACGAAACTACAACAAAAAAGTCATCTTTTTATTGTCACTGGTATATAGTTAAATTATATGACTCATTTTGCATTTCACAACGAAATCAAAAATGAAAATGATGTCTTGGTTATATCACTTTGAAGGTAATCTAAATATGGCTTATAGGTACATAGACATTCTTTAATTCCCTAACTCATTCTAAAACTAATTCATGACAAGAGAATTGTATGAAAAATTGCTGTATTTGATACATCCTTATACACTATTTTGATTATATGTTTAGTAGATTCGAGACTTAACATTTTTAGCCCACAAGCAAACACATTTGGATGGTCACATAAAGATTTAAATGAGTCTCTTATACCATCTTAAATTTGTGTAACTCAATCACAGAAACTAACTCACCAAAAAAATGCCACACATTCATATACTTTATTTTACTACATTTCTAGTTCACATAGGACTTAATTCAGCAACAACTTAAGAGAGATTTTGAATTGGATTATCCCAAAATCCACAAAAGCAAAAGGGTATTACTAACTAATTTACTTACACTATTTATGAGGCAGAGCAAGGACTCCATCTGATTTCTTCCCATTGAGTCACCAAGAAAAGCCATTGACTTTCCCCGTACAAGATTCATGAACTGAGCTGCATCAAACAGAGGAAGCTCACAATCATGAGGTTTCCACCTCAAATTAAGGAATCCTCTGTTGGGTTTCTCATTCTTGATGCAATTAAGCTGGTCCAACATCAAAGGGCATGTTTCATTGTTGTAGTAAGGTCCTTCAGGATTAGGAACCCAGTTTCCAGAAAATATGTTGCATCTCTTTGATTCTGTGGCTTTCAAGCTACTTGTATATATCTTGGAAGATGATTGATTTAAGCTTCTGAGCAGAGGAAGAAGTAGAACTAAGAGAAACAGAGAAAGGGGTAATAGGAACACACCTTTGGGAATGTTTTTTGGTGCGCAGTTGGAACTGAACATCTCTGTGCCCTCAAATTTCAGGGCTCAGCAAATGGCTCAAATAATCAATTAGCGATGTGGTCAGTATAATACAGATATTTCCTAACTCCTAAGCAATAATGCTGCAACGGAACTATAAAGCCTATCTGTATGTTTGATTTTTAATTCATTAAAACAATATTAATGGAGACTGACAAAACAATCTTTAGGACTTTCACTTTTAAATCTACAGTAAATCTCAAGCACACATTTAGTTTGCACAAATAACAATAAATTAAATAAATAAGATAAAATATTAAAAAGTATTGAACTGTCACATTTTGGCTGGATTTGGCTTCACAGCTGCTTATGCATTGTCACAGTGATCTGCAACTTTTGTCCCCAAAATAAGAAAAAAAATAATAATTAGAAGGGATAGAAAGAGATTACAATTGTACTAATAGAGTGTTTCGCACATGCTAGAAAGAGGAAATTAAGGATCTTGGTTTATTTGGATTTGGTAGTCAATTCTCTGTAAAATATACTATCAATTAAAATTAAGCTAATCTAATAACCCGTTGGAAATAAAAATCTGTGTATTTTGAAGAGTGCACAGCGAAAGTGTTGAACGATATATTTTAACTCAACTCATATTAATAAAACTCATTAATATATAAGGAAAATTTTTAACACACTAACATAACTTTAACAATTCAAAACACGCAGTCATAAGAATATAGAGAAAGAAGAGTGGTATCCCTTATCTCTTCTTAAATCCTCACATTTTAGCACTTTGGCACAATTTTTTAAAATGAAATTTATAAACCTATTTATATACCTAAATTTCTTAAACAATTAAGAAAATTATTTCTACAATTTTTATGTTCAAATTGAACTTTACTTTCTAAAAGACAACTTCAACTTATACAAATAACTTGTAGTTATCCATTCTCTAAACTGTTCTAGGATATTCTTCTAACTTTTGACACCTTTTACACTGTGATAGCAAAATTTGATTTGAATTCTTCCTTTAAAAATTTAAAGTCAAATTTAACTTTTTAACGTAACTAATGCGAAAAATTACTCTCCGATATTAACTAAGATAATATTATATAGCAACAAAGTAAATTATTAATATGTATAATATTTAATACGGTTAGTAACAACCAAGAAACATGAGCAGTATCTAAAGACCAAATTATTCTTCATACAAAAGTACAAAACTCCAAGAACCCAACTACTCCATCATAAGTGGGATGGCTATTTTATGCATTTCGGTTTTTCAATCATGACACCAAAAATGGACACTTGATTATGAAAGAGGTACATTTTTATGAAAATTTATTGATGTCTTTAGAAGTTATTTTACTTTGTTGATCAAACAGCATCAATTCTTTTTAATACCAATTCATTATTTTTGTCAATAACAGTTCATCTAAACTTTGTTAAAAAATACAATTGTCTGTTTTTGGTAAAAAAAAAAAAGGATGAATCCTAACGGTTATAATTTGGATGAGACCTATTTTCTAAAAGCCCATTGGATTCCATTTTTTGGTCAAATATTATTCTCTTTTTTGGGATTCCAAATTCCTTTCTATGCTCATCTTGTATGGGCTTTCAGTAAAAGTTGAAGTTGGACCATATTGAAAATGAGAATCACGTGGAGGTGACACCATCTTTTTTAATAAGTTGTTATAAACTATTCTAAGGTAGATGAGATTAGCACCATCCCTATTGGGAGTAGCACCATCTTTTTTAATATATAGATGTAAGATTTTTATATATAAAGGGATGATGAAATTTTCAAAATTGGGTGATCTCAATCTCTTCCACCCTATTCTAAACACATTCAATTTTTGAGGTTGGTCCAAAAAAAAATCAATTTTTGAGGGAAAAAAAGAAACACATTCAATATTTTTCAATATGGAAACACATATACAGGCAGTAATTGCAACAATAGGCAAACAGCTAACTAGTTATATTTATAACTTACCAAAGTCATTTTGGTGGAGAGGCAGTTTTTTTTCCCCATAAATAATAAATAATAATATGGGATGAACGAGAAATTCTTCTGATAGATAGATGGAGAGATCATCTTTCTTGAAGATAAATCACTGGGAAATTTCAGTCACAATGAGTTTTCTGTTTTCCTTTTTCAACTTAAAAACAAAAAACCGAGGGATATAAGGTATAAGTTGAGGTTTCACAAATTGATATTATACTCTGTTTTTCCCCCCCCTTATCTGGTCTATATATGTTTCAAATTAATATCATCCCAAATTGATCCTAAGAACTGATTTTCAGATCCTTGGCAATTTTAATATACGTTTTACAGTTCTAATCTAATTTACAAATGATGGTGACCAGAATTCTAATTAAGAAGTATACTGAATAAAAATTGAAAATAATTTGCATACATTGGGAGGGAATAAAACAATAAGAGTGTAGCATATAGGGGCCCTACTACGTCTGAAAATTCAGCAATTAATTGGAGACAAGCAACAAAAGAGTGGGGGCCATTTCACGTGATTTTGCTATTCTTTTTCTTGCGTTAAGGGAATTTTAAAAGATATTAGTGGGTTATTTTCAGTATTGTCACCCCTGTTTTTGAGAATTTCAAATGATAAAGCAACAAACTGATATATATTCAGTGCATCACCTTGCTTTTTTAATTTCTCCAATTGAATTTGAATGACTACACAATACTAGTACCAACAAAATTTTCATTAAACAAATTTAAAAGTGGTCTAATCGTGAGAGATCGCCAAAGATCCATGATTAAAGTCTCCAATATTGGTTTATATTGCTTTCAACCATGTCTTGTCTGTCAATTTGCCACCTCATAATCTAAATTAACTTAACCTTCATAATAATTTAATCCTGTGTGTTTGAGTTCGTTCTTTTACTTACAAGAATTAAGTAATATTTTATGATTACTTGACAATCGCGTCATATGAATTTAACTTTAAGAAAAAAGATTAGTTACTGTTTCGGCAAAGAATACTCTAAAAAAAAAATTAAAAAGATGTTTTTAATTGATATTCTTATATTTTATGAATAGAATATCTATTTATACATTTTTTTTTGGAATCCAAACTATTTATACATTAAAAAAACAAAATAAAATGACATGTATACCAACAAAAATGACAGTCATACGGGTGTCTCTTTTTTAGTTTTTTGGTCACAAATATATAGGGTTGATTAATTTCTTTAGACATTCAGCAAGGTATTTTCAAAGAGTAATTATATATGTTATGCAAGAAATGAAACTTTTTCATACTAGATTTCTTTAAATTTGACCACTAGCACTGAAATAATTTTACAAAGCGATTTACATAAAGTCCAATAAGCCTGCACAACAATTAGGTTTGCGCTATCTTAAAATGAGTAATAACACGTAAAATTAGTAAATAAATTACAATCAACAATCAATTTAATCCCTAAAATTACCACCAATAATCAATATAATTAGTCTATAAAATTATGAAAAAGAAAATCTAACATTTAAAAAATTGAATTAATTCAGTCACTATACATCAATTTAATTGTAGAATTTTTAAATAATCGGTCAATCTAATTCTCAAATTCGGTGCTTAAGTTGATTTATTTTTTATAGGTTAGTTAAATATATTTAATCTCTATACATATTTTCATTTTGGTCCCTACATAAAAAATGCTTTGGTCTCGACACATCAGTATTTACATTTTAGTAGTCCTTGTCATTTGATGTTGGTACTTATACTTGACAGTAAATTCACCTCCAGTCCATATAAAAGGATAAATGCTTGATCGGACTATATCCTTATACTTAGCATTATTTAAAAATTAAATAATAAAAACACTGTTAAGTATAATGACCATAATAAAATAATAGGGGCTAAAATGTAAAGAATAATAATTCATATGTAAACTACTATTCACCTCCAGTCCTACAAACTCTGTTTTTCTTCCTATTTCTTTCTTATTTATCCATCACGCTGCCTTTAATACTTCTTATTCCCTTTATTTTTAAATTCATTTTTCTATCTATATATCTCTTCTCAGTATAGCCCTACAACCCAAAATTGGATTGTATATTAAACATTCAAATGTGAATGTTGATATGTTTAGCAATATTTTATAGTATAAGGACCAAAATAATAATGTGTGACATAAATATTCATTGAATAATTAATTGAATCTTTTAATATTTCAAGAGATTAAATTGATATTTGACATCATTAATTTTGGGATTATTTTTTTAAAAAATTAATTAAGATTATTAATGTAACGAATTAAAACTTCTGTTTTGTAATTTCAAAGACTAGTTTAATTAAAGGTAATAATTTTAGGAATTAATTTAATTAATAATTTACTGGCATTTTTCTTTCTGAAATAGTTTTAGCAGAGAATGGCAAGTACTAAGAAGTTAAAAAGATGCAGAGATATCCCTTAGAATTTTTGTTTGGTTTGTGAAAATTAAAATGATTTGATTTGATTCACCTTACAAATTAAAAGAGGAAGAGAGGCTGTGGAGAAATTTGATAAAAACATTGTAATGACAATTTTGGGTCCGACAAAGAGAATCATCACCTTGCTCTGCTTTACGTTCTGCACCTTTCAAGTCTCTTTCAAAATGTGGATTCTTTCCCATAAAACTTTTTCATTTCTACTCCTCAAAACATATCATATTTCTTTTTTGTCAAAGAATGTGATGGTAATTAAGATGCAAGGAAATCACATCACATATAGCTGATGAGAGAAATGCATGATTTATTATTCACCAAAGAGTGACAATTATTTGGGTGACCCGAGTTTTTATACGGAAAAATACTTTTAGAACCGGAAATAATATAATGGATGCCATGCCACGTAACAATTAAGTGCATGTTTAGTACGGAAATCGATTCTCTCGTGCTTAAAATTAACATGACTTATCATGTTGATGTTTTTGTATTTATTTCTCTCTTCATAAATATTAAATACATATTAAATATGTAGGTTCATATAAATATTAATAAAGAAAAATAGATACAAAAATATCAACATAACAGGTCATGTTAATTTTAAATACGAGGGGATCAATTCTCGTTTAGTACAATGTTAGAGGTGTGGAAAATTGATTTTGAAGCATTAAAATTCATATTTTGTTAATTAGATAGTTGCTTGATTATGAGTTAGGGGAAAGCAAAATTGATTTTGACAAAAGTAAAGTGAATATTGCTTTCACGTTCTATTGAAAACTTGACACTACTTGTTTTAAAGTAAAAATTTCTCAAACATAAATCGCGTTATTTTAAAATCAATTTTATACAAAAAAAAAAAAATTAATTCTTTAAAATTATGTTTATCTAAAATCATTTATATCACCGCTAAATCAAACACACTTTAATTTATAACTTTTTGTATTTTTGTGTCATCGTTTGTTTGCATGTGTGTGTCTTTCTTCCTCTTCTTTATTTCCTTTTTCTGTTTTTACTCCTTATTTGCCTCCCCACATGTCACACACTCTTGATGCGAATTGTAATCTTGATCGTTCGTGTAAATATTCAAAAATCTTAATGCTCACATTTCTTATTAATAAATTATTTGACTTTAAATTCCACTCTAAATTTTTGTTGAGATGGATGGTATGTCTTAACTTTAAATGAGATAAGTCTTGGATGAAGAACAAATAATAAAAATCATGAAGAATTTTTTTTAGGTGAAATTAACAAAAACAAAATTGAATGAGGAAAGGCTTGTCATTTGAGTATTTTGAAAATAATTCAATTCCTTATTACGGTTAGTAAAAACAAATTATTGGAAGAAAACTAACAAATGTTAGAAAAATAGTAAGTAATTTAATCTATATATAGAAGAGCACACATGTTCGAATTTTGGGAAGTACTCTTATTAAAAAGAGAAAAGAATAATCATAAATGCTCTATCCTCGTAATTGAGTCTAATGTATGTCTTTTACAATTTTAATTATAAAAAAATTTATTGGAAGGAAAAAAAAGAATCTCGATTTTTTGACACATTTTTCTCTTATACCCTTAATATTTTAGTGATTGTGTGACTTTCTTTCTCAATTTCATTTTCTTTTTTTTTTTATTTTAATCTAGATATTATTATTTTAATAAAGGTGTAATATAAATGTAAGGAAAATGAGTGTAAGGAAAACATTTTCCGGAAAAAAATAGAGAGAACATGAATAAAGAAATGGAAAAGACGCAACGGACCCTATCAGATGATATGTGAGTTCATGATTGGTGGTACAGGAAAAAAGAAAAAAATAGAGAAATACATAAAGAAGGCAAAATGAAGAAAACATACATCATATTGTTAATAAAAATTCAGACACAATAATAGCAAAAAATAAATAAAAAATTCAGACACACTCAAAAGTCTTTAAACGTAAATTCTAGATCGGAATGCTTTTCAGCAAAGTTAAAGTATGACACATACATGATATATAGTTTGGTGCCTCAAAGTATGTTAAATATCGATGATTGAATTTAGATTAGGTATATATGTACCGAGAAAAATTATACTCAATTCAGTAATTTTTTTCCCTCAAAAAATTAATCATTGAGTATACTTTGATAAAAAAAAAAAATTAATAAATCCTTGAGTGCTAAGGGAATTGTAACTATATATGGGTTTGAAAAATGTCTTGTGTACACTATTATAATATACAATTCATTTGTAATTAAATATAAAGAAATATATAATTAAATTAATACATAAATTAGTTAATTGTTATGTAATAATTTAATCATATTTTATAGATTTTGTAGTTAACTAATTCATATATTAATTTAATTATATATTTTTTCGTATTTAACTATAAACTTAAGTGTACATATAGATAGTTAAAAATAAAAAAATATAATTAAATTATTAGATAATAATTAATTTAACCATATATTTTTTTATATTTAAGTATAAAATTGAATATAGATGAATTGTGTCTATGTGTATGAATAATTATTGTATGGGTTTTGTAGCAAAAAGGTTACTTGAATGTTAGCGATGATGGTATATGATCTGTCAATTGGTGCATAGTAGACTAGACAATATATAAATAGATGAGAGCTGAAATTTTGCAAAAACAGGATTCAAAGGCATCACTACTTGTGCTTCTTCACACATTTTATACTCATTCAATCATGCAACCCTTTATTACAAAGTATATAAAACAAACCTCAAAACACAGAAATTAGCTTTTTCCTAGTGGAATCCGCTGATCAATAATTTATCTTATGTCTCAAAAAAAAAATAGCATACAAAATTAATTACTAGTAGTAGTTAGTAGCTTTTTTTTTTTTTTTAAATAAGTTTTTAGTCCCTATAAAATTGACACTTTTTTTTATTTAGTTCTTACAATTTTTTTTTTCATTTTAGTCCAACTTATTTTAAAACTTTTGTTTTTATTAGTCCCTATGCAACTTGTCCAATGAAAAAATGTGATAAAAGAAAAACCTCAACATTAAGGACCAAAAATAAAAATTGTAAATTAAATTGGACCCAAATGAAAAATAAAAAATTTGTAAGGACTAAAATAAAAAATTTATCAATTTTGTATAGAATAAAAACATAATTTTTTAATTAAGTTGGACTAAAATAAACAAATATTTTGTAGGAACTAAAACAAACAAATATTAATTTTGTAGGACTAAAAACTTATTTGAGTTTTATTGTCGGAAATATATAATGTATTTAATCAATTATTGTCTGAAATATATATATTTTGTAGGGACTAAAGAAATATATAATGTGATTAACCGATTTATTTTCTGAAATTTTCTTGACAATAGTTTAGTCACTAAAATTATTAAAACACAAGTATAGGTATATATATAAGTCTTTCATGTCTACCGAAAAAAAAAAGATTTTCGTACTCACATTATATTCATGGTTACATACATTAAAATATTTGGTTACACACGTAGAAGTTTTGTTGAATTTTTATTTTTATATTGTAATCACATATTTCTAGACGTGTAACGACCAAATCCGAAAAAACACTGTGACAAAAAAAACTAATGTAACCACTTTTTTCAACGTAGGTAACCAATTAGTACATTGAGTACAGAAAACCCTAAGTACAAAAATCAAGACTAAAAAAAATGTAAGTCTTTCGTCACTAATTCATACAAAACTGTAAAAAGTTTTTATCACTCATCTTCTTAAAATCTTTCTATTTGCATTGCTATGTATGAAGAAGGTGACTAACGTACTAAAATGGTGATAAATGTGTTTTTAAGAATTGAATTGACATTTATCTCTTTAAGTAACATCACATAATTTAATAATTATAGTTGCATTTCATAACAAATTACTTTGATTTCCACACACACGTATTCAGGTGTTGGTCTAGTAACCCTAAATTTGTATAATTAGGGATATATATATATATATGATCATCCGAAATTTTAAACAAATACTCCACATTATAATGAAGAATGTCACACTACTAATAAAATATTTTTATGAATCTACTTGTGTCACAAAAGCATTGATTATTATTATAGAAGACCAAGCTGATTAGTGAATTAATTCGTGCTTATATATATAGAACACATGAATTTTTATCCAACATGTTGATCGGATGGCTGATGAGACCTGCTTTGAATAGCACATTCTCAATTCGAACCCCTATGAAAACACTTTAGCCTATAAAAAAAATAGAACACATGAATCAATTGTTATTTATTAACACTTTGGAATTTGGTTAGCCCTAATTGATGTAAATTTTATCTAATAAAATGAATCAATTTTGAGTGATGTACCATTTCGGTCTCTAATTTTGTGAGAATAAGTCACTTTAGTTTCTGACTTTGTACGTGCAGATAAGTCACTTTAGTTCCTGACTTTGTGCGGATAAGTCACTTTAGTCCCTGACTTTGTGCGGATAAGTCACTTTAGTCCCTGAATTATAAGAACATTCATTTTAGTCTCTGAATTTCAGGGACTAAAATGACCGATAATAGTGAAAGTCAAGGACTAAAATGATCGATGATAGTAAAAGTCAAGGACTAAAATGACCGATTCCATGAAGGACTAAAATAACTTATAAAATATAAAATGAGTGACTATTTTAATATATATTTCATTAGCATAAACATAAAAAAGTTTATTATATATATCAATAAATAAATATATATTAACGAATAAATATGTTATTATAAATACTCGATAATTATTTTTAATTTAATTTATTAATTAGTATATAAACCTTTAATAGTTATCATAACAATTTGATTAAAGATTCTATACTAGCAGTAAATAATTGATCCAACAGAAATCAATAGAAAAGCACTAACTAGCTAGTATATAGGGATTTCTTTTTTGTTTTTTTTTTAAGTGAAAGATAATCCTAAATCAATTAGTCAAATTTGGACTATAAGCACCAAGGCACCGACTACTAGGTAAGCTAATTCTAATTGGCTTCTTTAATTAGACAAAACCAATAAATTAAAATAGCAATTTAGATCGCTAGCTCTCGTTTAATTTATGCCATTATTATCGACTCATCATCATCATGTCTAATGTGAAAATAGTGATAAGTGATGATCATATTATCGATGATGCGATATAAATTAGTAATTTAATAGAATGACATAAACCACTATTTTTTATTTTTAATATTTTTTAGCCGAGAATAATATAATTAAATTAAGCAGAAAAACACAAAATAAAATAATTGTGCATAAGATAGTGCAAATTAAATAGGTAAAAAGTGGAAATAGAAATAAGAGAGAGAGAGAGAGTAAGGAGAAAGGAGGGAACAAAAGCACCTTCATATAGGGCCCATGACATGTCCCCTCAAAAGACCCTAAAGATATATGTGATCCATCCATTTTCATCTTTCTTTCTTTGTTTCTTCCACTAACTATGCATTTCACTATATCATCACATTCTTATTTTCTTTCACTTCGTCCCTCTTATTAATTATTTCTATTCTCATCATCCATCACACCATGTCCGCCCAAATGCAAAACGGTTCGGTTCTACCCTCGTCCCCATCGCGAGCCGCCGCTGCCGATCAACACCACCAGCCGGCAGCAGCCCCTCTTAGCCGCTACGAATCACAAAAACGACGAGATTGGAACACCTTTGGCCAGTACTTGAAGAACCAAACACCTCCCGTTTCACTTTCTCAGTGCAACTTCAACCACGTGCTTGATTTCCTTCGCTACCTTGATCAATTTGGGAAGACCAAGGTCCATTCCCATGGTTGCATCTTTTTCGGGCAACCTGAACCGCCAGCACCCTGCACCTGCCCGCTCAGGCAGGCTTGGGGGAGCCTTGATGCTCTCATAGGAAGGCTTAGAGCCGCCTATGAAGAGCATGGCGGCTCCCCAGAGACTAACCCCTTTGGAAGTGGAACTATTCGTGTGTATCTGCGTGAAGTTAAGGAGAGTCAAGCTAAGGCAAGAGGGATTCCTTACCCAAAGAAAAAGAAGAAGAGGAGCCAAATTAAGGGCCCTCATCAAGACAATAATTCCAATAAGTCCTTCAAGCAATTGGCTACTTGAGAGATGCATGGATGATGGTAAAAGTTTCAGATATATTAATTTTGCGTATAATTAATTTAATTTGTCCTATGCTTGAATTTTATTGCATCTACTAATTAACATACATAAATAGGAATAAACGTACAGTGATTGTGGAGAGGTAGGTAGATTAACAAAGTCGTCAATGTATATGTATATATATAGATAAGATACTGATAAATTAAATCAAATAATTGAGAAATTTGAAGCCGTTTTATTAAATTGGGGAGGTAAAAAATATCATCTATGGAGTAAGCTAAGAGAATTTTTCCTGGATCAACATTAAAAATTGGAGTATACAAAACCCTAGTAGCTAGTAGCAAAATACTAACCCTAAATTCGTATTATTGTTGAATTGGAAAATTGTTTGCCTAATATATAATGCCTAGGTCTATCTATAATAATAATTTACTATAAGTAAAGGCTGTTATTAGAGTAATAATAATAAGATTAGAGTAGAAAGGACATATATATGTTATATTTCTCTCTCCTATGATGCATTGAAAAGATGAGTGTTGTTGAAGTTTCCAAATAAAATAGTTCGCAGGTGCCTACTTTATGCTGAATTTGGGCCTATTTCTGATTCCGCAAGATTTGTTTTGCTCCCTCATTTGCCATATATACGTTGCATGTGATTACATACAAATTGACGTAGAACCTACCTACCTAGCTAGCTAAAACATATATACTTCAATTCATGCTCTGTCGTCGTTTAATTAATTAATAAGTACGAATACATATTATATTGTTTTAATTAACTAATAATGCACAATATGTTAGAGTGTAGAGATGAGAGAGAGTATATGAGAAAAATGACATCACAATGCAATTCAGAAACCTTAAGTCACAATATACTTGAGTTCATTCACTTATAAACCCTTTAACATATTCATATTCATTCAATGCGGGACTTCTATTTATACTTGACTTCCAACACAATAATCTATCATCCTTTAATTAATTTTGTATATATGTAGCAAGATAGCTAGCTAGTATGGTCCATATATAAAATTAAGATAGGGCCACAAAAATTGTTTTGATCTATTTGTCTTTAATTTCTCTGTGATGAGTGTGAGCTAGCTAGAATCGGATCCGTACAAATTAAATGGGTTGGTGATTTAAGGCACATTTTCAGAATGCTTCATATATTAATTATTAGTGTGTATGTGTGAGCTAGGACGACAGATAGTGAGATTATTACTCGATAATGATCAACTTGTACACTTTTTTATTTTTGTTTGTCTCTTTCTCATAAACAGATATATATATATTTCTCTATACCCAAATATATCCCTTAAAGGGACATACATTACAAAACAACTCAAAGATTAATTAAAGATATATACAACATCCTCTAGAAAAAGACAGAGCGGATCGAGAAAGTTATTCGGAAAAAGCTTAATTATTACACAGGAGATTAACGAAACTCATAGTGCTAGCCAGATGTTTAGGTTTATAAATTCATCAATCTTAGCTAATTCATAAGTAATAAATAAAAATCAATAAAATTACAACTATTAAAAAGTAAATCTTAGATTTGTATGATAAAAATAATAGCTAAGTTATGCTACACTCCAGCTATATATATCTTGTCCTTTTCATCAATTGAAGGATCAGAGTGTAAGGATTCTCTGTCGTGCAGTCTCTGCTGAGTACAAAATTAATCATTTCTTACAAGCTAAGTGAAAACAAATACAGTAAAATAAGTGTATATCTATATGTACACGTTTTTTCTTCTTTTACATAGATACATATATAGAAGCCAGATTGACAATAAGCATTAGTGGCGAAGCCTGATTGAGTGTAACTTAATATTTAATATTTGAAATAATTATTAGTTTAGTGTGAGTTTGTAAGAATAATTCACGTAAGTCTCTTGTAAGAGTAATTTACATGAGTTCTTGAGTTGCACGAAGATTTATTTAAGTCCTTGAGATTATCACACTCAAGAACTTAAGTGAATTAGTCTTACAAACTCAATAATCTAAGTGAACCTCCATGCAATTCAAAAACTTATATGAATTGTTCTTGCAAACTCAGAAACCTATATGAATTATTCTTATAAACTCAAAGAATGTATGTATACTTCACTCTTTAATATTTCTATTTCTTTGTAAATAAGCATATATACTGATTAATTCCTGAATTGTTCGTTATGGATATGTATATAAGCAAGTTCTAGAATACCTACATTTAAAGCTTGTTTGGAGAGGTAGCTGCTCTTATATATGTTTTCAGAGTTTTATGGATACATACCTAGTGGGATCTGAGAAATTGGAGGTCCAATATTAATTATTAACTAGAGTGAAGATTTATAGTAGATTATTGGGAGCACATAGAATATATGTGCAATAATAATTCTAAATTCTCCCCCGTAATTTTATCTTACAAATCTTCTTACTTAATAAAAAAATATATTAATTATTGTTAGTAAGAGGATACATAAGAGTATGAGTAAGAGGATATAGCAATGCTTTGAGTGCAAACGCTAGCATTATGACATTTGTTATATGCTCACAAAAAAAAAAAGACATTTGGTGCGTTTGGAGTGCATATTAATCTGCTGGGCAAAGCTATGAAAATAATGGTATCGTTGCAACTAATTTTAATATATATTGAGTTTAAATTTGTTGAATGTTGGTTTTTGCAGGCACGCAGGGCAGAGCATGCAGGGCAGCACGAAGACGAACTTAGTTAGTTAGATTGGAGATCTGATCGATTTACAATGATGGAGAGCATATTCACTTCAATAAAAGTGCCATCTCATCTCATCTGATCTCATCTGATCTGATCTACTGCTTCCATTACAAATTAGTAGTTGATCGATCAGAACATACATCAAATTTAAATAGTCCATTAGGAGCAAGTAATTAGCATCTGAGTAAGTCTTAATTAATTATATGTATGTATATGTATGTAAAAACCTTGTAAGTTCTTAGCAAAATAGACAAAATCTTCAAAATAGAGAAACGCACGGTAAGATTAATATATTGCTAGCTTGCATTCAATTCTGATCTTCTTCTATTAATCAAAATAGTGATGTTACAAACAAATACCTTTGACATGTTTATTTTGCGGTAAAACATTAACAGAGTAAAAATTAAAGTTTAGTTCCATAGTACAGTGTAATGGGGCATCTCAATATAAATTTATCGGTAAAATAACATAAAATGAAGTCTCTTAAAATAATCAGAATCATATGTAAGATTTTTTATAATTTTATTTAAAACTATGTTTTTTCTTTTCAAAATATAAATTTACTTATCAATGTGTCGCAATCAATAATTTAATATTTTTTCTTATGATACTAAAATGAATTTATTTAACTATCATTGAGATAAAGCTTATTATAAGAATTTTTTTATTAATTTTATCTTTTACTTATACACACACATATATATATATATTATTTTGAATTTTTTTTTATAAAAAAATATTAATTAAAAAATAATTTTTGAGGCCTAATTGTAAAAGAAATAAATCAGAGGTCCAAAGCCAAGAATTTAGTTGCCTTGCCTTGAGCCCACCAATGTAAATAAGTATGAAATTTTGTTTTCATTGCTACATCAATGAAATAGTAGAAAAACTTTTGAAGAAATTTGCTGCAATTAAGAGTTCAACCTTTTCAATGCTGTGAAAATATGTAATTTTTTTAAAGGTGAAAATATGTGAAAAAGATTGTTTCCTAGGTTAAAATATGTACTGGACTGATAATTAACACTGAAATTACATTTTATTGAAACTTCAAACATGCGGAATTGCGGATTGCCTTGCATACAATTTTCTTACAAACAGCAACCTAACGTCTTTATTGGTTGTCGTTTCACCAGTAATAAGGTGTTAACCGTAAGTGAGTATAATTAATTTATGAAATAATAGGCGTTTAAGAAAAGGAAAGTGTTTTTCTTACACCAATTTTTCTTACACCTATCTTACACCCTTATTAAAATAATAATATCTAGATTAAAATAAAAAGAAAAAAGAAAATGAAATTGGGGAAGAGAGTAATGTAATCATTAAAATATTAAGGGTGTAAGGAAGGTGTAAGAGAAAAGGGTGTCAAAAAATTATCACTCTTAAAAAAAACTAAATTATTTTAAAACAATATCGAAAATCATTATTTAAAAATGCTGAGCAATCACAAATTAGTTTCTTTTTATAGTCTTTAAAATCATTACAGTTGACAAAAACACGTGTACGTATAATTCAATCCATGCTGTTGTAATTTCTTTGAAAATAAAAAAAAAAGTTAATTTTTTCTTGAGGATATCTTTCTATCCTATTAGAAGGGTAGAATCCTATTACTAGGATAGAATATCAATCCATCAGACATACGTATATTTATTCTCTCAATTAGTGCTCTTTCTAAGGTTTTAACCATGATTCTCAACTTGAGCTGTAGTGTATCTTTATCATTACACTAGCACCATTACTAGTAATTAAGTTAAAGAGCATTTTGATAAAATCTGTGGTTTTTGGTAAACTGTCTCCACTCTCCAGTTTATATAAGCAACCCAGGTTGGGTGGTATATCGAAAATCTACTTGCCGAAAAAACCTTTTCAAACTACCCACGAATACAATAAGAATAATTTGTGCATTTTGACAACTCCAGTTGTTATCTTGAGACTAAGGTGACAAATGGTTAATTGAACAATGAACACATTGAAGATGTTGAATACAGATGTATAATCCGCACCGGGATTGTTAAGCCATATATACAACAATAATGACCCGCCAAATTTTCTTGTCAATATCGCAATTTGGTGTTTCAAATAATTTAGCAACTGTAATTGAGAAATTTTCATCATACATGTTGGAAAACAACCTCAATATATTATCCTCATTGATAGTCCAGTTTTGTCCAAAATAAAACAAAATTTACCCCATCTTTGCACCTATAATTTTTGTGGGAAAGAAGGGCACTAGGGTATACTCTGTTAAAAATCGAAAAATCAGTGCAACAAAAATCATATGGTGAAAATATCAGTTTTAATCGCCTTGATGCCCGCTTCCCTTATAAAGTGCTAATGCTAATGTAAGTAATTAAGTAGTACTATATCGTAGCATTTGGGAGAAACAACACCGGGGATTAAAAAAGAGGAATAAGGGAGGACACGAGACATATCAAGTGTTGTACATGGGAGCAAATTCTATATCGGAGCCAAATTAGGCTTAGTACAGTTGCTGAATTAATTTATAAGGGCTAAAATAACAACAAATTAAAAGGCTAGCTAAAAGAATCCAAAATTACTGGAGGATAAATTTCTATAGAAGATTCCCTCATGCAGTATCAGCTGAATGAAGATATTTACTTTGCCATTGAAGCCTTTCCAGCACCATCATCGAACCACTCCCACTTGGCTAGCTATACATATCTGCAGCAACAAGTTTTGTCAAAAATAGTTCAGCAGAACAGCTTCAGTAAGAATATTTCTCTAGAGCTAAAAAATCATCAAGTGCACAATACGATAAGGATCCCAGTTTTTTGTACCAAAGATATGTGCAAATTATAACCGCGGATGAATGTTGGAATTGTATCCGAGTTGAATGAATTTTACCTGCTTATCCCAGATCATTTTATGAAATGAAACTTCTACCTTAACTTGGAGTATTTTTACTAAGAAAGGAAGTAAGACTACACATTTTAGGCCATATAAATGATACAATCCTACCACTTAAGTGAAACAGGGTAAGAAAATAAGACACATATAGGTGCAAGTATAATAACTTCCCCAATTATTTTGAGTTTTCTAAATACTACAAAGAAAACATCAGCAGAAGAGTTAACTATTTTCCAGTAATCCTTTGTTTAGTTCTCCCCTAGAAGAATATTAATCATATGCAAAACCCATACATTTTGAACAACTACCTCGCCCTTCTCCCTGGTTCTTAAACCAAAGTATGTCTCAAAACCTATTCACAGATTAATATAGAACTATATAGTTAAATCAAATTCAACTTCCATAAGCATTCTTCAAATATAAGAAAATGAAAACAGAGAGGAAGCAACAGTAATTGAATTGAAGTATCCCCCAAGATCCACCATTAAGAAGAAATGTATGTCATCGCGATACTCCTAAAACTCAATAAAACAACAGAGAAGATGGGAGTATATATATTCCAAACAGCAAGGAATAAAAAAAAATGATCATAATATTATTTCCTTCCGTCTGAAAGGCGAGTCAAAAACACAGGAAATAACATGGTCCATGAAATAACTAAACTCTTAAGCAACTAAGAATCTAGATTTAAGAAATTAAGCTTTCAAATTAAGATACATAATCTTCCATAGAACCTTTAATAAGAACCAATAAGAAAAAGTCATGCACATTAATAGGAACTATAATTCGATGTCTAACCTAGAAAGATTTACATTGGGTCAGCAAAAGGAAATGCCTGCTATTTGGAGGGTTTATTTTCTAGAAGAGATAGAAGGGCCCCACGAGAGTTCGTTAGGGAGAATGTGATGTTAACATCAGAAGTATAAGAGACTGTGTGTGCAACAGGAGGGGGAGGGATGTATTTTGCATGTGAGCCATTTAATTAGGCGGGAGAGAATCTTCCCCCTGAGGAGCTATTGCTCAGGTTTTGCTTTGTATTTGGTTCTCTAAATTCAGTTTCACCATTAATAATTCTCATCTAGACCAGAACTTCCATTCAGGTTTCTATCACAAATCTACAAGACATTAGCCTCCTTGCATACTCAAATTGATGAGATTCAAATCACATTCAAGAAGAAACCACAATGTTTTTAACAAAAGACTTCAAAGTGGGACAATTTCACCAAGCTGTAAGGATAATACACGGGAACTGGATTGGTCAAAGGAATCAAACAGTAACAAGACAAGTGACCAGAAGCCAATCCAACTACAGGAAAGCCACCAGTAAACCATAGCTACCATCAAATTTCCATCCACACACACTTCCTTCCTTAGATCGTAAAGGTTCAGGTTATCACTATTTCACAGTTACACTTAAGTTACACAACCAAAAAGTTGTGTATTGGTGCACAAGTGTGTTTATAACCATTGATTTAATAATAAAATAAAGAAAATGCCTCTTTTAATGTCACATCATTCTTTCTCAACCCTTAGATTTCTCCCTCAAAAACTCAATTGATGTTTTGAAATCATCTATATATATCAGATACTTATCCAAGACTGTTTCCTAACTTGTCAAGTCTTCTGACCACTTACCCATGATCAATAGGAAAGAAAGAAGAGAATTCCATCATGAAGCAAAAAGAAAGAAAATCACCTAATTGCACAGCTGCTTTCAGATCTATACCTCAGTCTTGCCCTTACATTTCACCTCCATATAAATTAGGCATGGCTAGGTGGCAATTAGATCCACCCATCTATCACCCATCCATATCTAAATGAAGTCCATTGACTCAATTTTAATAATTTTATTGAACTGGATGAATTGGATTATTAATTAATTAAAAGAGGGTTTGAAAATCAACCAAGCCTTATATTGGATAACCAAGTATCCAACTATCTGACCCGAACCCATCCCTTTGCAAACTCCAGCTCCCTTTACACATAAAAAAAGTCTAGGAAAACCACCACAGCACTTGCAGTGGTTTGTGGCACATTTCTTGAACAGAGCAGCTGATAGATGCAGCTTCCTGCCATACTTCACCATTGCCATTATCACTGCCAAACTCAGGTGATGGTGGATGACATGAACACATATCTAGAAAACAAGCTGAAGACAACATGGACAGTGTTAGAGCTGTGTAAATTAATTGTTTAGCTAGTGTTGAGCAGGGGGAATGAATCTGAACTGAGCTTGATTGACAATCAGCTCAAAAACACTTAAAAAGATATATTCAAAGTTTGTTTCAACTTACGTATTTCTTTTCATAAGAATGCATCCAAACACACTTAAAATGACTTATTTAAAAATTGAAACGATAAGTGAATCCAAACAGATTCTTAAGGCACTATCCATAGGTCAGGCAGTAAACTGAAGGGGAATCTGTAAGAGAGTCCAGTGTTCATTTTCGACAAGAGCATGCACTTCTGCAGTTCTGTGTAGGTTGGTCAAGAAAATACTAGAGAAAGCTAAATCCACAAGTTTTGGGGCTCAATTATCAGTCAGATTTGCAAAATACATACAAAAGTTCTAATAGACATTCCAACAGAATAAAAAATCAACAAAATCGCCGTGTGGCTCTAAATTTATACAGTTGAGTTTTAAAGATGTTTTGTAAAAATAAAGTCCTAAATTTCTTTAACTAATGTTTTACTAAACAATTTGTGGGTAACATTTCAAAAGCTTTTCTCGTTATTAAAGGGTGACACAGACAATATTTCTCGGTATGGCCAAAAGTTATTTACATGGCATTATCTCAAGTTATCCCTATTATGTTGTTTATATCTAATACATAATTGTCATCATTTTACAACAACATCAGTAGATGCTTAGTAATGGTTCCTATATGTCCTAAATCAATAATATCAGTGTGACAGAAATACCCAAGAATATTAATCTAATCATCAAAGTGTTTCGCCCCCTTACCTTATAAATTGCCCACCACACATAACATGGTTCTACACTGCATTTACAACAGCAGAAATACAGCACCCAACCCAATTACTACCTCCGGTCCTCCTAATTACCTATTAAAGAATGTTTTCAATGCTTTTTATATTTTCAAGATTGAAAGTGCATTTAATTTCATACTTTATATAGTATTAGGAAAATAATTAGGAGGATTATTAGGAGGATATAGCATTGCTCATTTGAATTTTATTCCTATTATGCCATATAATTAATGTATCCACTTGTATGGGAATTGGTGAGCGTCATGCTCTCTCATAATTAAGGGTACAGGAGGAAAATCAATTTTTGCTAGCAATTAATACACTTGAAAGTGATACTTTGTTTCTTATATTTATGACAAAAATTTCTTCTCCATGTATAGGACCGGAGGTAATACTATTACTTACTCCCTCTGTTTCATAATGGTGTCGTTTTAAAGAAATAATTTTTTTCCAAAATAGTTGTCGTTTTATATTTTCAATGCATTATTAAATGCCCTTTTCTCCATTTTACCCCTATATAACAATTAATGCTCAACTAGAAACAATGTAAAATAGTTAATGTTTCAATCATTAATAGGGATATATGTTAGTAAAATTGCTTTACTCATTATGACATTTATTTCATTTCTTAATCTTCGTGAAACAACTTTAAACTACTAACGGAGGGAATATTAATTACCATGCATGGCTCAACTTCCATCAAATAGAAAAGGAAAGTGAAATATAACAAGTCACTGAGTTCAGAATTAAGAAACAAAGCTGTGAATGTGAAAAACTTCCAACACACTATCACCAATAAGTCAGACCTTGGGGGGAAAAAGTACCCCATACCTAGACACATTTATAGGAAGAAGTTGTTCTGAAGCAGATATAACTTATCCGGCTTAAACATCATATAGGACAGCAAAAACCAATATAACCTTGTGTTATAATATATGAAATATGAAATATGAAATTTCCAACTATGTTTCAAAATAGGAAGACATTCATGAAAAAACACTCATTGAAGAATAACAATGCCAAGTTTGGTCAAAATTAAGTCAATCTAGATCTAGACATACCACCCAACAGAAGAAATCAAATAAATGGCACCTCAGAAACAAGCGAAAAATAATCAGTCACTAGTTAGACTTTCACTTCAAAGTTCACTATTAATAGATGTAAAATAAACCAAAGCCCTTCACTTTATAGCCATCAAATGCATAAAAAAGACATCACAATACTAAATGATCTGCAGAACTCGTCGAAGCTTTAAAGTTTAAAGAATTACCTCCACCTTATATATAGAAAAACAGTTCATGGAAAAATATCTCATGATAAACTATGAAGAAATCTCCAAAACAAAGCACTAAAGCACCCCACTAGCAAGAATATTTAATTGCAGAACCATGAGAAACAATCAATTCAAGTATTCATTGCACTCCTAGAGTCCAAAATCAACCACAGAAAAACTGCTTTTATTTTCTCACAAAAATACAGCTCATGGAGGAATGCCCTTGCCACCCACTATCTTGGTGTCCAAAATCCATGTAATGCATAAAACCATTGAAAAAACATAACACTAAATAGCACAGCATGTCAACAAATCAAACCAAAAGATAAACTGAAAATTTGAACCTCACCATTAGACCCAGATCGTTTTCCACGCTTAATTCTCTCCAGCTGAACTTGTGTGTCCATAAACATCTGCATCCTCTGCACTTCAAGATCTTTAGCGAACTGCATCCTCTGTTTCTCCAAATCCACCATCTGCCTCAGTTTCTGTCCCTCCACTCTTTCATACACTTCCCCAAACCTCTCAATCGCCCTCGCCAACCTCCTCATCCCTTCCCTCCCCTTCTCCCCTTCATCCACTTCGCTTCCCCTCCCTTCATATTCAACCTCCTCTTCTTCCTCTACTTCCTCCTCCTCATCCTCCTCTTCATCCTCGTCCTCATCAGCCTCGGCAGCTGCCGCAGCAGCAGCCACCGCGGAATAATTCCTCCTGAAGTAACCATCATCTGACGCCGCTGCCGCCGACCGCTTCTGAGGCAGCGCAACGGCAGTAGGCGGCACCGCCATCGCGGGGGAAGAAGCGTTTTTACGGTGCGGCAACAAGGGGAGAGCAACGGGGGGCGAAGGTGAGGGCGAAGAGGGAGCTTTCTTCGCATTGAAATTAGGGCCAATCAGAGCATCTAATCGTTCGAAGAAGGGCCAAGACGAAGAAACGGCACCGTTGGAAGCCGTAACCCTAGCCTTCTCGATCTTATACTTTTTTTTTATGGTGTCGATGCGATTTTTGCACTGAACGTCGGTGCGGTAGGTCTTCTTTGTGTGGCCGTGGAGGGCGTTGACGGCGTCGGCGACGTCCTGCCAGTCCTTCTGGCGGAGGTTGCCACGGTTGAGCTCGAGGTAACGACGACCCCAGGCGTCAACGAGGGTAGAGGAGGCTTCCTCAGACCAGCAATCCTCGCGGACGGGGACAGGGCGCGACGGCGGAGTGGGGGAATCGTTGAAATCCGGCATCGGAAAAAGGGAATTAGGGTTAGAGAAAGAGGAGAGAGAAAGGGAGAGAGAGAAACGGCGGACGAAAAACAAAGGCGAAAGAGAAGGATGGGTGGGGGATAATACGGTACGGTCGCCGGGAAGGGGCGCGTGTTGTTGGGGGAACCCCCAGTGTGTGAATGGCTCGCGTCATCGGATCGGCTCGGCTTGACCGCTACAACTACTTACTATCCGATTCCGAATCTCAAAAAATAACAAATAAAAAAAAAGAAAGAAAAAAAAGAATCAATCAGATTAACTTTTTATTTATCCATTCAATCATTCATTTTAAATTTACTATGTATGTATGTATGTGTATATGTCACTCACAGGAAATATTTCGAAAATATTTTGAATTATTGGAGAGTTGATTTGGAAGGGAAAGGAGAAGCGCGTAGCGACTTGACTTGGGGGTTGTGGTGACGGCTAAGCCGGAACGAGAAAATTCCGTTTAGGATTTTTCTTCGTTTTTGTTTTTGTTATTTAATTTTGATTTTGATTTTAATTTTGATAATGTTGAGGGGAAAGCAAAACAAACGAGGAGAATGGGCGTTTCGGGGGTTACAAAGATTAATTACTTTTATTTATTTATTTATTTGATTAAATTAAAGTAATGGTAATATTAGTCCTTGTGCTGTGGCCGGTGATTGGAGAATGGAATGAATTATACCTTGCGTTGCGTCTACTCTCTTTTTTCCGTTTTGTTTTCTTCCGCTAATTTAAGACGCCGTCACCGTGAGCCGTGTGACCACTTCCTATTCCTCGGCGACGAACGAAATTTAAAACTAAAATTAAAAATTAAAAATAACAGACAATGTGTTTTTCCATTCATTCTTTTATCTTTGTTTCTTTTTAATTTTTTCTGATGTTTTGTTAAGTTGTCCAGTTATGCTAATATAATAATAATAATAATATTATTATTATTATTTCCCTAATAATGTGAGTTTTTAATTCAAAACTATGATGACTAATTGTACATACAAAATCACTTCCTAATAAGTATTTTATGCCAAAAACCTTTTGACTTTATTACCAAAACAAGTCAGTTTTTCCTTTTTTGGTGCTTCTATTTCTATAGTATTATTCTTTTATCAAAATTAATGATAGTATTTCATCTTTTTTTGTTATGTTGGACCAACCCATTGGGCCAAGCAATTTTTGCGTTGGGTTCGGCCTAATTAATTGGAAAAAGTATAGGTTCTCAAAAAACAAAATGAAAAATTATACACTTATCATTACTAAGCATATCACTCTCTTACACCTATTTTTATGGGTAATTGTGTTACAATATATGGTAAATTATTACATAATTTGAGTAATTATTTTATATTTATTTAATTATATATTTTTTTGATATTTAACCATATAAAATGTGTGGTTAAAAGTTAATAAATATATGTAGTTGAATTACAAAGTAATAATTAATTAAATAAAGTTAACCGGATTTTTCTTACAGATTTTAGAACACAAATCACAGCATATGTGGAGTAAAACCGGTTCATTTTCAAACCTCAAACTTTCATATGTTAAACATAAATTAAAACTTGTTTTTACTTATATTGAAATAGTTCCACACATATTTCATTTAAACTCTATATTCAGAGGGAGGGACAGAGCTTCCAAATAATTAAAAGAAGAGTTGAAGAAAGTGAAAAAATGTCAGACGTTTAATTAGGGGAGATATGTTAGATTCATCACGATACGTGAGTTATGATTCATGCACGATTTAAAGCGGGATAGTATGAAGCTTTGAGGAGGTTGTCTTATAACTTAGCAACCAGCTTGAAGTTGGCTTTGAGCTGGAATGGCACATTTAGCAAAAACATAATAATAATTTATGACATAAGTATTTATTTAATTTGAATTTGTGCTTGGCCCAAATCAGCTGATTTCCTTCATTTCCTTACTATGAAAGGGAGAAAATAACAACATACAAGAAGTAACATTACTACATGCTCCAAACTCCTATAATTTTATTACTTAACTAAATTGAGCATAAAAGTAGCTTTGTAGGTATCACTCTCCTCTGTTCACGGTGATCGTCTAGACAGGAGCTTGTAACTAGAACAATCACAAATACTTGCCCCTTCCCAGCAGCTAGGAGCAGAACAATTTTATATTATTAAATTTTACCCATTTACCCACTTTTTTGGGAAAGTTATCCAAATAAATAGTAAAAATATGAAACACAATAGAATAGTCACGATAATTATCAAGTTGAGCGCTGAAATATAGTGTAAATATAAAACAGAATATAAACAAACGGTTTAAGTATGTAGAGAGATGAAGCAATTGGGAGGAAGACAGAGAAGATTGAGTCGAGGATGTTAATGAGTTCACCTGAAAACACTGACATCCCATGAGATTATCACATTTCAATGATTCATTCATTCATTCATTGATGCCATTAAGTAGATAGAGTACTTTACTCTGTCACCCTTTTTTGTTGGCCCCATATGATGGGGATTCCAAGTAAAATTACAAAATTAAAAATTAGAAATTCGCACATATGTGTTCAGATCAGAATCAAAACTTATATATGAGCTTCGCTCAAGGCTCAATGATCTGCCCCTACAGCCATCCCCGAGGTCAAACTCTAAAATTGGCATTCGTGTTTAATTTCACATTCGAATTCAATAAATATAAACATATTTTAACAGAATTAAAAATAAGTTATACATTACTTTGATATTTTAAGAACACACATTTAATCAATTTTATTATGAAATTAACATATACTAATGGGATATATGCCGCGGCCACTAACCTTGGTAAATGATAATCACATCAAAATATGCTCTTGTTAAAAGACATATCCCACTAATTAGTGCAAACGCATCATAATTAGAATTTAGAAAATGTGGTGGAAAGCACTTTGCTCGTACTTTCAATTCAACCTCAAAGTGATCACTTTCCGGTCTTTTCTTGATCCAATCCCTATTTTTATTCTTTTTCTTTTTTATTTCACCCTTTGTTTGTGGGGGAAGTACACCGTGGCTAGCTTTACACTGCATACACATTGATGAATCTGTCCTCCTTCATTTGGGGGACCCAAACAAGATTTATTGTTAGAAAAATGAAAAGATATCTACTTCAATTATAATTCCATTGCTACAAGAACTAAATATATACTATATTATAAGTATGGAATGTGATGGAAGCATTATGTCATGAATACTCTGGCGTTATAGAATGAATGACACCGACGAACACTGTTTTTTTTTTTTTCACTGCTTAAAATGTGAATAGATTACTCCCTTGTAGCATCGATCATGTCTCAATCAACTTCTATTATCCAAATCAGAATTAATGAAACAAGCCACGATGGAAGTGTGATCCTTTTCTCCTGTATTTCGATCATACTATTACCATTACTATTACTAATTCATCAACCATTAATTAAAAAGAAAAAACATATTGAAAGTGAAACACTCTCACAAAGTTATTACTAATTCATCATGATAACGAAAGCCAAAAATATTGGCAATCAATAAAATTGACCACTTATGATCTCTGCCTCAACCACGACCACCAGAAACTCAACACCACATGTTCCTCTGTTCTTAATATATACACAAAAGGGAGTTTCCTTTTTTTTTTTTTTTACTTGTCAAATTAAAAAGACAATTAATTTACCAAGAATATTGACGCGATAGTAAAGACATTATCATGATTCGAGTCTTATGACAATAACAATTGAAAAAACAAGTCTATCTACGCACCAAAAAAAAAACATAGTTTTTATCCTGATAAAAGGTGGGATATCTGAAAAAAAATAAAGATTTGGAATTGGAATTTGGAAATATGATTTGAAGTTGAAGCGTATAACATAAGGATTATTTGGTTGATTTGTGAGAGTAGAAGGAAAATATAATTTTTGATCTAGAAAGGAAAAAGTAGCGTTACAGATCACTAGGGGACTCAGAAATGCTCTCCAAGTGAGGTCTCCACACAGCGACACGTCCTCTTCGTCTTTCTCTGTTCGTAGAAAGCTTCTCAGAAAGTATCTCACTCAAGTAACGATCAGAGGAAACCACAACGTTCTCGTTCTTGTTGTTGTTGTTGTTACAGTGGAAGGTGGTTGTAGTAGTAGTAGTGTTGCTTCTTCTCTCGCTCTGCTCCTTCCTTTTCTTCTTCGCCGACGATCTGTGGCGCTGATTTTTCTCCGGCGGCAGCGAAGGGAGGGGCATGAGGAAGTAAATCTTGCCGCGCTGGAGCTCGGCGTCGGGCGGGACGACGACGATCTTGGGGATGATGCCGTCGTCGGCGGAGGAGGAAGGTTTCTTGAGCACGTGCTTGGGGTGTGCCTTCATGATGTCGCTGGCTTTGATGGTGCCGCTGAGTTCCTCCACGCGCCCATTGGAGTGAACTATGCGGATTACGTCAAGTGCTCCACAAGGAAGAATGCAAGAGATGCAACACCTTATGCTGTTTCTCATAGCTTCTTCTTCTTCTTCTTCTCTCTCTGTTTCTTTGGTTGTTATTTCAATTCTCATAGAGAGAAAGAAGAGAAAGAGAAGAAGAAGTAGCTGGAAATAGAAGGAGTGGATATATGAACAGAGACAGAGAGATGATGGAAGCTGGATAGAGAAAGAATGGGGAGGAGAGGAAAGGAATGGAGAAAGGAGTTAGAGAGAGATTTTGAGGGACTCTGGTTTTTCCTCTGTTTTTTGCTAATGGAGTGGGAATCAGTCACATAAAAGTGATTTTTTAGGAGAATTAATATTCCTAAACTTTTTCCTTTATAAATTGAATTGAAATTATAAAAGAAAAAAGGGCTAATCACTCACTCTTAATTACTCAATTAATAATTCAACTCTGAAAAATAATCTAATGAAATTCATATATAAGATGGTTGATAATGAATATATATATATATATAAAATGTGATAAATCATAAATTATATGATTAAAAATGAGAAAAGAGATAAAAGAAATTTGATGCATGAGAAATTAGAAGATAAGAGTACAATTGTTTTCTACCAAAATGATGGATGGAAGGAATATATATATATTTTTTACAATGGTAGCTAGCTAGGTTTGGGATGAAAATAATCATCATGGTATGAATAATTGCGGTACACTCTGTAGTTTGGCTTTTGATCCATTATTATTTAGGGGTCCCTCGCGCTCAGCCCTGACCTCACACACAAAACACAAACATACATACATGACACAAGTGTTGAGAAGTGAGATGAATGAAATGAATAGTAGTATCAACCTATTAGGTTAGGAATGGAAGGTTAGTGAATGATGGAGACTACTTAGCAAGCAAAAACTTTGAACCTTTTGAAAGGGTCATCACTCTAAATGTGCGTGTATCAATCAAAAGTTGACACTTGTCGGCCAATAATCAATATTTTCACTAAGTTTAGGTGAGGGTAGGGTCAATGTGTGTGAGAGACAGAATATTAGTAATATATGTTTGAAGTGGAGTGGGAGAACATAACTTGATCATCTCTAAACAAATATGTTGATCAAATCTTATCGCTCATTATAATTTATCTTTATCTCAGACTTTGTGCATTTATTAATCGACGATCGAGATGTAGCTGAGGCTAGAGAAGATAGAGTCCCGGGGGAGGGAGTGAGCTGGGAAATAGGTGATGAGATCTTGTTTTGAGATGGATGATATTTCAATTTTCCCGAGCAAGATCATGTGGGTGGTGGTTTTCGTTGGAAAGTGAAAGTGAAGTGTGATGGACTTCATACCTTCCTTTATCTCTAATGGTTTTTAGGTTAGTGCAAGTGTGCTAATTGCTTTAATTTGACTAAGGCCAATGTGTTTGTCCACCACCCAAATCACCAAAATCGATCAACTATACTTCACATAAAAGAGTCCAGCAGACCCAACGATAAATAAACAACTCAAGCTATATCTATATCCCATCCAACCTGTTGTAGTAACTAGTAACATTTGTTGGATAAGGCTGCTAGATCATAACATAATTAGCCTGAGTTCTGTGACAACATATTGTTGTTTAAGAATCACACTTACTCGTCCTAGTCATGTAGTTCAGTTGGTGAGCGCATAGAGACATGCATGTGTGAGTACGGGGTTTGAATCCCGGTTGTACTACTTTCCTAAAAACTAAAAAAAAAAAAATGACACTTACTCTTAAGTAAATAGATGATTTTTCTTTATACGTTCAACAAACAAATAGATTTTACTATTTAGGATAAACTCAAAAATAAATGCAAATTTAATTTTTTATTTGTAAAATGTTATTTAAATTAATTATTTTCAAATTAACGTGAATAACTTTTTTAAAAAAATTCAAAGACTATTTATCTCATAATTAATTTTTTTAATGTTAGGGGTGAGTACAACACTCTTCCTAAAAATTGTACAAATAAATTTTTTAATGTATGCCTGTTGGCACATAAAAAGTAATAATAGCATAATAAAAATAAAAGGTGGTTTCTCCAGTGTTCCTTCAAAATAAGGAATAAATTTGTTCCTTCACGCGGCTCCATTTAATTAATGACACTTGTTATAACTTATCCATGTCATCTAATTTAATATAACTTTATAATATTGCAATCGCATCCTCTCTTTTAATAACATTTACCCTTAGTATGAGCACAATACTTCTTAAAATTTCTTTATCTTTTAACAAATTAAAATTCAACATTCATGACTAAATTAAAACTAAACGTAAGTGAACTTGAAAAAATAATTGAAGAATGGTAAAGAATAAGTATTAAAACATACTAATAGTGTATGACTACTTTAGATATTTCATCCGCAACACAATGATACTATCCAGACAAGTATTCATTAAAAATACATTATACACAATTTTAGTGCAATTTTTTATGGTTTTTTAGGTTTAGTATATGATTTTTTATTTTTTATGTTGTTTCGATTTATTATATTTAAATTGTTCATGTCAATTTGATGTAAAATATGTGTTAGGTGTCCAAGTTTTGCTATAATGTTCATAGTTATTCTTAGTTGTTCTTGTTATTTCTTGATAGATATTTCTATGGTGTCATCTCTATGAAGATGACAACATGATTTCTTATCCAATCAAATCAAATAAAAAATTTGATGTAAGTCAATAAGAAATTCAATAAAGTTATATTCTCTATTAAATCATTTAGATTTGGTAGATATTAACTTGATTTTATTTTTTAATCTGACATTTAGTTTTTATTTATGTCTCCATTTTTTTAATCAAAATATCAAAAACTTATATTTTGGTTACATTATTAAAGGAATATTCGAGCTTTAATTAATTAAAAAATGAATTTTTAGTAGTTGAAGGATAAATAAATAAATGGGAAATATTATAATAAATAAAATAAGGCAAAAATAGTATTTTGGTCCCTAAACTTTACATTAAATTTTAGTTTGCATCTCTTTTTTTTTTTTGCTTATATTGACTTCTTTATTTATTTTTTCTTCGTGTTATTTCATTAAATAATTAATAAAAATATCTAAAATAGCCACTAGATGTAAGAAAGAAGAAGACTGATAAAAAATATTTTTATGGGCATTTTTGTTGATTATTTATCAAAAAAAATTAATAAAAAATAATTATATTGTATTGAAAATATAAATTAAGATTATGAAGAAAAAAATAAAAGGACCAAATTAAAATTGGAGATAAAGTTATGGGCCTAAAATATGATAATATTATTTTACAATTTTCTCTTGTGAAAATTCATAAAATAACACAAAAAAAATATATATTCACATATAAATTTTAATTTATAAATTTGACCTGAATAAAGCATATTTAAATAATATAATGTATTTAAATAATATTATTTTCATAAATAACTAGTACACGCATTATTACATTGTCATCCCTATGCTCAAGTATCATTTACGTTGTCATCGACTTGGTCAAGTTCCTGGATCACTGGTCGAACCAGTAAGTCACTGGTTAAACCGATTTAACCCGATATATGATAATATTTTATTGTTTATACTAATATTTACAAATGTAATGTAATATATATTTTACCATAAAATTTAATATACTAAAAAAATTGTATATTAATCATACATTAGTACTAATATTAATATTTATACAAAATTAAAATATATAAATAGTGATAAATTTAGATTGATATATAAAATTATAAGTTAGATAACATTTTTAAAAAAAAATAAATGCAAATACATTAAAAAACTAAACTCATAAATATATTGTAATAAAGTTATCATATTTTTTTATGATAAATGCCCATAATAATATTTTTTATCGTTGTCTGCTTCTTTCTCATATCCAGCAACTATTTTAGACATTTTTATTAATTATTTAATGAAATAAAATGAAACAAAAATAAGTAAAGGAGTCAATATAAAAAAAAAGAGATCCAAAAAAAAATTTAATATAAAGTTTAGGGACCAAAATACCACTTTTGTCTTATTTTATTTTTTATAATATTTCCCATTAATTTATTTATCCTTCAACTAATAAAAACTCATTTTTTAATTAATTAAAGCTCAAATATACCTTTAATAATGTAACCAAAATCTAAGTATTTAATATTTTGATTAAAAAAATAGAGACATAAATAAAAACTAAATATTAGATTAAAAAATAAAATCAAGTTAATATCTACCAAATCTAAATGATTTGATAGAGAATATAACTTTATTGAATTTCTTATTCTCTCATATCAAATTTTTGATTTGATTAAATAAGAGATCATGTTGTCATCTTCATAGAAATGATACCATAGACACCATAGAAATATCTATGAAGAAATAGTAAGAACAATTAAGAATAACTATGAACATTATAGCAAAAATTAGACACCTAACACATATTTAACATTAAATTGACATGAAGAATTTAAATATAATAACATCGAAAGAACATAAAAAATTACAAATCACATACTAAACCCAAAAAACCATCAACACTTGCGCTAAAATTGCGTATAATGTATTCCAAATGAATACTTGTCTTTTATGATAGATAATATTATTGTGTTATGGATGAAAACATCAAAAGTAGTCATACACTATTAGTATGTTTTAATACTTGTTCTTCTCTCATCTTCAATTATTTTTTCATGTTTACTTGCGTTTAATTTTAATTTAGTCGTGAATGTTGCATTTTAATTTGTTAAAAGAAAAAAGATAAAGAAATTTTAAGAAATATTGTGCTTATACTAAGGGTAAATGTTATTAAAAGAAAGGGTTAGTTTGCAATATTATAAAGTTATATTATATTAGATGACATGGATAAATTATAACAAGTGTCACTACTTAAATGGAACCACGTGGAGGTTTTGTTCCTTATTTTGAAGGAACACGCGAGAAACCACCAAAATAAAAATGTGAAAATTTAAATAAATGAGTACCTTTTTAAATATTTTGAAGAGCAATCAAACCTGGAGCATATTACTGATGAATCTGGTTACAAAGGTTTCAAATAAACATACAGCCAGCTGAATCCAATCAAAGCGAGTTTTGCAGAAATCAAGGAATTGTGCTTAATTGGGTGCCCCACAAGAAGCCGTTCAAAAATTATTAAAACCAACTTTTTTATTTTATGGTGTAGCTGCTCTTGTAGTATTTTCATAAAGGTTAAACTTGGAGAAAATTAAAAATCTAATCAAGCTTTAATTTGGTATAAAAATGTATGTATATATGTGGATGTAGTGGATCATATTAATATAAAACATGCTTCCAGGAGGAAATAATAAGGAAAAAAGGACAAGCCTGCAATAACCGAAACACGGCGACTGATCAATAATTATTATTACTATTATTTAGAAAAAAAAATGTTTTACTTACAACTATTACTATATATTCGTTCTCACAGCCTACAACTCCATTCAATTAAAAAAACATTCCTGATTCGTGTACTCATAATTTAGTTTTATGTATTCAATGTACACTTTTAAAAAATAGTTATATTAATTATTTTTTTGTTATAGTATTTTTTTAGATTTAGTAGTTACACATATGGTTATCACATCAAAATAAAAATTTAACAAAATTTTTACGTATGTAATCAGATATTTTAATGTATGTAAGCATGAGTGAGTACGAAAAACGTGAGTATAAAAACATATTTTCAAAAAAAATATATTGTTCTTGTATTAAATAAATTTTTTTTGTTTGATATTATAAGTTGTGAAAATGAACTATAATTATAAGGTTTAAATAGTTTTTATACTTTATATTCATTTAAATTTTAATTTTTATATTTTAAAAATGTTGATTTCAATTCTTTTACTTTCATTTGAGATATATTTTAGTTTCGGTCATTATTTCTATCATTTACACGATTACTAAATAATTATAGGGACTAAATCAATAAATTTTAAACATGAAAAAAGTAAAAAACATTTTAAATTCAAATATATAAAGACTAATTATTTTAATTTAAATTATGCATAAACTTATCTTAATTTAAAATGTACATTTATTAACCGTCTTAATGACGGAAGTAATGGATTAAAACCTACCCAAAAACAAAGTATAAAGACTAACACCAAAATTTAAATAAAATATAATTAGCCTTTATTTTAACAACATCTAAAAATATTATTATTTTTTTATTTACAATATTCTTTATATATATATATATAATATTACTAAAAATTAATTATGTTGTAATATTGTCAATTTTAGCTTGTCTTCCTCATTTCACTTGCCATTCAATTAATAAATTATTGAATTAATTCATGATATTCACATGTAGAAATGTTTAAGACCACAGAAGAAAAATAGTAACATGGGGACGATTATGATAGGAGGGTCAAGTCAGATTGGCCATAGTCTTAAATTTTGATTATTAAGTTGTGTTATATATTATTATTATTATTATTATTATTATTATTATTATTATTATTATTATTATTATTATTATTATTATTATTATCAGCACAATAAAAAGGAAGAAATTGAAAAAGAGATAAGGAGAAAAAGGTAAACTTTGTATGCGGATGGAAAAAACCTAGGAAAAGTTAATCTTATTAATTATTAGTTATCGAACAAGGTTATTTCTTGAAAAAGATACGTGTGGCTAGAAAAAAAATATTTGGTCTTCAATCAAAACATTAAAGCTTTTAATTATTTTCTTAATAATAAAAAAAAAAGTTTGTTGTCCTACAATTAAAAAGTTGACATTATTTAAAAAGTTTTAAAATTGCTTTTCACACTTAAAATTATATTAAAAATTACTTCTAATAACAAATATATCTAAACAAAAATCAATTATATATTAGACAATCGATTTTTTTTATAGGTTATTTTCACAATTAATCCCAACTAATCCAAAAACATATAATAACAATAAACAAAAAAAAAAAAAACAACATGAGACATGAGACATTAGACTACACAACTCTAACAAACTACTTCTTCTATTTTTTATTATAAGCAATTTTTCATTTTGTACTATATTTTTTGTTATAAGTAAATATAATTACTTTTATTAATATTTGATGAGAATTTCTCTAAAATATCCTTAACTATCTACAGAGGGAGTACTCCTTTTTTGAATGCAAGATCCATAATAACAGTGAAATGAAAAAAAAATAGAAGCTAAGAATATACATATATAAACCAACCTCTCCTTAAACCTTGTCATCTCAACTTTTTCTCTCTTATTCCCGAAAAAAAAAAAAGGAAACTTCATTTTTTAACATTTTATCGTAAGGTGTAAATACTGTTTTTTTTGGTAGACAGGTGTAAATACTTTGGTAGTATAATATAAACAAGTTAATTTAGTCGAGAGGATGGAGCATGTGGACCACGATTCTTGCATGATTGCAAACCTTATTCAGAGCCAAATCTTTTAAAAAACTCATTGGATATATATTTAACGGTTTAATTATTGTTATAATGAGAAAATGTCTAGACATAACATTAAGGACGAGCACAATTTATAAATAATAAAAACAAAAAAGGGGAGCAGCAGCTCTTTGTTTTTAAGTTTTTTTTATTGTTCTTTTTGGGACTAACTTTGTTTTTGTTTTTGGTCAACTTTTGTTTACGTTTTTTAGTTGCAATAACAGTAAGTGTAGGCCTTTAATACTTGTTTTTCACTAATCGAAGGTTGGCTTCGCAAAAACCCGAAAACATGAATAGGTTAACGAATTTGGCCCAGCCCAATTAATATTAAATAAATATTATTAAAGTTCGAGCAAGAAACAAGTGCTGACAAAACAAAAATCCGAAAATGAAAGTTTGACCAAAAAAAATGAAACAGATGAGATGCTTGAGACTTGAGAGGTTCTTGAACGGATGAACCAGTGAAATCTGCATCTTCTACTAATCCAAAATGTTTATCAATCAATTTGACAAATTGAAGTGAATTACCATACTCTACCAATCATAATCTTCACTCTTCACTCTTCAGTCTTCATCAAATCAAATTCAAAGGATGCCAGTTTTCAAAACCCCATTCAACGGTTACTCCGTTAAGTTCAGCCCTTTCTACGAGAACAGACTCGCCGTCGCCACCGCCCAGAACTTCGGCATCCTCGGCAACGGCCGTCTCCACATCCTCGACCTCTCACCGGACCCCTCCCTCCCAATCACCGAGCTCGTCGCCTACGACACTGCCGACGGCGTCTACGACGTCACCTGGTCCGAATCCCACGACTCCATCGTCGTCGCCGCCATCGCCGACGGCTCCGTCAAACTTTATGACCTCGCTCTCCCTCCAACCTCAAACCCTATCCGCTCCTTCCGCGAACACACTCGCGAGGTCCACTCCGCCGACTACAATCCCGTCCGTCGCGACTCCTTCCTCTCCTCCTCATGGGACGACACGGTGAAGCTCTGGACCCTCGACCGTCCAACCAGCGTCCGCACCTTCAAGGAACACGCCTACTGCGTCTACTCCTCCGTCTGGAACCCTCGCCACGCCGATGTATTCGCCTCCGCTTCCGGCGACTGCACCGTTCGAATCTGGGACGTTCGTGAACCCGGTTCGACCATGATTCTTCCTGCACACGACTTCGAGATCTTGTCCTGCGATTGGAACAAGTACGATGACTGCATCATCGCCACCGCTTCCGTTGATAAGTCCCTTAAGGTGTGGGATGTGAGGAACTATAGAGTTCCCGTAACTGTTCTCAACGGCCATGGCTATGCCGTTAGGAAGGTGAAGTTCTCGCCACACGTGCGGAATCTGTTGGTGTCTTGCTCGTACGACATGACGGTTTGTGTTTGGGATTTCATGGTGGAAGATGCGCTGGTGAGTAGGTACGATCATCACACGGAATTTGCGGTAGGGGTGGACTTGAGTGTGCTTGTGGAGGGGCTCATGGCTAGCACTGGTTGGGATGAACTTGTTTATGTGTGGCAGCATGGAACTGATCCCAGAGCACCTTGAAAGGGAAGGTACATTTCTCTTTTTTTTTTTCTGATTCATGGGAATGGGAATTTCCAATAGCTTAGGGGATGTGTTCAATGCTTGTTTCTCTTGTTGTATCTGTGTGGATGTGGAGGAACATATATATACATCCCGTTCCCCTTCGATTGCTTGTCAGTTGTCACAAATAATAAATAATAAGCAAGGAATTTCTATCAGAAATATATGTTGTTGAATGTGCTCTTGTATAATATATTGGTTTTGATGAACTTAATTTCATCATATCTAAAATGTAAGGTTTTTAATAGAGTAAACAATGAATATGAAGCGTTTAATAGATCTTACCTCTTTTATACCACCATAGTAAGGTGTACTCTGAAATGTTTGAAATTGAAATAGTCCGGTATAATGGTGAGAGTAAGGGATGGCAACAGATGAACTTGCAAATTGTTGGAACAATCTGTCTCATGTATGAAATCTATTACCAATATCTGTTTCATATTGAGTTTGTAAAACAAACTGTAAACTTCTTTTGTCTGTGCTGAAGTGTATCTCCTATATGAAGTACCAGATAACCATGGTATCTGACTATCTGAGTAACAAATATTCTTGTGTTGTGAGTATGTTGGAGGATCATCTAAATCTTAAACGAGTCTCTGAAAATGAACAGCTAAGAGATTTTCTATGTGCCTTTGCATAGGGTGACAAGCTGTGATCTATTTGGGATGAATTGCTTGCAAAACAAAATAAATTGTTGCAACTTGAGATAACTGGATTGCCGGATAGATTAGGAAAGGTTTTGAAGTATTTGAATAACTGAAGGTGGCAACTCAACTGTCTACATTGCTCTGATAGTATTAGCCTGTTTTGAAAATGAAAATTTAGAAAATGCAAAATTGTTTAATAGTTATTAAATAGCTATTCTTGCAATTAGAGTTATGATAAAATGACAAGAAGACCTCAAACAGCTATCAAACTAAAAATTTACGAAAAAAAAGGGAAAAAGAATGCAGTTATCAATTAAGCAAATCCAAACATGCTGTTAGTTTAGATTTAAAATAATAAAGGAAAATAAATTGTACAGAAGTTAATAATCAAGTTTGATGTCTTATATTGTGGAAGGAAGTTGTCAAATTTTGGGGGTTGCAGTTGCTATGGTATTATGGTAACCAGAAGGGTATTGTACCTGAGGTGAGGTGTCAAATATTTCGTTATTCATAGTGGTATTGTACCCGGAGTTAGTTGTCAAATAATGAACTGAAATCCTCAACTCCCAGTAAGGTACTTGTTGCAAGTGGAACAGTTACATATCAATACAAGGAGGACAGTTCTGGAAGTGAGAATACTGGGTCTGACTCTGACCAATTGGCTATTTCTGGGAATAACCCATTGAATTCAGCATTAACTGAGCCTAATGGCAATGTTCTGAGTTTACTCCCATTTTGAACTAGAAGGCCTCCTAACTATTCCAGGGTTTGAACTTTGGTTGTCCAACTGGAAATTGGAAGTGCTGTTCACTTACCACTGTATGCAACTTTATTTGTAATGAAGGCAACCTGAGTAAACAAATAAAAGTACATATTTTTCTCTTTCTTCTCACTTAAGAAATGAGAATTATAAGCTCTGAAAACGTAAGAAAGGTATCTAGTATCTACAAGTTTTAGGCATACATAAGGTTTTGTCACTGGTGTGAGAGGGTAGTCTTAGAATTTTATAAGAACTGATTGGAAGCTTAAGATTACAAATCTTTATTTTTACTTATTTAGTTATTTTGGATGGATCAGTGGTTTTTTTTACTGCAGAAACCGCAATGTCCAAACATGGTTTGTACTTTGCACTTTGAAGTACTTTGGTACTTTGCCACTTAGTGATATTTTATCGATGAAATTCAGGTTACAAAAATTTCAGGTCTTTTAATCCACTCGAGGCATTGTTCTGGTTCGGTTGAGAGTAGTGCTTGTTCATCTTAGGTCTCCTGATTGAGATGTATTGGGAATGGATCCTCTCATGTTCAAAATCAACGTGACCTATCATGTGTTTTTGTGTTTATCTCTCTTTCCATTAATATTTATATGAACTTACACATTTAATATGCATTTAATACCTATAAGGAGAGAGATAGACACAGAAATATCAACATGATAGGTCATGTTGATTTTGAACATGAGGAGATCCATTTCTTTTTATCTTACTATCAGTTTGAAAACAGCAGTTGTTTATTTTTAAGCTTAACTTGAAAACTTGTCAAACTATCAAGTTAAGTTAGTGTGACTGGTCGTTTCAATTCTGTATCATGAATAATAATTTCGACAATCCAAAGTATCTGATCTTGACATAAAATATTTAGAATTCGATGTACATAGTTATTTCCTCCATCCCTAGTTTGGCAGACTTGAATAGGCTTCAGACTATAATTCTTTTTCTAGTATCGAAGACTTCTTAATTCATTTGCTGGATCTCTACATTATCTTATTTGTACGTGATAATGCATCTTAATTCATAAATATGTAAGATGCTTTGGACGTTTCTCTCGTGTTTATCGCTTATGATCTTGATGTTGGAATCAGACATGGAGTTCCAGCTACTTGATGCAAAGTTTCCTATATATTTAAACATGTTTTCTATGGCACATGGATTCAATCTAAACAATGGTCTCTCTTGGAATGACTCTGGTTAGCTATTAAGCTAACCAGTACCAAACTTTTAGAACGCAGTGTTGTTATTATCAAATTATTATTATCTATTATTGTTATTATTATTATTAAAATAAAAGTAATGCCGTTATGTCCTACAAAGATCAACTAGCCACCTTGAGCTTAAAGTAATGCCCAAAGTAATCTTCCATCAACTAGGGTCATAATTAAAGGGGTTTATACAGTTTATGAAAATAAATTATGAATTTCTATAAGTTATTTTCAGCTTATTTTTATATGCTTCTTAGAGTAGCTTATCAAAATAAGTTGTTTTTAGCTTATTTAAATAAATTTTGCAGTTTTTTTAATAAAACTCTCATTTAAAACAGTTTATTGCATATAAATACTTAATTAAATTATGTATCTAAATATCCTAAATGTCATTAAAATAACTCTAACTCTTAGTATAGTCCTTCCTGTTAGTTGCTAAGTTTACTCTAACTCTTAGCACAGTCCTTCCGGTTAGTCGCCGTCATTAAATTTGTTCATTAACATGGCCAGAGTCGGTTCTGTTATATTCTTGGTGCAAGCAACAAAGCACGACTTTTTTTTATTATTATTTTTTTGTTACCCTTTTTACTTGGTTTAAAATCGTAATTTACTACCATTGTTCTAAAATTCATTATTAAATCGTTATTTCAACATTAAAATTTACTAAAATTATAGGGACTCTTTTTGGTCCCTTCAAAATTATAGGGGCCTTGATTTTAAACTTTCATCAGTAATGACATTTTACTGAAACAGTTTGATTGTGCCTATTGGAATTGTTACTGTGATATAATTATATAAATATAACAATGTTATGAGTTATTGGATGAAAAGCATCCACTGACTGGCACTTGAAAGGAAGAGTCATTGTAGATGACATTCAATTCCTAACCGACAGGGAAAACATGGATAACTATCACCAAAATATCTTATGCCTCACGTCAAAAAATACCTCAAATTGCACTAAAGTAAAGGCAGCCAAACCGACCATACCGCAAAACAGATCAAGCCACTACCCTATTAAATCCTTAACTTCTTGAGGAATCAAAGCTCATGATTCTTCCCCACCTCTGTTAAAAGACCTCAAGCTTTGTCATCTAGTTACATCAGATCTCATCCAACATACAACCAGATATAAATACATACCCCACATGGTCCTTTAGAACCCCCAAAAGATCAAATATAATAGCAACTTTAGTAAGTTGCTTTGAGGGTCTTGAATGTAGATGCTTATCAGAGACAACACAAAGCAAAATTTAGAGACCCCAACAACAAAAGCCATGCTTGAAAGCTATCATATCTCCAACCTCTCATCAAACCAGTGTGGTTCTAGCCTTATTCAAACCATAGAGGCACCTCTGCCTCTTGTTTGGTCCCTTATTAGACGCTTTGAGTTTCCACAGGGCTACAAGCAGTTCGTCAAGAACTGCACCTTGCTGGCTGGGGATGGTAGCATCGGAAGTGTCCGCGAAGTCATGGTTATGTCTGGATTGCCAGCCGGAGTTAGCGTCGAGAGGCTAGACAAGCTCGATGATGACCAACATGTCCTGAAGTTCAGCATCATCGGCGGAGATCACCGGCTTGTGAATTATAGTTCCACGATTACTTTGCATGAGGAGGAAGAGAAGTATGGAGGGAAGACGGTGGCGATTGAGTCCTACGTGGTGGATATTCCGGCGGGGAGTAGTGGTGAGGATACTTGCTCTTTTGCCGATACCATCATAAGTTGCAACCTTAGGGCTTTGGCTAAGATCACTGAAGAAATGGTTTGTAAGGCTGATTAACATTGGCTTAACTTCTGTTGAGATTCAGATCATCTTACTGATGTCTTAAAGATGTCCATTATTGTTTTTATATTCGTTTGTAACTTTAATTATGGATTTATTGCTTCCTATTTAGACTGAGATTATTTATTTATTGATGTTGATTGGGAATACTAGATGTGTTGTTGAACATATCAGTCTAATCAAATGAGGGGGTAGCCAAATTTCTTTTATTTAATATAGAATCTAATCCAATTTTTAAGTTGTTACACATAAACATTCATGAATTCATCACTATTATGGATTGTATCGATTCCCAGCCAGTTGAGAGAACTCTTATATACTTTGTGGTTTTTTTTTTTTCTCTTCTGTTTTTGCCTTTCAAAGGTAGTACCAAATTACAACAAAAGATGTCCTATGGACAAGAACACTTTGAATAATATAACGATTTGTGACATTTAAATTATCATATGAAAGCAAGTCAATTCAAAGAAAAATTGTGGCAAACTAAAATCAAAAGACAGAAGTACCACTTTCGTTCCGTTGAACAAAAGTTAATTTGACACACAGTAAATGGTTTTGTTAATGAAAATGGAAAAATACACTAAGCTAATAATTTTTGGTATGGTGATAAGAAAAGAAGGTAAACTCAAACTATAATCTGCTGAAGCTTGTCAATGTACGGCAACGTTTTTGGGTCTTTCGTATAGCCGTTTCAAAAGTACGTTTGCAACTTGGAAGTGATTCTGTTATTCAGTTTTGGCATGTGATAGATACAAATTGCAGATTGCAGACGAAATTCAAAATGGACAAAACTCATACGTAGGCTGGCTAAACTTTACTATACCTAGATGGCCCCTAAGAATCCCACTCTTACCAACACAAAACCATTCTCATACAAAAGGTTAAAATAGATAAATAATCCAAATAGTACTGTGCAGGCAAAGTAGATGGAATTATATATATATATATATATATATATGGCAGATTTTTTGGGCGTTCCTTTAATAATTTGCTGCATAGGTCACTTCATGCAAGTGATTTCCTAATAAGGACTGAGGTTGAATTGAGGGGGGAAGGCTAAAGAGAAAGAATGTAATGTTAAAAGGATTTGGATTCTTCAATGCAATATGATTTTGCTTGTATACTTGAGAATCATCATTTTGAAGATTATTTGATACTTAAACAGGTTATAAGATCGGAAAATCTCAATTGACAAGCAAGTAGGTGCAGAAAGAAGTAATGAATGAAGTACACTCTTTTATTAGAAACTAACTAAATTTTTTAGGATGGTCTCAAACAGGAACTAATATGTAATTTTAACTTCCCACGAAGTTGCAGCTATAGAAAATTTCAAAAAGCAAAACATTTAACACACCATAGGCACCCAACGCTTGGAGGTGATGAAATATTTTGGATTCAGCTCCAATTTATACAAAGGAGTTAGACCAGGTTGCACATCATGCACATTCACAAACAATGACTTAATGGGTTAAAAAAAAATTCTCAAATTTCAATATCTGAAATGTTATGTTATTTGGGACCAAACATTCAATATGAAAAGTAAAGGAGTGATTTGACCACAAAGTATCTGTTTAATTACATTATCATCGGACAAACATGAATTAAAAATATAGAAGTTATTTTTAGTTGTGTTAAAATGGATCTAGTCTATTTTATTTTAATGGAAAATTTACTCATTAATTTACTTTTATTTAAAATAAAAGTAAATTTTCCAAAAAAAAAAAGGCATGAAACGTACCAAAAACAACAAAACATGGAAACTAACAATTTTACTAAGAGACATCTTTTACCTCAACATATCATGCATACTCATCCATTTCCTGCAGATAGTTTGGCACCAAATATCATTTCTGAATTTTAGTAAGACTGTTAAATTCAAATTTGTAATAATTGGCAGAGTAACTTTTTGTATTGTTGAATAATTTGTCATCCATACTGATTTACCAATTGAATGCTTCATCAACCAGTCCAACACTACAAAGTTACAATGCATGCTTGAGAGTGCATATGCACGTTGACTGTTAGATTTGCTGATCAATTTATACTAATACACTCAGAAGTAACGATTCTACCTAGCAGGACTTGTAGAAACACCTATAGGAAAATTTGGTACTAACTAACCAACAATAATTGCTGTACCCAAAAATATTAACAAAGATGGAAATTCGTTAATATAATAATTGAAAAGGACAATGATCAAAATGCAGAATGTTCTTTAGCTGACTGGTAGGCTTGGTCCTGTATCCTATTGGTCACTTTATATACAACACAAGATTGGATTGGTGGTGGATCAGACACACTGACAAACATTGAAGACAAAAAAAATGGGATCCCACAAAAAAGCAGAATTGGTTCTTGTTTTCCTTGTCTTGGGTTCATGTGCATTTCTAAGTTGTGGTCTCCCAAGTAAGTACTCTATTTTATCCTTTCACTTTGACAAGTTTCCTCTACAGGATGATGTGCTTAAGCTGTTCAAAGAATGGAAGGAGGAATATAAGAAGTCGTACGAAGCGCCCGAAGAAGAAATCGTGAGGTTTGAGAATTTTAAGAGGAACTTGAAGTACATATCAGAGAAGAATGCAATGCGAGATTCTCCCCACAGACACCGGCTTGGGCTGAACAAGTTTGCTGATTTGAGCAATGAAGAGTTCAAGAATAAGTTTTTGTCAAAGGTGAAGAGGCCAAGTAGTGAGAGGAATGGTCTCATTAGTAGTGGCTCTCATGTTAAGGGTTGTTCATGTGAAGGTGCACCTCACTCTTTGGATTGGAGGAAGAAGGGTGTTGTGACTCCTGTCAAGGACCAAGGCGAATGTGGTAAGCTTCTAATTTCCATTTTTTACTTATTTATTGAATTTTCCATGTCGCATGTCATAAAAGTACTGAATTTCTAATGTGAGTGAATTTATAGGAAGTTGCTGGGCATTCTCTTCCGCTGGGGCCATAGAAGGAATAAATGCAATAGTGACAGGGGACCTTATAAGCCTATCAGAACAAGAACTAATGGATTGTGCAAGTACTAATGATGGATGTGAAGGAGGGGTCATTGATTATGCATTTGAATGGGTTATATACAATGGAGGCATTGACACTCAATCTAATTACCCATATACCGCTAGGGATGGTACCTGCAATGTTACCAAGGTCTTTTTATTCTTTCTTATTAGTATCACATTTCCAAATCCATGCTTTTTGCATTGTGACAGAATGTGTCGATTATTTTATTTTATTTTTTTGCTTTGAAATAGGAGCAAGCCAACGTTGTCAGCATTGATGGGTACAATGATTTGGCGCCTTCAGATAGTTCTCTGTTGTGTGCAGTAGCTAAGCAGCCCGTTAGTGTCGGTTTAGATGGCTCTTCATGGGATTTTCAACTATATGCTGATGTAAGTGTTATATTCCCTCCACTTCACTCAGACACCAGAGCCAATATTTTAAATTGCGGTTACAGTGGGATACAGTTTAATGCAACTTTAGTCCATAACAGTTATGTTGCAACCACATCAAATGGTGCACACTGCAACTAAATGCGGAAGTATATAGTAAAAGGAAATGGAATTTTTTTATATATAAATAAATTATAAAACAAAATTTGTGTTATTGAACAGGGGATCTATGATGGGGATTGCTCAAGTAATCCAGATGACATGGATCATGCAATTTTGATAGTAGGATATGGATCAGAGGGTGATGAAGATTACTGGATTGCGAAGAATTCATGGGGAACAAGCTGGGGAATGGATGGGTACATTCATATCAGAAGAAACACTGATTTACGATATGGAGTTTGTGCAATCAATGCTCAGGCTTCTTATCCCACCAAACAGTCCATTACACAATCTCCAACTAGTTCTCCATCACTACAACCGTTACCGCCGCCAGTAAAGCAGCCGTCACCGTCGCCGGTTCCTGCAATGCCGCCACCAACGCAGCCGTGGTTGCCACCACCGCCACCAACGCAGCCATTGTTGCCACCACCGCCACCAACGCAGCCATCGTTGCCGCCGCCACCACCACCAACGCAGCCATCATTGCCGCCATTGCTTCCACCAACGCAGCCATGGTCACCACCTTCGCTGTCGCCTTGGTTGTCGCCGCTACCGCCGCCAACCCCACAACCAAGTGAATGTGGAAGTTTCTCCTATTGTCCACCCGGGCAGACATGTTGCTGTCTTGTGCAGTTCTGTGAGGTTTGCTTTGTGTTTGGTTGCTGTGGTTTTGAGAATGCTGTGTGCTGCGATGGAACACCGTACTGCTGCCCTGGTGATTTTCCCATTTGTGATACTCAAGCTCATGTCTGTCTCCAGGTAAACAATGCACGCTTCTACTAGAATGCTCAATTTGGTAATTCAGGATTCATGTTGTTAAGTGTTAACATAGTAGCAAATTTGTGTTATGTAGAACCCTGGAGATTTAATGGGAGTAGCTGCAAAGAAGAGAGAGAGTGCAAGGTACAAGCTTCCATGGACCAAATTTGAAGAAACCAATCAAAAGACAAGTCATCTGCTTCAGCTAAGGAGGAATGCATTTGCTGCAGTTCTCTGAATCTGAAATTAACTTATTGTCACTTCTTCATTATGCTTTTTCTTTGCTGCCTGGATTTTCTCTATATTAAGAATGGCTTAACAACATCCTCTATCACTTTGCTGTGTTTGTAATCTGCAGTCAAGATGATTTTATTTTGAAATAAAATGGGTTTATGATACTTCATGGAGATTGAAAAGCAATTGCATAAATCGGTTTGAGTCTCATAGGTGATCATGTAGAGAACGCAAATCGACTATGTATCATCATAAATATATTATAAAAATAACACTAATAATTAAGAAACAACTATCATTAACATCTAATATTACAATTACGTAAATAGGAGAAAAAAATTCTTATTAAGAGTTGTGCGCATTTATCATTAAAAATCGAGTAATGCGATATCCTCCTAAAAATCTTTCTACTTATCCTTTTATTACCATATTAAAATTAAATACACTTTTAATTTTGAAACCATAAATAAAATTTGAAAAATAAAAGATTCGTAATAACATGAAAAGAATTACTCGAGCACAAGGGCCCCCAAAAGTCAAAACCATACAAAAATGGGCTTGATTGACCACCGACTGTGCAAAAGCTTGGGAAGGGGCCCAAACTTAAGTCCAGATCCAAGTCCACGTATATGGGCCAAGTTACCGTCTTACTTGGTATTTTGGATTTACATATTCTTATCTTGGACGTATTCCAAAAAAAAATTACTGTCTTGGACCAAATAGAAAACTGTCTTCATTCTTCAATTTCCATTTTTTCTTAGAAAATATCAAGTTGGTCATCAGAAAAATTAAAGAAAAAAAAATCAGGAAACTGTCATGTGACAGCACTCTGATCTTTTTCTTTTTTATATAAACAAAGTAAAGTTGAATAGTAAATAATTTCAACTCATTTAATTATTTTAATATTTATATTTTAATTTTATTAATTAAAAATAAGTAAAAAATAATAACATTATTTTTTGAGGAAAAGATTCGTTGCGGAAAGTCGGATACGCCCAAACAAATTTTCAACATTATTTTGGAGAAAAACCGGAGCAGTACTTTTCACAAAAGAGCTAGATTTCCTCAATCTACGCTCAAACCGGAGACCAAACGGCCAAATATCTAGATTTTTGCTTTTTCTTTTCCATGATATACATTACAATATTTTAAAATAAGTTTAGTGAGGGCATGTAATGGGGATTTCATTATCGATAATGTTGATTTAGTGTAATTGATTCCAAACAAAATTGTAAATAATAAAGAGTTGTTTCTTACCTAATCATAATTTTTTATCCACAGTCTTCCTGATACAAGATTATTAAACATAATATTTTTTAATTAGAATCAATTAAAAATGAATCCAAACATACACTTAGTTAGAATGCATAAAGTAAGGATGAGCACTTCTATTATTCATAGTAGAAATCACATAAGGTGGGGGTAAAGAAAGTGGTTGTATAAACTAATTAAGCCATAATGTATTCATTTTTTTTCTTATAAGAACACGCCACAAAGAAGTCATTGATTTGACTCCTGAAACAAAACATTATCCAGAGGATGAGGTTTACAAATTTCATTCACTATTTAAAAAATTGTTATTTACTAATGTTATTTTGTTGACTTTTGTTAGAATTGCTATTATTAATATAGATTTTGTGCAACCGGATTAATCCGTTACTATAGATATATAATATTTATACTAATAAAAAAATATATAATTATTAACCGATAAATATATTGGTATAAGTAATTGATATACTATCGATTTATAAACTTTAAGTAAAGGTTTTTGAGGGCTTTACTAACTGATAAAGTTGTTAGAGAAAGTTTATACTAACGTTAACTAATTAATCTAACTAAAATTAATATAAAAAGTATTAGTAAATGAAAATTTTATTTGCAGTGGCTCTAATTTTCGAGACTATGAAATTCATAATTTTGTTATTAAAAAAAATTAACTAAATTTATGAGGTATTTTAATTTAAATTAAATATGGAGGCAATAATACATTCTTATTGCTGTTAAAAATTACATTATTATTTTCTCATTTGATTTTACACACTCATTTACTTTATAAAAGCTTGATCTTTTATTTAATTAAAAATCTAACAAAGTATTATTTAGGTTGACATACATCCTCTATATTGTTAAATCCATTGAATCAGTATATTATAAATTTCATAGATTATAATGGATGAACAAAAGTAGTTTTCGGAAGAAAAAAAATTAAAAATACATATTTTTAAAACTAATTTAAAAGTTTGATTTTGACTTTCAATCTGTAATTCAAAATAGAATGTTGTCATTATTGTAAAAAATCAAAGTGAAAGTAGATTCATTTTCAATTAAAAAACACTCGTTAAAATTTATTTATGTTTGAATGATTAATATTTTATTTTCATAAAATAAGAGAATATAATAAAAAAAAGAGGGACTAATTTTCAATATTTTGAAATCATAAAATTTAAAATTAAAATTTTAAATATAAAGATCAAAATTAAAAATTAATCAAAAGTGTTAAAATAAATAAAAGTGTTTAAATGGGATAATGGCGACAGGATTATATTTAAATTCCACAATTAGTGCATTGTAGAATTTGAAATGTGGTTTGGCATGTGGAGTTTTGTTGTGACTTGTGCACATGGATGAGGGTTGAATTCAATTATTTTGTTTAGCTTTTTTATTTCTAGTATCATTCAACAGCAATCCTTATGGTCAATAATTTTGCTCTGTGTGATGTTTTGATGAGAAAAGGGAAACTAAATAAAGTAGTTGATTAGAGTAATATTTAATAATTAATTAAAGACAAGAGAAAGGCGTGAGGCACATAGTAGTACCACAGTCAATAATGGCAGACAACAAAAATGAGAAGACCCCATCTTCATATGAGCCACCTTTCTGATTCTAATTTCCCGCAATCTAAGGGCTATAACTTCCTTTTTCATTCTCTGAAATCCTCTTTGCTATGCATATGGATTAATTAAATCATTTTCCTTTTCGATTAATGATAAACTAACCATGATCTTTTAATTTCTTTTCCTCACACCTTCAATTTTTTTAAGTTGACAGATTGAGCCTACTGCGTCTCAATCATATAGCTTAATTAGTGGGCACATGAAAATATACGTGTGAATACGAGGTTCAATTTTTGATTGTATTATTTTTTTATGAAAAAAAAGTTTAAATATGTTTTTCGTTCTTGAAAAATATTTTTTAAGATTTAAGTCCTTAAAAAACTCAAAAATAAGGGATATGAGTCCTTAAAAAATACTGATTTAAGAACTCAAATCACCCGTTTAAAGATTTAAATCCTAAAAAATATTTTTAGAGACGAAAAGCATATTCAAGAAAAAAAAAAAAACAAATTGAACATATTGCATAGCACTGCATAGGACTTTTGTAAGCACTAGGTATTGAAACAGTGATTAACCTAGGATGAAGCGCGACCCAACATTTTTAAAGGCTTAAAGTAAATCTTTAACATTGATCCTTAAAAATTATTTATAATAATTAACTGAAATTGTTTCAATTTTATTTAAAGTCTACTTTAAATTGTTTAACATATAAAATTATTTTTTAAACTATTATAATTAATTTTGTGTAAAGCTTCACTCAATTAATTAAGTGATAGTAAAGTTATTCTATTTAATATTTATGAAGATATTGTTGATGTTGAAAAATATTTTAATGATTTTAATTTTAGGAATTTTTTTTTACTAAAACAATTAAATTGTTAATATTATACAAAGAATGCCTGTCGAGAAAGCAATATTATTTACACTTGAAGAATAATTATTTTTTATCCTCACGATAAAAGTATATACATAAGAACATATACATAAGAAACAGACAAAAAATACACACGTTAACACAGAATAAAACTAATTATACAATAAAGTATATCAGTTGTCTTTATCAAAAAAAAATCAGTTGGTGTATTATTTATTAATAGTATAATTTTTTAATAATATTTATTTATATTTAATACATTATTAAAACTAAACATATTTATTTTTTATTAATATTTATTAATAATAAAAATATATTTAGAGTTCTTCTTTCGTTTAAATAATTGGGGGTCTAAAGCCCTTACTTTAATTGTTTGGGCTTTGAGCCACCTTTGTGTAGGACTTAGAAGTAATGGGTGAAACTTAAGTTAAAAATATAAAAATATAAATTTTAAGTAAAATAAATAAAAGTAAAAATTTTGTATTTTTTAAGGAGTTTGAAAAAAAATAAAGCGAGACGTGATGATAGTTCATCTTCTTCCTTAAGAACATGTATTGGGGTTTGATCTTTTGTTAATAGGAATGGAGCAATAATATTAGAATTTAGGTTTGAATCAAACTCACTCTAAAAAACTAGCTCATAGGAGGAGAATTGTCACATCACTTATATACTTTATGGTGGTTCTCTTTCTAGTCGATATGGGACTTCATCTTAACACACCCCCTCACACCCAGTGCTAGACATTTGGTGCGTGAAGTTTGCAGGACTGGACATCTGCGAGTGACTCATAACTAACCTGGCTCTTGATGCCATATTAGAATTTGGATTTTGACTTAACTCACTCCCAAAAGTTAGCTCATAGGAGAAAGATTGTCACACCACTTATATACTTTATAGTGGCCCTCTTTCTTGTTGGTGTGAGACTTCATCTTAACAAAGAAAGAATTAATCACTGCTTTTGAGGTAAAAACAATGAAAAGAGACACGGAAAAAAGGAATTTGAAATTTAGTCTTTCTTTGATGATAAAGTAGACGTAAATTATAAAATTATAGAAGTCAAATAAAAAAATTTAAAAATTAGTTATTTAAAAATAGAGTAAAAAGTACAAAATATATAAAAAATCATAATTATATAAAACTAATATGTTTTTCTAATTGAGCGAGTACAACTCTCCACCCATTCTCCATATATTTGCCAAATGCATTCAAATTTATTTTTCTTTTAAGGGTTAGACACATTTTACTCCATATTTTGTTCTGGGTGCACTTTAGATTGCACTCACTCCAGTCCTATATATAAGTCATTTTCTAGAAAAAAAATTTGGTTCAAAATATAAGTTACTAATAAATTCATTAATTGAGTTATTCCCTTTTACCCTTTCTACAATTTTCAAAGATTTAATTAATGATGGAATGAGAAAGAAATTGGAATAAGAAAGAGAAAGATATATTAATTTCCAAAGCATTTACTAGCACATTTAAGTTGATGACATAGTTGAAAAAATCAATTTTTTTAGACAAATTTAATGAGTTAACTATCATTTTTTGATTTTGTTGATTTGGTTAGAAATGACTTATATATAAAATCAGAAGGAATACATTTTAATATAAAGTAGTTGTAATCATCGTTAGTTTTAAAAGAAAAATAGTTATTATTTGAATAAAAATTTTCACTAAATCTTTAAAAAAGTTTGTCATTGAATATAATTTTTGTAGGTAAAGCACACATTTAAAAGTACAAAATACTACTACACATATTTTAAAAATTTTGATACTAAAATATAAGGATTTTTTAATTTGTGTAACTTTGCACTAACAATAGAGACCTCGAACTTTAGCTTATTTGGTCATACTAAGTTTTAAGGTGTTAGAGATTGAAGGTCAAAGATTTGAACCTTTATACTGAAGATTTAACCGATTTAATTTAGAATAACTGTGTGGGTGTTTCAATGAGTTTGTTTGATTTCTGATTTTGAAATTAGTTTTCTGTTTTTAAAATCAGAAAACTGAAAAATCTGTTTGGCAGACGAGTTTTCAAAAACAGTTTTCGGAAATAATATTTATTTTTCAGTATTTAAAAATCAAAATTTAAAAAAATCTAAAACTTTTAAGTTTTTTGAATTATTTACACATAAAAGTATATTGAAAACTCTTCTGAAACTGTTTCAATCAAACCCTAATTGCCTTGTTTTTCTATAAAATGATTTTACTTGTATTTTTTTAATATGTTTAATAAAATTGTCCAAAGTTAAAAATATCTAAAATACAATACCTTTGACAAAATTCAAAAAACTAAAATATTACTGCTAACATTTCAAAGTCACTAACAGGATTTGGATATGAATGTTAAAAATGTGAGTATGACATTAACTTCTGGTTTCACTTACTATACACAAGTTAAAAACTTATGTATGGATGTACAAATAACTTTATTACTCTTGATTTAATGATAAAATAAGCAAAATATCACATCATATGTCATATAATATATTTTGGACCATTGAATTTATCTCCAAAATACATAGTTTGTACACTATAAGTGCCACCTTAACTTTTATGTAACAAGAAGTCAAAATTTCATAAAAAAAATTTAGTTAATTGCTCCTTCTGTTTTTTAGTTATCGTAATTTCATAAAAAAATTATTTTTTATTTGTCATTTTAAAAATTTAAAGAAAATATTCATTACTTCTTTTTCTATTATATCTTTATTTATTATTTTATATATTTATTATGTTGTGAATAATTAATAATTTTAAAGCCAAATAAAAATATAAAAAAAATTATTTCATAATTTTTATAAAAACAATAAAATTAATTACGTTTGGTAATACGTGTGATTTTTAAAATTACAATAGATAAAAAGAAATGAAATGATCAGAGTATATATATATATTCATGTTGCAATCGTGTGAATTATTTTTTTCAATAATTGCGAAATAATTTGGTTCTCATTAAATAGAGAAAGAAAGGGAATACGATTGGATTTATGCTTTAAACAGAAAACGCAATACATCAACTATCCTTTTTAGTTTCAACGTCCCATCATGCAATTATGGGATCTCAATTTTATTTTGAAAAAATATAATTAAACTATTTTACATTTATTAGCTTGAGCTATTAGTCGACATTATTTTAAATTTGCGTATATGTTATTTATTTATTTTTTTTGTATAGATAAAATAAAATGCATTCATGAGTTTAAATTGAGAATTAGTTAACTAGTATAAAATAGTACTATAGGAGTATTTATATTATATACGAAATTCTATGGTGTTTCATTTAAAGAAGTGATTCATTTTGAGTGTGTCTATTTTAAAGAGGGTAGGTCCAACGCCTATAGTACTTTAATAGAGTTAAGGCCCTCGCAACCAGTAACCACCATAGATCGGTGATCCACCATCACTTTTTATTCAATGCCTTCAAATTAGCTTTTTTAATTCGCCACATTAGTATTCAAATTTAATTTCATCAATGTGCTAACACGCAATTAGATACGGGAAAATTGTACATTCTGTCTCAACCTGTAAAAATATTTCCATCCATCTTATATACTCCCGTTTTAAATATAAGTTAATTTTTATCAAATTATTAAAATTAAGAAATGGAAATTAATTTATTAAATTTATATAAAAAATAGTAAGATTTTTTTAATTATACCCTTAAACAAATGTGTTAATAAATATTTTAATTTAATTAATAACTATTTCTCTCTCTTATTCTACTTCTTTTTCTCTCTTTCATTTATATTGAATTTTTAAAATTATAAAAAGGGTAGCATGTGGTATTGTGGTGGTGGTGACGATGAGAAAAAGAGAAGGGGTGGTGTTGTGCTCGGTGATTGTTGGGGAAAGCGAAGAGGTGATCCAGTGGCGGTGATGGTGGGTGAAGGGGAAGGAGGTGTGGTCTAGTGATGATGGTGGCAAGGATGGTGAAGATGATTTTTTTTATTTAAAATTATTATTTTATTAAAAATATATTATTATTCTTATTTTATTAAGAGACCAACCAAATTGTGACACGTGTCATTTTTTAAGTGTGATTAACGGAATAGTAACGAAAAATGATAAAAATGAACCAACTTAAAAGTTTGAGGACCAAAATGAATAAAAAAAAATTTAGGACCAAAATGAACCAACCTCAATAACTTGAAGATCAAAAGAATAATTTTATCAAGTAAAAATTATCTATTATACGTTAGTTTATGACTTTTACTTAAGATCAAAAAATTCTTTTAATATATCACTTATATTTTGAACCGAAAGGAGTATATGGTAATTAATGGATTCTCTTCACATTTTTTTCTTAACATCCCACGCCTTTCTTCTAGTTTTTTTCTCTAAAATTAATTGTTGTCCCAATTCTATAATTTGATTGAAAACAAATTCTGGGATCTTAAATTACTATTACTAGTAGAGGTGGGTATATAGATGACCTACGCCACTTCGCATTTGTTCCGCATGCCCGCGGGCTATCCGCGTACATTGACATACTTATTTATGGAGTTTTTTTAACTTTTCTAAAAAAGAAGGATGTTAATTATATTAATAAGAAAGATAAAATGGAATAATTTTCAAAATATAAATTAAATATATAATTATATTTTTATATATAAAAATGAATAAATGACTGCAAAATATATTATTTTATTTTTAAATTTAAGTAAAATAAATATATATTTTTTACTTGTGAGGACAAACAAGTAAATCTGCAAAACTCAAAATTAATATGGATTTTAAATTTTGTGGTCCAAATCCACAGTTTCGAGGGTTGGCTTACGTACTGAAATCTATATATCCATCTCTAATTATAAGTATGTAATTAGCTTCAAGAAGATTTAAATCCTGTTTTCAACCGATTCTAAAATTCGAAACAAAGTTAATTTTGAAATGTCATATGTAGAAATTCTTTTTTTTTGTTGTTAAAAAAAAGTCTTGGGATGAAATTTGGAGTTTTCGTTATTTTTTTGTGTCTACTATGAGTGACTGGCGTACTGTAAAGTGTAAACTGAGAAATACGTACATAGAAAACAAAAAGAAGAAGAAATACAGTAGTTTGTTCTGTCTCTATCTATCCATCTATCTCATCTTTATCTTTTTCTGGTTTTTATTTCGTCCCACTCATCCTTCCCTCACTCCACGGCATCATTTAGCAAACCAACCAATCACTCCTTTGTAATTGTCATCTTTTTCATGACACTCTGCTCATACTCACTCATCTTCACTCTTTCCTGCTCTTTTCATTATTTTCTCCACTAATTACTTCACCCTCTTTGCTTGTTGCATAATCATCATATTTTCCTTCCTTTTCTCTCTCCAGTAATTACTTCTCCGTGTTCACTAAAGCTTATACTGAATTGTTTTCTTGGATGACATTATTTTGTTTTTGTGACCAAGCCTTTTGTTCTGATGCTGTTATTCACAACAGGTTTGTTCTTTTGTTCTTTATCAACTAAATTTACTTATTATTTTCTCTTTCCTTATTGTTAGTACTCAGATGGCTCTTCAAATTAAGCTTGTGATGCAGATGCAGGTGATCTCTGTTCTGGCAATATTTAATTAACCGTTTATGGAAGCTAGTGCGAGTCTCTGCAATGTTTGATTATTTTTATATTAGGATTATTGAAGATTGCAAAATATGTTTTTTCATGATCCCTTGGCTTCGATCTCGATTTTCAAAACAACTGAGATCGAATGTTTTACATCTTTGAACGTTTGCTTACTCTTTTCCGACCTTACAATGGCAGATTGCTATTTCCAACCATGTCACGGACATAAATTATGTACTTTTGTATTTGTGCTCAGTAGTTGTATGTTCTAAGTTCAAGTTCAAGTTCTTTTAACTGTTAATGATCCATTATTGCATTTGTTGTTGTTGTTTTTCTCTTTCAGATTTTCATTATTGGATTAGAAGTTGTTTGTTATACCTAATTCTTTAGGCCTTGGAGCTCAAAATTAGTGTATGATATTATCTTGAGCTTGTGATTAAGAGGGGCTGTAGAGAAGAATTGTTCAATTTAGGAACAAGATGGCCGAAAGGAAATTGAACATTAATGCCCCTCTCATGTCTGTGAGACGCTCTTCTGCAGCTACACCACCATCTTTAACTGAAGCAAAGAAGAAGATATTAGAGAAACGGCACACTCTTCCGTACTACAAATCAGACATGTCGTCCGATCAGGTAACAGAACCTGTTGCTGTGCCTTTCAATTGGGAGAAAATCCCCGGAAGACGCAAGGCTAACGGTGGATCTGAATCTCAATCTTCTAAGAACACTTCAATTACTCCAAGTCCAAGGCTTCCCCCTGGAAAATCTACCAAACAGCCATTGGAAAAGGAATGCAAATCTGCAAATAAATTCAAGTCCTCAAATAAATCAAAATCTTTCAATGCCAATGTGGTTAAAATAGATTGTGACAAAGAAAGAAAACCTGAGCAGAAAGTTGACAAAAGAATGTCCAATGTGGAGGAGGATCATGATGTTTATTCAGATGCTCTTGAAACATTGTCGCATGCTGAATCATTCTCTATGAATTGTAGTGTAAGTGGTGTGAGCGGGTTAGATAATTTGGATCTGAAGAAGTCTGGAAACTTTTCTACAGATCAACAAACTCGAGACTTCATGATGAGCCGTTTCTTGCCTGCTGCGAAGGCTATGACTTTACAGCCTCCTCAGTATTCTTCAAAGAAGCAATCTGCAGTACTAGTAGAGCAACAACCAAGAGATATTAACAAATTGGTTCGCGAGGAAAAGAAGCCTTCGCTTAATAAACATACCACAGATATTGTACCATATACTGGCCGGTGTCAAGAGGAAGAAAGTGAAGATGAACGTGAAAGTGATGACTATAACAACTCTGCTAATATTTCAGCTAAAGGTTGCGGGTTGTTGCCTCATTTACATATCAGGAATTCTTTGTGTTTGTTAAATCCTGCGGTTGAGATAAAAACAAAGAACCAGGTTCCCTTGTCTTCTGCCTGTGAGGTTATGAAACCTAACAAAAGCTCTCATGTTAGATCTTTTAGTCCTATTCCAGCTATGAAGAAGGTAAAAAACAATGCACTACTCTATAAATCAGCATTTTCAGTTATAATGTTTCCAACCTATTTAGTGACTATCATGAATCTTTCATGCAGGCTTGGGATGCAATTCACAAGAACAAGTCAAGCTCCAGAGCTCCTTCGCCTGACAGGCAGGAGGGTAGGAAGAAATGGACGAGCGAATCAAACAGGTTTAGTTACTCAGGTGAGTTGCTGCCAGGTAGGCTCTCTCCTTTCCGTCGTTCCAGAGCTGCTGCTGCTGGTGTATCTCCCTGTCAAAGTAAACCTCAATCTCCCTTTCGCGGAGCAAAGTTGGTTGGTGATTCTAAAGAGGCTGAAAACAATAAGTTTGGGAAGGTGAAGTTCTATAGCGGTGGACTTGGAAATATTCAAGAGATGCTACCCCAAGGGGGCAAAAGAAGTTCATACTCTGGGAGCCTCACAATTGAAAAGACATTGTACATAGATACTGCAAGTACAGTCAAGTTATCATCTTCAAATTTAAGTTCTGTAGATAATAAAAGAAGGACAGATGCTGTGGTTGGAGACTTAGATAAAAGAAGAGGGAAAGAAAGTGATTACACTAAAGAATCCAAGCAAGATATCAAACAGGGACAAGATTTGGAAGAAAAGGACACACTGAAATCTGAAGTGTTAAGTTCTATGGATGCCAATTCTTCAACTTTTTCTAGTATGTTACATCTCATAACCAAAGAAGACAAAGATGAAGGACTGACAACTGATCAAGATGCTAAGCACAAACCCGTTTCGTTGCAACATGTTCAAGAGGCATTAGCTGAAGATTCAAGTACCAATAACCGGCAAATTGTGTTAGCTAATGGTTCAGGAAAAGCTGGTGCTGAATCTTCTTTGTCTCCTCTTCCCCCACCGCTGCCGAAATCACCTTCTGAGTCCTGGCTTTGGCGTGCCTTGCCTTTGATGTCTGTGAAGAATGCTTTCCTGCATTCAAATCAAGGCAATCAATCCCAAGCTAAAAGGCATGATTCTAATACGACATCCAGCAATGTCAAGTGGGAAACACTTGTGAAAACTTCAAATTTGCATCATGATCATGTACGCTATTCTCAGGTAACCTTGTTTATCCTTTTGTCCTGAAGTTTGTCTACCTTAACTCTGGTATGTCAAAGATGAAAATTCTCATTTAACTTTCTCTGCAGGAACTAACCACACATAAATATCAGCATTCGAAGTCTTTGAGATCGGACTGATTGACTTACTATCATGTTATGGTCCATGCTTTTTGTCTCCTCTTTTGTTTATCCTTCTCATGGTATGTTGTCCTTAACCTTACGAAGTTTTGGCACTAGAGCATATAAGTAAACATTTGTCAGTTTATTATATTTTGAATCATATTTTCATCCCAAAGGATTGTATTTACATCTATTTAGTGCTTCAAAATCAATTGATTGTATCATCCCTCAAATATGACTGAATCAAGAATATTTACATCAATCTTTGAAAGATTACATTTAGTTGTTGATTGAGCCAAATTTGAAAGAATAATACAAATGAACTGATGTAAGTTTCATTTACCGGACTAAAGTCAATATGAGCACACTGTTTGAAGAACGAAGTATCAATTTTATTTGACACTTTTATTAAATATCATATCAGAGTCATTGCTTTTTCCTTTTTATTCAATTTTGTTTTCAGCCTTTGACTTCAAGCTCTGACCCCTTTTGATTTTCTTGATATTGTGTTATATAGGGAGAAATCAAATCATTTTTTGGCGATGAATAAAAGCTAGGCTTCTTCTTTTGGACTTGCGCCACTTTCGGTGGATTCAGCTCAAGATTAACCTTCCCTATAGAAGTGTGTATAGGAAAGTACCATATGCCTTTATTCTTGTTGTTTTAGTCTTCTCTTCTTATTGCGGGTCAGAAGAATGATCTTTTAGGTTCCATAATTGGTGCTAAATCTTCAGGTATCAGCAATATGTTTATGTCAACTGACGTAAAAGTCTAAAAGATTTCTGCTGTTCATGCTTTGTTGATTGTTTTCTTCTTTTTTGTTATACACATAAGAGAGAAATCTTAGAAACATTTTATTCTGTTTTTCCTCAGAGCTTTCTGTACGAGTTTGTAAATCAGATTAAGTGAGATGAACTACAAATTCTCATGTGACGGGGGTATATCTTATGTGATGCAAAACTAGCACAGCAACAAGAGAATGTAATTGTCATCAACTGTAGCCTTGATATATAATAAATTCATGTAATCTATATAAATGTTGTTTTCCTTTTGGTTTTCTTAATCTCTTAACTGATTTTGCTTTCCGAATGCTTTGAAATTTGAACCATTTGATTCACCTCAAAATTTCCCCACTGAACTGATAACCAATCATGTAATTAATATTTCACAAGATGCCTATACACCATCATCCAACTTTGACTACATCCATCAATTTATTTTTCACAAAAAAAAGGGTCAATTTGTACTGCCGTTACAATTAATTCTAATACACCATCAGTCTAACATCAATCATCTGTCAGAGCAAGAAAGTCTAACTTTCTTTCATCACAGTTTAAAAAGTTCAACTTTTTATTTAATGTGTTGTGATAGAGTAAAAAATATAGATATTTAATAGGCGTTAATTTCACGTCAGAATTAAATAAATATGAATGTATTTCAATATAATTAAATAATTAATTTTTATGTTTTAAATGCACGTATAATTTATTTTAACTTAAAATCAAATACACACTTAATCATCACATTTGTACTTGTATTATACTAATCAGGCATCTATGTTATAAGTTTCTATTTCCAATTACTTCCTAATCAATCTTACAATTAAAAGGGAGAAAAGGGTAGCCATCTCTGAATGTCCCACTCCCACCATCTATGCCCATATATATAAAAATTATTCAATGTGCATATTTATATACCTAACATCATAAATTTATTAATGGGTTGTTAAAAGAAAAAGAAAAAAGGATGAAGCTTTATTAATGGGACAGCAAAAATTTATTGGAGTATCAAACATTGAAGAAGGAAGTGTGAGAAGGCAACCCATGCCGGTGATGGCAAGTTGGCAACATGCATGAACTTGAGTGACGGTGAATTGAAGGATGTAGAGAGATAGGACCTGTGACTCGTGACAAGTGAGATGGGGGCAGGGCAGTGACAACTGATAACTGATAAACCATAACATCATTATATGATAATGAAATGGTGACCATATATATTGAGTGTTTATTTTTTGGTTCTTCGAATATATATGTTGGCCACTAATATTAATATGTATATGTTAGTTCCAATAATGAAGTCACAATTCTTTTATTTGAATTTGGGTTTTTTTTTTTGGTCAACTAGAACATGAGTATTTAAACATCCTATCGAGCATTGAATATCAAATATTCAAATTGGAGCTAAATAGGACCTTAGCTTGATGTGGGACAACTTTTTTTATGAAACTTTTAATGCTGGAACTTAAAATTATTTGGTTGAGATATATAGAATCATAGAATAGGTGGGTGGGACGCATTAAGATCAGATCATGCATCACTCACCATTGTGTTTGTTTGTACCTTCTGCCAAAGCCCAAAACACATTCTCTTGTTACACTCAGCCTGTCAGAAAAGCTCTTCAGCTCCCCTCCAACCAGAGAATGTTCCTTATCTGATCTAAGGTCCATTTTTACATGTTGTTTATAATAACGTATGATGACCATCGCAGAGGTTATATACTTAATTTTATTAAGTGTGTGTTTGCTTTTTGATTTCATTTTAGCTGAAGCCGGGCTTCAGCGAGAAAGACAAATTTTTTCTTTCTACAAAACGTGAAAGAAACCCATGTGCACCTCTAACCAAACACACACTAACTGTTTTCATTAAATTTCTAAATAAAATTTTATCACTAGTGATTATTTAATAATTTTAAAAAAATTAAAGTATGTTTTGTATATGATTAGGTCTTTATTGCGTTAGAAATTTTATAGTTAAGATTATATATAAAGCCTATAACAAGATTACAAAGTCATTTATTTACAAGTAACTGCATAAATATTTATCACAGAATCTATACTGCTATAGGGTCTTATTCAAGGAGTTATCAAAATATAGAGATTTGTTCAGAATTTTAAACTATAAAATTTATTTAAATAAAGTATAAAAAATAAGGTTAATTTAATGAACAAAACGATTTTTTTTTTGTCTATAATAAAAAATCTTTTTAGTTTAAGCCCAAATTGAAGTGAAGCAAAAATAGGACAGTTACGTTGGATATATACTTTGGCCAAAAAAATTGTTAGGTGTTTGACCATTACCAACATCTCACTTAAAATGTGAAAGGGATTAACATCATTCTTATTCTTATTGAATGATTCTTATTGGGAGTGACAACATTTTTTTAATATATAGATTTATGATTCTTATATATAAAGAGATGGTGGGATTTTCAAAATTGGATGGTCTCAATCCCTCCCACCCACTTAAAATGACATTACCCTTTTCCCTCAACAATTTCGTCTAGGGTGGAAGGGACTAACAACATCCTTATTGAGAGTGACACCATCCTTTTTAATATATAGATTTAAGATTTTTATATATAAAGGAATGGTACGATTTCCAAAATTGGGTGGTCTCAATCCCACACCTTCGTCTAGACGTGCTATTTTTCAGAAAGCACCATCCAAAGTTTTTTCTTTAATAAAAAAATAAAAACACATCCGAATATGAATATCCAAAAAAAAAAGATGGTGTTATTCTTTAATGAGATTGTAATAATTCCAACACCAAACATGTAAAAATAGTTGGATATTGTAGGGCCAGCCCAGATCGGAGCTAAAAGCATCTTGTGGCACTGAAACAGGTGAGGGTTGACGAAACAAAACCCTAGGCGAGGACAGAGACAGACATGTAAAATTAATCCATGCATCCTTTTTCCCTTGCTGTAATTTCGTTTTTATATTTGTTCCATGTTTAACAATCATGGAAAAAATGGCAAATTTATATATATAGTATAAACTCATCACTCTCAAAATCACAATCATAACACACTTCATTTTACAGTCAGATCCTATATATAGCCAATTAAGGTTTGGATAAAAAAACAAAATGTATTTAGCACTAATCGTAACCTAATTAAGAAAGTGAAAGCTTCGTGCTAATTTGTTGGGTTTCTGAGTGATGGTGAATGTTGGCATCATGAGCGTGACTCAAACCCAGTTCCAAATTAGGCAACTCTTCTTGTTCGTCTTTCTTCTTCAGTTTCTCTTCATCCAACTGCGCATATAATTAACAACAGAGATGAATTTGAATTTGTATTTTATATATATATAATATATATATACGTAGTAGTGTTAGATTATTTAATTTAAAAGCGTAATTCATATATAAATTACCTTGATCCGAAATGGGGGATCAAATTGTCCGTTAATTATTAAAGAATTGGAATGATAGGGTATTGCATTGGAGGAGTTGTTGGATTGATGATGATGATTGGTGTTGATAAATTGTAAAGGAGGAGGGCAGTTTTTTTGTTGAAGAAAATGGCTTGGTCTAATGGGTGCAGTAGATGATGTAGTTGGTAGTATTGTTAAAGGTTGATAGCAATGCTGATGGTGCCTATATGTAGAGAGAGATGAGTAGTATTTGGTATGTGAAGAAGAAGAAGAAGAAGGTGTTAGGGATGAGAAAGAGGGTTGAAGGAGGCTATGGAAGTTGCTAGTAGTAGAAGAAGAAGAAGAAGAAGCTAGAACAATTCCACCATTTCCCATCTTAAATTTATGATGAAGACTACTCATTCCCACTTCTTGGCTACTTAACCTCCTGCATCTTTCATTTACCACTGTAATACCAAACATACATCAACTCAATTATTTATATATATATATATTCTCAAATTCAAAATATATATTAATTAAAGTAACTCTAGCTAGCTACTAGCCCTAATTAGTACCTTGGCCAGCCTCGTCAAGTTTCTTGCTTCGATACATCTGAAATGAAATGAGTAGATATTAATTATATAGATAGATTATTTGTGCATGGTAGCTATATATGACTAGAATAGAATGTGGTATATGGCACCTGCAAGTGACTCTTGACATGAGCGATGCTGAGTCCTCTAACATTCATTAGCTGAAGCACCAACTTGGGTGTTGCTCCTGCACCCACCCACCCAATCATATTCATTAATAATACTTAATAATATGCTTGCTTGCTTTATAATTAAGATAGAAATAGTGCTTACTGTCTTGACCACCAAGCCTTTGAACAGCATTCACAAAAGAGAGATGCAGCTCTGGAGTCCAACGTAGCCTTGGCATTTTGGATCTAACATATTGTCTAACTGATAATCTTCTCTCATTTGCTGAACTGCCCTCCCCTTTCTCATCATTATTATTCTCATTCTCCTCTGTTCTTCTTGTTGCCACTTCATCATCACTACTACTACTACTACTACTACTGCTCGCTTCTTCATTCAAGTCAAACGAATTATTATTACACCGTAACTTCTTCTGCTGCGAATTACATTCCCATGATGATGATGATGTTCCCTCTTCACTCTCATGAATCTCATGCTCTTCTTCTGACATCTTCCTTAACTATCTATCTCTCGCTTCTTCTAATGCTGCAGATTAATAACATACATGAATTGAAACTAATATATATTTCAATGCATGTGAAGCCAACAAAAAAAAAAAAAAGTTATGTCAACAAGAATGTATGTTTGATGAGGAGAGGACAGGCTGTAATTTCTCCACAACAATTACTATATATATATATGCTTTAACATATATATCTGCACGCACGGAAATGCTATGAGTAACAGTAACTAACAAGTTAAATAAAAGGCGTTTATTCACCATGCATTGCATGTTAATTCCGTATATAGGCCTTGAAGGAAGCTAGCTAGCAGTCAAAACAATATTGCTCATGGATGGATGTCAAGTTTCAGATACATATACTTATTTAAAGTTTAATCCCTACACTCTGTAAATCACTTAATTGAATTTATGGAATAATAATTTATCTAGATATATTTATACATGTAGAAATTAAATTGTGAGTTAAGGAAAAATTCATTCAAACAACAAAACACAGGTGCAATATGGTTTAGGTCATTTTACTTTTCAAATCAATGAATCAAATACATGGAAAGTATTTTCATTTCTCCCGATCGAAAACACTAGCTAGATTTCATCATCCAATGAATTCATTACACAACAAACAGAAAAATTAAATAGGGTTCATAGAATTTGAAACACATAATAATAATTAGTATTTCCATAAACCCATGCGGCTTCTTCTTTACTTTTTTTATCAAGTAACATGTGTGAAATGGACTCTCTGGTCAAGAAGATGAAGAAAAACCATAGGGGTCGATTGTAAATTCCAGCAAGAGATATGATCGCGGCATGACACATGATGAGGAGGAATATTTTTACTATGCACAATTTCGAAAGATGCAAAACAGTGATTATACATATTCATCACACAATTAATTAAGCTTATTAGTAACACATCTTGATATAAGAGAAATGCACTTCAAAAGGGATATGGTGAAGAAACTCATATAGAGGAAGATCATTGATCATAAATTGGATATGATTAATTAGTTGTTCAAAGGATCGGATAAACAAGCAAATAAAGAAAAAAAATGAAAAATCATAGAAGAGTATATGATCTTTAATTAGGTGTTTCACCTTTTTTTTTTCCTTCCCTAAATAGTAACACTAACCATTTAAGATGATGATGTATGTCTTTCTCTTCCAAGCCTAATGATCACGCGTTGTATGAATCGAAACGGCATATCCAAACATATCTTCAATAATCAATCCTCCATGGAAGCTCAAGCTCCATGATATAAACCTTAAGCAACAGAATAATTCAGGTTCAGGGACAGATTGATGATGAACAGGATTTAGTCTTGGATACTGATACTCATGCTGTTCTTTGATGAAAGAAAGGGATATATGGAATGAGAGAACAGATCATCTATCAAAGGGATAATATTGGTATTATATAATTGATTCAGCAGCAGCTGATGAGAAATTAAGAGTCATCAAGTTATTCAAACCATTATATTTTGATATGAAATTAATTAAAATGAAAAGAAAAAATGTATTGAGAATAAGAAAATTCGGACAGGCTACTTGTTGTCTTTAAATTGTAATAAAATTACATAATGGATACAGATGCGGCTGGTCCCTTTTTGTACTGTTGCAAATCATGTGACAAACTACCACCTTCCTTCTCTTTCTCTCTCTTCACATTTTTTTGTTAAATTAAATCAAATCTACCTCTCTCTAATTGCTTTGCTTGCTCCTTATTATCTTAATGGTTTGACCTCTGTTTGAGACCTCAATTTGCATCTAACCATGATATTTATTTTGTCAAATTCACCAATATATATACTATTGTAAAAAACTTATAACCTAGCTCAAGATATATATATGTGCAACAGTTGCAAGTATATATACTGTGGGGCCCAATATCCTTCATCGAGGCATTTCAATTTTTTTCTCACCTAAACAAAGACTTTCTTTTCCTCCTATTCCAACACCTCTGTTTTCAAATGTCTCATTTATTGATTATTAATAAGAAGAACACATGTTTCAACAGGGCTCCTTCCCCTGTGTGTGTAACTATGACGTCTGAATTTTTGGCTTGTTTTGAAGAGTATTAGCAATTGGACAATCTTAATAATGCCTAAAATAGTCAAATTTGGTGGGAAATGTGAATATGTAAAACAAGGACGTGTAAATTCTAGTTTTAGAGGCACTTTCTTTCAACAGCAACAGATGGAAATATAATATCATAGCTAGTAGTCATAGATAGATGCGGATTTAATTTGACAAATATTGTAGTTAATTTTTTTCTAAGTGCATGAACTATAATTTATATGACTGGTGGAATCTTGACTACAACCTGTAGACTTCCATGCACGGGGAGAGAACAAGAGAGGTTATATTTGTAGTAATTTATAATAGATATATATTTGTAAAGTATATAGTGTTGCATGCATCCAATAATGAAGAAAATTATAAGTCTTAGTCCAATTATTGGTCAAAATATACCCTGGCCTGCATTACATAACTTAGTACATTAGTTTTTGATATTCAATAATTAGTGTATGGCATGCCAAGAAAAATGAAAGAAATTAAAAGATAAAATCTGTGTAGAAGTGAACTGAGAGAAAAAAAAAAGTGAAACATATACGACTGAAGTGTATATTATATTATTGTCTTCCTCCTTGATTCTTTTCCCTTTTTTCCCGTTGGAAGAAAACCAATAACACTATGTGTAAAGTAGGTGTAGCTAGTGAAGAGAGAGAGTGATATTATCAGGATTCAGAAACTTAATAAGAGAGTGAAATGCAAGGAAAAAAAAAAAAGAGAGAGAGGATTTGTCAGCAAAATGTTTGACAATTGTATTAACTTTTGTACTAAAGAAATCCTAAAAGGGGGAGGGGGAAGTTGAAATTTAGATAAACTTTATTGACTTCTAATGCACAAAAAACTCTTCTAGTTTGTTATATGCCTCAACCTTATGTATATGGTTTAATATCTATCATCACTGTCTTTGTCAATCAATCAAGCATTATTGTTTCACACCACTGTTTCATTATGCACACACCTTCAAATCAAATCTTTTCTTAAAAGGTGAAAAATGCTAGAAGCTTTCAGAAAGACCATAACAAATCACAGAGTATATAACACAATAATAACAACTCTTGTTTATCTACTCTCTGACTTCCCAAATTATTTGACCTAAACTACAATCTGATCCTTTTTACCAAGAGCATAATTATTCAATCAATTGTCGAACTAATACCTTTCTAAACGTAGTTGGATACATCGATGGATATAAGCTACCAATTCATCAAATTTCAATACAAGAGAAATTGAGAGAAAGATTCATACTAGTTGAGTAATAATTGAAAATATGGATGGTGTGTTGAAAGAAATTAAAGTAGTATCAATTAATTTAATGTAAACAAAGAAAAATTGTCCCCCCCCCCCCTCATACAGAATATGTGCTGATCATATGGAGCACAATTTTTTTTATAATTTTTCCTCTAAAATCCAAAAGCAGGTAGGGTTTTAATTTTGAATTTTCCAAGACTCCTTTTGGAAGGAATTGGGGTTAATTGTTTTGTGCCAGTATGACAAAGAGGGCCTACTCCTCATTGGCAAACAGCTATTGCAATAGGTTGGTTTGCATTAACTCTAAAAAATAGCTCACTCTGTATGGTAAATGCATATTTCTGCTATAAGACTCTGAGAGTGAGAATGAAAATGATGACAGATTTTCAAAACTACTGTAATTCAAATAATTAAAGTAAAGGGTTTGGCAGAGAGAAAACTAGCTAATTAAATAAAATGGCCTATATTTATATTATATACTAGTAATTGAGATTAAGAAAGAGAGAAAGACAAGGTTGGTTTTTGTCCTCTGGTGCGTGAGAGTTGACATTCCTCATTATATTAACATCTCCATTAAGAATCTTTCAAAGAATTAGGCCTTTTTTTTCTATTATTTCATGGATGAAGACGTCGAACCTAGCAGAATTACTCACATGCATCATTGATCTACCTACATTACACCTATAAAATATTACATTTTTATATTAAAAAACTTGGTCCGATAACAGCATTTAAATAAACAATATTGTGCCTTATTAGTATTATCCTCTTTGTCCTTTCATGATTGTTAATTTGTTATAGAGATTGATTGTCTTCTGGTTTTGATTTAGGAAAAAAAAAAAAAAAGGAATGGTAGATTGAAATAAAGTATGATATGAACACTATATTGAAAGTGAGAGATCATTATATAATTAATCAAAACGAATTAGTTTAGTTTGTACTTTTTGGGTTCATCATTCATGTAAGATGAATAGAGCTGTGCTGTGCGTATTGAATATAGGAATCAACCAGTGATCGAGGAATGAATGAATGTATGACCAAAATAATATATAATTTAATATATTTTTTGAAGAATTAAATTATAATTAGTGCTATACTTTCCGATCATTTAAATAAAATTATCAAATGACAACTATTTTTTGGTAAGTTACATAGGACATTCATTTAAATTTGACCATTTAAACCTCCCTCCTCCGGGCTCCAAATTAAAATAAAACGCCATTTATTTATTTATTTACTTTTTTTAAATAAATAAAAAAGTTATTTGATTGAATAGATCCAAATCCAACAACAGAGTTGTTGTGAAGTAATTATAGTCACGGTTGTCCGCCAATAATGCTAAGTTTTAAGGACCTGGGACATAATTAACATAAATATGAAAAAAAATATATAAACTGTGTATTTTTTTCTGGTCCAATAAGATCAGTTTTTTCATACACCTTTAGTTGTTAGTTTTTTTTTCTTTTATTTCTCTTCGTACTAAAAGAAATAATAATATTCAACAATACTAGTATTAAGTATATTCTACAACCAACCGAAGCTCAGAACCAAACTCAGATTCTTTATTTTTGGTTGTGTTGCGACATGATGTTAGTAAATCCTGTGATTATATATAATACAAAAGTTTTAGTGAACATTAACGATATTTTTCACGATCAGCTGACAGTAAAAATTAATTTATTTATTTTTTTTATCTACAAACCTTTTTTTCTAAGTGTAATCACCAAAATGGGTCTTTCTTCTACCTACAAGCATTTTCTATAATAATCAATACATATAATTCTTTCTAATACTATGAAATAATCTCCGTATATAGAAATTTTAATTTTTTTATCAAAAAATTATTAAACATGTCATGTGACAAACAAAAAACATAAAAGAAAAAAAAAACCATAGAACGGGAGTTTATGTGGCACATTTCTAACTAATAATCACGTGGACTTCCTCTTTCAACGTGGCCGAATCTGTATCAAGCTTGTAAATTAAAATATTTTTTAATTAAAATGAAAAATAGTTTCCCTCTAAAAATAATTAAATAGTTTTTAAAAATAGTACTCTTATTTTGGTGAAGATAGCCCAGAGGTTTTTGGGTTTTTGGAGCCTGATGCTATTGGATTAGAAGATTGGAGAGTTTTTGGCCACTAGAATGCTGGGCTGGAACACCAAAGTCGCATTCCTTGTGGGCCTCTGCACTCAAACTCACTTATAACCGCTAGTAAGATCCAACAACGGTTCTAGGAAATTGGAATTAACACTACTTTTATTGACAAAGACACCAGTTTCTTTTGTAGGTGAGGCGCTTGAGTGGAATGCTTGGTACATGGAAAGATTTAGGGATTATCACTGCCAGATAGCTAATGATTTGTGAACTGCAGAGCAACCCAAATCGGTACATCATCCCCTTTTTGGAGAAAGAAAGTAGGGTAGGCTTTGTTGGAATGAAGAAGCCTATATATCTTACTATGATAATGAAGTTCTATACATCTGTTGTGTTTTTATTGAAGCTTATCTGCGTGGAGTTGACATGATTATTGCTGAGAAGCTCGGTTGGATTGGACAGTCTGCTAAGAACAAGAAAGGGGGAATCAAGAGGATGTCAAACTTGAAGATGTAGGTAAAACACAGTCTCAAGAAGGGAGATTAAATTGAGACTAAAAAAGTTTCCCATATTTAATCTCAGTCTAAATCTCAAGTTATACTTAGATGTTAGATTGATCTCTTAAAAATAACATTGTCTGCAATATCAGATTGTTCATTCTCTCATGAATAATCTAAAGCAGATATAATACCAAGTGCTGGAATGAAGTTCAGATTTGAAAAAACCTCAATAAGGCATCTAAGCTATTTTTTAAGAGTGTCAAATGGAAAGAGGCTTAGATTGAAGTAGAAAATAAATCATCTGAGGCACAACCATGAACCATCATAGACAAAACTGCTTGAGCCGAAGACCAAAAGAAAAAGGGGGAGGGAAAAAATAAACTGCTTCAGCTGAATCACAAGAGTTCCGGAATGGTTTTCATTGCCTTCAACTTCTGGCAATGTGATCACTACTCCCTGATAGATGAACTAGCATAATAGCCCATTCAATTAAGTCCTGGCAGTGCACTAAGAAAGTAATAATTCATGTTTAAGTAAGGTATTAACCTTACCAAATTCTTTCACCAAACAAAAGTTACCAAATTGTAACAAGGATACATAAGGCATAATGAACAGGCACTACTGCCATCACTTTCATAGTATGTACAGTTAACATAACAGCCATACACAACGCAAAGATGTTTAATTTCTAGTCAAGCCTGACTTAGACTAATGTTAAATATCAACACAACAAATTAGTTATCTCCTTCATCGTCTTATGGTAGGGCCTTTGTACTGTCCCCTCCAAACCACCAAGTTTTCTGGCGGTTGAATCTCTTCCAACCAGGTTATCTCAGATGGTTTTATCCCACACAGCTCATCAAGCTCCACGTCTATAGCAGTACAAAAAATGTAAGAAAATAACATGCTTTAGAAAAATTGGTGTAGATTAAACAAAACACTAAGGATTGTTGGGGAAAGAGAAGTACCTGGAAGATCTTTCCTAGGTGACTTGCGGAAATACGAGCAGTGACGTCCGTCTTCTGATGAGTAAGGAGGGGAAAGAATGTCAAAGAGAGCACAAGGGGTTAAGGCTTTGAAGCAATGAATGTTGCCACCATTGTTTGGATAAAGAGTTGTTGTGTTGCAGGGTGCAATCATCTGGCAATCTTTAACAAGTTTTGCTGGTCTTGCTGCAACAGTAGGCAAATCTGGAATCTCATTTTCTTCTTTACTAAATATTTTAGAACTTGGAATTGATATTTGAGAAAAATTAATTTGTATTGTTTCTTGAACTACATATTGCTGAAGTCACCCATATGCAGCAAACTCAACAAAGGAACTATCAAATTGGCACGCATCAGCGGGGAAATTCTTAATAACATTATCCCCCTAGTCAACATAACTGTCTGAGCTCTAAACCAACCAATGATGCTAATATACCCTCTAGCTCCAAGGGGACCACCTATATAAAATGATTGTGCGCGCTCACATGTCTATCTATATGCATGCATATGCATATGTATATACAGAAACACAATAAATATTCTTTGCAAAAATCAAATAAATAAATGCACACATATATTAGATGTAAAATTGATGCCAGACACTTACATGGTCCACTCAAATCATAGCACATGATGTCCACTAATAGATGCCGATTTCAAGGAAACATACAGAGCAGATAGTCAATTGCAGCATTAATGACAAGTTTAGCAGTGTATTGGCATTTAAAAAAATAAAAACTGAGGAGTTATAAACAGGTAGTAAATACCAAGTGAACTAAATACAATTTATTGCATCTGTCTCCAACCGTTTGTCTTGTGGAGACATGTGAAACTATTGGCATTAGACTCACTTAAGAAATTTCCATCCTATTTGAAAGACAATGTCAGGGTAAACTACATTCACCCATATAGTGATTCACAAAGACAGCTTTTGACAGTTTCACGGCAAAAAATGACAGAAAAGAAAAAAAGGACCTAAACCTTGTTCCACCGAATGGCTACTCAAGTGCAATGCCAGACTATTGATCATGTTTCTTTAACTCACACTACAAATGAGGAAAAACACGTGTTTTTCCATCACAAATCTTCTCAACAAGAAAGCGTAACGAAAATGCAACCAATAGCAACTGTTATTGAGGACAAAGTATATCTTAAATGATTGAAAGATAATATGGAAAAAAAAAAAGAAAAAAGTTCATGGACAAGCTCAGAATCACCAATTCAAAATATGGGTGAACAACTGTTATTTGTTATTGACTAATAAAAGACAAAAGCATACGTAAATACAAAAGAGGGCATCACCTTGAGATAGATCATATGATTCGGGTAAATTAAGCCAATCATATGATCTTACATGCAATGAACCATAAAGAAGCTTGCTTAAAACGGTCATTCCAGGATGATTATGAAGCGGAATAACTGAACCGGGAGGCATACAGAAGATTCCCATCTGCAAAAAGAAAGTCCAACCTTGTGAATCCAATTTCCACATCTAAAATTCAGGGCGAAAGACTCCACATAGAGTAACAACTAAACTGTGACAAGCTGCAGAGAGAACCAAAATGCTTACAGAGAATTTGTCACATTCGTGCAAGTGGATGTACTTAATAGGGGGTGGATACTGATGACTTCCATTTCGCCCCTTTTTGCCGTTAGTACCTTTCCATCCGCGTGCCAATTGCCCTTCCTGTTCTAGACCCACATTTGAAGGCTTCAACTCATCTGGCATGACAGTGAAATTTGAGATAATATAAATGGTAAATGTAGATAATAATACAAAATAATGTTTCTTTATGATAATATAATACACCGGGAATAGCAGTGAAATTTATCAAACCGTTAACAGAAGGATATGCATACTTGACTATGGGCTAAAAACATCTCAAATCAAACATTACATTATACAGTTCACAGGCAATTTCAAAGACCTAAGTTAAACATTTATCAAGGGAAGATTATACAAGTTGAAAAAATGGATCAAATTCTACCTAATAGAGCTCGAACTTTTTCCAAAGCTTCTTCTGATATGGGTCCATCAGGAGACATGGATGCCTTGCAAGTATCATATAATTTCTGAACAATTGGCATTATACAGCTACTAAAAAATGCTTCGTATTCACTCTGAATATGCAGTAAAATGAACCAAGAAGGCTTGGATATGAACTTGGATACAAAGTGTCACTTAGGTCACTAAACTTTATATCAAAAAAGTAAAAGGAACAGCTTTTTTTCTACGCAACAATACATTTGCATAATTGATCAACTCAATTCCAATCCTGAGTAGCTGCTAGCACCTTAACCGGGTACAATTTACAACAAAAGGTATAATAATTAGCTCAAAGCATCTCACTCTCAGTTGTATTAAAAGTTCATTGCTTTAGAAACAAACGAGAAGTAAACTCTGGAATAATAACAAAAGAACGAAACTTTTTCCCCTGAATCTATATACCCACAGGTTTCATGGTCAGAAAGAAGGCACTGGAAATTACATTAAAGCAAAAAATAGTATAAAGGGCAAGTTAAGAAAAAAAAAGACGCAGGGAGGTAGAGACAGGGGAAAACCCAATTCACTGAATTCAGAATCATGGGATTGGGGAAAAATAGATATTGAAGAGGAGGCTTTGAATCGGGGTAATATATGAAACATAAGTCCCTCAGAAGACTCACGACGGCATCGAGGTGGGCACCGAGGAGGGACCAGAGCAGAGAAAAACCAGACAACAAAAGACACTAAACCAGGTGTCGTTTTCGAATACCACCTTTGCTATGTTTGAATGGTTTTTTAAGCGAAACAGAAAAAAAATAGCGAAGGGAAAACGAGATACGGGAGTGAGGAGTCAATTGTTGTGATTAGTTTTTCAATTTTTTTCTTTCAGCGTTTTTCTTTCAATTTTTTCCCTTTTAAATGTTAATGAAAATTTGAGGGATTGAAAATAGTAAAAAACTAGAGAACAAAAATGGAACAAATGTGAGAAGGGTATTTTATCCACATGAAAAATACAAAAAAAAAAAGACTTTAAAAATTTAAGACATGTTTAATATTGTATTTTCTTTTTTATAATTTTTTACGAGTAATTATAATATAAAATATCATTTTATTTTATTTTTTTCTGTTTTTTGATATTTATATAACAAATATTAAAAGTATGTACAAGAGAAATTTTTTACAATAAAAATGGTTCTATCTTTTATTTTTTAGATAGCTTTTTTATGTTAAACCTAATATTTAACTTCCTTCTCTTTATGTCTATCATGATTGTATAAATATGTGAGGTCAATTATATTTTATGGGAGGAACTATTATCTTTTTTAATTTGGTTTCTTAACCTCTTTTTTTATTGTAGAGGTTGAATAGTTTTCTTTTATAAACAGTGGTTTTGTCTGTGTCCAGCACTATAATGAATCTTGTCCACTTCAAATATAAATTGGGCTAGTACATATTGTACAAGAGAATTTTGCTACAATAAAAATGGTTTTATCTTCTATTTTTCATATAGGTTTTTCTATGTTAAGGATAGTCTTTGACTTCATTCTCTTCGTGCATATCATGACTCTTGTAAATGTGTGAGGTCGAATAATTTTACGGATAGAACTATTATCTCTTTATAATATGATTCATGAGCCTCTTTTTAATTGTTGAAGTTAGAATAATTTTTCTATAAATAGTGGGCTTTGTCCAGGCCCAACACTATAGTGGGCATTGTTTAGTCTGAATATAAATTGGACCAATACAAATTGTGCAAGAGAATTTTTTTACAACAAAAATGATTTCATCTTCTATTTTCATATAGATTTTTCTATGTCAAGCATGACCTTTAATTTTCTTCTCTTCATGTTTATGTGTGGTCGCTTATTTTTTATGGGTAGAAACCATTCTTTTTTTCATGAGCCTCGTTTTTATTGTAGAGATTGAAATGGTGGGCCTTGTCTAGGTCGAGCATTGTATTGGGTCTTGTTTAATCTAAGTATAAATTAGGTTAGTATACAATTAAAATAAGTATATTTTTTTAATATTTGAATTTTTTTAACTTGTATTATATTGCACAGGATAAGGAGTTGAAGGTAGAAAGTTTTTGTTGGAAAAACTAAAACTTTAATAAAACTATGTAACATACAATAAATGTTATGATTCTTTTCTTTTTTATTTTATTAACCTGTGCAATGCACAGGTTAAAAAAATCTTATTGTTTTATAAAATCTTTATATCCCCTTACAAACTAAATAGTTAAAAAAAATCGAGTAAACGTGCCTTAAGTTTTTTAATTATGTGCAATATTGTATAAGTTAAAAATAAAAAGAAATTATAAGATAAAAATAAATAATAATTTAATGTTTATAATGCATTAAATACATTATTTTTTAATTAAATAATAAATCTATATGTTTTGCTGTATTTTTTTTAGGTTTTTAACATACAACTATATAATATTGCATAAAATAAAAATTATGCTAATAAAGGTATTGACATAATAGAGGTGTGATTATTTCAAAAAGGAAAAAAGTGGAATGATTATTTGATTTACTATAACCTGGTCTACCTGTCTAGCTACGGAAAAATGATTTTGTATTTTGTTTTTTGTAATTAAATGATGATATATTTAAAGGATGATCTTTTATGCTTTATTTGGTTTAAGGAAAAGAAAATAAGAGGAAAAAAAATTGCGTAAAATCAATGTATCTTTTCTTATTTGATTTAATAGAAAATAGAAAGCAAATGAATGGAAAATTTTACATCTAAAAATTAAAAACAAAAACAAAAACAAAAACAAAAACAAACTTTTCTTTCTTTTTATTTTTCCTCCTTCCTCATTTTTCTTTCTATTCTACTTTTTTTCTATAGTTTCAAATAAGAGAGTCAATTTTTGTGCAACGTTTGACTTAATTTGTGTTTACGGGTCTCATAGTGGATTTAGGCTATTGTGAATGTATATTTTTGGTTTAGGTCTTGGTGTATTACCCTGTTGTGTTCTTTCATTTTAAATTAATTTTGTTGTTTTTAGCGATCTAGATGATCTCTCCTTTCGTTTTATTGCTTTATTGAAACCCATGGTGTTGTTATTAATATATTTTTTATTTTATTTTAAAAAATATATAACACTTGTTTTTCTCATATCATAAAGAAATACAAACAAAATGCCGATGAGAGGGATTGACACCACCCAACTTTAGAAGTTTTATCATCCTTTATATATAAAAATTATAGATCTATACATTAAAAAAAATGATGCTAATCCCTTCCACCCAAAATGCCTAGTTACCTTTTGGGTTTAGGCCTAACTCAATTCCAAAAGCTAGTTCGTAGGATGAGATTTGCCACACCCTTATAAACTCAACAATGGCCATATCACTAGCCGATATGAGACTTCTAACAATTAAGATTCAAACTCCTATTAATATATTTAAAAAACTTAACTATCTATTAATTATATTGTACTAAATTTTATTGGTAGGTTGAATGTGCCTTTTAGATTAGAATCTTGTCACTATGAGTATCCCAAAAAAGATTATAGTGCCTACATCCATCATGTATTTGGTTTCACTGTCTCAGTTCATGAACTTAACATGTCAGGCCATTGTACTTAGCAGGTTCATGAACTGGCACTAATTAAGCAAAACTCAATTCTTCTGTGCCACAATTATCAATAGAGGAAAATATCACTAATAAAGTATTTTTCAAGTTTACTAGGCGATGTTTAAATGTCATGATTCTTGATAAGTCGATCTCTATGTTTTTTCTTGCGTAACTAACACCATCTTTCTAATAATGAAATACTGTGAAGATTATAATTAGTTTGTTTAACTTTTTATTCTTTTAGTATGGTTCGAGACTATTTTTAGGATGGTTTTTCCTAAAAATGTATAAAATATTATAGAAGTCTCTTAATCATTAAGATTAATGAAGTATCACCAGAAAAAAAAAAAAAACTATAAAATATGTAAAGTTTTTCCCGATCCGCTGTTATTAGACAGTATGATATGGTTCTCTTTTTTTGCGATAAAGGAAAGTTTAAAATAAGAGGAAAAACCATCTTATTCTAAGGCCATAACATAGCATGAATCTTAATAATGACTTGCAATAAGTAATTAACGCTTGCAAATTTATCAATTGATTGGGATAAAAGTTGGTCTCTTGTAACTTTAATTAAGCCATAGTTTTGAAATTTCGAACATAAATCCAAACATATATAATGTAAGATATTCACTCAATGATATACTACTGTTAGCACAGATTTAAAATCTCTATGCTAATAAAATATCAATTAATTTTATTATAAAAAAACATCACATACACGAGCAATCCTCACTGTTGCGCATATCATGTTAGTACTTTATAATAGAACAATTGATTTTGTATTTTCTTTTATTAACAAAAGAAAAATCATATATTATTAAAAAAAAGCACGAAGTGTAATAAAACAACATATAAACCAAACAACCATGAGAAATAGAAATATGATCAAGCAACCGGAACAAAAGTTATCCTAAGATCACACCTCATTCATAATATTTGAGTATCTCACCAATCACCAAAACACACAGAAAAATTAACTCCTACTAAACCTTGTAAACTATATTGTTGGGAAAAGTCTCACATTGCTTAGGATAAGAGCTATGATAGCCTTTATAAAGTCTTAGGCAACCCTCTCCTTGCGAGCTAGCTTTTGAGGAGAGTTAAATCTATGTCACTTTCTAAGACATATGTTTCACCTACTTGCACACACACCAACCAAAGTAAGCAATCTTTAAATTCAGAGTTCCTTTAGAATGTCACTTTATTCCAAATTATCCACTGCGTTGCATGGACAGTGAAGGATCGCCCTGAATTCAGCTTTTCAGAATAAAAAATGAAAATATTTGACATAATCCACTCCTTTATAATGTTTGGAATAGCCAATGCCAAATTCCACTTAGACATACATTATTTTCAAAACATAAAAACAATGACTGTTTAGTAATCTTGAGAAATTACCTCCTTGTACACATTACAAAAGATACAACATAATTGCTCTCCCTCTCAGAATGACACATCTTTTCTTTAAATTTGTCAAGTAAATCATTCAGCTTCCATAAAAACACTTTAACCATCGTAAACATAAGTAAGCTCCATAAATGTTGAAAAAGATAATTCAAATGAAAATAACAATTTATACGTCATATTTATAGTGTAGACGTCATTAAAACTCCCTTTCCACGTCAATTGATTTTATATTAATTCTCTACTTAAGCAATTGATTAAGAAATCCATTCAAATAAGTGTGATTAACTAGTATATTTTCTAATTAGAGTTGCATTTTTGTCTTAATATTAGGTATTAAGTATTAACTTTTAACATCTATATTTAACCTATAGGATTTAGTGTTAATGTATCTTATTAGATTGAATCAATCAAGCTAATTAAACAATAGCTTTTGATTTGTCCCAAAAAAATCATTCTAAATACTTAATTAAAGCTAGAATAGTTAGGTATTCTCTTAAAATTTATAATCACAAATAATATCTTTTATATGTGACATATATTATAATTTGAACAACCTGTTATACGAATTGTTATAAAAATTTAAAATGAATTAAACTCTTATTAATCAATAATTTTATGATGAACACATACTGAAACGTAAAATTAAATATTAGAGACTTAAAAATATAATTTTAAAATATTAAAAATTAAAATATAAAAAATATTTATAGAAATTAAATTTAAGAGTGATGTATTTTATTGAGATCAAAATTATATTTGACCTTAAAATTAAAGACGAGACAATATGATTCGTTAGATTAAAAAATGAAAAAAAGTTACTCCTAGAGAAAGAAAATGAAGAGATCACAAATTATTGCAAAGAAAGAGATGTTAATATGCGTGTGTGGGAATCACGTATGCAAGTACAATCTCACGAGAACTGAAAATAGCTGGAAGAAAAGCACTTTTATTATATCCAAACATAAGCGTGTCCTACTTTTTCGGATATGGGCCCCAACAAAACATAAGAGAATTTTAGAAACATTAAAAATATTAATTAATTAATAAATAATTGTGAGGAAAAAAAAAAAAACCAAAATCAAACGGGAATTTTTTGGTTGACTGGCAGGTGGTGGGGGTGATGAGAGAGAGGCAAGAGGGGGAGGAAAGAGAGAGAAACTGAGAAACCACACAGACAGAGAAAAAAGAAATACAGAATTTTTTTTTTATTTTTTTTTTAAAAATCAACATCTCTGGAAAAGAGAGAGAAATTAATTCACCAGAGAGAGCAAAGAAGAAAAAAGTGTCTAATGATGAAGATGGTCGAAGAGAGGGTCCTCTGAGATCATCCTGGAAAAGGCAGCAATGGAAGAACAGCCGTGAAAATTAGAGGAGGAAAATTAAAAAAAATATAAACAAAAGATTTGAAATTTATTCATCATTTTGAACTTTTGCTGCCTTTTTGCCTAAATCTCAATTTTCCCCCATCTATCATCCCCTCTTAACCAGCATTGTATTTTCTTCCTAATAACCAGCAAATAACCTTGCATGATCAACGAGAGTTCTTTTATTTCACCCTTTTGTCCATTTTGCATGGTAATTCTATCTTCATGTCAAAGTTTTATGCTTTTTTTGCTTTTTTATTGTTCACGTTGACACCAAAATGCTTGCGTGCTGATGGGGTTATTCCTCCTTTTTTTCATTGTCATGTTGTTAATGGGGTTCTTATCTTTCTCAATTATATTGCAATTCATTCATTTTGTTAATTTTTCTAATTAGGAATTAAATTTGTTTCAGCTACATCTTTTGCCCAGGATAATTGAGAGGAATTAGATGTTGAATTGAGCTCGGTTATGTCTTTGTTGAGCACAAGGTTGTGACAAGGAGATAACATTACAAAAGATGAGGGATTCTGATCAGTTATTTGGGCCCCGAGAGCATCAATTTTCTAGCTTTTCTTTCAATTGATGTATTATAAGTTTTTTTGTTTAGTTAGTGAGTTTCTTCTTCTTTCTCCAAATAGATTGAAGGATTTCTCTGTACAGAAAAAATTTGGCAATTCTGAATACTATATCCTATAGGATCCTGGCTATCAAGGAATTATATAGATACTGGCTCAATCGCACTGGCATTGGCTTCACAATGAGATGGAACACAATTGGATTTTGGTTTAGAATTTACATTTGCTTGTTTTCTTTCTGGGGAATCCGAGAGTGTTGGTCCCTTAATGATGAAGGTGATTTTCATCAATTGCTACTTTCACTTTCTATTCATTGCAAAGCACGTGATGTATTTCTTATATCTCTTGATGTTTTTTTTTTTTTTTCAGGATTGGCTTTGTTGGAGTTCCGAGCAAGAATAACTTCTGATCCTTATGATGCTTTGGCAAATTGGAATTCAAATGATTGTGACCCCTGCAAATGGTTGGGTGTTCACTGTGTTGATGGTAAAGTGCAAATGCTGTAAGTTCCTTTGGTAATCCCTTTCCTTTCTTTGAAGTACTTCAGTGATGCAGAGTTGTTTCTTTTAACAAGTATAATATATTTCTTTAAAGGAAGTTGCTATATGTTGTGATAGATATGCTTCAGAATTTAGTGCTCAGTCCTCTGCCTGCATGTTCTTGTAGAGACCTAAGCAAGCTATCTTTGGAAGGGACATTGGCTCCTGAGCTTGGGAAACTTAGTCACTTAAAATCTCTGTGAGCAATCTTCATACTTTTCTCTGTTATTTTTGTTGGTTATCAAACTTCCCCAGCCCCCTAGCCTCATATATCTATCAACATGTCATGAGTTTTCAAATACAAAGTAATACAGTTATTTTGCTCTCCTAGCTTAGTTTATTATGTTAAGTGTCCTAATGGTATTTAATTTGGAGGCTTCTTGTTCTTGTAAGACAGAATAATATGAAGCCTTTCTATTTAATTAGTCTAGTTCTTTATGTACTCTACGTTTTTGTAACAAAATATATCAGTAATTTATATTTTACTACCATCCTAATTCGGATAAGTTTGCACTGTTCCTTTGAAATAGTGTCTTAAGCAAGAATAGCTTTTCTGGCGTCATTCCGAAAGAACTTGGAGACCTAACCAAGCTGGAGCTATTGGATTTAAGTGAGAATGACTTGTCAGGAAGCATCCCAGCAGAAATTGGCAGCATGTTATCGCTAAAACACTTGTAAGTTAACTCAATCTTTTGTGTTTGTTTTATTAGATTTCTGGGTATTCTTCAATAAAAATGTTATTTTACCTTAGGTTGGTTTGTGGCAATAAAATTGAAGGTGGTGAATTTCAAGATCAAGGAAAATTTAGATTTCCCTCTAAATCACTATTAGTTGACACTTGTTCATCTCCTCTGACTACTTCATTTGCCTGCTTCAATAGGAAATTTGGAGACTGGTAATCATATTTTCATTTTTTTTTTCTCCCTAACCAAGTGACCTTGGTAGTTCCATTGCGTACTTTAATCGTTCCTTATGTTTCACTAATGTAGAGGGAAGCCACTGAGACAAGAACCAACATATTTTGTTTTACAAAGATTGCCCCTTTTTAGAACTTAACTACTTTATTTTCTTGTCCTATTGGATTGTGTGATTGTCTTAATTTCTTGCATTTTTTATTGGTAATAACAAAGTTGCAGATTATCATAAGTTTGTAACTTGGTCCTTTGATGAATAACTTGTGCAGTGTGTGGCAAAGCAGCTTCAACCAATGGAATAGATCAGATTCATTGATCATTACCATTAAAGTAGCACTTATGAAATACTTCAATGCTTTTGCGCTGCCACTGTATGTAGATAACTATTGACCCTATCTTTATCTCAATGAACACATTTTATTCTTACATCATGTTTATCTTACAAGAATTGTTTTCTCTTTGTAGATTCAAGCTACGAAAGTCTGCTCTTCATGAAGAGCATAGCTGTGACTTTCTGCCAAGTAAGTAAGAGTATCTTAACTAAATCATGACCTATTTAACAATTGAAATATTTTCTTTGGATTCATTAAAAATGTGAGTCGCACATGTAGATTATGTGCCAGAGATTGCCCAAAACATACCAAATCTTATGAGTTCTGCGCGTCGCAAGTTACTCGAACAACAGTCTAGTAACCTAGCAGCAGAACCTTTTATTGGTGGACAAACTATAGATTTCAGTTCTGATCCAGTTACCCTCAGTAGTGGAAGTTTCTCGGCTGTGCCGGATGCTAATACGAAACAGACTCAGTCACCTGCACCATTGTCTTCACCTTCTGAATCTGAATCTTCACATGATTCTTCTGATGGAAATCAAACAAATCAACAACATTCAAGTAATGGTCATTCTGGACATGGAAAGTTGTGGAAGATTATCATTATTATTGTAATTGTGGCTGTGTTGGTTATTGCTTTCATAATCTTTCTTTGCTTTTGGCAAAAACGAACTGTGAAAGTAATAACTCCCTGGAAGACGGGAATCAGTGGACAGTTGCAGAAAGCATTCATAACAGGTAATAGTTCCAATAAGTGAATACTAATTACAAATTTTACATTGAGCTGCAGATGAGATTCAACAAAGTGGAACTTGAAATCGAGCAATTATATCATGCTTCCTTTTTCATAAATTTAGAAACATAGGTTGTGCTTCTATATAGTATGCATGAGTACTTTTGCTCAAGCATAGTCTTCCCAATTAACAGTAATAATTTTAGAGTTTGAATTATTTATTATAATATGATCAATCAACTACAAAGTATAAGATTCTTGTAGTGCATTTTGGTACTTTCTATTTCCAACGTACCAAGAAAATAAACAATATTTTAGCTTATTATGTTGTCACACCTTTATACACTCTATTTTAGTGATATTCCTAGCTAATGTGAAACTTATCTCAAACTTATCTCAGTATCTTAACAATGTCATCTTATAAAATGTAGGGGTGCCCAAGTTGAATCGAGCGGAACTAGAGACAGCCTGCGAAGATTTCAGCAATATCATTGTTAGTTATGAAGCGTGCACTCTATACAAAGGAACACTGTCCAGTGGAGTCGAGATTGCTGTTGTTTCTACTCTGATTAGTTCTTCCCTAGATTGGTCAAAGAGCACGGAGATGAACTACCGGAAAAAGGTTTTCTCCATATAAAGTCAATATATAGAAAGAAAAGCTTTTAGAGGGATTCAATATTCAAACTTCTTTTTTGCTAACTTTTTTTCTTGTATGCTTCAGATTGATACTTTGTCCCGTGTAAACCATAAGAACTTTATTAACCTTATTGGTTTCTGTGAGGAAGAAGAACCATTCACAAGGATGTTGGTGTTTGAGTATGCTCCAAATGGAAACCTATTTGAGCATCTTCATGGTAATTAATGCTCCTTGTTTTAGTTGCTGCAAACTTGAATCATTTATGTTCTTCCAGCTGTGAAGGTTAAGCTCTGAATATTTTGTTTCTTCTTCTTTTTTTCAGTTAAGGAAATTGAACGTCTTAATTGGAGTGAAAGGGTAAGGATTATCATGGGTGTTGCCTATTGTCTTCAGTACATGCACCATGATTTGAATCCACCAATAGCTCATAGCAACCTTAATTCAAATATGATCTTTATAACAGATGATTTTGCTGCTAAGGTACACATTATTCCCCTTCTCTCATTGTTCATTTTCATTAATCCTTATATGATTAGAAGTTCTTAGACATAACCAATAAGAAGTTCTTATTACTATTAAAATAATAATAGCACAAACTTTAAAGTTGGAGATATTAATTTTTTAATATCTTTTCAACTTTTGAATGGTTAGTCCCATAAACACTGTATCCATGCAAGGTTTTCTCTTACATGTAAGCCACCAAATAACACCTCTCTCCATGACGTTTTTATTTCAGCTTGCTGAGGTTACTTTCCGAAATATTGTGTTACCGGCTAAGACAGGTGGAGGCGATTCTAAGAAAGGCGATTCTAAGAGAGGCGATTCAAAGAGAGGTGATTCGAAGAAATCAGGACAAGCACTCCAAGCAGCTATTGAAGCCAATGTCTACGACTTTGGAGTATTGTTGCTTGAAATCATTTCTGGGAAATTGCCTCTCACTGAAGAACAAGAACAAGACAACCTAGTGAACTGGGTAAGTTTGAAACACAACCGGTTTAGTTTGCATTTTCATTTTCATTTTCTGTTTCTGTTTCTTTTTTTCATAAATAATTACACGATAAATCTGTCACCTTATTGACATGTTGTTTTCAGTTGTTTCTGGTGTTTTCTTACCAGATTTCAGGAAACAGGATATAAAATGAAAACAAGATGGTAGTTTTTACTGTAATTATTCATGAAAACTTACCATAGAAACAGAAAATGAAGATGAAAACCAAACTGACCCTTAACTTTCATCTTAGTTGTTATATGCCTTGTTAAATTAATAAACATACCCTGATAAATTTTGTAGGCTTCTGAATACTTAAATGATAAGAGAAACATAAGCCACATGATAGATCCAAACCTGCAATCTTTTAAGGACAATGAACTTGATGTGATATGTGAGGTGATCAAAGATTGTATCCAACCTGATAAAAGGTTAAGACCTACAATGAGGGAAGCAACTTCCAAATTAAGGGAAGTGCTTTGTGTGTCACCTGAGCAAGCAGTTCCAAGACTTTCTCCTCTTTGGTGGGCTGAACTTGAGATCCTGTCAGTGGAGGCCACTTAAGTTTTTATCTCTCTCTCTAACCTTTCTCAAGATGCCAGAGTCCAAGACTCCCAAGTTATTATCATATTTGCCTACTCAAAAGTCTTTCCATATTTTGTTGTTGTACTTTTGTAAATCTTTTTTTCTTGATACCTTAGATACTCACTTTCCAATTAAAGTGTGTCGTTCTGTTTCGCAAGAAGGTCTTGTAAATTGTAATTTTTTGTTAATGAAGTTTGGGATGTAAAAATTGGTTCTTATTAACATGATGCCTCAATATAGGTCGGTTGCATTATTAATGGAAATGTTTCTTGGATAGGAAAAACCTCACACAACTCTCAGTTGAAAAATATGCTTCAGTGATTAACCAAATGAAATTATTAAAACCGTGTAGAAAATGTTATGCATGTCTCAACACTCAATAATAGTATACTAGTACTTGCTCATGAATTAAGGATAACTGAAAAATATATAAACAAAATTTTTACATGATCTTATTTTAGTAGGAGAGAATTTATCTGTGTAAATCACCAATTTAATTTTTACATTAGTCCCCAAATCAAAGAAACTTATACGATAGTGCTCAACTTGTCCATTTATTAGACATATTAATCCTTAAATTAGATTAATTATGCTAGACAAATTATAAATTCTAAAATTATTATGCTGATAATATTACAGGATGTGAACTAACGTATTTTTTAAAAAAAAAAAAAAAGAAAGAAAGAAAATTGAAGACTAATATGAAAATTTCTTTTTAATTCGGAGACAAGATTCAATATGAGTAGGATTACTAGTTAATCTGGCATATTTTCCAACATGAAGGAAACAAAGTGGTAAACTAAGAAACACAAGAAAAGAAAACAGAGCGGGTGGGGAAGTAAGAATAAGCTACAGTATGTTGGTGACATCCACATGTAGTCGTCATGTTATCGGGAAACCACTTTTTTTGCACGTGATTTTCTCGTGAATCATATGAGCGGAAGCATGACAGGGACTCTCTCCTTTCTTTCTTTCTTTTTTAATTTTAATTTTCTTTGAGTTTGGAAGTAAAGAAACTATGAAAGTGAATAACACCTGGTTCTGTTCTGTTCTGTCATGTTTTCTGACTGCTTATGTTTTGCGTAGGCGTGGCCCCTGAAACATGTTACACCTTGCACAGCCGCTCAGCACATTTGTTTCTTTCTTTCTTTGTTTTTACAATCCCATCAATATTCAAGATTTTCCACTATTTAAATTATTAGAAAAATAAAATGTCTCTCAACTCAACTTCATCCTCTTCCTCATGCTGCGTGTTTGTCTCCGGAGGCTGATGATGTCATGTAATCCACTGGCAATGCCATCCTATTTTCTTAATTGGTTTAATTTTTAATATAATAATAATAATTGTATAAGACTAAAAAAATCACCAAATCACTCTTAAATTTGTACACAATTTTCATCATAACTCATCTGCAATTTCTTCCCTTATCTTACATTGCAATGAAGAAACATTTTAGGCACTACATTTGATTGATTTGAAGGGCGAAGCCAACAAGACAAGAGCACTCTAGCCGAGCGCGCATAAACTAAGCAACTCATCTAATATTAATGGAGTACAAAACAACTGAATTAAGGCCTAAAGATGTACATTTTTTGTACTCCAATGAGATGGTTGCATTAATCCTGATTGATTTGAGAGGAAGATGTGTTCCTCTTCTTCCCCCATTGCCGGAGTCGAAGCTGCATAGCAATAATGGCAGCCAAGAATTCCACACTCTGCATTGGTGTAAGCAAATCCAAAATTGCCTTAAGTGTCTTAAGCCTCACACAATCAGAAGCTTTCATCACCTTCTCCAATCCTGCCAGCACCCCTTTCATGGCCGCCTCCACCATCCCGTCCACTTTTGCCGCCGCCTCCTCGGTGCCGCCGTTGAGGATCACCCGCGTCGACAGCTTGGCGAGCCCCGCGATGTTTCTGTCCGCTAAAGCCACCTGCTGCCTCTCCATGTCCATCTCCACCTTGTCCTCCTCCATCTTGATCCTCTTTCTGAGCTCCTCTATTTTCCTCTGCTGCTCCTCTGTCATCTCCCCAAACGAGATGTTGCTCTGTTTCTTCAGATTCTCCAGTGCCCTGAACGCCGTGGATGGCTTCCACCCGGTCATCCACTGGTAGGCATTCTCCAAGGGAGTTAGCCACGACGGCGAGTAGAAGACGAGAACGTCTTCCTTGGCCGTGGACCATTTGATAGTGTAGTATTCCTTCAAATGGGAAGTGACCTTGGAAACCAGAGCTTGGACCTCTTCTTCAGTCATGACGAGCTCGTTTCTGTTCCTGGAGACCTCGAGAAGTTGGTGAAGGATCTCCTCAAGCTTCCAAATCCACTTGTCGTAGAACTCAGAGAATTTCTCTGCAACTGGGTTCTTCATTCTGAAATTTCTCACACCCAGCCCACAGATAATAACAATAATAATGAAGGGGAAGTGGTTTTTGTGAGAAGAGAGAGTGTGAGAGTGGTTTTTAAGGTTGGAGGTGGGGGAAAGGGACCAGATGGAAAAAGGAGGGAGAGACACGGAAGGGAATAGTGTGTGTGTGTTATTGGTGCATGGCTTAGGGGGAAGAAGAAGAGAGTGACGCTTTGCAAACAGGGAGAGGGAGAGTGAGAGAGAGACTAGTATACTATGCACAAGGAAGCACCTTTTTTTTCTTTCCTTTCCCTTTCCACACTCTGTTTTTTTTTTTTTTTTTGGACCTTTGACTACATTGAAAGGCCGTCAATAAATTTAATTATCTCCAATACTAATCCTCTTTCATCTACGAAATGAGTAGAGTTTCTGAAAAAGAAAACATTTTTATCTGCAAAGTAGGATGATTTAATGAGTTGATGTGATGAAATTAAATTAGCAAGATATATTTACACCTGAATGGTGATGCAAATTAGTTTGAGTTGGGAGAAGGGGTACGTGTCGTTGGGAGAGTGAATTGGGGTAAAACGTGGAGGGAGATTGTAAAAAGGTTCACTCTTGAAACCGATGGAGGGTCACTGTGGTTGCAAACTGCAGAGACACAACACACACTTCAGCTTGAGACTATTTTGTATTCTTTCTACTGCTGTCCGCATTCTCTTATTTCACTTACGTTAACTTGCAACGTCATCCACCACCAACAACAATTTTTGGGATCTAGCCATTTTAGCTCTGCCGAAGTTTATCATGGGAACTAACTACAATTTTAAGGCTTTAACTAAGTGATTTTATTAGGTCATTCTATTGCATATGAATCTTACCCATTTATCTCAAATTCACTCTAAAATCATGCAATCTAGGAATTCAATTATTAATAAATTTATTAAAAAAATGTAATTCTTTTATTGTATTTTTGAGAGACAGAATAATGTATTTATAATTATTTTTTTAATTATAATAACATTAATAAGTACTTTAAGAGTATTGTTTAATCAAGCACTTTAAAAATTTAGTTACACTCAATATTAAACTAGGAGTTGTGAGTATATTTTAAATTATTAAGATCAAGACAAGTCAAATGAGTTAGTACAAATACAACATCTCACCATTGTATCTATGGAATCGCAAATAAATTTAGGAAGCCATTAATGTTGCATTAAGTATGTGGGGATTGAGTTTAAAAAAAAATGCCAAAATCACAAGCCTAATCTTGTTGAGCAAATTGTTTTTCTAACTAGTGAGCTTTGAATTGATCTTATCTAAGATGAAAATGAAGTCCTCTTAGAAGTTCTTCTTTGGGGCATTACAAAACCCTAAAATTTTTCCAAAGTATGTGTTTTCCAAACTAAGGAAGTATTTGCAAATTTTGCCACATTTTGTTCTAGAGACATCTCAAGGAAGGTTAAAATTTAGACTTTTCCTAATTTATCTAAAGTCATGATACTTGACAAAATTGTTCGAGAACACCTATGATGAGAGAGATTTATTCGGTCTTCGCTTTCACAAACAAAAAACCGTTATAAGTGAGCGGTAGATGACAAATTGCCAATCTATGTCAGGATAATTTACGTGTTTCTGTATTTTGTTCTTAACTTTTTCATTCGCATGCAGTACCAACTTATCCACGTGTATGGTACCACGCATAACACATAAGGAGATAACGGATTTCCTTGTGAAATCCACGTTAAGGCCTAAAATTGGGAAGTATACATCCATTCCACGAAAAAGGGAGAAAAACAGTGTCTCGCAACTAATGATGAGATCAACGATCATGTGAGAAAAGTCAAATTTAGTTTGTGTGACCCTCAAAAAAATCTTGATCTACCATATGTTTTTTCTAAATTTATATTGAAGAGATCATTAGATCTTTATGAGTGAAATTTAGAATTAGAGAAAAAAAAAGAATTTAACTAGTTTATTTTAAGGTTTAAAAAATATCATGTGTGCTATTATTGTTCCAACGTCATCGAAACCTTCTTATTGACTTTATCTATTAAAGAGGGTGTCAAAATGACCTGCCAAAGTTTCACGGGTTCATTTTGCTTGTCCGGCTCGGCCCGCCATACTAATTAAAAAAATTAAAAAAAAATTGGAAAAATATACATAAAATATCATTTTTTTAAAAGAAAATCTGGTGTTTTTTTTTCCTTTTTTTTTTTTATATTTAATAAGCTTTGATTTTTTTTATTTTTGACTATAGACCTAAGTTTTTTTATATATATATTTTTTAATTTAGTAGTTTTTTTAGGCCTTATTAGATTTTTCGAAAAAAAAAACTCTAACTTCAACTATTAAATTTCAAAAAAGAGAGACACTAGCCCGACGGGCCACTTAAGTTGGAGGGCCAAAATTTCTGGCCCGACCCGCATAATTTTGGCCGATCAACGGACTAGCTCATTTTGTCATCCCTAGTTGTAGAACACCTAATGAAGAGTGAATCTAATAATTAGAAGTGTTCATGGTGCGGATTAATTTGATTTTGAAAGAAAAATTCATTCAATATTATCTATGCAATTTTGTAATTTTATCATATGATTGATTTAATTTATACATGATACCCAGATTGATCCAAACTAATATTTTGTAATTTAGATTGTTTCGGTTATTCGATTTTTTTATTTCATTTTTTAAATATGTCCCTATTATAAAAAAGAACAATAGTTTTTGTATAACAATTATGGTACAACAATTGTACAACACCATTGAAATGATAATATTTTCTTTTAACTTCCCTCACTCCATTCTTTTTTATTTTAATGTTAAAAGAAAATATTATTATTTTAATGGTATTGTATAATTATTATACAATAATTATTGTATAAAAATTATTATTCTTTAAAAAATAGTGAACATTAATAAAGTTAGTTTTTGGTTTTGTTTTTTTTTTCACTTTTTCGATTCTTTAATCGATTTTGGCTATTTGGTTCAGTTTGTAAACACCCTTACTAATGATCTATGCATATTTCTAACAGTAACTGATTCTTAATTGTGTCAAGTTGACATATAAGACATGTTTATTTATGTTTATTTTTACTTTTTTTTTAAAACAAATAGTGGTAGTTACTTATTTAACCCGTAAGGCCAGCCTGAATTAGAGTGTGTTGAGATTAAATTGAAATTAATTGTGAAAATAAGTTATAAAAAAATTGATTGTTTAAGATATAATAAATTTTTGTTTAAATATATTTGTTGTCAGAAGTAATTTTTAAGATAATTTTAAACTGCGAAAAGTAATTTTAAAATATTTTAAAGTAGTATCCAATTTTTAACTGAATAAAAAATAGTTTTTTCTTTTATTAAAAAAATAATCAAAATTTTTTTTAAGTGTAAAATAAAAATATTCAAAAGTATATGCCATTAATAGTTTGGCAGGATGATTACCCAAGCGTCCAAGATTAATTTTTGCTGAACACATGGGCTTTGGGCTATTATTGGGTCAGCGTTAGAGAATGACTTGGCTTCTCTGCTGTCTCATCTCGTTCTGTGCTTGTGCTGTTCCCTTCAATGGCATAGTTTTTGGTGAGTTTTCATATAGTAGTATTTACATTTACTAAATAAATAGATAGAAATGACACGATATTAAAGAATTAAGTACTTTTATAAAAAATGTCTAAATAATGAATAAAATAAATTTATCTATTTTTTTAAATTCATTCTAATATTTAATATAATTTTAGATATTTTTAAATAAGTTTTAATTCAATATAATAAATTTTAAATCTAAGTGTTGTTTATTTAAACTTAGATATTATTCTCAGTAAAAAAATGTATAAAAGAAGTTAATATTTATAATAACATAACCGAGTAGACTATATCTAAGTATTCAAATTAAAATTTTAAAGAACAAAATTCGGTTTTTATTAATATTTTTAAATTTTTAGGAATAATCACATCAAACTCTCATGAGATTTATACTTATTATACTTGCCTCGTCTTAAATTTTGAAGTTACACAAAATTTTCTAAGGTTTGAAATTGGACATTTACCCCTATTTATAAGAGGTAAGTAATGTAATTTTAAAAATGACGAGGATAAGTGTAATAAACACAAACCTCATGTGAGATTGGTATAATTATTCCTAATTTTTATAATAGATTTTGTTTTAAAATAATAAATTGAAAACCGAATAACTGATCGAATCCAAATTGAAAAGGATTGTTTTGGATTTCATTTTGGAAATAAAACCAGTTTGATGATAAACTTATAAAACCGCATTAAACGGATCGGATAATTTTTTCATTTAAAACCAAATCAATTGGCACTGTTAACGCACATAATTCAACCTCTAAGTCATAGTGGGTTTTTACTTTTTATCACCACTATTTTATTTATTATTATTTAGACATCTTTTGAAAGTTTGGTGAATTTACCAGACTTAAATAAGTTTTTACTCCCTACAAAATATCATTTTTTGTTTTAATCTATATAAAATCATTTTTATTTTAGTCTAACTTAATTTAACTTTTTTGTTTTTAGTCCTTAATGCTGAGTTTTTTTTTATCATATTTTTTCAACGAATCAAAATAAAAAAAAAATTCAGAGAAAAAAATAAGAAGAATTTAAGTTAAAAGAACTAAAAATAAATTTCTAAAATCTCTAGAAATTAAAAATTTGTACTTAATTGTGAAATAAAATTATATCGACTAAAAAAAATTGAATTAAGTTAGACCAAAGTAAAAAAAAAAATTGTAAAGACTAAAATAAAAAAAAGTGTCAATTAATTTTGTAAAGATTAAAAAATTATTTAAATCAATTCTTTACTAAAATCAAAGTGGCATTTCTAATGTCTCGTTTAATATACTATACTATACTATTTGAGATTCACAATGAAAATGACGTTGTTAAGGGCAGTAGGGCACAGAGCGCAGCATGAAATGGGGCACAGAGAAAACTAGTCTGATAGAGAATTTAATAATGCTTTGTGTATAACAATTTTTTATACACATTCTGAACAACATTAATAAAATAATAATATTTAAATTTTAAAATTAAATATTAGTGAAAAGAATAAAAAAATATATTATTATTTTAATGTTATGTACAATTGTTGTAAAAAATCAGAGTTGGAGAGAATTGTTGCAAGTTCCGTTGTGAAGCCCATCAACTGGCCCATTTTCACTTGTGCTTCACTGCTTCTTCTTATTCTAGCACCTTCCTCCGAAACCATTTCTGCTCACTACAGGTTCACCATTTCTGCTCCGAAACCAGAACACGTGTTTGATTCTCTTTCTCTATCTCTTGAAGGTTGCAATTCATTGAATCCTTCACGAGCACTAGTTTAATTGCAGTCAACTTGTCATCGTCTCATCGACCAGGTATTCATACACCTCATAATCCCTTTTATCCGAGTATTTTTTTTAGTACTATTCATGTTTTTTCTCTCGTTATTTTAGTGATTATGAATCTTCTTGTCTTAATTTGCCTTTTATCCTGAAGGTTTCTCTGATATTGATTTGAAATTGCTTTAGGAGAGGCCATGGCATCGAAAAGGGAAAGGGAAAGTGGTGATAGGGTAGAGGAGGAAGGGTTTGATCTTGAGCTGAAAAGGCAAAGGCTAGATGAGGAGTCTTCCCCGTCTTCACCTCCTGTTTCCATTGCAAATCCTCTTTCTGGGTTGGCCAATAATTATGCTGACATTGATGAAGAGGAAGATTATTACAGAAGGGAAAGGGGGACTCTTAGTGAGAGGAATAATGATGAGTCTCAGCGTAATGGGAACAAACACGAAGAGGATGATGATAGTGATGAAGATGATTCTCATGAACAACAGTTTAGTCGAAGAAACAGTCGCCAGGTTGAGATTCGGAAGGACTGTCCTTATCTTGATACGGTTAATAGACAGGTATTTGACTTATCTGGTCCAATTCCATTGTGGTCAAATTTTTCCTGGTTTGGGTACGCATTTGAATTTTGATGATGATGTTTACAGGTTTTGGATTTTGACTTTGAGAAGTTCTGCTCTGTTTCTCTGTCAAATTTAAATGTGTATGCGTGTTTGGTCTGTGGGAAGTATTACCAGGGGAGAGGGAAGAAGTCTCATGCCTATACACACAGCCTGGAAGCAGGACACCATGTTTACATCAATCTCCGGACTGAAAAAGTTTACTGCCTTCCTGATGGTTATGAAATTAATGATCCCTCATTAGATGACATTCGACATGTCCTGAACCCAAGGTTGGTCTCATTTTTTTATTTAGCTGCTGTGGACTATTTTTTAGAAATTTTTTTCTATTTCTAATTGGCTTTTGGCTGGTGACCTCTTAGATTTTATCTAATCCATAATTGCATTCTTTTATTCTCATCCTTTAATTAAGTTTTTATGGATTGTTACCTTGGATTCTTTTACAATCAACTACTAAAATACATCAAAGTGCTTTGATATGATTCTCTATCTGCAGGTTTACTGCCAAGGAAGTTGAACAAATTGACAAAAACAAGCAGTGGTCTAGGGCACTTGATGGTTCTAGTTATCTTCCTGGAATGGTATATATCTCTTTCGTGCATATAAAAATGAAATTTTGCATATTGTTGATTGGAGGTTAGGTGTTTCATGGCTTATATTCATCCATCATACCATTTTGTTAGGTGGGGCTTAATAATATCAAGGAGACTGATTTTGTCAATGTAACAATTCAATCCCTAATGAGAGTTACCCCCTTGAGGAACTTTTTCCTTATACCGGAAAATTATCAACACTGCAAATCTCCACTTGTTCATCGTTTTGGTGAACTCACCAGGAAGATCTGGCATGCACGGAATTTTAAAGGACAGGTTTGTTTATGGTATTAGTCAAAGTAAATTATTTATTAATAATTTGGGAACTTATCTTTTGATGTCTGTGTCAATAGGTCAGTCCACATGAATTTCTACAAGCAGTGATGAAAGCCAGTAAAAAACGTTTTCGGATAGGCGTGCAATCTGATCCTGTTGAGTTTATGTCATGGCTTCTTAATACTCTACATGCAGATCTTAAGACTTCAAAGAAGAATAACAGCATAATTTATGACTGTTTTCAGGTTCTTTATTATCTGCAGTATTTTTTATTTTATTTTTCTATATATTTTGATTGATGCATGTTTGCTGGCTAAAAATATTGACTTTAAGGTGTGTCTGTTGTTTAATAAAATGTGCTTGCAGGGTGAACTTGAAGTTGTAAAAGAGATTCCTAACAAAGCCATTGCTGATAAGAAAGAAAACAGCGAGGATCAAAATAACAGTGAGAAACTTTCAGATGTGGGTACAGAACGACGTGCATTTGTCAAAGAAACATCAAAAATGCCATTTCTAATGTTGGGGTTGGACTTGCCACCACCACCTCTTTTCAAGGATGTGATGGAGAAAAATATAATACCACAGGTACTACTTCACTTAGTGTTACTTTGCTCATTGCTAATAAGTTGTGGTCAATATATGTTATGCTTAGGTGATCCTACTTTTAAGTTGGGTTCTTGTTATTTTGACTGTCATTGTTGTACCTGAGATAGATTGAGAAATTGTTGATATACTTGTTCCCAATGATGATGTGAGTTGTGACACAGAGATTGGGAACTTATTGTCATTTATAATCATTGTTTGAAAACGAGACAAGTAGTTTATATTTACTTAACAGATTATGCTTATACTGTAGCAGGTCCTTCTTTTTCTTGTTTTCTCATCAGTCTTGCTTTATCTTATCAAATTAAGTTGAATTTGTTTTGTTTGCATCCTAAATGGACTGCATCTTGGCTTCTATTTTGTTATCTCACCTATACTTGTTGTGCCATGAGGTAAAAGCTTTGAAATAAAAATGGCATAATTCCCATTGAAGCATGGATAATTAGTTCATTTTGCAATTCTACTCGCGCACTTAGGGGCTGATTGGTTTGCATTTTCATTTTTTGTTTTCTGAAATTTTACAAAGGAAAAAAATTGAAAATGCTGAAAACAGAAAATTTCTGTTTTCAGCATTTTCAGTTTTTTCTTTGTAAAATTTCATAAAACAGAAAATGAAAACAGGAAATGAAAATGCAAACCAAACGGCCCCTATATGTTCTATTTTTCAATTCTCATGGACAGATATGAGTTTAGCTTTTTAATTTGATGTTCTGTATCACTGTATGTCTCTCCCCACTTGCTTGCTAATAAGGATTGGTTTCTAGGTTCCGCTCTTTAACATACTAAAGAAGTTTGATGGTGAGACTGTCACAGAGGTGGTCCGTCCTCATATAGCAAGGATGCAGTATCGTGTTACCAGATTGCCCAAGTATCTTATTCTTCACATGCGTCGATTTACTAAGAATAATTTTTTTGTGGAAAAGAATCCTACATTAGGTATGAATGCATGTTGAAATTAACTGTTATCTGTTCAAGTTAATGTCAGCATTCTTATTCATAGTTTACCTTGCCTAACTTGGACAATATTTGTTTCAGTCAACTTTCCTGTGAAGAACCTGGAGTTGAAGGACTACATTCCCTTGCCAGCACCAAAAGATAATGAGAAATTGCGATCTAAATATGATTTAATTGCCAATGTTGTTCATGATGGTAAACCTGGTGAAGGATTCTATAGAGTATTCGTGCAACGCAAATCAGAAGAACTATGGTAAATTGTATTTCTTGTTTCTTGATGGTATACAAATGCATCAATCTGTATTTTTAACAATGAGAAGAACTAACATCTTGATTTTTTTTAGGTATGAGATGCAGGATTTGCACGTCTCAGAAACACTTCCTCATTTGGTTGCACTTTCAGAAGCTTATATGCAGATATATGAGCAGCAGCAGCAGCAGTGAAAGACAGGCTTTGTAACCTTTTTCTAGAACACCGTAACCTGGAGAATTGGGAATGAAACAAAATTCAGATGAATACACAACTTATTAACAGGCAGCAATTTGGTTTAGATGCTTTGGGGGCCAAAAAACTAAGCCATATTTGTGATTATTGAAGCTGTCTAAACTCTCGAGACTTTGACTGGTTTCATTATAAACAGATGTGCTGCATAGCCCCGAGGGACCCATTTGGATTTTTCTTGTACTTGGCTGGTAGTTTCTATGTGCAATTCCATGTGATATATCAGCTGAACTAAATTCCAGGATTTGAGTTGCTTTTCTTTAACATATTTCCTTACACTTCAGGAGGCGATTTAGAAGATGCAGATGGTTCTGTTTGGTCGTTGAACCCCCATGTATCCCTATGCGTACGGTATTTCTTTTAAAACTGCACGACGAGTTAACCACAATTTTTGTTGGCATATACTGTAAACGTTCAGATAGAAGTTCGTGTTATGTTACTTGTAGATTATCAGCCTCGTGTACCTAGATTTGTGATTATGTTGATGTTGTTCCTGGTGGCATTTAGATCATAATTTTAATTTTTTTTTTCCACCCAGGTATTTTATAAATAAACTTACAATATGGTCAAGCTATTGTAACGAACTCAGTTTTCCTGAGGATGCTATAGCACTGCCCCTTATTAAGATAAATTCGCGAATATTTTTACTTTGTGAAAGACCAAAATCCTGTTTTATGTGTGTTACTCCCTCTGTTTTCTTCTTTAATAGGCAACTTTTACATGGTCTTATGTACTTTAAATAAATTTAATACTTTTATTTCATTTAATTTAAGTATATTTAAAATATTTTTAATAATTAATTGAGTTATTATTTTGAATTAACATGTTTATTTCTCTATAGTAACTATGATAAGGGATAATTTAGGAAATTGAACGGATTTTTAGAAAAATTAAAAAAATTAAATGAAGTTAATTTTTTTTAAGTATTTGTATAGTTAGTTATTTTTTCTTATAAGAAAGGATAGAGGGAGTTCTTCAGACATCTTCATTTTATAATCCCAAAATCCTGTTTTGTGTTGCTTTTAGGGGGGGAAGTGGGACTAGGCTAGGTTTTGAGTAAACAGGTCTGACATGGTTTAAAAATTAAATGGTTAAGTCTAGCATATTAGCCTGATAAAGAAATTTTTTAATTAGGCCTGAACTGACCTAAAAGTTTATTTAAAAGCCTATTTAATAGTAAATTTTAATAGGCTAAATTTTGAGAATAAATATTTTAAAAAAATAATTAAATATATATAATTTTGTATTTGCAAGAAAATAGACTATTTTAATTTTTTTTTCCTGTGCACTATATTTTAAAAAATTAAGCGATTTCTTATGTGAAGTGTTTCTAAATGACGTTTTAATAAATTCCATGTTCTGAATGTTGTTTTAATAATTTACCTTCTTTGTATGTAAATTTTTTTAAATGATACCAAAAAAGTTAACTATTATTATTTTATATATAATATAATATTATATATATAATTTAATTATATATTTATTATATATAAATAGGTCAGCCTATTAGGTTTAATAGGCTTTTTTAAAGGCCCGAGTTTGTTCTATTTATTTAAAAAAAGGCTTTTAAAAAAGCTCAAACCTGGTCTTTTAAATAAACAGGCCAAGTCAGGTCAGGCTTTAAATAGGCGACCGCTGGGATTAGTACCACCCCACTTAGAAACGATACCACCCTTTCCGGACACTAGCGTCCGGAATTCATAAAATAGTGAAAATGGAAAGCAAATCACCCTTATTTTTCCGGACATGGATAGTGCATTGGTGCATTTCCCAAATGGGATGATACCAATCCTAGTGGCCTAAATAGGCTAGGCCACAAGCCCCTTAAGGCTACCTGACCCATTTTCACCCCTAGTTGTTTTGCCCGTACAGTATGTCTTTGTTTTTTTGTCAAGGTTGCGCAGATTTTTTTTTTCACGTTATTCCTTAACCTTTCTTGTGTTGTTTTGGTAAAACAGTTGAACGACCTTTTTTTATTTTTTTAATATTTATTTTCATACAAATAATTGATAAATCTATATGTTTTTAATAAGAGAGAGAATAATTAAACAAATAAAAGAGAATTATGAATAGCCAAAAAAAAATAGAGAATTATGGAATGACACAAATCAGGATGTTAATGCTATCAAAATTTTGGCATTCTCACTTACATCATCTAGTATGACTAGGTTTGTGGATTAGCATTAAGATGGGCTAAACATGATTGTAAATATGGAAACTGTTTTTTTAATTATATTGAAATAAATTCATGTTTATCGGACATGCCACTGAACGGGAAAAAGTTGAAATAAAGTTACATTTTTATGCTGATTTACGGAAGTAATAAAATACAAAATTTCTAAAACGAGTCATTATTCTAATATTTTAGACACTAAAAATGCGTTTGATGCTAGGACTGGACAGTACAAGTGATATAATACAGTACAAGTCAACATAGCACGACACAACTTATTATATTGTTTAGTGTTTGATAACTAATGCATGGAACAAAAAATGCAAATCAAATTTTACAATAATACCTTTTATAATACATATTAATATTACATATTATTATTATTTTATATAAAAAAATTGATTTCCTTAATTATTTTTTAAAAAAGTATCATTATTTTCCACTAAAAAATTATATATATATATATATATGGTAAGTTGAGAGAGAAAAAGTGGGATAAGGTGGGTTATACAATAGTGGGAGAGAATATGGATATTTTTGACTTTTGGATAGTTGTGCTGTGGAACAAAAAATTGTTCCATAGTTTAGTGTGGTACAAAATTTTGACTTTTTGTGCTGTTCCTAAATCATTTTTTGAATCAAACATTGAACTAACAAATTTGTACTATACTATACCATAAAATTTAACAAATCAAACGGATCCTAAGTCACTTAATAAGAGCCTGGTCTGAAGAGAAGCTCATATCTTGAACGGATGAATTTGTCTTGTTGTCCTCAAGTTCTTGGTCATAGAGTAGTTAGGGTGAAAAATACCCCTTATGTCCCTGAAATGCAAAAGAATCTAAAACTAAACTACAAATACAATAATACACACACACAAAATAATAGCTTTTACCCATCTATTCGTTTGCTTAACTTAGGATCAATCTAACGGAATAACTACAATGTTTGATCCCATAGATTTATATTTATCTCAATTTCACTATTTTTAGACAACCGTGTTCTAATTTAGTGTTTTGTTAGCCTAAACTCCTCTCCAAACGGATCACCGGTATTTTCAAGGCTTTATCTTTGTGCACCAAGAGCACTACCCCTCTCTCTTCAACCCTGCCAAAGTGCACGTGGTTCCATGGCCCAAGCTTTTCAAGCCTTCATGTCTTGCAAGTGCCCATTAACGAAATGGAGATCTTAACAAGAAACCACTCTTGTGTGATTCTCTTCAAATCAATTTTTGTTTTTGCTTAGTTTCTTAACATTAAGGAGGAAGGAATGGAAAACAAAGGAACAATTTTGATGCAAAGGTATGAGCTCGGACGTTTGTTAGGCCAAGGCAATTTCGCCAAAGTCCACCATGGCAGGAACTTGAAGACAGGACAAAGTGTTGCCATCAAAGTGCTAAACAAAGAGATGATAATGAAGGTCGGCTTAAAGGAGCAAATCAAGCGCGAAATCTCCGTGATGCGGCTCGTGAAACACCCCAACATTGTGCATCTCTATGAGGTCATGGCAAGCAAAACAAAGATCTATTTCGCAATGGAACACGTAAAAGGCGGCGAGCTTTTCAACAAAGTTTCGCAAGGGAAGCTGAGGGAAGAAACAGCTAGAAAATATTTTCAACAGCTAATTGATGCTGTTGATCATTGTCACAGTCGGGGAGTTTATCACCGCGATCTCAAACCAGAGAATCTTCTCTTGGATGAAAATGGGAATCTCAAAGTTGCAGACTTTGGTTTAAGTGCATTGATAGAATCCAAGAAAAATGGTGGGCTTCTTCACACAACATGTGGAACACCAGCATATGTTGCTCCCGAAGTGATCAAGAAAAAAGGGTATGATGGAGCTAAGGCAGATATTTGGTCTTGTGGGGTTATTCTCTTTGTTCTGTTAGCAGGATTTCTTCCCTTCAATGACAAGAATCTAATGGAAATGTATAGGAAGATCATCAAAGCAGAATTCAAGTTCCCACAATGGTTTCGTTCTGATGTGAAAAAGCTTCTCTATAGAATCCTTGACCCAAATCCAAGGACAAGAATTAGTATTGCCAAGATCAAGCAAAGTAGTTGGTTTAAAAAGGGGTATAATAATCAGATTGAATCACCACAATTTTCACCTTTATCACCCAGAAATAGTGAAGATCTTTCTGATGTTCATTCTGCATTTGCTTCATCAGATTCTGATAGCAGTTTGGTATTATTATCAAATAAAGAAGAAAGCCTCATAAAACCTTATTGTTTCAATGCATTTGATCTCATATCACTTTCTTCAGGACTTGATCTTTCGGGCTTGTTTGAGGAAGATATCAGTGAAAAAGAACAGGCAAGATTCACCACTAAAGAATCAATTTCAACTATTGTATCTAAACTTGAAGAAATAGCAGAGATAGATGGTAGATTTCAGGTCATGAAGAAAAATGGAATGGTTAGGTTGGAGGCAAGCGAGGTGGGACTTCATAGCCAACTCGTTATAGATGCAGAGATTTTTGAAGTTACATCTTCCTTTCATGTTGTTGAGGTGAAGAAAATTGTTGGGGATTCAATGGAATATAGGAAATTCTGGGACCAGAAATTAAAGCCTGAACTAAATCAAATAGTTTGGGTATGGCAGGGACAGGAGGAGCAATACCATTTGTAGTATTAAAAATAAATATTTATAGGCTTTTTTTTTTTCTTGGATAGAAAGTGATCTTGCATGCATTATTCTTTCCATCTAAATGTCTTAAACGTAATGCAAAGTATTTTTTAGAGTTTTATCCTTCATATAGTTGTTTTCTTCTATTGAATTCTCTGACATAACCAACGAGCTCTTGTGCATAACTCAAAATATGAAAAGGTGAACATGAATGGAAATAATATAAATATGTATTTTATAGTCTAAAATTTGTGCTAATTCAATTATGAAAACTGGCTTGTGAAAAAGAAATTATTATGCACTCACGCCTTAATATATTTTGTGGTGACTATTTTTTGAATTGAGATGTGACTTAAAAACGAGTCATTCTTATAGTAACTTAGTCATGTAGCTCAAGACATGCATGTCAATGTGTGTGGATATATAAATTCAAATCATCAATTATTGTATTTTTTTAATGAATAAAAAATAAAAAGAACTAGTAGGTTTGTAACCAGTACCGACTGTTCTTGGGCAATGACTCTCATTGGTAGCCAGAAAATCGGTAGTAGTAATTTTTGGTACAAAGGAAAAAAAAATGACACAATGCCATCTCCAGATATATCAAAAGACTTTCTAAAAGCCAAAACTAATTTTGGCAAATTTACCCAAATAAAAATATTAATTTTAAAATCATTTATCAAATTTGACTCCTAAAAAACTATTTACAAATTGATGTCAAATACTATATTTATTTTTGAAAAAAAGGGGTTTAGCCGCAGTTTGTGGTAATTTTTATGTTTCTATGTTTTTTTTAGGGTTATAATGGAACCGGAGTGAGAAGTGTACTTTAATCGCAGTTCAAATTGCCAATAAATGCACAAACCATTGAACTTTTTTACATGGATTGTAATATAATCGATGCCCAAAAACTTAAGGTGAATCTGATTAGCACAATTTCTATTGGGAGTGGCACCATCATTTTTAGTATATAAATTTATGATTCTTATATATAAAAAGGATGGTGCCACTCCCAATAAAAATGGTGCTAATCTCATTCTCCAAAACTCAATTTACCTATGGTTTTACAACAAATTAGCGGTATGTATTTTGAGCATTAACCACAGTTAAAATCCATAAATGAAAAATCAGAATGAACCGTGTTCAACTCTAATTTTACCTAAAAAAAAAACTCTAATTTAATAAATAACTTTTTAAGAGCCCTAGTTTAATAAATAGTTTTAAAATCGGTAGTATTTTTTTTTCTTTTAACTCTTAAAAGTTGTCTAACTTAATCTTTTCAAAAAAAATGTCATCTCTTTTTACTTTATACAATTTAAACAATTATTTTTTAAAATAGTATAGCTAAAATATTTTACTAAATTGAATCTCGTATACGTGATTCTTACTCTAAATATTTGGTATATGAATCTTACATGTACTTACAAAATTCTTAAGCACTGCTGCTTGTATGAGCAACGAATGCTTTTATTTAAAAAAAGAAAATAAAAACTACCTCAACTTATTTATTGGTGCAATTTCTTTTTATATAGCTGAAAAAAAAAACTAAGGATGAATAAAATTTATATTTATTTTATCTGCCAAAATAAGTATAGAATTTGTTATAGGCGCTAACGGCCACAAAATTCATATAAAAGATAATACTCTCTTCTTTATAAATCAATTTGTCATTTAATTGACTTCTCTCAACATATATTTTAAAATCACACTTCAATAAAGAACTAATAATATATAAATATTATAAATATAATTTTAATATTTGTATAAAAGAAAATAAGGACTCTTAGCCAATAGAAAAAAAAAAAAGGACTGTTAACTATGTTAACAATTTTTTCGTGCAACTTGATAAAAAATATTACTTAACAAATAAACAAAAAAAAAAAGTTGAAAGATCAGCGATAAAGATGTTTTTCGTATTATTATTAAAGGTAAAGATGGTTTTAGAGATAAGCTACACAACGCACATCATTATTTTTTGGTTATTGAATTGAAATAATTAATTTTTTATATATTGTTTTTTTATCAGCAACAGGACTACATTAAAAATAATACAGTGGATTATGATTTGACTAAAAGTAATAGGAAGAATACATTACTTTTCAAAATTATATCGACAATTTTCTCGTACGTCTGTGTGCAGCTTTGGCGGTGGATTAGGACAGTGACTGTCAGTGCCATATTCAGCCCTACACTTGTACGACTAAGCTGAACAATGACAAAAAAAAGTTTTATTTATTTATTTTATTTTATTTCTCTAAAATACTGGAAATCATATTTTGATCCTTTATGTTTATTTTATCTCAATTTGATCCTTTACGTTTATTTTTTGGACCAAAGTTGCATTTTTGTTTAAATTCGTTAGTCTAAGTTAACATAACTGCTTTCGTGGCACCTATATGAAATTAACGGCATTAGTTGTCATCCATTTCCAGATTAAAACAACATCATATTGAATTTTTTTTTCTTAAGCGTGCTTCCGTTAGTCTAAGTTAACAGAACTGTTACGCTTAAGAAAAAAATTCAATACAGTGTCGTTTTAGTCTGGAAAAGGATAACAATTAATGTCGTTAATGTCATGTAGGTGTCACATATGCAGTTCGATTAACTAGACTAACTGACTCAAATAAGAGTTTAACGTTGATCCAAAAAACAAACATAAAGGACCAAATTGAGAAAAAATAAATATAAAGGATCAAAATAAGATTTCGACAAAATATAAAAGATCAAATGTGTATTTTAATCTTTTTTAGTGATTATGTGAAAGAGAGAAAATGAGAGGAAAAAAATGGATAAAAATTATAATATTTTTTGTTTGGTTTAAGAGAGAATGTAGAAAGAAAATGTCAACTCTGGTGGGTTTGCATAGAAAAATATTTTCTCCATTTTAGAGAGAAAGTTAATGTTGAAAAAGAAACTTTATACTATTTATGAGATACACAAATGTTTTTTCATATTTTTTTTCAAATCAAACATATTCATTTTTTATAATTTTTTTCTTTCACTTACTTTTTTTTTGGCACTTTCTCTCTTTAAATCAAACAAAGAGTTAAGGAGATAAATGTTTGAAAACAAATTAGGATAAGGAAATAACTAAAAAAAGTAGGTTAAATTATAGTTTTAGACACTTTTATATCGAAAAATTTTAGTTTGGTTTTTTATATTTTAAAAATTTTTAGTCTCTTTTGTTTTGAAAGTTTTAATTTGATCTCTTACGTTGTATTTATGAATCACTTTCGTCCCGCATGTTATAGGATTGTTTTTTTTACTAAGTAAGAGACTAAAATGATTCAAAAATACAATATAAAAGCTTAAATTGATTTGAAAAATACAACATAAGAGATCAACGTAAAATTTTTTAAACGAAACTTTAAAAACATAAAAAATCAAACTGAAATTTTTTTAAAAGTAAGAGATCAAAAGAGTATTTTAGAAAAAAATTACATAGTGAATCTAAATTTTAGTATAAAAATAGTAATATTGAAGTTTGAACTTAGAACATACTAATTGTCTTAAACTGAACGTATTCTTAATGATTACAATTATGTATTATATATTATATATATTATAATTTTAATCCACAGTATTTTATAATTTTAATTCAATAAATTAATATTTTTTTCATAAAAAAATACGTTAAACGAAATTTGAATTTGGATAGTCATAGATGTATCTCCTCGTATGATCGTGAACTAAGCTTCGTAGCTAAAACAATCCATGTTTACTTTGAATACAAACTTAATGACAATGAACTAATTTATTTTACAAAATGTCATGATACCTATATATCATTTCTTGATACCCTTTTTCCGGTGCGTAGTGGGATCATTTTGACATTGAAATATTTCATATTTCATATTTCATATTGTTACTTACTTTAGGCACGATACGCTTACGTTTTGGAAGTCGTGTCACATTATGATGGATCAGTATTAAAATTCCTTTGTCGTTTAGCTGCTAACAACCCATTAATTCAAGAAATTAAACTCAATTAGGCCAATCTTGCTGGCAAATACACACATTTGTTTACCATAAAGTGCTTGTGATTAAGGCATTTTCATTTAAAGAAATGCACAAGCAGAAAATTATACTGCTTTTTAAAATTAATAATAAAAAACAAAGTAGCGAATCCTGGGAGGACAGGCTTTTACTTGGCTCAAGAAGAAGATAGCTTATCTCTATAATAAAATTAATAAATAATCCTTAATTATAAAGTTAAAATTTGATTAGTCGTAATTGTGAATGTGATAACCACTCATTAGTCATTATCCATACACGCCGACTGTTAATTCAAAATGTTTCCCTCTAGGAGTAGTGAGTAGTGATATGACCTCAAAAAAAAGATCAGACCTGATTTGCTGGAATAACTACATATATTATATTGCAACATTTCACAAAGTTCACAGAATTACGTAATCTAAGTTAATTGTATTTATCTATAACTGATTTTGTAAACTTTATATACTTACCTGAAAGAGTACAAATATATATCATTGTTTTTCAAATCATTAAACTGATGAATGTACTACTAGTTTAGAGTGAGGTTAAAACTAGTAATAATCAAATATTATTATATTAAAGTATAAATTAAAAACAATTAAATATCAATATAAAATATATATATATAAGATATTTTCTTAATAGAAAACAAAGTCATTTTATATATGATATAATACCACACTTTCATTTGGTTGAAAAAACTTTTGATTAATAAAACAATAAAAATACTGCTGCTTCAATCTGTCAAGTTTACACCAATTTTAAAATCAGTTCATTTTTTTTATTTAAATAAATATTTACATGGAGTTAAGGTTCTCTCTCGAAACAACTAGATAATTTTAGCGCTAATATAAGAGCGCATAAACATTTATAATATGTTGTAATTCATTTTTATATAAAAATAAATAATTTTTAAGGCGATGTTTGGTTTACATTTTTATTTTTTATTTTTATTCTGTTTTTTATTTTCTGAAATTTTACAAAAATAAAAAATTTGTTTTCAACTTTTTCAATTTTTTCTTTATAAAATTTTAAAAAACTGAAAATTAAAATACAAACCAAACGTCCTCTAAAAGATGAGATTGTATTAAGTCTTTTCTAAGATTGCAAGGGATTTATTTTATTTATATAGGATTGAAATATGAAAATTTTTTGTTAAGAGTGCTTAAATTCACTTATGCGTAAAAAAACAATTTATTTATATGATTTTTACATTTTAAAATGATTAATAATTGTGTGTCGACTAAAAGATACTTGTAACGCAAGTAACCGTTCTGATCAGTGTTTTTGTTGAACCTGTCAGTCTAATCCAAATTTTTAAAGTATTGTGAATTCTAAATATTGAAGTACTCCATTGAACAATCTGATAACAACAAACTCTTTACTCTTGTGACTTTCTAGAGTTGTAACTTACGACATATGATTAGCGTATATTCTACAAAAACGGTTTGGCTCTATTCTCTAGATTATAGTATTATAATCCACTTGGAAGTTGGAAGCACGTTTGAGGAGAAGAAGCTATTGGAACCACTCCTCCTGTAATGCCATTTTTTATAACTTTTTCAAATTTCGAGAAATTATCAACACAACACTACTCTGTTATTTTAAAATACAGCATCGCCATTCATTACGAGATAAGCTCTAGTAGTACTAATTTTCTCCCATTTTTATGGACTTTGACCTGCTGCATGCAAACGTACTTTTCAATTTGCCTCATACCTTCCTACTCTAACATGTAATGCCATTTGCACTGTAAATCACCGCAATTCAAGGCAGAATATAGTTACTCAACACTTTCGAGATTTGTGCAAAACTCGGAAGCATTAAAATTAAAAATAATAGTAATTGTAGTATCAATTAAAATGTCGCATTATAGTATATTCTGGACCCTTAAACTGGTATCTTAAAAACATGATTTGTGCACCGTCTTTATTTAACTTCACTTAAAGCAGTGCTCTTTCTAACACTTTGCTTCATTAGTCCTAGTTTCAACACAACGTAAAGGTTCAACTTATATAGTGCACCATCACTTTGATCATATTGAAAGTTTCTACTTTCAAGACATTTATAAACATTAATTTCACATCCTTAAAAAGTGTTCAAGGATTCCCAGATTAATCCAATTTTTTATCTCAGCCATGTTTGTTCTCTCCTTCAAAGCAGTCCTGTTTGTTTTAAATTTCATTTCGTGTCTTTATTTTTTATTTTTATTCTATTTCCTGTTTTTAATTTTAAAAAAAACCTTAAAAAAAGCCAAAAACAGATTCCTTTATAAAATTTTAAAAAATAAAAAGTAAAATAAAAACAAAAAATACAAATACAAACCAATAAAATCCTAACAAATTCATTCGCATTATCATATACTTTAAGCTTAACATACCCGTATATTTTAGATTGGTCTGAAAGATAGTTACTTATAATTTTAAACATTGACCAACATTTCACCAATAAGTCTTTTAAATTAGTATATGAACAAAACCAGGCACTGATTCATTTTTTTCTACAAGATACACAAACAATTTGATGTTTTCTTGCAGAAACAATTTTTTTCTACTAGTAGCCGGGATATATTCTTAGATATTGATGTTTTCTTGACATGATAAATTCCAAGCAACATTCTCAGGTACTCGTGGACAATTGAATGTGTTCAACATCAGTTATTATGGCATTAAAAGAAAAAATGTTCCAAGAGAGAGATGGGAATGAGTAACATATTTTCAATAGTAAATAATGAGAGAATTCTCTTGCTTAGAATCTATCTTCTCCAATCTCCAATTTCAAATGAATTTATTCAACAGATCAACATAGCACTAAACTGCTTTGCTATTTTCTCATTATTAGCTATACATAGCTACGCAGCAATTTGCCAAGGTAAAAAAAAAAATAAAGTAGATATATACTCCATTCTCTATATTTGAATTAGCCTTCTTTGTATAGCAATTGAAACATACAAAAACAGAAGCATCTAATGCTCGAATGAAGGAGCAAAACCTAAAAGCTGGAACAAAAAAACGTCACCAATTGACAATCAGTAAATGAAAAGTCACCATTTCACTTCAATTCACTTACCCTTTCATCTTCTTCTGTGTCTCACACTCTTCAAGTATCTGAAGGTATATAGTGAGGAGATTCAATATCCATCATGTTGCGCACTGGTTCAGAAAGCACACGAAGTAGAGAAGGTTGTTGATGTTGATCAGTAGGTGTAGACAATCCTGAAGAAGTAGCAGATTCCTCTGACATCAAATTCTGCAACCCAGGTTTCAATTCATTGTTACAAAATCTCTCATACTCAGCTCTGTCTCCTCCTTTTTTCTTCACTTCCACCACAACCAAAGAAGGTGTCAATTCAAATATCTCAGCAGCAATTGTCAATGGACCTTTTACACCTTCTCTAGTACCTTCCAAGCTCACCCTACAGTCCTTCTTCCTCACAGTGAACCTAACCAACTGAGCAATTTCCTCCAATTTCGAAATGATCTTTGAAACCGGGGCCGCGGTCACAAACCTCGCCTCATCCCCTTTCTCCTCAAACAAACCAGAAAGATCAAAACCCGGTGAGAATGAAATTATGTCAAAAGCATTCAGACTCGCTGGCCTTGGCAAAGGAGCAGCATTTCTCCTCCTAGTTTCTATCTCAGAATCAGATTCTGATACAGAGTAATCAGAAACTACAGAGGCAATATCATCATCATTTTCACCAAGGCAATTGTCATCCACGCTACAAAGCCTATCATCCTCAACATAGAACTTAATCTGTTTGAAACCCTTTTTGAACCACCTATTTTCCATGATTTCAGGAATGGCGATTCGGGTTTCGGGCTTGGTATCGAGAAGGCGAATTAGAAGCTTAGAAAGATCAGGGGAAAACCACCTAGGACACCTGAATTCCCCTCTGTAAATCTTCTTATACATTGCCATAACATTTTGATCATGGAAAGGCAAATACCCTGCCATTAACACAAACAGAACAACCCCACAAGACCAAAGATCAACCTTTGCACCGTCGTAGCCTTTCCTAGCCAAAACCTCAGGAGCAACATACGCAGGTGTCCCACAAAAAGTGTGAAACAACCCATCTTGTCTGATTTGATCAGACACCGCGCTCAACCCAAAGTCCGAAACTTTGAGGTTCCCATTCTCATCAAGCAACAAATTTTCAGGCTTGAGATCTCTGTGGTAGACACCTCTGGCGTGGCAGAATCCGACGGCGGAGATCAATTGCTGAAAATACTTCCTCGCAACCTCTTCCTTGAGTCTTCCTTTCGCCACCTTGTTGAAAAGCTCGCCGCCGCGAACGTATTCCATGACGAAATAGATCTTGCTTTTGGTGGCCATTACCTCGAAGAGTTGAACAATGTTAGGGTGGCGGACACGGCGGAGAATTGAGATCTCGCGCTTGATGTGAGCCACCAATCCACCCTTTAGAATCTTCTCCTTGTCGATGACCTTGATGGCTACCCCTTCCCCTGTTTTGATGTTCCTCGCGTAGTACACCTTGGCGAAGGTTCCGTGACCCAATAGCTTCCCGATTTCGAAGCGACCCAGTAACAGATTCGATGTTTCCTTCTTGTTGCCGCTAATGTGGTTCGTCGTCTTCGCAACTACGTCGGCCATTGATGGCCAAATTTTTGAATTTTGGAGCTTGGAAGTTCTATGCTATTTTTTGTTTTTTGTTTTTGTTTTCTGGTTACGAAAGAACAAAGGATGAGAAAGAAACGAAAATGGAGGTGGTGGGTAGTGATTGGCGTGCGTGTATAATTTTGGTTAGAAGTGAGGGAAGGAGGAAGGAGGAAGGAGGGAGGGTGTGGCTTTGATTCGTTTGAGGTTTTCAATGTAAGAGAGAGTATTCATTCACATTCGGCTCATATTCAGCGAGAGAACATGGGAGATGCTTTTATAAGGCTGAGAATATACCACCACTAACTAATTTCCTATTTTTCTTAATATTTCTTTTATATTTTTTAAAATTATGTTTACTTCACTTTTTTTTTTTTTGGTTAGAGGTTAAAGACCTAAAGTAAGAATAACATTTTACTATCAATAATTTCAAATTCTCCTATTAAATATTTTTCTAAATTTTTTTAATGTATTATTTTTATCTTTATATCTAAGATCTTTTAAAAAATATATAGAAATTGGTCTAAAATATATATGCGAAATTTAACCTTTTCCTTTTTATATAATGCTATTATTATTATATTCTTCTTATATAATGTTACTCTTATTTTTTCATTTATTTGATGAGTTAGTTTACTTTCAAATTAGAGAGAGAATCTCACTTTATAATATGAGAGAATGTGGTTTAATTTTATTATTCTTATTTAGTAATTGAAAATTATTTTTGGAATGAAATAAAAAAAAATAACTGCAACTAATTAATTTTCTTAATATGTATAAGTAGGGCTGGAAACAGAGTTGAGCTGTGTATCTAAAATTTAAGTTTGATTTGCTAAAAAAATATATGACTCAATCTTGATTCATTTATTTAAATGAGTCAGATATTAAAAAAAATAACTTGAACTTACCTTGTTAGGTTTGTTTATTTAATTACTTTTTAATAAATAATTTCTTTTAATTTAAATTTATTAATTTTATATTTAATAAATAATTTAATATTCAAATTTAATAAACTAAACAAATTATATACATAGTTTTGATAAACATACAACTTAATTGTATACAACTCGTACAACACAATATTTTATTAATTTTACTAAAAAAAAAAGAAAAAGGAAAACCAACCGGAAGAACTGGAGAATATTAAAATACTCCAATTGTATGAGTTGTATAAAAAATTAGTTGTACACCAAAATTTAGTGATATATGTATGTATTACTCATTAATTTATTTAAAGGAATAAAGATTGTACATTTTATATATTAGCTTAGTACTATTATCATTATTACTTTATTTATATACATAAATAAGTTGCTTACCCATCTTTAATGTCAATTTTATAAAGTTTGGGCTTGACTTATTAAAATATTCGAGCTCAACTTAAAGTTTAAGTTTGTTTTTTTAGTTAAATAAACGAATTTTAGCGTGTATTTAATGAATTGAGCTCGAGTATTTTACGAATAGCTCGGTTCATTTTCATCTCTATGTATAAAAAAATGTTTCGTAGAAAGATTTAAATAAAGGTACAAACAAAATTTTCATAGATGATGTTGTATGGTGGATGGAAGGAGTATTGATTATTTTTTATAGTGTCAAAGCATAAAATACATTTAATTTTCATTTAATATTTACTGTACAAGAAGATATATAGATGATAAATAAAAAGATATAATACTCAAATGATACTTTTTTTATTTTTGTATTCCTACACATTTCAAAATTTACGCTATAGTTTTTTATAATTTAATTTCCTTCCCTATACTTAATATTTTCTACTATATTCTTTAATCTTGACAGCTTATTCATTTTAGTCACTAAATAAATGATATCAACCAAATGAACACAGTACTGAACTTCATTCTCATATAGAAATTAAAAAAAAAGTTATTATATATAATTGTATAGAGATCGAAATTAAATGGTATAAATTAAAACATAAATATTGATACGCGTAAGCATAATTGTACGGTATTAATAAATATCGAAACTGCATGTCTCGATCGACCTGTTTTGATTATACTTTTGTCAAGTACGGGTTTTCCCTACGCGGCTCACAGTGGGGATCTTACTACCCACCTGTCACGCTGATATTTACCTATATACATTTATATATATACTTATATTAATATTAATGATAATTATAATATTAATCATAATAAGATTTTTTTTATTCTAATGTTCTAATTTTATATGATGATGTGAATTAAAATGTTTCACTTGCCTTTTTTATATTGATCTTTAATTTTAATTTGTCTAAAGTATATAACTAAATTATTTTTTTAAAAAAATAATGCCAGTATGCGTTACCCGCCGGTTTCCCGAACCCTAACAAAGATATTAGGTTGGGTTTGAATTTTTTATTCCCACTTATTTTATCCCCGAATTGCTCTCCCCATCGCCATTACTAAATATGTGCTTCCAAATTCTCTTCATCATCATTTTTTTTTGCTTAGTCTAGTATAGGATTATATAAAAAACGTGTGCGTCTTGTAGTTCAAGTGACATAAAGATGAACTCTTTGAGCTCAAAGTGAGAGGTTTGATCTCCAGTGGAATAAAATTAAGAGTAGCGTAAAGTGAGATATATGTTTGATCGATAAAATATATATATAACGCGTGCTGATTTTTGGAATTAGTATCATTTAAATTTATTTCTTGTAGTTCATTGATCTCTTCCTTTACTTGTTATTTTGTAATGAATTTGAGTATCCCTTATCTCCCCATAATAAGATATGTTTATGCTTATCAAAGAAAAATATGTGTAGGTTGTAAAAATCATAACAAAACGTCTTTTAATATAAAGACTAAAAAAAATGAACTTTTACTATACAAGAAATAAACATAAGTTATTAATTTTAAGATAAAATGCATTGAGTACCTTTAAAATTTTAAAAAACTGCAACTAACCCCAAACTTTAAGAAAATATGCACTCCGCACCAAATTTCTGACGGTGTGTAACTATATACATTAACGGAGTATTCATTTTATCTTTCAAAAACAAGTAAACGAAAAAAAGAAAATGAAAACGAGTACAAATTATGTGTGACTTTATTGAGGTCATTCGCAAAAAATAAAATAATAATATAATAATAAGGACTAAATTTACGTTTATTACGTTAGGTTTTTTTAAAACATTTATTTTATTCATATAAACGATAACAAAATCAAATAATGATACTATTAATTGTGATGTAGATAATTGAAAGTAAAGACAATAAAACCTAAAAATGATGTACACATGAAAGGTTAAAACATCATCAAGTATTTAATTTAAAAAAAAAAATTGTTGCGTTTTAAAAATATAAAAACGACATAAATAAAGATACGTGACTAGAAGGTAGTGATGACGGGATTTATGGAAAGAACTCCGATTTTTGAGTGTTCCGGCGGCGCTCCACGACGGCGAGTAAGGGACCTGCAAACACTCTGACGCTCAAGTTTGTTTAGGGTCAGAGTAATTATATTAATTAGATTAATAGTGTACCTTTCTCATTATAATGTGTTGTATTTATAAAAAATTATTAGGGTCTGCAGGTTGTATTTTGGGCCTCAAGAGCCTTGTCTTTGGGTCTAGCCCAATTTTAATAGTAATTGTAATATCGTACCTGACATGGTATTCATAATCAGGATATCTCTTAATTCCGGTCCACAACAAAAACACTATACATTTCCAATTTAGTCGCTTAATATTTTTGTCGTCATTTCATTCCTAAAAAAATGTCCTCAACTTGGTAATTAAAATATTTATGTAATAATTTTAGTCCTTGAATAATTGAAAGCACCACCAAATTGGTTCTCTATTATATTGATGACATTTTAATCTTTCAATGACATAAATAGTTATCAAAAATATTATTTTGGTAATCTAAAAATAATCTCATCACCACTTTAATATAATCTTTAAAAGATCGGAACGTCATCAAATTGATACTCTATTACCTCTTCAATTAATGATAAAACTAATTTAATGATATTTTTAATCTTTTAAACCTTAAAATAATAATAAAAATATTTCAATTACTGAGCTTGTTATATGAACCAAAATGACATTTACTTCTATTTTTAAACTAAATAATGTTGATAAGTTGTATATTTGAACAACTTTTAATGAATCTCAAAAATTGCTAGAAATAAATACTATAAATATAATATGAAAATAATAAAGTAATCATTCATGTATAGAATACAAGTTTATTTTTTTTTAATATTCTCTTGTCATATTATCCGTGTATGATAATTTAATAGACATAGATAAGTTTGTCCTCTTAATTAGTTTTCTTTTTAAAGTTTGAACAATAGTTTTTTTTTAAATTGTAATATGTTTTTATCACTACGTCAATACTTTTATTATAGTATTATTATTTTATCTTTTTATTTGAATGATTAATAAATAAGAAACCAGACTACTTCAATAAATTGTAAAAATTTCATTTACTCTTTCAAATATGTGAAGCCGAAGACAATTTGGATTAGTTTTTGTTTTATTTTTCAATTTTTTTATCAGGATAAAATAATACTGTGGGTGTATGTATGTTTATCTATTTATATGCATGTGTGGATTGTGTTAAGTGAACGTTACACACCGTGAGAAAATTGGTGCGGAGTATATATATTGGTGAAGTTTACGGCTAGTTGCATTTTCTTCCAACCTCAAGATATGTAATGCATTTTACCTTTAATTTTATTATAGTACAAAATAGTTGACAAATAGTTTAGTCTATTCATACATAATTGCATATTAGGAATTAAATATGATTATTAATCGTGTGTATAAAAAAAATTTGCTTTAATAAGATAAGAAGAATATCTCGTACGTCTAAAATTGGGAGCTATGGTTTGCAAAGATTTGTTAGTGACGTTCAATTTTATATCACCGTTGTATTGTATAATTTTCTTATTATTTTATATTCATTTTCTTACGGATTAACAATAAAGAAATAAAAAATGAGATATTTTTATTACAAACACAGTTATTTATTACTTTAAATTAATAAAATATTTAATGTTTGTTTGCTATGGTAATTCAAAGTGTTTGTTAATGAATGATTGATTGTTTTGGTCTCTCACTTTGCAGTTACATGGCGTTTTAGTCTTAACTTGTTAAAATGTCTGAATTAGTCAATAACTTTGCGTTCCATAAGTTACTTTAGTTTCCGACATTAAGTGACACTAACAAAATGCTTATATGAGTGTGTGACACGTTAAGTGCTTATATAACAAGTTATTTGTCACATATGAGTTCACGCAAATGACCAAATGATGTCAATTTGCTTAATCTCCAAAGTTACATGATGTTTTGGGGCTTAAAATTAGGTTATGTTGTAAGTGATTCGAAGGACTAATTGAGTTACCTATTTTGATATTAAGCATAATGACATCATTTTGTCGCTTACGTAGACTCATAAGCGTTAATTAATATGTCATATAGGCATTTTGCTAATAACACTAAGAATTAAATAGACATACTGAGTGCAAAATATTGACTAATTCAGATATTTTAAATAGTTTAGGACTAAAATGTTCTTTAATTACAAAATGAGAGATCAAACAGTACATAATTCGTTTGTTAATATTATTTGGGATAAAAGTATTTCTATTTTTGCTTTCTTGTTATGTGCTCAAAGGGCACGCATTAGAAAAACTGTTTTATATTTTTTTTTTAGGTTTGCACTAAGCTATTATCTTATAGAGAGTGGAAAACTCTAATTATTTTAAGATATAAGATCAATTTATGTCTTTTCAATGAAATTTTTTTAGAAAAATATTTTCAAGATTCAAACTCATTTTAAAATGTTTAAAATACTCAATCATCTATTAATTTCTTACAAATAACATAGATTTAACTCTTTTTAAAAACTAGCTCACAAGGAGAGAGTTGTCTAAAGCCTATCATAGCTCTTATCCTAAGTAACATGGGACTTCTTCTCCCAACACTCCTTCTCAAGTCCAATCGACATTTTTTTTAGCCTTTTTGTTTTTTAAGTTATGATCATCTATCTTAGATCTCTTTTTTTCTTAGACTTTGTGCTCATTTTTCTGTCTGAGATCTTATAAAAGATATCATAGCCCTTATTTTAAACATGTGAAATAAACTTCTCTCCTAATATAATTATATATTAATTTGTTTATATTTTTATTACAAATAAAAATATTTTTTAAAAAACCAAAAGTTATTTATTTCCATCAAATTTCTACGAATGAAAATATTTTTATACCGCTTGAAAGTATAACCAATGAGACACTATATTGTGTTTGATTAATTCTTTTAACGTAATTATCATGAGTTTGGTTTCTTTGTTGAAAAATAATTTTAAAATGATTTTTTTTATATTATTTTAAAATGATTTTTGATGGAGAGAAAGTGAACGGCTATTTCCATTTGGGCACACTGACACATAAGTATCTGGAAGTCTGTAGCTGAACGACACGTGTATATTAATATATGTATTTAGTGCTGACGTGCAGAAATGTAATGAATATGCAAGTAAGCAAATTGGAAGTCGGTTTGAAATTTTCAAATGTAACAGGCTCCCGCCTCTAATTTTGTATTCATCGTGACAACTCTCCACAACTCATAATACAGTTGTGACTCTCGCGTTTTTTCTTGTTACATACCAGCTTCCATTTTGGCTTAGAAAAAAAAAAAAAAGCTTAAAGACAGTGACACGTGTAATATTTTATCTAAAATTTTATAATTATTTGATATAAATGATTTTGTATTTGTACAGTTCAGCCTCAGCTAGTAATCATCAATCCACAAGTGTGTGTTAATTGAAAAGTGAAAGTACTTTTTATTTGAAGAGATATTATTTTATCTGTTAAATGTGGTTGAAATTAGTATCTAGCCAAATTATATATAATAATTGATATATTATTAAAAGACAAGTGATGTTTGGCTAATTGAAAATCAAATATGAACTAAGCTAAGTCATTTAATAATCAAGTCACTTTGTAGCCAATTCTCAAGGTCTTGTTTGATTGTGCACTGTACCGTGCTGCCCTCACCTTGATAGATCGACCCACTCTATGACTTTGATGACATTGAGTCATTTTAGCCAAAGTTTTGAAACTTGCAAGACTTGTATACTGTATCGACCTCACCTCCCTATACACCCCCTCTCATCTTAATAAGTTTAATCAAGTGCTTATATCGTCTTGACACGATATGACAATACCACATGATCACTAACTCCTATACAACAATTAATCAGCACCTATATGTTTTATCTTCCTCATTATGACAAGCATAATTACCCCCAAAGGCAACCATCACACACATGGACAAAGTTAAGACATCATGTATAAATACTCAACCTCTATGTTGTATGTTATCTAAACAGAAAGCTTTAGGTCTAGTAATTATGATTGCAAGATGATCTGCCGCATTCGAAACGCCTAATCTAAGTTAGAAAAGTATCGTATCAACCTCACCTTGACTATGCAAGGCCTCATATCGGCTTGACCCTTGTCCTACTTCAATTAGATGTCACCTCACCCTAAATCTAATGACTTTTATCACGCCAACAATGGTCCATCCCCTCATTTTTGACTTGCCAACCGGGTGTTTATTTAATTTATGGTAATTTATGTTAATTAATGAAGATGACCCGAATATGCATTACCATGTGTCAACCTTGGCTCACAAAAGCGAGGACTCGGGTCATAGAGAAGGCGTACTCACTTAAAGCTTCTTATAGAGTTTGCACGGGAGATTACCTCCATCATATGAGCTATGAAACTTAATTTGCGTGAATACTATTTTATTTTAATTATTTTGTTACAATTACAACACACGTAATAATAACATGGTAAATTGAATTATAAAGTGCGTGATTGAATTCACCCAATTTATATATAGAAGCATAAAATAGTTGCTTTATAAATTAGTGCCTCGTAACAGAAAATTTTCCAATTTATAGGTGAAATTAATCCTAAACAAACATTTACTAGTATATTTGCAATATGCAAGATTGATCGATATGCCAAAATCAAAAGTGCATTCTTCAGTCAAAGCCAAAGTCAAATTAAAAAAAAAAATGTTATGCATCGGCAGATAATGACGGATCATAGTCACTTTAGTTAATCACATTGTAATTACAAGGAAGCAATTCATCATCAGACATCAGGTCACGCGGTGGATTGAAAGGAAGGAGGAATTATGCTTGAGCTTCTTATAGAGTTTGCACGGGAGATTACCTCCATCATATGAGCTATGAAACTTAATTTGCGTGAATACTATTTTATTTTAATTATTTTGTTACAATTACAACACGCGTAATAATAATATGGTAAATTGAATTATAAAGTGCGTGATTGAATTCACCCAATTTATATATAGAAGCATAAAATAGTTGCTTTATAAATTAGTGCCTCGTAACAGAAAATTTTCCAATTTATAGGTGAAATTAATCCTAAACAAACATGTACTAGTATATTTGAAATATGCAAGATTGATCGATATGCCAAAATCAAAAGTGCATTCTTCAGTCAAAGCCAAAGTCAAATTAAAAAAAAAATGTTATGCATCGGCAAATAATGACGGATCATAGTCACTTTAGTTAATCACATTGCAATTATAAGAAAGCAATTCATCATCAGACATCAGGTCACGCGGTGGATTGAAAGGAAGGAGGAATTATGCAGTGCGACGCAATGTACAAAGTCAACTATGTGGTCGGCTCTGATCATCACACGCAAAAATAATATAATACTAACATATACAGCTTAATTAGCTTAACATAATTAAATTTTGTTAGTTAGTTGAATTGACCTCCAAATTAGTGGGGGTGATGCATCTTCTACTGCATCGTTATATAAATGAATGGTTGTTCCACTTTTAAATAAACTAAGAATAACTTATAATTTATGACATGTGATCAACAACGATATTCCATTCAAACTTGAACGGAACAAATTAGTAAAAAAAAAATATATATAACTCAAAAAAGTCCAGCAGTTTGATGCAAATGATAATTTGAACTAATATAAGTATGTATTTCATATATTATAGGAATACTATAAATCAAGTGAAAGATAGCACCTAACTAGTTTGTTTATAAAAAAATCAAATATAATATATAAATGCTAAATAATTTAAAAATAAATTAATCGATGAAGTTTCGACGCTATTGTATATATCTCATTAACGAACTTAATTTATATTGTGATGTGATATAGGCTCAACGGTTATAAAAGAATTAAATTAAATTGTAAAGGTAGATTCTTCAAAGAAATTTAAATTAGTTTGTATAACGATGAGAGAAAAATCCATGGGCAGGAGAAGCTGTCATGATGAGAACGAAAAAATGTGAACGCTGAGAAAAACAAAATTTGCTAGAAAAATCTAAACAGCCATGGAAGGGGAGATTTAATTTGGTGTCGGATTTGTTATGATGTATCCTTAATCCTCTTATCTTTAGTTTCCTGTTGGTTGAGGGGTATGGGCTTAGCTTGTTCTTAATTTATTTGGTGCATGTTTGTATCGATGTGGTAGAATTGATTTTTAACTTAGTGTTTGGATACACGTTTGGTGAGCCCATACGCGCGTACAAAAGATGCAAACGTGAGTTCAGAATTTGTTTGTCATATTTGGTTGCTCAATGGAATCACGTATAAGGCTCACAGACGTGGATCTAGTTAACGCTACTTGAAGTAGTTTCCGCATCTAGTGAATCGCATTTCCTCGTATATTTTTTCTTCATCTCAATTTCACCCCTTTCTTCTTCTCCAAAATCAGAGCATTTTACCCTTTCCTTCTTCTACACAAATTTGTTTTATTTTGGATTTCAAAATGGAATCATTGAAGTAAATCGGTGGCTTTAGATCTGTAAAAAAAATGTTGAAGATCGAGATTGGGAAAAAGAAAAAGAAAGAGAGAGGTTGAAGAAGATGGTCAGAAGTTGAAGGTTGATGAAAACCAATAAAAGGTTGAAGATGCTAGAGTCCGAAAAATTAAAGATAAGTTTGAATGTGTGAAAAAGTAGTGGTTAAAGATGGGTCTAAAATCCTCTACGCTTTAACCAAGATATAAAAAAAAAAAAAACTAAACTTGATATGGGTTTGGTGAATATCACAACAGATAAAGGGTTATTTCAGCAATTGAACACAACTAAAATTAATTATGATATAAAACATCCAAACAATATTTCAAATAAAAATCACGTTATTTTAAAGTTACATTTTCTTGAAATCAATTTTAAAATATCACGTTAATTCAAACTCAATTTTACAAACGCCAATCCAAACACACACTTAAATGATTGTGTTAATTGATTATAAGCAAAATTGATTCTAAGCGTAACTAATTTACGTTTAAAAAATTAAAATAAAAAAATTGATTATAAGAGAGAATTATGTTTGGATACTCTTGTCAAAACTTAAGTTTTGTAATGTAAATATGATTCATAATTGATTATGGAGAAATAGAAGCAACAAAAAGTTACTTCTCGCATAATTTAAGTTTTGTATCCACAATTAAGTTTCACATAAATTTGCCAAACATGATTTTTTAATTAAAAATAATTCTGATTTAAGGCAAACCATGATTTTGATAGTGCATTTACTAAACCAAACATGCACTTATAGACCAAACATGATTTTTGTCTAGTCAAAGGTATTATTGTTTAAACGGAACAATAACGTATTACTTGAACTGATTATTTATTTGTGATTTAAATTTGTCTTTAAATATTAAGAAATAAGATAGTGCATGTTTAAAAACAATTATTTCTAAAGAAATAATCGCTTATTTTTCAATAATTCTCTTTAAAATAAACTAATTCAAACCTATAATATATAGATTACACCTGTACTATGGTTTGTGTCCGAGATGTAAGAGTGATGTAAAGAAAAATATGTTATATGTATAAGATATATTAGTTGTTTTTTTTCACAATATTCTTTTTTATTTTTTATCTTCTCGTCTAATAATCTGTACAATAATTACACAATTTTTCATCATATTTTGTAGAAAATATATATTTCAGGGATTTGTTTTTTATTTCAGTTATTAAAGTTGTTATAATTTTTTTCTAGAGAGATCCAAGATTTGGGAGATAGGGTATAGAAATCCTCTTATGCATGGCCTTTAATTTAATTAGCTTTTAAAATCAATGTAGTTTGGTCAAAAAAACCGCTTGCTGAGATTAAGAGTATATTTACTTTATATTTTTATTTGTTGTAAATATTTTTTATTATTTATAGGTGTTTAGTATAAAGAAAAGAGGAGATTAAAGAAAAAATAATGTTGTTGTGTAATTCATAAGTGAATAAGATAAATTTTACAAAATACTCAAAATAAATATTAGTTATTTTTACTTATTTTCAATATTTATTATATAAATCTCAAAAATAAGAAAAAAAAAACAAGATAAGAGATTTGTATTGTAATTGTTTATAAAATCAGAAAATAATAACAAAAATAAAAAAATGAAAAGTAAAAAACCCTTATGTTTTGATTTCCACTAGTGCGCTGCTAGGAATACCATCATACCAAGGGAGACTAGTACCTGAATTTTCACTTGAGATAAATCCATCAACTCTCAGAAAAATCATACCGGTTCTAAAGCCTCTTAGCAGATATGACACTTATTTTTTATGTAAATTTTTTTGGAGAAGTGTTACTTACAAAGCTCAGTGAGTACTTGTCTATGTTTCCTATTTACGTCGTTTTGTTTGTTCAATTAAATCATTCCCTTTGCTTTCGTTTTCTGTGTTCTTTTTTGTATTAGTTTTGCATCCCTCCTTGCTCCCACTGCAGCTATTAAGGTTTCTTAAGAGAAGTAGATTCAGTGCACTATACTGCAAAGGTATGGACTTAGGATAGTTTAAAACTTGGAAACTACGATTTTTGTTCCTCATTTTACTTCTAAAAAATAATAAACAGTAGTACTATATACAATGCCAAAATTTGAATCATCCAACCTTTGCACTTTTGCAGTAGTATGGTGCATTGGAAAGCCTGCAATCGTTAACAAATTTTCATAATGTTTCTTTCACAAAAGTAAAGAATACTAGTATCATGCTATTTTTCTGTGAAACCGTTTCACGACCTTTGAGATAAGACCCAAAATTGAAACATTTTTTATTCAAAAGTCATAAGTACGCAGCCACTTACGAAGGGAAAGGAAAAACAGTGGCAGAGAATTGAGATTCCTACCCATAAAGCTATAATCCAAAATAACATGTCTATTATCAATCATGTTTCCTGAGAAGCATAAACGGTATTTGAGTCATTGATTAATGATATTTGATACAACACAGAGAATCCTCAATTGGTGTAGAACGGCAATGGTGAAGGATCTTCAACCTTTGGATTGATAGAGAAGCATGTCTCATCTTCTGGGGTTTGTATAGATACAGTTATTGAATGGAACATATGTTGAAATTTTATCACTTTCAAAGACATTTTTCTTTCAAATTAAATTTATTGTTAGTTTACAGAAAAACTGAGATGAAGAATTAGCTTGAATGGTACAGTTGGATTACATAGTTTCAGCATCGATCCGAAAGAGCAAACTGGAATGGTTGCAGATGTGGAGAATAGAAATAAGGAAGAATGACTTTAGTCCCACATTGCTCGTGAAGCCACTCGGAAGAGTTGAATTAAGGTATATAAAGAGACCCACATATCGGTTGTAAGTGTCTTTGCGCTTGGGGCAATGACGCAGCTTATGAGGTTCTAACCGAGGCGCGTCTATTGCTGGTTGAAAACTATTTCCAAACCCCCTCTTAGGCCTGGGTTTGGCCCTGGCCTTCGAGAATTTCTGGAAGGGCTCCCTTAGGGGTAAAGCCCTACAATGAAGTCTAAAAATTTTTGGTTTTGCAACATGTTAAGTTTTGTTACCATAGACCAACTCGTTGGCCCATTGCAAGTATGTTAAAAATTTGAATATGTGGCTCTAAAATAAGGTCACACGATGCCTTTTTCAGTTGTGTAGTTGTTTGCTCTGTAAAGTTAAATTTCACATGTATATATAAATATTAGTTTTTTTATATTTTTGAACTTTGTACAGGTAAAACCAAAATTAAGTATGATATAAATATAAATTGAATTAAATATGAAATGAATCAATTATAGGTGTATTTATTGTCACTCGCTTTTTATCTTTTAGTCAATGAAATTAAAATATCAAATTTTATATTGTTACAATAGAAAAAAAAGTGATAATAGATTAACTTATTATTTATATATTAAATATTTTTAATGATAAAATTTTATTTGTTTCATTGTTTTAATGATAAAACTCTTAATAATATATAAATATAAAATTTTATTTGTTTCATCTTTTTAATGATGGAAGATTTAGAATTATTCAATAAAATATTTATAATTTGAGGAAAACTCAATAATAATATATAAATATAAAAATTGTATAATTTTTAATTTCTGTTCCGTTGTTTGTAACAACAGAGGATTTAAAATTATTCACGGGAAACTGAAAATTAGATAGGATGAAAATTAAATATTTCAGTTTCTTCCGGGAAATAATTTTTAATTGACCAAATCGAGTACTGTTTTAAATAGCGGGTCCTTAGTTCGAATTCCTGTAAATGCACTTTCGTATGTAAAAATGATTTTTAATTATATGGGACTAGGAACATATATTAAATTAGCACTATTTACTATTTAATCAGCGGGTCCTTAGTTCGAATTCCTGTAAATACACTTTTGTATGTAAAAATGATTTTTAATTATATGGAACTAGGAACATATATTAAACTAGCACTATTTACTATTTAATCAATTGATTTTAGTTAGGTATAGTAAGTATTAGCAAAGTAACAACATAGGATTTGATGATTAAATAAGTTAGCCTGTGGTGAGTACTAATGGTACGAGTGCTTAATTTTCCTAGTGATGTTTCGAGTTAAAAACTGTAAAAAAAATAAAAAAATTAATCCCTCTTTTTCTAAATAGAAGTTACTTTTAACTATATTACCATAACTAAGAAATAAAAGTTAACTCATTAAATTTGTCTAAAAAATAAGATTTTTTTAATTATACCGCTAAATAAATGTTAATAAATATTATAATTTAATTAATAAGTTTTTCTCTTTTTACTGTGTTTTTCTCTTCATTATTAATTAAATATTTAAAAATTATAAAAATGATAAAAATAGAAATTATTCATAATAAACTAGTTGGTGACCTATATTTAGAACTAAAAAATTCTTCTAAAAAGTAATTTATATTTAAGACCGTAAGAGTACCGACTAAAGACTCATTTAAGATAGATACTCGATGTTCTTATCAAAATTGATGATTAATTAGTAGGGTCTTGATATATAGTGCCCTAAGGGCACTAGTTAAGGTTATTAGAATTAGAAAAATAATCATAAGAGCACATTGTTCCGTCTCTCAGAAATACAAAAAAACTACATATTTCAATATCTTTTTATTATATTTAGGTTCTTATATAGTGCCTTTAGAGCACTAAATATCATTTGCCTAATTAATATATATGATTTCATTTACTTCTACACTCTCTTGGACTCTATCTCACTTTTAGATTCATAGTCAATATTTACTTTATAGCAAACAGAATGCAGGGTGGAGTTACCTTGTGGTATAGGGCTTTGACCCTTTTATTGTGAAAAAAATTAATAACCTGTATATAATTTTTTAAAATATTAATAAAATTAAAACATTTGAGGTAATTGGTTTTTTTTAAAAATTTAATCTATTTAAGTCTTTTATTTAGTGATCTAAAAATTTTGTGCTAATTTTGCCTTTACAGTATAACAGTACATAAAGAACAGAATATAAGTGCAAGCATTCCATGAAAAGGGTTTGAAATTATCAGGTTGTAAAATTTATAATTGCTGATCGAAAACAGAGAAAGAAAAGAAAGGACAAATGTTTGGATTTGAGTTAAAATATTTGGATTGGAGTTAAATGTTCTAAATATACACCCTGCTCTTATATTGCAGAAGGAAAATGTTTTTCTTATGACCATTTTCCTTACCTCCATCCTACGTTTATATTAAAATAATAATATCTTTATTTTTTTTTAAAAAATGCAAAAATTATGTAAATAATTAAAATATTAATGATGTAATAAGGGTGTAAGAAAAAAAGTGTAAAAAAATCAACACTGATTACGAAAGTAGTGCTAATTTCTTCTGCTAAAATTAATATTTATATCCTCATTTCTACACCATATCCGTGAGCATTATCTCTTGTTCTAGAATGTGAAATGCCTTATAGTTAAATACAATTTCCAGTTATGCCTCGTACAAATTATATAAATACATACATATATATGTGCAAGTGATAAGTAAAAAAAGTAAGATTCCGGAAATGAATGACACCATACTAAATATTCAAATTTAGTTGTGGGGGGGCATAACAACCTCTGCTGAGTGCTGATGCAGACGTACACTAATAAAATGAGTTTTTTTTTCACATACCCGTAACTGAAGACCACAATGGTATCAGCTTTCAGGTAGGAATGTAGGTTAGTATTTCACAATTTTACAATTACTCCATATCTCAGTCACTATGTTCAATACATTATTTATATTTAAAATCTGATGAGTTGTCATTCTTTTGAAATTCTGCTTTGGATGTTTGTGGATTAGGTGATACCATCCGCACTATTTTACTGTTCCTGTGTTCCAAACAGGGATTATGAACATTAATTTAATCAGCATATAATGACAAAAGAGAGACTCCAAAACCACGTGCCAGAGCAGGTGAGAATAGCCATTAGCACCTGGAATTTGTGGAGCAAGCTACTTGCCAACTTCCAAATCCATTACATTGTTTTTTTTTTTGGGAAGGTCTAATTACAATGTATTTTTTAACCGAGCAGGTGACTAATGCATCTTTGTCCTGTAATTTGTCCTTTTTGTGAATGAAGATATCTTATATTGATTCATTTGAAATAGTGAAATACAATTCCCATTTTACTTCAAATTCTATATATATTATGAATATTTTATTTCATAATATTGAATAGTATTTTACTTTGATAAGTTAGTTCCACCCCATATTCTTACTCATCCTAAAAATCTATAAGCTTAGGTCAATTTGGTTTTTTCCGAGAGTCAGGGTGGTGAACGGGAATTAATTTTGGGTAGGTGCCTTTTGCTTTTTTATCACCTAGGGACATAGTGTTTCTTTCTGCATATAACATGTGCAAATAAATTCTATAGGTAATGTTTACCAATTGAGGGAGCCATAAAAAACGACACTATTGACTGATGAGAAGTCAGTGGAAGACTGGGCCTTACTGAGTCAAGTCAAGGCCATTGTAATTAGCATGTGATTTGTTCTTTCTTCAAATTTGGTTAACTCTATATTGCAAATTAACCAATCCTACATAGCAATCAATTTGGTTTCTAACTGCTTGTCTTATAGCTCTGGCAATCAATCTACTAGGCATAGTCTAAACCAGAAAAACTGGATTAGTCAAAAGAAAAATTTAACACTCTTGACCATAATTGTTCTCCCATCACTAATAATCCAAGAACCACTTTATCAACTGCTTCTCAAGTACAATGTAGGATTTGTATGCTCTAGGTTGATTAGTCTAGAAGCTAAATTGCACTTATGACTGTAATTAATTATTTAACTAGTAGGGTAAAGGAAACACCATTCCTACTAGTTTCAAGAGTAAAGGGTGTGTTGAAACTTCGAGCATTTTCTCAACTATGTCAAAAGCTAAAACAGTGTACATACGAACTAAACAACTAAAAATTGCCAATTTCCTCTTGTTCTGACATCACAACAACCTTTTTCACCCAAAAACAGGATTCTGGCCTATCCCTTGAAGTCTGTACTCTGCAACTCATGTAGTCAAATTTCAAAACATTATGATGGCTAATGTAAACAACTGAAACAAAATTAATATGAATAGTAATAGTTTTTTTTTTTTTTTTCAAACATCAAAGCATACAGAAATGGTTACAACCGTATAAATCCTTCTCAAGACATTTTATATGCATGTCAAAATGTAATTACCACAACTCAAAGTTTGGCCAAAAGATAAAATTCCACTCACATTCGAACTAGCTCCTTTTCTGTAATCTGTAATTGTGTCTAAACATAACCACTTTCTTCCAAGTTTTTGTCAGTCATAGTTAATCAAGAATACGGTAAAATATATTTGTGTGAAGTGGAAAATTTGATGATTATTTGTGATGGAGGGCATTTGAAGCAGAGTCTGAAAGTAGTTGGTAGAAGCACAAGGGATTGTCAACTGCGGTCAGGGTTGGAAAATTTATTGCATGCCGATCCAAGCAACTCTAGCATTACATCATCTGCTTCTCTCTATTCATCTTTCTAACCTTCTCAATAGTAACCATATTTAAGAACTGGGACCCCATCGCTTTCAGTCCCCCTCATATCTATTTGAGTTCACATCCATATTAAATATACTGTTTTATTATTATAATTTATTTCTTTAATTATACCACCCCCCAATTGCAAACTTCTCCTCACTAGTCAATCCATAAGCAATCTTTGTATTCTAATAAGATATTACCAACAAAGTTGAGTACAATTAGAAAATAGTTCAATCTTTTGCATCTGGTTAAGGGTTCGAATTGTAGTCGTCTTAATAAAAGAAGTTTTGTTGAAAGAAAAAAAAAAAAAACTCACTTCCATATAATCTCATTACCTTTAAATGTAGTGATTAGCTAGTCTTCACTCTTCACTCTCTGAGTTCAATTAAAATAGGCTGAGACTATATAAAAAAATGATATTAAAAATTTATGATTGAGTGTTTAAAAATGCTATTTTATTTTTTCTGGGAAGTGATATTGTCACTCCTAAAATTCTATTGCTACTCTTTTTGAAATATTTTTTAAATTTAAATTATATTTTTAACCAATCAAATTAAAGTATTAATAACTAAATATTATTAAAATATTAAAAAAGGAGTAACAATAGAGTTTTTGAAGTGACAATATCAATTCTCTTTTTCCTAGACAAGAATTATATACTCGACTAACTTCATAGCAAAATTTTTTACCATGGTCTTGCTGACTGAACAATGTATTTTTAGGATATTTATTAAAATTAAAAAAAATCATATACATTATTTTATTTTTTAAAAATAAAAAAATTATATATTTTAATATTTTTTTACTATATTTAATTTCTTAAATAATATCTTTTAAAACAGTGTCTAGCATTTTTCTTTCACAGTTTCACCATGGGCAATAACTTCAGAGAAGAAAGAGTTAAATTTGAACATTGACTGCATCAGTACATTTTCATTTCAGTAAGCGGCGATAATAAAGCTCTCTGTCTTGAGTTGAAGAAGTTCATGATGTTCAACAGTCAACACACCTCATCGTACAGCTTCCATTAAATTCTCTTTCACCATCCTTCCTTAAGTCTTAACCATTGCTGACGTGCCGTTAACTCCTCCGTTAAACCATCTCTGACGCCGTTTGTATTTCCCACTTCACTATAACCGCGAACTATCCCACTACGCCAACAAGTCAACAACTATTACACCATACTCTGTTACTTCCCCCGTTTCTCATTAGCTTCCTTTGCCATAAAACAGGACACGAGTTTGAGAAGCTGCAGCTAAGACAATGAAGCTCTTTTGCAGATTTTTCATTGTCCTTGCGCTTCTTGCTCTCGTGGAATCTTCATGTGATACCGGAGACCAAAACCTCGTGTCAAAGGCCTTCCAATCTGTCTCTGGATTCAACGCTTCCTGGTTTCAAAACACAGGTTCAAACTGTTCCAATGCTCAGATTTCGAAGATAGAGCTTCCGTTTAAGAACCTGAGTGGGAGTATCTCGTGGAGGTATCTGAGGAACATGTCCGAATTGCAGATTCTCGATCTGTCTGGGAATTCTCTGCAGGGTCAAATACCAAACTGGTTCTGGGCAAGCTCCACCTTATTGGTACTGAATCTATCCAAGAACAAGTTCGGAGGAAGCATTGCGTTGAAACCCACTTCACAAAATGGTTCCTTTTCATCACTCCAAATGCTCAATCTCTCCCACAACAGGTTCACCAATCAGGTTCACCTCTCTGGTTTCTCAAACCTGAAAAGTCTCGACCTTTCGCACAACAATCTAGGAACTTTACCTTCCGGGTTCGAAAAACTCACGAACCTAAACCACCTCGATCTCTCAAACTGCAACATCGAAGGAAACATTAAACCCATTTCTTCCCTTACCTCACTCACCTACTTGGACTTGTCAAACAACACTTTGAATGGTAGTTTCCCTACTGACTTCCCTCCCCTGAACAACATCAAATTTCTCAACATTTCTCACAACAGCTTCAAAGCAAAAGTTACCTTAGACAGGTTCAAGAAATTCGGTAAATCAGCGTTCATTCACGCCGGAAGCAACTTCAATTTCAACTACTACAAGGCATCGAAGACGCCGAAGCTTCATTCAGTGGAAAAACCAAAACCCATTCACGGGGAGGAGAAGAAGAAGAGACAGATAGAGAAACATAAGGCGAATCCGAAAAGGAAAAGGATGATGATTGTGGCGGGAGTGTCGTGTGGTTCAGCAGTTGTGGTTGTGGCGTTATGTGTTTTAGGGTTGTGCGGTTACAGAAAGAGGCGAATGGCGAAGAGGAACAAATGGGCAATTTCGAAACCGATGGGTATGAGCAATGTGAAGACGATGATGGAGAAATCTGGGCCGTTCGCATTTGAAACGGAGTCAGGGACATCGTGGGTGGCTGACTTGAAGGAACCTTCTTCCGCCGCAGTCGTGATGTTCGAGAAGCCGTTGATGAACCTTACTTTCGTCGACCTTATCGCTGCCACGTCACACTTCGGGAAGGACTCTCAGCTAGCGGAGGGTAGGTGTGGGCCCGTGTATCGAGCTGTGTTACCAGGAGACATCCACGTGGCAATCAAGGTCCTCGAGAACGCCAGAGACGTTGATTATGATGACGCTGTTGCCACCTTCGTTGACCTCTCCAAACTCAAACACCCCAATCTCTTGCCCCTCTCCGGTTACTGCATTGCAGGTACTCCTACCCTACCCTACTTTTCTTTTCTTTTCTTTTACGTTTTTTTTTTTTTTTTGTTTAACATATCGTTCCAAAATTCTGATTTTTATAGCAGTGTCCTTTATTGTAACCTACTCTCATTCAATGCCTTCACGGGTTTAATTTTTTTGCTATGTCCTACTCAATAATCCTATCCTGTAACAATTTCTCTGCCTAAAAATCTAGCACTCGCTATGATTACGTCTGGAAATTCATGTATGTATCAATTTTGAACAGGACCTAATTCTGAAATTTTGAAATTAAAACTGAAAACAACATGCTTTTTAATTTTAATTTAAAAATTTAAAATTTTAAGTATATAGTTTCAAATTAATGAGAAGTTTAGCGGTAGTACTTCTGAGTTTTGTCTAAAGTGATGGTGTAGGGTAATAGAGAATTAATTAATTAAGTTTTGTTATTAAAGAGCATAACAATATCAAATTGACATAATTAAATTCTTGTGTTTATATATATTTGCATTTAATTTTTATTTATTTATAAAAATTTAGGGAAGGAGAAGCTGGTATTGTACGAGTATATCGCAAACGGGGATTTAGGTAGGTGGCTACACGAGCTACCTACGGGTGAGACTAACGTGGAAGATTGGAGTGGTGACACGTGGGAGATTCAAAACGGCGTCACTTCGCGTGCCTCATCCCCTGAAAAGATGGGATGGCCAACACGACACCGTATCGCGGTTGGGGTAGCGCGTGGGCTCGCTTTTCTCCACCACGCGGGGTCCAGGCCCGTCGTCCACGGCCATCTGGTCACTTCCAACGTCCTTCTCGCCGACGACTTCGAGCCCCGAATCGCCGATTTCGGCTTCCGGAAAATCGGGCAGGACGCCCCGAATTGCAGCACCGAGACGGACGTGTATTGTTTTGGTGTGGTGCTCATGGAGCTTCTCACGGGGAGGCCAGGTACGGCGGAGACGGTGGTTTGGGTGAGGAAGCTGGTGAGGGAGGGTCAAGGGGTGCGGGTGCTGGACGATAGGATCCGACTCGGTGGTGGTGACTCGGAGAATGAGATGGTAGAAAGCCTCCGAGTCGCGTATCTCTGTACGGCCGAGTCACCGGGGAAGAGGCCCACTATGCAGCAGGTATTGGGCCTTCTCAAAGATATTCATCCCAGAAACGGACTCGACTGAGTTGACTCGTCCACTGAATCGTTCTCTTTTTGTTTCTTTTTTGAAGTGTTTCCGAGTCCACGCGACTCGTGAGTGTTGGAGGCCTAGCCTCGATGATCAGTAATTCCTCGTTGCATAGCTATTAGCTGCTGGCATTTTGGATCATGTTTTTGGTTTTTTTGTATTATTATTATTTTTTTAAATTTTAATATTTATACCTATGATCCATCTAGGATGATTATGATTGCAATGTATATAGCAAAAAGTTCAGGGGGTAAAAAAAGAAAAAGAAAAAGTGAAAAGGTGGAGAAAATGAAGTGGGGTAGGAAGGCTGAGAGTGCTGTTGTGCTTGTGTGTGTAGTATCTTTTTTGTGGTGAGCATGCATATTGGGCAGGGAATCCCACTTATTACTTGTGCTCTTCTAAGAGGGCCTTCCATCATTTTTATTCTTTAATTTAACCCTTTTGTTTATTATTTCAACTTTATTTATTTATTTTGTTTTACTCTCTTTTACTTTGTCCCCTTTTGCTTTATTCTCTTGTGTGTTGTGTTAATTTATTACTCTACCTTAACCAAAGAATATCCTCCCAATGCTTTTGCATGTCAATTTGATGCAAGTTACGTGTTTGTTAAATTGAAACAGAGGGACCATGTGCCGTGTGTGAGCATCACGTGGGGTCCTTGCTCTTTTGATCTCAATTCTCGTTATAATATAAGAGTGATTAGTGTAATCTTCTTTTGTCAATATTGTACGCTAATTTCTCCTTGGTAGGGCGAACTGCGGTCAATTACTGCCTTTGAAAAGTTGCCTAGGGTATGTTGTTTATCATGATTAAATGGTTTTCAATATAATTTCATCGAATATTTCATTATGGGGATCATTCAGACATCATTATGAATGAATATGAGAATAAAATACTACTTGTTTGTCCACCAACATTATATATTAAAAATTAAAAATTCTATGACAATGCATTTCAAAATATTCCTACAAAATTGTTATCAGGTGCTTGCCATTTGCATTCAATTCTAGTCATATTTTTGGCTGTCCATTGTTGAACTAGCATACAGCTCTAGTTGTATCGGGTAGTTCGTTTATGTCAAATTAATTTGACTTCTATTGCCGTATATACATTTATAAAATCTTGGGTCGTTGACAATTTATATAGATAGAGCAAATGGGGAATTTCAGTACCATGTAGGTTTCACATTTTGTTTCTTTTTTCCTTAAATTTCTTGTTTCTATTAAACTCAATTTTAACCAACATCAAATTTATGAAATCACGTTTTAAAATCAATTTTAGTTTAATTATTCAAGTACCTTAGAGACTTCTACTATTGCTCTCAAACTAGGTTCTTGTATTTATAGAGGTTTTCTATTTTTCAAACTACTCAATGTAAGACATTAAGCCCTATCCATTTCTCTCTTTTTTATATTATTCAATGTGGGACTTTAGTTTGAATGAATACCCACTATGGCACAATACTTATAATTTAATCACTCCACTATAATCCTTATCTGATGTATAATTATTCAAGTCACCATTCTGCGCTAAAATTTTGTGTTATTGTGATGAAGATACTCAAACTAAGTTATCGTATATATAGAGGTTTTTTATATTACTCAATGTGAAACTTTAAGTTGTATTCACTTGTATGAGACTTTAGTTTGAATGAATATCCACTATGGCACAACACTAGTATGACTATTTACTTTTCCCATAATTCTCATAATAGGATATTGTAGACTTGGCTCTTAGTGCATATGATTATCTTAGGATTTGGGTCTTTGGCTCCGTAAGCAAGACAACATGTAACCTTAAGTCATCAATTGTCACTATAAAAGGCTAAAGACAACTCTATACTAGTTAATAATTAACATTATATTTTTTATAGTGTATTGTTATTTTTAAAGATATTTCTCTAAATCACATTTGACGAGATTCATATACAATTTTTAGTATATCGTTCACCTACCACCTTAAAATCGTTAACTATTTATGATCGTGGCTTCACTTTCAGACAAAGCACAACATTTCATAACACAAAGTTGTGACTTCTGAATAATTTGGATCCATACAAACATTTAAACTTGCCCTATATAAGTATCCAAACTAAAAGCAAAAATCTAGCTCTAGATGTTCTAAAAAAAATGATATATCCCTATATAATTCCACAGAAATTTCAAAAAAAATAAAATCCAAAAAACAATGAATAAAACCATAGTGTAGTATTCTATGCCTGGCTCTCACATCTATGTGTTTTTTTTAATTAAAAGCAGCTTTTTTTTTTGTTAGTGAAAGTGTACTCTATGAATTTCAGCTAAAGAGTTTTTAAAAAAAAATTCACACTCCGAATCATCAGGCCAACTTGACCAAGTTATCACTGACTAGCAGTGTGTTTCTTAGCCTCCCTTTCTCTTTATATTTTTCTTTCTCAAAGCTGAGTGAGAAAGTTCAGCTGTAGAACTCCATCTTCATTTTTTTTTTCAATAAAAATCGTACTAGTTCAGAATTTACGTGATTTATAGCTATCAGTCAGCCTATTTTCTGTCAAAGATAAGTACTCCATTGAGTAGTATACCAATTTATTGCCAACATAATTTTTTTATTGACGAAACACACACTACTCCTACTCCTAAATCTATTCGGATCAAACCCCTCTCCTTATGCCACTTGAGTTACACACTCTCGAGTTATTGCCAAATCATCATGAAGAAAATATTAAATAAATAATGCTTTCCATAATTTATTAATGTAAGTTACGTTGTGCATGACCAGGTCGATTATAAGCTCCATATTTGCCGGAATAATATTACAGTACAGCCAAAGTGCAGATCACAGATAATATGATTCATTTTGTGGGGAGTAAAAAGTTGATATATATAAGACAGTCATATCTGAATTCTGATATAACATGGAAGTGGAAGTGCTTCAGTATTTGGAGTTCTTTTGCCTTTTGCTTTTATTGATGTTTCCAAATATGCTACAAATCTCAAATCTGAGTCATTGCTGTATCTCACTTTACTATTTTTATTGTTATGAAAGATTTTCGTGGGACAGTACAGTTGCTTTTGACTGAGTGAAAAACTGATGATTGAAGAGTTAAGATCATAATAAGATTTAATTTGCTGAGAGTGTTAATTGCATCCTTGTCATTGTGAGCTAAGTTAAGCATCTTCCTTTCTTGATTAAAGTTGGAGGAGCAGAGTACAAGGGAAGGGAGTTATTACTTATTAGTTAGTTCACAGAAACAGAACTTTCTCCCACTAACACAATTTGGATGACTGAATGAGAGAAAATAAGAGGAGAAATAAGTGATTATAGAAAAAAAAGAAACAAAAGAAAATAAATTTTAAATATAGGTTTTGGAAATTAATTTCTAAAATTGACTTGAAAAATTCGGCATTTAATTTCTTTAAACGATAAAATATCACTTTTAAATATTAATTTTGGAAATTTGTTAAAAATGAATGGTGTATATAGAAAAGAAGAGGTGAAATTGCAACTATATGTCCAGGCCGTTGGGTTTTGATGGGCCAGAATATCGAATTAGAGTTGGGCTTACTTCAATTTCGATCTGCTTTATTTTTTATTGCAAAAAAAAAAAACGAATCTATTTTGAATTATTGTTCTTACCTTCTTCCATCATCGTTGTTCTTTTTCTTCTTCTGGTGCGGGTTTCTGCTCGCCGATCCTTCTTCTGGCGTTTTCTACCATTTCCATTCACTCATTACGAATTTCCCTCACTGTTTCTCCGCTGCACTTCTCCTTCTCTGAATTTCATTTTTCAACCCTTTCGAAAAGCCCCAATCCTTGCTTCCCTTTAAAAACCCTAGCTTCCATGGCGTCTAAGAAGAAGCAATCCGAAGGCATCGCCTTGTTGTCCATGTACAACGACGACGGAGACGACGAAATGGAGGACGTCGAAGAAGAAGAAGAAGATGCAGAAATGCTCGGGGAGCAGCTACAAGATGCCGCTGGAGAATCGAGATTCGCTGCGGAGGAAGATTTGGCAGCTGACGCCGATAGAACTGCGGTAGCTTATTCTGGTAATGAGACTGTCGATGATGGGTACACCCCGACGGAGAAGAGTAGGTTTGGGACTTCGACACCGCAGGGCAACATGTTGGTTTCGCCGCCGCAGGAGCAACTGGTAGTATCATCGGATTCGAGGATTAGTAGGAGAGGGACGCTTACTATAGTAGATTATGGCCATGACGAAGTAGCAATGTCACCTGAGCCTGAGGTACTCGTTCTCTTTCTACTCTACTAACCTTGGTATTTTGCAATGTAAATATTAATATGTATTAGCTGGTTCTGGTTGCAGGACGGAGAGATAGATGGTAGCGGTCGAGTAATGTTTGGGGACCAGCTTCATGCGACCAACGGTAAGTTGAATATTGTCTAGCATTGAGTTATATATGCCAACTGCTAATCCATGTTTATTGAACACCATGTGTTCTTGGTTTCCTACACCAGGATGTGCTAATAAAAAACAGATCACTTGCCTAGTCTTTTTGGTGTTCGGCAATATTACCTTGACTTGTAGTTTTTCCGTGCTGCTAATTCCATGTGGAATGGTGGGACTTAAAAATTTGGTAGTCTATTGTTCTTCTGAGTCGGTTAATAAATGGTTCGGTCTGTCTGATAATAATAAACGTGACCTTATACTGTATGCTAATGATTAATTGTGTTTATAAACCATCACTTTTTTTAATAAATAAAATCTGAAATTCTGTGTAATACATGTTCAATTATGAGAAGTGGCTCTGATTACGCATATGCAATATTTTACTTCTTGCCTTCTCGGCACTTATTGATCATATTAAGGTCTGGGTTACATTTCAATGTGTACCAAATGCTGTGGTCCACACCTTGCTTGCTCTTTGTGAAGTGGCCTAAGCAGAGAAAGAACATTGTAATGGTTCTGTTTTGCTATTTGTGATGTTTACAATAAGAGTAGGAATAATACCAGGCTTTTTTCGATTTTCAGGAAAGCTGTTGCTTGATTTATTTTATTCGATATTTGATATTTGATTTCGTTACTATTGTTGTAGGTGTGCCACTTTTTCCTCTCATTTCTTAATGGAATATGCTACTGCAGGTGATTTGGCAAATAGAACTCCGTCAGGAGCAGTCCAAGTTTTGACACCTGGCAATCAAGCTAACACTCCTCAGTTTTCTGAGCCGTTGAAATCTGATACCTTGAATAGTGATGTTTTGATCAGATCAGATGATGCAGTACTTGGACAAGCAGATCAAGATGAACAAAAGTATGTAGATCCACTGGATAAATTTCTCCCTCCGCCACCCAAAATCAAATGCTTGGATGAGTTACAAGTAAGTTCTTCCAAAATAGTTTAATTTTATTAATAACTATCAACTGTTGAATATCTTTTTGATAAATAATAAAGTAAAATGCAATTACTGAACTGAACTTGTTTGATTTGGTCTTTTTTCTCTGGTTTTTGTATAATTATTTACTATTTAATTGTACTTCCTCCTTTTTGAATGTGAGCCGAGCACTTTTTGGTATTGATCTAACATTCCATATTTTTTTTTATTATCTTAGAATTCTGTTCAATAAGCTTTGGCAATCAGATTCTTCTGCTGAACTGGTTTATCTTGTTAGTTTTGTTTCCTGGTTAGGTTAGTACATCTGCTTTATTACTGATAAATAAGCACTTTAAGTTACTGCATCTCCTGTCTCGAATGTGTAATGTAATGAACTATGCTGGTGGAAGGATTTGATCCACTAGTTACTGTTATGGCGTAAACAGCTGTAATTTTTACTTCAGAATGGTTTATTTTGCTGTTGTCTTGGTCTAAAGTGTTTCCTCGCATGCTGGCTTATGAAATTTTAACTTACATTTTATTTATTATTGATTAATGATTAATTAATTTCTTTTTGGAGTTTAGAACTTGAGATAAGTACCTGTATGTTGTAGAAAGTGGGTTTCACCTAATTCGTTCCCCTTTTCTTTACCTAGTAACTCAATGTTTTTTTATTTTTACTAACAATTAACAATGCTGAACCTGAAAATGTTGATGACTGTGGTGCCTACTGTGGAAAAGGGACTATAGTGGACCACTTAAGATATGCGAAATTTATGCATTATGGTGACAAAGAGATGTTTATATTAAAGGTCCCTATAGAGAAACCAAAACTTCTGCCCCACCTTTCAATACTGTTCATTCATTAATCAAATAATTTTTTTTTTGGTTTTTGGCAGTCGGTTGGATGTTTCTAATTTCTGGTTTTCTTTTTGGTGGTATAGTAGCTGTCAGACATTGTATATTTTTTCCTCCTTGACATTGCTGTCTTCAATTTTATGTTATGGCAGAGAAAAATTAATAAATTCCTAGAGTATAAGAAGGCTGGAAAAAGTTTTAATGCGGAAGTTCGGAACAGGAAGGACTATCGCAACCCTGACTTCTTATTGCATGCAGTAAGGTACCAAGATATTGATCAAATAGGATCTTGCTTCAGTAAAGATGTATTTGATCCTCATGGATATGACCCAAGCGACTTCTACGATGAAATAGGTGTGTAGTTACTCTTCTCAACATTTCTTCTTGTTGCTCCCTGCATAGTTTTTATTTTGCCAATTTCACCTAATTTTATTAAATTCTGAATTCTGATTATGGAATTTTTGCTTCAAATTACATTTTGTCAACTTTCTGGCTTCTGCATGGGATGAAAAACCTTCATTCAGATTATTAGCATTTGGATGCAATTTTTCTTAATCGAAATAAACTCGATTATATGATTTATCACTCATTCTACTTTGTTGTTTATGTACTCTTTCTCTTTTTTCCTTTCTTTCTGGGAGTTGGATCTTTTTGGCTGTTTATTCCCTTGATCATGAACTTACAGTTGATTTCAAGTATGTTATAGTGCAGTCTGTATCATTTTTGGGCTCCAGTTTTTTTTTTTTATAATATAATTATTAATATTATTATTTTTAAAAAAATTACAGAATGTGTTTTCCCTGTATTTTCAAAGTTAACTGAGGTTATCATGTGGCTGATATGCCTGGCTAACTTTTTAGAGCTTGATTTAGGGTAACTATGGTAAGCTTGTTGAAGTATATTTGATCAAACTCAAGATTTTGAAAGTATCTGTTGAATAGTTGATTCAGAGAAATCTCATTTCCTTTTGCTGCAGTACATTGAAGGTTTTTTTTTTTTTTCTTCCTGCTCTTGCTTCTTTGTCAATTTTTTCGGTCTTGACTTGGAAAATGAATACTGGCTACTTTTAAGCTTATATTCTTTGGTATATCAATATTTTGGTGTCATTCCTGGCATCCAGTTCTCAATTAGTTGTTCATACCACTTTTCCCATCTCAGACCCGTTCTCATATTGCTTTATGCTAGCGATATTTTGCAGCTGTTTTTAGTTTTCCTATTATTCACACCTTTCTGCTTATTTTTCTTATATAAAATAAAACAGAAGCTGATATGAGGCGCGAAAGTGATAGGAAAGAGCAAGAGAAGAAGAAAGCGCAAAAGGTTGAATTTGTTCCTGGGAGTGCGCAACCAGGAATTGTAGCTGGTGCTCCCAGAATTAGCATGCCTGTTTCAGGTTCAGAGAACATCTAGTTTATTTGTGCAGTGGTGAAGCATTTCATTAGAAGTCAGTTCTCATTGTCTGCTCTACTTTCTAGTCTTCTACATTGATTTTATTCTTTTCTTGTCCAGGGAGTTCGACTGTGGCTGTAAGTGGTTTGCATTTGGTGCCTCCTACAGCTGATTCTATTAATCGGGATGGTAGACAGAATAAAAAATCAAAATGGGATAAGGTATTCATCTAAACAAATTTACTTGGAACTTCAGTGACATTCTTCATTGTGCTTACAAAATTCTAGTGAATGTAGGTGGATGGTGATCGAAAAAATCCTCTGCCCTCCGTAGGGCAGGATTCTGTATCTACTGTTGGGGCACATGCAGCACTTTTATCTGCTGCTAATGCTGGTGGAGGATACATGCTATTTGCGTAAGTTGACAAAAAACTTTGAACTTCCATATGCTTTCTAGTACTATTATTTTTATTATGGTTGTGCTTTCAATTTTAAGATTTGATTGTGGTATGATGTGTGTTTTATTGTATGGACATTTTAAGGTACTTTTTGCATGTTACGTAAAAAGTTAGAATTTAAAACTTAAATATTACCCTTAAAAAATTTCGAATATAAATATTGGTTTTGAATGGTCATCTATGCTTTAAGAAATTTGTATTTCACTATGTTACCGGCAAAATTTGTTAATTTCATTTACTGTGGGTAGCGAGTTTTTATTGCTATATTGTGTAATGGACTGGGATTGTGCCCTTGTCAAATTTATTATACTTTCCGATAGTCATTTTCTGTATTATTTATGAATCATCTTTTTTTCTATGAAGAAATTGCTAAAGTTTCTGATTAACTTCTGGTTGAGTTCAAAATCTACATAGCAAGTTTCCTTTAGTTTGTTCTGTTCACGATCAATGTTATAATTAATTAATGAAATTAAAGGTCAATAATTATTGTTTTAATACCATAGAAACTTCTGTATTTGACAGGCAGCAGAAGCGGCGGGAGGCAGAGGAGAAAAGATCCATAGAAAGGAAGTTGGAGAGAAGATCGTGAGCTTTTCATGTTGATCTGTTGTAAAAAACATCATTTATTAGCGTTAGTTGAGACTTTTCTCTGCAACATTTTTGTCTGTTCATTAACTTTGGCAATATGATCATATACACTGTATATTCTAAAGAATGAAAAGAAAATTCCCGCACCAACTTTAGCCCCTCCCCTCCCATGTGACTGCGAGAGTAATTATTTCTAACTACTGCTAGAGTACCCCATGAATCCCTTGGTTCATTAATTGGGTTCGTTTTATTCATTTGTCTTAGAATTCTGCTTGTTTATTGCTTGCATATTTTTCTTGTTTGTTGACTTTATTAAGCACTTTGCTCTCGATATGTGCGGATCTTTGCCTCGATAATTTCAGTTTCGGGCTCATATCTTGCCCGTAGAAGGTTTCCCTACTTAACGTACTTTCTTTGACGCGTAGTGCAAACTGAGAAGACTACGTTGGAATGGTGCATGCGTATATTACCTCTATACACATGACACTACAATGAATGGTTGCTTAAGCCATTGATATTCATTCTAACTATGCAACTATCAGAAAAAGAATCTGATTGTTAAGCTTTACTGGGGTTAGCTGACTGTTTTAACAAGGTCTGAATGTTGGATCGGAGAAACTTTTGGAAATTGGACGGATGAATTGCGAAGATGTATTTGTTCCCGTATTGTTCTTGCACTTTTTTTTTTTTTTATAGAAGGAAGCTGTGTTCTACTAATAACTAATGCCCCTTTGTACATGCCAGAAAATTAGATTAACCACGTCATTTTGTATTAAACAACGTCTCTTATACAGTTTTTTTGGAAGCTAGAAAATTTTATTTTTGCATTGGGCCCTGCACAATTTCAAATAAAAATAATAAAAATATAAGAGTAGTGTTTCGAGAGAGCCACTAGTTGCAGTAATTCAGGAAGAATTCATGTCTTGTACAAAAAAGAAAGGTAGAATTCATGGCAAAATAAATGGGGGAAATGCATTTTTATTGCACAAAACGAGGTGACAGCATGTGAGTTAGGTATATGGGCAGGTTAACATCCTGTGGGATTGTGGAAATCGGAGTGTAGCCGAATTGGAAAAATGGCAATGGGTTTATGCTCTCCAGCTTTTGGCGCCCTGTAACCATAATCCTTAACCCCAATGTCTGCAACTGCAAGGTACTGTATTAATCTTGATTAAAATTAAAATATGAATAATTTTAAATTCTCTTGTTAAATATTTTTATAAATCCTCCTATATATTAAGAAAATAATATATTAATTATTTTTTTATAATTTTAAAATACAAAGTATATTTAATTTTTTAATTATACAAGGTAATAAGAGGATAAAGGATATATAGAAGGATATAAGAAAGCTCATAATAAATATATATTATCAAATATTTTTAATGATTATTTAAATGTTAGTACATATCAAAATATTTTTATATTTTAATATACTACTTAAAGTTCTTATATATAAGCACTCAACAAAAATACACTATTAAAAAGTGCTAACATCTAAAAAATACATTAATAGAAGTATTATTTTTTATGTCTTTTTAATTTTTTCCTTATTAAAAATTCACTTTCACTTTAAAATTCAATTATACTATCCTCATTAACTATGTTAAAGTCAAATAACATAATAAATAATTTACTTTTCTATGTAATTGCTCAAAAAAGAATATTAATTTTTTTACTTATATTTTAAAAACAGAAATAATAATTAATATTTTCTTTTTTTTTAGTTTTTAAATAACACTCTCAAAACACCGATGCATAATCCATAGATATAGTGCCTATCTTTAAAGCCTATCTTTAAAGCATTAATAGTATTACGTAGTATTAATTTACAGAGTAGTTTAATTTTTTACTGATCCAACTATTATTTGTGTAGTATCAATCACCAACACCACCTTGTTCAAATTATGTTGTTTAGTTAGTAAGTGTGTGAGTATCTAGATTCAATCTTTAGTTAATGTATTTTTTTATAAACAAAAATAAAATAAAAATCACCAACACCAACATTACTTTAACGTGTCCATTTAACATAGGTCAAATATGTATCTAAAACCTGAAAATATCTTTTAATTAAGTTAAAATGGATTTAATTTTGTATTTCTCAACATGAAGTCGACTTGATTCACCATGGAGAATGTGGGACCAGACAAGGAGCTAGTTCATAGTTGTAACTTTCCCTATTTTTGTGGGGAACTGAAAGTAAAAAAATCATCTATTACTTTATTCTGTTTACCGCATTAGCCATTGCAGGAGGACCAACAAAATAATTAAAAGAAAAAAAAATGTTAATGTACAACTATATAATTTTATAATTAATAGTAACAAAAACATGTATTTTTTTGGAAGTGATAATTTTATGGTTGTATACCAATTATTACTCTAATTATAAACCATTCTTCAGTGCAAGATCCTCATCTCTAATTGAATAACACTTCTGTTTCCAGTCTCTTATTCTCTATGACACTATCTTTCTTTCCAATTTACCCATCAAGTCTTAAGCACTTTGGTCAGTATCCACATCAACTCTTCAAAATCATCATCCCATGCTTTGCTTTCTTTTTTCTTTTTTTTTTTTCCAGTTCAGACCCATTACATTGAAAGAATACATATAAAGTCTTATAAAAAGAAAAGGAAAAGCCTCTTCATATGATTTTACGTAGTATATAGTTTTGTTTGTGGTATCAACAAGCAAGGCTAGCACTAATAAGGCTCCTCTTTTTATGACGTTGATTGTTAATGGGATATACTTAAGAATTGTGCTTTATGAAATAGTAACTTCGGAGGAGAGCATCATTTTGCTTCTTTTTTTCGGTTCTTTCAATCCATAAATTAAAATTGCTTACTATACTTTTTTTCAAACTTCTTTATGAAAATGCATCATAATTGCACATAGAGATAGTGTCTCTTACTCAATATTCTTTGATTAAATCTTCCTTCTATTCTATATCCCTTTTAATATTACACGTGAACTCAGACTCAGTAACTTAAAATTAAGAAGTGGTATTTGAATATTTTATAACAAAAGTTTGTTAAATGGACTTTGTTGTCGTCGTATTTTTTTTAGAATGCTAAGTAAATAAGATAGTGATAAAAAATATATGTAATGTATGTACTAGTATATATAATGCCATCAATTTTTAGACTCAAGATAAGTTCCATATAGCGATACACTCACCATTTGATATGTGAAAAGTGTATGTCTTTGGTCGCTATCTCTTTGTTAATGTTGTCACTAAATCACTATCAACCAAAATTGAATTGGTAATTTGAATTTGAAATAAATAATTAAATCCCGCCCCTCACAACATATTGAAGGATCACAACATCATAGGTTGGATTGAACATATAATGACAACACAATATAATATTTTCAATATTATCTCTTTAAACATCATTATAAATATATTTTTAGTTGGTACTATTCATGTCACACAATCTTCTGGTTCATCATATATTTTAGTTTCTTCTTAATTATAATTATCATTATTCGTTTGCAAATGGTTTTCAAAACTTGATAGTTCAAAACTACTCAAAATAACACATCTGGAACTAGAAATTATTTATAAATAGTAACTAGAATCCAAACGAAACTAAAATGTGTGTAGTAAAACCCGTAGATTGTGTGTTATGAATAGCAGCTTTAGATATTCATGTTTCTCTATTTCTCATCTCTTATTTTTTTTTCTCAATATACTCTTTGAATTCCCTCTACTTTCTCTCTTTTTCCCGATATAGTCCAATGCACTATCACTCATTTTATTTATAGATTTTTTTTATAAATGACAGAAATAGACATCTCTATGACGAAGTTGACATCTTTATGACGAGATATATACCTCTATAACAAACCGTGAATGATGCAACATTTAAGAGCAAAAGAGTAGACACCTCCAACGATGAATGATATTGCAAAAAACTATGAAATTAGAATTAGCCCCTTTAAAAAAATTCTAAAACCTAGGCCTATGTTTGCAAAAATGGGTAAAAGGACCCATTAACATTATTTTCCCAACTTCTACTTACTATGCCCTCTTTTTTTTATTATAAGACATTTTTTAAAAGAAATTGATAATTTATTTTATAAGATGCTCACTAATTTCAATAAAGTATATTTTATGTTTTTTTTATTTGTCCTTATAATTAAATGCTTTAACTTTCCTATTCTTTGATAATACTATTTAAGCATATTATTCGAAAAATGATAAAATTTGTACTTCTTCTATTCTTTTTTCTCTTTTTAGAGAGAGAAAAAGATTTTATTTTTATTTATCTGTTTATTTATATTTTTAATGTAACATTAATTATACTTTTATCAATTTTAATCTTATGTGTAATTAGATGTTAGTCAATATTTTACTATCCAATCAATCAAATAATAAGAGACAAAGAATATCATGAAGAGTTTAAAATTTATTTTGAGAAAACTATAATAATTATTAAACTTTTTAATATATATATATATAATTTTTTCTTTTCAAATAATTAAATAAAAATAAAGAGAGTACATCATTTTAAATTTAATGAAATTAATTAAATCTAACCACATTTTAAAATATGTGTGATTCAGTTAATTAATCGTGCCTTATAAATAGGACGGAGGAAATACTTTAGCAACTTCAAAGGAAGGAAGATAATTAGAGATTGTGCTTAATTTATGTTCCTGAGTGGTTCTGTTCTCACACAAACCATTTCTCACTTGTCCCTGTCTATCTCTTCAACTGTGCATTCTCTCTCCAAACTTTTTCTTAGTTTAATAATCTCATTCTCTCTCTTCTCCCATCATTCTACTGGCCTTTCTTTCTCCTTTTCAACCTCAAACATTGACTCCACTCACTCTACATTTCCTTTGCCGCCTCAAGTTCTTCACTTTCTCAACCAAAGAGTCTAGCTTTTCACCTAGCTTTCTTTCTTGCTCTTCACAGGCATTGAGATTTGGAAGCAAGAGCAGAGTAGCAACTTCAAGGACCAAATTCATGGCAGCTCCAAAACCGGAGGAAATAAGCCACCCACCAATGGACCAACTTCAAGGCTTAGAGTACTGTATAGATTCCAACCCATCTTGGGGTATGTTCTGCTTTAATCCTCTCTTAGCTGCATTCTCAGTTTCCTAAAAGTAGATTGAACTTTTTTTGGTTTTCTCTACTATTATCTCTGTTTTGAACTTTTGACAGTGGAAACAATAGCTCTGGGTTTCCAGCATTACATTTTGGCCTTAGGAACTGCAGTGATGATTCCTTCATTTCTTGTGCCTTTGATGGGTGGAAGTGATGTAAGTCATTCCAAAGTTCATGTCTTTTTTGTTTCTTCAATAGTTTAATTTACATCGCTTTAGGATGAAATTCTTAATGAACATTTTGCTTTACCTTAATTTTTTTTTTTTGGTTTTGTCATATCATATCATCATATCATATGGTGAAAATGAGCTGGGTGGGTCCCATATAGAAGAAAAATGTTGATACTGAAAATGAAATTTACTCAAGGTTTTATATTTTTATTTTGCAATGTCCTAGATAGAGAATTGATATTTCATACATTGATACGATCATTCAGGATGATAAAGTGAGGGTGGTACAGACTCTGCTTTTTGTTGAAGGAATTAATACACTACTACAGACACTCTTTGGAACCCGGTTACCAACAGTGATGGGAGGATCTTATGCATTTATGGTCCCCATTATATCGATCATTCATGATCCCTCATTGACAAGGATTGAGGACCCACATTTGGTTTGTATATTTCTCTAATATTTGGCTTTGTCCATTTCAATTATTTGTTTAAGTTTATTATTCTATTAGTCTTGCACAGTATTACTGGTATGTACAATTAAGCTCCTCAAAAGTACAAATCCATGTAAAACTACACCTAATTTAAACTAATGTTTTACCATTTATGTGCAGAGATTTATTAACACAATGAGAGCAGTTCAAGGGGCAATGATAGTAGCATCAAGCATACAAATTATTTTAGGCTTTAGTCAATTATGGGCCATTTGTTCTAGGTAAGCTCTTCTTTGTGAGATGCATGATATTCTTTCAGCCCAACAATGAAGCTTGAATCCTCAATGATTGTATAGTTTACAAATTAAATAAGTATTCTATTCTTCCCATTTATATTTCAGGTTTTTCAGCCCACTTGGAATGGTTCCAGTAATTGCATTAGCTGGTTTTGGTTTATTTGACAGAGGGTTCCCTGTGGTATAGAACAATAACTCACTTGCCAATAATACAAGTCCTCTGAATACCTTAGTTTAAACTCATGTGTTCTTGTCTCATATTTTTTAGCATTACGATTTGAAAACAATTTTCAGGTTGGGCATTGTGTTGAAATTGGAATTCCCATGCTAATTCTGTTTGTAGCCTTCTCTCAGGTACTGACAAAATTCACATTTGTGTCAAGTAAGCTAGTCAAATTAATTATTAACCTGTGACAACCAAAAATGGAATAAATATGTGCTACAATATTTGTTCTATGCAGTACTTGAAAAATTTTCAAACAAGACAACTACCAATACTAGAGAGATTTGCTCTACTGATATCAACCACAGTTATATGGGCATATGCACATCTGTTGACAGCAAGTGGAGCATACAAACACCGTCCGGAATTAACCCAACATAATTGCAGAACTGACAGAGCCAACCTTATTTCTTCTGCTCCATGGTTGGTACCAAAAGCATCTCTTTAATACTTTAATGTTTTCAATTTAAGCTGGGAAGGACTTTCCCTAGACATTTTCATTAAATCCATTTTGTTTTTATGGCACATACTATGATGGGGTCCATTTTAATTTTTATTTAGATAACTTATTCATATAAAAGTTAGCTTGTTGCTATGTTGCCAATTTCTTTTAATATGGTTGTTGTCCTCAGGATAAGGATTCCATACCCTCTTGAGTGGAGTGCTCCTACATTTGATGCTGGTCATGCTTTTGGAATGATGGCTGCTGTTTTAGTCTCCTTAATTGAGGTATCATCATATTAACAACGATTATTTATGTCATATGCAACTTTGCACAGAAATCAAAAGTAGAGAGCTTTTTTATTGGGAAGTAAAGCATTTATGGTATAGTAAGCACAAAACTCATCTAGTGTTTGGTTATTCTGAATAAAGTGTTTTTTTTTTTTTGCAAAGTTGCGCAGGCTAGATGGAACAGCCCTAATTGAAATTCAAGTGCATTAATGACTAAATTTTATTTGTTTATTTTTGAAAAATGATGACAGTCAACAGGGGCATACAAAGCAGCATCAAGATTAGCAAGTGCAACACCACCTCCTCCTCATGTTCTGAGCCGTGGTATTGGTTGGCAGGGAGTTGGAATCTTGCTCAATGGTCTTTTTGGAACTCTCACTGGTTCATCAGTTTCTGTGTAAGTGCTGCTACTTCTTCATAGCTTTCACTTTTATGGGACACAAATTCATTCTCATTGGACCATGACAGTGAGAATGTGGGGCTTCTAGGAAGCACTCGCGTTGGAAGTCGAAGGGTCATTCAAATTTCAGCCGGCTTTATGATATTCTTCTCAATATTTGGTGAGTGAGTGACAAACTATAGGGTATAGTATATTAATAATATTAATCCTACCTAAATTAACTTCATTTCACAATATTTATTTCTTAAATGGCATAATTCATGTGTTTCTTCAGGAAAATTTGGTGCTTTATTTGCATCAATACCCTTCCCCATTTTTGCTGCTGTGTACTGTGTTCTGTTTGGTCTTGTGGGTGAGTAACACATTTCACCTTTGGTTTAGTTTGAGCATACTCTTTGCTTCCTCACTCATTTGATGACAATTTATCTTTTTTTTTTTTCAGCTTCCGTGGGGCTATCATTTTTGCAGTTCACTAACATGAACTCAATGAGGAACCTCTTTATTACTGGTGTAGCCCTTTTCTTAGGTTTATCTATTCCTGAATATTTCAGAGAATTCACTGCCAAGGCCCTTCATGGTCCTACTCATACAAGGGCTGGATGGGTGAGTTCCTTGTTATAACTTTATTTTTATAATATTTCAATTATTTGGAAACTGAACTCAAATGCATATGCCAGCTCACAGTCCAAATAGTTTTCATAAAAGCTTCTGTTCATTTCATTGTGAATTCTGTTGTGACAATCCTTAGAGTAACAGAACAAATTCTGCATCTTCTACTTCTATTAGTGATGGTTTGTGCTTGATTTATGCAAGGTTAAAGCATACCATTGTATTTTATTTTTATCTAAAAGAATGATACTAATATTCATTCCAATGTTTTTTTTCCAGTTCAATGATTTTCTTAATACTATATTCTTCTCTTCTCCAACTGTTGCAATGATTGTTGCGGTGTTCTTGGACAACACACTTGATTACAAGGATAGTGCGAAGGATAGGGGGATGCCATGGTGGGCCAAGTTTAGAACATTTAATGGAGATAGCCGCAATGAAGAGTTCTACACTCTCCCCTTCAACCTCCACCGCTTTTTCCCTCCATCTTAATCATTAAAAAAAAAAAAAATTTACCCTAATGAAAGATGTTAGAGGAAAAGCATCATTTCCTGATAAGGGTTATATTTTGTAGGTGTGAGAGTGAACTAGAGTGATAACTGTGTATCATATTGGTGAAATTTTTTATGTAGAAAATCAACATTAGTTGCACAATTGTAGAATGCATGTTGCCTCTCTTTGTTAACCAGTCTAAATTGCATTATCCGGTAATTAGAATTTCCCTAGAAATTATTTTGACAAAGGAAGAGAGGTATGTAATCTCATTCAGCAACCTTTTACTCAGTCTCACTAATTATTCCCTTGTATTTTTTAACACATAACAATAATACTAACCATGATTTTTGATTATTTTAACACTTGTTTGGAAGAAAAAGACCATCAATTATTTTAACTTTTTATAGAATGTACATAAGATATGATTGTATGAAGCTGGAAAAAAAAAAGGACAGTGGCTAATGAAATCGAATCTGGAAAGTGTTTAAGGTATATATGCTAATGGTGTTTGCACATGCAATCAGGGCACCTGGGGTTTCTATAAATGCTTCGGCCATAAGTCCTAATGGAAGCCTTCTGAGCTTCAAGAATCATCTTCCTCACTCTTAGTTCAAAACTGTTCCATCCTATGGTTCCATTCTCGGCCAAAATTGACGCTAGCCGTGTCTTGTTAGGTCGCAAGGTTGGAGCATCACCACCTCCATAGTACGTTCTGAATCCTGATACCATTGATGAAAGTTGGCTACCAGAATCTGTCATTGCAAATACATCTGCACTTGCACATGCAATGAAATCCAATGCTGCCATCTGCATAATTCATATTATGACCAAAATAAAATTTCAACTTTACAAGGTCACTATAATTTACATTAATTGAATGCCATTATTTTATAAATCATAGCTTAACACCACTTTACATAATACAAATGTTAAATTAGAGAAACTCAGGAATTTACCAGAGAAGAGAAATTCTTGAAAGGTGCTAGTTCACTAGGAGTAAGCAGGTTTTCCTTTGTGACCACATTGGGATAGAGTGTGATGAAGGGTTCCATTCTTGAGTTTCCTCCATAAACATGAGAACCAGCCAAGTAAATGTAAGTTCCGCGTTTGAAACCAAGAGCTGCTAGAACCAGGGCTGCTTCTTCTGGTGTCAATGGACATCTTCCCATTTTTCTCAATTCCGTTGGAGGAATAGGGCTATAAGCATCAATATTACATGTCACAAAAACATTAAGCAAATTATGTTGAAAAGCATATGGCAGAAAGATGCATACCTTGAATTCTTCAAGCGCTCAAGAAACAGAGGAAAATGCCTTTCTCTGTAGGCTTGAAGTTCCTTTCTCTCGCTTTCGCCACCTCCAAATTCACATAAGGAATAGGCCACCATATCTATTTCAAATCTTAAGTGTAAAGCTAGATATTTTGTGGAGCCTCTTGCAGCTTCATGATCTTCCTTCTTGTGGATGAACTTCCCTACCAACTGAGTGTCTAACATGCTTCGCCGAGCACCATATTTCCTAATCCTCTCGACCAATAGTGAGCCAACTTGTTGAATTTTTGGCACGAACTTCAAAGCATGGAAATTGCATTTGCATCTTAACCTCTGGAATGATTTCAACCATACTTCTTAAACACATGTGACATTCCTTAAACCTTAAGCCACACTTAACTAACAATACTAGTAGATAAAGGGTGAAGATCGGAAGCAAGTAATATACACATAATTAAGTGTCTATATGTCATTACTAGACATAAGCAAGTAATTAAAACATAATACACTAGTAATCATGTCAAAACTAAAGAAATAAGGTATTTTTTATGACCTGAATAACAGGAGGCATTGGATCAAAACCAAGTCGATTTCCGTAGCCCAGGAAGTGAACAACTCTATTTTTCAAAAGAAGAGGAAGCACAATTCTAATATAGTCTGCATATGTGGCCTCCTTCCCGAGATCTGCATCTGTAATCTAAAATGCAAGGTGTTTACTGACATTGTTATAACTTATAACATTTGTCCTCTAATTTACATCAGATGCAAGATAATAAACCTGGCTGCCAATTGTTTTTGCATCTAGAGATCTCATATTAGGTGGAAGTTCCTTCTCAATACTGATATCATCCTTCAGGATATTCATGAAATGCTCTTCCTGGTATATGTCACCAAACTGGCTGCATTTTTTTAGTGACAAATTTAAGTAAACTGTTAATTCATTGAAATGAAATCGCATACTTTTTTATGAAGGACATAGCAATATTGCTTTGACAAACAAAACACAACTGTTAAAAAGTCTATCAAAATATTGTATCATACCTTGGATCCTTCCATACGTTGCTGTAAAGAAATTTTGGAATAACTAGAGTTGCATTAAGGAGAGATGCCACTGCAACCGCATTGCAAATCTGCAATCACTATAGTAGTCTAGTCACCTCCATTATTTGAGATACCAAAAGCTTGTAAAAAACTAAGGATAAAAGATCATACAGTATATATATAAACAAAATTTAATATCTTTGTCAAATTATTAAGGCTTTTAGCGATGGAATATTTTACTAATGTTGACATGTGAATATAGGAAATGATGTAACTTAATTGCCAATACTTACAGCTACTCGTTGTTGATTAAGGCCACCATTTGCACCGACTAAGATGTAGCCATTACTTTTCACAGACTTCCCTGTCACATATTGTAAACCAATTAGTATCCTAGGGAAAAAAATACTGATACTAGGTTGCCATTTAAACTTCTAATGTTTATCTAGTAGTATAAGAAAAATTCATATACCGGGATAGGTTGGAAGTTTTCTTTCTGCACAAGGCTTCCATGAAGATGCCTGCCGATATGGTTCTACCCATAAATTGGATGATTCCTGCTTGAACTCCTTCTATTGTAACAAAAGCTCAGTTATCAGATCAAACAAATGAACTTCAAATGTAATACGGTGTCTAAAAGATGACGAAAAAGCATGCATCAATCAGCAAATTTGATCCAAACCTCTGCAAGAGCACTGGAAGCCAAGTTTAGAAGCCGATTGTACATATATATCGGCGACTGTTTCTTCTTGATGTAGGAATCTCTACCCTTTTCATTGAAAGAAAGTTGTTAGTTATACCAACTAGCAAGTATCAATCCAAAAAACCACATTATTTCAGAAGGAATAATCTCTACCCTACTTGAGATAAGCACCTTTTGATAATCTACAATTAAACATCACATATTCACACACGAAATCTAGATAGAGCTTCCACATGCAGAAGAGTAAAGTCCACATGTGAAAAATTCTGTTGGCAACTTTGAAGCACGTGATTATAATTATATTACTTATCCACAGCCTTTGCTATAGTAAGACTAAGGTCTAATAGCTACACACCGGCATCAATGGAGGATCATGTACTTGTACCTGAAACTCACTTGAATTATTTGAGGCTGCACTGGGTTGAACATTTGCAAACTCAAAAAATGAGATGATAAGAGAATCAAGAAGGAAAAGGCAACCCAACAATCCAAACATGATAACAATGGTCCTGATATGCTTTTTCCCAACATATATCCCTCTACAAGAATTATTGCATTTTGAAGAATCACTTTTCAGCCCATTAAGCAACAAAGTTTTTGAATGCCAACGGCAATCCACCCCTGCCATTCTCTTCCAAGAAGCAGGATCGTTACTTGTTATCTTGTAGTAATCTTTCATTCCTAAGATTACACTAGCACCCTTAAACTCTGGACGCGGACTTCTAGGAGACCCTTGTTTCCCCATTACACCATTATCGATCAGTGAAGCTCAAAGTAGTTAAAAGCTTTGACCTTTGAGTTTACTTTATCTAGCCTTATTCAGCTCTTTTTCCTAAATGAAGATGATGAATTTATGACCAATGAAGATAGAAAACAACCAGTAAAACAAGGAGAAGGAACTCTAGAAGCCTGAAAAATGTTGTGTTTTTAACTTTTATGGCTTCCAAAGCAGAAGAACCAGTGCATTAGAATTCAAGTTAGGTGGGAATGAGGAATTGGAGAAAAGAAGAGAGCTTAGTTTGTTGTATGAATTCCAAGTGAAGCGAAGAAGTAGGTGATGAAGATGTGAAAGTGACGAAGTAGAAGAATGAGTGAAATCTAAGCGAAAGATGAAAACTCAACCATGCATTCAGAACTTCTTACCTTATGGAACAAGAATCATGTAATATATGGAACAACAACTTCTCACCAAACAAAACAATTCAGCTTCTTGGCTTTCTAATTGCATATTTGAAAATCAAAGGAGTCACAACAACTACTACCTTTTTTTTTTTTCTTCGCTTCAATTCTATATTGTTCTTCTTTCAATATGGTTCCATTTACATTCCTTCTCAGATTTGGCGGGTCCTTACACAACCTCCACGGAAAACCGTTAACTTGGTCCTCTGTCATTTATTTTTTTACCACGAACTTGGACTTTCTAGTTTCTTTTTATTTATCCACTTAAAAAAATTTGTTTACATTTATCTATTTTTTTTAAAGAGTTTATATTTATCTGTTTGCTTACCTTCTCAAAGTAATATTAAATGTACGAAACGAAAAAAAAAATATTAGATGTAATTTTATCAATTTCATTATTTATTTTAGGGTGTCCATCGAGTAATCCAACGAACCCAACAAACCAAACCAACCTATAAAAGGGTGGGAGGGATTGAGACCACCCAATTTTTGAAATCTCACTATCCTTTTATGTATAAAAATCATAAATCTATATACTAAAAAGGATGGTGTCACTCCCAATAAAGATGACAATAAAAGTGTCAAACTCAATCACAATCGAATAATGCCCGAACTAAACCAAACAAACCCGAAAATGTTTGGTCCGGGTATAGATTTAATAATTTGAACCCAATAACTCGCACACCCAAATACCGGATCAAAATATTTCATTTTTTTAAATCATATTAACCTAATGTCCTAATAATTAGTATGATTTAAGTAGACTTTGGAGTCACGTAACACGAATTTAAAAGTTTTTTATTTAACTACTAACTTGTGTGGTTATTATCTTATTGTAAGTTAGTGAAAAATGAGAGATTAAAAATTAAGATTACTAGTTGTGGTTATTGTGTTTTGAAATTTGTATTGTTAAACTTGAGTTTAGAAAATGTTTTGTTTCGCGAAATTTTAATATATTATATTTCAAATGTGTAGTGTTTGGATTTTGACTTTACTTTTATTGAACATAGTATTTTAAATGTCTAATTACTAGAATATTAATATATTGTTAGAGGTACGGCATAGTTAATTTTTTTAATCCGACAACCGGAAGATCCAACCTAAACCAACTCGTTGCGTTTCGGATTGGATTGGTACAAATCACAAATTTAAACCAATCTAATCCGTAGACACCCCCAATTTATTTAATTAGAGCACTAATTTATACTTTATTTTTGAACCAATAAAAAATAAAGATAAAGAGTATTATAAAAAAATTAATTATTATTTTAATAAAAATAAGAATAATACTTATATTTATTAATATACCATATTTTTTTTCATTTATTCAGTTTATTATAATTGTCACATTGATTAGAGTATAACAAGCTTTACTTGGTAGTCCGAGGTTAATTTAATTTAGGATGGGTGTGTATATTTGCCAAAAAGAAAGAAAGAATAAAAAACTCATAATCTTATTCATTGTTTTACTAAACTTAACCATAGAACTATTTGCAGACAGGTTATCTGGGTAACGATATAGTGCATGATATGTTGAGCATCTATGAAGTTTAATTTGGGTCCTCGAAAATACTTTCGGGTGTTAATAACAATGGCACTAGTTTTTTTTTTTGGTTCATAGAAAAGTAGTACAACTGAGGATCGAATCCTGTACTCACACATGCATGTTCCCATGCACTCACCATCTGAACTACATGACTAGGACCAATGGCACTGGTTTTTAGTCAACCTAAGTTGACCAACTTAAGTAAAATAATAATATTTTGATTTTTTAATTAAAAAAGAAAAAAGTAGATGGGATAAATATTAATATTTTATTGAGTTGGCAATTTTTTGGTTGGTTGAAAAACATTTTTAATATAACAATGTATATTTGAGTATTAGTTTATATGAAAGTCACTTTTTCATTTGTTAAAATTATTTTGAACTTCTTTTTAATTTATAAAAGTGCTTTTTATCCTCCTATTTAAACAATGTTTATTTTGTCAAACTTATTTTTAACTAAAAGTATTCAAACATAAATTTATTTGAACTAATTTAACTTTTAATTTAATTTATTTTCACTAGTTTTACCAAAAAAAAATCAATCATACATTTATACTTCATAATTTAAACTTAAATAAAAACATTAATTACTTTTGTAGTTCTGTAAATTAATTTTAAAAGATAAATAAAAAGTAATGAAATAAGTATTTAAAATTTTGTGAATTAGATAACTAAAAGAAAACTTTAAACAATAAATGATTAACATGATCCTTGACTTTTGTGATCATCCTTATCATCCTTTAAAATGATTCTAACTTATAAGACCAAGTATAATAATGGTCCTGACTTTGTCGTTCATTATTTAAAATAGTACTGACTTTGTCTTCTGCTATTTAAAATAGTCTCTGACTTTATCTTTTTTTATTCAAAATGGTCATTGACTTATAAGAATAAACAAAATGGTCCTTGACTTTATAAGCCATCTCATCTTTGACTTCTGCAATTCCCAGTCTAAAATTATTGTCAAACTGTCGCAAGACATTTGGATCTTTCAATGATGGACCAAAACACGTTATTTTTGTTCACTTATTGAAATGTAAAATATCATTCTAAATGACGGTGAACGAAGTCAGTGACAATTTTGAATGATGAAAGTCAAAGTCTGGAATCATTTTGCTTATTCTTATATATCAAGGACCATTTTAAATGACGGGAGACAAAAATAGAAACCATTTTGAATGATGAAGGACAAAGTTAGGAATGATTGGTCTTACAAGTCAGGAACCATTTTGATCATTTATTCAATGTTTAAGACACTTGTTAAGATTACTATAATTAAAAAAATAATTATAAATATATATTATTCTGTCTCCCAAAAACACAAAAAAATTATATTTTTTAATAATTTTTATCATATTTAATCCTTGATTAAAATATCCTAAAAACACTATATAACATTTGCAGAAGTTTAAAAATTAAAACATATGTAAATTTTTTAAAATATCAATATCAATTATCGGGTAATTAAAAACTTGGGACTTGGGAGTACACTTGCATTCTAGAGTCAAACAAAGAGGAGAGTTCCTTGAGCACCGAGACATGCAATTTGCCAATATCAGAATACTATCAAATTTGGCGCCTCCCCCTCTCACTAACATACGCACACTCACACCTCTGTTAACCATCAACGGTAACGACTACTCACATCTCCACCGTCCATTCAACATCACGATCTTAACCAAAATATCCAACGGTTTTAAAGGACTCAACACAAGGACCCAGATGATAAATATCACGTCATTCACGTGACTATCCGCAGGGAATCGTAGCAGTGAGGTTAAACCACAGACCATGCGACAATGACTGTCATGTGCCCAAATCTCGAGCTGTCTCCCAGGTCTTGCGATCTTCATTTCATCTCCATTTTTCTTATCTTATCTATTTTAAAATTAATATTTTTGTACAAAATTCATCGGTCCTTTTCAACTTTGCTTCTCTCGAGGCAACCACCACCAGAGAGATTTCCAAAACGGGTTGTTTGCTTTCATGCTTTTTCCAAAAGCTCAGAACCGAAGATCCCAGTTAAAAAGTTCTAACTTTTTTTCTTTCCCTCTGCTTGAATCACTCTTTTTGTTTCATGGGTGATGTCAAAGTGGTTGCTTGGCTTGTTTCCTTGTTTTTGTGGAATTGGGTGTCACTGGTTGCTGAGGGTACTGGCAGCCTTCTCTCTCCAAAGGGAGTCAACTATGAAGGTTTGGCATTTCCCCCCATTTTTTCCCTTTTCACATTTCTAGCTCCGTTAATTGTTACTTTCCAAGTGTTGGTTTTGTAAGAGGTTGTTTTGTTGTGACTTGGATTTCACATTTTGTGTGGTTTAGTGGCTGCTTTGATGTCCATGAAGCGTGAGATGAATGATGACTTGAATGTCATGGACGGTTGGGATATTAATTCGGTTGACCCTTGTACTTGGAACATGGTCGGTTGCTCGGCAGAGGGCTATGTGATTTCACTGTAAGCTGTGCTTATTATTTCTACCACTTAAGCATGCTTCCTTTTTACGGCTTTGAATAATCTAAAAGATTTTACATTTTAGCATTGTCATTTTTGGGCAGAGTAGTTTCTCATTTGTGTTTTTAGAGTAAATAGTCAAAGTCGATTTTTTGCTCCAACTTGCTAACAAGTAACAACCTTCACATCAGTTCTCGAACTAAAGAAACATCCATATTATGCCTTGGCCTACCTGTAGGATTATTATGCTCCATAAACTGGAAGTTCTGGGAGTAATATGTTCAACAAATTTGCAGGTTGTGGACTAATAAAGGAGTTTTCTTTAATTTAGAGGCTAATGTGAAGGTTGTGTACAAGTTCAGGACTAATTTGGTGGTTTACTCATGTTTTTATGCTACCATCAATTCTGATATTTGATGGTTTATTAAGCTCATTTCATTTTCTTGCTACATGGATATTGAATTATCGATGGATGTTACTCGCTTACTGATGCAATTTTCCAATGTTGGCAGAGAAATGGCCAGTGCAGGTTTATCTGGAACAATTTCCTCAGGAATTGGCAATTTGAGTCACCTCCAAACATTGTGAGTTGCAACTAGAATGGCCTATCCTTATTTTGTTAGTTTTGTTGTGTTAACTGCTGATTGTGCTATTGATATATATAATTTGTAATACTGGTGGGAGAATGTTATTTTGACCTATTAATCAATTTTAGACGCCATCAAAGTTCACAAACAAATATTTTTATGATTATTTTCGTAAACAGGAATAATTGGCAATTGGGTATCTGAAAGTAGAACTTTTTGGCAAATTCATGTTTTAATGTGAACTAATGATAGTTATCTGGCACTGACAAATGTTATCATTGCTTAGGACTTTTTGCTTTGCTGTGCATTTTAGGGTTTTAGGCCTGGGCTGGCAGCTAGTGGCTTTGCTAGCGAATGACTAATTACCACCATGATGATCACTAGTTAGATTGAGCTGCGTGTGATTAATGTGCTGAATGGAGTGAGTCCATATATTCCGTGGGAGAGTTCGATAATAGAATGTGTTAGGATGATAATGTGAATGCACCTTGTTTAGTGTCTTGTTGCTGACTTACGATGATAATTGTCTCATTGTAACTGTCTTGTATACCTTCATTTGTATTATCTACCATGTAATGAAAGGATAAAAGAATTGACTGTCTAAAAAAAAAGACCTTTCATTTGCATTATCTAGCTTTTCTTATCACTGAGTTTTTCCATTTTGTTATCTTAGGTTATTGCAGAACAATCAGTTATCTGGTCCTATCCCAGCTGAGATAGGAAAGCTGGTAGAACTTCGGACCCTTGACCTTTCTGGTAACCAGCTTGTTGGGGACATTCCTAGTTCTTTGGGCTTTTTGACTCATCTTAGTTACTTGTGAGTCTGGCTTGACGACTGAATTCAATGATGACGATGTTTTTATCATATATTTTTTTAATTCACTGGCCATTCTCTAACTGTTTACTTCATAATTTATTCATTGCAAGTAATTCAGGCGGCTCAGCAAAAATAAACTATCTGGACAGATCCCTCAACTTGTTGCTAATCTCACAGGGCTTTCATTCTTGTATGTGCTCTATCACAGTTTTATTGTATTTTTTTTGCCTCCTCAATCTTTGAAAATTAGTTTCATTACCAAACCATATGTTGCAGGGACTTGTCTTTCAATAATCTTAGTGGTCCTACTCCAAAAATTTTAGCAAAAGGTTACAGGTGAGTTTTTTTTACCTATGTGCATTTGAATCTTAATGGTGAAAAAAAAAAACCTGAACTAGTTGTATGTTCTGACACTAGTGGGTACATACGAAGTTACTGCAATTGTCTATTCAAATCATGCATAAACATTACTTCATTACTAGGAATCCTGTATATGTATATGACTAGAGCCTATTTCTTTGAAACCTGCAAATTGTAGATGGTTCCACCTGTTTACTAAATCTAACAATTTCAAGTAACTTATGATATATGATGCTGAAAAGTGAAAAATAATACCATAGCTTTAGAATTTTGTCGTTTTACTGTCATGTCAAAGATAAAAGTATTAACTTGGCTTATTTTGTTCTTTTTGATATTTAACCTATTGTACTGCCTACATCAATAAAATTTCTTGCATTACTTGACATTTTACTTCTTTGATCATAGTATTTCAGGAAACAACTTCCTCTGCACATCTTCAACGCAAAATTGCATGGGTTTTTCAAACCTAGTAAATGGTAATGTACTTTTGAACTAATGCCTATCAAAACCCTACCCTAATGATCAGTGGATTGAAGTACTTATCAATGAATGATGATTCAATTACAGATACAGGGTCATCTCAGAAGGTCAGTAGTCATCACCACAGGGTGGTTGCTGTTGTTATTGGTTTTAGTTGTACATTTGTAATTTCAGTGATGCTGCTAGCCTATTGGTTGCATTGGTACAAATCACGCATCCTCTATACATCTTATGGTACTTACTGATTTGTACTTCATTACTTTTTTCCCTCCTTTTGAAACATACACATATTCTGACAATATGTACTGCTTGAATTTTGAAGGAGAGCAAGATTGTGAATTTGACATTGGTCATTTGAAGAGGTTCTCCTTCCGGGAATTGCAAATTGCTACTGGAAATTTCAGTCCGAAAAATATTCTCGGACAAGGCGGTTTTGGCGTGGTCTACAAAGGTTGCCTTGCAAACAAAATGTTGGTGGCAGTAAAGAGACTGAGAGATCCCAATTACACTGGAGAAGTGCAGTTTCAAACTGAAGTTGAGATGATCGGCTTGGCTGTGCACCGGAACCTCTTGCGTCTTTACGGATTTTGTATGACACCTGATGAAAGGTTACTTGTTTATCCTTACATGCCCAATGGCAGTGTTGCTGATCGCTTGAGAGGTTTGTTTCATGCAGATTTTTAACTAAGTACATTTTTTCCTCAATTAAATTCTAATGTTTTTAAGTCAAATGGATTTCTCTGCTCCCTTATTCAATCTCAAGCAGAAACTTGCCGTGAAAAGCCTTCTTTGGACTGGAACAGGCGAATGCATGTTGCTCTTGGGGCTGCGCGTGGGCTACTGTATTTACATGAACAGTGCAATCCAAAAATAATCCACAGGGATGTTAAGGCTGCAAACATTTTGTTAGATGAAAGTTTTGAAGCTGTGGTGGGCGATTTTGGTCTTGCTAAGCTCTTGGATCAAAGGGATTCACATGTAACTACTGCAGTGCGGGGTACCGTAGGGCACATTGCCCCAGAATATCTCTCAACTGGACAATCTTCTGAAAAAACAGATGTTTTTGGATTTGGCATATTACTTTTGGAGCTCATAACAGGTCAAAAAGCACTTGATGCTGGAAATGGTCAGGTCCAAAAGGGAATGATTCTAGATTGGGTAAGTAGCATTTCAAATTGATTGTAAGCTCACTTTTTTATATCGATGTCTTTGTTGCCCCCTTGATCTTTAGATGACAATTTAAGACCATATCATGTTTTTCACCTAAGATTGCTGATTGCATGAGTTTAGTCTGTTAAAATTTTGGCATCCCGGAAGCATCTTGTTTATCTATTTTCATCAAATCCATAGTTTTATAAAGTTTGCATTTGCATTGCACAGAAATTTTGAGCAACCAGTTGAATTGCTGCAGGTTAAAACCTTATTTGAGGAGAAGAGGCTAGAAGTATTAGTTGATAGGGATCTTAAAGGATGTTTTGATCCAGTAGAGTTAGAAAAAGCAGTGGAGTTGTCTTTGCAATGCACTCAGTCGCTTCCGAGTTTGCGGCCGAAGATGTCAGAAGTTTTGAAGATTCTAGAAGGCATGGTTGGGCAGTCTGTGCGGGCGGAGGAGTCACAAGGGGGTGTCAATCTATATGATGAAAGAACTTGCAGTTTCTCTCAATATTATAGTGATGTTCAAGAAGAACCTTCCTTTATCATTGAAGCCATTGAACTTTCTGGACCTCGGTGACAATGCTTGTAGTCTTTTCTATTTTTCAAAGTTTACGTGTACATGAGTTTTGCATACTATCAATATAGATTACATATATAGGAATATATTTGTTTTCCTTCCCATTTCTTAATTTAGTTCTAAATGATTGTTGAATTTTTTTTCTTCATTTAGAGGTTTGTTCTTAATTTGTGAATTTAACTGAAGTCTACGAAACTGTACATAGGAATCTTTGAACGTTATATACACGGTTTAGACATTAAAAAAGGCGCTGCATACAAATCTATACAAAGAAACTATTTTCATTTGTACGAAGATGATGTCAATTTATGATTAATGCATGAAGGTGATATCAATTTATAATTAATGCATAATGGATATGCACGGCAAAAAGCGGATTAGGGTTTTAATAAGTGCTCCACATTACTTAGTAGGGACGCTACTATTCTTTTATTGAAAAACTCATCTAAAAGTGTAAAAAATAATATTTTTTCAAATGAGTTTATCTGAAAAATATGATTCTAGATAAGTTTTTCAATAAAAGAATAGTTTTTATTAATCATACGTCGTTATTATTTAAAGGAATGATGATGATAATAGCAATTAGGGTTTATGGATGTAGGGTTAGGAGTGAATGTGCACATGGATTGTCTAATAGCTGGAAATTGACGTGTACTAACTAGTATGCGTTTTGCCCTACCAACAACACTCATCATCTTGTTTTTGTATATGTAGGCCCCATTTTCCTATAAGTAACATTAGTTAATCATTATGGATCACGCATTGAATTTTCTAGGGATGCCATTGGCTACATGTGCCTGATTTTTATTTATTTATGAATAGGAATCAAACTAAACTTTTGGTTTTCAACGAGCACTTGAAGTTGAATATTCCCATTCTTGTCAACGGATAATTATTCTAAGAACAGTATTGTTTTTTTCGGTGAATTACGTTTTATTTAGGTAAAGATGATGTAAGAATAATAGTGTAAAAATGTCACCAGTTAATTATTGTGTTGAGTCTGTAAGCAGAGGAAAAGGCAGAGGAGTATAGGCATTTATTGGGGTGCTCAATAATACGGATAGGTAGCACTTAGATGTACTATAGTTTTCCTTCATGTGATAAATCTGGACTATATATATATTTGGTAGAGACTGAACTATATATCACTATACATAAATGATCAAAATTATAAGTTTGTTAAAGTGATTACATAACTACTTAAGATGTAATTATTTATCTTTTAATATTGATAGTTCGAATAAGATGTAATTATTTATAGGTATGGTTAATCAATGTCTATAGGATATTATTAAAATAATTAAAATTAAAAAAATAATTATCAGTACATATTATTTATTTTTTCAAAAATACATTTTTTAAGTACTTTTTATCATATTGAACTTCTTAAATTGTGTCCTACAAACAAGGGATAACATTCACTTTCTTCGATTCTTAATTATAAGTTCCTAAAAAAACATTACACGGATTAAGAAAAATGTTAACATCCATAAAATGTATTGATTATTTAAAAAATTATCATAAATATTTAATTTTACCCTTATTTAAAATTCACTCTCATTTTAAAATTAACCTCCTCTATCTTTATTAATTAAGAATAAAAAATCATAATAAATACCCAAATTTTTTATGCTAAGAACTTATGAAAAGGAACACTAATTTTTTTTTAGGGGTTTATATTTAAAATTGAAGGTAATATAGAATTTTTATTATTTATATTTTAGTCCTAAGTTTAGTGTCTTAGTGATTATAGCATTAAATAACTTAATGTGTGTTTGGATTGACGTTAAGTGAACGAGGATCCATTGAATCCATAAGTTAAAAAAAAAGTTACTTTTACGTTTAGTCCCGTTTGAATGTAAAAAGTCTTTAAACGTAATTTTTATTTCTAGCCAAACGTACAACATAATTTTTCTCGTTAAAACATGAATTTTAAACTAAAATCATGTTAGAAACGCCAACACAAACACAATCTTAAAGTATTTTTTTCTCAGTACATCCAATTCAAGGAAAATATGGAGTAAAAGATGCTAATAAGTTTGTCATTGATGTCTTAGTACTTTGTACCTTGTAGTATTGAGAAAAATGTGTATTATGACTATTATCCCATTTAAGGGAAAAAACATGCTTTAAGTTAGGGATCATTTTTTTTAAAAAAAAAAAAGGTTAGGGATCATTAACCAACCATCTTTCCATTTTTAAAGAAGTTTAGAAAATTGGTCATAAGAGGGTAAATTACGTGTTTGGATTCCCTCATCCTCTCTCCATTATACTCAAAAGAAAAAAAAAATGTGTGATGGTTTAAAATATAATTAAATATTAATTATTTTTATGTTATTTAATGATACTATTATTAAAATATCTTTTATTTAATAAGGTAATTAATTGATAAACAATACTATTTTGTATTTAAATGTTATTTTAGTAAATAGACTTTCTCTTTTACATAAAATTAAAAAAAAAAACATACATGTAATTTACTTTATTTTAATATGCGTAAGTTATTTTTTTTATATTTAAGTTCAGTGTAGTACATCACAACCATTTATCATCACACTCTATCTCTTCTTAATTATTCTGCAATCATCAATCACTAGTTAACAAAAAAAAAAAAAACATATCTATTATCCATTTATCACTTATCACTAGTCACTGGTTAAACTTAAAAAAAAAAAATCTATTTAACAAGTGATAAGTTATACAAATGAATAATAATGTACACTAATCCCTATTCATAAGTAAATATATTAGTGAGATTCAAACCATCAATTTTTTTTTTTATATAACTACGAGTTTCCTTATTCTTAAAATAAGATTAATCCTGCTCGAGCTGTATGGCTGACGCTACTCCAAGGAATTTAGCATAGAAGAAATTTAAATACGGGACCTCCCGCTGTGAATTTTAGCAGGGACTTTATACCACTAAGCCAGCCCTTAGGGTTCCAAACCATCAATTTAGTTGATACTAATTGATTAATTAATTTTTATTAGATTACACTATTTTAAATTATATTATTATTGTTTCTTTATTTTAGGAATCACATTTCTTAATTTATAAAGTTTTAAGGAAATATAATAATAAGGACGATTAATATCATTTTGTCATAGGTAACGTATATAATATTAAGACGATAGAATGAGATGGACATTTTCAATCTAATCCTTTAATTTGTTTTTTTTAAGTATCTTTCACCTTATTATTAAAGTAAAAAATTTCTTTAAATATAAACTGACTTGTCTCTTAACTAATAATCTCTTAAGGGTTTAAATTGTATTGTAAGTAGTGTGTTTTCACAATTATTATACTAATATCCTTGTTGATAATCAATTAATCAAATCCTTTAATTTAAAATGTTGGACAATATTTTTTGTTATCGAGAAAAGTTTAACATTTGAAATTATGAATGTTCCACCTCATAGAAAAATTAAACTTGTAATAAAAAAAGGAATGAATCAACTTATATTGCAGTTTTGACTAAGCCATCGACAGGATGATATGCACAACTTGAATAACTTGGCACAAACGCGATATTTAACGTATTATTTATGGTACAGTTGTCACATTTTGACATTTCATGACAACTATATACATTTCTTCTTAATGCATACAGCAGTACTATTTCAATAAATTTCAAGGTTTCCTTTTTACCTTTTAAGTTGCGTGGGACTAATCTTAAATTGGGACCCTATATTTTTTTAACATATATAATTATTATTTATCAACTTGAAATTTTATATTATTGTATAGTTCATGTAAGCTTAAATTTATTTTCCTATCAAACGATTCACAACTTACTCTACTTAAAAAATTGAGTGGAAATTTATTTTACCAAAAAAAATGAGAGAGTGTGGAAACTGGAAATCAGTTAGTAAAAATTTGACAACTTCATTTTCAGTGCATTAAATTAAATCGGTACAAGTTCCTTTCATAATTCGCTAACTAATAACAGGAAACACAAAAAATAACAATTTTTTTTGAACGGCATAAAATACCAAATTTACAAGATAAACAAAGTAGTATAACAAAGTACAGGCACACACAAAAAACAACAAATTAACAACATACACATAAAAAAAGGAAACAGAAAATAGAACAAATTAATGGATAATTCTTTTATCATGGCTAACAGATAAGTGGCCAACAGTAGTCAGCTAGTAACAAATAAAAACCCAAAAATAGAACAAATTAATGGATAATTCTTTTATTATGCCAATGTTTTTGAATGGTATCGTTAATAAAATATGAGTGATTTTATTTTTTAAAATTTTTATGAATGACACCGTGCAAAAATATTATTTTGACAGTTGATGTCCGAAATAAGATAGTTTTATTGGTGTCAATCCCAGTGTTCAAGACCAAAGAATGTGTTTTTGTTAGTAACCTCAATTTTTTTTTTAAAAAAAAATGGTTATTTTTTAGGGTCCATGAAAATGTCTCCAACTTCACACCAGTCACCAGAGCCACAGGAGTTAACCCTCCTCAAGTTGGCGATTCTGGTTACGGCACTGTACACACACTCACACCCACTTGTTTCATTACAACGGGCACTCACATCACAAACTTCTGTCGCAGATAATGAATGAAAAACAAAAGAAAAAAAATTGATTTTCTTTTTCTATAAATTAATTAATTAATTATATAGAATCACCCTTTGCATATATATAGAGAGTTTTGTCTCTCTCTTTTTCTCTCTCACTCTTTGTAAATGGTAAAGGGTTTATGTTAAAACTTTGAATAAAAACGAACCCTTTTACTATTTGTTATCCTTTACTTTGTTCACTAATCCATTATCTCGATCATTTCGTTAAATGATTCAATTGCACTCAATCCTCTTTTCATACTGTTTTTCCCAGTTCCTTTCTTCACCTAACTCTACTACTATTTCCCCACTTAAATACATTTATTACTTCTTCCACGAACACCCTGAAGCTGGCCACGCAGGTTTTAACTGGCGTGGGTTGGATTGGATTTTCTGACATATCCAGATTGGTTTTGATTTTTGGAATTTAATATTTTGAGGTAAACCCCTTCTCTTTGCGGCTGTTTGGGGGTTAGTTTTCCTCGTACGGTGAGGTTATCAATCTCTTAGGTGTCATCAAATTTATGATTTTGTAATAATATCTGAAGATTGTCCCTAATCAGGACGTGGGTCATTGAAAGATATGTATATTCCATCTTTGATTTGATCACATTGCCCAACCTCTGTAATTAAAAAGATTCTTCTTTTTTAGGGGGGTTTGTACGGTTCCATGTATGATTGTATGTATTGCTAGGAGGTATTTTTCTGGTTGAAAAATATTTAGTGTGGAACGAATTGTTAATGGATCAAGCCAGAAGTGAGGTTTTGGATCCGGTTCAAGAAGGGGTAGATGATAATTTGAATCTTTCTGTTGAGATTGATGCAGTAGATAGGCGCAGCTTAGGTGACATAGCTACTATAACAGGAGAAATTGGGACATCAGGAGAGATGGGTGAGGATTCAGGATCCAATAAGGAGCTAAAGGAGGATCCTGAAGAGGTTAAGGGTCAGGAGAAGCTTGATCAAGAAAATATCAGTAAGAAATTGTCAGGGGTTGATCAAGGAACTAGTTATAATTCAAACAGTTTTGTTAATCAGGAAGTGCCTGAGACTGTGGTTGCAATAGAGTCTGTTCAGACTGAGCATGTCAATAGGAAATTGGAAGCAAAAGTTAATGAATCAGGGTTGAGCTTAGTATCCATGAAAGCACAAAATGGGTTGTCTGAGACAGATAAAAATTCATGCGTGATTGATATAAAGTGCTGCAGCCGCAAAGGGTTTCATGATGATTCTGAAGGTGAAAGGAATTGTAGGATTTGCCACTTGGACTCTGGGCAACCATCAGATGGTACTACAGTTGCTGATTTGATTCATCTTGGTTGTGCGTGTAAAGATGAGCTAGGCATTGCACACGTTCATTGTGCCGAAGCATGGTTCAAGCTCAAAGGAAACAGGTATCTGTTCTTAACTTCTTGCCAAATATCTGTTGGATTCCAGTTTGTATATCAGGCAGCATTAATGTGTTTTAGGGGGTTTTCATTAGTGTGTTAATGATGTTGTCTGCTTAATTTGAATTCCCTGAGCTGTAAGGGATTCATATGTTCTTGTGACTTATTTATCAAACTTTGCTCAATTTCTGAAAGCAAATATTCCTCTTGCCCTTTTATTGTTCTATGCGTGTCTGTGTTTGGAAATTGAAACATTTACGGTCAGTTTGCTTTGAGAAAACTTTCTGTTTTTGATTTTCTGATTTCATCAATACTTATAAAAAGATCATCCTGTTTTTACTTTGGTATTTCTTCTCATTCTCAAGTATTTTTACATGAAACCTTGAAATAAGATTTTTGTTTTGTTTGCACAGTTACCTGTACAAGTATTTGAAAACAAGAAGAAAGGTAAAAGTAATATAGTTGTTATGCCATAATTATTTACGGAAACAAGACGTGACAACAGAAAACATTTTCTGAAACCAAAGAGACCCTCATGACTTGAACAATAATATTGATATGTTTAATCTTTTTATCTTTCCATGACTTTACAACTTTCGAGTTCTGTGGTGTCCTATAAATATTTTATTAGATTATAACAGGATTTAAGATGTAGGACTGGCCAAAACTGTTATTATCTTCATCTTTCCTTCAAATCAAATCCTTTCCAGATTCATGGCCGGGCTATTACTTGAGTTTTGCCTTCATAAGAAACTTTAACATATGGCTGAGCTCTTGGAATTGAAATTGATTAGTTTAGCTGCTTGATATTTTGCTTTGGACTATTACATCTCTAGTTGGAGTACTGCTGTCATCGTTTCTGCATCCATATCAGTAGCCAATAATATCTAGACTTACTATAGCTAATGGTGTTCTATGAGGGGTGAATTGTACATTTTCGTCGAGACACACCGTGGGGTTTCCTTCATCTTTAGGATACAGGATTATGGATTAGACATAAACATGAGCATGCACTATGAAGATAATGGCTTCTAGTGTTTGTGAGCTGTGGTTAATTGACATCCATATGATGTCATCAAGTCCTTATTTGACAAGTGGCAAATTATTGCATTTAATTGTGAAAAAAGTGCTTTTTTAGTTGTCTTGGTGAAGATTCTCTTGGATATGATATTTCTCTGTTCAGATGATATGTGGGGCATTGACTAGGAAATGCTTTTATCACTGAGAGTTGAATTTTTATTCTTAGAAAAAAAAAAAAATCACTAGATATAATAAAGGCACAACAATCTTCTTCAACCCTCTTTTTTTTCCTAGAACAGAGAGGTGAACTAGTTTTTCATTGTTTACTTCTGATTTTCCTCTGTTCCATGCCAATTCTATTGCTAGATGATAAATATTGAAATTGGAACCATGTCAAGCGAGAGTCATTAATTTGTGATAACTAATCATTGTCAATAGTAAACTTTTTTAGTTTATCATATATAAATCAGTTCTTCATTGAATGATTCTGAGGTTCCTTTGTTCTGTGTTAGTTCTGCTTTAAATGCCAAATTTGAAAATGATCTCATGTCTAGTGAATGCCTTTGTATTACAATATATTAACAAGTGGATTATTCATTATCTACCCTTTGTAACTGCAGATTATGTGAAATATGCGGCGAGACTGCAAAAAATGTTTCTGGTGTGGCTAATAATGGATTCATAGAAGAGTGGAATGACAGAAGATTCATGGACAACGATAGTAACTCATCCCAAAGGTTTGGTTGCGTGCGAGGACAGCCATTTTGTAACTTCTTGATGGCATGTCTGGTAATAGCTTTCGTGCTGCCATGGTTTTTTCGTGTAAATATGTTCTAGCTGGGGAATCAGGACGCTATTATTATCGCCTTCAATTCTTCATACCTCCTAATGTAGTGACTGAATGATTGATTCTGCCATGCATTCTGTGAAGCTTACATATAAAGAAGTTACCAGCTTGACCAAATTGTTTTCTTACATTCTTTGGAGTGTGTTTAATTATGTTGTTCTGAGGTAAATATTGATACATACAATTTTTTTTCTTTTTCTTTTTTCCTTTCGTTATACATTGAAAAACAAACAAGATAAATTTTAAATTTGGTGGCAATAGATCTTGTATCTGAGAATCAATGGAAAAACTAGATGTAAGCTCGCACAATTGCTTGGATGGTATATGAAAATTATTTTGTCAATATGTTAGGCTTGTATACAATGCCATATGCACATTCTTACTTATTATTTGCGCCAATATCTTTTGTTTCTTTTTCTGCAATATAACGGGCTTATTATATAGGTCCTATGTAAAAGGTTATAAAAATTGAAGTTTCATCGACTTTCTTTTAATGATGGTTGTGAAAAAGAAAAAAATATTTTTATTACAAGATAACAAGTTTACTACCTATTTTTCTACAATTTTTTTTTTTTGTTGATGAGCAACGTAAATGCTAGCATAGCAGCATTTCATACAAAACTTAAGTGGTGAGCTACAACAAGTGTTGGTCATTGTTACTGTTTTTGCTGTTCTTATGATTATTATAAAGAAGACTATGGTGAATTGAAAAAAGAAGAAGAAGAAGATTGTGTGAAGTAATGGTAAAAAAAGGAATGAAGTAAACAAAGAATCTAAAGTTGAATATTAATGACTTTGATTTATTCATTTGAGTAACGATAAGGATAAGCACGAAGTAAAGTGTGCTTAAAGAAATAGAAAAGCCAAGAAATAAGGAGCTTTTATTATCTAAAGAAAAAAAAATTGAAATGACATGAAATGAGATGAAAAATAAAAAAAGCAACTGCACGATGGATTAGATCATTAGATTGTAAACTATGGATGAATTTTCTTTGCTGCAATACAAACAGAAAGAGCTCTCCTTGTTCCTTTGTCTGTTTTCACTTGCTTTACTTCTTGTTAGGCAAACTTTTATCATTAACACGATCGCTCCAATCTAGAGACTTCATTATCGTGAGGTAAGTTGTTTGAATGTTCAAATCTATTGAATTTAATCACACTGGAGTCTGGACTAAATTGTTTCATATTTCTCTGTTGACTAATCATTTTTTTTATTCTATTGAGTATAACTTGTTTTACAACAATATATCATATCATATTTATTGAAATTAAAGAAAGAGATTATAGAGCTTAATTATTATGCGAGTCCGGAATGACCAAGGGCATTGACCCAAATAGTCCTGTACTAAGTCTTTAAGGCTTGAGAGGGGTGAAAACTTAAGGTTCAAATCTTGACAAAGGAGAATAATGTAGATTATAGGAAACTTCAAAGTGAATAAAACATTTTCTTCAAATAATTTAAGTAATTTAAAAAATGTGTTTTTCATTGTTGTTTGAAAAAACACGATATACTTCAATGGTATAATACACGATCTCTACAAAAATTGTTACAATTTCAAAAATATAAAATTATGAAAATTGAGTTAGAAACTTTAAATTGAATAACACACCGTCTTCAAAAAGCATCAAAATATTTATGTAATATAAAAAACATGTTTTCAATTTAGTTTCAAAAAATATCATATTCTTCAAATGTATTATAGTAATCAAACTCAAAAAAAAAAGTTGCAATTTTAAAAATATAAAAATAACGTAATTTGAGCTAGAAACTTTAAAGGGAATGATACATTGTTTTCAAAAAGCTTTAAATGAATTAGGTAATATAAAAAACTCATTTTCAATTTTATTTCGAAAAACACCTTATTCTTAAGTGAATACATGATCTTTAAAACAATTGTTGCATTTAAAAAATATTAAAATTATATAAATTGAGGTAGAAACTTTAAAGTGAATAATACATTATCTTCAAATAGCTTCAAATAATTTAGGTAATTTCAAAAATAAATTTTAATTTTAATTTTGATAAACATCATATTCTTTAAGTGTGTACATGTTCTGTAAAAAAAATATTGCAATTTTAAAAGTACAAATTCTATAAATTGAGCTAAAAATTTCAAAGTGAACAATACATCGTTTTTAAAAAGATTCAACTGATTTAGATAATTTAAAAATTACATTTTCATTTTTTGTTTAAAAAAACATCATATTCTTCAAGTGTTTAATACACGATCTTTAAAACATAGTTGCAATTTAAAAAATATAACATTATATAAATTGAGCAAGAAAATTTAAAGTGAATAATACAGTTTTCAAAAATCTGTAAAAAAATTTGGTAATTTAAAAAATCACATTTTCATTTAATTTTCAAAAAACACCTTATTCGTACACAATATGTAAAAAATTGTTGTAATTTTAAAAATCTAAAAAATCATGCAAATTGAGCAAGAATTTTTAAAGTGAATAATACTTTCTCTTAAAAAAGCTTTAAATGATTTTGATAATTTAAAAAAATGCATATTCTTTTTTAGGCTAAAATACACATTTGGTCCTTTTGTCGAAATCCTATTTTGGTCTTTTGATTTTATTTTTTCTCAATTTGGTCCTACGTGGCACCTACATGGCATTAACAGCGTTAGTTGACATCCATTTCCATATTAAAACGACATCGTATTGAATTTTTTTCTTAAGCAGTTCAGTTAACTTAGACTAACAGAGGCACACTTAAGAAAAAATTCTGTCATTTTAGTCTGGAAATGGATGACAACTAATGCCGTTAATGCCATATTAGTGTCACGTATGCAGCTCTGTTAATTTAGACTAACGAATTCAAAGAAGAATCCATGATAAAAAAAAACAAACGTAAAGAATCAAATTGAGACAAAATAAATATAAAGGACTAAAATAGAACTTCGACAAAACATAAAGGTATTTTAACCTCTTTTTTATATCGGAAAACTCTCTATTCTTAAAGTTTATAGTATACATTCTCTAAAAAATTGTTGTAATTTTAAAAATATAAAAGATTATTTCAATTGAGCAAGAAACTTCAAAGTGAATAATGTATTGTCTTCAAAAAGTCAAAAATAATTTAGGTAATATAAAAAAGTGTTTTCATTTTTTCTTCGAAAAATACCGTATTATTTATATATACAATACACGATCTCTAAAAAAATTGTTGTAAATTTTAAAAATTATAAAATTGAGGTAGAAAATTTAAAGTGAATACTACGTTTTTAAAAGGATTCAAATAATTTAGGTAATTTAAAACACGTATTTTTATTTTTATTTCAGAAAATACTATATTTTTCAAGTGTATAGTAAACGATATCTAGGAAAATTGTTGCAATTTAAAAAATATAAATAATTCTATAATATGAGCTAGAAACTTCAAAGTGAATAATACATTGTCTTCTAAGAGCTTTAAATAATTTAGATAGTTTTAAAAATATATTTAAATATTAATTTCAAAAAACACCCAATTATTGAAGTGTATAATACACTATTTCTAGAAGAAATTGTTGCAATTTTAAAAAGATTAAAATTCTTTAAATATAGCTATAATCTTCAAAGAGAATAATATAATGTAATAAAAAAATTTCAAATAATTTAGGTAATTTAAAAAATGCATTTTTATTTTTGTTTTGACGAACATTGTATTTTTCAAGTATAATACGCAATTGCTAAAAAAAGTATTGCAATTTTGAAAATACAAAAATTATTTAAATTGAGCAAGAAGCTTTAATATGAATAATACATTGTCTTAAAAAAGTTTCAAATAATTTATGAAATTTGCAAAACTCGTTTTCATTTTTGTGTTGAAAAAGACCATTTTCTTCAACTGTATATACACGATCTTTAAAAATAATGTAAATTTAGCTATAGACTTTAAAGTAATACATTGTCTTTAAAAATCTTCAAATATCTGATGTAATTAAAAAAACTTGTATTTCTTTTTATTTCGGAAAACAACCTAATCTTGAAGTATAGTACACCATCTCTAATTTTTTTTTTACAATTTTAAAAATATAAATTTTTTAAAATTGATCTGTAAACTTCAAAGTGAATAATATGTTGTCTTCAAAAAGCTTTAAATATTTTAGATGATTTAAAAAATACTTTTTTGTTTTATTTCAAAAAACATCGTATTCTTCAAGTGTATAATACACTATATTTAAAAAAATTGTTGCAATTTTGGAAATATAAAAATATAGTTAGAAACTTTAAAGTGAATAATACATTGTCTTCAAAAAGCTTCAAATAATTTAGGAAATTTTAAAAACTCGTTTTCATTTTTGTGTTGAAAAAAGCGTTTCATTGTACAATACACAATCTATAAAAAAAATTGTAGCACTTTAAAAATTAAAAACAATTATGTAAATTTAGCTAGAAATTTTAAACTGAATAACACTTTGTCTTCAAAAGGCATCAACTATCTGAGGTATTTTAAAAAATGCGTATTTCTTTTTATTTTGGAAAACAACCTAATCTTGAAGTGTATATCTCTAAAAAATTGTTGTAATTTTAAAAATATAATTTTTTAAATTGATCTATGATACGTTGTCTTAAAAAAGAATCAAATAATTTAGATGATTTAAAAAACGCTTTTTCATTTTTTTCTCACGAAAAACAGTGTATTCTTCAAGTGATACAAGATCTTTAAAAAAATTGTTGTAAATTTGGAAATATAAAAAAGTACGAAAATTGAGTGAGAAATTTCAAAGTGAATAATACACCGTCTTAAAAAATCTTCAAATAATTTAGGTAATTTAAAAAAATCATTTTTATTTTTTTCGAAGTTAATAATGCATTGTCTTCAAAAATCTTCAAGTGTATTTATAGTACATAATCTCTACATTTTTTTTGCAATTATAAAAATATAAAAGATTAAGTAAAATGAGTTAGAAACTTCAAAGCTAAGAATACATTGTCTTCAAAAAGCTTTTAATGATTTAGTTAATTAATAAAACTCATTTTTATTTTTGTTTCGAAAAACATCGTATTCTTGAAGTGTATATATAATACATGACCTCTAAAAAACTTGTTGTATTTTAAAAATATAAAATTTTCTGTAAATTAAACTATAAACTTTAAATAGAATAATACATTGTCTTAAAAGAGTTTCAAATAATTTATGTAATTTTAGAAAAATATTTTCATTTTACTTTTCAGAACACCATATCCTTTGAGTAAATAATACACGATCTCAAAAAAATTGTTGCAGTTTTAAAAATATAAATAATTCAGTAAACTGAGCTAGAAACTTGAAAGTAAATAATACATTATCTTCAAAATGCTTCAAATAGTTTAGGCAAAAGAAAAACATGTTTTAATTTTAATTTTGAAAAACATCCAAATCTTCATATGCATAGTACACGACCTCTAAAAAGAATTTTTGTAATTTTAAAAATATGTAAATTAAGCTAGAAACTTCAAAATAAATAAAACACTATCTTCAAAAAAATCTCAAAATATTTAGGAAATTTAAAAAATGCATTTTCAGGTTTATTTCAAAAAATACCATACCGTTCAAGTATATGACACAAGATCTCTAAAAAATTGTTGCAATTTTTAAAATATTAAAAATTATGTAAATTGTTCTAGAAACTTTGAAGTGAATTATACATTGTCTTCAAAAAGCTTCAAATAACTTAGGTAGTTTAAAAAATGTGTTTTCATTTTTGTTTTGAAAAACTCCATAATCTTAAAGTGTATAACACATTATCTCTTTTAAAATTATTTTAATTTTAAAAATATAAAAATTATGTAAATTAAGCAAAAAAAGTGAATAATATATTTTTCTAAAAAAAAATCAAATAATTTCCGTAATTTAAAAATACATTTTTATTGTTATTTATGAAAATACCATATTTTTTAAGTGAGTACACGATCTATTAAAAAAAATTTGGTAATACATTGTATTAAAAAAGATTCAAATAATTTGCATAATTTAAAAAAAAATCATTTTTATTTCCAAAAACATCTTATTGTTCAAGTGTATAATACACGATCTCAACAAAATTGTTAAAATTTTAAAAATATAATTTTGTTTGTAAATTGAACTAGAAACTTTAAAGTGTATAATATATTGTCTTCTAAAAGCTTCAACCGACTTAGATAATTTTAAAAAAAAATGCCTTTTTAGTTTTGTTTTGAAAAACACCTTATTTTACAAGAGTAATAGTACACAATATCTAAAAAAATTGTTGCAATTTTAAAAATTTAAAAAGACTTGTAAATTGAACTAGAAACTTTAAATTGAATAGTAAATTGTCTTAAAAAGCTTTAAATAATTTAAAAAATGTGTTTTCATTTATTTAAAAAAAAACAATTTGTTCAAGTGTCTAATATTCGATCTCAAAAAAAAAATTGTTGCAATTTTGAAAATATAAAAAATTATGAAAATTGAGCTACAAACTTCAAAGTGAATAATACATTGTCTCTAAAAAGTTTTAAATAAGTTAGGTAATTTAAAAAAATGTTTTCTTTTTAATATTGGAAAATACCATATTCTTCAAATGCATAGTATAGTACAAGATTTCTAAAAGATTTTTTTCTAATTATAAAATATAAAAAAATTATATAAATTGAGACAACAACTCAAAGTGAATAATACACATTGTCTTAAAAAATATTTCAATAGTTTAGGTAGTTTAAAAAATGCATTTTCATTTTAATGTCAAAAAACACCCTATTCTTCAAGTGTATAGTTCACAATCTCTAAAAAATTTGTTGTAATTTTAAAAATATAAAAAATGTTGAAATTAGAGCTAGAAAATTTAATGTGAATATTAGATTGTCTTCAAAAAGCTTCAAATAATTTAGACAATGTAAAAAACACGTTTTCATTTTTTTTCGGAAAACACCCTATTCTTTAAGTGTATATAGTATAAGATCTCTAATTTCTGTTTGCAATTTTAAAAATATAAATAGTTTTGTAAATTGAGCTAGAAACTTCAAAGTAAATAATACATTATATTCAAAAAGCTTTAAATAATTTAGGTCATTAAAATATCATGTTTTCATTTTAATTTTGAAAAATAACCTATTTTTCAAGTATCTAGTACACGATCACTAAAAAAATTGTTGCAATTTTAAAAATATAAAAATTATCTAAATTGAGCTAAAAACTTTAAAGTGAATAATACATTTTTTTAAAAGCTTCAAATAATAATGTAGATAATTTAAAAAACACTTTTTCATTGGAAAAATGTCATTTTCTTCGACGGTATAATATACGACCTCTAAAAAAAATGTTGCACTTTTTAAAATTTAAAAATTATGTAATTGAGCTAGAAGCTTTAATGTGAATAATACACCATCTTTAAAAAGTTTCAAATAATTTTAGTAAAATAAATAACACATTTTCATTATAATTTTGAAATACACCATATTCTTCAAATGTATAGTACATGTCCTCTTAAAAAAATATTGCTATTTGAAAATATAAAAAAAAAATTAAATTAAGCTAGAATCTTCAGAGTGAAAAATACATTGTCTTTATAAAGCTTTCAATAATTTAAGTAATTTAAAAAAAATATTTTCATTTTAATTTCAAAAAACATCATTTTCTTCAAGTGTATAGTACATGTACTCCAACAAAATTGTTACAATTTTAAAAATATAAATAATTCTGTAAATTGAGGTAGAAACTTCAAAGTTAATAATACAATGTCTTTCAAAAGCTTCAAATAATTTAGGTAATTTGAAAAACATATTTTTATTTTAATTTCAAAAACACCCTATTTTTAAAGTGCATAATACACGATCTCAAAAAAAATTTGTTGCATTAAAAAAATTTAAATAATTCTTTAAATTAAGTTAGGAACTTTAAAGTGAATAAAATATTGTCTTGAAAAAGATTCAAATAACTTAAGGTAATTTAAAAAACATTTATTCATTTTAATTTCAAAAAACATGATATTCTTTCGAGTGTATTATAGCAGACGATCTCTAAAAAAATTGTTACAATTTTAAAAATATAAAAATTCTGTAAATTGTGGACCGGTTGTAGACCAATAAAAAATGTGGAGTGTTGAGTCTTTACAGATATGAAGGCTTTCCATTTAGGAACAAAGTATTTGAATAAGTTCACTCTTCTTCAGTTTGGAGTAACCTTTCACTCCTCTTGACTTAGCTAGTTCTTTCAACTCAGCAACTTTCAGTTCCTCTATTCTCTCTGAATGCACCTGCTTGTCCTCCATAACAATGGATGCCAATTCTTCATTGTTTAGCTCAATTATTTTTCCTCTTGGTCTTGGAGTTGATAGAAATGGAATAGGGGATTTCTTAATGAAATTTGATGGTGGTCTACTCAACTCAAAGTCCGGTGATGGGGCCTCTTTCCTGGATTCATCTCCTCTATTTGTCAAATCCTTTCCTTTTGTCCTGTTTGAAATTTTGCCTGCTTTATAATTAGAGGAGAATCAGATGAAAAATCAAAATGAAAAAGACTAACTAAACAAAATCTTAATAAACTTTCAATACCTTTCATCTGCTTTTTTGGTTCACCAAGAATATCTAGAATTGATTCAATGTTGGAACTTGTTTTACTAGTGTTTTGCAAATCTCTCTTTGATATTGAAGACTGTATCCGTTTGAAAAGAGCAATTATCTCCTCCTGGTCAGAAGAATTTGATTTGTTATTACCTCTAAAAAATTGAGGTCTTTTGTTTTCATTTCTTCTACTGGTTTGACCACCTTTCTCTCCATCAGATCTTATGCTTGAATTAGGAAATTTATAGGCAGCTCTTTGAAACACATAGTGTGAAGATTGAACAGAAACCTCTGTCAAATTTATCAAGCTGCATCAAAATATTATCCTCATTCCTCAGCATCTAGTTACAATTCTACGCTCAGAAACTTAGAAATGATAAAACTTTCAGCCAACTTTTTTATCAAAACCACCACAAGATTGTGTGATTTCTGAGATTGTGATGATTTCTGGACTAATGTTATATAGCATATCACATGGTAATGATATGAGGAATGAGCACAACAAAACAGCATTACAGCAACCAAACAACAAACATTTAGATAAAACCCATTTACATCTATTTCTTCTAATTCCACAAATCATTCCTATTACTAACTACTCATTTTAACAATGATTTCCATTGAATTTCAGAAAACTTCAATGTCTATGAGAATTTCCAGAGGAGAAAAAAAATAGAAAACTAGAGCAAGGAAATAAGAAAGGATCAAAGGAAGATTTATGTACCTTGCATAGATATAGAAGAATTTCCTGAATAGCAGTGCTTACTGAAAGTGAAAGACAAACGCATGGAAAAGCAACGAAGATTTAGAGAATGAATAGCAACTGCCTCCATCTTCCCCCACAAAATTTTCAGAGCTCTAAGACACAAAATGAATTAGAATCACACACCACTTCTTATGTATTTTGTATTTCACTATTATTTCGTTTCACAAGTGAAATATAGAAATAGCTAGTCCACAAATGTTTGTGACGCGTGTCATCACGCGCTGACTCTGCGGCTACAAAAAAGATGCTAACACGCTCCCTCGCTCTTTGCTCTCACAAGCAGAGACACAGAAAACAGAACAATGTCGTTGACAATGGCGAAAAGCATAACGAACATCAATAATTATCCATCTTGTAAAATCCATGAAAGTAAAGCAAACTATACCAAACCTTGGGATTGTTTCGTCTTTTTCGGGAAATTTTCAAGAGCACGTTTGTTATCTTTGAAATTGGATGTTCCTTGTAGCACTAGTGTCAGTACCTCTGCTCTTTTGGATGAAAACGCCAAAGTTTCCAAATTCTGCGAGGTGGGTGATCTTAGAAATGCGGTAGAATTGCTCAGAATGTCACAAAAATCCGAGCTTGACTTGAACACTTACTGCTCTGTCTTGCAGCTCTGTGCTGAGCACAAGTGTTTGCAAGAGGGTAAGATGGTTCATTCAATTATCTCCTCTAATGGCATGGTGATTGAAGGAGTTTTAGGTGCAAAACTAGTGTTCATGTATGTGAGTTGTGGAGCATTAAGAGAAGGGAGACGGATATTTGACCAGGTTTTCAACGACAAGGTTTTTCTGTGGAATCTTATGATGTCTGAATACGCAAAGATTGGTGAATATGGTGAAAGTATACACCTTTTCGGGAAAATGCAGCAATTGGGAGTTATAGGGAATTCTTATACGTTTTCATGCATCTTGAAGTGTTATGCTGCTTTGGGAAGGATAGGAGAGTGTAAAAGGATTCATGGGTATATTTATAAACTGGGATTTGGTTCTTATAATACTGTTGTCAACTCTCTGATTTCAGCTTACTTTAAATGTGGAGGAGTTGATAGTGCACACAAGCTGTTTGATGAATTGGGTGACCGAGATGTTGTGTCCTGGAATACTATGATTAGTGGGTGTGTGATGAATGGTTTTTCTCACAGTGGACTTGAGTTTTTCATTCAGATGCTTATCTTAAGGGTTGGTGTGGATTTGGCTACCATGGTTAATGCCCTTGTGGCTTGTGCAAATGTTGGGAGTCTTTCATTGGGTAAAGCACTTCATGGTCATGGAGTGAAAGCTTCTTTTAGTAGGGAAGTTATGTTTAACAATACCTTACTAGACATGTATTCAAAATGTGGGAATTTGAATGGTGCAGTTCAAGTTTTTGAGAAGATGGGTCAAAGTAAAAAAACTGTTGTTTCTTGGACTTCAGTCATTTCTGCTTACATACGAGAAGGCCTATATGATGATGCAATTAGGTTGTTTTATGAAATGGAAAGTAAAGGGGTTAGACCAGATGTTTATTCTGTCACTAGCGTCCTTCGTGCTTGTGCTTGTAGTAACTCATTGGATAAAGGCAGAGATGTACACAATTACTTCAACAAGAACAACATGCCCTTGAACTTGTCTGTGTCTAATGCTCTCATGGATATGTATGCAAAATGTGGAAGCATGGAAGAAGCTCGATTTGTTTTCTCTCAAATCCCAGTTAAGGACATTGTCTCGTGGAATACGATGATTGGAGGTTATTCAAAAAACTCTCTCCCTAAAGAAGCTCTTAAACTTTTTGCTGAGATGCAGAAAGAATCAAGACCTGATGGCATCACAATGGCTTGCATTCTTCCAGCTTGTGGAAGCCTAGCTGCTCTAGAAAAAGGCAGAGAGATACAAGGCCACATATTGAGAAGTGGCTACTTTTCAGATTTACATGTAGCAAATGCACTCGTTGATATGTATGCAAAATGTGGCTCACTAGTTCATGCAAAGGTACTCTTTGATATGATTCCTGACAAGGATCTGATATCTTGGACTGTTATGATAGCTGGATATGGTATGCATGGGTATGGAAATGAAGCAATTTCCACTTTTCAGAAGATGAGGATTGCAGGTATTAAACCTGATGAGATCACCTTCACTTCCATACTTTATGCATGTAGTCATTCTGGATTACTGAATGAGGGGTGGGAATTTTTTAATTCCATGACAAACGAGTGGAACATCGAGCCCAAGTTAGAACACTATGCTTGCATGGTAGATCTCCTCGCTCGTACGGGAAATCTGTCCAAGGCCTACAGGTTCATTGAGACAATGCCAATCAAACCAGATGCTACAATTTGGGGTGCCTTGCTTTGTGGGTGCAGGATCCATCATGATGTGGAGCTAGCAGAAAAAGTGGCAGAGCACGTTTTTGAGCTAGAGCCAGAGAACACAGGATACTATGTTCTTCTGGCAAACATCTATGCTGAGGCAGAAAAATGGGAAGAAGTAAAGAAGTTACGAGAAAAGATTGGTAGGCGGGGACTAAAAAAGAGCCCAGGATGTAGTTGGATAGAGGTACAAGGAAAATTTAATATCTTTGTTTCTGCTGATAGTGCACACCCACAAGCCAAAAGGATAGTCTCATTGCTAAAAAGATTGAGAATGAAAATGAAGAATGAAGGTTACTCTCCGAAGATGTGGTATGCGTTGATCAATGCAGATGATGTGGAGAAAGAAGTGGCTTTGTGTGGGCATAGTGAGAAGCTAGCTATTGTTTTTGGTATACTGAATTTGCCACCTGGGAGGACTATTAGGGTCACCAAGAATCTACGAGTATGTGGTGATTGTCATGAGATGGCAAAATTCATGTCCAAGACAACAGAGAGGGAAATTGTCTTGAGAGATTCAAATCGGTTTCACCATTTCAAGGATGGTTTCTGTTCTTGCAGAGATTTCTGGTAAAAAGATCGTTGGAGATTTTCAAGTGAGGGAAGTTGTAGTGATACAGTGTCAGTTTACCCTTTTCAAGAGAATTTGACGAATGAATCTTATGCCAATTACACTTATTTGATTGAGGTACAAAGCGTTTTCCAACAAGGATAAGAAGTCAATAGTCAATGCCAAAACATGAGATGGATCAAGGATTGTCATACTTGTGCTGAATCATAGGTTTAGATTTCAGATTTAACAAACTTGTCAGAGACAATTAACATGTTCAATCCCCGTCGGACAATACTAGGTTTTTTGTCAATCGTGGACAACCCATCTACATTTGTTTATTTGGATTTGTAAATAGAGTAATAGAACCCTGCAGAAATCTTTGTTTTGAGTTGGAAGCAGCATATTTGTATGGTTTTGGGGAGACTGGAGGTCTCAGTTTGCCTTGAGATGCCAACCATCATTCGTGATTTCCGACAAATTTAATAGATATTGATTCTTGACAGCAGAATCGAAGTGAGAAATTAATGGCCAATGAGATGCAATAGCATGGCTAGTACATTTTTTAATTTATTTAACTCATGATTAACTGATTTTAATTAACTATAGGCAATGTTTAAACCTTCAATTCCTTATATCAGGACAAATCAAAGCTTGGGTCAAGCGCAGAGTGCAGACTATAGTTCATCTGGTTCTATATTTATGTTTTGTTCCTTTATTCATTTGAGTGAACAGAGTCTTGATTTTGGTTAATGATGCAGTAACTTCTGTCATACTAATTCGTGCTTCTGGTGATTCTGCACAACAACTCAAGGCTAATCCCAAAATAGAGGATATGTGAACCAACGTGTCATCAATTTGTTCCTCTTGTTGCTGTAATAGATTTGAATCCACCACTTTCATGATTGAATTGGGCATTGACTCACTGATCCAGTTTTTCAAACTGAGTCCTGATGCAAACATATCATCTGTAGGCTTCTTTCTTGTGAAGATTTCCATTAACATAATCCCATAGCTGTACACATCTCCTTTGATACAAACAATTCCTTTAGATCCGTATTCTGCATGTCAATATAAATTATCAAATATATTCACATGTAACAAAAATGAGTAATTCGTTTGACTGTGAATATGTGATCATATTTTTTTTCTTTATCTACTAGTTAAGCATTTAAACTGATATTATATTAGATCATAGATGGTTAGAGAATGCTAGCAACACAATCTCTAATTACTCTGAATGGTTTAAGTTGTAGAAATTAAGCAAACAAAAGGGAAAAATGAAAAGTGGTAAGAGAAAAGGAGTCACCTGGTGCAATGTAGCCAAGAGTAGCCAAGGTGTGAGTATGTGTTTTAGACTGTCCTTCATCCAAGATTTTGGCAATGCCAAAATCACTAACATGTGCAACCATGTTTTCATCCAACAAAACATTACTAGGCTTCAGATCACAATGAACAACTGGTATTGAAGAACCATGATGGAGATATTCCAATGCACATGCCACATCTATCATTATATTCAGCCTTTGCAAGAAATCCAAACAGTAATCATCTGAGTATAACCATTTTTCCATGCTTCCATTCGACATGAACTCCATTACCAAAGATTTGAAATCAACGTTTGAACAACTACTGATAATCTTAACAAGATTTCGATGGCGTAGATTGCGCATTGCTTTGCACTCTGCATCAAAGATCTTTGATGTTGCTTCCAAGTCCAGATTAATTACTTTAATTGCAACCATCACCCCATTAGATAAAATCCCTTGATAGACACAAAAAGCTTCCTTTTCCAAGTAAATTACCCTCACTAAATCCACTGGTTGCTTTTACAACTTCATAATAGGAAATCCTTCCTGGCGCCCCTACAATTTGTAAATCCCTTTCAGGTGGTTTTTCAACATTTTTCCTTTTATTTTTAAAAAGTATAATGCATATGCATATGAAGACTAAAATGAGTGACACAATAATGGGCAGTATGCATTTGATTAAAAGAAGCTTCATCATTGACCTTCCCTTAACTTGTTTACCACGTCCACAAGGCAGGACTTGAAAGCGAGGGTTGCCACAAAGTGCTTTATTATGCATGAAAGATTGAGCTGTGAAATAGATGAAAGGTCCACCATTGGGAATCTCTCCTTCTAATCTATTGTAAGACAAGTTCATAAATTCAAGAGAGACAATTGACACTACGGATTTTGGAATCTCACCAGACAAAAGATTTTGGGATAAGTCCAAATAGCTTAAGCTTAACATTTCACTGAGAGATGCAGGAATCGACCCATCCAATATGTTATTTGCTAAAGAGAGAGTCTGCAAAGTTGTCAAGGAACTTATGGTTGTAGGAATGTTTCCTGAAATCTCATTTTCTGACAGATCCAAAAGTGTAAGAGCTCTCAACTGCCGAATCTCTAGTGGAAGATTTCCAGTTAAAGCATTTGAGCCTAAGCTTACCTCCAAGATATCTTTGAGACTCCAAAAAGAAGGTGGTATCCAAGAGATCAGTTTGTTAGAGTCCAAGTATGCCTTCCTAAGAAAAGTAAGGTTTCCCAAGCAAGTTGGCAACACGCCGAAAAGCTTATTGTCTGATAGATACAACTCACTCAAACTTTTAAGTTCACAAAGCTCATCAACAATGGACCCCTGCAGTTCATTGCGGTAAAGATCCAAATATTGAAGTTTCTGCAACCCTTTGATTGTAATAGGCAATGGTCCATTTACATCATTGTCTCTCAAAGATAAACTCACCAAGTTGCTTATGTTTCCAATTTCCAGGGGAATATTGCCATGAATCCCACATGAATCTGCCCATAAGTTATCCAGAGATAAGTTTCCGATTGAGTTAGGAAGCTTTGACATTAAGTTATTCCCTGATACTACTAGAAATGTCAATTGTTTGCAACTTGTCAGCGAAGTAAAGAAGTGCAGTTCATGAGAATCATATGTTGTCAAATTATTAGTTTCTAGATTTAGCCAACGAAGCAGTGTTAAATCTCCAAATGCATTGGGTATAAATCCGGTAAATTTGTTATCACTCAAGTCGATCGTGGCAAGGTTAGAAGCGTTGGATATAGCATTTGGAATGTTTCCAACAAGATTGTTTTCATACAAATGTAGTTCCTCGAGGTTAGGAAGGGCATGTCCTATATCGGATGGAAGAAAACCTGTGAGTGAATTTCGTGCAAGAAACAAGTATGACAATGATGAAATGTTAAAGAGTTTTGGAGGAATAGTTCCACTAAACCCACTGTTTCCTAATTCTAGATACTCAAGCTGATTAAGATGGCCAATCTCCATTGGTATTGAACCTGTAATGAAAGGCAAAATTAAGCTGCTGCTTCCTTAGGAAAATTGTTTTCCACTCTTTCTTTTCATTTTTTTTTATAATTCTTTCGCCCTTAAAACAAAAAAAAAAAAAAGTAGTAGTAATAAATTGAGGGTACCTGTCAAAAAGTTGCTCCCAAGAGTTAATGCTTTCAGGAATGTGCAGTTGCCGATTGATCTTGGAATGATCCCATCAAATTCATTACTCATCAAAGTAAAGACTTGGAGTTGAGGAAGCTGATGACATATCTCTTGTGACACACTTCCCCTTAAATTGTTTTTTTCAAACCCGACCTCTCTCAAAGAAGAGATGTTTAAAATGGAAAATGGAATTTCACCTGCATGCACACTTAATATTATTATCATAATAATACTCCTTTTTATTTTTTTTAGCTTAATTGTAATTTTTGTCCATCTAGCTAATAGGATAGGAGGTAGTATATGTATTTGATCAAACTTAAGAGAAACAAGTACTGAATGTTTTGGTGAAAATAGCAAACCTTGCAAGTTGAGGTTGGTAAGATATAAATATTGAAGCTTGGTTAAGTTTCCGATGTCAACTGGTATACGCCCCGAATCGAAATTATTGTATGATAGTCTTAAACCTTCCAACTCCTTGCATTCATGCCAATGATCACTTGGTATCTTACCACTAAATTCATTAGCGTGAAGATTCAATGATCTAAGTTTTGGAAGCCCTTCACAAATATTTGATGGTAGATTGCCTGACAGTTTATTATTACTGAGATCTATGTCTTGCAACGATGAGCCATTGAACATTACATTGCCCAATAGCTGATTATAGCTAAGTTTCAAATGTTGAAGTTTTGACAAGTCCCCTATTTGTGGTGGGATTTCTCCATCAAAACCGTTGTGACTCAAGTCGAGCAACTCGAGTCGATGCAACCGACATAAATCTCGTGGCAAGTGACCAAAGAATCTGTTGCCGTGAAGATCAAGCTTAACAAGGAACGGGAGATTGCCAATATGTGGGGAAATGGTGCCTCCAAGCCCCATCTTTCTAAGATTCAAACCCTTTACTCTTCCATAGCGTTCATCACAAGTGACACCAACCCAATTGCATACAGAATATGAAGTTGACCAGTTATTGAGCATATCATTGGGATCAGAAGTAATGGAGGATTTCAATGCAACAAGTGCAGATTCATCTGCGGCGCTGGTGTAGTTCTCTTCAAAGCAAACCAAGTAATATTCCAGCCAGAACCAAAAAAATAAATAGAGACTTGGAAAGTATAGTTTGGCTTTGGCCATTTTATAACATAAGCTTGAAAATCTAATGTAAACCAAGTTTTCGGCTTGCACTCCTTTTATACTCCATCCGTTTCACAATACCGGTTGTCTCAATGATGTATTAATTATTTTTTTTCAATTATACTCAAATGAGAAAAATATAATTATGAAAGAGAAATGATATAGTAAAAAATTAAGTAATCTATTTTATAAAATCAAGAGTGTTAAATGCTTGAGTAATTCTTAATCCTCCTACTTCATATACCTACAAATCTTCCTACTTACTCATTAAAGAATATTTTCAATGCTTTTTATGGTTTCAAGATTGAAAATCCACTTAATTTTATACTTTATATGGTAATAGAAGGATAAGTAAAAAGATTTTTAAGAGAATCTGACATTACTCTAAATGCTTTTCTTAGCTATTATGTCAAAATCTTAAACATGTATCCTGGAACGGAGAGAGTATTATACAAAGCACTTGGTATTAATTAAGGGATGATTCTCTGATCTAAATAGAGACAATTCTAATTTTATTTAGACGTAACATACAAAGCACTTGGTATTAATTAAGAGATGGACACTCCAGTTAGGACATGTTATCCTCTTGTACATAAATGCTTGGCATTTATATACTAGTACGGTTGATAATGCCGCTCAACATTGACAACAACGTTCATTACTCAGGTATTGGTATTGTGTATACAGAAGAAGTGCCTTGTAAGTGGAATGCAGGAGGACCACACACAGTATATGATGTAAAATTTGTACTGAAAACCTTGTAAGTGGAATTATCAACCAAACACAAAATCTATAACTATCTTACTTTTACTCAAAATTAAAGTATGGATTTGAGAATAACAGAGATACCAAACAGAAACCAAAACTATAGTGTGATTGATTTCACAATTAGATAGGATAAACGTGGATCAAATTTAATACAACAACCGCAGTGTTTGATTGGAAACATTTGAAGGGGAGAGGAAGGATTATTGAGAACCCTTCATGTTTTGTTAAAGAACATTGTTATATTCTCCTACTCATCTTCCCACACATTCTCCTCCTACTATGTAAAGATTAAATGAAAAATTAAATACATTTTGTATCTTGAACATGTTAACAACAATTAATACATTTCTCATCAAACAAATAAGAGTATTTATAGGAAGAAGTTGTAAAAAAATTTAAAATTATTCTATGTTGAATTAAAATAGGAGAGGAGAGGGAAAGTGAGGGGTGTTTACCTCACCTCCAAAAGGAGGGGAATTTCAAACAAAACAAATCACTGAAAACCTCTTCCATCTCCTCCAACTAAACACAAAACCATTTGGGGGAGGGGGATTTCTATTTTCCCTTCCCTTTAACCAAACACTCCTAAAGAGTAATTTTCACATTTTGATTATGTTTGGTCTGAATTGACGTGGATCAAAACACACACTTAAAAAATACAAACAACCTCATTGAATGCTCTAAACCACAGTTTGATGCTGCTCATTGCAGAATTCCAAACATTGTTAGCATCCAATCTAATCATGGTAGGTCAGACAGCTCAGATCCAACCACCTATCTAAATGGTAGAACAGACCATAAAATTGGATCAGAGCCAAACATCCACAATCATTCATTATAATTCTACAGTTAGCAAAGCATATGACCAACCATCACTTCTACCCCTTTCTCCTAGCAAGAAGCAAAACAAAATTTACTCCCTCAAGTTGTGCCCACAAATAATAATAGTATCAGTCTTTTGGCCACATGTATCAGAACCTGAAATAAGTATCATAATACGTAGCTATATTGCCCCCAAAACGAAACACAATGACCATGTCAAACAAACTACTTGAAGACAATTCAAAGTATAAACATCCAGTTTTGGCAAAATTTTCATAATGATAGAGATATAAATAAGATTTAAAACATAGATTAAGTTTTTAACTAAACTTGGAAATTTTTACAACTATTAATAACTCAAATCAGAAGAGATGCAATTTGAAAATGGAAGGTAGTTTACTAAAACATTACAGTTGTACCAAAGTGAAGCTTCTTTAGTCCTTTTCCTTTTGTGATAAAAAAAAATAGGGTGTAAAAGTATGCTTCATGCTTCAGTGTGAAGTACTCCTCTACAGCAGAATCATACGTATGAGCTACTGTAGAGACTAAAGGCAGATAAACACAATAGCTTGCCAGCTAACTAACAATAACTCAATAGTGCAACAAACAAAAGTAAAGGCAAATTTTGAAAGTCAACAAAGCTGCGGTATCAATCAGAAATGTGATGAACAAATGCTTATTTCACAAGTAAAATATAAATACATATTTCACATACCAATACCATCCACATGCGCCACCTCCACCTTTTGCTCCACATCTAAAACTAAAGCTTCTAAATCTGGCATTTCGCAATAAACTCATTGGGCTGAACAAGCAATTGATTTCCTCTCTTTCTACTGGGCAATTATTACATATATCCCCACAGAAATATAACAAATCCTATTTTTATTTATATTTTCCATATTTGTTTTGACAGTTACATTTCCATTATCTTTCCTCTTTTTCTTGAACCTATTCTGTCTGTAACAACATTGTATAATAATCGTATAATAATAAATATAAAAATAATAAACAAGCCCTCAACTGAAATTATCATCAATTTTCCTAATCTAAAATCTAAAAACCTGAAATCAAAAAATTTCTTTAGCGACAACATTTTGAGCATAGGATCAAGAAAACAATGAGAAAGATAATGGAAGAAAGTGCAATTGCCACACCAAGAACGAACTTGTTAGGCCCACGATGGTGATCTTTCTTGTGACTGCTACCATCTTCATCACTGTCATCGTAATCCGAGTCACTGCTATCATCTGCATAAGAAGAATCCTTCGCTGGAGGAGACGCTGGCATTCCATACTTATCACAGGGAGAAATCCCAAGCTTCAATTTTGAAGTCACAACCGAGTGATTATAACACAGGTTGCTATTCCCACCAACTTTGAACACTTCCAATCTCTTTATGAAACTCAGATTGAAAGGCACAACCCCACGAAGGTTGTTGTTGGCAAGATTCAAGTACCTGAGGCTCTTCATTTGTGAAATGAACTTTGGAATAGTCCCATTGAGCTGGTTTGAGCTCAGATCCAAGTGAACCAAACCAGGTACAGCAGATATAGAATCTGGAATAGACCCAGAAAAGGAATTCGAAGCCAAAGACAAGTTTTTCAACGAAATCAAGTCCCCAACGGAAGGGGGTATTTCACCACTGAGTGCATTGGACGAAAGATTCAAAATTTCAAGGCTATCGAGCATGGTAATGGAAGTGGGTATGTTTCCTTTGAGCTGATTACCAGAAAAATCGATGTGGGTAAGGTTGGAATGGATGTGCCCAGGGAGAGAACCAGTGAGATTAGCATGTGAAATGGTCAAAGTTCTGAGCTTGTTCATGTGGCTAAGAATGACATAAGGGCCAGAGGCTCTAACCAGAACATTAGAGACAGTGAGATCGGTGAGATTTTCAAGCTGAGAGAGCCAAACGCCAGAGACCTTATGGAGGCTGTTGATGCAGGTGAAGGATCGGAGAGAGGAAATGAGTTCAGGAGGGAAGCGAATAGGAGCAACAGGACAGTCGAGAAGCTCAAGGGTCTTAAGGGTAGAGAGAGATTTGAGGGCGGTGAAGGAGAGAGCAACGTAAGAGGAACAGTTGGAGAGGCGAAGTGAAATGAGGTGGCGAAAGGGTTTTGAGGAGTCGCAGAGAGTGGCATTGTGGAAGGAAGGTTGAGAACAGGGGTCTTTGGAGGTAGGGATGTTAAGGGATTGAAGGGCTATGACCTGTTTTGGGTCAAGAGTGGAAGATGAAGTGGAAGGAGAAGATGGTTCTGGTGAAGAAGTTGGGGAAGGTGTTGGAGAAAGAGGTGTTGTAGTTGTAGAGAGAGATTTGGTAATGGCGAGGAAGAAGATGAAGATGAGAATGAGAAGAAGTGATGGTGGTTTCATGGCTGAGTGGTCAGAGTCACATGTGCTGATAAGAACAACAGAAAAGAGAGAGAGAGAGAGAGAGGAAATAAGATTGGAAGAAAGAATGGTTAAGGAAGAGAGAAAGAAAGAGATAACAATGGTGCCACTGCCAGCATATACTGTACTGTGCTAAGATTTGGAAATTGGAATGGCCTTGCCTTGCTGTGACAGTTCACGGTTCGGGATGCGTTTTGTCAATTGTTTGTTCCCTTTAGTTTGTTTTTTTTTTTTATTAAATTTTATTTTCTTTAGTTTTTATTGATCAATGTATATTTTCTAACCTATATTCAAACTTTTATTAGTTTTAAATGACATAGTTATCTATTAATAATGTCAAATATTGTTAGTGTTCTTTTTAGTTTGGAGACCAAACGGTAGTGATATGTATGATTATTATTTATTATATAATTAACAATTTTATTTAACTAAAAGATTTTATGAAATTATAAGTTAAAGTTTAGCAGTAAAATAATTTCTGTTTAAAGTGCATATGCCATTTCAGCAATTTTAAGGAGTACCACTACCAAGTACCAACAACAACGGTCAAAATGAGAAGGATAGTCACTCTCTAATTTATTTATTTCAATAAGGGCCAGAAAAAAAAATATTAAAAATTATGTTTCCTCGCCTTTTGGCTTAGCGTAGAGTAGAGGTGTGAAAAATAGAAAGAGAGGGAAAAATATATAGGGAAGGCAAAGAGAGCAAAAGCTACTTAGAGAAAATGAATGGGTAAGTCGTAACCAATAAATCCAAATGGGTTTCATTTGATGAAAGCGTATTAAGTCTATAAGATAAGAAAAATGTATAGAGATATTTTAGAAGGAGGTTTTTAGTTTGAATTCTTGTGAGAAGTATTTTTTTAGAGAAGAGATATACCCTATGTCGCTCTAATGTGCGAAACTGTGATGTCTTCCCTCCACAGTTTTTTAATAAAAAAAAAGTTGAAACTAATAAAGTTCACATTATAACATATATTTTTTCGTATAATCACGAGCTTACTCATTCTTAAGATGAGATTAATCCTATTCGCACTGCATAACTGACGTTTTTTCCTAAAAATTTGGCGTATTATGACATAATTGACTTTTAGTAATATTTTTTAGATATTACTAAATTGATAAAAAAAAAATGTTGCTATATCATTCAAAATATTGCTAGCATATTTATAACATTTTTGGTAAATGTAGGATAAAGGCCATATAGCTAAAATATCTTAGCAACATTTAAAAAATAGTGTTAAATTATTAAAATAATATTAACTTTTAGTAGTTGTAACGTTTTTTTAAAATATAATATAAAAACTATGATGCTAAAAGTTAATTTTATAGTAGTGTTGGCACAATTGATAGACTCTAGAGATTATACTTGAGTTTGAATCTGCAAGTTGACAGAGATACTTCAAATTATTGCATCTTGATGAAAATTCAAATTATGATTGTGTATTAAGAGAAGACAAAATTTATTTCGATGATTTTTATAAGATACTTTTAGTGGAAAAAAATGCATGAACAAAAATATTAATTAAAAGAAAAATACTAATTCGTGAGTCCATGATGAGCACATTGAGGTAAGAATTTTCAGTTCTTATATAAAGGTGAGTATTCCATTTAGTTAATTTTGTAGAATGATAATAGTATTTGTGAAGTTTGATGGTAAAATTCGTGAGTGCATGATAATTCTACCTTATGCATGGCACTTGATTGGATTCGATTATTATGGAGAAATAAATTTTTTTATTTTTTATTTTTGAGGAAGGAGAAATAATTATGTTCAGAAATTGTGTTGAAATAATTTTAATCATGAACTATTTAAATATTAAATAGATTAATTCATAATTTTAAGCCTACGAATTGGAATGGGAGAATGGGCCACAAACACTACTCGTGCATGCCATATTACCAATAATGAGCAGTTATCTTTTTCCCTCACGAAAATGAGTGTGTGTGAGAATTGAATTTTATTTGGTGAAGAAACCTTTATCATCATTTTCTGGAGATTGATTACTTCATTTCAACAACAAATGATTTGTTTAAGGGAGATATGAAAAAACAGAGAGGTGGAAGATGCAATTGGTTGTTCATTTTAAGAAACCCCTACAAACTTCGTTAATTACTTTAATCTGCTGTCTCTTGTGCACATTTGTCTATAGCGCACAAGCACGTTTTTGCTATAATAAATCCAAAAGTAGAGGGACAGATTAGAGTTCACAGCATCCTCTTTTATGGTATTTTTATTTTTATTTTTTTGGCAACAACACATTATTTCGTCTCTCGGGAATATAAAAAATTACACATTTCAATATCTTTTTACTACATTTAGATTCTTAAATAGTACCCTTAAAGCACTGGATATCAACACCCTTATTTTTTACCCTGCCCTATTTTGTTAATGAGAAAGATTCCCCTTTTCTTTTTACCAATTCAAGTAAAGATCGTTTCGTGTTGCATTCAAACAAGTTGTTGGCAGAGTAATCGAGTTTTTCTTTATTAATTGTGATTGTGCGACATAGCCAGACAAATTTGTTTCAAAGGGGGAAAAAGATTTCAAGTATTGGATGTGTGCAATTTATTTTTGATAATTGCTTAAAAACTACTTTTATTATTATTGTGCTTATTCAAAGTAGATGGAATTGAATTTTATGTTATTCCTTTCATTTGACCTCAAATTCACACAGATCAACAAATGAAAAATTATGTCTATTTCAACGTCACTGCTATTCACACTGGTTTTTATAATTTAAGCACCCTTGTTAACTACTTATGGTGCATGTTAACATAGATAAGAGTTTTTAAAAAAGTTGCTTTTGAAAGCACTTGTATCTGAAATGAAAATTTGTGCTTTCACAAGCACAGACATCCATAAAAAAAAAAAAAATTGTTGAGTTCTTAATATTGAAGTGCACGAGTTGCTTAGTTTAAAAAAGTGACGCATACACGTGAGATCCACTTAAAAATTATTAAATATTCATCAAAACTCTCTTAAGAATCTCATGCATTGGAGATGCTCTAACAAATATCTTTAGCAAAATATTCTTTAATAATCACCGACTAAAAAAATTAATAACCAACACTGAAATCTTGGCACATTTGCTTTAGGAGGAACTATATAGTAACAAATAAGATGGATAGTAATCTGTATGACAATCTTTATTTTCTGCCTACAGTTCCAAGTTTCCAACTTCTGAATGGAAAGAAAAATCACCATTTTTTACATTGATATAATCAGCCAAATGCATATCCTTACACATGAAATTAGTCCAATACAAGGAAAACAAAATGTAACATTGATTCTTGCAGCCTTACTTCAAAATGCCTACACACATCTATGACTTGCACACACTGTGGCCTTGATCATCATCATCCATATCTTTCACATATGGTCAAAACTTCTTGGCAAGCAAAGTGTTGTTGTGACTTAACAATCAATAGAAATGCAAGTTTGAGAGATACTTGAAGGATCAGTTCTGCTCACAAACGGATTAATCTTGACCCAAACAAGAGAGAATACAGAGGCCAACAACACTGACCACAGAATAACAATGGTTGGAGTTCGGTTTTGGCGACCCATAAGACCCTTGAGGAATGGGTAGAGATGAAAAATGACCCAAAATGCAAAGAAAACTTTTCCAATGAGTGGTCCCCAAGACTCATATCCTCCATTAAGTGCATCAGAAAATCCAGCAACAACACCAACCATGTTCACAATGATAAGGGTTGTTGGAGGAATTAAGAGTGTAGTCCACTTGATTATGTATAGTTCACCAAACTCTGCATCATCAGCAGCTTTGGCTGTGACTGTGAAGTTGGTGTCAACACCTGCTAACATCTTTAAGAATCCTTGGAACACAGCAAAAAGATGAGCCGAAACACCTCCAATCACCCAGAATTGCTCGTTACGCCACAAAGCTTCAATCGTAACACCACTCCACCGCAGCTCTAGCACACTTGTGATTATAATAGAGAGGAAAAGTCCAAGAAATAGAACACTTGCAAGGTTGGAAAGCTGCATCAAATTAGCAGCAACATTATTATGCAAGCAAGGCCTTAGTATTGTTTTCATTTGTTGTGTAGTCACATATCTTCTGTAATTCATATGACATGGATTGACAACAGTTATATCTTAAGGCTAAAATGTTTTTGGTCCCTCAAAATATTATGGTTTTTCTATTTAGTCCCTCATTTCTTAAAAATTTAGATTTTGTCCTAACAAAGTTCAAGCTTTTTCCTTTAGTCCCTTGGCAAAAATTTAAACAAACCAGTTTAGTCTATATTTCTGCCACTTTAGGGACTAAATGAGAAAACTGGAGTTTTTTGAAATGGTGATAATTTAAGGGACCAAAAAATATTTTAAATTATATATTTTAAGGAAATTACCGTTGGTATGATGAATTTTCCTGAGAGGAGGCAAATTGCAGGTAAAGAACAATAGGCAACAAGAGGGAGAGATGTGAAGGGGTAGACAATGGTGTTTATGTAAGCCAGTCTTTGCAGCCATTTGAGGCGGCCTCCGGCGAAACCATACCAGAGGGGACAGTGTCTGCTAAGGAAAATTTCAACTGATCCAAGTGCCCATCGAAGAACTTGGTGCAACCGGTCAGAAAGGTTAATTGGCGCTGACCCTTTGAATGCAGGCCTTAATGGCATGCAGTATATTGACCTCCATCCTCGGCATTGCATCTTGAATCCTGTTAAGATATCCTCTGTGACTGAACCATAGATCCAACCAATCTGGATAGACAAGAAGGTATTTGATCAATTAAACTTTAAATAAGTAAAAAGTGGAAGATAAATAATTTAGCTAGAATGAAATTTAAATTGGTATAACCAAGATTATGAAGAACTTGAAATTTTAAGTTTAACCTCTTTTCCCCATTCAGTCTTCTCTTCATATCCACAGCTAATTACATGAATGGCCTCCTTGATTAGCATTGAGGGATCTGCAGATTCAGGCAGGCCTCCATTCTCCATTAGTGTAGATTCAATGAAAACAGTGGACAAACCAAATGTTTTCTCAAAGCTCATTTGTGAAATCAGCATTGACCTCTCATATTCATCATAATCTGCAAGAAAGAAAAGAAACCAGAAAAATACTCCTCATTGAAGATTCTGCCACGTGTTTTAAGTAAAACTGATTAACAAAATTAAGTGTCCTTACTTTCAATCTCCCGGAGATTAAAGATGGCAGCATCAAGCTCTTCCCTCTTCGCATCTCTATAAAGTTCTGAGACATCTTTTGCAGGCTTCTTCGAGGGGCAGCAACAGCAGGATGAAGAAGATCTTGGTAAGTTGGGCATAGAAGGTGGACTATAGCCATAAAGTGCTTGTCGGTTGAAAACACATCCAGTTCCCACATATACAGGTCCTTGAATGCCATCAAGTCCTTTCATGTTAACCTGAAAGAGATCAATGTTGGAAGCCACAGTAAGAGTTGTGTCCATTATTTCTACATCACTATGTTAATAGTGTTAACAATGAAACAATTTCTGGACATAGAATCACATAAGGTGGACTTTATCATTCACAAAAAGAAAACACAGAAACTGTTTGATGACATATGTTTTTATGTGCTTACTTTTAGTGAATGACATATGTCATAACACTATGCTTTTCTCTTCAATCTCATGATTAAGCAACTCTTTGCTACAAATACTTGTCTGATATTCAGTATTTCTACCATGCTGAGAGTGCTTCATCTATTAAGAATATGTCATAACACTATCTATTTTTATTTGAACTTACATCGAAGAAAACTGTGTTGCGATTGGCGTATCGATCACTGCGATCAATACCATCGAATCTCTGGGGAAACTGCACATAACACACATCTCTACCAACCACTGGATCCATCAGAAAACACATTGCTTCGCGAACAGCCTTGCTATTGTTAACATAATGATCACAATCAAGATTGAGAATGTAAGGAGCATTTGTGAGAACTGCAGACACTCTCACCTGTATGAATCCAAACAAGTAACTATCAAGCATCATAAAAATATTGATGACCTTATATGAAATGCTAATTTGAAGTATATAACCATACCAGTGCATTTTCAGCACCAGCCTTTTTGTGGTGCTGGTAACCTGGTCTTTTCTCTCTGGAAACATACACCAACCGGGGAAGTTCATTCCCTTCTATGTCATGGGCACCAGTATGTCCAAGGAAAACCTGGAAACAGTATGCAGGAACTTTGCTTAAAATTTCAGTTATTGCAAATAACATGCAGCCTGTGAGAAGCATCTAAAAGCAAAGCATGCAATTGTTCCAGTAATTGATCAATAGAACTAAACAAAACAGAACAACTTAAAAAGTTCTCTGTAGTATACTGTATTCTTAGAATGTAAAATATTCTTTGACCAAAAAAAAAAGAATGTAAAATATTCATGATGACACTGGTAATAATTGGAACAATTTTCTTCTTATATGAAGGTTGAAATGGAGCATTCTTTTTTAATTGAAGAAAAAGTAAGAATAGTTAACTGAAAATTGAAGAAAAGAACACAAAGGTTTAACTTGGTGAAATGATATGTTATTATTTAAAAATTAGTCATATTGAAGCATATTATTATGCTGAATACGGGTTGAATTACTTCTACACAGAGTAGATAATGAGCTTTTAATAATATTGGCCACTTTTAAACTGCCACAAATATTTGGTCCTTTTAAAAATTTGTCTATGCCTACCACTCTACCAGCATTGAGATTTGATCACAGAAAATGAATGGATATACCTGAATCATGCCAGGGTGATCACGTGAGTTATTTCCTGGCCAAGGGGTTCCATCTTGCATAGTCCACCCTTCATCTGGTGTTTTCTGAGCCTTTGCCACCAAAGCATTAATACGTACTTTAAACTCTTCATAGTCTCTCTGACAGAAACGAAACATAATCATGATTCATGAAGAGGTTTCTCTAAGATACTCAATTTGAAAAACAAGGCGATAAGTATAGCAAATAACGTGTTTCACATAACAAATAGGAAGCTTCAAATGATTGATTACCTTCATTGCTCTACGTTCCTTCACAAAAGAAGGTTGCACTTTGTCCTTTAGGTAGTCAATCTTCTGAGAGAAGTAGAACTCAGGTGCTCGCGGTTCAATTGAGAACTTTTTGCAAAATGGAACCCATTTTCTTGCAAAATCAGCTGTTTCCACAAGGGATTCAAATGTGAGCATGGCAGCACCATCATCTGACACATAACAGGACACTTTATCCACAGGGTAGTCCACAGCAAGGATAGAAAGAACTGTATTAGCAGTGATCAACGGCGGTTCTTTCAAAGGATCAACTGTACTGACAAAGAAATCCACAGCAGCAAGCTGATTCGGTTCACCCGGTCTTTCAAACCTGGCATCACAATGTAGAAGTAAACATTCACCATCCAACATGCAAGTATCAGTTCTAATATTCAACTTAGATATTATTATATGACCTTACTATACATATTATCCATTGACTAACAAACACTGAAGTCTGAAACATACTTAACCTAATAATCTACTATGATATGATTTTTCTGCTAAAAGCTTGAAGTACAAGGAACAAGGTTTCCTGATATTTTATAAATTTTTGTATTTACCTTGCAGAAAGTCTGTCAATAAAAGTATCTCTATTGATGGGAGACCATTTGGGGAACTGATCTAAGACCCAGGAAAATGCAAACCAGATCTCACAGATGATAGATGTCAACCACAGACCAAAAGCACTATCAACAGGATTTGTGACTCGATAATGGAAGAAAAGTCCCAAGATTATCAGTCGCATGACTATTATAAATCTGTATGGTGTGAGTTTTGTTTTTGAGACTGGAATAATCATTGAAAGTGGCTCAGCAGCAGCAGCCTCCGTGGACCTGCAAAACATATCATCAGCATGTAGCCATGTACATGAAACTAAGAATGCTCACAAGATTTAGAAATTAATCAATGAAAGAATTCAGATCATACTTTAATTTTAGTTCTTCTATATATAACTTAATTTTTTTGTGTCTAATTCCACGCATATAATCAAATAGGTCAGCTATATGTCTACAAAGCCACCTCATTTTATTAATTGAGCTATGTGCTCAAGGGGAATAATTTTCTCCTATAGCCTACATTAAATTTAGCATAGTTAAGGTCTGACATTTTTCATTTTCATCAGGTACACAAAAGAATGTGATTTTAATATAATTTTATTTTTGTTCCCTTCAGAAAGAAAGTGTCGCATATCTAATTGAACTTACTGGATTTCTTCCATCTGCTGATCTTGTGGAATTGGTGTCCCATTTTCAGCCTTAGGTGCAGCCTTTTTCTTCTTATTCTTTTTATCCTTTTCCTTCCAGCTCTCCACTCTATTTTTCCAGATTGGATTCCCAGATTCATCGTTTAATTCTACAAGAAAAACAATGTTGTGATTATGAATGAACGTTCCTCAAGAAACCATACTAGAAAATGTGGGATAAAGTTTCTCTTCCTTACCGCTATCCACTGTGGACACAGTACTGATATGCCTAGCATGGAGTCCAACATCCTGAATAATGCAAGTACAGAGGTTATAAGTGCAAATATGACCATTTTGCAATGTTTAAGTACCAAAAATTCTTTGCAAAAATTAAGACTAATTACTACTATTTGCTTCTCTAATAATGTTACTACTAATTCATTACCTGTGAAATATTGATCTCTGCAGCCATTGTGGATCCATTTCCGGAAACCTTGGTGCCATCATTATCTTTTGTTCTATCTATGAAATAAACAAAAGGAAACAAATGTTAGGGTACTTCGCAAAATAGAAGATTAGACTTGTGATGAAAGAGTAAAATATTTTTTCAAAAAAAAAAAAAAGAGTAAAATATTTATTCAGTTATTCTTGCCTCTTTTTTAATAAACTAAAACTAAGTCCATTTTTTGGATAAAAGCTAATTGTCTAAACTTTGTTGAATGATTTTTCAAATGTCAAAATTTAATTGACCTCCATGACTGTGAGTGTAAAATAACCAAGTATAAAACAAGTTACAAATTCATGCATTTAAAAGTTGGAAATATTAATGAATGTTTGTTATTTAGTTGAACCAACGTGACACGTGTTCTAATAATAATATAAAATTTATTTAAACACAAATATCGATCACGTTCAAAGAAAGATCAATTTCTTGGTTCTATTGAGCTAACTATAAAACAAACACACATTGGAATTAGCACGTACCAGCGTAGGGAGTGGCACATCTGAAGCAGGCCCTGCGGCCTTCATTGATTTCATATTCAAAGCAAGCCTTGCAAATAGGGAAGTAGCACTCATGACAAGCCACAAACACCTCACCATTAGCATCAACTCCAACTTGTTCACCACAGGAGTTGCAGAAGTGAACACCAGATTCCATCATTTTTGGGTTCTGGTCCACCTTATGATCAATCAAAGGACCAAAATCAACCACTCTCTCTGACCCTTGGCTTCTTTGTGTATGCTCTGATGGAGGTTTATATGAAAGACCAAAAACTCATTGAGAATGGCCTTTTTGGGAGCAAGTTTGAAACTTGAAAGGAAATATGTATGGTGGGTTCATTTTCAGAGGTTGGAGGGTTGGTGTCATTCATTGTTTGGCTCACACACAAAGGCATCCAACATTCACAGACAGTGAGAGCTGAGAAGCAAGCTACGTCTAGAACAAAAATTTCTTTGTTCTTTTTTTCTTTTTCCATATCAATGAATGAATAATAAAGATTTGAATAATTGCGGAAACTATAAGGAAAGTTTCGGTTGGACAGGGTACGTCTTTAACTAACGACGCTTAAACTACAAGTTCGTCACTACCGGTCAGCAGCTACTACCCATCATCAACCAAAGAAATATTTTAGAGAAAAATCATTAACAAGAAAGTTTTTCAGTAGATTTTTTTTTAACAAAAAAAAGATTTTTTTTGGCCGAGAACAAATTAAGAAAAAATTATATAAAATAATTTTTGTAATTTTGTAGGTTTCTTCTCATGTATCTACCGCTAAAAGTAGTGACTAATTTTCTAAAACTCAACTCGCACAAAAACGTCGCTTCATTCCTACAAATAGGGGATTGAGCCTCCTCACAAGTGGTTAAGAGATGAGATGAACTAGCACCACACCAGTGGCGTGGTTGATTTTTGTATTCTTTTAATATAATGGTGAATAAACTGGTGTGGTTGGTTTTTGTATTCTTCTAATATAATGGTGAATAAACTGGTGTGGTTGATTTTTGTATTTTTCTAATATAATGGTAAATAATTAAGTAGGTATATATTTGTTATTTCAACCAAAAATTCATTTCTCCACTTAAAAAAATATTTTATTATTATTATTTTAAGGAATTCACGTGATATTTCTTTTCCATGTAATGGTAAGGGAATACAGTTTTCTTGTTTTTTTTTTTTTTTTGTTGACAAATTGTGTAAATTTGTAGCGAGTTTTTTGATAGTCCATGAGTTTGAACTTTGAACCAATTTTACTCGGCTAGGTAGCAAGGGTAGAGCCAACCAGATGAGTTCGAATCAATTGTGTTCAACCAGAAAGCACGGTTTATATTTTCGTCTGTTAAGAGTGTGTATATTGGTTCAATTTGAATTATCACTAGCTTCTTCGGTAGCGTTTGATAATGGTACTGAACATAATGGAATGGAATGGAACGGAACATAATGGAACAGAACAGAACTATGTACTGTGTTTGGTGACCATGAAACAGAACTAGACCATATGTATTATTTTGTATTTAGTGTGGATTAAAATATAAAAAATAGTTTTTTGTAAAACTTAAAATTTTACTTTATTGGATAGAAATTATAAAATTAAAGGAAAAATAAAATAATATATTTTTTTAATATATTTTTTAAAAAAATTATGAGTATAACTAAATTATAATTTTAAAATATATTAATTTTTTGTATTAATATTTTATGAAAAAAATAAATTATTAAAAATAAATTTCTCTCAATAAATATAATTATTAAATATGTTTTTAAAACTAATTATTAAATATAAATTATGTTGAGTATATTTTTATTATGTAATTTTTTTTTAAAAAAATTAAAAAAAATTGGTTGGAAAAAAAATAATATAAGGCTTAAAAATTTAAATATATATATTATTTTGTTAATAAAAAAATAACTATATGAAAATAATAATAATTCTTTTGTGTGTGTTCTGTTCTCTTCGGTTCCACCCTTTTCAATTGAACGAATCTGTCCCATTCATTTGCCTCAGTATCCTGTTCCGTTCCTCTTAACTGACGCACCAAACGGAAAACAGTACATAGTGTCCTGTTCCGTTCTGTTCAAACACGTCTGTCAAACGCTACCTTCAGATTAACCTTGAAGAAATAATTTTTAGTTTCCTGAAAAAAATAGAACAATAAGTATTTATTTAAAATAAGGACGTATAAAGGTAGCTAATATAGTAGTTCTTTAATATTACCTTAGCATAATTTTTTTTTTTTAGTTATTTACCTTAGCATAATTTTTCAATAAAAGAAATAGACAAGATAGAAGCAAATTTGACTTTCAACAGATTAGGCCTCAACTGATAATGATACTTGACGGTTCCGTGAATCTTATTCTCCTCACCCAATTTAGCTAAGTTGTTCTAACGTCAGATCATTTACTGTCATTGCTAAGCTCATAGCACAACCGTTTGTATGTCATATATCTACCTAGTTATAGATAATTAGATACTACTAGTCATCCAATCCATAATATTAAATTACATTCAAAAATTTTCATCCCTAGAAGATATATCCCACCTGGGGAATTACCTGACATTGTGCAGTGTTCCCTGATGATGAGTTTACATGAAGGACAAAAATCAAATGCAAGAATAAAATGGCAAGATAGAGTAACACATTAAAAAAGTAGCATCTGTGTCATGATATCTTCCAGATCGGTTAACTAAGTAACTTACAAGTTCAGGGAGAAATAAAAAAGTGAAGATGACATGAATATAATCACACCATGTGATTGAGCTATCACAGGCCATCATTAAACAGCTCATATATAGGTCACTCAATCATCCAGAGAACCTCAAAGCAGCATGCTGCGAATACTTTGGAAGATCAAACAAAAGAACTAAGCAAGTTCCAACGTAATACAACTGATACAAATATCATATACAGATACAACAACATACGTAGGCAAAAAACACCAGTATTTGAATGAAGTTAAACTTGCTTCTACACACTCCTGCCGAATTCAGAAACAAACCATGAGATCTGAGAGGATCAAGTAGCGTAACAGAACTCTTCACATAGCACAATGTCATCTATTACAAATTTAGTTTTCCTCTTGATATTAGTCCAGACTCCAGATTCATTACTTTGACGTATATCAGTGCATTTGTACAAGTACAATCTCATCCCAGAATTGGTTAATCATGAATTCGTGTGATATTTTCAATGTCTAATTACAGCCTCCACTCGTGTCTAGCAAACCTACAAAGCATTATCACCTCAACAATTCCTGAAAATGAAAATACATACACTCAAGTTAGTAAGCACATAACAACAGCAGTGCTGAGAGCACCAATGCCCATGTTAAGCAAGCATCATTAATGATGAGCTAGGAAACAGGGAGAGTTTCTATAAAATGTTTAGGGAGTACGTTAAAAATTGTGCAATTCACATCCACCCCTGCGTCCATTAGGTAGCGGTAAGTTATATATTTCCTATAACAACATTCTGCTGCAGAGTCAAGCCATAAATTCTTGAACAATAAAGCCTCTGGATGCATTTGTGTATCAAAATCTAGACGTTTCCCAAGACTTCTCCGAATGACCTGAAGCAAAACAATTCAAATTTCAAACATTTATTTATATTTCAAAAACACAAAACCTTATGGGATTCTAGTTACCATAGCAGCAATACAGCTACCTTAGCAATTTCATTGTCTGCATCTTCATTGCTGCTAGATGCAAAAGAAATCTGTCCACTCTTGACAAACCCTTTAGAAATTATGTTTTGCCTCATGTAATCATTTTGTGGATAAAGCTGGGAAGGAACGGTAAGGGTCTCCATACTTGTCATTTCAAACCCCTTGAATGTAGACATGAACATATCAGTTTCGGGGACAATGAAGATTGAACAGGAAAAGAAAAACTCAGCTAGGCACTGTCGTTGGACATGAATTGTTAAGAAGACAGATTCATACATACCTTGGGAATCACTAATGTCTTATTATGACAAAATGGGCTCTCTGTAGGAGTTGAATCAAGATCGCCGAACACTTTTCTTCTAAAATCATTCAGATTATTGATTGTTTGCATGATCATAGTTGTAAAACGACCATGATTATTATCTGACTCTATTTCATTCACACAATTCTGCACAAGCAATTCTGACAGAATGTGCATTGCGCTGACTATTGTCTCGACATCAGGTTTTGGAGATTCAGTTAAAGATTTAGAAACACCTTCAAATGTTTTAACAAGATCCGTAACAACACAAACTTGAGACAATGATGTTGTTAAAGATGGAGTTGGAGAATGACCCTTTGCAGGGAAAACCTCACTCTTTGACCTATTACCTTCAGGATCATTAAACACATTAAAAGCATTTTCTCTTCTACAGTTGTTACTAGAATACTGAAGCTCAATTCCCTTGTTCAATTCTACTGGGGATTCAGCCATAACTGTTGCCATGAGTGAGTCCTCTCCTGACAACGAGTTAGTTGCAGGTGCACAAGAGTTGGAAGACCCAAAATAATCATTGACGTATCCAATACCGGGAAAGAACTGAGGAGCAAGAGGATTTAAACTGTTATGTTTTTCGTTAGTTTTATTGACATTATAAGGTTGTGCAGACCCTGAAATTTCTGTTGAAGCTTGACTAAAAGCCATGGTTCCCTTCCAACAAGGAGAATCCACATCAGAGTCGCTGTCACCTAAATTCTTGGAAGACTGATTTTGAAGAGCTCTTTTAGCAGAGGACATATCTATATCAGCTGTTGATAACTTGAGTGGGGCAGGGGCAATCTTACAATTAGAAATTTGAAAGGACGTAGGCTCATCAAGTGCAGGAACTATGCCTTTCGAATTCGATAGAATGTCTTCCACTGCAATTGTACCAGTGCTTTTTTTGAAAATACCATCAGGCACTGTTAGGCAGGGATTCAAACCATCAACAGCATGCTTACCTGTACTTATCAATAATCATTCCATAACTTCCTCCATTTTTGTCCAATTTTTATTTCTAACAAAAACTTATATGAAACATCAAATTAAAACAATAAAAAAAATACTTATAATCAAAATTTGAAAACAGAATATTAGAGGCCAATCCTTAATGGAAGCAAACTTTGGATGCCCTTGGCAGCAAATTAATTGAACTGATTTTATTGGCCCACTGTAAAACCTATAAGTTAAGATACTAGATACGGAGAGCAAACAAAGATAAGGATTCAGAGAGACTTATACTTAGATGTGCAGAAAGCATATAATGAAACCAATTATTTAACTTTATTTGCTTTTAAGTGTCAACTGTCAACTAACAAAGTGTTAAGATGTAGTGATGCATGTGCTTAAGGAGGAAAATTCAATAACTTCTCCAGAGCAATAAAATTCATAGTTATAATTTGCCTTTAAGTGAATACAGCTAATTTTTATTTCTGGATGTATCTGAATTTGTCTGTAGCCTTTTAGTACAATGCCTTTTCAATTCCTCACACTTAAAGGATGATAGGCATGGACTTCATAGACCAGAGAGTCTTACAATAACCTCTGAACCACAGTAACAGCAATATCAACTACTAAAGGTAATTAATGCTTCTAAAAGGTACATTAGCCTCAAAATTCAGTGTTAACTTGTTAAGGACTTGAAAATCAATAAGGCAATAAAAGCATTGTCAATACAGCATGCAATGAAATAAACACGTAAGCAGCAGAATCAAACAAAAGCACCCAAGTCATTCAACCAAACTCAAATTGCAGAATAAATTTGGGAAGCCATAAAAATAAACTACCTTTCTGAAACATGGTGGTTTCAGCAACAGAACTGCAAGCATAATCTCGTTTCTGAAACAAACTCTCATGAGAATCCACTTCTTGCTTCTCATAACTCACCTCGTTCCCTGTACAGCCTAAAGCAGTAACGCGTGTTGAGTAAGTGGGCAACGAAGAGTCCTTCACAGTATCAAGTTGTGACCCATTGAAGCCATCAAAGTCAAGTTTTTTTGGGAATTCTAGAGATAGGTTCTGTTCAAAGAGGGGTTTTGAAGTGAGTGTGGATTGATGGGTAGAGCAAGAGGGATTGAGCGTGAAGGGTTTGGCCAGTGGTGACAAGCGCCTCGTGGTCAACGAAGCAACTTGCTTACTCTGACTCATCCTCTCATCAGTAAGGGTTTGCAATTCGGAAGATGATAATGGTAACAGTCTCAAAGGTTGAAGAAAATCAAAATGAAAGCGATGAACAGAAGAAAGAGTATGAGATTATTGACTTTGAAAATGGAAGGTCTCTTCGTTTTCAAAAAATGGAAGCTTAAGTAGCAATTATCCTCCATGTACCATTACGCGCTTCATTAATCTTTCCCATTTCCTCGCAATTGATGTTTAACTAGGAAATCTAAATTAATCGGCTGATGCACTTGCAATAACATTTCATCCTGCATTTTTCTTTTAAATAAAAAGTAGAAATTTCTCGCTCAAATTAATTATTGTTCTTTTATTCTCCTATTTTTCATTTTTCAATATAGTTATACTAGTACTATATTTTTATCAAATTATTCAATCTAATCCATCTTGGGCAACCATTATTGCCACCACACATTTCTCAAATGCCACCACACATTTCTCAAATGTTACCGCACACGCTATTTTTTTTTCCAATTTTACCCCGGACCGGATTTTAATATTCGGGCAAATCCGAATTTTTATATCCGGGCGAAACCGGAAATTTATTTCCGGTTAAGGTGTCTGAGGCACCACACAGTTAAATTCGGAAAATCATTTCCGTTAAGCCATTTCAAAATCATTTCCCAATTGTTGTCATCTTAAGTTAACCAGTGAAAAATCATTTCAAAGGAGTGATTGTTGCAGCATTTCAAGCATTTAAAAGCGTAAAAGGTTAGTTTTACTATGATTTTCATCTGATTTGTGTGTTTTTTAGTTAATTTCTGCATTTTTTGGTGCTAATTGTGCGAAAACAAATTTAGAATCGCAATCGGAAATGAGTTTCCGGTTTAAAACGGATTTAAAAATTTGCTGGCATTCGGAAATTAATATCCGGTTTCCACCGGATTTGAATGTGTGGTCTCGCCCGGATATTAATATGACAACACGTTTGTTATAATCTTCTTCCGTTGGGGATTCCACAACAAATTTCCATACATTAAAAATCATATCCCAACAATACTTCTTGTGGACTAGCACCTTACACTTTGCCTGCACATTTTTGTCTATGTGGAATTGACATAATAGGTGCTTTGATTGAGGAAAAACTTCATTTAGTGCATTCATAAGTGCAAGGTCTCTGTCACTGACAAATTAAAACTTTCGGTTGGTCATTTTCACTCACAATCAAGTGTTTTAAGCAACTTAAAGCCCATACATAATTATCACTACGCTCAGACTCCATGTAAGCAAATGCAATTGAGTATGTTATATCTGTTGAGGTAACCCCACCATTTCAAGTAAAGGCAACTTATACCTATTGGTTTTGTATGTTGCATCAAGTATCACAATAGTCGAAAATGTATGAAATAACTTTACCGAAACTTCATGACTCCAAAAGATGTCTTGGACAATGTTATCAGACACATCCTTTCTATGAAAATGGACATACTTGTGAGACTCTAGCATTAGCATCAATTGTTGCATCTCTGTCCAAGGCCCCCTAATCGACTTGCGATATGAATATCGTTCATTATATATAGTTTGAATGGTACTCGTCAGGATCATGCTCCTTCAGTGTAAGCAATATGTTGCCAGGCTTCACGTTGTTCTTTGTCATGTCCGCCACTACGGTCTTCTCATCAGCTTTGAGGCGGCCAGGATATGGATGACCTATGAGGGTGGCTGCTCTTTCATGGTTGTGCTTGCCGCATATCACAATAAGTATCCATCCTTCATTAGCATGAGGTCTTCCTCTAAGTCTGAATGGACATTCACATTTCTTAGTTCATGTGACTTCTCGTGTAAGTTGCTTCTTGTATTCTTTATACTTTCCACTTCTTTCACACTCAAGAGTCACAAACTCTCTCCTATTCCCACCTGCACCACCTTTATCTGGAGAAACACAATAATTTCAACAAGCAATATTTGGGTTTATAACCATTAAGACATCATTCAACCACATTTTAAGAATTAATCATTTCTTATACCTCTATTTCTTTGTTTATATTTCTTTTCACTTGTTTGCTTCTTTCATTCTTTTAAATATATTGAGTTTGTTCATGAAGTGCCCCATTATGTTTTTTGTTAGTTTCATGCTATTCTAATAGCTGATCCCACTTAGTAGGATAAGTCTTTGTTGGTGTTCGTACTATTCTGAATTCGTATTGAAGTGTGCAAAGGGTCTTTTAACGAACTCAGTAAAGGGAACCAAATATTCTATAAGGTAGATAAAGTTTTAATATTTTCTTAGTAGTTGGACCTATATTTGGTAAATTACAAGAACTTATAATGGAAAGGATATAAGAATTCTGTTTCAGCTTTCTTTCTATTCTTTTTCTATCCACTTCTAATTGTTCCTCTTGTTCCTTTCTCTACTTCCTTCCTCTGATTCTGCTTGATTAGTATTCTAAGCAAGTTCTGTGACTCTACTTTTTATTTTATTTTATTTTTCATTCTTCTTTAATATGATATTTGGTTCTAGTTAATTTTTTTATGTTTGTTTTTTATTTTCTATATATACTATTTGTATTACTTTATTCTACGATGATCGTTGTACTGAAAAGATGCAATAAAACTAATGAAAACATGTGAACTTGTGAAGCATTGAAGCACAATAGTCACACCAAAACACTATCTATCGAGTTTGTGATCTTAGACAATATAGAGTATGAAGCTCCGTCTGAATCTAATGGTTATTCTTATTTTTTCTTTTGTTAGATATGAAATCATAGTTTAGTTTATTGATTGAAAATGGATAAGTTTTACTTATGTACTTTTAAAACTGACATAATACTTTTCACAAATTATAAAGAATTTTCATCGATCATAATTATAGGGTGCCTTTGAAAATCATAATTCTGGAAACTTTCTTCCTTCCTTGTTGAAAAGGGCTTATAAGATAAAATCATTGTATATTCCATTAGTAATGTTAGCAGTTTCAGATTTTTCTGCCATTAGTATTATATTAACTTTTTTGATTGTCTTTGTCACACCCTTAAATTTCTAATGAACCGTAGAATTTCTTCCAAGGTTAAGAGGTAAAAGTCATTAACTTCAAGATCATATTACATAAATAAAAAGGAATTGAGATTAGGCTCTTTGCTCATGTTCAGATAGAAAAAATCAAGTGCAAATGCAGGCTCTAACAACATTGAACTAAAATTGTATAAATCATAGTTTATTTACTAGTATAATTCAAGCTAGCTAAAGCCCCTCATATTTGTATTCTGGTATATGATTTTGTCAACTTATGCTTGGTTATTATGCTTGGTATCACTATCTTGACAACTTTCTTCTCAAACCAATGGTTAAAAACATAATGCTTGGTGCTTATGCTTGGTATTAGTGTCTAATTTATTTTTTAGTTAATAAGCACTCATTTTATATTTATTCAACGTTTTCGTGTGGCCCTACGTAATGCTCAAAATATCTGTTATGTTCTTATCTAATATGAGGTTAGAACCTTAAATTGTTGTATGATTGGCAATAAGGACTTAAATAATCATTTTTCTACAGAAGAATTTAGTTGATTAATTGACTGTGTATCTGAAGTATACTTATTTAATTGTGTTTTATAATTGTGTTAAAGTTAGATTGTAGGAAAATAGGAAAATGATCTATTTGCTATATTGTTGAAGATATTTTTAGTGGTTATTAAAGGAGACTATAAGGGTATTATTATATAGATAGAAAACTAACTCTACTAGTGTGACAAAAGTGATTTCACTTGCGCTTAACCAGACTGTTGTTGCTATGTAATTCTAATTTGTTAATCTAACTACTAATGTATGAAACCTTGTGTTGTATGATTGGTTAATGAGGATTTAAATAATCATTTTGATCTTTATGTTTGCACTTTGCAGAATTATTGGTGTGAACATTGGAACATTGCCTAAATATTACAAGTTGACCAAGGAGTAGCCAAACATGCAAGGATTGCAGATGAGAATCATTTGCACTCAAGGAAGTTTTTTGTTTTTGTATTGGATTCCATTTTAATTTTGGTTAGCTTTAATTTATTTTATTTTATGCAATTAGATTTTGTCATTGAGAACTGAGAACTGGAATCTAGAAGCATGAGTTACATATCATATTAATACTTTAACAATACTGTATATTAAGTGCATACTAGATGAATTTTTGATAAATTAATATATTAGATATTTATTTTAGTTGATTATGTATTCAATAGTATATCTATTTGATTAAGTAGTTATGTTTTATGATTGTGTTGAAGTTAGATAATAGGAAAATCATTCATTTTACTGTATTGTGATAAAGGAGGCTAATGTGCAACCCAAAAAAAAAGAAAAAAAAAAGCTTGCGTCGGCCTGGCCGACGCTATTTTTTTAAAAATATTTTTTTCATTTAGCGTCGGCCTTTTAAATTTAGCGTCGGCCGTAAGTTTGCGTCGGCTATGACGGACACAAATTAGTGTCGGCTATGGCGGACACAAATTAGTGTCGACCTCGAGGGCAACACAAACATTTGTGTCGAGCCATTTAGCGTCGGCCACAACACCAACGCAAAGCCGACGCTAACTATAGGTTTTGCGTTCGCTTTTTGGCATTAGTGTCGGCTTTTGTCCGACGCTAATGACCTGTTTTCTTGTAGTGACCCAATGAAGAAGGTTTCATCAACATTAGCTTCCATACATCAAATGCAAACACGTTGTCCTCACAATATCATCGAACAAAGAGCCAATTACGAAATGAAGGACAACTAAATATGATTACTTTATTTTTACATTTGTACTTTCATTTTCTTTGTGTTTAGTTCAAAGAGGAGGAGGAAAGGAATTAGTGTATTTGTATTTAGTTAGTAAGTGGATGTGGAGGGATTTTACAAAACATGAAAAATAAATTAGAGTTGTTTTGATTGTTTTCAAAATTTTCTATACAAAATTTTAAAAACAATAAATTAAATAAAACTAAGGTTATAGTTTTACATTACAATTATTCATAAAAATAGAAAATAAAAACAAAGTAAACATATCCTTAACATTTCACTCAGAATTTTAAGAGAGACATAATCTTAATTCAAAACTTGAGGAAAAAACAAAAAAATATCATCAAATATCACTCAAAAGGTATCTTCAAACAAAACCAATAAATAATTTATCCTACTTGTACAAATCTTTTCCACCCGAACAAGACTAATTACGAGTGACCACGTTTACTTTTGGAGGCCCATCTCTCTCTTTGGGTTCATTTCGGAGGTCTATCTCTAATTCTCTATCTTTTTCCCCCTTTCTTTTCTGAAACATGCAATATTTTGTTTCGCAACAGATAAATATTGATAAAGGTTTTAAAACAATGGTTTTGTATGTATAAAAAAATAGTTGCTTTTAAGCGTCTTACTTAACAATATTTTTAGAAACATTAAATTTATTAGAATTAGAAAAATAATCATAAATGTATATTATTTTGTCTCTTAAAAATATAAAAATAATTATATTTTTTAACATATTTTTTTATTATATTTAACTCCTTAAATAGTGCCTTTAAAACACTAGATATCATTTACTTAGCCAATCTCACCTGTATATCATTGTATGAACTTAAAATATTACTTACTTAGACTCTGATTGGTAACACTAGCTTATAGTTTATAAGCTATAACTTATGACTTATAATTGAGTAGATGTGTTTGGTAAAATTAGCTTATTAGGTAGCTTATATTTGTTAAATAACTTAAAAAGACAAATAATAATTATACGTAATAAATTATTTGAAAGAGTAAACATATAATAAATGACTAGAAGGTAAAATAGGAAATAATTATTGAAAGCTACTTTTCATAAGCTATTAGCTTATAAGTTGTCACCAAACACCCCTCCTTGACAATAAGCTACAAGGTATAAGCTAGTGTTACCAAACACACTCTAAGTATATTTTTAGTTCTTGAAAAAATAAGTGATTTTTAGTTTTAATTCTTATAAAAAAATTCCCTTTAATTTTAATATATATAGTGATTTTTAATAAATAGGTTTTTTTAACCTTTACAATATTGGAAATGTAACATTAATTATATGTCAAACACAATTACATTAAATTTTTTTATTTTTTTACTATTAATAATTTTCTATTAATGCAATGCACGTATTAAGAAAATCCTTAAAAAGAGTAAGTTGTTTTAGCCCCTAGAATGAAATACTACTTAATTAACGTACGATTGAAGTAAAAATAAGGAGTATACTATTATATAAAAAAAAAACTCAGTACACTATATATAATTTTTTGAAATAACACGACGAGGAAATAAAGTACTTTATGAATGCAGATAACAAAAGATAGTTTCCTTAACTACAGGTTGTTTTCTTTTATTGGTAAATTTTAATTTAATTTAACTTGAGATCATTATTAGGATACTTTGAAGGGATAGTTCCAAAAATGTACGTCACTCAACGGATCGGATAATAACAAATCAACAATTGACCTCAAAAAAGACAACGCCAGTTGGACTAAGGCTAATATTTGACGTGCTCATAGTACAGTTATTATTTAACATAAAAAATGACAAATCCAATAGAAATATAACATGTACTTTTTGTCTGCTCTTTCGAGTTATCTTGATTTTATTTATTTTTTCTTTCCAGCAAAATATGATTATCTTCATCATTGAATTAGAATAATTAAAATTTTGTTGACAAGTTAATCCACTACTGAGTAGTGGTACTACTAAACAAACAATAGTTATTATTATAATAAAGGGAATAGGATCGCAAATTAAAAGAAGTTTCTAGGCAGTGCCACTGAAACAGAACATCGCAATTTGATAGTAGTAAGAAGCAAAGAATGCGAGAAGCTCAAATTCAAAATCCGAAAACAACGAATTCAAATGAAAGCATGAGAATATACTGTATTATATTTATTGTGGAAGAAGAAAATACCCTAAATTTACAGAAGGTGAACAATGGAACACGAAGACGGAGAGGAAACATAACTCACAAAAATAAAATTAAATAAAAATGAAGAGAAGAATTAATGATAGGGAAGTGTTGGGGGTTGAATCCGTCGAGGTTGAGAAGAAGTGAAGGGAAGGCTACGGAGGATGAGAAGACGAACCCGACGCGGGACAGGGGCGGAACGGAAGACCTGCTCCACCGCTCTCGCCAGCAACGCCGTGTACTCCTCCAGCACTTCCGCCACGATCGCCACCAGTATCATTTCGATCTATTCGACTAATGAATCGGGTCGGGTTAAACTTGAATCCTAACAGCAATTAAGGAGACATATATAGAAATAGAAGCTAAGGGAAGAGAAAGAGAGCTAACCTGGGTAGCCGGTAGAATTGGGTTGAAGTTGAGAATAACAGCGGCGCCACCTAATATTAATAATATTAATGGTATCCGGTTTCCGGTTTTCAGTGTACTACTACTCCTTGTAATTGCAGTTCCCAATCTTATCCTCTGCCCCTAACTTCTTTTTTATTGCTTACCGTCTTTTCTTCTTTTGTCCTTTTTTATTTTACTAGATATGACCCCAATGATGTGTGAAATAGATTGATTCACAGAGTTTTTATTAGTATTAAAATTTAAAATATCTTCAAAAACTATTATCATTAAACTAAATATTGAAGATTAATTAATTGATAAATTTTTTTAATTTTATCAGTATTAACTAACTCTAAATTTTATAAATTACTTAGATTAAACTCTAATAATTAATTTTATCTTTAATTAAATAATCTCAACACAAACTAATTAAGTATTATTTTTAAGAGTTATATTGTGTTGTTCTGTTTCTTCCTTTTTTTTTAGTTTCATCTGATTCTATTTTTTTTATTAGCCTAATTTAACGCTAAATTTGTCTTTTTTTTCTTCTTTTATTTACTTATTTTTATATGATTAAGAATAAGAATAAAGATAAGATATGATTATTATATACTATAAGAAAAGAAATCATTTTTTGATCCCCACACAATTATTGTGACACATGTCATGTTCATATGCTTCCATTTTTCCTCCATTTTTTGGATGATATTTTTTTTTTGGATATGTATTATTCCTTTTTTTTTGTATTTCAAGTATTTGAAGTATGTTTATTGTTCTTTTGTCTTTTACTCATTATTTATATTTACTTTTTTTTTAATTTTGAAATTGAAAACCTAAAATCCTTCTCTCTCTCCATTCATAATTTTTTCTCACTCTCTCTCCCTTTTATCGTCTATTCCTCTCTTCTTCACTTTCTTTCATTTTTTTTTCACTTCCTTTCATTTTTTTTATTTCTATTTGTTATTCTTCCTCTTTACATTTCTATTCCTTTCTTCTATTTTTTTTCATTTCTATTTGTCTTTAATTTTTTTTATTATTTTATGAAATAATTAATCAAATTTGTAATATCAATTGTATTTTTTTTTGAGATCTTTTATTTTATTTGTTAATGATAATATATTAAAACTTAAAATACATTGATGATAATAATCAACCAAAAAATTAAATCATTCTTACAAAATAAGTTACAAATAAATTAAATTATCATCTATCATCTATAATAAGAAAAGAAATCCCTTCTTGGACTCCAAACTACATTTTATGCCATGTGTCATTCTCACGTGCATTCAATTTCCCTTCAATTTTTTTGTTTATTATTATTTTATTGTTGTCCCCTCTATTGTTTTTTCTTTTTTTTTTGGTCTCAAGTTATCTTACTTGATATATGTCATTATAAGAATGATTCAATTTCCCTCTCAATTTTTGCTTTTTTTAAGATGAAAATAAATTAAAATTTAAAATTTTAATAATAAAATTAAATTATATTATTAAACTCTTTTTCTCTAACTTCTTTCTTTTCCTCTCCACTTCCCTTCATTTCACGTTTCATTCACTATCTTTTTTATTTCTTTTTCTCTATTTTTTATTCGTTCCTTTCTCTATTTTTACTATGCATTTTCTTTTTCCATTTTTTTTACTTTGATTTTTGTTATTTGTTAAATTATATTTTTTTTGTATAACCACGAGTTTCTTTACTCTTAGTATAAGACTAATCATGTTCGCGCTGCGTGACTGGTGCTGACCCTCAGGAATTTGGCATAGGTGAGATTCGAACACGGGACCTCTCGATGTGGATCGTCTCTCCTATAAATTATACCGCTAAGCCAACCCTTGGGATTAATTTGTTAAATTATTTATGAATAAAATAATATATACTTTTAATACATTAACAGGTTTTGTTAAGAATGAACTTATCATTTGTCTATTTTATAATTTTTAAAGCATGTTATATGTGATTCACAAATATAGGATCAAACTTTAACTAAATCTGTGTACTTAATATCACAAATTTTTTTTTCTTATATGTTAATTTTGTAAGTTTTCATAAAGTCAGTATATAAATTTGTTACTTGCATTTATTTTATTTTTTACAAGTGTGTTATCATGTTTTAATAATATTGAAAGTCTAATTTATTGTGCAACATGAGTCTCATAATAAATTGTAGAGGTCTTTTTTCATATTTAATGGTTTTATGCAATAGTTGAGTGTAAAGAATATTTCATTGAAGAGATTGTGTCGATAAAAAGTAATTCTTCATGGGAAAGATTGTGTCGATAAAAAGTTATAGATTAAGCTATAATTAAGGTGAATGTTTTAAATGTAATGTTTTTTAAGCTCAATTATATCTTTATTTTAATCATTATATTGCAAAATAATTTATTAAATATTTTAATAATTTTAATTATGTTATTTGTATATTTATTACAAGACATTAACACACACTCACAAACGCGTAATCGAAGTTCCGTACGGATCACGTACAGTTTTTTATATAAAAAAAGTTACAAGGCGACAGTGATTATAAATGTTATTGTCAGATCTGCCACGTTACCCTCTAATAATCCAACGATGATTTCATTTCAGTTGATGAAAAATTATTGGAAAAAACACCTTCTTAGGAGTAGTTACAGTAGTAAAAAATAAATTAATTTTTATATACAAGATTCATCAATAGGTACAGAATGATGGGCATATATAATCTGTACATAAAATATAGAAATATGCTTACCATTTTAAAAAGAAACATATATTAACATGTAAAATTAAAGAATTTATAAATCAAGATAGATAAGTATAATTCTCAAAAGAATTAAGGTCTAGGTGTAATCGGTCTGAATCTTTTAAGATTCAATTTAATTAAGAATGATAAAAAGACAGTCAACATAGTAAAAATCTACTAAATTTGTATAGATTTATAATATATATATATATATATATATATATATAAACTATCTCCATTCCTATATATAAAATTCTCTAAAAAAAACACAAAAATTAAGAAAATTAGTAAATTTTGAAAAAATCATTAAATTTGTCTAGCAATTTGAGTATATTTTCCTATTTACCCTTTAATTAATAAAATCAATAGAATTATTCTCTTTCCACTCAATTAGTCTTCTCCAATTGTTATAAGAGGGAGTATTTATCTCTCATCAACTTATTATATTTATTAGCTTTCAACCACACAAAAGTGAGTAAATAAATAAGGGTAATTTAATAATTTTTTTTTTGAATTTGCACAAAATTTCAAAAAAAGTTTTATAAAAAGGGACACATTTTTTCTAAAGAGTCTTATAAAGAGGGATGGAAGGAGTATATATACACTTATCCCTTCTATTAAGTTCGGCATAAGATACTACACACTTTTTTTTTTTAAAAAAAAGTTAATTATATTAATTATTTTGATTATGAAAAGAGGATTTTGGCGGTTATCTCGTCCTTGTCAAATCTGTTCTCTCATTGTTACTGAGTTATTTTCTTTCTTTTTTCAAGACTCCAAAAGTATCATTCTTACTCTTTATAACGAGGATTTTAAGAAAGTGTGTTGGGTTTGGGAGACTTTTTGTAAAGGTAAAGAGATTAGGGGTTTGAGATAAAAAAATCTTGATATGTTTAATTTGGCACTTCTTGGTGAGTGAACTTGGAGGATGAGGTTTGAAAGGAGTGTGTTATGGGCTAGGGTATTGAAGGTGAAGTATGTGGAATCAGTGGATTTGTTAAGATGTGGGGGAGGGTATGAATCAAGGTGGTGGGTACATATTTGTGGGTTGTTTGGTGTGGTTTCGGGAGGTTGTGATTGGTTTAAAGATAATTTATATATAGATGTCGGTAATGGGCATGATACTGAGTTTTGGAATGACAGATGACTCGGTAGCGTGCACTTCAGGATAAATATCCTAGCCTCTACAATATGGCTATGAATAAGAGGTTGAAAGTGGGTGAGGCGTGTGTTTAGGATGGGGACGGTTGGGATTGGGGATGGGAGTGTAGTAGGGGTCCTTTTGCTTGGGAACAAAACGTTTTTTTTTTTTATCTTGTGCGAGAGTTGGATTTGGTGGTTTCATAGGATCATGTTTCGGACAAGTGGTGATGGCGTGCATTAGAGACAGGTGATTATATAATATATTTAGCATACAAGATTGCTTGTGTGGAATCTCCTGATAGTTTGATGCGGCTTTTTAGAACAATCTTGCTCCTTCCAAAGTTTTAGCGTTTGCTTGGAGATATATACTCAATTGTGTCCCTTTGCAAGAAGGGTTTATGTAGGCCTGACATCCTTTCGCAAGAAAATTCTTTGTGTAGTTTGTGTGACAGTTTATTGGAGACGGCGAAACACCTGTTGATGGAATGCACGGTCTCTGGGTTTATTAGCGGTATTTCATAATCACAGCAGATCGCATTTATTAGAGTTTGCTGGTTTGTTTCATTGTTATGGGAAGAAGCATGTAAAGTAGTTGGTCGTTTGGTTATCTGTTATTTGGTTTAAATTTAGCTTGCTAGAATCGACATTATCTTCAAGAATACGGTGTGAGAAACTAATTATGTTTTTGAATCCATTCAAAGTAAGATCTTGGATGTGGCTAAAAGCAAACAACAGGAATTTTGGCTACTCTCTTGATTTCAAGTATTGTAATCCAACATAACGTTTGGACCTACGACATCATTAGCTACTTTGCTGGTTTTTATGCTTTTCTTGTTGTTGTCATGCTGTTTTCTGAGTTTGTTTTCCATCCTGTTTTTTGTTTTGTTTTTAACTCTTTGTTGTTCTTTGCTTTGAGTACTTCTTGTACTCTAGTTTTAATAAATTTTTTGCCTATCCAAAAAAAAAGTTTAAGTGCCTTCGTCAAAAGCCTTGCAGAATAGTTGTAAATTAATTACTACTATTTACTATTCTCTGTCCCAAATTGTTTGGTCTTTTAGGAAAAAAATTTTGTTCCAATTTGATTGTCTCTTTAAGATACCAATGCAATATTAATTTTTTCTTTACAATTTTACCTTTAACTAATTAAACATATTCCTACTTTATCACCAACCACTAACATTTAGGCTTTACTCTCCCAAGTAAATTTTTTAATTTCCGATGCATTAATTATAGTAGTTGACACTCAAGAGACTACTACTAGTATTAATTACGGGTTGAAAAAGTAATACTCTAATAAAATTAGTTGATGGGCAAAATAGGAAATTCAATCTAAAATTTACTAAAATTTAAATTAATAATTATATTTCTTAATCCATGTGCAAAGACCTAGAAGGCCAAACAATTTGGGACGGAGGGAGTAGTATTTTTTTTCTTGTAAATTAATTACTACTGTTAGATGACATATGAATACATGCATATATTATTCAGGGAAAATTTTAGTGGTTTTTAAATTTTACTAGTACTTAGCAGACAACTAAACATAAATCTTTTCGAGACAGATATAGTTGGTACAATCTCGGTAAATATAAGTCTTTTTCACACATATAATTAATAATTAATTAAAAAATTAATTATTTATTAATTGTATTGGATTTTTTTTTATAATCACGAGTTTCTCACTCTTAAGATGAGACAAATTCCGTTCGTGTTTCGTGTTTGGCGCTAACTTCCGAGAATTTCACATAGAATTGTGTCAAATTTGATTGATAGTAAAATAATAAAAATTTTACACTAAATTAATTAAACCGGTAAAAAAGAATTAGCCGGTTAACATAGCAGCAGTCACAGTTAATATTTTGCATTAAGAAACAGTATTTTTTTTCTCTCAACTGAATGAAAATTTATATTTTTGTTGATTTCATGTTTAGTACACTAGCAAATTGTGATTTGGATTTACGAGACATTAAAATATACGATGATCAAATTATAGGTTAATTAAAAGCTGTTGGTGAAGAAAAATCTACGTTAATCAAATTATAAGCTTATTTTATAAGAACCATCGACTAAGATTTTTTAATAAGAAAACAGAATTCAATCTAGAGGGTTTGATTTGAGATTCATCAATCTGGCTTCCTTTGCTTGTGTATTTTTTCGGGCTGTGTATCTTATTTTTTTAGTTAATATAATTAAATATTTATTTAACAAAATAAATATTTATCTTATTTTTTCATATTGACATGTTAAATTAATATTTAATTAATAAAAAATTTAACATTTTTTTTTGCTATTTAAAAAGCTGGATTTTCAATTGGAAACAATTAGCCTACCCAGTCTGTATGAGAAAAACCAAACATTTTTTTTCCGAAGAAATTAACCCAACAAGCTAATTAAATGTATGTGTGCCTTGTAGCTGTATATTCCAGGAGATTTGAATTTTTCCATGGGGCTTTTTGTTTTCTTTTTTCTCTTATTATGAAAGAGATAAACACAAATTTTTTTTTTAATTAATAATGATAAAATAATGTAAATTCTATTATTATTTTACTATATTGTATTTATCTCTTTCATAACATAATAAAAAAATAATATAAAAGGATGTTTCGGTCACTGTTCTTAGACATATAAAGATGCTGAGGTAGGATAATTTCATATATAGCATGAATCACATGAGGAATTGAGGATATAATCCACATAATTAATAACGTCCCTTTTATTTTTTAGTGATAATAACTTTCCTTTTGTCAATGTTAGTTTTGATATTGTTATTAATTAAGTTTGATTTTCCTTTTCACTAATGGAGTGTCGGGAATTAATACAATGATGTAACGTTTGATTATTTAATTTATCTTGTTAAATTTTTTTGGGTATTTTTGAATTTTAATTCACCCTCAGTGATTTTTTCATTATCGAACCCAATTTTGTCAATAATATAAATATATATATTTACTCCTATTGTAAATTTAATATTTTAACAAAATTTACAATACAAAATAGCAAGATGTTATTAAACAACTTAATTTCGTAAATTATTGTATGATACACACAAATCTTTATAATTTATTTCTGGTTTCTATCGTATTAATTCTTCTTAAAAATTTACCAAATCTAACCTATATATATAGTATATGCCGCGACTATATCAAAACTTGAAGATATGTTTTTATTGAACATTAAAACATTAATTTAGACATAATTGTGAGTTATGTAAATTCAATATCCTTCAATCTTTTTAAGTAGGTCAAAGTAAAAACTATATATACATGTACATTATTGTGTAGTATAATATGATGAGTGTGAGTTTCAGAAGTTGAACTCTGAAGAATAGTTACCATTCCATCTTTGTTGAGGGCGAGCCATGGGGAAGAAAGTAAGAATCCAAACTCAATTTGCATTATGTCTTCTTTTTTTTTTAAAAAAAATTGATCTCAACTCATTACATTGCATTATATTATTCTATGATCTTTAAGTATGAATCAAGCTATATTGTTTCTCTTCTTCTCATACTATTTTTTGTTTTGAAATTTTGTTTAACAAATTACATATTTGAAATTATTAATTTTGTTTTCCTTATTTATGGGCAAAAATAGAATAAGGAGCAAAATCAAGAAAACACTATTTACCAAATAAAAAATCAAGAAAATGCGGAAAAGAAGGAACCGCAGAAGGTTATTGTATTGAAAGCATTCGTACATTGTGATGGTTGCTCGGAAAAAATTTCTAGGTGCTTGAAATGTTTTCAAGGTAATATTTTGTTAAATTTACTCTAAACATTTATATATTGTTTTTTGTCTTATTTATATATTATTGTAGAATTGAATTTTATTAATCAAATGATCAGGAGTGAGTCATGTTACTATTGATAGAGATCATCATAGAGTGGTTGTGAAAGGAGAAGCAGTGAAAGATCCAACCAAAGTTTTAGAAATGCTTCAAAAGAAATACAGTAAAAATGTCGAGCTAATTTCACCAAAACCTAAGCCCGACAACAAACAAAAAAAGGACTCAGAAAAGAAAGAACAGGTAATTAATTAAGTTCAATTTTATATTAAGTTATTTTATTTTTTCTTAATTAATTAATGTCCTCTTGTATTTGTGTTAATTTTCTCACCATTCTTCCTCCTTTTTTTTTGTTATTATTATTGCAAGCAGGCTAAAATGAAAACTGTGGTGCTCAAGATGTTTATGCATTGTGAAGGTTGTGCAAGAGACGTGAAAAGAAAATTTGAGAAAATGGAAGGTAGATTATTCTCGTTTTTGTCATATGATTGTTTATCCTTAGAAAAAAAAGTTGACTTTCTATAATTTTACATTTAAAGGATGGGTCTACATTAATTAATTAAGATATTTTTAGTGAATATTAACTTTAAAAATTAAACTTAAAATCAACATATTAAATAGGAATTTGGATTTGGTGTGGTGGAGAATCAATATAGTTATTGTAGCAACTTATGTGAGTCATCCAATTAAAGATCATACAGTTAGACTTTCAATAAGTCAACTGAAAGTTAATGAAATATTATTATGTAATTAAAATTTTTTACTCATTAAATCTTAATCATCCGATCGTAAGTAAACGGTCAATGTTATTGATTGTAGTGATTATTTGCCGCAACAAATCTAAATCCATGTAATAGAGATCTTTAAAATTGTTGTTAGCACATGAATAATGTTTTATTTTTTTCATAGTATCTAATTTGTTAATTGTTAATGTGTGATAGGTGTTAAGTCTGTGGAATTGAACAATGAAAAATCACATGTGATTGTTAGAGGAGCAGTGGAAGCAGCAAAACTTGTTGAATATGTGAAGAATAAAATGGGAAAACATGCAGAGATTATAAAGGAAGACAATAAAAGAGAAGGCAAAGAAGATGAGAAAGTCAACCAAAGGATAATTATGTTCAGTTATCCTCCTCAATATGCTACCCACCATATTTATCCCAATCAAACTTTCAGTGATGAAAACGTTTTTGCATGTTCAATAATGTAAAAATTCTCAAGTAAACTATAATAATATAATTTTTTTTTTAAGTATTCAGTGATTAATTTGGAGTATTTAATAAATGTATGAAGTATAACTCATAAATACCTCTTTTATAACTGTAAGAAGAGTAAAATATGTTGGGTAAAAGAAACTCTAAATTAAATAATAGATAAAATTACGTATATAAAAAAGAGTTTCTTGGGTATTTTCTGTTTTATGTACGTATATTTTATCCATTATTTTAACAACAATAGGAGAAACTCCTATCGGAATAAAAAGAACATTTGACTTTGAATGAAGATTAATGGTTCCTGACAAAGAAAAAAAAAATTGAATATATTAATCATTTGAATTTAATTTCCCTCTTCTCAAGCTCGAACCACAGCTTTTCACTGAGTAATGCAACACTAGGACTTACACTCATTAATACACATTTGTATTACATGCTATGAAACGTCAGTTGAAGTAGCCTGTTTAACTCAAATATTCATAAATAGAAATATTTCAATTATCTTTTAAAGAGTAGTGATTCACTTACAATTATTATGGATACTATTCACAATTTCATTCCTAATTTTTTATAATGTTACCTATTTCTTTTGCTTATATGAAGTTCATTATCTGTCATTTTAAAATTTTCAATTTATTTTATATTCTATCCTAAGTCTTCGTAGCTAAAGATTGAATCTTGGACCTTAATTCTCTCGAGCTTTAAGACTTGGTATATGACCAAGTAAGTTAAAGTCCACAGTTGAATATATTAACTTTAAATATAAGGTGTTATTTTTTTTCTGTTTTTTTTACAATTTTATCTTTGTCTTTTGATAACTTTATATAATAAAAAAAAATTAAACAAATAGAAGAGTCATACTCATATGCTTAAACAAAATTTAATTTTAAAAAAATTAATATTGTTTATTACTTTAAATCTTTATGTAAAATTTTAATTTTTTTAGAATAGAGTGAGACCTAAAGACTAAAGTAGTAATCCTACACCCAAAATTAGCTAATGTGGACTGTAAAGGCACACCAATTAGAAAATGATTGTAGCAATTGTATGATAAATTCTTTGTTCATTCCGTTTACGTTGATTGTTTGTACATTCCATTTACGTCAAAAATATTTTTATTTTTTAGTTGAAAACATGTCCGGAAAATTTTATAACAGCCAAGCAAATTTTTTATTAAAAAAAACCCTTAAAATTACTTATATTTTCTCAAAAACTGAAAATAATAAATTTTAAAATATCCTATTCAGTGCATTATTTTTTTTGAACAATAAAAATTAAACAGACGAATCTTATATGGAACAATTTTTGCAAACAGACGCCATTGTTTAGTAAGACAGTTTAGTTTACAGTTTGCAACTCATAGCTGAGTCCAAGATTTTTTATTTATTTTTTCATTTTTACTCAAACTATACTATAACACTTAAAATCATGTTAAAATCTAACTCAACATCATACTATACATGTTAATTTTAGATTAAACTCAATTTACAATGCTAAGTATTCTTACAAACCCTCTTATCCATTTAATTTTGACAAATGTCTTCTATTTTTTACTTAGAATTTACTTTTTGAATAACACTTATCAAAATTAAATAAATAAAAAGATTTGTAGAAAAATTTAATAAGAAAGTTTAACATTATTTTTCTCTAAATCACGAATGAAGTGTTCCAAGAAAAATCCAAACGTGTACATTGACATGGATATGCATAGGCACATTGACGTATGGTAGAGCCAAGAGGAATTGGTCAACCAGAACATAATACTAATACTATAGTAGTAAGTTCTTACATCAAGAAGGTCGTAAATTCAGACTCTCACTTACTCTTTAGGAGTGACTGTACTGGGAGGAGCTATTTGAGCTCAAAACTTCTCATGGCTAAGACCAGGCTTCCACTCAACTTAAAATTAATTAATAAAAAACATTGACTCACGTTATTAAAATGCCAAACCAAAATTTGATAACTGTACAGAACAAAATAAGTAATAACATAGTACTTTAAATGAAAAGTGATGCATATCCATGTTAATTAAGTAGAAAAATATTCATTTTTTTAAACAAATATTTCAGCTTCAACACATGAATAAAAATGATTTTGCGTTATTTACCGTGCCTTTCAATTTAAATAGGGAATAGCCATCCAAAAACAATTCAAATATGGAATATGGTCACCATGGAATAAATACATCTTTATTTTTTTCTACTTTACACATTTTATCGGTTTCACTTTAAAGAAGTCAATTCTGAAAAACAAAAAACATTAAGCAATTTTACGTCCTTGAGGAAATTTACTCCACTTGAATTAGCTTGAACTCGAAGTAACTTTCAACTAATTATGGTATCAGACCGCAAAAAATTAGATGTGACATAAATATTTATTCTTTTGTGTTTTCTTATTTGATAAGATCATTCCACTTATAAATTATCGACACATAACATTTATTTGTCCCCAAATATTTATTCTTTTTGTGTATCGCATATTCACTTTAGTCCCTCTTTGGTCTATTGTGAATGATTTTTGTATGAAGTTTAAAGACTAATGTGAACAAATTCTTTTACACACAGTAAAGGACTATATGAATAATTAAGGAAAAAATATTTTACAAAAATAAAGGACTATATTACAACTCCTTGCAAAACAGGGACCAAAGTCAAATCATCTTACAGTGTCAAGGAGAATAGAGATATTTGAAGTTACAGATTACTTTACTCGGATAAAATTGTTCATCCCCTACGAGGATTTACAATATTAGTAGAGTTATTAAATGAATGTGCATACTGTCACAAAACCATAACCTTCACAAACCAGCGGGAGAAATTATTGTATTATTTACAAAAGTACCTGACGGAGAAAGGTAATTTTATGACCATCGGATCAGGAATTTGCGGGTTCGGCTCCATCGTGAAGGGCACAACAAATTGTAGCTTTATGATGCCCTTGGTAAACCTTAATATCTTCACCGGTTGACATAGACCAAAGCCTAGCAGTTGTATCAGAGGAAGCTGCAACGACAAGAAGTATTAGCTTAAAAGATGTGGATTAAGAAAAACTTAAAATTCTAAGATCAGATCTGTTTAATTGACTACTAAGATGTATTATACAAGTTTGAACATAACAACTATTACCCAGAAATGCTTTAACTAAGTGCCAAAAGCATCATAGAATAATAATTCAATTTTTTTTTTTTTATGTAACAAAGAACATCAAAATTATTGAACTCTTATGTATGTATGATGTATCTAGTTGCGGAATGCTGACAAGTTAACAAATACAATAAATTTCCCAAGTCAGTACCTGTAATAAGGTAGGCACCGTCCACAGAGAAGACACAATCCCAAACCCATCGCTGATGACCTGGGAAGCACAGCCAACCTCAGTACCTAACTAAGGGGAAACGAAGCTTTGGGTAAAGTGATTATCATAGGAGTTCATGAATTACCTATCAGAGTCTTCTCTAATGTAAAACCATCAACATTCCATATCTTGACAGTATGATCAGAAGATGCAGTAGCCAAATACCTAAAATGAAAGAAAACCACAAACTAGAAATGTTAACATCTTACAGAAGCTACAAGGTATGTCAATATAGTGAGAGTGATATTATAGGCTTGGAATGCTAAATTGGTCCCTTAACCAATCAGGGTGACAGTGATAGATAACCTTTTTGTACCATGATATCTATGCGGGCCATTAAATGTTTAAAGAACCAGGAAGTTTCTCTATTAAATGTCTGACTCTGATGCTTGAAATTTAAATGAGCTCTACAACTTGCATATTGCCAACTCAAAAAACAAGGGGATGTTTCAGAAGAGCTTATACAAAACTTATAAGATCTGATGTGTTAAGCATTTATTATATAAGTGTTTAAATAAGCTATTTACACAAATGCATCCTAAGGAACAAAATACAAGAACAAAAAAATGACCATAATCTTTATGACCTGTGGGGTTCACAGAACTCGGGTGATAAAAGACACTTGAGGATGTAGCCCTGGTGTGCTTGCAGCTTATGAAGTGGCTCAAAGTTTGTCATTGTCTGCCAAAAGACATACTCCATTAGGACAAATAAGAAAAGTTTGATACGAGGGAAACATCATCAAAATAATTTCATGAAGGCACAACCTGAGTTCCTCGCAGCAAGCGCCACACATAACATGTCCCATGATTATTAGCTGCAACTACCAAGCTCCCATCCCACATCACTGTTAAAGAGCGTACTGCTGTATCTACCTCTGGCACCTACATTTCTTCCACGGATTGGAAAATGATGTTTCCTCCATAATTTTTTGGCGAGAGAGAAGGAAAGAGAACATAATGATGCACCGTTTTTTAAGATTATCAACCTAAGCATAAGGGGGCTGGGGAATGACAACACAAAGCCTCTACACCATTTGATTGGAGTGAAAAGAACTATAAAGTGGAGCATTACAATGCAGTGTATATTAGATTACATGTAGAAGATCAAAGAGAGAATATATGTGCCTACGCCTACAAGTCCTATCATGTATCATTTAAGCATTTCATTCTTTATAAATATCATCATTTTTATCGGATAAAAGACAATTTGAACCTTGATTCTACAGCGATATCCAAATGCGATAAGAGAGGTCATAACTCTTACCAGTTCACAACTGCAAGAATTTGCTGTCAAATCCCACACACGAATATTGCCATTTTGGTCACCAGATATTAGTTCAGTCTGTTGGATCACATACAAAACCAGTGAGAACCACAATAAAAGAACCCATAAGAACTGAAATCTGATGTATATGGATATTGCAAAAACTAAGGAACCAAAGTGAATGAAGAAAGAGCATGAAGGACACTTGCTTCAACTGAAATGCAATAAAACAGAATCATGCTTTTGATATTGATGTATGTCAGACTCCAGATCTAAACATCAATTAACAAACCAATAGCTGAATGAACCCCAAACTAGTGCTAGGTAGTTACATGAAATAAAATAGTAAAATAAGAAGAACAAAGTGAAAAGCCAGGGTGCTTTAAGGCTAAATCATCCTAGTTACTATGATGATTTATACGTATTTATTGTTATTACTTGTTATCTCTTCTAACATCTTAACATTTTACATTTTTAAAATGACTAATGACTAATGTATTAAAAAAAAAAAAACAGGGATAAGTTTTATAGCCACAAAAAAATGGTGAAATATAACCTGATTTGGGTGTAGCACAACCGTGTTTACAGCTGCTCGGCTTTCATATTCCCTTTGACAACCTGGTGCCCTGCATTTTTTTGTCATCAAATAAGCAAAGTCTATTGGTTCAAAATTTAAGGAAAAAAGTAATATTAGAAAATTATGACACAATGATATCTACTTCACCTTAAATCCCAGATCTTCACTGTGCCATCCTCTGAACCAGAATACATCCAATTACCATCACATTGGAACCCAACCGCCATTACATTATTGGTATGTGAATCATAGCTCATTACCTGCCAGACAATCAGAACAGGAATTATACAGAACCGGAAACCGGAAAAAAAAAATTAAGGGTATCAGTTAAAAAAGACATACTGGTTGAGGGCTATTTGAGTTGACATCAAACAATCGTATGTGAGGATTACCAGCTGCAGCCAGGTAGCGTTTATCCGGGGTTATCTCCAGCCGGTTTACTTGCTACACGAAATATATATGGAAAAATTAGTACCAAGTTATGGAACCTAGAAACACCTGAAATGAAGACATTTCTCTCGATAAATTAGTAGAAAGCACAGGTATAAAGTTTATAGAAGTCCAACTTTTTTACTCAAACTTCACAAATATGCCAGGTTTGATTTGAGGAAGCAGAAAAAGATATCCCCAACCAACAAATGCAAAGCGCACATGCATCTAGTTTCTGAATAAGTGCAAAACTAAAGCTAAAAGAGGAAGCAAACCGAATCAGGATACTGGATGGTGCGGTAGCAGCGGCCACTCTTGGCCTCCCAAAAGCGAATGGTGTGATCATAGCTCGCAGTGGCAAGTATCACCGTCGGCTGGCTCATCCTATAATACAACTTTTCTTCTTCTTCTATCAACCAGCATTTATCTATCAAACAAGAATAAACATAAATGCAAAACCTAATATTAATATAACGGGATGGATCAGAATCTATCGAATCTGAACAAGCTAAGAAAATTGATGACGCGACGTTACTAGAGAGAAGGGAATGAAAATAACCTAAGTGACGATGGAACGGTGCTGTATATGAGAGCAACAGGAAGAAATCGCCGTATCCCGGTGTTTCTGCCGCCGGCGACGACGGTGCTAGCAGCGCGCCGCACTAGTCAATTCATCGATTCATGACTCTCGTTTCTTCTTCTCTTCCCAACAACATAAAACGGTCCGTTTCAAGTACGAGTAACCAGTTTGAGGGATTTGACGATCTTACCCCTATCGCCTTCAGCTTGGGCCTTGATATTTGTCCATATCCAAACGATAGCCCATAAAAGGCCTAGATATGGGTTTTCTACCTTGTACCATCCATCTTTTTATATTACTCTTTGAAATTTAGTTTTGGAAATTTCTTTTTTTAATTTATTTTCTGAAAGTGATAGACATAATTTAAAGTAGAGGTAGTAACTTAAGAATTATTTGGGTTGTATTTTTATTTTCTGTTTTTTGTTTTCTAAAATTTTATTATGAAAAAATAAAAATAAAAATTCTAAAAATAAAAAAATTTTATTTCTGACATTTTCAGTTTTTTTATTGCAAAATTTTAAAAAATAAAAATACAAATCAAACATACTCTTACATTTTACAGAGAGCAATACATTACTTAGAACAGAAGTTTTACAACTTTGTCATGTCAAATAGAGCAATAATATTTTACGTGACATAAGAGATATGAAAAAAAAATAATAATAAAGAAAAAAAAGAAAATGAAAGATTTAATTAAAAAAGAATAATGAAATAAAAATATATAGAAATAATTTTTAAAAATATAAAAGTATAATTACCATACTAAAACCAACCTATTTTTGTACATATGTCATTCATTCTTGGTTTTTCACTCTATTTATTTACCATTTACCATATATATATATATATATATATATATATATATATAGGTTATTCTAAAGGTCAATTCTGTGGGTGTTATGCTACACTAATTATTGAGTTTCGCACACAATTTAATTTTATCGGATAACTAGAATTTGATACTTTAAAACAATGGAGTTCAACACATTTAAAAACTTGAAACCATTTAAAATGGTAATTAGAACGCCAAATAATACTAAAATGTATGAAGAACCTAATAATCAGCATAGTATAAATAGTAACAACTTAACTCTATGACATGTTAAATGAGTTTCTATTTCTTAAAAGTTAACAACATTGCTGCTCTATTTTCTAATCCTTCTACTTCAACCCAAAAAGTGAGTCGTTCAATATGTTTATCATTTTAGAAATGTTATTTTAGTGTCTAAATTATTTTAATTGAATTGAAATTGGAATATATAATTAAATATATAAGAGTATGATAGATTGTGAGGTTTATTTAAGAAACTTTTTAGAGTGGTTACGTTGGAGAAGTATTAAAAATAATAAAATATTCAAAATTCAAAACCATAAGCTCTTGTTATACATTTTCTGGTGTATCGTTAAAGCAAATACAAACTTGCAACTTTGACGAGAATAAAGTTGTTTGGCAACACATGATGCTATTGACACCGGGAGTCACATGACACTGTCAATTGTTGTTGCGGTTCTTGTTCCTTTGTTTCTTCAGCAGCATCTTGTTGCACTAACTTGATGACACGATTCTGCATCTCTTTGCTCTTACCCCATAGAAGTATGTACAATCCAATTATCACCAATATGGATCCCACCACACTAAATCAACAAAATTAAACAATCACATTAAGTCTAAGATATATATATATATATATATATATATAAATATCACATGATTCAACGGTTAGTAGTTGAATGAATAGAGAGAGACCTTCCAAGATGTAGCTGCTCGTGCAAGAGAGGGATATCAACTAGAGCGGCGAGTATTTGAACAAGAGGACTGAATGCTGCAGTAAAGACAGGACCCCTCTTCTTCACACACCATGCCATTCCCACAAAACACATTCCTGATCCAATTATCCCCTGCAACCGCAACCACAAACACGTCCGCTACTGTTATTTTTTTCACTTTCTTACTTAACCAATTCTCTGTGGACGCATTTAGCTTATATAAAGAAGAAAAAAGAGTGAACTTACAGCATAAAGAATGGAAATTATTTGTATCTTTCCCCTGAGAACCCAAATGGACAATTTTCTATCAAGGAACAAGCAAATAACAGCTGATTGAATGGCCCCAAAGAAGGACATGATGGCTGTGCTTGAATACTGGCAAGGGTATCTCTTGCTTATATTTGATTGTAAAATGAACCAAGAAGACCAAAAGAGGGTTCCCAAAATCAAAGCTATCACACCAATGGTCCATTTCTCTGATGTACTTTTAGAATCTGCTACTTTCACTACAGAAGAACTACTCTCATAATGTGAAACATTAAACAGTGGTAATCCTTTGTAAAGTGTTAACAACAATGCGCCTCCTATGCACACCAATGAACCAACAATCTTTGCTTTCCCACTCTTGCATTTTATGTTCACTCTCTCTAATCTGTACAAAAGCAACAAAAATGATAGTGGTTAACTACATAGAAAACACTAAGTAAACCCTCAATTTAATCCTTAATATTATATACTTATTATATTAAGCTCACATTTCAGTAAAACATTCATTTTAGTTTCAGACCTTGTAAAATATCATTCATCCTGATCTTAGAAGTAATAATAAAAATGCTTAACATAAATGAGACCATGATGGTTGAGGACCATCCTATAAGAACGGACAATTGATTCGTACCCGAATGGCAGTGCCGTGATGAATGTGAGCACAGGCACCATGTTGATGAAAGCACAAGCAAAGGTAGCAGAAGTATATTGGATCCCTAGAAGGAAAAGGTATTGAGTCACTGATGCCCTACAATACAAACATATATACTATTCAATCAGTATTTTCCTACCATCATGTTACCCACAAAACAGGTATATTGACTTAGAATTTTTAGGACTAACCCCACAATGGCACTGAAGAAAAGGTAACATAAAACTCGAAACGTCAGCCGTGGTCTGCCATTTCTGCAATCAAATTATGTTCAACTATAGGATCAAGAGTAATGAGTATTTTGACTCTTTTTTTTCTTTCTAACTTTTGCATTATTTCATTTTGGCTTATCTGCATGTTAACTATAATGTAATTAAAGACTTGACAATTTATTTATTTATTTTTTTTTAAAAAGAAAGTATTACTAAATCAGGTAATTGAAGGTGCTTACCTTTCCCAAAAGTAACCGATTGGAGCTATGAAAATGGTAGCAATGGAGAGTCTGTATGTGATAAAAACCAAATGGTTCATTCCTTCTTCAAGGACTTTCTTGAGAAGAATATTCACAGCCGCAAAAGAAAAATCAATTGCTATCATTACAATAAAAGGTTTCCATTCATCAAATGTACTCTTCATTTCACTAATAATGCAATTCTATGATCCACACACCTCTTGATTTAATTTGAGGCAGAGTGAGCCCTGCCTTTCTTCCAAATGTTTTTCTTTTTAATTTTTTTGGCACAAAAACTTGTGCCTGCAAATTGCAATTTAACAAAGAGAGCAACCTGCAGTGTTGATTTATAAAAAAATTTGAATAATTCTAGAATAAGTGGTAAGAAAGCAAGATTAAATTCTGCAGTCACTTCAGACACTTTAAGCAACCAGCTTTGACAATAGTTTAATATTTATGCTGCTTCCTTTTTCTTTCTTTTGACTAATCCTGTTCAATAATATAAAGAAATTATTCCAGAATCAATTTAAGGGGCTCCGTACAAAAAAATTTGTAGGCTAAGACCCTATTACAATTACTATTTGCCTAATGTTCTCCACGAGTTTGGCATTTATATAATTTACAGTATATATGTTCTTCAATCTTGTGTTTTTCCTCAGGTGGGAAATTGAACAATCTGTGATTAGTGATAGGCATCTTTTTAAGAATGGTGCTTCTATTACCCTCTCATGTTTAAGGCATCTAATACTCTATTTTTTTTTTTGTTTTCATCTTTTTGGAATAGGATGGAAAGGATATGAGTAGCAGCCCACCTGAAAAATATGGAAAGCCAGAACAAACTGTCAAATCTTAGTGCTAGTTAATCACTTCAAAAGCCAACAGAATATATTGATACTTGTGCTAAGTACAGCAAATTAAACTTTTTAAGACATGCAAATTGAGGATCAATGAAGTTGGAGTGACATACCTTAGCTTAAGAATTGGATTCTTTAATGCGAATTTATAGATAAAACTCAATATGAACACTCATAGATTTTGGTTCTAGTTTTTTTGCTTAAAGTTAATTTATATACTAACTTGGTTCATTTTTAATTGTACACTTAAAAAGATTTTTTTTTTTTGAGTGTATTGTTTTACAGCCAAATATTGGTGTCAACAGTCAACAACACTGCTCAACCTATAAATTAAATAAAGTGAAAGATGGTCAAAACTGCTCATTCATTTCCCCTGCTTCCCTAAATTTGTGTGCCAAACAATTTCCATTCAACTAAATACTACTATTACAAACTTACATTTCTGAGAAAACTTCTTATGTTTTCAAAAGATATCTTAGAAAACCAGAAACTTCAGGGACCAACATGAAGATGCTTTTTTTTTTTTTAGTTTAATAAATTTACATAATTTTTTAGTTGAGTTAATAATAAAAAATAATATCAACTAGATTGTCTTAAAGACAATATCTTTAAAGTTGTTCATTGACAAATATAAAACAATTTTTTTCTGTTAAACATCTCAATCCACCAATTAATTCTTTGCCAGTTCTTTAAGTTTTCCAAAGGAATTTTGAAGAATATATATAAGAGATATAATTTATTTTCCTCACTTCTTTAAGATAAGAGATAATATATTCTTTGACTCTGTAATTGTTTTATTTTTTTTCAAATAATATTATCATGATGCCTGAAATTGGTATTGGCATGGCCTACATGCCTTGAAATGACACATATATATTCTATAGCATTTTATAATTTGTAGTTTTGAAACAAACTCAATTAGCAGAGAACAATAATTTTTCTAGGTAAGGTTCCTTTCCTCAAGCTTTTCTGTAAATAATAAATACAGCACTTTCCATTTGATATAATATAATACATTATTTATATTATTTCTGAATATATATTAATTAAGAGCTTGGTAGTGTAGCATAAAGAGGACCATTCATTTTCATGATCTAAGCATTAGCATATAGCTTTCCTTCCAGGGCATGGTGCAACAATTGGATTCTCTCATCAGTCATCACATAAATATTAAAATAGAGAAGAAAAAAAAAAGTAATGTTTTTAATATGTACAAATTCCATTGTTCATTCGCCATAGATTGTGCCCCTTGTAGAATATGTCAAGGCTTCTGCTTAATGTCCTTATACGAATACACACCACTATGATATTTAATATCATTCTTGTCTTGAATATATGGGTTTGTTTGAAAAAAAAAAACAGCTTTCAAATTTTAAAAATAAAAAAATTAAAAAATCTGATTAACAGACTAGTTTTCAAAAATAGAATGTATTTTTCTGTGTTTAAAAACCAAAATTTATAAACATATATTTGACAGACTAATTTGCTCAGTAATATGCATTACAAACTTATTTTTCTTTTTTAAAAACGATATAATTCTGAAAAACTAAAAAATAAAACTAAATCAAATAAGCCTTTTATCTTTCTAAAAGATCAATGGCACTAATTCAAAAAGTGATATTCTCTTTTTTATTAACTATATATTAATTATTAATGATGCATCAAAATATTATTATGAGACCAGTGATTTGAGTCAATTTTTTTTTTCTATTTTAATTTATCTTATTCCTCCGACCCGAAAGATCAACATTCGGAAATGAAAAGAATAATTAAAGCTTGATCTCATAAAACATTTTTTAGCTTATTTAATATTAAATGAGAGAATTTACCAAGGTGGGGATGGGTGGAATCAATGGACTAAAATTTTTCCTGAAACTAGAATGAACATGGCATCGAGGCATCTAGAGTAGGACTCACAATCCGATATTCCTTAAATATAGATTATATCAAATCTAGTTATCATGGAGTGCATATATCAACACATAATAGGGTATTCTAGCTTAACTAGTCATTTTAAGTTTGAGTTTTAAATATGCAGTTATATTAAAAACTCAGATAAAAAACTTTCTCATGTTTATAATAGTTCTATTCGACTAAAATAAAATTACCTTCTATAAAAAATACTTGTAATCAACACTTAAAATGATAAAAAGAAAACCACATCTAACTAGTACCTATTATTGAAATTGTAAAATCATAATAAATCTAGCATACTTTTTTTGGGCTCACATCTATAACATGACATGATCCTTATGCTGGAGGTGCTACTCATGCTGTACTTTTTTAGTTTTAGTATCTATGCACCTAAGCACAAAATATGTAAAACAATAATTCTTTTTCTATACTTACTTTCCCTTCCATCTCATTGCCATTATTTTTTTTATATCTCTATTAATTTGAATATAATTATGTGCACCCCACTTTTTTGGTGTAGGGATGTATAGCATAAGAAATGTAGAAAGAAGTTAAAAAAAATAAAAAAAATATTAAGGTAATGTGATAAATAAATGATAGAAAAAAAATTAGTGGTAGAATGAATTCAAGGAATAGTACAGTAATACTATAAGTAAATTATTGTTGCTGTTTACATATTTGCTACACATAAATAATTAAATAATGCCTTACACATGAAAATTATGGTTGCCTTATAGGGTAAGGACAAACACAACATTTTACTAATTCCCTCACAAGAAAAATTTGATGAATGTTTGAGCATACAAAGAGGTTCTTCATCATTCAATAACATCAACTATCAAGTTAAAAGAATGATGCATGATCAATAGATCAAGATCAAGAATTGACAAATTCAACCTTTCTTTCACTGACATAAATATAAATATTATATTAACAGTACTAATCAAGCTAGCTCAGATGGCACATAAAAGAGAGGATCCCAAGAGCCATTATTAGAACCAAACCAACTATTATTCTCATAAGCCAAAAACTGCTGCTGCTGTTCCATTGCCCAAAACCCTTCACTTAACTGCATGTTCATTTGGCCACTCCTGTTGCTACTTGATAGCCCTTGATCTGTACAACAAGTCACATCAATATTGGACTCATTTACCCCTGAAAGTGGCCATGTAAAGGTGGTGGAAGAAGCAAGCATGCAGCTAGTGTCATGAACTTGGTTCATCATCTGTGAAGGCCAAAGCAATTCTTGTACCATTTCATTAGACCATGTCATAGGAGGTGTTTGAGTTTGACAAAGTTGATTAGGGTTCACTCCAGCACCTTCTACATCATGATTTGGAACAATAACACTCTTATTAGGACAAGTGTTTGATGAAGTACTCACTAAACCAGGCAGAGTAGTACTCTGTATGGCCACACTCTGAAACAGTGCAGAAGAAGAAGAAGAAGGTGATGATGATGATAATAACAACTCTTTCTTCCCAGAACTGTTCTGAGTTTGTCTAGAAACCATGCCAGATTGAACAACAGGAACTGCTACATTAGGTGATGGAGATGGAGATGGAAATTGAAACTGAAACTTTCCTTCTTTTCTATCAAACAGTTTGGCCTTTAGTGCACCAAGAAGGTCATCAGTTTCTGCTCCTGGCTCATTCGCATCCTCAAAAGAAAACGGCTCGGTGAAATCAGGCATGAAATTTGAACGCTTATTAGTGCCACCGGAGGCATCAGACTCGGGCAATTCAAAGTTGGTTCGTGCATTTGCGCCTCTCAAAGCTCGAGCAGCATTGTCATAAGCGCGAGCCGCATCTTCAGCTGTGTCAAATGTACCAAGCCATAGCCTAACCTTTTTGTTGATGGAATGACAAGTGTTATTACTGATAAGGAGTAACTACTCAATTTGTAACTAACTGACAGAATTTGCAACTAACTAGCTAACTGAATTTGTAACTAACTAACTAATTAATTGAATGCATCTAACTGATTAACTATCTCTAATATATACCTTTTGTAGAGAATCTTTGATCTCAGCCACCCATCTTCCTGATGGCCTTTGGCGAACACCAACATACCTGTGGTGTCCTCTAGATGATGCTTTCTTTCTGCTACGCATTCCATCACTTACAGCTCCCATTTTAACCGAAACTTTTTGGAGCTTCAATGCAATATGGTTTATAAGTAAGTAACCTTATAATAGAAGATTATTAGCATCTTCATCTCTTGGAACAGGACAAACAAGAACATACCAAATGTGCATGGACATAAATCACATAATTTTATCATTGCACAATTGCAGGCCGTGTTGTTGATATCGACACAAAGTTAAAATTTTCAGAAAGGACACAGCTTATTGTGCATTGTGGAGTTTAATGAAGTATTAATTGTGTGGCAGTGAAGATGAGATGACAATCATATGCAAACTTGTCCTGTTTTGATTGTTTGGCTATATTAAGAAATTATTTATATCTGATTCAGAGCTTAAATTGTATCTAGAAGGGTATTAAAAAATGAAGAGAAGCAAATAAGGACAATAGAATAACCCCAAAAAAACCTTGGCTCCAACGTTATCGCCTTTAAGAACGAGGATGCAGAGTAGGATAAATGTTTTGTGTCACTACAAAACAAATATCTTTAGGTGTTAGTTACAGCTGTACTGTGTCTTTGTTTGATCTTTGTCATTTTCTTCCCTTTTCCTTTTCTTTTTGGGATAAGACATCATAGATATTTTCATGCGTACACACATGATAATGAAATATAAAATGAAGATCATGTACAAAAAATGTATCTTGTTCTTGCCCGTAACAACTGGAGCAAGTAGAGTAATACAGTACTCCAAAAATGTATGAATTCTCATATTTCAGCCTCATAACAGGTTACATCAAATCATCATTGTACAGGGCATTTTGTACTATTTGAAATTCTGTCCATTTCCTCTATATTTATCATCCAAATGATCCAATAGTTTCTGTTTTCACATACAATTTGTCTTAATATTATTTACACTTACTTCTTATCTTATTGAAATTGTCTCCATTTTCTCTAGGAAATGAAGAGAATCTTTACCTATTTTATACATTTCATGCTATATATTTGTTGGCACTCTGTACATTGGCCATAACCTTAAGCCCGAGATGATTCTTTCCTCGTGATGATTGAATAAGAATTTATTTGGTGTTTTAATTGTGTTAACAATGAAACGGGCTAACTTTTGAACTCAGATTCGATCTCGAAGGAACTCAAAGATATAGGAGTTCAAACAAGACCGAGTTAAAGGGGATAAGACCGGAATAACTTAGACAATTTAATATAAATATATAATATCGATAGTAATAGAATTTTAAATATAACTTATGCTTATTGGTGATAAATTCTAATATTAGTGCATAAGGTTGACAATACTAACCTAACCAGATAATTGAGACTTGATATCATAAATATCGATTTAGATTCCTAATTCCTAATTTTAGAAAAAAAAGATAATGGTATAAATATCAATAAAAATATGCTAAGTGACATTAAAAAACAATAAATTATAGAAAAATGCTAACTAATGTCTTAAAGACACTTCTAAGGAACCAAATGTGTTAAAATATCATTGAAAAGTGTAACTTTTGAGATTCTCCAAAAATAGAAAAATGTGCATTCATAATTTATTTTTTTTATTGTAGTAACTTTAAAGAGTGTCCTTAGAACAATTGTTAGCAAGACTCTAAATTATAAGGTGAAAAAAATACTACATAATAGTGCATAACATATATAAGAGTACCCTTAGAACAATTATAAGGTTTGACCCCAATCCTAACCCGAACACCGGGCCAACAAATAGAACCCTAACCCTACCCTATTATAAAAAATGGACAGTATTAGGCCCAAACCGAATGACTCTGGTTGGAACGGGTCAAAGGACAAGTATGGGTCATCAACACCCCTAACTTTCATCTTTTTTTGTCATAGAAAAATATATTAACCGAGATTTGAATCTAGATATCTATATATGCACGTCTCCATGTGCTTACCAACTGAACTACATTACTAGGACCTTAACTTTCATATTTGAGGGATCATTTTGACGGTTTTTTTTTCTACCTTATCGAAGAAATTATCAAGTTTTTTACTTTTGTTTCTCTCTCTCTTTTTTTTTTATAAAACTGTTTTTGTTTGCCTTTTTTTATATATATTTTTCTAGTATTTGATCTATCACAAGTCACAAGTGTTCTGGTACACCTAATACCTAGTTATTACATAACCATTTTTTTTACATGGAAAGAGTGTAAGATTAACAATGAGTAATATTAGGATGATGGGATTTGCACCACCCCACTTGGAATAGATACCACAATTTTTAGACAATAGCGTCTGGAATTCATAAAATAGCAAAAATAAAAAGTAAAACACTTTTGTTTTTCTGGATAGCAGTGTCCAGAAATGCATTTTCGAATGCTACTTTCCAGAAATATATGGTGCCGTTCTCAATTGATGTGGTGCCAATCCTGTCACCCCTAATAATATGCCAAGTATTTCCTTTTATTTTCTTCTTTTTTTGGTAAACGTTTCCTTTTATTTTCTTGAATATAAGAAAAATTTAACTGCCCCAAGCAATAAAATGTGAAAAAGAAAGGTCCAGGGCCCATCAACGGTTAACCCATCCACCAAAAAAATATAAAACAGCACCATCCTTTTTCCTTCAATTTTCACACAAAAACACCACTTTCTCTGTTGGACTGAAAAAGAAAAAATATACACACGACACCCACCCAATCCACCACTGGTCCACTACACCCTCTTCATTTGTCGCTTACTGCACTCTGTTAATCAATGGCACTTCAATTCAATGACTCTCTCCCTGATACACAGAAGCAGCAGAACCTCCTCAAAGTTTCAACTTTTTACGTTTTCCCTTCTTATCCACCCAGATTCGCCGCTGCTACATGGCCCCTGCTCTGTCTTCTCCATCTCCCAGCTTCGCTCTCTCCGTCAGGGACGACCAATTGGACCCCAAGGAAGAGGAGAGCAAGTGTGCTTACCTCGTGGTAGCTCTCTGCCCTTGTCTCGTTTGCTTCGTTATCCTCTTAATTGCACTCTCTATTATTCTCGTTGTCAAATTCCATTTCTTTTGCCACACTCCTCTCCATTCCTTGCTCTACAAAAAGTCCTGCTGATTTCCCATCCTGTGAGTTTTCCTAGGGTGCCCTTTTCACATTTCCAAATAAAGTTTCCGTTTTTGAGTAATCCTAGGGTGTTTGCCTCTGTTAGTGGATATGATGCTGACTCTGGGGTTGAATCTGGAATTGAGGATGAGGATGATGATGGTGATAGTGGAGGTGTTAATGCTGAATCTAATGCGGATCCAGATGAGGTTGATAGGGTATGCAAGGTGATTGATGAATTGTTTGCATTAGATAGGAACATGGAGGCGGTTCTTGATGAATGTGAGGTTCAGTTATCTCATGATTTGGTTGTGGAAGTGCTGCAACGGTTCAAGCATGCTAGGAAGCCAGCGTTTCGGTTCTTTCGTTGGGCCGGGCAGAGGCCTGGCTTTGCTCATGATTCCAGGACGTATAACTTCATGATGCACATTTTAGGGAAGACTAGACAATTTGAGACCATGGTAGCAATGCTTGAGGAAATGGGTGAGAAGGGCCTTTTGACAATGGATACTTTCTCCATTGCTATTAAGGCCTTTGCTTCTGATAAGGAAAGGAAAAAGGCTGTTGCGGTCTTTGATCTCATGAAGAAGTACAAATTTAAAGTGGGCGTTGATGCTATTAATTTCTTGCTTGATAGTCTTGGTGCGGCCAAGCTTGGTAAAGAAGCACAAGTGGTTTTTGAAAAACTAAAAGATAGATTTACTCACAATCTGCAAACTTACACCATACTTCTCAATGGTTGGTGCAGGGTGAAGAACTTGTTGGAGGCAGGGAGGGTGTGGAATGAGATGATTGATAAGGGGTTCAAGCCAGATATAGTTGCACATAATATTATGCTTCAAGGGTTGTTAAGGTGTAAGAAGAAGTCTGATGCTATCAAGTTATTTGAAGTCATGAAAGCCAAAGGTCCTTCGCCCAATGTTCGGAGTTATACAATTTTGATACAGGACTTCTGCAAACAAAGAATGATGAGAGAAGCTGTAGAATATTTCGATGAAATGGTGGATCGTGGATATCAATCTGATGCTGCACTTTACACGTGTTTGATCACTGGGTTTGGGAGGCAGAAGAGAATGGATATGGTGTATGATCTACTGAAGGAAATGAGGGAAAGCGGCTCTCCACCTGATGGGAAGACCTACAATGCTTTGATAAAACTGATGACAAGCCAACATATGCCAGATGATGCAGTGAGAATATACAAGAAAATGATTCAGAGTGGTGTCAAACCAACAATTCACACGTATAACATGATTATGAAATCCTATTTTGTGACAAAAAATTATGAAATGGGTCAGGCAGTTTGGGATGAGATGCATCATAAGGGGTGCTGTCCCGATGATAATTCCTACACTGTATTCATTGGTGGACTTATAAGACAGGGTAGGTCGCTGGAGGCATGTAAATATTTAGAGGAAATGATAGAGAAGGGGATGAAAGCTCCTCAGCTTGATTATGACAAGTTTGCTGCTGATTTGTCTAAATGTGGGAATCCTGCCATACTTGAAGAGTTAGCTCAAAAGATGAATTTGACGGGTAAGTTTGAAATGTCCAATGTGTTTGCTAGTTGGGCTAACATGATGAAGAAAAGTGTCAAGAGAAGAGAGCCAACTTGTTGGCAGTAGATTCCATGATTACCTATCTGACTGGCTTGCTGGTTGCCAAAGCCCCTTTGGTCCAAGGATGTTGTAGCAACACCATCCCTCTGAGCTACCTGTGTTCTTCTTTGATTCTACTTTTGTGTAAAACCTACTGCTAAGCTCTTTATTTTGTATATTGCTATTGGTTGAAAGCTGAAACTTTTAAACCAGTGTTGTATAATGGCTTGTACCAATTTGAATGAAGAACTCGGCTGTTCCTTATGGGAGTTTTTCTCTATATTTAGTGTTGTTTTACATTACAACAATCAATAGAATTGGTATTTCTGAATATATGATAGTGCAGATTAATTTATTGTAATGTTAGAACAATGGCAAACTGCTTTACATCAGGTACTTTTTGCTTAGTTTTACGCTATGAACTTATAAGTCAGATTAATTCCCATTCCTAAATTTTGCTGTAGATGTTTTCATTTATAGCAAGAGAATTTACCTTCAACAATGGTCAGGTGTAAGAATCAGCTGCTACTGGCCAGGATCTCTTCACATTTTAAGTTTCATTAATCTATATGAAATTGATAATTGGTAACCATATGGATTATTCATATTTTAAGGGATTGTTCATACAAATCAGCTTTTCGAACAAGGATGAGTCTGGACACTTCAGTAGCTTTACAGTTACATGATCATGCTAATACAATTGAAAAGAAGAAAGGTAAGCTACTTGGCATCAAAGTGCACAATGGTGTCATTATATTTGGTGAAAACATATTCTTTCAAAAAAATCATGCATGAATGAGTGGTGTAAGTTACAGTACGATTGTCAGCATTTATGCAGTGCAATCCAACTAGGTCCGACATTGTTGGTGTGGTGTTAGTTCTTTTGTGGTCTATGCACCCATAAAATAATAGTCGTTTGCATCGCATACTTGCTGAGGTGTTAAATAAATATTTTAAGTTTTTTTCTCGTTAAATTGCGTGAGAATTTTCATGTCCACATGTCATTCAATTCGTAATGAAATTCAAATAAAGTGAAACAAAAAATGAAATGTGCAATAAAGGATATACAGGAGCATTGAATAATCATATATTTTTTAGGGTCAGAGTAATGATAAATAAAGGTCAAGATTAAGGAGTTTATTTTCATATTGGTAATTTTCTCTATGTTCAAAAAGTACTTCCAATGTTATACACTTATATTACAAAATAACAAAATATATATAAGCACAGACAGATCCAAGAGAAAAAATTTAGAGAACAAATGAATGTGTTGGTCTGTGTAAGCCTTTTCTGGTTGGAAGTTTGATTTTTATCAATCATACTGCAACTCCATTAGCTTACTAAGCAGAAGGAACCAAAGATTTGTAGCCTTTAAATATTTGGAATTAGAAACATCCAAAGCAGCCCTGCAACAGTAATTGTCTAAGAGCTAAACAGATCTAAAAAGCTTAGTGGCACTTCCCTCTTTCACTCTAATATTACAGTTTGTGGAATGTAGAATTCAATAAGGTTTCAGAAGGAAAAAGGCTAAAATATAGAAAAGTAGGAAGTTGGAAATGAACTTTTGCGGAGAGGGGGGAGCTGCCATAGCCAAAAATTGAATAAATTTTATAAGATATAAGAAAAACATGTTACACAAAACATGAATGACGAACTTCCATCATCTCACAGTGGAAGCAACAGTGTGAGCCCACCACTTGAGACTATCTTTCATGTCAACTTCATTGTTTAGTGCAGGAAATTTCCAATTCATCAGTGGATTCTCTTTCTTTCTCCTTTCCTGGACCTCCCATGCTTCAGAGAGGTAAGGTCTTGGGATTACAGACTCATCGCAATCCTCTTCTTCCTCGCCGTTCTTCCCTAACCTTTGCAAGCCAGGAATTATTGAAGCCAAGCTTGAGTCTTTATCTTCCTCTGAGAAGACGAAACCCAGATCCATGAACCCTTTTAGCTCCTCAAATTCAAGGTCTGACAAACTCTTACTCTCCCTTTTCCTCCTTCCCTTCTTTCTGATGTTCTTCTTAGGCAACACTTCAACCTGAACATGTGCTTGCTTTTCAGCTTCTGTGTCCATGACATCTTTTCCTGAGAGAATGGTTTCAAGCTTTGGTGAGAAAAGGACAGAGTCAGGGGAAAGAGAATCATGCTTGAAGCTTGTCATGGAGCTCCACTGGTCGCTCATGGACCTGCTATGACTCGTTTGGATGCGCGAAAGCATTGGTTCTTCTGATGTTCCTTGATGATCTGGGTTTTCAACACCACCTGTTGATATTGAACAAATATGATTTTCCTTCATATTTTGAAGCCCAAACCAGTAAGAATCAAAGAGCTTCAGAACTTGCTCTGCTTCCATGAATGCTGTCTTTGGAAAAATCAGCTTAGCCTTTTGAATTGTAAGGCATGGTAGATAAGAATAAGAATTATATTATGCACTTGATGACTATGTTGCCCTTTCATGAAGCCTGAAATTACTAGAAAACTTCAACCAATCATTTACACGTTTTGGATTTGAGACATATGGCATTTCTTTATCAATGAATGAATTTGTTGTTTACTGTGTGTATTGTCCGAGTAAATAAAAAAAAAAAAAAAAAAAAAAAGAAAGAAAAAAAGTTGCTTTTCCACGAAAAAGAAAGTGACTGGAATATGGGGTGGCTTTAAGACGTGGTAAAACAGAAAAATCAAATTATGAAAGTTATTAGATAAAGGCAGAAATGAGGTTGGCGACTAGTTGATATCAACTACTACTATTGCCAATCTTTTTCTGTTCTCTGAGAAGTTGACATTTTCTTGGTGCAATCTCTTTCTTTGTTGGTTTGGTGATTACACCAAAGCTTTCACGTTGAAACTAATTGCGCTACCCTTAGCTCTCTAGCAATAATTGATCCTTGCTTCCAAACTACACAAAATTGAAAGCCTATATTACTGTGGTCGCCATTAATTAGATGCAATTTTTCGTGTAAGTTTGCTAGAGGTTTAGATTTTTTGATAGTGATAACTTTTCATTTTCTTTTTTCTTTCTATTTCTCCTGTTGAAAGGTTGAGGTATTTAAATATGTGAGTGCTGACATTTCATATGCGTCAAACATTCCTTTTTTTAAAAAAAGTGAAATTAAAATTTGTTCAATTATATAGATCATAAAGAATCAGATGAGGATTCAGTTCACGGTAGTTATGAAATGATGTTAAATTAAGCTTCACGTGATTAACGAAAGCACCACATTATAATAATCTAATATGCAGTACCATATTAAAATATGACTTTTATATACATCATGTGTGCTGCTATCGAATTATATTACAACTTTTAGTTACATCATGTGTCCTGCTACCAAATTACATTATTGGTTTTTAGTTACATCATGTGTAAACAGAACAGTAACAGCACCACTTCTGATCATCATATAATTAATTCCCACTCTTTCTTTTCTAATTCTATAATTGATAGGCACCTTATTCCTCTACCTATTTTATATGCATTTGTATTATTCATTACCGTAAAAATCAGTGGCTGAAAATTCCATCTTCACATGAACAAAGGCTATGGTGACATTTGTGGAGTGCTAGCAAGCAAGAGTGTATGGGCTTCCTATGAACGCGGCTTAAGATTTGGAGACGTGAAAACATTATTGGCTCAGTCTTAATTGGTGTTTAAATTTGAGTTCAATTTCACAAGTTAATGATTTACCTCTGATCCAAACTGATAAAGATGAATTTTGTAAGTACGACATGTTTACTAAACATAGGGGTGTTCAAAAATATAAAAGAACCAGAACCAAACCCCAAATTTTTGGATTTGGTGGTCAACAAAAGAATGAATAAAGTAATAATAAAAGCAAGTATTAGGAGTTGGCTTGTTCAGAAACAGAGTGGTCTGTTCTGCTACATACCATAATCTAATGTTGGGTGAAGTCAAAGACTCAAAGCAGCCAAAGTATGTTTCTATTTTAAAAAGTGCCTTAGGAGTTAGGAAAGGCATTTTGGGAATATTACTTGGATAATAAACTAGCATTGGTTGCTTGGACATGTGCTTAACGATTCAGAATTGTTGAACCAGGAAATGGAAATGGGTCCTGATTTTCCTACACCTTACTTTACACCCAGTTTATAGCCATAGATTGTAGGTTTTTATCTAAAAAAAGAGTAATAAATATTCAAAATTTTAGGTGTAAAAATTGGTGTAATTAAAAAATGATGTAAGAAGATATTAAAAAATGAGCATGTTTCCATGCATATCATGTTACTTTCACTTTTTCTGCATCTGTCTAAGGATGGGAACATGATTGGAGGAACGTAACATCTTGAAATCGTGAGGCTTTATTGTGCTTTCATGGTTTTTTTTTTTGTTTCACTAATGAGTGTAATTGTATCATGTAATTACCGAAACAGTGTAATTTTCAAAAATTGTACAAATATGGTGTCGCCTAAATTAAAGTTATACTATTCGGGTAATTACAAAATAAAACTACACCATCTGCCTTCGTGAACACGACCCACAGGTGTGATTGTGGTTTGTGTGCAGTGTGCAATGCAGAGTATGAATAGGTGGGCAAATCTCCTTTGGCACTTGGCAGTGATTAGCTTAAAAACTAGCTGCCAAAGGAGACATTGCCCTGTAAAACACTTGATCACTTGTTCCTACAATTATTGTGCCAATGAACAACAACATAGTATGTATATATAGCTGATTAGTGATTATCCACACATGACAAAGGATATCCCCCTGGCACATCCTATGTTCTATTTACCAAATTACTAGAAAGATTAGTAACATTAGTCTCATGCCTTTAATTTGCACTTCACAGATTCTATGAATTTCAGTTTTCATAATATTTCGTCTCAGCTTTTCCCCTCTTTAACTACCACTTCTCCAAACACGAGATTATTGAAAACTTATTAGTGTATGTAATATGCATCGGGTATAGCTGATGATAATAATCTCAGGCTCAGTTCAGACATCATCATTATGTTATGTACACAAGCCAGCCAAAGGATATCCACCGGCATATCCCCTGTTTTTTACCAACAAGCTTTAATTAAAGATTCAACATTAAGTTAGTATACTGTTTCGACCAAAAAAAAAATAACAGTTAATGCACGATGCAAAATTACAGTGCGTTAGAGCCTCGATGTTCTTAGTTCTTAAAAAGAAAATATCTAAAATGAAAAGGATAAATGCGTCTGCCGGGAGTCGAACCCGGGTCTATTGCTTGGAAGGCAATTATCCTAACCGTTGGACTACAAACGCTACTGTCTGTGATTCAGAATAAATTTTATATATTTATTGTTTCTCTTGCTATCTTCATTTTTTTTGGCGAACTGCTATCATTCTTTCACATCACGCTAGATCCAATAGAACTATGGGCTTTAGCCCCTTTCCATTAACAAAAAAAAATTAAAAATTGATTAGATAGAACTAAAATCAGAATGGTGTAAGGACTTAGCACCATCCGTATTGAGAGTGGCACAATCATTTTTAGGAGGATGGGATTAGCACTATTTCTATTGGGATTGACACCAATATATAAGAATCATAAATTTATATACTAAAAAGGATGGTGTCACTCCCAATAAGGATGGTGCTAATCTCATCCATCTCCTTTTTAATATATAGATTTATGATTGTTATATATAAATGGACGGTGAGATTTCTAAAATCGGGTGGTCTCAATCCTTTTTACCATTAAAATGCGACATCCATTCACTTATATTTTAAGAATTTGTCACATAGGTATGAAGGGGGAAAAAAATCTTGAAAATAATAGTCATTGTGAATTTACGGTTTTGAATTTCTAAAAACATCTTTGCTTCCTGGCATGTTATTGCAAGATTATTAATTTGTTGTCAACACTTGGGAGAACATTTTTTTATGAGTATATATAACTATATAATACAATATATACAAATCCTGAGTAAAGGTTAATTTGCATTGTCTTCTGATTTATTTTTATATAAAAATGTTATGTTATGTAATGTAAAAGTTAATAATATATTATTTTTTTCACTTTCATTATTTTTTTTATAACTACGGTTTTTTCAATCATAGAATGAGATTAATCATGTTCGCGCAGTGTGTAATGTAAAAAGTTCATGGAGGGATGATTCACATAAGGAGAACTTATGTTTGAATCTCACCTATGTCAAATTCCCATGGGCCAGCGCCAGCCACGCAGCGCAAATGAGATTAATCCGATGAGTGATAAAACTTGTGGTTATAAAAAAAATTATAAATGGTTAAAGATAAAAATTTAAAAAATAATAAATAAAGACTAAATTTTCCATCAAAATTTTAAAATTAATACTCTAAATTTTATTTCAGTTTTATTTTTATATTAAAGTTTTAATCGTAAAACGATTTTTTAATTATAAAATAATATTCACATTGACACATTATAGCCTTCGGGTTTTTTTGTAACTGTTTTAAAAAATTAAGGGATAAAGGCCCATTCACACGCTTTAACCTAAAACCCTAGGTCGCTCGTTTTTTTCTCATCTCCCAAACCCTCATGCTTTCTTCCTTCTTCCGCCCCTCATACCAAAACGACGTCGAAGCTACATATCTGCCACGATTATGATAGCTCCTCCGTCTTGAGCCAACCGTCATCTCTCTAACCGGATCCCGCACCCGAAGCAAGCTCCTCCCACCGCAGCGCACAGAATCGTCGACATCGAAGAAGATTTATTGTTTTTTGGTACTGATTTGCTCTCCTCTCCTCTCCTCCTATTTTCCTCTTCATTCCCACTCAAATTCGGTTCTCTTCTTTTTTAATAGATGACGTCTTCGTAAGTTTTTGGTTTGATTTCCTTATTTCTTTTGGTATTTGATTCTGAGTAACAGATTTCATGGGGATTCAAACTTGCAATGCGTTGAACTGAAAAGTGGATCTAGCCGTACTGCAGATTGTTATTATTTTCTTACTTGCTTTTGCTTTTAGTAATTCAGATGCTTCTTACTAATACGCTTATAACTTTATATACCTACTAGTACTGATTTTGTTTTGGCCTACAATTATATTTAGTTGTAATTTCTTTGCTAGGACCTCAAATACATTATTTAGAAAATAATCTGATAACAGAATATGAGGATGGGGGCTGGTGTGTGTATTTTGTTCCCCAAAATCCATTGGGTGGGGAAAATCTCCGTTTGCTATTAGCCATTAGAAATTGACTTTGCTGAATGCTGAGTCTCTTTTTCATCACACTATCTATGCATGTCTTACTGATTTTGTAAGCCTAAATGGGCTAACCCGTGTTGTATGGCAGAGAAGATAGATAAGATGGAAGAGGACCCAAAGCCTCTCAACTATATTCCTGAAGTTATATTGAAAAAGAGGAAAAGTAACGAAGCATGGGCCTTGAGAAAAAAGGAGCAGTTCCAGCAGAAAAATTTCCAGTCCAGGAAGTCTAAGGACTCCGTCAAAAAGCCTGAGGATTTCATTTTTGAATATCGCAACAGGGTAAATATTTCATTATTGTTTTCATCATCTACCATTGTGGTATGGAATTTGTGAATTTCGCCAATATTGCCACTTGTCTATGTGATCACTAAACTAAATGCATTGGTCAGTGTCTCTACTATTATTGTTATTATCTATAATATCTATATATGTTTCCATGTGTAGGAACTGGACCTTGTTAGAATGAAACGGAGGGTTAAGAGGAAACTTCCAGAACAATTGGCCCCAGACTCCAAGCCCTTAATAATCATTCGGATTCAGGGGTAGCTGTTTTTGACTTTTTATTTCTTCTCTCAATGATTTGGTTTTCAGGTTTGTGAAAGTCTGTAACATCTTTCCTCCCATTCTTTTAGAAAAAAGGACATGCATCCGAAAACGAGAAAGGTCTTGTACAGCTTGGGGTTGAGAAGAACATTCAATGCTGTCTTTCTGAAGCCAACTGAGGGAGTAATGGCCAAGCTGCAGAGAGTGGAACCATATGTTACCTATGGGTAAGACTTAGGAGATTAATGTTCTTGATTTTATATTTGATGTGTAGGGCGGATCAGGTTTTTAGAACTTTCATATATTTCCTGGTTAAACGGAGAGGGGTAGGTTGTTATATGCAAGATGATTGTAAATTTCCAGCATTTAAAGAATTTTACAGCTGATGCCTGCTTCTTTCTGCTCAACATCTTGATTATGTGTACCATCCCAACAGTTGATAGTGTTTTTCCTCCTCTCATACACAACACTAAGTGTAGACCAGCCAGTTGGAATGCTTTGAATGCAGCATTCCACATAGTGTGGAATAGAACAGCCATTACGAAAAACTTGCTTTCCTATTTTCCAGTACATTGTATTGTATTCCAAAGCAAAAACTTATGTCCTATATCTACTTCTAAGTGTATTTCTCAATTTTGTGACAAAATGCTAGATATCCAAATCTTAAAAGCATAAAGGAGCTTATTTACAAGAAAGGACATGCCAGAATTGATAAGCGAAAAGTTCCTTTGACGGATAATAACATTATTGATCAGGTAATGGATAGTGCTGCTAGGTTCTCGGTTTGTCTTTGACTTTCCCTCTTGATTGCATTTGTGATTCTCCACTATTTGCCATTGCAGGAATTAGGGAAGTTTGGTATTGTATGCATAGAAGACATGGTGCATCAAATTGATAATCTTGGTCCGCACTTTAAGGAGGTTGTCAAATTTTTGTGGCCCTTTGAACTCAACAAGCCAGCAGAAGGTTTGAAAGGATCGAAAACCCCATACAAGGATGGTGGAGACACAGGGAACCGCGAGGATCTCATCAACGAACTAATCCATAAAATGAATTAAACTTAATGCTTATGTAGTATCAAAATTTTGGTGTAGTTTATGATGCCCTTCAGATGACTGTGGCTGCAAGCATCTCGTTTTATAAGTTTTTTAACAATTTATCGCCTAAACAATGTTACCAATTTTTGTTATAGTCGAATTTATTTATCTACTAGTCCTTTTGCTTTCATTAACTAATGTTTTCTTTTTCTGTTTTTTATTTTTTATTTTTTGTAAATCCTTCATTGACTACCTTTGCTATATCTTGTTTACCACACTTTTGGGTTCGAAGAAGGATTTTATGCTTGGAGGGTCTTGGAAGAAGTTCTCACGTGGTTTTAAGGGGAGGGTGAAGAGGTATGGGGATATTCATAACAGAACTCACTGCGATTTTAATGAATAGGGGTAATTATATAACTTTTCCTAAAGTTTGTATTTATTATATTTTATCTACTTTTAATTTTTAAAAGGGTCTTGTTAAACAGTGTTAAGAATACGAAAATGAAAATATTTTATTGAAATTGATAACATTTAAATGAAATTTTAATTTTCTAAACAATAAATGCCAAAGGCTGCTCTTGAACTCGTATCCAAATTTAAACAAAGTTAACTTGGTTAGATACAGGAACAGTCTGATGGGTCTGATATTTGTCTCATTCTTTGGATTGTTTTACGAGGTTGACATTATGTTGTGAAATTAAACATGTGGTTGAATTAAATAATTATTTACTCCATTTGTAAGAGAAGTACAGTGTAGGTGTGGTGGTCACTAGTAAATTAGTGTGTTTGGCACAACTAACTTGTAGCTTATTTAGGAGCTTATGAGTAAGTAGAAGTGTTTGGTAACAACTAACTTAATTTATAAAAGTTATAAGCTAGCTTATGACAAGCTACTTCAAGTAGCTTATAGCTTATGAATAGTAGATTTCAATAATTCTTTTCTATTTTACCCACTAGTCAATTATTACATGTTTACTCTATCAAATAATTTAATACGTATAATTATTACTTGTCTTTTTAAGTCATTTAACAAATATAAGCTACTGAATAAGTTAATTTTACCAAACACCTCTACTCAAGTCATAAGCTACAAGTCATAAGCTATAAGTAAGTAGATTTGACATACTATTACATTTAATTTTCTCCTTCAATACATATTTTAAAAGGAATTAAAAAAATATTTAAGAGAATAAATTATTATTCTTAGTATTAGATAATTAATTAATCAAATGACACGCACCTTGGCATAGATACCGACTATTTTGAATAGTACAGTAATATATCTGAATGAACATAATGAATAATGAATGAGAATTGAGCACTACTACTATGGTGTGGAAGGCATTAATTGGGAGGGGATCCTTGACGAGACGGCGTAGAAATTAGAAAATGAAATATGAAAAATTACGAAAAAGGGGTCGGGGCGGCGGGCGGGTAAGGCAGCCCACGCGTCAAATGGTGCCTATTTTGGAAACATCAAAACAATACTACTCCCATTCCCATTCCTTTCTCTCCCACTCCTCTCTTTTCTAAATATTTATCCTCCGACACAAGTTTATCTGTCTTCTTTTTTCTTATCAACATTCACTATTTTGTATACTGTTTTTTGTTTCCCCTTAAGTTTCTGCTCCATTTAATTATTTTTCTAATGCAACTGTTCCGATCTATTTATTTTAATTTAAATCAATGATTTGTGATTTCACTCATAGTCATACGGAGTGAGAACATGAGAACATGTGTGTAATTATGAAGTTCGATTTTTAATTTTACTACTGTTTTAAGAAAAATTATTAATAATTTGTGTACGTTGAACTTTTTAAAGTGTATAGAACCAAAATTAAAAAAACAAGAAAATGAAAATAGAGAGATAAAATATAAAAATAAAGTATTAAAGCTACCGTGATAGGAAAAAAAAATAACACTATAGTATTTTTTAGTGTTTATAAATAGAATAATATTTTGTTGACACTCAAAAAGTTTATATCTTTCTTATACTTATAATATAATATTATTATTTAATTTAAAAGAATTAAAAATTGAGAAAATAAATAGTACTAAAAAGATTAAAAATTAATAAAATAATAAGAATTTAAAGTTAGTGTATAATTTTTGAGTGTAAAAATTTCAATACTCTTGTAAATATAAGGAAGAGAATAATACTACTCACTATAAAGTGCTAGTGATTTTACGTCATTTTTAGTGGAAAAATATGCATTAGGGACGGCAGAAATCTCAGTTTTGACTTGGCCACTGACCAAACTTGATGTCCAAGTTCTTCTTCCTTTCTCTCTGTTTACCCAATTAATTATTAATTATTAATTAATTAAATGGACCCCTTATATAAATAGTACTCCTGCAACTCCTCTTTCACTCACTTCCATATTCATAATCCTTTTTTCCTTGATTTCCTCTCATTCTTTCTTTCCAAATTCCATGGCTCGCATTACTACCTCTTTGATCCTTCTCTTCCTGCTATTTCTCTTTGCTTCTTTCTGTTCATCTCTACAAGCCAGAAAGCTTCATCTCAGTTCACACAAGCACATCAACAAGGTTCAACTCCACCCGCCAATGCCATCATCTTCAACGGACACTTTGTTTCTCACTTCACTTCCTAAGGGCAATGTCCCTTCTTCTACTCCCAGCAAGAAAGGTCATTCCACCGAGCTCGACCAAAAACTCCTCGCGCGACACCTCATAGCCACCAAACGGATTCTTGTCAGATCTGTTCCCAGCCCTGGCGATGGCCATTGATCCTTTCCAAGGTTCCAAATCAAGGTCCACGCTCCACAACATCACGTGGTAGCCTGGTTTTAGAGTTTACTGAAATTGCTTCATACAGTGAAGTGATTCTTCAAAACCTTTGCCATTTACTTCCACAATTTTCCTTGCTTCCTGACATGAGAACACATTTTTTAATTTGTTCATTTTTGTAATATTCTTAGATTCTTTGTTTTTATAGGAATACTTGAACTGTATAAAGATATATACTAGAAATTAATTAATAGTGGTATACATGTCTCTGTTTTCCTCTGTTTTCGGATTATCTCCCTGTTAGATAAAATCAACTTCATCAGTTTTGGTTTGTGTAACCGAGTTTTCATCAACATTATTTATTGAGTGGATTAATATTACTTTTTGTGTCTCTCTATCTATTGCTACAAGCATAATATAGAAATTGTTAGATTGAGATTTGAGATTCAAACAAGAATAAGAATAAGAAATTCTTTCCAAGCTAAGGCACAACTTTCTGAACAACAAGTCATTCGATTTGATATCTGATACATCCATTACCCGTTTTTAGACATTAAGGTAAGTGAGATTTGAATTCTAAAAGTAGTGGTCTGCCACTTGGGGTTGCATTTTGGCGAAACAAAAGCGCCAGAAACACACAAAACGCGTATTCAACATATAACCTTGTGACCATATACATCACATTTTTTATTAGCATTATCACATTAAATTAAAAAAAATAATTAACATATGATGAAATGATGTGTTGTCAATGATACACGTGACGTGAGCCGCTATTCATTGACTTATTGAGCTTCTTTTTTTCTTGTTTTTCTTTTCTGTCTTTGTTTTTTTCCTCCAAATTAAAAGAAAAGTGTCTTTTTGGATTAGAGGTTACGTGGTTGAATAAAAGAATTTGAGGTCACTCAGTAGAAAGTCAGCAAGGACTATGTAAATTTCTACAAGCACGCACAATGTGTGCATGCCTTGGAATCTACAAAGCAGGTTCATGCTTTCTTTCCATTCTTCCATCCTTTTCAAAGATCTACTAATTCAGATTCGCCACACTCCTTTACTTTTATTAATTAGTTCAGTTACGTCTTTGTACAATAATCTTCAATTCTAGCATTACATAGTTAGATAATACAACATATATAAACCAGCTTTTTCAAGAGTGCAATTCTTTAATTTTTGTTTCCTTAATTAATTTACTTACTTTTTCCTATTATGACTTCATTTCTTTAAAGTGATGATATGAATGTGAAGAAAAAAAATGTGATTGCCCAGGAGTTGGTATTGTGGATTTGTCTGTTTTAAACCAACAAAAGGGCTCCACAAAACCGGCGCACTTGCAAAAAGAGGAACACAAAAATAAATCTGCCTAGTTTGTGTTTCTGACAAAATAAAAAGGTGAAAAAACCTATCCATTTGACCGAAGAACAAATTTTTTTTATGGTCAAACACATACATTCCTATATTACACTACTCTTAAATCTATTCCACTAGGGACCGAACCCCTCTCTCCAAGAGTTCCTCCCTATGCCACTTGAGTTACAAGCTCTGGACGATTGAAGAACAAATTAAAAGGTGAAATCATAAAATATTAACAAAAAGATTAACAATGGCTTTCATATGATATTTTGATGGAGATGAATTTTTCTGATATCTCAAGCTTGATGAAAGGCAGGGCATCGCCTTCCGGAATCACGTGGGCATAGCTGAGGTAGTTGGGACAACATGCGTGTTTACATTACCTTTTTTTTCTTTTTCTTAGGACTTTGTTCTTATAATTTGGACACTATGTTTCATATTTGAATAATCCAACTTCAACACAAAATAATAATAATAATAAAAATAAATCGACTTCAAATTCAGCAGCACCATTTCATAAAACTAGCGTGTGTGTATGTCATGCGAGTAACATTAGTTGAGAAGTGATGAGTTGATTTCGCGTGGATGAAATTGAGACAAAACTAGTCAAAATCAATTGTAAATCTTCAATTTCCTTCTGCTGAAAACTTATTTTTGGGCCTTAGTTAATATATAAACCTTGTTAGTTTATTTTTCTGCTTTTATATATCTTAACAACACTTGAAATCTCTTTTCAATTGATATTTACGTATTGGGTAGTTTGTACTTAAAGAAGTTTCACTTTATATACAGGAAACAACAACTTTTTTAATGTATCAGAAAAACAGAACAAATGACTTTCGGCAAAGATTTCTTAGGATCGACGAGAAGAATTCCTAGGAGTTTATATATCCTTTACTTGTACAATTGGAAAACAAGAACCAAGAAAAAGGTGCTGCCAATTGAACTCATTTTCTCCTCAAATTAAGGCCTTCAATTATAAAATCACATTCAAAATTAAAGTTTGTCAACTTGAGAAGACTTGTTCACTTATATACTACTATTATTTACTTTTCTCTTTTGGAGGTTCCAATGTTATTAATTTCTCAAATCTCAATGTTAATGTAACCTAAGTACAAACATAGTAGTCTTCCGTATATATAGAATGTCCTCATGTCACACTCTTAATTGCCATTAAACAGAATAACTCCAATTAATTATGACTACTACCTATGGTGGCAAACTTCCCTTTCTCCTCTGTTTCATATTAATGTTACTGTCATGCAGAGTTTCATCAGCAACTGTTGGATCAAAATTTCAGATGATGGAGCAACAAAATAAAGGAAGAGGAGGTTCTGAAACTGAAACCCTTTTTCTCATTGCAAAGGGTCACATCCCACCTTCAGGACCAAGCCACAGAGGCCATCAAGCTCCACGTTTCAATCATAGAAAAAGCCCTTAACTTGATGAAATTTTGGGGTTCATTATATAATTCGTGTGCTACTTATGCCCAACCCCCATCGATCATACTCATCATATATATTTTCATATCTCATACTATAGTAACCTTTATTTTTCCCTTATATTAAAAATATACTTCAATAAAATCCAAACAAAATTATATGTTCTGCTTCAATATCATGAATGTATTCAGAACCATCTTCTATCTATAATGTTTTGCCATACGAATAATAGCAAATATTTGTACTTTTCCTTCCAACTTTGATGACTAATGAGAAATTTTTTTTTTGACTTTTTATCTTATCTTAGACTTGCCATGAGTTTAGAAAGATCACACAACAATCCAGTTAACCCGTAAAAGCACTCAATTGTATTATATTTTGTAGATCCTTGAGCAACTGGCCTATTAGCTCAGTTGGTTAGAGCGTCGTGCTAATAACGCGAAGGTCGCAGGTTCGAGACCTGCATGGGCCATTTTCTTTCTTTTTAAGCTTTTATCTCCGACTTCATATATATGGGCCATTCTAGTTCTGTCTGTGTCATTAAGTTGCGTGAAGATGTTAGTATTTGATTATTAAAAAGGCTTTTTTTTAATTAAATTAATTTGTATATATAAATACTCCATCAAACCACCTATTAAGTAGCTTAAATACCATTGACATCTGAAGCCTATAGTCCTATATATTAGGTATCAGCAAAGTTTATCAAATTGGTCATTGTCTTTTAATTTTTCATTCTGTACAGTTCTTCTATGGATGCCAATAAAATTAAATATACGAGTGAGACATTCCGCTATGGAAATGGGATGCTGGGCATAGGGTGTACATTACAGAGGATATATAATCAAAAACTGAAATCTCCTCCATTGAGTGTTGCTACCTAAAATAGGGCCAACTACCAAATATTAAACTCTCTTGTACACTGCACAATAAGCATAGAGATCTTAACTTTGTCTTATTTAAAATCTCAACTACCTCATTTCTATCTCTCCACTTGCTTTAGTGCATATTTGATTTATAAGTTTGGATGGCCCAAACTATGAAGTTGAAGTGTGTAAATAAGTTTTGAATGAAAAAAGAGCATGCTTGATAAATAAAAATAATGTTAAACCACTTTTTAATGTAATTTTGAATCTCAAACCTAGGTTAAAGCAAAAGTAAAAAATAAAAAAAGAAAAATACTTTTCTGTTGTAGCAAACTATGGTTTGCTAACTGTGATCTTAGTAACACACTATTAGAAAATCAAATTAATTATTTTAAAAAAAAATCCTTTTCTAAATATTCAATTGGTTAATTTATAGAATCATCAGTAGTAATATGTGTTGAAAACAATACATCACGAAGGAAGTGTTTGGTTCAAAAACTAATTTTAACGACTTTTTTTGAGAAATTGAATGATACTCATCTTTTAGAGTACGTGGTGAGGATAAAACATGCCTATGAATATTACTTACGTGAGTTAATACCTTGTAATAAACAAAGTTAAGTAATTAATAATAAAATATACACAGTACAATACCAAACACTACTTTTTTTTGTAGTAAGCTACCAACCACTACTTAATATTAGTCTTCTGCAATTAGCAAACAAAAGCATTCACATGTATATTTGATGAAAGTTTTAAAACTATTTGTATGTACAGTATTTGGATATCCTTGGCATGCTGTGGGGTCATTGTGCTCCTTTCCAAACTTGATCCATTTAACTTAGAGGATTGTAAAAGTAAAGTTTTGAGCAATCACCAATCCATGTTGAGATCATTCTGTTCTTGTCATAATCAGTTGGTTGTTATTGTCTACCTCCATTGTCTCTGGTTCATTCTCAATGTGTTTCCCAATGGGCCATTGTCAGGGAAATTTCAGTGACTGATATGGTATGGGCTTTAGGAATTTTAGGAGGGAATAAGCATTTCTGTCGTGTTGATTCAGAGGGCATATATAGTCCAAACAAATAGTCAACTTATTCCTTAATGAAAATGACTATAATTATGATTCAATTTAATCATTTTATAAAAATACTAATTTTAAGCTATTTGATCTACTTTGCTAGAAGATAAGCAAAGGCATTGATTGATGAGTACTTTAGTATAGGGTCTGGTGTTAAGAGTGCATTTCAAGTTAGAATGAAACTGTCTGTTCAAATATGGAAAGCTATTTACCTGATTGCCTTCTGGAAAAGAAGTAAGTTTTCTCACAAATTTGGTTTCTGCTATGAGTACCCGATGAACTCAATCACAAAACAAAGAGAATTCTATTATGTACTACACATTTGCAATAATCTGGTTGTTTCAGTTATATAATTGCCTGTTACTTTCAGTACCTGATGAAATTTTATGTTTTTCACGTGGATATATATATATCACTACACATATAAAGTGGAGCAAAAGAAATCCAAGTATTTTACTAGCTGACTTGAACACTTTTACATATTTGATCTTTTACAGACCCAAAAATCATTTCTCAACTATTAATTTCACTTCACCTATTTCAGTTTAATTTGAACTTAAAAGCTTCTTGCTAGTTATGATATATATTTACTGTTTTATTATTAAGTTTTCTCAACTATAATTCAAATGTTGTAGTAGAACAAACATCAGCTAAATGTTATACAATTCCTGATACTGTTGCCTAGCACTAACAATGCCGTGAACTTTAGTCAAGAGAACACGTAATAACTTTCAAATTATACCTATCAACGAGTAGCCGGAAAGAATGAGACATTTCCAACAAGTATTGGAAAAAAATTAGGGACTTAAACTAGTCTTTTGCCCACGAAATTAAATGGATAACTCCATCCCCATACATTTTGATCTGATCATCAATTTGGCTTTTATGTGCAGATGTAGAATCTGATGATTACAATATATAGTTACTGAAAGTGACATGAAAAAACTGTAACACAAGATGAAAAAATCTCAACTACCATTCAAAGTTTCCCACAATTCCACCTATTGTTTGTAAAATTGTAACCTTAACATGCCTTTAGTTCCAACTTCCAACCACTGTCTCTCTTCTTTGTCTCAACCATTATCACATTCCCAACCACTATTTAAATTTTTAAATTGAAATGTGGGTCCAAATCTTACAACAGAACCCACAAATATACGCCCAACCTAAACACCTTATTGCCCATGCTAATCATATTCAAATACACTAATTTGCTGGTACGATTATTGTATAAGGTTTTAAATCTAGGTTCGAAACACGACATTGCGCCAAGACATAAAGATTTTGGAAGTTGTCAAAACCGCATTTAATGCAACGCAACAACTAACACCTTAGAGTGTCTGTTTGAATAGAAGTGGATTCACGTTAACGTGGATTCACTTCAACGCTACTTTTTGTTGCGTTCATTGGATCCGCCTCGGCTTATGTGTCAAATTTATCTCAACCATTGATTTATCTATCTTAATGTGATTTGACGTGATTCGACGCCAATCCAAACACACGCGGATTATATCAAAGTGATTCAAGTTAGAGAATTTTACCATTATACGAAGATATTTTAGAATTGATATAGTATTAGCAAATTGCTAATTGATGATAAGCTACATTGTTGGGACACTTTATTAAAGGAGAAATAAAAAAACCTATCTAAAAAGAAATCACAATTTTTCTTCCAATACAGAGCGTGTGACAAAGCGCGTGAGGATCCCCTGCTTTGAGACCAAAATTCAATCCACAAAACTAACTCAGCAACTCGCCGGAGAGAGATACACCTGACTCTGTATCAAGGTATTTCCAACCTTGAAACCCGGCACCACCGTAAACCCGACCCGGAGCTCGCCGTATTTTGAATGAAGGGCTTCCCCTGACTTTAAAGTTTGTTGCTCTGCTACACGTTCCATGTACACCTCAGAGAACCTAGTGTTCTGCTTCACCTGAAAAATTCTAACTTCCTCTTCAAACGAAAACGCCAAAAGATGCAGAGCCCACACCCTCTTCGCCATCTCTGCAAAAGCCATGAAAAATGCAGAATCTGGGATACCCCCATTGTTGAGTAGCTTCCTCTGGTTCAAGTTGCCAGACATGGAACACTCCATTTTAGCATGAACCACTTGAAGGTACTTTGATTTCAAGAATCTTGCAAATGATGAATTTGAATTGTGGGCTAAGTAGTGTTTTAAGTTCAAAGTTTTAAGCTTTTTGAATTTCTCAAAGTAGATGTGCTGTTTGCTATGATGGTGGAATTTCTCATGGGGCTGACTTGGAACCATGAAGTTTGGGAAGTTGAAGCCTTCAAACATTGTTATGCAAACAAAGGATTCAAATGCAAAGAATTTATGGTTTTGTGAGGTAAAAATTGTATCTTGGTGGATGGATTTGGCGGCTGCTTCAAGGTCCCAATGAGCAGATTCCATTTCTCTGATCATCAACTTCACGAAACTCCTTATTGATCTCAACGTGTGATGAAGGAACTGAACAAAATGATTTGGGTTCAGCATTGAAAGCTCAAGGTTATCAAGAACTGACAAAACCACACTTAAGTTTAGCTTCTTTTCAAGTGATTTGTTGAACTCAATGCACTCATCAAGCTGTTTCTTGAGAGATGAAAATTCAAACTTTTTGACATCAACCTGTTCTTCAAGCTTTTTGACAGTGATTTGATAAGTCTTCATTAGGCTTTGCTGTTCTTGAATCTCTGCAAGCATGAGAGTCACATGGGGTGAAAGCTTAAGCTCTTTTTGCAAGAAACTTCGCTTCAACTCAGAGATAGCTCTGAGTTCATCTACCACAGCTTGATCAGCTTCTTGAATGGCTTCATTGTTGTAAGGATGCTGAGCAATTTGAAGCTCAGCATAAGCAGCTTTGATGGTGGTAACCCCAGCAAAGAGTTTTGCAATAAGAGCCTCCATAATTGCTCTGTTTGGAGCTTTAGTTTGATGGGTTTTGAGGTTAGCAGTAAAAGGATGTTCCTTGACTCTGCCTTTGTTTGAAGGAAATTTGATTGCAGATTGGAGGCTAATTATCTTGTGGAATGTGTTTGTTAATTTATTCGTCCTATTGTCTGGTTTGGGTTTGATGGCTTCCATTTCCATCTCATAACAAAAGTTTGCTTGAAGCATGAGAAAATAAGGGGATTGTGTAGCAGGAAAAGCTAAACAACACAAGCAAAGGAAAGGAGAGAAAATGTTTGCAACTAAAGATTTCAGTTGGAACTTGAAGGCAAGGATTGATTGAGCTAGTAATATTAAGATTAATATTAATATTAAACTAAAAAATGGGGAAATAAAAATTAATCAAAGAGTCAAAGAGTAGTATTTTTAATGCGCGGGAAAAGAAAAGGACAAGAACTTCAACTTTGCTGCGATAAAATAAATAGTATAATTTCACTTGTGCAGAGCAGAGTATAGTTATATTGTATTCAAAATAATCTAAAAATAAAACTTCACAGTAATTTTATTTTTTACAAAATTAATTTGAAAATATTCAAGTTCAAACAATATGAACGTGTAGTAGCAGGAGGACTTGTTACATAATTACACGTTGAATTTTTTGGCCTTCTTTTTTGGCTGGTTTCCTTCTGAAGGATAAAATATATGAATATAGACATATAGTAGTAGTGCTACCCAGAAAAATGATAACGTATGGGCCCGATTGCCTTATGTGATTGATAGCTATGAATTATATAATTTTGGACCCACTAAATACCAACTATTGCTATGTAGGAGTAAATGTTTTCCATGACCTTGAGGATAAATTATTTAAACTTTATACGGTCTTTTTCCTTGTGACACCACAAAATAAGTTTCAACTTTTCTAATTACTTAATATATGCATGATTGGCAACAATAGGATATAAAGTTATTTCGATGGGAATAGGAGACAAAAGCAACAACAGGAGGCTGCAGCAGAAAATGTTGAAAGTGAGTTAATTCCACCATTTAAGCCTTACTGCAAATAAAAGTATTTTTTTTAGAAAGAATAAAAAAAAAAGCTTTTGATGTGCCTAGAGGCACTTAATTTCTTCAGTTCACATTACAAGGCATTGCCTGATTTCTGGTTCCTTCTTGTGTTTGGAGCTATTCAAATCACGAATATATAGGCACCGTTTGAGAGCTAAAATCCTGAAACCCGTTTTGCTTTTGCGACTTGTGCTGCAATCTGTGTCAACAGCTTTTCCGGAGACAATTGCTTATATTTTTTTTTATTGGTAAATATATAAGTATACAACTGAAATTAAATCTTCAATTGCTTATGTATATGATATGTTCATAAAATATATATAGATGATATAATTGTCAATACAATCTCCACAAACATATAATAGTAGTAATTTTTTTTTTCAAAGTGCACAATAATGGCCTAATCCTGAATTTTTATTTTTATAATTTTGGGAAACCGCCTATTTATGAATGTTAAGGACTTTAGGTACGGAAATTGGACGGGCTCATGTTACTTAGCCCATGGGCCGAACAAAAGCCTACTCTCATCTTTCGGAAGGTAATTGTTATTTTAACCTCCCCTCTTTTTTTGTTAATCATATTATTTTTTTCAATTCCCAAAATTTATTAAAGTCCAAAAAATAAGTCCCAAAATTTATTTTTTGAAATAATAAAATCCCATTCGAAAATTAGTTTTTAGAACCACAAGTTAGGTGGTGGATAAAATCAACTCCTTTAAAATTTTCTACAACTTTACCAAAAACAAAACCCATCTATTGCCGTAGGAAGAGAGATTTTCGGAAATTCAAAATTTGGGGTGTTGAGCCTCAAGGATATTTCAATAATTTTCTGTCCGAAAAGTGATTACGGATGTTGGGAGCCACAAATATACTGGTGCCACTATAAATGGCCTACATTCCATGAGAGAATTCGAAAAAAAAAAAAGTTGTAAAAGAGTGTCTCCAATATGTAGCTTCCGGTAAAAAGGGGTGTGAATACCAAAAAAGGGTGGTGTGGCCTTTTTGTTTTTGTCACCGTTTGATATCGTGTTTGATTTTTTTTTTGGCTAAAGTGGGTGCAGGGATTTGCACCATTAAATTTTGGAATTTTCGGACAACCGCATTCGAAATTGTGTTCTTGAACACTGTTGTCCGTAAAAACAAAGGTGATTTACTTTTTATTTTCATTATTTTATTTATTCTGGATGCTACGGTTCAAAAATGGATAGTGTCATTCTCAAATAAAGTGGAGTGAATCTCAACACATTTAAAGTAGGAAGGAAGCATGTTTAGGATTTAACTTATTGTCTTGCTGATTACCCAAAAAAAAAAAACTTACTGTCTTGCTCTAAACCTAAATCGAACCCACAATCACATTGATATAAGAGTAATTCTTAATCCTCCTACTTCATATTTCTACAAGTCCTCCTAGTTACTCATTAAAAAATATTTTTAATGCTTTTTATGGTTTTAAGATTGAAAGTGCATTTAATTTTATACTTTATATAATAATAGAAGGATAAGTAAGAGGATTTAACATTACTCATGATATAAATCTTGATGTAGGTGTGAGTTTTTTTTTAGGGTTTCTTGACCCTATGAGAAATGACTCCAAATTCGACTTGCCTCATTCTTACCGCATACGGAGACAATGGAGGCAAAACTCGCACCCAACCCTTCTTCACCCAATTTTTGTTGTTTCAAATACTAATATACTAGGAATAATTAAAATTTCACATTAATATTAAATTTCATCCTAAGAAATTTGTTTTGCTATATTTTCAACGTCAGTCTCCAGCTTTTACTAATTGTAGTATTTTTAATCTGATTTATACATAAGAACTATTTTTACAAAGAAAAGGTGAGTCTGGGATTGAGTCGACAAAATGGGTATATTTATTAGGGTCGACCGACCGGAATAACTAATAAAATGGGAGAATTTTGGCATTGAAAATGCAAGTTCAAATAAAGTTAGGTGTTTTAGTTCGGACCATAAAAGCCCACAAAAAATGGGCTCAGACTCTAAAAACTTGCCGGGCTCGAGCTACCGGCTTATTTTTTATTTATCTATTACGCTATACATTATTTAATACATAATACTATCTTAATAAGGTATATTATCTTAAAGAAAAAAAATTATTGATATATAATAATACTCTTTAAAACTTCAAGTAGATTATTTTAAAGAAAAAAAAAATTGGTAACAGCTATACCTTTTTTTAAAAAAATCATAGGTCAATTTTTTAGAATAATAAAAAAATATAGGCTACCCAAAAAGAACTAATACCCGTATCAGATAGGGTTGGGCTGAACTTTTAAACAAATAATAAGCTTTTTTAGCCCAAATTATAAAAATCTGTCACCTGAATATGAACTCGTTCGTATAACTCGTTTTGACCACTATAATTTAGGGTTACTTTATGGTAGCATCTTCTAGCGGGTTCCCTATGAATTCCCATGCGAATAGATTTTATTGTTAGGATTATATTAGATTCGAATTTCAATTAGCCGCAAAGGTGCAGGTGCCATGAGTAGAAGAATAGTGCCACCAAACCTACTTCTACTCAAAATCCTAAGCAAACCAAGTTCTGTGAGCTGCTTTTTTCAAAGATTAGTAGTACTTCTAGAATTTAATTTAGAGATATATTTTGCATCACTCAAAAAGCTTTTCAAAAAGAGATGAGATTGCGGATTTCGGAACATTATAAACTATGCTAATGTTTCTCCGGAACTAGACACCAAGGGTCTTTCCCAATAACCCTAAATGATTCTTTCCACTATCCCAATTTAATTATTGGCATCCCTCCAAATCCCTATCAAACAAAAACATTCATGAATCATCAACTACACTCACCTTCATTCAGCTAGCTCTGTTTTACTACTTACTATCATTTATTTTATTTTGTTTATTCAACATTTTTTAATATTTTTTTTATCAATAGTATTTTAGTCAACAGTCAAATACTAATAATAATTTTCTCCTTATATAATTAAGATTTAAGCTATTATTAATATGATTCAACTATCTATTAACGGTATCAAATTTAAATTCATCGTTATAATATATATAGCCAACACCTAATAACTTTATTAAACTAAACAACTGCGAATCTAGCTGTATGAGACCTTATATAAAATTAATCACACATGGTGTACCAATGCTATTGACCTTTATGTTTGTCTCTATGGGTCTAATCTTTAATTTATATAAGATAATCACACATGAGTATATATTAAATGTTGTTTTGTTCGTTTAGGCTTTAATCTTTTGGCTAGCAGACTCCTATCCTTATGAGAATAATTTATCAATTATAAAAGACGTGTTGATTATTTTTTGTCGTTTCAACTTGTAGAGAAAAGATGTAATTTATTATTCTAATGGGAGATTTCTTTGTTTAATCAAGCACTTCATTTCATCAAATTCCCTAAAGTAGCTTTCGATGAGTTAATAAAAAGATTTGGTGACATAGCCATTATAAAGTTCAAGTTGTAGTCAAACTAAGATTTGTTGTGATCATGGGTAATGATTCATCTATTTAAATGGAAATTTAAAAATAAACTTTTACTTTTTTTCCATATAAAAAACTAATTGCATATTGTCAATTTCTCATGCTTAATATATATGTGTTTTGTTTTATATTCTAATAAAATAACAATAAAAATATAACCTATTTAAATACAATTAGAAGTCATTTCACTTTTTATCTAGGTTTACCCTTTATTTGGATGAGAAGAAAGAAAATAAAAAATAAAGACAACAATACATTTTTTTTATTTAATTGAAGAAGAAATAGAAAGAAAATAAATGAAAAAGTTAACTTATAAAAAAGTTTAAAATATTCTCTCCTCTCATTTTTTTTCTCATTTTAAACACAATGTTAATGTATCTTTACATAAAATAGAGATACCTTTGACTCTCCCCATGAGACTAGAGCTCCGCAGGTATGTCAAGTGACTAGTTTATCACTCATTTATATTTGATTTTGTGGTTAAATATATAAATATATATATATATATAATTAAATTATTATATGAATTGATTAATTGTTACGTAATAATTTAATTATGATTAAAAGTGAATAAAATATAGTTAAATTACTATTAACAAATAATTAATTCATATACTAATTTAGTTATATATTTTTTCGTATTTAACTATAAAACTAAGTGTAAATAAGTGATACACTATTTTTTTTATCGGCTAAACACACATACTCTCACACTACACTACTTCTAAATTTACTCTAAATCTACCCTACCGGTAATCAAATCCCTCTCATTAAACTCCAAGAACTCCTTCTTATGTCATTTGCTCTCGACAATAAGTAATACACTATAATAGATGTATACTTCACTACTCTCGTTATATTGTCCTTTGAATCTTGATCTGCTATTTCCCAGTAAGTAATTAATTCCTATTTGTGGCATCTTTTAGTTAATAAAGTATATTTTTGTTTCATTTTATCTGTCAAATTATGTACATATTTTTAAAAATTGTTTAAGTACAATGATTATTATCTTTATTATTTCTTCCATTTTACTATAATATAATTCCCATAAAAAATTAGTGTTTTATATTATAAGTCTTTACATAAAACATAAGAAATATTTATTAACTTTTTTTTTTGAACTAATAGAGATAGTGATCAATACATTTAATTAAAGGTAAAATAGTAAAAAAGATCATATTTTTTTCTAAATTTAATGGATTAATCACCTTTTTAAATTACATGAAAGGTGCTCAAATACTTATATTTTAAAATGGAAAGAGTACTAAAAAGATTTTTATTTATCAAAATACTTTCACTAGTGGAATTGATTTAACGCTTTATTTAAATAGTTAGATGGAAGATTATTATAAATAAAAGAACTACTAGTATGATAAAAGCTGTATTTAATGTTTCTTAATTTATTTAAAAGTAACAAATACTCTCTTTGTTTTTATAGTTAACTATTTATTTAAGATTAAATTACGTATATAAAAGAAGGTAATGATTATTCTTATTTTTTTGAAAAAAAAAATGAACTTTTTATATTATTTTTTATTTTTTTTCTTTCATTGGGTGAATAATGAACTATTAATTACTATTTTAATTAAACATAAAATTTGATATTGTCATTCCATTAAATTTTATTCTCACTCTTATTTTAAATTTTTTGTTTTTTACTTTATAAAATCACTCTTATTTTTACTATATTATCATTTATCATTTCAGCAAAATTCAAACACAAATGTAAAAATGGCTTGGAGTGACAATATTATTTAATGAGTAACAATTAAGCAATATCATTCAATAAGTAACAATATTCACTCTCTTAAACATAAGAGTAGAATCGATAAAAATATAATGGGTAAATTGTAATAAATATCCTTGAAGTTTAGAGAAATTGCACTCCACCTCAAACTTCATCAAAATTAGCACTCCACCTCATTTCTTTAATCGTTAACGGTTGATTGCTAATCTAGCTAACGTTTTTGTCGTTCTCATCTGTCACATCTACACAGATGTCCATTTGTTAACTTTAAAAACTATTTTTAAGGCTAATGTAGCAAACTGGCAAGGCAAAAACGTTAGTTAACTGCTATACTGCTAACGTTTCTGTCATGTCAGTTTGTCACATATGCAAGTTCTAGACCCTCCATTAATATTAAAAATTATTTTTAAAACTTATGTGATAGATTGACGGGCCAAAAAAACTAGTTAACTGACCAACATGGGGTGGAGTGCTAATTTTGATGAAGTTTGGGGTAGAGTGCAATTTCTCCAAACCTCAAGGGGACTTATTGTAATTTATCCATATATAATTAATACCTTTTAAAATATAAGTAAATAGTTAAATAAAAATAAATATTTATCCTCTACGTAAATACTTAAAAAGGAAATACAAGTGAGAACCTATGAATGAGACACGGTGAAGTAATTCCTACAACAAATTAAATATAAAAGCATTCAAAGAAAAAAAAGTTGAAACTAAACATAGAGTTCATGTCCTCTTTCAACTACTTTCTGATTGGTCACAGACTTTAACTATCGCCATTTTGTGCTCCTTCTTTCATTTTCAACTACACACCATTAATCAGTACACTTGTCTCCACACAGTATATATATATACCCTCACATGTTGCACCGCCCTAATTCTGTTTTACAAAAATCCTTTTTTCATCTATCTCTTGACTAAAATCAAACATTTCCAAAGACCAAAAACTCATTAATATATAATGCAAGGAAAATACTCCATCCCCTGTTTTATAAAAAATGGAAAACAGATTTAATCTCTGATATGTATTTGGATGTGAAGAGATTTTATTACAATACCAGTAAGTCAGTAACAGAGCAGTGCAGCACTAGCACTTTCAAGTAGTGGACCACTGATAATGATGGATATAATAACAACACTCTCCTTTTTATGGCAAAATATTGAAAAACTGAACCAACAATTGAATTTGAAGACTATCTTCCAAAACTCTGGAACCATTATTCTGTCTAAACATTGCACTTAATGCTCCCTCACTACACATTACTCCTACATTAAAAGTCATTCATCATGTGTAATTGCTCAGGAATGTGGTCCATATATAGAACACAAACATATTCTCACTCCATACAATTTCACCATCCAAACAGAATCATGTTACACCGAAATTCAGTAACATTCAATAAATCCCTTCTTAATGTTCATTGCATTGAAATTTGGAGCCTTTATCAACTAGAAAGTCCTATATATGTGATTTTTTTAGAACACAAAGTATCCTTCATCTGAGGCAATTATGTTCGAGTCGGGTAGGATCATTGTAAACGTTAAAAGTTTTCCTTCAAAATATTTAACACAATTGCATACACAAAATTTAAACCCAAAATCACTAATTAAATTAAAACAATATCATATATATATATATATATATATATATATATATATATATATATATATGCATGTGTCGTTGTCGTTTTTGTTCAGACAATTGAAATTGATTACCATCGTCCAATAAAATTTAGTTAGGCTAAATAAATAAACATACCTGTAATCGCTATAGAAATATATATTAAAATAGTTTTAAATTTTGTATTTTATAAGTCATTTTAATCCCTCATGGAATCAGTTATTTTAGTCTATTATCATCGATCATTTTATTCCTTAACTTTCACTATTATCAGTCCGGAACTAAAATAAATTATCATATGATTCAGGAACTAAAATGACATGAAAAATACAAAGTCAGGGACTAAAATTACTTATCCTCACAAAGTTAAGGAGCGAAATGTTACATCATTCAGTTATTATAGTACTGTATGTTTGACACTAGTCTATAGAATTTTTCTTATTAGCGAATTTTTTATGTGTCTGATTATTTAGAAAAAAAAAATTATTTTTAAGAGAAATTATTAAGAAATCTTAAGAAATCCTTAAATTAAGCCTCTTAAATTAGTTTGAGGCATACGATTTCAGATTCATGTGTCCCTAAATCATGTCCCACCAATAGAATATCGCTACATCATTAAAAATATTTCCTTTAATTTCAATCTTTAATTTCTTAATAAAATTTTTTAATGACGTGACGATATTCTATTGGTGGGACATAATTGAGAACATGAGGACACTGATTTGAATCCACTATTTCATAGGAAGGAGAAAAACACGAATTACTACAAAATTAAAATTGACCTTTTGATTTCTAATAAATAAGAATACATAGGTTGTAAAAAAACCTAGTGCTGGGCCAACAAAATGGTGGAGTTTAATTCATGAATTTCGTAATGTTAAGCAAATTCCAATTAGTTTTAACCTAATTAACCAGCAGATCGAGCCATCAAGGTCACCTAAGGCTAAAACATACTAATTACGTTCTATAATTACCTATATATAATTCATTAATTATAAATATTCACATATATACATCATAATAGTTTTCCTAGTTTACTTCCTAGCTACTAGTTGTAATGTATTTCAATTCCTTAAGTTCGGCAACTGAAATAAATTCAATGTGCCTATCAAACTAATTCTACAAATTATATGTTGTTTGGAGGTTACTGTGATATTCCTAACTTAAATTTAAATAAAGTTCTCATTTTTTTTTCTTCATCCCTAACTATTTTTCATATTTTCTGGCTAATTATTTCAAAATTTCGCAAATACATCAATTTTCATTTTCTTCTGATTCCGGTATTTATTTATTGTTCTTGAGCTGTTATATTAGAGATATATTACAAAAACTGTATCGCAGATGACAAATATAAGTGCTTTACCTTATACATTTGACCAAATATATGAGGTAGTGGTGGATCCAGGACTCAAAGTCAGGGGTGCAAATTATTATAAACAAATTTATATTATTATTTATTATTTTCCTATAAAAATTAACGAAAATTAAGAAAAAAATTGAATCTTTTAATAAATTTTTGGAAAAGAAATTAAGGTTGAACTTAATAGTTCAGCAAATCTAAAATTAGAGTTTTCTACTTGTTGTATGGGAGATATGAGAAGAGAAAGATTAAAAGAAAAAAAACGATGTAATAAAAAAGTTAGAAAGAAAAAATAAGAAAAAAATATATAAGTATAGTTATTGTTAAAATTATATAAGAGTATAAACCAAATACAAAATTTAATACACATAAGTTTTTATTCTATTGCCATAATATAACTCATTTTTAATAATTCATAAACAGATATTATGAATTAATATAAGATATAAATTTTAACTATACGTTCAATAAAAATAAAAGACAATTGCTTGCATTTAGAAAATGTAATTTCACATTTTGCTAACAGTAAATTACAAAGGTACACGTAAAATTTGAGTTTAATGTGTTTAAAACTTTAAGGTGCAATCGCAAAATACATAAGATTCATAATATTATTAATCAATTTTATAAATGAAAGTGTGCATTTATCAATATTTAAATTGAGAGGAGTGCAAAAATATAATTATAAAGGGTGTAAAATAAAAGAAAAAGTATATTATTAGAAGTATTTTAAAAAATTGAGAGGTGCTAGTGTACCCCCAAAAATAAACTGGCTCCACCACTGATGTGAAATATTTTGACAAAATTAATTATACAAATAAGTTAATAATGTAAAAGAAAATTATTTAACCTATACTTGTAAATGAAAAATTATGTTTGAGTCATGTAGTTCACTTGATGAGTACATAAAATCACGTGTATATGGGTATTTAAGTTCAATATCCAGTTGATATACTATTCTATAAAAAAATAAAAATAAAAATCCTATTACTAGAAAATTTTACTTAACTAATAATTTTTATTTTTTGACCATTAAACTCAATTTTTTTTTGGTAACCACCATTAAACTCTATTTGTTTGTTATCATGTTAACAATGAGAATAATCCATGCATGCATGCTCCTTTTGAAACATCAGCCCCCGGCCCATGCATGAATGACCAGTTCGTTGAGTGACAAGTGATGGATGGATGCTGTACTTCATAGGTCAGGATCATGTTCTAAATATCAAAAATATTTAATTCACACTGAGCAATTTTTATTTTAAAAAAAAAAGTTACTTAAGATGTGAATTTATTTTATTTACAGGTAACTTCTTTTAATAATTTTAGTTAAGATTTCATGTTTTATATATTAATAATTTTTTTCGCAACGTTGAGACAAAAATCCCCACGCTTAAGGTAGCTCTGCCCCTAAAATTGATACGAATTCGAACATAACTGGCCATTTATAATATATACTTAATTCCTCATGCGTTTTTAGTAGTCTAATATATACTCTAATTGTTATTAGGATATTGCTGGGTAGCTAATAAAAGTATTCATGGTAATTTTGATAGAAAGCATAGAGTTTGACCTTAATAGTTTGCTAGTGATAATGACTTACGTAGTAGGTTACCATCACCCTGGAATTTGAGGAGATAGAAAACTTGGGGTAAGAAATCATGGACCACTAGCAATACGATATCCATAAATCAAAATGCACAGATAATAACCGAATCTCACTGACGAAAAAACCAAAATAATAATACAAAAAAAAAAGTGGAGACATATTTGACTAATGACTATTTAATTTATACAAATGTGAGTTCACATCTTTCCTAAAACAGTTTTTGTATGTGCATACTATTAACAAACCGTTAACAATCGCATCTCATATATAATCATGTCAACTTTTCTTTATCTTTTTTTTTTAAAAGTTTAGAATTAACCCAAATTAATCTCAGTTGTAAATTAGTTGCTTGCGAATAGTGGTATGCGTTTTAAATTAATTTAAAATGTTCCAGTACTTTAGAGAAGGACACCAAGAACACCACAATGCAACTCAAAATTTTTAAGTATTAGTTGCAAGTGTCTTTACACTTATAAACCCTTCACTTAGTTCTTAACTATCCAATGTGGGACTTTACTTTCCACTTTAACTTGACTCTCAACAAATTTAATGCATAATTTTAAAATATATAAAAATAACAATAATCTGAACTATTACTACTACTTTCTATTGCTTTATGTAATTCGATTAAAAAGGTCTTTAAATAGGAAGAGATGGAGTAGTTTTTTATAATGTTTTTGACTCAAATCTAAGTCTTTTGAATTTACCAAACAATAATATTTGTGAGACAAAATTTTAAAGTTAAAATAACAAAACAAAAGGATCAAAGAAAGTAATATATTGGTTGAGAAGTACGATTTTAAATAAGGATAAATTGAGTATATTATACTAATTTTCTAAAAAGTCAATATATTAAATGAATTAGTTACATATTTTTTAATAGGTGTAATTTTGATTAAAATTGTACATATTATATGTAAAGACGGATGGAGTATTATGTTATACTCCCTTTATTTTTATTTGTTAGTCTCTTTAGTATTTTGATTATGTTCTTTTTTGTTTGTCTCTTTAAAAAATCAATAGTCAATTAATGCTACTTTTCATTTTTACTTTTATAATTAGGATTTTTCTAATCTATGAATTGCACAGGTTAAAAAATTAAAGATAAAAAGAAAACAAATTATTAATTGGATGTTAAACACAATTCTATTAAATTTTTATTTTTTCGAAAAAAAATTACTTTTAATTTCTTAACTTGTATAATATTGCACAAATTAAAAAACTCTTATAATTAATACATGTTTTCATCGAGCACTACCTTAAAAGACCATAAAAGGCCTCAATATACCTTAAAAGATAAAAATAAAAAATAAAAATAGAAGGAGTAGTATTTTATACAACTATTAACTATACTATTCATTAATATAACTTACAACTCATTCCGTTTAAAAAATATAATTTTTTTTGTTGAATGGATATTTTTTTTTTTTGAATAAGTTATAAATTACTACTTTGAATCAACGTATAAACAAAAATAAATTAATTTATGCATATTAAGAAAGTTAGAAAAAGTATATTTAATATTCTTAGTTGTATATAAAAGATAAAATTTATTTATTAAAAATATTTTATAATATTAAATAAAAGATAGTATTGTTTTTAACTAATTCATATTTAATGATGATACCATTATTCAAAGTATCGGTGAAAACTCGTGTGTTTCGGTTAACTTAAAGTAAAAAAAGAAAGAAATAGTAAAATAGCAATATCTCTGCTTGATTCCATTTCCATGTATATTTTATATTTTATATTAATAAGAGTTGAGATGCGACAAAATGTCATGTGCTGAGAAAGTATCCGATGCATCCATAACGGTACAAGGACATATACTCCTCCTCCTACGCTTTCTCAACAAAAACAAAAAAACAAAAATGAACGAAATTCAAAAATAAAAACATTGATACATAGTATTTTGCACGATATGCAAGTAAAATATTTTTGCAGTTATACATTAACATACGAGTATGAAGTGTATGAAACTTGAAAGTGCAATTAATGCAATACCTGCTGAGTTGAGGAACCACCTACCAATTAAATAATTTAATTTGTGCATGGAAATTGGCCAAGAAGAAAAAAACAACTACACATTTCATGTTATGTTATGTTATGTATGTTGGATTTGTGCACATTATTTCGGTAGGCAGTTTTTAACAAGTGTATAAACATAAAGACATACAACTAGGTCCATTCAAAATCAATCAATTCACCGTTTAATTAATTAATATACCACATCTCATAAAATCTCATAATATTAAAATACTAATCCACTAATTTAGCAGCTTAATTAAATGATCAATTGTATGAAAACTTTTATTTGTTTGCAGTTTATTTAGTTACATAACATGGATGTATCATAATCAAGCAATAAAATATTGAGAAGAAATTCCAAAATGAAAATAAAGTCCACTACTCCACTCTTATTAAAAAGCATGAGAAACAAACAACAACATGGAATTTCAACGGGACGGGTTTCATTGGTCCCCTCCGAATTCAAAATTTCGGCGAAAATCCAATTTGTATTTTCAATTTTCTTTTTAGATGAATAAAAAGCAGTCAAAATATTCAAACGACCCATTTTTTTCTGAAGGAAAAATTGGAAAAATATAAATAACAAAAATTCCTATTTGCATGCTCAGCAATCAGCATAGCTAATGGACACACCGCTTTATTGGCAGTGTGTCCTCTGTTCCCAGAATTGTGTCTGAGACTGTCTACTACAACGGATCTTACAGCCCCATACCCCTCACCACCCAATTCCTTTCTCTCTCTCTTTGCTTTCCCTAACCTCTGCTTGTTTCTCTCTCTACCACTCATGGGTAATGGGTTTGGGATTTGGACTATCGTTTTCTCGCTCGTGAAGTGCATGTGAAGCTTGCTGAGAGATCTGGGGCTTAATAATCCAAAACGGGTGTCACCTTCCCCCCTTTTTCTGTGATTCAGGCGTTTAAGGTGTTACCCTTCTACCTTTTTCTCCCACCTCTGCTCTCTCCCTATCTTTTTGGCCCCTTTTAGAAATGTAACATTATGTTCTTTGTGTCTCTGCTTCACTCACTCCCGCTGAAGGATTTGTACTTTGATTGCACTTGAGCTTTCAGATATTGGGCTCTTGGCTTCTTCTCTTCTCTTTTCAATCTTAACCTCAAAATTGTGCCTTTCGGTGTCTAAGCTACTTCTTCAGTAGCATTACTCCTGTCTGGTCCACAAAGTTCACTCCTTTAAGTACTCTGTTCGATTCCATGAGTTTCAGTGCGAAGTGTTGGGTTTTGTCTATGGAGTATCTGGAGGGAAGTTTTGGTGAGTAATGATTCCACTTCAAGGGTGTTTTATTATTGGGTAGTGTCTTATGGTGTTAGCTTCGTTCATGGGATAATTGACTATGAGAGTCGCTGTTTCCCTTTAGGTGAGTTAGAATTCTAGCCTTATTTTGGCGTTTCAGTGTAATTAATGGGTATTCAGGATTAAGCGTTTTCTTTCTTTCTTTATGTTTTTTGGTTTGCTTCCATATTTGTGAAATTTGGCAGAGTTAAGGCAAAGATGCGAGATATCCTGATTTTTTCTCTTAATTTAGAAGAGATTCTAGTGTCAGAGGGGTTAATGTTTTGATCATGACTAGGGCTGTCCGCAATAGGGTACTAAAGGATGCCAATGGTGATATTAGTGATCATCTACGCAATCATATCCATTTAACAAATTGTATTCACCTGAAGAACCATATGCATAAAAACAGCCCCATTATGGCTGATAGGTCAATCATGAGGGACCTTGTTGTGCTTCAGAGATCTCGCTCTCTCAGAGACCCTTCTGCAAGTCCTCCTTCATGGCATTCACCTTCTGTAGTTGACCTTCTTTTCAAAAGAGTTGAAAATGATGCTGCAACTCAGGGGGGAAGAAGGTCCGTAGGCGGTGAGTGCAGGAAGGAAGGAAGGAGATTATCTGGTAACTCACCACCCTTGGTGAGTATAGGTCCATCAAAAGTAGCTCCAGGTGAGGTTAGTAGTAGGGGTCATGATGGGGTTTTGGCAACTAGTGAACATAGTAGCCGGAGTGGAATGGGAGATGGCAGGAGAGTTGGGAGAGAAGAATCTGGTAGGAAGAGTGATAGACCTAATTATTTGGATGTTAATCAAGAGCAATCTCTCAATCAAGCTGGAAAAAGTTTGGCTGAAGATGTTGTTTCTAGGCACTCGGAATCTAAAGAGAGAAAGAGCAAACAGAGGGGGAAGAATATTCGAGATGATCAAGTTAAGACCCTTTCGGAGCAGCTGAATGCTGTTCCATTGGATAGTGATGATTTGGCCTCATCAAACATTCATTTTCGTGGAAGGTATCCAAGACAGGAGAAAATTATCAAGGAGGCAGAAGCCAGCTTGCGCAGTCATGGCGGTGGGATGAATAGGGGGAAAAGGCGTAAATTTCGAAGTGCAAGGAGAACTCGGGTTGCTACATCATCAAGGGATATTGGAGCTGAGAACGAATTGTCTGTGGCTTCCAACTCATTAGCTCAGGGTTCGGCACTCCAGAAATATCACTCGGAGGAGGTTGATGAGTATGGAGATGAAAATGTAACCAGGGCTCCAAAAAATGGGTGTGGCATTCCTTGGAATTGGTCTAGAATTCATCATAGAGGTAAGACATTCCTTGACATGGCTGGAAGAAGTTTGTCTTGTGGTTTATCTGACTCAAGACTAAAGAAAGGGGCATTAACTGCCAATGGAAGAAATGTTTCCGAGATGCCTATGGCATCTGAGAACTCGAGCTCTTGTACTAAATCCGATGCAGAGGCACTGCCTTTATTAGTTGATGCCTCTGGATCTCATGGAAGCACTGAAAATGCTTGTTGGGGTCATGAATATTCTGGGGAACTAGGTCTTTTTGGTGATCATTTATTCAAGCATGATATTGATTCTGACCTTGCTTCTGAAGCTAGATCCGGTGGTCAGCATAAGTTTAGGGGTAATCGTCATAGTAGACACCAAAGCTTGACACAAAAGTATATGCCTCAAACCTTCAGAGATATTGTTGGACAGAATTTAGTGGCACAAGCTCTTTCAAATGCAGTAACGAGAAGGAAAGTTGGTCTGTTGTATGTGTTTTATGGTCCCCATGGCACTGGAAAAACTTCCTGTGCTCGCATATTTGCCAGAGCTTTGAATTGTAATTCTTCTGAACACCCAAAACCTTGTGGCTTTTGCAATTATTGCATAGCTCATGACATGGGCAAGAGTAGAAATATAAGGGAAATTGGTCCAGTCAGTAATTTTGACTTTGAGAGCATCATGGATCTACTTGACAATATGATTGTTTCGCAACTTCAGTCACAGTATAGAGTGTTTATTTTTGATGACTGTGATACTCTGTCAGCAGATTGTTGGAATGCTATATCGAAGGTCATTGATCGAGCACCGAGACGCGTGGTTTTTATCCTTGTCAGTTCTAGTCTTGATGTCTTGCCTCATATAATAATATCCAGGTGCCAAAAATTCTTTTTCCCGAAGCTGAAGGATGCAGATATTATATATTCTCTGCAGTGGATTGCAACCAAAGAAGATCTAGAAATTGATAAGGATGCCCTGAAACTCATTGCATCAAGATCAGATGGATCTTTGAGAGACGCTGAGATGACCCTTGAGCAACTTAGTTTGCTTGGGCAGAGAATATCTGTTCCTCTGGTTCAGGAACTGGTAAGTTGTTAATTTATTAGCGCGTTTCTGTCATCAGTTGTTCTTTTCTTTCACTAGATTCTGTTTCTGTTGTAAACTTCTTTTAATATTGCTAATTTTCTGTGCATGAACTGCTCTAAAGTTTAATCCTTTCTTCAGGTAGGGCTTATCTCTGATGAAAAATTGGTGGATCTGCTTGATTTGGCATTATCTGCAGACACAGTTAACACTGTGAAGAATTTGAGAGTGATCATGGAAACTGGTGTTGAGCCATTAGCTTTGATGTCGCAACTTGCTACAGTAATTACTGACATACTTGCTGGGACCTATGATTTCACAAAAGAAAGGCGAAGAAGGAAGTTCTTCTGGAGACAGCCATGTCAGTGAAAATTCTCTTCTTAATAGATAGTTTACCAAGTTGTCAATTTGTTGCAACTGATGTGACAATGGTCATGTTAGTTCTTAGATCTGAAACTACTATATGTGTATGGTTTTGAAAACTGTCTTTTGTCTAGCTAACTTGTTGGTTCGTGTTCTGTCGTTATCCTTTTACAAATTGATGATACTGATATTTGTCTCAGTGTCCAAAGAAGACATGGAAAAGCTTCGCCAAGCTCTGAAAACTTTATCCGAGGCTGAGAAGCAGTTGAGGACGTCCAATGACAAGCTAACATGGTTGACAGCTGCATTGCTTCAACTTGCTCCTGATCAGCAGTATGTGTTGCCCACTTCATCTGACAATAGTTTCAACCATAGCCCCTTTGCTGTAAAAAATGCAGATACGAGAGAAGCAGCTAGAGTAAATGGTAATCCTGTTGACATTTCTAATAAAACAAGACGATTATCAATGGATGCTAGAATGGAAAATTTTCATGCTGGAAGCTCAGCAGATGTTATGACAAAGGGTATTAGTTCAGATAAAAGAAGACTTAGTGTGTCTGGTTTTGCTCCTCAACATACTTATTCACATGCTGCCGATAAGACTAGGATAAATGAAAAGCAGGGATTGAGTAAAAACCGTCAAGAAATCGAAGAGATATGGTTAGAAGTGCTTGAGAGGATTCAAGTTACTGGTTTGAAAGAGTTTTTATATAAAGAAGGCAAGCTGCTCTCTGTTAGTTTTGGAGCAGGTGAATATCAAATCCACACAATCCTTATTCAACGTTGCTATTAATATTTTTTTTCTAGTGATAGAATTGAATGTTTCCTCTCAGAAATGTTATTCTATGTGTAAATATAATATGCGCAAGTTTACTCTTATAGTGCACAGAAAGTTCAGGTCTAGTGACATTGTTTAACGTTTTAAGAGTTCATAATATAGTTAAGATGCATATCAATTCTGTGACACTCAACTTTTAGTAATTTCTTTGACAGTGTTAATAAAATATGCACAAGTATTCAGTTAATTTCAGATCGGATGGAGTTAGGAGACAAGCAAGACTATGTGCGATTGCACTAACAATAGTATTAGTTTTATACTGGATGCAAAAATTCAGTTCTGGTAGCATTCTGGTTTTTAATGTTCATCTTGACGAGAAGTTAGCCCGTGGTACAACTACTTCACTCAAAATAATAACTGTGGACTTCCTATTTTGAGTGCCTTTTGTTGTCCCTGTTCCCATGTGTTCTTTTCTCATTCATCAGTATTTATCCGCACATTTTTGGCCTTTTTTAGAAATTCTGTTTACATTGAATATTGATATTAATGATGTTGTTATTATAATAGTGCCGCTTTTGTTTTTCTTCATTTTCTTTGCTCATTGGCATTCACCATTTGTCTAATGGTAGAGTGATGCTTTTTTGTACAGCTCCAACTGTGCAGCTAATGTTTAGTTCTCAACTGACCAAATCTACTGCTGAGAAGTTCCAAGGTCACATCTTGCAAGCATTTGAATCTGTCCTTGGATCTTCTGTAACAATAGAAATTAGATGCGAGTCAAATAGAGATGTAGGCTCAGCTGTTCAACTGCCTCTTATATTGCCTGCTACCAACGATAGTTCGTCTCAGATTAGAGAGTTAAATGGCGTTGGCACTCAAGCTCATCATCCAGTATCTGATTCTGTTGAAAATAGAAGAGATGAAATTGTAGAAGAAGAAGCTTCTCAGGCGGAGCACAAGAATAACAAGCAGTTGGCTGAAGGTACAAGTATAGGACAAGCGTCAGCTTCGCAAAAACAGCCTATTGTCAAGTCGCATTTAGAACGAAGGAAGCTTAGAGAACAAGGTCAAAGTCGAAGTCTTGTAAAAAGTAAGGTATCTCTTGCTCATGTGATCCAGCAGGCTGAAGGTCAGCGAAGTGGGTGGTCAAAACGCAAAGCAGTTTCTATTGCTGAAAAACTTGAACAAGAGAATCTGTATGCTTCTGTTTCATCCTTCTCTTTTGACATGTACTATAGCTGGTATTAGAGAGAAAGTGTGGTTCATAATTTGTAATTTAAAGATTGTAGGGGAATGGAAGTCTCAAATATACGTAGTATTTTCTAATTCAAATTTCTGATCAACACTTAGTAGAGTTATGCTGGACAAAGGATAACTATATTTCACATCTCGTAACTGAGTTGAATTTTTTAAAAATATTTCAGATTTTCCATCATGGAATAAAATCATGTAGAAGTGTGCCAGCTGGGTATTGTGTGCGATACAACATTGAATAATTAAGAAGATTAGATAAGAGTTTCTTGAAACTATGTGATATGTTAAGATTTTGCTTCCCTTTCAATTATGGGTCAAGTATGGTATAGGGATTGTAAATGTGAATGTTTTGAAATGTGGAGATTTGTAATTTGGATGTTATCGTGTTTCAGTAATATAGTAATGTTTATATTATAACTCGCTTTGATTCTAACATCATTGACGTATACAGTGATGTTTATAATATAACTCTCTTTGATTCTAACATCATTTACTCTTTAGGAGACTGGAACCAAGATCAAGGAGCATACTATGCTGGAAAGCATCAAGAGTAACCCGAAGAAAGGTAATTCATTTTGTTATTCTCTAATATATTATTAAAAGGCATAAATAATTAGACAAAAATATCCTTCCAATTAGCTAAAAACTGGTTTCCAGTTCTCAACACTTAAATTCTGGAGCTTTATAAATTGGTTTTTATAGTACGACACTCCTCTCATTGACTTTGTAAACTACTGACAAAGCATGCATTGTGTAGCTTGATGTAGCAACGCATAAGATAGTTGTAGGGATGAAGTACAAGCATATATTTTTGGAGCCTGTTATTTATGATTTTATTCTGCTCAGATTTTGAGTCTCTAATGTAGTGAGAATCTAATGGCAAGAGGTTGTTTGCCCCTTTGTTAGTATTACAGGTGTCTCTTGCTTGGCCATCATCATTATTATACATCCTACAATATAAAGGATCCAATTGGCTGTGTGTGCGTGTGTCCAGTTGCATGTTCTTTTGATTTCATATACTTCAATTTGTATTACCTTGGTGGTGTTATAACTCAAAAACTAATGGTTTACTGATGAAAATTCTGTTTCTTAATGTTGAATATGTTTTGGTTGACAAATTTTGTGTTGCCTTATAATATATGAGGACATTATTCATGTATTTAATTGCATTGGCAGCTGTCACGCTTGAGAATCCGAACCCGAAAAACACGAGCATTGCTGAATCTTGTCTCATGTGGGAAATGTCTCTCTACAAGATCTCCAAGGTAGCTTAGGGAATCTTTCAGGGTTGGGTTCATTCTATAGCCATTTGTATTGCCTGTATTTAGGCTTTTTCCTGATGTATTATTGGTTGCAATTTTACAGGGTTAAGCCTTTTTTCTTTCATTTGATCAAATAAAAGCATGTAGTTATATCTCAGATGAAGAAAATGTAGGAAAGTAGTTGAAGTAGTAAAATTCCATTTTAGTGATAAGATATTGTAAATTTTCCTTCCTAGCATAATTTAAACTACCATTCAGTTGAATTTTTCAGTAATTATTATTGGTTTACGGCCAGTGTCTTTTGTTGGACCTCTACTGTGAAATTACTGATCTTGATACTCCTTATGCAATATGTATCAAGTTCCTGAAAAGTGCAAGGTGCATTTCAAGTGAGTTAGTAGTTGGTTGTTACAAGCTTTACACTGTCAAAGAAAGAGCAGGGCATTTAATCTATCAGATAAGATCAAGAAAAGAAAGAAAAATGAATCCTTGATTAAGTTGAGTAGAGTCAGAATCCCATTTGGATCAGAACAGATCATACTGGTGGTAAGATATTGGTTACACAGAACTAAAGAGGAAACATATCCAAGATTTTGGTTCTATATTTTATTTTATTTTTGGGTCTAGTAAAAGAGTTGCTTTCAAAAGCATTTTAAAGAAGTGAATTCTCTTATTGGCCCTTCGAAAGAACACGCCCAACTTATCTGTATTAGAAACAACAAAAGGAAAAAATTAAATTAGTAAAGAAATTAATTTTCATTGAGAATTTAAGCATGACGTAAATGGTAAATGGAAAGCAATTTATCTGTTTCATATTAGTGAGGAGTTGCTCTTTTATTGGTAGTACAGGAATGTATCAAGGTTATATAGTGGCATATATGATGAACAAGAAGTCCATAATCCATGAAAAATGAGAAATGAGAAAGATATTAAAACAATCTGGTGGCCTCGAACTGGTCTGTGTATTTTCATGTAAAAGTATCACACCATGCTACAAGAAATTTAACTATTGAGATTTCAAGTATAACATTAGTAATCAATCATACACAATAACTTACAACAGGCCTAATTTTGTTTATCAGTCACTGAATTGATTTGACATCCAGCTTCCTAAGTAAAAGGGGGCTATTTTCTTATCTGTATTAACACTTTAACAGCATCTTCTATCATCTCAAAACCGAGTTCATATTCATGAATCCCTGCATTTCTAAGCAAAAGTAAGCAACTACAGCACAGCAGCTAAATCCCCTTCTCATCCACCTTTCTCTGACTTGATGTACCACCTTAATCTCCACGACAGATTAGATATACCCTCACACTATTTGTCATTTTCATATGACAACACAAACCTTTCACCTGCTTATCATTAGCTCAGCATCTATAAAACCACTCTACCTCCAAACCACATTCCACACAGCAAACACTCATTGCAATAACAAATAGCCTCTCATTTACACCTTTGTAAAATCCAATCACCAATAATTAAGAAGATGAAGCAAGCTATCTCCTTTTCTATCCTCTTAGTACTATTTGCTTCTATATTTTGTACCATCACTTTAGCCCAGTCACCTGCTTCAGCCCCTAAAGCCCCAGCAAAACCCACACCACCAGCTCCAGCACCAGCAAAACCATTAGTCCCCTCATTACCACAATCACCAACTTCTGATTCATCTTCTGGTCAAGACATCATCAAGATCCTAAGAAAGGCAAAATCATTTAACACACTAATCCGGCTACTCAAAACCACACAAATCATCAACCAAATTAATGCACAGCTAGTAACCACAAAATCCGGCGGTTTAACCATTCTTGCACCAGATGATGGTGCCTTCTCTCAACTCAAAGCCGGTTACTTCAACTCTCTGGACGAGCGCCAACAGAAGGAACTCATACAGTTCCATGTTCTTCCTGTTTATGTGTCAAGTTCAAATTTTGATGCTCTGAGCAACCCGGTATTGACTCTGGCTAGTGATAGCCCAACTGGGTTTCAGATTAATGTGACTGCTTATGGGAATAGTGTGAATATTTCAACTGGGGTGGTGGATGCTACTATAACAGGCATTGTGTACTCTGATAAGACACTTGCTATATATCATGTGGATAAGGTGCTTATTCCTTTGGACTTCTCTAAGCCTAGGCCTCCTGCTCCTGCACCTGCTTTAGCAAAGGCACCTAAAGCTGATAAGGATAATTCATCTGCAGAAGATGGTGATGAGGGTCAGACAAACAAAGCCACTTCTGATGCCAATTTCATCAGCTTTCAACATGGAACAATGTTGCTGTCCCTTGGTGTTGCCTTAGTTGCCTTGCTGCTGTAATGGGCTGTGGTTGAAGAAGAGAAGAGACCTATTTGCAGGGTGTTCCTGAATTTTCAGAGCAAGGACTGTTACTTTTTGTGAACTTATCTTTATGCTTTTCTTTTTCTTGGTTGATTTGTCTGTAGGAAGAGTGTACTGTTGTTTGAGAGCTGTGTGGACCATTCTGAATTTTCTTCAAATAACAATATGATTGTTTTGTTTTAAGGAAACTCGAGTTTTTTGTTTTTTTTTTTTCATTTCATTTTATTTTATATATTATGCTTTTAAATAGTAAACATCTCATCTATGCTTACGCCTAACAGTACATTGGTAAGTGAGATCTTATTTATTGGAACAGTGGAAAACATTCTTTGCTCTTGCGTTCTGCAGGCTACAATTCTAATTTTGCAGAGAAAATGACATTCTTATAATTCTGGACTTAACATGTGTAAGCTTATAAAAGATGATGATACAACTATTGGCCTTGTCACTTCTAAGCTCTCTATGTACAACTATTAGCAGTAGCTGCACTAAATTAAATGGGAAAAGACTACAATAGGTCTACATAAAAAAATCTTATAATGTCAATAGCATAAATTTCTTTAAGACTATTCATGGGAAAATTAAAGTTGTCCATCACAGAGCCCTAAATTCAAATCAGAGAAATTTCAAAATATGTGGAATTGAAGTGAGATGAGATTGAATCAGCCTATACTTAATATATACACATTTTATTTTAATACTAAAATAAAAAGTATGATTGGACAATTAGTACAAAATTCTTCAACTTCGAACTCAATACTTAAGACAACAATAGATATATGCCTAATAGCTGATGACTGATGATTAGTCATTTTGAGTTTCTATTATCTTTATTAAAACACTATTAAAATAAGATTAAAGAGGGTATTGTCTAACATAGTCCTTGTGCCATGATAGTCAAGTAGATATAAGCCATTGAATTTATTGTTTTGGATATTCTAGATAGACTCTAAATTTATTAATTTAACTGAGATTATGGTGGCCACCTGAAAAAACAAAACTACAGTAAAACTTACCCGCAAAGAGGGGTGAATTATTTGTTTTTCCTCTTTTTATGAGAAATAATCTTAGATATACATATCTTCTTTTATTAGAATTAATTATTAATTATAATTTGACACTCTCTACTTTATCTCATATGTGATTCAATACAACAATTTTCAAAGTGAGAATGTTGGCCCATACATTTTTAGAATGTGTATTTTACTGTAAAGTCACATTTAGTAATAATTTTCATTGCTGTTAATTTGAGAAAAAATCATTGTTAAATATGATGTTTGTCATAAAGTACACATTCAAATATAAAGAGTAACCACACATTTTAAAGTTGTTATAACTACAAAGTTCATATTACAATTAACTTATTTTTTATCAAGCGGGTACTACTTACTAGTGCATTGAAAAGAAACTAACTAACAATTCGAAGATTGATTAAATGGTTAATCCATCTCCAGAAAATTAAGATGTAACAAATGGAGGGCTGTAGGTACATCTGATAGTACCTGTGTCTCAGCTGTGATCCTTAATTAGTTCCTCAATCCTTATTACCAAAACCTCAACCAGACTGTAATGCCACTTAGGTACTAATAATTCAGATTTCCTTTTCTTGATGGATGAAATATATAACTCAACATCTTAACAGAGCCATATCCACTTTTGCAACTACATATTCATTTTTGACACATCAAATTGATTGTTATCAGTAACTAAGATGTGAAAGCAAAACATTGCATGCACATTTTAATGTGCCCCAGCCTCCCACTTGTTATTTTCACACCAATCAAACATGATGCACCACCTTTCTCTGTCCATGATAAGCAAGGGAAATTTCCCATCTAAAACAAAGTTGCAACTTAATTAGTTTTTTTTTATATTTTTTCTAACTATACAAATCAGTAATCACTCTTAAGACGGCCTTATTTAAAGACAATCCATTCTCACTTTTTCCTCACAGCAGAAAACACAAAACTAACTAGTAGTATTCTCAAAGTATCTCACACAACCAATTCCTTAGCATTCCACTTTTTCTATACCATTCTAAAATGAAGATGCAACAATCTCTCTTCTCTGCCTCATCAATCCTACTGGTAATAGCAATAATTATTACCTTGTTCTGTTCCATCACTTTAGCCCAACTCTCACCGGTTCAACCTCCGGTGTCATCTCCCCCAGCCCCACCGCTACTGGCAGCTACTCCACCGGCGGCACCGGCGCCAGGGTTCAATACAGTTCCCCTGGTACCAGTAACCCCCAATGGCGCCCCAACCCCTGTAATCCCAAAAGCCCCTTCCATCGACATAGTCCAAATTCTTCAAAAAGCCAAAAGATTTTCGGTTCTGATTCGGCTTTTGAAGACAACCCAATTGATCAACCAACTGAATTCACAGCTAGTGACTTCAGGTTCCGGTGGGTTAACTCTGTTCGCGCCAGAGGACAGTGCATTCTCGAAACTAAAAGCAGGGTTTTTGAACTCTCTCAGCGACAGACAAAAGGTGGAACTTTTACAGTTCCATACACTTTCTTCCTTCATCTCAATCTCGAATTTTGATACACTCACGAACCCGGTTCAGACCCAAGCCGGTGACGACCCCAAACGGCTCCAACTAAACGTTACCACTTACGGAGGCAGTCAAGTGAGCATGACAACCGGCGCCGTTAACGCCTCCGTTACCGGGACGGTGTACGCGGATAACAAGCTTGCGATATATCAAGTGGATAAGGTGCTTATACCTCTTGACTTGGTGCTTCGTCATAGTAAGGCTCCTGCGCCGTCACCGGCGATTGCCGCCGCCAAGGGAGGTGCGTCTAATGATGGTAAATCGAAGGCGCCGTCGTCTGCTGGCGATGATGATAGTGATGGGGAGAACAAGGCCTTGCCGGCGGAAGATTCAGATGCTTCTTCCTTGAACGTGAAGGGAATGTGGGTGACTCTGTTTCTTGGGGTGGTTTTGGTTTTGGTGGGTGAAACTATGATATGATCCGATCATGATTTTATTGTTGTCATGTTTGAGATTTTGTGATTGTGATTTGTTGATGATGAGATGATCCATCATCGTATTTGGGGTTTCTTGTGTTGTTTGTTTGCATATAGCATGCAAAGTTGGAAACTTTTATATATCTTGTCCATTGAATCATACTTACTTAAATTTTTTTATTAGATCTTCTTCTGTTTGCTACATTTTTAAAATAAAGAGGTTCTTTACAAAATTACATATTTGTTTTTCCTTAAAAAAATTATATAGTTTGAAACAGAAAATAAATTCAAACACGTGGGTGTAGCATTACTTTGGAACCTCTTTAGCACTTGATGATCCAGCAGAGACCTTTTTTTTTTTTCTTTTTCTCTTTTTTACTAGGTCGAAATATGAAAATAAAGGGTTTAGCTCCTTTAAAGTAAGAGTGTGTGCAAAGTGAGAAAGTAAAATTGTTTTACCTTTGATTTGAATTATAATACTCTTTCCGTCCTTAAATGTAGGATCTTTTACAAAAAAAAATACACAGGAATTAAGGAATATGATTAAACTCACTAATTAGGTTAAAATTTTGTATTAACTTCCAAAAATATCCCTTTTATTTTATTGAAACTCATAACTCCACTCTCTCTATCTAATTAATGATTCTAACTTTTTTTTGTATTATTAAATGTTAAGGGTATTTGGGTAAAAAAACCTTCAATTTGGTACAAAATTTGTAAGAGAGTTTTATAAAAAGGGACAAAAATTTTTTGTAGAGGGTCTTACATTTAGGGACAGAGGGAGTATCTCGTTAGAAGTCTCAAATCGGCTAGTGATATGTCATTGTTGAATTTATAAGAGTGTGATCATCCTTATCCTACAAGCTAGCTTTCGGGATTGAGTTAGGCCTAAACCCAAATTATAACATGGTATCAGAGTCTATCTACGAGTGTGAAAATCCTCGTCCTACAAACTAACTTTTTGAATTGAGTTAAACTCACACGCAAATTATAACATATCTGGTTACTGTGAATATGTAATGAATACTTCCTTACTTTCTCACTTTATATATTTACTTGTGAGAACAGCAGAGTCCAAAAATAAATTAACTATTTTAATAATCCTGAAACCTGCTGATCATTGGTGCCCCGGAGGATCTAAATATTTGTAGCAGCAGTCATCTGCTATGTACAGATTATTTTTTATTTTTTTTAAATCCACCAGTAATTAGTGATTACCATGATAATAATGCTTTGAGTTTTTGGGCTATTGGCTCAGTAGTTCTCAGTTTTCACCCATTGGATCAAGATTCATTTTGTAGCCCAATTTGGACATAGTTGTTCAAGATTTTTGTCTGACAAAAATATATTCTTGTGCTCGAACACCCCCTCCCCAAATCGTGGGAAGAATTGAGACCACCGTACTTTGAGATGTATAGATTATTTTTTATTTTTTTTAAATCCACCAGTAATTAGTGATTACCATGATAATAATGCTTTGAGTTTTTGGGCTATTGGCTCAGTAGTTCTCAGTTTTCACCCATTGGATCAAGATTCATTTTGTAGCCCAATTTGGACATAGTTGTTCAAGATTTTTGTCTGACAAAAATATATTCTTGTGCTCGAACACCCCCTCCCCAAATCGTGGGAAGAATTGAGACCACCGTACTTTGAGAGTCCCACCATTCATTTATATATAAAAATCATGAATCTATATATTAAAAAGGATGAAATCATTTTCAATAAAGATGGTGCTAATCTATTCAAAAAAAAATTAACAAGTATTACTCTGAAAATTAATTTATGAAAGTGACAAAAAAGGGTGGTGTAAGATAGAAAAAATGGCGTGCGAAAAGCATCCCAAACAATTCTCTTGTAAGACTTCTATCCAATTTCAAAGCCATGTAAGTTTGACAAAATAAAATAAAATTTAAAAGGTTGAATGTAAGACTTCTTTCAAATTTTAAAGGCTGAATGTGTTGACCAGAAAAAAAAGGTTGAAGGTGAATATGACAAAAAAGAGGCTGCATGGAACATGGAAGAAACAGAATCAAAATTTAAAATGTTGAGCAAAAATAATATAAACCATCAATTCAAATCAAAAACAATTTGGTGTCTATAATTGATGCTTCCTTTTTCAAAAATAACTTGTAAATATTTAAATTTTGGGAGGGGATGCAAGTGAAGTTTTGCTTGTCGATTTTGTCTCTGGCAAATTCGTGTATCAATCATTTATCTTGTATTGATACTTTGTTGATTTTGTATCATGAGTTAGAGTACTTTAGTATTCCTTTATAAATAATTTTTTTATTGCTGATAAAAAAAAAATATACAAGTGATATCTATCATAAGTTCATAACGGAAAAAATCATAAAGTGATATAACGTAGATATTCCACTAATAAAACGAAGGGTATAATAAGAAGAGTAATGTTTAAGAAACGCAAAAAATTTAAGTATATTTTGTTTGTATTTATATTATTTGTTTTTATTTTCTGAAATTTTATAATAGATAAACTATAAATGCTAGATACGAAAAAATAAAAATAAAAATCAAACAGTTCAGCATTTCTTTTAATTGAAAAAATAAAGAATTTATTGGATTAACCCTATTAATGGTTTCTATTGCTTTAGGATAATTGATAACAATACCTTTATGATAAATAGAATAAGAGGAGGTATTGCAAATTCTAATATTGGATAAAATAAGATATTAATAAAAAGTTATACAGACATAAGAATATTAATTAATTTTTTAAAATAAATAAATTTACCTAGAATCACAATAAAAAAAAGTTTGTATAGTGACCAATAAAATTGATTATTAGATTTGTTTATTCGGTTGTTAAATATGTTAGTCACCGAATTAATGACGAATTGATTAGCAACACTATATTTAGTGACTAATAACCTCATTTGTTCAGTATTTTTGTTTTTTGGCAGTGAATGTTTGATAAAAAAAGGAAGAACCGAGTTTTTTTCTTCTTTTAAAAAAAATAGAAAAGATTGTAATATAATTAAGGAGACCCTACTAAAGAGTTGAAGTATTTTTTATTTTTTTTTATACCTCTAATGAAGTGAAGTATTTTTTAGTAGTATTATAAATTTTCAGCGACACTTTTTGCATTGACCACAACCAATATATTTCACTTTGCTATTTTATGAGCACGTTTAAATTTTTTAAATCCATACTGACTGCTACATTGTGTAATTGATTTAAGTGATACCTGCTTAATTTCTTTTAAATAAAAAATTTAGAGTTTAAATTTTGTGAATAAAAGAAAAAGTCTCTGCTTGAAAAGTTAATCCCACCTTTTTTTTGGATAACGTTAATCCCACCTATATATAAAGAATAATGTTCTCAGATCTACTAATAATTATTTCTGGTAAGTGCACATAACTAGGGAAAAAAAACCATTATTCATAGGAAATAATAGAAGTCAATATGATTTCAATTATGCAGTTCAATTAGTAAGCACATAAAATTGATAAAAATATGTGTGTGTGAATACGAGATTCGATTCTTAATTGTACTACTTTCCTATCAACTAAAAAAAATCAATACGACTAGGCTAATATATTTTTTGAGCCATTATATATTAAACGGGTTTTGGAAATACTCCTATATGCTTATAGGTACACAAGAAAAAAAAATTGAAAAATATTTTTGTTAAAAATGAAATTATTTATTACTTAAAATTCAAAAATAACATTTAATGTTTAATATTTAGGATAATTTAAAACATTTATTAATATTGTTTATATAGTAAATTATTATGTTTTTATTTTTATTTTTTTGGTCTAACTAACAAGTGCTCTTAGTGCACTTATTAAAGTTATTACTATTTAAAAGGGTTTTTTTAACCTGTATAATATTATACAGGTTAAGAAACCAAAACTAAAAAGTTATTGTTGGAATGAACAAAAATTTAATGAGATTAAATCTAACTTAGAATAAATATTATATTTTTTTTTTATCTATAGTTTCTAAACCTTTGCAATATTGCACAGGTTAAAAAACTCCCTATTAAAAAAACAATCACATATGCATATTTTTTGTTTATCGAAAATATAAAAATTATATTTTTAATAATATTTTATTTTATTTTATTTAACTCTTTAAAAAATGTTGTTAAAATATTTGTTAATATTTTTTTTATTTTTTTATTATATGTTGATGAACACACGATAAAAAAACTGATATTAAAAAGGCAACGCATTTAACAAGTACCTATTTCCCAGTTTCTTCTTGTTGTGGTGCAGTACACAAGGAGTGACCAATTCATCCACATTGAAAGCGATTATTTGATTTTTTTTTTATTTAATTATTAGGAGTAATATGTACTCATACGTACGTACGTACATATAAATATGAAAATTGTGTGTTCCTTAGCAATTTGAAATGTCCGTGGTCGGTCATTTTATGAGTCACCAGAAAAACTGCAACCATAGAAATTAAATTTAAACAATTAAACTGAATGAATCATCTCATCATCCCCTGTATGTGCCTTTGCTGAAAGGGCACCCAAAATTTCAATATTACTAATCAAAATGAGACCTTTTTTATAATTGTTTTTTCTCCAAACCAACAAATTAAGCAGAGGCACCTTCAACGTTTGACACTTGGCAAAATCTCATCTCATCTCATGTAGATGAAATTACACTCTTCTAGCTAATCAAATGCATGCGTCGGAACTAGGATAAATATTTAATTTAAATCACAAGAATAACGTTTTTCAATATGAAGGAAAAAAGAATTCTATACTCGAGACGGACTATTTAATTTTAACAAATACAGTAGTACGTTTGATTTTTTTTTTATGTAATAAAATGTGTGCAATATAATGTTCTTTCAGTACTCTGGATTGTAAAAGGGGAGATCTGATCTTTCAATATATTTAAATCGAATTATTTATAATGTATATATAAAATATTAATTATTATTTTCTTAAGGATTTGTTTTAAATTTATTACAAATAAAATACATGAATGACTTATTTAAAAAGTATTTAGTATATATTTTTGTTAATGTCTTTATGTGCTCATCAACCAAATTGAGCTACATGACTAAAACTCACGACTCACGCCAACCTTTTCAGTTACATGATAAAAGTGGTCTCACATTTTTAACTCAAGAAGTTATTAGTTAGCATTTTTTTTTCTCATTTATTTTGCAGTAGCTCTTAACTTTTAGTAGGTGGAAAGAAATTATAAGAAAAAAATTGCAAAGAAAAATTTTGAATTTTTTTAGAAGTCATGATTTTCTTTTAATTTCTATCAAACTGAATCAAAGAAGTCAACTTAAAATACATATATTAAGAGATGTAATTATTATCTTTATTTTTATTAAAATAATTTTTAAATTATTTATAATACATTTTTATTTTTTATTATTTTATTGATTAGTAGTAAAATATTAATTAGTATTATGAGGTGGAGCTCTTAAGACACTTTTTGAGAGCCAAATATTTTTTTTATAGAAAAAGAAATTTTTTATTAAAAAGAGTATAAAGGGTACTCCAAATTCATCAACAAAAAAATATTGTAAAAAAACAGCAAAAAAAAAAACATAATTGCAACAATTCTACAATACAGACTGCTAAAGACATAAACCCTAAAATACATATGTTAAAAGTCAATTATAGTAAAAATTTATTAAAAAAATATAGTTTTTTGTATTTTTGAAAAACAAAATAATGTATACTTATGATTATTTTTCTAATTCTAATAATTTTAACAAGTGTCTTAAAACCATTATTCAACAAGACCGTTTAAATATTAATATTTTAATTTTATTAATAAAAATATATTTTAAATTGGAAATAATTAAAAAATAGTGGCTGAAAATATAAAGGAATAACATCAATCCTAGCTTTTAGTTGTTTTTTATTGACAAATTCCAAACTAATTGGAGTTATTACTTTTATGCTTCATTTAGTAGGAGAGAAAACTAAAAAAAAAAAAAACGAGATGAAATTTTTTTAATTTAAAGTAACTTTCTCTTCTATGTTTTTTTTCTAACTAAACAAAAAAAAAGTATATTATTATCTATACTTCCTATTCTCCCTTGTTTTCTTTCATATATCTCTTCCAGATAAGGGTTAGTTTAACAACAACTCAGCCGGCTGAGATCATTCACTCAAGCCACGTGCATTTAATTCTAAGACGAATAATGGTTAATTATAAAATCATTTGCGTACTTTTAGTATTCAATTAATAAATAATGAATTAAGCATGTGCAATATTTTCTTTTTGGTTACATCATAAATCATGTGCAAGAATTATCTGTTAAATTAAAATTAGAGATTTAATATATATAGGTCATGTGATTTAAACTTAGATATTTATTATTTTTTGGCAAGTAATTAATTAATTACTATCAAAATGAAACTTTTTTTCAAGTTAAGGGATTAATTTTTCTTTAAAGGGATTACTTTTTCTTTAATTAAAGAGAAATTCAAAAGTTATTTATTGCTATAATTTTTATTTTGTAATAAATATCATAAAAGTCATTTTAGTAATTTAATTTTTTTTATCTAAAATCAAAAAACTTAAATATAATTAATTAATTTTTTTAATAAGTGTAAATTAAATAATTTTTACTTACATATGAAAATAGTAATTTTTCTAAATGCTAAACGTAAAAAGTTTAAATTGAGATTTAAACACAAGTTAGGGTAAAAAAAATTAAATTGAAAAAAAAATTTAACGGTCAACTTGCCGTTTGGAGCGGTTTCATGTTGGTGTTGGTGGTCAAAATTACAGCTAAGCTGCCACCATGGCCCCATCATTATCCTTCTCAAGTCAACCCTTCTCCCTCTTCACCCTCCACGTTTCATTTTGATTAAATTTCACTATTATTTTTTCTAAATGGTTTTTAATAACATTTGTATTATCATTCATATCAAGTCTGAATAAATTAAATAGTCAAAATATTAAATTATAAAATATGATATTCACATGTCTGTTTAGTTTTTAGAATCCCTTGCATTAAAGGAGTGACTTTAAATTTACAGTAAAAAATAGTTAATTTTCTAACTAAATGAAATTCAAAGGGAATTGATGAAAGGAATGAATAAGTGAATAAACTCTATTTATTTATTCAATCAAGATAAAAAGTATTCCATGCCAACCATTTTTTCTGAAATATTATTGACTATCCATTATTTTTTTTAAGGTTAACTAAATACAACTAGAATTCTCATTAAAGGAAATTACATCTATGTTTTCTTCATCAAGTCAATCTTATCATAGCAAGGACTCATGATAATGGGTCATTGATTTATAGTAAGCAATATCTTGTGATATTTGTTAAGATATAATAACTATTATTTAGTAGGAGTATATTATATTTAAGGGTAAATTATACTGATCACCTCTGAAGTTTTGAAGTATTACATCGTTTCCCTGCATATTTTCAAACATAACATATACCTCCCATTAAGTTTGTTTACGTTACGCTGACATCCATTCACGTTACCAGACAGTTATATTTTTAACAAACATGTGATTTGCACATGGCCTCATAGTTATGAAAAGACAATTTACCCTTAATTGGAAAAATTACAATAAATCAAACAAGTATTCAGACTTTCACTTCAAAAATAAGTGATTGAGGCTTAATAAGTGATTGAGGCTTTAAGAACATAGGCAAGGTTGAAGAGGTCGCGGGTTGAAGAAGGGTCGCAAGGTTGCAAGGGTTTTACACCAGAGTAAGAAGGTTCGAGATGAGGTGGAGAGTTATTCTCTTTTTTAATAAGGGATAAAATTATCAATTCATAAATAAGACATACAAAGATTAACGTCGTTGTCATTTAAGGGAGGGATGCGTAGTTTTGGAAACATGCAGGAGAGGTATGTGTTATGTTTGAAAACATGCAGGGAGACGGTATAATACTTCAAAAGTTTAGGGGAAATAGGTGCAATTTACCCTATATTTAATATACTTTAATTTTCTTTTAAAAATATACTCCTAAAGTGCTACTATAACTTTTAGTATTGTCTAATTTTTTATTATAAACAAATTTGTTGAGAGTCAAGTGTGAAGTGAGAAGTGAAATCTCATATTTGATGGTTAAGAGTAAGGAAAAAATTTATAAGTGAAAAGACTCTTTCACATAAGACATTAAGGTTTTGGGTTACTAGTAGTATCTTTCTCTTATATATCCCATCTCATTTACATTCCAACAAAATCTAATTACTTTTATTTCATTTAATGTATGTATATCTAGAATATTCTGAATAATTAATTAAGTCATTATTTTCAATTAATATAAATTTTCTATAATAATTATACAAGGGATAATTTAAAAAATTAAATAATTGATTGGATGAAATAAAATATTATACAAAATTAATTACTTTTCGCAATATACGTATTTTTTAAATAAAAAAAAGAGGGAGTAGTTATACCATATTACTATTATCTTTAGACTCGAATATAAGAGAAAAAAAATGTCATGTTTTTTGGTCTAAAATATAGTACTCCATTCGTTTTAAAATATAAGTTCCTAACCGTCTTTTATATAGTTTAAGAAAAGTGATTATTGTATAAATTTTTTAAAAATTTGTTACTCTATTCCAATTTGACTCCTACTTAAATGTAAACACATTTTCTCCTAATTAAAAATGTCACCTTAAAATATCAATTAATGATTGGTCAGTCATAATAACATAATTTGAATCAACACTTTAATGATAATTTTGAGAACTATAAATATTTTTAGTGAGTTCTTTTGATAAAGGGTAAATTTGAAAAAAATTTTACAAATGTAACTTATGTTTTATGCAGGGATTTATAATATAAAACATGAAAAAAGACGGATGAGGATTATATTTTGAAATTGAGGGAGTAATAAGTAAATTTTAACTACTTTTCTTTTATTTAATACTATTATTTTTAATGTAAATTTTTTTAATGCTATAATTTTTACTTTACAATAAACAATAAATTTCATAAAGTCTTTTTAAAATTTTAATTTTTTTATATAAAACAAAAAAAATATAATTAATTTAATTTTTTAATATGTATTAAGTAATTAATTTTTAATATATAAGTCCGAAGATAATATCATATTATAGTACCATATCATATTATGAGGCGCATTTTTAATGGTGATATATTATGTGTTTAAATTATATCAAATCACGTTAAATTACATTAAAATAGATAAATTTATGATTGAAATTAATTTGACACATAAATTAAAATAAATTTAATAAACACAACAAAAAAATAGTATTGAAGTGGATTCATGTTACTTCTATTCAAACACAGCCATTTTTGAATTAAAGGAAAGCAATAAAAAAGCAGAAAACGGTAGTAAATGCATGGCAGTTTCCTGAACTTGTGGGTGGTAAAAAAAACAGAAACATGATGCACGCATATCAAGGAGCTGCAAACAGTGTACACTTTAGGCAATTCTGAAGTCATAACCCCAAAAAAGAAGGGCATCAGATCAAAGGTACCCTCACATCACACACCCCTATCCCTCTTACAAAAAGTCAAAACCACAACAACACAACACAACACGAGGCCAGCAAAGAGATAGACCTAGTTTCTCCATCATTTACCATTTTAGCCTCACCACACGAAAGCAAAAATATCCACTAGCTATTTCAAGACAACACCGTAACCGTAATTTCCCTCAAAAGCCGATTCCTTCTTTCTTTTTTCTTTCAGTTGACAAATTAAACCCATCTTTAACCTCTCTGTTTTTTCCCCTTCTCCTGTCTTGTACTAATAAAAAGCAAAGGAGAAAAATAAAAAAGAAGGAAAAAAAAAATTGAATGGACCATAATCTGCATTATCAATCCGTCAAACATAGGAAAGTCATTATCAGGAAGGCTGCATCGAACTTGTTACGTGATAGAAAAATTAGAAATTAAAAAAACAAAGTCTTTGGAAATTCAGTCCCTTTTTTTTAATTTTCCTCTGTCTTGTTCGTATATACGCGGATTCGGCCGAATTTTTAATTCTCCCTCTTAATCTCCATCTCTATTTGTTCTTCAGTCTTCTTAACCCTTTGAACATTCAAACTCTCACCCAACAATAACTGTTTCATAGTCTTCTTTTCTTGCGTGTGCCGTTTGAGAACCCAGAAATATTTTCCCGGAAAATTCCACAGATCTGATTACGGCCGGTCGGAAAGGTTCGCAAGTCCTTGCCTTTCTCTGTGAAAGCTGCTAGGTTTTTGAAATTATCATCTGGGTTTGGAAGATAAATCAGCCAACCGAACCTTTAAGGTGGTTTGAGTCATCAAACCCTAGAATTTGCTTCCCCGGTTTCAATGGCTTCAGGGGCTATTTTCTCGTCGTTGCGGCGGAGAAGGTCGCCGACGTTGGAAGCTTTTCTTGCCCCCGTTGACTTGAGCGACGTTGCGCTGGTTCAAACCCTTGTATCGGTAGCCAGCGAGCTCGTGTCCTGCTTTTCAAATCGCTCCTTCTTCTTCCAGCGTAAGAACTCGCGGTCCCTGATCCGAAAAGTGGAGGTTTTTCAACTGCTTTTGGAGTATTTGAGTGATTCTGGTTCGTCTCTTCCACCTACCGCGGTGCTTTGTCTGAAGGAGCTCTACCTGTTGCTGTACCGGTCAAAGATTCTTCTTGATTATTGCGCGCAATCCAGTAAGTTGTGGCTTTTGCTTCAGAACCATTCCATTTCTGGTCACTTCCATGATTTGAACCAAGAGATTTCGACCCTGCTGGATGTTTTTCCAATTAAGGATGTTGAGTTGAGTAAGGATGTTAGGGAACAGGTTGAGCTTTTGCAGAAGCAGTCAAGGAGGGCTAAGCTCTTCATAGACCTGAAAGATGATGCTCTCAGGATCCGCTTTTTTTCCTTCCTTGATGAGTTTGAGAATGGTAGGATTCCTGATTCAGCTGAATTGCAATCTTTCTATGTTGAGGAATTGCAGATTCTAGATGCTGCCAGTTGCAGAACCGAAATTGAGGCTTTGGAAGAGCAGATTGTTAATCATGAGGGTGACATTGAACCTACCATTTCTGTGCTTAATGGGTTGGTGGCTATGACTCGGTATTGCAGGTTTTTGCTTTTTGGCTTTGAGATAGATGAACTTGATATGGAAAATGGAAGTCAGAAGAAGCCCAAAAAGAGATTGATTGCTCAAGAAATAGCTGAAACATTTTTAACTGTTCCAAAGGACTTTTGTTGCCCAATATCACTTGATTTGATGAGAGACCCTGTGATAATTTCCACAGGTCAAACTTATGATAGGAGTTCAATTTCCAGGTGGATGGAAGAAGGGCATACTACTTGTCCTAAAACAGGTCAAATGCTTGCTCACACTCGCCTTGTTCCTAATCGTGCCCTGAGAAATTTGATTGTGCAGTGGTGCACTGCACATGGAATTCCCCTTGACCCTCCAGAGGTCATGGATGCAGTAGGTGAATCTTTTGCATCAGCTTGTCCAACCAAAGCTGCCCTTGAAGCCAACAGAGCCACGGCAACACTTCTCATTCAACAGCTAGCTTACGGATCACAAGCTGGGAAGACTGTAGCTGCTCGGGAGATACGACTGCTTGCCAAAACTGGGAAAGACAACCGTGCCTTCATCGCAGAAGCAGGGGCCATTCCTTATCTTGGGAACTTGCTTTCATCACCTAATGCTGTTGCTCAGGAGAATTCCGTAACTGCATTGCTCAACCTATCCATTTTTGACAAAAACAAAAGCCGGATCATGGAAGAGGAAGGGTGTCTAGGATCAATTGTTGATGTGCTTAGATTTGGGCACACAACAGAAGCAAGGGAAAATGCTGCTGCAACATTGTTCAGCCTATCGGCCGTCCACGACTACAAGAAAATAATTGCAGATAAGATGGGAGCCGTTGAAGCCTTGGCAGGGCTATTGCAAGAGGGATCTCCCAGAGGAAAGAAGGATGCTGTAACAGCATTGTTCAATCTTTCCACACACACTGACAATTGTGTTAGAATGATAGAGGCAGGGGCAGTAACGGCTCTAGTTGGCGCTTTGGGGAATGAAGGAGTAGCCGAAGAAGCAGCTGGTGCCCTGGCCTTGATTGTCCGGCAGCCTGTTGGGGCCAAAGCAGTAGTGAAAGAGGAAGCTGCGGTAGCTGGATTGATCGGAATGATGCGTTGTGGAACACCAAGAGGAAAAGAGAACGCGGTTGCAGCATTACTCGAGTTATGCCGGAGTGGAGGTGCAGCTGCAACTGAAAGAGTGGTGAAGGCACCAGCTTTGGCTGGATTACTTCAAACGCTGCTTTTTACAGGAACAAAGCGAGCAAGACGAAAAGCAGCATCGCTTGCTCGCGTGTTTCAAAGATGTGAAAATGCATCTCTACATTATGGTGGATTAGGTGTAGGCTACGCATTTGCTAGCAATTCAGCTGCAACTAGGGATACAAGCTTTGCCGGTGATGTTTCAGTACCAATGTCCATTTCTGTGCCCGTGTTATAGTGTTAATACTTCTGTGTTCATTTTGTTCCCAATTTTTGATGGAGGTCTTTATAGATTCTTTCATTGAAATTTATATAAATCATAAGAAATTATAGAAATACCATATGTATTCTAAGAGATCCACAAGTGTTGTTGAGAGCTACTGCATATATGTAATGAGTTCAATGAAGCAAGAATAGAGAATGCTCTACAAAAGAGTTGAGACCATTTCAGGTGTCATATTCGTTTTGTGCTTTCTTTTACTCCTCTTGGCATCACTGCACAGTATAATTAATATTCCCAATTAAAGTGTAGTAATTCTACTTATTTTTCACAATCAATGATGCATGCACATATGCAATCATAACGTTTGAATGTAATTTAATTCACTCTACATATTGGCAGCGTTCTGAGTTCTGAGTGAGTAGTGTCTTGCTGGAGATTCTCATATGACTAGTATGTGTCCAATGTGTAAAATGCATGATTCTTGATTCTAAGTTAGCATAGTCCATCAATTCCGTTATGCGAAGAATCTAGACTATACGGTGAATGTTCTATTTTTTTCTTTTTTTCTTTTTTTGTCCTCGCTGACATCAACACTTTTATCTGGCGTATAAAGTTACAATGAAGGTAGATCACAGAACAGAAGATGCTTTGGTGCTTTGACTCTTTCTTGCTTTTTTGATTCATAGAAAGTAGTTATGCATTTATATCGTCAGAAGGCACGAGGATTTTTATTTTTTGTTTGGAGAAAATTCGTCAGCTTAATTTATGAGATCCTGAGAAAAGTTAGAAGATAGTATTTAAAAGGTGGGAGGGTATTATTCTCGAAATTAAAGTAATTGGCCCCTTTGAGTGGTGCAGGGTGGTCATGAGGACTCATCACTCATTATTCCTCTTTCACATAATGACACACATGACCAAATCAGCTTTGCTCCAATTAGATTATTCTTGCCATTAGTGCACGACAATTTTGCATGGACTTTTGTTCTCTTTAGTTTTGGCCGAAATTGAATATGTGAATATGTGATCTCTCGTTCTTAATTTCGTAAGTGTCTAATCAACAATCAGATGATAGATTATAATCTATAATTCGTCAGCTATAATCCATCGTCCAATTGTTGGCAGAAAGGTTGGACATAAGAAACTGCATACCTAGTCCTCACCAAAAATAGTGAAGATCCATGTCCATGCTACTCTAGCAACATGATTTAGAAAAAAAAAATTAAAATAAAATACTTTTGCTCAGCCAAAGAAGAATTAAGAAAAAAATACTGAATGGAATTGAATTTTCAATGTGAAGAATATGGTGTTCAACGTTTTGTTTGTAACGTTAGTTTCCTTTGAAGAATAGTTACGTAGTTATTTCAATTTTATTTTATGCCCCTACAATTTTGAATTCCTTGTATTTTGTCTTAAATTAAATATTGACACCAAGAAGAAAATTCTGATGATTTAAAATTATCTGTCGTTCTAAACAAAAATTCCACGTGGTCCAAACTGTAAAGAATGGTTGAAAGAATATGTTTTGTTAATTGATAGGAACCAGACTTGAGTGTGGTGTTACAAGTTGTTGTGAGTGGCCTCCGTTTAAATCCCTTGTAAGGAGGAATCTTGCGGGTACTAATTAGACACAAATACATGTCTCATTAATTAAGGTCAGGATAATAATTATATCTAATTTCAACCATAATCTCCTTTCTTTTGTACACACACAGGGTAGTAATTAAGGTGGGGCATATCCTCATTCTTCACCAGCCGATTATATCAATTAAAATATAAAATAAAATATTTAAAGAGTAAACGAGTGGTAAAGACTAAAGAAAGTTGAAGCACAAAGGGACACGTATTTGAAAAACAATTGGAGATTGTACTAGAAACTTTACATATATAGTGGTACTTGAGTGATATATATGCCGCAGTTGGAGTAACAAGGTTTTTAATAATGACAATTAAGACTAAAGAATTAATTAATTATTTTTAAAAAATCTCACACAAAATTTATAAAAATTACTGTAATTCAAATACGCAGTTATAGTGGTGATCAACACATTTATTAATCTCGACCCAAAAAGAAAAAGACATCCACTAATTAAAATAAGTGGAATATTTGAACATAATGTGTTTCTGAATTTCTGATCCGGGTTCTTGTCCAACCCCCGCCCCCTGATTCACGTGAAGAATATTGTTTGTAAAAGCATTTCTTCTTCTTTCAAGTCATAATTACATTCACGCATGCAGTAATTAGTAATTTGTTTCTTCTTCTTTTTTATTTCACCGAAGAGAATCTTGTTCAACAATGGTTGAAAGAATTTTAAGAAAAAACACACTAGTGCCTTCAATTCATCAAGAAAGCATATAGGTGTATGTGACCGTTTCACGACATTAAAAGGCATAATTATATTTTCTAATTGTATTTAGCTTGTGCACTTCTAGTGCATTTTTATTAATATATTATTTCTTTGCTAATAAAAAAAAAGGCATAATTATATCGTCCAAACACAGTAGCTATACTGTATATCTTAGCTAAATAATAAGAGTATGTTTATTTAAAATTTTGTTTAAAAATCACTTTTAACAAAAATCATAACTACGAGAAGCTGAATGAAAAAATAACCATGAGGATTCTGATTTGACCATCTACAAGACCAAAGTGAATGCCATGTATGTTCAGGCAGTTGGAAGTAAATTATACTTGTAAACTTAAAGTAAATAATATATTATTTTTATAGAATTTTTAATAATTTAGATAACTTAAAAATATTATATTTATTTTTATAAATATTTTATGTAAATTGAGTTAAAAATTTCAAAATGAATAATCTATTTTTTTAAAAAAAAATTTAAGTAATTTAAAAAGTACGTTTTCATTTTTATTTCAAAAAATACTATCATCAAATGTACAATGCACGATATGTTAAAAAGTTGTTGAAATTTAAAAAATATAAAATTATATAAATTGAGCAAGAAACTTCAAAGTGAATAATATATTATTTTAAAAAAACTTCAAATAATTTAAGTAATTTAAAAAACGCGTTATTATTTTTATTTCGAAAAGCACTGTACCCTATCGTTCAATTGTATAGTACACAAATAATTTAAAGTAATTTAAAAACCTCAAATAACTTAAGTAATTATGTAAATTGAGCCAGAAACTTTAAAGTAAAAAATATATTAATTTAAAAAACCTCAAATAATTTAAATAATTTAAAAAATGTGTTTTCATTTTTATTTCGAAAAATAGTCTATTCTTCAAGTGTATAGTAGACAATATCTTAAAAAGTTATTCCAATTTTCAAAATATAATGAATTAGGTAAATTGAGCTAGAAACTTTATGGGGAATAACACATTATTTTCAAAAAAACTTCAAATAATTTAAGTAATTTAAAAAACACCCCGTGTATAGTACAAGATCTCTTAAAAATTTATTGCAACTTTATAAAAATTATATAAATTGAGCTAGAAACTTCAAAATGAATAATATAAAAAATTATGTAAATTGAGCTAGAAAGTTTAAATCGAATAATACATTGTCTTCTAAAAGCTCCAAATAATTTAGGTAATTTAAAAAATACATTTTTATTTTAATGTCAGAGAATAACCTATTCTTCAAGTGTATAGCACACGATTTCTAAAAAAATGTTGCAATTTAAAAATATAAAAAACCATGTAAATTGAGCAAGAAACTTCAAAGTGAATAATACATTGTCTTCAAATAATTTAGGTAATTTAGAAAATGCATTTTCATTTTTATTTCAAAAAGCACCGTATTCTTCAAGTGTAATAGTACACAATCTCTATAAAAAGTTGTTGCTATTTTAAAAATAGAAAAATTATGTAACTTGAGCTAAAAACTTTAAAGTAAATAATGCATTGCCTTCAAAAAGCATTAAATAATTTAGGTATTTTAAAAAACATGTTTTTTTTCTTCAGAAAACATCATATTCTTGTACAGTGCACGATTTGTAAAAAAATTGTGAAAATTTTAAAAATATATAAAACTGTGTAAATTGAGCTACAAAAATTAAAGTGAAGAATACATTGTCTTCATAAAGCCTCAAATAATTTAGATAATTTATAAAAAAATGTTTCCATTTTCTTTTTCAGAAATTGCCCTACTCTATAAGTGTACACGATCTTTAAAAAAATTGTTGCAATTTTAAAAATATAAAAATTATGTAAATCAAGCTACAAACTTGAAAGGGAATAATACATTATCTTCAAAAATATTCATATGATACAGATAATTTAAAAAACAAATTTTCATTTTTTTTTGAAAAACGTCATATTTTTCAAATGTATAATACAAAATCTCTAAAAAAATTGTTGCATTTAAAAAATATAAAAAATTATGTAAATTGAGCAAGAAACTTTAAAGTAAATAATACATTGTCTTCAAAAAGCTTAAAATAATTTAGGTAATTTATAAAACACATATTCATTTTAATTTAGGAAAATATCCAATTCTTAGTGTATAATACACGACCTCTAAAAACAATTGATACAATTTTAAAAATAAAAGAAATTATGTAAATTGAGTTGTAAACTTCAAAATGGATAATACATTTTCTTCAAATAATTTAGGTAACTTAAAAAATGTATTTTTAATTTTATTTTAAAAAAACCCAATTTTCAAGTGAAATGGTGCACAATCTCTAAAAAATTATTACAATTTTAAAAATATAAAAAAGTATGTAAATTTAGCTGTAAACTTTAAAGTGAATAATACATTATCTTCATAGAGCTTCAAAAAATTTAAGTAATTTATAAAAAGTGTTTTCATTTTTGTTTTTGGAAAACTCTCTATTCTTCAAGTGTATAGTACACGGTCTTTAAAAAATTTGTTGTTATTTTATAAATAGAAAAAATTATATAAATTGAGCTACAAACTTAAAAGTGAATAATACATTATCTTCAAAATAATTTATAAGATATAGGTAATTTAAAAATCACATTTTCATATTTGTTCCGAAATACATCATATTCATAACATTCTCTAAAACAATTGTTGCATTTTTAAAATATAAAAATTATGTAAATTAAGTTAAAAAAGTTGAAGCGAATAATACACCGTTACGAAAATATTCAAATAATTTAGATAATTTAAAAAAACATTTCCATTTTAATTTCATAAAATATCATATTCTTCAAGTGTATAACATGATCTCAAAAAAATATAAATTATATAAATTGTGTTAGAAACATCAAAGTGAATAATACATTGTCTTCAAATAATTTAGTTAATTAAAAAACATATTTTCATTTTTATTTCATAAAAACCCCAATATTCAAGTGTAATAGTGCATAATCTCTAAAACATTGTTACAATTTTAATAATATAAAAAAGTATGTAAATTGAGCTAGAAACTTTAAAGTGAATAATATATTTTGTTAAAAAATTCCAATTAGTTTAGGTAATTTATAAAATGCGTTCTCATTTGTTTTTCGGAATACCCCATATTCTTTAAGTGTATAGTGCACGATCTCTAAAAAAAGTTATTGTAATTTTAAAAATATAAAAATTATGTTAATTTAACTATAATATTCAAAGTGAATAATAGATTATTCTGGTGAAGCATCAAACAATGTAGTTAATTTATAAAACACATTTTCATTTTTTTCCCCGGAAAACACCCTATTCTTCAAGTGTATAGTACACGATTTCTAAAAGAATTGTTATAATTATAAAAATATAAAAAAATTATGTAAATTGAGCTAAAAACTTTAAAGAGAATAATACATTTTCTTCAAAAAGCTTTACATGATATAGGTAATTTAAAAAACACATTTTCATTTTAGTTTCGAAAAACATCATATTCTTCAAGTGTATAATATACTTTCTCTTAAAAAATTGTATTTTAAAAATACAAAAAAATATGTAATTTGAGCTAGAAAATTTAAAGTGAATGATACATTGTTTTCAAAAAGCTTAAAATAATTGAGGTAATTTAAAAAACACATTTTCATTTTAATTTTATCATATTCTTCAAGTGTATAGTTCACGATCTTTAAAAAAAATGGTTGCAATTTTAAAAATATAAAAAATTATATAAATTGAGCTAAAAACTTCAAAGTGAATAATGCATTGTCTTCAACTAATTTAGATAATTTAAAAAATTCATTTTTATTTTTATTTCAAAAAATACCCTATTCTACCAAGTGATAAGGCTTGAGAGCAAGAGGTCCAAGGTTCGAACCTTGGCAGTGGAGATTTAGAGAAGAACAGGAGAATAATTTAGTTTAGAGTATGTGAGTAGTGAGTGTGTGAGTACTTGTCTATATAAAAAAAATCTCTAAAAAAGAGTATTGCAATTTTAAAGATATAATAAATTATGTAAATTTAACTAGAAACTTTAAAGTGAATAAAAAATCATCTTCAAAAGTTTCAAACAATTTAGGTAATTTACAAAATGTGTTTTCATTCTTTTTCGGAAAATAATCTATTCTTCAAATGTATAGTACATGATCTGTAAAAAAATTGTTGTAATTTTAAAAATATAAAAATTTATATAAATCAAGCTACAAACTTGAAAGAGAATAATACATTATATTCTAAAAGCTTCATATGATATAGATAATTAAAAAAAATCATTTTTGTATCGAAATACACCATATTCTTAAAGTGTATAATACACATTCTCTAAAAAAATTGTTGCATTTTAAAAAAATAAAAAGTTATGTAAATTAAGCTATAAAGTTTAAATAGAATAGTACATTGTCTTCATAAAACTTCAAACAATTTAGGTAATTTATAAAATAAGGTTTCATTTTTTTTAAGAAGACACCTATTCTTCAAGTATATAGTACATGATCTCTAAAAAAATTGTTATAATTTTAAAATAAAAAATTATGAAAATTGAGTTAGAAACTTTAAAGTGAATAATACATTATTTTCATAAAGCTTCAAACAATTTAGATAATTTAAAAAATGTGTTTTTATTTTTATTTCATAAAAAACTCATTTCTTCAAGTGTATAGTACGCAGTCACTAAAAAATTGTTGGATTTTTAAAAATATAAAAAATTATGTAAATTGAGCTACAAACTTGAAAGGGAGTAATACATTATCTTCAAAAAGATTCATATGATATAGGTAATTTAAAATACACATTTTTATTTCAAAAAATATCAAATTCATCAAATGTATAATATATTGTATTCAAAAAGCTCTAAATAATTTAGGTAATTTTAAAATCATGTTTTCATTTTAATTTAGGAAAATATCTTATTCTTCAAGTGTATAGTACATGATCTCTAAAAAAATGTTACAATTTAAAAAATACAAAAAATTATATAAATTGAGCTAGAAACTTTAAAGTAAATAATACATTGTCATCAAATAATTTTGGTAATTTAAAAAATTCATTTTTATTTTTATTTTCAAAAACACTCAATTATGCAAGTGTATTGTCTTGATAAAGCTTCAAACAATTTAGTTGATTGATAAAATGTATTTTTATTTTTTCAAAAAAACACCATATTCTTCATGTGTATAGTACACGACGTCTAAATTTGTTGTAATTTTAAAAGTATAAAGAATTGTGTACATGGAGCTACAAACTTTAAAGATATAATACAATGTCTCATAAAAGCTTCATATGATATAGGTAATTTAAAAAATATATTTTCAATTTTGTTTCAAAATACACTATATTCTTTAAGTGTATAATACACATTCTTTAAAAAAAATAGTTGCTTTTTTAAAATATAAAAATTATGTAAATTGAGCTAGAAACTTTAAAGTGAATAATACAATGTCTTCAAAAAGCTTCACATAATTTAGGTAATTTAAAAAATATATTTTGATTTTAATTTCAAAAAATACCTTATTTTTAGAGTGTTATAGTAAATAATACATTGTCTTCAAATTATTTGGTAATGTAAAAAGTCCATTTTTTTTTCAAAAATCACCTTATATTTCAAGTGTAATTACACAATCTCTAAAAAAATTATTGTAATTTAAAAAATATAAGAAATCATCTAACTTGAGCAAGAAAGTTTAAAGTGGATAATACATTACCTTCAAAAAGCTTCAAAAATTTTAGGTAATTTAAAAAACACGTTTTCATTTTAATTTCAAAAAATACTCAATTCCTCATGTGCGTTATTAAACGATCTTTAAATAAATTGTTGCAATTTGAAGAAAAAAATGTGTAAATTGAGCTAAAAAAATTCAAAGTGAATAATACATCGTCTTCAAATAATTAACATAATTTAAAAATGCATTTTCATTGTATAGTGTACGATCTCTTAAAAAAATGTTGCAAATTAAAAAATATAAAAATTATATAAATCTAGCTTGAAACTTCAAAGTAAACAATACATTATCTTCAAATAATTTAGGTAATTTAAAAAATAAAATTTCAGATTTTATTTAAAAAAATACCCCATACTTCAAGCGTAATAGTGCGCAGTCTCTAAAAAAGTTGTTGGAATTTTAAAAATATTAAAAATTATGTAACTTCAGCTATAAACTTTAAATTGAATAATACATTACCGTCAAAAAACTTCAAATAATTTAGGTATTTTTTAAACCGCGTTATAATTTTTTTTCTTCAGAAAACACCCTATTCTTCAAGTGTTTTTACACGAACTCTAAAAAATTTGTTAGATTTTTAAAAATACAAAGAGTTTTTAAATCGAGCTACGGAGTTGAAAGGGAATAATACATTGTCTTCCAAAAGCATTATATGATATAAATAATTTAAAAAACACCATATTCATCAAGTGTATGCAAATTCTCTAAGAAAACTGTCGTATTTTAAAAATATAAAAATTATGTCAATTGAGCTAGAAACTTTAAAGTAAATACTACGTTATCTTCAAAAAGCTTCAAATAATTTAGGTAACTTAAAAAAGACATTTTTATTTTAATTCCGGAAAACACCAAATTCTTCAAGTGCTTTAGTACATGTTCTCTAAATAAATTGTTTCAATTCGAAAAATAAAAAATAATTATGTAAACTGAGCTAAAAAATTTAAAGTAAATAATACAGCGTCTCCAAATAATTAAGGTAATTTAAAAAATTCAATTTGAAAACACCCTATTCATCTAGTGTAATAGTACACAATCTCTACAAAATTGTTGCAATTTTAAAATATAAAGATTATATAAATTGAGATAGAAACTTTAAAGTGAATAATACATTGTCTTCAAAAAGCTTCAAATAATTTAGGTCATTTATAAAACATGTTTTTTATTATTTTTTTGAAAAACACATTATTCTTTAAGTGTATGGCGTATATCTCTAAAAAACTTGTTACATTTTTTAAAATATTAAAAATTATTTTAATTTAGATAGATACTTTAAAGTGAATAATACATTTTCTTCAAAAAGCTTCAAATAATTTAAGTAATTTAACAAACACGTTTTCATTTTAATTTTGAAAAATACGCTATTCTTCAAGTGTTATAGTACACGATCTCTAAAAAAAGTTTTCGCAATTTAAAAAATACAAAATTATGTAAATTGAGCTAGAAACTTTAAAGTGAATAAATTATTATCTTCAAATAATTTAGATAATTTAAAAAATTAATTTTCATATCTATTTCAAAAAACACTCTATTCTTCAAGTGTAATAGTACACAATCTCTAAAAAAAATTCTATTTTAAAAATATAAAAATTATGTAAATTGAGCTATAAACTTTTAAGTAAATAATATATTATTGTCAAAAAGCTTTAAATAATTTTGGCAATTTATAAACCACATTTTCATTTTTTTCGAAAAACACGTTATTCTTTAAGTGTATAGGGCAGGATCTATAAAAAAATTATTGCAATTTAAAAAATATAAAAATTATATAAGTTTAGCTAGAAAATTTATAGTGAATGATACATTGTCTTGTTAAAGCTTAAAACAATTTGGGTAATTTGTAAAATGTGTTTAGTTTTTTTTTCGAAAAACACACTATTCTTCATATGCATAGTATAAGATATCTAAAAAAGTTGTTGTAATTTAAAAAATATAAAAAATTATGTAAATCAAGCTACTAACTTGAAAGGGAATAACACATTTTCAATTTTGTTTCAAAATACATCACTTTCTTCAAGTGTATAATATACATTTTCTAAAAAAAATTGTTGTTTTTTAAAAATATAAAAAATTATGTATATTGAACTAGAAATTTTAAAGTAAGTAATACATTATCTTTAAAAAGCTTAAAATAATTTAGATAATTTAAAAAACACATTTTCATTTTAATTTTGAAAAATACCATGATCTTCAACTGTTATAGTACACGGACTCTCCAAAAAATTGTTGTAATTTTAAAAATATAAAAAAGTATATAAATTGAGCTAAAAACTTCAAAGTGAATAATACATTGTATTCAAATAATTTAATTAATTTAACAAATGTATTTTCATTTTATTTCAAAAAGCGCCCCCATTCTACAAGTGTAATAGTACACAATCTCTAAAACTTGTTGCAATTTTAAAAAGAAAAAAATTATATAGATTGAGCGATAAACTTCAAAGTGAAAAATACATTATCTTTAAATAATTTAGGTAAATTAAAAAATATATTTTCATTTTTAATTTAAAAAAAACTCCATTCTTCAAGTGTAATAGTACACAATCTCAATTTTTTGCTGTTGCTATTTTTAAAATTTAAAAAGTTATCTAAATTGAGCTAGAAACATTTAAGTGTATAATACATTATCTTTAAAAAGTTTCAAATAATTTAGGTAATTATAAACCTCTTTTTCAATTTTTTTTTGTTAGAAAATACCCTATTTTTCAAGTATATATTAGAGGATCTCTTAAAATTTTGTTGTAATTTTTAAAATATAAAAAATCATGTAAATCAAGCTACAAACCTCGAGAATAATACATTGTCTTCAAAAAGATTTATATGATATAAGTAATTTAAAAAACATTTTTAATTTTGTTTCAAAAAATATCACATTCTTCAATTATATAATACACATTCCCTAAAAAAAATGTTGCATTTTAAAAATATAAAATTATGTAAACTAAGCTAAAAACCATAAAGTGAATAATTCATCACGATCAAAAAGTTTCAACTAATTTATGTAATTTATTAAATATATTTTCATTTTTTTAAAACACCATATTCTTAAAGTGTATAGTGCACTATCTCTAAAAAACTTGTTGCAATTAAAAAAATATAAAAATTATGTAAATTTAGCTAGAAACTTTAAAATGAATAATATATTGTCTTCATAAAGCTTCAAACAATTGAGGTAAATTATAAAATGCGTTTTCATTTTTTTTTTCGGAAAACACCCTATTCTTTAAGTGTGCAGTTCATCGTCTCTAAAAAAACTGTTACAAATTTAAAAATATAAAAAATTATGTAAATTGACCTACAAAAAGGGAATAAAACATTATCTTCAAAAAGCTTCATATGATATAGGTACTTTAAAAAACACATTTTTATTTTTGTTTCGAAATACACCATATTCTTTAAGTGTATAATAAACATTCTCTAAAAAAATTGTTTCTTTGTAAAAACATAAAATTTTTTAAAGTGAATAATACATTATCTTAAAATAATTTATCTAATTTTAAAAAATAAAACATTTTCAATTTTAATTCCAAAAGTACCCAATTCTTCTATTGTAATAGTACACAATCTCTAAAAAATTGTTATAAATTTAAAAATATAAAATTATGTAAATTGATCTGAAATTTTAATGTGAATAATGCATTGTCTTCACAAAAGCTTCAATTAATTTAGGTAATTTATAAAATGAGTTTTCATTTTTTTTTTTGAAAACACCCCATTATTCAAGTGTATAGAATGACCTCTAAAAAAATTGTTGTAATTTCAAATAAAGAAAAATTAAATAAATTAAGCTACAAACTTTAAAGTGAATAATACTATATCTTCATAAAACTTCAAACAATTTCAAATTATAAAACATGATTTCAAATTTTTTTTAAAACACCATATTCTTCACAAGTATAGTATACAATCTCTAAAAAAATGTTTCAATTTTAAAAATATAAAGAATTATGTAAATCGAGCTACAAAATTAAAAGAGAATAATATATTATCTTCAAAAAGCTTCATAACATAGGCTATTTAAACAACATATTTTATTTTTTGTTTAAAAAAATACCATATTTTTTATGTGTAAAATACACATTCTCTAAAAAGATTGTTGCATTTTTAAAATATAAAAATTATGTAAATTGAGATTGAAATTTTAAAGTGAATAATAAATTATTTTAATAAAAATTCAAATAATTTAGGCAATTTAAAAAACAAATTTTTGTTTTAATTTTGAAAAATACCCTAATCTTCAAGTGTTATAGGACAAGATCTCCAAAAAAAAATGTTACAATTTAAAAAATAAAAAAATATTTAAATTGAACTAGAAACTTTAAAGTGAATAATACATTGTCTTCAAATAATATAGGTAATAGTACACAGTCTCTAAAAAATGCATTTTAATTTTAATTTTGAAAAGCACCCCATTCTTCAAGTGTAATAGTACACCATCTCTAAAAAAATTGGTTACAATTTTAAAATATAATTTTTTTTATAAATTTAGACAAAAACTTTAAAGGGAATAATATATTGTCTTCAATATGTTTTAAATAATTCAGGTAATTTATAAAATGCATTTTCATGTTTTACGCAAAACATCAAATTCTTCAAGTGTATAGTGCACGATCTCTAAAAAAAATTGTTGTAGTTTTAAAAAAATTAAAAATATTTAAATTGAGCTAAAAACTTTAAATTTGATAATGCAATGTCTTTATAAAGCTTCAAACAATTAAGGTAATTTACAAAATGTGTTTTCATTTTTTTTTGAAAGCGCCCTATTTTTCAAATATACACTACAAGATCTCTGAAAAAAAATTATTGCAATTTAGAAAATAAAAAAAAATATGTTAATTGAGCTACGAACTTGATAGGGAAGAATACATTGCCTTCAAAAAGCTTCATATGATATAGGTAATTTAAAAAATACATTTTCATTTATGTTTTAGAAACACTATATTTATCAAGTGTATAATATACATTCTCAAAAAATTTGTTGCAATTTAAAAATATAAAATCTTATGTAAATTACGCTAGAAAATTTAAAGTGTATAATAATTTGTCTTTAAAAAGCTTCATATGATATAGGTAATTTAAAAAACACGTTTTAATTTTTTTTTCTTCAAAAAATACCGTATTTTTCTAGTGTATAATACACATTCTCTAAAAAAATTGATTCGTTTTAAAATATAAAAAAATAATATAAATTAAGCTAGATACTTTAAAGTTAATAATACATTGTCTACAGAGAGTTTCAAATAATTTAGATAATTTTAAAGACAACTTTTCATTTTAATTTTGAAAAATAACCTATTTTACCCGTGTTGTAGTACATGATCACCAAAAAAAATGTTGAAATCTAAAAAATAAATAATTATATAAATTGAGCTAGAAACTTCAAAATGAATAATACATTATCTTCAAATAAATAGATAATTTAAAAAATACATTTTCATTTTTATTTTAAAAACCACCCCAATCTTCAAGTGTAATAGAACATAATCTCAAAAAATATTGTTACAAGTTTAAAAATAGAAAAATTATGTAAATTGAGCTAGAAACTTTAAAGTGGATAATATATTGTCTTAAAAAAATTTAGGTAATTTATAAAACAGGTTTTCATTTTTTTTTTGGAAAACATCATATTCTTCAAGTGTATAGTGTACGATCTGTAAAAAAATTGTTACAATTTTTTTTTAAAAAAAATTTGTGTAAATTGAGCTACAAACTTTAAACTCAATAATACATTGTCTTCATAAAGATTTAAACAATTTAGGTAATTTATAAAACTCGTCTTTTTTTTGTTTTGGAAAACACCATATTCTTTAAGTATATACTATACGATCTCTAAAAAAATCGTTGCAACTTTAAAAATATTAAAAATTATGTAAATTGAGCTACAAACTTGAAAGGAAATAATACATTGTATTCAAAAAGCTTCATATGATATAGGTAATTTAAAAAACACCTTTTATTTTAATTTTGAAAAATACTCTATTCTTCAAGAGTATAGTACATGATTACAAAAAAATTGTTGAAATTTAAAAATAAAAAAATATTTAAATTGAACTAAAAACTTCAAAATGAATAATATGTTATCTTCAAATAATATAGGTAATATAAAAAAACACATTTTCATTATTATATTAAAAAGCTCCCCAATCTTCAAGTCACATAGTATACAATATCGAAAAATACTGTTAAAATTTTAAAAATATAAAAAAATATGTAAATTGAGGTATAAAATTTAAAGTGAATAATAGAAGGTCTTCAATAAGCTTCAAATAATTTAGGTAATCTATAAAACGTGTTTTCATTTTTTTTTTGAGAAACACCATATTCTTCAAGTGTACAGTGCACGACTTCTAAAAAAATTGTTGCAATTTTGAAAAAATAAAAATTATGTAAATTGAGCTACAAATTTTAAAGTGAATAATACATTGTCTTCATAAAGCTTCAAACAATTTATATAGTTTATAAAATGCATTTTCATTTTTTTTGAAAAACACCCTATTATTTAAGTATATACTACATGATCTCTAAAAAAATTGTTACAATTTTAAAATTATGAAAAATTATGTAAATTGATCTACATACTTGAAAGGGAAGAATACATTGTCTTCAACAAGCTTCATATGATATAGTTAATTGAAAAAACATATTTTCATTTTTATTTCGAAAAACACCATATTTTTTCAAGTGTATAATACACATTATCTAGAAAAATTGTTGCATTTTGAATAAAACATTGTCTTCAAAAAGTTTTGAATAATTTAGGTAATTTATAAAATACTTTTTAGCTCTTTTATGGAAAATACCCTTTTCTTCGAGTGTTATACTAAACGATCTCTAAAAAAATTATTGCAATTTAAAAAATAAAAATAATTATGTAAATTGAGATAGAAACTTCAAATTGAATAATACATTGTCTTCAAATAATTTAGGAAATTTAAAAATATATTTTCATTTTTATTAAAAAAAGCACCCCATTTTTAAGTGTAATAGTACCCAGTCTTTAAAAAAGTTTTTGAAATTTTAGAAATATAAAAAATTATGCAAATATAGCTTAAAAGTGTAAAGAGAATAATACATTGTCTTCATAAAGCCTCAAAAGATTTAGGTGATTTATCAAATAAGTTTCATTTTTTTTTTAGAAAATACCGTATTCTTAAAGTGTATAGTGCTCAATCTCTAAAAAATTATGACAATTTTAAAAATATAAAAATTGTGTAAATTTAGCTAGAAAATTTCAAGTGAATATTATATTGTCTTCATAAAACTTCAAACAATTTAGGTAATTTAGAAAACACATTTTAATTTTTTTGGGATAACACCCTATTCTTCAAGTGTATAGTACACAACCTCTAAAATAATTGTTGCAATTTAATAAAAAATAAAAAATTATATAAATTGAGCCACAAACTTGAAGTGTATAATACAAATTCTCTAAAAAAATTGTTGCATTTTAAAAATATAAAAATTTATATAAATTTAGCTAGAAAATTTAAAGTGAATAATAAATTGTCTTCAAAAAGTTTCGAATAATTTAGGTAATTTAAAAAATATGTTTTAATTTTCATTTCAAAAAATAATGGATTCTTCAACTATTTTAGTACACGATCTCTAAAGAAATTGTCACAATTTTAAAAATATTAAAAATTATGTAAATTAAGCTAAAAACCTAAGGAAATAATAAATTTTCATCAAAAATCATCATATGATATAGGTAATTTAAAAAATATATTTTTATTTTTATTTCGAAAAACATCATATTCTTCAAGTGTATAATACACATTCTCTAAAATAATTGTTACATTTTAAAATAATAAAAAATTATGTAAATTGAACTAAAACTTTAAAGTGAATATTACATTGGCTTCAAAAAGCTTCAAATAATTTAGGTAATTTACAAAACGCATTTTAATTTATTTTTTTTTGGGAAAACCCCCAATTCTTCAAGTGTGTAGTGCACGCTTTCTAAAAAAATTGTTATAATCTCAAAAATATAATAAATTTTATAAATTGAGCTAGAAACTTTGAAGTGAATAATTCTTTGTCTTCATAAAGCTTCAAATAATTTAGGTAATTTACAAATCACGTGTTTATTTTTTTCGGAAAAATCTAATTCTTCACGTGTATAGTACACAATGTTTTAAAAAAATTGTTGCAATTTTAAAATTATAAAAAATATGTAAATTGATCTAAAATTTTTAAAGTGAATAATAGATTGTCTTCATAAAGCTTCAAACAATTTAGGTTATTTATAAAACACGTTTTAATTGTTTTTCGGAAAATACCGTATTCATCAAGAGTATAGTATACGATCTCTAAAATAATTGGAGCGACAAAATTGACAAGGAATAATAAATTGTCTTCAAATAGCATAATATGATATACGTAATTTTAAAAAAACATTTTCATTTTTGTTTCAAAAAATACCATATTTTACAAGTGTAAAATACACATTCTCTTAAAAAATTGTTGCATTTTAATAAAATTTATGTAAATAGAGCTACAAAACTGAAAGAGAATAATATATTATCTTCAAAAAGCTTTATATGTTATACGTAATTTTAAAAATACATTTTCGTTTTTGTTTCGAAAAATGCCATATCTTTCAAGTGTAAAATACACATTCTCTAAAAAAATTATTGCATTTTAAAAATATAAAAAAATTATATAAATTGAGCTAGAAACTCTTCAAAAAGTTTCAAATAATTTAGGTAATTTAAAAAATATATTTTCATTTTCATTTTAAAAAATACCCTATTTTTCAAGTGTTATAGTACACAATCTCTAAAAAAATTTAATGCAATTTTTAGAATAAAAAATTATGTAGATTGAGCTATAAACTTTAAAGTGAATTTAGGTAATTTATAAAACGTGTTTTCATTTTTTTTGGAAAACATCTTATTCTTCAAATGTATAGTGCATGATCTCTAAAAAAATATTGCATTTTAAAAATATAAAAAATCATGTAAATTTAGTTAGAAACGTTAAAGTGAATAATACATTGTCTTCATAAAGCTTCAAAAATTTAGATAATTTATTAAATGCGTTTTCAATTTTTTTGAAAAACACTCTATTTTATTAAATTGTGCCACATAGAGGAGTTTTTAATATAAATTTGTATGTAAATTCAGAAAAATGAAAAACAAAAACTATTTTCAGAAATTGTTTTTAAAAACTCGTTTGTCAAATGAGTTTTTTTAATTTTTTGTTTATAAAAACAAACAACTATTTTTAAAAATAGGAATCAAACAAGCTCTTAAAATTTGAATAATATTTTTCTGAAACTATCGTACAATAAAATTAGAGATCAGAAAAGAATCAACGATATAGCTGGAAAAGGCAAAAGAAGGAATAGAGATCTTGCTGGGTAGGATGGATGGTGGCAGAAGTTGCCCATTGTTCATCACAAAATCCAAAAAGAAACCCCAAGAAAACAAGTTATTCATTATTGTCTCTTTATGAATTCAAGGCCCATCTCATTGTCCTCTTCAACATGGTAACTTTAAAAAAAGTCAAAAACAAAAGTTGTAGCCCAAAAAAAAACAAAAGTCATCTAAATTTAGTAAACGGGCTAATCTTCTATACTAACCCCACTAACAACATCTTTCATGAATTGATGTCAAGGTCAGTACTATTAAGTATTAACTGCTAATTAACTGTTAATGAAGATGTCTCGTGCTGGCCTGCATATCTAGTTGTGAATATATCATTGGATCTGCTCTTTTTTTTCTTCGAAGCAACTCTGTTTAGTACTGTGTGGACCTCATTTGCACAGAACATTTCATTTACGGCTACAAAATTAACTAAAAAGTAAAAAGCATGAAAGAAGTGGGTAAGTAGATCACAGGATTTGAGGCGGGTCTCTCTTTTGAAAAAAACTGCACAAGAAGCATTTGGAAACCCACGTTCTGTATTTATCATCCTAACCGTTCCCACTAACTTCTACATGTCTCTTCACAAGTCATAGCACCACTACCGTCTTTATCTTCTATTACTTCTTTCCTCTGCAAATTACTAGTAAACTTCAACTGCAAAAAATGAAGTGGGGTAGAAGAAAGTCTTCTTCTTCTTCTTCTTTCATCTCTCATCCATCTCCTTTTTCTTGGCTGTCCAAGTTCAAGCAGATCAGAATAAACTCTGAGCCAAATCCTGAAAAACAGAAGCACAAGGGAAAGCAGAACTCTTCATCATTTGGTTCTTCTTCTCCAAAGTGTTCATATGGTGGAGATGGTGGTGCTTTATGGAGACAAACAACTGATGAAGAGAGTCATGAGGATGATAAGAAAAATAAGGAAATTGATGAGAATGTTATTCCATCCTCAAGTTGTCATAGTGGTAGAAGGAATGCTAAGAAACAAGGAAGAAGAGAAGGCACTCTCAAGTTAAAGGAGAAGGAAAATGGAGTTGGAGAAGAAAGAAATTTTCTGAATGATAGGAAGGTTTCAATGGAGAATATGGATGAGTACAACCGAGAAACAGAATATGAATGCTTAAGGAGGAGATTTGAGAGGAAAGCACAAGAAGTATTTCAAGAACAACTCTTGACATTAGAAAGACAAGTAGAGGAAGCAGAATTTGCATCAGGTAAAGCAGTAGAAAAAGAAGTGCTGCAATTTGAATCACCAAGAACAATTTGTACACCAAGAGCACATTCTTTTTCTTCTTCTGCAATTTCAAAGAATTCTAGCCTTAGAAATATCCAGAGCTTTGAGAAAACCGAAAGGCCTTCTCAGAAGAAGTTGAGTTCTGAGAGGCAGAATTTGAAACAAACTGAGGAGTTGAAGGTAAAGACAAACAAACAAAGGCAACCACTTCATGAAAGCAGAGAACTTCAGAGGACGAAACCAAAGCAAAGTTCTAAGGTCAGAATATACTCTCCAAGGATGGCGTCCAAGGTTGAAATATGCAAAATAAAGGCTCTAGAAGACATTAAGAAAGCAAAACTGAAGATCAAGAAAGAAAGAGAGGAAATTGTGAAGGAAACACAAGGATTAGATAGCTTTGCTGTGATTAAACGTTCATTAGATCCGAGGCAAGATTTCAGAGATTCAATGGTTGAGATGATAATGGAGAAACAGATAAGGCAGCCAGAAGAAATGGAAGATCTGTTAGCATGTTATCTGACTTTGAATGCTGATGAATATCATGATCTTATCATCAAAGTATTCCGGCAGGTATGGTTTGACATGAAACAATATGGTTTGGGTATTAAACCAGACATGCAATGTTGTTGCTATGAGTAACAAATCATAATTTCTGTCTAGTTGATTAGCTTGACCAGAAATGTAAATAGTCGCTACTTTAAAAACGTTAGTTGTTCTTGTCTTGCTTTAATTTTACTTGAAGCTCAATAATCTCTCTGCGTATTTGTGATTCCATAAATTTCAAAGTTAGATGCATCAAAATTTTGACTGACTTCATTATTCCAAATAACTAATAGTAAGAGTTTTTTGTGGATGAATATGAATATGTACATAACACAAACTTAGTTGTTGAAAACCAAATCATTTTGGTCTAGTAAATGTTTGGAATCTCTCGCAATATATTCAATCTGCAGCATTTTTTCCTTTTCTGAAGTGGCTACTGAGACAATGTTAGAAGAGAAAGGTAAGAAGGAAATAAGGTGTCCAAATGATGACATTAGCTAACAGGAGTTAGTTTACACACTATATGCACATCATGTTTTGATTTGTAGGGAGGATAGAACAGAACGGAAGGAAATTGAAACAATATTTTTGTTTTTGTAAGAGAGCAATGAGAGAAGGAAGCAAATTGTGAAGAATATTTTTCACAGGTTAACATTAGGCCTAAGAAACTGTCCGAAGATTTATAAATTTATCAGCTTAAATAAAGTTGTGTGCCCTCCTCTGAAGGCACTCGGAGCATCAGTGAATCCTTTCTATCAATGTTCTTATCAACAAAATGTCCATTATCATAAACTCCAACATGTAAGTTAAACAAATAAAAAAAATCCAACATAAAGAAAATAGGATATTAATGGGTTATGGGTGCCCCAAAACATAATTTAGCAAGTAAAGCTAGATTCCACATCCTATTTTTTGGCGTATGCAAAGACCCATCAAGTAATGGTTTTCAAGTCAGGCATTTACACGACAGATACACAATGGTTAACGGTTAGAAGTTACAGCGCCAGAAATGCTACTTGGATTGGATATAAGCATATTGATAGCGAAACATATACAGAACTAGCTCCTGATAATGTGCAAGAACTTCTGGCATAGTCTATGGTTCTATGTATGCTATTGCTAGATTAGCAATTCAATAATTTTCTGGAACTTGGAGGAAGCAATCAATTTCTAAATCATTGAAGAAGCTGTCTCTTCAGCATATAGCATTGTTTTCATGAAACCCCTATATTACTACTCCATAGCCTTTCCAGCTATCCTACAAAATGGCCATTCCTCTTGGGCATATCATCAAACACTTTAGGATCACGTGCATTCATCTTGGATGCCCTTACTGAACACGCTAATTAATAGCCAGAGACATATATAGCACACTAATGAGAGTCTCTTTCAAAAGTCAACTAATGCGTTTATTGAGCTACACATATCCACGGTCTCCTTTATAGTTCATAGAATTCTAAATAAAGACATAACACAATACTGCTATATTTTGGGGGGACCCGACCAAGTTTTCCTAATTTCTGATAATCTAAAAATGGGTAACTAGTCCATGAATTAACTAAGTGAAAGAGAAAATCATATTCTTAGACGCATGATATATGAAGAGAGAGATTAAAAAAAAAAAAACAGAACCAATTGTTATGCACTAAATTTGACAGCACTACAATTACTAACAGTAAAGGGCAAGCGTTTTTGCTTGGCAATGTAACAAACATCACATACTTCATCTTTATTAAAGCAAATTGAAGGAAATTTTTTCTCGAGTACAATCACAAAATCGAAAGTGTCACCAGAGGGCAGATCGGAGAAGAAGCACTATTAACTTTCTTGTGTGTCCAGGTAGTACAGTCCATCGATCAACTTACCTGAAGCAATCCTCCTCGATTGTTTGTCCAGCACGTAACAAGCACCACCACCCAATTCAACGTGACAAGATGCAGAACTCGTAAGTTTTGAAAGTGAAATCAAATTGGAGTTGAATTCCGGAAGAAATAGAACATCAGTCAACAGCAATTCGTCCGTGACTTGTACATTCCCGACATATTTTGCAACAAGACAACTTCCATCAACTAAGTTCACTTCTAAAGCAGCAGGTAAAGGCCTTGGGGATGAGAACAAATGTTTGGAAGAACAGATATGGTCTGTTGCAGCCGAACCGAAAATCCAACGGTTTTGATTACCTGGTGGTGGCTGATTCGTAAACAAAATGTTTGCAAAATGAAAACTAGGGTTTCCTGTAATCAGCAACAAACTTTTGCTCTCCCTGAGTAGAGAGTAATGGTGCATTAGAGTTGTTGCTCGTACCGACATGATTACTTCCATGGTTGCTATTTTTTGCCATCAAGAATTTGCACAGCAGAACGCTCCAAGAATGAGCACCGTTACCATCACACAGAAGAAACAGAGAAGAGAAAAGAGAGGAAAAATATCATGATCACAAAAGTCTGCTAGTTGTATTAATCAGTTGAGTATTTATATTTATATACAAGTTGTAAGTAATTCGCACGTGTGTGGAGTACATGAGACCTAACTAACTTCGGGTACATAACTGAATTAGTTAGAGGAGTTAGTTATGCGACAAGTGATGAAATAAAAATAAAAAAATGAAAATAAAATAAAAAATGATGAAGACGTTGTGGTGAATACTGAATGTACAATACAAGTATTGGTAACCCAACTACTTGGCCCAATAACAAAAAAAATGTGTTCGGGCCTTTGGCCCCTTCATTTATAAAAAACAAAAATGTTTTGATTCAGATTGCTTTTGTTGCTTGACCAAAAAAAACAGATTGCTTTGTTGACCCAAAATAAGATTGGTTTTGCTGACCCAACCTGTCCCGTGTTTATTGTATAAAAAATTAAGTGCAGAAGTATAGTCATTATAATTAAAACGTATTTATAGTTAAACTAATTTAAGAGTGCACTATTAAATTCTCATCACCATCACACTTGATTTGTCTTACTCAAGTTATCAAATTCGAGTCATAATAAGAATTTTTTTTATTAATTATTGATTTAATTTAAGAGTAAATTACATTCTCCTTACCAAGAAGAAATAGATTCAAATAATACATGTTTCATTCTACTTAGGCAAAATTCTTTGGAAAAATGGCTAGTTAATTTGTTTTAGGTTTTGTGTTTTCATTTTTTACTTTTACGAGTAATTGTAATGCAAAACTATTATTTTGACCTCATTTTATTTTCTGTTTTTAAAATTCTGTATAGAAAATTTTGAAAACAACTAAAACAAATGTTTTTTGTTTTTAATATTTTGTAAAGTCCCTCTACCTTCTCTTACAAACTAAATACAAATATACTACTTTTTACTTCTTTCCCCTTATTGTTTGAACTAAACACATAAAAAATAAAAACACAAAAGCGAAAACAAAATAAAATGGCTCTTATAGCCGATTTACTTTGTATTTTTATCTTCGGTTTTCATTCTCTATTTTTATGAGTAATTGCATTCCAAAACTTTTACCTTACTCTTATTTTGTTTTTTGTTTTTAGAGATATAAATTTTAAAACAACCAAAATAACTATAATTTATTTTCACTGTTATCTTAAACCTTCCAATCTCCCATTACAGACTAAACACAAATACATCATTTTTTAATTCCTCCCCTCCCACTCTTTGAACTAAACATATAAAAAATGAAAACAAAAAAGTGAAAACAAAGGGCTTATTTAAAACCGTTTTAGTTTTTAGTTTTTAAAAATTGTATTATAAAACAGTTTTAAGAAAAGTAAGAGGAGTTTTCAATACAAATTTGTGTGTAAATTCAAAAAACTGAAAACTGAAAAACAAAAACTATTTCCGAAAACTATTTTTGAAAACTCGACTGCCAAATAGGTTTTTTAGTTTTCTGTTTTTAAAAACAAAAAATTGCTTTGAAAAAGAGAAATCAATCAAGTCTAAAGTAAACAAACCCTTAGATTGGTAAAAGAAAATGTTTTCAAATTATTCGTGAATGATGAATGAGAATGTTCGAGAAGGGGTCAAATATCTCCCTAATTGAGTCAAAGTCACTAACTCTACTTCTACTCCTAACAAGGTAGTTAGTCAAAGTCCAAGGAATAGCTTTGACTTTGAATTGACGGGGTCACGTCCTTCCTTTACATTGACCATGGAACAACAGATGAGCTAGTCCGCTCAGAGGGTTGTTAAATGTTAAATATTAAGGTTTCAATGGGCAGGAGTAAATGATTTGGTTTGTTGAAGCTGTTTCACAGCATCAAAATGACGCCCATACAAGTGTTTCTATAAAATTTATCATGATTCTTCACAAATATTAGCCATTAGCATTTCAGATACATATATGTTCCTGAAATACCTGTAAATCAATCATAAACTGCAATTTTTCATGTTAATCAGAAACTTAAATTCACCCAAGTTTGTAATGCAAACCTGAATTTCATTTGTTATATCGATCAAACATTTGGAGTTTCTTCTTTCTACAAACCTGACTTGAACTTAAAGACAATCTGCTAAATGTATCAGCCATCAGTGAAATAAGGAGCCCACCAAGAAATTAGGTGTACTTCATAGCCATACCATCACATAGTATAGCAGAAAGTTTCATGCACAAACTAAACTATTTATGTTTGATTCAGTTGTTTTTTGGGAAACAATTACATACTTTTTTTTCTTTTAAAGAAGGATCTTTAATCATGCAATAGCAAAACTGAAAGGAAGGTTAGAAAAATAAACTGAATAACTAGAAGTATATGGAAACAACAATAGGAATAATCAAGCAGAGAGAAATTTATTGAAACGAATAATTTTCATAGAAAAGCAAAACAGCATAGTTGACTTGATATGGTCTCTAGATGCAGTAAATATTTAAATCACCTATAGTGAATTGAAAATTCATTTCAAAACAGAAAGTTGATAAAAAAAAAAAAACAATTTGCATAACTAGAAATCTAGAAGTACATCATAATTCATCAGTATTTCACATTCATGACCTAGCAGTTTAACAATTTCCCCCTCCTTCTTATCTAAAATAAAGTATTCATAATCTCTGTTGTGTAATGTGCATGAAGCATGAATCTTCTATGTGCCTCATTATTTTAGAGGTAGTATTATGCATACATCAAAATGTAGATTTAATTTTCTTTCAAACAGCTTTAACAAACCAAATCATTTACTCCTGCCCATTGAGATTTTGATTTTCAATGCATGTAAACAAGTTTCCCGAGCCAGTCTCCAAGTTAAAGCTACAATTTGGCGGTCGGCATTTACTCAAATTAGAAACCAATGTACAAGGAGGGTAATATGGAATAGAAGTAAATTTCACATCACAGTAGGTCATCACAATTTTAAGTTAAATTTCACATTGCATGTTGCAATCATCTGTGGTTAGTGTCGTATCACATGTAGTTTTTTAGTGGTTATAATAATGTAGTGATATTGGCAAAAAAAAAAAAAGAAGAGTGAAAGTTGTTGAATGAAGAAAACAGAACTAGGAGTCTGGACTGTATACTAAAACTATAATATCTTGTATTTCCCTATATGAAAAAAATCCTACTTTGCAGTAATCTCTTGTTTATATGTAATACTACAATTAAAGTCTCAATAAATTCATTAAGCAAAAGACCGGTGAAAAATGATTGAATGAAGAAAATAGAACTACAAGTATATACTCACAATATCCTGTATTTCCCAAATGAAAATATCAAAAAGAGTATTTGCAGTTGGCTTCTTTTATATGGTAAAGTAACATAAAGAATGGATCAATGGGGGAGAAATGCGGAAAACCAAACAACACTTCAGTAAAGGTTTGGGCACAGTAGAACTAGAAGAGAATAGTTGGCAGCATATAATTCACTAAGTTCTATAGAGAATGCAAACATTCAACCAAAAATATGGAATATGTATAAATAGCAGAGCCAACCATACATACCTACATTTATTACAAGTGATTGTGGGGCATCACAAGCTAGAAGGAAAAATCAATTGCTACTAATTTTTTCTGCTAGACTAAGAATGCCCCATCTGTTCGGGAAGGTTATTTACATTTCTAATGTTCCACCAAAATCTGCCAAGATCACCAGGTTTTCTGTCATTATTTCTGCCATCAGAATCCTTTCTTTCTGACTGTGCTTCCTGTGTTTCAGACGAACCAGGATTCTCGGTCAAGAACTGTTCCCAGAATACATCATTAACACCAGTAACCACAGGTGTTGTTTCCACTGTTTGTTCTTTAGATGCATCAAGATCAGGAACAGCAGCTACAGCTGGCTCAGAGTTCATGTCAATTCCAGGTGACTTAGGCTGAAGTTCAACATCTAATTGCACACAAGATATAGCTGGACTATCTACGTAACTTGCGGATTCATCAAAATCCAAGTTTGAATGAATTTGAACGGAGGCGTCGCCAATATCACATGTAATATTCTCCCAAAACATCATGGATGACTCGAGCATTTCCAATCGTTCCATGTTTAAGGCAAAAACAGATGAACTCTCTGCATTTTCTCTAGGAATTACTAGGGAAGTCTCCATAGGATCTTCAATGGTAGCTTCGTCACTTAAGTGACCACTTCTAGGCAACCTTCGTTTTCTATCCATGTTTTCTGTCAGTGACAAGAGATTCAAGGCAATCCCAGGTTTCTGCAACACTTGAGAAACAGATGCGAGCATACCTTGTTGCTTCTTTTCCAAATTCTCTAAACGACACTCTGAGCAATGTAACTGTATCTCATACCCTTTCCACTCCTGCTCATGTTTCTGCAACTCGAGAAGAAGTTGTTCTTTATCATGTTTGAGCTTCTCAATCTCATCTTTCAAACTCTGCCGTTCTGATTCCGTCAGTGGAGCAGCCCCTTGACCTTGAAGATTCTGCATAGAATGACTATGAACAGGTTTGCGCCTATGGATATTCTTCAAAAGATGTGGTTGACCTCTTACAAAATCATCATTTGCAAATTCCCATTGTTCAGGGTCAATCTTTCTAAATCCCTGATCAAACAGAAAAGCATGACATAGTTCAAGCAATGAAAACCTTTATGAGGACTAAAATAAAATAGAACAATTATAAAATCCATGAACATGAAGAAGAATGAATTTGCTTACATAAGTGTTGAGCTGTCTGATAAAACTTGAGAAGTTATTGTGCTTAAAGAATTTGGGTAATAAATCCCTTGAAAATTCTGGAGGGTTCCAAACAATGAAACTTTTATTTGTGGAACTCCAGGAAACAATGGAATTAGTGGAAGGATCATCAACCATCTCATAAGTCTTTGCCAGGAAAGGAGGCAAAGAACTAGAACTGCCATGAGCTTCCTCCATAACGCAAGCTCCAACCCAAGAGCCAAATCTCAAAGCAAATTGAATCCACAAAAACACTTATGAATACTCCGAAAAACTCTTTCGCTTTTCTCAAATCTAACGTGAACAAGACAATAAAAAAAAAAAAAAAAAAAACTTCCTTTTTCTCCCCCTTCTCCTTTCAAATTAGGTTTCAATGTTTCATCAAATCCCAATTAACATCAATCAACAATCCCAAATAAACTATACCCTTTTTTCCAATTCAATTTACAAACCCTCCTGCAAACGAATCAAAGCTCACAAGCTTACCTTCACTCCGTCCACCAGCTGGCGATGAATCACATACCCAAAGGCGAAAGCTTTTGCAGATTCAAATGGTCAAACGAAGCTGGAAGTGGAAGCAGCATAACACACCCGCAGAAAAAAAGTTTCCAGCTTCTCCAAATATGGAATGTTCAAATCTCTGTCCGTATTTGCCAAAAGCTCAAATGATTCTGACCAATTTTTCAACAGTATCAACGAATTCATTGATTTTTTTTTCCCAAATAATACGGAATATTTTAAAATCATAAAAAAAAATAAAAAGCCTTGCTGGTCAAGTAAAAAACAATGGATTTATTAAATGAAAAGATTGTTGGGAGTGTAGTTGAGAGGGAAAATATAAGTGAAAGACACCACAATACAACCCAAAACCTTAAAATATTAGGTGCAAGGGTCTTACCACTTATAAACCCTTCACTTAGCTCTTAATCATCCAATGTATCTCTCGCGCTCTTCCACCTCCTATGTACTCGTGTCTCTGAATCGACCCGGCTCTGATACCAGAGTTGGAATGTATATGAGAAGGGAGTATATAAGTGAAAGACAATGCGACCTAAAACCTTAAGACATTAGGTGTAAGAGTCTTTCCACTTATAAATTCTTCACTCAACTCTTAACCATCTAATATGAGACTTCATTCTTCCTCCTTCACACTCCACTCTCAACAGAGATCGATGAGAAGTTACAAGGGAGATGAGCTCTATTGGTTTATTGGTTTGTTGTTGCTTCCGAATATTTGGGTCCTACCTGGTAAAGGGTGAACAACTTTGAATTCTCTTCTTAAATTAAAAATTCTTTGTGCTTTTTTTTTCTTTTGTTAAATAATTGTTCGTGCTTATTTATTCTGGTTGATTTTATTTGGCAAGAGAGAATGAGAATAAAAAAAGGACTTACACAAAATAATAGAAAAAGCAAAATTCAAAAGCCTTTAACATTTCTTTTTTGAACGAGGAATTCCCGGTTAATAGTCGAAGACTAATCCATTCGAACCATAGAAATCACCAAAATTGACTTTGCTTCTCTCAATAAAGCCTTTTTTATATACACTCACCAAAATTCGAACCCCAATCAAAATACTTAAAAAATCTAACTATCTATTAACCGTAACAAACTTTTAGGTTGACACTTCAGCATTGAGCACAGAATTTTCATTGCTCAGACCTCGCATATGAATTGGAAATTCATGAATGACTAGGATATCTAGCATTTATTTATTTATTTTTATTTTTGCATAGGAAAGCAAAAAATGCAAAAACAAAAAACAAAAAAAGAACGAAGATACTACAGCCTAATGTAAGAATGGCTTACAAATGACCATTTTGTTTTAATTTTAGTTTTGTTTAAAATTATTTTTAATTAAAGTTAAAAATATTTACTTTTATTATTTTTATTAAATTATTTTGATTCTTGTACATCAATAATTTTAACTATTAATTTTTATTTTAATATATGTATTTTTCACTTCTCATTTTACTTAAATCTAAATAAAACGTACCCAAAATCTTCTAACAAAAGGTGGATCAAAATAGTAGTATCACATGAAATACTTGAGTTCTGACATCACTCTTAGACCCAGGACTCAGGATTCAGAATCAACAGAGATAACTTGATTAAAATATAAAATTAAAAAAATAAAAAAATATAAAACGAATTTTAGTCTATATATTTTTTTGTTTCATAGGAAAATAGTACAATTGAGGATCGAATCCCGTACCCAGGCATGCATGTCATCGTGCACTCACCAACTAAGCTACATGACTGAGACAATTTTAATCTATATTTAATGTTATAATAAATTTAAAATTGTAAAATTAAAAAATCAAATGCAAATATTTAAGTCCAGGATGGCAAGGGGTACAATTTTAAAAAAAAAATCATAATATTAGTGTGTGTTTGGCACAACTAGCTTGTTACTTGTAGCTTATTTAGGAGTTTATAGCTTATAGCTTATAGCTTATGAGTAAGTAGAGGTGTTTGGTAACAATTAGCTTATGAAAAGCTACTTCGAGTAGCTTATAGCTTATGAAAAGTAGCTTTCAATAATTCTTTCCTATTTTACCCTCTAGTCATTTTCTACATGTTTACTCTGTCAAATAATTTATTACATATAATTATTACTTGTTCTTTTAAGTTATTTAACAAATATAAACTACCTAATAAGTTAATTTTACCAAACAACTCTACTAAATTATAAGTCACAAGTCATAAGCTATAAACCATAAGCTACAAGCTATAAGTCATAAACTACAAGCTATAAGTTAGTTTTAAAAAACAAAGTCTTACTCATGAATTTATCAAGATGAAGAGATGCAATTTCAAAAATGATAATGAAAACTTCTCATATCTCTCTTCACATAAAAAAAAAAAAATTCTCATATCTTTGTTTCTCAAGAATTTTATTAACTATTTCTATTGTAAATGAAAATAAAAATATGTGATCAAGTAAAGATGTAACCTCCTAACAGATTGATCATTTACTTGTTGAATCCATTATCTCTCTCATTATTTTTCTATTATTTTATATTATCTTTATCCTAAATATAAGACTCTTTATAAGAAAATTTTTGGTCTTATATAAGACCCTTACAAAGTTTAAGAAACAATTATTAGTTTTTTTCTTTGTCTACTCTTATAATAAATGAAGTGATAGTATGTACTATTAATGTATTGGTTGAAAATGTTAACTTTAAACAAGGGTAAATTTGGTATATTGTATTATTTTTTTATAAGACAAAATATTAAATAAGATTATTAATAATTTTTTTAATCCGTATGAATTAGTTAGAGGGTCTTATAAAAAGGATAAGAGAGGTAGAATAATAGAAGACAAAATTTTCTTTTCTTCTGTACTCTAAGTAGATGTATTCTTCTCTTCTTTTTTTAATCACATTTTCCTCTTCTTTTTTTCCTATTTTTTTCTTCTCTTATCCATACGATAACTTTATCAGACAACAATGACACCCCTTCTAAATTCTAATGTAAAAAAAAAGAAGAGAAAAAAATCATATTTATTAAGACAAATGAAAAATAAGATACTCAACATTGCTTATAATAAAATACACTTATTTTTTTTAATAATGGTTATAAAACTAACATGAGAACATTGAGCCTCAACCTGATTGGAATTAATCTCTGCTCCTTCCCATCTCTATCTATTAATTAATTGGTTGATTTTTTTTTTTATTATTGCTTATCATTATTAGTATTATATTTTAGTTTCAGGATTCAAATGCTGGAATTGTCTTTGGACAGTGAGGACGACAAGTTGGTCATGGGGATATAGTGGCTGCAGCTTATGAAATCAAGGGATATGTTCCCTCTATTTTAATATAGGGTATTGATATTTAGTGCCCTAAGGACACTAGATTACTAGATGTAGAAAAACAATCATAAGAACACATTGTCTCGTCTTTCGGGAATATAAAAAATTACACATTCCAATACATTTTTACTATATTTAGGCTCTTAAATAATGTCCTTAAGGCACTAAATATCATTTGCCTTTAATATATATATATATATAGATATGGACATTATATATATATATATTAACCACCAAAATGTGCATAATAACTGATACAATTGTTCTAATTTAACAAGTGTTCTTGAATTCAACTGAAAAATATTTCTAGTCTAAAAAAAAATTTGTATTTTCTATATAATGCAAGGGGAAGAGTTTTCTTCCCACGTTCTGCAGAGAGACAGAAAAGGGTTCTTCCTTGATCATACTCATAAGTGAGTGATTGAGAGAAGAATTATTCTGTGTGGTCTACTCTTTAATTTGAATTTTTTTATCATTATTTTGATTACAGTAAATAATATTAATATTTAGTAATAATATAGAAGAGGGGCCAAGCTTGTCACTAGAATAATCCAGAGAGGAAGTCCTATCAACCTATCACTTTCATCCTCCATTTCATTAGGTTTCTCATAACTTGATGGCGTTAAGTTTATCAATGTAAGATTAAAGTAGAAGCAATTGCGATGCATAAATAGCTGTAAAAAGTTTTCAGAGAACTATTCCATCTGCTTTTTTTAAGAAAATAAATCAATCAATCGTCACATCATCATTTGTGGAATTTGGCCTTTTTTATTACTTATTATTTAAAATTTAAAATTGTCGAAATTTCTTGCTATTTTTTGCTGAAATGATTAGTTGAAAAAGAAGATATTATTGAAATCTCATCATTAATTGATGATGCGAGTTGTTCATATTATATAATTATAGATCTTGTAGTTAGAGGGAAAATACTCAATCGCTAATATTATATAATAAGCTCATAATCTTCAGTTAGAAGGCTATGTTGTCATGGCTTAGCTAAAGACAAACATGTAAAATAAGTTTGATATATGAATTTTAATGGAAAATAAGTTCACTTGTCATTGTGTGAATGATTGTAATGATCATTGAACCGGTAAAAATTAAATCAGTTGACTTTTTTCCTTTTCTTTATTTTGTTACAGAACTTTACTCCATGTTAATCCTCTTACAGCTATACTATTATTATACTTGATGTCGATGAATTTTCTCTTGTTCTCACAGAAACAGAATAAAAGGCAACATTATTGTGTAATGTGATTGGAAGGTCCACCACAGAATTGTTTATTTGTTTTTGAATCATGAGGGTTGAAAAAATCTGTTATTTTAATGCTCTCAGCTGATCTTATCCCCTACCAAAATGGGCTCACCTTACATACTTTGATGGAGATTGTTGCAATAAAAAAATTACTGATACAAGTCCCGGATAGTATTGAATGAAAAAATAAAATTTGCTACAATGAAGGTGATTGTTGCAGTTGGATAATGTAAATTTGCTACAATAAAAGTACTTTCACTTTTAATCACCTGAAAACCAAACATACAAAGGTTGAGTCGGAATTTGGAACCAAATCAGCATGACCAGAAGCTAGCTTTATTAATAGCACAAACTTGCAACATAATTTTTCAAAAAGTTTTGGAGGCGAAAAAAAGAAGCACGATTGAGTCTAAGAATAACCTCACATATATTCACCATTTTCATTTCAAAAACAGTATATCCCAAACCTTAGTGGCAACAAGCAAACATACAGTCAAGAGTTGATCTTAGCGCCCCCCCGCCCCCCCCCCCCCCCCCCCAAAAAGAAAAAAAAAAACCAAGAGTTGATACCAAATGGATTAAGTTGAAGGAAACAAAACCAGCTCGGAGGCAATAATATCTGACTAATACAACAATTCCATGCTACACTATGGGTATTTCCCAATCTTAAAAAACTTGAATGCATAAATTTTCTACATTATGTTACCGCATTAACTTCTAAAATAACAAATATGATTACACTTTTCTACAATTTTATTCCATCCATGTCATTGAAGCATGCATACAAGTAGCAACCAAATTTTATGTGGCTGACAGTATTCAAGATATAGCTCAAGCCTCTAATAATCAGGGATGGCAGAAAAGCGGTATCCTTTGGCACCCCGCCATGCATAATAAGCAATTCTAGTCTCATAAAAGCCTGTATCCAGAAATCATTAAATTAGGTCACAATTTGCAAGCTTATCCAATAAAAGATCCTCATGACAGATAAGTAAACCTCTGCAGTCGCCGGACTGAAATGGGATAACCATTAAAGGCAGCATGGTAGATACCAGCTGAAATTTGTTATCAATGAAGGTGCATCTATGAACAAAAAGTTAAGACATGGGCCATGGCCATAATCCTAGGAATGGAGATCAACTGTCTCTATTCCACTCCCATTTCTTGTCTCACTCTCTAAAAGTTTTAGACAAATAAATTGTGTTAAAATTATTGACACTTAATGGCTCAAAATAGTCAAGGATTTAAGGTCTCAAAGAGACACACTCAGTTGAGTCATCACTTAATGTTTAAGAGGAATATTTTAAGTGGTGAGACAGGAAACGAGAACAGATTATTAGGATCCATAATTGTAATCCTCACATCATTTGCAATTTTCTAGTTCAGAAACAGTACGAAACTTGCTTTCACATTGTAAGCAACTTGATAAGGAACAAACTATTTACAGTTCTCATATTGGTGTCTCCCATTTCTCTGGAAATTTGTTTTAACTGATTCAATGTAAAGATGTAGGTGTATAGACATGGAGGCTGCAGAGTTTATATTTTTATGAATTATGAACTATTCTCCGCTAATAACCATGTGCATTCAATATCACCACTCACCAGTTTTCTTAACAAACTCATTTGAAGTTTTGAACATTGACAAATTAAGTCATGTATGTTTCTTGTGCTTCTGATTGTAAATCTAAAGGCAGTTGCAGTAAAAATATCTGTATAGCTTAGCTCCTAATACATACCTAACCATCAAAAACTTTGTCCAAAAGCATGTTTATACACAACTAATTTCCCTTGTTATCATTATATTTACTGAATTAGAGTGCTTAGCATACATAAAATGTATATGACATTCAAGGAATCCAACATACCTGGGAGAAAGCTAAGGAAACCTAGGGCTAAAAGGCCATAAGCTTGAGACAGTTCTCCCTCCATATGACCAGAGAAGATAAAGTATGAAAGAAACAGAAGCCCTGTACCAAGGAATAGCAGGAAGAGTGCAAGGAGAATGGATTTCCATGGAACTTTATCCAAGGCTTTCGGCATATAATCAAATCGTGGATCAAATGGTCTATTCCTATCACCAAGATAATCATCTTCATCAGTGGCAAGAGGTTCATAACGAACACGTCTAGTTGCCATATCAAATCTTCCCAAGGTTTTTTGCTCCTAAGATCTTTAACCCAAAATGATCTGACATCCTCAATCCAAATAAAGAAAGGCCGCATTAGATTTAGATCTGATGGCTGCTAAGGAAGAACGGAACCAGAAATTTTAACACCATAAAGTGCAAGGGTATGAAAAGACTTACAGTTATTGGCAGGTTGTTGAAGATTGAGGTTCTTCAGGGCAGCAGGAGGCTGTTCTCTAAAAGGGGAACAAAATATCACTACATTCTAAGTTTCAAACAAACTTATCAATAAAAGAGATATTCCCTCCGGAATGATTTATAAAAAAAGAAAAAAAAAATTAAATTTCACTTATTTCATCTAAAAATAAAAATGCATTTCTTAAATTGTCCCTTTTTTAAAAAAATTTAATATCTCATAAGCTACATCTACCTTATTTATTGCTTAGCCAACATATTCAAACAAACCACTTCAAGCAACTCTCTTCATTAGAAATGAAACACAATTAAATAAGGATAATTTTGAGATATTGATTACAATAACAACAACAACAACAACAACAATAATAATAATAATAATAATAATAAGTATTTTCTTATACTTTGGGACAACCATTTTATGTTTTCTTTTTTCTTTATAAATCATTCCGGCGGGAGTACAATAATATGCCCAATTTTGATATCTGAATTTGAGAATTAAATCTTTGCAAACTCTAATTTAGAACCATAATTCAATTATGTAACCATAAAGGACTTTAGGAGTCATGTTAGTTTAGAGACTTTCCACAAACCACTGATTAGGGTGAAGATCAGTACAAAGAACAGAGAATTCAGCTCCTCTGATGGGAGCATTTTAAAGAGATAAAAAAAAAACACGCAACGTAGTAACTTCTGATTGAAAAATCAGCAGAGCGAAACTACACTTGAGTTTAACAATTCAGTCGTAATACCACGCTATCTTAGTAGTTCCAGCAAAATGATAAGAAGACGACTAAATCTAAAGAGCTTACAAAACTTGAAATTCCAACAATCACAGAGAACAAAAAATTATACTTTCCTATCTTATACGTCCAAATTTCTACCAGATGATTTTCCAACAGAACTTGAGTTAATAATAAGTTGACAACACAATCGATTGAATTGGATGGGCACATCCAACCTCCACATAGTATTGATTTCCAAAGCACAAATTGTATAAAAACGAATACAATAATTTCAAGGACTAGCAAACTCCCAACAATCTAAGACTCCGAAAATCCAAATTAGATTTATGAGAAACATGAAAAATTATTAATTAAGAAAAACACCGTTTTTATTTTTTAAGGAAGCAATAGAGAATGAGTTAGGTTAAAACGCATGAACCGAAAGCGAGAAGAATCACAAATAACGATGGAGTGTAAAGAAATACTTGATAAAAAGGTGTACAGAAGAGAAGAGAAGAGAAGAAACCTTGTCGTGGAAAGATGGAAGGAAGCAAGGAATTGGGAGGCTTCAATCGTCGCATCTGCAACTCATGAGACATTCGCAATTCGGATCCTGAAGCCCTCTCCTTGTAGGCAACAACATACATTCATTCTCTGCCGTTGGATATTACAAAAATAAAATGAACAGAGATTGATGACCTGCTACTTGTTGAATGGGGTAACAAGAAGAAAAGTATTTTTACAAAATAGTCCCTCTGCAGTTTGTAACAAGTAAATGGTTAAATTTTTACTATCTGATAGAAGGATTATTCTTGATTAGACAGGAACAAGCAAAGTGAACCAATAAATTCCATTAAACCTGTAGCTAGCTTTATTTATTCTAAATTAAACACTTTATTATTTAAATAAGCAAGGCATATGCTCCAATAAAAGAAAACTCTTTTTATCTTCTGTATCAAGTTTAATTCCTTTCCACGATGGAGTATAATAACAACATACACATTGTTAACTAATTTGAGGGAGTGAAGAAAATGGCAAGGATGCTGCATCAGGAAGGGTTAATAGAGAGAATGAAAGAGCCATACATATTGTCAAAAAGATACGATTGGAAAGGTTTCTACGATTTTTTCTTGAAACACGAAGATCTATTAGACAAGCAAATAGACTTGCATCAAAGCACACCGTTTCACTACGCAGCACACTGTGGAAGCCCAGAGATGTACAGAGGAATGTTACAAAAAGTGGAAAGATCGAACATACAGAGGGTGCTGAGGATGCAAGACGATAAGGGGAACACGCCGCTGCACGAGGTGGCTTTCACCGGAGAAGTGGAAATGACACGGAGCATATTGGAGTACGAGGAAGAGGAGACACGAGAGTATGAACCGTTGCTTCAGATGAGAAACAAATTGGGAGAAACGGCGGTTTACAGAGCAGCTGCACTTGGGAAGATACATTTGCTCAAGTTCTTTCTTTATGACTTGAAAATCGACTTGAGGGACCATTATCACCGATCAGGGGATAAGATGTCAATTCTTCACACCGCTGTCATTGATCAGTTCTTTGGTTTACTTTCTTTTCATCTTCAATCTTCATCACACTCACTCTTCTGCATCACATTCATCTTCGTACATACTTATAATTCTTTTACAAATATTAAATTTCCTCAATATAATATTTGAATTAAAAATTATTGTAAGTTAACAATAAATAAATATGTCATCGTCAACGAGGGTCGACACAAGTAACAAGAAAAGGAGATACGTTCAGTCTGGTGAAGGGTTCAAATCTCCTTAGAATCATTAAAGTCCTTTGTAGTAGACATCTCTCCATAAGAAGATCTCTTAGCATATAAGTTGAGAGTTTATATTGATTAGTCTTCAATCTTATAATAAAATTAGAGAATATTTTAAAAAAAAAATCTATAAATTAGACTAACCCGTTTGATTCCATATATTGGAGTTATATAATACTTTATTTTGATGTATAACACACTAATTAGATTATTAAAATGTAGATAAATTTTACTTTTGAATATTTTTTTTGCTACATACTTTTGAATAATATTTTTTAAATAATAAGTCTAACTAATGGTCACTTTAAGTTGATAAAGTACACAAAGTTTCATATAATTTAAAATTTATTTGATATTTTGACATTGTATTTTATTTTAATTTACGATAATATTTGTCAATGATTTGCATTACACACTTTAATATTATTTTCCCATTTTGTTTAGCAAGGAAAAAAATGAAGTTGATTTGGTATTGATTGTGAATGCAGGAACAGCTTTATGGTTATTGAAACGGTATCCTGACCTCGCTTATGAAAAGGAAGACAATGGACTCACAACTCTGCAATTGCTTGCCAAAATGCCATCTACCTTTAAGAGTCAAACCCAATTGGGACCCTTCAAAAATTTCATATACCTTTGTAACAATTCATCCCTGATTTTACATATCTTTTCATTAATAACAATTCACAACATAAGTACTCTATCAACATTGTTAATAATTAATTAGTTGCAATGTCGTGACAGTGCTTCCTGATTATCAAGATTACAAATACTACCTCAAAAATAACGATGATCCCACTAGTAAAGGACAAGATTTGGAAAGTGGCCGACCTCAAACTCAAAGAAGGAGGAAGCTCTCAGGTATAGCTTCACAGGTTCACAGAACATTTTTTATATTCATTTTGGGTATCTATATTGAAGATTCACACAAAAATCATACTTAAAAAATGTATAAATTCAAACCTAATTGCTTTGACCGTTAAAAAGAAAAAAGTGTAAATATGTAGTTGTTTATGCGGTATTAATTTATAAGTAATACTCTCTCTATTCCTATTTAACTGTTCGGAGAGAAAAAAAAATTTTATTTCTATTTATCTGTCCACTCATATTTTCAATGTAATATTAATTGTATTTTTACTAATTTTAAGATTATGTTTAATTGGAGGCTAATTAATGCCCCACTATCCAACCAATCAACAAATGAGAGATAAAGGGTCCGTTTGATTTGCTAATTTCCAAGGTAGCACAGGACAAAATTTTTTGTTCTGTGTTTGATTCAAAAAGCTGTCAAGTAACAGCACAAAATTTGAGTCACAGGACAGTACAAAATGGCAATTTTTTGTACCTCACTAAATCAAGGGACAACTTTCTTGTTCCATGCATAAGTTAAGAAAAGACATAATTAACTTTGTATTTTTATTCAGTAACTACCTTTCCCATTTTCTCCACATTATGTTGTATTTTTTTTTTAAATCAATGTTTACGTCATTTTTTTTGTCATTTATATATATATATATATATATATAATTAAAATAACGTATTAATAATAAAATAAATTTAACAGTAAATATAAATATTAAAAAATAAAGAGTTAAAAATATTTTTTAATAATAATTTCTTTTATATATAATATAATTATTATATTACATAAAATATATTATGTAGTAATTTATTAAATCATGAAATTTTAATTTTATAATAAATAATAAAATAATTATAAAATCTTAAAATATTATTTTTTTAGAAAAATTTAAGAAAAATTAATAATATAACATGAAGGATATTATTGTAAAATTTATGTTGTGCTTTTTGTTATGTGCATTGAGTATCAAACGATACACAACATAAAAAGTTGTGCTGTGCCTCATAAAACTTGTACAGTGCTGTACTACTTGTACTGTCCTGTTCACGCATCAAACGCACCCAAAGGGTATTATGGAGAATTTAAAATTTATTTTGAAAAAAACTATAACAATTATTACATTTGTTAATATGTGTGATTTTCTCTCTCCGACCAGTTAAATAGGAACGGAGGGAGTATTATGTGCATATGCAATTATGCGTCTAACCATGTTAACCAAAATTGCAGCTGTTTCACGGATGTGGTATACTACCTGGAAATTTCTGGCCCAAGGTGCAAGCTGCATTCATATATATATTTCTAACATTATTTCTAGTTAGATTGTTAAGTAATAAACAAAATTAGCCTTGTACATAACCTTCACGTTAGTCTTTAAATTAAAGAAGCTATCGTAATAGTCTATAATTTACCAATTTGTTTAACGAGGACTAATATGTCTGACAAATTGACAAGTTATGAACTAATACGAAGAATTCTTTAGCTTAAGAATTGATATGAAGGCTGTGTTGAGAACTAATTTAATGGTTTCCTCTACATTGTTTTGACACTGATCTTTCCTTCTCATGCTACTTGTATGTTTTGTCAATGTTTCAGAATGGAAAGGGATTGAAAAACTATGGAGAAAAAAGGAAATGCACAAGTTAGCAAAGGAACTTGTATACATATTAGCAGAGAAAGACAACTCATGGCAGCATACTTCTATAGCAATGGACAGAACCGTTTCAATGGGAATATCACATCACATTAACGATGAAACCGAAGGAAAAAATAAAGAGGAACAAAAGTCTAAACCAAAACCCATTATTTATACCCCTTTGCTTATGGCTGCTTGCAATGGAATCACAGAGATTGTTGAAGTCATAATTCATTTGCATCCTCAGTCAATTGAGCATGTTAGTGAAGACGAGCAGAACATTTTGTACATGGCTGTCAAACACCGTCAAATTGAAATTTACAGAATTTTGAAGAAATTGAAAATTATAAGAAGTCTTGCTGGAAAAATAGACAAGGAAAGTAACACTGTCCTGCACTACACTGCAGATTTCAAAGGGGGATCCCAACCTGGATATGCCCTGCAATTGCAAGAAGAGTTGCATTGGTTTGAAGTAAGTCTTCTTTTTTTTTTTTTTTTTTTTTTTTGCATATTATTCTCAATTCTGTATGTTATATAAAATACATATTTTTTTGGCACATGAACAGCGGATAGAAAAGAGGCTCCCTTATCATTACACAGTTCACAACAACAAGAACAACCAAACCGCGAAGCAACTGTTCGTGGAAAAGCATGAACAACTTCTGAAGGATGCTCGCGAATGGACAAAAGAGACAGCTCAGTCATGCTCAGCAGTAGCCGTTCTTGTCGCAACAGTTGTGTTCGCAGCAGCCTACACTGTCCCAGGAGGCACAGAACCAAATGGCCTCCCTGTGTTTCTTCACCATCCCATATTCTTAGTGTTCATAATCATGGATGTTGTGGCACTTGCAAGTTCATTGGCTTCTGTGGTTATGTTCCTCTCAATCCTCACTTCACCCTGTGAGATGTGGGACTTTAGAAGGTCTCTCCCTCGAAAACTCATGGCGGGTTTTGCATTGCTGTTCTTCTCTATGGCCACAACTATGCTGGCTTTCAGTGCAACAATTCTGATCAGTATTCAGTTGGAGAAGAACAAGTGGACTTCAACATTGACTTATAGTGCAGCCTTTTTTCCAGTTAGTGCTTTTGCAATGATGCAGTTTCCTTTGTATGTTGCCATGAAAGGGTGTCTGAGGAGCCTCCTCAGGAGAATTAAGAAGATCATTCCTCGTTTCTTGATCAACTTGATTAAAAGAAATAGGAGAAAGAAATTATGGGAATTTTGAATTTTTAGTACATATATATTTTTTGCACAGTTTTTTCTTCAACCATTAATAATGTTTTTGTTTGTTTGCATTTGGCTATGGTAATTGCCTTTTTCAAGGTCCTCAAAATGTAAGGGCTGTTTGAAATAGACATCAATGAATAAGAGAACTTTTTTTCTAGATATGCTATACCTTACGGCTTTCTCTAATTATGTCGACAGGAGACCGCAGATTAAATTGACAAAAATGAAAATCCATATCGAGCATGTTTTCTAGTTAACTATGAGCCGATTGTATTAAATCCTAATTAACTATTATAGAGCTATTCTTCACGCTAAAATACAAGAAATCATAATCAACCATGGACCGATTGTATCGAAATCCATATACTTCAAGAAGGATTAAACATGGGCCACTTTATATGATTGGTTAAATTTGGGGAATCACATTCCTCCAATTGACTTGTAATTATAGAGAATAATTGGAAAGAATTCTTATTTCATGGTACTTCCAAAATGCCTGTGCTGATCTTCTAAGCCAAGTTTAGAGTGCATGGAGTGGATATGTTGTAAGGAATTCAGTTGAAGCAATTGAATTTCATAAAATTTTAAATTCTCTAAAATCCTGAAATAACAGCATTCAAACACACATTGCACATCCCTCTTAAGAGAAGTCAAATCAAATCAATCATTTGACAACTTCTGTCCGATTTGTAGCCAATGAGTTTAACCTTCCTTAAAACCGGTCACCAATCCTCCAATTCCATCTTGATTCTTGGTCAGGTAGAACATAGTATTTACTTATATTTACATGACAAATAATGATGTGTGGAACCTTTACAAATTGAGTACGACTTAGCAACTGTACAAGTAAGAGTGTCAAATAGTTGTTTTTTTTTCTTGGTGCCAATGTCCAAAGAGAGAAAGGAATGAAATGCAATGTTGAACCAGTCGATCAACCATCAAGCTTGGAATACAAATCTGCAAGAGCGCGGTAGAGAATGGCGGCGGCAGGTGGCCTAGGCAAGGAGCCCAGAAGAATATCAGTTGCAGTTATAGATTGGCTACCATAGAAACGTGAATTTTCTTGCGTGCGAGTGCTGACAATACTGCCTTCAAGTGAACATCCAACAAATGCACCTGCGAGTAATATAGTGCATAATTACAACCCAAGATGAGTTAATCCAACAGCAACCAGCAAAAAACTCCAAATAAGAGAAAGAACCACGAAGTCCAATCAACATAAAGGAAGTTCAATTCCAGGACTTAAAAGGTTACGTTATTGACTTCCTGAAACAAGCAATTAATTTAAGAGGTTGAGCAACACCGGTGCCAGATGGGATTTGGTGGCCAAATCTCAGTCTCTCAGTTTTGGCATTTCTACCCTCAATAAAGTCTTCTACCTATCTATGCACATTTAAGAGTCCTATTGATGAATTGTATCTTCGATTGCTAAATTTTTCATGAACTGTATCTATCCACACTTAAGAATCCTATTGATGAAGCGCATCTTCCATTACTAAAATTTTCATGAACGTTATTGAATAGTTTTCAGCTACTCCAGTTCAAATATTTCATCCATTGGTAGTTCAGGAAAACAAAACAATCATAAGATCCTATGGGGAGAGACTAGGGAGTATATTGTACTGCCAGAGTAAAACATTTCTATAGAATTAACAATGAAAAGGTTAAATTGCATACTGTTACCAAAAACAACTAGGGTTTAGTGCACTAGAACATACCTTTACTGCAGCTGTATGTGTAACAAGCAGCATAACCACCATCACCAGCTCGAACATCAGCTTCAACTGACCTTCCAACAATGCCAACTGCGGCACTCAAACCAGCTCCAACTGAAAGATGCACATTGCCACTAAACGTCTTGACAGCATCATTCGTTCTCAGAACAATGATATAGTCTGTTAACTCTCCTCCAGCCTATGGGATTGCCAAAAAAATGTCAACGCTTCAGAAGTTATGGAAATAAAAAAAGGTATAAGTAAAATCTTGAGACAGGCTGCATATATGAGAAGGAGGAAACTAGTATCAGTTTTTGGGACAGTTGGACAGTAAACAGAATAATATTAAAATGAAGTATGCAATTTGATTGATTTGATTTTAATATGCCCAAAATATTTCTATAAGTTTCACCAGTAGTACGAAATTTGATTTTGCAAGATTCTAACAAAATGAAATGATTTCGGGTTGAAGTTCAGTGGAAACAGTATGTAGTATGCACTGTGCAGAAGGTGGGCTGTTTGGTCAAATTTGTTACAGATTAGTTACTTCACCTGAGCCCCCCACCCCACACCAAATGTGGAAACGGCAGATGGTGGAGACCACGAACCATCTTCCCTACGTGCAATCACAAGTCCCGTTCCAATATTATAAGTGACCATCACCCCAACTTTGACCACTGTGATAATTGCAAGGCCTTTCGCTTCCCTGAGAATGACTTCTGGAATTGACTTCTCAGGCTTTAAAAAACCTATCTGCAAACACAAAATGCTACATGAAGCAAAATACTTTGCACATAGAATACAAAGTGTAGACTTTCACAGATCACAACCATGATATATTGATATAAGTAATACAATCAAGAGCTTCAATCCTAATCTTAAAAATTTTAAAATGATGTTAACGTGAAGAAATATACAGTTACCCAGAATAACATCTACGCAAATATGAAATCATGCCAAGACACATTGCTTTTTTTCGGGGGGCGGCACTGCCACATACAGTTTAATGATCAGGAGACAGGCAATCAGCATAGCTGCAAAATTTTACTGTCACCAAGTAATTACATAGTAAATCCACCTACATTATACTACATTGATCTTTGAGCTACGGCGCCCCACCAGATCTTGATTAAAAAAAGAAAACATTTGATCAGTGTGAACTTCAGAGAAAAAAAGATATCCAGAAACCTAATAATCCCCAACAAAATTCCTTAATTACATAAATTGATTTTCTAGTTCAAATCAACATTGAAAAAGGTTCAGTAACATGCAAGCTCCATAACAAATAGCATGAGCCATGCTCTGCCTCTGCTTTAGCAGGAAAATTAGGCACAACAAATTAATAAAATAGAACCCACACCTGATTATAAGCCTTGATGGTGTTAGTTGCCTTGTAAATTTCATATTCCATGGATTGCCCCCATGGAAAATTAACCCATGATCTCAAAGTGCTGAGGTCAGTCAGGTCGTGGGTTGGCAACTGAGCAGCATTGCTGACATGGTCCATCAAATAAGGCTGTACAGACTCAAGTCGGACCCAGCATACATCACAGACTCTTTGAGGGTCAGAAACTCGAAACTTTGATGGCAACAAGCTGCGTCCTTTGGAGCATTCACCACAAAATATTCCTCCACAAAACCGGCAGTGATGCCGGGAACACATGATGGGATGAAACCTCACACCACAAAGCATACAAGAAGAAGCAGCACTATCTGCCAACCATTTTGGAGGTTCTGCTTCTAGTAGTTCCTGCACATTACCAAAGTTGGTCTCTGTAAGAGTTTGTGCCATCTCTTTCCAAGCTTGTTCAAGTACATGGCTGGATATCCATGAAAAATTACATGGATGAATATCTCCCGATGCCAAAGAAGTCACTTTTCCCCGAGCTACGAGTAACATTTCTACGAGTACATCCCACATAGTCAACTCTCTTTCTTCTCCAGTGAAGTGATTCCATCCCATGTCATCATCGGGAAAATAGCCACCATTTGAGTGAAAACCTCTGGACCACTCCTTGTGATCATCTTCCAACATAGGCGGAACTGAAACTGGTATCCAAACTCCAGTATCTTCATACAGTGGAGTATCATAATAGAAATACTTTCCCCGCTTCTGAAAATTAGCTGAAGACTCCGTGTCCCCTTTACTCTTTTCCAATTGTTCTTCAGGTTCAGGTGGTTCAGGATATAATCTGGATGAATTCATACAGTGCCCTTCAATGCCAGCAGAGGAAAAAGAATCATAATACTCTTTATCAATAAGATTCCTATTGCCATCCACCCCATCATCCTGTCAATTTTATTAAGGCAAAGTCAACCATATGAACTATGAACTATAGACAATAGTATAGAGCACTAAACTACACCCAGGCTTGAAAACGCAAAATCAAATCTATGTGAAAGTATATTCCATAATTAGATAATTAGATGTTAGGAAATGATCCATGAACAGTTTCATTATTACTCTTTCTCTTTCAGTTTCATTTATGAACGCAATACTAGCACACCAAATCACTGGGACAACAAAAGAAGTTCAAGGATAAATTCCACAAATAGACACACAGACAACGTAAAATCCAGAAAGTGAAGAAATTTCCAATTCACTGAACAATAACTCATGAATATCAAAAGAGGGGAATATTTACCAGAGAAGAAGCGGAATTCGATATCTGGTCACCTACGGAAAATCTAGAAAACCTTGCAGAAAAATTTTCTACAATTTGCGCCTGACTCTGAGAATCCAAGTTTTTGCCCTCCATTGGTATACCTAAAGCAAACGCCAAAACAGGGCATATATGTCTATATAGTCAGCCAAAACGAAAATTTTGAATTGAAATTTTCAATTTTGGTCCAGAAGAACGAAACTTTGTGAACAGAGATGAAAAGGGTCCGTGATATAATTCGAATTAGAGCTTCAATGGCGTGTTATTATTGCTGAGTTCCCCAGGGTTTACGTCTCCCTTGCGTGGAGATCCATAATATTCAACTTTCCTCTCCTCATCTTATTTTTAATTTGGATTTACGAAAAGTTTGTTATTTCAGGGTGTATTCGGTGTTTTTCTTTAAAAAAAAAACTTCTTTTCTGTTTTTTTAACAGTTTTATACTTTTATTTCTTATTTTTAAGATTTTATTTTCTTAAAAAACATTTGATATTGCTGTGTGGATTAGACTGATTTTGAGAGATAAAGTATTCCAATCAAATTAATATGTATATTTTTCAATTTGTATTGATTTGGTTTGATTTATAAGAGAAAGTCGATCCAAATTCATCTTATATTTTTCTGTTTAGATTAGATTGATTTTAACTTATGTAAATTATACACAAATCAAATACTATAAAATTTAGACATTAATAAAACACAAAAATAATAAATAGATAGAATTAATCTCACCAAAAAAACACCCATAGAGAAAATAAAAAATAATAATTTTAAATTAATTAAAGAGGAATAAAATTACAAAAATATGATATTAAAATAATATTTATATTATTAAACTGAAGAAAACAAATTACGGTATTAGTACTATATAAAAGTTTAATTTAAATTTGTTTGGTTTTATTAAGAGAATTCGATATTCGAATTAATTCAAATAAAAAGTTATTTTTTGTGGTTTTTAAATTATTCAGTTTTCGATTCAATTTAGTCGTTTTAATCCTAATGGTTGGTCTAGCAGTGTAAGACCCTGTTAAATTTATAAGAGAGACGATCCACAGCGAGAGATCTCGTGTTCGAATCCCACCTATAACAAATTCTCAGGGTCAGCGTAAGTCACGCAGCGCGAAAAGTGGGATAACTCGTAGTTATACCAAATAATTTGATCAGTTTAGATTGGTTCCAATAGATTGACTTCCTGATTGAGAATTATTGAGTTCAATATGTTTACTTTATTTATTGTTAATAAAATCAAATAGGGTTTTTTGTTTTTCAATAACTTGTGATCTATGAAAGTGTTTGGTTAATGAATGGCTTAAAAAAATAACTTATCCAGGTTTCTACTGAAAGATACTATTAAAATAACTCCAAAACAAATGAAATTTTGTTAACAAGAATTTAAACAGTAAATGATTAACCCACTAAGTCTAATGGTGAGAGTTTAAATAACTTGCGTGAGGTATTAAATTGAAACCTTGTCACATTTTTTTGTTATAATTGAAGGAAATTACAAAAACAAACCACTCAAAATTTTTAAGAAAAACTTCTTCAATTTATTAGCTTGAAGTCCTATTTACAAATAATCAAGAGAAGATTGTAACTTAAGGAGATAATCACTCAAGAGGGTCATTGGCTTCCCGAAATACATGAGATGCATAAGTCTTTCAATCCTTAGATAAAGGTGATTGATACTTATTAAAATAGCCTTGTATAAATATAAATAATAGACAATTGGATCATTAATGAGTCTCATTACATCGAAGGATTTGATTCACAAATAATCTCCTTGAAGTTATGCTCCCAAGCAATGAGCACCCCATAAAGAATAGCAAGATGTTTCAAGTGTAGAATATCAGTAGTTCAAGCTCTGCTAGTAAAACATAGAATTCAATTACTTGATGAATCACGCAAAAGGCTTCCAAAACCACCAAAAAGAATAGTAGCACTCAAACTCCCATAAAAATTAAGTCTGAAGACCCCACCTCGGTGGTCGAGTCCAAAAAATCATATGATGGCGAATAATTGTTGGATGGTGATCCTAAAACACAAGTGATTGATCAAAAGTGAAAATCCTATTACTTCGAAAAACTTAGAATGATTCTTATGAGTTAGTATTAAGAATGTGATGATTCCTCCACCTCCAATGTCACCGCGAAGAGAAGATAAATGAGAAGTCTGGAGATGAAATGTTCTCAATAATCCACTAAAAAAAGTTCATTGTGAAAAATATAGGTCGAGAGACAAAAGCCTAAAATTATTCAAATAGAAAGCGAATTCAGATGATCCCAAAGACAAAGGATTCTCGACTTGAGTTTGCACATACCACAAGTTGTAAATAAAGTAAAACCTCGAGTTAGATGTAAAGTGTTAGTTAAAAACACATTACGAGAGATTGTCCATAACAAGAACATAATTTTATAAGGAATCTTAGGTCTTCAAGTCTTGGACCATACGAGGATAAAATCCGGTTGGTGATTAAGAGAGAACAACCATTAATATTAATAATTCATATAAAAAACACAAAAAAAACCACTAATAATCATATAGCTTAAATAAATTTTTAGTTTTTACGAAATTAATACTTTTTTATTTTAATTCTTACAAAATATTTTTTTGCATTTTGATCCAACAAACTTTTCCTTTTAGTCCATAGCCCGTGATCAAGAGAAAAAAAAAACAAAAAACAAAAGTAGGTGACATTTACCACGTCAAGTCGTGTAAGTAAACTAGTAAAGGAATAGTAGTCGTTTCGGAGAAAGGGGTAGAAAAATGCGGGTCGTTTGAGGAACCTTTTCAATAAGCGTCAAACAAAAAAGGAACCTTTTTTCTAATTGTTCTGTTTAATAGCCTTTACCAACTTCAAAGCTTTGAGCTTTGGTGTCATCCATGGCGATCTATCTCTTCATCCCAAAACAACCATCCACTTTGGTGCCAATCCTCCTCCTTCTTGTTCTCCTTCACGCTTCTTTGTGTCAAAGCTCACATGGGTTCTCCAGATACGGCCGTGGAATCTCTGAAGATGGTTCAACTCGCAAACTATTTGAATCAAGGAACAACTGTGGAGAATTGGTGCTAAAATCCCAGTGCTCAGAGAACCCAAAGTGTAGCTGGTGTACAAGCGAAGTCCTCGATGACATGTGTTTCAGTAAATCCGAGGCTTGGAGGTTACCCTACCAGGTTTACTCTTGCCGATTGATCCGTTGAGATCCACTCCATTTGTTTTTCTCTTTTTTTGTATTGGGATCTTTGCTTCCCGAATTTTCAATTTCTAACTGTGTGTGAAGAGAGTATTGTTGTGGTTGCGTTTGATTTTTATTATTTTACTGATTCAATTTTTGATTTGTAAAATTTAAAACATGGTTAGAATAGCAGAGACATAGGGAGATGAATGTATTAGATCTTTTGCTGTCTGTGTTGTTTTTGGTCACTCAGTTTTCAAAATAGAAAAGGACCTTCCAAGTTCCAACCTGATGTTTTTGGTAAGCTACTGCCTACTGATATTGCAAAAGCTTCATTAAAATTAGCTAAAACTTCCTCAATTTTTAATTCATTCATCTTCAGGGTTTGATGTATAGCTAACAAAGCAAATGCTTCACTGAACTGTGCTAAATAATTGTTGTTGTTTATCAGTTTATATTACTAATTTGATGATGAAATAGTATAGGCTTATAAGAACCGCCCCCACTTCCCCATTAGACCAACATTCTTTCTCTTTTATTTAAGCTCTTGGAAGATTATGTACCAAAAATTAAAGCTCTTAGAAGATTACTTCGCCACCATCATTAGAATTGGAAATGATGGATGTCATTAGATAATCTATTGATCACTGTCCAAATCATGTTGATATTCTGGAGAGGGAAAGAAAATTGTGTTTATTTTTCATTCAACTTTGAGTTCGGTTGGACTAACCCCATGAATTTAAAGTTGAATAACTCTGCTGTACTATGCTGCCTTTTTTATTGTTCAGAATGTGTTTGATATGATTGATAATTAGATATTTGGGGGAGCTTAGGTAGGGAGAAGGGCCGGAGGAGAAATAGTCCAGATGCAAATGTATTAAGATGGTCTTACATAGAAATGAAATCGGTTTGCACCTTAAGTTAGTCTAGATAGAAAGATGTTGAAATTATGACATACCCTCTAGCTCTAACACAATGCCTCAAGTTTAAGCTTACCAAGCTTTAAGCTTGTTAAAAGCAGACCCTTTGAAAAGGGAAAACAACCGAAGAAATATAATATGGACTCCACAAAACATAGCTAGAAAGCCAACTTCTGGATGTTGGAGACGTCAGATAGATGGGCATTTCTGGATAGACAATTCATCAAGATGATTGGAATGACTCTCAGCTTGAACAGCTACTTGCATGACCAAGGAACAAGAGGCTCCAATGGAATGATCATCAAAGGAAATTTCATAGCAAACCGTTATAGACACAAAAACTAAAATTTCCTTAAGAACAACATTTGGAAGCTCCAAAAGAAAAAAGAAAAAAAGAGACAATAAACAAAGGCCCCTGTTTTGATGAAAAAATCTAGGATGTACACTAGGCCGCTGTCTAGGATCTGCATTTGTGACCTAGGCTGGCCAGGCACTTCAAAATCAATAAAGGTGTAACCACCAAAGAATGTCAAGAAACAACCTAAACACTCCAAAGCTACTGGAGAGAGAAAGAGCATGTCCCATCTGAGCACTATACATGGCAAAGTGCAGCCTAAGAATCATAGTCAAACTCACAATCAGAGAGAGAAAAGATGACTTCAGACGAAGTAGAGAAAGGGTGACACAAGAATCAACAAGAACGCAACAGATAGTTGATGAAAATTCAGATATGGTGAAACAAAGTTTGCCAAACAAAAAAGATAGAAACTTTTTGAAACTCAGTACTGGCATAGTGTGAAAAATTCCTCCTATTATGATTGATCTTCACCGGGCAATGAAACAAGAAGTAAAAAACATAATATAAAATCTGTTTTGAGGATACCTGGAGGCTTACTGTGACCAGCTTGCAGATATGAGAAATATTTTTTTCCCAATGACTCTTTTCAACCACCTTGTATCCGCGAACTTCCTTTTTGTCTTACCGAAAATTAATAAGTTGCTTCATAGTTTCTGATTTGATATAAAGAGATTAAAAAGAAATCATAGTATTCCCTAAACATTCTTTCCCAGCAAAAATTAAGTGGATCAGCATAGCAGAATTTAAACCAGGGTAAATTGTTGCAAATTGAGACAAAGGTGCCATGTTACTTTCTTTACAAGCATCTTTCATTTGGCAAAGGAGGTACCTTAAAAATGAATGTTAATGAGGATCTGCCAACGCTGACTGTTCCATGGAGTGCCATTGAGTTGAGTAGATATAATGGTATGCTCTATAAAACAGAATGCTTTGGCTGTCTTTCTGGTTTTCCCCCAGCTGCAGATCACTCATGTGGGCTTAAAAGCCATAATTAGAGATAAATGAGACTAAAAAAAAAGGAAAGAAAAGTTGCTGATGAGCTTCATTTGGAATGTGATTATTTGAAGCCATTCATGATTTTTTTTTTTTTTCCGTGTTGCTACGTGAAACTACAATGCTTCAAATGTACTGATGAGAAGATAAGCTGTAGTTTACCTTAAAAGATGAACTTTCGCAGTTCATAATATCAGTGCTCACTGCTTTCATAACATCAGTGCTCACTGCTCAAAGCTGTAGTGTTTTTTTCCTCCAGTGACACACTGGTGTTAAATTAAATTTGGTGAACAAAGATGCATCAAATGTAGACACGAATTTTCTTTCCAGTAGATGGGAGATTTATAATCTCAATATTGTAATTTTAACTAGGAGGTTCTACTTGATTTCTTCATTTCTTTTTTCTCTTTTTCAACTGCAATGGCATGGTGAAATTCAGAAACTGCCACTGAGCAATAAAGCTGTGGTGCTCTTTTGCCCTCACAATTCTGTATTCTCTTTTAAGTTTCCTGATAAGTGAGTCGTCTAAACACACACTTAATCCCAAACCTAAGCTATTGAGAAGGTGGGAGTTAGTGTCTTAATTCTGTTCACTGTTAGTGAACTAGGTAGTGTATACTGTATAATCCAAGCATACACTCAAATCTCAAACCAATGCAACCAAAGGGGGAAAAATGTTTGAAGCGTACGTATGGTAATTAAAGCAGCTATCAGTAGAGTCATGGAATCGAAATAGCCTTTGTCCGAAAATATTCACAGAAGACAAAAAGCAAATAGACCTTGAAGATGGGAAATTCCATTTGACAACTGAATGTGTGATTGGTTAGTTGTTTGTATGAGATAAACATTGCACGAAAGACGTAAGACGGGAAAGCGTTTGTTCTGAACAAGGTGCAGCTGCCAACAGCCCAACAAGTGGTTGTTCACACCAGCCCTTTGAAAGCGTACCGAGCACTTCAAGTTGCACTGTTGCACCTACAAAACCCATGTTAATTATTTTCTTGAGATGAATTCTGCTCTCAACGTTCATAGGGTTCATTTAGCCTGCTATTTTGATATACCCTTTTAATGTTTATCTATTTATCTATTTATAGCGCAAAATCATGAACGAATTATGTGCTGTAAAATTAACAAATTACTTGGTTTTTAAATCCATGTTGACATGTCTGAATGGGTAGTAAGTGCTATTAACATTAACATATAAACAAATCCACGTTGACATGCCTTCAATGCGTGTTAAGTGCTACTAACTGCTAACTTAAGTTTTATCTAATAATCCAATTTATCTGTATGTAGGCCGTAGCATACTTTGATCCGAGCTATGTAAATGAACTTGTAGTTTTACAAAAGACGGAAACTGCAGTTTCGATGAATCTTTGAACACTTCTCTGCTCCCAGAAAGTATCCTAACTATGATCTGGAAAATCAAAACATAGTGAAAGAGAAGCATAAGAAGATAACCAACTAACTTGTCTATTAAAAGTTGAACAAAAAAGAATCAATCATACACAGCATTATCCTTGTTTTCTCTTTGGCCACTACTACCCATTGAACAAATCATTGTTCAACTCGCATCATTTTCTTTTCCATGTAAACAAGCTTCATAAAAAGAAATAACAAGGGAGAATAAAACTAAAACTAGAAAGTGCTAGAATTGCTTTTGCAGAGTGACATAGTGCTTGATCGCATCCCTCATATCATCGTAGCAATCAGAAGTATCAAAGAAGCTTTTCAACTTCCAAAGCTCGCGATCGAAAATGTCATCAACGAATGAGCGAATGAGAATTGCGTTCTCGGGTTGTTTAGCAAAGGAATTCGGATTATCATCAACGATTACGACCCCTTTCAAATCCCTTCCCATCTGAGATAAGTCCTTCACGAGCTTCCCATCCACTTGGCAGCACGAATCGCGGTAAAGCCGGTGCGAGATGAAGTGCTTCCTGTCGAGTCGGTCCAGCACCATCGTCGCGTACTCCTTCAGTGCTGCCGTGAACACCACCACCTCGAACTTCGCCGCCAGTGATTCCAGGAACTCGTCGACGCCAGGGCGCTTCAGCACGTAGAAGTCCATGGGCTCGCCGTCGATCACCGGCCGGACGACGAAGTCATAGCGGTCGGGAGGCGGCGAGGCTTTGGAGTGGACAAGGGTTTCGTCGAGGTCGAGGAAGACGGTCCTTCGCTGGGAGAGAGACGGTGGAAGGAGTGGGGTTTCGACATTGTCGAAGACGAGGGTTCTTCGAACGGTGTCCAGGGATTGGAATTGTTCGTCGTCGGGAGGGAAATGTGCGGTGGTTTTCTTGAGAATCTTGTAGCTGGTTTTCTTGTGGGAGGTGAGGCGTGCCAATTTGGAGAAAAGTTTGGTGATGCGGCGCTGGACGGAGGCGAACACGGCGGAGGAGGCGGCGACTGCATTTTTAATGGGGGTTTTGCGGCGCCAACGGCGGCTGTTACGGGCTGATTTGATAGGGGCTCTCTTGACCTTCGATACCATTGCGTGATTGTACCGTTGGAAATGAGAGAGAGAGAGAAATGTGTTGTTGAATTGGTGTGGTTTGTGTTTGAGAGTTAAGGGCAATTTTAAATCCAGGTAAGGTGTAACGGTCATCAGCTGCTTCGGAACCGAAGCTAGATTCTTGCCTTTTTTGTTTTGCCATTTTATCCTTCTAGTTACTTTGTTAATTGGACAGAATTGCTGTTAGTTGTTAATTACTGTCTCTGTCTGTTCCTGTGTTATGCTTATCCTCAATTCTCCAAAGTTCCTCACCTTTTTTTGCCTTTTAAACATCAAATTACTTAGATTGTATAATGTTATTTAATTTTCCAAATTTTACTGTACAAAAAAAATTAACTACCTTCGTTAATCTTCGTTAATCTGTATGATGTTTTTGGAGGGGATAAAATTAAAAATTTATGATAACTTTTTAAAATACTAATACATTTTATAGATGTTAATATTTTTCTTAATTTGTATGATGTTTTTGAGGGGATTATACCACCTTCGTTCCTTTTTATCTGTTTATTTTTAGTAAAAAATAAATTTTTTTTTTATTTGTCCACTTAGAGTTTTAAGGTGATATTAAATGTACTTTTATCAATTATATTATCTTTCACTTTATTTCCTTTGAGTGACTTGGGCCCTTCGATCAGATGCTTGCTCTTGTATTGTTGCCTTTTTGGTGTCTCTGTCTGTGGTAGCCTATTGTTAAGTACTCTGTGGTTAAGAGTTTTAGAAGAAGTGCAGGATATCTATAACCTTGGGTTCACTTCGGGTGAACCGATGCTATGCTGTCTTTTTCTGTGATAGTACCAATTAATACTCCCTCTGTTCCTATTTAACTGTCCGGAAAGAAAAAAAAAATATTGTTTCTATTTATCTATCCACTCATATTTTCAATGTAACATTAATTGTACTTTTACTATGGAGGCTAATTAATGCCCCACTATCCAACCAATCAAACAATAAGAGATAAAGGGTATTAACAATTATTACATTTTTTAATATGTGTAATTTTCTCTCTCCGGACAGTTAAATAGGAACGGAGGGAGTATTTTACTTTTGAACTAATCAAAGAATGAGAGATAAATAGTATTATAAAGAGTTTAAACATTATTTTGGTGAAAATAAAAATAATGATTACATTTCTTAATATTTGCGTTTTAATCCAAAGTGGATAGATAAATAAGAACGGAGGTAGTAATATAACAAAATGATCATTAACTTTGTAGTCATCGGTCTTTTTAGTCAATGACTTTATCAAAATTATTTTTCAGGTGTGTGTGTGTGTTTTTTTTTTTTTGTATTTGAATTTGAGTTAACATGATTTTATAGAATCGATTTTGAGTAAAGGTGAGTTTAAAGTAATGTAATTGTTGTTTGAATATAATATATTAAAAATTAATTTCAACAAAGAATGGTTTTTGGAAACTTTATATTATTATACTACTAATTACTTTTGATAGTGCGAAATTGCTTAAAATGACATTAATATCTTTTGAGTGCGTGGTACAAGGTTTAATTACTAGTATTGTAATTTCTCTGTAAAAAAAACTAATATATATTTTTTATTTTTATTTTTTTATATGCTGTTAAATTTTATTATGTTATTGTTATTATTTTTAGTGGAAAAAATACCTCTAATTAACTCAGTTCATTGACATTTACCTCTCCAATTTTTTTTTTAAAAAAATTCTAATTAATCATTTTTTAAAAAAGAAAGAATTTTGATGGCTCCCATTACTTGAACACAAAAGATGCCCAAAGACAGGGTATGTTTAGTTGTTGACAATTAGTAGCTTTATCACTCTTTCTTGGTAACCTCGTCACTTGGTAGCTTTACAACTGAATTAATTGCAAAACTTGCAAATAATTAAGGGTCTATTTGTATAAGTTATAATTTTATTGGATATTGGTTTTTGTGTCTTAATAATTTTAATTATTATTATAATATTTTTTTCGTTTTATAATAAGTATTGTTTTAGAGAAATAATTTTTTTTAAAAATGATTGTCGCTTTATATTTTTAATGCATTATTAAATACCTTTTTCTCCATTTTACCCTATATAACAGTTAATGCTCAACTAAAAATAAGGTGAGGTAATTAATATTTCAATCATTATTAGAGATATGTTAGTAAAATTATTTTACTCATTATGACATTTATTTCATTTATTAATCTATGTGAAACTATTTTAAACGACCGCCATTTTAAAACAAAATGAAGTATTTAATTTGCCTTGAATAATATGTTTTTCATTTTTTATTTCATTAAAATTTAAACCAAAACACTATATATAAAAGTGCAATCTTTTACTTTTTATTTCATCTATTTTTTCATTTCTCATTCATTTCTTACCTCTAAAATATGGAGGGGCAAAAATGAAATCAAAACATCCGCAAAACTAAATCCACGTCAAGTGGTATCCAAAAGCTAAAAAATACTATGTGAGAAATACTCATGTTTTTTTGTGTTAAACGCATATGAATACGCACATCACATAATTCACCCAAACATACTTTTCAAATTGTTGAACTCACGTTCGCCTTACTAGACATGTGCATGGAGATTCTCAATGCCAAACAAATCAAGTTCTTATAGATTTTAACTTTGTAAAATGACATTTAATTTAGTATGGTTAAGAATAAAATAACCAATTTTTATATAAAGTTATGAATTATTGTAACTAGTTTTCTATAAAAACAATTATTATTATGATTGATTTCAGAAAGTCAAAGACAAAAAAAAGTTAATTTCTATGACTACAAAGTTAAGGACGATTTTGAGTATTAATTCTAAAAAATCATTCTATTTTATATATAAAAACATTTCTTTCCCGATTTAAAACAAATTGAGATGAGACATGTTGTTACCAAATTTAAAGCATAATTTTGTGGTTAAATTAATATCTTAGTACTTGTTTTCTATATCATTGTTTTGTTTAGGGTTTATATTTTAATTTTATACATATTGACGTTTTGATTTTTACTATTTGGTTTGAATCTATTAATGTGAAATTGTTTTTTTTTTAAAAAAAATAGAGAAATAAAGAATGAGTACGTTGGTTTCGTTCTGGCAGGTGAAATAAACCCACAAACAATACAAGTATTGTGAGCTACCTTGAAATAACTCCCAAACACAATATGAATATGGCAAACAGAAAAGGTTCTTCTAGCTTCGAGGCAGCTCCAACGGTGGTGATGAACATTGTTAGAGTGATGTACATGCAAGGATTCCAATAGTTTAATTAAGACATAATTGGAAAAACATTCTATATATAGCATTAGCATAGGGTTTTTTTTATTTATTCATTTTGGGACCATGGCACAAATTCAAATATGTCTGGAGTGGGTCTTATGCTATCTATTCGTTAATCATATAAATATAGATGAAACGAAACGTCACATGTATTTGTCAGCTATAGCATTAGCCTAAGGTTTTTTATTTATCCATTTTGGGACCATGGCAAAAATCCCAATATGTCTGGAGTGGGTCTCATGCTATCCGTTAGTCTTATAAATATAGATGAAAAGAAACGTCACATGTGTTTGTCGGCTATAGCATTAGTATAGGTTTTTTATTTATCCATTTTGGGACCATGACACAAATCTCAATATGTCTGGAGTGAGTCACATGCTATCCGTTAATCCTATAAATATAGATGAAAAGAAACGTCACATGTGTTTGTCGATTATAGCATTAGCATAGGTTTTTTTTTTATTTATCCATTTTGGGACCATGGCACAAATTCCAATACATCTGGAGTGGGTCTCATGCTATCCGTTAGTCCTATAAATATAGATGAAACGAAACACCACATGTGTTTATCGGCTAGCTAATCAATGGGTAAGTCAATTGGGAAGACATCTTGACCAGGTTACGTTAAAGGTATCCTAATTGGTGCTTCTCATACCTCGTTCGGGATTAACCAAGTGGAGGCGGAATTCCGATCTAATCCAAACTCATTCCCGTACTTAACACTATTCAAGGACTAAGTGAAGTATAGGGATATAAGTTACATCAAACCTTATTATACTAAGCGAGATATATGAATCACACTTTTTTCACAATTTTCTTTAAAAATAAACAAATAATATCTAGTATCCTTATACCACTTTTTAAGGAGTCGAATATAATAAAAAATTATTAAAAATTATAATTTTTTTATACTTTTAAAAATTAAAATAATATTCACATAAATTATTTTTTTAATTTTAATAACTTTAATAAATACTTTAACAACATTCTTAAAAATATTTGCCTTTAAAAAGAAATCTTTGTCGCTTGGAGATGACCAAGTAGAGAAATGAAGCAATGATTATTGGGTATCATGAGTAATTTGTTAAAGCGAAGAGTGAGAGTGACAACTGTGAGAGGACTGAATTTCAAATTAAAGAAAGAATATGAATAAATTAAATGTAACAAGTCTAAAGAGAGTCAAAATTAAAAGCAAAGAAGGATTCTGTGAAAGAGACTGGAAGCTCTAATTGGTTAATGGTTGGGTATATGGTCACTCAAGACAACTTGGTAAATAAAATAGTAATAAAACATCTGAATCTGATTGCAGTTTAATTATGACGTAGTAGTAGTTAATTATTGAGGAGCAAAAATAATACTAGTAACACAAGTAGTGGTGTGTTGAAGTGGACATGTTGAATACAATCTCTTGTATTTTATATATCCCACCAATATTCCTGTGGGGAGAGAGAAAGAGAGAATTCAAGCACACTTCGTATCAAGATTGGAAATGAACGGTTCCTCTTCATGAGAAATGCTCTAGCATTCGTTTAATTCATTTGTATTTCTCATCTTTTATTTTTGTTGTTTTCCCTCGTGCTTAATAAAAATTTTAAATTATTTTTTCTCCATAAGCATAGTTTCTTTCTTCTTACAAAAAAAATAATGCAGCTGTCACCGGAAAAGAAATACTGTTATTATGATTCATCATACACTATGCAATATGCATTATGATTTCATATGTAGGAAATCGATGCAACAAACTAATGGTAATACCTTCAAAATTAGTATAGTACTACTATTTAAAATGCTTTGTTTTATTGCTCGTGAGATAACATAAAAAATTAGACTCCTTGAGAAGCCACTAATTTTGTTGTTATATCCCACTTTTTTTTTGTTGGTCTAGGATATGCCACACGGGCTTAAAACTGATGGAAGAGAAACTCTGTTTTCTATTTTTATTTTTTAAAAAAATATAGTCGCCGTCTCGTACGTCCTTGGTTCTTTTTAATTTTAAGTGGACATGCTTTTATTTTTATTAAACAAAATTTCAAGGTAATATATAATAAAATAACATTTTAATCTCAAATGACAAAACAAATTTACAAAGATATTGACACAATAGTACTATAATTATAGTTAGAAAATACTGGCCTGAGTTTCTAAAAAAACGTTTTTCTTTTTTAATTTGTGTAATGTTACAAATGTTAAAAAATTAAAAGTAGAAATATTTTATGGAGAAATATAATATTTATCATAGTAAAGAATCAAAATTTATTAAATGTTTATATTTTTTCACAAAATATTTCTACTTTTAGTTTTTGTAATATGATACATGTTAAAAAAATCGTTAAAAAAATATTACTATGAAATTTTCTACAAGAGTATCCAAACATTATTTTCTCTAGAACTAATTTTTTAATTCTAGTTTTTTCAAACATAAATAATTTTGTTCAAAATCAATTATGCCATAATCAATTAACACAATTAAGAGCATATTTGTTTTAGTATTGTAGTCCAAAGCAACGCAAAAACAAGTTTTTCTTTTACTCTCAGGTTCAATCCATAAAAATTCGTGATTCCTCATTTCAAAACTTTAAAAACTCTTTATCTATGTCAAACCAAACATACTCTAATTATGTTCATAATCAATTCTACTACTATTAATACTATTAGGGTCTTGATATATAGTGCCTTAAGGGCACTAGTTAAAGTTATTAGAATTGGAAAAATAATTATAAGAGCACATTATTTCATCTCTCAAATATAAAAAAATTACACATTATAATATTTTTTTACTATATTTAAATTCTTATATAGTGCCTTTAAAGCACTAAATATTATTTATCATACTATTAATCCAACGTGCACTAGATAATCAAATGAAAAAATGATAAAAACCCATCCTCATACAGATTCTATAAAAATCTAACTGCCAAACATGAAAACCCGTGTCTTGATAAAATATTGTAATAAATTGATTTAAATATTTTTTATCTTTAAAAAATTGAGAATGTTTAATTTTGATTTTTAAGTATAAAAAAGTTTTTCTTAACAAAAAGCTTAGTTAAGGGATAGACTTGTCCCGTCCAAAATTAACCTCAATAATGATTTATAGTGGAATTCAATTATATGCCTAAGCACACACCATTTGAGTCAACTTCCGTTTGCATAAAAAAGTTTCTTTAAATTTAATATTTTTTTTTTATCAACAAAACAACATGATTCCAACCTATTACAAATTACTATGAACTCCTTAAAACATCAAAGTGACTCATTTAACAAGAAACGTATAAGATATGTCCATGTCTAAATCCTAAAGTTAACCACTTCCAATATCCATATTTTATAACGTCAACAAGTTTATAAAGTGTTACATACTCCATTCTCGAAGACACGTTTGTTACGGTATAATCAAACACTCCACACAGTCACAATTCAAGTCATCATCGTAATATGTCACATTTTCTTTCTTACAACAAGATTGCAAATACTCAAGAGTTGGTCTTCCACCATACCCAACATTCACCACAAAATTCCCAACCATTTGTACGGCGAATACTAGACAGAACTCACCACACGACGATGAGTAAATAAATGTAGGGTTTCCTCACCATCACTGTTACAAAATTAATTCTTTTAGTATCTGATTTTTAATAAATAAATTTTTTTAGTCCTTGGAGTGAAATAATGGATCCTTGCTAAAATATATATTTGATTCAATTCATTAATGGTTAATTAAGCCTTCTAATTGTATTATTTTATCATTATAGTTAATAATGTGTTTAAAAAATTAATTATTTCATTCTAAAAACTAAATAACCTATTTATTGAATATTAAGGACCAATTTTTTTAAAAAAAATTCATAAGAATTAAAATAAATTTTTTTCACATTTTTAAGAAATAAAAAAACATATGTAAACATATAAAAGAGTATCATATCATTAAAAAAATCATAGAAAAGCAAAGTAATACTCTAGTAGAGTAGTAGCATACCATAAATAAAATAATTGAAAAGGAATATCTTGGAATAGTTTAAAAAATAAAATAATATAATATAGACACAAAAGAAAAGATAATTATCACGTAGCACAGGAATGCGTGGCCCGTTTTGATTCGGAAGGGTTGAAGGCAGCGAGATTTGAGCGCTACTTAAACCTCTCTTTCCCCTTTTCCCCACCGCACATTGACACTTTCTTCTTCTTCCTCTTCTCTTCTTTCTCTCTGTCACTCTGCACTTTCTCCTCTCTCTCTTTCTCTCTCTATCCATTTCATTCTCAATGGAAGGATCCGGTGTCGTAACTGTCTACGGCAACGGTGCCATCACCGAGACCAAAAAGTCCCCTTTCTCCGTCAAAGTTGGCCTCGCTCAGATGCTACGCGGCGGCGTCATCATGGACGTCGTCAACGCCGAACAGGCCCGTATCGCCGAGGAGGCTGGTGCCTGCGCCGTCATGGCCCTCGAGAGAGTCCCCGCCGACATCAGGGCCCAAGGCGGCGTCGCCCGTATGTCCGACCCCCAACTCATCAAGGACATTAAGCGCGCCGTCACTATTCCCGTCATGGCCAAGGCCCGCATCGGTCACTTCGTCGAGGCACAGATCCTGGAAGCCATCGGTATCGATTACGTCGACGAGAGCGAGGTTCTCACCCTCGCCGACGACGAAAACCACATCAACAAACACAACTTCCGCATCCCCTTCGTCTGCGGCTGCCGCAACCTCGGCGAGGCCCTCCGCCGCATCCGCGAGGGCGCCGCCATGATCCGTACCAAGGGTGAGGCCGGCACCGGCAACATCATCGAGGCCGTTAGACACGTCAGGTCCGTTATGGGAGATATTAGGGTTCTCAGGAACATGGACGACGATGAGGTCTTCACCTTCGCCAAGAAAATTGCTGCTCCGTATGATCTCGTTATGCAGACCAAACAGCTCGGTCGTCTCCCGGTGGTTCACTTCGCCGCCGGCGGTGTTGCCACTCCCGCCGATGCTGCGTTGATGATGCAGTTGGGTTGTGACGGCGTTTTCGTTGGCTCCGGCGTTTTCAAGAGCGGTGACCCAGCAAAGCGCGCTAGGGCGATTGTTCAGGCTGTGACACATTACAGTGACCCTGAGGTGTTGGCTGAGGTTAGCTGTGGCTTGGGTGAGGCTATGGTTGGTCTCAATTTGACGGATAACAAGGTTGAGAGGTTTGCTAATCGATCCGAGTGAGAATGATTCTCAATTTCATGTCATCATCACATGCTGTTCTCTCTGCCAATTGAATCCGAAAGGGGTTTATTAGTGCTTTTAGATCTTTGTTATTTTATTTAATAAGTTTATGTTTTGCTTTTGATGTTTGAACTGTGTTAGCTATCAAAAAAAGGGAAAAAAAAGGTAGCAATTTGGGCCATGTAATATCTGATACTTGGTTTACAGATACATCCAACGCCTTAGTGTTTGGTCTAGTATGTGAGTCAGTCATTAACTAGAAGCATTCTTGTTCCAATATTGAATTCTATTGTTGATTTTGGAAGTACATCTTTGCTAATTATGTTGTTGATTTTTTAGTTTGCAATAGTTATAGTTTTATACTAGTCAGCTACTTTGTTTTCAGTTTTAACGTATTGTCTGTTAGAAGAAAGATGGTATAACATGTACGTTACTCTTTTGTGTTGAAACAACCGAGCTAAAAAGGGGGAAAGAGAACTCTTAAACTGTTGTCCTAAACAGTAAACAAATACCAACTTCCGTTTCTGCAGTAGCTGTTTCAGTGCCTGTTTGGATAGAAGTGGATTCACGTTAACGTGGATCCACTTCAACGCTACTTTTTGTTGCGTTCATTAGATTCGTCTCGGCTTATGTGTCAAATTTATCTCAACCATTGATTTATCTATCTTAACGTGATTTGACGTGATTCGACGCCAATCCAAACACACATTCAATGTACGTTACTCAAATCTCAGTCACCCATTTTAGGCTATCTATTGTTGAATTCATCTCATACCATGTCGTGAACCTTCTTTGGCCCAAGTGAGTACCAGGTGATTTCCATCCAGCTAGTGATTTAATAAAATGAATAGTATACAATTATTATTTTTTAAGTGCCAGATGAACTCTTTGGTGAAAGAGATTGCCCATGATACTTTACTAAAGGACTAACTGTCATTGATATTACCAAGATCACCCGAGTTTCGGTTTTTTAATTCTCTTCTGTATTTGTTCACTTGGGAGAAGCTCCTTTAATCTGAATCTGATTGTTGCAGAAGAGTCCTCCCCAATTTTTTTGGAGCTATAGTCCCAACAGATGAACATAACCTATTACAAGTTTCTTGTCAATTCCGGTCCCCAGAGCTAGAGACTCAGCACATGTAAATAACCTATTGGAATTTGGAAGTGTCATTCTCAATTTTGGTCCCCTGAACTAGAGCCCCTACATTTGAGTACAAAGCCATAACCTGCTCGTATAAATGAATTAAATTAGTATTAACTATTATTAACCTATACCGCGAGCAACTGAGGTTTGATGATACACAATATAACATTTAACAAACTTTTACTGTTACCAGTGTCAACTGCGGTTTTGTTTGTTTATGGTTCTCTTGTTTTGCCCAATATCTTTGTTTTTTTTTCTCGAATCCATTTGGATAATAGCCACAGCATTGTAAAGGTCAGTTATTGGCATTTGGTTTCAATGTATTCTTAATTGTAAATCGGCAGATGTTTCCAGAGTTTGGGTGCATGATACCCCTGCAATTTACAACATGCATGACGTGCGTCAAGAAGTGATAGTGGGAAGAGAGAAAAAAACGTGATTTTGATCTAACATTCTAGAACAACGTTGGCATTGATGCGATCTAACTGTCCAGAATCATACGGCGTCGTTGTGCTCAGGAGCACGGTAAACATCTCAATAAAATGGTAAACCTCTCCATAAAATTGAGGTCCAGCGAGATGTTTTCAACGTATAATACAAACGAGCCTACTTGCTTGATGAAAACCCCTGAGATCCTTAGATCGATAGTGGTTTTTAACGTGTAAAGGAGAAATCAACTTGGCCTGTTGGTTTCGAATGCAAAATAGTAATTATGTAGGTTCAGCCATTTTTCTTAAAAGACAAAATTTTCATCCGCCACTGTGATGCACTGTTGTCTTCTCCCGTTTGTCCAACCATAGCTGTTTGGACTTTTATAAACATAATTAAATTAAGGTTACAAACAAAATAATTTTAAGTGCATCCTTAGACTATAAGATTGAAGGGTTATAATTTAAGATTGAGGCTAATGCAGTTATGCCATTTGAGTTACAAACTTTAAGTTATATGATAAAATAGAAATGTCTCTACAAACAAAGTGCTCAATTGCCATGACTAATAATATCTTTAAAAGTGTAAAGATAAGGGTCTTGCTAAACAATGCGCCAATGACACTTGTTAATGTTACTAGAAGTAGAAAAATAATTATACGTTCATATCATTTCGTGTCTCGAGAATGCAAAAAGTTACATTTTCCAACAACTTTTTACTGCATTTAATTACTTAAAAAGTGCCCTTAAAATATTGTTTAACATTCTCCTAAAGATAAAATAAGCATAAAATAAGCGTCTCGCACTTCTTTTAGTTTGTGATTTTTGGATATTAAAAGAGAGCTTAAATGCATGTAATAGCCTAATAGGGGTTGCATGGACCAATTGCACAATTAATAGTACTCCATGGCGAGACTCACAGCAAGCTCAATTGCACAAAGCATACGATTCAAACTGGTATTTAAACATGCATTACTGCCTAGTCAAAATCCTTCTGTTCTATTACCTTATTCTATGGGTTTTATTCTACAGGATTGGCCCATGAGGCATTATTTACTGTTTGGGTTAAGGCCAGGGTTTGTTTTTTGCACCATCATACTTGGAGTAATGACAACACCTTATTTCTGAAGACAATGAGAAAAACTCATTTCAAACTCCAAAAAAAATAAAAAAACTCATGCTTAGAAATTAACTTTTAGAAATATTTTTTTTATCACTTCTAAAACTTAAAATCTTGAATTGATTTAAAAAATTTACTTCTTGAAATTAATATTTAGAATATAACTCTCTGAAATCTAATTTTTAAAGTGACTGAAAAATTTCAGAAATACACTTTTAAAAGTAAAATTAAAATGGTATATAATATGTTTTTTTTTGGCAAATATATACGCATCCATTCCTAAACCTTAAACACACACCTATCATAAATTAACTCTCACCAATATCCTAATCTAAATTACCACTGCGAAGGTTCGAACCTTACCTCCAAATCCCAAATCTTAAAGGCTTGGTACATGATCATGTGAACTATTGCCTACTTGTCAATGGTATATACCATTTTGAGTAGAAGTTATTTGGTTCAAATTTTAAAAAATAAAAGAATATAATAAAAAAATGATAAAGAGAGACCATTTCTACGTTAATACAATTAAGAAACGGTTATAGTTACGGTCTTTGTTTGCATGTACAGTAGAAACTCTTTAAATTAATATTCGGTAAATTAATAAACTCTCTAAAATAATAAATTTATCCGGTCCCGACTTGGGCCAATGTAAAAAATTGAAAAACTCGATAAAATAATAAGATAATAATTTTTCGGGAGATCCCTTTATAATTTTCGGTCCCAAGAAAATCATAAATTAATAATTCATAGAAACTGAAAAAAATATATTACACTCTATTGAAATATGATTCAATAGTTGTCTGTTTTCCTTTAAAGTTCAAGTCTATTTGGAGTTCATCTCTAACTTTTCTTATTGCATCCAATAGGTATTTTTGTATTGTATCATAAAGTTGTGAAGAGTGTTCAACGCCATAAGTGCTTCCTTTCGCGTAACAAGCTCCAAAGACACTGTATGTGCAGTATGTAATTACTTAAAAACTTTTTAAATTAATAATTATTAATTTATCAATAAATTAATAACTCTTTAAATTAATAAATTTCTCCTTTAATATAAAGAGTTTCTACTGACCAGAAACAAATCAACAATGTTTCTTTGCACTCAATTAGAACATTTACTAACTTAAATTATTTAAAAAGGTGAGATTATTACACAATTATGTTAAAGTACAGATAAATACTACTCCGTAGTCAAACTGTAGAAAAATAAAGTAATAATTACGGCAATTTTTTCAGATATTCCTGTTTATTATATTTATTTCTTTTTAATTTTTAAAATTACACAAATTTTTTTAAAATTTAAAATTTTATTACATTTATCCTCTAAAGATATTATACTTTATAAGGATTTAAATTCCTTATATTTATCTCCTCTTTAAAAGATAAATATAATTTTAAAAATTAGAAGAAAATAAACGTAATAAATATAAATTTCATAAAGGAAGTTGATGTTTTAATCTACAGGATTAAATTAAACTTTCTAATCTAAATACATTACTTGCACGTAGTAATTAAAGTTCTTATCTATTCACACCATCTTACCCACTTTTTACCACGAACCGAAATTACTCAAAGGCTTGTCTAAGTAGTTTTCACGTTTTTTTCTTTTCTTTTTATATTTACTTTGCCAGCTTGATTTTCCAATTAAACATTTACTCTGAAAACTTCATCATTAGACAAAAATAGGATATATTGGACAAAATATAAAGCTAAATATAGTCAACAGATAATTTTAAGTGTCATTCATACACCTTACTTTCTGCATTTCCGGTGGGTAGTTGGACAAGCTTTCAATGCTTTTTTCAGATCACAATTAACAACTCACAAGCTAACATAAATCACGTTTCCATCAATATTTCCCAATTAAGATAATACATTCATCTAAAAATTACTACTTAAATAAGAATTTTAAAAAGAGTATGAACACCCCAAAAAAAAATAAAATTATATTGACTCACTCACACGTTAAAAGTGGTTGTTTGGTCCAATCTACTTTCCAATCCGTGGAAAAATTGATAGTAGTTCAATTTCTGAAACTCCCTCTCTCTGTATGCTTCTGTCTTTTCCTCTTTTAGAACTTTTGAGTTCCCATAAATTGGTGTTCCTCCCTTTGTTCTTCATCACTTGTGGTTTCTAACAAACAAAAACAAAGCATTGTGTTTTTTTTTTCCTTCTCAAGCCATTTCTTATTATAACTTTATATCCTTATTCTCTGTCGGTGATGGCTGATAATGATTCAGTAAGCAGTGGAAATTACGACGTCGTTTTGAATCTCAAAGGTGATGCTTCCAAAAAATGTGACTCAGGTGTTGAAGACTGCGTCCCTCTTCTGCAGAAGGTGTGTCTCTATACAGAACTCATTGAAATGCTCCGTTTCCTAACCCATTTGGATTCAAAGAAATGAATTGCTGTGTTGTATTTGTTCAAGTGTTGATTCAAGTCTTACATCGCTTATAAATATATTTCTAATAGATTATAATATTATATAATGGTCGGTTTTCTTCTCTGATAAGTAGCTTTTCAGATTGAGTTACACTATATCTAAATTATAATGGTCAAAGAGTCTTCGCTTATGAGACCTAAATTTAAGATTGTGTAATGTGTATAATAAAGTTCAATTTTTTATTTTTTATTTTTTTAGAATCCATGAACAATTTAGTCTATTTTGGAATCAATTTACAAATTAGAGGTTGAAAAGTTGAATAGAAAATGAGAAAAGATGATATGGTTTTGATGAATATATACATAAACAGTTGGTAGCAGAGGTGGTGGGGACATACTTTTTGATATTTGCAGGGTGTGCCTCAGTTGTGGTGAATCTTGACAATGAAAAAGTGGTGACACTTCCTGGGATTTCAATTGTTTGGGGACTCACTGTTATGGTATTGGCTTATTCTCTTGGTCACATCTCTGGTGCTCATTTTAACCCAGCTGTTACCCTTGCTCATGCTTCCACCAAAAGATTTCCATTGAAGCAGGTGAACCATATACTTTCATTAATTTAATATCATCTTTTAATACTATGTTTATATATTGCTAAATTGGTCAAATATATATGTTTTGTCATTTTCCTTCCATACAAGAAAGGCACCATTTTTTTATCCCCTAATTCATAGCCGATTTTGTATTTTTTTTTTTGGGTGCTAAATCTAATAGCCAGCTTTGGTTGAATTGAAATTCAAACACCTTTTTGATAAAAAAAAAAAAAAGAAACAGGATTTCTTAGCCCATTGCCCTTTGCTTTCTCACACTATAGTTTAGTACATGTTTGGCAATACCTATTTCTATTAAGACAACCATTTATCAAAAACCCTCTTAAAATAAGTTGTAACAGACAAGTACTTTTTGTCTTAAATAAATTATTGAATATTCCTTCATTTGGTGACATAGGTACCAGCTTATATAATAGCTCAGGTTCTTGGATCCACACTAGCAAGTGGAACTCTGAGACTTATATTCAATGGAAAGCAAGACCATTTTGCAGGAACACTCCCTGCTGGTTCTGATCTCCAAGCTTTTGTGGTTGAATTCATAATCACTTTCTATCTCATGTTCATCATTTCTGGAGTTGCAACTGATAACAGAGCGGTAATTTTTCCTGTTCTTACTCCCAAAAAGAATAACAAAATTATAATAACAAGTTTCTTGTTGATTTGGTGACCATTTGGTCTTATTTTCTGTTAAAAATTTTGATTAAGATAGGTTCAGCAAATGGGGGTTGGTAAATCACCTTGCCAAACTTTTTGGACCTTGACTTTAAAAAATGTTATTTAAATTGGCTATTTCTGATCACATGGAAATTGCAATAAAACTAAGAAACTTAGTACATCCCAAGGCACATGTGACATGCCATGCTTATCAGAATCTATATTTGAATATTTTCCAAACTTATTTTATTAATTTTATTTATTCATTTCATTTTATAAAATCCTGCAGATTGGTGAGTTGGCTGGACTTGCAGTTGGGTCTACGGTATTGCTGAATGTGATGTTTGCCGGGTATGATTTTATATAAACAATATTACATTATTTAATAAAATTAAAATTTTAAAATACGATCATACCAGTACTAACACACTGAATCTCGTAAGAAAACATGAAACCATTTTGGAAGCATAGTCAAACTTGGAACTTATTTGTGCATGAAATTATTTTTGATAGGCCAATAACAGGAGCATCAATGAATCCAGCAAGAAGCTTAGGGCCTGCAATTGTGCACAATGAATACAGAGGAATATGGATTTATATGGTGGCACCAATTGTGGGAGCAGTGGCAGGTACATGGACCTACACTTTCATTAGGTTCACTAACAAGCCGGTTCGCGAGATTACCAAGAGTGCCTCTTTCCTCAAAGCAGCATGTCACAATGAAATCGAATGATTTAACATCTAATGTTAATGTGTTTAATTTTACATTAGGATAAACAAACATAAAAGTTACGCTTGTTAAGATTAATTCACGTTTATTTTATTCAAATGTGAATGAAACACAAGTCTCAAGAATGTTCATGATTTTCTCTACATTTTCTTATTTTGAAGATCGTCGTGTAGGGTTAAAATGTAAAAAAAAAAAATAGCTAGCTAGTTTAGAGTGACAAATAACCCTGTTATAGAAGAACTAGAGGAATTGGCAAAAATAGATTTTCTTCTGATGGATCGATGAATCAAATAATTGTGATATAGTATGTTTTGAATTACATTGGATTTTGGAAGTTCTTGATGACATGCAAATTTGGATTTATATTGCTAAATTACCAATATAAAGGATTGAATTATATACCAACAAATTTATGAGTGTTAACTGTCCATACTAATAAGAAATTTTTTAAGAGAGCTTTGAACATCTCTAATGGGAGTTGTTAAAAGGAACTTTAACGCTAGAGAAGATTACATGAATATTAGCAACAATTGCTTAAGACTCCAAAAGAGAAGTTCTTACCTATACGCATAAGACACGTTCTATACACTTACATGTTAGGATGAAAATTAGTACATGATTTTTTTAAGTACTTTGGTAACTTCTTTTTTTTTTTTTGTTTTATCGGCAACAGACCAACAGTACTTTGAAACTTAAACAATATGAAGCATTTAATGGAAACACGGGACAAACTATTTTTGTCATGAGTTGATGATAAAAAGCGAAATTGAACAATAAAAAGTTTATCCACAAAATTTTGCAGTGACTCAAGTGGATAAGATCAGATATGGCTGAATTGTTTACTTAGGCTGCATCAAAAACACTATTATCAGAATCACATGAATGCTATGCATTTATACACGAGATTATGCACTTATTTTGTAGGAGAATAGGTGTACCCGATTGGTTTATTACAAACCGTGATCATTAAATTTTAAACACCTTTTGTTATTCCAAAGAAAAACTAAAGGGCAAAGCAGAGGGAGTACTCAGTTTGGTGATATGCTCATCTCAAAACGAGATTACTTTTTGACTTGTCAATTGGTGGATATTATTGATGCACAATAAAATAAAAACAAAGAAAAGAAAATGAAAATAATTTTTTCCTTTTCTTTGAAGGAAATAATATTTTGTAATACGTTTTTCAAATTTTCATTAAAAAATAATTTTTTTCTTTTTAGTTAGTTATTTAATAAAAGAAGAGCAACATATATGAAATATGTTTAGTCTTTTATGTTTTTGCCAAATTCCAAACAAAGGACGGAAAAAGAAAAAAGAAAAGAAAAGATGAAAGACTAGACGGGAAAAATATCTAAGTTAGAAGTTTTATTTATTTTTCAGAAACAATTAGTTCAAGACTATGAGTTCAACTTAACTGTTTGATAAACTCCTGAGTGGAACTTGCTAGTTTACATGTCACTATTGTGCTTAAGTCTCTGTTTCATTCATCAATGTCATCCTTATGCTTTGTGCTACTCATGCTCATTTCTGCATTTCTGACAAGCTTCCTATGATTTTCCTGAGATCACAACACACAAGCCACAAATATCACAGTTTCCATCAATATATCCTATGCAAGATAATAAGAATTTAAAAAGGGGCGTGTAACAGTGTACCCAAAAATAAGTATATTGACATATCAAAAAGGGGCTTGTTTGATTCAATCTCATTTCCTATCTGATAAAAAAACAGTGATGCTGAACGGTATGAGAGTCATTGCTATGACCATTCACAGGAAAAAGAAGATGAAATACATAATCTAATAACAACATAACACGTAGCCTTGATTTCTTTTCGTGCCATATTTTTCCTTCTAATGGTCATTTCCGGGGGTCAAAAATTGAAGTCCAACCTCCGTATCTCTCTCTCTGTAATCTATAAATATGCTTCTGCCTGTTTCTCTCCCGATTCTTCATCGCTTGTGGTATTGGAGAAAGAGACAAAGTATAGCATTCTTCTAACTCTGTTTCATAGCTATATCTTATTTCACTGTCAATGATGGCTGATAATTCAGCAAGCGATGAAAACCAAGACGTGGTTTTAAATGTAAACAACAAATGTGACGACTCAGGCATTGAACATTGCACCCCTCTTTTGCAGAAGGTGTGTCTCTGCACAAAACTCAGTGAAATGCTCTTTTCTAATCCATTTGGACTTAAAGAAATGAATTTTTATGTTGTGTATGATAAAATCCGATTTATTTATTTTAGTTAGATTCCAATATTCCATGAACATAGTCAGTCTCTTTTGGAATCAACATATCGATTATATTAAGCTTGGAAACTTGATATGAGACAATAAAAGAATGATGTGTTTACTATTGATGAATATAGTTGGTAGCAGAGGTGGTGGGAACGTACTTGTTGATATTCGCAGGTTGCGCTGCGGTGGTGGCGAACCTTAATAACGACGAAGTGGTGACACATCCCGGAATTTCAGTTACTTGGGGATTCTCTGCGATGGTATTGGCTTACTCTCTTGGTCACATTTCTGGTGCTCATTTCAACCCAGCTGTTACCATTGCTCATGCTTCCACCAAAAGGTTTCCCTTCAAGCAGGTCAACCACATTTCATACTCCCATTTTAATAGTACTCAGTTGCCTCTGTTTGTCTTTGAATGAATTATTGTTACCCTTCAATTTGATGGTGCAGGTTCCAGTGTATATAGTAGCTCAGATTATTGGATCCACACTAGCGAGTGGAACTCTGAGACTTATGTTCAATGGAAAGGATGACCATTTTGCAGGAACACTCCCTGCTGGTTCTGACCTTCAAGCTTTTGTGGTTGAATTCATAATCACTTTCTATCTCATGTTCATCATATCTGGAGTTGCCACCGACGAAAGAGCGGTAATCTTACCTGTTCTTGCCTCCAAAATGAATAATAGCAATGATAGAGTGACAAAAATTAATTCATTGCTATTGCTTACGTGTTTTGTTTAATGAGAATGATACAGACATTGAATAAGGTGCAATAGAAGATAGATATTTTATTAAAAAGAATAGTTATTTAAAACATATATTACATAATTAGTGTATTTTTAATGAAATAAAAAAATTGTTTTTTTCTTGATTAACATTTGCCTTATTTCATTTTCATTTCTAAATCCCACAGATTGGTGAGTTGGCTGGACTTGCAGTTGGGTCTACAATACTGCTCAATGTGATGTTTGCAGGGTATTTTTCTATCTCAAAACCTAGCTCTGAATATACTATTACATTATTCAATAAAGTTAATTAACATGCTATACCCATTTGGAAGCAAGGTCAGACTAATTACAGCTCATTTGTGGGTGAAATTATATTTGATAGGCCTATTACGGGGGCATCAATGAATCCAGCAAGAAGTTTAGGACCTGCAATTTTGCATCATGAATACAGAGGATTATGGATATATTTAGTGGCACCGATTCTGGGAGCTGTGGCGGGTACATGGACCTACACTTTCATTAGGTACAGAAACAAGAAAGTGCATGAAACTACCTAGAGTCCCTCTATCTTCAAAGGAGCAGGACGCAGAGAAGTTGAATAGTTTAACATCGAATGTTTTCTTTCTTTTTAGATCACCGTGTATTAGGGTTTGGTTATTGAAATTTGGGTTGGGGGGGGGGGGGGGGGCTAGTTTAGAGAGATAAATCAACATTGGTAAATTTGACTAGAGAAGTGTGTATATATAAGTTCGATAAGTACAATTCCTTCTGGGATCATAAGCTACGAGTATTGTTTTGGTAGAGAAATGCAATCGGCACTGAACAGATACAAGAATAACACAACAATATTTCGTTGAATTATCAGCTCCTCACACATCCAAGTCGAAAAATATTATTTTCTTCATTAGCAAAGCAACAGGTTAGCTAAAATTCCATTTATGATATTCTGTATAAATTACAATATACATGACATGTTATTTAGCATCTACAACAAGTCAACAAATTTAACAGGAAAAGAAAAAGAATTAGATGTTAGAATGCCTCTTTAAACATAGATAACATATCAAAACATGCTAGGTTAAAATTTTAGACAAAAACAAACCTTCCTTCCATCATTGTAACAATGTCTAGGAAAAAGCTAGTCTCAACTTTGTGAATGAAGACCATTTAAGGTTGCATGACCACGATCAGAAGCCACCCTTTGCCTTGTTTTAGGTATTATTATTGGTCTACAACACAACAGAACAAAAAGTAACTCAGTGAAGAATGTCATCATTGCAATCCATATAAATATGCTCATCTTCCAAAGCCAAATAATCTTCTTGAAGAAGGGAAGGTCGGAGTTGATAACTAGAGATGCATCATATATTTCAGGAATCCCAGCACCAGGTTGATACTCTGCTCGTTGCTCAAGTGTCACTTTCAGGCACGAAGTAGGTATATCCCCTTCAACGAAACCTCTCATCTTGACATTCAGAGTCTGGGTTTCGGATAGATAGCCAGTTACAAGAGGAGCAATCTTGAGGAAAGTCAGGATTAGGCGGATAGGCTCACTTCTGAATTTTAACATGCAAGGTTGACTTAAGCTTGCAATGGTTTTACCATTATACGATAGGAAATCTACCCTGGTCTATAAAAGAACATAACTCAAAAAACTGAAAAAAAAATCTCAAAAAAGGAGCCTAAATATGATACAAATTACAAAGATATGACAATTTTTACAGCATGCAATGAAAAGATGCTTGAAGAAATCATAACAAATAGTCATTGAACAAATACAAAAAATCCCATTCTTTGTCTAATTGTCTAATTTGTCTAATAAATATAACTATTTTGGAAAATCTACACCCTACTAATATTAAGCATAGCAGAAACAGAAATAACATGCCAAAGAACCACTTTACCTAGAAGTTGAAACTATTATGCAAAGGGGGATGAAATATTTGTCTCTTTTATTAGTTTTATATAATGTCTTCTGACCATGCATCTACCTCACAAAGAATACCCACTTCTAGGAATTTGTTTTAGACGCAATGTAACTCTTTTCCTTCCTTTGTTACATTCTTTTTTAGTTTTACAAAACATACAAAATGAAATGACCACAAAAGTATGCAACTCTTGTATTAATGTGCGTAGTCTCCATTGCACCCTATACATTTAAATTCAGATATGTTGAACAAGTAATGCTACCCAAGACACAGTAAAATAAGGGCTCGTTTGATTTCTCTTTTTGAAAAGAGTTCTCTGTTTTTAAAAACAGAAAACTAAAAAACCCGTTTGACAGTCGAGTTTTCAAAAACAGTTTTCGGGAACAGTTTTTGTTTTTCAGTATTTAAAAACCAAAATATGAAAACATCTAAAACATGTTTTAGATGTTTTCATATTTTGGTTTTCAGTTTTCAGTTTTCTGAATTTACACACAAATTTATATTGAAAACTCCTCTCACTTTTTTAAAAACCGTTTCTGAAAACTGTTTTATAATACAATTTTTAAAAACTAAAAACCAAAACGGTTTCAAACAGCCATAGAAGTTGATGACAAGCCAAATATTGCTTACATTGAAATGAATCAGATAGAGATAGGCACCTGAAAAACCCCAAGATTTCTGTTGTAACCAGACTCTGGCACTCTTAATGAAACAATCACTTGAAGCTTGTGTTTAGAAGGTATAACCCGTTCACCCATCCACTTTTCAACGTCTCTCTCAAAATCTTTCGCACCAACAACACCAGCACATGATATTACAGGCACATAAGCCACAGGATTAAGCCTGGTGTAATTAAAGTTCAAAACTTCCCTCATATGAATTGGTTTCTCCACTATGCACTTCATCAAAAAGCCACTAAAAACAAACGACGAAACCAGGAAACCAAACAAAACGCAACAAACATACATTGACCACAAGAAGCCCCATCCACAACGAAAAGCGACGCTCCAAATTGACTCGTTTTCCTTAAACCATCTCTGACCAAATGGACCGATCCAACCAGCCACAAAACCCCACACTCTGCTCAAAATCCCTATCAATAATTCCTTGCCCCTCCTCGTTGTCCCAAGAGGGTCGATGAAGAACACGCAACAATGATACAAGAATAACAACGGATAAGTCCCAGATACAAACATTAACTTGACCTGAAAAGCTATTGCCTTAATTACCAGCCCCGCGAGGAATTCTATGAAACTCGAAGACGAATTGCTGAGTCGCGGCGACGAGTCAGCTGCATCGTGATTCGTAGCTATTGTTACGTTGGATTCCTCATTTTTCTCTCCGGGCGAGGAAATAATTTGTTGCACTTCATCTGAATCGGGTTTTGCAGCCAAACTCTCATCTTCCTTGAGATTTATATGCCTTGTTTGATGTCGAAAGTTTCTCCTCGCACCATCAATCAAATCGCTCTCGATACACGAACCGGACAGTTCCTTACTGGGAAACGCGCGACGAATTGACCGGCGCCGGATTGTGGTGGCCGGAGAGGGTGGGTTGGGGTGAGAATCTGGAGGTTCGGGTGTAACGGGTTGAGGATCCGAAAGAGTGGAAGCGGAGTCAGAAGGTTCCGGTTGATCTTCGGCGAAACAATAGGGAAGTGCGTCGAAGAAAACGTCGTCGTCTTGATGTTCGGGGCTTGAAATTGGCGGATCCATTCGGATTAAGAGCTCTGGCTAACCTGCAAGGTATATTACGGATGGGTTCGGGTCGGGTGATTTGGATTTAGTACGTTGTCCCTGAGATTTTCCGGCTGTATATTAGTATCTGAAATTTTAAAAATAATTCATTTTAGCTCTATCATTGTCCATTGACATGTTTAACTTTAATTTTTTTATACATAATTTAACTTCAATTTAATTTGGTCTCTAAAATTTGAAAAACAATTCAAATGAATTATTGTATTTATTATTAAAAAATTTAATTTAATTCATGACCGTTCTAAAAAACTTTAATTGGGTCTAAAACTTCAATGCTTTTAATTGTAAGTTAACAACAAAAATTAAATTATATCATAAAACATAATAATGTTAGGACCTATTTTTTTGGTAACATAAAGTGTAGTTAAGGGGTAGGCCTATCCCATTTAAAGTTAGGGCATATCACTAACTTCAGCGAAGATTTATAGTAGAATTTATAAATCGCTTACCAACAGGAACTAAATTCAATGAGATGGGACTCGAACCCATGATCTCAAAGTCATTTTTTTTTTTTTTGTAAAACTAACACTATTAGAATTGCTCTTCACTTGCTTTTATATATATATATATATATATATATATATATATATATATATATATATATATATAAATTGCATTTCACTTTATTATTGGGGCAATCCAGAATTGAATTGGGACCTGTTTGTTTAATATTTAAATTTGGTTAAAAGTTAAAAATATTTATTTTTAATAAATCATTTTAATTTTTGTGCATTAATAATCTTAACCATTAATTTTTTCTTCAATTTGTGTAATTTTCACTTCTCTTTCTATTAAAATTTAAATCAAACAGTCCTTTAATTGTTCCATTGGGTCACCTTTCCGATTTACAATTATTTTGTGAAATAAAAAATGCTAAAAAAATTTATAAACGGATGGGAATGTTTTACAAACAGAAAAATGAAAAAATGTATAAAAGAATATTTTATGGTTTTTGAGGAAAAGACAAAAAAAAAAAAAATAGAGAGATCGGAATGCTTTACAAATATAAAAAAGGAAAAAATGTATAATAGAATATTTTATGGTCTTTTCTTAAGACCAGCAATATTTTTTAGACAAAATTATAATTTTGGTAGCTCACGTTTTGTAAAAAAAATCTCAAACTTGGTATCTTATATTTTAAAAGTTTCAATATGATTTTTTATATTTAAAAATTTTTAATTTGGTTCCTTCCATTATACTATTTATGAATTACTTTTCTTCTATATATTTACCGAGTAAAGGCTCAAAGTGAGAACTAAAATAATTTAAAAATACAACATAAAAGACTAAAATGATTCAAAAAATACAACATAAGGGGTTAAAATAAAACTTTTTAAATATAAAGAACCAAAAATGAAACATTTAGAACATAATGGACTAAATTGAAATTTTGAAACAGACTAATAAAAGAGCATTTCAGCCTGTTTTTTTAAAAAAACAATTCTATTCTAGTTAGATGTGAGTATATGACTATTGCATACAGTTAAACTCTCAGTTAATTATTTAACATAATTATATACTCAAAACTCAAATATGATACAACTGATTAAGTTGGAACTTTATTTTTTGGTGATACTCGTAATACATTATTATGTATTTATAAAATAATAAATATAAATTCAATTAAACAATTTTTAGTCTCATCTGATATCTACGAGTTTTAAATTTTAATACAATTGGATTTTCAGGTTTGCCATCGTTCATGTCCATTATTTCCATGCCCTTAGATCTTAGATGGGCTACTAAGGTGCCACAGTGCTGCTACAAAACCACTCTACTCTAGTTGTAAATACAATTAAACCAGCATTGTAATAGAGCTTCAATTACATTGCATCTGAAGACCAAAAAATAAAAAAAAATTGCATTGCATCTGATGCATTTAATGTTCCTGCAATCTAACCTCACATCCTAGTAATGAGACCATATTTTTCAGCAAATGAATCTTAATTTAGGCCTTACATCTATTAGTTCGTAAGAGATTGCAGTTCTAGGATGCGTATTTCAGTATTTCTTTATGGTATTTTAAAACACTCACTTAAAAGATAAAATCCTGCAATAAGGTGACATGAAAAGATATCCGGCGATACTGAGAGAGACAATACACAAATGACCACGTGTTAAGTTTACTTTCTTGACCTTTTAAGCTCATCCAAAGAATACATATGTCTTCAAATATAGTTTGAGAAATATATGGAAGGAGAAATGTTAATGAACTAACTTGCCTTCTTATCACGTTAGACAACTCAGAAGGTCCCAAGTGACAAGTGACAACTCTAGAAGACAACGGTATCAAGCATCATTCCTAGAGTTTGAACGATGTTGGAAGACATCAAATTTGAGACATGCTCTTCAAGGTGCTTCTTGGCATCTTGTCTTCCCACATTTGCTATCGCAAGCTTTTCTGGGGGCAACTCATCTTCCTCTTGCACAGCCTTGTTGTATTTGACTGCTAAGTTCAGCATTTCCTGCATAATCAAATTAAGTGAGATCCATCTATCGGATCAGCTAAAGATACTAAGTCAGTTCTCAAATCTTAAAACCATCGTAAATCATAAATCATCAATAAGATAAAAATTAAGGAATTGAGTTATTTCAGTAATCAGACAGGTACCAATCTTCCTTACACACCGAACACTTAAATTACCTGAACAGTCTGTTCATTAGTTTTGGAATGTGTGTCAAAATGCTGAAGCGTCAAACCATCAGTCCATTTCTTCTTGTGAAGATTAAGCAGCATCTTCTCCTCAAGTTCATTCTTTCTGTAATTAATGGCTATGGAATAGTAATGCCGGTTCAACCCATGGATCAATGCCTGAAAGGGCAAACAAAGATAGGTCAGAAGCAATTTAAGGATCAAGTGCAAACTAACTGCTTCCAGAAAAGGAGAGCGGGAAAAGTATAGATGTCAACAAAGAAAAAGGGATTAGAGTTACACACTTGAATGGATGGTTTGTTCAGATGCCCAAGATTGGATGTTGTTTGCCTTGGTTCTTGACCAAGCATCATCGTCTGTGGATTGATCAATCGAAAAGCGTCAATCACCACTTTGCCTTTAACACTTTGTATTGGGTCTACAACCACAGCCACTGCACGCTGATTCAAAGCCTCAAAACTCTGCATCCCATAACATAATACACCAGCATGTTCATACTAGTAAAAACAAACTAATAATAAGTAATACCAATACTGCATTAACTTCTAATGCCTATGCCTAGCTGGAAACTTTACCAACAATTCAAAATTCAAGTTTATAAATGGCACTTGGCAGTGCATTCAATGACACTATTTTGAGTTAGAAAGAAAATGGTTTACTTCAACTGATAACTTGGAAACTTCTTATATCAAAATGAGGAGCTCCACTGAACAGAGCAAGCTTGCATGCTCACAAAGAACACTTTCCTGGAATATCAGAAACAAATCTAAGATTTCTTTTGTTGAGTGAACCTTAGATCAGATCTCTTTCTAAAAACAAGGGAGTAAAATAGCAATATGAACCCTGAAAATATATGTTGCTGGCAATTCAGTCCCTGATTTAAACTCTCTGTATGATTTAGTCAAAAAAAATTTACATTACTCATTTCACTCTGCTAAGATAGCACAGAGAATACTTTTCATGCCATCATCTTCTAGGGGAAATTAAGCATGTTATTTTCAGCTATGTCCACCAAAAAGCAGCAAACAACCAAAGCCACATTAGGAACTTAATAAGATTGATAATAGCCTAACTCACAGAAATCATAATCTGAGGGTTTATGAAGCCAATTGACTAAGTTAGATGCTATGATGTTTGTTCACTTGTTTTAATTTCAGGGATCCAAAAGAAAGTGTGAGTGAGTAACCAAATTCCAAAAACAGTGTTCAACAAAATGGTAGGAAACTTGAAGAGAGAACAGAGACAGTAAGAAATATATCCACACCAAGTGATTCACTTAAATCCATCAATGAAAGTAAAGCACTCACTTCAAATTCATGTGATAAAAAACTAGAAAACTAATCAAAATCAAAACTAATCGGGATCATCTGACATACAAGTCATTTCCTTAGGGAAGTAGATACAGAAACAAGATATAGAAACACAAGGACCAGCAAAAATAATTAGATAAACAAATGAGTTTGAACCTGCTGTGTGTTGATATCAACACCGGACAACCAACAGCCAAATCCAGGATGTGAATGGTACCAACCAACAACCATCTCTGGTCTGGAAAACAAGAAGCAAACATCAATACATGAATGAATCAAAGCGAGAAAAAAAAAACATATACGAAAAGAAATACAAATAAAATACCGTCCAGTTTGTTTGAGCATATCAAGCATATTAGTTTGGAAAACGTGATCTACAGCTTCAACACTAACACCAGTGCCACTTTGCGGCATTGCAAAAACATCAACAACACGGACGGTGTACTCATCCACGAACTCCCCCAGCATCAAACCCATCACCTCCATGGGAACCCCAGCTCTTCCTAATATTGATAAAAATAAAAAATTAAGAAAATCCTAATTTTGAAATTGGGCACCCCAAGATTAGGTTAGGTTGAAATTGGGAACTTTACCGTGCTTAAGCATCTTGAGGAGAGCGAGCGAGGAGATGTAGACCTGCTCGGAGGAATCGAGAGTCGGGGAATCTGATGGTGGATGCCCTAGCGCCCCTCCTGCACCTGCGAACATTCGCTGAAGCCTCTCCATCCCAAATCAGAATTTGTTTTCGGATGGGTTTCGGTGAGAGCTGAAATTGAAGATGAAGTTGAAGTTGAACTCATGAACAAGGAAAATGGTTACTTGATGCCTAATTCATCACTTTTTCATTATAATTATAAATTATAATAATTATAATTATAAAGGATAATTTCTGACGTAGTCTTTCAAAATTACATTTATTTTCCAAAAGTTTTTACTTTCATTAAAAAAACTCTTTAACGTTAAATTTTTTTAACTGTATTACTGTACATATTTCCTTTTAAAAAAATAATTTTAATTTTACCATTTATTACTTTTTTTTAATTTATTATTTTTTTATTGAAAGTATAAATTTTAAGGAATATGTGTAATTTTAAAAATCGAAGAAAATAAGCATAATATAGATATATCTCAAGGGTGGTTGATGTAATAATCCCTAATTATAATTATAATCTAATTAGCTAGATCTTAAATTCTTAATCATAAGAAATTATAGTTCTTTTTAGACTTACTTATATATTTTTGACCAAATTAATGGTTTGGTCCCATAACTTTTTTTTTTTGATTTGGTCCTATAATTATTAAATGTTTCAACTTGTAACTTATTTTTTTTGTTTTGATTTAGTCCTATAACTATTAAACGTTCCAACTTGATCCTATAACATATTTTCATGTTTCAATTTGATTCTGTAACTTATTTTTCATCCAACAAATTCATTTTTTTTAACGAAACTGAATTCAAACAAAAACAAAAAGTTACAGGACCAAATCGAAACAGAAAAATAAGTTATAGGACCAAATCAAAATATTTAATAGTTATAGGACCAAATTAAAATAAAAAAAAGTTAGAGAACTGAAACATTTAATAATTATAAGATAAATTAATTGGCCTATATACTTTGTACTTTTTGCATTTTCTCAATTATTTTTTAATAAGCCAAATATTATTAAAGAGTACTAAATATTATTATTAAAGAGTACTAAATATTATTAAATATTATTAAAGAGTACTAAATATTATTAAATATTATTAAAGAATACTAAATATTATAAGAAATACTCTAAAAAAATAAGTATAAAAAATCTCATGAACAATCACTTACCATATCAAAGCATCGCACAATTACAAGAAAGTAAAAATTAGACCCTAGACCACACTTAATGTACTTGAAGAAGCATTAATCACATACACATTAGTGCCGGACCTCACGAAATATAATAAAAGATAAAGTTATAAATTTATCATCTCACCAAATATAGCATGTCACATAAAAATACTAGCAAACATCTGACAAATAACAAAATCATGCCCAAAAACATACTTAAACTTAAACATACTAGTGCACTTCTTCATTGCGAAGATAAAAACACTAGTCTTTGTGTGTAGCCTTTAACCAAACGCATGAGCGCAACTTAATCATATCCAACATCCTATCAGGTTTCAACATTTATTTTTAAAAGTACATCATTTTGTTCCTGCAAAATAATCCAAAGGCACACAAACCAAACTAATTGAAACAATTCTTTGTATTGCCTTTTTTCACTCGTCATCCCAAAAACTGACTACTGCTATTATGGAAAGCTATAGTCACTCTCACCCAGCTCGCCAAAGTGTACCAAAAGTTATAAGTTGTCGTACACTAAAAAACAAATTAATGACATATTCACATGTGTTGACACAGCGAACAACAAACATCTCCTGAAAAGACTTATCTTCTAGCTAGACCTTCCTTGCAAGCCAATCTCTCCAAGCAAAAGTAAAAATTTTTGAGGGCACGTTTGGCGTCCAAAACAAACTCCTTGAAGAAGTTGTCTAGACTATATGTTACGGCTACGACATAAGCTCCAAATCCCATCATGCCTCACCTGTAAAATAACTTGATCCAAAAGTTGAACAAGATCATCTAAACCAAACAAAGAATTGATAATGGATAATTATTAAACTATTTTGTGGATAATTTGAATATATTTTAAATGATATTATATTTATCTTTTAATTAAATTCCCCTAAATTTAGTAAATTCAATACTTATCTTAATTTGAGAGAGAGTTGATTGATTATTTGAGTTCCATCCTTAGACTAATTTAGATAAGATTTGATCCTAAATTATTGGATTGCAGGTAATTAGATAAAGGCACAGAAGATAAGGGTGAAGAAAAGGAAAAAAGATCTGAAGAAATCTTATGTGATATTATTTTATCTTATATTGAGCACAGATAAACCTCTTGGGATCTTTTTAAAAAGCCTCATTCACTAAGAACTAAATGAGTCATCTCTATACGAAATTTAGGTTTTTAGGAAGAGAAAGTGAGACGTTGAGAGATCTATGCTCATCTTTTCTTATATGGCTTTTGTGTTTTACGTAGAGATAGTAGCTTAAAACCCTTTACTTGGGATTAGATGTAACTTGCTGTGTGAATTCTCAAACTCAGGTTCTTGTTTAGGTTAATTGGTTGATTTTCTTTTCTCTGTTTATTTTAGAGTTGAAAGCTTGATCACCTTCTTTCTCTCCTTCTAACTTTTCTCATTGATAAAATTCCTTTTCACATAACCTCTTTTCACACTAAAAAAGACATTTTTTTCCTTCTAAATGTAATTTGGTGGGTTCGGTCACATACTCACATGTTTGATTTGCCCAAAATACTAGGTGGATTGGGTAACATATTTACATGTTTGATTTTTTTAAAGCCCAAGTGAAAGTGATAAATTTGTGAGCCAAAAAAAGCCTATATACACACCTATGCGGGTACCCGCATAACCCGCGGGACCGCGAATTTGACCCATTTAGCCTGCAGATAAATGGGTCGATCCGTTTAAACTCGCATGGATAAACGGTCCAAATTTTTTGTAACACAAACCCGTGTAACCCGCTAACTCGCAGATCAATCCACGGGCCCAATGCATATACCCAACTCTATTAGGGGCTGTTTGGTTTGCATTTTCATTTTCTGTTTTCAGTTTATTTTTTGTTTTCTGAAATTTTACAAAGGAAAAACTGAAAATGCTGAAAACAGAAGTTTTCAGCATTTTCAGTTTTTCCTTTATAAAATAGAAAACAGAAAATGAAAATACAAACCAAACAGCCCCAACTGAGCATGTTTTATTTCTCTTGATTGAGGTCTTAAGCCTTGTAAATGATAAAAAAAAAAAATCTCCAAGAGAATTAGCTTCACCCCACCATAATAGAGAGGTGGTGTTCTCAAATCTAAAATCCACCATAAAAATACTGGTGATTTTAAAGTGGGGTAAAAAAAATTAGGGATTATGTGGTCACTTTACCAAAAATAAAAAGTATAGGATATTTTTAGAAGAAGATGATTTTTTAAAAATATTTCATACTTTCTAAAAATACTTCATATTTTCTATTTTTAATAAAATGATCACATCATCCCTAATTTTATTTGCCCCACCTTAAAATTACCCTAAAAATACATGTGCCTAAATTTTTTTTGAAAATAAGCGTTAGACAGAACTTTCCTCTTAATTAATTTACTGATAATTGATATTTGATTAATCGATAATTAAATGGAAAATCAAAAGCAACTTCCCAACGTTGGATAAATACAATAACAAGAAACAAAACTAATACTATTTGAATTATTTAAACAAAAGTTAATATCCAATATATCATTTTTTTTCTATGAATAATGTTTTAGTAAATTATAATATTTGAAGTGTTATTTTCTTAAGAAAGTGTAATTTACTAATATATTTTTGAAAATGAGTAATAATGTCATAGATAATAGCATGTTTCTATTTGTCTTTTATAAACTAACATATTAATAAGTATTAATATATAAAGGATATTTATATCCGGTGTAATATTGCACATGTTAAAAATTTTATAATGAAATTTTTTTATTCAAAAGTAAAGCATTTAAAGCATAATAAACACAAATCTAATGAATTCTTAGGAGGCGTGTGTTTCAAGGTTTGAAAATACATTCTCGAGTATCTTATTCTTAGAAATACATTCCTGTGTATTTTATTCCAGGAATATATTCCTGTGAATATCATTCCAAAGTATTTTAACTAACTTATTTGGTTGATAATTATTATTCTTGGGAATATTTTATGAAATTCCTAGGAATGTTTAAAATGTATGTTTGGTGTATAACAGAGAATATAAATTGTAATTATCAAAATATCCTTATTGTCTCATGTCTTGTAAAAATTATTTCTAATAATATAATTAGTTTAAAAAAAATAAATAACATCAACTAATCAACTAATTATTAAAAAAATTAGTTCGACTTTTTTATATTAAATCAAAATGACTTTTATCACTTAAATTTTTTATATGTTACTAAACAATTTTAATTAAAATGAGGAATTAAATCATAGTTTTACAAAATATATGTGGTAATTTATTTAAAACAGTAAAGGATATAAAATATTTTTTAACCCAAGTCATAAAATGTATGTCCAACCTCATACTAATAATTTGAAGAGCAGATGTTAATTAAGTAATTAGCATATTAATAGTATAGCGAAATAGAGGGAACATAAAAACTTTTGGCGGGTAATTGGGAGGGTAGAGCAAATTGGAGGGAGCATAAAAATTTTATGAGAGTAATTTTAAGACTTAGTAAAAAAAATTTGTTATCCAAGTCATGAGGATGTAGATACCCACCTTTTTAGTGGAAATGAAAATCCATAAAATCATGGGAATATAGATTCGTGAGAACACAATTTACCTGGGAATATTTTTTTATTATTTGCAACCAAACGTGAGAATGTTCATTTTCAACTTAACATTCTCAAGAATGTTGTTATAATTCGTGAAATATGTAACATCCTTATTATTTTTATATAAATATATTTTAAAAAAAACAAATAAAAAAAATGGAAGTGGCGCTAAGCACGGTAATTTGTTTAAAAAAAAAAGAAATGGGGAATACTACACTAGGCCACTATATGACCTTTGCCTAATGATAATATATAAATACATCTATCATGAAGGGAGCATCAGCATATGACTCCACTACACATTCATTATTTAGAAAATAATAAATAATGATGGAAACATTTGGTAATGAAAGTTGAAAGTACGAAATTACACCTCATAAAAGTTCAATTATTCACAACATCATCATATCATGTTACGGTGAGATGCAATCATGGAATAGCATTGCATTAATAAAATATATGAGTTTATTCTACTAAGTTGCCTATATAAATCCTAGTTCTTGGAAGTAGTCTAGGAAACTTATTTCAGTCATATACTTATTCTCTCCCTCAATTTTGTTATTCTGCGTGTACGAGTTACGACATGTGAACACAAATTATTTGAGTGTTATAATTAATATTAAGCAAGGAGCTTTCGAGACACTAGTTTCTCAAAATTATTTCTAGAAGAAATCAAGCAAATACCCGAGGTAAGGGGGGGATGTTAGTATACATGCAAGTGGACTAGTAGCTATATTAGAGGTGTTATATTTGAGAGAAACCTTAATCTCTCGTTATTATTATATTATATAAATATTGTTTATATAATATTTATGTGATATTATTGCTATTACGATTACTCTTTCTATACGTTTATGATTTATTCAAGAAATTATTTAATTGATGATATTTGTTATAATGGGTATTAATAATCCTTGTATGTTACTTCGCTGTGATTGGTGAAATTACAGATTATCCTTATTGGCACTAAATTCACCATGATTGGTAGTAGAGTGTACCGCTGGGGTGTTGCATACAGTTAGCCGATATGAGATGTGATATGACATTGTATGGTACCTAGGATGAGTGTTGCATACATATGGACAAAGAAGATGTGATATGACATTGTATGGTACCTTGGATTGCGGGCACATACTCCTAATCATGTGTGTGTAATTTATAGAGACTATTCATGTATTTGATTTCTGGAGAACGGAAGATTAATAAATATTCATTCTAAATGAATGATTTATTAATTAATATCAATTATGTGTGGTTGATTGATAATAATTATGTATTTGATTTCATTGAAAATTATTATTCGTGAAAGATTGATAAATATTTATTTGGATGATTAGTTATTTATTAACTATATTATTGTGCGTACTTTTAATATAGTTATTATCTCCGTTTAAATTGTGTGTACACTACTCACCCCTATGTTTTTTTGTGACTATATGAATTATAATATATTATTAGATTAAGACGATCACATCATGATCAACGAGGAGCTAGTCGAGGAACAGTAGATCAATGATACCTATTTGGTTGTTATTCTTATCAACCAATTGGATTTAGAAGTTGTTGCGTGAAGGGAATAATTGAATACACTCACGTGTTCAATATACTATTTTATTTTGTATTAAATAAGTCTAAGCTGAGACGTTGACATCCTGGTCAAATGAGTATGTTATAACTATTTGATATTTTTGAACTCAGTATGTATTAATTAAGTATTGGATGGTAGTTATTGATAATTATATTTATGGTGAATAAATTATATCTTTTTATAATAAATACAGTTTTGGTAGTTGGGTGTCACAAAATAAACACGCCCTTATTTCTTATACAAACTTTCTAATTCTAAAATTCTTAACTTGTATAATGTGCAATATTGTATAAGTTAAGAAACTAAACCTAGAAAGAAAACATAACATTAATTATATGTGAAACACACTTACCTTTTTTTTTTTTAACAATTTTTTACCTTTAATTTCTTAACAGGTATAATATTACACAGGTTAAAAAAATCCATAAAATAATTATATGCTAATGTACTGTAATTATTTTACCATTCAAATTATGGTAATTTTTAGAAATAAAGTATTTATGATTACTTTATTTTTTAATAAGTGCAATTTTTTTATATTTAAATTTGAATTTTGTATTCTCAAGGAGAACTAAACTACGCCTATTTAATACTGATCAAACACATTGGGTATTATAATGTAATTTTGATTATGCAAACTCTATTTTTCAATATTTTTAATAGTGCAATAAAGACAAAAATTAAAATGATATACTTTTCTTTATCCCATTTTTATTATTTCTTAGGGTTTGTTTCATATTTGTTTTCAAAAATAATTTTCTATTTTTAAAAATTTAAAATTAAAAAAATTTATTGATCAAGTTAGTTTTTGAAAATAATTTATGAGAAGATTGCGTGTCTTTTACTTTTAAAAACTAAAACTTTGAAGCATCTAAAATTTATTTCAGTTTTCTAAATTTTTATATAAATTTTCATAAAAACTTCAGTTTTATCTTTTTGAAAATAATTTAAAACTATTTTTATAGTAAAAAACTAAGAAATTAAAATGAATCGGCCCTAAATATTTGGGTGGTACTATGCCATCACACACATTTAACGGTGTATCACGCAGATTTTTTTTTTAATTTTGTCGTTCGTCCGGAATTTATTTATACTTTTTTACTAAAACAAATCCTTGTACAACGTGAATCCACATGGAACATAAGTTCCGTTTTTCAATGTAAAAAACGAAACATAAGTTCTGTTTTGTTTTAAAATTTGAATCCCTACTCGTCCAGAACTTATGTTTCATATGACTCGGAACATAAGTTTTGTTTTTTTACTTTCCACCACGGCAGAGAAGGGTGAGCACAACGGAAAAGGGTGAAAGAGCGAAGTATTTTTAAGGAGAGTGAAATGAATGAGATAAATTCAAACCCTATTCTATGCAAATTAATGAAAACTGAAAAAATGGAACTTATGTTCTGAGTCATACGTAACATAAGTAGAGATTCAAATTTTAGAATTAAACGAAACTTGTGTTCCATGTGGATTCACGTTATACATTGATCTGTTTTAGTAAAAAAAAATAGAACATAAGTTCTAGGCAAAGAACAAAATAAAATAAAATAAAATAAATCTATGTAATGCACCATTAAATATGTGTAGTGGACATAGTACCACCCCAAATAGTAAATATTTTCAATTCACAATTCTCTCACTAATTTCAACCAATTTCTATCATTTTATGGTCTCAATATTTTTTTTAATTTTTTATTCATAAAGCCATTAAAATAACGTCCCTTTTTTTAACATGTATAATATTATACATATTAAAAAATTAGAAGTGAAAACATTATATGGAGTAAAATAAATATTTAATAAATTTTAGTCCTATGTTATAATAACTACTATATTTGTTTATAAAATATTTTAATATTTAATTTCTTAACCATACAGAAGTTGAAATAACATTATCTCTATATTTTGTTGGAATGAAAAAAATTAAGAATAAAAGAAGATTACGAATAATGACCTAACTTCTTTTATTTAATTGTAGAGTTCTTATTTTTCTCTTCCTATAATTTTCTTCCATCATATTTCTCACGGTTCTAGTTCTCTTCAAACCAAACACATGGTAGATTATTCCATATCCTACTTGATCTTGTCAAAAAATGACAACGGAACAATTTGTTAAATGACCAAAAATTCATCAGAGAATTTCGACTGTTCTCTTATTTCGCGTCACTGGCTGTTAAAATGTCGTTTTCATTTTCACATTCATAGTCACAGAGTCTCTTATCGTCCAATCTCCATTACTCAACTCCTGTAATAGGAGTAGTACTCTATGATAGTAATTTAATGCACAAAGTTCAAGGAAAACAAAAACCAATTTAATGTAGGAAAAGAAAAATGCATTTAGCCAATAATGTAATATGTAGTGTCAGGGTCTTTGACCTGGAGTGCCATTATTCCTGTAGCCATCTTAATTTTCCAACCTGTGTGTTCCTGTAACTCAAACTATGTACGCCATTTGCTGATATTTGAAGCAAAATCAGCCCCTTTTCAACTTTAGGGTCTAAACTCTAAACACAATCTCGTGGTTCTTGTTATTTCTCAGGGCAACATGAAGGTTGTTAGCTTCTCTGCTTTCTTAATTCTTGCACTCAGCGGCTTTCACTTGCTCAGAATTTCAGAATCTAAACTGCCCCAAGAAGAAGGTAACTTTAAATAGTTCATATTTCCACATTTGAAAGTACATATTGTCAATTTCTTAGCTGCTCAAAGAAGGAGGAATATTGGACCAGCTGAAATAATTAGTTCAGGAGACTTGAGTAAATCTCTGTTTTAGTAGGCTTAAATTGCATTTCAAAACCCAGTTCTAAACTTTTAACCTATCTGCCTTTCTTTACGAAATTCAAGCAATGAAATGTGTTATTGGAGGCGTCTCGTACAGACCACAGAGTTTTTAAAAATAGTTTATAAGAATAAAGTTAAGTTTATCCATTTGTAAAAATAGCTTATATTAGTACTTCATTGTGCATTTGGAGTTTATAGATTTTTTTAAAATAAGTTTCATGGAGAAATTTATTAGGACAAACTGTTCTTTAAATTATTCTAGTAAGTTTATAGTCAAACCAATAAATAAACTCTTATTTGATAAGTGTTTAATGCATCCGTGTTTAATTAGGTTGTTTACCAAAAATGCACCCGTTATCCGGTTCTTAATTTTGCATATATAGAGATTTCTCAGGAAGAAATGGAAAGTTAGATATGAAAGTTGTATCTCTAGTTGAGGAGAGTAATTTAGAAACTCCACTCTATGAAATAGCTAACATTAGTAAACCTGGATGAAAAAATTTTCAGCCTTGTAAACTAATACATGATCAGTTAAGCTATCTGTCATGATTCTAAGAAATATTATTTTATTATTTAATAAAAGTTTATGGCTGGTAATCCGTTATTTTCTATCAACTTTCATTTCCTTACTTGAATGACATTTAAAAAAATATTTTCCTTTTGGTGGACTGGTAGATGTCAAGACGATATTAGACTCACATTCCATCTTTGCTGTGTCCTATTTATATGAGTTATATGAATGAACACTCATGTTTACAGTGCTTATGTTTACTTTCTTATGATTGTTATTTAGTTGATGCTCTTAAAGAAATTGTCAGTACAATGGGTGCGACCTATTGGAAATTTGATGCTGATTTCTGCGAAATCGAAATGGTTGGACTAACGCAAGAACCGCCTGCTGAATCAGACAAAAGCATTGGTTGTGACTGCAATTTTGAAAACAATACTGTCTGTCATGTTGTGAAGATGTATGGCCAACCGATTATTTTCTTTTCTCTTTTCTTAAATTATTGCTTTGTGGGTTTTCTATGTATAATCTCTTAAACTTCCTGCTTCAGTTATCTAACTAATGTCAACAAAAAATTCTAAATAGATTGATATAATTCCTAGCCACAACATTTTTAAGAAGCCTATCAGTACTTTATGCATCCTTTATAAGATTGCTGAACAATGTTTCTATGTTTAGGACTCTCAAGCGCTTTAGCCTGCCTGGCATACTCCCACCTCAACTGGTCAAGCTACCTTTTCTACAAGAAGTGTATGAGCAACTCAATTAAGTTAATTTTTGTTTCTTGTTAAAACTGCTGTGATGGTTTCCACAACTCGAATTGATTTTATTCCTTATATAACCATTTAAATAGTAGTTCAGTGAATCTTTGATCTTAGTACTTCCAAAATATTTCCTTCTGTTGACAGAGATTTTGCTTACAATTGCTTCAATGGTACAATTCCATATGAATGGGCTTCAATGAAATTAACTTCAATGTGAGTCTGAGTCATTTCCGTAGTGTGAATTTGTGAATAAGTTTCGTTTTGTTATTCTTATTTAATTATTTTGTATTGATTACATATGTCATAATGCAGATCTCTTCTTGTCAATCGCTTATCGGGGGAAATTCCTAAGCATCTAGGAAATATTACTACTCTCACATACCTGTATGTTTCAAGCTTTAATTTAATTCATTCATATATGTTCTGGACATATGTTTATTGAAGTCCTTAGAAATACTTTTATGGTCTCATTTTGTTAGTGAGATGTTTTTCATTCTCACTCAAATCTGTGAATTTGCCTTATCAAAATTCCAATTAGGATGCTTGAAGCAAACCAATTTTCTGGTGTTGTTCCGCCCGAACTTGGGAGTCTAATCAACTTGCAAACCTTGTAAGACATCCTGATTCTGTTTCTACTTTTTCAATTTTGAATATGAATATTTGATTTTTAGACTCTCTTGAAGCAGAGTTATCGTTTATTCTGGGTTCTGACTATTCGTTTTCTGCAATGTTAATACTGAAGGGTGTTGTCATCCAATCAATTGACTGGGAACTTACCTCCGGCACTTGCTGGGTTACGAAATTTGACAGATTTGTGAGCTTTGGTTTTGGTTCCTTCTCTTTAGAAGCCAACTTCTTAACTTTTTGAACTGTCATCTCATGTATGCTATTCATTGTCACATTGCAGTCGGATAAGTAATAACAATTTCACTGGAAAGATACCAAATTTCATACAGAACTGGCAACTTATCGAAAGACTGTGAGATTCTAATATTTTTTCTTTCAAATAATTCAATGGTTATTTTTTTGGAAAGTATTGAATCCAATATTATTTTCAAACTTCATGTTCTTATCAATTTAAAATGTATTTAGAGAAATGCATGGAAGTGGACTAGAGGGGCCCATTCCATCAAATATATCTCTCTTGAAGAACTTAGTTCAGTTGTGAGTATATTATCCTTTCAGTTTTACTTTATACAATGCATTTTTACTGCTGCATTGTGTGTCATATTTATAGTTTAGCTCATGGTAGCGCATATTTATGCAGGCGAATCAGCGACATAGAAAGTCCTAGCCAGGCTTTTCCTTCTCTAGGCGGCATGATAGCCCTTACTACATTGTATGTAGACTGCTACTACTCAAAAAATATTTTATCATGTTATGTTTATAAATGTGAATCATTCTTGTTCTTTAAATGATCTGCCTGAGGGTTGATGTGTTCAGTTTCGTGTTTAAGGGTTTTAAGGAACTGTAACCTGTCCGGGGCGATACCTTTGTACATCTGGGCAATGTCAAATTTGGCGGTTCTGTAAGTAAGCATGTGATGATCCTGTGCTATGACATGCTAACTCTGCTTCTCTGTATTGATAAGAATAAGCTTATTCCTGCCAAATGATGTTGGAGAAAAGCTTTTCATATCACAATACTATAAAAAATATTAACTGTCTAATTTAATGAAATTATTTTCTGATTGAGATAATGTAATAATGCCTTTGTTTTTTGAAAATTAAACTCCTTGTTTTTGAATATTTTATGATAGGGATGTCAGTTTTAACATGCTGGTTGGGGAAATTCCGGCAATCATAAGTGCAAGGCGTCTAAGATTTATGTAAGCATCTCACTCTAGATTATTGGTTGACACATGAAACTTTAATTGACATATGAAAGCATACAGTTTAACTGAATTGAGATAGCATTCATCTAATTTTCATGATCAGACATCTTCTTTGTTCCAGAACCTTGTTATACATGTCATTCTTAATGAAATTGAATAATTGCTTCAATACAATGAATTAAACAGTTTGGCTTTGCTTTTGTTAGCTACCTAACAGGTAATATGCTTAGTGGAAATATACCGAAGTCAATCCTGAAGGATGGAAGTAGCATGTAAGTTTCTTGGCAGTTCAGACGTTTTTATCTTTATTCTTTCACTGTAAGCAAGGTTGAAGTCTTGTACATTTGAAAACTGAAATGTTTAATAAAACTCTAATAGCAATTGCAATATGTGCTTCTGATGTATTGTTGGACTCAGTGATCTTTCTTACAACAACTTTACTTGGCAAGACCCTGAGCAACCTGCTTGTCAGGACGACATGTAAGAATTTGAAAAAACTTTCCCATTATCTTTCCTTTATATTTTCAAGCTTCATTTATATTTTTCTAAACTGAAATTTGTTTCATATTGTTTCACTTAGTAGGAACTTGAATCTAAATTTGTTCAGAAGCACGACGAAGGAGAATAAAATGTAAGATACCCTTCTCTAGTTTTGGTTAGACAAGCGACCAACTGAAAAATGATTTATTTGCAAAAACTAATTGGCATGCTCCATGAGGAAAAATAAGTTTTATACTAATCATTTTCTTGACATATATTTATATTTTGCCATTTTAATTAATGGGAGAATATTGCTTATCCAAAAAAAGAAAAAAAGTTGATGGGAGAATGTTATGGTGATAGATGATAAGATTTTAAAAGATATTAGTATAAAACTTCTCGAGAAGTGATAATAACATATCCTTCAACACTCTTTTCCTGATCACTATCTATTATTGAATGAATTTTGTATTATTTAAACTAAATAATCTATATTAAAGAGTGTGTTAAAAACCAGTTTGCCAAAGAGTGTATTACTAACATTCTTCAAACTTGTTTAGGTTCTAAGTACATATACTAATTGAACTGTTTTGCTATTGACAGAGGGGAATATGTACCTTGCTCAAAGAATTTCAGCTGTCCACGCTGTAAGTATATATTATTCTGAATTGCCAATATCATGGGCTGCCTGCAGTTCGCTTTTTTTTTTTTTTTGGCAACTATGCATGTACTAAATCTGTTTCCAATCATATAATAATTTTATAATATATCATATATCAATCACAGAAAATGTTACTAATACTTGACTAAATTGATCTCTGTTGAAACATTTAAAATATTATCACTTTATCAGTTTATCATTCCATAAATAATATCTCTTATTCTACTCATTAGAGATATTATGAGCTAATAATTAAAAAGAAAAACTTAAGTTTCTATAACAATAACAAATAAATTATTATTTTTCTTAAATGACAAATAAATCATACTCACAGTTTCTTAGTTTCTTAATAATCTGTCAGATTCAAGCTGTTTTCTTGTTGATTGTGGCGGGAAAGACGTAAATGTAAAAGATGATAAAGGAGAAAATCTTTATGTGGGAGATGGAGATGTTCAGGGTGGAACTGCAACCTATTTCTATAATTACAATGATCACTGGGGATTAAGTAGCACTGGAGACTTCATGGATGATTTCCAACGCCAGAATATTCGCTACACTGTATCTCTGCCTTCTTCAAATATGCCTCAATTATATAAAACAGCACGTGTATCTCCAATTACTCTTACTTATTTCCATAACTGTATGGAAAATGGAAACTATACTGTAAATCTCCACTTTGCTGAAATACAGTACACAAATGATAATACATATGGAAGTCTTGGGCAGCGCATATTTGATATCTATGTTCAGGTGACCTGTTAAACTAACGCATTTTGCTTTAATTTTGAAAAGACGAAACTAAATGCGTTGACTTTATCTCAGGAGAAACTGATCCGCAAGAATTTTAATATAGAGGATGAGACCAAGGTTGCTGAAAAACCGTTGGTAGTTCCTTTATACAATATCAGTGTCACAAATCATATCTTGGAGATTCGGTTTTACTGGGCCGGCAAAGGGACAACTAGAATTCCTGATGTTGGAGTTTATGGTCCCCTTGTATCAGCACTGTCAGTGGCATCTGGTGAGTACTAGATGGGGAAAGATCGGTGTATACTTATTGTATTCAAATTCAAATATAAAAGGTTGCATCACCACTTTTTGCGGAATCTACCAGACTTCAATTATCTCTAGCTTATACTACTATTGCTGATATTAATAAATGGATGCCAGTAAGGAAAAAGAACCTGATGAAATAGTAGTTCTGTTCTCATTTTTTGTTTCTTATTTATCACTCTTCATATGCCTTTCTCATCATTTTAAACAAGATCAAGTGCGATCTTTATGACCACTTTTTAAGTAGCATTCCTTGTACTAAATATTGTTTATTTATGTTAACCAAAGAAGGCATTTTATAGTTTTGATAACAATTTTATGATGGCTGGTGCTGTCCAAAATTTTGTATCATACCTTTATGTGCTTTGCCAGAATCTGGAATCTGCTCAAATGGAGGAGGAAAGAAGGTTTCTGTTCCTATAGTCATTGCAATTGTAGCTGGGGCTCTAAGCTTAGTGCTTTTGGTATCTGGACTCATTTGGTGGAAATGCTTTCTCAAAGGGAAACAGCGGAGGAAAGAAGGTGAACCCTTTGATGGTATTAAATTGTGAAGTTTGCACAGCCTAATTAGCTTTGGTTTGCAACCAATATTTTTGTGCAGTGTTGATAAGCCTGGAGTCTTTATTTTTTACATGGTCAGGACTTAGAAAGATAACTACCAAGTCTTTTACATACAAATTTCTCTTGGCTAATGTCGACAGGTACGAAAAATGAAGATACTCAGGCGGGTAACTTTAGCTTGGAGCAGATCAGAGCTGCCACTGACGACTTCTCTTCTGCTAATAAGATTGGGGAAGGCGGTTTTGGTCCTGTATACAAGGTCTTTGGATAGCTTTCAAATATCTTTATTTCATTGAAATGGAGTTCTCTGTTTATGCCTGGCATGAAGGATTTCTGATGATTTCAATAATGCAGGGCCAATTGCCTGATGGTACATTCATAGCAGTCAAGCAACTATCATCAAAATCACGGCAGGGAAATCGTGAATTTATTAATGAAATAGGCTTGATATCTTGCATACAACACCCCAATCTTGTAAAGCTTCATGGATCTTGCACAGAAGGGGAACAGCTTTTGTTGGTATATGAGTACATGGAAAATAACAGCCTTGCCCAAGCTTTATTTGGTAAGTCATTGATTTTCCATGAATTTCTTGTTATTTTACACATGAAGTGGTCATATAAGAGAAGCTCAAAATGAATAATGTCATATATTGGGGGTGTTAACTTTCATGCCCATGTATAATTTAATTTTTTGATTATTGGAAGGGTGAGTAGAAGGTTTAATTATGAATTGATGCAAATGTGCTGTATCATATAGGCTCTTCATGTTTTGCAGGGAACGGAAGGAAACAAATTAAGATGGACTGGCCCACAAGGTTTAGGATTTGTGTTGGCATAGCAAAAGGTTTAGCATTTCTCCATGAAGAGTCAAGATTCAAGATAGTGCACAGAGATATCAAGGCTTCTAATGTGTTACTAGATGCCAACTTGAATCCAAAGATATCTGACTTTGGTCTGGCTAAGCTTCATGAAGATGAGAAGACCCATATCAGCACCCGAGTCGCTGGGACTATGTAGGTTTCGTTTGCACAAATCTTTAAGATCTAAATGATATTTGAGCACCTAAATTTCAAGCAATCAAGTTTTTCTTCTTTCTTTTCCCTTTGCAGAGGATATATGGCACCAGAATATGCATTATGGGGCTATCTTACATACAAGGCTGATGTTTACAGTTTTGGAGTTGTAGCCTTAGAAATAGCTAGTGGGAAAAGCAATAACAATTATTTACCAGACGATGGAAGTGTTTGTCTTTTGGATTGGGTATGTTCAAAGCTTCTTACCTTTCAAAAAAAGAAAAACCTCCATTTCCTAGTTTTAGTCACAATTATTATTCATATTGCAGGCATGTCAGTTGCACAAAGACCAAAACTTTGTGGGGGTGATTGATGAAAGGTTAGGACCAGGAATTAATATAGCAGAAGCAGAAAAGGTAGTGAAAGTAGCTCTGCTATGCACAAATGCTTCTCCATCACTAAGGCCTATAATGTCTGAAGTGGTAAATATGCTTGAAGGAAAAGCAGATATTCCTGATATGATCCCAGAACCAAGTGCATATAATGAGGATTTAAGGTTTAAAGCCTTAAGAGATCTCAGACAATATCAGCCAAAGCAGAGTTTGAGTGGAGGCCACAGCCAACATTCAATTACACATACATTCACCTCAACATCTGATGGTATTGTTGACACGACTTACATTGACGGTCGCAGTTAACAAAAGTTAGTTTTCCCTTTCAACAAGTTAAATATGCCCGCGGTATCTTTGCCAGATAGCATCGATAGCACCAGATCTTAAACGTTGAAATTTTTTACCATGTACTAACCATACCAAATGAGAAGCAATACACACCTGCATGGAACTTTCTATTATAGTAACTTGTGTAGTTTTCTGCTTTCTTCACAAAGGAGCATTAGGAAATTCTTTTATTTTTCCTGTTCTACTTTATTGCTATAAATGAGGTCATTTTTGAATCATAAGTTTTTGTTATATCTTTATTCAATCCTATGTGGATCCATATGTAGGACAAGGAAAGTTACCTGCTGAAAAGTATGGAACTTTGCCATATAGAAGAAGGTGTTGGGATTAAGAATCTGTAAATATTTGTATTTATTCTGCTTTCAAGTTAATATAAGTATGGCGTTGCTCTGTGTATTATGGGCAAGGGGCGTCGTTTTATTAGTTTGTGCATAGTTGTAAATCTTAATTAAATTATTAACCTTTTTGGTTAAACCCTCTGTTAGTAAGTTATTCGTTAGTTCATTTTAGTGCTGCGCACTCTTCATAAAAACCAAATATCAGAAGCGGTGTTTTTTTCCTGGAAATTTCATCTGAAAGATACAAGTGAGGGATGTATTTAATTAGAAGCATGATTTGATAAGCTAGAGCTGCTATTTTATTGCCTTTCAAAAATATGTAATTAGTTATAAAAGTTTTAATTAATGTTTCTTTAATTTCAACTCGATCTTGCTTGAAAACATAATGGAGCAAGATATGTCATGTCATGATAATAGGTACTAGTAAGTTTTAATATTTTTTTTTTTTCACTTAAGTATATTTTATAGATGATAGCATATCAAAATGGACAGATTGTTAAAGTGAGTACACCATAACAAATTATTTTCTATGTATACTATCATAATTCAAATTCTTACCGACATGCTTAAAAGATTTAATTATTTATTAATCGTGTGTTAGTTGGTAGTAAATTTTTAAATTTATTCCACGTTCCTCGTGATTATGATGCATAGAAAAGTTAAAATGTTACTATGTGAATAAAATTGTAAGAAAAACTGCAAGTAAAATGATTGTTTTTATGCGGGGATTGAAACTGAATACTTAAATAAGCATATTCTTATGTAATCATCTTAACTATACGAAATATATAAGATATATTTGAATTGACTGAAAAAGAAAAGGTTTTTCTACTGTTTTTTCTACCCAAATCCTGAAAATTATGAAAACGGATAAAAAATTAATAAAGACGAAAAAAATAGATCAACGGCATCAAACTAGAAACTTGGTTGAGAGTAATTTACGAAAGGTGAACTCATAGTGGCACACTTAAAACTCAATTAAGTAACGAAGGAAGCTCAAACTATTTTACAATGCTTCTGACTCAAGTCAACTTCTCTTCTTCTTAGTATAGTATTACTTCTTACATAACATAACTATAACCATATTTATATTTATATTTTATATTATTATAACAACAAGTTGTGGAAGCAAACTAGGCGCCCCCACGTTGCAGAGCCACGCCGGCAAGGTCATCTTTAAGAATATCAACAACAGCACCGGGTGCCTCCGTGAAACGTTTCACCCCAAACTCCGACGAGTATGAATGTCCCAAGTGTGCCAAACAATCAGCCGCACGATTCGATTCTCTCAATATATGCGAAAACTCCACCAACCAATCTCTTCGAACAAGAGAATTGATCTCAGAAACCAATTGAAAAGCAGGATCAGTAACCGCAGGGCAATTCCTAACCAGAGTAAGAGCATTACCAGAATCAATATCCACCTTCACCTTCCTACACCCAATATCCCATGCCAATTTCAATCCATGAACAACCCCCCAGAGTTCTGCTAACGTCACCGACGTGGCACCTAAGTTCACCGTGAAACCGCCTAAGAAACTTCCTCCGGCGTCTCGAACAAGACCGCCACAAGCAGCTCCGCTATGATTGTTCCGGCGGTTTTCAAACACCGACCCGTCGGTGTTCAGACAAACCCAACCGTTGGGAGGAGATCTCCACGTGCACCATATAGGAACCTTCACCTTCGAATCACACGTATTTGACATAGTATTATCTCCTCCGAAACATTTTTCCAATTCCTGTTTTTTGAACTCGAATTCCTCTGTTTCTGCTAATTGGTTTCTTTCTATCCACTCTATTGTTTCCTCCACTGATTTCTCCAGCTTCTTCACTCTTTCCTTCATTTCATAAGCGTAATTCTCAAGCGCGTTCCTCGCCTTCGCCTTCTTTTTTACCTCCTCATCCTCTGCTTTGTACTTCTCTGCTTCTTTTACCATTTTTCGGTAATCTTCAGGGCTCAACCTTCCCTTCTTGTTGGTGATCGTGATTTTTTTCTTACACCCTGTGCTTTTATCTTCAGCGGTGACTTCGAGAATGCCATCGACGTCGATATCGAAGCTAACATTGATCTGAGGGACTCCTCTTGGAGCAGAGTTGAACCCAGAGAGCACAAATTTTCCTAGAAAGAAGTTGTCCTCTGTTTTGGCTCCTTCTCCCTCGAACACTTTGACCCAAACACTAGTTTGATTATCAGAAGAGGTAGAGAAAAGTCTCTCTTTCTTTGTTGGGATCATTGTGTTCTTCGGGATCAGCACAGACATGACCCCGCCACCGGTTTCGACTCCGAGACTAAGAGGCATGACATCGAGCAGCAACAAGTCCTCAACTTTCTTGTCTCCTTCGCCACTCAAGATCGCGGCTTGAATCGCCGCGCCGTACGCTACAGCTTCGTCGGCGTTGATGCTTTTGTTTAGCTCTTTGGGCCTTCCATTGACGCTGAACATGTCCTTCAGAAGTTGCTGAACTTTGGGAATTCTAGTTGAACCACCTACGAGGACGATCTCATGGACTCTGTTTTTCTCAATCTTTGCCTCAACCAAACATTTTTCCACAGTCTCCATACACTTCACGAACAACTCCTTGTTCAATTCCTCGAACAACGCCCTCGTGACACTGACATACAGATCAATCCCTTCACATAAAGAATCAAGCTCAATGATAGCCTGAGAAGTTGAAGACAGAATCCTCTTAGCTTTCTCACAAGCTGACCTCAACCTCCCAAGAGCTTTTGCGTTTCCACTAATGTCTTTCTTGAACTTCCCTTTGAAAACTTCCACGAGATGATTCACCAATTTGTTATCAAAATCCACACCACCCAAATGGGAATCTCCAACAGTGGCTTTAACTTTGAACATCCCTTCATCGATCGTCACCAACGACACGTCAAAAGTGCCACCACCGAGATCAAACACAAGCACGTTCTGTTCACCTTCTCTCCACCCCTTCTTATCCAATCCGTAAGCAATTGCAGCGGCGGTTGGTTCGTTGATGATCCTCATGACATTGAAACCGGCAATTTTCCCTGCGTCCTTCGTGGCTTGTCTCTGTGAATTGTTGAAGTAAGCAGGAACAGTGATCACGGCGTTCTTAACAGCATGGCCCAGATGAGCTTCAGCTACCTCCTTCATCTTGAAAAGCACCATGGAAGATATCTCTTCAGGCGCGAGGTGTTTCTCTTCGCCTTTGTAAGTGACAGAAATCATGGGTTTGTCTCTGGCGCCAGGGACAACCTTAAAAGGCCAGAGCTTTATGTCTTGCTGAACAGAGTGGTCGGAGAAACGGCGACCGATCAGACGTTTGGCGTCGAAAACGGTGTTGTGGGGGTTCATAGTGACCTGATTGACGGCGGCGTCACCGAGTAAGCGTTGAGTGTCAGTGAAGGCGACAAAGGAAGGGGTGGTGCGGTTGCCTTGGTCGTTGGGAATGACCTCGACGCGGTTGTTTTGCCACACTGCGACGCAGCTGTAGGTGGTGCCTAAGTCAATGCCTATGGCTTTGGCTTTTCTGGTGTTTGCCATGGGTGACTGGCTGGCTAAGATAGAGAAGCTAACAATGTAGTTTTGGGGGAGTTGTTTCTGATGAGAATGTGGATGGGATTAGTGATTGATGAAAAAGGAGAAAGATAAATCAGGTGTATTTAAAGGCATGGAAAAGAAAGTGAGTGTGTTTTCATGGAAACATTGATTTCAGAAATAGTGTTTAGTCTTCTAGTTGGGGGGAAAGAGCGTGGAAAGAAGCATGAAGAAGAAATTGGAGGCAGTGTTGGAGGATTGGAGGAAATGAAGGTTTGTTTGGTGATTTACGAAGAAGGGAGCTCCTTACTCCTTTTGGTGGAGCCAAATGCACTTAAGTATGTGTAAAGTTTTTTGGCTTTTAATTTCAATAAATTAATTTAAATGAAAGGTCTTCTTAAATATAGCTCTAAAAACACTACTTAAATACAATAATTAAACTTTATTAAAAAAGTATGTATTAAATAATTTTAAACATTTTAGACTATAAAAAGTATGTATAGTTTTAATCACAAATACTATTTATTCATAAAATCTATATGTGCTTTCGTAACTAAAATTGAAGACAGAGAAACTATAATTCAAGTTGTGAAAGAAAAAGGGGAGATTCTTTTACAAGTACTCGCCCATGGGACTCCTTCTTTGCTAAGGAGTTCATTTGATTGGTTCATCGGTTATGATTTGAATATACGGAAACCTGTGTTTAAAAAATTAACACCAGATATATATACAGTGTTTAAATTAGTAATGATTAATTATAAAAATAAATTATGAAAATAAATTAATTATATAAAATATAATTAATTTTTATTTAAATATATTTATTTTTAGAAGTGATTTTTAAGATAATTTTAAACTATAAAAAATTATTTTGAAGTTTTTTTAAATTATGTTTAATTTTTAGCTAAAAGACGATAAGTTTTTTCTTTGTTAAAAAAATAATAAATTTTTTTATAACTGCAAAATATAACTATTCAACATATGTTAAAAAATAATTTTATCCAAACACACTTTAACTTACTTCCTCTTATAATTATACGTGCGTGAGTTCAATTTTTTATTAGTTAAAATAGAGCAACATTTTATTATTTTTTGATAATTATTTCTTGTTAATTCTACTGTAAAGAACGAATTAATCATTGTTTTTGATGATAAATACATTAAGAAGAGAGAAAAAAAACCTCCATAATACCAAAAGGGTTAACTGTTAAAACTTAAAAGGTATATTTTATTTTAATTTAAAGTAATATATTTACCAAAATAAAAATTTAAAGTAATATATATTTCATTCGACGATATATGGTGCAACTTTGACTGTTTGAGCTTGGTAAACTAAAATGAAAACAAAAAACACACCTTGTGTTTATATAGAACAATTGTTAAATTCTAAAAGATTTTAAAATTTTAGACAATTTTATAAATATTTTTTATTTAGGTAAAATTGTGAATATTTATCATTTAACTAAATAAAATTATGTATTTAAATAGTATATTTTTTTCAAAATATTTAAAATTTTCTCACAAAATAAACTACCCTTTTGAAAATTTTCATCCAGAAATCAATCTTTTATGGTAAAGTGGTAAACTACTATGAAATCAATTTTATAATTAATGAATAAATAATTTATTATTAACCGATAAATAAAAAAATGCACTGTTACCAAAAAAATGCACAATATACGAACCGTGAAGTTCAAAAAATCTAAAATATTACAATTTCCTGCATAAAAAATAAACAAACTATTTAGTAGCCTTTAATATTGAGTTTATAAAAATTGAGGTTATCTAATAGAAATATGAGTACTTATCATTGGGAGTAGTAATTAATTATTTATTCGAAAAAATTTAGTTTTTATGAAATAGTTGTTGAATGATTACGGAATATCGTTCTATTTTCATATGTTAAATTCAGTTTATACAAATATTTGTTTTGATTAAATAGTGCCAAAGAGTTTAAAAAATTGTAATAAAAAAAATTAATCTAATATATATTTATAAGTCGTTATATATCACTTTTTAAAATTAAATCTCATTCATAAAATATTACCAAAAAAAAAATCTCATTCATAAAAAGAATCCAACAATACATATGATTGACTGACGAAGAAAAAGTGATAAAGAGAATTTAAATCCAATTTACGCAAATTTAAATAATAAATAAGATACGAGCAACCAATTTTAATGGCCCACCCTACCTATAAATTAATAAAGGAATAGGAAATACTCACATTATGTTTAGATATTTTTTGGTTTAACATATGTTAAATTATTTGATTTTAAATTTATATAATTTTTTAATTTTTCTTTAAACAAATGAATCTTTTTATTCTTTAATTAAAAATTGTATATTATTTTAAAAAGCTTAAAAATTACTTTTCACAGTTAAAAATTATCTTAAAAATTGTTTTTCACGGTAAATATATCCAAACAAAAATTAATTAGATTTTAGACAGTCAATTTTTTTTCGCATCTAATTTTAACAGCTAACTCAAATACGCGTTAAGAAATAATAAATCATATTAGTACAGAAATACTTAATTTCAGTCTATAAAATTAAACATAAAAAATCAATTTTAAACTTTCAAAAATAAAAAGTAAATAATCCATTTTCAGTGATTAAAAAAAAGCCATTGATATTTATTAATGAGTAATTGATCAAATACTCACATTAGCTTCCAATACGACACATAATAAATTAAACGAATAGTTGAATGATAAAAGTATATTTATAGTTGGTAACCAAAAAAAATATGTTTACATTTTTTAATATGTATTTAAAATGATTTTTTTTATAATAAAAGAAATATTAATACTCAAGCATAAAAAATACACAAAAAATATAACAAATGAATTTGTGGGTATAATAATGGACAAACAAAGCAAACTCACAAGCATATAAAGAAAAAAAAGAAAAGAAAAGATAATGCTGCACAACCAACCGCAACTCAACCTTTAAATACGACAGTTACATGACGAAAAGGAAAAACATCAACACTGAATAAAAAGTCATAAGACTAAACACATAACAGGATTGGTTCATGAACCAATCCAACATAGAAGCATAAAGCTTATGATCCATAGCCTTGATCCATAATCAAGAATGGACCTTTACCAAATTTAACACGTGATGAGTATTCCAAGCTTCATTATTGAAAATGACGTTATTACGGTTAATTCAAATGGTTCATATGACAAAAAACCAAATTACAAACCACTTCATCTTCTTCTTTGTCAGAAACTTGAGCAGTCCCCAAAATTGTAAATAACGAGATCTAATGATATTATGTAAAACCGAGGATACTTCAAACCAACGAAGAACAAAAATGCCATAGCCGAGACACTTTGTTACAACTAAAAAACAAATGTGAAGATGTTTCTGGAGAAGCACTGCAAAAGTAACGAGTATCATCACCAAACAACTCATTTCTTTTAGCCAAATTTATTTTACACGGGGTTTGGTCCAGTAGAAACTGCCACGCAAACGAAGCAACCTTCAAAGAAATTTTGGAATGCCACACTGGATGCAAGGTTGTATCCTTAAGATCCGTGTTAGAGCAATAATAAACTGAACTAATAGGGTAAGAGTGTCTCTGATGCTCTCCAACGACAAACATCCTCCTTGTCTATGTTTAAGAAGTTATTTTTATTATTTAAGAGTTAATATAATCAATTTTTATCATTTGAAAAAAAAAATTACAATAAGAGTCAATTGTTCCATGGTAGGTTTCATTTTTCTTTTTTCTCTTTAACATTTGAAAACAATTTGATTACTAGACAAGGGCTTCTGTCTGATTGCCTATGTGTTTGGTTGTTCATTATACATTAGCGTAAACATTAAATATATTAAAAAAATTTCTTTTTTATGATATACTATAAAAATAATTTCTCTTATATTAAATTTTTTTATAACAGAGATTTATAAAAATTTATATTTATATTTATAATAAATATTTATTATTTTGACGGAGTCTTGTTTATTTGATACTTTGTATTTTGGTAATTCCTATTTATTTAATTTGATATTTATTGAAAGAAAAATACTAACAAGCTAATATACGTTTATATATATATATATATAAAATCTTGTATGGTGTAAAATTCTTTCACCCGGCTACTTATTCCTACTAAGTTGCCTGCAAGCCTGCAACATATAGATTAAACTTAAAAAGATATGGTATTTCCAATATTATATTATTACTCATTAGACAAATCACAACTCCATGTAGTTTTTAAAGATGCAATAATCTGCATGAAAAGTAAATCCATTTTTTAGGGTCAAATTTTTATTTTTATTTTGATATTAGATTTGATATTTGATTAAGGAAGGTGGGATATCATAAACTCAAGATATATTCAACTACTAGTACTCTATAGTTGTTCTAATAGGTCGTTTCTTTACTTTTTAATTTAGATTTTTTTTTATTCAAATACTAAAAACTCAACGATAACTCTTACCTGTATTTCTTTATTTCGGTTAAAAAGCAACTTGTTTAAGACACTATTATAAAAATTTATGTCAAGGATAAGTTCAGTTTGGAACGAATCTCAATAAAAGTTGTAAATTTACATGTAGCTTTGCACAACCTTGAGTTTATTGTTTTTTCTAGTGCCAAAGTGCCAATAAATTAGGGTGTTTTTTAAGTAAATGATACTATTCTGCTCAAAACTTAGTTCAAGAGAAAAAGTTGTCTAAGATTTTATAAAAGATATCTTAGCTCTTATCTTAGGTAATGTGAGTCTTTTCTCCTAGCACTTCCCCTCACATGTCTCTATTTTTTTTTCTAGACTTTGTGTTTTTTTTTTCCTTGAATTTTTATCTTGCCCCTGTTACTTTGGATAAGCTCTGATATCATCTTAAAAATGACATAGACCTAACTTTGCTCAAAAGCTAGCTCACAAGAAGAGAGTTGCTTAAGACCTTATAAAGACTATCATAACTCTTATCCTAGGCAATGTGAGTCTTTTCCCCTAACAAGTTGTTTATAAAATTGGTTAATTCGATTTGATCGCATAATTCATCCCATCTTAATTTATCAGTTTCATTTAAGTTTTATCATTCGATTTAATTTGAACCAACTCAACTAAACTAGACTTTTATCAATTTAGATATTAAATTTTAACATTTTCTAATCTTAATGACTAAATGCTAGAATGAATTCACTTGTATTAAAAAATAACATAATATATCATGTTAATATTTTTGAATACTAATATCATACATCATATTATTTTTAAACGCGAAGGAATTCATTTCCCTCAATACTCAACTCAATAATTCTATAAATTTTATTTATTCATTTTTATTCACTCCTAAAACTAAAATCAAAATATACTACAATGATTTTTATTTAAGTTTTGATTTTGATATTTAAATTAGATTTATAGTTGAATTATATATTATATGATGTATATTTTGAATATTTAATTAATTAAATTAGTTATTATTAGATATTTAATATAGTTGAAATGTAATATTAATGTTCAAATTTTTAATTGGTCAACTTAATAATCTAAATCAAACTAACCTATTTTTATTCGGTTTAGATTTTTGTTCTAGCACGAACCCAAATCAAATAAAAAATAAACTATTTTAATCAATTCAGTTTTTCTTTAATCTCAAACTCAATCCAACTGGCAATTGCTAATTGTATTTTTCTTTAAAATCCCGCGGTCAAATAATTACTTTCTATGAAAGTTCAATGATAAAATAGATGTTAGTGTTAATTGGGTCAAGGCCAGTGATGTTATTACCTTATTTAATTCAAAAAACATTACTACTAAAATATATTTTGGAAAAAAAAAAGAACAGCACATCGCATAACATAAGGACCAAGATAACAACAACAAAAAAAAAAAGAAAAGAAAAGAAAAAAACTAGTCAACGAAGAATTTCAGAAGAAAAAATATAAATTGAAAAATGAAAAGCGAAAGAAAAGAGAAGAAGGCTCCTCTGAAGGCAGGTGTATGGTGGAATGGTCCCTACAGATTATTAGTACAAAAAAAACGCGTTTTCAGAATAATAATTATTGTTGTTGTTGTTGTTGTTACAGTCAAACTCAAAAAACGTCGAAGCTCACCACCAACAACACCTTCAAGGTCCAACCTTCTCTTCTCTCCACTATCCTCCATTCCTATTCTCTCTGCACTTTCAAATTCCATCTTCCTTCTGCTTGTTTCTGTAACCAAATGCTATTATTAATCTTCATCGTTCCAGTTCAGTAGTGAGTAACCATGGAAAACCCCAGGAGCTCTGATTCTCTCTCCGCAACTCTCCGGAACTCAATCCAAGCACTAGGTCGTGGCTTCGATGTGACTTCAGATATTAGGCTTCTCTATTGCAAAGGGGCTCCTGGCTCGAGGCTCGTTCAAATTGATGAGGAACATACTAAGGATCTTGCTCTCTCCCATGGCGTTGTTGTTCCCAATGTCTCTGTTGACATTGATTGCTCCCCTGGGAAGAGTGGTATTCAGAAGACCCCTGTCTGTACTTTCCATGAGGTCATTCTTTTCATTCACCCCGTTTGTGCCTTGATTTTGATTTGCTTTTGCTGGACTGCATGTGGCGGCTGGGGCAGGAGAATTTTGCATTTTTATTCATTGATTTATTTATTTTTTATATTTATTTCTGTTGTTGATTTTATTTGTAGTGGGTTGGCTTGTGAATTCAATGTGTTATATTGTTTTTTTCTGAATGCATTGCCTTTGCTTAACTCAATATATGGGCATTTCTGTTCATTGCTTCATTTTGCTTCTTAATTAGTTTGGAATTGAATAAGAATGGTTTTAACAGATTATTTCCTTTGGGTACCTAGCTTCCTGAAATTAGAATTGCATGATCACAATGAACAGTATGAGAATTATACCCTTCATTGGTACTACACTTAACAATGATGAACCTTTTAGCTCAAACTCTGAATGCTTTTCAGACATACTTGCATATTGCCTTTATTTTATCTTCCAACCTTCACAAAAATTTCCAACAAAAGTTCTACCTGCTATGGTCCTGTTACTGATACTATTTCTTCAAACCAGTATCTCAGCCCTAAAGAAAATATAGATGTGATTAGAGATTATTCAAGGGTAGAATTGAATTCCTTTTAAAGGATAAAAAACTTGGATTCCTTTTTATATAGCTAATAAGCTGAAGATTGATGCAAATGATATTTGAAAGCATGGGAATGATAAAGTAGTTGAGGAGTGGGAGATCGGAATTGTTGTTATATCTTGTGAAGCTACTTTAGGACAGATTCTTTTTTCCATTTTAGCTTCTCTTATAATAATGGATCAATTACCTCAAAAAAATGTAGTTTATAACAGCCTAGTCCATTTATGAACTTATCTTGAGATGGTATTGATGCTTACCGTTATATACTCCCTCCGTTTCTTTTTATCTGTCCATTCAGAGAGAAAAAATGTTTTTATTTATCTGTTCACTTACATTTTCAAGGTAGTATTAAATGCTTTTTTATCAATTGTATCCTTTGTTTGATTGGAGCTTGAATAATGCTTTACTTTTGAAACAAAAAAAGAATGAGAGATAAAGGGTATTACGGGAAGTCCAAACATTATTTTGGTGAAAACAAGAATAACGGTTACATTTTTTAATACGCGTATTATTTACCTCAAGTGGACAGATAAATAGGAATGGAGGGAGTATTATTTGGCTAAAGTTGTAGTGCTGGTTTTAGCATAAAATCTGGACATTAGAAACTCTATGTTTATTTTGGCATCTGCCAATGATCTAAAATAAGATAGATAGATAATACATATCTACCACTATGTATTGAGAACATCATATTTGCTAGACTCTGTTCTTGATTTTATTACTGATAGCATTCATTTATAAACTTTGAGCCTTGATTACATAGTCTCTCTAGTGTGTGTTTCTTGATAAAGTAATATTTAAGCTCTAGTGCTCTACATTAGAGAAGCACAATGAAAAATCCTTTGGAGGTCTAGGAATTTTGTATTAGTAAATCAAAGGATGAATATATGAAATTAAGTTCAGTAAAGAAAGGAAAGTGGATGGTATGATATTTAAGAAAAAAAAGTGATTGAATATCTTTTAAAATGGCCTAGACACGTAAGGCAATGACCTGTGCAGGCCCTGGTAAGATGTAAATCCAAAGATAATTTCATTTCGAAATGGGTAGAGACTAGAGAGACTGAAAAGGACATGGTGGAAGACTATGATACATGGTTGAGCAAAATGGCATGCTAAAATCTTTGTGGCTTTGTGGGAGTAATGCTTGGCCCTTATTTATTTATTGTGTAAGAGATGCATTATTTCTTCAGGCTTACTTGAATTTTGGTTATAAACAACAGAGACTAGATCGTTCCTGTGACCACAATTTACAGTCATTTAAGAAGTTTTGGTGATTTTATTTGATAATTCAATCTTTCAGATGGCAAAATATTTCAATGAGAGTTCAGGCATAACAGAACAAATCCCACTTGGAAGCTTCAATTCCATGTTCAATTTTACTGGCTCCTGGATGGTTGATGCAGCAGCTACCAAATCCCTTGCCATGGTTGGATATTTCATTCCACTGGTTGAAGTCAAATTAACCAAACTAAATTTGGTCTTGAATGATGAGGTCAAACGCGCTGTTCCATACACTTGGGATCCAGCATCCTTGGCAAGGTAAACTGTTTTTCCTGTTTTCTGTTAATGATATTTAAGTGGTTCTTGTCTATATGCATGAATGTGAAGAATTTTTTACTTGTTAGATTATATGCTATACACACAAACTGGACTTCTAAATTGACACATCTAAGATATGATACCCCTAGTCTTCACTTATGGTATCAAAGATAAAAAAAATCATATTTAGAACACAGTTTTATCCCCCTTCAGTTGTTTCAAAAACTTATCCCCTTTCCCCCAAAAAAGTCCAAACGAAAGAATTATGTATTGTATTAGTTAGATGGCATGACAGGGCATGTTCTAATTGGAAACTTCTGCCCTTTCTTCCTCCCAGTTTTATTGAGCATTATGGTACCCACATTGTTACATCTGCAACAGTTGGTGGAAGAGACGTTGTGTATATCAGGCAGCACCAATCATCTTCCTTGTCTGCTGCGGACATTGAGAATTATGTACAGGACATTGGAGATGATAGGTTTCTTGATCTAAAGAATACGTCCAGTACTGCTCCTTTAAAGTACAAGGAGAAGGTTAGTATTAAGAAATGCATTTTTCTCACTAATACTCAGTAAACAGGTTATTTTTTCTGCTTCTGATTATTTATGTAATTTCCTTTATTTTATGTGACTACATCAAGGCTTGTGGATTTGTTTCTCGCTATTGCATGTTACCTCATTGAAAATTATTCACTCACTGATTCAATATAAAGACTCTAGGAATCTCAGTGAAGTGAACTTTCATTTTGTTGCTGTAGGATGTTACTGTCATTTTCCGGAGGAGAGGAGGGGATGATCTTGAGCAAAGCCATACTAAATGGGTGGAAACTGTAAAAATGGCACCAGATATCATTAACATGAACTTTACACCCATTGTTTCTCTTCTTGAAGGAGTGCCCGGTGCAAAGCATTTGGATCGTGCTATTGATCTGTATCTGCAGTGTAAGTTCCAATCTAATTTTTTATACTATGGCGTCAATTTTATCATTGCTTACAAAATAAAGGGTAATGAACTCGATGATTCCTAGGAGCAGTTAATATCCTGAACTCGATGGTTTTGAAAATAGTTCTAGTCTGTGTGGATTGACAAGGGGAGTTTCTTAGCAATAAATATAAGCTCTAAATAAATTAATTTAAAATATGATTATTAAAATAAATTTATTATTTTATATAAAATATATAAAATAATTTATAAGAAGAATAAATAAAATTTTAGATGTTAGCCTTGGCGCAACATTAAGATTATTTTCTTGTGACATGTAGATCATAAGTTTAAATGCGGAAAACAGTCTCTCTGCCTATGAGGCTGCATATATTTTTCCTTCTCAGATACTATAAGATCATTGAGATGGGAGCCTTGTACACTGGGCTCCATCTGATAAATACTATATTAGATTTGCAACCACCAGGCAGCTTGTCAGCTGCCTAATAACGGTTTAACTAGTCATTCAAACCTGTCTTTCTGGGGAAGTTCTTTTGCCCAAATCAGGTCAGGCTCATTGTGACAATTTTGTGGAACTCAGATTTGAAAACACTTATTTGCACGAAAATAAATTTGTGGAAGTTGTAAGAATTGAGCTTGAAGTGACCATAATTCAAAGGAAGTTGAGCTTAAAAACTGGGACGTCAGCACATGACCTGACGATTTATGGACAAATGTTACATAATCTTGTATATATTATAATTTACCTCTATGTTAATCAGATAAACCACCTATCGAAGACCTACAGTATTTCTTGGATTTCCAAATAACTCGAGTTTGGGCGCCAGAGCAGAATAACCTACAAAGAAAGGAGCCTGTATGCCCATCTCTCCAGTTCAGCTTGATGGGACCTAAGCTTTACGTCAGTCCAGATCAGGTATTTTTTAATAAATTCTACTTGGTTAAACATGGCTTGGCGATCAAATTATGTTAAAAAGGACTATTCACAACACAATGTAAAATGATTGTTGAAACTGTCATTATTCACTATTTAATTCAATCAAAAGTTCGAAACTATCTATCACTAGTGTTTCAGATACCTTCTCAGTCAATATACTGCAATGCTAAGAAAGTTAAATGAAGCAAGGGTTTCCTGTAAAGTGAGAAATTACCAAGTTTATTTGAATTGCAATAAGTACTCTGCCCATGTCAATGTTGTTGAAATTCATTAAATAGCTGGTCCGAAGCTTCCATAAAAGAGGAGGGTTGTTTTAGGCTGTCGACAGCCAAAAACCCAAAAGCAGAACTTTATGACATTAATATTGCAATCAGAAACGGAAAGTTGGATACTTTAATAAGACATAAAGTGTTGGTTATGACAACTGCTTTAATCCTCAATGCGTTTTGTGTATTAACTTGGTTAAACACAAAATTCGTGGATAGAGTTCTACGTTCCACAAATATCAGACGTGTTTGTTTGAGTTGTGAAAAGTACATTTATTTTCCATATGTATGCAGTTAACTCTACTAGCATATTTGATATTTCTTACCAAGCCAACTAACACCATGACTTGGTGTTGCAGGTAACAGTTGGACGCAAGCCTGTCACTGGGCTACGGCTTATCCTAGAAGGAAGCAAACAGAATCGACTTGCAATTCATTTGCAGCATTTAGTGTCGCTGCCAAAAAACCTACAACCTCACTGGGATACACACATGGCCATAGGTGCACCCAAGTGGCAAGGTCCAGAGGAGCAAGACAGCCGATGGTTTGAGCCAATCAAATGGAAGAACTTCTCCCATGTAAGCACTGCACCAATTGAGTACACTGAAACTAGCATTGGGGACCTCTCTGGTGTTCACATTGTCACGGGAGCGCAGCTTGGTGTGTGGGACTTTGGTGCCAAAAATGTGTTGCACCTCAAGCTCCTTTTCTCTAAGGTACCAGGATGTACGATAAGACGGTCAGTATGGGATCATAGCCCCTCTGTCCTTGCTACACAGAGACCAGATGGTGCTTCGTCGTCTTCATCAAAGAAAATCTCTGAAGATAAAAAGGAAGATAGTTCAATCCATGTTGGAAAATTAGCAAAAATTGTGGACATGACAGAAATGTCCAGAGGACCTCAAGATAGTCCTGGTCATTGGTTAGTTACAGGGGCTAAGCTTGGAGTAGTCGATAAAGGAAAAATCGCGCTGCGGATTAAGTACTCTTTGCTTAACTATTGATTGATATTCTTCTTCTTCTTCTAATTTGTTATTTGTTATTTTTTCCCTTTACACTAGAAAATTCTTTGCACAGGGAATCTCTGAGTTCTTTTGTGATGTAGATTTTGCTTACTAGGTAGTATTTTAGTTGGTCATGCAGTCTTGATAATGTTTCTATAATTCTGAACTCAATTTTGTTTATTTACTGGACAGTGGACATACGACATTGAGACAAATAGATAATGACCTTTTATTTAATATTATAGTACCTTTTTTTGTCTGAAGATAATATACTCATTTGTTTGTTGTCTGACAGTGACTGGATAACATAATTAGGTAACTGTTTTTTCCTCCCAAAATGTTTCTGTTGAGGATCGTGACAATTCAGATGGAGCCATAAAGAACATAAGAAATGCAACTATCTCTCCCTATTGAAGACATTTGCTTGGCAATTCTTATTATTTGAAATGAATTGCATGATATTTTGTATGCATGAAAGGTACTCATTAGTATTGTTTAGTGTAATTGGAAAGGGGAGGTGAGTAATATTAGCATTTCCTTCATCGTTTAATAATTAATTGAAAAAAGCATAATGAATGAAAGTGGACTTATCTTCTAGCGGTAATTAAATTATTCAGCCGGCTACTTGAAATTCTTATATGATTGGGGACATTTGCTGTGCTATTTGAGACGGCAATAGACGCAACATATGCAGAAGCAGTGGGGCTCTGGTCCCCAAATTGAAACCAATCATTAATCTATAATGCAACTTTGGGATCTTTTTCTTTTAGCTAGTTCATTCTTTCTCTTCTTATGCTATTATTAATCAAATTTTTTGCTTATAAAAAAAATCTATTAACACAACTTTTGTACAATTATTGTCATCATCTGAATTTATATTGTACTAGTACTTGCACAGTAGTAGCAGTTTGTGAACCCTTAACAGCACGCCTACATCTGTTGCCATTTTTCTGCTTTTATATAAACCGTAAATTTTTTTAATAAAAGCTAACGCACCAGTTATTGCGTAAATGCACTTGTGTCATGAACAGTTATTGCATAAAGAGTAGTAATTCATTTTATTTATAATAAAAGCTAAAACAAATGAGTCTTGTTAATTTTCCTTTTTAAACATAGGTGACTATTAGGAGTGGCAAAGCAGGTTTGCTCTAGTGGGGAAGGGAAGGTTGCATATTAGAGCTATCAATTCTACTTAGACTGTCAATCTGCGAAGGTCAACAGTGGGCTGAGGCAAGCTAGCCCACCAGTTTTTTTTTTTTTTTTCTTTTGAAGATATATGTTTGTATTTATGTAAAGAGGGATTGGGTCCATAATATGCAAAGAGGGACTAAAAGCTTTAAACAAAACAAATACAATTGAAAAATATAAAGATTTTAGCACACATATTAAGAAAATATTGATTATAAGACATTTTATCATATTATTGACTATATTACCCTTATTTATATAATTAATTATCATTTATTATTCCTCTAATATCCCATCACCTACCTATATTAAATGAGGGATATAGTTAACAAAAATAAATTAAATGAGCCTTGAAAATATAAAATAACAATACTTTTAAAATCAAAATTAAAAGTTTAAAATAACATAACTTATCGACCAAAGGGAGTATTATATTTAGTGGAATTTATGGGTTAACGAGAACAAAATGAAACTTTAGATGTTTATTAACAAACGAGATAAATTAAACCTTTTAAGAGATTGATATGGTCTTTTTTTCTTTTTCTTGTAAAAAAACTATATATTATGAAGATGCGTATTATTTTAGTCAAGGGAATATACCAAACAGGACGCAGATCATTGTTTCAACAACAAATTTTTTTTAGAGATCATCTAAACGAGATTGTCATAACTCATAACATATATATATACACAATACGTATATTAGGTTTTGCCAGTTAAAATTTAACTTTAGTGAAGAGTTCAAATAAGATACTTTGGTAACTTTCGGATATACAGCCATGCAGTATTGCCCTCCATTGTGATTCTTGTCGACAAATGGACATTTCTTGTTATCTGCATACATTAAAAAGGTATTCTTATTGCTGATATCTGAATATTAATAATTTTTAACACACAGAGACCAATCAATAAAATGTGTGTAATTTCTTTTAAGAAAGCATTTTTTATACTCACGATTGAAAATAAACTCTAATCAAATATAATAAAAAGACTTAACTATCTATCCACTAGTAGTTGTTACACAAATGATATGTAGCTATATATGGAATGTCTCTCTTGTAGGTAGGCGAATCTCATGTAATGCCCTTCTAATATCGGACAAGAGCAATCTATTGCATCTGAAAATAAAGTATTAAACCTGTTATGCCCCATCGATTCTTCGTATGCTTGACGAATGCCAGTTATATACATATTATTATTTTTTTTTATTTTTTAGCATTCTTTAATTATTGGACGAAAATGTCATGTCCGACCCTTGTAAATCAATTTAAGACTACTTTTTATAGTGAAACAAACATAACATGATATTTTACTAAATGATAGAAAGACTATTTAAAAAGTGTATTGCTAACTTTTTCTTGTAAGCAAATCCATTTGTTTTTTTGTGCATTGTTAAAGTTTTTATTTTGTTAATTTTGTTTTATTTTATAGAAATAAATAATATATCATAGGATGAATTGGAAGTGTATATAAAGGCAGAGATTGGTTCTTCCCCTGCTATCATTATATTGTATTTTCGCCAGTTCTGCTCTTCTTTTTGAGTTGGTTACTCAAAAGTGCTCTGTACAGCCATGGTATTTTTGTTTTGTTTTTTTACTTAGTACCCCATATGCATGTAACTCACCTCTTTCTTGCGACTAATTCATTCAATTTTGTCCATACGTAGGAAAAGTCTGAGGTTGTTGGTGCAAAGGTGGAACAGGAATTGAAGCTTATTGATGAAAATAAAGTGGATTGGAAAGGAAGAACTGCTCTGAAATTCAAATATGGGGGGATGAAAGCTTCTTTGCTCATACTAGGTAATGATTCTGAGGAAGAACGGTACATAAGATTATGGACCTGTTTTCAGGGCAGACAGAAGGGTAAAGCTGGCCAAACCTGAGCCTTGCTTTAGACCCCTAAAATACACACATTTTAATATATTTATGCTAGACTTTTATATATTTTATTCTAAAAAATATTTATATCTCTTAAATAAAATGCATATATTGTTTATAAAGTAGTATTAATAATTTAAAAATATTTGTTATTCATCATTGAATGGGCTTTATCACAAAAATTTACTTTAAGTTTGAAAATTTGTTGGGCCGGCCCTACCTTTTTCATATTAGTGACAACCGACAAGAAAGATTTGAACCAAGATTAAAAAGTATGGATACGACACTTTTATCCGTATTTTGTGAGGACACGTCGATATACCAAACTCAGTTAGCACATCCTATAATTCACCTAAAAAGTATAATCTTTTAAACTGTACTACTGGTTTTAGAATGAAGATACATGTGTTGTGGTTGCAGAATTTTTGGTGATGAACTGAGTTTGAATTTGATTTGCAGGAACGTTTGGGTTGGAGAACATGGCAGTATTTTCACTAGCAGTGAATTCGGTGCCATATTTTAATGGCGTAATGCATTATGATCTTGCTGATTCTGCTAACATGCTCACCAATTACATGGGCACTGGTTACATTCTTTCCATTTTGGTCGCTGTCTTTGCTGACACCATCATTGGTCGCTATAAAGCTGTTCTCTTTTCTGGCTTCTTCGAATTTCTGGTAACTAACACTAATTCATTAACCTCATACAACATTCAAAGTTAATTTAATTAATAATTCCCTCCTCCTAATACATGATCATCAACATCCTATAATTAAAACTTGTTAACCACATATCTTTGGTAAAACTAGAACCTCAAATCAATTTCACAAGTGCATAGGTGCTTGTTTGTCATCAGCAGCAGTATAATTTGTCACAAAAATTGGAATTTTCCTCATCTATCTAGTCTTTATGCCTTTATTTTAAAATTTAGATAATTTCTATAGAATATTTTGCTCATCTAGCTAGTTTTATATAAGAACTTCCTTGCGAAAATAACATTGACAAAAATTAGTTAGATGAGCAAAATATTTAGTAGAGTTCTTATATATAGGATTGTAAATTGGACATACGATTCTGACGGAATTATCAATTAATCTATTAATAAATATTAAATCAATGTCAATATCCATGACATACATATACTTTTCTAAAATTATGTAAGACTTTTTAAATGATCACTATTCACTAAAATAAAAAACAATTTTGGGAACATCATTTGCTCCCTCCACTCAATCATTGATCTTTATGTCACTTAAATACTATTATGACCTTTCCAATTTCAATAACTATTAAAATTTTAACTTTAAGATTGATCTAATCCAGCCGATCAAAAAATAAAATAAAATAAAAGGATTGATTAATCCGACGAATATACTCATATAAAAGTACAAGTACGATGTGACGTGCAAATAAAATTAAATTTTGTTTTTATTTTGACAATTATTTTGAGTTTTTTGAATTTTTTTTTTTCAGAGTTTCTTTCTATAATTATTTTTAAGACGGTTGTCAAGAATTTAAAATAAAAAACTTTTATAAAAATTAAAAGTATGTATTATCTTAAATTTCTTTAAATTATTTAATATATACTTTTTAAAATAAATCAAAACTTAAAATAAAATATAATTAATAAACCTTATTAGGACACTGATTAGTAGTAATACTAATCATCTGTTAACTAGAGATTTTTTTTTTTGTTTATAGATCTATTATTCTATTTATATTTTTAAGACATCATTAATTATGATTTTACCAACTACTACAAATCTTTGCCAATAATAAATGTTGTATTACTTCATCAATAAATAAATGTATACAGAAAATGATACTATAATAAGTTTTGAAATATACTGATGAGGGTGTTGTGAACTGTGATGAAGGGACTTGCATTTCTTACCGCACAAGCACACTATGCAAGCCTGAAGCCACCAACTTGCAATCTGTATGATAAAACTGCACACTGTGAAACACTGAATGGAGGGCAAGAAGCATTTCTGTTCATTGGACTTTACATGTTGGCATTAGGAAGTGCAGGAATCAAAGCTGCACTTCCATCACACGGTGCAGATCAGTTTGATGAGAATGACAGTGAAGAAGCATCTCAAATGTCCACCTTCTTCAACACTCTCTTACTTGCTGTTTGTCTCGGTGGTGCTGTCAGCTTAACCTTCATTGTCTGGATTCAAATCAATAAAGGATGGGATTGGGGCTTTGCCATTGGCACTATTGCTATCCTTTTCGCTATCATTTTGTTTGCTCTTGGTTTGCCTCTTTACAGAATTCGCCCTGCTCAAGGATCCAATGGTTTCATTGAGATCATACAGGTTCGTATCTATAACTTTAGTACAAAATTACCATATTGCGTTAATCAAGCCGTTTGTTTAATTAAATATTTGATCATGTGTTTTTCAGGTCTATGTTGCTGCAATCCGCAACAGAAATCTTTCCCTTCCTGAAGATCCAGCAGAACTATACGAGATTGAACAGGACAAGGAAGCTGCCGTGGCAATAGAGTTCCTACCTCATAGAGACATTTTGAGGTTCAATTCCACTCATTCTACACACACATATTTTTGTTTGTACTTCACTTGACCATAACATAGCACTAAATCTGATAGCAAAACTCTAAACAGTATAAAAATATCCCTTCAATTCCAATATGTATATTTGGTTCTAAACTGTTGTTGTTCCCTTTTCTCAGGTTCTTGGATAGAGCAGCCATCAAAACAGAATCAAACACTCAATCTGAGAAACCAGTGGCTCCAAACCCATGGAAACTTTGCAGGGTCACCCAAGTGGAAAATGCGAAGATCATTTTCGGCATGCTCCCAATATTCTTGTGCACAATTATAATGACCCTTTGCCTAGCTCAGCTCCAAACCTTCTCAATCCAACAAGGCTACACCATGGACACTAGCCTCACCAAAAACTTTGACATCCCCCCTGCATCCCTCCCAATCATCCCAATCACGTTCTTAATCATCATTGTACCTATCTACGACCGCATTTTCGTGCCTGCTCTGCGTAAATTCACCGGCATTCCCACGGGAGTCACCCACTTGCAGCGCATAGGAGTTGGCCTAATACTCTCTTCCATTTCCATGGCGGTGGCTTCAATCATTGAAGTGAAAAGGAAAAGTGTGGCTAGAGATCACAATATGCTTGATGCTGTGCCTGTCCTTCAGCCATTACCCATAAGCACATTCTGGCTTTCTTTCCAGTATTTCATATTTGGGATAGCAGACATGTTTACCTATGTGGGGTTGCTTCAGTTTTTCTATTCAGAGGCTCCAAAAGGGCTAAAATCTACATCAACATGCTTCCTTTGGAGCTCTATGGCACTTGGGTATTATCTAAGTACCATAGTGGTAAAGAGTGTGAATGGTGCTACCAAGAATATCACTAGAAGTGGGGGTTGGTTGGCAGGGAACAATATTAACAGGAACCATCTGAACCTGTTCTATTTGTTCCTTTCCATTGTGAGTTTGATCAACTTCTTCATCTATTTGTTTGTTTCAAAGAGGTACAAGTACAGGCCTCAGGGCCCTCGAGTAGCTGCAGTCTCTGATGGCAAATCAAAGGACTGAATATAGGGAAGAAAAAAGACTGTAGCTCTAAACTCTAATGTAGTTTTGTGTGACAAATTGGAAATGTGATCGTTTGTTATTTTCTTCATAATTCGAACTCTATAGGCTCGAAGATATTCAAAATTCATGTGCAGATTACCTTCCCATGAGTAATTGATCTATATTTCACGCATCCCCTTCTTAAATCTTTATATATATCAACTTGCCATTGCTGACTATATCAAATATGAGGACATGAGTTAGACGTGTAATCGTTGAACAAAAGTTCAATGAGTATATGCTTGGTAAGTAAAGTTGCAATGTAATCAATGGTTTACATTTAACTAAAAAGTTGTTAATATTAAATGCTTAAGATTTGTAAAATTGTAATTATATGAAAAACCTTTGAGACAAAAATACCTTGCGTATCTTACCGCGTAAAGAAAAAAGAAAACATTAATTAACTGTTTGATACTGTAAAAAACTCTTTCTGACATGTTCATACGATGCAATATGCATCAATGACATGAAAAAAGAGCGTAAATTGTGTGCAATAAAACAGGAACATTGAAAGAAGATATTGTTTTGTTTTCCAACTTAACTAAATTTTGGCTAAGAAAGATAAATGGAGCTACCAATTCATGACCTCAACAGGCGTGGTTGCCTGAGACTTGAGAGCTCCTACTCATATTGGTTATGTGGCAAGAGAGTCCCCCTACAGTGAGCCACATATGCATCCTTGCATGTCTACGTGGAGGCCAAGCCGCAACCCACGCTCTGTGTTACTTCTCTTTAAGGGGCAACAACAACTGCAGCAGCGGCAGAGTCAAAGTGAAAGAGATCGGCGAGTGAAAGGTGGAAGGAATGGCTTCGACGGACGAGTCACCAGGGCCGACGCTGGCGAAGGGAGCGGAGGCAGCTCCGGGAGATCCGATGAGCTTGGGGCAGCACGTGGTGGACAAGAGTGCGATGATGGTGCAGTCTCTGAAACCCATAAAGCAGATGAGTCAGCACGTGTGCACATTCGCGATCTACAGCCACGACATGGCACGGCAAATAGAGACGCACCACTACTGTTCCCGTCTCTCTCAAGACTTTCTTCAGTGCGCCGTTTATGATTCCTCTAATCGCGGCGCCCGTCTCATCGGTCTCTCTTCTCTGTCTCTTTTCATTTCATCTTTTTTACTGTTTGCAATTATTTATTTATATATATTTCTGGGTGTAACAGGTGTCGAATACATTGTTTCTCAAGATATCTTTGAAACATTGCCTCCAAAGGAGCAGAAACTTTGGCATTCTCATGCTTATGAGGTTTTTCACTTTTCAACTTTCACTTACACGGTAGAGAATAGCAAATATCAAAACTTTTGTTGTGTGTGTGTGGGATAAGGGTGATTTGTATGGTGCAGATAAAATCAGGTGTGTGGGTGAATCCGAGAGTTCCATTGATGATTGGGAAGCCGGAGCTCGAAGACCTAGCCAAAACTTATGGCAAATTCTGGTGTACATGGCAGCCTGACAGAGGTATATATGAAAATATAGAAATCTATTTTGTGTTTCTTTTTGCTTATGCCTTATGGTATGCAGAAAAAGAGAAGGTTAACCTGAAAATGAATAATGAATAATGAAGGGGATAGGCTTCCATTGGGTGCACCAGCGCTCATGATGTCACCACAAGCAGTGAGTCCAGGGATAGTGAGGCCAGAGCTTTTGCATGCGAGGGATGCAAATTTTCATATTTCCTCCGAGAGTCTCAAGAGCTCAAGGTTGGAAATTCCTGAACCTGAAATGATTAACCCACTCGCTGACTATTGGAAGCAACATGGCAAAGGTTTTGTCATTGACTTTGACCAAACTGAGATTAAATTAAGGGCTCTTTTCCCTTAAACATTATATTAGCCCTCTTTAACTGAATAAAGTTGCCAGCCATAACCATCAATGCAATCAAGATTTAGGGGATAAGCTAAACTTTGGAGTGTTTGACTGCGTCGATGTTAATAATCTGTTATACTTAAGTGCTTGTAATAAATGAGATGTATAATTTTCAGACTTAAAATCCACATCACAAGGCGAGTTCTGTTTATGTAGAAGTAGAAGTAGAAATGTATAATTTGGTACAAGTGGTATTTGAGACCCAATGAGAACTAGGTTCTCGATCTTTCCCTACCTCCTATGCTGTTAAATTTTTCATCGCTGGAAAACACTCTTCAAAGATATAGTTTTTTGATCCAAAAAATAAAAATGAATGTAAGATGTGAATAATTTACTTAAATAAACTTGAAATCACACTAAATAGAATTGTTATATAAAAAATTTAAACAAAATTATAATAAAAAACTCATATGTTAAAATAACACTTCATTTATTTTACTGAACAATTTTTTAACTAAACTAATTATAATTATCTTTTGTGAATCAAATTGAAGAAGAATACAATTTTAAGTAAACATTAAAAATCTTTATTTTTAGATATTGCTATTTAAAAAAATTATATGACATTAAAATTGTATAACTGAAAAAATATTAAAAATATATATGGATGAGCTGTTTATCTCCGATTTTTTTTTTTAAAAGTAACTTTAGCAAAATCATTTTCGAGGAGATAGATTATTAATTACTTTTTGAAATGAAGATATTCTTTAGCCGAACAACTCAGACTTTGTGACTAAATTTGAATCATCTTCTCATGTATCGAGTTCTTAAATGTTATGTATTTCACGTTACTTTGACTTTCATTAATAGTTTTGTAAAGAATATAAAAGGTAAAGATAATTTAATTTTAAGGGGTATGATTTTTATAATGAACGTGTCTATTTATATATATATATATATTTTTTTGTTAAAGTGTAACTGAAATTTTCATTTGTAATAATTTTTGTTATATTCTAAATAAATTATAAATTATAGTAAATGATGTTTTATTTAAAATTGTAATCAAATTTATTAAAAATATTAAATTTCAAGTGATTTAAAAATTAGTATGTTAAGATATATAATGTCATTAAATGACTTAATTAATTTTTTTTTATATTTTCGTAATAGAATTCATATAATTTCAGTCGATGAATTTTAAAAATAATAGTTAAATAAATTTATGCTGATTAACAATAATTTAAATATTTATTTATTGAAAATACATATATATCAATTAATATAGTTAAACTTTTATATACAATTGTAGCTAAATATTTTTCTACATTATTATTATTAACTATTTATTTCATAACTCTTAACAATATGGTAAAATTATTTATTGAGAATGCATGTTTAAGTCATATTAATTTTTAAAAAAAAATAAGTTATAGCAAATTAAAGAGAGAATGTTGTATCAAAATAAAAAAGGGAGAATATAACCCAAATAAAATTAAAAAGAGAATTGATAGTAGTGTGACAAAAGAAGAGTGAGTTGATATTGTGAATAAGTTGTGCCACATAAGTTAAAAAGTTGATGTGACAAAATAGTTTGAAATGATGTTTTTTATGTGTCAAGCTCTTAGCTTTAAGCTTTGTTTTAATATATATATATATATATATATATATATATATATATATATAGATAAATATAGATATAAATAGTCACAATAAGGTAAAACTGCTTATGACTTAGGTCTTTTGCAGTAATTTTTGGGCGGGCTTATGCGGGTCACCTTAACATCCCCGTAGAATTGGAGATGCCATCTCTTTTCTCCTATTCTCCTATTTTTATTAAAAAAATGAATTGTATTAAATATTGTTTTACCCTTTTTACCATAATTTTTTTTATATTCCACTAAAGTTTCTATTCTTAACCATTGTCCTAACAAAATCCTAATAATAATAATGTCATAATTAATTAACCTTTTAATCATTAATAAAGATATTTTAATAAAATTGTTTAACTTAATTTTTTATATCAATTATATTTCTTAATTTCTGAAAAAAAAAATGGCAAAACAAAAAATTGAAAGTGAAAGTTTTTTTTTAGTGGAGAAGGAACATTGTAATCCTAAAGGTTAGAGAGACATATTTAAATTTCTTTTAAAAGAGAATACTTTTAGCAAGGATTCGAACTTTATTGTGAAGTTTTTCGGTACACACTCTTCTACCTTACTGACCTAATATGTTTCTACTAGGTCGACAATGAAAGTATTTTTAAGAGTAACAAAAAAAGTTTAATTGTTTCATCCGTTAAAAATAATTAAAATTTATATTCAATCGAATAATAATTGTCAAAATGCAAATCAAATCTTTAATCACCTGATATTAATATTATTTTCATTTTTATTTGAGTAATATTATATTTTTAAAAAAATTCTCTTACTTATCTTCCTATTACCATATAAAAGATGTAGTTAAATAAACTTTCGATCTTAAAATAATAAAAGTATTAAAAATATTAAGTAGGAGCATATATCCTATTACTCTCTTCATTTTCATTTTGAGACGGAGGGTTACAGTGTAGTGTAGTTGTTTGGTCCTTGTAAAAGTAAATGTTTACGTCAGAGTCAAAAGGAAACAAGACACACACTGCGTGGCAACTTCTGGGAAAGTGAAGGTGTCCAAGTCCTTACACTTTTCTATGGGCGCAGCAGCCAGTTACACTTCCTTGTGCCACCATATATACATATATATATATTATGACTTCCCATTGATTTCTTCATTACATAATTAACTACATATTCTTTTCCTCTGTAGTTCAAAGCTGCTGTTTCCCATTTTGCGATTTCCATATTTCCTTTCTTCTCCTAAACAAAAGGTACCCCATCTGTTACTGTCTCCTATTGATTTGAGTTCAATCAATATATATAGTGAGTGACTAGTTGCGGTACTCTTAGCTTTCTCCTTTTCATGGACAAGTTTTTTCCATTCCTAAATGACACAAGGAATAAAAAACCAATTCGAAAAGATGAGGATTTATTTACAATTAAGAAAATTGGAATGGAAGAGATTAAGAAGTACTGCATCTCTAAAGGAGGGAGCGCAAATCAATCATATCTCACTGCACGCTCGCTTGTTTCTGCTCCCTTGGAACCTAGAAGACCAGTTGCCAGAATGAATAAGGCAGACATAACTGCTTCTAATGATAGAGATGTTGAGCCAAGTTGGAGAAGGAATGCAACAACGGCAAAATTTGACAATGATACCTTTTTGGAAAGGAGAAAGGAAACTCTAGACCCTATCATGGAAGCATTAGCTGATCCAAATTCTTTCATAATCGGTTTGTATGGTTCTTGTGATGCAAGGAAGGACACTCTACTCCAGCGAGTTTCAAGAATAATTAACAGAGACAACCTGTTTGATGTGGTTGTGATGGTAACTGTAACGAAGGAAACAAAAATAATAAAGATTCAACAAGAAATTGCATGCGAACTGGATTTGGAGCTAGAGAGGACTTGTGTCGCTGAAAGAGCTATAAGGTTGAGTGGGAGAATAAAGGAGAAGGGAAAAGTGCTATTAATATTCCGCCTCCGCGACCTCCACAAGGGCCTTGATTTGGGGGAAATTGGAATTCCTTATGGTACAAATCACCCAGGCACCAAGATAATTCTCACAGTGACATCTCATAGTCAACAGATGCTCACCAACCACATGCACACTCAAAAGAATATCTTCGTCTAGTTCTTTTCATTAAGTCAAGCTGAGGACTAAACTTTACCTCCCAGTTTCTGTTTTGTTCACAAATTGCCATAGGCAAACATATATCGGTGTGTGTGTGTTGTGTCATGTATTGAAAGTGTTATTCTTTTGATAATTTCAATTTAGTAATAACCAAGTTTTGTGATTTTAGCAATCAAATGACATTTCTTGCTCTGTTAAAGCTCGGAAGTCGGAACTAGCCGATGCTTTCTTGTCCACTGTGATGGATAAATTAGGGGCTTTTTGGTTTTTATTTTTATTTTCTGTTTTTATTTCTTGATTTTTGTTTTCTGAAATTTTACAAATTATTTTTATTTTCTGTTTTTATTTCTTGATTTTTGTTTTCTGAAATTTTACAAAAGAAAAACTGAAAAAATACTGAAAACAGAAATTATCATATCCATCCTCGTACACGTGAACATATACAATTGAAACTTTCAGCTTAATAATCCTTACATTCACTCCACGTTCATTGGTTAATTAAATTTGTTGGTTGATTATATCAGACTTCTGCTGCAAACATTGCAGACACGAAGACTCTCCAACTCCAATCAGAAAGAGAGCCAGAGGTTATGGATTGTTAAGAAATTAGAAAACACCAAAATGAAACTGTTTAACGCAAACTAATGTCATTAAATCTGATCCATATGGCTAATTTGATTCTCCTATATGATAATTAGATTAGACATGCTCTAATCCTGTCAAACTTGCGCTTCATCGGGGTAAACCAATGAGTAAAATTTTCTTACAAGGCTGTCACTGGGTGGATACAGATCCACAATGGATGGAATTGAGGCTTTTGAGTTGCTACCATAGTGTGACCAGGAAAAAAAAGTTGCCTCAATAACAATCTTTTTTAGTACTATCTTTGCCGTTAGATTGCCACCCTACAGTATTTGTAGTGCTCAAGGAACAACTAGTTTCATTGATATGAGATTTCACAGGTATCTATTATGGAAAAATGACTAAACTTTATGAGTTGCACATTTAGCAAGAAAGTCAACACTAGACATGCATCTATGGCAGACATTACTTGGCAACGTTATTCCATACACATTAAATATTGCAGCAAAATATTTAAAATGAAAGGAAGACAAGAAGCGTGTATAGAATGGGTCTTTATATTAAAATAAGTACTCAGTAGAAGTTCAAGTTCAACACAAACAGTTTATAATTAGATTTATTTTATAGTAGCACAGCAACGTGTTTTTCAAAAATGAGCAAGCATATAGACTTTCAAGAGTGCCAACCGCCACTTTAAATTTTAATTTTCAAATTAGCATTCTAGTTCTAGAAATTACTATCAGGATTGTTGTCTTTATTGCATTCTGGTACGCAGAAGATTGTATGCATTAACTAGTAGTTACACAATATTTATTTATTTATTTCTTTATCAACATAAAAATATTGTTAACAAGACCATGGTATCAAAAAAGAAACAGATAAACCTGGAAGCTCCTATCCAATTCCTTCTATATATATCTCCATTCATCAAAAGGCTCATACATATCAGTTTGAAACCATCTAATACCCTCTGGTGGGACGATGATCAACACAAAATTCTTCTTTGCATGTTCTGTCATCCCTTTCCTCAATCTTTCTGTATCAACTTCCTCTGTTAGAACCCTTTGCATTAAGGAAGAAAGAGTGGCCCTCCTTAAAATAAAAAATGATCTTAAGGATCCTGCCAACTGCCTTTCTTCATGGGTTGGCAAAGAATGCTGCAGTTAGACAGGTATAGAGTGTAAAAATCAAACTGGTCATGTTATAAAGCTTCATCTCCATAACTCATATATTTGCACGTCCACCACAAATATCAGGGTATCGTCTCCCTTAGGCAGTGAGATAAATCCTTCATTGACTGACTTGAAATATTTGAGTTTCTTGGATTTAAGTTACAATAACTTTGAAGAAATCCCCATTCCTAATTTTATAGGCTCTCTCAATATGCTGCAACATCTTGACCTATCAAATGCAAACTTTTCCGGAATGTTCCCTACCCATCTTGGCAATTTGTCAAACTTGCAATATCTTGATATCTCTAACCCGTTTACAAAAATTCGGGTCGGAGATGTAAGTTGGCTCTCTGCTCTGTCTTCACTTCAATATCTTAACATGGATTTTGTTAACATTACCATGTCATCCCATGAATTGTCTCGAGCTGTGAATATGATTCCATCTCTGTCAGAGTTACACTTGTCCTCTTGCAATCTTCGTACTCTCCCTCCATCTCTTCCATTAGAAAATATTACATCACTTTCAGTGCTTGATCTCTCTGGAAATCCTTTTAACTCCTCAATACATTCTTGGCTGTTTAATATGAGTACCCTCACACAACTGCGTCTTTCTTCCTCATCTCTACAACTTGCTATCCAGAACATTGCTAACAAATATTGGCGAAGAGATGCCCCATTTGATGCACTTGCACCTCTCAAATAACCACCCGAGTGGCAGTATTCCACTATCCATAAATAGGATTCAAAATTTGAGTAACCTTGACCTATCCAACAATTATTTGAATGGAGAAATCCCGAGGTTACAAATCATTGATCTAACCAACAACAGTTTGTTAGGTGGAATTCCAACTTCAATATGCTCACTGCCATCACTTTTCATCCTAAACTTGAGCAATAATAACCTCTCAGCAGATTTGCCCTCAACCTTCCAAAATTGTACTAGTCTGAAAACTCTTTCACTAGCAAACAATAGGTTCTTTGGGTCTATGCCAAAAGATATCACCAAAAACCTTCCTTTGCTTTCAGAGTTACTCTTACGAGGCAACACACTTGCAGGGAGCATACCTGAAGAGCTATGTCGCCTACCTTTCCTCCATATATTGGATCTTGCAGGGAACAACATATCAGGATCATTGCCAACATGTTTGGGTGATGTGCAAGGTTTCAAACTTCCACAAACTTCATTTATTTGATGTATTCATTAACTAGTACACAAGACACATAGAGTTGGTCCTGAAAGGCAGAATAATTGATTACTTGGACCAAATGCCAGTGCAATCTACCATTGATCTTTTTGATAATCATCTTTCTGGAGAGATACCAGACAAGTTAACAGAGCTATTTCACTTGGGTGCCCTGAATTTGTCATGGAACCAGCTAAGTGGGAACATACCCAACAACATTGGATCATTAAAAGATTTAAAAAGTCTTGACCTTTCACACAACCGTCTTTCAGGTCCAATCCCTCCAAGCATGGCGTCCATGACATTCTTGAGCCATTTGAACTTGTCTTACAACAACCTTTCTGAACAAATTCCAGTTGCCAACCAGTTTGAGACCTTCACCGATCCATCAACTTATATAGGCAACCCAGAACTTTGTGGATATCCGTTGCCAATTAACTGTCCATCGTCTTTGCCTACAGATGGAGAGCAAGAAGGAAAACGTGAAGAAAATGCTGCAGATCAAAAAGATGATAAGAGTGAGAGGTTGTGGCTATATGCAAGCATTGCTGTTGGGTATATTACAGGCTTCTGGTTTGTGTGTGGCAGCTTGATGTTGAAGAGGTCTTGGAGACATGCATATTTCAAGTTTGTATATGACATGAGAGATAAGGTTTTTGTTTTGATCTCTGTTAAACTGGTGCTTGCGATTGCGAAGTCCAGGTTTGGCCTGGAAAGAAACTAAGAACACAAGCAATTATTGATTAATCGTATTTGTTTCTTGTGTGTGTCCTTTTAACTTCAAAATTGATGTGCTTTTATACGTTTCATAAAGGAATATATGCGGCTTGAATTCGTGCCTGTTATCCATAGACCATAGATAAGCATTCGTCATTGATGGCATCATTCATTCAAGAAGCCATATGCTCTCATCATTGCTAGTACTTGTAGAACGTAGAGGTTGTATTTGTGGTATACGACAGTTTTAAGGGCTTTGAAAGAAAGTCTTGGTTTCTAGATACGGAGATCAGGTTTTACTTAATTCTCTGGCTTTAGAGGATACGTAGTTAGAGACACTGTTCTGCGTGGTGGAAAGTGTGTTATGATGAACAGAGAAGTTGGTTTGAGGAGAATTGTAAGGAAGGGAAAAAATACTAAATTTTGACAAGACTCTTGGTGGGAGAATCCTTATATGCTTATGGAAGGAGCTTCATCTGCACTTTTTTAAGATAAGGATAACTGATATGTTTCTAACTATTTTTTCGGTTGCTATCTATTTAGTTGGATAGCTCCTCTAGATTTCCTTTTCTTGGCTGTTTTACATTTGCACCTCTCGTCTCTTTATTATTAATATATTTCTGTTTTTTGTTAATAAAAAAATATTATATTAATTAGATTAAATTACCATTAAAATTTAGTCTTGAGTGAAGGCGTTTATTAGTGTTTATATTTTTTTTATTTTTTTAAATTAGTATGTTTGTCCTATATAATATATTTCAAGCCAATTTTTTTCATAAAAAATATGCAACTGCAAAGGTTAAAACCAATGAATTATTGCTCAAAGTTTTATTTTTCAACCATCATACCTACTTGTTGATTACATATATTTCACCTAATTAAATTCTTATTCTTGCAGATTTTAAGGTGCCGTTTGGTTTGCATTTTTATTTTCTGTTTTTATTTTGTTTTCTGTTTTCTAAAATTTTACAAAGAAAAAATTGATAATGCTGAAAATAAATTCTATTTTTCGCATTTTGAATTTTATTCTTTGTAAAATTTCAAAAAATAGAAAATAAAAATAAAAAATAAAAATGCAAACTAAACAACCCCTAAGTATTTCTTATACTTTTATTGATAAAATTATCTTATCAACAAGAAAAATTATAGAACGTAGGGTCATCCATTACAATATTGACTATTATGCGCTTATGAACATAAAAAATTTAGAAATGTTAAAGATAAACGGATTACAATTCACAACTAGTCAATAAAATAAGAATATATGAATTCATTGCGAAAAGTAATATTGTGTTTGAATTATTATTATTCTAAAAAATTTACGCAATATCCGCTCTACCGTTCTGAACCATCAATGGTATAATAAATAGTCGTTGACACCATTTTACCAAAAGAAACTAAATAAAATTGTGTGATGTACAATTGCGCCACGAAGACACGAACATGATGATCTCATTTCACTCACCGGCTCATCTCCGTTCACCGCCTCCGCATAATGCGTAAACCCTGCCCGTTCCATTCTGCTGATAAATGTGTGTTTGAAAAAGTGTTGGTCTCTTTAATTGTGAATTGATAATTATAGAATAAATTTTCAATAGAATTTCAGTTATTTAGTTTTGTGTTACGTAGTTTTCAACTTAATTTTAATTTTAGAAAGCTAAAATAATTTTGGTATAAGCAAATCTAACTTTGTTTTGTTCCAGTCATATAATTTAATCGATAAACATATGAAAACATGTGTGTATAAGTATTTAAGTTGAATTTTTGCTTGTCATATTTTTTTGTTAATTTTCAACTGAGTTGTTATTACTTGCATTTAGGAAAAGAAAAGATTTTTAAATATAAATCACGTTTATTAAAATTATGTAGATCCAAAATTAATTATGCCGTTACAAAACTAAACACATACATCAACTTTCAAATTTTATTGAGTTAGCGTTTATTTGTTCCGTTAACTTGTGAAAACCTAACATTGAGAAATCACCAAATAAATTGGCATCTAAAAAGAAAAGTAATAAAAATATCGTTAAATAACGCACCAAAAATCTCTAATTATATTTATTTTGTCAAATTAAATTAAAGAAAATAAGAATCTCAAGGTTGCGGTTGAGTGCCAATGTGCAATGCAACACTCTTTCGATCTTACTTATATAAAGAAGTTATTTTTAAATTTAAACGTAACCCAAATGGTTCACAAAAGAGCAAAAGTTACCATTATGATAAGGCTCACCCGCAGTAAGACTTATTGAAAAAATAATTAACTATTTTGTTTGAAAAATCTAGTGATACCCAAAAAAAATAATTCATTTTTATTTGCCTTAGATTAATATCCATTTTAAAAAAATGTGCTTATTATGGAACAACTTATGGAAAAGTAATAAAATTATCATTTTACTTTGTACCATTTAAAATTTTTCATGTGTACACGTTACTCCACATCTTACGTTTATATCAAATTTTATAATGTTGTTATTAGGTCCATCTTCTTATACTTTTAACTATACTTTAACCACACCTTAACTCAATCTTAACCATTCTTATTTTACTTTCTAAATTTAATAAATTTTTGTAGTTTAAAAATTCTAAATCATTTTACCAGGAATTATATCTTCGTTCAATTGTCAACTTGTTTAACCTTCATCTCTTCGACACAATTGTTTCTCTTCCATTCTTCGTGATCTTGCTTCTGTTTCCATGCTGAGCGATGGTGTTGTGCAACTTTGACAAGGAAGAAGAGCGATGGTGTTGTGAAATGAAAGGAAGATGGAGGTTAAACAATTGTTCATAATATGAATCCTTAAGAAAGCCTGGGAACAGAAGCAAGATAACATAAATCTCCACTCGAAATTCACAATTTTCGTTATATTATTCTCTCTGCTAGACACTAATCACCTAGCTTTACTCTTCATAAATTTAGTTAATTTTAATTTTCTTTTACATAGAGACGACCATGGACGCAGGGGCGAAATTCCAAATCCGGATTTTCGACCCGATTTCCATTCGGATTTAATGGTGTCAACTCATGACGGCCTCCACTTCTGGCAGTTCATGATTGCTGGATCCGTCGCGGGGTGCGTCGAGCACATGGCTATGTTCCCGATTGACACCGTTAAGACCCACATGCAAGCCCTCGGTTCATGCCCAATCAAATTTGTTAGCGTCCGTCAAGCACTTCGATCCATCCTCGAATTTGAGGGTCCCTCCGCCCTCTACTGCGGCATCGGCACTATGGGACTCGATTCTGGACCTGCTCATGCCGATTATTTCTCCGTCCATGAGACATGTAAGAAGCGTTTCTCCCATGGGAACCCCAATAACCACATCTTCCACACCGCATCCGGCGTCTATGCTACGGTTACCAACGATGTCGTTTTCACGCCGATGGATATGGTGAAGCAGCGATTACAGCTGAGTAACAGTCGATACAAGGATGTTTTCGATTGCGTGAAGAAAGTGATGAGTGAGGAACAATTTTGTCGAAGAAAAGATAAAGTGCGAGGTTAAGCAAGTTGATAATGAAAAGAAAATATAATTCCTGTGAGGTTAAACAAAAAGGAAGATGAACATTTTTGGGGAGAAGTAGATTATTTAGAATTTTTAAAATACAAAAATTTATTTAATTTAAAAATTAAAATATGAATGGTTAAGGTTGAGTTTGAGTGTAATTAAAGTGTAATTAAAGTATAAAAAATGGACTTAATAACAATATTATAAAATTTGATAGATACTAAGATGTGGAGTAATATGTATATAGAAAAAAATTTTAATAGTACAAAGTGGAATAGTAATTTTATCACTTTTTCTTAAGTTATTCCCTAGCAAACACCTTTAAAAAAATATGTCACAAAATCTAACTATATCAAACTAATATATTTTAGTTGCCTTAATTTTAAAATTGGTCCGGAAAATCCTTTTATTCTTCCATATTAATAAAATCCTCTCATGTTATCGATTAAAAAAAATTGCTTTAGTTTTGTTAACCTCACACCCAAACAAAGAGAACCTTTTGACATCAATATAGAAGTAGTAAGAGTACCATCTTTAATTTGATCCTAGGTACTAATGTTGTATAAATTTAAAGGTAATTTTTCTACGGATAATTTGCGTATAGCTAGTAAACAACTAGTTTTTAAAAAACTAAATCCTGATTTTCTTAAAATTTTAATTTTATTCCAGTACGATATGTACCCAGCAAATTGGCATCCATAGAATGAAAAGACTAAAAATGTTGATGATTATTTATACACATATACATAATACATAATTTTGGAGCACAACAAGAGAGGAGAGGAACGAAAATTACAAAGAGGATTTCTCATTCCTCATACAACAAGTGGTGGCGGCGGATTCTCGTAGTGAGGAGGATCATGAGAAGGTCCCAAATAAAATGACCTAAAAGGTGAATTCAATTTTTTTGGAGATGGAGGTGGCCCTTCGTAGAGCTGAACATCACAGTAAGATTTAAGAGGTGAATTCAAATTTTTTGGAGATGGAGGTGGCTCTTCATAAAGCTGAACACCACGGTGAGATTTAAGAGGTGAATTCAAACTTTTTGGAGATGGAGGTGGCTCTTCGTAGAGTTGGACACCACGGTGAGATTTAAGGGGTGAATTCAAACATTTTGGAGATGGAGGTGGCTCTTCGTAGAGTTGGACACCACGGTGAGATTTAAGGGGTGAATTCAAACTTTTTGGAGATGGAGGTGGTTCTTCGTAGAACTGGACATCACGGTAAGATTTAAGAGGTGAATTCAAACTTTTTGGAGATGGAGGTGGCTCTTCATAGAGCTGGACACCACGGTGAGATTTAAGAGGTGAATTCAAACTTTTTGGAGATAGAGGTGGCTCTTCGTAGAGCTGGACACCACAGTAAGATTTAATAGGTAAATTCAAACTTTTTGGAGATAGAGGTGACTCTTCGTAGAGCTGGACACCACGGTGAGATTTAAGAGGTGAATTCAAACTTTTTGGAGATGGAGGTGTCTCTTCATAGAGCTGAACACCACGGTTACTCTTTGGAGATGGAGGTGGCTCTTCATAGAGTTGGACACCACGATTACTCTTTGGAGATGGAGGTGGCTCTTCGTAGAGCTGGACACCATAGTGAGATTTAAGAGGTGAATTCAAATTTTTTGGAGATGAGGGTGACTCTTCATAAAACTGGACACTACGATAAGATTTAAGAGGTGAATTCAAACTTTTTAAAAATAGAAGTAGCTCTTCATAAAGCTGGAGACCACCAGATACAGAAGACTCCTCAAAGAGTTGGACACCACGATAAACTGAGGCAGAACTCAGGAGAACAAGACACACGAGTGCCACTTTCAACGCTTTTTCACTTAATTTTTCCATGTTTTTGTTTTTGATTTTGACATTTAGTTCACACACTCCACTCCTTAAATAAGGGTGTTCAACCAATTAGAAGAACACAATATGAATGGATAATCATCACCCCATTACCTCCTGAGTTATGTCTGACGATATGAATGAATCACAACTGGAAACTGATTTTACTAAAATAGCAAATAATTAAAGCGAGGCTCCTCAAAAAGAAAGAAACTAAAGTAAAATGATTTAAAAAGTTAAATAATAAAATGATAGTTTATTCAAGTATTAATGGTTAATTTTATTACTTTGAGGTTACGTTATTATCTATATTTTAGTGTGTCAGTAAGACATGATAAGATTATTTTGTCAGCACTTATAATGCTCCATAGGTCAAATGTTATTCTAAGAGAAAGTTAGGTTATGAACCAATATGATAGGATAAGGAATTTATTTATTGTTTCACCTTTACTTGTTATATTTATTCTAATTTAATTTTTATCTTTTAAAATTTAAATAGATTAAAACTTTGAGAGAAATAAATTTTAAAGTGTAAACTATTAATAAAAAAAATTAAAGTGTAAACTAAAAAAAAATCACTATTTTTTCAATTATAGAGAGAAAAAAATTTAGAGATAGATTGTCAAGAGAAATAAATTAAGAAAAAGGTATTAAAAAAATAGCTTGAAAAATTTTAAAATAAAGTTTCAAGAAAAAAATTAGAGAGCAAAATTCTAAAGAGAATTGAAATATGATTGTTTGTGACATAATATAATTTATGAGTACTATATTGATTATTATGTAATTTATTTTTAAAAGAATAATATTATTCGCAGAATCTAAGAGAATTTGTCTTAATTCTTTTAAGAGTATATTATATATGATATTAGTTTCTAATTTTCAATGTAAAAAATTAAAATAAAAAATTAAGTATAATTAAGTTATCTAATTTTACTATTTATTTATAATTAATATAGTATTTATTATAAAAAAAAGATTGTAAAATATTTTATTAATTATATTCAATCAAATGGAATAGTTTTTAATCTCAAAAATGGAGTTTCATTAAAATTCGATAGAGAAGACTATTGCTTCTAATGGTAACACTTAATTTGATATTTGGGCAGAGAAATTATAAGTGATATAAAAAATAAAAAATGATGAGAAAAAAATAAAAAAGAAAAAAAAATAAATGTGTGATAAAATAAATTAAATAAATAGTATAAAAGTACTTTTATTCGTAATATTTTTGAATCTCAACACCAATTTAATTAAAGTAAAAAAATTTGGTTGCTCTAAAAATAATTTCATTTATAATAAAAGAGTAAACAAACTAGTCTATAAGATTATTTTATGTTAATATTTTGAATATGATTGATTTGAATAATTTCGTATTAAGTAAAGTATTAATAAGATTATTTTATGTTAATATTTTGAATATGATTGATTTGAATGATTTCGTATTAAGTAAAGTATTAATAATGTGAATAATTGTTTGATATGAATGAATGGTAAACAAAAAAGAATGTCTGATATGAATGAATCAGAACTGAAAACTGATTTTACTAAAAATAAATAATTAAAGCAAGGCTCCTCAAAAAGAAAGAAACTAAAGTAAAATAATTTAAAAAGTTAAATAACAAAATGATAGTCTATCCAAATACTAATTGTTAATTTTATTACTTTAATATTCTTTTGTGACTTCAATAACTTGCCATATATAAGTGCTTTATTTGAATAAAAATTGTCAAATATTTTATTAATTCCATTCTATCAAATAGAATAGTTTTTAATCTTAAAATGGAGTTTCATTAAAATTCGATAGAGAATATTATTGCTTCGAATGGTATTATTCAACTCAAACTGAATCAGTGAGATAGCATCTAATTTGATATTTGGGTAGAGAAATTACATGATTACCCTTTATTAACTTTTTTTTTTTTCTCTTCGCCTTTTTGTTGATGTAAAATTTGTACCTTTAGAATTTCAAACTAGTATGTACTTCGCCCTTTTTGCACGTCATTTTATAATTATTAGTTACTTAAACAGTTAATTTTACTGATTAATAGTTTTTTTAAACTTTTAATAATCTTTTCAACCTCCAACTAACCTTTTTATTTTCAACTAGTAAAAATTTAATTTTTAGTATACGGGATTTGTCATGGATAATAAGGTGATTTTGGATGGATATGCTGCTTTGTGTGTATCGCAGCTTCTCTTGACCTCTCTCTCTTTTAACTGTTTGGAACTACTAGTACCTTTATGAATCAAATTAAAAGAAAAAAAAAAAAGCATTATCTTCGTGTTTGGAGCAGCTAGCTACTAGTCAACAATGTGAATGCAAATTAATGTTTATGTACACTAATTAAATTGATGTTTTCATCATTTTACAATAATCGATATTAAGCGATACAAGTGTCAAGTCCAAAAACGCTACGTTGATAACAGTATATAGAACTTAGACTTTAATTTATGTAAAATAGATCAAGGTCTTTTTTAAAATTGATAATATTTTTCTCATGCTTAACTTGTTTTAAGAAAAGGGCATTTTAAAGTCTTAAGCTAGTTTTATTCAACTAGTATTGTAAAATTGTTTTATTGAGAAAATTGTGTTTAAAAAAGTATGTCCTAAGTTGTATTTGAATATGGAGTTTGTGGTCTTAAAAACGTGTTTTTCATAAGAATATTTGAATGTATATTTAAATATTAATTTTTTATTTTTGCTTCAACTTTTCTTTTTTCTTCTTACATTCGAATATAAGTGTTCAGTTTTCTATCTTGTTGAGAAAAGCTTAAATATTCGAATACATATTTGAATATTGCATGTCATTGGCAGATAACATACATTTCTTTTTAAAGCTTTTAAAAAACCATTTTCTTTCCTTTTTGTCCCCAACCTTTCTATCATTACATTGTTTGAAAAGCACATTGATTCCTAGAACTAAAAGCTTTCATATATCAATCTCTTGAGCTTTTATTTGTGCATCTTTGAGAATTTTTGTTTGTGTTCTTGAAAGGTCTTTTCGATTCAAAATTTAGCTTCTATCAATCTCAAAAAGCCTTGATCCTTTATTAGCACTTCAATTTATATCATTCACTTTAGTTGAGAGCATTTGTCATCTACCTTAAATTTCATTGAATTCTTGATAGAATATGAGGTATTCTTCTTTCAATTAAGGGTGAGGTATCCCTCTTGAATAGTTGATGCTCTTTCACTTTGGTGAGGTATTCAATAGTATAAAGAGTGCTCTTAGTTTGCATTAAATTTGAATAATTAATATGATTGAAGAACTAAACACAGGTAAGTCATATATAAAGTGTTTAGTGACCGAACCAGTATATATCTTGGTGTCATTTCTCTTTATCCCTTAACTTTTTATTTTTTATCATTGCGTTCTTTATTTAGCATTCATTTTCACTCTCTATTATTATCATAACTTGATTAAATGAACTTGATAAAAGATAGTTTTTGAGGTTTGCGAAAGGTTTCGAAAAAGTTTTAAAGCTCAATTTACTCCCCTCTTGAACATAAAAGTCCCTGCCTAACAAACTGATCTTTAAGGAAATTTATGATTATATCTTTAAAATCGTGAGTTCGAACCACAGACTCTTTTTTGAAAAAATAAAATGTAAAGAGGAGTGGTAATGTAATCTAGTCCTCATACAAGACTACAATCATAAAAAGAGAGCAATACCAAGAAGAAGGTGTGGATGAGTGTCCTCTCTTGACTATAGAGAAGCTCTCAATGTTATCGAAACGACAGTAAGAGGTGTATCTGCAAAGACTCTGATGTCCAAGTCAACATTTGAATCGGGGTTTATGTATTATAAGTAAGTTATGTATCTTTGCATACATGTGCAAGTGTTAAATTTATAGTAGTGTCTCCAGGGTTTCTTAATTCATACATTCAATATATGTACTTAATGAGTTTGGGCTGAAATCGTTAATAGCTAATGTCGGACGTTACACTATCATCATATCTTAGAATAATGGTTAGCAAAATACAAAGAATGGTTGGAATATGTTAGATAAACCGATATGACTCGTGGACTACTATGTCGCTTCGCAACAAGTGCTATCACTCAATAAATTTCCAACCTAATATAAAATAAAACTGTAAAAAAAGGTTTAATGTAGATTAATGTGAATGTTAAAATATACAAGTGAGATCTTCAAAAAATCATGTAAGTTGAAAATCTTTTAATATCTTTAAATTATAATTATTTATGATAAGATATAATGGTCAGTTGAATACAGATAATATGAGATTTTAAACAAGTCATGTAATTTTTAATATCTTTAATATTTTTAAATTATGATATTCTTAATAAGGTTTAATGATTAAGATTCCCAATTGAGTTCTAACCCCATGTATATATATTTGCATTTCTTCTCAATCAATAGGTCTTTGGTGTCTTCCAAAAAAACAAAGTAATGATTCATTTCTTTCACTACAATATAATTAATTTTTAAGTAGTATTTGACAGACGTATTTGAACCGAACAGAATATGATATTGTGTATCATTTTCTGTTTGGGGCAACAGTCAAGAGGAACGGAATAAGACACTGAGGCCCATGAATGGGATAAATTAGTTCCATTAAAAATGGTGGAACGGAAGAGAACAGAACAAAACAACACACAGAATCATTATTATTATTTTCCTAGAGTCATTTTTTATTAACGAAATAATATATATTTAAATTTGTTAAACCTTATATTATTTTTTTCAAACCAAAAAATATTTTTCTTAAAAATTTACATAATACAAATATATTCAACATAATTTATGTTTAATAATTATTTTTAAAAATATATTTAATAATTATACTTATTGAGATAAATTTGTATTTAATAATTTTTTTATAATATATTAACAAAAAATTAATATATTTTAAAATTATTACTTAGTTATACTCATAATTCTAAAAAATAAATTAAAAAAATATACTTTTTGTTTTTCTTTTAATTCTATACTTTCTATCAAGTAAAGTAAAATTTTATATGTATTATAAAAAAAAATTCTATTTTAATTCGCACTAAATACAAAATAATACATATGATTCTATTCTTTTCTATTTCGTTCTATTCTATTATGTACTATTATGTTGTGTACCGTTACCAAACGTTGCCTTAATAACAATGCATGGTGTGTATAGGACATTTATAAAAGGTCTTGCAAATACAAAAAAAAAAATATTTAATAATGATTTAGCAACACGATTGCAACATGATCTTTATACTACATTTACTAAAATGTCATAGATATACAAAGGAAATATTTTTAATAATCTAATAATATCTTTTTAAATGTTGATAAATGTCAATTATGTCCTATTTCTTCCATTTTTTATCTGTCCAGTTAGAAAAAAATTGTATCCCTATTTATCAGTTCACCTCCTATATTTTCATTAAAACATTAATTATTTTTTTTTAAAAATTCTACCCCTATCTTTAATTAAATACTCTATCTGTTCCTTTTTATCGGTCTCTTAAGGTTAATTTACACTTATTAAAAAAACTAATTAATGTTCTTGTTATTATAAAAATTATGAGGTAATTGTCTACTATATACCTTTATTGAAACTTGAAAATTATTAATTCTTCACTTGATGTTAATATACAAAGTAATAAATAGAAATAGTATATTAGAAAAAGTAGCTATAAATACTTCCTTAAATTTCTAGAGGGACAGATAAAAAGAAAAAAAATTAAAAATGGTGACAGATAAAAAGGAACCAATGGAGTAAATAATTAACACTGCACAATCCAACTAATAAAACAAAAAGAGATAAAGAGTACTACTCAGGACCTAAATATAAGTAAAAATAAACTAATTTATGTGTATTAAGAAAGTTAGTTAACTGCATTAAATTTTTTTAGTTTTATGGAAAAAAATAAAATTAATTTACTAAAATATTTTTTATATTATTTAATATAGAGTTGTATTCTCTCTAAACTACTTTATTAAATAAATGATATTTTAGTGATTGTAACATTAAATAATATAAAAGTAGTTAAAATTTGCTTATATTTTGAACCATCAACGTTTTTTGTTGCTTATATCCGGAGAGAGTACTTATTATTAGGAGTTCAATTTTTTTTGATGAAAACAAGATTAATTACTATAATTTTTAATATGTGCAATATACTATAATTTTTAATATCTTTTTGTTTTTGATTTTTTGGTTAAGTTTTGTCTCCTTATCCTCAATTGTCTCTAATTAATGAACATTGTACGTTTGCCCTTAATTTCAGTTTTGAAATTAATGCAAGTTAATGAGCTTTTGACTTCTTTTCTTTCACATTGAGGTGCTGGCGTCACTACTACGTAAGGTGTCATGCACACATATATACCAGTTTTGTGTGCATCCATATGTCAAGGGACTCAAGAGTTATTTAATTAACTTGTATTTGGGTAACTTAATTACTATCTACACTCTAATAAATTTGTTGGTTTTATATATAATATTCTTACAAAGTTTACGAGGTGATTATTAAATTTTTTTTGGTCTACTCTTAAAATAAACGAATGAATAGTGAATATAATTAATGTATTTGTTAAATATTTTAACTTTAAATAAGGATAAATTTAGTAGATTGTATTATTTTTTGAAAAAATGATACACTAAATAAAGTTATTAGTAGTTTTCTTAATTAATATGAATTGTTTAGACGGTTCTCGAGGTATTATAAGCTATAGTTAATTAGATAACTCTTTAATCCTATTACATTTTAAAAACAATATGTCACAAAATCTAGCTTAATCAAATTTATATATTTTAATTGCTTTAGTTTTGTAATTGGTCCAGAAAATCCTTTTATTCTTTCCTATTATCCTCTCATGTTATTATCGATTAAAAAAAAATGCTTTAGTTTTGTTAACCTCACACCCAAACCAAAAGAGGACCTTTTGACATCAATTTAGAAGTACTAGGAGTACCATCTTTGATCCTAGGCACTACTAGTTTTTCTATGGATAATTTGCGTATAGCTAGTAAACTACTAATTTTTTAAAAGCTAAAATCCCTGATTTTCTTAAAATTTTAATTTTATTCTAATACGATATGTACCCAATAAATTGGTATTCATAGAATGAAAAGACTAAAAAGATTAACGATTATTGCCTTTGCAAGAATTATTTATATATATACAGATACATAATTTTGGAGCTCCACAAGAGAGAAACGAAAATTACAAAGCGGATTTCTCATTCCTCATACAAATGGAGGAGGCGGATTCTCGTAATGAGGAGGACCATGGTAAGGTCCTGAATAAAATGATCTAAAATGTGAATTCAGACGTTCTGGAGGTGGATGTTCATAGTGCGGGGAACCATGATAAGGTCTCGAAAAAAATGTTCTAAGAGGTGAATTCAAACCTTTTGAAGCATAACCCAAAAGAACCAGACACACAAATGCAACTTTCAACGCTTTTTCATTGAATCTTTCCATGTTTTTTGTTTTTTAATTTTGACATTTAGTCCTTACACACTCCACTCCTTAAATAAGAGTCTTCAACCAATTAGAAGGCAATACGAATGGATAACCATCACCCCATTACCTCCTGAGGTTGTAAAATCATTTAATTTTAATTTTTGTCTTCATCCTGGAAAGGATTTTAATTTAATGTTTGACAGGATAAGGTTATTTTATGTATAGTATTAAATATGGTTAATTTGAATTATTTCGTATTAAGTAAAATATTAATGATGTTAATAATTCTTTAATACATTTCATCACTAATATGAATTGTAACCAAAAAAGGTCTAATATGAATGAATCAGAACTGAAACTGATTTTACTAAAATATAAAATATTCTGAAATATTAGTCATTTAAGGAATTTTATATGGATTAAAAAAAAATTAATTTCTATAGAATCTAACAAAAAGTATATAGGTAAACTAAATTTATTATTGGCTTTGAAGTTTACTTAACAGCTATTGACTATAAAAATATTAAAAGTGAGAATAGTTAATAAATATAGCATTGATAATGTAAAAGTGACAAATGTTTTGGAACAATTTTTTTCAGAACGGTGAGAGTAAAGTAAAATGATTTAAAAAGTTAAATAAGAAAATGATAATTTATTCAAATATTAAGATAAAGTTTTGTAACAGTATAGAATGGAATGGAACAGAATAGAACAGAACTTTGTACTGTGTTTGGTGACTATAGAACAGAACTAGACCATACGTATTATTTCGTATTTAATGCGAATTAAAATATAGAAAATATTTTTTTAATACATATAAAACTTTACTTTACTTGATAGAAAGTATAAAATTGAAGAAAAATAAAATAGTTTATTTTTTAATTTCTTTTTTTTTTAAATTACAAGTATAAGTAAATAATAATTTTAAAATATATTAATTTTTGTATCAATATTTTATGAAAAAATAAATTATTAAATACAAACTTCTCTCCATGCATAAACACAATTTTTAAATATTTTTTTAAAAATAATTATTAAATATAAATTATGTTGAATATATTTTTATTACGTAAATTTTTTAAAAAATAGTTTTTAAAATAAATTTTGGTTGGAAAAAAATAATATAAGGTTTAACCAATTTAAATATATATTATTTTGTCAATAAAAAATGACTATAATGATAAATTTTCTGTCTATGTCATCATTTTCAAGAATCAATTTGTCCCCTTCATTTGCCTTAAGGTCATGTTCAACCCTCTTGATTGATATACCAAACAGGGAACATACAATGTCATGTTGTGTTCGGTTAAAACACGTCTGTCAAATACTACCTGATTGAAAGTAGTTTAGTAGTAGAAACTTGTTATTTTAAAACAAAAAATAAAGGTATAAAAATTTGTATTGTAACTTATTTAAAGATTTAATTTGGATCGCAATAAAAATATCTAAATATGTGTAAAGTTGTATAAGATAAAAGAAATTAAACTCTTATAAAATTTTTAAGGGTTAAATATGTTTTTTTGTCCCTGAACTTTGCGAAAAATCTATTTTGGGTCCTTAAAGTAAAAAAAAGATGTTTTTAGTCCCGAATTATCCGGTTTTAGTCCTTCCGTCCAATTCTGTTAAAGTTTCAACTAACGTGTACATATATCAAATTCTCATTAGATCATGTGTCATATTTTTAATAATTTATTAAATGAAATGAAATTATCAAATTTTAAAAAAAAAATTACACCAGAAAAAAGAGAGAAAAAAAACTAACACCACTGGCTTTCTCTCTCTCCTTCCATGTCTCTCCAACCTGTTCCTTTCTTCTCCTTCTCCTTCCTTTCTTTCTTCCTTCCAGATCTTCTTTCTTTCCTTCTTCTTTCTTTCTTTCCTTCTTCTTGCTATTGTTCTTCTTCTTCTTCCTTTGTTCCCTTCGATCTTTGAGACATGCCATCTCTCTTTCTCTCCAATTTCTGAGTCATGAAAATTGAAAAAAGAGGATGTTTCTGGGTTTCTGGGTTTAATGCTATGAATCACGCATGGAGTACCTGGGAAGAAGATGAAGGAAAATTGCAGAAAACTGAAGAACATCAAGAAGGATGGGTTTCGCGGTGGTTCTGTTCTTCTACCTTCTTCCACGCTTCTCCTTCTTCCTATTATGTTCTTTCTTTCATCTTCTTTCTATTCTGTTCTTTCTTCTTTTCCTTTCTTCTTTCTTTTCTGTTCTTTCTTCTTCATCTTCTTCTAGATTTGGAATTAGGGTTTTAATTTTGGGAGATTTAGGATTAAGGTTTCAATTTTTGGAGATTTGGGCTGATATTGGTCGACTATGGAGATGAGGAGATCGTCTTTGTGCTTTTGCGCCACCGTGGTTGACAGTGGTGCAGTTGGAGATAGTAGCATCGAAGGAGGAGGGCCGATTTCTGTTTTTTTTTTGTTGTTGTTTTTTTTTTCTAGAAAAATAGGAAATTATAAAGGTAATGGCGTGAAATAGACGGTATAGGCGAAAATTGACTGAAGGATGAAAAACGAGCTTTTGCTAAGGGACTAAAATCGTACTTTTTAAAGTTAAGAGACCAAAAATAGATTTTCGTTAAAGTTTAGAGATGAAAAACATATTTAACCCAATTTTCAATCTATTCTACATTTTTCATTTTTCTTCTTCTCCCATTCAATAGGAAGAGCACAATAGTAAATCCAAAATTATTAAAATAGGGATCAATCTTAAATTTCGCTTTAGGCTACAAAATTTCTAGATACAACCATGGTTTCTCATACATGTGGTGAAGACGGAGGTTCATAGCAAGGAGAACCACCGTAAAATCGCAAATAAAATGATTTAAAAGGTGATAAAAGTGACTCCTTGTAAAGTGGGAGACCATGATAAGTTTCTGAAGGTGGAGGTCGAATGAAATGGCCACAATGAGAAGGTCCGGAAGGAGGAAAAGGAGTCTTAACTTGAGGAGCTTGCTCTGAAGCTGAGGCAGAACCTAGAAGAACAACACACACAAATGCCACTATCAACACTTTTTTACTAAATTTTTTCATGTTTTTGGTTTTTTGATTTTGACATTTAGTCCTCACACACTCCACTCCTTATATAAGAGTCTTGAAGACAACATGAATGGGTTTGTAAAATCATTTAGTTTTGATTTTGGTCTTCATCCTTGAAAGGGTTTTAATATAATCTTTTGACTGGATGACGTTTTTTTATTTTAAATATTTTGAATATGATTAATGTAAATGATTTTGTATTAAGTCAAATATTACTTTTTCCTATTCATGATTTATGTTGTTTTAGTTTTTTACACATAAATTAAAAAAATAATAATGGTTATATTTTAGTATCTTTTGGACTAAAATATTCTTATTAATATACATTAAAAATATATGTTTGCATAAATTCACGGAGAAATTAATCAAAAGTCTAATAATACTATGTAACAATAAAGGTGTGTTAGGTATAAGGAGATTATGATTTTCTTGAGATATTATAGCTTTTCAAAAACTTGTAGAGTTGTTTAGTTAATGAATATTAAAGCTTTGGATTATAATATTTTAGCTCTTATAACTAATTTTTGAAAAGCTATTTGAGAGAGCTTTTGACTTTTAAAATTTAGCTGTCAATAATTCCCTTACAAAATTGTGCTTGATAAATTTTATAAATGATAAATTACCTATCATTACTTAATCGACGTGTGTTCTGTTTCAACTTTTAATACTAATATTATATTAGTATAATAATTTTATCTTTTTTGTCATTTATCATGGTTTAATTAATTACACAGCCTAATTTGTCAAACAACTCTATTTTTTGATCTAATTAAAGAGTTATAATCTTACTGCTATAATCTCTCAATCTTCAACCGACTTCACAGCTAAAAACTAAAAGTTTTTAATTTGTTACACCAAACATATCCTAAAAGTAATTAGTTAAATTGACAAGTACATCTATAATTATTAAATTGGGTATAATTAAAAAAAAATTAATTGAACTTTGAAAACATAAAACAACAACACTTTTGGCATTAAAAGAAAAAAAAAAAAACTAAAATAACATAACTTAAGCATCGAAGTGAGTAATAATGTGAATAATTCTTTACTAATACATTGAATGATTGATATGAATGAAATGAGAACTAAAAACTTATTTTACTAAAATAAATAATTAAAGCGAGACTCCTCAGAAAGAAAGAAATTACTTAAATTAAAATAACTTAAAAAGTCAAATAACAAAATTATTAGAGTATTTTATTCCTCAAATACTAATTGTTAATTTTACTAATTTAATTAGTATTTCTTTTTACTTCAATAACCTTCCATATATTCTTTATTTGATAAATTTTTTGAAATTTTTAACTAATTCCTTTCAATCCAATAAAATACTACTTCTAGGCCTTTTTATAAAGAATAAAAAGTGACTTTTATTTTGGTCTCTAATATAAGAAATATAATATTTTTTTAGGTGTATTAATTGTTAATAAAAATAATTATTTATCCTTAAATAATTGTGTGATAATGCATCTATGAATTTGCTATATAAGTGGGGTGCCTTAACTATTTAGATGTCTTTCACAAAGACTCATATTTTGAGGAAATGAATTACTATAAGGAGTGATTCAACAAAAAGAATTGGTATAATTGCTCAATAATTTTGGACCTAGCCAATAATATAAAATGAAATAGTAGAAAAGGTTGAATATAAATTGATGTGAATGTTAAAATACACAAGCTAGGTGACGTGAGACTTTAAAAAAGTCATGTAATTGGAAAAACTTTTAATATCTTTAAAGATAAAATTTAATGGTCAATAAACACAAGTGACGTGAAATTGTTAAAAAATCATATAGTTTGAAAAAACTTTAATATTTTTATATTTTGATCATTTATAGTAAGATTTGATGGTCAATAAATAAGATTCTCAAATATTGAGTTCTTCGACCCCTTCATTTTTTTTGGGAAGGAGTTCTACCCTTCATTTTTTCTGGTAAACAATTCTACCCAATTTGATCGTCGAACCCAAATTTTTTTTTTTTAAAACTTAAAATTATTTTAAAAAGCAATTTAAGATGTACATTTTTAGGCAAAAATTATAACAGGAATGTTATAATAATAAAAAAAGAATCGTAACAGGAATTTCAACAGGAAACCAATTAAAAAGAATACATAATTATTTCTTGAAATAATATATTTTCAGACACTAACCAAACAGACCAATAGAAATAAAATAAAAAGAAGAGATAAAATTTAAAATATCAATTATATCTTTATTTCAAAACATATATATCTTTAACTTTCTTTTTTTTTCTATTTTCTTTCAAACCAAACCAAACATACATATAATTTATATACTTTTTTTTTATTTTCTCTTCTCTCTTTTTTTTTTCTTCACACTTTATTTCTTCGCACTTCTCTCTTATAATTCGACATAGTATAAAAGTACTAACCAAGATGCAATAATTATATTTTATTATAAAGTCTTGACCTATTTTAAAAACGTAAATTTTAAAGAGTTTTAAACCTTTTAAGATTATAAATATTTTAACTTTTTTTTTAAACATAATACTATATTTAAATCCTTGACAAATACTCTAAAAATATTAGTTAACATTTCTCGATCAATACCTTTAAATAATGTTATTTATTTAGTACTTTGATTTCAAATTACTACATCTAATCTTATATATAAGAATCGCTAGATTAATTCTACACATATCACTAAAGATTAATATATTTAATGATATTTTTTGTAATTAATAAAATAATAAATTTGTTTTTTATTTTTAAAATATTCATGTATTTAATGCATTAATTATCAGAAATTAATAAGTTGTTCATAATAAATTGACCTTAGCAAATAACTTTTATCTTCTCTACAATTTATACTTTTAGAAAAAAATACTAGATCTTTTAGACCATGTACAATGCAAGGTTGTTAGTTGAGTTATTTAATAAATATTTTATAATATTTTGATAGGTCTCGCATGTACAAATCACTCTTTTAATTTAAGCAACACATTCTCTACACTGCAAAATTCTTATTAAGCAACTTACATGGGTCCCGTGCGTACCCCACAATACAAGGTTCTTACATACAATTATGTTTTTTAGTCTCACTTCTCCTTCAAGCAACTCTTAGTCTTGGTTGCTTATTTAAGCAACTCAACTAAGCAATTCAAGACATGTCACCAAGCTGCAATTGAAAGTTGCTTACTAAGGACGATTGCTTAGCACAAACACACCATTTAAACAATTCCATTGTACATAGTTTTATAATTAAGACAAAAAAAATCACTTTTATCTCTTATAAATAAGATCGAAAATAATATTTATGATCAGTTTTATCTTTTTGCAATTGCTTTCATTTTTTAGTACAAATTTATATTGTCTAATTACTTCTCAGCAAACCCCGTCTATTATAAAAATAAAATAAAATAGAATAAACTCACCATAAAGCCAATCCTACTGACTTTCTCTACTTGCCTTTAAGAGTAATATATTATATGTATACTAGTATAAATAAACTATACTTTTTTTTTCTAAAAAGTAAGAGAATTAAATATCTGAATTGAATGAATAACTGTTTTAAAATTTAATATTTAACTTTTGACTATTTAAAATAATGAGGTTGAAATGTTTTTGAATAAGATTATTTGATGCTATTATTTATTACTGTAGTACTTTTGATTCATATTTGCGGTGGATCTTGTCTTTTCCACTTGCCTTTATTACAGTTTTACGTACTTAATTTTTGAACCAATATCTTTAATTTGAAAGACGTTTCACATAAATAAACGTTAAAACTTTTTTTTTTTTTATATAGTATCTTCATAATATAATATTCTTGATTGCACAAATATAATATTAAGAACGTGTTGAGATTAGATGTGAAAATGAGTTGTGAAAAAAAATCGATTGTCTGAAAGATAATAAATTTTTGTTTGAGTATATTTGCTGTGAGAAGTCATTTTTAAGATAATTTTTAGTTGTTAGAAGCAATTTTTAAGCTTTTTGAAACAATTTTCAATTTTTAGCTAAATGATCAAAATTTTTTTTCTTTGTTAAAAGAAAAATAAAAAACTTTTGTAAGTAGGAAATCAAATAATTTAACATATGTTGTACTCAAAAAATACCCAAACATGGCCTAAATGTTTATGTATGTCTTCAAATATCAAATTTTCACAATATTATTTTTGAGTAGACCGCCATATAATTTATTGAATTTGTATGGATAGTTCACGTACGTTCTTCAATTTACAAGATCAACTCACATAGGTTTTAGAGTTTCACGAAATTTATTTAAAGTTTTGAGTTTGTATGAGTAGTTCACTTATATCCCTGAGATTATTAAACATTATTTAGTTAGGTCACTGAGTTTGCAAGAATAGTTCACTTAATTAGGTCTCTGAGGTTACAAGAATAATTCACTTAAGTTCCTGACCTTGATAAATTTCAGGGACCTAAGACCTAAGTGAATAAATATTTTGTAATGTGACGAACCTAACTGAACCTCCGTACAACTCAGGGACTTATGTGAACTATTCTGGTAAACTTAAGGACATCAATAAATCTATGTATAATTCAACGACTTGTGTAAATTATCATTGCAAACTTAAGGACTAAACTAGTAATTACTTTTATTATTTTTATTAAATTTTTAAGATTATAATATTGAGATATAATACCACTAATTTTTTAAAAAATTTAAAAGTATGATTATAACTAAAACTTATTAAAATAAATTAAAAACAACTTATGATAAATGGTTGTGTAAGTTATGTTTTTTAAACTAGGCAAAGAATCTTGCAAGTTGCAAACATCCCAAAATGTAAATTTATTATAATTTTGATAAATAGTGTGATATTACACTTTATTGAATATTAATTTAATTTAAACGACACAATAATCTAGCTAGCATAGTCCATAGGCATAGGTCCACTAAGTAGAATTGATGTTAAATAAGGAGTTTTGTAGAAGCACAATTGCAAAGGCAGTATCCATCCAAACACAGCGCTGGACAATGGGGGCGATAAGCGCAATGCTTCACACAGTCGCTGTTATTCTTGCATTGATCTCCCTTTGAAACAACTTGTTCACTTGAACCTGCACGCAGATATCCATTTCAAACAATTCAAACAAATTAAAGCTAAGGCAGAGACAGACAGAGGAAGAAATTAGGAATATACCAGATGCAATTACAAGTATGAATATAAAGAGAGTAAATTGATGAACGGAAGCAGCATTTGCCATTTTTGTTAGAGAGAGAGAGTTTCCTTAGTCTGTCTCGTTCACGGTGGTAACAAGCTATGCTCTGCACCCAAACTTATACTCCTAGGATGAAGTTCTCATCGATTTTAATGACAAGATCTTCAAACTGTTGACTTTTTCGACAAAAATTAATTCAATACTATACTACAGTCAAACACTAAAGTCCAATAACGAAACCAATCTTGATTTTTATGAACATTTTCTTTATCAATGTAATACTAGTACTTGAGTCAATTGTAACCACTACTGCTCAACACTCATAACTGTTGTTAATTAATTTAAACTTCAAAGTAACAAAATTTGCTATAGAAAATTAAAATATTCTCCTTCTGACATCTGGGATGATCACAGACTTTTTTTTTTTTTTTTTTGCTATTCACAATTTTTAGTTATGACGATGTACTAGTACAATTTTTCAGTTATATACTACTTATAAGCCAACAAGTTTTATTAATGCGCAACACAGAGGGGCTAAACAGTTACAGAAACCACATGAAAAATACAAAATCATTTAGATAAATAACTAATGGGAGAGGTAGCTTATCGAAAAAAAAAAACCTAAAACAAATGGGAGAGTTATACCAAGTCCCAAAAGAAATACTCCTTTTGATCTATAAGTTATGTTATTTTAGATTTTTTTTTAGTTTCAATTGTTGTTTTGCATTTTTAAAGCTTAATTAATTTTTTTCAATTATGCCCTTGCTTAATAATTAAGTGTGTGTATACTTGTATGTGTTTTCAAGAAATTATAATAGATGTGAATTGAAGATGTATTATTTTCAAGGAATAATAAATAGGGGTACTTTAGCCAATAAGATAAAAAAACATGACATGACATTATTATTTTTTTAATCCGTGTGCATAAATTTTAAACAACTTAACTTATGGACCAGAGGGAGTAATTAATTAAGTTTCTGTTAGAATTCAAATAAATTGTTATTTATAAATATTTTTTCTTCAGTTAAAATAGTTATTATTGGTATAAATTTTATCTAATATGTGCGCATTCGTACGTGTGCGTGTGTTTGTGTGTGTCTCTCTATGGAATGTATCAAGCAAAAGGTGGGAGAAGTTAATATCAACCATTTAATTATAATTAATAGTTAAAATTTAATTTTAAAAAAATAATGTCAACCATTTATGATTGTGCAGTGAAAATTAACTTCTCACATCTCTTAGACTCTTACTAGATATATCCCTATATATATATATTTGTGTATGTGTATTACAGTAGATTTTTTCGGTTAAACAAAGTCAACAGTAATGGTTAACATTTATTTGTTGTGATATATTCTCTCACTAACATAAGTATTTTCTACCTTATCATTAGGATAAAAAACAAGAGATTAATCTCGTCAATTTCTTCTTGACAATAGATTATAGGTTTTAATTGAAAAATATTACTTGGAATCTGACATAAAAAAAAATCTCAACGCATTAATAAATTAGAAATAGCTATAAACTTATTAGTTGCTTTTAAAATTCGTTATATAGTTGAGGGTCATGCATACGAGAGATTTATTTTAGAATCTTTTATTTGAGGAATTAATAGGAGTAAAATTTATATATTACATCAAGCTAAGGTTATAGCGTCAATCAAATATATCACTAAATGAAAAAAAAGATATAAGAGAGTGATCGATTGAATTCAAACTATTTTATTTTATTTCTTTAATTGGTTTACTTTCGTGAAATTTAAATCTTTAATTTTCAACGGCAAATATTTTTTTGTTTACGAACTCAATAGAGAGAGAAGAGAAAGATAGAAAGAAAATAAAATTGAAAGATAGAATTTTTTTTCTTTAAAAAAAATGTTAAAATAGATGTGATGATAAAGAGAAAGATATAAAAGAAAATATGTGACACAACACTTTATTTTATATTATTTTAACTCCATTTAGATTCTGACTACAATAGTTATTGCGTTAAATGTGCATTTTTCTAGCACAAACGCAAGAGCAAGTTCCAAATTTACAGCAAAATACTGTGCCAAATGCTTTACAATATTCCTCACAATCTTGGTCTATAACACATTGGGGTGGCGCGCTTGGATATAAACTTTTTGCACAAGCTTGTTGTGTCAAACCTGATTCAAAATCAAACAAAATATAAACAAATAAAATATTTTTTAGGCCATCAAGGTGTTTTTCTCAAAAATAATACAAGAAACAAGTATAATTAATAATCAAATATGCATTTCTTCTATAACTTTAAACATTCAATTCAAACATATTAAATAGATGATCTCATTATAAATTTGTCTTGCAAAATTGTTTAAGAACATGATATATTTCATTATGATGAAAATAATAAGCATGCAAAACTATACAATGGACGGTTCACATGAGAAAAATGATTTTATATGAAAGTGCAAATTAAAGAGTGAATCTTGGCCTTAAAATCATATTATGTGATTTTTTTAATAAACTTCTATAACTTCTTAAAATTTATTGTATTTTAATCTCAACAGTTCATCACATTTTTCATCACCCATATATACATAGTTCGATATGATTTCAAGGGGCTAATTTTTACATGAACTTATGAATTTCTAACTAATGCATATATAGAAAAAGGAATGTAGAATGTACCAGATGCAACAAGAAACAACAACATAAACAAAGTTAATTGATGAACTGGAGCTTTCTCCATTCTTTTTCAACTTTTCTTTTGTTGTATAAAAGCTTGATAGATGGGGTTTTTACACCGAGTTTTCTTCTACTTTTGACTAGGATAAAAAATGGTGCTATATACCTAATTTATAGTAGTAATGACCGTCAATTTTTGATATTAAATAAGATCATTTAATTATACTTTTGGTTTATATTTGCAGTTAGTATTGACTTTTTGCCTGTCTAATAAGATGATTTAAGTACAAAGGGAGTATTAATGAAAACAAATTATACTTTTTTTTATTGAAAAAAAATACTTATTTAGTAGTATTTTTATTTTAACAAAAGCTTTAAATACTTGAGTTTAATGAATAACCGTTTTCAAATTTAATATTTTACTTTTGACCTTTGACTTTTGACTTTGGAGTAGGCAAAATATTGAGGTCAAACAATTTTTTAAATAACTCATTTAGTAATTGCAAGAACATTAAATGCCTGGATTGAATGAATAACCATTTAAAAAATTAACATTTGACTTTTAAGTATGCAAAATAGTAAGTTTGAAATATTTTAAAATAAGTTCTTTTAGTACTTGTAATTAGGGACGAAACGAGCCGAGCTAAGCCAAGCATATAAAATTTAAACTTGGCTTGTAAAAAATATAAAAGTTAAACGAGCCAAATTATAAGCTTGAGCTTGGCTTGATTAAAAAAAAAAAAAGAAGTTTGGGCTTGTTTTGTTAGACTTGATTATTATTAGTTTTTACGAATAATTCCTCTTAATTTAAGTTATTAAATCTATTTTTAATAAATAATTTAATATTCTAATTTAATAAGCTATATATATTATTTATTAATTTATATAAAAAAATAAAGACTATAAATTTTACATATTCCGTTATTACTGCTATCATATGCATACATGTATAGGTTAGAAATTTAAATATAGAAATTTTTAATAAAAAAATTAATAAATGAGATTTTTACAATGTAATAAATATATACTATTTTAACAAACAAATTTTTGTTTACCGCTTCTTAAAGCTATGCATGTGACAGCTTTTTTTATATAAATTATTGAATGCAAACTAATACTCTTTTATTCTAAAACATAGAAGCTTTTTAAATGCTTGAATTGAATGAATAACTGTTTAAAATTTAATATTTGACTTTTGAGTAGGGATGGGAATAGGCTAGGTCGCTTGTCGGAGGCCGACTTGTTTAAGGCCTAGCTTGGTCTACTTATTAAAAAGACTAGGTTTAGATTTTTTAAAAAAGTTTTTTAAATAAAAAGGTCGGATCTACGCTTTTAAAAAAGTCTTTTAAACTTATTTGGTCAGCCCAATTTTATAATAATATTGTTAATAATAATAATAATAATAATAATAATAATAATAATAATAATAATAATAATATATAAAATGTCATTGATGATAAAAAAAAATAATTATTTAACACACCAGACTTATTTAACATTCAGCTCGATTTGGCTCGGCTCATTAAAATATCTACTTTTGAGTATCCAAAATAATTATTTTAAAATTTAACATTTGACTTTAGAGTATCCAAAGTCCAAAGGCCATTTAATACTTGATACGTATTTGCAGTCAATTTTGTCTTTCTACTTGCATTCTATAACTACGAATATTATAAATAAAAGTAAATAACATTAGCTATTATTTAGATTTGTCTAATAGTAGCACTCAATCTGGTTCTTGTCTAAGAATTAGACTCTCCTCAATTCATTTAAGTAATTTTGACCCAATTTATTTTTTTCTTAAAATTCATTGTAAGTTAAAGCTACAAATAAAAGATTTTAAAAAAATTATAAATTATTTGATAATTTTTTTTTTAAAAAAAAAAATTTGACCGGCGGCGGGCAGCGGAAGGTGGTCGCGGATGACGGTGGGTGGCGGTCCGGTCTTTGTTATGGTGGTTGGTGGATGTTTAATGAAAGTAAGAAGTTGGAAAATAAGCAAAAATTCTTTTGTGTGGCTTATTTTAAAGCTCTTATTTCTCTTTCCTTCATTAAAAAAGTCATTTAAAATTTTAAGAGCTTAATAATATTTTTGTTTGACTTAGCTTTTATTTATAAGTTATAAATAAAAGATAAGCTCAAAATAAACCGGGTGAAACTACACTGTGTCTAACTAATGTTAACAAAATCAGAGATGCTCAGGATAAATAATGTGTAGTGAACCAATAAATCCAATGTTTTGTATAAAGTGACCCATCAAGGGTAGCTCAGTATTGCTCGCTCGTGCAGTCGTGCTTGGTATGTGGAGTGGAGTACTATGTACCCAAATTTATAGTTGCAATTATCATCATCAATTTTAACCACGAGATTTTCACAATAGTCCTACCCTAAAGAAAATAAATTAAGGTGAACTAAAGAAAGAAAAAGAAATTATAATTATTAATTACAAAATATAAGTGACACAACACTTTATTTAATATTATTTTAACCTAATTTTAATTAAATATGCGTTTCCAATGACAGTTCACAGTAGCAAAAGCAAGTTCCACGCTTGCAACAAAACTCAATGCAGCCATATGCATTACAATACTCCTCACAATCTTTGTCGACAACACATTTGAGTGGCGAACTTGGATATGATCTTTCTGCAAAAGCTTGTAGCATTGTACCTAATTCAAAATCATCCAAAATATAGACAAAAAAAAAATGTATTCTTTACTTAAAAAACATTTTCTCACTAAATAATACAACAACAAGTATAATTAATAATAAAATATGCAATTCTATCACAACTTCAAACATTCAATACAAAATTTTTATATGGACTAATGGATTTCTAACAACAGCACATATAGAAGAAGAAATACGGAATATACCAGCAGATGCAAAAAGAAAGAGGAACGTAAAGAGAGCTAATTGATGAACGGGAACCGTCTCCATTCTTATATAATTTTTTTTCGTAAGAGCTTGATAGATAGAATTTTTACACAAAATTTTCTTTTTATTTTGACTAAGAAACTATATGCTATGTACCAAATTTATAGTTATAGCCATCATTAATTCTAAATTTAAATAAGATCATTTAAGATCGGTTTAGTTTGCATTTTTATTTTTTATTTTCATTTTATGTTTTTATTCTCTTTTTGTTTTCTAAAATTTTATTAAAAAAATTGAAAAGACTGGAAACGAAAAGTATAGGAAAGAAAAAATGAAAAATAAAAATACAAATACAAATCAAGCATACCCTCAGGAAGTTCTTTAGTACTTGTACGTGATTCGTATTTGTGGTTGATTTTGTCTTTCCACTACTTTTCTATGACTCTTTTTTGTAATAGTATAAAATTGTGATTATAATTAATATATATACATTTTTTAGTACAAGCTATACTTTTCAATTGTGAAAAGTATGAGCTTTAAATACCTGAAATAAATTATCTACCGTTTTAAAATTCGATATTTGACTCTCTTCTTTTTTTTTTTTTCTTTTTTGGTTACAAATTCAATATTTGACTTTTGAATATGTAAAATAATGAATTTGGATATATATTTTTTTAAATATGGTCATTAGTGCATTTGGATACAAAGCTTAATTAAGATATTGTTTTAACCCAATTTATTTTTTTCTTAAAAGTCACTTTTAAGCTAAAACTAAAAATAAAAGACTTAAAAAAATTCATAACCTGTTTGACAATTTCATTTTCTTAATTTAGTATAAGCTACTTATTTTGAATTTTTATTTATTTATAATAATAAAAAGTAGTATATATATATATATATTATTTTATAATATTTTTTAAAAATTTGTTGACAAGTGATAGTCCGGCGGCGGTCCGGCCGTGACTATGGTGGTTGATAGATGTTTAATGAAAATAAGAGGTTAAAAAATAAGCAAAAACTCCTATTTGTGGCTTATTTTAAAGTTCTTTTTTCTCTCTTTTCTTCATTAAAAAAACACTTAAAATTTTAAGAACTTATTAATATTTTTGTTTGGCCCGACTTTTACTTATAAGTACGTAAAAGATAAATCCAAAATAAACCGACCAAATAGTACCTTAAAACTTATATAATAAGCCTTTATTAGTGAGAGGTTATTTTTAGTTATAGTTATGAAACTTAATTACGTACACTTATAAGGACCTATAAACTATTTTTATATTCTATATATAAGGGTGACAAAATAGGCCAGTTCAACTTGCTTAGCCCGTCACTAAACGGGCCAGGCCAGCCTGCCCAAGCTATACGATCCAGTACACTGGCCCAGCCCGTATTTTGCAAGCCCGTCACAAGAGTTAAAAAAAAAGAGAAAACCAAAAAAAAAACTGGGAAATTTTTTTTCTGTGGATTGTTTCTAATTTTTTTTGGACTATTGACAGTTTTTTTTTCATAAAACTAAGCCTCTGAACTTAGTTTTTTTTTACTATTAACATAAGGAATTTAATATGTTTTTGTTTTTTAGTCCAGTTATGTTTTTTTTTAATTGGACCTTTTTTTTTAAAAATAAACTTCCATACTAAGATCCCAACCTCCCATGTACAACCCCCTAAAAAATAGCCTGCGGGCCATCCCGGCCTACCAGGGGTTTAGCCCGCCGAGCTAGCAGGTTAGGTGGGACAGGTTATATTGGATTAGTCGTCCTTATTGGTCAACCCAACCTGCCTATTTTCTACGGACTCACGGGCTGACCCGCTTTGCCCAACTCGTATTGCCACCTCTAGCTATATATATGAGTTTTTTTAACCTATGCAATATTGCAATAATATGAAAATAGAAAAAAATGCTAAGCAGTAAATGCATGTTAATTTATAAATCAATTAAATTTTATGTTTCTTTGTAAAAAAATTTTGTTTTAAAATGCTTAACCTGTGCAATATTATACAGGTTAGAAAACTTCAATATATATAAACTCTTTCAAATACCCAGATTTGATTCATATTTACAATCAATTTTAATTTATCTTTATCACTTGTCTTCTATGAGTAATATTCATAAATTTAGGTTTATGAATTGAATCTGCATTGCGTTTACTATTTCACTATCGCTATATATGCTAGTGCTGTTTGGAGAGATATTTTGAGTTGGCTGCAGATCTCTAATCTCTTTCTATCTCACCCCAAGAAAGTATATGAGAATGGTTTAATTGTTTTCCAGTTCTTCTTCCTTTCTAAATGACAGAAGCATGCTCTGGCTTGCGTGTGGACAACAATGTGTTGTTCCTTATGGATAATGCGTAATGGTAATGAGTGTTTATTTTTTGACACTAAAAAATTATATACTAATTTTATATCTTTATTAATTTATTATTTTTTGATTCTTTTAGTACCTTTCATTTCCTTAATTTTTAATTTATTTAAATTAAATAATAATATTATATTATAAATATAAGAGAAGTATAAACTTTTTGGATGTCAACAAAATGCGTAATAACGCGATGTTCCAAAGTTTGCCATGGGATGTGGTAAAGATTATAGATTTAGCTGAAACATTCTAAGCTTCTCTCTCTCATTTGGGACTGGTGTGTATATTTCATTGGTTGTATTCCGTAGAATTAATATATGAGTGTTTTTCATGAGTGCTTTTATAATGGAAGATTTATATACTTTTTTTAATTTAATCAATTAAATTGTGTATGATTATGAATTGTAAATTAGTATAAAGTTTTTGGTAGATAAATTAGTATTAATCATGAGGAATTGTATGTAATTAGTAAACTAATATTAATTTTTACAAAATTATAAATTAATCATATTTTTTATTTATAAAAATTATAAAATAATTCTATTCTTTAATATCTTTTTTTTTTCTTTTATAATATATCTTTTAACATGTCATTAGAAGGAAAATTTATAAAAAAAAATGATATTTTTAAAAATATTTATCAAAATGGTCTTCAAAAAAATAATTACCAAATTAGATCTATATAAAAAAAATCAAGCGCCACCACATGGTGGGACCTGGATTTTTGTATTAAAAAATAATATAAAAGATTAAAAAATAATTTTAAATATTAAAAACAATATAAAAATAATAAAAAATAATATTCAATATTTAAGGAACTTAATAAAAATAATATACAATATCAAAAAATAAAATAGAATATTAAAAAATATTAAACTAATAAAAATAATAATAAATTATTTTAAAATATGAAAATAAAATAATATTTCTAAAAAAAATTTTAAATTATAAAAATATTTAAAATATTAAAAAAATTAAAAATCAAATGTATCTTAAAATTATAAAATACAATCGTAAAAAAAATTTAAATCAAAATTTAAAGTCTAACCATGTGAACTAGATATAAAAAAATGTAAAATAACAGATTTATTAAAATGTATAGCATTTAATGCTACAAATACATATTCATTAATTATAATTTTTATTATGAATTTCTATTTATGAGTTGTTTATTCATTGCCCTTAAGTTAACAAAACTCTTATAATAAATATCCTGAAATCATGTTATGCAACCAATTTTTTTAATTAAAATTCAAAATCTAACTATGTGAACTAGACATAAAATGATGGAAAAACGAGTTTAAAAATATTATAAAAATAGAAAAGTTATAGAAAATGACATTTTTTATAATTGCATTGAGTAGATGGCACCGAACTACCCATATCGATATATAATAGACTCAAATTTAAAATGTTTAGCAAAAATTACCATACTTTGAAGTTTTAAACTCAACTAACACAAATTTCAAGTACAGCCTTTTACATAGTTACGGTATATCTGATTTTTGTTTACTTTTTGATATATTTAATATTTTTAAATATTGAATATTATTTTTATTGTTTTTAATATTTTCAATTATTTTTTTAATTTTTTATATTATTTTTTAATACAAAAGTCTAGATCCCTCCATGTGGTGGCACCTAATTTTTTTTTATTTAAAAAAATCGGAGAAAACAGTGACTAGACCAAATATGATAATTATTAATGGTAATTATTTTTTTTAAGACTGATTTGATAAATATTTGTAAAAATATCATTTTTTTTTGTAAATTTTCCTTCTAATGTCAAGTTAAAAGATATAATAGAAAAAAGTGATACTGAATAATAAAATTATTTTATGGTTTTTTAAAATAAGAAAGAGGACTAATTTATAATTTTGTAAAAATTAATACTAGTTTACTAATTTACAATTAATTATGATTTATACTAATTGATATTAATTTACAATTCATTAATCTTACATGTTATATTTTAATCGGTTAAATTAGAAAGGACATAAAAACTTTTTATTACTAGAGGACCCATGAGAAACGGCGTTGATATAATTATGAAAAAATCTTATAATTAATATGGGTACTTCTTGTACTCAATTTTATAAAATTTGATTGCTTATAAAAAAAATATTAATAACTCTTAGTTCAATCACCATATTTGGTCTCCTCACCATGTTGAATTTTATAGCACCACAATTATCTTGCACCATTAAAATGTTTGAACAGTCAAACTTAGATATAAAAAATAATTAATTAAAGTTGGATGATAAGGAACTGTTTCTATAAAAAGTTATAGTGAAATTTTATTTGTATCATTAAATTCTACAGCAACTTATAATAAAAAGTTTTTAGTTATGAGTTGTTTAATGTTTATCTACTAGTATGGTTTAATTTGTGTCTTTGGTATGATGACGGGTTGTGAAAAACTCCCGTTTGTTCATATATAGATACTGAGATGGTGCTTGCAGAATCTCTCTTAGAATCTCTCTTCTCTTCACACGAAGTTATCTTTACATATTCAGCCAAAGATTCTAACGTAACTATTCAGATTCCTCTCAACCCCTATGGTGTCTTAAACGCAATCTTTGAATTTGCCACCTATGGCAAGCCAGGAGCAATGTCTACGCATTGGACAGCTCCTCCAATGAACTTGGTGACAATGGATTGCAATATTATTGATACACATTGGCTTAATGATATTATTTTGCGAATTCGGATCGGATTGTTCTGCATTCAGCTTAGGAAGTTAATGTTATTCACATTCCAAGAGAGCTCAACACAGTTGCAGATGCTCTTGCAAAGTATGGTCTCCAAGATCAAGCTGTATGTGTTGCATTATTGGAAATGCCCTCATGTGTGGATTTTGCCTCTGCTTTGCAATGATCTTGTAGTTTAGTTGTTCTGTGCTTGATTTCTTTCTTTTGTATCCAAAAAATAAAAAATAAAAAATTGCCTTCTGAGAAGTTTAAACTGTTCATCCTTAATTTTTTATGATAGTTCAGATTAGAAAATTAATTTCTTACTATTGAAACATCTTTATTCACCGCACTTTAAGAGAAGGTAATTGTTGTGCCTAGTGTAGTTTGGCCCTACATCGGATGTTTCTTTGCAAATTTGGGATCAATGTCCTCGGGCTGATGCCATGCCATCCTTATACCAAGGCCTTAACTCTTTCAGTATTTGTTATTTCAGATACATAAAAAAAAAAAAACTCCATTTAAGCAATAATCCAAGCTGTTCCTGGGTAACGTGATATTTAAGTATTTAACGTAAAATTGTTAAAGCAGTAGCCAAACAACAAAACGGCGTCAACGAAAGGCCGTTAAAACCGCTGTTGCACAAGATCAACGGTCCAGATCATCTTGAATATGCGTGGAATAACATCGTCGGCACATCTACAACCGCAGCCACAGAGGCGCACGTTAGTCAGCTGTCGCGTACACTGCGCCGCATTGCCTCACTTACCCTACGCTGGCATAGCAGGAGACGCGTAACGCGCTGAACTCAACGCGTAAAGCCCACCGCTTCCTCTTCCTTCTCCAAAGTTGAAACGCGTCCACGTTGGCTGGCGCTTAAACATTCATCACAAGTGGCACAGACTTGGAAGAAATTTTCCAAAAAAAAAAAAAAAGGTCAAAACGAGCTCTACCCAATTTTCTTCCTGTAGAAATTTCAACTCCCTAATCTTCAAAATCTCGTCGTTTTTTATCTTCACTTTCTGGGGTGTTTTCTTTTTTATTTTTTTTTTGTCATGGAGTCGAAAAACCCTGCGAGGTTTACGCTGGGGAAGCAATCATCGCTGGCACCAGAACGCCACCTTGAAGAACTAAAGCTCCACGATGATGGGGACGCTATTGATCCAGGTGTGAGGTTGATGTATTCGGCAAACGAAGGCGATCTTGATGGTATCCGCGAGGTGTTGGAATCGGGTGTGAGTGTGAATTTCAGGGATATTGATGATCGTACTGCTCTTCATGTGGCGGCGTGTCAGGGTTTCACCGATGTTGTTGCATTGTTGCTCCAAAAAGGTGCTGAGATTGACCCTAAAGATCGATGGGGTAGCACGGTAACTACACTCTGCTTCTTCCTCTACCCTGAATTTTTCAATCCCTTATTTGGCTATAATGGATAATAACTGCTTATTGATTGTGATATTGATAAATTACACAGTTTAATGTTGTTATTTTGTATTTGAGCGTGACAAAGCGAATAACATTAGCGTTATTTAATTTGTAAAGCACAAAATCTTGCTTCAGCCTTTAGGATGGCTTTATCTTTGATTTTCTGTTGCTTTAGATAGTTTACTAGACAAGGGTTTTTTTTCTTTTATTATGGATTCGTTCTATACATTGAAATGTAATGTCTGCAACTCTGCATAAATGGTTGCGTGTGGATTGAGCAAGAGGCTTTTTATGCACATCTCAGATTTCGGTTGACTAATTGTTAAGGTTTTAGTTTCTTAGAAAAAGTTCAAGTTAGCTTCTCCTCTTGCTTAAGGATCTTACTCTGATTTTCCAATGGGCTACCGTTATTTATTCTGAACTTTAAGTTGGAGCTGGTTGTTTGCACTGGGATTTATTTGGCTAAGTGGTTTCATATGATTTTAAAAAATAGAGGCTTCTGTTACGCATTAGCTAAGCATTTCCCTGCTTGAAGCACTCGTATGCTGAGAGTGAACATCGAGAGGCATTAAGTAATGTGAAACTGAAAAATATGGTTGATCTCATGCTGCAAATTGTTTTAGGATTCTTTCTGTTTTAAGGTTAATGTTGATTGATTTTTCTTTTGGCCAACGGTTATTCTTGATTGATTGACTATTCTTTTTTCTTAGTTTCATTCCCAATGAAGTGATGAGAAGATTCATGCTCTATCAAATTTATGCTGAACTGTTTATATTACTGAACTGATTATTCATCTTACATCTATCAAACAGCCACTTGCAGATGCAATTTTTTATAAAAACAATGATGTGATCAAACTATTGGAGAAGCATGGTGCAAAGCCTGTGGTGCGTATGAATTGAGAATTATACAATTATGATGCCACTGCACTTGTTTATTCCGGCATATCAGTTTTAGCTTTTGAGTTGTGTTGGTGGTTGCAATATTTGTGATTATACTGTTTCAGATGGCCCCTATGCATGTTAATCATGCACGTGAAGTCCCAGAATATGAAATCAATCCTAAAGAACTTGATTTTACCAACAGTGTGGAGCTAACGAAGGTAAACACATCATTGTATTTTTTTTACGGCTGTCAATTTGCGCTCTCATCAGATTATTTTATTTAAGTAACCTAGAGGAAATAATAAGATGTTTTATAATCACATTTCTTTTAATGTCCATATTTAGTTTTGTTTCTAAAACTTTTGAATTTGTGTGGCTTCCTTGTTTTTTCCTACCCTACAATTATCTTACAATGTTTTACTTAATAATTTTTGTAAATTTTATTAATAGGTATAAGCTGTGCTGTACAGTGATAAGATTTTATGTTATTATATTTTTATACAAATGTCTTGGCAACACAAATAGTTGGAATGTGGCTAATTCCTCTTTCGTAAGGAATTTGATTGCTATTGACTGTATAGGTCCAGCTTGAAGATTCACTTTAAAAGAAGTTTTGGGTGTGCATAGTTACTAGACGATTTATCTTAAGTTCCATTTTATATAAATGGTTCTCGCATCTTCTAATCTTGCCTTGATTGGCAGGGGACTTTCTGTAGTGCATTGTGGCGTGGAACAGAGGTTGCAGTGAAAAAGCTAGGGGAGGATCTGCTTACTGATGAGGAGAAAGTGTGAGTTACTCCTAAACCTTGTGCTTTGACTACGTTAGTTCTGTTATATACTTTCATGCTAATTAATGTACTCGACTTTTCGCAGGAAGGCTTTCAGAGATGAGCTTGCTCTTTTCCAGAAGATCCGGCATCCAAATGTAGTTCAATTTCTAGGTGCTGTGACTCAGAGTAGTCCAATGATGATTGTGACAGAATATCTTCCCAAGGTTTTTTCTCCTATAATCACACGAATATGTTGCTTGGGATGTTTGTTTAATGAGGTTCAACAGTAATGTGCTAGAAAATGTTATTTTCTTGATCTCATTCATTTCTCCATTCCAGGGAGACCTTCGCGATTTCTTGAAAAGAAAAGGAGCTTTGAGACCATCAACAGCTGTGAGATTTGCACTTGATATTGCTAGGTATTTGACACTCTCATGCCTTGATTTTTATTTTGAGTTCGTCTGTTCACTACATTGGCTAGCATCTCTCTCTCTTCCTAAGATGGTACTTGGTCCTTGTGTGGTTTTTTCTAACTGTTGCTTGTAAGTTGTTATTAATAGTTATATGGAGAAAGAGCACAAAACTTGAGGATATTTTCAAATTAAAATGTTCCTTAATATTTTATGCTCACAAATATAGTTATATAGTTATCTTGTAAGTTCTGATATTTTATTTGAAATTATGCAGGGGAGTGGGTTATTTGCATGAAAATAAGCCGTCACCCATTATTCACCGTGATCTTGAGCCTTCGTAAGTTTTTGTCGAATTATTGTTTTTTCCTCTATTCTTTTATGTGAAGCCAATGTGCCTGGTTTAATAGTCTGATAAAGTCTACACTTCTTATCAATGTTGCTTATGAGTAAGCTAACAGTAATATATTGCGGGATGATTCTGGGCACCTAAAGGTTGCAGACTTTGGGGTTAGCAAATTGCTTGCAGTTAAAGAAGACAGGCCTCTAACTTGCCAAGATACTTCTTGTGGGTGCTGCTTTTCTTCAGAACTACTGCTTGAAATAATATCTGAAATGCTATATTTCCTTGTTCATAACATATAGGAGAATATTGTAATATTTTTCATTCATTGGACTTTGACGTGCTGTTTCATTGGCTAATTTTCTGAAACTGGGAAATTTGTTATTTTTGTTGATAGGTCGTTATGTGGCTCCTGAGGTTTTCAAACAAGAATATGACACCAAAGTGGATGTATTCTCATTTGCACTAATTCTGCAAGAGGTAACTATTTGTAACGTTGAATCTACAAATGGAAGGCTACTAAAAGCTGTGATTCTTCAAATGATGTATGTTCATATATAAGAACATATTGTTTATTATTAGTAGTACTATTGTTATTATTGCTTATTATTTTTTGTTTTGAATATTTAATAATTGTTGAAAATGTCATATAATATCTTTGTTGTATTCTCGAATAAATACGGTATCATAGAATATCTTAGGAGTTAGGAGTTGTTTCCAAGTTTTGTTATATTTCAGAATTTCTTCTTTCATTTAATTAGAATTAGGAATCCAGTACTTATATAATTAGGGGTTAGTGCTTTGAATTTTGCTTGTTATATATTAGAAATGAATTGAGCTTAACTGAACCCCAAAAGTTAGCTTGTGGAGAGGGGGTATTGCCTGAACTTAGGAATGATTTGGCCATATTCGTAACTGTATGGGGTCTTAACACTCGTCCTTATGCCTAGACTTGGACATTTGAGGATGGCCCAACCTTTATAAGGAGTAATTTGTCCATATTCCTAACTAATATGGGATCGTAATCTTAACAACATCATTAATACCAGTGTCAATTTAATTAATTTTTTTATTGTTCCTTACCTCTCTCTTCCTAAATCCCTACATAGCTCCAGATAATTTAAAGTTAAACAAGCTATCAACTATCAATATGGTACAATCCTCCATGACTTGTTGTCCTGTCACTGTCACTATTCCACTGTTAAGTCCCCTAAGTTGTGGAACTCTACAGTAATGAGGTTGTAATGTCCATGATTTTTACACCAATATTAATGTAAATATTCAATCCTTAACTTTGGTCATCATTCATGTTTCTTATATGCTATGCTTTAGATGATTGAAGGCTGCCCTCCTTTTAATACAAAGCAAGAAGATGAGGTTACTAAGGTATATGCTGCAAAAGAGCGACCGCCTTTCCGAGCTCCAGCCAAGCGTTATTCCCATGGGCTTCGAGAGTAAGTTTCCTATGTTTCTTTGGGTGGTATTTGCTGTACAGCGATTTCTTTTCTTCAGAATAGGTAACAGGATGTTAAAACTATTTCCTCATGTTAACTAGTAACTTAACATCTAATGAGTGTGTTTTTTCCCAACTGATTTGAAAATTATTAATTACGTTCATATCTGCAAACCTTTTCTCATTCTACGTTCGAAGTATGTTTTGTTCATACTCTTTTCTGAGCTCGAAATTGCAAACTGAACTTATGATTTAACATATTTGTTTTTCCGAACTTCACCTTTTCTCATTTGATATATAATGATTTGAGGCATTATTTACATTTTGCTGATCTTTCTGATGATATTTCTTACAGATTGATTGAAGATTGTTGGAATGAGAATCCAGCAAGGAGGCCAACATTTAGGCAAATAATTAAAAGGCTAGAGTCCATCTACAACACAATTGGTCATAAAAGACGCTGGAAGGTTGTTTTTTTCTCTCTCTCTCTCTCTCTTTCTCTCTTCCTGAACTAGATATTGTGCTTGTTCAAAACTGTGTGAACTGGGCTGAATGCTTAATCTCAGTTTATAATTATAAATTTCACATTTTTCTCGCATGAAAGGCAAAAAAAATCAAATGTGGGACTCAGGATTGGCAATACAGAATTGAATGAAGCTTCTTTTGGAATTTACCGGCTCAAAAAATTGTAACATTGACATTTCTTGCTTCTTTCTCTACCTGACATTTGCAGGTTAGGCCATTAAAATGTTTCCAGAATCTAGAAGCCTTATTGAAGAGGGATCATTCAAATGCTTCCAGTCGGAGCGGCTCATCTCGCTCCACCTCCAGCCGTATATGACGGAAAACTTCTTGTTGTCTTGTAACTTAAAAGTGGTTTGCATAAAGAATATAAAGAGTGCTAGCAGATTTATTTGATGACTTGAGTTGGAGCATTGCAACCTTGTGTGTATTCCAGGTTCATGATTGTGTTTTCGGCTTTCAAGATTCTTTGTACCTTCTCAACGATTTATTTCCAACTACATTATATCTGGCCATAGAATTGCATGTAGCGGAAGAACTGATTCTAGGAATTTGCTCCTTGTCATGTACATTATGTATGTATTATTATGTAACAGGTTTTAGTTTCTGGGTAAACATAATGCTATAAGACTTTTCAATATATTTGTAGCCGATGAACGTCAACAATTGCATACAAATTGGAGATTCTTCAATGCGTATTAAATAATAGATTACTAGACGGTGACCCGCTTCATGCGCGGATGAAAGAAAAAACATATATATGGATTATAGACTTGAACACTTTATGTAAATGAATATACAATTTATGTAAAATAGAATTGTTACATGACAATTCAAAATAAAAATTAAAGTAGAAACCTGATGAGAAAAAAATTATCTATTATTATTTAGAGATTCTATCTTTATTTTTATGAATTAAAAAATAAAACTGATGATAATAGATTTACATGAATAAAACTGAATACGAAAATAATTTAATAATTTAAAATATTTATTTTAATCATTAAATAATTTAATTAATTTACAACTTTTACAACAATGTTTTTAATCTTGCTAATTAAAATTTAAAAATAATAATTTAAGAAATTCAGATAAAAATTATCATCAATTTAACGATGTGTTACTTCACTAAATATATAAATTAATAGATGTAGTTAAAATATTTATTTTAATCATTAAATAATTTAATTAATTTACAATTTTTACAACAATGTTTTTAATCTTGCTAATTAAAATTTAAAAATAATAATTTAAGAAATTCAGATAAAAATTATCATCAATTTAATGATGTATTACTTCACTAAATATATATATTAATAGATGTAGTTAAGTTTATTTAAATAGTACTTAAATTTAAATCATAATATTTGAACTATTATTTATTATTAAATTTTCTTTTAGTTAATTTTTCTTAAATTTAAATCAAAATATTTTCAGATTTTCAACTGAATCCATTTCTAACTCTGTTTTCTATTTTTACTGAAAACAATATTAGAAAACAGGTAAACCCTTATTTTTCTTGCATATAATACACGATTTCTTAAAAATTATTGTAATTTTAAAATATTAAATTTATTAAAATTTGAGCTAGTCCCTACAAAATAAACAATACATTGTTTTCAAAAAATTTCATAAATTTAGTTAATTAGAAAGACATGTTTTTATTTTTTTATTTTTTTTAAAAAACTACATATTCCTTAAGTGTATAATATACAATCCCTAAAAATATTGTTACAATTTTCAAGATGAAAAAAATCTCTAAATTAAGTTAGAAACCTGAAATTAAATAATATATTATCTTCAAAAAACTTAAAGTGATTTGGGTAATTCAAAAAATGCATTTTCATTTTTGTTCAAAAAACACTATATTCTTCAAGTGCACAAAATACATGATTTCTTAAACAACTTGCAATTTTAAAAATATAAAAATTTAAATTGAGCTAGAAACTTTAAAATGAATAATACATTGTCTTCAAAAAGCTTAAAATAATTTAGGTAATTTAAAAAATGCATATTAAATTTTATTTTGAAAACACCTTATTGTCATGTGCATAGTACACGATCTCTCAAAAATGGTTGTAATTTTAAAAATATAAATAATTTTGTAAATTAAGGTAGAAACTTCAAAATAAATAATACATTGTCTTCAAAAAGCTTAAAAAAATTTAAATAATATTAAAACTATATTTTTATTTTTTTTCTCGAAAAATACCATATTCTTGAAGATTATGATAAATATATCTAAAAAAATTGTTGTAATTTTAAAAATTATATAAATTGAGCTAAAAACTTTTAAGAGAATAATACATTGTCTTCAAAAATCTTCAAATAATTTAGTTAATTTAAAACACACATTTTCTTTTCGGAAAACACTCTATGCTTCAAGTGTATTCACAATCTTTAAAAAAATTATTACGATTTTAAAAATATAATTTTTTTTTAAAATTGGGCTAGAAACTTGAAAGTGAATACTAAATTGTCTTCAAAAAAGTTTTAAAAAATTTAGGTAATTTAAAAAAAAAAAATTTTTTCGAAAGACAACATATTCTTCAAGTGTATATTACATTGTCTCTAAAAAAAATTGTTGCAGTTTGAAAAATTTTAAAAATTATTAAAATTGAGTTAGAAACTTTAAAGTGAATAATAGTCTTCAAAAAGCTTCAAATAATTTAGAAAATTTAAAAAATGCATTTTCATTTTTATTTCGAAAAGCTCCCTATTCTTCAAGTGTGTAATACACGCTCTCTCAAAAAATTATTTCAATTTCAAAAATATAAAAAATTATGTAAATTGAGTTAGAAAATTCAAAGTGAATAATACATCGTCTTCAAAAAGCTTTAAATAATTTAGGTAATTAAAAAAACGCATTTTTATTTTTGTTTCAATAATCATCATATTCTTTAAGTGTATAATTCACGATCTCTAAAAAAATTGTTACAATTTTGAAGTATAAAAAACTATATAAATTGAGCTAAAAATTTCTAAGTGAATAATACATTGTCTTCAAAGAGCTTCAAATGATTTAGGTAATATAAAAAAAGAATAATTATTTTTGTTTCGAAAATCACCATATTCTTTAAGTGTAATACACGATATCTAAAAAAGTTATCGTAATTTTAAAAATATACAAAATTATATTATATTATAGTGTAATACACCATGTTTCTAGGTTACGGGTTTATGGATCAACTTCTATATGGTACTCCCTCCAAACTCAAATATTTAGGTTTCATGGTAAAAAAATTAAATAACTTTTAATAATTTTTCTCTTATATAGTGTTATAATTTTTATTGTATTCTTCATATAATGGTTTAATTCACTTTTAAATTAACAAAAATGCTACTTTGCTATAAAAGTTATGAAGAAAGTTTTAGTAATTGAAATATATTTTTTATTGAAACCAATAAAATTAAATGTAAGTAACAAATGTTTTTTTAATATGTACGTTTTTTTTTTGTTGTTATTTGTGAGTCTGGAGGGTGTATACTGTTTGGTTCATAATTTTTCAGATCAAACCATTTTAATTGAAAAAAGTTACAAAGCAACTCACATAGTTAAAGATTTCGTTTTTTGGTCAACGAAGGAATTTTTCGTTTAGTGAAGAATTGAATTTGAAGGGGATTGGACTTTGTCTAAGTCAGACATGTTTGGGCCGCAATTACACATATATAGCCATTCATTCACAGAAGTTCGCTTCACTTTTTAACCACTACTCCGACCTCATAGATAAATAATAATAATAATAATAATGATAATAATAATAATAATAATAATAATAATAATAATAATAATAAATGAGGCTGAAAACAGCAAATGACCCAACATAAAAAAGAATACAGCAAACATTAGATCCAGTCTTGACCAAAACGAACCATACGATCCACTTTAAGAAAAAGAAATAGTAAATTATTATAAATAAAATAAAATAGGGTTTCTTAACTAGAGTCTTAAGGGTCGAAAACAAAAAGCTAATTATTATATTGAAAATACAGAGTTATATAAATATGCTCTATTGTAATAAGAAAATTCATTTTCAAATTTTTATTTTGGCCAAAGTAATACTTTAATCTTCTAACTTATTTTTTATTTTTGATTTCTTTCTCTAATTAATAAAAGTTTCACATTAGTTATGTAACTTTTAATTTTGTTTCAATTCTGTTATCTTTTGCCATTTCAGTTAAATGACTAACTAAAATATTAAATTTAAAAATTTTATTAGTTAAAAACAAAATAAATTAGAGAAAAAAAATACAAATTTTGTCTATCCTAAAGACTGATGTTCACAAAATGGGAAAAAATATCATACTCAGATATGTGCCCTACAATACTACATACTACAACATATGGTGTATTTTGGTGAAAAAAACATCAAATTATTTATCTTGAAAAAAAATCCTAATTACTACTTGGAATATAATTGCACAAGTATCAATGATGACGATGACTATAAGAAACCACTAACTTGTCAATATGAGGGAAGGGTAGGTTTAACATATATACTAATAAATCAAAATTGGAATCAATTTTGTTATGATTCAAAAATCCAATTTTGGAGGTAGAACTTAAAAAAAATAATAATAATAAATAAATCCAATTGATATAGGTCCTTTCTTTCGTTTCACAAGTCTGGCTTCCATTTCCATTTCAGCCCCTAATAAAAACTAAATTATATTATTTGAAAATGAATTTGGACATGAACACCTAACACAGTGAGAAAACCAAGTCCATCCATATATATCATCAAAATATATATGTGCCAATTATCTGGTGATATATATGATATATACATACATACATTTATTATTAATTAATTAATTAAAGATTAGATTTTGTTAACGGCGGCATGACTTAAGAGGAAATAGTTGTAGTACATTAGGAGGAATGATGTTTTCCCCTTTTATGGAACAAGCTAGCTAGGTCATAGAAATTACTCCATCAAGGAAAATTAAGATATTTCTTTAGGGCACCTTCAAATCAAATACATTAATTCCTTTGCTCAAAAGGGGCTTTATTTAGGTCTAAACTTAAAGTAGCCCATCAAATATTTCAGGACTGACTTACCCATTTGTCAATTACTTCTAACTCAATTTAATTTTCCCATCTTTATATCTAATTAATTTCCCCATTTGGACAATTTCAATTTTGCAAGCAATTCTCTTACCTTCACCTTTTTCTTCTTTTTCAACATACACCGTGTGCCGTAGGGCAAAGGACTCTTAAATATAATACATAATACATAAAATTCAAAATAAAGCCTTTTCATAATAATAATAATAATAATAATAATCTGTTATCTATTAATCTTTAAACATGTTATTTTGAGAAAGATTTGCACGTAATGGACGTGTAAGCTTCACTTAAACTATAGTGTTTCATGACTTTAATTATTTCATGTCTTCGTACGACACATTAAAGGTCAATAATTTACTGATTAACTTTATTTTCAATATATGGGGGTGAAAATTCAAGGTTTGCTCAACCTGGAAATTAATTTTCTTTTATTATATAGTATATTACAATGAATGCAATAGATTTAAATTTATGACTTTATATAAATTACTTAAATTTCTCTTATCAATGGTAATGAGTTGCAAATTTCTTTAGTTAATCATATATATGTTGTACGTATAACTTCAAATTGAGGGTGAAATCGTGATTATACATTACAACTGCATTTTCATTATTTATGTCATCTGTAAATTTCATTAGTTCCTTGTCAAACATGAAATTGATTTTCGTCTTAAGTTGCCATGGAGGAAATAAAGGTAAACCATTAATTGATGATATGCATGTTTAGGTTTGCTTTTTCAACCACCAAAGCATGGTTTGCCTTATAGTATAAATTATTTGGAAAAAAATAAAAAACTCATGTTTGACGAATTTAAGTCGGAATTGATTATGAATATATACAAAATTTAGGTTACTTGAGAAATAACTTTTTGTTATTTTTATTTTTTTATAATTAATTATGCATCCTATTTATATTACAAAACCTAAATTTTAATAAAAATATCTAAACATTATTTTCTTTTAAAATTAATTTTCTAATTAATCATAGTTTTTCAAACATAAATCAATTTTATTCATAATCAATTAAAAAAATCAACTATACTTAGAATAATCAATTCTATCATTGCCAAACATGCACGAAATTATATAATTAAGTGTCTATTTGAATTGGCGTCGGATCACGTCAAATCACGTTAAGATAGATAAATTAATAGTTTATAGTTGAGATAAATTTGGCACATAAGTTGAGGCAGATCCAATTAACGCAACAAAAAGTAGCATTGAAGTGAATCTACATTGATGTGAATCCACTTCTATCCAAACAGGTACTAAGACTTTCACGTAAAGTTGTGTTTGGACTTTAGACTAGCACTAAGGTCCTACGAAAGAATTTTCGAAATCTTTTTATTAAATATTTCTACAAATTTTTTTTATAAATATAAAGAATGTATTAATTTTTTTTTATAGTTTCAAGGCACGAAAGATATTTGTTTTGTTTTTTTTTTTTTTATATTTTAAAGATTTTTTATTCAATAATTACTATGCAAAATAATAAAAAAAATATGTAGGAGAATAAATAAAAGATCTAACAAAAGCTTTCCACGTAATGTTTGTAATTATCTCTTTAATGATGTGTACAATTTTAAGTACTACTTAAGTGTACGTGTTCCCTTTCAAATAAAAAGTGTGTTCTGTTCCGTTATTTCATGATATTTCTTTAGAACCTTTAGGGGAATAAGTCAAATCTCAAACTTGATTTTATTGGTAGTAATTTACATGTAAATTTTATTTTGAGTTAGAAATTCACCAAGTTTTGCGTAATCCTACTTTTGACATAAATTACTCACTTCAAACTGAATTTTAACAAAAATTAATTACACAAAACTCGAAATTCATGGAAATTTAATTTTACAAATGCCCACCTAAATACAAACACACGATATATTTAGGTCGTTTGGGAAGGTTTTTTTAAGGGATTTTGACTTTAAAATTTTTTTGTCATTGTTTAGTAATTACAAAAATAAGACTTTTGGCTATGGAATTGTGGTTTTTGTAACTAACTTTTGCAAAGCTCTTTTAAGAGGCTTTTGGCTGAGCTTTCAGTATTTCATTTTCAAAATTACTTTTATTTATTTTTAAAAATCACAAAATATCTACCACTATTTAATATTACTATTATATTAAATATTAATATAATATTATTTATCTTTTTGGTCATTTAACATATTTAAGCTTATTACACAGTTTATTTTACAAAACAGTTATGTCCAATAAACCAACTTCACAGCCAAAAGCCTTAGATTTCAGTCTGTTTCCCAAACACAGCTTTAGTTAATTAGTTCTAGTAATACATAAAAAAATTTGTTAAACATCCTGACAGGGGTTTCTACGCCTCGAGAGGATTAGTTTTCGGTCGAAAATACCCTTGATTAAAAAAAAAATTTGATAAAATTCTAGTTAGTTTTACTGTTAACAAAATCTGAAAGAACTGCTGTTCGCATACGGTACCTTTGGCTTTTTTTTTTTTTTTTTATAAAAAAAGAAAGTTTAATAGCAAATTTCAATATATATATATATATATATATATATATATATATTTGGACAGGAGCAGAATTCAATAGCTTCAAACCGATGTTTTCTTTCCCACTAAATCTTATGCTTGTCACTCCATTTACTTCATTCTGTCAATCAATCAAAAAGTAACAAGCCCTTTTTTATAAGTGAGAGTAGATAGAAAAAATAAAATTTATACAAATAAAAAATGTTACGAATACATGCAGACTGTAGTGACACAGAAGAGTAATGTTAAGTATACATGAATTGTTAATACATATTTATTACATCTAGTTAAATAAATAAATAAATAAAAGATATTTGAGTAAATATATAATTTAATTAATTATTATGTATGTGTGTTTTAATTATACATTTTTTAATCATATATTTTTATTTAATTAACAATCAATAAATATATAATTAAATATGAGAAATAACAAAACGACATCGTTTCTTATTTCCGTTTCCCCTAATCTTCTCGGTCAAAAGCAAGGGTTTGGGTGAAGTGTGGAGATTAGGGAAAACATCATATGTTAGTACTTTCTGGTTGAGATGCCAATGGGTCAAAGTAAACGCAATGATTTACGTCACCAATAATTATATTTGCTTTTTATTTATTTTATTTTATTTTATTTTATTTTTATGGCCAGTAGATGACGTCGGGTTCAACATTCAGAAACAATTTACATTTGAATTTATCTTATCTAACACTTGTTTAGATTTTATTTTTCAACTTGCTACCTTAATATTTGATATTCTATCATGCAAGCTTTTGAGGTTAATTAATTACATTCTAACTTCATTGAAAAATAGCATCAAAAGCATCTAATAATAACTAGAGTTAAGTTCTGACATTTGCTTTTGTCTCATCTAAAAAAACACTAACAGGACTTAGATGTTTAGCTTCAATTGTAACCTAGGTTATTTTGTTTCAAATTTCATTCCTTAATTTGAAGGTTAAAGTTTCAACACAAGATGTGTGGTTCCTACTAATGGGAAATCTATAAGGAAAAAAAAAATGGTTAGAAGGAGGTACCAACTTCCAACTGCTTTGTGCTTTTAAGGAGGACATCATTGCCCTGTAGAATGTGAAAAAAGAGTGATATATAAATAACAAAAATTATATTCACCTCCATGTGACTCCCAAGGAAAAAAAGTTACTTCATATCATGCTTACACTCCCAATAAAAGGGATGCTCAAGCATGAGAATGGTTTATGAATGAGTGCAACCTTTAGCAAAAAAGGCATAACTTTATGCATTCCAAACCCAAAACACCAACCAATATTAATATTTCATACATAAGCATTGCCCACTCACTTTTTTTATTTTATTCATTTTTAGATTTTTTTTTTAAGAAAACACTAAGTCTACGGTAAAAGATTAATCTTTTTAAAGCGTAAAGATTATCGAAAAAGACTTTTTCTTTTTAATAAAGTCTTTTCTATACATAAGACCAAAATTCGAACTCCTATCAGTATACTTGAAAACTTAAGGGACTGTTTGGTTTGCATTTTCATTTCCTACTTTTATTTTCTGTTTTTCTGTTTTTTGAAATTTTACAAAGGAAAAACTGAAAATGCTAAAACAGTCTGTTTTTAGCATTTTCAGTTTTTCTTTCGTAAAATTTCAAAAAAACAGAAAACAAACTGAAAACAGAAAATAAAAATACAAACGAAACAGCCTCTAACTATTTACTAATTATGTGATGTGATTTTGGTAATTTTCTTTTAACTTTTTAATTGGGATAACTTTTTAATTGGGGTAAATTCCTTGATGCATATACTTCATTATAAATAACTTGTAGAAAAACTTGAGCTAATAAAGCTTGGCACCACTTGTGAAACTTTACAGAGAAGCATCATGGGGGTAAACATCACATTACAAATTCTGCATAAACTTTTCATTTGCAAGAGAAAGAAGTACTAAATTTTTTCTAGTTCTGTTGATCTAACTAGGCCATTGGTGACAGAGGACCCTCAATTTTATCTTGTACATCTTTTTGGGTCGTTGAATTTGGACCCATCAACTAAATTTTATAGGCTTAGAGCAAAAGGCCAAAGGTAAGAAAGAAACAAGAGAAGAAAAAAAATAGAAAACAGATTTATATTCTTGTTAGGAATTACAAGCATCTACCAATTACCATTGTGAGTTATCTTTAGCAAAAGGAAGTGTTGGGACCGAACATCAACCACCTTAAAGTAAAGTGAGATGAGAATAGAAACATGTTGCCTGATATAGCTTCAGCATTTCTGTTGATCTTTAATATTCTTAAGCTTTGGTTAAAAAAAGTGATATTGACTTCTAAGGGCACTAATGCTAGCTTTTGTTTTGGAGAAAATAATATTTCATGACATTCCTGTCAGGTTGTTGCACAATCTAATTGTTATTTGCTACAAAATCTTGTTGAATTCACTTTAATTGAAAAGCTGACTCTTCCTCCAATAATCCATTACTGTAATAGCACTCAAATTTATCATCTGTGAAAGTTGTATAACAATTTTTATTTTTTTCTCACACACTTGGACATGCTGAATTGAGGGCATCCACCATTTAAGTAGGTGATCCTGCATTTTAGAAACTTGCAGCATGAGGTGATCGATTGGTTATATGGATTATACGACGTCATTGTACTAGTCAAAGACATGATTTTCAGAAATATTATTTATCAAGAGATCTCTTTTAATAATTTTTCCTACAGCCTCCATCTAAAAACATGCTATAAACTGTTATCAACAATGGTCAATGCCTCTAGTGAAAACATTACTGTTTGGAAGTATAACAGGATTCTACATAAGAAATTCTGATACTCTGACTCTGACCATAATATTTTAACATATTACAAGCTACATAATTTGCCTACATCAGAAGCACAAGGAGGGTCTTATTGATGCAGAAAAAGTAATGAATTCATTCTTGCTATCAGATACTCAATTGTAACAGAAAAATACAAAAAACAAAGAATTAGAATTAAAAAAATGTACAGAATGTTACTAAAACATACTGCAGTAGACCCAGAGAGTCCAAGATATGTCTAGTTCATTAGTTGATGTTTTTTTGAGGAAAATGTTAGGGGTAGCTTAAAAAATGTTGTGGATAAGTAGTTAGAAGGCTGTTAATACAGGAAAGTTCATGTCTGAGTTTGTGAAATAGAGGATCTTAAATAATAAATTAAAGAAATAGAGGAAGCAAATTGGTTGCAGGGTCCCTCAATTCTTTGAATTGAATTTAGTTCCCATTTGAGCTAAACTTTCTGTTTAAGCATGTGAGGGAGTGAAAGCCATATAGTACTTGAATTCGGTTGGAAATCATACAATAGCTTCACGACAAAGAACAAGTGAGATTGTGACAACCTACAATACTATGGCATTTATTTGATTAGGTTTTTGCATTGAAGAACTTCTCTGCAATGCATAGTAGCATCATTTGAAAGCCCTATTGAGAATCATGGAATTTTGCTTTGTGGTCCCCGGCCCCTTTTGTGCAAAGAATATATATATATATATATAATACTCCTCAAAACAACTACTGCACCTTGTACTTTGATCCTAACTTTGCAGTAAAGAATATGAGTGAATGACATTCTATTCTAACACTCATTCTTCCTTCTATTAATCAATCATTCCACAGTGAAATTTGATTTTGATGTTCAATTATGTACTTATTAAGAGAAAATAAGGACAATGAAAGCATAATTGTGACTTCTCTCTATTTGTTGACACACTTGTTTGGAATATAACATTAGAAGAAGTTCAAGGACATATGGAAGAATTAAACTATTAGAACAAGTACTAGACTATGCTTGATGGATCTAAAAGAGAGGGATACAGAAAGAAAGAAAGATGAAGTAATTTATATTTCTTTTAAAATTAATGAAATATGATTATTCCTTCTTTTAATAATCGTGTTTTTTGAGATTTGAACTTGAATTCTTATCTTAATAAAAAAACTAAACTACTTACCACTAATCCAACAAATTATTAGTTAAGTCCAGTAACAATTAAGATTACCCCACCTTTTAATCAGTGTGCTTTTTGAGATTTGAACATCTGTTTTTGTCCTTAAAAAAAAGTAAACCACTGAAAGTGATGCAATAACTTGTTAGTTAGGTAAATAGTTAATTGTATCCTTTTTATTAAAAAGAATTATTTAAATTGGGGGAAGGGGGGGTTCTCCTACATTCCCAAATTCCCAAACAAATAATAAAGGGAGACCTCCTCCTGTGTTGTCTTCCCCTCCCCTGTTATTTCCCCTTCCTCCCAAACAGACCCTTAATGAAGGAGCTCTCATAAGGTATGAAGGGTCTAATTTTACAAAATTCCTTTTCATGTATTCTTCCACTAAATATATATATATATATATATATATATATATATATATATATATATATACTTATACTTGCTTTTGCATAATTGAAAACCATGCATAAGCATAACTAATAATTGAGAGGTGTATATAAGCCGAGTGGTGGTGACACATGCATTTCTTAACTTTTTGCATTTGGATATATGGCTCAAGCAAGAGGCATGTGTGGTACCACTTATCCCTCCAACTTGTGGTCCTCGTGGGCAGATATGGGCAAGATTTTCTTGTTGTGAAAAACATAACGACTTTGACCCCCCATCATTAAAATAAAATTAAAAAATGGGTTTATTTATGATCTCTATCTCTATCTCTAGCCCTTTCTCATTTCAGAGCTAAATCAAATTAGAATTGAAGCTATGAGTATGAGGTGACTTGGAAGGCTTGGAAAAAAGGGTTGTTTAGCAAATTTGCTACATAGGAAGAAATAAAGAACATGGAAGAGATAGAAATGTCCTAATTAGCAATATGTATAAGTATAACGTCTACCAGACGGAAATCTTGACAAGGATTGGCCTAAAGGTGCCATTATGGTGATGCCCACATTTCCTAAGCACCTGGAGGAAGAAAGAAGAGATCATTCTTGGAACATTCTGCCAATATCATCATCATCATGAGGTATTGGTACACATTTTTTAGTCTTATCTTATGTACCATGGTATGAGCAAGAGAAGATAGATGAGGTAAGAAGATTATGGCAAAGAAAATGTCCAAATAAACCAATAAAAAGAAGAGTGAGTGATGTTAGGTAATTGTGTAATTGAGATATATATACTAGTCTTGGATGACATGGGTTCAAATACTCTATGGTCTCTTATGTATGAATCTCTCTTCAGCGAAAATCTTGACCGTTCATTACATTCTTTCTATTCGGATTATGTGACATGATTGATGAATGACTGAGATGTTGCGAGAGAATGGCTGGATAGTTAGCTTTCAAGAGAGGACAAGGTCTCGGTTAAAACATTCTGTGACTCAATTATACTTAGTTAATTTGTCATATCTGAATTCAATGCTTTTTCTTTTTTTTTTTATCTTGCCACATATATAATTTATACAAGACAATTATGTTCGGGCCGAAAACATTTTAATCATGGCATGACTAGTTCTAATCTCCCCATAAGGTTTTCTCCAAACACAAAAACAAGTGTATACTACTTGAACTAACTGTCGGTTAGTATAATACATACTAATTTTTAATAAAATAAGTCCTGGTCTTTCTATTTGTTTGGTTAATTTCTAACTTTGAAGCAATTCAGATTGGACCAGAGGATTGATTTTTGGGTGAAAGATAGAGTTGAACTACTAAATTATTCATAGAGTCTTTTTCATAATGGGTAAGGAGAAGATAACACATGGTGGGTTCCTTGTTTTGAAGACATATAAGACATTGTGTGTACTATTCCTGATTTTTTGTTCATTTGAATTTGATAAAACAAAACTATTGTGAGCGGAGAAGAAAATATATATATATATGAGAATTCATCATAATTATTAGGATATATAAAACAGGACTAGCCAGGTGCTGAAAATTACTTTGAGAAGCTACACTGTTATTCTTTGTCATAAAAATGTGAAAAGCAGGATTGCAAGATGGAAAAGTTTTTTCATGTTTCTCTTAAAATAAGGTATGTGTCACACACAGACACAGTATCAGTTCCGGAGAGGAAAGGCAACAGAGAAAAGGAGTTGTTGGAACATGAAATAATACTGCTAGTTTACTATACCACCACTTCTCATCTAGCACTTATGTTTACATTGTTGCTCTGCAAATGCAACAGAATGGTTGTCAAATGTGAAAGAGGTCAAAAGTATGTCTGGAAATTATATATATATATATAATATACAAATTGAAAGTAATTTTACTGTACACTTTTCAAAAATTTAAATGGATTGATTGAAAATTTTATAAGAACACGTTTTTATTTCATTTTTATTCTGTTCATTGATACATCAGAAAAGAACAGAAGTATAAATATAATCAAATAAAAATTGTATTAAATTAATCAATATAATTATTCTTTCTACCCTTTTTTTTATTTCATTTGAAGTATTCCGGATGAACAAAATAAGTTTTGTGTCACTCGAACGGTAGAAACTCTTGATAGAGGGAGATCTATAACAAGAAAACACTCAAACACTTAAGTCAATATGTATTTTGGTAAAGTAATAGCCTACGAAGAATATGAGATGCCTAGAGGATGGGGTATTTATAGGTGATGGATGGCAACCATAGTTTTGAAAACCGAGTTGGGCTGGCTAATTTGACCAGTTCAATTGGGAATTGGACTAATAATTGGTTTGGTTAACCCATAGAACCGGTCTACGTATGAACAAAATCAAAAAATTGGTCAAAACCGGAAAATTGTCACTAGAACTGAGTTGTTGCTTCAAACCGGCCGGATTTCATTTACTTGTCACAAAAATGCATTACCTTGGACTTGAACTGAGGACAAGGAGCTCACCTGATCGAGATGTAAATTTAATCGAAATAATTATTAGTTTAGTTCTTGAGTTTACAATGATAGTTCACATAAGTCCTTGAATTGTACGAAAGTTCACTTAAGTCCTTGAATTTGTAAGAATAATTCACATAAGTCTTTGAGTGCATGGAAGTTCAATTAGGTCCCTAAGATTACTTAACATATATTCACTTAGCTCCCTAAAGTTTGATAATCTCAGGGACCTAAGTAACTTCAGGGACCTAAGTAACTTCAGGGACCTAAGTGAACTATTTTCGTAAACTCATAGACCAAAATAAATAACGTTTAGTAATCACATGGACATAAGTAAACTACTTTTGTAAACTAAGGGACTTAAGTGAACCTCTGTATAACTTAAGTATTTATGTGAACTACTCTTATAAACTCAGACATCTATGTGAACTTCTTTTGCAAAGTCAAAGACCTATATGATGCTTCACTCAAATTTAATCCCCGATGAAGATCTTCTAAGTCTTTAGCCTCATTGTGCTTCGCTACTAGCAGAGACCGGTTGAATCAACACTATTGATATTTATCATTAAAAATAGTTACAAAATATAGAGCTACATACCAATAAGGATATTATCATAGTGATAGAAACACACATTATGGCCCTAGTGGAAGAGCCATGACTCTAAGCCCTAAATAAATTACTAGTTGAAAGGATAAGCCTAACGACGTTCGAAAGATTAATTTTTTAACTTAGTAATATGTTAAATTACAAATATTTGATAAATTAATTATTTCAGAATAATATTACCTCTAATTGTATATATTTATAAGAAACATAATACATGTCATCGAGATCAATAAATATATCAAATGATGTTTATTTAAATTAAGAATATAATAAATTCCAATTTTCTTTTTAAAATACTCATTTAATTAATTTATTAACTTGTATAAAAAATATATAAATGTTCATAAAAAATTGAGGGTAAAAAAGACTTTTAGTATTTTTTTTAATAATTAATATACTTGAAAAAGTTTTTTTTTTAATTAGGAAAAAAGAAATTTTATTTCTTATAAATAGAAAAGGAGCAATTAAATACTACTAATAGCTAGTAATAGTAATTGAGAATTATAAAAAGGTTTTATAACAGATCAACAGTTAATAACCAACAAGTAATTAATATATTACGGAAACCTTATAAGTTGAATTAATTGGGTCAGATGGGTATGACGTTAGTCAAATTTCCAGAATTGTGATGTTTTAATACAATACCGTTACTTAAAATCCTTACAACTTCAATAACAAAAATGGCTACATGATCATCATCATCATCATTAATAAACCCTATCTCTTTCTCTATGCCCTTATTAATTACTCCAAACCCTTCAAAACTACCAAACCAACACCAAAATTTAGGTTCACCTAAAACAGCAATTTAAAGTAACATAAAGGATAACTAAAATAATCAAATTAAATTAATCTGAACATCACATGTCCATGAGCAATACTACTACATCAAACAAGATATATATTGCTTGCAATATTAATCAAAAAATGCTTGCAATAGAACGCACGACATGTCTGTGTTAATTGAGTAGTAATTCATGTACCATTAACTAGTAGTATTTTTTATTTTCTATCACGATTAATTCTATTTTTTTTTTTATTTTATCTCTTTTTATACACTCATACGCCTCGATCGAGGTGTAGAATTATAATTATTTGTCATGTTAAGTTAAAATGAATTATTGCTATGGTAGGCATGGATTGTTGACATGTCCTAATAGGCCACAATGAGTGATGAGGCACAATCCACGAATGCAACAAAATGTACCCACTCGACAATTTTCCCTTGCTATGTCCAATCACACTGATCAAATAAATGGGCGTTACATACATACTTGGACCTACATGCTAATTCAATTGATTCCAGTTACTATAGAAAAAAAATCCCAAAAATATACCTACACAGTAAAAAAAAAATCAAGCTGTTGAGATGAATTCATTTGTTAAGGTTCCACCACAGTAACTTAATAGATATTTAAATCGCACCCTGAAAATTAAGACAGACAATATAAACTTATTTTCAACATCATTAATGATAGTACCAAAATCAGCAGCCAGTTTATCTAGCTATTGAGCAACAGAATTGGTGTCTGTGACAAAATGAGGACACTAAATTTGTGGTTGCTATCAATTTTCATTTTTTTAGCGACTCATGGATTGTATGTTGCTGATGACAATTGGCGGCTTTGATGGCTACAATGCAAATTTAAATAATCAGCAGTCAAAATGTGGTCGAAAAGTTGTCAAAAGACATTTGTCGTTCATTAGCAACCAGCTAGTTTGGTCGCAATAATATATATATATTTAATAGTTCAAATTTGTCACAAATTCGGGTGCAAAAAATGCATCACCTTGAGGTGTATGAGTGTATGGCCTCTTATGGCTATAAATAATAAATCTGCTCTGTTTTTGTTATCAACGTAACTTTGTAAATGAAGCCATACAGCTTTCTTCTTATATTTGAGAGGGAACGGTAAATGATCAAAGTAAAGTTGCAGTGGAATCAAATTGAAAGATATATTTACAAAAAAAATAAATAAAAATTGAAAGATATATAGCGACTGAAATGCAACCGTTGCAATGGTGGCCTCAAGCAAACAACCTAACAAATGGATAAAGTGGTCTCTATAAAAGTCAAAATGGTTTGACTTTCATATATCATAAGAACGATTTTGCCACGACTTCTTAATTAATAATCGGTTAGCGACCAAATCAATTAGTAGCTCACCGGTCGCTAATAGAAATCTATCTTTTGAGAGTCGTCACAATTTAGGAGTTTTTTTAGTAATGTGAACAAGTGTCAGTAATGATAAGTGAAGGACAATTGTATTGTAAACTTAATTATGATTAATTGAGAAAGGAGGCGCCACCATAAGCATATAGTAGCTTCTTGTTAAATGCTTTTATATTAGGATACTTATTATAGTTATTAGAATTAAAAAATTAATTATAAATTCATATTATTTTTTTAAGAAAAATTAAAAATTTATATTTTTTAACAAATTTTTACTACTTTAACTCCTTAAAAATTATCCTAAAAATGTTACATAGCATTTGTCATAGGTATATAATGCAACTCTGATGTCTATATAATGTTGAGGCTTTCCTTAAAATGCATAAGAATTTATAGTAAAAAATCGGTAGAAGAATATAAAATTAGACAAATATTATATTGTATTCAATTGACACTTTTTAAGGAGTTAAGTATAATAAAAAATATAGTTTTCTTAAAAAAATTTAGAGAAATTAAATAATATGTACTTATATTTTTTTTAATTTAAATAATATTAAAAAATACTTTAAGAGTATTTTTTTTAAGAATACCTTAAAATTAAGATGAAGGGGTTGGTGTCGCCTTCAAATATGGGTCACCACTTAATTAAGAGATTCAATTGAATGCTGTGAAATGATGCGTGAAGTCCCCACAGACTACAGTGATGATAGAATCATTATCTCATCTCTGAAAATTACAATTAATGAGTAATCCGTGAAAAATAAATAGCAAGTCCTTCCTTGGTAGGATAGCAGGATTGATGAAACAAAGAGGATAATAGGATTAACGGACTAATGCTGTTCAATTCCATTAATGTAAAAGAAAAATAATTAATTAAAACCATCAGAAAGGACTACTAAAAATACAAAACTGCATTGCATTGTTTAATATTGTCAGTTTCTAACAAAAGATAATACAATAATGGAAGATTGGGAATTGCTTTATGCGCGTATAGCATACCCTAAAAGGAAAACTGAAAGCACGTTGAGTTTAATATGTAAGGAAGGAAATTAGAGCAAAAATTAAAATAATATTCTTGGAATACTTCTAGTAGTACTTTTCAATTGTCAACGGCTGTGAATTTCCAAACTTAAATCTATCCACAAAATTAAATCTACCTAACAATGACTACATCCTTTTATTAACTGTGAGTGTGATGATTATTTTGCATTTAACTAGTTGGTCTAGACTCTAGTGATTAGAGAGTAGAGTATTACTTTAAGTAATAATTTATCAGTTTTAACTCTAGTGGACGACTTTGAAGTTCCGTCTCTACAGTTTTTAATAGAAAAAAATGTACGATGACAGAAATAAAAAATAACTTTTTAATGTGGGTTCATGAATATACAATAATAAATATAAGAAATAACTTTTTTATTTAACATAATATAATACGTTTGCTTAAATTTAAAAGTAATAATTAATATTTATTTTTTATTACTAAAAATGTTTATTAAAGTGAAATAATTGATGTATTTTTACTCTAATATAATTAACCTTTATCAACATGATTTTTATATTATAATTGCAGAAATAATTGTAAATACAAAAAGATAATATTTTTTAATAATTTAATAGTATTTTTAAATGTTACTAAAACTTTTTAGTAACATGATCTTTATACAATATTTATAAAAAATATTGTAAATACACAAAAGCAACATTTTACAATTAACAACATTTTTTAATAATTTAGTATATTTTTTTAAAATGTTACTAAAAAGTAATAATGTTGTAGTGTTTATATAAGCACCACCATATCCTGCTAAAAATTCTTATATATATCCCTCTTATTACCGTGATAAGTAATGAATAAGAAATAAAATATAAGTCATGTCTTAAAAATATTAAAAAACAATTTATATATTTTTTAATTAGTAAATAGGATGATTTATAAAATAATTTCGTAAAAGAATATATAATTATTTATTTTATATTCCTTTTGTAACCTTATAGTAATCCATAGAATAGTGATGCGTACGATGTAAGTTTTGAGATAAAATAAAAATTGGGTCTATTACCACTTTGAAATACTACATTATTATCATTCTCAGTTGACTATTTTAATAATAATATTTATATATCAATATTTTGATTTGATTGGTTATGAAATATTTTTAAAAAAATTAAAAAGAATTGATAATAATCATTTTAGAGTGATAATAGTCATATTTAAAAAAAATGAGAGAAATAGAAAAAAAAGAAAAAGAGGTTGAGAAGTGATATAAGGAAAACGAATTGTGAGAGTATGATTGTCTTTTTGACTAATTTAGTTTGTTAAGATTCTTAATTATTATTCCCTTCAATTTTAAATATAAGCAAAAATTGTCATAACTTTTTTTGTTCTAAATATAAACAAAAGTCAATAATTTTTACTCTTTTCAATAATGAAATATGATACTATTAACTTGTAGTGATTGAAAAGACAATACTATTGATTTTCAACTAATTAAAAAAATAATTAAATAATTAATTTTTTTAATAAGTATGAATTAGTTATTTTTGTTTAGGACCGGAAGGAGTGGCAAGTACTATATTGTGATGTGGAACTACCGGCTCTGTTTTGAGGTACACCGTACCCTACAAATTAAGAGGATATATTGGTAGTCTTCTATCATGAGGCGTTGGATCGGCGTTGAGAACGGATGAACCGTTACAATTTTTTATTGATTATTATCAATCATGGCAATAAAAATTCCAACCGACCGAATGTATCCCATTGACCCCAACTAATTTATTTTATGGTAATAATATAATTTAGAATAAAGGATGGTGCAAGACTTCAAGCTCAAAGGACACCTCCATACTCAAATAGTGCTTATAAAAAAATACTTATATTTATCTAAATTTTAAATCTTAAACTCTAATTAGGTCTTATTTGACTCGGTTTATTTTGAACTTATATTTTACTTATAAGTAAAAACTAAATAAAATAGAAATATTAATAATAAAATCTTAAATTTTAAGTGACTTTTTTAAAGAAGGAAAGAAAGATAAAAAGTGTTTAAAATAAGTTACACATAAGAGTTTTTACTTATTTTTTCAACCTCTTATTTTTATTAAATATCCACCAATCACTGTAACCAAGGCCGGACCGCACCCACCGCCACCATCCGTGGCCATCCTCTGCCGCCTGCCACCGCCGGTAATTTTTTTTTAAAACAAAATGAAATTTCCAAACAGCTAATGACTTTTTTTAAGTCTCTTATTTATAGTTTTAACTTAAAAATTATTTTTAAGATAAAAATAAGTTGGGTCAAATAGTACTTAAGTTTTGATAGAGAAAATCAGTTTTAGTGAGGTTTAGAGTTGGGTTTAAGGTTTTTTTTTCTTGCTAACCCAAAGATCAGGCGTGTTTGAAATCTAACTATTCGTCAATAAAATAAAAATATAACCCAAATAGATTCTTATTCTCTAATGATTTTCATATATTATTTTATTTTGAATGTCTAGTTTGTCAGCAGAAAGATTGAAAAATTAATATTTAGGTACCGTTTGATCCAGCTTATTTTTTTTTAAAAGTCACCTTTAAGCTAAAATTATAAATAAGAGGCTTAAAAAAAGTCATAAGCTATTTGACAATTTAATTTTTAAAAAAAATAAAAAATTTGACTGGTGGGCGGCGGAGGGTGGTGGTCCGGCCTTAATTACGCTAGTCAGTGAATGTTTAATGAAAATAAAAGCTTAAAAAATAAACAAAAACTCTTATGTATGGCTTATTTTAAAGCTCTTTTTTCTCATTTTCCTTCGTTAAAAAAATACTTAAAATTTTGTAACTTATTAAAATTATGTAAGTGTGGCCGTGTGGGTTACCCGTGAACTTTCCTGCATTTGGGGAACCTATTTTGCATTCTAGTGCGTCAAATCCAAAAATAATAATATTACAAAAGAATTTAGGGAGAATGCTAATTCTGACCCAATGTGGTTAATCCAACTCATGTTGGAAATGTAAAGTAATGGCAACGGAGGAGATAGCTTGGTATGCACAATGGTGAATATAATGAAGCTTTTGGAGTGGTAGTAATGGCCAATAGGTGGTCTAATTAAAGATCTAAAATTGATAATTTATGACATCATGAGGAGAAATTGTGGTCAATTATGTTACTACTATGCGAAAGATATTAAAATTTGGGTTTAGGTCTAACTCACTCTCAAAAGTTAATTCATAGGAGGAGGACTACCACACCACTTATATATTTTATGGTGATCCTATTTTTAGTCGACGTGAGACTTAATCTTAACAAAAAGAGAAAGAAAAAAAATATGATTTAGTTTTTTTCCCCTACAAATAGGAGCACTACGGTTTAAATAAATAGGACTTCGTGCATACTAATATCACTGATTGAGTTGTTTCTTATATAATTGTTCATCGTACTAACCGTTTCCATGATATTAAAATTCACTAAAGCTTAGCAAATACTAGTCTCTTATAATTGCAATTGCAAAAGGATTTAAAAATTTTTTTATAAAAAAAAATACATTCTATTGAGATAAAATTTTGAATTCTTACCTTATTATTTGAATATAATTCTCTATCGAAACAGCATAATTCACTCTAAAATATTTTAAATCTTCTCACACAATGAATTTTTCTATTAAATTTCTCTATCCAAAAACACATGGTTGTGGTTATTTGATTCAAAGAAAGAGAGAAATTTTGATAGAATGGAAGGAAGAGTAGGGGTGGAAAAAGGCTAGTCGGCTTACTAGGGATCTATGGCTTGACTTTTTCTGTTTAATAAAAATGTCAGGTTTAAGCTTTTAAAAAAGCCTATTTAAGTAAAACGGCTAAGTACAAGCCTTTAAAAAAAGCCTAATAGGCCGGCCTATTAAATTTTAATATATATATATATATATTATAAATTTTATAAATATAAATAAAATATTATGTTTTTTCAAAAAATAATTATATATAATAATTTTTATAAATATAAATACAATAAATTTTATAATATATTTATAAATAAGGCTTATTTATAGGCTCATTAAAAATACCTATTAGCCTATTTAGTAGCTTAAGTATGCAATGTGTTAATATTCAGAGGGACAATTATTGTACTATTTGTAATGATACTATCAAATAAGTGTATGTTTGGATATAGGTTAAAAAATTTTAAAAGTATTTTTATTGATAGTAATTTTAGATCCCAATATAATTCTGGTGGAAGTAAGTAGAGCGGTCAAAACGGGCTACTCAACCCTATATGGGTTTGTCCGTTCGGGTCGCGGGCTTTTTTGATTTGGGCCAAAAGACCCACGTTTATTTGGGTCTTTACTTTATAAACCCAAATTCGGCCCTATGCAGGTAGTGGATTTTCGGTAGTCCATTTTTAAAAATCTTAACTTTTTTTCTTTACATTAAGAATGTTATTTTTATTATTATTACTTTTGTCATTGAAAAAAAGTTTCTATGTAAAAAAATATCATTATTTTCCTATTATCAAACATTAATTAAATCTCTTTTTATATTTTTTGTTGAAAAATTTGTTCTAAATCTTCTTATGTTTAACTTTTATTATTGACAAATAGAAAATATCTCATATTTAACTTATTTTGTTTATCCATTTTCAATTTTTTTATCTTGTGTCTTGTGTGAGTTGTAGATTAAGGGTGTGTTTAGATAAGATTATTTTCCAACGTATGTTGGATAGTTATATTTTTCACTTACAAAAGCTTTTGATTATTATTTTAACAAAAAAAAAAAACTTTTTGTCATTCAGCTAAAAATTGGACATTGTTTTAAAAAGCTTCAAAATTGCTTCTCACAGCTTAAAATTATCTTAAAAATCACTTCTAACAGCAAATATATTCAATGAAAAATCAATTATGTCTTAGACAATCGATTTTTTTTCACAGCTTATTTTCACAATTAATCACAGCTAATCCAAACACACTCTTATAAGTATTTCTTTAAACTAGTGCATATTTGATAAATAGCATTTTTTGTAAAAAAAATAATTCGGGCGGGTAGCCCTAATCCAGGTTTTTTTTAGCTCGAGTTCATTTTTTGTGAGTTTTTATAAGGCAGACTAAAAAGGTTAAGTTATATTCAGGTTTGAATTTGAAATACCCAAACCTGCATACTTTATCGGTTATTCGGACCGACTCTAATGGGTTGACCTCATTTTGCCAACTTTAGAAGTAAGAAATTTTTTCTTTCTTCAAAAGCACTTTTATTTTAGTAAAAGTATAAACAAGCATACTTTAAGGTTGTCTCTTATATAAAATACTTTTAAACAAATTAAAAAGTTGAAGTATCAAGCTTTTAAATAGAGTTTGTAGTTCAAGTGGCATAAGAAGAAACTCTAGAGCTCAAAGAGAGGGGTAAGGAACATAAGGTGTGAACATTAAATTTTTTCTCTCCTACCATTAGGGAGAAATATTTCTCCTTAACATTAGGGAGGAGACAAAAATAAGAGAGAAATATTTTAGCCTTTTTGTTTTTCCTCCCTTCTCTAAGCTTCATTTTCATCCAATAAACTACTATATTTTAGAAAATGAAATTTTTAAACTAAGAAAAAAAGAGAATATAATTGAAATATCCATAAAAGAGTCTAATTTACTTTAGAGTCAAAATTTTCAATGATTATATGAAGGATAAAGGATTTGTACATAATGGTGAGTAGACACCGGAAGTGACATTTATCACTTGCAAGGTGGGAAGTTCACAACTTTATTATTATTATTTTGATAATTGGAAGTTCACAACTTAGCCCAATGTCCTTTTCACCCCATTAATATATATCTCTCTCTCATATGCCCTACTTCCAATTCCCTTCTGATTTTTCTTCATTTCTTTTTTTCTTTTGTTTTTGGAAAAAAATTTGTTAATGAAGCTTAATTTTTTAATTAAAGTGTCCAATCTATTATTCCAGTTTTTCTTTTTTTATCCCTCTCATGATCTCAGTTGATTCATCTCAAACATCACACATACGCCAGAAAAACAGTGGGGGTAAGGGGGGGGGGGGGGGGGAAATAAAAAAGAAAAAAGAAAATTAAAAGAGAAAGAAATGAAAGTAAATAAAAAAAACATATAGAAATGGCGGATGAGTCTATGTAGTTTATTCTGATGCATAAACCATGATGGAAGAGAGGTCGTTTTTCCACTTTATAAATACCCAATTCTACAGCCAATACTATGCTTTTATTTTCTTCTGATATCTCCTTCCTGTTCTGATAAGTGGCAAAAGAAAGAAAGAAAGAAAAATAAAAAGAAAGAAGAAAGAAGAAAAGAAAAGAAAGAATCAAGGGCTAGCTCAAACTACTTCTGTTGTGTCCTTAATTATATACTCTCCATTTGTTTCCTCACCAGGTTAGTTTGCAAAATACTGAAACACCATTTCAAATCCATTCTCACTGCTTCATCTCTTTTGGGGTCAATCACACTTTTTTTTCACTCCAAATCCAGATTTGGCAACACAACCCCTGCTAGATTGCACACTAATTTTACTAGCCCAAATGAAAATTTCTAGCTAATGGCTTAAATAAATGTTGGACTGTTAAGGGTAATTGTAATAACTAATGAGATTCCAAGTTTATTTCCTTTAATTTCTCTTTCTCCTTTCATATATCAACAAAACTAACTACTGAAAGACCAGAATTTGTTTATGTTTTTTACATGGGTATAATATAATATATATGCATATAATATGTAGTTGATGAAATTTTGAAATGATTTGATTTGATGATTTCAGGTTGGAGGTATGGCTTTTCCAAACCAATCCATGTCGGATTCTCCGCAGAGAAAGATGGGAAGAGGGAAGATTGAGATCAAGAGGATTGAGAACACAACAAATCGCCAAGTTACTTTCTGCAAACGCAGAAATGGTTTGCTTAAGAAAGCTTATGAATTATCTGTGCTTTGTGATGCAGAGGTTGCTCTAATTGTCTTCTCTAGCCGTGGCCGTCTCTATGAATATGCTAATAACAGGTATATATACATATATCTCTTCTCTAAATATATCTTCATCTAATTCAAGCTTTTATTTCTCAGTTTTTTTCTTCACAATTTTACCCCTTTTCATGTGTGGCCCTTTTGAGCTTTTGTTACCATGATGTTTTTTTTTGTTTTGGTTAAGTTAAGCTGGAAAATGGAAATGATTATGTGTTTTTTTTTAAAAAAATTGGGAAGTTGGGATTGGTATTTTGCTTGTGAGAATAGATCTTATGAAGGATTTGAGCACAAAGAACATAATGATTTTTGTGATGCAGTTAAGATAAGAGTTTTTCCTCTTTTTATCTCTGTTTTCTGCTACCAAAGGGATCACTTGTCTCTCCTTACTTCTATTTTGGCCTTTTCCTTCTATGAGTTTTTTCTTTTTGTTTTTCTTTTTGTGCTTATGATAAATTAAATTAAATTTTCCAGTTCATGGTTTTGTTGGATAGATATATACATAGATCTAGTGCAAAAGATAGAAATAGAAGGAGTATGGTTGGTTGTAACTAGTAGCAACAGGTAAGGGATTTTGGGAAGTTATACAGGCCTGTGAGATCAGCCACTTCCTCTTAACTTCCCTCCTCTCCATTATATTATTCTTGTTAATTTTCTGTTTCCTTTTTCTTCTTTCTTCCCCCTTTCCATTATTCTCTCATCTTTCTCTCTCTTACCCTTCTTCTTTCTATGAGGGCTAAGCTAAGAAGAAAGAAAGAAAGAAGGCCTAAAGCAAAAGCTGTCAAATGCTCCAATTAGCCCAAACCCATCCATCTCCTTGACACTTCCTTAATATCATGTCAGTTATACATCAAGAAAAGAAAACCCACAGTACAATTTCAAGAAATTTCTCAACCAATATGTCTAATTGAAATAAATAAACAAAGGGGTAAAAGAGGGAAAAAAAAAGATTGGATTTTTAGGGTTTGTGAAATCCCAATATTATATTTTATGCCCGAATATGCAGATTTATTAATTTCCTTTGTAATCTTTGTGACCAAATAAGCTCAGAAACATTCACACCCAGGTACAGATTTCACTTGTACAAGGCACGGTCAAACATAATAATTAACCCTAAAGATTAGGGTTTATCAGCAATAACAAGAATTAGATAGAAAATTACATTTACACCACCTAATTAATCAGCAAGTCATGAAAAGGTTGAAACTTTATTTTCTCTTGAGCCAATCAAAGGTTGAAAACAGTCAGAACGGTGGGAAAGTTGAAATGTTTTGTTTGAATTTGGCCCCCTTTCAGGAAAATATGGTTAGGGTTTGAAGGACTAGTCTAGGATTTGTCTTGGTAGAAAGAATCTTTGGTCACGTCACACACATGATTTTTCAGTTCTTGACCCTCTGACAAAGGAGTTTTATATATGTCATTGATTCCCAAAACTGGGCTCTCTTTCCCTCTTCCATTCCAACCCTAAGTTTTATCTTCTATAGTGGAAACACCCTTCTCTTGGAAAATTTCCTTTCTTTCTCTTGTTTCCCCCTTCTCTTCATTCATATTTATTTATTCAAAGTGTAAAATCAAAATTCTTGCTTGAGAAGTTTGACAAAACTGTTGTATCATAATAATAATAATAATAACATTTCACCACTGTTGGTACCCCAGACTGGGATTTGCATTTGCTCAATATCTTGCATAGTTATATTTATGAAAGTGTATATATATAATACTACTAATGTTTTCTGAGAAAGTAAAAGAAAGGAAAAAGAGAGAGAAAATTTTAAAGAGGGATTGAAGTGAGTGAGTGAGTGAGGTAAATGGTGGCAGAGAGACAAGGTACGACAATTGAGATTAGCCAATGGGAGTGTTTTGAGGATTTGGCTTCTTCCATTCATTCAATGGGAAGCGTAAAAAACTACTCCATTGCTGCTTCTGCTGTTGCAGATTGCAGAAGCTGAAATGGACGGCTGTGATGTTTTCACACACTTTCAGACAGAAAAGACCCAAAAAAACAATATATTTTTTATTCAATTGGGATTTTAAAAAGGTTTGTTTGAGTGTTAGTATTATACTATATACTAGTATTACTTTATGGGTTCATCGAGGAGGATATTTCAATGAGTCTTAGGGTATTACCCATTGAGAAATGGGTTTGAGCCAAGTGGCAGAGCAAAATTGGTTCTAGAAATGGTTGAACCAATCATATAGTGGGATCTTGTGCCACCGTGGCAGGATCAGCCAATCACTGCCTCGAGGATATTAAGGTATCATAAAATTGAACACTGGAAAAGGTTAACCTATTTTTTCTATAAAAAATCATACATATTCCCGATTTTTTTTTATTATTTTAACATTTTATTCTTCATCACATCTAGTCAGATTTTGACTAGGATGATGTTTTTAAGGTTCATTTAATTGACAGAGTTTGGATGATTTGACCATCAAGCAGAGACTAGTTTTTGGTTAATCTCCTATGTTTAATTTCGTTTTAAATTGAATACTATGATTGACATCTTCAATCCAATTTGACGTTTCTTTCTATTTTTATTTATATTTATATTTATCTGTTTAAATTTCTAAAATAAGAAACATAAATAGGATTAGTCTTACCATTCAAGCAGGAACTGAAAGATGGTATGTATAGTATCATGCTTACGTTTGGGTTGTCAACTCACCGTCAAAAAACAGTGAAAGAGAAACCACAGTAAATGAAATTAATAAGGTAGTCAAAGTGTAATATACAGTAATTAATTAACATCTGCATATACTAATAATTAACATCAATATGCTGTTGCGTATAAACATTGCAAAGATCCTCCTAGAAAGTAGAAAGCATTAGATCAACTTGCTGACCTCAGAGGACGTTATAATTTATTTTGCTACAAATTATACATGTCCAGTCAGTTTATGACATAAATAATAATATCTTGAGAGTTTCAATCACTTCTCTGAATTTATTGAATTAGTCCAATTATTCTGAAAATTGAGAAGACGGGTTTAAAAAATTCAGAAAGAGGAGATTAAGATAATTAAGAGAATAAGCTTGAAATGCATGTATGATTGATTTTTTATTTGGTTTTTCATTTTCCCTCTTCCAAATTGGGAAAATCTCAAAATTCCAACCATTTTTCCTTTTCAAACATATAACCTAGATGTTGTATTTCTAATTCATTTCTATTTCTGGTTGTTTTGAAACTCTCTTTCAAGCACTCCTGGTGCTATATTTGAATAAAATTCGTTGGTTTATGTTAAAAAGAGAAGAAAAAGAGACATATACCTAAAAGGTCCAAATGATTGGCCGGTGTGATAAGTAGTTTAATCTCGCATATAACTAAATTGTTGGAAGAAAATGCAGCACTTTAGCACCATCTTCTGTGTACTGTTTCATTCAGATTTAAAAGCAATACTATTCCTAACCAGTGATAAGCAGCTTGGTCTTGGGTAAGGCTTCTTAAGAGTTGAAATAATTGTAATGCTTCTCTGCATGATTGATTATCATAGATATAGTACAATGAACATGAATTTGAAATGATACTATTAATTAATTAATTACTAATAATGGCAGTGTGAAAGCAACTATTGAGAGGTACAAGAAAGCATGTTCAGATTCGTCTGGTGCTGCATCTGCTTCTGAAGCTAATGCTCAGGTTTTGCTTCTTCCTTAATTTTACATATATTTCTTTGGCTAAGATAGATTAATTCAACACATCATTATTTTCATTAATTATCTATATGTATCTTTCCGCTATTAATTAATCAAATAAAGATAGATGACCATTGTGATTGTAATAATTTTTTTTTTTATGTAAACTAGTAACTTTTATAGCCATTTTTTCATGTACATTCTACAGTTTTACCAGCAGGAAGCAGAAAAACTGCGTGTGCAAATTAGTAACCTGCAGAATAACAACAGGCAAGTTGCAATCAAACTTAGATGCATTACACTAGAACAAGAAGAAAATTTCCATTCATATCTGAACAAATTAACCACTCGAGAAAAAAGGATATGAGGGATTTTAATTTTTCTAATTAACCATGTATTTGTGTGCAATTGGTATTATTTGATCTTATTATATAATGTTAGTTTCTGTAAAAATAAAACATTATTACTGAAATTGCAGGCAGATGCTGGGTGAGTCATTGGGATCTATGAATGCCAAGGATCTCAAGAACCTGGAGACTAAATTAGAAAAAGGAATTAGTAGGATTCGTTCCAAAAAGGTACATATGTTTTGCAATGATCAACTTCAATTCTTTCTATAATGTTTTAAAGGAGAGATGTTTTAATTCTATACTAGCTAATAAATTCTGCATTTTTCTGACATTGTGGTTCTTCTTTCTTTTTGCTTCTGCTGCATATATACTGAATATCTACATCAGAATGAGCTGCTATTTGCTGAAATTGAGTACATGCAGAAGAGGGTAAATATATACTTTCCTTATTATGTTTGTATGATCTGTTTTTTCAAGCTTTAATTTGTTTTTACAATATTAATTAATGTGACTGTTTTTTATTCAAAGAAATGAAATAGAACATCTCATATTTTCCTATGGGAAAGAAGGGAAAAAAGAGAGAGCAATACAACATTTTTTAGCTAGGCAACTGGAAAATAATATTAGAAAGAGTAGAAGTTAAGCAGTACTCAAAGTAAAAGAAGTACATCATTCAATACATTAATTATACCAATAAATAAATAAATAAATAAAATCTGAAAAGTAAGCCCTAAGTGTTCACTGCTGCTAAACCCTCTTTTTTGGGACAACTACAAAACAACAGTACCTTTACAAAACACTAGTCATATATCCCCATGCATTTAGCTAAGATTCATGAACAAAAGTGCAGTTGAATGTCCTTAAAAGCTTTGACTATATATCATGTTCCTCTATTAGGACTAATCCAATTCTCCTGATGACCACAAAGAAAATCATATTCCATACCTCTTATAGCTAGTTGCGCGTGTGAGAACATGCCCGAATGACTCAAAAATAGATCAATGCATTAAGTTCACATATCTACTTATGTTTGTAGTAAATCCATTAAATATTTTGGGCTAAGTTCATCCTTGTACTAGTACTTTGTTTGAGCTGTGAAAAATGCATGATAGCTGTATGATGGAGTTAGAAGAGAATAACTTATTGTTTTTTGCTTTATTTCTTATATTTTGTTAAGGTGAATGTTTTTGCCTAGCAAGCTGTATGATGGAGTTAGAAGAGAATAACTTATTTAGAAAGTCAAGTATGATATAACTCAAAGTATGATGGCTAAAAAATGTATATTAATTAATTGCAGGAGATAGACTTGCACAACAACAACCAACTTCTTCGAGCAAAGGTAGGTCTCTGATCTGATCTCATTTTCTGTTGTCTATTGCCTTTCTTTGCAATTTGCATGTTTGATAGAGAAACTCTTATGAGTAATTAATTATGGTTTATTAATGATGGGATTATATATTAAATAGATAGCTGAAAGTGAGAGGAACCAGCATAACATGACAGTGTTGCCAGCTGGAGGGTCAAACTACGAATCTATGCAGTCTCAACAGCAGCAACAACAACAGCAGCAGTTTGACTCTCGTGGCTACTTCCAAGTCACTGGTTTACAACCCAATCATCACTATGCCCGCCAAGATCAGATGTCCCTTCAATTAGTGTAAGTATTACTCTAATTATTTTACTTATCAAAATTAGAAACAACAATAAAAGCCTTAAGATTTTAATAAATGTACTTTTTTTCTCTATATAATTGTTGTCATGCAAATAGGTAAAATACAACTAATTAGTCTTCCACCAACTATCCATAGAAATGCGAATTGAAGCAAATTAAAGTAACATTAGGGAATTTGAGCACTTGCAATTCAATGATCTGATTATATGAAATTAGGGTTAATATGGTTAAAAGAATGAAAAGTTATACATAATTTGGTCTAATTCTTTATGTGGATTCCATTTCTACTTACTAAGGGCTTCTTGTTTAAGATTTTGTAACACAGTTACACACAAATCAAGACACTAGAATGAAAAGTTACAAATTGTCTCTTCCTCCAAAATTTTCTAGATTTACGTGTTATTTCACTTTTCATCCTAGTAAAATCTCAAACAAATGCACAATAAGTCATGTATTTATGGACACATGACTCTTGTATATGCCTAGCTATATGGAGTAGTCTAACTAGTGTTCTTTTGGTTTTTTTCTGATTCTTATGCAGTTGATGTGTTTGCACTTGAGAAGTGATATTGATGAAGACAAGAGAGATTTTGTGCTACATGTAGTTTGGCTTGTAGTATGAAATAGCAGATGAATATGAATATTGGTAATTAAGGGTAATATAATTAAGCAGAATGAAGTTTATATATATGTGAAGAAGGTGATTCAAGGTATCCCCTCAGTACTATATATATATAATGTACTGGTGCCCTAATTTGTAGACTTCTATCATCATGTATCTATTAATTATGTCATTATGAACTCTCTCTGAGTCTGATATTTTACTATGCATTCTAAGAGTATTGACAACACTTTTTCATTACTTTCTTTTTTTTTTATTTGATCAAACTCTTTCTTTACTTTACATACTATATAGCCTTAGCTACACCTCTATTTATTTACTAATTTTATTTCTAAACCAAATTAACAGTAATAGAAGTATGCAAAAGCATCTCCATGGAAATTCACAATTCAAACAATTTATTCTGTGGAAACTAATTATAACATAACTAAGACTTAGTTTGGATTTATTATTAAGCTTCTTGGAGTGCTTAGAGGAATAGGAAAAAAAAAAACTAATGGTTTAGATGGATTGACGTGGATTTTAGAATATTCTCCGACGTTTGGGCATCAAGAAAAACATTACCAGAAAAAAGAAAAAAATTTTTTTTAAAAAAAACTGCTTTTGCGATATTGTTAAGATAAGGATGATGAAAATCACGTATCAACTAAGAATATAACTAAGACCGTAAATATAAAATGTATCTCAATCCTCATTCTATAAATTAATTTTTAAGATTAAATTGGGTCAAAAGTCCAAAGAATTATCTATTATTTTGTCTATATCAATATGAATATACCAAAAGGGATCTTATAAATTAGCTAGGAAAAGGTACTCTAAATCTACAAACCTAAAAAAGCTTTTCTATTCTGTATTTTTAAAAAAGTTATAGATATAGATATTCAAAATTTATTTCTGTACTATTTTAATACTTTATCTTTTATCACATCAAGTAAGTATTTTGACTGAGAAGATGTTTTTAAGGTTCAGTAACTGGGAGAGTTTGGATGATTTGACCATCATGCAGAGGCTCTGGTTAATCTCCAATGTGTTATCTTTAATTTTAAATTGAACACCACATCTCCAATCCCAACTTGCCTTTTCTTTCTATTCTATTTCTATTTATATATTTCCTAAACAAGAAACATGCGAATAGGATTATTCTTCACATCCAACAAGGAATTAAAAATCATGCTTACGTAAGAATGTAATTTTGAATAACTAATTATCAAAACAGGATTGCTTTGAAATTATTTATATAAATATTAAACAGTTTTTTTTAAAAAAATAAAATTAATAACTTTACAATTTTAGTGATATATTTACTATGCCAAAAAATACTTGTTTGGCTTGATTAACTTAATACCACAAAAGTCAACATCTATTACCAAAAAAGAATTAAAGTCAACATTTTCAATCAATTAATTTTACTATTTTCTTTATATCTGAAGGTGTTGTAATAAAAATTGGTGATAACTAGAACTATAAATTAGGTGCATATCATAGCTTCTTAGCCATATACATAAGGTATTTTTGCAGGTAAAACATCAAGAAATAATGGCGAATGGTTCAGTTAATCAATTGATGACCCTTTTCAGGGAGTATATATGTTCCTTGACAACAAAAAAAAAAAAAAATTGTCAAAGAATAATATTTTTGTTTAATTTGAAATCAAGTTTAACACAAGAAGGCGTTGGTGGAGTCGAGAAATGCACATCGGACAAAGATTGTGACGCATATTGCCCTGCTGTATGTATGAGTGGATGGTGCATTTACAATTGCAATCCCACAGAAATGCAAACTTAACAGCAACTTTAATTTTGTAGCCCAGCCATTACTTGTTTTTAGTTAAACAACGATTGTATACAAATAAATTTAACATTCAATAAACTTTATCTGTCCTACTCTACTATATCGGTTCTTATTTATATGTTCCTTTCAGAGTAAAATATGCATATTTAAAAAATATAATTATTATTCTTCTTTTTATAAAAATCATTTTTAAACTTTTTATAATACTTTTTATCTCTAATTATTTTATTTTTCAATAATAAAACATTAATTAGTAATCCATCAAAAGATAAGGATAGAATACGAGCATTTAATGCTATATTATCATACTTATTCTCCTAGATATCCTCTTATTATTTATATAGTAATAGTAATGATTAAGCTGTGTTTACTAACACGAGCTTATAGTTTTTTGGAGAGCTTATACTTTATAGCTTATAGCTTTTTGTCAATGAGCTTTGTTTACTATGATAAGCTTATAGCTTATGAAAAGCTATAAGCTAGGAGCTTTTTAAAAGCTATTTTAAATAGCTTATAACTTTTAACTTATCATAAGTTAGTTTTGCTAAACGTTACTTTTCAATAATAAGCTATAAACTAAAAGCTATAAGCCATAAACTATAAGCTATAAGCTAATTTCGGTAAACATACCCTAAATGGAAAGTTAAATAATGCACTTTGTGCTTTGAAACTATAAAAAGTAATTAATACATTCTTTACTTAGTATATATGAGGATTTTAAGGAATATTTAGTAGGAGAATTTAGAATTACTCAAGTTAAAAATATTTATTTCCATTGAATAACATTGACTTTTGTGCATTAATAATCTCAACTATTGATTAAAGCTCGATTTGTGCTTTTTTTACTTATTCTTTAAAATATAAACCAAACACACCCTTATTAAATAAGGATCAAGTTAGAAAAAAAAAAAGGTGAACCTTGTGTTCTTTGCATAATCATATAATAAACATAAACATTTTTCTCTAGATATTTACATTTGGAAACAAAGGAAGTACATTCTAAGTAGACATGCACTTAAGAAGGAAAGAAGAGAGTATCAATAACGATCACTCTCTATTTATTTATTACATTAGTCAAAGAATATAATATTAAAATAAAATGTATTTATTAACTATTGTATCAAAATAGAAGTATTAAACAACATGTGAATGAGTATCCATATTAATGTATTTTTTTATAGAAAAAAAAACATTTATTCTGAATCATAGAAAGTATTTTAAAAATTTTATAAACAAAAAGTTTAGGAAAGATTGTGGAAAAGTTTACCAAATAAATGCTTTTTTAAAAAGCATTTATCAAATTGGGTCTCTCAAAAAGAATTTACCAAATAAAAGCTTTAAATGATTTCGATAATTTAAATAAAATATTTTCATTTTAATTTCAAAAAACGCCATATTCTTCAAGTGTATATGGTACACAATCTCTATTTTTTCAGTTTTAAAAATATAGAAAATTCTGTCCATAGAGCAAGAAACTTCAGAGTGAATAATACACTGTCTTAAAAAAAAACTTTAAATAATATAGGTAATTTTAAAAATGCATTTTCATTGTAATTTTGAAAAATACCATATTACCTATAGTACACAATATCTATTTTTTTTGTAATTTAAAATATAAAATATTATGTAAGTTGATCTAGAAATTTTAAAGAAAATAGTACATTGTCTTGAAAAAACTTAAAATTATTTAGATAATTTAAAAAATATATTTTTATTTTTTTTAAAAAACATCATATTCTTCAATTATAAAATACACAATCTCTTAATTATTATTTTTTTCAATTTTTGAAAATATAAAAAATGATGAAACTTGAAAGTGAATAACAAATTGTCTTTAAAAAACTTCTAATAATTTAGTTAATTTAAAAAATACATTTTTATTTTTGTTTAAAAAAAACACATTTTTCTTCAAATGTATAATACAAGATCTATAAAGTAAAATTGTTGCACAACTAAGAATATAAATAATTCTATAAATTGAGGTAGAAACTTCAAAGTGAATAATACATTGTCTTCAAAAGGATTCAAATAGTTTAGTTAAATTAATAAACACAATTTCATTTTAATTTCTAAAAACACCATATTCTTCCAGTGTAAGTGTAAAGTACACGACCTCTAAAAATTATGCTGCAACTTTATACATATAAAGATTTTTAAAAATTGAGCGAAAAACTTCCAAGGGAATCATACACTGTATTCAAAACGCTTTAAATCATTTAGGTAATTTAAAAAAGACATTTCATTTTTGTTTCAAAAAATATCATTTTCTTCAAGTGTACGGTAGAATACACGATATTTATTAAAATTGTTGCATTTTTAAAATATAAAAAACTATGTTAATGGAGCTAGAAACTTTAGAGTGAAAAATAAATTGTCTTCAAAAAGATTCAAATAATTTAGGTAATTTAAAAAATTCATTTTCATTTTAATTTTGAAAAACATCCTACTCTTCAAGTGTATATATAGTACGCGATCTCTACAAAAATTGTTGTAAATTTAAAAATATAAAAATTATGTAAATTGAGATAAAAACATCAAAGTGAATAATACCTTATACCTTGTCTTCAAAAAGCTTCAACTGACTTTGGTAATTTAAAAAACACATTTTCATTTTTTTAAAAAACACCATATTCTTTGCGTATATAATAGACGTTCTCAAAAAAAAAATTATAACTTTAAAATATAAAAAATTAAACAAAATTGAGCTAGAAAATACAGAGTATTATAATTTTTATTTTTGTTTCAAAAAACACATTTTTCTTCAAATGTATAATACAAGATCTATAAAATAAAATTGTTTCACAACTAAAAATATAAATAATTCTATAAATTGAGGTAGAAACTTCAAAGTGAATAATACATTGTCTTCAAAAGGATTCAAATAGTTTAGTTAACTTAATAAACACAATTTTATTTTAATTTCTAAAAACATCATATTCTTCTAGTGTAAGTGTAAAGTACACGACCTCCTGCAACTTTATACATATAAAGATTTTTAAAAATTGAGCGAAAAACTTCTAAGGGAATCATACACTGTCTTCAAAACGCTTCAAATCATTTAGGTAATTTAAAAAAGAAATTTCATTTTTGTTTCAAAAAATATCATTTTCTTCAAGTGTACTGTAGAATACACGATATTTATTAAAATTGTTGCATTTTTAAAATATAAAAAATTATGTTAATGGAGCTAGAAACTTTAGAGTGAAAAATAAATTGTCTTCAAAAAGATTCAAATAATTTAGGTAATTTAAAAAATTCATTTTCATTTTAATTTTGAAAAACATCCTACTCTTCAAGTGTATATATAATAGTACGCGATCTCTACAAAAATTGTTATAAATTTAAAAATATAAAAATTATGTAAATTGAGATAGAAACATCAAAGTGAATAATACCTTATACCTTGTCTTCAAAAAGCTTCAACTGACTTTGGTAATTTAAAAAACACATTTACATTTTTTTAAAAAACACCATATTCTTCGGGTGTATAATAGACGTTCTCAAAAAAAAATTATAACTTTAAAATATAAAAAATTAAACAAAATTGAGCTAGAAAATACAGAGTATTATATTTTTTATTTTTGTTTCAAGAAAACACATTTTTTCTTCAAATGTATAATACAAGATCTATAAAATAAAATTGTTTCACAACTAAAAATATAAATAATTCTATAAATTGAGGTAGAAATTTCAAAGTGAATAATACATTGTCTTCAAAAGGATTCAAATAGTTTAGTTAACTTAATAAACACAATTTCATTTTAATTTCTAAAAACACCATATTATTCAAGTGTAAGTGTAAAGTACACGACTTCTAAAAATTATGCTGCAACTTTATACATATAAAGATTTTTAAAAATTGAGCGAAAAACTTCCAAGGGAATCATACACTGTTTCTCAAAAAAAAATTATAACTTTAAAATATAAAATATTAAACAAAATTGAGCTAGAAAATACATAGTATTATAATTTAAGTTTAAGCCTAACTTACTCCCAAAAGTTAGCTCATAACAGGAGGATTGCCACACCACTTATATACTCTCACGTGGGTGGCGCCCACGACTAACCTGGCTTTGATACCAAATTATAATTTGGGAGATCATAGGAGGAGGATTGTCCCACCACTTATATACTGTATGGTGGCCCTCTTTATAGTCGATGTAGGACTTGATCTTAACACAGAGTGAATACATTGTCTACAAAAAGCTTTAAATAATTTGGATAATTTAAACAAAACACTTTAATTTCAATTTCAAAAAACATCCTATTCTTCAACTGTTTAGTACACGATCAGAAAAATATTGTTGCACTATTAAAAATATAAATAATTCTTGAAATTGAGCCAGAAACTTCAAAGTTAATTATACATTGTCTTCAAAAAGCTTAAAATGATTTTTGTAATTTAAACAAAATGTTTTCATTTCAATTTCAAAAAACATCATATTCTTCAAGTGTATAGTTCACGATCTCTATTTTTTGCAATTTTAAAAATATATAAAATTATTTAAATAGAGTCAGAAACTTCAAAGTGAATAATACATCATCTTAAAGAAAGCTTCAAACAATTTAGGTAATTTAAAAAATGTGTTTTCATTTTAATTTTGAAAAATACTATATTTTGTATAATATATGATCTCTAAAATTTTTTGCAACTTTAAAATTTAAAAAAATTATATATATTGAGATAGAAACTTCAAAGTGAATAATATATTGTCTTGAAAAAACTTCAAATTACTACGATAATTTAAAAAAATGTGTTATTGTTTTTGTTTCAAAATTACCATATTTTTCAATTGAAAAATACACGATCTCTAAATAATTTTTTTGAAATTTTGAAAATATAAAAAAAATTATGAAAATTGAGCTTCAAACTTGAAATTGAATAACACATTGTCTTCAAAAAGCATCAAACAATTTAGGTAATTCAAAAAATACATTTTCATTTTTGTTTAAAAAAATACTCTTTTCTTTTAGTGTTAGTACATGATCTATAAAAAAGTGTTCCACAGTTAAAAATTTAAATAATTCAATAAATTGTGGTAGAAACTTCAAAGTAAATAATACATTGCCTTAGGCTTCAAATAATTTAGTTAACTTAAAAAACAGAATTTCATTTTAATTTTTAAAAAACTCTATTCTTTAAGTTTATAATATATGATCTGTAAAAAAATTGTTACAATATTTAAAATATAAAAAAAAAATTTAATTGAGATAGAAACTTAAGAGTGAATTATAAATTGTCTTCAAAAAGCTTCAAGTGACTTTGGAAATTTAAAAAATGCATTGTCATTTTTATTTCGAAAAACACCATATTCTTAAAGTGTATATTAAACGATTTCAAAAAAAAAATGTTACAACTTTAAAATATAAAAACTTATGTAAATTGAGATAGAAACTTTAGAGTGAATAAAATTTTATCTTCCAAATGATTCAAATAATTTAGGTAATCTAAAATATGCATTTACATTTTAATTTCGAAAAACATCATATTCTTCATCAAGTGTATATTTATTAAATTGGTTCTCTCAAAAAGAATTTACCAAACTAGATCTCTCAAGTTTATTTAGAAAAACGTTTATTTAGTAAATTTGTCAAGTTTGTGTCATATATGTTACCATGTTTGACCACATCAACACTCTTAGGATGAGATCCCGTTCGTGCTGCGTGACTGGCGTTAGACCCATGGGATTCGAATACGGGACCTCCCGTTGTGGATCGTCCCTCCTATAACTTAGCGGGACCTTGCACCGCTAAGCCCACCGTTAGGGTTATGCACTTTGTGCTTTCAAACTATAAAAAGTAATTAATACATTATTTACTTAGTATATAGGAGGATTTGTAGGAATATTTAGTATGAGAATTTAGAATTACTCAAGCTAGAGATATTTACTTCCATCGGATGACTTCTGTTTTATGAACATAAGTAATCTCAACTATTGATTAAAAAGTAATTAATGCCTTATCTTCAAAAAGCTTCAACTGACTTTGGTAATTTAAAAAATGTATTGTCATTTTTTTTCGAAAGATATCATATTCTTTAAGTATATAATACATGATCTTAAAAAAATTGTTATAACATTTAAAATATAAAAAATTAAGTAAATTGAGCTAGAAAATTCAGAGTGAATAGTACATTGCCTACAAAAACTTTAAATAATTTAGGTAATTTTAAAAATGGGGTTTTATTTTAATTTTGAAAAACACCCTAATCTTTTTCTTCTAGTGTATAGTACACGATCTCTAAAAAAATTTGTAAATTGAGATAAAAACTTAAAAGTGAATAATAAATTATCTTCAAAAAGCTTCAACTGACTTTGGCAATTTAAAAAATGCATTGTCATTTTTATTTCGAAAAACATCATATTCTTCAAGTGTATAATACACGATCTAAAAATAAAAATTGTTTACAACTTTTAAATATAAAAAACTATGTAAATTGAAAGAGAAATTTTAGAGTGAATAAAACTTTGTCTTCAAAAGGGTTCAAATAATTTAGGTAATTTAAAAAACGCGTTTTCATTTTAATTTTGAAAAGTACCACATTCTTCAAGCGTATATTTACTAAATTGGGTCTCTCAAAAAGAATTTACCAAATTAGGTTTCTCAAATTTTTTTTACCAAATTGAGTCTTTGTAACGTTAAAAAGCAGATATTTTTTTTAAAAAAAAACGGGACAGGGTGTCATGTGGCTGCACCCCATTGAGTTGCGCCTACTAGCAAACGCCAACCAATGGTATTGCGCTTGGTGGCGAGCCTAGAATTTAAAAAATAAAAAAACAAAGAGGGAAAAAACAATGAGGCCAATCAAATATCGCCACGTGGCAAACGCATGTGTATTGTTTGGCGCCTGCGGGCAGCGCCCACCTACCCCTTTTTCTTTAAAAAAAATAATTTAATTTTGATTAGTAAAAGGACCCAATTTGATAAATATTTTTTTTAGGTGCCCAATTTAGTAAATATTTAATAAAAAAAACATTTATTTACTAAATTTGTCAGGATTGTTTCAGATTTGTTACCATGTTTGACTACATCAACTTTATGCCACAAAAGCCAACATCTTCAATTATTTGATTTAATTTTCTTTACAGGCCAAGGTCTTGTAATTTAATTAAATTGAGGATAACTACAATTACTACTATAAATTAGGTGCATCCCATAGCTTCCTAGCCAAGTGATAAAGACAAAGAAAACTCAAGTGTGAAAGTCCATAGTAGGTTTGCTGCACCAGAAACATCAAGCTAAGAAATGATGGCAAATTCTTCAGTTAATCAATTGGTTCTCTTTATGTTTCTGTTTCTAGTTGCATCCGGTACATTTCTTATTCCTTCTTTCCCGTGCTTTTGATAAATTTTTGTATGCTCAACGAACTTATTGTGTTATACTTTAGCAATTGTTTGAGACAAATACAAAACTAGCTAGCCACTAAAAATTGAGCTTATTTGATATATGTTTTTAAAAAAATATGTGTTTTTCAGTTTTTAAAAATTAAAATTAAGAAACATGTATAACTTGTTTGAGTTTTTAATTTGATTGGTCAGGTTTAACTGAAAAGACGATCGGCGTAAGGGACAAATGTACATCGGATGAAGAGTGTGTGAAGGTTTGCGCATTTCGTGGGCCACATTGCCCTGCACAATGTATGGGTGGATGGTGCCTTTGCAACTGTGCTGCTTCTGCTTCTACACAAATGCATACTTAATAAATTCAGTATAATATTCAATAAAGTGTAATGTCTCAAAATTCTGAAAATAATAGTAATTATTTTCTATTTTCAGCTTTCTATGTTTCTCTTACCTTCATCCTTACAGTTCTGCAAATTCTCCGATTACGTGACAATTATAGCTTAAAAAAGGAAAATGCTATCAAATGGAGTACTTTTAAGACAGTAAAAATTCTTTATAAAAAATATGACCTATTATTATTTTAAAATTGAAACACCTTTATTTTATTGCATAAATTAATAATTCTTTAAGCGAGTCAAAGATATATTAAAGACATACTCTAATTAGCACGACCTTGTAGTATTTTATTTCCTTTTTTTAATAATATGCTTAAGTTGAAATTTAAAATCTCATATAAACTATTTAGGGCTCATTTAGTGGACATGATAGGATAAGAATGATGGATAAGGAAATTGTGTAAGAGCAGGATAAGATAGGAATCACATAAGTTCTTATCACATTTAATGTTTGATGTTTATCAAATAACAAATGAGATAGAGTTGGGTTCAAATGACACTAATGTGTCTAAGTTCTTAAATGACACCGCGCATAATTTTTTATAAATTCATACAGTTTAAAAACTATTTGATACGTTATCGGAGTGTTTTGCTTCAATGTCTAATACATTATTTAAACTACAAGTAAATTTCATTTGCTAGATTACACACATACAAATTTTCAAATAGTATGAATTTTTGCATAGTTGATCTACGTCATACAAACTTTCAATTGATTGGTTGGATCGGCGAAATTCGTTTTTTATAAAAAGTTATGCGCGGTATCATTTAAGAACTTTGACACCTTGGTGTCATTTGAACTCAACTCAATGAATATTAAAATTAGACAATATCAAAATTATACTTTAGTTAAATAATAATGTAGTAAATAGTTTTTTTTAGTATATTATAATAAATATTATATTAATTATAAATAAATATTAAATCTAGATAACTTAATTATATTTAATTTTTATATTCAAAATTAAAAAATAATAACATATATAATATACCCATAAAAGAATTAAGCCAAGCTATCTTGGAGTCTGCAGATAATATTATTTTTTTAAAATAAATTACACAAAATCAATATAGTACTCAAAAATCATATTAGGTCACAAATAATTATATTTTAATTCTCTTCAGAAATTTGCTCTCTAAATTTTCATGAAATTTTCTTTTAAAATTTATCAAGCTATTTTTTAAATACTTCTTTTTTTCAATTTATTTCTCTTGACAATCTATATATCTCTAAATTTTTCTCTTTATAATTAAAAAAATAGTGATTTTCTTTGTTTATAATTTAATTAATTTTTTATTAATAGTTTACACTTTAAAATTTATCCCTATTAAAGTTTTCATCTATTTAAATGTTTAAAGTTAAAAGTTAAGTTAGAATAAATATCATGAGTGAGGCCAAAATTAAAACAGTAAAAAAATTCCTTTATCCTATCATGTCTGCTCTTATTCTAATGTTCCCCTCAGGATAACATTTGAATTATGCAACAGGATATAATAAGCTGACAAGATAACCTTATCATTTTCGGTTGGCACACTAAACTGCAGATAATAATAAGATATGATTGTTTATCCTATTATTTTACAATTTTCACAAGAAGATTTTTAATCTTGCTAATAAAAATTTAAAAATAATAATTTAATGAATTAAAAAAATTTATCATTAATTTAAATGATGTATTACATCACAAAATATATATATATATATATATATATATATTAATAGATGTAGTTAATTTTATTAAAATAGTACTTAAATTTCAATCATAATATTTGAAATAGTTTAGGTTATTTAAATAATGCATTTTGATTTTAATTTCAAAACCATCATATTCTTTAAGGGTATACTAAACGATCTCTTAAAAATTATTGCAATTATAAAAATTGAAAAAACTATATAAAATGAGTTATAAATTTAATATTGAATAATACGTTGTCTTGGAAAAGCTTCAAGTATTTTAGGTAATCTAAAAAACGCGTTTTCATTTTTGTTTTGAAAACACTTTTTTCTTTAAGTGTATAATGCACGAACTCTAAAAAAATTGTTACACCTTTGAAATTATAAAAAAAATATATGAAAATTGAAGTAGAAACTTCAAAATGAATAATAAAATGTCTTAAAAAGATTCAAATAGTTTAGGTAATTTAAAAAATACACTTTCATTTTAACTATAAAGTGAATGATACATTGCCTTTTCAAAAATTCAAATAGTTTAGGTAATTTAAAAAACGCGTTTCCATTTTATTATTTTTTTGAAAAAACCGAATTTTTCAAGTTTGTAGTACACTATCTCTTTAAAAATGTTACAATTTTAAAAATATAAAAGTTATATAAGTTGAGTTAGAAACTCCAAAGAAAATGTTACATTGTCTTCAAAAACCTTCAAATGATTTAGGTAATTTCAAAAAATGCATTTTCATTTTTGTTTCAAAAAACATCGTATTATTCAAGTGTATAATACATTGTCCTAAAAAAGCTTCAAATAATTTAGGTAATTTAAAAAATGCATATACAATTTTATTTTAGAAAACACTTTATTCTTCAAGTGTATAGTACACGATTTGTATGTTGCAATTTTAAAAATATAAAAAAAAACTATGTAAATAGAGCTAAAAATTTCAAATTAAATAATACATTTTTTTGAAAATTCTTTAAAAAATTTAGGTAATTTAAAAAAATGTGTTTTCATTTTTTTTACAAAAAACACCATATTTTTCAAGTGTTAATACACAATCTCTAAAAAATTCATGCAATTTTTAAAATATAAAAAAAATATGAAAAATGAGGTAGAAACTTTAAAGTAAATAATACAATGTCTTCAAAAGGATTCAAATAATTTAGGTAATTTAAAATACACATTTTTATTTTATTTTCAAAAATACCATATTTTTCTAGTGTATAGTACACGATTTCTAAAAAAGTTCTATCAATTTTAAAAATATTAAAATTTATGAAAATTGAACTAAAAACCTCAAAGTGAATAATAAATTGTATTCCTAAAGCTTCATATAAATTATATTATTTAAAAAACTTGTTTTCATTTTAGTTTAAAAAAACACCATATACTTCAAGTATATATAGTACACGATCTCTAAAAAAGATCGTTGCAATTTTAAAAAATAAAAAATTATGAGCACTGAGCTAGAAACTCCAAAGTAAAAAAAAAATAGTTTGTCCTCAAAAAGCTGCAAATAATTTAGATAATTTAAAAAATCTGTTTTTATTTTTGTTTTGAAAAACACTGAATTCTTCAAATGTATAGTAGATTATCTCTAAAAAATTGTTGCAATTTTAAAAATATAGAAAACGATATAAATTAAACTAGAAACTTCAAAGAAAATAATACATTATTTTCAAAAAAACTTAAAATTATATAGGTAATATAAAAAATGTATTTTCATTTTTATTTTGGAAAATATCATATTCTTAAAGTATATAGTACAGGATCTCTGAAAATATTGTTGTTATTTTAAAAATATAAAAAATTATGAAAATTGAGTTAAAAACTTCAAAATAAATAATACATTATCTTTAAAAAGCTTCAAATAATTTAGATAATTTAAAATAATAACACGTTTTCATAATAATTATTTTGTATTTTGAGCTTTCTATGTTTCTCTTACCGTCATCCTTACAGTTCTTCTCTTATTATGCCGCAATTATAGTTTAAAAAATGCTAACAAATACTTTTGAACAGTATAAATTCTTTCTAAAAGTAAGACCTACTATTATTGCAATTTTAAAATATAAAAAAGTTATATAAATTGAGTTAGTAATTTAAAAGTGAATATTTCTTCTGTTCAAAATGTAAAATACTTTATAAGACCATTTGAGAATTTTTGTGCACATTTAATTTTTTTTTATCATTATATCCTTGCTATTCAACTAATTTTGATGAACATTAATTAAGAGAGGGTGAGGTGATTGAAAAGGTAAATTTAAAAACTAATACTTTTTGTTAGACAAATTTATTATATTTAATTAAATTAACCACTTTTCTTAGTTCCTGCAATATTGGTCTAGGTGCTCTTAGGAAATGCGATGTAAATTGTAAATGATTAATACTTTTTGAAATGATATTATATGATGTACACAATGATCATAACAGTTGTGCAACTACAATTTTTGTTTTTGGACCGGAGTGAATGACTACAAAAAAACTGTTTTGGGTAGACACTAGAGAAACCTTGGGAATGACACATACATTAACTAGAAACTTTGATGGAAGAGATAAATTTGCAATTAAGTTGACTATGTAAGCTAAAAGTTACAATTTGGCAAGATGCTCGATATCCATGGGGTAGGTGAAGGAGATATTGGAAGCACGATATGTTTTTCTTGCCACTATTTGGTTGACAGTTTGAGTTGGATGAAATCCATCCCAAAATCCATATGACTTCCTATTCTCGCATGGTTTCTTATTAGCAATACACATTCCATTTTTCCCAACTTCGCAGCATCCAGCGGACTTACTTTTCTTCAGACCTGAAACATCATTTTACTATTAATTTTAATTTTCTATTTTAGTAATATAATAATGGGGTAAGGGTAAAAATCAATTTTACCCGCGAATTCGGGGCTGGCTCCGATCAAAGGAGTATTAACGTAGATAAATTTGGAATCAGATAGCTCATTGTTTAACCTATGAACAAGTGAACTAAGCCTCACATTGAAATCAAGCACTGCCATATTCTCCTCCTTAACGCATCCAAACCACCATTTTTTACCATGACTTGATATTTCATGTGGGCTGCACCCCGCTAGCCCCAATCCTATCAATGCAAATTTTCTTGCTCCCGTTTCATGCAATGCCTATCACCAAATTACCCTCTTAATTATAACATCACAGGATACAAACAATTAAACAATTATTAGGATAATTTTATATATATATACCCTTAGATGCAGAGCATATTCTTGAATAAGAGCCATAGCAAACTTGTCTGGACTAAAAGTGCGGCTTGTAGGGTAAAGTTGGGGCATAAAGTAGTTGTTAATGAAATCATTGCTACCTATATTCACATAATACAAACACTTATTTAAGTGTTGTTCTGCTTTCTCAATTCCTCCAACTCTCTCTGCAATTTTTGAAATTATGACTCTGTGATTGTTTATCTGTATCTCCAAGCTTACGTCAGAGCCCTGCAATTTCATCATGTTATTTTTCTTATACAACCTAAGGTTCAAGCATGACCGCAATCGCAATTTAAAATCTTTGTTATTTTGTACCATATGGGTGCCAGTGTCTTTGCGAATTCCTGCGGCGCCTGATGCATAGTTGACGCCTTGAAGTATGTCTGAACCGCTAGTATTTGCAAATGGTGGGATTAAATTCTTGAAGCCCAAAAGTTGAGCTACATCATCAAATTAAATGTCACAATATATAGAAAGATTTTAAGGAAAAAAAGAAAAAGGGGTGAAAGGGAATTAAAATTAAATTACTAATGATGTCAACGGTGGTTAGGCCATTGGTGAATCTTCCGGTGGGTCCACCAGGAAAATCGATGCCATAAGGCAAGTGATTAGCTTTTGCCTCTGTCTTAAGATTATTGTTATTTCCACAATCTGACAATGAATCCCCAAAAATGAAAAGGCATGGCACTTGAGGTTGAGCACCATGAACACAAAGTTTCGTGTTTATTAATGCTTGTAACAAGAAAAGAATAACAAACCATAACTTATTCTCACAAGCCATCATCTCTAACTCTGAGCAAAGCAAATGGAGGAATCAGATATGGAAATTAAAACTGCTAAAGTAGCGTTTTTAATTTATGAAAACATTAACGAACGTAACACAACACAAGGCAAAAAGTATTGTATAGTCTGTGAATGTAATCCATTTACTAATTAGAGGAAGGGTTGAAACCTAATTAAAAATTGAGGGCTTAACTACACCATCGACTTACCGCACAATATAATATTTCACCTAGTCTTGTTTGTGGTTGCTAAAGTTGCTTGCAATAGAACCAAATCCAATCATTTTTACTTTTCTTGAACAAGAAAAAAAATTCATGTTCACAGTGTAAGAATGAGAAGGACTTTTTTGTTTTTTGGTCTAATCTTTGTTTTTAAATTTTTCTATGACCAATCCATTAAAGTGACTACTATTGGCACTACCTTTTTTATTACTAGTACTTAGCTTAACGAGGCTTTTAATTTCCAGTCATAAAAAAAAAATAGTGGTTAATAGTTAAAAAAAGAGAATCGCATAAGTAGCGTCTATCAATCAAGGTGGTTAATAGTTCCACCACATTTTTTAGGAAACTGCTACCTCTATTTCCTACAAATCTAGTCCAAAAGTTTATGAAAAGACATTTTCTGTTTGAGTTTTTTTTTAAAAAAAAAGTATTTCTAGATTGAATTTTTTTAAAAAAAAGTGATGTAATTCCTCAACTTCTTTGTATCTCTTCACTTATAAAACACGCATATTATTGAATTAAAAGGCAAGGCACTTGAATAATATATTTTTTATCGCTAATTTCTTTTTTGTTGAATAAAAAGGGCAAAAGCCCAAATTTTACTGCTAATCGAACACACACCTACCATAGCACCTACTCCTTCTTGATTCATGTTGGTCTTGGTTGAAACTTGAAACAGTATATGTATATTCCAATATTTAACTTTTTTTTTTCCGAAAAATTCAATATTTAAAATCAGCTTGCTTGCCCAACAAATGAAATTTAAAATACCTGTTAGACACCCCATACTAACTACATCTCATATGTTAACAGGCCCCTTCCCTTGTGTAATATACAATCATGAAATTAAATTTGCCCAAATAACACTAGTGATGCAGATCATGAATTATGGAACAAACTAAGATTTAAATGGAAGTGTACGTTTGGGAAATTTTATGAAATGTATAAATTCATCCATTCACGTCTGGGAATAATATAGATAATTTTAGTATATACTACAATACTAGCCTCAATAATTCAGAAGGCATCTTTTACTAAGAAAAATCAATCTGGTTGATACTTGAGTGTGGGTGATATCATTTCAGATGATATTAAATATTAATTATATATTATCGGTATAATCATAAACTAGTTCAGGTATTTACAACTGCTATGATTTGTTTCTAAACTAGAAAATAGGGGATAACTTTTTCAAAGATAATAATAATAATAATCTAGTAGATAACTCTTGCCCAATTCCACCGACTCATCTTATCTTCTACTCACAATTTTCTTTTTATACCGCTCTCATAATTTGGAACCCAGCCTATTTAAAATAGATATAACAAATAAATAAAGAAAAAAAAAATAAAAGGGGATCTAAATCCCTAATCTCCAATCACGATAAAAACAGAGGAGTTGCTATAGACAAGTAGGACGGCGCAAGTTACCCATTCTGGCGATGGTGAAGAGGTTTGGGGAGAATAAGCTTTCTCATTATCTCATTGCTCTCTCTTATCTCCATTGAATCAGAGTGATGAAAACGAAACAGAATTGGGAACTCTAATAACACAACTACTCTAATAGATAAGGATCAAAGAAATTGGGGTGTTTGAACCCAAATAAAAGAAATTGAAAACATGTTAGCACTGGGTGCAAGATCAATCAAATGAATATTTTTTACCTCTTGGGTGAAGTTCTGAGCTTGAACAACCTTCTTTTTTCCAGAAAATTTTCCCTCTTCTCTGATGTAGTTGGCGCCTTTTTTTTCAGCCTTCTTTGTTCGCGCGAATAAACAGTTTTCCTCCACTTCTTGCGTATGAGCGTACAGGGGCCACAACAGCTACTAAAGTTGAGAAAATGGGAGGGTATTGTTGACTTTTCATAACTCTTGTGCTGAGAACAAAAGAGTTGTGCCGTGGTTTTCTAAGGGACAAAAAATAAAGGTTTTGTGCTGTGTCCCCACTTTTGTGCTGTCCTATTTTTATTTTTTAAATCAAACAATGGACACATAATTTTTGTACTGTGCTATCCTTCAAAAATTTACAAATCAAACGGACCCTTAATGTAATTTGACTCGTGAACTTAAGATGATCCGAAAACAATGAGATAAAATACACTATCTTTTGTATTTTTAAGCACTTCATCTTTAAATATAATAAAAAAATAAAATAAAATACACGTATTATTCATATTACACTTTTACAATGTATGATAGCGATTTTTTTAATTCATGAAATGATCTGATTTATGATTCAAATTGTATTAACATATTAATATACTCGTCATAAAAATAATACACAATAATTAATTTATTCTTAATAAATCTGCAAATTACTCCTCTGTCATCTCCAGTAAGTCTTGTACTCAAGCCAGCATTAATAGTTCTAAATCACAAATGCTATATTCAACGAAGAAAATAGGATAAAAACTATGAAAGCAGACAGAGAAATGGGGAGATGAAATCAATTCAAAAACCAAACCGTAAAACTACATTCCATAACTTCAATTGGATCTGCATGTGATACAGATTCCAAATGCAAAATAAAAAGCTGATGAACTCAGCATACACACATACAGCTAAAGCTGTTATTTGACTTATCCCAATACAAATTGATTCAAATTTGTGGCAGGAATTCATGATAAACCAGTTTATTACTCATTTGATTATGCAGAGGCACTGAGTTTCTGTGAAGTGAACTTCAATTCCATCTTAATTTCTTGGTCAACAAGTTGCTTGATATCCATTGGATAAGTGAATTCCGGATTAACAGAAGAATTATAAGATGCAATTGCATTAAGCAGATTAAAAGCCTCTGTGGGATGAAAACCATCCCAAAACACATATTCACTCCTATTCTTGCATGGCCTTTCATCAGGAATACAATCACCAAGCTCCTCTGATCGACAGCAACCAGCAGTTGAAACTAAAAAACCTGAAAAAAAACCACACTTGGTTAAATATTTTTTTAAAAGTTTGTGATTTGTTTCTCACCAAAAGTTTTATTATTTCTGTTTAATCCTTATATTTGCAGTTTGCTTATCAAGTGATGACGTGACAGATTATCTGATGCACTATGTGCCTACATTAGCTGTCATGTCATTCATTGACAGACTAAAGTAACAAATTGTTAAGTTACAAAATTGAGGGATCAAATTGTAATTTTTTAAAAGTGAGAGACTAACTTAAAAATCAACATATATGATCAATTAATTGTTTATTACATAGATGTGCATTGAAGTATAAGAGAACCAAGATTATACCTTGTCCAGCTTGATGGGCCTCGGATGTACTGTTTATGAAGATGAATTTGGAATCAGCAGAGAACTTGTTATTGAAAAAATCCACCTGAGGTTTAAGCTTGTCATTAAAAATGAGTGCATTAGCATTCTCTGCTTCAGCACAAGATCCATTTGTCCCATGAGTATTTATTGCAACTGGTGTGCAGCCCAAAAGGCCCAACCCAACCAACACATACTTTCTTGCTCCAGCATCATGAAGAGCCTGCCCCCCAAAAAAAAAGAATAATCAAATTTCCATTCAACAACAATAGTATAAAGGTTTGACTTTCATAAATATTTGAGAAAAAGGTGTAACTTCAATGACTTATATGAATGAGTAAGGGGGAAAAAATAATTTTGCAAAATTAAAAGATTAAAGTGAAACCCTTTGAAAAAAAAATGTGAAACACACACAAGATTTGAATGCATACCAATAAATTCAGGGACAATTCTTCAACCAGAACTTCTGCATACTGCTGAGGGCTATAAATGCTGCTTGTTGGGTAAAATTGTGGAAGGAAGTAATTATTTATGTAATCATTGCTGCCTATATTCACATAATACAAGCACTTCTCAAGGTACTCTTGGGCTTTGTAACGACTTCCAAGTATGCTAGCAATTTCAGAAACTATGATTTTGTGGTTTTTTAACTGTAATCCCAAGCTGATAGCAGCACCCTGCAAATAATAGCATTTTGACTCAAAAGCCAATTGAAGATCAACAAGAACAAGTGAAGAAAGAAATGGGAATGTCTTTGATGCATACCATGTGTGCGCCGCTCTCAGCGCGAATTCCAGCTGAACCAGATGCATAGTTTACTCCTTTAAGTATGTCTGCACCACTAGTGTTTGCAAAGGGTGGAATGAAACTCTCAAATCCCAGAAGTTGAGCTGCAATAGCAATAGTAGAACTTCAGTTTTAGGTATAAAAAATTGAGGCTGATAGGAATAAACAGAGAAAAGACATTTGGGCTTGGTTTAAATGATATAGCATTTAGGATACCTCTATAAGTTTTTCCATTTTTTTTTCGCAAGTTCTATAAAATGATTTATCAGAATAGGTTGTTCTTACCTTTTTCCTGTAAGTTTCATAATCGTACTTACACATAAGATCTAATTTAATAAGAGTTTACCTAATATAAGTGATTAAGTAAGCTATTCATCGAAACACATTCTTTTATTACTAATATAAGAAATTGAATGTCCAGTCATTAAGAAGATTAGAGGTGCAGAAATGTTACAGAGTATGTCAACTTCTGTTCTGCCATTGGTAAATCTTCCAGTTGGGCCTAATGGGAAGTCAATCCCATAAGGTTTGTAATCAGCTTTAGCAGCAGTTGGAAGATAATTGTTGTTTCCACAATCAGTTAAAGAGTCCCCAAAGATAAAAAGGCAAGGCACTTGTGATTCCCCATGAACACACAAGAAAACAAGAGGCATAAACATAAACATAAACATAACCAACCATGTGTTAGTTTTTTCACTTTCAATTTGAGCCATAACTCTAATTAAGCAAGAGAAACTTATGAAATGAAGCAAAAAAAAAGGCTGTGTTTATAATGATAAGTGAATAGGAAAGAAGAAAGGTAGATGAGTAGGGTGGGGCCCAGTTTGGATCCTCTCGTGCCGCTAGACTGTCCAACAACAATCTCGTCTTGATGTGTTCAAGCATGCCGAACAAGGATGAAAGTAACGAAGATGAACAACTGTTATTTTGGCGTGAGAGCCGGAAAGGATCTGAATCCAACGATGTTACTTATAATATAAGGATCTTACTGAATAATGTCCTTAAAATAATTATAAATAAGCATGATTTTGTCAAAAATACAAAAAGATTATGGAGTATTTTTGAACAACTTTTTAAAGTCTTTAAAAATTGGCACGAGACACCTGATAGCATATACAATAATATAATTAGTGAATAAAAGATAGTGACAGAAGGTGCAAAGAAGGATTAGTGGTTGCTCGAATTTTGCAGCAAAGGAGTACGGCAATTAGAGCATCCATTGACCATTATTGTATTGCATTAACATGTGGGTGGGTCAGTTACCATCAACTAGTACATCAATAATAATAATAATTCACTTATTCTGTTATTTCATTTATTAAATTTAAAACGTGACAAATCCATGCTGATTTCTCCGGTTCACCTTCTAAATAACGAGTAAATTTCACATCTATGTAAATATTTCATTCATTAATTAATATTGACTCAAATGAAATGTTAATATTTACTGGCGCATAATTATACATCTAGTTAATATTTCACTCATTGTTCAGTTCAGTGAAAGAGCTGCCATAGATGACTAGAAACTACGTTTGATTTGCACTTTGCAGTGAAAAATGAGAAGGAAATAAAAGGTGTGTCCCACAAATATCTTTTTTTCTGGTTGAGGGGCAATAATCAGCTGAGAGAGATGTTAATAACTGTTTATCAATTAATTTAATAAAATAATTGCTTTTAAATTCTTAATTCATGCATGTGACCAATAAGATGTAGTACAATTTTTTTTAGGGGGTTTTAAAGTCCAGGCAGTGGCAGGTTCAATTTGCTCATAATAATTACATATAAGCTAATTTTTTTTTGTTTTTTTTATAGGTCAAACACACATCCCCACATTACACTATTCCTGATTCTACCCCAGCTATATATTTTATCTGCATTTAAAGAAATTAAAGTTTAGACTATTAAAATTTGATAAAATCTTACATCACAAGAATACTTGCATCAAATCTTTTTAGAAGGCAAAGTAGAGTTTTATTAATGAATTTAATTAAAAAATAAATTAAATATTTTCATGTATTAATGACAGAAAATTATTATTATTATTATTATATTGATAAAAAATACAACTTCAAGGGAAAAAATAAAGACAATGATAATTGAGAATTCTTTCATTGTGAAGTGAATCCCAAAATAAAAAGAATCAATAAAGTTGGGGTTAAATACCTGAAGTTAAAAACATATGAGGAGAACTTTGGAAAGCTCGGCCAAACACACACATTTTTATACCATACTATTCTTAAATCTTTTCATCAGGGATTGAACCCCTCCCCTCAAGCTCAAAGAGCTTCTCCTTGTACCATTTGAGCTACAAGCTCTTGATAGGAAGCTTCCCACTTGATAATGTATCATCTCCATTTCCTATTTAAAATGTTCAAAATTTTTAACTTATAGATGAAATATGACCGTTGTTAAAAAAATAAATAAATTTTTTTAAGTAGATATATGAAGCCACCATTACGTGACAAATAGTCAAATAAAGAGAAAATAATGGAGAGTCCATCCCTCCTATTTCTCTCTATCTTTCTAGCTAGCAATCCATCGCCACCGTGTTCCGATTCCTTTTGGTCCAGATTTTTTTTTCCTGTATTAATTTTCTGCAATTCGTTATTATTTAATTTGATTGATTGATTAGTGCCTATTTACTACAATATAATTAATTTTTAACAACATTTAAATAATTATTGTATCTGTACGTTTATAACATTAAATGTTATGTTGCTAAAGAACAGAGATGATATATAGTGATTGTCCCATGCATGCTTTGTCTTTTGGATACATCATTTTTCATTCATGTTGTATGTACTCCCCACTCTTTTTTGAAATGGAGGATTTTATTAACCGATGATATATAAAGTTAGAATAATAAGGGTTAGGCAAGTTTATTAATTATTATTCTTATATATGTATTTTAATTTTGCATCGATGAACACGAAATCTTTTACTATACGAGTGTGCTTGGCAAGACTTTTTATTTTGATGAAAGCGCATTTTGTACGTAAAAAAATTTCTAACTGTTTTATAACTGCTTAATAAAACAGAATTTTTAGATAGTCATCAACATTTTTTAATGCTACTTTGAAATAGTGTGAGAACTGAGAAGTATAGCTATCAATTGTGAGTGGAAGAGGATGGCAGTAAGTAGATTGTGTATGTGATATGAGAAGAAAGTGATCGAGGCAATAAATAAAATTAGTCAAGTTGTACGTGTATGTAAAATATATAGTTTTTTTTTTTCCTTCTCTCGTAAGTATTACGTGTCAGTGGATTTTTGTTAACCATTAAGGATAATAGATAAGAAATTCAAGAATTGAAATTTCTAACTAAAACTCAAAATATAATGGTAGTATTAAATTCTAGCTTCAGTCTAATTTTCATTTATAGGTTTAATTTTTTATAGATAAAAATACATCCACTAAAAAGCTACTACTCTCAAAATTTCACTCTCTATATATCCACTAGACTAATTTGTTCAATAATGCATTTTCATTTAGTTATAGGTTACTTAGTCATGTATTGCTCTTTTGGGTTAGCAAAATTCATATTTATCTATTTATCTATTTATTATATATTTATTAAATTTGAAGTGAAAGTGGTAATTACGACACCTCAACTATCTCACTAGAACCATTGCACCACATAAGCACATTTGCTCATGCGTTGTAATTAAATTTTCACTCACATTTTCTCCACTTTTTATTGTGCATTAAATACATGTCACTTGCAACTTATTGAATTCAGGGTCGGTCCTGGTCTTTCATAGGTTATGGGGCAAAGTGAACAAAATAGATCTTTTCTAAGTATTCTTTTTATTAAACAATAATAAAATTTTGATATTACATATGACCTTATCAATATATCACAATTTTTCATAGCATAACTTAAAAATAACAACACCAACAACATCCACACTTAGGAAATGAGTTTTTTTTTTTTCAAATAACAACTATATATATATATATATATATATTATGGGCCCCCTTGAACATTGGGCCCTGGGCAGGTGCCCACTCGCCCATATCACAAGGCCGGCCCTGTTTGAATTCACATTTAGTTAAATAAAAATCAATTACAATAACATAATTCCCTTTGAAAACAATATGGTGTTATTCGAAACAAAAATGAAAACCTATTTGTTAAATTACCTAAGCAACTTGAAGTTTTTTGAAAATAATGTTTTCCTTTGAAATTTCTAGATCAATTTACATAATTTTTTACATTTTTAAAATTGCAACAATTTTTTTTTAAAATCATGTACTTTACACTTCAAAAATAGGGAGTTTTTCTAAATAAAAATCAGAATGCAATTTATAAATTACCAAAATTATTTGAAGCTATTTGAAAACAATGTATTATTCACTTTGAAGTTTTTATCTCAATTTACATAATTTATTATATTTTAAGATTTAAATTTTTTAGAGATTTGTACTATAACACTTGAAGAATATGGGGTTTTCGAAATAACAATTAAAAAATGCTTTTTAAATTAACTAAATTATTTGAATCTTTTTGAAGATAATATGTTGTTCACTTTGAAGCTTCAAGCTCTATTTAAATAATCTACTGTATTTTTAAAATTGCAATAATTTTTCTAGAGATCGTGTACACTACACTTGAAGAATATGGTGTATTTTTAAATAAAAATGAAAAACACTTTTTAATTTATCTCAATTATTTGAATCTTTTTTAAGACAATGTCTTATTCACTTTGAAATTTCAAGCTCAATTTACATAATTTGTGTATTTTTCAATTTGCAACAATTTGTTTAGCAATCGCGTACTATATACACTTGAAGAATATGGTGTTTTTCAAAATTAAAATCAAAACGTGTTTTTTTAAATTACCTTACTTATTTGAATCTTTTTGAATAACATGTATTAGTCACATTGAAGTTTTTAACATAATTAATAATTTACATAACTTTTTTATATTTTTGAATTGCAAAAATATTTTTAGAAATCATGTATTACACATAGATTGGAAGAATTTGTTGTTTTCCAAAACAAAAATGAAAACATGTTTTCTAAATTTTCTTAAATATTTGAAGCTTTTTGAAGAAGATGTATTATTCATAATGATGTTTTTAGCTCAGTTTATTGAATATTTATATTTTTAAAATAGGAACAATTTTTTTAAAGATCAAGTATTATATATACACTTGAAGAATATAGTGTTTTCCAAAATAAAACTGAAAACGCATTTTTAAGTCACCTAAATTATTTGAAGGAAATGTATTATTTACTTTAAACTTTCTAGCTTAATTTAAATGATTCTTTTATAATTTTAAACTTTTAATTATTTTTTTAGAGATTTGAAGAATATGGTGTTTTATAAAATTAAAATAAAATCTTGCTTTTTAAATTACCTAAATTATTTGAAGCTTTTTGAAAATAAAGTGTTGTTCATTTTAAAGTTTCTAGCCCAGTTTAAACTAATAATTCTTATATTTTTAAAATTATAAAAAGTTTTTTTAGAAATCGTGTACTGTATAATTAAAGAAAAGGATATTTTCCGAAATAAAAATATTTTTTTTAAAAAATACCTAAATTATTTGAATCTTTTTGAGAAAAATGTGTTTTTTATTTTGAAGTTCCTAGCTCAATTTAAATAAATTATTATATTTTTTAAATTGCATCAATTTTTTTAGAGATCGTATATTATACAATTGAAGAATAGGCCGTTTTCCGAAATGAAAATGAAAATGTGTTTTTTAAATTATCTAAATTATTTGAATCTTTTTTAAGACAATGTGTTATTCACTTCGAAGTTTCTAGCTCAATTTAAAGGATTTTTTATATTTTTAAAAATGTGAAAATTCTTTTAAATATAGTGTACTATACAATTAAAGAATAGGATGTTGTCAGAAATTTTTTTTTTAAATTGCTTAAATTATTTGAATCTTTTTAAAGACAATGTGTTATTCACTTTAAATTTTTTAGCTCAATTTACAGATTTTTTATATTTTTAAAATTGCAACAATTTTTTCAAAGATTATCTACTATATATACATTTGAAGAATATGGTACTTTCAAAAAAAAATGAAAATACATTTTTTAATTTACCTAAATTATTAAATGTTTTTGAAGATAATGTATTTTTTACTTTAAAGTTTCTAGGTAAATTTTCATAATTTTTTATATTTTTAAAATTGCAACAATTTCTCTAAAGATTGTGTATCATATACCTTTGAAGAATATAGTGTTTTTAAAAAAAAAATTGAAAAAACATTTTTTAAATTACCAAAATTATTTGAAGCATTTTGAAGACAATGTATTATTCACAATTTAAATGAATTTTTATTTTTAAAATTGCAACAATTTTATTTGAGATCATGTAACATACACTTGAAGAATAGAGTGTTTTCCAAATTTAAATGAAAACATATTTTTTAAATTATCTAAATTATTTGAAGCTTATTGGAGATAATGTGTTATTCACTTTGAAATTTCTAGTTCAATTTAAAGAATTTATTATATTTTTAAAATTTCAACAATTTTTTTAAAGATCGTGTATTGTATTCGAAGAATACTGTGTTTTATAAAATTAAAATGAAAACTTGTTTTAAAATTATCAAAATTATTTGATGCTTTTTGAAGATGATATGTTATTCACTTTGAAGTTTTTAGCTCAATTTAAAGAATATTTTATATTTTTAAAATTGCAATAATTCTTTTAGAGATCATGTATATACACTTGAAGAATATGATATTCTCAGAAATAAAAATCAAAGTGTTTTTTTCTTAAATTACTTAAATTATTTGAATCTTTTTAAGACAATGTATTATTCACTTTGAATTTTTAGCTTAATTTATAGAATTTTAATATTTTTAAAATTGTTACCATTTTATTTTTTGAGATGTTCTACTTTATACTAGAAGAATATGATATTTTTAAAAAAATAAAAACATATTTTTAAATTATCTATATTATTTAATGTCTTTTGTAGACAATGTGTTGTTCAATTTAAAGTTTCTAGTTCAAATTTCACAAATTTTTATATTCGAAAATTGCAACAATTTTTTTTCTAGATCGTCTATTATACCTTTGAAGAATATGATGTTTTTCTAATAAAAAAAAAAAACATGTTTTTTTTTAAATTAACTAAATTGTTTAAAGCTTTTTGAAGACAATGTATATTATTCACTTTGTAGTTTCTAACCTAATTTACAGAATTTTTTATATTTTTAAAATCACAATAATATTTTTTAAAGATCGTGTACTTGAAGAATAAGGTGTTTCCAAAATAAAAATTAAAACACATGTTTAAAATGACGTAAATTGTTTGAAGCTTTTTGAAAATAATGTACTATTAAATTTAAAGTGTCTAGTTTAATTTTCATAATTTTTTTATTTTAAATTTGCAACAATTTTTTTAGAGATCATTAATTATAATACACTTAAAGAAAATAGTATGTTTTGAAAAAAAATTAAAATGCCTTTTTTTATTTTACCTAAATTATTTAAAGATTTTTGAAAACATAGTATTATTAAATTTAAAGTTTCTTGCTCAATTTAAATAATTTTTTAAGTTTTTTAAAATTGCAAAAATTATTTTAGAAATAGTGTACTATACACTTGAAGGATATGATGTTTCATGAAATTAAAATGTAAACGTGTTTTTTAAATTATCAAAATTATTTGAAGCATTTTGAAGATAATGTATTATTCACTTTAAAGTTCTAGCTCAATATACAAAATTTTTATATTTTTAAAATTACAACAAATTTTTCAAAGATGATGTATTATATATGTAACACCCCGGGCGGGACTTCATATCACCATCTCCAAAAGTGTACTTAGAGCTTAGCCACCCCTTTTAAGTGGTCTATCTCCCTGCGAATAAATCTCCTTTATTTCAGGATTTGGGAGACCTTCCGTAGTTCAAACCCATGACCAAAGGATTATAGTCATGGATTGCTAAGAATTACTACCGAGGGAGTTGTCGAGGGTTCCGGCTGTGGTGTTTATAAAAATGAATTTTGAATACGGCGTCGTTTTGCTCCTCAACGCACCCACTCCCATTAATTAATTAATTAATTATATGATACCTGTAAATATCGAGATAACTGGTTAATAAGAAGTTGTGCATATCGATGAGGGGGTCCAAAGTAATTATTAATGTAATCATTGCTTCCAATGTTGACGTAATACAAGCACTTGTTAAGGTACTCTTCTGCTTTCTCAATTCCTCCAAGTCTCGAAACTATCACTTGGTGATTTTTTATCTGTAATCCCAAGCTTATACGACCACCCTGCACACGTACACTACATTATTAACAACACTACTAATTTAATTATAGTAATTAGGCTAGCTACTTAATTACATAATTTGACCCGCTCTCGAAGCGAATTCCAGATGCACCCGATGCGTAGTTCACACCTTTCAGGATATCTCACCCACTCGTGTTTGCAAACGGAGGAATGAATTTATCAAATCCCAAAAGTTGCCCTGAAATTACAATTCTAATTCTAATTAGTAGTAATTAACAAGTTTTATAAAGTACTAGCTAGTACATACAACGTAACTAAAAATAAAATAAAAAAATTAGAGGAGGGAGGGAGAAAATGTGTGACCAATGATATCAATTGAAGTTTTTCCGTTGGTAAATCTCCCAGTTGGGCCACTAGGGAAGTCGATACCATATGAACACCATACCAAGTGCATGTGAACAGCAGCTTCCTCTGTTTCCATTATTTCATAACTAATCAATTCAAATAAGGAATTCTGCTATCTTCCAACAATGGGTTTGTTTCCAAAACATGGTTTCAACAAAACTTCTTCGACCTTTCCAAAATCAAAATTCAAACATTTTATATATTAAGTGTGAAATCATGCTTACTTATTCCTTCCATCATTCAAACAAAAAAAAAAGGTGATGACATACTCACACTCTTATTTTATTTTATTTTTTACATCTTGTTTTACATCACTACGTATCAGGATGCAATATACATTTTTTTTCTAATATTTAAGAAAGATTTTTTTTTTAAACCATTAGAAAAACCTTTTATTATTTTATTAAAGGTCAAAGGGATATGAGAATATCCTTTTTTTTTGTCAACGAGGATATCCTTCTTGTCTCTTTTTTTTTGTCTTAGGCCTTAGGAGAGCCCAACCAAAAGTAAATCCAATAGGTTTGGATGACATTGGGCCTAAGTAAATACATGAACATTAATAACACCCAACTTTGAAAATCTCACCATCCCTTTATATATAAGAATCATAAATCTATATATTGAAAATGATAGTGTTACTCCCAATAGAGATGATATTCATCCCTTCCACCTACATGAACCTTCAACGGTTTAATAAGGATGTAGGATTCACACCGCTCCATTTAGATAAGGCACCACCCATTTTTGAAATTTTTGTAAAATTAATGGTAGTTTACTTTCTATTTTCACTATTTTATTTTTTTCGGACGCTACTTTCAAAAATAGGTGGTGTCATTCCCTAGTGGGGTGAATCCCGATACCTATTTAATAATTGGTCGGCACTATGCGACTATGTGCACCACAAACTTTTTTTGGACCACGACACATTTATTCGGACATTAACTTCAAATAATTAAAAAAAACAGTAAAACAGACATTTTTATTTTATTAAACACGCAAAAGTTAATTTTTGTTTATATAATGCATTAAAAAATTAGTGTAATACAGAAAGTAGAGATTGATAATTGAGAGCAAAAGGCGGCAAAAAGTCTCAATAATAGAGCAACTTGGGCCAGTAAGTGAGACCAACAAAACGATTCCTAAATATTGTTCCAAAAATATAAATCTTGAGTTGACCAAATATATATATATATATAAATCTTGACCAAAAACAAATGGAGTTTGTGATATTTGTCAGCTAAATTGTGACAGCAGATTGATGTGTGGTCAGAGAAGTGAAGCTTCTCCTCAACTCGAACACTTATAATGGAGTTTAACTTGAAAAAAAAAATGAAACTGCAGAAAGTAAGTTAAAAAACAAATGAAATTAGAGTTGCAAACAGTTTATCTAAAATTATATCCAATGTTAGTTGTTAAAATCTTTTTTGCTAACGTAGCCTTTTTAATTAATTTATTAATATGCATATTGTGAGTTTTATTATTATTATTATTACTCCCTCAATTTCATAATATAAGCCTTAACTTTCAAAAAGTCTTGTCTCATAATATAAGCTCCTACACACAAAATTAGAAGTATTTATTATAATTTTTTAATTTTCAAAGTCATCTATCTAATAAAAAATAATTGAATTTAAATTTAATTAGTATAACATTTTATTAATTTAATTAATACTTCTAATTTCAACAATTTAAACACTTTTTTAAACGGTATAAAATATTAGTTGAGACTTATATTATAAGACTGATAAAGTATTATACAAGTAAATGAGTATTGTAACCTTAATCTGTCCTTATCTCACTATTTGTTTGGCTACACTTTTTTTGTCACGTTCCTTTTACAATGACTAAAAAATCATAATTCTCTTATACTTTTTTTTTTTTTGTCACTAACAATAGTTTAATCACTCATTTATTTTTACACAAAAATTTAAAAAAAAAGTTTAATGTAAACAAAATAAACAGTTCAAAATATACGGACTTAACAGAAACTGGAGTAGACCAATTTTCACAGAAAAATGTCCAAATTTTTGAGTGATTGTTTGCAATTGACTACCTTTTATCAATTTTCACATTGTGGACATCGCATGGGTATTTGTATAAATAATACAATATGATGCCTATTAGAGCATCAGGGTTTGGACGGGTAAGAGAAAAACAAGGCTAAACGGTGACTCTATTTGAGACACAAGGTAAATGCAAATTTCACTAAAAATTAGAACAAATTATACTTAGACTTGTGAACAGAAACATTTTAGAAGGAAAGTGAAGACACTATAATTTTTCAGAGCTGAGCTAAGCGATTGATATCAATAGGGTAAGCATCGGATGCAGATTGTGCATTATAAGCTCTTCTTCCAATAATTGTGTTCCCAGCTTCAGTTGGATGAAATGCATCCCAAAACAGAAATTCCCTTCTGTTCCTGCAAGGTGTTTGCAGTGGCAAACACGTAATTTGACCATTGTTCCTTCCTACCCCACAGCACCCTGCATTTGTCACTCTAAACCCAAAGGAAGATGGGTTGTTGATGACTTCTTGGAAGATACCATAAACGTTGATATAGATGAATCTTGCATCTTGAAACTCATTGTTTAGTTCATCAACCAGAGATCTCAATCCATTGTTGAATAATTGGTTCGCAGCATTGAATCTCTGCACACATGTTCTTCCATCTGGGCTGTTTTGGGCCAATGCGTTTGGGCTGCATCCTATTTGGCCGACACCAAATAACGCCATCTTCCTTGCTCCATAGTTATACAAAATCTGAATCACACACACATATTGTCAAAGGTTCTGTCACAAAACTAATTAGCAATACGAAGAGTAGTACAACAGATATTTAATTTAAAATGAGAGAAAGGGAGAGTAATTAATTACCCTGAGTTGTTGAGCATATTGTTGAAGAAGAACATTAGCATACTGCTGTGGTGTGTATTGTCTGCTACTGGAATAGATTTGAGGCATGAAATAGTTGTTTAGGTAATCATTGCTTCCCAATCCAATTGAATAAATACACCTGCTCAAATAACTTGCTGCTCTGTTCTCATCTCCTACTAAATTCACTATTTGGGACACTGTCCTTTGATAATTTCGTACCTGCCCACTAAAACTAATACGCCCTCCCTACAAAGAAAAATAAAAACAAATAAACAATTTTCCAAATCAAGAAGAAGAAGAAATAAAAAAAAGTAATTATATATATAAATAAAGGGTACCAATTGTTGTCCTGTTTCTTCTCTAATTCCTGCAGCAGCAGAAGCATAGTTGACTCCTTTCAGTATGTCTTGGCCTCTAGCTGTTGAATAAGGTTGTATGTATCCATTGAACCCCAAAAGCTCAGCTGTTCAATCTCAAGATTAAGTTTATCAGGAGATGAAAAGAGTTGAATATTTCAAATACTCACAACATGTTAATCTTTGTTATGGATCAAATGTTGAATCTTTAACTTGTTTCTTGATTTACTTGTTTTTACAAAGCTTAATTAAGGTCTTACTGAAAGCACTATATACTACCAGAAACAGACTGTCTTAAATTACAAATTCAATGTAGAGCCAAACAACCCCATGTGCTTGGAGTTTAAGGGGTAGGCACACAACTAAGGCCTGTTTGTTTTAAATTTGGGTTAAAATCACTTTTAATCAAAGTTAAAAATATTTACTTTCATTTGATCGTTTTTCATTTCTCATTCTACTGAAATCTAAACCATACGTACCCTAAATTATACTAATTAAACTCAAATAATAAAGCAGTACCAAAATCCACAAAACTGCCTGTTTATTTTGTTTCACATATAGACGGAGAGTAATCTCAACCTATATCCATACAGTAACTTTTATATTTCAGATCTATGTGTTATTTATCCTAACGTAAAACTTAATGCACATTACTGTTGATGAAAAGAATTCTCTCACTAGAAGCCATGAGTCCATGACTTAATAGGTAAAATAGGTTGTTCCATAATGGTACGAATTTGTTTTCTGAATTCTGCATCATAATTGAAATCTAATTGGCCATGTTGTAATTTATGATGGATTTCACAGTAGAAAATGAAAGCATGCATATCTAAATCTAAGTTGCACTTAATATGCTTGTACCTACCTGTAGGGTGGTGGTTCCTTCTAATTTGGCACCCATACCCATGGACCATGGTTCCTTTTAAGTCTTTTATGATTTAAGAAAAAGAAAAAGTCTTAAATCTCAATGTTTTGTATTCCCCAAGACTAGCGAGTATATATCATCTCTTTTAAAGTTTTAATTAAGTAGCAATTCCTCATTTTAAACTTTAGTAAGTGCATTTTTACCTATAAAAAAACAGAACAGCACTTAGCACTTTTAGTATTGTGATTTTTACTTTTGAATTTCTTAAAAAAGAGAAATTAAGAGACTCACCAACAACATCAACAGTGGTTTTGCCATTAGAAAACCTTCCAGTTGGACCACGGGGAAAGTCAATGCCATAAGGAAGATAATTAGCTTTGGCCAAAGAGTTGAGCTGATTGTTGTTTCCATTATCCACCAATGAATCCCCAAATATAAAATAGCATGGAACTTGTTGTGCTTCAACTCCAACATTACTACTCCACAATCCCAATAATACCCCCAACACCATTATCATAAAAACCTCATCCCCAAATAATGCCATATTTGAAGCAATGATTAGTGACTTATCAATAAGAAAAAGTGGTGTGTGAGAGTGAGTGAGTAGTGAGGAAGTTGTGCAATAAGCAAAACTATATATAGCAAGCTAAGTAGGAGTAGAAAGATAAGAATAGATAGTATCAAATTAAAGCTTTTAGCTTTATGGCTTTTACAGTTGAGGATATTTGTTAGGAGCATTAAATTCAACGCGGATATAATGTGAAAACTGAATTCAATATTGACAATGCTGCAGGCGTTAGCATTTTAGTAGCATTTAGCACTGTACCATTACCCATCACCCCCTTTATGATCCATATATAGTTTCTAATTATGTGCAATTGCCTTTTGCAAATTCATGCAATATGTACGCAAACATATATAGTAGTATGTATTAGTTACAAGTTTATATCGTTATGATTTATTTGTATTAATTAATGTTGCAAAATCAAAACTATATATGTTTGTTTGAAGCAACAATTTTCTTGTATTAGGTAAAGATACTTTTAGATTATAAGTCACCGATATGTAATTAAAACATAACCATATATCAAATATTTGCTATGGTTTTAAAAAATTAAATTTAAAAGAATTGCTTAATTGGCTCATTTTAGGATATTTTGACAGTAATATCGTAATGAGCAGTACAAGTTCATAATGGTTTGCGCTCATCAAAGCCACTTGTCATTTTTCTATTTTAACAGCTAGGCAGCGTATAGAGATGTTCATAATAAATTACTAATAATGATTAATGACCAGTGAACATCACAATATCGCCATCATACTAATTTTTGGCTTTCCAAATCCAATGGTAATAATGTATTAATGTAATTTATATTCATGAAAACTGCTTTCACCAAACATTTTAGATTTGGGAAAATTAGGGTCATCCTAATCGATCAGTATGATGTTCAAAGTATTATTGATTACAAACACTTTTTAAGCAGTACTTTTAATTATTTTAAAAAATAATATTACATTACCTTGTATATTAATGTACCAAAAATTAATAGCATAAATATGTCTTTTATATATCTATAAATACATAGTAAGTTCTTTACATAAAAAAATAGTACTATTCAGTTTTAGAATTTTTTTTTCACCAAAAACATATATCTCCCGTGACAACTGTAGATTAATTTTTTTAAGGTAGAAAGATTATGGAATGGGTACGGTCTCTCCCAATAAAATGTTTTCTATACACATTGTTAGGATTATTTAAATCTCTATTAACATGTTTAAATGACACAACTATTGATCAATTACGTCGAGTTATTTGATTTGTTAGTTGGCTTTAATCTCTGTTTTTTGGACATTTACCTCAAACAAATACAGGGAAAAAAGTTAAAAACATCTGGGACAAAATTAAATTAAACCCAGGGTAAAAAACGCCTAGTTCTTTTATTCTTAAAAAGAGTAATATTACTGGGTCAAAACCACCTAGGTAACTATATTTCCAATTACATTAAAAAACATACTATATAAAACCAAGGGTCAAATTATATAAAAGTTAAAAAAAATCAGTTTCCTGAACTTTTATTTGTGTGCATTATATAGTATATCAAATTTTTAAAATTTGTATTTCCGTTTTAGGTATTTTTTGGTATGTGTGCTTTACTAAAAAAAATTATATTTAGTGATAATTTTTATTTAAATTAATGTTTAAAACTATCAATAAATATAACTTTGTATTAAAATGTGCATTCTAAGGTAGCGTTTGTACAGAACAAACTGGAACGGAATGATACAGAACAAAATGGAACAAAACAGAACCGTGTACTGTGTTTGGTGACCGTGGAACATAACAGAACTACTATTTTGTATTTAGTGCGAATTAAAATATAATTATTTTTATAATACATATAAAATTTTACTTTACTTGATAAAAATTATATATTTAAAGGAAAAACAAAAAGTATATATTTTTATTTTTTTAAAATTATGAGTATAACTAAATAATAATTTTAAAATATATTAATTTTTTATTAATAATTTATAAAAAAATAAATTATTAAATATAAATTTCTCTCAATAAATACAATTATTAAATATATTTTTAAAAATAATTATTAAACATAAACTATGTTGAATATATTTTTATTATGTAAATTTTTTAAAAACAATATTTTTTAAAAGTATTATTTGGTTGAAAAAATAAAATATAAGGTTTAAAAAATTTAAATATATATTATTTTTTTAATAAAAATAATTCTAGAAAAATAATGATAATTCTTGTGTGTATTGTATTGTTCTGTTTTCTTCCGTTCCACCCTTTTCAATGGAATGTCTTGTTCCGTTCTGTTCCGTTCCCCTTGACTCGTGCACCAAACAGGGGAAAGTACACATTTTGTTCAAACATGTCTGTCAAACGCTACCTGAAAGTACAAGGACCAAACCACACACTTTAACCCTTTGTTTTAATAGAAAGTGGGAGAAGAGAATGTTGGATAAAAATGTCATTTTAATCCCCTTTGAGAACTATTCTTAATAGATAAATAAAATAAAACAAGACACACCCGATGTCTAACAACAACCAAAGAATAACACTGTGAAAGTTCCCACACCCCGGTACCCCAGGCCCAATAGGCTGTTGAAGCTGCCGGCCCCAATACACCCGCACTCACCAAAGTAAATAACTGAAAATAAACCTCACAACACTCTAATACAAGAGTATAAGAAAAGTTAAATACAAGCTTAAAGTGCTTCTGACGGGTGAAAATTGAAACCATGAACTTGAGTCCATTATATAGCCTTGTCCACCCACTCCTTTGCTCATTCTAAGCAATGTGGGACTTTCTCCAAAATGCCTTGAGCAATGTGGGACTTTATTCCAAGATGAAATATTTTAATCAACTCCAACAATCTCCACCTTAATTAAAATAGCCACATCTTTTGTTTTCATTGCCTACACCAGTAATCATTGTCTATATCGACAATCATACCCCACCATAAGGAGTATATTCACTTGGAATTGGACCACTCCAAGAATTTCTTCCTTTAACACGTCTAAACCTTGTTGAAATTTATGATGCAACTTCCATGCCATGTTAGCTTTACCCTGAAGTTCCTTAGCAATCAACATAGCAGGATTATGCACCTTGCATCGTGGTCCATGCCCGTGCGTAATCACCATACACCCTGCATCAGTGTCAACCTATGCCCATGTGCTATCACCACACATACATCCTACATATCGACCAATGTCCATGTACTATTTCTTCAGACACTTTGCGCCTATGCTAACCAATGCCCATGTACAATCACCGCCCATCTTGCATCAATGTTAGCCAACGCTCGTGTGCAAGTTCACCACACCTAGCAAATCTGCCAGCAATAACCAATCCCTTCCAATGGCACCGCACCAACACCATAAGAATTATCCTCCTCCAAAATTGAGAGACACTGCTAGCATTTAAAAAACCAAGTCTTTTTTTAGCTAGAACCTTTCCGTAACATCACTCATACAGTATCACACTTTTCCAGCAATCGACACCAAGGATAATTCTCCAGCAACAAGGAATCATTCTTTTCTGATGTGAAAGCTCAGACTAAGCTGCAACCACGGAGAATACTAAGAGCATCCTACCGAACCATAAGCTATGATACCTCTGTTGGGTAAGAACGCCATTTTAATCCCATAGAGAACTTTTCCTTCAGAAGAAAAAAAAAACAAGAAAACAATCAAACAAGGGAATTTAACGTGGAAAAACTCCAAACAATTTACACCCGCACTCACCAAAGCAAATAATTGAACTAAACCTCACAACACTTGGCACAGAGGCTAAGGGGAAAAGAGAGAACACTCTCAATTTGTATTAAAACTCACTCAAAATTGCTTGCTCAAAACTGAATACAAGAGGTCTATTTATACTACTCCTAAGGGTCCTAAAAATACATAAAATAATAGAAATATCTCTGGGTAGTTGAGAGTTGAAATTGGCAGAGCTTCCATTGTCAACAGTGGTGACATTTTCCCATGTGCACTATTTGCTCATTTTTCATTTTCTATGGTTCTAGAATTTGGGCCACATTGCTGGGTTCTTGGGCCTTGAAGCTCTAGTTTGATGATTCTGAGCCAACACTCTAATACAAGAGTATAAGAACAGTCAGATACAAGCTTAAAGTAATTCTGATTGGTGCAAATTGAAACCATAAAGTTGAATCCATTATATAGCCTTGTCCACCCACACCTTTGCTCATCCTAGGTAATGTGAGACTTCCTCCCAAATACCTTGAGCAATGTGAGACTTTGTTCCAAGATAAAATATTTTAATCAACTCTAACAGAGAAAGTAAGAGAAGAAAAAGTGGAGAGAAAACTATGTTTTCTCCATTATGAAGAAAACAAAAAAAAATTGACAAAAAAGAAGGAAAATAATAAAACTAGAGTCTCATCTTAATTCTTTTCTCTGACTGAGATATAACTATTTCTCTCACATCTTAAAATATCCCTTTATATATATACTACAAGAATAAAGTAGTAATTTAATTCTTTTACACTTTTTTTATTTCTCTCTAACCAAACAACTTTGTTTTCTCTTTTCTTTTCTTTTTTTATTTTTTTCTCTTATCTTTTTATTCAATTTTTCTTTTTTCACACTTTCTATCTTCTAACTAAACAAAGAGTAAAAGTTTTGATATTAAAATATAGACATAACAGAATAAAGAAAACTAAAATGTTTTTAACCCTGATATTATTGCTTCTGATGATCAGCAATAGAATTCTGTTTCTATGTAAAAGAAAAAAAGAAAGAAAAAAACCCTTATAGTACTTAGCAAAAAAGATTTGTAGAGTAATCACGGTCGGTGTGGAAGCCTTAGAATTTGTCAACCAATCATAAATGTTTGTAGATAGTAAAATTTAATTTAATTTAATTATATTGGTTGTCATGCCGACTAACAAGCTTGGATTTTCAGTACAATAATACACTTACAATATCAATAATAATATTTCCATACCCATTTCCTGTTACATTATTTTTGTTTCTGTCTCTTTTGTTTATTTCTGTTATATCAATAATAATCTTTACTAAGTATTTTTTTTTTTTTGCCTAAACATACAATCTGTTACTATAGTATTGTGCATTTAAAGGAAAAAGTGTATAATCCTCATGCTTGGGGTGTGGGCCAGTGCAGTTAAGTAAGGTCTCCGTGCAGCTTTCAGCAAGTTGTCGTTGACGTTTGCGTCGGTGTTAGTAACTACTTACTCCTATAACATCTGCGGTTTACAGCTAATAGTATCATTTTTTGGTCACAGCCACAGGCAATCCCCACTTGTAGTAGTAACATTTATGACACACTTGACATTTGAACAATTCTTTCACAGTCTAAACAACAAACCAAGCATATTGAACAATTCTTTGCTAAACTTCCCTTACACTTAGAGGCACATGCATACATAATTAATTTGTGCTAATTGTCCCATGATTAGTTAGCATTGAAGGAAAATGCACCATCTACGACTAGGAGGATCAAAGAGTCATAGTTGAATTCAGGAAAGTTTAAATCCAAAATCCAAATGTATGAATTGGTCAGTGGATGGAGCAACCTGAATCAGCCGGTGAATGAAATAGAGACGAAACTGAAACAATTAATGGGCTACAACTGTTGTCAAGTAGAAATGTGGCAGAAGCTTCTCCATTATTACCACTGAAGCTTTTTCAAACACCTTGACAAATAGTGAATACTCGCAAAATCTATATTCATAATTCACTTACCTCTATTAGTACCAAAATTTCCCTATTTAATTCCCTGCATTTATTTTATTTTTCCTGTACTGTACACTTCTCAATCGTACTTGAGTTTTTATGTGATCAGCCATAAACGAACCTTAAATCCTAATTGAATCAAGTGTTATTGGTCATAATTTAGCTTGCTCACCTACTGCACTACTGAAGCTTGTGTCTTGGATCAAAACATGTGCTTATACATTCTGTTATCTTTTTAAAAAATGATGGCTAAGTGTAGAAACATCGAACGAATTTCAAAAACCATAAAAGCGTGTTACTGTACTTGGCTGTTTGTAATAAACAAGCTCAAGAGAATCGAACCTTAACAAATTTTGGTGGTTTGGAGCTAAATTGTGCAGTCTCATTTACATTTGTTACATGTACTATGTTACACCATACTTAGATTATCCTACATATGTATTTTCCAAGATTATAAGATGCTAAACAAACTGATTTGTTTTGTGTAAAGTAAGCTTGAGTAAGACATACAGTCTCATTAAACTTGCTATTCACATAATTTTCTTCTGCTGTCAGCATTGTTTGGCTGCTCTACTGTCATTTCATTGCCTCTGTCTAATTTCCTGATACAGTCTTAAATTTTTGTTGCTTCAGATGAGGTTCCCATCCTAATTAAGTCATTGAGATTCGCTAATTTTGTACTGCCACTGTTGCTTTAGTCATTGAGATGATAGTTTTTTAATATTTTCCTAATTAAGTTAGATCGCTTACAAATTTTAATATGTTTGTGATGTGTGATAAAATCTTAACCTAGCTGATGGTATTACAGTCTTGGTACTTAAAAAAAGGGTATTATAGAAATGCAAAGCGCATGTATCATTCAGTTTTTTTTTAGTTCTTTAAAATTGTACAATAAAACATTTTTCAGAAACTATTTTCAAAATAAGATAAATGAATTTTCAATGTACATTAATATTCAAATTCAGAAAATCGAAAACTAAAGACTAAAACAATTTTAGACGTTTTAAAATTTCAATTTTTAAAAATTAAAAAACACATACAATTCTTGTTCTTGAAATATAATTTAAAACATAGTTAACAAGCAAGCTCAAAATCTAAGCCAATATGGCCTATTTCAGTTATCAATTTTCCAAACAAAAAGTCATTCTTAAATACATTTGGACCTTGGGTTTAGATACTCTTTAGTTTAATCGAGCGGTAATTGACATAGAAAGTCATAAAAATGGATGGCCAACATGTGACTGGAGAGATGAACAAGATATTTGTCGGAGAGAATCTGAATCCTTTATTATAGATTTCAGGTTTTATTTGAGAAAACAGTGGTTGAAGCCGGATTTCATTTTGCATGTGCCACTACTATTTCTCTTGCTCTGTTTCCTTTAGATGCTGAGTTGTAAATACCGGTGGAGGTGGTGCCAGACTTCTCCTGTTACTTAACTTGGGTATTGACAATGAGACTGATTCTTTGAATTGGGCTTTAGTTATCAGTATACATGCAAAGCATTGTACAAAGACGAGTGGATTAGTCTTTCACTATCAAATTTGTTTGGGTTCTCAGTTAAATTTTTGCTTTTGAATTTGAGATCTAAGTATAAAGTTTTTTATTAGCCTTGGTAGAAGTATGAGGAAGGAATGATTCTATTTGCTTCAACCATCAATTTTGAGGATAATTGCGTGTAATTATGCATAATCTATAGGCTTGTTGCTTCCTTGTTAGAGAAAATTTTGCCATATCAATACAATTGGTGATTAATTAAAACGTTGAAAAGAAACTTATTCATATTAAAAAACAATGGATAAATTGTTGATGGAATAAGGAATGTCTTGTATGCAGGTTGAATAAACGAATGAATAACCATACTTCTATCAAATACAAAACACAATTCATAACTAACCCATAATATTTACATTTTTCTCATTCAATACTTGATAAGAAACAGTGACTTCTCATTCAAATATTAAAAACAGTGGACTGATTCATGCTGAAGCCTAGAATCTTGTATTCCAAGAAAGAACAAACCGAAAGCAAACAAAAATATAATGAATTTTGGTCACTAAAAGGAATTCCCTATGGCTACAAGCATATATCAAAACCAGTAAAATTGTGTGTGGTCCAATACTTACGCATGACGATTTACTGGTTATAGATCAGAGTCTCTATCAGGAACAGGAAAGAATTGTAGCAGCAAATCCTTGACGATCTGAATCAAAGCCTTCAAATCATTGCTACCCAATTGAAGGCAATCCCTAATTAATCCACCTTCCACCACCTCCTTTTGCAGCGTCTCCACCACTTCCCTCACCACTTTCTGCCGTTTCAAATGCAAACATTTATCAATATTTACATATCTTCGTAAACATCACTCACACAGTAAGTTACTAACATCTAACATCAATTTACAGTCTGAAATGCTTATCGAAAAAAAATAATTAAGAGTCTGAAACTAATTCAATTTAGTTCTTTAAATAAAGAAAAAAACAAATTATCCCTGAAATTAACGATAATCAATCAATTTAGTGCATAGATATTCTGTAATTAAATTGAGCAATTTTAAATAATTTAAAGGACTAAATTAATTATTTTAAATGATTTAGAGGACTACATTAATCTATTTAGAGGACTAAATTGATTATTATTTGATAATTTTTTTTTTTAAAAATTTGATGTTTTACTCCAGTCAAATTCTATTCTGTTTCCTCTTCATACAAATACAAATATGATTGTGGAGAATCATAAACATAGACTTAAATAAAATAAAAAAATAAAAATAAAAAAGTAAAGCTAAGTGAGTAAACAAAACGGCGTCGTACGTACCGATTGGCCAAACGCTTTGAGGAGCTTGCGAGAGAGAGATTTGGAGACGGCGAGGACATTTTGGTAATTGCGGGAAATCCAAGCAGACCTTTCGGCGACCGATTCCAAGCGAGTCAACTCGGTCAAGCCACCCAGCAACTCGTTCATGTCGGAAACGGCGCCGTAGAGTTCCGTGAGAGGCAAATCTGTCCAATTCCAGGTCCATGATGACCATATGAGCCTCCAGAAGCCAAGGCCAGTGAATTGATGAAGCTTGTCGGCGATGGCCTTGGCTCGGCGGGCGCCGTCGAGGTCACCGCGAGAGGCGCGGAGGTTGGAGACGCCGGTGAAGAGGGAGTGAGTAAGAGAGAAGAGGTTTCGGTAGCGGAAGTAAGAAGAGAAGGATAGGGATTGGGAGGGAGATGGAGATTCTGTGATGAGAAGGAAGCCAATGAACAACAACACAATGCTTGATTTTGATCCTACGGTTGCCATTTCCTTCTGCACCTTCAATTCAAAAGCAACCCTTTTTTTTTTTGTTTTTGTGCCTTGCATGATCAGATGGTTGGGTCAGATCAGATTTTATGCATTGCAAGTTCGTAACCGATTATGCATCGCGTTGCCCGAAAGTAAAAATACGTTTCCGAACATTTTTTTTCTGCTGAGCGAAAAAACAATTTTTTATTTGGGTATTTTTAGATGTTTAATTTAGAAGAGATGTTAGCAATTTTTATTGCTTAATTTTTTCAAAACAGTTTTAACCTAACTCAAGTGATCTCAAAAGTATATAAAGTCAGCAATGTTGATACGTAAATACTCAAAATCTTGGGCTTGTATTATTAATTTTTTCATAATAAAGTCAGCAATTTGCAAAATCTATCTCGCTTTTTTTTGTTAATGAAAAATAAATTCTCGTTTTATTTTATAAATTATAAAGGAAGGTTCTCAAATTCTAAAAAACTTGGGGAATTGGGATGGGACTTTTTGTAATTGCTTTCGAATTCCATTTAAAGGTAAAACAAGGAAATGTACAATATGGAAGTGAATTGTCTACTTTCTTATCATCATTTTTCATTTTTCAAAATGAATAGTAAATAAAATCCTGCTTGAGTATGTCTTCTTTGAGAGCAGAGAGTGACACTGTTACAGTGAATAACTGAATATATATGCACATTATATATGAACTATACAATTAATCTGGTTAAGATGAAAATGATATTAAATTTGAAATGAAAATTTTTGTATCCAATAACTGTTGGGAGAATCTTCAACAGAAAAATATTATTAAGTTCAAAAATAGTGATGACAACACCGATGATGCCATACAGAAGAGTTATGTCCTTTGCAAAACGACCAATAAAATATCATCAAATCTATGAAATCTTGTCGTTTAATCCAATAACATAAACTTTAGGCCCCTACTCTAGAGATGAGAGCAAGCATTGGTTAATGGTTAGAGATTCGTGTAAACTCTATAAATAAATAATCACATTATCAAATTCCGTTTTAATTTGTCTCCAAATGGAAATTAACATCATCATTCCCTCAACTTATTTCCTCTTCTTCCTCCTCTTCTTCTTGCTTCTTCCCCTGGCCTCATGCACAAAAAACAACCAGGTCTTTCATTTTTTTTCTCTGCTGTTTCTTCTTTTTCATTTTAAATAAATTAGTCTCTTGTTTTTCTCTGATTTCTAAGTGGAAAAACTTGTTTCTTTGTTGGATTCTCACAGGTTTATATAGTTGAGTTTGGTAAAACACTGCATGAAACAGAGAATACACATTACTCTTACTTGCTTTCAGTGAAAGAAAATGAGGAGGAAGCCCAAGTTTCCCTCCTTTATCGTTACAAACACACTATCAATGGCTTTGCAGCATTGCTTACACCAAAAGAAGCCAATATGCTCTCTGGTAAAAAATTCTCGCCAAGGTTCTGCTTTTAGTGTATGTTTGGATTTTCGTTCACTAACTAAAATTTGTGTCAAATTAGTTCTCACTCAATGGGATGATGAAATAGATACTTTCATTTTACGCCAGTTTAAAACCCTTTTTCTTTGAGTTTTCTTATGATAATCCAAACATGTAGTTACATCAAGCTGCTTCTTTTTTTTTCCTTTTCTTTTTTGCTTCAACAGAAATCAAATGAATACTCCCGGAGTAAGTTTGGATTTCCGTTGAACCAATCAAACTGACTTTCATTTCCATGTAATTAATGATGTTTCATTTATGTTTGTATTACTAGATGAAAGTCAATTGGTTCAAAGAAAATTGAATTTAAAATGACATTATGTCAATGTATCACATTTGTTCCAGTTTGATTCAAACTCTAATTTGGTGAATGAAAATCCCAATATACACTTAGTAGTTTATGTGTCACAACACATTTTCTCTCTCTATGTTACTGACATTGCAAAGAAAACTTGGAACAGAAATGGAGGGAGTGGTTTCTGTGCAGAAGAGCCAGGAAAGAGTGTATTCTTTGCAAACCACAAGGTCATGGAAGTTTGTGGGATTAGATGTGCCTTCAAATCCTTGGACAGAAGAATCCAATCATAAAAATGGAGACTTGTTAAGCAGAGCAAAATATGGGAAAGATATCATTGTGGGAATGATAGATAGTGGTAATTCATGATTAACATACATAAATTAAATATCTTCCATGTTTTTACCCTGCTGCAAATTAATAAATTATTAAATGTGGTTGTGAATTCACATTTGACATTATCCATGTAATGTAATGGAAGGTGTGTGGCCAGAATCAAAGAGCTTCAGTGATGAAGGGATGGAACCTGTTCCACAAAAATGGAAAGGAGTATGCCAAAATGGAACAGCTTTTGGTTCATCTCAATGTAATAGGTGACTAATATTTTATTAATTGCTTTTTCTTTATTTCACTTGAACTTCTATCATACACTTGTTTCTTTCTATTTTGTTTTCTATATAATTTGGAGGATATATAACCAAATTAGTCATAAATTTCAATCAATTTTACATCGTATATGAATAGATTGGGTGCTGATAAAGAATTTGCTTTCTGCCAATAATAGTGAAATTGGGTAGAACCATAGGACTTAATTAATTAATTTAGGGTTGAAATTTCTTTTAACAGAAAAATGTAACTTGTGAAGCTTTAATCTACTCTTTTTCTCTTAAAGGGTACTGCTAGCTAGCAGTTTTTTGAAATACATCATTCCATTTGTAACCTCAGAATCAAGCTAATTCAGTTTAGCTTCTTTTTTTTTTTTTCTGGTTACATATATCTACAATGATGACAAGATAATTGCCTTTTGGAATGAAAGTTTCTTTAATGAACTTTGGAACCTTTGAATGGGGTTCTTTTGTGAGTTAGCCAATACTGGGAGTTTCCTTTTTCATTTTTTTAATCTTGTTTTCAACATAAACAAGTGGCTTAAATATTACTAAAGCAAAAGTCATTTCACTATCTGCTGCGTAAATTATGAGAATGTCATTTTCATGGTATACAATTAAATATTCATTTATTAATATATTTAAAGATATCCAAAAGAAAAATGTGTAAAGAGCGCTATCTAACTATCACCTTATACATGAGAAGAAAATTTATGTTTTAATTTTTCACTAGCGATTTTTCCTATTAAAACAAATAACTAATAATTAGTTTTGACTTTAACATAGAACATTCTAGAATAGTTCGATCACAAAGGACATCCAAAGAGAATTCTAAAAGACTAGTTACTCCATTAGATTCGGAGCCATATATATACAGCAAACATGTAACATGTTTGGTTTCTAAATTAAAACAGTCCTTTTTTTTTTTTTATTACTATATATTTTGTTAATTTGTCTGAGCTAAATTAGACACAAAGATATGTGTATTGTGTGGGGTTAAATTGTAAATAGAATAGAATATCTATATCTATATATAGAGCTTAGCTTGTTCGTCTAGATTTATATGATTTGTTTCGTTTTGTCCTTTTGACTTAAATTGTTTTTGGCTTCTTTTGTTTTTCCATCTTGTGAGGCTCTACTGTCTTTTACCATTTTTATTTTTTATTTTCTTATGTTTTTTGTTGGTTAGTGTGATTGTATCCCATTCCCGTGGCCATAGTCTAGAAATAGATGATTGGAAGGGAAGAAAAATGACCACTTGTTAAAGAGCTCTGTTCTGAAAATGGTCAATGCATGCCAAAAGATATGCACGAGAGAAACAGAGAGAGAGAGAGAGATGGAAGAAAGTGTCATATATATAAACTAGAGGACAAGGGTTATTTGTTTTGTGTATGTATATGTATGTTGGGAGGATAGAGTGATGAAAATTATGTAGCTCTGACAAGTCATGCTTTGCATCTTACTCGTGATATGTTGTTCAATTAGTCTATGCCTCTATTGCACATATTTCCATATACTACAATATGGCAGAGCCAGAATGTATCAAAATATCTGTGTGCGTACCTTTTCAGATATAACAAGTTGAAAAACAAATTTACAAATTTGAGTTATGGTAATCTACAAATTTATGTCTTGGATAAGCTAAGCTACTTTTTTGAGTTGAGTTAATTCAAAGTAAACTCTAATATGATATTGGAATCAGAATCTATTGAGTCCACAATGCAAGTTATTAATTAAGTCTAGCTAAATCACGTTAAATCCCGTAAAATCTATGCCTTATGAGTTCATTTTTAAGGTTGAAGTAGGCTCAAATTCTTTCTAATACATATATCTCTATGTGTGATTTTAAGTTAAATTAATATTGACTTTAAACTTCTTGAACTAAGATCCTCTATTGTCTCTCTAGCATCATAGTTTCTGACTCTAGCTAACAATTTAACCATGCAACATGTCTCTCTCTTTCTCAATTACAGTTGATATATAAATAAATCAACGGCTAAGATCTTGCATGATAGTGGTGGGAAGGAACTCTTGGAAGAGAGGATCCGAGCTCAAAAACTTCATTACTGCATGACTTCAATTTGTTAAGAATTATTATTAACCCATTAATTCAATATATAGATGGTACGTAGTTCTTTATAGCTAACTCTATCTAATGCCAAAAAATGAAACTAAAACAAATGCACCCACTTATGCATGAGAGTAGGGTGAGTCTTATGGTGCTCCAAAAATTTAGACAAAAGTATGTCATGTCAAGGTATCATGCCCAAACTAATCATAACACATAAATTACAATAAGTTACTTAGTATTTAGTATTTTTGGAAAGTGTTATGTATAACGAAATTAATTAATGAAAGGTGTGAAGTAAATAATGAGTTATTAGGTTGTGAAATAGTATTTGGGTTGATGCAGGAAGATAATAGGAGCAAGATACTACTTGCAAGGGTACGAAGCTGCATTCGGAACCCTAAATGAAGAAGAAGATTACAAATCGGCACGTGACAAAGACGGTCACGGAAGTCACACTTCTTCAATCGTGGCAGGACGCAGTGTCCCTAAAGCCTCCTTCCTCGGTGACTTTGCTAAGGGCACAGCCACAGGTGGTGCCCCTTTATCTCGACTAGCCATCTACAAAGCCTGTTGGCCGATCAAAGGAAAATCCAAACACCAAGGCAACGTTTGCACCGACATTGACATCCTCAAAGCCATCGATGATGCTGTGGGTGATGGCGTCGATGTTTTGAGCGTTTCCATTGGGTTCAGCGTGCCCATTCCTTATAAGTATGATGTCATTGCTAAGGCTGCGTTAGGGGCTGTTAGGGAAAATGTTGTGGTCCTTTGCAGTGCTGGAAATTTTGGTCCTTTGCCTTCCACTTTGTCCAATCCTGCTCCTTGGATTGTTACTGTTGCTGCTAATACTGTGGATCGTTCTTTTCTTGCTTCAATTCTGCTCACCAATGGCACCACCATTGAGGTATATTTTGAGGCAAATACTCTACATCCCTTAAAACAACCAAGTACATACCAATTTCACAAAATCTCACGTTTCGCTTCATAAATTATTCTAACTTCTAGTAAATCAGATATTTCATTTCACTATATACTGATATTGTGCTTGTGAGTTGTGGCTACATGACTAAATTTAACTTAAAAAGTGTAACTTTTGTTTATGTTTATGTTAATATCAGGGTCATTCAATTACTCCAATCCACATGGAAAACACCTTCCACCCATTGGTTCTCGCTGGCGATGTTGAATTTCCAGGCTTGCCTAGTACAAATTCTGGGTGCTTTTCCATATACTACTCTTAACCTGTTTATGTATTTTGATTATTCTACTAATAATAAATAAAGATTAATTTAATCATCATGCAGGTATTGTCTGGACAATACCCTTGAACCCAACAAGGTCAGAGGGAAGATAGTTTTCTGCATGAGAGGGCAAGGAGAAAGATTAAGGAAAGGATTAGAAGTTCAAAGGGCTGGTGGTGTTGGTTTTATTCTTGGGAACAATGAAAGATATGGGAAGGATGTACCATGTGATCCTCATTTCATTCCAGCAACTGGGGTGTCCTATGAAAATGCCTTAAAAATTATTCAGTATGTCCATTCTTCTTCCAATCCAATGGCACAACTTCTACCTGGGAGAACAGTGTTGAAAACCAAACCAGCACCCTCCATGGCCTCATTCTCTAGCAGGGGTCCAAATGTAATTGACCCTAATATTCTGAAGGTAATAATTCCACTGACTTTATCACTATATTTATGTGCTTCTTTGTTTCCCTTTATGAGAACATTAATGTCTTATACTTGATAATTTATTTGTCATGATACTTGATCCTAGATCTCCACAGCTGCTGTCACATAAGATTTTACTAATTATAACAACAATCAATTATTCAAATTAAGGTTCACTCCACGACGTCATACCGCAATATGATAGTTTTGATCGCCATTAACATTGTGGTTCATAGTGTTTGCATCCGACTATATTTAGTTGCATTTAACACAACGTGACTACAACTTCAACACAACTGCAACCCTAATTTGAAAATTTTGATAACAATTAACACCTTGTTACAAAACAGTTAATTTATGATTCATGCACATATAAGATATAACAGAAGTTACGTGTAATTTGGTTTGAATTTGTTGAATATTTTTGGAGTTTCAGCCTGACATTACAGCTCCAGGAGTAGACATATTGGCAGCATGGACCGCTGAGGATGGCCCTACACGAATGACATTTCAGGACAAAAGAGTTGTAAAGTACAATATATTTTCTGGAACTTCGATGTCTTGCCCTCATGTTGCTGCTGCTGCGGTTCTTCTCAAAGCCATACACCCTACTTGGAGTCCTGCTGCTATAAAATCTGCCCTCATGACTGCAGGTAATATCAAGACCAAGACCAATAATCCCTTAAGATGATTCACCTAGACCTTCACACCTTACTTGTCTTTTGGCAGTAATAATTATTAATTAATAAACATGTTTTGATTTGCTGCTATACCTGATTATATTTGTGGGCCGATCTATAATACTGAAAGCCAGCAAATAAAGTTATACGAATGAGATCATCAATGAGCGACAGTTACTCATCTATATAAGGGAAATTATCTGCTGAAATGTGTATGTATAAAGCATTAATACTAGAAAAATAACTGCATGAACACAGTGGTTATTATAGATCCAATTAATCAAACACTCAAGATATGTCAACATAATGGACAGTGAGCTATTCCCACTATGACGTAGATGTTTCTTACTCAAGTATTACTCTTAATACTCAATTTATTTTAAATCTGTTAGATAAATATCATTCTCAGGCTCATCATACTGAAGTTCAGTTACATGCTGAATTATTTTTTTCCTGTTGCAGCCAGGACAACAGACAACACGGGCAATCCAATGACTGACGAAACTGGAAATCCAGCGACACCTTTTGCAATGGGTTCCGGCCATTTCTACCCCAAAGGAGCAGAAGATCCTGGACTCATTTATGATGCCTCTTACATGGACTACCTTCTTTACACTTGTAGCCGTGGAGTAACTCGTTATTTCAACATTTCATACAGTTGTCCTAATTCATTTCCTGAATCCATTGATCTCAACTATCCATCCATACAAATCCATAGACTCAATGGGACCAAAGTTATTAAGAGGACAGTCACTAATGTTGGTAGGAGTAAGAGTGTGTACAAGTTTAGTGCTAAGTCACCTGAGGAGTACTCCATTACAGCCACTCCAAATATTCTGAAATTTAATCATGTTGGACAGAAAATGGACTTCATCATCACAGTGACAGCAAACAACAGAGGTCAGAAACCAACCACGTATGACCCAGACAAGTACTTTTTTGGATGGTATGCTTGGACTCACGAACATCACGTTGTGAGAAGCCCAGTGGCTGTCTCTTTTCTGTAAAAGTAACATTGGCACTTCTTGTTTTCATCAATTTGTTGCTGCAGTGCTTCTGACAGCTTTCTTGAACTACTCAAAGTCTAAAGGCGAAGTAATTAGAGACTATTGGATAGACAGGAAACATATAGGATATAGATTATTAATAGCGATGGTTGGAGTGTAGAACCATGTGATCAAGACTGGAAGTAATGTTATTTGAGATCAATACGAACATTATTGTTTTTCTGATGTTTCTTTTCTTTTTGCCCTCTATTCACCTATCCGAGACTTCATCGATCTAAAGTATTCCTCATTTATTAGGTTTTTTCAGGCAAATTTTCATAGCCGAGTTGACATCATGGCTATTGGTTGAAACCTTGAAATGCGTGAATGGGTTTTTACTTTTTGCCATTTTGGATAACCTCCAATCCACTTTGTAAAGAAAAACCCAACATAAGGTAGTCCTTAACATCAAATAAAAAAAGGTCAAATATATATTTTAATCCTCGGGCTCTTATGTTTGTTTCATTTTGATCCTTTAACTTTTTGAAGTTTCCTATTAGTCCTTTAACTCTAGAAAACATTTCATTTTGATCCCAACCATCTGTTCCGTTAGTAAATTTAATGGAACAATGATGACAAAATTTATTTTTTAAATGAATGTCTTTCCTACGAGCTTGGTGATGGAGGTGTAAAGTTAATTTCATCATCACTGTTCCGTTGGATTTACGAACGGAGCTAACGGTTAGGACTAAAATGAATTTGTGCGTTAAGGGACTAATATGAAACCTCAAAGAACCAAAATGAAACGAACATAAGAGTTAAAGGACCAAAAGGTGCATTTAGCCAAAAGAAAAAATACATCTAAATTATATGTTTTTAGGTATCCTAATGGTTAGAGTATGCATACACACTCATTTCCTGAGCAGCTCAGAGATTAAAAATCAATAAAACAGAAATTAATTTTTATTTTGTTGCACGCTTAGATATTAAGTTTTGCTTTGTGTGGTGCACTCCAAAATTAGTGTGGTTTGCAAAGTACAAGCTATTTTACACTCTTAAAAATTTATAAATTTATATGGGAGATACAGAACCACCACTTTGCATACCACACTCATTTTTGAGCGCGCACACATAAAACAAAAATTAATATCTAAGCGAGCAACAAAATAGGAGTTAATTTTCGTTTGCTAATTTTTCAATTATTAGAGGTTAATCTCTAAGCGAATGTATGGTAACAAAAAATGTGTGTCGTGCACATAGTCGCAACCTAGATGAAGGGATATTTTGCACAAAAACCTTAAGCAACTCATTCGACATTCATCTAGGTTGCAAATGGTCGGAGTCTTTTGTGTCATGTCCATCTGGGAATCACTAGTAACATTTTTTTAATTTACTAGGAAATTACAACATAAAAAATTGAACTCTGTATTATACACTTACAATATACACATGTGCTTCCCAACCGGACACTAGTTAGTATTTAGTAACATTTGCCACCGGTTAGCAAAATAAGAACCATTTATATAGGTAATATGCTTGAGAGGTGCCGAATTGCCGATTGATTTATACAACAGAGTCGACAGCAATGTTATCCATCTACAAAATATATTAGGCAGGTTGACTCCTTTTAAATCAAGATAAAGTAAAATTATCACTAAATCCATTCTCATCTCAATTCAGCAGATTTCCCACTAATCCAATTCTATAGTGCATATGTTTCTGAATTACATAGCTTCGTGGATGCAAAATATCTGTTGTTTGCGAATTGCGTCAGTGTATCATACATGGAACTAAAATAGTTAATTTTGGGGTCAGACATCATACATATGCCACATCAACAAATTTTGCACTGAATATTAACCCAATATACCTATAAAACATTTTCATTTTTCAATTTGGGTGCAGTGCCCCTATCCCTCAATGTAGTTCATCCCCTGATTGGTCAGTAGCTAGGTTGAACCTGGATACATTGATGGTGGAATGATGGACGGTGGGCCTCCGTTGCTGCGGCAGCAGAACGCAACAAGATAATTGCTTCAAACATCTGGGGATGTCCTCGTTGACATGTACCTAATTCAATTGGTTGATTCATCTTGCTATTCCCAGGATTCTGTTTTAACTCTCACCCGTTCACCATTAAAGTGAATGTACTTCCACTTGAGTCCATATCGTTTTATAACCAATTTCCGCTTCTCTTCTTGGCCTAGTATTCTAAAGGCACTCGCCACTCTCCTGACTGTATCTTCATCAGGTTTTACCTGCAACTCCTCCATGTCAGCAAATACCTGAACTTACAGATAAGAAAGCATTAAGACATAGAATAGCAATATCAGAATTGCTGACAAAATTCATGTTAAGGTACATCGAAATTAACGGTACAGCCAAAGATACCTCTATAATCTTCTCTGGCATATTATGATGATCATACAATGAAATCATCCTAGAAAACAATCTCTTTGAGACAGAGCGCATGTGGGCATGTATTATCATATTCCACAATGATTCTGCCTCGTCTACCCTCTGGTCCATATCAAATGCCAGAAGAAGGGTATCGTATGTTCCCATTGTTGCCCCTTGACCTTTGCTTAACATCCACTTTGCCACCTGGAAGTGTCAAGGATAGCTAACCAGTAAGATTCTATTTGATTTCATTCGTCACAAGTAACCAAACATAAGACCACTCAAAGAAGACCACAAGTTCATGTAATACATATATTCTATAATCTTCCAATCCTGAGATAAGTACAGACAAAACTCAAAGCATATTCATACGACCTAAACACAACCTGGATGGATTCTGAAGAAGGATTAAACAATATCGATATTGATTGATGAAAGATTGTTATGAAGAAAACAAAAATAAATGAAAGCACCTTGATACATGAAATATATACTAAATTATACTGAAAATTCATAAGTAATTTTAACACAAAATGGCACTTCAAACCATACACTAAACTTGAAGCATGGTTGAGCAATTTCAGTGTTAGTTAACACTCAAAATTCATTTAAAACAGTTTTCACAGTAAACCATCATTCATTTCATGAGGAGACAATTTCAAAGCCTGGAAAACCTTAAACAAAGGCATTTCAGCTCTAGGTATGAGAACAAAATATATCAATCATCAAACAAATAGAAAATTATCGATTGTTAAATATCCTCTGGAAATTAAAAAATGTAAACTTAAAATAGTAGTGATCTTACTTGAATTACACGAACCCATTGACGCCTCTTCCTCAAGATTTTTAAAGCCTTGGCCACTGCAATCAATGGGAACTCAGTTTCCCAAGCCGTCCATTTGTCTAATGCCCCATAAACAGCCTCTTTCTCATTAGGGAGTTCAGACACCTGCCATTTAACGATTTGCAAGGCACAACCCAAACTCAACATAATACATAAAGACTAAAAATATAGATGGTTTGTTCCAAGCCCTCCACTTACAACAGCACCTCCACAAATCAGTTGAGGATTTAAGGCAGAGCTAGAGAAACTGAAATGGAAATATGAGAAAGGAGGCAAATCGCATTCTGTATTAGAGTGAAAAATGATGTAGTCTATGTCCATCTATTAATTGGTAACACTTAACAGTATGCTGCTTATTATACAATTACAAATGTAAGCTACGGTTTGAGAAATTAACACAATAAACTGACTCTAACAAATCCTAACAAACCAGAGACTAACTTTTTTTCTGACTAACTATCTGATTTCATTTTAAATACAGTTTGTGATAAAATATCAAAACATGGTGGTGCTATTGAATGTGGAGAACCCTTGAATACCCCTGGGTGGCATAGCGCCGAATCAAAAGATTCTGAACCAAAAGAAAATCAATGGGTGAATTGAACATAAAACATACAGTTCTGACAAGTGTGAGAGCCTTTTGTCCAGACTGAGCTGAATCTCTTCTTTTCCACAAGTGGTGCTCTGTCTTTCCTTTTCTGCATTCCATTTAAAACATATTATTCACCGAACCTAGCATTCACAAGAAGATGAAGAAAGCGGAATCAATAACCTTACTTCTCCTTCTCGACTGGACTACCACGCTTAGGACCAAGTTTCGATCGAACAAGCGTGCAATAGATTCGACTAGTCTGCAATTAAAAACAGAATGCATCAATTTTTCAAATTCAAATACAAACGATGTAAATTACGAAGTTATTATTTGAAAGTGTCGTTGCCTTGGGTGAAGCAGTAATGGCAGCGGATGTTGAGAGAAGAGCTCTTGCTGCGTCCGTCTTATCCTGAGTCAAAAGAAAGAAAATAGATGATTAAGAAGATGCAATGGTTTCTTCTTTATGTGATCATTGAATCAGCATTACCAGAAATATTAGGGATGGAAGGAGCGGATTAACGAGTGAGCTTTCACAAGTTAAGCGCATCGTTCTGCTCAAATTTCGAGATGTTTTTGCTGCTGCGTGTGTTTGGTGTAGTTGAACTTGAAGTGGAGAGGGGAAAGGGTATTTTCCTTTTTCTTTCTTTATTTTTTTTTTGGTCGAATGGGGAAAAGTGAAAAACAGTTTTTTATTACAAGTGGAAAACGGTGGACCGTGATGCAATTCAGTTATGATTGGGCCTGGGCCTCTTCATTTACCCTTTGTTTGGTTTCAAAAGAGAAAGTGTGAAAAAATAAAGTATAAGAAAGAGAAAACTGAGAGAAAGCGTAGACAAAATAAATGTGTTTGGTACGAGAAAAAATTAAGAAAAAAATAAGAAAAAATGACTGGGTTTTAAAAATAGTACAAAGTTCATCTCTCACCAACAATTTCTTCTCCAAAATGAAGAAAAAAATTTTCTTCACGAGTTTCATAAGATACATTTGACACTTTCTCTTCATTTTTTTTCATAAACCGAATAAGAGAAAATTCAATTTTCTTTCTACTTTCTCCTCTCCTCTTTCTTTTTTCTCATAATCATCCCAACCAAGCAAAAGGTTATTGAGGCTATCGCCCTTTCATCATCTTCATTCGACAAAAAAATATATATATCCTTGTAAAAAAAATAAAACATTCTAAGTTCTTAAATTCAAATAAATAACTATAAAATATAAATTATAAACTAACCATTGTTGGCCAAAAACGGAATAGAATAAATAACTCCAAAAAATAAATTACAAGTTACTTTCACTTAAAAATTTGCTTTTTTTTCCTTCTTCTAGAAATTCTTCTATTTGTATGATTTAATGTTACCTTAATATCAATTAAGTAATATGTTAACTTTTGACAGATTTTTTTTTATACTTTCTTATTTAAAGTATCTAAGTGAACTCGAGCGAACACATTTTCTTCATTTTTTTAATATCATTAATACTTCTAAAGTACATATCTAATTAGAAGTATCAAAGTGTATCGATATTATGGATATGTTTTTAATTTACAATGAATCCGTGATTCGTAGCCATTGTGTTTTAAAAAATAATAATTAATATTAATATGACCACTATTTAAGAGTTTTGGTGTTTCTTATTTAGCACATCACTCATTCACTTGTCATAAATTATTGGAGTACTCAATAGTGGTTGGTTACGGTAGAAGGAAGTGAATGATGATCTCAAGCAAATTTTACCTGTATGGTCAGGAGTGCAAATTTTGAATTTGTCAACCCAAAATTGTAGTATATATATTTGAGTAAGGTAAGTAAGGTTGTAACTTGTAAGAATATACTAGTATATGTCTTCAAATCCTTTGATAGATAATTCCGCTCTCATTTTTTTCTTTTATGAAACAAATTATTTTAGCATGATGGTCCAGCATTTTCAGAATTTTTTTATTGAGCTAGTAATCATTTTTCATTTTTTAAACAAATTAATTAGATCTTGGCAGCAGTCATCATCGTCTGCAGTTACAGGACCAGAATATCCCTTTTCTTTTCACAGTTGTGATCACATGTTCACAATTTCCAACAAAATCGTTTCCCTTCAAAAAAAAAAAAAAAATCCCAAAATTGTAACATACTAACACAGTTTCAATATACATATATCCATATCACATGCACAATCATATAAGCCTTCTAAGAATTATTCCACCAATTAAATAAAACGGATAAAAAAAATATAGCCTTCTACGACAAACATATTGAAATATACTTCCAAAGATTAACAGTTTAACACTCTAATTGAATCTTGACAAGCTGCAAGTCTTATTTTTTTTAATTATTATTGTCCTGTCTCAATCCCCACAACGCTAAGAATGATATTTTTTGCTTAAAATGAAAGAACTTGAATGATACATTTTAGTTATTGGTTGGGCCTCAATTTAATTAATTAGCATCACATGCGTGCCTACAATTATGTATAATTTCAGGAATAATAATGTTTTCCTAAACAACAATATATAGGTCCGTTCCTTATGAAACAAGCAGCAGGTTTGTAAATGATGAATATTATATTATTGATTAAGGATAACCATTATATTCAGATCATTTTCATTAGTATCAATTTAAACCGTGAGTATATTAATTAATTAATTAATTATGAAGGATGAAACGTAAAACATTATATTTAGCCTAAATTACTGGTGATGTCATTGTCACCAATATAGAGTACATGTACGTCAAGCACCCTTTCAATCATAATAATAATAATCCCACTTGGATTAGCCTACACCTCTCATTTCTCTCTCCATCTATATCATTTTTTCATGTATATATTCCCTTTCACATTTATTTTTTAAAATATATTTGTCTTTGCGTTTTGGGTATATTAATTCCAGCTGTAACATAATTACATATATAAAATCATGAGGTGAAAGTGAATTAACATCTATTTTTCCATATAAGATTGTGTGTGGGACGTAGGTTCGCCACGTAGATAAAATAATAATAATCTTAGTCCAAATGTCAAATTCCAATTCCATAAAATAAAATGTTTGAAAATGCACACATATAATATATGTAGAGTTAGAGTATATATAGAATGACGTTTGTCGCTGGTTCCAAAAGTGTGAGGTTTGTAAGCCTAACACATCTAAAATAATATAATGAAACTGACATCTAGAAGTCCACCCCTAACTCTAAGTACACGCAAGATACAAATATCAAATAATGTAATCGACTGACATTCTGGCTAGATGCACACACACATGTGATCGTCCAAAATTAGCAACGATATGTTTAGATATTCCATAAAATTTTGAGGTTTTTTAAAATTTGTGATTATAAATTTTAATATTTTAAATATAAAAATATTTTTTATTTAAAAGAGGATTTGATGGTATTAACATAGAATAAAATTTATTTTTGTATTACTATTATTTATACGTATAACTTAACCAAAAATAATTTAGTTGATGAATAGAGTTATAAATTATTATAGAATAAAAAATAATAATTGTATATGAATTATTATTCGGTATAGAATAGAGTAAAACAAAATGTATGAGTAATTAAGACCTTTGAATAGGAAATTAAATTACTTTGACAAGTTATTGTTTTTGGTTTTTCGTTGATAAAATTAAACTTAATTGAAAGTTAATTAAATGAAAAGTCAATTGAATTTAACACAATTTATATTTAAATACTTTTAATTAAAAGTATGTTTAATAAAATAAATATAGTTTGGACATGAGGATAAAAAGTATTTTCATAAACTAAAAATTAAAGGGGTTGAAACTTGAAAGTACTTTCAATACACAGAAAGTGACTCGCACGGTTCATTCACCTAATCAACTTTTAAAGCTAGTTTAAGGCCTTATTTGGAAAGGCTTATGCGGAGCTTAAGGAAATAGCTTATGGATTCCTATAAATTGTTTTCAGCTTATTTTCATAAACTTCTTGAAATAGCTTATTAGAATAAGTTGTTTTTAGCTTATTCAAGTAAGTTTTACAATTTTTTCTAAAAAAAATCTATAATTTAAAAATAGCTTATTGCATAAGTACTTAATTAAGCTGTGTACCCAAACACACCCTAAGTCAAACTCGGTTGAGTAATCAACGGATGCAAACTAAAATCTAAACTTGTTGGCACATTATTACATATATCTAAAAATACTTTTGTTAATTCAAACAAGTCTTTGCTAATAGCATATTCCATAATTCAAAAATAAAATTCCAAATGAAGAAAGATAAATGGCTGATTGTTTTAAATTTTATTTTAGTCAAAATCACTTTTTGACTAAAACTAAAATTATTTACTTCTATTGGATTGTCTCGGTTTTTATGCATATATAATCTCAACTATTAATTTTTTTCTCGGTTTATGTGTTTTCACTTCTCATTCTAATAAAATCTAAATTAAACGGACCCAAAATTATTGAGTGTATATATATATATATATATATTGTTAAATATTGTTCTAAAATTATTATAATTCCGAAAATAGTTATAAGTTTATATTATTTCATCTCTAAAAAATATAAAAAAAATTATACTTTTCAATAATTTTTTTAAAGACACTAAATATTATTTAGGGTTTTTCTAACTTTGTTTATGGGCATAAGTTAACAATGATTGAATTATATTTTTAATAATTGGATTGAATATTTTTCACTATATCTTATGTGTCCCCACTAAATTCCTTATCACTCACTGCTTAATAACTTTCTTTTACATAAAATTTTATTAGTTGCTAATTATTTTAATTAATATTCTATAAAAACAAGTTAAAATAACCTATCATTTATTTATAAGAATAATGCTATAACTTTTTAAAAAAATTTCTACTTATTTTTTTTACGATGTGGATAAGGTAACAGGGAAGCCCTGGGGAGCACGTGTAAATGTAGTAGCATGACATGAGAAGATGAGACGTGTCAATGAATGAGTGGGTGGTGACGTTGGAAATAATAATAGGCAAGGTGAGAGATGAATGGAAGAGAGTGTGTGGGACCCACCCATGGCTGGTAGTGATTCTGTTTCTGACCTCGGGAAATGGAGCCGTGATAAGAGGCGCGAAGCTGTAGGCTGTAGCAGAAAGAAAGAAAGATATCTTTGTAACGACGCTTTTTACTTTACCCAATCAATCGATCATTATCCAGATTCTATTAGCGGCGCGGCTTGACTACAGGCTACAGCCATCAGTTTTGATGAATTTCGGGATTTATTACACCATTTCTAAATTCTAATGGGCGAATATTTTGTGAAAATTTTGTAAGAGAGGGCGAATATTTTCACAAAGGTTTAAATACTTTTTTTTCCTTATACTTGAAATTTAGGTTTTAGTCTTTACATTTTAAAAGTCATGATTTTAGTTATATATTTAGTCATGATTTTAGTTATATATTTTTATGCCGTTAAAGTTTTAGTCTTTGACGTTAGTCCGTCACTAACATCGTTATAACTGGCCTACGTGACACATATATAGTTGTTAGTTTGACAGCATAGAATGTCACATTAGCCGCTTACGTGAACAAGCACAAAAACTTATTAAAAACCCTAAATTCCCAAGTTTTCCCTCAAAATCATAAGTGTTGCACCTACTACAATCTAAAGAAGTATTTTTTCTCCTAAATTTGTTAGGCCTTGCAGGTTCATCGAAGGGCGGAGCTACGTATATATAATGAGGGACCTTGGCCCGAAGCCCCTATTGCGAGAAAAAATTACTAACATGTATATATAATTTTTTAAAATATAAGTAAAAATTAGTACCATTCTAACTAATCTCCCCTCCTCCCAATTTTGATCTATTTAGTTATTTATATTTACCCCCCAAAAAAATTGGGCTAGTTCCGCCCCTGGGTTCATCTTCCTCTCTTCTTCTCAATTCTTTTTGCCTTCCAATTCGGGTCTTGAAAATAGAATATAGAATGGTTGTTGCCTCGGCATGCTCCCACATATTTTCTCCATTAATAGAATTAAGAATTGACTGATAACATTGACCATACTTTTTAATACTATAACATTGGTCCACAAGCATCAGAGCTCCTTTGTGCCATGATAAAGAATTCAAGAAATTGGGGATTTAAAGTTTTCAAATGTTTTCTATTTGGGGAAAAATTGAGAATTTAAGGTTGTTAATAGGAGTTTTGTGGGCGTCCATGTAAGCAGTTGATGTGGCACTCCATGCTGTCAAACTAACAACCACATGTGTGCCACGTAAGCAAATTGTAACGGTGTTAGTGACAGAACTAATGTCAGGGACTAAAACCTTAACGGCGTAAAAGTGTAAGTTTAAAACCACAACTTTTAAAGTGTAGAGACTAAAACCTAAATTAATGTAAAAGGAGGACTTTATATTTTAAAGGTTTGGCTGCATACATAAAAAAAATCATCTTAAAATATAATAATCTTATTAAAATTAAATGAAATGTTAAATCATAAAAGAATACAAGTATTTATTTTCAGGATAATGTCGGATTAAGAAAAAATCTAAAATTAAGTTTAATTGTAATTTTGGTATAACTTTGCGATTTTGCTACTTTAACTTTTAATTACACAATTTTAATCTTCTAACTCTGTCATATAAGTTTGATTGCGTTGACCGTTATTTAATTTTTTAACGGGAGATGCTAGAAGGATTAGAATCGCACAATTGAGAAAGTTGTGTAATCAAAATTGCACAATTTAAAGTTAACGAACCAAAAATGTATAATTGACAAAGTTGGGAATCAAAATAGCACAATTGAAAGTTGAATGACCAAAATCACATAATTAGCTAATAAGTTGAGAGACCAAAAATATAACTAAATGGTGAATTAAAAATAAATACTTTAAATACAAAGGTGATTATATTTTTTAGTTATTGAAAAAATGAGTGAAAAAAAAATACAGCATACAAATGATCGAGAAACAACGAGAGTAATACTGGCTTGGTTCAAATTTTAGTTGTACATAAGAAATGCATGATGTGTGAAAAAAGAATGTACTTATTTCTATAATCTCTTTGTCTCGAAAATCAATCAAATTTCCATAAAAAATAATACTCTTGGTATTAAAAAAAAATATAGTAGTGTTAGGATTACAACACTCATCTAATTTTCTAAATAGTATAGATTATAGATTATTGCCAAAATAGGCCACGGTGCACTCTGTTCTTTATGAGGTGATTGGCATAGGTAGGTGTCTTTTTTATTAGTATAACCTGTATTTTAATAAAAATACATAAAAGTCAAACATGTATAGTCAAATTGATAGTCATCCATATGAATTGAGTTATATTAATATTGTAGTCATCACCATAATTTTCTTCTGGTCATTTTGACCATAAAATGATGAATATAAACAAAATCAATTCATACAGTAATAACTACTAATTAATTTGTATTGTGTTTAAAATTATAGAATATAGAATTTTAAGTATGGTCAGACGAAAAACTTTAACTGTATTGATATTTAATTTATACAAGAAAATCATATTTTATAAAACAAAATTAATATTCTAAATTTTTGTTTTGTAAATTATTTTTCAAAATGTACTAGAGATGTAGCTTTTTTTTTTTAACTTAATTAACAGACAGTGTTAATTACAATCAAAGTAAAAGAAGAGAAAAACAAAACAACTAAAAAAACAAAGAACAATCGAAGAAATTAAAACAATAAGATGATGATGACTAAAAAAAATGTGCAGTGCACAGGTTCAGTATATTTTCACTAATTATCTGTAGTGAGAAATTATTATTTTGAATGAATTGTGTGATAATTAAAGAACAACAAATTGAATTCTCAAAAATATAAATAGGGATATTTTAGTTTAATAGGTGAAAAATCATGATATAATTATTATTTTATTAATCTATATGTAAAAATCTTAAACAATATAATATATAGACCGTAGGAATATTAATTAAAAAAATCCACCATATACATTACTTGCATAACTAAATAATAAAAAAAAAACATTTTTAATAAAAAATAAGCTTTTTATTACATTTAAAAAAAAAAATCATTTGTTCTTGACTTTTAACTTTTTTTTGAGTTACGTTCTTAATTTATGCATATGAATATGATACATGCATAAAATAGAGAAATCCTTAAGAAAAATCAAATATATTTAACATCTCAAAATAAATGTAATTAATATGTTGAGAATAGAAAGTTATTTAATATTTACTTCTTTTAGTATTAAGAGAATTGATTAAGAGGATGTAAAATATTTTTTATATTTTATATGAGTTTTGTTATCCATTACTCTTAGGTAGGGGTGGAAACATGCCCGGCCAAGTCAGACTTTAACTAAATAGGCCAAGCCTATTTTATAAATGGAGCTAAGTCTGGCCTATTGGCCTATCAAAGGCTCATTTTTCAGGCTAAACCTAGTCTATTAAGCCTGAAAGCATATTTATAGGCCTACTTTGTCCTGATATCTCTAAAAAGGCCAATAATTCTATCTTAAATATGCTAACAAGCTACTAAATAGGCTAATAGGCCTTTTTAACACGGTCTCTAAATAAACCTAATTTATAAACATATTAGAAAATTTATTGTATTAACATTTATAAAATTTATTATATATATATATATATTAATTTTGAAAAAATAATATTTTATTTATATTTACAAAATTTATAATATATATATATATATTAAAATTTAATAGGCCGGCCTATTAGGCTTAATAGGCTTTTACAAAGGCTTGTACCTAGCATTTTTACTCAAATAAACTTTTTAAAAAGACTGAACCTATATTTTTTTAAAAAATAAGCTAGACCAGACCAGACCAGACTTTAAATAGACCAGGTTATAGATCCCTGATAAATCGGCTGGCCTCTTTCCACCCTTACTCTTATAACAATGGTTAAATAACTTACTAATAAAAATTTAATATTAAAAAATATAAAATATTTATTGTTACAAAATTATTTTTAATTTATTTTAAATACAAAATTTCATAGATTATATATCCAAACATATATTATCAAATTGAAGGGGAATTCTTTTTGGGTATAAAAGTTTTTGAGTATAGTCAAAGCATATATATTAACACTACGTTTTAAAGGATAAAAACTTAAATGAATTTATCAGCATTAACATTAGAATAAAGCATCACACATACCCAAAATATTCTCTCAAGAGAAGCCCCATCTTGTCAAAAAAGCAGTTCTGTAAACGTTTTGTTTTCTAAAAAGAAAAATATTATTTATACAACTTTATCACCTACACACAATTCATACAAAAAAAAAAATTATATGAACTGAATAAGTGATAAACATATAAATATTAGGTGTGCAAGAATTACTTTAATTTCCTTAGCTTCTGAAAATCATAAAATTGTCCATGGTAGTGTTATTCACAAAATAAAAATATAAAAGCTTGCGCATATATATATGCTTGAATTATTCATCATACATTCTTAATAAAAAAGTTTGTAACCAAAAAAGAATATTTATATTCATTCATTAAACTTCACAAGGTTTTTCATAGTATTTTTTAAGAACAAAATAAGTCCCACACACATGTTGTTCTTGTCTTGTTTGTTTCATAGACAGCACGTTAAAATCATCATTGCCTGACACCTTATAATGTTAAATTATTATTATTATTATTATTATTATTATTATTATTATTTATCGGCGAAAATGCCATAAAGATTTGAACGGAGGAACTGTTGCCAATCCTGGAACATGAGCGAATAGGCACCCGTCCAAGGTCTAATGTTTAAGGGGGCCCATAATATACATACGTGACTATTATTTGAAAAAAAAAAATCTCATTTCTTAAGTGTGGATGCTGTTGGTGCTATTATTTTAAGTTATGCCCTGAAAAATTGTGATGTATTGATAAAGTCTGTATGTAATATCAAAAACTTTATTATAATTTAATAAAAAAAATACTTAAAAAAGACTCATTTTATTTATTTCGCTCCAAAATCTATAAAAGGTCAAGATAAACTTGATTGTTCCTCAAAAATTTACTCTCTATAGTTACTGGACCAATCCCATTGATGCATAATGTTAAATTATTTAACTCCCCGTAGTCCCCCTTTTGGATAACGATGTACTATAGTACTAGTACAAGTGTACAACATTAACAATTACGTAAGTAAATTGCGTTGTTGTTCAATTCAAATGTATTTATCTTGTGTCTTGATATATCTTCATTATATTACTTAATATAATGTTGACCCCACGAAAGGAAAAGATGTTATTGTTGATAGTATCATTCACGAATATGTTAGCATCTTTTTTTATGAAGAAATATGTTAGCCTCTATCTACGTATATATAATAACTACAAAAAAAATTCATCATCTTAGGAAAGTAATCAAAGCAGAGTCCAAGCAAAATAAGTAAAAAAATTTAATTATTTACAATTTATTTCTATATACATGCATTAAAATTATGCCTTCTTTTTAACATTTAAAAAACTGTACTTTATTCAGGCAAGGTTAATTCGGTGACTAATTAAAAACTTGTCTTGACTGTCTTAAATTCTGAATTTTAAATTAAATGTGAATAATAATGTTAAAGAATGAATTGGATTTGGTAAGCTAGGAATCTAAGGAAGGTAAGAAAAATGGAAAACGTAGAAAGAGATAACCGAAATTGAATCGAGGAAGCCATGTATAAGCCGAATGCGTGGGATCAAACAATATAAAAATGCGATTAACTAGATAGGCAAGTTACAAGTTAATTACAAGAAAAGTAATTAGTACTACTAGTGTATAATAATAGACTAATGCTTAATCTTCCTATTAAATCTTTTTACTGATCCTTCTATCTATTTAATTTTGACAAGTGTCATCTATGTTTAGAAAGTAAATATTAAGTAGGAGATAAATGACACCTGTCAAAATTAAGTGAGTAGAAGAATTAGCAAGAGGATTTAATAAGAAGATTAAGCATTTTTCAAGGGACTATCAACACTCTAAATTATACTCCCTTCGTTTTATATTATAAGATCCTATTTAGATGCCAAGAGCTTGTAGCTCAAATGGCATCAGGAGAAGTTCTTGAAACTTGAGGGGAGGGGTTCAATCCCCGGTGGGAAGAACTAGAAGTTAGTTTTAGGAGTAGTGTAATGTGGAGTATGTGTGTTTGACCGATAAAAAAAAAGTCTAAAAAATTGTATAGGATGTTATATATATTTAAAATATTAGTATTGTCCAAAAAAGTCGTATAATATGAAACGGATAGAGTATATTGTTATTTATTTTAATTATTTTTAAAATTTAAAAGGATAATTTTCAATTAAAAAAATTAAAGTATGAATATTTAAATAATATTAAATTAAAGTAACAATAAACAAAAATGAGTAACAATAATCTCACCTAAATGAAAAACAATTTAGTGCATATTTAGTTAATACTTACTCCATTCGTTTTATATTATAAGGTCTTATTTTGATAATTATATTTATTAAAAAAATATGTAATAAAATTAATTAATGTATTAATTTTTAAAACAATTATATAAGCTTTTTAATTTACTCATTTTCTCTTTCATCATTGCATAAATTACCTCTCATTATCTCTTTATAAAATTTCATTAATTATATTGAGCAAATATAAAAAAATAATGAATATTTCCTCACAATTAACTTTTAGTTGTAATGAAAGTAATTTACATACTTAATAAATAATTGAGTCTTTTAAATATATTAATTTAGAATTAAATTTTTAGTAATATATTTACATATATCTTTATATATTCATGAACAATTAAATTACGTGATTGAGACATATAAATTAAAAAAAAATAATAAAGAGAAAAAAGAAAAGGAGTGGGACCGAGGAAGGCAGGGAAAGAAAAGGAAGGTAGTTTGATTGATAATAATGAAAAAGAGAATAGAAATGAAAGTCACGTAGTGTAGAGAGAGATGACGCCATCTGACAACACAAACCAATCCACGCTATTCTCACATTCACCCCTTTCTTCTCTTCTTCTTCTTATAAATTAAACCCCCCAAACCCCCCTTCACTGTTTCATTCCCTATTCTCCAATTCAAATCAAAACAAAACAAAACAAACTTCCCTCTCTCTCTCTCTCTCTATAACAGAATGGCTGAGGAGTTCACTGAATCCGAGGTTATTTTCTCGAACTTCGAGGACTGCCACGAAGTGGTGGACCTCAAGCCCAAGCAGCAGCAGCAGCAGCAGGAGGAGGAGAACTCACGAAGTTTGAGTAATGAGAAGAAGGTGGTGAATTCCGTGCCGGTGAACATCCCGGAGGCCAAGGTTGGGCGGAAGGCGGCGGCTGAGGAGGATGATGAGGAGATGATTCCGCCGCACGAGATCATTGCGCGGAGGATCGCTGGGAAAATGACGTTCTCCGTTTGCACGGGGATCGGAAGGACTTTGAAGGGAAGGGATTTGAGTCAGGTCCGTAATTCAATTCTCCGCTTAACTGGATTTCTCGAGGCCTGAGATGACCGATTGATTGGGAAATTAAAGCAGATGGATGGGCTTTATCGATCGCTATAGCTACCTAGCTACCTAATTGCTTTTTTGCATTTTAGTTTTAGTTTTTAAATTTTGAGATCTTTTTTGGAGTCTCCTTCTTCATCCAATTGTAACAGGGAGCAAACAAAGCACCTGATCGGACATTTCAAGATTAGCTACAAATTAAACTTAATTACTAGTAGTTTTTAGTTTAATTTCTTATTGTTAATTACATTTCATCTTCTTGTTAGATGCAAACACCTTTCGACTTTATTGTTCTCTTTGCTTTGCTTTGCTTCTTCTATTATCTTCAAATTATTAACGAGCGAGGAGTGCGCACTGCACCCACTACCGTGACACGAACCGTATTGCTTCTTTTTTATTTTATTATTTATTTATTTATTTTCCGTTCCCGTAGATGGATTCATAGGTGGAGAGGGAAAGAGAACACGAGAACAAGGTTTTCAAACTTAAAACTTCAACGGTTAAAGTCTGCGTCTAACATTGCTTTTCCATTTCTTACTGTTTCAAACTTCCCTTCTGTTTCGATAATAACACCAATTCTTTGAACTAAATTTTTGGCCAAGCCTAATGTACAAAAAAAGGGTACAGACAATATTTTAAACGGAATGAATGTAACAAGTAATTATAGAAAAGTAAATATGTATTTACCCTTAATTTCAGTTAGGTTAAAGTTACACGACACACTTCAATTTAAATCAAAACTAAATATATTTGATAAACTTATGCTTTGTTTTTTTACAAGACACATTTTATCACTAACTCAATTTTTAGTGGCTTTTAAATCTTAGTTTTAGGACAAAGAGTAGTAGTGTATCACTACTCTCTATCTGCTCATACACTCTCTTTATGCAAAACAAAAAAAAAACCTTTGGTTATAATTGAACGTACGAGATCATTACAACATAATTGACTATAAGTAATATTAAAAAAAATATTATTTTTGTATATTTACAATATTTTTAATAAATATTATACAAAAATTATATTATTAAAAAGTTTTAACAATATTTAAAAAATATTATCTTTTTATATTTGTAACATTTTTACACATGGTGTATAAAAATCATGTTGTTATTAAAGGTCAGAAATATTGTAATGACACTATAATAGGTGTACGTATAACACTTATCTTAATTTTAATTTTTTTATTTTATATATTTATTCACTTTAGATTATGATCACTTTGGACATACATTAATTTAATAAGTACTATATATTACCACGATAATTAATATTTATTATTATTTAATTTAGTTTCTTATTTGATTATGTTTTTTTAATTCGGGTCAAATAAGTTGAGGAAGACCAAATTAATTTGACATGTGACTTGAGGCTGAGAATTCAAAACAAATTAATGAGAGACTAAATTAAAAGGACTGAAAAAATTAAAATATGAAAAAAAAAATACATACAGTAGCTACGGTTTTATAATTAAATTAAACTTGATTGGGGAATTTCATATGGTAACATGATCCATTACAGTAATATTTTAAAAAATATTATTAAATTGCTAAAATTTTTTATAATAAATAATTATTCAAAATGTCAGTCTTTAAATATTTATTATAAGTTTATAAACTTTTTTTTTTATAAATGTTGTGTATAGACTATGTTACAAAAAGGTTTTAACAACATTTTAAAAATATTGTTAAATTATTAAAAAATATTATCTTTTATATTTATATTTTTTTTTACAAATATTATATAAATATCATGTAACTAAAAATCAACTACGTTGTAAATTAAGTTTTTATTATAATTTGGCAATTGGTGGGTAGGAAAAGGGTCGGCATGAATAATTAGGTGATGTTTTTTTTTTTCCTATCATGACAACATTATTAGTCTTAATAGAATAATAATGTGAGGACATAACACATAAAGTTAATTATTGAGAACTGAATTTTGGCACTCAAAGTATGGCGTCAACAATTTGGGTTGGCATGTTATGGGGTGTCTCATAACTGCAGAAGCCAGAAAGCATCCTTTCTCTTTTTAATTTTTCAACATATATATATATATATATATTGTATACTAATATATATCGATCAATACATATATATTATTGGACTTAGTATTTTCAGGATCAAACTAGGAGGCAGGACTTCTATTTTAGTTTTAATGTTTGTTTGCAATTTAACAGAGAAAGTTAATTACTCTTATTTGATGGGAACGGCAATTTTAAAAAATGCAAATAGGGTATCATCCTGTCGAAATTCACTATTCTCAGCTTTTGTCTTAAAATGTCACATGTTCAACTATGCAAATTAATTTTATGAAGTAATTTAACATGTTTTTTTTTACCAAAACTATTTTATTAATTTATATAACAATCACTTGAAGAAAACAAATAGCGGGCAACACGTTTTTTTTTTACAAAAATAAAAATAAAAATTGAAGTTTCAACTGCCATATTATAATAAGGGCTTGTTTGATTCAATTTTGTTTTTTAGTTTTTTTAAATTTTATTATAAAACAGTTTTAAGACAAATTAGTTTGCAAATTTAGAAAATTGCAAAAATTTTATAAATATTTTCAAATTATAATTTTTAAAAATTAAAATTACATACCGTTTTCGAAAACTATTTTTAAAAACTGTTCTGCCAAACAGTTTTATTTTTATTTTTAAAAACAAAAATTATTTTAAGAAACCGTTATCATACAAGCCCTAAGAATCTCATAAATTACTTATATATTTGGAATAGCTTATATATTTATTTCTTTATAAACAATTATTTTTAGCTTATTCAAATAATTTTATAATTGTAATTATAATTATATGTACATACATAACTAATTTGTCATTAAACGGAAGTTTGAGGAATAAAAAAATTGATTGTTAACTAGGTTTTCCTCTAAAGAAGTAGACAAGGTAATCTAAAAAAGTGATGCGGGATAAGAGTTCAAGATCTGGATTGAGACATTTCATAGTTTGAGAAGTGGTGTATTCAGATGAAACAATGTTTATGTTGAAGTGTATGTTTGGAGGCGCCATTTAGGATGGTTCTTATATCTTTTAGATTACCGGCATTACCTGTCTTTTAACCTATAATATCAGGTGTGATAGGTAAATTTAACCTTTTAAAGTTTTTTTTATGATTCTTATAACATTTAAATTTAAATATATTTTTATTCCTGAAAATAAAATTATTTTAATTTTAGTACTTACAAAATTTTACATTATAATTAATTTCTTTATAAGCTAAACGCAACCTTGTCTATTTTAATTAATTAACTAATTAATTAATAATTTAAATTATTTTTTTTTAAAAAGATTCTATCCTCTCATCTTTACATCTCTGACACCGATTTCTCACGATGCATCAAAGATCATAAATCCATTCTAGAAACTTGGTCCCTCTATGAAACTCATCTCTTCCTCTTGTCATTTCTCTCCTGACTCCTCTACCACCTCTACTAGCAAACCACACCTTGAGTTACAAGCATCAATAATCACCAAAACAAAGATTTACAAGCTTTAAGATCCATCATGGCCGCCGCCACTGCATCAACCAATGTCTGACCCTAAAACAGGATCTTGCCACTACATTGGAAGAGCTTCGTTATCTCTCTACGGTGTCCGCCTAAGTCAAAGCGGGCGTGATTCAAGGTGCGCGAGGAATCACTCAAGATGGATGTCGAGATCGATCTTCTAATTTAGCTACTGATTTGGGACTTGATGATTTATGAAAGATAAATTTTGTAAATGATTGATTTGGGGTTTCATTGCGGTCTAGGAGAAAAATATTTTGATGAAGGGTTATATTCTTCAATTTTTGCTCCCAAAATCAAATTTTACACGGTTGGTACTTTTTTTCCCTTCTGTCCAACAAGATAAAATCTTTAAGTTTATGGCTTGATAGTTTTCTTTTTTTTATTATTATTTTGGAGGTTCATGAAGTATGCTCTCTCTTAAAATGAATCCCTAAAGAAGATTTTGGATTTTTGGTGGAGATGATGTGATGGGATGCTTCTGGCGGTAAATAATTGAACACAGTTGAAAAGATGAAGAAGACTCACTTATGAGAAGGGAGGGAGAAAATAGTTAAGTGTGAAGGGAGAGATTTTTTTTTAAATTTTTATTATTAAATTCAATAATTAATTAAAAAGAGAAGGCAGTAGATAACGAATATGGAGTTGTTGAAGACGGACATGGATTTCTTTCATTTTGGCGGTGAGGGCTAAAAGAGAGGTAGTCAGGTAGGTAGGAGATGAAGGGTTTGATTTTTTTTTCCCTCAAAATCACCAATGCCTCAATTGGCACTTATTAACTAGGGAGTAAATAGCAATTTTATTGTTTTTTGCATGTTAAAGGATTCTTAAGGTAACCTGTTTTCATCACTTCCGTCAATTAAAAAAATATTATACCTGACAGCTGAAAAAAGCTAGACCACTGCTAGACCCGAAATTTCTAGGTGTACCGTAAACGCAACCATGTTTGGATTTGAGTTGGGTTAGGGAAAAGTCTCGTACTTTTAGGTGCATGGAATTATGTGTCATTTTGTTTGTTTTTCAATTGTGTCCAGTTAACAAAATTAGGTTTGGCAACAAAAGTAAGTTGAATTCACTTTTGGCCAACGGAGTTATTATAGAGGTTATTTTTAATTTGACGAAAGTTTGTTTGAAAGTTTTTTAGTTTTTAAATTTACTTTTAACCTTCTATCCAAACAATGGATTCAAATCATATGTCTCCAAATCATGTCCCACCAATAGAATATTGCCACGTCATTACAAATTTTATTAGGAAATTAAAGATAAAAATTTAAGGAAATATTTTCAATAACGTGGCGATATTTTATTGGTGGGACATGATTTGGGACATGATTTGGGGACACATGATTTGAATCCCAAACAATATTCAGTTTGACAAACTTACTTTTAGTTGGAAATATACAAATATAAATTTCGTGAAATCAAATTAATTTTTAACTAAATTTACTTTCATCAAACTTACTTTCAACTAAACTAAGATTTACTAAGAAAAATTCAAACACAAAAAAAGTTTCTTCTGTTACGGCTGTTATTCTTCTCCATCGGCTAAACTAAGTTCATAAGCTAAATTTTATGGGTCTTGATATCTAGTGCCCTAAGGGCACTAGATAAAGTTACTAGAAGTAGAAAAACAATTATAAGAGTATATTGTTCCGTCTCTCGGAAATATAAAAAACTACACATTCCAATACCTTTTTACTATATTTAGGCTCTTAAATAGTGTCTTTAGGGCATTAAATATCATTTGCCAAATTTTATTACCGGGTATGAGGTTTAATGACTTCATATTTAACCCAATTCTTATGTCTTAGATTTACTACTCCCTCCGGTCCGCCTATTTATAAGATGTTTTCAACCGAATTACACAGATTAAAAAAAGTAGTTGAGTTTAGTTAATTTTATTGGTTTTCTCAAAAAGTGTATGAAATACCATTTTTATTCTTCATTGAATAATGTGTTAGCCAATTACAATTAAAGAGCTAAAATAGTTGATGCATTTAATGAGGGTAAAAATAAAAAGAAGCAATAAATACATCATAGAAACTACAAAATATTTTATAAAAAAGACCATAAAAATTTTCTATACTGTGTATTATAAATAGAATCAGAGGGAGTATATGTTAGTATATAAAATATCGCCATATAATTTGTTTTAGTCAATATCAATATATGTATACCTAACATAGACGACTATATATTCACATGAGAAAATTGTTTTCTTTTTATAAAAAAAAGATAAATTAATTTTTTTGTACATGAGGGGATTAGAGGATAGGGGATATGCTTGTTGTGGGTATATATTTTGTTAAGTATATTTTAATTTTACTTTTATTTTAATCATCATGTCATATGATTGTCTTGACTTTTTTATATATGTTTAATTTGGTTAACAAGTAACAAACTGACCTGAACTACTTGGAAGCTAAAGCATCATATAATTGCCACATATACCTAGCTTAATTATCCCAAGCAAGGAAGAAATTAAAACCCTTCTTTCTTATGACTAATTATTATTTACAATTATCAATTTGTAAATTGATGATATATACTCCATAAGAAACCTAATTGATCGATCATTCGACCCCTATTGTCTCTGAATTGTAACACACAATTTAATAAATTTATATAATCATTGCCATCTTAAATAGTATTTAAGCACAAGAATATTATATGGTCTCAAGTGGCAGCAATCCCTTTTTTTTTTTCAAAGGATTAAAAATTAAAAATTAATTAATAAGGAATAAAGAAAAAAATAAATAAAATAGAAGCATATATATTTCTGAGAAGGGGAAAGCGCGGTGGGATCCCCAAATCCAAGCTAGCTAGTTCGTTCGATTTCGATGCCAACGAGACCACGTGCTGTGAACGAGGAAAACGACCATGATGTCACTGACACGTGTACGTCATGATTAACCTGTTCCCCAAAGACCAGATCAACTAATATGACGTGGCATACATCACAGCCTGGTCAAGAGAAAAATTCTGCAGTTGGAGTACTTCCATAAGATACGCTCGGCTGTATTATAGTATAATATCTTCTCTGTAATTTGGCGGTTTCATATGATTGTAAAGTACTCCTATCTCATTGCCATTCCAAGCAAGGACTTTCCATGCCTTAGCCTAAACATCAATTTAAGTATCTTTAATAATAATAGGAAATTATAAATTCAGATTCAAAACAAACATATTATTAAAATGAAAGGTCAGATAAATATTACGTTAAAAGTGAAGTGGATATCATAATTTAAGCCTATATTCTCTAGCTTATTATTTAAGTTTTTATTTATTAATCTTATGGCCATGTGTTGGTTGTTGGGTAGCAAATGTATGAATATATAGTTTATTTTCACATTCAAGTTTCCTTTTTCCAATCTTTAATTTCCAGTATAATATATATAGGTTTGCTAATATACATACACCTGTTTTATAGAAAGAGTGCGTTAATAAGCTACATCTTTTGAGCGTATTTTAAAAAATCTAGTTATAACTTGCTAATACACTTACCTATGTAGGGCTTTATGAGTATATTTTAAAATTTCAAATTATAAATTACTAGCGCACACCTTCTAAATTTGACTATATATAATGACATGGACCATTAATGTTCATTATATTTTATTCTTAGTTTGAGGTGTATTTTCTACTTGTTTATTTATTATATTAAGAGGTGTCACAATATATATCATCAAGTTGAAAAGCCAAAATGATGCTCCATAATTGTTATCAAATCTTTTCAACACATTAATTTGTTAAACATCAGCTTGAAATTAATACCATCCGACTTAAAATTGAGAGGTTAATTTGTGAAAAAAAAAAAACAAAAAGAAACAAAACTAGGTTTGTTGTCACACTTCTACCACATATATAGTGCTTTATATATATGATTATTTAACATAGTTTTTGAGTTTAAGAAAAAAAAAGCATTAACGTTTGTAGCAACAACCTCTGTTTTTCCTTCCCTTGCTACAACTAATACTAGTACATATGTGTTCCTCGCTCACTCCTCATTAAAAAAACCCTAAAGTACATATATATACTTGTATTTTTTTTCTTAAAATTACTTTCACTCATAGTAATTAATAAAAGTTTTAATTTTTCAAAATTATTTTTTTTATAGTAAAAATATAAACAACTCATACTTTTGATTGGCACACAGGATCCCATTGAAGGTATAATTAATTTATTTAGGACCTATTTGTTTATTATTTTGATTTGGTTAAAATTACTTTTAACCAAAGTTAAAAATATTTACTTCTATTAAATTGGTTCAGTTTTTTACATTTAATAATCTCAACTCTTAATTTTTACTTTAACTTATGTGTTTTTTATTTTTATTTTTTTAAAATTTAAATTAAACGGGCCTTATTTATTTATTTTAGTTAACATGATTTAACACATTTCTTTTTTTGTCCTGAAATAATGAATGTGTTTCTGAATTTGTTTTTATAACTTTTACTTTTGCAGATAATGATATGATATATATAATTCCAATGTTATTTTGGGGCTCATACAATTCCATGCAATGTTTTGTTTTGTTTTTTGTTTTTATTTTTAAATAATTCCAATGTTCAATATACTGAATGTAAATCACACTTTCAAGCAACATTTTAACTAAATCGATATATAAAGAGGTAACCAATATATTGACTAATGACCCTTTTATTGGCGACTAACGACTATTATTATATTGTGACATAGTATAGATGTTTTAAAAATATAGTACATGTTGATACAACTTTTTTTACAAGTGCCTGATCAAAATTAATTCTTTTAGCACTCTTGTTTTTATAATAATAAATTATAAGATTTTCTGTTTAAGTCTTTGATAAAAATAAAATTAAAAATTCAGCTGTGCTAATTACTTATTCAAGTTAACATTTTAAGATTGGTGATCACCTTTACAATGTATCTGTTTCTAAATTTCATAATGTCTTTGCAAACGATTGGTAGGTGGAGGGGTCTTGGGTTTAGGATTGGGCATGAAGGAGAGAGTTGTTAAGTTGTAAACAAGATTTGTCGGTGAATCTTTTGTAGAAAATCGAGCCTTCTACCTGCAACATGATATTAGTGATGTTTGGCCGTGGCAGCCCTCGGAATCTGGTTGCTATTGCTTTCAATCCACCAATCAAAAGTTTCACTTAAAGTTTTTCATTCTCTTGACGGTATCTTCTAGATCATGTCCCTTGTAAGGTGAATTTGTCAATAAGAGGTGTGCAGCTTGTGGATGTTAATTGTTGCTTGTGTAATAGTGTGCCAGAGTCGACTACAAATTTGTTCTTGAATCTGACAGAGTTTCTTTGCTTTGGTATTTGATCTTACATTGGTTTGGTGTTGATTCTATAATCCATAATGATCCTAGACAACAATATTAACAATTTCGAGACATTATTTGTTTTTCAAAGAAGAGGCAACAACTTTGATATATGATTTGATTTTCGGTTATTTGAGCCATTTGGTAATCTATAAGAGTGATTGAAAAACTCAAAATGGAGTTGAATGATAAGATCTAGAAAAGAAAAATTATAAAATATTCCATTGAAGGATAAAATACTAGAAAGGAAAGAATATGAAATGTTCCATATTTTAGGAACTGGCAGCGGAAATAAGGTGGCACGGGTCACGGTGGATGATACCGCTCTGATACCATATTAGGAAATATGGTGGAGTGAAAAGAAATAGAATAAATAGAAAAGATATTATTAATATTCCTTAAACTCACTCATTGAATCAATAGAATATATTATCTATTTATAGAGAAACTAAACTACGAAAATAAGAATAACAATAGCAACTAATTGATATGCTTAGAATAATCTTATCACAAATATAACTGACTAGTTATTTTATCTTTATCTCTAACATGGATTAAAGCCTAGCTTCTCCAACCAGCTTCACATACTCAATGACAGATTGGTTCCTAATCCAATGTATTGTCTAGTTCATTATTAATTGGTTTAGGAGTTGGTGTTTTTTGTGTGTGCGTGCTTTCTTATGATGAATTATTGTCTCAGTTTTTGTATCGTTGTTTCTTTTTTTTGACATGATGATTTGGCATTGTTAATCCTTGACCTACCTTTATGATTTCTTAATATTATATCTTGAGTATTTCTTATACTCATTGATAATAATATAATTTGGTTTATTAAAAAAAACATTTTAAGATTAGTGTGTGTGCCAGTGATATTGTCTATATTTCCTCTATTCAACTACTTTTTTCTTTTAAAAAATTTATAGTCTTTTTCTACTCTTGTTAATAAATTACTTTATAAAAAAAAACTTCTGAAAGTTTATAAAATAAGTGCAATCTACATTTGTTTTTTTTGCTTATAGGTACAGGAAACGTGATGATCCAATCTCCAATCTCATCTGTGACAATTTATTTAAGCCAGCCACATCCAAATTAAATTGACACAATAATAGTATCAGAATAATGAAATTAATTAGACTCAAAATAATTTTTTTTTTTCAAAAAAAGTATATAGTATGTTGAAAATAGATATTATTGCACATTCCGATCTCAAGAGGCTTATGAATGTATATCCTTCCAGTGTAAGATAAGTTAAACCTTAATAATTTTTCATATCTTTCATTTACTTTTTTTAATCCCAAAATAAAGTGCAGAAAAGCACCAATATCCAACAAATAATGAATAGTTCCATGGCATTATCCATTTCAATAGTTCCTTCCTTCTTTCATTGCAAAATCTAAATCGACGGTATACAATTTAATACACACACATTATACATAATATTGATACATAATAGAGAAGAATAAATTGAAAAGAAGAAGAGAGAATAGAGAAGAATTAGTTTCGTGCGGGCAAAAGTAATGTGTAAAAGTTATTCTAAAAATTCAGGCAAATAATTGAGAAACACATGCACAAAAGAGATCTGTATTAGACAATAAAAACACCTAGTTTTTATTTTGGCTTGCCCATTATGTGTTTGTTCGTTTTTGGGCTTTGTTCTTGGCCCATTCCGTTTTTGTTCTGATCTGTATATATTTTTTTCCCTTTTTTGTAAATGTAAGTCATTTTATCATTTCAATACATTTTCTCTTTTTTTTTTCAGTTTTTCTTTCCTTTTTATGATGCGTAGCATTTCCAATATGGTATCATCGCCTTACGATCCATTCGACCTTTCTTCTTCCTAAACCTAGCTCTGCTAGGGTTTTCTTTCTCTCCCACCCTTACGCCGTTGCGTTCATCTTCTTCTCTTCCCCACCCTTTACCTATCTTTCATGACTTCCTCTAACACAACTCAAGACAGGGGTTCTTCCGATGAAAACCTCACACCTATCAACCCTTATTTCCTTCATCATGCTGACAACCCCTGTACAGTGGTTGTGACTCCGGTGTTGGAAGGGTCTTCAAACTACTACATCTGGTCCAGGAACATGGCCGATAGTTTAATCTGCAAGGACAAGTATGGTTTCGTTGACGGATCCATCCTACCTCCGAAGATCGATGATCCTTTGTATGGTCCATGGCGGAAATGTAACACCATGGTCATCCAATGGATAACCAAGTCTGTTTCTGCTCAGGTCGGACAAAGTATTGCTTTCTTTGACACAGCGATGGAGATTTGGCGTGATCTCCATACGCGCTTTTCGAAAGGGGATTTGATAAAAAAAAAAGAAGGAAAAGAACAAGGGATTTCGCTTTCAATCATTTTTACATATTCGGATATGAATTTTTTCATAGCTTGTAACAATCCAACACATTCTTTCATTTTGTCATTTATACGAGCAGGCTTGTATAACTTGTTTGATGTGTGTGGATTCTGTTTAGTTTGATGTAGCTAAGGGAGATTTTATTAATGAGAGAGAATGAGGGAAATTATTACTCAATTATATCAAATAGAGGTTAAACAAAATAAAAGATAGATACACCCGTTTGTAAAAGACAAACTAGAATCATGAATCACATCTAAAACCCACTGCTAAGAACGAACTTTAATTTGGTTGAGAATTTTAGCACCATCTCAAAGTCACACATTTAAATGACAAAGCATTTTTAACCAACCATAAAGACCATAGAGTAGCGCATCACCAAATAGCCAACGTAGCTAGGCCAGGCAGTTTCTTTTTCTTATTGGATCTAACAAGGGATGGTAATGGTGCACTAGCATGAACCACGATGTAGGATAAGGGTGTTCAAAACCAATCGAAACCGACGTAACCGAAAATCGAACAAACCAAAAAAAAAACTGAAATTTTATATTGGATTGGTTCGGATATCGAATCCTCTTAATCAATCCGAACTAACTCAAATCGAACCGAACTTTTATATACACATACATTTTTCTTACAAAATTAACATTAAATTTATCATTTTTTAATCATTTTATAATGTAACATCATCTTAATATTATATATTATCATTTCATCATTTTTTAATCAATTCAAAATTAAATTTCAACATTTTCAATTTTATATTAGTGAAATTTATAATATATATTTTGTGTTATATCTTTAACGTTTTATTCAAATATCTAAATTTATATTTAATTTAGTTGACACAATCTCAAAACGAAAACTGATCCAAACCAAACCGAAAAATATTGGATAGGATTAATTCGGATTACTTCCGTAAACCAAACCTAAGCAAACCATAAGTAAATAAATTGATCGGATCGGATGATTTAAACCCTCAAAACCGATCCAAATTGGACCGTGAACACCCTAATGTAGGATGTGTAATCCGTTATGAAGATTGCTGAGGAACTTCTGAGAAAAGCTGGCATGGCATTTTAGATATGTGACAGGTAGAAAGTCTTGGAGTGGTTCAATTCCGAGTGAGGATATTCTTTATGGTGGTGTATGATTGTCAATATAGACCTTGTTTAGACAATAAGAATTGAAGACGTGTCTAATTTAATCAAGGTGAAGATTGTAGAATTTGCTTAAAATTGACCTTCTTGAAGTCCCACATTGCTTGGAGTAGCAAAGAGTTAGGAGGACGAAGACTATATAATGGACTTATGTCCATCGTGTTTACTTGCACCAGTCAAAAGCACATTAAGCTTGTATCGGACTTTTTTTATACTCTTGTATTAGAGTGTTGTGAGGTTTAGTTTAGTTATTTGCTTCGGTTTGTTTGGATTCTGTCAAATCTCACAACACTTTAAAAAAAAAGTCAGATGCTAACTTAATTCCGACCGGTGCAAAAAGACAACATGGACTTGAGTCCATTGTATAGTCTTCGGACTCCCAACCATTTGTTACTAAGCAATATGGGACTTTAAGAGTGTCAATTTTAATAAATCCCAACCGTTGAACCATAACATAGTTATCGACATCAATAATATGCCTCATCATAAGACTAACCTTAAGATGAAATTTTCCATGCAAGGATAACCAACAAAATATTTTAACCATGCTTATAGTCATGCCTTGCAAAAGAACCTTTGAAGCAAACACCAAGGTATATGGAAAATCAATTAGAAGATGAACTTGTGAATTTAAAAGCTCATAACCAAGCTTAGAAGAGTAAGAGTTACAATTACAATAGAGTCAAAGCCACTTATTGCCAGCATCCTGAAAATTCTTTACTAATGAAAGAATACTCAAGAGATCAGATAACGATCCTTCTTTCCAAGAAAATGAAGACCGCCTCCCGGGGAGATACCATTGCCAAAGCCCATATTCACAATATGCACCCATGTGTGACACCACGACATCCGATCTTGAAAAAAAGGAGAATAGCCGAGGGAAAAGAGACTTGAACCTTGGAAGACCAAGCCAAACATCTTACCAAAAACCGATAGAATCGCCTCTTCCAATTTTTAATTTCTAGAGAGATTCAAAGAAAATCAATTTTGTTCCGCCACTAAAATAACACCAGACCCCAGAAAGAAGATGGAGTGGTATAGCCCAAAGGCCAGTCTCCATAACAAGCTCAAAGGACAAAAACCCAATGAGCAACATCATTGCCTTATTAAGTCTCCACTTCAACTAAGCTAAGATGTTAAGGTTAACCCTGTTACACATGGCACATATGAAAAGCCACTATTTTTTTTTTGCCTCAAATTATTCATGCCAACCCGTTGAATATGCTGAATATGATTAATAACAGACAGCGACATCTTATATTTATTTATTTTTACCAGCAAACCAAAATTCATTAAAACTTGTGTGTGAATCAATTACGTATGGGTCATATTTTCTTAAAAAAACCTAAACGATTATTTTTAATTCAAGTTTCTAATATGAAACTGCATTAAATACTACCTATTGAAAAGTTTTGTTATTTGACTTAAGCAAAATTATCTCCTATAAAGTAGTTGTTGTACTAAAATTTTTTAGTATTAAAACATGAGTACCCGTGGGCCCCGACTGAAGGTATACTTCATTTATTTATTGTTTTCTTGGCTAACATGATTTAACACATTTCTCTTTGGTCCTTAAAAAATGATTTTCTTTTTACTTTGTTTTTATAACTTTTTCTTTTCCAGATAATGATGTGATATATAGTATTCTAATATTATTTTTGGGGCTCATACTATTCCAAGCAATGTTTTGTTTTCTTTTTTAAACAATTTCAATGTTCGATATAATGAACAATGCATGTCACACTTTCAAACAATATTTTAACTATATCGATATATAATTAGGTAACCAATATATGTATTGACTAATGACTACTTTTATATGAAAAATGTTTTCTGTATACCTAGTATGTATACAACCTATTTAATCTCTTAATTTAATATTTGTTAATATTAAAAAATAGAAAAATAAAATAAAAAATTTGATTTGACTAATTTTTTAATGTTTTCTGAAAGTCTACAAAATAAGTGCAATCTACATTTTTCTTCGCTTACCGGGACAGGAAACGTGATGATCCAAACTCCAGTCCTCATCAATGACAATTTATTAAGCCAGCCACATCCAAATTAAATTGATACAATAATTGTATCATAATAAAGAAATTAATTAGATTCAACATAACTTTTTTTTTAAAGAAAAGTAGATAGTATGTGGAAATTAGATACTATTGCACATTCCGATCTCATGTGGCTTATGTATGTATATCCTTCCAGTGCAAGACAAGTTGAACATTATTAATTTTTCATATCTTTCGTTTACTTTTTTAAATCCCAAAAGAAAGTGCAGAAAAGCACCAATATTTAACCAATAACGAATAATTCCATGCCATTATCCATTTCAACAGTTCCTTCCTTCTTTCATTGCAAAATCTAAATCGGCGGTATACAATTTAATACAGACATTATACATATTATTGATATGGAATAGAGAAAAAAATTAAATAAAAAAAAGAAGAAGAAGAAGAGAGAATGGAGAAGAATTAGTTTCGTACGGGCAAAAGTAATGTTTAAAAGTCATTCTAAAAGTTGAGACAAATGATTGAAAAACACATGCATATGCACATATATATAAAAATTAAATTCATTCGATTAGACTGGCTACGGCTAGGAACAAGCCGAAGAGATTTATTCTGATAAAAAAAGAAAGAAGATAAAGAAAAAGAGATTTCGCTTTTAATCATTTTTAAACAAATATATATTAAAATAGTTCATGACTTTGCATTTTATAGTTCATTTTAGTTCCTCACGGAATTAGTTATTTTAGTCCTTGACTTTCACTATCATCGATTTTTTTATCCCTGACTTTCACTATTATCAGTCATTTTAGTCGCTGACTATCAGGGACCAAAATGAATGATCGTATAATTTAGGACTAAAGTAACTTGCAAAATGCAAGTGAGGGACTAAAGTGACTTATTTGCACAATTCAAGGATTAAAGTGACTTATCCTCACAAAGTTAGAGACCGAAATGGTACATCACTCTTTTTTTAAATATTGGGAGATGGTTTTTTTGATAGCTTGTAACAATCCACCACATTCTTTCATTTTGTCATATATACGAGCAGGTATAACTTGTTTGATGTGTTTGGATTTTGTTTATTTTTATTTGCAAATGGAAAAAAATTTTACCATATAAATTCGGTTTTAAATATAAAATAAAAAAATGAAATTGTTTAAAATTGACATTCTTGAAGTCCCACGTTGCTTGGAGTAGCAATGTGTTGGGAGGATGACAACTATATAATGGACTTAACTCCATGGTGTTTACTTACACAAGTCGAAAGCCGATTAAGCTTGTATGCTCTAGTAAGAAGCACATAAAGCTAGTATCTGATTTTTCTACAGCGGTGTGAGCTTTAGTTTAAATATTTGCTTTAGTTGGTTTGGATCCTTTGGTGGGTTAGGTTACTCGGGTGTCTATTGAGCTTGGTACCCCAGGTTTAATAGGCACCCAAACCCCAAAGCATCCAAACAAACCGAAGCAAATAACTAGTTCAAACCTCACAACACTCTAATAGAAAAGGAGTAAACCTTCAAATTGGTCCCTGAGATTGTATAGAGAACAGAAGAAATGACAAGCATAGGCGTAACTTGACGGCAAACAAAAGACTTGCTTTGTCTCGGATAATGGAGAAGGGTGTTGTAAGATTATAGGATTGGATTTGAAATCGGTTCTAAATTCAATTGAGGCGTGTATCCACATTAAGAGGCCAAAGTACGAATGATTACTGCTTCACTTCGTGGTCAGCAGAATATGGATGAAACACAGCCTTGCCTGTGGGTGAGGAAGGGCTAATCATTTTAGAATAGGAATTCCATTCTATATATATAAGTTTTTTACCATCTTTCTTCCTCCTCCAATGCGGCGGCAAATGAATTCTTGCAGTCGACGAGATTGTATATACTAGCCTAATTTTGACCGGTACAAATAGACAACATGGACTTAAGTCCATTAAATAATCTTCGGTCTCCCAACCATATGCTACTAAGCAATGTGGGACTTTAAGAGTGTCAATTTTAAGCAATCTCAACCGTTGAACCATAATAAAGACTCCACCAAAGACGAATGAAGAAACAATTGCACATTAATGCTGCTGCAAACGACAGACCAACGGCGCTGAACAATAGCACATGAAAGAGCAAACGACACACACATAGTTATCAACATCAATAATATGCCTCATCATAAGACTAACTTTAGATGTAATTTTTCCATGCAAGGATAACCAACAAAATATTTTAACCATGCTAATAGTCATGCCTTACAAAAGAACCTTAGAAGAAAACACCAAGCTATATGGAAAATCAATTAGGGCAGGAACTTGTGAATTTAAAAGCTCATAACCAAGCTTAGGAGAGTAATAGTTACAATTACAAAAGAGCCAAAGCCACTTATTGCCAACATCCTGAAGATCAAAGAGATCAAGTAACAATCCTTCTTTCCAAGAAAATGAAGACCGCCTCCCAGGGAGATACCATTGCCAAAGCCCATATTCACAATATGCACCCATATATGGTACCACGACGTTCGATCTTGAAAAAAAGGAGAATAGCCGAGGGAAAAGAGACTTGAACCTCGGAAGACCAAGTCAAACATCTTACCAAAAATCGATAGAATCACCTCTTCATATTTTAATTTCTAGAGAGATTCAAAGAAAATCAATTTTGTTCAGCCACTAAAATAACATCAGACCCCAGAAAGAAGATGGAGTGGTATAGCACAAATGCCAGTCTCCATAACAAGCTCAAAGGACAAAAACTCAAGGAGGAACATCATTGCCTTGTTAAGTCTCCACTTCAACTAAGCTAAGAGGTTAAGGTTAACCCTGTTACACATGGCACACATGAAAAGCCACTATTTTTTTTACCTCAAATTATTCATACCAATCCGTTGAATCTGCCAAATATGATTGATAATAGACAACGGCATCTTATATTTATTTATTTTTACCAGCAAACCAAAATTCATTAAAACTTGTGTGTGAATCAACTGACGTATGGGTCATATTTTTTTTAAAAAAAATTAAGTGATTATTTTTAATTCAAGTTTCTAATATGAAACTGCACTAAATACTACACATTAAAAAAGTTTTGTTATTTAGCTGAAGCAAAATTGTCTCCTATAAAATAGTTGTTGTACCAAATTATTTCATTATTAAAACATGAGTACCTTAGGCCCCGACCGAAGGTATGCTGCATTTATTTATTTGTTTTCTTGGCTAACATGATTTAACACATTTCTTTTTGGTCCTTAAATAATGAATGTTTTTTTTACTTTGTTTTGCAGATAATGATGTGATATATAGTATTCCAATGTTATATTTGCGGCTCATAAAATTCCAAGCAATGTTTTGTTTTATTTTTTAAACAATTTCAATGTTCAATATAATGAACAATGTAGGTCACACTTTCAAGCAATATTTTAACTATATCGATAAATAATTAGGTAACCAATATATATATTGACTAATGACTGCTATTATATGAAAAATACTTTCTGTATACCTATTATTTATATAATCTATTTACTCTCTTAGTTTAAATATTTTTTAATGTTAAAAAATTAAAAAATAAAATAAAAAATTTAATTTAACTAATATTAAGTAGATTGTTAATGATTGCACACTATAATTGATGTATACGAATTATTATTGTTATTATATTGAGACATAGTATAGATGTTTTAAAAATCTAGCTATAAGCTATATATAGTACATGTTGATACAACTTTTCTTTCGAGTGCCTGATCAAAATTAATTCTTCTAGAACTCTTGTTTTTTTTAAAAAAAAAATAAATTATGAGTTTTTTTTAAAGTTTATGATAAAAATAAAATTAAAGAGTCAACTGTGCTAATTACTTATCCGGGTTAATATTTCAAGATTGGTGTGTATCAGCTCTATGGTCTATATTTCCTCTATTCGACTACGTTATTTATTTTTTTAAAATTTATGGAGTTCTGTTTGTATTCTTGTTAATAAATTACTTTATAAAAAATAAATTCTGAAAGTTTACAAAATAAGTGCAATCTACATTTTTTTCCGCTTAAAGGTACAACAATCGTGATGATCCAAACTCCAGTCCTCATCAATGACAATTTATTTAAGCCAGCCACATCCAAATTAAATTGATACAACAATAGTATAAGAATAACGAAATTAATTAGATTCGAAATAACTTTTTTTAAAGAAAAAAGTATATAGTATGTGAAAATTAGATATTATTGCACATTCTGATGTCACGTGGCTTATGTATGTATATCCTTCCGGTGCAAGATATGTTCAATATTATTAATTTTTCATATCTTTTGTTTATTTTTTAAATCCCAAAAGAAAGTGCAGAAAAGCACCAATATTCAACCAATAACGAATAATTCTATGGCATTTTCTATTTCAACCGTTCCTTCCTTCTTTCATTGTAATAGTGAAATTGAAACAAGAACCATAGCCATAACAATGGACATACTCATAGAAATGAGAGAAGGCAAAAGCCTCAGGATTGAGATTAACACCAATTGAATTAATTGATCAAAAGATGAAGTTTACAAGAGGAGAAATAAATTTATACAGCTAACTCAAACAACTACCCTAACTAATCTCTAACTAACTCCAACTATCTCTATTAGGTTGGTATAAAATTTAATACTCACACATTATACATATTGTTAATACAAAATAGAGAAAAATAGATTAAAAAAGAAGAAAAGAGAGAATAGAGAAGAATTAGTTTCTTGCCGGCAAAAGTAACGTGTAAAAGTCATTCTAAAAGTTCAGACAGATGATTGAGAAACACATGCATATGCACATATATATAAAAGTTAAATTCTTTCAATTAGACTAGCTACTGCTATGTACAAACAGAAGAGATTTTTGCTGATAAAAAAAAGGAAAGAAGGAAAAGAAAAAGAGATTTCGCTTTCAGTCATTTTTAAATATTGGGATATGGTTTTTTTCATAACTTGTAATTCCACCACATTCTTTCATTTTGTCATATATACGAGTAATGATTATGTTTAATTTTATTTGCAAATGGACAAGATTTTGACCATATAAATTGTCTAAAATATAAAATAAAAAAAATGATTTGTTTAAAATTGACACTTTTGAAGTCTCACATTGCTTTAAGTAGCAAAGAGAAGGGAGGACGAAGACTATATAATAGACTTTAAGTCCATGGTGTTTACTTGCACCCGTCGAAAACACATTAAGCTTGTATGCACGAGTTGAAATCACATAAAGCTTGTATTTGACATTTATTATTTTCTTTGGTTTGTTCGGTTCTTCTGGAGGTCTAGATTACTCGATGTCCTATTGGGCTTGGGTACCCCAGGTTTAATAGGTATCCAGGACACCTCGGCTCCCAGAACATCCAAACAAACCAAAGCAAATTCCGACCGGTTCAAGTAGACAACATGGACTTAGTCCATTATATAGTCTTCGGTCTCCCAACCATTTGCTACTAAGCAATGTGGGACTTTAAGAGTGTTAATTTTAAGCAATCCCAACCGTTAAACCATAACAAAGACTCCACCAAAGACAAGCACAGACCAACAAACGACGCTGAACAATAGTACATAAAAGAGCAAACGACACACACATAGTTATCAACATCAATAATATGCCTCATCATAAGACTAACTTTAGATGCAATTTTTCCATGCAAGACTGACCAACAAAATATTTTAACCATGTTTATAGCCATGCCTTGAAAAAGAACCTTAGAAGCAAACACCAAGGTATATGAAAAATCAATTAGGAGAGGAACTTGTGAATTTAAAAGCTCATAACCAAACTTAGGAGAGCAAGAGTTACAATTACAAAAGAGCCAAATCCACTTATTGCTAGCATCCTGAAAATTCTTTAATGATGAAAGAATACTCAATTGGCCAAATAACAATTCTTCTTTCTAAAAAAATGAAGACCGTCTCCCAGGAAGATACCATTGCCAAAGCCCATTTTCATAATATGCACCCATATGAGATACCACGACGTCCGATCTAGAAAAAAAAGGAGAATTTCCGAGAGAAAAGAGACTTGAATGTCTGAGGACCAAGCCAAACATCTTACAAAAAATCGATAGAATCATCTTTTCTAATTTTTAATTTCGAGAGAGATTAAAAAAAAATCAATTTTGTTCTGCCATTAAAATAACATCAGACCACCAGAAAGAAGATGGAGCGGTAGCTCTAAGGCCAGTCTCCATAACAAGCTCAAAGGACAAAAACCTAAGGAGCATCATTATTGCCTTGTTAAGTCTCCACTTCCACAAAGCTAAGAGGTTAAGATTAACCTGTTCCACATGGCACACATGAAAACCCACGTTTTTTTTTTGCCTCAAATTATTCTTGCCAACCTGATTAATCTGCTGAATATGATTGGCAGCCGACAACGACATCTTATATTTATTTATTTTTACTATTAAAACATGTGTGTGAATCAACTGACATATGGGTCATATTTTTTTAAAAAAATTTAGGCGATTATTTCTAATTCAAGTTTCTAATATGTAGCTGCACTAAATACTACATATTAAAAAAGTTGTTATTTGGCTGAAGGAAAATTGTCTCCTATAAAGTAGCCATTGTACCAAAATTTTTCATCATTAAAACATGAGTACCCGTAGGCCCCAAATGAAGGTATACTTGATTTATTTATCTGTTTTCTTGGCTGACATGATTTAACACATTTCTTTTTTATCTTAAATAATGAATGTTTCTCTGACTTTGTATTTATAACTTTTTCTTTTGCTGATAATGATGTGATAGATAGTATTCCAAAGTTATTTTTGTGGCCCATACAACTCCAAACAATGTTTTGTTTTGTTTTTTAAACAATTTCAGTGTTTGATATAATGAACAATGCAAGTCACACTTTTAAGCAATATTTTAACTATATCAATATATAATTAGGTAACCAATATATATTGACTAATGACTACTATTATATAAAAAATGTTTTCTGTATACCTATTATGTATACAACCTATTTACTATCTTAATTTAATATTTTTTTAATGTTAAAAAATTGAAAAAAAATAAAAAACTTAATTTGACTAATATTAAATAGATTGTAAATTAGTTGCACACTATAATGGTGTAAACGAATTATTACTGTTATTATATTGAGACATAGTATAGATGTTTTAAAACCTAGCTATAAGCTATATATATATAGTACATGTTGATACAACTTTTCTTTCAAGTGCGTGATCAAAATTAATTCTTCTAGCACTCTTTTAAATAAATAAATAAATAAATGATGAGTTTTTTTTTTTTAAATTCATGATAAAAATAAAATTAAAGAGTTAACTGTGCTAATTACTTATCCGGGTTAATATTTCAAGATTGGTATGTATCAACACTATGGTCTATTTTTCCTCTATTGGACTACGTTGTTTATTTTAAAGAAAATTATACATGGAGTCCTTTTTGGATTCTTGTTAATAAATTATTTTATAAATAGAACTTTTGAAAGTTTGCCCAATAAGTGCAATCTACATTTTTTTTTTCGCGTACAGGTATAGGAAATGTGATGATCCAAACTCCAGTCCTCATCAATAACAATTTATTTAAGCCAACCACATCCAAATTAAATTGATATAATAATAGTATCAGAATAACAAAATTAGTTAGATTGGAATTAACTTTTTTTAAAGAAAAAGTATATAGTTTGGAGAAATTAGATATTATTGCACATTCCGATCTCACGTGGCTTATGTTGTATATCCTTTCGGTGCAAGATAAGTTCAACGTTATTAATTTTCTATATCTTTCATGCATTCATATCACATGTACATGTCCCCAATTATGTCCTACCAATAGAATATCGTTACGTCATTAAAAATATTTTCTTTAATTTCAATCTTTAATTTTTTAATAGAATTTTTCAATAACGTAACGATATTTTATTAGTGAAACATGACTGTGGACATAATATAGGGACACATGATTTGAATCTATCTTTCATTACTTTTTTGAATCCCTAAAGAAAATAGAGTAAAGCACCAATATTCAACCAATAACGAATAATTCCATGGCATTATCCATTTCAACCGTTCCTTCCTTCTTTCACTGTAAAATCTAAACTGGCGGTATACAATTTAATACACATGCATATTCTAAAAGTTTTGTGCGGGCAAAAGTAACGTGTAAAAGTCATTCTAAAAGTTCAGGCAAATGATTGAGAAACACATGCATATTCACATATATATAAAAATTAAATTCATTAGATTAGACTAGCTACTACTAGGGACAAACAAAAGAGATTTCTGCGGATAGAAAAAGAGAAGGAAAAGAAAAAGAGATTTCGCTTTCGATTATTTTTATATACTCGGATATGGTTTTTTCATAGCTTGTAACAATCCACTACATTCTTTCATTTTTGTCATATATATCAGCAAACTTGTATAACTTGTTTGATGTGTGTGGACTGTGTGTACTTTTATTTGCAAATGGACAAGATTTTGACCATATAAATTTTGTTTTAAATATAAAATAATAAAATGAAATACTAAACATGCAACATGAATTACAAGATTAGAAAATAGACCTCTTCATTTCCTTTAAAAATTAGTCCAGATTTATACTCTCGTTTAATTTGATGTAGCTAGGGGCCTACTCTTTCTAGCAAATTTGTTGCCCTGCATATTTGACATGGACTCTTATTTATTTTAATCAGCAATCTAGGGAGATTTTATTAATGAGAGAGAATTAGGGAAATACTTACTCAATTATATCAAATAGAGTTTGAACAATATAAAAGAGAGATACACTAATTTGCAAAAGACAATCTAGAATCATGAAACACATCTAAAACCCACTCCTAAGAACGAACTTTAATTTGATCAAGAATTTTAGTACCATCTCAAAGTCATACATTTAAACACCAAAGTATTTCTAGCCAACCATAATGACCTCAGTGTAGCGCATCACTAAATTGCCAGCCAGATAATTTCCTTTTCTTTTTGGATCTAACAATGGATTGTCATTGTGCATGAGCATGAACCACGATGTAGGATGTATAGTCTGTTACGTAGATTGCTAAGGAACTTATGAGAAAAGGTTGCATGGCATTAAAGTTGCACAAGAAATTTCATTGAGGTTTAGATATACGACAAGAAGAAAGTCTTGGAGTGGTTTAAGTCTAAGTGAGGATATTCTTTACGGTGGAGTATGATTGTGGGTATAGATGATTGCTTGTGAGAACAATAAGAGTAGAAGATGTGCCTAATTTAATCAAGGTGAAGAATGTTGGAATTGCTTAAATTGACACTTTCGAAGTCCCACATTGCCTGGAGTGGCAAAGAGTTGGGAGGACGTGACTATATAATGGACTTAAGTCCATGGTGCTTACTTGCACCAGTTGGAAGCATATTAAGCTTGTATTTGACTTTTCATACTCTTGTATCAGAGAGTTGTGAAATTTAGTTCAGTTATTTGCTTTGATGAGTGTGAGTGTACTAGACCGCACCCCAGGCCAAATAGGCACCCAGAGTCCTCGGCCTTAATACACCCGCACTCGCAAGGCAAATAATTGAATTAAAGCTCACAACACTCTAATACAAGATTATAAGAAAAGTCAAATACATGCTAATGAAGACCGCCTTCAAGGGAGATACCGTTGCCAAAGCTCATATTCACAATATGCACCCATATGAAATACCAAGGACCAAGCCAAACATCTTACCAAAAACTGATAGAATCACCTCTCCCAATTTTTAATTTCGAAAGAGATTAAAAAATAATCAATTTTGTTCCACCACTAAAACTACACCAGACCACCAGAGAAGATGGAGTGGTAACCCAACGAGCACCATCATTGCCTTCTTTAAGTCTTCACTTCCACTATGCTAAGAGGTTAAGATTAACCCATCTCCACATGACACACATACAAACCCACAATTTTTTTCACCTCAAATTATTCTTGTCAACCCGTTGAATTTGCTGAATACGATTGATAACTGACAATGACATCTTATATTTATTTATTTTTACCAGCAAAAGAAAATTCATTAAAACATATGTGTGAATCAATTGGCATATGGGTCATATTATTTTAAACAAAATTAATCAATGATTTTTAATTCTAGCTTTTGATATATAGTTGCACTAAATACTACACATGGCATCTAACAGGTTGGTCGGATGGTTGAGGAGTAGCAAATCCTCGGCTCGAACCCATATAGACGCACTTTGACCTATCAAAAAAACTACACATGAAAAAAGCTTTGTTATTTGGCTGGAACAAAATTGTCTCCTATAAAGTTGTTGTTGTACCAAAGTATTTCATTGTTAAAACATGAGTACCTATAAGCCATGGCCGAAGAGTAGTTATATGATGGAGGGGTCTTGGCTCCCCAAAACTTTTTGTTTTTGTTGTTACTTTATATGTAATTTATCTAATGGTCTCTTAAATTTTTAATTTTGGCCCCCCAAATTTTTGAGATCAACGTTATTTTGACTCTCTAAATATTTGTGGCACTAATTTAGTTATTTAAATAATTTTTTTTATCATTTTAGTTCTTAAAATGGTCATAAAAATATCATTTTTTTATCCTCAAAGATGTTCATGTGGTTAACTTAGTCCTCTAGAGATTGATAATCCATCAAGTTGGGTCTCTTTCAATCTTTCAACAACTAAATTGATGACAAAAAAATTTTAACAATTAAATTAATGACACAAACATCTTTTAAGGATCAAAATAATGTTTTCCTCTAATTTGTTCATAATGATGTTTTAGCAAAAATGATAAAAATATTTCATTTTGTTGGGTAGCATATTATTTTTATTCACATGACAATAAATTTAAAATTATATATATATATATGTGTGTGTTTTTTATATACCTTATGTATCATCAAATTTTTTAAGAGATAACAACGTCTTAAAATGGATAAAAAGCTAGTAAAAACTAGAAAGCAAATTATTTGTATTAGTCTTACGTATCACGTCTCTATAACAATTACCGAGAGAGCATTTTCAACAACAAATAAAAAATTGTTAAGGAAAAACTTTGAAACAAAAAGGGGATAATAAATCTAACTAATAATTTAGTGATTTATATTGAAAATAAATTCATAATCATTCTAGGAAAGAGCAATTAGAAGAATTCGACTTCATAAAATACCGTCAAGATCAACTTTCTTAAATGAAATTAAATTTTTACTCATAATGTCTTAATTTTGCATTTTTTAATTAAATTTGATCATTTTAAATATCTATTATTTTATGTTATTGTTGTCTTCAATTATTCAACATTTTGTGAGAATCCTCAATTGGTGGGTTACTATCACTTATTCACTATAAAATGTGGCATTATACAATCCATATAAAATTTTTCAAATAGTAAATTTACAAAACTTTATCATCTAATGGACTTCAAAATTTGAAGTATGATATTACGGAATTCAAATGATGTGTAGTTAAATTATGTTCTTAATCATGTCCCACCAATAAAATATTATCACGTCATTAAAAAAAATTATTAGGAAATTGAAAATTAAAATTAAAGGAAATATTTTCAATGATGTGGCAATATTCTATTGGTGGGACATGATTGAGGACACGATTTGGGGACGAATCCGATATTACGCGAATTATGATAAACTTATTATTGCAAGTAATGAATACTCAACTTACATTAATATATTCTTAGAAGTGGTAAATATATTGTTATTATTATAACTTTTGAAATTATTGAAGAGATATTATTCATCTGACTAAGGAACTAGTCTATTTTTGTTAGGGGGCCAAATATTTAAATTAAATTTATTTATTAAATTAACATATTAAAAATAATTAATGATTAAAATAGTTTATAATAATTAATATTTATATAAAACATAAAATAAAGGTAAAAATTGAAAACCAGGATGAAAAACTTATAATTTTTACCTAAGAAAATTGAATCTAATGATGCTTTCTAGATTCAAATTAATTCATCTATAACTTATTCAGTAGTGAAACAACCAGCAATTTCTTTTTTAACATAAATAGTTAAGCTATATGCAAAATTTAGTCAATTGTATTCCTTTTAAAAAATTTATCATTTGTTTTCATTTTACCCATAACTACGGTAGATAAAATACATTATTATTGAAAAATCACAATCTAATTTTAGTCACATAAGTGGTAACCACAAAGAAAATGAACATGAAAAAGACGTAATACATTACTAATATAAGCAAGTTGTTAATTAATAATAATACACAGCAGTTTATTAGTTTAAACAATAACATAACACAAAAGAAAATTAAAAAAAATAAACTTTATAAATTACAACTAAAAAATATTAAAATTGCAAAACTTACCGTCAATAAAGAGACAAAGGCGCAATATTGTTGTAATGTTGAAACTTCAAAGCGATAAACAAATTAGGAAATTAGGAGAGCAATCAAACCAAGACGTAGATATCGAGTAAGGAGCTATGATTTACAAGCGCACTATGTTAGTATGTTCCAAAGTTAGAGAGCACAAAATAATATCAAGTTGAAATTTTGAGAGATTTGGTTTTAGCATTTTCGAAATTCATATATAGAGAGAAGAGGACAAGAGGCGGTTTGTTACCGTTTGAGAGCCAAAGTGAAAATTGTGAAACAACTGACTTTTTGAGTAAGTTTTACCATAATAATATATTATGTTATTATATAATAATTTTCAAATCTGAAACGTGTCTTCAAAAGTTATTTTAGGCATGTTTTTGGTATTATATATTACTATTATATATTATATCAAATATCAAATATAATATTTTCTAAATTTAAAACACATCTTCTAAAGTTATTTTAGGCATATTTTTATGCTATTATATATTATATTATTATATAATATCTTCCAAAATATAAAATACACATATGTTATTATAGTAATTTTGATAATCTTTACATTTTGGAGGGATTAATTTTTGTTATAAAATACGTTCGGTACACACCAAAAAAAAACTTTCAATAGGGAACCATCACAGAATATTTTTGGATAAGCCATTATAAAAAAATTATATATACATACAAACAAAAAAAAAATCTCAATGGAAGGCCAAGGCCCTCCATTACAACACTAGCATCCACCCGGCTTATGACACTAATAAATTATCTATTTACTTATCTGTGCATGTGTTTTATTTATTAATTTTAAGTATAAATAAATAAAAGTAATTAAAAAATTCTTTAAAAGGAATTATTTAATTAAATTAGAGAGTTTCTCGATATTTATTTAATTAAACAATACTAGTTTATTAAGAGAAAAGACTATTTTGATTATTAATTAATTTTTAATATATTAATTTTAATTTTAATTTTTTCTTTTATTTGACCCCAAAATTTTTAGTCTAGTCTCACCACTGTAGTAGACTATAGTATTCAACAGAATACTCGAAGAAAGTCTCCTAAGTCCTAACGCAGTTCCAGAATTGAAGAATTCATAATTCTTCAAGTCGATGTTTAATTCGAGTTTTTGTATTAAGTTTAAAAAAAACCTCTTAAATCGTAAAACAAATATTTTATAGTCTCACTAGAATCTATACCATCACAAATAACTTTCTTGTAGTTTTACCCCCAACACACCCTCCACCAAATTAATAATTAATATAACACTATGTGCGTTTTTTAAAGATTTAGAAAATAAAACATAATGGAGAAATAAAAAGGAAAATAATTTGAATTTATAGGATGTCAAGACATCTATCTATAGTAATATATAATATACATAATATGTATCTTGTATATAAAACTAAATTATTGTTGTAATCCTAATTTGTGACAATTTTTTACCTCACTCTATTTTTTACTTATTTGCATGCCCTATTTTTTTTGTTACACATTTTTAACAAATAATTGATACATACTCTATTTTTTAAATAACTCTTCAAAAATCACAACTCATTATCTATTTTCAATTTAATTTGGTCAAAATAATACTTTTGTCTTCTGACTTATTTTTTATTTTCAATTTCGTCCTCTAATTACTAAATCTCAAATTAGTTCTTTAACTTTTTGTTTTGTGTCAATTTCGTCTTTTTTTGTTAACTCCGTTAAAAAACTAACAAAAATATTCAAAACGACGTTGTTTTGAGGTAGGATTTAAACAAAAAAAATGACATGGTTCGGATAATGTTTTCATGATTTTCTTTTAGTTATTTAACAGAGTTAACAAAATATGACGAAATTAAAATAAAATGAAAAGTCATAGAACTAGTTTAAAATTTTTATTAGTTAGAGAAAAAAATAAAAATAAAATAAAATTAGAAGACGAAAATATTATTTTGGCCATTTAATTAGTTTAAATGTAGCATGAAATATAAACACTTGTTCACAGTAATAGCGTGGCAAACGGGTAATGGCTGATTGGTAAAATTTCTTTCATTAATTTTGACAAAAAAAAATAAAAATAAAAAATTGACTTTTAATGACAGTGGATCTTTATCTTTTTTTTTTGGTAAACTCAGTGGATCTTTATCTGTATTTTTTATTTTGTCAAGGATCTTTATCTGTGTATGAAACAGCCCGATTGACATATGTGCAAGCCTAGAAAAATAGTCCACACTAAACCCAAAAAGAAAAAAGTAGCCCACGTTTGAGAAAAAAAAAGAGATGAATACACAACTTATATAAATAAATTAAAGATGTCTGCCAAAAAAAATAAAGATAACTATTAAAAATTTATATAACAATTTCTTATAATGTGTTTACACAAATAAAAGATAGTAAATGACAAAATAAAATTTAAAACCACAACTAATGTCCCAGTTTTTAAGTTGATCAACGTATGAGTACATGTATATATGAGTACGGAATTTGATCCCTAATTATATTATTTTTCTATAAAAAATATAAGTAATATAAATCATTAAATTAAAACTTTTATTCCGTAATTATGACCGATGAAAATATTAAAAAAAAACAATGTTATTTTTATAACTTTCAATTAATCATTGAGCAAAGTTAATAAAAAATAACAAAATAAAAATAAAAATAAAAATAAAATGAAAATTATAAGACAGATTTCAAAAGCACTAATTTTTCCAATTAAAAACGAGTGATACATATACTATTATCTGATAAGTAAATAAATAAATATAAATATATTTAAATATATAAATATAAAAATAAAAAATTCAATGAAAAGTCAAGGTCGCGACGCGTAGCGTAGATAAGTAAAAACCCTAGAAAACACAGTGACACTATAGACTCAGAGTGAGTTTGGTAGTTCTTCTCTTGCGACAACGATCTCCGAGGGGGCTTCCCAGCCCTCTCTCTCTCTCTTCTCCAATTCAGGTATTTTCTTCTTCCGAACCCCTAAACTTTGTTGATCTTTTGCTGTTTTTTGTTTCGGATTTTATTTTCGATTTTCCTTCCTTGCTCCTTTTTCTTCTACTTCGATTCGAAAGCCGAGCTAGGCGTAGTTATTTCTGCTTCTTTATACGGACTTAGTGATTCGAGTGATACTGTTGTGCTGTGTTTAAGTTTGCTTGTTTTGCCTCTTAAATTCTTTTCCGGATCTTGTTCTACAGTAACAGTAGCATTGATGCCGTTCTTTTCAATTGTGGCTTGGGAGAAATTTCAATTTTCGTGAACGACTTCCACTATCGACTTCTAATTCCAATATCATACATTAAACAACCTATTTATTTATATTGGTATTTTATCATTGTTAGGAAAACCAACTTTATTTGATTATTTTTATGGGAAGGTTAGTTTCAATGCATTGCTGTTACATACGTAAGTTTTTTTTGCGCTGAGATTTCGGGTAGCTTCTGTCTTGTTTATGTATTAGATTTGGGCTTTCCAGGTGATTTGTCTTCACATGGAAGCATTGCCTGATTGACACCTTTTTCAGAAAGGAGTTGGAGTCTTCTGACTTTAGGGAGCTTGGAAATTTAGAGAGTGTCGGTGTGTTCTGTGTTTCATTTGATCACCATGATTGCCACAGAAACTATAATGCCTAGTACAAAGTTGAAGATCAAGTTCTCCACCAATAGGATAGAAGTTGATTCTGGACCAAAATGTGAGTTTGGACAGAAAGTGTCTCAAGTTGAGGAAAATCGGCGCGGTAATACAAATGAAAGTTCCCCTATACCAGATTCCAACAAGAGGGGACCACCTGGGAGTGTTGAGGGCCAAATAGAGAAAAGGCAAAAGATTGATCGGAAAGGGTCATCGCAGTGTGCTACAATCCTTAAGAGTTTAATATCTCATCCATATAGCTGGGTGTTTAGCAAGCCAGTAGATCCGGTAGCATTGAACATTCCAGATTACTTTACAATCATATCTCGACCAATGGATTTAGGCACAATTAAGTCCAAACTGGAGAAAAATATTTATTCTGGCATTGATGAGTTTGCAGCTGATGTCAGACTGACCTTTTCAAATGCTATGACATATAATCCCCCTAGCAATGATGTTCATTTGATGGCAAAGGAACTCAACAAAATATTTGACAGAAAATGGAAAGACATGGAAAAGAAATGGAAATGTGAAGATGAGCATGGGAAAAGCATGACTAGCACAATTAAGGAAAGTGTGAGAAAGAGTTGTAATGGAACCCATAACCTGCATAAAGAGACTCTGCCCAAAAAGATGCGAGTATTTGAACGCAATGGAATTCATAAGATTAGTTCATGTGCAGCAAAAGATGCTAAAGTAAGTATTGTTTTCTATGAGGGACAAAAGCCTTACTGTAATATGCAAATATACATATTTACTGGAATTAATGAAATTAATATTTCTGTCAACTTTATTCTCCATAGTCACCTTCTAATGGCCGCATTCATATTTTGTTTCTTTACGTACTTTTGAAAGATGTCATTTCTTTGGCATTGTTTTACTCATAGGTGGTGGCACCTAGAATATCACGGATTCCTTGCAAATTAATTGTGAAGGACTTGCCCAAAGGTATGATGCACTAAGAATACAGTATAGGTTTATGGCTCTGTAGAGGAGCTAATAGGTATAAGCTATGTATTCTATAGGCAGCAAAGGTAACCAAGATAGGGAACAGCCTTCTGGCTCTGTAAAGGCCTGTCCTCCATTGCCTCATGTCACAAAGTGTAGTGTTTGTGGTGATGTCACGTGCCGATGTGCAATTCTAAGCAATTCATCTCAAGTGTCATCAGGTAGTTAGACAATCCTTTTGTGGTTCCTCTGTTTAATGTGTCATTTGTTGCCTAATTGACTTATATTTGTGCATTGATTTAGATATATCTTCTGAAGGATCTGATGGAAGGGACCTAGTTGCATCTGGTGGTGATGCTTTGAGACAGGTGTTAACAATGATATTATTGATATCTGTTAGCAAAATTAGCTGTAACTTTTTGAAATTTCTTTTACTTATACATATCAGAAAACTTTTCATCTATTTCCAGGATTGCCTGATTAAATGTACATCACCGTTGCAGAGGAAAACCGATCCTGATTCTGACGGTGAGAAGAATTTGTGATATGTTCTACATCTTACTTTCATTCTTATTTAGTATACTTGATATTATGCCAAAAGGTTGTGAGTGCTTCGGATAGTGAACATGTATGTCCTAGTTCTCATCTTGTTACTCCTGCTACTGATGCCTCTTCTAGGGGAAATATGCTTGATGCTTCTTTGTCTTTCATGCTTCAGTTAACTGCTGCTGCTTTTTGTTCCATGAGTTGGTATGATGCTAATTACTTTTTCTTATTATTCTTTTAGTCTGGAGTACCCCTGTTTTGCCTGTACAGCTGTCACCTAAAAAGGCTCTTCGAGCTGCTATGCTTAAAAGCCGCTTTGCAGATACTATCTTGAAAGCACAACAAAAGACACTTCTTGAACATGTAAGGCTAATGTGAAGGGTGTCTTCATTGCAGTACTTCATTCTCTTGGTTTGAAAAAACGGTACATTTGAATGCAGTGTGGTTTCCTAACTTAATTTCATTGCTCTATTCAGGGTGATAAAGCTGATCCTCTAAAAATGCAGCTGGAAAAGGAGAGATTGGAAAGGATGCAGCGTGAAGGTGAATATAGTAATCTCTTACTTGGGAGGCAATTTGATTTGTATAGAATAGCTGTATTATTTTTAAATCTTTGTATTCCCATAAGTAGCATCATTTGTCTTGGTTCACTTCTTCCAGTGTACTTGATCTTTCTAAGAATGTGCTTCACATAATTTATTTTTGCCATCTGTGTTAAATGGTGCCATCCATGGATTGTGGAAAGCAAACATGCTTTCTTGGATTACCTGTTTTAATTGATGCTTTATATTGGGATATATCTCAAATATTTTATGATTGTGGGTTGGTAGGCAGTAAGATGTTTTTGTGGATCATAATTCATGTGAACTTATCGATGTTTGGTTTTCCCTACTACTTTGCGTAAATTAATTACAATACTGTGTTATCGTATAAATTTTTGAAGTGGTATTATTAGTCGCGAATTGACATTTTATGTCATTTGTTATTGATCCATGTAGCCGACCCCACCTAGTGGGATAAGGCTTTGTTGTCGTTGTTATTGAAAATGGAACTCATGCTCGTCTAATCTTTCTCATTAGCATTGAGTTAATTTGATTTTGATGTGTATTGCATAGACAAATAATTTTACTTAATTATTATTTCGTTAAGAGATTCTTTAAATGACTTTCTCGTTGGGTTGAGGGGAGCCGTAATTTAATGTTATATGATTGTGATTCATGTTCATGTTTTTCCGCATGACAGAGAGAGCTAGGATTGAAGCCCAAATTAAAACTGCTGAAGCTACTGCTAGAGCAAGGGCTGAGGAAGAGTTGAGACAACGAAGAGAAAAGGAAAGAGAAGCTGCACGAGTTGCAATAGAGAAGGTTTTGTTTGTGTTATATATATATATATATTTTGTAACTTGAATTTTGTATAATTAACAAAATGTATTTTAACCCTGATGTTTTCTTTGTAGATGAAAAGTACTGTTGAGATAGAACATAATTTGGAGATTATTAAAGAACTCGAAAGTTTGAGTGGGTGCACGCTATCTTACAAGGCCCTAGGTGGTAGAAATGACTACAGGGTTCTAATGGAGACATTGGATGAACCTCAGTTTGAGAAGCCATTGGAGCGACTCGGTTTATTTATCAAGGATGATCATACTGCAGATGAAGATGAGGAGGTTTTGAACGCAAGTTGGGAAGAAGGGGAAATTTTAAATTGATACACATTGATTGATGTAGTTTTGCTAGTTGCTAGCTAGCTGGCTCTAACTGTTAATAGTATCTTGCAGACATGGAAATAGACAAATGAGACAATGATTGTAAATGCATATTGCTGTTGCTATGATATAAAGTCTATGATCATGTCAGCCATAATAGCATCATCTTTCTTTTATATGCTGTTTTTCTTTTACAATCTCGGAGCAGCAGCCTATGCAATTTATCGAATAAATTTATTCCTTGGTCTAAATTTAACTTGTGTAAAATAATAAATAAACGTAAGAAATTTAACTTGGTCCAATTTAAATGAAAGTATCAAATCGAATAATTTTAATATAAATCACTAACATAATACTTTTATTTTGTTATCTGCAACCTTAGTGAATATTACTGAACTAACTATCGTTTCAATCCATCCATAACTTCGTAAGATAAATTTGCTTTACTGTCCTTTAAAAAGTTACTTTATCCTTAATTATTTTTAATCCCAATTCATTTATTTTAATCATTAACTTTACAAAAATTAAAGTTTAGTTAAAAAGTCGTTTATTAATCCTTGACCTTATATATGTATATAACAATTACGTTAATATGCAAATAACAAATGAAATAAACTGCACAACCAATAAAAGTGAAACTTGTTAGAAAATGACTGATTAGATTCTGGTGCAAAATCAAGGGACAAATGATAATATTTTTGGTACAATTGAACTGAAAAAGAAAAACTAAAATATGCATGTTTGGTAAAATGTTGGTGGTGTGAAGCATCAAAATCGATTTTGGTTAATGAGCTAGCTGTTTAGTTATAAGTTAGAGGAAATTTAAAATTGATTTTGGTTAATGAGCTAGCTGTTTAGTTATAAGTTAGAGGAAATTTAAAATTGATTTTTACAAAAACAAGCGAGTTTTGCTTTCACGCTTAGTTAAAAATTTGACATTGTAATTTTACTCAAACATGTTTTTAAGTAAAAAAAAATTCAAACATAAGTTAGATTACTTTAAAAATTAATTTTACATAATTAATTATTTAAAATCACATTGATCTAGAGTAAATTCTATTATCGTTAAATTAAACACAACTTTAAACATTTCTTTTGAGAAAATATAAGACGCATTGTTGACATAAGATGTATTGCATTTCAGTTCTATATCTTTTGGGTTTTATTTTGGTCATGTATCTCTTATAAACATTTCATTTTGGTCCGACTGGACCAAAATAAAACCTTTATAAAACCAAAATATAACAAAAAAAGATATAGGACCAAAATAAAATGCGCATAAAAAATACAAGACCAAACCAAATTCGAGGAGGACAAACCTCTCCAATCCTAGAATGGTCATTTTGAAGAGCCTTGTTTAACTAACCAATTAGCAAAGTATTAGCCTACGGCAAAGCGTGTTAAGGTTCACAGAAGAAATAATAATTTACTATTTAATAAACAATCAAATCAACAAGTAATGTAATTTTGTTTTTCTTTGGGGAACAATCGCCGTCTTTTAAGTTAAGGGAAAATTTTAGGATTCAAGTTCCATTGGAACCGCCTCCAGTTTCCCAAGAAGCTTGTATATTTCGAAATGACTAATAGCTTGGCTTCTCAGATCTAATTCGAGAATTTATCATCAACAACACAATGCGGTATTTTCAAGTTCATTCGCTGAAATTCACTAGCTTATAGATTTAATGGTAAAAAATGAAATCGTAGTAGAAGAGCATTGGCGGTAGATTTAATCTATATAACAACAAATAAGCTAAATCACTATATTATTGAAGAAACATCTGAGTCAGAAACATTATCCAGTACACAAATCCGAAAACACTACCAAATTTGAGAAAAATTAAAGAGGCTTAGAACTAAGCTCAGCTACATGTTGGAGGCAAGACATGGCATGGAAGATGCCATTTTGATGACACAAGAAATGCACCTGCATCCTTCACTTGCTATTAGGTATGAAGAACACTATACAACGTATTTATTTTTAGCTCCCCTGTCAAGCTTCTTTGCATCCTCCTGGAGAAATTGCAAAACAAAAGAAAAAGAAATACGGTTAGTCAGTGATATAAAGTGTAACACAAATGCAAAAGTAAAAGATAGTTGTACTCACGTGAAATATAAAGCCAATTGTGTCGTTATAATCAAGAAACTCCTTCCACTGTTTACCAATGCTAACCTGCACAAGAAAATTTAATTTAGATGCTACTCAAGTTGCAGGAAGAATTTGAGAAAAGATTTAGACAGTCACAGTCACAGATTCTCATCCATAGAGAAAATTCAGTCCATGTTTGGTTTCTAGAGGAACAAACACGATGCACATTACGATAATTTATAAACAGTTACAACTTTTTTAGATATAAATCCCAATCATGTTTAACGGACAAACAATTTTTTGCTTCTTGTGAAAATACCTTCACTTTGAACAACAAACAAAACAGATACACACATGTAATCACGCAAAGCCGGCTTGGCAACTACAAGAGCAAATTATATATAGTATGATTATGCATTCTTCCTCCATATTTCTGACACGGCTCCCTTCTCCTACCAGAAGAACAACCACAAGAGCAAGCACACAAGGACCCTCATAAATAGAGAACAAAACTACAAACTATTAGGTATCACAGAAAGCACGAATTGGCCTCAATGGTTCTTTCATAAGAACTTCCTTCCTAGATATGCCATTGACAGAATAAGCAAATGGACCAAGGATCATCAACTTAAATAAGCAAATGGATTGTTGATAGAAAACCAAAAACACTTAAACTCCTTCCCTTCCTCTCCCTCCTATTGAAAAAATTATGTTACCTGAGCAGCCTCATTTGAGGCGTTTTTTGTCCAAAGAGCAATTTTTTCCTGCCTATTTCTGACATTGACGACTGCTCCACAAATTTCATCTCCGTGATCAAATTGTTCTCCAATCATTGCCAACAACTTAAGACAACAAGAAAAGAAGCATTATTAGACTTATCATCACAAAGCACAGCCCAAATAAGTGCCCTAATGTATTAACAACAATGATTCTAAAGCATACCGTATACAACCAACTGGTATCAGATTTTCCCTTTTGAAATGTCATAGTCCATTTCCCCCCATTAGCGCAGATAGGGTCCTCCCACTTAGGTTCAATTTTATACTTGAAGCAATGGAAATCCGCACCCACAGACAATTTGCTTGGATGGTGTATGTTATTGTAAATGCTGAATGAATCATAATAATAATAATAAAAAAATGGCAAGAACAATAATCAGTCAGTTGAAGGGAAAGAAAACAATCCAATTACCAAGAAAGCAGAGAAGAAGAACAAAGAAATGAAATGCGGGAAAGAATGGATTTCGATCAGACCCAGAAGGGCGAGAAAGGAGAAAAAGGGAAAAAGATTGAAGCTGGACCTCCAAAACTCCTCGACGGTGGCGAAGGTGTAGATGGGTCGGATAGAGCTGCCCCAATCGGCTTGCTTGGACTTGGCGGAAGGGTTGTCGAACCAGAAAGTCCATGAATTCTCGAGGGGGTGAGGCTGCCGGACGACGGCGGTGGCGGCTTTGGAAGTGGCGGAGGTACCGTCGTCTTCGAGGATCTCTCCCTCCTCGAGGTCAACGTCGTCGTTGGCAACCCTAGGGTTGTTGTTGGTGTTGATTTGATCGTCGGTGATGCTAGATTTTTGGGTATCTTCCACAGCCATTTTTGCTCTCACTTGTTTTCTTCCTCTCTGTCGATTCAGTGAGATGTGAATTTACTGATTCCTCGTTTTTAATCACCAACAACAACAACTCATGGGCTGGGTCACACTCACAAGGCTTCATCTATTAACCGCCTTATTAACCAAAAAAAATTAAAACTTCTTGAATTAAAATGGTTTTTTTAATTTTAATTTTAGAATTAAATAATTAGTTTGTGTTAATAAGATTATTGATTAAAAATTGTAATTTCAAAGAGTAAATTGATGTTATACTCAACAATCCATTGTTATTCTTACGCGTTTATTATTACTTTTATTTTAATAAAATATAAAATCTGTTTTTTTTGGGTACAAATACGGTATGGTTGATCAATTAAGAAGGATAATATTTTAGGTCCAAATTATTTAAAAAGTTGCAGTTAGTTAGAAGTGAGATATATGCATCATTATTCCACGAGAGGATTAGATGATATCCAAAAAAATACAGTATTCAATCGGCTTAAGAATAATCTTGGTACATAGGAAAAAAATCGCAAGGTGATATTCAAAAAAAGAAAAAAAAAAGAATCGCACGAGAGGATTAGATGAGATTTCTTCATTGATATAAGGGGTGCTTAATGGTGATTTTTTTTTAACGCAAACTGTTGCTTAATGGTGATTTTTTAAAGAAAAATTGCACATCATTAATCAGTTAAAATATCCTCTTATTTATCAATAAAGTCTATAATAGTAGATAGTCTGATTTTTTAAATAAAAATTATTTAACAGAGACGAAACTAACTTTGATGACAACAGTAGTCATATGAAGAATGCCATTGCTACTCACCTTAAAAAATGTTCTCCTATTTCTTTTTTATTTTTTCAAAAAATGATTTTGTGCATGTTTGTATCTTGGTGAATATGATCAAACTTACGAAAATTAGGTCGTATCCTTGGCTTTTACATGATATTATTATCAATTAATCATATTCCTCAACATGGTGCTTGGGAGTTCCATATTCTGCTCCATAGCCTTCCTTTGTCAGACTTTAATAAAGATAGCAGACAGTATGGTCTCTTAACAATATGAACAAGGATAAGCCTATATGAACTTATATGAACTAGAGACAAGCTTTGCTAGTTTGCATCCAGCTCCAAACGGAATTATCACAAAGCATCAGCAGCAGCACAAGAGACGCGCTATGACAGGAAATGTAAAATAACAAATAGTATTAGCAACACAAGCAATGCATGTATTATGATTAAATTATCAAGATTTTTTAACAGTGCCTTAGTTTTTAGCACTTATTAAGCAAATGCAATTAGACTCCGGGCATTGGATACTTAGCGGTAAGAGCTTCAACTTTCCTCCGCAACTCTGAAACCTTGCCAACCAAAGGAAATTCAGGAGAGGATACAAACTTCAAAAAATCTTGGAGCTTTGTTCCTGAGGCAGAACTTTTGGCTTCAAGGCTTATCTGCACACCCTCATGAATTAACTCTGCAATTAGTGCAAATTCTTTCTCACCAAGTCCTCTTGTTGTCATTGCAGGTGATCCGATGCGAATGCCTCCTGGCACTAAGGCACTCTTGTCACCTTTTGTAAATAAGCACAAGTCAGTGACAATGGGGAATAAATAAAAAGCAATAAAAAGCAAAAATGGTAAGCTATAAATGATACAGAAAAGCAATAGAGATGTCACCTGGCACTGAATTTTTGTTGAGGGTTATAAAAGCCATGTCAAGAATTTTCTCCACCCGAGCACCATCAATACCCTAAAGGAGGTGATGCTGATTAATATGATATATAGCCAGGCTACTAGAAAGGATCATCCATCAACATGCAAAATTATGTCATGTCACACACAAACATGCCAGTAATTTACGTTGTGCTGCAAGTTTATGAGAAAATTTGGCACTTCTACAAATATTTTTTTTATGATCGATTTTTTTTTGGGGGGGGGGGGGAGAGATAAGAGTAAAATAAGCAATTGTGCAACATAAGAAACGAAAAAGAAGAGCAAGAAATTTACAGATGGCCTCAAATCAACAAGAACCAGGTGATTATCACTACCACCAGAAACCAGTTTATATCCAAGCTCAGTTAACCGGTTGGCAAGAGCTCTACAGTTTGCTACCACCTGCAGGATGGTATATTTATGAGTGTCATAATTAGGAGAACAGCCTTATGCTCAACCCTAACCAATTATGGAAGAGGACGTTGATATACCTTGTTTTGGTAAATTTTAAATTCTGGAGATTGGGCATGCTTCAAGCAAACTGCTAGTCCTCCAATTGTATGGTTATGAGGACCCCCCTGGAAAATTCTGCACTTCATTAAATTCATAAACCAGGAAGAGATAAAGAAGATAAATGCATCTGACTCCATAAGCGAATCGGATCCACACACACCTTACACCTTCTCAATCAGAATAGTTAAAAGAAACTAATCAGAGGCCATTTGAAATTTACCTGTAGACCAGGGAAAACAGCATTGTTAATGGCTGACTCCAGATCAACCCCGTGCACAGTATCTTTCTTGAAGAATATCATACCACCTCTTGGCCCTCTCAGAGACTGGAGAAAAAAATCTAACGGATTAGTAAGTATTTAAGTTTAACAAATAAAATTACTTACTTTACAGTTTCAAGTAAACATAGCATAGCATAGCATAGCATTATGTTTTTTACAAAAATAAATGAATTTTCTTCTCACTTTCATTTTGAATGTAAAAATACAATGCGCGAAATAGAAATATCTCAAAGCAAACCTTATGGGTTGTGGTGGTCACAATATCACAAAACTCAAAGGGATTAGAAAGCACAGATGCAGCAACAAGTCCACTTATGTGAGCCATATCCATCATGAGAAAAGCACCTACTTCATCTGCAATCTTTTTCATGCATAAGATGTAATTAGCTTTTTGCCAAGAAAGAAAAATCACATATTGTAGAGAGATATTAGATCATAAGAAAGATACAATTTCACAAACACATAAGCAGAGAACATACTTTTCTCATGCGGGGATAGTCTATGTCTCGAGGATATGCACTAGCACCAGCAATAATGAGTTTAGGTCGAAAGATATTTGCATTTTCCTCCAGCTTATCATAATCAATAAGACCTAATATGATTCCAAATAGGGTTAATAAAATGAGCTAGCCTGCAAATGAAAACATGTCTGCAACAATTTTGATGACAAAACAAAAGCACCTGTTGATTCATCAAGACGATAAGGCATAGATTCAAAATAAATCGATGTGGCCGATACACGTCTTTTAGGAGTCATGAATCCATGAGACAAATGTCCACCATGAGGCAAGTCCAAACCCTGGTAACATACCAATATTCAATTAGAACAATCACATAATGAACTGTCATTTTGTAATTCTCCAAATTAAGTGAGTGGAAATAGTTTACCATTATTCGATCATGTGGTTTAAGAATTGCAGTGTATACTGCAAAATTCGCTGGGGAACCAGATAATGGTTGAACATTAACACCCCAATTATTTCTATCTACATGAAATGCAGCTAGTGCCCTTTCTTGACATAGGATTTCAAGCTCATCGATGTACTCATTGCCACCATAGTACCTACATGTATAAAGAGACTCTAATGAATGAAATTACAGTAGCCAACAAGGATGGAAAAAGAAAAGGCAACGAAAGAATTTACCTTTTACCCGGTAATCCTTCCGAGTACTTGTTTGTGAGGCATGAACCAACTGCTTCCATCACTGCTCTGGATGTGTAATTCTCAGAAGCAATAAGCTCAAGACTCCTAAATTGCCGGTCCTTTTCCTTGTCAATAATTGCATTAACCTCAGGATCAGCTTCACTCAAACCATAGTCCACAAAGCTACTTCCATCACCTGACATTTACAATTGCATGTAATTCCATATGCGAAAAAGATCATGCTTATTGCTCAGGGCACAAACTTAAATATTGGTATACTGAATTAAGGAATATATTGAACACCAAACCAGAAAAATATAGTACAGAAGGAAGTCTACATTATCATGAAAGAGATTTTCTCAACCATAAGTCAAATATACCGTCGTTGACATTGCCGTACTTCTATTACTTGATCTTAATGTTAACACCAAACTGAACATCATTTTTAAAACAATGTCCACATTATCAAGATATCTAGAATAAGAATATAAGGGGTGGGAAAGGAAGAATTGAGAACACCAAATACTCAAAAATGAAAAAAGGAGGCTATCTAGCTCACTAGGTTTATTGTTGTAATTTAGCAGTAGCGGTTGCATTTCATTGGTAGATACAAAACAAAATAGACCTCAAGCATGTTGCTTTCGAAGATTCAAATTTTGCTACGTACAACTTCGATATTTTAATGGTCTTTACTTTTCTGCACCCTCAAATTTTCAAAAGGAGGAAAAATAGTGGTCATTAGCACGTTACAATTTCTTAATCAGATGGTAAATTGCAGTTACCTCCAATTTTGGGAGCAGACACAGACAAAGATGATGGCCCCCCGGTGACTACACTTCCTTCAACATGAGATGCTTTGCATGGTTTCGTACTGTAGAACTTTACTTGAGGTATAAATCCATTACTTCCATACCCTTTAACAGCGAAATTCAGACCTTTGGTCCAAACAGGTTGCTGCAAAGAACCTGCCATAGCAACTCCAGCACACGCTTGCATCCTTGTCTTAAGAATTCACAGGCAAGTGTTGCACACCCTCCCTACATGGTTCATAACTCATTATACCATAAATTTACATTGACAGCTTACTAAATAGCATGCTATAGAAGTAACTGTAAAAAAACTGTAAAGAAAAAGAAAGAGATAACACAGTTTCCTGGCAAGTGAATAGCAGTCCTGAACAAACAAATGAACTACTCAAAGTGCTGCAACTCCTCAGCAAAATTAACATTTAAGGATAAATTAGCTTTAAACCTACAGCTAGAATAAATTTCTTCAAGCAAAATATAAATCTATTGATAATAAGTAAAGCGTGAATTCAGAGAGAAAATGACAGCCCTGTTTATGTTGCATTTAATGTAGTGACATTGTATTTTGTAATAATTATCTCCCACTTCACACTCTAAGGAACTGTACCTTACTATATGATTGGCATGCAGAGCATAGGCTCACGGAATTGACTTGAAACAAAAAGCTGGGATACAGTTCATACTGATAATTTCCCCAATGAACATTATCAGCAGCAGAACATGCAATTTTATAGACAACTCCAAAACATTAGAAGTTTGATTTCTAAAGCCAACATCCTCAGAAAGAAATACTGAAGCTTCGTGCTCCTATCTACTAGATAGTTCCTAGCATCTTATTCACTCACCCGGGAAAGTAGCTAAAACTCATTCTTGTACCAAACACTCCCTACAGGAAAAAGGTTTTTCTTTTGGGGATCTTAAAAAGGAGAAGAAACATCCGAGCAATACAGTTAATGGTTTTTCAGCATAAGCAATTTGTTTCTACACTTATGTAGCTTCATATTTCAACCAAGGGAAGCTACTAAAAACTCAAACGTCTCAAAAACAGAAAACATGAGAACAAAGAGCAGAGGCAGTACCAAAGCAGAGTCGAAGGGGATGGAGAGGGACCAAGAGGAAGACGAAGGGCTCTGGTGGTTTCAGCGGCGGTGCCGGACGTCACTCTAAGCAAAGCGAAGCTGTACCAGAACAGAGAACACGGAGCAGAGATTACTTAATCATATATCGCCCTCGGGTTGGGTTTATAGGGTTTTGGTTTGGCTTAAGTTTGTGAAACTAAAAAAACAAAGCTTAAAATACCTTGCATCTATATGAAATTAACGACGTTAGTTGTCATTTATTTCCAGACTAAAATGATACCGCATTGAATATGCTTTAATCTAAAAAGGGATGACAACCAATACCGTTAATGCCATGTAAATACCACATATGCAATTCGGTCAACTAGACTAACGAATTGAAGAGTCTAACGTCGGTCCAAAAAATAAACGTAAAGGACCAAATTGAGACAAAATAAACATAACTAACAAAACATAAAGGAACAAATGTGTATTTTAGCCCAAAACAAATAAGGAAGTATAAAAAAAAAAAAGACATTTTTATTTCTAGTAAATTAATTTGTCCAAAAAAAAATCCAGTAAATTAAAATTCACCATTTTTTTGTTTCACCATTTCTTTTTTGGTTTCACCAGTTTTTAAATTTGGTCCTTGTAATTCTTTTATTTCTAGTTTGTCCTTTTATTTCTGTTTTGGATTTGTTCAGATTTTTTACTTTTTTAAACAAAAATCAAAATTGTAGTATTGGCGCAACCCTAATCCAAGCTTCTTCTAAATTAAAATCAGATGAATGATGGATGAGGGCGGCGCTGCAGCGATTCGTGAGAGGTTTGGGTTGCGTGACAGCGTGAGTTACTTTGACAAAGAGTGAGTGCGTGAGTTAAGTTTAGAGTAATAGATTTTTTTTTTTTATAAAATTAGAGGTAGGGTTATATATTCCAGAAAAAAAAATCAATAATAAATAAACTGACAGAGGGACGGCAGATTTATCCGTTTAACCCGTAGGTTAATCGCATGTCCGTTTAAGCCCGCAAATTAAATACTCTTTATTTTTAATAGTCCAAATCTGTCCACCCTATAAATCGGTTCGCAAGTCTCAATCCGTCTACCCAATTCTACCTGCAACCATAATGACACACATTTTGCCCGTTTTATTTACTGAGTTATTGTTGATTTTAATGTTATCTATAATCTATAATGCTCTCAGAAAATTGGTTTTCATTGGATCAATAATAAGAGGTTTCATTTCGCCTTCTTTTTGTTAAAAAAAAAACTATTTCTAACAAGTTTGTTTTACTTGTTTTTAATTGAAGTCTGATTGATGTTCTAAATGGATGAAGTATGATTATTATTTTTTTCAGCATATTTTAAAATTAAAATAAATAATACGAACGCAAAATTAGAAGGTTGGCTACATAACGGATTGTGTTGTTCTCTTGAGAAGTTTATCAATATTTTTGTTTTCTGGTGAAAGTTTATCATTACTTTGATCTTTACTTATTTATTTTTTGGTACATAACCTATTATTTATTTTTAAAATATAATGATTAATTAATTATTCACTTAATTATTTAAAATACAAATAAAAACTATATATAAATTAGGGATGTGAGCATGGATTGGATTTCTCATCCAATCTAAATTAGTTTTTTAGTTCAGTTTTAAAATTACGTCTATTTTATCTTTTGTAAACAGTTTGAATTTTATTAAATAAGTTTCAAATCGATTTTAAACCGGTTTCTATTCAAAATCTGATTTTAAATATGGTTTACAACCGATTTTTAACTCATATTACACCCAAACCGGTTTCAAAATTCGGTTTTAAGCCCCTTTTACACCCAAACCGATTACAAAACTAGTTTTTGACAATTTCTACATACAAACCAATTCAAAAACTGGTTTTTAAGTACTTTCAAACCCAAACCAATTTTGCCAAGAGCTTGTAGCTCAAGTGGTATAAGGAAAAACTCATTGAGCTGAAGGTGTGGGGTTCAATCTCCGGTGGAGTATAATTAGGAATAGATTTTAAGAGTAGTGTAGTGTAGGGGTTATGTCTTTGGCCAATAAAAAAAAAACCAAACCAATTTCAAAATCTGGTTTTTAACCCCTTTTACTCCTAAATAAGTTTCAAAACCATTTTTAAATTCATTTTTAGACCAAAAACTAAAAACATCCGGTTTAAAAACTGATTTTGCATGTAAAATCCAGTTTTTAAGCTGCTTATAAAAAAACAAAAATCCAGTTTAAAACTTATTTTTCATACAAAATCCAGTTTAAACTGGTTTTAATCATGTTTTGCATATAAAATGCGATTTTAAAACTAGTTTTGTATGAAAAATATTTGAATTAAACTTATTTGAAATAAATTATATTTATTATCATGATTAAAACACTATACACAATAATTTTTAAAAAGTAACTTACATATTATATATGTAAAGTAAATAAAGGTGTGTACATGAATCAGGATCTTTATTAGTAATAATATTCAAATATGTAGGTTGTTTTTTGGAAAAAAAAATATGTAGGTTATTATTATTATTATTGTTATTATTATATTGACTTAAAAGTAAAGTAAGAATTATGAAAATTTTAGAGAAAAGAATTAATTTAGTCCTTTAAAAATTTAATTTTCACCAATTGAGTCTCCCAAAATTTTGACACCAAATTAATCCCTCAAAAATTAAAAAAAAAAGTCTCAAATTAATCTTTTAAAGATTAAAATACTACCAAGTTAGTCCCTCAAATTAGGCATAAAAAATTTTGTAGGGACTAATTTGATGATAAAATTTTTTGAGGGAACAAATTGATATTTTTTTCAATATTTTATTATTGTAAATAATAACAATCTTTAATATCTTTATTATTGTAATTACTTTTTTTGTAATTACTATTTATAAATAAAAAATTACCACTCATACACGCAGAGGATCGTAGGAATAAATGATATATTAAATGAGGAAATTTTTTATGTTATTATTTATAAAAAAAAAATTACAACTATTATACATGTAGATACATACAGAGACATAATTATAAATGACAACAACATTGTTCAATTTATTCGAAATTGATGTGATCATCTGCTGCCCTTTTGGCAATACTTTGCTTCTCGTGAGTGTCAGTTGACGGAGGAGTAGGGAGAACTGGAGAAGAATCATGTGAATAATTTTTTGGTTTCAAATAGTTTTTTTGGATTTTTGTAAAGATTAAATGGACTGAATATTTTAAATCCGAATTTTTTTAATGGGTTGGGTCAAAATCCAAATTATTTAAATTGAATTTTTTATTGGTTTGGGTGGTATGGATTGAATATGGATGTAGTTAAGTTTTGCCCACCCTTATTATAAATACATGTACTTTGAGATGCAAATAAAATAGAATGTTCAATGTTCAATAAACAAATGTAATGAAAATGAAAATAATACTTAAAATTATGTTACATTTTATTTTAGGTTTTGTTTTTGCATGGAATAGATGTAAACTAAGGTTTATTTATAATATGTTTGGATTAAATTTTTAAAATTGATTTTGAGCGGAATTGATTTTGTTAATTGATTATGAATAGAATTGGTTTTGAGCAAAATCAAAAGTAACAAATAGTTGTTTCTCACCGAGACACCGAACTATAATTTTCTATTCAGAATCAATTCTGATGTAGGGTTATAAAACATAATTTATTTATCTTTTTCAGAATTAATCATGAATGAATCCAAACTATGATTTGATATTGAGAAAAGCCAATCCAAACATACACTTAGTGTCAATTTATCTATGTTAACGTGATTTGACGTGATTCAACGCCAATTCAAACGCACCCTTAACAAACTGAAAAAGGACACAGATATTTTACTACCCAGATTTTCCATTTTCAACTAGACAACGAGAGAAAGTTAACTCCATCCACATAAACGATTCGCCGATGTATCGCATAATTCTTCTTCCATTAAAACGGGTCAAACAAGTTGCCAATCCTAGAACAGTAGAACCGAATTATATTCGCTTCTTTAAAAAAGGCATCACATCTCAACCATACACTGTGCTTCAATTACATAAGCTGACCCTGGACATATTCTTTCTTCGCAGAGGTAGATAGTTCATATTTATCCATTTCCTTCGTTAATCCTTGTCCTTCGAAAAAAAAAAAATTATTCCTATTTATTTATTCATTTATGTTTTAAAAGTAATATTAATTGCAATTTTATTTATTCTAACCTTATATTTAATTGAGTATTAATTAATATTCTATTATTGAACCAATAAAACTATGAGAAATAAAGGGTAACTAGAGACTTTAAAAATTATTTTGATGAAAACAACAATAATGATTGCACTCCTTAATAAGCGTATTTTACCTTCAAGTAAATAGATAAATAGGAAGAGTGATAGTATTCTATATATATAACATTAAGATTGTCAAATTAGCATTTATCATCATATTCATTATTCAGATCGACCAGCGACAGAATTTCAGGTGTAATTTACAGACTCCACGACCAAATTATTTCATTGCACGGTAATTTAGTTATCCAATGGTATTCTCTACTCTGTCTTAGAAGATAGGAGGAAAACAAGGAGAAGGAAGTTGCGCTCTGATGGTTATCAAGTGACAAAATAAAACATGATGAACATGTATTTCATTCGACATGCGAAAAACCCCCGCCACTTTCAGCTCGTGTCCTACAAAAGAATTAGTTATGGGAATCAGAAAAGAACTACAACAAAGTAAAGCTCATTAAGCATAGGCTATTAACCATCCCAATAACCAAAAACATACAATCTAATGTGGACGGACACACGCAAAAGAAAAAAAAAGAAAAAAAAAGGACATGCATGAGACAATAGTGCCTCGTATGGAGATCAAAAGGATCATGTAAGCAACATTTAGCAATGAACATTACGACGAAGAAATGCAACTAATGCTGAACCAGTGCCACTCCAAATTGACCTTGTGAACCGCGAACCATCTTTTATAGGTTCTAGCAATTGGATTCTTTAAGGGAATTTGAACCCACAAATTGCAAAAGTTATATAAAAACTAAGATCATTGAGCCCGCTGAAGACAATTTCTAGTGGGAAATGATTTGCTAACAGGACAATATATGTTGCGAGTAATATATGCAAATAATATAGATGAATGCCATGGAAGGGGAAAAAAAAATTGATAATATAATAATGTCAAGAGTTCAATACTTACTTGTGGTCAGAAGGATTTGGCATAAGCTCATAAACAATAGTTGCAACGAGGTCCCTTTTTAACTATAAAATAGATCAAGAAAGTTAATAATTTGACTAATTTATAAACAACCAGTAACCTTGAAGTTAGCAGTTAAGGTACCTGAGTGGCTTCTCCCTTAAAGCCAATATAGTGTATCTTTGTTGTGTCAGCGCCAAAGTTCTCAGGAAAGTGCAACGTAATATTTGCCACACTTTGAAATTTAGAATACCTAATCGAAGAGAAAAAATACATTAAAAAACCTGCATGACAAGACACACGAAAACTCCAATGACTGAAAGCATTAGTATCTTCAATTAGTAATACCAATTACCAAAACAGTGTGGGAATATACTCTACATCAATACCAAGCAGGAAAAACATTGCATACATGTATTACTGCCTTACTGAATATTTTGCAACATTTTCAGGCATAAGTGTTTGTAGACAAGGACAAAGTGAAGGACTAACAAAAATGAGAAGTGGGTGATAATTACCTTGTCTGATATTCCAATAATCCTTGCATGTTCTCAGCCAACTCCCATTCCTAAAAAAAGAAACCTTGTTCACAAAAGTTTGCTGAAAAAATTCCCTGAAAACCTTAAAAGAAACTATACCTGAATGGCTTGCATGCTTTGTGCATCTGAAAAGTCAATGCCATCTCGATTGATGAACCTAATTTAAGTTGTAAATCGCCTTTTGTGTAAGAGAGTATTTGCACAATCAAATTAAGTTATAGCAATTGAATGTTAAATTTTAGCAATTAATATTCAATTATTTAGTTTATATAATGTTTCTGTTGGAAGTCCCACATTGGCTAGTGATATGGCCATCATTGAATTTATAAGGGTGTGGCAATCCTCATCCTACAAGCTAGCTTTTGGGAGTGAATTAGGCCCAAACCCAAAATTGTAAAAGTTTCCAAAGTAAAATTGTGAAACAACAACATTCATGTTATACTCAGTTTTTGTCAAAGCCTTAAAAACCAAAAACTATAGTTGCAGAGGTAGGTACTTTTCTCAGAACTTAAAACAACTATTTTCAGGAATGGGAGACATGAGTTACTCATTAAAGAATTCAATCAAACCCATAAAAGCTGCTTCAAAACTATAGCAACTTACGCTCTCATCTTGGAAGGACTTGTTCCATCAGCTCCACCAACTATGGATATGCTCTTAATCTTCACATCAGAAGTAAACCTATCTCAACAGAAGCAAAACAAGTTCAGTAAGAACTTAAAGGACTGGCATTCTAAATAGAAAATGGAAAATGTTACAGGTTGACAACATAAAGGAAAAGTTTTACTGTGAAAGGAAAGCATAATTCAAGACATTCAAACACTGAGGGAAGAAAATAATGACAAGGAAAGGAAAATACGGAAAGTGTACACCAGACAGAATAAAAAAGACAATTAGAAGTTAGCAGGAATTTAGGTGGTTAGGAAGGTTTGTTGGGCAAAGAGTTAACTAAAAGGAACTCTACAGGCCAAGGAAAGTATCCTTTGGAGAAAATCAATCTGAACAGAGCACATTACTCTGTTGTAACTTTTAAGGGGAATGCATTAACATAAATCTTCTTTTATCTCGCTTTCACTCTAATCTTTTTTCTTAAATTCTCAATCTCCCTAAGTTTGCAACACACGAGCGCACATGCACCTTTTCTTATTATGTTATTGAATGAGATTAACAGACAATTTACAGATTTAAGGAATACAGACAACGAAAAATGGTCTCTGATTCCTGGAACTTAAAGAGACAAGAGCACAATGTTATTGAGAAAATATATACGTCTTTTACTTTCAACATCAAAAGCATATGTCATTAGAATTATAATATACTTCAATCCAATTTTAAACAAAACGAGTTTTATTTCATAATAAAGGGCAGGGTACATCAATATTCCGTTTGACAATTCATATCCCCAAAAACACCAACCGTATAAACCTTCCACTGCAAAGAGCCATATATTTAGAATTTTAGATATCATAGAGGTGGGTAAGATATAAGTATTCAACTGTCTCAATATCTTAAAGGCAGGTAGTTTCAGTCTCACACTTCATGCATGCAAGGTAAGCAGCTACACCATACACTCATTTCAAACCTAGATTATTCCATTATACTACAAAAGTTTCTTTAAACCACCTTAGTTTTCGAAAAAAAGGTGCAATACTTGTCTCCCCAAAACCAATATTTAGAACATGGTGGTGCTCATTGAAAATAATGAAAAAATGACAAGAAATAGGTAGCAAATTTGTGTTATAATAAAATGGAAATTAGAAGACAAAATTAATCATAATTAGCAGGGTGACATTAAAATCAAAATTCACTGTTACATGTCCAAATAACTTATGTTGACAAGATTATAATAACTTAAATCTTTAAAAAGTACTTAAGCTGTAGTAGAGGAATAACTGAACAAATAATACTACCAAAAAACACACAGATAATTATGAGATGTTATGGAAGTGAAAAGATTTCTTGGCCTTCTACGTCACTAAATGGAAGTTGTCTGAAAAAACTAAAATAAAGGTGTAACAAATATAATGCTAAATGGACAGAATTCCACGCTATACTCTATATGCCATGAATCAGAACATATGAAATAACAAGGGATCAGAGAAAAGCAGCTGATTAAAATAGTAAAACACATACAACATAGCAGATTATATGTTTGGATAGGCTTCTAACGAAGTGCCTATTGATGCTGAAGTTGTCATATGTCATGGATAGGCTATCTCCACATAAATTTTAAATGTCAGCTTCTCAAATATGTTTCCCTATCTGAACTTTTCCATTAACCGTCTCTATAACTTATTTGAGGAGCTGGCATTTAAAGTATACATAAAAACAGCTTATGAAACACGACAAATTCTAATTCTACAACCTGAGAAGCCTATTCAAAGAGGCTCTAAAGCTAGAGTTCAGCTTGTTATCAGCAGAAAAAGGTGTCACTGTGTCAGACATAGCAACTTACGGAATGAATACAAGTAACTCGGGATCACCCTCATTGCTTTCCAAGTGCTCCTGTTGAATCCAAGAGGATAAATTATCACAGGTTAAATACCAGATTGCAGAAACAACGAATCTTAAAATTAAATTGGATTGTTTAACGTATTACCCCAGAAGAATTCAGACGGTCTTCCCAAGCTTTAAAAACTGACTTAACACTGCCTTGAGTCGCCTCATTCAAAGCAGATACCTGAACAGTATTTTACATTTATAATCTTATTCTCTTTTATTCGTTAAAAAAAAATGAAAATCCAAGGAACACAGAAATTTGCATTTCGTAAGCATTCACAGTGAAGTTCAAGCATGATGCAATGCAAATAAACCTAAATAACAACATCCGCAACGTGATTTGTCCACTACTACACAAGGAATGGATTTTGAATTGGAGAATACAGAATAATTAACCTTGTCACAATTTGATGAGAAAATCGAGAGAAAGAGAGAGAGAGACCTTGGAGAGGTCGATGTGTCTGTAGAGAGACCAGTCAGAGGAACAGTCATGGTCTTCGCAACTGTGGTCATGCAAACACGCCATCTTCTTCGCTCTCTTCTTCACTCGCTTCAGCGACGCAAATGAAGAAATCCTTCGATTCTTTTCTTCTCTTCCATTTGGGTTTACACGCCAACACCTCATCATTAAAACGACACACCCCAATTCCCCTTGCTTCCTGAGGTAAACGACAAGCGTATCAATAAAATACTTTAGTTAATTATAATTTTTCTACATATAGTACTATTATTATGTCATTGTTTTATATATTTTTGTGGGTTAAAAACATTATAGTCTTATGTATTTTGTTGTGTGCACTTTAGTAACATTTTTTTTTTTGGTAAAGTTTAGCACAAAAAGTCCCTATATTTTTTTTTTGTACATACAAGGGGCCAAAAGTCTTGCCCTTGTATTTTTACAACGTGCATTTTAATACAAAGTTACATTTAATGATGGTTTGAACTATTACTAACTTTAAAAAATAATACCGCTAATTTGAATAAAAATTGTCAATATATATAATTTTTTTTTGTAATAGAATACATGTTTAAAAGTGCAAGGAACTATAATATATATTTTAAAAATTTAAATACTAAAATATGTACAAGATAAAATTTGAAGAAATAAAATGTTTTAACCCCAATTTTGTTGTCACACACAACATATATAATTAATTCAGAATCAAATAAATAAGTTATATATAACTCAAATTCAGTCACTTGTTATTAAGTTTAATTTTTAGTTAGAATTCAATTTATATGGTTTATCAATCAATTATGCTTAGCTGAGATAAAAATAAGTCATACTCTAAATTTAGTTTATATCAGATTCTGAAAATGTCAAACTTATTTATTAAATAGGATAGGTTAAGATTTGTTTAAAAGTGTTTTGTTAACCATTGTCAACAAAAAACAAATAATCTATAAATAATTTTTTTAATAAAAATTATAATTAATAAATATATATTTGTAGCATTAAATGCTATATTTTTTACTCATAAATTTATATTTATAAGTTATTTAACTATTGCCTTCGGAGGCTTACAGTAATAGTTAACAAAATTCTTTTTAAAAATATAATATAATTAATTAAACCTATTAAATTTTTGGTCATCCAAAATGTCCTTTAAATCTAATAGGTCAATCTATAATAATAATATTATTTTATATATTATTATTATCATTTTCTGAAAATTTTGATGTCATGTTTTATATATTCATTCAGTATAAAGTTTTAACTCGTTAATATATATATATATATATGCCTATTAATCTATTTAGAAATCTATTTAGAAGTAAGCTATTATAAAATACTTTTTAGAATTTTTTTCAGAATAAGCTTTTGAACACATTTTTAAGTCTAGTAAGTTTTTCAAAATGACATGTTAAGACCATAAAAATAGCTTGTGACACATAACAAATTAGGTTCAAGTCACCAATAATTTAAAAGAAAAAATAAGCTAAACTCAACCCATATTTCTATAGCTAATTTCTAAAAAAAGATTCGTGTTGATTTCTAAGATTAAACACTCAATTAAACGTCTCATAATAATTTGAAACATGGGTGATGCGCCTGCAAATTAAACATTTTAAACATGTTCAAATTACTTTTACTTTATGCTACCAAACCCAATTGATAAAAGCTTTAGAATTTGTAGATAGTTTATTTAAGGGATTTGGATCCTCTATCTCATGTTTGTGAAAAATATTAAATTTTTTTATTAAATCTTTTTAAATTTTCTTTTTTATTTAATTTTGATAATTGTCATATATATATTTTTCATTTAGTATTTACTTTTTATAATGATAAATAGCAATTGTCAAAATTAAGTTGATAGAAGGATTTAGTAAGAGAATATAATATTTTCTATTTTTTTATTCATATTTTTCATATTATGAAAAAGATAGACCCAATAAATTTTTATAATAGATAATAGTGAGTCATTTTTATTTTTTTTCATAGGCTAAATATATATTATATAATAAAGAGTACTAGAAGTACTCAATTAATTACAAAATAAATATCAACATGAAACGTAATACAGAGGATCAATACACCAAGATAAAAATGGTAAACAATTTTTTCCTTTTGCGCACACCCACTTCTAAACTCTGACCTGTATCAAATCTATTACCTTAAATGTAGAAACAACCTCCTCCTTAAAAATACAATTATTACGTTGTAAACATATAGACCATAATATAGCCAATCAAATTAGAATACCATATTTTTACTTCATATTATTATTTTGTTGTGTGAGAAACATTACCATAAAAAATATAAAATTATTCAAATTTTTATTTAAGTACTAGTAGTAAGTTACAATTGATATGTCTCGAGTACTCTAATTGTCCCAATTTATCTGTTTATTTAAGTTATAGTACACAGAGTAAAAATTATAATCATTAATATTATTTTATCAAAATATTTTTGAACTCCTTATAATATTATCTATCTCACTTAATTTTATTAGTTAAATTAAATAGTAAAATATTAATTACTTTTCTAATTAAAGATAATGATAAAGTTAATAAAAGCTTCATAAAAAAATACTACATCCGGTCCTTTTTATTTGAAACATTAAACATGTTTTACACATATCAATAAAATATAATAAGTGATGTTTTTATTCAATTAATGATATGAGAAGATTATAAAATATCCATGTAGTTAATGCATCAACTTGTATGAAAAATTGTGAGTGCTCATAATAAATTGAGAGTAACAAAGTATTTTTACCATTTTCTAGCAATTAATATGTCTAAAAAAACTCATAAAATCTCTTATAAAAAAGAAAAAAAAAATCTCTTTTTGTCTGTAGACTGAAAATAATATGAGTGAACAAATTTTTTTTTCTACATATAGACAGGTGAAAAAGAACGAACGAGTGTTAAATACGAAACTGTTATACGAAGCAGGAAAACGGTAGAATAGCAAAAAAAACAAAAAAAAAAAAACCATTCCAACTATAGAACAATCAATATGCACGTTTTTGTTTGGGGAAAATTAATTAATACACATCGTTCTATCTACGCAAAGTAACTAGGAAGGTTATTGTTAAGCAACTGACACAAATTATAATTATTTTGTAAACTCGTTGGACATGTTCAAAACAATAAATTATGAAAAGAATAATTACAAATCATCCTAATTCAAGTTTTTAAAAATATTTTTAATTATCTATTAAAGAATATTTTTAATGTTTTTTATATTTTTAATATTAAAAGTGCATTTAATTTCATACTTTATATAGTATTAAGAAGATTATTAAGAGGATATAGCATTGCTCTTATGAAAAATCGGCAAGGATTCAATTTTGTTACTGGATTTTTTTTTCTTTTTTTTAAGTATATACTCCTTCCAGACTTATATATAATAAAAAAATCAAAGACTAATTTATGCATATTAAGAACCTGTTATTTATTACTTATTTTGTAAAATAATAACCTTTCAAATAAAAATATAATTTTAAAAGCTTTTAAGACGTTTGTTATACTTTTAAAAATAATAAAAAATAACTAAATTTTTACTTTTTATGAGAAGTTACTTTGAGTTGATTTGTCAAAATAATCAATTGTAGTAAAAAAAATAAAAGATTTAAAAAATTGTTCTTTTTATTTTAATCAAATATAAATAGTTTTTTTTATCATAATCAATTTAAAAAATTAGTTCTATGTTCATCTTCAAAATCAATTATTTTTAAGCAATAATATTTAATTTTCTTGGTTTTATTCAAAAAATAAATTCTAATTACTAAAATATCCTTTATGGTTTTTATTATAAAGTAACGTTATATTTATAATTTAAAATTAATTTGTCATTAAATAAATGATACAATAAAAATAATAACATTAAATAAAGAAAAATGATTAATAAAAATTACTTATATTTTTAAAATAAGTGATTTTTTTTTCTATATTTAAGTCTGAACGAAGTATCCAATACTATATATATATTTATATTATGCTCCAACAAAGAATTGGTTTTTAGTATTGGGTGAGAAAAAAGTTTTGTTTCGAGAGATTGTACTCCTCTGTTTTTTATAAAATATTTTTAATAAAAGGGTAAATTATACACCTATTTTTTTTTGAATTTTTGGAGTATTATATTGTCCTCCCGCATGTTTTTAAATATAACACATATTTCCTTTATATATTTCTAAAACTACAAAGTCTTTCCTTAAATGATAACGACGTCAACTTTTGTAGATCTTATTTATGAATAAATGATTTAATCTTTCATTAAAAAATAGAACAACTCTCTACCTCATCTTGAACCTTTTCAACCTGGTGAAACTCTTGCAACCTTGTGCCCCTTCTTCAACCCACGACCTCTTCAACCTTGCATCTTTCATTAAACCACGACCTCGCCACCATTTTTAAAGCTCATGACCCTTCTTCGACCAGACGACCTTCAAAACACTTCATCAACCCTGCAACATTTCCAAACTCTTCTTTGACTTTCTTCATCTTCACCACGTAAGATTTCTAATTTGGGACCACTTCATCTTCGCCTTGTCCAATAGGCATTTTCTAAGTGATCTTTTGACATTTTAGGCATGCTTTACTAATTAAACATTCTTTATTTTTAACTCTCAATTGTTTATTTTTGAAGTGAAAATTTGATTACTGTTTGATTTAGTGTAACTTTCCAAATTAAGAGTAAAATTGTCTTTTCATGATTATGAGGCCATGTGCAAATCACATATTTTTTTAAAATTTAACTGTCTTAACGTAAAGGGATGTCAGTGTAATGTAAACAAACTTTAGAGGAGGTCTGTGTTATGTTTAGAAATATGCAGGGGATAGTGTAATACTTCAAAAGTTCAGGGGAAGTCAATATAATTTACCCTTAATAAAATTACATGAGTGAAGCACTATATAGGTCTTTAAATTTGTAAAAAAAGTTCACACTGGTCTCTTAATTTACAAAAATAGTTTATATAGGTCATATAGTTTCACGAAGATTCATTTAGGTCATTGAGTTTGCGAGAGTAGTTCACTTATGTCCCTGAAATTATCAAATGTTATTCACTTAAGTCCCTAAGTCTACAAAAGTAGTTTACTTGGATCCCTGAAATTATCAAACTTTATAGACTAAAGTGAATAAATATTTGGTAATCTTAAGGACCTAAATGAACCTCCACGTAGCTTAAAAACTCATGTGAACTATTTTTACAAATTCAAGGATCTATGGTAACTTTTGTGCAACTCAGAGATCTATATGAACTATCCTTACAAACTCAATAATTATTTCAAAATTATAAATATCAATAAAAGTAAGTTTAATTATTTTTATTGATTCTCTATAAAGTTATATATATGACATACTAATTTTATTGGAATAATATGCTAATCAATTACAATAAGATAAAAGAAAAAGGCAATGTCTTTAATAATGATAAATAAAAAAATATTCCTTTTGGTCCAAAATATAAGTCACTTCTAACTGAATCACCGAAACTAAAGAATGGAAGCTAACTCATTAAATTTGTTTAAAAAATATAATTTTTTTTAACTATACCCCTAAATAAATGTATTAATAAATGTTTTCATTCAATTAATAACTTTTCTTTCTCTTATTCCACTATATTTCTCTCTCCATTATTAATTGAATCTTTAAAAAATGTAGAAGGGGTAGAAGTGAAAATTATTCATTATAAGTTAGTTGATGACCTATAATTAGGACCAAAGAATTCTTCTAGAATGCGACTTATATTTAGGACCAGAATAGTAAGAAATAAATACTACCTCCGGTCCTTTTTATAAGAGACAAAACGAAAAAAAAATCTGGTTCTTTTTATAAGAGATTTTGTGAGTTTTTAAGGCGTATTAATTGCTAAGGAAGGGTAAAAGTACTTTGTTACCCTCAATTTATTATGAGCACTAACAATTTTTCATAGTGGATGCATTAATTACATAGATATTTTAGTAATTTTCTCATATCATTAATTGAAAAGAACATCACTTATTATGTTTTATTGGTATGAGTAAAACTTGTCCAATGTTTATTGTAAACCCGAGGTAGTACTATATAAAAACTATAAAACATCTTATATAAAACAACACTAAAATCTTTTAAAAACATCTTATAAAAAAAATCAAAAGAATATTAATTTTAGTGATCTCTTAAAGAAAATTATGATTAATTTTCGACTCTCAAAATACTCCAAAAAGGAAATATTTAAAAGGCTAATGATGAACTCTTTTTATTGAAATAAAGTAGTTGTTCTTTATTATAAGAGTACTTAATTATATTTGATCCCAGTATAGATAAAATTTCACATGGACATACTTTAAACTAAAGTCATCTTCATTCTGATGATGTAAAAAAAACACACTAAACTCATTAATTGTACATGTGATTGTTTTGAGAGCAATAATGTATAGTATGTTAGTAATTAATAATTAACATCATGAGTTGACCGGCAACTAACCAGCACATAAACTTGTACAGGTGGCATTTCTTGCTGATATATATAATATATATAATTATGGAACAATTCTATCTACTGCTGAATAATTTAACTTAAAACCAACGTGCTTATATGCATGCGTTATATAGTTCGAAATGAATTATTAATTTTTGTTTTTGTTGGTAGAAAAGAATCATAAGTTTTGTTGAATATTCTTATATGTTCATGACGCAATATAGTTGAAATAATGGTTTCTTCTCTTTTAAGGTCCTTGCAATATCTTTAGACGCGTCAAAATTTGTCACTACTTGATCAATAGTCAATATACATCTGATCTTTGGGAACAAACCAGGTAATAAATAGCAAAGATATCACTATGTTAATTTTTATTTATTTTTCCTTCGTATGTTAAATCCTCTTTAGACGTTTCAAAGTTCAGATATATATATATATAAGTAACCTATTAATAATAAATTTGTATTGAAAGTATATAGTATTTAATGTTATGAAGTTAAAGTCAATATTATCATCAATGTAAATTTTTTATTAATAAATTACTTAATCATTGCCCTTAGAACATTGATTTTTTCAATCTTTTTATGGTTTCAAACTCTATCATCTCCGAAATAAAAGTTGTGTTAAATCAATAGTTAAATCATTTGTCTTGAGCCACTAAATCATTTGAGAAATAAGTTTTTTTTTATACAATAAAAAATAACTTTTTAGCACTGTATATATAAAGAAGTATAGTAGAAAATACATATATAATCATTTTTTGAAGTGTAGATTATTTTTTTTTTTTTTTACACTAAAGATATCATCCGAGCGATACAAAACGAACAACCTATTTTGAATAATAGATATTACTAAAGTATATAAATTTTGTCTAAATCGGTAAAGACCAAGATCATCGGGATTCAAATGAGACAATTACATATATTATTATTATTTTAATGATTCATATAGATGATCTTTCTATTTATAAGGATCAAAACTAACAACTTTTTTATTAAGCACATATATTATTATTGTAGCAAGTTATTACGAATAAAAATAAACTCTTAAAAAAGTTTGTACATGTTAGAATGAGCTTGTACATTATAAAAATGATACTTTGCATTTTATATTGGGTTTTTTTAATCTATTATTGTACATGTTAAGAACTAAAGATTAAAAAAAGATCACATTATTAATAGTATGTTAAACATAATCTTATTAAATTTTTCTTTTTTTAAGAAAATTTTTTTACCTTTAATTTTAAAATCTATGCAATATTTCACCCGTTAGAAAAATCTTTTTATATACTCCCTTTTTCTTTATACATAAGACCCTCTAAAAAAAAGCACAAAAATTAAAAAAATTAGTATATTTAAAAAAAATCATTAAATTTTTTTAGGAATTTATCTTCATTTCCATACTTAGCCTTTAATTATTAAAACTAACAGTATTACTTTCTTTCCACTCAATTAGTTTTTTCCAATTATGATAAGAGAGAATTTCTCACTCGTCAACCTATTATATTTATTGTCTTTAAATCACATAAAGTGATTAAATAAATAAAGGCAATTTAATAAAAAAATTTAAATCTGCACAAAATTTCAAATAGATTCTTATAAAAATGGGCAAATAATTTTTTTTAGAAGATCTTATAAATAGCAACATAACGAGTATTATATTACTTCTAAGATAGATTTATTTTGATCTATTCTCGTTAGAGAGAAAAAAATAATAAATTCATTCATGTTTTTTTTTTTCATATTTGTTATATTATTTATTATGTTAGGAGAGAGATATATAAACCTAACACAATGATATACTAAGATTCATCATTATTAGTGTAGGACTACCTATGTAACATCTTGTTATTGTATTGTCTTCATCTCTTTTATAATATGATGACATAGATTATAGATATAATAAAAAAAGAGAGAATATTATTATAAATAAATAAAAATAAAAATATTCTTTTCTGTCAAATTTTTTTTTTCATCCCTATTTTCTTTTGTTCATCCCACTTCTTTTCTTAGATCCAAACATTGGCTAAGAAAAGTATTCGAAATATTGCGCTGAACTTTACATATACCAAGTTCCCAATTATATATGCAACTAATAATTTATTAATAATCTCTAGGCCTACGATGTTGTTTTTTATTTAGTAACAGTCTAGTTCAACCGTAAGCATGCTGCATTTTATCAGAGATTTATATTATATAATCAGCCAGTCCTCCTGTTACATTGTTTTCATCCGAAGCGATATTTATGAAAAAAAAAAAAACCAGATAAGAATTACAAGCTGTAAATGAGTAGTTTTTATTTTTTAAAAAAAGTATTATTGCTTGTACTCTGATTTTAATAATTTTTTTCACTGTTTTTGCTCATAAAAAAATGTATGACACACATATGGTGTTTTCTTTAATTTTAAAAAAATAAATTGTGAAAAACGTTGTCTTTTCACAATTCTAAAATATAATATTTATAGTTACTTTTTCTTTTAATAAGTGCATTTTTGTAAATTCAATTTATTTATTTTTTTACTCTATATATATTCTGATAGGCAGATGCAAAGAGTGTAAGACGTGGTGAGAAGAAGATTAAGGAATATGGTTTTCTCTGAAGCAGCAGGATCTGAAATGTTTAGTGTTGTTGAGCTGATGAAGAGAGAAAAGCTCCTCACTTCAATTCCTGAACGCTATGTTCAAATTGAACCTTCAGCTTTCCATGATCACACCCTTTCTCATTCAATCCCAACCATTAATCTCAAAAACTTGATTCATGGAGATGCTATTGAACTACACAACATGGATTCTGCTTGTAGGGATTGGGGTTTCTTTCAGGTAATTCATTATATATATATATGTCACCTTCAATATAACACTAACAGTGATGACTGTTATTAGAAAACTTGATGATTAAATTAAATGTGCAGTTGGTGGAGAATGGAATAAGTCCACAATTGCTGGAAACGCTGAAAGATGAGATTGAAGAATTCTTCAAGCTTCCGTTGCAAGAAAAGATGAATTACAAGATAAGGGAAGGTGATGTTGAAGGCTACGGATCTGTGATCCTATCAGAGGATCAAAAGCTCAATTGGGGTGATAGGTTTTTTATGGTAACCAACCCTCTCACCATCAGAAAACCACATCTTTTCCCAGAGCTCCCTTCATCACTCAGGTATACATATATATCTTACAAAATCAGGTTGGTGTAACTCTCCTAAAAAACTAACTCACAAGTAAAAAGTTGCATAAGATCTTATAAAGGCTATCCTAGCTCTTATCCTAGGTAACGTGAGACCTTTTCTCTCAATAATATACCTATACCTGTCTGATCTTAAAATTATTGTAACCATTCCATTCAGGTATTTAATTTACATATACATATGCAGGAGTATTTTAGAATCATACATAAAGGAAGTGCAGAATGTTGGCATGAGAGTATTGGGATTGGTGGGAAAAGCCCTGAAGATGAAAGAGTGGGAAGAGTTTAAGGATGGGATGCAAACAGTGAGGATGACATGTACCCTGCATGTCCAAAACCAGAGCAAGTAATGGGGTTCAATGCTCATACAGATGCAGCAGGAATCACCATCCTTAACCAAGTCAATGGAGTCCATGGTCTCCAGATTAAGAAAGATGGCATTTGGATCCCTGTGAACATCAGATCAGATGCTCTTGTTGTCAATGTTGGGGACATTGTACAGGTTTAATTTGTTATCAATCACGTGCTTTTCTAACTTCTCTGACTTTGAGATTACTCATGATCTTCACTCACTGGATACAACTTGTTTTTAAAAAAGTTATAAAATAGTAAGGGTTAACATCATTACAAAAACGAGATAAATAAAAAATTTCGAAAAAGAAAAAATAAATAAATAATACCTTTATGTGAGTTTTGGATGATTTTGGACCTGACCTTAAAGATTCAGTGATTTTGGAATAATAAGAGTACTAGACAAAATAGGGTATTAAAAAGATACACAGGATCTAGAATATATAGAATGTAGTTATATATATTTACGGTTTAAATATGTTTTTCGCTCCTAAAAAATAAAAAAATTAGAATTTAAGACCTTAAAAAAGTTTTTTAGAATTTAAGTCCTTAAACGAGTGATTTGAGTCCTTAAATCAGTATTTTTCAAGGATTTAAATTATTATTTTTCTATTTTTTAGCGACGAAAAACATATTTAAACCTATTTTTAAATATGTTGACAGATGTTTAAATCCTAATCTCACTAATAGAAATTTTTTTATTGAAAGTAAAGGGATCAAAAAGGGCTACTCGACTCTATACGGGTTGACCCGTTAGAGTAACAGATTCTTTTGGTATGGGCTAAAAAACTCACGCTTATTTAGGACTTTATTTTTTATAGACAGCCCTATGCGGGTTGTAGCCTTTTTTTTAGATGACCCATTTAAAAAAAGGCACGGTCTACCCGGACTTGAATTCTAAGTACCCAAACACACTCATTTTATTGATATACTCAGACTGGTTCTAACAGACTAGCCTATTTTACCAGCTACTTGGAATGGACTACGTTCACTATAAAAATATTAGTTTTCAACTGTTAGTTAGAAGATACTCTTTATAAAGAACTCTAGTAACTTAAATTTTGAGTTTTTCAAAAACAAAAAAAGGATGAGATATAGTAAAATACAATAATCTCATAATATTACTACATTTTTTAAAAGTGAAGGGGTGATTTGCCACACTTAAGTATACTTTGGTCCAGGGACGGATCCAGAAATATTTGATGGGAGGCTAGTTTTTTTTATTGAAGGAAAAAATTTAAAATGATAATAATAAGAATTATTAAACATATAGAGAATTTAAAAGCAAAGAGAAAAAATTTTAAATTTTTTTTGAGAAAAAAACAACACTAATTGTTGAGTATAAAAATAGTAGAAGAACAAGAACAAATGAAAAATTAGAAAAAAACAGGAAATAATAAATGAAAAGAAGAAATGAAAAAAAAAAAGAAGAAAAAGAGAAGAAAAACACAAATTCCCAAGTTCTACGAGGAACTTGATGCTGAATTCTAGCAAAATCGACCACTGGACTACACAAAGTTTACCTGTCTAATACACGAACTATGTTATATATAATGTTATTCCTTGGGGAAGGGGGCCAAGGCTCCCTTGCCCCCTTTGAGTCCGTCCCTGCTTAGGTTCATCGTTGCCTTTCTCATACATAACCATTTAAAGGTGGAGAATAGGTCAAACCAATTGACATGTGCCAAAGTGAGTCAAATATTAGATCATGTCTAAACCAACCATACTTATTTGTCGAACAAGCTAATTTTATGACAATTATACAGAATATGTTTAGGCCTAATTGATCAGCCCATTCAAAAGATAGCAACTTTAAAAAAATTCTATATTACTGAGAAAAAAATTAATTTGATCTTCTAAATGATATTAACTTGACAAGTTAATATTTAGAGAGCTAAAAAGATAAAAAAAATTTTATTATTTGATTATTTGATTTGAGAATGGGAATTTTCCGAAATTAAAATGGTTATTTTGTTTTCTGGAAAACAACAAATTAAGAAATCAATTTTGAAGTTCTGCATACATATATTGAGTTTGATTTAAAATTCAATATAAAGAATTGAGTGAATGTTGGAATATATGCAGATTATGAGCAACGGGGCATACAAAAGTGCAGAACACAGGGCAACAGTGAATTCAGAAAAAGAAAGGATCTCAATTGCAATGTTCTTTCTCCCACAGCTTCAATATGAGATTGGACCTGCAATTAGCCTCACAAATCCAGAAAATAATAATCCTCCTCTGTTCAAAAGGATTGAGATGGAGAAATATGTCAAAGATTACTTCACTTCTAAGACTAATGGAAATTATTTGGAGCAATTGAAAATCACAGATGAAAAAATTATCAACACTAGTTCTGTTTAATTAGCGTCTGCAATATATTTAAGCAATAACAAAGGAGCCCTCACTCATAGTTCGAATAAGTGTGGCTAGTCTTAAATGTATACGTGTAATAATATTGTATGTCTGACCAATATCATAGCAAAATAACAAGTGCTGGGAATTATTATATTGTTGATGAATAATTATGTTGTCTATGGACAATCCACATCTTCTCACTTTTCACTACTGCCAGTCAAATCTCCTTTATAATTTTGTATATGTTTAAATATATTTTTGGTTTTTTATTTTACACTCATTTAGATTTTAGTTTTTATAATTTAAAAATTTTGGTTTTGGTTCTCACATTTAGGGGTAGGGTAGGAATGGGTCATACCGTCTGTTAAGGGTCTATGACCTAGTCAATTTAAAGTTTAGCTCGGCTTGATATATTTATTTAAAATGTTAGGTTTAGACTTTTTAAAAGACCTATTTAAATAAACAGGTTAGACTTAAACATTTTTTTAAAAAAACACTTTTTGAATTTGTCGGGTCGGCCCAATTAAATAATTAATTTTTTTATAATTTATATTTATTTATTTGTAAAATTATAATACAAATATAATAGTAAAAAAATATAATGTATAAAGTATATTATTACTTTTTTCTTAAAAGACATAATAATTTTTTTTTTAAATTTTATTAATAGTATGCCTTTTGGCTCGTTAATCCGTTCTCTATTAGTTATTTGTTTATTGGTCTGTTAAATTTGAATGGCTAGTGTTATTTAAAATCCTTAATGTTTAATAAGCTACTAAATATACTATTAGACATGCTAGTCTTTAAAAAGACTAAACTAAGCCTAAAAAATTGGCCTATATTAAATCAAAGGCATAAGTTTAGGCTTTAATTATATAGTAAATAAGACCTATTTAACTTTCGACTTACCTATTCCCAACCCTACTCACACTTTCATTTCAAGAAAAAATTAATGAGTGTTGTTATTTTGCTATGATTACATAGACTAACTCCTTAACGAAATATAATTGCGAAGACTAAAATCAAGATATTAAATAAATTTAAGGTCTAAAATTTTGGTTTTCATGATTCATTTAATTTTTAGACCTTATACTTCACACTTAAATAACTTTTAATTCTTATTTTAATTTAAAATATTCTTCTATCAACCATGTAAATAATAAAACTTAAAGCCAATAATATATTTTAAAAGTATAATAACTTAAAGTATATTGAAAAAATAATTATTAAATAAAAGATAATATAATAATTTTTTTAATTGATCGAAAAGCGATATTCAAAATAAAAGATAAATAACAACTAATCAATAAAATATTTATGAAATAAATCCATCTTGAACTCTTTAAATAGAGACTCAAACACATAAAAAAATCAGCATCGAGAATCACACCAAAACCGAAAAGAAAAAATTCCTAGAAATCAAAATATGACAGGTACGTAACCCCAATTTAAGAAATTTTTTGTGCATACACATGTTATACTACATTTTGTTGAATACTCTCTCCAAACACACACTCACAGCACATGGACACTTTCTTCTCAAACCACCATAGCCAAATCTCCAAGATCATCAACCTTCACGCAATACCCAAGGAACCGATCTCTGCCACGTACCTTAACCCCCGCTCGACGCCGACTACACAGTCTTTGCCGTCAACGATACCGTAACCGCAAAACAGAATCACGCTCCAAATTATTAACATAACCGCTGAAACAGAGCCGTCATTGTCAGCTCGCGTCCGGTCTTGACACTGTCAACCACACGGGTTCGTCCTCTTCATCCCATTCCTTCTCCGGTACCATCGTCGTCACTGAGCCGCCGCCGCCGCCACGAGGTCGCTGTTCGCCGAAAGAATTAGATCCGCCGACGAACCCTGCAACGGAGTCCGCCACCACCACTTCTGTCTTCTTTCTTCCCTTGCGTGTCTCACTCTCCTTGGTTCCTATTCTCTCTCGCTATGGATTTGTTTTTTGGACGCCCTCTCGCTATGGATTTGGATCTGTAGTAGAAAATGTGTTTTTTCTTTTCTTTTCCTTCTTTTGGGCCATAATGGTAGCTAAAGGAGAGTATGAGATTAATATCGTCTCAATTGGAAGTGACACTATGATACTATCTTTTTATATGTATGAATCATAAATTTATATATTGAAAATGATGGTGTCACTCCCAATTTGAATTGTGCTAATCTCATCCACCGTCGCTAAGTGAGGGTGGAAGGGATTAGCACCATCCCTGTTGGGAGTGACACCATCTTTTTTAATATATATTAGGGATTAGCTAAAGGAACGGTAGAATTTCCAAAATTAGATGGTCTCAATCCCTCCCACCTTAAGTGAGGTTTGAACTATATTAGGATTTTATTTTGTTCTTCTTAGTTTTTTTTTGGTGCTTGACCAAAAAAAAGTTTTTTTGGTGATGCTTGTCTTGAGTGTGGTTTGTGATTTTTATAATTGATAATATATTAAGATACAAGTGATGATATATTGTTGAAATAATCATAAAATAAAGTTAATTCTTTATAATTAATTATTCCGAAAACCAAAACAAAATTTTCTTTTAAAAGAATAACTTAAGTAGAGTGACATTTTTGTCAAAACCCATTCTTTTATCAATTTTACTTAAAATCTTAGACTAATATTTTCACCTTTTGAATTAAGAAGGGTTGTAACGACATTTTCGTCAAAACACATATTTTTAAGGTTTTCTTATATAAATTTTGGTGACGACTTCTTTGTTTTTAATTTATGGTTGTGATATATATATATATATATATTGAATTCAAATGATACCAAGGTGTCGGTTCTTAAATAACACTACACGTGACTTTTTATAAAAAATAAATTTTGTCGATCCAACCAATCCGATAACGCATATTCATAGTTGATCTACATTGTATAAACTTTCAATATATAAATTGGTTGGATCGGCGAAATTCATTTTTTTATAAAAAGTTATATCTGGTGTCATTTAAGAACTTTAACACCTTAGTGTTATTTGAACTCAACTATATTTATTGCTTAACCTATATAATTAAAAATAAATAAATAATATTATATGCAATAATAAATACTTTTATGATTATTACATGTAATGTGTATAGGTAATTTGTTTAAAATGTTTAAAAATAAATATTACTAAGAATGTATTTATAAGACTAAAATACTAGACAATATATTTTCAAACCTTAAACTATATATAATAATTTAAACCTAAATAAATGTGAAATATATAAGGAAAAAAAATATTTAAACCTTTTTTTAATTTGAGATTACAACCCACACCATTTCCACCATAAATATTCCCCCACGCATAGGCTTAATCTTCTCCATGGAAAATAATTATGTTATCTTAGGCCTAAAAATGGTGTAAAAAACTAGAAAAAATAAAAAAAATAAAGGTAGTAATAAACTAACCAAGCAGTAGTCAACACGCGAAATTAGGACGGTTAATAGTAGTAACAAACTTCACGAAAAAAAGCAGAGTATCTGAGTATGTATTATTTGTATCCTTCGAGATGCATTGTTAATAGAAATACATTCTCGAGATCAAAATAGCAGCAATTCATTCATTCATGGTTGATAACAATATATATCTGTAAGTACCAAAATTATAAGACTAATGCAAGTAAGCATGCATCTAATCTAATTATAGGATAAACTCGTGTCTCTTCATTTCTTTTCAACCAATGCCTGTAACAAAAAAACAGATTCACTTTCCCAAATTGTCGTGCAAAAACTTCTCTTTTTACAATATTTTCACTTTTGCAGAGGGTTATGTCGTTGTGACATTGATACATTGATGAGTGTTTGATTTTACGTTTGAATTACCTAATTTAACGTGAATTTAAACACTCTGTCATTGACGTAGCACAGGGGTAGTCTGGTGACCCTCATTTTTGGAAGCTAAAAAGAACTTTTGGGATTTTGGCTCCACCAGTCCATCGTACGTTGTCGACCAAGTTCGAAGGTATATATAATAGCATCAGTTCAAATTAATTTCATTGTTACGTGATCATTTATTTAGTTCAAATTCAAATTATTTCAAGTTACTATGTTTTTTTTTTTATAATCAATTTCAAGTTACTATGTGATTGATTTTATTAACTATGTGGCTTAATTTTCTCAATTGTTCTGATTGGCACAATCTTCTCAACTAATTACATTTATCTCAATAATTGTTTTAATAAAAAAAAATATTTATGTAAGTTTTTATTTTGTGTATCTTAAGATAATTAGAAGTAGAAAATAAATTTAAAAAGTTACTCTAAGCAGCTTATTCGAATCATCAATTAAAAAAGTGTTTGCTTTTATTGTAACTATGATTTTCACTTTAATCAATTAAAAAATAATTATGTTTTTATTTGTCTTAATTCAGAATCATTTATTTTTAAGTTTAAACAAACTAAGTTATATATAAAAAAAATATCATTTACTATTATTTGTGAGAGATTTTTTTTTTGGCATGGGTTATATATTTCCTTTTCAAGTATTTATATAAGTTTTTATTTTGTGTATCTTAAGATAATTATTTGTGTATCAATTAAAAAAATATCATTTACTATTATTTGTGTATCTTAAGATAATTAGAAATAGAAAATAATATTTAAAAAGTTACTCTAAACTGCTTATTTGAATCATCAATTAAAAAAGTATTTGCTTTTATTGTAACTATGATTTTCATGGTAATCAATTAAAAAATAATTACTTTTTTATTCGTCTTAATATAGAATCATTTATTTTTAAGTTTAAACAAACTAAGTTATATATAAAAAAATATCTTTTACTATTATTTGTGAGAGATTTTTTTTTTTTTTGGCATGGGTTATATATTTCTTTTTCAATTTTTCTTGTGCTTTCTTCTTTAGTTTGTCTCACTTTCGAAGAAATTTCATGTAGCATATTTTTATATATATATATAATTTTGTTACCTTCTCTGAAAAGGGAATTTAATTTAATAATTTAATAATTTCATGTGGCTTAATTTTGTCAATTGTTCTGATTGGCACAATCTTCTCAACTAATTACATTTATCTCAATACTTATTTCAATAAAAAAAAGTATTTATATAAGTTTTTATTTTGTGTATCTTAAGATAATTAGAAGTAGAAAATAATATTTAAAAAATTACTCTGAGCTGCTTATTGGAATCATCAATTAAAAAAGTGTTTGTTTTTATTGTAACTATGAATTTCACTATGATCAATTAAAAAATAATTACTTTTTTATTCGTCTTAATTCAGTTTAAACAAATTAAGTTATATATAAAAAACTATCTTTTACTATTATTTGTGAGAGATTTTTTTTTTGGCATGGGGTATATATTTCCTTTTCAATTTTTCTTGTGCTTTCCTCTTTGGCTTATCTTCACTTTCGAAGAAATTTCATGTAGCATATTTTTTTTTTATATATAATTTTGTTACCTTCTCTGAAAAAGGAATTTAATTTAATAATTTAATGATTTGTTTTATAGTTTTGATAAATTCGTCTAATTTTCCATTTTCTATACCTTCCTTTTTTTTATTTCTTAAAAACAAATTGCATTTGTTTGTATACCAGAAAAGGAAAACTTACAGAAACAGAAAGCCACCAGACATAGTAATAGTAATTAATGATAACAAATACTATCCTTTTTTATTCTTGTTTTTTTGTACTCATTGTAGTCGATGTATATAATTGGTTAGGTATGTATGTTGAAAAAAATGATTACATCAGTTTGTGTAACAAAATATTTTAATGTATATAAATATGAGTGCAAAGTGAGTAAAAAAAAAATGAGTACTAGAATATTTTTTCATCCTTTTTATAAGAATGCTTTCTCTTTTAATGTATGAAAGAAAGATAAGAATTTAAATTTAAATTAATGACATTTCCCTTTTTGGATTGATAATAATGGTAGTAGTATTATTACTGTATGACAGCATGTAATTAACTATTGTTTCGCAATTGCCAGTTGATCAAAAACATTCTAGAGACTCTTTTCTCAAGCTATATATACCCCTATAGTCCTATCTCAAATTAAAAAAAAAAAAACAGCAGAGAATGTTGACGAAGGAAGATAATCAGCCAAGTGAATTGATCTTTTCTAACTAACTGAATTTTTTGTTTGTTTGTTTGTATTCTCACTCGTTTCTCTCCTCCTTTTGACGGATGCAGCCATGGGAAGCCAAAAGGTTCCTTTTCCGAAGCTATTCACTTTTGCGGATCATCTTGACGTGACGTTGATGATCATTGGCACCATTTGCGCCGCAGCTAATGGCTTAGCTCAACCAATCATGTCTCTCATTTTTGGGAAACTCATCAATACTTTTGGCTCCACCAATCAATCTCGTATTATGGATGAAGTTTCTAAGGTACGTAATTTTAGCCATTCTATACCACTACATTATAGTATTCAATTCGATGTTCTCTGTTTTTCTTTCTCTTTAATTTCTTATCTTACACTTGGAATTTCAGGTTGCATTGTTATTTGTTTACTTGGCTATTGGCTCTGGAATCGCCTCATTCCTACGTAACATTCTCACCTTCTTTAATTTCCCCTACTACTTTAATTTTTACTTGTTATTGTATTCAATCTTTCAACATAAATGGCAGTACCAATACTTCATAAACATTGCTTATCTTTTACTCACGATAAAGTTAAGTAATACTTTCTAATCAACAAAAATAAGTTACTCCATATCAAGTGTCGTTGCGAAGTTATACATAATTTAAAACTAAATTTATATTGAGATATGAATCTACGTATATGAGTATGGTTGCAATTGCCCCCACTAATTTTTTTTGTTAAATATAACTATAGAATAAGACCATGTCCATTTGTTTACTTGATTGATATTTAATATAATCCTAACTTGATTTTGCCCACATAAGCGTATTTGCATATCAATCAATTGATGTATTTAATTTTAAAATTTATATTGATATTTTTATTATTATTAATAAGTGAGTTAAATATTGTTTTAGTCTTTAGCACTTAAATTTGTTTATTTTAATCTCTAACTTTAATGGAGTTTTAGTGTAGTCATTGAAATGTTGCATTATGTTTACATTGCTAACCTTATATGAAAAAATGATTATCAAATGTCATTTTAGTTTTATGTAATAGAGGGGAATACTTTTAGAATTAAAACAAAAAAAAATGTTCAATGTTTTCAAAATATAAATATTCATAATAAATAGTTTTAGTGTATATTTATTTGCCTTTTAATATTAAATTGATATGTTTTTTAAATATTATAAATAAAAGTATGTATTTTTGCCCCCACTACTAGTGTTTAAAAATTGCTGCTATTTAAGTGAGATTTGATAAGGTATTTGACATTATTTTATTGATATGAATATTGGATTCTATAGAGGTAGCATGTTGGATGGTGACAGGAGAAAGACAAGCCGCTAGAATCCGCGCCTTATATTTGAAAACTATATTAAAGCAGGACATTGCCTTCTTTGACACTGAAATGACCACTGGAGAGGTTATTGGGAGAATGTCTGGTGACACCATCCTCATTCAAGATGCCATGGGTGAAAAGGTATTTATACACAAACAAGTGAATTTTTATTTATTTATTTTTTTTATTACTATTACTATAGTGTATAAAAACAAAACAGATCTGACAGAGACTTGTAATGACAGGTTGGGAAGGTTATTCAACTTGGTTCATCATTTTTAGGTGGCTTTGTGATTGCCTTTATTAAAGGATGGGAACTCGCGGTGGTTTTGCTCGGGTGTCTACCTTGTGTGATCGTTGCTGGTGCAATTATGTCCATGACGATGGCTAAAATGGCAAGTAGAGGGCAAGCTGCTTATGCAGAAGCAGGAAACATTGTTAACCAAACCATAGAAGCTATTAGAACAGTAAGACATCAGAAACATCAATTATATAAATTATAAAACGTTGAGTGATCTGCATTTGTATTATAGTTATTATTATCATTTAGCCTTTGTTCTTGACTTCTATCTGGCATTTAACCAGGTTGCATCGTTCACGGGAGAGAATAAAGCGATAGAACAGTATAACAGCAAGATAAAAGTTGCTTATAAGAATACGGTTCAGCAAGGGGTTGCCACGGGGATAGGAATGGGAATGCTTATGTTGCTTATCTTCTGCACCTATGGACTTGCCATGTGGTATGGTTCCAAACAGGTTCTTGAAAAAGGATACCAAGGTGGAACTGTCATCACTGTGATCCTAGCTCTTATGACTGGTGGGATGTAAGTAACACAATCATAGCATTTGACATTGGCATGGCATTGTTTCAGTTTTTCTTTTTTGTTGGGTGTGTTCTTCATTCCTGTACATATAACTTTGCACTGGTTAAGAGTTTAAATATAGAAGCTTTTTATTGAAAAGAACAAACATTTACTAAAGTAAATAAATGTATTGTTTTTCAATAAAATTTTCTACGTTGGAATTATTGACCTGTGTAAAATATCTCAACTTTATTGACTTTTATTAATGTTCCCAGGTCACTTGCTCAAGCATCCCCAAGCCTAAAAGCATTTGCAGCAGGCCAAGCAGCAGCCTACAAAATGTTTGAGACAATCAAAAGAAAACCGAAAATTGATGCTTATGATACCAGCGGTGTTATTAAGGAAGACATAAAGGGAGATATTGAACTCAAAGATGTTTATTTTAGATACCCTGCAAGGCCAGATGTGCAAATCTTCGCTGGATTCTCTTTATGTGTTCCCAATGGCACAACTGCTGCTTTGGTGGGTCAAAGTGGAAGTGGAAAGTCAACTATAATCAGTTTATTAGAAAGATTTTATGATCCTGATGCAGGAGAAGTACTTATAGATGGTGTAAATTTGAAGAGTTTTCAAGTTAGATGGATAAGAGAACAGATTGGGCTTGTTAGTCAAGAACCTGTCCTTTTCTCAGCTACTATCAGAGAGAACATAGCATATGGGAAAGAAGATGCAACGGATGAGGAGATATTAACAGCTATAACACTTGCCAATGCCAAAAAGTTCATTGATAAGCTTCCTCAGGTGTATAAATATCCCTAAACTTCTCTTACTTTACATTACTAATTCTTATTTTATGCTTCTTTCTTTTATATTGGAAGTGTTTATTTATGAATCATTTCTGTTTTGCAGGGCCTTGATACTATGGCAGGTCAGCATGGGACACTTTCTGGTGGTCAAAAGCAAAGAATTGCAATAGCGAGAGCAATATTGAAGAACCCAAAAATCCTTCTTCTTGATGAAGCAACAAGTGCATTGGATGCTGAATCTGAACGTATTGTTCAGGAAGCATTAGAAAAAGTCACGACAAAAAGGACTACTGTGGTTGTTGCTCACCGTTTGACAACTATTAGAAATGCTGACACAATAGCAGTTGTTCAACAAGGCAAAATTGTGGAAAAAGGTTATAAAACTGAACCAGACTTTTTCAGCTGTATATTGATTTTTGTAACATCTTTGTATAAAGAATTTACATTTGCATGCTTCTTTTATATGTAGGAACTCATGATGAATTGATCAAGGATGCTGAAGGTGCTTATTCTCAGCTCATTCGTCTGCAAGAAGGAAACAAAGGAGCCGAAGGTAGCGGCAACTCTGAAGTAGAGAAGTCAAGAAACAGTTTGAATTCAGATACTTACATGGCTACACCTTCCAGCGTCGTGAGATCAAAAAGTTCATCAAGGAGTCAACACTCCCAATCATTTAATCGAAGTGGTTCACTTCAATTTGGACAAACACAAGATATGGATATTGAAAGAAGTGGTGAAGTTGAGAATAATAAGATGCACAAAAATGTTTCTATAAGACGTTTGGCCAACTTGAACAAGCCTGAGCTTCCTGTCTTACTTGTTGGATCCATTGCAGCAGCAATACAAGGTGTTGTGTTACCTATTTTTGGTCTCTTGCTATCTTCATCCATATCCATGTTTTTTGAACCTCCAGAGGAACAGAAAAAAGATGCTAGATTCTGGTCACTTCTATTTGTGGGTTTGGGTTTTGTTGCTCTGGTGGCCCGGGGAGTGATGAATTACTTCTTTGGCATTGCTGGTGGAAAACTCATAGAAAGGATCCGTTCAATGACATTTGAAAAGGTTGTGCACCAAGAGATCAGTTGGTTTGATGATCCTGCAAATTCAAGGTATGTTAAGGAAAGACAAGATAAAGCAACATTAAAACATCAACCTAGTCTTTGAAATTACAACTTTCAATTAATTCAGTTCTTAAAATTAATAAATACTAGTCAATTTAGTCTATATGAAATTAACTGACGTTTACCAATCCACTCCTTTTAAACTTAAAAAGTAGATAATTTAGTCCGTTTATGATGAACTAAATTCACGTGTTCTTAAATAATTCAAAGAGTAAATTAATAGTTGGGGCTAAATTGATTGAAGTTTTCTTTATATAATTTTAGGGACTAAGTTCGTTGGTTTTCATAATTTAAGGGACTAAGTCGAAACCTTACTCTTATTTGTCATGAGTTGATTCTTTATATTTGTGATCAAACTGAAATATATGAATTACCTTCCAGTGGTGCAGTTGGTGCCAGGCTATCTACTGATGCTTCAACAGTGAATAGTCTTGTTGGTGACACCTTGGCCCTTATTGTGCAAAACATATCAACAATCACAGCTGGTCTAGTTATAGCATTCACTGCTAATTGGATTTTGGCTTTAGTAATACTTGCTGTGTCACCCTTTGTCTTTGTACAAGGAATCCTTCAGATGAGGTTTCTACAAGGGTTCAGTAAAGATGCCAAGGTTAGCCCTTCTTATTTTTATTTGTATTGATAACATCAAAGGAATTGTGATTTTGAAGTTTTCGAAAGCTCTTTAAGAGAATTGACAAAAATACGCGATTGTTTCTTGAAATTAAGTTGAACCGAACACGCATCAAATTCAATTTTGTTGGTTCCATCAATAGTCTATATATTTTTGTGGATATAACAAGAAACCTTGTCTTTTACAGGTCAAGTATGAAGAGGCAAGTCAGGTGGCAAATGATGCTGTTGGTAGCATCAGAACCGTTGCTTCATTTTGTGCTGAACCCAAGGTGATGGATATGTACCAAAAGAATTGTTTAGGGCCAGAGAAACAAGGTGTTCGGTTGGGGCTCGTTAGTGGTGCAGGATTTGGCTTCTCTTTCTTGGCTCTATACTGTACAAATGCTTTCTGCTTTTACATAGGATCTATTCTTGTGCAACACGGGAAAGCAACTTTTCCTGAGGTTTTCAAGGTAATCTTATCTAATCAGTCAACCACCTTTTATTTTTACTTGATCTAGTTTCTTAAATTTAGCTCATGAGAAGAGGGTCGCTCAGCCTTCATAAACTGTCTCTGGTATAACTAATGGTCATATCTCTGGCGGACTTAGGATTTAACTTAGTTCTTATGAGAGATTTTCCTTTGCGCAGGTTTTCTTTTGTTTAACAATTACAGCAATTAGCGTTTCCCAAACTACTTCCTTGGCACCAGACACTAACAAGGCCAAAGATTCCACTTCCTCAATCTTTGAGATGATTGACAGCAAGCCTATCATTGACTCTAGCAGCAATGAGGGTAAAACTCTAGAAAATGTTAGTGGTGAAATTGTATTTCGGAATGTCAGCTTCAGATACCCAACAAGACCTGACATTCAAATTTTCAAAGATTTTTGTCTACGCATCCCAGCTGGAAAGGTAATCTTTTGATTTTACAAATCATTCTTTACAATGTAGAATTGAGTATGAATACAATGAAACACAGAATACATCATTAACAAACAAGGAAGTGTAACGTCATTAATTAATAAAATAACAATTCATATATTTATTAGTTTTACATGACAGTTATTTATTTTTCCAAAGAAGTGACACTTCCTCATTCATATATTTTGGTTACATTAATGATTCACATACATACATATATGTGTCTGTAGACTGTTGCCTTGGTTGGAGAAAGTGGAAGTGGAAAATCAACGGTTATAAGTCTGTTGGAGAGATTTTATGACCCTGAATCGGGACGCATAGTACTAGATGGAATCAATATCAAAGATTTCAAAATAAGCTGGTTGAGACAGCAAATGGGATTGGTGGGTCAAGAGCCAATTCTATTCAATGAAAGCATTCGTTCCAACATAGCTTATGGCAAAGAAGGAGGTGCCACAGAAGAAGAGATCATAGCAGTAGCTCAAGCAGCAAATGCACACAAATTCATAAGTTCTCTTCCAAATGGCTATGACACAAACGTTGGAGAAAAAGGCACTCAGCTTTCAGGAGGGCAAAAGCAGAGAATAGCCATTGCAAGAGCTATGCTTAAAGATCCAACGATTCTCTTGCTTGATGAGGCAACAAGTGCACTTGATGCAGAGTCAGAGCGTGTGGTTCAACAGGCTCTAGACAGAGTTAGTGTGAACAGAACCACCATCGTGGTGGCTCACCGTCTTTCAACCATTAGAGGAGCTGATATTATAGCTGTAGTGAAAAATGGGGTGGTTGCTGAAAAGGGAGGGCACGAGGAGTTGATGAAGCTTAACGGTGGACTTTATGCTTCTTTGGTAGCTCTACAGACAAGTGCATCAAATTGATGCTTTTCTTTTAACTAAGAACTAGTTGGAATGTGTTAATTTGGTTTGGCTGTCGGCAAATCCCACACGTGAAAATAATCATGTGTGGGAAATTTTAAGGCAAGATTGTTAAATCAAGATTTATGTTGCAGATGTGATTTTAATAAGGGTTTTGCTTAGTACATCAATTAGAGGATAATAGATAAGTATTGTATTAGAAATTATAATTAATTAATATGCATTTATAGCATTAAATGCTAATTTTTCTATGAAAAATTTCTATAAGTGTTGGATTCCTAAGTGTGTGTTTGAATTTGAGTTAAGTTGGAAGAAAATACTTTTGGGTGCACAACATTACGTGCAATTGTATTTGTTTTTCAGTTCTGTCCGGTTAATAAAACTGAGTTTGACAGCAAAAGTCATTTAAACTCGCTTTTAACCAACGGAACTACGAAGGTTCTTTTGAGTTTGGTGAAAATTGATTTCAAGATTTTTTAGTTTGTAAACTTACTTTTAACATTTTATCCAACTAATATTCAATTTGTCAAACTTGCTTTTAGTTAAAAATATTGAAACATAAATTTAGTTAAACCAAGTTACTTAGTTTCCACTTATCAAAGTTTTACAAACGGAAACCAAAATAAGAGTTAGTTATGAATTTATATATTAAAAAGGATGATGTCATTTCTAATAGGGATAATCTTAATCTCTTCTCGGAAACAGCAGGAGAGCAGCAGCAGCAAGCAGTCAAGCACATGAGTGGAAGGTGTACTGTTTGCTGGTATTGGAGTCCTCAAAACTGACATGGTTGAATGGTGGATGGTTTCCTTCCTTCCTCCGCATTTCACGAAACCACCCTTCCTTCCTTCCTCACCCTTCTCCTATTTTTCAATCCAATATATATTAATATTATCTCACCTCAGCTTTTCGAGGAATGTTTGCATTTCATTAATGGCTGTGCTCATACTCCAACAATGTAGTTAGGGTTTAGGTTACAGGTGATCATTTTTTTTTTATGTCACCTCCTCTTTTGCAAATATTTATTACTTACAAGACTCCATGAAGAAAATAGAAATATTTCTGCTGCTATTAGGTAGTAGTAGTAGGTAGTTTTTTGCTTTGGAGCTCAGTCAGAACTCAGAACTCAGAACAGAACACTATTTTATTAAATTGATCGTCCCACTCTCAATGGCTTCACGTTCCTTCCATGGAAATTACTACTATTTCTATGTTTTTTTTCTTCTCTTTTTTAATTCTAGTCGTAAACTGCGTTCTTTCAGTGTTAATTTATCTTTAACCAAAAAAAAAAAAAGTTGCAACTGAACTCGTGCCTTTTCCGGTTACCTAAACGGACGAATGTCTTTGACTCTTTTGTTGGCACCATCGCAGATCTGATTAGCGAGACCGAAGGGAATCAAGGCCGCCATAAAAAATGGCCAAGTTTCGATCATCAAGTTATTATACCACTTCGTATTTTCTAATTTATCGTCGGCTTCTACTTCCCCTTTTGGCACTGTCACAGATTTTCTTTCAACTTACATTTTCTGGCTCCATAGTTCAATACCTTCCTGGATTCGAGGGACCTCTTCCTTTTCTCCTTGAAACCGGGTCAGTTATTCTTGCATTTTGTTATTATAATCTGATTATTCATTCAGTTAAAATTCATTGCTTGAAAATATACATCTAAGTTAGAATATGGATTTTAAGTTATTCAATTGAGGTGATTTGTTAGATTGAACTTGTTGTTCAGGTATGTGGGAGTGGGTGAAACAGAGGATTTACAGGTGTTCTACTATTTCGTTGAGTCAGAAAACAATCCAAAGGAGGATCCTCTCTTGCTTTGGTTTACCGGTGGTCCTGGTTGCTCTGGCTTGTCTGGCTTTATGTTTGAAATAGGTAATCTACCAATTCTAAAAATGTGAGAATCATGGAAGTGGAATCCATCATTCATAAATCTAATGTCATGCAATTTTAGATCAATGTCAGTTGAGCTAAGTACACTTGTGTAATTTCTGGGTAGAATGAGCAGGTCATCAAATTTTTGAACAGATGCTCCGTGGTTGTTGAATAATTCTCGTGTACAGATATATCAATTTTTCTAAATGTGCAATGTTCCACATGTTAAAGAGATTTTAAATTGAAAGTTTGTACAGGGAGAAACAAATAATCAATGGGTTATGTGTATGTAGTATAATAAAATGTTTTAATTCCCCCATACAATATATATTCTAATTTGTTCTTGAGGCTACATTCTTGTTTATATATTGCAGGTCCACTTATGTTTAAAATTGAGAAATACAATGGTAGTGTCCCTAATTTGGTCTTGAGGCCACACTCATGGACTAAGGTGAGTGCCTATCCACGTTTTATTTTTGTTGGTTTTTTGAAATAGATATTTTGACACTTATAATGTCTATTTCATCAAATTATATTCTATATATATTTTTTTCCGCTTGTTTATTAATTGTGTTTATTTTATTTACATATCATTTTTTTTTTGGTAGGTGAGTAGTATTATATTTGTAGATTTGCCTGTTTACACAGGCTTCACTTATCCCAAAACAGAGTCTGCGGCTCAACGAAGTGACTGGAAACTAGTCCACCAAGCTCATCAATTTATTAGGAAGGTGTTTGTCCAATTTTTTTTGCTTTTTGTCATTCATTGTTTTTTTTTTCAAACTTTTTTGGTAGTTGTATTGATCCATCAATTAAATAGCTATAATCTTGTTCAAATCTGTGTAGTGGTTGATTAATCACCCGAAATTTGCATCTAATGAAGTTTATATTGGTGGCGATTCATATTCTGGCATTGCAGTTCCGGTAATTGTTCAAGAAATTTTAGAAGGTACATAATTCATACATGGCACAATATTTATAGAACTATTCTGGCACGAAATTGTTCTAAGTGTTTGGTTCGAGCAGTACATGTTTGATTCTCATGCAATCTTGTGGAGGATATCTGTAGCTAGAAAAAGGAAAAGAAAGAAAATAAAGCTATATTGTGCTTAATAATAGATCAAAATTAGGTGGCTTAAAGCTGAATTTAGGTGTAAAAGTTTATCTTTTGCTAATTGATTTGTCGGCCCATTTGTATGTATCTCCTCTTTATGATGTATTATGGTTATGGATTGGAGTAAGTACCCCTAATACACCCATATGAAATAAACCTGTTCCTATTGCTGATTAAAAAAATAAAACAATACAACTAAAGAAGTAGTATAGTTTAGTGGACAATTATGGTTCAATAAAGTGCTATTTTGATAGTGTAATATGATACTATAAGTTTGTCGAAAGTTTAATTATTCACAAATTCTTTTGTTTGCAGGAAATGAAAAAGGGGTACAGCCATGGATAAATCTCCAGGTTAGTATCATAAGTTATTGCTCTCGTCATAACTATTTGATTATCTAAAATTTTTATTGCTTCATAATATATCATCACGTCTTTTTACTTTTTTTTTTTTTATAATGGTAGTTGCCAAGATCTAGGGCCTGTTTTCTAAAGTGGATTTTGAGAAGGAAAAATTGAGATTTTTTTTTTTTCAAAAAAAAGAAATGACACATTCATATGTGCAGGGATACCTATTGGGAAATGCTGAAACAACTCGAAAGGAAGAAAACTACCAAATTTCCTTTGCTCATGGAAAGGGACTTATTTCCGATGAATTGTACGAGGTAATTCAGTTATAATTCCTAAGTAGTTATCGTTACAAATTGTATTAAAAATACAAAAAGAAAAAAGTATATTATAGCTGATGGAGTATCATTTTGATGAACAGTCACTGCAAACAAATTGTAAAGGAGAAGAGTATATAAATGTTGACAAAAAAAATGTATTGTGTTTAAGAGATATGGAGGCATTTAATGAGGTAAGCATCCATTATTTTAATTTGTTAACCCTTTTAGTTCTATCATTCTTATAAATATTTTCACAAGCATAATGTCTAGTGAAACAAATATCACAAAGTCATAATTTGTTCCATTTCCTCAGGCTACATCAGGAATTAATATACTACATATTTTGGACCCCTTATGCGAGTACCTTACTACTAAAGTTTCACGTAGAAGATCTATAATTAAGAAATATTCCAAGGTGTTCGTCGATACACATCTGAAATTGCCGCCCTTAAGCTGTCGGGTAATATTCATGCCTTATTGAATAAGGGAGGATATTCACTTACTACTTCTTTTTCATATATTTATGAAACCATAATCCTGCTCTATATGCCATTTGTAAATTATTGAAACATTAATTTTTGCCTAAACATGGTACTACATGTCAGTTTGGTTTTTGAAATTACAGAAATTACATTTAGTTCCTGCTTGTGATGTCAATTAAGTTGGTCTTTTAATACATTGGTCAATTTGCTCTGTAATATTATCAAAATAGTATTAAATTAGTCCCAGGTTCCTTTAAAAAGATGCATGGGACTAAATTTACTTTTCCATGATGTTAAGCATCAAATTAACTAGTTTTCTTATGTACAGAACCTAATTTATGTTTGTCTTAATTTTAAGAATGAGACTCACTTTTGTCGTCAAAATGAGAACTATATTTATTCTTTTGTAAGCTCAAGGACCAAGTAATTGGTAATACCAGTTCCAAGAATTAAATTGATTTTTTTAATTAAAAAAAAGGACCAAATTTATAGATAATTTTAATTTCAAAATCTCTAAATAATTTTATTAACTTGATGTTTATTTCCTTTCCATGTTAAGAGTTATGCATACTTCCTTTGCGCTTATTGGGCCAACGATGATAATGTTCGCAATGCATTACACATTCATAAGGTATGAAAGTAAATTTCTAACATGGTTAGCTATGCAACTACAACATAAAAGCATGGCTGCATTTGTTGTAGGGAAGCATTGGAAAATGGCAGTGTTGTAACATCAGCATGCCTCACAGCATGGATATCTCTAGCAGTTTTGAGTATCATGTAAATCTTAGTAGAAGAGACTGTCGTTCACTTATATACAGGTCAATATTCTTTCTCTGTGATCATATATTGCTAAGAAGACATGGATGAACTGTGAATTTCTTTTGGCAAATATATTTTATACATTGTTAACAGTGGTGATCATGACATGAGGATGCCTTTTATGGGAACTGAAGCATGGGTAAGATCTTTAAACTACTCCATTGTGGATGATTGGAGACCATGGTATTCAAATGCCCAAGTTGCAGGGTATTGCTCAAACTAACTATATTTAAATGATAACCAAGCTAATTTATATGATTATGTACTTAACATTTGTCTTTATGCAAGTAGGTACACAAGGACTTACTCCAATCGGATGACATTTGCAACTGTGAAGGCAAGACTTTTGTTCTCGTTGTTGTACTTGTGTGTTACACATAAATATCTCTTGATGATTTTGTTAAAAATAGGTGTACCAAATGATTTAAGCCTTAAAGTTCTTGTTAGTGAATTTAAATGGCTAAGTCGACTTTTTGCCTAAAATTTTATAAAAGTACACTTGTCTGATTGGGTTCATCAACTGTATGTAGAATGACATAATTCTTTCTTTATTATTACTGAATATTGATTGATCTCCATATTTCCAGGGAGGAGGCCACACAACTCCTGAGTACAAGCCTGAAGAATGCTTTGCCATGTACAGTAGGTGGATATCTAACAAGGTTTTGTAAGAATAACTCAATAAAGTCATGCAAAATTGAATAAATGTTTTGAAAGAGTGAGGGACTATGCCACTCTCTTTTGTCTATTATCACTCTAAATTTATTATTTTAATAATATATATGAATCCATACTTCAATTTTATTGGTTATAAAAATATATTTTAAATTAAAAATATTAAAAAATGAGTGACAATATAATAAACAAAGAAAAGTGGCAATAGACTCATCCATTCAAAAATGGTATTCCTAGTTTCCTGTACCAGTGTTAGTGAGTTGCTTTTAAGGTCCACCTTCAAACAATTGGTGTGCCATTAGCCATAGGACTGTAAGATTTAATGTTTTTAAATTGAATGAAAGGGATGATTAGACCGGTTGCCTGTTGGGCATGTATTGTATATGATTTGCAACTAAATCCATATAGTTGAGTTATTTTTTGGATGACCCCTTGGAACGGCTTTGCTTCGTACATACCCACACAAATTTATACCTTTTCTTAAGTTTTTGTTTTTTTTTTTTATAAGGAAATTTAACGACTCCAGGAATCGAACCTTGTATCATATACTCACACACATATTTTTGTCAGTCGTGCTGGCCTTACGGGACTACTTTCTTTTAAGCATATAATGAAGTAATGTAAAAATAAATAATTTTTAAAATGAAGAAATGACGCAATGAATTTTTATACGTGAATGAGGAAATGAAAAAATAAATAATATTTGAAATTAAAATTACATAATTGTGCAACATTTTTTTACCAGATAATGGTCCGCACGTACCGTTTAGTAGTGTATAAATTAGGAAGTGGTTTTTTGTACGACCTCAAAAAGACAACCTATCACATAACTGGTTAAATGTATAAAAATATATAATTAAATTGGTATATTATTTGGTTAAACATATATAGTTAAATCGTGTACGACTAATCATACAGATTCACATTTAACCAGTTGTGTGTTTTAGGTTAAACAAAAAACATTATTCTATAAATTATGCATGTTACGAATAGGCTAGTCCACCAGACTAATTAGAAACAATTATTAAAAAATTGTGCACCATATAAAAAGCTATAACTTTTGTTTTCATCAACTTTGGTTAATTATTATTTTTAATTATGCTGAAATTAGTAGGTCAAATGGCATAAGTACCTTCAAATACAACTACCTTCAGACCCAAACAGGCCCAAAGACTATTAACACAATTACCTACGACCGTTGGTAGGTGGGAGGTATTGAGACCACCCAATTTTAAAAATCACACCATCCTTTGGTGCCAATCCCTTCCACCCTGTTGGTAGGCATGAGACCTAAGAGGAGGACTTTATTGGACCGTGGGTGACTAGTGAGGTCCAATTAGTGTACATTGGTGGGCATGAGACCTGAGATGACCTTATTGGACTGTTGAGACTAGTGAGACCCAATTAGTGTAAGTTAGTGGGCATGGGACCTAATTGGGCCGTGAGTCACTAGTGAGGTCCAAGTGGTGTACGTTGGTAACGGTGAATGGATTAACACCATCCCTATCGAGAGTGACACCATTCTTTTTAGTATGTAAATTTATGATTCTTACATAAAAAAATGATGGTACCACTCCCAATAGATATAGTGTTAATCTCATCCTCTCGTTGGTAAGCATGGGACCTTGAGGACCTTATTGAGCTGTGGATGACTAGTGAGGCCCAAATGGTGTATGTTGGTGGCATGGACCTAGGAGGACTTTATTTTTGTGTGTTATGTTATGTTCTCATATGTTTTATCATTTTCAGTGGAACCAAAAAAGTATTTCGTTCATGTGTCTTAGGTAGTGTTTGTAGATGTGTTTGAACATAACAAGATATGATATTGTGTATTGCTCCACGTTTGATACAACAGTCAAGAGGAATGGAACAAAACACTGAAGCAAATGAGCAGGATAATATAGTTCCATTGAAAAGGGTGAAACAGGAGAGAATAGAACAAAACACGCATAAAAGAATTATCGGTATTTTCATTGAGTTATTTTTTATTAAATAAATAATATATGTTTCAATTCCTTAACCCTTATATTATTTTTTCCGACCAAAAATATTTTTTGAAAATATCTTTTAAAAATTTATATAATAAAAATATATTCAACATAATTTATATTTAATAATTATTTTTAAAATATATTTAATAATTATATTTATTGTGAGAAGTTTGTATTTAATAATTTAATTTTTTTATAATTTTTTAAAATAAATTAAAAATATATACTATTTTGTTTTTTATTTAATTTTATATTTTCTATTAAGTGAAGTAAAATTTTATATTGTTACAAAAAAAAATTATATGTATTATAAAAAATATTTTCTATATTTCAATCCGTACTAAATACAAAATAAGATATATAGTTCTTCATAATAATTAATACAAATATTATGAATTTTTGTTTAACTAAATTTGGAAAGTTCTTTAAAATTTTATTAACGTTATCCAAAAATCTTTATTTTTTAAAGCGTTGTTGAAATTGTTCAGGTAGAGTTTAACGTGTTGTTCAAATTTGATTAACATTATTCAAATATCAATGACTTATTTTGAAAATTCATTTGTTTCTTTGGGTCATATTCATAATTACAAAAAAATTGTATCACATTGGATAAACCTGCTATAAACGGTCACATACGCTTTGACGTTCCGTCCTTCATAACTGGACTGATGGACCGTATAATGACCCGTTGTAGGAAGAAAGGGAAAAGAAGAAAAACGAATGATTTGATAGAAAAAAAGCAAAGATAGATTTAAAAAAAGTGGAGATGTAAATTGTTGTAAGAGAAATAGGGATAAAAATATGATTGAAATTTTTTCAATAAAGAAAAAGAAAACAAATTGGTATATTTTTCTATAGATAACGTTTGAGGTATGTATATTTTAATTTTAAATATAAGAATGGATTGGATTATAAATGAGGTTTGTTTGGAGATGAACTTGTGGTTTATAAATTATATTTAATCATCTATTTTATTCATGTATGTTGTTTTTTTTATTTGTAAGACCATGTACAATAGAGTTGCTTTAATAATATGTTTGTGGTAAGCAATTGTTCTTAGTAAGCAATTTCTTGTTGCAGCTTGCTAACGTGACATGAGTTGCTTAGTCGAGTTACTTAAATAAGCAATCAAGATTAAGGGTTACTTAAGGAGAAGTAGGACTAAAAACACATAATTGTAGTGTAAGAATCTTGCATTGAAGGATACGTGTGCGACCTATGTGAATTGCTTAATAACAATCTTGTATTGTAATATTAGAGTTGCTTAAATTAAAAGAGTTACATGTACATGCAGACCTACTAAAATATTATAAAATATTTATTAAACAACTCAACTATCAATCTTATAATTGTGGTCTAATGTTACAAATCAAACTACACGTTATGTAATCATTCAATATTTAAATTGAGAAGTTTTAGTTTCTTATAAGCATTTAAACTAATTTAAATTGAAAAGTAGATGTTTGTAATCAAGAGGGGTTAAGTAAAAGAATTACATCATTGCAAAAGATCACATGCGTTGATAACACAAGTAACCGAGCAATTTTCTTTTATTATTTATAAAAACAATTAGGGTGAGACCGTGAGAGGATGGTGTTTATTCTAATTTTTTTTATTATAAATAGCGGAAGTTTGAGCCTATGACTTATTAAATATGATACTTTATTGGGTAAAATACGATAATACTCTCTGAGGTATCTAAAAATTACAAAAAACCCCAAACTTCACTCAATATAAGACTCCGCACCATTCTGCACTCAGTGTGACTGATAGAGAAGCATATTCTATTAAATGCTTACCATGATTAACAATTTTTTCAATATATATATATATATATATATATTTCAATCACACACACTCACTCTCAGATTCAGTGGCTTCAGCACTCTCCTTCTTCTATGTCCATCACTGATCAAGCTCACAATACATCCCATATCCACAAACTCTTGTACCTCATTCTCAAAGTTGGAACTTTTTTATTCTGCTTAGTTCTTATCTTTTTCACTTAATTACTCGTCCCCTCATCACCTTCATCACTCAGCACCGTTAGCAATTTCACACCATTTACACAAAAATCAAAGATTTCAATTTCCCCTTTTTAGGACTCTTCAATCTTCTCTTCTTAAATAAATTGCTTCTCACAGAAACACATGCTTATTCCAACGCTAACTCGCTACCACTCCGGTTTTATTTGTACACTTCATCAATGTCATTTTTTTTTGAAGTTAACTGATATAAAATTGCTATTTGAAGAGGAAAGCTACCCCATAGTAAGTGTTTGAAGCTCCATCCCCAACCTTTTGAACTTTGATTTGCATAAATGCATTATGCATGATACAAAATCAGAAGCTAAGCATAAGATCAACAAGAATTTTGCTAGTGCCTTCAACACGAAAAAACAGAGTACAATGAGATTCAGAATTCACTATCACACAACAAAAATTAAGGCAAAATAAAGTTATGTTGTAGGAGATAAATCATATAGTAGCCTTGTTCTCAAATTTCTCCTTCAGTCGTCATCGCTTCCCATGTGGAAGAACCCCCTTTGTTTCTCGCTCTCTAACGCGCAAGAAGCTTCCGTGACACAAGACCAGGATTAAGATTTTTTACCTTAGCTGAACCATGGCACTGTGTGATGGGGTTAGTCAACGTTGACCTAAATGGTGCGGGTTGCAATATTAAGTGTATTTTGGGGTTTGTTGCAATTTTTAAATATTTCAAGGGGACTGATTGCATTTTACCCTACTTTATTATACTTTATTTGGCCAACTTCTTTCAATTGTAATAGAGGAATTTTATTATAAACACAAACCCAACTCCTTATTTATGATTTGACAATGATTACTTATCCATATTTGAGGAGTGTGAATGTCTAGTGTTCCGTATCTGTGTCATGTATGGATTTATAATTATAATTTTATTTTTAAATTGTTTAAAGCATAATGTAATAAATTTATTTGATTAAATTATTATTAATAAAAAATATTTTTTGTTCATTTATTCTATATATTTTTTTGGTGAACTCATTCTTTTGAAATATCAATGTTATAGAATATAATCTTGAATTTTAAAAAATTTAAACTTTTGAACTATTTGGTGTGTACCTTGAAAAAATGATAAAAACAAAAACAAAATTATTAGGGACTAAAATTTAAATTTTAATTAAGTTGGACCAAAATAAGAAGAAAAAATTGTAAGAACTAAAATAAAAAAGTTTCATTAATTTATGGGACTAAAAATGTATCAAAAATTTACTTATATTTATTAATAATATTTGATCCTTGCATTTTATAAAAATATCAACTATTAAAATACAATTTTAGTTTACTAAAATCTATATTTATATACACAAATGAAAAAATCATGAAAAACTAATTTAATGACAAAATTAAGAAGATGAAATTAATATATTACAAGTGTAATAATAATAAAAAAATGAAGATAATTGAGTGAAAGAGAAATCAATATTTAAAAAAAAAAAAAGTTCACATGAGTCAATTACATCACATTTTTTACTAAAGAAATACATCACATTTTTTAATAAAATTAATCACATCTTTTTATTAAAAAAATTTACTTCATTTTTTAATCATTAACAATTTTCTATTTCAAAGCTTTTAATGTTTATGTTAAGCAGAATTTAATTTTTAATTATAAAATTATGATATCTTAAATAACTTTAGTTTTTACTTTTTCTTTTACATTTTAATTTAATATTTTACTATTGCACTTAAATACATATATTGAGTCTAAGAGAAATTAAATCAAATGTTAAATAAAAAATGAAAATAGAAAGTAGGAGGTAATTAATTTGTGGGGTATATATTTGATTCATGTAAGAGTTTGTTTATGAAAGTAATGGCAAAAATGTAAAAAGTATAAACAACAATGATAATTCATAGCGGATACTTATTACTTTTTTTTGAATAAAACTTGGTAAAAGACCATTATACCTAACTATTATATAAATTTAGAAGGATTAAAATAATAATTTAATTGGATAAATAGTAACGCAATGGTTACAACTCTATGATGTTATATAGATTAGAGTTTTTTTTTTTTATTTGATCAGCCAATTTTGTGAATAACTAGAGTATTTTTTTAAAAAAAAAATTTAAGTAACTTTGTAAGAGATTTGTGTAGTACACGAGTTCTTAGTTCTCACGTTATAAAAAATAATATTTTAAATTTTCATTTTTAAGACTACTCTGAACTGTAATTTTAAAATTAAATATTTTTTTACATTTTATAGGTATATTAATACTAATTTTTTTTTTTGGGTCTAAAACATTTGCTTTACTAGCTTGGGCTTTAGGCCTGCTCGAAGACAACATACTTTGTTTCAAAATTGGTTTCCGGGAAAAAAAAAAACATAAAAAAATTATATTAAATTGTATTCATCATAACCCTAAACTTTCAGTCCAAAAAAAGAAAAAAATCATAACCCTAAACTTAAAGGTTTTTAATTCTTGTCTCCATTTAAGGTACACTCAAAAATACTATATACTCTAAAAATATTACTATAAATAATAAAGCTTTAAATTATTTTATTTTATTTATTTCATTAATATTATAAATATATTTTTTATTACTAAAAATAATAAAAAAATATGATAATTCAAAACTAATGAAGTCTTGACCAAAACGTGACCTCTATTTTTATATAATCCTGCTTCATTTGGAAGGGAGTAAATAAGATCTATCTTAGACTTGTCCCAGTCACATTGTTTGCTCTTTTAAGACCATCTCTAATGGATGGTTCTAAGATGAGTTTTTAGCAAATTTTTTATAATATTTTGATGAGTTCTACGTGTACATATCACTTTATTAATTTAAGCACCCAAAACACTCGAACACAAGTTCTTAAATAAGTATTTAAGATGGGTCTCACAAATTAACTACTTCATATTTACTATTTTATTTTTAATACAAAATTCCATTTTTATTTTCGTTATATTCATAATATAATTTTAATTTTAAAATATTAGATAAAAATGTTAAAAGAATTAAAAAACTTAATAAATAATAAATAATAAATAATTTTATATATAATAAAATGTCACATTCCTTAAAAAAATAAATAAAAAATGTTACTAGTACGTTTCAATATGTTACCCACTTACTCTTGCATCCATTTGTTAATTTTTTTTCCAAAAAAATCAATGAATTGCAACAATTTCTAGAGCTTTCATATATATATTTTTTTCCAAGACCTTCCATATTTTTTTTTGCCCAACCCAAGACCTACGGTTCCCATTCATTCTCTTCCTTCATTTCCTTTTTTCCCCCTCATTACTCTCTTCCTTTCATATTCCAAAGACAAAAAAAAAACCTCTCTTCTCATATCTTCATCTCTGCCTCCTTTCTTCTCATCTTTACCCTCTTCACTTCAAAACCCTGGTGCCGCCTCTCTTCCTCACTTCTCACGGTGGTGCCACCTCTTTAGCCTTTCTTCTTTCCTTTTCCATGTCTCCAACATCTCTCTTGTCCATGGATCTTTCATTCTAATGGTTTGATCTACTCAGGATCAAAGAAGAAGAAGATTTAAGCTTTAAGCAAGGATTTCCTCACTGACGCTGTGCATGTTCTCGCCACCGTCTTGATCTTCGGTTCCTTTGGCTTCCAAGGCGAGAGAAGTAAACAAGAGCTCTAGTGAGAGAAAGCCTTTGGTTCAGTTTGTTTAAAAAAAATTCTTTATATTTTTGTTTTGTAAATTAAAGCTTCAATTTTTACAATGATGTATGGATTTCTTGTAAATTTTTGTAATTTTTTTTTTAATTTGTAGTTCTGTGGTAATTTTTTGTTCTAATTTTTTTGGAGGATTTTCTCATCTTCATCTTCTATTCTTGTTTTGGTTCTGTTGTGTTTGTTTCATCTTCTCAATTCTGTTGTGAAATTCTTTAGGGTCTGTTTGGGTCAACGGAGGGGAGGGAGGGGAGAGGAGGAAAAATAAAAAATCTAAGAGTGTGTTTGGTTCAAATGGAGGGGAGGGGAGGAAAAATAATGTTTTTGTGTTTGGTTGGAGGAAAGGAGAAGGATTCTAAGTGATTTAATGTGTTAATTTTATCTTTCCCTCCCCTCCAAATCCCCCACTTTTAGAGAGATTTTAAAATGAACTAAAATTCTTCTCCTCCCCTTCAAAAACCTCCAACTAAACACTACCTTATTTTTTAGTTGATGATTTCTTCTCATCTCTCCTTTCTCACCCGCTCAAATCTATTATAGGTACCCCACTATTTTGCTAAGAACCAGTTGCTTAAATAAGCAACTTTGTCTAGGTCATCAAACTCCAATGAGAATTGGGTTGCTTACTAAGTTGCTTAAAAATTAAACACCCTGACAAGAACCTGCATTGGAGATGATCTAAGTATAGTGATGACCGGTGACAACAAGTCCGATAAGGGAGACTAGATAGAAAGAAAAAAGAAAATAATAAAATAAATAACGTGGTAAACCATATTATTAAAAAGGATAAATAAGATAATATAAAATTGTACAAGAGAACACCAATTTTTTTTTTATTTCTCTGATAAAAAATATAATTTTTAATTATGAAGCCTATTTTAAAATTGTATGAGAAAAAAGATAAAATAAGTAAATAAAATAAATATTAAAAATAATTATTTTTTTTTTACAACTACGGGTTTCTCCCTCCTTAAGATGAGACTAATCCGATTCGTGTGGCGTGGCTGACGCTAGTGTCTAGGAATTTGGCATATGTGGGATTTGAATATGGGACTCACTGTGGATCGTCTCTCCTATGAACTTAGCGGAGTCTTACACTACTAAGTCAACTCTTCAAATTAAAAATAATTAAATTAAATATAAATAAATAATAATTATACGTAAATATTTGTTCTTAAAGAAAAAAAAGGGGTCAATAGCAGGTGAAGGCCGGTGATAACCCAAAGCATGACAATGTTGCTCGATTTATTAGAAACTTCACGTGCTTTTAGGTGTACAGAAATCATCCTGATCCTAGTCCCATGTACAGAAGTGAAATTATAATTTAAGAGCAATATTATATCTTTTTATTTATTCTCTTAAATATCTTTTTATTTTCTTTAAAGTAAGAATTATTAAATTAAATATATTTTACGTCAATTTATATTTTAGTCTTTATATTTTAAAATTTTTTATTTTAGTCTTTATACTTTCATTCTATTTAGGAATTAGTCCATATTATTACTTTGCCATAACATTACGGATCAATTTCTTAAAGAAATAAAGAAAAATTCAGTATTAACTCTACACTTTTAGTGTGTGTTTGGATTGACGTTCAATCACGTCAAATCACATTAAAATAAATAAATTAATGATTGAGATAAATTTGGCACGTAAGTCGAGACGGATCCAATGAACCCAACAAAAAATAGCGTTAAAGTAGATCCATGTTAACGTGAATTCACTCCTATCCAAACATGCACTTATTCTATTTTAGAATTAATCTCTATCATTATTTTGGTTTTAGTTTTCACAATTTTATTTCATCAAGGAATTAATCCCATCCGATATGGAAAGATACTAACAAGAATAAATTTCTTAACAAAATAAGAGTGTAACGACTAAAATAAATATTTTAGGATTTAATTACAGTTTTGGTCTCCCTTTTTATATTTTAGGCGATTTTGGTCTCCTAATTTTTAAAGGGACGATTTTAGTCCATCTGACATTGAATTGACGAAAAAAAATCATGGCTAATTTAAAAGAAAAACTAATAGATGGACCAAAATCGTCTGTTTATTAAACAAATGAGATCAAAATCACTCATTTAAAATTCAGGAGACCAAAATCACTCAATAAAAATAAGAGGGACCAAAATTACAATTAAGTCTATTTTTAGAAAAATACTAACAAGTACCCTAACTCCCTAAAGACACTTTTTTAAAGAGTCTAATATAGTAAAATATTATTAAAAAGTATAACTTTTATATTTTTAAGAGACAAAAAATATATACACTTATAACTAAAATTTTTAATTATAATAATCTTAACGAATACCCTCACCTATTAAAAAGACCCATATTTTTAAAGCATATGCACTAAAACCTAAATAAAAATAAAATACAGTAACTACAAATATATTTAAACCATTTTTTTTAATCATTAATAACATGTTCTTTATGGATATCTCTAGCACCATTGAGTACCAAGTACATCTTTAGTAAAATAGGCTATACAAGTTAATAGTCTTTCTCTATGATCAAATACCGCTAAAACAACATTGATGGGCAACTTTAATTTGAATTCCTTATGACAAGTAATTTTTATACATCGTTGACAGTGGCGATCATGACATGAGGGTGCTTTTCATGAAGACTCAAGCAGAATATCCTGCTTTTGAAGAACGGAAACAAACAAACAAGTCCTATTTGTTTTCCCTTCTCTTGAAAATGATCTGGTACACAGTTTATATTAATCAGTAACTAACTTTCCTTACTATAGTAAATTAGATTATATTAATTAGGAAGCTGTGCAAGTAGTTTTCACACTAACTACCATGACCGTTATGCCTAACTAACAGTCCTTACTAGAAATAGATAAACATCTATTAAAAAGTGATCAGTTCCCAGAGTTAAATACTGTTATATTTTAGCTTTAGCTTTTAAAAAAGGTTAGTTGCATTTGAATTTGAAGTATGTGTTTGACTATTTGGTAAGATGTTTCTCCTTTAAACTGTTGGAAAATGACTAATGAATGACAGGGGAAAGGGCAAATGGCAAAGTTTACTTTAGAAAGTTATAGCATTTTCGATTTGGTGTTGTGTGTTGCAATTCTGTTTCCCCTGTTTGTTCTGTCACGGATATGTTTTCAAGTTGCAACTACGTGTGGCAACAGAGTATATTTCCTTCCTGGATTTGAGGGTCCTCTTCCTTTTATCCTTCAAACAGGGTTAGTTACACTTGTTGATGCTGTTTGAAGTTTAATTACTACTATGTATATATAGTGATGCAGATGAATGATGATGATCAGGTATGTGGGATTGGGTGAAAAGGAAGATTTGCAGGTATTCTATTACTTGTTCGAGTCAGAGAATAATCCAAAGGAGGATCCTTTGCTGCTTTGGCTAACCGGTGGTCCTGGTTGCTCTTCCTTGAACAGCATCATGCTTGAAATAGGTAATACTAACAAAATAACTACTTTCCTTCAATTCACTAAATTCACTATGTTTCTATTGCAATTTCCAGGTCCACTTCAATTCAAAAAGGACCAATATAATGGGACCCTGCCTAATTTGCTCTTCAGGCCAACCTCTTGGACAAAAGTCGCTGCATTCACCTCCATATTTATATTTTTAGTCAAATAAATATAATTTCACATTTATTATGTCTTCAAATTTTTTAGACTTTTTTTTTTTTGTTAGCGCTTAACTAATTAATATTTTTATGTGTGTTTTATTTAACTTTTTCTTTGTAGGTGAGTAGCATTATATTCGTAGAGTTACCTGCTTACACCGGCTTCACTTATGCTGCAAAACCCCATGCGGCTCAACGAAGTGACTCCAAACTAATTCACCAAGCTCATTTATTTCTTAGAAAGGCAACCATCAAAATTTTATTAATTCTTTGCATTTTTTTAGCAATTTTGCTGATTCATCAATTAAAATATTTTAATCTTGTTTAAATACTTGCAGTGGTTAATTGAACATTCAGAATTTGTGACAAATGATGTTTACATTGGTGGTGATTCATACTCTGGTATTCCTGTTCCAGGAATTGCTCATGAAATATCTCAAGGTACAAAACTCTTATGGTGCTTAATAATTAATATGCATGCATATGACATCAAGTATGATTGCAGGAAATGAAAATGGGGAAAAGTTTTGTTTACATATATCTCCTTCCCTTGGTTGCAGGAAATGAAAATGGGGTCCAACCATGGATAAATCTCCAAGTTAGCATATCTTTTTTTTTTTTTTGTCTTCATATGTAGTATTTTATTTTATTGATGCTATGATGTTTGTATGAGGATATTTAAATGACAAATTATATGTTAGATGACGCAATAATATGAAAATGCAATCCGATTTTCTACATTATATTTAATTTCTTAACAAGTGCCATTTTCCCTAATTTGATACAGTGTGAGCATTTTATTCTAAGACTGGGCCTATATAAGTTGGGCTTATTTAATGTGGCCCAATTAGAAAGCAAGGAACATGCATCTTCTAGATTTCTAAATGAAGTGTTATTAAAACGTTCTATTCCTGAACCCAAAAAAAAAAAAAGTTCTATTCGTCAAAAAAAAATATAAAACGTTTTTTTTTTTTGCTCAAGGATACGTGTTAGGCAATGCTATGAGCTCTAGAAGAGAAGAAAACTATCGAATTTCCTTTGCTCATAATATGGGACTTATTTCTGATGAACTGTATGAGGTAATTTAATTATAATTTCGCTATAGTTACTATCAAAAATTCTACTATTAGAGAAATAAGACCAAATGCTGACGAATCTATATATATAATTTTAATGACCAGTCACTAGAAAAAAATTGCAAAGGAGAGTATATGAATGTGGACAGGGGAAATGCATTATGTTTAAGAGATATTGATTCATTCAATATGGTATGAATCTTTTTTTTTTTTTTTTGTCTCCCTTCTATCTTTAATTTCTGGTCAGATAGCTAACTTTCTTGAATCCTTTCTATAGGCTATATCAGGAATTGAATTATTCCATATTTTAGAACCATCATGTGAGTACCCTGAAATTTTAAAGAGGAGATCTTTAAGTAATAATTATTCTGGGAAGTTCCTAAATACTCACCTCAAATTACCAGCCTTAATGTGTAAGGTAATTAATCTTCATGCATTTAATTTGCTTAAGGCTTGTTTATATTCATCAAATGTTGTGCCTAGAGATAGAACCACCAGTCAATTCAACTACTTTTTTTTGTAACTTGAAGGATCAAAGTCATTTGTGATTTTAATATGAATCATGAACTTGATGTTTAACTTATTTGGTAGTCTTCTCTTGCTTTGTTTTATTTATTTTTAGTCAAAATCTCCAAATATTTTTATTAACTTGTTTTATTTTTTCTTCCATGATTAAGACTTATGATGTCTTTCTCTGCGGGTTTTGGGCCAATGATGATAATGTTCGTAATGCATTGCACGTCCATAAGGTAAATAAAGTTTTATTTAAGTAAAAATAATTTTGCTTCCAACAAGTTAGATTATTGGGGAGTGCTATTTTGAGTAACAGTTCCGTTGTTCGAACTTCTATAGACAGATTTTATCTTATAAAAAAGTAAAAGTAAATTTCTCACATGGCTATAGCAATGTAATATTACAGCTAAAGAATGATTGCCTTTGTTATATATGTTGCAGGAAAATGTAGGAAAATGGTATTTTTGTAATTTAGATAGACCTCATCATGAAATGGATATTCCTAGCAGCTTTGAGTATCATGTAAATCTTAGTCGACAAGGTTATCGTTCACTAATATACAGGTGAGTATTTTTTAATTTCTCTCAAATCATTTAATTTGTGACTAAGATAATATGGATGAACAGTTTCAACATTTCTTATATGGCAACTAATTAATTAGTTTTATATTGTTAATAGTGGCTATCATGATATGGGGGTTCCTTTCTCTGGAACTCAAGCATGGATTAGATCCTTAAACTACTCAATTGTGGATGATTGGAGACCATGGTATTCAGATGGACAAATTGCAGGGTAGTCCCCTACTTATTATATTATTATAATTATAACTATGCTGTAATTTATTCAAAAAGCAAATTAAACTATGTGCTCAGTACTTATACTTATACTTGTTTTTCTACAAGTAGATATACAAGAACTTACTCCAATCAAATGACATTTGCAACGATTAAGGCAAGTATCCTTTTTTCCCCTAAAAATCATGATGAGCACTTCTTTGATGGAGGAATTATATTCTTTCTGATCTTTATAATCTGTAACATTCACTTACTGTTAATAAGCTACATGTCATCATTGCTGATTTCCTTTTTTTTTCTTTCTTTCTTTCTATTATTGATTAAATTATATTGATGATTGATATCTATATATATTTTCAACTTTTAGGGTGGAGATCACACAGCCCCTCAGTACAAGCCTCAAGAATGCTTTGACATGTATCGTAGGTGGATATCTAACCAGGCTTTGTAAGAAAAAACTTGGAAGAATTAATCGATTTGGTGATTATTTGTAATTTGGTCGTGGGTGACGGCTAAAATACCTCTCGTATTGATATTTTTTTTGAATTGGTCTTCCTGTTCGTTTTGCAAATTAGAATATTTCTTTTTTGTGTTGGAAGTTATTTTTTTTAAGGCGCTGTCTTTATTGCTTGTAGGCTCTTAGTTTGCTTTATCTCTCACTTTTATTAAGTTTGGATGCTATAATGATTTATTTAGGTGTTTATTCCAGTATTGGTGTTGGGGTATTTTCTTGATGTTCCGTGTTTTGTTTTTATTTTTAAATCTTGAAACCATTTGAATATTTTGTATTGTTGTTTGAGTACATCTAATACTCATGTTTTAATTGATTTGAATTTTCACTAAAAAAAAGAATAAGTTTGATATCCATGTTTCGATTAATAATTTTGAGGATTAAATATGATTATGATCCATGAACTTTTGCACAAGTTGTAGTTTTTTTGTCTTTAAACTTATAAGAGAATGTTTTTAGTCTCTTAACTTTTCGACTTATTCGATTTAAGTTCTTCCGTTAAATTCTGTTAACTTTTTTGCTGACGTGGCAAACGGATGCCATGTCAGCTCGCCACATGGTCTTATTATTTATTTTTATTTTTTTTTGTTAAATTGTATATTTAAAAACAAAACTTCTAAAACGTTTTAAAAATTTTTTTCATAAAGTTATTCTTCTTGTTCTTCAAAACCCAAAAATCCAATTTTTGTTCATCACCCAGAAATGCTACTCTAACCTAAACCAAGAATCCTAAAACCCAAATCCAATGTCTTCCTTCTTCCTCTTTTCCTATTTTCCGAGCTAGATTTAAAGTCATATTTCTTAGTTAAGCAAATTCATAGAGAAATTGATGAGGTTGTCGTTTGAGAAGAGAGAGATAGAGAAGGAGATGAGAAATAAGAGCTGGAAATAAGTCACTTTTAAGTAAAAGCTAAATAAAAAGCTGAAAGTGGTTTGACAATTTCATTATTTTGTACGTTATAAGCTACTTATGAATAAAAAATTGCTTATTTATTAAAAGTATTTTGTCCCAATATTTTAAGTTACTTATCATTAATTGTCACATTTGTTTATTTGTTAAAAAGAAAGTTGCAATAAAAAAATTCTTTGATAAAACTCAATATTTTTTATTTTTTTTAAAAATAAACGCAATATAAATTTATTAAAATAATAACATAACATTAAATATTTTTGAATATGAAAAATTCTAAATAACAATAAAACTCATAAATGTTAAAGTGAATGAATAATTCATAAACGAGAAAAAGACTTTTTAAAGCTTTTAGCAAAGAGAGAAGGAAAAGATATTCAAGATTTCATGTGTTAATTAGAATATTCAGGTATTAATTATACTGGGCTCACGAATAAGCCAGCTCACGAATAAGCCAGCTTTTTGTATTTTGTACATAAGAAAAAAGCCAGCTTAAATATAAGATCTTTACCATAAATATTGTTTGGCTTAGCTTTTACTTATAAGAGGAAGAGAAGCCAAAAAAAGCTAGAGCAAACACTACCGAAATGGTGCCTCTTGCTGTGCTAGGTTTGAAACAGAGAGAGTGAGAGAATGGGATTTCTTTTTTTTTTTTTTTAATTTAGTAATTTAATTTATTAAATTATTAAAAGAATATGACATGTGGTCCCCTGAAAAATTTGACACATAAAAAACATTTGTCTCATTGGTAGACTTGACGGAAGTTAACAAAAGGATCAAAATCAAACATTTTATAAACTTTAAGACAAAAAATATATATTTAACTCTAAATTTAATTTGTAATAATTTGTGTAAACGTTAATTTTTTTTTTAAAAAAAATCTTTATAATAAATGGGATTTTTTTTATTACTAATAAATGGGAAGTTTTGGTGAGCAGCAAGCCATAGGATTCAAATTAGGTGTTCCTAAATGATGTCTTACCAATAAAATATTGTCACGTCATTAAAAAAATTATTAAAAAATTAAAGATTAAAATTAAAGGTAATATTTTCAATGACGTGACAATATTCTATTAGTAGGACATAATTGAATACATGATTTGGGAACATCCGATTTGAATCCCAAACAATGTTGTGGTTACGGACTCAGAGTGGCCTCCATTTTTTGGGACCACCATGGTCCCAGTTATTTTAATCACAGTAAAAATAAATTTAAAAAAAATTACAATTTTTAATTACAACGATGCCCATTATAAATGGGTCCTATGTCAATTATATCAAAGTATTGTGACAGATATCTAAACCAATTTGTTAGAAATACTGATTTGAAATTTTCAATCTAGTTTAGTGTGTGTTTGGATTGACGTTGGATCACGTCAAATCACGTTAAGATAGATAAATTAATGATTGATATAAATTTAGCACATAAACCGAAGCGGACGCAACAAAAAGTAACGTTGAAGTAAATCTACATTAAACGTGCACTTAGTGTTTCTAGTTGTCTTCACTCGTGAGTACTTGTCCATTGTTGAACTTCCTCACTTGAAAGAAAAGCTTTGCACAGAATGCTCCATATTTTAGATGAATACCATGCCAGAAACTAGCAATGCCGGAAACTAGCGACCTTGTTCTACAGGAACCCCACCATCAGCAGATCTGCGCCGTCCACGATGATGGGAAAACAATTCTTATTAATAATAATAATCATTGTATCTCATCATTTTCTTAACCTACGTCTGTAACATTAAATAATAAAATCAACGGAGGAATAATAACTAGTGTCTTTGACTGCTTGTTAAGACTGCTGTTTTTTTTTTTCGGTACAAACGTGGTGTGTCTTTTATATTGCAATGTTATTGTTAGTGGTGTTTAGGATCCAAATCACATCACGTGGTTTACTAAAATGTTTCATTTTTCGTCTTACACAGATAAAAAGTTAAAGTTGTTTTATCATGGTCTTCTTTATTTTGAGACCATTCATGTTCTGTCGACGTGACGTTATCTACGATTGTTAGATCGTTTAACATAGTCTTTTTCTAATTATTTTACTCTTGATCCAATGGTTCTGGTTCTCGTAAAGGAACCATCATAATTCAAAGGCCATGTTAAACAAACCCAAAAGTTAAATGGGATAAAATTAATTAATTAACAGGAGAAAAAAAATTAATTGAATGTATTATTTTTAGAAAAAAAATTAATTGAATGTATTATTTTTAATTAAAGAAACATCGAAGGAGGCATTATTATGAGACAAATTCTTTGAATTTTGTTGAGGTATGCACATATATTCGACAAGTTATATAAGTGAGATGATAATTTAGTTATTATTTATTATTGCTATTATTTTTATATAATAGTAATACTAATAATTATTATGAGCTGGTTTAGATAAGATTTCGAGAGACACTAAAATACATTTATATGAAAGTCATAATTTTTAACTTCTCACGAAATTATTTTAAAGTGTGCGCCATAATGCATTTGGAATGATACAAAATCTTACCCATATGAGTTGTTTTTAATATGTTTGATTGGCACGAGCGTGGAGAGTAGGTATAGAAAGTATGAATTATTGATGCTGCTGGATCAGTTGTTGGGGCTTCAAGCAATTATTGAGTTTCAAGAATCCCTCATGTCCAATTGTCCATTGGTTTTGTTGGATAGCAGTTCACCATCCATGAACGAGACTTATTTCTACCTTAGCTCCTCTTTTGCAAATAAAATTTCTCATGGGCTTATTTGCACTACACGTAACCTATATCTTTTATACACTACTTTACGCGTCACACTTTGTTTTTGACGTTCATTCAGAAAATAATTTTTGATAGTTGAAGAATTATGTCATCGGAATTTAAGTTTCGTTTTGTTGTATGCTCAAAACTTAGGTTCTCAATGAACACGTAGAGTATTAATTCCTTTAAATAACATGAGTTTTGTAAAATAACTAAAGGCATTTATTATTTTTTACTTGTACCTTTATATATTAAACGATTTTGTATAATCATCTTTCGTAAATAGAATGTGGTTACGTTTGGAACAGCTTATATACAACTTATAAAAATAATTTATAAGTCTAAATAAATTATTTTTAATTTATTTTTATAAGTTTCATAAAATAGCATACGAGAATTAATTAGTTTTAACTTATTTATATATATTTTATAATTTTATCTATAAGTAATTCTTTTTTTTAATAAAAACTATTTACATTAATATTTAAATAAGCTATGATTTCAAATGCACAATAAAATGATGTGATTAATACTTCTCAGATCTAGATACTGATAATTTTTTAAGAAAATGTGTAAGTACATGGCAAGGTTAAGTAGAAGATAGCTCAAGTGGTATAAAAAAAAACTCTTAAAATTTAAAGAGCAGAGTTTAATTATTAACAGAATAGATTTAGGAGCAGTGTGAAAGAGTATTAATATTAATTTTATTTTAACTAACACACTTAACATGTGAAACTAAAAAGTAAATATAATCTACTACTTGTTTTTTTCTTTTTAAAGTTAATAAATATTGATTAAGAAATGATTAATTATGATACAAATTTATTATAAGTGGACTAAATTATTCTTAGAGATAATATAAAAATATGATTGATGAAGAAAGATATGATGGAAAAAAAATAATTAGTAATTAGTTAAAAATAAAATTGAAAAACCAAAATTAATAATATCTTAAAATTCTAAAGCTGCAAATGTTGAAAACAAAAACAAAAGAAAGAAAACGAAGGGAGTAACTCTTTAATAATGACAAATAAATAAGAAAAATATTTTGGATATAACCTAAAACTTGTACGACCATTTATTTTATTATTTTCATTGAAAAAAAAAAGGAAAGGATATTTAGTTGCATCATATGATAATAAACTAATTGGTTTTGCAAATTGTTTTTATTTTTATAAAAAAAAAATATCAACCGAAAATTGAACTGAGATACACACATGTTTTGATGATTATCTGAGCTATTCTAACAATTGGTTCTGCAAATTGTATAAGCTTTGAGTTATCTCAAACATTTTTGAATAAATAAAAGGAAAAAAAGACAATAGCATCGTATCAAAGCAATAGGACTCATTACTCAAACCTTGTGTCTACTTTGTTGTGTGTGTCTACTTGTCTTGATAAAAGCACGTGAGAGACTGTTTTTTATGACTGTTTGTTGACACGTGCATCCTCTGAACAGTGATGGAAATCTGCTCGACTTTCAAATTTAAAACCATTAGAAAATGCTCAGAGAAAAAATGGAGACTGGAAAGTCTGTCGAAAATGGCGAAGTTTAGATCAAATAGCACTTCGTATTTCTTATATCGTTGGCCTCTACTTTCCCTCTTTTTATCGTCACAGATTTTCTTTCAACTTGTAACTTCTCGCTCCCTTGTACGGTTCCTTCCCGGATTCGATGGACCCCTTCCTTTTGTGCTCGAAACCGGGTCAGTTAACTTGATTATTACACTTGGCTAGGTTTTGAAAGTTTTCAATTCTTGCGATGAAGTTAATTTGTTTGAACTTTATAGAAATGTATTATACTGGTTAATCAGGTATGTGGGAGTGGGTGAAAGAGAGGATTTGCAAGTGTTCTATTACTTCATTGAATCAGAGAAGAATCCAAAAGAGGATCCTCTTTTGTTTTGGCTAACTGGTGGCCCTGGTTGCTCTGGATTGTCTGGACTTATTTTTGAAATAGGTAATCTTCCAACTTCGCTTTCCACATTTTCTTACATTTACAAAGATTGACCAGCGTGAGGAACATGGAAGTGAAATTCATCATTTGTAAATCTAATGTTAATGTCACACGGTTTTAGATCACTGTTGAGCATAGAGCTATGCTCATTTATGTATTGCAGGTCCATTTACAATCAAACATGAGGAGTACAATGGGAACCTGCCTAATTTGGTCTTGAGGCCACACTCATGGACAAAAGTAGGTGCACGTCCACTTTTTTGTTTGTTGTAAAATAGTCTACTTTTTTTACAAATTATATTATGCTTATTCACTGGTATTTATCATATTTTTTGTCAGTAGGTTAGTAATATACTATTTGTAGATTTGCCTGTTTCCACGGGCTTCACTTATGCCACGACAGAGTTTGCTGCTCAACGAAGCGATTCAAAACTAATTTACCAAGCCTACCAATTTATTAGGAAGGTATTCACCCAAAGTTTATTTCTTTTATTTCACAATCATCACTTATCTATTTGCTTTTAGTTTATATTGATCTGTCAATTAAATTGTTATCATCTTGTTCAAATCTTTGTAGTGGTTGATTGATCATCCAGAGTTTGCATCAAATGAAGTTTATTTTGGTGGCGATTCATACTCTGGCATTCCGATTCCTGTAATTATTCAAGAAATTTCACAAGGTGCAGAAATCGTATATGGCTCAATATACATGGCAAAATTGTAATCACAAGCATGTAGATGCAGAATCTAATCCTCACTCGACTGTTTTTGACAATTGATTTGTATACTATATATTCGCAAATCGCAAGTAGCAACGTTGCGTTGTTAGTATAAATGTTGCTCTCTACTATGTTGAAAGTTTAATAATTCACAAATCCCTTGTTTGCAGAAAATGAAAAAGGGGTCCAGCCATGGATAAATGTCCAGGTTAGTGTCGTAAAGCATCTCTCTCTTATTTTAGGATTTGGAATGTATATCCTTTTCTTAGTTCAAAGAGGAAGAGTAGTGCTAACACGGCCCACTAAATAGAGAGTAGGATGCATAAAATAAGGAGTAATACTCTTGAAATTTAGTGGTTCGAAAACAACATAGGGTGTGTTTGAGATAGCGTGAATTGTGAAAAATGAAAGTCTAGGATTGAAAACTTTTTAATTTACTTTTCTTTCTTTTTGTACAATGATAGCAGAAAGGTTGGAGTTATCACTTTGTGTAAACAGCACGTTACTCATTCGTTGTAAGTAGTAACTAAAATTTATTTTTGAGTGTGTTAAACAAGAAATTGTTTGATTTGATCAAACTGGTTGCTGTCTAAGATAAAACAGATAAAGTGAAAGCATTATGTTTGATTTTAACTGAGATTTGAATAGTTCAGTATAGTACCTTTGCAGATAGAAAATAAGAGGCTGTACATTTCTTTCTTTTTTAATGAAAGACTTAGAAATGAGAAGAGGCTTTATATGGAAATGAATTTGTACAACTGATTTCGTAGAAGTGTCTGGACAGCTGATGAGAAATTTCCTGTAACTAAAAACAGATAAGAAACTTCTTTAGTTGGGTATCCACTAGACTCTGGTTAAAGCAGATGCCATTGTATTAAATAACAGCTTCCGGATTGAGTATGAAACATTCTTTTGTTCAGGGATACATACTGGGGAATGCCATGTTCGATGGAAGGGAAGAAAACTATCAAATTCAGTATGCTCATGGAATGGGACTTATTTCTGATGAACTGTATGAGGTAAATCAATTATATTTCCTCAGTTGTTTTCTTTAAAAAATGTATCGAAGAAACAGAAGTCGAATTCTAATGTATCTATATCATTTTGACGAATAGTCACTGCAAAAAAATTGTAAAGGAGAGTATTTAAGTGTAGACCCCGGAAATGTATTATGTTTAAGAGATATCGAATCATTCAACAAGGTATGCATCCATCCTTTTTTTTGCTGTCCCTTCTATTTTTCTTATCAAAATTTAAAGTTACATGGAAAACCACAAAGTCAACCTTTCTTCCATTCCCACAGGTTACATCAGGAATTGAGATAGGTTATATTTTGGATCCCTTATGCGACTACGATTTTGATGTCCCACGTAGGAGATCTCTAATTAAGAAATCTTCCAAGAAGTTCCTCAATACCGATAGCCAATTACCACCCTTAAGCTGTCGGGTAATCTTCATCCCTTATTGAACCAATGATGTTTACTTAATGTTTCTTTTCCATATATTTTTGCAATGTCAATCTTGCTACACCATGTATTTGCTGTTTCATATTATTATATACCATTTGTGAAGTATTTGAACATCAATTTTGTGCCTAATACTAGTACCACCAATCAAGTTAATTCTGTATATCATGAAAATTTAATTTATTCATTGATTGTGACAACTGTCAATTAGATTGGTTCATTGAAACCACTGATCAGGTTGGTCTCCAACTTTGTGAATAGAAGGTCATAGATACCTTCTAAATGCACATTTGACTATATTTACTTTTTCATGATATTAAGGGATCCAAATGCGCACAAGACTAACTTTAATTTTCATGATATCATACTAACTAGTTGTGATGATATTATGAATCAAATTTATGTTTATCGTATGCATAAGGACCAGATTCACTGCCTTTGTCAAAATGAGGACTAAATTTACTCTTTCACAATGTAAGGGAGATTGATATGCCAATTTTTGGAATTAAATTGCTGTTTTTTTTTTCAATTTCAATGATCAAATTGATGCTTCACTTGTTTCCAGTCATCTCTAAGTGGTATTTGCAGCCGAAACCTAACTTTTAATTCGATGTTTATTTCCTTTCCATTGGTAAGTCTTATGCATACTTCCTTTGCGCTTATTGGACCAATGATGATAATGTTCGCAATGCACTGCACATTCACAAGGTAATCAGTTAATATGTGTGAAAGTATGCAATTGCAACATTAAGCATGGCTGTATGTAATTCTCTCACATATTAAGCAATGCAGGGAAGTATAGAGAAATGGCGTCGTTGTAACCTTGGTATACCTTACAAGAAAGAAATCCATAGCAGTTTTGAGTATCATCTAAATCTTAGTAAAAAAGGCTTCCGGTCACTGATATACAGGTCCAAATTCTTTCACCATGCTCAGATATCGCTAAGTTCTCTCAGATGAACTACTTTGAATTTCTTATAGCAAATAAATTTTATATACTGTTAACAGTGGCGATCATGACATGAGGCTTCCTTTCTTGGCAACTCAGGCATGGATAAGATCCTTAAACTATTCCATCGTGGATGATTGGAGGCCATGGTATACAAATGGCCAAGTTGCAGGGTATTCTGTTAACTAAGTTATATAAATAACCAGGCTGGATTGTTCCAAAAGGCTAATTATATTATGTACTTAATATTTGTCTTTTTGTATGTAGATACACAAGGACTTATTCCAATCGGATGACATTTGCAACTGTGAAGGCAAGCCTATTGTACCCTTTTCTTCACATGTGGACTGCATGATTTCATTCTATGATTCTGTTAACGATAAGTGAACTGCATGATTTCGGTCTTCAAAGTAAATTTCAATGGTTGAGTCCGCTTATCTTCTATAGGGTAATTTTTGGGTAAAATTTTCATTGTATGCCCTTTTTTTGATTGGTTCATGAACTCTAGGTTGAAAGAGGGAATTCGTTTAAAACTGTGACAGTCATTCACTAAAAGAGGTATATGTCCATGGATGCTAGTTTTTTCATTCTAATTATGATTTATCTACTTTCAGGGTGGAGGGCACACAGCTCCTGAGTACAAGCCTGAAGAATGCTTTGCCATGTACCGTAGGTGGATATCTAACCGGACTTTGTAGGAATAAACAAAAAAAAAGGTCATGTGCAAGATTAGAAAAGGCTAAACTTGGCATCCATTCTGCAATGAAGTCATTGGGTAGATTTTATTCCATTAATAAATCTGCATGTCTTTGTCAACCAAAGAAAAAATGTATGTATGTATGTATGTATGTATGCATATATGTATCTTAAGACAACAACTGGGAGATCCATATTTCAAATATAAGGATGAATCGTGAATGGGATTTGATCCAACTTTTTCGTAATATTTGATTAGTGTTGAGATTTAGCTTATCGTACACAAACCAAATATATGTTCCTTTACCAATTACATTCAAATTAAGGAGTATATGATGTATATGTTTATCTTTATACTGAATACTTGATCTTTTTAAAAAGGAATGATACGAGAAGAATAAACTCTAGACTAGTTAAATCCTAAAAGCTCGGTTTCCACGTGCATGATTGGAGTTTCAATAGAAATTAGAATTAACAGCTGTTCCTCATTTCCCTGTTATACCAGGGAGCCTTCCAAGTTCCAACTAGCGTTTCAAATAGCTCTTCCCTGCGGTTCCTTAGTAGTTTCTGAATGGCCTTGCAATTTGCAAGGTCAATTCTATATCTAAAAAAATATATATGGCAGCACTGACAAGGGACAATGAGGTCTTAAATGTGGAAGTAGTTTGGATAGGTTGTGTCATAATTTGATTCAAGAAGAGACTAAATGAGACATGATGTACTTAATTTGATCCAAGGTGAGAATAAATTTTATTTTTAAATTAAATTATAAGTCAGTTATAATTTTAAGAATTAAATTGTTAATTCAGTCTTGATAATAAGTTCCTTAAAAATAGAGATTGAAATTCAATAAATATATTTCATTTAATACTTTAAATTTACTTTAAAAAATATGAACTGAATATTTTTTTAAAAATTTTTGAAATAAAAAATACATAATTTTTCAATATTTTTTTATCTTTAAAAATCCTCACTTCGTAGCATTTTTCATTTTTCTACGCGTCTAAACATTGATTTTCCAATGTGTGTTTTCGAAAATAAAAATAAAAATGAGCTGAGGAGGAAAAGAATATGAGCGAAAGTACTGAGCCGTTGATTTTGGCGGGTCTGAATCTGGCTATAAATACCCCCTTCGGTTAGAAAGGTGGAATGTTACTTCCGCAACACGACGCAGAGAGTTTCTTCTTTCTTCTCTCTTTGTCTACCTTTTGGATCCGTCGTCACGGCATGGCCACTTCCAATGGCTCCGTCGACGGAAACCACCGTACAAACACTCCGTCCGAATCGGCATTGATCTTTCTCGGGACAGGTTGTTCCAGCATGGTTCCCAACTTAATGTGCCTGATCCAGCCCTCCGATCCCCCTTGCTCAATCTGTGTTCAGTCCTTGTCTCTCCCACCCGAGAGGAACCCTAATTATAGGTGATCTTTCATTTCGCCCTATAACCTACAACTTAGCTCAAGAAATTGCTTCGAGATCAGTCTCTGAGCGTTTGCGAAGGGGAATACAATTTCCTTGTTCATCTAGATCCATCTGCCTTGACGTGTGTAATGTGTTGATGTCTTGTCACTTTTGTGGCCTTTACAGGTGCAATACCTCCCTTCTAATAGATTATTGTGAGAGCAACGGTAATCACAACTATATATTGATTGATGTTGGGAAGACATTCAGGGAGGCGGTGCTTAGATGGTTTGTTCCACATCGGATTCCAAGAATAGATTCTGTGAGTTAATCCTGTCAGCTTTTTTAGTTTGCCAATTTTACTATTGTTGCCTTTTCGTTAGAATTTCATTGTGGATACGGTGCAAATCTAATCCTGTGTTATATGTGTTAGAATGCTTACTGTTTCGAAGCATACTTTAGAAATAGTACCCTGATATACAAAAAAACCTTTTAAATCAATGTCCTTAACATTGTAAACTGCAATGTCTTTTAATAGTAGCTTAGATCTTTGTTACTACCTACTACTCTTACTAGGCATAGTTCTTCTGAATGTCTTAGCTATGCTCTTCCCCTACTTGTAAGCGTATGACATAAATGTTTTTTCTTGCTGCCTACTTGCAACATGTGTAATGTAATGATTTGTAAGAAAATATCTATCACATTGATAACCTTGGCCTATTTAACTAACAATGCAGGCCTTGTGCTATTCTTTACCCATTGTAGCTTTTGTCTCTGAAGTTATAAATAAAGCAAAGTTGAAGAATGGCTTGATTCCTCTTGATCCTTCATCAGGGAAAAAAAAAAAAGCTCCTAAGTGCTTTTGTTATTGAAAATATGAAATTATTTTTTTCTTGATTCTGATCTCCTGAGTTGTTGGCAATCTTATTTTTTATGAAACTTTATCATTTGAATGTGAATATTTGTCAAATGGTAGCTTGTCTGCTCCGACTGCTTAAATTTCTAAAATTCTTAAACACTTGAATAAATTTTTGGCTATTGGGCTATGCACAGTGTCCTTTCTTGAATTTTGTCATGGATATAACAGTTCCCCCCTTTTTGTTTCTAAAACAACTGACTTAAAAGATGCCCAACCTAGGCTTAGAATAACATACTAGGCTAAGGCTAAGTATTGAGATCTCTCTTTTAGCTTCATCTTTGGTAGTTTTTCTTCTGTAGATACTTGGAACAATGAAAATGGAGATTTTAAATGATTAATTTTTCTGCATACTTCTGTTTCACAATATCATTAGGAGAGCCAGTCTTTCAAACCAGCCCAGTAAGTCAGAAGGTAAATGCTTATTACCTTGCAGGACAATTATCAGGGTTATTATCTGCCAAGTATGTCTTCAAAAGTTTAGGTATTATATCAGAAAGCATTTGATATTTATCATAGAGAGATGCGGTAGAAGAGTTTGTTTATCGCAGAGCACCTGATGTATGTGCTGGTAAGGATAGCTAGTGTATGCCATGAAAGAGGGAGTGTGAGGAAGCGGTGAAAGGGGCATCAAAAATTCAAAATATTTCTTAAGCAAGGAAAAGCTTAGTAATATTGCCCTAATAGGTTATATAACTAGTATATCGAGCAGACATAGCAGTAAATTGTATTACTACTATTTAACAAAATCAGAATCCAAGTTTTCTAGACTACTTACTATGCAAATCTCAGTATCTTTAGCAGAGTCTTTTAGAATTAGTAATTGCAATATCTTATTGTGTAATCTGTACCTATGATGCCACTCTGAATTGAGTCAATTCACACAATTTTTCACAGCAGCAGTGCTGTGGATCACTGAAATTTTTAAAATGTCTCGGGGAAGAAAGTTATCGTCGGGAAAACAACATATAAATGGATTATAAACTGTAGAGTATCATTGACCTATGAAATTCGATAGTATGGAATAATTACAATTCTTCTTATATCTGAGTTATTATTCCTTTTATCTATATTGTTTTGTTGAAATTTGTATTGAGTATATTAACCTGAAATTTACATGCTCTGGGAAACTTAATTAATTATTGCTTGAATCGCAGATTATTTTGACTCATGAGCATGCCGATGCAGTCCTTGGATTGGATGATATACGTGCTGTGCAACCTTTTAGTCCAACAAATGATATTGATCCCACCCCCATATACTTGAGTCAGCATTCAATGGATAGGTACCTTTAGTGTTTGTTGCTTGTCATTTAGTTAATTTACCAATAAAACTAGCACTACATCCCTGATATAGATACATCTTCCCTCTATTTTCAAAACCTACATGAACATATTTTAGGAGTCAATTAAGGGGTAATATGATGATCAATATAATTCATGTTTCTATCACAGAATATTGATGCAATAACTAAGTTTAAGAAATGCCTCAAAATTGTCTCAGATTATTTGTAGCTGTACGAGTTGTTGAGATGAAGCCAGTGCATTGCGTGCACTTTCCAACCATTGAATTTAGAAGCTTGTTTGTTTGGAAAATTTGTTTTGTTTACAATGTAACTCCCATATCAGCATTATGCCCCTTTCAGTTGATTTTATGCCGCTCTCCAGTAATTGAATCCATGTTTAAACCATTGCAACAGCATAGCAGAGAAATTTCCTTATTTGGTTCAGAAAAAACGCAAGGAAGGACAAGAAATACGAAGGGTAGCTCAGATTGCCTGGAACATTATTGCTGATGACTGCAATCAACCATTTTCTGCATCGGGATTGAAGTTCACTCCTTTACCAGTAAATTGCTACAATCTTTAAACTTAATGGTAGGAATGCATAAATTTTTTTATATTATAAGGACTAAACTGTTTTGCTTGCGGATATAGGTTATGCATGGAGAGGATTACATCTGTTTGGGCTTTCTTTTTGGCGAGAAAAGTAGGGTGGCCTATATATCTGATGTTTCACGGATTCCTGCTAGTACAGAGCATGGTACGGTTTCAATTAGTTTCTTGTTGTTTGGGCATGTACATTTATTTGTTAGTGCTATCTTATAAATTTGGACTACAATTGTGTTGAGAGATTATTTGCCTATCTTTTTTTTCACATATTGCGACTTTCTTACTTATCAGTTGACTGAAAAAAAAAAGTGACATATTGGTCATGGATTGCAATCAAGGGTTTGGTGTGCACCATCATTGTTGCTGAATTTGGACTACAATTTTAAATTGCAAAAGATCCTCTAGAAAAAATCAATTCTAGAGAATACGTTTCATGTTTGAATTTATGGTTTTCAACATCTAACATCTAGCAATAAATTTTCCTTTTACAGTCATTTCAAAAAGTGGAGCTGGACAGTTGGATCTTCTTATATTGGATTCATTGTATAGGGTCAGTAGTTCCAATTTCAAATTTTTTGGTTATAAAATATATGTAAGCATTGTATTTTTCCTGATATATATGTCAGTCACATTCTGCCACCGAATTTGTATAATAATGTACATGATATGCCACTGAAGTATCTCTTTTTGCAAAGAGGGCATGAATGCATGTGCACTCGAATTGCAGAATTATCACATATAGGGTTTCTTATCACTCTATATGTTTGACTTCTGGTTTGCTGCATCATTTTTCGTCAGGCTCTGATTTCATGTCACTATCTCCTAGGAAGAGAATTTCCACGACTTGCAGTCTTATAAGTTCTTTGTACAAAATGTTATTCCATTTTTTTTTTCTTGGTGATAAATGTTTCCTTCGCTGTTCTTTTCGTTCTCGCAGACTGGATCACATAATGTTCACCTTTGTTTTCCACAGGTTTGTTTTCTATTTTACTAAATGACTAAATGATGTTTACACATCATATCTCCCTGATGGTGTGAAGTGTTAATAATTCGTTATCTTACAGACTCTTGAAACTGTGAAGAGATTGTGCCCAAAGCAAACCCTGTTGATTGGAATGACTCACGAGTTTGATCACCACAAGGACAATGAATTTTTAAAAGAGTGGTCCAGAAGGTAGGTCTTATCCATTTGTAATACATGAGTAATAATTGAACTGACAAGCTGATAAAAATTGGCCTGAGATTCAGATAGTAACAGAACAGTTCAAATGTAATTCGACTAAATATTTTTGTACTCTATGGAACCTTCTGGATTTTAAAAATGGTAGTGTTGACTCTTCTGTTACTGTACTTAGGGAAGGAATTCCGGTCCAGCTTGCTCATGATGGTTTGAGAGTCCCCATAAACTTATAGTAAGGAAAGGTAATCCCCGTGGACCTGAATCTTCATTTTTCTCTTCAAAAACGGTACAAAAAGAGTTAAAGAACATATTTTGATCAATTGCACGCATTTGTGTCTGATGTCTCACCCTTGGTATGGATGTGCTTGCTAAAAATAACCATATTGCTGAAACCTTTTTTTAAAATTTGCATCAATAAATTGTGTAGTGAATGACATGTAGGATGTGTTTGTTTAGGGAGATAGGCTATGAGTAGGTAAAAAATTGGGAGTGGGATAAAAAGATAACTTTTATTTTGCTGCTTGGTCTATAGAAAACCACTATGAAATCACTTTCATACTATAGTACTTCATAAATTAGCGAGCTAGAGTAAAAATGAGTGGTCCTACAGCTTCATCGGCTCCACAGATTTGATGGTTCTATATAAGGACAATTATGGAGCAATACGCTTTTTGGGTCTCCGAGAACAAGCGCGCCCTTATTTGAAACCTAAGCCATAAACATTTAGGAATTGATTATGTATTCGGTACTGGCGAATTCTTTTTCTTGTCCTGTTGTATTCCTTTATGGGTGATCAATACTGACTACGAATGAATATAAATGCTCTTAAAATTCAATCTTAATTTGTGCTATCATGTTCTTGCAGGGTAAAGACATGGGACAATGTATACCGCATACTGTTGATCTTAATTAGATCGGATAGGAGACTTAATATTTTTTAAAGTGTGTCCTCAGTTTCTAGAACATTTTTGCTAGAGGTGACATTTTTGGATATGACAAGGATAACTTTTGTGACGCCAATCCCCATTTTTCTAGTTAAACTCCTGAATGCTGTAGAAGAACAATTTTACAGTCGACTCATTGATGCTGATTGCTGGAAAACAAATTAGGTAGCGATGAGTTTTAAAGCTAAGAAAAACCACCATATCCTAAATTTCTTTTGTAGTCACTCGTGAGTCTCTAGAGGACGCAACACAACTCAGCTGCTGGCTGATAGATGTATTCTTCAACCGTATGGTAATTGTTATAAATAATAATTTGTCAACGTTGAGTTTTGCCTTTTCTGATCTTTCAGCCTCAATTTTATTTTGATGCTGCTGCTACTTTTAGCTGTTATTCGTTGAATCTACTTGCATTTTATTTCTTGTTTATACTTGACCTGTCATGAAAGGATATATCAAAGCAAGAGACTTTTTGTTTTGCCCACAGCAAGAGACTTTGAAAAGAGGATATTACAATGTTGCATCTCTTCCCAGCCTCCATTAATGCTTCAAAAGATTATTAGCGTTTCTAGATTGCATGGAAACAATCATATACTTTTGGACATGGGATGTTAATGTTAACGAGTCAATGACGAAGCATATAGACATATATTTTGTACAGTCAAGCTTGTTTGGCATTGCATGGATTTAGAATGACGAGTGACGACGGCTTTAACCTCCTCATTGTTTATATTATTGAACTAACTCAGGCAAACTTGAGCAATGATTTCTCAAGTGTAAAGGTCAACCCAATTTGGGTGGCTATACTTTATAGATTGTTATTTCTAAGAACATATGCATGGTTTGCCTATAAGATGAAAACAATGTCATATTTACTAGCATACTTATGTGAAGATTACACTTATTTTGGGTGCAAAGGATATAATATCTATTATATATATATATATATATATATATATATATATATATATTAAATTTGAAGTGAAAGTTGAAACAACACCTCATCTACCACACTAGTATTATTGCACCTCATCAATACATTTGCTTATGTCTCATAATTAGGTTTTTAGTCACCTGCTTCTTACAACTTACCATCAAATTCTAATTCACATTTGGTTAAGTAAAAATCAATTACAATAACATAATTCACGTATTAATTAAATTTTAGTCATAAAAAGTTGCATATATAAAAAAAATATTAAATATGCAATTTATTAAAAAAATACACTTCAAATTATGATCTAACGACAAACTTAGAATTTAATGTTTATCTAATATTAATTACTAACGACAAACTTAGAATTTAGTTTTTATTTAATATTAATTATTTAAATGAAAATTTATGCATAATATCATTTCAAAAAGTATTAATCATTTACTTTTTTCACTGTATATGGATATAAATATAAATATGCATTTGAAATCAATTTTTTTAAAAAAAAAAATTATTAACATTTTCATACACTAAGATTTCAAAAGATATTAATCATTAATCACACTCTACTGTATATAAATATGCATATTTAAACTTAGAATTTAATGTATTTTCTACATTCAAAAAACCCATTAATTAAATTATATTTAAATTACAATGATAAATAAACGAGAATAAAATTATAAAAACAGATTGACTCAACATACTCAAATAGAAAACTAAAATTGAAAGAAAGTTTATACTAAAACAACACAACTAATTGAAAGAGCATCATTCTTCGACAAAAAAATAGCAACCAACAAAAATGCACCCAAAAGTTTAATTTTCTATCTAATCAAATAGATTTTAAAATGCTTTTATTGTATTGTATTTTTCTTAGAATGACCTATGTTTTTAACTAAACTCCAACAATCTTGCATTAACTAAAATTAAATTACTATGTTGTCACATCAATTTTTTTATCCACTTAACACAACTCATTCACACCACTATACTCAACTACAACCACTCTTCTTTTCCCCTACAACAAAAAATCATCTTTTTAAATACAATTAAAATATAAATTTATCAAAAAATAAATTAACTAAAAGGAAATTTAACAAAAATTAATAATTCAAATATTATAATTGAAATTTAAGTACAATTTTAATGAAACTACATTTATTAATATATATATATATATATATATATATATATATATATATATATAAAGCTAAGCTCAAAGCTAAGTAATTAACTTTTGAAATTTTTAGTTCAATTTACATAATTTTTTTATATTTTAAAATTAAAATAATTTTTTAGAGATCATTCACACATCATGAATAGGGAGTTTTTCGAAATAAAAATAAAAACGTAGTTTTTAAATTATCTAAATTACTTAAAGATTTTTAAAGACAATGAATTATTCACTTTAAAGTTTTGAGTTTAATTTAAATAATTGTTTATATTTTTTAAATTACAAATTTTTTTAAGAGATCGTGTACTATATACTTGAAGAATAGAGCAATTTTCAAAATGAAAATGAAAAACAGTTTTTAAATTACCTAAATTATTTGAAGTTTTTTAAAGATAATGTATTAAACACTTTGAAGTTTCTAGCTCAATATATATATATATATATATATATATATATCAAATTACAACAACTTTTCGAGAGATCGCGTATTATTATAACACTTGAAAACAGAGTGTTTTTCGAAATAAAAATGAAAACGTGTTTTATCAATTTTCTAAATTATTTAAATATTTTTCAAGACAATGTGTTATTCACTTTAAAGTTTCTAGCTGAATTTAAAGAACTTTTTATATTTTTAAAATTACAACAATTTTTTTTAAAGATCATATATACGCGTGAAGAATATGGTGTTTTTCTAAATTAAAATGAAAAAGCATTTTTTAAACTACCTAAATTATTTGAAGATGTTTGAAGACAATATATTATTCACCTTGAATTTTCATGCTTAATTTACAAAATTTATTATATTTTAAAAATTACAAACAATTTTTAGAGATTGTGTACTATTACACTTAAAGAATATGGTATTTTTTGAAATAAAAATTAAAACTTTTTTTTAAAATTACTTAAATTATTTGAAGCTTTTCAAAAACACTGTATTATTCACTTCAAAGTTTCTAGATCAATTTACATAATTTATTATATTTTAAAAATTATAAGATTCTTTTAGAGATTGTGTACTATTACAGGATGTTTTTTGAAATAAAAATTAAAATATGTTTTTTATACCATCTAAATTATTTGAAGCTTTTTGAAGATAATGTATTGTTCACTTTGAAGTTTCTAGCTCTATTAAAAGAATTTTTTATATTTTTAAAATTGTAACAATTTTTTTAGAGATCATCTCCTATGCACTTGAAGAATAAGGTATTTTTGTAAATAAAAATGATTTTTTTAAAATAACCTAAATTATTTGAATATTTTTAAAAATAATGTTTTATTCACTTTGAAGTTTCTAGCTTAATTTATAGATATTAAGATATTTTTAAAATATCAAAAAAAAAATTAAAGTGTATTATATACTAGAACAATATGGTGTTTTTAGAAACAAAATGAAAATGATTTTTCTAAATTACCTCAAATATTTGAAGATTATTAAGATAATGTATTATTAATATTGAAGTTTCTCGCTCAAATTAGAGAATTTTATATTTTTAAAATTGCAAAAAATAAAATTAAAGATAGTGTACTATAAACTTGAAGAATAAGGTGTTTTTAAAAATAAAAACACAAACGCATTTTTTAAATTACCTAAATTATTTTAAGCATTTTGAAAATAATGTATTATTCATTTTGAAGTTTCTAGATCAATTTACATAAATTTTTATATATTAAAATTTCAACAAATATTTAGAGATAGTTTATTATAGACCTGACAAATAGGGTGTTTTTTGAAATTGAAATAAAAACATATTTTTTTCAGGTTCCTACATTGTTTGAAGCCTTTTAAAGACAATGTGTTATTCACTCTGAAGTTTCAGCTTAATTTAAATAATTTCTTATATTTTTAAATTGCAACAATTTTTTAGAGATCGTGTATTATACATTTGAAGAATACGATTCTGAAAGATAACTGAAAATATATTTTTTAAATTACCTGAATTATTTGAAGATTTTTGAAGATAATGTATTATTCACTTTAAAGCTTAAAACTCAACTTACATAATTTTTTATATTTTAAAATTTCAACAATTTTTTTAGAGATTATGTCCTATTACACTTGAAGAATTGAGGGTTTTTTGAAACAACAATGAAAATGCATTTTCTAAATCACCTAAATTATTTGAAGATAATGTATTATTCACTTTGAAATTTCTAACTCAATTTACAAAAAAAAAATATTCTGAAAATTGCAACACTTTTTTAAGAGATCGTGTAAAGTCTATGATTTTTTCGAAATAAAAATTAAAAACATTTTTTAAATTACCTAAACTATTTAAATCTTTTTGAAGATAATGTATTATTAACTTTGAAGTTTCTATGTCAAATTATAGAATTTTTAATACTTTTATAATTGCAACAATTTTTCTATAACACTTGAAAAATATGGTATTTTCTAGAATAAAAATGAAAATATAGTTTTTAAATTTCCTAAATTATTTGAATCTTTTTTAAGAAAATATATTATTCACTTTAAATTTTCTAGCTCAAATTTCTTAATTGTTTATATTTTAAAATTTACAACAATTTTTTTAGAGATCGTGTACTACACTTGAAGAATATGGTGTTTTTCGAAACAAAAAGAAAAATGCATTTTTTAAATTATCTAAATCATTTGAAACTTTTTGATGACAATGAATTATTCCCGTTGAAGTTTCAAGATCAAATTACATAATTTTTTATATTTTTAAAATTTAAAAAAATTTAAGAGACCATGAACTATAAACTTGAAAAATAGAGTATTTTTTGAAATTAAAATGAAAATGAGTTTTTTAAATGACCTAAATCATTTGAAGCTTTTTGAAGACAATGCATTATTTAATCTGAAGTTTCAAGTTTAATTTACATAATTTTTAATATTTTTCAAATTCCAAAATTTATTTTAGAGATCGTGTAATATATGCGTGAAGAATATGATGCTTTTCGAAATTAAAATGAAAACGTGTTCTTTAAATTTCATAAAATATTTGAAGTTTTTTGAAGAAAATATATTATTCATTTTGAAGAACATGGTCCTCTCTAGAATAAAACTGAAAACACTTTTTTTAATCTAGCTAAATTATTTGAAAGTTTTTGAAAAATTCACTTTAAAGTTTCAAGTTCAATTTTCTTAATTTTTTATATTTAAAAAATTGTAATAACTTTTTTAGAGATCATGTATTATATACTTGAAGAATATGGTGTTTTTCGAAAAAAAAAATGAAATTACCTAAATTATCTTTTTAATAAAATATATTATTCACTTTGAAGTTTCAAATTCAATTTATAGAATTATTTTTATGTTTAAAAGTGAAAAAAATATTTTAAGAATAGCATGTTTTCTAAAATAAAAATGAAAATATGATTTTTAAATTACCAAAGTTTTTGAAGACAATGTATTATTCCCAATAAAATTTCTAGCTCCATTTACATAATTTTAATATTTTTAAAATTGCAACAATTTGTTTAGAGATCGTGTAATATGCTTGTTTTGAATCACCTAAATTATTTGAAGCTTTTTAAAGGATATTTATTATTCACTTTAAAGTTTGTAGCTCAATTTTTATATTTTTTCATATTTTTTAAAATTTCAACAATTTTGTTTAAGATCATGCATTATATACTTGAAGAATATGGTGTTTTTCAAAACAAAAATGAAAATGCCATTTTTTTAAATTATCTAAATCATTTGAAGCTTTTTGAAGACAATGCATGTTTCTAGCTCAATTTAATGAAATTTTATTTTTATAAAATTGCAGGAGATTGTGTACTATACACTTAAAGCGTATGGTATTTTTCAAAATAAAAATGAAAAAAACTATTTTTATATTTTTAATATGCAAATTTTTTTTCAGAGATCATGTATTATATACACTTGAACAATATGGTATTTTTCGAAATAAAAATAAATATGTCTTTCTTAAAATACCTAAATTATTTGAAGTTTTTAGATGACATTGTATTATTGCGTTTGAAGTTTCTATCTTAATTTACAAAATTTCTTATATTTTTCAAAAATACAACGATTTTTTAGGGATCAGGAACTATACACTTGAAGAATAGGGTATTTATTGTAATTAAAATGAAAATATTATTTTTTAAATTACCTAAATTATTTTAAAAAAATTTAAGTCAAAGTATTATTCACTTTGAAGTTTCTATATCAATTTACATAATTATTTATATTTTTAAAAGACTATCATTTTTTTTTTAGATTGTGTACTTGAAAAATTGGGTATTTTTCTAAACAAAAATGAAAATGATCTTTTTAAATTATCTAAATTATTTGATGATTTTTTAAGACAGTGTATTATTCACTTTGAAGTTTTTAGCTCAATTTTCATAATTTTTTATATTTTAAAAAATGCAATAATTTTTTAGAGATAGTGTATTATACACTTGAAGAATTTTCAAAACAAAAATTAAAACACGTTTTTTAAACTACCTTAATTATTTGAAGCTTTTTTCAAGACAATGTATTATTCACTTTGAAGTTTCTAAATCAATTAATATCATTTTTATCTTTTTAAAATTGTAACAATTTATTTAGAGATTGTGTATTATACCGTTGAAGTATATAGTGTTTTCCAAAATTAAAATGAAAATGATTTTTTAAATTTCCTAAATTATTTGAAGATTTTTGAAGATAATGTATTATATTTTTAAAAGTTCAACCATTTTTTAGAGATTGTGTACTATACACTTGAAGAATAAGATGTTTTTCCAAATTAAAATAAAAACGGGTATTTTAAATTATTTAAATTAGTTTAAGCTTTTTGAAGACAATGTATTATTCACTTTAAACTTTCTAGCTCAATTTATATATTTTTTTATATTTTTAAAACACAACTATTTTTTTAGAGATGATGTATATACATTTGAAGAATATAGTGTTTTTCGAAACTAAAATTAAAATGTGTGTTTTAAATTAACTAAATCAAATCAAGCTTTTTGAAGACAAAATGGTATTCGATTTGAAGTTTCTAGCTCAATTTATGAGTTTTAATATTTTTTAAATTGTAACAATTTTTTAGAAATCAAGTACTATACAAAATAGGGTGTTTTTTAAAAATAAATGAATACGCATTTTTTAAATTAACTAAATTATTTAAAAATTATTTAAGACAATTTATTATTCACTTTGAAGTTTCTAACTATATTTACATAATTATTTATATTTTTAAAAGTGCAAAATTTTTGTATAGATTGTGTACTACACACTTAAAGAATATAGTGTTTTTCAAATAAAAATGAAAACTCATTTTTTAAACTACCTAATTTATTTGAAGCTATTTGTATACAATTTATTATTCACTTTGAAGTTTCTAGCTCAATTTTCATAATTTTTATATATTAAAAATGCAACAATTTTTTAGAGAAAATGTATTATAGACTTGAAGAATTTATTATTTTTCGAAACAAAAATTTAAACACATTTTTCTTTAATTATTTTACTTATTTGGAGTTTTTTTCAAGACAATGTATTATTCACTTTAAAGTTTTTAGCACAATTTACATAACTTTTTATCATTTTAAAGTTACAACATTTTTTTAGAGGTTGTATACTATAAACTTGAAGAATATGGTGTTTTTCTAAATTTAAGTAAAAATAAGATCTTTAAATTACCTAATTTATTTGAAGATTTTTGAAGAAAATATATTATTCACTTTAAAGCTTTTAGCTTAATTTATATAATTTTTTATATTTTTAAAATTTCAAAAAAAATTAGAGATCGTGTATTATACACTTGAAGATTATGGTACTTTTTGAAACTAACATGAAAACGTGTGTTTGAAATTACTTAAATAATTTGAAGCGTTTTGAAGATAATGTAGGATTCAATTTGAAGTTTCTAGCTTATTTACGTAATTATTTATATTTTTAAAATTGAAAATACTTTATTAGAAATCGTGTACTATACATTTAAAGAATTGGGTGTTTTTCGAAATTTAAACGAAAACGTATTTTTTAAATTATCTAAATCATTTGAAGATTTTTTGAAGACAATGTCTTATTTAGTTTAAAGTTTTTAGCTCAATTCACATAATTTTTTTACATTTTTAAAATGTAACAATTTTTTTAGAGACAGTGTATTATACAGTTGAAGAATATGGTATTTTATGAAATTAAAATAAAAATGCGTTTTTTAAATTACTTAAATCATTTGACGCTTTTTAAAGACAAAGTATTATCCTCTTTAAAGTATCTAACTCAATTTATATAATTTTTAATATTATTCAAATTCTAAAAAAAAAAATTTTAGAGATCATGTACTATACACTTCGAAAATAGAGTATTTTTTGAAATTAAAATTAAAACATGTTTTTTAAATAATGTTAATTATTAGAAGGTTTTTGACAACAATGCATTATTCATTTTCAAATTTCTACCTGAATTTACAAAATTATTTAAATTTTTAAAAGTGCAACAAGTTTTTTTATAGATCATGTAACACTTGAAGAATAAGGTGGTTTTTGAAACAAAAATGAAAATGCATTTTTTAAATTACCTTTATTTTTTGAAGTTTTTTAAAGACAATTTATTATTTACCTTGAAGTTTCAAGCTCAATTTTTATTTTTTGTATATTTCCAAAATTGCTACAATTTATTTAGAAACGTTGTACTATACACGTGAAGAATTGAGTGTTTTCCCAAATTAAAATGAAAACGTATTTTTTAGATTACCTAAATTATTTAAAGCTTTTTTAAGACAATATATTATTCACTTTGAGATTTCTAGCTCAATTTTCCTAATTATTCATATTTTTAAAAGTTCAACATTTTTTTAGAGATGTGTATTATACACTTGAAGAATAATATATTTTTCAAAATTAAAATAAAAACGTGTATTTTAAATTACCTAAATTATTTGAAGCTTTTTGAAGACAATGTATTATTCACTTTGAAGTTTCAAACTCAATTTTCATAATTTTGTATATTTTCAAATTTGTAATTTTTTTAGAGATCGCGTACTTTACACTTAAAAATAGGGTGTTTTTCGAAATTAACATGAAAATGTTCTTTTTAAATTGCCTAAATTATTTGAAGCTTTTTGAAGACAATATATTATTCACTCTGAAGTTTCTAGCTCAATTTTCCTAATTATTCATATTTTTGAAAGTGCTGCAATTTTTTTAGAGATAGTATACTATGCACTTGAACATCAAAACCATGAGGATTCAGGTTCAAATGCCGGTAAAGAATCAAATACTATGCACTTGAAGAATATCATGTTTTTCAAAATTAAAATAAAAACGTGTTTTTGAAATTATCTAAGTTATTTTAAGCTTTTTGAAGACCGTGTATTATTTACTTTAAAGTTTCAAGCTCAATTTTCATAATTTTGTATATTTTCAAAATTGCAATTTTTTTTAGAGATTGCATACTTTACACTTGAAAATAGGATATTTTTTGAAATTAATATGAAAACGTGCTTTTTAAATTACCTAAATTATTTGAATTTTTTTTAAGACAATATATTACTCACTCTGAAGTTTCTAGTTCAATTTACCGAATTATTCATATTTTTAAAAGTGCAACAATTTTTTTAAAAATACACTTGGAGAATATAGTATTTTTCGAAATTAAAATAAAACTTGTTTTTTAAATTTCCTAAATTATTTAAAGCTTTATGAAGACAATGTATTATTCAATTTAAAATTTTTAACTCAATTTACATAATTTTTTATATTTTTAAAATGCAACAACTTTTTTAGAAATAATACAATATATACTTGTAGAATATGATATTTTTTAAAATAAAATAAAAATTAATTTTTTAAATTACTTAAATTATTTGAATTTTTTAACACAATGTATATTCCGTTTTAAGTCTATAAATATTATCTATTATATATTAATATTTTCGTCCATACATCACGTAAACCACCGTCTACTATACAATTAAAGGAAAAACTATATACAAGTAAGGTTCCTAATTTTAACTGAATTTCATGTTAGGACTTTTTTTATTTGTGTTCACCAAAGACTTCCCTCGGTCGACATAGCCAAAGACTAATCTTAATGCAAAGAGATTATTAAAATAGATATAATTCTTTTTTAATAAAAGTTTTTCTATGCAAGTGATGAGTATTCAAACCTCTATATTCAACTATCTACTGACGGTTAGATTTTAGTGGTATGGCAAGATTATTTGGCAATACTGAGATGACATGGAACCAAAATTGAAATCACTTTGTCCATGTTGGCTATAGTTCACTTTATGAGCTTAATGGTGTATTAATTCAAATCATGTGTCTCTAAATTATGTCTTTAATTATGTCTCACAAATAAAATATTGTCACATTATTACAAAATTTTATTAGAAAATTAAAGATTAAAATTAAAAAAAATATTTTTAATAACATAACAATATTTTATTAGTGAAACATGATTAGGAACGTGATTTGAATCCCTAGTTTAACGATGACAATCTTGTTGCAACATAAGTTCAATGATAACGTTTTTAGTAAGGAAAGTTTCTTGCATACTATATCATTTTATGAACGTAATATAACTATAGGGTTTTAGTTATATTTAATTCAATGAATAAATATTTTATACATTTAAGTGTTACTTTTAAAAATATAAAAATTGATAAAATTTTATTTAATTGATAGAAAATTATTCATTGGTAATACAAAATCAAAAGTGGTTTATAGTTTTTTATTTGGGATTCGTTTAATATAAAATAATTTAATTTAAGAGTATTTAAATTTAACATTTAGGGTTCTTTTGTTTAAACGAATAAATTATATAATTTTTTTAACTTTTTTATATAAAAAAATTTATAGGCTAAAGTGTGTTTACAGAGTTGAAATCTACTACTCAAACAAGCAATTCTCAACCATCTCACCGGTCTGTCTGATAATAAATCAAATTTAGTTTGTATTAATTAAAAAAAAAACCTTTGTTGTTTAATTCTTTTCTAAAAGTAAAATAAATAAAATAAAAACAAGCTTCCTAGATATAGAACTTGTTGGTCTTGTAATAAAAAACCATCAACGAGAAGTTTCTCGGATGTAGAAACCTCTTTTCTGGTTTTGTTATACAATAGAAAGATGTGAACATGTTGAACACTTGACTCTTGAACTAGTCAATATAATGGCTCAATGCACGTGACTCTACTGTCTTTTGATTCCATTTTCAACACTTCAAAATATTCTGTGTCGTTTAGTAGAAACATCAGAAGACCAAACAGAAGGAAACAACCAGTTGAATTCCTATACGACCAAAGTCAAAATTTAGAACCTTTCTAGAAATCAACCTTATTCATGGAAGTTTCAGGTGTGCGTGTTTTATGGTTTAATTTTCTTCTCATATTTGATGACTCTCACATGCAAAAATTAAGGAAGAGAAGACTAATTAAGAACATAGAACAAAGAAGATCGAGCGAGGATGTCATGTTTTGTGCCTTTTAACAACAAGAATTTGGACATAAGCTTCTTCGTTCTGAAGCCAACTGTTGTAATTATAGATGATCTTGTTCATCGACTCAAACAGTTCTCATTAAGCACTGAAACCCTTGGTTGTGTTCAAAGCTCTGTATTTAGGAGCATCCATGGAAATATGGTAAGCTTTTGTTTCCTCTGCTTTTCAATTTCATTTTCCTTTTTCACTATTTTCTCCTAACTTAATTATCTCAATTTTGAAGTCTTTTCCTTTCATTTATTCTAACTGAATTTCAATTTTAAATGATCCATGCTGAATATTTGTGCCTTGTTGTAATCAGATCATATGGTATGGAGCATGGCATAAGCGGACGAGTGAAGAAAAAGAGCAACTGACCTCTGCCCTTGTAAGTTTTAACCTAATTAACTAACTACCTATGGTTGTGTGCTTTATCCTTTAATTTATTTCTTGGATCATTCAAATATATTTATATATATATATAAGTGCTTAATTCTATGGGATAGCTAGTCCATGTTAATATGAAGTAAAATTTGTCACATATGAAACTTACATCCTCAATGTGTGTGTGTTTGTGAAAGAAGAACCTAGAGTAGTAACCACTTTGCTTCCTAAATATATGTTTTGCAAGAACTAACACAAACTTCTATTCTTCTGTAAATTGTAGGGATGTTCATATATAGTACGGGTTGGAAAGAGGGTTGTAAATGTCTCAAACTTACTTCTAAGCTTAGTCCAGGTCAATTATTTAGACCTTAAATCGATCCTAAACTTGAAAAGCTTGATGATTTTTAAGTCTATAAGACCAAGTTGAAAATAAACATGGTTGGGTTGATGTCAATATATTTTTAAAAAACTTTATAATAGTAAAATAGGAGTATAATACTATTACATTTTTAAATATAATTTTACAAAATTCTTTTATTATTGACTCACTAATGAAAACTAGACAATAATGATAATAGTAGTAATTTAAGGTTTGACAATATATTTACATTTAAATTTATAGGGGTGTAGAATAACAAAATACTTAGTAAAAAATTGTAAGTATATATTATATAAAATTATATAGGTCGGATGGAGTAACTCGGAACATAATTTGAACTTGACCTTAGTTGGAAATAAGTGGCGATAGAAAAGAAGTGGCAACAAATACTTTTTCAATTTGGAAAAAAGTTGTATTCTTCTTACTTATTGAAAAACAAAACACACCTTAAATCCTTGATTAGTTTTTTATTATTTTTTTCCTTTATTATTATTGTTATTATTTTTACTTTACAGAAATCAATGCTAGTCAACACCATATCAAGCATGGCTGTCTTAATGGAACACAGTTTCGTTGAAGCATATGGTGGAGAATCAAGAGATGGCTCTTCAACTGCAAAATTCTCTAAAGGGGACATAATATCAGTGAACACAGCAATCACCACTTGTGATGACCTTAACGACCTCTGCTATGCTGTGCTAGCAATTTTCAGGTCTTGCTTTGCAAAAATGGAAGGTGTAGATTCAGGCCTTTGTTTGAAAGGACTAAACAATCCAAGAGTGGTGTGCATTCATGTGTGGAAATCCCTTCATTTATGTTACTCATGGATTCTCAACTATGAACATAAAAAATGGATGATGCCTTATCTTGAACGTTTCTCTATTGGCATTAAGTATGATATTTTCAGAGTGGATTTTGTTAGTGGTGACAATTTTGGTAATTATCTTAACTATGTTTCTACTCATCAGATGTTATCAAATGGGAAAGACAGTAGGCAAGGGCAGGTTATGCAGAACTGAAACTCTGCATTAAAATATTTAAGTTCGGAAGTGTGAACCATTTTCATGTTAGATTTTCTTTTTAGAACGATTTTTAGTAGTATGGATAATCCATGAAAAATAAGTTTTGTATGATATAATAAGTTACACTTAATATTAATCAATAACGAAAAATTTATATTGAAAAAATATATATTTTAGTAATTTCTCTAGGTAACAAGTGATTTTTTTAGCAATTGGCACCAATATACCCAAACCCCGGGACAAAGAGGTTTTCCAAAATTTGAAATTGAAAAGGCAACATTCTTCAATTTCGTCCAGAATACATTAAGGTTGTGAAGCAACTACAAAAACTGCTCACTTATTTCTACATTTCAAATCCTCAATTTATGAAGATGTTAACTAAAACTGCAGAGTATAAGAAGATCGAATAAACCTGTTACTTTTGCCAAAGCTTACTTAGCGATTGCTTATTTTAGGGTTTAATTCTTCCACTTCTGTCTTCCAAAAGTTATCAAGAAAATGGCAGAGCACAGCATTGTCTGCTCAGAAGACACTGCTTTGACATTCACGGGCATAATATCTGTTAATTTTAGCCTAATTTAGCCTAACTAAGAACAGGTCCTTAATTTGTAGGCGAGAACCTCTGTTTGAATTGACTATGTGATTATGGTTTTATTTATGGCAACCGGAAGAACATGGGATGAAAAGTCGATGAATGCATGTATAAAGTTCCATAGCACAGAAATATTCCATTCGAAATACAATCAAAGATTCATTTTTCCTAACAAATGAACACAACCATGTCTTAGCAATGATCTAAATATAGAAAACCAGCTCAAAAAATCTCAACTTCAACTACAGAGAAACAAACATCAAAAGATGAAATGAACTGCTTCTCCTTGGTCTCTCTCTCCGGTAACCTTTACAGGTCTTGAACGCTCAAACCTGAAAACATCGAGAGCATTTTAAGTTGTTGGGCACAAAATGACTAGACAAGACATATGAAATAAACTAGCAGTAAATAAATCAAGAAAAGCATAAATGATTCCATTTGAATTTCCCAATACTATATAACCATCATTCACGTTTAACCTGATTAGAACACTTTACAGTCCAATATCTGGTTGCCTAAAGGAAATATAAATCCCATAATCTAAACACAGTGCAATTTGTTAAGGGATATATCACCATTGGAATGTATACCGTCAAAATTGCACTAAATTAAATGCAAATCTCAATGATGCAATCTCCATTACTAACCTGGAGGAAGTGATTGCTTCAATTTATCAGCTTTCTCCGGATCAAACACACACAGTGTGTAGAGATACTTGGAGCATCGAACCTTGAACTTAACCACATCCCTGCTCCTCTTGATTTTCACCGACCTCGCATCCTTCCTTCGGGCAGTGAGAAGGAAATCCTTAATCTCGTGGATTTGCTTAGGCTGTGTACAAAACATCATACAAAACTTATGACCAACTGCAAAATCAGCATACAGTATAACAGCAACAAAATGCCCATATATTGACCTTAAGTATATACATTGAGCATAAAAACTAGTTTTACAACTTAGCAAGACAACAATAATGGTCATCCACATCCATGAAGATAACAAAGCATAATTAAGCATAAACGTAGAAAGTGAAAATCATCAATCACCTTAAAATCCATAATTCGAAATCAGAGTATATATAACCCAACAATTCGTGAATCAATAATTAGAGCTTTCAACTTTCTTAGAGTTAAATAAGCCCTCTAAGTTCTGTGTTACACTTTCACAGTTTCACTAGCCTACTAGTAGAACTTAACTTCAACCAGCTTCATTGCACCGAATGATTAAACAGAATAACGATCCAAGAATAGGCTCCCGAACAAAGTTAACGTTCTTTCAATTAAATTCGAGAAGAAAAAAAAAACAGGAATGTTTTATCCGTTTCGACTATTTGCATTGCATAAGAATAAGTGAATCGAGAGAACAGAGAAGAGATATAATTAATAAAAGAAAGGGAAACAGTACTCACCATCTTTCCAAGCAGCGCGGCAGGGACAGGGAGAAGGAATGAAGGGAATGTGATGCAAATAACTTGTGAAACGCGGGGCAAGTGCAGCTCATAAACCCTAACCCTAGAGATGAGATGAGTCTCTCTGTGGTTCCTCGATTGGATCGAGAAGCCCAATCCATGAGGCCCATACACACCTTCAGCTGGCCCAAACAACAAACCCAAACCGTCAGTAAAAATATGGACCTTTGGCCAAAAAAGAGTGGAAATATGGAACAAAAAAAATATGATAGCAGTAGAAGTTTTATAACTATTGTTTGTTATTATGTTACAGCGATCTTCGCTACGAATAACACCTATCTAAATGTAATTTCGTAAACAAGTAGTACGCACAAACTCTAGAAAAATTTGATCTACTTTTCCTTTTAAAATTTAGGTAGTTGCTTTTTACACCCGTGTTTTCTACCTACACATTGGGCTCACTGATTTTTAAGGGTAAAATACGGTGAGAACTCTTAAGGGATGGATGAGATTAGTATCATTTCTATTGAGAGTGACACCATCTTTTTTAATATATAAATTTATGTTTTTTATATATAAAGGGATGGTGGGATTTCTAAAATTGGGTGGTCTCAATCCCTCCCACCCTCTTGAGGTTTTAACAAATTGCACAGCGCCCTATTAGTAGCTAACGAGTAGAATATTCTAATGGAATATACTTATTTTTCATGACCATTATTATTATTATTTTCCTTTTGCTTGCGTAACAATCCTAAAAAATCAATGGGACAGAGGAATTGAACACCTACAAATCCATTCCTAGAAGATTGATGGAACAAAGGAGCTCATACAAATTGCACTAGTTTACTCTACGCTCACAAACCAATCCAAAAGCATCAACATTTCAGCATCTTGCCAACAAAATCAAAAGAGAAATCAGGGATCCAAATTGAACCGAAGCGGTTTCAATCTTCCTGACATTGTCTTCTCATCCATGCTTTATAATTAATAGTTGAAGAGCTACTATCATCTCTCTATGGTCAATTCTATTTGAACAATCGATTATTAGAATATTTATTTGTGTTTGGTTCGTATTGTGAAGGTCTAGCAATTCAATTTGTTGTAGTCTCCATATTGATGTTTTCAAGAACCCCTAATGCTCTTGGTGTGATGGATTAAAACAATAATTAAGAACAACCAGTAAAACCATTGAAATCTGCAAATTTGTTGGCTATGTGCTTATAAAATTCACTTCTAGTTGTGGTGGTTGTGTTGAAGGAGGAAAAAGCATGTGAAAGAGGAAATTGCTTGGATGTGTCCTTGACAGTTGAATACAAGGGAAGATGAAAAATGTTGTGATTGGGAAGCTGTTAGTATAAACCATTTGAGCAAAATGAATGAGGAAGAAAAAAAAAAAAAAAGTTCCGTGCAAGTGCTTCCCGTACTAACTCGAGAGTTGAGTTAATTTTAACCATTTTCAATATATGTATCCAACCATAATTAACTCCGGTCACATTTCCTTTAACCTATGTAAGTATCAATGAAGTGATATGCAATTTTTATATTAATTTGGAGTGGAGTATGTAAGTATCAATTAAGTGATATGCAATTTTTATATTAATTTGGAGTGGAGTGCATTAAAGTAAAACTTTAAGGAGTGTTATTGCATTTTACCTTTTTTTAATGATTTATAATTATATAATTATAAATTTAAAATTTTATTTTATCACTTTTTACTAATATATTGAAGATAGAACCATGATTAGTGTACATCAACGGCATCCACCTTAGACTTAGTTATAATTAAACTCCAAAAAAATTTTACGCAAAAATAGTATAATGTAATAGACATTTAGTTAGATGATTTAGTTAGTTTCATCTTAATTAAAAAGTTTATTGTATCTATAAATTGTAATCTTCATATTTTCATTACAATTTTAAAAAAAATCATCTAATAATTTCTGATATGATATTAGAGATAGAGTAGAACATATTTACGTGAACAAGATATTTTTAGCCACAGTAACCTGTTTTGGCCAGAAATTGAAAACGCCAATCCTTTTATGAGTCTTTGACAAACTATCCCAAGTTCCTAACTAACTAATTACGCCTGCCAAGGACTTCTGTGACAAGAACTACTAACCACACATATGACAATTAATTGGCCAAATTGGGAATTTCTCATCGTTAATTTTGTCATTTTCTCCATAACAAAAAATAATAATAATATCCCCACATCCCAAGCAAATTTACATCCCAAAGTATCAATTAGTATATAAAATACTTGTACTATACATACATGCATAAACTTTTTCATGATAAATGAGTGCATTAAATATTAATGTAGTTTCATTTTCTTCAGTGGAAATTAACGTGGGAAGTAGTATAAGGTCCTTGCACGTGTTAAACAAGGTTATAGCAACCTTTTTGGTGATAATGTCGTGGGTGACAGAGCAAAACCAGAGGGGGTAGAGTGAATCCCAAGAAAGAAGAAGAAATTATAAGGTAAGGCATTTATTTATTTATTTATGATAAAATGCCAGTTCAAGAATCAAGAATACAAGTCCCCACTCCCCACCCCAGCTATCTAAAAATCTGTATATAAAAAAAGTGGGAGTGGGGTTAAGGGTGGTTGGGGTTGCCAGCATTACTAGGAGTACCTTTTCATATCGGAATTATTGAGTGAATGTGTAAGATAGTGCCCTACCATGTCACCATTCCATACCCTGAAAAAAGCTCCCTCCTACAAACAAGGGAACCCCACACAACATGGCACCAATACAATACAAATTCTACTAACCCTACACTCAACTCCAACTCTAATTCTTTTCTTTAATCACCTCTTTCCACTTCCCAAGCTACCTAGCTAGTGTCATAACTTATAAAGGTGTACTCATCTGGTGATTAGCTTATTTCGTTATACTAACATAGTTCACGTTCTAATAATATATAAATGATTATTATTGGTTTGGACAAAAACCTAATTAAGTTTAACGAACTCAACAGTTTTTTGCTTCCAATAAAAGTAGTAAAACATGACAGCCCAACGCTTTTTCCCAACATTCATATTCCCAATTTTTTTAATAAATTAGGAGAACTTTAAATGTGACATTAAGTTATAGGAACAATATGTATCGTTTTGTTTTAATCAATGATTCTCATAAGATGAACATTTGTACTAAGTGATTTGCGTGTGCGATTCAGTTTTGCATTTTTGATACATGAAAAAAGCTAAATGCAAAAGCTTTACATTAGAAAAAGAGACTAGAATAATAGTGGCAGGTTTGACTGCTTTCATCTTCTTATACGATTTTTCTTTTTCGAAAGGTATATAAACAAAACTGACAAAGTATTTTCTAAATATGTTTTAAGTAATTCAAATCTAAGTATGTGTTTGTTTCAGTATTGAGATACTAGTAACACAATTGGATTTTTAGTGAGGGCTTGTGAGAGTTTTTGGATTCACCATAGCTATAATTAATTAATACTAGCATTTGTTACTAACATTTTACTTCACTTCTAGTAATCTTGTAATAAATCAAATCATACAATTGCCATAAACATCCATTAAGAAACAAATGTTGTTTCTATAATTTTATCCTTTCAAAGAAATGTCAACTTTAGAGAATGGAGGCAAAGAATTTGGATGCTTTATTATATATTCCAAACACTTGAGACACGAAAGCATTAAGCAAATATGAATGATTAAACGAGAAGATGGAAGTGGACAAAATGCACGAACAGCTTTCACTTTGCCATTCATGGAGTAAAAGCATTATAACATATGTGAAAGGGGTGCATGGCCAAAACCAAAGAAGACGACAAAGAAGGCCACTTTCACATTAATAGAAGGACATTGTGATTTGTTTTCCATCCTTGTATCATCACATAAACACATCACATGGCTTTGGTGTCCTCTCATCTTCATGTTCTAAGGGTCACATCTTCCCTTTTTCCTAATGGTTTATCCATCACCAAACAACAAGGTCAAGAAGTCCCACATCTCATTGGAGATTCATTTTGTGAAAGATGTATTTTAGTGTATGATTGAATTTTCATGGTCAAACTAACATTGAACCTACTCATCATATTCATTCCATTATGCAAATGCCAATTTGATTCAAAGTCCAGTTTGGTGTAGAAATTCAAATATACACCAAATCTGATACATGGACTTTATGCAACTTGAAATTATTTTTTTCTTAACAAACACTAATTTGATACGTTAACTTAACACTAGTTTAAACCCCTTTTTCCTTGAGCCAAACATAAACATACATTGTTAAGTAAAGATGAAGTCAGTTTGATTGATTGATTCAGTAGAAATCCAAAAATACCAAACAATTCAACCAAAACTCACTAAAGGTTAAGAATTTCAACATCACCTTTATCTAGTATACTCCATAGTAGTGACTAGAAAGTAAAGTTTCATGCAAGCTGAATTTCAGAGAGAACTATCTTCACGCAATGATTTCCTAAGGGATTAAATATTGTATATATTGTGACTAGCACAATGAGATGTCATATAGTTAACAGTATTCGTTTATGAATGGTCCTAGCAAGAAAAACAACAAAACAAAAAAGGATAGGCTACAAATTACATTTAGGCAACACTTCCCACCTTTGGCAAAGGTTGAGAAGCATGGATAATATTACAAGTGATGGAAGAAATGCTGACACTATTAACAGCCATGTCATTCAGTACTCCAAAGACCCCACGGCCGTTATCCCGGTGCTTAAATTTCTCGGATCTTGACGGCTCACGTAGTCATCGCAGACACCATTAGAGAGCCTTTGAATTGGAACAGAGTTCAAAAGCTCGAGGCCGGTATTGCCCATTTGCTGCACTTCCTGAGGTGAAAGTATCTTGATGCACCATACACTATTTACGAATTCCCTGTCATAAGATCATGTACGTGTCACAAAGATGTGAAGAAAATAAGGTACTTAAATCCACCACATATAAATCATCAAAATATGGAAGGCCAAACCCAAAAGACAAATTAAGTTTAGGACTATTATTTCGAAGGGGTTAGTTATATAAAACTACCATGGCATTTGAAACAGATCTTTCATTTTCTCTAGTTTGCAATTTGGCATTTAAATGGAAAAAGAATAAGAAAAAAGAAAAAGACATGGGAGGTGTGGGAGACTTACGGCCAGGGGCCATCGCCGAGGAGAAGAACGTCATTCTCTCGATCAACAAATACAAGCTGCCAGCCTGATCTCATAGGGTCCTCCAGCTCGCCTTCAAGGCCAAACATTCGAGCAAGCTCACTGCGCAGCTCATGGTAGCTGCTGAATTTAGTGATATCCAATGATCTTCCGAAGGACCCTGACTTATAAACCTGTAACAAAAGCATATCTAATTTAAATGCAAGACATGAATAATGATCAACTAAAATATTGATTTGAAAAATAATAATCCCACCAGGCAACTCACCTTCACAAAGGTCTTGTTTGGTGAGTTTCCTTGTCCAGCATTTTCTGGCGTCTGCAGGAAACCTGAATCGCCAATGCTGTGTGTTAATCCATGATTCAGCGAAGAATCGGTGCCTGTGGTATTCAGATAGTTAGATGATTGATACGGCACGGTTGAGGAGTCACTGTTGTTGCTGACCCCTTTAAGGTTTGACATCCCATTATGCATTAGAAGAGTAGAGGGCTCAATGTTAACCCCAAATAAAAGATGATTTTGTGGATCATTGCTCCCTTCTTGGTCTATCGAGCACTCCCTACCAGGAAATGGCGGCAAAGTAACAGCATTTTGAGACATAGTGTCCTGTGGCTGCCCTAACTGTTCGACCTGAGGTAGAACACACTGAGATGCTCCAGAAGATAGGAGAGGATCCAATGCAACGCGCTTGGAGGGCCATGCACTTGAATTTTGTACAGGAACCCAAGAGCTCGTTCTAGGAAGGTTCAGAAGATGGGATGTCTCATCCTGGGGGAATGAACCCAAGATATTGTGCAGAGGAGAAACAGTTGTCGCAGGGTTTCCATTAGAATCAGAAAAACTCTGCTGTTGGCAGAGGGAAGCGATAGCTTGCATAGGCGCTGATTGAGGTTGAGGTGCCGTAACAAACTGAGACATTGTAGAGACTACACTGGAAATCTGCTGATTATCTACCACTTGTTGTTGCTGCTGCTGCTGATGCTGGTTATTGAAAGAGTGCTGATGCTGTAGCTGGGACTGAAGATGAGACTGCCTTTGTGGCTGAGATTGTGATGGGTGCCGATTCTCTTCGTTGGTTTGAAAACCCTGCTGAGGTTGTGACTGCTGCAACATCTGGGCCTGCATTACAGCCGCAGTCTGGTTTGGGAAGTTCTGCGGTTGCTGAAATTGAAGCAACGAAGCAGGGTGCTGTTTTAAAGGATCAATACTCCTTGTGTCCTGGAGTGCAGCAGCGGCAGCCACAGCTTGATACATATCAGATTGCATATTCAACATGGAGGGATCAAATCTTGGTTGCATCCAAGTATTAACCCCGATCCCCGGAAAATTAAAAGATTGAAGCCCTCTATCAGTATCTCGGAGCCATAACAAAGGAGAATTTAAGCCAAAATCGTCATCCTTTATTCCTGCTAGCATTTCAAGCAAAGAAAAATGGGGAGGACAATGAGAACGGATTTCCATTTGTTAAAATATTAGAAACTGATCCTATAATACTCTAAGATATGACTATGACATGCTAACGATATTATTTAACTTTCTAGCTATTTGATGCAATGATGCATGAATGAAACAATCTTTCAAATGCAATTAGCTTGAGAAAATGAAATTAAATTAGGTTCTAAAAAATTTTTAAAAAAAATAAAAAAACAAATGAAGGATATTTTAAACCCTAAAGGAGGCAGGACTCTGACCATGGAATGAAGGCAGTCCGGGAGGCCATGGCCGTTTAAGCCTAAGGGGAAATGGAGATGGATACATAGGAAATGTTGTTAATGGCTCAATTTCCCATAAAGACACTCTTGGTTGTCTTTCTCCTGCAGTGGATTCATCCCAGCCAACCTGCAATCCAAGTCAAAATCGTATTTTAATTCTAAATTAGTTCCTTGGTACATAGAAACTATTCATGAAGAAACATAAAATCTAGCATCTGAGATGCAAAGAGCAAGTCAGTTAATTATATAACTTGAATGAAACTAGAATGAAATATCAATAGAGTTTCTTCACAGACCTTGACAGAGCGCCAATGTGAATTTGGCCACCGGACAGAATCCAGGTCACTAATTCCAGTTATTGTACCCATGTATCTGCACAAAATGTATTGGTATCACACAATGTCACGATCACATTACAAATGTGAAACGTGTCACCAACTCTATGAAGTGAGTGGCCAAATTTATTCTGACAATGAGTTAAGTAAACTATACGTAATAGCTGATTCGCAAGGCATTACTAAGGTCAAAAGTTCAGAACAAGAACAAGCACGAACAAAATTCACCAATCTAATATTATTGATTTAATTAAGTGCATAATGAATAGTGTTCTTCACAGCAACGTAACTATTAGAATGAGGGAACAACTGCATTTTGCCTCAAGATTTAAAGCACTACACATGGGAAAACCACAAATACCTTTTAAGACAAGCCAAAAACTTTCTACAGAATTATGCAAAGGCTAGTCGTTGTGGCAGCATGGAAAAGACAATCACGTTTGCTTTTTTATGGCATTTTATATTATCCCTAACTTACTTAACATGTGAACATAAAAGTGAAGGCATATCATCTTCAACAATAGGAATTCTAAGAACATACCGTCGCACACTTGACTCCTCCGTTTCAAACATCATCCTGAAACGCATTCCAACTGAAACACGAGTATGATACACAGCTTTGACATACTTTGCTAACGGTATGACAAATTCTGATGGGCTAGCACTGAATTAAAAACATAAAAAAGAGTCAAATGTAGAAAACATATGAAGACTTGGAAGTTTTACAAATGTGTACTATTCATACCGCGGGTTATAGAAAATGGTGAAACGGCTATTTGTTGCTGCTGCATGAGCTGCCGCAGCTAGAAGCCCCAAGTGCATACTATCACTCGATAACACTGAAGAAGGCATCACAGTTTGTGGTCGATTAGCACGGCGGATGCCAAGAAGCAATTGGTTTTTTTCATTCCTATTGAAGAAAAGGCACTTGAGTTACAAGATTGATAAGACATTATTTAATTACTGGCAAAATTAACAATGTTAAACATAATATAATATCTTAATAAAAAAAGCAGATACAGCAAAAAAGAAGCACTACACATCTTAGCGCCTAACCCACATATCTGTAAAAGAGTATTCTCGGTATATTCTTTTGAAAGACCAAATGACACAAGTCACATGGACTGGTTTAAGGAGACATGTCAATCAGCCAAAGGCAAAAATTGAAAACTGAAATGATGAGAAATTCCAAGATGGGGAATTAGAACAATACTATCCAGAATATAATAGTATGCCACTTGAAACAATAAAGTTACTTGCCAGATAAACAGCACAGAATCACCAGCAACAAGTCTTTTTGCACTCACAAAGACACTCCATCCAGTAGTAAGTAAATGTCTTTTGGGCTGGCCTGCAAGGAATAAAAAATAAAAATCAAGTTTGAACATTGTCAACAAAATCTGCACTTATTCTCAGTCACTAGAAAGAAACATAGAAGTCTCAAACTGAAAAGAACTTTCCAGAATTACAATTCAATTGGAAGAAACTTGGCTTTATAGCTCACCTCGGAAGATATGTCTGAATTTCCATTCATTACCATGCAAATCCCTAGCAATTAATTCTTGAGCTGGAGGCTGCTGGGAGAAGTCCTGTATATCACGTATGTAAAGTTAAGACTTGAGAAATTAACACATCCAATGAATAAAGTGATGTTTCGAAGCATATTTTTTTACAAAGGTTTACCAATGGAGGGAACACTTTTTCAGCAGCGCGGCGAGGCACAGAGAATCCCCCGTGAGTGCTAGTGTCACTGGCAGTCAAAGTTTTGCAGAAGTAATTTGTTGGTTGTTTACTTGGAGTTCCCAACTCTGCTGGGAGGTATGCCTCCTTTTGCTCTTCCTGCACACAGAGTCACAATCAAAACCAGAAGAATGAACACGAACATAACTATAAAAGCTGCAAAACCAGTTAGCAATTAAAATCCTACAGGATTCAGTGGTTGCAGGGTCATTTGTGCGTACACTTCATCAGTCTCGGCATCAGCCTGAATTCCAAATAAACAAAAGGATGATCAGAGACACAGAAGGCACAGGAACAAAAGATAGGAAACTTGAAACAAGGGGAAAAACAAAATGAACCAGTTTTGTTACAATAAAGAAAATAACAATAACAATAAGAAAACAAACCATACATGCATAGTCAGATTATGAAGTTGACAAATGAGTTGAGGAGGTAAGCTTGGATAGTTAGGGATATGTGCATCTACTTCTTTGTTGGTTGACACAGCCACCTGAGCAGAAAAGTAGTGAGTTAGGATATATTAGTGCATGTAGCTTATGCAGAAACCAACAGAGATGCTTTCCAAGTGAAAATTCATGTGCTGGTTACTGGGAGGACAGGGAAGTAAACAAAGTTACTTCATATCTGTGAGTTCACTAACTATATTTGCCTGCAACAGTTCAAAAGTAAAGAATTGAGTTTGTGACAGTTAAGTACTATGTAAGAGGACGTGGATCCTCTCCAGAGTTTGGGTGGAAACTGCACCTACAGTCTCTCGCCCTCAACTGTCTAATTAATAATCCATAGCCGACCAAACAATCCCCTAAGATACTTGTGAAGTGAAGTTCTCAAGTGGAAGATAAAACTGGTTTGGCTAAACAAGAGAGTAACCCCTCCACCAAATTAGCAGCAACAAGGAGACAGAGACCATGAGACAGGATAGCATCCATATGCCCAGAAACTGAGATTCGTGTTATTTTACTTTATTCTTACCATCAGTAAAAGAATATTAACACTGTCCAAAAGGGTTTCTTCATATAATAATCTTAATAATAATCTTGACATCATATTATACTCACCTGCTCACTGTGGCCTTGTGGGAAGTATACCACGCGACTTCCAACTGCTGGTAAAGAGACAAGGGGACCAGCACATGCATGCCAGAGTTCTGAATCTAGAACTCGCTTTTCTCCTACAAAATACATCCAAATGCATGTCATCAATGTCAATATAGAATAGAAAAAAGTGCATAACTTGTCTCAAAGGAAAAATTGATTTTGGCATATTCTTGGAAAATCCAAGATCTTAAAACCATATAGAAAATCCCAGAAGAGGTGATTGTTCGGCAAATGAAAAAATAAATAAAAAAATTCTATATATATTTTTTCTGATCTCTGAGCTATGGCATAAAGAAGAGAAAACATAGCCCAAAAGGTTGAATCCCACATCCCCCACCAAACAAAATTGATAAGTTAGTAAGGACCACCATGTTAGACATATTAAATCTTCAGTTGCTATATATATTAACTAGAAAAAAAAAACACAAAAGTACAGATACGCATTCTAATCCACGGAAATTGAGTCTTCCATAACCAGTTCCAGGAAAGTTGAGAATAATGAAGTAGGAAGTAAAAAGAATCTGCAAGTAAGAGTTAAAACTTAGAAACATACCTTCCTGGGGTGGAGGACTAAAACCAGCTGAAGAAAGTCTCATTAGAGCAAAATATATATGAGCAATTTGCAACTTTACCCACAATCACAACACCTTAACTCCTTAAGAAAACCAATTTAACAACAAAATTCTCGGAAAATGACACACCCCCACCAAAAAACAAGGCCTTTTATTCTCTTCCTTTCTTCTGCAGAATATCATTCTTTACTATCCCCTTCACCAACCAAACCCCATTAAAAATCTAAATACACCAACAAGATTCCGACCTTTTGTCCCTCAACCAAAACCTGTATCACAACAAAAGACAATTGCTTTATGCCTCATTCGCTTCTAATCTTCCTCAACCCCCAACACCCCAAGTTCAAATCCTCAACCGAACTCTTCATTACACACAATCTTTCACTTTCAGAAGCTGAGCTCGAGGATGCGTGGCTTCTCACAACCAAATTCAGACGAACAAGACCCAGAAGGAAGCAAAAGAAGGAATGAAGTTGTAAAGCAAACAGATCTCAGAGGAAGAGCAGAGAAGCCGAGAAGAGAGAGGGAATCTCAGAAACCCAAAAAAGAGAGAGAGGAAATGGAAATGGAATGGAGACGTTGGTAGTTGAAGTTGAGAACTTTGATGGAGTGAGGAGTGCGAAATGGAGAGTAAGGTTAGGATTGCGATTGGGTGATGATGCTCATTTTACAGGAATAGAAAAATGGAAAGCAGGGAATTGTGCTTTTTGATTAATGGGGTTTTATGGTTGTGAGCATGGAGGATGGAGCTACTACTACTACTTGGCAGCCATGCTACTATTGCTTTACCCCTTTCAAGTTTTACACTTTTACTACTACTACTACTCTCTCTCTCTCTCAAACGCACAGAGCTCCAATCAATGAGAACGCAACCGCCATTATTTTTGGGGTGTCCTTTTCCTTTTAAGAGGGAGAAAGAAAGTTTTTACGAGTGTCACATTTTTTCGAGCGAGAACGAAATTAATGATGAATCAAGTTGTTTCTAAATTATTCGTGTTTCGCTCGATAAATGCTTGTTAAAAATTACTCCAACTCCTCTTATTTAAATTATGTGTTCTTAAATTATGTTTTTAATCATGTCTTATTAATAGAATATTTTATTAATAAAATATAATTAAAGACATAATTTAGAGACACATAATTTGAATAATCTATGTTGCTAGTAGTAGTAGTTTTTAACTACAACAAAAGCTCAAACTTTTAGGTTGAGTATGAATATAGACAAGCTCAAGTTTAACATTAATAATTTGCGAGTAATTCCTTTAAAAATTATTTTTTATTATAAAATTCTTTTTAGACATTATTAATGATTTTTAATTTAAGATTTTCTAAAAAAAAAATTTATCAGTAATTATTACTATTTTTTATGATACTAATTATAATTAATAAGTTTTTCAAAATAATAGCACATGAGTATAATTAATGTAATGAACAAAGAGAATAGTAGTAGCATGTTTTAAAATATAATGCATTAAGGTCAAATGTACTTTTTGGTCATGTATTTATTATACGTATTTTATTTCGGTCCTATATCTTTTTTGTGTTATATTTTGGTCATGTATCTCTTATAAAAGTTTCATTTTAGTCTCATCCGTCAATTTCATCACCCAGTTACAAGGTAATTTGACTCCATTCTTATTAGGGTTCACGTGTATGTTATGGTTTTTCTGGGTTTGAAGATAAATAGCGTAATTTGACTATGTTCTTTTTAGGTCAACTCTGTTAACGAGTGTGACGGATTGGACCAAAATGAAACGTTTATAAAAGATACAGGACGAAAATGTAACAAAAAAAGATATGGGACCGAAATGAAATGTATATAAAAGATACAGGACCAAAAGGTGCATTTGGTCATGCATTAATTATCCTTTTTATATTTTTTTAATAAGCACAATTATCTTTTTAAGATCCTTATAAAAAGAATTAGAGAGAATATATATGTATAAAAATAATAATAAGTTAATATATAATATTTTAATAAATGTCATTATAAAATGAGAAGTTATAATTTGTCTCTGTCTCTAAAATATCTCAATTTATGTATATTTTTTATTTCTCATTATACTAAAATCCAGAACAAACACATTTAGTCAATACAAAAAGAATAATTCTTTGTTCTCCTACAATTTCTTTCTATAAATCCTCTTAAATACTTAATATTTTAAAACTAATTGTTTCTTATGTTTCCAAAGCATTCTATACACCTCTTTTTTCATTGAATACATTTCTTATAAAGTATTTGGAAGATTATTAGGATAATTTTGTAGCAGGGTATAGTAATGCTCATACAAAAGTTACTTTCATACAATTATTATTTACATATATAATTTACAACTTTATTATTTAGAGTTTTAAAATTTTATTACACTTATTCACTAAATAGGATAACTGTAATGAAATTTCAAACTTTATAGAATAAGTATAATGTCCCAAGAGATAAATGCAATTGAATTTCAAATCTCGAGACTTTATGTACTTTTAAAAACAATGAAATAGTAACTGTAATAAATGCAAATACTATAAGAAATTAGTATAATTATCTCTTTTATTTGATAAAAAATTCCTTTTTAGCTAGATAAAGTTTTATTTTCATATCACCATTATTCACATGTACAACTTAGAATTCCATTTAATTAAACAAATTTCTATTTTTTCTTGAATAAAGTTTTAAATTGTGTTATAGATAAAAGTTGTATATCAAACATTACTCGTCTTTATATATGTTAGTTTTTTTTTAAAAAAAATTAATGACACAAGAATTGAATTATGTGCCACACACATACACATATATATCTTTGTTAGCTGTGCTGTCCTTACAAGACTTTTTTATTTAATTCTTACATTAATTTTTCTTTTTTTCATCCTTAGGCGTATAAATATTTATGTTTTAATTTTTATTATTTAATTTTAGTCTCTATAATTATAATAATTCTATTTTAATTCCTAAACAGTAATTAATGTTTGGTGAACGTCCTTATAGTTGATAATATTTATAGACTAAAAAAATTAGTGTAAAATTTAGATAACAAAAAAAAAAACTGTAAGTACCAGCCTATGAATCAAAATGAAATAATAAAAACTAAAATGTAAATATTAGTACGTGTATCACCAAAAAAAAAAAGTAATATATTTAGGTTCTAAATTCTGAATTTAACGTTTTAACCATACTTTTTTAGACTCGTGTGCTTTATTTTGTCTTTGTTTTTGGATAATTATAATTAAGACTTACACTCTTCGCATTGGTATGATGAAAAAAATTAACTTACACAAGTTAACAAAGTTAATTAATTATATTTAATTTATATTTTTTTATAACAACATTTTATTTATATTTTTTTGATAAAACATTTTATTTATATTTGATTTCATGAAAATGATAAATCTCATTTACTAGAATGTCGGTTATTGTATTTGTTGTGAAGCACTATTATCTCTAAAAAAAATTTGAGTGGTTCATTAAATAACGGGGTATTCAAATAGGAATAATTCTAAAACTTCTTATAATTTATCTTATAAATCTTTCTATTAGCTAGATAAAGAATATAATAAATATTTTTTATATTTTTAAGATATATACACTATATTAAATTTTTTATTTAATTCTTACTTTATACAATAATAGGATGATATGCGGGAGAACATGACATTTCTTGTTTAAATAGTGATAATATTAGATAAATCTAAAGCAATTGAAACTACTTATATTTGAGTCTGACACACAAACATTACAAGAAAATTCATTATTAACTATAAAAAATTTACAAGAAATTTTTTTAATAGTCAATTCATAGTTAAATTATTATTGATTAGCTATTGAATAAAAATTTATAGCTAATTTAGTAGTTACATATACACTACTAAATTAGCTATCAATTATATATGAAATATAGTTACGAACAAATTTTGTAGCTAATTTATATTTAAATAGTTACTTTTTAGCTACCAAATATAATTTCGTAACTAATTTTCATATCTACTTATTAACTATTAAATTAGCTACTAATTAGCTATGAGTATAGCTACAAAAAAAAAAAAGAAATCATAGTTAATATGTATCTAAATAACTACTGATTAGCTATGGATCGTAGTTACAAATTGTTTCTAACTTATTTGTACCTAAATTGCTACTAATTAACTAATTTAGTTATTGTTATAACTACTAATTAGCTATAAAACGTAGTTACAAAATAAAATTTTCTAACTAAATTTACTAAAGTCTTAAAAGTATTATTATTAGATTATATATATATATATATATTAAAATATTTTCATCTAAATAATATATAATTGCCAAAGTATTATTATTAATAAGTGTCATACTAATAAGTATCTTAAATGTGTTAGTTAAATTAGTTAAAGTGTAATAACTATATCTCATTTAATGTTTTAATTTTTAATTTTTAAAATAATAAATTCTTTAATGCATATAAAATATTTTTATCATTATAACCATAGTTATTAAAATCGACTTGATCATTGACTTGATCGATGCATTGGGTCACCGAATCACTAATTTATTTCATGTATCGAAAGAGGTAAACATAACTAAATTCAAGAATTTATAAATAAGCAATAAAAATAATAATAATAGTATTAAATAATCTTAATTGTTAAACTAGATATGCAAAAAAAAATTATATTAAATTTTTAAAACGAAACTAAATTAAAAGACATATTTATTGATATATTTATTTAAAAATTATATTTTATAAAATTAATATAATTATATGTCACACATGTAAATGTAAAGTGTTGCTATGGCTCAATGGTCGTTGGATTCATTGGGAGTTGTAGGGTCTGAAGCCTTCGAGGTCTATTTAGCATATTTGTATCATTTTTTTAAAAATGTAGCATCTGATTTACTTGTAAATAAGTCATAATTAATTAGCTACGTAAGTAACTTTTCATTTATAAAAATTTAAAATTTAGCTATAAATTTATTATGAAGTAGCTATTAATTTTTAAAGATTTTTTTACGGATTAGCAAAAAAAATTTCATAGCTAAGTAACCACTTAAATTTAACTTAAGAAAATTTTGTAGATTATCAATAACTAATCAATAACTAATCAGGTTTGTTATTAATTTGCTTCAGATTAGCTAAAAAAAATTTTAAACAATTCTAAAAAATTCTTGTAGCGTATAAATATTTATTGCTTATATATATTTGAGTTTAGGAGAAGTAAGTATCTAGATTTTCCTAATTCAAGTTATTGTCCTCTATCTAAATTCATTGAATGTAATAATTTTGTCCATCTATTTGAATTATATCCAAATTATAATAGAAAAAAATGTATAAGTTAATGTTTTTATTTGGACTTATGTAACCATACTCGCTTCATTTTTTAATATACACAACTTTTAGCATTTAGCGTACTCCTATCTTTAAAAATATACGAAAATTCAACTAACTTCCCATATTTAATGAGAAAAATATTTAAAATACTTCCAATTAAATCTCTTATTATTTTTAATAAATATGTTTCTTTCTTCATAATAAATATAATGAGGAATAATTTAAAAGAAGGAACAAATTTTTATGGAATAAAAATATTAAAAATTAAATGAGATTACCTAAGTTTTTTAATATTGGCTTATATTCGAAAAATGTAGCGAGCATTTTTTAACTAGCCAAGAAATAATCCGCACCAATTCGACTAAAATTCGACACTCAACTTTTATTTTGGTACACACGAGGGGTTAACACCCCAAAAACAAAAACCTAAGCTCTAACACTACGAGAGAAGGTCACTCCAACTGTATCCTGCCAAAGGAGATAACCACGCACACGATGGACATGAGGGAAGACATGGAGTCCAACATCAAGAGTATGTGATGGATTGGCCAAGCAATCAGCAATCTTATTAACCTCTCTATAAGTATGAGAAACGACTAATAATGCTCAATTTTCTCGCTTGTACTACATAACCCGATCCAAAATTGGAGCATACACATGAGTAGAGGCATATCCTTCAGAGATGAATCTAACAGCTAGTTGTGAGTCAGATTACACCCACAATGACCGGATACCTTGAGCCCAAGCTAACTCGATGAGGGCGAGGATCCCTCGTACGTAATTCAGCCATTAGAACCAATGCAGTACGCAAATTAAAAGAAAAACCAACAATCCACCTACCAGCATCATCCCTAACGATACCTCCACACCCAGCTTCTCTTGTGGCTAAAACTGAACCATCGACATTGGCTTTAAACCATTCATCTGGAGAAACGTCCACTTAACTAACACATCTTTATAAGCTAGCGCCATATTCTCAATATGAACACAGCAGCCATCGTGAAACAACTGTATATACCAAGATGTTTGCACCAACACCGAATGATAATCAAAGGTAACACTCTTATGGACAACCTTGTTACGCTCCTTCCAAATAAGCCAAATAACAGTAGCAAAACAAGAAGACCACGAGCCAGATTCAAGAATACCAAGCAGAAGCTTCAAATTATCCTCCAACCAAGTATGCATATCAACACTAAAAAATTGAGGTGTACCAAGGCTACCCAAATCGGTTTGATGCAAGTACCGTCTCTGAGGGCATGTGACGTTGTTTCGTCATGAGAACCGCACAAAGGGCAAATAGGAGAGCTTTAACCCTTCGTTTGGTATAAGAGAAGTGAGAAGAAAAGAAGTCAAGTGAAAGGAAGTTGTTTAAAATTTTTTTTCTGTAAAATTGATTATTTTTATTTCGTAATCTGCACTTTCACTCTATTTTCATCCCACTTCTTTTCTGCCAAACAAAGGCTTAGAGATGACGACCAACTTTTTTGTTGTCAGCCTTCAAATGTCCACACATCAACTTGTTAATTAGCTTGATGATGTATAATTTATAAATCAAATGAGCTGAAATTTAGTTAAGTATAATTCATCTAGTTTACTTGATAAACTAGCTCAATAAATAACTTAATAGACAAGTGTTGAATAAACGTTTACTTTAATTAAAGTTTACGATTTTAATTAGTATCAATTACTTTAAGTTTAAACTTTAGAAAAATTTACCGCTGTGAATTGCGATTGATCGAAGATTGGTCCCGGTAAAATTAATTATTGTAAGGCCAAAATTGGGAGGAAATCCAACAATGCAGGTGCGGTGATTTTGACAATGCAATATATGACCCAACTGGGAGCATCCATGGGGTGTTCCTAAATTATTATGATCTCCCAGGACCAGGACGAATTAATGACTTTGAGTTTGGGAGCATAAATTTTCTAATTGGTCCTCGTACCACTTGAGAAATTTTGGGATTTCTTTATAACAGTTTGAGTAATTTTTAACAAAATGATTTTGTCATTATTCAAGTTTGGAATGGCAGATGCCTAGTTATTTATAGTTTTATACAGCCACAAAAGTGGTCCTACCTACTACTTCACCTATGACCTAACAGTGGAAAGTGTCACTGTTTATACTGAATACAAGGCAATAAATAAACTGTTAAAAACTTTCTTTTGTAGTAATATTTTATTCATGAATAGTAGTATTTTTTATTTTATTTTATAGACACTTAGATCAAATTATATATTACTTTTTTATTTCTTATGTCAATTACAATGTCGTTTAATAAAATTGAATTAAAAAATGACTTTTTTAATGTTGAGAAGTTTGATCATTCTTACAACATTTGAGTTATTATATATTTGGAATTAATCTTGAAAAGAAAAGATAATGTGACTTTCTTTAATAAAATTTATGTGATTGATTTTATTTAAAAAAAAGTTATGTGTTTTTTTTAAACAAAAACGGTGTTGTGATTAACTCGCATCATTTTTTTAAAATTTTTTTATTTCAATTTAACCTGATCACGTTACATTTTTAATACTTTGTCATTAGGATTAATTTTTTTAGTTGGCAGCAAATGATTAATTTCTTTTGACACATAAATGATTGGTTAGATTTTTTTTTTTATATGTACTTTCAATCAAATTAAAAGCTTTAAAATAGAGAACTGATCATTAATAAAAAATGATGTGATCGATTTTATTTATTTAGAAAAAATAATAATGTGATTGACTCACGTCAATTTTTATTTTATTTTTTGTATTTTTAATTATTTATTTCTCTTTTATCTAATTATATCACCTTATTTTATACTTTATCATCAAATTTATTTTTTAGTTGACAATAAAAAACTAATTTCTTTCAAAGCAAAAATTATTGGCTTGATATAAAAAAATCATATCTACTTTTGAACATATTAAAGACTTTAAAATTGAAGATTATTCATAATCTATATTTATGGTGCCCTTTAGGGCACTTGTATGTTAAAGTATAATAATTACATCTTTTTTATTAATTTGATTTATTATAAGAAGTGTTTATTGAATAATTTTTAACTTTTGAGACAATAAATTTTATTCACACGATAAAACATTATTATTTTTATATAGAAAATGATAAACAATGCCCTAAGGGCACTACTTAAGATTACAAAAATAGTAATACTTTATTGAAAATAGTAGATTTTAATGTTTCGAAACTTAAAAACTACTTAATGAATATTGTTTATAGTAACTTAAATCATTTAAAAATGTGTATTTATTACATCTGCCCTTAGGACACTGTTTAGTATAACATTTTTTATATTTTTAACAAGTGTTCTAAGGATATTGTTTAACATTTTTCTTACCTCTATTTCGATAGTATTTTCCTGGGGTATATCATTTATTATTGCTGACTGTATTATCAGCATTTATAGTTAGTTATTTTATTAACTTTTTCTATTAGGAGTTTGTTAATAAGCTAGCTTAATTTCTAATTACCACTTGTATAAATACTTTTATTCTCACTCTTGATGAGTTGAGTTGATCAATACATACTTGCTTCAAGATAAACTTTTTAAGAATATTGTTCATGGAATTTGATTACTGCTTCAAGATTTTATTGAGAATGATCACATTTGTGATGACAACATTAAGTGTAGAAATATGCTTTTATATTCTTTTTCACTTTTTTTATTTTTTTATCCCCATCAGAATTTAATGTCGATTAGGTTACTATAGCTGAATATCAATTTTATTATTAATTATTAATTTAGTGCGGTTTATGAAATTTTGGTGTAGAAAAGAGGTATCGTAAATGATTGATTTAATTATAATTTACTTTTCTTGAACTTTATGCATGCCTCTCCTTTTACACTACAGCTTATTATTCATTACAATGATATACAGTATTTAAAATCATATTAATAATTAATTCTCTTAAAAAACTTCACAAAGAATAGGTAAGTTATTAAATACTACTTCTGGTCTAAAATATAAGCAACTAGAGTCATTTTGTTTTGGTTCATATTATATAATTATAAGCCTTTGCATAAAACACAAGATAAATTTGTTAATGTTTTTTAAATTTACTCTTTTATTAAATTATTCCACTAAAATTGAAAGAGAGTGAGTTTATATTTATTCAATTATAAAATTAAAATAGACTAATTAATTTTTCTAAAATCTATAATAACTATTTTTTTAAACCATATAAAAAGGTTCTAAGTGCTTATATTTTAGACCGGAAGTAGTAACAAATATAATTTATTTTAAATATTTTTGGACACAGACATTTTTAATATAAGAAAATTAGTTAAACATATTTAATTTTCTTGTTTTCAAGCAAATGCTTAAATCTATTTAACAAATTAACCTATCATATTTATTCTCTCTCTAATTAAAAAGTCAAACAACCAATCAAATAATAGTACTTAAGAAATAAACACATTAAATAAGGTAAAAATAGTTAAAATTTACTTATATTTTGAAACAAACTTGACATATATATTTTTTTTTGCTTAAAAATCATTTCAGAGGGAGTACAACAATATGTTAATTAAACACCGATAATTTTAAATATTATGCATATAATTGATTTTAACTCTGATAGTTAAAAATGAATTTTTTTTAAATAGAAATATTTCATTATTAAAAAAACGCTAATACACAGTGACACAAATGAAAACAAAATAATGAATAGTCAAAATAAGAAAAAGCAAAAGACATAACAGACACTCAGGGCCGGCCTAAGGATAAGGCTGGCCAAGCCCTTGCTTTAGGCCCCAAAAAATATATAAAATTATTAATATCTTAAGGCCCCATTTTAATATATTTTTATTTTTAAAATATTGAATACTTTATAATATATAAAGTTATCATTCTTTTTGATAAAATATTTCTTTCTACTAAATAAAATGCATATGATGTTTATTCAATAATGTTAATAATTTCAAAAAATATTTGTTATTATTAATTTAGAAAATACCTATTATGATAATTCGCTTTAGGTCTCAAAATTGGTTGGGCCTGCCCCGCAGACACTAATCTAGGTGGGAAGGATAGAGACCACCCAAATTTATAAATCTCGCCATCTCTTTATATATAAGAATCATAAATCTATATATTAAAAATGATAGTGTCACTCCCAATAGAGATGATATAAATTCCTTCCACCCTAATCTATCATAAGGAGAATACCATTTCTGCATAATCTTCCACACCAAAGTCCCAGAAAATCATGGCTTCAAATACTCATTCACCCTATGAATCTCTTTTGTTGTCGACTATGAATAAACTTGAACAAGGGTTACTTAAAGCACCCTTGACTTTCTACTGCATTAAAAACCACCACTTTCTGGGCATAAATTTTGGTACTAGGCACAATTTAGCTTACGAAAAGTTCAAAGATATTAGAGTTCATTATGTGGCACAATCATAAAACATATTAAAAAAGCAATGCACCCAATATTACTAGCACAAATGCCGTTGAAAACTTATTGTAGACACCCACCAGAAAAAGAAAAAAGAAATCAAACAAAAAAAAGCACAACATAAAAAAAAACCATATATGGGATCCTCACGAGGTTTTAGCCTTTGAAGAGAGAAGATCGCATGTGGGTTTTCAAGCCCATAGCAATTTCAACCGAACATCGTCATTTGTTTTTGTGGGGCTAAATTACATCCTCCGCTCATAGTAGTATCATTATCACCATTGTCACAAAGACCTCCCAAACGAAAAAATTAAGTGTCAACCTTTCCTATAAAGTCAAACTCATCATCACCATCGACGAAGTCACTTTCATCGTCCTTGAGTATTGCCATCACAAAACAGGGACAATAAGGAGAGACATCAAAACGGTGACAAAAGCCGTCGCCCGATGCTATAGAAGGACCAACCGGTGACGAGCCTAGTGTTGCAATGGAGGGGCCTTGGCCCCGCATTGAGAATTTTTTTTTTATTGGTACGTATATGTAAGTTTTTGTAATGGCCCTCCCAATAATTTTTATAATGGCCCCCTCATTGAAAATTTTTTTTGGGTGTGTACCAAACGTATTTTACAACAAAAACTAATCCCAGTAAGATGTAAAGATCATAAAAATTACTATAATAACATAGATGTGTTTTATATTTTTGAAGATATTATATAATAATATAATATATAATAGCATAAAAATATACCAAAAATAACTTTAAAAGATGTATTTCGGATTTAGAAAATATTATATAATAATATAATATATAATAGTAATATATAATAGTAAAAACATACCTAAAATAACTTTTGAAGATATATTTTAGATTTGAAAATTATTATTTAATAATATAATATATAATGTAATATATTATTATTGTTAAAACTTACTTAAGAAGTTAGTTGTTTCACAATTTTCACTTTGCCTCTCAAACGATAACAAGCCGCCTCTTGCCCTCTTCTTTCTATATGTGAATTTTCAAAATGCTAAAACTAAACCTCTCAAAATTTCCACTTAATATTATTTTGTACTCTCTATCCTTGGAATATACTAACATAGTGCGCTTGTAAATCATTGCTCCTTACTCGATATCTACGCCTTGGTTAGTTAGTGAGTTTTGATTGCTCTCCTAATTTCCTAATTTGTTCGCTTTGAAGTTTCAACATGACAATAATATTGCGTCTTTGTCTCTTTATTGACCGTAAGTTTTGCAATTTTAATATTTTTTAGTTGTAACTTATAAAGTTTGTGTTTTTTTTAAATTTTCTTTTGTCTTATGTTATTGTTTGAACTAACAAAGTGTTGTGTATTGTAATTGATTAACAACTTGCTCATATTATTAGTGATGTATTGTGTCTTTCTCATTTTAATTTTCTTTGTCATTACCATTTACGTGACTAAAACTAGATTGTAATTTTTCAATAATAATGTATTTTATCTATTGTAGCTAGGAGTAAAATGAAAACAATTGATAAGTTTTTTAAAGAGAAAACAATTGACAAATTTTTGCAGATAACTTAACTATTTATATTGAAAAAGAAATTACTGCTTATTTCACTACTGAATCAATTATAGATGAATTCGAATCTAGAAAATATCGTCAGGTTTAATTTTCTTAAGTAAAAATTATCAGTTTCTGTCCTTATTTTCAATTTTTATCTCTATTTTATGTTTTATATAAGCATTAATTATCATAAACTATTTTAATTATTAACTATTTTTAATATGTTAATTTTATAAATAAATTTAATTTAAATGTTTGGCCCCAACAAAAATGGGCTAGCTCCGCCCCGTTAGTTATGGCTTTTGGATCCTCTTATATTTGTTTTTGGTCTTATTTCTTTCATTATGAAAAATAAATAAATAAACACAATAATAAAAAATTCACCATCATTTATTAAAAAATCTTATTCTATCTATTTCTTATAACATGACAAAAGAAATGAAAAAAAAATCCAAATCCACTAAGTTATTTATACAGCGAGAAAAGTGGTCCCACCAACTAGTTCACCTATGACCTAACTATGGAAAGTGCCACTGTTCATACTGAATACATACATGGCAATAAATAAATTGTTAAATATATTATTTGTTAATTACTTACGGCTTAAATAATAAGATTTTAGTTCCAATAAAATTGTGACGTTTTCATTTTAGTGTTTATAACTTTCTTTTTTTCTTTTTTTTTTTTTACTTTGGTCCGATTAATTTAAATTTTTTTATTTTAGACCCAATAACTTTATTTCACAATAAATATAACTTTTTTTTTTGTTTATAGGATAAACACCACACACACTTTAAACTAAATTTTTAATAGGTGATTTCTCTGGTGTTTCCTCAAAATAAGGAATAAATTTGTTCCTCCATGTTATTCTTCTTATTGATTGACATGTGTTTAAACCACGTCATCTAATTGAAGCTAATTTTTAAATATTGCAAACAAACCATAACATTAAAAAAACATTTTTTTTGAATTAAACACATTCTTAAATTATTGCAAACTCCATTCATCTATTTTCTTCCGACTCACATACCCAAACTACCCTCCCTCCAAATATCAAATTCAATTTTCTATCTTTTTTTATATAATATTTTATCTATTTAATTTTTATATTTATTTGTTTTAATATATATATATATTCTTGTATATTTAATTTGTATATCATTTTATGTTATTTTTGTTATATACTAAATTAATTATAAATTTTAATTTTTTTACTAATTCCAGAAAAAATTAGTCATTGTATATTATTATCTATTTTTCTCTTTTCTTATTTCTAATTAATCCAAACAAAGGAATAAAATTATGTAATTTTTTTTTATATTTCTCTCCAACTAAATAACACTTCATTTCTTTTCTATTTTAACTCTTCCACCGTTCTTTATTTTCTTACTCTCTTTCCTATTTATTTCCCTCCTGTTTCTTCACTTAGCCAAACGAAATGTGAAAGTATATTTTAAATACTCTTTATATTAGATTTTTTTTTAATTTAAGTTAAGTCATATTTTATATCTTGCATATATCTCAACTTTCAAAAATTGAAAAAAGAAAAATAAAGTTGGTTAAAAAAATACAAACTTAATAAATGTATTTAGAAAAATTTATAGTATTCAGACTTTAAAACCAACAAAATCCGGACAGTTGGCAAATAACTGGGTCCTTTAAATCTCTACCCCTCTAGGGGATTAGTTTTCAGCTATCGACTGGGGGATACCCTTGGTTCAACAAAAAAAAAGTATTCAGACTTTAAATGAAATAAAATTATATTTTTATTTAGATATAACTTATATTATTTAGACTTTAAGTAAAAAAGTTATTTTAAAGTCATTATCTAAATAAAACTTAAAGTCTAACAGGTTAACCCCTTTAATAAGAAAAAATATTGAATGTTAAAACTTATTTTTAGAATTAAGTATTTTAATTAAAAGAAAAAAATAAAAATGATAAAGCAATTCACATACCAAAATTAAAAAAAAAATATTCTTTTATGAATGTATATATTGCTTACAAAATAATATTATTGTTTTCCGTAACAATTGTTTCAGAATAAGTTTTTCAAAATTAAAATTAATAAAGCTCACTTAATTAATGTCAATAATGTCTGGAAAAAAATAAAATAGATTTGACTTTATTTTATTTAACATTATGAAAAAAAATGTTAAACGGAAATTGACCTCACTAGTTTTATTTTGCAAATAATTTTGTATCTCTAAAGGTGAAAAAAATGAAATCTCAATAAATTTAATAAATTATTTTCATTATAAAAAAAATCAATTTTTAACTTTGCTTTAAGTCTCTATAAGTATTGACTCGTCCATTAGGTCACAAGCAATTCATGTCTCACGAGATACTTTTTTTTCAAATTGAGGTTACAGAAGCAAGTTACTTGTGTAAATTTATTTCATTTAAAGTCAAAATAATATAAGTTTTTCTAAATACATTTATTAAGTTTGTGTTTTTTTTACTAACTTTTTTTTGTCTTTTCTTTTTTAAAGTTGAGATATATACAAGATATAAAATATGAGTTAACAATATTAAAATAAAAAAATATCCAATAGAAAAGAGTATTTAAAATACTATTTCAGATTTCCTTTGACCGAGTGAAGAAATAGAAGAGAAAGAAATAAGAAAGAGAGTAAGAAATTAAAGAAGAGAGAAAGAGTTAAAACAACAAAGAAATGAAGTGCTATTTAGTTAGAGAGAAATATAGAATAAATAAATTATGTATTTTATTCCTTTGTTAGGATTAATTAGAAATAAGAAATAAGAGAAATAGATAATAATATAAAATGACTAAGTTTTTCTTGAACTAGTAAAAAATTTAAATTTATAATTAATTTAGTATATAGCAAAAATAAAATAAATGATATACTAATTAAATAGTATAAATTAATTCAAATAGAGAAGAATATATATATTTTAAAATAAATATTTATAAGAATTAAATAGATAAAATATTTTGTAAAAAAATAGATAGAAAATTGAATTGGTTTGTTATTTGGAGGGAGAGTAGTTTGGGTAAGAAATGAGTCGGAAAAAAAGAGATTAATGAAATTTGCAATAGTGTAAAATATGTGTTTAAATTTCAAAAAATGTTATTTTAATATTAGGGGTTTGTTTGCAATATAAAAAAATTAACATAAATTAGATGATGTGGACAATTTAAACACATGTCAATCAATAAAAGGAATAACATGGAGGAACAAATTTGTTCCTTATTTTGAGGAAATACCAGAGAAACCATATTTTTAATATTATATCATAAATCTCAACTATCAAGATTTAAATCTTGGATCTCTAATCTCTCAAACTTTAATACTTGGTACATGACCAAGTAAACTAAAAAAAGTTTTAAATTAAATTGGATTAAAATAAATATAATAAAAAAAATTTAGTTCATATAGTGACCAAAAAATTGTAAAGACTTGTTAGTTCTTATAGTTACAAATACTTTTATAGGAACTAAAAGGTTGTACAGACTTTGTTGGGATTAACAAGAAAAATTTTGAATTAAATTTAATTTTTTTTACAAGGACTAAAAAAATGCTAATTTTGTAGAGACTACAAATTTATTTAAGCTATTAATTATTAATTATTCTATCAAAACTTTCATCTAGTGCTACTCTTTCTATTAATTTTATAATGTCTTATGAAGACAATCCTATCTATTAAAAAAATATGTAATATGGATTAATTAATCTATTGATTTTTAAAAAACTAAACAATCTCTTAAGCCTGTATTTATTCTTTTTTATCATTACGTCAATAGTTATACTATACTATCTTTTTAAAAAAGATTATTAATTATAAAGAGTAAATATGAAAGAAATAGTAAATGTTCATAAAAAATTGTAAATGTTCTTATATTAAGAAAAACTAAAAGTATTTCAAAAGGAAAAAAATGAGTGATTCTTATTCGGAGAGACTAATTTTGATTCATGTATGTAGTTTTGCACCACACAATTTAGTCAGAAAGTTAAGTAGTAAAATTTAAAGTAATAAACTCACGGTTCGAATTCATCTGAGTGCATTTTTTTTCTATAAAGAAATTCAGTTCTACATTTCATTTAGTCTTAAGGTTTTAGATTAAAAGTGATGTTTAGCTTATTTTTATTGTTAGTTTAACCCATCCGAGTCGGGCTAACGATGGAGTTTGAATAATTTGTACGAGGCGTTAGGTTCGAACATCATCTACTTTTATTGTACACTAAACAATATATCATTTTGTTTTAAAAAATAAGTATTGTTAATTTTTTTTTTTTCATTTTGTATGTTATACACGTGTCTGATATAAAGGAGAAGAGGAGAAAAGAAAAATTATGCTTTTTAGTTTAATTTGCAAGTGAAGAAAATATATTTTACAAGATACTAAAAATATATTATACTTTTTTAATGTTTGTTATACAAGCTAACAAAAAAAATTATAATTATTGAAAAAAATAGAAAATAAATTAATAAAGTTCGATATAGTTAATAAATAGTTGAATTTTTTCCATCTCTATACTGCGAAAAAATTAGTATTCGACTATCAACCAGAAGATACACTTCGTAATAGAAAATAATAATAAATAAATATACAAAATAAAAAAAGCCAATACTTTTCTGGTTTGGTCATTAGGTTTTAGGGGAAAAAAATGAATTAAAACGTAGATTTGGAAAAGCTAAGGATAAGGCAAGGACGAAAGTAAATAAAATAAAGATCAAAATTAAAACTCCCATATTTTCAAAGAAAAAAACATAGTTAATTATTTTATTGAAAGTAGTACTATTTATATTTAATTTTTTATTGAAATATCTTATATTAAGTGATCTTATGAACATCATGCATATTAGAAATATTTTTCCCTCTGTAAAAAGACGTTGAACCCTTTATAGAATACTTAAATTAAAACACATACCATGACTCTTATTTTCTTAAAAATTTAATTTAAGTTTGAATTAGTTCTCTGTTTCTATTAAATTGATATCCTTTATTTTAGTCTCTATAATTTTTTTTTTTTATATTCATCAAACTTAATTTAAAATTTTCCATTTCAATCCTTACAATTTTATTTCACTATAAGTATAAGTTATTAATTCATATAGTTACCAAAATTTTTTTAGTTCTTTTAACTTAATTTTTTTATTTTGTTCTTTGAAATTTTAATTTTTTATTTTGATACCTTGAAAAAATATGATAAAAAATTAAAAAAAACAAAATAAAAATTTAAAATTAAGTAGGACCAAAATAAAAAATAGAGTTAACTATTAATTTGGTCCTTCAAAAATTATCTTGTCCCCAATTTAGTTCTTCAAAGAATTTTGTCACTAAATTAATCCTCTAAAGATCATCTTTGTCACCAATTAGGTCCTCCAAAGAATTTTGTGACCAAATTAGTCCTCCAAAGATGTGTAAGTATACCAAATTAGTCTTTATTTAAATATATCAAATTGGTCCATAATAGAGAACTAATTTAGTGACAAAGTACTTTGAAGGATCAAATTGGTGACAACGTAATCTTTGGAAGACTTATTTGGTAGCAAAATTCTTTAGAAGACCAAATTAGTAACATGATAATATTTGGAGGACTAAATTGATAGTTAACTCTAAAAAAATATTTTATAAAAACTAAAATAAAAAATATTAATTTTGTAAAGGTTAAAAATTTATTTAAACTTTTAATTTATTCTCCTTGTTCCAACGGTACGTTAGAAATCGTATGAAGGAAATACTACTAGAAGATAGATGGTGTAAGAGTAAATGGGCGAATCCCATCCATTGGTTGAGAAAAATACATGGGACCCAATAGTGAAAAAATTTGGTGATGGGACGTGACTGTGCACTGTGCACAGCCACAGTTTAGTAGTGCTACAGTACAGTACAGTACATATCTTTTTTTTATTTTTTAAAATAATAATAATAATAAAAGTAGTCGCTGTCGAAGTCGTACGTGTGCCTAACCACACACGCAAATGCGCAATGCCTTGTTTGGAAGTTACCATTACCCCACGCATTTTATTGCTCCCCACACCCTTCAACTTTTCAACCTTCCCACTTTCCAAAACAAACTCTCACATGCAATTCTTTTTGCTTGGCTCGATTATAAGCATTATATAGAATATGGATGATGCAACTAACTGATACCCTAATTTTGAAGTTAAAATCAATAATTAAACTAGAATAATGTTGTATCAGTTAACCTTAGAGCCACACTTGCATTTGCTAGAATAATAGTGTGAAATGATTACATTTATTAACTTTGTACATAAAATACATGTGCCGTGCGTGTGACTAATTGCAAGTTTACAAGACTATTAAGCGGCAAATGAATCTATCTATGCAAATTTTAAATAATAAATTATTTGCACTCTTATTTCATTAACACACACGGAAAGGAAAGACATAATATACGCTATAATCAGCTTTCAAAAAAATATATATACAGTACGCTATAATTTTTATATCAATATTAATTTATTCAATTGTGCACCTTAAAAAAAAAAAAAAGTGCGGAAAGTAACCGAAGACGAAACCAATTGTGCACCTTTAATAAAAGTATGTAACCGAAGATTTGCAACGGAAAATGTTTCGGAGTACCAATACGAAATTCTCCACCAATAGGGATTCGTTAAAATACCTTTTTTTTGTTCTATTTACCGAAAAAAAACATCATTTTTCCTCTCATGTACAACAACTCAACATCTAAGACACCCTAAAATATATTAATATTATGCAAAATTAGTCAAATAGTTAAATATAACATTTGAGTTTTCTCAAAAGGTTTCTTAAATTTATATTTAATAATAACGATTAATTGGTCCAAATTAAATGATTGAGCAATTTTTTTTTCTATTATTATAAAGTGAGCTAATTTTTAATAGATAAATCATTTAATAGCTTGTTCAAAGAAAGTAACATGTGATTCAATGTCTTGTCATAAATAATATCTTGCCTCTATTATTTCTCTATTTCTTTTATTTCACTTGTTCAAAAATCAAAATACCAAAACCAAAATATATAAGCAGTGTATATATATACGTGACATTATTTTTCTTATAACGCTATTAATAAATTTAACGTACAACGTGAACTTGTTACGCTTTGTTTCAATTCATTCATTCATTCACACACTGATTAAATGTGTAACAAAAGATATTTTAATCCCCGGAGATGGGCGAATTAATTAATGTGGTATGGGGACTTCGATTTGTGCCCTTAACAACTACTCCTACGTACTACTCCATTATAATTTGATACTTACAAACTTAGTGGGACATATATATATAGATTAATAATAGATTTTTAATTAAATAAATTATTAGATGATATATAGAATTTTGAAATTGGAAGAAGAGGTCAGGTGGGTAGGGTGGGGCAAAGGATCCAGCTTCAGATTTATAAATGGTTCCATACTTTTGGGCTTTGGGGTCGGCTTCTCCGGATAACATCAAAATTATATTATGATATTATTGTACTAGTGGCTCCCACCAGAATTTCTGAATTTATTTCTAATTAAACATTTATAATTCGGATAGAATTTTTTTTTTATCCAGCTAGATACAAGAATTAACATTCAAATATGTACGTAGTTTTTCATTCTTACGTACACTACCAAAATAAACTAGTAGTGATTTAGCAACGGGATTAGTAAAACAGTCACTCCTAAAACATAACATCGTTTGTAATTTCGGTCACTGATTTAATTCTTAAAATATTTAATGATCGAAACAAAGAAGCAAGTTTAGTAGTCAATTAATTAAACTAACCTTTTTTTCAGAATTGTAGTCATATATATATACAATACTCGCTCCTATATTATAATTTTGGACATTTATTTTTAAGGTTTAAATATGTTTTTGGTCCTTGTAAAATAGATATCTTTTGATTTTAGTCCCTCAAAAATATTTTACATATATTAGTCCAATATTTTAAATAAATAACTTGATTTTAGTCCATATTGAGTGTCACTTTAGGGACTAAAATCATACAATTTTTTCAAAGTGTTGGACTAATGTTTAAAAAAATATTTTACAGGGATTAAAACAAAAAAATCTCTATTTTAGCGGCACTAAAAACATATTTAAGCCTATTTTTAAAAATCTAACTACAAGAAAATCATTAATTAATTATCAGATTTTAGTTAATTACAAATATTTTTATAGACAGTTACAATTTTTATTAAGTTGTTACTGATTAACTAAAAAATAAAAATTTATAGTTGGTTTTTAATAAGGATTTTAAATTTAATTTTATTATACAAATAATTGTTGAAAATCATGAATAGTATATGTTTTTTTGACTCTTTCTTTTTGTGAATATATTTGGGAAAAGATTTGTGACCAACTAAAATTGGCCAATGTGATTAAAATATTAATAAGGTTAAATATGTTTTTAGTTCCTAAAATTTTGAGCGAGTTTGTTTTTAGTCCTTAAACTTAAAAAAATATATTTTTAATCCCTAAAATTTTTATTATGTTTGGTTTTAGTTCTTTCGTTAAATTCCACCAAGTCTTATGTTGACGTGACAAACAGCATCTATGTATCAAAATTTCATTAATCCACGTGTCAAATTTTTAAAATAATTTAAAAAATTAATTAAATTAATAAATTTAAAAAAAGAAATTAAGTTAAAAAACAAAATTAAAATCCTATATTCTTAAATTCCCCTTTCTCTGTTTCCTTCGATATTGTCCATGCCTTTTTCTTTCTCTACGTCAATTTTTTTCTTCTAATTACTTTTACTTCTTGTAATTTTTTCTTCTAACTTCTTCTTCTTCTTTTAATTTCTTCTTGTAACTTCTTTTTGTAATTTTTTTCTTCTTCTTTTTGTAATTTGTTGTTGTTCTTCTTCATAGAGATTCGTTTAAACGGCGATCTCATGGTGGCGACTGATTTTATTTGATGTTCTCTTCTACTAGTGGTGGATTTCTATGTTTGGGGATTTGAGTTTTTAATTTGGGGGTTTGAATTTTTAATCTATTTTTTGTGCTCAAATTTTTCGATTAGGGTTTTCAATGAGGGGAAAGGGAGAAGAGGAAGATGGAAGACGTTGGATCTGGGTTTATGGTTTTGTGTTTCTGGATTTTGGGTTTTGGTCGTTTCTAGGATTTGATTTGCATGATGGTGAACATGTTTTTGGAGTTTTGGATTATAAGTTTCTGGATTTTGGGTGTTGGTTTCTTGCGGTAGTAGAACACGATTCTGGAATATGGAACAATGTTTCTGGAATAGTTTTCTGATTTCTGGCGTTTGAAGAACATGAAGAACAACTTTCTGAATTTTTTAGTGATAAACATAGAACTGCGTTTCTGGGTTTTGAAGAACATGAGAACAATTTTTTTGCTTCTTTTTATTTTTTAAAAAAGTTTTTTAATTTATAATTTAACAAAAAAATTTAAAAAATTGACATATCAACAAAGAAGTTAACAGATTTTAACAAAAGGGCTAAAACATAATAAGTTAAAAAGTTAAGTGAAAAAAAATATACTTTTTAAAGTTTAAGAACTAAAAACATATTTAAGTAAAAGTTCAGGGACCAAAAACATATTTAACTCATATTCATATTTCGTTATTTTGATTAAAAATAAAATGTTAGAGAAAGACATAAATTATTATTATATTAAGTGATCTAGTAATTAGCCAAATTTTGTTGGCAAAATGTTAGCCCCGAATATATTTACCTTGACTCTATTTGGTATGCATGGATTAAAATATCCTAGCTTGTGAATAGTGTTAGACTCTTTAGACCAAATCATTACCTAAAAATATTGCTAAAAAGATAATTAATATACTTAAAAGTAATGATTTATACAATTAAGGTAAACTCATTTAGGTAAAAAAAAAAAAAGGCCTTGTATTTGATGAGGTGTACGCATAACTAGAGCTTAATAGAACTATCTATCTTAGATGGAAGAAACCAACAAAAAATAAGTTAATATAGAGTTTAAATTGAGAAGCTGCTATTTATAACTTGAATCTCAAATACCGGATCATAATTATTTCATGGGCAGTTACGCCAACAATCACGATATCATACTCACATTGAAACTTATATGAGTGTGATGCACTAATTAATGTCATTAGATGTGAACCATTCGCACGTGCAAATTAAACAAATAAAGTTAAATGAAATAATACATGGGGCATGAAGTAGGTCCGTCTACTCTAGTTCTGTAACAATCCTAATTCTTGTATGGTCAATATTAATTAATTAATACTTTATGAAATGAAAAATTAGCAAGAGATGTTGCAATTTTAGATTGAAACTCAACAACTTGTGGGTCCTCAATAATCAACAAAGGCGACCTAGAATATCATGCATCTCTTTTTTAATTTTTTCCCACTTATTCGTTTTAGTATTTTTTGGCGTTTTCTTTTATTGCACAAATTAATAATCCAAATAATATAATTAAAACAAATTAAATTCACTTATTAGAAATTGTTGATATTTTATATCTGATTAGCTTAATTGAAATTTAATTTTTATTGTTATGATCACTGTGTGATTTTGATCGCCATATTTTTTAAAAATTTTAGTCCACCGATTTTTATTGTTAACAATTAAGGGTTTGTTTGGTTTTTGTTTTAAAAAAGTATTTTTGTTTTTAAAAACAAAAAACTAAAAAAATTCGTTTGTCAAACGAGTTTTTAACAATAGTATTAAGGAATGTTTTTCGGTATTTAAAAACCAAAATTTGAAAACATCTGAAATTTGATTGGTTTTTAGTTTTTATTTTTCTGAATTTACACATAGATTTGTATTGAAAACTCTCCTTACTTTTTAAAAAACTGTTTTATAATATAATTTTTAAAAACTAAAAAACAAAATGAATATTTTGATGAAAACCTAAGTGTTTCTATTAATAGTATCCTTTTACCGAAAACCCAATTTTTTCCTTTTCCTTTGTAACCAAAAAAAAAAAAAATCCGATTTTCTATTCAAAACGTTTGTTAACTATACTCATAAAACTATTTAAAACATTATTCTTCTTAGTACTCATAATCAAAATTAACAACTACTTTTCAAACACAAAATGAAAAACCTAATGTGATTAAACTTGATAAATTTATAATCAGCGTGCTCTAAGTAATTAAACTTTGTTTGAATAGTTAAAGTATACTAAAGAATATACTTTACAATACACACAATTAAAAACTTTATATATGTCCGGTTTTCTAGTATAATCATGGGTTTTCTTACTTTTATGATGTAACTAATCTTGTTCGCGTTGGATGAAAATGTGACATAGGTGAGATTGGAACATAGGACCTCTCGCCGTAGATTGTCCCTTCTATGAACTTAATAGAGTCTTACACCGCTAAACCAACCCTTGAAATTAGATACGTTGAATTTGAGAATATATATATATATATATATATATATATATATGTATATATATTGTATTTTAATACTCTAAAAATAATCACAAAATTTGTTTTGATTTAATTTTGTTGTCTGATATCAAGAGTTTGTACTAAAAACATAAAAGAGTATGACTTTTTAGATTTTTTTTTTATTTTCACCAAATTTTAAAGTGACAATTTTATGATTATTCAAGTAAAATTAAAAAAAAAAAGGTCATGCCAAATATTTATTTTAACAATTTAAAAGGGTTAGTAAAGTAGAACATGATTTTATACAGACCAAATCATAGATACTATTCTCTCACCTTACAATTTTTCATGTGGCAAAAAATAACATTTTTTTTTAAAATGCATTTTTTAAAAGAAAAATAGTAAAATGTGAGAAAAAAAGGTTAAAAAAAAAAAGAGGGAGTGGGTGGAGGAAGATAAGGTGACAGGTATTGTGTGCACTTTAAAATTAATGTTTTTGCATGAATCATGAACAGCTAGCATTTTCATTTTCGTACATTGGCTTTCCTTTTCTTTCTCGGTGACCCTAGGTTTGATTTTAGGAAAATAGACAGAAGAGAAAATAAGAAGAATAAATAAAAGAAAAGTTGAATTTTTTATTTTTGATAAGTTAATTATTTTCTTTATTATAATTCGTCTAATTATTTATAATTCTATTTTGTTTTAATAAACCAAACATAGCATGACGAGTGGAATACAAAGAATGAGAAAAGATAAAAAGCGAGAAATGTCAAAATGAAAAAGCAACAGATGATGGACTTAGATTTGAGGGACCCACCAAATTCCTCTCTATGGATTTCTTAATATCCCTTTTTTGACGCGACTCCACCGTCACAACTACTTGCATCCCATCATCAATTTTTTCACCGTTCAATAAATTACTTAAATTATATAAATAAAATAATAAAAAATAATCTATATTAGGTCTCGTTCATTCAGAAATTACCTTTTTTCTAAAAAAAAATTAAGCTGTTAAATTCCTTTTTTTAACTGTTTACTGGAGTAACAGCTCGCTGACTCAGCAATTTGATGTGCCTTTTTTTAAATGTATTCAGCATTTTCAAAAGATTTTTTTAATCTATTTCTATTAATTTATTAAATCTGTCCTAATTAATCTGTGAGCACATAAAAACATCGATACTTAAAATATTCAAGTTTAATTTTTGGTCTGTATATTTCTTTATAAAAAAATATTAAATCTAATTTATTCAATAAAAAAAATAAACCAGAAGTAAATCATGTGAATCAATACCGAGCCCTAAAGCCCTCTTCGATGTGAATCACAATATCAGCAATCACCATGCTTTCTTTAATTTCACCTTCGATTTCACCACCTCTTCAATGTTTATCGATCTTCACTATTTCACCTTCGATTCCACTACATTCATTCACCTCCAATAACTTTTCATGTGTTCAAGTGATTGATTCTACATATGTTTAATTTCAGAACAATGGTTTTACAACAGATAAATCATGATTCTACACGTGCTTAATTTTTGCATGTGCTGGATCTGCATTCTGCATATATATGCATGCTTAATTTCAGAACAGTGGTTTCTCTAGAGATTTCCCTATTTTCTCATTTCTCTACTTTATATTTAAACATTTAAAAAAACTATAGTCTAACCTATTCAATAAATAAATTTAATTTATCCTAAACCTGATATAAATTAGATTTAAATACCTATCATAGTGACTTCCTTCCTTGTAAAAATACTACTACAAGTTATCTACTTTAACCATTTAATTCCATTTCAAATTTTATTTGTTTTAGTCTCTAGTAATTAACTAATAAGTCTTACAATGAGTCTAATTCATTCTCAAAAGCTAGCTTGTAGGATGAGGATTATCACACTCTTATAAATTGAATGATGACCATATCACTAATCGATGTGAGACATCCAACAATAAGTAATAATTAATCAACACAAATTAAAAAGCATTCCATTCTTGACGTTTACAAGTTGCAACAAGAATCTCTCTTAATTGACAAATTTTAAAAGAAAAAAAAATTGTGAAAACCTATGACCTAATAACAGAGTGCCACGTGGTAGGCTCCTACCCTACCACTGAGCCAAACACATGGAGAACTTGAACCCAAGTCCTTAAATTGTGTCAAAACTCATTATACCATTTGAGCTACTTGAAAGCACATGTATTGTATGTTATTTTTAAATATATGTGTTGCGTCCAATGACAGACACCTGCCACGTGGCTCTCCATCACTGGGCTGCAGGTTTTCACTTTTTTTTTACCTTTGTTTAAAAAAAAAATTGTGGCCGCCACGTAGTAGTCCCATAATTATTTTTTTAAAAAAGAAAGTTGATAAACAATAAAAAGACTCAATTTGATAAATATTTTTTTATGAAAATCCAATATATTAAATATCTTTTAAAAAAACATTTATTTAATAAATTTTCCCTCCTAAACGATGAACTTAACTCTAAGGGTTGATTCTGCGGTGTAAGGCTTCGCTAAGTTCATATGAGGGAATATCCGCAACGGAAGAACTCCTGTTCGAATCCCACCTATGTCAAATTTTAAAAGTAAAAAAATTCATAGTTATAACAAAATCGATGAACTTGGCTCTTGGGCAAATAAACGTATCACATCTTATAGGTTCATAAATACTAGTTTTCAATGAACAGATCATATAAACCGATTAACAATGGGATTCAATAAATGAAGCCAAAAAATACGGATGTACAATAATAATCTAATTAGGTGCAACGAATTTATGAAAAAATAATGCAAATGAAGATAGATAGCACCTAGGTAGCAAAAGTGCCAATAATATATCCATGTAAAGAATTACATAGAAAACATGATAGCCACGATAATAACCTAATGGCAATAATTTATTTGAAGATGTTGATTGTTGTTCAGATGAGGGGAATTAAAAAGGACATGTATGTAATTATAATTATTGGGGGGCCTTTTTTAATCTTTTAATTTGTACATGCAATGCAATTATTTTAGAAGATCTTGCGGAATTTGTGATTCCAAGATGTCCACTCAGATACCTTCTTTTCCGCTCGTGACTTCTTGTCAGGTAGCAAACGTATATAGCTACCCATCAAAATCACATTATGGAGTTTTACCTTATTTTTCTTTATGTTTTTGGGGAAAAAATAAAGGTTTTTCTCTTTTTTTTTTTTTTTAAAAAAAACTTATAGTCTATTGAATTAAAAAAAATTGTTTTAATGTTTTTTATAAAAATTATAAAATATCACATGATTTTTTTTTATTTCTTATTTTTAAATATTAAAATACATGGAATAGAAAATTAATTTCTTTTTACTTTTCACGAAATATTAAAAAAAAAAGAATCAATTAAATCCAACATATTATGCAAGAAGATTATTGAGCCTTAAGAGCATATATGCATTGCAAATTCGATATATAAAATTATTTTATCAAACAATCTCTCTGAGTCTCTTCTACGTACCCAAAAAAAAAAACTTTATATGAAAATGATTATTGAGTCTTAAGAGCATACAAGATAGATTTGAATGAATTATTCTATAATGTGAGACACGTGTCAGAAATTGAATGAAAATATATTATGCAAGAAGTTTTTTTTTTTTTTTTCGCTCTGCATGCAAGAGGATTGAAAAATATTTTGAAACTTGTCAGGGTGGTAAGGGAATGAATCTCATATTTCGTGTGTCAAAATCTATTACGTGCGTTACTATTTTTGTGTTTATTTTTTTGTTAGTATTTATGAATCTGTATATTTAATATAAATTTAATATTACTATTTATCAGGAGAAAAAAATTAACATAATACATATGTTATATTTTTTCTATTTCTTTTTAAGTGTTTACATATAGATTAAAAATTTATTCTTACTATCTCCATTTCAAAATATAAATGCCTAAAATAAAATGTCTATATTTTATATTATGATGAGTCTTTACATAAAATATAAGATGTATTTATTAAATTTTTTTAAATTTACTATTATTTATTAAAATAACTCACTACTAACATTATAAATTTTCAAGATAGCGGGTTAAATCTAATTAGGAATAAAATTTTAATAGATTTATATATTATTATTTTTAAACTAATGCAATAATTATTTTTAAAAATGTGTTAAATGTAGTTAAGTGTTTATATTTAAAAAGAGAGATAGTATTTATGTTCATATGTTTAATATAATTTTAATTGCACTTTTGTCAATTCTATCAATATATTATATTGATAAATACTCCTACTTAACTATATTTGGGACAAAAGTGAAATATTTATCTCTTTTTGTGGACAAATTGATGGTCATTTAAGGGATTACATGCTCGATCAATTTAGATCATTGGTAATAAATAATTTATCCTTTTTATGGTATCATCTCTATCAAGATGTTATTATGTTTTTTTATTTAATTAAATTGATAATTTGATATGAGGTAATAAAAAAATTAATTAAGCCATATTATTCATTAAATCTTTTAAATTTAAAAGATATAAAATTTATTTTATTTTTTAATCTAATATTTAATTTTTATTTTTATTCTTATATTTGTCTCTATTTTTAATTAAATATTTATAATTTGATTAAATTATTAAATGCATATTTGAGCTTTAATTAATTTTAAAAAGGAGCTTTTATTAATCGAAAGATAAGTAAATTATTGATGAATACTATAATAAATAAAATAAGACAAAATTTATATTTTTGTTCCCTGAACTTTACATCAAATTTAAGTTTGGTTCCTTTTTTTTCATTTTGGGTATTTTACTTTTTTTACTTCATTTTATTTTATTAAATAATTAATAAAAATGTCTAAAATAGTGGTTGGTTGTGAAAAAGAAGACAAGGATAAAAAATATTATTGCAAGCATCTTTATTTTAGGCTTACCATCCTGCATCAAACTCATGTATTAATTACTTTGAATAAAAGCGAAATAAGAAGATACAAGTAATTAATATTTGAGTCTCAAGCAAACATTAGGCTTAAACGAATGTCACCTAGATAATTTATACTCCATTCAAAAGCAAACGATAGACCTAGAAGAAAAATACATAATTAATTAATACTTGAACTTAAAGCAAATTATATTTTCAAAATAATAGAACGTAAATAATTGATAATTGGGCCTGAAACAAATTATAAGAGTTAGAAAAATATGACACAAGTAACTGACACTTGAGTCCAGGGATGATAACATAATAACGTGTATATTAACTATTTATATGAAAATAATATTTAGATTTTACATTTTCTATCTATAGTTTTAATTAAAAATTATATAACTATCAACATAAAATTAAAATATAGTTATATTATTTAAGTGAGATTTATTGGAGTCAGATTTATAAAATTTGTCTGTGAATGATTTATTCTTTTTATGTTATTTTATGAATGTTCACTTGAGAAAAATTGTAGAATAATATTATCATATTTTTTATGGCTAAATTTGTATTTTAGTTCCATAACTTGATCTTAAATTTTAATTTAGTCCTTTATTTTTTTTCATATTAGTAATTTAGCTTTCTAATATAATATGATCATTTTCTATTATTTTTTGTTGATAATTAATGAACACCCACAATAATATTTTTTTTATCCTTGTCTTATTCTTTCTCACATCTAGCAACGATTTTTAGATATTTTCATTAATTATTTAATGAAATAAAATGAAACAAAAATAAGTAAATAAGCCAAAATGAAAAAAAAAGGAATCCAACTGAAATTTGGTGTAAAGTTTAGAAATAAAAAATACTACTTTTATCTTATTTTATATATTATAATATTTACTATTAATTTATTTATCTTTTACCTAATAAAATTTTTTTAATTAATTAAAGCTAAAATAATACAGCTTTAATAATGTAACTACTTTATAAGCGTTTAATTAAAAATAATAGAGACATATAAGATTAAAAATAAAAACTAAATATTATATTAAAAAATAAAAATAAATTTAAATCTAAAAAAATCAATAAAAAATATAACTTAATTAAATTTTAGATAATCTCAATCAAATTATTAATTTAATTGAATAAGAGAATACAGTGTTATCTTAATAAAAATGACACTTAGATTTTGTAGTATATTTTGAAGGTTAACACAATCTTGCAATTACAGTAATTTGAAGATAAAGTTATAAATGAACGTACTAGTAGTATATGTTAACACAATTAGAATAATTAATCGCAATTAATTAATTAACAGGTATAGTAAAGTAGTTTAATACACCAAAAAAGTGGAAGGTAGAGAAGCTTAAGAACAATAGAGCACTAAAGAAAAGAAGGGAAAGAAACCGAACAGAATTATAGCTAGTGTGGACCCCATTTCTTAATCATTTTGGTCTTAATGACAAAGAAAGGTTGAGAGTGTCACTAAGCATAATTATTATTTCTAATCAAAGGGGGTTTTAACTATAATTGTCTCTTTTGGAATATAAAATTAAAATATCCCCCAAAGAAGAGCATAAACATTGCTAGAGAGAGAGGAACAAAGAATGAAACATGTTGACCAAATGTTTGTGATTTCAATCTGCGTTTGTTTGCCATTTTTCAAAGGGAAAGGAGGCAGAGCAAGAAAGCAACCATTTGGGTTTTTTCTTGAACATGTTTTGGGTGACATACATTGGGATATATACAATAACGACTCCAATTGATCAAACAGAATAAACCCCCAATTAACGGTTTTTCTTTTAATTAATACTCCTAATAATTATAATTATAATAATTGCTAATCATTTCCATATCATCTGGGTTAGTCAAATTGGACCTACTACCACCTACACTTAAACATTCTGTTCTTCAACTCAAATCTCCATTTCCTTGTCATTTTACACTAATATTTCCATTTTGTTTCAGGTGTTTGATACAAGAGTTTATTTCGATTTTTTTTTTTTTTGAAAACACTCTTCAGAATAAGTGATACATATCATTTAGGATGAGAATGAAAAAATATTATCAAAAAACTCACGTATATTTTATACTATTAAATATGAGTAAGTTATAATTATAATTAACATTTTTGATAACTGAAAAAATATTTCAAATACTAAACACTACCTAACATCCTTCAATTTCAAAATAAGTGACATGTATAACAAGTTGTTGAATAAATAGTAAATAGTTTGATCTCTATAAAGAGGATAATACAAATTCAAATCTACTTTTTAAGAGGAGAAATAAATAGAAGTAATGCTCCATCTCCAAATTATTAGAGTAATTAATGTCAAAAAAAAAATTAACAAGATTTTTAATGTATAATAAATTTTAATATTTTATTACTAAATTTTTTTAAAAAATCGACAACTAATATTTTATTTCTGATAACTACATCTACGATAAAAGTAAAATACTAGAATAATTAGTAAAAGGTATTGTTATCAAGTGCCTCAAGAGCAATTATTAAGATTATTACTATTATAAAATTATTTATAAATATACATTTTTTTTTGTTTTTCAAAAATACAATAAACTAGACTTTCCAACAATACTTTATCGTATTTGATTCCTTAGCTTAAGCGTATGTTTAGTTTAGCTTAGCTTATGCATAATCAAAACCATAGTTTGTTTTGGATGAGAATTGTTTTTGACAAAAAAAAAAATTATATTTGGCAACCTTTGCTCATAATTGATTCATTAGGATACAAAATTCAGGTTTTGAGAAACATTTTTTTTTGTTACTTCTACTTCTCCATAATCAATTGTGGATCATATTTACACTACAAAACTTAAATTTTGACAAGAGTATTCAAACATAATTTTATCTTATAATCAATTTTCTATTCTTAGTTTTTCAAACATAAATCAATTATGCTCAGAAATAATTTTGCTTAGAAGTAATTAACACAATTATCAATTATGTTCAAAATTAATTCTACCACCACTAATCTAAACATGTACTAAAATTGAATTAGACACATGATGTGCAATCCACAACAACAGTAATTACACTTTAATGTCATCTTATCCTGTAGTAGCCAATTAATACGTTTTGTGATTGACCCATAACATAATATCAGAGCTAGAACTCAACGTGTTGAACTACTTCTCATATTACTAATAATTTTGTGATTGACCCTTAACAATACATAAGACTGTCTTGTCTATAAACTCTATTATTATCATATTCATAATTTTGTGAGATTTTTTTGATATACTTTTATAAACAAAATACACTTGAATGAGCTTAACTTTTAACATCTGTTATTTAAAATTTCACTTTAATAGCCACCAAACTAATTTATTGGTACAACTTCAACATCTTTTTAATACTTGAGGACATCTATCCTTCACCCCTTTGTCTATCTCATACAGATCAGCATACATGTGGTAAATTTTCATTGAATCAATAGTCAGTATCTATAATAATATGAGCTTGCATCATAGGAGTCTCCCCAGGGTGCAGGATATGTCAATGATGTATCTCTATGAACAGTGAAAGATTTAGGAATTTTTTGAAGCATCTATTATCATATTTCTTAATTAGATTAGGGATTGTGAATAAAATAATAGTCATCCATAAAGAAAATTGCACACCACTTGAGATGGGATGGTCAAACAATTTTTTTTCTCCCTTTGAAAATAGCTTCGAGGATATTGGAATTCTCTACAAGGAGCTAAATTATTTTATTTTTAAAAAAATAAAATTGGAGTATCCCTTAAGATACAATTGAAAGCTTTTATGTTCGTTTTATAAAATTGTGTGTGTCAAAGATACATTTGAATATAAAACCCTAAGTAGGAATCAGTCCATTCTTAATTGATGGGACCACATTCCAAGCAGGGCAAGTGGGTAGGACACATATTTCTTGGTTTAGAAAATGTTAGGCATCAATATAATGATGCTATTAATTCTGTAAAGAATTATGGTTATAAAGTTCATTATGAATATATATATTTTTTTGAAAAATAGAATACTAGTAGTACCAATTTTGGGATTTAATATTGCTACAGTGAATGATATTTTTAATGTATGGAGCACTTTTAAGATCTAGCGGAAGAATCAGTTGGATAGTGTAGGCCACAGAGAATAAATTATTGAGATCTAGAGGTACAGAACAACACACCTGGGCTTTTAAGTAAGATTTCCATTTCGATTTAACTAAACCAGATTTCACTCAAATATGTTCTGGAAGTCACTAAGATCCAAAAAGCAAAAAAAAATAAAATTGTGCTTATTCATGATATATATTAAATAATAAAGTGGTAACTTGTATTAAAAAAATAAAATAACTTTGATTGTGCATTAATTTGATTTTATGATTTAACAGGATAAATATGAATTTATTTTAACCTAATTACATATTTGTTTAGTTTTAGGTTTTTATGTTCAAAACGTAAAAATTATTCTAATGAACTTAATTTGACCATAATACAATCACAACTCCAATTGCAATGCAAATTTTTTTTTTTTGTTTTAAATTTTTTTTTTCTTACGAACCCATTGGTGACAAGGTTTAATATTGATAAAATAAAAAGTGCTTCGTGTAACGCAATAGCAGCACGTGGTTCAGTCAAACATTATCACAATAAAAGCCAAAACAGTTGGCTACGTTTGCAAAAAGTGAAAAAAAAAAATACAAAATATATTAATGATCATTATTTGATATTCATATACAGTTTATAAAATAAGTCAAATGGTTAATGCCTAATGGCACAAGTTCCATGAGAACCCGGAATTACCTTCTTTTTTTTTTTTTATTTGTCCACCTTTGAAAATGAAACTAAAGAAGTCTTTATTTGTATAGATAATCGCCTTTATTTTTTTATTGAACGGTCTATATTTAATTGAATTATTAAAATAAATAATTTACAGACTAGCAAGTAAACAATATTTTACAAGAATAAAATAGGGAAACAAAAAACCATAGAAAAGAAGAAATCTCTGGAGAGCATCCTTTCCACATGGGATTTCAAATTAGAGGATATGCACCCATAGAAGTGTTGGATTAAGTTAGAGCATTCTAGTTTCCTTTCTTCAATTGAGGGAACTTTATTAGTTCTTCTTTCTTTCATTTTAGGGGTGGCCTAGTGGGATGCAACAATATTTGACATTTTCTTGTCCAAAAATACTTATATAATTTTTTTTTGGAACAATACATTTTTTTTATTCATCCACATATCTGCCTTTGCTATGTGTTAGCCAATGGGCATGGAAAAGATACTAACTTGCTTAGGCTTGTGCATAGTGGATGTTAGGATCGACACTGTTTGAGAATGAGATCACCCTTTTGTCGGTACTAAAGAATCATCTCAGAATCTCTCAATTCAGTTTCTTCGAATTTCCTCATTTAAGCATTTCTTGGCGACACTGCCCCACTCTTTCAAAATTTCTTCTGAAATCATCTATATCATATCATATCATTTAGGATATTCATTATTATTCCCACATTTTTCCTTGTCCTAATTGCCTCAATTATCTCTTGGCAATCAGAATTTTGTTGATCCCCAAGTTGCATGCTACGTTCATCGCACTTCGAATTGCTACGTTCAACCATTATTGAGGATTCTGCTTTGATAGGATGGCTGTCCATGAGGAAAATTGATACATGCTATGCACCATTTATCCAAAAAGAAAGACAAACAAAGGTTAAGCCCAATAACAAGTTAAGAACTATATGTACTTTTAGCATCACCCAATTTGCTAATCATACCTCTTATTTTGTTGACTTTGGAAACTAATTTCTGGAAGCAATAAAAAAATATTTTCATGTTGATTGTTGGGCAACCCACACTTGGAATATTGGGCATCATCACACCCGAAACCTAAAAAAGAGAGAAGGTTAAGGGATTCGCACCACTCCATTTGAGAAATACCTCATCTATTTTCGAATAATAGCATCTAGAGCAGTCCGAAAAAACAAAGGTGGTTTACTTTTCATTTTCACTATTTATGAATTCCAGATACCACCGTCCGAAAATAGTGGTATCTTTCTCAAAGTGAAGTGAGATGAATCCCAGCACCTGTTAAACATAAGCAGAAGTTCAAGTGCAGATTTTCTTGTAAATCAAAAATTTCAATATAGTTTTTTTTTTTTAGCCAAATATGAACTGTGGTTAACTCTCTTTTATTTATTTATTTAGTGGTGGAGGTGGGGAACTTATAGGACTACGAATATTTCTGAAGAGTTGTGAAAGCATGAGATTAAAACTTAAAAGCAGGTAACTGGGAGGCAAATCACAATGGGATATAAACTCTTCATTTAATGTGTTCTAAACCTATTCCCCTTCGTAAACTTCATACAATTTTTTAGTCAAAAACATTAACACAAAAAAATTATTGTGTTCATATGAAAGCTTTCTAGTACAACAATTCATTCACTTTTGCAAATGACAGATTTTGCAGGTATCTAATCTCTTCTACAAATACCGCAAATTTGCGATAAATGGGGACATCATTACTTAATGGAATAACTTGAGAAAGAAGATATCATCTAATATATTACATTCCAGTTTGCACAAAAATTGCAATATGATGCACCAATATATATAAAACTGGATTGGAAGGGCCACTCTCCTAGTTAATTTATCTGCTAAAGTTCCGTATGAACTACGATGACTAAGATATCAAAATTTTACATGTAGACAAATGTTGGAAACAGATACTTAACAGAGTACTCAGGGGAATAGCTCAAATGTGTCTAGAACCTTTGAACTAAGCATTGAAAATCTCATTTCAACATTTATCTCCTGGGCCAACCCATCCATTGTGGCAATGAACAGTTCAAGAAATCCATACTTACATCCAAACATCGCTTCCTCTATACCACTTCAACACACCATTTGGAGAGGCATGTCATTCTTCTTCAAAGTCCAAGAGGAAATCAGTCAAGTTCTCCGAGTCATCGATAGCCTGGTCCAGAGACATAGGTCCATCTTTCTTCGGTTTCGCCTGCAAGTTCAAGGAGAGGAAGGGTTGTTTTGTCCATTACACACAGTAGCAATGAAGTGAGAAACAATTCACAAGTGAAATATAACAACATATTTCAAAGACTTTTATCCACCTAAGGCTACCATTTTAAGGAGACAACTACGATTGAGCCAGCAGAGACAGAGTTACTAGAAAATATTGGATCTACAACAATACCTTTGACTTGCGAAGCTCAGGAGTACTTTTTAACACACTCCAATAACCGGTAACATTCTCGTCCTCTCCCTCTCCCTCTCCCTCTCCTTCTTCCTCTCCTTTTTCATCAAGATCACTATCTTCTTCATCCTGCTTAACAAAATAAGAGAAAAAGGGGAAATGTTACTTATATTTATTTGAGAACGGAAAGTTCAGAGTTATTATAAGAGTAAGTGATAAGTGAAATCATATAAAGATGGTGAATTGAAGCTCACATCATTTTCACCAATGTCAACAGCCTTGGCCATAGCTTCATCCATGTCTGTCATCTGCCATATTGCAAATAAAGAATATTAAATGATAATAAGTGCATATATGCGATAGGTATCATTATTTTTTATATAGAATATAGAAAGGACATTTTTCTATCAATTCATCCAATGAGGTTGTCTGGATGTCAGGACTTAGAAAATTCCAAATTAATAGAACAAGCAACGCATTTCCATAAAACCTTTGAGACTTAAACTGACAATTTTATATCAAGTATTACAAGACCTCATCCAAAAATGTCTGTTTGGTTTACACTTCCATTTCCAATTTCGATTCAGTTTCCATTTTTTTTTTTTGAAAAAAAAAAATTGTATAGTTAAAACTGGAAATGACTAGAAATAGGATTTTCTTGTTTTCAGCATTTCCAATTTTTCCTTTGCAAATTTCAGAAAATGTGAATGGAAACAAGAAATAGAAACACAAACAAAACAGGCTCTAGCAACTGGAAAGTTGATACAGGAGGCCTGGACGATGTAATGTCTGTATCTCACTTTCTTAAGAAAATCCATACAAAAACAAAAAATCTCTTTAAAAAAGCAATTGCTTATATGCAATCCATTCAACTTGCAAAACAATCCATTAGTATTATAAAGTTCATACATAGTACTTCCTTACCTCAACTTGCTCAGTCTTTTCCTTTGCCAAAATCTTGTCAAGTTCCTCCCTTGAAATGATTTTTCCTTGCTGATCATATAATGGAAAAGAAGTTCAGTATTTGTGGCATAAAATAAATAAACACCGTTGTCATTAAAAATTTGGTCTTCCCATTATATAAGTCAGAAAATTTTAATTTTCAAAAATCAGTAGCAATGGAAAGAGGAAAAACTAATAGTAATATATTTGAAGACAAAAAGTAGTCAATGAAGCTACAGTACCACAATAGTAAAAGCATGTTATGTGCTCTGAGGATTATCCTTATAGAAATCAACAAGCAGCAGCTAACTTGAAAAAATCAGATATAAATGTAACAGCTACTATATTCCATCTAATAACCAACAAGGAGAGTTGAATTTCCCTTTTCTTTTAGGTTAGAGAGAGAAAATTTGAGATAAGATATATTATAAAAAACAAACATGATTTCATATCATAATGATTATGATTATTAAGATTAATGATTAATGTTTAACTTAGGAGGCGGAAAAAAACAACCATCAATAACCACATCCAGCATATGTTTAGAAGACAGGATAGCTGACAGATATATAAACCAGTACCAGTAATCAAGCATATCATTTATACAGTGAAAATTTTTGAGTGTTTGGATTAGCTGAAATTAATTGTGAAAAATAGCTGTGAAAAAAATCGATTGTCAGGCATAATCGATTTTTGTTTAGATATATTTGCTGTCAGAACTTAGAAGCGATTTTTTAGATAATTTTAAGCTGTGAAAAGTGATTTTGAAGCTTTTTGAAATAATGTCCAATTTTTAGCTTAAGGACAAAAAGCTTTTTCCTTTGTTAAAAGAATAATCAAAAGCTTTTTTAAGTGCAAAATATAACTATCCAACATACATTAAAAAATAATTTTTCCCAAACATGCCCTTTATTCCAAAAACTCGAGCATTCCATCCTTGAGATTCAGTCCATGAACATTTAAAGAGGTTAAAAATTATAATTTAATTCCATTTTTACAAAAGAAAGAAATGACAGAAAACAAAGAAGGGCTTAGAGAAGAAAACCTCCTTCAGATGAGCCAGCATATTTGGCGTTGGTTCATGAAAATCTGCCCCCCTGTAGTCAATCACTGCATTTGGATCTTGAATATAGTTCACGGTTGGGTAAACTGGATCTCCACCCCATACTGCAAGAAAGACGACAAATTTTTTCAACTAAAATTCTCGATTAAAAATCTATATTCTATAGTGGGCAATAGTATTTGAAAAGCAAATGCCAATAGGGCTCACAGTCCATACTCAGTAGACTTTCATGCGTAAAGGAATGTCTTAGAGATGCAAAACTCATTCTTGTCCCCTCTCTAAATGCTTAAACTTTTAACTTAAATAATGTTTCATTTTACAATCATAAAAAATAAGATGAATGGCCAGATGACAAAAAATATTAACTTTTATTTAAGGAAAGATACATACACAAAACACAAATATTTAACTTTTAAAGTCATTACTTTGCTTTATCTGATCCTCCCTCATTCGCATTGCTAAAGGATCCCTACGGATACGAATATCAGTCCCCATCATTATGCGATACTCGCTGTCAGTTTGGTGGCTAAACATTTCAATTAGTTGAGTATTTTCATCTTCGCCAGTTTCTTCAAAATGCTTCTGAATAGCTTCGCGAGACGTGTCCCTCTTCCATGCTTTTACCCATTCTGAATAGTATGCAATTGGACCAATCTTTTCCAGTCTATCTTGCTCAGCCTGAAGCCTGCAAAAATTAGGTTCCTTTTTTTATAGATTCAATTATGTGAGACAAAATAACATGGGAAGCTTTTATAATCAAAATTTTCCATGTTCCATACAATTATAACAAAAGATAAGATGAAGCATGGACTTTTTTTGTTTATCATGTGCAAGTGATTTTGAATTTTAAAATTAATTTTGACATTAATCTTTTAATCCGCATTTTTTATTAATGCCTTGTATTCTTCCTCTACCAGGCTTCAGCAGAATAGTAGCAGAAGAATTAGTAGCATAGCAAAAATGTATTCCAATAAAAAAAAAAAAATTGTGACCTCTTGGTAGAATTGATGACTGCATCAAAGATGCAAGTGCTAATGTTAGTACTAATACATTTGAAATTGTTAATTGTTAGCAGTTCTAATTATACGTTTTACATTTAAGAAGCGCTGCAAAAACGCCATTTTTGTAGGCTTATCAAAACTATGTTGACACCATTATAATCAGTAATACCTTTCTTCCTTATAAAGATGGCGTCTTGCTCGGTATAGAGAAGTTTCTGTTAATGTTGGGTGTTCACCATAAAGCTTTACTTGCCCGGTTTCTGCCATAGCTTTCAAGAAAACCTGAAAAATGATAGACAAGTTCCACTCAGAGATGTAAATCTGTAACACTTCATTATCAACAATAGCATTTGTGAGTTCAAATCAGACTGAGTTTAGACCTCTTGTTTGATGAACATGACTGTGGAGGTGCATCTAACAATTAATAGTATCTAACATGGGGGCTGGGAGCATCCAAACATGCAGCAAGAAACAGGATTTAGGGCCAAGTTCTTAAACCTCTTCAGTTGTTCATGAAATATAAATATATACACACACACACAAACTAGCCACATATCACTTAAATCTATAACATGGTCAGGGTAAACTAATTCATAGGAACAATATATTACAATCATACAGAAAAAAGCCCATAAATTCATGTATTATACCGTTATTGCAATGACAAAAAACTTCTCAATAATCATTTTGAAGTACACTAACCGTTTCAACGTCAGGTTTCCTCCTTTGCCACCTGGACCATTGTTCCTTCTCTGGTTTCCTCCAATTCCACCACAATTCATCACTCGTGAGTGTTCCCTCTATTGGCTTCTTGACTTTAGGATCAATAAACGGATGCGGAACTCCAAGTTTCTTATCTAGGTCATATCCAGTCTCTTCCTCCTCAGGCTCAGACTGATAAACAACATAGTCAGAGGAGAAATCCTGAGACTCCTCCGTGGATTCAACGGACGTCTCAGACGGACCACCAAGGTCAGCCGATTCAACTACAGCCTCCGAGGAAGAAGCAGCAACAGAAGCAGACGTTTTGAAATTCTTCCTCCGACTTCCAGGCTTGGTACCATAAGAAGGGGACCCTGAGGATTCACCAGTAGGAACAGGTGCCCTAGCAGCCCTTACTTGACTGGCAGTTCCTTCAGGCCAATACTCTTGATCAGGAATACTTGCGCGAGCGCCGGAAGCTGGTTCTAGCTGGCCAGACGTGGAATCCATGTAACTGTAATAGGGTGGGCGCTCTACTGATATATGCTCAATCGGTTGTTCATCTTTGTTTTCACAATTTATTATACAAGTTTTCGAAGGAACCCTCTTTCTTGAATTGCTTAAACCACTTCTACATTGTAAAACACCAGAACCGACCAAGTACGATGATTTCTGCGGGGTTTCAAGCAATGTGTACTATGAATTAGGTCCTTTTTACATATAATTTGTAACTCATAAGCTTACTCAGTTCAAAATTGATTTTATTTTATTTTTTTTGTGAAGAAGAACAAAACATGAAGCAACACAGAAGGTAAAGAATTGAACTTTGAAGTTAGAAGAGGAAAAGTTAGAGATGATGCAAACCTGGAAGCGGAAGTGATTGAAGGACAAGTTGGAGACAGGATTGGGGTGAATGGAAGCCATAAGCTTCCACTGAAAACGGCGTCGCTTCAGAAGAGAAGCAGATTAGAAGAAATTTGGGTTTGGCAGAAGTGGGGATGATAAATTTCGAACCTCGCTGTAGAATGAAGATAGAGAGAGAATTACAGTTGCAGCAGTGTAAAAACACTCCACTTAGCACTCAACAGTGCTATCTCCTTATCATTTTTCTCTAATCCTGTATTTTGATTTTCCAATGACTAAACACCAACTTTGCAGTAAAACATTGGTTTTTTCAAAGAAAATAAAAAACATTGTCGGGTATATATATAGTAAGCACATGTTACTATATTTTTTTTATTAAAGGGACACAAAAATTAAAAATGGTACTACATTTTTTTTTGGAAAAGATAATATTTATTTTAATAACTTTTACTCTTTAAAATGATTATTCTTTGGTGATCACCTAAAAAAACACCCTTATCTAGAGCTTTTTATTTTTCTTTTTTATTTTTGTTAGCTCTATTTTGACTTCTATTTATTACTTTTACTAGTTTATTACACTATAAAACTACTCTATTTTATATTTTTTTCTTATTTATTAAAGTTTTCATTAAAAAAATACTAAAAATAACCAAAACTTATTTTCAATACTCAAAATACAATAAACTTTTTATCAATGAATGCCTATCGTTAATTTTTTTACACAATGAAAATATCATATACTGGAGTCTTTCTATATGGAAAAAAATATTTTTTTTTCAACGATAAAAAAATCAATTAAATACCTTATATTTTCACGTGACTTATAATCCAATTGAAGTAGACATATCAAAATTTAGGGTATTATATGATTGAGTGATATAACTCAATTAATGAGTATATAAAGTAATGCGTGTATAAATATTCGAATTTATTTATTGTCCTCTCAGTTTAATATTCAAATTTCTGGTTATAGAAAAAATATTATTAATAAAGATTTTTGCCTCAGACATTTATGTAAGGGTGAGTTTGGGATGAATTTATACGGATTTAAAAAGATTTTAAAGATGTTGGTTTGACTTGATTTGATTTTCTATTTTTTTAAATAAAGATATTATTTTGGTTTAGTTTGTGCACATACTTTTTTTTTCCCTTGTTCTATGGTGTTTGCCAAGAAAAGCTGAATTACTTTATTCTTAGCGTAGAATCGGATCCCTTCACATATAATTAAAGGATGATATAAATTATTTTTACATTACAATTTGTTGTTGACGTGGGTAATAACTCACGTAGTTATATATCAAGCCTTTAAAGTTTGGGGTTGGAGGTTTAAGGTTCGAACTTTGAAGTGGTGATTTAGATTAGGATATTGGTCAGAGTTAGTTTAGGATGAGTGTGTGTCTTTAGGGATGAGTGCGTTGTATTTGCCGGAAAAAAAACATTATAAATGACTTATAATTTATGACTTACCACTTATAATTGTGTAAAAGTGTTTAGTAAAAGGAAAATGTTAAACAGTACCATAAGGACACTTGTTAAGAATATAAAAGTAGAAATATTTTATTGAGATGGATGCTATTTATGGTTAGTTGAAATCCTACTTTAATGCTGCAAATCCCAATAAAACATTTTTATTTTTGTATTCTTAACGAGTGCCCTTAGGATACTGTTTAGCAAGACCTTTAGTAAAATTAGCTTAATAAAAAAATGAAATAAAAAGTGACGAAAAAAAGATGTTAGTATCTAAAAAAAATCATGATAAATTGAAAGAAATTATTGGAAGTAACTTTTCATAAAGTCGACAAAATAATCGATAAAATGGACGGGTTCAAGTACTTCAAATTCAAGTTTGAATAGAAATGAGCTTTTTTAGCCTGTCCTACAAAAACCAACAAAGAAATGGACCTAGGTTAGAAAAGCTCGCGGGTAATACTTTATTTTTAAAAAATGTTACTTATCAAGTGTACACTAATTTTTTTTTAAAAAAAATTACTTATTAATCTACAACTCACACAAATTACAAGATAAACAAATTGGGAATGAATAAACATCGAAGTTAAATAGCAGTTTTTTTTTACTTGTAAACCTGAAAAGTTAGAGATAGGAAGATTTAAAACAATTTTTTTTAAAAAAAAATTACGGTTAAAAATAGAGAGATTTAAATAATGTGTTTAATAATAGGAAAATAATGTTATTTTTTTTACTTAAATTGAGACTTTTTTTTTAAAGACAAAATAATAATAATAAAAATAACATTTTTAATGAAATGTTAGGTAAAATTTTATAATTTTTAAAAAATAGACTACCTGAAAAGTTATTACTCACATAGGGCTAGGTTGGGTATCTAAAATAAAAGGCTCGAATAAACATGGGCCTTTTTGCCCCGGACCGAAGAAATCCTCTATACAAACGGGCCGACCTATATTGAGTAGCTTGTTTTGAAAGCTTAGCTTATAAACTACTTCAAATAGTTTTTCATAAGCTATTTTATAAAATTATTTTTATAAATTATAAGTTTATAATCACTAAACACCTCTACATGAGCATAAGTTATACTATCTCAAGACTCAAATATAAGTAAAAGAATTCCTTTGTTTCTTGGTTCAAAATATAAACAAATTTTAACTATTTTTCTCATATTTAATGCTATTATTTCTAATTTATTTTTCATTTAATGTTATTACTCCACCTTGCAATAATATGATGGATGTCATTTTAGTAATTAATTTCTCCATCCCATAATATAAGCCCCAGTTACCAAAAAGTTTTGTCTCATAATATAAGTCCATAATATCTCACCAATATAAAATAATTGAGTTTAAATTTAATTGGTGTAATATCTCAATAGTTTAATTAATGTTTCTAATTCCAATAATTTAACCACTTTTTTTAAACGTTGTGAAATATAAATTGAGGCTTATATTATGAGACGAAGAAAGTATAATTTATCTTTTACATAAAATTAAAAAAATTAAATACAACTAACTAATTTTTTTAATATGCATAAATTAGTTAATTGTTACTTACATATAAATCTGGAAGTAGTAGCATATAAGTTCTTAAATAAACAATTGTTCTTGATGTAATATTACTATAATTGTTAGTATTATAAATATATATATAAATATATATATATATATATATTAAGAGTAATGATATATCCTCTTAATTATCTTTTTAATACTATATAAAGTATGAAATTAAATGCATTTTCAATCTTAAAAATATAAAAAACATTGAAAACATTCTATAATAAATAATTAAGAGAATTTTTAAGAACGTAAAACAGAATAAATCAGAACTATTTAAAATAATCCTATATACTAATTAATTTGTTACTTGTTAGAGAGGAAATAGAAAGTAAGAAGGGGGAGAGAGAAAGAACACAACATAAGCGGAAGTTGGAGTTGGAGATAGCAACGTTAACCGTTTTTGTCGCACCTTCAGTTACTACCCATTAGCATCATCATCATCACTCCCACCTTCTCTCTTCTTCTTCCTTCCTCTACGTCCCCCATGTCTTCTTTTTTCATTAAACCACAACCTGCAATTCCAATTCCAATTAAATTAAATTAAATATATATATATTATTTATATTTATATTATATGCAATGGCATTCGCGAAGCTCGGATCAAAATCTGAAGCTTTTCGTCGAGAAGGCCAAACCTGGTGAGCAATCAATTCATTTTTCTCTCAATTCGCTTTCCTTCGTCAACAAAAATCGATCCTAATTATGACATTAACCTTTCTTAAAAATTTAACCTTTTATTCTTTGATCCTTTAATTTCTAGATGCTCGGAGAGGTTTTCATATTTATCTGCAAATTCCCCTAATTTTTGGATCATTGCTACTAATTCCGTTTTGCTTTAAGGGTTTGTACGACAGGACTTCCAAGTGATGTAACCATTGAAGTTGGCGAGATTTCTTTTCTCCTTCACAAGGTGCTTCTTTTGAAACAACTTTTTGTTGCTACCATTGCTTTTTATTCTTTCTTTCTCATTCTTCATCTTCTATGTGCATGTTTGCTTAAGATTCTTATGATACACTTTCAATGGAAGCTAAAAACATCTGCTTTCATTAAAAGTGTTCGAGATACTTGCAGCAAGAAATCAAAACCACCAATTTTGCTTTGTAACACATGTCACTCTTGACTGGAAGCTTAACCAAACACACATTATGTCTTTGTTGTTCTCTTTCAAGAGCTAAATTCAAGTGTTGTTCCTTAGATTGTTTCTACTTTTTGTGATTTTGATGCAGTTTCCATTGCTTTCTAGAAGTGGACTACTGAAGAAACTCATAGCAGAGTCCTCAAATGAGGATGGATCAAGCTGTGTTTTGCAACTTCATGACATTCCTGGCGGAGCCAAAACATTCGAGATCATAACCAGATTTTGCTACGGTGTTAAAATAGAAGTCACAGCATTGAATGTAGTTAGCCTCAGATGTGCAGCAGAGTACCTCCAAATGACAGAAAATTATGGTGAAGGGAATCTCATTGCTCAAACAGAAACCTTTCTCAATGAAATTTTCAGCAATTGGCCAGATTCCATAAAAGCCCTTGAAACATGTGAAGAAGTGCAACCCTTTGCAGAAGAGCTCCATATTGTTTCCAGATGCATTGATTCTTTGGCTATGAAGGCTTGTTCCGATCCAAGTTTATTCAATTGGCCTGTGGCTGGAAGAAATTGCACAAAAAACCAAGCCAAACATGTCTTATGGAATGGAATTTCTTCCGAGAGTAAACCATCATCTGCTTGTGATGGTTGGTGGTATTATGATGTGTCTTTGTTAAGCCTACCGCTATACAAACAACTGATTTTAGCCATTGAATCAAAAGGAATGAAATCTGAGAGTGTTGCTGCATCTCTCATATATTATCTTAGGAGATTTCTTCCCTTGATGAATAGGCAATCAAGTTTCAATGATATGAATCAGGCAACCATTCCTACAACTTCTGAAGCTGATCAAAGGGCTCTACTAGAAGAAATTGTGGAGTTGATTCCAAATAAGAGAGGGGTCACATCTTCAAAGCATTTTCTTAGGCTGCTCCGCACAGCTATGATATTGCATGCAAGTCCATCATGCAGAGAGAATTTGGAGAAAAGGGTAGGAGCTCAACTAGACCAGGCTTCACTTGTGGATCTTCTCATTCCGAATATGGGATACTCAGTTGAGACGCTCTATGATATAGACTGCATTCAGAGGATTCTTGATCACTTTATGTCTATATACCAGCCTGCATCTGTAGCAGCTTCTCCATGCATATTTGAAGAGGGGGCATTGGTAGCTGGGGCCGATACATTGACACCGATGACAATGGTGGCGAATTTAATAGATGGATATCTAGCAGAAGTGGCTTCAGATGCTAATTTGAACTTGTCTAAGTTTCAGGCACTTGCTGTTGCAGTTCCAGATTATGCTAGGCCAATTGATGATGGTATATACCATGCAATAGATGTTTACCTTAAGGTTAGATTATTGCAGATAGCCTAGCTTTCCCAAGAACTTTGTTTATATATATTCATGTGTTATGCTTCCGGTTTACTAGGCATTTTGGCATAGATATATTAAATTTCCTTGAAAGGAAAAAACTGATATTGTAGAACACTGGTGAAAGTTGTGAAGTTTTCAATACTTAGGAATTAGTGGTAGTGTTGAGAAACTTGAGAATCACAAATTAAAGTCATGATAAGGAAAAAGAATGCCTTACTAGTATCAAAATCTGACTCAGTTTTAGTATCAAAATCTCACAATCAAGTAGTAATTCAACAATATCTTTGTTTTCTTTTGTGTTTGACTGTTTCGAATTTGATAATTCTGATGCAAAACGTCTATTACAAATACAGGCACATCCATGGTTGATAGATTCTGAACGGGAGCAACTTTGCAGGCTGATGAACTGCCAGAAGCTCTCATTGGAAGCAAGCACTCATGCAGCACAAAATGAAAGGTTACCTCTCAGAGTAATTGTTCAAGTCTTGTTTTTCGAACAGCTTAGACTCCGTACATCAATATCTGGCTGGTTCTTTGTTTCTGACAACCTTGAAAACTCGCAAAACAATAGTGGAAATCTTGGCCTCCCCAAGAGCAATGGTACTTGTCAAGTGGACTCAGCAGAGGGAACTGAAAACTTGAGGGAACGTCTTTTGGATCTGGAAAAGGAATGCTCAAGCATTCGAAATGAGCTGCAGAAGCTAAATAAGACAAAGAAAAGTTGGAGCATTTTCCCAAAAAGGTTTGGCTTTAGAAAAAAGTCAGACTGTTGCAATCCAAAGGAATCAAGTAGCAGCGATGCAAAGACACCGTCATCAAATACAAATGGAAAACCAAATCATGAAAGTAGTTGAAGGGTTCTAGTTGAATGGGAGTCATAGCTCAAGTAAGTGGACATAATTTGTTTTCTTCTGCTAAGCATTATATGTTTCTTATCAAAATGTAGTATAACTTCACAGTCAAATTGTAGAACAAAAAAATTTCAGAGCATTTTTTATCAAATTTCTTAAATTAGTCTGTCTGTGACAGGAAGAATGTGGCCACCACTCAGTTTGGCGTTGCAATTTTCTGTTTACAGCATATTATCAAATCTCAACATTCTGTTCCGTGCTATCAAACTGAGGCTCTTAGGGATGGCTGCCCGTTTCGGATGATGGCAGACTTGACTTCTCAAACTTTCTGTTCTTCAACAACGTGGCCAGCTCTATTCATTCCTTAGCTTTGTCTAGATTATTTGATGACCTGACGCGATTTGTGTTTAAAGGATATTTGGTTAACTAATTGCAAAGTACTATGTGAATATCCTCTCATTTCACAAACCTGTATGAGTCCAGCTTGTTTAGTGATTAAATTTGAGATATGGAAGCATGTAGATGCTGCAAACCAACTAGGTAGATAGGTAGATGGTCCAGACTCCAGACACTGTAAATACATAAAATATACGCACATGTGTGCTGGGAAAGCTATAATATTCTCTGTCATGTTACAATTTGTTTGCAACCAGCCACTTTTAGATCTTATTGTACGAGTTTGTAATTAACCAGCTACGCGTGAGAAACTACAGAATAAGTGGAACCAACTGGATTGCTATGACCAACAACATATTCAAATTTCAAATATCAGGAGCTCGATTCCATTTTTGTCTCTAAACTTTGGATTCTTTTGGAGGACCATGAGTTGTCACATTAGTCTAAATTTCATATTTACATATGTAAAAAAGAATATAACTATCTTATAGTAGAACTTGTATGGGATGTGTCCATTGGACACAACTAATGAGATTCAAGTATTTATATTTAAATAATGCTAAAACATGTTTAAAATTTGATGTTATTATTATTTAATGCCACTTCAATTTTTGATTGGTTGTATTCATAAACACATGTGTCCACGTAAGTGTTGTTCAAATATTTTATGCTCATTTTCCTTGTAACAGAAAAAAACCAAATGCTCATTTAATGAGTACAGCATCCTCAGAATTGTAATATTTCCATGACATATAAGCTATTATGTTTTTTCCCAAAGAAAATTCGCCATCAATTGTAGCAAGCTAGCAGCACCTGAAGCTCTGCTACGTTCATAGGATTGTAATTCAGATTTTAATTTTTTATTTATTTATTTTGACGCGTACTAGAGATTTTTACTTCAGTCTCAATTTGTGTACAATCTCGAATACATTTGATGAAACTCACTTTCAACAATTGTTTAAAGTCTGTTTCTGCTTTCTATGAAGGGAATTTTCTTACTTTCGTGGTGAGCTTTAATTTAAACATGCACATTGTATAACATATAAACTGTTCAAATTTACCAAGCAAGTATTCGGGGGAAAAAGAAAAAAAAGAAAAAAGAAACGTGTAATGCATCGACCCTTCCTTAAGTCTGAAATACCTATACGTTTTTTATTTCATGTTAAAGTAAGAAACAAATCCATTTTAGCATAATAAAAGTATGTTTGATACAAAAATTATAGCTTTCTTAAAGATTATAACTTTTAAAAAGTTTACAAAGTTATTTAGTAATGATGAGATTATAACCTTTGACCGTGAAATTTGAACAAAACTATTTGAAATAACTTTTAACTTTTATAAATTAATTACCAATAATTCTCTTATAAAATTATACAAAATTACCATTGTTAATTTTTTATAAATGACAAATTACTCAACACTACTTACTCACATAATTTGCAAAACAGTTCTATTTTATAGGCTATAATTTTATATTTTACAGCTATAATCTCAAAGACATCAGTAAACCCTATACATCCACGACTGCATTATTTTCGGAATGATATATCGTTAAAGCAAAGATCATCAACTTGATACAACCAACTTTTAATTGATTAATTAATTCATAATTAATGAAACTGCACGTATAACTGTTATACCACTCAGAACTTGGGGTTGAATTCTAATGCCCATTTTTCATTTTTCATGTCAATTTAAGTAAACAGATATCAGATTACGGATTCCATATAATTCTAAAGAAATCGACAGTAAGAAAAACCACATCTAGATGACAATGGGAACAAGACGGATATATTATATATAGGTGATACTAAGTGCCAACAGTAAACCCAATATTATCAGTAGATGTACATTATTCAAATCCAGGAGGGGCTTCTCAAAAGTCAAGAATACATTTGACACTTTTATACGACTGCAAACTGGACTTCAAAGTCAAGAAGACATTTGACACTTGGATAAAGTATATCAGCATGAAACACACCTGAAACAAAAACAAAAAATGAAAATTCAGATAATCGTCAAGAACTCAAATCATTAAAAGGAGCATATGCATCACGAAAGTAAGAAATATGTGTTCATAAGCATACTGGAACCATGCGGGCATAAATCACCAACAACATATAACATAGTACTGATAAAAATAACTTTAACCTCGCTGAGCTTTGTTTTCATGAAAATGAAAATAATAAAGAAACACAACGACAATGCAAAACGCAACAGAAATCAACTCCAGATTTTAAGTCAGATTCTAGACTGTCAAATGGATACCACATTAGACCCAACGTCAGATAACATTGACTAACATTGCTTACCCTGAAGCATAGCAGTTAAAACACTTACATGTGAAACAAAAAAACTGTTTCTTTTGTAACGGTGTAATCTAAAGAGGCATGCAAAATAAAAATAAAAAATAAAAAAATACTCATATTGGGGAAACAAGCAGAATTCCAGAGAATATCAAAAGTGTCGCCATAGCAACAAAGGGGTGCAGTATTCACAGCACCACATTTTCTGGCTGTGCCACAGACAAGCGTTTCTAGACCCCGGTTGTTCAAAATTCTGTTCGCCCAGGTTCCATAACCAGTTTTGATAACCAGTTTTGTAACCAGTTTTGAAACTGATTATAGAACCTGAGACAAATTTTCCAACAATCAGGTTCTAAAACCTGAGCAAAGTGTGGTGAGCCCAGTAGTGAGTACAGAGCCAATAGTCAGGGGCGGTTTTGGGCCCATGCAAGGTGCCCAACCGCATAGGACCCAAAAATATTTAGTGCCCCAAATATTAAATGATGTACTTTACAAGCCTTAAATATTAAATGATGCACTTTACAATCAGTACAATCAGTATTATATAGAATAAATGGTAAGGTATTTGAACTTTTAACAATTCCTAGTATTGACATTTTGAGATTTTATTTTTCTCTTTTTTCCTCTTTTCTCATAATTGGCGATTTTCCGGGCGAATTTTAAGTGCTTTATTAGAATACTTTTTAATGTTTTAATTGATTTAGAATGTAATTTACTTTATTAGAATACATTTTAATGTTTTAATATTTTGTGTAGGCAAAAATTTGTGAATAAAGAGCCCCGTTTTTTTTTAAAAAAAAAATTGAAATAATAAACGGGCCGAAATGTTTGCTCCGCCCCCTGCCAATAGTATTACCAACAAATTACGATTGAATGCTACTTACACATCAGCAGCAGCAGGGTAAACACGAACCAATTACTCATAAACATACATAATTCTAAAATAGCACACAAGTATTTATCAATTAGCCGCATAAAACTGTCTTTAAGAATAAAACTCACTGTTGATAGGTTTACCCCAACCCTAAGAATCAATAGAACACAACAGAACTCAAAAGCAAAAGATCAAACGAGAGAAGAAGGGCAAAAGGGTTCAATCTTAGGCAAATAAAGAGCATTCGAATGCAGAAATTGATTACGGATACATAATTAACATAAGAAATCAGTAAACGTCCAACCCGATACCCTTAAAATAATAATGACATAACTAAGATTAACCTTAGAATTAGTTGTAGTACAGCTCGAGACCCATGCCATCGTGGATCTCGTAATCCCTGAGAGTGATGTGATCCTTGTAGATGGTGTACCACTTCTGGATGCGGATCTTGTCAGCCCTAGTGCCGGTCTGAGCAGCCACAAGCTTCTTCAAGTCTCCGATCGTGTCATCGTCGTTGCACTTTACGCGCACCTTCTTCCCCAATCGATCGTTTAGCACCACCTCAATCATCTTCTTCGCTCAAAACCCTAATCCTCAATACAAGGATTATTTTCCACCTTTTGTCGAACAAGGGATTTGTTGAACACGGGAGTCCTTTTATAGATTCACTACCAGGCTGGCAGGACGCGTATAAAACAAGCTTCTAGAACAGATTAGATAACCTGCACCCTGCACGGATTAAGATGTAAATAATAAATAAATGGCTAAAATACAAATTTTGTCATTTATTTTTAATTAATTCTTATCTTGATCTTTTTTTTTGGCTAAAAAACAAATAATTAAAATTATATTTTAACCAAAATAAATCATGGAGTTTGTTAAATATATATTCAGTTGTTATTTTATAAAGAAAATATATTTTAACATGCTATACTTGCACTATGTATTTTAAAAAAATTACTAATATATTACTTTTTAAAATGCATCTTATTTTAATTTTTATTTTAATATTATCTTAATTTTAATCATATTTTATCTCATTTTAATCAAAATAAATCATGAAGTTTGTTAAATATATATTCAGTTGTTATTTTATAAAAAAATATATTTTAACATGCTATACTTGTACTATGTATTTTAAAAAATTACTAATATATTACTTTTTAAAATGCATCTTATTTTAATTTTTATTTTAATATTATCTTGATCTTAATCATATTTTATCTTATTTTAATCTTATCTTTATCTTAATTTTAATTTTTATCTTATTTTATCTTATCGTATTGTTAATCTTATCCCGAGACGGATCTAAGAATGAATTGTGGGGTGGAGGGGATAAAAGTTAATAATAAATTGACAATGGTAAAAAAAAATACGAAGAGGGAATTTATAAAAATAAAAAAATATGTGAATTTAAAACAAGAAAATAATATAATATATAAAGTATTAGGTATAAAAACAATATATGATTGTTTGTGTTATGGACTTTTTTTAATTTATAAATTATATAAGAGCATAAATATAACACTTTGTTTTTTAATAAATAAATTTACTAAAAAAAGACACGTATAAATACAGTTTTCTTTTAATATAATGACAGTATGTAAGTTTAAATTTAAGATTTTATGCTATTTAGAAAAATAAAAGAAAGAACAAGAAAAAAAATACTGGAAAAAAAAAGGCAACAAGAAGAAGTTAAATAGAGAAGCAAAAATATGTTACAAAAACTTGAAAACATGCCACAATAGGACTTGGACCTGGAACATGGAAGTAGATAATACGCAAGCTTCTCACTGAGCTAGGTAAACAACAATGACATTTTACAGAGTATATACGTATTGTTTAAAATAGGAAAATGTGATTAGAAAATGTTGTTTTTTGTATTTTCTATACACAAAATGATGTGTACTTATAATTTATTTTTTAATTCTATAAACCTTAACAAGTGCCCTAAAGGCACCATTTAACAAGACCCTTTAAAATAAGGAGGAGACAGTCTCCTTAAATCCTTTCCCGATGTTATCTTACCTTAATAATAATAATAATATAAAATAGGCCAAAAAAGGGAGAGAAATATTAGAATTTGATAGTAATCAAGTAAAAAATTCATGCATGGAATTTGAGACTTTTATTTTCCCGTTCATTATGAGGATATTTTGAACATTTTAATTATACTACTGTTAGAAGTAATTGACTCAGTTAATTTTATTTTCTTGAACTCGTCAATTTCTTTTTATCTTTCTAAAGTTGTTTTAATTTATTTTCTTTTATAGAAAAATTATTTATAATTATTATTTTTTGTTTTGCACTACTTTTTTTGATTATTTAAAATGAGTCTGGTTAAACAATGTTTTTAAGACACTTATTAAGATTATTACAATTCAAAAATTAATTATAAGTGCACATTAAAAATATAAAAAAACCTACATTTTTCAATTTTTTTATCACTTTTGACTTTTTAAAAAGTGTTTTAAGAATATTGTTTAACATTTTCCTCCAAATATTATATCCGGATTTATTATTTTTCGAACGTACCGTTCAAAAGCTAAAAAGAGTGGTGCTATACTCCTATTCTTAGATGGGATAGTGATATGATCCAACACATGACCCGACCCAGAAGACTTAGCACATGGGTCAATAAGCCAATCTATCTTTTATGGACTCATATATAAATTATAATTGTAATAACTAGTATATGTACATATTGTAATTCAATTGGTAGATGTAGGGGAATATTAGTATTGAATGGAAAAAGCTTCTAACAAGTGGACAAAATCATTTTTATTGGATTGAATGCTGTTAATTTTTTTTTTTTTTGAGGTTTTATCATATAGTGTCAATCTTCACATCTTAAAAATTTTTACTCCTAAAGTGTAATTTTATCTTAGGCTTGTAGTTATAAAAAAATTTAAAGACTAGTATAAATTTATCATAGAAATTAAATTGATTCACAGACCTAAAATTAGGAGAATAGTTTTTTTCGTAATTTTAGAAATTAAACCAATTAGTATGATAATTTTAAGAATTAAATTGTATTTTTATTTTTTTAAAATACATCGTTGAAAGTACCTAGTAATATAATACAATATAATATAATATAATATAATAATATAATAATAACATAATAACATAAATTCCTTAAAAATAATAATAACATAAATAACAATAATAATAATAATAATAATAAAATTAAAAATAACCAGATTGTTGACACCCTTGAGAAACCAGCATGAAAACAACAGACAATGAGTGGCATCCTCACAATTCCACATGCTCAAATCCACCACCACTCTCTGTTTCTGTCTTCCCGGTTCCTGCTCTGTTCTTCTTCCCGTCCACCACGATCGGAGATCTGGTTCTCATTGTATTCTTCATCCAGTTTCACGTGTTAGGGTTTTTCTGCAGATGGTGCCTCTCACATGTTGATCAATTCAGGGTTCTGCGCCTCCCATTGCAGTGGGCTGAATCATTGCGGCATTGGTTAATACTTGATTTCTCCTTACCTCTATGCAAACTTGGTTCTTCTCGTTCTTCTCCTAGCCCATCCACTATTACGTTACCACGTCGCTTTCTTCGGAAACTTTGGACGCGGGTTTGCTTTTACATTTTGTATTTGTAACCGTTTGTGTGCTTTGGGGGTTTGGGGGTTGTTGTATGGATTTTCTGAGGGGGTTGTTGTAGAGTACATTGTGTTCTTCGATTGATTTTTTGAGGATGAAGAGACTGAAAAGTGAACCTCCCAATTCGAGGAGGTTTAGGCTGTCTCACTTTTTATTTGGTCTTGGGGTGTTATACTTGGTTTTTATATCGTGTAACTTTCCACAATTTCTGAAAATTGTATCAACTTTAAGTGGGGATGATAGTTACGATGGATTGGATAATAAGATAGCTATTGGGGACTCTGAAGATGCAGATTTAAGTATACCTTTTGTTAGTTCTGTTTATAAAGATGCATTTCACCAGAGAATAGAAGATAATATAGACCAGGATGCGCCCTTGAGGCCAAAAAAGGAGCCAATGAAGGAGGGAGATCATGGCCGTGAATCTACAGAGCAGAATCCACAGCGATATGGTAGGATTACTGGAGAAATCATGCGGCAAAGGAACAGGACAAATGATTTGTCTGTGCTAGAGAGAATGGCAGATGAGGCATGGACATTAGGGTTGAAGGCTTGGAAAGAAATTGACAAGTTTGACAATAAGGAGTCTGGAGAAAGCTCTATCATTGATGGAAAGCCTGAGTCATGTCCTTCTTGGATATCAATGAGTAGGGAAGATTTGTTGAAGGGTGAAGGATTGATGTTCCTTCCTTGTGGTCTCGCTGCAGGTTCTTCAATCACTGTTGTGGGGACACCTCACTATGCTCATAAGGAGTATGCTCCTGCACTAGCAAAGTTGAGGAAAGATAATGGATTGGTTTCAGTTTCACAGTTCATGGTTGAACTACAAGGGCTGAAGTCAGTGGAAGGGGAAGATCCTCCAAAGATTCTTCACTTGAATCCTCGATTAAAAGGTGATTGGAGCAAACGACCAGTTATTGAGCATAATACCTGTTATCGAATGCACTGGGGAACAGCTCAAAGGTGTGATGGTCTGCCTTCTGAGGATGATGAAGGAATGCTTGGTATGATTTTTAATTTTTTAATGTTTCATATTCATTTTCAAGCATGCTATTTATTATGGGAAAAATGGTTACTGAATAGAGCCTCCATTGTAATAGTGTAGAATAGAAAGAAAACAGAAAAATAAAGAGGTTTAATAATGTTGGAAAAGACACAATACGGAAAAGAAGAAGACACTTAAGCTTGGAAATAAGGAGCAACATACTTACATGGTTAACTACAGAACCTTGTTGGTTGTTTGTCATATGCAGTTGATACAAAAGCAGAAGTAGTGCTTATTATTGTCACAAATAAAATGGTTAATATATATAAACAATAGTGCATATTTGGATTAGCCTATTTTGTGATTAGAAAAGCTTCTAATCAAAACATTGGAGAACGAGGTTTTAGCTGAAAAGCTATTTCTGGGTAAAAATTAATCAAATCCAAACAAACCCTAAGAATCACACTTGAAGCGAGATTATATTCACAAGAAGCAAATTTAGAGAAATCAGGTTCCATTGCCTGATTTCCTTGATGTAAAATCCAAGGGATGTTGGGACTCTATCAGCGTATTTTGGGAGGCAGTGTATATCCATGCTTCTGTAACTATATATCATCAGTTTGTAGTATTATCTTCATTGGTGTTAGGGCTATATAATCACAAGAAAGTATATAATCTAAAAGACAAGGATAATGAATCAATATAACTTTTTATTTTACACTATAGGTATTGTAGTATTATCTTCATTGGATGTTTATTGATAAAAAATAGTACAGAAATATGCAGACAATAATATTTTACTGTTTGACTATTTTATAATGTAATGGAATGGAATAATAATCTTCTATAGAATGCTGTTAGGGCTATAATGGACTGTAGTAACCAAGTTATCTGTTTTTCTTTAGAATTCAATTCATTTGATCTCCTTTATGGGTGTTAATTTGATGTATAAATAAATCTTTGATCATGCTTGGCAGTTGATGGGTTTAGACGATGTGAAAAATGGATGCGGAATGACATTGTAGACTCCAAAGAGTCGAAGACAACATCATGGTTCAAGCGGTTTATAGGGCGTAAACAGAAGCCAGAAGTGACCTGGCCATTTCCTTTTGCAGAGGGTAGAATGTTTGTCCTTACACTGCGTGCTGGTGTTGATGGGTACCATATTAATGTTGGGGGTCGCCATATGACTTCGTTTCCTTATCGGACAGTAAGTTAATTGAGATATAACTGATGTTTTCATCATATCATATGCCTGCACTAAATATCTTTACAGAGTGAAATTATATATTTATTCTATTCACAGGGACAACATATATGTTTCATAATGCTGCTACTTTATTTTTCATGTTGGACTTTGTTGAAAGAATGATTGAGAGAGATTTGCGCTAATGGGCCGAACACTTGATCTCTTGTTTATAGCCTGATCACAATCAGTCACTGACTCCCTGCTTAATCAAGGGGGTATTGTAGGAGTTAAAACTGCTTATAAAAAAATTTCCCTTAAAACTAAACCACAGCCTAAATATCAGGAGCTTACTTGTATTTGTATCTTAGAAATTTCATAATATTTAACTGAATATATATTAAAACATAGACGCTAATATTTAATATTTTAACAGACTTCAAAAACAGATTAGTTTTGTGTTGGTGAATTTCTCTTGCATTTATGTTGGGTTTACTAGTTAAAGAAAATTTGTGAGTATGGTGTACCCTTAGTCCTCACTTTCCATAGCCATATTATAATTTATACCGATGGTTATGTCTCGTACCATTCATTCCATCACCATGTGTCAAAAGGGCCACATTTGGATTAAAGAACAATTGGAATTAATTGCCATATTCTATAAACCTTGCTGCTGCTGCTGTTGTTTTTCCTTGAGCTGATTTTCATTTCCATTCTATCTTCAGGGTTTTACACTTGAAGATGCTACAGGATTGGCAGTTAAAGGGGATCTTGATGTTCATTCAGTTTATGCTACCTCTCTCCCTACATCACATCCAAGTTTCTCACCTCAAAGAGCACTGGAATTGTCAGAGACCTGGAAAGCCAGTGCACTACCCAAACATGCTGTTAAACTTTTTGTTGGAGTTCTTTCTGCTTCAAATCACTTTGCAGAACGTATGGCAGTTCGAAAAACATGGATGCAAGCAGCTGCAGTCAAGTCTTCAGAAGTGGTAGTACGATTCTTTGTTGCATTGGTAAGGCTGCTGCCTTCATTTATTTTTATTTTTTTGGTGTAGAAGCGTATAATGATGAAGGGAGAAGAGAAATACAACCTTTATTATAGTCTGGCATCAGCATGGAGAAAATCGTGACACCATAATGTAGATTGGATTATTTAGATTTATTATTTAATGTAGGGTTTTAATTTCACAATTAGGGTTGTCAGATTTTGATTTGAGATTATTTATTGTTTTTTGTTATTAGGAATTTTTTTCTGTTTTGGGCTATCTTATTCTAGGCTCTAGCGTAGAATAGGTACAGATTATTAGGATGTTTCACTTTGTTGGATCTCTAAATAGACCATCAGTATAAACATTTTAGATGCTTTTGATTGTATGGCTTTGTTTGACTTTTAATTTGATGGACAAGAAGGCTGCAAATAGAATTTTGAGTTGTAGTTATTTTAGTTAGCAGCTTCTCAAGGTTTATTTAAGAGCTACTGAGCTTAGATCTATTAAACACTTTGATTCACTAACAAGTGTGAGATTTTTTTAAAAAAAATAAAGTACAAAAAAAATTTCAGCTGAGACAGGAGAAATTCGGCTTTTTACAAAATTTCACACTTAACAAAAAAAATTAATGATGGTTTATTTGTTTTCTGGCTATAATTTATTTTCAATATTTGTTGAAGTAAATTTTAATATGATAGTTATACCTGACTTTTGGACTGCTGAAATTGATTTTAGAAAGTAAAAGAGAAGAGAAGATGATATATGCTCTGTGACGGTGGGACCAAGGTTCCTCAACCATTACAGGCATTAAACTTCACAGCTCCTAGAACAGCTTGTCAAAATCCGATCCACATTGGAGTTAAGACTAGTTAATTATCACTTTATCTGTTTTATCTACCCGGCTCCCCCCCCCCCCACCCCAAAAAAAAAACTTAATTAAGCCGTCAACAAGTATTATTTTTCTCCAACCTTATTCATTTCTTGTGGGTGATCTAAATAATTTACTTTTGCATGAGATTGATGTTTTTGTCTACACCTTAAATCGCCTCATTTGTTGTTTAAGGGAATCTTACTCTTGCAAAATACTTCCCGAAAGGCTGATCTTTGAATAAGAAAGACAGTGGATCCGCTGAGTGCCAAATGAATTTGATTACATGATATGATATAATATGTGTCAAAAGCATATTTGTAACCCTCCTAGATTTGTTGTTAACCATATTTTCCCTTTGGACTGAGTGATATAATAGTACAGGTTTTATGAAAACATGTTGGAGCTCTATTAGATAATGTATTTTGAAATGTCTCAATTCAATATAATGCAATGTGTCATGTGTGAAGAGAAAATCATTTTTCCAATTTAACCACAATCTGATATGTAAATGTTGGAATTCAAGGTCTTTCTGTGTTTTTTCCCACTTTTTTTTTTTTTTTTTATTCACATTGGTAAGGCATGACTGATTTTTCTTTGTTTTGTGCCTATTCCAAACATGAACATGAAGAATCCAAGGAAGGAAGTAAATGCAGTGCTGAGGAAGGAGGCTGCTTACTTTGGTGATATTGTCATTTTGCCCTTTATGGACCGCTATGAGCTTGTTGTGCTTAAAACCATAGCTATCTGTGAGTTTGGGGTGAGTCCTTTTAACTTTTAGTCAGCTTTTGTGTTAGTTCCTTTTAAATTTAGTAAGCTTTTGTGTCTCTTCCATTTTTATACTGATTTTGGGGACATGTGACTTGCATCATTGCATGTGCTCAGCTAATGTCTGTCACCTCACTCACAATGTCCAATTCTTGTGGCTCCTGGTTTTTGTCTTCTGTTCTCAAGAGTTATATAAGCCAATTTTCTTTCATGCAGACTCAGAACGTGACTGCTGCATATATTATGAAATGCGATGATGACACTTTTATTAGGGTGGATACTGTTCTAAAAGAAATCGAAGCTGTACCCCGAGAAAAGTCCCTTTATATGGGCAATCTAAATCTCTTGCACCGTCCTCTGAGGAATGGAAAATGGGCGGTTACTTATGAGGTATGATAGTTGCCATGTTTAGTAGATTTAGAAAGTAATACATGAGTGTGTACATTTCTGTTTGGTAATTGAAATGACAATTTTCCTCCACTTTGCTGAACTTGTTAATAAGAATTAGGTTTTTAGTTATTTGGGTGAAATTTGTTTTCCCAAATGTGAAACAAGGCGGGGTTCAAACTGAAGGATTTCTGCATTGAGTCAGTTTTTAAAGCTGAGTCTTTTTGCAAGCAAAGGGATGCGTATAGGATATTTTAACTGGGATATGAGGGTCTTTCTCTTTTGGTGTTAGACTGCTACTTTTAATCACAAGTAGCGATATTGTTGTTTATTGGACATATGATTGTGAGGAATCTTGTTACGAGTAATATTTCATAACTTATTTTTATTTTTGCATTTTTTTGGTAGAATTCTAGTTTACTTTGCTGTCCTTGTCTGAGTAGTTGGTGACTAGTACAAGAGAATGCTTAGAATATTATTATCTGCTCTTGCTTTCTTGCATCCCTTCTCTGAAGGATTATGTTCTTTGGCGCAGGAGTGGCCGGAAGAAGTATATCCTCCTTACGCAAATGGCCCTGCATACATAATTTCCAGAGATATTGTAACATTTATCATATCTCAACACAAAGAAAGAAGGCTGAGGGTTTGTTACCATAACCTTTCTCTATTTACTTTTTACATATTATGTAATTACTTCAAGATGGATCGGTGAAACATTTGTTTGTTTCTGGTGGCAGCTCTTCAAAATGGAGGATGTAAGCATGGGAATGTGGGTTGAGAGATTTAACAATACAATGAGAGCTGTTCAGTATTCTCACAACTGGAAATTTTGTCAATACGGATGCTTAGAAGATTACTTCACTGCACATTACCAATCGCCGAGGCAGATGGTTTGTCTTTGGGACAAATTGTCGAGAGGTCGGGCGCGGTGCTGCAACTTCAGATGATGTCAATCTGTATCTCAGCCATTTTGATTTGCCATTGTACCATTGTTGTTGCAACTTCAGATGATGTCAATCTGCATCTCAGCCATTTTGATTTGCCATTGTACCATTGTTGTTGCAACTTCAGATGATGTCAATCTGCATCTCAACCATTTTGATTTGCCATTGTACCATTGTTGTTTTAGACCCTTATGCTGCTGATCTTAGTTCACCTAGGTTAGTTTTTGGAGAAAGTTAGAGTGATTACAAATTCAATTTTAAAGGAATAGAATTTGCCAGGGGTGATCATCCGGTCTTGTTTGGTTTGAGGGTAGATTTACTGTCAATGAATTTTCGACGTTGAACCAAACCGTGTATTTTACAGTTGATGAATATGACAAAATGCGACGGTGAATCTTGAAGGACTGAACAGGGTTATATTGTTCTTTAGTGCTTGATTTTGTTTGAAATGACCAATTATTGTTATTAAAACATTTGCTTGAAGGTGCAAAAAAGCTGTTTATTTATTGCACAAGTGGTTAGTGGTAAAATTGTGTTTTTCCGCAGATAGACGTTTGGGCTTATGGAGGTTGGAACTTGGAATGTTGAGCCGTGTCTGGTGCGTGTAACTGTACAATTATGATTAGAGATTTGGGTCCCTCTCTCTCCTGTCTCTACCCTACTACACCACACCACAGGAGTCCTTTCATTGTTATTGTTACAACTCAAAAAACAAAAACCAGCCAGCCAGTCTCACTCTTCTCAAGAGTAGGTGACACGTGCCGTGGTCCTCCTCACGTGATACGGCCAGTTGGCCATCGCATAGTCATTACTAGTTAGTTAGGCTTAGGCATCTGAAAATGGAAGTACAGCATAGCAAACTAGATCATACCATATTCTTATCCAGTTATCCAACATCAAGTAATAGGTGGGTCCCGTTTTTTCCTTCTGTCGGCAGCAATACATTCATGTGCCACGTGTCCCTCCATGCCATTGACACGCCTTTCCCTCGCTCTTTTCTGTAATGTAAAAAATCTAGGCTGCCCATGTCGGCAAATGGAGAATGCCATGCAAATCCCTAGTACCTTACCTCTTAATTAAACAAAACTACTAATTTTATTTAAAATCTCCATAATACGCTTCCTTTAAAAATTCACTAGCTTTTGACCCGTGTGTTCGCACGGGTCTTCGTCGTTACGTGTTTGTGAGGTTGTGTCAATATTTTATAATTGTATAATGAATATACAATAAAACATATAAATGAGTTTGATCATATTTTAACCAAATAACATTCAAAAACTAATACTCGGAAAGAATGAAAAAATAGAGAAAAAAAATATAGTGAAATAAACTTGAAATGAAGGGAAGTGGTGAGAGAAGAAAGAGAAAAAAAGAGAAAAAAAGAAATAAGAGAAAAAGTGTTTAATAATTAAAGTCAATTTTATTATTGAAATTTTAAATTTTAAATTTTAAAACTTTTTAATCTCAAAGCAATCCAAAATACAAAAAATTTGCATGAAAAATTAAAACTTTTAAACTTGGATTAACATCCAAAATACAAAAAATCAAACAAAGCGAAAATAGAATAAAATAATATTAAACGAAATTTTTGAGAAAAATTGAGTTAATGTGAACATGACACTTGACAAAATATGTTACTTATAAGTCAAAAAAGAGTTTCTTTTCTTATAGTATATATCAAGTGAAATACGTTCTATAAGCACAGGTAAGTTTCATAGTAAAGTGCATGTACAAGTTTATTAAAATAAATGAGTGATTTACCAATGCATCTGCATTTTGTATATCTAATGAATTAGTAACGTGCTCAATGGCATCCAATGTACGTTTGATTTCTCTCTTCCTTAATTAATGTTGATGTTTCTCTCTCTGTTTATAATATTTCTTGTTTAAACATTAGTTTTATAGATTAGTAGGCTGATCGTTATTTTATTTTATTTTTTAGAATATTTATTGTTAAAGTAGTGATTAATTTCTTTTATGATGTTGAGTTCATATAAAGTAGTTGTTAAGTGATTACTAAATATCAGTTTATTCTTACTAACAAAAAATCAAAGTTCTATTCAAAAATAAAAAAGAACGATGTAAACTATTATCACATCAAATAAATTTATTTTTATCTTTACAATTACAAACTAACTTTACCCATTAATATATTCGGCTTTTAAGATCATTTGGGAGTTACAGCTGTTGACTTGAGATACTAAAATACTACTAAAAGTTAAATTGGTTTCAAGCATAGCCGTGTCATCAATTTATTTAAATAGTACAAGTTAATTAAACCTGAAAGAAACTACAGTTAAAAGTTGGACTTACCATAAATATTTTTGACTTAAATACAGTTATCTCTCGTGACCGGCCGCTAGATTAAAAAATACTAATAAGTACTAATAGATAGATTGTTTGCGGATGGTGGGGTTATTAATTAATTTTAGACATGTGATTTGTGATTGGACATAATTGTGATACCATGTTATCAAATGACCTACTATCAGCTGCCATAAACTCTCTTAAATTACTCATTTCAGTTTAAAATAACATGTGCTTATTGTCATTTCATTATGTGTATTGTAACTTTTTTTAATTCAAAATATAATTTATAATCAATTTAGTTATAGTATTGCTGCATAAATATTATTAAAATATTTTTAAAAATAATGTTAATAAACTTTTTTGAGTGAAAATAAATTTATTTAAAATAATTTCCCATAAGACTAGTCTGTCACTATGAAGAGAAATTATAAATATATACTCTAAATTTGAGGTGTAAGCGAATGGAGATGAGTGTGTATAGAAAAATTAAAAAGAGATAGATAAAAATAAAAATATTAAAGACGATGTGATAATAAAAATAAAGGTGAATAATTAAATGAATCGAAAGAATAATAGTGATATTATGAAGCATTACTTCATTTCACAAAGTTGATTTTTGGTACAGCATAATAGTGCCGTTTAATTTATGTAACTAACTGTATTTAATGGGATAAAATTTATTGTTGTTTGGTATGTTTGAGAAGTAAGCAGAAAGTTTTCAACATATAGCTTTTAACTGTGTGTAATTAGACGAAGATTGTAAGACTATAATCGTGAAATTATAGCTGTGTAGTTATATTATAAATTAAATCTATTTAATAAAATAGGTTTTAAAAATAGGTGAAGTATATTAAATATTAAGAAAAGATATATAATATTATTGATAGAGTAGTGCTAGGATAGTTTGTAATTTCTAAAATTTAATAAGGATGATTTTGAAAGTAAATCGTTGATATTGTCAACTTTTGAAAGAAAAAAAAAATCTCAAATAGTTTTTTCAAAATTAATTATAAACATTAAAATACCTTTTTTAATTGGTCAAATACACACACAAATTATACTAAATTTCCTCCTAAATTTACACTATTGGGGATCGAGTCTCACATCTTAAGTTTTAAGAGCTTCACCTTATTCCGTCTCTTAGTGCTATTTGGAGTTTGGATTCTCTTCAGCGCTAGACGGTCCAATGGTTAGATGGATAAATTTAGACCCTTTATTTTCTTTCTCTTTTTTACTCAGTAGCTGTATATAAATAAATTAACGGTCCTAATATTATTGAAACCGCTGCTAAACTGTCCAGTACCAAAGAGAATTCAAATCGTACTATTTACAAAAGGATTTTGATATATAGTGCTCTTAGGACACTAATTAAGATTACTAGAAGTAGAAAAATAATCATAAGAACACATAGTTTCGTCTCTCGGGAATACAAAAAATTATACATTTCAATATCTTTTTACTATATTTAGGTTCTTAAATAGTACCCTCAAGACACTAAATATCATTGAAAAAGTTAAAATCTCGTAATAATATAAACTTCATAAACTTTTAAAAATTTATAATTAATAACATCTTAAAAAAACCATAATCTTGAATTGCTAAACATACGCAATTCAATTAATTTTACGAAATGTGGGTCTCTGTAAGCTGATCAAAGAGTATTTGGTAAATAAAGCTACTTTTTACGAATCTTCATATTTGTTGAATTTAATTTTCATTCTAACATATTGATATATTGTTTCTTCCACGGCACATAACAAAGCGAATCGTTAAGCTTTTGACGGTGAAAGGTTTGATATAATTAGAGAATAAAGATAATTAAAATATCTTTTGACCTCCTTATCGAGAACGCGTGACTTAAGTTTAATTTTTTTCCCTTTATATACGTAATGTAGTAACAATTTTAATATTTGTGGTGTCAAATTTTGATGAATAATTGCATTGCTTGCACGCAGAGCTTCTACAATAAGAATTACTCTAGCATGACCCTATCCAATTCCAAACAACACCAATTATTAAAATAATTCGAGATTTTCAACACTTATTACACTTTATCCTTTACAGGAAAAGTGAAAAAAGGACAACAATGAACAAATATATAATAGTACTAACTAATAAACTTGCACCAAAAGGGCAAATGATAACTAATAACTACCATCAAAATTAGCTCTATTATGTCCCAAACTTTAATTCTTTTTTGTTTTAATATAGTATTATCTTCTATTTTTAACTGACTTGTGAGTGACACTGTTTATTTATGTTAAAACTGGGATGAGAAGAAGCATGGAATGGCAATCATTGAAGGGTAATATCGGTAATTGAAATTAATAAGTAAGGTCATATATGTAATTATCATTTGTAAGCCTTGCTTCACACACGGACATGAAAAAGTTTTGTCCTTTTAAACAGCTCTCACTTTCTCTTTCTCTTTCTCTCTCTGCTTCGCATCACCGTTTCCATTGATTCCGCTCTCACACACACTCATCCCACTCTTTTTTCCCACGCAACACATTCTTCAAACTCAAAAATAAATTAAAAATCCGAACTTGCATTAATTGAATATAGGGAAATCTAAAAGGGTTATTAAGGTACCCCACACAACAACCACCACCTTTGCTAATCACAACCCTGAAAAAAATATCTCTGTTTCTTTCATCTTCTCTCTGTTACTGTTAATGCCATTTAGCTTCACAGACACAAAAACGTCCCTTCCTTTTTTATGCTTCCGCAACTGTTTCGAAACGCCAATTAATTCCGTTTCAACGGTTCCTTTGAATGAAGGGACAAGTAACTCACTGAAGGGTATTTCAGGGGACACATTGGATGCGCCAAAGTTAGGAACTTTCGTTGAAGGGAAGTGGCCGTTGGAGTTTTAGAGACAAACCCAGATGGATTTTTCTTCGTTCTTAACGTCCCTAGGGACATCCTTCATCATATTTTTGGTTTTGATGATTCTGTTTGCGTTGCTTTCAAGTAGGCCTGGGAATAATGTGGTGTATTACCCCAATCGGATCCTTAAGGGTATGGATCCGTTTGAAGGAGGAAGCAAAACCCGGAACCCTTTCTCTTGGATCAAGGAGGCTTTGTCTTCTTCTGAACGGGATGTTATTGCTATGTCTGGGGTGGACACTGCTGTTTACTTTGTCTTTCTCAGCACCGGTTTGTCCTTTTTCCTTTTCTTCTCTGTTGAAGCTCTGTTTTTTGTATTTGGGGTGTTTCTGTTCCTGTGATATCCTGTTATTTTGTTTGTTGCTTGGATTGGATCGGGAAACATTTGAAGCATTTTCACTTTTCTCTTTGGGGTTTAGGAGTTAATCGGTTCCAGGGATTCCTCATCCTTCCTCCCTTTTGACCATGTTACTATGACTATTTAAGATTAGCATTCAGGGAGCATTTGAATTTTGAATTACAACAATATCTTATTAAAGTAGAGCTTATTTATAGTAGGACTGCTAAACTTACTGGAATAACTTAAACAATTTGTTCTGATAAGTATCTCAGTAAGCTATTAACAAGTTATTGGAGGTATAATAAAATGTAAAGGACAAAGTTATTTGCTAGACTGGTCTTATGAAAAATCAAGGAAGAAAATTTTGAATTTCATGATTTTGTTATTCTTATCAAATAATTCTAATTAATTTCTTTTATTTCACCACTACTTGTTAACTTTTGGTGCTTATTAAGTTATTTAAACCATTGGGTCTCTAGGTCGACCATCTTGTGAAGCCATGAAATCTGCAACTAAATTTCTTTCTATTATGGTAGAAAAATATGCTTTGTAAACAATCTTGTAACTCGCTGTTTTGAATGATTTATTATGACAGCTAGATAGTACTTGTTTCTGTGGACATACAGCTACACTACACTGCATATTGCATTTTTGTTTTCACTCTCAGAATGCATTTCCTTTTTTTCTTTTTCTTCTATAAATATGTTGTAAAGTTTCTTATTTTCCAATTGTTTTCCAGATTATGCATGAAACAAGCATTCAGTGTTTAATTATTGTTCTTCCTGATCACTGGCAGTTCTGAGTATCCTAGTTTTATCTGGAATTATTCTGCTACCGGTTCTTCTGCCTGTTGCTGTTACTGATGATGCTGGAAAGAAACAAACAACTAGCAAGGGGACTTTTAATGAACTTGACCAGTTATCGATGGGTAACATCACTGTAAGATCAGTTCTATAGCTTCTTTGTACAATAAATAGTATTGTAGATTTGTAGTATATTTTCCTTATTGAACTAATTAGTTGTTTGTGCATGTAATAGTAATGTCCTATATTTTTCCTTTTAGTTAAACAGCTAACCAGTTTCTTTGATACCTTCATATGATGATAATGCCAGAGATTGAATAACTTCTTGCACATGTAGGCGAAGAGTCCAAGGTTGTGGGCATTTTTAATTGCCACCTATTGGGTTTCACTTGTTACATTTTTCCTCTTATGGAGGGCTTACAAACACGTGTCATGGCTGCGAGCTGAAGCTCTTAAGTCTCCTAACGTGAAGCCTGAACAGTTTGCCATAGTTGTGAGAGACATACCTCCTGTTCCTCAAGGTCAGACTAGGAAGGAACAGGTCGACTCTTATTTTAAAGCCATCTATCCTGAGACATTTTACAGATCTTTGATTGTAACAGACAACGAAGAGGTATGGTGTCCTTTGTTTTCCTTATTCCACATCCTCTGAATTTCCTTCACAATTCTGATTACATGCTTTGTATTAGAGCTCTTTCCAGACTCTCAATGCTTTAGCATTTAGGAACCTAATAGAATGCAGAATGTCTAATGATTTTCTTCTTGTAATCTTAATATATAATTCCTAACTTCTTCTGCCTGTGAATGTTGTAACATGTAATTTAATTCCTTTAAGTTTATTGATAACAGGCAAACAAGATTTCGGGGGAGTTAGAAGGGTTTAAGAAGAAGCTTGCGCGTGCTGAAGCAATATATGCAGGGTCAAGAACAACTGCCAAACCAGAAGGAACAAGACCTACTAACAAAACTGGTTTCCTAGGACTTATTGGTAAAAAGGTGGATAGCATAGAGTATTACCATGAAAAGATTAATGAACTTGTTGCTAAATTGGAATCTGAGCAAAAGGTCACTCTCAGAGAAAAGCAGCAAGGTGCCGCTGTGGTATTTTTCACAAATAGAGTGGTTGCTGCATCTGCAGCTCAGAGTTTACATGCACAAATGGTTGACACGTGGTCAGTGTTTGATTCTCCTGAACCTGGTCAACTAATATGGCCCAATTTGAAAATCAAGTATTTTGAAAGGGAGCTGAGGCAGTACATTGTGTATTTCATTGTGGCGCTGACTATATTCTTTTACATGATTCCAATTACATTTGTATCTGCATTAACAACTTTGAAGAATTTGGTGAAAATTCTTCCATTCATAAAGCCAATCGTGCGTCTTAAGGCTTTGAGGACAGTGTTGGAAGCTTACCTTCCTCAACTTGCACTGATTATTTTCTTAGCTTTGTTACCCAAGTTGCTTATGTTTTTGTCTAAATTGGAGGGCATTCCAACTGAAAGTCATGCTGTTAGGGCTGCCTCAGGAAAATATTTTTATTTTACCATTCTGAATGTTTTCATTGGAGTTACAATAGGAGGAACCTTATTCAGCACATTCAAGGAACTTGAGAAGAACCCAAACAAAATTGTGTCCTTGCTAGCTGAAAGCCTCCCGGGCAATGCTACTTTTTTCTTGACCTATGTGGCCCTGAAGTAAGACTGCTTCCTAACTTATTTTCTTTATTTATCTGCAATGGGAATTTATTTTGTTTGCTTATATGGGAAAGGATGCATAACCACTTATTATTTTCTCGCAGATTTTTCGTTGGATATGGCCTTGAACTGTCCCGAATAGTTCCTCTTATTATATACCATGTGAAGAGAAAATACTTGTGTAAGAGTGAAGTTGAGCTGAGAGATGCTTGGGCTCCTGGAGATCTTGGTTATGGAACTAGAGTTCCTGGTGACCTGCTGATTCTCACAATTGTCTTCTGTTACTCTGTGATTGCTCCTCTGATAATCCCATTTGGTGCTTTGTATTTTGGCCTAGGATGGCTTGTACTGCGAAATCAGGTTAAGTTCTTGCATTTTCGTTTTATGAACCTTTTATTATTATTGTTGTTGTTGTTTTGGACAATTATAAGGCTTGTAAACCTCTGAAAACTTTTTGTTCATTGGAAATGCTTTTTGACATAGTACATATTACATGGATTTTGATGATATATCATGAGCCATGATGCTCTTTGCCATGAATAAGACAAGGCTTAGATAGAGTCTTAGGTGTGGCCGGTGCCATTCTCCAATTAAAGTTGGAGTTTCATTTCAGTAATATATTCCAACTTTTAATGCTCAAGTTTATTATGTGGGAGCCAAGATGTTAGTGCATGTTATCAAGATAAAAATTCAATTTTGATTGGAGAATGACACCAATTACACTTGGAATTCTACCTTAGTTTTCTCCCACATGAATATGCACCATAAAGATTTCCTTAATGTACGCATACTAATCTTAAAACTCGTTTTCAGTAATTTTGGACTAACCTTGATTGTATAAACAGTCACTTAAAGTGTATGTACCAGCATATGAAAGCTATGGAAGAATGTGGCCACACATGTTCAACCGTATACTAGCATCTTTGATACTGTCTCAAGTTACCATGCTTGGGTACTTCGGGGTGCAGCAATTCTACTATGGACCATTGTTGATTCCTCTCCCCCTATTGTCCTTAGTCTTTGGTTTTGTCTGTGCAAAGAAATTTTATCCTGCGTTCCAGCATCCGGCACTCGAGGCTGCAGCTCATGGGCTTAAGGATGTGCCCAATATGGAATTGATCTTTAGATCTTTCATTCCGCCAAGCTTGAGTTCTGAGAAGATTGACGATGACCAATTTGAAGATGCTTTGTCTCAAGTTTCTCGAACAACTTCATTTGTTTGATATACTTGTTGAATTTCATCTAGTTTTTACGTGTTAGTTATAGCGTTGTTTGTAGTGATGTTTTTAGATGTTTTAGAATTGTTGATAATACGTGTTAGGAACCAGGGATGTTAACTTGTTGTGAATGTTGTTGTGTAAGATAGTATTGGGTGTTGTAATATTTATATGCAATGTTTGTCCACTTGTAATAGTTGCGTGTTCTGGATGATGTTTTCTGTAAAACAAGCTTTTCTTCTAATCCTAGTCAAAATTGATATATAACTTTTTGTCTGCATTAAACAAACAATCCCAAAGGGTTTTGTTTCTTAGAATTAAAAATAAAAAGATTTTAAGGTAGGAAGTACTACGTTCTACCATTAGCCAGCAGCATGATCCGATCCCTAACTTTTGTCTGCAAATAAAATGAATGATACGGGAAAATGGGATGAATAAAAGTGGGGACAATAGAATCTGGCTCTAGAGATGGTTTTCATAGTGAATCCATGAGTTTACCTCAAGTCCAAATAAACCCTATAATTTTCAGTCTCGCACCTCATAAACGTAACAGGCATCATATGAGGCTATGAGCCACAGCGTGCATATCAATAAATATATACATATTTCTATTTATGTTAACAAAATTAATTGATTTCTCGGACACAATAGAACCAATAAACGGATTAACATCTACCTTAATGCAAACAGATAAACATTATAAAGAGATTCCATCAGTACATGATATGGTCAGGTACCTCATACAGTAATTTTCTGTCTTATTCCAGAATATAGTATACAACATCTTGCCAAGACATTTACACAATGGAATGCCAAATCATGGAGGTTAGGGCTAGAGACTAAATTTTGTTGCTGATATACAGAGAAGAGACAAATCCTATTGCAACTGTAAAACTTTCAGCTATCTTCATTCCAGATGAATTCTTGAAGCAAAAAATGGACTAAGGCAGGTGGCAAAGAACCACCGGATGACTATTTGATTACTTCAGTTGATTATATAAGAATAAGATGCTTATTCCGAAAACTAGGCAGAAGCAACTTTCGCAAGATTCCACCACAATGACAGAGGAGGAAATTACAAGCCAATATTTTCTCCAGCTGGAGTAATATGACGCCCAACAAAATGTGGTCTCATCGAGTTAACATGCTCGTATCCATAATAAGCAGCCTCTTTATGCAAAAAGGAGCTTCTGCCACGATATCATCAAGATCAGAACTAGAGTGTTAACGCATATTCAGGTGCCCTCTCCGCTCAAACTGATCAGTGGCATTTACTTTTGTAACAGAAATTAGATCAAAAGAAGTTGAGACTTGAGAGAAATTCTGCAAGCAAGATGCTTCAGTACATCTGCAGTTAGCACTCATTCAAAAAAATCTCTAGTCTCATGCAATATATCATCAGCATATGTTAAGAGAATCCAGAGCTCTCCAATCAGGAACTATCGAATACTAGAATTAGAGTTAGACTTCCAGAAAAACGACATCTTATGATTGGTCCCGGCAAACAAAGTGCAACTCATTCAACAAAGCCTTGTACATCCTTTCATTCATAGAACCATCTCTCTTCTTGCATTCATCAAGCAGTTCAAATGCCTCGTCGGCTCTTCCTTCTCGACACAATCCCTCCAAAACAGTCTTGTAAGTCAAATGATCAGGAAACCTAGAATTACCCAACATATCAAACATAACCTCAATAGCATCCTCAAATCTCCGTTCCATGGCAAGACTACAAATAATTATCAAAAAAGTACTGGTATTAGGCACGAAACCCTTACCCCTCATTTCCTTATAAAACCCTAACCCCTGATTCACCCTCCCTTTCTCACACAAACCCCTAGAAATATAACTGTAACTATAAGCATTAGGTTCACACCCATACAACCCCATTTCACGAAAAACTCGAATTGCCTCATCCACTTCCAAACACTTAGCATAAGCCTTAATGATCATGTTCAAAACCAAGGTATCAGGTATAACACCAGAAGCCTTCATTTGCTTAGTCATGGACCGCACCGCATGTAAATATACATAACACACATTTAACTTATTGAACCTTCTAAGAAGCGAAGTGAACAACAAAGTGTAAGTTTCAAGGTTAGGTTTACAATCCTCAGACCTGAGCATCTTCTTGTAAACATCGAATGCGCGATTGAAGAGGAATTTACGACCGCAGCAAAATCGAATGATGGAGTTGTATAGAGGAACAGAGACATCACAGGCACCGGCGATTACTTCCTCGACGAGGGTCTCCGCTTGACGGTAACGGCGACCGGCGATGAGTTGCTTGATGGTGGTGAGGTAAGTGAGGTGTGTGTGGTGGTAATTGCGCTGCTGAGCGGTCCATCGGAAAATGTCGAGGGCGAGATCGGGATCGGATTGGGATTTTAGGGCTTGGTCGACGTCGGAAGGGGTGAATCCGGGTTTTAGGTTGTGAATCCATGTTTCAAATTGTTTCTCCGATGGGGTTTTGGAGGGTGAGGAGGTGGAGGTGGTGGTGGTGTGAAGGAATAATGGGTGAGGGAGAAAAAGAGAGAGTGGTGCGCGCGTGAGGAGAGTGTGGGAAGAAGCATAGGCGGAGCGAAGGTTGAAGAGGTGTTTGGCGATGGCAGCCATGAATGTAGAGAGGGAAGTAGAAGGGTTACTGTGACTCTGTGAGCAACGAGTTATGAGAGGGAAGAAGGTGTTGTTTGGGTACTGGATTAGTTTCATTCCTTACGCGAATACGCTATCCCACAGATTGGGCCAGTTTTTTTTTTATGGAAACAGATTGGGCCAGTTAATAAGATCGCAGCCCTGTAAGCCCAGTTTTGTTTAACATGAAAAAAAAAAAAGTTTTGACTTTGAGTTCGGTTCTTCGGGGGGATCATCATGGGAATGTCCTCACATCAACCACAAGCTCAGGAATCTCAATGCTGAGTAGGTGACACGATGGAATGCATTATTAGCCATCAAATCTTATCTTATAGTAGTAAACTATTAGGTCATTTTCAATTATGCTAAATAAGATAAGACGAAGACTCGATATTTTATGTTTATGCTAAAAAAGTAAAATTATACTTTGAAGATCGTATTCCTTCTAGCAAGTAGTAATAGCAATTCATTGACAAAAAGACATTCCTGATCCTAAGAGAAAACCGTCTCTGTAACTGTGAAAGCAAACGCTCCTTTCATAGAGTAAGTACCACGTGTCCAATGTTTCATGACTAACCTATTGATCAGTCAGGGGAACTTAGATCAGATGGAAACAAACTGTAAGAAAAAAATAAATAAATAAATAACTTGTAAAAATAACAGAACAAAATTGAACTTTCTGTTTTTTAATAGTATTTTAAATTTTTTCTTAACCTATATATATTTATATCGTTCTTTATCTTTTTTTCTTATTTTTCTTGCTTCCGTCAAAACACTTCATAAATGAATAGTTTTTTTTAATAAAAATAAATTATAATAATTAAAAATTGAACCTAAATATTTTATACATATACACTAATTAATTGAACTAGATGACAATCACGTAATAATAATGATAATAGGAGTAAAATAGATGATAATCATATTCACAACAAATTTTGAGCATTAAAAAAAACATAAAAGCAGGGCAGGAAGAAATGTTGATAAAAGGACGAAGCTGTGACATGCGGACCAATGGATGTTGATGTTGAATCCATAGTAGTTCATCACGGACACGTGACAGGCAGTAATTCTAGATGGCCCCCTATGGTACGTTTTCACGTTTTTCATATACTACGGGTTACGATCCATATCCATATCCATTTCCGCTTCGATCGCCTGAAACGAAACAAAAAAAAGGGGTGATATTTTTGTGCTCCTTTGCTTTCTGCAACGAACGTAACACCCACGGGATTCTTCGATCTTCATCCTCTGTCAATCTCTTTCTGAATCGTCGATCGCGTGAATCGAGAGAGAGAGTGAGTGAAGATGGTGCAGACGAATACGAATTCGAATAGGATGATGACGCATGAAGCGACGCCAGGGAGCTCGGGGTACTTGGAGATGTATCCGGAGAGGAAAGTGTCGTTTTTCAAGAATCCCTACATTCTCGGTGTCACCGCCGCCGCCGGCATTGGCGGTCTCCTCTTCGGCTACGATACAGGTCTTCTTCCTTCTTCTCCTCTTCAATTCTTCAGTTTTATTCAAATCTTACTGTCCTATTGACACACTCCTCATGTAGAGCAAGTGTTCGGAGAGTGTCCGTACTCCGTAGAAACTAGTACTAGTAGTATACTAGTATCAGTTAGTACTCTCTCCAGTACTATTATAGGACGTTTTTAACTGAATTATACAGATAAAAAAAATAGTTAAGTTTACTTAATTTTATTGGTTTTCTTAAATAATATATGAAATATCATTTTAATGTGTTAGTCAATTACAATTAAGGAGTTAAAATAGTTGATGCATTTAATAAGGGTAAAAAAGAAAAGAAGCAATAAATACATCATGGAAACTACAAAATGTCTCATAAAAAGGACCATAAAAACCTTCTAAATGATGTCTTATAAATAGGACTAGAACGAATAGTAATTAGATTGTATTAAAATAAAAATAAAAATTGGGTACATGAAAAAATAAAATAAAAACGGCAAATCAAGAAAACTATGCTCTATTATGAAAAGAAAAGAAAAATTACTTCCAAGAATTATTATTTAACTTAGTTTGACTATTAATTATTAAATTTGTGCTCACCTAAAAATTACTTATTCTGTTAAGGTTATTAGGAGTAACTTTTTATTGATGGTGCATAACTACTATTAATTTTTAAGGCTACGTTTGGATTTGCGTTTGATTTTCCGTTTAGTGTTTTAGAATTAACAATACAAATTTCCATGCTTCGAACGTGAAAAAAAACATGTGCGTTTCCCTTAACGGATAAACAAACACGCACTAATTGCTTAGGTTTGAAGAATTTTTTAATATAAACCCACCGGGTTAGGGTCTTAATTTTATTTTTACTTTCAATTTCAATTTTTAGTCGTAAATTCAAATCAAACATTAAATTCAAATAACTTTAGGTCTATGTTAATTGGACGTAAGAAATTTTATTTCTAAGGTATCTATTCCAAATTCAAAAATTATTAAAATAATTCAAAATGAAAATTGCCCTGTTGAGTTAGTATTTTCATTTTCTATTATCATCTCTTCTGCTGCTTTCTGGAACTAGTGTAGAAAAATGGGAAATGACTAAAAATAATTTTTAGTTATTTTCCAGTATTTTTATATAAATTTGAAAAAAAAAACATGAAATGAAAATATAAACCGACAGAATAGAATTCAAGTTAGGATAGTCTGAAATTTATAATTTGGGACCAAAGCTGAACCATTGAGGTTTGACGACTTAATGTGAAAGTAAACACATCTTTTTATGTTTTAATTTTTGGATTATTTTTAGCCTTAATTTTATTTTTAAGATTTGATAAAAAATACTCTTATCAAGCTTATCGAATTTTTGCTTGATATAAGACTTATTACTTTATTGGGTAACATGTAACTTTAGTTCCATTATACTTTATTATAAACATTTTCTTTTCCTTCCCCCCTAACACGGTATATAAATCATTTTCTTGATACGACTCTAGTGCCTCCCGATACAGATTTTTCTAAGGAACAGGTAATTAGGAAGTAGGAACAGTTGTAGTAAAAAACCTTTTCCAATCATACAATCACAATAATAATAAAAAAATCTCTACAAAGGTTAACTTTTGAATCCCACAAACAATATTTTGGCTTTGTCCAGTAAGCTAAGGCAGTGATCTCTAATTAATAATTATCAATTATATGCTACTTAGCATGCCATTATTTGAGTATCAGAGGTTCTAAGTTCTAACTGCTGATAAACCCCTTTATGATTGGCCTGATTTTTGTTTACTAGTTTTCTGGTGTTACGTTAGAGTCTGAATTCTAAACTTAATTTCAGCTTTGCCAAAATGATAAAATTAAAAGTTTAACAATCTGGTTGGCGAACATGGAACTTTTATGGCTGCAGGTGTTATATCAGGGGCCCTTCTGTATATTAAAGATGATTTTGAGGATGTCAAGAGAAGTAGCTTTCTTCAGGTACTAGCTTTCCCACCCTATTGAATGTTTTAGGCTTCAGAGTTAATTCATTTTATTTAGTGACCGTTTAGTAAGTGGTAAAACCTGGTCTGAGATGTACGGAGGCAGCAATGTATACTGTTTATGACTTTGTTGCTGCAACTGCAGAAATAATTATAGCAAAGCTAAAAATAGGATATTAATATCGGACGCTGGTATGATACGGGTATGTAGTTAATTTTAAAGCATTGATGCAATCAATGGTTGCCAGGAAACAATTGTTAGCATGGCTTTGGTTGGTGCAATTATTGGAGCAGCAACAGGTGGCTGGATTAACGATGTTTTCGGACGTAAAAAGGCCACCCTTAGTGCTGATGTGGTCTTTACTCTTGGGTCCATTATATTGGCTGCTGCACCAGATGCATATGTTCTCATAGTTGGCCGTCTTCTTGTTGGACTTGGTGTGGGCGCGGCCTCTGTCACAGCTCCTGTGTATATTGCAGAATCCTCACCTTCAGAGATAAGAGGTTCATTAGTGAGCACTAATGTGCTTATGATAACTGGTGGACAGTTTCTCTCTTACCTCATAAATCTTGCCTTTACTGAGGTTAGGCCTATCTTTCTTTGCTCTTTAAGCTTATGATAACTGGTTCATTCATTAGACATGCTGACACTGTTTAATAGTTTAGAGAAATGTGCCTGAGTTATCTTTTCTTTGATTGTATTAGAAATTTCTATTACTAGATTAGCTCTAATGACTTTAGGATTTCAATTTATTTTATTTTTCATTTGAAGTTTTAAGAGTTTAACAATTTCTATTGACTTTCTGAAAGTTCAGAAGACATGGGGAGGAAAGGAAAAAGAAGATCTAAAACAGCCAGCAGAGGACTGGTGTTCTGGTTGATAGAAATCAGGGAAGATCCAAAAACTGTTATTTAGAAAATACTAAGTAACAGGAATCTTGTCAGTTGTCACAGCCATTAAATGCCTTAACCGTAGGGAGTGTTATATTAAGAAACACTAAAATTTTCAAGTTTATTAAATAACATACCAATATATCATTGTATGATATTGTAAAACTTTATTAGACACTTTATATTCAAATTAAATTCATTTTCACGTTTCTAAAAATTCCCTAGAGCTGTCACATTGTTCAAGTCTGTTTGTGTAATGTAAGCCTTGATAGTTTTTGTATCATGATTTTATTTGGATCAACAATCAACATTATTGTTATTAACGGTTCATAAAATATTTTATAATTAGAAAAAATCACCAAATGAAATTTTGATGAAGCAGGTTCCTGGGACATGGCGATGGATGCTGGGAGTTGCTGCTTTGCCAGCTATCATTCAGTTTTGTGTCATGCTTTGCCTGCCTGAATCTCCAAGGTGGCTTTTCCTAAAGGTGAGAAGCTACTATTTCATTTTATGAACATCATTTGGCAATTGAAACCTTAAATATGTTCCCTGTGCTGAAAACTATCTTTACCACTGTTATTTTTTGTGGACAGAATAGGAAAGATGAAGCCATTTCTGTGCTTGCTAATATCTATGATTATGAACGCCTAGAGGATGAAATCGATTACTTCGTTGCTGTTTCTGAGCAAGAACGTCAGAAACGGAATAACGTTAGATACACAGATGTCTTCAGATCAAAGGAAATCAGAATTGCATTTTTTGTTGGGGCTGGACTTCAGGTTACTGAGACAAGTCTAAATTTTTGTTTCTGAATTGCATTTCTGTGCTTTATACTGTTGTAGTGTCATTCTGAAGCATCCCCCTTGTAAGATTAATAGACTAGACTTTAGTGAGCTATTTATTTCTAATTTGGACCATAGTTGCCCTTAAACAATATGAAGCAAGCTCACCTGCAGAATACAACAATTAATGTCAAGTAATTTGAATGGACTTCCATTTAATATTTGATTAGCACGGTTGAAGTCAGATAGAGTTTCTATTTTGTTGCTATGTTTGTCCTTTGAACACTATCCATTGTTTTTCTCGACAAGTTAGAGTCTGTTTGGTTATTTGTTACTACAGTGAAGAAAGTCTTTTATTCGTAGTGATTTTGGATCTCAACGCAGATCTGACGAAAGTAAGAAATCCAAAGGCCTTTTAGTTGTAGTAAAAGTGTAAACAAACGAATCCTTTTGAGTTTGAACTACTAGCAATCCATGCGTTGTAAACTCTTTGATTTAAATAAATAAAGTTAATAATCTACAAATATTATGTTGTCCATGTGATATGAGTTGTCTGATGAAACAAAACACTAGTGGTCTCAAACTCAAAGGAAGCCCTCCTATCCCAGAGCATTCAACAGTGTATCTTGGTAGCAGTGCAGTGCATGGTTTTGTGCTTGCTTACATTTTAAGCTGTATAACTTGCTCTCACATTTTCACTATTCTGCAGGCTTTCCAGCAGTTCACTGGTATCAGCATAGTAATGTACTACAGCCCCACAATCATTCAAATGGCAGGGTTCAATTCCAATAAGTTAGCCCTTCTTCTATCCCTCATTGTTTCAGGCTTGAATGCGGCTGGAACAATTCTGGGCATTTATTTAATTGACCATGCCGGTCGAAAGAAGCTAGCTCTCACAAGCTTGTCAGGTGCAATTATAGCTCTGGCAATCCTCTCAACAGGATCATACCTTGAATCATCTGATTCGACAAATAGAACCTATGGTTGGATTGCAATCATAGGATTAGCACTGTATATTCTTTTCTTTGCTCCAGGAATGGGACCGGTTCCTTGGACTGTGAACTCAGAAATCTATCCAGAGGAATTCCGGGGTGTGTGTGGAGGCATGTCAGCTACTGTGAACTGGATTTGCAGTGTGATAATGTCTGAGAGTTTTCTTTCAATTTCTGATGCTGTGGGCCTTGGTGGGAGTTTTGTGATTCTTGGTGTTATAGCCGTGGTTGCATTTTTCTTTGTGCTGTTGTTTGTTCCAGAAACAAAAGGATTGACCTTTGATGAAGTGGCAGAAATATGGAAGAGGAGAGCATGGGGTAAGAATCAGAACACACAAAACCTTCTTGAGGCTGGAAACCAGTTCTAATCCTTCTTTGCCATAGATGATTGGGACGATTGATACGGAGGATCAGCCAAAGAATTTTTGGGAGAATTAAAGTTAAGTTCTGCAAACTTATCTTCAATTTAAGAATTAAACATAACACTTGTTCATGGTTAAACACTAGCTCTATTAGCCATAAATCACGATTATGGGTAATAAGTTTCTTAATTGAAGAGATGTTTGCTACTTCCAAAATTTGGAAATATGCGAATTGTATTGATTAGGAAGAGATGGAGTTTGTTTCTAGCAAATAAAGAAAGGGACGAGACTTGCAAATCGTCGTTTGTCAGAAGTCTAGTACCCCATAGTGATTATTAGTGATTTATGGTACTGCATATTTGTCTGATGTATATGCAGATTAAAAGCTCGGGTGGCCATGGCTATGTCCGGGAAAGAAGCTTTTAGTTTTTTTTAAGGAGATTATAACTTTTGAAAACTGTCAGTGTTGTTAGTAATTATAAAATTAAAGTTTTTAGTGGTGAAATTATACTTTTTATAATTAATTTTTAAAAATTTATATAAGATAGTTTTTAATTTTTAAGAATTAATTTTCAATAATTTTCTTCTAAAATTATTTTCATTTATTTATATAAATGACAAACTATTTATCATAATAATCTCATCTATATTGTATATCTTTTTTAGTCATTTAACATAGTTTAGCTGTTCATACGGTTTATTTTGTCAAATAATTCTAATTAATAAATTAATTATGCAGTTAATTCAACTAGCTTTACTTTTGTTTCACAAACACATTTATACTTGTACTTGGAATAATAATAATGATATATTCTCTCTTTTTGTATTTTATTTTTTCTTTTATTATTTTATAAAATATAGACTAAAATATAACTTTAGTTTGTTTAATTTTCATTCATATGAGAAACTTATCGTCAATTGTGCTAACAGTCATAAATATAACATGTGTACAATTTATTAGAAATTGAATTTGAAAATGCATAAGATATAAAATGTTCATATAGTGTAACTATACTTGATTATGCAAGGATAAAAATGTCAATTTGCATTTTTTTAAAAAAATTATGTAATTTTGAATTGTTAAAAGGATGAATTATTTTTATTCATTTTTAATTATTGTCACTCCTTCTTAATTATTTTAAATTTAAAAACATATTCTTAACTAATTAAATTAAAATTCTAATCTTTTAATATAATTAAAATATTTAAATAAGAATAATAATAGACAAAAAGAAAAAGTAATAGTAATTTTGCGTAAGTAGTTAAACTAGAACTATAAAATGCACCAATAAAGTCTGACATAATTAATAAATAATTAAATTATTTAAGAATTATAACATGAGATTTTATCATCGCTATTAGGAGTGGCAATAAGCTAAGCCGCTCGACAGGAGTCCAAGTAAAGCCTATATCAGGTCCAGGTTATGACTATCTAAAAAGCTCATTTAATTAAACAAATTAGGTTTCAGACTTTTTAAAAAGCACCTAATGGATCAGCCTTTTCAAATAATAATAATATTAATGACAATAATAATAAATTATAATATGATTATATATGTCATTACTATTATTCAGTGAAAATTTTACTATTATACTTTATTATTGTATATTTATTTTGTTAATAGATTTTTTTCACTATTTTATATATGTATGTAGGTCCATTAAGTATGTTTTTAAATGATTTTAGTGATTTTATTATAAACTAGACTTTTAAGCCGGCTTTCTAAGTCTTAAAAAAAACCTATGACAGGTAACAAGTCGGGCTCAGTCGATCAGGCCTCTAATTTTTAGAGCATACTTAGGCCTGGCCACCCAAGGCCTACTTCTACCCAGCCTATTTCCATCCCTAGTCGCTATGCACGTAGAAAAAGCTTAGTTTAGAGATATTATAATCACTTTAGTGATTTGCCTTGAAAAAAGGTCTCAGTTAACTAGAGTCATAAAGACACTTGTTAAAGTTATTATTATTAGGGGTGAGCAAAATCCAGTCTAATCCAACGGCTTGAGTTTTAACCTGTCTTTTTAAAAAAATAGATACTAACTCGTGTCTTTTTTATCTAACTCAGTGTTAATTTAGGACGGGTTTTAGTCAATGCTCAGGTCATCCTGGCTCGTCCATTACATATATTTAACTAATAATTATATTATATTATATAAATTTAATAATTACTTATAATTCCTTCTATTTTTATAGTCACGTAAATTTTAGCTTGTGAATTTTTTCACAACCATATTCATAAGCATAAAAAAATTGACGGTTTCCATTTCACATTCATATTTTGATCTACTTTAAAATTAATGATGCTGATGAAAAAAAATTAAATAAATAGAGATCTCAAAAAATATTTGTGTCAACTCGGACTCATCCCGGTCAAACCCGATCTTAATTAGACCTGATAGTCATTGAGTTCCTTCAGGTCAAGGGACGAGTTAATGTTTCATTATAGACCCGATGTCAAATTTAGGTTGGGTGAGGGAGAAAAGCAACCCGTCATAATCCGTCATTTGTTCACTCTTATCTATTATTAGAATTTTTTTAAAATCGGCCAAACACACACATTTTCACACTACACTACTCTTAAATTTATTCCACTGGTGATTAAACCTCGCTCCTTGAGCTCAAAGAGCTTATTAGAGCTACAAGCTCTCAACTATTATTAAAAAATTAATTATAAGTACATTTTTTTTTCTATAAAAAATATAAAAGTTATATCTTTTAATAACATTCTATCATATTTAAATTTTTAAAAAGTATGCTTAAATTTTTAAAAAATAGTGAGCATACCTTTGGTAAAAGAAAAAAAATATATAAAATGTAGAGTGAGGTTAGGCCATGAGCTCAATGCATTAATTTCTCTCTCTCTCTCTCTCTCTCTTTTTCAGTTTTTGAGTTGAGCGATTAAAAAATTTAAAATTTCAAAATTTTCCATCTTAGTGCTCTTTTCAGCTGAATCGAAAGAATGGTGGAAGCCTACATGCTCAATTTCTTCTGATGCCGAAAGATTCAGAGTTCGACGCTTGAAGAAGATAGGAAAAGAAACCAAAATACAAAAAAAAACAAACGCATAAACTAACAGAGACAGAGTGAGAACTGAGAACTGAGAAGAAAGAGGAAGAAAGGGTTGGAGGTAGAAAACCTAGAAGCGAAGCGAATCGAGCTGTATCCGAAAATTTAGAAAACTTGTCCATGTCTTCTTCAATCACACCACCCGAGTTGCTTCTTAAGAATCGCTTCCTCAGTTTTTTAATATGGCAATCCATTCCTTCTTCTCTCATCTTCCTCTTCTTCTTCTCTCTTCTTCCCACTTCTTCCCCTCTTTGGTCCTTTCTCCCTTTTCTCTCTTTCCACCTTCTCTTCGCTTCCTCTCTTTCCCTCCTCTCTTCCCCTCTCCCTCTTCGCCCCCTCTCTCTCCTCCACCTCTCCACTCGCCTCATCCGCTTCCTCTTCGTCCCCGGTGTCGCCCCTTACCCCGTCGATTCCCGCCGCCGCTTGAAGCTCACTCTCAGCTTCGTGCTCTTCGTCGCCGCTTCAGCTGCCTTGGGTTTCGCCGCTGCAGTGTCCCTTTGCGGAGTGAGTGCCGTCGGTGATGGGTATTGGGTGATTGGAAGAGTTGGGTTGAGGGGTTTCCTCATTGGTTCACTCTATGGGTTACATTACGTTTTGAAAGGCCGTTGGGTTTTGGAGTTCCCTATCATTCAGGTCTTTCTCTTTTCATAAATAATGAAAAAAAAAAAAATTGTGCTTGGTGACCATGAACACTGACTGTGGATGCTTGTGTGTGCAGCGTCCTCCCTTTTTCAGCTTCAAGATGGGAATTCCTTCAGCTGTTAGACGGGCTTTGAAGCTCTCCATTGTTGCTTGCTTCTTTTCAGCTATTTTGTTAGAGATTTTGCCGCAACCATTTAAGTACAGCATCGCTACAAGAAGATTCTTCATTGAGCAGATAACTTTTTCTGTCTGCAGTTTTGCTATTTTCCTCTCTTGGGAATTGACTCATCATTTGCACCGGGTTGGTTTTCTTATCATTAGTGGTTTAATATATTCTGGTTTGTTATGGGTATGGCTGTTAGTTTCTCATGGAATGTTTCATTTCATTCTAATCATACTATGATACATTAGTTTGTCTAGTATTTGCTTTTTCTCAAACTAATGATTCCTGATTTTCATCTATGTTTGCATTATTGTTCTAGAATAATATAATTCCTGTATTTGTGCATTTGTGTCTGTTTTATGCTGTATTGATATGTTGTTATGCATTTGGCATGATGTGCTTGTTCAACCTTTGATCAGTGGTCTGCTGTGGCAGCTTATTCGCATGCATAATATCTGTCTCACACTCTCACTCTATCTATGTTCATGCATTGCAAATGTGATTTTTATGAGCTCTTTCATGGAGATTAGAATTTGATTCTATCTATTCAGCTTATTTTAGTATATTTTCCAGGATGTGTTACTTGAACTGAATCTAAATTTACATGCGTATTCTGTCTGCTCATTTCACAGTGCAAGAAAAAATGTACAATCCCACAGACTACATGTAAATGCAATATTGAACTTAAATGCTCTGAAAACAACTGAGTTAAACTATTTTCTAAACTATATCCATAATGAACCCTGTATATAGGTTACCCATATACTAGTTTAGAAACACACAACAACAACTGGGAATTCTGGATTTTTTTATCCTATATATACATGTAAAATCTCCAGCTTTTGGCGGGCAGCTTCGTTACCAAATATCCAGTGCTGATGGCTCTGTCTTGGCTGTATCTGGTGCACAGGTTTTACATACTAAGAGGTCCATATTTGCTCCCCCAAAAGGATCAGCAGCAGCAGAAACTAATCCAAGCGAGCATCTCCTTTCAGCCTTGGAAGAGAGTAATCCAACATCGCTTCTTCGGTATCTTGCATATCTTGATCTATGTATGGTATGCGAGAACAATGTTGACACTTGGCGACGTGCTGGATTTTTCGAAGAAACTGGTGAGACATACAAAAGAGTAGTTGCTGTTTGCTTGAAGCCTCTAGAGGATCTTGCCTCAAAATTAGGTGAAGGCTTGGGAAATTCTACTGACAAACCAGCTCAACTATCAAGTCAGTTATCCTCCCCGACAGATGCACGACTAGATTCGAAGTATGTAGAAGAGCTGTATAACTTTCAGGTATGTGTGTCACTATTGTTTGATAACAGTGTGTGTGCGCCTGTAGAAAATTCAACATTGCTTCTACAATCAATAATTTTGTAGCTGATATTTAAGCCATCCCTCTTCCCATGTAAGGATAAATAAAAATAAGAGGAACAAGTCAAACTTTTTACGCATGTAAAAACTTGCATCTTTTTCTGGGGAAAAAACAATAATGTTGCAATGCCATAGCTAAACCTGGATGAATTTATAGAGGGAAAACCCAGTCAATGATTATTTTGGGCTGTGTCAGTATGTACATGGGTCATTGGCATGAATTACCTGAAACCTCCCTAGAAATTATAATTTATAGTCGATGGTGACAAAAAATTGCTTGTTTGACCTTTGTTGGTTGAGAGACCTTGTATTATTAATAGTGCAATAAAACAACATACTCCATTGTTATGAATTTGTTTGTAACATGAAAAATTGAAAAACATTTGTTTGCTTCAATGCAGCTATATGCATGGTGTTCAAGGACCGTTGCGTCACTGACTGCCTGCTCACGCAAAGAAGACAAGTTTGGGGTTGCTCAGCTTTCCGGGAGTAATGCTGCCGTGGTTTCAACACTAATATCCTGTCTTCTTGCCATTGAAAATTTCATGGGAAAGAAAACAAACCTGCAATCCCCAAATCAGTTGTTGGGACCTGCTGGCATCAAATGGGCAACCCTAAATACCGGAAGAGTAGATGTTGCTGCTGGTAAAAGAAGAACTGGCCCAGTAAATTCAAAAGCTTATGCTATTGCTGATGTTCTCAAGACTTCAATATACCAAATAGTCTCTGCATTTCATGATGAGATGTTGGCTGGTGCTAAAGCAAGTATTCTGGAGAAGGACTGGGTTACTAGTGGGAAACCGCTTTTTGGTACTCGCGAGATGGTTATTCAAAAGCTACGTCTTTTCCTTGATTTTCGAGCTACATAACTGCTGCACTGTGCTGGGATTTGGATGCTGCTTTTCTGGATTAAACAGAATGCTTGTAAGAGATTATACGCATAGGATGTGGTCGAATGAAGATTTAGATGGAATGAAAGGAAAAGGTTCAATTTTGCTCACTGAAAATTGAGATGAAAGATTTTGAATGTAGGGGTTTTGAATATACTTGCATTGCTGGTAAGTGATCTTTTGGATGTGCTTTTTCTTGATTATGTTTTTTCAAATACTCAAGTTTTTGAGTTTGGATGAGCTTTGAAAAAAATTGAAGCGCTTGAAAGAGCATTGTTTCATTTTCTTTTAATGAATAGATTATATTGCTCTTGAAAGAAGATTTATCAATAGCATTGAGAAGTTGTTCGTGTTTTTTTAAATTTTGTATCTAAACATTTTTTTCCCTACTTTTGTTATAGTTTCTTCCCAAAAATAGAAAATCTGAACCCTGAGTTTAGGAGCAGCAAAAGCTCTTAAAATCTTTAATAACTCGAACAAAATTTGACAAGGAGTGAACTCAATTTTCGAAAGTAGATTTGACAAGTAAGACTTTTTTTTAATAAGCTAAAGTGTGTCTCAAGGAATTTAAATTGAGGATCTGCCACTCAAAGCAGAATTCCTCAATCAAAATCAAGTAAGACTGGTTTGATATTTGATAATCTGGTAGATAATGCTGTCATCGAGCAATATCACTCATGAATATTATGTTTATTTGTTCGAATATCATTAATCTGCAGTGCTGGATCTTTTTCTATCTCATCAAGCAGGTATTAGGCTAATTTTAAAATTCTGGTAAAATATAAAATATACTCCCTCCCCCCCCCCCCCTTGTGAGAGAAAAAAAAATTATAATTTTTATAAGAGACTTCGTAAATTTTCTAGGTTATTAATTGGTCAGAAAGGGTAAAAAACTGTTACCCTTTATTATGAGGACTCATAATTTTTCATATAAGTGAATCCATTAACTACATAAGTGAATGCATTAACTACATAGATACTTTAGTAATTTTTTTACGTCATTAATTAAAAAGAACATTACTTATTACTACCTGTATAGTATCTTCTAACCAATTCACATGGATTAAAAAAACTACTAATAACTTTATTTAATGTCTTGTTTTTTTAAAAAGATAATCTATCAAATTTCCTTTATTTAAAGTCAAAATTTTCAACAAATACATTAGTTATATTCACTATCCTTTCATTTATTATAAGGATAGACAAGAAAAAATCAATAATTGCCTCTTGAACTTTATAAGGGTCTTATATATAGGACTAACAAATTTTTTCTAAAGAGTTTTATATTTAGGATCGAAGTAGTATGTTTTATTGGTATGTGTAAAACATGTCCAATTTTTGTTATAAAAAGCACCGGATATAGTATAAAGTAAAATGTTATATTTGAGAAAAAATAGTAATAAATTGTGAACAATGCATTTGTTTTATTGGGGTATTATTTTATTTTTATTTTTTGTCTGTAACACATTTGTTTTATTTTAGTTATTTATTTTGGTCTCGATTGCTAACATTATTATATACATCTAAATACTCTTGTTATATTATTGACTAGAATATCTTTTATCTTTCTTTTAGAGTTGTGTTATTGTCGTATTAATATAAAAAAGTTAGGTGTGATATTATTTATTAATTTTGACACGTTAATGTCAAATGTGGAGGGCTAATACAATAATAGAACGCGCTGTGTTTTCGCCCATGTTTAGTTGAGGGGAGATAAATCTCCAAGTGGGCTAAAATAGAGGCCCAATGCAACACCGGAGCAAATGTTCGATTATGTCATCCAATTAGAGTACGGAGGATGAGATTAACATCATTATTATTGGAAGTGACACTATCCTTTTTATATGTAAAAATTATAAATTTATATACTAAAGAGGATGGTGCCACTCCCAATAGAGATGGTGCTAATCTCATCCACTTTAGAGTATAAAAAATTTAGAGTACAGAGTTGGCCGAAACAAAAATCTAGAGTACAGAGTGTTAAACAAAAAAAACCGGTTCACTTCACATGCTAACATTTTTGGCATCACAAGTTCACTCAAATTCAGATTTTCAAAATCTTGAGTCAACATTTTATAAAATGGATTCTAAGGCAGTGCAATGTGTACTGGGTGAGAGGGATTGAGACCACCCAATTTTGGAAGTTCCACCACCCCTTTATATATAATAAGAATCATAAATCTTAAATCTATATATTAAAAAGGATGGTGTCACTCATAATAAAGATGGTGCTAATCCTTTTATCTGTGTAGTGCTATTGACCCATTTCACGGTACTGCACTGCTACTTTTGACTAGGTCTGAGTATCTAAGAGGTCCTAGCTAGCTTAGTTTGGGTACTAATATCCACGCCACCTTTTTCATAGTTGCACCATCCCCATTATCTTCGGAAATACCATACAGAAGCTTTAAAAATGTAATTCCAGAAAATATCATCAGGATGAAAAAACACGAATACGGATTTTTCTAATTTTTTCACTTTCTTTATATCGGGTTTTTTTGTTGGAGGAGGGGATGGATTGGTGACATTTTTCATGACTCTAGGGATCTTAGTGGTTGATATCCCATAACTTGTGACCTAAGCTATCTTAAGAGGACTCTTTTATTTTTTTTTCTTTATATGAGCAATTAAGAGAAATTTCTTTTTAAATAATTATCAGTTTAGTTTTTGAATTTACAATGATAATTCATATAGGTTCCTGAGTTGTACGAAAGTTTATTTAGGTCATTGAGTTTGCAAAAACATTCATATAAGTCTCTAAGTTGCACAGAAATTTATCTAGGTCTCTAAAATTGTTAAATATTTATTCATTAAAATTTCTGAAGTTTGATAATCTCAAATACTTAAATGAACTATTTTTGTAAACTCAAAGATATAGATAAATAGTGCTTAATAATTTCAGGGATACAAGTAAACCCTTATTGCAAATTAAGGGACCTAAGTGAACCTTCAAATAACTCAGGAACTCATATAAACTATTTTTGCAAACTCTTAGACCTATGTAAACTTTCCTTCTAAAATTAAAAATCTATATGGTGTTTTACTTTTTTTTTTTTATACGGCATCTTTTATTTTACCACTTTTCAACCAAATTAACAGCATTTTAATATTTAATAGTATCAATAATTGCAACGTGACAACAACAATAATGCATGTAATTCAGGAATATCAATCTATATTTACTTCAATTTCATCAAAGTCTTAATCCAATAGATTGTCTATAGAACACCTCAAATAGCAACATGCATAAATTCGATGTCTTACCTATTGTCCCTGTCAGTGACAACTCTAATCCATTTGGCAAGTAATCGTCTTTTAGTCAACGTATTAATCACTTTCCTTAATCATAATAAACTTGTTTTTCCAAATTTCTTCAATCCTTAATGTTAATAACTTAACACAGCAAGTTGTTAAACCTTATCTATCTATTCACCATAAGAAATACATTACGTTAATCTCCCTGCAAGCAAACCATCTATCCAACAGAAACCCATAAATCATGACCGTCGGAACGATTGACTTTTATCTTTGAACTCAAACCAACGGCCAAGATAATCTCTCCAAACTCAATCACATCACTATCTCATAGCGGCCATAGCCCACATAACTTGGAATCCTAAGTAATGTCCCATTTGGTCATTTTCCCTGCCTACCCACGAAAACGAAACTAGTAATTAACACAAACCAACCTCCAAAACCGAAATTAATTAACACAAATGACAAAACCAACCACAAAAGTACAAACTCAAAGACCCTCATCCAACGGGTAACCTCCACGTGTCCGTTTTAATCACTTCACTAAGCAAAAGCAACGTTTAGCCATGTGTGGCTTCCTTGAGATGGTTCCTTCAACTGTCGGCAATCATAGCTGTCACTAAAAATAACTAACACACCTGTACACGTGGCGATCATCTGATAGGTTCAAGATTCTCCAGTCATGGACCCTCACAGCACCATAATTTCCCCGCCTCGTCCCGTACTCTATAAAACCCCACAGCACCAAACTTTACACCCTGTTTGTGTCGGCAGAAAATGCAGCGTTTTACACTCGTCAATAATTAGATATTTTCTCCCCCGAGACATTTGTTTATTTATTTTTCCCGGGAAAACGGAGTTCAAAATGATGAGGAAGAAACTGAACGCGAACGGTGGAAGTGGAACGATGGAGAAGAAGTCGTCGTCATCGTCGACGGCGGCGGCGAGAGAAGAAGACACGGAGTGGGAAATGAGACCGGGAGGAATGTTGGTGCAGAAAAGAAGCGCCAATTTGGATTCTCCGACGCCGAATTTGCGCCTCCGAATCGCCTACGGTGCCCTCCGTTACGAGATCTCCGTCAGTTCCATGGCCACTTTCGGTAAGACATTCCCTGGATCTACATTACGGTAGCATTGTTATATAAATGGTTAGTGAGTAATTAGGCAAAAGGAACAATTTCTTGCTTGTATAATTAGGCAAAAGGAAATTCCAGTTGATTCCATCACATCTGAAATAAACACACTTATTTGCTAATGCTCTGTTTGGTTAGTGAGTAATGTTTGGTGAAATTGAGTTAGGTAGCTGTTTCAGCACAGTACCATGATTGCTGATGCTACGTGCCTACGTAGCAATTAGGAGTAGCATGGCATGGATTACTGTGAATTTATTCTTTTTTGTTTTTTCGAACGAGTCATTATGAAAGTGATATGGCTTCATCGAATGTGAGTATGTGGAAGCAACTTATGTGTGATTGGAGATTTGGAGGTTATTGAGTTAGGGTGCGTTTGGTAATTGGTAATTAACTCAGATTCTTCTAAAATAAGATTATAATGTTTGTTTTGTAAGTTTGATAAACAAAATTATGAAAATAAGTTAAAACATAGCTTACCTTCTCTGCTGATCAAGTTAAATTGGATCATTTTATTGTACATGAATTTAACCATTAATTCAGTTTGAAATTACCATATTTATTTTTATTCAGTAGAGAATCAGTAAACAGAAGTCAACAGAGCAGCTAAAATCAACTTAAACTTATAGCACTGTATAAGTATTTTTGTATAATCTTTTTGAAATGGCATGGTTAATGACTAATTTGCCAGTGTTATTAGTGGAAATGGTATGATGAAAAGAGTGAGGGGATGATGAAAAGTGAGTTGAATGAATTTGTGATGACAGGGGAACTGAAGAAGGTACTGAGTGTGGAAACAGGGTTGGAGGCAGAAGAACAGAGACTGATATACAGAGGGAAAGAGAGAGAGAATGGAGAGTATTTAGACATGTGCGGAGTGAAAGACAGATCAAAAGTGGTGCTAGTGCAAGATCCTTCAAGCATTGAACGACGTTTCATTCAGATGCGTATCAACGCCAAGATCCAGAATGCACATCGCGCCATTAACCGCATCTCTGTCCAGCTTGACCAGCTCGCTGACCAGGTATATCCAACTTTTCCCTCTTTTTATCTTTGATCTTTAATTTCTATTATAATTTTCTCAATTATGACCATGTTTTTATTATTTATGTTCGTTGAAAGTCAAATCTCATCACACGGGACCAAATTACCGATCAGATTAATTGAGATCTGCAAATTAAATTGCAACATTGCTTCATTAGACACTCTAAATTTCTAGGATTAATCAAGTTGATATAGACCAGTGGCCTTACTTTAAAGTTTAAACTAGTTTTAGAATTTGATATTTCCTGTCTTATAGGTATTTGAGTGTATCTGTGCGTGCAAGTACTATCCTAAATTTTGTCCAAACCTAACGTATAACTCTTATTTTCAAAAGGTATCTGCGATTGAAAAGTCTATTTCCAACGGAGTGAAAGTACCAGAAGTTCAAATTACAACCCTAATTGAGATGCTTATGAGACAAGCAATCAAATTAGAAAGCATTTCTGCAGAAGGAGATGCTTCTGCACAGAAAATTCTGCAGGTATTTCCAAACAATTCCATTTGTGTTCAAATTACTTATTTTATCTTAGCATACATATATGCTAGATCTTCAATCTTATATTTGCTTCTTTTAATTTTTTGATGTTAGGGAAGGAGAGTGCAAAAATGTGTTGAAACTCTGGATCTACTGAAGGAATCAAATGCAAGAATAAAGCCTGTTGTTGTTACAACTAAGTGGGAAACCTTTGATCATCATCCTCCATCCTCAACCAAGTGGGAATTATTTGATTGAATTAATTTGCTCCTCAGCCCTCGCTCTCCGTTTTTTTTCCCCTGCCTGCCTTTTGTCTATACGTACTTATTATTTGTGAACTCTGCCAACAAGACTTGCTATGGTAGTAGATAACTAAATTTTTGTCCAAATTAAAGTTCTAGTACGTCTTCAAAATTGTAATCCAAATAGAAGTTGAAAATGTTTATACTATATCCATATTTAAAGTTGATGCGTTGGATTTACCAGTGTGATTAAATATGCTGGATGCCTTAATCAAAGCACTTAGCATCCTTATAATTAATAATAAAAAAAAACTACATATTAAGAATATTTACTCTAGTTTTAGGTTTCTATCACTACAAACAGAAAGGGTGATCACCAGTCAAGTAATTGGGTTGAGTTAGGGAGAAAAAATTATCATCCATCCAATCTGATTCAAATTTTATTGGACTGAGTTAGATGGTTGTTTGAAAAAATGAAAACATTTCAATATTATTTTTTTTTTTAAAACTCCTCTTACAAAGTTGACAAAAAAAATTATTATTTTCTTAAAATAAATTAACTAAATATGTAATTATTTCCATAATTTGTTAAAATTGACTTTTGTTTTTTTTCATTATGGTTATTTTAAAATTGATAGTTGAGGACGGACACATTTAAGGCACAAAGATTATTAAAGTGGATAAATTTCTCCAATTTTTGTTTTTTTTTGTGCACAACTAAAATTAAAATTTTTGTCAGCATGACTAATAGACACAACGATCTATGTGAAGCTTTATTAATTATTAAAATTGAGTTTGGTGTAAAGTAATTTATATTTGAAATTTTTTATGTCATAAGCAAATTTAGAGTCATGAGATGAAATTTATTTTTTTTCATTAAATTGTGGGAGACATGTTATTGCAATTATGTTGGTTAAAGCATTTATGATTACACATCATCCTAATAAGTGTGATATTCAAAATTTAGACTTATGTGTTTATCATTGGAGATGAAACTTTTTATCACTTTTGTAATTTGGATAGCATTATTGCCACCACACACATTTTAAAACACACCACACGTCACTTTTCTCTCTCTTGTAAATTAACCTTTCAACCGGATTTTGAAATCTAGATGAAACTTAGAAATAAAACACTACACGTAGAACCTTGAATCGGATATCAAAATCATGTTAGTCGCAAAACCACGTAAAACTCAATCTCTGCAAAACTTACTTCGCTTGACATCGTTTTACTCACATTCACACAATGTTCTTATACGTGAGTCTTTAAAAAAACTTTGGTGTTTATTTTTATAAACTCTTACCATAAAAATGAGAAGCATTTATTATGTCTTTTAAATTTTATCCTTAATTAATGAGAGTAATAGTGTGACAATAGCTCACGTAGTCAGATGTCAAAAGTCCAAACCTTGACGGTAGTAATTTAGATTAGCATATTTGTGAGTTAGTTTAGAATGAGTGTGTGTATTTTGGGTTTAGGAAATGTGTTTTTTTTCGAGCTTGCATATAAGAATAAAGATAATACTGTACGTGAGTAAAATAGTGTTAAATAAAGTAAGTTTCGTGAAAACTGAATTTTATGTTGTTTTGCTACTAACCGGTTAAAGGTTTTGCATGTGATATTTTATTGCTAACCGAATTTGAAAATCCTATTTTGCCTTAATTTAAAAATCTGGTTTCGCCTGATTTCAAAATTCAGTTGTTAATTTAAAAAAATAAATAAATAAATAGCGTGTGTTCCTTTTGAAATAGGTATAGTGGCAATATTACCACCCTGCAATTTCTTGGTGTATGAAAGTTTTATCTGAAGTTAGTTTGATGGATTCAAATCCAAATTCGAAACACGCCAACAAAAATATTGGTATTGCAGCAAGCGCCGCTTGCTGTCAGTAACATAATCCTTCTGACGTGTTATTCTACCTCTTAACATCACTAAATCCGGTTGCATTCAAAGTTGAAACCTTGAACATTCACTCTGCTGTCGAATGCGATGTGAGTGTGACTGAGCAAATGAACGTATCCTTAAAGCTTTCCTCATTGCTGCAGATTCACACATTCAACCCCAACATTCATTCCTCTTATTCCGCATTCACAAGCTTCTTATCAACTACCCCAGAAAACACACTTCTCACCAAATGCATCGCTCTCCTTCAATTCTGTGCTTCTTCCAAATACAAACTAAGGCAAGTTCATGCCTTTTCCATAAGACATGGCGTCCCACTTAACAACCCTGACATGGGCAAGCATCTTATCTTCACAATTGTCTCTCTCTCTGAACCCATGTCCTATGCTCACAATGTATTTACCTTACTTCATAACCCCAACATATTTGCTTGGAACACCATGATTAGAGGCTACGCTGAAAGTGAAAATCCTAGCCCTGCACTTCATATATACCGCCAAATGGTAGTTTCTCTTGTTGACCCTGACACTCACACTTACCCTTTTCTTCTGAAGGCTGTTTCTAGGTCTTTGAATGTTAGAGAAGGGGAAGCCATTCATTCGGTTACTATTAGAAATGGGTTTGAGTCGTTGATTTTTGTTCAGAATGCTTTGCTTCATTTATATGCTGTTTCTGGTGATACAGAAAGTGCATACCAGGTGTTTGAGTTAATGACTGACAGAGATCTTGTGGCCTGGAATACTGTGATTAATGGGTTTGCTCTTAACGGAAGGCCTAATGAGGCTTTGACTCTGTTTAGGGAAATGAGCGTGGAGGGTGTGGAGCCAGATGGGTTCACTGTGGTTAGCTTGTTATCTGCGTGTGCAGAGATTGGAGCTCTAGAATTAGGACATAGGATCCATGTGTATTTGTTGAAGGTTGGTTTGAGAGAGAATTTGCATGTTACTAATTCACTGTTGGACCTTTATGCAAAGTGTGGGGGCATCAGGGAGGCTCAACAAGTATTCAGTGAAATGAGGGAAAGGAATGCGATTTCTTGGACTTCGTTGATTGTTGGCTTGGCTGTTAATGGGTTTGGAGAGGAAGCACTTGAGCTATTCAAAGAGATGGAAAGACAAAAATTTGTGCCTGGTGAGATCACTTTTGTTGGTGTCTTGTATGCTTGCAGCCATTGCGGGATGTTGGATGACGGGTTCAATTACTTTCGAAGAATGAAAGAGGAATATGGTATCATGCCAAGGATAGAACACTATGGTTGCATGGTGGATCTATTGAGTAGAGCAGGTTTAGTGAAACAAGCATATGAGTATATTCAAAATATGTCATTGCAGCCAAATGCAGTTATCTGGAGAACCTTATTAGGGGCATGTACAATTCATGGACATTTGGAGTTGGGAGAGATAGCAAGATCCCACCTATTGAAGTTAGAGCCGAAACACAGTGGGGATTATGTGCTTCTCTCAAATCTTTATGCGTCTGAACGTCGTTGGTCAGATGTACAGATAGTGAGGAGTTCAATGCTGAAGGATGGTGTTAAGAAAACTCCCGGATATAGTCTCGTCGAGTTGGGCAACCGCGTTTATGAATTTACTATGGGTGATAGATCTCATCCACAAAGTCAGGATGTGTATGCACTACTAGAGAAGATCATGGAATTGTTGAAGTTAGAAGGCTATGTACCTCATACTGCAAATGTGCTTGCAGATATAGACGATGAGGAGAAAGAACAAGCTTTGTCTTATCACAGTGAAAAAGTTGCAATTGCTTTTATGCTCTTGAATACAGCACCAGGGACCCCAATCAGGGTTATTAAGAATTTAAGAGTCTGTGCAGATTGTCACTTGGCTATCAAACTCATATCAAAGGTTTATGATAGGGAGATTATTATCCGGGATTGTAGTCGCTTCCACCATTTTAGAGGAGGTTCATGTTCCTGTAAAGATTACTGGTAATATGTGGAGAGTTGAGAAGATTTAACAGGATTTGAAAATGACATCTTGAAGGGTAAAGTGCTCTTATTGATTTGAAGGTAGGATGTGGTGCTTTGAAATTGAGGCTGAGACATAACTGAATATGCTGCAATTATTCTGCAGGGTTTAATCATTTCAAGCCTCTCCCCCCTCACATGAATAAGTTGGTGAACATACACAAGATTGTGGAAAATTCTTACAAAATCCGCATAGAGTGGGCTCTTTTGATCATATACCCGGACATTTGCGCTTCAGTAGTTATGATATATTATTGGCAGAGCTAAAACTTGTCTCATTTGATATACTTGTATAGTATACTCCCTCAAGTTTCTGTGCTTTATTTTGCTGAGTTTTCTATTCTTGTATCTCTGGTTGCAAGATTGAGCAGATTTAACATACCTTGTCAACTTAGCATCTTTGCTACTGCACTTGTCCGTCTTGACTTAACCAACTGAGGATTAATGCTGCCATCCACGTTCAATTTAGCACTTTACTATAAATATGTTAAAATCATTAAAAATTGAACGGAATATTGTATTTTACGTGCTAGGCTTGCATTTTATGTGCTATTTTTCTATCAAAATTTTAATGCTTCCAAAGTTTTAGCATTTTCCCACAAATTGCATATAGTTTTGGGTAATGTATATGTATAGTTTTAACCTTTAAAAGTATGTAACACACATACCGATAAATATTATTATAATATATGATGCAATAGTAAATCTGCTATTGATTTTTTTTTTTATATTTGAAAAAAAGTTTAAATATATTTTTCGTCCCTAAAAAATAGAAAAATAAGGATTTAAGTCCTTGAAAAATGTTTTTTAGGATATAAATCCTTACAAAACTCAAAAATAGGTGATATGAGTCCTTGAAAAATACTAATTTAAGGATTCAAATCATCCCTTTAAGGACTTAAATCCTAAAAAACGTTTTTTAGGGACTTAAATCATAATTTTCTATTTTTCAGGAATGAAAAACATAATTAAGCCTTTAGAAAACAAGCAGAAATTTATTAATTTTTTAATTTTTAATTATGAAGATGAATGAAAACTGTGGAATTAAAGCTATCTAATTATAAATTAAAATTATTTGGCAAGACCAGCAGTATAATTAACTAAAATAGGTTAAATGACATGAAAAAGATAAATAATATTATTAATTGTATATTAGTGGTGAGATAGTTTGTCATTTATAAAAATTAATAACAATAATTTTAAAAATGAAATATAAGTAGTTAAGTTTTAAAGGATTTTGTTATTTATTGTCCTCAATGATTAAATAACTTATGAATAAAAATTTAGTATTAGAAAGTATATAGTATTTAATGCTATAAAATTATTTTTAATTTATTTTAAATATAAAATTTTTATTCATGGGTTGCTTAATCATTGCCCTTAGGGCAATGGATAGCAAAACCAATTTTTAAAAGCTAAAAATTATCTCAAATAGTTTTTTAAAAATTAGTTATAAAAGCTATAATCTCATTATAAAAAAATGTAGGTGTGTTTGTCAACACGAGATTATAACTTTTACAAAATTTGTAGAGTTGTTTAGTAATTAAAAAATTAAAGTTTTAGCTATGATATTATAGCTTTTATAACTAACTTTTAGAAAGCTATCTGAAATAACTTTTAGCTTTTAAAAGTTAGCTTTCAATAATTTGCTTTCTAAATTATCCTCGTTTAATTTTATAAATCACAAACTTTTCACTCACTATCCGAATTTATTAATATAATATTATTTACATTTTTAGTCATTTAACATAGTTAAGCAATCATGTAGTTTTCTGTAATGGTATTGTGGACTATGCAGAGGTATTTGATGCTATTAGGTTCCGATCTTGAAGTGGATTTTCGGGAAGATTAAAGGAGGGAGAGTTTCTATATTGTAATTGGTTGGCAAATTCTTTTTCATGTATTGAGCAATTAGCTTAAATTTCTGTAAAAGGGTTGGAGTACCCTTTCTACTCCTATCTTTTAAATAATATGTTTTGCTTATAAAAAAAACATAGTTAAACAATCATACAAGTTGAAAGCTTTTAGATTTTAACTTTTAGCTATGAAATTCACTGAAAATTGTGGAATTATGACTGTAAGATTATAACTGTTTATAATTTATAAAAATAAATGAGGGTAATTTAGGAAACAAATTATTAAAAGTTAGATTTTGAAAGTCATAAGTTATCTCGTATAGCTTTCTAAAAGTTAGTTATAAAAGTTAAAATCTTATAGCCAGAAACCTTAATTTTGTAATTACCAAATAACTCTGGAATGAATCTCTTAAGAAAACTATGATACCGTGTCGCAAAATATACCTATAATCTCATAACTTTTAGTTAACTAAACAACTAAAAATTAAAATCTAAAAGCTTTCAACTTATTTTCAAACTTACCCTTAATAAAGTTATACTCTTAGCTTTGTCAAGTCAATATCATAATCATAATAGGCTATTTATGAATTTACTAGCTAGTGGTATTTTTAAAAATAAATATTATTCCTTTCGTGTTTATTTATAAGATTCTCTAAAAAAATTGTTATTATTTATTATAAAATTCTCTTTAAAATTTTATACAAATTTAATTAATTTATATTAAATAACTCTTATTTACTCAATTAATTTTTGTGTGATAAAAGACTAAAAAAAATTATTTTTCACGATAATTAAAAAAAATTAATTAAATAAAAAGAAAATAAAATAATTGAAGAGTACATTTAAAAATTAATTTAAATTGTTAGACACCGTGAATTAACCAACTTTTAAAATTTTTGTGTTTTTCAGAGCCACTGAAAAAAAATAATTTAATTAAAGAGTAATGTATCGTTTCAGTCCTTAACTTTGCGAGAATAATTTACTTTAGTCTTTGACTTTATGAATAAGTCACTTTAGTCGCTGACTTTATATTTTACACGTCATTTTAGTTCCTGGATTATATGATCCATTTTAATCCCTGAAAGTCAGGAACTAAAATAAATGATGTAATAAAAATCAGGAACTAAAATGACCAATAATAATAAAAGTCAGAAACTAAAATAACTGATTTCACAAAGGACTAAATTCACTTATAAATACAAAATTAGGGACAAAACGTACCGAGGAATCCTCCGTGGCCGAGCAAATGAGAGGCATCACCAATTCACCATTCACCACAGGTTTGAATTTGAGCCGCGAATGGCGAAACCGGTTGGCGCGTGAGATAGCGCGCCTTTTATTTTAAGTTAAAAAATTCAAAAATTAAAATAAAATTCCCCTTTCCTTCTTCACCATCACTTCGTTTGCGTTGTCGGAGACATTGATCGATTTCAAGAATGGAGAATCTCGAGAGAATGGGCAAAGAACTCAAATGTCCCATTTGGTATGAATTCCTGTTAACATTCTTCTCTTTCTCCCCCTTTCAGTTCATATTCCTATTCACCACTTCCACTTTGAATTGCTTATGTACGCAGTTGGAGTTTGCTCGACTCTGCCGTTTCGCTCACATGCAACCGTCTTTTCTGCAAGTAATTTTCTCTCTTCTTCCTTTTTCTTATCGATTAATGCTTTCTGCATTTTTTTTCTTGTTAACATTGAATCTGTTATTTTGCATTCAGTTCGTGTATATTCAAGTCCATGAAGTCCGCCTCTGCTTGTCCTGTCTGTAAGGTTCCCTTCACTCGTCGAGGTACACGCCTCAATCTCTTACTACCTTTATGTGTAATATGTGTGCACTCATATAGCGGAATTTATCCTGCTTCTTAATCTGGTATACGCTGTTTCGTCAATCGGGCCCTGTTCAAAATTATAACTGTGCTATGCATTTTGTGGAAAATCATTGGGGATCTGTTTTTACTTGTTGACCTAATCTCTATCCGCAATGTTAGCTATGCTCCGTTTAAAATTACTGCACATAGGATAAATCAATCTGGAATGAAAGAAAGACTAATTGTTGAGTTAGGGTTCTATCTATCGAAGTGGACGTTTCATTATCCACTATGTTGCTGCATATTGTAAGCTAAGAATTATTTTAGGATATTGATCTACTAATAAACCTTGATATTTGAGGTTAAAGTTTGCTTTTTCTTTTTTCACATGCCCTTGCTCTTAGTTTTCTTTTTTGTTATTTTGGCTAAAAATCAGGCAATATGTATTTCTGGCAGAAGTTCGCCCTGCTCCTCATATGGACAACTTGGTCAGTATCTACAAAAGCATGGAAGTGAATTCGGGAATTAGTATGTTTGCCACTCAGAATGTACCTGTTACCAAATTATCAGGTGATTGTTCCTTTTGTTTTGATGATGTATGATGCATATCAATATTGAAACAGATCTCTATATCCAATAATATCTCAGTTTAATGAATATATTGAGCTTGTGCACTATGTTATTTAACCAGCCAGCTTGGAGTATTTATTTTAAGTTATTATGGCTTGTTTCTATTTAATTATTGATTTGGATGGAAATTGCTATAAACTACAAAGAACTAATTTCTTTTTCTTCCTAGTCTCATTTTAAAATTCAATTGTTTAACAGTTAATTTGGTTTCCTTAATTCCTTATTTCTCACCATAGTATATGCATTATATTATATTGTATATCTTCTAAATGCATTACGCACGCTTTTAGTTTGTCGTTTGTTAGTCAAACATGGCTTTTACTTACATAAACTTGCATGTGTAGCTTTATAATTGCCTTGCCTACAATAACAAACCAAATAATACTGAATGGAATGAATTATACTTTTTTATGATTCACTAACACTTAAATTATGTTTCAGGTGGCGAAAAGCAGTGTGAAGGTAGTGTTGCTAACTCTGGTGAGATGGACGCTAGTGGAGCTGATAAGATTCGTGAACAGGAAAAAAGAATCCCGAAGAGAAAGAAGTCAAAGAAGAACATTAAGACCAGTATGGCAAGTTCAAGTTCTGACACTGCAAAACCTTCTTTTCCAGCTAAGAAAAGGGTTCAGGTTCCGCAAAATCTTCTTTCAGAAACTCCATTAAAGAATTTGATGCTTGGAGACTCTCGTAGTGAAATTGACAAAGAGGGAACTGAGAAGGCTTCAGTCAAGGAAAATGAAAACCCTCTCCAAAGTGAAAAGAATGACGATATTCTCTCACCTTTCTTTTGGTTAAGAGATGAGGAAGATGGTGAAAGGTTAAGTCAGCGCACTGATGAGGACCAACTTATCGATTGTTCAACACCAAAAACTCTTTCGTTCAGTGATCTCAAAGACTCTGATGATGATAACCCTACTAATGTTGCTCCATCAGTAAGTATATGGATTATAACAATTAACAAAAATAGGTTATAACAAATGATGAAGTTGTTATCAATTTTTTATAGGTGTGTATTTTATTTTTCTGATAAAAATCATTTGACATTTAGCTCTTATATGTTACTTCCATGTTTTAAAATACCAACTTTTTTGAAAGGAAAAAAATACTTGACTACTTCAGAGTTCAGACACACAAACCTTGTTGAAGTTACCTCAAATTTTGATTTAAATTACAGTTTCAAATTATTTTGAAAGTTTGAATTTGGCTGGTTAGAAATTGTATAATGTGGAACTTTTCTATGGTTGTGTAGGACAAGGTGAAAAATAAAACCTCCACTGACTTATTTGATAGTGAGATGTTCGAGTGGACACAACGGCCTTGCTCCCCTGAATTATTTTCAAGTCCCATCAAAATGCAGCTGGTAAGACAATTGAAGCAACTTATTTTTCATACGCTAATTTGGGATCTTATGTATTAGCTACTCATTGAAGTTTTAATAAGTTATATGTTAGTTACAGGTTGAGGATACTGGTGATATTGATGAAAATCATGGGGAATTGATAGCAGACTCACAAGGGCTGAAAAAAAATCATTCAAGTGCTGATGCTGACACTTCAAAGTTTGAGAATCCTAATGGAGGAAATAAATTATCTAATGTATTTCTACCGATTTTGCCTTCCCCTCAAATTAGGAGTTCTGATGACCTTAATGACATAAAGAAGTCTACAAAGAGACACAGGAAGGCTAGGGAAAAAGCTAAACATGATGAGATACGGGAGCAAAAGGATGCTATTGATGTTGATTCAAATAAATCATTGAAGTTCACTCAGAAGCAAGCATCGGACTATAAGCACAAATCTTCTAATCCAGGGAAGACTAATAGAAGAGGCAAGAAGGTTTGTTTCAATACTAGTACAGATCCATCACCTCAAATTGCTTGTACTGTCTCTAATACCTTAAGAGTTCCAAGCAATGATGAAATAAAGATCACTAGGGATTCAAATACTTCACCGTGTAAACAAGAAAATGAGAAGCACTGTCCTCAGGATATTGCTAGAAAAAGCCTGATAAGACGATCTAAAAAGCAAAAGGTGCAGGACCAAGCTGAAGGTTTATCTTCAATTCTAAACCAAAACAATAAGTTTGATGGTTCTGCTTTTCCTGTTTTGAGTCTACATACTGAAGATAATGGAAAAGCCACCAATAGCAAGCAACGCAAAAGCAAAAGTTCTAGGAAATCTATGTCTTCCGATAGTGAATCAAGGATTACTAAAAAGCCAAGACTTTCCTCTGATGGTGTAACCAAGAATAATAGTGGTGAAGAAATTCAGCCTAATGAAAGTATTCATCAAGGATCTGATGTCAGGGCTTCAAATGGTACATTAAAAGAGAAGAACTGTCCTTCCATAGATGAAACAATTTTAAGAAAGTGTGAGAAACATGTCAAAAATTATCAATGTGCATTTTGTCTCTCATCAGAAGAATCAGAGGTAAACTTGTTTGCTTTTCTATCTTATCATCACTATAAAATGACTGGAACTGACAGAATGTATTGCAAAACAGGCTTCTGGCCCTATGGCACATTACTTTGGTGGCAAGCCTGTGAATGCAGATTATGAAGGAGGATCAAAAGTCACACATTGTCACAGGAGCTGCACAGAATGGTAAATAATTGTTACATGAGTGATATAACAAAATTCGCGTTGGTTTTGTCAGTGTTAGTAAGCACGTAATATGGCTTTATTGGTATTTTTGACTGGCTCTTATTCAAAAGACATCATTCTAATCCTGATATTTATATTGCAGTTGGTTGTCCTTCAAATAGTTAGACATTTTCCCAACATGAATTTAATTAAGTAAATGTTAGTAACTGGCTCTAGTTTGCATTTGGGCTTTAAAGTAATAATGAGTTTCAAATATGTACCAGGGCCCCCAATGTATATTTTGAAGATGTCAATGCAATAAATCTTGAAGCTGAGATAAGTAGAAGTCGGAGAATCAAATGTAGTTTTTGTGGACTTAAAGGAGCTGCACTTGGTTGTTATGAGAAAAGTTGTCGTAAGAGCTTTCATGTTCCTTGTGCCAAGTGGACATCTCAATGTCGATGGGATGTGGTACGTGATAAAAATCAAACTGCATTCATAATTTCTTTTTGCTTTTGATTAAAACATCCAATTTCATCATGTAACTTCACTGCTTCAGGAAAATTTCGTCATGTTATGCCCTCTACACGCTTCCTCCAAGTTGCCCAATGAAAATTCAGGATCCCAAGAAAGAGGCAAGAAACGTGTGGTTAGAGATGGCAAAAACCGTGGTCGTAAACATGACACTACAAGCCAAAGTCGGATTGCTCATGGGTCTCACAAGAAAATTGTACTTTGTTGTTCTGCTCTAGCTGCTCAGGAAAGGGTAAAAAAATTCCATCTGATTTCAAATTTGAATATTTCTCATTAATGAAATCTTATTAATTACTTTTGTTTTGTCGCTAAAACTGTAGGATGTTATTTCTAAATTTGAAAGAGTATCCAAGGTTACAGTGTTGAAAAACTGGGATGCAAGTGTCACCCATGTTATAGCATCCACAGATGAAAATGGGGCATGCAGAAGGACCCTTAAAGTATTGATGGGTATTCTCGAGGGAAAGTGGATTCTCAGTATTGAGTGTAAGTTTAGTTTTTATAGGTCTACCATAAGATTATATAATTAAAATTATAATAAATGTCTAAAATAGTTTCATCCTTTCTCGTTTTTTATTTTTTTTCTGGGGCTGGTTGATTTTGGCTAATCAGGGATCAGAGCTTGCATAAAGGAAATGGGGCCTGTTGATGAGGAGCGTTATGAAATTAATGTTGACATCCATGGAATCAGAGATGGCCCTCGTCTTGGACGACTAAGAGTATTGAACAAGGTTAGATGTTTCGTCATTGTCAAGTTTTAGCTTATGATTGATTAATTAATTATTATTAATAATTAATAGTAATACCGTTGTTATTATTATTATTGTCACTAACTTACTATTAGTATTGGTATGATATGATTATTAATAGGAACTGGTTTGACGATGAAAGTAAACACTACATTATTCTGCGTTGTGGTTGTTGTTATAACACTAGATTTTTTTTTATTTGGATTCAACGACCCTGACTTGAATTTTTAAACTAGATCCAAACAACTACTGTATCTTTAGGTAACCTAGAGAAACCATTCAGAAGTTTATGAAGCACGCACCTAGTTAAGCATCTGCAACTCAGAATAAAAAAGAACCTCAAGTGAATAATCCATATATGCAGTTCAAATATTCACGGTTACAGTTAGGACCAAGAATATTAGAGCAAGTACCTGATGTGAAAGCGTATGTATTATGGCTATGCATTGCCATTTGCCAAGCATTTCAATTAAGCTAGAGTAACGGCAGCCTATTTCACTAACCGCTTCTTATTTGCAAGCTTAATTAGTGTTTTGTGTTTGAATTTCTTATGCAGCAACCAAAGCTTTTTTATGGCTACAAGTTCTATTTTATGGGTGATTTTATACCATCATACAAGGGCTATCTTCAAGAGCTTGTGATCGCTGCTGGAGGGATAGTTCTGCATAGGAAACCAGTGCGTGATGACCAAAAAGCAATGACAACTGACATGCATCCATACCAAACCCTCATAGTTTTCAGTCTTGAGCTTCCTGATAAATGCAGTCCTTCGAAAATGGATATAATTCTCAGCCAAAGGCAATATGATGCAGAGGCTCTGGCAAGTTCAACAGGTTCAAAAGTAGCAAGTAATACTTGGATTCTGAATTCAATTGCAGCCTGCAAACTGCAAAGCCTTGCTCGATGAAATGTATATATTTTGAGGCCATTTGTATGCATGTGATCTCAAACTGGTGTTTTGCCTTTTCATCTTTAATTATCAAGTCTTGTTAAGAATAACGTTGGCAGTAATACATATTATGAGACAATATTCAAAAATAAACTTATGCTAGTTCTGTAATTTGTATATCAAATTATATTTTTCTATTGATATGGTAGTGATAATGAAGTTCGAGCTTGTGATTTCATGCAACTACCTAAACCTAAATTATATTATATTAGTTTATCTAACGCGTGTAATATATTGCTTAGCATAAGAAACTAAAAGTAGAAAAAAAAATATTCCCTTTGTTCCTATTTATTAGATGTTTTTAAGAAGATTTAGATGTTCTTTTTTATAAGAGGTTTTATAGTTTTTATGAAACATTTATTACTTGCTTTGTTATTTACCCTTACTAAATGCATTGACTATTTGTACTCTTCAATTGTGATTGGCTAGCATAACGTTTAATGAGTGATAAAATTGGTATGTGTTATATTTCTTTTAGAAAACCAATAAAATTAACTAAATTTAATTACTTTTATTGGTACGTGTAATATTAGTTAAAAACGTCTTATAATAAGGAACGAAGGAATAATATTAATGGCATGTCAAACATAATTACATTAAATTTTTATCTTTTCTAATAATATTTTTTTACTTTTAATTTTTTAACTTGTACAATATTTGATCCGGGAATAGAGTCATCTACGGATAAAAATTATCAAGCAATCCTTACTGTCAAACATGGAGCTGGACATTTGACAAAAATGACAAAATCACATGCACATTTGGTGCATTATTGCTTATCACCATCATTTGCATTATTTTAATCAATTTTCATTTCTGAATTGTAGTATAAATAGGACAATATTGTAAGGGTTAAATATAGAGTTGTATTATGTATTGAGTTATTCATTGTGAGTTTTTGTTTCTTTGAGACTACTTGTAATCCCGAGACATTTTAGTATCAGAGCAAGAATCCGAAGCTTATTATACCTTTGAGTTTATAAAAAAAGTAAGTTTGAGTATATTTAAATACAAATTGAAAGTTTCTTTTCTTTTTCTCTGAGTCTCTATGCCAATATTACAAAAGGTTAGATAAACCCATATTATATTGACAAAATGTTAAATTTAAATTATACTACCCTTGAAGTGCCTTTCTGTGGGAAAGTGAAATTAATTTGTTAATTTCTTGAACAATTTGGTCTCGCTCTCGCATGTCATAGCATCCATTTTCATCCATTTGTGGTCCTATCTTATTGATAGCTTATCACATGAGTAATGAGTTGAACTTTTTTAATACCCAATATTTCACTTAAATATTATCCAGTGACGAGATCATTAAAACAAGAGAAGGTTAATAGTGTCTATCTTCATAGAATAGCATGCAAATGAAAAAAGGACAGAAAATGTTAATATCAAGTGCTCTTTACTGTCATATGATGGAATGTGGATCATCAAGTTCAATATTGTCAAAAGATTGTTTGATTAGCTAGATTAACACATGTAGTAATGTACAATCTTTTTCCAAAAGGTTTCATTTCTGTGCAGATTATATGATCATAATGTGATCACAACACCAAAATACATGATTTATAAATTTGTCAAGAATAGATGTGTTGTAGTTTGAATCATTCATAACCAATCAATTTATCAATTTATGTTTCTAAAAGTTAGCTTTAGCTATGCAAGTTAGAAGGAATGAATAATGATAATCAAACTCTCTAATAATAGTGTCAAGATATTCAAGAACAAAAATTTAACTCCTCTAAATTGAGATAAAGTGAAAATAAAAATACAAGTATAACAATTCGTAAATTGAATTAAAGCATCTTATAAACATAATTCATTTGAAATTTTTAATAGATGCATCTCTACTTTCTCATTTTACAATTCTACTTATAACCTGTGCATGATACAAGTCAGATTGAAATGAACAAAAATTGAATGCAGTAGATGCATACAAAGAGGGCAGAAATCTGGTTTGCACAACTTTTGGGTCAGAGGACATCTAGAATCCAAGTTCAAAAAATGTGCAATGTCGCCATTCTCCTCCTCTTTGACCTTTTTTTTCTCATATCACAGATTTTACTACCTTTCAGGTCATGGTCAAAGGAACATGCTTCCTAGATTTGAAAATAGATGAGGTAGGCAAGAAGTGAATAAGAGCATGATGTATTGATACAAGTATCTGTTCTGTTTCCCTGTAAATGATGCTTCTCATCTTTGCCTCTACCAGTTCCCGGTTGAGCTTTTGGCTTGTCATATTAACTCTTGTGTGCATATTTTGAGATTTTTATTTTAAAATATTCAAACATACGCTCTAAAGCTGAAATTTCCTCTTTGATCTTCTCTGTTTCTATATTAGTTGTTATCATTTTTTCCTTGAAGCTATGTATCCTGTCAATGCCAGCTTGAACTTCTGCCTCCATTTGCTCCATTGTAGCATGAATTTCCTTCTTTTCCTTTTGCATTTCTTGGAGTTCTCGCTTCAAAGACCGATAACCATCAATAGACTTGTGTAGTTGTTCCGAAAGTTCCTCGTTTCGCTCTCGTAGGACTAACTTTCCTTCCATTTCCAAACCATTATTACCTTTTTCATTCTGTTCAGAGCTATAAGCACGCAACGTCTCCATTAGCATGTGATTCTGCGCTTTTAGATCACTGATTAAGTCCTCCATTTCTGTCAACTCCTGAGCCTTTCTTGCAAGTTCAGAAGCCATAATTTGCTTCTCTTTTCCCAAACTCGAACACATTGCTTGAATGCTCTGACGTGCCACCATGCTCGCGGTTAGCTCTTTCTTTAGCCGCTCTTTCTCGTCCATAGGCACATCAGAATGAGGCCTTTTGTCCTTGGAAATTGGAATATTAGACCTAAGATCTGTGTTACACCTCCTAAGTTCTGCTCTTCTCTTTGTAGAAGATTGAATTCTTTGAACCCTTGACCTAAGCTCATCTAACATAAACATCATTCCATTCACCCTTTGATATTTTCGCTCTTCATTGTCTTTTGTGCTAGCACCATTATGATCTTGAATTATTTTCAGCAATAGCTTAACATTCGTGGAAAGCCCTATAGCAAAAATCAAATATTGAATGCTTCATTAAAAATATCTTACCATTAAGATCTCATCATTCTAAGAAGATGTAATGCAACGTGTCATGGATTTCCTTTAAAGTAACAATAACAATTGTTAAACACATAAAAATTAATTACCTTCCAAACCACATTCTTCTTCTTGCCGTCCATTGTTGTAACTTGGTGAAGAAGAAAGTAGATGTGGAGATGAATATGCTCTGGCATGATCCATGCTATACACCCAGAATTAATGTCCAACAGGGAAAGAATATTATGGTAAAAGATATGATGAAAAACAGAATTTAATTGATGAAAGAAGGATAAGCACAAGAAAAGGGTTATTTTTTAATTTTATTTTGTGAAGTTTGAAGAAAGATGCTGTGTTTCTTCTTCTCCTTCTCGAGAAAAATTATGCATTTGTTAATTAATTTTCTAATATAGTGGTAGCATTATATTATTCAGGTGTTAGTTGGAATGGGAGATAGGCAGGTTAATGGTTTATGCGCAATTATTGCAAAGTGTTTGACTTTTTCATTGGTTTAGTCTTGCTTGCCCCGATGCCGCAAACCAAATCCAATTAATTTCTCCTTATTCCTAAGATAGAATATATTTCCTATCAAATATTATGTAGTAGTAGTAATTTTGTAAAGTGAAAGTGAGTATCGTGTATTTCATTAAAGTATTTTTTAGGTCAAATGTACATTTTGATACTATACAACAACGCCAACCTCAATCAATTCTCCTGATTATACAGCTTATGCTTTAAGTAAGTCTTCCAGCAATTTCTTATCGCATTACTTGTCCTTCCATTCAGCATCCTCGCCATACTAGCCCATCTAATCACAAACTCCTTTTTTAGTGTTCTCTTTGTCACAACAAGGAGTTTTAGCCATTGATTAAAAATTGAACTTGAAAAAGCAAAAAGGAACTAAAGTAAAGAAAAAAGGATAATAGAATGGAATATACATATATAAATTGGAGTTTGATAGAAGAATTTCAATTAACTTAGATATAGCTACCTTTGTGTTTTTTTTATTCCTAAAAAAACAGAAGCTGAGAAAGCTAGGTATGTGACTGAGTTGATGAGAGAGACAGAAGCACCTAATAGTGCTTGCTTATCCTAGGTAGCTCTAATTTTTTATTCATTTCTAATCCTTTCTTTTTATATAAAATCTTGCTAGCTATACTATTTTTCAAAAAAAAAATGTTTTAAGGGTTTGTGACTGATTTTTAATTAATTAATATTAATTTTCATATGTAATTCTCAACGATCATATTTAAATTTTGAAATCAATTTATTTTTCTATTGATTTACAGGTGAACTTCTGCATACAAAGCTTGATTTGAGTTGTCTTGACATTTAAACGTTGATCTATTTTGTTTGAATTTATAGAAATTGATGAATAAACTAAGGATATATTTATAAAATTGTATGATCTTATAATTGAATAATTGAGATTAATAGATCGTTGAGATCTTTTGATAATAGTCCACTAAGAGTGCTACTAAGATATTTTCTAGATGCAAAATTCTCCCACCCTTTCCCCTTAATTTTTTTTTTCAAAAAATGGTTAATAAAAAAATAGATTATTGAGAATTTCAAAAAGTTAAATTTTGTATCATTAAGGGCTTGTTTAAAATAGTTTTGATTTTTAGTTTTTAAAAATTGTATTATAAAACAGTTTTAAGAAATAATTTGAAAAAAGAAGAGAAATTTTCAATACCGTGTAAATTCAGAAAAATGAAAACAAAACAAATTTTAAATGTTTTCAAATTTTGATTTTTAAATACTAAAAAATAAAATCTCCTCGGCCAAATTAACTTTTTAGTTTTCTATTTTTTAAAATAAAAAACTGTTTTTAAAAACTAAAATCAAAAGTACTCTAAATTTTAACCATCTAATAATATTCAGATGGCTCAAATTGAATGGTTGTAGTGAATATAGAAATATTTCGGCTTTGAGAAATTCTTTTCCATATTTTTCAAAAAAAGAAAAACTTTCATTGCCTTTATATATTTACTAATTTGCTCTATTTTATTTGTCACATTGATGGACAAACAAATATGGATTATATATTTTGGCTAGATAATTATTTCTTGATTAGTTTATGATGATGCATTATTATATATTTTCTCCGTTTTAAAATATTAGTCATTTTAAATTGTTCCAAAATATTTGTCACTTTTATGTTATTAATACTATATTTATTAACTATTTCCACTTTTATTATTTTTATAACCAATAGCTATAGAGTAAACCTCAAAGTCATTGATAAATTTAGTTTACCTATGTACTTTTTGTTAGATTCTATATAAATTAATTGTTCTTTTTAATTTACGTGAAATCCATGACTAATATTTCAAAACAGTGAGAGTAAGATATTTATTCCTTGCATTAATTGATGCTTTCTTTGTCAAAATCATACATTATATATGTGTTTATGATTAAAAATTAATTTAAATGATACCAAAAATGATTTGGTATGGTAGAAGCATATTAGGTTAATATAGTTTGGGACCGTGTACAGATATATTCTACAACGATGGTATAGCAGTTAGCCGCATAACATCATGGAATTAGTTGGGATAAATTATATATTACATATTCTTTCAACCATTTTTATTTAACTGTTAGAGAGAGAAAATCATACTCTCTTTATTTATCTTTTTTTTTAAAGAAATTTTCTATTCTTAATTATAAACTCCTCAAAGAAAATATTTTATATATATTAAAAAAATTGACTTTTAAAAAATGCATTAAAACTTTAAAAAATTATCATAAATCTCTAATTTTACCCTTATTTAAAATTTACTTTGATTCTAAAATCAACATTCTCTATCTTCATTAATTAAGGGTAAAAATAAAAAAAATATGATAAATGTCTCAATTTCTCATATTTGGGGCTTATAGAAAAGAACACCAACTTTTTTTAAGTGTTTATATTTAAGAACGAAGGAAGTATTTATTAAGAACTAAGGAGTGTAATAATTGTTATGATTTTTCTCAAAATTAATTTTGGACTTTTCATAATACTCTACTCTTTATCTCTCATTGTTTCATTGATTAAATAATAAAATATTAATTAACATCTAATTAAACATAATATTAGAATTGATAAAAATATAATTAATGTTATATTAAAAATATAAATACACTCATAAATAAGAAAAAAATATTTTTTCTTTTTAAATAAATAAAAAAATCAAAAAAGTATATTGCAATAGTAGTTAGAGTATCTTTTGTACTCTTCCCTTTTACATTCTTTTACTTAAACAGCACATTCTTTTACTTAAACAACATACAAAATATAATGTTAGTAATTGATTTAAAGATTATTGAAGATAATTACATATATACCCATCCAAATTCTTTTGAAGGAGGATATTGGAGTGTTACTATTTTCACTTTTCCTTTTTTTCCTACACTATACGTTTTATATTTTTCAGAAAATTGCTATTTGCCTGATATTGAAAACTCGAGCGCACCCAGATTTAAGAAAATTGAGCGAATTAATAAGCGTGTTCCGCAAAATCAATTAGCGATTTTTAATTGTTGAGTGGCACTTAACTTTTAGATACCGATAGGTATTTTGAAAAATCATTTTACATAGTCCTCGATTTTATGTACTCGCTCGATTTTTAATTACTAAGAGCACTTGAATTTTAATTACTAATAGGTGTTTTGAGAATTCATTTTACGTATTTGTTCAGTTTTTAGTTACTGAACGCATCTAATTTTTAATCTTTAGGCACGTTCAATTTTTAAAAACCGTTAAATAATTTTACATATCACAGTTATTAATTTAGTTTTTTTTCCTTCAAATTTTAGTTTTTTATGGGGCTACCCTACTCGCTAACACTTATTGTATAGTAGTGAGAGAGTTACTAGAGTAACCCTATCCATAAAGAGTAATGATATATCCTCCTAATAATCTTTTTAATTATTTTTTTAATACCATATAAAATATGAAACTAAATATAATTTCAATCTTAAAAATATAAAAAATATTAAAAATATTTTTTAATAAATAATTAAAATTTTTTTTAAGAATATAAATTAAGAAGATTTTGAATTATTCTTCCATAAAACAATTTCTTAAGCAAGTAGGCTTTGTATTTTAATACCCAATTCCCATCATTTTCCATTTCGCTCATTCTCTCTCTCTGAATGTCTCTCTTTCTGTCCGTGAATTCTTCAATGGAATTCTCGTCGTCTTTGGACGCGATGGTCTCCGATCCCGGTGATCGGAATTGGTTGGATTTTCCGCGAGATGTGGTGTTAACGATTTTCCTGAAGCTCGGTGCAATCGAAATCCTAACGAACGCTAACCGTGTTTGCTCTCTGTGGCGCGCCATCTCCAAGGACCCTCTCCTGTGGCGCGTCATCGACATGCACAATTCCGGTGAAATCTACGACGTTGATTGCGATTTGGCCGCTCTGTGCCGCCGTGCTATTGACTACAGCTCAGGCCACTTGCTCGATATCAACATCGAGCATTTTGGTACCGATGATCTCCTCCGCTACATCACTGATTCGTATGTTCCTCTTTCTTCTCTTTTTTCAATTTCTTGGTTTGATACGTTTGTAGTGTTTAGGCTAGATCTATGTTCCCTGAATTTCCTAGTTTTACTCCTGCAACGTAGTCGTTTAGGGCTTTCCTTCTCTGTTTGGTCTTTGTTCCCTGAATTGTTTCCAATTTCAATTGTGATGACTGCTCTCTCTGGCATGTGAAATTTTGGAAATAAGGTATCTAACCGAGCACCGGGGAGGGTGGGGAGAGTCTTCTGTTCTGTTTGGATTTTTCTACCGCAATTGTTTGTATTTGTTGGAACAGAGCCATTGCTTGCAATGGAATTTCTAGCTGCAAATAAGAGAAATGCTAGAAATTCCTCACTCTTTTGAGCACTTTCTTAATTATTACCACTATTATTTTTGGGTGAACCACTTTCTTTATTATTGAGTGCATGTTAGGATTATAGTTTGTACGGTTCGGGATAAGATGGTCCGGCGTCTCTTGGCTCAGAACCGTTAGATTGTTTTTTTTTTCTTTCTCCCTTCACTCTCTCACTTCATCCGACGGTGGAGACTAGGGGACAACGGTGTTGTAACTCTACCTAGTTTGTACACCCAGATATCTTTGATTGAGTTGTGCAAACGGAGTGTATCTGTGGAAATTAGGCGAAGCATGGATCTACAAGGTGGAAGCCACTTTTAAGTGCATTTTTGTTTTAACTTTTTAGAAGTAAAAGTGAAAAATTCACTTCTATTTAACACTCAATAGAAGTTAAATTTTTTTACCACTTCTCAACTTGAATCAAAGCAAATAAGCTGTAAATAGTTTGAGTGAATCATCATTTATTAGGTTGAAATATATAGCCAAACACTCATTTATCTTCAAATGTGACTTTTGTCAAACTCATAATTGAGCTGTATTTTACTATTTTTACATGATATTATAGTTTGAGCCATTAGCCCATTATTAAAACAAACACAACATGTGTGAAATCCTGTGCTGGTCCCACTAACCCTGTACCCTAAGTTATTTTGATTGGATCAGGATCATTTGCAGTCCTCCATTACAATACAACATTTTCTCCAGCTAAAATCACAGCCATCCATCGTACCTTTTCTCTTCCTTATTCATTATGCAATAACGAATCTAACAGTTGATATGCTGTAGCACATGTGATGGATGGTCCACCCCCGGAGAGGATCTAATTTGATTTTTCTTTTGTGGGGTTAGTGCATAATTTTATACCTAATAAAATAATACGCTTGAAAAGAGTGGGTGAGAAGGAGCCTTAGCATTCCATATGAAAGGAAGCATTATTTGTTCCGCGTTGTTCTCTAGTTCCTTTTTTCCCCGCACTAGGAACTAGGAACAAGGGCAAGGTCATGTGACCCAATGTTGATTGGTGAGCCCTATGAAATGCACTTTTTGTCATTGATCATATTCTAATTAGCATTCTGTATGAAAAGGAAGCATTATTTGTTTCCCATTTTCCCCCTACTAGGAACAAGAGCAAGCCCAATGCCATGTGATCCGATGTTGATTGGTGAGCCCCATGACATGCACTTAGGTCATTGATTATAATCTAATGAAACCCAAATACTATCTCTTTGTTTGACAAGTAACTCAAATATTATCCAAGTATTAGATTCTGAACCCCAATGTGTTTATAAAGTTTGCTTTTGATCTTGAACCATGAAGTCGAAACCGATTGAAGACTCTAGAGGATAGAAGTGAGTGTGGCTTATATATTGTGGCAGGATTTGTTGCATGTTTGGAGTTGGATAAACATTAAAACTAGCACCTAGGATTTAGACCAAAAATGTGCAGAGAGTTGGGGATCCAAATTTTTTGGAATGCAGCAGCTGTATTAAATGAGTAGTATGTTGGAAGTTAATTTTGAGTAATGTCATTTTATTCCAGTCATTGTCAAGGTAGCTAGGTGTCATGTTCCAATCAAAGAAAATACTGTGTAATTTACTTCTGATTTTCATAAATTTTGTTGCTATTGTCAGTTTAATGATTGCAATTAAATGAAGCAAGTTCATTTATCTAACCGTTAAAAATCAAGTTGTCATTTTCATTTATTATTTCCTCCATTCTTCTGTTGGGATTCACTCAAGCGTTTCTTATTACTTGAGATTGAGATTGAGTGGTGATGACCTTATCTATTGATGGTACTTGGATTTAATGGTAACTACAAAGTGCCTCTTATTTCAAATATCACATATACTACCTCCAGTCCTTTTTATAAGACCCCCTAACTAATTCACAAGTATTAAGAAAAAATGGTTAAGTTGGTTAGAGTCGTTAATTATGTCTATAGTTTATATTAGTTTTCTCATATTATTCTCTAATTAAGTTATTGGAGTCATTAATACCACATTTACCTTCCATCCAGAGTAGTTGGGAGATAAGGGCATTTTGATAAAAAAAAAAAAATTAATAATGCAAAAATTTAGGAGAGGGTTGTATAAAAAGGATCAAGAAAATTTCTCCAAAGGGTCCTATAAAAAGAACCAGAGGAAGTAGTATAATAGAATCATATCAGGTGTGTATGTGTAATGTTGGTATTGCTGAAAATATGTTTGTCTCATAGCACAATTAATATCTGGTGCTTATTATTAAAGTGTAAAATGTTCATAGTTCATACATTATACATAAATGAGATTTCTCCTTTTTTTTAGTTATTGTACCAAAATCACAGCTGATCATTTTGATAGTATATTTATTTATTTAGTTTAGCCATGTCAATCCTGATCTTTTGGTAGCATCTCTATGTAACAATGTCCCTCTCTGTTTTGTTACCATTTTACAGTACAAGTGCTCTACAACGGCTACGTCTTGCATGTTGCACTAGCATAACAGATGGAGGGTTGTCCGTAGTTGCAGAAAAGCTTTCTCAGTTGGAGGAACTAGATATATCAATCAGCAGGTTATCCAGCGAACCTCTAGAAGCTATTGGCCGATGTTGTCCTCACTTAAAATCCTTGAAGTTCAACAAGGGTGGCTACAGACATCCACACAAGTCTGATGAGGAGGCATTGGCTATTGCACAAACCATGCCTGAGTTACGCCATCTCCAGCTTTACGGAAACAAGCTGACTAATGATGGCTTGCTTGCCATTCTTGATGGTTGTCCTCACCTTGAATCTCTTGACTTAAGGCAATGTTTCAATTTAAATCTGAGTGGAAGTTTTGGGAATAGATGTGCTGGACAGATCAAAGATTTACGGCTGCCAAATGATCCCACTGATGACTGGCCATTGAGAGCTGAAATTTATTATGGATCAGACTATTCTGATGATGATTTTGACTATTCTGAATTTTCTGATTCTGATTCTGATTATGATCTTTATGACTATTGACAAATTTAAAACATGTCAGCTCTAGAAAATTAGGTGCCGTGAACACAATTCTGTTATTTTTCTGTTTAACATTGCCATCTAAAGAAAGACTGGATAGTAAGCTGACATTGGATTAAAGTATCCTTGATCTTTTAAAGATAATCAAGTTAGTGATGTAATGATGTTGTTTGAACGAATTTGGTAGGTGGAGACAGCTTGATGATCTTTTACATGGGCAACCTATGTGAAGCATATTCTCTTTTTGCAACATGTTTTTATCCGATGTATGTAAGAAGCAATTTCTTTGGCTTTATGTCGAAAATTGGTGACTCTGAATTTTGTTTTTTCTTAAATGTATTTCGGCGTGTGCAGTAAACCTTTTGTGCATACCCTGATTTGAATTGGAGTAAAATGAAAGGTATATAGCGTTTTTAAGAACTCATGGTGAAGCATTCTGGGTGATGGGGTTTTTTGGAAGACAATTTATGGCCGTTGTACATAGGAGCATAGAAGATAGTTTTATGCATTGTTTTTTTTTTTTTTTGGTCGCGTATCTATGAATCTACCATTATTGCTCATGACCAAATTGCGTATGAATGAATACACGCAAGGAGGTTTAACAAATTTGGTACATAAACTAAATGAGTTGAACATGAATTTAAAAAGTTGAGTTCGTTAATAAATGAACCAACCTAGTTTGACATCTAACGGAGCAAGAAAGCTCTAATGGCAGCTGTGGGTTACATGCTCCTTTGCCCAAGGCCTGATGGGCACAAATTTTGCATGATTATAATATATTTAGTATTAAATAGTAGACTTTATTTATTACATTGAATAGTTAAATAATATAAATAGTAATTTAAGGTATAATATTTTAAAGTACACAAATTGCGTATGAGATTAAAATATACAGTATAATAAATGAGTTAACACGTATCAAACTATTTGCGAATTTAATACGAAGTCAAATTTGAGTTAAAATAAATAGTTCATATTGAACTTGAATAAAGTTATTTTTTATTGAATCTGATGGAGCTGAACTTTGTTTAATATGATTTGACTGATTTTTAGCTTATTGAAGTGATTTCTTGACAAGAATGTCAAAAGTATACTATATAACAAGTGATTTGCCGACCTGTTCCCCATTACATCTTCAATATTATTGGGTTGAATAGTTGAGCTTCACTTTTAAAAGTTGTTTGAGACTTGTGATCAGTAATACTAATGTCTTTTAAGAGTGGGATATGACATGACATCATACTTTTTAATTCATTAAAAAAGTATTAAGAAAATGATTACTACAACTTAAACTAAGATCTCAAGAATTGAATCTAGCGAAGCAAGCTTGAAATAGAGTCTGTAATTAACTTCCTTTCATATTCAAACGAGAAATAGTGGAAAAGAAACGAAAAAATGAACCATGATTCATGATACAATAGCTTAGCTCAGGACGAAGACAACCATTAGAATTAGAACCATTTACTTACTTAATTGACTCTCTTTTACTTTGGGAATATAACATAACAACGCGAACAACAACTTAGTCACTTATCAAACCTTAAGCCCAACGCTAACGAGCGTAACCACAACACGTTTCTCCCTATTTTCCTTTTTATTGTTTTACTATTTTTTTTTTCAAATAAAAAAAAGAAAGAAATTCCCACCCCGCCGTAATTTGCTTCTTCGCCGGCGATCGCCGCGTTTCTCCGATCATCAACGTTCCCTTCTCCGTTCCCAAGTCGCAATTTGGATCCGCAGGATTCCGAAGAGTACTCGCGTCATTGTATTGGGATCTCATCCACATGCTTCGCGAATCAACCTTCATCTTTGTCTTCGTATCGTTGTTTTTCTTCAGCCATGCGGATCCTTCTCCGAATTGTTCCCGAACCAGCTCCTTTGTCGATTTGGAGGCCGAATTCGAAATGGTTCAGCACCAACTCAGAGGCTACCTCACAATCCTCGACGATTGTTCTTTTAGGGTTTCTCAATTTGACATGCTCTCTGGTTCCGACGTGCACTGGTGGGGTGCACTCGCTCCCGATTTCGATAACCTCACCAGCGGTTTCATCGTTTCCGATCACAAATTGAACCACACCTACGCCAATTCAAGCTTCGTCGTGCGTTTGATGAAGAACGTAACTTGGGACATGATCCGTGTCCTTGCGGTGTGGGACCTACCCACCGCCTCCAATTTTGGCCACGTCGTGCTGGGAGGGTTGACCAATGCCACGGCGAATGCTCCGGCACCGTTGCCTTCTAGCATTAGAAGAGAAAAGGTTCGTACGGAGCCAACTATGTTCGATAATTGCAAGGTTCTGTCGAAGGATTTGAGGGTTAGGTGGAGTTTAAATGTGAAGGAGGATTCCATAGAGATTGGATTGGAAGGTGCAACTGGGATTATGAATTACATGGCTTTTGGTTGGGCAAACCCTAATTCCACTGATTCAGACCTAATGGTAGGTGCAGACGTGGCTGTCACAGGGTTTAAGGAAGATGGGTTGCCCTTTGTTGATGATTTCTTCATCACCAAGAATAGTGAGTGTGTTACAAATAGTGGTAACGGATCTGCGGAAGGAGTTTGTCCTGATTCAATTTATGAAGGGCCTGATAGGGTGGGTTTGGTGAATAATACAGGGTTAATTTATGGACATAGGAAAGATGGGGTCTCATTCATTAGATATAAAAGGCCATTGATTGAGGTTGATGGTAAGTATGATCACCCTGTTGATCATTTGGCTAATATGACAGTTATTTGGGCTTTGGGCAAGATTAGACCTCCTGATTCTCTTCAACCTTACTATCTTCCTCAGAATCATGGGGGTCTTCCATTTGAGACTTTTGGTCATCTGGTTCTCAATGTTTCTGAGCATGTGAATGACTGTAAAGGTCCTCTGGATGCTCAAGACAAAGAGGATCAAGATGTTATCATTGCTGATGCTAAAGTTCCATTGGTTGTTTCTTCTGGTCCTGCCTTGCATTACCCCAACCCTCCAAATCCGGCCAAGGTTCTTTATATCAACAAAAAGGAAGCTCCTGTCTTGAGAGTGGAAAGAGGGGTTCCGGTCACATTTTCCATTCAAGCCGGGCATGACGTTGCGCTTTATGTTACTTCAGATCCAATTGGTGGAAATGCTACCCTGAGGAATCTGACAGAGACTATTTATGCTGGAGGTCCTGAGGCACAAGGAGTTCAAGCCAGTCCTAAGGAATTAGTTTGGGCTCCTGACAGAAACACTCCTGATTTCATCTACTATCATTCATTGTATGAGAAGAAAATGGGTTGGAAAGTTGAGGTTGTTGATGGGGGTCTATCTGACATGTACAATAACAGTGTTGTTCTGGATGATCAGCAGGTTACCTTCTTTTGGACATTGACCAAGGATTCCATATCTATTGCTGCTCGGGGTGAGAAAAAGAGTGGTTATCTTGCGATAGGATTTGGAAGTGGAATGCTTTACAGTTATGCTTATGTAGGATGGATCGGTGATGATGGTATAGGTCGTGTAAACACTTATTGGATTGATGGAAAGGATGCTTCAAGCATACATCTTACACATGAGAATTTGACATATGTGAGATGCAAAACAGAAAATGGTATTATCACTTTGGAATTTACTCGTCCCTTGGATCCATCTTGTCATCGGGACAAGAGGCCAGAGTGTAAAAATATTATTGATCCCACAACTCCTCTTAAAGTTGTTTGGGCTATGGGTGCTAGATGGAGTAATGACCATCTTAGTGAAAGGAATATGCATTCTTTTACTAGTAGTAGGCCTATTCTTGTACAGCTGATGCGTGGTTCTGCAGAAGCAGAACAGGATTTACTTCCTGTTTTGGTTGTGCATGGCTTTATGATGTTCCTTGCATGGGGTATCTTGCTTCCTGGAGGTATATTAGCTGCAAGATACTTAAAACATTTAAAGGGTGATGGATGGTATAAAATTCATGTTTACTTGCAATACTCAGGGTTAGCAATTGTTCTACTTGCCCTTCTTTTTGCTGTTGCTGAGCTTCGCGGATTTCATGTCAGCTCAACACATGTTAAATTTGGAATTGCTGCAATATTTTTGGTTTGCATACAACCAGTGAACGCATTCCTAAGACCTCAAAAACAAGCAAATGGGGAGGCATCATCTAAAAGGATTCTTTGGGAATACTTCCACGTAATTGTTGGAAGATCTGCCTTTGTTGTAGGCATTGCAGCGCTTTTTAGTGGCATGAAGCATTTGGGAGTCAGATATGATGTGGAAAACGTCCATGGACTCAACTGGGCAATGGTGATTTGGTTCTTATTTGGTGCATTAACTGTTGTTTATTTGGAGTACCGCGAAAGGAAACGAGTGAGGGAGCGGATATTTGGAAGAGGCAATTGGGTGCTTGGTAATCTCGATGAAGATGATTCCCTTGATCTCTTGAGCCCAACCAGGACACCTGCAGATAAAGAGTCACAAGTCTCTGCAAGAATGGAAGTCCAATTAGAACCTTTGAACAGATAGATGCGTGTTGCTTCTCATGGCGCAACAGTTCTTCTTCTTTTTTTTTTTTTGGCAAATTTATTGTTTAATCTGAGCTGCCAGGCTTCTTCTTAGTTAAGAGGCACTTTTGAGGTGTAAAGGGAGCACTTGTTCTTCAGTCTCTCTGTACTCAATGTTGCCATTTTGTGAAGAGTAGCTTTCCTGTAGTCAATAGTCACACGTTTTCACCAGTATAGGTTATATCATTTTTTTCACTTTAACTGCCATACTGTTCTATTGTTTTTCTTTCCCTCCCACCAAGATAAATAAACAAAAAAAAGAAGGAACCATAAATAGCAGTGAAAGTTGTTTTTTTTTTTGTTGATTAATATAGGTTCATTTGGATACTTATGGTAGATCTACTTCATACATTGGAAAGCTATCCAGCTAAAAGCAATTGTTGTAAATTAAGAGATGAAGAAAACTAATACAACATCATTTAATTTCAGTTTCAATGTTGGCCAAGGAAGTTGTAACTTGAGAGTCTAGACCCTTTGTTATAGTAGATCTCAAGAGGTGCATATTTGGTTTGAGTTGGCTAAAAGTAAAAGTATTTTACTTTTAAGTAACGGTTATAACTTATTTAGACATAAATTTTAATAATGTTTAACAAACAGAATAATTTCTAACTTCGAATAAAAGTGTTTGAATTTTGAGAAGTAATGACAAGATCAAAAGCATCCTCCCTCAATGTACACTATGGTCTTATAATCACTATTTCTGTGAAGTAATGTTCAAATTTTTGAAAAAGAATTGTATCCCACTCGTGTGGTCAATTCATGGGTAATGAAATGAGGTACTAGCATTTTTTTTGTACAGTTTATTCACTTACACAGAATGATTTGCCCTTAGCCTGTAGATTCCAGCACATTTGGTCCAATAACACTGTCTTCTGTTCTGAATCATAAATTGACCAGACAAAACTGGAAATAACATTCTTCTGATATTGGATACATGCTGTAACATCTCATGTCTTGGTCCACATCTACATCAATGCTGCGGCCTGCAGGACCTTGGTTTATCCTACTTTTTGTTTTTTTTTTTTTCCTTAAAAAAATCTTTTGGTACATTATTAGTAAGAGTAGCAAAACGATGGAGCTTAATGGAATTCTAAACAAATACTACTTATTAATAGTTTGTGGACGCCAAGTGTTTTTGACTGGCTAGCACAAATCTTAACCAAACGACCTGTTGCCTGTGATAATGTGTGAAACCATGATGAATGATTAATTTTTACAGTATCAGGCACTGTTTTAAGGTATCCCATAGCAGGAGGATTCAATATATTGGAAATTTGTATGACTCTAAGTAAAGTTGGAAACTATTCTTGGGTTATTCTTAACATATTTTTGGTGCTACTATAGCAACCAAATGTGTTGTTTTTTCTGTTAAGTGGAACCTTTTTGCTCATCATTAAACTAACCTGGGTGGAATGTTGTTTGTGGAATAACCTCCTTAGAAATTATTTTAGTCATTTTACAAGAGATGTGACCATTTTAATATTTTAGGAATAGTGAAAATATGAATCCTCCAAAGTTGAAAGATTAGTCAACTTGAGCATTTGATAAGGGTATAACTGTGTAAGCTCTAAAAAGATCACTTTGCACCAGGGGATGAGAATGGGCTGTGCCGAAATTAAATCTTGTTTGTTATCTGTCATAGAATAGGTTTTTAACCGCCACATATCACTGTCAAGTTAAGGCTTTATGATATTTTTTTGTTTAATTCTGTGTCTGGAGGTTTTTATGGTTGGCGAGCTGAAGTATCTCCAGTCTTCAAGGTGGATGGGATTAGCACCATCTCTATTGGGAGTGGCACCATCCTTTTTAGTATTTAAATTTATGATTCTTACATATAAAAAAGATGGTGCAACTCCCAATAAAATTGTGTTAATCCCATCCTCCGCCTTCAATCTTGACATGGGCATGGAATGTTGGACCTAAACTGTGGATGAGCAAGGCCCAATAACAATAATTGGATGGGTTTGTGATATTCCCTTCATTACAATTGAATTATTATTCATATTTGCTTTATGAATTTTTGTTGTTGTAATGCTTTATGATATTTCCTACCTTACACCTTTGTTTGAAACAATAGAAAGAAAATCCAAAGAGAAAATACGAATAACAATGCAATTTATTTTGTTTAATTTAAAAAAAAATAAAGAGAAATAAAAAAAAGTTAACTTCTAAAAACAAATTTTAAAATTTTTTAATTTCACTCATTATTTATAGTTCCAAACATAAGCTACGAGTAATTATTGCATGTATCTACCAATAAAAAAGAAAAATAAAAAATGTTATCTTATGGGCTATGATAAGATTATTTAATTTTTTTAGTTTACACTAACCATATTTTTTAGCCGACTATTAAAAATTAATCTTTCTAAAACGTGGATATCACTGGAGTATGGTAAATTGCAATTCTAGCCCTTATGTTTTTCTAGAGAATTGAGTCCCTAAAATTTTAACTTGAAAATATGGTCATTTCATTGGTGATCCATTCAAAGTCTAACGAATTACTTTAACGTGTAATTTTTTCTAGCATTATCTAAATGTTGTTGATAAGGATTATTTAGATTAAATTATTTTGAATATTAACTTTCTTTTTTTATAGGAATAGACTACAACCCTTAAGCTTGCAGCTAAAATGGTTGAGATATGACTTATCTGATTGATGAGATGAAACTAATACAACAGAGTCATAGAGTTGGATTGTTTTATCTTTCACTATAAGTAGAATGAATTTTAGATAAAGCAAGAAATTTTAGCTTCCACTAAATCTATATTAAAATTTGAAATCATTACCAATAAAATTGATTTTTTAATGTCAAGGTTTTATCCAAACACCCCAATAATAGTTGGAGATTTCTGAATTGATTTAGTTATTGACTTGCTTGCAATTTTGAATTCGGAATTCCAATACACATTTAACAGAAGCTAAAGATTTATTTTTTTCTTTTGACAAAATTTTGTTTAATTTGTAACAAAAGTTAAAAGAAGCATGTTATATTTGTTTGGCCAGTGTTGGGAGTAGAGTAATCCTACCTAGGCTTAGGCTAGAACATATATGTGTATCTATCTATGCATATATATATATATCTTCTTCTCCAAACATGCACATGCAGGACAAGAATTGAAAGGTCAATAACGTTCAGCTGCAAATCCTCATTATTCATTCCAACAAGTTATATAAATAAATATTTATGGTCAACTTCGCCGTCCCGGACCCTCCTATTATTAACTCTTCAATGTAAATAACTTTATGTATACAAGAAAGTGAGGATTTTTTGTTTTTTTTTTTATCTTTTCAAAATTTATATAGGAAAATAAAAATTATACTGAAAAACAATTTAATTTAAATGCAACCTAAACATACGCTAAACTAAACCTAACTTAGAGACGAGTGAGAGATGGATTCCCATGCTAAGTTGAAAATAATTAGTCAACTAATATTAATAATTGTTTAATTTTAGCTAACACATAATTTGCCTCAATTGATAATGACACAAGTATAAGCATTTTGTTGACAAGCTTGGTTTATGTCGGTTCAAATTGATGTCAACTTATCTATTTAAAAAGGCAATAATTAATAGGAGATCAACGTAGTTGCTTGTCTCCAATTAAACAAATTTCCATTTAAATACTAACACTCAATTAGATGTATGTCTGTATAATATCGATCTCAAGCGTTATATTATATATTTTTCATTTGAATTCTATTATTCTAGTACTAGTAAGAGATAGTACAAAATTTATATGAATAATTTAATAGTTGATAGGGATAAATGGTGGTTTTAGACATGTGTAAGGTGTCCAATCATACATAGCTCTAAAAAATATGGGGTCCCAAAAATATTGGGTCCCAAATATTAAATGACACATTTTATAGGTTTTAAATATTAAATAATACACCTTACAATCATTATTATAAGATAGAGTAAATAATAAAGTATTTAACTTTTAACAATATCACCTTAATTCAAATCCTAAAATTAGTATTTTGAAATTTTATTTTTCTCTTTTTTCTCTAGTCTCTCTTTCTCCCTACACTCACTCATTTCACCCTTAAAAAAACCTCTTAATCTCAGGTAAATGTTACTTTTGCCTTTGATTTTTTTTTATTAATTACTGGCTTTGATTGTTTTATATGTAATTTAACAATAAATTTTATATAAACATAAATTCATTAATAGAGGGTCCTGTTTTCAAAAAAAACTAAAATAATAAAAAGAGTCTTCAAAATATCTAATTCACCCCTGACAGGATACTAAAAATCATAATCATGGTAGACTAGTAGTACAGAAAATTGTCATATAAACATCATTATTTTTGAAGATAATATTTTGTACCTACACGCTATATCACTTGTCATACTTCAAAAAAAATTCCTCTTTCCTTTTCTTTTTCTATCCTCCATCTAGTTTTACGAATCTCATACACTTGAATTGTTGGAACTGAAGTTCATTTCCTAAATATAGAGCAATAATTCCTTTTGTTTAGAATAATAAGTAGTAATTTACCATATAATTTTGAGATGTAAAGTTTGTCTCAATTTTGTCGAGGAACGATTTAGTAAGAAATTGACATTGAGATTTGAGGGAACCGACCATATTTCTTTATAGAGACGAGACAACAAAATGAATCAATTCAAATAGACAAACAAAATTGAGGGTAGCGGATTTATGAAGTTAGTTTTAGTAGCAGTTTATAAAGATTAATTAAAGTAGTTCACTAATATACGATTTAGGTCCCAAATTTATGCTGACAACCTTTTTTCACATGCAAATTTTAATATGCTTTCTTTTTTTTATTAAAATCGGTTTAGCCTATTAAAAATTTGTTAGGTGCATATATAGTTTGATAATGTATATAAAGATACTTTATAAAAAAAATTGATTCAAATTTTACGAAAAAATATTCTTTAAAAAATGGGATTTACTCATGTTGCTTTAACATCAAGAATTATAATATAATTTCTTCTCTACAATTTTATTATATATATATATACACACAAAACAATGTAATAGTCTTCTATACAAACAAAACAGTTGGCAACACAAAAAAAAGATCCCTAAAAATTTCTAAGATTAGGTCTCTACACCCAAATCGTTCAAATTAGTCTCCAGATTAGCCTAAATCAAACAAATAAGTCCCTAATTGAGATGATTATTGTATAACTCAAAAAAATTAATAGACAGAGAAACCAATGTCATTGCTAGCAAGTAGCAACATCAAATCTTCACTTGCTAGTTAATATTTATAATTTCAAGAACAGATTTGAACTTTTGAAAGACCCAATTAATTGTTTTGTAGTCTTTCGATCTAATTTTATCTTGGGATTCATATGAACAATTTTGGGACAATCTCATAGACTAATTTAAATGATTTTGTGAGCAAACTAGGATTAAAGCGAATCGTTTTAATAATACACATGACATCTCAACTTGACATTTAACTTGTCAAACCATCACGTCGTTAGGTTCTAATTGAATGAGTTAACGGATTGTCCTTGTTTTCACGACGTTAGACATTCCCATGAATATATTTATAGGTTTTTAAAAGTCGGAAACTAATTTATATATAATACTTACAATCACGGATAATAAATTATCGATTTCTTAAAAAAATTGAAGAGGAACTAAGTATGTGTTTGCTTTTTCAGTTGATTATGCAAAAGTACTTTATAGTGCATGTAATAATATGCTAAGTTTTTCAATTTGCATAAGTTGGTTCAAGGGAGTTTACAATTAATCTTATTTGAAAGCTGGTTTGGTAGAAGAAGGTTGAGATTTCTTTTGGGTTAAACAAACTTGGGTCTAAAACATTTTTAGTACCTTTCCAAGGGTTGTTATATGGTGGTCCTCTTGAGTTAGGGATTATCATGATTCCCTAACTTTTAACCTAGTAACAAAAAGTTCCTTTGTCTATTATATTCAAATAATATTGAGTTTATCAAATATATACTTTTAATTAAAAATATCTAAACATAATTTATGTTAAAATAAACTGAACTTATAACTAAACTTTGACCTTAACTATGCTCTTAAGTCATTTGTTAAGGTTACTAGAATTAGAAAAATAATCATAATTGTATATTATTCAGTCTCTTGAAAATACAAAAAAATTACATTTTCTAATAATTTTTATTAGGTTTTTTCTATCCTATGCAATTTTGCACGGATTAAAGATACCTAAAGTGATAAAATATTGGAGTATTTATTATAGTAGAGTATTTATTGTAATGGAGCATAAATGTAATTAAGTATTTGTTCCCAACAAAAAATATTATTATTAAACTCTTCATTTATGTAAAATTACACAGAATAAATAAATCTTTTTTATTATATTTGAAGCCTTACATAGTTTCTTAAAGACATTAGATAATAGTATTTGCAACTAAGATTTACAAGTAATAGAACAGCAAAGACATTGTTTGGTAACTAACTTATAGCTTATAGCGTATGACTTATGACTTATAGCTTGTAACTTATGGTTTATAGCTTGTAGCTTATAGCTTATGACTTGTGACTTATAATTGAGTAGAGGTGTTTGGTAAAATTAGCTTATTAGGTAGCTTATACTCCCTCCGTCTCAAAATGTAAGACCCCCTAGACCAATATTGCGAGAATTAATAAAAATGGTTAATTTAATTAAATGCATTAAATTTGTCTAATAAAAAGTATTAGTTTTCAAATTTACCCTTTCAATCTCTTTCTATCACATCACTCTCTCTTAATTAATGTTCATCAAAATTAGTTGAGTAGCAAGGGTATAATGGGAAAAAAATTAAATATGCACAAAAATTCTCAAAGGGTCCTATAAAATGGGACAAACAAAAACTCTCTAGAGGATCTTACATTTTGGGACGGAGGGAGTTTTGCTAAATGACTTAAAAGGACAAGTAATAATTATATGTAATAAATTATTTGATGGAGTAAACATGTAATAAATGACTAGAGAGTAAAATAGGAAAGAATTATTGAAAGCTACTTTTCATAAGCTATAAACTACTTGAAATAGCTTTTCATAAGTTAGCTTATAGCTTATATAAGCTATAAGTTAGTTGTTATCAAACACCTCTACTTACTCATAAGTTATAAGTTCCTAAATAAATTATAAGCTAGTTGTGCCAAACACATACTAAGAAGATGGAAGATGGAACGTGGGATTAAAGGTTAATTAATGATGAAGAAGGGGGTGGGGCAGGGGTTGTGGAGAAGAGAGGAGACAAAGGGTTTTAAGAGGTGTGGATTGTTGGCAGAGAATCACATGGATATTAGAACAATGGCATTTGCTACTCCCATGGACATGTTGTCAATTTAAGACTTTGCAATTCCTCTTTCATTCATTTCATTATGTAGTTCTACGTACAAATGTTATTAAGTGTAAAAAGTTTTTAATTTTTTTTATATTTTTAAAAAATAAAATAATACTGTACTACTATATACTACTCCAATTATGTAATGTAATGTAATTTCTCTATCATCACAATTCATTCATTATTCATTGATCTCTCCACTATGGGGATTGGGGATTTGCACTCAGCAGTATCTCCTTCTCATCACTTTCATAAATCACAACCACATCCCGCCCCGCGTGTCTCACACGCGACACCTCATTCCTCACGCCTTTACCCTTTACTTCACGGATAAAAATAGGTACAATTTAGTTTGTGAGATTATAAATTCTTAATTTAAAAATTTTATATTAGTTTTTCACTTCACAAAATTATAAATATTTTTAAATTTTTATTAAATGACATTAAAATATTAAGTGAAAAAAATTAAAATGAGTTACTTTTTTATAAAATTAAAAAAACTACTTTAAATATATTAAAATTTTAAAGATTAAAATAATTCAACTCCATAACTCATAGAATAATTTAAATTTTAGTTTATAATATTCTTTTTTATATGTGTATGGTGTTATTTTCAGATCAAAATTAAAATTTTATTTCACAAACTTGCATCAATTTTTAATATTAATTTTATTTTTTAGGTTATTGAGGTGAAATTCTAATTTTATTAAAAGTAACAACAAAATACACCTAAGTTTTATCTATTATTATTTCTCTTCATCAATCTATTTAAAAATAATATACTCATATAAAAAAGTATAATAATTATTCATGTATTGATCAGAATAATTCTTTAAACTTTTATAATACACTTTATTTTATTTTTATCTATCCAATCATAGAGTAATTATTAGAACTTGAATCGAATATAAAATAAAATTGAGACAAATATAATTAATGCTATATTTGAATTGTAAATTGAAAAATAAGCAAGAATAAGATTTTACTTAAATAAATAATTAAAAAAAAAACTGAGATAACATAATCGTTAAATACTCTCATATGTGATTAAAAAACAGGATAAACTATCACCATGTCATGATTTGTCTAGTCTCTCTCATGAAATAGGAGTGAAGTTTTTTTTCTTCTTTTTTTCCTTTTATCCGAATAATAATGCATGTGTGTGGACTCCACTTGATGTACGCGTACTTAATACAAGTTGTAACTCTGTACGATTATTATTCCCACAGTATAGTGTTGCATGTGAAGTACTACAAACTGTTGACTTTTTTGTTTTTGGTTTTATAAACTATTGACTTTGGTGGAGCAGTAATTTAGATTTTTTAGGTGAATGCCATTTTTTTTTAAAGATTAATTTCTTCTATGTATAGATATTATTAAAGTAAATTTGTCTCTTTTAAAGAAATTTTTTTTATACAACATATTTAATAAACTCAACTATATATCTAATAACTGCATGTGTGTTAAACTTTATTAATAATAAGTACTCAACATATTTTATATTTAGTTAACATCAATTTATTTTAATGCAAAATAGAGTAGTTCTATATTTGAAACCTTGCATAAATTTTGTATGTAACGCATGGTTGGTATTTAACTCATATTTTAGCAGAATAGAACAGAGTATGGTACCTTCTTTTCTTTCTTTCTTTCCTTTTTTTTTTTGTTATTCAAATTCTTTCCTTCTATTTATTTTACCATAAAAAAATGTTCTTTGAAGGTCAGTATCTATAAATTATTCCAATGCTGTAGCCTATGGACTTTTTTATTTTCTTAATTTTTTTTAAAAAAATAATTAAATGTTTAAACAGTGATTGGATACGTGCCTAATTTCGTTCCTAGTTTCATGAAACAAAAGTGGAGAGATACCTACTCTTGACTTGACCCACTAACCAACTATAATATTCGATATTTGGTAGACTGAAAACAAGCTATATACATGCACGAAAAAAAGAAAAAAATGCAAGATGCAAAAAGTTATCTATATCATTACTTAAAAAAATTGTTAAAATTTTAAAAATATAAATAATTATGTAAATTAGGCTAAAAATTTCGAAATAAATAAGACATTTGTTTTCAGAAAGTTTTTAATAATTTAGGTAATTTATAAATCGTGTTTTCATTTTTATTCGAAAAGCATCATATTCTTTGATTAATAGTACACGATTTCTAAAAGACTGTCATAATTTTAAAAATATAAATATTATGTAAATTTAGCTAGAAACTTCAAAGAGAATAATAAATTGTTATCAAAAAAGTTTCCAATAATTTGGGTTATCTAAAAATATCCTATTCTTTTTTATGTCAAAAAACACTATTCTTCAAGTGTATAATATACGATCTTTAAAAAAACTGTTACAATTTTTAAAAATTTAAAAAGTTATGTACATAAGTTAGTAACTTCAAAGTGAATAATACATTGTTTTCAAAAAGATTTCAATAATTTGGGTATTTTAAAAACACCCTGTTCATTTTTATTTTGAAAAATATCATCTTCTTCAAATGTATAGTACAAGATCTATAAAAAAAAATTGTTGCAATTTTTAAAATAAATTTTTTTTATAAATTGAGCTTGAAACTTCAAAGTGAATATAATACAATATTTTCAAAAAGTTTCAAATAATTTATGTAATTGTTAAAATATAAAAATTATTTAAATTGAGCTAGAAACTTCAAAGTGAATAATACAATATTTTCAAAAGACTTCAAAATAATCTAGGTAATTTAAAAAATGCATTTTAATTTTTATATAGAAAACACTCATTTCTATAAGTGTATAGTTAACGATCTCTAAAAAAAATTGTTGTAATTTTAAAAATTATGTAAATTGAGCTTGAAACTACAACGTGAATAGTACATTGTTTTCAGGGACGGATCCAGAAATACTTGATGAGGGGGGCGACTTTTTTTTTGTGATTGGAGAACAAAATTTAAAATGATAATAATGAGAATAATTAAGCATATAGAGAATTTATAAATTAAATTAAGAGAAAAAATTTTAAGTTTTGAGAGAAAAACAATAAGAATCGTCAAATATAAAAAAAATATTTATTAAGAGCATAAATTTAATATTTTTTCTTAAATATAACCAAATAAAAAGATTTTAACAACATTAAAATAATAATAATAATTGTTATAAAAATTACTAAAACACAACAATAATAGCTTATTATAGAAATTAAATATTAATTGTTTAAAATAAAATATTTAAATATTACTATTTACTAATATATAAAATAATATAATATTCCTTGTATGTTTATATAACTTTATAAATAGCAAAAGAAAATATATATTTAGTATAATAAAAGAGAGAAGCAATGCTGAAAGAATTTAAAAATGAGAAAAAAATAATATAGAAATTAAACAGAAGAAAAAATAATAGGAATAAGGAGAAGAAAGGGAACATAATAGGAAAAGGAGAAGAAAAGGAAAATAACAGAAAAACAAGAAGAGAATAGCCGAGCCAAGGTTCGAGCGTGAACCGCTGGGCTATGCATCAAGTTTAGGTCTTTAATGAACTATACAATATATAAGAGTTATTAATTGGGGAGGGGGCCAAACCCTCCTCGACCCCCTCTGGTCCGTCCCTGATTGTTTTCAAAAGATTTCAAATAATTTAGGTAATTTTAGAATATTTAATTTATTTTCATTTCGAAAAACACCAAAATCTTCAAGTGTGTAGTACATGGTCTCAAACAAAGTTGTTACAACTTTAAAAATATAAAAAATTATGTAAATTGAGCAAATAAAAACTTTAAAGTGATTAATACATTGTTATCATAAATAATTTAGAAAAATTAAAAATAGCCTATTCATTTTTATTAAAAAAAACACATTATTATTCAAATGTGTAGTACACGATCTCTAAAAAACTATTACAATTTTAAAAATATTAAAAATTATATAAATTGAGTTAGAAACTTCAATTAGGTGAATATTGCATTGTTTTCAGAAAGCTTTAAACAACTTAGGCAATTTAAAAAAACGCATTTTCATTTTTATTTCGAAAAACATCATATTGTTCAAGTGTATAGCATACGCTCTCTAAAAAAACTATAATAATTTTAACTATACAAAAATAATATAAATTAAGCTAGAAAATTTAAAGTGAACAATACATTATTTTCAAAATACTTCAATTAGTTTAGGTAATTTCAAAACATCCTTTCATTTTTATTTCGAAAACATCTAATTTCTCTAGAAAACTATTAAAGTTTTAAAAATATAAAAAAAAATTGCACAAATTGAGCTAGAATTTTAAAAGTGAATAAGACATTTTTCAAAAAGCTTCAAATAATTAAGGTAATTTAAAAAATCACATTTTTTTATTTAGAAAAACACCTTATTCTTCAAGAGTATAGAACACAATTTCCAAAAAAAAATTTATAATTTTAAAAATATAAATAATTATGTCAGTTGAGCTAGAAACTTCAAAGTGAACAAGATTTTGTTTTTAAAAAGCTTATAATAATTTAGGTAATTAAAATCGTATTTTTATTTTTATTCGAAAATTAAATCACCCTATTCTTCAAGTGATAGTACATGATTTCTAAAAATACTGTTACAATTTTGAAAATATAAAAAAAATATATGTAAATTGAGCTAGAAACTTCAAAGTGAATAATACATCATTTTCAAAAAGCTTCCAATAATTTGGATAATTTAAAAATATCAAATTCATTTATATTTCCAAAAACCTATCATTCAAATACACTATCTTTTAAAAAAAGTTGCAATTTTAAAAATATAAGAAACTATGTTAATTGAACTTGAAACTATAAAGTGAATAAAACATTATTTTAAGAAATATTCAAATGATTTAGTTAATTTAAAAACACAATGTTGGTCAGAAAACACTGTTTTCTTCAAGGGTATAGTACATGATCTCTAAAAAAAACTATTGCAATGTCAAAAATATCAACAATTATGTAAATTAGGTTAGAAAATTCAAAGTAAATAATACATTATTTAAAATGATCTTGAAACCTCAAAACGAATAGTACATTACTTTTATAAAGCTTCTAATAATTTAGGTAATTTAAATATCCCTTATAAGTTTTTATTTCAACAAACACCCTATTTTCCAAGTTTATTGTACGTAATCTCTAGAAAACAATTGCACTTTGAAAAATATGAAAAATTACATGAATTAAGCTAGAAATTTCAAAGTGAATAATATATTGTTTTCAAAAAGTTTCAAATAATTTAGGTAATTTAAAAACACCCTATTCATTTTTATTTAAAAAAATACCCTATACTCTTCAAGGGTATTACATGATATCTAAAAGAATTGTTGTAATTTCAAAAATATAAAAAATTATGTAAATTGACTAAGAAACTTAAAATAAATTAAGATATTATTTTTAAAAAGCTTCAAATAATTTTGATAATTCAAAAATCGTGTTTCCATTCTTATTCCGAAAAACACCCTATATTTAGCGTCTATAGAACACGACTTAAAAATAAAATTGTTGCAATTTAAAAATATAGAAAATTGACCTACAAAGTTTAAATTGAATAATACTTTGTTTCAACTTCAAATAATTTCGATAATTTATAACACATATTTTCATTTTTATTTCAAAAAATTTCCTATTCTTCGGCGTATAGTACACGATCTCTAAAAAAGCTGTCGCAATTTTAAAAATATAAAAATTATGGAAACTGAGGAAGAAACTTATATATAAATAATACATTATTTTTCAAAAAGCATCCAACAATTTAGGTGGTTTAAAAATATCCTATTCATTTTTATTTTGAAAAATACCCTTTTCTTCAACTCTATAGTACACAATCTCACAAAAATAAAATAAAATTGTGTGAATGAAGCTAAAAAATTCAAAGTGAATAATATATTATTTTAGCAAACATAAAATAATTTAGGTAATTTAAAAATAACATTTTTTATTTTTATTTCGAATAACATTATATTTTTCAAGTGTATTCTAAAATTTATCTCTAAAAAGTGTTGCATTTTGAAGAATTAAAAATTTTATGTAAACTTTGTAAGAAACTTCAAAGTGAATAATATATTATTTTCATAAAACTTAAAATAATTTAGGTCATTGAAAAGCACTTTATTCCTTTTTATCTCGAAAAACATCGTAATCTTGAAGAGTATAACATGATCTCTAAATAAACTGTTGTAATTTAAAAAGTATAAAAAATTATGTAAACTGAGCTAGAAATTTAAAAGTAAAAAATATATTGTTTTCAAAAGGCATAAATATTTTAGGTAATTTTAAAATCACTTTTTTATTTTTATTTCAAAAAAACTCCATATTATTCAAGTTTATAATACAAAATATCTAAATTAATTGTTACAATTTTAAAATATAAATAATTATGTAAATTATGCTAGAAATTTAAAAGAGAATAATACATTGTTTTCATAATTCTTCAAATAATTTTGGTAACTTGAAAACACACTATTTATTTTTATTTCAAAAAACACCATATTCTACATACATGATCTCTAAAAAACTGTTGTAATGTTAAAAAAATAAAACAATATCTAAAATGATCTTGAAACTTCAAAATAAATAGTACATTATTTTATAAAGCTTCCAACAATTGAGGAAATTTAAAATTCTCCTTATTAATTTTTATTTCAACAAACACCCTATTTTCCAAGTTTACTGTACATGAGCTCTAAAAAACTATTGCACTTTAAAAAATATAAAAAAATTACATAAATTGAGTTAAAAAGTTCAAAGTGAATAATATATTATTTTCAGAAAGTTTCAAATAATTTAGGCAATTCAAAAATCGCGTTTCCATTTTTATTCCGAAAAACACCCTATATTTAGAGTCTATAGAACACGACCTAAAAATAAAACTGTTGCAATTTAAAAATATAGAAAATTATGTAAATTGACCTACAAACTTTAAATTGAATAATACTTTGTTTCAACTTCAAATTATTTCGGTAATTTATAAAATGCGTTTTCATTTTTATTTTAACAAATATCCGATTCTTCAAGTGTATATAATATACAATCTCTAAAAAAATTTTCGCAATTTTAAAAATATAAAAATTATGAAAATTGAGGAAGAAACTTCAATATAAATAAGGCATTGTTTCCAAAAAGCTTCTGAAAATTTAGGTGGTTTAAAAGTAGCATATTTATTTTTATTTTGAAAAACATCCTATTCTTCAACTCTATAGTACACGATCTGAAAAAAATGTGTGAATTAAGCTAAAAATTTAGAAGTGAATAGTATATTATTTTTAGAAAGCATAAAATAATTTACATAATTTAAAAAATACCCTTTTTATTTTTATTTCAAAAAATACCCTATACATAATTTCTAAAATACTGTTGCATTTTGAAAAATATAAAAAAATATAGAAACTTCAAAGTGAATAATATGTTATTTTCAAAAAGTTTTTAATAATTTATGTTATTTCAAAACACCGTATTCATTTTTATTTTTATAAAAGATCCTATTCTTCAACTATATAGTACATGATCTTAAAAAATATTGCTATTTTAAAAATATAGAAAATTATGTAAATTTAGCAAGAAACTTCAACGTGAATAATACTTTGTTTTTAGCTTCAAATAATTTAGGTCATTTAAAAATTTGATTTCATTTTAATTTCGAAAATAACCCTATTCTTCAAGTGTATAGTACATGGTCTCTAAATTTTTTTTTTCAATTTTAAAAATCTAAAAAAATTTTGCATTGAGCTTGAAACTTCAAAATGAATAATACACTGTTTTCAAAAAGTTTCAAATAATTTAGGTGTTTTAAAAATATCCTATTCATTTTTATTTCGCAAAACACACTACTCTCAAAGTGTATTCTATATGATCTCTAAAAAACTGTTGCATTTTGAAGTATTTTAAAAGTATGTAAATTGAGTAAGAAATTTCAAAGTAAATAATGTATTGTTTTCATAAAGCTTCAAATAATTTAGGTAATTTAAAAACGCCCAATTTAATTTATTTCGAAAAACACCATATTCTTCAAGTATGTGTATATTACACAATTTCTAAAAAAAAACTATTGTAATTTTAAAAATATACAAATTTTTGTAATTTAAACTAGAAACTTAAAATTTAATAAGATATTGTTTTCAAAAAACATCAAATAATTTTGATAATTTTAAAATTACGTTTTCATTTTTATTTCGAAAAACTCCCTTCTATTCAAGTTTATATTACACAATATCTTAAAAAATTGTTGTAATTTTAAAAATATAAAAATTATGTAAGTTGAGCTAAAAACTTCAAAGTGAATAATACATTGTTTTCATAAACCTTCAAATAGTTTAGATATTTTAAAAACACCATATTAGTTTTTATTTAAAAAAATACTCTATTGTGCACACGATCTTTAAAAAATTATTACAATTTTAAAAATAGAAAACTTATGTAGATTGACCTAAAAACTCCAAGTGTATACTAAATTGTTTTTAAAAAAAATTCAAATAATTTAAAAAATATATTTTTATTTTTAAATCAAAACATCATATTTTTTCAAGTGTATAGTAGATGAATTTTCTTTTAGATTGAATAATACGTTATTTTTAAAAATTGTTCTAAAAAAATTGCTACAGTTTAAAAAATATAAAAATTATGTAAATTGGCCTAGAAAGTCCAAGTGTATAGTACATTGTTTTCTAGAAAAACTTCAAATAATTTAAGTAATTTAAAAAAAAAAACTCTTTGATTTTTAAATAAAAACATCATATTCTTGAAGTATACAGTACATGAATTTTTCTCTTAGATTGAAGAATACACTATTTTTTAAAAAGTTCTAAAAAAATTATTTCAATTTAAAAGATGTAAAAATTATCTAAATTGACATAGAAATTTCAAGTTTACAGTACATTATTTTTAAAAAAACTTCAAATAATTCATGTAATTAAAAAAAGATGCTTTGATTTTTAAATTAAAACATCGTATTCAACAAGTGTATAGTACATAATATTTTATTGTAGATTGAAGAATACGTTGTTTAAAATAAATATTAGTTTTTTTTGCAATTTTTAAAATATAAAAAATTATGTAAATTAACATAGAAACTTTAAGTGTATAATACTTCCTCTATTCTGAAATATTTCTCACTTTTTCCAAAAATATTTGTTCCAAAATATGTCACTTTGCAATACCAGTATAATATTTGTTATTATTTTTTCAAATCTATCATTCTTTTACTCAAAAGTAGTCATTAATAAGAAATAATATTATTGGTAGTTTCAACTTTTAAGAGAGAGATAATAATATCTTACTTACATTAACTTTTCTAGATTTTATAATAGTTAATGCTTTTCTTAATTCTTATGCATTAGTCTGAAGTGACTAATATTTTAGAATAGAGAGAGTATATTATTTCCAACAAACTTTAAATAATTTAAGTAATTGAAAAATTCCGTTTTGATTTTAAAATTAAAACATTGTATTGTTCAAATATATAATACATGATTTTTTCTTGTAGGTTGAAGAATACATTATTTACCTTAAAATACTACTCCCTTTGTCCCATAATATAAGCTCCAACTACCAAAAAATATTGTCCCATAATATAAGCTCTTACGCATAAAATTAGAATTATTTATTATGACTTTTTAACTTTCAAAGTCATCCAACCAATAAAAAATAATTGAGTTTAAATTTAATTGGTGTAACATCTCAGTAGTATAATTAATATTTCTAATTCTAATAATTTAACCATTTTTTGTGTGAAATGTTAGTTGGGACTTATATTATGGGACAGAGGGAGTATAACCGTAAGATATACCATGAATATACCTCACTAACTACGTGATTTTTCTAAAATAGTGTTTTCAACTTGCTAAGTTGTACAAAAAGAACAATTAACAAACACACAATCATGAAAAGATTCATAACTTAATTTATCAAGACATTATTTGATTGAATTTTTCTTCATTTATGATTTTGCATGTTTTTATGTATTGTTACTGTACATAATTTTTATTTAAAAAACAGTGAAAAAATGTTTACCTTGCAAAATTAAGTTAACATTAAAAAGAATGGATTAAAAGATATGATCATGTAAAAGAAGTTTAGATAATATAAAAAGATTGAGACATGATGACATTAAAGTAATTAATTTGATAAAGGGATACCAAGATATAAATTTATCTTATGAATGATATATTTGCACATTTTTTGCTCATATCCTTTTAGTTATAATATGATAGGATATGATGTTGCTTCCTAGGTGGTGTAGTTAATATCTAATAAAGATCATAAAAAGTTTTACTTATTAACTCTCTGGAAACACTTGAAAAAAGTAAAGTAAATACTACCTCAATTTTTACCGTAAATATAAGCATCTAAAAAAAAATTAATATTTTTTTTATAAGTTTTTAACATAGTAAATTTGGAATATTTATTATGAATTTTTATCCCTAATTAATAAAAATAGAAGAAACTAATTTTAAAATGAAAGTAAATTTTAAATAAGAATAAAATTAACGATTTATAATAACTTTTTAAAATATCAATATATTTTATAAATGTGAACATTTTTCTTAATCAAACCAAACATACATTAATTGATTGTTCATCTTTACCAATAAGAGTATTAGTGTTGTGAGGCACACTATAACCATATCGGGAGAAACTGAATTTGAGTCTTAAAAAACAGTAGTAGGTCATACATATATACTTTTAAAAAATATTTAGGGCTCGTTTGATTTCTCTTTTTTAAAATAGTTTTCAGTTTTTAAAAATAGAAAACTAAAAAATCCGTTTGACAAACGAGTTTTTAAAAACAATTTTTGGGAAGAGTTTTTGTTTTTCAGTATTTAAAAATCAAAATATGAAAATATCTAAAACATATTTTGGTTTTCAGTTTTTGAATTTACACACAAAATTGTATTGAAAATTCATCTCACTTTTTAAAAATTGTTTCTGAAAACTATTTTACAATACAATTTTTAAAAACTAAAAATCAAAATTGTTTCAAACAAGCCTTTAGTCTTCTTCCAATTTCATATCCCGTAGAGGCCCGGATAAGTGAGAGATATATTGCTAAAAAAAAATTTGAGATTATTACATATGTTAATATTGTTTTTCATATGTTTTTCATGAATAATTACAATATAAAATTGTCATCTTATTGTTTACTTTTCTTTTTTTTTTATTGCAAACATTTAAAATAACTAAAAATAACTATAATTTATTTTCAATATTTTATAAAATTATTGTTCTCCCTTTACAAATCAAACAAAATATAGCATTATTTTTATTCACTTCTTTCTCTTTCTTCGAACTAGACTAGACGCATACATAAAATAAAAAATTTAAACATAAAAAAATAAAATAAAATAAAATAAAAATTGTTTAGCTTTTTACCCCGATAATAAAGTAGGTAGGGAATAGCTGGAAAGATATCACATAAGTTAATAGTAATTTTTTTTTGGAACACTTATATATTAACAAAATTGTGTTGAATAAATAGTATATTACAATTAAGCAGACAAGAGTGGATCATTATATTCGTACATGAAGCCCCGAAATCAGAAAACTTTCTAGAAACATTGAGTTGTGTATTGGAGAACAAACCTGTTTGATACAAAAGGATGAAGAAGATAAAACAGTTGGGGAACATTCTAAAGCGTAGACAAAGAGCAAAAGTAAAAAAGCTAAGGAAGAAGAATTATATATAATAAAGCTCTATAGAGATGAGATGAGATATGATTTGTATATTTAAAAATATATATTTGATGAAGATGGATGGACATTTCTGTAAAGCCTGAAAGTGGCATTTGAAATTAAAGTAGAGAAACATAGAATTTAATTCAATGGGTTAATTGGAGTATTGATTCTTAATTAACATGCATACATACTGTTCTGTTCTGTTCTCTATTTTGAGGAACACGTCCTACGCAACTTGTAAAAGGTGTGGTATATTTTTATTTCTTTTATTTATATATATATATATATATATATATATATGCATGCTGTGACATGCCAAAACATGATCCTGTTAAAGGCTTGCAATTCTTTACGTGAATCGCACACTATATATGGCTCTTTAATTTCAACATTCTTCCAAATTCCCAATAGTATATAAAAAGATGCCATATTTTATATAGCTAATAAAGAAAAAATCACCGAATGCCATAACTATATGATTTAGTAAGGTTTATAATTTGATAAGACTACTCATATTGCATTTTCTGGAGATCAGAATCAGAAAAGTATAGAACATTATGATATGTGCCTAATAATTAATGAGAATTCCATTGACCTCCACCTCCTGAATTATGGAGTACTCGTATATCTTTGCTATGCTTGCAAAACTGTAAGGAATTATTTGACAAGAAACCGACCAAAATCAGATTTTTTATTTATAGTGCTTTTTATATAAATTTTTAAAAGTAAGAAATACTAAAATACAACTTCTTATAATCTTAAAATTGTTTATAGATAACAAGAAATTAAAAAAGAAACAAGATGTCCGTTAGAACACATATATATAGGCCTTTATTTGAGAATCAATGCAAATAAGAGTATTGTTTAATATAAAGATTGAATTGAATAATGTATACATTATTACATTTTATTAAGTTAAAAAGATGGCAAAAAGGGCAATAGGTAGCACTAATCCAGCAAACTTGGTTGCTCTACTTTTGAATGCGCGCGCATCTGAAAGCTGTAGGAGGAGAAATTAAGCGAGGAATCTTCTTTATTTAGCAATGCCTACTTATCTTTTTATGCTCCTCGATCTCTACCCTAAAACCATTCCATTCAAAGAAAACACACTCCTAAATTCACCTTTTCAAGGTTACCTATTATTCTTATTATTATCAATATCATAACCTCATTGCCATCATATTTCATAGGGCAACAAAAATAGGGAAACATTGTTTCCCCCAAGCAATCCATTTATTTACCTTATTTATGTTACCTTATTCGTGTAGATGTAGATAATAATAATAATAACAATAATAAAGGGAAAAGAAAATATGAATGTAACTTAGGAAAGGTAGTAAGTAATAGTATTAAGCTATATATTCGTTTTAATTAATTAATTTAACAAAAAGAGCTACAAAAAGAAAGAGGACAGCTCGAATATACACATACGTCACCCGCCAGTTATAAAATCTGGGTGGCACCGACTGGACACGTGGCGCAAAACGCGCCCATCGTCGGGTTTTCAAAAGTATTCAAACGACGCCGTTGGATCTTGTCTGCTGCCGTTGCCTATTAACGGCGTCGTTTTATGCCTTCTCAACGACGGGACCTCCGGCGGAGTAACCATCCGTATCAGCGCCAGGTTGAGTCCTGCGAAGAACGGGTGCTTCTTGACGTCAGCGGCGCCTCGTTTTGATCCGAGCCTGCGGTTCGGGTCCTTGTTCAGCAACCCGGATATTAGGTCCCGCGCGTGCATTTCAAGCGTGCTTGAGGGCGTGGCGGTAGGAAAGGTGAGAGGCTTTTTTATGATGTTGCGCAGCGTAGCCTCGTTCGATGGCCCCGCAAACGGCGTCCGGCCGTACACCAGCTCGTAGATGAATATCCCGAACGACCACCAGTCCACGGCGTTGCCATGAGAGTTCCCGGAAGCAACCTCCGGCGACACGTACTCGTGCGTTCCGACGAACGAACACGACCGTGCCTCAACCGGTTCCGCAACGAACAGCCGGCTCCGGTTAGAGTTAAGCGTTTGCACCTTTCTAGAGCGGAAAACTCCCTTGGAAAGACAAGAGAAAGGAGTTGCGTGGGATCGAGCGTAGGGTAGCTCCGATGGGAATGCAGTGTCCGGGGAACAATCAGGGGATGATTCAACGGCCGGGATTGCGTGGGAGCAAAGAGAGAGATCAAAATCAGAGAGCATGATGTGACCGTCTGATCTGACCAACACGTTTTCCGGCTTTAAATCCCTGTAGATGATTCCCAGCATGTGCAGGTACTCCAATGCCACCAGTACCTCAGCCGCGTAAAACCTGTAACCAGATCATTTTCCATTATTAAATAATTATTTGAAATAAATAAAAAGGGTGCAACAGTGAAACTTGGTTCTGATTGCTTGAATCAGAAGGTAAAACAAAACATGCAGCCCCTGATCAGGTAAAATTATCAGAGCCTATTAATGGAATTTTGCGGCCAAGTCAAATAGAATCCTAGATAATCTTAACTCTACAGTGATGAGAAGGAAGGTTACCTTGCAGAGGTGAGAGAGAAGCGTTTATGAGGGTGTCTATGACGGAGAGAGTGCAAGTCTCCACCGGAACAAAACTCCATGACAATGCAAGAGAAATGAGATGCCTCGAACTCAGCGTACAGCGTAGGGAGGAAAGGATGGTCCAGCATCTTCAGAATCTTCCTCTCCATTTCCGCTCTCTGCGACTTTTTCTTTAGCGCCACCGCCTCTTTGTCCACTACCTTCATCGCGTAGTAGCAGCCAGGATCGTCGTCGAAGTCTTCGTCGGCGGCGGCGGCATCGCGGAGCCGGCAGAGGTAGACGGTGCCGATGTCGCCGGAGCCGATGCGGCGGATGAGGTGGAAGTCGCGGAAGGTGAGGCCGGACTTGCGGCGGAAGGTAGCTGAGCGGATGGCGGAGTAGGCGAAGTCGGAGGAGCGGTGAGGCTTGATGGAAAGACTTTCCGGCGAGGAAGAAGGAAGGAGGTCAAAGGAGAGACGGCTGAAGCTGGTGCTGCAAATGCTTTCGGAGGCGCTGCTCATGGAACTTCGCTGGGTGGAATTGGGAGTATCAGAACTCATACCAGAATCACGGCTCTCAAACATGGCGTTTGAGATGAAGAAGAAGGAAAGAAGAGTTCATAGAAGTTAGAAAGATGAAGGGGAAGGGGTGAGTGAGTTGTAGACAGAGACCGTACAGTGACAGTGCTTTGAAATTGAATGAGTAGAGAGAGAGAGAGAGAGAGAAACTGATCAGAAAGTGTTTGAAGAGGACGAAGGAGGAAGGGAGTGGTTGAGGTATTTATTTGTGTTGAGAAGGAGGTAAAAATTAAAATTAAAGAAAATTAAATAAAAGGGAGGAGGGGGTTTTTGGTTTTGCTGTTAGCAGTAGCACGTGAGAGGATGGGTCTCGGCACGTGTGAAGGAGAAAGGTGGTCACGTGGCAGAGATAGCTTTTTACAGGGCTGGGCCTGAGCGTGTGGTGCAGGCTGTGAAGATTTTTTTCTGTGGAGCAGTGATGATCGGAAGCTTTTTTTTCTGTCATTTTCCTTTTCGATCAATATTATTAATTTTTATTTTTATTGATCCGAAGGAAGAATCGCAGAAAAAAGGGAGATAGAAGAATTCAGGCTCCGAATTGGCAAACGCTGCTGCACCGGTCAACCATATTTATGTCTCACCAAGCGCTAATGCATTGGCACAGATAAAACAAAAATTAAAAAAACAGACTAATTAAATAAATGTTCAAAAAATAATTGTAACATGACAAAAATGTATAAAATGCATTAAATGTTTTATCGTAAATTAAAATCACCTTCATTTCAACACTAGATAAAAGTTGTTAAGAGTTTAATCTCAATTGATTGGAATGGAACATAACAATATTTTATGATAACTGTTTTGTGCGAAATTTCTTTTTAAAAGAGTGTTTATTACTGTTGTTGATGGTGAATACCTGAAAAAACACAACAACAAAAAATAAATCTCTTTTCTCATCGTGGGGAGAGAATTCAAAATATATAGGGATTTGTGTTTTGTGGGAGAATATTTTCATCTCCATATTTTTTTTTCCTATTAATCTCAATGTTATCTTTCTATCGTAAGAAACAACGAGAAAGTATTAGAGTCTTCTTTATTTTACATTTTCTTTCATGTATATGTTTGGTATAATGAATAGGAAAAAAAAACGTAATGTTGTTCTTGGTTTATAATGAACGATAAAAAGATTTTATAAAATATTATAAATAAATTATAAGTATTTTGTTTATTTTTAATATTTGTTATATATTAAACACAAAAAATAAAATAAAATAAAGATGATAGTTTTTATATTATAATTACAATAATTACAATTGCTTATAAAAATTAAGCGTTCCAAGTAAAAAATAAAATAAAATTCAAAGTAAACAGAATATAAATATTGAATCATATTCACCCTTGCTTTATGCTTTGCATGATATTCTTTTACCCTTCATAAATATACTGGCTAGTAAACAGAAGTACATATCACTATACCTCTCCGAAAAAAAATTGGTACTAGAGATAACTATTTTTATTTAAAAATGTTTATTATTATTCCCTTTTAATTATTTTTAAAATTTAAAAATATACTTTTCGATTAGTAAAATTAATATATTAATATTATTTAAATATTTAAATAATAATGACAATAAAAAAAATGAGTAACAATATGTTCGCCCTAATACTAGAACTAGTGCTAGTATTCCCTAATCTCACATTACAACTTTGTGAAAAAAGAATAACAGTATTGTGTTAGCATACTCTCTCCATTTAATATTAGGAGTTTTGTGCAATATTGTACAGGTTAAGCTTCTTAAATGAAAAGTTTTTTATAGGAAAATTTTGAACATACATTTATTATTTATCATTATTTCTATTTTGAGATTTTTATCCCGTATAATTTGTACAGGTTAAACAAACCCTTAATATTATAACACTCTTTTCAAATATTTTTAGTGTTTCATAATCTAAAATTCCATGTAAGCTTTTAGGAATATTTATTTATTTATTTTCATGTCTTCTCTTATTAATTAATGAGCTGTTTTAAACCAATAACAAAGCGTAATTAATATATTGTTAAAAAAGAATATTAATAAATGATTTTGGTCCCTCAATCATTAATTTAGAGAAAAATTGTTATTAAATTGACTAAAAATAACGACTAATTTAAAAGAAAAACTAACGGAAGAACTAAAGTCACTCATTTTAAAAACAAAAGGACAAAAATCATCTTTTTAAAAGTTGGGGACCAAAATCGCCTAAAATACAAATAGAAATGAAAACTAGAATTAAGAAAAAAAGAAAAAGAAAAGAGAGACTTAATTATATGTTGGTAAAAAATGAAACAAATAGAAAACCAATTACAATAATTTATTTGGACAGAAACATGAAACAGATTTTTTTTTTTACTTAGCTTATCAACATAAAACAAACACATATATAAGCATAGAATTTAGGCCTACATTTGATGTAAGTTGGTAAAAGATGCAACTAGAATTGAGCAGCTGGAGAGTGAATTGATCGTAGTTTTACAAATATTGGTAATTAATATGGTTTTTGTCATATGTAAAAATGAAAGCTTTCTCCCTAGCGTAGACTAACAAGAAGAAGTTAAAAGTAACTTTGAAGCTTATGATTTTAATTAAATAATAAATAAATAAATAAATTGCTAAAAAATTTAATTCCGTTATGCCTTATATGACTCTAGTCACAACTCGGAAAGCTAGAAGCGCGCGTGGCTTCTAATTTCTTTCTATCTTCAACGGGTTGCTTATATTCCGAGAGATCTATTTAATAATACATAATCTTTTAAAAATTTATTTAACGACATTTTAAACAATTTATTTAATGATAAAATGTTGGGTCATAGAGAGAGAGATGAGAGTAATGCCTGTAGATGCAGAGACATTAGTGAGTGAGTCATAATGTTCAATTCACCCCAAAATTTCCACATACATACAACAAGAATCTAATTTCGAATGGGGGCTTCCTTAATTTAATTTAATTTAATTTATATGATATGTGAGCCAAATTATATTTATTTATTTATTTGATTTTGGAGGTATGAGTTGAGAGTAGTACTTGAGAGTGGAAAAAAAGTGGTGTGGGAACATGTGTTTGAACATAACACCAGAAATGCAATTACTAATAACAACCGTAACAGAAATATCATCAAAATTCCAAATTCAAACCTTGAACCTCTAACTCTTTTACGCCACTTGTCAATAGAGTTTATATATCAATAATTTGCGTCTATTTTTCTTTTTTCCTGATATATCTAATTTTGTTCTTTATTATATATTTATCAGAAATTTGTATTTTTGTATGATGGTGTATATATAATATATAATAGTATAATATATGTGGGGGGTGGTGACCTGACGTTGACCTGAGCTTTCAGATGAATTCAGGAGTACTAACTGCGTCTGCCTGGGAATCTTGTTTTCTCGCCCCAACAATAATTCCTACCTTTGACATTTCCACATCTTCTAATTTCTTTTTCCTTTTTTAAACTTACAATCACTTCATTATATTTAATTTAAATTAACCAAGTTAAATGCTTATATACACACACATTTGCCCACGCTTGCTCTGTCATTCTATACCATCGACACATCTTTTATAGCTGAGGAGGTCACTACTCTATAAAAAAAAAAGATGATTCCATAAATATTTTCTAATGACTAAATTCATACTATTATTTTAACATTAACAAATCTTAATTTTTCCTTTTCAACTTTGATTCATTCTAAACTCATATTTCACATAATTTAATTATTAATAACAAAGTTTGATTATGCTATCACTTATCAATAAATTATTTTGTCGCTCAAATATTTGGTCAAAGTCTGTCATTATTATTATAACATAATTGACTTTTAATAATATGGTTTTAATATAATATTTATTAAAAATGTAGCAAATATATAAATGCAACATTTTTTACATTTCAACAATATTTTTTAGAGATATCATTCGCTTCTCTAAGTCTCAGAAAAAATAGTGACACTTGATTTAGTTATCGGTGATTTGGGCTATTTGGATCGCTAGGAATCAAGTGATTTTTCAGGACGAAAATTGAAATCCGTATTCTGTGCTGGACATGGTCAAGGTCCGTTCGTAATATTGGATTAAAACTTCGTCTCCTTGTTTTTGCTACTCAATGACGGATTGGTTTCTCAATCCGTACCACTGTCTGACTCCATGATTCCGTAGGATGCATTTTGACAATTCATTTCTCCTTTGTTGTTCTGGCTTTGTGTATTTGTTTTTTCATGTCTTTTTTTGTTCCTGTCAGTGTAACCTTATTAATCCTCAGCTTGTTTTCTTGAACTATTGTATTATTTTATAAACATGTCTTATGCTTCTTTGTAATAATATCTCTTGGTTTACTAAAAAAAACAATTTGATTATGCTATCACTTATGACTAAATTATTTTGTCACTCAAATATTTGGTCAAAGTCCGACATTATTATTATAATATAATTGACTTTTAACAACATAGTCTTTATATAATATTTATTAAAAATATGACAAATATATAAATGCAACATTTTTTACATTTCAACAATACTTTTTACACTTTAATAATATTTTTTAAAATATTACTAAAAATTAATTGACATATTGTATTATATACATCAGTCATTTTAGTAGAAATTTCTCTGAAACCATTTACTTGGTAAATTGATTCATGGTAAACTTGTTGATCTGATATTGAGGTTAGCATATCATGTATTAATAATGTGCGATATTAAAAAAGTAAGGCAGCTAGATATAAATAATATAATAATATGTCACCATTGGCAGATTAATTAAGTTGTGGTGGCTGAAGCTGTTTGATGAAGATTGCACAAATGCTGAAAAGATGATAAGTTGTGTAATAATTTTGTGGCCCTGTTTTCTTTAATAAATTTTTTTTTTTTGGTATTTTTTGTGATGATGATAACTGATAAGTAACAAATAATTCTAGGAATGTCCTCGTGATTTGTCTCAGAATTTTTTTTTTTCACCAGAAAAAAAAAATTCTATTTTGCTTGACACCAGCATACATATAAAAGAGATTTGATTGTGCGCGCATGATTTTTCGATATCAATATACGTCCATAATTATGAAATATATATATATACACGTCCATAATTGATATTTAGTTTTTGTCAAGAAACAAGTTTCCTATTTAATTAGGTGATGTATATATTTAGTACAAAGAGATACATTTGATATAAACATGATTAGATATATAAAACCGATTTATTGATTTTTTTTTTCAAAACAAGGGAATATATTACATCAAAATAGCACATTAAGAAAATATATGGAATCTAATTTAAATTTAATAATAATTAAGAACTAGATAAATGTTATTTAGTGTTCTTAATATACTTTTTAAGGAGTCAAATGTAGTTATAAAAAATGTTAGAAATTTTTTTTTTGTATTTTTAAAAAAACGAAATAATATGTACTTATAATTATTTTTTTAGATTGCGTTGAATTAGGCTTAAATCAGAAAACACTCAATTAAAATACACGTGCAAATGCAATTAGTTGATTAGCTAAGTTCATACTACTATACTAGTACATTGTTTTGGACAAAGATGACATTATTAATTAGTTGTTAATTGAGCAAATTGAGGTTTAATTTGATGAGAATGATGCAAGTTGGTTTGAGTACACAGAAATGACAAAAATTAATGAATTTGATGATGTTATTAAATATGTAATGCATTTAGTTTATGGAAAGCAACGTAGAGAACAGAAAGTGGACAGATTAGATTGATACTAAATATCCACATGATGATGGCCAAACAAAACAAATGCATGCATGGCATGTTATGTTGATTGCAAATTCATTGGGTCCCAATGAAAACAACAATTCTTAAAAAAGCTACATGATTTTTGAATTATTTGACACACATGACATGAGCACTACTCATCCTTTTAATTTGTTGGAAGTGGATTGCAAGAAGAAATTGATATTGCAATGGGAGTTAGGGACACATTTCAACAAGGACGTTGATGTAATCGTAGAGATATATCATAATTTCGGTGGAAGAATGAAGGTTCGAGTATTAAAGAAAACATTACACAGTTATAGGTTAAGAAAATCGGTCACAAAATTTATTTATTCAGTCGCTTAACTAAATTAACGATCAAATCAGCGACAAATAATTAACTACGTGATATAAACTGTTATAGTCTTGTTTTTATCGCTAAATTAATTTGTTATGAGAATGTTAATTGAAAAGATAAACGTAATTATGCACGAGAGATTAGTATTTGAATATGATAATAGGGTTGGAACACAGACGCGAAAACGAAGAGGGACCCATGATTGAATAGGGTTGGGAATTTGTGTTTTGGTAAAGAGGAGCAAAAAGTGCATCAATTGTTGGTGGTATGGGTCCATGCCGTTTTCTTTAAAAGGGAACCCAAAAAAAACTCAGTATTTATGAACCTTGTTTGCTTGTGAGAGTCCATCACAAAATTAAATTTGAACCACCATCCAATTAATTCAATTTGCAAATTAGTACCAAACTTCTACTATTTACTCACGTGACCAGAAACCCACGCACAAGCACAAGCACAATCAATGGGTTCTCATTTTCACCAAATGTGTGCTTCAAATCACTACTACTTTTGAAGTGATTAAACCATAGTTTTATGTGGATGACACTATTTTTATGTATTTGGGTTGAATTTTGTATAACCAAAATTATGGTTAAAAGAAACTTATTACTGTTTTTTTTCTCTAACAAAATTAATTATGTGTGAAACATCTCGATCATGAGCCTCGATCGTTTTAAAAGTACTTAACAGTGCTCTATAGAATTATTTACTGATATAGAAAATTTGGACGATTCAGCATTAATATTTTAAGTGTGTTTTTGGAGAATTCTTTTGAAAAAAGAATAATTTTAGAAGATTATACGATAAGTTTATTTGATTAACAATTTTATATTAGAAATGCCAGGTTATATAAAAACAATTCTGTAAGAAGTTGTGTTTAGACTTTAGATACTGTAACAGGGTTTTTTTATATTGGAAACGTGTGTTTGTAGTGAAAAACAAAAAATTACGCCAAAAAGAAGGTTCTACATACCAACCACTATATGTAAATAATTTTCCAACGAAAACTAAAATTTCATATGCGACAACCATCTAACAATATTCACAAACCAATTTTTCTTTTTTAACAAAATCCGACACAATTAATAAATAATTAGATTCTTTAAATATGTTGACAAAAGTTCGAAAAGATTTTGTTAACCGAGATTGTATCGTGCCTATTAAAAAAAAAAACAACTGAGGTTGTATCACTTTAGTGAATGCCCCATGGGTCTTGATGCACATAAAAAAACCGATTTTTTTAATATAAAAATGTAAATATTTTTAAAGAAAATTAAAAACACTCTTTAATGCATATTTTATTAGTAAGTTGAAAGTGTATAATTTTTAGTTTAATAAATGTTGTAAAGATACTAGTTAACAAAAATTTTAATAGTGGGAGTAATAGGAACCAATAATTGAATTGGTTAATAATTTCATGATGTAAATATTGTGTGAAGGGTAGACAATATGATCTACTAGCTGACAAAATTGTAGGGTATATATCCACTAATAGATCTCATTTAGCAAAACTAAAGATTACAACTCAATACTAGCTAGCTAGTAACCCAATATGGCTCAAAATTCTAAAACCATAGATTTTATGTACAAATAATTAATTATGACAATTATAATTAGACACTCCAAATCTTGATCTTTAATCTTATTTCCACTTATAAGAGGGTTGTGGGGCAAAGTATAACTGATGATCACTTGTTGTTTCAGAGTTTGTCATGTTCTGAGGTTTTGAATTTTGATGAGTTACTGTTACTGACATTCAATAATTGAGTTTTATTCATGAAAAATAGTACTACTAATCTATTAACCTCAGACCTCAAATAATGAGTGAGTATCTGGCATGCAATGTGTAACATGTGCACACCACTTATTATTTTTATTAATTTCATTCATTTATTCATTTATTCTGATCCATCCATTCTCAACATATATAATAAATATAATTACTTCAAATCATGCATCTCTGTTTTCTATTACTACAGAGGAGATCATCAATTCACTGTTTATTAATTTGTTTGTGTCTATATACTGTGCCATCCTTAATAATAATTTAGTAATTAACACAACATTTTATTGAAGATGAAAATTCACTATACATGGAAACTCAGGGAATGCTCAATCCGATTACAAAATTCCCATTGTTCTGCATATAACAGAGAAATGTAGAACTAATTTATTTACTTTGTAGTTGGCTCATTAAAAAATGGTTAAGAAACCAAAATAAAACTTTGAGTAGAGTATAGAAAGCAAAAGTGTGTTTATGCTAAATTAAATTAAATAAACACAAATGAAAATGTTGTACCTCAAGTGTGAATATGTGAAGGTCAAGTTGCATTCGTAAAGGCACCTGGACGCAAATCCCGGGTTAAAAGAGATCTTTGGTGAAACATATATCATAGTATCATATATTTTGTTACATTCCTAAGACTTCATATTTATAATTAATCTAAATCTATTTCGATAATAGAAAACAAAATGGAAATTGACATATGGATACATGGGCTCTTGTGCACTACTACCAATTTCAGAATGATCTCAGATTGAAGTGTTCTAGAATTGGAGTTGCTTGATATTGTACCCTAAATTCGAATCCTAGCTACCATTATGTATGTTGACTTGTTTCTTTTGAGATGGAAAGAATGTTGTGCTATTTCAAAGTCAAAAACTTACTGAAATCATACTAAATTTAACTTAAACTCAGTTACGTTATAGCTTAGTATATAAATCAAGGAATTATATCAAATCCAAATTGAGCCAACCTTGATGGACTCAACTATCTTAGTCTTAATTAGTACACTTCTCATGCTTAGATTCTTTTTTTTTTTTTGTTCTAATAAGCTCTCATGCTTTGATAATGACTATTATATTGATTTAGCCCCTTTTAATTGAATACATATATAATTGTCAAAATACATTCGAATCCAATTAGTACCTATATCTTAACACAGACACTTGCATGTTTGGTATCTATGTTTTTTTTTTTCTGTTTTTTATAAATAATTATCACAGTATTTTGTTTTCTAAAATTTATATAAGAAACACAAGAAAAAAAAAAAAGTCTTGTTTCCCGTGTTAAGAAATAGAACACCCATTTACTTTAGGCTTTGGAGTTGCTCTTATTTTGATAAATCTTGCCAAGTTACCATATTATACCCGGAAAAAAAAAAACTTTGCATCCTCTTTTCCCCTACACAAAAATAAATAAATAAATAAATAGAAGGTTCAAAATAAGATACTCAAAACGCAATTATTCAAGTAGTCTATAAAGAAATAGAACTAGTTTCCATGAAGATTATAAAATTTAGAGAATATTGAGATTGAGAAATTATAATTAAAAAAAAGGGATTATTGGAAAGAAATATGATATGATTTAAGAGAGTGATTAAAAACAAAAGAGGCAGCAATATTCCCGCTGTATTGATGGGCCGACAATGAGACAAAATGTGTCACTTAGATAGCAACTCATCCTCTCTACGTAACATTACATTACTATTTTGCCGTTATACAATGCATTATAATTGCACGATACTATTTTATTCAATTTTATTTATTTCTTTCTTTCATACTTTTATAAGTAATACTACTAGTTATTAGTACTATTATTATTATGAAATAAATGTGAAACCATTTTAAAGTTTTATTGACCAACAACCAAACATCGACATAACTTGCATACTGAAGATATGTATTCTTTATGCAGAAATTTCAGCAAATGTCAATATTATAAAAAAATATTTCTGGTAAAGTGATAGATATAATCTGTGATCCATTTTATTCTGAAGTAAAATATAATAAATATTGAGCTTTGAAGCTAATGTTCATCCTACATTCTCCCAATATTTTCTGGCAAACATATATATGTATGTATGTACATGTGAGTTTATCAAGTATGTTTTGTTAAAAAGAAAGATGAAAAAAATAGAGTATTAAATGTTACGATTAAAAAATTAAATTGTTATTTTTCGATGAATTAAGTGGGTAGTACTTTAGTGGACCAAAGTGAGGACTTTAATTGCAATTTACAAAGGCAAGGCCATTTCAAGGTTTAAAGCAAGCAGGAATGCCTCGGAGATTTTGGGAGCCTTGTACGAAAATAAAAAATAGGGCCCTAACTTAAATAAGATAAATATATATCCACTTTATTAAATTAATTTAAAATCTTAGTAATAAGGGTTGATTGGAAAAAGAGATATTAAAGCAAAATTAAGTTTGAAAAAGGTTAATTACGCGTTAAATGAAGGCTGCTTAAATTAATTTTTTTTGTAAAGGCAGCAAATAGGCTAATGGATTGGGCTCCTCAAAATTGAGAGCCCTGTTCTGAGGAGCCTAAACAACATGCCGATAGGAAGCAAGCATTTGAGACCTGGTCTCTTTAAAATTAATAATAACAATTATTTAAAATTATTTTAATTTGATTAGAGGTATAGTATCTTTCATGCTTGGTCAGAAAAAAAGAAAAAGAAAAGAAAAAAAATGACGTAAAAAATGGATTATTAGGTGGATCAAACACAAGCAAAGGTAGCTAAAAGAAGAAAGCGTAGAAGGACTAAACTTGATGTGTAGGTTAGGATCTGAGAGTACCCGCTTTTCTTTCACAAACAAAGGTCACCTATCTACAAAAGAAAGAAAGAAAATACGGGTAAGAAGTACAAAATATAATCATATTACTAATAAGTTTTTCAAATTTACAAGTCATAGCCACATGCCCACCTATCCTGGCTATAAAATAGGTCCACCCCTTAATAAAAAGGATCTCATTCATTTAAATTTTAAGATTAAAAACGAATTATCCAATTCAACATTAAAGAAAAAAGATTGGTCCAATGAAATAAATTGACAAGTCAGCTAAAAAGAGAATAAACTTATTTTTTGTTTTTGTGCATTAACCCGCAACCAAAGATTAATTTTTTTTTACACTAAAAAATCACTTAAATAGATATTATCATCTTTTTCAACACTAAAAGATCGCTAAAATAGATATTATCTCTCAATAGAAACTTTTCCAGAGGGATATAAATGTTAAAGGTCTATCTTCCTATATGTACTTGTGGGTTGTGGCTTTCCTTCCTAGCTTTTGTCAATTACCGTAGAGCCAGACCCAAGACCCCGTTAAAAAAAATACCATGGTCCAGATTTTCTTGTGCAATATCATAAATAAATAAACTGCATTAATGTATACGGTGTAACATTTTTAAGCTAGGCTTGGGATCTCTACCTTCTGGCTTCTGCACAACTTGGAAAGCGACTGAACGAGACAAAAAGCAAATGGCCTGTGCACCCAAAAAGAAGAGCTTGAAAAGTGAACCATTATAGGGAGGCATGATTGACGTTGTACAAGAAAAGTAGCAACAAACGAAAGTGTCCCTCATTAAAAATAAAAATGTTTTTAACACACCCCACCATAGTATAAAATTTTGCATACCATTTTATAGTAGAAAATGAGCTACAACTAGAAAATACACAGTCGTCTCATTCCCTAACCTCTACTCTCTAGTAGTGATCACACAAATGTAACAGTAACACAGGAAGTGGTATGCATAACCGGTCCAGTTCAACTTAAACCGCAAAAATCAAACCCAGAAAAAGCACAAAGCGATGCATGGTATTAATAAATGCTTGATTCTTGATGTTGAAGAGTTAGTAAATTTGAAATATGCTAGGAATACACTGTAGCAAAAGTTTGCAGCATTGCAGTGAAGTAATAACTATCAGAAGTATCTATGACCTGAAAGGAGCAATCTAAGAAAAATAAATAAAATTTAGGCAACCATAATTACAGTACTAAATAATTAAAAGTTCTTGGTTAGTTTTCTTAACCAAGAAATATGCAAAATAGGATTTATTGCCATTGTCTAAGAGAATCATGGCTCAATTGTTGAAGCAACATCATCAAGAGTTAGCAAAACCTTGGAAATGAATCCTTCATAGGGCTGTCATATAGAGTAAATAATGCAGCTTTCCCTACATATCAACTGAATCAAAGTTTATTGATCTGTCTTCAAAACCGTAGTCTGATTGGTGAAGCCTGCTCCTGGCCAATCTGCTCATCATAGCAAGACCTAATACAAAGACAGAAGGGATCCACTATAGTCATCTCCAACCGTATAAAAAACCATTAAACTCTTTGAAAATCCTATGAAATGCAGGTCTCAGATCAGCTAAGTACGTAAAATTGTGAGACACGTGACTGGCAAATTTGAAAAAATATACTCATGGCATAACAGTAAAACATGAGAGAGGGGGTGGTTTTGGCGGGGGGGGGGGGAATAACAATCTAAAGATCGCTCAATCACATACTGATTCGGGGAATACTTCATTGTGGCCATTGAAATTAATGCATTGTTCAGAGACACATGCAGCATCGAGATAATTTTTATTTTCTTTCTCTTAGTTATTAACTTAAAATTAAATTAAGCAATCTTAAAAACAAGAGAATTGGAAATGAAGGAGAGAAAAGCACTCGAAGGGCATAAATGAATCTATGCTCTAAAGTCATTGTGATTTGCATAATCACTGTGCACATGAAGGTTAAGCAAAACAATACCTTCAATCATCTTGTAAAGCGACGACCACCATCCATCTGAGGATACTTGGTGCCGGTCTAAAGACTCCTCAATTTCTTTATCATGCTTCCTTTCCAAAACCCCCTGCAAAGTTATAATAGCATCTTTTGTCTTCTTGAGAATACTGTTCTCATCTTCTAACTCCAATCGTTGTAGGTCATTCTGGGATGAGGTGAGACTGACAGCAAGAGCAAATTGGGCTGCAGCAGCCCACCGAGAAGAAGCCAGCCATTTTCTCTGGCCATCTAGATGCTTGTTTTCTTCTCTTTCTGATTTATCCCCACCAAGTGCTAAACTGCGTAAGTATTGGGCATTTGCGGCTCCCGTACTTTGCACCATCCTAGAGAAAGCACTACCTTCATTTGACAGCAGCTCCTCAGGGGTATCATATTCAAGAACCTTAAAATAAAATAAATAAAGAAATATAAAAAAATAAAAAACAAACTAGCATTAATAGAGCAATGAACAAACCAATATCAAGTTAGGGGTTTCTAGTCAACTCAAAGGCTATCTGCATGGATGACTTGTCCAAAATCAAAATTTCCTGACTAAAAACTTCAAAATTCATATTGAGGTTTTGCTAACTATTTGCCTTAAGTAAACTTGAAAGAAAATCACAAAACATAAAGTATTTAATAAAAATCTAACATTTAAGCCATCAAATATCTCGAGTGTCATTTCATCCATCTAGATATTGAATCAAAAGATTTACTCTATCATGCCAATGAAATACACCATATTCACAGTAAAGATTACAGTAGAAAGGGCTATTTAATGTGTTAACTTAGTAAAACTTACACCAGTGGCAAAGGATTTTAACCATATCATATTATGAGTTAGTCACCTCCATGGTTTGAATATTGAGTACATACCTTACCACCATCGAGCAAAAGAATCCGATCACAGTCAATAATGGTGTTAAGCCGATGAGCGATAATGAGCATTGTACAGGATTTGAATTCCTCTCGAATTGTTTTCTGTATGAGTGCATCTGTTCTAACATCAACTGCTGCAGTTGCCTCATCAAGTACTAATATCTTTGATCTCCGCAATAAAGCCCGGGCAAGACTCAACAGCTGTCTCTGTCCAACACTGAAGTTCTCACCTGCTTCAGATACCTTAATACAGCACACTTTCATTAATGAAAATTGGCTTCAACAACTTTTATCTCAAATAAATACAGGAGAATTCACACTTACTTCTAAAGTTTATCCATAATAGTGCGAATATTTTCACCTCTAAAACTATGTCTTAAACAACTAGTAAAGAATAACATGACATCATTTTATTCAATATTTTCAATATGAAAGTCATATCTAGCAAAGTAACCACTTATCATTTACCTCAGCATCCAGCCCCAAAGAACTCCTCCGTATGACATCCTTCAAATGGGCCCTCTCCAGAGCCTCCCACAGGTCAGCATCATTGTGTTCATTGAATGGATCAAGATTAAATCTGACAGTTCCTATAAAGGATATATAAGATGAGCTTAGAAAAATTACAATTTGACATTATTTGATTTTTATATTTAATTACGTAAAAGACATCAATTGAGAACCAGAGCATTTTCAACCATGGTGTGGTCAAGTAGTCACCGAACAATAAGGTGTTGGTGTTTTCAGTTGTATAGTAGTTTTTAATTAACTTTCATGCAAATATGATTATAGTTAGTCTTAATCATTTTCTAATTGGATTCAATCTCTTGTCAAATGGTTACAAGGTACTTTCCAATGGTACACAATGATGTAATCATGAGTGAAGAAATCATTCGTATAATTATTCATGGAATCATGGTGATAAAAGTTTATCATTCTTCAATGTTAATATCTATGTGCATGTTTAGAGTGTATAAATCGAGTTTTGTTTGAACATGACATGTTTGGCAAAAATCACCCTGAATTATATTTTAACGTGATTTTAGGTTCCAAACAATGGTTTGAGCAAATTTAAAAAAATCTCTTACTAGCCAGACCAAATCATAGTTTGGAAACTGTTGCTTTCTAATTAGACCATATCATGGTTTGCAAACTATAAACCAAACACAGCCGATATGTCCTTGCCACAATTAAATTGAAGTTGAAACCACTGACTACTATTACTAATATTTTTTTTATAAGCGAAAACATTTACTACTATGGTTTGAGTTTAATTTTGTCTAATATCATCACATTAATTTAAAACTGTATAAACATATTTAATTTTGTCCAAAAATAACTTGCAAAATGGTATACATATAAACAATCAATTGAAAATTATTTCCCCTATAGCCATAGACTAAAATATAATGGAACAAAATTATATCTTAAATACCTGAAAAGAGAACAGGAGATTGTGGTATAATGCCGAGAACTTTACGTAAATCAGCCAGGCCGAACTTGGCAATATCATAGTCATCAATCAATATTCTTCCTCTTTCCAATTCAACGATTCTAAACAAAGCATTGAGCATGCTGGATTTTCCCGCGCCTGTCCTGCCAACAATGCCAACTTTATCACTGGGGAAAATTGTGAAAGAAATGCCATGCAGAACAGGAGGGAGTTCTGGCCTGTATCGAAGAACAACATCTTCGAATCTGATTGAACCTGAGGAGGGCCACCCAGGAGGAGGACGATTATCCTCCATGATAGGAGGAGCCTCCGAAGGCAAATCTACATAAGTGCCAACCCGTTCAACTGCATTTAAACTGTTCTCGGCCATACTCGCAAGCCTAAGTACACCAGTGAGCAAACTGGTAATGTTCAAAGCATAAGTGAGTAGTAAACCCATGGTGGACGCAAATTCTTGCTGGTTCTCTGCCCTCCCGTTCTGCATCACTGCAAATGTCGCAGTAAGCCATATCATGAGCCCTCCCAGAGTTTCCAATCGAATTCCCAGCCATCGGTTTCCACTCATGTTCACCAGTGTGAACCGTATGTTGTTGTCCATTGATTTCCCATTTATATCTGCCATTCGATCGTATGCTTTGTAGGCACGAATTGTTGATAGACCATTCAGTGCTTCTCCAAATTGCGCATAAACAGGAGATCTGCTAATCGAATCCAATCGCTTGACTTCACGTGCTGTGCTCTGAAAGAGCAAAATAAACAGGAACATAGTGAGCTACATTACAAATGTTTTGGGTTTAAAAAAAAAATGAATGGAAGCGATGCAATGTTCTACCTGATAGTATAGATATGCTACGTAAAACAACACCAGTAATGGCATAATTGCCCACAAGGACATTGTGCTGACGATCCCAATGAGGATGAATGTTGAAAGAAGCTGCGACACTTGACCAAGAAACATATTCATAAATGGAGCAACATTACGATCAATGTCTCCTAGATCCTTCGCAAACCTGTTGATAATCCTTCCAAGAGGATTTGTATGGAAAAAAAGCATGGGAGCTCGTAGTATGGAGTGAAGCATGGCCTCATGCAGCCTTCTGGCAGCATAAAGACTTGATATGATTAACCAATAAGAATTTGTTAAAGTCACCAGAACCTGAAACAGAACATAATAGCGATATTTCCAAATTAATATCTTTCCTTGGATAACATTCAACAAAATGCAGGCTGCAACCCAGCAAATAGAGAGAGAGAAAAGTTTCAGCAAAATGACTTGTGCAAAACAAGTACACGACATGATTCTACATGACATTTGATAAGAGAACCATACCTGGCAAAACGATAGAGCTGCATATATCAAATTGTAGAAGCCAGGATTATAACCCTCTAAAGCACTCTGATCAGTCCAATGGCTTAACCATGTGCTACTTGACACTCGTAACACTTCTGTTAAGACATAGCAGGCAAAGAGTATTACAACCACCCATAAGCCTCCTAATGCATTCTTGTACCTAGAAGGAACCCCAAGACAATAAGATTAAAGATCATATACACAGAGAAGAGCAAGTCGAAAAGGAAACACCAAGAAGAGGTTTGCACCACATTCCAATTTCTAGTAAGGATTATATGTGAAAATGGCATTAAAGTGAGGAAAATGATTCATTCCACAATATGAATGCTGTAAAGGTGCACATGTGAGCACATTTGTGTTTTGTGTGGGGAGTCATCATCCAGTTTGTTATTACAGCAAATTGTTGCAAACAACTAAATTCAATTGATATGATACTAATTCAAGTAATCTTGTTACCTCACTAGAACATCCCAACTGACAACACCTGTTTCCCGTTCTTCCTGTTTAATAAGGACAGATTTTCCTTCTTTTGGTTTACTTGCTCCCTTTGCATTATCATTAACTTCTCCATTGGCCACTGGTTTCGAAGAGGACTTCTGATCAGTCATTTCAACATCTACCTTTTCCTCTTCATACTCCTCCATTTTTCCCGCATTTTCCATAAGCTTTTGGAACAATGGTCCATGATTAGAGAGTTCCTCAAAAGTTCCCTCCTCCTTCACCATACCTTCATGCACCAAAATGATTCTATCAACCTGTGAAAGGAAATGCAGCTGATTTGTAACAAGAACTCGGGTCTTCCCTCTCAATTCCCCCTTGACGCATTTATCAAAAACCTGAGATGTAATGAGGTTCAAATTAGACATTATTAAGATTGGTGGTCAAATTTCAACATCTAACAACTTAAAACGAGATATTTCCATATTCAGCAAACAGCAATAATCAAAAGAATCAAAACCGAGTGGGAAAATTACATACAGCATTCAGTATCTTTCAGAATGCGATCATGAAAATCTTACCAGCAGAATAGACCCCATTGCATATTTTTTGTCTTTTGCATTACACTTATAAATGCCAGCTATTAGCAGTACAAATATATGTAAAAGAAAATATGTCTGGGGAAAACAACTGCTACCACAAACTCCGACGCAGAAAAGCACTAGAAATCACAAATTTAATCACACACTACTATGTATGTACATTAATGCAAATGAAAAAAGTGCCAGATCCCATGTAGACAAATTAATCAGAAAAGAATTAGTCATAAATAATTTACACCGACGATGTATAAGTTTTTCACCAAAACATTACCATAGACAGCATATATTTACTTTTTGAATTAGAAAACCAAAGCAACAGAAATAACAGGAGGTCTTTAAAGAGGAATAAGGGATGAAGGTAACCTGTCTAGCCACATGTGCATCCAAAGCACTTAGGGGGTCATCAAAGATGTACACATCGGAATTCGAGTAGACAGATCTAGCCATGGACACTCTTTGCTTCTGGCCACCACTGATGTTCACCCCTCTTTCACCGATTTCAGTAAGATCACCACCCTATTAATTGAGCATGTGAAGAAAGAATGAAGCAAGAACCACCAACTTCTAAATCTAAGAATTGAATTCAACACTCAATTATCTCTCTTAATTATGTAACACTAGTATATACTCACAGGCAGTAACTCAAGGTCATGCTGCAGTTCAGTGACATCTATTGCCCTTTCATATCTTACTGGGTCAAACGCAGAACCAAACAAGACGTTATCCCGTACCTGAAGAAATAAAATTTATAAACAACATCCGAGTATTAAATAAACATTATAAAGATCAAATGACAAATAGGTAAAACTGTTACGATGTTGGAATTAAAAGAACCCTACTAATTATATAATATAATATAATATAACATAATATAATATAATATAAAGGATATTGATCTAATGACAAACAGAACCAAATTCACAATTTTGTGCATTAACAAACTATTAATTATATAATAATGTAATTAGTGTTAATGGTGGAGACTGTCAAGTTCAGCATAAAAGATTAACTTACTGCACAACCACAAAAAACTGTTAAAGTATATTTAACACATATTAACATTTGCAAATAGTAGATACTTAAATTAAGGATACCTTACTTAGGTGCTTTAATTGATTCTTTGTACACTAATATTTAATTATAAATACACAAGTGAGTCGACATCTAAGATACACAGCATTAATATATTCATCCCCATAAAAACCTTTCAACTCCTCTACTCTAGTAATTTCCTAAGTTCTATTACATAACGAAAGAAAGATGTTAAAGTCAAATTTTCTAAAAACAAAAAGAGGTGGTTTCCCACTTCAACTTGTTGGAATTAAAAACTAAAGGAAATTATAAAAAATAGAGCATAGTAAAATCTGTTCAATTACATCTGGAAATGCATAAGATCTCTTGAACAAAATTTTAAAGATATTATGTATACAGACACTTCTCCAAGTCTATTGTTATTTAAATATGCAAGACATTTTCAAATGCAAAGGTTATTATGAAGAGAGTACAGAAACAAGGAAAGTCTTTGTGACCACTTGTAATGCATCTAATGTAAAGGTTATGAGTCATTTGTTAGTTGGGTATTCGTACAAATAGAGGCATATGATTAGCAATTTCGTATTCACCACTTTTAGAGTGTGCTTACTTGGAATTGGAATGCATCAAAAGAAAAGGTTATGAGTCACTTGTTGGTTACCTATTATTACATTAAATAGGGGTTTACTTTCAGCAATCAGCAATTCGTATTCAGCATTTTTAGAGCCTGTTTAGTGCATTCCTGTTTACATTCAATTAGAAATTGATTGAACCTAACCCCACCCCATAAGCTAGCTCAAAGGGAAAGAACTGCTCAAAACTTAACAAAACTACTTGAGTCATATTCCAAGTTGACGTGGGGTCGTAACATATTCCAACTTAGTTTCTATCACAATGTCTTACGGTCTTCTTTCTCATGTAAAAAGTTATGAATCACTCTAAATAGAATATATTATTAACTTACTGTTGCATTAAAAATCCACGAAACTTGGGGTACATATGCAACTGTTCCTCTCAAAATGACAGTTGAATCTGCAACCGAAGGAAGTTCTCCGAGCATTGCAGATATAAGTGATGTCTTCCCTTCTCCTGTACTGCCAACAACAGCAACTAGGCTACCAACAGGTACATCCAAATTTATATTTGACAATGTGGGCTTCTCTGCCTGAATAAAGAAAAACTAACTCAGATTTTTCTGGATAATACAAAAGCAAGAAACTTCACAATTCCTAATGTTATTAAATTGTTGATGACCATAAGATGCTTCTGGAATGATATAATTTTAATACAACAGTAGGTAACATGCAATCAATTTCAATTCTGCCGTAACATAATAAAAAAACCATGAGAGAAAGCAAACAGGTGAAACAAGATACAAGCATAAAAATCTTCTTTTCCAGAATGAGGACACTGGCAAACATATTTCCTTATGTAAGTACATCTATATGTGTATGATGAAAAATATGCAAGCATAGGAGATAAAAAGATTATGGACCTTTGCATCCCAAGAAAAGTACCCATCCTTGATCGAGATGGCTGGTAACGTTGGGTCAAGAGGTGGATTTGGAAGAAGTATTCTCTCTTCAGCTAAAAGTAACTCCTCCAAACGCTTCAAGGATACATTTGCATTAACCGCCTTCAAAGCAAAAGAAGAATTATGCTAACGTTAACTCCATCCATCTACATTAGTGCAGTATTAATTCAAATTACACTTATCAAGAAGACAACAATGAAACTACGAAAGTTTTTCTTTTCTCTCTTTTTTTGGCCATTATAAACTAAACAAGTCTCTGGTTATGTTGCTTACCAAATGAATTCAAAATTAAATAAATAAAACACCAAATACAAGAAAGGAGAGAGTACAAAAACATAGCATAAGCCATCCTGATGCAAAATCAAAAAAACAGGAGAATAACCTGAGTAATAATATTGGGAAGCATGAAGAGGGGAAATCGAAGCACAGCAAACAGAGAAAGTGATGTGAAAGCTCTTGCAGGTGTCAGATCCCCCCCAAGCAAGGTGAACACTCCAAACGAAATGACGGTTACAACAACTGGTATGCTATTCAGCATAAATCCATTCAACTGCCAAAAAGAATCAAATAAATACAGGGCTGGCGTCAAGAAGCAATATCAGGAAAAAACATATCTAATGGTTTTCATTATCAACATTTGCCTTCCATGCTCAACAATTATATTTCAAGAAATTCTGATCGTAGAAAACTATCAATCAAGAATAATTCAGCACTTCAATCATCAGTAGTTTAATTTGTGGTCTGTGTGAAGGGGTCTATTAGACCTCTCAAGTCTCAACGAGATTTTATTTTATTTACAAAGGAATGGGAGAGGCAAAGTAATTTCTTTACAAAACTGGAATGCTAAGTGATTAAATAAATATCCTTCTTTCTTTAGAAAACATCCATCTATCATAAATCACATGTTACTTTTGTCCTTCCTTCCTGTTGTCTTTCCTCCCTGTTGAATGATCAAAGTCATCAAGTACATTAATGGCCTAGTCAAGTTTGACTTGGAGGAGAAAGATTTAGAAGTAGGTGCCCCTCTGTCCATCATACTCTTTAAGTCATGGTCTATCACAACAGTGTCTATGTCAATTCCGTAATATAGTTGCTTACAATTTGAAGGAACTTTCAATGTTGTGAGTGATGTTCATTTGAATAGGAGCCTACAATTTTAGATCTTATCTGTTTACAATTTACCAAACTTCATCATCAAGGCATGAAGAAACCAATATTACCGTGGAATGAACATGGTTTTTTAATTGAAATTTTGCGATAGAAAAAGAAATTTTAGGAGGAGATATAATTTAATGGAAACTCTATTCATGTAGCATATAATTAGTTATTTCAGATAGTTATTTTTACAAGGTCACAGAAGTGCAACCTGAGGTTAGTTGAACTCTAATGGACTCACATGGACGTAATATAGAAATGGAATTTTCAAGGGAGAACAAAACTGTATATCCAAGATTTAAAAGATAAACGAACTGAATTACTAATAGTAATAATAAATTAATAATAATAAAAAACAATGACTGGAAGTTTGGAACATAAATATCTTGAATTGGTATGACATACCGCTCCAAGTAATGATGCTTTTCGATACCAAGATAATTCATCATTTCGAACACTCTGTACTTTAGACTTGAAACTACCTTCCCATGCATAACATCTGAGGCGTGTCCGCATAACCAACAACAAAGCTGTCAGAACTTTAAGTTTTATAAAACTAAAAGAAACATAACACGTACAGTGTATACTATTATCCACAAAAACATACTTTACAGTGTCCATGGCAGCCAAAATTTCATTCATGAGACCAATTCTCTTGTCTGTACGTTGTAATCCTTCCCTGGACAACCTCTGCATTCTGCTGATGATAAATGTCTGCTTCCACAAATGACATCATTAAAGTCGGAAAATCAAATTAATTCATCTATCCAGTAAGCTTCCCAGATGACATAAATATTTGACCAAGGATGTCATGCCACAGATTAGGTTACTGATCAAAATTATTAGCTTCAGAACGATCTTTATTTGTGCTTCCAAAAGTAAATTTATATCAGAACACCTCACTAACTTGATGAGAAAAGACTGAAGAAAGGGATCAAACAAAAGGCGGAGAGAGAAAAGGAAAAAAATATACAGTAATGGATGCACTAACATAATTTAGTTACGCTTCCTGAGTGTGTATTTATACTAATAAATCTAGTGCAGCACAAGTGAAGCATAAATCAAATAAGAAAGTGAACTCCTGTACCTGTAACGGAAACATAAGAACTAGCATCAAAGCACCAAGAAGGGAAGCAACACCAAGTTGTTGGTAAAGAAGAACCATAGCAAATGAAATTCTCAATGGAGCTGACCACAAAGTGTGAAGTGACTGACATATTTGCTGTTCAAAAGAAAACAAGTAACCCAGAAGTTAACTGCAAGAAAGAACTCAAGGCACTGGCAGTAATGCAGTATAACATGATCAAACATATTAAGCCTGAAGTGGTTTTTGACATCTGTCAGCAGCACCAATCAGATTGCACATCAGACACTAGAAAAACTTGCCTGAAGTGCCTCAGCATCAGTAGTCATCAAGTTGGTTATTTTTCCAGTCGCAAATTGCTTTCGCGCTTCATGAGTAAGCCTTAGAGATTTGCGAAATACAGCAGCCACCTACAAGGAATTTAAAAAAGAAAACGGTGAAATAAAAACGGGACACCAAACTCAGCATGGTGACTGTAACTGAGTGGGCATGACTATCAATAAAAAAATGCACAGCCCCTCCTGATACAATATCACAGACCGAAAAAGCATTTAAATAGCTAGATTTTCAGCCAGAACAGGCAGCTTATGTGCCACAATCTATGTTCCAGAGATGCTACTCTTGGACCCTTGTTTGAGACATTGTGCTTTTAGACAGCTGGCAATCTAAAAGGCAAGTTGATGAAGTGGTCTTTTATTCAGAGAGGAAAAAATAAACAAGTAGGGCAGGGATAAGATGGGTGGAAAACAGAAACTCTAAAAATAATAATTGTTCAATTCAAAGTGTCTACTTTGAGCTTTCAGCATAAAAAGATTTCTGATACAACCCTAATGGGCTTTAACTCATGAAATCACTGTTGGCACTTAATGACTTAAGCTTGAAGTCAAGTAGCTCTTTGACAACCTACTAGTCGGGAATTAAAGATGTGAATAAGTATATGTAAAAAAAATTACCAGTGTTGATCTTAGCCGGAAACCAACACGCATGACATTCTGAAAATATTGAGCTTCACATAACACCCCAAAGACCTACGAAGCAGATATTCAAATGGGATCTTTATTAGTGAAATCTTTCAAAAGTTATAGCTTACTTGCCTGTAATTCCATCAAGCTGCCACGGAAAATGGTCTAATCTACTCCGGAAAAAAAAAACTTCATTGTTTATCATCACTCATAAACATGCAAAAGAAATTGCTGAACAGGTACAAGTACAATTACAGTCAAATCTCAGATTCCAAAACAAACAGTAATAACATCAAACCCAACAAAATTCAAGCATCGGAACTGCTGACTTCACAATACATTCAATCGAATCCAAATATTAGTAATTGAGAATTTAATCAAATCTGTACCATACCACTCCAACAAATATTGAGAAGGCATAGATGTAGCCAATCCAGGCTGGATCACCATTTTGCATAGACTGAAAACAATTTATAGGAAAGTAACATTACAAAACTTGTGTAATAACGTATTTGGAGTATGTGAAATAAATCTTTCAGGCCAGACATTGTTAGTCTATTAAACTTGTGTTAACCCGTGATAATAAAAAAAAAAATAGTAACTAACCTGTAGCAACTGATTCAATATAAGTGGGCCCAAAAACTGGGAAGCATCATTGCCAATCTACATGTTGCAAACAGGAAAACAAATAAATCAAATGAGAAGTTTTCAGCTCAACTTTAACCATGTGAAAGTACAGTTGCACAGCTCTTCGCAGATTTCACAGTGAGCTCCAAACAATTACTTAGTTTAACAACCAACAACACACTAGATGTCAGTGAGATCTAACACCAACTTAATTTTGTAATTGATCTAATAGTCACATCTCAATAGATGCATAAATATTTAAGCAACAAGTTTTGCACGGTAGATATATGTAAAAAAACTAATCACCAATTTAAAATTTTCCAAATATTTTTTCCAGACCATCAGAACATCATATAATTTGTCATTCAGCAAACTCCAACTGGTCAAAATATAGTGTATCCAAAGTCCAAACCAGACATTGAGTGCTAGTGTGTTACGGACCAATTTTCCAAGAACAGAAAATTAAGCAGATAAATGAACAAATTGAGAAAAGAGAGGATAATATTGAATAACAGGAATGGAAAAATACAGAAGGAGAGACTCCTACTGTCCCAGAGCTAAGCTCCTATAGAGAGAAATCTCTCTACCCAATCATCCTAAGATGATTCTAAAATAACAGAATAACAAAATGATACCCTTTCGCTCACTACCTATCACTTATATAGCAGTAAGAATTCTCATTTCTCTCTCCCGTAACTAAATCCCCACTCTCTATAACTACTCAGCAATTCCCTAATTTCTCTTCCTAATATGCCCTTTGCTGCTCTTTAAGTCTGTTAACCCTTATCCGCCTTGGTTCCTATTACTAGTGTAGTGACCATGTTGCAACCTTTTAACCAAGAAGTGGATCATAAATCTAGTTTTGACATTTTAATTCAACAATTTATAACTAACAAATTATTTACCTTTATTGAGAAATCAAATCAAATTTGGAATAAAAAAAAAAAGAAAACTATCCCAACAAAATCAGGTATTCTCATACTGGGACAGTGGGACCAATATATACTATGTGATATGTTTCCACATATCTTATCAACATAAGAAAAAAGGAACAATACCTTCCAAAAGCCTCCAAACCAAAACCTACAGAAAGCAAAAGGATTATAGATGAGATGAAATGCATATACTAAAAAAATGAGCTCTCCTCATCTTGAACTAATTTTAATACTTCAAAATAGATAGTCTGGTTAACCTGTTAAAATCAACTTATCAGTGCCAAGTATCATCTCACTTAAATTTCACTGACTAATGCCCATTAGTACTAGATGGTATCAGGCCCATTCTAAAGTTCACAGACTAGAGTATGCAAGGTTCCATGCATCAAGGATAATGAAAATTTAAAGTAACTAGTTATTTAGTAATCGGAAATGTTGACGTATCTCCTGTATATAAGTCCTTGGGTGTACTTGTTTTTCTCATTTTTGTTGTTTTGTAAAGGATATAGTCTCTTTTTTTTTTTTTTTTGTATCCCTTTTAATAAAAGTTTTTCATTGATAATTGATAGAGAAGGAAATGTTGAGATAAGTCTAGACAATAAAATCAAGTAGGATGAATTGGAAATTAATTGAAGGTGACTGTTTCTTGATTGAGTGATGACTGACTGACAAAATACATTTGAAACATTCCTCCAATAGAATTTAGTACAAGTTGAGGTAATTGAAGGGTAGGTTGGAGGCAGTCTGAACTCTGAAGAGCATCCAAAACTATCAAAATTCAAAATAAAATGTTATGACTTATGAATTAAGGAAGCATTGACCCTAAATTCAAGGGTTGTTAGTTCAGGATTGATTTTAGGTAATTGATTGAAGCTTAATTGACAAACTATTCATCATAATATTCCTCTAGCATTAGAATCTTGTATAAGTTGAAGTGTAAGCTAGGTGCAATTAACGAACACTGCTTCAACCTACAGTCTCCATCTCCCTCCCACTTTACAAAATTCTTATTTTATCTCAGGTTTTTCAACAGGGAAAATATGGTAACAGAAAAAAATGGACATTGATCTGTAAGTCTTTATTTATCCATACCTTCCTCCAAGACTTGCATTCAAAGCTCTTAAGAGCCAAGGATTCGACTTCCGAGACTCCTCAGCCCAACATTTCTGGAACCTACAGATTCAAGAGGCATTATAAAGCAAAACTGAAACACAATAAACTAAGTAGAAAGGAAGTATCTGGAGGGAAAATACATATTGTTCAGGGTCTCTGTCCGATCCCATGTATCTAATTTCCACACATCTTTCTCTGTAAGTGGCCTTTCATATCCTAGTTTCATGATAGGATTCATCCAAGAAAAAATTATTCCTGCCAAAAGGAGTTAAAAATGAGTTACCCAATACCTACACAGCATACTTAAAGGAATACTAAGCCAATTAACTGCATGCTTGATATATTATGGATTTCGCACTACACCACCTCCGAAATTGACATACAGAAAAAAAAATGCCAGAATCATTCTAACCACATAAAATGCGTCAAATTTAATAACTGCAGTAGAAAAAAAGGAAAAAGAATATAGCTTATTCAACCCATTGTTAGTCTGTTCAAACCCCCTTCATGGCAACATTAACACATCTTCCGAAAGTATCTACAATAATCTTAACAGTCAGAATCAATGTTTCGCTGACGTGTCAATACTTACTTGAGAGTATGTTGGCATGCCTCTCAGGACATATCATCTCTCCCCCAGGAAGTTCGTCATATGCGGCATCAGTAATCATTTCACTCCCAATGGGAGTGTAACCAGGATAAGGATCCAAAGTAGGAATGTACACAAGCAAAAGTATTCCAAACAAAACCTGGACCCAAAAAGAGATAATATATTACTTTTTTACATAAAATTTGTTTCATTAGAGCTCTAACCGAGAGAATACACAAGTGGGGGGTGAGGGGTAACATACCCTCCAAATCACGGAGGGGGAAATAAACTAGGAGGAAGAGCTCAATAATGAAGCAAAAATGCCCAATTAGACTGTACGTGCAAAAAACCAATGCTCTTGAAACAAAATTGTGCAGAACAGCAGAAAAGCAAACTGAAATCATAAAGACAACCTCTTCCCCTAATAGTTTAGGCACAAAAAGACACCCTTAATAATGTTAAGGTTGCACTCCAACAAATTGCAATGAGGATTTGAAAAAAAAACTAACACTGCCACCAAATATCTACCTCATAATTTACCCAAAAACCTTTGTAGTGGATTATTAGAAATGGCTCGATCCTAACTCAACCCCAAAAACTAGCTAAGGGGGGAGGATTTCCTAAACCATGTCAATAATACTTTGGCCATATTTTTTAATTGATACAGGATCTCAACAACCCTCCATCCCCCCCTCATGTCCAGATTTGGTATCTAGTGCATGAAGTTTGCAGGATTGCAATCTGCAGGCAGCTCAAAATAAGGACTAAATACCTTTGATACCATGTTAGAAATAAATTTGGACGGACTCGACCCCAAAAGCTCAAGCGGAGAGGATAGCCCTAACCATTTTAAGAATACTATGGCCACCAAATGTTAGCCTCCAAATTATACAAAAACCTCTATAGTGAATTATTAGAAATGGATTGGACTAAATTCAACCCCAAAAGCTAGTTTAAGGGGGAAAATTGTCCAAACCTCACAAATAATACTTTGGCAAGATTCTTAACTAATGTGAGATCTCAACACCCACCCCCCCAAGTCCATGACTAGATATCTAGAGCGTAAAGCTTGCAGGCTTGGACATTTGCGGATGGCTCAACATAGAGATTAAATAGGCTTTGATACCATGTTAGAAAGGGGTTAGGCCTACCTAAAAGACTAACTCTAGAAAGGATCCGAGACTAATAAAAAACAATTTGGCGGTGGCATAGCGACCAAATGTTTGCCTCCTAATTTATACAAAAGCCTTTATATTGAATTATTAGTAAAGGATTGAGCTTGGCTTAACGTCTTAACCCCAAAAGCAGTTAAGGGGGAAAGGTTGCCCAAACCCTATAAAGAATATTTCGGTCGTATTACTAGATGCTAGTTCATTCGGGATCTCACACACACTTCACACCCAAAACTAGACATCTGGAGGGTAACGTTTATGAGAGTGGACGCCTGCAGGTGGTTCAAAATACAGACTGCATGGACTCTGATACCATATTAGGAATGAGTTGGGGCTAACTCAATCCAAAAAGTTTGGTCACGAGGGAAAGCTAGTTCAAACCTTATATTAAAGGTTATATTAATACTTTGGCCATATTCCCAGTCAATGTGGAGCTCAACATGAAGCAACTACAAATTAGAAAGAGCAGTCTCAAACACATTGGACGTAGATTTTCATTAAGTTCGTAACAGACTTTGGCAAAGGCTCAGCTCTACTAGTTAGGATCAGAATGGGAAGCTAGACATAATTACTCTTACAATTTGGGTTTGGGCCTAACTCAATCCCAAAAGCTAGCTTATAGGAGGACGACTACCACACCACTTATATACTTTATGGAGGCCCTTTTTCTAGTCGATGTGGGACTTCATCTTAACACACCCCTCTCACGCCCAGGGCTGAACATCTGGTGAGTGAAGTTTGCTGGACATAAGCTAGCTCATAGGAGGAGGACTGCCACACCACTTATATACTTTATGGAGGCCCTTTTTCTAGTCGATGTGGGACTTCATCTTAACACACCCCTCTCACGCCCAGGGCTGAACATCTGGTGAGTGAAGTTTGCAGGACTGGACATCTACGGGTGGCCCATGACTAACCATGGCTCTTGATACCATATTAGAATTGGGTTTGGACCTAACTCACTCCCAAAAGCTAGCTCATAGGAGGAGGACTGCCACACCACTTATATACTTTATAGAGGCCCTTTTTCTAGTCGATGTGGGACTTCATCTTAACAATTACATTTGAAACAGGGTAGATTACATAATTACAACACGTAAGCAAGTAGTAGATAAATTAGAATCTAGGTCAAAACAATGTAGATTTTATCACCAACAAGCTTGACATCGTTAGAATCTAGGATGCAACTTGAGGAGAGCCTTAAAGAGTAATTTCAGGTCAATGAGTAGTACGAGTTTCGGAAACACTTGTACAAGTTGTATCGCACCCAATTCACTAGTATAAATACACACATGTTGAGCCCAACTGCATCAACTTATTAAATACCACCATGCTGCAAGTTACTGACTATTTTTTCTCAATACACTCCTTTCAACAAAACATTACATGTTTATGCAGCAAAACAATTCAAAAAGAAAACTAATATGTCAAGAAAGGTAGAATCTGAACTAACTGGGTCTCTGCTAACTTTAAACACACAGTTATGCAAAGGCTACAACGTTCATCAGAAGCATCAAAGTAGCCTCAAAAGTGGGTATCAGATAAGCAAACCCATTGTTAAACATCAATGACTTAGTTCAAAAACAGAAGTAAAACCACTGATCAATAAGGCAAGCTAAATTGAGGAGAACAAATTACCTGGCAAACCACCTCGCTGATGTACAAATAAAGCACAGATCTAAAAAGGAAACCAAAATGTCAGAATAAGAAGAGCAAAGACAAGCAAAACATATGGTTTTCAACAGATGAAAAATGTGGATTTCTTCATTTCAGCTTGATATGCCTCACTATATAATAATAAACACAAACGCACTAGCACATATGTTATTAGACGATCCCTTGTTTTAAAATACTGACTTACAAAAGGGAAGCCAGAGAAATCACAGGTGATGCAAGCGATTCATACTATAGGGTTATTTCCAGTAGATGCTTTGCTTTAGGGTGAGTAGGGGACAGAAATACAAGAAAAGAGACATCATAAAATAATAACATAATCCACACAATCAACAAATAAAGTGTGTGTAGTCAGATGGCCCCATTTTAGATCTGCAAACCCCTATAAGAAATAAGAAACTTCTAAAATATCTAAAATCTAAAATATTAGCTAAAAAGGTGAGACAAAAAATATTTGTATTGTTGTCTTTTTATTCATAGTACAGGTTCATTTCAGGTGATACGATGCTTCAATTTTTGGGAGAGCAGAGGATATTAAGAGAAAAGGTAAGGAAAGATAGAGCATTAAGATCAAAGGACTTCGGAGAATGTTTTATTTCAATAAAAGAAGAATTCACATAGAAGCATACAAAACATGAGGATAAGGAGTCCTCCCAAGGATACAAAGAAACATGGAGTAGACTATTTGGGGTTGTTGGTGGAACATGGGTGTGCCCTATAAGTTTGGATAATTTTCTTTTAAGTAGTTTCAGGGGTCTGTAAGGAAGAACAACAAAAAGGCTCCATGAAAAGGAGTTGTTATGCTGTTCTACATGGTATTTGGCTGCAAGAACTTGTATCAGCATGAATTCTTCCCACAATTTACTGTGGTGGGACAGGATAACTTTTGTAGCATCTATGGTGTTTGACCTTTTGTTCTCTCCAAGGAGTCTACCTAACAGATGTGCAAAGGGAGCAAAACATTTATTTGCACAGATCAGCTTGTTTGTTTTCTTCTTTCAGCCTTTCTATAGAGTATATCATGCCTTCCTCCTTTTTTGTCCTACTAATTTGATCTCCCTAAAAAAGTTTATCTTTACTGGGAAAATAACAGATTTTAAGAAATCTCAATAGACCATGCATATTGTGCCATTATTGACCAGCAAGCCACATAATAATATAACATATGTGATATGGTCAAACCTGCTGTAGAACTCCTTCACAGAAATGATGAGATTGAGCATAACAGCATCCCCTACTATAGCATAAATCAAACCAAATCTGACCAACCATCGAAATTCATAGACATAAACTTTAGTTTCAACCCCAATCAAAATCAGCATAGAGCACCATGTAAGAGCCTCAATGAGCAACGAAATTATCTGTACATAGATGATATTAAGCTTTAATTATCAGAGTCAACATTTACCAGAAAAATGGTTAACTAGAAGAATCAAAAGTTATCGTATGTAAAAAAGATAAGGCAAATGCAAACCAATACCCAAGGGCTACTATTAAAGAAAACTGAAGTAAAACACTTTTATTGAAAAAGAAAGCATTTACTATATAGAAAATATAAAAAATCAAATGTATTAATTAAGATATATTTATTGCTCGCTATCCAATGCCCTAAGCAGTAAGCACTGATCAGCAAGAACTAAACCAAATGATAACAAGAACAGGTAGAACACAGAAAAAAACCCTTCAAATTCAAATTACATGCAAAATAACCACGATTGAAAAATTAAATAGAAACTCATGTGCGGTAATGAGAGTTATAGCTCACCTCAAATGGAGCAAGAGCTGTCTGCCCGTCTAAATTAAGAAGTGATATTCCCATGATCAATCTGTATAATGGCTCTGCTACACAATATGCAGCTAAGAACCCCAGAATATAATTATAGACTTTTGACCTTAAACAGAACCTCTTGATAGTGAAATCCTTGGCAATAAGCCATATGCGGTAGATGCACAGGCCTAGAAGTACCAAATGAGAAAACGAGATCACGGAAGAGTCAACGGCACAAGGAGTGTAAGGACCGAAGACATTGTCGACAACTTTTGTCCATGCTCCATTTGCAACAGGCCGACAATACCAGACCAATGGCTCAAACGCCATTTTTATCAGCCGCTTTAGAGGAGAAGTTTAAGCAAAACACATCAGCACAAAATGCTCCCCTCTTCACTCTTCATATGCTGAACCTATAGCCAATAAGCATAAAAAATAAGCTGCTTCTGCATATATATTATTAAACCTCAGATTACTGCATAATCCAATTCCAAAACAGGCATACACATTACACCACTCTCCAGGCTACAAATTCGCAAGTCGCAAAATCTGTTTCAAATTTCTATCTCAAGTTTTCTGATTAGAAGCGCAACAAACTTTAAGAAGAAATCTCAACAAAGGATAGCAAGTGAAACGATGAAGCAATAAACTATCAACGTAACGGAAGGGAAACGAAAAACGAGTAAAGGACAGAATTCCTTGCATACAAACACTCCACTTCCGTATTCCAAATACATCGGATTGGATTTTAGAGATCTAAAAGCAAATCAACCAGTGTAATTTTATTTATATTTTTCTAACCTGCAGTCCACAGGTTAAACTAAGCAGATGAATAAGATAAATTAATAAACAAAAAACAATAGGATGAAATTTTCGTATAAATAAATAGAAGAAAAGAGAAATGAATGAAGAAAAGGTAAAAGCATGGATTTAGTGAGTCAGAAAGGGAAGACGAAAAGCACCAGGAAGGAAGGAGAAGGAAGAGAAGGTGGAGGTGACGGTGACGGTGAGATGTAGTAGCGATAGAAAGGTAAAAGAAAGGTGAAAAGGTAAGGGGGAAAATGGAGGAAGAAGACAAAGAATCTTAGAAGATAAGGTGAAGAAAGAGAGGGGGGGGATGGAATCTAACCTTGTTGATGCCGTCAGAGAGAGAGAGAGAGGTGTGGTTCAGAGAAAGAAGAAGAGATTCGATTGAGCTAGAGAGGAGGCTTCACTACAAAAGACAAGTAGGAGTAGTATTATGTCATGCGTTTTGGGATGTAAGTCAATTATCCCAAAAGGCAACGGGGGAAAAGAAAATAGGAGTAAAATGGAAATGAAAGCCTCAAAAGCGTGCATGAACAGAACAGAAGAGAACAGAGCAGAGCACCGTCGATTTCGATAGTTGCTTGTGGTTGGTGATGTGGATTGTGGAGTGTGTACTGACCCGATGGTAAATGTCCCTTTCCTTGCACTTATTCACTGCCCAAGATTAAGAACATGTCAACATAATACGTCACAGCTTACGGTTTTTCTCACTCCCCTTTTCGCTTTTTAATGCCATTATTATTATTAGGAGTTTCTTCTTTCTCTTCCTTTTAATAATTATTCTCTGCTCAATTCTTTCTTCGCTTTCCAAATATAAACACCACTATATAAAATTTCCAAAATACTAACAAGTATCTTAAACAGTATTTTTTAAGAAGTTAAATTTAATAAAATTTTATTAAAAAATATAGTTTTTATATTTTCAAGAGATAAAAATATATGCATATGTAATTGATTTTTTAATAATAGCAACTTTAAAAGTGTACTCAAATGACACTTGTTAAGAGACCTATAAAAAATTTTATTTTATATTATAAATATTTTTTCCTTTTTTTTAACTATTTACTTTAAAAATAATTATTTATATTTATCTCTCTATTTATATTATTTATTTTTTAATATAGTTATTATTTTTAATTGAAGAGCTAATTATTAATGTTCTACCGTAATGAATAAAATAATAAAGTAAAAAGTTATTATAAGAAATTTAAAATATATTTTGATGAAAACATGAATAATAATTATATTCTTTAATAAACATAATTTATATTTGAGTATTCTTTTTTCTAAAAAAATATATTAATCAAGAGTTAAACTCATATATTCACAAATACATATTTTTATATACTTACCAACTAAATTATATAACTAATTTATATTTAAGTAGATAAATAAATACGAACAAAAAAAAATATATTTGTTATTTTTTTTTACTTTACTTTTAAAATACTACTAACTCATTACTAGTATTAATTTTCACTATAGTGTATTTATATTTATTTAAAGATAAAATTATAATAAAATAATTAATTTTTTAAAATTAATATAATAATATTTTTTAAAGTGCGTGATAAATGGCTAAATGTTATTATGAAACGGAGAAGTAATAATTACTATATCTATCTACAGGAATTTTTAAAAAACAAGCAATATTTATTGAAAGAAATGAGAACAAAAAGTACTCGGAGGGATTAAAATGAAATAGGGGTTAGGAATAGAAACAGGGTTTATATATAACTGTTGTTGTTTATACATATTTATATTTTTATATATTCGTCGGGCTCCATAAAAATTACTACTATTAGTAGAACATAATAGACCAGAGTGAAATTGAATAAAATAAAATGAAACAATAGAATTTGGACTGTGTTTTTTGATTATAGGACAGAATAGCATTACATGATTTTTTTTTATATTTAGTACATATTAAAATATAGAAAACACTATATAAAATATATATATTACTATACTTTACTTAATATAACATATAATATAAAAAAATAAAATTGTATATTTTAAAATTTTTTTCAAATTTTTTTATGAGCATAATTAAATAATAATATTAAAATTTATTAATTTTTATATTAATATTTTATGAAAATACTTTTAAATGGTTTCTTCAACCATACAATACGTCCCACGTGGTGTATGGTACACCACGTACAAAAATGTATACAAAATTCAATCAAAAATATTTAATATAATAATAAATTATGTATTTTATGTGTATGCATACCTCTTTGATTTTTTTCTTTTAACGGGCTATAATCAATTAAATATAATTTCGTCACTTGTGTATGATACACCACTTTAAAATTAATGAATATTAAAATCTACCTCAAACGGGTTAAAAAAACTTAATAAATAACAAATATAAATAAATAAAAAATATACGAAATAATACATTTAATTTAAAATCACGTATAATTCATATTTTTTATTGGTGTATGAAAGTGGTGTATCCTAAAATTCACCCTTTTAAATTATTAAATACAAAAATTTTACAAGAAATATAATTATTAAATATACTTTTAAAAATAATTATTAAATATAATTTATATCGAATATATTTTTATTATATAAATTGTTTAAAAAAATACTATTCAAAAATATTTTTTATTTGATAAAAAAAATATAAGGTTTAAAGTATTTAAATCTATATTATTTTGTCAATAAAAATAACTAACTAAAAATAATAATAATTTTTTATGTGTTATGTTGTGTTTATATGTCTCGGTGTCATGTTCTTCTCCTATTGATTGATACACCAAATATAGAACATTACTTTGGTATTAAATTCTATTGAAACACGCATGTGAAACGCTACCTTTATTTATAAAATAAAAAAATGTTTATAATATTTGAAAACAAAAAAAAACCTATTGAATCTCTAATTCTCTATCTATCTATTGCCTTTTTTTTGGTCAACTATCTTCGGCCTATTTTTTTGGGTCAACAATTTACAGCCAATTTACGTACATCAATGAATCTGTCAACACTCTTAACAGTGTCGTTTTCTAGCCCATTATTTATTTACGTTAGAAATATAAATTCCTACCAAAAAGTTATTAAATTAAATTAAAATTATTTATAATTTCATAATGTGAATGTATTATTATATCACGATAACATAATTAATAATGAAAACATAGTTTTATTCAATTAAAAGTTTTTAAAAACGTTTTATTATAAAAATCCAAATATTAAATAGTTTATGTTATTAATACATTATTATATGGTTATAAATATTCATCACAAGAAATGAAAAATTATCTTATACTGCTCCATATATATAAGACCGGGAGGGAGTAGTATGTTTTTCTAGTCAAAAGACATTGAAAGCCTATTACTACTCCATTAATTTTCGTTTGACAAAAACATGGGTTTGATTTGCAGAGTTGCATTCAATACTTTCATCAATGTTATGTATTCATTCATATTCGTCAGACCCCACACTCAAGCTTCCTCAGTCTTTATAAGCAACATTCTCTATAGAAAATTACACGAAATTTAAAAAGTACATAACTACGTTTCTATGGATCTTCTTATCCACTTAATTTTGACAAGTATCAAATAATAATTGTCAAATGGGTTGGAGGATCCGTATGAGGCTTTAGTAGGAGAAATAATTATTTTTCGTACCGAGTAATGCTTAATCCTCCTACTAAATCTTCATACTGATCCTCTTACTCATTTAATTTTGACAAGTGTCATCTATCTACTAAAAAGTAAATGCTAAGTGAGAGATAAATGACACTTGTCAAAATTAAGTGGGTAAAAAAATTTAATATAAGGATTAAACATTTTTCATAAGTATAATGAACTTATTTAATGCATTTGTTTTCAAAAACAATTGTACTAATTTAACTCTTATTTAATATAAAAAATTTAATTAATGCATTATTTACATCTCATCATCTCTTTAAAAACAAAAAGAGTAAATATGAAAAGAAATACTTATATAACTTTGAAAAAAAATCTTATATAAAGAGACACACAAATTACATTAATTTAATATGTGTTTTTAATAAAAAATATATTTAGATAGTAGATGAGAGTGATTTTTTTTATTACTACTTTATAAATAAATTTAACTATTTTTATTTTATTATATAATTATATAATATAATATAATAAAATTATGTCTAAAATACTTTTAGTAATTAAATAAGTTATTATATATGTTTATCTCTAAGTTAACTATGATAACTATAATAAAGTAATTTAACAAATAAAATAAAATAATTAAATAAAATTAATTAACTTTTTTTAATAAGTATATGATTTGTTATTTTTATTTATAATAAAAAATGAAAAGAGTAATAAGCAAGATCTAAATACTTCCTCCGATCCTAAATACTCTCTCCGTCCTAAAATATAAGATCCTCTACAGAGTTTTTACTGGTCCCATTTTATAGGACCCTTTGAAAGTTTTTGTGCATATTTAATTTTTTTTACCATAATAAACTTGTTACTCAACGAATTTTGATGAATCTAAAACATTAATTAAGAGAGAGGTGATAGAAAGAGATTAAAATAATAAATTTAGAAATTAATGCTTTTTGTTAGACAAATTTAATGCATATAATTAAATTAATCATTTTTATTAATTCCCTCAATATTGGTCTAGGGGGTCTTACATTTTTGGACGGAGGAGTATAAGTCACTTCTAACCAAATTATCAAAATTAAGAAATGGTAGTTAGCTTATTAAATTTGTTTAAAAAAAAAATATTTTTCTAACTGTATCATCAATATAAATATACTAATAAATGCTTAAGTTAATTAATGTATCTTTCTCTCTCTTAATTCACTCTCTTTTTCACTCCATCATTAATTAAATCTTTAAAAATTGTACAAGGATAAAAGGGGAAAACATGCATTAATAAGTTAGCTAGTGACTTATAGTATTAACAACCAAAGATTTTATCTAGAAAGCGACCTATATATAGAACCCGACGAAGTACACAGTGAATTTTTATTTGGATCCCTAAAAAATATAAATGCTATTTTTTTTAAAAAAGATATCATTAAACAAGTACTTGAAAGACTAGACATGTCATAAAATAAGTCTTTAATTTATCACCAAATGAGTCTATAAAATATTAAATGTGTTAATAAATAAGTAAAAATTTATCATTAAACAAGTCTCTAAAAAATTAAATGCGTCAAATTAATAATTTTGTTACAATTTAATTTATTTACTGTATGAGATCTGTTAAATATTATATATTTCAATGAAGATTTAAGTAAGATTTTTTTTTATAACCACGAGTTTTTTCACTTTTGCTATGAGACTAGTCTCGTTTGTGCTGCGTGGCTGACATTGACCTTGAGAATTCGACATAGGTTCTCCCGTTGTGGATCGTCTTTCTTATAAACTTAGTGGGATCTTGCACCGCTAAGCCAATCATTAGAATTATTCAAATAAGAATTTATTAATTAAAAAGTATAATTGCACAATTTTTTATTTTTTGTTGAAATACGGGGCAAAGCCCAGAGTATTTATATTTGAGTAATGCTTAATCTTCTACTAAATCTTCCTACTAATCTTCCTCATATCCACTTAATTTTAATAAGTGTTTTATATTTTCTAAAAAATAAATGCTAAGTGAGAGATAAATTACACTTATCAAAATTAAGTGTATAAAAAAATTAGTAAAAAAATTTAGTAGGAGGATTAAGTATTTTTTTTTATATTTACAAGCCATAACTAATTGTAAGAATATTTTTATTTTAAGTACATAGTAATTATGAATTGTAAAACATGATAGTGTAATCACTCTATTTATTATTTTCATTTTTTTTCATTCGATTTTCTTATTTTATTTATTTTATTATATATTATTTTATTATTATATATATATCTTTATTTATTTTTTTCTATTCTATATTCTCTCTATAATTATTCTCTATATAATTCTATATATTTGTTATATAGTCTATATAATTATATAGAGTATAATTATTTATTCTTTTTTCTATTTAGATTCTGAATTAGATTTTTTTTATTTATATATAAATTCTATTTATGCAATTATCATTGTCCATGTATTTATGATGGAGGGACAACGGTGAGCGTGTGATCTACCGTTCCGCATCATTCATTGGCCACCGATGGCAATTCTTTTCACGATTTTGCAGATAACATTCCATTGCGGATTCTTCTTTTTTGAGTAGTGTAATTCTTAATGTTTCTAATTTATATTCTTATAAATTTGTTTATTTATTTATTAAGGAATGTTTTTAATGTTTTTTATAGTTTTAAAATTGAAAGTACATTTAATTTCATACCTTATAAAGTAAAAAGAGGATAAATAGAAGAATTTTTAAGAAGTTTTAATATTATTCATTTGAGTATACATTTTACTGGTAGTTGTTATTTTGTTGGCTTAATCGCAATTTTAGGGGCTGTTTGGTATGTATTTTTATTTTTAATTTTCATTTTCTATTTTCTGTTTTATGAAATTTTACAAAGGAAAAATTGAAAATGCCGACAACATAAATTTTTTGTTTTTAGCATTTTTAGTTTTTGTTTTGTAAAATTTCAAAAAAAAGGAAACAGACTAAAAACACAAGAAATAAAAACAAAAAATAAAAATGCAAATCAATGAGTCCCTTAGTTTTTCTGTTTGTACTTTAAACAATTTTAGTTTCGGAAGTTTTAAAAGGGTGATTTTGGTTCATCTTTTTTTCAAAATGGATAATAGACAAATTTTGTCCTTCTGTTAGTTTTTTTTTTTTAAATTAGCCACAATTTTTTTTGTTAGTTTAGTAACAGTTTTTCTCCAAATTAATAATGTAGGAATCAAAATCAAAGTTTGCTCGAAGATAACGTGCATGTTTGGTAAAATACTAAAATGTTTTTTTTATATATATATTAAAAAGGGCATTAAAGCCCATGTTTGGTAAAATACTAGTGATGTGAAGAATTAGTTTTGAAGTATTAAAATTAATTTTGATTAGTTAAAATAGTTGTTTGACTGTGAGTTAAGGGAAAGTCAAAATTAATGTTGGGTTGTTAAAATTGATTTTGACAAAAGGAAAATGAGTCTTGTTTTTACATTAGGCTGAAAAAATTTCCCCAAACATAAATCACATTATTTTAAAATCAATTTTATACAAAATTAATTATTTTAAAAATCAAATGAATCTAAAATCAATTCTACTACCGCTAAACTCTTCGTTTATCTTTTAAATGGGAAATTATGATTCGGTTTATTGGAACTAGATTTTTTTTTTTCAAATTATTGTTTAGAACTCAAAATTGATTTGAAAGTAATTCAACAAGTTTTTTTTTTCTTTTTTCTTTTTCCAAAAATGTTATTTATATTCAAAACTTAGTTAATACACTCAAAATCATGATTTGCATCGTATAACTTAAAAAAAATGAAATGACATATACTGTTGGGATTATTTCTCAAACTGAATAGAAATTGTTCATAAAAACAAAAAGATTGTTAAGTTGTAATTATAGAGTTTGAATTAATAAGACTTACTTCAATCTTTAAAGCATATAATCACAATATGTAGCATAAGCTTTATTAATCACGATCGTTCATGACTCGTTAATGTTGAATTTTGCTTAAACTAAATAGTAAAAACCAATAATAAAAAAAGATTATTGCATTAGAATGTAGAGTAAAGTATGATAGAGTTACCTGAATCCATAGGATCACCGTGATGACCAAATGCAGCGAAAAAAATGAAGGTTGATCACAAGTTCTCTGTCCAAAAGCACAACCGCAATCTCTACAAGTTTTGAACCAAATAAATAAACAAAGAGGTTAATTAGTAGAAGGTAGTGATATGGTCCTCATCAACCAAATCTTTTTAGTCCGAAACTAGAACGCCTAACTCTAAATGGGGAAGAGTGTGTGGCTATAAGGCGATTTAGTGTGTTGGGGACCATCACCTCTCTATAAGCCTATTTATAGAACTGCCCTGATAGGATTCTCATTGTGCTCTCATTGTGCCCACCGTAGGCTAGGCCTAAGTTTCCATTCATATGAGCCAACGTCAATAGCAGAATGTAATCTAAACGGATTTCACGGTATCTCTACCGATTATGTTAATCACAATACAATTAATCCAATTAATGTAAATAACAAATATAATCTTTTTAATTAATATTTAACTCACACAAATTATTACTAAAAATAAAAATATCTCTAATAATAATTAATAGAAATAAAATATTTCTAACAGTTAAGATGCTCAATCTACTTATTCTTTTGGTATTTATACAAGATCTTTTGCTAAATGCAAAATTCCTTTTGTGGCTACGAATTATTTTTTTTAAAAACCTTATTTTTTATTTTTTTTTTGCATTTAGCAAAATATCACTACAAATAAATTGTCAATCACTAACAATTTTTTGTGACTTTTGTTAGAATAATTACTGTTAGTATAAACTTTTCCTAACGAAAAAATTCACTAGTATAGCCATAAAAATGTTTTAACTAACAATATACACCGCGTTAGTATATATCAAATATCTATTTTAATAAATTTATTTGTTAGTAATTGCATATTTATTCGTTAGTACAAAAATTATATTCATATACTAACGAATTATTTCCGTTAAATAAAATCTATACTAACATTGGCTATTTTAATGGAAGTCGAAAAAAATTGTTAGTAAATGACAATTTATTTATAGTGGATATAAGTGATATTAAATCATATTTTGCTAATGAAAAATCTTGGGGAGAATAAAATATTTTAGTGTAACAAGATCTAGTAAGAGTAATTGATTCTTTCTTTATTTCTTATACTAACTTAGGAGAATTCGTATGAGATTTATTACGCTAATTGAGAAAAACCAGATTCTGTATATATGGAAAAAGATTAAATGATATCGGTATAAGTTATATTAACTCTGATTAATAAATAATAACTATTTGTTGAAGATTTTTTTTCATGAAACTAACCGTTAGATTGAATATACTTATCTTATGTCTACAAAATTTTTCAGATTATTCCGAAACCGTTTAATATTCTATCAATATACTAAAAAAGTAACGTAAAATATAGTTTTAAAATATATGAAAATAACAAGTGTTTTGATGGAATGCTAAACGGTTTTATAATGATGTGAAATTTTGTAGATATGATCTATATGATAAGTAGAATTAATTTAATGGTGAATTTTGTGAAAAAAACTTCGACAAATAATCATTAACTAACATAAGAGTTGGTGTAACTTACACCGATGTCATTGATCTCTCGTGTCCGTATATATAAAGACGGATCTAGAGGCCTCTTTAAGGAATATATATTATATATACGGCATCCATATAATAAAGACATATAATAGTACTCAGCGGCTATGGTATGTTTGTTGGTTAGTGATGTCTTGATTTCAAATTCCAGAAAAGATTTTTTTCGAATTTATTGTTTTATTTTCTACTCTTTACTGTAGAGGGTCTTTTATTTTATTGTGCTTATTTTCTTCTTTTTCCTATTTCTTTTTTATGCTTTTTCTTCTCTTTTCTAAACTCCTTTCTAAGCATTCATTTTCTTCTTTGTTTTATCAAATATATTTTTATTTTAGTATTTAAAAAAGTTATACATATATAAAGAATATAAATTTATATTATTTTATATGTTAGTAAATATTATTTACATATTTTATTTCAAAAAGTTAATATTTAATTTCTCAATGAGTTATTATTGTTGTGTTTTAGTAACTTTTGTAATATTGTTAAAAACTTATTATTTGTTTGTATTAAGAAAAAAATATTAAATTTTTACTATTATAAGAATTTTAAATTTAAAAATAAAAAATTAAATGTACATGATGATAGATATTCTTTTTATATTTAATGTTTCGTGTTATTTTTCTCTCAAAATTTGATATTTTTTCTCTATATTTATAAAATTTCTATGTGATTAATATTTTTCATTATCGTCATTTCAATTTTCGGCCTCCCACCCGACGTTTCTGGATCCGTCCCTATATATATATATAATTAGCCATTTAGTCTCCAATAGTATAATAGAGAGAGCACATTTTTCTCAGGTTTAATAGAATATTAGAATATCATTAAGCTCTTTAATTTGACACTTTTATTTTTCTAATGGTTTTTGAAAAATTAATTTAGTTAGTCAATTATTTCAATACGAATTTGTTTACAACCCAATTATATGCATCCGCTTCAAATCCTTAATCCTGTGGTTTCGTTATTAATAAGAATTTTCTTTTTCTAATCAAAAGGGAAACTATTGCTGGTGAGCAGTGCAAAGCAACGCGATTGAGAATCTAATAAATCTGTGCTCCTTTTCTCCACACGTGATATCAATTTGTGGAACCATTCAACCCTGGAATGTTTTATTTTAATCAATTTTTTTTTTTCATGTATTCATTTCATCTTTCATGTCATTTTCATTTATTTTTTTTATATCTCTTTTTCTTTTCTGTCAGGTTATTTATAAAATCTTTTTTTCCATCCTTCTATCTCTCTACTTTTTTTACTTATACACCTAAAATAGAATAAAGGTAAATAATTACTATTTTTTTTTAAAAAAATCAAGTGCCATATATAGTCATTAGTCAACCGATTGAAAGTGTATTCCATACAAAATTTGCAGTAGGTGAGGTGAGTACAACAAAGTTCACTGCATGAAAGAAAGGTATGAAATGAATAAATATAGTATTAATAATTTTAGCGTTCAAAAATTATGGAAACAACATAAAATTAGGGGCGGCTCAAGCACTAGTGAGGCTTAAAGTAAACTTAACAAATGGGGCCTTTTGTTCACTAATAAAAATAGTTTATTAAAATTATCATAATTTTATTTGAAATTTATTTTTTGAGCTTTTAATGATGTAAAATTATCAATTAAATTGTCGTAATTAAGTTCATTTAACATTTCTTTTTCAAAAGATAATAAGGCCAATCCATTTAGTATTTGTTGAGACATTGTTGATCTTAAGTAACTTTTTATTATCTTTAACTTTAAAAAACTCCTTTCAACTGACGCTACTGATACTGAAATTGTTAACATTATTCTGTAAGCTATATATGCATTTGGAAAAGAATTTATTCTTTTTATGTAATTAAGAATGTCAATTGGTTTATCATTTTCCAATCTTATAATTTCCTTTAAAATATTTAATTCTGAAAATAAATCTAATCCATCAATGTCCAACAAATTATCATGTTTCAAAAATTTTTCAAGGTTTAAGCATTTTTCTTTCAAAAGTGTACAATCTAGTGACTTCAATTTTTTAACACTAAATAAAAAACCAAAAATATCTTCATATATTTTAAATTGTTCAAATCTACTTATAATTACGTACTTACAGTACCAATACAAAAGATAACAATTACTTATAATATATTATATATAATTAGAATTTATTTATTTATTTATTTATATAATAAATTTTGTAGAGTATATTAGTAATAAAAAAAAAATTTGGGGGCCTTTTTTTTGGGGGGCCTAAAGCTCTTGCTTGGGCTGCTTGGCCCTTAAGCCAGCCCTGCATAAAATAGAGGTATTTGATTTAGAGGTAACATTTGCGGGATCCATGAGAAGAAGTCTGGTTTGTAGGTGCTCCGGCGGTACTCCACGACGGCGGGTGGGGGACCTGCGATGACTCTGACGCAAGTTGGTGACTATATGGGTCAGAGTAATTATTATTAGATTAATAGCACACCTAACATAGTGTAATGTGTTATATTTATAAAGAGCTATTAAGATTTGCGAGTTATATTTTGAGCTTCATAGAACTTATCTTTAGATCTAGTCTAATTCCAATAAAGACTGTACTATCGTGCCCAACATAATATTCATAACTGAAATATCTCTTAATTTCAGTCCACGACAAATAATATAACGCGTTGTTTAAAATCTTTTGCATCTTTTAAATTAGTGTAAAAATATCACATAGTTAGTTTAAGAGGTGTATGCTCGGGGATCATAACTCTTGTAGATGCACAAAATTTCTGTTAAAATCATCAGCCCCACCATAATATTCTTATCATAATATGACTATTTTCCGTTTGAACTGAATTACCTTACATGAATAATACTCATAATTAGAAGAAAAAAAAAATCTCTTATTTTGTTTAATATGCGTTCGTCTGGGTCTTCAATTACGCGTTTGTGAGTGTGTGTTAATGTCTTATAATAAATATATAATAGCACAATTAAAATTATTAAAATATTTAATAAATTATTTTACAATATAATAATTAAAATAAAAGATATAATTGAGCTTAAAAAATATTACATTTAAAACATTCACCTTAATTATACCTTAATCTATAACTTTTTATCGACACAATCAGTGAAATATTTTTTATACCTTAACTATTGCACAAAACCATTAAATATGAAAAAGACCTCCACAGTTTATTATGAGATTCCTGTTGCACAATAAATTAGACTTTTAATATTACTAAAACATATAACACACTTGCAAAAAGTAAAATAAATGCAAGTAACAAATTTATATACGGACTTATATACTAACTTTATGAAAACTTACATAATTAACATATAAGAAAAAAATTTGTGGTATTAAGTACACAAATTTAATTAAAGTTTTATCCTATATTTGTGAATCACATATAACATGCTTTAAAAATTATAAAATAGACAAATGATAAGTTCATTCTTAACAAAATCTGTTAATGTATTAAAAAGTATATGTTATCTTATTCATAAATAATTTAACAAATTAATCCCAAGGATTGGCTTAGGAGTGTAAGGCCCCGCTAAGTTCATAAGAGGGACGATTCACAGCGAGAAGTCCCGTGTTCGAATCTCAACTATGTCAAATTCTCGAGGGTCGTCAGCTACGCAGCGCGAACATGATTAGTCTCATTCTAAGGGTAAAGAAACTCGTGGTTATACAAAAAAAAATACAATTTAACAAATAACAAAAATCAAAGTAAAAAAAATAGAAAAGATGCATAGTAAAAATAGAGAAAAAGAAATAAAAAAGGATAGTGAATGAAACGTGATATGAACGGAAGTGGAGAGGAAAAAAAAGAAATTAGAAAAAAAGAGTTTAATAATATAATTTAATTTTATTATTCAAATTTTAAATTTTAATTTTTTTCATCTCAAAGTAAGCAAAAATTGAGAAGGAAATTAAATCATTCTTATAATGACATGTGTCAAGTAAGATAACTTGAGGCAAAAAAAAAAAAGAAAAAAATAGAGGGGACAACAATAAAATAATAATAAACAAAAAATTGGAGTGAAATGTAGCTTGAAGTTCAAGAAGGGTTTTTTTACTTATAGTATAGTATATGATTATCCACTATGTATCTTTTTCTGTTACATCAATTTTAAGCTTTATTTTTTCTCTCACTTATTTTTCCCTTACAATGCTCATTTTCTCTCTCTTCTTCTCTTCAATTTTTTTTTTGTTAAAACATTTTCCTTATTTTGTATTTTCTAGAACCTGTATATTTTATTTTTCTAGTTATCATTGTTTGCGTTATTTGACGGCAGGGAATAAAATTTAAGCGAAAGCCCAAAAGGTAAATGATCTGGTCCATGTGATTAGGGCCCCAAATAGAGGCTTAGATTAGGTAAGCCCCACAGTTGAATCAGATCGAAGTGCGTCAAATATGAACTTGCATGCTAATGTTTTCCACAAAAATATTGCATGCTAATAATACATGACCAAAAAAACCACGGACAAAAAGAATGCATTGAAATCACCTCTATTAAAATTTTCCCTGAATTAGAAAATGAATAATAATTTTTTTTTGGTTTACAGAGAAGTTACAAATTAGGGGATCGAATCTTGTACTACACACTCACACATGCATATTCTTACTAGTTGTACTAATCTTATAGGACAAATGAACAATAATTGAAAATTGATATTCTTTCTGCAATTAATTAATTTTGTTTGATGTTATAAGAATTTTTTATCTGAAGAATACATGAAATGAGAGAGGGGTGAATGACAAAATTTTGAGTTTACGCAGCCAAGATGTTAGGTTGGCATATCTGAGTCGCGGTGGAGATGGTATTAAAATAATTCATTTGTTAGAAAACAAGAGAGTTGGAAGAGAAAGAATAAGAGGATGAAATTGTATTTCTCTTATGGTGTCTTTCTTTATTACAAGCATAACTTATTTATAGGCATAAGTAATATAATTGTGGAGACAATACAATAATGATAAGAATTACAAAATTTATAGGATTTCTTAGGAAGGTGAAAGGTGGACATTCATATTTTTATATTATTCATAATATTCATCATATAATTACTCTTTTTTTTAAAAAAAAATCAATTTTCAAGTTAGTATATATATATATTACTTAAAGAAACAATATAAATATGTTCTCAGTAATTTTTTAAAAGTAGCTATATTCTTGAGAGTTTTCTCTTTGGTAGAAGATATTATATATTCTTCATAGTTAAAATCGGACATATACATAATACATTTATTGTATTGCAACCACAATAAGTCGTTTTTATACACGTCAATCTTTTGAATTCTTATCTTTAGTATCGTTAATTGTTTGAATTTGAAATAAATTGACCTTGAATTGAAGAAAAGTGTCAATCATTTTTTATACACGTTTTAAGTTTTCATTCATTTCATTTCATAATAGCTATTGTCATTTTTGTTGTTTTGTGTCCCCTTGTATCTTATCGGGTCAGTTGGTTTTATTTTCAAATAGATATAGATATAGATATAGATACAAGTAATATACTACTAGTATATAACATTTTTATACCTAAAGAAAAAATAATTGAAACATTTTTCAGAAAAAATAATTGAAAGGCCACCTACTTTAAAGAAGGCCAATGGCACATGGAAAAAGGTCACTATTAAGTGGAAACCAAATAAATAATAATAATAATAATAAATCCTACATGCATCAAGTCATCATCAACCAAACAAAAATCAGGTGAGAAGAAAAATTCGAACAGAAGTCCTTGACGAATAACAACAAAAACAAATCTAAAAATTTAATATTGAGCTGATTATTATTATTATTATATTAATCAGAGAAAGTAAAGCATATTATATTGTGAAATTATGAAAATATGGGGAGTTTAAGATTTTCTTTCAAATACATATGAATTTAAATTTTGATTTTTTTTTTTTTAAAAAGAGATTTGATGGTGATTTTTATTGACTAAAAAATTTAGAAAATGATCTGAAAATGACAAAATGTAATGATGTGTATTAATTAATGAGCTGAAACTGGTAGGTTCTGAATTTTTAAAATTTCCCCCCTTTTGGTTTTGTTTGATTTAGGAGTAATAGATATAGATGTGTGTAATGAAGACAGTGTTTAGTTCTTTTCCGTTTCAGTGTTCCAGGCAGTGCTTAACACCTTTCTCAAAATACCCATTCAACAATCTTCAAACTTCAAATTAACTAAACCAATTAAAATAATGAGTCAAGATCAATTAATAATCTAACATGCACTCATTGGCTGTAATTATTTACTATTTTACATACATTATTACCTCCATAATGGCTGATTGGCTGCTACTTTTGTTAGCTTAAAAACTAAGCACGATACTCATATCAAAGCTACATACATAGACAAATTCATCCATAACTCTCACCAAACAATTCAACCTTTTACTACCACCTTCTTTTAACTTTTTCTTATAAGTGAAATTAATTTTCAATGAAGTAAAAAACAAAATTACCTTTCATCAACTTTACATTACAATTTAAAATCATTATTAGTGAAATTCATTTTAGAGTAGATAATCTTAATCAATTAGACAACTAAAAGTTCCTTTTTTTTTAAAAAAAAAAAAAAAACCTTTAATTAGGTGCTGGTGCTAGCAATACATAGTCAGACTCAAATCCTATCTGATGTAGTGCTGTGTAACAAGTGAGACTCAAAAATGTTCTGATTTATGAATTTGGTTTTTTCCTTTGCTTTTTTTATAGTTAAGTTATTGGCATTTTTTTTTACTCATTTTTAATATTTTTAATTTAAAATATATTTTTATAATTAATAAAATTCAAATGTCAATATATAAATATTTTTAAAATAATAAAATTATGTTTGGTAAAATTAACTTATAACTTAGTTTATGACTTATAACTTATAAGTAAGTGGATGTGTTATATCATGTCAAATGACTTAAATTATGTCAAATGTTAATATATAAATATGGGTCTTGATATATAGTGCCCCAAGGGCACTAGTTAATGTTACTAGAATTAGAAAAATAATCATAAGAACACATTATTCCGTCTTTCGGGAATACAAAAAACTACATATTCCATTATCTTTTTACTATATTTGGGTTCTTATATAGTGCCCTTAGGGCCCCTATAAATATTATTAAAATAATAAGGTTCTGTTTAGTAAAATTAGTTTATAACTTATAACTTACGGTTAAGTAGAGATGTTTGGTAAAATTAACTTATGACAAGCTAAAAGTGTGTTAAATGACTAAAAGGGACATGCATTAGTTACATATAATAAATGATTTGAAAAAAGTAAAATGTCTTTTAACAAATACTTTTATTATTCTTTTAACAAATAAAAAAACTTTTTGTCCTTCAGCAAAAATTTGTGCATTCTTTCAAAAAGCTTTAAAATAACTTTTCACATATTAAAATTGTCTTAAAAATCGTTTTTGAAAGTAAATATATCCAAATAAAAATTAATTATATCTCTGACAATCAATTTTTTTCACAGTTTATTTTCACAATTAATTTCAGCTAATTTAAATACACTCTAAAAAAATAACAATAACCCCTCTAATTTATTTTTATATATATAAAAACATAAGGGAAATGCTAAACCGTGTCATTAGAACACTTGTTAAGAATTCAAAAATAAAAATGTTTCATTGGGATTGATAATATTTATTGTTTCAAAAGTTAAAATCTTATTTGAATGCTACAAATCCCAATAAAACATTTCTGCTTTTGTATTCTAAATAAGTGCTCTTAAGGTACTGTTTAATGAAACCCAAAACATAATTACTATATGAGAAAAATGTTAAATCTTTTTATTAAAACTTCTTATGAATCTTTTTATTCACTTAATTTTAATAAATGTTTTTTATTTTTATTAAATATTTACTTTTTGAAAGAGCGATGAAATTAAAAATTTGTAGAATGTTTTAGTAGCTGAATTTAAAATTACTCTGATTATAAAGATCTGATATTTTTATTGGACGGTGCTAATAAATTTGTGTTTGCCTGTGTTGTTGCAGGAGGCTGGGATTAGGGACTGATACATACTCAGTGATTTTGCTTTTGAAAGTGAAAAAAAAAAAAGAAAACCCTTTTTATTGCTACACAGCCAAGCAGCAAAGTACTTTCTTTCTCTCTCTGAATAATCCTCATCAATGCAAATTACATAAATCAGTGAAAGAAAGCACAAAGCCAAAAATATAAAAAAAATAAAAGAATAAAAGCAACTTCACTCTTTCATTCTCTCTCTAGAAGGAGAGAAAGAAGGTCATGATTGTGATAATATGGAGGAGGATGAGATTGAAGCAGCAGCAACACACTCTCACAAGCTGCCAAGAGTAGAACCGCCATACCCACCACCAGATGGATGCGGCGGAAACCTTTTGCATAACCACCACTGGCACCACCACTCTTCCCGTATCGTTAGGGTTTCTCGAGCCACCGGCGGCAAAGACCGCCACAGCAAGGTCATGACTTCCAAGGGTTTACGCGACCGGAGGGTGCGTCTCTCCGTCGCCACCGCCATCCAGTTCTACGATCTCCAAGACCGCCTCGGTTACGACCAGCCGAGTAAGGCCGTCGAGTGGTTAATCAAAGCCGCCGGAGACGCAATTTCGGAGCTTCCTTCTCTCAACAGCGTCTTCCCTGAGAACGGAGAAACAATCAATTACCACCAGATTCAGCATATTCAGAATCAGAATCAGAAGAAAACGAAGAAGAAGAAGAAGGAGGAGGTTTCTGTTTCTGCTTCTGCTTCGAAATCTGCTTGTAGCAGCACTTCGGAGACGAGTAAAGGATCTTCAGGATTGTCTCTTTCCCGGTCCGAGATCCGCGTGAAGGCGAGGGAGAGAGCGAGAGAAAGAGCAGCGAGAGAGAAAGAGAAAGAAATTCCGAAGGAAGCTTCCATGTCCCACACCGCTTCCTTCACGGAATTGCTCACCGGCGGGATTGGGAGTACGGTTACTACAAGTCCGAACGGATCGGGTCAGGAAATGAACGGTGGTGATGAATCCAATCCTAATCATAATCATAATAATCTATTGAACTTCTCAGCGTTCAATGATCAGAATTTCTCGTTTAATAGTATGTCCGATCAGTTAATGATGCCGCCGGTGGTAACTTGTTCTGGTTCTGGTTCAGATTACAATATGCTGAATTTCAGTATATGTTGTTCAAATTCTGGATACAGTAATAGGGGGACCCTTCAGTCCAATTCTTCTTCTTCTTCAGCTTCTCCTCATCACTTGCAGAGGTTTCAAGTTCAAACCTTTGATGGATCTTCTTCCAATAATCTTCTTCCTAATTTCTTCATTGGGCCTGCAACTACTCCAAATCCAACTACCATCGACAACCATCTTCACTTCTCTCCGCTCTTCGATGCTCGCTTGCAACTCTCCCATTCTCACCACAAGCCCAAACCCGGCAACTGATGACCTCATCCTATCTTCTTCCTCTTCCTGGTAACGCAAAACAATTACTATCTCCTTTAATTTCCTTGCGTTGATTTTCTTTACTAAACATGTTGATTGTGTGTTCAATAGACATGATTAATGAAAAATTTTAGAACAACAAAACTAGTATTTAGCTTAGGACGACAAGGTTACGCTGTCTACGCCAGTGAGACAGACATATCCTCAAAATAAGGAGGGATGTCCAAAAACGAGGAACTTTTGATCTGTTATAGTGTGTTTGATTTTAAGGTGAATCTGGTTTTAGCATGACTAAAATTAGTTTATAGTACATCTTGTAAATCCACATTTCACTTAATTTAATGTAAAATCAGAGGAAGGCATTTCATAATACTTTAACATATATATCCAAGGAGGAAAGTTACTTGATATTGGTTGTGCTTTGTTATTTAATTATTTAAAGGAAGAAGGATGATATGGTGGTGAAAATGTCATGGATAAATGTGAGGTGTGCAATAGCATGAGGCATGAGCATTGAGCCGTATGCATGCTTGTTGTTGTTTGTTGTGTGTTGGTAATGGGAAAAACAAGTTGGGAAGTGAGCATGATTTTATGGGATGCTATATGTTGTTTTTGTCATTATTTACTACTACTAGTAGTAGCAGCAGCAGCTGCTAGGTGCATGGGGTGGCGTGAATAGGGTTTACTGTAGTAATTCCACTGGTTGTCTCCTCTTAATCCTTTTTCTAAAGTTGCCTTTCTCTCTGGCATATATGCATCGATGAACCCGTGACAGGTGTATGTTAATAATCACTGTGTGTTGTGCTAAAACCAAAAACCAAAGTCTCTTAAAATGACTTTAGGATCCCAATTCATTTCATTCACCCACTCCCCAAAGCTATATATATATATATATACTGCTGCACTGCACTGCACAAGATGACCAAAGCGTGTCAGGTCTTGAGAGACAGACAATACATGCATCAACCTTGCTATGCTTAATTAGAGTAGTTAGGATAACCATAGAGGTTAGCACCTTTTCATATGCTCAAAGGTCCATGCACGTTGCCACAACTTGACTCTTCAATCAACCATAAAAATCCATCTCAAACAAACTTGCACACACACAAGGGGCAATCTGCAGTCAAAAACAACAGCCATGTTTTTTATAGTCGATAGAGATAGAGAAGTAAGCTTGTACTCCCTCCGTTTTTGAATATCTAAAAAAATATAAAATAGTTAATTAATGTATTGATTTCAAAAAAATTACACAATTTTTTAAATTTATTCTTATTCTCTTTTATTATTGTATTAGTTCCATTTTACTATGATTTTAGAAAAGTTTCATTAATATAAAGGATAAACATGAAAAAAGTGAACAAATGATCTTAAAAAATTATAAGTGAACTTATATTATGAAACACTATATATATCTAAAAAGAGTCTTTTAATATAAAATTCTCTCTTAACTAATGGTTGGTTTTAGATAATAGAGATAATAAAACCCATTTCCCAAATGAGTTTGGCTTAGTGAAAATATATTAGGTCCGTATAGTTTGAGAATGTGCACAAGAAGATTTCAAAAGGAGGTTATTGGTTCGATTCTGGGAGCTTGACCCATTTCTCTCTAATCTCTAAAGTTTCTTCTTCACAGTTTTTTTTTTTTTTGTTTAAAAGAAAAAAATAACAGAGATAGTAGAATAGTTTTAATAAGGATAAAAAAAAAGCATAATATTTTTTTTTCTAAAAACCAATATATTTTCTTCATATTAACATACTTCTTAATATGTATTTTTTATTCTAGGTATTTACATAAAATAACAGGAGGTAGTAATGTTTATACATATTTAGGCTTCAATATATATATATATATATATATATAACTATTAGATGACACTTTGTTTTGGGTTTTGTTTGAACGGAATAATTAAATAATATAAAATTATGTACTTACCCTGATATATTTAATTATTTCATTTCTTACTTCTTATTAACTGAAAATCATGGGTCTATACTAATCCTGTTACCAAATGAGGGGAAAAAGGGATTGAAGAGATTAAGTTGAAATTTGATTGAAACTGTACTATACTCATTATGAATTACTAGATTTCTTAGCTACCAAAAAATTCTTAGTATATGTTTAGATCATGCATTTTGAGTTCACCAAAAAAAAAAAAAGATAATGTATTTTGAAATTCTAGAAAATTTAAAAAATTCATGATCCCAACCAACAATATTGTAATGCTCTCATGCAAAGTGAACACATTTCATTTCCAAACTAGAAGTATAATGGAGCATTTAAAATACTCTTTTAAATTACATTTCTCTTACCAAATGACTTATCCAAACACAAGGTTAAGAAATTTAGGTGCGTGTGTTGTAGAGTAGAGACAGAGAGATATATGTTTGTTTCATGATTTATAAAGTTATTATTAGTAAAAGTAAATTTGCAAATTTGATGTTTTCATAAGTTTTAAAAAATATTTTTAGTTATTAATTTATTGTATTGAAAGAAACATGTGGGATAGAGGATACTACATAGTACATATTTAGATAGGATTCTAAAAATTGAATCTAATAAATTTTAGATAGTGTGCCATTTTTTTTTTTATTTTGTATCATATTCATTTCTATAATGAGAGGTAAGTTATTTATGGGATTGTAAAAAAAAAAAATCAACTCAATGAATACACGTGTTTATTTATTAAATATACATTTGAACAAGGATATATTTATTAGTGATATATACTTATTTATGTGCTTTTCTTTTCACATTTTTTCCAACTCTGGCATGCATTTTTTTTTTTTTCATTTTTATTGTGTTTTGTTTTATTAAATAAAGTATTCTTGATCGAGAATATTGCCTAACTATATATACCCTGTTCCTAGGAAATTATGTTATATATTTGTTAATGCCCTAAGTAAGATGTACATCAATTAGTAATATTTTATTATTATTATTTTGCTAAAGGATCAGCAAGTGATGTCCCAAATTTGCTTTCTGCAGAAAAGGAGGGAGGATACGGTGTTGTAATTCTCAAGTGTTGATATTTCGTGGATCATTTTGAACTCTTCAATTACATTATTATATTGAATATTTGGAATATTTATTGACTTGATTACTGTATTTTGGAGAAATGCATCTTGATTGTTGGAATTATTCCTGTTGTTGGATTTGTACAATTATTTTGAAGTTGTCTGTGTACCGTTGGTTGAGTAAAGAGCTGTAAATCTGTCCAGCACAAATGCCTTCTAATTTATTCAGTGCCCTTTCTTATTTGAGGTTCTACTTACAAATGCAAAAAAATTTCTTGACAATGATCAATTTAAGAGGCCGTTGATAAATTTTCTACCCACAAACAAGTATGTTTTGTTTTGGGCTTGGTTGTGGATTTGAGCTGGGATTTGTGTTAACAGCATCAACATGAATTATGAAAGATTTTGGCTTGATTTACTGGCATCAGCTAGATTCTTCCTTAGCGGGGGGTGTTTATTTCAAAGTTTAAGAAGACATTATGGAGAATGTAAATTTGGAAATGCGAGGTTCTTATGTTTGTTTTAAATTTTAAAAAATATTCTCGAACATAATTTATTTTTGAAAATGTATTTCTTTTATATTTTTATAACTATCATAAAAGGTGAGGAAGTTATTTTTAATTAAAAAATATGTGTAGTTATTTTGTATTTCAATGTGTAACCATCACTTTTTTTTAATTAAAAAAAAAACATTTCTAATGATATTACTTTAAATTGAACTAAACACATTCTTAAAAATGCCGCGATAACACATTTTTAAGAATATATTACTAGAAATAAGATATTTAAAAATATTTTGTATTCTTTGAAAAAAAAGTCCCCTTAGTTTAACATCTCGCTGACCTTAGCAAATGAATTTTTAATTTGAAAGTAACGGAGCTTGGTCAATTAATTAAGGTTGAATTAAGGGTTCTAATTAAGTAGTTGTCTGGATTAGTTTATTTTCAGAAAAATAATCACTTATTATCATTAATTATGCATAGAAATTTAAAAAAAATACTGTAAGTAATTATTTTTCTGAAATTGATTATTCCCCTACATATTTCAAATTGCCACCCGGTGACTACCAGGGTAGTCTACTTGTCATTTTTACATTTTTTCCATCGTGAATGCTGTTGTCTGTAAAAGGGGTGGTTACTTAGAATCCAAGCACCCCTGTGTTATGTACTTATGTTCACCTTTGCAAAGTAACTGCCTTTTTTGGTCCAGAACTTCGTGGGTTTTTTGGGCTGGAAGTTGCTGAACATCCCATAGGGCCCAACTTGGATAGGCCCATATTTAAAGTTCAAAGAAGAATTACTTTTTGTTTTGTCTGTGAACCATTTCTTGGAGTGATTGCTACGCTTGTTGTAGAATAACAGATCAGATACTCTCTACCGTGTCCCTTTTGTAGTATTTTGTCACTGTCATTTGTGAAGAAACTTTTACAATGGAACATGGATAACTTTCCATGAGGCAACCAAAAATCAAATAACTGAGTGGAAAGGTAAAATGTTATCCCTCTGCTTGGCAGGACGCAAATGAAATCGAGAGAAAATTATGGGGGAAGACAAATATAGAGAAAATGTTTTTTTTTTAATTTTAAAAATAGAACACTTAAAAATGTTTTTAGTTTCTATAAATATAGTGAGTTTTAATTTTAGTCCTTATAATTTTTTTCTTTTTTTATTATTCCCTTATTTTATAAAAATTAGTTTGTTTTAGTCCTTAATAATTTTTAACCAATTTTATTCAAACACACCCTTGACCTTTACAAAAATATGGCAATGGTTTTCTTCATGATCTAGCCGTGAAAACCTCATTCCTTTATTTTTCGACCAGACACTTAAATAGGAGGATGAGATTAGCACCATTTCTATTGGGAGTGACACCATCCTTTATATATGTAAGAATCATAAATTTATATACTAAAAAGGATGGTGTCACTCCCAATAAGGATGGTGCTAATCCCATCCACCATTAAATATGACCATAGTTTTTTCATGGTCCAGTGTGAAAGCCCAACTCTTTTTTTTTAAATAAAAAAACCTTAGCACTCAAAATAATATTTGGTTTTTTCATGATTTGGCCATAAAAGTTTCTGCTGCCCACATTTTATTTTTTGCAATTATTGACTTGAACAGTGGTGGGTCTATGTTAAATTGAAGATCAAGTTGAAAAATATAAGTAATATTATGAATTTTTAAATTTTGTACTCTTCAACTTATATTTTTAAACTTCTGGATTTTAATTTTTAGTAAATATTAATAAATTGATAAAAATATATTATATTTTTATATTTGCAACATTATATTCACAAATTATATATATATATATAAAGATCATATTACTAAAAGTTCGTAAGAAACTTCTAAACAAGCATTATGTAATTTATGCAATTGTGATCATTCAATATGGAACTGTTGTATGGTAATAAAGAGCTTGTTATTCATCAATTGAATGCAAGATCGCATTGATACAATTACCAAAAAGAAAATTGCAGTTATATATGATTGTGCAGTTCAGCAGCATATAGCTTTTATTCAATTTGCACGAAATTAAACTCCAAAAAGCATACATCTCACCATCATCATAGCTTGGATTTTCGTTATCATTCCATCTCACTAGAAGTGGATTCTTGAAGTTTCAATAAGTCTTCTTCCTTGCTTGACATACTGGTAAAAGAGAGCAGAATAATTTTTCACCGGTTTGTATAGTATTGGTGTTGACTCATTCACTAGTTTTTGAAACGGTTTAATCTCTTTTTCTGGTTCCGGGTAGCAGAACATAGCTGCTGTCAGCCTTTCCTTTTCTGCATTTGTCACTACTCTGTGTGTTGGGCTCCTAAATATTCCATTGCTCATTATCTGTTATGTTTATCACATACAGTACTCAATCTAATTAATTAAGCACTTATAATTAAAGCTTTTTAATTTCAAATATAATGCATGTTGTATAATAAAGTACATGTATTACGACATGTTGCTAGAGATGGAAATGGGTCATGCTTTTCATCGAGGATCTATGATCTGACTTATTTAGGGTTTAGTTTGGCTCAGCTTGTTTATTAAAAAGACTAAGTTTAAGCTTTTAAAAAAGTCTTATCTATTATCTATTTTCTACAAACAAGGCCTTGAATGGGACACATGACACAATTTGCTTGAGTCAATTCCCTCCCATTTTCATCTATAAATACTAACCATTGATTTCTTTTTTATGTCATAATGGTCCAATAGCTGATGTTGAATACACATAAAGAGATAAAATTTGCACGCCTGACTTAAACAACAAGGCCATATCAAGTTTAAAAAATTAATCTATATCAGGTCACAAGCCCAAGCTCAAACTTTAAATTTATATAACAAGCTCGACTTGTTTAACCTTCGGCCATGCTTGACCCATTCTCATTTCTACTGATATTGCTAAAGAAACTTGATAAGTAGTAGGTAGTATAGTTATAGTAATTACCCACCTCTATTTGATCTCCAATATTAATAAGGAGAGCATGAGAGATGATTGGAACTTTAAACCATTGATTATCTTTGAGGACTTGGAGGCCTTCTACTTGTTTGTCTTGCAACACAAAAGTAATGGCTGATTTATCATTATGTGGCTGCAGACCAAGAACATGATCAGGCATTGGACATGAAGGGTAGAAGTTGAATCTAAGATCCATTTCAGGTCTCTCCCCAACTTGCTCTAGGAAACTGTTCTCTTCCAAGTTCAGTGACTTTGCCATGGCCTTATAAATCACTTCACTTATCACCCTTAGCCTTTCACTGTACTGCAGGACAATGCTCCTGTATATATAGTAGTTTTGTTCTGCTTCATTCCTTAGAACATACATCATGATGATATATATATATATAAATAAAACAACAATAATGTAATCTATGTTTTATTATTTACCTGAAATCATTGGGTATTTTGGGCCAAAATTTGAAGTTGCTCCGATCTTGAGGATGCACATACAGGTATAATCTATCGGTCCAGTCTAATATTTTATTAATTTCAGAGAATATTGAGTAATCGTTGCCATATCCTTCAATATCATTTGGTTCCTTTGCATATTTTTTCTTTTCTTCCATTGGAAGTTCAAAGAACTGTTTTGAAACTTGTCTGAATTTGTCCAGAAATAAACTTGTCATACCGTGATTTATTACCTGAATGCCACAAATTAAGAAGGTTGAGAAGAGATACATAAAATTAAAATAGAAAATATTCATATATCTATGGTTTAATGGCTGGGTTCAATCAGACTTCACAACTTAATTATGTTCTAGTGTCTTTACAAAATCATATCCAAATTGCTTTGATCACACTTCACAAGTTAATTAAAATCACACTTTTTCTTGACTACTGTTCTTTTACACTCACGAGTCAATTAATCATAAGTTGTGAATTGCTATTCTTGCAATTAATTGTATAATTCACCAAGTTGGTGATTATAATTTCTTTACATATAACTATGAATGAGAATAAATGAGCTAATAATTCATTTATATCTCATTTTTTCTTGGAGGTTCTTTGACCTCCAATCAAGATGAAAATTGTTCACTTCTTAAGATTTTTTTTTTTTAATTTCTCCCTTTTCTTTTATCTTATCTAATTTTTTTCTCTATTTCTTTCCTCTAAAAGAGAGAGTAAAGATATCATTGACAACCCTAAATTAGGGATGACAACGGGGCGGGTACGTAGTAGCGCCCCGCTACTCATTCCCCCGGGTTCGAGTATCCACAAATATTTTATTTAATTATAAATTTATTGAAAAAATAAAAAAATATACTTAAAATCATATTTTAATATAAAATTTATATTAGTAAGCATACTAAATATTAGAATAAAACAAAAATAAAAATAAATATTCAAATAATATAATTATCATTTAATGTTTACATTTTTTTTCTTAAGTTAAAAGTTAAGTGAAGGGATATTATATTTTTTAAAAACATTTTGTATTACATGAAATTATAATATATATTTTTTATATTATATATTTAATAGCACCTTAAGAAATTAAAAAAATTACTTAAAATACTATAATTTTATCTTTTCTTATTAATTTTTAGAGGGTAACAGGTACCCACAGATATCCATGATGGTATTATCTGCGAATATCTGCGTGCGTGCTTTCTTTTTTCATCTCTACCCTAAACATACCCTGTTTTCATTTGCAAGAGGGAAAAAGAGAGAAAAACTTTCTCTAACAACTGTGCCTCCATGGCTAGATTTTACTTTAGGCGAGAAAGACAACCCACCTAGAGCCCCTTATTTGATAAGACCCCAAAAATATTTTTATTTAATATTATTATTAATTTTTAATTATTAAAAAATAATTTATTAATATAACATATTATAGTATCTTTAAATAATTTTTATCAACATAATAATATTTCATTTGAAAAAGAAGTATTAAACAAGTAAAATTAATATTTCATTAGAACATTAAACTATATAACAAGATTAGATTATTTTCTAAATGCATTATTGATAATTAAAACATTGATAACCCTAAAAGAATATTTATTGAATTTAAACTAATTAAATGGTATTTAAGATTAACTATATGTTTTACAAGGTATATAAATAAATTAGTTATATTATCTATTGAAATTTAATTGATTATAAAACCTTCCCAACTAATTTTGCATCTTAAAAAAATTAAAAACATAAAATAAAAAGTAATATGTTAAATATAAATAAGTCTTTACTTGAAATGGTGTGCGGATAAGAGGCACTAGTTGAAAAGCAATAGTAGGGTGAGAAAAATAGTATTTTAATTTTTTTTCAATACTTTTAGTTTTTATCATACGAAGTTTTAAATTAATTTTTTGGAAAAAAAAGAGATAAATTAGCTCATACATTATCCTGTTTAACTAGCTGCAACCCAATGTGCAAGCCCTCCTTAGTCCCCACTCGTTTGATATCCTAAGATCATCTTTACGAGCTGAAGAGATCTATATCATAACTCATTCCATCTATATCATAACTCATTCCATGGGTTGTGGACAATTTCGTCATAGTACCACGAGATATGATCCCTTATCCAACCCGCCTTCATTATTTGGCATAATCGGTAGGTCAAACTCGCAAAGACTGACACGGGTATAGAAAGCACGTGAGTTCGTTGTAAGGTGACTATGAATCTGAAACCCATGTCGGATTTCACATATCTGATATGGACACAACATCAAAAGAAAAACGCTAAACTATGGTAAATAATCCTCATTTTCACTAAATCCATATAAGAGGGCTATTGACTTGAGCTTCGAAGGTGCCAACATCAGATATCCACTGAGGAACTACCATTTAAGGGGCAAAGGATTATGATTTATTAGGCTGAACGCATCATTGTGCATTGCATGACTACACGAGTAGTGTGATTAAAAAAGAAGCAACAAGAGATAAATGTATAATATTTAATCAATTTGACTAGGAATGATGATGAAGTGAAAAAATAAAAGAAAGAAAAAGAATATAGATCTAGAAAATGAAACATGTAATTATTATTATAAGTGGAGTTGGTGGTGTGAAGGACCTGAAAGCAGCCCCATGAAATGAGTGCAGAGTGGAGTTTAGCAACCTCTTGCTCTGCCATGGATGGAGAGTTGAGGTGGTGAACATCAATCACTGGAAACTCCTCTGATGATATTGGAATAGCATCTCGAAATCCAGCACCACCTTCCTTATATATATACTTTCTTGGAGGATCTTCACCATTCAAAACCCGTTCTTCAACAGTTTTGTCAATCATCTCATCACAAACTTGGGATTCATCAGCCATATCACTGTTGCTGCTCTTAATTTTGTCCATCTTGTTTTGGTGGTGAAGTAATTTCTATAAATAGGAGCTTGTGTTTCCTTTGTAAAACAATCAAAAACTTGTATCAATATGCAAGTTTTAATTTGTGTATCTTAAGTATCTATATGAACAAATTTAAACAAGTCATATATAGATAAATGTAACTCTTCACTCTATTAATTAATCCCGTTGCTCACTGGTTGCTATTATCTGTTAGTATTTTATTGGTATCATTTGGCAGGTAACTCAAAATGGTTACACAAATAAAAAATAATAGTGACGTATAAAAATAAAAAACTAATATAAATAATTATGCGGTGTGTCTCTTGCGCCTGATCCCTTAATTCATGCCAACACGAACATGATTAAAATTAAGAAAACATGTTGGTGCACATTAATATGCACAGTAAAACTGATTTACAGCTACGCTGTTTGATAAAATTAGTTTGTCATAAATTAAAAGTGCGTTAGGACACGTAGTAATTAGATATAATAAATAATTTGAAAAAGTAAAATATAATAAATTATTTAAGAGTAAAATAGGAAGAAATTATTGAAAGCTAATTATAAATTACAGTACAGTATAAGTTATAACCTATAAGATATCTCAAGTAGCTTTTAATAAGCTAGCTTATGAAAACTAGTTTTTACAAGCTATAAGCTATAAATTTGTAAGTACCAAACACCTCTACTTGACAATAAGTTACAAGCTTTAAGCTATAAGCTCTTAAATAAGCTATAAGTTAGTGTTACCAAACACACTCTTAACAATTGGTTTAAGGCATTTTTTTATATAAAAAAAAGAAACAAAAGGACACACGAACTCACAAATTAATGATATAAGAGCTGTTTTTAATAAGTTGTAGGGAATAATGGTGTGCACAAATCAAAACTCTAAAATTAAGGTAGTGTTTGGCACATGAAATGTTTTTTTTCGTTTTTAGAAAAGTTATTTATAATTATAATTTATTTATATTTAATAATAAGTGAGATTTTTTAGAATATTGTTTTATTTTTATCTAAAGTGGAGAATATCACTTACTAAAAATTTTTTTTGAAAAATAAATAAAATAAACTCTTGTACCAAACATTCTTTGAGGGTGGAAAATAATTTTTTTTATGTTCAAAATCATCATGACTTAATATTTTTGTACCTATCTTCCTCTTTATAAGTATTAATTACGTATTAAATGTATAAATCTTTATAAATATTAATAAAAAAATAAATATAAAATATCAATATAATAATTCATATTGACTTTGAACCGGAAGAGATCTATTATCCTTGAGGGTGTGACCCTTGTGCGTATGAGAAACGTATGTATGAATTTCGGGTGGTTTTAAGGTGGGATAAAATAAAATGAGATTATGTAGTTATTTTACTAAAAATGAAAAGTATGAGATATTTTTAAAAAAAATTGATTTTTTATAAATATTCTATACTTTTTAAAAATATCCAATATTTTTCATTTTTAATAAAGTGACCACGTGATCCCTAATTTTTTTTACTTCACCTTATAATTACCCATGAATTTGTGCCATCTCAATGTTAGAGATTGCAACCTGGTGTTATCAAAATTGCCCCTTCCCCTACTTACTAGTTGATAATAATATATTATTTCTTGTGTTGGGTCACCTTAGTTACAATTAGGGCTTCTATATTTATTAATTCGATTTTTTTAATTTATATAATATTACATAGGTTAAATATCTCAAAGATAAAAAATTTTATAGGAAAAATTAAAAATTAATTAAATTTTATGTTTAACATGTATTTATTACTTACATTTTTTTATTATAAGATTCTTATCTATTACAATAGATACAGGTTAAGAAAACCCTTCTTAATTAATCTCTTTATTGGTTTTTTTTCTTCTAAAATAATTGGATTTTGGATCATTTTATGTCGCCCTTATATTTAGCTCTATCTTGCTTATTTGGCCCATAATTTTTACATCTCCTATTTATTCATTCATCTATTTTTTATACATGAATTATGAATTAACTCAATCCGTAAATTTACGGATCAATCTCATCTAGAAAAAAATTCTATTTTACAGATTAACTCAATCCATAAGTTTAAGTTACGAATCTGTTTCGTAATGTACGATAAAAAAAAAGGGAGTGAGTGAATATACAGAAGGGTGGGAAAATTATAGGCCCACTGGTTTAGTTGGCCCATATTTGTTGTGGCTAGTTTTTTGGTACATTGTTGCAGCTAGTTTTATAGACCACAAATATAAAATTAAGCTGCTTGGCAAAACAAAAATGAAAAACATTACGGTAACAAACTTTTATGTTAAAATCACCTTTAGTTCATATTATTCAAACAAAAATTACATTATTCGTGTTAATAAAATAACATCGTGCAAAATCAACATGAATTGTGAAAGATTTTGACTTGATTTACAAGCATCAACTGGATTCTTTTGTAGATGGTATTTGTTTTAAAGTTTAGAAAGTCCTAACAATGTGAAATTCATATGTTTAATTTTTCTTGAATTTTTAAAAAATATTTTCAGGAATAATTATTTTTAGAAGTATATATTTTTTTTTGTATTTTCCATAACTTTCGTTGTTAAGATAAACTATAGGTAAGTTATTTTCATACGAAAATAAAGATAGTTTTCTTTTTTTATCGGCTAAACACACACTCCCTAGAGGTGTCAATTCGGGCCAGTTCAGCTCATTTCGGAGTGACCCGGTGTGGGCCAATAAATTTTCGGGCAAGGTTGGGCTGGCCCGTCATAGTTGCGGGCTAGCATTTTACTGGTCCAATTTGTACGGATCATGGGCCAAAACGGCCTAGCCCACGAACTTTTTATTTCTTTTTTATTAAACAAAATTAATTTAAAATTATATTAATAATATTATATTAAATAAAATCATAATATTCTTTAAAACTTTATAGCTTTTTATTGTATTAAATATATTTAAATCATTAATTTATATTAAAAATATTTATTTATTAATAAAATTTATAATAAAAGGATAATAAAAATAAAATATTTTAAAAAATCGGATCAATGGGCTTGCCCAACCCATTGCCGCATGGGCCAACCAAATTTCGGGTTGAGTTGGACTAAGCCAAATTTAGATCAGGCCTATTTTTATAAGAATTTTTCTAACCTGTGCAATATTGTACCGGTTAAAAAACTAAGTAGAAAAAAGTTGTTGGGAAAAACAAAAAATTAATGTGATAGAGTTTGATATGTAATTAATACTATATTTTCTTTCTACTTATGATTTCTTAACCTGTACAATATTGTAAATTTTTTTTTTAAAACCCAGCCCAACCCATTTTGCAGGTTATTCGAGTCAGTCTATCGGGCTCCACCCATTTTGACACCTCTAATACCCCACACTACACTACTCTTAAATTTACTATATCAGAGATTGAACCAGACACCTTGAGCTCCAATAACTCCTCCTTATGTCACTTGAGCTATAAATGAATTATGGTTCTATTAAGTAGTTGTTTGGATTATCTTATTTTAAAAAATAATAGTTTATTTTCCTAAAATTGATTATCTCCAATAGGGGTGTTCGTGGTCCAGTTTGAATTTATTTTGAGGGGTTAAGTCATCCAATCCAATTTAGTATTTATTTACTCGCGGTTTGTTTTGGTCTACAGAAGAAATCCGAACCAATCAGATTCGATAAATTTCGGTTTGGATTCGATTGGTTTTCGGTTTTAAGATTGTGTCAATTGTAGACTAAATTAAATATAAAATTAGACATTTTAATAAAACGTGATAAATATAACACAAAATACATATTATAAATTTCACCAATATAAATTTAAAAATATTGAAATTCAATTTTAAATTGATTAAGAAATCATAAAATTATCAATATATAATATTAAGATGATGTTACATTATAAAATTATTATGAAAAAGTCAGTTATGGTATTATTTTTGTTAAATATTTAGTAGTATGAATATGAATAATGTTATAATTTTGTAAGAAAATTGTATGTGTATATAAGAGTTTGATTTGGTTTGGTTTGATTAAAAGGGTCTAAAATCCGAACCAATGTAATAAAATTTTTTGATTTTTTCGATTTTCGATTTGTTTGATTTTCAATTCTATGGTTTTTGGTTTGTTCGGTTTAGTTAAGTTGGTTTAGATTGGTTTTGAGCATCCCTGATTCCCAAACATGCTTTAAATTGCCACCCAGTGACTTATGGTATGAGCAAAATGAACTTATATTTTTGTATGCTAATGATTTTTTGGTTGTCGATACTATATTATGATTGTTAGAATTTTGACCATCCTAATTAAAAAAAATGACCATATTTTTTTAGATCATTTTAGAATGGTGTTTTTGAATTGTGTCATTCATAAAATAAGAATGGTCTAATTTTTATTTTCATAACTATTTCAATTCTAGATTATGCTGTTTTTGGATGATGTGAATCTCAATGTTTTTATGTCATGGTGGATGAGATTAGTACCATCCCTATTGGGAGTGGCACCATCCTTTTTAGTATATAAATTTATGATTCTCACATATAAAAAAAATGGTGTCACTTCCAATAGAGATGATGCTAATTCTATCCTCCTATGTCATGTGCACCTTAGCAAAGTGCATGCGATTTTTGGTCCAGAGCTGCGTGGGTTTGGGCTGGGAGTTGCTGAACATTTAATAGGGCCCAATTTGCATAGGCCCAAGTTTAAAGTTCAAAAAACAATTAACCTTTTTTTGTCTCAAAACCATTTCTTGGACTGAATTCTGGACTAGCATCTTCCAAACTTTTTATAAAACAAAAGCACAAATCCGATAACGTAAGCTAAAAAATAATAAACGAAAATTTGGTCGGTTCTTCTACTTTTTAGTTTTTGCAGATTGTGAGCATCAAGCTAGCTTTTCTTCACTTTTATAAATAATAATACATAATAATACATGTCCTTTTTCCCTTTCACTCTACTCTTTCATTCACTTTCCCCTTTCTATTTTCAATCCCTTCCAAAATAAAACCTTAAACTCTGACTTTGCCTATCAATTGATTTCCTTCATCTCTTGTGCAGCTGCAATTTTTTCAGTTTCACACCTTCGAATAGCAGCAAAATTCTTTAAGGATGAAAAAAAAAAACGAAGATTAACCATGCATTAATTTTGGCTACAATCATGTGACCTTTAATTTACACTAAGGTCATTTCTTGCAGTGCAAAAGTGTAATCAATGCAATGTTCACTTTACATGACACATCATACTACCAGCTTTAGCTTATTTAGCTTATAAAGAGAAAACAAAGGAAAATCCTAGAGATACGAGCCACATATTTTATTTTATCTTTCAAAAAGTTCGGCTGTTTTATAAAAAAAAATTGCTAATTTTAAAATTATTTATTAAATTAGATCTCATCAAAATTAGGGTTGCGTTTTACATTAGACGTAATTCACTAAGTACGTCACATGATAATATTATGAATTTTATTTTTATAAAATGAAACAGTATATAATCTCAAGTTAATAAATACTACTTTTTTCGGGGGTCTAACTTAATAAATAATTTTAAAATTAGCATTCCAATGTTAGTGTCATTTTTAAAACAAGTTAAGGGAGATATTATAAGAAATCTTACCAGATGCTAACAAAATCAAGGATCTTCTAGCACATACACGAATAAATGAAGCAAGCTATGAATTATGAAATGAAAAATAAATAAATAAAAAAAATGTATGGCTAGGAGTACTTCTTAATTAAAATAACAGTTACCCCTCATGTCATGGACGTGCTAATGAAATAAAATCAACAATAATTCAGGCTTTTTAATAAGTTTAAAAAATTATTGTATTCAAAATATGCATCTAATTAATTAACTGTCTTCACAATATCACCTACTAATTAATATTATAATTTAAGGTTTAACGTTAATTAATTGCTTCACACGCTAAAGGTCATCAAATTAAACAGGAAGCTCCTACAAATTAAACAACAAATCATAACTTAGACAAAAACCACAAAAGTGGACAAATTCCCTCTTCAGTTTTTCTGGGAAAGGTTTCAACTTTCAAATTATATATGCAAGTAGCACCAGAAATTTATCCAAAATGCTACTTTGATTATCTAAAGTACAATAATTAGATAATTTCAGTGACCCTATAAGCCTAGTACGTATAAACAGTTCTACAAAGTCAATAATTAAAAAATAAAATGTCAATAATATAAGAAATTAAAATGATTAACGCATAAAACCTGAAGGATTAAAGTGGTGATTTAATTTGGTCTATTAATTAATTTTTGTGTAGTGGTTGAATATAATCCTGTGTCACAAACTCTGCCGGCATAAATATTAGCATGTGGGGGCTTGTTCACCATTTGCTGTGTCTTAATAATATTATTCCTCTAATTGGATGCATCTATAGAAAAATAGAAGGTGACATCTTCAATTATAATATATGATGTGATATGGCCCTTAATTAATTAAATTCTAAAATGACCAATGTATAATTAATTAATAAATGGAAGATTATATTATAGAAAAATAAAATTGTTGCACGCAGTGTGCAAGCTTAATTGTGTGGTAGTGTCACAAATTAAAGTTTAGACCTCAAATTCACGTGGATTGTATTGTAAGGTACCTCATGTGACAAACAGATAAAGTTAGAAGCAGAAACAGCTAATTACTTAATTAAATATATATAGATATAACTATATGGATTATTATATAAATATATATAGATATATTGTTAGAGAAAGAAAAATAAATATAGAGCTAGGTCGGTTCTAGGAAGCACCGTTGCCCTGTCATCACAACTGTAATGCCTGCAATTTCTGTTAGACATAGACATGAAACTTAACCACAAAGCAAATTATCAATCAAATAAAACTGATAAACTATTGTTGAATAATATTTATTATTTGCTTTGAAATAAAATAAAGATTTTTTCTTTGAAGTTAATCATGCTTAATTAAAGTATTTTGTGCTACGCCTAGCTAGTATTACATAAATATTTTGAAAAATGTACCGAAAAATTGAAATGGCGACAGCTTCCAACTTTCAAGCTTATTTATAAACAATTAAGCACTGTATTAGACTTATATTTTTCATATTTATTTCGACAGCCAAACTTAATTAAGAATTTGAGTAACCAACTTTGTTGCTTTGAATAATAAGATATTTAATTTCAGCCAAATACCTCATTAAATAACTTAAATTCGAGTGATATTCCTTAATTTCTATGCAAAAATGATAAACATATAATTACTATTTACTTTTACTCCCTACCATTAGTTAAAAAAAGTTAAAAATAATTTTTTTTATTAAACTAATGGTAAGTGTCTCAAGTGAATAATAATAGTACATTCTTTTATAAGTAAAAAAAAAAATTGAATTAACTTTGAGAATAAACAGTATTAGAATAAAAACAAAAAATTACATCAAATAGCAAATTACGGAGAAAATATAAAAAACCAATTATCCTAATATACAGCCCAGAGGATTATTACACATGTTAAAACTACTCATTAGGCATTTTCATAGAACTTCGAGAACAAGTGCAATTTTTAACTATTACAAAAGCATTACAAGTAAAACTTTTTGTTTTTTATATAATTAACGGGACACTAAAACTGGGATACTAAAACCTTTTAGTCACACAAAAAATAACAAAAAAAAAAATGAAAAACCTGTTCAAAAGGCATATTGTAAACTTTTTCTTCAAGTATTAAGGGTTTTGTCCATTAATTAATAGTCGAATATTATTTAATCTTTTTAAGAGATGATTGAATTAAATTTTGTTTCTTTTAAGAAAATACTTGTGATACAGAGGAACAAAATTCAATTTGTATCAATATATCTAAAAAGTTGAACTATGGTAAAGATAAACTACTATTTATTGCAATGAATAAGTGGATAAATATTTGGTGGATGGATGTATGATGCGTGGGTTCCGGAAAGAGGTAGATAGATGGGAATGGCATTGAAGTAAATATGCAATTGACCAAACATATACACTATGACCCCACCACCCTCTCTCAATGGAATACAAACTTGTCTCTGCAGACACACAAATCACTAATTCAATACTATTCAACCTTCAACATAAGGTCACTCTCCTTTTCAATTGGCTGCCTAATCTCATACTGCCCTTTTTATTCTCTTACTTCCATTTATACCTTCAATATTCAAACTTCAAACACTACTTTTTAACCTACATACATCTATCTATACTCACTATACTTTCACCCCCTTTCTTCTACCTCATTATTAGGGTATAACTTAATTTATAAGCAGACTCAATCAATTATTTATCTATTTTTTACTTCATTTGAACTAATATTTTTTTGCACTACTAAGTTCTAAAACCCTTTAGAAGTGTGCTACATCCAAAAAAGAATGTGGCACAACTAGTGACTCCCTAGAAGTATTGCAGGTGGTAGGTGTAGTTGAGTTTGTAAAACCAACAATCTCAATTATGTCACCAAATTACTGTACCCTTTCTCTCAATAATGTAAAACATCACCTGCCCTTCAATAATTAATAAAATAGATATACTTAATATTTGAAAAATAAAAAATCTTTGAATTATTTTTTTTCTAACAATTAAGAAATTGATTAAAAAAATAGTTAAGATTCAAAATGATTGTTTTTGCATAATGTTGATTATAATCATACAGTATCTCACACCTGTATACAGCCTAGACACTAGTAATATGTTTTCTTAGGTCCTCTTGTATTAAGTCACAATTTTGCAATTATATGTACTAGGAGTCATACATTAGTAGTATTAGTACAGCTATGTGTATCGTAAAGTCTCTTTAGTTAGTATTATAAAAGTCAGGTACCTATCCGTTTGGGACCATCCTCCCAAAAATTAAAGGCACCAAGGTTTATATTTTGACACGATGAAAGCAGCAATCAAAATCGTGTACAAGACACCATGTGAGAGCTTTTAAGTTTAAAACAACAGAAACAAATTTTATCCGCCTCCTTGCAGCATCAATTACCAACCAGCAACATCAACTAATATTCTGCGTTTCACTACACTTAAATTGTTATATAAGTTGCGTAACAGCTACTTACTGTTTTCAAATTAAATTAATACGCTGTAACAGCTATTATATTGCTAATTAATAATAATGCGAAATTACAACTCAGCGAAATTATGCTTCAGCTTCGCTTGAGCTTAGCTCCAACACAAACTTCTTTTCTCAATTCAAAGGAACTTGACGAGCTATTCAAGTTCGTTTAACCACTTTCAAATCTTACGACCAATACATTTTTTCCCTTAATTAAATTTGATAACAAGTACATAGTACTTATATAAAAATTATGAATTTCGGTCCTATAGTTAACTCCGAATCATTCTTTCTCGTAATATAAAATACAGGCTTGAAAATAGAAAATCACGTCATGAGCAGATTATTTGGAAACTTCAACTTCAACCCCAACCTCAACTGAATTAGTAATAAACTAGCCAAATAATTTAAAAGTTCAAACATGAGTAACTTGCAAACTAAACTCACTTAAACCATAAATCAGCTAATGAGCCAAATATTATGAAAATTCAACCGAGCTTGTTTAATAATCAAGCCAAGATTTTCAGCCCAAACTCAAGCTTAAGACTAGCTCATTTTTCTTTTTCTTTATACAAGTTACACTCATGGCTAACTTGCGAAACAATTTGACTAAAGGCCTTTTGAAAAACTTCAAACGAGGAAAAAGTACGTGCAGGAACAGGTATTGCATTGGCATGATTGATTCATTCAGAAGTTATTTAAAATTACAGAAGCAAAGTACATTGCTCGTTTAACTTGAGAAAAATATTTCACAAAGGCAAACCAAACTGATACCTAGAATATTCACAGAGGGAGACCTGAAAAGGGCAGAAGACTACAAACTTAAAGCTCTTAGAAGATCATCCTAGTTGCAGTTGTGCACTCTTACAAGCATTGCTTCAACTTTAAAAAACCAGCAGATGCATTCAGTTTTCAGTTCAAGCAAGATAGGTGAATGATTTGCAGCTCTTTCTATGTAACTATTCCAAGGCCGGCTGCAGTTTTAGAAGGTGGAAATAGCAAGGTTCAGTCACCGAGTTGCTTCCACTTCATGTACGCCCAAAATGAAATTTCTGATTCCTTCTATGTGGAACATAACATTCCCCACTTTTAAATGTTTCAGCTATCCCTGAAATTTCCATATTAAACAAATAAGTAAAGAGTTTCAAAGTTTCGGAAAAGGAACAACAAGGTAATGCTAGACTATAAAAATCTAGTCGCAAATATAAGTAAACAGTCACAACACCAGGACCAAATAACAGTAACGAAAATTCTAGGGAAACAAATCACTTCCAGTCCTGGATAAATCTGGATCAAAAAGCTGAAAGTACAAGGCCACTCAATTCAAACTTCATTCCTAACTATCTAAATAACACCGCATTCATTGATGCTAAACAATTGGAAGACAGAGACATCATACAGAATTAGGATGTCACTACAAAACCAATTAGCATTAAATTGAAGCTAAACAATGTAGAGCTCTTGAATTGAAAACGGGGCATCACAGGGACAAGAAAATCAGATCCCCACCTAGAAGAGTTCTACAGAAAAGACATACTTCCACATTGTCACTCAAACGGATTCAGTTAGCAGGCAAGCAAACACTTACAATTACAAGCTGATTTCAGTTATCTTCAATTGGCAATCCATTAATCTATCATGAAATCATCCTTAACAACTATTCAACACTCAAAGCATGTCAGGCAGGGGGAAAAAAATTGAATGTACCACTATTTCAATTTTGAATTTGTCGAACTACAAATCAGAGAAACAAAACTTGCAGCACCCTAAAGAGGAAAGCAATTGTTAAAAAGACTACCTTAGATCCAACCTCGAAGCATCAGAAGGAGTTCATCTCAAGGCAGTAGGTTCTCCTCTTCACGAGCATAGTGGCTGCAGTCCTATATGGCTCCTCAAATGCTGTAGAAACCCAAGACAAATCAGAAGCCTCCTTCTTCGCACTGGATGGAGATTGCTCACTAGGCCTAATTGCAACAAGAGTAGCACCCTTCAAAACTACCCCATCTGGTAACTCTAAGTGGGGTGCATACCAAAGCCTCATATTCAGGGCAGGGACAAGAGTCCTCTTTGATGCGGAAGAAGCAGATAAAGGCTTCACCCTGAGCTCCTCAAGCTGTTCTCTGTTCATATACAACACCCCTTGACCATCAGCATCCGTCAACACCAAATTATCCAATGTCTTGTGCTCAGAAATTATGGGTTGCAGCAAGTAATGCCTAGCAGAAGCAGCAATCAAAGAGCTAATTGTCCAAACAACTCTGAGTTTGAGACCCCCGTTTGTGTAAAACGAGTCAGGTATGCTTCCATTATCATCATTTCCATTTCCATTACCATTGTTCCCGCAAGAGGCATCAGCTCCATCTTGAGATTTAGGGTGAAACACGGAGGAAGCACCTAGAATTACACAATTGTCAAGAGTTGACCCGAAATCAGCCCTCCATTTCAACAAAACGCCATCTTCAATCCCTAATTCGCCGCTGGGAAGCTCGATCCGAAGCAGCCGAATCTCGTTGAAATTCTTCAAAACCTGGGTGGGGGAGTGGTGCGTGACGCCACCGTCGGCGTCTTCTTCGGTGCCGACGGCGAGGGAAGAAGAGGAAGGGCCAGAGGAAGACGGTCTCTTAGGGCCCAAAAACTGACCTAGGGTTTGAATAGGCTTAACAATTCCACCGAAGACGAGACGAAGAATACTCCAGAAAGGACCGCGAGATTTGTCAGAGGCGGCGGCAGAGGAGGATGAATCGTCGTCGGAGATGACACAATCGACGCGAACGACGACGTTGTCGACCTGAGGGACAAGGGAGTGAAATCGGCGAGAAACGACGCAGCATCGACCGAGTGCTTTGACATCGCCGATCTTATTGAAGACGAGGAGTAGGAGAGAGTCAGGGAGGCGATCGAAGTGGTCGATTAGGGAATCATCAGGATCAGGGTAGATCCTGCACGCTAGATCTGCACGAAGAGACGACATTATTTGCGAAGAAGAGATCAGAGAATTAGGGATCAAAATAGGGTTTCAAGTTTCAGGCAGATAGATCTATGGAAGGATGAAGGAAAAGCATCCCTCTGAAATGGTTTTGATTGTAGAGAGAGAGAGAGAGAGGAAGACGAAGAAGAAGAGATGGGGAATTTTGGAAATGGTGGGTTGAGGAGGCAGATCCACGGTTATGGTTTTGTCTTTACATATAAGAGAGAGAGAGAGAGAAGAGAGAGAAAGGGAGAGATATTATGCGATGCGCGTCGAGGAAAAAGGGGAATCAGTGGTAGAGGGTGAGTGTGTGATTGTGTTTCTGTGTCATTTGCTTCTTCTCTTCTTTCATTCTTGTCTTCTATCTATTTTTGTTCTATTTTTATTAATTAATTAATTAATCATTCATGTTTATTAACTTCCTATCAGTTTCACTGTTATACACACACTGTACTACATGCTTAATTCTCTGTAACAATTGCATTTTGTTTACTTTCAGTTTCATTTTCTCCTATCTTTCAATTCCTTTGCTCATATTTTTATTATAATTAAAAATACTTTAAAAGCAAATAAAATTATTTTATTTCTATTAAATTTATATTAAAATCTTAAATTATTATCACTTACAAATACTTTTACATTATTATTTGAGTTAACTATCAATTTAGTCCTCCAAAAATTATTTTGTCACCAATTTAGTCCCAAAGAATTTTGACACCAAATTAGTCCTCTAAAGATCATCTTTGTCACCAATTTGGTCCACCAAAGAGCTTTGTCACCAAATTAGTCATCCAAAGATGTGTAAGTATATCAAATTAGTCATTCAAAGATTTAAATATATCAAATTGGTCCATGGACTAATTTGGTAGACTTTTAAATCTTTTGAGGATTAATTTGGTGATAAAGTACTTTGGGGATCAAATTGGTGATAAGGTAATCTTTGGAGGACTAATTTAGTAGCAAAATTCTTTGGAGAACCAAATTGGTGACATGATAATCTTTGGAAAACCAAATTGATACTTAACTCTTATTATTTTAACGAGTAAAGCACCACATAGGCCTTCAACTTTACAATAAAAGTTCACGTAGGCCCCTGGTCTTCGCGAAAGTTCACTTGCGTCCTTGACTTTGTTCAATGTTGCACGGTTAGGTCCCGGACGTTAACCACTGTTTCAACACCGTTAATAGAATTTCAACATGGCACTTAACGTAGTATTTAAAGTTCAAATTAGTATTTGTGTTTGAATTAAAAGTTCAATTTAATCTCTACGTTTATTAATAAACGTTCAAATCAATCTTTGTGTTATTATCAAAAGTTCAAATAAGTCCTTATGTTTGTTATTTAAAGTTCAAATCAGTCCCTATTTATTTCTATTAACGACGTTAAAATTGTGGTTAACGTCAATGACCTAAATGAACAATGTTAGACAATTAACTATTAATTTTTTTTCTCGATTTATGTGATTTTTACTTTTTATTTTACTAAAATCTAAATTAAACGACATTTATCTTATTTTAGTGAGTCAAATTCAATAAACTTTAGGGGAAAAAATGACTGTTTTAATGCCTTTAGTTAGCATTTGGTTCAATTTTTTAAAATTGTTTAAAATTTAAGTCTTTAAGAGTTTGTTTTTTTCCCGAATTTCAATTAAAAAATCATTTTAGTGCTTTTTTTTTTTATAGTTTCTATGAAAATGTATTTGACTCAAATTCTTCATGTTCTTTCCCAAACCTGGAAGTGAAACTAGAGAATGCGTGTTTGTTTATCCATTTCAATTTTATTTTAATGTATTGCAATTCAAAATTTGAGTTTAGAGGTGCTCAATGTGAATGCAAGTTTTTTTTTTTTTTGCTTTTCTATTTTGATCGGTGGAAATAGATTTCTAAACATGCTAAGAAGGGATGTATATGTCACTTTTTTTTTTGGTTGGTCTTCTTGGGTGGACTAGAAGATTGTTTGTAAGATGGACATGGTGAAGTTAAATTTTGTTCTTATTTCTGCAAATTGCTAATTATATTGATTTTGATCAAATTAAATTATCATACACTATAGAGTTTCCCTCCTCCATATATCAAACGTTTTCCAACCTATAGGTATAGGATTTGATGTATTAGATATGTGGATTTGGGAAGGACCCTTATAATGGAGGTAGCGAGTTTAGGTCACCTCAACATTTTTCCCTCATTAATGCAATTAAGAGTATATTAAGCCGTTTTCATGGGATGAGAATAACATTGGCCCTAATATTTTGGGTCATATTAGAGTTTGGGTTTGGACCTAATTCACTTCCAAAAACTAGCTCATAGAAGGAAGATTGCCACATCACTTATATACTATATGGATATACTCTATGGTGACCCTCTTTCTAGTCGATGTGGGACTTATCTTAACACACTCCCCTCACGCCTAGGACTGGACATCTGTGGATGGCGCCCACGACTAATCTGGCTCTGATACCATATTAGAGTTTGGGTTTGGGCCTAACTCACTTTCAAAAGCTAGCTCATAGGAGAAGGATTGCCACACCACTTATATAATCTATGGTGACCCTTTTTCTAGTCAATGTAAGACTTATCTTAACAGGTCATGCCCATCATAAACTTTTTTTAAAGGAAGAAGAATGAAAAACTATACTAAATACTACTTAAAACAAAAACAAAAAAAACTATTGTTACACTTCTTAAATGTTTTATTTTTCATTTTCACATATCTAGTTAAACTCTTCACTATTCACTAATGACTACTATTTTAATATTAAACTTAAAAACTTAAATGAGAAGAGAAGGGGTCAAAGTTAAGAACTAAATTAATGGGCTTTTTTTACAGTAAAATAAATAAAAAGAAGTCATGTGTGAGGGACATGTGAAGTTTTCTGTTAATTTAGCCTTTTACGATAGTATGAGATTATCTTGCACGTCTAAAAATTTTTAAGATTTAAATTAACCAAAAAAAAAAAAAACTCTTAAGATTTTTTTTTGGTCTAAAAAAGTTTAAGATTTGAAGCATACGTTTTGAAACATTATATTGAAAACTAACTAAGAGCGAGTTATGATTAACTTGTGAAAATTTAATTATTTAAATAATTGATTGTGCGTAAAATTTATTATTGATATAATTGATTGTAACTTTGTAAGCTAAATAATTTTTATTTCAGTCTGTTCACTGAAAAATGATTTTGAAATAAAATCTTTTATGTTTTGATGGTATAAAAAAAATTAGTAGAAATTTAAATAATAAAAAAAAAAAGATTAAAAGCTATAAGGTTTTTCTAAAAACAATCTCAATAGCTTTTTAACTCAAAAATTAAAAATAAAAAAAAAACTTTTGAGAATCTTTCTCATGCTCTAAGTTGTACGGGATAGGAAGATAATTTGCATTTCCCCTTACTCATTAAATAATTCTTCTTCTTCTTCTTATTTTTTATTATATAAGTATATTCCGCTGTTTTCTTTTATTTTCCATATTAAAAGTAAATTAAGTATATAAGTACTTATGAGAACGTCTGGTCTTATTCAAAAAATCCAATTGGGCCTAATGTAAAATCAAGGCCAAGATTTTAGTGAGGTAGGAGGAGCAGATTTTATAGTATTGATGCTTATCATTATTTCGAATCGGATTCTTATTCAGTAATTAGTAAATTATATAATAATAATAATAATAATAATAATAAAATAAATTAATTTGAAGTTAAGGGCTTGTTTAGTAATTAAGGACCTGTTTGTTAAATGTTCTTAAAAATAATTTTCTATTTTTAAAAATAGAAAATTATAAAATCTGTTTGGCGGATTAGTTTTCAAAAACGATTTTCGGAGATTTTTAAAATTTTAAAACTAAAATTAAAAATATCTAAAACTTGCGCTTAGTTTTCAGTTCTATGAATTTGTATAATATTAATTTATATTAAAAACTAATTTCTCACTTTTTTTTAAGTTTTTTAAAACTATTTTATAATACAGTTCTAAAAAATCAAAAAACAAAACTAAATCATAATGCTCATAAGTCATAATATATAGAAAAATATTTATTAGTGGTAGATGAGTTTTCCGAAAACAGTAGATTACAATGTTCGATTTCAATTACAAGAGTATAAGAGTATGATTCATTTTAAATTTAAGATAGATATATCTTCATTTTTATTTTACATATTTATTCTTTTTAAAAGAGTCAAATTCTGTTGTGGCTTATTTTTCTAATTGCTTATAGAAGTGATATTGGGTTATACTAATTTTTTTATCATCCGCAAAAATAAGAGCAAATTTGAGGGCAAATTTAATAGCGCATCGATTTTGGATTTTTGATATATAGCATTGATTCTGGACTCTGGAGGTCAATTGATTTTTAGAACGTTAGGATTTAAGTGTAATTGTATCTTTTGTAAAAAAAAATGATTTTAAACATGAGAACCACAAAATATACATCTCTATATTTATATTGAAAAAATAATTTTATTAGTATTAAAAACAGAATAGTATCTTTTGAATTTAGTTTATAAATATCATTCTAAAACAGATTAATTTTTTTTTTCACTTTAATTCTTTAAAAAAAAACCAAATCAATTGTACCAAATAATGAATTCCTAGGAAAGCAAGTTCTCCTAACTTTGACAAAAAAAATTCTAGAGATAGCCAAATAGAACACCTAAAAAATGCGAGATTGAAAGCAAGGGAAAGAACTGCACCGCGTTATATTAATTTCAGTTCATCGCTTCTTCTTATCATTTTTTTTTAAAGAAAAAAAAACTATTTTTGGTACTTCAATTCATCTTATCCTATGTATTCTACAACCGCCCGTTTGTACTAAATTACAAACGACATTCTATTACCGCATCAAATTTTTCCTTAAATAATAATTAAAAAAAAAAAAAACATGTAAAGACATCAAGCTTGCGGTAAGACAAAACTTGACCAAATAAGCAATAGATAATCTACATTTATATAATTACTATTATATATAAATAAATTACAATGGTAACCTTGTAATGAATTCTCAAGAGACGTCCCATAAATATTTTGTTTTTTAAAAAAATGTCATTCAAAATATTTTATTTTATCAAGGTATCCTCTTGCTGTCAACTAAAAAGAACATCTAAAGCGTAAAGATTACTGAAATAAATTTTGTTTTTATTGAGAAAAAAAATTTTATACACATGACCAGAATTCAATCTCTCGATAACGTACTTAAAGAATCTAACTATATATCAATTTCGGAACTATATATCAATTTCGGATGCTTCTTTGGTTTATTGAAAATATTTTAAATTGTAATCCAAGTGTCCAACTCAACTTGGCCGCAATGGAATTTTTTTGCACCCAATCAAATCGAAACCACAGTTGGCTGCCGGCAACATTATTTTTACTACATGTTAAAAAATCATTTTCTTATATTTTTTTGAAGCCAAATTAAACTTGGTATGAATGTTATACTTTATTAATTAATTAAATTTACTCTTTGGCAAAAACATGGAGTTGTAGGATAGCTGGCTGAATAAATAATCCAATCCATTGCATTGAATGAAACGGTGTTGTTCATGCAAAGATATGTATGTTTTGCCGTTTTGGATTTGTGATGATGAATTGATGAGCTGGTTTTGAATTTGATCAAAATTTAGTCTTATGAACGTGGTTCCAATACACCCTGTTATTTGTTCTGAATCCAATCCTTTTATTTTATTTTATTCTTCTACTCTCTCCCACCAACGAATATTTAAAAATAAAAATTAAATACAACTAAACCGGTTGATGCATTGAAATCATTAAGTGTGTGTTTGGTTTAGTGTGTAAAATTGATTTTGGATCAACGTTATTTCATAGAATTGATTTCATATAAAATTGATTTTAAAGTAACGTGATTTATGTTTGGGGATTTTTTTTCTCAAAATCAAGTTTAGAGTAAAAATACATTGTAAATTTTTCAACCCAACGTGAAAACAAGTCTAACCTTGGATCAGCCAAAATCAATTTTGGCAACCCAAAATCAATTTTAACTTTTTCTCAACACAAAAACAAACAACTGATTTATCAATTAAAATCGATTTTGACTCCGCAAAATCAATTCTGTTCCAACCTAACAGTTTTCCAAACATGCACTAAGTAGATTAAATTGGATGTTACTACTATATATATTATTATATTATTCGCATCCCCTTTGTTTGGATGATAATATATATGAAACTAAATAAATAAAAAAATTACATTAAAAAAGTTTAATAAAAAGTGAGAAATAATTAAACAAAATAAATTTATTTAGCTCTATTAAAATTAAAAAAATACTAACACAGTGTCTTACTATTAAGATTAAAAAAGTGGCAATGTTTTATAGTTGAAAATAAAAGCATTTACCATTTCAACAATTCAAAACTCATTCAATACAAGATCTCAAAGGATCTCATAAACCAGCAAATAGTTACAAGAACTCGGTGAAAGGTAGCTTCATATATATCCAATAATAGATCAGATCAGAGTGGATAAAAATAAGAGATAAATAAGAATATAGTAAGTTCAAAAAATATTTTAATAAAAAATAAGAATAATTATGGTATTTTTAATATGTATACTTTAGAGAATTAAGTAAACAATTAAGTAAAAACGGATGAAGTAACATTATTTAATGATACCATTAGATTTTCATTATCATTTTTAATAAAAGCATTTTAGTGACTTATCCATTGCTCAAAGGATGATAGTTAGTAAAACTCAAATATTTAGGATTTGTTTGAAAAGAGTTTTGATTTTTAATTTTTTTAAATTATATTATAAAACTGTTTTTTTTAAAAAAAAAGTTAAGAGAATTTTCAATACGAATTCGTACGTAAATTCAAAAAACTAAAAACTGAAAATAAATAATTTTTTAATACTGAAAATTGAAATGTTTTTAAAAAATCGTTTGCCAAACGAGTTTTTTAAAACCAGGAATTAAACAAACCCTTAATAATTAATCTTTAAGAACTGAAAATTAAGAAAAATTAAATATAGGGACCAATGTAATTTATAGAATATTTTTTATGATAATGTGAGTGATGGACTTGTTTATGCATGCAATTAATGTTAGATTTAATTGAGTTCATATGTAGAGTATAGTAGTGACCTAAAACTTGTTAAAAAGCATAGAAAATGCATATTTTGTATCCCATTTAGATATCATATAGCATGTGCACTAATTATAATTAATCTTTCTCATAATTTAGATTTGAGACAAAGAAATTACTACTAATTCCATTCCACTAGCTAAATAAAAACGCGCGCACGTTGTGTCATGTGTGCGCATTCATTCATTGCATTAGCATATGCTTTATGAACACTACTACTACTACTCTTCTTTAAGTTTAATTTCACTATTCACTATGATTGAGATTGCAAATTCCGTACTTGATTCTATGAAATGAAAGTACAGACACAAAAATAAAGCGTGTAACTTGAATAACCTTGTATATATTTTTCCACCATCAACTTTGGAATTGAAATTATGGTCAACCCTTTGAGTGTAATTGGAATCCATATATATATATTCCACATTATATTAATTAATTAGTATGATCAAAAGCGATTTTTGCGGTCAAAGTATATAACTTTGGCAACTAATATCTATTGTACTGAGAAAATTATTTAAGAAGTAAAATATAATAAAAAAATATTAAAAAAATATTTTTTTTTTATTTTCAAGAGACAGAATATAATGTATACATATGATTGTTTTTTTAAAGTAGCATTCGGTGGCTAAACAAAACGTGAAAGAGTGAAACATAATAGAATGCGATGGAAGTTGGAACTGAATAGAATGTGTACTGTGTTGATTATGAAACAAAGAAGAACCATATAAAATATAATAAACGCTATATTTTTTAAAAAAATTTGTCTATCATATACTCTCAGTTTTGAAGGTTGAAGAACCACCGGTTGATATTTGATTTAATTATCGCATTTATGTTTGATTAAAATTTTTTAACCAACAAAAGCAGCTGATAATTAAAGAATTATTCAAAAGTAAATTATTTTAAACCCTACAGTATTTAAAAAAAAAAAAGGGGAATCATAAAAATTTATGAATTAAAATTTAAAACGCAATTGAAAAAGCAGTTTGGCAGCTAAGAAGGGGAGAGAAAATATCGTCCGTGCCTATTGAAAAATATCTGAGATGTCCGATCCAGAAGCAGATCCGAGACATGTTCTGCAACTATGGGTCCCCACAAAAAGCAACGAACGAGGGTAAAAAGGGAATTTCTGCAACAAACAAGAGCAGATTAATTAGATCTATTATCTATCAGAAATTGAATTAAAGTTTGGATCAAAGGGGGCAAAAAGCCTAAAGCAGGACATTAACTTGAGCCATTATACTCCCTATTAGTATATAGAAGATGATGTATGTAGATAAATGTGCCATTCAATCATTCAATTCAATTTTCAATTTTCATGATAAAATGAAAACCCACTAATCCATTTGCTTGAGGGTTTTGTCGTGGTCCAGGAATCAAATGGATTAATTACAAGTACTATATATGTTGTGAAATTGACAATGCAAGTTGACACTCATAAAAAACCCATTCTTCTGCAACTATCCTATTTTTAATTTGACTAGTCATAAAAGATATAAACCTTATCTCTATGACATGTTTAACTCAATTTTTTCATCTTTAATTTCAACATAATTTTGGTTAAATCATGAACATATTTTTACATATACTTTAATATCATTTTTCTTCACATTTTCTTTACATGTTTATTCTAAGTTGGAATCTTACCGGAGAGATTTTGAGCTTCTTTAGTCCATTACTTTTGTGAAATTTTCAATTTTCTCTTTTATCCGATCCTTTTTTTTCTTCCAACTTGGTCATTCATCTTCCTTTTCTTTTTTCAAGTCACACCTTTTAGTTTTTTTTTTTTTTAAATAATGTCTTTTTAGAGTTAGATTTCTTAACAATTTTCTGAAGTAAAAAGTGGGAAAAAAAATCATTCGGAAATAGTTTCCTGATGTGAAATACAAAATGTGATGCATGTAGAAGAAAAAGAGGGTGGTGCAAATAGGTACTACCAAATTTTTATGATTTTGCTAACTAAAAGAGCAGACAATCTTTTTTTTTTGGACAACATAAAAAAAAGAGCCAACAATCCAAACTAGCAACTATTTTTTTTATACAAAAAAAAAAAACAAAAGGTTGACCAAAAAATAAAAGAAAAATAAACTATACTCTAGGGTAGGCCACACGCCTAATCTGTTAAACAGGAGGTTGAGCCTAAACATAAACAAAATATAGTATTTATAATGTCATTACTAATTTTGAAAAAAAAAATTGTCATTGCTAATTGCATTTAAATTTTGATTTAACTAATTAAAATAAAAAATAACATTGCTAGTAAAATACTAAATATTTAACTACTAATAAACTGTGGTAAAAATTAAAACTAAGAAAACCTCTTTAACATTGTTGTTGATCATCATCAAGTGATGAAACCCCTTCAGCTTTTATTTTTAAAATATCATTATTAATTTATTTTTATTTTAGAAATATTACATTTGTCATTGATTAATTACTTGCAAACAAGTATTACTCACTTTCACATTATTATTATACAAAAGTCTTTTTCTTTAAGAAAAAATAATAATAATTTTCCCTTATTTTTGTAAAATATTATAAAATAAAATAAATTTCATATAGAAACCACTTAACTTTTTTGAAGAGCACAAAAACTACTTAAAATTAATAAATAAAACATGCTAATTAAATTTTATTAAGGTTAATAATTTTTTTTTTTTATTAATTTTAAGAGAAAATAAAAAAGAAGATAAATGGCCCGTATATATGAGTTAGATAACCTACGCTCTGGTGACTGTGGTGAGAAGATGGAAGGAGAAGCGCAACAACCCATTCCGGTGGAAGGTGGTGGTTCGGGTCGTGTGAATCGGGTAAGGAAGCTGCTATTCCGGCGGATGCTGGTGGGGATCAAAGACGGAAGGTTCTTCTTGGGCGGCTTCTACTGCATTGACAAGCAAGGTAACATCATCCTCCAGGACGCCGTCGAGTACCGTTCAACTCGACGATCCTCCCCTTCTCCCATGGAACAGAGGTGCCTTGGCCTTATTCTCATCCCTTCTTCTTGTCGCACCACTTGTCACGTTGATTGCTCTATCGATGAACAATTATCTCTGCTTTCTCTTCATCAATCATGACTGCTCTGCTTTCACCCTAATTTGAATTGTTTGTCAATTGAATTTGAAGTATAGCATTTGTGCATTTGCTTGGAGTTCTATTGTTAGTGAACGTAGAATGTTTTGTTGTTAGATTTGATTGATAAAGGAAGTGAAAAGTGAAGTTGTGTTGCTGATTGAAACTTGTATATTGGATATGCGGAAAAGGTGACTTTTCCGAAGAGAAGCTGAATAAACTCAGATTTGGTTTGCTTATCAACAATAGTTTAGGCGTCTTTTTGTACAAGAAACTATAAACTTGTCGATGAAGTTTCTTATGCAGCAATGTTTTGCATTTGCAATTTACAAGGAAGAAAAAGCTGACTATTGACAAACACCATGATCTGTTTGGATTTATGGTGAAGCAACCAAAAATGACTGTATCACGATGTTTTGATACTGAATGAAAGTCAGATAGTTAAAAGGAGAAAGACCTTCAAATTTTTGTTGAATGGAAGCTATCATCTTCACTCCAATGGTTTTACAAGCTTAGTTTGGTCATCGAAGATTCAAACACACACACATCAATTCATCTTAGTGTGTGTGTAAATTGATATTGGTTCTTAAACTCAGTATGCATGTGTGTATGGAACATAAGTTTGCTTTGGTTTTTGAGACATTCTTGAGTAAAGTCTACTATTGTTGCCTAAATACTGAGCATTAACTAAAGTCTCCAAATTACCATTTCACGCATTGGAGTACATTTTCTTTGCTAACTCAGAAAAGAGGTGCCTTTGTTACCTCTTTATATTTTCTTTTGTCTCAGAAAATAAGTATTGTTGTGAAAACCAAAGTTACAAAAATTTGGTATAATTCACACATTTGTAGATTTTTTTTTTTTTTGAAGTACAGTACTTTGTATGTAAAGTAGTACTCCTTTACAGCATTGGAATAGACAGTATTTCATGTACAACTTGAACTTAGTCTGAAATTCAGAATTTATCTAAATTTTTGCAAAAAAAATAAAATAAAATTTTGTCAAATATCAATGGAAGATGCATAATCAAAACCTATTACTATAAGGAGTTCCGTTGACAATTAGGTAAGGTACAGTCCTGATAACAGTGTCGATCGGAATTGCAAAGTTAACACCTGATGACACTCCAGTTCCTGAAATGCATCAAAAAGAGCAAAAATCATTCTTGGAAGTTAATATCCCAGTAGTCCAAATTATTCTATTTTAGTTTTATAATGCTACTGAAACCTGAAAGTAAAGGGAACAATAGTTTGTCGTTGAAATTTAATGTCTAGCCATATAATCATATAATTTTAGCAGGTTTGGAGGGTTACAAAGCTTCCAAAAGAATGATTATGAAAAAAAGGAAAAGAAAATGCTAAATGGCCTTAAGGACATATTTTAAGAAGCCAAATGAGGTAAAAAGTGAATGGGAAATGTAGTTTTTTATATTCCCGAGACACGAAATGATGTGCATTTATGATTATTTTTCTAATTCTAGTAACTTTCACAAGTGTCTTAAAGACACCATTTAGCAAGACCAAAAAGAAAATTACAAAGCTTCAAAGGAAAAGTAATATCTCTTTCATACACACCATAGATTGAGCCGAAGTAGAAGGAGAAAAAATGTTATCACAAATTGATTTCCTTTTAGAAAATAACAAGAAAAAAAGAGTAATGGATGATGATGAATATTTGATGTCTTTACCTCATTGAACTCCCTTTTCTATGGATGGAAGACATTATATAGTGAAAAGACCATCTATATTTTCTAGACTTAAAATTGCATGGCTGCTTAATTGTGTCTGACTATGCCTTGGATTGAATATGATGCACAGAGTTTTGCATCATATTTGATGCAAAAGAAGTAGAAAAGATAAAAAACTTCCAGACAAATTCGGATTGAAAGCATGATTTCTTTTCATTTCCTCTGTCATAGGAATTGTTATGAAGTATACTCACATAATCATTATGATGAATATAAAAGAGGAAGAGTCTTGTTACCTTTCCTAGTGAAAGTAGCAGTGTTTACTCCAATAACATGACCGTACGAGTCAATCAATGGTCCTCCTGAATTTCCTGTGCAAATTCATGCAGACATAAAGTATAGAAAACACTTGATACAAAAAATTATGAAGAATTCCAAGAGTTGTAAACGAACAATATCAACTCAAAATTGGCATTTGGCACTTCAGTAAACAGAAATGTCATGATTTAGTTCCCCCATAAAAATCATAATTTTTACTCTAGGGGGAACAATTATCAGGGGTTGAGGTCCTAAGTCCTAACATAAAGAACCTCAGTTAAGGGTTATACTTATAGCTTACCTGCATTGATAGCAGCATCAGTTTGAATAGCTCCTCTAATGGCTCCTCCATTTGGTGAAGGTATCTCACGGCCTAAACCACTAACCACCTGCATAATTTACATCAGATGATACAAAATGTTCACATTATATAATTTTTTTGGTGCATCAGAAGTAACTATTAGGGCATGAAACCTAAACTTATGTGGCTCATAATGGTTACATGTTGATTGCTGTCATTTGTCAATTAGGTATTATGTTGAATCCTACAGCTGAACATGACATCTTTAATTAATATAGCACATAAATAATTTCTTGAAATTCCATCCATGAGTTTTCATCCTTCATCTATAACTATTTTGCATGATCAATTAGAGTACATATACATAGCAGATTAAAGGCCTTTATCAGTAAATCCTACCATGTTAGATACAAATTGTTAAAAGTTACCCCTGTTGTGAGAGTGTTCTCATATCCATAAGGATTCCCAATGGCAAAGCAACTTTGGCCAACATGCAAATTGTTTGATTGACCAAGAGCAACCGGCTTTATTTCGTATCCTTCCACATCAACCTGCAAACAGAACAAGCATTACTTATGCACTTCTTATTGTAACCCATAGTGAAAGGCAGGAAAATGTATAAGTTAAATGTAACTTAAATTACTTTCTATTAGTTTCATCATGTAGAAAAAAGAAGAGCTATGAAAAATCTCTTTACAACTAGTGTACTGACTTCACATAAATTAATGGATACTGCGTTTTAACTAACACTGAACAGGGCTAGTTTCTTGAACTTGACTACAACAACAACCATTATGGCCAACAACTTAATGCGTTGGTGTTTAACAGTTTGGATACATCATGGTAATGATTGGAAAATGAAAAGAGGAAGAAACAAGAGGATTGGAATTTATACCTTGAGAACAGCTAGATCATATGCAGGATCAAAACCGATTAACTTCCCTTCACTATAAAAGCTATTCCCTTTGGTATCAACTAGATATACCTGTAGACAGGAGTATGATTGTATGAGTGTACAATATTGCTATTCAGATAAAATGCTAGTTAACTAAATGATGGATAATACAAAAAACAGAATTATGTTTCTCCCATCTATAATAAGAAGTTTGATAGAATTAACAGCATAAGGGAAAACCTTACAACGTTGTAAACCACTTGTATCAGTAGCCAGTTTAGCAACAACATGGTAATTAGTAACCTGCTCAACAAAAAATGAAAATGATTACTCTGAACTATTGGTAAGCTGAACAAGTAGAATCAAAATCTGAATGTGATGAATAAATTTCCCATTCTGATGTGTTTTTTTCTTACTATGTGACCAAATTTATCCCAAATGAAGCCTGAGCCAGTGCCTTCCACTTTTGCATCTTCATCCTCACTTAGCATGACTTCGTTAGAAGAGGTCTTGGGGATTTTACTCAATTCAAGGTCTTTAATGAAAACAACCGAAGGTGAAGTTTCCTGCGATAATTATAGGTTTAATTAATTAAAAAGAAAAAGAACAAAAGTAATCATTTGATAATATGATACAGAAGCAGAACAATAATAACAAAAGCATTATTCTAAATTTGACAGTCAACTTGGCGATGCATAAAGATGAAAATGTACAACAATGAGGTAAGAAAAGTGAATATAGACAATTCGGGAACGAATGATTCAAACCCTATAATTTGATTATTCTATACGAAGAAAAGCAAACAACTTTGAAATTTTCAATGCAACCCACCAGAACTATAAAGCAGAGGAATCAGCAGAATTTATGAAAATCGGAGAAAAGGGGTGTGATAAAATAGGGACCTGAAACAGGTTCACAAGAAGGTCTTCTTCTTGCTGAAGCTCATCTTGTAGTAGCTGCTGCGAAAGTGCAAGCGGAGTTGAATTGAGATTGACGAAATTGAGAAAGGAAGGTACTAAAACGCTGGAACCAAAGACTAAGGCTTGTCGTCTTGTAACAGAGGAAAGGTTCGTTGTTGAGGGAGGGATAGTTAGCAATGGCAACGAAACGAGCCTACTTTGAATTGAAAAAGGAGCCATGGATACAGCAGAAGCACACTTATCGAAGTGTTTCAGATCAGAAAAACCAGAACTTGGTGTGGTGGTGTTGTTGTTCCATGGTCCTCGCTAAGCTCGCAGACGCAAGAACGGGATAAGTCATGGAAAACCATTCCTTTTAATTGGGTTTTACGGTACTCCTCCCCCTTCCATAATTTAAATTGATTAAGGTTTATAAACACATATTAAGAAAATGCTAATTATTTCATATTTTTTATTTTATTGATTAAAGTATCCATGTTTATTATTTTTTAGAGATAATATATCTTCAATCTTTATCGATTATAATTTTTTGAAAACACATACAAGTGCACATATATTCAATCATTGAGTGAGAGCATAATTAAAGAAAAAAAATTAATTAAACTTTGAAAATATAAAAAAACAATACTTTTAAGAGCATAACTTATAGACCGAAGGAAATAATATTTGCGATACAGATCCAAACATGTTCAATTTTTTTGGTACAACTAAGGGTTTATTCACCATTATCATGAGACTAATTCTGTTCGCGTTGTGTGGTTGGCACTGGCCTCCAAAAATTTGACATAGGTGAGATTCAAACTTGGGTTCTCTCGCTGTGGATCGTCCCTCTTATGAACTTAATAGAGCCTTACACTGCTAAGTCTACCCTTAAAGTTAAACATGTACAATTTGATTATTCTATTATTTTTCTTAGGAAAAAAATAAAAAAAACTAAAAAAATAAAGTCATTGGAGGTAGCAGTAAAATCTTGAGTTATACAAGATTGTACATCAGAATTTACTATGTTTTTAATTACTGACCATGACAATTCAAATCATTAGCAATTTACGTTTCATTATATGGTTTCCATGACCATTAAAAACAAATCTTGACTGCAGTTCCCAAAAATTGAGCTTTGTTATATTCTTTTATATAATCATTTTATAATTTTTTTATAGTTGAAATGTATTTCTTGGTCCGTATCTATTATGTGTATTTTATTTCGCTTTTATATTTTTTTGGGTTACATTTTGGTTTTGTATCTCTTATAAAGATTTCATTTTGGTCCCATACGTCAATTCTGTCACCTCGTTACCAGGTATTTTAACTCTGTTCTTCACGTGTATGTTATGGTTTTTCTGGGTTTGAAGATAAATGACGTAATTTGACTCTGTTCTTTTTAGATCAATTCTGTTAACGGGTGTGATGGAATTGACAGATTGGACCAAAATGAAACGTTTATAAAAGATACAGGACCAATCCAAAAAAGATATAGGACCGAAATGAAATGCACATAAAAGATATGACCAAAAGGTGAATTTAATTTTTTTTTTTTATATTCAACGGAATATTAACACTTTATAGAGTAGGAATTAAAGAAAAAGTAAATATAGTTATATCTTAAAAACATAACAAATAATTAATTATTTTTTTTATTTTTTGGATGTGCACCAAGAGTATTTTCAGTTGACAGTCAAAGACTATACTCTTTGAAATGTGATCTCAAAGTGGGTTTTATGTCTATTAACAAAGTCTTCTCTATAAAGAATTCAACTATCTATCTATCAACTGTAGCATACTTTGTTAATTATTTATTTCTTTCTTTAGTAGGTAAGAGGATTTCTAGCCGCATACAATGCTACACATTGGATATAGTTTCTGGAAACTCCAATAAACATCTGTCCACTATACACTACATACACAGTGTGTTTTGGTCACGGTCATGCTTAGATTGGTTTTTGGGTTAAATCATTCGATCGAATCAATTTATTTAGTTGCAATTTGGTTTGATTCGGTTTGATTTACGAAAGAAATTCGAACCAATTTGATCCGATAAAATTTAGTTTGGATTAGATCGGTTTTCAGTTTTAAGATTGGGTAAAGTATAAATTAAATTAAATATAAAATTAGACATTTGAATAAAACGTTAAAAATATAACATAAAATATATATTATAAATTTGACCAATATAAAACTAAAAATGATGAAATTTAATTTTAAATTGATTGAGAAATAATAAAATTATAAATATATAATATTAAGATGATACTATATTATGAAATTATGAAAAAGTAAATTATCGTATTATTTATGTTAAATATTTAATTGTATGAGTATAAATAATGTTATTATTTTTTAAGAAAATTATATGTATATATAAGCATTCGGTTTGATTTGGGATTGGTTCGGTTTGATTCAGATGATTCGAAATTCGAACCAATCCAATGCAGAATTTTGGCTTTTTCAGTTTTGGTTTTTTCGATTTTCAGTTTATTCAGTTTTGGTTTGTTCGGTTCAATTACGTCGATTTAGATCAGTTTGAATTAGTTTTGAACACCCCTAATAGTATGAGATGTTAAGAATTTATGATGTTAATTTGGATTTTTTTTGGTCAGCGTGTTAATTTGGATTAAGGCCCATAACAATACCTTCAAAACCAAAAAGGCCCACAACAATTAGGCGCTAACTGCGGAGTGTGGTGTGGTGTATGTATTATTGCCCATTTGTTACAATTTTAAAATATAAGTATTTGTGGTCACGGTTTAATTTCAGTAAATAGTTGAAAGAAAAAGTAAATAATTAAACGATTCTTCATTTATTCCTAGGCCTCTTTTGAAAATTATATTATATATAATATTTCAATCTATTTCAAATTTCCGATGTAGAATCAGTCCGTCAGTAGTGAGAAATAACTAGAAATGAATCTTGCAATGATAATTCCCTTTTCTTTTTAGATGTTAAGATAATTGCAACTAGTTTTAAAAATTAAGGTATCAATAAATGATTTTAAGAGGTGTTAGTGCTGTTTGAGTTGGTCAATGTGAACTTCCATAAGAGTCAATTATTTGTTTGTAATATATTTAAGGGGTGATTGGATATAGTTGCTAATGTAGGTGGGAGGGATTGAGACCACCCAAATTTAGAAATTCTATCATTTCATTATATATAAGAATTATAAATCTATACATTAAAAAGGATGGTGTCACTCCCAATAGGGATGATGTCACTCCCAATAGGGATGATGTTAATCCCTTCCACCCTAATGTATTGCAATGTAAATCTAGTTCCTTTCCTTTTCTCTATCTTGGGCTGCCTATTGGGAGTAAGCAGAGGTGTAAATTTTTGTGGGTGGATGAAATTAGCACCATCCCTATTGAGAGTGGCACCATCGTTTTTATACGTAAGAATCATAAACTTATATACTAAAAAAGATGGTGTCACTCCCAATAGAGATGGTGCTAATCCCATCCACCATCCTTGTGGGATCCTATTGTGTCCATAATTAAAGCCAGATTAGCATTGTGGAAGCCCAGATCTTTATCTTTTGGAGGTCGTGTGGTGCTTATAAATTATGTCCTGTCCTCATTGCCGGTTTACTTCCTTTCCTTTTTCAAGGCTCCGAAAGGTATAGTCTCTACTTTCGAGTCTTTATTTCGTGCTTTTCTGTGGGGAGGGGGAAGGTGCTAAGCGAATTAATTGGGTAAGTTAAGAAAATGTGTGTTGTCCCAGAGAAGCTGGGGGTCTAGGTGTTCGGAATTTATCCAGTTTCAATTTAGCTCTGCTGGGGAAATGAGTTTGGCGATTGCACTTAGAGAGGAATATGCTTTGGGTTAAAGTTTTAGAGTCTATGTATGGGGAAGATGTTTGGAGGTTGCATTGTGTTAGAGGCAGGTGTTCCTCTTGATGGCAAAATCTTTGTCACTGCTTTGGGTATAGGAGTACAAGGTGTAACTGGTTCAAACAAAACTTTAGGAGGAAAGTGGGTAATGGTGTTTCGGTCTATTTTTGGCATGATAATTGAGTTGGTGGACGTCGTCTTTGTGATAGGTTTAATAGCCTGTATAGGATTGCAGAAGATAAATTTTGTACCATTCACGAGCTCGGGGAGTGGGTTCCAGGGCGATGGGAGTGGAAGTGGAGATGGAGACGCGATTTATTATTCTCTGATCAAGCTATGTTTAACGATCTTTTGTCAGTTGTGGAAACTGTTAGTATACAGGGAAGCTTACAGGATGGGTGAACTTGGAACACATCTGACGATGCTTATTACAGTGTCAAATTTGCCTATGCTTCTGTAGTCTCTATGGAGCCAAATGAGTTCTTCATCCGGTTCTGAAAGAGCAGCCCGATGCCGGCAAAGGTGTCTACGTTTGCTTGGCGTCTGATTTTTGGAAGTTTACCTTGTCGAGAAGGGTTATGGAAACACAGAGTTTTACCATCCTCAGGGGTAATTTGCCCTCTTTGCAATTCATCCACTAAATCTGTCCAACATCTATTTTTTGAATTTGGTTTTGCTATCTCTGTTTGGTCATTTGTATTGCGTTGGCTGGGTATAAATTTGATGATGCATAATTTTACTCGAGAATATTTTTTCAATTCCTAGTTATTGCCGATGGAACACAGGAAAACAGAACTTTGCTCCAGTCAATTTGGTTCTCATCGGTATGGAGTATTTGGCAGAACGAGTTAATTTTCAGAGCAACGAATCCGAATTTTTGTTATGTTACTGATTTAATTCAGATGCGCTCTTGGATGTGGTTGCGTGCTAATTATAAGTCTGTTCACTTTCCGCCACATAGCTGGGTTTTGTATCCTACAACTTGTTTGAATTTATTTTAATGTTATCCTAGTTTGTTCTGGTTTGCGCGTAGTGTGTGTTTTGGGTAGGCTCTGCTCGGTTGTTTCGTCAGGTAGCTTTGGTTAAGTTTTAGCCGGGTATAATTGTTTGCTGTATATTACCTTGGGGAATGCCTCAAGCTTTGGGCTATTGTCCGTTACTATATTATTTTGAGTATCTCTGATACTCTATTAATGCAATTTGGTTTATCCAAAAAATAATAATAAATGATTTTAAGAATTACAAAATTATTTAAAAGCATGTCCCTATTAAAATAATTAAGATACTAATTTAATATTTTGTTGGGAAGAAAAAACTCAATTCAGTAATTTTTATGTTTCAGTTGAAAAATTCATTAAAAAAAAAGAAAAAGAAAAAAGATGAAGAGAATATATTAAGGGACCATGATCAACATTATTACTAGACATGGGAGAAAATATAATATAGATTATACCGTGAGAATTAGACAAGACTAAGCTATATCTATTATTATTATATAGCAAAATGCAAAATCTAAATAAGTACTATATATATAAGATCAAAAGGCCCAAGACAGCAAAATTTGTATTAAACATTCCTAGAAGCTTGAAGCCTAATCTGCCTATTGAATTTTTGAATAAACTCCTCCACTCTCCTATTAAGATCCTCATTTGTCATATTAGAAAACTCATTTTCTTCCTCCACTTTTGTTTCCACCTTCATAGTCTCTGACCTTTTTACCCTCTCCTTATTAATCATCACATGCTTCCTTCTATTGAATCTTTCAGATTTACTTCTCCCATAAATTCTTGAAGGGATTGCTTTCTCCTCAAATTTCTCACAATTTTTATCAACTTGCAACCGTTGAGTTGCCGGCTTTTTTTCATTGGAACATTTTTCATATGTCACAATTTCTAGCACACGTTCAGGGATATTGTCACTATTCATAATTTCTTTGCATGGAACATTTTTAGTTGTTCTCTCTCCCAATATCTGCGTCTTCTCTTGCCGTATCTTTTTGTCTGCCTCTTGTTTGGGATTAATAATACATTGTTTATCGTCATATTTAGGGACATAAGAGGGGACATAGTTTCTAATTGCTTGATTTTGACTATGCTTTACATATTCTTGGTAGAGATTTTCTTGATGTTGTTTGGATGAAGAGAAAGCTCCGTAATCGGCAGCTATGATGAGGATGAGAGTGTTGGACATGAAGAACCAAAAGATGTTGTTATTCAAAAGGGAAGAAGGAGAGAGGTTGAAGACATAAAAGACACAAAGGTAGATGAAAAGGGAGAGTATAGAAGCAAAGAAAGAAAGGCTCTTTGATTTATGGGTATAATGGTCTTTATCAGAAAATTTGTGGTGTTTCATCATGAAATCTTCTTCTAGATATGGTTGTTTGGCCATGGTAGCTGGAGGGTATTAGTGACAAGAGTACTTTTAAAGTGTCACTGAAGCTAAGCTTAGTTATAATAATTTATAAAATTGAGATTTGGTGGGAGTGGTGGGAGTTCCAAATGAATCATGTAGAGCTTATATATATGTGTGTTTTGATTGATATATATGATATAATACATATCAATATATGATATGATTATAGTATCAAATGATTGACCCCCTACAATTACAAATATACCCTCATGTATCTCTCACGTGGCAAGGTTCAATTCTTTCCCAACATTTGAATAATAATAATGGTCTAGTTATTAATCATTTAATAAAAATATATGTGCCAGCTAATTAGGTGAGTAATTAATTTAAACTTTGTGATGTGTTTTCATGACTTGAATTGATCTTGGCTAGCTTCAGCAGTATTTGTTTGAACTTCATTTTTTTAGAAATTAAAAAAATAACATGACATTTATATAAATGATATATGCCACACAAAAATATCTTTTTAATTTATGCACTGAATTCACGGAGATGAATGTGATAATTCACCTATATAAAAATTTTGTGTATTTAGCATTATTGACAAGAGAAGAGAAAGTATAGGTAAAAATTGGAGCATGATTACGTATATATAAGATACGAGGATCTGAATTTAATAAACAAAATGGCTATAATGCCTTTTGGTCTCTAGTTTTAGGTGAGATTTTTGACTCAATAATTTTCTCTGAATTTGATAAAAATGATTTAGCGTGAAAAAGAAAAGAAAAGAAAAGGAAATAATTAAGCTAATTAAGGGGGAAGTCAAAATATGATTAACGTCATGATAACTTGGCATTGTTCAATAATGGCGTAACAAAGTGTCCGTAAAGTCTTCATTAAGCTCTAATGATTACCAGGTTTATCTATTTAATAATTAATTAATTAATTTAATAATTCCCCAAACACAATCAAATCATATGCCAACAAACCATTGAAGATTGATCGCAAATTAAATTTTATACGGCACAAGCCCAAAAGTTATTTTTTATTAGTCATTGAGTTAAGATTAACTTGCTTGTATTACAATTATATTAAATGGACTTTATTTATCCCTTTTTTTCTAGAATAAACAGTAGCTAGCATTTGTGATGAGCATAACCTCTACCCATAAAAAAAAATTCGAGTATATAAAAATTGAGGAATTCTCTAGAATGTATACTTGGAAAAAGATTGATGAGCCTGAAGTGTATTAATATATTGTATTTCCATAGAGATATTTTTCCATCTCATCACATCCATTAATTCATTTAATTGACTAGCTATTATATATACAACTGTCTAATTTCGATGATATATATATATATTTTTTTTAAAAAATGAAATTGGACTATTTCTATGTGTGAATTTATTAAGCCAGTCCCGTTCTTTTTTATTCTACATACAGTTATTTAATTAGATGTTTTCCGGAATATAATTAATGGGGATTAGTTAAATGATTTAGCCTACAAACCCTAAACCTCAAATTTTCTATTAAAAGAAAAAAGAAAAAGAAAAAGATCCTAAAAAATTGAAATTCCAGCTATGATATGTTCTAGTTGTAGTAGTACTCCACGTACGTGCTGAAAATGAAACAGATGTATATAATTGAAACAAATGTGTGGAAGGGTGTGAATATGATAGACACTTGTGCGATTAAACGAATTTTTAGATTCCTATAAATGATGCATATGAAGACTTGTTATAAATGCTGTCTACCTAGGTGTATTATCTACACAATTTCTGAATTACTATTACACATAAATAAAAGGGTCTTAGCTTGTTGAATAAAATGTAATAAATATATTATATTTATTATTTTAATTTCTTTTAAAAAGTATGTATTAAGTTATTTTTTAATTTCCAAAATAATAAATACATATAATCTAAAATAAAAAATTTTGTTTATGTATTTTTAACATTTTTCATAAATAAAAACCTAAAACCAGGGACAGATCAAGGGGCAAGCCGGGGCTAGGAGCCTCAGCCTCCTCCTGCGTTTAGAGTTGGGTACGCGGGCCGCCCGTCTAAGCCCGCATTCTAAATGGACTTGAAAAAATGAGGTACATGTCTGCCCGCAAAGTTCGCGGGCATCCGTATAACTTTTTTGTTACAGACACCAAACAAAAAACTTTTTTATAAATTTTTTTAACCATTTTTTTACGGTACATATTTGAAATCTTTCATAAAAATGTTTTAAAAAAAAGTACATTAGGAATGATTTTCTAAAATAACTTTAGCATTTTCTTGTCTTTTTTTTTTCTTTTGACAAAAGGATGATTTTATTATTATTTTTTGGCCAAGAAAATGGATGGTTTTAGATCTCTTTTGTTTTTGTTTGGGCCTTTTTTTTCAAAATTCTAAGACCTATTTCGAGTTTCATTCTGACTAAAAAACAATGCGGATATCTGTGGAGCCCGCGAATTTTGCCCGTTCAACCTACAGGTAAATGGTTAAGTCCGCCTAAGCCCACATTTTAAATGATTCTTCTTTTCTCAGGCTCAAATCCACCCAACCCATTTACCCGTCAATCGGTCCACAGGCCTGAATTTGTATACCAGCTCAACCTGTGTCACTAATACTATATTATATGCGTTTGATATTAATATCATATGATGGAAAAATAAAATAAAAACATTTGAGTAATAATCATTAAGTTTTAAATTTAAATGTCATACTTTTTTAGCTATTCTATTAATTTTTTTGTTGCTACATCATACATATATTACGTGTAATCGATAATAAGAATGTGCAGTCTTAATTATAAATGAGTTTTATTTATTTATTTTTTTAATTTTTACGTATATATTATTTGTCAAGAGTTGAGAATTTAGATTAAATTACTCTTTTGATAGTGGTGGCAAAACGAGCTTGGTTCGCTGGGCCAGTTCGCTAGCTCGTTTCGCTGGGCCAGTTTGCTAGCTTGCCTTAAATTGGCTGATCAGTTTGTATATTAGAGTGGTGAGGGGGATTGACACCACCAAACTTAAAAAGTCTCACCATCCCTTTATATATAAAAATCATCCATCTATATATTAAAAATGATGGTGCCACTTCAAATAAGGATGGTGCTAATCCCTTCCACCATTAGAGTCCGCTACCCTCACTTAGTCAGTCTTGCCTAGCCTGCCAATCTGCGCGAGCCAACAGTAGAGCAGGGCGGGCTAGCCCACCGTCCCGTTTTCCTTATTCTTCTTATAAAAATACATCTTTTTTCTTTATTTATAGAGAGGTTAAAAATTTCAGAAAAAATAAAATACAATTGAAAATTACACCTTTTTATGATTTTTTTAAATTTTTTGGTGGGCAAAATGGGCCACCTCGCAGCATGCCAAGTCAATCAAAAAACAGACCGAACTAGAAAAGTGAGACCATATAATCAAGGTGAGCTGGCACGCCCCGACCCGCCTTTTTTGCGGGCTAAACAACCCGTTTTACCACCCTTACTCTCTGATTGAATTTCGAATATCTAACACGTCATCTATTATATGAATATATCATTGTTAATAATTTTTATGTCTTTGTTATCTTTATATAATAAATTATTGTTATAACAAAATTTTATTAATTTGTTTATTATTATCATTGATATTCAGTTGAATTTTATAATGATAAAATTATTTACCTTGGATTTAATTTAGCTTTAGAATTATTCAATGTATAGAATATTTTTGAATTAACAGTAAGTTTTATCTAGGTGGTTTTATATAAAAAATAATATGTATCTTCAGTTACTAATAATTATAAATATGATATTAATTTTCATTTTAAATTGAAAAATCTCATAACAATAAGAAAATTTGATTATCTATTTTTTTATCGATTGTTTGATTTATTTCAGATGAACTATTTCTGTTTCAATTTTTACTACTAAAAAATTACTTTAGCTATGAAGATTATAAAACTAAATTAAGAAATAACTAGCACAACTTGAATAAAATATATATTGTATTTAAAATTTATTCAATATTTATTATTTTAAAAGTAAATCCAGCCCTTCCCTTACTCTGGTTCTAGATATATGGTCCCAGCCTAAAACCAACTATTTATTAGATCAAGTGATATGTATTTGATTATTTTTAAGAAATTGTATTTCAAATTTTGTTAATGTAAATTTTCTCCTATGGGAGCTAACTTACACTAAAATGTGATGCGAATGTTTCTTGTTAGAATATAATAATTACCTTGCATAAAAAAAAAACTACATGTGAACATGAAAAAAGAGTTAACTAATGATTGTAATAATTTTTTTTAGTCTTTTCTTGATTTTACAAAATTTCATTTTAATTCCTGTCTTTTGTTATTATTATTTAACAGTTTGATCAACGATGTCATAAATAAGTTTTATTTTTGTCTATAATATTTCCGAGAAAGATTAAAATAAATCCTTAACTGTCGTTTAAAATTTAAATTTATTCCAGCTAAATTTTTTAAAGAAATTGAATTGAAACTTTTACACGAATTTAAAATAAAAACCTATGTAAATCGTTCTCAAAATAATTATGGACAAAAATAAAGTTCATTCGGAACGTTATGAAATTAAAAACTAAAGTGAATATTGAATATGAAAGTTAAAGATTAAAATAAAATTAGAAATTGAAAAATCAAACAGAAAACTCATATATTATTTCACTAATACTAAATTCTAGCTAAAAAAAGAAGAGGCAAGGGAAACAATGATTTAAATAGAACAAGTCTGCGCAAGTGTTGCTGGTTCTTAGCAACATAATTGGGTTTGTGGGTCCTTGTCGTCCAACTTGTTTGTTTGGATAAACTTGGATTCACGTTAACGTAGATCCATTTTAACGTTATTTTTTATTGCGTTCATTGGATCCATCTCAGCTTATGTATCAAATTTATCTCAATCATTGATTTATCTATCTTAACGTGATTTGACGTGATCCAACGCTAATCCAAACACACTATACTACTTTTTCATTTGTGTGTAAAGATTCAAAGTTTAACACATGTTTAATTTAACATTACAATCTAAATCCTTAAAATCAGTTACAAGTGGCAAATCCTCCTTGTGCACCACCTAGTTTTGGGACCCACCTTACTTTGTCATTTACTTCATTTCAATTTTCCTGTGTTTGTAACAACCACCCATCAATTGGTTAATGACCAAATCATACTTTTATCTTCATTAAACTTAATTCAATTTTGTTAACCAATCCATAAATTGAGAGTATTTTATTAAAAATTACAACAAACATATATCAGCATTAAATAATAAGTATATAGTTATATAATTTTATATTCATGAATTGTTTAACTATTGTTTTAAACATTATTTAACTAGTCGGTTTAATGATTGGAAAGTGTTATTCTGAATGATAATTTCTTAATTTGAACCCTAGTAAATATATTTTTACCTATAATTAAAAAAACTATTGTTCTAAGCAATAGTTAACAAAATCCAACTTAATTTTGTTATTTTGGATAAGTTGTGTACACTTGATCAATTACATTACCCTTTGATTTAAAGGATAAAAAAGCACGAAAAACAATATATTTTTTATTGTATGGTTTAAAAAAAATATAAAGAAATGGAAGAAAAAGTTGTTTTTAAAATATATATTTTCTTCCGGTCTCAATATCTTTTCATCACATCCTTCCATGATATCAAAAGGAGGGTATGAAAATCAATAGAATTGGGTTAATGGAGAGGAAATAAGTGATTTTGTTTTAATCTGTCAAATACGCGTATACAAATCACACTAAATTTTTTCTTAAATTTATATTACTGGGGATCGAACTTCACATCTTGAATTTTAAGAGCTCCACCTATCCCACTTCTTGGTGTCATTTGAACTACAAACTCTTGACAAAAATAATACGTTAAGTAAATGAATGAAGAATCAGTTATACGTTAATAATAATGTAATATTATTTATGCTTTTGTTTACCTTTTTATCATAAAAATATAGGAAAAATAAAGTCTATAACATTATATACATTTTAAAATCATTTTTAATGAAAATATTTAAATTATTAAAATATCTTTAAAATTTATGTTTCTATACAGTTATTTAAATAAAAATTAAGTTATGCCATAGTCAATTTTACTTTAAAATGAACCAATTAATTTTATTTAGAAACAATTTTTATCATTGAAAAATGAAATAAATACTAATTATTAATATAATGGTTCCGGCCAATTCCAAGATGGTGACATTAGATTGTGTGGCATACATGATTTAAGTTTTATTCAAAGAACCAAATACTCTGTACAATAATGATTATAACAATACAAGATATTCCCAAAATCATGGGGGAAGGTTCATGAATTAATGTATACCTTATAAAGTTAATATACTTACACCATACTTCAGCTTCGGTGTTAATTGTTTTGAAAAATCCTTACTGGGTCCTTTAGATTGAGTGATGATATATAGTATTTTTTTTAGTTTTTTTTTTATTTTTTTTATCGGTCAAATACACGCACTCCACATTATACTACTCCTAAATCCACTTTTAAATAAACCCCACCATAAATCGAACCCCTCACCTCAAACTCGACCACTTGAGTTTTTTTAAATTGTATTATAAAACAATTTTTAACAACTATTTTCATAAAATGAGAAATGAGTTTTTACTGTAAATGACTATGCAAATTTAAAAAATTAAAAACTTAAAGCTAAAACAAATTTTAAATATTTTTAAATTTTAGTTTTTCAAATGCAAATTATTCTCAAAAATGATTTTTAAAAACTAGTCTGTCAATTAAAATTTTTAGTTTTCTATTTTTAAAAATAGGAATCCGTTTTACAAAATAGTTAACAAATCGGCCCTTGGTCTCCCATCTTTAAAATACATATATTTAGTTTTGATTTTTTGAAATATCAATTTTTAATTTCTAATTGTAACTATTTTAGTTTTTATTTTTCACAAAAATATACTTTTAATCCCTCAAATAAGTGTATTTAAGAACTAAAAATGGAGGTTTTTAAAAATGAAAGGACTGAATATATATGTTTTTTAAAAATATGAGACTAAAAACAAGAAATATATAAAAGAAATAAACACATATTTAAACTTGTTTTTAATAAACAACACATATTTAACCCTTAATTAAAATATGAAAATGCTAGGGAACAACAATTTGTGGGATACAACATTGGACAAGGCGTTGTCATTTTAGAATTGGTTAATTATCTCTTTCTTGCGTGTTCAAATCATCTAAAAGATTTTATTGCACATTAATAATTATAAAAAACATTACACTTTTGGGATATTACTTTATATTTGGAATGAATTTATTTTAGTTTCTCTATTTAGTTTTTTGAAAATTAGGGTTGATTCTCATCCAAATTAGTTACGAAGAGAATATAATTGTCCATTTTTTAAATATTGGAGACCAAAACCATTTATTTTAAAAATCAAGAGACTAAATTCGCGCAAAAAAAAAAACAAAATAAAAAAAATAAAAATACAATAACTAAACTTAAAAAATAACCGTAATTCCAGGAGCAGCCAGATAAAGATGGGGTTTCGTCTGTTTCATTGATGTTCTATTATTTATATCACTGAAAGTAAAGGAAGGCCATCATTTTGGTTTGAGTTTATGAATTATGTATAATTTTTTTTTAATTTATAATTTTTTAAAGGTTTAGAGGGAGACAAGCTAATGACCACATCATTAAGGGCTTAATTACTTCAATTCGTTAAAACCCAATCATTAAATTACGTACACCATATATAATCTTCTTTTTTTTTTTTGGTGAACTATGTAAGGCAATTATGAGTGTATATAATTATATATTTATATAGTGCACCAAATCATGAACACTATACTCTTTGTAACAATGTTGATGTTCATGATAATTAGGATAAACAACATAAAACTTGTAATTATAAATTAATCTTCACATAAATGTTTGATGTTAACCGTAGCGAGGTTTTCCATCACAAGTTAGAAAATAAAGTTGCTGATTCACTACTTTTGCTCAGCTTCGAATTTACATCAACACAATAAAGTTAACTAATAATTAATCACTTTTTGCTGATTCTTTTTCTTTATATGTATTGATCATTAACTCGCTGTTAACTTAATAGTAAATTGTCAATTAGTATAATCCACGATAAGACATGTGTTTAATTAATTTTGTAATCTTACAAAACCTAGGAATTTTGTAAGGGCAATTTTGTTCGGAATTTATTGAGTTTATTTATATTTAATTTAATTACATTTAAGATAATGTGAGTATTGACTTCAACCTAAGTTCAATCAACTTCGGGAGTAAATTTTAGATTCTCTAATATATACTACCTCTATTTTCGAATATAAACTCCTACAAGACATTATTTTAGGTGTTTCAAAATATAAGTCACTACATAAAAAATTAAAAGTATTATCATTTTTAATGATTTAAATAAGTTTTTAGTCTTTACAATATTAATATTTTTTTTGTTTTATTCCTCACAAAATCTTTTTTTTTTTTTATTTTGGTCTAACTTAATTAAAAATTTATATTTTTAGCTCATATAATAATTTTTTTTATAATAAGTACAAATTTTTAGTCCCAATAGTTATTAGGATTTTATTTTCAGTACTTGTAACTTTATTTATTTTAATTTGGTTCCTTAAAAAATGTGATAAAAAAATAAACATTTTTGACTAAAAAAAAAATAAACTAAGTTGGACCAAAATGAAATAAAATATTTTGTAGGGACCCAATAAAAAGATGTCAATTTTGTATGGACGAAAAACAAATTTTTTTAATTAAGTCGGACTCAAATGGAAAAAATATATGTAAGACTAAAATAAAAAAAATATCAATTTTGTAGGGATTAAAAATTTATTTAAGCCTTTTTCAACTACACATTTGCTTATTTAATACTTTTAAAATAGACAAAATTATACTTTTTATTCTTTGTCTTTAAGGGTTGATTTAATTCAGTCCTTTATATTTTTTTTTGGTTTTAATTTGGTCCTAAACCTATCGAAGTTGATTCATGTTTAATCTTTCTATATACTCCATCCATTCTGAAATATTAGTCACTTTAAGAAATTTCACATGGATTAAGAAGAACAATTAATTTCTATAGAATCTAATAAAAAGTACATAAGTAAAGTAAATTAATCATTGAATTGGAGGTTTACTCCATAGCTATTGGCTATAAAAACAATAAAAGTAAGAATAGTTAATAAATATAGCATTGATAATGTAAAAGTGACAAATATTTTACAATAATTTTTTTTGATTAAATTGACTAATATTTCAGAACGAATGAAGTATCAGTCATATGTTAAAAACTAACGAAAAAACACTAATACTGTTATTATTAATTAATCATGTGTCACTTTGTGATTGATTCATTGATTAAATAATTATAATAATGCATATCCATATATATTTCAAAAATAAATAACAATTTTTTATTTTGATAAAATAAAAATAAAAATCTTTAATCCCTCTTCCACCACAACTCCTCCACCTCCAACGGATTAATTATAATTACATCGTTGGTGACCCCCTCCAACCACTACCACTCACCATTTTCAGTTACTATATATCGTCTTCACTGGCATAAATAAAGAGTCAATAAAACAATTTTTAATAACAGTTAAAAATGCAACAAAAAAGAGTAATCAATGGTTGCTAGCTTGAAATTTAATTTGAATGAGCTATATTGTGACCTCTGCTTAGAATATATGTTTCGTTCTTTTAGACTTGTGTTCGGTGATAATTGTGATTGAGATTGGGGTTTTTGGGATTGTGAGAAATGGTGAGTGGTGGTGGTAAGGTTGGGGCTGCCGGCGGTGGGCGAGTGGTTGGAGGGGGTTGCTGGCAGTGGAAGGGATTGAAGGTATAGGTGGAGGGAAAGGAGTTGGAGAAGAAGAAAGGTTAAGGATTTTTTTTAAAAGATAAAAAATGTTTTTGTTTTAAATTTTTAAATATATATATTAATATATTTTATTTTAAGAATTTTATTAATAAATTAATCACATTGTGATCCGTGGCCAATATTAATGACCTTAGTGTTTTTCCGATAATTTTTTATGAAAGACTAATAGAAAGAGTATACACAAAACAATTTTTACATGTCCAAAACTAAATTGAATTAACCCCTAAAAACATAGAATTAAAAGAATAATTTTAACTTTAAAATAACATCATTAATTAAAAATAATAGAGTTTAACTCTAATTAGTGTTACAGTTGTAAAATGTAATTAATTAATTAATTAATATTATTAAGGTAGTGTTTGGTCCAGCTTTTTTTTGCTTCTCTTCCTCTTATAAGTAAAAGCTGAGCCAAACAAGATTTGTGACAAATCTCTTAAATTTAAGTTGGCTTTTTTTTCTGTGTACAAAATGCAAAAAAGCTGACTTTTAAGCCAAAAGTTAGAAATATGAGCTTTTCGACAAAAAATTGGCTTATTTTGTGGGCTCATCGTAATTAATACTCAAATATTCTAATTAACACTTGAAATCTTCAATATCTTTTCTTTCTCTCTTTGTAAAAATAACAATTTACTAAAATCTTCAAAAAAAATTCTTCTCATTTATCGGTTATTTATTTCACTTTAATATTTATGAATTTTATTGTTATTTAAAAAGTTTACATATTTAAAAATTTTAATGTTAAATAATTATTTTAATAAACTTATATTGTGTTTAGTTTTTTTTTAAAAAAATAAAATATTGAGTTTTATCAAAAAATTATTTTTTATTGTAACTTTCATTTTAAAAATAATTATATTGATAATTTATTTTTTTATATCAAAGATACGTGACAATTAATGATAAATAACTTAAAAAAGTTGACACAAATATTTTATCAAACAAATAGATTTTTACTCATAAGTAGCTTATAAAGTATTAAATAATGAAATTGTCAAACAGCTTTTAACTTTTTTTCTAAAACTCTTATTTTTAGCTTTTACTTAAAAGCCACTTATAAGCCAAAAATAAATCCGGCTAAACGGAGCCTAAAATTCATTTACCTATTACTTTTTCAAACATGTATATATAAAGTGAAGGTATATATTTAAAAACGGAGGTAATACTTTCTTCATTGATACATAGTTCCTCTTGAACTCACAATACTTAATGATAATAAAAAGTAGGAATAGGAAGGTAGGTATTTAATAAGGGTAAAGAAAAAAATAAAAATAAATATTTTATAAAAATTCTAAAATATCTCATATAAAAAATTATACAATTTTTTTAGATAATGCCTTATAATAAAAAATCAAAAAGAGCATAACGTATTGTAAATTTTCCGACTCCAAGGGACTGAGGTCTAGGGCACTTATAAAGGTTAACAATTTTTTTTTTTTTTGTGTGGACAACCATTAATATTATCCTCTGTTGACTATGTTATTTTTTTTTCGCAATCCATTAAGAATATTCTTAATTGATAACTAAAGATTAAGTGCATGTTTGAATAGCAATTATTAACTGTATTTTTCAACGAGATTTTGGATCTCAATATAATCTGATGGAAGTAAAAATTTCTTACTTCTCCCAGAATAAAGTTTGGTAAAAGAAAAATGTAGAGTGAGGATCCGTTGATTTAGGAGTAAGTCTAATAAACTTATTTCGCCTTATAACTCCTTATGAATATTGAAAATGGTCAATCCAACCGTTAAATAATGAGATATTATCAAGATGAGCATGCATATCAAATTTTAGAAAAATCTAACGCCTTTTGGTATTCTACTTATAGGTGACATTTACGTACGTTTTATAAACTCTATTATTCATTAAATTAAAGCCGATCAATGAAATATCTATAAGTTTTAAAATCAATCGAAATTTTATACGATTGATCTATATGTTAAGAACTTTCGATCAAACGGTTGAATTAATAAATTTTAATATGGAATGAGAGTCATCAAATGGAGCAAGTCACACAATACTTACATTTAGAGTAAGTATATCCCTCCTCTTAAACAATATATAATATTTGTTAATGCTAACGGATGGTCTTGATTTGAATCAATCTAATGTTGCACTCTTAATTATTAGGGAAATAGGCATTCATATATCTAGTAGAAAGGAGAGAAGATAGATCGAACATAACATGAAGGTAGAGAAGATCAGAAAACAGAGATGATGCCTCTAAACAGAACAGGGACCTTCTTTTCTTACACAAAGTTGAAGCATGTCATATTATATTATTCTCATATATATGTTTAGGTGTGTTACTTAATTGTATGTTCATGGGTGAATTCTCTCATATTTAAATTGAATTTGATAATGTAAGTTAGCTAATTAACTATTGACATTTGCTATTAAGATATATCTGCAAAGAATAAACTCTAGTAATCATACTGAGCATAGCAAATCTCTCAACGAATGTCATCCTTATCAGCTCAGAATAAGCACCTTACAAATTCTCTAGTAATCACTCTAAACCAAATAAATTAGGACTGTCATTCATTGCTATACTACCAAATTCTGTAAATTAAAAATGAATTAATTGACCCCCTCTCAACCAATTAGGACTGCTATGATATGCAAAAGAGGAGATAAAAGAGATTAAAGAATCAAAATAAATACATAAAATTGCCAAAATATGCACAGACACACTAGTACAGTGAGAAAAGGGTAAAGGGGTTTGGACCCTGTCAAATGTATTTCATGTTAAGTGAAATTAAGTTGTGTTTTTACCTTCAAATAATCTAAAATTCCAGAGAGGATAAAGAGTAAGAATAATAGTTAACACAACAACAAATAAAAACTGAAAAAGGTGAATTTGATTGAACTGAGAAAGAATGAAGGTCTCTGTAATCATCCATCCTCTACTACTTTGTCTCAGGCGCACAGAGTGATGTCTTATCAATACCAAATTTCTCTGTTTTTCATTTGATAGGTAAAAGGAACATTTCTCTGAATTAACCTTTTAACAGTTTTGGAAATGCACATTGCCTTTTATAGTAACCCCATTTGTGTTTCCCCATCTTTCTCCCTTTTTCATGCAAAACCCAACACTGTCATATTCACACCTGCAAATTGTGGGAAACCCAAAGGTGACACCTTTTTTGTATTTTCTTCCCCCTCCTCACTCACACACACAAATATGATATGCTCCTTGTTAGACTGACCTTTCCATTCTTCTTCTTTGCCATCACCACATTTCAAGAAAAGAAAAAAAACAAACAAACAACCATATTATATTTATATTATATAGAGAACAAAACAAGTGCATTTTCAAATTCAAGTCTTGCAATTTCAACCATTGTCTTCTCATCAAATGGCTTCTTCTCTGTCTCTTCTCCTTGTTGGGTTACTTTTGTTTGCTGGTGAAATGACCATTATCACAATGGGAAGAGGCAATAATGTAATGGAAATGGAAGAGGAAGAGTTGTTAGGATTGTTTCAAGTGATGGAGGCACTTGTGGACGATCCTGATTGGGCCCAGGCCCACCCAAGCCCATGTACAGAAACTCCATGGCCTGGAATTGAGTGTGAAAACAGCATTGATTCACCAATTTATCATGTCACAAAGATCCATATTGGTCCTGATATACTCTCCCCTCCTTGCAAATCCTCTTCTTACTTATCAAAATCATTGCTTAAACTCACTTTTTTGAAGACACTTTCAATTTTCAACTGTTTTGTTTCTTCACCAATCACTCTACCTTCAACTCTCTTTGGTACTTTTTCTTCCTTAGAACACCTTGCTTTGCAGTCTAATCCAGCACTCTCTGGAGAAATACCTTCAAGTTTGGGTGGTGTTACTAGTCTTAGAGTTCTGAGTTTGTCACAGAACAGATTACAAGGAAAAATCCCAAGAGAGATTGGTGGTTTGGTTTCTCTAGAGCAACTAGACCTGAGTTACAACAACTTGAGTGGTGAGATTCCAAATGAAATTGGAAATTTGAAAAGTTTGACCATTTTGGACCTCAGTTGGAATGAAATTGAAGGGAGAGTGCCTTATTCTCTAGGACAAGTACAACTTCTTCAGAAAATGGATTTGAGCTCAAACAAGCTTAGTGGGAAACTACCTTCTGAGTTAAGAAATCTAAAGCGGTTAGTCTTGCTTGATCTTAGTCATAATTTCATTGGTGGGCCTATTCCTGAAACTTTGTCAAGTTTGGAACTTTTAGAATATTTAGTGATTGATGATAACACCATTAAAGCAGAGATACCCTTTTTCATAGGGAACCTTTGGAAGCTGAAATCTTTGAGCTTTTCAGGGTGTGGATTGATTGGGTCAATACCCAATTATTTTTCTTCCTTGAAGAACCTAACAGCTCTCTCCTTAGGTAACAATAGCCTCACTGGTTCTGTTCCTTCAAATCTAGCATTGCTTCCAAACTTAGATCAATTGAATATTAGCCACAACAGGTTAAGTGGAGTTCTATATTTCCCTGATGAATTCATTGGAAGGCTTGGTGAAAGATTGGATGTAAGAGGAAACAATGAGCTTTGTGTCATTGATCAAGAAAACAACAAGAATCTGTCTTCATACTTGGAAATCAACTCTTGTGTGAGCTTGACACCTAGAAATGGAAAATCTTTTAGTCAAGGATCACCAGAAGAAGATCCAGCAGGAATAAAGCCATCTTGTTTTCAAAACAACTTGAGTTCAAGCTCATCATCATGGCGAGATTTACAAGTCATCCTATTTATTACCTTGGTTTTAAATTTGATCCTGAATTTGCTGTTCTGATACTGGGAAATGGATATGTATCTTTATAAGATATGCTTTCCTGTTATCCATATCCAAATTTTCCATATTTGGGTACTGAAACTTTGATCTCTTTAAAGTGCATATCATATTAATGTTGTTTGTGGTGATGTCCAAAGAAATTATTGTGAGTAGGTCCCTAATTTTGTAAAGCTATTTCATTTAGCATGCCTCACTCTTGCGACTCATTTTACTTAAATTGAAATTCCTTATATTAAATAGGTTTATAAAGTAAGGGGATATAGTAAAGTGATAATTTACTCAAATTATTATTCTCATGTAATGTAATTCAAATTAATAGCCTAAATAGTCCATAACTTAAAATTTATACCGTGTTCAGAATATTAGTGGCTTGAATTAATTGAAGAGGAGTGATTGTGAATCTGCATGCAAATGAAAGCTAATGAAAATAAAAAAGAATCAAACTTTTGGAGTTTAGTATTTGAATTTTGTAAGTATGTTAAAGAGAAAAGGTGGTATTCACAAGTGAAAAGTCATTATCGCAGAGTGTTGTTGTCTATAGCAGCAGCAGCCTTTAAGAAAAAGAGTACAGAAACAGAACTGTTGGTTCTGATACAAATGAGCATGCCCCCTGCAACTGCAACCTTCCCTTGTCGCTGCCAAACATTAAACAACAAAAAAAAAAAAAGAAGAAGATGCATTGCTACCTCAGTACTTTTTTTGGTATAGAGGAGAGACACAGAGAATCTTTTGAGAATTTCCCTATCTTTTACCTGCAACTCGCTAAGTTATTACACAGTGAGTACTAGTAACAAAACAGAGGAAAAAATAAGAGCAATGCATCATTGTATTGTATGGACTATGGACCACTTCACCTTGTACATAATTGTGTGTTCTGTTCTGTAGCTTTCTGTTACATAATTTTGTAAATTATTAAACCCAACAAAATGGTTCTTGTTTGTTTGATGAGGCATTCAGGCTGTTTGGCTATCTATAATCTATGCATTTATCTAAACTCACACCTAGGATTTCAAAGAAAACATGAAAATATTTGAATTTTTTATTTCGGTATTGGTGTCTCGACAAAAGGCTTATAAAGAGGCTATACTATTGGCACCGCATCCATTTTTGAGTGTGACAACACTTTTTTTTTTTTAATTTAACCTTCTCCGTTACCTAGAAACCGAACGAAAATGATATTTAAAAATTGAATTTGTAATGATACATTTCACAAGTTATTACTACTATTTTCTAAAATTTGTTTTCGGTCCATTTCTAGATGCGTGAGGATCACAAAAACTAGAAACTAGTAATTTAGAAGTTAAATTCTAAATTTTTCTAAAAAATTTACACTATCAAAAATTAAAACCGGATTGTAAATGGGTTCTAAATCTTGAGCTATCAGAGAAACTAATAATTGAAAGTTTGATGTGCGTTCCGCTCGACTTCTAACTATCGACTTCTAACTATCACGTTCACTCAATATCTAGTTATTCAGCAAAGACAAAGGATAGGTTTGAAAAAAATAAAAAATAGAATGGCATAATACAAACAGTAGTGTGTACCGAAAGCATGTAACTCAAGTGACATAAAGAAAAGTTCAAAGAAAAGTGTTCGATCTCTAATAAAATAGATTTATGAATAATTTAATTTAGGAGTGTATGTTTGACCGATATAAAAAAATAAAAGGCAGTGTAATGCTATGGATTGTTGATTTGTTATTTTTGGTTTGACTGAAGTGTAATAAGACCATCCCTTCTTGGTATAGTACGCAAAACCAAGGTGGGTTGATACTTGTGAGCATTATATTGACTACAATTTCCCACTACTACATGCATTTTTTTCACAAGTAAAATTCAATAATGGGAAATTGGATATATGAGTATTCATCAAATAATTAATGAATAATGTAATGGAAATTAAAAAAGAGGTCAAACTGAAACAACCTACCTTAGTCCCGATCTACTATATATGTCACAAACAATTGACAATACTGAAAAACCAAAGTCAAAAGCAACATGGCAAAATAAAATCTTTGAAAGCATCTTAAAGTTTGAAACAATGCTGGCTGCTTTGTATATAGGAGTATATTGAAGATGACAAGTGCGACATGTGATAAGATTTTGATTTTTTTATTTTATTTTATTGGAGGCATAAATTTCTATCGGCAGTTATCTTTGTGGACCAAGTGAGTGGATGAAATTAGAAGTTCAGAACCACTAATTTGCATATTAATCATGTGCAAATATTCATGAATAACACAATTAGCAAAAAGATCCCAGAAAGTGGGTTAGGCGTCAAAAATTCCATGATATCCAAATTGGGAAGGTAGAGACCACTAATGTTACCGATGGATTTTGAAAGAACCATAATGAATTCTCAAAAGATTCTGTATACTACTACTATTTTATTTTTCTGACATCCAATTACTTCATTTGTATTCATAATTTGGCTCACCCTTCTTTTTACCTTAACCTCTCCCTCTAACCTCCATCTAATATGTTAAGAAAATATATTTGGTTAAAATATAATTTGTGGACTAGAAAAGTCTCTAGCATCCTCTACATATATAATTTACAAAAAAATAAATATAAAAAGTGTAATAAATTTTTTCATAAGAACTAATTTTTTATATTAGAATCTAATCAGTTATGATATTGTTCAAACCCACAAATGTAATTGCATATACACTTCATGATGTAGGGCCATAACATGACATTCGCCTCAAAATCTGCTTCTCCCATTGACTCTTGATTGAATGTAGAAGCCCATGCCTTTTTGAAACTCCTCCTCTCACCTCTAAGCGGAGCGTGAAAGGGTATGTTAAGATGATGAATAATGAAAACTCTAGCTACATCGACTACTCTTCCAATGCACTAGCATTTGCGACTGAATTAATCACACGTACTAATTTTATTAGTTGCATATAATTAATAGAGTAATTTGTTACTAAAGATAATACTTAATTATATACTAATTTTGTTATGGTGTTCCAATGTATATATACCAACATAACCTGCAAGTAGGGAAAAAAAAAAGCCCGAAACAAAAGAGCCCAACAGAACAGGGCTCTGAAAAGTATAAATGGATCAATATTCAACAAAGCTATTTAAATCTGCGATGTTGACCAAAAAAAACTGCGATTTCATTAGTGTATTTAGTATTGGATAACAGTGTCAGAATTTACAAGTAGCAAAAAAGTACTAGTACTACTTGCGAGATAAATAACAGAAAATATCTCAAACAAGAACGAAATTGAAAAATAAAAATAAAATAAAAAGAGAAAAAGAAAGAATTGATTGTACTACAAAGAAGAACTGAGAGACAAGAAATTAATTGTAAGGGGAAGTTTGTTGGAGGCGAATTTTTCTCTTTTGGAGGAAACGTTGTAATGATCTTTTCATGGAAAGGGCACTACTTCCAGTACTGCTATTATTATTACTGTTTAGTATCAATTGTTGTTGTTGTTGTTCATCATCATCATCAGACTTCACTACTCTTCTTGTTGTTGTTGGTGATGAACGACGACATGCCTCTGATTCTGACCCTGTTTTTGAATTTCTAACTCTAAATTCCTCCATTCTTTTGTTTGCTACCATTAGGATTGATTTCGCCTGCACCACATTCACATTAACACACTTTTCATTACTCTTTTATTCCATATTAATTTAATCAATATATGATATTCCCCACCTAAAATTCAAACTGGTTCTTACTTATTAATTTCACATGTTAGACTTTTGTCTTTGTAAAGTGCAAAATAAGGAGACTTGAAAATAAAAAAATAGTATAACACTAGTTGCGTGAAAATTTTTAAGTCAAAGATTTCATCCAAAAAATAAATAAATTTTGAAGTCAAAGAACAAGTCTATGGATTGAACTCTGAAGTTTCTTGGAAACTACATGTCAATATTTCGCATCATCCTAGCTAGCTCGCTCCAACATATTTACACGTTTCAAATATATTTTTTGTGAACAAAATTTACGTATAATTTTTTAATTTTTATAAGACCAAATTTTTTTTATAGGAATACCAATAAAAGGCCTAAAAGTGTTATTAATTAAAGGAACAAAAATTAAAAATGTTAATTTTATTTATAAAAAAAATAACTTTAAATTTTATTAGTAAAAAAATTTAAAATATTAAATTCTCGTTAAAAAATATCTGTAAAACACTCAATAATAAGATCTTAAATTTTAAATGAGTTAATTTGACAATCATATATTTTAAAAAAACATGAGTAAACCCGTTTACAGACACCAAACTGTCCTTAGTATTTGGCATGAAACAAAGAAAAATGTTTTGTATATATATTTATTAGAGTGTATAATTTATTTATTCTTTTTTTTTATTGGTCAAACACATATTTCACATTACATTCCTCTTCAATCTACTCCTAATTCTATCACACCGGAGATCGAACTCCTCTCCTTCAACTCAAAGAGCTCCTTCTTATGCCACTTGAGTTATTAGCTCTCGACAACTCATTTATTCTCTTGATTTACACTAAGTTTTTAATGTTAAAAAAATAAAAAATACAATAAAAAACTTTACTAATATTAAGTGAGTTATAAATAAATTATACATCATAATAAGTGTATAACTATCATTATTGTGAAACAAACTCTAAGATATTTAAAAGTAATGCCTATGCTTCCTATCTATTTTATATTTATATTTTTATATATAAAAATAAAAGTTTAGTCAAGGGATCAGCTTATAGCTTACCCATATAGAGTTAGGACATATCATAATTCTAATATTTTGAACCTTAATTCTTTGTTTGATATAAGAAAAATGAGAAGAAAAGAAGTAGGGTGAAAAAAAGTGATTCAAAATTTTCTTTCTATAAAGTCAATTATTTTTATCTCATAATACGTACTTTCACCCTATTTTTATTCTATTTTTTTTCTGCCAAACAAAGTCTAAATCTAACCGGTAGGGATTGAAAAGCCAATCACTCAAATCAATTGTTGTTTGGTGTCTATTTCATACTATGTCCTTAATTTAAAAGAGACCAAATATAGTAGTAGTAGTACTTAATTTTGTTATAATGATTTAAATACAATTTTGTTCTTATATAGCACCGTATGAAATACAATTTTTATGATGATGATAAGAAACATGTTAGTTAATAGTTGTTATCTACTAGAGTATTAGAGAAGAATGAAATAATAAAGAGGGACATTCATGAATGAGGGGTGAATATAGAATCAAATAATTTCAGTGGTATATAATATATAGCGTACCTGAAGCTCTGTGACATCAGAGACAGAAATGTTGGCGTCATAGAAAATGGTGAATTTGTGTGGCTGTTGTTGTTGTTGGAGGTAATTTTGCAGAATTGGGATCTCACTGCTGCTACCTTCTTCTGGTACCATATTGGGATGACGGTGGTGGTGGTGGTGATCAGAATCGTAGGGAAGAAAGAGGCCAAGTTCCAAGTTGCAATCATTCCTGCTCCTCCTATTCATCATCTTTAATTAGGTCATAAAGAGATGGATCAAATGAAATTAATTAAACAAAGGAAATTGCAATGAAATATGTATATATAGGACTAAGGAGGAAAGCGCGATTAGAAATAGACATTAATTAAAGAACGTCGGAAACACGTAAAGCACAGCACAGCATCAAAAATAAAAAATTAAAAAAATACTTAGAATTAAATTAAATTTCGGCGGGGATTTGAAATCAAATTAAACCGATGCAACTGAAATAGACAGAATGAAAGAGATTGCGGTCTAGTTGTGCAAATTCAATTTCACCACGTGTTCCACGCTTTTCATTTTTACACTACCACTCCACTCACGTGATTCTCTCTCCCAGGATCCACTGCAACCTAATCAATGTCCAAAATAATATCCTATATATATTGGGACACTACTTTTATAGTATAATAATATAAAAATTATAAGGAATATAAAAAAAATATATAAGTTAATAAATTATTTATTTTTTTAAAATAACTGGTTAAATTTTATAATTTTATTTCATAAATGAGTCTAACAAAAAAAACTTATAAGCATTATTATAATGTTAGCATTTTGTCTTTCTTAGAACCTAACCTTCACATTTTTTAACCTGTATCATAATATGTCTCACAAAAAAATGAATATTAATAGACATAATTACAATGTAAAGTTTATCATGGAAAAACTTTAAAGAGTATGTCGGATTTAAGGTGTGACGCCTTGATCTGATCATTGAAAAATATAGTCTCCAATTCTAGTTCATCAATAGACGAATGAACTATCTCTAAGATTCTACTATGATCAAGTGATCTAAATTCATCTCTTATTGTGTCTTAGATTTTCTTTCATTTTATATATATTGTAAATTATTTTTTAAAAGAAGGCATAGATTACTATGATCATACTATATTTTCTATCGTATGAAGTGTTTTCTTATTTCTCTTTAAACATTTTTATTGGATTTTTATTTTTTACATTTTATTTTAAATTATAAAATTATAATTAATTAATTATATATTTTTATTTTATTTGACATGAAATTTTTAAGTAATTTTTTTACAAAAGAAATTACAAAAAGTGTCTAGCAAATGTTGAACTACACACAAGTGTCCGTTCGAAATGTCGAGTTAAGTAGATATATCAGCTCAAAATGTCAAGTCGATAAGACACTACTAGAAAGATATTAGAAACATATCATACAAATGTCGATATCAAATGTTTATTACTCCTTTTGATCCATATTATAAAACACATTTTAGAAGAATTTTGTAGTCCTTTCTATAAGGCATTACACAAATTTCATGAAACATTTATGGTTATTTTCTTTGTTTGCCCCTATTAATTAATACCTTGCCTTTATTGTACCAATTACTAAATACAATATTTAAAATAGAATAAAATTGATATATCACCTAATTCTTTTAAAAAAAATAATATAACTAATTGATTTTATTAATATATACTAGAGGCAGTAACACCCAACACAACAATTAAGAGAGGAGTGTTGTAGTTCATAGGTGTCACCCATTTTGTGATTCCTGTCATTCAGTAGCTGCCTACTACTTCTCATCACTTCAATAATCAAAACCAAAAAAAATATTCAACAGTGTTTTTCAAATAATCTAAATTTCATCCTTTTCTCATCACGGAACGCAACCAACTTATTTGTTTAATTATTTTAATAAAACATGTTTGGATATCAAAGACTTCAAAAACAAATTAAAGAGGAAATTCTAAGAAGCTTTATAAGCCTTCACCCTAATTTGCTTCTCAAATTGGAGACATTAGATTCACTACCTTCTCAAACTGATTTTTCAAAATCTGTCCCCCTTTCCTAATTATATTGTTCGCACCATTTCTAAAACTATGATATAAACAAATCTACAATAATTTATCATAAACTCTTAGTTTATAATAATTATCATATACGTTGGAAACTTTTTTTAAAAGGATTTACACGCGAGTAAATTAAGTGACCAAACTAGACCATAAATTTAAGGGGCCCAAATATAAAAATTAAAATTATATGTGAAATTAATATATTAACAATTAATTAATAATGAAATAGTATTTTATGCTTAATAAAATTATGTTATGGATATTTTGTAAATTTAATTTCATTAATAATTGTCTTTCTAAAAAAACTCATCTTTTAATTAAATAAACATTGAGAGAGAGCCTTTTTTTAAGGCTAAAAAGGCTAATTAATCACCTAACTCAAATCTTTCTTTTTTAAAAATTTGTCATCCGTGAGTCCAGCACAGTTAGTGTGTGTGGCAGGGATATAAATAAGCAGTCTGGGACCCCGCGGTAATTCTACTCCTGTAAACCAACAACAAAATTTGTCTGCTTTCCAATTTTTATTAACTTCTTACTCATTTTTTAGGCATTTAATATTTGTTAAAAAACTTGACGATGAAGTATATCTAACATATAATATATTAATTATAACTCTAAATGAAGCCTTTCTAACTGGAAATAATGTGTGAATAAAAATAATATGCTAATGCAATATTTGTATTTTTTTTTAAAAAAAAAACAGCATTATGAAAAAAATCTGAGAAAAATGTTATTTTGGCCTAAACTGATGTATTTTTTTTTTAAAAAAAAATAAGTCAAGAAAGTATATTGATAAAGGAGCACTAAAAAAATTGTTACCAAAAAAAGGAACATTAAAAATTTTATTTTAGCATGAAAAGATGTTTGTGTTATTAACTTAATCCTTATAAAATTGTTGTCATTAATTTAATCCTTGAAAGATTAAAAGAGACCAACTTAGTAGACTTTCAATGTTTAAAAGACTAAATTAATGACACAAGCATATGCAAATATTAAGTTGTTGTAGTGCATCTTCAAATGACTAAATTAGTTACACAAATATTTAAAAAATTAAAATAACGTTAATCTAAAAAATTTTGGGGCCATTTAATAAATTACGTATAAAATAACAACAAAAATAAAAATTTTGAGGGGGACCAAGCCTCTCCACCAATGTTTCAAACTTGAGAGTTAATTAATTAATTAAGTATTAAATTTATACTATAAGCTAAGCTAATTGTGCACGAAGCACTCGTGAGTTGGTGAGCATGCCGACTTGAAATATTGGCAAGAGGTGGCTCATGGCATGTTAAGATTAACATTACTTAAGAGACTACCAATAAAGTTTGATAAAATTAATAAATAATTGGATCTCTTAATACGTTGTTTAACGATCAAATTATAAATATGTGTACAAAAAACTATTTTACACATAAAACTATTTTATGAAGAGACTGTATCTATTTTAATTATCTCTTTATTTTAAAGAAATTAATCTCTGATTGTAAATGGTTAGTAAGTATTTTAAGGATTTAAATCTGATATTCTCAAATTATGTCCCAATTATAAAAAAGAATATTTGTGGGACACGAAAGGAAGAACACTTAGGAGTAACGGCCCCATATACCAAATTATGAAGCTGAAAGTGAAAAGTAGAGAACGTGTGTCACAAGACACAAGGTGGCTTTGGCAGGAGAAATCCTCTTCATTTCCCGCAAAGAACTGCAGGAATATTTTATTTTTTATTTAACAGCCTCTTTACAGAATACTGGTAAAACTAGTGAGTGAAAAGAAGATATTTAAGAAAATGTAATGTTATGCTTATAAAAACATTATTGAGTGCGGTATTATTATGGTTGGTTATCTTGTTCCCCCATGTGAACTGGCCTGTGCTGTTAGGTTGTGTTTTCATCAACACATGTAGAAAGTATAGAGTAATTTAAGTAGAAGGTTCGTGGATCCTTCATGGTGGGTTCAACCTAATTTGGATTTTATTTTATTTTCTTTTTTTAATAATTGTACTCACAAGTTAGGCCATTTGATCGCACGACTTATTAGGAACTTGCACAAACCTTTTCGTTTTTCTTTCCTCCCCTCTTCCATGTTCTTGTATGGAAATTATGGAATGCATCTGCCAGACACGTTATACGTGATTTTTTATTTTTTTTTGTCAAATATTGTAATTGTCAAGCAAATTAATTATTGATATTCGATAGAATATAAGACAACATAGTTTTTGTATCTATCTTATTTTTATTTTGTTCTTATTTTCTAAAATTTGTATAGAAAATATTAATTTGCATTTATATTTCCTGTTTTCAAACACAAATCAAATAGGCCCTTAAAAATAGAAAATTTGTATAGGAAACACTAAAAACAGGAAAAAGTTTGTTTGCAACGTTTACCATACTTCCACATTTCACCTCATGAATTCTTTAAATTCTCTGAAATTTCAAACAATATCATCCAAACATACACTTAAGAAATTAAGGAAATCATGACTTATCTAAAGTTAAGTGATTAACTATAACTAGTAAAGTACAGCCCAGCACGAGCATGAAGTCAACCTGCAAGTTTACCAGCACTATGTTGACCAAATTTTTTTTTTTTTACCATCACTACCTGTTTAAGAGTATTTGTTATGAGCACAGGAAAACAAATGCTTACCATTTTTTTATGACCATGGCCACTTGGCATCTCTCCATCTAAACCACCGGTTTCTAGGACTCGCTACAGCTAAACAACCATGGTCGCTTCCTCTTTGTTGCAGATGTCCATTATTATCATTACTCAATGCACAACACTGCAGCTTATTATCCCGTATCATAGCTTCCTCCCTGTACGTGGGAATATTATATCTAGGGTGTTGAACAAACTTCACATTTTTCCACCACAGTTTTATAGCCTGCAGATTGGAGATTGAGGAGGATGAACATATTGCACTCAGTACAAGCAATACATCAACTGAAAACATGAAACAATTCCTAACCATACTATACTGATGATGTTCAAAGACACAACATTCTCATCTAAATAAAGCAAGCAAATGATATATTAATATCCTCACAAGATTACAATTCTTGAGCATAAAGACAGGATGCATTTTCTAAACTCAAATGCAAAAAAATATATTATGACTTCAAGCTCATACTGGAATTCTAAGGGGCTGTTTGGTTTGCATTTTCATTTCCTGTTTTCATTTTCTGTTTTCAGTTTGTTTTCTCTTTTCTAAAATTTTACAAAGGAAAAATTAAAAATGCTGAAAACAGAAATTTTCTCTTGTCATGGAAAAACATGACGGTGTCACACCAATAAGAGTGAGAGGTGTCAAAAATCTGAGCCACTGGACAAAATATTAAGTAGGGCTCATTTAAAAAACGTGAATGGATAATGTGAGTGAGAGCATTATTACTCCATTGAGTTCCACTATACAATATTTTTCATATTTATACCATTCAGCCCTCCTGACAAAGATATGGCAGCAACACTATCAATGGTGCACTTACGTAGTAACTAATAGGCAAAATACCAATCTACAGCATGTCAGGATAGTTCATAGTTTAGCAGGATAACAAGAGTGTCATATTTTAATTCAGTTCGAGATATACGAATGTTAGATATAAAAATCATGCATAAGCGTTTATGTGATGGCTTAAGCTTTTGGGAAAGTTAATCCTTGACATAATGTTCAAAAGTTCAATCCTAGTCACTCTCATTCGTCTAAATAAAAATGTTGAATTTCATTGCATAAAAGAGTGGGATTGTGTATTATATACTTCAAGCCCAAAGGGATCTAGCCCAAGCAAAGTTGGAGAGACAATCAATTCTGAGGCTTCACCTAACAGCAATTTATCCACAAAGTCTTTGACATGTTCTTTATACATAAAAGGGGAATGTTGAGAAGAAAAATACAATTTACCAATTAGACAAAGTCCAGTTAGAAGGAAGTGGACTCATGGGCTGGATACTGATGTAGTACACAACTTATAATGGTTATTCTGAAATGTACCCACTGGAGGCTCTTTATTATGGGAGAGAACCTCGTACGATATTCAGAACTAACATGGATGAAACTTCCATTAAGGCAGTTGATCACTTATCATTAGCAAGTGACACTACTTTGGATGATTTGAAGTCAACCTCATGTAGGACACGGCAAGAGAATGATAGACCAAGCAAATAAACACCGGAGGCAAGTTGATTTTCAGCCTAGAGATCTGGTGAATTAGAAGTTGCAGCCCCTCTAGATGTGGTCATTGGCAAGGAAGGTTATTGAAAAACTCAGTCCCCCTTTTTAGGGCATTTTCACAGTTGATAATCAGCGGGACCAATTACATACAGATTTGCTTTACCATCTTCTCTCATTCATATTAATTTCCATTTGTCTAAAATCTCAATCTAAGACAGACACCATTGCTGCCATTCCATCAGCAGCTCACCGGACTTTGACAGAAGATCTGGAACTGCAAGCTCAGCCTGGTACTATAATGGTGGTTAGGAAGCTTTTAAGTTGGTTCAGTGGTAACATCTTCCAGCTCATAAGAACTCTTGGGAAGACAATGAAGCTATTACCAGCAGTTTCCTACTCAAGATGACATTTTCTTTTTTTGGGGTGGGGGGGCGAGGTGGAGGGGTACGGTATTGACTTTTGACATAGGAACCGAAGTTCAGATTGCTGTGGTTGCTTAGAATAGAACAGGAAGAGAGATAAACAATGAGAAAGAGAGAGATTTTGAGACAAAAAAAAAAAAAAAAAGAGTCCACGGAATGACTTTCCCCAAGGGTTTCCCCTCACAACCAAGAATTGTTTCTTTATTAAAATTTTCCACAATTACTGCCTCTAACAGTCAAACTATTATTTATAAGCTCCCTAACAGCCTTAACTAGCTAACTACTCATACTGTCCCTAACTAACTTTACTTTCTCTTCTGTCCTAACTCCTAATAGACAGATCTGTAGCATGTTTGAGTTAGAGAGAGAGAGAGAGAGAGAAATGCGAATGTAAACAAACACCAAAGGATGAGTTTGTCAGAAGGGAGGTTGTAACAATATGGAAAGCTGTCACACTTTGAGTGGAGAAAGGAATAGAGGAGGGCAACGTAGAAGAATATGGAGGAATGCGAAAGGAACTCTGAGCTAAATTAATATTCATCTCGTTACTGTTTTTTGCAACCTTTCCATGTTTTTATGTTGCTGTCTGTGTTCTGTATAGAGGGCAACCTCTGATTGTAAGGTGATGATCTCCTCCACACAAACTCTACTTAAGTAGATTTCAGTTCCTATCATGCTTTAAGTGATTTTATGTTCAAGCTCTCAAATTGCTTGCCACAGAAATACTTATCATTTGAAAACATAGTAAGGGGAAGGTATAGTAAAAATGATGCTTACATGCCAATATATCCATACTGCAACCTTATGAGGCATCAACCAAAAGTAAAGTGCATGATCTGACTCTGAGGATGAGCATAACTTTTTGGCTTTCAGACTAGCAGTAAAATAGTTTCCATGCTCAGGATGATGGACTGATATTGATATAGTAAGATTCTTTCCAGGATCACTTGCTTTGATATTCCAACTCCCAAGCATATCCTACCATAGTTACGGGAGATGCTTATCAATAGAATGCAGAAATTCTATCTATTATTATCATATAAGTTTAAGTTTACCGTGTAAACTGAGCACCCAAGGCAAACCTTGATATGTAAAATACAATGTGATAGTTCATTTCAAATCCAAATTCTTCATTACCACCAATCTGCTCCAGTTTCACTCCATTAAAATAGTGAACCGTGCAATATTTATCGTCCAATTCTAAGATTGACGGAATATTTTACTTACACTCAAATCAAACCATATCATACCTATAAAGTGAGTTATGAAAATTGTATATTATTACACCATATCATTAACAAAATTATATTTATAAGATCATCCCTATAACCACAACTTTATTTTTATGTTTTCTATAGAGACAATTATCCCGCAGAAATTCTAACGGGTGAGATTTCCCCTTTAAAATATGTGAAAACTAGACTGCAACCAAAACACCAAATTATGATAGTATACAGCACACTGCCATAAAACTATAACCCTATTGCAACTGCTAAAACTTCAATAGGCAACGATTTCAAGCAACTTTGGACACACGAATAGAGGTCAAAAGACAAACAAAATCATCAACTGAATGAAAAGTGTTTGATTACGTGCAGTGCTAACTGCTAAGCAAACAAAGAATAGCTTAGGGGCTGTTTGGTTTGCATTTTCATTTCCTATTTTCATTTCCTGTTTTCTGTTGTCTGAAACTTTACAAAGGAAAAACTGAAAATGCTGAAAACAGAAATTTTCTGTTTTCAGCATTTTCAGTTTTTCCTTTGTAAAATTTCAAAAAACAGGAAACAGACTGAAAACAGGTAATGAAAACAGAAAATGAAAATGCAAACCAAACAGCCCCTTATTTTATGTCTCCAAAAGTATAGTTTTACCATCATCATCCTCGAATCACAAATGAAGATAAAATTTATTTACGGTCAGTTATCAGTCCAAATAGACTCAATGTCACAGGATAAAATATAGTTTCAGTTAGGATGACGAACACCAAATGAAAGTTACAGAACCGTGTGAAGCAGTACGTAATGACCACAAAAAAAAGGAAAGAAAGAAATAAACTTTAGTGCGTATGTAACTGTTGTTTTTTCAATCCAGGAAAAATTATCCCTAAATGCTGCAAAGCAAAAGACATAATTTACTACAATTTACATACCATAAAGGGACTGACATGCAAAGCTTTAGCCACTAGATCAGAGTGTGGATTGAAAATAAACGATACTCTTTCACCCCATGGTGTATTAGTTACCTGAAACCATAAAATAGCAATACTGTCAGCACAGAGCAAAACTTGCACAAAGAGAATATCAAAATGGTAAGAGCTCTCTACCCTTGCACACCATTATCAGTAGATTCGTAATATTCTAATTAGGGGCATAAATAATATAATTGGAAAAGGACATAAATATTCGTCTTTTATCAAGTATTAGAGGTTCAGATTACAAATCCCACCAAAAAAAAAAACAATAAAACACAGTCAACAAAAAGAAACCTATAAAGAAATGAAAGCTTCTAAAATCAATTCAATTACTTAATGAAAAAAAAAATATACAACCAAAGCTATAGGCCTCATTTTATTTGGATTGAGCTAGTAAAAATGAAACAGTTAAAGGAAAAAAAATATTACCCACCAATGATTTGTGTCAGGAACGAAGCATAAATTAGAAAAAGTCACAGAAACTAAGAAAATAAAGCACATTTGACACGCACCTCAGCAATGCACTTCTTCAAACGTCGAGTAGAGCCTTCAACAGAATAACAATAATACACACTCAAAGGATTCTGTTCATATCCCACACTGGGAGGGATTGTCAACAGCAGACTGCAGAATTGGGTTCAACACGAAGCAATTGCAGATCAAAACTTCATAACAGAGAAAAATCCAGCTTAATTTACAATAATTAGCTAGAGAATAAAATAAAACTGAAACATTAAGGTGAAATTTTGCATGGCTCTGACAGCACCCAGTGAGGAAAAAAAATGAGGAACATTACTTACATGGGTCCATTGGTATCGGTAATTTGGCGAGCTTCATCGGGCGATAGATGATCGGGCGGCGCATGAGGTGCACGATCGAGGTCAATGAGCGCGTAGCGAACCTGGTATTGGAAGGAATGGTGAACGGGGTGCCGGCGTTGGTGCCACACTGTGCCTTCGTAGAGTGATATGGGATCATCTCCGTCATTGGAGAAGGAAGCAGCGGCGCGTGAGGAAATCAGACGTCGCAGTAGCGCGTGGAAGGGAAGGATAAGGGAGAGAATAAGAGAGGTGAGGGAAGTGAAGACGATGGAGCAGAGAAGATAAAGTAACTCCATTATTTTTTTTATTATTTTAATTTCAATTTCTCTAGCTTCTAAAGTCGTTGCCCACTCAAGTTTCCTGTTTCCCCTTTTAACAAAAACTGGATTTGGATTTTTTTGGGTTAGATTTTCACACGAGTTATGTTGAATTTTGTATATGTATATCTGCTTTTCATTGGTGTCACATTAATTACATATTACACACAATAATTTTTTCTTAAAATTTGTGATTATTAATTAAAAGTAGATAAATATAAAATCATAATGTAACAAATTCTTATAAAAATCTAGTGAATTTAAATAGCTCTAATTTAAGGCCATATTAGACCACTTACAATGCATAGGTCATATTACACACATAAAATTCTTTTCTCTCCTCTCTCATTTCTTCCTACCTAAATTAGTTTTTGGGATTCACTCTTTGACTAAAATCTAATGACTTAAATAAGAAACTTTACCAAACAACTATATCTATATCATCAAATTCTAATGAAATATAATTACTTAAATTTTAAGAACTCTTATAAAAAACTTGCATTAGAGATGGTCTTAGCATCTTTCGTTTCAAAGTTATTTGACTTTGTCCTATTTTCCTTTTATTGTATTTTCTTTTTTGTTTTGAAAGTTGTTCAAATTATATATACAAACTATCTAGGCTTGTATTCGGAGTTTTCATGGGTTGGTAAGGCCTATTGAGAGCTCTATCCCGGGCCATCAACATCAAACACTCTATTGAAATAGATTTCGTGGACAACCAACTATATCCGATCTTGATTGCCCTTTCACCCCTAGTCACAAGTCATCCCATATTTAATTTTGTGTTCTGTATTTTTATTTTCGCTGGCAAAATATAGGAACCTTCTGTTCCTAATACAAAACTTTTTGTTTACTTTTTCGGTTGTGCTAGAACCACACCACAACTACTATTGTTAGGTTTTGTTTGTTATAACTTATAAGGACTATTCCAGTTAATTACCAAAAAAAAAAATAGGAGCACTCGAGTATCGGCGCACAAATCTTAATGGGCCCAGAAGGATTTAGAACCCAACAAATTACCCAATCCATAAATACATTTTTCTCTATTTGTTGAAAAAAAAAACGGGCGTTGAGATTGATACCACTCAATTTGGGTTTGTCACCATTTCAATAATATCGAAATGACGATATTGCTCTCTAAATTTTGGGTGATAGCATCCAAAAATTTTTCAGACACTAAAATTGAAAATTTTGATTAATTTCTTAAAAAGAACATTTAAAAAATTCCATATAGAAGCATATGAAATTTGGGTGGTGGTGATGATGTTGTCATCGATTTAAAATCTAGACGTTTATATCAAAAAAGAGCAATTTTGTTAAGAAAAATTGTTGGGATGGCATCAAACTTAATTTGAGTGGTATAAATCCTATCCTAAAAAAATGTGTCTCTTCTCTAAAAATAATGCAAATTCCATATCATGATCGACGCTTAAGATGAAGTATGTGTTTGGTTTTAAGTTGGTAAGAGTTAGTTTGTCTTAATTAAAGTTTAGTAAAGTAAGTTGAGTTAAATGTTAATCTATTTGAGTAAAATTTATCTTTAGATATTTTTAGCTAAAAATATATTTAACAAACTAGATATTATTTGAATATATTAAGTAAAAGTATTTTCTAATATTAAAAATAGAAAAAAAAAAAACAAACTAAAGTTTGCTCAAACTGAAAGTGACTCCAAACTTTCATTCACCAAACTAATTTTTAAATTTAATTACAAGCTCAATTGAATGGATTTATAGGGGTGTTCATGACTTATTAAATAATTCTAAACTACCAAAACCAATTCTAAAAATTGATGATTGATAAAATAAAATAAAAAAACGTATAATTTTATTTATTTTGGTTAGGATTTCGATTTCTTTCATTAAAATTGAACTAACCCAAACCATATTGCATATACTAACATAGATTTATAATTTTTTTATATTATTAATCTTTTTCTTAAAAACTAAAATAATGTGTTTAAAATATTATTTTTATAATTTAATTTTTCTTTTAAATATAAATACTGTTGAGTCATTATATATATATATATATATATATATATATATATATAAATAAAAGATTTAGACAACAAAGTTTTATCAAAATATATGTATCATATGTACGTTTTGTTATTAATATTTACTATTTTTTTATAATAAGAACATAATTTAAAAAATAAAATAAAACTGAAAAATCGATTCAATAAATCACAAAATATTGATTTGAATATCAATTAAAAATAAAATCGATTGAATGTCAAGATTACAAAATCGTAGTGATTGAACCGAATGAATTTTTTCTTTAAAACCAAATTAATTCGCACAACAAACACTCTTACAAACTTATACAAATTAAAAACCAAACAACATAACACATTATTACATGCATCACAAAATAATTATCAAAACAAAAGTAAAAAAAGTAATCGTCAAAACAAAACTTAAAACCGAACACATACGAAATTCAAGCACTAACTAGTAATCAGGACAATAATGAATAATAGCTGCTGCCAGTTTTTAAGTGTTGGTTTCAATTAGGCCACCCACCAGCAAATCATCCCAACCATCAACTCCTATGTAGCAAGATGCTTAAAAGCAATACTACATTAAAGAGATAAAATAAAAGTTTCTTAGTCTTAATTATAGGAAATTTCCTATAGGTGTATTAATAATTGTTTAAAAAAAATTATTTTAATCCTCAATTTATTAAAGTGATTTATTTATTTTTTATATTAATAAATATATTAATTACACAAATATTTTCAAAATAAAATTCAAATTCATTCTTTTATTAATTACAAAAGATCTCACTAAATATATTTTTTAGTCTATGTAATATTAATTATGTATTTCTTATATATAGGAATATACGATTGGAAGTAGTAAAACGTTAGGGTTTTTTTTTCAAAAAAAAAACAGCAATAAAATATTAAATTTTCACGTGTAAAGAAGAAGGTTATATCTGAATTAGTAGGAAGTCATTAATATTATAATGTATGTATATTGATTCTTTTATTGAAATTGTGTTAAGTTGTTGACACAATTTTATTTGAATTTTAAACAAAATAACATATATTTATATTTTTAATTTTAATTATTGGTTATTGAGGTTATAAAAAAAATTATTATTGATACACAATACTAAATTAAAGGCATGTTTTTTTACCCAAAAAAAATAAAAATAAAGGCATGTTTAGATTAGCTGTGAAAATTAATTGCGAAAAAAATTGATTGTTTAAAATATAATAATTTTTTGTTTAAATATATTTGCTGTCAGAAGCGAATTTTATCGTAATTTTAAACTAAAAGGCTAATTTTTTTAAAAAAAATAGTTTAATTGCACTTTTGATCCCCATATTTTTAATTTTCGCGAATTTAGTCCTCAAGTTTCAATTTCGCGAATTTGATTCTCTAATGTTACCAAAAGTTGCAAATGTTACCCTTCTATCCATCTCCGTTAATTATTTAATAATCAAAACGGTCAACTCATTTAAAAAATCATTTAAGTTACTTTTGATAAAAAACAAAAGAAAAATCAGAAAGAAAAAATAATTTTCATATTAGGTTAAGGTAAAATCTTAAAAGTGAATAATACATTATTTAAAAAAAATTCAATAATTTAAGTAATTTAAAAATATATTTTTATTTTTTTAAAAATTATTTAAATGATTTTTTTTTAAATGACTTAACTGATTTAAATATTAAATAAAAATTAACAGAAATAAAAGGAAAAGTGATATTTATAACTTTTGGTAACTTCACAAAATTGAAATTAAAACTTGAAATATAGGGACCAGAAGTGCATTCAAGGCTTTTACATACCCTGAATATATAGACATAATAAGGCATAATTATGCGAAATAGTTAGATGCATCGCTCAACGAAACGAAACGCTACGATAGAAACGTAAAAGCATAGTCACTCACAATTCACAAAAACCACAAAGCCTGATCCGAACTCGAACTCGAACTCTCCTTGGTTTCTCCGCCCATTCTCTGTGTTTCTTTCTCCCATCGCATAGTGTTTCCCACTCTTCCCCTTCTTCTACATTTCTCTATTTATTGCCTTTCTACCTCTTTCTTCTTCTCTTCATTCCATTTTCTTCGATCTCACCTCCTGCCACCATTCAATGGCGACCCTTTTCCAGGGAGTGGCAGCTTCCACCGCTTTCTCCGCCTCCAACAAATTCCTCTTCCCATCTCCTACATCCCTCTCAGGTTTCCTTCAATTTTCAACAAAGATGCATTTTTTTCGTAAAATTCATTCATTTCACGGACGCATTTAAAATTAGAGGGAACTACTGGTTTCACAAATCATTGAATTAGGATGGTTAGGAATGTTGGGTCGTCTTCCATTCTCTGATTTGTAGGTTCTAATTTCAGTTCCTGTTGCTTTGCCTTATTTTGATTTGGTTCTATTTATTCTTCAATTTGTCACTATTGTGTTAGTTATGTTCGTCTCTTTCTTCAATCGTTAGCTTATAATCGGTTTTGATGGATTGCCGCTACTCTGTCTCACAGCTGTGCATATTCTAGATATAGCAAATCTAGGATTTGGATTTCAGATGTTCAATGTCTCTTTTTGTTCCCCCTTAAATTTACTAATTTACTTACTCTTCCTAGATGAGTATTGACTGAAATGTTGTTTGTGTGAACTTTTTGATGATTCAGAGAGGAAAAGTAGCATATTTGTTGTCAGATCTGATGCAAGGATTGACCACTTCCTCAACTCAGGAGCTCGTAAGCCTCAGCGGTTGATTACTAATGCAGTTGCTGTAACTTTCTCACCTCGTCTTTTTGCAGTTTGAGTTAGGATTAGGATTTATAGCATCAAGTTTGCATGGTCTTGGCATGTTTCTAATTATTATTATTTTTTGGTTGTTTGTAGACAAAGCCAGACAGTTCTACATCATCAAAAACTGGGTATGTTTCTTTATGCTCCGTTGCTGTAGACTTTATCTTATTCACTGTTATATTAGTTTTTTTTTTCTCAAATCAATCGTGTTGTACAACACCGTGTAATGTAGTTAAGTTGATATGTTTACACTTTTTGCAAGTAAATTAACCTCTCAATTTAATTAAATTTAACTGAAGTCTGTGTTCCAGTTTTCTTCATTCTATTATTGTGCAAGTTACCTTTTATATCTGGTTTTGTGTTTCTATTTATGTTAATTCGATACATGCCCTCTATCTTAAAACCTAACTTCTTGGAGAATTGATGATTGATAATTATCAAGCTATAAGGAACCTAAAGGTTCTACATATCTCCGGTGCTTCTGATGAAAATATAATGGTGGAACATTGATAAAGGTTGAAAAGGGACATTTATAAGACACTTAATTTTAAACCACAGTCTATACATGGTTTGTTGAACTTGCTAAAACCATGCTTTGGCATTTATTGTATATTCTCTTATTTGCTTATATGGTTTATATTTATAGGATGATATGATGCTGTTTAATGATGAAATTTACCAGATATGCATTTGATTCTCAGGCACGAACTTCTCCTTTTTGAGGCCCTGCGTGAAGGTTTGGAAGAAGAAATGGAAAGGGATCCACGTGTATGCGTCATGGGCGAAGATGTAGGTCACTATGGAGGCTCTTACAAGGTGACCAAGGGCCTGGCCCCAAAGTTCGGGGACCTTAGGGTTCTGGACACTCCTATTGCCGAAAATGCCTTCACAGGCATGGGCATTGGAGCTGCCATGACTGGTCTGAGGCCAATTGTTGAAGGCATGAACATGGGATTTCTACTTCTGGCATTCAACCAGATCTCCAACAACTGTGGCATGCTCCATTACACATCCGGAGGCCAGTTCAAAATACCAATTGTTATTCGTGGACCCGGTGGAGTTGGTCGGCAACTTGGGGCCGAGCACTCGCAGCGACTGGAGTCATATTTTCAGTCAATTCCTGGAATCCAGATGGTAGCTTGCTCAACCCCTTACAATGCCAAGGGATTGATGAAAGCTGCGATCCGAAGTGAGAACCCTGTGATATTGTTCGAGCACGTTTTGCTTTACAACCTGAAGGAGAGAATTCCAGATGAAGAGTATGTATTAAACCTTGAAGAAGCAGAGATGGTTAGGCCAGGAGAGCATGTCACAATCTTAACCTATTCCAGGATGAGGTATCATGTAATGCAAGCTTGCAAGACATTGGTGAACAAAGGCTATGACCCCGAAGTAATCGACATCAGATCCTTGAAACCATTTGACCTTTACACAATTGGGAATTCGGTGAAGAAGACTCATCGTGTGCTAATTGTGGAAGAGTGCATGCGCACGGGTGGAATCGGCGCTAGTCTGACAGCTGCTATTACTGAGAATTTCAATGACTATTTGGATGCTCCGATTGTATGTTTATCATCTCAGGATGTGCCGACCCCTTATGCTGGGACATTGGAGGAATGGACAGTGGTTCAACCTGCTCAGATTGTGACAGCAGTTGAACAGCTCTGTCAGTAATGGATCAAGAGAATTTCTTCCAATAAGGGTATGGTTCTGATAAAGCTATGGCTAGAACCTCCTTCATAGTTTTCTCAGTTAATTTCCTTCTTTCTTTTTTTCTTTTTCTTTTAGAGATCCTCATAAGCTAAACTTTTTATTTAAATACTTTGCAGTTTTTCAGAAAATATTTATAATTTTCAACCCAGTCTGAGGTAATCTCAGTTAGTTCATCTGCATCATTAATATAGTGGCTTTGTTATTGTTGGGACCAGAATATTTGTACTCAGTGACTGTTGAATCAGTTTGTTTTTCATGGTTGTGAATTTAGTGAAAAATTTATTAGTGATATCGAAAACATGTAGTTGCAACATTAGAGTATTTTCGTTAAAAAAAAGTAATTGTTGAGTGATTATATTATTTTATCTATATTCCTTTTTAGGCTTTCCTCCCTTTCAAATTACGTGTTTGTGCGTTACTCTTTAAAAAAATTGTTGATAGGAAGCTATTACTTCTATCAGTAAGGTAAAAGCATCAATCAAATAAGTCCCTATCAATAACATCAAGTCGATCGTCAATCTTTTCTTTTTTACATCAATCGAAGTTGTAAAATATGCTTCTTACATGAACAAGAGTGTTATATTCTAGAGATTCTGCATCATACAAATTAGTTCGTAACTTATAAAAACATGTAAATTAGTTCCTATCAATTGTCATGCAAATAAGAACAAATTATTAACACATTTTGTTAAACCCAAATGTTGTTGTAACTTGACACGTTAAATACTATGTTGATATGCCATACTATGATGATCGCGCACACAAATCAATCAAACAGTTTGTTAGAATTTTTAAACTCAAATCATTCAAACTAGTCTCTAACACACCCACAAATCAAACATAAAAGCCCTTCCACCTAAATCATTCAAATTGCTCTCTAATTTTGACGTAAGCAAATAAGCCTCTATTATGTTGTCCTAACAAAAAAAAAAACATCTTTATAAAGTTCTTTTTATAGGCAACAAACTCTTAAAAGTTAAAGCAAATAAGCCTCTATTATGTATGGCCCACGACATACAGGCCCAAACCCGGGTCCAATGCTAACCAGGTTCCATGCGTTTAGGCATCATCATACATCCTCAGTTCCTCACCTAGATAAATATAGGTTTTGTCAAAAAAAAAAAGAAGATAAAGATAGGTGCAATGCTATTATTTATCATATTATCATACATCTATTTTTATTTTCTAAGTCATGCATTAGTGACAATCGAATTATACGTCATCCCTTTTTATTATCTTGTATAAAATAATGAGATTTCTTTTTTTGTTGACAGCAGAAAATTAATACCACTAAAAAAGATTATTTTAAATAATCAAGACCGTTGGTGGTTAATATCATGTCACGGATAATTTTGGTCATTTATTCACAAACTATTTAACGATCAATTTGCTTGGTCACTAAATAGACTTTTTTTTATTTATGTAATCTTCCTTTCGACATGTAAAAATGATTTAATTGCCTAAAGAGTAAAGAACACAATTATCTTCTAATCATATCAAGTTTTATTTCATTTGTTTGCGTTGCTTTCAAGACTTTAAAATATAAATTTCTTATCGTAAATATAATATATTTTTTTAATTTAAAGACAATTTTGATTGAAACTTTTAACTTTTAAGTTGTCATCGAATTATGAATTGTGCATTTATTTTTCTCAAATAATTTATTTTTAAAATCATGCATTTATAGTAAGTGAGTGAATGTCAGATCGTATTATGTCTTCTTTTAATATCTTGTATAAAATAATGAGTTTATTAGTAGATTTTTTCCTTAGTAGCAAAGAGATAAAGACAATTCATTTTATAAAATATGTCACCCTTTTTCATTGTATTTTCAAGTCAACGAGTAATGAATTTGACTAATTTTTCTTCTATTGAATATTGATCTCTTTTATTATTCTTCAATGTGATTGTCCTTCTTTTGTATATCATGTTCTAACGTCACACAATTGATACTCACATTAAATTACTTGTTTATATAATATTTTTAAATTATAAATTTAAATTAGGACATTCACTCACAATCGTGGCTAAAAATGATTATTTCAATCCCTAGGGTTAGAGTTCTAACCACAGGAGCTGCATTTCTGGAAAACATTTACCCTTATCTCATTAAATCAAAATTGTGAAAACAATTAGTCTCATTCTATATTATCTTGTATAAAATAATGAGAATTTCTTTTATTTTCTTCGATTGGAAAAAAAAAAACTAATCTTCTCTTGACATGTAAAGATAAAGGGATCGGAGTATGTTTTACCTCTCCCCTCCAATTTTATTTACATGGCCAAAATTTGAACACATACTAGCATGTTTAAAAAATAAAATTATCTTCGACTTTCGTTTCATTTATTTTTATTTTTGTCAAAACTTTACAATTGTTATCATTAATATAATACTTTTTTTATTAAGCGCTTTTAATGTTTCAGTAAATTTTTTTGAAAGGCAAAATTTAATAACAAAAAATATAAGAAATACTCAAAATATACAAAAAAATTCAAAAAAAAATAAAAACTCATCAAAAGAATACAACATAAACAACCCTAATAAAAACTCACTAATATTCCAGTAAGTAGTATTTATATATGATGTGTGTATTTCAAAATGAGTATAAATACTCTAATTTAATAGAGGTTCAATTCAGCTGATCAAGTATACTTCACCACTAAAACACAATGTTATCAAGGTGAGTAGCATTGGATATCCCCTTTATTTTTATAAAATGATGTCATTAGTCGAGTTTAATTTGAATTTTATTTAATGAATTTTCATGCACTTATTGTAAAATGCTGAAATTTAATTTCCAATAACACATATTAATCCCAGACCCAACCCAATCAAACCAAGTTTCAAAATTTCTTGCAGTTATTTATTTATTTTTTCTTGTTTCTTTTTTCCCTCTCTAGTTATATTGTATTTTTCAAATCTTTAGCGTGCACAAAGGTAGCATGAAGACCATAGGGCACCCTGGATGGCAGCTTCACCGTCGCCTCCACCTTCAAATCCACGGCATTCAAAATCTGCAACTCAGACTCACACGTTCTCTCGTCATACACCAATGCCAAAACGTATCCATCATCTTCCTCCTCACTCTTCCCTGTGCCTGTGTCCACAAAAAACGGTTCCCCTCCAAACCTTCCCTCTCCATAATCATACCTCTTCACATCCCCCGTCACCACGTCCACCTTCGCCACCCCCGTCACCTTCGGCCACGCCTCCACTACCGCCAAATACACGTACCTCGTTTTCCTCCCCAACCGTTTTCCGTTAACTGTCCCCACCTCCAAGTTCATCCCACTCACAATACTCCTGCGCGTGGACTCACGCGTTTTCAAGTTCAGCCTTATCTCCGAAAGCACGCTCTCGTACCTCGCACCTCCATCATCGAAGATAGACCCGCGCAACGACTTCATGCACGATCCTATAACCACCACCTCTTCGCTCTCCGCTTCTTCCCACGCGTTCCACAAATGAAAACAAAACGTGTCACGTGATTCCACCCACACGATTTCTGAACCGTTTTCCGCATTCTTCGGTAGAATCCCGAACCGCGGGTTTTTGCTTTCGTCGAAGATCACCGGCGAGTTGTTTTTCATCATCTCTTCTACTTTGAACACCACTTGATGATCGGGAATTACCACGAAGTTCTGCGTGATTGCGAAGTCGTGCACCATTGTTGGAGTTTCCAGTTTGATGTCTATTTCCGGCGATTTTTTACCCTCCGGTGAGAATCGGAAGTATGTGAGATTTGGTTTCGGAACGGTGTACGAAAGAGCGAAGAGCTCGCCGGATTCTGGATCGATTTTCGGGTGAGCGATCATGGAGGTTTTGAGCTGACTGTCGAAGGAGTATCTTCCGACGGTATGGAGGTCGCAGGAGGGAGTGATTTCGAGCTCATATGGGAGATCCTCTTCCGACATTGCGAGGAGTTTGCCGTTGAAAAATACTAAACCGGTGTTCGCCGGTCCGGTTCCTCGCCGGGAATCCACGAGGCCGACGAGTCCCCGGAGAAAGAAAATGAAAAGACGAAATATCCCTTTGTGGCCGTGAATTTCACCGATGGGTTTGGGGAACACTGGACGGCCTAGTTTGCGTTCTTGGACCAGTCTCTCTGTTTCGGTGAAACGGCAGGCGTAACTGGCGCCGCCGCTGTGGATGGTCACGGCGTGGACCATGCCGTCTCCGTCGAAGAAGTGATGTCCGGCGATTGGCTTGAAGAATGGATTGGGGCCGTTTCGAAGGTAGACGCCGTTAATGCAATCGGGGATGGTTCCGGTGACAGGAAGTGAGTGATGAACGGGTTGTTCCGGTACCGGAGCAAAGTTCCCGGCGAGTTGGACGGCAGGGTCGATGCTTTTGGGGAGTGAGTGTTGGAGGTCACGTGAGATGAATGCGCGTTCTATTGCGTCTATGGCCATTGCTGCGGCTCTTTGCAAGGGGTGAAGAGTCTCGGGAGTACTGTCTTTTGAAATTACAGTTAGTGTTTGGTTTGTTGCAAACTCATTAATGGGCTTTTTCTTCTGCTTCTTCTTCGAGCACTTGGGCTTTGAGAGAAAGCCCAAAGTCGTTAATGAAGAAGAAGGTGGATTGAAGGAGAAATGAGATGTGATCCAACAACTAGAGTTTGATACCAAGGATGAAGCTGCAGTTGCAGCCATATTGATCCCTCTTAGCTTGTATATAATTATTGTAAGTTGGTTTTATTGGGCTTATGGCTCCTATTTCCAGTTCCAGATTTATTTAAATGAATGGGGAAGATAGTAGAAGCAGGTGTTCATGTATGAGTGAAAGTTAAACTGTTGGATATTGACATAGTGGTATTGAGCAGGTTTGGTGTATAGAAAACATGCATGGAAGATTTGTGGTGCATAAATCGTAGTTGGGAATTGCTGATGGAACAAATGCTGACAAGGATTATACTAGTTATCTAGTAGAAAATTGACATGGTGCCGGTGAGTTCCAAATTTGTATAGAGACATAGGAGTGGGTACAGCCGAATTTGGCGTGGAATTGGTTTGAGCCTACTACTATGTTTTTTTTGAGTTCAGGAAAAGTGAAAGTGAAAGGAGTCCAATTTTAAGTTTTATTATTTTAAGGACCCTTTTACAATAGATTTGCTTTCCTAACTATTCTTAACTTGTGGTTATCAAAATACAATCTAATTTAATATACTCCCTAATTAGTATTTTGATACGTCATTAACATTTTAGATGTTAAATTTTAAGTAAGTTTAAATAAAGAGAAAACACAAATCCACCTTTTATTTTGAGAAGTCTAGCAAGAAACACTTATTAAGGGCTCGTTTGATTTCTCTTTTTTAAAACAGTTTTCTGTTTTTAAAAACAGAAAATTAAAAAATCTGTTTGGTAGTCAAGTTTTCAAAAACCGTTTTCGGGAACAGTTTTTGTTTTTCAGTATTTAAAAATCAAAATATGAAAACATCTGAAACATGTTTTGGTTTTTAGTTTTCTGTTTTCTGAATTTACACAAAAATTTATATTGAAAATTCCTCTAACTTTTTTTAAAAACTGTTTTATAATACAATTTATAATATCCTAATCCTATCTATTTATTTCGTATATTATATTTGTGTATAGCATTTCTCATCATGTAGAAATCTCTAAGGTATATATGTTTGGTTTGCTTTTTATTTTTTTTAAATTTTATAAAGAAAAAATTGTTAAGGTTAATTTTTTTTGTTTTTAATATTTTCTTTTTTTTTCGTAAAATTTCAAAAAATAAAAAACTATATCAAAACAAAAAATAAAAACAAAAAGTAAAAATGCAAAACAAAAAATCCTATAACGATTTTCATTTGGCTTTAATTTGTTTTTGGCTAAAATATAACTTTGGTCTTTTATGTTTTGGTGAATTTTTATTTTGGTTTTTTATCTTTTTTTTTTTTTGTTAATTTGGTCTCTTATCTATGTTTTTCACACCTTATTAGTTTTTTTGCGATAGCACTATTGAGTAATTTTATTTACATCTTTCTCAACATCGTTGTGACATTTTCATTAAAACTCTCCATAGTAGTGTTAATTTAAAAAGACTGATATAGTATGAAAAACAAATCTAAGAGACCAAATTGACAAGTAAAAAAAATTAAAAATCATAGTAAAAATTCACTAGAATAAAAAGGACCAAAATTATATTTTAGCCATTTATTATTCAATTCCCATCCGCCTAAATCCTTAACCCTTGGGGGCGTTTGTTTCAGGTTATGTATTTATATGCCTGGGAAGGTTAGTTTGGGAAAAATAGTTTCCTTAGAATCTAGATTTCCACCTTTCATCAGTTTTTTATTCTCATCAAGGAAGGTGGGTATCCATAATTCTCATGACATGGGATTAGAAATTGAGAGTGAAATTCCAAAATAATCCTTATTTATTGGCGTCAATATGTGACACAAGTTTCTCTGAAATTTTATTTTTAAAATTTGTGATTCAATTAATTTTATTTTTTTGGTATGTTAATATATTTTCAATGAGTAAGTTTTGAATATATTAATATAATTTAAGAACATAAATATATTTTTTTCACAAATGATATAAATAATTAATTCAAATATTTGTGAGAAAAATTAAATATTAAAAAATATATTAGTAGTAACTACTGGATAAAAATAAAATATTTATATTATATATATAATAATTTCACATGAAATAGGGGTATTTTAATAATTATACCTTAAATGTCTAGAAATGCTTTCTGTGAACCAAACATATCTTTAATATTCCTAGGAATTATTTATAAACATTCTATGGAAAAAAAGTTTTCAACCAAACAATTTTTATCATACCTGAGAATATACATTTATAAGAATCCACTTTTAAAAATAAGATACCTGAGAATACATATACATAACTTGAAACAAACTTCCCCTTTAGTTGATGCAGATGAGAGTTTTATCATTGACAAAAAAAAACAATGTCACGTTTTTAAAAGAAAAATAATATATTCTTTTTATTGAAATTTTGCAAATAAAAATTTCACATTTTTTTTTAATTTTAACTTATATATTTAGAAACTTGAATAGAAAACAGAAAAAAAATCTTAATTTTCGCTTCTATTAATAATTTAAAAGATGAAAATGGGAAACAACAACGCAAATCATACGGGCCTATCATCAATCATCTATAATAAAAAAAAAACCTATTTTTAGACCCTAAGTAATATTTTATGTCATGTGTCATTTCTATGTTCATCTAATTTCCCTCTAATTTTTTGTTTATTATTATTTTATTGTTGTCCTCTGTTTTATTTTTTTATCTCCAAGTTATCTTACTTGACACATGTCATTATAAAAATGATTCATTTTCCTTTTCAATTTTTGCTTACTTTGAGATAAGAAAAATAAAAAAATTCAATAATAAAATCAAATTTAATTATTAAACTCTTTTTCTTTCACTTCTTTTTTTTTTTTCCCTTTCTTTCTCTTTCTTCTCTCTCCACTTCCCTTCGTTTCAAGTTTCTTTCACTGTCCTTTTTTTATTTCTTTTTATCTATTTTTCATTCCTTTCTCTATTTTCACTATGCATCTTGCCTTTCTATTTTTTTTTTACTTTGATTTTTGTGATTTGTTAATTTTTTTTATGATATAACCATGAGTTTCTCTACTCTTAGGATGAGACTAATCCCGTTCGCGTTGCGTGACGAGCGTTGGCCTCTAGAAATTTGACATAGGTGGGATTTGAACACGGGGACCTCTCGCTGGGAATCATCCCTCATATGAATTTAGCGGGACCTTACACCGCTAAGACAATCCTTGGGGTTAATTTATTAAATTATTTATGAATAAGATAGCATATTTTTTTAATACATTGATAGATTGTGTAAGTTTTGGAAAGTTCGTATGCAAGTCAGTATATAAATTGTTTATCAGTAGTATTTATTTTTCTCTTTGCAAGTGTGTTATCATGTGTTAATAATCATAAAAGTCTAATTTACCGTGCAACAAGAGTTTCATAATAAACTGTAGAGATCTTTTTTTATATTTAATTAATGGTTTTGTACAATAGTTGAGGTGTGAAGAATATTTCATTAGAGAGATTGTGTCGATAAAAAGTAATTCTTCACATGAGAGATTGTGTCGACAAAAAGTTATAGATTAAGGTATAGTTAATGTGAATGTTTTAAATACAATACTTTTTAAGCTCAATTATATACTTTATTTTAATCATTATATTGTAAAGTAATTTATTAAATATTTTAATAATTTTAATTGTGCTATTATATATTTATTATAAAAGTTTAACACACTCACAAACGTGTAATCAAAGACCCGTGCGAACGCACGAGTCACGTGCTAGTTGATCTCTAAAAGTAAGTGTATTTTATTTGTTTTAGGTTTGTTTGAGTATAGAGTTGATTGAGATGGAGTCTAACACAATGTTTGGTAGAGTAGAAACATGGAGGAGAGAAATAGGATAGAAAAAAGTCATGGGAGGAGAAAAATAGAGAAGAAAGAAGATTTTCAATTTTTTTTTTTTAGAAGTCAACTTTTTCTTTCTAATTTTTCTCTAACCAAATAAAGAAAGTTGCATCGTTATCCATATTCTTCTTTTCTCTCCATTTCTTTCTGCTTGACCTAACATAGGGTAAAATCAAAAGTATGGTCATCGGGTGGTGAGAGATAAAGGTAACTCATTTTAATCCGTACTACAAACATTTCTACATCAATATAGTGGTCTGTTTGATTTAGATTTTAGTAAAATTAAAAGTAAAAAACACACAAATCGAAGTAAAATTAATAGTTGAGATTGTTAATGCACAAAAATCGAGATAATCCTAAAAAAAAATTTTAGCTATGATCAAAAGTAATTTTGACTAAATTAAAAACTAAAACAAACAGAACCTAGGTCAATTTAATTTAATTTTTATTTTAATCAAAATTATTTTTCACAAAAATTAAAAAATATTTATTTTCCTTAAATTATCTTGATTTTATAGACTAATAATTATAATTATTAATTTATTATGTTTTTTACTTTTTGCTTAATTTTTTTTATTTTCTTTTAATAAAAATAATTTTTGGTGAGTCAGCCCGTTTAACCCGCAATCCGCAATGAGTTGAGTTGGGTTGAAAAAATTCTGGTTCGCAACTCATTTGAGACAACCTGTGCGGGTTAAAAAAAATTCAACTCAGGGTGAACTAACTCGTATAAGTCGAATTAGCTTATTTTGACAGCTCTAGCATATTGTAAGGGTGTGATAGGTATAAATTAGCATATGGAAAGTTTAGATATGAATTTGAGTGAGTACTGTATGATGTGATTTGTATACTATGGGATATTCAGTGCACGCATAGGTGAATAATTTTGAAGCTGCAAGTTGATCTGAATTTAATTTGACATATCGTGCGTACAAAAGTTACTATTATTTGCTAGCTTTTTCAACTCACTAAAAAATAGGTAATTTACACATTAAAAAGGGAGAAAGTATGGAATATGGATTAACCCGTTTGTGACTCGTCAGGCGAGTTGATCCACTTTGTCTTCTCAAATTCAAACTAAATAAATTTGATTTTTTTGTATTTAAAAATTTGAATTGAGTTAGAGTGTTCTGATTAAATTTGTGTTCAGTTGAGACAATACTTTAGTTTAGACCAAATAATAATAATAATTTCTATTATCAGTTTTCCTATATCGTCATGCATAAATAATTTACGGATAACAAAATGAGTTAATTAAATATTAATGACGAATTGTCTCATTTAATTTACATAACAAAATACCAATTGAGTTTTTTTTTTTTTTCAGTTTTCTATTTTAAATAGGTAATTTTAACTTTTCTAATGCAACTTGTAGCTATAGTAGGATGACACAAGCTTACTTATGGAGTCGTCTTTTTATGTTGATCGAATTTGAAGTGTGACATTAGTTATATATATATATATATATACTTTCTTTGATCTTATTTAAAAGATATATTTAAAAAGATTTTTATGGTTTTTTGATAAGGTATTTATCGATCTCTATAAAACAGTTAATTTTGTTGCCTTTATTTAGCCTTGATATTAACTTCATCTATTTTAATTATTTTCTCGTAAACATAAATTTTTGATATTTTTTCATGAATTACTAGACAACCACTTTGATAATGGTGAGAGAACGCCAACTTCCAACTAGTAGCTAATATGAGCAATACTTAAAAGTAATTCTTAATCCTTTTAATTTATATGAGTTATGCTAAACAGTACTTTAAGGCATTTGTTAAGGAGCAATAAATACATATTATTAAATTATTGAAGTTACTCTAAAAAGTATTCATTAAATGATTTTTAAGTTTCGAAACTTTGAATTCTACCATTTTCAATAAAATATTGCTATTTTTATAATCTTAACTAGTGCCCTAAGAGCATTGTTTAGTATTTTCCAATTTGTATTCCTAAAAATTCTCCTACTTATTCATTAAAGAATGTTTTCAATGCATTTTATGGTTTGAAGATTGATAGTACATTTAATTCCATACCTTATATGATAATAGGAGGATAAATAGGAGAATTTTAAGAGCCTTTAGCATTACTTATACCTAAAGAGTACAATTGGTAGTTTATATAATTTTGAAGACAATTAACTACATTAATTACTTATTTTATTATTTATAATTAGGTTAAAAACATCTTATAAATAATATAGAGAGTAGTTAATTAAATTAAACTAACTACAAATTAAAATACTTTTGAACAAACAAACATGTATCCAAACATGCACACTTTAATGGCTAAGGCCACCTAGATCATGGATTTTGCATACCAACCCGTGAACCAAAACCTATACACTCAACCATAAATTCATATAAGGATGTTGAGATTAACACAATTTTAGTTAGGAAAAAGACTATTATTTTTCGGATATCAGCGTGTGAAATAGTGTTTTTAGACCATACCGTTTGAAAAATAGTAAAAATGGGAAAAAATCACTCTTATTTTACGAATGACACCGTCCGAAAACATCATTCCGATACTTTATATCATCAATCGATACTCACGTTGAATGAGATATTTTTCTTTCTTATATTTTTAATTTTTGAATTTAAATATGAAAAAATAGAATTGAAATCTATGTTGTTTTATAATGGTAATATATTTTTTATTTAGTGACCAAATAATCAATACTGCTGGTAGCTAATATTATGTCACTAACCATTTTGGTCGGTAATTCATTCAAAAACTATTTAGCAACCATGTAAGCAAATTTAGCGACCAATTTGCTTGGTAGCTAAGTTTCTATTTGTGTAATCTTCCTTTGACACGTGAAGATTAAAGGAGTAAGTTTTGCCTCTTTTAACAAACTCTTTTAATTTACATGACAAAGATTTAAACACATGATAACATGAGTAAAGGACACATTTATCTACTAACTATGCCAACTTTTGTTTCATTTGTTTGCATTTCTCTCAAAACTTTACAATATGGGTTTCTCATCATAAATATAATATTTTTTATTTCAAAATAATTTTGGTTGAAACTTTAAACTTGTAAGCCCTCGAGTTATGAATTGTATTTATTTTTCTGAAACAATTTAATTTCAAAGTCACGCATTTATAGTAAGTGAATGAAAGTCAAACTGTGCATGGCCTACACCTTTAATATATTGTATAGAATAATGAGAATTTATTTTAAATTTTTTTTAGTTAATAGCCGAAGATAATTCATTTTATATAATGTCACCCTTCACCCTATTTTCAAATCAACTAGTAATGAATTTGACTATTTTTTCTTCAATTGAATCTTGATCTCTTTTATTATTCTTCAATGTGATTCTCCTTCTTTCGTGTATCACATCCAACGTCAAATAACTGATACTCACATTAAATGACATGTTTATATAATATTTTAAAATTGTGAATTTAAATTAGGACATTCACTTTCAATAGTGGCTAAAAGTGGTTGCTTGAATCCCTAAGTCAAGAGTTCAAACCATAGGAGTTGTATTTCTAGAAAACTTTTACCTTCACCTCACCAAATCAAAATTGTGAAAGGAGTTACCCCCACAATTTTTTGTTGTGACAATCGAACCGTACGTCATCAATCTTTATTACTCCCTCTAGTTCTATTTATAAGGCACATTTTAGAAGATTTTTGTGGTTCTTTTTATAAGACACTTAATATTTCTATGAAACATTTATTATATATTTCCTTCTATTAATCACTCAACTTATATTTGCTTTTTCACCTTTTAAACTCTAAATCATTAATGCATTTTTACAATTGAAGGACAAATTTGATATATCACATAATTTTTATGACAAACAATTACATTTAACTACTTTTATTGGTATTAATAATTCGGTTGAAAATGCCTTATAAATAGAACCAGAGGGTATCTTGTATAAAATAATGAGAATTTTGTTCTATTTACTTCGGTTAATAACATAAAATTAATCTTCCCTTGACATTTCGAGATAAATGGAATTAGTTTTGCCTCTCTCAACAAACTATTTTTATTTACATGGCCAAGAGTCAAACACACGCTAGCATTCTCCAATTTTTATTTCTTTTGTTTTTATTTCTCTCAAAACTTTACATTTCTTATCATAAATACTCCCTCCGCCCCAAAATGTAAGACCCCCCTAGACCAATATTGCAGGAATTCAGAAAAGTGGTTAATTTAGTTAAATGCATTAAATTTATCTAACAAAAAGTATTACTTTCCAAAGTTACCCTTTCAATCTCTTTCTATCATCTCTCTCTTAATTAATGTTCATTAAAATTAGTTGAGTAGCAAGGATATAATGATAAAAAAAATTAAATGTGCACAAAAATTTTCAAAAGGTCTTATAAAATGAGACAAGTAAAAACTCTCTAGAGGGTCTTACATTTTGGAACAGAGGGAGTATAATATTATTTATTGAGTGCCTTTAATGCTTCATTTAATAGTATTTACTCGTGACATGTGCATCTCCCCTCAAAACGAGTATAAATAGAGTCCACTTCGGGTATACTTCACCACTAGAACACAATCCATTCAAATCCTTTTGTTTCTTTGTTGAAAAAGTCAATTTTCAATTTCAAGATGAATCGTCACTTCGCTCCTGATAAGGGAAATGCCAATAAGCCAGAAAGAGTCCATGATAATTCCTCTTCTTATGAAAGAGTGTCTGCCGGTAATTATCATGTTCCTGTTGGTTCTCAAAGGTTTCAACAAGTTGAGATTGGACAAGGCATCAATGATGTGATCTCTCCTGGCAATTCCAATCCTGATTATGGAAAGGCCCCATTGCAAGATCTGTCTAAAGGTACTTCTAACAATCCTTATGCAATGAGAGGTAAATAAAAGCCATAGTAATTTACACGAGTTTTCTATTTGTTTTTTTAGGTTAAAAATAATTTATCATGTTCTATACATGATGTGTTGTTCAATACCATTACTTTAAAAATTGCAAATAGAAAAAAAATTGTGAAGAGTGTGGTTCACTCCAAAAACCTGAGTTAGCCATGGTTTATAATCCAGATTAACCACAGGGTGAACTTCACATGTTACAAAATTTAATTAGTTTATATACGTTTCTAAAATAAAGTCAATGAACCGCATACATCATACATTAAAAGGGAGTAAATTTTTTAACTCTTGGTTACATTTATTTAATCTAACTCTGATAATTAAAAATGTCAAATGCAGGAAATTATTATGGCAACAACACCCAAAGGGGCAACAATTCAATTTTCATGCCTCAAAGTCATTCCTCCACACCCATAGCAGGGTTTGTTCAATCTAATGCAAACATTCCCTCTGCTCAATCTATGGACCATCCATTTTATATGGGCCCCACAAGTAATGTTGCTATGAGCCCAAAAGCCATTACAGACCCAACTATGAACCCTCAATTTGATGATGGTCACTCTCAGGCTTTTATGGATGGATTTTCCACCCCTTTTACCCCAAAAGCTCCTACCAAAGAAATCAACCTTCCATATCAATTTATGGCGATAAATCCTTCTTTTGCAAGCTATAACATGGCTGATATTGGTATGGTTAAGACACAAAATTTCTTTCCAGAAAATAAGCCCAATGTTGTTGAGCCCAAAACAAATCCTGTGGGCTCAAACCAATTTTTTGAAAGGGGAAAAAAACATGACTTAGGTGAAGTCCAACAAGATAGCTCTACCATGATGAGAGCACCAAAAAGGGTTAAGGAGTTAGATCATACTCATGAGGATGAAAAGGCTAAACCTGGAGTTCCAATTCTCATTGAAGAAGATGAAGTTGATCTAGATCTTCACCTTTAGATTAGTAGTAATTTAGTTTGTCTTTCATTGCAAATAAATCACATTCCTGTGATCTTCTAAGTTATCTTTTTTTTTTTTTTTGCTCATTATCTTGAAGTCAATGAATTTTCACATTTTCATGTACTTGATTGTGAAATCTTCGTTTCGGTTAATAAAATGGTCTTTATTTCTACCTCATCTCATTCAATCGATTTATTAAACTAATATGGCAGTGTAAGCATGAAGATGCAGTGTGTGTGTCTGGTTATACATTTGCACAGTTGCAAACTCACTTCCATATCTCTAAATTGATTTTAATATTTTTTATTAATGTTTGATAAAACCTTGGAGCAAATTGTAAGCGTGAAAATTATTTATGAAATATAAATTTAACGCAAACTTGTTACTCCAAACTTGTATTTTAAATAAAAGTGTTCAAATACAAATTACGTTTCTTCAAAATTATTTTTTCTTAAAATCAGTTATATGACAAGTGTGTTTTCCAAAATTTAAATATTTATTTTCATCCTTAAGATGGACTAAGTTGTTAAATTAGGTCAAACACTAAATTTATTAAAAATTATTAATATCGATAATTAAAAATTCATTTTTATAATTTTTGAAATTAACTTTATTGCTAATGGTAATTTCAAGTAATAAATACCACCATGCTAAAGACAAGACCATTAATTACATTTATATAGCTTATTTAATGTAAATGTGAGGCTATTTAGTCAAAGTCCAATAAGTCTCCCTTCGTTTTTTTCTTTTTTCTTTTTCTTTTTTATTAAATAAGTCTCCCTTTTTTATCCAAAAAAAAAAGTCTCCCTTATTTTATTTTTTTATAACGAAAAGTTTAGTTAAGGGACAAATTTATCCATTCCAAGATTAGAGCATACCACCAACCTCGGTGAGGATCTATAGTGAAATTTACAGATCGTCTGCCAACGAGAGCTAAACACATACCATCTGGGTCAACCTATTAGCTCCCTTCTTTTCATTAGCAAAAAAATTGTCTCTTGCATTTTCTTATTATAAATATTTCCTTTATTTAAATAGTATTTTTTAGTTAGGTCTTTAATTCAATTCATAAAATATATATTGATAGATTAAATATAAAAACTTTCAGCATTTCAGTTTTGATAGAAAATAAACACTCAAACTATATTAAATTATGAATATATGATGAAACGCCTGCTCGATATTAAAAGCATTTAATTTAATGTATGCTGATGTAAAGTGCATGTAGACCTTGGTGATTAGTATATATTAGTAATATTATATCTTTGGGGTTTATTATACATTAATGTGTTTTATTTGTTGTTTAAAAGGGTTATGTCAGTAAAGTACATCATTATTCTTGGAGTATAATTTTTGGATATATTTTAAAATTTTAATTTTTAGCTTGTTAAAATATTTCTTTTATAGATAAGCCCATTTAATATTTATAGGTATTGATGTATTCTTACTTAATTACATTTTTTATTTTTTAAGTTATAACTTAGCTTTAATTTTAACTGCATGCTAAAAAAAGGATGAGCATATTAACAAATTTCTATTTATTAAATTATATTATATTTATGAGTATAGATTATATTATAACACTAGTTTAAATTTACATCATTCTTATATAGTAGTAATTGGTAACTACATATTATGAATTTTCTCGATGTATCCAACTATAAACTATATTGATTATTCATTTATTTGTGTCAAATTTTTTAGTAAAATATTTTTAAAAGAATAATCACATAATTTTAGTTTTTATATATTTTAAAATATATATCTTTAATTTTTTTTAGTATATTAATATAATGTTAAATTACATCTCATTAATTTTTTTAGATAACATGAAACTTTATCAATGAGATGTACTAGTGGATCTATTATCTCTCTCTTAAGTTTATTTTCATTTTTTAAAAAAAAATTAATTTAAAATATATTTTTTAACTAATCAAATTAAAGTATTCTTATATAAATATTATTAAAATATTTTAAATAAGGGTGGCAATAGACTTTTAAGAGTGATAATAAACTCATCCATAAATATAACATCTTTTTCATAAAAAAATTAATAAAAAAAGTATTCGTGTTGTAAAGAGAATATATATATATATATATATATATATATATATAAATAATGTAATATTATTTCTGAATTGAAAGAGTGATATATATGTAGTGTTTTTACCGAAATGAATGAAAATATTTGAAAGTTTTTACCGTGTGTATACCTTTTTTCAAAGAAAATCTTAAATCTAATTTTCTTTTTAATAAAAAAAACTCTCTTTAATTTTTGCTAAAATATTCTGACTCAGGGTTTTAAACTTTTACTAAGTGAAAGTGTTTCTTTTAAAAAAAATACGAGTAATAATACTTTTTTGTTAAATTTGTATTGGAATTCAAAATTACTATAAATACTTTAATTAATACTTAAAAAGAGTATGACCAGTAACATTATCTTCAACTTTTAATATTGGAAAATGATTACATATTTAATTTATACATAAACGTAAAAACAGATATTATTTTTAAACTCTAACAAAAAAATATTATTTTTTTAAAAAATCTTTTTTTAAATTACAATTTAACATAAACAAGATATATTATTTAATGACGACAATATGTAGGGTTCAATTATACTTTTGGTCCCTTAACCAAGTTAATTGTGCAATTTTAGTCCATCTTTTTTTAATTGTGTGATCTTAGTCTTTTAATTTTTTTGATTGTGCAATTTTGGTCCACTAACCTTGAATTGCGTAATTTTGATTCTGAAACTTTTTTAATTACGCGATTTTGGTTATTTTGACCATCTATTGTACGTGAAAAAGCTCATGTATGGTTAACACGATCAAACACATATAATGAGTTTTTATTTGTGCAATTTTAGTTTGAAACTTATTAATTACACGATTTTAGTGTTCTTACGCATTTTATTTTATTGGTTTGATTGTGTAAACCTTTAATTAGTTTCATAACAAAAGATAGATTAATTGAGTATAATCGCAGAATTTGAAAAAGTTAAGGGACAAAAAGTGCACAATAAACAAAATTGAGGGACTAAAATAAAACATTTAAAAGACTCTTTTATTAACTCAACTATGCATGGTTTTGTTTCATTTGTTTGCATTTATCTCAAAACTTTACAATGAGTTTCTTATCATAAACGTAATATTTTTTATTTTAAGACTATTTCGGTTGAAAATTTTAATTACTAAGCCCTCGGATTATGAATTGCATTTAAATTTTTCAAAAAATTTATTACAAAAGTCGTCATGCATTTATAGCAAGTAAGTCAAAAGTCAAACCGTACATTATCTTCCTTTAATATCTTGTATAAAATAATGAGATTTTTTTTTAATTTTGTTTAGTTGACATCCAAAGACAGTTCATTTTATAAAATATAGCGACCAATTTGTTTGGTTGCTAAATAGATTTTTTCTATTTGCGTAAACTTATTCCTTTGACATGTAGAGATGAAGGGAATAACCTCTTTCAACAAACTCTTTTTTATTCACATGACCAAGATTTAAATACATGACAAAGTGCTTAAAGGACACAATGATCTTCTAACTATGCCGAGTTTTGTTTCATTTGTTTGCATTTATCTCAAAACTTTACAATGAGTTTCTTATCATAAACATAATATTTTTTATTTAAAGACTATTTCGGTTGAAACTTTTAATTACTAAGCCCTCGGATTATGAATTGCATTTAAATTTCTCAAACAATTTATTACAAAAAGTCGTCATACATTTATAGCAAGTGAGTCAAAAGTCAAGCCGTAAGTTATCTTCCTTTAATATCTTGTATAAAATAATGAGATTTTTTTTAAAAAAATTTGTTTAGTTGATATCCGAAGACAATTCATTTTATAAAATATAACGACCAATTTGCTTGGTCACTAAATAGATTTTTTCTATTTGCGTAATCTTATTCCTTTGACATGTAGAGATGAAGGGAACAACCTCTTTCAACAAACTCTTTTTTATTCACATGACCAAGATTTAAATACATGACAAAGTGCTTAAAGGACACAATGATCTTCTAACTATGCCGAGTTTTGTTTCATTTGTTTGCATTTATCTCAAAACTTTACAATGAGTTTCTTATCATAAACATAATATTTTTTATTTAAAGACTATTTCGGTTGAAACTTTTAATTACTAAGCCATCGGATTATGAATTGCATTTAAATTTCTCAAACAATTTATTACAAAAGTCGTCATACATTTATAGCAAGTGAGTCAAAAGTCAAGCTGTAAGTTATCTTCCTTTAATATCTTGTATAAAATAATGAGATTTTTTTTTTAAAATTTTGTTTAGTTGATATCCGAAGACAATTCATTTTATAAAATATAGCAACCAATTTGCTTGGTCCCTAAATAGATTTTTTCTATTTGCGTAATCTTATTCCTTTGACATGTAGAGATGAAGGGAACAACCTCTTTCAACAAACTCTTTTTTATTCACATGACCAAGATTTAAATACATGACAAAGTGCTTAAAGGACACAATGATCTTCTAACTATGCCGAGTTTTGTTTCATTTGTTTGCATTTATCTCAAAACTTTACAATGAGTTTCTTATCATAAATATAATATTTTTTATTTAAAGACTATTTCGGTTGAAACTTTTAATTATTAAGCCCTCAGATTATGAATTGCATTTAAATTTCTCAAACAATTTATTACAAAAGTCGTTATGCATTTATTGCAAATGAGTGAAAGTCAAACCGTACGTTATCTTCCTTTAATATCTTGTATAAAATAATGAGAATTTTTTTTAGTTGACATCCGAAGACAGTTGTTTCTATAAAATATAGCAACCAATTTGCTTGGTTCCTAAATAGATTTTTTCTATTTGTGTAATCTTATTCCTTTGACATGTAGAGATGAAGGGAGTAACCTCTTTCAACAAACTCTTTTTTATTTACATGACCAAGATTTAAATACATGACAAAGTACTTAAAGGCTACAATAATCTTCTAACTATACCGAGTTTTGTTTCATTTGTTTCCATTTATCTCAAAATTTAGCTATGAGTTTCTTATCATAAACATAATATTTTTTTATTTAAAGACTATTTTGGTTTAAACTTTTAATTACTTAGCCCTCGGATTATAAATTGCATTTAAATTTCTCAAACAATTTATTACCAAAGTCGTCATGCATTTATAGCTAGTGAGTGAAAATCAAACCGTACGATATCTTCCTTTAATATATTGTATAAAATAATGAGATTTTTTTTAATTTCTTTTAGTTGACATCCGAAGGCAGTTCATTTTATAAAATATATGTCACCCTTCTCTACCGTATTTTCAAGTCAACGAGTAATGGGTTCAACTTATTTTTCTTCCATTGAATCATGATTTCTTTTATTGTTTTTCAATGTGATTGTCCTTCTTTTGTCATGTTCAACGTCAAATAACTGATACTTACATTAAATGAGTTTTTTATATAATGTGTTTGAATTTTGAATTTAAATTAGGTAATTCACTCTCAGTAGTGGCTAAAACTGGTTTTTGAAATCCATAGGTCGGAAGCCCTAACCATAAAGTATCCAACAGGTTGGTCGGATGGCTGATAAGACCTCCTTTAAGTAGCAAGTCCTCGATTCGAATCCCTGTGGACGCACTTTAGCCTATAAAAAAAAAAGCCCTAACCATAGAAGCCGCATTCTTGAAAAACTTTTCCTTCACCACAACGAATTAAAATTGCGAAAGAAATTACTCCCACAATTTTTTGTAGTGATAGTGGAACAATACGTCATCATCTTTATTATCTTGTATAAAATATTGAGATTTTATTTTTATTTTATTCGGCTGAAAACATAAAAACTAACCTTCCTTGACTTGCTGAGATAAAGGGAGTAAGTTTTGTCTCTCTCATCAAACTCTTTTTATTTACATTGAACACGTGTCAGCATGTTTAAAGGACACAATGATCTCTGAATTTTTTTTCATTCATTCATTTTCATTTCTCTCAACACTTTACAATTCTTATCATAAATATAATATTTTTTATTGGGCACTTTTAATGTTTCATTAAATAGTATTTACACATGATGTGTGTATCTCCCCTCAAAATGATTATAAATAGAAGTCCACTGCAGGTATATCTCACCACTAGAACACAATCCATTCAAACTCTTTTGTATTTTGTTAAAAAAATCGATTTTCACTTCCAAGATGAATCATCACTTTGCTCCTAATAAGGAAAATTCCCACAGGCAAGAAAGAGTCCCTATTAATTCCTATTCTTATGAAAGATTTCCTACCGGTAATCATCAGGTTTCTATTGGTTTTCATAGGTTACAACAAGTTGAGATTAGATCAGACATCAGTGATGTGATCTCTCCTGCCAATTCCAATCCTGATTATGGAAAGGCTCCAATGCCAGATTTGTCTGCAAGTACTTCTAATAATCTTTATGCTATGAGAGGTAAATAAAAGCCATAGTCTTTTACATGAGTTTTTCTTTTTTTAGGTTAAAAATAATCTATCATGTCCTAAATGTCATGTGTTGTTCAATACTGTTACTTTAAAAACGTCCAGACTGATAAAAGAAAAAATTCCGACAAGTGTGGTTCACTACAAAAACCTAAGTTATCTAGGGTTTTTAATCCAGATTAACCACATAGTGAACTTCACATGTCGCAACGTTTTTTTATCGGTTTATGCGTTTCTAGAATAACCACGGTGAACTGCATACACCGTATATTACAAGTGAATAAATTTTTTTAACCCTTACAATACACTTATTTGTTCTAAGTCAAATAACTGAAAATTTCAAATGTAGGAAATTATTATGGTAACCACAATCAAGGAGGGAACAATTCAATTTTCATACCTCAAAGTTATTTCTCCACACGAAACACAAAAGCACCACCCATGGCAGGGTTTGCTCAATCTAGTGCAACCATGTCCTCTGCTCAATCAATGGGCCATCCATTTTATATGGGCCCCTCTAGTAATGTTGCTATGAGCCCAACAGCCCTTACAAGCCCAACTACGAACCCTCAATTTAATGATGGTCACTCTCAGGCTTTTATGGGTAGATTTTTCACCTCTTTTACCCCAAAAATTATTACTAATGAAAATATTCCAAATGCATTCCTCCTCATAAATCCTTCTTTTGCATGCTATAGCATGGCTAATTTTGGTATGGTTAAGACACAAAATTTCTTTCTAAAAAATAAGCCCAATGTTGTTGAGCCCAAAATAAATCTTAAGGGCTCCAACCAATTTTCTGAGAGGGGAAAAAAGCACGACTTAGGTGAAGATCAACAAGACAACTCTGCCATGATGAGAGCACCAAAAAGAATTAAGGAGTTAGATCTTACTCCTAAGGATGAAAAGGCTGAACTTAGAGTTCCAATTCTCATCGAAGAAGATGAAGTTGATATGGATCTTCACCTTTAGATCAGTAGTAATTTAGTTTCTCTTTCATTGCAAATAAACCACATTCATGTGATCTTCTAAGTTTTTTTCTCTTTTTTTTTTCTGGCTCATTATCTTCTAAGTTATCTTTAAGTTAGTGGATTTTCACATTTCCATATACTTGATCGTGGAATCTTCGATTAATAAAATGGCATTTAACGTGGATTTTAACACCATTAACAAAAACTTAACGTGACATTTAATGTGTCACGTTGAACAAAATGGCATTGTTGTTTTAAAAATAAAACACAAAAAATGTGGTATTTAAAATTCAAATTGTTTTTTGTGTTTGAATCAAACGTTTAAATCAGTCTAAAAGTTCAAATCGGTCCATATGTTATGTATCAAAAGTTTAAATAAGTTCCTATGTTTATAATTAAAAGTTCAAATCAATTCCTATGTTTTGTGTAATGTGACACGTTAAGTGTCACGTAACGTGTCACGTTATAATTTGATTAACAATGTTAAAACAGTAGTTAACGTCAGAAACTTAGGTGAATAATGTTGGACAAAGTTAAGAATTTAAGTGAATTCCTATGAAAATCAATAACCTAAATAAATTTTCATTGTAAAATTAAGACCTATATAATAATTATTTCATTAATATTATATTCTTGGAGTTTACTATACATTAAAAGCATTTAATATATCAATAGTATTATAATTTTGGATATATAATACTGATGGGTATTTATGTATTCTTACTTATTACTTATATTGTATTTTGAATTTTAATTTTTGAGTTATAACTTATAACTTAGCTTTTAATTTCTTCCAAAAAAAAAAAGGGTGAGAATAAAAAAGTCTGCCAAAATTAATAGATAGTTAAATGTTTAAGTATGTTGACAAGGATTAGAGCACATTAACAAATTTCCATTTTATATTATATTTAAGAGTATAGATTATAACTTATTAGAAAAAAATAGTTTAAGTTTACATCATTCATATACAATTTATAAGTACATATTATGAATTTTATCAACGTATCCGCTGAATGATAATTATAAACTATATTGATTATTTATGTTAAATTTTATAAATTAAAAAAAAAGAGAAAAAATTAATCATACAGTTATTATTTTTTATATATTTTAAAATATATATCCACTAAATTTTTAGTATATTAATATAATATTATATTAAATAAAATTAATGTGAAACTTTATCAATATAATCTATGGGCAACGTTGTGAGTTGTGACCACTCTCTTATTACCACTCTCTTAAGTTTATTATCACTATTTAAAATTATATTTTAATTTAAAATATATTTTTTAACAAATCAAATTAAAGTATTATTTAATGAATATTTTAAATAAGAGAGACAATAATTAAAAAAAAAAGAGAAATAATAGACTTTTGAAAATGACAATAAATTCGTCTATAATTTATAAGTCAAAAGCTTTAAATATAACATCGCTTTCCCAAAAAGAAATCGATAAAATGGTATTTGACATGATAATTTTTTAAAAATATGTGATTTTTTACTTTTATATGATTTTCAAAACATTTAATTCTGACTATTAATGATTGGATCTAAGGGTCGAGATTCATTCTTCCTACTCTCTTTTTATTTATATGAATTTGCTATCTATTGCTTTAAGGGTAATGGTTAAACAACTCACAAAAAGAAACTTAGTATTGGAAAGTGTAGAGTATTTAATGTTACAAATATTTTTTAATTTATTTTCAATACAAAGTTTCTCTTTATGGATTGCTTAACCATTACCTTTATGGCAATAGATAGCAAAATCCATTATATCCTTCGGTCTTAAATATAAGTTATATTATAGAAGAATTCTTTGATTCTAAATAGAGGTTATTAACTAACTTATCTCTTCCCGGTCCTATATATAAGTCGCCTTCTAGAAAATAATTTTGGTCCTTAATATAACTCATTAATGCATGTTTTCCCCTTTACCCTTTTAAGATTTTCAAATATTCAATTAATGATGGAGTGAAAAAGAGAATGAATTAAGAGAGAGAAACATATATTAATTAACTTGAGTATTTATTATCATATTTTAATTTATATTGAGGGTATAGTTGGAAAAAGATTCTCTTTTTAGACAAATTTAATAATCTAACTACCATTTCTTAGCTTGGTTTTAATAATTCAATTAGAAGTGACTTACAATTAGGACTAGAAGAAGTAATGGATAATTTTCACTTTTATCATTTTTACAACTTTATTTTAAAGATTTAATTAATAATAAAAAGAGAAAGATGGTCAAATAAGTGATAGAAAGATTTATTAATTGAATTGAAATATTTATTAACACATTTATTTTAAGTGTATAGTTGAAAAATGATGAGTCTATTGCCACTACTTTTTTGTCTATTGTTATTCCCTTATTAATATTTTTAATTTAAAAGTTCTTTTTTCAACCAATGAAATCACAATATTAACGTATGAATATTATTAAAATAATAAAAAAAAAAAGTGACAATAGACAAAAATGAGTGGTACGGTAATAGAGTCCCCTTGAAAAAATCTTATTTTTTACACAATTAATAAGTTAACTTCTATTATAATTAATTCTAGTGATTTGGTTATAAATGACTTATATGTATGACCGAAGAGAATATGTAGCATTTGCATCCAATAAGTTAATCTAGTGGCTAAGGAGTTAAACTTTGAATAACAATTTCTTAGTTCAAACTCACATAAACATATTTTTGCCAATAAAAAAAATTAAAGAAATGAATGAAAAGGCTTTAAAAGCTTTTACGACGCATATACCTTTTTTTTCTAAGAACATCTTAAATTGAATATTTTTTCATAAAAAAATCTCCCTTCATTTTTTACTAAAATCCTCTATCATAGGATTTTAAATGTTTTTTATCCATACTTTTTTTTTTGTTGAGGTAAATATAAAAAATAATTATTTATTTATTTGGTCTCTCACTTTGTAATCATATGATATTTTTTAATTCCTAATTTTTTAAAATATTTCAATTAGTCCCTAACTTTGCACTTTATAAGTCATTTTAGTCTCTTGATATTAAGTGACACTAGCAAAATGCCTACTTGATACGATGAATACCTACATGGTAGGTTAATTGACACTTAGGAGTCCAAATAAGTGATAAAATGACATTAGTTCGTTTAATCTCAAAATAGGTAATTCAATTAGCCCTTCAAATCACTTATAATATAACTCAATTTTAAACCTCAAAACACTGTCTAACTTTGGTAATGAAGCAAAACAATATCGTTTGATCGTTTACGTGAACTCATATACGACAAATAACTTGTCATATAGGCACTTAGCATACCACATTAACATTTCGTCAATGTTACTTAATGTCATAGATTAAAATAACTTATAGAGATAAAGTTATAGACTAATTCAAACAGCTTAAAAAGTCTAAAACTAAAATGCCCTAATAAAAGACCAATACAGTAAATCACTCTATAAAAAATCTATATAAGTATTTGTTGAGTCTGAAATCTAAGCATTTAATATTAAGCTTAATTATCTCATTGTTTCTTTATATATATATATAAATAAATAATCTCATTGTTTCCTTTTATCAGAAAACATAAACAGAAAAAATTTATTCAAAATTATGCGTCCCCTTATAATTTTAGGGTATCGTTAATTACATGTTTCTCAATGCTACACTTATACTAGTACTTCTTTTTTATTTTTTTATCAGCCCATTTTGAGATAAAAATTTATCCATATTTAAATGTTCATTTCGATTAATTTTACTATTATAAAAAATATTAATTAATATTTCACTGTTTAACTAACTAATGAAACAATGAGTAGTGATAAATAATACTATAATAATTTTAAAATTATTACTCCTTCCATTTCATATTATAAAATTATTTTTGGACAATATTAATATTTTATAATATACTAATAGTTCATACAATTTTCTAGGATTATTTATTATTATTTTTCATATTTGCACGTAATAATTAATGAGATTTTACAAAGAGATAATGTGAGGTAATTATTACAATGATAAAAGAAAAAAGAGGTAAATTAAAAAGATTATATACTCGTACATTTTTAAAAAAATTAATGCATTAATTAATTTTATTATATATTTTCTTAATAAGCATAATTAATTAATTAGTTTTTACTTTGAAATTAAGCGAGATAAATGAGATTAATTAACTTTGTCAACGAGCATATATAGTTAGTTAATTTTGTTTATAATAAAAAATGGAGAGTGTACTAATACAAGTTACTAGCAATTTTGGGGTTAAAGTATTTATCGTTACTTTCTTTTTTAATAAGTATAATTTTTAAGAATTAAAATTTGTATTCTCATCTTTATAAGGAATGAAACTGCTTATCTCTAATCTAATAACTTGTGTTCTATAAATTGTAGCTCTTTTAAAAAATATAAGATGCTTAAAGTTAATTTAAATAAAGAATAAAATATCAATAACCAAATTGTTGATATTTAACTGGAATAATTAAGAAACAAATCAAGCAAGACAACCCAACTTACTTTTTGTTTTTTAATATTGAGTTAGTTGGAATAATGGGCTTTAAAAAGATGGAAGATAACCGGAATTACGCGTGAAGCACTTTGGATTTTGGCTGTGAATGATGATGATGAAGTAGAGATTAATCTTGTTTCTGAATCTTTTGCTTTTTCCCAAATGAAAGTGATGAATAGAATAAAGGGATTTGTAAATTGTAATGTTTGGTACTAGAGCATGAGCGTGAAGAAAGGCTAGAAATGGAACAAGAAACAAAACAATTGCCTTTGCATTTTCCTTTCCGTGTCAAACTAGTTACCCATAAAGCGCGTGGTTTTTTCTCTGCTCTCATCTTTGCCACACATTAATCAAATCTTTCTCTCATCACAACAACAATCATCAAATCAAAATCGCCTCTTTCTTTCTTTCTTTATCTCTATCTAATCTAATATCTTTAATTTCGTTTTCTTGTTTGCTTGCTAGAAAGCTAAGTTCGCCCTGAATCTCATCTCACTCAACCCTCTTTTCTGCTCTGCCTACCCTGTACTAGTAAGTTTTTTTTGTTTTTTTCCCACTTCTTTTTTCTTGACACCGACTTCAATTCCGGGTTCTGTTTCCTTTAATCCAGATGATTTCTGGGTAATCCCTAGTTTTTAGGTCTTCCCCTCCTGTATTTCAGATAAAGCTGAGATTTTTATTTGCTGCTTCTTAGCTGTTGTTCTTAGGAGAATTGGGTTGCTTGCTGTTGGTGCAAATTACTGCTTTTTGGGGTTCTTAATTTGAAGTCGTGATGAGTCTCAGTTGGTGGTAAAGTTACTGGCTTTTGATGAAAATAGCAGGTTCCCATATCTGTTATGAGAAATACTTTATATAAAGTTGGATATTTTGAGAAGGGGAATTTTCTGTTTCTTGTATGATTATGATTTTGGCTTTTAGATCATTGTGGAGGAGGAATTGGTGCTTCATCTCTTTATTGTTGATTGGGGTTTAGGGGATTCCTTGTATTTGCTATACGCCTGTAACATCTGTGAGGGAATCAATTCAAGCGAATTTGGAATAGATTCTTAATCATCCTTGGATTAAGAATTAGTTGTTACTGTTAGGTTTGATATTATTCCAATCCATTTGAGAACATATCATGAACTGGAAATTGTATATTAGAGAAAGAGAAGGTTACACGTTTAGTGTTTCTTAAGGGTTTGGGTGCATAATTTAGATTTAAGGATGCAACGTGTTAGATTTTCGTCTCAACAAGCACCGGTACACAAACTAGGAGATCCTCAAATGACATTATCTCCTAAGTTTAGGTTAGCTGTGATCCAATCTTCTCTGGCAAACCCATCAACAGAGCTAGAGCTTTCTCTTAGAGGAGAACCGTTAATACCGGGCCTACCCGATGATGTTGCTCTCAATTGTCTTCTTCGTCTTCCGGTTCAGAGTCATTCGTCCTGTAGAGCTGTCTGCAAGAGGTGGCATCTGCTACTCGGTAATAAAGAGAGGTTTTTTACCAACAGGAAGCAATTGGGTTTGAAAGACCCTTGGCTTTTCGTATTCGCCTACCATAAGTGCACCGGAAAGATCCAATGGCAGGTACTTGATCTTACTCACTTTACTTGGCACAGTATCCCTGCAATGCCATGTAAGGACAAGGTTTGTCCTCATGGTTTTAGGTGTGTTTCGATTCCTCATGACGGCACTTTGTTCGTATGTGGAGGCATGGTCTCTGATGTGGACTGTCCTCTTGACTTGGTTTTGAAATATGAGATGCAGAAAAATCGTTGGACTGTGATGAATCGGATGATCACTGCTCGGTCGTTTTTCGCCAGTGGAGTGATAGATGGGAAGATATATGTAGCTGGGGGAAATAGTACTGATCTTTATGAGCTAGATTCTGCTGAGGTATTGGATCCTCTCAACGGGAATTGGCGCTCTATTGCCAGCATGGGAACAAATATGGCATCTTATGACGCTGCGGTTCTGAATGGGAAACTTTTGGTGACAGAAGGCTGGTTATGGCCATTTTATGTCTCTCCGAGAGGCCAAGTATACGATCCAAGAACTAATAACTGGGAAAATATGGCTGTTGGACTTAGAGAAGGGTGGACCGGTTCGAGTGTGGTTGTTTACGGGCACTTATTTGTTGTTTCTGAGCTTGAAAGAATGAAGCTAAAGGTTTATGACCCGGAAACTGATTCCTGGGAAGCCATAGAGGGGCCGCCTTTGCCCGAGCAAATATGCAAGCCTTTTGCTGTGAATGCTTGTGATTGTCATATTTATGTTGTGGGACGAAATCTTCTGGTTGCCGTTGGTCATATCTCTAGACTGAACCCGAACCGAAATTGTGAAGAAAAATGCAACTTCAGTGTTAGATGGCATGTAATTGATGCGCCGGAATGTTTATCTGATCTGACTCCTTCAAGCTCTCAGGTTCTGTTTGCATAGTTTTTCTTTGTTCTGTAATGTTATGTTGCAAATGTTGTCTAATAAAATGTAATTAAGTATAATTATCAGAGGTCTAAAAGTTGCATTAGCCGTGTGAAAGAAAACTCTAAGCAGTTTTTGTATTGTACTAAGTATCAATGGTAGTATCTTATGGTTTCTTGGGCAATGTTAGTTGTAAATTAGAAATAATTAAGTTGATATGTTATCCCTGATGAAAATCTCTATGACGTGAGATTCTATTGTTAACATTCCTTGTTATATTTGTTTCTGAAGCCATATACTACTTGCAGATTTTGAAAGGATAGAAGTAAGATCAAATTTGTTTGCATTGTGACTTTTTTCCTTGTCAACTCGGTAATTGTTCTGAAATTAGGATTGTGTGCCCAATTAGTTAGTATTCATGTTCGATAGTTTTTTAATTAGGACAATAATTAGAAGATTAAATCCATTATGCCTGAGAAACCGTTGATTTCAAGCTAAAATTAGCTCATGATAAAGCATCACTGGCTAATCTATGCTAATCATGAACTATATTTAGCATTTTGGTATTTATTGTATATAATTGAAAAGTTAAGAGTTAAGACCAAATTGTTGGCCAAGGTTGAAGAAACATGTAAGATAGAAGGGCCAATATGTTTAGCTGTATGTGGGATTCACTACAAAAGCTGGTAGATTGTGTGGTTATATATACTTTGGATGTAGCTACTGATTTGACACTTATTTTGATTTTGTATCATTGTTCAATTAACTTGCATGCTGTTAATTGAAGTTAGGTAAACTAGAAATTAAAATTAAATAATATTATTAATTAAGGATATTTTACGAAAATGTAAATAAAAGTATTCGAAAAGGAGTGACTATATAAAAAAAAATGGCAATAGAATGAAAAATCATTTTTAAAAAACTCTCTCTCCTGGGTTTATACATTGCAATCAAACATTCTCAATATCAAATGTTACCTAAGGTTGTGGTGAATGACTAAACCAAAGGGCATGAAATTTTTCTTGGATGCATGTTGCATGTCCATTTTGCTATTGTAATAACTACAGTCTTCTAAGAATTGAACTAGGGGACCTCCTTCTATAGTATCTCTATACACATTCTCAAGTTATGCAGATGTAGTATGTTTTTACTAGGTCAAACTTATTTGAGTTAGAATTTTCAATCTAAACGAAATTGCATGAGTTGAAAAATTGTTTCTTTTGAATCTTTTTTTGGACAACCTTTCTTTTAAAACAAAAAATATGTATGAGTGTGAACGTGGAATAAATAATTGGTTGATGATAATGCTATTGGTAGCAACTGAAAGTTTGAGCAAATGGGTCTCTCCGCATTGGTTTTGGTTGGGGGATTGATCACAAATTATGTTTGGTGGTTGAAATTATACCCCACTTTTTTGGTTGAGACAGATTAGGACTTAGGAGTGGTTGAATTATATTCTCGATTATTATTATTAAACTGTTATGTGTGAATTGATGTATATGACCAAGAAGGATGAAGCTATACGTGATCTACTAGATTAGTATTATTTGCTTGAGTGTTACTCCTAAGAAGATATTTATTTCACCTTTTAATGTTAGAATCGATTAGTTTAATTAATTTGATTAGATTAGATTATGAACTACTAATTGAGTTATAATGCCGAATCCCAAGATTGGTTTGGTCTAATCCCAGCCTTGCCCTGCCCAAGGTTTGCAATGCAAATCCATGGAGTAAACAGAAAGTGAGACTTTTCCTTAAATTCTTTGTCTCACTTTGAAGCCATCAGTACCCTTTAAGGACTATTATTATGTATTCTATTCAATATAAATAAGAAAAACACATTTTTTGTTTACTTATTTTATACTTATGGTTACATACGTTAAAATAAAGTTTTGTAGAATTTTTATTTTTACGTTGTAACCACATATTTTTACACGTGTAACCACCAAATACGAAAAGACACTATAACAAAAAAAAATAACTAATGTTAACCCTTTTTCAACGTACGTAACCAATTACACTGTAACCAAAAAAATCTCCATGTACGTAACCAATGAGTACATTACATTGAGTACAGAAATTTTTTATTAAAAAAATGAGCACTCTATAAATAAATACTTAAATCATTTATGGGGGCTGTGAGTACTAGTACTAGTACAATATAATTAATTTCATTTTTTTCGTAAAACACTATTTTTCGAGTATATAATATACGATCTCTAAAAAATTGTTGCGATTTTTAAAAAATAAACAATGAGCTTAAAACTTTAAAGTGACTAATACATTGCGTTAAAAAACTTCAAATAATTTTGGTAATTTAAAAAACACATTGTCACTTTTATTTTGAAAAAAACTCTATTCTTGAAACGTATATTACACGGTTTCTAAAAAAATTGTTACACTTTTAGAAATATAAATAATTTTGTAAATTGAGCTAGAAACTCCAAAGTAAATAATACATTGTTTTCAAGAGGCTTTAAATAATTTAGGTAATTTAAAAAACACGTTTTATTTGAAAAAACACCATATTGTAGTACACGCTTTATAAAAAAATTATTGTACTATTAAAAATATAAGCAATTCAGTAAATTGAGATAGAAACTTTAAAGTGAACAAAACATTGTCTTTAGATACATTTTAATTTCAATAACACCATATCGTATAGTACAAGATCTCTAAAAAAATTACTGACAAATCTAAAAACATAAATAATTATGTAAATTAAGATAGAAAATTTAATGAGAATAATATATTGTATTAAAAAACTACAAATAATTTAGGTAATTTAAAAAATATATTTTGATTTTTATTTTGAAAAATACTATATTCTTCAAGTGTAATACACAATCTCTAAAACATTGTTGCATTTTAAAAATATTAAAAATTATGTGAATTGGTCTAGAAATTTGAAAGTGAATAATACATTGTCTTAAAAAATCTTTGAATAATTTATGTAATATTAAAAATTCATATTCATTTTTATTTCAAAAAATTATTGCAATTTTAAAAATATAAAATTTTTTGTAAATTGAGCAAGAAACTTCAAAGTAATAATACATTGACTTCAAAAGGCTTCAAATAATTCTGGTTATATAAAAAATGTGTTATCATTTTTGTTTTTTGAAATACATTGTATTCTTCAAGTGTATAATACTCAATCTCTAAAATAATGGTTGCAATTTTAAAAATATAAAAAAACAATAGAAATTGAGCTAGAAACTTTAAAACACGAGTTTTCTTTTTTATTTCGGAAAGCACCCTATTCTTCAAGTGTATAATACATTCTCTTCAAAATATTAAAATAATTTAAGTAATTTAAAAAACACATTTTAATTTTTGTTCCGAAAAACACCATATTCTTTAAAGGTATAGTACACGATCTCTATAAAAATTATTGCAATTTAAAAAATATAAAATATTTTATAAATTGAGCTAGAAACTCCAAAGTGAATAATACATTGTCTTCAAAAATATTCAAATAATTTAGGTAATTTAAAAAATGCGTTTTGGTTTTGTTTCGAAAAACACCATATTCTTCAAAGGTATAATACATGTTCTCTATAAAAATGTTGATATTTAAAAATATAAAAACTATAAAAATTGAGCTAGAAACTTTAAAATGGATAATACATTGTCTTCAAAAATCTTCAAATAATTTAGGTAATTTAAAATACGTTTTATTTTGAAAAACACCCTATTTTCAAGAGTTTAGTACATAATCCCTAAAAATATTGTTGCACTTTCAAAAATATAAATAATTCTATAAAATTAGCTAAAAAGTTCAAAGTGTATAATACATTGTCTTCTAAAACCTTCAAATAATTTATTTAAATTAAAAAATACGATTTCATTTTAATTTTATAAAGCACTCTATTCACGATCTCAAAAACAATTCTTGCAATCTTGAAAATATAAAAAATTATGAAAATTGAACAAGAAACTTCAAATTGAATAATACATTGTTTTTAAAAAGCTTCAAATAATTTATATAGTTTAAACAACTTATTTTCATTTTTGTTTAAAAAAAACCTATTCTTCAAAGACCTATTTTCATTTTTGTATAGTACACGTTCTATAAAAAAAATGGTTGCACTATTAAAAATATGAAAAAATCTATAAACTGAGCTAGAAATTTCAAAGGGAATAATATATTATAAAAAAAGTTTCAAATAATTTAGGTAATTTAAAAAATATGTTTTCATTTTAATTTAGAAAAACTCCATCTTCAAGTACACGATTTCTAAAAAAATTGTTGCATTTTGTGAAATATAAAAAAATTTGTAACTTAAGCTAGAAACTTCAAAGTAAATAATATATTGTCTAGAAATAGCTTCAAATAATTTAGGTAATTTCAAAAAATAATTTTCAGTTTTGTTTTGAAAAACATTATATTCTTCATCTATATGTTACACGATCTGTAAAAAAAATTACAATTTAAAAAAAATAAAAACTATGAAAAATTTAAAATGAACAATACATTGTCTTAAAAAATCTTTAAATAATTTAGGTAATTTAAAAAATGCGTTTTCATTGTTATTTTGGAAAACACATTGTGCAAGTGTATAGTACACAATCTCAAAGAATTGTTGCACTTTTAAAAATATATATAATTTTATAAATTTAGCTAAAAACTTTAAAGTCAATAGTACATTATCTACTAAAACCTTCAAATAATTTAGGTAATTTAAAAATTATGATTTAATTTTAATTTCGAAGTACACTTTATTCTTCAACTGGATCTCAAAAGCAATCGTTAAAATTTTGAAAATATTAAAATTATGTAAATAGAGTTAAAAACTTCAAAGTGAATAATACATTGTCTTTAAAAAGCTTCAAATAAATTTGTTAATTTAAACAATGCATTTTCATTTTTGTTTCAAAAAATACCCTATTCTTCAAGTGTATAGTACATGATCAATAAAAAAATTGTTTTTAAAAATATAAAAATTATGTAACTTGACATAGAAACATCAAAGTGAATAATACATAGTCTCCAAAAAGCTTCAAATGATTAGGGTAATTTAAAAAACGAATTTTCAGTTATTTTGAAAAACGCTATGTTCTTCATTTGTATGATACACGATCTCTTAAAAAAATTGTTGCAATTTTTAAAATATAAAAATTATGTAAATTGAGATAGAAACTTCCAAGTGAATAATACATTGTTTTAAAAAAGCTTCAAATAATTTAGGTAATTTAAAATACGATTTCATTTTAATTTTGAAAAACACCATATTCTTCAAGCGTATAGTACAAGATCTCAAAAAAATGTTGCAATTTTGGAAATATAAAAAATTATGAAAATTCAGCTAGAAACTTTGAAGTGAATAATACATTGTCTTTAAAACGCTTCAAATAATTTAGATAATTTAAACAACACTTTTAATTTTTGTTTCAAAAAACATCATATTTTTCAAGTGTATATTACACGTTCTATAGAAAAATGGTTGCACTATTAAAAATATACAAAAATCTGTAAATTGGGATAGAAACCTCAAAGTGAATAATAAGCTATTTTCAAAAAGATTGAAATGATTTAGATAATTTAAAAAAAAATCATTTTAATTTAGAAAAACCTCATATTCTTCAAGTGTATATATAGTACACGATCTCTAAAAAAATTGTTACATTTTTTAAAAATTTTAAAAATTATGTAAATTGAGCTATAAACTTCAAAGTGAATAATACATTGTCTTCAAAAATCTTCTAATAATTTAATTAATTTAAAAAACTCGTTTTCATTTTTATTTCGGAAAACACCCTATTCTTCAAGTGTATAGTACACGCTCTATAAAAAATGGTTGCACTATTAAAAATATAAAAGATTCTGTAAATTGAGCTAGAAAATTAAAAGTGAATAATATATTGTCTTCAAAAATATTCAAATTATTTCAGTAATTTAAAAAATAAATTTTCATTTTTGTTTTGGAAAAAACCAAATTCTTCAAAGGTTATACACGATCTCTAAAATCATTGTTGCAATTTTTAAAACATAAAAAGTTGTGAAAATTGAGATATAAACTTTTAAGTGAATAATACGTTGTCTCCAAAAATCTTCAAATAATTTAGGTAAATTAAAAAACATGTTTTAATTCTAATTTCGAAAAACACCTTTTTCTTGAAGTGTAAAGTACATGATCTCTAAAAAAATTGTTGCAATTTTAAAAATATAAAAAAATTATGTAAATTTTGCTAGAAACTTCAATGTGAATAATACATTGTCTTGAAAAAGCTTCAACTGATCTAGATAATTTAAAAATTTTGTTTTTAGTATTATTTTGAAAAACACCATATTCTTATGGTGTATAATAAACAATCTCTAAAAAAATTGTAATTTTGAAAATATAAAAAGTTATGAATATTGAGCTAGAAACTTCAAAGTGAATACTACATTTGTTCAGAGAGCTTCAAAATTTTAAGTAATTTCAAGCGTATAATACACATTCTATAAAAAAAATTGTTACACTATTTAAAATATAAAAAAAATCTCTAAATTGAGCAAGAAACTTCAAAGTGAATAATACACCATCTTCAAAAAGTTTCAAATAATCTAGGTAATTTGAAACACTCACTTACATTTTTTATTTAGGAAAATACCATATTCTCAAGTGTATAGTATACGATCTCTAAAATTTCTTGCAATTTAAAAAGTTTAAAAAATTCTTTAAATTTGAGCTGGAAACTTTAAAGTGAACAATACACTGTCTTAAAAAATATTAAAATTAGTTAGATAGTTTACAATATGCATTTTTTTATTTGAAAAACACCATATTCTTCAAGGGTATATAGTACACAATCTCTAAAATAATTGTTGCAATTTTTAAAATAAAAAATTATGAAAATTGGGCTAGAAATTTTAAAGTGAATAATACATTATTTTCAAAAAGCTTCTAAATATTTATCTAATTTATAAAACATGTTTTCATTCTAATTTAGAAAAACACTATATTCTTAAAGTATATAGTACACAATCTCTAAAAAACTATTGTAATTTTAAAAAATTTAAAAAATATGCAAATTGAACTAGAAACTTCAAAGTGAATAATACATTATTTTCAAAAAGCTTCAAGTATTTTAGGTAATTTAAAAACACATTTAAATTTTAGTTTAAAAAAATATCATATTCTTCAAGTGTATAGTATACGATATCAAAAAAAAATATTACAATTTTAAAAATATAAAAACTATATAAATTGAGCTAGAAACTCAAATGTGAATAATACATTGTCTACAAAAATATTAAATAATTTTGGGTATTTAAAAAATGCGCTTTCATTGTTTTTGGTAAACACAAAATTCTCCAAAGGCATAATATGCGATCTTTAAAATAATTGTTGCAATTTTAAAAATATAAATAACTTTAAAAATTGAGCAAGAAACTTTAAAATAAACAATACATTGTCTTCAAAAATCTTCAAATGATTTAGGTAATTGAAAAAATATGTTTTCTTTTTTATTTCCGAAAACAATCTATAAAAAAAACTGTTGCACTTTTTAAAATACAAAAAATTCTATAAATTTAATTAGAAACTTCAAAGTGAATAATACATAGTCTTTAAAAAGTTTTGCTAATTGAAAACACACATTTTCATTTTTATTTTGGAATACACTCTATTCTTCATGTGTATATAGTGCACGATCTTTAAAAACTTGTTGCAATTTAACAAATTTAAAAAAATTCTGTAAATTTGAGTTACAAACTTTAAAGCGAATGATACATTGTCTTAAAAGATCTTCAAATAATTTAGGTAATTTAAAAAATGTGTTTTCATTTTTTTTTGCGAAAAATACCATATTCTTCAAGTGTATACATGATCTCTAAAAAATTGTTGCAATTGATAATATATAAAAAATTATGAAAATTGAGCTAAAAACAATAAAGTCAATAATATTACATTTTTAAAAAAATCTTCAAAGAATTTATGTAAATTAAAAAATGCGTTAACATTTTGTTTCCAAAAACCCCATATTCTCCAAAGATACAATACACGATCTCTAAAAAAAATTGTAACTTTTAAAATATCAATAATTTTGAAAATTGAGCTATAAACTTTAAAGTAAACAATACAATATCTTCAAAAAGTTTCAAATAATTTAGGTAATTTAAAAAAATGCATATTCATTTTAGTTTCAGAAAACACAATATTCTTGAAATGTATAGTACACCATCTAAATCAAATTATTGCAATTTAAGAAATATAAAAAATAATATAAATTTAGCTACAAACTTTAAAGTGAATAATACATTATCTTCAAAAATCCTAAAATAATTTAGGTTATTAGAAAAAGAAATTTCATTATTATTTCGGAAAACACCCTATACTTCAATTGTGTACACGATCTCTATAAAAATTGTTGCACTATTAAAAATATAAATAATTCTATAAATTGAGCTAGAAACTTCAAAGTGAATAATGTCGAAAAATATCTTATTTTACAGTACACGATATCTAAAAAGATTTTGTAGTTTTAAAAATATAAAAAAAATTATATGAATAGAGCTAGAAAATTTAAAGTGAATAATAGATTGTCTTCAACAAGCTTCAAATAATTTAAGTAATTAAAAAAAGGCATTTTCATTAATATTTAGGAAAACACCATATTCTTCAAGTGAGTACATGATCTGTAAAAAAAAAATTGTTGTACTATTAAAAATATAAATAATTCTATAAATTGAGCAAGACACTTCAATGTGAATAATACGTAATCTTCATAAAAGCTTCAAATAAATTAGATAATTTAAAAAACATTTTTTCATTTTAATTTAGAAAAACACCTTATTCTTAAATGTATAGTACAAGATGTATAAAAAAATTGTTGTAATTTTCAAAATATAGAAAAAAATATGTTAATTGAGCAAGAAACTTCAAAAGGAATAATACATTGTCATCAAAAAACTTATAATGATTTAGGTAATTTAAGTGTATAAGACACGATCTCTGAAAAAATTGTTTCATTCTAAAAAAAATATGTAAATTGAACTAAAAACTTTAAAGTAAATGATACACTGTCTTCAAAAAGCTTTGAATAATTTAAGTAATTTAAAAAATAAGTTTTTATTTTAATAATGAAAAAGACCTTATTCTTCAAGTGTATTGTACAAGATCGATAAAAAAAATTGTTACAATTTTTAAAATATAGAAATTTATATAAATTGAGATAGAAACTTCAAAGGGAATAATATATTGTCATAAAAAAATTTTAAATAATTCAGGTAATTCAAAAAACACCTTTTAATTTAAATTTTGAAAAACACTCTATTCTTCAAGTGTATAGTACATGATCACTAAAAAAATTCACTTTTAACGATAAAAAAATATTCTGTGATTTTAGATAGAAAACTCAAAGTGAATAATACGTCGTTTTAAAAAATCTTCAAATAATTTAGGTTATTTAAAAAACAAGATTTCATTTTAATTTCAAAAAACACCGTATTTTTCAAGTGATAGTACACAATCTCTAAAAAAAATAGCCGCTATTGAAAAAGTATAAAAAAAATTAAGTAAATTAAGCTAGAAACTTCAAAGTAAATAATACATGGTCTTCCAAAAACTTTAAATGATTTAGGTAATTTAAAAAGTGCATTTTCATTTTTTTTCCGAAAAATACCTTATTTTTCAAGTTATAATACACGATCTCTATAACAATTGTGGTATTTTAAAAAAATAAAAAAATTATGTAAATTGAGCTTGAAACTTTAAACTAAATAATATACTGTCTTCAAAAATATTTGAATAATTTAGGTAATTTAAAAATCATGTTTTCATTTTATTATTGAAAAACACCTTAATCTTTAAGTGTATAGTACGAGATTTATAAAAAAATTTGTTGCAATTTTAAAAATTTAGAAAATTATGTAAATTGATCTAGACACTTCAAAGGAAATAATACATTGCCATAAAAAAGCTTATAATGATTGAGGTAATGCATTTTCGAATATGGTATTTTCGAATAATTTAGGTAATTTAAAAAATATCTTTTAATTTAAATTTCGAAAATACTCTATTCTTCAAGTGTATAGTACATGATCTCTGAAAAATGTAGCACTTTTAACAATAAAAATTATTCGGTAAGTCGAGATAGAAAACTCAAAGCAAATAATACATCATCTTAAAAAACCATCAAATAATTTAAGTAATTTTAAAACAAGATTTCATTTTAATTTCGATAAACACCTTATACTTCAAGCGTATATAGTACACGATTTCTAAAAAGATTGTTACAATTTTGAAAATATAAAAATCATGAAAATTGAGCTAGAAATTTCAAAGTGAATAATATATAGTCTTCAAAAAGCTCTAAATAATTTAGGTAATTTAAAAATATTTTTTCAATTTAATTTTAAAAACCACCCTATTTTTTAAGTATATAATTCACGATCTCTAAAAAAAATAGTTGCAATTCAAAAAAAATATATAAAAAATTAAGTAAATTGAGCTAGAAATTTCAAAATGAATAATACATTATGTTCAAAAAGATTTAGGTAATTAAAAAAATGTATTTTCATTTTTGATTCGAAAAACACCTTATTATTCACATGTATAATACACTATCTCTATAACAATTGTTGCATTTTAAAAATATAAAAAAAAATTTGTAAATTGAGCTAAACAATTTTAATTTAATAATGAATTGTCTTAAAAAATCTTCAAATAATTTAAGTAATTTCAAAATCACATTTTAATTTAAATTTTGAAAAAATTACTTCATTCTTCAAGTGTATAGTACATGATCTATAATAAAATTGTTGCACTTTGGACAACAAAAATTATTCAGTAAGTTGAGATAGAAAACTCAAAATGAATAATACGTCGTCTTAGAAAATCTTCAAATAATTTAGGTTACTTAAAAAATAATATTTCATTTTAATTGCAAAAAACATTTTATTTTTCATGTGTATAGTACACTATGTCTAAAAATATTGTTACAATTTTGAAAATTTAAAAAATCATGAAAATTGAGCTAGAAACTTCAAAGTGAATATTACATTGTCTTCAAAAAGCTTCAAATAATTTAGGTAATTTAAAAATATGTTTTCAATTTAATTTCAAAAAATACTCTATTATTCAAGTGTATAACTCACAATCTCTAAAAAAAATAGCTGCAATTTAAACAATATAAAATATGAAGTAAATTGAGCTAGAAATTTTAAAGTGAATAGTACATTATCTTTAAAAAACTTTAAATGATTTAGGAAATTTAAAAAATGTATTTTAATTTTTATTTTGAAAAACACCTTATTTTTCAAGTTATAATACACTATCTCTATAACAATTGTTGAATTTTAAAGGTCAGATGGTTGAGGAGTAAGTAGTAGATCCTCGATTCGAATTCCTGTGGATGCACTTTAGCCTACCAAAAAAATTGTGCAAACAGAGCTAAAATCTTTAAAGTTAAAAATACAATGTCTTAAAAAATCTTCGAATAATTTTGGTCATTTAAAATACAATTTATCATTTTAAAAATGAAAAATACCTTAATCTTTTAGTGTATAGTACAAGATCTTTAATAAAATTGTTTGAATTTTAAAAATATAGCAAAATTATGTAAATTGAGCTAGAAACTTTAAAGGAAATAATACATTATCATCAAAAAGCTTATAATGATTGAGGTAATTTAAAAAAATAAAAAAATTTCATTTTTATTTCGGAAAACGCCTTATTCTTTAAGTGTATAATACACGATCTCTAAAAAAAATTGTATTTTAAAAATATAAAAAAATTATGTAAATTGAACTTGAAATTGAATATTACATTGTCTTAAAAAATCTTCCAATAATTTAGGTAATTTAAAAAATACATTTTATTTTAAATTTTGAAAAACACTCTATTCTTTAAGTATATAATACATGATCTCTGAAAAACATGTTGCACTTTTAACTACAAAATTTATTCTGTAAGTTAAGAGAAAACTCAAAGTGAATAATAAGTCATCTTAAAAAAACCTTTGAATGATTTAGGTAATTTAAAAAATAATATATCATTTTAAATTCTAAAAAAAAACTTATACGTCATGTGTATATAGTACACGATCTCTAAAAAGATTGTTACAATTTTGAAAGTTTAAAAAATCATAAAAATTGAGCTAGAAACTTCAAAGTGAATAATATATTGTCTTCAAAAAGCTTCAAATAATTTATGTAATTTAAAAACATGTTTTTAATTTAATTTCAAAAAACACTCTATTTTTCAAGTGTATAATTCACGATGTCTAAAAAATAGCTTCAATTTAAAAAGTATAAAAAAATTAAGTAAATTGGGCTAGAAACTTCAAAGTGAATAAAAAACTGTCTTCAAAAAGCTTTAAATGATTTAGGTAATTAAAAAATGTATTTTTATTTTTATTTCAAAAAACATCATATTCTTTAAGTCCATAATACACGATCTCTATAATAATTGTTGCATTTTAAAAATATAAAACAATTATGTAAATTGAGCTAGAAACTTTAAACTGATTAATACATTGTCTTAAAAAATAATCAAATAATTAAGGTAATTTAAAAAACTCCTTTTAATTCAAATTTCGAAAAACACTCTATTCTTCAAGTGTATAGTACACGATCTCTAAAAAAATTGTTTTACTTTTTAGAATAAAAATTCTTCTATAAATTGAGATAGAAAACTCGAAGTGAATAATACGTCGTCTTAAAAAACCTTCAAATAATTTAACTTATTTAAAAAACAAGATTTCATTTCAAGTGTATAGTATACGATCTCTAAAAGACTGTTACACTTTAGAAATTTTAAAAAATCATCAAAACTGAGCAAGAAACTTCAAAGTGAATAATACACTGTCTTCAAAAAACTTCAAATAATTTAGGTAATATAAAAACATATTTTCAATTTAATTTTGAAAAACAACATATTCTTCCAAATGTGTAGTAAACGATCTCTAAATAATTGGTTTCACTTTTAAAATTATAAATAACTTTGTAAATTGAGCTAGAAACTTCAAAGTTAATTATAGATTGTCTTCAAAAATATTCAAATAATTAAGGTAATTTAAAAGCCACGTTTTCATTTTAATTTTCGAAAACATCATATTCTTCAAGTGTGTAGTACACGATTTCTAAAAATAATTGTTGCAATTGTAAAATATTAAAAAAATATAAATTGTGTTAGAATCTTTAAAGTGATTAAAACATTGTCTTCAAAAAGTTTAAATTACTTATTTGATTCAAAAAACACTATATACTTTAAGTGTATAATATGTGATCTCTAAACAAAATTGTTTCAATATTAAAAATATAAAAAAAACTATGTAAATTGAGATAGTACCTTTAAAGTGAATATTAGTTTGTTTTCAAAAAGCTTCAAATAGTTTAGGTAATTTAAAAAATGTATATTTATTTTTATTTCGAAAAACACCCAATTCTTCAAGTGTATAGTTCATGATCTTTAAAAAAATATTTGCAATTTAAAAAATATTAAAAATTCTGTAAATTGAGCTAAAAACTTCATAGTGAATAATAAGTTGTCTTCTAAAAGCTTCAAATAATATACTATATATAACAAATGAATCTTCATTTTTTTTTTCAAAAAAACACTATTCTTAATTAAAGTGTATAATACACTATCTTTAAAATGTTGTTGTAATTTTAAAAATTTTATAATTATGAAAATTGAGCTAGAAACTTTAAAGAGAAAAATTCATTGTCTTCATAAAGCTTTAAATAAATTAGGTAATCTAAAAAACATATTTTTCTTTATATTTCAGAAAATACCTTATTCTTCAAGAAAATACTACACGATATCTAAAAAACCTTGTTGCAATTTAAAACATATAAAATACTCTTTAAATTGAGTTATAAAATTCAAAATGAATAATAAGTTGTCTTCAAAAACCTACAAATAATTTAGTTAATATAAAAAATACACTTTCATTTTTTTCAAAAAATATCGTATTCTTCAAGTTTATAATACACCATCTCTTAAAGTATTGTTACACTTTTAAAAATATAAAAGATAATGTAAATTAAAGAAAAAACTTTGATGTGAATAATACAATGTCTTCAAAAAGTATCAAATGATTTTGGTAATTTAAAACACACATTTTCATTTTTATTTCGAAAAACACACTATTCTTCAAGTGTATAGTACATTATCTTTAAAAAATTGTTGAAATTTTAAATATATAAAAACTCTGTTAATTGAGCTAGAAAAAATAAAGTGAATAATACATGGTCTTCAAAATGCTTCAAATAATTTAGGTAATTTAAAAAATAATTTTAAATTCTTATTACAAAAAATGCTTTATTCTACAAGTGTACAATAGACGATCTCTAAAAATGTTTTTGAAATTTCAAAAATAATAAAAAATTAATAAATTGAGTTAGAAACTTCAAATAATTTAGATAATTTAAAAAATAAATTTTCATTTATATTTCACAAGACAGCGTTTCTTCATGTGTAATAGTACACGGTCTATAAAACAATTATTGCAATTAAAAATATAAAAAATATATATGGAAATTGAGCTAAAAATTTCTAGGTGAATAATACTTTGTCTTAAAAAACCTTTGAATAGTTTAGGTAATTTAAAAAACATGTATCCTTTTTTTTTCAGAAAAGACCCTATTATTCAAGTGTATATAGTACACAAACTCTAAAAAATTATAGCAATTTTAAAAATAGATAAAATTTTATAAATTGAGCTAGAAAATTTAAAGTGGATAACACTTTGTCCTCAAAAATCTTCAAATGACTTCGTTAATTTAAAAAATGCATTTTCACTTTTGTTTTGAAAAGCAACATATTATTGAATCGTATAAGACACGGTCTCTAAAAAATTTGTTGCAATTTCAAAAATATAAAAAATCATGTTAAAAAGTGTATAATAATTTGTCTTCACAAAGCTTCCAATACTTTCGGTAATCTAAAAAATGCGTGTTCATTTTTATTTCGGAAAACACCATATTCTTCAATTGTATAGTACACAATCTCTAAAAAACATAAACATTTCTGTAAATTGAGCTAGAAACTTCAAAATGAATAATACATTGTGTTCAAAATGCTTCAAATAATTTAGTTAATATTAAAAAGTTTTTTCGAAAAACAGCATTTCTTCAAGTGTATAATATGTGATCTCTAAAAAAATTGTTACAAGTTTAAAAATATAAAACTTATGAAAATTGAGCTAGAAAATTCAAAGTGAATAATACATTATCTTAAAAAACTTCAAATAATTTAGGAAATTTAAAAACTTGTTTTCTTTTTTGTTTCGACAAACACTATATTCTTCAAGTTTATAATACACAATCTCTAAAAAAATAATTGTTGCAATTTTAAAAATATAAAAATTTCTGTAAATTGAGCTAGAAACTTTAGTGTGAAAAAAGCATTGTCTTCAAAAACTTTCAAATAATTTAGGTAATTTAAAAAATGAGTTTTAATTTAAAATTTGAAAAACATAATTTTCTGCAAGTGTAATACACGATCTCTAAAAAATTTATTGCAATTTTTAAAAAATAAAAAATTAATTAAATTGAGCTAGAAACTTCAAAGTGAATAATGCATTATATTCAAAAATCTTCAAATAGTTTAAGTAATTTAGAAAACCTGTTTTTTTTTTGTGTTTTAAAAAATGTCATATTCTTCAAGATACATGCTCTCTATAAAAAATTTGCAACGTTAATAATATAAAAAATTATAAAAATTGAGCTACAAACTTTAAATAAAATAATACATTGTCCTCATAAAGCTTCAATAATTTCCGAAATTTAAATGACGTGTTTTCATTTTTGTTTTGAAAAACACCCTATTCTTCAGGTCTGTAGTAAACGATCTCTAAACAAATTGTTGCACTTTTAAAAATATAAATAATTTTGTAAACTAAGCTAGAAACTTCAAAGCGAGCATTGTCTTCAAGTGTGTACTACATGATCTCTACAAAAATTGTTTCAATTTTAAAATATATAAAATTATGTAAATTGAGCTAGAATCTTCAAAGTGAATAATACATTGTCTTCAAAAAGTTTAAAATTACTTAGGTAACTCAAAAAAACACATTTTCATTTTTCAATTGAAAAACACTATAAGTGTATAATACATGATCTCTAAATTTTTTTTTGCAATATTAAAAATATAAAATAATTATGTAAATTAAGCTCGAAACTATAAAGTGAATAATATATTGTCTTTAAAAAGCTTCAAATAATTTAGGTAATTTCAAAAACGCGTATCCATTTTTATTTTGGAAAACACTTAATTCTTCAAATGTATAGTACGTGATCTTAAAAAAAATTATTTCAATTTTGAAAATATTAAAAAATTTGTAAATTGATAAATACTTCAAATTGAATAATACATTTTCTTCAATAGAGCTTCAAATAATTTAGATAATTTAAAACACACATTTTCATTTTTATTTAGAAAAACACCATATTCTTCAAGTGTAAAGTACATGATTTCTAAAAAAAAAATTGTTGAACTTTTAAAAATATTAAAAAATATGTAAATTGAGTTAGAATCTTCAAAGTGAATAATACTTCATTTTCAAAAAGCTTTAAATAATTTAGTTAGTTTAAAAAATGCTTCTTTTTCATTTCAAAAAACACTCTATTCTTCAAGTGTATAGCACACAATCCTTAAAAAAATTGTTAAAATTTTAGAAATATAAAAAAAATCTATAAATTGAACTAGAAATTTCAAAATGAATAATACATTGTCTTCAAAAAGCTTCAAATATCATGTTCTTCAAGTGATAATACACGATCTCTTAACAAATTGTTGCAATTTTAAAAATATATAAATTATAAAAATTGAGTTATAAAGTTTAAAGAGAATAACACATTTTCTTCAAATAATTTTGGAATTTTAAAAAATGCATTTTCATTTTTGTTTCAAAAAGCACCATATTGTTCAAATATAAAATATATATAAAAACACGACACCTAAAAAAATTGTTGCAATATCAAATATATAAAAAATAATAATGAAAATTGTCATAGAAACTTGAAAGTAAATAATACATTATCTTCAAAAAGCTTTAAATAATTTAGGTAATTTAAAAAACATGTTTTCATTTTAATTTTGAAAAACATCACATTATTGAAGTGTATAGTACACGGTCTTTAAAAAAATTATTGGAATTTTAAAAATATAAAAATATTAGGTAAATTGAGCTAGAAACTTCATAGTGAATAATAGATTGTCTTCAAAAAACTTCGAATAATTTAGGTAATTTAAAAAATGCATTTTCATTTTAATTTTGCAAAACATCTTATTCTCCAAGTGTATAATATATGATCTCTAAAACACTTGTTGCAATTTTAGAACTATAAAAAAATTATGTAAATTGAGCTAGAAATTTCAAAGTGAATAATACATTATTATCGTAAAAAAAGTCAAATAATTTAAGTAATTTAAAAAAAGTGTTTTCTTTTTTTTTTTCGAAAATTACCATATTCTTCAAGTGTATAATACACTATCTCTAAAAAAATTGTTGAAATTTAAAGATATTAAAAATTAAGAAAATAGAGCTAGAAACTTTAAACAGAATAACACATTGTGTTTATAAAGCTTCAAATAATTTCGGAATTTTAAAAAACACCTTTTGATTTTTATTTCAAAAAATACACTATTCTTGAAGTGTGTAGTGCACGATCTCTAACAAAATTGTTGCACATTTAAAAATATAAATAATTTTGTAGATTGAGCTATAAAATTCAAAGTGAATAATACATTGTCTTCACAGAACTTCAAATAATTTAGCTAATTTAAAAAATGCATTTTTATTTTTATTTTGAAAAATACCATGTTCTTTAGGTGTATAAGACACGATCTCTAAAAAATTTACAATTTTATAAGTATAAAAGATCATGTAAATTGACCTAAAAACTTTAAAGTGAATAATATTTCATTTTCAAAAAGCTTTAAATAATTTATGTAATTTAAAAAATGCGTATTCATTTTCATTTCAAAAAGCATCATATTCTTCAAGTGTATATAGTACACAATCTTTAAAAAAATTGTTGCAATTTTAAAAATATAAAAAACTTGTTAATTGATCTATAAACTTCAAAGTCTATAATTGTTTGCATTAGATTGAACAAACCTTGCCATGGGTGGTGCATTTGTGTTTCTTGTGGAGGAATAATTTTGAGGCATGAAAATTGAACCATTGCCCCCTTGGGTGTTGTTGCCATAATAATTTTCTGCATTTGTCATTTTTAGTTATGAGAGTTAGATTAAATAAATGTAACCAAGGGTTAAAAAAAATTACTCCCTTTTAATGTACGTCATATGTGGTTCATTGCCGTTATTTTAGGAACATATATAAACTAATTAAAAAAACTTTGCGACATGTGAAGTTCACTCTGTGGTTAATCTCGATTAAAAACCTTAGTTAACTTAGGTTTTTGGAGTGAACCACACTCGTCACGATTTTTTTATTTGCAGTTTTTAAAGTATTGGTATTGAACAACACATGATGTATAGAATAGGATAAATTATTTTTAACCTAAAAAACAAATAGAAAACTCATGTAAATGACTATGCCTTTTATTTACCTCTCATTACATATAGATTGTTAGAGCCATGAGCTTGTAGCTCAAATGACATAAGGAGAAGTTTTAGAGCTTGAGGGGATAGGTTCGATCCCCGGTGGGGTAGATTTAAGAGCAACGTAGTGTGAGTGTGTGTGTTTAGCCGATAAAAAAAACATAAGGGTTGTTAGAAGTATCTTTGGACAAATCTTGCATTAGGGCCTTTCCATTATCAGGATTGGAATTGTCACGAGAGATCACATCATTGATGCCCTGTCTAATCTCAACTTGTTGAAACCTTTGAGAACCAACAAGAACATGATGATTACCGGCAGTCACTCTTTCATAAGAAGAGGAATTAACATGGACTCTTTTTGGCCTATTGGCATTTCCCTCATCAGGAGCGAAGTGACGATTCATCTCAGAATTGAAAATCGATTTTTTCAACAAAGAAACAAAAGCGTTTGAATGGATTGTGTTCTAGTGGTGAAGTATACCCCAAGTGGACTTCTATTTATACTTGTTTTGAAGGGAGATACACATGTCGTGTGTAAATACTATTTAATGAAGCATTAAAGACGTTCAATAAAAAATATTATATTTATGATAAGAATTGTAAAGTTTTGAGAAAAATAAAAACAAAAGAAACAAAACTTAGATATAATTGTGTCCATAAAGAATGCTAGCTTGTGTTTAACTCTTGGCCATGTTGGGAGAGGAAAAACTAATTCCCTTTATCTCTAAATATCAAAGGAAGATTAATTTTATGTTGTTAAATGAAGAAAATAGAACAAAACTCTCATTGTTTTATACAAGATACTCCCCCTGTCCTATTTATAAGGCATTTTTAATCGAATCATTAATACCAATAAAAGTAATTAAATGTAGTTGTTTTTCATAAAAATTATGTGATATGTCAAATTTGTCCTTCAAATGTAAAAATACAATAATGATGTCAAGTTTACAAGGTGAAAAAGTATATATAAGTTGAGTGAATTAATAAGGGTAAAGAAAGAAAAAGATAATAAATGCTTCATAAAAAGTAGTAAGTGCCTTATAAAAAAGACCACAAAAACCCTCTAAAATAGGACTAGAGGGAGTAATAAAGATTGATGATGTACGGTTTGATTGTCACTACAAAAAATTGTGGGGGCAACTCCCTTCGCAATTCTTATTTGGTGAGATGAAGGTAAAATTTTTCCAGAAATACAACTCTTATGGTTAGAACTCCTGACTTAGGGATTCAAACAACCACTTTTAGTCACTACTGAGAGTGAATGTCCTAATTTAAATTCATAATTTGAAAATATTATATAAACATGTCATTTAATGTGAGTATCAGTTATTTGACGTTGGATGTGATACACGAAAGAAGGACAATCACATTGAAGAATAATAAAAGAGATCAAGATTAAATAGAAGAAAAATTCGTCGAATTCATTACTAGTTGACTTCAAAATAGGGTGGTGGAGAAGAGTGACATATTATATAAAACGAATTGTCTTCGGCTATTAACTAAAAAAAATTAAAAATAAATTCTCATTATTTAATACAAGATATTAAAGGTAGACGATGCACGGTTTGACTTTCACTCACTTACTATGAATGCATGGCTTTGAAAATATTTTTTTTCAGAAAAATATATGCAATTCATAATTCGAGCGCTTACAAGTTAAAAGTTTCAACCAAAATTGTTTTAAAATACAAAAATATTATATTTATGATAAGAAACACATATTGTAAAGTTTTGAGAAAAATGCAAATAAATAAAACAAAAGTCAGCATAGTTAGTAGATAATTGTATTATCTACTCATGTTATCATGTGTTTAAATCTTTGTCATGTGAATAAAAAGAGTTTGTTAAAAGAGGCAAAACTTACTTTGCCCTTAATCTTCGCTTGTCAAAGGAAGATTACACAAATAGAAACTTAATGACCAAGCAAATTGGTCGCTAAATTTGCTTACATGGTTGCTAAATAGTTGTTGAATGAATTAATGACCAAAATGGTTAGTAACATAATATTAGCTACCAGCAGTGTTGATTATTTGGTTACTAAATCAATCTTTTTATAATAGTGTTAGTTTTTTGCTGTCAACCAAAGAAGATAAAAAAGAAATTCTCATTATTTTATACAAGACAATAAAGAATGATGACATACAATTCGATTATCACTTACTTTACTATAAATGCTTGACTTAGAAAATAAATTGTTTGAGAAAAAAAATGCAATTCGTAATCTTTAACCAAAATTGTCTTTAAATAAAAAATTATATTTGAAGAGTGAGATAATTGTCATCATAAAAGACTATAAGAATTTTGACTTAGGTGTGATGGAGATCAAAGGTCTTCCCAAGAGTGTGTCTCATATGGTTCAAACACTCGACCTAGTAGTTCAAACAGTCACTTTCAGCCACTAGAGAGAGAGAGTCAATAATGTCCTAATTTAAATTTAGAATTTAAAAATAAAATAAAATCATGTCATTCAATGTGAGTATCGGTTATTCGACGATAAACATGATATATGGTTTAAAGATTATCAAATTGTAGGATAATAAAAAAGATTAAGTTTTGTAGAAGAAAAAGTAGTCAAATTCATTACTCTTGGACTTGTAAAAAGGTTGGAAAGTTGATCTATTTTATAAAATAAATTATCTTAAGCTATCATCTAAAGAAAATTAAAACAAATTCTCATTATTTTATACAATATATTGAAAGATGATGGCACGACTATCACCCATTTATAGGCATGGCAATGTGGCGGGACGGGAATAACTCCCCTGCTCCTTAGTTTTCTCCCTGTCCCCATCTCCACTCCTTGCGATGGGGATGTTTTCTCCCCATCCCTACAGATATTCAAAAATCTAAAAAAAATTCTAAAAAGTATAAAAACCTGAAACATAAGTAATAAAAGAAAAAACAAATGTAAGAGCAAAAACAAATGACGCAGAGCAGGAATGATGGTATAGCAATAATGAGCATCATGAGCAACAACGACATGCAAATATGCGGGAATGAACGAATAGCACAACAATTGATGTAAGCAGGGACAAGAACAAGAACTAAGAGCAGGAATAATAATAGATAAAAGTTAATCATATTTTTTTTTATGTAAATGACTACATTAACCCTTTTAATTATATGTATATTTATTATATTAATTATATTAAATGAAAGTATTTATGTAATTTTATATATATATTCAGAGATACAAGGACCCCACGGGGCGGGGAGCATGGTCCCCGTCCCTATCCTCAAATCTGTTGTGGGGAATAGGGCCGTCCCCGCGGGGATCCCCAAATCCAGGTGATAATTGCCATGCCTACCCACTTATAATAAAACTGCATAACTTTTTTCAAAATAAATTGTTTGAAAAAATAAGCACATTTCACTATCTAATGACTTAACCGTTTTAATCGAAATTGTCTTTAAATATTATTATTAAAAGTTTACATTTAAAGATTGCCATAACAACTATTATAAAACAATAGAGTTTAATTTTATTTTTCATATTTAAATTCAAAAATTAAAGATATAATAAAAATTATGTCATTCAAGTGTGAACATCGATTAACTGATGATATCAAAAATGAAATATTAAAAAACTAAATGAAGGGGCATGAAAAAATAAATGAAGGATGATCACATCGAAACATAATAAAAGAGATAAAAAAAAAATTAGTAAAAGAAAAAATGAATAGTAAAAAATGACAATTTAGAGTTAAGGGTGACCTATAATTAGTAGAAGAAAATATACTTAAAATCATTACTCATTACTTCGTTAGCTAGAAGGATGACCTATAATTTATAAAAAGGGTAAAGATAGTTAACAAGCTACTTTGTATTTTTTTTTAAATATTACTATTTTTCTTTTGTAATTTTTTTTTTTGAACAAAATTTTTCTTTGTAATTCAACTAGCAACTTTGTATAAATTTAGAGTTAAGTGTGTAATATCCATAATCTATGTGGCCTAGGCCTTAAAAATGTTGATCCATTATAAAAGCAACATTATGTGGGTTGGGCCGCTTAAATAAAACAATAAATGAGTTTGGGTCCCCAGTATCGCAAACCCACACGAATTCAATTACCAATGATTTTTTAGTACTTTGCTTGAGAGAGTTGGTACCTACCTTGGTATCAGTATCACAAATCAAAACCGAAAATCGATTTCATACACACAAAGAGAGGTGAAAGGGGGAATTGGATTGAATTGAATGGGTGCGATCACGAGCGCGGTGATAGCAGTGGTAGCAGTGATTCTAGGTTGGATCACCATTGAAATCGCTTGCAAACCTTGCCTCGATGCCGGTCGCGAAGCCATCGACCGTAACCTCAATCCCGATTACGATCCCGACGATCGATCCATTCAAGCCCCTCTCAATCCCACCGCCACCGCTTCCTCCGCCGTCAAAGCCGTTGATTAGTACCAACCCTGCTACTATTCACTGTCTGTAGTCTATACCCCAATTTTTTCTTTTCTTTTATATTTGTTTTACGGAGCAGTAAATCAAAAGGCGAATTTTTCTTTTTTGTTGTTTTGATTGTGGGGGTGTAATGTATTGTATGCGCTTTTTCATGGATATTGCTGAGACTTGTATTTAATGTTACTGGATAATTGAATGTCGAGACTTGTCATTTGTCCATCATATATACTGGGATTCCGTTTTCCCCTTCAACGATTTGTGCTGGCATTGTTCTGTTGATCATTGTAGATGTAATTGCGAGAAATTTGTTATGAGAGAAAATTACTTGGCTTGTAGATTTGTTTAATTTCTATTCCTGCTTCTTAACATTACAAACAAAAACCACTGCAGGTGGAGCTCAACATTCACATTCAATCCCATTTTGTTCAATAACAATCTGTATCTACTCTCCTCTATTTGTCAAAATTATATAAATGACTAAATAATTTAAAAGGTTGAACTAAGGTTATTAAACTTGTATTTTAGAATTATTAATTTTAAAAGGAAAACTGCATGTTAAGGACAAAAAATTTGAGCAGAAAACTCACATACAATGTAAATACTTAAAAAAACCTGTGTTTAGCGCAAAAGAATCAAATTAACTTCTACAATTCTCATTAGTCAATTAAAATAACCATAAATGAAATGCAAGAGGCAGTTGATTGCTTTCCTTAACACAAGCATAAATTCAGTGCTTGTTCACTTCAATTTATTTTAGAAAAATAATTTTCCACTATTTCAACTCCCTAAGAATTTTTTAAAAAAAAAAATATGAAAGAAAAATTAACAGAATCACCGAGATGTCTTTCTTGCAAAAACCTCAGTAGCATATACAATACTCTTTTAAATCAAACGAGAGGAAGGTCAGCTCCAGCATTTTTAAGTTACCTTTCTTTCGACACTAAAATTACCAAAAATATATAAAGCACCTGAAAATGGTTTCAAAACACAATGGTATTTGAGAAACACAATTAGTAATCTTTGGCATTGGCCGATAAATATCTTATAACTTAAAAAAGGGGGGCAAAGTAGTTGAAAAGAAAACATTTGGCGTAGCAATCAATAACACTTTCAATTGAATTGATTATATTTACCCTTTTTTATTCATCTGTATCTGTATACACCAAATGAAACATTCTTTTTTTATCCAACAAAAGAGGGGGGGGGGGGGGGGGGTAAACTTCAGGAACAAAAAGTAAAGTGTCTTGATGTTCTAAACAGTACGCGTAGAAAAAAACGGGGAGTGGAAATATAACCTCAGTCCTTCAGAAGAAAAACAAGATTCCTACCTCGTTAAACCACCAATTCTTTTGAATTTCCCGATCAAATTTGGAACATTGCGAATTCTCGACAAAACAAAAATAACATCATGAGATAAAATATACTTTACAAGTAAAGTACATTCGTCGATAAATGAAAGGAGAAAAAGAGGTGGGAATGGGAGATGGGGAATCTGTTGTTACTGTACATCTATGACAAGGGATTAAACAGCAAGCTTTTCCCATGTCATTCAAGAAAAGAAACTTTGAAATGTGAAATGCAGTAAAATATACTATGCCAGGTAATTGTATATTTGAGGATTGTTCTTGTCCCTCTCCAGATACTCCCTGTCAATCAGGCTTTCGATCCTTTTCTTCAAATCAGCTGGTTTTATTGGAAACTTTAGCTGTTCACAAAAGAGGAAAAAAAACAATTTCCTGAATCAGTATTAATCCTAATAATCAGACACAGAACAATCTGCATCAGAAGTTCTCTTGTACAAAACATATGGAAGTAATATGTATTTTAGAACATAATCAGTAGTAGCTCCGCAAAGTAGCTTTGCCAATGACCACAACGCTATAACACACCATCAGAAAACCAGGACAATATTCTTGTGCCATGGAACTATTTGAGAATTCAAAGGGACTCCATTTGAATTAAAGAAACTAGAGGTGGTAATGATGTCACCTGTTGGAAGAGTTCAGTAATAAGAAGGGTGTGACTAAGCACTTTCCTAGTCTTCATTATCCTTACAATAGCAGCATCAACCTGCAACGAACCATGCAAACAAGGCAAATATGTTATAAATCATAATGATTCTTAGATGTTTACTACATAGACATCTAAAACTCCTAGGTATCTTGGAGACCTGAACATATAAGATGATATTGGTTGGGCATAACAGGATGCCCAAAAAAGGGGCACCTGCATGTTTGTGAAGTAAAACTAAAGAGGGGAAATTTTGTCGTTCATGAACAATAGCCAGTATAATGCCCAGGCATAAATGTTTTAATGAGTCCTAGGAAGTTTCATCTAAAATGAGGACTTAAAGAGAGGGCAAAAGGGGGAAAATGACCTGATATTGACGGTCTTGAAAAACTCTTTCAGTAGTGCTCGTGTTTTCCTCCACTGTCTCCTTTAACTGAATTGCATTCACCTGCATATCGCAATACAAAACCAGTTTGAAAGAGAATCCCATAATCATAATTTTTAGATGACTAAACCCACTTCAGGCAGTAACCGTAGTCAAAGGCCTAAACAATGGTAATCGTAATCAAAACACAAAAGGAAGTTTCAGATTCACTTAATTTGATCGCTAATGTTCTTTAACGAAGAAGGGAAATGGTACCTTTATACGATAAAGAGGAGCTGTAAACCCTTCATTAAAAACAAAAGAGTCATCATCCTCCACATCTCTACCCTTTGGCAACTGTTGCATGTTCAACAAAGTATATCAACATTTGGCAATTAAAATGAGACCCACTTGCCCTTCATCAACAAATGATTACAAACGCACCTTTTGCAGGACACGAACTTTTCCACATGCAAGCGATTGAAGAGTCCTTCTCAGTTCCTTGTCCTCAATACCAGTGGAGTCCTTGATATCTTGAAAGCTTAATTTCTCAGCATCATTGAATAGCATCAGAACAACAGTCTGAAGCACAACCAGGTATGCCGAATTAATCCCAGAAAAATATGTGCCGTACAAGATAGACAACAACAACAAAGCCTGATCAAACTAGTTGAGGTCTACAGCAACAAAAATAAATAATGGTACCTGAAATAGGGAGACAGCCAACTCTTTTTTCCCTTTAGGAAACTCTGCTTTCAAAACACAGTGACCTAATGAATTTTGCCACATTAGACGCCTTCCACTGTATTTGCTTAAATAGAACTCTTTGAAAATATCCTAAAGGAAGAATATAGGAAAGGAAAGGACCATGTGAGTAAATCGCTCAAAGTATCACGGAAACTAATAGTTAAAAGGGCATTAATGCTCATATGGAACCTGGTAGACGTTCAATTCATGGGGAAGTCTAACATCCATGGGTGGATATGTGGGCCAGTACCTAAGTTTATCCAACAATTCCAATTAGATTCCCTGGAAAAAAGACATTGACAATAACAGATAAGAAAGAGAAAACACAAAGTTTACCCAGTTGTCAAAACATGAACACTCATCTCAATCCCCGATGGGAGTTTTGTCCTCGCCTGGGATGACTGTTTGAAGGACTCATTTATTTCTTTTGATAATTCAATGTCCTGAATCAGAAAAAAAAAAACATGGTTATGAAATGCTATACATAAAAGCTATAGTTGTTCGTGAAATTTGTAAGATCATTGATATTCATTTGAGATAAAGTAGTTATACAAACTATAAAACCCAAGCACATGATCAATATATGGACTTTTATCAAAGGAAGATGCCAAATCCTTATTAACTCAGCATGTTTAAAATAAATTTAAATGTGTGATAGGTCATTTGATATGTTTGTAACACAAATGCTTAATCGAAAGGGGAAAAGTGAAAACTACTATATGATCTATTATGTGAATTGCTGATATGCCATAGATCCTAGTCGTACACAAATATGTATAAACTCTAAACTAGAAGAAGAGTCAAAATCAATATTGCTTATTGCCTTCACATATTAGAATTGAACAAATTTATAAAGCAGTAACACTTATTATGGCCGGAAAGGAATTTATAATTCAAAGCCAAGTTCGACCTTATTGATGAATCTTGGATGTAACCCAAAATTTCTTGCCAGGTTCAAATTCCAGTTAATTTCCAAGCAAAAGAAATGACAAAGGAAAAACTAAGTATAGATGATTTCCATCCAGACCATGATAATCACACGAGTTCACAATTTAAATTAAATTGAAGTCATAAATTGATTCAAAGATGCATACCTTAAACATTCCTTCCAGTTTGTTTGTGAACTGGCTGCCACACTCCGTCTTCAACTGTATTAACGAAAGAAAACTGTTAGAATCAATAAAAATTAAGTAATGAAACGTCTGATTATAATCAGATGTTACATGGAAAAGAAAAACCCTAACCTTTGAGATCATAGATTTCTCTGCATCAATAGAAGCACTTTTTCCTAATAGCAGTCTTTTTGCAAGATCTTTCTTATAGAATGCCTCAAACACATCCTTGCCCTTTAACAACAAAATGTCAAGTAATCTTGCCAGTCTCAGTATTGAAGAGAAAGGTCAGTGCAAGAGAATGATAGCACCACAAACAAAAAATACAGGAAACAAGGTGCAGTGCATGTTTGGTTTTTCGTTAGGACAATATGGCTCGCGTTCCAATAATATAAATGGTTATGATTTGTTCAACACAAATTTCAACCGCGTTCAATGAACGCAACAATTTCCTGCTTCTAGTGAAAGTATTTTCACCTTGAGGCAAATGTAAACCAAACACACATTATCGTTACTACTCCACCAATGAAACATTGAATATACCTGAATGAACCTGAATAGAACCAGGACTTTATCAAGTGTACCCTCCAACTCTTCTTCTGAAGTACCCTTATTACCTGCACGGAGCTTCTCATCCAAAAACTTGGCAATCAACTCTGCAGGTCGGTTCTGCCACAGAATAAAAATAGGATAACAGTCAGCTGATTGCAAATAACATGCATAATAAATCCCACATAAGTGTAAAAATAATGGTAATAATTAAGACTTAAGTTGAAGACCAAAATGCAAACATATTAGCTATTTCACTAGTTCTGTGATGAAAAAAATATCTAAGATGATAAATCGACAACTGGCAAAGATACTAAATAACGAGAAGGGAAAATATGTTTTTAGTTCCTAAACTTTGTAAAAAATTCGTTAGACCCTCACATTCAAAACACATGCATTTAGTCCCTCATCTTTGGATATGTTCGTTTTGGTCCCTAATTGCAAATATTTTAGTCCCTCATATTTTGCAAAAATCCATTTTTAGTCCCTCAAATAGGTGCCGCAAGGGATTATAAGTAGACAGTTCCAAAGATACAGGACTAAATGCATGTGTTTTGAACATGAGGGACTGAAAATTCAGGGACTAAAAACATATTTAACCCTAACAAGAATCATAATGGCCAACATGGAACTTTGAATTTGAATCTTAAATCATTTGGTATCGCCAACTGAATCAATTTTATCAGATTTTTTTTTTAATTTTACAAAACCAAATGTTAGATTCAAAATTCTTAATCAGTTATCATATAAATTATTTATATGAAGTTTCACATTAATCTGAAACCATTTTGTACTCTATTAATATACTAAGAGATTAACATAATATATAATTTCATAAATATACAAAAGCAACAATCATGTGATTAATTTCTTATTGTTGCTAATTTTGATGAAATTAATTAAGATAGTTTACAGTTTATATTATGATTTAAAAGTATTTAAGGGATGTTGGGAAGGAGAATGCTATGGGTTGCTGCATGACCATAGATGAAGGAGCGTTTTCCTGAAATCCTGAGAAGAACAAGTATTAATTGATTCTTTTTCATCCTAATCCACATTCATCTCTAATCCATGTCATAAATAAAACCAATATTTTCCTTGGTTCATTTTCTAATCTCTGAACCAATATCTATCAGAATCATAGTATTGTATTTCTAGCTTCTCTCTAGTGCTTGCCTCATGGAAGTTTCTAATGAATTTCTATTACCAACGTGCAAAGAAAATTGAAAGCCTTAAGTTTCTTGAGATATTTTTTATCGTTTTTCTCTCTTTTTAGAGAATTTCTCATCCTCCACTTCTCAATGGCTTTACTTTTTCTAATATTTTCTGTTTGTAGGGGGGTTTCTCCTCCCAGATGTACATGCTCTCCTTCCTGTTAATGTATGCTTTCATTAATAAATGTATTATATTGACTGCTAAGCTGCCATAATATTTAGAAAACACGGAAAGGAATTCAATGGCCTATAAAGTATTTTAGCTATAACAATCTTCACAACACGGTATTTATCATCATCAGCTTCCAATTTTATGATGAGGATATAGAAGGCATAATTATGATAACAAGAGGATAATACTGTTGGCCTTCTCAAGCTACTAGCCTACTATCTTACAGGTTTGGCAATTCATGTCAGTGCAAAGCTTCAAATTAGAAAGTTGGAATTGCAACTACAGAAGTAATTTAGTTAAACATCAGTCATCAGAGAAGCCAAGCAAACTCAATTATCTTTGACAGCACCTGAGAAAGATGACTTTGACGAAAATAGCCTGAGAGATAGCTCTCAGCATGTTAAATTTATATAAAAGTGTTTGTATAGAATCACATAATTAGAGGAATGAATCTCCTAATTACACCAACGATTTCTGAATAGTCATAAAAATATAATCAAGGAGATTATAGAAACCATAATCAAGGAAATCACAAATTACAATGGTTTGTGACTACACAGAATCATAGCAAATAAGAATTATTTTTCCCATCAATTTTATGTTGAGATATTTCCAGAAGAATGGCTGGAGTTTACTAATTTCTATCTTGAAATCTTGAAATATTTATAAATTCTCAGTATGGAAACTAACCAACAAAAACTATGGAAATAACATCAGAAAATAGGAATTACCTGACGAAGATTGATAAGATGTTCAAATGCATCTTTAATGGTGTTACAGAATGCTTCATTCTTGAAAAAGCTTTCTTCCCATGTTTTATCAAGAGATGCCTTAAATTCCAGAAGGGATGAAACCATATCTTTATCTTTCTCGTCATCCATAACAATACCCTGCCCAGTCCTCCTGATGTATGAACTAAGGGCTTGTCTCAGTGACTCAAGGGCATTGACTCTTGAAAAGAGTGAGTACATTCTCTGAAGGTCTTCAATACGATTACCATCCATAAGCATAGAGAAGCCCTATAACAGGAAATAAAATTGAATCAATGGGGAAAATTCGAAGAAAAGAAATCAACAAAGCAAAATCCATAAGTAGGTGGTATTATAACCTTATCAAGAATGGCAGGTATATGACGTTCAAGAAGTTGCTTTTCTGCTGTCGCTATTAATGGCTTCCTAGTACTTGCATCCAAGTATATCAAACATCTTTCATGTTCCTCTTGCAATCTTGTCTGCAAAAAATGGTACCCAACAATTTCCTACAGTAAGCACAGAATGTGTGGGGCATGGAAAGAATCGAATACACAGAGATAACTTATATTGTCGGAATGTCAGATAAGAGTAAGACTCTGACATGGCATGACATGACATGGTCCATTTATTACAGAATTACCAAAAATATAACTAAAGCTAAGAAGATATTGCAATAACAAGGGGATAAGGAAAAGGAAGCACCTCCACATGCTTCAAGTAATCTGGAACATCTGATTGCTGCATGAATTTCATACCTTCAGCAGCATAAAATTCAGACGTGCACTCAAGGAATGGCTTCTCAAAGCTTTCTGCATAAATTCCCAGAGCAGTAAACATCTTCAAAAGATGGTTTAGAAGAGTTCTATCCACTGCTTCACCTAATCTGAAAACCAAGGCATAAAAGTGAAAAATATAAGGAACAGGAAAGATAGATCAGCCAGCCCCTTTCTATATTAAGCTTTAAGAGAGAAAATTTAATGCCCAAAATGAAGGTGTCACCCATTTAACTAGACTTCTATTGGGTCATATCATAGTCATTTCAATATTATGGAAGCAATAAGTCTACTCTACCCTCTAACCTCATACACATCCTTAGATTGAGAATTTGAGATCATTCAAGCCACTACTGTTCACTAAATTAGGCTTTGTATCTCACCACCAACAATGTTTCTAATCCAAAAATATTATATATAACAACAGTAAAACCACATGCTCACTTGTCAGTTTCATACGCACGCAGACCAGGCAAGCTTCAATGTCTAACAAAAGTAACCACATTTAGATAAAGTACAATAATATTTCTTTTTCTCATGTATTCACTTTTCCTAACACTTTCCTAATATGTATTCCAAGACTGAATGAGAAAATTAAGTTTCAATAAGAAAACAAACCCTTATAGTTTATGTAACAAATGAAAAAGATGAAAATAAAACCCAACTCTTTGCATACTCCACATCTAAAAAGCTGAAGAAGATTAAAACAAGGAAAATATGAAGTGATTACGTAAGTCACTACAAAATTGTTGTCAGCAATACAAATTCTGATGTGATAAAACAATATCTGCAGACTGACAAAATTCCAATCCCAAAAATAAAAATTAGTTGCAAGCAGTAAATTCCAATGATATATTTGTTGGATAATAAAATGATAAAAAGTAACCTTAAAGTTAAAGGTGGTGGGGGAACGGGTGGCAATAGTAGTAACTGACTGGTCAACGGATTATTTTGCAGACAATCTCTAGACTATTTCTTTGAGGAGCAGGGAGATCATTAAAAAAATGAATAAAATAATAATAAAAATAAAAGAAAAAACCTAGGAACAAATTCATCCATGACAATAAGAATCACATTATAACCCACTCCATACCTCTTCCAATCTTACACTTTTATGGGCAAGTGACTGTCTCTTGCTTTTAGGAATAAAAAGTAGAAACAGCAGTTACCCTAGGTCATTTTACTAACCTAACAACTATTCGGCCATTCCCCTGGTATTGTATACAGATTCAAATAGCATCCCACAAACAAAACATGCTGATTTATATTCTTCCTCTTTAATCAAATGCAAAAATCTCAGGAAGACACCATTCAATCTTAGTTCAACATATCTTACAATTATAAACAAAGAGATAGAGAACTGTAAAGAAAGGGGAATGTGTTTATCTAAACCTGACCGTGAGGCTTGAATAAAAATCAAATCAGTAATTTTGGTTTCAAGAATGATACACAGCCTGTCTGGTTAAGATCTTGGGAGCATCAAAACTGGGGTTTCACGCACTACTAGGCCCTTTATATAAGCTCTAAAACTTTTAGCTTCCACTCAAATTGATTTGGAACACTTAACCAAAAGGGCTAATAATCATCATCAATACAAACATATTCTGCAAGAGTGCATTTCATTAAATACCAAAAAATGAAAAGGAATGGGGGCAGAAACATAGAAACCTATATGAAGTCAGGGAGGAGAGAACAGTCAACTTCTCCCTCCCTCCCCCCCCCCCCCCCCAAAAAAAAGGTATACCAGTCACTTACAAAGCAGAGATCACAAAATATGGATGACTTACCTTTCACTTTCAATCATCCGTAGAAGACCAGTAACAGTTTTGTGCTCTACTTCAGGAGACAATGAAAGATGTTTGCGAAAAAGTTGCAAGCCCATGTCCCATAATGACCGTACATTTGTTGTTTGCTTTACATACGTCCTATCCAGATACAAGGCTATACCGCGAATCATCAACATCTGATCACAAAGATCCTGCCAACATCTCTCAACTAGAGAAAGAAAAACAACCAAGTCTGGGCTTTGGCCAACCAAAGACTGCAGTGCTGCAGATATGTGTGCTTCACACTCCTTTTCAATCCGTTGATAAAGATTTCCACCCATTTTATACAGGCAAAGATCACTTACAGCCTGTGGATATTATGAGTTCGGCATAATGCACGATAAATATACACAGTACTAAATTAACCGCGTCATTATATTACAAAAATAATAATAATAACAGTAGTAGTAGTAGTAATAAGAGAATTCCTATGATTACCTGATAAAGCTTCTCCAAGTCACAAGTGTCAGGCTGCTTCAAAAATATAGCACAAATAGCAGACTTTAATTTGGCCCATGTGTCTTCCTCAAAATTAGTGGGCAATGTTGGTTTAGCTTCAAAAGAAAAACAGGAAAGACAGAAAGAAATTTAGAACTACAAGTCATCCTCCTCATAAGCTAAATTTGATATCATTTATATGATACTGCTACTTCAATGGATTTTCAAAATACATGAAACTACAAATATATTACAAATAAGTAAAATAAAATTGCAGTGCTGCCCAGTTATATAGGCACATCAACATGATCATAGACAGACACAAGATATTTAAAGTTTCATGCACAGAAGTGACAGAACCTAAATGGAAGTGATCAAAAGACATCCTAAAATTATAGTATTATATAAAATCGTATGAGAGCTTAAGTTAAGCCCAACCCTACAATCACTATGTTGGAGATATTACTAATTTAATATGCTATGTTGCCAACAACAAACTGTACATAGCCACAAGTGCAATATATCAGAAGAAGACAAACAATGGATGTCAAGAACAGTTTGCACAAACCAGATTATCATTATTTCGCATAATAAGCCTTTTCAATATTTACAATCACATGTTTCACAGGATTCTTTCAGTAGAATCTTTAAAACTGAATTTGTCTGCAAAAATAGAAAACATATAGTCTTGCAGTAAGAACTGTTTGGCTCCACTTAGGGTTCAAATTTGAACCAGGGGATGGGTAACTCTAACTGACTAGTAATGAGTGACCACGAAGCACAAAAATAGTTTTATAACAACTTAAAATAAAACTTCATAGATAATGACTCGGTAAACATAATCTTGGGCACTCTGGAGGTAAGATGATTAACTCAGAACCAATAAAAAGGGACCAGTTCACGACACAGAACAGTAGGTGAGTGTTTTTTGCAGCTATACAGAAAGAAAGTGAGTGTTCTGAAATTGTGTTTTACTTTCTGAAGCTCAATAGGACTAGAACGAATGAAGAACTTCAAGAAGTAGTAGAGTAGCAAATTACAGATCAATGAACAAAATTGAAGTTCTCGCATCTAATACAGACACAAAGAGGTAATAATAGTGAGGAAAGAAAAGACACTGGATCGAATTGAAGAAAGGGGAAAGGTGATAATAGTGAATCGGAGACAAAACCCTCGGGAAATTGGAAGGTTTAATAAGGAGTTGAAGAAGCGAGAGAGAAAGAGGTGGGAAGAACCTTTGTGGAGCTTGATGAGGAGCTTCTTAGCGGGCTGAGGAAGAGTGGCTTTCTTCCGGGAGAGATTGGCGGCCATGAGGGAGCGGTCGTCGTCGAGGGGCATAGAGGAGTCGTCGGAGGGGGGACGGAGGGCCGGGGACTTAGCCTTTTTCATAGGGGAAGAGGATGCGGCGGCGGCGGCTGCGGCGGTGGCTGGCCGTTTGGTGGGGAGAGACATCAAATGAAACTCATCAAAACACCATTTTGTGTCCTGAGAATTGTGATGTAAGAGAAAGGAACACAACCAGCTCGGGTCTTGGACAAGCAAACGGATTATTCAGATTTGCGATGGAAAATGGAAAACACGAGCCCCTCCCTCTTTCTTTTTGCCCTTTTTTCTTTATTTTAGTTTTTTTTTTTTGTTAGGGGGAGAAGGGGGTTGGATCAAACCAAAAACTAATGCTGAACGACTGATTAGGCCCTCTTCCGGATATATCTAGCATGTACTAGTACTATTGGTCCATTCATTTTTAACTACTTACTTCAAAAGTTAAATACGTATACTAAAAAAGAGTTCAAATATGTTTGTGATTTTTTTAGATATTAAAATTATTTTTATTTGGTCTTTTTAAAATAAATATTTGTTTTTTTGTTTGGTCTTTTTATTAGTAGGAACAAATCAATTTTTTATAAAAATTAAGTGCAAATAAATCAATTATTTTGCAGAGACCAAATAAGAACTTTTATTTAAGTGATCAAATGAAACAATTTTAATATTTAGAATGACCATAAACATGTTTTAAGCTTAACAAATTTAATTACTATTTTGGTTTTTATTAAAATAATTCTTAAATTTTTCGTAATATTTTTTATCTATTATTATTTATTAGTTACATAGTAAAACGTTAATTAATATTCTAATTATATACATAGATAAACTTAATAAAAAGTTCAATTAATAAAGTTTAATTAATGGCGCCTTGAAATATAAATACACGATTAAATAGAAATAATTTATTATCTTAAAGTAGATACATGAAAAGACTTAAAATAATTTGTATACAGATGTATGGTAAAAGTAGTTAATTAATTAGTTTATAGTTATTAAATAATTTGAAAGAAAAATGTTATAATAATTACATGTAATAAATAATTTAATAATAAAATAAAAATAAATTATCTAAAACTATATTTTTCTAAGTTATAACTTACTTCAAATAACTTTTTACAAGCTTTTAACTATAATTATGTAGTTATCAAACATCTCTATAGTGCAATAAAAAATAAACTATAAATTTATAACTAAACTACAAGTTAGTGTTATGATATCAAATACACTCGATCTCAAAAGAGGATCTTATATAAATAATCAACATATTTTTCTCTATTAATTTTTATAGAAAAAGATTAGAGATAAGTATCAGTTCCTAATCTGAATTGTAAACTTGTAATCTCTCTTGTTCTAATACACATTTTAAGAAATTTACCGTTAATTTTTTATAAAATATTTTATGTTTTGCTTAGTAGTTCTTATGAACTATAGAATTTTTTTATTTGCTCTCATTAAGTGCATTAATTAATTAATTAATTATACTCTTTATTTATGATTAGTTCACATATTATTTAAAAGGTTTTTAAGTTGCTATGTCATATGGAATAATTTGTTTACAATATTAATAAAACTAACTATAAGCTTTATTATTTTTTCCGTATACATGCATGTGTCAAGCAAGTGTCATTGACTCATTTCATCATTTAAATGGATTTTTTTAGAAAAAAAAAATTACATTACTATTTTTTTTTAGTAAAATAAGTTAGTACATTATTATGAACGTCTTTTCTAAGATTTTGTTTTTCAAACAATATTTGTCAATCCATCTAAAACATCATACCCATACAAAGACTATAACAACTCTCAACATAATTATTAATAATGACTACAAATAAGTTTTTTTACTTGATATGTTCGATAGATAAATTTTATTTATTTGAAACAAATAACCATGAATTACTTCAAAATTTCCTATTGTGAATATGGTGCTAGAAAGGCAGAAATTAAGATAACCACACTTTATGCGCGTGTTTAGAAACAAAATAAACTAAATTAAATTAAACATAATTCTATTACATATTTTTTTATGCGCGTGTTTAGAAACAAAATAAACTAAATTAAATTAAACATAATTCTATTATATATTTTTTTTAGTTGTGTTGCGATATTGAAATGAATCTATATTTTAACACATTTAAACACGGAGCTAAACACAAAGTAAAATAATAATGTTATATTATTTAATATAATTTTAACACATACTATATAAGTTAAACTTGGTACTAAAATAATGATACTAAAAAAGATTGTAAAAATTAATATAAAAACAAAAAATATCCTATATTATAAAATTGAGTTATTTTTTTCTTTTCGCTTCTAAATGAGCATTGCTATTCCATCTGTATTACGTGACACTTTTTAAATATCATTCTTCTTAACAATGTTTTTAAATTCAAATCTCTTCAAATTATATATCAACTTGTTTGCATAAGAAATTTTAAAATTCAATTGATACAACAACAAAAAATATAATGCATCAGTATATTGTAAGTTGAGTACTTTTTTTAATAATATATATCAGTAGTCATTTATTAAAATTGCACAACCACTTGTTTTCTCAATTGCTTATGAGCTAGGTATTTTCTTCTGCGTTGAAATTTAATTTATTTTCATTTTGCAATGGTTGAAGTAGATCGCCCCATATTCCCCAAACCCCAACTATGGTTGAAGTCTTCAAGATGTGCATGTATTTTTCTTTCTCACTTCGACACCGTTGGGCTGAAATAGTTTATTTTTTTGTCAAATATTTGAATTTCCAGACCAAAAATATATTTGAAGTTTTTTTTTTTTTTTGTCTCGGAAGTAGCTTGGAATGATATATATTGTTAACCCAATGGGCCAATGTGGGCATGAAGAAAATGGGTTACTTCTATAATTTAGAGTAGAGGCTGAGATTGATATCATCCAAGTTTGGAACAAGATTACTCTATTTCGGATATTAGCATTTGGAGTAATGTTTTCAAACAGTGTTGTCTGTAAAATAAAAGTAATTTTTTTTAATTTTTTACTCTTTTACGGATGACACAATTTCGAATACTAATGTTCAGAAAAATAGTGATTCAGATTCTAACTTGGATGATGGTGTTATTAATTTGTGCAAAAATAAATGCAGTGATTAGTGATGGGTGGATATATCTCGACCAAAAAATGGTAGATAAATAATATGAGAAATAGTATTCCAAAAAAAAAAAAATAGCATTCCAATAAAAAGACGAATATCTCCTCGCCTTTCGTTATATACTAACATTCATAAAGAAAATAAATACTATAAATAAATTATAGTGTATACATCCTTATTTGTGTTTACAATAATTAAGGGATGAACAAATTTATTCTAAATAAGTCGTACAACCACAAAATGAATTGATCTTTAAACTTGGAAAGGATCTAAGTATACTGTCACTCTTATTAAATTTCTTTTAATAATATTCACTTTTTTTTATTTGATTAATAAAGAACAAAAATATCATCTAAATTAGAAGTTTTTTAAATAACTGAATAAGAGTCACAATACATACATTAATAAAGACTCCCTTGAGCTTGAACCAGAATATGTTAATGTTGTTCTCTACTTGTTTTTCTCTAGAGATCACTTGCATATCTTAGGAAACGACGTCACTTTGATTTTTTTATTTTTTTATTTTTTTATTTTTTTAAAACGTGGTCCATTGCCCATTGGGTTTGTTTAACTAAATTTTTTTCTACAAGATAAAGGTACGGGCTTCCAGATTTTCATTCATAATCATATAATCAAGCTTAAGCCGAATGATTATGACTCATTATTATTATTTGGATTTTGATAAACAATATTTTATAACACCTGTTAAGATTACTAAATTAAAAAAAAAATTATAGGCATATATTATTCAGTCCCTTGAAAAAAAAATATTTTTTAACAAATTTTTATTATATTTAATTTCTTAAAAAAATACACTTAAAATATTTGTTAATACTATTAATATAGTGAATTTTAGAGTAGTCCATTTTGTACTGGACTGTGGTATGCCAGGAAAAAAATAATGTTCGAATGCAGATGAAAGTTATGGAGCATAATAAAAAGACAACTTATAATTAACATATATTTAATAATCGGTCCTTTTTTTTACACCTTAATTTAATGATATTTACATAATTTCCCTTTCTTCATGAAATTGGTCCTAGGGTTCCTTCACATTTTCTCCCTCTTACATTGTTGTCCTGTTTCTGCGGCTGACAATCACCTTCACCCCATTGCCGTCTTCGTGAAGCTCATCACCGTAAACCATATGTCCTTCTCCATGGCCACCATCGTCGCCGTTAGCGGTTATGTCGTCGCCTTCAAAATTAGTAATATTTCAAATGTGAGACCCATGATGCTCGAGGTGCAATTGCTCTTTCTGGGCTGAAGTAGCAATGAAAGATTCAATAGATCTGGAAGCTATGAACGAAGCAGGGAAAGTTTCATTTTGGGCTAGATTCATCACTCGATGTTAGATTGTGATTTTATGCGCGTTTTTGGATTTTTTTTCTTGTGCTTTTTCTTTAGACTATGTTTTGCAGTTCACAACGAAATTAATCTTTAGTTGAAATTTTAATTATCAGATCCATGGACTAACTTTCTAGATCTATGCATTTCTGTTGATGGGATTTGTGTTTTTTTTAAGCAATTCGGGTCTCATTTATGAGTCTACATTTTTTTTTGTGGATCTTGATGGAACTTTTTGGAACAAGGTGACGTTGGAAGTCTTTGTGACATTTGAGTCGGTAAATATTGGAACAAGGTACTCTAAATGCAAGAGATTTAGTTCAAGTGAATTAGAAACTTTGATACTTCGGTGTTGTGTTTGGTAAATATTCAAGTGATTTAGTTCAAGTGAATTAGAAACTTTGATACTTCAAGTGACATTTGAGTCGGTAAAATCGAAGGTTTATGCTAGTTTCTGAAAATTTTCCCTTCATCTTTGATACTTCGCTGTTGTGTTTGGGATTGCTTAGCGCTAGTGTTATTAAACCCGGGTCAACTCGGCCGGTTCAACCGATTGACCCGTGAACTGGTCATAGGACTGATCCGGTTCGTCTATCAGACCGAATATGCAATCAACCCGGCCGGTTTTGAGGGGTTGGGCGAGTCTGAGAAAGTGTAGAAATGGGATTCGAACCCCACACCTTAAGTTTAATAAAGGGGCAGCATATTACTGGGCCACAAACCAAGTACTGGTACAAGTTCAAAAATCAATAATTATATTATATAATAACGAAACTTTTAAATTTAAAATTCTTCTATATTTATAATATAAATACCAATAATAATATTCATATACTATTTAAAAATATTTCATATATGTGATTCAATTTTAAAATATTGATATGCTTTAATTATTTAATCAATAATATAAAATTTGGTTTGTAAATTTTGTTTAAAGTTACAAATTTAATATAATATTTTTTTTATACTCTCTAAATTTGACTTATCAAGTATAAACATGAAATTAATTTGTTGGTTAATATTTTAGAAATTTTGTTTAGGTTTGATTTGAACATATAAAATTTAAAGTATAAATATGAAGTTCTTTATATATATTTTTAATTTAATATAAATATCCAAGTTAACATTGACTCCCGAGTCAACCTGAGTCGACCCAGTACCTCGACCGAATCAATTACTGACCCGAGTCTGATAACACTGATTAGCGTAGTCAATAAGTCAGATCCGATGGTTGCGGAGTGAAGGAAGGTTGCGGTGGCATCCATGGCCGAAGGTGGTGGTAGCAATAACAGATGAAAATTATTTAGATTTTCATACCTGGATTTTTGTTTTCGTATTCACATTTTATTTCATTTGTTTTGAAGCTTTGTAGATTTGTAATGTTTAGATTTTCATTTCCATGTGAGTCCAGATACATAGGGGTATTCAAAACTGAACCAAACCGTCCCAAACCGATCAAACCGGACCAAAAAATCGACAACCAAAAAAAAAGAAAAAAACGAATTTTTTTATTGGTTCAATTCGATTTCCGGTTCTACTAAAAAAACTGAACCAAACCGAACCAAATATATTATTATACTTATATATTATTATATTTATATAATATTAAATTATTAATTTTAAAATTATAACCCTAACATAGTAACTTAGAAAGAACGCAGAAGTGCAGAACGCTCCTCTTCTCTCTCGCTCTTGTGCTGCCGCCGCTGTGAATGCAAAGTGCAAGACTGTGAGGTCTTCTCCTCTAGTCCTCTCCATGCGACCTTCTCCTCCACCACCACTATGACTCCGTGATCTCGCTTTCTCCTCCTCCACCACCGTGACCTCGCATTCTCCACCGCCACCAACCCGTGTCACTCTCGTTCTCCTCCGCCACCACCGAGAGGGCGTTCTCCTCCGCCACGGTGCCACCACTGAGACCCTAACGTAGTTACGTTCTCCGCCACCAACGTGTTCTAGTTCGTTTTTAGTTTTGTTTGGTTTTGATTCTTGTTTTTAGTTTCATTTGGTTTTGATTCTTGTTTCTAATTTTGTTTTTAGTTTCCTGTTGTTCTGATTCTTGTTTTTAATCTTGTTTTTAGTTTCTTTCTATTCTGATTCTTGTTTTTATTTGGTTTGGTTCTAATTCTTATTTCTAATTTCGTTTTTAGTTTCTCTTCGTTCTGATTCTTGTTTCTAATTTCGTTTATAGTTTCCTTTTGGTTTGATTCTTATTTTTATTTTCCTTTGGTTATGATTCTTGTTTCTAAACTGAGTCTTGGTTCTGATTTAGTCTGCCTTTAGGGTTCAAGTACTATTCAAGCTCTTAGTCATTTGGTTGTTGGTCTCTGCCTTTGGAGTTTGAACACATTTCTTATTTACTTGTAATTTTAATTTGTAAAAAAAAAATTAAAACCAAAAACCAAACCAATCCAAACCGAATTTAATCGGATTGGTTTGGTTCGGATTGCCTCATGAAAACCAACCGAACCAAACCAAACCGAACAAGAGTAAATCGATTGGTTCTGATTGTGCCCCCCAAACCAAACCGGACCGTGAACACCCCTACGAATATATTTCTCCAATGAAAAAGGATTTGGTTTTTTATTACTCTGCTGTTAAGAAATTTGGGTGACTAAGAAATGGAAATTGAATGATGTGTGCAAAGAAGGAAATTAGTAGATTTTCATTTGAATGTTCTAGAGTTTTCTTAATGATTGATATAGATGTGAATAACAAATGTTAATATTAGTCTTAATTTGTTAATATAAATGTTAATATGTTACGTTTAATCTCAGCTGTCTATATTTTAGTTCTATATCAGATGGATCATAAAATAGGTAAATACTAGTCTGAATTACATGGGATCAAGTTTTTTTTAAAATGGTGCATTGTACACCATTTAGCCTTCCCCACCATAGATATGACTCTATTAGTATATCCATAAAGTAAAAACGTAACATAGCAAATTTTGTCATAAACATACATGAATAGAATCTTAAGCAAATAGCCGATTTTCCATGCCATGTGAGAGAAGTACTCCAGCGATTTCATATTATAAGACTTTTTTTGAACATCTTTAGTATTTCATAATATTAGTAAGATCCTATACAAATATTTAGGAGTATTTATAATTTTTTGTCCATGTCAATCATTTATAATTAATAAACGTTTTTTGAATTATAGTAGAATGCAAAAAATACAATAATAAAAGAGAATGAAGATAGATTTAAAATATTATATCCTCTTAGAGAAATATTATATTCTCTTACTAAATTCTCTCACAAATCTTTAACTTAATAGTTTTTTTAAATAATAAATAGCAATTGTTAAAATTAAATAGATCAGAAAATTTGTAAAAAAATTTAATAAAAAAATTTACTCTCTATATCCTTATTACAAAACCCTTTTCAGACATTATTAATGATAGTTAATTATTATTTTTACACATTTTATTAATAAACACAATTATATTTTTAAATCCTTACCAAATACCCGAGGGAGTAACATTTTTCCTCCTAATAAGTATAGTAGTACTCAGTAGTATGAATTTTGACTATGCATGTTCTAAACTGCGTGCTATTTGACTTTGACGATATCCTCTAAACTTTCCATTGACCAGTCTTCTTAGACTGCATTTCTCACTCACACAAACAAACAAGTGTCAACCTCATCCTTTAATTTTCCCAGTCAAAGCCCCACTCTAATTGAAAAATATGCATTTATTTGAACTTAAAGTGAAAAAAGTTACGTTGATCAAATGTATTTATTTTGTTCAAAGGTGAACGGAGTAATAAATATGGCAATTAATTTTCATTTAATATAGTATTTTTAAAAGACTATGGTACTAAGTTTGACTGGCAGGCATATAGTACTAGTAAGACCGAGGCATATATATATATATATATATATATATATATATATATATAGTATTTATGTTGTTGCATTCCTGGAATTGAATTGAAGAAGAAAAGGAAATTAAAAATGACGAGTAAAGCTCCGAAGATAGTGAAAATTGAAACACAGTATGTGAAGACTGATGCTACTAACTTCAGAAACGTTGTTCAGAGCTTGACGGGGAACAATTCAGACAAGAAGAACAAACCAAATCCAAATTCAAATTCAAATCCAAAAGGAGGAGGAGGAGGAGCAAATAATAATTGGAGATGATGATGAAACAGAGTTCCCTTCCTTCGACAATATGGACCACATTCCATGATCATCATAGAAATCGCCACCATTTCTGTATCATCCATCTCTCTTTTTTCTTTTTCTGTTTTTCATTGTAACCGTTAACATAGAAAACAATTGGAGATGATGATGATATTACAGAGAAATGAAAAATATCTTTACTCCTTCATACGGTTTTGTTATAAATATGTCTGAGATTGAGTTTATCAAGCGTTGAATTTAAAGAAGGGATCCGTTTATTATAAAATAAAAAATAAAAAAAATTAAAGAAGGGATGGATATTAAATTATAATCACAAATGAATGTGGGAGTACATCACAAATGAATGTGTTATCAGTGATATGGCTCTAGGTGATACTGAATACCATAGTTAAGGTATCGTCTGCTTTAACTTTTATGTTGAATTTTATAATTTTGTCTTGAAAAAGGCACTTTAATGGATTGAGAAGGAGGATCATGACTTATGAAACTTATGAAATGTCTGTTATCTTAATTACTATCTGATATAAAATTTGAACATGACCTAAAACAAGAGCAAATTTAGGGGCTGTTTGGTTTTTGCATTTTTATTTTTTGTTTCTTGTTTTCTAAAATTTTATAAAGAAAAAACTGAAAATGCTGAAAACAGAAATTTTTTGAAAACATGAAACAGACTAAAGACAAAAAATGAAAACAGAAAATAAAAATACATCCTCATTTTCATATATTTACTTAGTGGTGGACTCGTAATATAAATGCTTAGTATAATTTTAAATTATTTAAATTTATTCAAAATATATGGCACTTATCAATTTTTAAAATGATGTTATATCTAGTAAAAAAGCATTTGTAGATTTCTTCCTAGAACAGAATATATTATAATTTGTTGTTCTTTTACAAATATATCCAACATATATAAAATACACATGTTAAAAATGTTAAGCACAGAGGAAAATAACTTCTCATAAGACGAGAAAAATAACTTTTCAAAATTAGTAATTTCGGTTAGCAGTTACAATTAGATGTTTTTAAATAAATTTCATCTTCACGTCTCTGTATACAAAAATGAAGATTTATAATTAATATTTTTATTTTCATAAAAAAAATGGTTAAATTTCCTATAATACAAGGCTGGTTAATTTATTTCAACCTTTTTAATATAATAGCAAGGTCACTCATTTCGTTCTATATCAATATGTGATATGATGAATTACAGTTGATTTCATCTACATTTTTAACTTTTTGCATTAGGAGAAAATCTAATTCAAGTCGAGCATATTTTTGTTTGTGATTGAAAAAACGAGTTTTAGGACCGATTTTGTTAGTTGCAAAAATTATTTGTTTTTGGTAGTGATGACTAATATTGAATGACATATGTATTTTATTTTATTTCTACTTTTCAATTCAAATATTGACAAATTAGACTAAAATATTTGTTATTATTTTGTATTTATAGTGATTTCAGTCTTTTTCTTAAATAATCTTTTAAATGACAACATACATGTTTATAGCTTATTTTAAAGAAATAATCGTTTATTTTTATAAACTATGCTTGATAAGAGAACTTTTTGAAATAAACGATTATTTCTCATGAAATAATCATTTCCAAACATGCTCGTCATTTTAAAGACAATTTTGATTATCAAATCATGAATTGTTCTTATTTTTACAAAATAATCTATGACTAAAGAAATCATACATTTATTATAAGTGGGTGACAGTCTAGGGTTGTAAAAAGGCTAGTCGACCTAACAGAGACCCTTGGCCTGACCTATTTAAAACCTGGTCTGGCCTAGCTTGTTTAATAAAAAGGCTAGGTTCAGGCTTTTTAAAAAGTCTATTTAAATAAAAAGACTAGGTAGATACCTTTAAAAAAATATATTAAGCCTAATAGGTCAGCTTATTATATTTTAATATATATATATTATAAAATTTATAAATATAAATAAAATATTATATTTTTTCAAAAAACAAATATATATATAAAATAAATTTTATAATATGATTATAAATTAGACTTGTTTAGAGGCTTGTTAAAAAGGTCTATTAGCCTATTTAGTGGCTTATTGACATATTTAAGATAGAATTATTGGCGTTTTTAGAGATCTTATTTTAAGACTTTATAGATTTTCAAATAAGTTAGACTTAGCCTAAAAAATGAGTCTATGATAGGCCAATATGTTAGACTTAGCTCCACCAATTATAAAACAGTCATAACCTGTTTAGCCAAAGCCTGATCTGACCTGTTTCCACCGCTATCTAACCGTATATTATCTTACTTTATTGTTGTTATCTTATCTTATAAGGCCTTTTTTTTTTTTAATTATTTGGATCCAAGAAAATAACATGAGATTAAAGGAAAGAGAAAATGAGCGAAATAAAAAGTTATAATTTTTATTTTTAATAGTTAACTTTCGTTTCTTGAATTAAAAAAATAAAATTGTATCATCTTTAATTATGTTTTTTCTTTATTGGTTGAACTGGTTCGTTCACTTACAACATTTGTAGTAAACTTTAGTCAATTATCATTTTTCTTTAATTTGGGAAGTGTGGAGAGTCAAACTCTGCTGATCCAAAGACGAGATCCACTTGACCGATAGCTATGGCCCAAAAAACTTATTAGTCCAGTCGATGGGCCATTGAGCCCAGAGCTCAAATACGTTGCCCAAATTCGGTGTATGAGTCCAAAATCATGGTCCAGCAACTCTATTCATCAGTTATGTTTTTGCTATTCATGACTTCGAAACGGTAGAATAATTATTAATTATTACTCTCTTAAATCTTACTAATTCCAGTGTCTGGAAGACTGTAACAGGTGCCAAATAATTCCTTATATATAATTCAGCTACTAACAAAGTACTATAAACGAAGTTTTAGGCTAAAAATAGAAAAATCTGATGAAATGAATTTGCACCTCTTTCAAGTTTCAACCTTTTTTTCTTCTCCATTCAGATTTCAAAATATTAGGTGAGTGAACAAACACAAAAAGAAAACATAAACATGTGATATGCGTTAAACATGTCATTGAGGAAATTAAACATTAACATGTGACGTGTGTTAAAATTCCCTTTTAGTGTGCATATAGCATTATAACTCATCCCCCATACCCTCCACCCATGCATCCTCTTCTACAAATTGTCTTTTAATACAAAAGTTTGTTCTTTACCAACCAAAAAAAAGAAAAAGAATTAACCACTTTATCAATATTCTCTTTCAATGCATATTCGATCATATTCCATTAGATGCGTGGAGGATGGAGAGAGTAAAAAAAAGACAATATTTAATTAATTATGAAAGAAAAATGGATATATATGGGAAGAGATCAAATAATACCAGTATAACTTACACCAACTCTTACACTGGTTAATAATTATTTATCAATTTTTTTTTTCACAAAACTCACCATTCTTAAATTGAAACTACTTATTATATATATATATATATATACACACATTCATGAGAATAATGACAAGATAGCCGGATTTTTTTTTTTCTCAGTCAAAGAGACCTTTAGAGGCGAAAGCTATATTCTTTTTTTATCTATTTTAGCAGTGAGATCACATGGAAGGCTTGGGGTGACACCATTCAAAGTTAACAAATTAAAAGTGAAAATCTTCTTATACTTCAACTTTCTCATATGTCTGATCTCTTCCGGAACAAATTAAAAGTGAACTCCAAACTAACTAAAGTACCACAAAGATCATGCATGTATGCTTAGAGGTGTTCACGGGTCGTGTCGAGTCTATATGGGGTAAAAATCAGTTTGAATCAAATCAAAATTATTTGGGTTAATTTAATTCAGCTTCGTACAAAAATATTTAAAATTCAAATGAACTAACCTAAATAATAATGAGTTGGTTTGATTAAAATTATTGAGTTGTTCAATTAAAAAAAATGAAAATTTTTATTACATTTTAACTACATCAATTATTCAATAATAATCAATATTACACTAATATGTACCGCTACTAAAAATCTTAAAAACTAACGTGAACTCCCTTAAAAATAATCAGAGAATAAATTATGCATTTCTTTCTATATAATTTTAGGGTGTAAATTGATGTTTAATGATATATGATTGAATATGATTGAATGTGCAACATATTACCACAATTGTGCTGTGCATGAGTGTCACAATTGATTACACTGTGCAGTCTCCTTACATTTGCATGGAATAGGAAATGGATTGAGATAAATTTCATCCACAAGATTATTGCAATATATCTCTAGAAAAGAAGGAGGCAAAATACATTTTCTTAGGGTTATTGTCTGATATTCCAAACAAAATTTTAGTTAGTGGAAGAGAACACAACCACTTGGTTTCATTCCCTTAATTTGACCATCTCTGTTTTGGCCAAACTCTATTCATTTCAAGAAGCAGAGAAATACAGAGAATTAATTAGTTTATAATAATAAATCTATGGATGAACCCAGAAAAAATTAAAGTTCCAACAAACTACCGACCAGACAAGATTTTTTTTTTTTCTATGCAATGACACGCACATTTCCCACTATTTTTTTTTTTCTGATGATTCTTCGGATCTAAAAAATTAAGACATTTCAATTAGAAAATATTGTAGTACGATACCTTCCAACTCATCTACAGGTAGACCCTTCCATTCTGTTCCCCTGCTTTTCAGCTCAAAGTTTTTTGGAAGGTATATATCATTCATAAATAATCAATAATAATAATGTTAAATTATTATCCTTGTCGACATATCCAGTCCAAATGTTCTGCATGTGACTTAGAAATTAAGGATCTAATTCCTTCTAGTAATACTTAATGATACTGTACATATAATATTATTAGAGATCCGAGGTTGTTTGTCTGATCACCTGAACCTTTTGAGTCAATTACAGAGGACTTTAATTTGGTACTACTATATATTAATATATTTTTATTTTTTTGTTAATCCTCATCCTTCTTCATTACGAATGAAAAGTTGGTGCTTTAATTATTAATATTTATTAGGTTCTAATTAAATCTTGTTTGCAGTAGTCATTCTAGACTTTTCAACTTTGTTTCATATCGTAACTCTTCTCAACTTTGTTTCATACGTATATATAACTTTGAAAAGGTAGCTCTCATTTGTTTTGTTTTTTAAAAAAAGAGTGTGTTAACAAAGTTAAATTTCTAGTATACTTTTGTGCAAGATCTCTAAAATTAAACTTAATTAAGTTCAACTTTGACTTTTGTTCAAGTCATTTTAGTCACTTCTTTAAGACTTTTTTTTACTTTTGTAATATAAAACTTTAATACGGTTTAATCAGGTCTAACCTCAATTTATGCTCAAGTCACATGTTTTGAGATTTTTAAGATTTGTGTGTCATATGTACTAGCTTCATCTTAGTTATTCTAGGTATGACGACTACAACCATCTCGCATTCATTCACATAAAGATCTTGTTAATTTTGTCTATGACCATAACTATCAACTCAACAAAGATGAGTAAAGCTCATCATTAAGGAATCCGTTATCAATCAACACGTCTCAATCGAATTCCTTGCCATCGGCGTTGATGACTTGCGATCACTAACAATTAGGCATTGATAACAAATATTCTACTTTCTCCTCCCAAGCGTCAACCCTAGACCCCCTTTATCATTATATAAATACTCTTTTGTTATGATGTTTAGGTGACTATACTCCATTATGAATATCGAGAAATTTTAAGTGAACAATTTTAAAAATTTAAATTACTTAAAATATTCATTTTAAAATATTATAGATGAGAGAACGTTAGCAAGGAGATTATTTTAGCAAATCTTGTGGCAATGGAACATGAATTTAGCAGGAGTATTTTGGATTGAGTAACTTAACAGATTTTGTAGCAATTGAACATAAATTTATTTTCGATATATATGGATCCCTTCTGGTCTAATCCTTGCAAGCTATTCTCTCGGTAAACCAACTAGTAAAGCGTTATTAGATTATTAGACAAATAACAATAATAATAATTTTAAATATTACCTGAGAAATATATTTAATAAGTTTTATAAATTTAAGGCATGTGTATTAATTTTTCTAATTATATGATTTTGAGTGCTAACTTTTTAAATTGTGATTTTAGTATCTCATACAGTTGATTATATGGATTTAATTTAGTTGCGTTGATAGTTAGTTTATGATGGCCACTATTGGTATCACACTGGTTTCTTGGTTCACTATACAAATTATTTTTTTTTTCAAAAAAACCCCAACTCAGAAACTAGTTTATATTTTTCATTAAACCAGAAACTAGTTAAAATGCACCACACACTCCCAATACACCACACACCCGAGACAGATTTTAGTTTCTGTCTCACCTCATTATTGAAAAATCAATCTCTCTCATCTTCATGCTCTCTCTCTCGACGCTGTCATCGACCACCTTTCCCAGCCACCATCGATGGTGGTTCAGGCACCGTAATATGCCAGCAAGATTAGCAGCGATGACGGCGGCAGCGACGACGACGTGTTCTTCATTTTAGTTTAGGGTTTTTTTTTATCGGCCAAACACACATACCCCACATTACTCGGCCAAACACACATACCCCACACTACACTACTCCTAAATCTACCCCTTCGAGAATCGAACCCCTTCCCTCAAGCTCTTAAAGCTTCTCCTTATGCCACTTGAGCTACAAGCTCTTGGCAGTTTAGGGTTTTTTTATTTGTTAAATTTCTTGTTGGTTTCGAATTGTAGTGTGTTTGAAATAAGTTACTTCTCAGGCAAATTCTAGTTTCTATCTCTACATGAGTTTTGTGTTTTAAGATTTCAAATTTTAGTTTCTGTTGCGCTCTAATTCTAATTTTCGATTGTTTTCAAACTCCAATCTCTGTTTCATGTAAATTTCTGAAATTGTAAAATTTGTTTTATTTTGCGGTTATAACATGAATCCTTGTTTATTATATATATTTCTGGTATCTATTTATTATTTGTTAATTTATTAAGTTTTAGTTTAAAATAATGTTCAATCATAGTTTGTGTTTTCTGTTCAAATTCTAGTTTTAATTTCAATTCAAAATCTAGTTTCTGTTTCGTGTCAAACTATAGTTTTTAATGAGTTTCAAATTCTAGTTTCTGAGCGAAAAAACTAGTTTCTGATTACTTTTTGCGGAACATAAATACATATTTCGCTCAGAAACTAGTTTCTGTTTCGAGTGTGGTGTGGTTTTCACTTCAAAATCTCGCTCAAAAACTAGTTTATGAGTGAGGGGTATTTTCAAAAAAAAAAAAATTTAAGTGATAAATCAAAAAATATGTGTGGTGTCAATAGTGGCCATTTTAATTTATTAACAGAAGATATATGAAAGGATAAATTTATTATTAGCCAAAACTACGATTAAGATAGGAAAATAAACAAATTTAAACCTATCAGACAATCTTATTATTAGGTTAAGAATATTTGAATATTAGGTCTAAACGAAAATATTTCTTAGATGTACTACTAAATTGATAGAAGGATATGGCACAAAAATAAACAAAATAAAAAGAAAACAAAAACTTATTCTCAAACAACAAACAAGTTGGTGTGAGACTGTGAGTTATTTATCGTACAACAAAAACAATTCCTTATCCACTAATGAAGACTGCTTTATTTTACGTGCAGTTTTTAGCCAAATTTAATTTTACTAACCAAATATTGCATTTTGGTATGCTTCTTTAACCAATTACGTAATTAGTTGTCTTTTCAAAGAAAAAAGTTACGTTATTCTCTTTGTGTGAATGGATGTGTACTAAACTCTTTTTTTATACACTTATAATAATAATAATAATAAAAACAAAACAAATAATATTGCTTTCGTATTTGTTCCAAAGGAATTAACTTATTAGTATATATATTTATCTTTAAGCCTATATTAATAATATAATAATTAAAAATTGACTTCTCTAAAATAAGTGAGTGTGTAAAATAAAAAAAAATAAGTTATCAACCTTGAATTGAAATAGTTCTAAGTTGTGTGATATTTTAATTCAAATTTACTTTATTTTAAAAGTTTTAGCCTCCCTCGTATATCCTGGCAATTAATTAGTTTATCGAAGTTAATTTGTTTTTAAACGTTTTAAATAAAATAGAATTTTATTTAATATTTTTGTTTTATGATCAAAATTAAACATTCTTTTAGTTGAAAATATAAAATAAACTAAGACATATATATATATATATATATATATATATATTCAAAAATTGGGTAAAATATGTTTTTAGTTTCTATAAAATAAGTTAATTTTATTTTTAGTCCCTATAAAAAGTTGTTGCTTTTAATCTTTATAGTTAAGAAATTTCTAATAACCACTAGGATGACGAAGTATCACGTGTCAATATCACATCAAATGTAAATTTTTATTTAATATTAAAATTAATTATTTTATTAATAATAAAAAATAATCAGAAAAGAAACCAAACAAAACAAAGATTGATTTCTCACTTTTCTTTCCTAATCTCGGTAGTGTGACTTTGCAAACAAAGTTATTTTGTTATTATTCTTTTTATTATTAATGAAATAATTCAAAATTAATATTAATATTAAATACAAAATTCTTTAGATCTGTTGTAGTGTTGACACGTGACATTCTGTCATCCTAGTTAGTACTTAACGGAAATTTCTTAACGGTAGAAACTAAAAGGAACAAATTTTCATTTTATAGGAGTTAAAGTTCAAAAAATAATTTTATAGGGACTAGAAGCAAAGATATCCTATTTTATAAGAACTAAAAATATATTTTGCCCTAAAAAATATAGGAAATGCTATTTCATAAATAAAAAATGGAAATAATATATCAACAACTCATTTTTTTAAGAAAATAAAATAAAATAAATCATCTAACTTTTTCCATTGCTATAAAGTTTATACTATATTTTAGTTGTAAAAGAAGATTTTGCTAGTGTTTGAACTTTCCAAACTGGCCTCTAACTTGAACGTGATGTCCCTAAAATTTGTAATCTTTTAGCACCTCGTTGATTGATGAATGATTAGATACAAAATATATATAAACTAGAATGAAGATGCATATATATATGCATGAATATTCTGTTCTTCAAGACTATTAATTTAATTTCTATAATTGCATTCCGAATAATAATATCGTCGGTGATGATGATTCTATACATTCATTCCTTTTCTTTTCAGGATTTCTGCAAGATCATCTGAATTAAACTATATATTGGAATTTATGAAATGTTGCCTTTTGTTAGAAAGTATTGTTTTTTTTTATATATTTTTTTGTTAGAGTATCTTTAATATGCAATAAGAAATATAGATAAACTACAGTATGATTCTGAATTGAGAATTATCAATTTCGGAACGGCCGTTAGAAAATAAGGAAAGAATTTATAGTTTCTATTAATTTTGCATTACGATTTAAAATTACTGCAAGTGAAATTAATTTTTGGTGTGATAAATGGTAACTACACAAGCACTTAAATAACACTTTCAATAAAACTAATGCATAATAGATGCAGTGTCCCGAAACATCAATAAATAAATTTCCAACACTACATACATTCACGTAAAAGAAAAAAAGGGTCCTATATGGATATGCATGTCATGTTCTTCTTGTTCTTCTTCTAAAGACTAAATGGATGTCTGATGTATTGCTTTTTGTTTGAAAATGAGACATTTTTACATTTACATGGATGGATATGTCATCGTTTATTGCGCAGAAAGGGATCCAATTTGCACAAAATTGCTCTCATGAAAAGGTATCTCCAAGTCAAAAAGGGTCAGATCCAATAGACCTATTACCTTTTCTTTCCCCCCACTTTATCTATACACAGCTACCCTAAGAAGTGGTTTAATAAACAACTATTCAGTTCAGTGCATGTAAAATATATATAGATAAATATATTGAGATGGCGAACAAATCTCTTCAAATAGATTCTTTCGGTGTTTAGGACAAGTTAAGTCGCTATTTTGACAATAATTTTTAAGTGATTTTGAGCTGGCCTAATTTAAGGGAGTGATTCTTGATAAACCATTTGAACTATCTGCATCTACTAATTGGATTCATAGTCTAGACACTTGCATCCTGTTCAGTAAGTGTCAATTCTTTTCACCATTTTATTTATTAAAGAAAAAAGATAGATATATATTAATTTATCATCAAAAATCGACACAATTATAATAAATTAGATTTTTAAGTATGTTCATTAATGATTGAATTTTAATTGTACGAATAAAATCTGTTTTGTGGCAAGAGATTGTATAATAATTAATTTTTGATTTTCAACTAAGAGATATCATTAGTGCAAAAGAAAGATATAAATTAGTTTAAAGTGCTATGATTCATCTTCACCCTATTTTGAGATGCAAAAGTGTATAGGAAGAGATAGAAAAAAAAAAGAGATAGAAGAAAAAAATATTAAAAGTGATGTGATAAAAAAAGGGTTTAAAAAATAAAGGGCAAATAAGATGAAAGAGAAATGAAGTATTGAAGTATAATTATTATAATTTAAATTAATATGGAATCTGTCATCATTAAGATCTACTAAATTTTAGCTAACCTGAAATTTTGGGATCCTAACAATGAGTTGCCTGAAAGGCTCTACTAATATTTAAGCAACTTAGTGGGGATTTTATGTTTGCTTTTGTTTGAAGAAAGTGGCTAAAGGGGTATTGAGGTCAAAAGGAAAAATAATAGGAAGTTGAAGTGGGTTGGAAAGAGACAACCCAGTCCAAAAGAATATCTCTCTCTATATATAAGATATAAGAAAACAATGCCAATTGAAAAAAAAGACCTTCAGGAGGTTAATATCAAATGCAATTCTGCTAAGGCAAGCTAAACCAAATAAACACAAATCCTCTCATTTACCCCTTCTCCTTCTCTGCCTCCAAAATATTCAAACACAAGAAAAGAAAAGAATTCCACTTCTTACAATAATCTCTCTCTTTCTCTCTCTCTCTATATATATATATATCTATTTTCCCTTCCACTTTGGAAACTCTTCAATCTTTGATCACAATGGGAACATTCATTCAAACAGTGGCTTTCCTTGCATTTTTTCTCTCTGCAGGTATCCTGTTTCCTCTGTTACGTTCTGTTTCTCCTCTGTTTCGCTCTGTTTCTCCTCTGTTTTGCTCTGTTTTTTAAAGCATGTATATGTTTTTGCATGCCATTTGGTGGGCTTTGGTTATTTATTTTTAGCTCTAACACATTTTATTGACTGTGAAATCACAGGTATTGGGATTTTTCAAGGCGTTGAATCTTTTGGGATCAACTACGGCCAAGTTGCCAACAATTTGCCGCCACCGGACAAAGTCCTAGAACTACTGAGCACTCTCAACCTCACAAAAACAAGAATCTATGACACAAATCCTCAGATTCTAACTGCTTTTGCTAACTCAAACATTGAAATCATTGTGACGGTTGAAAATGAAATTCTAAGCCAGTTAGATGATCCGCAACAAGCGCGCCAATGGGTTAGCAGCCGCATAATTCCTTACTTACCAAACACAAAGATCACAGGAATTCAAGTTGGAAATGAAGTGTTCACAGATGATGACACAACTCTTATTCAACATCTAGTTCCAGCAGTTGTTAACATTCACAATGCTCTAGCTCAATTAGGCTATTCCAACATCCAAGTTTCAACACCAAGTTCATTAGCAGTTCTTGATGAATCTTACCCTCCTTCAGCTGGTAGTTTCAAGAACGAAATCTCCGGGATAATGTATCAATTTTTGAACTTTTTGTCAAGCACAAAAGCCCCTTTTTGGATCAATGCATATCCTTACTTTGCCTACAAGGATGACCCAAATGGGATTTCCTTAAATTATGTGTTATTCAATCCAAATGCAGGAATGGTTGACCCTAACACTAATCTTCACTATGATAATATGCTTTATGCTATGGTAGATGCTGTTGAATTTGCCATTGCTAAAATGGGTTTCAAAGGGATTGAGGTTAGAGTCTCAGAAACTGGTTGGCCTTCAAAAGGAGATTCTGATGAAGCTGGTGCTACACCAATGAATGCTGCTACTTATAATAGGAACTTGTTGAGAAGGCAAATGTCAAATGAAGGGACACCTTTGAATCCTAGAATGAGGTTGGAAGTTTACTTGTTTGCTTTGTTCAATGAAGATTTGAAACCTGGACCAACCTCTGAGAGAAACTATGGTCTCTTTAAACCTGATGAATCTATGACTTACAATGTTGGCTTGACTTCTCTTGCTGCTGCCACTTCAGCTTCAACTTCTTCAGCTTCATTTTCTCTTTTCTCCTCTGATGCTAAGATTAAGGTAAAACTTAAAACCATAGATTTTAAATTATACAAGTATATAATTGTTATTTAGCTTATATGAAAGAAAGAGCATGTATATTGTATCGTCTAGACTCTAGCCTATTTGTGATGAACTAGTCATACATATTTTTTAATATTTTCATGTATTCTATTTTTTTTATTTATGTATTGATCAATTTCACTATATTAGTTATATTTTTTTTTATCTTTCTTGTTCCTTCTCATTAAACCATTTTGTTTTGGGTGTGTGAAACAGGTAGCACCACAACAATACCAAAGCTTGGTGTATTGGATGTTTGTGTATGTGGTGATTTCAATACTTGGTGTGTGAAGAATATCCCAATGAATCATGTGAATACATTTAAAAGTACATTTGGGATTTTACTTCCTTCCTTCAAGTTGGGCTTAAAATGAGATATCCAATTCCACCCCCTTAAACAACAGAGGAATTGAATTATTGAAGAATCTCAAATTTGGACATTAATTAAAGTTAGCCTCCTATCTTGCACAAAATAGGAGCAACACACTTTCCAAACAATTGGGCAGCAAATACAGCACAGAAAAGAAAGAAAGAAAGAAAGAAAGAAAGAAAGAAAGAATGGAAGATAATTAAGTGTTGATGAAATGGTTAATTAGTGGCTGTACTTAAGATCCAATTAGCCACATTGTAGCAACTAGCAGCATAGCATGTGGCAGTGACGTGAAATTCAGCTTATTTTAGGTAGATAAACGACAATATCCACCTCATTCTTTCAATGCAAAGATGTTGCAGAAGAAGAATAAGTTCTAGTTTTAGTTTAATCAATTGCTTTAATTATCAGATTACCAAGTATATCTTGTATGTTAATGCTGATTGTGTAAAGTTCTTTTCACTTTTTCTTTTTCCTATCTAGCATCCTGGTTATCAATTATCATTATAATTATATTATATTCCTTAATATGACAAGTGATTTTATCATAACTTTTCATAGTTTTTTAACGATGAGTTTAGCCATACACGTTGACATAATGGAAAGTTAAAACTTGCTTTTAATTTGATTAATCCAAAAAATTTTAAAAAATAAAAAAGAGTTACTGCTTGAGGGAAAAAGTAGTGAGGCTAGCTAGCCTTCTTAGGCTTACGCATCATAAAGTATTGAGCATAGGTAGTTAAGAAATGTTCTCCATTATGGAAGGTGGAATCCATGACTCTTCCGATTATAGTATGTTTATATCCTGACAAAGTTTTAAATTGTTGTTCACGGTCGCACTGCGATTACAATCGTGCTAGATTAAATGCTGTTGTTGTGGAACACAATCATAATTAAAATATTGAATGCAGTTTCGATGACCTTTGAAAGTTTTACAATTTTGCGCAATGTCGCGTTTCGAACCTAAATTTAAAACTATAAGCATGACGTAAGATTATTTTCCTTTCTCTTATGCTTCTTTTGCAATCTTATGCATCAAGTTCAACTAAATATGTGTTTAATTGTATTTTTCGTCCTTCAAGATTAGTTAATTTATTTTCAACTTTATTCCCTGAATTTTTTGAAGCGCTTTTGATTTATTACACTTTTACGACATTAAATTTTAGTTCTTCCTCCCAAGTTTCACCTAAATCCAAACACATTATGCTAGTTGATACTTTTTTATTTGTTATATAATCTTGTAAAATGATATACCAGTCATTTGGACACAACATAAAAGAAAATATTATAACCTAACGTTACAAGAACACGAGAGATAGAAAGCACTTAAAAAATTAGAAGACTGAAAACACACACTAATCATACTTAAAAGAATCAAATTTGCAACATAGGTTGTAATGAAGATCTAATTATAAAACAGAAAGATAAGGCTTTGTTGAGTTCTTTCTATTATCCGCAAGAGGACAATGGGGGCGGTTCTGCTTTATTCCCTTTTGCAAAGGAGTCTTTATCAATGTTTCATTTGCTTAATTACATTAAATATTATATTCAATTTCTCTTTTTAGAGCTATTTTTCTTCTGTCATAAAGAAGGGACAATCAAACCTCAGCCATATCAGAAAGTGATGGGAATTGGTCTACTCCTTTGACATCAGCTAACGTGGTGCACATGAACCCCTCAATTTCTCTCAAGCTGACCCCAAATTTAGTATTTCTTTTTTCCTTCAAAGCATAAAAAACAAGGGCAAATTTCAAACGAATCCCATCAAGAATATTTGTGTTATATGGTATTATGGAGTTGAAGTGTTGAACCTTCTGATTCCAAACTGTTTCCCGAAGACAAGTGATGTGGTGGAATTTTCAATTTTGGCAATTTTCTTTTTCGAGTTTAGAATTACAGAAGTATCTTTTATCGGAAGCAATAATATTTCAGTCGAGTAAAATTACCATAAATCATAAAATTTAACTTTCTCACTTTGCATATCTGACACATCTAGATATTCAAGACTCAAAATTAAAATCACGTATTAAACTAGAATAGTCTCATCTCAATTTTGATTCGTCACATTAATTTTTGTCTTTTAGTGATATTGATTAAAGTGTAATAAGACGTATCCCGATTACGGGGACCCATGGGTTAGAAGTTGAGCATGTGAAGTGGGTAGTAGCCTATGATAGACCCTGAAAAAATGTGATCCTTGTATTCTTAAGGCTATGCAATTTTAGAGTTTCTTATTTATTTTTCGCCAAGTTGCTGATTAACCCATCGATTCATAGCTCAATCATAGTGAAAGTAGTAAAGGGATTTTGTCCATTATTTTCTTTAATTTGTTCGTGATATGTTTTTTTTTTTATCATTCATGATTCATGTCTCCCTTGGAACTATAGTCATGTCAATAATCTATCACCCTGTAAAACTTAAACATGGCGCTGTTTAAATAATAGGGAGCAACGGTGATAAACTTGTCATAATCATTTGAAGACTTGATTCGTGTGGTTCCTTTCAAGCATTGATTCAAAAGATGGATAATGTGAAAAGGAAAACATTTCTGTTCTTTTCCTTTTCCAAAATGTGCCGTCATGTTCTTAGCGTCTCAAGTAACTTTTACTACTATATATAAACCACTTACAACAAATATATATATATATATAATATTTACACTCACTTATTTTTTAAAAGGAATATGTTAACAAGTTATATTCTATGATGTATTTTAAAAATTTAAGTTATAATTTGTTAAAATACTCATTCTATAAATTAAATGGGAGTACGTTAGCACTATGAGTATAATACACTCATGAGGTATAGTTTACTAAAGTACTCTTTCTACTAAATAAGTGGATGTATGTTGACAAACTTTATAAGAGTTCGTTAACATACATCCACATATTTTATAAAAAAAATATATTAACAAGTTATATCGTGTTTTTTTAAATATACTTATCAAGTATAAGGTGCTAACGCATTTTTTTTAATAAAACGAGTGAGTGTATGTAATTTAACAAATAAGAAAGTTACAGTTAATATCTAATAAATATATTAGTATTGAATTTCTTTTTTATGTATTTTTTTAAAAAAATTATGTTCGTTTATAACTTACTTTTACTTTAAAACTTTAATCTTATTCCACTATCCTTGTCGATTAAGAACAAAATAAAAAACATATACTAAATACTCCAAAAATTTTCATGTCAAGTCGTCATAAAAATGATTTTTTTTTTTGTGTGCTCATATAATAAAACGAAGATAGTAATATATATAAGTTGAAATACTAGTTAGTTTTAGTCCTTTTAAGAGATGGTTAATTTTAAATTAGTTCTTATGTTTACTTTTTTTTAAAAAAAATGTATCTCTGTAAAAAAGTTTTTTTTTTTTTTTATACTTTAGCCTTTGCTGTTTATTTATTATTTATGTTATGAGTGATTTATAATTTGATCTTCATGAGATTCACTTTTAACTTTATCCTAAAGTATGGAAATTATTTTAGGTTTGTCCATTTTATGGCGTCAGATTCGTTAACCGTATTTATATGGCATTATAATAATAGCAAATAATGATGAAGACCTAAATAAATTTTTTTTTAAAGAAAAAAAACATAAAAACATAATTGAAAAATATTTAAGGTATGTTTGGATATCCTATAAGACTCCATTGAGGTTTCTTAAAATTCGTAATTACTCCTTAGACCAACAAAAAAAAAAAAACTGTACAAAAATACAGCACTACAAATTAAACAAAGGGGAAGATGAAGAGGAACTAAAGGAGGAGATGGGTCCTGTTGAGACGAGAGGAGTGACAATGTGCATTTTTACCCATTTTTGAATTGTGGACTTTAAAAAAGGCCCAAACTCCATAAGTAGACTATTATTATTATTAGAACCACCCTCTTAACTAGTTGCACTACCCTCTTGTTGCATAAAGTACATTCAACAATTTGAAAAAAGAGTCTCCGAAAAGTAGAGTCTGAAAAATAAAAAGAATAGTGCATCTAGTAAATAAGACGGTGCAAATAGTATCGACCCAGGAAGTAACAACTAAAAAGCAGTTCAAACAAAATGAACTCAGTTTACTAAAAAAAAAAAAGTCCACAACCCACTCACGTTGTTCATCCTTTACCAATTGCCGCCGAATCTCCGCCGGAGGCAACCTGATTTGCGGCGGCAATAACACTCGCGAATCCACAGGTGACATTCTTCTTTCCATCATCATCTTAATCTCCCCCCCCCCCCCCCCCCACAGTCCTTGACGAGGTTAACATTATCAGCTTCGAAAACCCTCCAAAGCCGCCGTCAATGCCAAAGCTTCCGCCACCAGACCCGACGGAGCAACACTGGCCGAGGTAAGCCACCGAACTATCTTTACCTCAGGAATCTCTACACGCCGCAGCAAGTTTAGCTTTTCCTCTACTATTATCATAGTCATCTTCTGCATTCCAATTCAGAACCCTTAGGCTTGATTTTTTTATGCGAAGCAATAAAATTTGTGGCTTTCTTGCTTATTCATGACTCTTGCTAATGCCTCATCATGGCTACGGCTAAAACCTTCTCTTTCGATGCACATATATTGCATCACAAGCTCACTCTCTTATTACAATCATGCAAAAACACCTCCGAAATCCGCCAAGTTCATGCTTACATGGTTAAGACCGCTCTCACCACCGTCCCTTTTACTCTGAGTAAGCTACTAGCTGCTTCGATCCTAGATATGAACTACGCACCTTCCATTTTCGCTTATATTCAAAACCCAAATCTTTTCATGTTCAATACTATGCTTAGAGGCTATTCTATCAGCAACTGCCCCAGTAAAGCTCTGCCCCTTTTCAATGAATTGAGGAATCATGGAATTGTGCTGGATCAGTTCTCTTTCATCACGGTGCTCAAAGCTTGTGGTCGAGTTTCTGAGGTTGGGTTTGGTCAAGGAATCCATGGGATTGTAGTTAGGTCTGGGAATATGATGTTTGTTTGTGTGAAGAACTCCCTTTTACATTTTTATTCCGTTTGCAGAAGAATGGAAGATGCCCACAAGCTTTTTGATGAGTTTCCTGAAAGAAATGACTTGGTGTCTTGGAACACTTTGATGGGTGGATATGTTCTTGTTTCTCAGCCTAATTTGGTCTTTGATTTGTTCCGGAAGATGTGTTGCGCTGGTCTTGAAGCCAGTGTTGCCACCGTCTTGAATCTTTTGTCAGCAGCTGGTGACATAGGGAATTTTGTTGTGGGAAAGTCTCTCCATGGGTACTGTATACAACTAGGATTTGGTTCTAATTTAAGTGTTCTTACTGCTTTGATTGATCTGTATGCAAAAACAGGTCATATCTATTTTGCACGTAAAGTTTTTGATGGCCTTGTTGAAAAGGATGTTGTATTGTGGAACTGTTTGATAAGAAATTATGCAAGAAGTGGCATGTTTGGAGAAGCAGTGGCATTACTGCAGCAAATGAGACTTCAAGGAATGAAGCCTAATTCCTCCACCCTGGTGGGGCTGCTTTCAGCTTGCCCTGCATCCGGATCTATACAAGTAGTTCGTGACATTGCTAGTTTTATTGAAGAGCAGAAACTAAAACTTGATGCAGTTCTTGGAACAGCTCTTGTTGATATGTATGCTAAATGTGGCTTTCTGGATGAGGCTATAGAGTTATTTGAGAGGATAGAGGATAAAGATGTGAAATCTTGGACAGCCATGATTTCAGCTCATGGAGTTCATGGGCAGCCAACTAATGCCATCAGGATTTTCAGTAGGATGGAGAAAGAGGGGTATAGACCTAATGAAGTCACTTTTTTGGCAATTCTAACTGCTTGTAGTCATGGAGGGCTTATAATTGAAGGGATGGAAATTTTTAAGCGCATGGTTCGGGAATATGGATTTTCGCCACAGGTTGAGCATTATGGATGTCTTGTTGATCTCTTGGGTAGAGCAGGAATACTACACGAAGCACATAAATTGATAAGGAGCTTGCCAATCAAAAGTGATGCCACTGCATGGCGTACATTGCTTTCTGCTTGCCGAGTCTATGGGGATGTTAAATTAGGCAAATGTGTGAAAGATGTGCTAAGCAACATTTATACAGAGCATCCTACAGATTCCCTCCTAATTTATAGCACTTATGCAGCTGCTGGAAGAATCTCAGATCTTGTTAGAACGCAAGAAATGAAGCAAACAAAAACTGTAGCAGAAAATTATGGGCTGCGTGAAATAGAGGGAGAGAGTATGGCAAAGGAGGCTGGATTCAGCAGAGTTGAAACTGATAATTGGCGATGAAAATGCTAAATGTTTACGAAGAAATGATGTCTCTATTACACAAAGAGGTGGCCTCCATGGTGCAGAAAACTCAACCTCACCTGCCTAAACAAAGAGTGTCCCTCATGACATGTTGGAAGAAGAAGACATGGTGCAAACAATTTTAATGTTCATTGCAAGGCACCAGGGGTGCAGCTCAAAAGGTAGCATGAAAAAGAAACAGAGCTACATTGTTCGTCCGCAGCGAGAGAGATCCAGAAGCAAGGTAGAGAAGATTTGACTAACAAAATTCTCTTCTTTTCCACATCCCAAGCACTCTGATCAAGCAGCTCCTTAACTGGCTTGATTTCGTTTTCAAGTTCTTGATTGTTGATCATTGCCAATCATACATCCACTTTCAAATCCTAACAGTTCTAAATCTGTATAAGCAAAATTGTATTGTTGTCTTGTAAAATAGCTCATATAGAAAGTTGTGACAAGTGGGAAGGAAGAATCTCCTTTGCAATTAGCATCATAAAGAGGAACTCACTTCACAGTCATTTATTTCTGTAAGACAAGATGCCTTAGTTTTAATGTAAATATTACAGTGTCAAAGACACTCTTCAAATAAAACGATGGTTGAGACCAACGAATATTATGATCTTTGGCTCCATTGTTTAGCTTCTTGTTGCTAATGTTCTTTTTTCTTTTCAATGTGATTTTGCTTCGGCCCATGAATTATGATGAAGTTCGATTGGACTCATGGGAAGTTTTTAAAAAAAAAACTGATATGAGTGGCCATGAGATAGAGCAAATTTTAGGCCCATTCTCAAATTGGTTCTGTTCTAGTTGATCGATCGTATCATCTTTTCTATATAAAAAATAAAAAAATTATTATACTCTCACTATGTAAGATATTACTATATAGGCAAATTCCAACTGATGTTTTAAGAATACTACTTAAAAGGATCATACTTTGCATTATATTTTTCTTTGGCTTATGAAAAATTATGTATTACATTTTATTTTATTGTAACTAGTATTTTAGAGACAGCTTTCCTGTTTAGAACTCTCGTGATTGGTGATTATTAGTTTTAAATTCTTTCAAAGGATTTTTTTTTTTAATTAGTTTTTCTTGTATTTTTTGTGAAGATTATGTACTTGTGTTGAATAATTATGAATATTTGATTTTAAAGTAAGTGGATATAAACTGAATAATTGAAATTCAAATGTAATACAATGACCGATCAATTTGATCAATTAAGAATGAGCTGAAGAAAGAAGGCAAGTCCCACATGTAGCAGATTCAACATGAACATCATAATAAGGATGATAAAGTGTTGAATCCATTAGTAAGCTTTTTATGTGTCAGAGAATCAGAAGAATTACAAGGTTACAGAGTTCAATGAATTTGGTAACCAATACTAAAAAGTGAGAGGATATTTTCAAGGAATCATACATAGCTTTCACTATTCAACCACCTTGGTTCTTGGATCACATTTTTTTTTTTTGGGGTGTTATTTTGTTTTATGAGCACATTTCTACTATATAGTGACTACTGTTAAGGATAAAATTGCAGAAAGGTATATCATGAATTAAGTTCTTCCTCATCACTATGGAAAGCAAAGTGCCAGAAATTAAAGATGAAAGATTTTGTCTTTGAAAATAATTGCCGACCATTTGTTGAAGATTAAGAAGATTCATCTAACTTGCCTAAAATACTTTTAGTGTTGCCTTCCACGGTCAATAGAGAAACTCATCACAATTCCATAAGTTCTGTCCTTTTTATAGGGATATAATTTATTTACTATGGCTACTTCTTAAAAATCCTCTTGTATAATTTAATAGGTGTCAATTGTGGTGATTAAAAGTAATTGTTTAAATCCTTAAATCAAGTGTTTGAATTACAGAAATTATACTTTTGAATAGATATTTGACCTTCACTACATTCAAGTGAAAATTGCACGAGCAATTACTCCCTTAATTTTTATTAAAAAAAATTCTCCGACATACCCTCTCAATTTCATAATATAACCTCCTACCTTAAAAGTCGATACTTCATACTATTATAAAAGTTTTCACAAAAAATACAAGAGATATTATTTTACTGTTTACTCTTATTTATTAATGATAACTAGTGATAGTAGTCATTGCATTTAATTAGGGATAAAATATAAAAGAGAGATAATATTTTTTAAAAAAATGATACTTAACTGTTTTTTTCAACTGTGTGAAAAACCGTTAAATGCTTATATTACAAAATACAGAGAGTATTAGCTTGATGTAAAAATAATTTATTGTTTCACATATCTTCAAGACACTAATTACACACAGTTACTCTCTTTCTTCTTATTTAACTGTTCATTTAAGGTTAAATTATGCATATGAAAAAATGTGATAATTATTTTTGTTTTTGTCAAAATATTTTTTAAACTCCATATATTATTCATTCTCTCTCCATGTTTTATGGAATCAATTATCAAACATAAATTACTACTACAATTAAATATAAGGATTGATTTGATAAAAACACAATTAATACTTTCATAAAAATAAAAATATAAGTAGATAATTAAGTAGTAAGTGAATAAATATTTGATAATCTCAGGAACCTATAAATGAACTTACATGCAACTCAGGGATTTATATAAAATATTTTAAAAATCTCAAGAACCTATGTGAGCTATCATTATAAATTCAAGAACTAAAATGATAATTATTTCGTTGTGAAATTCTTGAAAAATATTGCCTTTCACATACATTTGTTAATATTTTTTCTAAATATTATATAAAAATCATTTTACTGATTCGTTATTGTCCATAATAATTCTGTTAAACTCATACAAGATTATCTTAAAAAAAAAAAACCTTGTATAAGATTATCTCAAATAAAAATTAAATTGTCTCACTCATGTAGCTCAGTTATAAGTACATGAAGACATGTGTATGTGGGTATCGGATCCGATCCCCATTTAAACTACTTTACTATGCCCTAGAAAAAAAAATATATACTTGCCGCCTTCAAAAAAAAAAAATCTGTGGGAACAAATTTCGGGTAAAATATTCAATGAACAAGTATATATGCGCGGTTGGTGTTTGGGAATTTTTTAGGGGTATAGGATTTTACTTTGAATTCGTTTCACAGTGTTTTGTGTTGCATCACATATTACCACTTTATTATACTTTTATTTATTTACTAACAATGCGAATATATATATGTAAAAATTATTTTCATATAACTACTATTTGCATATACAAGGTCGGCTCTGGGGCATAGATGAGTGGGTACCTGCCCAAGACCCAATGTTTAAGGGGTCCATAATATATATATGTTGTTATTGGTAAAAAATAAAAAAGAATTTCATTTTCGGAAAAGCGCTCAGCAAAAAAGTTAAAATTATTAAAATCCTACTTAAGGTCATCAATGTCACAAGAGCGATTGAATAGTTTAGCCATATTATCTATTGAGAAAGACATGTTAAAAAATATTGATCTTGAGAACACACTTAATGATTTTGCATCTAGAAATGCTCGTAGGAAATTTTTTCATGACCATTCATATTTTTCATGTGTTTTTATTTCAGATGTGATGGTTAGGGGTTGGACAATGTGTTATGCTGGTTGTGCTACCACTTCTCGTGTTTCTTTTCGGCTCTCGATGCGGTGCGTTTTACTCATCCTCTTTGCTGGCGTTGATGTGTTGCTGCTTTTATGTTGGTGTTGTTGCTTCTATTTTTTCGTTGGTGTTGCTTATGTCCTAAGTGTGGATGTTGTTGGTGTTGTTATTATTAAGTTATGCCTTAAGAAGTTGTGTTGTATTGATAGGATCGTATGTAATACCAAAATTTTATTATAATTTAATAAAAAAAATTTACTTATAAGGGACCATTTTGTTCACTTCGCCCCAGGACTTATCAAAAGCCAGGACCGGCCCTGTGCATATATAACTTCAAATTCTATTTAATCATTTTTTAAATCAAATTTTTATTTATTAATATTTTTTTTTATTTTTGATATATTAGTTACTATTAATATAGATTTTATTTAATAAAATTAATCGGTTAATATAGCCCTTCAAAATCTTAATTTACTAATTAATACTCTATAAATTAATAGTATATATTAATTACTAATGTTAATATAATTATTTATATATAATTATATATTTATCTATTAGTATAAATATTATATTTTTATACTAACCGTAAGATAAAGTCTATATCACAATAACTAATTTATCAAAAGCTAAAAAAATATTAATAAATGATATAATTTATTTGTAGTGTACGTGTATGTTGTTTTCACGGCTGAAAAGTTCAGAATCCGTCAATGTAGCAAGTGATCTAAAACATGCCTACTTAATTATTATGATATGATGTGCTTTGGAAGATTATAGACAAATTAAATAAATACCTTAATGTTCAGATACATATATACTTTTAGCCGAATCAAATTAAAGCTAGTGTGAAGTTTTAAAAATGGAAAATAAATAAATTAAACCTAAAAAGAAAACATGAACAAAACAAAACGAATAAGGTTGTCAAGCTAATTGCAAATGGCAATCCATTGCGCTTTATGCGATGCATTTGTATGGTTAAAATTTTGAAAATGGTGATGATATCACTTTTTATAATAATAATGATAATACTCTTTGAATAAATTAAATAGTAGGTAGGTATTAATTAATGTATATGAAACACCCTTTTCTCTTTCCGGCAATATATTGTAATGAAACTCTTGTTTCTGTCATCAGGGCATTAGCAATAATAATATTATATATATTAATATTGTCGAGAATGTAACCAAAGAAGAAAAAATAAATTATATATTGTGGGGCCGGGATTAGAACCTTCCTAAAGTCGTAGAACTATATATATGTTTTAAATTAACGCATAGTAGTAGTTGACATCTTGCAAAATAATTGAATTAATAAGAAACAATTGGAATACACATTCTTCATCCACATGCTGTAGAAAGGAGACCTTTTTCTGTAATTTATAAATTTATGTATCCTGATATTTAGGTTAGTTTTAAAGGAGTCTAAGAGAGATTTTTAGAGAGAGAAAAAGTGAAGAATGTGGAGAATATGGCTATCATAAGTAGCTAAACTTTTATGTTTGGGATTGAATGAAAATCATCAAACTCTTTTCTCTTTTCATTATATAAATATAAATTTCTCTTATTAATTTGGGCTTTTATATTTATTCTTAATACTTGAAATAACTTGATCAACTACTTGCTGTTCATAGATTTTAGGTTGAGCTTGAAAAAGTCGATTTGAGTCTGATTTGAATAAAAACCTTGACACCTTATTAAGAGCATGAGATTGAGATTGATAAAGTTTAATCCCAAATCTCTCTGAACTGTTTTAAAAAATTCTTGTATTCAATTGCCATATTAATTGCTTTCGATTTTTATTATGATAAAAAAACCTTTTTCAAAATTATATTTATTGATTAATTAAAACAAGTTGATTTTAGTTTACGTTAAAGTATCGACAGTAAATATCTGAATTTAATTTTCAATTATTATACTTTTTGTAAAAAATAAAATACATTTAATTAATGACAATAGTAGAAACCAAATAATTTTTACACCACAAAAAAATTAGTTTTCGATTGTCGATAAAAAGATACCATCAATAAAATAAAAAAGTAGAAGTCGAATAACACTACCATACGTTTAACCAATCAGAAAATGGGATATATTACACCAAATCAAACTAGAGTACGAAATTTTCAAAGAAAAGAAAGTATCAAATACTCGAGACGATGCTAAAAGTAAAAGGGAAAAAATTGTCAATTGTGACTTCAATAAAAAAAATGCAGCAAATGCCTCTAAATTATGCGGTTACAACAAACTTTTTCCCTAAAATACTATGTAATTTAGACTTTTTGTAAGAATTTTTTTTTTGTATAATACCACCATAGAGTCCTCTCGCTATAAATCATCTTTCCTATGAATTTAACAGTATTTTATATGACTAAGTCAATCCTTAAGGTTAAAATATTAAATACTTTGGTTAAACAATGGAATATCCTTCTTTTCTCTGGGAGGAATATTCTACTTTAATTTTTGTCATTCATTTATATATTTAATTTATATTTTGTTTTGGTTTAATGTGATGGTATTCTTCAAATTAAAGTGGCAATTATGTTAGAGCCCGATTGGATCATTATAAGCTACAAAACCCTTCAGTGTTTAATATAGCTGCATGCTCAATTAACATACACACTAAAAGAAAAGATTAGGTTTTGTTTTTAGCCCAAAAAGAATTATGGTTTCTTTTTGCGTTGTTAATATTTGTTACTTGATTAGTCAATTTTATCATAAAAAAATAAATAAATTATTACAATTAATAAAGTTATAAAATACTAGTAACCTGATAAGATAAAACTAAAGTGTGACTATTAGTATTTACTCTGACAATTACATTTCAAGTGCAAACAAAAGAGAACACAACATATTTTGTATTTGTTGGGTTTGGACAATTGTCATATACTCTTTAGTACTAATATTGTTCAATTGTCCCGTTAGTTTACATGAATCATATTTTCTTCGAGTTACAAAATAATATATTTTATACAAATTTAGTCAATAATTTAGTTTATAATAGAAAATATGTTAAGAATTTTTTTTTATATTAAACAAGATATTATTAAAAGAAAAGAGTACCAAACGTATTTTACAAGCCAAAAATTCAAATTAATTATAAGGGCATTAATACCGCCCAAACATTTAAAAAAAGAAACAACACTAAAACAACTCCTAAGACATCTTTGCTAATACGAGAAAGAATACATAAAATTTGGGCCATTGATTTTAATCCACAATCATGATTGCATTAATACTATCTTAAAAATAAATTCTGAATATCAAGAATATTGCTTAAATATAACATGGTTATGACCTAACCATATAGTCCAGATGCATGAAAAGTATATAACAGACCACACGGGCCGATTTGAGCGAGACCATGGAAAAGACCAAAAAAGTTAACAAATATTATTAATATTCATATTCTCTTTTTATTTATCCGGCCACATACAAAATAAAATAAAATATTTGATTTGACATTATATTACAACTTGTAACCTTTTCTTTTGTTCAATTACAACTTGTAACTTAAAAAACATTAGTATATTACAACTAAAAGACTTTTTCAACAAACCTTGGGCTGCTAAACCAACAAGTCCATAACCATGTATGGCTACTGTAACTAAAAAACCCAATTATGAAGGGTCAGCACTCAATAAGATAAGGGATTAGACTTTTTTATTGTGCTAATTTTTTGAGTTCGAGTTGTCACAAGACACTTGATATGTCAAATGTGACAGAAAAATACACAATAAATTTTCTAAGTCTCATTATTTTGTGAAACTCATTAAATTATTGTGTATTTCTCTTCATTTTGATTTTTTTATTGATTAATTATAATTATTTCATTTAATTACATTTGAACCTCACTTATTTATAGCAAGTATGTTTATACAAATTCCTCCATGCAATACATAGACCACAACAAAATCACAAAAAGAAGAGTCTAATAAAATAGTACATAAAAAAGTAAGTGAAACACGGTAAGCTGTGAGTAAAAGTAGTCTGGTTGCATTGACAAATAGGAAGGGCAGTTACATCTTTTTAAATAAACAATATGATAATAAAGATAACAAAGATAAAAGGAAGAACAAGATAAATAAACAACCTATTATTTTCCTATATAAGTCAAGTAGAGTCAACTGTTTCAAACCTAGATACACACCCAAACCAAAAATAATAACAATAATAGTAATAATAAAGGGATCCTTAATAACATGGGCTAAAATGCCTTAGAATTTAGACTCGCGTTGAAAAATACACAACACTTTTCAAAAACCCCACCACCATTTTTTTAAAGAAAAAATAAAACTCAATCTAAAAATTTTAATTTTTAATTTTTAATAAATGGGGTGATGCGTTTTTTGAAAAAGGTAATGCATTTGTCGACGGTAGCAGTGAAATAAGGTGAAAGTTTTAATTTTTGATCTGAAAAGGGGCAAGCCTATTATCAGAGAGCCTAGAGTTGTAGGCAGCCTTCTTGTAGTCAGACCATGTGAATTCTTTGTACAAACTGTGTTCTTGTTGTTGATGTTGATGTTGATGAGGTTGTTTTTTAGATATGAGTGAAGGTAAAGGTGCAATCTTTTCACTTAAGGGTGGTCCTCCAAAGTAGATCATTGACAACCTTGACTTTGTTCTGTCAGCCACCAATACCCTATGCTTCACACTTTTAAACCTCCCATTAGTCATCACCTGCATCCACACACAACACACTATTTCCTTAAAATAAATAAATAAATAAAATTAAAAGATGTTTGTTAGGATTTTTCTTCTTCAACACTTGACGTAATAAAACAAATACTAAAGGTGCGGTTCTTTAATTAGAATTGGATTCTTGTTTCGGTGATATACACCAACACCCCAGATTGAGATTTGAGACACATGTTATTAGCATGACCTAGAATTTAAACTCTAATTGAAACTTCTATCATGCACAATTTCATAAATATTAAGAACATTATATTAAAAGATTATCTTTAAAAAAAAAAATATGTGCTGAATTGTAACATCAAAACTCACTGAACTTGTTTTATTTTTAGTATAAACTTTCCATTCTAAAATTTTCAACTTACAAATTTAAACTTGCACAGACAGGATTTTTTTAAAACCAAAATTGCACGGATATGATAACCAAAAATATATATAACTATATAAGGAAGAAAAAAAAGACAACCCTATTAAATTACAGTCAGAAAATGAAGAAAGGGATTGACTTTTGAAAGATAGAAACAATGTTACTAATAATCAAAATTGAATTTTCCTTATTTATTTATTTATTTCAAATTAATGGATATTGAATGGTAGTAATACCTGAAGAGTGTCACCAACATTGATGAAAAAGGAGTTCTGATCAGGTGGGACTGAAACCCAAGATGAATCAAGGAGACAGATTTGCAGGCCTGAGATGCTGTTAGATCTTAGTACAGAAATTATCTGTGGGTCTGTGTGCTCCCCAAACCCTAATAAATTCCCTCCTTCATTTCCATTTTTCAATCCTTCCATTCCAATTTCAAACTCAGGGCATGGTGGATAATGGTTTATTCTGAAACAACAATCACTTTTTTCATCCCTCACCAACCTGCTAAACACATTCCTCTGTTCTACCCCCAATCCCTCTGCCATCAATTCCAACACCTCATAGCTCATCTTCTTCACCTCCCTTATGTATTCTTCCACCGCACTCCTGCAACCAATCACAAAAACAAAATAAACAAATGTTACTTAGAACTTTCAACAACCAATAAGCTCAAGGTATTTAACAAAATAAAACACAGAAAAGAAGAATTAAAATTGAATGTTATATAATAGATGAAATTAAAATCGCTTGAAAAAAATCAGTGAAATCCCACATTAACATTACATGATAATTGATATTTAAAAGAGCAATTAAAATTTAGAAGAAAAAAAAAACAGAGGATAGAAAAACAGGGGACTCTGTTTCCAAAGACTCTGCTTTTTATTTTTTTCCTGAGAGTTTACCGGAACTTCTCTGGATTTTCCTTGAAAATGAAGAACGATTTGGGGGAGTTAACGTCGGGGTTGGAGTTAAGAAGAACATACTCAACCCAACCGACATCACCGTTACACCCAATCTTCTTGTTTCCATAGCCAAAAGGATCAGGAGGACCTGCTCTGTCTTTCTCTGCCTGACCCTTCTTGAAGAAATTCAGAGCTTCGTGCTCTAAATTTGCCATGAGCTCCAAAGGAACGCCATGATTGACGAGCTTGAAGAAACCGACTTCCTTGCAGGCCTTGACAATTTGGAATTTCGCCTCAGGGTCGGAGAGATCAACCACGGGTATTCCAGTGAATGAGGTGGCGGGTTTGCATGGATTCACAAGATAGAACTGGTTTAATGAAGGTTGAGACTGAACAACCATGGTGGTTGGTGAATGATAGATGCAGTTATGAAGAAGAAAGGAAGAAGGAGGTGAATGGTGACGAAGGGTTTGTTTAAAATTGAAAGAGTGAGAATTGGAAATGCATGAAGATGAAGGCAGAGGCGTTAGGAACTAATATATATAGAGAGGAGCCATCTGTCTCTATTTTGTTTCTCTTTGCATTTGCATTTATACTATCGAGAGAAACAAATCAACATAATTTCTTCATTTTTTTTTTTTCATTTTCTCTCATATTGATATTGATGGATTTTGTTTAAAATATTATATAATTATTTTAAAATATCTAAAAAAATTTATCATATAAGACCCTTTTCAAATTTTAATAGCATTAATGATTGATGTAGCCATGTAAGATAGTTCACATTATTTTTTTTTACTTACACTGAGGTATACATTAGTGTTTAACATTGTCGATCTTTATTCATTTTATTCTCCCTCATTAATTTATGATTAATATTAAATTTTAGACTAAATTAGACTTTGAAGAATACAAGATTAAATTAAACTTTTAATAGAATATACATTGACCTATTTAAATTGTTATTTAAAATTTGATGAACTAATATAAACTATAAATTAAAGTTAATAATGTTAATTATACATTAATATTATTGACTAAAATGAATACAAACTAATTTCACGAACTTAATCTCGAATACTCATGTAAATCTCTATTAAAATATGAACTATTCTCACAAATTTAGAAACTAAATATATTTTTTTCAAAGTTATTTATGATTATTTTTTACTATAGATAATTCATGTGGATTTTAGAAAGATGATAAAATACAATAAATGTAACAATAAAATGGATAAAAACAAAATAATTGATATTGTCACTCTAAATTTAATATTTTCACTCTCATTCATAAGTTATCTCTCATTATTTTGAATTTTTGTATTAAAATAAAAAACTATAAATAAGAGTATCAATATTAAATTTGGAGTAACAACAACCATTCCCTAAAAATAAATTTAAAAGATAGCACAATTTTTTTTTAAAAAAATTAATACATTTACTAACTTCATTTCATGTTTTTATTTTTTTATTTTTATGAGCGTAATTGTCCTAATCTTATAATTAACTTTTAGTAAATATTATGAAGTATGATTTTGTCTAAACAAATAAATATTTTTTATTCATACAAATATGTTTTGAATATCAATTAATATACTTTTAAAAATTATTTATTTATCAACTGTGATGTGTTATAATTTTTTTAAGCTTTTTTTTTCTTTAGAAAAATATGTGTATTTTTTGTCTTACATTTAGAAAGCAAACTCCTAAGGATATTTGTTCCCACCTAGATTTTTTTTTTTTTAAAGTAATTTTCCCACTTGGCTTTTGACTAAGCAATGGATAGCTACATGCCTTGTAATTCAATAGAAATTCATTTGTCAGCCACGAAAATCTCTTACCCCATGCTGATCAACATTTATTATCCCTTCATTTTCATTCTTTCTTGTATAGGAAATATAAAAACCATTTGATACAATTTTTCTTTTACTAAATAGAAGAATCTATACATATATTTTGCATTAGTGTTTAAAATTAATTTATTAATAATTATTTGAAATACATAAAACATTTATTAAATTATTTATATATCCTCTAATATTATAAAAGCAGAAAAAAACATCAGAATATTTAGATTTATTAAACAAAATTAATATTGAATTTGGAAATAAATACAGAAAAAATTGGATTTATAAAAACAGATTAAGAGAATTTTGGATTTGTAAAAATATGTATTAAAATTTTCAATGTTGACTTTATTGAAAGAATAATGCTATTTAATTTATAATTCTTTTTTCCTTATTTTGTTGAAAGTTTGTAAAATAAGCATTAGATAAAAAAAAAATTTCTTGTGTTGGAAATATAAAAACCATTTGATACATTTTTTATTGACTAAATAGGATTATTTATACAGGTATTATCTATTAGTATTCAAAATTACTTTATCAATATTTTTTTGTAATAAATAAAAGTATTTAATAAGTTATTTCTATATCCACTAATACTATAAAAAGCAACACAAAAATCAGAATATTTAGATTTTTTAAACAAGAGAAAAAGTGACTTTGGAAATAAATGCACAAAAATTTTAGATTTATAAAAGTAGATTAATAAAATTTTGGATTTATAAAAAATTGTATTAAAAATTTCAATGTTGACTTTATTGAAAGAATAATGCTATTTATAACTTTTTTTACTTATTTTGTTTCAATTTTGTAAAATAAGCATTAGATAAAAAATTATTTCTTGTATTGGAAATATAAAAACAATTTGATACATTTTTTATTGACTAAATAGGAGAATCTATCATATATTTTGTATTAGCATTTAAAATTAATTTATTAATATTTTTTTGAAACAAATAAAAATATTTAATATGTTATTTCTATATCCTCTAATACTATAAAAGCAACCAAAAAATCAGAAAATTTATATTTATTAAACAAGATTAATACTGAATTTGGAAGTAAACACACAAACATTTTGGATTTATAAAAACATATTAAGAAAAAACTTTATTTATAAAAATTTGTATTAAAATTTTCAATGTTGACTTTATCGAAAGAATAATGTTATTTATAGTTCTTTTTCCTTCTTTTGTTGAAACTTTGTATAATAAGCATTAGCTTAAAAAATAAATATATTTCTTGTATTGAAAATGTAAAAATCACTTGATACATTTTTAATAATTGACTAAATAGGAGAATTTATACAGATATTTTATATAGTATACAAAATTACTTTATCAATAGGCTATTTTGGTTAAGAAAAACCGCTGCAAATAGTGTCAATGTTGTGATCAGCACAAAATTTGTGTACTTAATAACCAACATTCTTATTGTTCAAGGGATGTTACCTAATCTAAGATAGAAAAAATAATTAAATTAAACTGAAAAGCCAATCATAATAAATACCAATGTAAGATCTAAATCATAAATATTGGTTATATATTTATATTTTTTTCTTTAATAAAAAGCAAAAATAAAAAAATAAAAAAAAATCCTTCCGCCCAGAATGAGAAGGGCCCCAAGCCCCCAACACCTAAACAACCATGCTGACGGCTGAAAAGCAATAATACCAATGTAATGGATCTCACAATAAATAAAAATAATTATGTCCCTCGCTCTCAATTTTAAAAGTAATTTTATAATTATGTCTAGAAAAGATATATCCTATATATATTAACAAGAATAAAAAAAATAAAACAATGAATTCAATATAATTTATTTGCTAAAAATAAATAAACACCAATTTAATCAAGAATATTCTTTAATAAATGTCAGGGAAGTAGAATTTGGATAACAACTACAAACATAACAAATTTAGATTCTGAATAAAATATTAAATAATTTTTGGTTAATTTCACCGAATATGTCTCTAATTACTTATTTAATTTTCATTTATTTTCTCCATATGTATATGTTTGTTTAAGATTTTAATAATAGAATATTTTTATTACAGAGCAAAGTATTAAGTGCATAACAAACATAAATCTCATTAATTTTTTATTATTTCTTATAATTCTATATATATATATTCCTTGGATTGGTGCGTGTGTAGCTTGTTTAGTTGTTTTGGTAGTTAATTTAGATGGGATGGTGACTGACGTTACGTCTTTAGTGCCTAACTGTTGTCATTTCTGTACAGATTTTGGAAATACTCCTTTTTTAATATATATTTATTGGCTTATAAAAAAAATTAAAGTAATTCTGTAATTTTTTCATCTCAGTTCGATTATGTAATTATATATTCTTGATATAGTATATTATTATTATTATTATTGAAAAAACACTATAAATAAATTAGCATTATTTCACAACATAATTTTTTTAGATTCCGTCATATTAGCTATCGATAGTATATACTTTTTTTAATAGATTTGTGTGTTAGTATAGTCGTTAACGGTGTGTAAATCATTAGTATATATCAATTACTTATACTAACATAATTTGTAACAAAGTAACACATTTTCTATAACAAATTAAATTATATATAGAACATACACAAATCCTGAAGCATTTAAGATGTAATATGAATTATCAGAATGTTAGCCGCAAAATTAAAGGTTGGTTCACTGATTAAAGAATATGTATAATAATTTGATATTTAGGTAGGCAAATAATTTAGGTATACGTTATTTGTCAATTATTTGAATACTCTTTAAAAATAGATTTATTCAAAGTTTGAGAAACCTAAATACCTGAATGTATATACTGTAAGTTGGAATCTTACGCCTAAAAGCATTTGATATATTTAATTTAATGAGAATGTTTGTATACAGCCATTTTTACGATTCTTTTTAATATACAGCCATAACTTTATTAGTTGAATAATTAACAACACATTGTCATAATGAAAAATACATTATTGTACATATATTGAACAAATGCATGCGTATGCTTTTGACATTCTTGACAAAACAAAAAAAAAAATGGCATAATATATGTACATGATGTTTAGTATTCAAGCTAATTAAGCAACATAGGTACAAGATGTTTAGTTGGATCCTCTCTATTTCTTCTAAAAATAAAAATAAAAAGCACTTTCGTCATTGAAATAATTATTTTATTAAAAACAATAATGCAATAAGATGATAATCGTTAGGAGACGACGATCTGATGACAAAATAAAAAATAAAGAAAATAAAAAGTCGTGAGATGTTAGTTTAATTTCACGTACATATTTTTTTCTTTTAATGTCTTTTGAAAATTAATTTTGTATAATTTTTGACACAATACTAGAAATCTTGTTTCTTGATATTATTTTTATTTTATTTTCTTGGTGATGCTTCTAGCTTATTATTGTTGTTATGCAAAGCGGTTGGCAAAAATTTAAAAGGAAAGAGAAAGACAAAGATAATAGTTTTTTTTTTTCTTTTTAAATCTTAGAAATAACATAAGTCTAACTCACCTTAAAAATTAGCTCATAAGAAAAGGGTTTACTAAGATCTTATATATAAAGGTTATCATAGCTCTTATCCTACACAATATGAGACTTCTTCAATTAACATTTCCCTTCAAGTCCAACTGGTTTTTTTTTTTCCTCTTAGCCTAATTGTGACTTGTCTTTTTTTTCCTTTCTTTTTTGAATTTTTATTTTGCCCTATGTTTTTTTTCGGATAGACTCTGATATCATCCTAGAAATGACATAGGCCTAACTCTTCTTAAAAATTACCTCACAAGGAAATGGTTGTTTAAGACCTTATAAAGACTATCATAACTCTTATCATAAATAATGTGTGACTTCTTCTCCCAACAATAAATTAAAAAACTTGTTGAAACTTGAGCTAGAGAATAAATAAAAAGAAAAATGACAATTTTATCATTACTATTCATTTCACCTATTTTATCACTTTATTTTTCTATTTTTTTACTGCATATTTTTTAATTTTATTTTTCTTCCATTTTATTTTCTTTGTACTCACTTTTTTATACACCTTACACTCCCAAATAATGATAATACAACAATCACGTAATTATTGGGATATAGTGTAGTTGGGTTAGTTTTGGGTCTCATGAGTTGATATATAAGATCCTGTTGGTTTTTAGTGTGCTTGTTTTATTTTATTTTTTCTTAATATAGGTTGTCATGATACTCCTTTGTATTATTATTCTTTTAGTATTTCTTATATATGCTCTTTGTCATATTCTTTAATTAGTTTATAAAAGAAAAACAACATGAATACAAGAATCATGACTAAATTAGGAAATTATCTTAGCTTATTGGGGGTGTCGTAATCTAATTTTAGCAACGAACCAAAGGGGGCAGCCTTAATTAATTATTTACATCCCAAATGTCAAATTACTAATTTTATAGAATCGAATAATGTGACATTACACATACAGCTCTCTTCATTTTTGTTAATTATTACGAGTATACTAGTATATATTCATTATTCACGCGTGTTAGGTTCTACTTCTCTATATATAATATAATGGATGATCAAAATAAATAAAAATTATTATCGAAAAATGGATATATCTAAGGAATGTAATATAAAGAAGAAATGGATATTATAAAAATTCAGTTGAATCAATTAAACGAATATAATATTAAATGTTTGAAATAAGGAAAATAATTATTAAGATAATTATAAAAAGAATAATTAAAATATTTATTAAAAAATCAGTATTAAAAAAGAAATGAAAAAAATATATTTTAGGGCCTAATTATTATTAATAGGTTATCTCACATTAGCCAAGAATATGGTCCAAATGAAATTTAATTAAGCCTTATTGGACCATCCTCATCATATGATATAATTATTAATTATTTAAATTTTATATATATTACTAACTTAGTCTTAAATAAATTTATACCATTTAATAAGAATAACATAATAATGTTATTACAAATTAAAAAAAATTACTTACTATATCATACATATTATAACTCATTATTTTGCATATCACACGAGTACATAGCTAGTCAATACAATAAATTATAGAGCAATAATATTCAACCATGCATTAGTACTATCTCTCTATTGGTCATGTGTGCGAAAAAATTTTGTTAAAAAATATTGTGTTCACTTTAATAATATCTCTTAATCTTAAAAGAATTAGTCTCCGGTCATCAATTAGATTAAAAAAAAACTATAAAAATTAATTAAGTATCCTAGAATATGTAAGGTTCAAACAAATGGAAGAGGGGGAACAAAAGTCACAAAACTTAGGTTCTTTCTACCATACACCACATCTCAAGTGGTGTATAGTACACCACATAAAAAATGTATATAGAATTTAACAAAAAACGTTTAATATAATAACAAATTATGTATTTTGTATGTATGCATGTCTCTTTCATTTTTTCCCTTTTAAATTGACTATAATCAATTAAATAATTTCATGACTTGTGTATGATACACCACTTCAAAAGGTGTACGAAATCATGCATTTAATTTAAAATTACTTATAGTTCATATTTTCTTATTGGTGTATAGTATACTACTTTAAAAGTGATGTATCATAAAATTCACCCAAATAGTGCATAAGAATAGAAGCTAAGTCATATGAGAAACAAAAAATTAAGAACCTTCTTGTCATCAAGATTTCTTAGTACACCAGCACAAGACAAATTTTCTTGGATTTATATAACACCATAATTATCCAAGTTTTATTTCTAATTTTTGTAAAACATAATTATCTATGTTACATTGTTCATTGTACTCTTAACAAGGCTGACCTTTCAAAGAACAAACTTCGAGTAAATAAGTCAGTAATGTCTTATCCATGAAGACAATTGGAATGAAACAAAGATACTAATTAATTTCGTCTAAATCACACAACAAAGATATCTATAAGCTAGCTGGAAAAATTAGTATTCACCATATAGCACGAGGTTATAATAATAATAAATGCCGCCGTTTAACAAAAATAAAATATTTTATGAGCTGTCGTGCTTATAAGAATTGAATTACTTTTTTTTTTCTATTAAAAAAAATTAAATCAGCTAATACACTCATGTAATGTAAGATCGATGAAAGTTATCGACTATGCTAGCCAGTATATCCAATCTATATATAACGACGGAAATGAAGCAAATAATATTATATTCGGTAAAACAGTTATCTTCATTGCATTTAAATTTAATTTGTCTAAATAATTGTTTATGATGGATTTAGTTCTTATGTAACGAGAGTGTATGTAAAATGAAAAATTAAGAGTATATTTATCTTTGATTTAAATTATAATATTTAATAATTTTTACTCTTTTTAAATAAATAGTAATACATTCTTTTTTTTTATATGTTCACTAATTTTAAAGGAGTTAAATTCGTTTCTGATCGATCTCCTACTTACATGTAATTAACTCCACAATTAATTACAACTGAGATGCTGATAAGAGGATTAGAAGTAATAGGAAAAGTATGAAAATAAATATATTTATTCACTAGTATTTTATATTTAGCATTGATATTTAAGATTTTAATATTTATCCTATTTTATGTAATGGACTAGACCCAATTAAAATTAGGGTTTCTCTCTCATTTCTTATAAATATATAGTTTCTATTCATGATTAAAGGAGAGATGAAAATATTAATTTATCTTTTTTTATCTCTTTTATCTTAGTTATTTTAGTATAAGTTTAGAGTAAATTCTTGGTAGGAATTTATCTTCTATTCAGATCAATAAGCCAAGGTTTCTGTTGTGCTGATGACTAATAAAAAATATGAGTTTGCACCATTTTTGTTATATATATTTCAAACAATATGTTTGATAAAGTGTTATGATGAAATATTAAGTCACGACTTTTGTTAAGAAAATAAAAATATTTTTATTTAAAATATTTAATAAATTGTGTATGTGTTTATAATGCAATAAATTTTATGAATAAAATATTTTTTAAAATTTTGAATTATTAACCTACATGTGATGTACAAAATAAAAAGATATAAAATTTATATATAAATAGGCTTGTATTAAATTAAATAATCTCGTATAATAAAATTGAAAAAAAATTAATATGCACAATATATAGTTGATTTTTAGTAACATGACTTTTATGCTATATTTAAAAAAGTATTATAAAAAAATGACAATATTTTTTAAATATTACTAAAATATTTTAACAACGTGATCTTTATAAAACATTTGTAAAAAATATTACAAATACACAAAGACAACATTTTAAATTTAAAGATTTATTAATATTTTTTTAACAATTTAGCAAAACAATTTTAAATGTCACTGAAGATCAATTATGTTGTAGAGATGTATTATATTGATTTTTTTTTTACACCAAAAATATTTTTTAATTGAAATAATTACTAGTTTAGTCCTTTAGTTTTACAATGATAGTTCACATAGGCCTTTAAGTTATTCAAATAAAGGTTCACTTAGACCTATAAATTTGCAAGAATAGTTCACATAAGTCTATGAGTTGGATGAAAGTTCATTTAGGCCCATGAGATTGTCAAATAGTATTTATTTACTTAGGACCCTAGCATTTGATAATCTGAGGGACCTAAGTAAATTATATTTATGAACTCAAATACCTAAATAAATAATATTTAATAATCTCAGAAATATAAATAAATTATTTTTACAAATTAAGGGACATAAATTAACTTCTATATAATTCGAAAACTTATATAAAGTATTACTTTTACAAACTCAGAGAAATAGTTATATGAACTTATTTTGCAAAATAAAAGAGTTATGATGCTTCACTCTTTTTCATTTAATTGTAAAACAGAAAATTCATGCATTGGTATTATTACTATATTTTTTTGTTTTTTGGTAAAAACTTGCTATATTATTTCATCAACTTGTGTTTTGACATAGGACATCACTCTGACAAATTAAGGATATATGTAGTAAGGTGCGTCGTGGACTACTCGTGGGTCATTTTAGATCCTAAGTTCAATATTTCTTCTTTTGGGTAATTTAAAAATATAACTAGTTCATTTTTGGATCCGGCAAAGACTTAATATAGTATTCTTCTGTCAATTTCATTAAATAATAATAATAATAGAAAAATGATCACACCATTCAATAGCTGTATCAAAACATTCAATTGTGTAGGCATTAGATCAAACAACACTATGTGTTCATTATATATATATATATATATGCAGGCCATAATTATTTATTTAATATGATGTACGTACTTTCTTTGATACTTGTCCCTCTAAGACATATGCATATATCTAAATGAAGAAGACAAATTAAAGCAAATATATGTAGTAATAAAAAAAAATTGGCTTGGTCAAACGATGACCAAATGTGAACATGGTCTAACATATATGGCTAAAATCAAAAGCGAAAAGACAAAAATTTAATGAAAATAATTCACTTTAATTTAATTGTTGAATGACAATGATACTTCATTCCGATAGTGAATTATATTTGCTCGTGTGGATTCAGATTAAGACCTATCCATCGAGTTTCAATCTCAAACTCTTAATTAATCACGTTTCATTTGATGTTACTTTCTAAAACACTACTACAACCAATTCCACTTTTCCCGTTATATATTATAAGATTCTTTTAATATTAATATTTTATAATATAAAATTTCATATAATTTTTTAGAAGTATTTATTATTATTTTTTATATTTGCTCATTATAATTAATGAGATTTTATAAAAAGATGATAAAAATAATTAATGCAATAATAAAAAAGAAAAGAGATAAATAAAAAAGATTATATATTTTTTTAAAAAATTAATACATTAATTAATTTTATTATATATTTTTAATAAACATAATTATCTAAATAAAACTTTATAATATGAGGTTACGGTTGACATCCTTCAACTGTAAAAAAATTGTTATTTATTAACACTTTATTTTGGTTTTTATTGGATTCATTACGGTTGGCACATCATTCATGATTGGTCAGGTTCATCAACTTTATAGCAATTACCTTTCACTATATATATGAATTTTAATTTATTAAATAATTATGTATACACAGAATAGAAGCAATGTAATGTAGAGGTATGGTGAAGTCATACATCTGTTATGAGTATATATGGTGATGACTAGGCATTGGATAAAGATGAAAGATGATGTGTGTATTGAGTGGTCTCTGATTAACTGATGAATTACTCATCACTGACTCTGTTTCTGAAATTGACTTCACTATACACTCTCTATTTAGTGTTTCAGTCTAAACATGTGTTCTACCATGCTCCATCTACACTGGATCATTATCCTTTAGGTACGTACCCCCGGCCCATCACTAATTAATAAGCAATTCCAGTTAATATGAAATTATAATTTTAAAGATGCCTGCCTTGACAGTTCACATTCTGAAGTCAATCATAGTTACCAACAGCAGATAATTAATCGGATCTAACTAGTAATTTTTTACGTTTTTTATCAGCAAATGGTGAAGAATGTGACATGTCCAAAGTTGTAATTATAGTGGAAAATTGAACTGACGAAGGAGAATGTTTTGGATGGCTAGTGCCATCAGTATCAGTATACAGAAATAAATTGACAGTTTAGTTTCGCCTCATCATGAGAATCTTAATTACACACGATTCTTCCTGCTTTAATTTTCACTAATAATATGATAATTATTCCACAATTTACTTACTTTAATTGATAATAATATCCATAACGTAAAAACCTTTCAGTAGTACGTAATAAATTGTTTATTGTTAATTAGTTAAGTTGATTAATTAATTATTTACATGAATATATATAATGAAAATGTCGTTTTTCATCAACATATATAGTCTTTGATACGCCATTTCTAACAAGCTAAGGTTTATATTATTATTCACATCCAACCATAACCTTTTTTTGTTCACTGTTAAACTAATAATATATAGTTGAAGGATAGATTATGATTTTAACATTAAACTAAAAGTGAAAAGAAATATTGGTTGAAATTGAGTGTTGAGAGGGAAGTTGGAGGTGTTATCCGACAAGAAAGAACATGTTTGGGTTATTGACTTATATGAGGCTGTACCATTTGACGGCCCTTATTTAAGACCAAAGCCAGTGCAACACCCTCACTCACACACACTTTTCAGTAATTTGAATGGAATTCGCTACACATTCACTTTTTTTGCGTCAGTGTGTGGGGGAGTGCCCTCTTTCCCTCTCAACGACTTTTTCATTTAGATTTAGATTCCTCCTTTTCTTTTCTTTTCATTTCAGTCCTTAATTAATTCGAATTTCCTTAGGGAAATAAATTAGTCCGAGACACGTGTCAAAACTGTACATCATGTTCCACACTAGTCCCATTTCTTAAGGGACAGCCACGTCACTCACTTCCATGTCCATGGAGGTCAGTCAGCAAGGTTGAGTTTGAGATATGACTGTCTATTTTTCAACTTTAAAACACTCACTGAACTATCAATATGGTCCCCCTCACCTTACACTCTGCTGCCACTCTCACAATTATTCCTTCACAAATTAATTTCATTCGTCTCAATAATAGTTCAGTTAGTTAGTGTATAAAAATATACATATATGAATACAGAATTCAACTAATCGTCTTGGATTAAATATAAATGTGGTCATACATCAATGGCACACATGTTTAATTTCTTAGAGAAAATAAGAATTTCAATAATGTACATTGAGATTCAAAAATAAGATTGTGTAAAACAAATAGTCACTACAACCTATTAGATTGGTTGGATATGAAAAAACTTAAAAACACAACTTAAAAAAAGTATATTTAACAATTAAGAAAATTAGTCAATAAATTTATCTGGTTGGTCACTAAATATGTTAGCTAATCATTGAATTAAGAACCAATCAACGACAAAATCGAATATTGATGTCATATTTAGTGACCAACAATCTTGATTAATTTCTAATAACGATAAAAGGATAAATCTGAAAATTAGAAGGGAAATTGATGAGTGTAGCTAGATTGGATTGTTAATTGCTTTTAGAAATTAAAAAAAAAGGATTTCATGAGTGTGTGTGTGTGTAGTGTAGCATCCATGAGTGCCCAGACATTGACATATACATCCACCTCCCAATCATACATCACGCGCAATGCCATTATATATCCTTCAAAGCCCTTATTACCCACTAATTATTTCTAAGTTCTTATTAAAAAGATATTTTTTGACAACAAAAATTGACCAAGTAATAGAGACACAATACAGTTTTTAGAACATAAACTCGACTAGTGTTCCCGTTCACAAGATCTTCACAAAAAATTTAATTATAACTCATACTAATTAACAAGTATGGTAAGCCTCTGTAATACTTTCAATTTTAAAAATCAAGTGATCCACTTAATAGATGGTATTTTAAGTAGGAAATGTATCATTAAATAAGGTGAAGTTAATTAACATTTGTATATATTTTTAAAAACATCATACTTGAGTTCAAATTTGCTAAAACAGAGGGAGTATTTCATTAGAAGAAATAATAAAAGAAAAAGCAGAGGAAGTATTTTGGAGGATATATAGTATGCCTTCAACAATTTATACTTCATAATTACTCAACTGTATTTTAATCCTCTCGTATAGTATTTTTCGTATAATCTTATTATCATGTTGAAAATTTATATCTATGTCAATCATCACTAAAAGTTATACCCTTCGGATGAGGGTTTTTTTTTTTTTTTTTCCTGACGGTTATACCCTTCGGATGAGCCTTATTCGAAAATTTTTGGATGAAGCTTATCCGAAAAAAATAAATAATTTATTGAAAGGCACAGTTTATAAGGATAAACTTGATCCGAAATTAATTTCGGATGAAGCTCATCCGAAAATATGTGTTAATTTTCAGATCAGCTTTATCAGAAAATTAACACATATTTTCGGATGAGTTTCATCCAAGATTAATTTATTTTTTCGAATGAGCTTCATCCGAAATATTTTCGGATGAGCTTCATTAGAAATTTTCGGATGAGCTTCATTAGAAATTTTCGAATGAGCTTCATCCGAAGGGTATATCTGTCAAAAAAAAGAGGGGGGTGAATGGATCAAGAAGGGGGGTGTGAAAATTGGTGTCCATTCTCACTTATTTAACATTCATCAAGAGATAGATCAATTGCAAAGGCATTGGCCCAAAAAAAAATGAAAGATAAGTGTGCCTCCAGATGAAGATTTTCAAAAAAAGGATGAAAATAGATGGTGCATTAATTAATTAGTCACCATTGAAGAAACATTAAACCCAAAGAAGAGTAATAGAACAAAAACTACCTTAAGCAAAGGCCCAACATGTTCTTTTTGGTGACAAAAGGCCCATTAGGATACAACTTCGCTTGAATTTATCTTTCTTGTGTTGACCAAAAAATATTTATCTTTTCTGTTTACCAAAAAAAAAACAAATTATCTTTCTTGGACAAAGAAAGAAAAAGAGTTTACATGAACATCATATTGATTTACTGAAGTTTAGGTTGGATGCTGGGATTGACATCATCCTAATTGTGAATGAAATTATCTTTTTTTAGATATCAGTATTCGGAATAGTGTTTCTCGACGGTGTTGTCCGTAAGTGAAAATATGAAAAAAAAATAACTCTTATTTTACGGATTACAACATCTGGAAACACTATTTCAAACGCTAATATCCGAAAAAATGGTGGTCTCGTTCCTAACTGAGATTGTGCTAATTCCAGCATTTCTTTAGGTTTACCAATCTAGTGTCATTTGTTCTGAATTTTAATAATGTAATTCTTTCACCACCATCTCATGATAGATGGTGGCGAAACTAGGACTCAGAGTTAGTGGGTGCAACTTAATTGAAAAATTTTAAAAATTATATACAAAAATAAGTTGGACAATCACCATGATTTTATTTTGTTTGATTGAGTGCTCATGTCTTTTTTAATATGTTTTGACTTCACAAAATTAATTTTGGTAGTGGACTAACCCAAGACTCCATGCTAGATGAGTCCCGACCCGAACTTGGAGGAGACATTACTTCAAGCCTCTTCAGCTAAAGACTTCAAAGTTTGTGGGGGTTGGTGGAATAACCAAAACCCCAAGCCGGATCAGCTCCGACCTGAACGCCATGTTACCAACTCCAAATTGGTCCCAACAATTTCAAAGTTAGCTAATCACACATCTAAGGATAAGGGCTCATCAAGTCAGACCCTGACAATAATCAATTAAGAGATACCCTAATTAAGATCATCACAATTAACAAGATATCAAAGAAACTTTCCTAACTTAGAATGAACCTAGACACTATATAACTTAGAAATTAAAAATTGAAAAGTGTTAATTACCGCATGGAACAAAATATAGAAACAATATAAATATTGATGATACCACACAAAAAATCTTAGGAGGCGCTTAAAATTTCTTTTAATTTTAAGTATTATTAATGGTTTGTCTTGATTATTTATTAATGTATTTTTGACCAATTCTAGAGTTTTGTTATGCAGCTTGCTTAGGAGGAGCCCACCTAGATAGGAACAAATTTTTACATTGTTAAAGCTGACATGTAATGTAACCATCTCTTCAACATCATCAAATCAAACATCAAATCCTCACTAACACAAAAGTGCAATTAAATGAAAGAAAAGAAAAGAAAAAGTACAATGAAATGAAAACCAAATCCACAAAACAGAAATGAGAAAAACCAGTTCATTATTATTATGGGGAAGCTAATAACCACTACCAAACCTCTCATCCTCCATTCAAAGCTTCTCTGTTTTTCTCTTCTCTATCTCTTCACCACTCTCTTCCTCGCTCTTTACACCACTTTCTCTCAATCCAAATGTTTCTTCCGATCATCCCCTTCCGATCCTCTTCTCAATTCTCTCTTCTCTTACCCTTCATCCTATGGAGAACACAAATACGCTCTCTCAACTACCCGTTCTACCTGCTCTTCCCCTGTTTTTTTCTCAGGTAACTACCTAACCTACCCATGATCCAATCCAGAGTTTTTTTGTGTCACAATTGATCAAGCTAATAACTTTTTGTTATTGGGTCTTGGTTTCTGAATTCAGATTATTGGAATGTTGTGAAGGAGTTCGAGAATTTTCGCAACAAATTATCGAATTCTTCGGGGGTTCTGCGGTATAAACAGGGGAATGCTCATACTTTTGGTGGCAATCTCAGCACCCTTGAGAGATTTTCGTATTTTGATCATCAAAATGATAGCACCGAAGTTCCATGTGGATTTCTTAAGCAGTTTCCAATCAGTGATTCCGGTCAGTTCCGTCTGAATTCACTAGTTACTCTTAAATTCAAATATATGGGAATTTGTTCCGACAATTTTTATTTTCTGACATTTTTATCGATAACACTGAAAACAACTGGAATTTCTGGTGTTTCTTATATAATCAGGAAACATTAAACTAATTATTCATGAAAACATGAAATGGAGATGCCGATTCATTTCCTTTTTTATTTTAAGTTTGATTTTAGATTAGATGGTAAGTTTTGCTTATGTCATATCACAAGTGCTCTGTCTTTTTATGCAGATAGAATTGCAATGGAAAAGTGTGACAATGTGGTTGTAGTTTCAGCAATTTTCAATGATCATGACAAAATTCGACAACCGAGGGGCCTTGGATCAAAAACACTAGAAGGTGTGTGTTTCTTCATGTTCATAGATGATGTCACCCTCAAAGGTCTAGAACACCATGGACTAATATCCAAAAATTCAAGAGAAAACAAGATAGGTGTATGGAAGATTGTGAAGGTAGAAAAAGAGGATTTATATGAAAACCCAGCAATGAATGGGATCATACCAAAATATTTAGTCCATAGACTATTCCCAAATTCAAAATTCAGCATTTGGGTAGATGCAAAGTTGCAATTAATGGTTGATCCATTATTGTTGATTCATTCACTTGTTATATCTGAGAATGTGGATATGGCTATATCAAAGCATCCTTATTATGTTCATACAATGGAAGAAGCAATGGCAACTGCAAGATGGAAGAAATGGTTGGATGTTAATGCTTTGAAGGATCAAATGGAAACATACTGTGAAAATGGATTGGAACCATGGAGTCCAAGCAAACAACCCTATGCGTCAGGTAAACTATGTACATGATTTCATTTATTATTATGTGGAAAATTGCAAACGGTGTTTCCTTACAATTGCATAAAGTAACACTCTTTAAAGATAAGACACCAAACTTCACCGCATATAAAATACAGTCTGTTCTGTAATGAAACTTAGAGAAGATGTCATGCCTCATACTTTTAGACTTTTGCAAGTGCACTTTAATAAGTTCCAATTCAATTCTATTAGGTTTCTTTATCATCAAAAGAGATCAAGCGTTCGTTTTCAGATAACCTTTTTTGGGTCAAAGACTTCAAATTCAAGTAGTAAAAAATGAATACACTAGTATTTTTTTATTTAGTTTCTTATTATATTTATGGACTAATCTCTTTTTAAATATTAAGCTTGTACGAAGTAGTTGTCAGATAATTCTGAAATATGGCTCTATTTCACTACCATCACGCCACACATGGTGATTACTGACAGTACTATATATAATCTCTAAAATCACTTAGCACAAATTGATTACTCTGTCAAAATGTGGCCCTAAAGTTTTGGATCTTGTGTCACTATGGCACTGTAATTCCAGGGATTTTCTTCTTTTCATGAATTCAAATGATCTTTTCCTTTATTATGTTTTATAACACGTCATTAAAAGAAAATCTCCTAATTATTAATCTCTTTTATACTTTCAATTACTTAAGTATTCAACAAAATTTATAAATTTAATAAGGAGAAACTTGATCCGATTTAATTGACTTTGGCAGATGTACCAGACAGTGCACTAATCCTGAGGAGGCATGAACTAAGGAGCAACCTATTTTCTTGTCTAATGTTCAATGAGTTAGAGGCATTTAACCCTAGAGACCAATTACCCTTTGCATTTGTGAGAGATCACATGAAACCTAACTTGAAGCTCAACATGTTTGAGGTTGAAGTTTTTGAACAAGTGGCATTGGAGTACAGGCACAATCTCAAGAGCACTTCTTTAGGGACCACTCACAAGAAAGTGTCCTCCAATGGAAGGACCATAAGGGCACACCCTGATTTGTTGTATGTTAATAGCCCCTGCCACAAGTATCTATCTATCATGTGGAGGGAAGAATCCAATGATTGATCTTGCCCCCTAATTACTTAATTAATTAATTAAAGCCATAAAATATATTATTAATAACAAAAAAAAAATCAAAGAAAAATTTGTCTTTTAACAATGTGTATGTCAAAGAGATTAGTTAAAAATGAAAAAAAAAACAAACAATTCTTTTGTTAATAGAAGCTGACAACCTGTTACAGGTTGAAAGGAATGTTTCCTTTGTTCTTCTCTATCTGTATTTATATTGGTTTCCAATTATTCTCTACGTTCAATTTTTTACTTATTAAATTAAATTACTTGTTGTAAATTGTGCAAATTAAAGATTAATGGAATCAATATAGTGATTAGTTTCTTAAACTAAAGTAATCATTAAAAGTTGCTCAGAATGAAAAAAAAGTACTCGTAACTACGTAGGAAAATAATTAATCTCGAATTAACGTACCATTCACTCTTGTCCTACCTCTTCTGCAACATCTAGAGATGGAAAAATAAACGTAAATTAAAATACAAGTAAGGTTGATATGTTTCCAAGTATGAGTTTTTTTTTAAAAAAAAATATTTTGTGTACAGTTATTAAGGTGTACAATACATTTACTCTCTGAATTTAATATTAACAAATAAAAAAAATAAAAAAATAAATTTAACTGATCTCAGTTAAATTGTAAATAAATTATATACCCTAATAATTTTATTGTGTTATATATATATAGTACTGTTGCGGACCCATATCCCGGTCCCACTACTCGGACTTACCAGAGGCCCAACAAGCCACGCGGGCCATCATAGCTGTTGGGTAAAAATCACCATTACCCCTAGAAAATTATCCTTCTAATAGAGAAATTTGATAAAACAATAACACAAGAATATAACGTGGAAAAACTCCAAAACCAGAGAAAAAACCATGGCTGTTGTCTAACGACAACTAGAGAATAACACTATGTGAAAATTTTTACAACACATAGATTTCTCACCCTTGCCCCAATACACCCACACTCTCCAAAGCCAATAACCTCACAACACTCTAATACAAAGAGTATAAGAGAGAAAGAAAAGTTAGGATACAAGCTTAAAGTGTTTCCGACTTGGTGCAATTTGAAACCATAGACTTGAGTCCATTATATAGTCTTGCCTCCCACTCCCTTTGTCAACTTGAGCAACGTGGGACTTCAAAATGGGTTATTTTCAAGCAAACTTCAACAATAGCGGCCCATACCACGGACGAGTACCTACACGAAAGGTATAAATACAGGGAATAAAAGGAGATCTAGGTATGATCATCTAACCCTAATACACTCCACTCTGATTGTTGCTGACTTGAGAGTCGGAGTCCTTGCCGGAGCACCATCAAATCCCTAGACCATACAACATTTCTATCTGGATCACAGGTACACATCAGTGGCGAAAGATTAATTTAATTAAAAATATTGAAAATGTTTTGCTACGGCAAACTTGAGTTATGACAGCTCGTTATGAAAAGGTCAGAAAATGTGCTGACAAAGCACATCACATATCGAACGAAAGTAACCCAACATTTCATATGTTTTTTAATATAAAAATCTAACAACTTTTATTTCTATTTAATAAAAATTTATCAAAAATATTTTTTACTCAATTTATTTTCTTATTTATTACAATAATTTTAAAGTGAAGAAAGATTAATTTAATTAAAAATAATTAAGAAAAATTAAATATTTTTTTATATATATAGTTTCAAGGAGATTAAATGAAACTAACTAATTTTCTTAAGGGAGGTAAGATATAAGTTTTTTGGCTTGTATTCAGTAATAGAAGGAGTTTATGGTAACTTTTTATATAATGTTATAAAAGTAGTTATTACATTAATTTTTAAAAAATAATTAATATACTATAATTTTACTTTTAAATAAATATAATATATTATCGAACTAATAATTACAATACTAATAATGAATTAGTTTAATAAAAAAAATAAACTTAAAAAACATTAATAAATGAATTTGAGTTTTATAAGTACTTATAATATGAAATACAAACATTTTATATTATATATTTATATTATAAAATTATAAGAGTATAAAGAATATGATAAATAAAGCTTAAATATAAATAAGTTTTTAATTTTTGTAAAATAGGGTCAATTTGATTTTGGTCACTTCAGTTAATTTTTTTTTTGTCATTGGTCCTAACATTTAGGGAAATTGATTGATTTTAGTCCTTACATTCGATTAATGAACTTTAGCCCAAATATATTTTATGAAATTACCATTTTTAGCCTGTCAAGCTATCACATCGACATTATAAATCACTTTTAATGTTAATAGAGGGTCTGTCTAGAACTTGCAAATGTGACAGATTGGCATTGCAGAACGTCAATTGTATAACAGTTAATCGACGTTTTTGTTCCGACAAATTGGTACATCAACATTAAAAATAGTTTTTAAAGATAATGGAGAGACGAACTCACAGATGCGACAGACTGGCGACAAAGAAATATTAGTTACGTGAGTAGTTAGTTGATGACACCGGGGACTAATTAAACTAAGACTTGTTTGGCTTAAAATTAGTTAATGTGTTTTAAGGACTAAAGCCAACAAGTTTTTACAAATGTTAGGATCAATAAAAAAATTACAAAAACCAAAACCAAATTGACCCTATTTTACGAGGAAAAAAACATATTTAAGGTATTAAAACATTTTGCTTATTTTCAGTTAAAAATATTAGGATGTACCGAGAATTCTGATCTAATTGATAAATAATTATGTTCTTTAGACATATTAACAAGAATTCAAATCCATATTATAAATTTATACTTAGTTCAATAATTTTCTCGCCCTAAAAAATAATGTTTAACTATCAGTAGAATATACTTTAACGAAAAAAATAGGACGTGAACATAGACATTGCATGAAGCCATTTTATTATTGTGCCATACCATAATAAACTGTTATTTCACAAAAATCATGACAATAGTTTCACCGCTATTTCATCACTAAAATGTGAATTTTATTTATTTATTTTTTTAAAAAAAGAACACAATTCACAACATTGTTAGGCCCCACAAAATAACACGTTGCTATTCAATTCTTAATTGTAGTTCAATTCCACTGAAATTTCTGATCCCATAACCGAATTAATTGAACCCTAGCTAATTACTCTACTAATTATTTTTCGCAATTAGAATCGAATAAAGAAATTAAGAATGACAACGCAACCAATAGCACATCACAGGGACGATGCAGAGATCTACGAAGGCGAAGCATTATGCAAACAAAAATCGCGTTTGCTTCTCGACGAAATTCAACTTCCGAGAGGATTACTTCCGTTAGATAACATCGTCGAAATGGGTTATAACCGTACGACTGGCTTCGTCTGGCTCAAACAGACGCAAAAGACGGAACACCGTTTTCCCGCCATTGGACGCACTGTTTCCTACGAAACCGAGGTAACGGCGTTCGTCGAAGAGTACCGTATGAGAAGACTCACCGGCGTTAAGACAAAAGAGCTTTTCATTTGGGTGAATATCTCTGAAATCTTCGTCGACGATTCGGATTCCGGTAAGATTTGTTTCGCTAATTCGACCGGAATTGCTAGGTCTTTTCCTCTCTCCGCCTTCGATCTCCCGGAGGAATTGCTACATCAAAACGACACCGTGCAGAAATTGTAACAGCGAGGATCAAGTGAATGAAAATTAATTGTTCGATCCTTTTTTCATTTATTTTTTTAATTTTCTTCTTAGGTTAATTAGCTTGAGAGATTAATTAATTATTGAAGGAAGGCGTTAGGTAGATCTTTGCAGATTTGCATCTTGATATTGTGTTGTCATTTTATTTTATTTTATTTTATTTGAAGCAGATTGATATATAAAGTGTTTCTGGTGAACTACCACGTTTTTTATCCAGGGGATGAATCATCATGAGCAAGGTTAAATTTATAAAACGACCTTTAAAAAAGAGACAAAAATATAATTTTAGTGTTTTATTTTTTACTTAAAATTCACTTCCCATAACTTTTTTAAAATTCATTTTTGTCCTTTTAATTTTTGTTTTAGGTTCAAAATAGTCTTGTGGTTACTCCTATTAGCGATTTAATGGCTTTTTGATGGCTCAAATTGTTTTAAACAAATGGTTCAAATTGTTGTAAATTAACGGATCAAAATAAATAAATAACAAAATATAATAGCCTTAGTAAAAAATCTATTAAATTAGTAACGAAAGTGACGAAAGGAACCATTTTAAACCAAAAATAGAAATTAACGAATCTAAATAAATTTTTTAAAAAATTATGATACTAAAATGAATGAATAAAATTAAGAGACTAAAATTATTTTTTTTTTCCTTTAAAAAATGATGTAATAAACTCAAACAGAATATTTGGGATAAATTGTCTTTTCCAATAGGTGAAAATTAGTACTTTCTAAAGAGTGACTTTTTTCTTGTCCAAAAAAAAAAGTGACTTTTCGAAGTATCAGCTAAAAATATTGCTAGGTTATGTTTGATAAAATTAATTTATAGTTTATGGTTAAGTAGGGATATTTGATAAAATTAGTTTATAACAAGTTAAAAATGTATTAAATAATTAAAAAGGACATGCATTAATTACATATAATAAATAATTTGAAAAATTAAAATATAGTAAATTATCTAAGGGCAAAATATGAATGAATTAATTAAAGTAAGTTATAAGTTATAAGCTATCTACAATAAGTTATAAGCTATAAACTCTTAAACTATAAACTAGTGTTACCAAACATACCCTTAATATACATGTTATTAATTAGTCTTTTGTGAGTGGCTCTTTAAATTAGTGTCATTACTAAATATCATTTTTCAAAAGTTATATTTTTAGTTTCTTAACGTTTACATGTATCTTATTATAACTCTTATTTTTTTCTCTTTTTTTTTATTCTTTCTATTTATTTTAGTACTAACAAAGTCGGACGCAATTAATAAATAATTAGGTTTTAATATGTTAATAGTGGTTCAAATTATGGTCGTAAACGTAAAAAAAGCTTTGTTGAGAAGTTTATCCAATTCAGTAATGTCTCTATTTCAAAATAATTAGTCTTTTATTGTCGATTGAAAAATACCTTTCAATCAACATTGAAAAACACATAGTTTTTTCAAATTTTAAAATCATTTAATGTTATAGATTTATAAAATATTAATTTACTTTAAAATGACTTGTACTAGTTCTCTTTTTATACACTTTTTGTTACTTTTTATTTGTCCACGTAGAGAAAATAATTTTGTTCTTATTTATTTGCTCACTTGTACTTTTAACGGTAAGAATTATATACTAAAATAATCCCTGACTTTGTATTTTATAAGTCAGTTTAGTCCCTCACGAAATCAGCCATTTTAGTCCCTAACTTTCATTATTATTGGTCATTTTAATCCCTCGCGAATGTTCATATAATTCTGGGACTAAAGTGACCTATAAATGCAAAGTTAGGGACTAAAGTGACTTATTCGCATAAATTCAGGGACTAAAGTAAATTATTGTTACAAAGTTAGGGACCGAAATAGTACATCACTCTTTAAGGTAGTATTAATTGTACTTTTATTTATTTTATCCTTATATTTAATTGGATATTAATTAATGTTTCACTATTAAAAAAATAAAATAAATGAGAGATATATAAAGACTTTAAAAATTATTTTAATAAAAACAAGAGTAACAATTTCATTCCTTAATAAGCATATTTCACCCTCAAGTGAACATAATAACATTTAATGTTTCAGATTTACTTTGAAATGTTAACATTTAATGTCATAGATTTACTAATTTGAAATGTACTTAACATTTAATGTTATAGATTTACTTTAAAATGGGGAGTGTGTATTGTGACTTTTATTTTTGTCTATTATCACTTCAAATAGATTATTTCAATAGTATTTATTTTTATTATTTTGATTCTATTGGTTAAAAAAATATTTTTAATTTAAAAAAATTAAGAAAAGATGACAATAAACAAAAATAGAATGATAGTATCTCTGGTCCTTTTTATAGGATCATTTAACTAATTCACACATATTAAGAAAATTACTAACAACTTTATTTAATGTCTTATTTTTTCAAAAAATAGTACAATCTACCAAATTTACCTTATTCAAAGTCAAAACTTTTAGCAAATACATTAATTGTACTTACTATCTATTCATTTAATATAAGGGTAGACAAGAAAAAAATTAATATTTACTACTTAAACTTTGTAAGAGTCTTATATATAGAACCAACAAATTTTTTCTAAAAAATCTTATATTTAGAACCGAAGATAATAATATTCTCGCCTCGAGAAAATGTAACATTTAATGTTATTGATTTAAGGGCTCCTGGTCAAACTTGAACATACAGTATATATCATATGATTCATATCACTTGATTATGAAATATAGTCACTTGAGAGAAAAAAAAAAACTTATATTTCTTTTTAAGTATTTACTTAAAAAGTACTTTTATATTTTCAAGTAAGTATCATTTGTACTTTTATGAATTTTATTCTTATATTTAATTAAGATTATAATTAATATTTTACTATTAATCCAATAAAATAAATAAAAGTTTAAGAGTAATACATAAAAAATTTTAAAAGTATTTTAATAAAAACAAAAATAAACATTACATTTTTTAATAATAATGATTTTACTTGTCATAATTATTTTGAGCAAGCGCAACAGAAGTGTCACAAATTGGATCCTCCAGTTGGTGAATTTTGGGTACAAATTTTGGCACTCTCGTTTCTTCCTATTATCATTAACTGTTCATATTAATTATCAGTATTAACACACATGTAACCGGCGGTGTTATAAAAGAAATAATCAGTTACATGTTTTCAAATTTTGAACTTGTGCAACTTTGAAGAGCTTAATAATTTCTTTCAAGAAAGAGATTAAATGCATTGATTGATTACTTTCGCACATAATAAATAATAATGTTTCTACTTAATGCAGGAAAACATGGAGGGTGCACCATTTTCCGTTTTTGTTTGTTCGGGAAGGTGTAAGAGTAGGAAGTGTATAACAAAATTAAAAGAAAAAAAAAAAACTGAGAGAAAAATGAAAAATATGATGACAGACATGTGTGTGAATATCCGAGTTCAATCTATGTTAATATAGTTTCTTATAATCAAAAAATATAAGAGTGACAGGTGGGGCAATATCAAATCCCATATAATTATTGTTAAGTGATTGAAACTGCTATAAATTAAAGGCCACTTCTCTTAACTTTACTAAACAAGAACTTCCATCACAATCAACACACAAACCATGGCTTTTCGATGTTGCTTCACAATCTTTCTCTTCTTCTGTGTTCTAACCAAATCAACACTCGCAAGGCCACACCGGCCACACACCACACTGATTGAGATTCGAAACGATTTGCCAAACACCACTCATGTGCAACTGGTTCTTAGCTGCGACGATGTTCCTTCTTCTTCTTATCTCAAACTGGGTCATCAGTACCACCAAAATCTCACAGTTGATCAAGATTCCGAATGCACTGCAATGTGGTTGCCGTGGTTCGCCACTTGGGACGCGTACGACAGCAAGAGAGACAAAGGACATTGTGCCGTTTATTGGTCAGTGAAAAAGGACGGTTTCTATCACAGTTGGGATGGATCCAAGTGGAAGCTGCTGGAATTCTGGTATTCTGAATGATTCGTAAAAATCATACCTTGTAAAACTTTTCTTGTTTAAAGTTGTAGGACAATGATCAAGGTATTCCTTTATGTCATGTATAAGCAGCTTCTGTACAACCATAGAATTGGTCCCTGGAAATAATAAATTCCTGAAACAGCATTAGCACCTGAAAAAATTCGTCTTCAGTTACTGAAGAGATTCAGAATGAGAGAAAATGGATTTGTGGAATTCACATGACTATGTGGGCCCCACAAGGTCATTTTCTCTTTCTCATAGCACATTGAACCCTAAAATCACATCAGATAGCAAGTTACCATAACTCTTCAATCAAGCAAAAAATTTTAGAAGTAATTTTTCGTTTACCAAAAAGCGATCTATTAGAAGAAACCATTATATAATTCCAATGAAACCAGTATTTTTCTTCATATGCTACTTATGTTTAAGTGGCCTTGAATGTTTTAGAAATAACAGTCACGAAAGTCAACCGGTTTTGAAGCATAAGGATTAGAGGACAAATGATCAGAGCAACAATCCCAAAGTGGGCATCAAGACATTCTTAGAGTCTTACTCCTACAAGCAACTCAAGTAATTTAAAATATCCTCTTTATTGCAATCTCAGCCAACCGTAATGGCCTTAAAACAACTTTTGAATGCTACAATTGACTTTTTGTTGATACATTGAACAATATCATCTATAATGTACAATTTCAACTAGATATATTTCCTCGAAGAAACTCCAACTTCAATCCATATAAACTTTGATGAAAAATCACCAATTACAAGCAATTCAACAATGTGGCTAATTCTGTTCTGTACCTGTTGCTGCGTTCTTCATTGTCAGTAGATAATTACAACACCGCCATCTGAGCCGCTGCACCCTTCCATTGGAGGCATTCTACTTTTCTCCAACATTTCTTGTGAGAATGTTATTTAAAGGACTTTTACACCCAACATTGAAAAATGGCTCGACAATGCAAAGAACCATTTTTTTGAGATCACGGATATCAAAGCTGAACCTTGATATTGAGAAGATTACAATAACTTTATATCATAGCCGAACTTACTCAGCTATCTCTTTTAGATCAATCTTTACTTCTTTATCCCTATCAGATTGAAAGTAACGAACTCCAAGAGTTTTATAGTCCCATACCATTTGAGATATTTCTTCTTGAGGAATATTTAAACCTTTTTGCTTAATAGATCTGAGCAATTCACAGAAAAACTTGGGATTTTCAAGTCTTATATACTCATACAACACCCTTTCATGATCCGGGATCCAATTTCTTGGAAATGGAGTATAGTCACAAGATGGAATTAAAGACATGTGTGAAAACTGAACACCTTCAATTGCATCAACCAGCCCCATCCTTAGAAGATCTGAATATTCAGGTGCAGAATTGTTAGTGTGCTCCCTCAGAGGACGGCTGAGATTGCGTGAAGCTATTCCATACACTTTGGCACGAGACTTCAGCCTGTACCTAGCAGCATACAATTTGGCCAAAGAGCTACGAACTACATAGGCACAAAAGCCAACAACTTTTTTGCGATTATCAGCATATTTATACCAATCAGCCATAGTCTCAAGGAATTTATTCATTTGGGAATTTGTATGAGCTTGACCGGAATACAACATAGGAGTACACGGAAGTGGCTCGGGGTCCTTATCACCCTTCACAAGCGCAAGCCGTCTGAACTGGCGAATGCATTGCTGTAAGCTAGCAGTAACTGAAAGCAAAGTCCCAACACCCTTTTCACTCACAATGTTACCTCCGGAACCCGTGTAATGCAGGGTAGGGTGTATCACTCTTCGGCATATTATATGGTCCAAGAATTGTATTCCCCTTGTAATATGTTCAATCGCAACCTTGGAATTATCCAACCTCAGGCCAAATGTACTCTCACAAAATTTGATAATCTTCTTCCTAATTTCCACTGCATCCTCCCTAGGCCCTCGGATCCCAATCAAGAAATGACCGCCATATCTAATGTAATCCATCTTCCTAGTTTTTTCTTTACCACTAGACGGAACAAACTCCGGCCACGCAGGGTTATGACAGCCATCATCAATGGAATACTTCCATATAGAATCAAACTTACAAGGCCTAAAATACTCAACAATCATATCCTCCATCATATGATCCAATTCATTAAGGCAAACATTAGCAAGCAATGGACTTAAAATCCCACAATGGCCATAGGAAGGTACCTTAGCAGCCTCCTCTGGAGCAAAACTGTAGAAGGTTCTTAACCAATAAGGATCGGGTTTCGGTTCATTCTCATTGAGAATCCTCTTCTTAGTGGCTCTCCTCTTCTTATCCTTATTCAACTCTTCACCTTTCTCTTTCTGCGGCACACGCTTTCCTGCAAGCGCAGATTTGATCAAGTTCAACACTTTCTTATCCCTAGTACCCTTTTCAACAAAACCCCTCACTACATTACCATCAACATTATCAAAAATCTCGCTCAAATCCCCTTTCAAAAACCACAAGTACCCTGCGAAGTTACTCCGAATGGTTCGAATAACAGTGTGAGCACTTCGCCCAGGCCGAAAGGCGTGCGATTTGGGGGAAAACCGAGCTTCGAACACTGGCTCTAGAATCATCAACAGAACCTCCTGAACAACCCGGTCCTGAAAACAGGGCTCGGCGGATTCGAGAAGGGCTTGGAGTTTGCGTTTCGAGAGGGGATGTTTGTCGTTAGGACTGCGAAGAATTTGACTAGTCTTCTCGTTCCAGGAAAAACGACCACGAATAACGGCGTTGCGAAGGGAGAGAAGGTCGCGGAGAACGTTGGAGTGAATGGCGTTACGGGGAGGGAAAGTGCCCGTGGCGTCAGCGCAAGAGCGCTGGTACGCTAAGAGCCAGAGGTCGAAGTTGGAGAGGAAGCCGGTGAGGTTGGGGAAGGAAGTGTTGATCGGAGAAGAGAAGGTTTTGACCCACAGAGAAGTGCAGATTTCGACAGGGTCTTGCTTCATCAGAGAGTGAGGATCTTCTTGGTCCTTGTTTGGTTGGAGGGTGTGGGTCGCAGTTTGCAGAGAACGCATTGAACGAGGTGCGAAGAAGGAGGGAAAGGAAGCAAGGCTGGTGCGGAAGCCATGGCGGGACTGAAGGTGTTCGACGATTTTCCTCACTGACATTTTTCACATTCTCACTTTCCTCCGTCGAGTGCAGAAAACAGTGCATTCACTAGAAAACCGGGTTTTTTTTCCAACTACTAGAAACCGGTTTGAATTAAACCCAAGATAAATATCATGGATACATTACTTGAAGTCCATTAGGCCCAAGCAATACACAATTGACCAAAACAAAAATTTTGGAACCATATTGTTCAAAATAAAATCAAGACTTATAATCATTTCAGTTAATTAGTTGTTGAAAAAAATTAGTTAAATACTAGACCAAAAAGAGTTAATGAGGTAAACAAATATTAACAGCACATTTTTACGATGTAGTAAACTTTTGTGAGATTCATCAAATAACAACAAATAAGTTTATAAAATCAACTAAGTTTAGCTGAATTGACAAATAACTACAAAATATGTTGATCACTGTTAAAGTCTTAACTATATGCATGAAAAAGAATTTGTTGAAAAGACAAAATCCACTTCAATAATAGTTTACACTATATGAGAAGCTGTCTTGATCAAAAAGGCTGGCTTCCTAGCTCACATCCCCTTAACTTAGATTTTCTATCCCCCAACTTTATGAAATAACAGCCACTTGCAATAACCAAATAGTAAAAGTTCACCACGTGCATTATTAAAAAGTAAAACAAAATAAAATAAAACTCCAATGTTCGATATACGTGTGTGTTATATTTATTTAGTATTTTTATAAAATTAATTATAAAATTACGTGTTTTAATTTTATGAATAGGTCACGATCATAACAAAGATAGAGCTCTTAGGGAAAATTATATTCAAGTCTCTCAAGTATGATAAGTAACACTTTGGTGATATGGGAGTTGTACTTGCAGTGACTTTAATGTCTCAATGACTATTAAGGTTCGTGTGTGATTAGAATGTTTCGTACATTTGTATGATTTATATGTAATATATTTATAGTAGAGTCTTTAAGGTTTTTTGAATATTTGGCTAGACTTTATGCTTATTGGCCTATATTCCTAGGTCTAATAGAACTATAGTGCTCGCCAACTTGTAGGTTTTATATTGGTGTACAAAATTTAGATGCTAGCTCTTAATAAGGTAATCAACATACCGGTTTATAACACGAACATATATCATATTAATCAAGTGATACGAGATAGTTTTAGCTTAAATAATAGTATTAGGTTTAGGTTTATGTTAAGGTTGAGAATATAAATATATATTGTGACAAAGATCCGAGTTGTGAGGCACATCGTCTAGAGAGCCGTCGCTAAAATGCAATGCATGCAGGAACAAAGTAAACGCTACGAAACTTCAAACATCCTAATTTTGCTTATACCTTTCCCCCTTCGATGCAAATTCACATGCTTCTTTCTTATTAATTATTATCGGCCACCCTACCCCCCATTTTAATTTCAAGTTTTTAACATCTTGCACTTTTCCACCAACATTTCTCTGAAATTCATTCAAAGAAAGTAACATATATGCTCCTATAACAGACATCTCTGTCTCTAACTAATGTGCTCACCCCTTATTTTGAGGTAGTTCAAATTAATTGGAAAATTATCAAGGTTTTCATAACCATCAAAATTATATCAAACTGTAATTGCAGACAACATTCAACGCAATTCAATTGTGGCAATAGTACGGTCGCAACCACAATTGTTTAGTCAATATTGAGATATCTTTTAGTATATAATCACATATTAATCATTTTAAGACATAGAGATTCTCGAAGTAAATTATATTTTTTAATAAAGTTTTTTTACGCATACCACCATAATTTCAAGACCCATATATTTACAAACTATGCTGAAGTTAATTGGTGAATGGTGACCACAACTGCTATTTGAAACATTCAAGAATGCCAAAAAAAAAAGATAAATGGCCAAATTTAAGTGATCAAATTGCTTTTACATTCTAACCAAGAATACTTAGCCATGTAAATGGAAAACTGTAAAGGGGTACTTTTGCAGGTGCATGCATAAGGAACCAAAAGCTTCAATGATTTATTACAGTATACATTTTGTACTCAATCTCTAAAGTAACTCTCAGTTGTCTTTTATTACAAAAACTACATATAAAGCAAGACAAAAATTACAAAGAAGAAAACAATGCAAGAACAAGGACCAAAAGCAATGATCATCAACTGTAGCACTTTCCGCATCTTTCTAATTACATGCTTGTATAGTGTATACTAATAACTTAAAATTATGATCAACAACGTATGAGTGAAAATCACAATTTCGGATTGGACCCTTTTTTTTGTTCCTTCAAGGTTCCTCGTCACTAGTGAGACGGCAGTGGAAAGAAACTGAATTCGGTTGATCATTGTGACAAGGTGAGGAACCAGAAGGAGGGATAAAACCCTTTGGAAGCATAACAGAGAAAGTTCTTGAAGATTGCATGTTCTTGATCATTTTCTTCCCCTGCTTCGTTTTCTTGGTTCTGATCATTCTCCTCTTCTTGGCAGTGACACTCTCTTTTGTGTTCATCAAGAACATGGGGTCGATGTTCTTGAGATGGAACAATTGGTAATTGTTGTATGAATTGGAAATTGAAGAAGAAGAAGGAGGGTTGTGATTTTGGATGGTATTTTCTCGGTTGGAGGAATGTGAAGAAGCGGTGAAACAGAGGAAACAGAGGAAGAACAGAGTAATGAACATGAAGTTCAAGGCTTGTGAGAGAAGAATGTTATTGCCCATTAGAACTGAGAGGCTAGTGAGGTTTGATGTGCATTTGTGTGAAGAGGCGATGCCAAGAAAAAATGAAGGAGAGAGAACGTGATTGTGAGGATTAACGGGAATTCCAATGAGGGTTTTGTGGCTTTTGAGATATAAAGAAAAAAAAAAAAAAAGAGAGCATAGAACAGAGTGGAGATTGAAGCTTAACACCTGTATCTGTAGTTGGTTAACACTACAATATTATAGTTTTGATGGTGAATAAAATTTTGTACAATTGCGATTTTATAATCAAAACGTGATTGTAATCATAATTTGAAACTTTAAGTTTTTTTGTCTCTTGTGCATATCGTACATTGAAACAAGGGTTCGGATTGATTCATATGAAAATGAATGATTTGAGGTTTACATATAATAAATTATGGTAAAGATGAATTGAAGAAATTTTGGGTACTTCGTTCGTCAAGTGTTTATGAAATTGTGATATTAAGGCATAAAAGATGAAGTCTTTTTTCCAATATGGGAGCATAGAATAATAGAAAATCAAAAATTTCTTCTTTTGGTATATTTTGCACTTTGAGTGAGGGGATAGCTGCAAGAAGTAGACCATATTCAGCCATGATTTGAATTGAGAATTGACATTTTTTCCATCAAATTCGAGAGTTGCCTGGAAATCTGGTCAAATTAGCAAGTTGAATTTCAGGGAGCTAGCATAATTAGATAAATTTCTTTTTCTCATTTTTCAGTTATTTAATGTGTGAGATAAACGGATGGATGGTTGAACAAACTGTTCAATGTCCAATGTGTGTATAGTTTAGCGGTGGTATAATTGATTTTGGATCAACATGATTTTATAAAATTGATTTTGTATAAATTTAATTTTAAAGTAACATGATTTATGTTTAGAGATTTTTTTATTAAAAGTAAGTTTAGAGTAAAAATACAGTATAAATTTTTCAACTCAACATGAAAGCAAGTCATACCTTACAGTCAAAATCAATTTTGGCTTTTTCTCCATTGATAACCAAACAACTAATTTATCAACCAAAATTGATTTTGGTTCTTCATCTCAACTATTTTTCAAACACACACTCAATCATACTTCCGGTAGTAAATTAACAAAACAATAAATTGGAGATAAACAATATTTTGTAAATAAATTATACAACTATTTTTTCTAGCGTAAATTCAAATTAAATTACATTATCTTGAAGTGTAAGAAAGGAAAAAAAAATGCACCAGTTTATAGCTTTTAGACGATTATAAAGTGATTATCTACCTTAAAAATTGAATCCATAATTCACAAAGAAAGGAGGATGGAATTAACACCATTTTTATTGGGAGTGGCACCATTCTTTTTATATGTAAGAATCATAAATTTATATATTAAAAAGGATAATGTCATCCCCAATAAGAATGGTGCTAATCCGATCAACCTAAAGAAAATGATGATGCACTTTTTAACTTTATCAAGAAATTTCATCTCAAAAGGCCTAATGCATACAACACAATTATCCAAAAGCCCAAAGGAAATTTTTGAGAGACAAGCACAGTGATTGCATACTTTTTAACTTAGTGTTCAGATTCACTCTACCTCACTTCAAAACGGCATCACATTTTTTGGATCGTAACGTTCATAATTCATAAAATAGTAAAAATAAAAAATAAATTATCTTTATTTTTTTAGATAACAACGTCCGAAAACACATTTTCAAATACTAATGTCCAAAAATAGATGGTGTGAACCCATGCGCCCTGCCGACTTTTGTGATATGAGCTACAATAGTCCAATTTACTATGTTGCATTTGAATTGCGTGGGCTTACTATTTATGAGAGGCCATTTATATGGGCACCATCCCCACTTTAAGCCGGCCACCATCCACCCTTTTTTGGTATTTTCTTTGTTAGTACTAAATTGAAAATATATTCCTATAAGTCTCTTTAGAAATATAGATATCCTAAAAAATATTTAAATTTCTTTCAGAAGACCTTTTCAGAATCTCATTAAGTGATTTTTGGAACAACCTCCTCCGTAAACATTAAAAATGGAAAAAAGAAAAATTGTCTCATGAAAAAACCGCATATGGATTTTTCTAAAAAACCCCCTTCAGGAAGTTCAAAAACGTGGGACGGTATCATTCAGGCTCGTCTCTTAAGTTAAGAAATATGACAGTCTCCTTCGTCATAAACTGTTCAATCTAATAACTTAAATCAATAATATACAAATATTAATTTTTTTATATAATATAAATCATCGGATGAAAGAGACTATCAATAATTCCCAGTTTAAGGAATCAGAGGATGGTTTTTATATAAGTGGCCGCTTACAGATGAATGTTTAGGGGATTTGTTCCTTCGTTGGGCCTAGCCCCCTTCTTCTTCGTTTGGGCTTTAAGCCTCATTATATACTGTATATATAAGTTTCTTAAATTAAAATCCCATTTGTTTGTTGAAAAAAAAAATCCCATTTGTTTAAAATAAATACTTATTTTAATAAAAAAATATTTTTATAATTTTTTTATGTTTATTTGTGTTTCTCAAAATATTCAACTACAGTAAAAGGAAAAAAGAAAAAGTGATTATTTTTACTTCAATCAAACATAAATAACTTCTAATTAAATAAATTGGCTCTTAGTTTAGAAAATTTGATGATCTTGATTATCTTTCTTCTTGATAAATAACCTTTTTTTTATGATTACGCTTAATAGATTTTTTATATAATCGAGTATTGATTCAAATTATTGTGTAATAAGTATTTATTTTACAACCATTCAATTAAATTATTTTTTATTTATTCACATACTTATTTATTTTATATTTTTAAATAATTTTTTATAGTTTAAGGAAAAACAATGTACATTATTTAATAGATACTAATTAAAAAATTATCTTTAATCTTGAAAGTAACTAACATTTTTTTTTATTTTTATAAATTTGCTAAAATTATTTAAAAAAAGGATTTTTTTTTTATAATTTTGCTGTCAAAATTAATTAAAAAAGATTTAACCATGATTGTGTTATAAACAAAGTAGTCAAAGCATAGTTAAGGAAAAAAAGAATTAAACAAAATGCAGCCAGTAATCTGAAAGTTCCGCCGAGACAGAGATGAGATGATTGCAACATCGATTTCCGCGCAGCAGAGAGAATTTCTCTCCCTCTGTCTCTGACCTTGTTCTGTTTGATGCGTTGAATCCCATTACGATACAATTGAATTCCCAGATAATACCTAGTTAATTGTTGATGATCTGATCCAAAAAACATGTCCAAGTCTCTTCCCTACTCCACCAAAGATGTTGACTACGATAACGCCAAGTTCCGCCACCGTTCTCCCTTCAAGGTACACCCCCCTTTCTTCCCCTCCGATCTGCTATAGATCCTAACATTCCTTATTTGCTTGTACTTGCTCTCTTAATCAACACCATTCCAGTACAATTATGCTTCCGTTACTTGTTAAATTCCAGTTTGAAGTGTGATTATTCTGTTTATTACCCTACTTTCGTATCAGTTATTCTCTGCCCTTTACTGAAAAGTAAAATGAAGAAACGAATGTGCTGTTTACATGTTTCTGTGTCTCGATTTTCCAGGTTATTTCTCAGAGCATCCTCAGTAGTAACCCTAAGCGTGATTGTATTGGATGTAGTACAGGAAAGTTTCTAATTTTACTATTGATCTTTGGTGTAGCATATCTTATGCTTACACATACAAGTCCAGCGGGTGTAGTTTCTAGTGATCATGCAATTGGAAATGGAAACAGTGAAGGAAATAGCAACAGCATTGTTAATGGTGCTGGCAAATTCAAAAAGTTCTGGAGACGGCCTCCGAGGCTTCCTCCTCGATTACCCCCTGATACTAAACGAAGTGATGGTGGATATGTAGATGCAGAGTCAATGTGGAATGGTAGGCAACAAAAAGTCAGGGAAGCTTTTATTCATGCTTGGTCTGGGTACAAAAAATATGCCATGGGTTATGATGAACTTATGCCGCTCAGCCGCCAAGGTATTGATGGATTAGGAGGATTAGGTGCTACTGTTGTGGATGCTCTTGATACGGCCATGATAATGGGTATTGATGATGTTATTGCTGAAGCTGGATCCTGGGTTGAAGAACACCTTTCGGAGAGAATTAGCAGCAAGGGCCAAGTGAATTTATTTGAAACTACAATTCGGGTTTTGGGTGGGCTTTTAAGTGCATATCATCTAAGTGGTGGGGAAAAAGGAATGAACTTAACTCATGCAGGACCTAAACCTTCTGTTTATCTAGAAACGGCTAAGAATTTGGCTGATCGTCTTTTAACTGCTTTTACATCCAGTCCGACTGCTATTCCATTTAGTGATGTTGTTCTTCGTGACTTGAAAGCACATCCAGCTCCTGATGGACTGAGTAGCACGGCGGAAGCTTCCACTTTACAGCTTGAGTTCAATTATCTCAGTTCTGTATCTGGTGATCAGAGATATAGTTTGGAGGCAATGAAAGTCATGGATCATATGAAGACTCTTCCAAAGGTTGAAGGACTGGTTCCTATCTTCATTAGGTATGGAATTGCTTATAATTTTCTTATTGTATTTGGATTTTAAGTTTGATTTGGAGTAATTGTTGATATATCTTTCAATTTTTTCATCTGCAATTGCTTCTTTAATTATCCCAATCATCTTGTCACATTAGGATTGTGTCTTCTTTTCTTTTCTAGTTATTTTTTTCTAACATTACATATTTCTATTAACTAAATGCAGCCCTCATTCTGGTGAATTTGCGGGAGAAAATATTAGACTGGGATCTCGTGGCGATAGTTACTATGAGTACTTAATTAAAGTGTGGCTTCAGAGTGGATCTAGTAGCAATAGTAATACATCATATCTATATGAAATGTATAAGGAAGCAATGAATGGTGTTAAGCATCTTCTTGTTCGGAAGTCAATTCCAAATGGACTAGTTTTCGTCGGGGAATTACCTTACGGATCAAATGGTGGTTTCAGCCCCAAAATGGATCACCTGGTATGCTGTGGCTCCTAACATTTACTTGAAAATATCATTTGGTAGAAATAATGCAAAAGGATTATTCAAGTTTTTTCCAAATGTAATATACTGCACTTGTTATATATTTGCCTGGCAATCCTGAAGTGTACGTCAACTAGCAGTTCAGTTTAGCAGAAAAGCATCTTCCCCCTGCCCCCTTCCTGTGCTTTGATTGATTATGAATTTCAGTTACTTATTTGGTTCAATGTTCAATCCCCCCCCCCCCCCCCCCCTCATTTTGATCTTACAAAAATTCAGTTATGCACTTCGATTATATTTAAAGTGGCATGTGGTTGATGTTAACGTGGACCTACTAACACTAATATAAAATTTGATGCTTCCTTTTCAGGTGTGTTTTCTACCAGGTACTCTCGCCCTTGGTGCCACTAATGGCCTTACAAAGAAACAGGCAATGGAGAACAATATGCTTAACTTTGAAGACCTAGAAAATTTGAAGCTTGCAGAAGATCTGACCAAAACATGCTTTGAAATGTATGCAGTTACATCAACTGGTCTCTCTCCTGAGATTGCTTACTTTCATACTGAGGTTAGTAGGATTTTAGTGGTATTTTGTATTCATTAATTGATAAAAGATCACAAGAAGATGCTGTAATGCGTCTCATATCTGCTTATGTCCTCTGCTGCTCTATGACGCTGAATATGGAAAGTATTTGTTTTCTTTTAATTGCATATTTATATATAGCAGCAATGGAGGTATGACTTCTAGCCTCTGGTTGTGTTCTTTTTATGCCCAGGAATTTTCTGAACAAGGTCATGATGGAGGAAATAAGAGCTCAGAATATGTTAATGACATCATAATAAGACCTGCTGATCGTCATAATCTTTTGAGACCTGAGACTGTGGAGTCATTGTTTGTTTTGCATCGTATTACAGAAGATCCAAAGTATGCTTCTCTCCCTCCTATGTTATATATTAGAGTATTTTTAATTATTGTGACCACATGCAAGCAGAAAACAGTAAAGACAATTTTTATATTCCTGATTTTTCTGAAATAATCCGATAAATATAACTTGTGTTACAGATATCGTGAATGGGGTTGGCAAATTTTTGAAGCTTTTGAAAAGTACACGAAGGTTGATACAGGTGGATATTGTTCTCTGGATGATGTAACCAGTGTTCCTCCTCATAGAAGAGACAAAATGGAGACTTTCTTTCTAGGAGAAACGCTGAAGTATTTATACTTGCTTTTTGGGGAAAATTCTGTTATTCCATTGGATAAATATGTTTTTAACACAGAAGCACATCCTATACCAATCAATTTAAAGAAATGAGTTTTATTCATCAAAGGCGATCAATACAGTTTTTGGAAATTCAAACTGTGGTGGGATAAAGTGAGATGCTTCATTGAAGTTACTCAGGCATCTTTACACTCTGCAAGAGCACTTCTGGTTGTAAAGGAATTGGTTAGTTGGGTTCTCAGGGATAATAAAAACTGCCAAATACTGTCTGGATCATGCAATACATCAGCAAACACATTTCAAGTGCCGTCACTTGATTATATGACTTATTTCGTTGGAATTATAACCCACCCTTATCCTAAGGAGATTGTAAAATTTTGTTTCTACAATCATTAACGAAGAGCAGATTTTGTAATTCAATTGTATGATTTTCCAATATTTGGCTGCATGCTAAGCATTTATAGTATTTGATTGTGGCATTCATTACGTTCCTAAAGGTACTATCTATCTTCTTATCTACATTGGTAATATCATGAATTCAAATTTTCACCATCGCTGCAAAGAAGAAAGAGATGATCCCCATCCCGAATGACATTTATGTCATCTATCTCTGCATTGTCTTCAGTAATTACTTTTGTTGGGTTGAAGCCGCCAAATTTTTCACCTGCAGTTTTGCAAGATAATAATAGTCAGAAGGAGAAATTAAGAGTAGTAAGCTGTAGCCTGTCTCTTATCTGCTGAAAATGTTGCATTTGATTTTTGCAGCCACCCCCGCCCCCCCCCCCCCCCCCCCCAAAACAAACTTACCGGCAATTTTCAGCAGTTCTTCTAATGAATCAGGTAAGATTATCAGTTTTCCGTGATCTCCCTGTGGGGCACTTCTGGATCCGCATAGCAAGTGGATTGTCACTCTCTTGTTGAAGAACCTTGCCACTTCGCTATCACTTGGACATTTAGAAGTTCTTGAACAGGAGTTTTTGTATACTTTCTCTAATGGGAAGTTGATAGATCTAATGCCATCATGTCCTCTGTTTCTGGTTGAGGCATTTCTGTCAGGGTTAAGGATTTCTGGCTCCACAATCTCTATTCTAAATTCATTTGTTTTCTTCTCGCTCTTGTTATTAAGCTGTTTTGCCGGAGCCTTTTGCGTCCACCCTCTGGCATTTGGGTGATTTGCATTTGCATCTCTTTCAAGCAGAATTTCAACAATGTCTAGTTTACCTTTGCTTGTAGCTGCATGAAGACCACTTTTGCCATCCTCGGGAGGGAACATGTCAAATTTAGTGACTAATTGATCTTCATTAGTCACGCTGTGCAAACTGGTTACTGAGTCTCTGATATTTATGTACTCTCTTTCATGCATTAATGATTCCCCGTTTGAATTATTAGTATGCTCATAAGAAGAGCTTCCTCTAGTGTTACCAGCATGAAGAAGTTCATGAAGAACCAATCCAGAACCAGTACGAGGATATTGAAAGCCAGATCTTTCATGCCCTTCTAATTTCTGTCAATATGGATAACAAATTATTAGGAACATATTATTATTGAGAACGGGGGATATGCAGTAAAAGAAATTTATACAATATATACCATTAAAAGGTTATCCATTATAATTTGTGCATCTCCTGGATTTGCTTGTAAAACATTCATTAGGGATGTTAGGTTGACTCTTAAAATTTGAGAAAGCTCAGTGGTCCTAACTGTGAAAGGCTGAGGTATACGATAAAGAACTCCAATCTCCCCAAATGTATCTACTGCAACTGACTTCCCGAGAACCTGGATTGTTAATGTAGAAATAAGAAGTGATATTTAGCATTTTTTTCTTCGGAGTTATTCGAAGAAAGAAGTGTTGTTTTTGAATTTTATGACATACTTGGTCAAGTCCATCAATGTAGCGAACGAGATCCTGCAACAAGTAATCATTAGAAAAAAATAATTGTTCTGTTAATAAACATTCTTTAAGATTAATTTATGTTATCTATGTTACTCGAGCATTCATGCTATAGCTAACTCACCACTGCCCCTGAAACCAGCACGTAAAGATCTGAATTAGCCTCGTTTTGCAGTATCACATCTTCCTTAGGTGGGAAATACTCAGCTTCGATTTCTGAAACCTGTTATTACAGTGTTCACTTCTGTCAGATTTTGTAGCATTACTTCTTCATCTTCTTATCTTAGCCAAAGAAGAAGAATTCAGAAGGGGAAATGGACAACAATAGAGACAAAAAAAGTGTTGGGATAATACAAACAAACGAGGAATGCAGGTGGGGTATTACTATTACCAGTTGGAAAAGAAAATCGTGGGATACTCCTTGGAAGAGGTAGACCTTCTGCACAACAGGAAAAAAGAGATGGTGTGCAATGCTTGAACGAATCGCCTTTGGCAGGTCATTTAATGTTTCTTGCTGCTTTAATCCTTCTGTTTTGAACCTCAGGCATATGTGTGACAACATTTGATCCTGTATGCGATGGGGCAAATGATTTCTTGAGGCAAATTCTGAAGCTGCTTTGACTGTGTCCCTCTACACCAAAACCAACTCTCTCTTCATTAGAGGGAAGAAATAAAGTTCTTCTTATCTGAATCATTGTTTTATTTTATGAGTAGAAATGATTAGCTATAGCTAAAAAGGAAACAGAAGGGCAACATAAAATGAAACTATCAGGAAGATTATGCAAGGTTTGCAGTTTCAAATATAATGTCAAAACATGGGGCCTACAGAATATTTGTATCCAAGACTAACTTTTGGAATATTATCCTAGATAGTGACTTTGAAGTGTATTATTATGAAATGAGTAGAGTTTAGTCAAACATGGGCATAATATAAAACTCTCATTGCAGGTGAGTGAAACTAGCAGATTGAGCAGAAGAAACATGAGTTTAAGGGTACATACAAAATTTTTGGTGCGACTGGTCCAATGAACTACGAGGTTAGTCATGTTTCCAATGATGTATGATGTTAAACCCAAGTTGAACAGCATGTATGCAATATCAAACAGCATCTCTCTTGGGTTCTCGGCATGTAAATCTCCATAGCCAGTGGTAGTAAGCGTGACGATGGACCAGTATATTGCAGTGACATATCTGTCCCAGAGACTTTCTTGTTTAAAATTTGGGTTGGTTGCACCAATCCAGGTTTTCCTGGAATCAGGGTACCTATCTGCAATAAGGTAGTTGAAGCATCCCGCACAGTGCACTGCAAACAGGGTTACCTGATATTTGGTGAAAGTGGCAATTCAGATATAGGAAGTACCTTAAATTGTAAAGCAAACATATTAGCTATAGTAGATAGTAGCGGCTTACAGCAATGAGCTTAGTGCACCTTGTCCAGAAATAACTGAAGCGAATGTCCTTTTCGAGTCTGAAGCAAAGCAAAATTTGCTAGTAAGCACTAAACACTGTTATATTCTTACAGTTAGAAGCAATGATGAAAACCAGAACCATAAAGTTGTATATGATGTGATGGTGAACCTTGCAAACAGAGAACTGACTCGTCTCAGGCGCCATAACCGAAACATGTTAAGAACTTTAAAGCCAAGCTCACTGCTATGATTGGCAAAGAGGAAACTGATGGACTGAAATGGCACTGTTGAGCACACGTCAAAAGCAAACCAAGTAGATATGTATCTGCAAGTTTTGTTGAGCTATGTGAATCAAGCAGAGCTTTTGAAGATTCATTTTGGTTTGGAAGGAAGAAGAGTTTACACATATTCACCTGATTGCAATTCTCTTTGGATCATCAACGAGAAGATAAGAATGGCTATCCAGGTACGCGACAAAGAATGCCAACACGATGTCAATGGCGAAGAAGCCATTGACAATGTTGTCTATGATGAATAGTGTGTCTTGCTTGTAAGGCAGAAAGGCAAATTCAAATGGGCAAATCCAAGCCGAGTATATGACTAGAACAACCAGTAACATCTCCCAAGCCCTGTAACAAAGTCTGTAAGAATTTGCAGGCACAACACAATGTTCATAAGAGTTTATCTAACTGTGACAATGTAAAGGGTCATCACCTATAGCGGGGATCGAAAGGGGAGATTACGTATCTCCTCAGTCTAGTTTCCTGGTTCATTCTAGCTCCAAGAGATGGCAGAAGATCATTGGACAAAAAGCTGGTATGTGCAAGACTTCCCATTTGGAATTCATCATCACAGAACCTCTGGAAGAAGTTTTTAGCACAGGAAAGTGACATGATATGAGTTTGAATCCTCAAAGCTATAGCAAAGGTAGTTAAGATTTCAAATGGTTGAATCCCCTGGATTGTAATTGGCCATATTTATAGTCAGGCTTCAGACCACATTTTTTTTTGCCTTTCCCTTATTTAGCATGTGATAAGGGATAAACAAGAGGCTTATGCAGCTAATGCAAAATATTAGAGAGTAGTAAAAACGTGAAGGGAAAATCCTCTATCTTGTCTCAGCAAATAAAGCTTGACAAAATTGAAGAAAAGAAGGGAAATGATAGAGCTCTCTAAGTGGCAGACAAGAGACTTTCTGAAATGCAGTTGCAGACAACTTTGTATGCTGAAGAGAGGGTACAAAGAAGTTGCAAATGGAGTTTCTTGCTTTGTGAGTGGCGGTGCTAGTGGTGGCCGTGGGGCTAGCTTTGGTCGTGGTGGTGGTTGCTCCATCAATACATAAGGAGGTGGAAATTATTTATCATATATAACAAAAATATAGCCCTTTTTCTTTGGAAGAACAGGTTCAGAATGTAATACAGTGGTTAGTGTTAAGTTCACATTTCAAACCCAAAAGACAGAATAGACAGCCACGGCAGAATAACTAAGGATTCAATGTAAGTATGACACGTGGACCAATAATGCTTTTTTAAGGGGTTGTAATACACTAACACCTGTCCAAAATCTACTAACACAAAAGTCCCAATTATTAGTGCTGCTGATTATCACAGCCTCTACATAAGTTAATTAACATCCCTTTCTAATTTTTCTTCTGATTTGAATTGGCCGACATTTAAATCTTTCTGATTGTTAAATAACCTATGGTTAAAGGCCTTACGGCCCACCTATGATTAGTTGATGATAATCTATTACATAAGGGTTCTTTATTGTGAGGTATTTTTGGTTATATATTTTTGAATCATGAGGTTAAGATCAATGTGTTATCAGGATTTTTCTCTTTCTTTATATTCTCTCCATTCATTCCTTCTTGTCCTTAAGCCACATGGAAGGGCGTATAAAACTTCACATAGGCAAAAGGAACTGTAGTTTGTGTGATGTATTTGATGGGAAGGAATAAAGCACAAAAAACTTCTGCCTTTTGAATGGAGAAATTCCAAACAATAAAGCCTGTATAAAATACAAAGGTTGAATTGTATTCCCTGAGATCTCATTAGTTAGTTTAGCATGTGAAATGCAGTCATTATCTGAATACTGGTCCCTAGTGAATATCTAGCTAGAATCTTTCCCAAGAGATAATGGTTGGAAGAGTTAAATCCACTTGTTGGGGTTACAAAGATGGTGCCAAAAGAGAATTCCGTTAAAAGCAGAAATCTCCAAGCCAAATAGGACTTTTGCTATGGTAAGACGGTGTATCCTAGTGTCAGAAGCCTCCTTGCTTTACGAAGGTATGGAAAAGGGAGTCGTTGTACGGCGTACGCAACCTTATGCTTATATAAAGAGACTATTTCCATATTCAAATCCATAAGCAACATGTCACAAAAGAGTAAATGTTGTCGTTGCACCAGGACCCGCCCTCAATTTTACTATGGTATATGGCAATTAAATTCTAGACAGTCTTGAAAGAATTCAGTTGCACACAAAATATAGAACATATAGTTTTGATTGGATGCCTTGGAAGTTGGAACCATAAAGAATGGGTTGTATAGTGTATATATACAAATTGATATTTAGCAAGGAAAACTAACTGGTAAAGATGTTTTACTTACATAGGAAATTTTGATGTATTATGTTAATTATTATGGAAGTGGGGTTGTAGCAAAGTGTTTGTTTGTTATGGTGGTGCCAATAGCTAGCAGAGAAGCCCCACCTCTCGTGGGAGGCATGTTATTATATCCAGGTATACAATGTACAAGGATGTCAATGTTGCCACTCCCATCATGTGATTTAATTAGAGTACGTTTGGTTTATATTTTTATTTCTTGTTTTTATTTTTTGTTTTGTTATATTTTTAAAAAAAATTATAAAAAAAATTAAAAATGTTAAAAATAAGACACTTTTATTTTCAGCATGTTTTTAATTTTTTTTTTATAAAATTTTAAAAAATATTAAATGAAAATGCAAATCAACCGTGACCATAAGAAATTGATTTTATAGTGATTCTGATTAGCAATGAATGATCCCAAAATCTTGCAATTTTGTGGTTAAGGATCACTGCTTTCAACTCGAGTGTGGTTTACTTCTTTAAGGTTACCCCTTATATCATGATGCCAGTGAAATTATTCTATTGTTTTGATGTGTTATAAAGTATTATCTAGTTATAGTCAAAGATTAATTTCTTTGATACATAAAAATCTTGAGAGTGAGTATTGTTTCTTGTATGTTAGATTAGATTACTACTTGACACTACCTGACATTAAGTCAAAAGAGAGAAATCCTCCTTCCTTAAAACACTTTTGGGATTTGCAAAAACATGCTTTTCAATTGAGATGTATTATTAACAAATGAAAAATCTCGAATATTTACTAACTGTGACAGTTTTTATTTGTAGTGAAATTACACTGTGCACAAAATGTTTAGAGGATATTTAGTATGCATGGACAAATCTCTAGCCAATCCTTAATAGCAGGGGCAATATTTCTAGCCAACTCTATTGGCTCACAACACTAGAGCCAAAAAGTGCAGTGTAGTTGTGACATTAATTTGGTGAATAGGAAAGTATTTAAAAAAAAGAAAAGAAAGAAAGAGGCTACATCATGTTCTTGGTCATTAGTTTTGAAATATGGTAATGAAGTCAAACCCATTTTTTAATCATTTCATGAATATTCAAGAGTCCTCAAGAAATTAGCCTTTGAAACATGCTTAAACTTAGAGCATAAGCAATTTCTTTCTTGATGAAAAGACAAATTTGAATATAATAATAATTAAAAAAAAGACAAATTTGAATAATATATTTTTCTTAAAAAAAATATATTTCTTTTTTTTTTCTGGAAATAGAAAAAACAAGACAAGAATAAGTAGAAGAATCCCTGTAGAGGCGTAGAATAAATGATGGGCAAATGCGTAGAAATTACATTGTGTCTTTATCTTTTTAAAATAAGTATTGGATCCAAATTCAATTAATTCTTATTGAGCATTTTGACTTCTTTTTTTTTTTTCTTTTTTCTTGGATATTTGAGCATTTTGGGTTGGTATCAATTGGGGCTCACTTTTGCATTAAATGTTAGTTAGCGTTTGGCTCCCCTATCAAATGGGGCTCACTGTCTACCTCACACTAAGGAGGCTGTCCCAATTTGATACCCTAGCAAATCCACATGATTTCTTTAACATTTATTTTTATCAAAAAAATAAAATAAAATAGAGTTAAATATATTTTTGTTTACTGAACTTTAACAAGAATTTATTTTTAGTCCTCGAACTTTAAAACGTCGGTTTTTAGTTCCTAAACTTTAAAAAAATTCACTTTTAGTCCCTCCGTACAATTTCGATGACGTGGCAAATTGATGGCCCTTCATTAAGTCCGCGTGTCAGCAGATCAGATTGTTACGTCATCCAACAATGTACGAAAAGACTAAAAATGATCTTTTTTCAAAGTTGAGAGACTAAAAACTGACGTTTTAATGTTTAATAACTAAAAGTAGATTTTCGTAAAAGTTTATGAATAAAATACATATTTAATCCAATAAAATAAAATCACCCATGCATTACAACTGCATGATTTATTTGAGAGTTAAACGGTACGGTGTTTTCTCTCAGCTGCAATTTTTTCAATAGTAAAAATATTTCTTAATTATTAGTAAAAACTAATTTTCCAAGGCAGAAAAAATTACTAACAATAGTTTTTTAGAGAAACATGAAATATTTGTTGGGGGCAGTATGAGGGGAGCAATGACATACCGATGACACGAGCTAAGAGAATAAAACACAAATAAATGATTATGTAATATAACCAAAATAGAAAAATATAATTTGGGGGATGGAAGAAGAAATTGGGCACCTTCCTAATTTATATTAACAGAAATAACAGTGTCGATCATCACCTGTAATAATTACTGTAACTTTTGTAAACCCTTTTCATCTAAATGCAAACTAAATAAGACAGAATCCTTCCAAGAAAAATAAAAAAGAGAATATTTGTCCCATCGATGAGCCATGCATGGTTATTGGAGCAATCTGCAAAAAAAAAAGATTAAAAATCGATGGTCCTGCTTCATGATACATCAAGGATCAATCCCCCCAAGATTTAGCAATATTTGACAATCACCATCTTATCAAGTGGTCCTGTTTAATTATATTCATTAATTAATTAACAAATACCAAAATATGTAATTTTCTACAAAATAAATATATATATCCTATACGAAGTTAGATTTCGATAGCAAAATATCGATGCGGGTTTTGTGTCTTTTTCTACAAAATGGAAATTTTGGCATCCCTAACTCTCTGGGTGTGTTATGGCCATGTTACTATAATCATATACTACTCCCATCCTTTTTATAAGATCATTTAGAAAAAGAAATTCTTGATTCTTTAAGATATTTTGCCAAAGCTTTGCATAATTAATTATTTGTTTTGTCAAAATATTATTATTTCTCAATTAAACTTTAGAAGTTAAATAGAAAAATATTCAATAAAATAGGGTAAAAGTCATTGTTTCCATGCATGCACTTAGAGTGAGTGTTAGAGTAAAAGTCAATGTTAGGGTATGAATGACCATGGCTAGGATATGAGTCCAGCCTAGGGTATTTGCGACTACGTGTACATGTTATGGTTAGATTTCAAGTATAGGTATGTGTGATCATGTGTCAAGTTTAAGTCAAGAGTCATTATAGTTAGTGTTTACACCATAGTTTAGGTAACTATGTGATTGAGTATGCTTGACTATGTGTTGGGTTAACAATCAAGGTTAGGATGAGATATGGGTGACTAAGTAATTATTAAGGTAATAAACTAAGATTAAAGTACGAATAACCATGTGTTAAAGTTATATAAGAGTTAAAAATATTATTCACGAAGAATTCTATAATATCATATTTTTTTATAAAACATATTTATGTAGTTATTAATTTGATATATTATTAATAATATTTTATAATTTTATTTATAAATTCTATTATTAATATTTTATTGCATTATTTATGAATTTATCGTATTGTTAATTTGTTGATATTATTTATGATACTTTTTATAAATTATATTTGTTAATGTTTTTATCATATTATATTATTTATAGATTAATAATGCTAGCTTTTTAATTATTTTATTTTTATTACGGATAATTTTAATAATAAATTTTGTTTAGGTTTAAATGAGTTCATTACAAAAAAAAAAATATTGGGTTCAAGTAAATTTAACTTTTAAAAGAAATTAATTTGCAATATCTTAAAAAAAATTCTTATAAGAAAAAGTGATACGTGGCTTCATTAATTGAATGTCATGTCAATTGACACCGGTGTCAAACCAACTATCATTTAGCACAGGAAAATTTTCCATCCCAAAAATGAAACATTCAAATTGTGGCTTCATTCTTGAAAAAAAAAAAAAAAAAGTACCAGCTTCATTGATTGGTCACACCCCCACGAGCTGTGCACATGATATGTTTAACTAACTTTTTTTTTTATATGGTATTTTTTTCAATTGACAGCCAACAAAATAATTTTTTTAGACAAAAACACTACTAAAATGAGTACAATATCCATAACAATTTTTTGGTTTAATTTTAATTTTAGTCCCTTTTATTTATTTTTGGTGATTTTGGTCTTCCAAGTTTTAAAGAGGTGATTTTGGTCACTCTTGTTTTCATAACAAGTAATTGATCTCTGTTAATTTTTCTTTCAAATTAACTGCAGTTTTTAGTCAATTTAATGATAGTTTTCCTCCGAATTAATGATACAGAGACAAAAATCATTTACAGGTAAATTTTTTTTAAAAAATATTAATTTAGTGACAAATTTTCTCTAAATTAGCGACAAGTTTCAAATCGTTTTAAAAAAAATAATTAAAAAAAATTATAGCTAATTAATAATTCTTAAAAATACATTCTATTAATAAACGATTTTAGTTCATCCTAACATTAAATTGACTAAAAATCATGACTAGTTTTTTTTTAAAAAAAAAAACTAACGAAGGGACAAAATCTCCCATTTTTTAAATAAAAAGGACAAAATTTACCTATCTAAAACTCGAAAAACCAAAATCACCCAAAATAAAAATAAAGAAAACCAAAGCTACAATTAAACCTAATATCTTTTTATACACATAGCTAGTCAAGTTTTAATCATGTGCTAACATATTTAGTGTCAGATACTTAAAGATAGTTATTTTTAAGTTGTACCTTAAATCATGATTCTCAAATCTAATTCGTTGAATTTAAAGAAAAATCAGTAAGAGAAAAGAAAATAAATTTAAAAGTGATGGAATAAAAGATCATTGGTTGTCCCTAATTCTAGAAAACCATTATAAAATCACCCCTTAAAGATACAAACAACGTTTTGTTTTTTTTTTTTTTTTTTCATATGTTTGGGTGGCTTTTGGTTCTAGGAAGAGCCTTCCTCGCCTGTTTAAGAATTTTAAAAGAATATATAATATTCATTCCGAAAAAAAATAATATGTGTATACTATTTGTAAGGTTGTTTTTAAAACTAATTTTTCTTACAATATTTTTTTCGTACACGTTCCTCTTTCTTCTCATTCAATTAAATATGATTATTAAATAAGATATATCTAGAGGATGAGGATCCATTGTTTTAAAATATATTTAATAAAAAAAATTTTTGAAATGAATATTTACCAAATTAATTATTTTTAAATCAAAACCAGCTAAAAAAAGACTTGAATTTGATATGAATATATTTATCATAAAAAAATTATAAAGTAAAATGGAAAAGTCCGGAAACATCACGTAAAAATAAAAGGGGATGAATTGAATGAAGTATGAACAAAAGATTGAAGATAGTAGAGAATAGAGGGTGGAACAAAGAATATAATAAATGAATTGGAATTTGGAATAGTTAACTTTTATTTATACTTGCTAGAACAAACTCAGAATCAGAAGATTCTTCGCCAGAGATTCGAATTATGTGTCTTTAAATCATCTTTGAATCATGTCTCAGCAATAGAATATCGTCACGTTATTAAAAATATTTTCTTTAATTTTAATCTTTAATTTTTAATAGAATTTTTTAATAATATGATGATATTCTATTGATAAAACATAATTGAAGACATAATTTAGGGACTGAATCTCTTCACGAGACCTTCCCAAGTTCCAATGGCAATCCACCTGATTTATGTGGGTCAAAGTACTTCAAACACCTTTTTTCTTTTTCTTTCTTTCTTTTCTAAAAATAAAATATATATTTTCTAACTATGGAAATAATGACACCCACGTCTCTAACTCTCTATGCATACTTAATTAATTCATATTCAAATCTCCGCATAAACCTTTTTAAACCTTTTTAGAAAGTATTTATTTTTGTTTTTGTTTTCAGAAATATATAATTGTTGTGAAAGTGATAAGTGATAATGGCCAACGAAGACCATTAACGAATGACATCTGGGACCAATCACCATTTTTAATTGTTCTTTTTTGTTTCTGGATGATCCAGTCCTCTTGTGATTGTTCTTTTGGGTTACAAAAATATTTAACATGAGGCCCAGCTTAAGGGAAATCTTTTTTTTTTTAAGTTTAAAAAGTAAATACAAATACAAATATATTTATATTTATTTATATTCCAAACTTGTGTTTGTTAGTAAAGCCAGTGTAGTCCCCAATTCTGGCTCTCTTTATTCAGTCATCTCACTGTTTTACTTTTTTGTTCACATCAAAATGTGGTTTTGAGCCTAACCACTTACCCTATATATATTTTTCACTATACCATTGTCTTATTCTTTAGTAATTTTGATAATGAAGAACAATTAATCCTGATTGTTCTGATTTACCTGGTGGTATTAATTTGCAGATGCATCAAATATTTGGGGAGGCAAACTTAATAATATACTTATTATTATTTATAATGATTCTATTTGGTTCGAACAAAATTATCCTATATATGTAAAATATAGATTTCTAAACAAATCTTGATAATCAAGAGTTGTTGCTAGCCTTAGAATAAACTAAGCCACATATATAGAGCCAAGAATGTATACAAGACAACCTCTTTAGTAATTTATTATTTTTATATTTATTTTTAGTGTTAATTTTGAATTATTCAATATGCTTAAATGTAATATATATAAATATTAGTATAGATATTCATGCATAAAATGTATTAGATTGTTTTTTTTACATAAAGTAATGTATTAGATATTTAATAAGTGATGATGACAATGATGATATTTTTAAGGAAAATTTGGATATTTTCATATTTTTTATTTGTCACTTTATGTTAACCACATTATGATAAAGATAGAAATAATAAAATAATAATAAGACCCTGTAGTTTTATTTATCATTATTTTATTTTATCATGTTCATCTCTCTCGTAATATGTATTGTGAGGTACTGATAAGAAGCAATTAAGCTAGGAAAAGATAAGAAAATGGTTGATAATAAATATTAATTTATTCACATTTCCCAAGAATGAGTAGTAGTAGGCTTCTACATATGCATGCGTACCTAAATATCCTAGCTAGGTTCCTAATCCATATATATCTGCTTCTTGTTATAATATTAAATTCAACAACCTAATTATATTCATTCATTCATTCATTTGACAATTCCAAATTCCACCTTTAATTACTTCTTTCTTCACCTAACCTAACAAAAAACAATATTCCCACCAACATGTGAGGCTATTCTCAATGCAGTACACACAATTCCATTTCACTAATACTTAGCTTGTCATTTTTCTAATTATCTTCCCAAACTACATTAATTGCCGCATACATACATATTGTGCTTGCAATTATTATTTGATATCACAACCTCTGTTACTTAACAACATCATCAACTGTAAATAATTATAACATGTGCATCATTCATATTTCAGCTATATATGAGAAACAAAGTATGTATGAGATTATGAAAGAGCATCATCATGAATTACTATCAACTAGAATATCAAGATCTATCTCCAAAAAGCAGAATCCTTCATAAAATCTTTCATTCTATGATGCCTCTGACTGAAGGGATTGTCACAAAAGTATGTTAGGTAATGGTAGATTCCACCAAAATTACCCCTTATTTCTTTGCCAATTGTGGTAACTTTAATTATTCTATTTTGAAATTTTGATATATGTAGGTAAGAGTGCAGAAGCACCTTTGATAGTGCTGCCCTCCATTGATTACTCTGCCTCTGCATCACTCTGCCAAATGACCCTAGCTCTTCTATATCCTAAACATTAGGCACTTTGTAATTTGGTGTTCTTCAATTTAAAAAACATTTTGGAAGCTCAATGCCTCATAGATCAGATTAGGCATGCAACGTGGTGCACCATATATCCCGTAATGTGGATTCTAGTAGCCATACAAGTTCATTACACTACAACACTAAACTTCATTATACAAAAGAGCATGCATTTTCCCTAACATAATTATCTAATTAAAGTCAAATAAAGATCATCAGTTACATCAAACAGTCAAAAACATTCATTCTATTTCTAGGAACAGTGCATCAACCTTCCACGCACACATACAATATATAGTAGATAGAGAAACCCAAAAAGTAGTTAATAATATTCATCACTAACATATCCCATTTGATGGTGATTGGATTTATCATGCACATTACTACCATAGTGCAAAATCTAATTGCATGGACAGGGTCTCATCTCTGATCATTTTCTACAAACAAATGATGCATGTCTTCTAAACTTTTATAGACAGAGTTGTTGGCCTTCTCTATCCAGAAGACATATATAATTTACCCATACGCAAAACTTACCTGTTGTGGATAGGTATTCAAGTCAAAGGTAAAATTATTTAATGCATGAAGGATAGATTTTAATTGTTCAATACCACACACTTATGTTCTTAATGAACTAAATAACTCATATATCGTGAGGAATAACGTCAAAAATAACTAAGATAAATGAATATTGTGGGCCTGCATCAGATAGAAATTGTTATCATGGGATGTGAGCCTTAGCTCACCAAATGTGCATTTTACTAGCGGCTAGAGGTATGGAAATTATTATTATATAAAGACACTTAATTACCACAATTTAATTTAAACAAATATCATTTATTCTCTCAATTAATTATTCATTGAACTTGCGTTGGAGTCCTGATAGTTACACACCCTCACTATAGAAGACTTCGAGCTCGGACCATCACCACAAAACCTAGTTTTAATACTATTGAAGAAGTTTAAGTTTATGTTCATGTGATCAGCTACCCTTGAAAATTATTAGGTTGGAGAGCATATTTGGTTGTCATGAAGAACGTAAATAGTAACAAGGCTTTACTATATATTATTATTATTATGATCCGAGTTATTTCATTTATAAAATTATCTTTTTATTTTTTTCATATTCATTTATATTATCAATCTCTCACATTAGTCCACAATGACTAAAGTAATATAGAAACCCCGCATTAATTCTTGACTATGTATTAATTCTTATAGTTCAAACGGTACAAGGAGGAATTTAAGGAGTGACGTTCAATTTCAGATAGAGTATATTTAGGAGTAGTATAGTGTTATAGATGAAAGTGAAATAAAAAAAAGAATTAATAGAAAACTTTTCAAAAGATTAAAACAGAAGTGAAATAATCTTATAAAGTTATAGATGAAAGTAAAAGAAAATTAAAGTGGATAGAAAGAGTTTATTTATGATAACTGGAAGAGAAGTTGTGATTATGTAAGAGTTGAAAGATACATAGATTTTGCAGTGCAATATTTGGGTGAGTGACTAGAGAAGAATTAAAGCGTGCACAAGCACGTGCCGACAACCCACTTGTTTGGGCTTGGATGGTAAGTAACTAGTAGTGGCTATTAACATCTCTGTACAATGTAAGAAGCATGCGTGCGTGCGTGCTTTAATTTGTGGATGCTGATAAATTTCTGTCATATATAGAAATTAAACCCCCTCAACCTCAACCCTCTCCACTATATGTATATACTCCATTACATTGCTTTCTAGATCAGATATTTTACATTTGGAGAAGGTAATACTTACACATGATGAACAAGCGCATGTACATGTAAAATAGGTTTCAAAATTACTTAACTACATACTAATGAAAGCATAATGTTTTCAACCTGTTTCTTTCTCAAAAATTAGTTCATATTATGTTAATCACTTTCTTAGCAATATTCCTGGTCAATGTGAAACTTTTGTGGTGTTATCGTGTTAAGAGAATGAGATACATATATATCCAGCACTTTCCCCATTTCTGCCAATAGGGTATATCTATGCAGCACCTCGTGAATATTGTCATTTTTCAACAACACAGTCACTGATCCCTGAGAAAATGAAAGGATGTAAATATGGCTCTCCTCCACTTCAAACCAAATAAAAACAATTCCCTTATTATCTATATATATATGCACTACAGTACTGTTAAAAAATTCAGTGATTAAATGTTCATATATAAGAAACAGGGAGAACAGAGAAACCAAACCTTAATAATAAACAAAAATGATAGTATTATTAATATATGCATCTCTGCATGATCCTTTAGCATTAATTAATTTGAGCAGTTTTATTATTAACATGCATTCAAAATCATTCATTCTCCGACCAAAAAGTAAAATTTAATACTCCTATTTTTGTTAGTGGCAGCTGAAGTGCTTCCATATTTGTTTTCTACGTAGTAGTAGTGGCAAATGACTAATATATATACATATATATATATATAGTGCGTGCGTGCGTGCGTGACAAAATGGTACCCTATGATTTGAAAACCCACTAACATCAATTACTACCCACTTCACTTGTTGCTTTAAATTAACAACAACTAACTTCCATTTAATTAATTAATTATCTTCCCATTCCTTCAATTTCTCATATCATCATTTCCTTAATAACCCTGTACTCCATTACATTCAAACAAATTCGACATATCACGTGTCCCCAAGTGTACGATAACAACAATATGTTCATTCTAAAGCATGTGACCTGCTAGATATTTAGATATGTTTTATTGTTACCACACATCTGAGGTATTATCCGTATCTATTTCTTTGGCCTTACTCCAACTTGGTATTAGACACAAGCATAGTTTAAACATGAATCCGGTCCACATTAAGTAACTGCTATCTTAGCCTCACAATTTTAGACAAAAGTATGAGACTTGCCAAGGTGTGTTGTAGGATGTCATTAGGCCACTCTTTTGAGAGATCACTATAATTAAGATATTCTTAGTGTTTTACCTGAAAAGACATCTGGGTAGAATGAAGGAAGAGTGGGGCTTACTAGATGCCAATTATCTCAACTCCTACTCAATGTGCGACTTGATCATAGTACGGAATAAGATATTAAAAGAGTTGTAAATTGCATCTTACATCCGTTTTTTCTTGAATGGCATGGCATGTTGCGTGGTTTTAGGGGCTAGAATTCAAATTTCAATTTTCACTCAAACAAATCATCACATAGTGCTAGACCACACGATCACGATCACGTACCTGGTATCTAGCCTTTGAATTTAATTTGTGGAAATGAGGCACTAAATAATGTCATATCGAAATTGAACAAGTTTTTGATTGAATCAGGCATCACTATGCCCGACAGGTAGAAATGCAGGTTAAGATCAGTGAGTGCACAGAATAAGGGTTAATTAGTTATAGCTAGACAGGCACTAACCTTCTCTTATTTGCACGTAACTTGTTCAATTCTTACTGGATAATTATATTCACTCAAACAGAACATCATTACAATTTACAAATACCACATTTTCTATACTTCATTCAACTCTTTTTTAATCAAGCTCTAATTAATTGTGTATGGTTCACAATTATATATATATTTTTTAAGTATTTTCTTTCTTACTACAATTTTTTTCCTTTTTTTTATCTTTATTCTCATTTTTTATGGGTGAGTTCAACTTTCTTACTACAATTTGATTTGATTAGCTGATCATTTATTTTAAACAACTCTAATATGTGTATACCACATTGTACATCCAAATTTTTTAATATTTTCGCTCTTAAAACAAAGAAGAAAAGAGGAGAGAGAGAGTTCCAATTTTCAGCATAAAATATTAAAATATACTGATGTACACCAAGATTTACCCTATTTTAAATTGGTATGAGGTCCTTAGGAAAAAGGTGTAGAGGTTTAAGATGAGAGAAAAAGAGAGAAAAAAAAGTATGAGATGTCATATATAATAAAACTGTAAAAGAAGCAGGTAAGAAAGAATAAAACAACGAGATAAAGTGGTGAGGTAAGAGCGAGGTGTAGATATTGATAAAATGAAATTTTCTATAGTACTGTTTTAAATATTTTTTTATCAGAATTTTTTTTTTCTTAATAGCTAGTTTTTTAGAAAGAAAGAAAATTATGAATTCATTGTTCATATATTCGTCCTATTTTTCATTTGTTCTCCAAAATTTCCAAAACCACAAGAAACATCTACAAGTATATCCATCATAAATACATTAGAGCAAGGTTAAGAGAGCTTGCACTTTTTTGGTGTAGAACTTTACTTGCACTAAAATGCTTCATTTCTGGTCTTGCTAAAAAAATGGATAGAGTATAAGACTTGATCCAAACTGGGAAAATAAAGTATAAGAGCTTGGGTTTTTTTATTAGTCGAAAAAACATGGCATTCTCATAACTGAAAAGTAACAAAACTCCAAAAAACGATACAAACAGGTTTAAGGTAGTTGGGATTGGCACCACCCCATTTGAAAAATGTACTATTCATTTTCGGACAGTAACGTCCGGAAACGTGTTTCCGGATGTTGTTGTCCGGAAAAACAATGGTGGTTTGCTTTCCATTTTTACTATTTTATGAATTTCGGACGCTTCAACAGGAATCACACAGGGGTAGATTGATACAATAGAAACCTCTGGTAAAATGCCCACCTGTAACCCAGCGGATAAAGTACATTACATAGTCCGTTTTAGGGATTGGCGACTTACCCATTCAATGACTTTGGCACCGGACGTTCCCAAAATGGGTACTGTACTCTCGGGTCGGGTGAATTCAATAATAGACGCCTGTTGGCATTCCAACCTTCCTTCTCCTTTCAGGGCCTATCCGAAAAGAAAGAGAATTCAGTACTTTTTGGTCGTGAATATCTGAATAGGACAAACCGTCCCGTGGATCTCTTTGCTTCGGAACAAAACAATTAGAATTAGGCTTGGTCAACTAGAATGTGTATTATCGATATAGGGGATCTTTCAATTGAGAAGATCCATCGACCTGAGACGAAGAGAAAGAAAGGTCTATCTATTTTATTTAGTTATTCAGTTAAACCAATGATTCGTTATTGGAGCAGATCAATTTCAACCCCTTTGTTGTGCACTAAGAACTTTAGGAAGTTTCCTGCTGTTACGCCAAATGCACATTTATTTTTACGGGTTCATCTTCAAGCCGTGTTCTCGCGCTCAAACATTGTCTTGAGATCAGACAAATAACCCGAAACAGGGAAAGACTTCACAACTACATCGTCAATATACACCACCTCTACGATGTTGACAATAAAGTAATGGAAGATGAGGTTCATTGCTCGCAGGTAGGTAACTATAGCGTTATTCAGATCGAAGGGCATCACCTGCCAGCAGAATAGTCCAACAGCACCCGGACAACGGAACGCTGTTTTTGCCTCGTCCTCTTTGGAGATGAAAATAAGGTTATACCCTAAGTGACCGTCCATGAATGACATAATTTATTGCCCATAAGCTCTGTCCACTAACAGATCAGCGATTGACATTGAGTTCTCGTATTTTTGTGGGGCAACATTGAGATTCCGGAAATGCATTCTTTCCCCCCAGCCCTGGGCTTTTTGTTGGGGGCCGGGTAGCACAGCGCATCTGTTTCGGGTACAGGGGCGACGAGGGGTGCTAACCCGGCCACCCAACCCAGCAGGTCAGGGGCGGGCCGGCCATAGGTTCGAATCCTGCCACCTTTCTTGTGGATCATTCTGTGGTTACCGGATGATGGGAATAACAAAGCAGAAATTTTGAAATGAGCACAGCACGAAATGTCAATAATATATGAATTATTTCATTTATCGTTATTTCCGGGTCTTTTCGTTGCATTCACTTACAACAAGAAACAACCACCAGCTGTCCGAAAATTGTGGTGTCATTTCTAAGTGGAGTGGTGCTAGTCCTAACTACCCAAGTTTAAAGCCCCATGGCCCAAACACCTTCTGAACTATACCACCCTCTTGACAGATTTTGAGGCCCAAACGATACTTCTAGATGCAGAGTCTGAGTTTGAAATTTGAATTAGCTTCTTTTTAAAAAATTAATCACTTATCTTCATAAGTATTTACGAGAAATTTGTTTAAAAATAAACTATTATTTCTCGTGAAGAAAAATGTTCTCAAGTTCTCTGAATTTTAATCTAGTGGCCAGTTGACCATATTTCCAACCATCCTACCTCAAAGATAAACATGTTCAGTTGACTCGACCAAAAAAAACAATTGATCAAAAAACAAACTAGCATAGTAACAAAAAAAATAATTTCCCCTACTTCAGAGCATATAGTGCTGCTTTTTCTTTTTTCTATTTTTGCATCGATCAACCATCATTCATATCCTGCAACTTTACCAAAACCAAAAATCGTATCCCTACTGGAAAGATCAAGGCCACTTCTAATTAGATTAATATTAGCATTCTTTATAAAGTAAAGGACATCCTATTGTTGGTATTCTTTAACAATACAATAAATGAAAATGGCTAAAGAGCGAAAGAGGAAATTTGTTCTAACAGTACTAACTCAACTAAGGATTCTTATAAGGAAGTGGATAGGAGAGGGGGATTCAAACTCCGTAAATCATGGTTAATTACTAGTTTCACCACCAACTCATTTGGTCTCTACAAACTAAGGATTAAAAATGATCAAATACAAGTAAATTTGTGATTGGGCCTTGAGTCTAATGGAATGGGCCGTAGAGTGAGAAGGGTAGTTTGGGGTTGTAAACTACATTCACTCTTTTTAGTTTAAATAAGGCTAAAATATATATTTAGTCCTTTATGTTTTGTCTAAGTTCTATTTTGGTCCTTTATGTTTTATTTATCTCTGTGAATACCCAATTTTATCCCAATCCTAATAATATTAATTTTGTTAATAGTTAGGATAATTAGTGTGAATACTAAATTTATCCCTACTATTAATAATATAATAATGATTATTAGTCAATTAAAGAAGGGAAACGAGAAAGAAAACATGAAAAGCTTAACAGAAAGGAAATATATTATTATTATCATTGTTACTTGACTTAGTCAAGTATTTGTTTTTAATAATAATAATAATAATAAATAAATAAGTAAATAAATAAAAGACGTAAAAGAAAAACATAGTGCTGAGCAGTTAGTTATAAATAATAATAATAATAATAATAATAATAATAATAATAATAATTATTATTATTATTATTATTATTATTATAATTATCAGCCAAAAAAGAAAAAAAGAAAAAGAGAGAAAAAGAAGGAAACAGAACAAGGAGTGGAAGTACAATTATTCCTCTGCAAATTAAAAATGCCAAAAAATTAGGAGTAGTGAAAACATGGGTCTCTTTCTGTTGATTAATAGATAAGACTTTAATTTTTCCTATAAAAAAGTCTTATCCTAACTCAGAGTGGAGAAGATTTTTTTACATAAAAAAGAGCACAGAGAACAGAGAGAAATAAAATACTTCAGAAATTTATTTTAAAGAGGGAAAAGAAGAAATTCACTTTCATTCAAGAGAGAAATACAACAAAGATTTTTGGTTTGTTTTGGTTTTATGCCTTTTCGTTTTTTTCTTGTGTAGTCTGTTTTTGCTGTTTGTGCTGCCCTGCATTTTCGCTGCATTTTTTGTTTACTTTCCGCACATCCATGTTTTCAGGTATGCTGTATTATTTGAGTTTTTGCTTTCAACACCTCCAATATATTGTGTCTCTTGTGTTTTCTATTTCTTTTTTTTTTGCATTTTTACTGTTTGAACCGCCCTGTATTTTTGCTGTGTTTTTTTAATCTCGGCACCTCAACGTTTTCAGGTATGCTGTATGTTTTTGCTTTCTGCACCACCCATTTGTTTGCTTTCGACACCCTAATCATTTTGTCTCTTGTGTTATCTGTTTCTAGTTTTTGCATTTTCGCTGTTTAAATCACCTTGCATTTTTGTTGTGCTGTGTATGGACTTTCATTTTTCTTTTACCTTTATCACATCAATTTTTTCGGGTATCTTGTGTTTCCTTTTTGCTTTCTGCACCACCCGATATAAAAAAACATAATCTTTGGATCTGACTGAGTTGCTAATGCTTCCTTCAGATTCAAGTTGGGTTTCGTGAGTAGCCTTGTGCTAACTTAAGCCTAGTTTTTATTTTTTATTTTTATTTTTGGATTATTTTATTTATTTATTTATTGCTATTACTATTATCGTAAATTTCAAAAAATTATGAACAATGATTCTTGATCTGACTGAGTTGCGAATGCTTCCTTCAGAGTCAAATTGTCGAGTTTGGGTTTACTATGTAGCCTTGTGCTAACTTAAACCCAATTGTTTTCTTAATTAATCTTCTTTAAATCGTACTCTGTCTTTAAGAAAAAGGAATATATGTTTCTCTTAAAATCTGACTGAGTTGCAATTGCTTCCTTCAGATTTTGGGTTCACTGAGCAGTCAAGTGCTGACTTGAACCCGCCCCTTTCTGAAATCAATTATTTTCAAAAAACCTTAAGAATTACGTGGCTTTGATTCCTCCCCGAGCCGAGAATACGTAGGAGCGGGAACCAAACCTGTCGAGCCTAAATAAATAAAAAAAAATTTCCTCTCGTTAATAAATAAGTGTAAATTTTTTTTGAGTGATATTAAATATTTTTTTATATTAACAAATTTTTGCAGAAGGTAACTGCTTACTCGGCGGACGTCGTAGGGTGCTAACTCCTTCCCTACACATAATCGACTCCCGAACTCATTCATGGTTTTAAAGACCTTCTTTTTAAGTTTTTCCGAGGTTTTCTTTAATAAATCTCGGGGGCGACTTCGTTGTTTAATTTATCGCCATCCCCGCCACGACCCCGGTTGCAACAGATGGCGACTCCACTGGGGACTTTCTGAGAGTCAAGCCCAATTTCATTAATTGTGCAATTTTTTTTTAGCCTTTAAAATATTTATTTCACTCCTCTTTTTATTTGTTTATGTGTTTCTTTTCTCTTGTATATATATATATATATATGTATAGTTTATATCTATGGGTAATACTATATAATACTATATGTGTGATGAACCATAGGATAGAGAATTCTTGGACATGTCTGGTTTGTTTTGTAAGTTAGTTGTATGATAGAAAAATGGTAGTATGCTCTGGCACATCCTGTTATCCTCACACACGTTTTGACTCTATACCCGAGCCCGTCCTACCTTAGGATTAGGAGGGGGCTAGGCGGATGTCACTGAGGGGCCTCGTGCTCACTTGGCAGTCGTTTAGTCTTCGCTCAGATTGTAACGGTGACATATGGTCATACTGAGAGGGTCATCCCTACTTATGACTATGCATGAACTGTGACCTTATCGTATTGTAAGGCCAATCTGGGAACCTTTTAGGAGTTAGATCCGCCCTTAAAACTTGCACTAATAAAGGAATAGAGGCCTCCCGATAATAAGGTCTTGACTTTAGAAATATCTTGCCGTAAGAACTTACCAAAACAGGACACAAGGGGCATACCCTTCCCTTTTCATCATATATAATAATATGTTCACTAATACATACCGTGCAAAAAAGGTATATGTATATTCACATCCACATGCATATATTTCATGCATTGCATTCATGTGACTACGCTAACCTCTTTCTCATCACAGTTTCTAAAAATAATAAACAAAGTGTTACCCCGACATCCTTACCGGACACGCGCCCAGACAAGAGTCATGGATGAGCTGGAAAAACAGAATGTAGAAATGAGAAACAATATCGATGAAATGAAAATCCAGATGTCAGAAATTCTAGAAAAGTTGGATGCTCTCGGACGGAAAGAACCAGAGGGTACCCCTCAGGGGCTAGTATATGGCCCGAGTTATCAATTGGGCTTTAATCCAGTACAAATGGGACCAATACCTTTGACTATGCAAGTGCCCCAGCAGATTCATGTTGAGTCATCCGAAGTTCAGTGGCCGCCCTATGGTCTCCCACCTGGTTACACACCTCCGACAGCTCAGGACTCACAAATTGCACAATCCTCCCAAGCCCAACCACGAGATAATTCGATTGTTGATCCTAATCCCCTCCTTGGCTTTATCCAGAATCACCCTCCACAAAATAATAACCCAGGAACGACCGCAGTAAACCAACCAAGCGCTTCCCAGCCTCAACCCAACAACCTGGGCACCCCAGGGAACCCGTTGATCTTGAGTTCCCACCAAATGCATAGGGAATTGGAAGGGTTTCAATCAGAAGAAAAGTTACAAAGTCTTGAGGAGAGACTACGAGTTGTCGAGGGCAATAATTACGGCATTGGAGCAGCTGTAGATCTTTGCTTAGTTCCTGACGTGGTTATCCCTCCAAAATTAAAGCACCTGAGTTTCACAAGTACAAGGGCACTAGTTGTCCGAAATCGCATCTTACCATGTACTGTAGAAAAATGGCATCACATGCACGAAATGACCTGCTTCTGATCCACGTATTTCAAGATAGTCTGGACAGAGAAGCCTTGAGTTGGTACATGCATCTTGAGCGTACTCAAATCTACAGCTGGAAAGACTTAGCCGATGCCTTTTTAAAACAGGATTTAAGGAGTATGCCCAGAGGTGGCGAGAGTTAGCAACTCAGGTGGAGCCTCCATTGTCTAAAAAGGAATTGGCATCACTATTTATTGATACTCTTAGAGCACCTTACTATGACAGGATGATCGGAAGCACATCATCAAACTTCTTAGATATCGTGATCATAAGAGAGAGAATTGAAGCCGAAATGAAGAGCGGAAAAATCGCTGTAGCTATTTGTGATGGTGAGGCCAAGAAGTTTAGAAACAACAAAAAGAAAGAGGGGGAGACCCATAATGTTAGATGCCTTATCCATATCTTGCTCATGCATCTCACATTCAGTATCAACCATCATATCCTCAAGTAATGCTTTCCACCCCACCTATGATCCAAACACAAATCCATCCAACCACAGAAATTCAGCCAACACAATCCCCTACCCAAAGTCCTAACTCCATCCAAACCCAAAAGCGGCAATACAATGAGAAAAAGCAGGTTTTTGATCCTATTCCTGTGTCCTATACTGAGTTATTCAAGAAATTGATCAGCAACTCTCTGATATTACTTGTCCCATTAAACCCAGTCCAACCTCCATACCCGAAAGGATACGATGCAAATGCAAGGTGTGAATACCATGTCGAGGCAATAGGGCACTCTACTGAGAACTGTTATGGGTTGAACATAAGGTACAAGATTTGATTGATGCTAAGTTGTTAACCTTCGAGGAAGAAAGTCCCAATGTCGAGAGTAACTCGCTTCCCCATCATGAGGGACCATTTGGAAATTAGTGAACATCAATGGTGGGTCCAAAGGGAAGGAGTTTGGTGTTGCTTGTGTCACCTAGGCTATGATGTCCTTATGTTTTTATTGTTTTTAGTCTTCAAAATAATTGTGTAAAGCAACTCCTATTGCTCTATCCAAGGCTTTAGGGTGTCTTTTGTATAGACTCATTTCTAACATTTGGTTAATGCTATTCCTGTTTATATGTGATTGCTCATTCAAATAAATTTAAAGTTAATCGTGTTTTGTCCTACGGTGTATTTTTTTTCTTAATTTTCAAAAGTCTTCTGTATATGTTAAAGACAATGGCCACATGAATTTTGTTTTTCCTCTAAAATTGCATTTGTTCGTACTTTCTCGTTGACAAATGTAAAGTTAATAAAATGATTATAAAAAAGTAATTTTGGCGTCATTGCAAGAATTTTGATGGAAGATGAGGTAAATACAAGACCCTACCTATAAATATTCTCGAAGCAAACTCTGATAATGATATGAGGCATTCTTTGGTTTTCCAAACGAAGGAGTTTAATCCCTAGTCACCCCGTTGAGCTTAGAAGTAGCAGTTTTCCATTCTTTTATCCATAAATTATAACTTAACCTTGGGGATGGGTAGCATTTCGACAAAATTTACAAATCATTCAAGCATCAAAAGGATTATTTCCTTTCTTCTACCTAGATAAATTATTTATTGCTAACCCCTTTGGGCCTGAAAAAACAAGAGAAAGGGAGAAGATCTTTCATACTCCCACAAATAAATAATGCCCGAGTCATGAAGAATTCAAAAGTAAAAGGTGTGGTTCTTGGTTCCTACACAAAACAAAAGTGTGATTGAACCCTAAAAGTAGAGAAAAAAAAAGATCAAGGGACCCAAAAAGTGTAAGCTTGATCATTAAAAAAAAAAAGAAAAAACCTAATTCTTCCAATGTTGGATTCAAAATCACAAACCCTCAAAAGCAAAATTTTCTTCATGCCTCAACATAATCTTTGTGCCTTTATATCCTTTCTTCATAGCCCAACTCTTTTACCCTTAGCCCCATTACAACCTTCAAAATCCTTTTGATAGCTGAATGTAATGTAAGTTTTATCGAAGTAGGAATGAAAGAAGAATTAGAGGAAGGAGGATGAGGTTTGATAACAAATTTTTGAGCCTTATTCCTTTTTTTTCTTTAACCACCAGCCTTGGCCACGTTACAAGCTTTAAAAGACCTTGTTGAATCTTAGTTTGCTGGGATCACACGTGTGATTCCATTAAAAGGGAAATTAAATAATAATTGGGGCAATAAGACTGATTCTTGTGAATTCTTGTTAAATCTTGGTGCCATGACTTTAATTTAAATGACATGATCATAGGATTAATTTGTTGTTTCGAAAAGTGAATGAAGGATATGGCAAACATTTGACAACAAGGAATTCAATAAAATGTTGAAAAGTTCCCATGATCCCATGTTTCTATCAAAAATTTATGGAATGAGCAATTACTGTCTTCTCTTTTCATGCATTGCAAATGTCAAATGACAATCTTAGCCTAGGAAGAGTCAGCAATTCAAACTGGGGCAATCTCAATAACACAAGTAGATATCGTCTCGGCCTTAAAACTGGGGCAACTGATTATGCTGTGGCAAGTGATTATGCTGGGGCAATGGGCATATAAGCTATCAACTGGGGCAATTATTCTCTAAACCTTGTCGGGCAATAATTAAGGTCTCAGAACCGTGACATTGACACTTCAAAGCACCATATGATCATCAATAAGATGGTCCCAACCTCCCCGGTCATCTATAAATATCGGGCACGTGGTACCGTAAGGATTAAGGGTCTTAAGTTATATAGAAGATTTGAATCAAATTCGAGATCTATGCACTCTGCATCTTACATAAATTACTTATACCATTCATGCATCTCTTGCATTACATACATCTTACATGAAGCACTATGCATATAAGCGTTGATTTGCATAACTCGAGTAGGCCCCCCGAACCTTATTTTTGCAGTTAATGTGTTTTTACGTCCCTCACCTGCTATCTGTTCTACACTCTAAGGTCCCCGAGCCTCCTGCATCCTAAGGTCCCCGAGCCTTCCCTCTTCATTTAGGGTCCCCGCGCCCTCTTCATCTAAGGTCCCCGAGCCTATTGCATCCTAAGGTCCCTGAGCCTTTTAATATCTAAGGTCCCCGAACCTTCTACATCCTAGCGTCCTCGCACCCTCTTCATTTAGGGTCCCCGCGCCCTCTTTATCTAAGGTCCCCGAGCCTTCTGCATCCTAAGGTCCCCGAGCCTTGCACAATTTAGGGTCCTTGCGCCCTCTTCATCTAAGGTCCCTGAGCCTTCTGCATCCTATGGTCCCCGAGCCATGCACAATTTAAGGTCAATGCGCCTTTAGCACCCTAGGGTCCTCGCGCCCTCTTCATTTAAGGTCCCCGAGCCTTCCATATCTTAAGGTCCCCGAGCCTTCTGCAACCCGAGGTCCCCCGCCTGTTGCATCCTAAGGTCCCTGAGCCTTCTACATTTCAAGGTTCCCGCACCTTCTGCATCCAAAGGTCTCTTTTTCTTCTGCATTCTAGCGGGTCTCTGTACCTTCTGCATCTTTAAGCCTAGAATTGGCCTAGCACCCTCTGCAAACTAAGAATTAGCCTGACACCTTTCACAGTTTCAACTCCAGTATCACACCTGGTGCCTTGCTTAGAATTTCTTGCACCTCGGCTAAGGCTTAGGATAAAATTGATTCACGTCTTTACTCATTCCTTACCTAATAATAATGTGAGTAACACCGTTATTCATATTATTTGGGTAAGAAATTAGTAAAGAGAGGCAACTGTGAATACCCAATTTTATACTAATCCTAATAATATTAATTTTGTTAATAGTTGGGATAATTAGTGTGAATACTAAATTTAATCCTACTATTAATAATATAATAATTATTATTAGCCAATTAATTGACTAGTTGTTAATAATAATTAAAAAAAAAAGAGAAGGAAAACGAGAAAGAAAACGTAAAAAGCTTAACAGAAAGGGAATATATTATTATCATCATTGTTACTTGACTTAGTCAAGTATTTGTTTTTAATAATAATAATAATAAATAAATAAATAAGTAAATAAATAAAAGACGTAAAAGAAAAACATAGTGCTGAGCAGTTAGTTATAAATAATAATAATAATAATAATAATTATTATTATTATTATTATTATTATAATTATCAGCCAAAAAAAGAAAAAAAGAAAACGAGAGAAAAAGAAGGAAATAGAACAAGGAGTGGAAGTAAAATTATTCCTGTGCAAATTAAAAATGCCAATAAATTAGGAGGAGTAGTGGAAACATGGGTCTCTTTCTGTTGATTAAGGGATAAGACTTTAATTCTCCCTATAAAAAAGTCTTATCCTGACTCAGAGTGGAGGAGATTTCTTTACGTAAAAAAGAGCACAGAGAACAGAAAGAAATAAAATACTTCAAAAATTTATTTTAAAGAGGGAAAAGAAGAAATTCTCTTTCGTTCAAGAGAGAAATACAAGCAAGATTGCGATTGACCGATCTTCACAGGTAAAACTATTTTGTTATTGTCGTATTTAAATTTTCCTTCTAGTTTATGTTCATACATTTTATTCATTAAAAAAAATTCATTTGTTCATCACCTAAATTAAGAGAAGAAATATATATAATTTAATAATGACAATAACAACACTCACCTTCTCTTTTCAACATAATCTTCATTATTGTCTCTCAAAAAATTTCTCCCAGGAACCTTAATGTGACTTTCATCATTCTTTTTTTGTTTTGTTTTTTCTTGTGTTTGTGTTTAGTTTTTTTGGTTTGTTTTGGTTTTGTGCCTTTTCATTTTTTTCTCGTGGAGTCTGTTTCTATTTTTGTGTTTTTGCTATTTGTGCCGCCCTGCATTTTCGCTGCATTTTTTGTTTACTTTCGGCACCTCCATGTTTTCAGGTATGCTGTATTATTTAAGTTTTTGCTTTCTACACCATTCATTTTTTGCTATCAACACTTACAATATTTTGTGTCTCTTGTGTTTTCTATTTCTTTTTTTTTGCGTTTTTATTGTTTGAACCGCCCTGTATTTTTGCTGTTTTTTAACTTTCGGCACCTCAACGTTTTCAGGTATGCTGTATTTTTTTGCTTTCGGCACCACCCATTTGTTTGCTTTCGACACCCTAAACATTTTGTCTCTTGTGTTATCTGTTTCTAGTTTTTGCATTTTCGCTGTTTAAATCGCCTTGCATTTTTGTTGTGCTGTGTATGGACTTTCATTTTTCTTTTACCTTTGTCACCTCAATTTTTTCGGGTATCTTGTGTTTCCTTTTTGCATTCTGCACCACCCAATATAAAAAAAACATGATCTTTGGGTCTGACTGAGTTGCTAATGCTTCCTTCAGATTCAAGTTGGGTTTACTGAGTAGCCTTGTGCTAACTTAAGCCTAGTTTTTATTTTTTATTTTTTGATTATTTTATTTATTTATTTATTTATTGCTATTACTACTATCGTAAATTTCAAAAAATTATGAACGATGATTCTTGATGTGACTGAGTTGCGAATGCTTCCTTCAGAGTCAAATTGTCGAGTTTGAGTTTACTATGTAGCCTTGTGCTAACTTAAACCCGATTATTTTCTTAATTAATCTTCTTTAAATCGTACTTTGTCTTTAAGAAAAAGGAATATATGTTTCTCTTAAAATCTGACTGAGTTGCGATTACTTTCTTCAGATTTTGGGTTCACTGAGCAGTCAAGTGCTGACTTGAACCCACCCCTTTCTGAAATCAATCATTTTCAAAAAACCTTAACAACTACGTGACTTTGATTCCTCTTCGAGCCGAGGATACGTAGGAGCGGGAACCAAACCCGTCGAGCCTAAATAAAAAAAAATTATCTTGTTAATAAATAAGTGTAAATTTTTTTTTGAGTGATATTAAATATTTTTTTATATTAACAAATTTTTGCACAATTAATTAGAAGGTAACCGCTTACTCGGCGGACGTCGTAGGGTGCTAACACCTTCCTTACACGTAATCGACTCTCGAACTCATTCATGGTTTTAAAAACTTCTTTTTAAGTTTTTCCGAGGTTTTCTTTAATAAATCTCGGTGGCGACTCCGTTGTTTAATTTATCGCCATCCCCGCCGCGACCCCGGTTGAGACAGTCTCAATTTGGTCCTTTACGTTTGGTTTTTGGACCAACGTTGGACTTCTGTGAGAATCTGTTAGTGTCACTTAACGGAACTTCTGACGTGGCATAACAGCGTTAATTTCCATCCAAGTCATATACTAAATTGGTCCTTCATATTTCATATAGGTCCTAAATTGGTCCTTCATGTTTTATATAGGTCCTAAATTGGTCCTTCATGTTTCATATAAGTCCTAGTTTTGCTGGGGAGTTGGTGCTCTTCTTGGTGCTAGCTTCACCCTCATGGCTGCAGGGGTTGCTCTTCTTGGTGTCAGCTTCACTCTCATGGCTACAGGGGTTGCTCTTCTTGCGTGGACAACTTGGCTTGTTCTAGCTGTTGGTGCTGATTGAGTGGTACCTGCTGCTGCAGCTGAGCCTTGACTAGGCGCAGATTGGTGGTTAATTGCTGCTACAGCTGAGCCTTGACTAGAGGACAAGTACACCTGTTATGACCAGAACTGCCACAGGCTTTGCATTTTTGTGGCATATCTTTTTTGGGCACCAGATCTGTATCCCTTGTCAATTCTCCAGCCTCCTTATTTCTCCTCTTTTTGGTCTTCCCGGTTGCTTCTTAATGGGTGGAGGCAATATGTCTAGAGTACCAGTTGTCTGCCATAAGTTTGGACCATTTACAAGATACAATTACAACCTCATAGTGTTGTTTCCTGTAGTAGGGTGAGATGAAATCTTCAGGACTTAAATTCACTTTATTCATGCAAGAAATTGCATGACAGCAAGGTATTCCATTTAATTGTCATCTTCTGCATGAACATTCCTTGTTGTTGATGTTCACAGTAAACCAATACTCCATAGCAATTATGTGCCTCACCTCAAACAAGTTTTCTCCCGATCCCCTAATAAAAAAACATGAAGGACCAATTTAAGACCTATATGAAATATGATGGACCAATTTAGGACCTATATGAAACATGAAGGACCAATTTAGTATATGACTTGGATGAAACTTAACGCCGTTATGCCATGTCATTGCTACGTCAGAAGTTCCGTTAAGTGACACTAACAGATTCTCACAGAAGTCCAACGTTGGTCCAAAAACCAAATGTAAAGGACCAAATTGAGACAAATAAAACATAAAGGACCAAAATAGAACTTAGACAAAACATAAAGGACCAAATGTATATTTTAACCTTTAAATAATTATACTTGCTCCTTAAAAATTAAAAATTAAATTAAAATACATTTTAATCTTTTACGTTACCTCTTAAACCATGCTAATCGTTAAAATAGACAATACTAACTGAATAACTGAAGCTCTTATTAAATAGTTATGACCGTATATGAGAAAATTTACTCTTTCTCATACAAAGCAGTTGAAACCTCTAATACGAATGCACCACTAGAGAAAAAAAAATGATAATGGTTGAAAGTTTTACTTTTAGGTAAGAGTGCTAGTTACACCAATTATTGGATGAAAATACTATTACAAGACAATTTCAAGGGACCATATTTCACGGCCAACAACCACGCTACTCAATAAAGGTTTTTCTTTTTCTTTTTTTAAAAAATATAGGATGGGATAAAAGAGCAGGCATAAATGACAAAAAAAAAATATTTTGGTTTTAGTTTTTTTAAAAAAATGAGAGAAGAGATTGAAAAACAGCGCATTACAACAGCAACAAAAAAAATATAGTAATTACTCTATTTTTCTTTCTTACTATTTTTTTAGAGTAATAATTGGTGTCTTCGCGTTAATGAGTATACTTCATTTATCCTCTTGTCAAACTAGTTAAATCCTACCTTTGGATATTATTTTTATTTAAAAATAATTAATCTCGATGATAATCACTCTTCTTTTATTTTTCTATCTATTTTCCTTTCTTTCTCTTTCATCCAGCACCTACATTGATTTGTAGAGATATTACTACTCTTCCCTAACTTTTGTTTGGATGGAAGAAAAATAAGAAAAATATGAGATGAAAGAAAATATTTATTTTATTTTATTTTTAGTGGTTAATTTTAAATTTAATTTACTTTAATTTTCTCAAAAACCAAAAAAAATATATTGTTATATAAACAAAGAATGATTAAATTAATAAATAGTCAATTGTTAAGCATGCTGATTAGGGGTTTAAATCTTGATTACGAGTAAAAAATATTTTGTGAGAAAAAATAAAATTTATTTCAATAATTTTTATACTCTAAAAAAATTAGTTTATATTTTACTATTCTCTCATTTTTTTTACTCTACCAAATAATAGCTAAATTAGAGATTAATTTACCACAAACGAATAACAATCGCCTTTTCTTTTTAATTTTACAAATAATAAATAATACGATTACAATATTAATGAATATGAACTTCAGAATTTGAGTATTGATTATCTCACAGGATACATGATACTAATATGAACACTGTCGAGTGCCGTAACACGGCGGTGGGAGTGGGCCCCGCCGGGAGACCGGGGTCTCAGAACCCGCAAACCAAAAAAAAACTCCACAACACACCAAAAAAATTTTCATTTTTAAATTTTAATACACAAACTAATGTTGCATAACACTTTTTTTCTATAGCCTTTAATTTATTTTTCCAAACCCGCGTCCACACACTGCAGATCAGAATAATCTTTTGTTAAATATCAGGAATTTTTAAATCATACTTTATTTTAATAAAGTGGTTTTAACCTAAACTAAACAGCAAAAAAAGAAGAAAAAAAAAACCCGAGAATCTTATATAAAAGGACACTTGCTCTCCTCCTCTCTTTGCCTCTGTGCCCCTCAAAAAACAGAGTACCCTGTACACTACACGCATCAGATAAGATAGAGAAATCCAAACACAGAGAGAAAAAAGAGAATATTTTTGCGCGTGAAAATGGCTCGGAGCTCCACGAGAATGAAAAGGGTCTACATGTTCTTGCTTCTAATCCTTCCCCATTTGGCCCTCACAACCATCGCCGATGATGGTAATGTTCCTCTTCTTCTTCAATCTCTGCTTTATTTACTTTACAATACAGAGTTTAGTTACTGTTTTCAACCTTTCCTTTTTTGTCATGTGCTGAGATCTGACTCTATAGCTACTGGGTTTGCATTTTTTTACTTTGTTTATTGTTATTTGCTTCAATTTGTGTACTTTTGTATGATTTTGGTGGGTTTTTAGTTACCTTCTAATTGTGTGATCTGATACTAATGTACGAAGTTGAAACAGGTTTCTGAGTTATGGTGCGGTAAATTTCTGCGTTTGTTTTTCCCCCTTCTATTTTTGAGTTTTGGGGTTGAACATTAAGGATATACCAATTATAGAAAGAAAAAGACTGAAACTTTGTGTGTTCAAACTTAAAAATAGTTCATTTTAGTAACTGGGTTGGGCAAGGAAGAACAACTGATACGGTCTTCTGATTATGATGATTCTGTTTAATTAACTTGTTATTAAGTTAATTAGTTATATTGTTTAACTTTGTTTAAGGTGTTTTACTTCTATTTGAAGTGAATTAGTGAACTTGAGTCTCTATCGTTTTACCATTTGGATGACTCTGGTCATAATTTTCAACATAGAAGGCCCACCTTCCTCCTTTTTATGAGCATTTTTCCTCACTGATTCTCACTTTTTAAACAACCCCATTTTGGTGTTTCGTTTTCCAAACAATCCTTATGTTAAGTTCTTTTCTATTTTATTTTTAAATTTGGTGAAGGGAGCTTCTGATTCTTTCTCGTACCTCTGTTTCTTCTTTCTCCATTGCTCCTGAATTCAGGAACAAGTTAAAAATTTACCCAGAAAAGGAATGAAATGCTCCATTTATGAAAAATAATAACTATGATGACCAAAAGATTGAGAAATGGAAAATGATACTAGCTGTAAATTGTTAGGGTTCATCACTATGTTCTGAAAGTGAACGTGTCACATACTTCTTTGCTCTGCCTTTACCTTTATTTATTTTTCTGTTGCTACTTACTACGCTTTTGAATAGTTTCTGCTTTAGCATTAGTTAAAATTCGGTTTATATATTTTTACCAGAAGAAAGTAGCATTATATAGAATTTGTTTGATGAGTTGAATTAAATACCACTTAATTGACCTGAAACAAAGTTATGTGATTGTGCTTCTTAAAATTACTAGAATCCACTGTGCATGACTAGGCATGCTAATCACCACCCAGATTTGGGGATCTCTGCGGGGATTACTCCATTTGGGGTACCGTGGTTGGGGATTTTTTCTTGTGGAAACGGGAACGGAGACAAAAGTTCTCCTGCAATAGATTTGGAGATGGGGACGGTGAGTATGATCATGCTCCCCGTCCCGTGAGGTTCCCACATCCCCGAATATATATATAAAATTACATAAATATTCTCATTTAATAAAATTAATGTAATAAATATACATATAATTAAAAGGTTTATTATAGTCATTTATATAAAAAAATATGATTAATTTTTATCTATTATTATCATTACTCTTAGTTCTTGTCCCTGTTTACATCAATTGTTGTGCTATTCGTTCGTTTATTCTTGCATGTCGTTCTTGCTCATTATTGCTATACCATCAATTCTGTTATTGCGTTATTTGTTATGACTCTTACATTTGGTTTTTTTTTATTACTTATGTTTCGGGTTTTTATACTTTTTGTAACTTTTAGATTTTTGAATATTTGTTGAGATTCTTGTTGTCCTCGTCAAGAGACGGGGAATGGGAATGGGGAAGAAAACATCTTTGTCACGGAGAGCGAAGAATGGGAGAAAAATTGAGGATTGGGGACGGGGAGTGGAGGAGTATTCCTCGCTCTCGTCCCGCCCCATTGTCATATCTATGCCTATGCATGACCTAATGACTAGTGTGGACTCTTGATTTTTAGACATTCAGATTTAGATATCTAAATCTAAAATTAGTACACTGCAAAACATCACCATCCTGCAATTATGGCTTCCATCTGGCAAGTTCAAGACTAATAAATTAACCTTCAATGTCAATGTAAATAAAAAATTGGAAGTAACAAAAACTCCCCCCTGAAAAATGCAGATTGAAGTCTAAAAGTGTAGATTAAAATAGTTAGTGGAATCTTATAAGATGACCATAATAGAAAATCATAACAAACCTAGAGATAAATAAAAAAAAAAGATGAAAGAAAGCAAGATGACTAGACATATGGGTCCCAACAAAAAGACCTTTGCAATATTTTTTTTTGGTAGAAAGAGGTTTGCGTTTTTTTGTTAACCTAGGGATGCGAAATGACCAAATTAACAGTGTTCCCGCCATTAAACAGATGCATTTTTCCACCAATCTTGAACTAAGTGTAAGGACCTTTCCGTAAAGGACGCAAGCATCCCTAAACGCTTTTACTATTATTGTCGTTTAGGTCACTGTCCTCCTCCATTCCCATGCTTCGTTAAAAAAAACACGGTAACATAAAGCACTTTTTCTTCCTCCTTCAGTCAATGTGAAACGATTTTAGTGGAGCGGTGAAACCCACGCGCCCTCTGGTTGGACCAAATTTCAATTTGTTCTCCCTCAACATCATCTTTTGTCCTTTTTACCATTGGATAATCTTCCTTCAAATCTTCCCCATACCTCTTCCCTTCAAATCATCAAGGGTTTTTTTTGGCTGAGACTAGAAAACTAGAGATCAGTGAAACATATTTTATTTTTCCTAAACAAATTATATTATATATATATAGGAGTGGGCTCTATCAGTGTCACTAGGATGGGGATGAGTAAGTGAGTAGGCGCACCAATAGGGGATTGAACCCCCCCGCCATTTGCATGCCTAGGAAAAGCTGGTGCCAATTGAGCTATATAATTAAGATTCAAATTACCATCATTATATTTATGGCATGTTTGGAAAGGATTAAACACGGGTAAGTGTTTTTCTTTTTTTAAAATATACTAATTTAAACACAGATAAACTTGTCTTATAGTTCAGTTGGTGAGTATATAAGAATTCAATCTTCGGTTATTATATTTTCCTCTGAAAAAAAAAACACACACACAAAAACTTGATTATGAATCAATTATTGCTAGGTTTGATGGTGATATTGATTATTGAGTGGTCCTTTAGAATGGTAGCTTATTTTGTTTTCTCTTTTGTTACTACTTGTGCCACTGCGTGCTCTAAGCTGCTTCGCAAGTTGGCACTTAATGAAAGGTACCTTGTTTTGTTCCTCAATTTATTGTTCAAACGTGGGCTTTCGCATTCTTGAGGCCCATTCTTGAAATTATTCTACCATTCTCTTTTTTTTTAAAAAAATAAAATAAAATTAGTGTATGTTTGGTTTTCATTTTTATTTCTGATTTTTATTATATATATATATATATTTAAAAAAAAATTATACAGGAAAAAATGACTAAAATGAGAATTTTTTCAGTTTTTCTTTTACAAAATTTAAAAAACAGGAAACAAAATGTAAGATAAAAAAAATAATATATATAAACCAAACATGTCTTTAAATTCATAGGTGGGACCAGATAGAAATTGGATAGGGTGCAATTACTATAAAACAACACAAATATTTGGATGCACATTCTTAGTTGAATGTAAATCTTAATTACCATTATATTTGGGACATGTGCTTGTGGACTAGTATATGCTACAGCTTGACAATGATGATTCTGGTGGGCCTCATATTTGTTGAAAATACCTTGAAAGCAAAATGTGGCCCCGTTATTCATCATAATTGCTTTATTATCTTCTCAAAATAAATTTATGTTTTTGTTTTTGGGTGAGCTGCTATTAATATCTTGATTGATGCGGATGGATTGTTTTGGAAGTTGATTAATTTATGGTGTTACCTTCACTTGACCACTTGTCACCTATATTTAGCTGCTAAATTTAACTAATAGGCGCAATCAACTTTGCCATACTTATTTTAAGTAAAAGTTGTGTAGAATGAGTTGACTTTGGTGATATGGTTGCATTTTTATTTTTGTTTTTCATGTTGTAAATGTAAATTTAGTATTTTAGAATTTTAATAAATTTAGATGGAAAATCGGGTGATAGTATTTGAAGCTTTGAATTTTTCGAGATGCGCGAATTATCTAAAATTATAATTAAAGTGGAAATTTGTTTGAGTGATTGGGTCCCATTAGTAAAACTTTTCAAACTTTGTTAGAAATAATAAATGAACTTAAAGAAAGTAGTTCGAAGAGAGAGGTTGTACAAATCATTGTAAGGGATACCTTGTTGATATAAGATCAAAGCACAGTATATAAGTAAGAGTTATACAAGGAAGTTATTTCTAAACTAAATTTATATTTCAATAAGTATGGGTACGTATCGAAAGTGGGAAAGAAAACATGGTATCAGTGAATCAATGATTAAAATTGCATTTTCTCTTTTTCTGTTAATCTATTCCAGGATTACCGTTAGTAAATGATAGTTTCTGATTTTGGAAATTGAAAACAATTATATCGTTCCTGTTCATAAAATATCTAAGCTACTAACAATGACATGTCAAGAAACAACTGCTCGATACCTGTTTCTGAAGGAATTAAATAAGTTTCAATTTGAAATACAGGGTTAGTGTCGAATGGAGATTTTGAAGAAGCACCGTCAAACGGGTTTCCAAGCGAGGCTATAGTAGAGGGCCCCAGCGAAATTCCGAATTGGAAATCAAACGGCACCGTAGAGTTAGTTGAATCAGGGCAAAAACAGGGTGGGATGATCCTCATCGTACCGCAAGGTAGACACGCAGTGAGACTGGGAAACGACGCGGAGATCAGCCAGGAAGTGCCGGTGGAAAAGGGTTCGATTTACTCGGTGACGTTTTGTGCGGCTCGCACGTGCGCCCAACTGGAGTCACTGAACGTGTCCGTGGCACCTGCATCACAGACGATAGACCTGCAGACGCTGTATAACGTCCAGGGATGGAACCCTTACGCGGTTTCTTTCAATGCGGATACCGACACTTTTAGGTTGGTGTTTAAGAACCCTGGCATGGAGGATGACCCCACTTGTGGGCCCATCATTGATAACATTGCTATCAAGAAGCTTTTCACTCCTGATAAGCCCAAAGGTACACCACACCACACCACACCCCATTCCTTCCTGTCACTCTCCTTTTAGCTACAAATTAAATACATAAGCTGAGTCATATTAATATATGTTGTCATCTACAGACAACGCAGTAATCAACGGTGATTTTGAAGAAGGTCCATGGATGTTCAGGAACACTTCATTAGGCGTCCTGCTTCCCACCAACCTCGACGAAGAAACCTCCTCACTGCCCGGTTGGATCGTCGAATCCAACCGAGCCGTCCGATACATCGATTCCGATCACTACGCCGTTCCGCAAGGCCGCCGAGCCATCGAATTACTCTCCGGAAAGGAGGGCATCATATCCCAAATGGTCGAGACCACACCGGATAAACTCTACAGCTTGACCTTCTCATTAGGCCACGCCGACGACAAGTGCAAGGAGCCTCTTGCCGTTATGGCCTTCGCCGGTGACCAAGCTCAGAACCTTCACTACACTCCGAATTCGAATTCTACGTTCCAAATTGCTAACCTCAATTTCACTGCCAAGGCTGAAAGGACTAGAATTGCTTTCTACAGTGTTTATTATAATACCAGAAGTGATGATATGAGTTCGCTATGTGGGCCTGTGGTGGATGATGTTAGGGTCTGGTTTTCTAGCTCCAATAGGTTTAGTGGATATGGCTTTGTAAGCCTTGGGCTTGGGATTTTGGGCTTGCTTTGGGTTATGGTTTAGAGGGTTTAAATGGGTTTTGTTTTACTTAATTTAATGTTTCTAGTTTCTACGCCTAATAGGTTCTTTTGGATTGGGGATAGATGTAGAAGTGAAGTCACATCACATTCTCCAGTCCTGTTGTATGTGAAGTTGTGAACTAGCCTTAAGTTTATGCCACCAGAAATGAGAATGGATTAAATTGCACTTTTGGTCACTCAAATGTTGTCTAATATGCAATTTCATGCCTCCATAATATTTTCTTTTACTTTAAGTTGCCTTGAATTGGTTATCGAACATAGGCTAAGTCTAAAAGGAGATTGATGCTTATTAGGTGAATCTCCAATATGCAAGTATTCCCACTTTCATGATTTCACTCTCAAACATGTAAATGAATCTATCCCTACGTTCGATGTGAGATGCGTGGAATATGGTAGTTGATGTGCATCTCAATTTTTGTCATTTGTGAATTTGTTTCTATGCAGTGGGATGAATGTATGTTATGTTGGTCGAATCTTGCTTTAGCACCAAGGATTCAATTTCAAGGTGCTGCCTAGAATCAGATGTACAAATCTCCAACTATCTTTCTTGATAAGATTATGATTTTCAGCTTTTACAATTGCTTTCAACTTACTACTTCCAAGTCAATTGCTAGGGATATTTGTTTAAGTTAAATAACAGTATTATTATACTTCACAAAGATACTTTTTTTTTCCTTGACTTACCTTGATTGAAACTCTGTCTGTTTTAAAAATATGTTTAAAGATTTATTTTATTGATAAAAAATATCTTAGGACTTGTTTTTTTTATAGGCTAAAGTGTGTTCACAAGGATTCAAATCGAAGACCTGCTATACAAAAAAGCTGTTATACAAAGCAGTACTCCTCAACCATCTGACCAACCTATTGGATGTACTTGTTTGATTGTGTTTTGTTTTTTAACTTTTGAAAACTGTTTTTTTTTTTAAAAAAAAAAACTTTTAAGAATTGTTTTTAGGAAGAAGATTGAATTTTTTTTTCCTATTTGATAGTTCCATTTTGAAAATTGTTTGAGATAAGAAGAAAAAAATCTTGTTTGATAAGCTTATTTTTTAAATAAAAAAGAGAAAAATTATTTGAATGTGAACTTTTTTAAAATGAAATTCTTAAATGGATAGAGTACTCATTTGTATGACAAGTTTATTTATATCCGATAAATTAATTTTTTACTTTTAATAATATGATACTAGTATGATACATGGGAAATTAAACAAATAAAAAAGTACACTTTTAATGCTTTTGTAATTCTAATTTAAATTAAGAATTACTAGTACTCCTTGCTTCAGAATTATTGAGAATGAGAAATCAAAATAAACACTCTCATCGTACATACCATTAAACCAATGGCAACACCCAAAAAAATAAAGAAAATGAATGGAATATGTAAATGAAATATTAGAAGACACAAGTATCAGAATTGTGCAAAACATTACAACTATACCATTAATGAAAAATAGCAGTTCTTTGTGCTTTTGTAGTGTCAAGGGAAAAAAAAGCACAATTTGAAAACCAAAACATCTGAAAGAAGTTTCTGTTTTCAATTTACAGAAATACTATTGAGAACAATTTTTCAAAATATTTTTTTCAAAAATGAGCAACCAAACATGTTTTTTAGTTTTTTAAGTTCAGAATACTAAAAACTGTTTTAAAAAGAGTAAACAAATAGACTCTTTTATATTGTCTTTCTCTCTAATGTTTTCTAAGCAAACTTTCAATATATTTTCTGAAAAATAAAACAAATAAACCATCAAATGATGAAACCTATATTGTTACAAAAAAAAAATGATGAAACCTATATTATATTTCAGGGAATTGATATTGACACTCCTATATTGATATTGTCACTCCCGTTTAAAAATTTTCACTCAATCTTATTTTGTTATTTTACAAAAGAAAAGAGGAAAAGAAAAGACAATATCAATTATTAGAGTGACAATATCACTCCCCTATATTTTATCATGTTTCTTATTATACCTTGTCCTATTTATTTCAGCACTTGATATATCTTTTTTTACTGTGAATAATATAAGGAAAAAATAAAGAGAAAATCAAGACAGAAAAAGTAAAAACTATAAAAAGAATTAAATTCATAAAGGTAATTATGGTTTTTCTTCTTAATTGAAAATCAGATATCATCTTTTTTCCTTTTATCATTTTGCCATTATTATCCTAATTTACTTTTACATATTCTCATTTATACCTTTACTATTTATTTTTGCTAATTATTATTTGTTTCTTTTCATGCATTCGTCTTACGTGTATGTGCTTTCTTTTTTCAAGGAATGGATAAAGTGAATATTATAAAAAGAAAACACATAATTTATATTTATATGAAATAATTGTCCTTTACAAATTTTTAAAAGGATTTTAGTAAAATATGAGGGTGAAAAATACAAGAATTGAAAAATATCCGTGGATTTGAACACGGAAGTTTGTGACCGAAGCGAGAAATGTCAACAAGGGGGAAAGTATCGTAACTCCCGGTTATAAAATGATCTGATCTGAGAAATCAAAACACTGTGGAGAGAGGAAGAACGTAAAAGAAAGCGGGGGAAATTCTTGGAGAGAGAGAGAGAAACTTTCCTCTCTCCTCGATGGAAGGCGGCGATCAATATCTCCCTTCCTCCGCAGCCGCCGGCCACACCACCGCCTCGCCTCCTCCGCTCGATGATCCTGTTAGTGGTTCCGATCTTGCTGCTCGCCCGGACCTTGTTTCGGAGCCTGAAATTCGTGCTCTAGTTTCAGATGAAGAGCACGATCACGAGCATGACCTCGACCACGATCACGAGCACGAGCATGAGCACGAGCATGAGGATGACCACCATGACGAGGACCACGACCGCGATCACGCGGCTGTGGCCGCTGTCTCCCTGGATGATCTCAAGCTCAAGATCATTAAGCAGGTACATCTCTTCTCCCTTTCAATTATTCTCAACCAATTTCTTTGTTTTTCTGTAATTCGCGCTCGGTGATGCTCACGGATAGAGTTGAATGGACCGAAGGATTTAAAAAATTATTATAATAATAATAAAGAATGAAAACGGTTTTGTATCGTCTGTAGCTTTTCGAAACTATAATTTGATCTGTTTAATTTAAAATCTAGAAATCGTGCGTTTTCGCATTGCTAGGTTTTCGCTGTTTGGATAATTCACGTGTTTCTGTTAACTTCACTCTTAGTTATTAGCTGATTTATGACATAGCTTAGCTAATTGTATATATTGACTTTGCAGGTGGAGTATTATCTCAGCGATGAGAATCTGCCCACTGATAAGTATTTGTTGGGTTTTCTCAAGAGGAACAAAGAAGGATTTGGTAAGTGATGAGTGTTTTCAAGTATTTTGGTCAATTTGATTTTAACTTTGGCATTTTCAAAATTTGATCTCCAATTTTTGTTATTGCCTGACTTGCTCACACTACACATGTACTGTGCATTTTCGCTGTTACTGTTCTAGAGAGATCCATATTTTAGTTTTTCTCCAACAATTAAAATTAAAACTTGTTTGTTGCTAAGTAGAATTTGTCAGTATGAAATGTGGAGTAATATGGTCATGTATAATATATCCTGCACAGGATCCTAAGCTAGGTTAATATTGGATCGTCTTCTCTCATCTTTGAATTTGCTTATATACACGAAGCCATGAAGGATAACAAAGTTGAATCGGCAATTCGTAGCATGTTGATTGTTTAACAAAAAATTATTTGTCTATGCAAGTGGGCGTATTTCACTTTTTTCTTCTTTTCCAAACATTTTTCCACCGGCGATCTGTTATTGATAGGAAAGATGATTAGTGATTTGAAATTTGAAGTGAAAGACAGTACCAATTCTAGCAACCCCCCTTCTTTATGTAGGCGAAACTGAATACAATGTCAACAGTATGGTTCCCTTTGGCCCTAATGATAAAGTAATATTAATTATATAGTGCTTTTTGTAAAATAGTATTTTTTTTCATTACTTCATTATATGAAAACCTGACTGAAGTTTTGACATTGTTGAAGTAATGCATGTAACACTGAAATTTTATATGCATTATGTGTTCTCAAGTGTAATCTATTCAGATAAGCAATGGGGCGTTAGAGTGCAGGACTTTCTTGTTTGCTTTTGGAGTATAAAGAAGCATCTAATACTGTATTTGTTCTTTATTATTATAACTTAGCTAATCCTATTTCCACATTATTTATAGAATTACCATTGTTATTTTTTTGCTGTTTCATGCATCTATTCATTTATCCTATCCTTAAATTTGTAATTATGCTATTCTTGCAGTTCCGATATCATTAATTGCATCTTTTAGAAAAATGAAGAAGCTTACTCGAGACCATTCAATTATTGTTGCCGCACTGAAGGAATCTTCCCTGCTGGTAACATTCTTCCTTCCTTGTTTTATGTGAGCATTAACTGCATTTTAGTCCTCTTTTAAGTCCTAAGGAAAATTTTCCACGGGGATTGCAGGTTGTTAGTGGTGATGGTAAAAGGGTGAAGCGGCTTAATCCATTTCGTTTCAACGAAGTTAAAGATCACAAGGTATTTACTTCATGGAGCATGGTACTATTTTTTTTTTTTGTTCCGTGTTATCCAGCATCTTATTCTTGGATTCTAGTTATACACTGTTTTGGTAGAGAATTTGCCTGAGGACCATTCAAAGGAGAACATTCACCAAATATTCCGTGAAGCTGGAAAGTATGATTTCTTCCTTAACTCATGCTTTTGTTTCCAGTCTCCTTAGGGATGTTATGTTTGTACTTTCTTTCTAATGATGTTAAACTGCCTTCTAATATGCCAGTATAAAGAGGATAACCATTCATGACCCGCGGTCTGCAGCAGAGTCTGCAAAACATATCAAGCAAGAAATGTTCATTAGTAATAAGGTAAGGGAACATCTTATGTTAACACTTAACCTTGAATATAGCATGTTGTTATAGTTTTTATTACATTGCTGATAAAGATTGGGGCCTTCTCAGCAATGAATTACAATATGGTTTCTTTTATACTTCTTCCCTTTTAAAACTTCCTCTTTCTTTGGAATATGTATAATATTTACATGTTTAGTTGGTTTAATCAGCTTTTATGGACATCACTTAAAATAGTATTAAATAGATATAAGATATAGGGAGATAGCTGTATTGTGTTCTTTCTTAATTTATGCATTAGATGATATTGAACTTCGGGTGTTAGCTCATACATGCTATATTTGTCTCTGCCATTGGTGCCTTTGTTGCCTTATTTATCTGCTTTGACACTGTCAGTCTATTTTACTTTTGTAGTTACATGCTTTTGTGGAGTATGAGACTATCGAAGCTGCTGAGAAAGCTGTGAGTTTCAGTTTATATATATTTTTGTATATCATTGTGGCTTTATTGCCTGGATGATTAACCTAGTATTTTGGATTCCAATGGTTAGGTTGAAATGTTAAATGATGAACAAGACTGGAGAAACGGCATGCGGGTCAAACTTCTCAAGCGATTGGTTAGTTGCAGATTTCTTTTCTTCATTTGACAAATCAACTGTAAAAGGTGTTGATGATGATTTTATGATTTAGGGGAAGTATGGGCACAAGAAACAAGCTTGGAAGGCTTCTAATTCTGAGAAGAATAGTTCAAGCCATATATCTGAGCAAACAGGAGATAAGGAGAATCACGGCTCAAATGAGCATCATGAAGATACACATGATGAAGAGGTGTGTATTGCATTTGTTTTTCACCCTTGGCAGCATCCTCTAATGTATCTGTTAGTAATTTGAAGCTCTAATAGTATTGGTTCCTTGACTTTTAAGGATGAAATTGTATTCATGTTTATAGATTCTCATCTTAGTGACAAATTACAACCCTTTTGTAATGAAGCCTGTGCCAAATATGAAGAATCAATAAGATCATAGCTATCACTTATCATTGCAATGGCGAGCAGGCACTATGCCATTCACAAGGGTGGTCTGCACCCAGCACCCATAGTTTTGCAGTTCCTTCAATATTGTGTAACAGCAGTACACACTGGTTGTGTAATGTGGAATAGCTATAATTACCATTTCCTATTGGTTGCTATGTTTTACAATTTCAGAACCCTGTCTTTTGTGCATCCATTATATATTTTTTTCTCCAGAATATTTCTGAATTCTGGTATATTTGCCAACTAACTTGCTGCATATCCTCAAATTTTAGCAAAGCCAGTAATAGTAACAAACCACTGAATTGGCTGACATTTGCTTCCATTGCTTTCTTTTCATTACAGGATGTGGAACATTTGTCAAAGGATAAAGGTGGGCAGAGGTATAGAAATCAGGGAAGATCCAGAAAGAACAAATATCGTGCCACAAATGGAATGGGTATCTTCTCTATGAAATTGGCAGTTCCATTTCATTATATTATTTATCTTCAATTTTGGATCCTTTCTTCTTTTGATAAACTGCTATATTCCTTCAGGCCATGGAAATACATCATCTACTCATGCTGGCGAAGTGTCAAAGCCACCTCCTGGACCAAGAATGCCGGATGGTACACGTGGTTTTGCAATTGGACGAGGTCGGCCTCCTGTCCCTGCTTCGAACTAGTGATTTGCACCAACAGTAGCAGAATGTATTAGATTTATCAGTTGTTTCAGTGATGTATTAGATTTAAGTTGGGTCCCTATGTTTGGTTGCTTGAGTCAGCAAGGGTTTGTTGGACTGTTAGATTTTGTGGCTCATTCTCTAAGGCGAGTGTTGGTGGTGGAGGACATACCCATTATCAGATTACTAGGCTGGGAAAGATAAACTGTATTTTTGTATTGGTAATCTTCACCTTCTGGGGAATCTCTGTAACAAAAATTCCGAATGAGAAATCTGTTAATGGGGATGAAAGGTATGTGTTTGATTTTAATTTAAAATTTCTAGATTGGTATTATGATGTCACTGTTGTCTGTGAAGCGATGGGAGTGACTGGAAAATTACAAGGAACTTACTAGTCAGTAGATTTTGGTTTGCTATGCTTTTAAACATAGGTTTTTACAAGTCTTTCATTATGTCGTGTTTTGAGGATGAAAATGGTTGAGGGGAACTAGGTTAAGGACGATCATCTTATTTTTACAAGTCTAAATAAAAAGAGGACTGTGGGGGATAGGGAATCTCCCGACTCCCAGCATCTCAAATTTCGACATTTTATTTGCAATTTTTAAACCAATACAGAAGTTTGTTAATTTCATGTATTTATTTGGAATACTCGAACATAGTGTCTTCTTTTTTATTGTCCCTTTCTTTAACATCCCTGTGCTTTCTTTCCTTACAAACACTTATTAAATATCTTTTATGCATTGGTAATTAATTTTTAATTTTTGTATTTTTTGATATAAAAAAATGGCTCAAGTTTAAAACATCTCTGAAACAACAATTATTCTTCCATACCATAAAAAAGGCATACACAATTCGTGATACACGTTGCTGGATGTATCACTTTGGTAGTTCATTTCAAATGGATTTTAAAATCCGATCTATAACTCGTTTATATTATGGTTTAATTAGAGAAGGGTTTAAGATGATACACAACTTTCTGTTGACAAAGTAACATGGACTTCAAATTTACCTAAATCAATAACTAGCATATCATAATTGGGAAAGGAGCTCTTGGGGTTGCCATAAGAAACCAATAACCAGAACGAGAAGCAAGTGAAGAGTTCTACCGGAGTCTACTAGCGAGCTGAGCCACACATAGCATTACTGCATTAGCATCTCTGAGCAAACAAAAGCAAAAGCACATAAAAAGAAGTGAGAATAAATGCCAAAAATATTCTTCTTGATGGAACATGTGTTTGGACACGTCCATTCAAAGGCGTTACTCACAAAAAAACGTAATTCACCTGTAAAAGTTTGGTCCACCTGAGCAAACGGTTTCAGCTACGCGCGATGATATCGAAGTACTACTACTAACAAACAAGAAAGTCGCAGTTAAACACCGCCATTTGACAATTTCCCTCCCTCCCAATATAAAAATGCTTCTCTCCCCTACAACGCTTATTTCATGAACCATTTCCTTCTTTCTCTTCTTCATTCTCTCCTCAGATCTACTTCGTCGTCTTCATCTTCTCTCTTTCTCTCGGATCGCATCCATGCTTTCTCATTCTCGTATCATTCTCAACCGCCGCCATCTCTCTCTCCCTCTCCGTCCTTCGCGCAAACGCTTCTCTCTCCCTCCATCCTCTTCACTCTTACACTCTCTTTCCCCTTCCTGCTCCTATCGCGACACTCTCGAGGTACTCTTATCTTTATCTCAATCTTCACTCCGATTCATTGTTGTTATTATCGCTGTTTTTAGCTTTATGTTGCGCGAATCGTATGATGTCCTTTATCGTTTAATCCTCTCTTCGATATTCTGCAGTTACATCCATCGATTATTCAACAATATAAGTGCTCTGTTCGACGTAATGTTGTTTCAACCAGAGCCTTCGATGAGGTGCGTTGTTGCTTCTCTGGAAATCCATTTTGTTCTACTTTTAATATGGCTTCCTTTACTCTGCTCCGAAAGCGATAATCGAGCTTAGTCTCTAAATTCGCAACGTAGTCTCTAGCTTATTGAGCCCCTTTAAGTCTCTAGCTTGTCATGAACTATGATGTTGATTAGTATCGTGATGTTACTATGTTTTACTTTTGCAGGATTTATTTGACATGCCAATGCTCGATGATTTGGGTGCCGATGAGAGTTCTGCATATGCATTCTCCTCTAGTGACGGTGATGACAGTGATGGTGAGGTCCTTCTTACACCGGTGAATGATATTGATTTGCCTTCTGTATCGGAAAATGATGCTCTAACAGTTGCTGCGCATCGGCTTGCAACCCTTGGGAGAGGACGTAAGAAACATAGGCAAGTATGTAGAACTTATGCAAACGGTTTTGTTTTGGACACCCTTATTTGTCAATGGGAATATTTTATCTATTGAAACTATTATTCTGTACTGTAATATAGTAATTGGAGCTCTACTATTTCTGTTATACTTTATTATGTAATACGTATAGTCGTATACTATCACTGAAGATTTTGAAAACGGGTGATGAAGATGAAGACTTCAATGTTAATAGACATCAAAGTATGACCTAAATGAACATTAGAATTCATTCTTGTCGGAGACGGACTTGCATTGTAATATAGTTGGTAAATTCTTGGTAACCATTTCTGTCAACCAGTATTACTTAAACCTTTACCAATTGCCCCTCAGTTACTGAGTGCTACTGCAGTAACCCATTTCAGGTTTAATGTGTTTGCAGGATCAAACATGGCATTTTCATCACTATGGGGCTTATAATCACGTTGACAGTGCTGCTTTTGTATGTAGATTGGTGTGCATGGAGAATTGTTAGACTTCCTTTATCACCATTTTACTTGACTCGCCCATTCCTCTTATCAGCCATTTCGGTTTCTTTTGCTGGCTATGTTTGTGTCCCAATTTTCCGTCATTTTAAAGTTATCCATGTAATCAAGCAACAAGGGCCTGCTAGACATCGCATGCGAAAGAGGACACCCACATTGGGTGGTTTGTTTTTTGTACCAATTGGTATTATTGTTGCTCATGTCATTGCTGGTTCGTCTTCTATAGAAGTGGCTGGGGCAGCTGGTGTAACGATTGCATTTGCTGCAGTTGGTTTACTTAGTGATATATTAAGCCTTACCAAGGATCATTGGAGAGGTTTGCCAGCATTGGCGGAAGTTCTTTTGGAGGTGACCCTTTTTCTCGATTGAAAGCATTACTTTTGGAATTTCGTTGTGCTAATTCATTTATTATTTTCTATTTGGGGGAAAAAAAAGTCCTATTTTGGTCTCCCACTTATATTTTTCTCTCCATTTTGACCCTCTCAAATTAGTTTGTGCAGTCTAATCCCTAACTAGTTCAAATTCACTTAGTTTAGTTTTTCTGAAATCAAAATCTGTCTCGTGGAAACAACAAAATAGTAATAATTTTGACAAGTGAAATACCAGTTTATAAAAATTGATCTGTAAGGGAATGAAATCGAAAATGAATTAATGAAAAAATTTACACTAAAATATGATTTTTGTCTGCTTATCTATTTAATTAACAACGCTAATGACCATTCATTTTTATTAAATCTGCATTTTAATACCACGCAGGTGGCTGTTGGAACATGGTTTTCGTATTGGTTGGACATCACCAGCATATCTTCACCCTATGGCATGTATACCTTCTTGTTACTAATTTGATCAACATTTTTCTGATGGTAACTCACATATCTGTCCTCATAAAAAGCATTTTACAGGCAGTTCCAAACATGACATTTTGCCCTTGCTTGAGTTAAACCAATAATTAAAAAAAAAATGAAGTTTTTGTACTTGCTTTCAATTAAATACCTTAAGGTAGTGTTTGACCTAGCTTTTTTAATGACTCGAATGCATCCTTGCTTGATATAAGTGAACTACGAGAAAATATTTGTTAAAACACAATTAGAAAACTGAAAAAAGGAAGTCTCATAAGTGGTTAGAATATTCTTTTTCTGTATAATGCTGTTTTTTTTTTTTGATAAACCTGTATAATGCTGTTAATAAGTCACTCGTGCTTCCTCTTTCGCTTCATTTCTTTATTTATATACAGGAAGATGTTGGTTCCACTACCACTGGGCCTTGTGTACTTGGGACGATATTACCAACCCTTGACTTCATTTTGCTTTGTTTCCATGGGGCATGGCATTAAATTAGCAGATGCTCTTGATGGACTCGCTGGAGGTACTGCTGCATTGGCTTTTACAGGAATGTCAATAGCTGTGCTTCCAATATGTTCTGGTTAGTAGCATGTTTACTTAAGTCCTACTCTAGTCTTTGAAAGTTGAAACCAAATACCTTTTAGCCAGATATTCGTTTTTGGTAGCATGTTTAATGTTCTGTGTTTATATTCTCATACTTAATGTAAAGCTTTCTAAAACGACAATAATGTCTTTCATGCACAAATGACAAATCTCTCTCTGTCTTTTTTTCTTCCCCTGTTCTAATGCACCTTGACAATTTTCTCCCTTCACCATTTGAATCTAAAACATTTTGGTAAATACTTTTGGTTTTGGATCTCAGTTTTCTTATGATCGAGCAATGTTGTCTTGCTCTTGCCTCCGGTGTCTTCTTTAGTAGGATACCAAAGATGATCATTTTAGTGCTATAACCAATACCATTAATTGTTGATTATAACATAGATTCTGTTCAATATATTTGTCATTAATTTGAAAATATGCTGAACCAGATCTTGCTATATTTGGAGCTTCAATGGCTGGATCTTGTGTTGGATTTCTTCTACAAAACAGATATAAAGCATCTGTATTTATGGGTAATACAGGATCTTTGGCACTTGGTGGTGCATTAGCAGCAATGGCTGCATTTACTGGAATGTTCTTCCCTCTAATCATCTCTTCTGGAGTTTTCATTGTGGAGTCCTTATCCGTTATCATTCAGGTCTGTCCCATGCTTGTTATGCTTTCTTTAGTTTGTTTTGTTTGTTCTTTTCAACATGCTTAAAGGCATTCCTTCATTTGTTCCCAAATTAAATTTTTGACCATCCACATTTCAAGTGCATTTGACACCCTGCAATTAATTTCATGCCCACCCTCATTATCAAATTCATTTTTCTATTAATTTGCCATTCATTTCGATGTGGTTTGCATTGTTTCACTAGTTCCATGCCGTTGAGAAACTCATTTGTGTGCTTGGTTTATCAAAACCGAAAATGGAAGGAATATCGAATACGTTTGTGCTGTGCATAGATGTAGTCAGTAGTGGGGCATGGTTGGTTTCTCTGTTTTAGCCTAGGTTCAATCCTTTCTAATCAAAATAAATAAAAGAAAATAGTAACATGTAGAAAGCCATTTTGTATATTTTATATCAAATCAATATCTAGTCTATTTTCACCAACGAATAGTTTGTTTAAGTGGTATATGCATGATTTCCCATAGCATCTAGTTTCATTATGTTGTAAATGTTCTTTCCTCCAACAAGTGTACCGTTGATTAGAAAAACTAACGACTATTGAGATCGTGGTAAAATATGTGTATGTTATTGCAAATTATAAAGTTCATTTTTCTTCACTTTAAAAGAGAGTCAGTATTTTTTCTATTAGTACCTCTTTGCTGATACATCCTTAAAAATGTACATATTTATGTGTATGCTATCACCGGCTAACCTGTATGTTTTTCTTGTGACTTCAATTATAAATCAAAAGACAGTATTAGCGGTCATTTTCATGGGTAATATTTCTTATTTTCATACTATCGCATTCTTTTCTTGACATCAGGTATTGAACTTGTGGATAACTAAGGGCTTGCAGGCAGCAGGATGGCGGTTTTTGAGAATTCCAGCATTCCATCATCGCCTTCAATTACTTGGATTCAGAGAACCGAGTATTGTATTAGGTGCATATCTTATATCGTCTGTATTGGCTCTGCTTGGCGGCTATGTGGGTCTCGTTTCAGCTTAACATCTTGAGTTGCATGTGAAATTTTGATTGTAACTTTCTAGCATCATAGCTTCATTTTCATCTTCATCCCCGTGATGCATCACCTTAAGCGTCTGTTTCGTGCCAAGCTCGTCTCAATTGTTCAATCGTTGAACATTCTCAATTTTCTTTTTGAAGCATGAACACAGGCTAGATGGACAACTTCCAGAACAATGTGCAACTCAAGAATACATTGTGCTGCTACACCCTCCCCATTCCATTCACCCTTTATACAAGTCAGGCTGGTACCCAAATTCAACTACTACTGATTAGAGTAGAAGTGAAGATGTATTGAGAAACTTTTGTAGGATCATAATTGTCTCATTTTTTTATCTTTTTTTATTCTTTCTCATTTTTTACTTGAATACACAGCAAGGCCGGTTCAACATATATTTGAACTTCAAGTGAATCTTAAAATGAGATCCAATATTATTTATAGTTGCTCTCCAAAGGCAAAAGGCTAAGGTTGATCATATAAAGCTGTCTTTTAAAGGTACTAACGTTTACTGTTGTCATGACTATAGCCTGATGTTGTGAACCGTAACCACGCCAATTTATAAATGCTACCCTGCTTGCAATCCCAAGGTGAGTTCACTTCTATTCTGTCAAAATTGCTGCTGACTTGGCATCACAAGCAACTCAACTCTTGTGGTGGATTCACTTCCAGTCAAAGGTTAGTCATACAAACCATGCTAATCAAATTAATTTCTATTAAACACAATCAAGATGCTTGTTGTAAAAAAAAAACCAGTAATTTTGTTTCATGTGTCAAAGTTTAATGAAAATTTAGACATGCTTTGTTGTTCGCAAATTGGATTTGAAAGGCAAATTAATAGTTTTGGACTAGTAATATGCAACGAGGCCAAATGAAAATTGTGTATGTTTGGAAAAGTGTTGGACTCCTAAACTTGGATTGAGAGTTGTATAATTAATTTTTTGAAAAAAGTTCAATTGTTTGGTTGTGAGTCACTACATTGGGTTGGTTTTTAACTTAATTTTAAAAAGTTAAAATTGATTTTGGTAGAAATAAGTTTAGTTTTTCTTACAATTTGGGTTTGGGTCTAACTCAATCCCAAAAGCTAGCTTGTAGATGAGGTTTGTCACACCCTTATAAACTTAACAATGGCCATATCACTAGCCGATGTGAGACTTCTAACACGCTCTCTCACGCCAAGCACTACACAGCTGGAGCGTGAACAAACACGGGTGGACAAACAAACGGGTGGCCCAACAATACGGGACTAACAAACACCCAATAACACACCCAACAACATGGGGGCCAACAAACGGATCTAGGATAGGCTTTGATACCAACTTACAATTTGGGTTTTGGCCTAACTCAATCCCAAAAGCTAGCTTGCAGGATAAGGTTTGTCACACCCTTATAAACTCACCAATGGTCATATCACTAGCCGATGTAGGACTTCTAACAGTTTTGCTTTTATATTGGATTGAAAATTTTATAGGGAGTTTTTATCCCAAAGTTGCTTTCACGGAGAAATAATTACAAACATATACCACGTTATTTTTATATTAAATTAATTTTATAAAATTACATTGATTCAAAATAAAATTTACTACAAAATTAAATATACATATTATCATTGTACACCCGAATTTTGAAGTGTAAAGTGATATTAATATAGGAAGAGAGAAATTGGAAAAATAAAAAACAATAGAAAAAATAAAAATACTAAAATGACAGAATTGAAATAATAATAATAATAAATTACTATTCAAGCAAAATTAAGCTTTACCCTCCCATTTTGTAATATAAGTGAATTTTACCCTAAGGTAGTGGTTTTAAAATAAACAAATCCTTTTACCAAAGATGTTAATTAACTTCAGTGTTTGATATTAGCATTCCTAAAATGTCATTTATTTAATAAATCACTTTATTTTAAAATTAAAAGAGAATGTTTCTTTACAACAACTATTACGAAGAATATTTTTATAAATGAAAATTTTATTAAGTTAAAAAAAAATAAAGTTGATCAATTTTTTTAATTAGCGTTGATTTTATTTTATTTTACTTGTATTCTACTAAAAGTGAAGAGGCTCATCACTATATTTGGGTTAGAATTTTTTTAATTTACAATAAAGTTATAATCTAAAGATTGAACTATATACCGTACATATATTCTTGCTAGCTCCGCTTGCTTTTTAGGACACCCGGGTCAGAATTTGAAAGTAGGAGAGCAATTCTTTCAATGATTTTTGGTTCTTTAAAAAACAGATGGCCAAATTGCCAAAAGCATGATTGATAGTAGGTTTGGGTACACTAAGAAAACTATTGACTTTTATTTAGGAAAAAAACGCTTTGAGGTTCTTTTTAAGGTTGCTTGGATGAAATCAATTAAATTGATTATTTTTTTTTGATGTTATAACACAAACTGTTTTTCCTAAATAAGTAAAAATTTATGGTTTATTAAAAAAATTATTAATTTTAATTTATTGTTTTCTTCTAAAATTCAAAATTTTTCTGTAAAAAGTAATTTTTATATCATTAAAACAGAAAATATTATATTTTAATTTTTTTTAATAACATACCTAAACAAAAATTATACACAACCAAGAAAAAATAATGTAGATTATTGAAAAATTAATTTCAGTGGTTTGTGCGTGTGTATTTATTGATAAAAAAATAATTAAATATACACATAATTAATTATTAAAATAATGTAATTTTGTTGATTAATCCAAATACAGTGTGAAGTTGAACAAAATAACATTGCTGAATGGTGACAAAGAAAAGGTTTAACCAAATTTAATTTAATAGTCGCATCCTTTATTAAATTATTGAATTGAGTGAGATGTATCGAATTTGAGGCAGCTGGCGCTTGGCATGGTGTAATCGTTGACTGGCTTTGATAATGCTGCACCTCTTTGTTTGACAAAAAGCCAACGGTGCCTCCACTCCACATAAAAACATTCTTACCTAATTCGCATAACTTCCTATCGGCTATTGTTATTTAAAAATTAGTAAACATTTGTGAATAAAAAAATTTGGAATAATGGTTTTGAGTGATCTGAAGACAGAAACATATATACAAAAGGCATTCATGCAGAGGACATGAATCCCAGTTCCACTTCCAAGAGTAAGCTAGCTAGTTAGTAGCTTAATTATAGTGCAAATGTGCATGTGAATGATGTGATACTAACCACACCATACTTTCCTGTCTCATCTGTTCCAAACAGTTTTAAACCAAAGCTGAGCACAAACACATCTTCTTTGGATGCTATTGTATGGACCCAAATGCTACAATTTTCACCATTCACGACACCTTTCATCAACATTTCTATAATATAATACTACTAATTCACTGACTTCTATATATAGGGGGCCAAAGCCCCCATTGAACAACAAAAGCCTCTTACTTTCAAGGGTTGGGATCAAACATTTTAAAAAAATTTTCTCGCCTCTTGTTTTTTCTTCTCGCATATTCTTATCTTCCAAAGGACATATATTTTCTTTATTTTTCAGTACGTTTAGTTTAAATTTGCATTTATTGTATTTATTTTCTATTTTTATGAATAATTGAAAATTCTTCACCTTATTTTTATTTTTTTCCTATTATTTCTAATGATTTATGTACAACTTTAAGAAAATAAGAAATAAAAATAAAATAAATTAATATTAGTATCTAAAAAAATCACTTTTCTTATACTTATTATCCAAACAAATAATTGTTACTTAAAAAAACAATTTTACTTGGAATCAATTTTGTAATATCATGTTAATAAAAAAATTAATTCTATTTACCACCATGAAATTGAAACCAAACTTGCACTCAAACTATAATTTGGGATCCAAAGCTAAAAGAAAAATTCAAGATGATTTTTTTTTTCAAATATCTTATATTTACTTATAAAACTCAATTTACAACTCCAAACTAATGATTTTTTAGTGTTTGGTTTGTAGTTTGTAAATCATGACTGAAAACATTTTTTACTTTTTAACTTTTGTCTATATTATGGTTTGAGACTCAAAAATATGTTGAAAAATAATCCCACTTAATTTTTTGACAAATATGTTATTTTTCAAACAAACACAATTTATACACCTCAAATCATGGTCTGAAGCTTCCTAAAGTTAAACTAAACATATTTGGTTATTTCACATCAAATTCCATAAAAATAAGAAAAACATAAAGATTTTTTTTAATACAATTAAGATAACGTTTATATTTTTAATCCACCTTTGACACATTTAAACGTGTACGATAAACACACACATATAATCACACACACACACAAAAAAAAGATAAATTAAAATAAGAATCTATTAAGGTAAAAATAAGAGAGAACCCGTCATTGCTCACTGGTTTTGAAGTGTACGTGCAAAGAAGCTAATTGAAGACATTTTTAAAAAAGTGGAGATATATCATGGATTTTCGAGCCTGTAAAAGAGGTACACGAAAAATAAAACAATAAAAAAAATTTTTGGAAGATCGATCGGTTGATTTTTTTTTTTTTTAATATTTAGTATTTTCTGTCGGCACGTAATTAAACTTTTGTTGTTTCCATATTTATATTCTTTTATGCATCAAGGGCATATCTTAATCGACAGTCTTAGATTAATCTCCTTTAAAGTTGAAAAATTATCAAAATAAATATAATTTTTATCAATTAAATACTTTCTATACTTAAATAATTCTAACTATTTACTAATTGTGTTGAGTTTTGTTGATATGTGTTGTTTTCACATCTTGATATCTTTTACTGCAGATCGCATAAATTAATGCAATCACAATTATTTAATTCTATTTTTGAAAATTAAATTATATCCAAATTTGAAGAGAAAATTTATAGTACATTATCACTTTGGTTTCGCGTCTAATATCGTAAGATCATTTTAATTTAATCCAAAATTTTCATTATGGTCCATAACTCTTTTATCCCTTAGTTTCTTAGTCTGTTTTGAAGTATTGCGAACGATTTATGTATAAAATCAAGAATTACATAGCTATGCATTGTACTATGAATTATGATTCTGTAATATGAATCATTTTATAAGTCAACTTAAAAGAATTTTCACAGTCAAAGACTTATATAAAGCTCATAATATTTTGTGACGAGTATTTTTTGATTGTATTCCTTCTGAATTGAATTTGAGAAGGAAAAATATTTTGGGCGAAAACAATAATCTTAGTGATGCTTAGTTCTTGATTGTAAGTTTGACATACATGTTTATTTGATTTGCTACAATGTGATCATTATGGCTAAGCCGTAACACTATTATCTTTAAAGATGGTTGTCTATAAATTTGAGAGGTGTTTGATTTAAGCTGGTTAGATTTTGGAGTTGAATTACAAAGAATGATGAATTTTGTTTACCTTTTTTTCTAGCACTTGGTGTTTTTCCCCTTTTGACTTTCCTTTGAGTTGACTATGTATCCAAAGTTATATTTCTTAGCATTCTAGTGTTGATGGCTAAAGCGATAGTCTAATTTATTCAAAATAAAATATTTATTATCAATAAAACAATCTTTCTCAGCTCATGTTAATTGAATTTTTCTTGGGGGCTAATGGTAATTGAATGTTTACTACGATGTTGAAAACATGCTGTGGGAAAAAAGTATGTATATCAAAGATTCTGGTGAAACGTGACTCTAGCTCTGCTGTGTTGCATAATCTTCCTTTGGGTAATCATATTTTTTATTGTTCTTCTAGTGGCTGAAAGCGGTAGAATTATGACTTTGAAATTATAATTGAGTAATTAATTTGTAAATTAAAACGGTTTGGTAAAACAAACTGTATGATTAGTTGAAATAAGTTAAAGGACTAAAAAGGAAAAGTAATATTATGTTAATAAATGAGGATAATGGGAGTGGGTAGCTTATATTTATAAAAATAAATTAAGATAATTTTAGAAGTAATTTATTAGAAGTTAAATTTTGAAAGCCAAAAGTTATTTCATATAGCTTTTTAAAAGTTAATTATAAAAACTATAACTTCAAAAGTCAAAAATTTTAATCGTATAGTTATCAAACAATTTTACAAACTTGCGAAAAGTCGTAATTTTCTTAAAAAAAGATATAATCTTGTGTTATCTGACATATCCTATATATGACCGGTGTGAGTTTTGACCGCTCTATTAGCTTTGTAATAGGTTCAAAATTTTGTGTATAGATATATAACATTTCCAACCATTAATTTACTTTTAAAAAAAATTAAAATCACACCTTAAATAAATAATTAGATTTGTAACACATCCCTCAAAAATTTAAATTTGTGTATAGTAAAAATCGTCTTCCTACAGTATACATTCTATTAAATTATTGATGTGCCTATTCATTTGAGACAGAATATATCTATAAAATGAGTATTTGAATTGTCTAATCCAAAAGAGAAACACCTTTTAGAACTTTACAGAAGAAGATACCAAAAGTTAAAAGGCCCATCTCAATGAATTTGGTCTCCTTTTACAACATTTTATTTGAATTTTATTGCCAATAAGCACCCAATCATCCACCATCCAATAACCTCTCACATGCATACAAATACTTTTACAAGAATTGAAACATTTGAAAACCAACAAATTAAAATGAAAAAACAAACGCCAACATAATTTTCCGTGACGGCTAAACATAAAAACACAATAAATAAATAAAAAAAAGAATGGTAAGTAACTTGAAACCAACAAGCAAGGACATTTTGGTCATTTGACTAGGTCCTCCACCCGAGGGAAGGAAGGGTACCGTGTGCACCGCATAGAAAGAGAAACCCTGCAATCATCTTTTGGACAAATGGTGGGCACGTACGTGATCTCATCACAGCCGTCCGTTCTGTCTCTCTTGAAATCAATCAAAGTTACGAATATTGCGATGAACAGTACAAGGTGATTCAAAGCGTATCTCTGGCCTACACATTGGTGGGCCCCAGCCCCAAAAGCCAAAAAGTTTCTTTTAAATATTTGGTCCTCTTGCCTCTCCTCTGAGAACCGGTCCGGATCAAACCGGTCCGGTTCGGTAAACCCTTGGAACGATGACTCCAATACCGACGGAAACACGATTGCTCCCTTTGGTATCGTGTACGACTCCGTCAACGGAAACCTCTCCGCCGCGATGTGCGGCACCAAAGTCGCCGGCGGCCGGTACCTCACCACCTCACGCGCCACCGCCTGTGTGTACTTCATCTCTCTCAGCTGATCAGCGGTTATCAGCGCGTCGGACTCAGGCGACCATATTCCAGCAACCTCCTCCCTCACTCTAGCCAGCACCTCCGGGTGCAAGTCTAGCATCGCCAACGCCCACAGCAGCGACGATGTTGACGCGTCCTGCGCTGCGAAGAGAAAGTCAAATAGGTAACCACCGATCTCGGCGTTACTGGAGTACGGCGGCGTCTGTTCTCCGGCGAGCTTGGCTTCTTCGATCTCCCTGAGCGTGTCCTGCATCCAGAAATCAATGAGACAAGAAGGTTCTTCTCCCTTCTGCATGCTCGCCTTGCTCATCTCCGTGCAGTTAGCTAGGGTTCCGGCGAGACGGTCAACGGCGAGTCTGGCGTTTCGGAAGGCAGTGCCGGGGAAATCAATGGGAAGCTTCATGAGACCAACGTTGAAGAGAAAGTAATCGCGCTCGAACCTCTCTCGGGCTTTCGGGCCCAAATAGGGGCCCACGAAGACCGTCTGCGACGTCTCGAGGTTCATGTCGCGGGCGAGGACACGGAGAGGAATAGCAGTATTACGGGCTTTCTCGACCCACGTCTTGAGGTGGTTGAGGATAATAATCTGCTGTAGCGCGGTGTAGGTGGAGAGGGCCTTAGGGGTAAAATTGGGGGCGATCCGACGGCGGAGATTCTTGTGGTCTTGGCCCATCATATAGATAAGGTTATGCTCTCCAAAGAGCTTCTTCCCAAAAGGGTGACCGACGAGATGGAAAGCGTCGGGCCTGACATTGGCGAAGACCTTGTGAGAAAGCTCGGTGTCTCTGATGAAGACGATGAAGTTTCCGAGGATATAATTGGCGGAGAAGCCTAAGTGGGTTGACTTTGCCAAGGAGGATTGAAGGTCCCAGAACTTGGTTGGGTTAGTTACCAATGGGATAGCGTTGCCGATGAAAGGTAAAACCAGTGAAGGTCCAGGGATGAAGCGTTTCTTGGAGAGGTAAGAGATCTGTTCAAGTAGGAAGAAGAAGATGATGAAGCATAAGAGGTATGGGGTTAATTCGGAGAAGGAGAAGGAGAAGGATAAGAGCGATGTGAGAGTGCTCATAATCATATCCTCTCTCTCTCTCTCTGTGTTTTTGATTCTAAAATGTTGGTTTTGCAATGCAGAGGGAGGATTTTATTTTGATAGGAACAGAGGAAGGGAGGGGAATAAATTAGTGGGAATGTGAGAATGAGGGTGAGGTCAAAATTGGAGAGTGTTCCAAGATTTTATAGTCAACTATTGAGGGTTGAGGGTAGGTGTAGGAAAAGAAGAAATAGTAACAGAGGTAGAAATGCAGACGCAGAAATGGATAAGTTGAGGTTGAAATTGAAATTGAAATTGAGGGAAAAACGAAGAAGAAGAGAGGGAGGATGGAAAAAGGGAAAGGACGGCGGGGATTGGGGAGACGAAGTGGTGGTCGTTGTGGATCTACGGCAGTGGTGGGGTTTACATCCAGCTAGGTAAGCCCACCCTATCACGTTATCACTATTTGTCTGCGTTTAATTTAAATTTCAGTTAAACGACGAATAAACAAAAATCTCTCATCTTGTCTAGCAAACTAAACACAAATGTTCCAATTATGTAATTTAGTTAGTGAGCGCATGAAAACATGCGTGTGTGGGTACAGGTTCGAATCCGGATTGTACTATTTTTGTATGAACCAAAAAAAAACTAAACACAAATACATTATTTTTTAATCCCTCCCCTCTCACTCTTTGAGCTAAATATATAGAAAATAAAAACACAAAAGTAAAAAAAAGTAAACACGCCTTTAACTTTTGAGTTTGTAAGAGCAGTTCACATATATCACTTAAATTGTACGGAAATTCACATAGGTCCCTGAATTTGCAAAAGTAATTCGCATAGGACTTTGAATTACACATAAGTTCATTTAGGTCCTTGAAATTGCTAAATATTTATTCATTGTCCCTGAAGTTTGATAATTTCATAGACCTAAGTAAATTACTCTTGCAAACTCAAGAACTTAAGTGAACAACTCTTAAACTCAAGGGCTTTAGTGAACCTCCTTAGAACTTAGGGACTTATGTGTACTATTTTATAAACTCAATAACTTATATGAACTACCTTAACAAACTCAAGAACTTATGTGATGTTTCACTCAATTTTAAAGTTATGCCCGAGTTTAAGATAGAAAAATAAGATCAGATTTAAAAAGCATTTACTATTACATAAACATTAAAGAATTAATAGCTTAGATAGTCCTTGACTAAGGACTTATAAGGTGTTTTAATCGCTCGCTCAAGAGAATAAATAATTTAGTCACTGACTTTGTTTAAGAAGACTTAGTCCTCAACGTGATTGTTTGTTATGGATTGACGGTGTGACAAGTTAAGTGTTATATAGAACCCTCTTAATCGATTAATTAGAACAAATTAATCGATTAAGACTTTTGAGTTTCAGCTTCGTAATGACATTAATTGAATAATGCATCATTTTGGGGGTGAGGCTAAAAATAATTGATCTAAACATCTTAATTGATTAAATTCTTCTAATTAATTGATTAACGGGATTCATATAGTCATCAACATGTCACGTCGGCAATTCATAACAGCCAAATAACATTGATGATTAAAACTCTCTTTAAAAGACATAGGTACCGTTTAGCCCATCTTATTTTTCTCTTTAAAGTCACTTTTAAGTTAAAGCTACAAATAAGAGGCTTAAAAAAAATTTATAAGCTGTTTAGCAATTTTGTTTTAAAAAAAAATGACCGGCGGCGGCGGGTGGTGGAGGGTAGCCGCGGACGGCGATCCCGTCTTGATTATGGTGGTTGGTGGATGTTTAATGAAAATAAGAGGCTGGAAAAATAAGCAAAAGCTCCTTTGTGTGACTTATTTTAAAGTTTTTTTTTCTCTCTTTCCTTCATTAAAAAACACTTAAAATTTTAAGAACTTATTAATATTTCTGTTTGGCCCGACTTTTACTTATAAGTAAAAGATAAGCTCAAAATAAGTCAGGTGCCATAGTTAGAGACTAAATTGTTTATTTTTTAAGTTACGGACTAAAACACTCTTTATAAATTGTTCTATATGTCATGGTCTCATGGACCATTTTATTATATCACTCAATAATAATAGTAATACATTTGAGAAATTTAAATTTTGAAAATTAATCATATTTTTTAAAAAAAATTTCACATAATACCTAAAAAAACGTAACTTATCAAAATAAATAATATTTTTTGAAAATAAATTAATTTAAACACGCATTAAATGCTTACATTGTCCTCTTCAACACAAGAGGATAAATGACAGTTCAAAATCTGTTTATTTATCTGATATAAAATCTTGTCATTCTCCACTACTTCAATAAGAACATCGTGTATGAGTTATGACAACAGTAGCGCATATTAATGTATCATTTTCATTTCAAAACGCATTCTCTCTTATCTTCTTCTCCAACTTGTGTACAACTGTTACGTCTTATTTAAGTTACACTTAACTGATAGTACTGATAGTAACAGTGTTTTCATTTAAAGTTATAAATGGTTTCATTTAATTAACATAATTTAAATTTATTTTTAAATAAATTATAATTGTTGATAAATTATTAGAAAATAAGTCAAGTGCCACCGAAGGTTAGTACAAATAACAATGAAATGAGGTTATGAATTGATCATGTGTTTGAGTCCATTTGGAGTCACTATAATCCCTTTTGGTACACTCTTTTTACAAGAAGATCTCCTGACATCATGAACTAGTTGAATAGTTATGTACAAGGAATTACAAACTAGAGATAAGTGAGTTAGTTTAGTTATCTCTAATACTAACGATTGCAGTTTATGCCTATTTAATAATCTTTTAGTTTGAGCTTATGTTAGATACCGTTAGTGTCCTCTAATGGTTGAATTGGAGGAGTCACTTTTTTCTACTATTTTTGTTACATATAAAAAAAAATGCACGTTTAAATAATTTAAAAACTCAAAATGCAATTTTATTATTATTATGTGGAGGGGCATATGCCTAAAAATGCACTATATACACATTTGTTCAAGAACGAGGGGGCCTCGTCCCCCATTGTGAAAATTTTTTTACTAACATGCATATATAATTTCTTAAATTGAAAACAAATACTAAAATTCTAAGTAATTGGCCGCCCAAAATTTTGGGCTAACTCCGCCACTATTCCCACTGTGGATCATCCCTCTATGAACTTAGCGGGATCTTACACCGCTAAGTCAACCCTTAGAATTTTTCTTTATGATAGTTGTATGATTTCTTTATTTTTTCGTTAACAGTATTTTCAACTAACGGTTAAAGATTAATTTATTTGAGACATAATTTGTATAGTCTGAATTAGAATCTCTATTAATAATTTTTGAAGATTTAACTATTTCTCCTCATTGCCTTTCCCTTCGCTGTTGTTCTATTCTAGTTGCAGCATTATGTTATCTAACAACCAATTTTTTTAGTAAGCTCACATAGACTTCAGAAAAGAGTACTCATTTTATTTTTCTTATCTTTTGTGTAATGTAGTACTGTTTGAATTTGTAAGATCATGATATTTCGACTTAATCCGGGAGTTTCTATCCCATGTGCAAAGAGATTTTCTTCTTGAAAGAAAAAAAAGACTTGAGATGAGTAGTTTTGTGTTTGGTTCCGTCATTTACTGTTTTCATTTTTAATGAAAATAGAAAATGAAGTGAAAATGTGTTTGGTTTTGTTTTAGAAAACGTTTTCAATGAAAGTGTTTTTTAAAAATAAGTGAAAATAGGAAATGAAAAATAGTCATTTTTACTGATTTTAGTTGAAAAAGGTGAAAACTAAATACAAAAAATGAAAACGCGGTGGCATACTTGTAATTATCAATAAAACATGTCAATGTGATTCTCTTAAAGACAGAACACTCTCTCACTCAAATAACACTCTGTTTCTTTACTCGAGTAACACTTCTGAGTTCTCTCTCGCTCGACGACAACGCTTCTCTCTCGCTCGACACCGTTTCCATCTCCTCTCGGCTGCCACCGTCTCCTCTCGCTCCCTCCGCCCTTTGTCGCCAGCAGCAAGTAACACTTTTCTTCCTCTAAACACGATTTGGGGGTTAGGTTAATTGATTTGGGATTAGGTTTCAAACTAGAATTCTGAAATTCCTTTGTCTTTCTTTCTATCTCTCACCGTGATGCTCTCTCTTACTTTGTAATTGATCTCTATCTTTATCTTTATTTTTGGATTTGTGTTCTCAAATTTGGGATTTGCTAGTTTGTATTTTTGGGGGCTAGGTTAATTATTTTCTGGTTTGTATTTCAGCTGCTATTTATATGTAATCTCCATGTAATTTTGCACCTCTGGTAAAGTGAAAATGGAACAAGAATTGTGAAAGAAATTATGAAAAAAATAAAGAAAATTAAAAAATTTTGATTTTTTTTTAAATTCTTTAGTCAAAGTTATATTCTCTGGTCATCCACTCAATATAATAGAAAAGGAAATACAGTGAAAGAAATTATGAAAAAAATAGAGAAAATTAAAAAAAATTGAATATTTTTTTTTATAATTCAACCCATTCTTTTTAGTTCACTCAAAATTTTCAGGTTGGCTCTAGTGAATAGTGAAATCATGATATTCTATTGCTTAATCCTAATAAAGACTTTAGTGTTACTTTGAGCATGATATATTATGGAGGGGTAAGGGTATTTATACTCCAATATTATTTGTGTCCTGGGTTCATATGGGAGACAAAATAGGGTTGTTCGCGATGTGGATTGGTTCGGTTTTAAAGGAAAAATTCATCCGATTTGATCTTTACAGTTTTGTCATCTCATCATCCACTCGGTTTTATTTTTAAATGATATTCGAACCAATCCAAACTAATTTTTTTTTGTTTGGATTGGATCGGTTTTCGATTTTTGTTTTAGTTTTTAAAAATATATTCTTATTATAAAAATTATTAAACATTAATAACAAAATATAAATATGATGCATATATTTAGATCAAATTTTGTTGTCAAAATTTTTTATTTAATTATTTATATATAACTCATATATATTCAACAAAAACTCAAACAATATTTATATTTGAAAGAAAAATCAAACTATAAAAATATTATTTTGAGCATATCATTTAATCTTTTAAAAGAAAGATGAATAATATAGAAAAATTATAAATCTATATTAGTATATGCGGTTTGGTTTGGGTTGGTTCGGTTTTAATATAAGGAACCAAAATCCGAATCAAACCAATAAAATTATATGGTTATTTCAGTTATCGGTTTGTTCGCTTTTCGGTTTATTCGATTTTCGATTTTTTGGATCAATTTTTGCGATTTAGAATGAGTTGGTTCGGTTGTGAACACCCCTAATACAAAGTACTTCTAGCATGAATACCTAATTATTGCATAATTGAAATTATATTTTCAGTCACTAGACAAATTTGTTTGATGCAAAAGAAATTAATTATATTGTTATTTATATTTTTTTCCAATTTTTTTTTATACTCGACTAAACACAAGGTAAGAGTATTAATTTCATCATATGAGAATACTATCCCAAATAATTAAAAATGAATTTGAAAAATAAGTAAATAACAGGCTGGCTAATTTAACTTATTTGATCATCTACACATTTGCGTATGAATTTTAAAGATGACAAATGACAAATAATTGAAATAAATGATGATTAGGTATTTCTCATGTTCCCCTCTTTGCTTGGCCCCTTAGTCTTACGACACATCCGTTGGCCTCCACCACGATATTATATATCTGAATCCAAATTTAATTAAAATTTCTTAATCCAAATCCTATTCCAACTCCAAATTGCAATGCCAATAATATACCACGTTAATACGTCAATCAATCAGCAACGTAATATTGTTTTGTTGGGTAATACTAAATTTTTTTATTTATTTAATTTTGATAAATATCATCTATCTTAAACAAAGTAAATATTTGATAGAAAATAAAAGATATAAAATACTTATCAAAATTAAGTAATATAAAATTCTTTATTTTTAACATTTTCAGTTTTTTCTTTATAAAATTTTAAAAAATAAAAAATAAAAATACAAATCAAACGATACTTTAACGTTTTTCATTGTTTTTAAAATTCGCCATACTTCCTTCCTTAACCAAACAAACAACCGTGTTAGCCGTCTTTAAGATTCTTAATTTTTTTTTAAGTAATGATCAATATACAATTATAGAAATTATTGAAATATATATTAAAATAGTTTATGACTTTGTATTTTATAGGTCATTTTAGTCTCTCATAAAATCAGTTATTTTAGTCCTTGACTTTTATTATCATGGTAATTTTAGTCCCGACTTTCACTATCATCGATCATTTTAGTCTCGAACTTTCATGAACTAAAATGAATATTCATATAATTGTGGGACAAAAGTAACTTGTAAAATGCAAAGTTATGGACTAAAATGACTTATCTGCACCAATCATAAACTAAAATGACTTAATATCATAAAGTTAAAGACCAAAATATACATCACTCTACAATTATATAATCATATAATTTTTACTTTTTTAAAAAAAATACTTCCATCGTACCAAATAAAATATTTTTTTTAATATTATAAGACGAACTAGATATTTTCAAGACTCAAATTCAAAGATGATATTCTATTCTCAACGCACCAATTTTTTTTTCCATGGGAATATAATATATAATATATTATTTGATTCAATTGCTTGTGTCATATCATGTTAGTCTGGAATTTCCAAAGTTTCAAATTTGATAAGACTTTGAAATCGTGTGTACTACCGGCCGTCTTTCAAGAACACCATTTTTTTTTTAATAATAAAAAAATATATGTGGATTTTATCTTTGGAATAAATTATAAATGATCTTCGTAAAAATCAAACGTTCCTTCCCCACCATAGCAAATTAATTTAACGATGTAATAGCAGAGAGCTTCAGAAAATTAAAATCCATGGTTGATTTTGTGATCTGCAGAATGTTCTTCCAATTGCTTCAGCAGAACGGTCCCAGTAGTACTGTCTGAATTAAAAGAACGTGACCACAATATGGACCCACATCTTTTTTTTTTTACAAATCAAAATGTGTTTTTAGAAGTTCAAATTTCAAACTGAAAAAGCTATTATTCAAAACTTTATTCTTTCGCCAATAGACTAATATATTGAACCCACATCCTTTTTCATGTGGAAAAATTGTTTTTTCGTGATATTTCATCCGATAATTTTGACTCATTTTACTTCGGAGATATATATTCTAGAAAAATTATTACATTTTTAAGGGTATAATATCTTCTCATTAATATTTAAATTGATTTTTGAGATTGTAAACGTTGATAACTTTAAACTTTAATTGACTTTATTTAAATTAATTTTTAGCTATTAATTTTTTAAAATAAAATATTTTTTCCTTTGTTTTTGTAATCAAAGAAAATTTATTAAAGGGGGTATAGTACTCTAAACCCCCAATACAACAAAAAATTAATATAAGAGTTAACCATAGTGTTTAATGCACATCATATGATTTGTCAACCAATCTGAGAATAAAAATAATCTACCATTACAATTCACTCATTTTCAAAATTTATATTTAATAGAATCAATTAACTTCACAACATCAATAACTCTTATATTTTTGTCCTTTGTTGTATAAAAAATAGTCATTATAATCCTTAATTTTATTAAAATATTAGTCACTTTAATTCAAACTTTAAACTAAATTGAATGATATTTGATCCCTTGATAGTAGCCCAATAGAGTACTACTTGAATATCAAGTGAAAGTATAATATTCAAACCATGCTAAGTGTAAAATCCATCCACTCTCTTCTCCTAAAAAATTAGCTGATAAAAATATTGCATCATATTCCCAGAGTCTAACATTGAATATTAATTTCAAAAAAGTCAAAAAAAAAAGTGCATACAACCTTGGGGATCCATTTTCTATTTCAGAATTAATACCCAAAATTAGTTGTAGAGATTATAGGTGTTAATGACCTTAGGACCCTTTTGATAACTAGGACAAGGAGGACATGATAGGATAACATATCATATCCTACTGTTATCTGTTGTTTAGTGAACCAACATGATAGGATGAGCTTATCCTGTTGACTTATCATATCCTATCCCAGTACAATTTGCTATCCTGAGGGGGGAGTTAGGTTAGAAATTAGTATGATAGGATAAAAGTTTTGTTTCCTACTTTACCCTTAATAGAAAAAACAACAACAATAATTTATCCGCTTTGATATCTTATAGACACACCAAACACTATATAAGATAATAACTTATCCAACTCATATCCTATCATGTTCTTATTCAACATTGTTATTCTATCCATCATTTTCGTGTTATGTCCACCAAATGGGTCCCTTAGTCTCCAACTTTATCAAAATTAATCTTTAGTCATAGACTTTATAAACTCTATTATTGAATCAATTACAATAGTCTTTGATTTTATCAAAATTAATTTTTAGTCATTGATTTGATAAAAGCAATCATTTTTGTTCTCGTATGAAAAATCGGTAATAATAATCCTTAACTTATAAAAAAAAGACTCACTTTAGTTCAAAGTGAAATAAATTAAATGATATTTTATAAAATCATGAGCTAGAAAATAATTTTGATAAAATCATCAATTAAAATGACTAACACATATAACCCCGGGAGCCAACTTGTATTTGCTACCATTATGTCAGAGTTAATACAAAAACTAGTTGTAGAGATTATAAGTGTTGGCCAATTTACTCAACGACTTTACCAAAATTAATATTTAGTCATTGACTTTATAAAATTGATCATCAAATCAGTTATAATGGTCATTGACTTTATAAAAAATAAATATTTTAGTTTAGAGTGAGCTAAACTTGAAGACATTTTAAAAAGTTAGAAATTAAAAATTAATTTTGATAAAGTTAAGGATTAAAGTGTTTAATGCATACAATCACGAGGACCAGTTTTTTATTTAGAGTTAATACCTAAACTAGTCATTGAAATTGCAAATGTTAGTCAATTTAGTCTCTGACTTTATCAAAACTAATTTTTAATTCTTGGCTTTATGAAATTTATCATTATAGTCCTTAATTGTATAAAGACTTAGCTGTAATAATCATTGACTTTATAAAAAAAAAACAAGTCCTTCTAAATTAGAATACATTAAATTGAATGGTGTTTTATAAATTTATGAATTAAAAATTAATTTCGATAAAGCTAGGGACTAAAGGGGTAGCACTATTGCCACCACACCCTTCTCAATCTATACCGCACGTTCTTTTTTCTTTTCCAATTTTGCCCTCGATCCGGAAATTAATTTCAAGACGCAACCGGAAAATAATTTTCGGGCGAATTCGGATAAGAATTTCCGGTTGGTGTGGATAGGTAGGATTTGGTATCCAACCGAATTATAAAATTTGGTTCCAATCGGATAATAAAATTTGATTCCAACCGGATAATAAAATTTAGTTCTAACCGGATAATAAAATTTGGTTCCAACCAAATTCTCAAATCCGATCAGAACAAAATCAGTATAATCAGCGGTTTTTCAAAAGTTTAACTCTCCTACGTATAATCAAATATGGAATCATCCGAATAATATTTTCCGGTTAAAACCAAACATTATTTTTCGGTTGCGCCCAAAAATTATTTTCTGGAACGAGGAAAAATTTAGAAAAAGAAAAGAGAGGGGAATATGTGGTGTAATTTGAGATGGATGTGATAGTAATAGTGTCACCCAAACTAAAGTAACTAGCGCATGCAATTTTTAGAACTAAATTGCATCTTTTAGTCCCCAACACTTAAAAAAAAAGGAGTTTAACTATCAATTTAATTAGGACGGAACTGAAAATATGTAATTTTTAAATAATAGGAACTAAAATGCAAAATTAATTTTATAAGGACCGAACTAAAAAATGATGTATTTTATATTTCATTCTCTAGATAATAGCAATTAGTCGAGTAGTTAAATATGTACAACTAAACTGGAGTTATACAAACAATTGATTCTCGTTGCTTATAAAAAAGTTCTCATTATACAATGTTTTGTATTTGAGTCTTGTAAATATGTATTAAAAAAGAAGAAAAAGATTTTGGCGAATAATAACTTCGCTATGACATAAATGTTTCCAACTCAAACCAACTAATCTCTAAACTTTATTACATAGGAGATGTGTACCTGACCCAAACAAATAGAGGCGTAGGAAAAACAAGTGGTTAAACAAGGGTAAATGATATTTAGTGTGCTAAGAACACTATTTAAGAACCTAAATATAGTAAAAAGATATTAGAATGTGTAATTTTTTGTGTTCCTGAAAAACGAAACAATGATTCTTATAATTATTTTTCTATTTTTAGTAATTTTAATTAGTACTCTTAGGGTATTATATATCAAGACTCTTAAACAAGTTATTTTTATGAGTCAATTTGATTTGGTTGGCAGCGTTAGACTGGTAGTAGAGTGAAACATTAATTTATATGAATGCAATTTTACTCACGACAGAAAAAATCTATGGTTATGAAAAAATATGACTAGAGGTGATAACCAGCACATAAAGCAAGTTGTTTTACTCAATTCAACCAAGTGATCGCTTTCCAAAAAATAAAAATAAAAACACGTGTAACACGAATCTCATCCCCAAAGTCAGGCTTAAGATTAAGGATTATGGATTATGTAAATAATTTATTTATTTATTCTACTAAAATCAAATAATCGGCCTTAATTTCTAAACACAATCTCTTGTATGATCCCTGTGATAACATTTGAAGCGATGATGCCAAAGAATTAGGAGATTCCACATGTGATGTTCTATTTGTGTTCTAAACATCCTTCATAACTTGGGAAACAACTACCTTAGGAGACTTTGTGAAAGTTATTTTTTATAATTAACTAGTCCCTCCATAGTCCATAACCGTTTTTTGAAATATGGCAAACCGAAAGTTCTTTAATAGATCTGTTTATCACTTTAGTAAAAATTGTACGAAATGATTAAGAGTAAAGTTTTTCAAAATTCATGGACTATAAACTAATTTTCACTAAAAATTCAAAATATATATTTAACCATTATTTTTAATTTATCTTTTAAAATAACTCGTACAAAGTATAACTTACTATAAGAAGTTAAAAGATAAATTATTGACAATAAAAAAAACTCTTGTATTTTTAATGTGCGAGAAAGCAATTTATATAAGGGTTTTGTTATCTATTGCCTTTAGGGCAATGGTTAAGCAACCCATAAATAGAAATTTTATATTTAAAATAAAATAAAAATAATTTTGTAGTATTAAATACTCTACACTTTTCAATACTTAAATTTTTAAGTATGAGTTGCTTAACCATTGCCCTTAGGGCAATGGATAGCAAAACCCTTACAAACCTTAAATATTTTGTTTGTTTTTTTCCTATTTTTTTTTTTACAAATAAGAACATTAAGATTTAAACATAAAACTTTGAGCGTATGTAGATATGCATGTGCGAGTACGTGATTCAATTCCTGATTATAATACTTTTCTATGAAAAAAAAAAACATAAAACGTTGAGATCGTTGATCATGTAAAGTGAGATTCACTAATATGTTTTGTTACATATTAGTATAATAATAGTATAATAAGCTATATTGGAATTTATAAATAAGTTTAATATTACATATAATGGGCCTAGACCAATAAAAATATTATAGAATAGAGTGAATTAATACTTAAAGAAAAAAGAGAGAAGGTGTTTCAAGAAGTATCTGCGCTTAAATACTAAAGTGGGACCAAAACGATTGCAAAATTAGCCATCACTACTCGCCACTAGTTAAATGTGAGTGGTTTACATATTTTGTTTTCTCTTAAATTAAATAATTAGAAACATAATTTAAATGTGACAATCAGAAAACCAGTTCGAACTGTTTTAACTAGTTTAAACTGGTTCGTGCATGGAGGGATCAAGTTTTTTTGCATAAAAAATTAAACCGGTTTGAATTGAATTGGTTCAAGCCAAAATGGATCTGTTTCAAAACCAGCCCGGAGGCAGAGAAACCGAATTGATTCAATAAATTGGATCATTTTTCTGGTTGGGTACCGTTCTAACTTGGTTCCTTAGTAATCCAAAATCATGAACAGCCGTAGAAAGAAACATAACTAAGAAAATCAATTACAATGGTTCTAATTTTGTAAAATCGAATACAATGGGTGGCACAAGCCCAATTTAAATATTGGATCATTTGGGCCTTTTATTGAATTGGGCCAAGAAAAAGAAATGTGGTGTAAGATTGAGCTGAGCTGCAAAGAAAACAAATGCAGAACATGAACAAATATTGTTTGTGATTGGGAGTGGTGGATGAGAATGGTTGTCGAAAATTAAGGAACATGAATTCCAATAATGTTTATTGTATGAACGATGAGGGAAAGAACGTAGGAACCTTCATCGATCACCCTTACTATGGCACTTTTCAAGGTGTTGCTAACCACCATTACCCTTATTACCAAGGTCATCAAGGATTAGGGTACCATGTTCTTCCAGGTATTAATTAATTAAGAATCAATTCCATTCATGTTATTTATATTTAATATTGAATATTTTTGTTTTTGAATGTTGTGCAAGTTCATCATGTCGTTGCTGATGGAAGGCCTCTGCTTAGAGAACGTCGTCGTCTTCCTTGTTGTGGAATAGGACTCGGTTGGCTTTTGTGAGTTTACTAATTGCTAATTGCTAATTAATTACTTTTACCATTATTAAAATTGTTTGATTATATTTGTATTTCAAGGTTCATAATTGGTTTTTTTCTTGGCGGCATTCCCTGGTACATCGGAACTTTCATTCTTGTCTGTGTACAAATGGATCATCGAGAAAAGCCTGGTTTAATTGCATGCGCAGTTGCTGTAAGTGTATATCACATTTTCTGTTTTCATTTTTTTCTTTCTACTGTATAAGATATTGCTATTTTAAATGTTATAGGTATAGATTCACGTCTATAAAATGGGAAAATTAACTTCATATTATCAACCTATTACAAATGCATTGAGATTTAGCTAGATTGACGTCTATCTTATATGTGTTAGGACTCGAAATTACTATACCTTTCATAATAAATAGATCTGTCAATGTTTGGGGGTTTAAAAACTCAGAACCAAGATACATGCTAAGTGATATTTAAATTGCACAATGATGAAAATTAGTATTAAAGACAATTTTATAGTTGATATGTAATAAGTTTCTTATACTTGAATAATTTTATATTGCCTCTACTAATTTAGACTATATGTACTTGAATTTCAGTCATTTGTTGTTGTGGTGGCTATTACTCTTGGTGTCACAGCAAATCCTGATCTTGGAAAGTTGATGTGAAGAACAAAATCTGTTGTACATCTTGACTTGCACTACAATTTAGTGAAGTTTTTATTGTTGTAGTTAATTTAGTCGTTATTCTTTAAAATTTACACTGATGTATTTTGTATGTGTAAAAAGCATAAGTTGATGCAATATGGAAAATGGTAGGAAAAAGTTTTAACCAACATTACCTAAGTTATTAAGTTTCTAAGGATAGTTTATATAAGTTATTGAATTTGTAAGAGTAGGTTATTTAGGGCTTTAATTGTACGAAAGTTCACTTATATCATTGACATTACTAAATATTATTAACTTTTATGAGGTTATCAAATTTAGACCTGAGTGAATAAATTTTTGACAATCTTAATGATCAAAATGAACTTTCATGCAACCTAGAGACTAATATGAATTATTCTTACAAACTAATAGACCTAAGTAAACCTCCTAACAACTTAAAAAACTTAATGTAAACTACCCTTATAATCTTAAGAACTAAACTGATAATTATTTCAAAATTTTATTACTAATATTGTTTATTCTTTTTAACTAATTAGTTTTATATTTTCTTCTATTAAAATGTCTTCTTTATCTCTTGTATCTGATATCTCATTAACTTATTCTCATATATTGAATTTATTAAAATACATTATTTTGGGAGTTGAGAGTGAAACAATCTTTTGAGTTATCTCTTAATTAAAAAATAATAATGAGTGAATTACCACTTTAGCCATTTGAATTATATTTATAGATCAATTTAGCCGCCAATTTAATTAATATTACTTTTAGTCGTTTAACTTAAAAAATGGCTAGTTAAACTATTATACTTGAATTAAAGTGATCAATATTTTATATAGTCAACGACAGACTAATATGATCGATATTTTATATACTTAAATACTAAAATAACAAATTTTATAAAATTAAAGGCTCAAGTGAAATTTCACGACTTTAATGTCAAATACGAGTATACATTATTGAGGAATGGATTGGTACTTTATTTAAGATGTAACGCGTCTTTGTGTTGTTTTCTTTATTTCATATTTCAAGATGATTTCTCAATTAAATATGTATGTTGTTGTTATAATATTTTTTTAATACATAATTTCATATTCCTATAAACTACTTTCTCTGATTTTTAACTCTTTATTATAAGACATTTTTATTAAATTACACAAAAAAATAAAAATAGTTAAGTTTAATTAATTTGTTGGTTTTATAAAAAAAAAAATTGTGCTAGCCAATTGCAAATACACAGTAAAAATAATCAAAATCTTTAATGGGGATAAAAATACAGAAAAAATAAATATTTTATTAAAAAAACCATTAACTTACAAAAAGTTGTTTTATAAAAAAAGTCAGAGTATTTAGGTATAAATCATCTTAATTTTACATATCCCATAAAAAGTGATTTTTTGGGTTTGAAATTATTGTTTTTTTCCATAGAAAAGTAGTACAACAAGGGATCGAACCCTATACCCACACATGCATGTTTCATGTGCTCCCTAGCTAAACTATATGATTGGGATCGATTGCTTTCAATATAAAAATATTATTTTTTATATTTTTCACTTAATAAATCTCTAGCGTATATTTTTAAAATTTTCAATTTATTTCTTTAATATCTATAATAATATTTAGGTACGGTTTAACTCAGTTTATTTTCTTTTTAAAATCCACTTTTAAATTAAAGTTACAAATAAGAGACTTAAAAAAAGTCATAAGCTGTTTGGCAATTTCATTTTTTTAAAAAAAAATTGATCGGCGGCGGCGGTCCGGCGACGGCGGGCGGCATAGGGTGGCTGTGGGCGGTGGCGGATGGCGGTCCGGTATTGGGTATGGTGGTTAGTAGATGTTTAATGAAAATAAGAGGTTGGAAAATAAGCAAAAACTCATTTGTATGACTTATTTTAATGCTCTTTTTTTCTCTCTTTCCTTCATTAAAAAGAAGTCACTTAAAATTTTAAGAGCTTATTAATATTTTTATTTGGTCTAACTTTTACTTATAAGTAGAAGATAAACTCAAAATAAGTCGGGTGCCTTAATGTATAAATAAATATAACCCCAAGGGTTTGCTTAGCGGTGTAAGGTTCCGCTAAGTTTATAGGAGAGACGATCCACAGCGGGAGGTCCCGTGTTCGAATCTCACCTATGCCAAATACTCGGGGGTCAGCGCCAGTCACATAGCGAGAACGGAATTAGTCTCATCCTAGAATGGGAAAACCTGTGGTATACCGAAAAATATATATAAAAATATAAATAAATATAAATACAATATTTTAAGAAAACTGCTTCTTTTTGCTTTTGGTCGAGAACAGCAAAAGGATAAAGAAAATCTATGATTTGGGCCTAGTCATGCCCGGCCCAAATATTCAACAACTGACCCATTACCCATTAGAATTTTGAATTAGGGTTTCGTGGCTCTGTCTTCATATATAAACCAAAACCCTTCGTCCCCCTTTCTCTTCCTCAAAGCACCGAGACACTGTGAGAGAGCGAGAGTGAGGGAGAGTGTGCGTGTGTTCTCTCAGAAATGGTTACGTTCAGGGTGAGTTGAATTCCTTCAATCGTTACCTCAATTTAGTTTTCTTTTGTTAATGAGTTTTCTGAACCAATTTTTGTTTATCGCTTTGCAGTTTCACCAGTACCAGGTCGTTGGAAGGGCTCTCCCTACGGAAGCTGATCAGCACCCTAAGATTTACCGCATGAAGCTATGGGCGACGAACGAGGTTCGCGCCAAGTCCAAGTTCTGGTATGTAGTCTATCTTATCTTAGCACATCTTAGATCTATGTGGATTTTGTTTTCTTCTCCTTTTCATTTTCTGCAGAGATCTTCAATGTAATTGCTAGCTCTTTGTATCAATGTTGATTATTGCTGTTTTGAATTTTGGATTTATTGTTTTCAATCAGGTATTTTCTGAGGAAGCTGAAGAAAGTAAAGAAGAGCAACGGCCAGGTTCTCGCTGTTAATGAGGTTAGTTTCAGTTAGCTTCAGTTTGTTTTGTATTTTTTTACATATCTGGATTTTTTTTTCCGATCATTGAAAATGTGACATGAGCGGGTGAAAACTGAGGACTAATGTCTTGATTTTACTGGAAATTGTTGGTATTGAGTTTCCCTTATGCGACCGAGGTAATTGTGGTATTTATAGAAATGGTTCTATGCTATAGGCATTGAGATACCAAAGAAAACTTGCAATTGTCATTCATGTGTGATTGCATGTATAAGCTTTCGTATTTTAATATGTGATGTTTTTATCATATATTTTTTTTGTAAAATGCTGTGTTTTAAGGTTACCTGACCACAATTTCAGCTAACTAAAGCTGCATTTTCTTATGGGAACTTTCAATGTCTAGTTGCTCTTAAAGATTTGCAACTTGAGGTTTTTTAGTTTCTAATTTGCTACATTTTTTTCTTGTCTTGTAGAATTTTATTTTAATTATGTTCGTTAATTATTATGTTAGTTAATTAGTTAACTTGAAAAGAAATGTTTTCTTGATTATTTGGCAGATTTGTTTCTTTTTGGTCCATTATAATTTCAGATTTTCAGTGATGCTGCAGATATACCTTATGTTTAGGATAGGTTTGTTTTTTTTCCAATAACAATAAGTTTGAATGCATCTAGATGATCCTCTCGAAGTGCAAGTTGTCCGGATATCAGTTTATTTTATGAGTTGGAAATACATCTAGAGGCAAACTTTATGTTGAACGTGGAGGCTTCATTGTGCTGAATTTGCATCTACATGTAATATATCCATCTTAAATCTTTTTTTTCAGATTTTTGAGAAGAACCCAACCAAGATTAAGAACTATGGGATATGGTTGAGGTATCAGAGTAGGACTGGCTACCACAACATGTATAAGGAGTATCGTGACACAACCTTAAATGGAGCTGTTGAGCAGCTTTATGCTGAGATGGCGTCTCGTCACAGGGTTCGTTTCCCTTGCATTCAAATCATCAAGACTGCAACCATCCCGGCTAAACTTTGCAAAAGGGAGAGCACTAAGCAATTTCATGATAGCAAAATTAAGTTCCCTCTTGTCTTCAAGAAAGTTAGGCCACCTTCAAGGAAGCTGAAGACCACATACAAGGCTAAAAAGCCCAACTTGTTTATGTAATGTGGTTGATGAGTTACAAATATCAATGCTCTCTTTCATGCATTTTGGTAGAGATATTTCTGTTGTTACCTGATTGCCAGATTTTGTTTAAATATTTTTAGACTATGGTTTTTGGCTTCAAACTTTTATTTCTGTTGGATAATCTTAATCTTTTTGATTATTAAGTAGAATTAAACAAATTCATGTGCTGGTATGTTGAGGACAACTATGGCCTGGACCTACTTTGCTTGCAACTTGGATTCATAGTTGTCTTTAATTCCATTTTTTCTTGTCGACTACCTCCTCAGTCATTTGGTAAGTAGTATTTTTGTAGCAGCACTCGCTCGTGCTTCATATGTTTCTGCACTCTGTTTTTGTCTTATTGGTTTCTCATAAACATAAAACTGTTTTAAGTTATTGTTACTCTAAGATGTTGGTTATTTCTTGTTCAATTAATCTGAAGTGATTAGATATTCAACTGTAGCAGCATGTACGAATACTTTTTGCGTTCTCTTCCGGCTTTTACTAACGTTTTGTTTAGCATTAGATGGAAGTAACAACTTAAAGGGGTGTTTGGTATTTGAGTTATATTTATGTAGTTGTCTGTGGAAGTGTTTTCTGGGTATACCCTCCTTGTAGAGGTATGTTATGATTTGAAATAATTTTTTCCGGAATGAAAAACATTTACAATACCAAACCCACTAAGTTGAATCTAAAAATGATTAGTGTTTTTCCTGGACCTGTGGAACTTGGTGGATTCTGAGGCTGCCCCTTGTGTTTTTAATTTAGACGTGGTCGTGGTGTTGAAGCATGGTAGTTTTATTGTAAGTCGCCATTTCTTAGTTGGTAGAAGTCTATTGTTTTAAGCGGCATCAACTTAAGGACTTTTTAAGTTTCAGCTTTATCCGTAGACAGATTAAAGTAAGTTGCTGAGAACTTTCTCATATTCTTAGTGGCTATTGAAATTAACCTTAGTAGGCTATTAATTCAATTTAAGTCTTATCTTCACTTGTTATTTTTAGGTACAAATCTCTGCTCATCTAACACAATAGAAGGAAGATTAAAATCAATGGCAAATCTTTATCACAGTCCCCAACGTGGGTCTTCTCTCCCTATACCTCAAGGGGTTCAGGTCTGCACTGACCTCCTGGTCAATCTTGGCAGACTTGAGAAGATCCGGAGTGGGAAAGAACCTTGCGAGAAAAGTGAGAATATGAGGAATTATTGGTCATATGGTTTTTCCTGATCAAAGATATTCCAAATGGGTGAATCAGAGTACGAATTGCTCGGCTCCACCGTGGACTCACCATAGAGTAAAACATGGAAATCCATTCTACGATTAGGGTCTTTTTTGAGGAAAGTGAAGGAGAGGCACACGATGGCTTTGAGACCTTTGTCACTCACCTATAAACCCGAACCAACTAGATGCCACATGTTAAACGCCCCAGTTTGTTTGTGTACGGCAAGTACCTAAAACATCACTGTGCAAAGTTTATCACTGCATTGATTTACCTCTTCCAACACATGTTGGAGTTGAGGGAAAAAAATATATTGGAGACTTGAAGTATACATAGATGTTTCTACAAAACAAGTTGCCAAGGAAACTCATCGTCACTGGCGGCTTATTTGCTTTTCATATTCATTTTTTTGTTTTTATTTTGTTTTCTGATTTATTTTTTTTTGAATTTCGTGAAGGAAAAATTTAAAATGTGAAAAATAAAAAAAAAATCTTATGTATAGACTTCAAAAACAACTGAACAAAAAAATATAAAACAAACTGTCGTGTCCTTTAGTCAAAGATATTTTGCAATGGCAAATTCAGAAACATAGTTGCCACTGGCCCGCGAGTTCCTCGTGGAAACGAAATGTAATCGAGAACTTGACTAATATGGAACTCTCATTTACATTTGGCAAATGTACTTTTTGATACTACATTTTTTATATGTATTTTATTTTAGTTTTATATTTTTTTGGGTTATATTTTAGTCTTGTATTTTTTATAAACGCTTCATTTTGGTCCAATCCGTCAACTCCGTCACTCCGTTAACATAATTGACCTAATAAGAATAAGAACAAAGTCAAATTACCTTGTAATGGGATGACGAAGTTTACCGACCGGTCCAAAATGATACAGGACCAAATGGTACATTTGACCTTTACATTTCTGTAGAGTTCCCTTTTGTTAATGGGATTGGATCGTTTTTACTTTTTAATTTTGGTGCCAGCAGGTTAAGCAAATGTTAGTGGGAGGTGATTCATGGAATTGGAAACGTAAAGCAATTCATGAAATTGTGAAGTTTCATGGGTCATTCGCTATTTGCTAACGTTGTCGTCACTGTTTGTGTAATATATATTACTTAGTATTATATACAGTGCATGTGATTGACCTGACGTGTTGCGGGGATAGCTCAGTTGGGAGAGCGTCAGACTGAAGATCTGAAGGTCGCGTGTTCGATCCACGCTCACCGCAGCCCATTTTGGATCTTTTTGAGGAATTTAATTTATATAAGTTTGCTTCACTTCATTCTCTAAATATTTCCCAAATTTGGTCTTTGGCAGTTTTAACTTTTTTTTAAAAAAAAAATATTATTATAAACTAGAAAAGAAAGAAAAACTACTCATTCACTCCATTGCATTACGAATGCACAAAATTTGAAACCTAAGATCAAAAGGAAGTTTCTTAGTTTCATTTTACAACAGGACACATACATACACACGTTTTTTTTTTTCAAGTGAAATGGCACTTAAACTCAATGCATGCACCTTAGACATGTATTTTAACTTTCACTACTATATATTTTTTTGGGTAAAATGTACAAATTATTCCTGAGGTTTCACAAAATAATATTAAATACTAAATTTAATGAAAATAAATCGTCTACAACGAATATTAATAGTGCAGAAATATTCTGCTAAAATATGTTTTTTTTTAACTATACTTTCATGTTTTGCAGAAATTAAAAAAAAAATAAAGCGGTTAAGTTAAAACTATTTTTTTATTAACATAACGGGTTTGATTTTATTAAAACCTATTTTGTTTTTAGTTCTATGTTATGGTGATGCAAGACCTGAATATCTTGTATATATATGAATCATAATATAACATAAAATAGTCATATATATATTTTTTTTGGAAAAAAAATTAATTTTATACTTCTGTATTAATATTGAAGCAAGTAGAAGTTACACCAAATAATCATAATATTGTAGCTTTTTTATGATTTCTCTGTGGCTTTCGATTCTCACCTCAAGTTGTGTAAATTGCTAATGAGAAAGAACAATCTCTGGATACTTTGCTATTTCTCCAAGGATCGATCAATTATAAATTAATAAAAAAGAAAATTAACAGAAAGAGAATTGACTATGATTAAAAAATTATATATTTTAACGGAATATTATTCTCACATCATCAATGTCTATTAAATCCAACAGTGTGAACGGCTCGTTTTCTCAAAGTTTAGTGTTAGCACTATTTTATGAAACAGCAATTGTAATTTGTGCATTTTACTCTTCTTTTTTTTTTTCCCTCCTCCATTTACTTTGTAAATCCAATTTAACTTGGTGCAAAGTGAAAACTTGAGAAAGACCCTTTATTATTATTATTTTTTTTCATAACAATGAGACACACCTTACTCAAGTTTGTTTGACACAATCCCTTCCATTGCAACAATAATAATTATGGAAACATAAGAAGAACATAGAGCAGTGTGTGTCTGGGAAAAGTGGAAGATTCGTTGCCAATTTAATGGACACAAAACACCCCAATTTGGGCGTCAACGTGATCCCTCTGAAACCACAATAATACATCTAATGCATGCCTAGCAACTAGTCAATGTTTTAAGATGTGGTTTGTAATCACATTGCGATTACAATAATAGTTGAACGTAATTTTGATAATCTCTAGAATTTTTGTATCTATTTGTATACTTCAATTATTTTTTGTAAAGTATTTTTATTGGTTGTAATTTTAAATCCTAATGTAAATATGACGAAAATACAAAATTCTCACTTAATCAAAAAATACTTTTATTTATAATAAAAATATTAATAAACGGACTTTTTATGTTTTAGTATAATATCGCGTCTCGACCCAAATATAAAACCATGCAACTAACAAATTGAGGCATGCATAACAGCATTGTCACCTTTGGTCCAAGACTCACATTTTTTTAGCCACTGCCCCTTCATGTGGGTGAGAGAGATTGACACCACCAACTTTGGAAGTCCCACCATCTCTTTATATATAAAAATCATAGATCTGTATATTAAAAAGGATGGTATCACTCCCAATAAAGATGATGCTAATCCCTTCTACCTTTCATGTGCCAATGTGGTCATGTGGATTTTTTGATTGTTTGGTGATAAAAGAAGCTGTGGAGAAAAAATTTACACCGCCAAGAATTAGAGCAATATGTGTGAGCCTTTTCTTTAAAAAAAAAATGTTTTTCATAAGAATTGAGTTAAGAATCACCTTATAGAATATAGAATATCTTTGACAACACATAATCTTAAACTACATACAAAATATGTTTTCATTAAAACAAACTCTTATGGATATACCCGTGTGGACTTATTATGTGTAAGGTTTCAAGTCAAATAAGATAAAATGAGAAATAAATATCATAATTAATTTTAATTATATAGATTTTTCATTTTTTACTTAATATAAATGTGAAATCAAAACACAATTTGTGTCCTCGTTCCCTTCCTTCAATTCCTGCTCGGCGCTTGCGCAATCTTCTAAAGTTGAAAATAGTCGATTTGATGAGTAAATGAAAACAATAATGAGATTGGAAATGATCATTTGAAAAGAAGTTGTATTTGATAATATATATATATAGTTAGATTTGAGGCTTGAGTCTCATTTATTTCGAAAAGATAGTTTAAAAGAGGAGTATTATCATATTATTTATATACTTTATGGTAATAGTATATTTAGTCATCGTGAGACTTCTAACAATCTCCTTTAAGTTTAACTCTCACTATTTTAGCCTAGTCGTAATGCACTCTTTCCTTTCTATAATATAAGCCCCAATTACCCAAAAGTCTTATCTTATAATATAAGCTCATACACAAAAAACTTGAAGTATTTATTAACTTTAAAAGTCATCTCTCAAATAGAAAATAATTGAGTTTAAATTTAATTGATGTAACATCTCAATTGTTTAATTAATACTTCTAATTCTAATAATTTAACTACTTTTCTTAAACGTTATGAAATGTTGGTTGAGGCTTATATTATAGGACGGAAGGAGTATCATTTTTTTAGCACATACTTTTTGTATTATTTAAGTTATGGGCCACTATTTCAAGTTTAATTTTTCCTGCCATGATTTTGTGCTCCTTTTATTCTTGATTTTTTTTATTATTATGACATACGCTGATACTATTTAGATATAAAATACAAAGTCATGAACTATTTTAGTATATAATTCTTCTATAATTTAGTAGTTGAAAAAAAAAAATGAACACACATGCTCTAGAATCAATTACGAAACGAGCTAGTTTTAAAACCAAGGAGAGAAAAGTTTAAAATTACATAACTTTAAAACATGTTTGTGTGGGATGAAGTCAAAAAATAAGAATTATATACTAGAATAGTTTCTGACTTTGTATTTTATCATTCAGTTTAGTCCCTCGCGAAATCAGTCATTTTAGTCCCTGACTTTTACTATTATTAGTCATTTTAGTCCCTGACTTTCACTACATCATTCATTTTAGTCCCTGATTTTCAGGAACTAAAATGAATGATCATATAATTCAGGGACTAAAGTGACTTGTAAAATATAAAGTCAGAGACTAAAGTGGCCTATTCGCACAAAGTCAGAGATTAAAGTGAATTATTCTCGCAAAGTTAGGGACTGAAACGGTATATCACTCATTATAGAATCAAGACAGAGTGTGGCGCAGATAGTATAGCCAATCATGTTGATGAGAGTTAACTCTAAACATTTTTCTAGACATTCTCTAACCACGTTACTCTATATAAATTTATTCATATTTAACTTTCTATTTATATTTTCAATGAAGTATTGACTACATTGTTATCAATGCTACCTTTATACTTAATTAGAGTAGTAATTAATGCTTATTATTAATTCAATAAAGTAAAGAGAGATAAATGGTAATATAAATAGGTAAAAAAAAATACTTCTTCCATCCTTATTTATAAGCACCGAAACAAAAAAGTTAGTATTCCTTTTTATAGGAACCTATTACAAATCCTTCTACTACCTTATAAAGAAAATAAAAAATAAAATACTTTTCATGTCTTAAAAAATGAAAAACAACATTTAATCCATTCCTCAAGTAGTAAATAGGACGATTTGTAAGAACATTTAATAGAATAGTTTTAGAATTATTCTTTTATTTTAAGTGCTTGTAAATACAAATAGAGGAAATATTTCAATAAAAACAAGAATAAACATCGCGTTTTTTAATATGCGTAATTTAATTTTAAGTGAGCATTTAAATGGGAATGAGAGAATTACAATGATACTACGCTAATCATTCATGACTAAAATTATACTTTTGCACATTGAAGAAAATTATAAACGGATCTAGTTAAACAATATTTTTACCATATTTATTAAGGTTATTAAAATTAAGAAAATAATAATAAGTACATATTATTCTATTTCTCAAGAATTAAAAAAACTATTATTTTTATTAATTTTTTATTATATTTAACTTCTTAAAAAGTGTCATAAAAATGCTAACTAATATTTGTCATTAGGCTTAATTGTACTTCTGGTCCATTTTATTTCACTGTTGATGATTTTGGCCCTCTAAGTTTCAAATTGATGATTTTGGTTCGCTTTGTTTAAAAAACGAATGGTTTTGGTCCCTTCGTTAATTTTTCCTTTCAAATTAGCCATAAATTTTAATTAATTTAGTGTCAGGATAGACTAAAACTGTTTACCGATAGAAAGTATTTTAAAAATTACTAATTAGCTACAATTTTTATCCTAATTATTTTTGGTAAATGAATATGAAACTTGTCGCTAATTTAGAGGAAAATTGTCACTAAATTTATTTTTTTTGAAAAATTTTCAAGGTGTAAATGATTTTGATCTCTCTGTCATTAATTTGATGAAAAACTGTCACTAAATTAACTAAAAACTACTTCTAATTTAAAACAAAAACTAAAAAAGGGTCTAAAATTGCCAATTTTAAAAAGGGTTAAATATGTTTTTGGTCCCTAAACTATCCTGAAAATCTGCTTTTAATCCCTAAACTAAAAAAAGTACGCTTTTGGTCCCTAAACTATTCAATTTATCTACTTTTAGTCACTCAGTCTAACTTTTCTTAAGTTTTTTATGACGTGGTTAATGGAGTCCACATCAGCGTTGTTTATAGGAATAAAAACGAATGAATTTTTTGAATTACCCTTAATGTGAAATGTGAAATGACCAAAATAATACTAACCCTAAGTTTTCCAAATCCCTAAAATTAGGACATCCCAAATCCCTAAAATTAGGACACATTAAGGATAATTCAAGAAATTCACTTATTTTTATCCATGTAAGCAATGCTAATGTAGACTCCATTAGCCACACCATCAAAAACCTAACTGAAGTTAAACAAAGAGACTAAAAATAAACAAATTGAATAATTTAGGGACAAAAAACGAACTTTTTTTAATTTAGGAACCAAAAACAGATTTTCGAAATAATTTAAGAACCAAAAATATATTTAGCTCTTTTAAAAATAAAAGAGACTAAAATTATTTCTTTAAAACTTAAAAGATAAAAATCATCTTAAACACAAATAAAAAAAATCAAAATTACAATTAAGCCTTGTCATTATTAATAAGTGAACAAATCAACTAGATGGACAGCAAGATTGGGGGAAAATCCCATAGTCCCCATTGCATAGTAGTAAAACTCATGTGACCTTTTTACCACTTTTAAGGAAGATCCTGCTTTTGTGCCACGTGTAGCGACCAGCATCTATCTTAGTACTAATTTTCTTTTCATCCGTTGTCATCAGCGGTCAGCCACAGCCCACAGAACTAATTAATTAAATTAAAATTAATTAATTAATTAGTAATCTTTCCTTTGCTTTTTGCATTACTCTAATGCAGAAGGACAACTCCGTCATATCCCATACTCTATTGACTCCCACTAACCCACATGCCAAAATTCAAGGGTACTTCTGTCTTTTCAAACCCCCCTTCAACATCCTCCCCAAACTCACTTACTTAACACACACAAAACCAGCAGCTTCCCCCACAATTCTCCAAATCTGACAGAAAAAAAGAAAAAAACTCTACCATTCTCCAAATTTCTTAAAATAAATACTTTTATTTATAATTTTATAATAATAATTACTAGCAATAATCAATACTACTAACAGAAACAAAAAAAAAAATACTATTAAGTTACAAGTGATAAGCAACTTAATTGTCTATTAATGTAAGAATATAAGTTAGAATCCAAAAATTGTAATTTTTAAGAGAAAAAATAACTTAAATATTTAATGCATCAAAATTATTATAAGACAAATAATTACAAGTACATTGTCTTTTACGGTTTATGATTTTAATCTGTTACTATGGCGTGTACTGTGAGGATGCGTGATTAATTTCCTTCTTAAAATTCAGTTCATATAGAATAAAAATTACTAAATATGATTAGAATATACTGTAAAAATACAAAAGTGGGAATAAAAATGAAGGGAGATTATGTAATGTAAATTTGGTAGTAATTTTTAGTGGGACGGTGTTGGCGGGTGCATATAAATAAAAGCAACCAACAAACTCACAGACCAATAAAAGAAGGCTCTCACAGAGTAAAGAGCGTAGAAAGATCAAAAAATCTGAAAAACGCTTCCTTTGAAACTGAAAGAGAGAGTGAGTGAGAGAGAGAGAAAGAGAGAGAGAAAAAAACAAGAGAGAGAGTTGAAGAAGAAACAAACAGAGACAGACGCTGTCTCTGAGTTAGAAATAGAGAGAGAAACCCCTGAAATTCTAACCCCATTTTTCTCTTTCTCTCTCTACTTTCTCTGCGTGAACAACGAGCACCAACACCCATTTGATCCTTCCTTTCTGCAATCAGCTCCGTTCTCCGGTTTGGGTCCGCGCAATGGAGCAGTATGGCCGCTCCACTGAAGCCTCGCGCTCTGATCCGTCGCCGGAATGGACCGGAGCTGCCGCTGAAACCGGCCTCGAAGGTATCTCTCTCTGTTCCTTTTCCCATTTTATCAGAATGTAGCGTGTTCTGAACCCGGTTTGATCTTGATGCAGAACCGCTGTGGCAATTGGGGGTGGAATCGTACCCCCAGCGTCCCGATGAGGCTGATTGTACCTATTATTTGAGGACCGGGTTCTGTGGCTTTGGCTCTCGGTGTCGGTTCAACCACCCTCGTGACCGTGGCGCGGTAAATTAATTATTCTCTTGTTGGTTAATTCATGTGTGAAGGGTTTCTTATTTGGTTCCTTTTATGTTGTGATCATGCACTTCCTGAATCACATGGCTTTTCGTTTGTTAGGTTCCCTTCATGTCTCAATTTCTTTTTCTACCCCCTTATTTCACTGAGATTATGATGCTTGCTTTGCTTGCATTATGCTTATTCTACACTCTAATTTGGAGATTGCGTTGTTTAGGTCATAGGAGCTGTGAGGACTGCAGGGGAGTATCCAGAACGAGTAGGCCAGCCTGTGTGCCAGGTGCTTTATAATTGCATGCTTCTGCTTAGTACTATGGCCCATGGCCGCGCTTATCAAATGATTGCCTTTGACAATTCACACTGTAATTCCTTGTTTTTGCGCAAAAAAAATGTGTTCAGCTGTTTTATGCATGTTTTGAGGATGGAGTGAGCTTGCGTTTTCATTTTGATTGTCTGCGAAGTTTGTGAGTTTCCTTTTGTGTTGATTGTGATTCATATCCCCTGATACTTAAAATGCAGTACTATATGAGGACTGGATCATGCAAATATGGTGTATCTTGCAAGTACCACCACCCTAGGCAGGCAGGAGGCACTGCTACTCCTGTGTCACTGAGTTATTATGGATATCCATTGCGACCGGTTTGTATTGCTTTGTATTTACTGCATAAGATTAGCTAGCTAAACATATTTTTGTGAATGCTCTGTCTCATTTCTAATCATAGAACAAATTTGCTCTGAATTTGAGTTTTTTTAAATAATGACAATTTACAGGGTGAGAAAGAGTGTTCCTATTACGTGAAAACAGGGCAGTGCAAGTTTGGCGCAACTTGTAAATTCCATCATCCACTCCCTGCTGGCGCTCCTATTCCTGCGCCATCACCAGTTGCCCCAGTTTCACCTTTACCTGTACCGGTACCTTCACCATTGTATCCAACCATGCAGCCTCCATCTGGTCCTTCATCACAGCAAATTGGTGTACTGGTTGCAAGGCCACCCATGCTTCCTGGTTCATTAATCCAGAGTCCCTATGGACCTGTGGTTGTATCCCCTGCCATGGTCCCTATTTCTGGCTGGGGTCCTTATCAGGTAGATCAAGCATTTTGACTGCCTATTCAATTTATATTTGCATTTGTTGAAGCTTTTAAATGTTGAGATCTTCGTGCAGGCTTCTGCAACAAGCCCTGTACTTCCTGGGAATACACCATCTAATGTTGGTTCAGCACAGCTTTATGGGATAACCCAGCTACCTTCACCAGCAGCTGCCTATACTGGACCATATCAACCTTCTGGTTTCTCTGCTGGGCCTTCAAGCAATAGTCAGAAGGAGCAGTCATTTCCAGAGAGACCTAATGAACCAGAATATCAGTATAACTCGAAAACAGGGGAGGTTAAATCTGGTCCACCATATAGTTATCCCCATCCAACAGACATGAGTGCACCAAAAGGGAATGTGATCCTTAGTCCCGCAGGTCTTCCTTTGCGTCCGGTAATGATCGCCTCTGAACAAACTTGAACCTTGGTGCTTCTTATTGACTTGTGAATTATATATGCATGATCCATCTTCTCCCTTTTGCCTAGTAGAATTTAGCATTTTCAAGTAATTAAAATTGACAAATAGTAATTTGTGAGGCATAACCAAGTTGACTTATTGTCATTCAGTTTTCTATTGCTTCTTGTAGGATTTGAAATTTTCTTTACTGAAACAGAAGTTTAGTTTGCAATTCAAAGAGAACAGATCATAGTAGGAGCCATTGTCCCCTGTTCTTGTGCTATGATTATTTTTAACATAACTCTTTTATGGGAGGGTGAGCTTTTTGTATTTATATTATCACGCTCAAGCATTCACGTTGGGTACGTCATATGACTCCTGAACAATCTCTAAAATTTTGTTGAATGACCGCTTAGTGAAATGATATCACAAATGCTGTGTCAATGAGTGTTTTAATTTTTGCACTCTTCTAGCAAAATTTGAAACCATGAAGGTATAACTATTGGTTAAATAGTGACACCTTGCGCTTGATTGTACCTTTTATGTTTGTGGAATTTCCACTTTGTTGTACGGTCATTCCTGTTCCTTTCTTTAGATATGTTAAATATTTCAGTCTGATCACTGAGACTGTATTTAGGGTTAAGTTCAGTCAGTGAGACCTGCTTCAAAATATTTTAGTATGGACATGTTCTCTGCCAGAGCAGGGAATGCTGTAAACTGTGTACTATAAATACTTAAATAGTTAGTCACACTAATCATAACTACTTTTAAGTTTCAAGATAATATGGAAACATAATAAATTATTGGCATTGAGGTTATCACTTTCTGTTGTGTTTGAATATTCTCTTATTAGTGTACATAGTTACTGGGGAATTCTCTTACATTAATGTCTCATAAAGAGAGATTCCTTTTTTTTATATGTACTCCTTAAGGGAATTTCTTGTTTCCTGAATATTAGAGTTAGATCTGCTACCAATAGAGTTTGTTGTGTATTTCATGTTTATCCATTTTTGGCTGTCATGAACATGTTTTCCACATATTGTGGTACATGTAAGTTATCAAAAAAAGGAGGAAATAGAATGAAAAGAGATTTTTTCGTATAAAATATATTTCCTCTTTAAGTATCTTATCTTTAAATTAACATTTATGAACTAGCGTATGTTAACATTACTATTGATTACTGAGTAATGATCTGATGTTGCCTATTCTTCGTGTTACAACAGTAATATGAAGATGTACTTTGCATGCAATGTCTTCATGGAGTATGTTTTTTGTACATAGGGTGATAAGTTGCTACTTTAAATTAAAGCCACAGTAAATCACTATCCCCATTGTTCCAAATGTCAAACCTTAAAAATAATAGTCTGCATATGTCATATGCATGTCTAGGGCATGCCAACTCAATAGTCAGAGATAAAATGCTGATCTCAAACTAGAAATGCCATAATCCTGAGCATTTAAACCAAAAATGGTTTAATGCACTTGAGTGAATGTTTTAAATTAGATTGAGAAGTGTGCAGTCCATGTCTATATGTTGATTTCATTATTGCAAATGAGTATATGATTGGCCTTGTTCATTAAAATGATAGCTAATGAATATATAATATTTATGAATTTTGGGAAGAGTTGGTGCAGAAAGAGCTTTTGGCTGTTAAATGAGTTTTGTCTATTGCAATGTATGTCCAATTGTAATTTTGAAATGAAGATTAGATACATCATCCTGTCATACTGGTTTTGTACATGGCAAGGGTAGCTTGGAGCGGGGAAGCAGGAGAGCAACCATATCTCTTAGTTTCATGTGGACTATGCTGGTTTAGAGTGCAGAGAATTGTATAATACTTATAGAGGCAAGACCTTGATGTTAATGTATAAATTAAGCAAACGACATATTCAACCTCCTTCATGTAATCCTCCTCAGTCTTATTTTTTCTTTCACCAGCATCAGCATGTCTGAAATTGCTACTTTAGTATGAACTATCTTATAATGATATTCAAAACGATTAAAAAGGAAAGAATATTTAGCTACTACTAAATAAAGTTAATCAACAACCTTTTGTTTGTATTTTCTTTATTGGTCTATATTGGCCCTGAACTCATGTATACAGGAAGAAGGGAAAAAAGATATTGGGCCCAAAGGTAGCATAGGCCTGTTAGTTCATGTGAGGAAAACGAAGAATAAGAAAGAGAGGCAAGCAAGGGAAAATTCAGTTAGGGGGGAAGGGAAAATTATAACTGAATGGTGTGGTGGCTGCGGGTGTGAGATTCGGGAATATAAATATTAAGGAAGGAGTGAGAATAGGCAGTGAAGAAATTGGCGAAGGGTGTTGATAAAGATCATACTTTGAGAACTCATTAGAGATTTAGGGCTTGTCTGTTACCTGTCTTTTAAAACAATTTTCTATTTTTAAAAAAAGAAAACTAAAAAATTATGTTTGGCAGACTAGGTTTCAAAAATAGTTTTTGTTCAGTTTTTGGGAACAGTATATGATTTTTAGTTTTTAACAAAATTTTTGAAACATCTAACACTTTTTCAATTTTCTGAATTTGCATACTAATTCACATTAAAAACTCATTTCACTTTTTTTTAAAACAGTTCCTGAAAACTGTTTTGTAGCATAGTTCTAAAAAACTAAAAACAAAACTGAATCAAACAGGTTCTTAGAGGGATATTGGTAGCCCCTCACTTTTGTTTTGTGTTTGCTTCTTATAATAGCTTGGTTGGTCAGACATGCCATTCAAGAAATTCATACAATTTTGTTGTGATTGGACTGACAAATAAGGCAATCCCTTGGTATGTTATTGAGGTATTGTCACTGTTATCGTTCTTACATGAGCTGCTATTTGGGCCTACATACAATAAAAATGCTATAGAGTTACTGGTGGGAATCAAGTTTAGGTTTTTGGCTGCACAGTGGGCTTGCCTTAATGGGATCTCAGTTTGAGTAAGCTTGATTATGTTTAACTCCAGTTTAGATTGCCGTTGTTGTTTTTTTTTTTTTTTTCGGTATAAGTAGTATTTGGCTGGTTTGGGTCATAAGATCTTGACTAAATATTCTGTACAAAGTTTTAATTATATAAATATCTTAACTTGAAACAAATCATATTTAGAGCTTATTTGATAGGCTTATTAAATTTAGTGAAGCCAGGCAATGAGCTTGAGAAAGCTCGAGCTTAGATTAGGTAGATAGAATAGATTAATAACAGTGGTAAACTGTTAGTTAGAAATACTGTTTCTGACTATTAGATTAGGTAGATCAAGCCCCTTCTATAAATCGGAATCAATTGCTATCAATTCAGTGTGTGTTTGTTTTAGAGTTTAGTGGAATGAGAAGTGAAAAACCACACAAACCAAGGCACTTTTGGAGGAAGAGACAAATTGTAACTTCTCATCCCAGCGCTTCGGTTTGTGTGCAACGGTGTTGCAAAATCTTAAACAAACAAGCCCTCAGTTGTTGTTAATAACATACATAATTCTCTCCGTTCTCTCTCTTTCTAATATAGTATCTAGAACTTCAATTAGCCATTAATGGTGCTCCGGGAGCTTCCGTTGCTGCAACAGCTTCTCTGGCGGAGCCTTCTGCTCCTCCACCGTCTCATCCTCCTTGATCGGTTGATCTTTCTGCGATGTCATATTGTCATACACCCCGCTGATCAACTTTTCGTACACGATTAACGTCAAATTGAACGAGAAGAACTTCATAGTTTGGAAACAACAAGTTGAGCCAATCATGAAACCTCATTGGTTACATGGATATGTTTTTTCACCACAAATTCTGGCCAAGTTTGCCACGAATCAAGACCTAATTGATGGAAAAATCAGTGAATTGTGCCTCTAGTTGGAGCAACAGGACCAACTGCTCCTATCGTGGCTTCTATTGTCTTTGTTCGAGTCAATTCTTCCTTGATTCATCAGTTGCTCACACTCCTGACAGTTGTGGGACAAGACCCACAACTTCTTCTTTGCTCATATCGATGCAAGGGCGGCACAACTTCGTGGAGAACTTCATACCATCACCAAAGGCTTGAGCATAGTTACAAAGTTCCTGAAACGTGTCAAAGACATTGTTGATGCTCTCGCCAGCATCGGAGATCCTGTTGCATGATCACGTTGAGGCCATCATCAACGGTCTCCGTGATGAGTACGATGCCTTTGTTATGGCGATTGTGAATCGTTGAGAACTGATTCTCATCATAAAGCTCGAAATGAAACTCCTTGCTCATGAAGTTCGATTACTCAAGCTCAAACAAGTAGCTGGAGCTGGTGCATTCTCTGTAAATGTAGCTGAAGCTTCGACTAAACCTTCTCCATCTGTTGTTGCTTTGAATACACTGTCTAATCCTTTCAATGCCTCTCACAACTCTATTTCCTTTCCACCAGGATTCAATTCATCGCAATACTCCTCTTTATATCAACAATTAAAGTCTCACCCTCAATTAGTGAACCCTAATCCAGCCAAGCAGGGAGGCAGAAACTCAGTTCAATGTCAAGTTTGCCATAGACCATGCTCTGATACCATATTAGAAAGAGAGAGATCAAAGATAATTTAGAGAATTCTGTATTTTATTAACAACAACTGAATAGATTAGTATTGATTCCTATTTATAGAAGGGGCTTGATCTGCCCAACCTAACTGTCACTAACAGTTTCTAACTAATTGCCAGCTGTACCAGCTGCAGTTTACATCTGTCATTAGTCTATCCTCTACCCTATTAATGGGATTTAAGCTTTTGGATCTTTACATACAGTTTTATAATCAAATGAGTGGAATTATATATGTGTGTATAGGAAAATTAGGATTTGATCATTCAGGTCGTTTGAAATAAATGAAGCTAAAGGTATTTGTAATAATTTGAAATGGGTTTGATGGTTGGCTTGGGTGTATAATAGAAATTCTAAGGAACAGTGTTTCTCATTTACCTTTTTCTTTGTTTTGTTACAACAAATGTAAATAATCAATGTCAATAATTTCTGGAATATCTAGAATATATCTCATGATATCGTTATTGGATGATAATATCTTTAGAGTATATTAGAATATTAGACGTGTAAGAAGTGGTTTTCATATTTCATGATCTTTTTCCTTATTTAATTAGGATTAGGAGTTTAAAACTAGTATAAATAGGGGTTAGTATTTTCCCTTTGGTATGCCACCAATAAACATACAAGAAAATATTTATTTTATCTTTTATCTGATAGGACCCCGGGATTAGAAAAGTAGAAAAAGACTAAGAAATTATGATTTATTGATGGAATGGTAGAAAAGTGATACAAGAAAAGGGATGAATCCCTCCAAGAGCCAAAGGCTCCTAATCTAAGAAACAAAGCTCCTAGCCCTCTCTAAGAGCATAACTCTTAGCCTAAACTTCTTAATTACAAATGGTCTACCTTTCTCTCCTTACTCACACCCTTTTATAGCCTAAGTCCCAATTGTCTAATTTGGCTTGGCCCATACACTTAGTCCTAACATTATCTATCTTTTCCTACTCTATAGAAATCTCTATAATTTCAATAAGAAACAACTATCCCAAATACTCAAGCTGATAAGAGAATGTGCAGAAATGGTTTCAATTAATGTTTATACATCTCATCACCCTTTAAGCAAAAGCCTTTGGTCTTAAAGAATAGGAAAAGTGCAAGCCCAACAAAAATCTTGTGGTAAATTCTCAATTTGATTAAAAGAGTTGGCGACAAAGAGAACTCTTGAGAACCTGGTTGAATAGGTTTAGGTTATCATGTCAATAATACACAATCCCCAAATCAGCTGATATAAGTCCTAAGAAAATTTTATCAATATTTTGTATGGTTTTCTAACAAATTGTTACTTGATTTCTGAGCATATCGGTTACAGCATGTTTTGACTTTTTTACAATGAATGCTATTTGATGTCCTTTCCTTTATTATATAATTTTTAATAATTTTTAATAGCCATCAGGTACTTTTCATGTCTTTTTATCCTCAAGTTTCCAAGCGTATCGGTTTCGTCATGTTTTGAATTTTTTTACATTGAATGTTATTTGATGTCCTTTCTTTTATTATCTAATTTTTTATTTTTAATAGCCATTTGGGTACTTTTCATGTCCTTTTATCCTCAATTTGTTGTTAATTGCACCATAATTTATTTCACCTCATGCATCTTCCATGGCAATATTGTTTTCGTTATTTGGTCTAGATTCTCTGATTTGATCTCCAAGTTAATATTTATTCTTTTTTGTTTATTATCTATTATACTTAAGATTTTGGCCATTTGAGCATTCCATAATCTTTTCCTTGTTAATATGTACTGCATTTTATTTGTATAGTGGAACATAGTGGAATGTCTTTTAAGTCAAGTAGGAAGTTTTTATGCAAGCATTGTACATGTCCTTTGGAACACTATATTACATGCTTATTTGCTTCATTGGTGCTCTTATGCTCTGTCATCTGTTTCCTCTATCATTCCTTTTGTCTGATACTAACTTGAGTTTCTCAAACCTGTTTACGTGGGTAAATTTTTATGTTTACTTATTGTGATTTTAGAATAGGAGTGCTTACTCTTTTTTTTGAATGTGGCTATTTCAAACATGATAAACTAGTCTTTACTGTTTGATCTTTAATTTTTTTTTCTTTGGACTTTTGATTCAAGAAAGTATCTTGGTATATTTTATTTTATTTTATCTTATTTTCAGATATGTCCAAGGAAAATTTTATCAATATTTTTCTACCAATTATTTACCCAACTACTAACAATACGTTTATTTATGCTCCTTCGTAATTGCGTTTCCGCCAATGACAATTTTTCTTACTTACACACTTCTTGGAATTTGTAATCCGTTGAAGACAATTTAAAACAAACAAGCTATAAGTCATATCTCATTAGGTGAAGTCTGTTATATTGATCAAACGGCCCTATTGTGCTTGATCGGAAACTAGATTTTCAGCAAAACCATTGTATGGTCTTTTCTTACAATTTAAAACAAGTAGGAAGTTTTTATGCAAGAATTATACATGTCCTTTTTGTTTATGCAGAGTTACTTGGTTCGTCAGTTGCTTGCTTGAAACCTTTGACATGCTTGGAATTCTGTATTACATGCTTATTTGCTTCATAGGTGCTCTTATGCTATGTCATCTGTTTCGCTCTCATTCCTGTTGTTTAATTGTAACTTAATTTTCTCAAATCTGTTTTTGTGGGTAAATTTTGGTGTTTACCTCCTGTGATTTTTGATTAGGAGTGCTTACTCATTTGCTTGAATGTGGCTATTTTAAAACATGATAAGCTAAGCTAGTCTTTAATTTCCCTCTGCTGTTATTGCTGTCTTCTCATTTTTATGTTAATGTTTGTCCTTTGGACTTTGATTCAAGGAAAGTATATTGAAATATTTTCTATTTAAAGTCGTGTCTGTTAATTTTACTGCCTTCCTAACAATCAAGCTTCCATTGTTTGTGTTGATAATCAGGGGGCACCACCTTGCACTCATTATACACAGCATGGAGCATGTAAGTTTGGTGCTGCATGCAAATTTGATCATCCTATGGGATCAGTGAGTCATAGTCCATCTGCTTCTTCCCTGGCTGACATTCCTGTTGTTCCCTATCCTGTGGGTTCATCAATTGGTACTCTTGCCCCATCATCCGAGTTGCGGCCTGAACTTACCTCCGGATCAAGCACTTTGACTGGATCAGTTGGCTTGACTTCGTCAACTGGTGGATCTGTTTCTCAATCAAGCTCTCAACTGCCTGCTCGGAGTTCCAGTCCTTTGGCAGCTGCCAGTACTACCACAAGTAGCAATGTTTCAAGCTAAGCAATGTGAATGCATACCTCATCATTACTCCTTTTTTAGCTCGATTCTTCAACCGAACATAATTATTCAAGGAGGTCCTTAATTAGATTTTGTTTTTTCGGTTATCCAAGTTCCACATTCAGGTCTAGCACATTTCACACGAATTATCTTTGTGTTCATATAATCTTTTTTTGGCCATCGCTTTGATCTTGAATAAACCATGGCCAGCCTCCAGAATTTTAGAAATCCATACAACCCACCTTTCTTTCGAATAACTCCCAAAGAATCTGTAAGTCCATTGTGCACATTTCCATCCATGTCTCCGATTTTTCGGAGTTTGTTGTCCTTATTTAAGATTCTATCTTTTTTGAAAGAAGATCATTCTGTCCAGACTTTCATTGACCACGTGTTTATGTCTCTTCACTGAAAACCCTCTCTAATTTGGGAACAATTTTCCATTTCTTCCCTGAACGTCCTGTTCAATACTTTTCCCAACTTGTATCTAGGGTTTACTGTGAAGAGTAGAAATCAGGAGACTACAATGAGGCCTCACATTGCTATCTTATGTGATTTTAGATACACAATGATGTTGTGACAATGAAAAGCTTGACTTGATACTTATTTATTACAGTATACATATATGAAGAAAACATTCAAAACCATGTCTTTTTTTTTTCCCCTTTTCTCTTTTCTTTCAGTTAACCCGATCAAGCTTTAATGTGAGATCTGGTAATTTTCCTGAGGGGATTTTTATTTCCATCACCCCTCCCCCTTGACTGAATTTGATGTTTGTTGTAAGATGTTTGTATTATAAATATATGATATGATACCACTTTGCTCAAGCCTCAAGTAAAAAGAAGGATGCAGCAGCTTGGCACACATGATCTGATGCAATTAAGAGCCAAAGACTTGCAGGATATAAGCCACTATGAGGTTAAGTCCTTTATGTTATGTGCATGAGTGCATCACGTTTAGTGTGGCATAGAAAAAATAGCACAATCAAATTTCTGAAGTGAAATTATTCAAGTTTTTTAACTATTGGGTAATTCAGGTAACAGTCTTTCTCCTTTAGAGATTCGTATATTAGTATATTTTATAAAATGCCTTAATATTACAAAATTGGTGCTTTGCATGAAACCGGTCTTCAGAGTTCCACTTTTTAAAGGGTACATAGATAGTAATTAGTAAGTACAGGAAGTCTCATCCTTTTCCGGGAAAGTGTTCTGGATTTTTTTTTTTTTAATTTTGTTGTGAAATTTATTCTTGACCTCCAGGAAATTTCCCCATTGTCAGTGCTTTGTGCTGCAATTTTTTTTATGTTTTTTTGGAAACCCTTTGTGCTGCAATTTGTAGTTTTATCTTTAGTCAGACTACTATTTTGAACACGTTCATCAATATATTATTTTTTTGAAAGAGGTGGTGCTATGTCATTCTTTTTTTTTTTTTTTTTTTTTTTTGCTATTCTCGTTTCTTTTTAAATTTTTTAAAATTTGAAATACATTTACAAATAAAATTTAAAATTTAATATTTAAATATTATTAAAATATTTAAATAGGAGTGGCAATAGACATAAATAAGTAAGAATAGCAATATCACCTTTTTTTAGCACGTTAAAAATTGAGTTTCATTTTCATCTTTCTTTTCTGTTTTTGGTAACTAGTACGTGACCCGTGCATTCGCACAGATCTTTGATTACGCGTTTGTGAGTGTATGCTAATGTCTTGTAATAAATATATAAATAGTACAATTAAAATTATTAAAATATTTAATAAATTATTTTACAATATAATGATTAAAATAAAAGATATAATTGAGCTTAAAAAATATTACATTTAAAACATTCACCTTAATTATACCTTAATTTATAACTTTTTATTGACACAATCTTTCCCATGAAGAATTACTTTTTATCGACACAATCTCTTCAGTGAAATATTCTTTATACCTCAACTATTGCACAAAACTATTAAATATGAAAAAAGACCTCCACAATTTATTATGAGACTCTTGTTGCACAATAAATTAAACTTTCAATATTATTAAAACATGATAACACACTTGCAAAAAAGTAAAATAAATGCAAGTAACAAATTTATATACTGACTTTATGAAAACTTACATAATCAACATATAAGAAAAAAATTTGTGAAATTAAGTACACAGATTTAATTAAAGTTTGATCTTATATTTGTGAGTCACATATAACATGCTTTAAAAATTATAAAATAGACAAATGATAAGTTCATTCTTAACACCTGTTAATGTATTAAAAAGTATATGTTATCTTATTCATAAATAATTTAACAAATTAATCCCAAGGATTGGCTTAGCGGTGTAAGGCCCGCTAAGTTCATAGGAAAGACGATCCACTGAGAGAAATCCCGTGTTCGAATCTCACCTATGCCAATTTCCGAGGGTCAGCACTAGTGAAACGTGAAATGAAGGGAAGTGAAGAGGAAAAAAAGAAGTTAGAGAAAAAGAGTTTAATAATATAATTTAATTTTATTATTAAAATTTTAAATTTTAATTTTTTTCATCTCAAAGTAAGCAAAAATTGAGAGAGAAATTGAATCATTCTTATAATGACATATGTCAAGTAAGATAACTTGAGGCCGAAAAAAAAGAAAAAAAATAGAGGGGACAATAATAAAATAATAATAAACAAAAAATTGGAGGGAAATTGAATGCAAGTGAGAATGACATATGGCATAAAATGTAGTTTGGAGTCCAAAAATGAGTTTCTTTTCTTATTATAGATGATAGATGATAGATGATAATTTAATTTATTTGTAACTTATTTTGTGCGAATGACTTAATTTTTGGGTTGATTATTATCATCAATGTATTTTAAGTTTTAATATATTATCATTAACAAATAAAATAAAAGATCTCAAGAAAAAAATACGGTTGATATTGCAAATTTGATTAATTATTTCATAAAATAGTAAAAAAAAATTAAAGACAAATAGAAATGAAAAAAAAATAGAAGAGAGGAATAGAAATGTAAAGGGGAAGAAGAACAAATAGAAATGAATAAAAATGAAAGGAAGTGGAAAAAAAATGAAAGAAAGTGAAGAAGAGAGAAATAGACGGTGAAAGGGAGAGAGAGTGAGAGAAAATTATGAATGGAGAGAGAAAGATTTTAGGTTTTCAATTTCAAAATTAAAAAAAAAAAAGTAAGTATAAATAATGGGTGAAAGACAAAAGAACAATAAACATACTTCAAATATTTGAAATACAAAAAAAAAAAAAGGAATAATACACATCCAAACAAAAAAATATTATCCAAACAATGGAGAAAAATTGGTGAAGATATGGGTGAGTCTTTGAATTGGTTCTTTCCCTCGTCTAACTATTTCTTCCTCCATTCCATACTATCCGTCGTTTAGAGTTTTGATACAATAACTTAAAAAATTATTTAATATTCTTAGTTTTATAAAATAAATTATTTAATTTTTAATATATTTTTTCTCTTTTATAGTTATTTTTTTTTCATTTTAAAATTTTGACATTAACTCCTTTTTATATTCAACACTAATTAATTTTTTAAAAAGACCATATTTTTTTATAATTCTCCTACTCATTTAATTTTGTTAAAAATAATTATTTCCATTAAATTGACTCAATTTATGTGTATTAATAATCTTATTAATTGATTAAATTTTAATTTATATATTTTTTTACTTCTTATTTTATTAAATTTAAATCAAACCGACACTATCATTTTGGAGAATTAAACTTGAGCTATCACCTAACTTAGTAAGTAGTAAATGTTGGGAAATAATAGAAGAATCAGAGGAGGAATTAAAATAGAAAATACTTATATATTTCTTGTATTATAAAATCATTTTGAAGATTTTTAATATTTTATAATATAAAAATATATACAAATATCTAGAAATATTTATTTTTATATTTATTTTTTATAATTAATAATATTTTTTGAATTATAAAAAAATGACTATATAATAATTAAAAAAGATATATATATATATATATATATGATTATTAACAAATGGAAATGTGACGTAAGCAATATATTGACTTTGACTGTCTTTATGTGAACCTACCTTTTTATGCGGCTCACTTTTATTTTTCTTTTGAAAAAAATAAAAACAAAAACAAAGAGTCATCTGTTTTTTTATATATATATATATATAACCTCAAGTTTTCCCACCCTTTAAACGAGACTAAAAGCGTATTTGATATAACTAGCTTAATTATAGATAAGTGGAGGTGTTTGATGATAACAAGATTATAAATTATTAGCTAGCTTTCATAAGTTAGCTTATGAAAAACACTTCAAGTAGCTTATAGCTTATGAAAAGTAACTTTCAATAATTCTTTCTTATTTTATCCTCTAGTCATTTATGTTTATTCTATCAAATAATTTATTACATGTAATTATTACTTGTCATTTTAAGTCATTTAACAAATATAAACTACCTAATAAACTAATTTTACCAAACACCTCTACTCAATTACAAGTCATAAGTCATAAGTTATAAACTACAAGCTATAAGCTAGTGTTACCCAACAGAGCCTAATTCTGTTGTTCACGCTGACACTGGCCTTCGAAAAATTTGGCATGAGTAAAATTCAAACAGGAGAAAGAGCCATCTATTCGTTGGTTGGTGTGAATATAGAGTGGTTCTCTGAAGTTAAGGATTGCGGTAGATGAATGGTTTGATCTAACAAATTAAATTTATAATATATAAATATTAATTATTTTATATCATATAGAATGTTAGACGGTGGAGATTACATGTGATCCTCAATTTAAGAAGACTATTTAATACTCAACCCTATTTGTTCTAAGAGTAAATTTTAGACATCACTTTATTTAATTATTTTATTTGTATATCAAACTTTGTTAATCTAAACGTTAAATCATAAGATATTATTATGATAAAAATACATATTAAATTATATAAAAATCAAATATCTCTAGAGTGATATTTATTTATGTTTTAAAAAGTTATCTTTTCATTAAATTGGAGTTGATAGATAAAATATCAACAAGTTTTAAAATTATATTAAATTTATATATTTAACTTATATACTACAAACTTTTAAATTAATAGTCAAATTTGTCTATATAAAATTATTAAGTGAAATAAGTTTCACAATACATATTCTAATGTAACTAGATCTCCATTCAAAAAAGAATATATATAGTATTGTAACTTGTATATGTTAAAATATTATCAAAAGGCTAAATATTTCATTTAAAAAGAAATGTGCATTAGCTCTCATGAATGCTATTAAGCTCTCATATAATATTTTTTTTAAAAAAAAATGTTAGTAAACCACAGTTTACATTCCATTTAAATATCTATTATTTGATTACAAAAATACAAACATATAAACTATCTAAAAGTTACAGAGGTCACCATTAGAATAGATGTATTAGAGAAGATGTATTGATTTGTTTTCAAAGGAGTTACCTTAGAGTTAATGGGAGAAGTAACACTTACATGAACGATTTTTACTTTTTGAAAGAGGTTAGTGTTTATACATACATACATATATATATATATATGAAATGATGATACTAAGATATTAAAGTTAAATTATGACAAATGTTGATTGTTGACAAATATTTATAATAAATTTTTTAATAATTCTTTTTTTTTTGGTACACACGAGAGACCAAAATCCTAATTTTTTTTTAATAATTCTAAATTCTGTTATTACTTCTTATAAATTCTTCTACTTAATAAAAAATATTAAATTTTGTTTGTATTTTCAAAACAAAAAATATATTAAATTTTCATTTAATCCTTACTTCACATAGTAATAACATGATATGTTGGAGAATTAGTACTCTATTTTTCTTTTAATCCTAATAGTTCATTTGCTTTTTTTTTCCCAATGTAGTTACTATATTATTTGAATGAAATTTGTTTGATGATGGTGATGATGATAATAATAGTACTTACTAATAATAGTTAATATGGGTAAGGGTGAGTATCACATAATGACATAAATGACTTTTCTTGATGTGAAAGAGAGAACTAGTAGTGGTAAGCTTTTTCAACATCCCAGAACCAAAAGAAATCACTCACTCATGTGTGTAATATAGTAATCACTTTAGAAGAAGAAAAAAGTCAAAAAAAAAAAAAAAAAGGAACCACCAAGACTTACACATACGTACTAACTGCATGCAAGTGCACAAGTACTAGAGCCCTTCATAAGGGTATCTCAAATTCTCAACTAAAGCTTAGAAGAGTGAATATCCCAAGTCACCAAAAGGAGGAAATGATGGAGAAAATGTAGTTGAAGAAACAGCCTCATTCATTATCCCATAGCTTGAAGTTGAAGTACTTTCAGTTTCAATCCTTAATGGATTGTTAAACATAGCTGAAAGTTCATTGGAATTGCAATCCCATGATTGTTGATTATCCCATAATCCTTGACTAAGTTCATTTGGGTAAGAAATTTCTGCAAAGTTAGATGCCAATTTATGCATGTCCAGTGTTTGAGGAAATGCACCAGTGGTATTATCAAAATGTGACTGACCCTGCATGAAGTTTGTGTTAACTGGGGTAACCTTTTGATCACTTGAAGCACTAACATTGTTCTTCCTGAGACAATTATCAGGAACTATGCATTCTAGATATCCTGAGTTAGAATCATTTGAGAAGAAGAAACTATTATCCTGAGGTGACCCATATGAAGTTTCATGATCACACATGTTATTGTTCATTTGGGAGTGGTCCTCCATGTAGGAAGCACCAAAATTAGACCTGCTATTTTGATTGGTTGGTTGTGTGAGGGATTTTGAAGCTGGTAAAAGAGGTTGAACATGAACATGCATTGGAGTAAGAACATTGTGGAAATTGGTATCATATACGAAGTTGGTTCTTGCTTGGCTTCCTTTCATGGACAGAGCAGCTCTGTCATAAGCAAGAGCAGCTTCATGAGCAGTGTCAAATGTTCCAAGCCAGTGTCTTTCTTTGGTTGTAGGGTCTCTGATTTCCGCGGCGTATCGCCCCCAAGGTCGCCTCCTTACGCCCAGAAAGCGCCCCGGTTCGGGTTGCTTTCTTCGGCCTCTTCTCTCCCCAGAAGAAGATACATTTCTTTGAAGAAGAGATAAACTCATTTGGGTTTGGTTGTTGGGATCATATCCTTTTAGGGAAGTATCTGAGGCTCTAGAGGTGGACATGGCTAGGAAAATGGGTAGAAAAATGTGTGATGGATGAATTGAGAAATATATCTAGCTAGGGAAGTTAAATAGTGCAAAATGAAGGGTGTGTAGAACAGAATGTGGAAGGGTGAAGTTGTGGGAAGCCTTTTAAAGAGTGTGACTTGACCAAGAAGGAAAAAGTGCATTTTGCAGATGTCATCTTTATGAAAACGGTTCTTCTCTTTTCATCTATGTTTAAAATTCTTCTTTTTCTTATTTATGTCTCTAGCCCTCCATATATTCTTTTTCACTTATAGAGTTTAATACTTCTCGGCTTAGAAGAGGCGTAAAGACAGTGCGTAAAGACAGAAAAATGGACAAATGTGGTAAGAAAGAAAAAGACAGATAAAATGAAACAGAGATGACAGTCATGTAAGGTAAATAGAGTATAAGAATATAATTATTTACAGTGAAAATAAATATTCCTATCATTTGTAAAGTACTTTTTATGGAGTATTGTTCATTTCTTTGCAACTGTAATGTGATTTCTGTATCTTAGTTAATAAGAACAAGAACTTGTTTACAGTAGTAAGTTTAAAAAGTAGATCTTTTCAACTAGTCTTCAAAGTCGGTGAACAATGTAACACTTAGTGAGTCAATTATTGCATCAGGTCCATACAAGGTATTAAGATATGACAAGGATTGACAAAATTGAATCTTTGTGTGTCATTTCATGTGTAAAAGCCAAGCTAATCAATAAATTACCTATGGATTTCTACCTGGTAAATTCTTTTTTGTTCTTTTCAATAAAAGAGACTGTTGAAAATGAGACATACTAACACACCTCAACAAAAGGCAAGGCTTAACCCTAGAAACTGTTTGTTGTTTGTTGTATATGCATATGGTTTTGAGAAAATATATTTACTTGGTGACTGAATAACAGGTATAAATGAAACATTATTATGAAGAAAACTTAGATGCAAATTCATATATGTTATTGGTGTTGTTCTCAAATTAGAATTAGAGTTTTACCTCAATAACATGATCTTTATTCTGTCGGTGCATGTTATGGAAGTGAAACTCTAAATCTGATTGAAAAATAACATTAACAACACATATGAAACTATGAAACTACATCTAGGTTTTTCGTATTATTATTATTATTATCATGAAACCAATCCCATGGAAGACCAGAAAAGGAAAACAACTACATAGTTTTGTCAGCATACTCCTAGAGAGTCTCACACCTTTGAATCTGCATGCTATCCAACAGCTGGTTGTAATATGCACATGTGAAACCTTGTATGCAAAATAATCAACCAATTACATTGGAAGCTCTTGTTTGCTTCATAATTTTCAAAGGGAGCAGTTGAAATTATCTTGACTAGGCACAAATTAATCCAAAAATTAGATATTATGAGTCTTCCATGTCTAGTCTCATGGAAACAACCCCACAATAGAATACAAAATTTGAAAAGGCTATCTTTTGAAAGCTCCACTTGTTAAATTCTTAATTTTTTTTTTTTGTCCCACGAATACTTTTCATTTCAAAGGTAGAATTTTCAATTCTTGTCTGTGGAGTTAATGAGTTTATGTCTCAGTAGAACTGATGCTAGTAGTTGACCATGGTCTTAGCTGTTCATTATGCTCAAATGCCTTGTTCAATAATGTAGTTCAGGAAACAGTGTCAAACAACAGCTCAATCTAAAACCTATGTTTTGATGAATGCATAAGATCAAATTTTCTTGCAAGTATCTGCTATCCAACAGAGTACAGTTTTATTTTAGGCTTATCATTATGTTCTTGTTTTGAATCTTTCAAGCATAAATCCAATTTTACATTCAAGAATGTTGGTTAACAGTTTTCATGATCACAAAGATTTTATGGTGCATTTGGGTAAACTGCTTAACTAATGATAATTTATTTATAAATATGACTATGAAGATTATTAGAAAAAGTTAACTTATTCTTACAAATTTGTGTATGAAGCTTATGAAAATAAATGAAAAACAATTTATAAGAAGGCGTGCGTCATTTTCATAAGTACCATATAAACTCTTTTAAATACTCCCTTAATCAAATTTTGGAAGTAACCATGTCTAGACTTCGGATTTAAGACAGCATTATAAATGTACACTCCAGCGTATTTAAGGCTAGAAGTTAAACGTGAGTAGTTCATAATGTCTATATACTCTCTGGCAGAACTTTCCTCCAATCACTATCTTGCAGAATCTTGACCCTTGATTAACTAATGATCAATTATGAAGAAGGAAAGAGAATGTGATGAAGGGTTAAGATCTTAGCCGGAGAAACAGTACAGAATCCAAATTCAAATATGAGAAAGTAGATGATGGCACAAAAATAGAGAACAAAACAAGGAATACATGATCCCTGCAAATTGCCCTCTAGGTATGTGACCTTTGAGCAATTTTCAATGAAATCTGATAATGAGAGACATGAGTACTGATCTCAAAAAGCCAACAGAAAAAATGGGGTAGTCAAAAAGGAAAACCAAAAAGCTTAAAATGAAGCATGCAAATTGAAAGGGGACTATTCTAAACCGCCCCACAAATCAAAAGTTTCATAGTGGGCCTTAATTTCATTCATTCACAACTCTCACAGTATAATTTTACTCTCATTCATTAGACTGCAAAATCATTCTCTCTTTTTTTTGGAAGAAAAATCATTCTATTTAGCATTGGAAATAGCATGCCACTAATCATATCAAATAGGTCAAGCCGTTTTGTGGTTTTGAACATATTTCCTAGTTCCACTCAATGTTTTTATCATTAGTAATTGCATGTAAATTTGCAGTGAAACCACTAAACTTTGCAAACAGTGGAAGTGAAAATAATTATTCAATTTGGAGACAAAAATGAGAGAGATATCACAAAAAGGGTGAATAACAGTAGTTTGATTAATTAATCATTTGGGTTTTTGACACTAAGACCATTGACTCTTCCACTAAAAGTTTTCAAGTAGCCGAAAGATAGAGAGATATGTTAGCTTCATTTGGGTCCCATATTGAAGAGCAATATTGTTAGTATTAGTGCTTTTTCCTGTACCATGACAAACAATACTATAGGGAAATGCATAAATTGAATAAACAAACACACAAATCTTAAGTAAGGCTTTATAGATATGGTTAGTGTTGTTCAACAATCAGAGCTCGAGATAGACACATGTTACCGAAATAAATTTCGAGCTCTGATCGGTAAACAGCACCAACCATACCTATGGAACCATACGTAACTTTTGTCCTAAATAAATAGGCATGAACTTTTCTATTGTCCTTTTTTTTTTTCATTAGGAGCTTAATTCTTTGTTTGCTAGTTCAAAACAGGGGAAAAAAAGAAACATTTATGTGTGTTCCATTCTTTGCAATAAAGTTTTGGAAGTTCACATTTGATAAGAATTAAGAATGAATTGTTAGTCAAGGCATATTTCAAAAGACGTGTGTTTAATTGAGCTGGCAGAGTACATTTTGACAATGTACTTCATATAAACGGTTTCTTTCGAAATAAACAAAACAAAGCATAAAAGATAGCTTTCCCCTTCTCTATATTTTATTCCATGTTTTTTTTTTATTAATTTGTTCTATCATTTTCTTTTTGGTTTCTTCCTCTATTGTTTGCGGATTTTAGAAATCTGTTTTTTAAGAGAGATGTGATAAAAGAGACATACAGAAAGAAGAAAGGACCCAATAAGGTTGATTGAGAAGTAAGTTTTGAGTTATAGCTTCTAAGGTAAAATTTATTTTGATGAATTTTGCTTATTAAAGAAAAGGTAAAAACGAGATATATAAAATGAAAAAAGAGTGTACTAGGTGAGGTAACAAAAATAAGTGTAAGAATATAATTGTTACTTTTATGATTATCTTACGTTGCTTTAGTTATGATGCTCAACACTAAATATTGTTTCTCGAGTTAATTATACTTTACTACAATGAAATAAATAAGATATATGAAGAACTTAATCATAACACAAGAATTAGTGTAGAAACTTCAAAGAAAATAAGTTAGACAGCTTGACATGAGCTCAAATATAATCTATATAACAGATTCAAGTTAAGACTATTTAAAATGTTCATTTAATTAAATAAATTGGACTTCAAACTCTTTAAAAAAGTTTTTTAGGTCTAATAGGTCAACTTATTTAAATAATAAATAATATTAGTGGTAATAATACCAAATTATAATATGATTATATATATTATTATTGTTATTATGTAAAAATTTTAATGTTAGTTTATGTCTTTAGTCCATTAACTTATTTAAAAAAAAAATTAAGTAATTTTAGAGACAATATAGATTGACATTTAATAATCTCTCTTGTATATTTAGCAAGTAAAATGCAGGCGGGGATCCACTCTATACTTTGTTATGTCAACTAGGAGCCCCTATATTTATATTTATTTTTTAGTTTGCACTCTAATTGAATACTACTATACTAGTAGTATATTATCTTTTTTAAAGTTATAAGTAAATTTATATATGTATGTTATTTCTACTAATTAAAATTTTTAGATCAGTCACTAATAACATAAATGTTTAAGAAGAGAATTTTGCACATCATCTGAAAATGGCACACAATTTAATTTATCGTGAAAGGTTCTCCGGCATTTAGGGAAAAGGATGACTATGTTACTTGGACTTTGACGAAAGATAGACAAATGGAGTTAAAGTAACAAATGTTTTAGTAATTAAACTTTTGGTTCAAACTTGTCCCATGTTATGATCTGTTCAAACACCACACTTGTGTCCTCCCACTTTCCATCCAAAGTTCACAACACAATCTTGTCTGAGTTTTTTTGCTTTTAAAACTTTTCTTCTTTCTTTTTTCTTTCAATTTATTTGCTAATTTTCCTAATTGTGTTGTATCTGCATTCATCACTAACAGAAAATGAGTGACAGTGACATCCTCTTAAATATTTGTCTTATTGATGCTATGTAAATTAGAAAAAAGAGAACCAACAGTGATTAGAAAGAAATAACAGTTCTTTAATATATGATTTGAGACAAATTAAAACCTGCTAAATATTTTTACTAAGTAGGTTATCCCTCAATTTAGTTCATGTTTGTTATATTTTTACTAAGTAGGTTATCCCTCAATTTAGTTCATGTTTGTTGCACATGAGTCATGACTCATATTTGTTCATAACTTTTGAACACAAATCTTAATCGCATTTAACAAATTAACAATTTCTCACTTCAAACATTTACATGCTTCTGATTTTTGCAAATTATCTTAACAAAGAATGCAAGACTTCTTGCATGCACATGTACCATTTCCCTAGTTATGACTATGCCACCAAATAAATAAATAACTCGGGAGAATTATCATCTTGTGGCCCATTTGGTTCAGATTTTAATAGAATGAGAAGTAAAAATCATACAAACCAAGATAAATATTAATGAGTGAGATTATTAATGCAGAAAACCGAGACCATCCAAGGGAAGAAAATATTTTTAACTTGGGTTCCAATTCTATGGTGATTTGAGAGTCCCTGTTTGGTCGTTCAGGTTCAACAGCAGCTCATCGGATTCACAAAACAAAACATTCCAAAGAACAAAAGGCACTTCGACCAAAAAAAGAACAGGATCACTGAATTGTCAAACTACCCAGAAAGAATTTCTTTTAAAACAAAAAAACAAAAAAGGGTGAGTGAAGTTAAAAACATTAACACCTCACATCTGGAACGTTGAATGATATAAACGAAAACGAAAACGAACCTTTCAAAAAACGATTTGATAAATTATGGGAACGAAGAGTAACCTATACATATCCCGTGGGGAAGAAAAAGAGTGTCTACAGTGCATGAGATACAATGCTACGCTTCACAGTTTGAAGTTTGACCAAGAGAGTTTGTCAGTGTCAAAACAATGGTTGAATCACACGAGACATTTTGCATCTTATCTTGTAATAAAATAGTTTACAACACAGCATCATAAAATTACATAAGCAATTATATTATTGTCCACTACTCTTTATCTGTTGAAAACTAACTTAAGCCAACAAACAATGTCAGACACGCTATCTTACCTAAATCAGTTGTGAGTTGTTGAAGACGACCACTGCTTCCAGTTAAATAAAAGAATTCAAAATTGTAAATACACCCAGCATCATGCCATCTCGGACAAGTATGTAATTGGCGTGCTTCACCCTTATGCTTTTTGAGGCACCTTCTCATGACTTTTATCCTCTTCTGTAACCAACTTACTTTCAGTGAATTGGCTTTATACATGAGCTGCTGCAAAATGAGCACTAAACATAATTTAAAGAAGGTACTCTAATTGATAATCTGCAGTTCCAAAGTTGGTTAAAGCTACAATACAATTGTTTTAAAATGTTGTCAACTACTACAACAATGGCATTGGTGATTATATGTCAACAACCTTATCAGGGAAGGTTAGAGAACACAAGAAAAGGCGATCTCCTTTTGGCTGTTATAGGTGCTATTGAGTAGAACCTCTATTATATTCAATTAGATTATTGCCAAGTTTCATTGTGATAGCAACGAACAAAATCATTATGAGAATTATGTTCTCCTTACCGATGGCATAGCTGCAGTATACATGAATCAAGAAGCACATAAATAGAGTGGCACTACTTCCATTCAGGCCATTTAATTGAATCTGTGGATATTTTCTTCATCCTTGATGCACCAGAATTGTCTGAAGAGTCATGCCATATCAACTTCATCTGGTAAGTAGTACAGAAAAACTGGTCATTGTAAGCATGATGGAAATGCCAAAAGATATTGTAGAATGGCTTCAAGTGGGACTGCAAAAGGAAATATTAGGTTATGTTTTTTGGCGTATTGATTGTGTTTCCTGGTTGTTCCTGAGGTCATAGAAAGTAGGGTCATAGTGTTTTTCCCCTGAGGACACAACGTTTTAAGGGAATTTGAAACAGTAAATCATAGCTAAAGTGAACCATATGCTAACATCTTAATTCATCATGCTAGAAAGAATTACAATGAAGAGAAACAAAAGACACACCTCTCCAACAATCACTGTGTCCCCTTCCTTTACACCGAGTTTCATAAGAGACTTGTAAACACCACAAGCCTCAAGAACGTGTTGGAATCTTCTCTCTGAGTCAATGTACCTGTTAAAAGACCAACTTTCCATGAGACTAGCCATGAACAGATGTTACAATTTCCAGCACAGTGCTTATCCTAATCCACATTTTTTTTTCTAACACATACCAAGTATCAATTAAGAGGAGGACGGAGTTCGCAGTCTTCATATTTATAATATTATTATATTCAAGAAAGGTTCTTCCATGAAGTCTCCTGTGATTCTAAACAGATTTTTTGTTTTGGCATTTTTCACATAAAATTTGAAAACCCATGCAAGAAGCTTTAGAAGCTGAGCATGTATCCTAGCCTGATCCAATGGTTTTATAAACAAATACAGAATAAATGCAGGATTTATTTCATCAATATCTGTTAAATGTGATTTGAAGTTACATCTAAATAAGTAAAGCATGTTTAAGATGACACAAAAATAACACAGGTTAAAAAAAATTATATTAAGGAATTGTATTATTGATCAGATTTTTACTCCTTAACTTACCGCCAATTTGTCATCTGAATAAAACGTTGCAATCCAGATCCAACTACATGCCAAACATTTGAGTTGTTGTCATGAAAGATCTCAAAATCACTAATGGATGCATTTCTCTGCTTCTGTACCGCATCAGCTACATGGTTCAAGTTTACCACATATCTTCCATCTGAAGCAGGTAAATTTTGTTCAAATGAAAGGACTTATTTAAGAGGAATACGCGTATTCTGATAATTGGACAATATCCTAAAAAAAAACCACAGAACAAATTCTTACCTTCGTATTCCTCCTTGTCTTTTTTACTTTCACGCAAAATCTCATAAGCAGCACAAATGACTTCATGAGTACCTTCCCTTTTAACAGCACTCATACAAAAAGGCGTGATCCCGCGAGATTGCATCTTCTCTTTGAAGGATTCCCAGTTTTCATACGCTTCTGGGAGATCCATTTTGTTATAAGCAACTATATAAGGTTTCTCAGCAAGTTCAGGATTAAACAATTTCAACTCAAGACGAACTGCATCAAACTCAAGATCTGGCTGCAGTGACGAACCATCAACAACATGTACCTAAAACCCAATATATTGAGTTGAATTTAAACACCAAATCTCAGGGTGGAAAGAAAAGAGGGGCAGACAAAAAATATATCAAATTAGATATATTCTGAAATAGCATGTTTGCATGCATATACATAGGAATAAAATCATTCATATATACAAACATGCATTTACATAAGGGATATCAAATGAGAACTGTTATCGTAAATTTTTTTGAGAATAATAAATCTTAACCATATCTCACACCTGATATGTCTACACACACATCTATAAATTGAACATAATTCACACACATATATCAATTTAACATAGTTCTAGCAGAATGGAGATTCTTAAAAATAAATTGTGTATGTCTAATTAAATAAAGCAGCATCAAGCATTTAGAAAAAAATTGCCTACCAGGGCAGAACACCTTTCAGTGTGTCGGAGAAACTCGTGACCTAAGCCAAAACCACGGTGTGCACCTTCAAGTAGACCCGGAAGATCAGCCACTACCATTGTGGAATCATAATCAAAGGAAACAACACCAAGATTGGGAAGCAGCGTTGTAAATGGATAATTAGCCACCTCTGGCTTCGCAGCACTAACAACACTCAAAAGTGTACTCTTCCCTGCATTTGGAGCACCAACTATACCAACATCCGCAACCAGCTTTAGTTCTAACTCCAGCCACCTAATCATAAGAAACCATTATTGTTGCTATATGTATGGGATCGCTTTTTTTCTCTTAGAAAGACAGAAAGATAATAGCTTGTTTTTCAAAATTTCCCTCAATAAACAAATAAAAAATAACTACTTTCCTAAAATATTCAGAAGCAATCATGAATCAAACCAAATATGAACCTAGAGCCTGGTTGGATGAGCTCCTCAAGATGTGTATATAATAATAGAATTTTCAAAGGCCACAAGCTGTTCCTACAAACGTGACACGTCTGATTGTCTGACTAAGCTTTCCTGACTTAACTCTGAAGCTACCTCAAGCTGCTTTTGGAAATGTTAAGATAGAAATTATTCAAGAAATTAACCTAAATGTATATAGAAGTAATTCAATAGTTCAACTCATATAAGCATCTCGATATAAGCATGTCCAAACATGATGTTAATCTACTCATAACTCGTGTAAGCATTTCTAAAGGACCCCATCCAAACAGATGTAAGTCTATTCTAACAACTATCTAGAGTGGAAAAAAGGTGAGGATTCTGAAGAAGGACTCACATTTGATGACCCTCTTCGCCATTCTCAGCAATCTTGGGGACCTTATTAGTACCAGACTTGAAAGAAGCATTCCCTCTGCCACCTCTACCACCAGGCAAAACCAATGCTTTCTGTCCCGGATACATCATCTCCAACAGCACATCACCCTCGCCCGCTTCCCGAATCAGTGTTCCCGGAGGCACCTTCACCACCACATCTTGTCCCTTTGCCCCATTCTGCAAACTCCCCTGCCCGTGAGATCCTCTCCCCGCCCTGAAATGCACGCTGTTCCGAAACGGCAACAGCGAATTCATGGAACTGTCAACTTCAACATACACATCGCCACCTCTCCCACCGTCGCCCCCTGATGGTCCTCCCAACGGCACGTACTTCTCCCGTCGGAAAGCCACCACACCGTTCCCACCGTCCCCTGCCTTCACGTATATCTTAGCTCTGTCAAAACACCGCATCACCGCTGGAACTCCCTTCTCTTTCACCTCGCCGTTGCGAACGCTCGAATGCTCTTCGTCTTCGCTGAAGTTCTGGAAAGTGAAATCATCTTCGGGTTCGGAAACTTGTTGTTGTCGTTTTGGTTGTTGGGGTCGGCGTTGGTGGTTGATTGGTGAAGTTGAATCGGAGAGCTTGATTTCGGGGGAGGAAAGAGGGAGGGAAGATGCATAGTCGTGCTTGAGGGGGAGGCGACTGTAGGTGGTGGCTTCGCCGGCGGAGAGAGGTGGCGGAGGATGGGGCTTTTTGAAGTTAGGTTTAGGGTTGCGAGCGTTGTTTGGGCGAGCGAGGGCGGTGGCAGAGAAGCACACGGACATGGAAGAAACCATTTTGATGGAGAGAGCGGAAGGGGAAACATGTCTTCTTCTGATTTTCTCTGAACTCAAAAAATCGAAACATGAATTGGATAAGGCCACACGTGTTCAATTGTCCCATTAGTCTTTGGTTTTTTTTTTTTCGTTCATATAAAATATAAAAATATACCACCAAAGTCGGCACAGTTAGCAGATAGTTGGGTCCTTTAAGCATCCTGACAGGGAGAGGTAATGTCCACTTCGGTGATCTCTACGCCTCGAGGGGATTAGTCTTCGGCTATCGGCCAGGGATACGCTTGGTTCACCCAAAAAAATATAAAAACATACTCTTAGGTAGTGTTTGACCTAGCTTTTTTTTTGCTTCTCTTCCTTTTATAAGTAAAAGCTAGGCCAAACAATATTTATGGTAAAGCTCTTAAGCTGGTTTTTTTCTTATATACAAAATGCAAAAAACTGGCTTTTAAGCTAGAAGCTAGAAATATAAGCTTTTCAGAAAAAGTTGGTTTATTTATGGCCCAGTATAATTAATACCTAAATATTCTAATTAACACCTGAAATCTTGAATATTTTTTTCTTCTCTCTTTGCTAAGACCTTCAAAAAGTCTTCTTATCGTTTATGAACTATTCATCCACTTTAATATTTATGAGTTTTATTGTTATTTAAAATTTTTCATATTAAAAAATATTTAATATTATATTATTATTTAAATAAATTTATATTGCATTTATTTTTTAAAAAAATAAAAATATTGAGTTTTATCAAAGAATTTTTTTTATTGCAACTTTATCTTTTAACAAATAAAGAAATGTCACAATTAATGATAAGTAACTTAAAAAGGTTGTTACAAAATACTTTTAATAAACAATCAGTTTTTTACTTATGAGTAGCTTATAACGTACGAGATAATGAAATTGTCAAACAGCTTTAACCTTTTTATTTAAAGCTTTTATTTCCAACTTTTACTTAATTACGATTGAACTCAAATATTTACATATATTTTTATATGTTTATCAATTGAACTACGTGATTAAGATTATTAATGTTTTGTTTAATTGTATAGATAAAAAAACAAAGTTTGCAAAACTTAAAGAAGAAAAAAAAAGGAGAGAAAATACAAGTTAGAAAATTTGTGTTTTTATAACTCAACTTTATTTTATATTTTTCTTTTAAATCAAATAATAAAAAATATGTTCCGTAAAACCAGTATAGTTGAAAAAGACGTATGTATGATTGTGTGATATAAAGTTCAATTATTGGTATTGTTAATTTTTTTATAAACAAAAAAAAATAAAAAATATATTATTTTCTTAGTTTTCTTTCTAGGAATCTTATAAAAAAATTTTAATAATATTTAAAATTTATTTGATTTACAATACATTGTTAAATGTAATCATTATAAAAATATATTTATTACATATAATATTATTTTTTAAAAATTATTGAATCAATAAAAAATTATAAGATCAATAAGGAGTAGCAGGACAACAATGCAATGCAATTATATAGGTTAAGCAAAAATAACAATGTATAAAAAAACAAAAAATAACAATGAATTAGATACATAATATTGAGGGGTAAAACACGCTATCATATCTCTATCTTTTCATGTTGTCTAAACTTCTTTTACATGATCAAGCTTTTTGATCAACTTGCTTTTGTAAGATAAATATTTTTTTCACTATTTTTTATGTTAAATAAAAATTATGTACAATAACAATACAGAAAAACCTGCAAAATAATAAATGAAGAAAAAAATCAATCAAATAATATCTTGATAAATTAAGTTAAAAAATTTTCTGTAATTGTGTGTTTGTTCATTATTCTTTTTCGAATGAATAACTTAGCAGGTTGAAAATATTACTTTAGTAAAATCATGTAGTTAGTGAGATATATTTGTAGTATATCTTATAGTTATAGTATTTAAAAGTGAACAATGTATTCTTCAATATACAAGAATATCATGTACTATACATTTAAAGAATATAATGTTTTGATTTAAAAATCCAAACGTCTTTCTTCAAGTACTTAAATTATTTGAAGTTTGTTGAAATTAATGTACTATACTCTTGAAGTTTATAGGTCAATTTACATAATTTTTTATATTTTTAAAATTGCAAAAAAATTATTTTAAACAACATATTCTTCAATTTACAAGAAAACATAATGTATTATATATTTGAAGAATACGATATTTAGATATAAAAGTCAAAGTGTCTTTTTTAAATTATTTGAATTATTTGATTTTTTTAAAAATATAATATACTATATACACTTGAAGTTTCTATGTCAATTTACATAACTTTTATATTTTTAAAATTGTAACATTTTTTTGGAACATTTTTTTTTAAACAATGTATTCTCCAACCTAAGAGAAAAAATTATGTACTATATACTTTAAGAATACTATGTTTTGATTTAAAATTCAAAGCATATATTTTAGATTGCTTAAATTATTTGAAGTTTTTTTTTTTTTTAAATAATGTACTATACACTTGAAGTTTTTCTGTCAATTTAGATAATTTTATATTTTTTAAATTGTTGCCATTTTTTTAGAACATTAGTTTTAAGTCTTGCAATGACTTTCTTAGATATCGTACACTATACACTTGAAGAGTATAATTTTTTGAATAAAAATGAAAATACGATTTTTGATATTCCTTAATTATTAGAAGCTTTTCGAAAACAAAGTCTTAGTCCTATGAAGTTTTTAGCTCAATTCAATTTTTTTTTTACATTTTTAAAATTACAACATTTTATTTTAGAGATTGCGAACTATACACGGGAAGAATAGTTTTTAAAAAAAAAATAAAAAGGAAAATATGATTTTTAAAATTAATTTAATTTTTTGAAACTTTTTGAAAAAACATGTCTTGTTCAATTTGAAGTTTCTAGATCAATTTACACATTTTTTATAATTTTAAAATTGTATTAATTTGCGTAATATTCACATGAAGAATATGGTCTTTTTCGAAATAAAAATGAAAACATGATTTTTCTAAAACTACCTAATTATTTGATGCTTTCTGAAAATAATATATTATTCACTTTGAAGTTTTTAACTCAATTTATATAAATTTTAATATTTTAAAAAATACAACAATTTTTTAGAGATAGTGTAATATACACCCGGAGAACATTGTGTTTTTTGAAATAAAAATTAATGGCATATTTTAAAATACCTAAATTATTTGAAGCTCTCTTAAAACAATTATTGTTCACTTTGAAGTTTTTAACTCAATTTACATAACTTTTTATATTAGTAAATTGCAGCCGTTGTTTAGAGATAATGTGCTATACACTTGAAGAATATGGTACTTTTCGAAATGAAAATGAATAGGGTGTTTTTAAATAACCTAAATTATTTGAAGTTTTCTGAAAACAATGTGTTATTCACTTTAAAATATCTAACTCATTGTACAATATTTTATATTCTTAAAATAACAACTGTTTTTTTGAAATCGCGTATTCTACATTTGCAGAATAGGTTACTTTTTTAATAAAAATAAAAAAAGTAATTTTTAATATACCAAAATTATTAGAAGCTTTTGGAAAACAAAGTCTTATTCACTTTGAAGTTTCTAGCTCAATATACAATTTTTTTTATATTTTTGAAATTACAATAATTTTTAAGAGATCTTGAACTATACACATGAAGAATATAATTTTTCAAAATTAAAATGAATATGTGATATTTGTATTACCTAAATTATTTGAAGTTTTTTTAAAAAAATGTCTTATTTACTTTGAAGTTTCTAGCTCAATTTATTTAATTTAATGTATTTTTAAAATTGTAACAGCTTTTTTAGAGATCGTGTACTCTATACATTTGAAGAATATGATGTTTTTCGAAATTAAAATGAACCGTGTATTTTTAAATTACCTAAATTATTTGAAGATTTTGAAAATAATTATTATTCACTTTGAAGTCTCTAGTTCAATTTATATAATTTTTTTCCTTAAAACTTCAACAATTTTTTTAGAGATCGTGTAGTATACACTTGAAGAATAGAGTGTTTTTCAAAATTAAAATGAAAACGGGATTGTTTAATTACCGAAATCATTTGAAGCATTCTGAAAATAATGTGTTATTCACTTTGAAAGATTCTAACTCAATTTACAATTTTTTTATATTTTTAAAATCGCAATGAGTTTTTTTAGAGATCGTATGTATACAATTGAAGAATATGGTGTTTTTAGAAATAAAAATAAAAATGCGATTTTTAAATTACCTAAATTATTTAAAATTTTTTAAAAAATAATATCTTATTCACCTTGAAGTTTCTAGGTGAATTTACATATTTTTTTATATTTTCAAAATTACAACTATTTATATACTATATTACTATATACATGAAGAATGAGGTGTTTTTTCAAACAAAAATGAAAATATGATTTTTAAATTACTTAAATTATTGGATGCTTTTTTATTATAATATATTATTTACTTTGAAATTTATAGCTTAATTATATTATTTTTTACATTTTTAAAATGCAGTTATTTCTTGAGAGATCATATATTATATATCTGAAGAAATGATGTTTTTCAAAATAAAAATGAATAGGATGGTCTTAAATTAGGTAAATAATTTGAAGCTTTCTGAAAATAATTTATTATTTATTTTGAAATATCTAACTCAATTTACATTGTTTTTAATATTTCTAAAATTACAACAGTTTTTTTTTTTAGAGATAAGGTACTATACACTTTGAAATTTTGATATTTTTCGAAATAAAAATAAGTACAATATGTTTAAATTATCTAAATTATTTGAAGTATTCTTAAAGCAATGTATTATTCTCTTTGAAGTTTCTAACTCAATTTACATACTATTTTTTATATTTAAAATTGTAACAGTTTTGTTAGAGATTGTGTATTATACACATTTGATGGAGAATAGCGTGTATTTGAAATATAAATGAATAAAGTATTTTTTAATTATCTAAATTATCTAAAACTTTCTGAAAACAATTTATTATTCACTTGAAGTTTATAACTTAATTTACAAGATTTTTTTATTATTTTAAAATTGCAAAAAAGGTTTTATGTTATGAATAATATTTATGTGGATGTCCACCTTCCACCTTCCATCTTCTACCAAACAAGGAATTGTATGAGTTTCTAAACTCCTCTTTTTAGTGCTATTGTAATGCCTATTTACATTGCCACTAAGGTTTGTTCTTTAGGCTACTTCATCTCATGCCTATAAATATGACATGTTTGTAATGGCACAAAATGCAAGGAAATAAGATTCTCCCTTCACCCTACTATTATCTTCTCTATATTTCTCTTTTGTATTGTGTTATCTTAAGTTTACATTAGTTTCTAATACGTTATCAGCACGACGTTCTAATCCAACTGAGTATTTGGCCGAATCTCCTTTACGTAGAAGGTATAGATAATATTGATCCACTCTTATTTTTCTAAAGGTATTTTACCATCTATATATTCCAGGTTCAGTCAATGCTTATAGTGAATTTTTTTTAAAATGAATATTACTGCAATATGTATGTATTCCTTCAGGTATGAAAAATGATTATATCGAAGATATGCTAATGAAGTCTTTGCCGTTTGTTTTTTTCTTTCATATTCTAGTTTTCTTTAAGTTACATTAATTATATGATAATATATAAGTTATAAGTAAATCATGTAGTTGTGTGGTTTTATATGATCATATATTACAGTTTGTATTATTATGCAATGGTAAATTTTTTCTCATTTTACTATATAATGATTGTTAATCTCTACTATTGTGGCACAAAGAAAGAATTATTTTCCAATCTCTATAGAAACTATAAAGAATTAAGTTGTAATATTTGTTTTAACTTATACTTTATCATACTTTAGTTTTACTAACTTATTTTTTTTTTTGTAATTTCTTTAATAGTATTGAGAATGTCGAAACTTACCAATCTTGAGTTTGTGGCCCTTGACATCTCGAGAAAAAATTATTTGTCATGGATACTAGATGCTGAAATTCATCTAGATGCAAAAGGTCCAGGTGACACTATCAAAACAGCAAAAACATCATCTAGTCAAGATAAAGCTAAAACAATGATCTTCCTTCGTCATCATCTCCATGAAGGATTAAAAAATGAGTACCTTACTGTGAAAGATCCACTAGTTCTTTGGAACAATTTAAAAGAAAGGTATGACCACCAAAAGACTATAATTCTTCCAAAAGCCCGTTATGAATTGATGCATTTACGCTTACAAGATTTTAAAAGTGTCAGCAATTATAACTCTGTACTATTTAGAATCACTTCAAAATTGACATTATGCGGAGAAACAATCAAGGAAAGTGATAGGTTAGAAAAGACATTCTCTACTTTTCATGCATCCAATGTGCTCCTGCAGCAGCAATACTGTGAAAAAGGTTTCACCAAATATTCTGAGCTGATTCCTTGTCTTCTTGTGGATGAACAAAACAATGAGCTTTTGATGAAAAATCATGAGTCCCGTCCAACTGGATCTGCTCCATTCCCAGAAGTGAATGTTGCATCACATGACCATGGAGAAAATAATGGCCGTGGCCGCGGCCGAAATAATGGTCGTGGACGTGGACGTGGACGTGGGCGTGGACATGGCCGTGGAAATAATTATAAATTTTCCCACCAGAAGTGGCAAAATAATGGAAAGTATGAAAAGTCAAAAGGTGCACAAAGTGGTAATCAAGGTGTACAAAGTACAAAGAACATTTGTTATCGTTGTGGTAGCCAGGGTCATTGGTCTCGTGTTTGCCGTACACCAAAGCATCTTATTGATCTTTACCAAGAATACCTTAAAAATAAAGGGAAAGGAATAGAGAGTAACTTTGCTGGCTTAGATGATGATATTGATTATGGTCAAATGGATGTTACTCACTTGGATGTTACATATTTTTATGCTCATCCAGAAGGAAAAATTGACCACCTAATTGGAGATGGAACTGTTAAGAAATAATTTTATGTTTCTTCATCTAATAATTTTCTTTGATGTGTTTCCCTTTTTTCTATGAAAGTAATAAAGTCTTTACTTTTATTTATATTATTATTCATTCTAGTTGTGTTCATTTTTAATTTGATTTTATTTTATTTTATGAAGAATGAGTTCCAACGTGTATAACGAAGATATATGTCTTGTAGACAGCGTAACAACGCATACTATTCTCAAGAATAAGAAGTATTTTTGTCATCTAGTAATGCAAGATGCTAACATTAGTACTATATCAGGGAGTACAAATATAATTGAAGGCTCTGGAAGAGCTAGCATTTTGTTACTTGGAGGTACAAAATTGCAAATTGATAGTGCCTTATATTCTTTTCAGTCTCAAAGAAATCTATTGAGTTTTAAGGATATTCGCAAAAATGGATATCATATTGAGACAACAAATGAAGGAAATATTGAGTGCATTTACATCACTCTGGACATTTCAAATAAGAAATGTATATTGGAAAAACTACCTTCATTTTCCTCCGGTTTGTATTACACAAATATTAGTACAATTGAAACAAATGCTATAGTAAACCAGAAGTTTACTGAAAAGAATGCATTTGTTACTTGGCATGAAAGATTAGGCCATCCTGGATCAATTATGATGCGAAAAATAATTAAAAACTCTTGTGGGCACAATTTAAAGAGCCAGCAGATTCTTCAATCGAATAATTTCTTATGTGCTGCTTGTTCTCAAGGAAAATTAATTATTCGACCATCACCTACAAAAATTGAAAATGAATCTCTCACATTTTTAGAACGCATTCAAGGTGATATTTGTGGATCAATACATCCACCATGTGGACCATTTAGATATTTCATGGTTTTGATCGTTGCATCAACTAGATGGTCACATGTCTGCTTAATATCTACTCGCAATCAGACATTTGCGAGATTACTAGCTCAACTAATTCGTTTAAGAGCACATTTTTTTGATTATCCAATTAAGAAAATTCGCCTTGATAATGCTGGTGAATTTACATCTCAAGCTTTCAATGACTATTGTATGTCAATCGGAATTGATGTTGAACATCCTGTAGCACATGTTCATACACAAAATGGGCTTGCAGAATCATTCATCAAGCGTTTAAAAATCCAAGACCATTGCTAATGAGATCAAAACTCCCAGTTTCTGCTTGGGGACATGCAATCTTACATGCAGCAGCACTTATTCACATCAGGCCTACTAGTTATCATCAATACTCCCCTTTACAATTGGTTTTTGGTCAGGAACCAAATATTTCCCATCTAAGGATATTTGGAAGTGCGGTATATGTCCCTATCGCTCCACCACAACGCACTAAGATGGGGCCTCAAAGAAGGTTGGGAATATATATTGACTATGAATCTCCATCCATAATAAAATATCTTGAGTCATTAACGAGAGATTTATTCACAGCTCGTTTTGCTTATTGCCATTTTGATGAATCTGTTTTCCCAACATTAGGGGGAGAAACTAAGCAGTTGGACACAAAAATTAGTTGGAATGAATTATCTTTATCTCATCTTGATCCTCGAACAAAACAATGTGAACTAGAAGTTCAAAAGATAATTCATTTGTAAAGCTTGGCAAACGAATTGCCAAATGTATTTACTGACCCAAAAGGAGTAACCAAATCATATGTTCCAGCTGCTAATACTCCAATAAATATTGATGTCCCCATTGGACAATCTAAAGTTGCAAATGAGTCTGAAGCCAAAATGAAGCGTGGCAGACCCATTGGTTCCAAAGATAAAAATCCTCGGAAAAGAAAAGACAATAAGAAAAAAGATGGTCGAACCGAGGATAGAGAGATTCCAGAAGAGTTTTTAGACATAAATAAAAATATTTTAGTTTCAGAAGAAACTCAGGTACCTGAAATTGTTGAAAATACAGAGATCTCAATAAATTATGTCACGGATGGAATACAATGGAACCGACATGAAATTGAAATTGATGATATTTTTGTATTTAAAATAGCGCTAGAAAGTATAAATGATGATGAGGATCAAGAACCAAAGTTGGTTAAAGAATGTACACAAAGAAATGATTGGCCAAAGTGGAAAGATGCAATAGAAGCAGAATTAAACTCGCTTGCAAAACGCGAAGTTTTCGGTCCTGTGGTCCACACACCTGAAGGCGTAAAGGCAGTTGGATACAAGTGGGTTTTTGTGCGGAAAAGAAATAAAAAAGATGAAATTGTTAGATACAAAGCACGACTTGTTGCTCAAGGTTTTTCACAAAGACCTGGTATTTATTTTGAACAAACATACTCACCTGTGGTGGATGCAACTACTTTTTGATACTTAATCAGTCTAGCAGTTCGTGAAAAGCTTGATTTACGCCTAATGAATGTTGTTACGGCATATTTGTATGGCTCACTTGAAAATGATATTTATATGAAACTCCCTGAAGGATTTCATTTGCCCGAAGCATATAAGTCAGGTTCACGAGATAATTATTCAATCAAATTGAATAAATCTCTTTATGGACTAAAGCAATCTGGGCGTATATGGTATAATCGTCTCAGTCAATACTTGTTGAAGAAGGGATATAAGAATGACCAAGTTTGTCCATGTATTTTTATGAAAAGATCTGGCAAAGAGTTTGTCATAATTGCTGTATATGTTGATGACATAAATATTATTGGAACTGTTGGAGAGCTTCCACAAGCTGTAGATTGCTTAAAAAGGGAATTTGAGATGAAGGATTTAGGAAAGACAAAGTTTTGTCTTGGATTACAACTTGAACATTTGAATGATGGAATTTTAATGCATCAAAAGGCTTATACAGCAAAGGTATTAAAACAGTTCTATATGGACAAATCACATCCATTGAGCACTCCAATGGTTGTAAGATCACTTGATGTGAACAAAGATCCTTTTAGACTCGAGAAAAATATGAAGAACTACTTGGTCCTGAAGTACCATATCTAAGTGCGATTGGGGCACTAATGTATCTTGCTAGTCATACACGACCTGATATAGCATTTGCTGTTAATTTACTAGCAAGATATAGTTCTTCACCTACAAGAAGACATTGGAATGGTGTTAAGCACATATTTCGTTACCTTAAAGGTACAATGGATATGGGCTTATTTTTCTCGAATGCGTCTAGGTCAGACTTGATTGGTTATGCAGATGCTAAATATAAGTCTGATCCCCATAAAGGTCATTTACAAACAGGATATTTGTTTACATATGATGGTACATCCATTTCATGGCGATCCACCAAACAAACTGTAGGATCCACATCTTCCAATCATGCGGAACTTTTAGCATTACATGAGGCGAGTCGGGAATGTGTTTGGTTGAGATCTGTGATTCAACATGTGCAAGAAGCTTGTGGCCTGTCTTCTAGAAAATTGACTCCTACGATCTTATACGAAGATAATGCCGCATGTATTTCCCAGATGAAAGAAGGTTATATCAAGGGAGATAGAACAAAACACATTTCACCGAAATTCTTTTATTCTCATGATCTCATAAAGGATGGTGAAATAAAGGTTGAGAAAATTCACTCATGTGAAAACTTAGCCGACCTCTTTACAAAGTCGTTGCCAACAAAAGTTTTTGAACCACTAGTACGAAAGATTGGACTTCATCGTCTTAGAAATGAAGGTCTAAATGAGGGGGAGGAATAAATATTGACTATACTCTTTTTCCCTTCGCTACGGTTTTTATCCCATTGGGTTTTTCCTGGCAAGGTTTTTAATGAGGCAGTACATAACAACATATTAAAAGAATGATGTACTCTTTTTCCTTCACTAAGGTTTTATCCCACTGGGTTTTTTTAGTAAGGTTTTAATGAGGCACATTCTGAAGTTATGGACATCCAAGGGGAAGTGTTATGAATAATATTTATGTGGATGTCCACCTTCCACCTTCCATCTTCTACCACACAAGGAATTCTATGAGTTTCTAAACTCCTCTTTTTAGTGCTATTGTAATGCCTATTTACATTGCCACTCAGGTTTGTTCTTTAGGCTACTCCATCTCATGCCTATAAATAGGACATGTTTGTAATGGCACAAAATGCAAGGAAATAAGATTCTCCCTTCACCCTACTATTATCTTCTCTATATTTCTCTTTTGTATTGTGTTATCTTAAATTTACATTAGTTTCTAACATTTTAGACATTGTGTACTATAGAATATGGTGTTTTCAAAATAAAAAATAAAATGTGATTTTTAAATAACCTAAATTATTTGAAAGTTTTAAAATAACATCTTATTTACTTTGAAGTTTTTAACTCAATTTACTTTTTTTTTTAACTTTATAAAATAGTATTAGTTTTTTTTAGAGATTGTGATTTGAAGAATACGATGTTTTTTTTTAAAATAAAAATTGACATGGCATTTTTAAATTATCCAAATTATTTGAAGTTTTTTCAAAACAATGTATTATTCATTTTGAATATTTTAACTAAATTTACATAATTTTTTATATATCTAAAATAACAATAGTTTTTTTAGACATCAACACTTTAAGAATATGATGTTTTTCAAAATACAAATGAATAGTGTGTTTTTAAATTACCTAAATGATTTAAAGCTTTTTGAATATAATGTATTATTCATTATGAAGTTTGTAACTCAATTTACATAACTTTTAATGTTTTTTAAATTGCAACAATTTTTTTAGAGATCCTAAACTATGCACTTAAAGAATACGATGTTTTTTAAAATAAAAAAAAAATTAAATTACCTAAATTTCTTAAAACTTTTTAAATGAAAATACCAACCTGCTCAATATATGATAATGCTCTTTTCTCATCTTTCCTTTCCCATAAATCAGACAAGGCTACAAAAACCTCCTGTATTAAAATAATATACTTTAAATTTTTATTCTTAAAATTTTGAAAAATATGTTATTTTTGTTTGCCTATAAGTCTATGAAAAGAGGATGACGTCCCATGTTCAAAACAACACTATTTATATGATTGGGTGCGATAATTTATAGCGATGAGAAATTGTTGAAAGAAACGAAAATAAATAAACCCTATTTTCTCAGAAACAATAACTTTTATTTATTATAATTATCATAATTTTATAAAATTATCTATTTTTTTTATTCACGTCAATAATAACTAGTAGCCAAAACAATAACTAGTAGCCAAAACACAAGTAATACATACAATCAGCAACCTTACTATTAATTATCCATTCAATATAATGAGTCCTACCCCATAGGTAATGCACTGTCATCAAATACTAGTTCATTCTGAAAAAGGAAAAAAATGGAATTACTACAAAATGGGCGATATATTTACACAAATTTATACAAATGCCACATATGTTTGCTATTATTTGCATCCAATCAAGTTGAAGCCCTTTAAGAATTGAGAGGAGAAAGAGAGTGAAGCTGCATTTCAAAAAACGAGCGCGTTGAAGCTCACAACAATGGAAGTTCCCAAGGATCAAATCGCTTCTCTTCTTGAACATGGCCTCAACAGTTCCGCTCAGATGCTCGTAATCTCTTTGTGTTCTTCCCCATCAAATTCGCACTTGAAAAATTGCTTCCACAACAAAAATTGTTTTTTTTTTTCTTTCTTTTTGATTCGGGGGTTGATGGTCTAATCCCAAGTTCGTGTTTTGAATAGGGTTGTTTTCTTGTTTCTTCACCTGCTGCGAATGCTGAATCCGCCCCACACCTCAAAACTGAGAGCTCGGTATATGCAAATTTCCTCTTTTTTTTTTCCTTCCCTTTTCCCCATTTCATAATTCCCAAGTTCTGCAATTTTCAATCTCCGAGGAGTTCAATGAAGTTTCTGTGTTGATTATTTCTTTATTTTTGTTTGCAGGTGCTACTTGGCGATTCTTTCTTCCGTGAAAGGGAGTATCGTAGAGCCATAGTAAGATACTGTGCCGTCTCTTTCTCCCTTTTGCATATGCAGTTAGAAACTATTGCTAATTGTTAATTTATGTTTTTAAATCTCTTATGAAATGGGTAAATCATTTCATTTCGGGGGAGTGGTGATTTTTGAAGTCTTGTTTATTATCGTCCATCTCTTATGTTGATGAACAGCACACCTACAAGCAAGCTTTACTATACTACAAGATGATTCCGAAACAGAATGTGGCATCTACTCGGAGTTCATTGTCATCAAACAGGTCGTCGTCTCCAAATTCTTGCAATGGATCAGTAATCAATGAGAATGAGGTGAACTGGTGTATTGTGTTTCTTTAGTCCATGATAGTTGGATTGATTTGATGTGCTTTTAAGGTTTAGTGTGTCCAGATTGTTTATGAGGTTCATTTTTCAATCACTTTAACAGGTGAAGTTCAAAATCGCATCATGTCACTGTTCTCTGAATGAGAATAAAGCAGCTCTAGTTGAGGTTTGTTTGTTCTTTAAATCTCTCCCTTCTACTGGCAATATTCATGAGAGTGCATTTCTGTTAACAGTTTTTCTGCAAAAGTTTTTAAAAAAATCACGTTGCTGTATTTTGAGTGGTGAAGGAATGAATTCTCTATTTATGGATGGATTAACAATGGAGATAATGAGCCTTAAATGACAATTTTATTTCTTTTTGTGTTACAGCCTACGCTTGTTTTAAATTCTCTTTCCTCATCAGTTGTTTTGTCACTTTCACATTACAGATGGAAGGAATTCCAAGCAAAGCTAGAAATTTACCAATGAATCTGTTATTAGGAAAGCTGTATCGAATTTCTAGACATAGCCGAGCTGCTGTTGCTATTTACAAAGAATGTCTAAGGTTTGTCAAGTAAACTCTCACACACCAAGTGAACCTTTGATATGGCTCCAGTAGGTTATCTTAAATGCTTTTATGGATTTAGTTTATGGAGAAACTATATATATGTGTGTGTTTGTGTGTGTGTGTATGTGTGTGTGTTGGTGGTGTGGGAGATATGGTTGGAGAAACTACATATATGTGTTGGCGGCGTGGCTTCTCTCTCTGTTATTTTATATCCTCACATTGCTTGTATATCATTTACAGTTTCGCATTTTATGAAGCTTCTTTCCATTTTCTGGATGCTTGGCTGCTTGCTTTCCTTTTAGGCAGAATTTTTTGTACATGTGCATCATTCAAATGAACTATTATTAATTTGCTTCTGGATTGTAAATTGGACTTCTTTGTTGATATCTTTTTGCCAGACATTGTCCTTATGCACTTGAGGCTATCACAGCTTTGTCAGAACTGGGATCTACTGCAAAGGACATCATTTCATTGTTTCCTCAGGTTTGTTGATGAAAGCAGAAAGGAATTCATGTAATTGAAGTTATATAGAGATTCAAACGCTTACCATATTCAAGATGATCCTTTAATTTGATAGGGTATTAGGTAGCCATTAAACTACCTTATCTCTTTCTCTGCTGTGTCCTGTCCTATATCCTATATCCTATATTGCTATAAAAGGAGGAGGATAAGGTTAACAAAACCACTCTCCTTAGGTGGCTTTTGGCTTCTCTCCTTTTACTAATTAGATTTACTAGGTTGTAAGAGATGGAACAGCTAGTCTAAAAACTTGAGCAAATTTAGGGTCCTATTTTCCTTCTATTTCAACAAAATGCTCTAGCCTCAGTTTGAAACCTATATATGTTTCAAATCCTGATGCCTTTATGGGGTGTTGGTTCTGAGTTACTGGCAGCTTAGTACTTGATGATCATGTCATCTGAATATCTTGACAAGCATTATGAAGATTCTTATGTGCATTTTAATGCTGTAAATTTGTTAATAACTATTTATCTTTTATTATGAATTTTTTTATATAACTTTTTAAAGTTGATCAATTCGTAAAGTTACATTTTAACAAATATTTGAATACCCTCCCAGAATATAATTGATGTGCAAACATTCAATTTCAGACTCCCAATAGAAGTGGTAGGACTCCATTTGATCATGCTGATTCAAGTCGTTGGCTTCAAGTAAGTTATACATAATAGTTATCCTTGCTTGTTTGTGTTCTTTGAACTGAAGTACTTGCTACTTAATAGATTTTTCCTTTTATGTTGTTAAGCCTCTTTAAATGGCATCATTCATAACTTGAAAAATATATATGCAACATGGAATCCTTGAGTAGCCAAAAAAATGACTGCTACTGTACTGAATGAACAAAGATTGATATATTACGGATTATTTAGATTGTTTGATGGTATATCTAGAGTATATTTCTGATTAACTTTTTCCTTTTTCTTTTACAGCGCTACGTTGAAGCTCAATGCTGCATTGCTTCAAATGACTACAAAGGTGAGATATATTTTATATGGAGTCATTTGATTCCATGCTTTTGAGCTGAAGGATATCACTAGACAAATATGTGTTCAGTGGGCATGTAGCCCTCGGGCCAATTTCTGTCACCCAATATTTGCAAAATGTTAAATCATGCAGTGAATTGTTTTATTTTTAATTCATTTTTATGCATTAGCTTCTTGTTCTTTTGTTTTGATCAAGCAATATATTTTTTCAGATTTGATTTCCATCTTAATGTGTGTCTGACATTCTGATACATCCATTGTTACCATGTTTTGAATGTTGACAGGTGGCTTGGAACTCTTTGCAGATCTTTTACAGCGTTTCCCTAATAATATACACTTATTACTTGAGATTGCAAAGGTTAGACTTGCTGCACTGATTTGGAACTTGTGTAATGTACACTTTCAATCAGGCTGAATATGCTTCTAGTTCTAAATTTTCCCTTTGAACTCTTTTGGAAAAGTTGGCTTTCTAAAGCTAGTGCTGTGACATGGATTTTGATCTTCTAGTGTGAGTAATTTACTTTAGAGAGAAAGTAAAACATCTCAACCAATAGTGAAGACAACAAAGGGAATAAATTTTACAGTTCCTTGATTTGTAATAATGCATGGGCAAGTAATATCAACTGTTGCTTCTTTCATTAATGGTTGGACTTTTACTTTCACCTCTAATGCTAGATCTCATTTTAGAGAAACCAAATCCATGACAGATAATTCTTACTATTCCATTGAGTTGACTGTTTGAAACTTTAAAATTTTAAGTTTTTTAAACTAAGTGATGCCCCTATGTTAAGGATTCCAGCTTTTCCCTCCCATTGCGAGGACCCCTTTGCCCTATTAACTGTTTTGCCCAAAAAAATTCCTTGTATTTATAGCTTACCTTGTAATTCTTATTTATGTAAAGGTTGAAGCTATTATTGGAAAGAATGAAGAAGCCATTATGAATTTTGAGAAGGTAATATGGAGTCATACCTTATTATGTTGATGTATTTGTCATTTTGTCTCTGCTTCCTGGTCTGCTGATTCACGTGTGTTAACTAAACTTGTAATTATATTGATAATTTGGTGATCACAGGCACGATCAATTGATCCATACGTCATAACATATATGGATGAGTATGCAATGCTTCTAAAGCTAAAGTCTGATTATTCAAAGCTGAACAAATTGGTGCATGATTTATTGAATATTGATCCATCAAGACCAGAGGTTTTTGTAGCCTTGTCTGTTTTATGGGAAAGGAAAGATGAGAAAAGAGCATTATCATATGCTGAGCAGGTTGGTATTTTCATTTAACACACGTTGGAGTGAATTATTTTACTATTATATAGTTTCTTACAATTGACTTATTATTTTGTATTTAGAGCATTCGGATTGATGAGAGGCACATACCGGGGTATATAATGAAGGTAATAAAATGGTATTGCGTCTGATCAAATGGGATCTATTTACTTTATTTGTGTTTGTAGAGGATGATGTCGTAAGTTTTGTGTATTTGACTAATCATGTTGAGTTCATGCAGGGAAATCTACTATTGACAATGAAACGGGCAGAAGCAGCTGTGTCTGCCTTCAGAGGAGCTCAAGAATTGAGACCTGATATTCGCTCATATCAAGGTTTGTTTTGTAATGAGAAAATTTTATGGTTGCATGACTTGTATCTCTTTCTGCAATGACATTCATGTTTTCTGCTGCTTTCAAAGTGCCAACGATGGAAATGCCAAAGTTACTGACTTTTATATGGATCTGATTCCAGGTCTGGTTCATACATATTTGGCTCTTAGTAAAATAAAAGAGGCTTTATATGCGTCAAGAGAGGCAATGAAAGCAATGCCTCAATCGGCAAAGGCCTTAAAATTAGTAGGTGATGTGCATGCCAGTAATTCTGGTGGCAGAGAAAAGGTAACTCTGTCAGCTTTTGAAAATAAAACCAGTAGACTACTGTCTTAACTTTGTTTCTTATGTGTGAAATGCATTCTTCATATAGGCGAAAAAATTCTACGAGTCTGCATTAAGGCTAGAACCTGGTTACCTTGGAGCTGCACTAGCTTTGGCTGAACTCCATGTTATCGAGGGCCGAAATGGAGATGCCGTGTCTCTGCTTGAGCGATATCTTAAAGACTGGGCTGATGATTCTCTTCATGTAAAACTTGCACAAGTTTTTGCCGCCACTAATATGCTGCAGGAGGCTTTGTCACATTATCAGGCTGCACTTAGGTTGATCTTTTATTTCAAACACATCTGTCACGGTGTAAATAGTGCATTTTTTCCCCTTTTTAAAAGATGTTGTTATAGAATAGTTTAGTTTGGCATCACTCTGAAGTCTTGACCATATGGTTCAAAATATCATAACAAATGTGGGGAAAGTAAGAGAGCATGTGCTATGTATTTTAGTTAAATGACACGGGTTTCGACCATGATTTTCCTTGGTACAAAAACTCGGCATTATCTATTCCCATCCTTTTATGTAGTCAAGTTCTTCACTGTTGCTGATCCGGTTCTTATTCTCATGGATATCCATGTGATGCATGCCATTGTATTCATGACTTCATTTATCTTCTAATCTGTCACCAAAATGGCAGGTTAAACCCCCAGAATGAAGCAGCAAAACGGGGATTAGAGCGTTTAGAGAAACAAATGAAGGTTTGTTCTTTTTATTTATTATTTACTTTTTTGAATAAGTAATTTGCTTAATTATATTTCTCTCAACTCTATGCTATTCTCACATTTCTTACTCTTCATTGATGGTGGATTATGTTATCTAAACTAGATGCATGTCTAGTCCAAATATATAATTTGATTGATGTGGGTAATACATTGAGAAGTTTGTGATTTTGTATCCATTGTAGGGAGTGGACCCTGATGCACCTGAAGAAGATGAAGACAACGATGTTGAAGATGCGGATGGAGACCAGGACGAGACAGAACTTCTGTGAGTATCAGAGTCCAAAGGAAGTTTGTTATGATGTGAAAAGTACCCCTGAAAATAGATTATTGATGTTGAGAGGACATTGGCAGTAGGGTGGAAAAAATTTTCTACTACCTGCCCTTCTGTTTATCTTGCTACACCAAGAGAGTTCACATGAGAAAGCAAATACTTCCTTTATTGCCAACTTTTGCATCTGGTGGTCAAACTCTAGCTGTATATATATGCAATGTATGGATTAGATCGCGAAATTCTGTGTCCTCAACGAGTGGGAGGGATCGGATTTTGGCCAGAGGGTTAGGTTCCAGATTTCCAGTTGGTAAGGCCAAAGATGTCTCAGCTGGAAGCTTGTAAAATGTAAAATCATTTCTGTTCTGCCTTGGTTTTATTTTTGTAAAAGCTACCATATGTTTGGTCATAAGTTTAGCTGAAGTGAAAATTATTGACAGACTTCTCTCATTTCGTGTAACCAAGTAAAACAATTCTTCATTTGTTGTTTGGGTTAATTATACATTTTGTTTTATCTTTGAAATATAGTCAATTTTATTTTCAGCTTTAACAGGAAAACAAAACATCATTGGATGGTGTTACACTTGCATGGATATGTAGTATATAGGGTGGAAATGAGCCGTGCCGCAGAGAATTTAAAATTTAGTCATGGCTTACGAAAAAATAGAAGGTTAAAGTTTAATTTATTTATTTAAATGAGCCAAATTATAAGCTTGAACTTGACTTGATAAAGAAAAAAAAAAATTTGAACTTAGCTTGTTAGACTTATTTATTTAATTACTTGTTAGACTTATTTATTTAATTACTTGTTTACGAATGATTCCTCTTAATTTAAGTTTATTAATTCTATATTTAATAAATAATGTAATATTCTAATTTTTTAAGTTAAAAAATTTACATATATAGTACTTATTAATTAATATAAAGAAATAAAGATTATAACTTTTTTATATTAGCTTATTATTACTATTTTATATATGTATATCTTCTCATTTTTCACGTATAATTTTACGTTTGAGCTCTTCACGAGTTCTTAATGTCAAAATTATAAAGTTTGAGTTTGTCTCATTAAAATATTGAAATTTAATTTAACCTTTGAACTCGTTTATTTAGTTAAATAAACAAATTTTAGTAAGTATTTAACGAGTCAAATCTAAATATTTCACAAATAATTAGGTTGTTTTTTATCCATTTCAGTACATGTCTTTTTCTCTTACCTAATATGTGAATATCTGTTTATTTATAATAATTGAATTAGTGTTCTAATGAAGGTCTAGTCATTCAACGTTGAAGATGCTATGTACAATTTGCTAACTATTGTTCTTGTAACTTTTTTTTTTTCCTACAGAAGTAACAGAACATGAAAAAGATAGATAATAAAGGAGCATTATTTAATTAGGAGTGGCAGCCATCACACCATTCTCAATCTACATCACACATTTTTTTTTTTTAAATTTGTCCTTGATCCGAAAAATAATTTCTAGGTACAACCGGATAATAATTTCTGGGTGAATTCGGATAAAAATTTTCGGTTGATGTGGAAATGCAGGATTTGGTATCCATCCAGATAATAATGTTTGGTCCCAACCGGATAATAAAATTTGGTTCCAACCGGATTCTCAAATCCGATTAGAACAAAATCAGTATAATCAGCGTTTTTCTAAAAGTTTAACTCTCATATGAATAATCAAATCTAGAATCACCCGGATAATAATTTCCGGTTGAAACCGGAAATTATTGTCCGGTTTTACCCGAAAATTATTTTCCGGATCGAAAGTAAATTTGAAAAAAAAAAAGTAAACTTATATTATACTTTGAAATAAATGTGGTAGTAATAGTATCACCCTTTAATTAGTCCGTAAGACCATTTAAATAACAAAATCCAGCAAGTTATGCGTGCACTTTTTTCCCTATCAAGAATAATTGTCATTTGCATTCTAATTAGCATCCAAACTTATGACACTTGTATAGATTATATTGTCAGTGAATATACCAGTTCGAAGATAAAATATATACTTGTCCGATCTATCTTGACTCTTGAGATGAATTTATGAAAAAAATAATTTTGTTCAAGGTGAGAAGTTGACTTTAGAAAATTCATGTGGTTTACTTTTTTTCATTTGTAAAAGAAGGCTATGACAAATTTTATCACTAGCTTGTCAATTTTTCCTGTCTATCATAAAGAATAACATCAACTGGATTACATATTTTTTGAATAAAAAAAAAGTTGGATTACATATTCTTTCTTATCGTTTTATTGTTTAGTGCATCTTTAACTCACGCTCTGTTAATTTTTCTGTATTCTGACTTTTCTCTAACTCCATTATGTAACTATTTGATGATTTGACAAAGGAACCATGTTACACACGTGGCATTTACTGATAGCAGTAACTTCATTCCATATGTATATGTGCATTTGTTCTCATCAACTAACTGAAAGAACAAGACATGCTTTGTAGCTTTTATGTCCAATTAATTATCTAATGAATTATGAATTTTGTCTATAGTATGTCACTTCATTAAGACAGACTTGGTTTTGCTACTTTAAGGAGATTGTAATGCATTATTCTCTTAACCAAATTAGCAACTACCATAATGCAACCAAATACTACTAGCTGATAAAAAAAACAAATAATAGTTAATTATCTTTTTATTAATGTATAGTTAGTTCAAGTGATATATATTTCATTCTTCGATAAATCTTGAGTTTGAGTTTCATAAATAGAAAGAACTCTTTTAAGAGAGTCGGCCAAAAATGGCTTGTTATAAAAGATATTTATTATCAAAAAAAAATATTAATTATCCTTTTACGTAGCGTTTGAGAAATAAAAAATTTAAAACCATTTAGATGTGTTTCAATAGAGTAATTAACTCTGTTGATGGTACAAAACCCAGCTAAAGAGAATACATGTATGTTAATTTCTTTCTTTTACTTAGGAAAAGAAAAATAGGGATTGGAGGAGGATTTTGGTTTTTCTTCACATATGTGCTTGTTTAACTAATGTTTACTCAATGTGAAACTATTTTTATGGAAAATAAAAAATTATTGCTTCTATTAAATCTAAGATAAATGATATTTAGTGTCCTAAGAGCACTATTTAAGGAGCCAAATATAGTAAAAAGGTGTTGGAAAATTTAACTTTTTATATTTCCGAGAGACGAAACAATGTGCACTTATGATTGTTTTTCTATCTGTAGTAACCTTATCTAGTGCCATACCCTTAAGACACTGTATATCAAGACCCTAAATCTAATTAAGATTTGTATCTAATCATTATTGTTTATATGTCATTATAATACGAGTTTTATTGGTCCGAAAGAAAGTTCAATTTATTTTCCTTCCTCTTTGTTCTATATTGGGTAGATTTTTTTTCATCTTAATTCCACTAAGCTTATTTGAATTTTGTTTTGTGAAAATGCTAATAAATTAACTTTATCTATGGTCTTATGACTCGTCCTAGACCAAGATAAAGAATAAGAGTTTTGTTAAACCTTCAATAGTCAATATAAAACTTTTAAATCTCCATCATAAAAGATGTTGATAAATTAAACCACTATAAAATTGACATGATGCTTTAATTAAACATAATGTTGAACTTATCAAAAACAAACTTCATATAATCTGCAACTCCATCCAATTTATTATAATCATCAAAAACACAACACTACATTCCATACCAAAACAAGGCTAAATTACCTTGATTAGTCAAGTTAATTAGCCTCATTATTACAAATTAGTAGCACAAATTCTACACTAATATACATGATATATGATCTTATACCATATCCGGGCACTATATATAACCTCATCATTAAACACATAACCAAACATATTTATAAGTGTGCGTTTACTTTTTAGTTGATCAATGTAGCTTCCATTTCAGAATAGGTATATGATTTGCATTGTTTGAACACAAATTTCTGTCACGTTCAACATAACTAACACTTTTTACTTTTATCTTGAGTCAACGCTAAAACAAACGCACACTTATGTTTGATGAGAAGTTTTGTTTTTTTATGTGATTTCAAACCCAAAGGGCTCCTGCTCTTCTAAGCATAGGGATCAAGGAACGTTGTAAATGAAGGCTCATAACTTGATTAGCTCCACCAACAAGTTCACCACCAATGAAAACAGCAGGAACAGAGGGGCTACACCCTAACCTTGAAAGAGCTTGTTCAATGTCCCTCCCTCTTGGAATCTCATCAAGTTCATGAACACTTGGATTCACACCAAATTCATTGAAAAGGGTTTTGATAGAATGACACATGCAGCAGGAACTCCTGCTGAAAATCACCACTGGTCTTTCTGATGCCAATTCTGTTACTCTCTCCATTGTTATATATATATGATGCTAATTAAGTATACTAATTGAATGTATGTGCTCTCAAAAGGGTACTCAAAAATATAGAAAACAATGCCAAATTGTGGGGGGGAAAAGAAATAAGCTAATTTGGGGATTTTGGTGTGAGATGTGTTTGAGGTTAGAGCCAATTGGAGTTTGCTTATATAGGGATTTGAGGGAGGTACGGTTGCTTTGGTGGATTTGCCTTTTTTTTTTCTTTTTTTAAAAAAAAATGATTTTAGCCGCAAGATGGTGTTCCAGTCCAACGCAAGAAAAGACTCTAAACTGAAAAGACACATGTAAAAAAATTTACATTTAACTCACCTTAAGAAAAAAAAGGAGGATTCGAATATGTAACCTATCAGAAGAGTAGATTTATATCATAGATTGATTAACATTATTGACTAATAAATAACCTTAAAAATTGAAAAGAACTTATATTTATTTAAATGAGAGTTCAAATTTATGATATATCAATTGAGTAAGAATTTAAATTTATAACCTAGTTGTCTAATATGAGATTTTGTCATGATTCACATTGCAAGGAAAGGTCCGTAACAATGAGAAAGATAAGAGTGGGAGAGGAAAAAGGTAGGAGAATGTTCCATTAGATATTTGGATGGATTTGTAGATTTTGTTTGGTCATGTGTTTGATAGTGATTGATCCAAGTTTTCTCTTTTCAGTCTAACGAATCCAAATCATATAACTAAGCATGCACGGAAATAAATCCTTTGTACGGCTTCAACAAAAAAAAAAAAACACACTAATTGTACATATCCTTCATAATTGATTCTTTTGCTTTTGATCATGCCATTATTCTTCTTCTCGAGCATGCGTTTATTTTAAGGTTTAAAAAAATTATTTTAAGGAATGTATTTGAGAATGTGAGATTCTCATATTTGTTTCAAGTTTTAATTTAATATTTTACTTTTAACTATTATTTTTTTATTTTTTTTTTTTTGGATTTTTCATTTGAAATTTAAAAAGAATTCTGAGTTATGTTAATTTTATCGAACACTCTCTTATAAAATGTTCAAAAATACATATTTTTAAAAATATGCAAATTATCAAAAGTAAGGTGACTGAGAATATTTTTTATTCCTCGAAGCTAACGTCTTCTAAGTTGTCAATGTTAGGTATCTAATTCATTATTTATATATATATAATTACATTACATTGTTGTCCTTTTACTAGTTATTTTTTACTTTTTTATAGATTAAATAATTCAAATAAATAAATAATATTATATGCAATAAAAATATTTTTATATTATTACATGTAACATTATTATAAATCAAATAGATTTTAAATTTTATTGAAATTTTTTCAAAAGATTCCTAAGAACAAAAAGTAATTAAAACCCAAATAACTTGCTTAAAATGTCTGGGAATAAACATTATTGAAAAAATATTCCTGGCAATAAGATATCCCAGAATGTATTTTCAAATCTTGAAACAAACGCCCCCTTAATACAAGAAATTGTTGAACAATAATCTTCATGTGTTCTTCCTTTTTTTTCCTTCTTGATTGCATATGTGATATTTTTTTTAAGGAATAATTATACCAATAACTCTTAAATTTACTTTGATTATATTTATTATATTTATTATCTCTTAGTTTTTTAAATTACACTTATTTTCTAAAAATGGTTAAGTATAATGAAATTTCAAAGAATAAGTATAATAAAGTTTTAAACTTTAAGAGAGTTTGTGATTTTTTAAAAATAATGAGAAATAAGTATAATAAACGTAAATCTTAGGAAAAGTTAGCGTAATTATCCTTTTCTTTTTTAAATAAGCCAAATGCAGTCATAAGGGTTGAGGGACTACTGCTTAATTTGTGTTTGGATTGTTTATTTTAAAGAAATAATTACTTATTTTTATAAATAAACTATGTGAGAAAACTTTAAAAAATAAACAATTATTTCACTAAAAATAAAGTCTTTTCAAATAAATTTTCAAAATTTTATTTTTTAGCCATCAAACCAACATATCAGATCGAATACAATAAATCTTTAACTTGGTAAATGATTAAGTAGTAAGTGAATAAAATAGGCGTTACATACTTACATGTGGGAGGAGCCAATGCATTGAATTAATTAATAAGCCAATACTTAATCTAATTAATTTAATTTGCAAGACATTGGATAAAGTTATGATGAGTGACTAGTATATGTTTAGTAGTTATCTATGCGCTGTTATAACTTTTTTTTATTAATGGGGCCTTATTATATATTATGCCTTATCTATAGCATCTGATATGCTCCATTTGGAAGAAAAAAAAGGTGAATTTATCCTATTGGGACCTCTTTTTCTCTATTTAAGATTCGCATCAAATTCTAGAAAGGGAAATATGAGTTTAGTGTAGGATGACTGGAAATTCTACCAAAAAATGTTTTTATTTTTTATTTTAAAAAAGAAATTATGACAGTGTGTGTTTTTGTCCTATATATAATTATATATTATACTCATATGTTATACTACCTTCGGTCGTTTTTTATAAGAAACATTGGATATATTTTACACATTCTAATAAAACATAATAAGTAATGTTCTTTTCAATTAATGATGAGAAAAATTACTAAAATATTTATGCAGTTAATGCAGTATGAAAAATTGTGAGGACTCATAATAAATCGAACATAACAAAATATTTTTACTTTTCTTAACAATTAATACGCCTAAAAAACTTACAATGTCTCTTATAAAAATGACCAAGAAAAATTCTTTTTTTTGTTTCTTATAAAAAAGACCAGAGATAGTATTTACATACTACCATTTTTTATTATTTTATTGATTTTATAATAAAATATTAATTAATACTCTAATTAAATATAAAAATAAAATTAATAAAAATATAGTTAATGCTATCTAAAAAATTTGTAAAAACATGCATGAATGGAGTATTAATTAACCGTATAGTCGTCTACAACTTTTTGAATCCAATGGATAGAAAAGGAATTAAGTTGAATTAAGCTAATAATCAATAGTCAACCAATATTTTTGGTTGCATTTAATTTCTAACTATTTATCTTATCTTAATTAATAATTGCGGCAAAACAAATTCTGGGAGAGGTTGTATAATTGACAGTACAGTGTCCACCTTATAGAGTTCTATAGAAAAATTTTAATGTAGAATGCGATTCGCAATCACAATCTAACGTGATTTCGATAATTATAAAGCAGACGTATACTTTAGTAGAGAAGACAAAGTACGTACGAAAGAGGAAATCAAACGAAAATGGTGGGGTAGAGAATGTTGGGTTTATATGCTGGAAAACAAAAAGAAAGAAAAAAATGCAATGACGGATCCTGGCATCACAAAATTAAAGTTGTTGAAGTACATAAACTGTACAATTTGCGTAGAGCCTTTTAACAATAAATAATAAATAATTTATTTGATATATATCATCATATACTTATTCTTCCTCTCAAGAGAAAAAGAAAAAAAGGAAAGGGAAAGGAGAACCATAAATAAGTGAATAATGTCATTTGCCTTTTTTCTATTGCTTTTAAAGATATATACGAGACACACAGAACAGAATCCTTTTGCCTTTCATGCAGTATCCAAAACCACAATTCTAAACCAAATATATATTCTCTTCCTATTTAAAAAATATAAATAAAAATTTGTTCAACGCTGCTTGATATTGCTGAATTTATATGTGTATCAAAATATATATTCTGACTAGTCAATAAAGTTTGACACAATTAATAAAATTAACTGTTCAATTTTATAAGTATATTAATTAATATTGACAAGGGTTCGAATTCTTATTGTACGTATAAAAAATATTAATAAATTTTTATTTTAAAAGAATTAATCTTTGATAATTGTGGGGTTGTCAATATTTATTTATTCCCTTAATATACTCTGAGATTTCATTGAGATGACTTGCCTACGATTCTCACAAGCATTATAATTTGTCTTCTTTTAATTATGGCAGAGCAAATTGTGTCTCTCTGCATTGATATAACCCACGGTTAATAAGTAATGTAATTCCTTTAATTTTAACATAGTCACATTGGCACTTCGAAAAAAAAAAAAAAACACAACAACTTAGTCACATAGGTTAATTTTGACTCTTTCAAAAAGGCTTTATATATATACACACGGTTAATAATTTTTTTTGTTTTTAAAAAAAATGATAAGAATGAGAAGCACCTTTAATATTATTAGGGCATAAATTAAACTTAACCTAAAAGATTATTATACAGATTTAAATCGCAAATAGTTTTACGGTGAATATGTAACAATTGAATCATAATTATACTTTGTTTTTCTCTAAATCATAATCATAATTAATGAATACTATCTCATGATTGTATTATCGGACTTCGTATGTTTGCCAAAAATCTTACTTAAATTTTGTGTATTTGTCTTTTCTTATAGGAAGATTAAACAAATCACAAACCAATATTACTTCAAAAACGCCGAATGCATGCCACCCAACACTAATGTATTTTATATGTTAATCCCTTTTTATTGTATTTAATTTACTTGTTAATCACTCTTTTAATGAACACTGCCCCTTGTCTTCAAGGCCATTTATATATACATCATAAAAGAAATTACACTTGCCACCATCCTCCTTCCATTTCTTGTCATGAAATACTCAAACTCTCATCACCCCTAATTTCGAATTTTTGTAAAAAGTCCACTCCCATGAAGTTTCCAAAAAGGCCCTTCGAAGAAAAAATTATTTTTTTCTGGAAAGATTATATTTTTAATAAGCTTATTTGGTAATATTTTCGAAATGTCCTCTTTCGAAGAAAAAAAATTCCAAAAGCAGTCATTCTAGGAGAAAATTGAATTTTTTAGCACAATTATATTTTCAAAAAAAACCTTGCCTAATGATATTTTTGAAAGGTCATCTTCTAAAAATATCATTTTTTAATTATAAAAATATTAAAAAAAAATGGTGACGAGCATAGTTTAGGGTGGTGGCCCTATAATTTCCCTGTCTTCAACTCACGGTCAAGTCTGTCTTTTTTTTCTTTCTTTCAAGATGAAGCCATTTTTTGTAGGCATCACAGTTGAGAAAAAGAAGTAAAATGGATCGTCAATAGTTGGATATATGGCCCATCACCTGTGCAGGTTTAGATTGAAAAAAATAAAATAAAATCAATTAGTTTAAGGGATTTACATAACAGAACTCGGAGTGCTCCTACTTGAGAATAATACTATTATTTTTGTACAGTAGTGTCCAAGATAAAATAGTAAAAATGAAAAATAAATTATCCTTAATTTTTTAGATAGTAGCATTTAAAAACATATTTTCAGATACTATTATTTAAAAATAGATAATACTTTTTCTTAAATAGGGTGGTGCGAATTCTTGTACAGGTTAATCTTGAACAAAAACAAAATAGAGCCAGTATATATGTATCTTTTGGCAAGGAATAGAATCTCTATTTATTGTTTAATCTACGAATTGGTAGATCAATTCATTTGCTTATATGAAAACAGTAATGCTATACGTATCTTTCCGTGTAAAAGTAGCTTGTTAAGATATAGCATTAATGTTTAAAAATTTTAATTTTCTCTTATTTTAAAATTATTTCGAACTGAACCAATTTATGTACACTGGTTCACCCAAATTTTATTTTGATGTGCTCTCTGAAATTCTCAGCGTAGTTGGGCTAAGGGAGGTAGTCTCCAAATCCAGAAATAAATGATGGTATTTATTATCTCAAAAGAAAAAAAAAAGAGTATTAACTCTGTCAGTCCATTTGTTTCGGTGCTATTTTCATATATAAAAAGATACTAATTATGCAATTTAATTTTTTATTATACTTTAGCTGAATTTAGCCCATATAAACTATAAAGTGAGAGTACTGTAAAGTAATGTAATAAAGTAAAATGTATTTATCGTTGATTTAAATTACAATATTTTATAACTTCAACTCATTTTGAATAATTGGTGAATACACTCTTACCTTCGCACTTTATAATTTAGGGATGGTAAAATAGGCAAGTCTTGCCCGTTTAGCCCACCAAAAAAATGGGCCGTCCTCTTATGATTGTACATGCTCATTTTTTTAGCCTAGCCCATTTTGTGTTTGGCCTGTTGGGCTGCGGATTGACCTTGTATAGCCTGCCAGAAATTTAAAAATATATATTTATATATATAAAAAAAGAATTTTCATAAAAAAATATAATTTTTAATTGTATTTATTTTATTTTGAATCTTTTAACATAAATAAAAATATTTTTTTATAAAAAAAAAGAAAATAGGCTAGCGGGCTAGGTAGGGCGAGCTAAGTGGGGGTATCGAGTTCTAATATTCAAGTTGGCTCGTCAATTTAAGACTAGTTAGAGGGTCGGTCAGGCGGACCAAGTCCGTTTTGCCACCCTATATACATTCATTCACTTTAAAAAAATCAAATATCTTTTAATTAAAGTATTCTCATTTATTATTTTCTAGACTTACATTAAATAAGACATAAATAAAAAAAAATTAAGTAAGTCATGAAAATGTAAAATAACAAAACTTATGGGACAAGATTTTAAAGTATATTTTAACAAGTGTCTAAGAACTATCTCCAATATGAATACTTAACTATACTTATTTCTTATCATTTAAGTATTTTTGTTAAGCACCAATATCCTATTAAAATATGCTGAGATTGGACAAGACATAAGCAAAAGTGCTTCATCAAGCATCCGGATCCGGATCTCAGAGAGATTTTGCAAAATATGGTAAGGTCAGTAATTAACCAAACCAACAAATTTAATCAAGTAGACTTGTATAAGAGTATTGAGTTCTTAGTATTAGAGTGCAAGATATGTTTAAATTGAAAGTGTAGTATGTAACCACTTAAAATTTATTTAATATTTGACCAAAAAATATTATTTAATAGAGTATTGTTATTATTACTCTTTGTTACTCTTATTTAAATATATATTTTAATATTAATTAAATATTAGTTTTTTATTTTTTATAAAAAATATATTTTAAATTAAAAAAAAACTTAAAAAATAGTGACAATAGAAAAAAAAAATTGCAAACAGTATCTATCACCCTATTTAATATTTAATATTGCTAAGCACTTTTAAACACTCAAAACATAGAAGATGTTCTAACTCTATGTTTAAATGTAGCAACTATGCAAAATTTTAAGTGATTTAAAATTTAAAAGAATTTTGAAAATATCTTTTATTTAGGTAAAATAATAAATTCTTACTTTAAACCTGAATACAATTGTTTATCAAAATAGTTCAATTCATTCTAAATATTTTAAATCTCACAAATTAAATTTTTCTCTTAAGTTTCTTTATATAGACGTAGGGTAAGACGTAGGGTAAGGATACTTATACAAGACTCATTTCCTATTTCACATGGGTTTATATTTTGTTCTTTGAACATACCGCTGTATAACTCATAATCACACCCCAAGAAAAGGAATGTGGCCCTTTGAATTGTCATGTTTGTTCAATAATTCCTTTTCAATATGATGAGTCACTACAAACAAAATTCACTACTAAAAATTAAGATTTTAACTACGGGTATTTACCATCGGTTGCTGAAACTGTAGATAAGGTTGAATGTTTTTACGCCTAAAAATACCGTAGTCAAATGTATGACATTAGCTACAGTTTTGTGGAAACAATAGACAATTCTCAACAGTTTTAGAGAGACCGTAGCCAATTCCTAAAAAAACATCTAAAATACTCTCTAACACTCCCTTGTGAGTGCCAAATAAAATACATTTCCTCACTCTCTCGGCACCCTCTCATCACTCGCACGAAAACACTCTCCTGAAGATCATCAGCAGCTCAATTGCAAAGTCCATTTCTTCCCAAAACTTCAGCGCGCGATTACAAGCTTCACGGATTCTTCTTCATTTTAGCACAATTCTCCTCCATTTCATCGCTCACCACTTTATCTTTTCTCTCTTGTGCACGCGAAGTGATTCTCGCATAAATTTCCCTCTCAAATTTCTTGCATTAGTGTTAATCGCATCAATTTCTCAAATCTCTTCAAATTTTTAGTCTCGATCTTGCATCTACGTAGTGTTCATGGCTTCAATTGCCTTCCTTCGCTGTTAATCTCGCCTTACAGTGTTGATTTCTTTTGATTCACTTTGTAATTAGATTAATCTCGCTCAATCAAGTTAATATCTCACTTGATTTGTGTTAATTTCTAGGGTTTGTGACCGGACTGCGGTTGTTCTTGCTTTAGAGGTACGTTCTCGACTCTCCTCCATCCCGATGCTTTCTCTTCTCTCTTGACCTTATGATTCATCTCATTTGAGGTGTCTGCTGCTTTGAAATTTTAGCTGCTAATTTCCCTGTTAAATTTCATGGTCAGCAGTTACAATTTGATATTTGGTAGTTCAATTGAAAGAAACCTTTGCCAAAAATGGATGCATATTGTATTTTGTGATCATTCAACGTTAATTGAAGCTGTCAACTTTGAAGATTTTGAAGTAGGAAAGCTATGAATAGCCCTTTATAACTTGGGTGCTGAAATTAAGAGAATAACAAAAAAGTGTTCGATAAAAAAAAACTTCGATTTAATTGTTTTTGGCTTTTAATATGCGATTGTGGTGTCTTGCTAGTCTCTTGTTGGATAGTCATAGCTTATTCATGCTCATACTATAGAGTACATTGGTAGCTTTATGTTGGGGACTGGAGAAAAAACAGACATAGCAATTATGAATGTTTTGGAATTTTGGTTAAAATTTTGAAAGACAAGAATGAATTGGTGAATCTTCGAGTTAGACAAACCTGAAACACAGTGTGCAGTATTAATTAGTGTAAGCTGAACATACAATGTGGCCAGAGCAGTAATACTAATACTCAAAGATGTATGTTATCATTGCTTGAGACAATTCATATATTAGCAGTGACATAAAAAAAGAAGAAAATAAAATGTGAGGATACGATAATGTTGCTGTCACCTTATTTTACTAGTTTAACACCACATCTTTTCTAATGACATAATCTCATTGTGATTGTGTCTTATTATATCTTATTTTCTGTTCGTTCTCCTTGTCCTTTTCATATGTTTAAGTTTAAACCATCTTCCTTTCATCATTAGTGGCATTATGATTGGTTTCGCTAAGTCTTAACAAATTAAATTATTCATTGATTTTATGTTGATCTGCTGAATTGCAGAACATCTAAAGGACTGATGGTCGACTTGCGGATCTAATTCGAATAATTTCTACCTTTAGCATGGTTTTAATGAAGCTTGACTTGCATCAGGTTTGATTTAAAAGTTTTCTACTAACTTTGTTTGCATAATCAGTTGTGGCCTGAAACTAGCAGTGTGACAGGAATCTGGTAGACATGCTGAAACAATTGATGCAATTACACGACATTGGAATTTGGGTACATACAGTGAATGGGATGCAATTACACGCAGTAACTTTGTTATTATTATTATTATTATTATTAATGTTATTATTATTATTATTATTATTATTATTATTATTATTATTAATATTATTATTATTAGGAGTACAAGCTAACCAACTCTTTGCTTCTAAGTTCTAAGTTGGTGGTCTAAGCTTAGCTTCGGTTTGTTTCAACCATTTTTGTGGACAAATCCTTTCTATACCGTACTTGATGATGCAGTCACTAGTTTGGTTCTATTTCTATCTATAACATAATAAATTAATTCTCTTAGCACTAATTTGGGGAAAGGTGAGAGAAGCAAGAAGCATATAATTTCAACTGCTACCTACTTTGCTCAAGGCTATCCTTTAACTGTTGTATATAATTTTTTGATACCTTTTACATTGCTTAAACTGAATGAGAAGCCTCTTTGTGAGAACAGGGACACTATGTGAGAGAGCAGTCTGGCAAAGTTTCAGTTACAGAATTGGAGCATGCTGTTAATGAAATACTCTCTGCTGTTGGTATCAATATGGTTGAAGAGAAGCGGACTCTTCAAAGAACAATAAATTGGCAAGAAAATCTAAGAGAATCTCAGGCAGCACTTCTGTTAGTGCAAGTTGGTGTTTTTTTCAATTTTTGATACAATAATTTATGAGGGATCTATGTGTTTCAAATAGGGACATGGATTGCATCTTTAAGTATTGGTTCTTCCTGGAATAAAGAAAACTTTCTCACGGCTCCACCATTTCTTTTACACCCTGTATAGATCTTAATATTTGTTTTTATATACCTCTAGTTGTGAAGTGAAGTACCACTTTTTTTAATTGATTTGTATTGAAAGATCTATAGAAGACAGGTACACTAACCTACTGACGTTTGATTCTTAGAACCTCTATCTATTCAGATAAAAAACTTAGTCAGTACTCTTTGTACTTTTACTATACTTGTTATATGAGATTGGGTTTTTCAGTCTACCTTTGATTTCTAGATGTCAATTATCCTTATAATATTTACTTATTGAAAGTGAAAACATACATTAGATGTTGTGAAATATGAACTTCTGTTAAATTCTTAGAACTTCTGATTTTGCTAATTCTTAAATTCATGTATACTTCTGTCTGGGCAAAATCAATTTTCTTTTCAACTGATATTATTTATACTTATTTCTTGCTCAATCTAGTTGTTCATCTTTAGAGACATTAACATGTATCATGCTCATCGAAAAAGCTTTAATTAAAGCATATAACTTCTCTAGTAATTTCTTCCCCCTTAGAAATATATTGACTAGGATTCTTCAATAAAAAAGAAATATATCGACTAGGATTCACTGATTCTAAAGCTACAAACTATGCTCCTAAGACTTTTTTTTATTCTCCTAATTGACATTGGTTATATTTCCATCAACTGAACATAAAGTTTTGATGGTAGATTTGGTAGAATATCAGGAAGTAACCAATGATGATGCTCTAGAGAAGACCCCTCAATATACCACTATTTACGTTGGCAATATTGTTCCAAAGGCAAGCATTAGTATTGTTTTTACTTTAGTAGTTCTTAAATCTTCATATCTATCTTGAAGTAACCAAAAAAAATCTGTGTTTTAATAGTGATTTAAGCTATGGATCTTTCTTGCCTTAACATCTTTTGAGTATAAATAACTGTTAATAATTACTCAAAAACCGGTTTATTCTAATTTCCTCCTTGCTAGTTTGGTTATGTTTTCAGTGACTCCGGTGTTTTTTTTTTTCTGGTTCCTTGAGTTGGGGTGAGTGGCTTGGGTTGCTATTGTAACAAAGAGGAAAAAATAGAAGTCTCAGCAGAGCGTGAGAAGAGGGTTGCGATGGTGAGGAAGGGGGAAAACACATGGTGAGTGAAAACAGAGCTGCTGAAGATTGTAAGTGCCTTGAAAAGTTGCTGAAGATTGCTTGCCTCCCCCGGTAATTGAGTTGTGATTATTTCCTTTCCCTTGTCAAAATGATCATATTAGTCTTTTACTGACTTTTTTATTTTATTTGACTTAATGTTGATTGATATGCTACATTCAAGGCTGATCTTAAAAGTTTTGAAATGTGGTGATCTTATCTAATTTGAAAGTTTGCCTTATATCACTACTAAAAAACATGTTTATAACCACGGTTAGTTAACGTCAGTTACATAAACTGTAGTTAAGTTTGCGTTTAACTACAGTCAACAACTATAGTAGCTAAATTAAATGCATTCACTACAGTTCCCTTTAAACAATGGATAATTCTCTACAGTTGTGCCCAAACCGTAGTCAAACCAAAAATAAATTCTCCAAATTAATCACTCCTTTGGACCTTCAAACCAAAAATAACCCACTTCTCTCATCTCTTGTCAAATCCACTATCGCACACTGTTACCTTATTCTCGAATTTCATTCCTCGCTCTCGATCAAATACGCATCTCCGCGACGTCGATTTCATATCTCTGATTGTCTCCAAATTCCTCTTCCCTCGTCTCGCACTGCAAGTATGGCCGGCATCAAACGTACATCTATGGTTTTGATTTATGGTTTTGTATTTCAGCTAGCTTGCTGTCTGATCTGTCAATACTTGTGTCTTTTTGGATTGGTTCCTCTTCCTTATGGGATGTATGCTATATATATAGCTCGAGAGATTTCCCTTTTTTTTTCATTTTCATTCTCTGTTTGTGGTTCGAATGGTTTTGACTGTGATTTTGTTTAGGGTTTTACTAGGATTTTATTCTTCTCTTAATTTTTAGGTTTTCCTTTCACAATTTGGCATGAAATCACTTAACTGTTCCAATGTTTGTATAACTTGGGCAGTGATTCAGGCATTCTGATCATTGTACCAGGGGACCTACTTTTTTCAAAATCAGAAAATTCAGTATGATTTAGGGATTTGTATGATTCATAGCATTGATTCTACCTTTTGATTTGCTTTAGGGATGAAACTACCTTGATTACATTAGTAAGCAATGTCCATGAGTTTCTTGTTTAAGAGATTTGTGCTTTTGACAATTAGCTATTATGAAGTTTCATAATTGGCAGTGTATCCAAACTACATTTGTATCGTTCCTTTAGTTTGTAGGTTCTGATCTGATATTTGTAGGTGCTGATCTGTTATTTGTAGTATAGGTTCAAGACACTGAGTCTTTCATTTTTTTTTTTTGTGACATATCATTTATGCAAGTTCTTTTGTTTGCTTTCCACAGTTAAAATTTATCCACCACTGTTGATTTTTTCTGCTTTACAATATTATGTATGCTTTTACAGTTGGCAATGCAGGAAGCAAGCCTTGCCGCTACTCCTAGTGCTCAAGTTGTTGGCAATGCCTTTGTGGAGCAATATTATCACATTCTGCACCAATCCCCAAACTTAGTGCACAGATTTTATCTGGATTCAAGTTTCTTAAGCAGATCAGACAGCAATGGTGTGATGACAACCGTGACAACTACAAAAGTAAGTCTGCCATGATATATATACATTTTTAACTCCTTCCACAATAAAGGCTCATATTGTTTATATCCAGCTGCATCTACTATATAGAAAAATTATTTAAATCAATATTTTAAGCACTGAAAGATATAGAGACTAATGCAATGAAATTGTTATTGAGCCTCTGAAAATGTGTTCTTATGACCACTTTTAGCAATAGTTCTTTCTGAAATGTTACATATGATGCATCTTTTCTTTGGTTTGCATTACTATTATTAACTATAAAATGATTGGAAGTAGATCAAGTCTATCAGACCTGTAGATGATGGTATGTGATTCAACAGCTATGGATTTGTAATTGGGGTTTAAGATTATTGAACTGCTATTTCTTAGTTGAATTTTGATTGAATTAAGACTATGAGTAATATCAAGGAGTTGCAATAAAAATTATGACTGTTTTGTGAAAGGAGTCTAATGTATGAGTTCTGATTTTTCATTCACTAAGTTAAAAACTAAGAAAGAGGAGTTTTCTCAGAATTTAGGAGGTTATTAACTTATTGTATACTTAATCAGGAGAAAGACTTGGTTATTGGGCTGATTCTGAAATAGAATTCTTATAAATATAATTACACTTCTGTTACTGTCCAGATTTTTTTTTGCGTTATGATAAAGCACCCATTTCAAACAAAATTGAACTATCAGAATACTGTCAAAATTGCGTTATGACAAAATCTGAAATACAAAACCATAAATCAAATCTCTCACACCTCCTTCGAAATCGGTAAATCTCAAACTTCTTCATTGCGATGTTAGATTCTGCACTCCTCGCTATTTCTCTGTCTAAGAATTTGACTTATTTTGGCTGTAATTTTCATTCTACTGCTCAGATTTGTTCAAGAGGAATTTTAATTCTACAAAAAGGTGATTCGGTTCAGATCAGGGTGTAAAGCATGGTTGGTATTTAACTCAGATTTTAGCAGAACAGAACAGAGTATGGTGCCTTCTTTTCTTTCTTTCTTTCCTTCTTTTTTTTGTTATTCAAATTCTTTCCTTCTATTTATTTTACCATAAGGAAATGTTCTTTGAAGGTCAGTATCTAAAAATTATTCCAATGCTGTAGCCTAAAACGGTGGTTAACGGCATTCTCATCGCATGATTTAGCTACGGTTTTATTAACCGTGGGGAAGTGGTTTACCCACACTTTGAACCGTGGTTAAAACCAAAAAATAACAGTAGCTAAAGCCCTTTTTTTTGTAGTGTATCATGATACAAAATTATTTGAAATATGTTTGATTTTTCATTGGTAACAGTGTCAATTTGAAGTGCACTCTTTACTTCAGGACTACAGTGAATAGAGAACTTCACAAGAGCTTGTGACAAAGGACCTGCATGGCCTTGGACAGCAGGTTCAGCCAAATATACAGGAGTATGTCAGGTTAACATACTTGTTATCATATTAATACATTGCCAACTAAGTCTTTGAAAATTTTGTTTCCTGTCTTTGCATGAGCAGGACTGCCACAGAGGCATTTATATGAAGGTGTTCCATTTTTTTTTTCTTTTACAAATGCGGTTGCCTTTTGGATGCAGGGAGATTTTTTTCTAATAGAATGAAAATATTTGAAAGCAAGCCATGTGACAAGGTCATTGCCAACTAGGTAAGTTATGATTCTTAGTTTTATACTAAAATAATTTTTTTTTAAAGTAAAATATTATTTATGGGTGTTTAGTTAGTGGTAAAATACTCGCTTAAGTGCGAGAGACCGCGAGTTCGATTCTCGCAACATCCCTATATCATTTTTATATATTAACTACAATGAGTTAATTCTAGTTTTTTTTATAATGGTTTTCTAAATGGTTAAATCTTTATATTTTTCCATTTACCTAGAGATTTATAGGCATTTATAGAAGAAATTATATTCATATATATATATATATAGAAGAGAAATAAAAATTTGGATATATTTATAAACTAGATTAATATCTTTAGCATCAATTTTAATCATAGGTAATGTAAAAATACTTGGTTAATGTGTTTTTCTACGGTTGGAAAATGAACCGTAGCCAATACCAACGTTTCTCTACGGTTTATAATCATGGCTGATACATTTAGCCAATTAGTCACGGTTGTAAACCGTAGTTAATGCAAGAATTTATCTACGGTTTATAACCGTAGTTAATGCTAATTTATCTACGGTTTGTTTTTGAACTTCCAACTAGATGGTTTCTCTACGAATGATTTGGCTACGCTTATGCCAACCGTGGAAAAATGTTTTGCCTACACTTAAAACCGTAGCTAAAACTAAATTTTAACCGCAGTTAAAAACATAATTTTTTGTAGTGATTCCATATAATAACATCAAAAATATATCATACAAGGTGCAATATGGCTAGTGCTGCTATAGACTTCTTCTGACATAATTAATTTGTTAGAAAATAAATATATAGTTATTAACAAATAATTATGTTAATAAATGTCGAAATACTTATACTAACATATTAATTATGTTAGAAAATCTATACTAACCGTAACTATTATAACTATTATAACATTTTCAAAAGAACTCCGTTAATATATGAATTTTTTTTAGTGATGGAATTTCTCTCTTACGATTGCAATAAGGCACTCTCCTAAAGTTGGAGATTGTGGTACTCCTTCTCTTAGTAATTAAATTAATATATTTATAATAATAATAATAACAAAATAAAAAAATAAAATATAATTATTTATAATAATAAGTATAGTACACCTAAACTCTTTGAAGTGTATCTTAAAATTATCCTACCAACTGTTTGCTAACCTGAAAAAACAAAATTAGAAGTAATAAATTAGACAATTATACAATTTTCTATCTTTAAGTTAAGAAAAAATTAGAAGAAAAATATGTAAACTTCTTAAAAATAAACAATTATACAATTTTCTTTTACATGATTTTCTTCCACCTGATCGAACTTGTTAGGTACAGAAGAAGAAGAATGACTTAGCAGTTATTCGTTTGAACATACATAAATCAAATCACATAATAATCATCTAGAATTGAAATGCAGCTATTGGTATCTGCCAAGTGTCAATCCTCCATGCTGTTCCCACGTGTTACGTAGCATTCATTATTCCCCTATCTAAATTTAAAGATATTATATTCTTAACGTATTCCAAAAATGTTATACCAAGCACAGCAGCAGCAGTGATGTCACATAAATTATAAATTAATTGAAAATAATATTAATATTAGATCTATGACAAGAAAGAGTAGAGTAGAGTAGAGTAGAGTAGAGAGAGAGGTTGTTATCTTAAAAAATATTAGTGTCGGAAATTGGGAATATAATTTTAAGATTTTAGAATTTCGGCTAAAGTTGACATTCTTTACGCACCACCATGAAACCCCACATTATCAAACGCCATTTTCGTCCACATAACATTCTTCACTCTCTCTCTCTCTTTACGGTGGTCCCACTTAGCGCCGTGTTTGGCTTTTCTAAATTTCTTAGTAGATTATTCGTTGTCACACACACAAGTGTTAGTAACCACCACACCACACCACACAAGTCCTTATCAAATCAAAGGATATTTATTCTAAGCATCATTCATCACTCATGGAACAACCTTCACCCCCTCTTCTTTAGGATACCAAACATTGCATGCATACAAATTTCTAAATTACCTTATCAGTCCCGTTGCAATCATGCTTCTATTGTATTCCGCATTCAAATAGGATTAGATATATACATTATAAATAAATTATCATTTATTTATATTTTGTTTTTTTCTTAACATTAGATTAGTTATATTGTTAGTATTGTGACTTTGTTTGATGGATATTCTATTACTATAACATTAAATATTACTCCATTCGGTTCTATTTATAAGACGTTTTCAACTGAATTACACGGATCAAGAAAAGTAGATGAATATATTTAACTTTATTGGTTTTCCCAAAAAAAATGTATGAGATATTATTTTTATCCTTCATTGAATAATGTGTTAGCCAATTACAATTAAGAAGTAGAAATAGTCAATATATTTAATTGGGGTAAAAAATAAAAGAAGTAATAAATGCATTATGTAAACTATAAAATGTCTTATAAAAAAAACCATAAAAAATTTCTAGATGATGTCTTATAAAAAGGACAAGAGAGAGTATTACAATTTAAGTTTTGACCTAACCATTCTCAAAACTTATAGGATGAAGTTTGCTACATCTTTATAAACTTAATGATGGTTATATCACTAGTTGATGTATGACTTTTAACACACTCTCTCACGCCCAAAACTACATAGCTGGAATATGGACAAGCACGGGTGCATGGCCCAAAACAACACATCCAGCACGTGGCCTATAACGGATCTAGAATAGACTTTGATACCATCTTACAATTTCAGTTTGAGCCTATCACATTCCCAAAAGCTAGCGTATAGGATAAGGATTTTCACACCCTTATAAACTCAACGATGATCATATCATTAGTCGATGTAGAACTTCCAACAAATATATTTACTAAGGCTTTATAAACCGGAAGTATATATATATGTATATTACTTATACTAAAATATGTATCGGTCAGTAATTATATAATTTTTTGTTAGTATAAATATTATATTTTGTACTAACGAATTTATTTGTTAGATAAAATTTATACCAACAGTAATTATTCTCACTTAAGAAAAAAAAGCGTTAATAAATAATAATTTGTTTGTTTATGTGATTAATCTGGTTGCGTCAGCCTTTCATGATCATAAGTGTACATGTGCATCTTCACTCCTCCACATATAAATACACAAACCCTTCAACCTTCCATGACATCACAAACTAACTAACAACCTCCTATTCCATCCTTTCATTCCTCACACATATATCATCTTTATCCACTCACTTTTTTTTCTTTTTTTCCTCCTATATTCCTCATAATTATGACACTTATTATATATATTTGTTTATAGATAGATATGGATCGCATAACGAAATTGGTGTCACAAAAGGCAGTGGTGATATTCAGCAAGAGTTCATGTGGGATGAGTCATGCAATTAAAAGGCTTTTTTATGAACAAGGTGTGGGCCCAGCAATATATGAGTTAGATGAAGAGACTAGAGGGAAGGAAATTGAGTGGGCTTTGATCAGGCTTGGCTGCAATCCTTCGGTTCCGGCCGTCTTCATCGGCGGCAAATTTGTCGGCTCGGCCAACACCATCATGACCCTTCACCTCAATGGCTCCCTCAAGAAAATGCTCCGAGATGCTGGTGCTCTTTGGCTCTAATTACGTATTAACCCTCGCGCGCAATGCAAACATCCAAACACAGCCTTAAGATGGAGCGAGAAGCTGCCTTTCTCTTTTTCTCTTTTAATTTGTTATTGAATATCTTTCTCTTCTTTATTATTATCACGTATAAGACTAATTTCTTTCACTCAAATCAAGTCTGTCTCAACCATTACGCTAACACTACGATACTAGTGTTGCTAATCTAAGAGAGAAGCTATAGCTAGCTAGTTTTTTTTTTTTTTTTTTGAGTTATAAGAGATCAGAAGGTGTAGCTATATATAGTTTTGTTGTATTGTATTTGTATAATATGATAACCTGCGGCTTTTAGAATCTGCATTGTTGAAGAATAGTTAATTAGAGAGTGTTTGTGCTCTAATATAACTTTTTGGTTGCATCTTTCACTTAATTATGATTAGTATTTTGCAGTGAAAGTGAAGCACATGGAGTTTTGTAAATTGCTTATGCTAGTATTTAAATAGTATTTTAATAAATTTTAGTGGTAGCTTATTAACATAATTGTTGGAATGAAAAATATAGTACTCCGATCCCAACATTCAATAATAAGTGTTATATTTAAGTATTTTACAAGATTAAGAAATATATTTAATTATTTTAATTTTATAAAAATAGTAATAATATTGCATTAGAAATATAAAGTGACCTATAATATAATATTAAAATAAAAAATTAATAACTAATATTGCATTGGAATTATAAAGTGACATATAAAATTTTTTAAAATGTCAAAAATGACATTTATTATCGAACAGGGAGTAAGATATACATTAATTTTGAGAATATTTTAATAATTAAGAGTATATTTATATTGAAAATGACAAAGGCAGTTGTAACTAGTGCTACTACCATGCGTTGGTTGGAAGGAGACAAAATTAGTTATTTGAACCACCGGCCCAAATCTTCATACACGCAAGCCCATCTCTATCTCTATTACAAACAAATTTTTTTATAGGTTAAAGTGCATTTACAGAGGTTCAAACTGAGGATTTGCTCCTCAAAGTAGGTGAAAGGGATTAGCATCATCCTTATTGGGAGTGACACCATCATTTTTAATATATAGATCTATGATTTTTATATATAAAGGGATTATGGAACTTTCAAAGTTGGGTGGTGTCAATCTCTCTCACCCTTAAAGCAGGTCTCATCAACCATCCGACTAACCCGTTGGATGCTATTACAAAAAAAATTGAAATAATGTTTTACAACGTAATAATTTTTTACCAAAAAAAAAGTAACATTTTTTTAAAAAAAATTAATAATCAAATCAATATTAAAATTTTAAGACATTTAAAATAAAGGCAAAATGACACTTTTGGTCCCTTAATTATTTGCGTCAATTCACTTTGATCCCTTAACTTTTTTTTGATTCATTTTGGTCTCTTAACTTTTATTTTGGATTCAATTTGGTCCCTACCGTTCAATTTGAATACTTGTATTATGACTTGACGGAAGTAACGGTAGGGACCAAATTGAATTCAAGATAAAAGTTAAGGAACCAAAATGAATAAAAAAAAAGTTAAAGGACCAAAGTGAATTGACGCAAAGAATTAAGGAACCAAAAGTGTCATTTACCTAAAATAAATATTTAAATTTAAACTCTCCATGTGGTTCCTGCCAACGGTTAATTTTTTAATATTATATTATTATTGCCAACGTTTCCTTTTCTTTTATAAACTTTTAACTTTTAAGATTAAGATATTCATATTTAACAAAAACAATTAACTCAGTATATGGAATTTTGTAATGGGCCGGGGGTAGTGGAGTTAATAAATAATAATATCATATTGGTTACAATATTCCAAAATAAGAAAAATGATTGAGATAGGACAGAGTTAAATAAAAGTGTGTTTAAGTAACAGAAATGAAATTGTTTGAGTACTTTTGAAAAGATTCTGAGTTACGTAGAAGAGCATCCATGCATGGCCATCAATTTTTTTTATTTTTTATTTTTTGGAATAAAAATTGACAAATATATATATATATGGGGGTGCACGTGGCACAAAAATGACATGTATTGTGTGTGTTGCAGTCTTAATCATATCAAAAGAAGGATATATTCCATGAAGCTTGATTGATATATATGCATATAGATCAGCAGTGGATAAATTAAATTAAGTTAAATTTTCCATCGAATACAAATATTCTTATTATAGTGTTGTTCCATCAACATGTATCATATGTGGCCCTTCAATATGCTTGTGGTGGTGTTTTCCATGCACACAAAAAATTAATAAGAGTAATTTATTATTTTGATCTTTCTTTTTGTAGTAGTAGTAAGATATTTTAGTTTTTATTTTTTGGAATATTTGAATTAGTCTATAACTTTGTAGTTTTGTATTTTGTTGGTTATTTGGTGTTAAGTGACATTAATAAAATATCTATTTAATACGTTAAGTGTTTATATAACATATTATTTAAAATATATGAATCAATGTAAATGACTAAACGATATCAATACTACAAAGAGGAGGTACTAAATCAATCAATTACTCAATTATAACCTTAAATATGACTTAAATTTCTTCATGGTTTTTTCCACTTTTAGGTAATTAGACGATTCCTATATTAATCGATCATTTCCGTTGCTACATACGGTATAAATAAAGAAATGGTCTTCATATATAGTACCCTTAGGGCACTAGTTAAGGTTATTAGAAGTAGAAAAATAATCATAAGTGCACATTGTTTCATTTCTCAGAAATACAAAAAACTACATATTCCAATATATTTTTACTACATTTGACTACTTAAATAGTTTAAGACACTAAATATCATTTGCCATAAAGAAATTAACCTAATTATTTTTTATAAATTTAGCTTCTTTTTTTTACACCTCCCTTGAAGTTAAATATTTTATGGCCAAATCTTAAAAAATATTAATTTTAAAAACATATTATTTTCTCTTTAAATTCTCTCATAAAGTTGATAAAAATGTGATAAACTATTTTTCCAAATAAATTTAACAAACACGCGTTTGTAAAATTATATATAGTTCCCATAGTCGGTTAATTAATTCTTGTAGATAAAATAAAATATGATAATATCTTGCTTACTTCCAAAACTCACTTATGTTATTTACCAAAAAAAAAAAACTCACTTATGTTGGCTTTATTGTAATTTTAATCACCTATTTGTGTTTTTCATCTCTTTAATTGTTTATTATGCAAGTTCGGTCCCATTTTTTTTTTCAAATGTATGTTACAATTAATAAGTCATATATTTTTTTTTATAAGCAACACAAATTTATTTAAAGGGGTATTCTAAATCCACAATATAATAAAACAAAATGTTTAATATAGGATTTAATTAAAATATTTCAGTCCTACTTAATTCAAAATTTTTGTTTTTATTAACACTTATAATTTTATTTTACAATAAGTATACCTTTTTAGCTCTTAGAGTTACTAGATTTTGTTTTTAGTTCCTATAACTTAATGTTTTCTTATTTTATTCTCTAAAATTTTAATTTTCTATTCTGGTCCCTTGAAAGAAATGTGATAAAATTTTTAAAAATTAAAACCTTAACATCGAGGACTAAAAACAAAAATTTTAAATTAAATTAGACTAAAATAAAAAAAATAGAAGGACTAAAATAAAAAATTAACAAATTTTATAAGGATTAAAAATAAATATTTTGAATTAAGTTGGACTAAAAATTAAAAAAAAAAAGAAAAATTTGTAGAAACTAAAACGAAGAAGTATCAATTTTGTAGGAACTAAAAATTATTTAAACCTTTAATTATCAATAAACTTAAAATATAAATAAACACTTCATTGATATCTTATTTTACCACTGAGTTCTTCCAATAAAATAAATTTTATACACATAATTAAGATTCGAACTCATATTAACATGTTTAAACTACTTAAACACTAAAACACTGTATACTATTTACCGTGAAACGAATACTTTTTTTTTGGGAATTTGTGATAATGATACTATGACCACCAATGCGCATTTTTAGAGTGAAATTCAAATTCTTAGCAACTGGTCAAGTTTGTTAGCTACTTAGCTCAAATTATATTACAAATTGAGTCACACATAGTAAGAATATTAATTTTATTTTTTCCAATAATTGTTTGAAAATAAAAATGTCATGATCATAATAGAATAGCAACGTAATAGGTGTGAATCATAGATGGTATGCCATAATATATGGAACAAATTAAAATTGACCTATTTATTTGGGTGAAAGGTCAAGTAGTTTTCATGGAAAGGAAAGGATTATTCTTGAGAACCAAATGCAATAATATATATTCCAATTAATTGGTAACAATATAAATAGTTATAGTCATCCCATACGCAGAGGGCTGACTCTGTTTTCTATACTTTATTATCTGAAATTAAATGCTTATTCTTACCAACATGAAATATCACTTTCAGACACAAAATTATAATTTGAATGGGTAAATTAAAAAAAAGTTTATGCTCAATCCTCCGTCATCTCGTTCCTTTAATTGCATCTTCTGAAAGAAAAAATCTTGTATACACACACCTAACATATAACTCTTACACACAACCACTTAAAAATTTACACATCATTAAATTAAAATTAAAATTACTATTAAGTAAATAAAATGCAGATAGATCTGAAAATTGCTAGAGAGAGAAAGGTGGAAGATGGCGAGGGGATGACCCACATTTTTTTTCAGAGTTAAATCTTCTTTTTTCTGTTTGCTATCCGAGTTAAATCTTTTTTATTTTATTTTTAATTTATTTTAATGACGTGTCAATTAGTGATAGGATGTATGTAAATGTGAGGTGTTAGGTTTGTGTCTATGCAAGTATTTTTCCTTTTGAAAACGCCATGGCTACCTCCATCTTATTAACTATAAGCCTTGTGTACTTAATTAATTAGATGTGAAAATTTTGCCATATATTTTTTAGGTGAACACTACGAGAAAAGACTAATCTCTTAAAAATTAAAAAATTATTAAATTAAATTTTTGGAAAAGATGAGCAACATACAGTTTTTTGTCAAAGCAAAGGTGAATATTCATTAAATAAGCCCAAAAGGCCAGAGCCCAAAATATACAACACAAGTCCAAAATATGTAATGAGCCCAACCATCAACTAGGTTCAATTGAAAAATATATATGCACACCGAGTGTACTACAAAAAAATACACATCAAGTATTAACAAAAATAAACACTACACACCGAATCCTAGGCCACTACTATTTCCACCACCTCTTCTTGCTGCACCACACATTTTTATATTTTTTTTCAAAATTACCCTTTGCCCAATAATTAAAACTCGAGCATGCCTGAAATTTAAAAACTGCCCGAAAACAAACTAAACTTCTAGTTATTAATTCTTATGATCGCTTGGTATTTAGAACCCGTTTACAAACAAGTTTTAAATTTTTGTAGTGTAACGAACAAAATTCCCAACTACGTCTAAGGAACAGAACAATTTCTTACTTCTTATAAAAATATTTTCATTTTCAAACAACTGAAAAACAAACACATACTTTGTCTTTTTTTTTTTTGTCGAACTTCGGACGACAACTTTGTCTTTTCAACAAGGACTTCCTGCCCCCCTTCCATGAAGATGAAAAAACAAAAAAAAAAGTACATTGAGCTTAGGGGATTACTATTGGCACCACTATATTTCTCTACCATATACCACTCGGCAATTTTAATATATTTTTTAATGCTAAAATTAATTTTCAAAAACTCCTGTAAAATCTAATTTGTATCTCTTACATTTAATAAAAATAATGATTTTTTTTATAACTATGAGTTTCCCACCTTTAGGCTTAGACTAATCATGTGCGTGACTAGCACTGGCCCCCGAAAATTTAGCATAGGTGAGATTCGAACACGAATTTTTCTGCCGTAGATTATCCCTCCTATAAATTTAGCGGAGCCTTATACCGCTAAGCCAACCATTAGAGTTAATGCATTGGGACATACATGTGTGGGTACGTGGTTCGATTCCCGGTTGTACTACTTTCCTACGGAAAAAAAATACATTAGCAATGTAATTTTTCAAGGATTTAAAATAGTTAAAGTTACAGCTAAAAAAATGATATATTTTGAAGATTCAAAATATATTTAACTGGAAAATGTTTCAGTATTATTATTATTATTTGTTTTTGATAGAAATGTTTCAGTATTATTTTAGTCAAAATGAAAAAGTGCTAAGACTATTAGTTGATTAATCTTAAGAAGCCACTGAAATAAAATTTTGTAAAAGGCCATTACATTAAGTTTTTGTAATATTGAGAAGCTCCAGCTATATTTCTACTCGATTGCTGCCGACGAATATTTGAATAATAATTGACTGAGCTTTTTGTTCTTTCTCTGCTTTTAAAGATCTACATTCTACATAATCTTTTTCAACAAACAACAAAAATAAATCTTCATAATCTCAAACTAATTACTCACTTTCCACCGTCAACCGCTGAAAAAGTACATGGTCAACGTTTTTAGTTTTTCTTTTATTCTTGTTTTATTTAAGTTTTTTTTTTCATCTTGTCTCCTTGAATTTTGTTTTATATGTACTTTTGTTGGATACAATTATATTTCTTTAGCACTTAGATACAACTATACTCGAATATGAATATATTTATTCACTCATCAATTGAATTACGTGATTAAAATTAAAAATTTTAATTTGAATAAGAAAGCTTATTATATGTGATAAAAAAACATGTTGAATTTTCGTGAATTTGCAAACCTAGAATACCAACTTTTTTTTGGTATATTTACACCTCTAATTCAAAATATTTAAGGAAAATTCTAATAACTTCTTCTCAAATAAATTATTTTATGTCTATTATACTTACATATGGTGTTTGGTTACACCATGTTTCTTAAAGAGAAAATTTGTTGTACTAAAAAATTTAATAGATAATAAATGTATAAACATAAATATAGGAAGTCGCCATAACAGATTAAATATGTATATTTTCACAAACAAATAAAATATAACGAGTCTAAAAGAATCTAGAATAATTATTTTTTTTTACTATGAGTTAATGACTTAATGTATGTGTTTGGTTATTTTTTTATATACACTTTAATTGAGCACCAATAATTAACTACTACTATTATCTATCTCTCTATATATATTATAGACTATAGTAACTGACTTAAGTCAATGAAATCAAAAAGGAAAAAAATAGAACTTTTTTTTAAAGGGAAAAAAATTGAACTTAGAATTTGATATAGTATGTGAATTGACATGATTTGTTTTTATTATTATAATAATATTATTATTATTGGGAAAAAGAAATGCCAAAATTTGACTTTAAAACAGTAGGCGGCAAACATGTCGGCATGGTCATTGATCAAGGGCTCAAGGCTTTGTTTGGTTCTTCTTTCTTTTGATTTATTGACTCAAATTATTATCCTAATTTCTCTCTTTAGCTTCTTTGGTTCATGTTTTCTTTTGTTTCTTTTCTTTTAGTAATTTTTAAACCTATTCTGGCTGATAAATTGAAAGCAATTGAGAATGGTTATTCTATTTTCTAAGAATGTGGAATTGATTGCAAATCTGTGATCTTTTGAAGGTTCTTTAATTTGTGATTTTGTTCAATTATTGTCTAAATTTTAATTCATTGAGTTTGATTATTCAATGGCACTGTTTGGATTGCTAATTTCATGCTAATTGAGGATCAATGTCACATGAAATTTGTAGATTTTTAAAGTACTATCGTTTTTATTATTGTATACATAAACAAATCATGCTTGTATAAGAACTTCATAACAATCTCTGTATAATGATAAACTCACTCTCAAAAACTAGTTGATAAAATCAGGATTGTCATACTCTTATAAATTCAATAATAACGATATAACTCGCCGATGTCGGACTTTTAACATCCTCATTACAAAATGTATCCTTTAATGATTAAAGCTAATAAAATATAGTATTATTTTATTAAATTTGACACTCTTTTTTAATTAATCTCGATATAATTAAGATTTTTGGTTTTTTTTTTCCTTCTTGGTTGTTTATATGCATAAAGACAGAGGACTTTTGTGATTGTATTATACTTTATTGTCTCCAAAATTTGATACCAGATTAAAAGTAATTTTTCTATAGCATAGCAATTTTCTCAGTTGATATCAGATGTTTTCTATATAAATAAATTGTACTAAATGATTGATAATTAATATTCATCTCGGATGTTTTCTGAACCTCTACTATTTGATAAAATATAAATTTTCAAAATGTTAAACCTAACAGTCAACCCTCATATTTCATGGTTCAAAGTTTATAATAACGACAAACGAACTGTCTTAAAAAATAAGTATATATACATATATATATATATATATATATATATATATATATTTATTCATATCATTTTTTTTAATTTATATAGAAAAAGAAAATAAATAAGGGAGTTGGTGTATTTGTGAAATTCACAGGTAAGTTTAGTAAACAACTCCGTGAATCACGTGTGAACTCGTAATGCAAATTGACTAATGCAATGAAATACGCGTAAACAAAAATTACAAATTACTTAATTAAGGATGCCAAATTGTTAATTGTTAATAAAACAAAAAAAGAAAAATCCCATTAAAAGAATCATGAAAGAGGAATATGGAAAGAAAAAGACATGTATAGACCAATTTAGGTGACCCACTTATGGTAACAGAAGGGAAAATAAATTGATGGCACCTTTTTTTTTTTTGGGTTCGTTGAACGGGGCTTTTTCGGTTCGTATTGATGATTCTTTTATTTTAAATTTAATTTTAGTTAAAATAATTTTTTATTAAAATTTAAAAAAAATCATATTTTTTCGATTCTTGTGTATTAATAATCTCAATCATTAATTTTTATCTCGATTTATATATTTTTTACTCTTCATTCTAATGCAATCTAAACTATACGAACCCTGAATCTTATAGAAAAATGTTTTGTTGAAAAAGATCAAATCTATTTCAATAATTCCTATATCTTAAAAAAATTAGTCTTCGACTATTAGTTGAAAATATTAAAAAAACGATAAATAAAAAAATAATATGATTCCATATAAAACTTCATTCCAATATTTTAATTAGTATTGTGAGATCAGCCCTATATATATATAGGGAGTTAGGCACATAGACTGATAGACGCACTCCATGAAGCATTTCAAATTAACTTGGATGGCTAATCATCAACTAGTTATGATGCATTTGAAAAAGTTTATGTTTATTTTTATAAGTTTATGTTTAGTAAAATATATATAAATAAACTCATTTTTAATAAAAGTTTATTATATAATAAATACTTAAATTAAATTGTATTTTTTTAAACATACCCAAGGATTTAAAAAAAAAAAAGTAAAAAATGGTAGTAAAAGATTGTGAACTAAAACAAAGACAACTAATTTGTTTTTATCCAAATCAAATTGGCACAACATAATTACATTCAAATAGCCTAACATAAATGAGCACTGTATTCTTAATCTCAATAAACATATTTTACTTATTACTTATATATGATATAAAAAAGAGCTAAAAGTACCAACTGTACTTGCCGTAGATAAATTAATCCTTTAAATTGTGGTAATAAGAATTTGAATTCTAAAGATATATATATATATATATATATATAATTATTATAAAATTAACAAAAACCTATTTCAATAATTTTTAAACCATAAAATAATAAGTCTTTGATTATTGAATGGATAATACATTTTGTGAAAAAATAAATAAATCATAAGAAAATTACATTCCAACTTATTAAAATATATACATAATTAAGGTTTTTTTTTTTTGATATTCTACAAACTTTATTTACAGATAATTACGAAGGATGTAAGACTTTTTTTTATAGGCAAAAGTGCTCTTACATAAGTTTAAAGTACGCAATACTTTTATTATATGTGATATAATCTTTTTTTGGTACATCAAAAAATAAAATATGATATATATTTAATTTTGATTTATATTTTCAATTTTTAATGTGTATCTAGACTGTGATTAATTACTTGAAAAAAATATATTAAACACATTCTATTAATATTTTTTTATTCAACAAAATAATTAATTGTGTTTTGCGTTTTGATGTCCCTCAATACATCTACAGTAAAAATCATGGAGCTAATTATCTAGGATTTCAACGGCTAATGTTATGGTTGAAGCTACACTAAAATTTTCTACTGTGATTCAACAAGTGATCTTTCTAATTGTTTATTTCGAATTTTCATTAAAAAAAGTTATTTTTACTTTCTGAACTAATGTATGTAGGTAGACATAAAAAATGTATTATATTTAATTTTAACGTGATATATTTTAGTTTTAAATATTATCTATGATATGATTTTCTATGATTTTTAACGAAGGATTAGTTTTGTTTTTTTTTTTTGTTTTTAGTTGAATGTGGAATCTAATTACAATTTGCACTAGTGGATAGATCAACCATCACCAAATGGCCCATCCTTTCTATCTTAGTGGGCAATTTTCTCGAGAAATCTCAGATACGATTTTTAATTTTTAAATCAAAGAACGACATATAAATTTTTTGATTCAAAATATATACATCATCAAATATTCAAATATATATATATAAAAAATTTACCTATTATATTAAGTACTCATATTTTTTTTCCATAACATAAGAGTTGAACATGTGTTAACAATGTCCATCACACATCGCAGAGGTGGGACCCAGTTTCCGACCGTGACGATGATTATTTTAAAATCAGTTTTTTTACCAACTAAATCCTAGATAAATAGTTGTGTGTCTTGAATATTACAATTTGAAATTTAATTTTGATCCTGTGTATGAATATGAGTTTACTGAGAAGATGTTTTTTTTGGTTAATTTTTCCGAGAAGATTTGGATTCACTCTGATGTTTTTCTTATTTAGAAAAAATTAAGTGCTTTTTTTCTTAACTATATTTTTTTAAAAAATAGAAAATCTGTATAACAGATTAATTATTAAAAATATTTTTCGAGAATAATATAATTTTTAATTTTTAAAAACTAAAATATTAAAAACTTGTTTCAGCTTTTATTTTTTTTGAATATGTACTGAAAACTAATTTCTATTTTTCTGAAAGTAATTCTTAAAACTATTTATAGTACATTTATAAAAATCTAAAAAATTAAAACTAAATTAAACATATTTAAGGATGTGTTTATTAACTATTTTTTAAAACATTTTTTATTTTTTAAATAAAAAATATTGTTTAACAGACTAATTTTTAAAATTAATTTTTGAAAATAATGTGTTTCTTAATTTTTAAAAACTAAAATTTGAAAATATCTAAAATTTATTTTGATTTTTAGTTTCTTAATTTGCAAACTAATTCGCATTAAAAATTTATTTATTTTTTTAAAACAATTTTTAAAAACTGATTTATAATACAATTCTGAAAATTAAAAAAATAAAACTGAATGAATCAAACATCCTCACATAAACTATAGGCTGAGAAATACAGAAGTTAAAAAAAAAAATTATTTACAAATGTACAATGTTTGTAATTATTGAGAGAGTTGCAGGGTGAAAGTGAAACTTCGTAGCAAGTTGGGAAAATATACAGTGAGTGGCAACCTAGTAATAGAGATTGTGTAACGCAATTGCATTTCTTAATTAATCATTCACTCTCCTCTTAATTCCGTTCACTTCTACTTTGAAAAAAAAAAATCCCATTTTGAAATTCTTACAACATTTTTAATTAATCTTTTTTTTTTCCTTTGCCTTTTCCTCTATTTTTATTTATTTATTTATTTTTCTTCTTTCCTTTACCTTGTCGTTGTTCACCACCACTTCAGTTTTCTTCGATTGGTTGATCTGCTGCTCCGGCATGTTGGTCTCGATGAGGATCATCTTCAGGCGAATCCACAGAGAGTTCTAGAGAGAGAGATATAGAAACTAGAGAGTGGGAGAGTGATTGGTGCTTTGTTGGTGATTTCTCACTGAGATTTTTCTGTTAGACTGTGTTTGGAAGAAGCTCCGAGATTCTGAAGGGTTTTGTTATGTGAGCCATTTTCCCTGGTGGGTTTTTTGTGAGGGGTGGCTTTGATTTGCTTGAATTTGTGATATGGGTGGGTGTTTTCCTTGTTTTGGATCATCCAACGAGGAACAGAATAGTGGGGTTAAGGAAGTGGTCAAGAAAGAGTCTTTCAAAGAAGCTTCTGTTGCTCAATCTCAGCATCCCAGTAGAGTTAGCTCAGGTCTGATTCCAAATTTTGCAATTTTTTCCCCCTAAATTGCCGTAACCCTTTTTTTTGTTACTGGCTTGACTTCAATTGAGTTAAATTTTACCTGTTCTGCTCATTTTCTTTGCTGTTTTGACCTTGTTTTTTCATCCAAGTTGTTGCTTGCTTTGATCTGGTTCATCTGAGTTTTGTTTCCACTGATGCTGGTAGTGAAGTAATTTCATTGCGTTCCGCCTTTTTCTTAGTTCATTTGACTGTGCTCTTTCATCCAATTCATTGCTAACTTTGATCTGGTTCATCTGAGTTCTGTTTCCACTTTTGTGGCTGGCGAAGTAATTTGATGGGTTGTGGATATGTTTTAGTTTGCATTAGTTGGATTTCATTCTTGTTTAGAGCCTTGGAGATCTGCTCTTGCCTCCGGATGTTTCAAGTATATCACATTGTTTCATAAGTTTTCTGTTATTATTATTTTTATTTAATAATAATACTAATTATTATTATTAATAATAATAATTATTATTATTATTATTATTATTCTGGGATTCAAAGTAGATGCATTTTTAGTTAAGTGTTCAATAGTGTAGATAGTTATATAATTATAACCAAGATGATTTGCACCCCTAGGAAAAAAAAAAACTGTAGAATGCCATCCAGTGGAACATTATGTTGTTTTAGAAGATAGATAGTAAATAGTTAGATACTGAATTCTTTACAATCCAGGCCTGGTACTTGTGCTGCTGGACAATTTGGATTGTTAAGATTACTTGAATCACATTCTACCTAATAGTGGTATATGATTTAACAACGAAAACCTTGAAATTGGATGATTTATGAAGAAAGACGGTTACTGATTTACTGGTGTAGTTTTACAACAAAACCAGCACATGGTGTTCACATTGTTTTTAAGGATGGTGTGTCATTACACTTTATGAGACTGCATAATGATTTGCAGCATCAACATCATGGTGTTGCTTTCTCTACATATTTTTGTTCTCTAATTTACTGAATATGCTTTTCTGTTGCTTTTACTCCTACTTATCTTTAATTTTTCATGTAGATAAATCAAAATCACGAAGTGGCTCAGATCCTAAGAAGGAAACACCAATTCCAAAGGATGGCCCAACTGCCCATATTGCTGCACAAACATTCACATTCCGAGAGCTTGCAGCCGCTACAAAGAACTTCAGGCCAGAATGTTTACTGGGCGAAGGAGGTTTTGGACGTGTTTACAAAGGTCGCCTTGAGAGTACAGGACAGGTGACTTGTGATAGCTGCTATGAAAATTTTGGGTTTTCCATTTAGGCGTGTGCTGAAGCTGATTCATCCTCTTTCACTTTACATTTTGGGATTAGGAAATCTCTGTCCATCATCAATTTTCCTTTTGATTATTGCTCTGTTACTATAACTCTGCCTCTCCCTCTTAATCTTTGTGGATGAAATCATGTTCCTTTCTTTCAGGTAGTTGCTGTGAAACAACTTGACCGAAATGGTCTTCAAGGGAATCGGGAGTTCTTGGTGGAAGTTCTCATGCTCAGCCTCTTGCATCATCCAAATCTTGTGAACTTAATTGGTTATTGTGCTGATGGTGATCAGCGGTTACTTGTTTATGAATTTATGCCATTGGGATCTTTGGAGGATCACTTACACGGTTAGAATTAGATCGCATTCCTTTTAACTGAAAGCTTTGCTTGTTAACAATTATGTGTTATATTATAAAAGTATAAATCTTAAATTTCATGATTGTTAGAGTCTCATCGAATAGGAATATGACCAAAGTTAAATATGTAAGCCTTTAGTGAACCTCAGCCCATGAGCTAACTTTTAGAATTGAATCAAGTCCATGCCCAAATTTGAGAATGATCATTTTAATAATCTCTTAAATGTTGAAGGAAAGCTGTGTGTTATAGGATTAAAAGGTTAGAAGTGAAGAAGGAATGTGTAGGATTCTTTGTTGAATGGAAAATTTCTTCCATGTTACTGTTAAAGTTACTGTTATCAAACAAACAATTAATGTTTGTGCGCTTTGACATGACCTTACTAATTAAAATGGGGGAGACTGTATTTGACATGAAAGCAGTGAGAAAAAGAATAAGATTGTTAAAACATGCTTCAAATATCAAAGGATGAAATATGATGTTCAGAGGCATTTAGAAAATGAGAATGCGTCACAGTTTTGTCGTTTTAGAAATCAATTTATCTTCCCCTTCAGCCTGACTATGTATGTTTTGTGTTAGGAGATCATATAACTTTGAGTAACCATCATAAGTTTCCATTAAATAATAGAATTTCCTGCACAATAGATCTCATTTAACCATTGAATGGTAGATTTTTTCTTTTTAGTTGTGTTAGCGTCCCCACTGATTGGGAATATCGCCAAAATTGAAGATACAAGCCTTGGGCAAACCTCCCCTCATGAGCTAGCTACCTTTTAGGGTTGAGTTAGACTCAAGTCATTTCTAAGATGGTATCAAACCTACCCTGTGTGCAGTGTATAAATTGGGTCCACATTGTCTGGGAATATGTCCATAATTGAATATACAAGCTTTGGGCCAACCTCCCCCTCCCCCCATGAGCTAACTTTTAGAGTTGAGTTAGGCCCCAACCATTTCTAAGATGGTATAAAAGCCTATCCGGTCTATAAATTGGGCCGACCAACAAATGCCCAGTCTTGTAAACTCCATGCTCCATATGTCCAATCCTGAGCGTAAAAAGGGTTTGCAACATTAGATGATTTAGGATGGTGTTTATTTTCTTAATTGTCAATAATGTTAGTCATTTAATCAATCTTCTTTGTAGGAATAAGATAAGATTCAAATTTTGTACATGGTAAATTAGGGTCATTCTGTGGCTAGAATAAGTATCCTACAAGTAGGAGAAGGCTGAAAGATATTTAGATTATTGTACTTTGGTCATCAATAACTATTGTAGATAGCTGCTCTTATATTCATTTCCCTTCATTTTGAGAACGACTTTATGTTTGTTCACTTGCCAAAATAAAAACAATATTCACTTACCTTGGCAGTGCTCTTGTTCTTGAAACCTTTAGTCTTTTCCCTTTCCTTAGGTAACAGAAAATATGACTTAGGTATTTTGATGCCGAACAAAATAGTGAACTAGAAGCATTTGATACAAAATTATTCTACCGTAAACTACCATGGCATTTTTCTGAGTACGTTGTCTAGGTAGCCTTCCATGATAGTCTGCTTTAGTGTGTGCTTGTGTGTTTGCATCATTCAGAGGCATTGCTGTTAGGCATGCTAGAAATTGTTGCAACAACATTTCCTACCACAGTACCACTATCTTATATGCAATATTTTAAAATTTTAGGCCCTGTACTGTATGCCATCTGGAACCTGGATTGTAATTCCTAATGAAAATTCCAAAGAATTGAAAACCTTTCACGCTTATTAACCAATATCCTTAGAATTCTAACCCCAAACAGTAACTGTTTATGTTAATAAGGATGACTGTATAACAAACACATTATGTAAAACTCCCGTCACCTTAGCTGGATACTTTGACAACCATTACCACTGCCACTCTCTTCTGTATTTGTCATCATCATTGCCTTCTTCCCTCCATGTCCACCACTGTTGACACTAAAATTATCAATTATAGTTTCTATAAGTGCTACTTTGCCATCACAAAATTCTCATGCCTGTTCCACAATTCCATCATTTGCTGCTACCATGATAAAAAAAATATTTATACATCCAACTTAAAATGGAGGTGACACCTTTCTTTTTGTTGAAGAACATAGACCGTATATCAAACAAATTAGAATTACACTAAAACTAGGGTAGATTACTTTCATTTTTTCCTAAGAGATGCTTAAATTACATTGCTTGCCCCTTTATTTTGAAGAAGTACACTCCCCTCCCTTAAGAAATTAATGTGTTGCAATTCAGGGTTTGTTTGAATGAACTTCATAAGTGTTTAGAACAGTAGAATTTTCAAAGTACATAAGCTATTTCTACAAACATTTCAAGAGCTCACTTCTTGAGCGAGCTTTCACTTTTCCATAAACTACTTAATTAGCGTTTGGACCATCTTTTTTTTTTGGCATCTCGCTTTTTATAAGTAAAAGGTAGAGTAAATTGAATTCTTCAAAAGCTAAAAAAATAAAAGTTTAGAAACTAGAATTTGGAGCTTCTTCCTTTCTTAAAATCACTTGGAGTTTCTACTTTCTCTCGTTGGGTTTCATCATATCCACCACCACCCTAAAAACATAATCTACTTCTCTTGTAAGAAAAAGAGAGAATCCCAAAGTAAATAAAACTGGTTCAAATGCTACCTTAAGATAGCTTCTGGAAAAGCTGAGACAAGGAAGCTTAGTCAATAAGCTAACCCTTGAAATGCATTTAGAAACAGCTTATGGCCTTAAAAAATTATACTCCTATATGCTCTTCATGAATCTAAGGAATGTTAGGGAAAATATTAAATAATTGGATTGGGATCAAGGCCAAACACCAAGTGACTTTTTAAAATATGTTTACCATTGCCCTGACTGATAAATCATGGGATATAGTTATAGTAGCCATGCTTTCGAATTTTAAGTTTATTATGATAATTTCTACAGTTTTCAAAGTGTTAATGTATTCCAAAATAAAAAATAATACTTTGGATTAAGTAATTTGATTTTTTTTATCGGTGTAACCTACAAAGTGGAAACTTTAGCCTTGAAAATTGACTTGAAGTAACTCTGACATTGAATGATGCTAACCTTATGTTTGTATATGTGCAAATGTGAACTTTATGGATGTCCTCAATAACCTGGTTGCCAAAAATTCAAATATTCATTTTAATAGTGCTTAGGGATCAGCAAAGCTAGGAAGGTTTGGTATGAGTAGTCTTCTAGTGAAGTTTGATCCACATCTGGAGTCTGGAATTTTGAATTCAGTTCACCTAGATGGTTTTGTATTACATTCATCTATCTAGTTACAGTATAATAACTGAGCTTTGTTTTCACCAATAAAATATAATAATCTCTTCTACTTGTATTACAATTTAGACCTTGTTACATACATGATCTAATGCTTTTCGGTTTATGTTGCAACCGCAAATATGATGATGATATACAACTGTTCTGAACTGGCAGGGTGCCAGAAGAATCCAAATTCCGTGATGAACAGACCCTTTGATAAGTTCTTTAGAAGTCCATTGTAATGTTTGCTTGCGTTACCAATAGACATTGATTCCAAAGTTTTATATTATTATTTGAAATCAACTCATATAAGGTTTCAGCCTGTGCAGTGCAGAAGTTTTCTGACTCTGAATCTCTTTCCAGATCTTCCTCCTGACAAGGAGCCTCTGGACTGGAATACTAGAATGAAAATTGCAGCTGGTGCAGCAAAGGGATTGGAATACTTGCATGACAAGGCAAATCCACCTGTGATATATAGAGACTTGAAATCATCCAACATCCTCCTAGATGAGGGTTATCATCCCAAGTTATCAGATTTTGGGCTGGCAAAACTTGGTCCCGTTGGTGACAAGACTCATGTATCTACTCGAGTAATGGGAACATATGGCTATTGTGCTCCAGAATATGCCATGACTGGTCAACTGACTCTGAAATCCGATGTCTATAGCTTTGGAGTCGTCTTCCTTGAACTTATTACTGGACGCAAAGCGATTGATAATACACGTGCACATGGAGAGCATAATCTAGTTGCATGGGTAAGTACCTCACCTGGTCATCCTTGTTATAATTTCTAGGCCATGTATCATGTGGATTTGTTTCTGTTAATAATATTTTGATTGGCTTCTGAAGTAACATGAAACAAATTTACTGCTATTTGTCTTCATATTTTTTGGGCATGGAACTTTGTAGGCACGACCTCTTTTTAAAGACCGTAGGAAGTTTCCCAAAATGGCTGATCCTCTGCTTCAAGGCCGTTATCCAATGCGTGGACTGTACCAAGCACTTGCAGTTGCAGCGATGTGTTTGCAGGAACAAGCTGCTACAAGGCCTCTTATCGGGGATGTTGTGACTGCTCTCACGTATCTGGCCTCCCAGACATATGACCCAAATGCAGTGAACCAGTCTAGCAGGGTTGGGCCATCAACTCCTAGGAGCAGGGATGATAGAAGGAGCATGGCAGATAGTGTGAATAGCCCAGACCGTGGACGGCTTGGCTCCCCTTCCACTCGCAGGAACTCACCTGATTTCAGGAAGAGAGATGGTAGAGATCCAAGTGCTGTGTCGGAGTTGGCCAGGATCGAAACTGGTGGTGGTTCTGGAAGAAGGTGGGGATTGGATGATTTAGATAGGCAGGAATCTCATACAGACAGCCCTGTAAATACTGGAAGAGCTAGAGAGACTCCAAGGAACCGTGACCTGGAAAGAGAGCGCGCAGTTGCAGAAGCGAAAGTATGGGGTGAGAATTGGAGAGAGAAGAAGAGAGCAAATGCCATAGGTGGTAGCTTTGATGCTACAAATGAGTAAAAAGCAGGCACTGGACACTGAATCAGCTTGCTGTTTATCTTCCTAGTGAAGAAGAGATGTATGATTTGAGTCAGAGGTTGGTTTTCATGTCTATCCAGAGTCTTGAATCCAAGTTTCGCTGTTCTCCCACATCTTCTGGTAGTTAGTCATCATGTGAAGGAAACAGTACACAGTTCCCCAAAAAAAAGAAAGAAAAACAAAAATAGGGGCTGGGGGGTTGGTGGGGAAGGTAGTGTGGATTGGGGTTATTTAAAATGTAATCATACTGCAGAATGTGAATTCAACATATCCTCTTGTCTATGTTGTAAGAACGATTTCTAGGTTCATGTTGCGTATACAGCAGCAAAGGCGTCCAATTTTTGGCCCTTCATATTTGCTTTGTATAATGGGTGGAGCTTAGTGGGATTTGGTCAGTGTGGGTGTCATTGTTGTCACGTGTTGTACTCTCGTACAGTATCTATTTTATGTCTGAGTCTTCTATGTTTTCGGCTTATACAAAAAAAGGAGTTATTTTCCACATGACGACTCGGAGGTTGTAGGCACATATATGTTTAATTGTATTAATTAATTAATTGAATAAGGATGATATGATTAATATGCTCATCTCTGAATACATAGATTGTTTATATGTGTAAAGACTGAACATGCTCACCTACCCACAATTGATACAATCCCTTCGCTTTGAAATTCGTTTAGATCAAAAACCATCACTGCTACATTTTTCTACCTAAGGAAGTCCTCTTAAGATTTGATAAGATTTTAGCATGTGTATTCACATAACAGTATAACTGAATGAAAGAGGATCCGTACTTTGTTGCCGTTGAGTCAAATACAAGGACAATATTGCAGTAGTTTGAGCCTAACAATTTCAACTTGAATGATCTGAACGACTTTAACTAACTAATGTTATTTGAATGCAAATAACAACATAGAAATTTAAAATTATGTCTTCCGATTTCCAGATGTATTGGTAAGTGATAACAAATGTGGCTTAAATTACTCGGGCAGCGACAGAAGCACATTTTCAAAAGGCATCCATGTTTATATCTCAATATTTCTCTACAGAATTTCAGATACATGATAGCATCTAAAATACAATATGCCAATTCATTAAAACCTTAAGGCTTTCCTCTTGCAAGTTCAATCCCAATCCGATCGTCAAAACATTAGCCTGATGCATTTCTACTTCAAAATAACGTCAATTAGAATTACAGATATTCAATGAACATTTGAACTAGCTGTTAAAATCTAGATTTGTTCGTAGATTTACAAACTCAATATCTGACTTCTGCATAATATTTTCTTAACTAGCAATTCAAACTGATATATGGTTGGGGCCTACACAAACCCAAAAGGGGGTTGGTAGCGTGGACTTTGAAAAGCACGCCTGACCATCAATTGTCGTGTCTTGGCCTTGTCAAAATCACGACTTCAAAACCCGACCACTCTTTACTGACACAAAACAGCAGAGCATATGTCCATTTATTTTCTTCTCTTCCCCTGCCATAAATATCATATCATAATCGGTTACAGTAAAAACACAACAAAGAAACTTCTAAGTAATAGAAGAAATTTAGACATGTTAAGCAAGTATGTATACCGTGCTTGCATAATCATCCATAGTTAACTGCCTACGCTTTTTCGTAGAAGATGGGCTCTCTGTCTGCCTTGCCAAAGCCCGCTTTGAAGGGGTCATGTTCTGAATGATTTGTCAAATATAGTTTCAAAAATATTCATATATGAACGTAATACTTAGGGAAATTAGTAGAGGGACAAACTAACCTTGGCAAGTTTCTTCTCTTTGCGGGCTTGTCTCTCCCTCTCATCATATTCTTGGTTTTCCTTTTCTACAAGCCGAATGAGGGTGTCACACCTCCTTGCAAGTTCCTGTGTTGTGCGAGACTTGACAAACCAATCAAATCGAAACACGGGTGATGTTCGAAATGCTGCCTTCAACTCATCCCAGTTCCCATAGCCAAGTTTGTGAACCATACATATCTGCAAATGGATAACAAGACAAAATTGCTATATTAGGAACCATGCAGTAAGGAAGATAAGTGGAGCTGGACATAAAAAAAATGTGTCCGTGAAAACAAATAAACGAAATTTATACCATAAATCTGTCACATTCTTCATTGTATAGCTTCCCCTTGTTTTGCCCATATTGTATCTTCAACTCTAGCCAAGGATTCTTGTAGCGGTCCAACTTCTTCCCAATAGCTTTCATAATCTCATCTTTCCGAGAAATTCTAGCCTCCCCCCTTTCAATGTTTTTGATAATTCTATCATAGTCTGCAGACAATGATTTCAAAATGCACAAAAAAAAAAGCACAGCAATACCACCATATTAATGATTTGACCAAAGGAAAAAAATTGAAGGAGAAACTGATTTCATGCTACAAATTGACAACCGAAAAACACATGCATAATTTTAAAAACATCAAAATGGGAAAATTAAAAAAAGACATTTGATTGGCATGATCCACAGGTTACTCATACATGCGTTATTAATTATAAATTTACCAAAATTCCAGATTGAATACCGAACGATTTCTACATTGATTCTAGTCCCAATCAAAATACTTTCTACCCAATAAGCTGTATTTTAACTCAACACAGCACTAGCTAATATCCATATAGAGACCTAAACCACCGAGGCCAACGAAACAAGCAAGTTAAACAAACTAGTAGATGTAAATAGAATTTTTATTTGGCCAAGTATTTCAATTCCATGCTCAAAGATACTGTTTCAGTCACGTTGATTGTATTTGTAACGTACCATTTAATTCCTTGTATCTTTCTTTGAAGACCTTGGAATATCTTTCAACTTCCTCATCAGTTTTTCCTTCCATCTCAGAAGCAATACTTCTTATATCATTTCGGCCATATTTTTCACAGGCCCTAATGAAAGTATTAAAATCCTTCCGGCTCCATGATGAAAATCCCTATAGCAACCAAACAACAAAAATAAAAATGAATGTCCATATGAAACAAGCCTAGTTTGCATGATGAGGAAAAATAAATAAATAGTTCACCTCTTCTAGTAGGCGTTCCTTTTCTTCCACCTCTTCAGCAGTCAATGGATCTCCCACATCTAAACGTTCAATAAAACATGATTAAAATTAAAAATAAACAATTTACACATAAAAAAGGAGTAAAATAACTAAACAGAGAAGACTAATGTACCTTCAGGTTCATCGACATCAATCGAGTCCTTTATCTGGTTCTTCTGATGTGTTTGCTGAAATTTCATAAGATAATAAGCATAAAAAAAGACCTATATGTTGAGCTTAATCTTAAAAAAATAAGCAAGAAAACTCTTTGCATACACCTACCATGAGATACCGTACTTCCTTTTCATAAAGCTCACTCAGCCTTTGTGTGTTGAAAAACTGGAAATCATGCCTGAAAGTCAAAGAATAAAAGGTATAGGTAAATAACAGAGTTGAAGAACAACAGGTATAAGTAAATAGTAGAGGCATTATGCTAAGAAGAAAAATCAAGGGTGGAAACTTACAACTGGGGCATCCTAGGAATACGAGGCTCTTTAGGTTTAGTAGGACCACCTTGACGCATTGTTTGCTTGAAGTATTCAGACTCTGAGTAACTAAGAGCACACCCCAAAAAAGAAAATATGCATCATATCATGTTATTAAAAAATACTGAACAAATCTGGATGAATAAAATGCAAAGGACGGTGCTTACTTGCGCTTCCGCTCCCTTCTTGGCGGTTCAATCCAGTTTTCACTCACAATTTTTTTGAAATCAACTTTGTTCTCATCCTTCATTTTAAATAAGATGATAAGCCAATGTCAGTGCAACAGAAAAGAGGGGGAAGGGGGGAGGTTTGATTATTATATAACTTATAAGCATAAAAAAAATAGTTGACAAAGATAATAAAATGTCATCTTTACCTTCTCATCATCAAAATCATATAACTCGGCAGCTACAAAAAAGAGTGTATCAGTATTAGTAACCACAAATTAATACAAATCAGAAAGCATAAAACTTATAAAGATCAGGCTGTCTTTGCTTCCAAAGCTAGAACTATCATCATAAGGGTTACATACTGTCATCCATCTTAAACTTAATTGCATCTTCGGTAAATTTCTTCATCTTGGCATCAAGCTCAGCAGTTGCCTCTTCTCCTTTAGCAATAATTCTATCAATATCCTCATCAGTGATTGTACTATCCTTGGAACTGAAAACCATTTCAGCCCCAAATCTAACCATTTGAAGCAACTCATCTTTATTTACAGCTGCAAATATAAGTCAACGGAACCATATTAGAAAAACAATACATCTCGCAAAAAAGAAAGAAGAAAAACTATCTAGCGAATCCTTACTTTTCTGCTCAGCCAATCGCCCTTGCTGGATCACCAGTGCATCAAGTGCAAGCTTTTTGTAAGCCCTTTCAATGACTTTCTCCTCAATTGTATACTGTATTATCATTGACGCAATGAATTACTAACACATGCATAGTGAATAAAGAATTGAATAGTAAAATGAAGTTTAAAATCGCAAACCTCAGTGCAAAAACGGAAAACTTGAACTTCTTTCTTTTGACCTATCCGATGAGCGCGATCCTGAGCCTGCAAGTCAACCTGGGGGTTCCTGTAGTAAATTTGCCAACCATCAACAAACCATAATAAATACGGTACAGACACAAAGATGGCTGCATCCACAACCACTAGAAACACTAACCAGTCACTATCATACAGAATGACGACATCAGCAGTGGCAAGATTAATACCAAGACCTCCAGCCCGAGTTGAAAGCAAGAAGACAAATTTCTCACTTCCTGGTTTGTTGAAAGCATCAATGGAAGCATCTCTATCATCACCACCAGTATTGCCGTCTATGCGACAATATTGATATCCACGAAACATTAAATAATCCTCAAGTATGTCTAGCAGCCTAGTCATCTGTAGGGGAAAGCCACAAATTAAGCACAGAAGAAAATTCAGAAGGCAGAAATACAGGAGAACACATAAAAACAGGTTGCAAAATATATGGCATTCAAAACCATCAGTGACAAAATCATATTGACAGAACTGACCTGTGAAAATATAAGGACCCTAGAATCACGCTCTTTTAATTTAGGAAGTAACTTGTCCAAAAGAACCATCTTACCTGGAAATGAAATTTCCAAAAACATGAAACAATCTCAGATTTTACTAATAAACCCACACAGAACATCTGAATAACTTAGTGTAAATAGAATTTACCGGCATTTGTAATAAGATGATCTCCTGTTGTATAGGGAGGACCTGGCTCAGCACCTTGGAAAAGATATGGGTGATTACAGCATTTGCGTAGTTGCATAGCTATATTCAGCAGGCGTTTCCTTTCTCCACCAGCATTGACAACCTCAAGGTCCTTCTGCAGTAGTGCTCTATAGTACTGTTTCTGCATTTGTGACATGCCTACTTTAAGAATGGTTTCCTTTTTCGGTGGCAGCCCTTTCTCCACATCAGATTTCAGTCTTCGAAGGAGAAATGGTCGGAGGACCTAAATAAACGCAAAACACGAAAATGTCAATTATCTATCAAATTGACTTAAAGACTCAACAATAAAAAACAAAAAAAAAAAAAAACTTCTATAGTTTACCTTGTGCAATTGTTGAACAACCTCCTGTTGGTCATTTTCACCCGAGATTTGAAACCATTCATCGAAAGTTTCGGAAGAACTAAAAATTTCAGGCAGAAGAAAGTTGAGAAGAGACCAGAGTTCATGGAGATTATTCTGTGCCATTAAGAGAGAAAATAAGCAGAAGCGAGAAACTTGTAATTTGCATAGACAACAAAAAAAGAACAAGGATTATAATTCGGTAATAAACAAACAAAGCCAATAAATCCGAAATTTAAGCTGCAAAACAGAAGAAAAAATAACAATAACACAAAAAAGTAAAAGTAAAACTGAAATCAATGCCAAGTTTTAAATCACCAAACTCCAGTCCGGTTAATCAACCTAATTTGAATGTCAACAAAAAAAATCTCAGCAGAAACACAATGCCCAATGCCTCACCTTAAATGAAATTTTGTTACAACAAAAACAAGCCATATCCCACTAAAATGAAACTTTGTTACGTGCCACATAATAAATTTTCCGCAGAATAACAAGTGAATACTCTTCCCGTACAATATCTACTTTTGCAGCTATTCAGCAAATGCTATTGACATCCTCCAACCCAAAAATGAAATAAGTAAAAAATCAAAATTAGTTCAAACTTATAAAACTAATGATCATTAAAAATTGACATTTAAAAAGTCAACAATGCAGCCCAACTCTCAGGCACAACTAGTAGTTTCTTCTTCATGTTAAGATTTGTTAACACCAGTAGTAGCAGTACAGATGGGATCAATTTGATTCCACAGAAAATTGGCATGATACCATTTCCTTGTTTAGAATAGATCAAAGAATTAAATATAAATGAAGAGAAGAAAATACCATTCTTTAGACAATTACATCATTGTGGATAATAATACAAGTCATACCTGAAGTGGCGTGCCAGTAATAAGGAGGCGATAGTTTGTATTGTAGAGCCTCATTGTTTTGGACAGCAAGGAATTCTCATTCTTGATACGATGAGCTTCATCAATAATTATGTAGCGCCAGCTAAATCTACGTAAAGCAGACTTCTCCTTGATTGCCATTTCAAAACTTGTAACGCACACATCAAACTTCCCAGCAACCAATAACTCTTCTCTTATGTGTCTCTGCAGCAATTTAAAAACATTTAAATAAAAAGTTCAACTTAAGCATCCTTTACCAAAAATAATTCAAACTAGCAAAGTGGATTTTACCCTTTCTTCAGGGTTTCCAAGGAATTTTATCGCGCGCAGAACAGGACAAAAGCGCCGAATCTCATTCATCCAATTTCCGAGGGTAGATTTTGGCGCAACAACCATATGAGGGCCTTTGATTCCTCTAAATTCATGCAAATAACCCAACAAAGATATGGTTTGCAACGTTTTACCGAGCCCCTGCAAATCACATTATTTGTCATGATTACCACCATAAAAATCTGGATGAGGAGGGCACCTAAACCAACTCAGTTTATCAAACAACAGATCCAAAGTAATTGCATTCATGTGCAGTTAATTCAATCAGATAACCTGCAAGCCCAACATCAAACACCTACCATCTCATCAGCCAGAATTCCATTAATTCCATTCTCATACAACCGTATGAGCCAGTTCAGTCCAGCCAACTGGTAATCCCTCATCTTGCCTTGGATACCTGTTATGAAGAACAGATGAGCAATTCGCATTTACATAAACCAAAAATTTAAAAACATTAACCATGAATAGAAAGATCCACAAATAATGCATTTCTAGAACACAATTAGCTCAATGTAAAATAAAGAAACCAGAATGGAGGACCTCTACTTCTAACAGTCTAACATAATAACACCAGGATAAAAATCAAGTAAATTATTTGTCATGCCAAGGCTAAGGCTTACAAAGACTTACTTAGCTAAACAGGCCAGGTTTCTGTCCTTTCAAAAGACCTATTTGTCATAGCAAGCCAGCCTACTTTAACAACAATCATACTATTTTATTATTTTGTTTATTTGAAGAAATATTGGTCGATATATTGAGGGACAAGTTTGTGGCCTTACATACATATTGATTTTTCTTCAGATTTAAGATCATATCATAAAAGTACACTTTTAAATCGACTTTCAAGACAGATCAAGCTTTCAAACAAGTCAAGCCAAAATTAATAAAAATAAAATAATAAAATTATGTCAGGTAAGTAGGCTAGACTAGAACCAGTATTTCATAAGCAAGTCAGGCTCAGGCTCAAGCTCAAGCTTGGCAAAGCCCAACATAGCCTATTCATGCAAGAAAGTACAGAAACACAAAGAAGAAATACTCACAAGATGGCTGTGTCACAAGGCGTGTATTTGCTACACCATCTTCTTCTTCTTTAAGGTATTCTTCATCTTCCTCCTCTTCAGTCACTTTTGATGCATGGCGACCCCTAAACCAGAAAACATTGAATATGGATTAATTCTTCTATAAACATGAACCAGTGTCAAGTCAGTCATTACACTTCAGTTCTTGTCTGAAATCAGAGTCTTTAAGAACAATCAGTGGAAAATGAGAAACGGCAATCGGTTTTGTTTTCGTCGCTCTATGGTATTTTTCATATAGTAAAACAAGGGTTGACCACATATAATAATAGTGAGAATGACATATTCAATTAGAAAGGGAAACTTTTAAAATTTGTTTAGTTATAACACTGAACTAAAAGAAGATGCCTTAACTTGTCAATTTGAAACACTAAAGAGCATATAGGAACTCCCCACTCGAAATATCAATCAGTAAATGCTAGTTTATTACTAAAACTTCATATGCATATGAAAATGTGCACATACGTATACCCTCTGAAAACAGTTAAAATTACAACAATGTAATTTATGGTGCAATGTGGAAGACATATACAGCAAAAATTGAGTGAGAACAAAGAATAAAGAGAGGAGGAAATGGCCACAGCACAGTATCTATGAATCTTAGGAATGTACCTTCCCCTAGACTTCTTTTGAGATGAAGATTGATCACCTTTAGCGAAATGGGCAAACAGCTCAGTCTGCTGTAAGAGATACTTCAGACGCCCCTTTCCTCTATTGTTCTGTATTAGATGTCATGTCAGGATCATTCACCTACCAATCATATCAATGGCTTATAACAACAATAAGTAGAATAATCAAAACTACACGCACCATGTCAGCGTCAATGGCTGCATTTTGTGCATCCAATATCTCCTGAACCTTCTGTTTCTTCATTTTCTGCATTTCTTTTAATCTAGCTTTCTCACGCTTGCTAATTTCAGGATCAACATTGTCGCCATCCTGAATCCCAACAAGTAAAAGTTAGGCTCCCTGTAAAATTAACTGTTCAATAGAATAGCATACGTACTGAGTTTCAAAGTATGATACAGTGAATTCAACCTCAACTCGACTACTGAGTTACAAATTTTTAACAAGGCTAAACAGAAAAGAGTTAACTCGTGAGTCGTGACCACGTTGTTTTCTTACTCTCTTTTCAGCATCCACGTTTTCACGGATTTTCAAGGCAAGTAAAAAAAAAACTCAGCTTCAAACTCATATCACAACAATGGCAGCCAACCGTTAATAATCAAATAATACACAGCAAAGTCTAAACCCTAGAGCAGCAAAGTATCTACAATAAAGAGTCTGAACAACAAAGTAAGTGACGACTTTAACCTGTTCGTCGTCGTCTCCGTCGTCGGCGGCGGCAGGATCTTCGTCGGAATCGACCGGATTGTCGCCGGCGACTTCTTCGTCGTCGGAGCTAGCAGAGCGAGCGACCGCCTCGAGCTCCTCCTCGTCTTCTGCGTCGTTGATCTGCTCATTCGTCTGCTCTTCATCCGATGAGGTTGAAGCATTCGATAGTGCTTCGTCGGAAGAGATCTGCTGCTTTGAAGGTCTCGCCATGAATGAAATGATTTGAATTCTGAAATCAAGGGTTTGGGTTTGAGAGAAAGAGAGAGAAATCAAAGAGGGAACGTACTGTGGCTATGAGTTAATAATAGTACTGAGTTAATAAGTTAATAGGAGATTTACGTGATTGCGATGTTTATAGCCATCCGATTAGGATATAGATGCGCGGTTACAACGTGGAACGGAAACGGGGAGTTCCCGCCATTGATCCGGAAATTGGATTCCAAACCTTTGTGGGCTCAGGCCCATCCCGTGGACTCCTAATTCAGGTCCAAATCAGAGGATCAACAAAGCATTAAGAGAAGCTTTAAAAAAAAATTGTGCCGGTTGTCCAAAAAAAAAATAAAAAATATTGTGCCTGTAACTATAAATCACGTTAGGGTGCCATCTTTTGTACCACACACGTAATTATTATTTTTCAAAATTACTTATTTTACTGATTCTTAAATTCCGTATGAAACACTAAAACACATCAGACCTATATGAAATTTAATAATTCGTATAATATAAAACCATACAAAATCTAAAAATCTGTATGGTTTAAAACCACACGAAATATGAGAATCTGTGTTGTTGTGTTTTAGAAATAACATCTAACCCTAAAAATTCAAATTCCTTAGTTTACCTTTGCCCTTCCTCTCTCTTTCCCTTTCTCAACAAAACTCACTCAAAGGATAATCGCTAAAAACACTCTCAACTCAACTCCAAACTTTATTTCTCTATAAAATTCTCATATATTGATGTAGTGTATTGCATTGCCACTAACAAGGTGAGTTTTTTTTCTCGATTTTCATTTCGTTTTGTTTTTCTTGTAATTGTCGTCTCGTTTATGGTTTACGTAGTGCCATGGATTCTTAAATTTCATTACAACGAAGGTGGAAGGGATTCGCATCATCCTTATTAAGAGTGGCACCATCATTTTTAATATATAAATTTATTATTCTTATATATAAAAAGGTGGTGGGATTTCTAAAATTGAGTGGTCTCAATCCCTCCCACCTACAACGAATTCTTAAAATCCATAGCCTACGAATTTTTAAATTTCGTATGGGTGTGATGCGTTTTGGTGTCTCATACCGAATTCAAGAACCGTGAGATGAATACTTTTGAAAAAAATAAAATAGGCATATGTTGTGTGCCTAAGATTTGTGTGTGGTGCGAAAATTAGCACCTATCATGTTAATATGCATTGTGCATTATTGGCACCACACACATTTTTGGGTGCACCACACCGCTATTTTTACAAGTTTAACCCTCACTTGGAACTTTGTTTTCAGTAGTTTACTGATTCTAAGGGGTCGTTTGGTATTGGAATGTTTTTTTCATTTTTGATAAACTTACTTAAAATCATAGTATACTCATGTTTAATAGAAGGTTTAAGTGACTTTTCTGATAATATTTTTTCATTTCTACCTTAAAATATGGATATCGCTTACATGAAAAACACTTACCAAAAAAACTAACTAAAACTCACTCCTATACCAAAATATACCCCCCTAAAACTAACCTACCAGATTTAAAATCTGATTTTTGCCGGAGCTTAAGTTCAAGACTAAGCCGAAACTTGAAATCGGATAGTTATACATCAAAGATTTAAGAATTCAATTTTAATCAGAGTTTAAGCTCTAGTGGTTATAAGTGTGATATTGAACTAAGCTCACTCAAAAAAGTTTGATTCATTGAGTCTAAAGTATAGTGCTTAATTTTAAATTCTGATCTAAACCATAACTTATATGTTTGAGTGAGGATTAAATTGGGAGAAACAAATAAGGTTGTGTGGTGCACTAAATGATGTCACTAATGACCACCTAATATGCACAATAATTATGTCTAGCCATTGTTAACATGTCTGACACCTAACACGAATCAAACAAAAAAAATGTGACAAATATAACCATCAAATTGAAGATGATGTCGCATATAAAAAACAAATTAAGATGAGTAATGTTATTATATTATTATACTAAATTAAAATCATGTTTTAACATATACAAATCTCGTAAGAATCCATGGCACCCCAAAGCTCAAGCTACTAAAGCAAAGGCTTTGGGCCCTTGAAAATTTGGGAAAAGGCCCCTAAATACTTTTTATAGTAAAGGTATATTAATAAAAAATTAAAATATATTTAAATTTAATAATATATTAAATATAATTGAATATCATTTAAAAAATTTCTACTATAAAAAAAATAATGCACCGATTAAAATACTTAATTTTACAATTAGTTTTGATTCTTTTCTTAATGTATATTTTTTATCGATCTTGATGTATATATTATTTTCTTAATATATACAATTCTTATTTTTTGTTTCTTAAATATACCTTATTATATTTTTTTTTTATCTGAAACCTACTATGAGGATAAAAGGCTAATTTTTCAGATGTAAACAAACTTATATTTTTGGTCGGTGTTCTCTATAATGTTAATAATTCTATTGTTTTAGCAAAAATAAATTCTTCACAACTAAAATAATAAAATATTATTCAACTTCAACAATATCTCAATAAAAATTAAATGAAATAGGTAATTTACTATTAGTTAATTAAATGAAATGTTACATAAAATTAATTATAATAAGTTAAGTATCAACTTATAAAAAAAAATAGAATCATATTTAAATCTTTTTTATGTCTCTTAATACCAGCTCTCAATTTCATAACATATATAAGCCAAGTATTTCCAACTTTCAAGTGAAAATCATTGTAAAGTATAACTTAAATTTTGAAGAAATTATTCTTAGGTTAATAATATATCAAATCTGCTATACCATTTGAAAATTATGGCACAAATAAAGATGAATAAAATGAGGAGGCAGTGAGGCACTAAATGGATAACTCCGGTTTCAGCATGAATGAAATCTCCCTGTGAGTCAAGCCAAGGATACAAAGCCTAAACCAGAATCTGTGAAGACTTTGTACATAAATTTACAATCGGTAACCGTCTTCTGCATAATATTCTACCAAAACAATCAAACTGATAATTGGTTGGAGCCTACACAAATCAATGGAGGTTGGTAACACAGACTTGGAAGGAAAGCATAACCATCAAATGTCTGAGCCACATTAAAATCACCAAGGCCTTCAAAGGGTGATTTCCTAAGACCACCTTGGTGCAGTGTTTGCTTAAAGTATTCAGACTCTGAGTAACTTCAAGTAAAAAACAAAAAATCCAAAAAAATAAAGAAAACCAGCATATCATGTCAATAGAAATATTACTGAATGAATCTGGGAGTATGAAATGTAAAGGGTGATGCTTACTTGCGTTTTCTCTCCCTTTTTGGCGGTTCAATCCAGTTTTTACTCACAATTTTTTTGAAATCAACTTTGTTCTCATCCTTCATTCAAGATAGTGATATGATACGCCAAAGTCAGTCAAATATATAAGGAGGAAGGACAAAGAAGGTTGACATGAGGCAATAAAAAACATTGTTGCCCATAACTCAATACAATATCATCTTTACCTTCTCATCATCAAAATCATATCACTCAGCAGCTACAAAAAGAAAGTATCAGTATTAATAACCCCCAAACTTATGAACAGCAAAAAGCATAAACTTGTAAAGATCAAGCTATTATTGCTTTTAAAACTAGAACTATAGTCATATAGGTTACATACTGTTGCCATCTTAAATTTGATTGCATTTCAGTTGCCTCTTCTCCTTTAGCAATAATTCTATCAATATCCTCATCTGTAATTGTGCTATCCTTGGAACTGAATACCATTTCAGCCCCAAATCTAACCATTTGAAGCAACTCATCCTTGTTTACAGCTGTACATATAAGCCCATGAAAAAATGTTAGACAATCCATACATCTTGTAGCAAAGAAATAATAAAAATTATGCTGCAAATCCTTAGTCTTCTGCTCAGCCAATCGCCCTTGCTGAATCACCAGAGAATCAAGTGCAAGCTTTTTGTAAGCCCTTTCGATGACTTTCTCTTCAATTGTATACTGTACCATTACCATGACATAATGAATTACTGACACATACATAGTGAATCATGAATTGGACCTCAGAACAAAAATTGCAAACCTCAGTACAAAAACGGAAAACTTGAACTTCTTTCTTTTGACCTATCCTATGAGCACGATCCTGCGCCTGCAGGTCAACTTGTGGGTTCCTGTTGCAAAACACAAACCATCAACCAACAATAACAACTATGCTACATATGCATAACAGATGGTTTCATCCACAACCATTTGAAATACTGACCAGTCATGATCGTACAGAATGACAACATCAGCAGTAGCAAGATTAATATCAAGACCTCCAGCCCGAGTTGAGAACAAGAAGACAAATTTCTCGCTTCCTGGTTTGTTGAAGGAGTATTGAAACATCTCCATCATCACCACTGGTATTGCCATCTATGCGACAATATTGATATCCACGAAGGACATTGTTTAACCAAAAGTGAATCCAAATGTGTAACCTACTCTTAGTTGTGTGAAATAGGGTCACGTTTACCATATCCAAACATGAAACCAAACATAAACTTCTAGAGCTAAAGCTATTGAAATGCTCCTCCCAAAAAAATAAAGTAAAAATTCAAAAGTAACAAATAATTAAAACCATTAACAAAAAATGGATTTAATTCAACAATGCAAACCAACCCTCCAGCACTACCCAAAGTTTATTCATTTGAAGATTCCCAGAGATTAATACAGATGAGATCATACTAATTTTGATTGCCCATAGTATATTGGCATGGTGCCATTTCCATGTTTACAATAGACCGATAAATTAAATATAAATGAATAAAAGAAAATATTGTTTTGGACAGCAAGGAATTCTCATTCTTGATACGATGAGCTTCATCAATAATTATGTAGCGCCAACTAAATCTACGTAAAGCAGACTTTTCCTTGATTGCCATTTCAAAACTGGTAACACGGACATCAAACTTCCCACCAACCAATAATTCTTCTCTTATGTGTCTCTGCAGCAATTTAAAAATATCAGAAAAAAAAAAAATAGCATTGAGCTAACTTATGTCCATTAACAAAATAATTCATTCTAGCAAAGCAATGAAGGACAAACGCATCGAATCTCATTCATCCAATTTCCAAGAGTGGATTTTGGAGAAACTACCATGTGAGGGCCTTTGATTCCTCTGAACTCATGCAAATATCCTCTTGTCTATGTTGTAAGAACGATTTCTAGGTTCATGTTGCGTATACAGCAGCAAAGGCGTCCAATTTTTGGCCCTTCATATTTGCTTTGTATAATGGGTGGAGCTTAGTGGGATTTGGTCAGTGTGGGTGTCATTGTTGTCACGTGTTGTACTCTCGTACAGTATCTATTTTATGTCTGAGTCTTCTATGTTTTCGGCTTATACAAAAAAAGGAGTTATTTTCCACATGACGACTCGGAGGTTGTAGGCACATATATGTTTAATTGTATTAATTAATTAATTGAATAAGGATGATATGATTAATATGCTCATCTCTGAATACATAGATTGTTTATATGTGTAAAGACTGAACATGCTCACCTACCCACAATTGATACAATCCCTTCGCTTTGAAATTCGTTTAGATCAAAAACCATCACTGCTACATTTTTCTACCTAAGGAAGTCCTCTTAAGATTTGATAAGATTTTAGCATGTGTATTCACATAACAGTATAACTGAATGAAAGAGGATCCGTACTTTGTTGCCGTTGAGTCAAATACAAGGACAATATTGCAGTAGTTTGAGCCTAACAATTTCAACTTGAATGATCTGAACGACTTTAACTAACTAATGTTATTTGAATGCAAATAACAACATAGAAATTTAAAATTATGTCTTCCGATTTCCAGATGTATTGGTAAGTGATAACAAATGTGGCTTAAATTACTCGGGCAGCGACAGAAGCACATTTTCAAAAGGCATCCATGTTTATATCTCAATATTTCTCTACAGAATTTCAGATACATGATAGCATCTAAAATACAATATGCCAATTCATTAAAACCTTAAGGCTTTCCTCTTGCAAGTTCAATCCCAATCCGATCGTCAAAACATTAGCCTGATGCATTTCTACTTCAAAATAACGTCAATTAGAATTACAGATATTCAATGAACATTTGAACTAGCTGTTAAAATCTAGATTTGTTCGTAGATTTACAAACTCAATATCTGACTTCTGCATAATATTTTCTTAACTAGCAATTCAAACTGATATATGGTTGGGGCCTACACAAACCCAAAAGGGGGTTGGTAGCGTGGACTTTGAAAAGCACGCCTGACCATCAATTGTCGTGTCTTGGCCTTGTCAAAATCACGACTTCAAAACCCGACCACTCTTTACTGACACAAAACAGCAGAGCATATGTCCATTTATTTTCTTCTCTTCCCCTGCCATAAATATCATATCATAATCGGTTACAGTAAAAACACAACAAAGAAACTTCTAAGTAATAGAAGAAATTTAGACATGTTAAGCAAGTATGTATACCGTGCTTGCATAATCATCCATAGTTAACTGCCTACGCTTTTTCGTAGAAGATGGGCTCTCTGTCTGCCTTGCCAAAGCCCGCTTTGAAGGGGTCATGTTCTGAATGATTTGTCAAATATAGTTTCAAAAATATTCATATATGAACGTAATACTTAGGGAAATTAGTAGAGGGACAAACTAACCTTGGCAAGTTTCTTCTCTTTGCGGGCTTGTCTCTCCCTCTCATCATATTCTTGGTTTTCCTTTTCTACAAGCCGAATGAGGGTGTCACACCTCCTTGCAAGTTCCTGTGTTGTGCGAGACTTGACAAACCAATCAAATCGAAACACGGGTGATGTTCGAAATGCTGCCTTCAACTCATCCCAGTTCCCATAGCCAAGTTTGTGAACCATACATATCTGCAAATGGATAACAAGACAAAATTGCTATATTAGGAACCATGCAGTAAGGAAGATAAGTGGAGCTGGACATAAAAAAAATGTGTCCGTGAAAACAAATAAACGAAATTTATACCATAAATCTGTCACATTCTTCATTGTATAGCTTCCCCTTGTTTTGCCCATATTGTATCTTCAACTCTAGCCAAGGATTCTTGTAGCGGTCCAACTTCTTCCCAATAGCTTTCATAATCTCATCTTTCCGAGAAATTCTAGCCTCCCCCCTTTCAATGTTTTTGATAATTCTATCATAGTCTGCAGACAATGATTTCAAAATGCACAAAAAAAAAAGCACAGCAATACCACCATATTAATGATTTGACCAAAGGAAAAAAATTGAAGGAGAAACTGATTTCATGCTACAAATTGACAACCGAAAAACACATGCATAATTTTAAAAACATCAAAATGGGAAAATTAAAAAAAGACATTTGATTGGCATGATCCACAGGTTACTCATACATGCGTTATTAATTATAAATTTACCAAAATTCCAGATTGAATACCGAACGATTTCTACATTGATTCTAGTCCCAATCAAAATACTTTCTACCCAATAAGCTGTATTTTAACTCAACACAGCACTAGCTAATATCCATATAGAGACCTAAACCACCGAGGCCAACGAAACAAGCAAGTTAAACAAACTAGTAGATGTAAATAGAATTTTTATTTGGCCAAGTATTTCAATTCCATGCTCAAAGATACTGTTTCAGTCACGTTGATTGTATTTGTAACGTACCATTTAATTCCTTGTATCTTTCTTTGAAGACCTTGGAATATCTTTCAACTTCCTCATCAGTTTTTCCTTCCATCTCAGAAGCAATACTTCTTATATCATTTCGGCCATATTTTTCACAGGCCCTAATGAAAGTATTAAAATCCTTCCGGCTCCATGATGAAAATCCCTATAGCAACCAAACAACAAAAATAAAAATGAATGTCCATATGAAACAAGCCTAGTTTGCATGATGAGGAAAAATAAATAAATAGTTCACCTCTTCTAGTAGGCGTTCCTTTTCTTCCACCTCTTCAGCAGTCAATGGATCTCCCACATCTAAACGTTCAATAAAACATGATTAAAATTAAAAATAAACAATTTACACATAAAAAAGGAGTAAAATAACTAAACAGAGAAGACTAATGTACCTTCAGGTTCATCGACATCAATCGAGTCCTTTATCTGGTTCTTCTGATGTGTTTGCTGAAATTTCATAAGATAATAAGCATAAAAAAAGACCTATATGTTGAGCTTAATCTTAAAAAAATAAGCAAGAAAACTCTTTGCATACACCTACCATGAGATACCGTACTTCCTTTTCATAAAGCTCACTCAGCCTTTGTGTGTTGAAAAACTGGAAATCATGCCTGAAAGTCAAAGAATAAAAGGTATAGGTAAATAACAGAGTTGAAGAACAACAGGTATAAGTAAATAGTAGAGGCATTATGCTAAGAAGAAAAATCAAGGGTGGAAACTTACAACTGGGGCATCCTAGGAATACGAGGCTCTTTAGGTTTAGTAGGACCACCTTGACGCATTGTTTGCTTGAAGTATTCAGACTCTGAGTAACTAAGAGCACACCCCAAAAAAGAAAATATGCATCATATCATGTTATTAAAAAATACTGAACAAATCTGGATGAATAAAATGCAAAGGACGGTGCTTACTTGCGCTTCCGCTCCCTTCTTGGCGGTTCAATCCAGTTTTCACTCACAATTTTTTTGAAATCAACTTTGTTCTCATCCTTCATTTTAAATAAGATGATAAGCCAATGTCAGTGCAACAGAAAAGAGGGGGAAGGGGGGAGGTTTGATTATTATATAACTTATAAGCATAAAAAAAATAGTTGACAAAGATAATAAAATGTCATCTTTACCTTCTCATCATCAAAATCATATAACTCGGCAGCTACAAAAAAGAGTGTATCAGTATTAGTAACCACAAATTAATACAAATCAGAAAGCATAAAACTTATAAAGATCAGGCTGTCTTTGCTTCCAAAGCTAGAACTATCATCATAAGGGTTACATACTGTCATCCATCTTAAACTTAATTGCATCTTCGGTAAATTTCTTCATCTTGGCATCAAGCTCAGCAGTTGCCTCTTCTCCTTTAGCAATAATTCTATCAATATCCTCATCAGTGATTGTACTATCCTTGGAACTGAAAACCATTTCAGCCCCAAATCTAACCATTTGAAGCAACTCATCTTTATTTACAGCTGCAAATATAAGTCAACGGAACCATATTAGAAAAACAATACATCTCGCAAAAAAGAAAGAAGAAAAACTATCTAGCGAATCCTTACTTTTCTGCTCAGCCAATCGCCCTTGCTGGATCACCAGTGCATCAAGTGCAAGCTTTTTGTAAGCCCTTTCAATGACTTTCTCCTCAATTGTATACTGTATTATCATTGACGCAATGAATTACTAACACATGCATAGTGAATAAAGAATTGAATAGTAAAATGAAGTTTAAAATCGCAAACCTCAGTGCAAAAACGGAAAACTTGAACTTCTTTCTTTTGACCTATCCGATGAGCGCGATCCTGAGCCTGCAAGTCAACCTGGGGGTTCCTGTAGTAAATTTGCCAACCATCAACAAACCATAATAAATACGGTACAGACACAAAGATGGCTGCATCCACAACCACTAGAAACACTAACCAGTCACTATCATACAGAATGACGACATCAGCAGTGGCAAGATTAATACCAAGACCTCCAGCCCGAGTTGAAAGCAAGAAGACAAATTTCTCACTTCCTGGTTTGTTGAAAGCATCAATGGAAGCATCTCTATCATCACCACCAGTATTGCCGTCTATGCGACAATATTGATATCCACGAAACATTAAATAATCCTCAAGTATGTCTAGCAGCCTAGTCATCTGTAGGGGAAAGCCACAAATTAAGCACAGAAGAAAATTCAGAAGGCAGAAATACAGGAGAACACATAAAAACAGGTTGCAAAATATATGGCATTCAAAACCATCAGTGACAAAATCATATTGACAGAACTGACCTGTGAAAATATAAGGACCCTAGAATCACGCTCTTTTAATTTAGGAAGTAACTTGTCCAAAAGAACCATCTTACCTGGAAATGAAATTTCCAAAAACATGAAACAATCTCAGATTTTACTAATAAACCCACACAGAACATCTGAATAACTTAGTGTAAATAGAATTTACCGGCATTTGTAATAAGATGATCTCCTGTTGTATAGGGAGGACCTGGCTCAGCACCTTGGAAAAGATATGGGTGATTACAGCATTTGCGTAGTTGCATAGCTATATTCAGCAGGCGTTTCCTTTCTCCACCAGCATTGACAACCTCAAGGTCCTTCTGCAGTAGTGCTCTATAGTACTGTTTCTGCATTTGTGACATGCCTACTTTAAGAATGGTTTCCTTTTTCGGTGGCAGCCCTTTCTCCACATCAGATTTCAGTCTTCGAAGGAGAAATGGTCGGAGGACCTAAATAAACGCAAAACACGAAAATGTCAATTATCTATCAAATTGACTTAAAGACTCAACAATAAAAAACAAAAAAAAAAAAAAACTTCTATAGTTTACCTTGTGCAATTGTTGAACAACCTCCTGTTGGTCATTTTCACCCGAGATTTGAAACCATTCATCGAAAGTTTCGGAAGAACTAAAAATTTCAGGCAGAAGAAAGTTGAGAAGAGACCAGAGTTCATGGAGATTATTCTGTGCCATTAAGAGAGAAAATAAGCAGAAGCGAGAAACTTGTAATTTGCATAGACAACAAAAAAAGAACAAGGATTATAATTCGGTAATAAACAAACAAAGCCAATAAATCCGAAATTTAAGCTGCAAAACAGAAGAAAAAATAACAATAACACAAAAAAGTAAAAGTAAAACTGAAATCAATGCCAAGTTTTAAATCACCAAACTCCAGTCCGGTTAATCAACCTAATTTGAATGTCAACAAAAAAAATCTCAGCAGAAACACAATGCCCAATGCCTCACCTTAAATGAAATTTTGTTACAACAAAAACAAGCCATATCCCACTAAAATGAAACTTTGTTACGTGCCACATAATAAATTTTCCGCAGAATAACAAGTGAATACTCTTCCCGTACAATATCTACTTTTGCAGCTATTCAGCAAATGCTATTGACATCCTCCAACCCAAAAATGAAATAAGTAAAAAATCAAAATTAGTTCAAACTTATAAAACTAATGATCATTAAAAATTGACATTTAAAAAGTCAACAATGCAGCCCAACTCTCAGGCACAACTAGTAGTTTCTTCTTCATGTTAAGATTTGTTAACACCAGTAGTAGCAGTACAGATGGGATCAATTTGATTCCACAGAAAATTGGCATGATACCATTTCCTTGTTTAGAATAGATCAAAGAATTAAATATAAATGAAGAGAAGAAAATACCATTCTTTAGACAATTACATCATTGTGGATAATAATACAAGTCATACCTGAAGTGGCGTGCCAGTAATAAGGAGGCGATAGTTTGTATTGTAGAGCCTCATTGTTTTGGACAGCAAGGAATTCTCATTCTTGATACGATGAGCTTCATCAATAATTATGTAGCGCCAGCTAAATCTACGTAAAGCAGACTTCTCCTTGATTGCCATTTCAAAACTTGTAACGCACACATCAAACTTCCCAGCAACCAATAACTCTTCTCTTATGTGTCTCTGCAGCAATTTAAAAACATTTAAATAAAAAGTTCAACTTAAGCATCCTTTACCAAAAATAATTCAAACTAGCAAAGTGGATTTTACCCTTTCTTCAGGGTTTCCAAGGAATTTTATCGCGCGCAGAACAGGACAAAAGCGCCGAATCTCATTCATCCAATTTCCGAGGGTAGATTTTGGCGCAACAACCATATGAGGGCCTTTGATTCCTCTAAATTCATGCAAATAACCCAACAAAGATATGGTTTGCAACGTTTTACCGAGCCCCTGCAAATCACATTATTTGTCATGATTACCACCATAAAAATCTGGATGAGGAGGGCACCTAAACCAACTCAGTTTATCAAACAACAGATCCAAAGTAATTGCATTCATGTGCAGTTAATTCAATCAGATAACCTGCAAGCCCAACATCAAACACCTACCATCTCATCAGCCAGAATTCCATTAATTCCATTCTCATACAACCGTATGAGCCAGTTCAGTCCAGCCAACTGGTAATCCCTCATCTTGCCTTGGATACCTGTTATGAAGAACAGATGAGCAATTCGCATTTACATAAACCAAAAATTTAAAAACATTAACCATGAATAGAAAGATCCACAAATAATGCATTTCTAGAACACAATTAGCTCAATGTAAAATAAAGAAACCAGAATGGAGGACCTCTACTTCTAACAGTCTAACATAATAACACCAGGATAAAAATCAAGTAAATTATTTGTCATGCCAAGGCTAAGGCTTACAAAGACTTACTTAGCTAAACAGGCCAGGTTTCTGTCCTTTCAAAAGACCTATTTGTCATAGCAAGCCAGCCTACTTTAACAACAATCATACTATTTTATTATTTTGTTTATTTGAAGAAATATTGGTCGATATATTGAGGGACAAGTTTGTGGCCTTACATACATATTGATTTTTCTTCAGATTTAAGATCATATCATAAAAGTACACTTTTAAATCGACTTTCAAGACAGATCAAGCTTTCAAACAAGTCAAGCCAAAATTAATAAAAATAAAATAATAAAATTATGTCAGGTAAGTAGGCTAGACTAGAACCAGTATTTCATAAGCAAGTCAGGCTCAGGCTCAAGCTCAAGCTTGGCAAAGCCCAACATAGCCTATTCATGCAAGAAAGTACAGAAACACAAAGAAGAAATACTCACAAGATGGCTGTGTCACAAGGCGTGTATTTGCTACACCATCTTCTTCTTCTTTAAGGTATTCTTCATCTTCCTCCTCTTCAGTCACTTTTGATGCATGGCGACCCCTAAACCAGAAAACATTGAATATGGATTAATTCTTCTATAAACATGAACCAGTGTCAAGTCAGTCATTACACTTCAGTTCTTGTCTGAAATCAGAGTCTTTAAGAACAATCAGTGGAAAATGAGAAACGGCAATCGGTTTTGTTTTCGTCGCTCTATGGTATTTTTCATATAGTAAAACAAGGGTTGACCACATATAATAATAGTGAGAATGACATATTCAATTAGAAAGGGAAACTTTTAAAATTTGTTTAGTTATAACACTGAACTAAAAGAAGATGCCTTAACTTGTCAATTTGAAACACTAAAGAGCATATAGGAACTCCCCACTCGAAATATCAATCAGTAAATGCTAGTTTATTACTAAAACTTCATATGCATATGAAAATGTGCACATACGTATACCCTCTGAAAACAGTTAAAATTACAACAATGTAATTTATGGTGCAATGTGGAAGACATATACAGCAAAAATTGAGTGAGAACAAAGAATAAAGAGAGGAGGAAATGGCCACAGCACAGTATCTATGAATCTTAGGAATGTACCTTCCCCTAGACTTCTTTTGAGATGAAGATTGATCACCTTTAGCGAAATGGGCAAACAGCTCAGTCTGCTGTAAGAGATACTTCAGACGCCCCTTTCCTCTATTGTTCTGTATTAGATGTCATGTCAGGATCATTCACCTACCAATCATATCAATGGCTTATAACAACAATAAGTAGAATAATCAAAACTACACGCACCATGTCAGCGTCAATGGCTGCATTTTGTGCATCCAATATCTCCTGAACCTTCTGTTTCTTCATTTTCTGCATTTCTTTTAATCTAGCTTTCTCACGCTTGCTAATTTCAGGATCAACATTGTCGCCATCCTGAATCCCAACAAGTAAAAGTTAGGCTCCCTGTAAAATTAACTGTTCAATAGAATAGCATACGTACTGAGTTTCAAAGTATGATACAGTGAATTCAACCTCAACTCGACTACTGAGTTACAAATTTTTAACAAGGCTAAACAGAAAAGAGTTAACTCGTGAGTCGTGACCACGTTGTTTTCTTACTCTCTTTTCAGCATCCACGTTTTCACGGATTTTCAAGGCAAGTAAAAAAAAAACTCAGCTTCAAACTCATATCACAACAATGGCAGCCAACCGTTAATAATCAAATAATACACAGCAAAGTCTAAACCCTAGAGCAGCAAAGTATCTACAATAAAGAGTCTGAACAACAAAGTAAATGACGACTTTAACCTGTTCGCCGTCGTCTCTATCTTCGGCGGCGGCAGGATCTTCGTCGGAATCGACCGGATTGTCGCCGGCAACTTCTTCGTCGTCGGAGCTAGCAGAGCAAGCGACCGCCTCGAGCTCCTCCTCGTCTTCTGCGTCGTTGATTTGCTCATTGGTCTGCTCTTCATCCGATGAGGTTGAAGCATTCGATAGTGCTTCATCGGAGGAGATCTGCGGCTTGGAAGGTCTCGCCATGGATTCTCAAATCGAGGGTTTGGGTTTGAGAGAGAGAATGGAAATTGAAAAGAGGGAATACACTGTGGTTATAAGACTGGAATTTGGAAAAGGCATGCGATTGAAATGTTTATAGCCGTCCGATTAAGAAAGTACATATAGGTTACGACGTGGAACCGAAATAAGGATTTCCCGCCATTGATGTTTTCTTTTTTTTTTAGGGTCAATTCCCGCCATATTTGTGGGTATGTGACAATGGAATTTTTCCACCTATCTTAGACATACGGATGAAAACCAACAAAATTTGAGAGTTAAATTCGATGAAGTTAATAAATGGTTGAGATTTTTATAGGGGTTTTAATTTCGGTAGTATATATAAAAGGTTCGTCCAGAGAAATTGCATTTATTTTAATAATTTTTTATTCTAAAAGAAATTAGGATCGATTTATTTTATATTTTTATTTTGTGTTTTTATTTTTAATTTTATGTGTGTATTTAGTTTAATAATGGGAGTGTTTCTATGTTTAACTTGTAAGGAAAAATAGAGATGTCCTAAGAGACATTAAAAATATAAATATACTTATTTTGGTTGCTTTTTAAATTTTCTATACAAACCTCTAAAAATCAGAAAATAAAATGATAGCAATGTGATATATTTATATTGTAATTACTCGTAAAAATAACAAATTAGCAAATAAAAACACAAAATAAAAAATAAAGTAAACCGCTAGTCTTTGACTACCAATTAAAAAATACCCTTAATAAAAAAAAGTCTTTAAGATGAAAAAAAATTGTGAATATTCAAGGGAAATTTTAGTAGAGGATGATTTGTATATGTAGGACGAGAGTATTAGGTAATGTTTGACAAACGTATTTGAACAGTGAGGCAAATGAACAAGACATATGGGCTCCATTGAAAATGGTGAAACGGAAAATAACAGAATACAACATGCACAGAAGAAGTATTATTATTTTCATAGAGTCACTTTTTATTAATAAAATAATATATATTTAAATTCTTTAAATCTTATATAATTTTTTCGGACCAAACAAAATAAAAAATTTACATTATAAAAATATATTCAACGTAATTTATATTTAATAATTATTTTTAAAAATACATTTAATAATTGTATTTATTGAGAGAAATTTGTATTTAATAGTTTATTTATTTTCATAAAATATTAATACCAAAATTAATTTACTTTAAAATTATTATTTATTTATGCTCATAATTAAAAAAATTAATAAAAAAATATTTTTCCTTTAATTTTTATTGGGTGAACCAAGGGTATTATCCGGCCGATAACCGAATATTAATCCCCTCAAGTATGGATGGGTTCAGGTTGGTTTGGTTCGTTTTGAGGGATTTTAAAAACTGAACCAATCAATTTTTATTGGGTTAGGTTGGTTTGGTTTTGTAAAAAAAAAAAATCCTTCAGTCCGAACCAAACCAACCTGACCAAGTTCGGTTTGGGTTGGGTTGGGGCTCGGGTTGATAAATAAGAAATTAAAATTATAAAATTATTTCAAAAATTCTTAAAAATTTATATTACTTGTGGTTTATGAAATCACTTATCTATTATTTTTTAGTGATTCATCTATACAAATATAATAAAATAAACAAAAATAATTATAAAAAACATAAACTCAAACATAGATATTTAACTCATAATTTTTCATAACATAAACTCATAAGTCACAATGTCATCATAAATCACAAAATTAAAAACAAACAAATCAACAATAGTTCTCAAAGTATGTCACTACCAAGTAATATGCTAGGCTACATACGCTGATAGGTATATCCATCCGGCCATAATTTCACATAAGTCCCAAGTCATTTAAAATATACTAATAAGGTAATAACTAACAACAGCTACATATCAATATATACTAAGGATTAGATTGAGGCACAATTGTGTTAAAATTAGGTTTGGGACATTTTGTTTTAAGTTTTGGTATATTTATTATTAAGCCTCACGTTTACATTTAAATTTTATATATATCAAATATAGTTTTAAATTTTGATCAGTTTGGTTCAGATTTGATTGAGTTTAGAAATGCAAATCCGAGATCTGAACCGAACCACATGGGTTTCATTGGGTTGGATACATTATTGGTTTAGATTGATTTGGGTTGATTAAAATAGTGTTTGGATTGGTTCATATTGGTTAGATTATTGGATTGACTCAACCCAAAACCCATCCCTACCCTCGAAGCATAGAGATCACCAAATTCAAACCACTGTCATGATGTTTAAATGACCCAACTATCTGCTAACTATGCTGGACTTTGTTAGTTTTTTCCTTTAATTTCATACTTTCTATCAAGTAAAGTAAAAATTTATATATATTACAAAAAATATTGTCTATATTTTAATTCGCACTAAATATAAAATAATAATATAGTCTTGTTCTATTCCATGTTCACTGAACATATTCTGTTCCATTTTGTTATGCTCTATATCGTTACTAATACTAAACGCTACCTTAATAGATAATATGCATTATTTATATATTTATATATATATTAATGTTACTTTTGTTAACTTTTTCGTTAACTAATAGACATAATACTTAATATTTTTTAATATAAAGAATATGTTGATAAATTTTTAATGCTGAATGTTGTAAAAATTAATATATTTTTTCATTGATTAGTGTTTAAATTTTTTTTAAAAATTATGTATTGATTATATTATGATAACATTTATTTTTTATTTTAATTTTCTTTAAATAATTAATATAATTTTGTCTCAGTCACGTAACTCAATTTATGAATACATAACAACATGTGTGTGTATCTATTATGGATCTGACCCATAAGACTCAAAAGACGAAATCACTTGGCACAATAAACTCAGTTCATCTGTATGTCCGATAGATGGCAACGAAGATCAACATTTGCTCTAAATAATACTCCTAGTACCTAATAACTAGTATGTATATACATTGTAACTCATTTAGAAAGGACATGAGAACATTAGTATTGAATGGTAAAAATCCTTAAGAAACGAATAAGATCCTTCTTATTAGATTGAGAGCTCTCTATTTTTTCTTCTTACTTAAGATTCTATGAGTATCCGGATTAATTCCCAATTAATTAACTTTCATGTGAAAAATAAACTGTTAATATAATTTTAAATATGAAATTTTTTCTAAATATTATTTTTTAGTTCATAGGAAAATATATTTAATCGGGATATAAATTTAAATACTCAGATATGCATGTTCTCATGTGCTTGTCAACTAAATTACGTGACTAGAACATATTATTTTTTAGTTTAAATATTTTTAAATACTTTTTAAATTTGTTAAAAAATATACTTGTGAGTTAATACCCACCGAGTCTGGTGGCGGGGGATACGCCCTAAATTGTTGGCTTTCCTCGCAAGGCTCATCATCAATGTACTGCCATTTTTAATTATATATATAAATATATAATTTAATAACTTATTTTATTTATTTATGTATAGGTTCTATTAACCATTGCTAAGAAACCTATTAATATAAATTGATAATAAAAATTATAATTAATAAAAATATGTTTATAACATTAGATACTACAATTTTTTAATAATTTCTTTTTTATTTATTGATTGTTTATCATTGCTCTAATTCAAAACAATGGTTAGTGAAACTCTTTATATATTGGGAACATCGATTTGAAAATCTTAGACTCGAAAGCAGCGTTGAAGGCTTTAGACGAGAAGGAAGATCGGGATGGTCTTGATGAGGTTGAGGTTAGACAACAGAAGGAGTTTACAACACACTTAGTTAAGTTATCTACAATGAATGAACCATTGTCTTTTCAAAAGTCCAAGTTGAAGTGGATAAAGGAGATGTTAACAATGTTTTTCCATAGGTGTTTAGCAAAGAAGCGCTATTTTGACATCAATAATTGTATTACTGTCGATGGGACCTATTTGGAGGAGCCTTCTCAGGTTAAAGAAGCTTTTCGATCTCATTTCCACAATCTTTTCACCGCTAGGGAGGAGAGAGGGGTTTTTTTGGAGAACACCGATTTCAGGATGGTTGACAGCGTTGACAATGATTTTCTGATTGCATCATTCTCTAAGGAGGAGGTCAAGGACGCAGTTTTGGCTTGCGATAGTGACAAAAGTCCTGGTCCAAATGTATGGGACACAATTAAGCGCGACTTTTTGAAGTTCCTCTCGGATTTTCATTTGAACAGGAGGTTAGTGAAAGGGGTGCAATAGCTCGTTTGTAGTACTTATTCAGAAAAAACAAAGTCCTCAGAGTATTAGTGGTTATCGATCGATCTCTCTAGTTGGTTGTATGTACAAGGTTATGATTCAATCAGTTGGTAGTATCTTCAAGAGGTTATGGAGCACATGGTTTTAGTTTGACTTGGAGGATGTGGATTAAGGAGTGTTTGATGACTACCCGTATTTATGTGTTAGTTAATAGAAGCCCAACTGCTGAGTTTTCACCAGGAAGGGTTTGAGACAAGGGGATCCGCTCTCACCTTTCTTGTTTTTTTAGCAGCTGAAGGCTTTAGTTGGATGATGTATAGAGCTACAAAGATGGGGTGAATTTGCCGGTGTTAGTTTGGGAGCGGATGATGTTAAACTAACACACTTACGATTTGTGGATGATACCTTAATAATGGGTGAGGCAACGTTGGCCAATGTAAAGGCAATCAAATATCTTTTTCTTCTGTTTGACATGGTTTCAGACCTTAAGGTCAATTTTCAGAAGAGTCCTCTTTTTACCTTTAATATCTCTGAGGAGTGGCTTGAAGGAGCAGCTACTTTACTTCAGTGCAAAGCAGGTTCGTTACCTTTCCAATATCTTGACCTTCCTATTTAGGGAAATCAAATAAGTAAGGGGTTATGGGATTTGGTCATCACTAAGGTTAAGAAGTGGTTGATGTGGAACTCTAAATCCTGTTATTTTGAGGTCGTGTGGTGCTCATCAAATCTGTTTTGTCTTCCTTACCGATTTATTTCCTATCCTTCTTCAAGGCTCCAAAAGGTATAATCTTTGCTCTTGAGACTCTTTTAAAGTCTTTTCTGTGGGGTGGCTCTGATGGGGCTAGGAAAATTCATTGGGTTAATTGAGAAAGGGTGTGTTGTCCTAAGGAGGTAGGCGATTTAGGGGTTAGGGATCTTTTATCTTTTAAAATATTCTTGTTGGGTAAGTGGGTGTGGAGGATTAATGCGGGGTCGCTGCGTGTTAGGGTTCTCTTGACAAAATATGGTAGGGATGTGTGGAGTCTTAAACCACGAAGGAGTAGTAATTCCTTGTGATGGCATGATCTGTGTCATCTTTTTGGTAGGAATAGTCATTATTGTCCTTGGTTTGAGGATAACTATCGTAGCAAGATCAGGGATGGGGACGCTACATCTTTCTGGCATGACATTTGGCTAGGGGGTTAGAGTTTGAAGTGTAGTTTTGATGCCTTATTTATCATTTCTCTGGATAAGGAGGTTTCTATTAGGGACATAGGTGAGTGGGTGAATGGTACGTGGCGATGGACATGGAGGTGGAGGTGAGCTTTAAACTTGGGTGAAATTCTATCTCTTGGTGCTCTTGTTCGAGTTTTGGATGCAGTTAATTTACAGGTTGGAGTCGATGACACACGGTTTGGAGCGCATCAGAGTCAAAGAGTTACACTGTCAAATCGACTTATGGAGTGGCTATTTCTATGAGTGTTGATGACTTTTCAAGGATTTCTTGCTCCCAAGCATACCTTTTAAAGTCTTGTTGTTTGCGTGGAAAGTGGTCCTTGGGAGGGCTCCTTGCAAGTAGATTTTGGCTATAAGAGGAGTGCTTTCAAGATGGGATGTTGGTTGTGCTCTATGCCAAGCTAATGATTAAACTGTTACCCATTTGTTCTTCGAATACGGATCGTCTTACAAGGGTTGGTACAAGTTAATAGAGTGGGCGGGGGTGTCAACGACTTTATCAAATTGTAGTCAGACACATTTCCATCAATTCTTGGGGATGACGAATGGAAATAAAAGATAGAGAGAGCTATTTTAATATGTTTGGTTTGTGGCTTTATGGTCCATCTGGCTAAAACGCAATGCAATGATCTTTAGAAATAATGTTTGGAGCGATGATCGGGTCTTGGATATGATTAAATTACGCTCATGGCTCTGGTTGAAGGCTTCATACAAAAATTGCCACTTTTCTTTCCACAGCTGGGAAAGTATGCCAAAATCCTGCTTGAATCTATTTCGAGTGCTCGAGTGATCCTCATGCAGTTCATTGTACATCAATGGTTCTGTTTGGAACTGCTTGCTGTTGTGTGCAGGGTCTAGTTCGGACATTTGGTAGCGCATCTCCAGTCATTATGTCAGGGTCTTTTGTTGTCTCAAGTCCTTGGAGTTATGCTATGTGTAGTTGTTGCTGTGGTTGGCATGTGTTGTTGTTGTTGCTTGTTTCTGTGTGCTGGTTTTTGTTTTTTTGTTCTCTGATTCTATTGGTCTTGCGTCGCTACAGTTGCTTGTGGTGGGTGTGTTGCTACTAATTTTCTTTCTGCAATGTGGATGGGTGGTAATTTGTTGGCTTGCGGGCTGCTAGTTCTTTGTTAATCATTCTGAACTCTGTATGTTTAGTTGAGTACTAAACATTTTTAATATATTTTTCTTATTAAAAAAAATATTATGTACTTCTAATCTAACTCAATTGCAAATGATGAAGCCAAATAAAAATAAAGATAAGTAAAATATATAAAAGTGTAATTAATATTATCTTAAAAATATAAGTAAACATATAAATAAGAAAAAAAAGAACGAGGTGATTATAATTTATTTAGTTATACATGATGCACTAATCTTATCAATAATCAATTAAATAATATTTCTAATAGTTCTGTTATGTTGTTATTTTGCTTTTTTTTTTTTTAATTCCATCGGGTTCTATTTTTCTTGGTCACCCTTATATTTCAATCATAGAATGAGTGAGAAAATAAAAAGCTCAGATTCACTGCATCATTTTTATGTGATTACTATAAATTTGGCTCCAAATTTTCCTTCTTTTCCTTTTTTTTTCTTCACTTGCTTGCTTTTATATTATTAAGAAGAATAAGAATATAAGATAAGATAAGATATTATTAAAATAAGATTAAGATAAGATTAAAATATTATTAAGATAAGATCAAGATTAATATATTATTAAAATAAGATTAAGATGTTTGGAATTAGATAAAGTATAAAGAAAAAAGAGAAAGAATGACGGGAGAGAGAAGGATAAATGATGTATATTTTTTTTTTGTTTGATATTAAAGAGAAAATAGAGAGTTTTAAGGTGTGATTCACCCTAATTTTTTCCTCTCCCCCTATACAAATAAGCCTATTCAACGTGGTTGGTTTTTCATTAGTAAAATTTAATTTGTCTGCAACGTGGTCAAGGTAGGTTAGGTTAAAAGTTATTTTACATTAATGAAATAGATGTTTTAATACTTTTAACTAAAAGTAAGTTTGACAAAATAGATATTATTTTGAACATTTTAACAAAAGTATTTGATACACTCAACTCTTTAGCAAAAGTACTTGTATCAAAAGAATTTACTTCTCTTCGTTGGTAAAATACATTGGGAGATCTTTTTTGAGTGCAACTGCCTAGTTGCAGAAGAAACACTTCTCCATAACTTGTGTGACTGTCTCGTAGCCAAATATATTGGGAATGTGCTTATTCAATCCCCCTCAAACCCCTCTTATTCTTAATTAGCTAATTTTGAGGATTGGGTTAGTCTCAATCCCAAGAAGGACTTTGGTGAGCATCTTCACAAACCTTGAGTGGCTGTTCTCTACTACCTATGGTATCAGAGGAACAAATAGGTATATGACACTCAAATTTTTAGGTTCCCTAATCTTATCCTAATCATTTTCAAGAAATTTAGAGATGTCAATCATGCATTCATGCCTATAATAATACAATTGGGGATCGAACCATGTACCCACACACATGTCCTTATACGCTCACCAACTGAACTACATGACTTGGACTTCTAGGTACAAGTTAAACAATCAAAATAAAATAATTTTTAAAAATAATATCTTTAAATTAAAATTGATAAACACATAGGTAATGTTAAGTAGACGTGGTTGAACAAAACAGGACACGCATAGTGTTTCTCTGTTTGGTGCATTAGTCAAGAGGAACGAAACAAAATACTGAGGCAAATGAATAGGACAAATTGGTTCCATTGAAAATGGTGGAACGAAAGAAAACAGAACATGACAACACACAGAAGAATTATCATTATTTTCCCAAAGTCATTTTTATTAACAAAATAATATATATTTAAATTTCATAAACCCTGTATTATTTTTTTCAACTAATTTTTTTTTAAAAATTTACATAATAAAAATATATTCAACACAATTTATCTTTAATAATTTTTTTAAAAAATATATTTAATAATTGTATTTATTGAAAAAATTTGTATTTAATAATTGATTTTTTTTCTTCATAAAATATTAATGAAAAATTAATGTATTTTAAAATTATTATTCAGTTATACTTATAATTTTTGAAAAAAGAAATTAAAAAAATATACTTTTTATTTTTCCTTTAATTTTATAATTTCTATCAACTAAAGTATAAAACTCCAAGCAATTCTAGTGGGTCTTTTGTTAACTTGGGATTGTGGCTATTAGTTTGTGCTTCTTGAGTCTGATTTTTTACACACGTTTCTATGTCTATGCTGCTATCATTGCTGACATTTGGGCTTTGCTTCATAGGCCTTGAAATGTCTTAGTCTCTCATCGCCTTCGAGAAGCCAATCGGTGCGCAGATATCTTGGTCAAACATGTAATTAATCTTGTAGAAGACACCATTGTTCTTGAGGAATGTTCTCCTATAGTTGCTCTTGCTTTTCTAGCTGATAAGATCGGGACTGTGTTCTTAAGAGGATGTTAATTTATTTTTTCTCTTTATTTTTTTTTGTTTTTTTTCCTTTTTTACCAAAAAACCAAAGTAAAAAATTATATGTATTATAAAAAATATTTTTTATATTTTAATCCACACTGAATACAAAAAAGTACATATAGTTTAGTTCCATTTTGTTTTGTTCCATTCTGTTCTGTATTTTTACCAAACATTACCATAATACTTTATTCTTTTTAACAATAATGAATTATCATTATAATTAAACAGTTTTCGAAGGCAACAAATATTTATTTGTGAACGATTTTTTCTTATTTATTTGAAAAGTTGGAGCAGAATAGAACACCTTACACACACGATATCATACTTCTTATCCGTCTGAGTGGTGACAAAATATACAAATTGCGAGTTACGAACACGCGACGCAAAATGACGAATTCAGCCCCGACGACGTCGTTTCCTGCTAGTTCTTTCTTCCATTCCTCTTCCTTCTTCTGCACAAATCCAAATTATAATTATTGTTGCGTATGACTCTTTGACTTGTCCTTCATCCCTTTTCACCGGAAAATCCTTCCACCGCAAAATTCACAGCGCACCTTTTGCGGCGGAAGACTCCGATTCCAATTAATCGTGCTCTTTCTCTACATGTATTGAACTATTCGTTTTCCCCTAAATGTTATTGCCTTTTTAGAACATGTCCCCAACTTTATATATCCCTTTCAATTTGACGAGCATTCGCTTTAAGTGTTGAAGTAATTGATGCTTTCTTCATTGCAAACTAACATTCTTTTTATTCCTTTGGTTATTTGGTTCAGTTGCAGAGCATAGTATGGGTAAAACTAGGTGGTTGATATTGGTTACCTGTTTATGCCTCTTTGCCTTTTCGGATGCTAGAGGTAAGAGTGGAACTACCTGTTATCTTTCAGATCATTGGATTATTTAATTTTGTTTGTCTATCAATGACGGGGATCCTTGGATTTTCTGGATTTTGTTTGGTTATATTTAAGCTATATTAGAAAGTTAGAATGTCAACGGACGATTCATGTAAGCATATATGTCTGTTGCATAGATGACGAAATTTGAAGTCATGAGATGTGAAGAAATTATATTCTGCAGTCATAGTCTTCTAGACCATTCACATTTGTTCACCAATAATGCCTTTTCTACTTGCAGAACTCAAGGCTAGGCATAAAAGGCATTATCCCGTGTATCAGTATAATCACACACTAGCTACAATATTAGTGGAATATGCTTCTGCGGTGAGTTATCTGAAATTTTATAAGTTCAAATTTGAAGAAGTATAGGTAGAGGAATTGTATTTAGTTATGCATGTTATTTGGCTTCTTATATTATCTTGGAGGGTCAATCATGAATTCTGAATTGTATAATATTGCTGCTTAAATTACAATCCTGACATAGATACTCATTGTTTATAGGAATCCCCTAGTCAGTTTTTGATACAGTTATGGGTAGGGCATTTTAAACCGTATTCTCACTCTTTTACTGATAAAGGAAGGGAATGTTTTTACTTCTGCTTTTGCACATGTACAATAATTTAACAATCGAGGAAGCTTCCTGTATGCCAATCCTGTGTAGAGACTCCCATCTTTGTCAGCCTTTGCGCCTATGGTCAAAATAAGTCAAACTGGGATTTATTGAAATATATCAGTGTAACTTAGAGTTTAAATAATTTTACTTGTCTGATGCAGCAAATAGAAGTTGCATTGCATGTATTAGCCAAACTCCTACTTGTTCAAGGCAAACTGTATGGGGAATCTGTTTGAATTATACAGAAGTGCTGATGCAGGTTTGGTTTTTGCAGGTTTACCAGTCAGATTTGACACAACTTTTTACTTGGACGTGCTCTAGATGTAATGACTTAACTGAGGTGCTGAAAATGTGAATATTGATGTTAACTTTACATGTTACTTGGGTCCTGAGTGTCAGTGAGCTTTGAATTATTTACATAATATTATCATACTAATTTGGCTCTTCTTTAAAATACTTGGTCTAAATATCTTTAATATGGATATGGATACAGGGATTTGAGATTATAGAGTTGGTTGTTGATGTTGAGCATTGCTTACAGGTAGGTGAATTCTCATCACAGAAACAATATTCCTTAAATTAAAGAAATAACCAATCTTTTCATCTTTTTTTACTTGTTACTATTGAGGCTTTGGAGTATAGGGAGGAGGACTACGCCGTTTAAAATGTAATCATAGAAATGATGGGAACTTTGTCTTGACGTTCTCTTTGTTTTTATGTAATTATTACTATTACTATCTATTATAGGCATTTGTTGGAGTGGCCTTGGATCCTCATGCCATTATCATTGCATTCAGAGGAACTAATGAACACAGGTAGATTTTCATACTGGCTTAAATTGAATTTTTGTGACATTTCGGGCCCATACCTGTATGTAGATGACAAAAACGAATTAATTTGGGTGTAATGTATGTGATTTCTAGACACATGGCACCAGATTTTAGAAACAAGAAAGAATATTTTACTTATGTCAGTTATGTGTGCAAATTTCTTATGATGTTCACATGCATGCTTATGTAATTTGTCACCTTAGAAGATGCATTTATTTTTATTCATTGTGCATACGACATATTATTAGTATAACGGCATCGTGAATATTTAAAGCTTAGGGGGCTAAGTAATTTGTCTTTTTCCAGATATTCTGTAGTATTGAAATGGTGCAGATGGCTTTCCACGTCTTATCCTGTTTGAGATCTTGACATCTTGTACATTATAGACTGTTGTGTTTAGAGCCTATATATTACCTTTGAGAGAGCCAAAGCATAATTTTCTATATATGAAGAACTTGTTTGGCCCGTCATCTTTGAGATATTTTAAATAATAAATGCTTGTGTTGACTGTTGACCTTTGAGAGAGTGAGAGACTGTGGAGTCTGGAGAAAACATTTTGTCCACAAATATGTTTTTAAAATGAAAACGGTTCAAGTCTGTCAGATGTTTGGCTCACCTGTGAGAGCTGAGACATCTTGAGTTACATTCTGATCTGATTTCTCTGTAACTACTTTTATGCAGCTTACAGAACTGGATCGAAGATTTGTATTGGAAGCAGCATGATATAAATTATCCAGGCATGGATGATGCAATGGTCTGTTCTGCGGAAAGTTTTGCCTTAATTTATGCTCTGTATTAGTGGCAGTCCTTATATATTGTTGTTATTATTATTATTATTATTATTATTATTATTATTATTATTATCATCAATTATCATTATCATTTTCTCCAGGTACACCGTGGTTTTTATACTGCATACCACAACACAACATTACGTCCTGGAATTTTAGATGCTGTTGAAAGAGCAAAGGAGATTTATGGAGATATTCAAATTATAGTAACTGGGCATTCAATGGGAGGGGCAATGGCTGCATTTTGTGGGCTAGATTTAACGGTAATCATAATTTAGCTATCCTGGATTGACTGGCATTGTACCTCTAGGTTTTGAAGTCATAAGCTACTTTAATATCTTTGCTTAAGTATTGTGGAAATATATGTCTGGTAAGCTGTTTTATAATATTAGAAATTTATATAGCTGGTCCCAAAGTGCAAGCATGGGTAAAAGAGGAGGGCTGTAATGTAATCGTCAGCTAATTTAAAACCTTGTCAAATCGTTTATGTCATGTATCAATGATGTTGGAATTTCACCTTTTGATGGGAAAATGACAAATTATATTAGGGCTGTACATGTTGGTAATGTGAGATGAAGACCAAAAGAAGCTATTGTGATAAAAAGGGATGAAATGGAAGATAGTTTGATTAAAGAGGGTACGTGAAGCAGAAAAACTTTAGGAGAAACCATTAAAAAGGGCTTTGCTATAAATTTTTTTTCTGAAAATTTTGTTGTTCCCTAAAGGGTGTTAATTATTGGATAGGGCTGGTTGTTGTTGTCATTGATATCGATCTTTTAGAATTCTATGCTATGGAAATCGGGAACTTGACTTGCAAGATATAGATTTTAGATGTAAAATTATTTTCTGTCATCATTTAAGTGGTTGATGGGTAACTAGGTTATTGTTTTATTCAAGAGTTGGATTGGTTTAGTTTTTACTCAAAAACTTCTTTTGGTTCATGGTTTTAGGATACTCCCTGACTGTGGGAACCAGGGGATGTTAAACATGGTTACTTACTCTTTCTTTGGCACGTGCTCATTAGTTTTCAATGGTTTCTCTCTCAATGTTTTTGTGTTGTGTGGAAGTATTACATAAACAGGTTGCAGTTCAGTGCATAGATTTTTTATTTAGCTTTTGAATTACCTAGTTGAAGTTATTTGGCGATTGTGCTCTCTATAAATTGCACACTTATCTTGGAACTAACCAATGAGTAACTAGTAAATGGGAATCTTATGGGTATGTTTAGTCTGTTCCGTGGTTTTGTTGGTTAAACTCGGTTTGTTTATTTTGGAATCTGTGTGTGTCAGATTAGTTCAAACTTCAAACTTCAAAATTATATCTGAAATTGAATCAACTCAGCTCATGAACGCTCAATTCTTAAGAGATATAGTTTTTGGATGTTGATTAATCTCCAGAAACCTGTTCAGAATACATGCATAGTCGAAGCTGCAAACTTTTTGTTTTGTTTTGTTTTTTTGGTATGGATCACTATCTAAGTTATCATTTCTAGATATTTTGTAAAGATAAAATAGTTACTAGTTTTTAGCTATTTTATCTTCTTACAGGTAAATCAGGGTGAAAATAACGTCCAGGTTATGACATTTGGACAGCCTCGTATGGGTAATGTTGCTTTTGCATCTCTCTATAGCAAACTAGTTCCAAAAACAATTCGAGTCACAAATGACCACGATATTGTCCCTCATTTGCCTCCATACTATTACTATCTACCACAGAAGACATACCACCACTTTCCGAGAGAGGTAAGGCATGGCATGATGGAGTGATGAAATTTGTGCACTAAACCTGTTATCTTGTCATTAACTTAAAGTTTGCATGTTTTTTTGTGGATACTTTGTTTTTTCCATGCTTGTGTCATCTGCTGTTCTTCCTTTGGTGGTGATTAGATTTTTCCCCCTCTTTTCGTATATATTCGAAATATCCATTTGCCTATCTATATAATTTGCTAGATTGCACCTAGTTCTATTACAATTGATAACTTTGCTTCTCTCTGTTCATATTAGTTGTTACCTATTCATCGCAGGCATATTTCACTACTCATTCAAATTTCGTGTTTGTCTGTTACTGAAAGCTCATTCTTCATCTCTTATAATAGTTTTGAAAGCAAATTTTAGAACTTAAGATAATGATTGTTTGCTAATTTGTGGTCACAAGTATAGTTTGGTAGGCGCTTTTTTGGGTTGACTTATTGAGACACGAAGTCTCCTCTGCATGCCCAGCAAAGTGATAGAGGTTTCTGTTTCCAAGCTCTTAATTCATGCATTCTGAGCCTTATTTCTAATTTTTTCTTTTTTGGTGAGAATTCTGAGCCTTACTTAATCAGCCTGTTTGTTGCTTGGACAATACAATAACACTTAATAAGTATTTGTCATTCTGCTTTGCCGTGATCTGTGACTCTTGGACTTGGTTTATTTATAGCATGGAATGTGAAAACCTGCAGCACTAGTTTCATTCGTTTTCCAGTTGTTCAAGAATCTAAGATGTTGTGGACTGCAGGTATGGCTTTATAACATTGGATTGGCTAGTCTTGTATACAGTGTGGAGAAGGTTTGTGATGGATCTGGTGAGGATCCAACTTGCAGCAGGTTAGTCCATCTGTTTTGTCATAGTGCCGCTGAAAATGTAATTTTCTTAAAAATAGATTTAATGGTTGTTATAAAATTTATGGATTTTTCCTTACTTTTGGTGCTATGATAGACGGCTAGTTGGAGGTTTTAAGCCACTTCAGGGTTTCCATATAGCTCTGGTTTCCAATGGATAAGGTTGCTGAAATTTGATTTGGTTAACTTATGCAGATCAGTGCGTGGGAATAGCATAGCAGACCACTTAGTCTACTTTGGTATTGACATGGGATCACATGAACCAGGATCATGCAGAATTGTTATGAATCCTCATCTTCAAAGTGCCAGCATCAGAGATTCTAAAGGAAACTTCATCTTGTCCAGAGATCCTGCAACTCCCCTTATCAAATTGAGTAGAGAGTTTGACAATCAGGACAATCCCGTTAATGTTGATTCAGTTGCATGAGATGTCTCTTTTGAGATAACTTCCAGAGGTTAGTTATGACTTATGAGGGCGTTATCCTTCCCATTTCTTCTTTCTTCTTGCCCTTGGCCATAAAGCAAAACTTTTATTGCAATTAGCTAGGGCTGGAAGGTGTATAGTCTTCGAATATTGTATACGCTCATCCTTGTATATATGATTAATCATTCTTGATACTGCTAAGTGTACAACCTATTTATTTATTTTTATATACTACTAATATATAATATATACAATATATAAATATAAAGGCTAATCGCCGTATGTGGTGCTGGCATTTCGGTTACCCTATCACATAGTCTTCGCCTCGTTATTTTTTGTCGTTTGGTGTCAATATGGTTCAATTCTTCACTCTCTTTCTAGGCAATTTAAGCTTAATTGTTAATTCGTTCTTTCTGCATATTAGTTACACTAGTCATTTAAGCTAGTATTGATTATTTTGTTTTCATATACTTAATAGGCTACAGATTGATAATGTAGGGGACATGCATTTCATCCACTTGTGATTTTACCTGCCTTTAATGGATTTATGTTATTTTTTTCTTTTCATGTTGAGATAGGCCAAATAAGAATTTAAAATGTGGTAGTTACTCTAATCCCTCACTTTCTCTTTTTAGCCACTTTAGTCTTAACGTGGAAGTTACTCTTGTCCGTGTTAAAATTGGTTCATGTTTACTATATTTCAACATGAAACCAAATATACATCCGATATTACCATTTTATATTTAAGCTAATTTTAAATAGTTATATTTATAAAATATTTTGTTTCAAATAAAATTTGACACTGAGTAAAGAACGAGAAACATATTGATGCACTATAAATGTTGTATTATCTGCAACCTGTTACAAGATTAACTCTGGAATCAAACAAAAGCTTATCACTTAAGTGCAGACGAACATAAGTTATAAGTACATAATAACACGGGATCGATTTGGGCTATTTCCAACTTATTATGGAAATAGAATTTAATTTGCACCACCAGCAATCAATGACAATCACACTGAACTTGCAAAGTAAATGTACATTAACCAGAATGGTTTCAGCATCAACTCCAATTGTCTTAACATCTTTAGCTGCTTGTTGGATTCTCAATTTGTCCCTGCAGTACAAACACGTTTCCATTATTTTCTTTCTCACAGCATGTTCAAGAGACAGATAAATTTATGTGTGGACTTTTGTTTACCCTACATACCTCTTCAGCTTTCAAATCCTTTTCTTCACCTTCAGAGGTTGAAACATTTGTTTCTTTTGCTTTCCCTTCTTCCTCCTTGGCCAAAGTCTCTTCCTTTACACTGACATCCTCTGTACACCAATAAATGCAAATTAATAATCTAAAATGTATTCCTGGTCCTTATTATGAGGGGATAAGATATTTTATAATTCTCATGAGATATTTATTTTTATTTCCTTATTTGCTCTTGTTAAAGACTTTGACTATTTCTATTTTTTAATTGCAACTATTTTAAGAGGATAAAATTGATATATTGTGTGGTTTAAGAGGATACAGGGAGAAATAGTAACACCTTTTACATTTTCCTCTGGTTTTTTCTCCTCTGCAGCACCGGCAATCTCAGCATCATTGACTTTTTGATCATTCTCTTTCAAAGAATAATCTTTCTCACCTTCAGACTTCTCAGAATTTCCCTCTACAGCAGTAGTTTCTTGTGTAAAATCAGCTTCCTTCTCTACTTCTTGCACATTTGTTTCCTCAGCTTTCTCTTTCACATCATTAACATCATCATTCTTCACTTCAAATTCTTTGACACTTTCACTTTCTTTCTGTTCCACTTCCACCCCTGAAGAATTCACATCACCAGCAACATTATTGTTGTTTTTGTCTTTGGCTTCTGTCAGATTTTCCTGCTCTGCATTGGAGCCAGCACTGGATTTCAGCACTGTGGTGTTTCCTGAAGCAACACTTTCACTTTCTTTCTGTTCCACTTCCACCCCTAAACAATTCACATTATCAACAACATTATTGTTGTTTTTGTCTTCGGTTTCTGTCAGATTTTCCTGCCCTGCATTGGTGCTAACACTGGATTTCTTGCGTTGCAGCACTGTGGTGTTTCCTGAAACAACATCATGTTTTGATTTTCCACAACCCATTTGTTTATTTTATTTTACTAGTTTTACTTTTGTGTGAATTGATTGAGGGTGAAAGATTAGGAAAATGAAAGTTGAGATGAATTGAAGGGTTGAATGAATAATTCTCTCTTTAATAGAAAAAAGTTTTTGGAAGAGGGAGAAGGAGGTGGTTTGTGCTGTTATGGTTTAGTGATGGAACTATAGCTTGCATGGGTGTAATTAGGTGTCATGGAATGGAATTATAGCCGTTTTTAGTTACCTCTGTTCTATAATTGGATAATTGTGTTGGCAAATAGTTGCATTCATTGTTGGAAAATTACAATATAAAATTATTGGTTATAACAAGGAAACTTTGTTGGCTGTGTAACATTTTTTTTCTATTTTTCGGTTCTTCTTTCTTTCCAAGATTAGTAATATTGAGATTTTAAGGTGCTAGGCAGAAATATGTTCACGTTTGGTCTTGATTATTTCTTTGGCAAAAATCCTTCTTTTTTTATTAATTAAGTTGTTCAATAAGATTTTTTGTATGTCCAAAAAAAAAAAGATTTTTGGTATGTCCAAAAAAAAAAAGATTTTTGGTATGAAATATAAACTATTATATAATGATTTAATTTTTATCTCATCTTTTATATTTTCTTCCTATCTCTCTCTCTTCATAGATAACCTTACAACTCAGTTGAATTTTACATCAAATATAATTCTTAACTATTTGAAGTGAAGATTAAGTGGATGTTTGGTTCAAGTTGGCTAAATATGATTTGTATTTTAATAGTATATTAATGATTATAATTTATTTGAGCACAAATTTTAACCACGAACCATAAACATGAAAATTTTTTTATTTTTAATGAGAGTATTTTCATATAATCTACACACTAAACCTTCAAATAATGTTGTCAACAACATTGCCTCAGTTACTTTTATTACCGCCGATGAATTGATGATCTCACGAGTGTGGTTGGGTTAGTTTGTTTTGGGGAAAAAAATCGAACTAATCAAAATTGTTTGGGTTGATTTGGTTTGGGTTCGTAAGAAAAATTTAAAAATCCAAATCAACCCAAACAAGAACGAGTTGGTTTAGTTTAAATCATCGAGTTGACCGATTAAAATATATGCAAATTATTATTATATTTGAGCTACAACAACCATTCAATAATATTAATTAAATATTCAAAATAGACATTATAAAATGCATAATTCAAGACCTTTTTTAATTCAAATAATAAAATGAAAGATAAATTTAAAATAGAATAATAACTTTAGTATGAATTTAGTTTTAACTGTATAAATAAATAAATAACTAAGTAAATAAAAGTCAATGAATCAACGAGTAAATTATTAAATTTTTAGGTTTGAAATGTCAATATCTGATATCTAAACCGATAGAGATAAGGTTGGATGGATCGTTTCGGGTTGGACCCGATAACATAACAATAACCAAACCAAACGAATTGAAGTATGTTGATATGTCAGGTTGATCGGGTCAACCTAATCCGATAAATACTCCTTAACGATCTAATAGAACTTTTAGTTATTTATTTTCCATCAAATGTTTAAGATGGTGTTGAGCCATCTAGAATGAGTTTATTTTGGGCTTATAAAGTTAATTCCCAAGTATTAACATAGATGATAAATATATGCATAATCCTTTTCTTAATGTGATTTTGGGTGGCTACTGATAAATTCATGTTTGAGCGTAACTTAATCCAATTTATAATTCGAAACTAAATATGATTATTACATCTTTTTAACTTTTACTTTTTTTTTTTGTTAAGTGAACTTCTATCATTAGACCGAAGGTGTTATTTAGGGTAGTTCCTTTGATTTAGAGACCACCGTGATTCTCACTCTCATTTTATCATTAAATATTGTGAATTTAATCAATTCAACGGTCGGATTGACAGTTCATGTAATATAGATTAACTATATAAAAATTTAACCGATTTAAAAACAGTTTGATATTTCATTGGGTTGATTCTTTTTCTAACCATATAATATATACTTAAAATATTTGTGGTAAGATTACATATCTACAATTTTTTAAAAAAATTAAAATTTTACCTAGTTAATCTATAATATTTAAACTTTCAATCCAGTTGAATTAATAAAAAAAATTTTAAGATCAGAGAGGATCTCAGTGGTCCTCATTTTTAAGGGACCACCCTAAATGGCACCTAAAAAGAAACGAATGAACTAGGAAGCAGAATTGAAGGGTATATTTGGTTTGTATTTTTATTTTTATTTTTTAATTTCTTGTATTTTAAAATTTTACAAAATAAAAACTAGAAATGCTAAAAATAAGGGATTTTAATTTTCATCATTTTCAGTTTTTTTTTTCTTGTAAAATTTCACAAAAAATAAAAATAAAAATATAAAATGAAAATACAAACCAAACAAATTATTTCTCTGCATGTTTAGGCTCAAGTCTCAACTATTTAGCAATTACATCGAGTATTTTCCTAAAAAAAAAAACTTTTTGGTTTTATTTTGCTTTAGAGGTCAAATAACTTAGATATATAGCAAGTTCTTAGTAGTATTCATGGTCCATAGTGATTGGAAGTAACGCTTAACAGAAGAACAAGAAGCTGTCAAATTAGAGCAAATAACTTGAAATTCCCATCTGCCAGAGATTTCAGTCACATTGCATGCAAAAATATAAATTTAAATTCCATTATACAAAACATAACAAGGCCGTATGTGCAGTTCCCTTTCCAAAACATTAGAGAAACAATTGCATGCTGTAAGGCATTATAAGGAGCTAAATAAAATTATTTGGCAAGATGGTAATTAAATAATAATTCATTTTCATGGAACTGATGAGAATCTTATTACTACATTCTTAAGTTACAGCTGACTTGGCTTGCAGACTTGCAGTGAGGAAAAAATAATGCGCTTAATTAATTTTTATGTATATGCATTGAACGTGGGCGAAGTTTCAATTATTTTCATCTATATTACTAATATGATGATCAAGTTTCTTATACCAAACAAAATCTATGATCAAGTTCCAATGCTAAAATAAAATTATTTGGGAACAGTATGAGATACTAATAATGATAATACAGCAAATTAAATCAGTATTCTTTGGGCCACATGTTCTGGTGTGAATTTCACTTCATGTAACAAGTAGTATATATATAAGGCAGTCATGAATCACAACTTGGTGCTACAAGATTTCCAGCTAGCTTCAGGGTTTAAAGAAGGGTAGGATCTAGTTAGTGGCATAGGGCTCAGAGAAGGACCAGATCTAGTTAGTGGACGTATAAGAACAGTGAAGAATTATAATATATTAATAGAGATTAGTTTAAGATGCGTGTATATTTGATTATAAAAAAAAACTAGTTCTACGGTTTAAACCCATGACCTTTATTATGTCATACGATCTTACTAAAGTTTTTGGTACAAAGTTATTAAAAGTTTTTTACTTTTTATTTGTAGTTTATAGGAGTAGACTTTATTAGACTTGTTAAAAAAATTACAGCAGAATATTAAAGACTAATAAAATTTAATTTCTTCAGATGGCCAGCTAAGCGATTGAGCTATTAAATTCGGATATCTATACACTATAATTTTATGTGTTTATTAATTGAGTTATGTGAGACTAACATTTTGATTAATCTTACTAAAAGTTTGCAGAGAATTAAGTTGAAAGTACATTTAAATTAAATTTAATAAATAAAATTTAATGTAAAAAATGCTTTTAGATCCAGATTTCACACCTCAGTTGGGAACTTATCTTTGCAACTGCTCTGTTAAATTGTCCCACGGAACAGTGAGACGTTAACAAAACACAACAGAATGGTTTGTTTTGTTGTTTATTTTTTGGGTCTGCACTTTTTCCCAATACTGAAATCCCATTGGTTGATCCAACGGCCACATCGCTTTCTGTTAATTTACGCTGAAAGCCATCATCCTCTCCATGCCATCCTCACCACCACCTTATCCTCTTTCTTTCTCTCTCCTCCCAAGTGGGCTCTTTCTCACTCTTCATTTCATTTTTTCTAGCCCAAGTTTTTTTGTATCTCGCCATTTCTTTGCAATAAAAAATTCCATAATTAATTAATTAAATAATAATGGAATGCTTTGCTTGTTCCTTTCTCTTTGTGGATCGAGACAAACCAACACCAACAATATCTTCCCAAATCAGGAAATTCCCCCTCTCTGCCTTCCTCCTCCTTCTCTTCCTCAACTCATGGAAGGCTCTTTCGTTGATCGTCTTGATTTTGGGAAGATGGGTTATGGGTACTTCTTCTTCCTCTTCTCATTCTCATTCTTCCAAGCCCCTTTTTCTCAAGTTTTTTAATTTCATTCATTGGGTCCCAATTTCCTTGATTTCATGATGTTGATGCCATTTTTTTTTGTCTTCTGGGTGTTTGGTTTGTAGGTGCAAGCATTACAGGAGAAGATGCAGGATTCGAGCTCCTTGCTGCAATGAGGTCTATTGCTGCCGTCATTGTCATAACGAGACAACGGTATTTCTCCTTCTTTCTCTTCGTTTTCTTCTTTGTTTCAGCTTAAAATTCTTATCTTTTTGCTTTTATCTTATCTGGGTCTTTGTTATTCCCCTTGTTAGAGCATGCTGAAAAACCCTTATGATCGGCACGAACTCGTTCGCCACGAAGTTGAACAAGTAAGGGTTAATGGTTCAACTTGATCCTCCTTTGGACAACAAATAAACTTAATTCTTTAGCTGTAATTGGTGTTGTTTCAGAATCAGGGTTAAGTTTTATTTCGGTAATATGCACTGACTTTCAACGTTCATATTTATTACGCGTGGGATCCAAGGTGTAAACACATGTTATCATAGTGAAATTACAACTATAATTGTAGAACAACACCAGTCACACCTAATAAACTGCATTTAATTTTTATCCTTTTAGTTTTTTAACACTGTCTTGTTTATTGTGCCATTAACATTGGATGATGGTAACACTGACATGGTCCTTGCATTTTTGTTTCTGTTTCAGGTTGTTTGTGCAGTTTGTGACACAGAGCAGCCAGTGTGTATCTATTCCCAGTTTTGATTCAAAACTCTGTTTTTTTTGTCCCGTTTTTGCTGTTCCATGGTTTTGTTTCTGGTTTTCTCATATTGTTTCTTCCCTTTGCTTCTTTTGAAGGTTGCTCAAGTTTGCACAAACTGTGGCGTCAGAATGGGAGAATATTTCTGCAACATCTGCAAATTCTTCGATGATGATGTAACGGATCACTGAATAAAACCTACAGTATCTGATTAAATTTTTCTTCTTCTTCTTCTTATGATTTTGTTATTTCTACTTTGGTTAATTGGTTTGTTGTAGTTGATCATGTTGTTTTCTATTTGATGCTGACTATGAATTTGCACATTATGCAGACGGGAAAACAACAGTTTCATTGTGATGATTGTGGGATCTGCAGGTTCGTTGACTCTGTGTTTGAGTAAACCCTTCTAATATGTCTTAAGTTATCCTAATATATGAAATGCCACTAATTTTGGTGATGTGATTTGGAAACAGAGTTGGTGGTCGTGAGAATTTTTTCCACTGCAATAAGTGTGGTATGCATTCATCATCAGGCCACCATTTATCTCTATTGTTGTTTTAGCATAAGATTTTTTTCTTTTAAAAATTAAGGGCCTGTTTACTTTATCTTTTCATTTTCTGTTTTCATTTTCTATTTTATGTATGTGTTTAGTTCAAAGAATTGGAGGAGAGGGACTAAAAGGTAGTGTTTTGTATTTGATTTGTAAGGGGAGATCGAGAGGTTCTACAAAACATTGAAAATAAATTTTAGTTATTTTTTATGTTTGCTAAGCAAATCTCTAAAAATAGAAAATAAAATGAAAACAAAGTGATAGTTTTGCTTTGCAATTACTTATAAAAACAGAAAATAAAAACAAGAAATGACAATGCAAAGTAAATAGACCCTAAGTTATGCTGTATTCGACCATTAATTTTTTCTTCCATCAGCAACAATTTGCATTAATTGTACTATAATATGAATTCCATTATAATGCCTTGTTTTGTTTCCTTTGTATTCTGGAGCCATACATAAGTGTCTGGTTTCACGTTAGGATAAGCAAACGTAGATCCTAAACGTGAAAATTACCCTTAGTTGTGTTGAAATCGATCTATGTTTACCTAATCTTAATGTAAAACCAAACACACACTAATAATCTGTCACGTTGCTAAAAGGGACTATATTTTCTTCGGTTAACAAATCATTTTCTCAATACTAACAGGGTCTTGCTACTCAATTGCTTTGCGTGATAATCATTTGTGTGTGGAGAACTCCATGAGGCATCACTGTCCCATTTGTTATGAGGTGTGTACTTTGTTCCTGGTTCCTGCCTTTCCTTGGCTTATGTTTTCAGTAAAACAAGAAATTTTTGTCTTTGGTAACATGAGAGTTTTCTGAGAACACTTCATGATGTTGTTTTAGTACCTTTTTGACTCATTGAAAGACACTACTGTTATGAGATGCGGTCACACAATGCATAGTGAATGTTACCAAGAGATGATCGAGCGCGACAAGTGAGTATCTTAAATTTATGAGAATTCTTTGGTCAATAAAACATTATCATTGCCTGAATATTTGACTTGGTATATGGCTTAGGTACTGTTGCCCCATATGCTCCAAGTCAGTGGTTGACATGTCTAGGACTTGGAAGAGAATTGATGAAGAGGTATCTGATTGAATTCATGCATGTAGATTGTATCATTTAGTTGATTTCTAGTTTTTTATCAATTATCTGGTCAAGAATATTACTTGCAGAGAAATGTTCTACTAAAATTGTGATTTCTCACTGTTTTCTTTTTGCTATGTTAGATTGAAGCAACTGTCATGCCTGATGATTATCGGCATAGAAAGGTATAGTTATATTCTTAGAAATTCTCATTTTTTAATATGTAAAGCAACTGTTTCTTTTTCTGTTAAACCTTCTTATCTAATGTTTGCATATGCCTTTTCACTATATAACTTTATCATGGGTTAAAATGATTAAGAATCCTGCTGTGTTTACAAATGTCTGTATACCAGTTGAGTAACTCTTGCATGAGCTTGGTGTCTATAGGCATATTAAAGTCTATTTTGAAACTTGTGACATTACTATTATAATGTTATTAGGAGTTTCTGTTTGTTTGTATATAAACAACATGCTCATGCAACACTAGCTCTCATCAAAGTTCTATCAGAAAATTTCGGAAAAGTAATCAACATGTATTGCAGGTTTGGATTCTCTGCAATGACTGCAACGACACTACTGAAGTTAACTTCCACATTATTGGGCATAAATGTGGTCACTGCAGCTCGTATAATACGCGTGCTATAGCTCCTCCTGTTCTTCCTCAATGACCGCATTCCTTGCAGGGAAGTAAATTGAAGTTGTGACCCAATTATTGTAGAGCCTTATTCAATTCATCATCAAGATTAATGATGTATTATTATTGTATTATGCCCTGAAACATTTCTTAGGTTATTCTTCCTCCACCATATGAAGTGCATTAGTGGAGATGGTATCTGAGTCATTAGGACTTCTGTAGACTGTAATATAGGGAAAAAAAACTATTTATCCATCATGGGTTGCTGCTGGTAATTGTGTCTATCTGCTATTGATGTAATATTGGGGGGTCTATTGGCAATTTGGCATGTCGTTGTCATTGAATTTAGACAAACACAATTAGTGATTCCTTCTTTGCAGAAATCAGCATTGTGCTGATGCCTTTATAAGGATTCTTAGTGATTGATATGATATGTACTTATGTTACTTCATATTTTGTTCAAGCTGGGTTTGTGAAAAAATACAATTCCATTTATCATCCATAAGAAAAGTTTCCTTCACGTTTGTTCACTGCCATAAGTTTATCTATGCAAATAAGAGAATAGGTTTGGAAGTGAAATGAACTGGATTAAGGTTTTGCGATTATTCTAGTGAAAACAATGCAGTTTTTGGTAATTTTACACTTTTACTTTTATGTTCACACGGTCCCTTTGACAAGGTAAAATTTTGCTGCTTCTGCAAATGTTGTATGGTTGCCTGATATGTAATGGGTTATGAAAAATATAAGCATCACAGTGCAGGCTTTGGACCTTGCTGAGCTAATTTTTTTGGGTCCAGAATCCCAGTATAAGCATTTGACTAATCCAGTTCTAATCAGTAGGACTGCGATGGATAACAAAGCTCTTCTAACTGATTCAAGCATATATATCGTGAATCCAATTGGTGTGCAGATTGAATTGCGAAAAATGGTGCTTTAGTAAATGTCTATCTCAACATTTTTGATGCATTTTTAGTGGAGCTTACTCTGTCTATTTGCTGATATATCAGACACTATCTTAGGAGATAGATGTTCTTCCTTGTTCTTCAAATTTTCTGATGTATAAAAAAAATTGGGATCCTAAGGAGTCTTGTTAAGAGTTATGGTCTATAAAGCAACGAGATAAAATAGTACATATAGAAAATTGAAACATTTATGTATAATTTGCATTTGAATGGCAGTAATTCAAACCAATCACACATTAATAAATAAGTTTCTCACACACATTAAACTGAAACATTAATCAAATGACCTGAGGTGCAATGCCACAGTAAGTAAATTCTCACACAACAGAACATAGTTGTGGACTATTAATCAACTATGAATCACATGAAATTTATTGATTCAGTCATTTTGAATCCAAATTCCAAATTAAAGCGCTTTCAATGAGGAAAGGGGAGGAAGCAGCACAAGCAACAGGAAAGCCGTTGATCCAAGCAGAGAGATGCAAAGGGAAATGGCACCTTGGTGACAGAATCTCCCAAACACACTGCAAACCTTGTTCCAATGAACATGTGAGTTTCCTTGTAGGCCAAGCAAACCGACCGCGGTGGCAGCTCCGTTGCCAGAGAAGAGCAAAGCCACCATTAATGCATCAAGCACAGTGATCAATGTCTTCAACCCTTTTCCTTGTTTCCTATTTGCAAGAGTGAGAAGGAGAGACAATGCTGCATATGCACATGCTATTGCATTTGCCACCACATAGTATCTAATACATGAAAATTTATGTGAGTTATGTCATATCTGTTAAAATTCTTCATAGCCAATAGACACTATGTTTATGCAATTGTTATGCAAAGTTGGATAGGGTTAAGAATTGAGAAAGTCTTACAATAAACTGTGTCTATAAACTCAACTAATACTAAGTTGAAAAGATATTAAAATGATAATAACCTTAACTAAGTTAGTATTATTTTAATATTAATTGGAAGCTCTTATTGGTTGTTATGTAAGAGCAACAATAACTATGCAATTCATGAGAGTTGCTTAATTTAACTTTTTTTTTAATCCCATTAACACACATAATCTCGTTTTACTTCATATAACTTATGCAACTATTTTATTTAATAGTAAAACTCATAAAAAATTTACTATATTAGTTCCACTTATTATCCTGCATTTTCGATTCTTAATAAAAAATATTCACTTAATAGATCCCATATGGACCAACAAAATTCTTAAGCACCATTGCCCATATAAAAACGCTCACTTGCTATGTTTACTTACTGGTGCAATTTCACAAGCACCATTGCTTAAGAAGAAAAATAGAAAACCCTCTAAGAATCTCGTTAGAGATGGTCTCAAAATTAAATGCTAGGGTTTTACGCATATAAGATTTATTTCAGGATGAGAAAAACCCTATATAATATTTCAGATTGCAATTAAGATGTATAGTTGGGTCAAACAGATAGGCATGGTGAGTATTTAACTAACTGTGGACAGAATATTTATGACACAACATGGTTTGGCAAAACAATTTGAAAATTATTATTTTTTATTACAAGATTCATGCATGCCTTCTTTAACATATTAGTTCAACATTTTAGCCTATACAGATTTGTTTTAAGGCTCAATCTTTGAGTTCAACTAATGCAGACTTAACACATATGTATATTGATATGTTATGGGCATAAAAACATAACTAATGGAAAAAAAATAATAATAATAACATACTCCTGAGTTACACAAAGGTACATTATGGTCTAATTGAAGGAATCACAGTTCCAGTCCTAAAAAGAATAATTATAACTATATATGTTCGAGAAATTAATCTTAATTGTACTCTAATAATACAACGAAACAAAATAAGATTTACTCTAAGGGTTGAGGAAGAGAAAATGAATGACTTACATGTAAGAAGAGAGGTATTGCCACTTAGCAGTAACAGGAACATTCAAAGGTGGCAATGAATCCAAAAGCTTAATTGGAACAATGGTGGTTTGTTTATCTGCTCCAATCACTATAGCAGCCACAAGAGTTAGTACTAATCCCAAAACCCTTAGAACCAAATCACACTTAATTAATCTCACTTCACTACTCTTTTCTCCAATCATCATCACATTAAAAGTACTTTCTTTATTACTCTGACCTTGATCCATTCTAAGTTTCTAATTAACCAATAAGGTGAAGTCTTTGCAAAAGGGATTGGAGGAGATGTGTGTATTTAAATAGTGATGATGATGATGATGAATTTACCAACATTATTTACTGGGTGTACTCTGTTGGAAATTGGAATTCAAGTGGGAAAATTAGGGGAAGTTGGCAAAAATAATAATATTAGAAGCATGAGGAAGGATCACACTTAACAGTCCCATACTGTTTGAGTTGAATGGCATTTAAGAAGTGGAAAAGCATGCAAACGGGTGGTTGTTGGAATGTATTCCCGTACAACAAATAATAGATAGACAGATGAGTTCTTTAAATATATTAATAAGAGTTTAAATACTTATTTCATATATTTTAAAAAAAGATTTTGTTGAAAAAATTTATTTTAGTGATCTCAATGATTTGAAGAGATTACTTTTTTACTATTGATTGAGAATACACTTGTGTAAATAAAAGAAAAGGAATCTAGCAAAGAGAGGAGTTAGCACTTTGCAAACCGATCGAGAAAAAGTAAATAATATAATTAATTGTGTTTGGAATCACTTTTGAAAGGCCAAACAACAATTTTGGGAAAATGATAATTTTTTTAGTGTGTATCAATTATATATCTTTCGCCCAAAATTAAAAACTAATACTTCTAGAGAGAGAAATGATAATTGATTTGTGATGTTTGAGTGAATTTTAAATAATCAAGTATGTTACCAAAATAATGGGGAAACCAGAAATAATTTTTAATTGTTTTTTACTTTTAACAAAATAAATTATACATTATATAATATCTTATTTATACTTAAAAAAACAATTATAATGAAAATTTTCAAAAACACATTACTTCTTAAAATTACTTTTTAATATTGTAATAATCATTTTACTTCATTATTCATTTTACTGAAAATCAATTATATAAATTAATTCTGATTTGTATAATATAATTCTACTCAACGTAGCTATACACACAATAAAATAGATAATCAATAAGGATTTCTCTATCTATAGGTAGGGATGGATAAAAAAACCCATACCCATAGATATCCACGGATAATACCAATCGTTGATACCCGTCATTAATACGAGTGAGTACCCATCACCCGGTAAAAAAAAAAAAATATAGTATTTTAAGTATTTTTTTTTAATTTTTAAAGGTGATATTAAATATTTTAATATAAAAAATATGTTATAATTTTATTCAATATGAAATGTCTTTAGAAAATACAATATTTTCTCACTTAACTTTTAACTTAAAAAAAAGTGTAAATGTTAAGTTATAGATATATTATTTAAACACTTATTTTTCATTTTATTTTTATTCTAATAGTTAATATAATTACTAGTGTAAGTTTTATATTAAATATAGTTTTAGGTTTATTTTTTTATTTTATAAATATTTTTTAATTGAATAAAATATCTCCAGTTACCCGCGAACCCGCAAAAATGAATAGTGGGAGGCTACTAACCGCGTCTGTCGCGTCCCGTTGCCATTCACTATAGGTGATTAGATGAGTCTTGTTCTAGTGTTTGTGTATAAGTATTGAAATGATGGTAAATCTATAAACCCTCTTGTATCAATTTCTAAGATTAAAAAGTTCAATCATTTTAGTTTTTTTTGAAATTTTAAATAAATTTTAATTTTGTAAAATGATAAATATTTTTCTTTTTGCATATTGAACAACGTTAAAAATCAAGTATGTTTTAATTTCGCACCTTAATTTTTCATTTTTTTATCCCCATTTCTAATGATGAAGAGAAGATCCAAACAAAAAAAATTAAGAATTTGCTAAGGACTAAAAAATATATTTAAGTTCATTGAAAATGCACTACACATTTGTATAATCTTGTTTTTCCCTTTTTTTTTAATTTCCTTAAACCAAACCAAACTTGCCATTGGAGATACCCAACAAGCAAGCGGGTGTAAATATGTAATAATGCTTTGGTAAATTAAATGGTAAAAAAGAAAATCCTTTGGAAGATTGGCTCTTCAAAGTTACAAGCAAGCAAAGCAATGGATTCCAAAAAAAAAAAAAAAAGTCAAGCAAAGCAACATTGCATATTCCATTTCTTTTTGGCAAATAAAAAAAAAGCAATTCACCAAAAATATAAGAAAAATAAAATGAAGAAAAGCATTTATGATATCAATATGATGAACGGTGTGGATAGAAAGACTACTACCTAACCTGAAAATTTTCAGTCAGTAGTCACAAATTTAATAAGTTCATTTTTGTTTTTAAACAGTTTGCATTTATGCATAAAATTAAATTAAACTTCCCCATTTATGGACATATATTATATATACTCCTATATATATACTGTATACTTATTATCAATAGATGTTGAACATTTTTGGATAAAACTTTCCGATTTATAGCATTTATTTCCTGTATCAGTTGCCAAGTTGCGTATTTTTATTTGCAACTGTGTAACAAGCTATGCTTCTCTTTAATTATTTTTACATTAATCATTTTCAGCTAAATACGTTATTTTTAATTGTATTATAACACTATGTACAGAAGAGTTGTTTGTGCTAAGCAACTATTTTTAGAAAACACAATCTTATTACAATTTGTTGATATGACTTGAGTTGTTTATGAGAGTTGCTTAAATAAACAACCTAAGGTTGTTTGAAGAAAAGTGAGACATTTGCACTAGATTTTTAATTAAAATAATCAAGTCATTTTAGTTTTTAATGTTAAGTTTTAAATATTTTTATTTAATATAATAAAAATTTAGATTAAATTCTAAATTTTAATTGAAAATAATAAATAGGATGTAGTTAATTTACGGGATACGCGTGGGACCCATGTGAGTTGTTTAGCCAACAATATTGCATTATAATATAGAGTTGCTTAAATTGATAGGGTGATGTATACTTATGAGATCTACTAAAATATTAATAAAATATAAGCTAAACAACTCAACAAGTATGTTTGTATTGTACATGGTCTAAGCCAGCCACTTAAACTTTTGTTTTTAATTTATTTATTTAAGTGTGTAATTATTTCATGTCAAATCCTGTTGAACAAGTTAAATTTAAAATTAATTTAAACACAACTGAACATAACTACATTTTAAAATTTAATTTTTTTTAGCTTATTTCAATTCTTAATGTTAAACTAAACACACAGTTAATTTATAAGTTTATTAGATAGATAGAAAAGATTATATACAGATGCTCCACCCAATCAACTATAATCTTAATATTTTTCTTAATTCTTATATTCAATTTACATTACAGATATGATAATGTATAGATGTAGTCGTTAACACTAAAATTTGTGTGGGTTAGGTGAACATATATACCCATGATTAAGCACTAGAATCTAGCCCCAAACAAAATCCCATATTCATATTTGAACTTATTTCTACTTTGAATTTGAGCATTTATTTAGTTAATAGATTAGATGAGAAGCCCTCTAAAGGAGAAACCTAGAAAAGAAATACTATAAAATAGACACTTAAAAAATCAATTATGAATCTAGCTTAAGGTAAGTGTTTTCTTGGTAATTAATTAACATCTAACGTATTAATTTAATAGTTAGAAGAACGAAGCTTTAAGTAACAAATTTTCAACTCGAATTCATCTGAGTATAATTTTGCTTATGAAAAGGAGAAAAAAATGAAGTTTTACGTTAAAAAAAGTGGGAAAAGAAACTTTAGACCTAGCAGAATAAGTTAGAAAGTGGAACAGTCAGACTCAATGGATATTCCATTAATGAATTAAATTGTGTGATTAAGTGGTTGAATTTAAAAATGCTCAACTCAATAAACACTTCATTATAGTTTAGACTTTAGATCATTTTCCTAATTAAGTTTGTCAACAAGACACAAGTACAGTCAACATAGTTCTCAATTGTTCCTTAGTCTTGAATATTTTCCATGGTGAAGAAGTGCTTAAGTTTACTAGAACATTTGAAAGGTAGTTTACACCGGCATTCAAATTTTTATTAATTAACAATGAAATTGACGTAGTGATAGAGATACATTACGATCTAAAGTAAGAATTACGGTTAGAAAATCAGAGAGAGTACTAGTTGAGTGGACAAATTTAACTATGTTTAAGAGATTTTTTTGGATAAACAAAAATTCATTAAAAAATGAGTAGCTAACATATTATGAAAAGTACACCTAAATAATTTACCTGCCAAACAACAAAATTAACTTAAAATTACAGAGAGATTAACCAGCATATATAGACATGAGGGCAATTTTGCCAATCCACCAAAGAGTAAGCAAAACTGTTTACATTAATCTTCAACCAAAGTAAAGCGGAGAATGATCATATCAAAAACAAAATCACTATCCTATCGCGCTTAAAAAATGGCTCATCATTTATGTACTCTAGAGATTAATCTTCTACCTTGATTATATGGTGGGAAAATACCCAAAAAAAAAATCTATCAAACCTTCTAAAGAAAGATTTAATCAGATTATTTATCCAAACACATCTTATATAGATGCCTCTCCCCCATAATACAAACACATCCAAGCAAACACAACTACTATTCTCAATAAAAACAAAATCAGAATCCAATAAAAACAAATTGTTTATCCAAACACATCTATTATAGATGTCTTTTACTTGAACCTTGAGCCGAAACTATCTAATATTCTTATATATAAATATAGGTTATTATCACTGTGATTTATCATATATACACCAACTAACAAGCAACTGTTCAAACCATATAACCTGGCGTGCAGGGAACTCCCAACTCCATTGTTTTTAGTTTTTACATCTTTTTCATTCAATTCGTTACCCTAAATTCAAGTCCATCTATATACTTATATATTTATTTACGGTTTTTTTAACCCGTGCAGAGACCTACATGTTAAATAATTATAGATAGTAATAATTTTTAATGGGAACACAAAAAAGTTATAATAAGTTTTATGTTCTCAATACTATAAAAATTATTCTGTTTTTCCACTAAAAGTTTTTAACTATAAAATTTTAACATGCTTAAGTTTGCATAGGTCAGAGAAACCTATTTATTTATATATAACCAAATAGATTAATGATCAACTACACTGGCCCTGCATCCCTCAGTTGCAACTTTCTAGTTCCACTAAGTCTATAATAACACTTGCCATTCAAATCAAAATCACTAATTACCTTGCACAGCACTTCATGGCTTCTACAGACCCTGAGATCAAATCATCTCCAACTCCGGCCGGTGTGGATTACTCTAAAGTTGATGTGATCCTCAGGTTTCTGTTGTTTGCGGCGTCAGTTGTGGCGATTGCAGCAATTGTCTCCAGTGATCAAACAGAGGTAGTGATTGTCCAAGATATGCCTGTGCTACAGCCAGCCAAGTTCAAATACTCACCAGCTCTTATGTGAGTTGAGAGTTATTCATATTCTACTATGTTTTATGTTTTATAGCAATTATCTTCATTTTTTCAGGCAACAAGTCTTTTATGTTTATTTAGATACCAAGAAGAATCAGTGATGAGAAACTTCTATATGAATATGAAGCGTACCAGTATTTAAAGATCAAAAGTATCCTACTATCCTTGAATTCTTGAAGTTTTATTTTTTCTCAATTCCTTTTTCTTGACTTTTCTTCCTCAGTGTATATTTTCTTCTCTATTCTATTTCCTGATGTCATGCTCCTGAAGTAATTTTCATTTTCAATTTAAAGGTCCAAAGTTTTCAACTTACGTACAATTACTATAATTATAAGGCCTCATTCACGTTTATCCCTTTTTTTTTTTCTGTCAAAGAAGTCTTTTATAGATCACTTTTAAGATTTTCAATCTGACATATAATTGGATATGCATGCAGATATTTTGTTGCGGCATTCAGTGTTTCTGGCCTGTATGGCCTCATTTCTGCTCTTGCATCAATCTCTGTCATCCAAAAGCCAGAATTCAAATGGAAGTTCATCCTCCACTTTATTATATGGGATGTGGTAATTACTCAATCAACTTTTCGTCTTACCTTGCTATTCATCTTCAATTCACTTTATCTTACGGCCTTTGACAATTGACATTTCCCTCATTGAGCTAATTAGCTTCTAGGGTTGAGTTAGGATCAGATAATTTCTATCGATATTAGAGCCTATCCAATCTGTAAATTGAGCTTACTTGGAGATGTCAAGGCATAACAAATTAAGATAAACTATTTGTTAATTGGTCTGTTCGACTGATACCAAATCCATTAGTTATACTTCTACACTCCCTTTCTCTTACATCACATCTATAATTCATTTTTATGTTTTATCTCTCTTCCTTTTCCGTTCATTCTTTCTCTTCCTACACCTCCTTAGTCCTTACCACATGTGAAAACATCACAACTCTATCAAAGCTATTTTTCAACTCTCTTGCGTTATATATCAAAGCATGACATATTAAGTTAAACTGTTTAATAACCATGATTCTGTGCAGCTGTTATTGGGGATCACAGCCTCAGCAACAGGAGCAGCTGGCAGTGTGGCGTATCTCGGTTTAAAGGGAAACAGCCATGTTGGTTGGATTAAAGTTTGCAATGTTTATGACAAGTTCTGTAACCATCTTGCTGGCTCCATAGCAGTGGCTTTGTTTGGCAGCATTGTGACTGTTTTGCTCATTTGGCTTTCAGCTTATACCCTTCACAGCAGAGTTCCCAGATAGATAGAATCAATCATGGAAGGAACTTGGATGATCATTTCAGCATTTGTATCACTTAACTCAAAGAGTCTCATTGTTCACAAAAGCAGCCATTATGTCAAGTTAAGATTCATAGATTCAAGTGAATGACTGTTTATGTTTGTGAGTGTTTCTTCAGTGGTGTTGACTATTTGTAAATTATGTCCTCTATTGACCTCCACTTGTATTCTGTATTCTATTTGTGTCCAAAAGTGATTTGTAATCATCATGCTCCCTCAAAAATTATAAAAAGAAAGAAGAAGAAAAAATTGTAATTTATCAATCAAGAACAAATTATACGACTAATGTTTGATATTGTGATAGTACTATTCAATTGAAGGATAATCTTCAATCATGCATTTTCAGATATTAGAATTTCTTTCACCAATGCTTAAACTTGTAAATGTTACGTTGATCTCTGGATGAATACATGCATTTACATAAACAAAACTGGTTGCTCTATTGATTTCTGACCTATTGTGTTCATAAATATTTAACCACATTACAACAATCTTAAAATATTGTTTGCTCACCAAGCTCCTGGCCAGCCATGCCCTCCCTGAGCACTCTTGCAAAGAACTCTTCTAACGTATCGTTCCCATAACTAGGCGTCTTCTCGGCACTATACTCTCCAGTCTCAGGATCCAAAAGCAACATACTTTCGGCCGCATAGTACCTTCCGATTTTTCCAAACTCAGCAGCATCTTCCAATGATGGAAATATCTTAACCAGGAAGTCAAGAACCGCAATGGCAAAATCCATTATCCCTATTGGAACTTTCAAAAACTTAGGCTCCTTTCCCAAAAGTTTAAACAAAATTTCCCCTTGTTCCAATGGAGTCAATGCCTTCCCCGGCCCTCCGATCGGCAACACCTTGTTAATTTTGTCCTCACTTAGCACACAATCCACAATAAATGAAGCCAAATCTTGCTCACTAATGGGTTTACAAGCACAAAGCTTTCCATCTCCAAACATAACATATGGCTTCCCATCTTTCACCAACTCAACCTGACCGCCCAAACTCTTGAAAAACGCGGTTGGCCTCACTATGCTATAAGTGAAGTCATCATCCTCTTCGGCGTCCTTCATCAGCTCGGCCTCGAATTTCAGCTTCGCGTGCTGAAACTCGAGAAGGGGCTTCTGCACACAAATTGCTGAAAGCAACACAAAATGAGAAGCCCCAAGTTTCCTACCAGCAACAAGGCTATTCTTTGTTGCCTCATAATCAATCTTCCATGAATCCTTCACCCCTCCATTTCTGCTAGCAAGACATGAAACTACAACATCAAATGAAACCCCTAAATTCTTCAGAGATTCTTCCAAAGCATCCAAATTGGTCACATCTGAGAAACACACATTGGCCCCTCTTAACTGAGCCAGGGTCTCATCTTTATCATTGCTACCCCTTATTCCGCTTCTCTCTCTAGCAATTGCTGTTACATTGAACCCTCTTTTCACCAACTCTGTCACCACAAATTTTCCAATATACCCAGTTGAACCCACCACCAAAACTCTAACATCTTTTGGATTTTTGGTTCGAAACGAAGATGGGGTGGTCTCAACAGGTTGAGAAGGTGAAAGAGAGGCAAAAAGTTTCAATCTTTCTCTGCTAAACTTAATGGGTTTACTAGAATTCTTAAGCCAGGAGGGTTGAGAAAAAGGTGTTGAGCTTACCCGGAAGAGCTTGATGAAGTGAGAAGAATCTGAAGAGAAAGTTAAGGAAAGCCTTTGATGCTTCAGCGAGTGGAGTGAAATCAAATTGGAAGAACAACAAAGGGACATTTTGGCAGTGATAGTGGAGGAATCAGAGTTAGATTGAGAAGCAGAGAAAAATGGTGCAAATTAGAATGAAGAGAATTGTGAGGTGGGGAATGAGTGAGAGAGGGGGGAAAAAGCACAGGTCGTTAATTTGGTAATGAGCGAGGTAGAGAGCAGAATCCAAATGGATGGTCACGATTCACGATGAGATTATGTGGGGTTGCTGGTTGAGCTGGAGTTTTTTTTCTTTTGGGCAAGGGTTTTTTTTTGGTACATCCAATCTGGGGTTTTTGTAAATAAAAAATTGGACAAGGGTTGAGCTACAGTCGAGTGAACCAAAAGAACTACAAAAAAAAAAAAAATTGCTGGCCAAAAAAAAGAACTACAAAATCTACTGCATCCTTTCATAATTGATAGTTCATATTACTTGTTTCTTTTTTATGTATTTTTTCTGTAATATAAAAATAATAATTAAAGGGAAAAATATTAGTAGATTACCAATCAAGAGAGACTTTTGTTTTTTTGTAAAGGAGTAAATTTTACAACATATAGAAGGAACAGATAATTTGAATTCCTGTTTTATATATCTCTCTTTTTTCCCCCTTTACTTACAGGGGAGAAAGTAATTGTTATTTAGTTGAAACTTTGAAAGGATAAGACATGTATTTTAAAAAAACATTGAAGGATAACAAAGGGTTGAAAGTAAGTGAAAAATAAGCGACAAAGCTTAGATCATTTTAGATTATTTATTGATAGAGTAGTAATTAATAAACAACTATATAACTATATAACTTTCACTTTCAAGAATACATTTTTTTTTATTACTACTTGTTATAGAGTTGTATAATTGTACACTAAGTTGCACCCAAACAATTTAACCTAAGTTGCAAAATCAAACAATCCAACATAAATTACACCAAACATGCTCTTGATGTGAGGCCCATTATTGATTATTTTATTTTGGGTTTTTTTTAACTTTTTTTTTAAAAAAAAATTATTATTACAAGCTTCATCTCTAGTCAACTGTCAAGTAGAAGATTTATCAATTACTTAATTTTAACTTCAAGTCAAATTTATTATTATTCTTCTTTATGTTTGCAAAACTTTAAACTTTTCTAATGATTTTTATTGCATGATTAACATCTCTTTCTGTTAATACCAACACTCTCTCATCATTTCATTGAATAACACTTGGCCCTCATGAGTATCTGTCACACAGAATTTATAACATTTTCAGCAGCAATCCTTGCTTTCAATCAAAAGCTGAACAGAAAATGATAGTAAGGGTATGATTTCCATTGATTCAATCCATATGGTTCCTGATTTCTCGGTAACAAAGAACAATCATTTACCTAAAGAGAAATGATATTTGCAAATTGCAATGATATTCATGATTATGCTTAATCGAAATGATGCACACTTGTCCATGTTGTATGATGTTCTTATCACTGTTCAGAATTCACCTTCAAAGAAAATCACTACTTCCAAAGCATGGATAATAGCTAGTAACAAGCACAACGATTAATATCGTATGTGGCTCGAATATAATTACCTCATATGAAAATATCTAGACAATTAAAAAAAATCACAAAAATTAATCAGCCAACGCATTTCATGTTTTTACTCCACCAAGCTAAAAATTCTTGTCAAGTACAAATGTAGATGCAAAATACTATTGATAAGTATCAAATTGAGTGTTTCTGATTCCATTTAACAAATGATGAATGCCAATCTTTTCTATACAATGTCAAAATGGACAAAACAATGATGAGACTTCATTTCAACCTCAAAGTTAAAGACACATTCATCAAATGGTCTCAAGGAAATGAGCAAAGCTAGAGTATTTGGGCTCCCACCCTACTTCCTGGCGTGTTTTCGTGTTGTTTAATCTCTTACCTAGAGGATCATTGGTTCCTGCAAATGAAATACATAAATTAAAGCATCATGCTTTCGCACCCAATGTGTTGGTCTAGTGGGCATAACTTTAAGTAGCAGCTCCTCAGCTCGAATTCATGTGAGCGCATTTGGCTTATTATAAAAACATGATGCTTTCGCAATGAGGAGTGGCTTAGCATCCAAAACATTGTTATTTTTTAGAAACATGGTTCAGAGATGAGGAAACTAGAAATTGAGAGAGAATGAGAGAAATCAAGGTTTGAAGTTTAATTGAATGAAAGAATTGAATACAAATGTGTTATAATTTCACTTACATACATGGAAGAGAGACTAACTAAAGTAACCTTCATAAACTAGTATTTTACTAACTTTAACAATCTCCAAAGGGAAAATACTTTTGGTGTTACATCAATGCAAATATTGACACAAATCATCACTTGATGTAATTAGTACAACCTCACCATGATTTAAGGAATTGTGATATGACTAGGGCCCACACTTAAACATGTTAATAGTAGGTGTAGTACATACTACATGAGTACTAAAAATTTACCCTCCATAATTTATGGTTCATTAACTACTTTTCTATCTCATATAAACAATTTACAAATCAAGAGAGTAAATTTCTACCTGTAAATTTCTCAATTTTTTTACTGAATTTCCCACTTTTATTGACTAGATCCATCACTTCTTGCCTGCCAAATGTAGAAAGGGTGAGAGAGTTTTCTTTATGTGTGTGTGAGAGAGAGAGAAAGAGATGAAAATTGAAAAGAAGAAAACAATTGATATAAGGCATCACTACCTAAAACAGAACAATCGCAAGAGTTAGGAACAAATCTCAGAAAGAAAGAAGCAATTACTGTGTCCATTATAATAATTGCAAACTTAAGGGAAAGCATGTAACCTGGGTAAAGGATGATTATCACAACCCAAGAAAATCCTTCCACGAAATTTTTTCTTCAAAATTGCAACTGAAAGGGAAGCCGCATCCTGGTCCGAAAGTAGCACATCAAACAAAATATTCAACTTTTCATATTAACATACCAAAAAATAAATGTTAGAGAGTACCAAATATGAAATCAAATATGCAGGTATGATAGAAATAGAGAAAGCACATAAATACAATAATCTTCTGCCGGTAAACACACAAAATGAGCTTGAACACCTCAATATATGTCAACAGTTTTAAAGATGTCAATTTGCCAAACATTGATATAATCAATACCATAATCATAATACAAAAAAGATGCAAAGAAATTCTGACCTCATAATGTATAAGATTCAGGATGTGATCAGGACGAGATTCAACAATCCCCTTCTCTAACCAATAAACATGTGCCCCTCTATCTTCTTTGTTTGAAAAGTCAAGGTTGGTATCAAATACAAACATAATAGAAATAGCCACCAAGATGAATGAATCATTGAAGTCCTTAGTAAATTTAGTAAATTGAATTTGGAAAAGGATATATAAAGTCCAGACAGTCTCACAACAGAACCGCCAAACTCCAGCACAACTTTTTCAGCTTTTAGAAGGACATCGGTCCTGGGGCTCCTCCCAATCGGCACCACCGGTGAGTCCTGCGGAGAAGTAAATATGATCTCAATAGAAACACAAATAGAAAGATCCATGTCCTGAAAGAATGTTGAAGGCATACCTCATCACATGATCCATTATCGTTACAATCATAAGGCGCAGAGCTTGATGTGAACAGGAAACAACCTTCACCATTCCAGCTTAATGCAGCCTGCCTGAATGGTTGGCATGCCACAACAAATAAGTTCAGAAGGAAAACACAACTAGTAAACTGATTCAAATTTCATTTTTAAAAAGGACATTTCAGTTTTCCTTTTCCCTAGAAATTTGAAGATGATCAAGAAACAAACACAAACCGATAGCCAACAATGAAGGTTTGGCATATATGATACTTTCCATGATATTGCTCTGACATGCAAACAGATAAGATATTTGTACATATATCTTTGGGAAAGGTCTTCCTATATATAGGATTAACACCAACAACGACACTACAATAATACTCAAAATAAAATCATAAATGTCATTTCATTAGGTATAACGCAACTCTAATATAGATTATAGAGGGTAATCCATCAGAATGGAAGAATTGGTATTGCAATACATACAATGAAAATGCATATAAACTTTTAGACAAAATATGACACATTCCAAATGACTGCCCCAAAAATCATCATCAAAGGGTGAGCCTTCAACAGAATTCAGATGCTTTTGTGCAAGCCTGCTTCCTACATAAATTATGTTTGTATGACCGTATGTTTTCCAATGATCCTTACCAAAGAACTTCACGAGGCAGAGTGTTTGCTCTGTAAGCCTAACAAAACAGTATTGTCATTACAAAAGGAATGTTCCCATCCTGAATACATATTTGTATCCTTATTTAATACACATGATGATCAATAGAAACGTTAATGCCACGTGACTTTTGGAAGTAAGATTTAGGGACATCCTTTTCAGCAGAAAGATTGTTCATAAACCAAAAGTTAATTTACAAAGAGTAACCAATACAAAGATGTTCAACAGCTCAAGCAAACTCATGAAGAGCCATACAATATCTGCACTAACAACTCAGCCAAAAAATTAAAGTCTTGGGAGACACTAATAAGCAAACCACCAAATCAAACCAATTCCTATCAACAACAAATCAGGGTATTAACTTAGATTGCTCACCGAAGATCACCAGGGTAGTTTGAGGATTTGTAAGGTGGAGCACAGAAAATCACATAGGGAAATTTGTGCGTGTCTCTGGTCCACTTCAAAGATGGACAAATATCCATTTGAATCAACTCCTCGTGATGATCAGTGGTTACTGTTTGTCCAAAAACTTGACAACCTGGATATTCCTGCTTCAATAGAAAAACAAAACATTAATTACACATGTCCATAGAAGCATGTTTATAACAAAAAATTGCCAACAAACTCGTGTAGCATTATTTATAGGTGCATGTTTTGTTTTCCTTCAGTTCGATATGGCTCGTGTTCTGGTAATATATAAACAGCCATGATTTGTTTGGACACAAACCACAACTATGTTAAACCAGGCAACAATATCGTGCTCGAAGTGAAAGTACCAAACACACACTATATCTAATAATCTAATAATACCGTTCCAATTCCATACTCATGATATATTTCCCAGAAAATCAACATGCAACAAAATAAAATATCATATAAAAAACGCATATGAGAGCTAAAGATACAAAAGTGAAAGAGTACCTCCCGCCATTTCTGAGCCACTAAACGACCGAGAACTCCAGGACCAACGATTAGAAGGTCATGTTCTCCAATAGCACGAGAAAGGGAAGGTCCCAATTCTTCAGTGGGTCCCCCTTCAGAAACGGGCAAATGGGTAGCCATCAAAGAAAAAGATAAGGATAAAGGTGGAGACTTTAGGCTAATTCCGCAACTGGGTCGCGTAGAGGATGAGAGAAAGATGGAGTTGGAGATGGAAGAAGGGAAAGCAAGCAAGTTACAGAAATGCCCAAAACACTGAAACTGTGTTGTTATGGTTTGGTGCATGAAAGCAGAAGTGAAATGGACAATGGTTCCTAATCCCATTATTCAAAAGCATTGAATTGATTGATCTTAATTTTGGGGTTCCCAATATAACTGAACCTCATTCACTCACCTCACTGTTTTGACCCCAAAGAAAGTGACACCTGTGAACTCTAATCACAGAGTTGGTAAGAAAAAACAATTAAATTTTACGTTTTATCAAAAATGTTGATTACTTATGAACAAAAAAAAAAAAAAAACAAATGTTGATTACTTAGCTTTAAGTAAAAAAAAATTATAATTTTTTTTCTTAATTTTTTTTATCAAATTTATTATAGAGGAAGAAATACATTTATTATAACTATAATTAGTGAGTGAATTAATTATTAAAATATTTTTATTTTTACATTAAAAACAACAAAAATAATTAAATTTATTTATAATCAATAACACATAATTCTCAAAAAATTGCTTATAATAAAAAAAACAAAAGGATTGCATTTCACCTAACGTCTCTTGCATAATTTTTTGGGAATGCATAATTTTTTACGAAAATTAGAATATGATTTCCTAAAGTTTGCTCAAATTATAATAAGACCCAATATATTTGTGCATATTAGCCCGATATTTCTTGAAGTTTATTTTTTATTATAATAATTTTTTTTTGAGGTGTCTTTTGTTACACCAATTTTGTCTGAAACTTTATTTTTGTTACATGCCAACCTTTGATGTTTGTTTTACTGTTATGGTTTTCTTCTATAAAATTTACACACATTACTTAGTAAAAAATAGATATGCTAAAATTTTATGTAATATTTACAAAATCATAAGATATTACTATAATTTTTCTACAATGTTAAAAAGTTAGACCATTTTATGATGGATTTTTCAATTTTGTACAGCTTTGTATAAGTTAAGAGTTTTAAAATAAAAAATTTGTATTAAAAATAATAAACGTGATTCACATTAATTATATATTAAATATTTTAAATTTTAATAAATAATTTCTTATTTAAATATTGTTAATTTGTGTAAAATTACACAGATTAAAAAATCTTTTTATGATATATAGAAGTCTTTAGGTAATTCTTACGAGATTTTAAAGATTTCCTTGAGAGTTCAAGCGTTTTCATTGTTATAGGGAATGTAATATAGTAGCTTATTATTCTTTAGCAAATATGGCACATTCTAGGCCTTTTGGTAATTATTTGTTTGAAGAACCTTCTAGTTGTTGTGCCTTTTCTGTTTCTTGTATTTTTTGTTGAGACGTAGTATTAGTTCTTAATAATAATTGATTGAGGCTTTAGCCCCTCCCTTTTTTTTTAAAAAAAGGTCTCACGTATAACAAAAAAAATAACTTACAAAAGTTGACTAAGTTTTTCTTATTTTGTAAAAAAAAAAACTTAATTTTTAAAATTTTTCCTTCATAATAAATGAAATTGTTCTCTTTTCAGTTATTAAAATAAATAAACCATTGGCAATAAATATTGAATAAGATAATAGTAATTTAAGACTATTTTATTAATTATAATGAAGATAGTCAAGACCAAAAATAACCAAGTCAAAATTGTTCAGGAGGAAGTAATTACTATAGGCCCAGTGTAAATACTTTGTATTATTTTTTTTTAAAACGAAATATTAAGAATTTGTGAGCATAGAGAAAAATAGTACTCTCATGTAAAAAAGAAAAACAGTATTCTCATCATAGATGAGTATACTATTCACCTAATCACATAGCAATAAAATTCTATTTTAATTTTTTTAAGACAATTTAATCTTGAACTTTAATAACAACATATATGTATTTTATTTTATTAGCAAAACTTTTTAAAACGTGCATTTTTTTTTTTTTAGTTTTTGTACTTTTTGAAATTTATATTAAAATATAAAATCACATCCAATTATGGTTTTTAATTTTAATAAAATTGTCACTAAATATAATTTTAATATATTCACACTTCAAAAAGTACAGATAAAAAAAAAAGTGCTGAAACACTTATTTAACAATTCATGCTACAAAAATGTTTTTAACCTAAAAAAATAGCTAAATCTAGGTAATTATGAAACTCCCTATGTTGGTGTTTTACTTTGATTGGAAACAGAAGGTTTAACCATGGAAGCTTCTTCACCTTAGTCACAGTACTCAATGAATGAAAAACTGAGTCAGTCACTGAGTTACTCTTATATAGCTATAGTTCATTGCTCTTCTGGCCCTTCTCTTCAGTCAAAATAAATACATACAGACACCACTTTAGGTATCAGAAAAAAAAAAATTTGAGATCCACTCTACTACTTTCTCTCTCTCTCTAAAACATTCTTTTCTTTTTCACTGATCCTTGAATCTGGTAAGACTCAGCTCCAACTATAACTGTTTCAACTAGATCCTCCTTCTACATATCCAAATCCACAATCCTAAATCAAAAGTAGAAAAAAAAATAAAAAAGTTATTTAAAAAACTAAAAATAAAAAGACCCACCTTCACCCAAAAAAATTAAAACACTGGTCTTGTTTTCTTTGACTGAACCACAAATTGTGGGGTGTCTCTAAATCATTGCTCTCTCGCTTTTGTCTGCCAAAGTTAGGGTCTTTCGAATCAGCTTCTGCACATTCCAGCTTTTTTCCGAGATTTATCATTAGGGTTTTTCGAAAACCGAATGATTCTGGGGCTCTGTTTGGATGCCGAGAAAGTGAGGGAAAATGCGGTTGGTACAAGCGGTGGAGCTAGATGTGGGAGGAGGAGGAAGAGTAAATGAGAGATTTTGAGAAATGGGTTGTGTGTTTGGGAAACAGTCATCGGTAGAGGAGAGGAGAGAGGAAGTGAGAGAAGCAAAAGCAAAAGCAGAAGAAGTGAATCGAGAAGAGGGTCAGAATGAGAAGGAAGGTGGTGGTGGTGGTGAGAAGAGGACAAGGCCAAGAGGAGAAAGGAGAAGATCTTCGAAGCCGAATCCGAGGTTGAGCAATCCACCAAACCATGTTCATGGTGAGCAAGTAGCTGCAGGGTGGCCCTCTTGGCTCTCTAAGGTTGCTGGTGAAGCTATCAATGGATTGACGCCTCGAAGAGCTGACACTTTTGAGAAGCTTGACAAGGTAAAAGTGCATCTCAAACTCAATGGATGCTTACTTTCCTTTCCAATTTAAGCTTGTGGATTTTTTGATTTGGTGATGTTGCTGATATGGTCTTGCTTTTGGGTTTTAAGAAAGTGTGAGCTGTTCTTGTGTTCTTCATGGCTCATTTCCTTAAATGGATGATGTTCATAATGATGTTACTATATTGCTCTTTGGGGTTTTGAGTTAATTTGTGGAGTTTTGGCTCTAAAGAAGGATTTGTTGTTTGTGTTCTGAATGCAAGCAAGTGCAACAGCTAAAAATAGTAATGTGGATTTTTAACTTTTTCTTCGAGGAACTTATAGATTGGAAATCATTATATCAAAATGTCTAAGTTATTCTTTCTGTCTACTTACCTCAATCATTGGATTTCTCATTGGTGCCTTTGCTATTTTTTCATTCAGATTGGACAAGGTACATACAGCAATGTTTACAAAGCTAGGGATACTTTAACAGGGAAAATAGTTGCCCTGAAGAAGGTCCGCTTTGACAATTTAGAGCCCGAGAGTGTGAAGTTCATGGCCAGAGAGATTCTGATTCTGCGTCGTTTGGATCATCCCAATGTTGTCAAACTTGAAGGCTTAGTAACATCCAGAATGTCATGCAGTTTATATCTTGTGTTTGAATATATGGTCCATGATCTGGCTGGTCTTGCTACAAACCCGGTGATTAAGTTCACAGAACCTCAGGTATTGGTTGGTGTATTTACCTTACCAAGTGCATGTTCTTGTTGTTTGAATTGCATGATTATCTTTTTTTGGTTAATTCTCAAGGTTGAACTTTTTAAACATGACCATATCTGCGTTTTTTATTTTAGGTAAAATGTTACATGCATCAGCTATTTTCCGGGCTGGAACATTGTCACAACCGTCATGTGCTGCATCGTGATATAAAGGGGTCAAACCTTCTTATCGACAATGATGGGATTCTTAAGATTGCTGATTTTGGATTAGCTTCCTTCTTTGATCCTAATCACAAGCACCCAATGACCAGTAGAGTGGTTACTTTATGGTATCGGCCTCCTGAACTTCTTCTCGGGGCCACTGAATATGGTGTAGGAGTGGACCTCTGGAGTGCCGGTTGCATCCTTGCAGAATTATTGGCCGGAAAGCCTATTATGCCTGGTCGAACAGAGGTAATCTTTATGATTAGAAACAGAGTATAGTATGTATTCAGTTCAGTTTACTAGTCTTTAGCGCAAGTTGTTGTTCATGGCTTCTCACTTCTCTGCTACTTGATTTGATTGTGACATTTGTGCTTTGAATTTTGCTGATGGTACCCTTTATGCTTTGTAGGTGGAGCAGCTACATAAGATATTTAAGCTATGTGGTTCTCCTTCAGAAGAATATTGGAAAAAGTCAAAGTTGCCGCATGCTACCATTTTCAAGCCCCAACAGTCTTATAAGCGATGCATAGCAGAGACTTTTAAAGATTTTCCACCATCATCCTTGCCATTAATTGAGACCCTTCTTTCAATTGATCCAGATGAACGTTTGACCGCCACTGCTGCATTGCATAGTGAAGTAAGATAATAATTCAACTGACTAAATTAATATTGTGAAATCACCTAATTTCTTGTGTACTTTTATCTCCTTTGGTATGGGCATACCGTGATGGCATGGATTGTCATTTTTTATTCTTAATTCTCAAATAGAATAGTAATTCGCTCAGCCAACTTAATTCCAATGCAACAACTATTTCATAATAAATTAGCAAGGGCCTTTTAGATAAGTTAGATTTCTTTTCTTCAATCCCCTACTGCCCATGCTTTTGTAAACATGTCTTGTCATAACTACTCATTTGGTGCACTTTTTTCCTTTGATAATAAAAAAAGAAATTTATTTAGGAAAATAGAAAATATAACAAAAGAGGGGAGCTTCAGGAATACTCTATTAAAAAAATATAAAATAAAGAGAAAAATATGTAAAGAGGCTTCTCAATCCATGAACAGACATCCTTAAAAATACAAAAGCTATGCTTCAATCAGATGGCACCAAAGTGTAGTATAAGGTTACCCTAAAGTGTAGCATAAAGCTCACATTGTGCATCTCTGCTAATTATTAACATATTTTTATCATGACTTTGTCAAAACATTGGAAGCACTGGAATTCTGTTCCGTAAACTGTAATTATCCTTCTTTAAAATTGAGTTGCACAGTTTTGTAAAGATAAAATTTATTGTTGAAGATGCACATTTTTTGAAATTCTCAAAACAAGGAAACAAAGCAATCTTCTGGATGCCAGTTGGCCAAATTATTTATTTGCCCCTGCACTAAGGTTTATGTTCAAATTAAACTCAGAAACTTTTGTATTGTTCATCTTCGAGGTAGTTTAGTAGTACTTGGTTTGTTGTGCTGTCCGGTATTCCAGTACTTGACTGGAAAGGTTAACCAATTAGGTCAGTGTTACCTAGTGAATTAGTGGATTATCAGTCGTTAATCAATATGATTTCCTTACCAAGCTTCAATCTTTTTGTAATCCTGATCAAGTGGTCATTAGGCTCCATTGGACTTGATCTGCTCTAGTTTCCTAAACCTAAGCCCATTGGTTGCTCTCGTGTAATTTAGCAAACTCGAGCTTACTTTAGTATCATGAATTTGTTTATATTAAAAAACTCTACTGCATTAGAGATTGGGTTTGCTTGTTTCTTATAGGAAATGCCAGAGATAACTATAATGCTATATGATGTCAATTTCAATTATATACAGTTTTAAATTTGAAATATGATGGATTGTGCTTGCAATTCTGATAACATTTCAATAATTGAATTTAGGGATCCTAGATTGATGTTATTTTCTTCTCTTTTGCAGTTCTTCACAACAAAACCGTATGCTTGTGACCCCTCTAGCCTTCCAAAATATCCTCCCAGCAAGGAGATGGATGCAAAGCTACGAGATGAAGAAGCTAGAAGGTGGATTTAACTAATTTTTACCTCTTGATGATCATCTGATTAACAATCTGATGAAACCTCTATTAAAAAATTACCAAAACACTTCATGTTGGTTATGTTTTGACCGTGTTGTACTTGGGTTCCTTTATTTAAACATACTCACTTAGTTATCCTTCTCTATCTTTATCTGAACATATTTATTATAACTTGTTTATAACTTTAACATATTTAGTTATCTCTACTTTTCGCTACCTCTTCATGATATTGGAGGTTGCAGATGATATTTCTTTTCCTAAGACAAAATGAAAGTTGCGCTCTTATTTCAGTATTAATTTCAATATGTCATGATTGTAGATTGAGAGCTGCTGGTAAAGCTAATGCCGATGGCCTCAAGAAGTCTCGTCCACGTGAGCGAGTTGGGAGAGGAATTCCAGTTCCAGAGGCCAATGCTGAACTGCAAGCAAATATTGATGTATGTCTGATAAAGCACCTAATTTTCTCCCCCCAAGTATTTATTTTTGCTTATGATTCATATGACAATTCAATTGATTTTATCAATTAGCAGTAACCATGTAGATGTCAGCTCAATCTGTGATAATATTAGTTTCTGGATGATTGATTGAAGGAGTTTCATTCCTTCATTTGTCATGTTAAAATTTATTAATTTACTCTGTTATTATTTTTTACAGATTTAGAACTTGCTATCATTTTGCCTTGGTGACATTCTTATTCTTTTCCTTCTAAAAGTTTAGGTTCTTCAGTTGTATTTCTGTCTCAAATACCATAGAAACTAGAAATATCGATTGTCCAACTTTTATTCGCCCCTTTTCATTTCTTTTAGATTTTTGTATCTTTATTAATCTTCACTTGACTTGTAGGCATGAAAATTTCCAAACAGGAGTAACAGTTTCAGGCTTCATTGTCCCATGAATCTTAATGTGTGAAAACTGAAAACTTTGTGTCTGGTGCTGTCTAGATTTGCGAGATTCGGCTGTAGAAATAGTTACACTAATAACTGCAATATTTGCCACCTCTTGGAATTTTTGGTTCTGTTCCTGATAATTATTGTATCACAGCTTACTTTTATACAGAGAAGTGTTAATGTTTAAATTGTATTACAGAGACGGCGAATGATCACGCATGCAAATGCAAAGAGTAAGAGTGAGAAGTTTCCTCCGCCGCACCAAGATGGAGCTCTAGGCTATCCTTTGGGTTCTTCACATCACATGGATCCAGTTTTTGATCCTCCTGATGTTCCATTCAGTACCACAAACTTCTCACAACCCAAAGGAAATTTCCAAACCTGGTCCGGCCCATTGATGGAGCCCGCAGACGTGGGTGCGCCGAGGAGAAAGAAGAAACATGGCAGGTGATGGGCATATACAATCAAATTCATCAAAGGGGGAGGATTCAAAAAGATACATGAATGTGTTGGTGAGTCAAAGGAATTTTCTTGTAGTATAACATCGAATCATTTTTTAAGGAGTATTCATTGAAGCTGCAAATGTTGCTGACTTGATGTCTCACATCTATAGTTGGTAAAGCCATTGGTATTTGAGGTAAAAAGATATTGTATTTTATGCTCCCTTTTCTTTCTCAATGTTGTATATCTTAATTTTTTTTTAAGCTAAAATGTTGGATTAGGTTAGAATGAACATCTAATAAATAGGTTTTGGGAACATTGTCGGTATTTTACATTTCTCCCTGATTTTGTTAATTATTCAAACAATTTTCCCCCATTTAATCTCTGCTTTCCACAAGCCTATGAGCTATAGCTATGCTGTACTTATATTCACCTTATATAAGGTGGTCCCTTCGAGTTTGAGACCATGTTCGACTGTGCAATATTACTTTGTCCATATGATAGGAGCGTGTAATAACCCTTTATTATGGGGTAATGGTATCAGTAATGGGGCATGTGATGTTCATAGTTGACTAGTTTAAAACCTTGTGATTATGATTATTTGACACTGAACAAATGATATGCATCCTGATTGCATTAGTGAGATATTTATTAAAAAATTCAACTTCATCTTTTACTTTTGCATTTGGATCACTGGATGGACAGAATTAATATGTAAAGTTGAAAATATATTGTTCACTTGATGCTTGGGGTGAGAAAATATTGAAAGATGAATGCCTTTTGATTGAACAATCCAACAAAAATTAGAGTGAAACTAATCTATAGTTTTTCTGCTTTTTTATGCCCGTCCTCAACGATTCACCAAAACAGCTACTAATCACTTCCTCAAAGCTGAACTTGTACGAAGCGATTGTTAGGTGACCACAAAATTTATCAACTACTTGTGCCGATAAATTTATATCTTAATGTGACATTTTTTATACCTTCAAAGACTAGTTCATATAGAAACTGCACCTCTTAATCTCATTGGATAGAATTTAACGTACTCATTGAAGATCCAGCCTATGCCATTTGATATAATCACGGTGATCTATTTAAGTTTGTTTGGTATGAATTTCAAAGGAATGTGTTTTGGTTTGGGCGAGTTGAACTACCATTCTACAATCAAGTTTGGTTAGGAAAATCCTATAAAAAAATGGTACAAAAGGGCCTCCTTAAAGTCAAAGAAGGGTAGATTTTGAAAGTTAGATTCTAATTTAATTGTGATTTTATTATATTTTATTTTTCTCTTTAAAGTTTTTTGTGAACACGTGGCAGCCGTAGAGAACAGAACTACCATTTCATGATAGTTATCAGTTAAAGTTTTTTTGGTTGAGTATATATGTTGCTAGAGGTCTTAGATCTTAGAATAACATTTTCTGAGTGTTGGTTAATTTGCAAATTCTTCAAAACTAAGGATGAGATCACCACCTCCCCCTGTAGGGCCTGGGCCTGGGCCTCCGGGCTCCCCAGATTCTTGGCCCAGACATCCCACCGTTCTTGGCAATTTCTTCCATGGACTCTGTAGTACCATATCTTCTTGGTTAGTACTTAGTAATACTAACATGTTTTCCTTCTTGCTTTTCTTAATATCATAACTTATGTTTCCATTAAGGCCAACTATATATAAAAATTATCACTCACTAGCATTAAAACTGTGTTAAAAGAAATATTGATGATTTTTTAAAAAAATAACAGAAATATTGATAATATATTATTTCATATTTTTTCTCCATTGTAATAAAATCTTATGAAGTATTCAGGGGATTGCATTTAATTTAATAATAATAAAATGTTGCTTGTGTTTTTTTCCCTTTCAGTTTCTACATAGTTTGTTGTTGCTGGTTGTTACAAGATTGTTTTGGCGCACCACCCGAGCCACCATCAGCTCCAGCTCCGCCTCCGCCTCCATTAGGCCCAGTTGGTCCACCACCTCCACCACCTGGCCCTCCCGTTCCACCACCACTACCACCACCAACTCCTATTAGACCATATTGGCCTCTGCCAACTCCTCCTCCTTCTAGACCTCCTGGTCGTCCATCAAGACCACCTCCTCCTTATTAGGGAACAAAAAAATTGCTGACAAAAAAAGAAAAAGAAAACGTTTTTTTGATTGGTGCATACTAACCAACGTCAACAAATGCATAAACCAAAGATTTTTCTAAGAGTTTGTGAATCTGTGTATGTTCACTGTGACAGTGTGTTTGGTAATACTAGTTTATAGTTTATTTAGGAGTTTATAGCTAATAGTTTATAGCTTATTGTCAAGTAGAGGTGTTTGGTAACTACAAGCTTATAGCTTGTAAAAGCTAGCTAGTTTTTATAAGCTAGTTTATGAAAAGCTACTTGAGATAGCTTGTAGCTTATTACTAGCTTTCAATAATTTCTTTCTATTTTGCCCTTAGGTAATTTACTACGTTTTACCTTTTCAAATCATTTATTATATGTGATTAATACATATCCCTTTTAGTCATTTAACACACTTTTAGCTTGTCATAAGCTAATTTTACTAAACATCTCTGCTTAACCATAACTTATAAGCTATAAATCACAAACTATAAACTATAAGCTATAAGTTAATTTTACCAAACTGAATCAGAGAAGAGATCTTGTAATACTAAAAAAAGCTACTAATAAGAGAGGATGTTTTGAGAATTAAATTTCTATCCATTATTCCAAATACTTTATGTGGAAAATTATAAAAAAAATAATAAAAAGAAAATAAATAAAATCAAATTGTGTAGAGAGGTACACCCCCAAGTTATAGTCACACTTGAGTGATGAACAACTCAAAGTTCTACGGCACAAATAATTACGTCTTTGTTTGATTTTTAGTTGACAAAAAGTATAAATACTTTTATTGAAGATATCATTTATCATGCACAACATAAATACATAAAAATTTATATGGCACAAATTTATCTATTAATTTAAAGTGTGATATTGACTTTTTATTTTTTAAATAATAAATCAATAGTTATTAATGAAGTTATAGTCATCAGCTCAATTCTATTGATTTTTGTTCGAACTTAATTTCATCTCATTTGAGTTTGACCATGAGAGTCATTACTATTCTCCCATTAAAAAGAATTCTATGGATTTGGAGGGTAAATTATCCTAGGATGATTATTATTCGAATCATGATAATGTAATTAATTTAGCCAACTCTTATTCTTTTAGTAATTGAATTAAATTAACTTGGTTAACATTCTTTGATAATTGAATTTTTTTTTCTTGAAACTACTTTATTATCTAGGTGGCTTTTAAGGTGTTCTTAGAATAAAAGAGACTACTATAGTTTCTAATAAATTATACCACTTATTATACAGAATTTTATTAATTTAACCGTTAGATTGATCGTTTATACAATGTAGATCAACCATATAAAAATTTAGACAGTTTAAAATCTGTTTGATACTTCATTGAACTAGTTTTTATTTGACCGTATAATATATACTTAAAATATATGCAGTTAAATTACATACCTGCAAATTTTAAATCGTTCAAATTTTTACACAATTAATCTGCGGTATCTAAACTTTTAATTTAACGGTTGAATTGATGAAAAAATATCTCGAGGTTATGATAGATTACCGTGGTCCTCATTCTTTGAGGACCACCATAAAATACACCTATTATCTAATCTCTAAGTTTAATTGGAAAACTTTTAATGCCAAGTTCACCTTTAGATTCTTCTCCCATAAATTTAGGTGGACGCAAAAGTAGTTCATGCGAAAGTATGGCCATATAATATCGCAACTATTCAATTTTGCTTATAATTAAGAAAAAAGATTTTCTTAATTCGTGCAATTACGCAAGAATCTCAAATTAACAATATTTCATAGATAATAACACAATATTAATAACTTTTGTGTTTATAATATATTAAATGCTTATTTTTTTCTATCAATATTTTTTAATTTAGGATTCTTTATCGTGTCCAAAATTAGGTAAGCAAAATCCATAAAAAATTAAGTATTCTTCATGATCAATTATATATTATTACTTACAAATATACCTTGTGAATTTGCTAGACTTCCCGAAGGTTGTATGTGTTGATTTTTTCGTATTGTGAATATTTGGTAGGTTTTTTTAAAAAAAATGATAATTGATTATTAGAATTTTATTTTAGAAGCATTGTGGAAGCTTCAAATTATATGTAGTACTATCTTCAATTGGTGTATTGTGTTTTATTGGCTATATTTGTCTTAAATATAAGTAAATTTAGACTAACTTTTTTGATACTAAATATTTTATATGTTTCATAATATAATCACTTAATGTAAGCTTTTTATATTCCATATTATAAACGCTTATACGAAATATAAGATACATTTATTGGTTTTTTTTCAATTTTATTTTTATTTGTTAATGTAACACACTACTAGTATAGTTCATTTTCAAGATGGTGAATTAAAATTTATTTAGGAGTAAACTTATAATAGAGTAATTGAATTTTTTAAAATTAATGTAATATCTATTTTTCTTAAAAGATGTAAAAAGTGACTATGTGCTTGTACTATTATGAAGGGGAGGGAGTATAAGCAAAAGCAAATTTTCAACTACTCATCTCCCTTATTAATGAATGTATCTCTAAATTGCCCTTACATGAATTTAATATGTATTTTTAATGATAAATTTATTTAGGGGGTAGAGGAGATAGAGTCTTTTTTTGAAATGGTAATTTAAAAATAAAGTTATTTTATTTATGAAATTTAGGAAATTAAATGGAGTTAATTACATTTTTTAATAAGTATATTTTTTTTTTGTCAATTTCTATGATACAATTGAAGTTCATATATAAAAAAGAATAAATTTCGATAGTCTTTTGTGGTTTCTATGGTGGCTAGACCAATGCATTATAATTTAGTCGTCTGTTGCTTATATTCTTTTTGTTTTTTTTTATTTGTCCATTTAGAAAAAAAATGTGCTTTACCTGTCCACTTATCTTTTTAATGTAGCATTAATTACACTTTTATTAATTCTATCCTTATCTTAATTAAACTACTAATTAATAATTCACTATTAAACTAGTAAAAGAATAAAAAAATGATATTATAATAAAAAATTTGAAAGTTATTTTTTTTACATTAATCATAATTATATTTTTTTAATATATATATTTTATCCTCATATGAATAGATAAATAAGAATAAAGGGTGTATTTGATACCGAAAGTGGTATAAGATTATTAGAACATTTTGACCTTTGACGCATCATCTTCTGAATGATTTTTTTGGATAACCAATAACAACTTTTAAACTTTTATTTTAAGAAAACTCATCCGAAAAAAAACTATTCTAAAAAACAAATAAAATTATCTAGTAATTTTGCATCTAAATAATGATAAGAGAGGATGTCACGCTGAATTGGTGACCTCTCCCTACTCAAGTAAGCCCATATCACTCCCCCTATCCTTTTTTATTTTATTTTATTTTGACAAATTGGGCACATAGCTTAACTGTTGGTAAAAAATTTGAAAAAATTAAATAACAACTGTTGGTTAAATTGAAACAAAATCTACATACGTATGCTCTATTATTATGGAGTGAAGAAATTTAATTTTGCTTTTCCTAGTTATGTTGCTACTTTAACAAATCACAACCCTTTGTTAATTTCCACGTAGTGGATGAATAAGCCAAAAAAATAAATAAACAAGAAAAACAAGTTTATCATTTATCATATTATCAAGAAAAACAGGAATTCGTTTCAATCAAATTGGTCGGCTACAAAATTACAATCATATGTTCAAGTTTTCCGGCTGAGCGTAATTATCTGTCACCCCCGTAAAATTTTAGAAGAAATAAAATTAAATTAAAATAGTTATTCTCACTACACTATAAGTATTTCTACTTTAACATAAATGATATATTCTTTGTATTATTCCATTTTAATTTCTTCTAAAACAATGTTGACCTAAAAACATTGTTTCATAGAATTAAATATTAAACATATTTTTAAAATCAATTATCGATGGCTGATTCAAATAACGCGTGTAAATTTCTTTAATCTCCCCATAACAAATGTTTATTGACTCAAATTACCTTCCATAAAATAATATGTGTGTATTTTGTAGTTTCAAATAAAAAATTGAGAAAATATATCTACTATTTTTAATATGTTACAACGACTCTCTTTATGTATAAGATTAGATATATCTCTTCTAAAATTTGTGAACAACTTTTTATTTTTATTTTTTTTAGTTCATAGGAAAATAGTACAACCGGGATTCGAACCCGTACCCACACACATATCCCTATGTGCTCACCAACTAAGCTACATGACTGTGACAACAACTTTTTATTTTGAGATGTAACAACTAGGGTCTAAATATAATATAAACGTAAACCTCATATTGTGCAATTTTCTCAATACAACAAAAAAAAAAGAAAAGAAAAATCGCCCAAAATCAGTGATAAGCTAATTAATCTGAACTGATTTAATAATTATATGGCTTCATATAGAACTCTAATTGATGCTATTATTTCCAACTTTTTTAAAAAAAACACGGAAAAAGTTCACTCACATAAGTTGAAATAAAAAAGTTATTATTCAAAATTTTATTTTTGAAACTAGTATTAACTAATCACCTTATTCTTAATATTTTTTTATAAATTAAAGTACATTCACAAATATTCGAACCGAACAATTATTATTCAAAACTTCACTTTCTAACCATTAGACTAACCTAGATGTCCTATTCCTAATAATTGTTAATCCTCCTAATCCTTTTTTTATGCTATATGTCCATCACCACTTGTAAATCTTCCCATCACTTTCATGACTCATGATGAGTAACAAAAATAAATAAAAGAGGGGTTGCCAAAATGCCAAGGAGGATTTTGAGTATGAGCCAAGGAAGCTAGCTACTACTAACTAGGTCCACGTAAAAGATTTAATTTTAATTCAATTTCTCTCAGTAATATTATATTATATATTTTTATGGGAGTACAATAAAGCACACATATATAAACAAAACAATATATCGCATTGCCTTTCAAAATTTGTCATCAAGCTAGTACAGTAGTACATAGAAATGAGAAATGAAGCATATATAAATAATAAATAATAAATATTTATGTTATCCATTCCATAAGAATTAATATTGCAAGGTATGATCTGAGTCATAAGAAGAGTATCAGAATTGAAAAGCAGGCAAAATGATGAATCATGGAACAAGAACCAATGAACTGAATAAGATTCTGAATGTGAGGGTACCACACAGCACACAGAACACAGTGAATATGACTCAGCACACACGCAGCATCTTCCTCTGTCTGTGCGCCACGTGTCACTTCCATCCACAACCTATCATTCAATCCGTGAATCTTAACATTCGTGTCCCTTTGCAATGACGCATATGCCCCCACCATACCCAACTAAACAGTTAAAAAAGAAAAGTGCACTCATTGAGTCATTTTGGATAACGTTGTGTGGATATGACATGTTTCATGGGACTCAATTGGAATCCTATCATCATGTCGGCTAATCAAACATTATTACCTCCAATACTAACAAAGTCTAATATAAGTAATTAACAAATAATTAAATTATTAACCATATTAGGTGTCATTGAAGTTTAATTATGCGTATAAAAACACTATGTTGACACTTGACAGAGATACATTATAATAATTTTTACTATTAGAGTATAAAAAAAAATACCTCTAATATTTTTACTATAAAGTAATAGTAAATTTTTTTTTTGTTATATTTCACCATATTATCAAAATACAAAAATTATTTTTCGACCATTATAAAATTTGTTTTCATAATTAGTGTTTCTTCTATGGCTTGAACGAAGATTATACACACACACACACATATATATATATATAATAATAATAATAATAATTTTGTTGGTGAAGAGTGTAATTTGCATTATTCTTATATAATTATTTTTCTACCGTATTTTTTACTTAATAAAAAAAATCTTGATGTTTCTTTTATATGTAGTGAGGCATTAATTATAAGGGTGATTTTAAGGTGAAAAAATAAAATTACGAATCATGTGGTCAATTTATTAAAAATGAAAAATATGAGCTATTTTTAGAAAGTATAAGATATTTCTAAAAAATTACTCTTTCTAAAAATATCTCATTATTTTTATTTTTGGTAAAGTGTCTACATGAATCTTAAATTTTTTTCATCCCACCTTAAAGTCACCTTAATTATAGTGATTTTTATTTTTTATTTTTATTTACAGACATTCAAGTCAAGCTTTTTGACTCAAACAGTGGAGGTGGTTTGTCGTTCGGACTCTAGAAGAAACCTAGATTTTTTAGGTGAACATACCTTATATATGGGGAAAGGGTCCTTATATATATATAGTCTAGGGCCGGAGAGGGTGTGCAAATAAGAGGAAGAGAATCCTCATTGTCTATGTCATGTTATGTTGATTGATCGTATGCCATTTTGCTAATATGATATAATATGCTTTGATTGTCGAATTTGAAAATGAGGTAAGGCAATGTCGAGACGGAGATGAAAGTCAATGAGTTCATTAAAAAAAATGAATTTATATTTTTATGTCAAACTAAGGTGAGACGCATACTAAATTGAGTCAGAATCTAATTGAGCCAAAATGAAGTCACTATGGCACACAAGCCCCATCTCAAGGTTACATGCTGAAGTAATTTGAATGGGTAGATGAGATCTCATCAATTGAATTGAGAAAAAATTAATATGACAATACAACACAATAAATAATTTCAAAAGGTTATAAAAGATATTTAAGAAGTTAATAAAATATAATATTATGACATCAAAGTAAAATTTAATAATTATAATATATTATTTTCGTGATAATACAATACAATAATATGCACATGTAAGGTTATAAGGTTATATCGAGTCGGTGCACTTATGGAGTCATGCACTCAAGTCCAACTCATATATACCATCATTGCAAACAAGATGCACATTTTTGAGGAATTATTATTTCAATTTTAATTTTTTTTTTGAGGAATTGCTGTATTATTCGTTGCAATATAATTTTATCATCAGAAATTAAGAATTATATAAACCTGCTAATGCTATGATGATTGTTTATGGTCCTTAATAATTTCAATTTTTTTAATTTTTTAATAAAAATCAAAAACAGCTTTCTGCGGCTCAACTTTGGTTTTTGTATCAGAAGGACACGTGGCTCACTGTTATGCAACCATTTGTTTCTCTTTCTATAGTGTTTTTGGTCCCACAAAAGAAAAAAAAAAAGCGCGTTTCAGGTTCCACTTTCCCTTTTATATACGAACCTTTCCCATATCCATTTCCCATCTTCAAAATCTCTCCTTTGTTCAATCCCTCGATTTTCTGCGCTAAATTCTCTGGGAAATCTCTACTGGGTATCCTGAAATAGCAGGATTTTTCATTCGTTTGGTGAACAAGTTTTTGCTCTGGTTGTTGCTTTTTGCGATTTCTGATTAACCATGGAGGTTTCGGTGATTGGAAACTCTCAAGCGAAGCTGGGAAAGCTCGATTTGGTCAATAGGGAAGTGGTTTTTTGTAATCTGAAGGATAATTGCAGATTGAAGAATGATAGAGTTTGTTTTGGTCAGAATATACGGTGGAAGAAGGCTGGGATACGATTCACGTTGAAAGCTCTTCGATCTGAACCCGTTGTAGAGGAGAAGAAGCGTTCTGGGTCTGGAAAAGGATCTAAATCGGTTAGTTTTATGTTTTGTTTTTGGTGAAGTGAGTTATGTGTTTTGATTTTGTGTGCTGTTTGGCTGCTGAGAAACTATGGTGAAAAATGTTTTTTTAATATTTTTTATTTTGTCTTTCGCTCGGAAAGAACTAGAATAATTATTAGATTTCTTTTCTTTTTTGGCTTGACCTGAACTTTATATCTGTTGGCTTAAAATCTCTCAAGGGTATACAAATTATCATGTAAATTCTTCATTTACATAGTTAGGTAAGTAATGAAGTTATAACCCATTTTAAGAAATTTACTATATTTTTTAGTGATATTTTTCGTTGAAATTATCATCTGGCTAGCTTTATTTTATTTTATTTATGTAATATGTAATTTATTTATTGGGAGATGATTTTGGCAAACATTCATTCAGGATATTTTGCCAGTGAAATCTCCCAGATAATCCATATCTTATTCACAACAGTTAAAGGAGCAACTTTGAATTTTTGTTGTTTGGTTAATTTTGATTGCATTTAGAAAGTATCTGACATGCATAAAACAATATTTTGCAGGTAGATGGTGTAAGATTATTTGTAGGGCTGCCCTTAGATGCAGTTTCTTATGACTGCAATTCAATAAACCATGCAAAAGCAATAGCAGCTGGCCTAAAAGCCTTGAAGCTATTAGGAGTTGAAGGTGTTGAGCTCCCTGTTTGGTGGGGAATTGTGGAGAAAGAAACCATGGGACAATATGATTGGTCTGGCTATCTTGCCATTGCTGAGATGGTTCAGAAAGTGGGTCTCAAGCTCCATATGACACTTTGCTTCCATGGATCTAAAAAACCAAACATCCCTCTACCCAAATGGGTATCCAAGATCGGCGAATCACAACCCAACGTCTTCTTCAAAGACAGGTCCGGACAGCATTATAAAGAATGCCTGTCATTTGCAGCTGATAACCTTCCTGTTCTTGATGGGAAGACTCCTGTCCAAGTGTACCAGAGTTTCTGTGAGAGCTTCAAATCTTCATTCTCTCCATTCTTGGGCTCTACAATAACGGTAAGAATTTTCAAATACATAGACAGCTTAAGGCCTGTTTAGTTCGCATTTTCATTTCTTGTTATCATTCAATCACCTTGTATAGGACTCATTAGAACTGATTCCTATACAAAATTCAAACAACAGGGAATAAATTGAAAACAAGATGATAGTTTTGTAATAATTTATGAAAACAAGAAACGAAAATGCGAACCAAACAAGCTCATATGCACACTATTATCTACTTTCAGATTGACATATGTGATTGACAATGTGTTCATATCTTTCCATACTGCAGAGCATTTCAATGGGATTAGGACCAGACGGTGAGCTACGGTATCCATCTCACCACCAGCTACCGAGCAATGGTAAAACCCTAGGAGTTGGGGAGTTCCAGTGTTATGACGAAAACATGCTCAGCTTTCTCAAACAACACGCAGAAGCATCCGGAAATCCTTTATGGGGTCTTGGTGGTCCACATGATGTACCAACCTATGACCAGTCCCCAGACTCTAACACCTTCTTCAAGGATGGTGGTTCTTGGGAGTCTGCATATGGGGACTTCTTCCTTTCCTGGTATTCTAACCAGCTCATCGCCCACGGAGATTGCCTCCTTGCACTAGCAGCTTCTACTTTCAGTGACACCGGTGTATCAATACATGGAAAGATCCCTCTTATGCACTCTTGGTTCGGAACTCGGTCCCACCCTTCCGAGCTAACAGCAGGATTCTATAACACAGCTAACAAGGATGGTTATGAACCCATTGCTGAGATGTTCGCTAAAAACTCGTGCAAAATGATGTTACCTGGTATGGACCTTTCAGATGCGAACCAGCCAAATGAAACTCATTCAAGCCCTGAGTGGCTACTTTCACAGATTATGTCATCATGTAGAAATCATAGGGTGAAGGTTTCAGGGCAAAATTCTTCAGAGTCTGGTGTTCCTGGTGGTTTTGAACAGATTAAGAAGAATTTGTCAGGTAATGTGTTGGACTTGTTCACATATCATCGAATGGGAGCATATTTCTTTTCTCCTGAGCATTTTCCTTCGTTCGCGGAGCTTGTTCGGAACCTTAGCCAACCGGAACTGCATTCAGATGATCTACCTGTCGAGGAGGAAGAGGGCGCTGAATCTGCGGTTAAGAGCGAGGAATCAAGTGTGAGCATGCAAACAGCCTAAACTGTTGTAAATTTGTAATATGATATAATTAATTGATGTATATAACAAGTAGTTATTCCCTTGTATGGGATGAGAATGAGAACAAGTTATTTTGTAAGCTCAAAATGAGGATGTTAACCTCAAGTAGAGTCACATTATAATTATTCCTAGCCATAGTGTGTGGCAGATGATCTTTTTTTTTGTCATTTGTGCTCGGATGCTGCACATTTCTATTCAATATTACTTAGCTTAATAAGCATTAATTGTAAACTTCTTTCATTTCAGAGCACTAGTGTTTTAGTATTAAAAAAAAAGAACAAAACTTAAAGTAGTTATTTCTTTTTTCAAAATAACAGTTGGAATAAACATTTTTTTTTTCTTTTGAAGTTACTAATGTTTGAAAATACTTGATCTTCTACACGTGGTTTCTCTATCTTTCACTTCTTCCCGTAAAAGAAAGGACAGAACAATTAGAGCATGCATCAAAACCATGAATCAAGTTTATATGTGTATCAAGCGAAACCAATGCCAAACTTCAACTGAGTAGCATGCTAAAATCAAGGGTAGATGCTATGTGACGTTCTTCGTTGGCATTAGTGTTAAAATTTCATGATGTTAAGCATTTTCCTTTGTGAAAAAATAATCATGGAAGGCCACATTGAACAGAGGTATGAAGATTAAGTGCTTGATTATCGCATAACTGTTACACAGGTGCTTACCAAAAGAGAAGAAGAGGCACCAAAAATATGCAGAGAAATGGAAGAAGAGAATTCAGAATAGGGAGCAAATGAAGGCTTATAAACAACAAAATCAGGACTCAAAATATAGGTGAGAAGATTCATAAGAGGAAACTGTGTATAATATTTCCTTTGAAGGTCGCAACAAAGGTTTTGGTCAACATGGATTCCATTTTCTTTGCATTGACATTTTCAATTCATTTGCCTCTGAGGATAAGACAAGACTTCTTCAAATCTCAAATAACATTACCTTAACAAGATCCTACTTTCTCGCATAATTTACGTATATGAATGAAATTCACAAGTTTCTCTGCGGATAAATGCGGTTTAAGTTGCGTTTCTGTGCGATATATATGTTTCTTCCACCTCTTTTTGTGCCTAGCTAGATGCTAGAATTTTCATTTCAATCAATTTTGTTTCTTTTTTTGTATAATTTTGTGGTAGCAATTATTTATGGTATATCATGTATTTGTCGTGTAATTTAATTTAATATTAAATATATGTAACCATTTTTATTTAATTTGTTGTGAAATATATGACGTCTATTAGAAATTTACTTATTAAAGGCCTAATGCTATAGTAATCATAGGCTGTTTATGTCATCATAATATGATGTTCTTGTTCCTTGGATAAAGTATCATTTTTTTCCCCATGCCACCGTTATACCCTTAAACGAAAATAACAAATTCGTATGTTGCCAATTTTTATTTGCATGTTGTGATCATTATAAACACATTTTCCAGTTATAATTGATGAACATCCATAAGTTAAACCAAGTTGCTCCCATTAACAAATAATGTCAACAAACAACCAAATGAAAAGCAATCTGTTAAGAAAAAGAAAATTTAACAGAGAGAATTTATGTACAAAGGAAACAGAATAATAACAGTATTTTGTTTTGAAGGAGGAGGGGGTAGTATTTTTCATGGATTGCTTACAAGTAATATTCCAATTTCATTTTATCTTTCCCTAGATGTGATGAATTGTGATCCAGAAACTGACTGAAACTCTCAAATGTGCAGCGCCATCGGTCTAAATTCAGTTCAACACCATCAGATCACCTTCCCTAACAGTTTTCCATGGATTGCTTACCGCTATAAGTATATCACTTTCAAACCATACTTCTCCAGCAGCAACAGAGATATAATCTGGATAAACCTGCCATGAACAAGAACCATACATCAGCCAGAAAGATTATATTTTTTGGCTTCATATTTTTAACAATGGAACTGAGACAACTATCACTATATATGTTGAATGGGATAAGGTTTTCAAGTGGTAAAGTTATCCCTCCATCCTATGATTAGCACATAAAGCTGGAGGGGTGATATATTTTAGTAGGATGATCGTATGAAAGTGGCAACCATAATATATATAATATAAAAAAGAATACTAAAAAGAAGGTATAAACTATATAGCTCCCACCACATAAGCAAATACTAATGAGTGCCCTTAGAGCACTTTCTAAGAATTAAAAATAAAAAGTATTGAATGAATTAAAAGTCATGCTTTTTGAGTTAACAATGTATTACATGCACTTTCCATTGAATAGTTCCTATTCTTTTGATTCCTTAACAAGTAGTGCCCAAACCGCACTCATTAGCAAGACCCTTTACAACATGGCTCATTGTTTATTTTTAGTGGGACTAACGCTAACTAAACCAAAACATAATTGCTTAGTGATCTACCGATGGAGTCACTGCAAACAACAGTAACCTTCAATAGATTTCCATCAATCAATGTACTTTCCCCAGCTACATTCAAATTTTAAGATTTTGAACTTTCAGACAAATACCTGTTTAAACATGTCATTCACAAGCAATCTTGGTATCAAAGCTGCTTAGGCAGATAGCAAATGCCTGAAATGCTGAGATAGGGTACCGGTAATCCATCGTAAACAAGTCCTTCCCAACTTTTCCAAACTGAAGGATAATCTTATCATGTTCTGGTCCTGCAGGTCCATTTTCTGCAGAAGCCACAAGCTGAAAGTTTTTAACCGAGGCAATTGTTACACGACCATGAAAGTTTAAGCACCAACACTGCAGCTGCTCATGCCACCTGGGAGCCTTGTTTTTCAACACTAGCACCCCATCCTTTTGATCCCCCAGGGGTCCAGACATGGAATTCTCAGTACGGTTTGATTTCGATCGGAAAAATGAGAATGACGGAAAGATATCTATGTTGTTAAGAGAAAACTCCGTCTGTGTAGGGGCTACTCCGCCTGCTTCGATTGCAGAGGCAGGAATGGAATCCATGACACAGTGCATTCTCCTAGGCCCCCTGCTTGCCATATATAAATGGCTAAGTATAACATAATATGAATCATGTAAGAAGATTGAAGAGTTAGCTAGTATGTGTTCGCCAAACATTTTGGCTACTCAAAACATTTTTGTCCAGTGTCCACCAAAATAAAGTCGACATTCATGCCAAGACAATTACAGTTTAAGAGTATAACAACTACTAGTTCATTTCATGCAGTATGATGATTTTTCCAAAAAACATGCAGGAAAACCAATGTATAATTGCAGGATGCAAAGCTTACCTAGAGCCTAACACATTCAATTCATATGAGATGTGGGCCACTGGAAAATTGCCTGTAGGGACCCGAGGCGAAACTTGTTTTAGATTCACCAGCCTTGTGGAGCGACTTTTTGCAATCTTGGCTCCTGCGTGAGGAGGCTGGCCATCATAGATTGTGAACTTGGTTCCCAGAAAATTTGATCTTATCAAAAGGAAAATAAAAAGGTATAAGCCTTTGCACTAATAAACAGGACAATAATAATGGTCACGGTGCTGGTTTAGCATCTATCACACCTTAGTTTCCCAACATATGTGTTGCTTCCCTTTGACATATCATCTGCATCTAGAGAGATGATATAATCCGTGCAGGTGGGACGTCTGCATTTGCGTGCAGCCAGAAGGAATTTCCCGTCATCAGTTAGGGCTGAATTGAAGAAGACAATGGCCAAAAGGAAAACACACACCTAGAATCAGAAACTTAAAATCCCAAAATGGACGGTGAAGAACATGGGTAAACAAAGAAAATAAAGTTTTCACAGGAATAAATTAATTACAACAGGTTTTGTTATGCACTCACTGCTGGCTAAACTGAGATACAAATAATATGTTTGGGTGGACCGGTTGCGCTTTATAAAGCATTGAAGGAGATGCTCCCTTGGGCCAGGCTGTCAAAATTATTCCACAATAAAACAAGTTAAAAGTAATGTAAGAGGGTAGGAATACAATACATGAAGCACTCAGGAATAAATAGACAAACACAACAGTCACATTCAACCGCCTTGCCTTTCCTACAAACAAGGGAATCTCAAGAGCAACACCATGTAGAGTTGAAAAAGAATAATAAATGAAAGCATTCCACAACAAAGAGGCATCTTCCTGTACCCACTCAAATTGCCCAAGAGTGGCCTATCTATTTATTTTTTGGCCCGGTATATTGTATGTCGATAACAAAGAAGTATCAATGGCCATTACCCAAAATACACACAAAATATCCCTGCTAAATTATTAGAAAATAACTGAATTAGAACAATTAGGCGGCACAAGAAAACGAAGCTCAACGGAAGATAGACTAAGGCTGCCAAATCCTTCACAGTGTCTTTGAAGGAAATTATCCATGTGAAGTTCACAACAACTACAAAAAATTGCCATCACTCATCACTCTTTAGTGGTCCAGTTTCCCAGGCAATCCAGAATTATGACAAAAACACAAAATTATCCACAAATAAGATGGACCAACCAAATCACAATTTTTCCACAAGGAGGAAAATAACATCTAGAGGGACTTTTACAGTATAAGCAAGAATTAAGCATAAACACAGGATAAAAAATAATACATAGAAACAGATCGTTCATATCCCAAACAAATTGAAGTTAATGTTCATAACTACAAATCGGAAGACCAAAAAAATGAAATGATTAGTTCAACTCTACTCAATTGCACTAATTCAAGGAACCATGCTAATATAGGGAATCATTCGGAACCCAATCAAGCTCTATGCCAAAAAAAGTAATAAAAAATTAACCTTAACTCTCAGTAAAATCAACAATAAGGGTGAAATCGGAAAAGGTTGGAGGAAGGAACCTGCTTAACAGAAATGGGGAAGGTGATCTTAGAGGAAAGTTCAGGTGTCTTAACGATGTCTTTGGTGATCTCCCTCCAGCTCCGGCAGACTCCGGCGCAGGCGACGACGCTCTTCCGAGGTGGCCAGGTGTCCTCGGAGGCCTCAATTCGGAGGAGAACCTCGCGGAGAAGCTCTTGAGGCATGTTGGCCCAGCAACTCTGCCTCATGCCGTCGGCAACCACCAGGAGCTCCTCCTCCTGAACCACCCTATGCGACCGCGATCTCATTATGCCCCTCATTATTGCCATCCAATTATACCAAACTCTTCGAAATTCAGTTTTGGGAGAAGCAGAGAGAGAGAGAGAGAGAGTAGTGTGTGTGTGTGTGTGTGAGAGAGAGAGAGAGAGAGGAGAGAGAGTCAGAGAGAAGAGAAAAATGAGGGTTATTTGTTGAATTTGATACTATGATTCAAGCGTTGTGTTGCGTTGATTGAGGGGAATTAGTATAAAAATTGATTCTTTTTTGGTAGGTTTGGGAGAAATGAAGATGAGATGCAGAGAGAGATGATGATGAGATTCTGATAAGAGAGGTTCACTTTCAGTGGTTTTTATTTTTTTTTCATTAACAGATGTTTGTTTCTTTGCATATTATAGTATACGAGGAAGAGGAAAAGGAGTGACACTCTACTGTCAACGAGTAAATGTTAGAGTAATGTTTTTTTCTTTACAACTATGAATTTAATCTTACTTGTGTTGCGTCTTGAAATTGAAGAATTTTATATTGGTAGGATTTCATAAGAGTGTGTTAGTTTGAAAATTTTTATAGGAAAAACGAGATAAAAAAAATTAAGTTAAATTAATTATTTAATTTTTATAAGTGTTCTTCATTTTTATTTTAGTTTTTATAACTAAAAAAATCTTTTTAGTTCTTATACGTGTCCCTCGTCGTGAGATTGATCTTTAAGTTGATTTCAATGTTAAGGTGTTAACTTTGTCTTATGTGGCTAACAAAATTTTTGTGAACCAATCAATGACAAATACATGAATGATTGATATGAAAATTAATTAATCTCTATACATGTATTTATTTTTTGTTTTTGTCTCTACACATGTATTATTTAGTTTTTCATTTTCGTCCTTATACATATACTTATTTTTCATTTTAGTCTACGTAGTTATCTTTTTGTTTTAAAGACTAACAGTAAGAAAACAAAATGACCAAAAACACTGAAAAATACATGTATATAAACTAAAAAAAGATTTTTTACATAGAGACTAACGAAAATGAATGACACATAAACCAAAAAGATGTAATAAATAAAAAACAAAGATAAAATAAAAAAAAGTTTTAAAATAGATATTGGTAAAAAGAGTAATGGTTATATATGATTCATTAGCTAAATATAATAAATTAGTTAGGTAATGATTGAAGTGAATGGATTTTTCATTTATCTTTAAAGAGAAAATGAAACAAGAGAGAAGTAAATCCAGATGTCACCAACTAATCAGCGATATTTAGTTAAAAGAGATTTTATCTATTTAAGGAATCACAATCTTCTTGCAAGAGATTAATATTTAATTATACATTAAAAATATAACTATTAAAATGAAAAAAAAGAAAAAGCTTAGGTAAATTTAACGTAATTTCTTTTTATCAGAGTAAATGTAATGTAATTTGGATAATGACTATCGTCTTTTTCATCAAATTATTTACATATATAAAAATAACATTTACTTAATATTAATTAATTATTATCAATCATGTAAATTAACTAATGCAAAATTATTTTATTTTATTTGGTGATGACAAATTTTATAAGTTTTACTCAACTCAAACTAAAACATATATATATATATATATATATATATATATATATATTGAATGTAAAAGTTATGTAAAAATCTCTTACAGTTACAAATTCAAGTAAGCTGTTTGAATTTCGAATTATAACGATGGCAATTACCTAGCTAGAACATTTATAATATAGTAAAAAGAAATATTTCAGGCATAGGTTTTTTTTTTTTCTCTCTCATAACTATTTATTCACAAATTTGATCTAGAAAACACTATGGTCATAATTGATCATTCGACAAACAAACAAATGGATAACCTTAGTTTACAAGCAACCCAGCACATGGGCGCACAAACACTTTTATCTTTCTATTACACTATTCTCTTTTATTTGTAATAAGAATAAGAATAAAATATAATTAATATTTAATAACATGAAATTTATATAATATTTATAAAAGTATTATAAATAAAAAAATTCATAATTTGATAATATTTTAAAATGTTGTTAAAATACTTTAATAACATGATTTGTATACAATATGTACAAAAAAAAAATGACAAATATACAAAAACAACAAATTTAACAAACTAGTAATTCATAACTAAATCACTAATCATATGTAACAAACTAGTAATTGGAAATAGTCACAGGACGGATTTAAGGTACCCTTAGTACACATTAAAAAAAAATTTAAAAAAAATTATTTAATTGTTAATTATTAAGTTCTAAACCTTTAATTTAATATTTTTTGAACTATATCCTGTATTATTGTCTACTTAGGTCAAGCACTATGGGGGATGATTCTTTGTTTTGATCAGCAACAAAACAACAAAAGAGAACCTTCAAAATTTTCACTAATGCAATTTTGAATATTATTCTTTCTTTATGTTGAACTGTTAATCGTCATTATTTAATTATATATTTTTTTAGTTTTATATATGAATCCCATTCCCCTTTTACAACATATATACAAACAATAATAATGTACTCCATATGTTCCTTTTTATAAGGTTATGTCGATCAAATTACTTATATAAAGAAAAAAATGTAGTAAGTTACGTTAATTAATAAATTTATTTTTATTTTAAAAAATGAGTCTTATTAACAAATGTCTTTACTACACTTTTTACGGTATAATAAAAACATCATATTCATTGCTTTGTATTATCTAAAAAATAAGTATTAAAGTTTTTCAAACATTTGAAATAATAAATACTCTCAACATTTCACAAAACATCTTTATTTGTATATCTTTAACAGGTATTTGTTAGATTTTATCTTAAAAATTATTGCTCCATTCAGTTTTTTAAATCTACTCTGATTCTTTTTATCACTGCACATTAGGTGTATCTCATCACTATATAAAAAAAAACTCAATAATTAAAAATAGTTCATATAAAAAATATTAATTATTAAATAATACTAAAATTTTGTAACAAAATTTATATTATAAAATATTAAAAATATTTTAAAAGAGTGTTATAAATAAAAATGAAACTATTATTCATAATATTCAATAAGAGTATATCACATGTGACAATTATTGCATTCAATAATATATTATGTTTTGGGAGATTCTTTCCCTTTCACAAACATTAGAGTTGTAAAGGATTGGTTAGAGTAAGTTAATTGTCATTGATAGAATTATTGTGGATTTGATAAAAATATTAGTGCAAAAGAAGAAACTAAACTTGGTGTCCTTATCTTAGTGGGTTGGATAAGTTTAGTGGCACTATTCCTACGCTATTCTCCTACCACAACTTAGCAGTAGGTAGATGTCTTAGATGCCCCCACCACCATATACTAATTTCTATATGCAAAAAACAATATTGGTTTTCATATATATAGCGCATTATTAGGGTTTAGGACTCATTCTATATCAACCACTTTGATTATTTTGTCAATCTTAATTCTTTGTTATTCATATATATCATATTATCATTCTTTTTCTTTTTTACCTTTTATAAAATTAAGGTTGTGATCTGTTAGTTTCTATTTAATTTTCATGAACTATTCGAGTAATTTTTCATAACACTTTTCTTTTGGTTAGGTCAATACCAATTGCCAAATAAGATGTAATCATATATTTGTTCATGTAAGTTTGTGAAAGTAATTAAGTAGTAACATTACTTTGAAGTTTTTTTTTTTTAAAAAAAACATGTTACTATGTTACTTTGAAGTCGTTAATTTTTTTTCGTAAATTAAAATTCAGGCAAATAAACGGTACTCTAATCCAAAATAGTGAAAGTCTTTGAACCCTATAAGTATATTTATAGAGACATTTATATTTACTTCACTTTAAGAGGACACTTGGAAAAATAAACTTGTTGCATGGCGACATTATACGACAATAATAACCCTATTGTTATAATTAAAGTCATGGACGTTGATTTTTTTTTTATTTTAATGAACAGTTGAACTTTGAATCAATTTTTGAATTCAACCACTACTTTTATAAATTAATTAACGTTCATGTTAAGAAAATGAAAATATTTGAAAAAAAAAACTAGTTATAATAAAAATAACAAGTATATATACATGAAGTAACATGTTCTCCACCCGCACCTCCAAATTTGACAATAATGGTACTTATAATCATATAACGTGGGACGTGGGAAGCTGTATTAAATTGAAAAGGAACATCCCACCAACAAAAAAAATAAAATAAAATTGAAAAGAAATAATTAAAAACAACTTGCATAATAAAGACATCCAACGCCCCACTTCGACTTTCTACTGTGCCTCCTAACAATCTATCATCAATTATTACCTCCTAAGATTTTAATAAATTTTTTGGGTCCTTTTCCTCTATATGCCACAGCTTTTTATATCTATTATTTATCCTTAATTCACTTACTAATTTTTAAGATATTTTTTATTACAACATTTGAAATGTTGAAAGCACGTGATGAATAAAATAACGTCGCCGGCTACAAAAGCCTTGTCTCAGAAATTCACAACAAAAGATTTCATTTAGAATTAAGTATATTTAGTTTAGTTTAATTGTTTATTTGTATGTTTGGTTTACTAATGACCCGTGATTACAACATGTAATTTACTATGACTAATCTCCTTTGTTTATTTTCCTCCTAATTTAAATAAGAACAAAAAATATTGAGGCGTAATTTTTTAAATTAAAGTTAGTTGTGAACTTCTATGTATTTATAATCTCAGGATATTTGTTTAGATAACATGAACAAACAGAATAAAGACAATTCGTTAAACCTAAAGGACAAAAGCGTCGATTAGAAATAAAAATATCTACAATAGAAACTATCTACTTTGATACACTTAAGATAAAGGCTAGGTGACATGCTACAGACAAATATATATCTCATTCTCTCGAATTCCTAACATAGTGATGACGTGATATTACTCTTACTCTCACCGTTTCATAATATCTCATGTTCTTTTTTATAAGGGTTTTGATATCTAGTGTTTTAATGGTACTAGATAAAGTTATTAGAAGTAAAAAAATAATCATAAAAGCATATTGTTCCGTTTTTCGGAAATATAAAAAATTACACATTCCAATACATATTTACTATATTTAGGCTCTTAAATAGAGCTCTTAAAGCACTAAATATCATTTGTCTTTTTATAATTATTGATTTTTTTACCTTTAGGATGCGATTAATATCATTCGCACTGCGTGGTTGGCTGGCCCCCGAAAATTTAGCGTAGGTGAGATTCGAACACGAGACCTCATGCTATGAATTGTCCATTCTATAAACTTAGCGGGGCCTTAGCCAGGTTTAATATCTCATGTTTATAATAACTCTTTTAATTTTATTTCTAATTAAATACAAAATTCTTTTTCTCTACCAGTCGTTTATTTTAATAAATAAAAGTAAAATTAAAATAAATTAATAAATATTTTTAATTGTTTGTGTAATCTGTAGTTTATAATATAAAATGTCAACATTTTGCTTTTGAGACTTATTGTATTATGAAAGAGGAGAGTATTTCTTTCGTTTGTAGAAAGCTCAAGATAATTAATTTTGTACATAGTTTGTAAGGTGAGTAAGAAATTATTATATTTCAAAAGGATATGTCTGACTAACAGAAAACAAAAGGTACAAATTTAAAACGTAAACAATTTTCATTGGCAAAAGTATTTTTAATTTATTTGTTCTCTTCCGTTTTATTTTCTTCTGGAAAAACAAACAGTGATCAAAGAAATGAAGAGGCACCAATAGTTGAAGGAAGATTGTACCTCATTTAAACCAAAGTATATTAAGACACGTTCTGCGTCAAGTGTGTGTTTAGTTTAAGTTAAGCGCGAATGCAAAACGTGAAAAACATTTTTACATATGTTAAAATAAATCTATGTTTTGATACTATAAGGCTTTGATGTAATGCTCTGAATACGATCTGTGCTCTTTTTTAATATAGTTTTAATTGCTTATAAAATAAAAAGATCTATGCTTACACTATCTGGATATGAAAACAAATGCATATTAACACCCTTGCGTTTGAAAAAAGAAAAAAAAAAAAAAAACCTTGTCCCATTAAAGGACAGAAGTTTGAACATTGGGTTTGTCTTGAGATAAGTCTTGTGATTTATGTGAGTAACCAGTTTATCCAACATTTTATTGAACTGTATGTACATGAAGAGCCTAATCTATTGATAGAATTACAGATAAGCTAAAAGCAAAGCCAATCATAACTAAGAAAATGACAAAATTGAAGGACCACACCTCGTTATCGCGGTCGTATGAGAAAAATAAATTTTGGGACAAATTCGGCAAATTAATATTAATATTAAAGAAAAGATAGGGATCAGAACTGAAGTTATAATGTTGGGATAAATTCAGCGGTAATCGTATTCAAATGTAACAATGTAACAATACGATTGTTATTTTATTTTATTTTTTAAAAAAATGAAGCCAATTACTTCAATAATAAAGAAAAGAATAACATCTCTTTGCACTTGTATGTAGAGAATCTGCGGGTGTGAAACGTTGTTATTGGCACAAAGAGAAACAGCAAACCGCACCAACTCTTCACCACCATTAGCGACGCTCGCTGTTGAAAGAGACTCATTCACACGGTCACACTATAAAATTGAAGTTAAGAAATATGCATAAGAAAAGGCAAATGAAGACAGACAATTTTCCCTAATAAACGAAACAAGCATTCTTCCTGTTGCAATCTGAGTACGTGGTATGACGCCATCTCATTCCGTACATTACTTGTTGATATTTTTTTATTATTCCGATCCAGAAGGCCTAAAGTGAAGAGCTTATTTTACATATACATGAAAAAGATAAAAAGATAAACGCTGTTCCACTTCCAAATTAATGAAATTATTATATTCGCTATTGACAACTTACCGTATAATATCAGATTCCCGAACAAAAGAAAGACTAATTTGTATGTTTTCATGATAAAAACAACAAAGAAATAATGACGGATTCCTTACTGAATTGGAGCACTAATTCCCCACTTTCATCGGACCCTTCCCTTCCATAGGTAACGACAATTTGAATATTCAAAGCATTAAAAAATATGCTCACTGTTCCAAAGCATGAAATTCCACAAAATATCAACGAAAAATATTCACGAATCAACTATAAATCATAAATCACACGCGTACATATCATAAGTGGTTGATTAATAATTCAGAGAAAAAAGTACTAATTAGAAACTGGGGCAGAAATCATGCCGCATTCGTGGACAATTTTCGTGAAGAAAACAAAAAAAGTTTCATTTAGATATTTCCATTCATGTATATATATATAAAAAATAAATTCTCAATTCCCTGCGAACCCATGACTCAAAAATGAGATAGGAATAATCTAACACTAGAAAACGACAATCATTTATCCGTAGTCCATACCTCAACCTGATCAAACAAGGATCGAACTTCGAACAAACCAAAAAAACAAAACCAAAAATCTGCCTGCTTGTCTGTTTACTTGAGGAAAGAGTTGTCAGAATCCTCAAAAGAGCAATACAAATTTTGTAATATAAATTACCAATTTGGCAATTCCACGATCCTGGATATGTCATAGGCTCACAGCATATTGTCACAAGAAATAAACTGTTTTTGAGAATTCTTCCTCAAAAAAGCTGGAGATACATATTTAACAGAATGATCACAACGTTTTAGTCTGACTAACAAATATATTCTTCGATTGAGAAACCTGGTAATATCTTGAATGATGCGAATCTGTTATGCAAACTTGTATAAATTAAGAATAGAATATGGAAGTGTCCGGAGCTAGCAACACGAGTATATAATTTTGGATTTGGATAAAAAAAACAATTTCTTCATTTACATCCATTATATAGCATACGTTTTCATTTACAAAGCAGATGACAGGATAAACAATGAGTAAATTAACTTTTATCAGCTTCAAAAAAGGAGCTAAATTCTATCCTCATGTATTGGTTACCTGTACTTTCACATAGCCAAAAAAAAAAATTCCCACCAAGGTTACTAAATAACAGGAACACTCCCATTTTGTTGCTGCATTGTTCCCAGTGGATTTCCTACAAAACAGAATATATCAGTCTCATGGACAACTTATTCCTGTAATTTTATCTTAGTAGTCTAAACTCTAAAACAAACCAAAGAAAAAATAGTATGACGTGCAAAAACATGCCACATCTAAACGCAATGAAGCCAACACTGTGACATCACTATCTGCTTCTTGTCAAATCTTGCAATTCAAAACTAGTGCCTAAATGCGTGAATCCACCAAGTAGTAATATACTTAGCAACATTTTGATGGTTACTGAATTTTCATGATTTACTGTATGCTGTAATTGGCACATGCAGCTTAGTATAATGGTAAAACCAAATAGACAACTTAATAACAGATTACCAGTGTTGCCTGCAAAAGAATAAGACGTTGGAAGAAAGTTGCTTCTTGTCAAACCAACATGAGTGGCTGCAGACCTTGAAACATTATCAACAAGAAACTGATTTGATAAGGCACCACTAGGCAGGCCTCCTGCTTTAAGCAAGCAGACTTCTGGGCTTTTTGCAGGAATATGATCAGATTTTTGAGCTGGGCCCAGAGTTGGTGAGTGGCTCTGTTTACCCAGAAAAAAGAACAAGTTAACAAAACACATTCAGTCAGTTCCATTTGTAAACATATGACAGATGACAGATGTATGCATCTAACATTGAATTACATATAAGCCATAGTTTAGGCCTCAACTTATGATTCAAATAATCAGCGTTAAGAGTGAAAATTGCCATACCTCCTTGACAAGCACATTGTCCGATTGATAAAAAGAAGTGTCTCTCGGAGATGAATTTTGGTATGCAACCATTTCTGCTTTGGATGTTTTTGGACCCATAACACCATTGCATAATTCCTCCCTTGAGTTTTGGAAGTAAAGATGGCGAATTGCAGCACGCAATCGATTGGTCCTTTGCGAATAATACGTCTTTGTAGCAAGGGGTGCAGGAAAATCTATTTCAACAAGAGTGTATTAGATTAACACACAACTGATTACTAGAAGTAGAACAATATTTGAGGATAAGGTTTCCGCTCCTCAAAAGTTGCAAAATGGTTAATTATTTGGCAAGACAAAAAATATAATTTAATTATTTTTACCATTTTTCATTAGGTGTTGGTGTTGCACATGGACCTTCCCAAGGCTCTTATGGTTAGGGTCACCATGTTCTGAAACAGTTCTTTCAAGCAAATCCTTGCCTGAATGGATTAAAGAAAAATAATTACATCACTCATCCACGACCAGGCCACCCCAACCCCCAAAGCAACAATAGCATAATACAGTAAAGCAATAGCAGAGTTGTCATTAGTTGTTAATTTCAAGACTCAAAAGCTATAGAAACAATGTGCACCATACGTACCTGCACTTAAAAGTCAACAAAGAATCGCAAATAAAAAATGAAAAACCAATACTCCCATTTTTTCATTAAAAATATAATAAAGATTTTAATAGGATAAAAGAGCTGGAAGACTGAATTCATTTACATCAGACAGCCAGCAGAGGATGCATTTAAATGTATTTGGAAGAATATTACGAAGCAGCTACCAGGTAACTTCTCAACTGAAATGTCATATCCTTCAGTATGCAGGTATAAAGAACTTTACAATTATAAAATGCACTTTTACGTTTGGCATGCTTGGAGATGAACAATTGCTGGTATATAATCTCAAATTGATGAATGTAGAATAACTTGATTTGATTATTAATTGACATATTAAGAAAAGGAACCATTAACTTTTATGCTAGCATACTAACATGTTTTAAAAAATATATGCCTAATTTCAAGTGTATAAACAAATACATATGGTAAGATAGTATATACACCAAGAACTAGAATTTTTTTTTTTTTTTGAACTGATAATTCATTAACCTAATCTACTAGAACAAATGAATTCGGCACACATGATCTCACACTTACATGTAATTCCATCTGTGAGAATTACAGTTTTTGCCACTCCAGAGTCTCTTCCATGGCTTTCTAGTACAGGAAGATGTGAGCTTTCTACCCTGTAATAAACATAATAGATTGTGGATGCTTAAAAGTTAAAAGCTACAAGAAGAAATGGGAAGAAGTATCAAATTCCAAACATAATTTTTAAACAAATGTGACTTAACCCCATAGATGGTGTTTTTGGGGTAAGTAATCAAGATTAGTATGAAAACAAGGCAAGTAATACTACTATTTATAGTTTATACAGTTTCAGTAAAGGGAGTTATACTGAGCAAAATCAAATAACAAGCATTGAATGAGCCCAACCCTAAATACTAGATAATCAATTAACAGCTTCTTGCTACCTTTGCAAATAGTTTCCAATTTAATATATAATATAAATAATATGATAATTCAAGGGGAAGGAAAAAGTGGATGTATCCAGCGAGAAATAATGAATAAAAATTCATTTCCTATTTATGATGATCTTTTCCTACTTGCCAAGGCAGCCCAGATACAGGAGAATCCTCCAAACTATATTTTCTGGGCACAAAATCAATGACAGTAAAATCAAAAGAACCATACTATAATATTTGTGTGTATGTGTTTGATGAACTAAGAAATCGTACAATTTATGACGTTTTGTTGGAGGATGCATTTCCGAAGCTGGGTGGTGTCTATTTCGAGGATTAACTCCGGTACCATTCATCACAGATGTCGCATCAACACAAGTGGAGTGTCCTAAGAAAATCAGAACTAAATGAGGCAAGTTTTCATATGGATTAGCATACCAATATTATGGCATAACAAAAATTGCTATCCAGAAAGTAAAATCCTACTCCCTGAAAACATTTGTGAGATACACTCAACCATATTGCCAAGAAAATGGATAAAAATGGATAATATCTATCTCAACTACACATAAGAAAATAATTTTCTAAAATTCCAACCTTGTATTCAATATATGAAAAACAAATAAATCCATGGTAACTGATAGTATAAGAGGTTTTAAATTGAGTCTGCAAACCTAAGTAATTTCACCATGCAGAAAAAGGGCATAACATTGTTTTCCAGGAAGAAAGGAAAAATAATAGGGGAAAGCCAATTTTTAGTTCCATAAAAATCAATGTAACGGCACAGCTAATGTATTTGGCTGTTGAAGAGGATCAAAGTGAGAGCCAACATAAGGAGTGACAAAATAACATCAATTAACCAAAATCAGACTATCACCTACAGCTTTATGTGTCCAACAAATAGCTGACAAAAAAAGAACTTTAAAAGATACAAAAAAGGTTAAGAGAAGTGAATATATAAGAAAGATATATGTACGTCTGTGAGATTTCCAAAACATTAGAAAGAGGGAACTTACAAAAATTGGGATTTTACCTTTTACCCTGTTCAAAAAGGGAGTCACTCTGATTTGACTGTTAAAGTGGGATTGTGACACTGCAGTGTCAATATTATCCTTTGACTCAGACCTTCTCTGCTCCCCCACTATGGTAGACTGGTCTATGAGGGGGTTACGAGGCACAAAAATTAAGTTTATGGCAACCTATCATTAGAATATATTCAGAAAAACTAAAGGACTCCCTTCAAAGAGGAAATCACATAAAAGAAATCCAAAATAGAAAAAAATGCTATTAAAAAAAAAAAAGATTATCATTGTATACCATCTTCAAAAAGAATTAGAAGATTAAACAAGTAAATACTAAAATTATACATTAGGTAGCCAAATATCTGACAGTGCAAACATTTTATGCGAAGTATATAAGCAACTGATTAATTTATTCGTATTTCAAGGATACTTGCACAAGAGGTTGATAACTTTTTCTTTCCTTTCTTAGGAGGTTTTCGATTCCCTGTGCTTCCATCAAGCTCCAAGCTAGTCTGCACTGTGAACTTTAACGACCTACAAAGTGCTGACACAATGCGGAGAAAGTGGGAGGAAAAAAAGAGGAGGATTCACTATTAGTACCTTTTGAAACATAAGGGAACCCATAAAGAGAAACTGGTAATAAACCAGCAAGCAACTAATGCAGGTCAGCGTGTTAATCAATTCAAAAACTAGAGGAATAACAGGATAATGTTATGAACATACATGGCACATGATTACAGGTTTACAAACCTCGGATACAGGAGAAAGAATGACTAACAGTTTTATAAAAGAAAAGAGGCCACCAGACCTGCATGAGCAGTAAACTGGCTGTCCTTGATTGGTTTCTTGCATATGTTGCAGCATACCTTAAAAAGGATACCAAACAATCAGTTAATTGCAGATATTTATAATATCTAAATCAATTCCATAAGTTACAAAGTTAATATAAAAAAGATAAAACTACTTCCAAAGTCCAAAGCACTTAGATGTGTCATTACGCACTTCTGATGAATATACCACCTAGTACAAGGCAGTAATCAATAAACAAATCCATGACAGAATTATTAAATTATTTACACTAAAAGACTAAACTGAAATTGCGCAACTTAAGGTGTCCTAAATATAAGGAAACAACAATGAGCCATAAATATTATTTGGTAATACAGAATAAAATAATGGTGGATCCATTGAATTTCTGTAAATCCTTAATTCGTAAAAAGAAACCGTTGAAGGTTCAAGCAAGGCACGTGGCAAGAAGCAGAGAATACTAGCCATTAGCACCCAGTCAAGTATAAAAAAGAAGCAAATCTTACCAGATGCAAGGGATCACTCATGGGGCTCTCACCATACACATCCATATCTGTGATATAAAAACAAATTAAGAAATCCCCCCAAAAGAACAATAAGACTGGAAACGGAAAGCAAATTAAGAATTAAAAGTACCAAGTTCAAATGAAGGCAATGATAAATAAAGAAACCTAAACTTGCTAGGAGCCTAGGACAACCATAATCGGCAGTTTCACGTCAAGTAAAAACTAAATCACTGAATACCTTCAAATAAAAATTATAAAATAATACCTAAAACTAAAAGGGATACACACATTGAATTAGAAAGCTTGATTCACCAAAAAAAAAAAAAAAAAAAAGAAAAGGAAGATTAAGATAACCTTCTTCGTGAAGTAAATTTGGTTCATCTGCCTCACGTAGTTCTCTACAAATATACTCAGCAGCTGACTTCTGTCGAGCAAAGTCATCTTCCAAGGCCATGCAAGAACAAATTATGTTGTTTAGAACTTAAAAAAATAAAATATATCCACAGTGTAAAAACAACAGAGACAGCATTAATTTTGTTAAGCATGCATGAAATTACATTTCACCAAACAATGTCAGGGCACGACACGTAGATACTACAAATGAGAAAACCTATGAAGTAAGGTCTCGTTCTACCTATATTCTGAGAGAAACTTCCAGCATCGAGAAGCCCTGCCATGACTTCCATCCTCCCACCTCCCGGGGAACATACAATTGAGAGGATAAAACAGTATTCCTGCATCAACGATGACCGTAGAAATAGAATCATCAATTCTAGTAGCAACTACAAAAAATTGCTACGACAAGTCAAATGAATCGGGAGTGATACCGAACCAATGTAGAATACGGAACGTGAGTGATACCAACCTAGGAAGCCATAAAACAGGCATTCGCGAAACAAAGCGTCGGAAATCGAAAAAGATCGCAAAAGCAGAACAAGTGAAGAACCTTTACCTGGAACTGCGAAGAGACGGATTCAGCTAGAGCGCGATAAGAACCCTAAAACAGAGGGTAAGAGATCGGGGAATTGGAGTCCAATCGGGGAGTAGGGAAGATCTGAGAGCAATGCACGTAGAGAAGAAAGAGCAGGAGCTTCAGGTGAGGTCGACAATGGCGGAAGAGAAAACCCTAAGAAGACGAAGAAGAAGAGGATTTACCTTAACTTTTTGCTACTATTTTGGGGAGAAGAACATGAAGTTTTCTCTCTCTTCTCCTCTGTGCGGGGGAGAAGAGTGAGAAGGCAAAAAATAGTGATGAAGCAACACAAGTTCAGCCGAGAGAACACATTACAAGCGTTTTTTGCTTGTGCAATGCGCTAGGCACCACACTGTACCATCAGTTTCAAACTTTCAGTTGCTTTTTTCATTATTTTTAATTAATTAATATACTAGGCCATGCCATGTCTTCAACTTCCCTCCTGCACGAATAGCCAAGTTCACATTTTTTTTTATTATCATCATCATTACATTTATTCTATTATTATATTTATTTATTTATTATATTACATTACAATTATAATTACATTTTTATATTTTTATTAATATACTATTACTATAGTTATTAATAATTAATATAAAGTATAAATCTTTTTATGCTTCAATAAAAGTGTGGTGCACTTATATTAATGCCCACCATTGTATTGTATAACGATAACGGTGTCCAACTTCTCAATACGAAACAATTACTAATAAAAAAAAATAGAGCCACTTGAATTCTTATGCGAGTACAAATATATAACCATCAAGGCAATTGGAATAATTGTGTGCAAACTAGTTGCTACTCAATATAACTTAATAGTTAAATTGTGTTTTATTTTTTTCAATATATCAAAATTGTGGAGGAGAAGTTTTGCAATCACGAAAATTAGAGTGACGTGAATAAACCTTCTGTCTGAATGAATATTTTTCAAATACATCAAATTATATATCTCTTTATAGAGTATCATTGTAATCCTTTCTTCTTAGCATATAAAAAATTCGAAAATTGGATCTCATCTCAAGAACAAATGTTTCGAGTCAACTAAATAAAAACTTGTATGTCGATGCATAACATCTTTAACTACTATTAATTTATTATTTAAAAAACAAAAAATCAACATCATACTTCAAATCAATTGATAAATTTGTTCACATTTAGCTTTGTACATGATAAATGACACAAAAGTTATGCTTAAGAGACACACTTCTCTTATCAAGACAATTGGGTAAAACTTCATAAGCCCCTACAAATTTTTATTCAATATTATTACTACTATAAATTATTACAAATAATATTTTATTAATATTTAATATTAGTGTAACATAATAAAATAAAATTTATTAGTACAATAATACTCTGTTAGAAGAAGTATTAAACAAATCAAATTAACATTTTACTAAAATGTTTAATTACATAAAGATTAAGTTTTTCTCAAATGTACTAATTGCTTATTAAATTTTGATAATTTTATTTGTAATTATTGTTTTCGCAGAAAGAACTTTTTTAAAATTAAAATTAACCAAGTTCTATTTGAAATCAATTATGTTAGGTAAGGTTGAAACTTAAATGGACTGGTCATATTATTTTTGAGACTAAAATTTAAAAATTGTTTAATTATAAAATTTAAATAAATAATTTTGCAACTAAAAAAAACTGATACGTTATATTCAAATAAGTCTCCGTGCCCCAAAATTCTTACATCCGGTCGCTCTCTTATATGCATTTCAGAAAGATTCCCATACCATATACCATACAATGTAATGACATTTTAACATCTGTCGAGTATAACCGTCACAAATCACAATTAACAATGAATCGTCCTCTATCAAATTAAACCACAAGTAGAAGCCAATGATTTAAAAACGTCTGCTATTATACACATTATTTTCCCCTCTTATGGGTGAATATAATATCCGACTGCTACACTGACAAACGCAACCATGCAAACAAACAGCAACGGAAAGCCCTCCTGAGCTCTTTTCATATTGATTTTCCTCTTCAAAATCCCCTAATAAAGAAAATGAAAAAAAAAAGTATTAATATTGCAAAATAATCATTCAGCAACTGAAAAATGAAATTAACTTCAAACAAGTTGCTTTGCTTTCGTTAAACAGATTAATAAAGCATTCAAGAGAAACAAACACGTTTGGTTTACACCGCGCCAATCAATCATAATATATGTACCATCAACTAGATTACTTATATGATCATTTGAATATGAGTTCTACATAAATAAATCGATTAAGAAAACAGGAAAATGTGAATCTTTAGTTTCATTGAATGGGGCTGATATTTGACTATATCTATATGTGAAACATAAAATAAACGCTAACAAGTTAATTGCCACGTAGCTGCAACCAAGAAAATGCGCGGTAAAGAATTCTGGAGATGATTGACGAAGGTTTGAAACCAAGATAGCTTAAGCCTTTTGCATTTACTATCTTTTAGTTTATCTTAAAATCCAATGGTTTTTCTTTTCATACTTTTAACTATGCTCATCTATATTGTCTGAGTTGTTCTCGTTCATCATATAAAACAGCGAAAGGGGCTATGGAATATGAAAAATGAACTTCATGAAATTCTTAGATTTTATAACGACAGGCATGCCAATTAAAAATTTGCCTACCAACTCTTGCTTCAGCAAATCTTTTTCTCGGATGTTCCTGCACCTCTCTTCATTCAGCTTGATGATGGTTGTTTCAGCCTGCAAAAAATGTAACTGATAGTTGACTGATTCCTTCTTTGAAGGCTGAAAAATATGCAAAATACCAAATTTGAATCTAAGAAACTGATTCAAGAAATTGGACCCTATTGCTGGGATAACATCTAAGCAAAGCATAAAACATTGCCTAAGCATTTTTCAACCTTTATGAAGAACATTTCAAATTCAATGATAGTGTAGATGTTAGAGTACAGTTGGCATTAAACTCCCCTCTTTGCTTTACTGAGAACTGAAAAACACAAGGCCTCATACCAGCGTTAATTGTTTTTAATTCAGTAAAATGCTAAGTTATTATATAATAGAGACTAGAGAGCTTGAACATAATTTTCCTCAATTCAGTATCTCCATCATTTGGACCTCAGGTGAAGTTACTAATTTAACTGAAGTATTACATTAAAGTATAACTTGCCAAAAGATGGAATATGAAACATATAATCCAAGTTACCGTCATATCAGTAACAGTAATCTATGTTGAGAAGCTCTGACCTCTTTTAGCTTTGAATCTATTATAGTCAGCCTTGACTTCAATTCCCTGAGATCATCAGCTAAAGTCAACTGCTCAATTGCTTGCTTCATGTCACCGACATTCTCAACCTTTCTTGAAACAATATCCTCACCGGCTCCATCCTCCTCCATATCCTGGGCTGCTTCCAAACTCTTTTCCTCAGAAACCTGTTAAAAAGGAAAAATCAATGGCAGACAGAGAGAAATAATGGAGTTATAATAAATTTTAATCGAAGGCACGGGACATTCCTTGGTATTACCAATTTACTATAACTAACTAAACCAAATGCTACTGATTCACACATAAATAGTCCCCAATCAGTGGGGTAACAAGCACAAAAAATATGTCAACGATAAGTCGATATAATTGTTCATAAAATACAATAGCATAAGACAGGATTCAAGCGAAACTGCCGGAGAAAAAGAACAATTCTCACATAAACACATAGATTATACGAAAAATCAATCAAATAATTCAGTTAACTATAAATTAACTTGGCTTAAACATGTTTTTCGTTCCTGAAAAATAGAAAAATTATGATTTAAGTCCCTAAAAAACGTGTTTTAGGATTTAAGTTCTTAAAGGAGTGATTTGAGTTCTTAAATCAGTATTTTTCAAGTACTCATATTTCTTATTTTTGAGTTTTTTAAGGACTTAAATCTTAAAAAACATTTTTTAAAAGACTTAAATCCTTATTTTTCTATTTTTCAGAGATAAAAAACATTAAGCCAATTAACTCTAATATAGAGTTTGGGCTTTAGGGTATTTGAATTTAAGTTTAGTTCAATATTAAAATAAACTTAAACATAGAATTTATTAAATTATGTTCTATTATATCTGAACTCTTGATTGGTTGGAGCTAAAGATATTGTAAAATTATTTTGGAAAAGAGGGGAGAAGCTCACCGTAAAATGGGGAGGCATGTTTTCAAGTCCATCTGGAAACCTATCTTTTTGCAAATGAATCTGATTGGAAGGATTATCCTGCTTGGAATCTCCATTTACCAGGAGCAATACAGGGGAAGAGGGTGGACTGATGAGGACTACCCTTAGTTTCTTCTCCTCAACATGCTTGCCATTATCTTTTGCAAACTGTGAAAGGAGAATGAATATAACCACAAGATAAGTTGCGAGAATTGAAATTTCTCACATGCATCAAAAGCATAAAATTAATTTAAACCTCACCAATTGAGAAGAGATGTCTTCTAGGGTCGTCCCAGAGGGAACAACCGTGCTTTGAATGAGAAATTTGTCTTTGCAGTGCAAATCAAGTGGAGCTGTGCGCTGAGCTTGCATAGTAACTAATCCGATCCAACATTTTTTTTTAAAAAAAAAGTTCGAGCAATTAACAGCAAAATAAAGTGATATTAACAAAAACTAATCCAATCCAACAAGAAAAACACAAAACAGAGCATAACAGAGCATTAGCGCTATTAACAACAAAATAAGGCGATATAAAGCCGAAGTTACAGAAAGGAAAATACCAGTGAAATCACATGTTCCGTGCGGCTTGATGATGCCGATGGTAGGTCTAACGCAATATTTCTTCGGCGAGGTTGTTTTAACCTAAATTACGAATTGTGCGATGCGGTTTTCGATTATTAGGTGTGTATTATGCAATATTATTACATAGATACTGCAGAAGATGAGATGCTAAAACGAACCTTAAAGGCGACATAGTGAGCAGAGTTATTTGTGAGATGAATCAAGCAGGAGCTTTGTTTCCTCAATTCAACTGCAAAGCAGAGAGATGGAGAGTGAGAATCGGAAAACAAACGAAGAAGAAGAAGCAGTGATTGCTATTTGCGAGGGAATACTTACAGACAAAGGTGAGTTGAAGAGGTTCGATTCGGAGAAGCTCCGTAGCCATAGAATTGAACCTTAACTTAGCAATGCGAGATCAAAATGTGGAGAGAGAATCAGGCATTCTAAATGGAGAGAGAGGAAGAGAAAGAAAAAGAAGAACGAAGAAAGAAGCAGAGGTTGTTGGTGGCGTCGGTTACGTAGGGAGGGAGATTGCGACTCTGTACTGGCTCGGCTTTCCCTTTTCCATCTCCCGCGCCCAATTTCTGTGTTTTTTTTTAGAATTTTAGAATATTTGAGTTTCATTTTTAACCATTTTTTATGTTCTTTTATTTTAGTAATTTTTTTATTATTATTATTTATGCTCTTTAAATTAATAGGTACAAAATCCCAACTTATATACATATATAGAGATGTTGTATTTTTTAAAAATTTAAGATAAATGAGGGAGTGTGTATTGTCTCTTCATTTTTATCTATTGTCATATTAAATATATTATTTTAATTATAATAAATTAAAAAAAATTACAATAAAAAAATAGAGTAACAATAGTCTCTACTTGTAAATGATTATCATAATAAAATCCTGTAATTGATAAAATTTAACGTTCATATTAAATTATTATTAAGCAAAGTAAGTTATGATAGAAAAATTTTTATTGTTGATGTTTGAAAAAATTTATTAATTCTCTCACTAATGTTAATTAGATGTTAGAATTTTTTTATTAATTTTAATCCTGAAAAAAATTTATTTGCTGAAACAATAAAATAATTAATATTATTGAGAGAACGTCAATGTGAAAAGCAAGATCAAAAATAAGATTCTATTGGATAAAATTAATTTATAATTTATGACTTATAATTTATAACTTATGAGTAAGTGGAGATATTTGGTAAAATTAACTTATAACAAGCGAAAATCATGTCAAATAACCTAAAAAGATATGCTTATAACAATATTATTATTAATTGTCATTATTTAAAAGGTTTTTTTAACCTATGCAATATTGCACATGTTAAAAAACTAAAACTAGAAAGTTATTATTGGAATGAACAAAAATTTAATGAGATTAAATTTGACTTACAATAAACGTTCTACTTTTTTTCTATCTATAATTTTAAACCCGTGCAATATTGAATATGTTAAAAAACTCCTATTTAAAAAAGATAACGATAAAATTGAAAAGAATTGTTGAAAGCTATTTTTGATAAGTTATTTCAAGTAGCTTTTCATAAGCTGACTTATATAAGTGATAATCTAGTTGTTACCAAATACATCTACTTGTTCATAAGCAGTTATAAGCTCCTAAATAAACTTATAAACTAGTTATGTCAAACATAGTCTTAGTCTTTTATCTTAATAAAAAGACACTAAATACATAGAAGATAAGCAATATATTGTACTTGTTAACAAAAAGAATCAAGTTAGTTATTATGCAATAAAGTATAGCAATTATTGATATATTATTTTTTTTGCTAGAATAATTTATTTTGAATGGTATGTATTACTAATATTTAATATATTATTAAAATTAAATATATTTTAATTTGTTATTAATGTATATTAATAATAAATAATATTTAAGTTTTTTTTAATATGGGGTCAAAAGGCTTTTTTTTAGTTATTTCGACCTTGAGTCATTATTGAGTAGATGCATTAATTACATGGATATTATATTTTAGGAGTGAAATTTAAATTATTACTTTATTAATTACAAAAAAACAAACTAAATATCCCGCTAAGTTCATAGGATGGACAATCCACAGCGGGAGATTCTGTGTTCCAATCACACCTATGCCAAATTCTCAGGAGCTAGGATTATTCACGCAGCACAAACGTGATTAGTCTCTTCTTAAAAATAGTGAAACTCGTATATATATATATATATATATATATTAAAAAAAGACTAAACTAAATATATTTTATAGACTAGTGTGAATTAAGTGCTATGTTTCTTATATATAATAAGATCAAAGGTACTTCCAATCCATTTTATAAATTTATCTAATTCATATGCATTAAAAAAAGTAATTAATTTACTTAAAATCATTTAATATATTTATAATTTACTAATTTTTTAAAATTGTCCATTAATCTATTGAGACTTATTAATATTACACATTCTTTTTACTTACTTTATTAATTGTTTCTCCATTTATTAACTTTTAAAGTGATAGGGATTTTTTTTGGGGTGAGCACTCCCTTTTATCGATTGTCACTTATTTTTTATTATTTTAATAATATTCATATGTTAACATTATAATTTTATTTGTTAAAAGAAATTTAAATTAAAAAATATTAATAAAAGAATAATAATAGAATCATTTTCTTTTTTTTTTTTTGGATAACTTCAACGAAATAACACTTTAATCCCTAATCTTACCGTCAAAGACCTAAACACAAATTATCTAGGCCAACCTAGTTGGCATGATAAGGATATTTTGATAAAAAATAAAATTGATGATACAAAAATTTAAGAAAAAGTCTTCTAAAAAAAATAAATTATAGTGGGTCCTATAAGAGGTTAACGATGTTATTGAGAACCAAACAAAAGAATAAGAAATCCTATTGTAGAATAGGAGAAGAAATGGAAGAGAAAACAAACAGAGTGGCACGTGCGGAACACCTCGAAAGCAACGAAGCGAAGGTGAACGAACAAACCCCAAAACCAAACCTTGACTATGCACTATACTCCCACTATAAATACATCAGTTTCAGTCCCAAACTAACACACTTTGTATTCTCTCCGTCTGCTTATTCGATCTCAGATCTCTCAGAAATGGCTTCCATTTCGCAATCATCTATCTCCTTCGCCTCTTTCTGCAATCAAGCTCAGGTATCTATATATCTATATATATAATTTATCCCAATCTCCTCTTCTATTCCGTTTTCTATGTCTTCATTTTCACTCCGTTCATTTCACTTCTCTGTGCCTGTATCTGCTCTTTTTAAGCTCTGGCATCTATATATAATTTATCATTTTTTTTCGTGGATTGAAGCTAAACATGTTTGATCAATCAGTTAACTTTTTCAAGCTGAGCTGGCTAAGCAATCAGAGACTTTTCCCTTGTGTTGTAGCGCTGTGTTTTGATCTTACATTATATGATTGCATTTGAATGACTGCATTTTTCGGAGATATATTATGTTATATACATTCAGCTTGAGAATTCCAACTTCCGAGATAGTTTTCCTTTTTGATTGAACTATGAATTGTTGGAGTCTGAGTCTAATTTTCCTTGAAGACTCAATTTTTTGAATCTATCTTTATGTAACTAATTAACAGTATTTTCAGCGAAGAGCTTACAAAATCGATTTCTTAGGTCTGGGGTCTGTGCTGAAGTTGTACTGTGCTAGCTTCCTGCAGTTTTGGTTGTTTTTGTTTATGTTTTTTTTTAAAAAAATATCGAATTCTATTTTTAAATTTATTTTTGTCAATTCCTTTTACTGTCTAGTTTAACTGTCCTGCAACAACCGAATACATCCTTAGTAAATAGTAATACAGTATCTTATTGCTTTGTAAATGTTAGGTTCACAATGTTTTTTTTTTTTTTTCAATTGACTTAGTATTTTTATTTTGTGACTGAAGAAAAGAAAATTAGTATTGGGTAATATTCCTGTGTCGCCTCTACTCTAATTGTATTATACTACCTGAACTCATTCAGTTGTTGTTGGATGCAATAACAGGTCCCTACCAGCAGGATCTCCAGCCCAAAGTCAGTTTCCCTTTCAATCAATGGGAGAAAATTTCCATCCATTACATTGCAGCGCAGAGGACCTCGGTTTCAAGTTACATGTGCGGTAAGGTTCACAATCCATTAATTGCCTCAAATTAATCTTCCTCAGCAATGGGTTTATTTGGTTTAATTTACTTGGTTCCATCATATCTTTCTTTAGTTAATGCCTTAATGGTTAAACAAAGTTCTGGTAGTGAAAGATGATGTTGTATTACACCATCTCCATGACTATAGTTGGTATTCTGCTTATTGTTAATTATACTTATAATGTGTTATCAAGGATGACTTTACCTCATAATTCTTGATTATGTGCTTGGAATTACAGAAAACCATAAACAGCAATCTAGAGAAATCTATGGTAGCTGAACTTTTGTAATATCGATGACGATATAACTAGCATAGAGTCTTATCTTGTGTAGGCCAAACCGGAGACCGTGCAGAAGGTGTGTGACATAGTCAAGAAACAATTGGCACTGCCAGAGGGGTCAGCTGTTACTGGAGAGTCTACATTTGCTGGACTTGGAGCTGATTCTCTTGACACGGTATTTTCATATTTGTCAATTTTTTCCTTTGAATTGTTGTTGTGAATTGTGATATAAAACAGGAAATACTTTAAACAAAGCATATCTTATTAAGCTTGATTTTTTAGCATTTGCAATATTTGGTTGTATCTATCATGTGTTTGTTATTTGAACCATGCACATGTCCTGGTGAGATTTTTTTTTCTCTTGTTAATGTTACCACCTCACGGTAAGGATGGAGGAATGAGATTTTTTGTATAATAATAAGTTATGGTGGATTGCTATTGGAATCCCGTGCTCGCTTCTTAAGCCTTCGTATACAATCATGGCAAGTTTTTGATGGATTTCCTTGTATGCTTATAAATAAATATTGTCCATTTGGAGGCCACTAGTTTTCCTTGTGAGTACTTGCTGGCCTAAAAAGAGCAAGACTGCAAGAGAGAGAGCTGATGAAACTGGAAATGCATCGAACTATGTTCAGTGTTGTTGATTTATAAAGGAAGCTATGTTTGGTTCTTACCATTCAGTCTACAATAGTTCTGTTACTGTTTAAAGGCCTATTGTTTTCTATTCAGTCCTTGCTGCACCATTGTTTTGTCCTTGATAAAAGAGCTCAGGTTATTAATCAAATCAGTTCTCTCTTGTCCTGGTTGCATTAGTCCTCTTGTCTATATGTTTGACATGATTCTTTTTCCTGTGTTCATTTTTTTGGTAAAAATGGGAACCTAACCTCATGGATAACCTTATCCCACTCCTCCCTTACTTACCACTTTATCTACATCCTCAATTGGCTTGCTTGATTATTTAAACTCGGTTTCCAAATTTGTTGCAGGTTGAGATTGTGATGGGACTTGAGGAGGAATTTGGCATTAGTGTCGAAGAAGAAAGTGCCCAGAGTATCTCCACCGTGCAGCAGGCTGCTGATATGATTGATAAGCTTCTCGAGAGCAAGTCTTAAACTAGCAAATATCTAGAACTATGTTGGAGTTGTTTTGCTATTTTGATGGGAGAGGGGTTTAGATTTTCTAATTTTATTATTGCCATTTCAGTTTGATTGTTCTTCAGGTAACTGCTAGTTCTTTCTCTGAAAAATACTACTACTATGTTGGAGTATTATAGTAGTTTTAATTTATGCTCAACTTGTGTCTTTCGGTTCCCTTTCAATGCAATTTATCATTTATATCATTTTCAAAAAGGAAAGTTATAAAATTTGCAGTACTAGTATATATAAATAAGGGTGGCCATTTAGCTGTACCAAACGATAAAAGCAGCACAGCCAGCACTTGTAGTTGGAGGGTCTACACTGTTAAGGCATAATTGAAGTGAACAACAACATTAGAAAATTTTAATTTTAATTTCCGCTGATAGCGCACTGTCTTGCTGCCGACAGCTGCATGAAAAGAGATGTTTGTTTCCATAAACCTATGAAAACCAACTTATATTATATTTCTAAAAGTAAAAATTATAGTATAAATATATTCACACAAATCTACCAACGCTATTTGTATTATTGGACAACTATCTTTTTAAGTATCTGAATATAAATTAAAAATGCACCACACAAATGCACCATTGAGGGTGGGTGTGAAAATAACACTATTCGTGATTTCTCATTGCCATTTTTTTCGTGTGATTTAATCAGCTGCGGGGCTAGGTTTATAAATTGAGGGGGCCTCGCCCCATTACACAAAAAATTGTTAATTCTTAAAATATACTAAGTAAAAATTAGTAGCATTATAATTAATAGACCTCTTCAAAAATTTGATCAATTTAGTTATTTATATTTGGCTTTCAAAAAATTTGGGCTAATTCTGTCTCAGAATTTAATATTATCTATATGTTTGATGTCATGATTCAAGAAACCGTTTCTTGTTGACATTATTAATGAGTTACATGGTAAAAAAAAATCCAAAATAAGATTAACAAAATCTAAATTGTCATGAGTACAGTCGCTAAGTTTTTAAATTGAAAGATAGACATGGAGATTAATGGAGTAATGACTGCTGGAGTCGCCGAAATTTAGATTTTGAACATATTTTTTTTAAATAACCAACAATGAAGAATTTTATAAATTTTATAAATAAAGGACATTAGTTGGTGCTCAATCCTAGTGGATCGAAATGATGAAATACAAAACCAAAAATGGATTAATACATTAATTAACAAAAAAAATGCAATTACCAAAATCAGATCTAATCTAGTCTCGCGATATAACTTTAAAATGATATAAAACCTTCAACCACTAAAGTACCTTTGAAAACCAACACGTTACGAAAAAGCCACCACAACCATGTAGTATAGCACATCAAACTGCTAAGATTTGATATGCTTCTGAACGCACTCATCGAAAGCTAAAAATTAAAGGATAGAAGTTATCGGAGAAAGGACAATAAATTCCGTCACATTCAGCCCCTAAAAGAAGTTCCTCCACATATAGGCCTCGCAATTTTTTTCACAAATAGCGGATTTTCGCGCAGAATGCTCTGAATGAGGTCTAAATTCGGGGAATTTTTTCCGTGGGGGTGGGGACGGAGTCAAAAGTCTCCTCGTGACAAAAATGGAGACAGGGACGGGATCACATTCTCCGCTTCGTGGGGTCTCCGAATCTCCGAGGTTATAAGAAATTACTAAAATATGTTTTTCTAATTTGTGCCCATGAGCACAAGTTAACAATGATTAATTTAAATTTTTTAATAGTTAAATTTATATTTTTTACTTAGAGTGTAACCACTAAAAAAATTGAATTGTGGTTGTATGATTTGAATTTATAATTTTCTTTTATATTGTAGAATTTAAACTTGAATAGAAAAAAAATTGTTTTTGATAATTGAAATTTCAAAAAAGAATGAAATTATTTTTTATATATTTTTTCAGATTTTTTTAAAATTTTTTATTATATCTTGGGGAATTCTTGCGAGACCCGTGGGGATTGAGGATGGGAAAAAAATTCTCCCATAATTAAAATCAGAGACAAAGACAAGAAAAAAATCAAAAAACAGGAACAGAGAGCAGGAGAGTATTCGCCGCCCCACTCCGCCAAATTGCAAGGCCTAGTCCACATAGTAGCAGCAAAGTGACATGAGAAGTATAGATGGATAACAATCTCAACTGATAGACAAACATTATATTACACCTACAAAGTCCATCTTTAGTTGCAAGCCTTTCATGCAAAAGCAACAAACTCGAAGACTTAACTTTTAAAGGTGCAATAGCTAACCACAACAAGTTAATCCCAGTCAAAACAACATTGTTAATGTGTAAATAAATAATCACTTAATAAATCAATCAAGATTTCATAACACACAATTTTGGTCAGAGCTGAGTATATGGGCAAGCAAGCCAGGCTCACTCTAAATTGGCCTACAGATTAAGTGGGTTGGTTTACGGAATTTAATTTTTAAATGGTTTAGTATTTTAATGACTTATATAAATTCGCAGTTAAACTAGTTAACTTGCAAGCTAATCTACATAAAATATAATTTGATTTTGTTTTTTTTGTACATCAAAAAAAATTTTAATTTTGTTTAAATTTTAATAAATTTATTATTATAAAATTAAAATTACACCCAAAATTTTAAAAATAAGGATTCAAAATGTAATTTTAAGTTAAATTAATTTTTTTTGTTCTATGTGGCCGGTGATCCAACTTGTAGTTTAAATGGGTCGACCCGTATTTATATACTTGATAGACGTATTAATTATTAAGAAAATATGAAAATTCTTTTTTATCATGAATTTATTATAAAAAACTTACTTATTTTTTATGATAGTAAATGCATTAATTATAGATATATTTTTAAAATAAAATAAAAATGTATTATTTACTTTTTCAATTGAAAAATATTTTATTTATTAATCTGTATAAAATTAATGTCAGTGTGGTACTATTAAGTAACGGTGTTATCGAGGAGAACCAAACAAAGGAATAAGAAATCCTATTGTAGAATAGGAGAAGAAATGGAAGAGAAAACAAACAGAGTGGCACGTGCGGAACACCTCGAAAGCAACGAAGCGAAGGTGAACGAACAAACCCCAAAACCAAACCTTGACTATGCACTATACTCCCACTATAAATACATCAGTTTCAGTCCCAAACTAACACACTTTGTATTCTCTCCGTCTGCTTATTCGATCTCAGATCTCTCAGAAATGGCTTCCATTTCGCAATCATCTATCTCCTTCGCCTCTTTCTGCAATCAAGCTCAGGTATCTATATATCTATATATATAATTTATCCCAATCTCCTCTTCTATTCCGTTTTCTATGTCTTCATTTTCACTCCGTTCATTTCACTTCTCTGTGCCTGTATCTGCTCTTTTTATTTTTCTATTTTTTTTTTTTGTGGATTTAAGCGAAACATGTTTAATCAATCAGTTAATTTTTTTCATGTTGAGCTGGCTTATCAAGCGGAAATTTTTCACTACGTCTTGATGTTACATTATTTGATTGCATTTGCTTGGAGATGTATTATACACTCAGTTTGAGAATTCCGACTTCTTAGATAGTTTTCCTTGTTGGTTTAACTCTGAACTGAAGGAGTCTATGTCTGATTTTCCTTGTCGACTTGATTTTTTTAATCTATTTTTTATGTAACTAGTTAAAAGGGTTTTTAGCCAAGAGCATATAGAATCGATTTCGATTTCTAAAATCTGTAGTCTATGCTGAAGCTGTGTCGTTTTACCTTCCTACCGTTCTGGTGTTTTTTGTTCATGTTCTGGAGTCTATTTTTAAATTGCTTTCAGTCAATTCCTTTCACTGTCTAGTCTAACTGTCCTGCAACAACCGAATCTTTGCTTAGTAATAGTACTCCTAATACAGTATTTTATTTCTTTGTACATGTTAGCTTCACATAGTAATTTTTTTTGTGACCGAAGAATAGAATATTAGTGTTGGGTAATATTCCTTGGTTGCCTCCATACTAATTGTATTATTCAGCCTGGACTCATTCAGTTGTTGTTGGATGCAATAACAGGTCCCCACTAGCAGGTTCTCTAGCCCAAAGTCAGTTTCCCTTTCAATCAATGGGAGAAGATTTCCATCCATTACATTGCAGCGCAGAGTACCTCGGTTTCAAGTTACATGTGCGGTAAGATTCACAATCATAATCCAATTAATGCCTCAAATTAATATTCCCCAGCAATGGGATTGGTTGGTTTAATGTACTTTGTTCAGTCATATTTTTCTTTAGTTAATGGTTAAACAAATTTAGAATTGTGGAGAATTACTCTTTCATCCTTTGTTTCTAGTAGTGAAAGATGGTGTTGTATTCCACCATTTCCATGACAAAAGCTGCTATTCTGCTTATTGTAGAATATACTTATAATGAGTTATCAAGGATGACTTTACCTTATAATTCTTGATCATGCTTTTGGAATTACAGAAATCCATAATTAATATTCTTGGGAGTTCTGCGGTAGCTGAACTTTTGTAAAATTGATGATGATGTAACTAGCATGTAGTCTTATCTTGTGCAGGCCAAACCAGAGACTGTTCAGAAGGTCTGTGACATAGTCAAGAAACAATTGGCTCTGCCAGAGGGGTCAGCTGTTACTGGAGAGTCTACATTTGCTGGACTTGGAGCTGACTCTCTTGACACGGTATTTTAATATTTGGCTATTTTGTCCTTTGCATTATTGATATGTTATACAACTGGAAATACTATGAACAAAGCATAGCTTAATAAGTATCTTGATTCGTTAGCATTTGCAATTTTTTGTTGTATCTATCATGTATTTTTAATTTGAACCATGCACATGTCTTGGCTAGATTTTTTTTCTCTTGTCACTGTTATTGCCTCATGGTAAGCAGGAATGGGATTTTCTTTACAATAACAAAGTGATGTTGGATTGGTATTGGAATCCAGTGCTTCTGAAGCCTTCATATTCAATCTTGGCATTTTTTGTTTGATTTCTTAAGATGCTGATGCTTATAAAGATTGTCCATTTGGAGGCGACTAGTTTTTCTTTTGAGTACTTGCTAGCTCTAAAAAGAGCAAGAGAAAGAGCTGATGAAACTGGAAATGCATCAAACTATGTTCAGTGTTGTTGATATATAAAAGGAAGCTATATTTGGTTCTTACTCTGTAGTCTACAATAGTTTTGTTCCTGTTTAAAGGATGTTGTTTTCTTTTCAGTTTTTGCTGCACCATTGTTGTTTCCTTGATAAAAGTCCTCAGGTTGTTAAGTAAATTAGTTCTCTCTTGTCATGGTTGCATTAGTCCTCTAGTCTCTATATATTATGTTTGACATGATTCTTTCTCCTGTGTTCATTTATTTGGTAAGCATTGTAACCTAACCTCATGGATAACCTTACCTCACTCCTCCCTTACTTACGACTTTATTTAGACCCTCAAATGGCATGCTTGATTACTTAAACTCGGTTTCCAAATTTGTTGCAGGTTGAGATTGTGATGGGACTTGAGGAGGAATTTGGCATTAGTGTCGAAGAAGAAAGTGCCCAGAGTATCTCCACCGTGCAGCAGGCTGCTGATATGATTGATAAGCTTCTTGAGAGCAAGTCTTAAACTAGCAAAAATTACTATTTTGGAGTTGTTTTGCTATTTTGATGAAAAGGGGTTTAGATTTTCTAATTTTATTATTGCCATTTCAGTTTGATTGTTCTTCAGGTAACTACTAGTTCTTTCTCTGAAAAATACTATTATAGTAGTTTTAATTTGTGAACAACTTGTCTCTCTGTTCCTTTTTAATAAGAATTTAAGCCGTCTTGGGATGATGTGTTCTCTCCACTTCACAAATCTAAATATGCATCTCCCATTTTCGGGAAGAGAAAAATATAGAATTATATACTAAAATAGTCCTGACTTTGTATTTTATCATTCAGTTTAGTCCCTCGCGAAATTAGTCATTGTAGTCCCTGACTTTCACTATTATTGGTCATTTTAGTTCTTGACTTGACTTTTAGGAACTAAAATGAATGATCATATAATTCAGGGACTAAAGTGACCTGTAAAATATAAAGTCAGGGGCTAAAGTGACCTGAATTAAAGTGAATTATTCTCACAAAGTTAGGGACTGAAACGATACATCACAAAATTTAATATAATTACTAGAGGGACTACTTTTGGATGGCTGATTTCTTATGTGTTTTATATTTGTTATTATTGCCTTTTTTTTCTTTTTCCAAATCTTTTTTTTGTCTCAAATGTCATAAAATTAAAACCTTGCTGCCTTTTGCAAATAGTTTATGGAATGAACTCGACTAAACTCTTCTCAAAATTTCGGCTGGAATTGTTTATTTTAATTTTAAATTGCAACCGAATTTTTGGTTGACAATTGCAAATTTGCAAACATAAGAACAGCGTGTATGGAACTTCAAAAAAGAAATAAAGTAAAAAAAGTCTGTATGGACTAATGGAACTATACAAGAACAAAATTTCCCTTATATAAAAAGAATTTCTAGGATGATTTTCTTACTCAACCATTATTCAGAGATATTTGACTTTTGTACCTGTAAAGGTTAAAATCATCACATTTTGCCGAAGAGAATTTTTTTTTTGAAAAAGAAGAGTCAGTATTGCACATCCTTTTTACCCCTTCTCTTTTCCCTAGTACTGAATAAAAATTGAAGAAAGAACTGTAAATAAATAATAAAGAAAGTCTGTATGAACTAATGGAACTATACAAGAACAAAATTTCCCCTATATATAAAGAATTTCTAGGATGATTTTCTTACTCAACCATTATTCAGAGATATTTGAATATTGTAACTGAATGGTTAAAATCTTCATATTTTGCCGAAGAGATTTTTTTTTTATATAAGAAAGTCAGGATTGCACATCTCTTTTTACCCCCTTCTCTTTTCCCTAGTACTTAATAGAAATTGAAGAAATGAACTGTAAATAAGAGCTTAAAAGCTACTTTTAAATTAAAGTTTTAAATAAAAGCTTTTAAAAAAAGTTTATAGTTGACAATTTTATTGTTTTTTGAACTGTTATAGGTGAAAAACTGTTTACTCCATTTCATAAAATATTTTATGTATTTTTAGTCTTATTGGAGAATAACTAAAAGCAAAAGTTTTTAAAGTTTGTGGCTTACTTCCTCCTGTATTGTATATAAGCAAATTAGACATAAACACATTTACTAAGAAAAATTAATTCACTTTATTCAATTTTTTTTGATCTCGTAAAAAAGTTAAATTTATTTTTTAAACTACCCTCTTATTTCAAAGAGAATAATTTGTCTCTACATTGGAACTCATAAAAATTTATTAAAAAATTGAAATTGTATCATTAATGATATAAAATTAGTTAATTTATACTTATATATAAAATTGGAGAGAGTATATTTGTGGCTTATATTCTTTAAGCTTTTCTTTACTAAAAAAATACTACTTTGATAAAAAACTATGGTTGTTTTGAAATCTCAAATTTGTGACTTAAATTTGTGGCTCAAATTTGTTTTTAGAACTCAATGAAAGTAAAAAATTTTTAGGGTAAGCGTAATTTTAAAAATTAAAGGGAGTAAGTGTAATATAGACCAACTTCAGCCTTGCTTTAACATTTTAATATAGCAATGAATTATTTTATAGATGAGATCTTGTGCATATTTAAAATAGGGGTGTAATATTGCTTAAGTTAAGACACTATAAATAGAAAAAAATTATTAAAAAAAATAAAAATTTAATGTGATTAAGTTTAACATACAATTAATGCTATGATTTTTTTTTTCTACTTATAATTTTTTAACCTGTACAATATATTGGATAGATTAAAAAAATCCTTAATAATCTGCCTAGGATGCTTGTCCGTGTACGTGAAAAGCCATGGAATTTATGTGAAAAGCCGTAGGATGCTCAGCATCAACTTTACAATATTCTATTACTATTTCGATACATTATACTTTTTTTAATTACTTGTAACATTTATTTTATATAAAGATTAATTTTAGAAAAGATATTCAAGAACATTACCCACAGCCTACAGGCTTTTATAAGTGGTCTCAAGAATATATTGTTCACATTATTTTGAGTCCACCAAATTAAATGTGTAATTAACTACGAGTGGGTTGATTTAACTTATTCACAAAAAAATAGAATTACATTTAAACTTAGTTTAGAAAATTTCTTTTCATTCTAATCGTAGTGTCCAATACGATTAGTCGAATACTCAATATGATATTTGAATATGGGATCTTAATAAAAAAATTGAATTCAGAAAAATATTTCGGCTAATTTAAAATAAGGAATCACCTTCACTATTATGCCAACTCTTGGGTTAATTTCCTTTATTGCTCTTTTACATCATTATGATTTACAAAGTATATATTGGTTAAAACTTAAACGTCACGCAATAATCACATAAAGATAAATTTATCTGGATGGATGCAAGAATTTCTTGTGTTTGTTTTAGTTAAATCTCATATTAAACATGTATTATCTATCCTTGGAATGAAAATTAGCTAGTTGAAACTTAAAAATGGTCCACCATAATAACCAAATCGCAAAAAAGAAAATATAATCATATATAAACACCCATATATTTGTACATTAAAAAATTTTCTTATAAATATTTTTATGCAAGTTTTCGTGACCATATATGTAGAGTTCATAGATATGCTAGCTTTTTAGATTTTAGTATGCTAAGAAAAATTCATATGTTCGGATGGATTTGAAACGAGAATAGGTTTTCACACAAATTTACACGTTGCACATAAAATTGGGACACCTAATTCTTGTGCAACATTCACTAGAAGAGTAGAGACTAGTACATACAATAGAGTAGCATCAATATGGAGAATTTTAAATTAAGATATGACATTCAAGGAATAAGAGACAGCAAAACCAGACAAAACAGGATTACCTAAACATTTTTTAGTATAACTACTGAAATTTTCTCACTTGATTGAGCATCATGTGATAGATAATTGGATAAAAAACAATAAGAAAAGGCCTGATTCCTGATGATTAGGTATGTGTCACGTGCACTTCACCTGCATCCTGAAAAATATTGGCACTTGCTTGAACCATCACGTGCCATCACCGCAATAGATGACATGCAACAACTCATTTCCATCTATCAGCTGGAAACTAATAAAAAAGGCTCATAAAAAGTTCAATTATGGGCCTCTGATTGGAAAGATAAAGAATCATTTAGCATAATGGAAAAACAAAATTAAAAGGGTAATCTCAATTATTACAACTTGGAAATCAACAGTGGAATCATGAAGGGTGAAAAATATAATATTGTTGGTAAAGTTTTTCTCAAGAAAAACAAGAAAGAAACAAGGGTTCATTATATGATCATCATATACTACAAGGTAAGAATGAAAGATTTAACATACAAGAAAGAGAATCTAGCCTAAAATAATTGGAATCTTCCACATTCGAATTCCAAATTCCCAATTCCCAAATCACTCATACTCTGCATAAACCAATATGCTGCTAAAGCTACAAAAACAGCAGTAGCTGGGTTACTAACTAGACTTCTAGGGGAATTGGAGGAAGCTTGGATTGACCCAAATGGTGAAAATGCAGAGAAAGGTCCAGGAGCAATGGTATCATCTGGGTTTGGAGGACTTGGATTAGAAGGAATTGTGGGAATATCAGAGCCAGCAGGAGTTGGCAAAACACCACCAGGAGAAGGCAACAGAGGAGCAATATCTGGTGATAACTCTTGAAAAGGAGAAAGTGAAGATGGAGGAGGATCTGTTAATGTTGCTGGTGAAGAAGATGAGAGAGTGGGAATTTTGGGAATAGGCTCTGAATATGATGAGAGCAGAGGTGAAGGCATGAAAGCCATTACGATCATCAGTGTTAAATGAACACTGAATGATGATGCCATTCTTATGGTGGAGAAATCCAAGTTCTGGAAATGGATATAATTGAGTGAGGATTTTGTGAGGGAGATGGAAATGTGTGGACTTTTAGTGGAAATAATGATGGCTACGCTTTTTAAAACAAGAAACCCTGAAGCTCTCTGCAGGTTCTCATCTCACTTTCCTTTCCCCCATACCTAAGACTAGGTGGGGCCGAATGGGGCACCACGTGGCTACAGTTTATTGGTGGATTATAAGGAAACATAGTTTATTTACTTTGAGGAAGAGACAAAGATTGGAAAAGGTTTCCATGTGATGCGTTTGGTGAGAGAGAATCCTTTTCAGCCCGTGATATTTGGTGCCATACAGCTCTTTATTATCTGTTTATCCTCAAAAGTTAATGGTTAATGGTTAATTTTAGCAAACGAGAAAAGTGTTTACTGTAATCTTACATCACAAATTTCATAATCAAGGCGCCTACATCTCAAGGGTGATTCAAAAATTACACCCCAATCAAGAAAACACAAAACAGAATCAAAATTATTCAAATTTTCCTGCAGATTTGTAACTCAAACGAAAGGGGATGAGCGTAACCCTAATAGTCTTTGAGAGTGACATTACCGTTTAACTTCAAGTGAATATTTTGCATGCGACACCATGTCAAGACGAGTTGTCTTGAGAAGAACATTCCCATGAGCATAATGGAGGAGGCTAGGCTGGACATTAATGCTGATTGAGCTGAATTATTGAAACAAGTCTTCTTACATAGCAGAAAATCCTTCTGTGTTTTTTGGATGCGTGTGTATAAACTGCACCTGTGGCTATCAACAAGAGTCTCCATCATATTTCATGTAGTTTCTTTGGAATATTCGTTTGAATTTTTTTGTTATTACATACTTTTGTCCCGTATAGTGTTTAAAATAAGATCATTGAAAAAGAGTCTCAGCTTGTCAATTTTCTATCTCACATTAATTTTCTATTACACGGAAAGTGAAAAGCTGGAAGGGAAACTCTAACCGAATCAATTTATGGCAAAATCTAGGATGGGTAAATCCATTGATTTATAGTTTAATGTTCACGATGTTACAGAGTGAGTACACATGCTTTACATAAAAGTACAGTGAAGCCTGAGTGGAATTCACCAAAATGCTTAACCTTTATCTGGAATTTAACAGGGCCTGAAAGAATAGAGGTAAAACGGTAAGCTAGAGAAGCTACAGATTCTAAAGAGGAACAAAACAATCATAACACGATACCTACGAATATTCAAATGCAGCGAGGCAACCGCTGCAATTCCAAGGCGGCTAACACGGCAGTTTTGGCTAAATCTGGCACACCTGAACTCTTGAGTTCAGAAACTATCACTTCAATTCTTGAAATCTCTGGTATGGATATAGATAATATCATTGCATGCAATAAGTACTGCTTGCAAGCATAACCTAAAGCATGAAGCATTCTTTGCACTATTAAGTGAGGGATGCTTCTGTTCCATGACTCTAGGATCACAGTGACCTTTGGGAGATTGGTCAGTAGACCAGTGGTAGCTTCTCTAGGAGCTGCCTTAAGCAGTAAAACTACACATTCAGAAGCTATATCAGCAATACTGTATTCTGTAGAGCCACTCAACTCTAGGAAGACACCAACGTTGCTTCCAAAGTCAGTTATATCTCTCATGCATTGCTGAGGATCAACAGCACCGCCACTCACCTCAGGAGGAGAGTTGCCTAAGAGAGTTGGTTCTGTTGTGTAGCTGAAGCCTTTTGTGCAGCTGACTGAACGTGCTAGAAAAGCCCTACACAGGCCAAGAGTTGGTTCCAGCAAATCTTCCATGCCCTTTGCATATACAAACTCGAGAAAGTTGCCGATCCTCCTAACCACTTTTAAATGAGAGAGTAACTTAGATTCCATTTCAGGAGCTGAAGCCAGAGCAAGACACAGCTTAACATTATTAACATTTGCATTCGACAGATCACCAAGCAAGAACTCAAAGCATTGTGAAATCGTTTTCAGATGTAGAATGTCTGGAATTGTGATGAAACTGAATTCTAGAAGCATGACAAGAAGCTTTTGCGCATAGATAGGAATAGGATCTTCATCTTCAATCAACGTTGGGTAGAGAGGAAGAAAACGGGTATTTGATACGAATTTCAGATCCTTCAGTCTTTGATCTTCTTCAATTGGTTCACTCAAAAGAATAATCATCACATCGAAAAAGATCTTGAGACACAAAAATCTGGCATCACCATCCTTGTTACCCTTATAAAGAACTGTCAAGCTAGGGAGAATTTCACGTATGAAAATGTCAGGATTGCCAAGAATCACGGTTGATTCCTCTGTGAGAGACTCCAAAATTCGAAGAGCGGTTATTTGAAAATCATCTCTTCCCTGAAAGTCAGTCAATAAAGACAATCATACCAAATATCAATTTTTACTTAGTAGTCAACCTTGTTCTGATGAGTGTCATCTGCCATCCAACTAATAGTACGATCCAATCAATTGATAAAATCAGTAAAATAATAGTCATACATTTAACAGAGAATGATTAGCTGAACAATGTGAAAATTTGGCAGCCATTGCATCAAATTCATTGTTTATTTGGATTATAAATATAATCAAAATCTTTAAGCTAGACCAAACATGTACTTTGAAAATATAATATCAATATCACTAAGAAGAAATATTTAATGTTAAGGAACATAAAAGGTTCGGGTTATCAAAAAGAACCGCACAATTTAATTAGAGACCAACTATCGCATTTTACTTGATGAACAAAAATAATATCTGTATAGTGACAATAAATGATCATTTATTGATAAGTAATAGTCGATTGCAACACTCTTAACTTTATCGATTAACATATTACTTTGTTTACGACAATTATTCCCTCAATGAAAACATAACCATTCAATAAAAAAATTATAATCATTCTTAAGCAATGTCTATTAGTTCAAGTGACAAGGAACTTGATTTCCTTAAACAAGATGATGGATAACACAAGTCAGAGGGTAGAGTGGTAAACAATAAACACAAGAATAAAAAATTATTCAAAAAAATTTCCTTCTCTCCACAACTCAATGACCAACCAACTTCCAAACCCTGTTTACATTCTCTGCCTTTATTTTTAGCAACCCCGTCAATTAACTAACTTTATTAACTAGGTCTATCTTAACTGGTAAGGCCTAACTAACAATGCTGGCCCACTTGATTCTTCGTTCCATACTTCCATCCTTATTAATTTAGTGGTTGACATTCCGGACTGGGATTGGGTACTAACAATATTTCCATCTCTAAGCATTCACCTGTTCCTTAAAGTGACTAACTTGTGATGTCTGGAAACCAAGAACCAGAATCTGTGTAGTGCAGAGTGTGTATGCTGTATTCTGAAAATTAGGGGGTTATCCCCTATTCTAATTAGGCACATAAGGATTTTATATGGGAAATGCTAACAAGTGCCCTAACAATTGTTAAGGATAACTGAAAATATTTAAAGGAATTGAAAGTATTTATTGTTTTCTTGTTTAAAAATAATTCTAAACATACCTTTCTAAAGTAAGTCAAAGTATTAAATAAACTGTTGTCCTTATAGTACTTGTTAGTTGTTTGCAAGACCCATTTTATACTAGTGCCCTTATAGCACTTGTTAGTTGTTTGCAAGATCCATTTTTATACTAAGGTTTCAAGGTTAAATCTTGTAAATTATAATAAAAAAGAACCACATTTAGATTTTATAGTCCAATGTGTCTTATGCACACAGTTTCATACAACCAATTTCTTAACTTGAACTATCTAAAATTCTAAATACGACTTAATTTACAATTTATAATTGTTAAAAGCTAAGTAAAAACAAACTACAACTATGTAATATATAATAATAATAGTCACAGCGAAAAAAAGTGATTCATAAATTTCTTGATAACACTATTTTTTATCCATTAAATAAAACTGAAGTGTTATTCTTTTAGACTAAATTGTTTGAACCCTCTCTTAATAATTTACAGTATCCTTAAAAATAAGTTTTTCATGAACTGCGTTTAGATTTTAAGAAAAATGCCAAAACAGTTTTTACAAAATTGTTAACACACATTTGAAGTCAAAACTCAAACTTTTTTTTTCGAAGAAAAACACAAGCATGGCCTTGAACCTTTGATGTTTTTTTGTTCATAAGCCTTGAACCTTTTAAAGTTCTTACTTCTTAAGCAAAAAGCAATCCTGTGTATTCTCAGGACAATTAAAATCTAACAGAATTTAGCAGTTCCACTCCGTCAAAATGCAAGAAAACAGTCAAACATAACATAGGAGAAATGAGGGCTCAGTCACAGACCTGAAACGGTGTCTCCACTAGTTTAATTAGATTCGCCAACTGCCGCAAGACTTGAAGGGTCACAACTTTGTGCTTAAAAGTTGGACTTCCAAGAAGATGAAGGACAACAGGAAACAAATGAATATTAGTTTTTGGTGCAGATCTGCTGGTAAGGGCAGAGATACCATGGCGCCTTCCTCCCATCATTTGTTGGATATCCCCTGTTATTATATCTAGTAATGCTGGAATAGTAGACACCACAATATGTACAAACGCATCCAAACACTGACGCACATACGCATCCTTCTCTTTTCCTAGTCTGTCCACCACAGAAAGTAACTTTTGACTACAAAAGAAGTGGGGAAGCCACCTCCTGCCGTGCTTACAGAGGAGAGCCACAAAGACAAGTGCCTTTCCTTTTAAAACTTCACTTCCCTGCTCAACCAATGCCAAAAGACTTGGGATCAGATTCTTATCCTCAGCAAGTGGTAGAAGGCCTCTTCCAAAATTTGTGAACATGTGACTTCCAAGCATTGCCAAGTTAAGAAGATTTAAGCTGATTTGCTGCTCTCGCGGACTGCCCTTGATGATAGCAGAAGCCAGATCCTTGAATGAGAGTTTCTCTATAACCGACTGAATGCTTGGAGGATTAAAACGAGCTAAGCGCACCAAACATGATCCAGCGGTAAGCCTCATGCTCTCTTGTTTCCCGGCGGCCCTATAGATATAGCAAAGATTACTAATAACATCTTGACTGGTCAAACGTCCCACCCAGAACCCTCCTTGACTGCAAATATTCTCAACTGTTCTCAATGCATACGATTGGGTTATATCATCTTCACCCTTCCTTAATATTGATGACACAAATGATATTAATGAATTTGGAACCTGCAGGCAGGTGGAAATATTTTAACCGTGAAAAATGTGAACTCAGAAAAGCAGGCAAAAAAATTTTAAACTGACAGGAGCACTGGAGTTTTGACTGAAAACATATTGAAATGCCATGTTGCAACTTGCAAGCAATAAAGCTAGAAAATTGTAAATTTTATCTAATAGTAATAGTATAATAGTACTAGAGAAGTCAAGCTTCAGATGACCTAGGCAGATGGGCAACAAAAATTATAAGCAAATACTTCTAAGCTAACCTGCCAACCGCATGTAGTCCTATTGTCCTTTGATGGAGATTCGAGAGGATTATCCCTGCAGTCTGCATTTTGAGTGGATATGTAAAATAGCAATTCACCCAAAGCAGCCATGGAAAACCTCCTTACTTTTTCCTGCTTGTCTCTGAGGCCATCGGTGAGTGAACCTAAGATTCCAGAATTAGCCAAACTGTCATCAACAAAAGTAGAGTGCCTAATCAACAAACCGATCAGCGAAGCAAGTTGAACACGCAAAGCTGATGCCTTGGATTGACGTAGCAATTTTACAAGCATGAGCATTATTGGCCCATTGGTCAAGATATTAGCTGCATCAGCATTACTGCTCAACATCTCAAGGTACCTAATCACATTCTGTTTCTCTCCAATGCTGGTATTCCCATTCAAAATGGTTAATATTCGGTTGTGAACTGCATCCAATTGCTCTTTGGGCATCTTGACAAAATCAGGTGCTTGCAATGCCTCAAAAGGAAGAGAAGGAATGACTTCTGAGACTTTATCAACTTTTCTGCTGGGCATTACAGGTCTTACTGAGAGATCAGATGGATGCCAAAGAACCTGAGAAACATTGTTTGACGACCTTGAGGAATCAGAATCAAGGCCAGATCCAGAGTCTTCTTTACCTTTATGTTTCTTCACCTGAGGGCTCACACTGGGAGAAATAGCAGATATATCAGGATGGTCAGGGGTTGACTCATGATCAAATGGCCTTTGATCGTCTGAGACAGGAGTGTTGACAACAGATGAGGAGTCCAACTGGGGTATATTATTTTCAGTCTCCTCTACTTTTCCCCGATTTAGAAAATGGTTTTCCGTTTTCCGATCAGGCACAGGTGTATGTTCAGATCCATCAGTTTCTTCATTTGCATCATCTTCCGTGTTCTCATTAAAATCAAGTTCCATGTCTGTGTTCTCAATTTTAACTTCAGAATCATTCTCAGAGCTGTTAGGCAAGGGGCGTCGATAGTTTTCCTTCTCATTTTCTTTCTGTAAATTTGATTTTGCTATTCTTGACAATCTCAAAAGATTCACACCCTTTCCAATATTGGAAGGATCTTTCTGTTTTACGTCAGCTGTTCTGCCAGAACCCTTTGTCTGAGTCCTGTGCCCATTTGGTGTTGCCCTTATTGGTGTCTCAATACCTCTGGATCCTAAAACAGTATTCTCATCCTTCTTCAATGCCCCTTTCACATCTTTTTCACGATATTTGGGAGGGGTCCTGTTATGAGAAGATTTATCTCCATTACGTTCAGATAAGCATGGTTTAGCTAGCAGCTCTATCATGTCATCAAACGCAGGTTGAGCAGGTAGAGGCACCAGAGTAAATTTGGTTCTCCAAAACGCATGTCCACACAGCTCAGGCCACTGTATTCTTTCAGCTGGATCTTTTACCAACAGAGAATTAATTAAATTGACAAAAGGTCGACTTGGATTACCAGGGAGAGGAGGAGTCGGATCTGAAATGATGGACTTTACAAGCTGAGTGAATTCTCTTGCCATGAAGGGCGGCCTCCCGGCATAACATTCGTATAGTACACAACCCAAGGCCCAGAAATCAGAAGCATAAGAATGGACTCCTCCATCCTCAAAAAGCTCCGGAGCCATGTAAGAGGGTGTTCCACGTTTCGCTCGAGGCAACTAAAAAAGAATAGAAAGTTAGTATATATTTACAGATAATATATGGAGAAAAATTACAAGTATAGTCTAGTAAGGGTCCATCAGCATATGCATAAGGATGCCGGAAATTGCAAATGTTAGTCAAGCATACCGAGGAAGAAGGAGCTTTTGATATATCTTTCAACTTTCTAGCCAATCCGAAATCACATAGCTGCATCAATCAATCAATCAAGTATAAAAATTATACACTTCCATCGCACTTTAAGGTTAAATTAAAGAAAACTCTTAAAGGATTCAACCCAGAGGGGGGGGAGAGAGAGATCATATCAATAGGTACCTTTGCACATCCATTTTCATCTAGTAGTATATTTGATGGTTTCAGGTCACAATAAATTATTCCATTCGAATGTAAAAACCTGAATGTCATACCAGTTTTAGTGCATATAGAGCAAAGAGTAATGCAAGTAGATGGCAGGAAAACAAAGAGGGAAATTTTAAATTTAAGACTTTCAACGTACTGCAAAGCTTTGACTAGATCACAAGCAAGATCGTGAATTGAGTCTTCAGGAAGTTGGGTATCCTACAATTTATCCACACAATCAACACTAAACAATATGCACAAAAGAGCACAAAATCCCAAAACCAAAATCTTGCAATTTACATCAAAAATCAATATCTCAGACCAACGTGGGGTGGGTGTATCCACGAAGTGTAAACAATGTATAATTCAGTCACTTAAGATTTTCATAAAGCTATGCGTAACAGTATGTGTAATCTCCACTGTTCAAAAAACTTGAAGCCACAATAACCAAAGGCTCACAAACTATAGCAAGGAAATGCTGGGTTACCTGCCGTAATATGGAAAGGAGATCCCCTCCAACACAGTATTCTAAAACCAACCATAGGTGAGCAGAAGTTTCATACCTAAATAATAATAATTAATAATATTAATAATTAATAATAATAATAATATACAATAAAAAAAGTGGACAACACCTTATAAATATGAAAAAATTGCTAAACTAACACTGGCTTGGGACAATTCCGTAAAAGGAAGTAATTGTGTAAAATAATTAATAATCACTTCAATGTTCATAATACAACTAATATAACTTATCAGTAGCATTTCCTTATTTTTTAAGTTTTTCCTATTTTTAATAGGATTTCTCTATTTTCGGATTCTCCCTACTCATTTCTGCAAAATAGTGGTGCTTACCAATCATAAAACCTTAGCACATTTACGTGATCTAAAGTGTGAAGAATCCTGACCTACAAGAGGAGAAACAGTTTAATTCACAGTGTTAGTGTACATCAAAACACGCACGATACAGCTCAGGATCTGCTACAAAACTGTGAAAATACATCACCAACATTTGTAATACTTGTAATAATAACAATTCAATAAATGATAACAATAATAAAAGGAAAATCAAGTGATGGCTAATTAAATGAGCTGCACTTTAAAACCTGTATAAGTTGGTAGCTGATTCAATGAAATTTCCGAAATTGGATGACTTACTTCTTCAAGGACCTTGGTTCTTTGCGATTTATCGACGCTTTTGATGGCAAAATACTCGATAGTCTTCTTCTTCCTACCTTTGTACACAGTCTGCGCATATACGAAAACAGAGAAAAAGCGATCGCAAGTTACCACTGAGATTAAAGCTTAACAAAAAGGAAAAGGGAGAAGGAGGAGAAGTTAGGTTACAGAGTATCTGCCGCGACCAATGGCTTCGTAGATGTGGTACTGGTTCATGATGGCTATGGATGCCTTCTAGGGTTTTTCTTCGCAGAAATTCAAATGCAGATGCAGTGTAGGAACAAGAGAGAGAAATGAATTTGGAGAGAGAGACTGTGCAAACGGGCGGGGTATTTGAAATATCAAAATTCGGTGATTATGCTAATTTTCGTAGCCAAACGGGAACACGGTTAACAGTGAACACCTCCAAGATTGATTTTCAAATTGAAAAGAGAATATACTTTTGGCTTTTCTGTAACGTACACTAACGTGTAATAATTTTATAAATAGGATGTTTTTTCGCGAGTAATCTCCTAATAGAGAATTTATCTGTCCTTTTAAATTTGACTAATCAAGATATTACATATAAGATTTATGAATTATAAATTAGTAGTAATAATTTTTTTAGATAAATTAATATCAATCATAATAAATTTTAAACTAATAAACTAGTATAAATTTTCACAAAAATTAAATATGAATAAAATATGTTTTTAGTCCCTATAAAATATGATATTTTTGTTTTTAGTCTTTATAAAATTATTTTTATATTTTGATCCTTATAAAATGAAAAATTATTTCTATTAGTCCCTAAAAAAATACTTTTTATACTTTGATCCTTGTAAAATAAAATTTTGTCGATTTTAGTCCATACCGTTAAGAAATTTTCGTTAAGTATTGACTATGATGAAAAAGTGTCATGTGTCAACTCCATATGAGATCTAAATAATTTTTTATTTAATATTAATATTTATTAATTATTTTATTAATAATAAGAAGACTGGGTACTATTTTCTTATTAAAGCTCCTGTAAATGAAATCTTGAGGAAGAGGAGCGTGATTATGTGCGTGCTTTAATTATGGAAATAGAAGATGAAGTTTTTTTTATTACTTTTATTATTATTAATAAAATAATTAATAGTAAAAAAATTATCTAGAGCTGATGTGGTGTTGACGCACTCCGTCATCTTAATCAGTACTTAATGAAAAAATTTTAATGATATGGACTAAAAGCAATAATTTTTTTATTTTATATGGACTAAAATGTAAAAAATAATTTTATTCGGATTAAAAGTAAAAAAATTTCATTTTATAGGGACTAAAATATAAAAAATAATTTTATAGGGACTAAAAACAAAAATACCATTTTCTATAGGGACCAAAAAACATATTTTATCCATTAAATATTAATCTTATTTCTTATTTATAAAAAATATAAAATAATTCTACTCTTTAATATCTTTTTAATATGTCTTTAAACTTGTCATTTGAAGGCAAATTTACAAATAAAAAATGATATATTTAAAAATATTTATCAAATAGATCTTAAAAAAATAATTACTAAATTGGGTCTATTCATTACTTGTCTCCAATTTTCTTAAATAAAAATATTAATAATAAAAATTCAGGTGCCACCACATGGCGGGATTTGATTTTTTGTGTTGAAAAATAATATAAAAGATTAAAAATTAAATATTAAAAAATAATATAGAAGTAATATTTAAGAAAGTTAATAAAAATAATATACAACATCAAAAAATTAAAAATAATATTAAACTAGTAAAAACAAAATTAAAACGCTAGATAATTAAAGGGTTTGTTTTGACAAATTAAAATATGACATGTAAGATTAATGAATTGTAAATAAGTATGAATTAATATCAATCATAATGAGTTGTAAATTAATAAACTACTATCAATTTAATCTCAAGGGTTGACTTAGCGGTATAAGGCCCCGCTAAGTTCATAGGAGGGACGACCCACAGTAGGAAATCTCGTGTTCGAATCCCACTTATGCCAAATTTTTGGGGTCAGCGTCAGCCACGCAGCGCGAACGAGATTAGTCTCATCCTAAGGGTGAACAAACACGTGGTTAAAAAAAAAAAACTACTATCAAATTTTATAAAATTATAAATTAGTCATATTTCTTATTTACAAAAACTATAAAATAATTATATTCTTTAATATCTCTTTTTTTTGTTTTTTTAATATATCTTTTAACTTGTCGTTCAAAAGCAAATTTATCAAAAAATGTTATTTTTAAAAATGTTTATCAAATTGGTATTAAAAAAATAATTACCAAATTTGGTCTATTCATTGTTCATCTCAAGTTTTCTTAAATAAAAAAAAATCAGTTGCCGCCACATGGTGGGACCTGGGTTTTTGTATAAAATTAATATAAGAATTTCAAAAAAAATAAGAAATTGAAAAATAATATAAAAATAATATTCATTATTTTAAAATTATTTTCAAAACTAAAAAATATTCTACAATATTAAAAAATATTAAATATATTAAAAAATAAAAAAAGAAAAAGATATATACTAACTATGTAATAATATGAAAGTTGTACTTAAAATTTAAGTTTGTTGAGTTTAAAATTTTAATGTATGGTACCTTTTGTTGTACTATTGAGATTTAAGCTTATTATATATTAATTTTGGTAGCTTGACGCCATCTAGCATGCAAATCCTCTTTGAACTCTAAAAATGTTATTTTCTATAAAATAGTTGGTTAGCTACTTCTCATTTTGTTCTAGGATTCTTCCTATTCGTAGGTCATTTATGGCACGCAGGAAGAGCTCGCGCAACTGCCGCAGGATTTGAAAAAGGAATTGATCGAGATTTGGAACCTGTTCTTTTCATGACTCCTCGTAATTGAGGCATGAAATCCAATGCTTGAGGTAGGAATCACTTTGATTTCACTATATATATTGGGTTGAGTCGAGCAGGTCATATTGAAAAAGTATTTTCTTTTCCTTTCTTTTCAACTCATTTATCAACTCATTTATATCTAATCTTTTTTTTTTTGGCTCGGTGGTATAGCCGAGCCCGAAAAAAAACCGAGCCAATCAAAACTAATAAATCAATCCATTGGCCGAAAAAAAGGAGAGAGAGGGATTCGAACTTAAAATATTTTTAGCTTATTTTTTTATATTTTTATATCTATTTCATATAGTTAGGTTTTAATTTTAATTAGATTTTTTTTTGTTGGATAACATGATTTCAGAATATTTATTATGCATCTGTCATATTACATATTTTTACATCTAGTTCACATGGTTAGACTTTAAATTTTAATTTGAATTTTTTTTCATTGCATGACATGATTTTAGGATATATCTTATATGTTTTAATTTTTTGAATATTTTTTATAATTTACAAATATTTTTTAAATATTATTATATTTTTCAATTTTATTATTATTTTTATTAGTTTAATATTAATTTAAATTTTTTATTTAATTCCTTGATATTGTATATTAATTTTATTAAGCTTTTTAAATATTGAATATTATTTTTTAATATTTATTTTTTTAAAATCTTTTATATTGTTTTTAATACAAAAATCCAGATCTCGTTATGGGTGACACATGATTTTTTTAAAAAAAGTTATTTATTATTGCAATTTTAATAAATATATTAAACTATTCAATGGTCATCACTAACTACTATGCATATACTTTAAATTTCCATTTTATTTTATCTCCTAATAGAATAGATAAAATGATATTTTTTGATATAACCACAGATTTTTCCACCGAATGAGACTAATTTCGTTCACACTGCATGACTTGCACTGACCCCCAAAAAGATAGAATGAACTTGTTACTAAATAAATGATTTATTATTATACTTAATCAAATATAACTGCCAACTATTTTATGAGATTATCTCATATCTCTTTTCCTCTCATTATTATCTCAAACTTAAATTCAAATCTTAACAATTTTCATGTCATTTCAAGTAACTTTAACCATTCGATTATATCTTAAACTCATTTTTTATTTTACATCTAAAAATTATAACTATCTAATTTTCCCGTCTCCACAATCATACATTTATCTCCATTAAAGGAATTAAAGAATATCATAAATAACTATAATCCCTCTCATATTCTAACTATTTAATAATCATCTATTTCTTAATTACTACCCTCATCTAGCTGAATTCCTATTAGCCAATTAAATCATCAAGTTAATATTATTGTTAACCATGCCAATTATCAATTTTTTTGGGTGTTACAATATACACGTGATTTTTTTATAAAATTATAATAATACAAATATTTACTAGTATATATTTAATTAAGTCAATACCTTAATTTGTTTTTTGATATTTTTATAATTTAAATATCATCTTAATATTATATCATCCTTGTTTTATTAATTTTCAACCATCCAAAATTGAATTTTATCTCATAATTTTATTCTATAATTTTTGTGTTTTATTCCATAAAATTTTTGAACTCACTATTTTATAGTTTGTTGGAATTGGATCCACAGTCTAGAGCTGTCAAAACGGGCTATCTGGCCCTACAGGGCTTGCCTGTCCGGGTAACGGACTTTTTCGGTATGGGCCAAAAAGATCTGTGCTTATTCGGGCCTTTATTTTAGATACCCATTTTGGGTAGCCCATTTTTTGAATTTTTACTTTTTCCTTTTCATAAAAAATATTATTTTTATTATTATTACTTTTGTCTTTGAATAAAAGTCCATTTGTAAAAAATATCATTATTTTCCTATTATTAGGCATATTAATTAAATCTCTATTTTTCGATAATAATTTTGTTAAAAAAAATGTTCTAAATCTTCTTATGTTTAACTTTGACTATTGACAAGCGAAAAAAATCTCCTATTTAACTTATTTTGTTTATTCATTCTCAATTTTTTATCTTATAACTTGTGTGAGTAGTAGACTAATAAATCATTTTTTAAACTAGTGACACTTGATAAGTAGCATTTTTCTCGTAAAAAGTTATTCGGGCGGGTAGCCCTAATCCGCGAGTTTTTTTAGTCCGAGTTCATTTTTCGCGGGCTATTATAGGGCGGGCTAAAAAGGCCCAGTTCTATTAGAGCTTGAATTTGAAGAACCCAAACCCTCCCATTTTAGGTGGGAGGGATTGAGACCACCAAATTAAGGAAATCCCACAATTTCTTTATATATAAAAATCATAAATCTATATATTAAAAAGAATGGTGTCACTCTCAATAGGGATGATGCTAATCCCTTCCACCCCCATTTTATCAGTTATTCGGGCCGGTCCTAATGGGCAAGCCCATTTTTGTCAGCTCTACCACAATACCTCTATGTTAGATTACACTCTATTTCTCCTCATAATTGCACCACCATAACTTTTTTTTTTTGGTTTGAACTATTTGTAGGTCGAAGATGACGATTTTGGAATAAAAATATGTATTTGCATTCGTTTCCAAAATAACAATATGCAAAAAAGCTTTCGGATCTTCAATCTGTAAGATATTGTATGACACTAATACATAATTATTAATTCATAAATACGGATTGAATATCCGAAAGTCTTTTATGAATTGTTAATTTAGAAAGAAATACAAATTGTTAATTTGAAAAACAATACAAATACAAATTGTCAATTTAAAAATAATCGGATTGTTATCAAATTTTGAATGTTCGAGTTGACAATTCGAACATTTGAATTTTCGAAAATTAACTAAAAGGATACAAAAGTTATTTTAGGTCCCAAAAAATTAAAGTGAGTAGTAGCACTCCAAATAGAAGTGGTCTCAATTCCTTTCTCACTTCTCAAGTTGCATTGAAGCATTACACAGTACATTGTTTTTTATTTTCTCTTTGTCTTAATTTTTGCTTTTTTGCTTTTATTTTGAGAAAAAAAACCCAAAAAACAATGGGTCAACTCATTTTCAACATATGTACAAAGGAGAATGGAGTTGTGGACTAAATGGTATAATTTACTCATTTTCCATTATGATCAATTAAAAAAATTATCATTGTTTAATTTGTTTCAAAATAACTTATTTTTAAGATTAAACAAATTAATCATTTCGAAAAATATGATTGAGATATATAATTTTTTGTTCTTTTTCTATTTTTATCATATTTTTCTTAAGAGTAGTGATAGACTTATTATTAGAGATGACAATTTCTCCACAAACACGGGAATCCCATGAGGACCATCTCAATCTCAAGAAATTTTTATCTCAAGAAATTTTTTTTTTCAAGAAAATTTTTCTGGTAGAGATGTGGAAAAAATTCTCCCACGGCAATTTTGGGGATGTGAACCAGGACAATTAATTAAATATTTTAATTAAATATATTAATATATATATATATATTTATATTTAAGAAGTTTTTAAGTTTGTTTGTGTTGTGAAACTCTAAATTTATATATATATATATAGATAGATGTTGTTATTGTGTTGCTTAATTAACACTGTTACTTAAATTTGCTTATTCTAATTACTAATGCGGACTTTGAAATTAGTAGATATATTTGTATTAATGTTGCATGATTTGAATTTTAATACTATAGAATTGCCTTTTCTAAATTAAAATAGAATGAAATTATATTTTTTACTTTTTAAAGTTTTGTTGTGTATAATTTGGTTTCGTGCTGGGGGAGCGGGGATAGAGAGAAGGCATGGGTGTAGAGACGAGGAGTAAAGGGAATACTTCACGGCCGTGCACGGATGTCATTCCTACTTATAATTATCATTTATTACATCACTTACTAGTATTGCACCCTGCACGATACGCAGAATATATTTGTTTATAATTGATATTTAATTTTTAAATGTGTATTTTAATAAATTAGATTTACACTAAATTATTAAAGCATATATTATACATATTGAGTTATCTCCACTTTAAGAAAAATATACTGAAATAATTTATAATCTAATGTGCTAACAAAATTGTTGTGAAATATCACATTTGAAAGTTATTAGAATATCAATAACTTGCTCGAGATAGTATGTACATAGTTGATCAGTATACAAAAGAGATATCAATTATGCATATATATTCACCTCTCCAACTTCCATTCTTTTTCTAAGTAAACTTCTACCACTCAAGACTTGCTTCACAATTTGTTTGATTTTAAAAAGTTTCTACCTTCCAACAAATCATATTCCAACTAATCTTGCTTTGAATTAATATATTAATTTAAATTTTTAAATAATTCAAATACATTACTATATATGAGATATCTTCATACGACAGTAAGAATCAACTATCGAAGAGATCAATCGAATTTGAAGGGTAAAAAGTTAAACAAATTAACTATATAGAATTGTTATCTTATGTTATTCTCTCCATATACAAAAAGAGACTATAACATTATTAACATAAACATGAAGATGCTTACTATTTAATGTAAATTATTAACATTACTATTTTAATATTATAAACATATAAAAAGTATAATTCCTTCAAAATTAAATATATTAAAGAAAATATGCCATGAAAATAAAATTTTAAACATAGATAACTTAAAAATTTATTTTTTATATATAAATATATATTTCCAAAATTTTAATTATTAGTAATTGATAAATAATTAGATTATATTTTTCCCCGTATATAAGTAGTCTCTGAAGATTTTGCTGCGGGCAAACCATTGATGTGATTTTAATCCTATGTGTTATATTCGGGATTTGTAAAACCGAAATTGCTTATAATCAGAGATTGCAGAAATTGTAAGCAGAAATTGTAAACAGAAATTGAGAAAATTGAAATGCAGTAACAGAATGCATAAACAGAATGTAGAAATAGAAACACAATGCAGAAACAGAATGCAAAAACAGACATAGAAATTAAAATTGAATGCAGAAACAAAAATTTCTAAATGCAGAAACAGAATGCAGAAATTGTAAACAAAAACTGAATGCAGAAACAAAAACTTCTGAATGGAGAAATTTCTCGTCCACCGTTGGCAGCAACTTCTCTTGTTAGTGTCACTCCCTATCCTTCGCGCCAAGCTGCATAACGTGTGTGTGGGATTAAGCCAAACCCAATAAATTGACATAAATCTATTCAAAACAAAATTTAGGTTCATCCCTGAATATACTCAGTGGCCCGGTAAACTCAAGGTAAATTGACGTAACTGATTTACTTTTCAGTAATAGTCACCTAAGCAGATTAAAAGGGTAAATAATAGGTATAAATCATATCATTCTCATCAAATAAGTATAGAATTAATAATTAAAAAAAAATTGCATAGTGATACAAATTAAATTTTTAATACCTGCTACCCTTTTGTTTGTTTTAATTTAGATTCTTGAGAAACAAAATAATCGTGCATAAGATAAACATTTAAAAATACGCAAGAGAAATGAGATGTCTAAATACTTGCTATCAGGTGACTAAAACATACACTGCAATGGATTCAAATGTGTCCTCAAATTATGTCCTCAATTATGTCCCACTAATAAAATATTGTCACGTCATTAGAAAATTTTATTAAGAAATTAAAGATTAAAATTAAAGGAAATATTTTCAATAACGTCGCGATATTCTATTGGTGGTACATGATTTGGGGACACATGATTTGAATCCCACTGCAATATGAACTGGAATCTCCACTTGGCACTATGAATGAAGAAGATGAAGCGGTTAATCTATTTTCCGAACGTGTTTTTTTCTTGCAAATTGAAAATGCAAGTAAAATCAAGGAGAATAAGGTTTAACTGACTTGGACAAAGGTTACTACTATAACAACGTCGAATTGTTATGAAGGAACAAATAAGATGGGAAAACAGATTGTTCACACGATATCTTTCCCACACAGAAGTGCCGTTCATCACTACTTCATTTTCAACAGCTTTGAAGGGGCTTCGATCATCACGTCAAAGAAAGCGTTTGTGCCTAAATCATCAACCATAACTATCTTTCTCTTGGAGCTGAGACGTTAAGAATTGATAATACCATACTTCATTCATTAGTTAAAGCTGATGAAGGATAAGAGATTTCTTGTTAGTCATTGTAAATCCAACAAATTATGACACCATAAATATACTTCACAACACCTAATCTGCTTCATATTCCATTTGAAAAATGAAAACAAAACAGAAAACAATTCCCACCAAATCATAAAATATTATCACCAGTCAGATTAGAAGAAATCAAGCACAATATAGCAAAAATGAGTAAGTTCAATCAATCATTTTGATAATGAATTCAACACTATAATATTGTGAGAAAGAGGAGAGAACCTGAATTCAATCAACCCCACGTACAGAAGGAAATTCAACAACTCTTCAACAAAGAAGCACTAAAAAGCAAATCAAGAAGCAGTTCCACAATCAAGGATCGAAAATAATGAAGTTCCCTCAACAAATTACCAATCCTCCGGAAATCTAAACCTATTATCTCATAAGCGCACACAAATCAAAGTATTCAAGACACGATGACAAACCAACCTAATCTGCATAGGCGATTTGCAAAATGTGATATATAGTGAAATTTCACAAAATCAAATGGAATGGAATTTTCATCTGATAAAAACTCAAGCAAATCCTACCGTAAAATCAATAAAATACGCACCTAAATCATCGCAAGAAAGAACCAAAAAGGCAATGTTTTTTAAAGTGAAGGAAAAAAAGATAAAAAATTAGGAAACCCCAAGGACACACGATAGAATTGTAAAATGGAAGGGAATGAAGATAATACCTGAGTAGTGAGGCCCTTGGAAGAGATTAACTCAGGAATGAGAGAAAAGGAATACATACCATTAATATTACCAATTTGAAAAATGGAGAGTTGAGAGTGGGAAAACGAAAAGCTTGCAAAGAGATTATGGTAGGTGGATTGTATTGATACCAAATTTATAAATTCTATCGTTCCTTTATATTTAAGAATCATAAATTTATATATTAAAAATTATGATGTCACTTCCAATATGAATGATGTTAAGAGGCCCAACTACATATATAGTAGCCACTATTGACACCACACTGATTTTTTGGTTCATCACACAAATTTTTTTTTTTTTTTGAAAAAATCCCTACTCAGAAACTCAGAAATTAGTTTCTGTTTTTCATTAAAGAAGAAACTAATTAAAATGCACCACACACTCCCAGTACACCACACACCTGAGACAGACTTTAGTTTTTGTCTCACCTCATTATTGAAAAATCAATTTCTCTCATCTTCACGCTCTCTCTCGACGCTCTCATCGATCACCTTTCCCAGCCACCATCGACAGTGGTTCATGTACCGTAACACGCCGATGAGATTAGCAACGACGACGATGGCCTTGCAGAGCGGCAAAGACGTGTTCTTCATTTTAGTTTAGGGTTTTTCCAAATGAGTATATGTTCACATTTTTTATGTTCTTTCTTTCAAATTTTTATCCCCATTATTGTTTATGGTTAAGGATTTGATATTTGATTTGTTAAATTTCTTGTTAGTTTCAAATTGTAGTGTGTTTGAAATAAGTTACTTCTCAAATGGTGACTGATGCAATTCTTTGTAAAATCAGAAACTAGAATTTGTCTAAGACAAATTCTAGTTTCTGTCTCCATACATGAGTTTTGTGTTTTAAGATTTCAAATTTTAGTTTTTGTTGCGTTCAAATTCTAATTTATGGTTGTTTTCAAACTCCAATTTTCGTTTCAGGTAAATTTCTGAAATTGTAAAATTTGTTTTATTTTGTAGTAATAACATGAATCCTTGTTTATTATATGTATATTTCAGGTTTCTACTATTTGTTGATTTATTAAGTTTTAGTTTAAAATAGTGTTCAAATCAAAGTTTGTGTTTTGTGTTCAATTTCTAGTTTCGATTTCAATTCAAAATCTAGTCACAGTCTCCTGTGAAACTCTAATTTCTTATGTGTTTCAAATTCTAGTTTTGGTTTACGGTTAAATTCTAGTTTTTGGTAACTTTGTAAATTATTAGCTCAGAAATTATTCTTGAGCGAGATAGAAACTAGCTTTTGATAGGGGTGGCAAAACGGGCCAGCCGGGCCCGTCTGGCCCGTCTAGCCCGCAAAAAAGCGGGACGGGCCAGCCCGACCTGCCAAGACAATACGGGCTTATTTTGCTAGCCCAGCCCGTCGCTTTAAAAATTAGGCGGGCTGCGGGCCGGCCCACTAGCCCGCCGCACTAATTAAAAAACAATTAAAAAAACCTAAATTTGTATTTTTTTTATTGATTTTTGCTTTTTGCACCATACAAAAAAATTGATTTTTTATTATTTTTAACTATGGACCTAACTTTTTTTATGTTTTTTTGTTTGGTATAGACATTTTTTGTTTGACCCAATCAATTTTTTTTATAAAAGAATTCTCACCCTCCACTTTTAAAAAAAAAAGTCACTAGCCTGGTGGGCCACCTTTGTAGCCCGACGGGCTGGCGGGCTAGGTGGGGCGGGTTGCATAAGTGGACGGGCCAAAAATTTCAGCCCAGTCTGCTTATTTTTTGGCGGGCCGGACCCATTTTGACATCCCTAGTTTTTGATAACTTTGTAAATCATTAACTCTGAAACTAATTTCTGAGCGAAAAAAACTAGTTTCTGGTTACTGTTTTACAGAACATAAATATATATTTCGCCCAGAAACTAGTTTCGGGTGTGGTTTGGTTTTCACTTCAAAATCTCGCTCGAAAACTAGTTTCTCAGCGAGGGGTATTTTCGAAAAAAATTTTAATTTGTGTGATGAACCAAGAAATGTGTGTGATGCCAATAGTGGCCATCTACCTATATAATGTCTGGATATTTTTTTTGTTATTGGAAAAATATAAATGCATTGAGAAACAAAATGGAAGTGGAGGGTTAAGCATGCTGCATGTTACTATAATAACGGAGGGAAAATTCCTGCCCAAAATACTTTCATTATTGTCCTCCACTTTCTCATTTTTATATTATTATTATTATTATTGTTATTATTATTATTAAAATAAGATTAAGATAAAAATAAAGATATTTAATTCATATTTTTTGGTAGAACTAGTAATAAGTGGTAAATAATAAATAGTAATGATCCATTTAATATTTTTGTTTTCTTAAATGAAATAATTAATTAAAAATCATAAAAAAGAAGTTTACCGAGATGAAAGTTCAACAAAAACTTTTCATGTGGGGGCAATGTAAGATTTTAGAAAATTGTGAATTTCGCACACAAATATATTTATAGTTTACGGATCGTTTGATTAACTTTATTAATTGTGTGATTTTAACCTCACAATTTTTAATTATGCAATTTTAGTTTTAATTTTGTTATTTGTACAATTTTAATGTCTTCACTTTTAATTATGAGATCTTGGTCCAAAACTTTTTCTAATCTTGCGATTCGGTCATTCAATCCATCTTTAATTAAGAAGACGATGTTTAACACAATCAAAATAATAATAAAAAAATGCATGAGACCCCAAAATTACATAATAAAAAAAGTGAGAGACTTAAATGACACAATTAGAAAAGTTAGAAGACTAAAATTGCTCAAATACAAATTTATCATATAAGTTTGATCGCGTTGACTATTAATTTCTTAATATGAGATGGTCAGAATGACCAAAATTGCACAATTAAAAATGTTGTGAAATCAAAATTGTACAATTAAAAGTTAGGTCAATACTATGAGCACCACACATATTTCTCCAGCCACCACATATCCTTATTTTTTTCCAAATTTGCCCTTCGTTCGGATTTTGAAAATCTGCAGCACTGTAAAAATCCAACACTTTATTTTATAAAATTACTCTATGGATTTTAAAAATCCGTAGTCTACGAATTTTAAAAATCCGCAATCTACGGATTTTAAGAATCTGCAGCTTTGTTCATAAAAAATCTGTCTTTATATTTTTAAAATCCACAGGTCGCGGATTTCCGCAGACTGCGGATTTTAAAAATCTGCAGCACTATTCATAAAAAATTTTATTTGTATTTTATAAAATTGTACTACGGATTTTGAATCCGTAGCCTACGGATTTTTAAAATCCGTAGTACTATTTCTATAAATTTGTACTGCAGATTTTCAAAATCTGAGCGAGGGGTAACTTTGGAAAAAAAATTAGAATGTGTGGTAAAGAGGGAAATGTGTGTGGTGAAGAAAGTATGGGCCTAAAAGTTAAGTGACAAAAATTGCACAATTTAAGAGCATGTTTGGAAATAATTATTTCAGGAGAAATAATCGTTTACTTTTATAAGCTTTGTCAAAACTTATAAAAATAAGGGATTATTTCTTCAAAATAAGTTAATCTAAACACACACTAGAAAATAGAAAAATCAAAATGAATTGATAATTATGGAACCAAAATCACGTTTAAGTCAATATTTTTTTCGTTATTATTAGGTCAATATTTTTTAGGCAAGAGAAAACTAAATCTTGACAAAAAAAAAAAAAAAGGGTAAACGGGTAATTTAACATTTTCACTTACGTTTTTTTTTTAATATTTTTAATTTTTAATTTTTTTCTATTTTTTACAACAGTAGCAAAACGTCGTGTGATTCATCAATTGCAAAGGGAAGGGAAGGGAAGGTTGGGTTTCAGTTTCATGACTCATCTGTAGAGGCGTAGAGCTGAGTTCACCTTGATCTTCCTTCAGGTAAAGTTAATCGTCTATGTCTCCGATGCATCCATTCTTTTCGTTTCTTCCTTTGAATCTCGCCTTCGTGAAATTCTCTCCATTATTCGTTTCACGATTTTTATTTCTTTCTGGTTTTGACTTTTCCTTGCAATTCGCATAACGTATGACTGCAGTTGCTTCAGCTGCCATTCCCTCTCTTTGCCTGTTAATTTGACGTTTATGCACTCACGCCACTGAATTATGTGGTTGTAGCAGCTGAAGTAGCTTCAGTATCAAATTGAGTGTTTTTTTATAGGGTTATGACTTATCACAAAAGGACAATATTTTCTTTGTGAGCTTTTTCTCTAAGAATGGAATGGATAGTGATAAAAGAAATGAGCTTAACCTATGTGTTTTTGAATTGGTTCTTACTTCTTACGAACGACATGGTTTTTTTCTTTTGTGTTTGTTAATTGTGTGTGGGTGTTTAAATTTAAATGTAATAATAAAGGAAACAGGGCTAATCTATGTGTTGATAAGTTTGTTGATTAGCTAATTATTGTCAATTTGTCTTGACAAAGTTTAATGTGGGGTGCAGGGGATAAAGTAAAAAGTTGGGGGCTGACTGAATCAGTGTTACATGGTCCGTGGTACGCGGTACGGGTAGGGGTTTGTGGTATGTTACTTTTTTAAATACGTGGAATGGAGGGGTATACTTATTTGGTTCGTTTTTTCGGATCGAAATTAGTCAAGCACGGGATCGCTAGAAATTCGGACCCCACATTAACTATGTGAGATGTGCGAGTAGAAGGTTGGGGACAATGGGGACCTAGGTCTTAGTCAGGTAGGTCTTCTTTATTCGTACTGTCTATGGTCCAAAAGGGAACGCTCCTTCGAGCGTTTTGGGTCGCAAATGATCCATGTTTTGGTTCCAAAACGCGGAACGCGAGCGTAATCAGCGAACCATGCAACACTGAACAGCATTTTTTATTTTTTGGTGAATATATTCCCTGACAAGGTGACATATCTTTTAGTTGCAGTCTCATATACTGAAATTCTCAGCCAATTTTTACCCTCATGTTACTATTAATGCTTTTCCTGTTAAGATATATAGAGGATGCTTTGCTAGGCGTTAGTTCCTATCTTGTTAGTTACTTTGAGTTTTATGGTATTTTGGAGCAGCATTTTATACAGCTTATGTGGGATGGAGGCTACCATAGATGCCCCACCTGCTTTATCTTCTAGCTAACGGACATTGGAATTCTAAGTCTTTCCTTTGAGTTTGGTCATAACATCATTGTATTTTGGTTCGAATAATAAGCTTAGATTATAGTTGGACTTAAACCATCCAAAAAGTTCTAACAAGTCTGGAGTTTTTCTTGATATGACAACAGGTCAAATGAGATAGAGTCATCTGAGATGGCATCTTCAAATAATGTTGAGTTGGAGGCAGCAAAGTTTCTGCACAAACTCATCCAAGATTCTAAAGATGAGCCAGTCAAGTTGGCTACTAAACTCCATGTGGTATGTGTAGTTTTCTCATAACTGAATTTCTTTAATTGTTTCTTTTTTTTTACTCCTTAATTCCTTTTATAGGATTAGTATGCTTGTCATTAACTTGATGAGTGTTTCAGATACTACAACACATGAAATCAAGTGGGAAGGAACATTCAATGCCATATCAGGTGATATCAAGGTAAAATATATGCAACATAGTGGTCAAACACATGCATATATAATTTTGAAATTATCAAGCTCTGTTCTCCTCAGGATTGATTCTGAGAACCATGATAATTTTTATTGAGCATAACTCAGCTGTTATAATAAAATTGTGACATGTGATTCTAATTGACTTGAGTAAGAACACATGACTATGTTTGAGTTCTCCCACTTATGGTAGTTAAGACATTAACCAGTATTGGCATGGTTGTTGTTGAAGCCATAGATATGGCCGAGGTAGTCTATACAAAACCTTGGGCATTCCTCCCCCCAACCCAACTAGTTTTTGGGGTTGTGTTAGGTCTAGTCCTAATTTTAGACTATATAGTCTTGCAATAATTGGAAAATGAGTTTATCCTATGAAGGACTTTTGTGTGAGGAGACGTGTTAAAAGCATAAGCCATTTGATTGCTTCCATGTGACACCTTAAGCTAAAAATAAAGTTGATTCTTGAGAGACTTTTTAACTAGATGATAATCTTAACTCCAAAGGCATTGATCCTTTAGTTTGTTAATATTGATAATATTGATAACCGGCCAGAATATTTTGTTTTATCCACATTGCCTCTTCCATTATTTAATTTTGTCTTATTTAGGGCAATGGAGACTGTCATCAGTCAGCATGGTCTTGATATTGAAGCATTGAAGTCATCTCGTCTTCCTTTGTCAGGTAGTGCTCAGATAGGTAAAGTGTTGCATGTTTTGCGTATTGCAGATTGAAAGTTTGATGATTTTAAAAGTTTTGATGATTGTTTGGTATTTTTGCAGGATCTTCACAGGCAGTAGGCATTGCTAAGGCTTCCAGAGTGGGCTTGGCTGAAAATGAGATGCCCAAAATGGACCCCTTTGCTTCTGGCAGGCCACCTGTTGTACCTAGTGGTAGAACAACTGATTATTATCAAGGATCTGTGACTCAGAGGAGCAGTCAGTCTTTCAATCAAGAAAGTCCATCAAGTTTGGACTCTAGGTCTGCTAACTCGCAGTCGCAAGATAGATGCGATGCTGCTAAGTGGGACAAACAGGTGAATCAAAAGGATGGTAAGAAAGCTACCTCAAAGAGAAAGAGAGGAAATGCATCATCACCCGTGGAACCACATGTTGATGTTCCTTCTCAACTTGATCCCCAAAATACTGTCAATACAAGGAAGGGGAAATTTTTCAAGGTTGAACCATCAGACGGTCTTCCAGTTAAAAGGGGTGAGTTGACTAACTTTAATATGGTTCTGAGTAGTACTTTTATGGAGCATGTTCCGGCTTTGTCTGGTAGTATTCAAACTATGCGTAGGGCCAACCTAGAAATTCCTCATTTATCGGAAAGGTAAACATTTGACAAAGATTGGCAACAGAGTGCCATGTACTCCAGATTCTTAGTATCCAGAAGATACAGAGGTTTCCTCTGCACATTGCTTCAGGAAATCCTCTGCCCATATTGCTTCAGGAAATCATCAAGTTGGTTCTTATCTTCTTCATGAGTTTAGAGGTGTATGTAAGCAAAATTAAGCTAGATTACCTTCTGAAAAGTGTGGGATAAGGCTTCTTGATGTTGTTGATGTACCTTTTGAAAAGTCTCAGGTTCAATGGTTTTATTTTAATGTTGTTCTTTGTAATTTGTTGGAAACTTCCAATGCAGCAGTTAATGTCTCTGTCCCTTGGATGGGGATTTGTTCAAGAATGGTGATATGGTTTGATGAAACTAAGCTTTTGGGTTTGAGAACTGCAGCTGATTTGAAACACTGGCAGATACAGAAGTAGTGAATGTGAAACAGTGACTTCCCTGAAGTATTCATGCATGAATATAAACCAAAGGGATTCAAGAATATATTTGCATTTATTGTTCTCCGAACAATTGTTCTTTGATTGTGGTTGTTGAGGACTCTTATGCTTTTGGATAATTTTTTCACTTTATGAATATTTCTGAAAATAACAAATTATGGAAAAATGATTTAAGAAAATATCAGTTTTACTTGTAAGTTATAATTACATTAATAATAAATCATGCTGAATTTCAGGTGCTTATGCTATGGTTCATGGAGGGGCAGCTGTGGATACTTGTGCACAACCGATGGCTGAACCAGTTTTCTCAAGTTCGATGCAGTATGGTGGTGCACTTGGGCATGATGGTGGAAGTTCAACTGCTTTATCTGATGTACATAAAGTAGCTCAGGTACTTCTAGTTTATTACGGGGCTCATAATACATCGTGCTTATAATGATTGGAGCAGTTTAACCTTACTTAGCCCACATGTTAGAATTACTCTCTTTCTGTTTAATGTTTTCTCTTTGAAATACATGTGTTGTCCCTGTTCAGATCTTTTAGTCAGGACCCTTATTTGAAAGTACTTTATACCAAGGAATCCGTGTTCTTACTGTTTATTTTATGGATTTGCTGATTTGTCTTTGTCTTTACTGTTTGTGAAATGGAAAGAAAGAAAACGAAAAAAAACACAAAAAAGATAGTGCTTCTATCATTGACAAAAGTCATTAACAACTATAGATGTGCTTTTGTCCTCTCCTTATGCAGCATGGTTTTCACATTCGTTTGGCTGTAATTGAATTTTAACTTCATGCTATATCAGTTAATCATCCTCCCTCAAAAAATAATATCCTAGTTAACTTTGTGTGGCACTTCCGGTTCTGCTTAGCTAGAACTTATACTGCTTCAGTTATTGTGAGCCAACTTGATCACTTTACCAGATGATTTTATCAACAGATTGGCAGGCAAATTAGTATTTCTGAAATGCCTATGCCTAGACAAGGCGTTCCTCCCAGAGATACAGGAAAATCTACATTTTCTGCTGTACCTGAATCATCTGCCTTGCCTTTCCAAGAACAGCAGTTAAAACAGCTTCGAGCTCAGTGTCTTGTATTTCTAGCATTTAGGTAATCGTATATCCGCTACTGATGCTTTGATATGAAAAGATTAAAGATGGAATTCCTCATATTAAGTTATGTTGTCAAATATTGTTTTCAATGTGCAGAAATGGTTTAGCACCAAAGAAACTACATCTTGAAATTGCCCTGGGATCCACCTTTTCTAAAGAAGGTTGACTGACATTTATTTTATTATTTTTATTTTTATTTTTATATTTTTATATTGTTTTTACATGATAAAATATATTCATTAACTTTTGAACAATGTTGGGGTAATATAGGTAAAGATCTTATTAACAACAAAGGGAAATCACAATCGACCAATGAACTGGATAACTCATCTGGGGTTATGATGCCTTTTGGAGGCCTAAACAATGTGAGGCAATCTGATAATAGCCCCTCAGGGACCTCTTCTGCTGGTAAAATTCTGGAGGCTGACTCTCTCTCAAAGGGAACTGACAGCCCAAAAATGATGGACAAAAAAGGGGAGTTCGAAAAGAAAATTCAAGAAAGAGTAGTTGCACAAACCGCCTCAGTCATCACATTACAGCAACAAGATTCTTCAAGTACAAGAGATGCTGTAGTTGTTAATGGTAACTTGGATGGTGTTGACAATGGTAATCTGCAGGTTGAAAGGTCCAGTTTGCCCTCTTCTGTTATAGGACAGAATAAGCAGGTGAACCCTGAGATAACCAGCTGGACTGGATTTGCTGGTCCCAATGAGGCTTTGAAAGGTCCCCTGCTTGTCTCTACTGTTAAGCATGAGTTGCCTATAGAAAGAAGAGATAGTATCCCAAGTCAGTTTCAAAACATTGTCAATAATGGTGGTTCTGAGAATCACAACTATGTTAATCACTTGTCTCATTCTTCAAAAGGGCATTGGAAACCTATTCCAGGGACTGACATTGATCCTCAGAGAGCAACCATGATGCAAGATGCAAATTCAATGGCAAACCATGCTTCTGATGGTGAGAGTTGTATTCAATAGAACCATGTGATTTCAATCAGTTAATTTTATGCTTAATTCCCTCTCTTATTTTTAGTTTCGAAGCCCAATAATTCTCACCTTTCTGACTTTGAAATTAATTGCAGATAGGCTCAAAACAGTTCCTGTTGATGATGCATCAAGACATGGCATCTTCTTCGCCATGGGGCAGGAAGGAAATGACAGGGTGTTACCGAATATTTTGCCAACTCCTAAATATACGATGTCAGAGAAATGGATAATGGATCAGCAGAAAAGGAGGCTTCTAGTTGAGAAAAATTGGCTACAAAAACAGCAGAAAGCGAAGCAAAGAATGGTTGCAAGTTTTCATAAGTTAAAGGTTGTTTTTTTAACTGCCATGTTTTCTAGTTTAGTTTTAATGTGTCCTCCTCACGCATTTGATGACATTATTTGGTTGGCAATTATATACTAATGCATGATCTGCATAACACGTGGTTCATTTACTCTGGTACAGGAAAATGTGGGCTCATCTGAAGATATTAATGCTAAAACTAAAAGTGTAATAGAGTTGAAGAAACTTCAATTACTAGAACTCCAACGTCGTCTCCGTAGGTAATTGGTGTTCTTATATGAATATTTTTGTTTTCCTCTCAGTTTGACAGTATCTTTTTTCTTTGTGGCCAGTGATTTTCTGAATGACTTTTTCAAACCAATTACAACTGAGATGGAACATTTGAAATCAATAAAGAAACATAGGCATGGTAGGAGGATCAAACAAATTGAAAAGTTTGAACAGAGAATGAAAGAAGAGCGTCAGAAAAGAATTCGCGAGAGACAGAAAGAGTTTTTTGGTGAGATTGAAGTTCACAAGTATGTTTTCTTTCTATCAGTTTATCATTTTTTAATTCAATTCTTCTTATGCATTTGATTAGATTACTGTGTACCTTTTTATTTCAATCAACATGTAAATTTGTGTTTTCCTCTTCCTTATGTCACTACTTGTTTTGTTACTTGAAACACAGGGAAAGACTTGATGATGTGTTCAAAATCAAGAGAGAGCGGTGTAAGGGTTTCAATAGATATGTAAAAGAGTTCCATAAAAGAAAAGAACGTATTCATCGCGAGAGGATTGATAGAATCCAGAGGGAAAAGATTAATTTGTTGAAAATAAACGATGTGGAGGGCTATTTACGAATGGTGCAGGTAGATTTATCTTCTTAATACATATAAATAGACATTAGATATAGAAGTTTTCATGCTTGACAGATTTTCCTGAACATCATCTTCAACAATTATGCTAGGACGCAAAATCTGATCGTGTGAAGCAACTTCTGAAAGAGACTGAGAAGTATCTTCAAAAGCTTGGGTCCAAGCTACAAGAAGCAAAAGCTGCAGCAGGTCGTTTTGAGCAGGATGGTGATGAGTCTCGAAGTTGCAGTTTTCTCGAGAACAGTGACACTAATCTTGAAAATGAGGATGAAAGTGATCAGGCGAAGGCAAGTTTCCCTGGCTTATCTCTTTTGCAAGTTTAAAACTTAAATATATCATCACTCATGTGATCATATTCTGTTTTACAGCATTACTTGGAAAGCAATGAGAAGTATTATATGATGGCCCATAGGTATAAGTTCTCACTTGTGGTTATATATATATATATTTTATTTCTTACTACTGCAAAATGCAAATAGCTTATCTTATATATTTTGTTATTAACAAAAGGATGAACTCAGATGATTGACTATTGAGTGTAATTATATGTTTACCTTTTTCAGTTACAAATGTTTAGAAAGTTTCTATCAAAGTGACATTAATATTGGTGGATAATTTGTAAATCTCTGTCTGCTTCCTACTATATTGAGTGACTCTGTTGCTCCGTTCTAACCTACTTTTCTTATGGCAGTGTAAAAGAGAGCATTGCAGAGCAGCCATCTAGTTTGCAGGGCGGAAAATTGAGAGAGTATGTGACATTTTCACCTTTTTAGTATTTTTCTTGCTTTTAGTTAAGTGGTGGAATATATATTTGGCTCAGCAGGGCACCTTTTTTTTTTCCACTGCATCCCCCCCCCCCCTCCAAGTTTTCTTAATTATTCTTGTTTGGTAGCCATGGAGTTTGGGTTTAGATTCCTTGCGATTGCATTTTGGTCATTAGGTATCAAATGAATGGCTTGAGGTGGCTGGTTTCCCTGTACAACAATCATCTGAATGGAATCCTTGCTGATGAAATGGGACTGGGTAAAACTGTCCAGGTAATCACATTGTTTAACTGAAAAACTTAATATGCTTAGTGGGATTCCATTTTGTTCCTCTTTTCATTAGGGTGTTTTGTTTTTTTGGGGCTACTGTATGATCTATCCAAGAGGAAACATGCCAAGAAGTCACAGAAACTTTCATGCAGTATTTGGTCATGTGAGAAGATCAATACAGGCTCCAATGAAAAAATTAGGTGAAATGGTTGACACTTGACAGTCCATTAAAACAGGTAGAGGAAGAGTGCAAACCAAAGTACATGTTAGGAGAAACCATTGAAAAAGGCCTTTCATTAAATGGTTTTACCGAAAATACCTAGTGGGATAGTATGTCAATGGGTTAATATTTTTTGGTCCATGAACTTTAGCGAGAATCCATTTTTAAGCCCTGGACTCTAAAAAGTCGTCTTTTAGTCCCTGAACTTTGAATTGTGCCTGCTATTTTGCTTTAAGTCCCTCCGTACAATTTTTGCTGATGTGGCAAATGGAGGCCGCTTTGGTGGGTCCACATGTCAATAGATCCATTTGCCAAGGCCGCAAAAATTGCACAGAGGGACTAAAAGCAAACACGATTCAAAGTTCACAGACTAAATAATGACTTTTTCAAGTTTAAGGACTAAAACCGGATTCTCGCTAATGTACTGGGACCAAATACATATTTAATCCTATGTCAATTTTTTAGAGAGCTGGTCATTTTTTTGTGTGGGGGGATCATGATTTTAAGTGCACTTACACATGCTAAAATTTTCTGTCTGATGAAATATCCACGGAACTTTTGTATCCATAAAATCTTAATACCCCTTTTCTTGTAGGTTATTTCTCTAATTTGCTACTTAATGGAAACGAAAAACGATAGGGGACCATTTCTTGTGGTTGTTCCCTCATCAGTTCTACCTGGATGGGAGTCAGAAATCAACTTTTGGGCTCCTGGCATTCATAAAATTGTCTATGCTGGACCACCAGAGGAGCGACGTCGGTTATTCAGGTAAGGGAGATTGAATACTGGATATGAACTCAACCTCATCTGTTTGACACATTGTGTTGCTGTATGGTTCTTATCAGCATTTATCTATTTATTTTGTGTTTTAGGGAAAAGATTGTTCACCAGAAATTCAACGTCCTTTTGACAACATATGAATATCTGATGAACAAGCATGATAGACCAAAGCTCAGCAAAATTCATTGGCACTATATAATAATTGATGAAGGCCACCGCATAAAGAATGCTTCTTGCAAGTTGAATGCTGACTTGAAACTCTATCAGAGCTCTCACAGACTGTTGTTAACTGGAACACCGTTGCAGGTCTCCCCCACTCTTTTAATGAGGCTTTCATTACGTTTTACTTTGGATTTTAGCCTGTATTCATTGAATTGGATTAAAACTGGTTTTGAAACGTATATGTGTGTTTTTTGTTGGATGAAATAGAGAAGGTCGTGCCAGCCCTTGTACTGGCTATTCTTTGTCTTTGATCTTCCTTTTGATCTTATTTCCATGGTATTGGTGTTATGAGTGCTGGTTTTTAATGTTTTACACAGAACAATCTTGAGGAACTGTGGGCGCTGCTGAACTTCTTGTTGCCAAACATATTTAATTCATCAGAGGACTTCTCTCAGTGGTTTAATAAGCCATTTGAGAGTGCTGGAGATAATTCACCTGATGAAGTAAGAATTGGGTAATTTCTATTTGATGTTGAATAGTTCTGATGAGTAACTATTAACCTTTGATTTTCGTATGCTATTTGTTGTTGTGGTTTTTTCGTTTTCTTTAAAATAAGGCTTTACTGTCTGAGGAGGAGAATCTCTTGATCATAAATCGTCTGCATCAAGTTCTGAGGCCGTTCGTTCTTCGAAGACTAAAACACAAGGTTTAACATTACTCTCCTTTTGAGCCCCACCGTGCCACCGCCACTGCCTTTATTTTTGGGATATACTATGGCCCCAGTTCATTCTTATGAGTGAACTTTATGGCATTTGATCTGTATTTTGATTCATATAACAATCAATTGTTCACTCTAATTGCTTCTCTGAAGTATAGTCATGAATATATTGTATCTAATTATTTATTGTATTATGTTTATGACAATTTATGGCTAATTATATATTTATATTTCTTTATTATTTTTTTTTGAGGTCTTAAATTTCTTTTTGCATTCCCTTTCATGCATAATCCAACAAGTTTATCTGTTGAGAGGACTATTGCTTTTGCTAGGTCATACGCACATGTCTGGCATAAGTAGTCTGTTGTTCTGCTCTTGCCTTGTGATATTAAGCACCATCGTAAAACTGTGTTTTAAAATTTGAGTTATCTAAGAGTTCTATTCTAGAGTTTTTATAATTCTCTGATGTTTTGTAGAAATTATATCAGTATCATTAGGGGCTACACAGTACACACACATTGTTAAAATCTCCTATTGGCTAGGAATATGGTTATCAAAGTACTCTTTATAAGACTTGAGCAAGCCTCCAGTCTTCCCTTCTTGAGCTTATCCATGGATAGAATATAGATAGATAGATAGAGAGAGAGAGAGGGGGGGGGGGGAGAGAAGGAGGGAGAAGCTAATGGCTATTATACAGCTCATCTGCCATATCACCCTAATTGTCTGTTCTGTTAAATTTTACTTTGTTATACTGTATGAGGAAAACAATTGGCTTTTATTACTATATCTACTGATATACTGATATTATCTTTGGTTTGGTAGTTATCATAATATCCTCTTGCATTTCAATGTATTATAGGTTGAAAACGAGCTTCCTGAAAAGATTGAGAGACTTGTAAGATGTGAGGCATCAGCATATCAAAAACTTCTGATGAAGAGGGTGGAAGAAAATCTTGGTTCTATTGGCACTACAAAGGTGTCTTTCCTAGTACTTTCTTTCATAGCTGAGTGATTTGTTTCTTGACAGCGGAAATCTTTTCTTTCCCTTTTAAACAAAGTAGCTTCTCTGTATATTATACGTATTTGTATTTATTCTGTGGAGTGGTCATCTGATTGAAAGCATCAAAATTGTTAGGCTCGATCGGTACACAACTCTGTCATGGAGCTCCGTAATATATGCAATCATCCATATCTCAGTCAGCTTCATGTGGAGGAGGTATATTCTTATCTATGCCATTTGTCTAAGATTAGTCTATCATGTGACAGTTGAATTATGATTTGTACAGCATTACAGCAATAGACTCATATTTTGAGACTTAAAAGGTTGCACACAAACAATAATCCTTGAATTCTTAACGTTGAACTTAGAGATTTAAGAACACCTGGTTTTTCCTTGAAGCGGTTGTTGTTATTATTGAATTATAATATAGAGAGAGGGAGAAAGATAAGAGAGCATACAATATTGTATTGATGGTGATTAAGATGTTACAAGGTGACACTGTGATTGTTGTGATTCATGACAATGCACTATCCTTATTTATAGGAAGAATTCTAAGTAAATAATGAAATACGGAAACTAATCCTAGGAGATTCTAAGAGATATTGATATAATAAAGAAATTAATCCTAGAGGATTGTCTAACGATATGAAAAGATATTTTAAGATTTTCTTATATTTTTATCAGCGGTATTTCCAATTTCATTTTCTAAACACTTTTCAGACAAGACCGGCCAAAAATAAAATCCTATACATTGTTGTTTTGAAATTGGTCCTCAAGCAAGGTTTGTGTTTAGTTTCTGAATGATTCAGCCAGAAAGTAACAAAACTCTTCCTGTACGCCATAAATATTTTTTTTTCCTTAATTTTAATCTCTCTTAAGTAGGTTTTACTTTTTTTTTTTTTGACTTTCTGCAAGAGGTCGAGTGTGACTTTCTCCCTTTTTAGGTGGATAACTTTATACCCAAGCATTATCTGCCGCCGATTGTCAGACTTTGTGGGAAGCTTGAGATGTTGGACCGTATATTACCTAAGTTGAAGGCTGCAGATCATCGGGTATGAAATCCTATATAACTGTTGCTGTATCAGTGCGCTTATTTCATTTTAGTATTTTTATTTTCATTAATAGTCATGACCTTGAGAGATGATACCTAGTCCTGGTTAAACTTTTTGCTCATGCTTCTTTTTGTTGAGATTCTATTGAGACCATCTGGTTAGTTGCCCTGTTAGATGCTGAGTGAGTTTGACATTTTCTTTTTCCTTGGCTTGGAACTGTACTAATTCTTTGTCTATTGATTACCTTCTTTTCCTATCTATGGGTTATTCTTGGAAAAATGTCTGATACAACGCTGTCAATGCTTTTACAGGTTCTTTTATTTTCAACAATGACTAGGCTTCTTGATGTCATGGAGGACTACTTAACCCTAAAACAGCATCGGTACCTTCGATTGGACGGGCATACTTCGGGTGGTGATCGTGGTGCCCTAATTGAACTGTTTAACCAACCTGATTCTCCATATTTTATTTTCTTGCTCAGGTAATTCTAATGTTTACTAAACTGTGGGTGTGGCTGTGAAGGGTGAAATAATTGAATAAAACAGTAATTGGAGAGGAGAAAGAGAAATTATTCCATTTGTTTCCAGGAAATTTAGATAACTTCCCTTGTTAGCATCTGTTTAAATCTTCCTTTGGAAAATTGGGACATGGAGGTTCAAACCGGAATCTTTTTTTTCTTTTTCTTTCTTTTTTCTTTTTTTTTTTTGGAAAAAAAAGGTTCAGGTTTGACGATATTTTGTTTTTTATTTTTCAAGCAACTTAGTCATTTCAGGACTTGAGTATTATTTTGCAACTTGTTTTATGCTCGTGCTGTCATGCACGGTTGTACATGCGTCAGTGTACAGAATCACTCTGTTTGGGTGCATTATGAACTGCCCTAATGTGTGTTGGTCAGGCAGTTACAAATTTGTGGATCTCACTTGTGAGTTTGTAACTTCTGTGCTGAGTCGGCAGAATAGTTAGCTTATAACTACTGCCAAGTAGTTCAACTCTGAGGTTGATTCTGTCTTCTATAAATACAATGACGTCTCTCTGTAACACCATGAATCACTTTACAGAAATAATCTTAATATTGTACTCAAATTCTCTCTGCAACTCTGCATTTTCTTACTCTCCTTTTCTTTCTTGTTCTCAGTTTCTGGCAACAAATATTCATACTTTTCTAATATTAACTTTTAAGACCAAGTCAATATTGATGGACACAATGCTTCATTTGGATGTTTGCAAGACTGCCATGCTGAGATATTAATTGAAAATTGTCTGACTTAATGGTAATCAAATTGAATGTTATCTGACTAAATGATTACCTGAAAACTAATGAAAATAGGAGTTGAAGAATATAGAACTTAGAGAATGAAGTGTGCATTGCGCTTCTGAATCTAAAATCTGTAAAGAATCTTACTTGAAATCCATTTTAGTCTCTAATAGTATCGAATCATTAAGTTGCATGTTCAAGGGAAACAGAATGTGTTTCAATGAACATATTCCTATAGGTGGTAATTAATATGATGGATGGTGATTGCAATTGATCTCCAGCGGTAATGGCACTGTGATGTAATCCTTTCAAATATCTGTATGTCTGTTATACTTCTAAATATTGTTTGATTGAAGGCACAAGCTGTGTTGAGTTGGAAACGTTTGGATTAAGTTTTCTTCCTAAAGCTGGAAACTTTATAAAGAATATTTGCATGTATATTTATTTTATTTTTACTTGGAGACAGTTCTGAAACCTGTTTTTCATAATTATTTTCCATGTTCTGTTTTATGATTTTAAGATATAATCTTAAGCTCATTAGTCATCACAAATCTCGCCTAATTCTGCTAAATTCTTGGTCATCATTTTATAAACCGTTGCTGACTTTTGTCTGTTTGTATAACTGATAAGCATTCGAGCTGGTGGTGTTGGAGTGAATCTTCAAGCTGCTGACACTGTGATCATTTTTGACACAGACTGGAATCCACAGGCAATGACATTTATTTTCTAGGCAATGTTTTTGCTTTTGTTGCCGATTATTTATGATCTCTCTATCTGCTGTTCTGTTTTCAGGTTGATCTGCAAGCCCAGGCTAGGGCTCATAGAATTGGTCAGAAGAGGGATGTTCTAGTTCTCCGCTTTGAAACAGTTAATACTTTTTCCTGTGACTAGTGGGTTGGCATCAGTTGTGGTTAGAATTTTGAATATACTTGCTACTGTTTTAGACTTTAAAAAATAAAGGTCCACAATATTATATCAATGCATTTGAGGTGGTAAATATCCTTTAAAATGCTTATGCATTTGATATGACTTCTATCTAAGATTTGTATCATTGCATGTACAACCGACTCTGCTGTCTTTTCCTTTGGGGTTTCTTTTGAATCTGATCACTTTGCTTATGGGCAACTGGAGTTTTTAGTGAGGTAGATAATTGAGCTGTATTTTGAGTGGGAAGGAAACACATATGCTGCATTTGGGTGGCTGTGGGTTGCTGGAATGATATGATTTATTTGCAGCATTATGAAGACAAAATAGATACAGAGATATTTATCAACTTAAACATATTTGGATTGAATTAAAATTTAATGGCATCTGATGAACTAATTCAAGAAGAATACCTTATTTTGTGTGTTACTGCTATAATTACATTTCAAATGTAGTGCAATAGTCATGTTTGCTAAAGTATCTTATTCTGCCAACAATGTAAAAGGTTCAAACTGTTGAAGAACAAGTCAGGGCAGCAGCTGAGCACAAACTGGGTGTTGCTAATCAGAGTATTACTGCTGGTTTTTTTGACAATAATACAAGGTTGGCTTGATGTATTTCATTTTTAGTTCATCCCAAGGATGATTTTGTCAGATCTGAATTTCCTTTTGCCTATGTCAATTGCAGTGCTGAAGATCGAAGAGAATACTTGGAATCTCTCCTACGTGAGTCTAAGAAGGAGGAAGCTGCACCTGTTTTGGATGATGATGCTCTAAATGATCTTTTAGCCCGCAGGTAGAATTTTCGAATGCTTTACTATCTCTATTTTCAGCTTAATCTGTCTGGTTTTTTCTGATGGCAAAATGGGTTGTAAGATTTATTCTACTATTATATTATATATGTCAAATGGGTCAAATTGAGAATGACAACTTGTTGTATGTACTGTGTGTGATTGGAAATTGTGTAAATTTGTGTATATGGCTCTTTACTATCTCTGTTATCTGATCGAATTCTATGGTTCCTGATGTTTTATTGTCATCTTAGCATTCTATTTTATCTTTCTTTGCTGAGTCAAATCTCTTATTATTGTGTTGTTACTTGTTACTCATTGTCTTTATGCAAGCATGATAGTGGTAGCAGTTAACTGCATTGTGCTATTATAGGGTCTATTAGTATTATACAACTGCTGTTATTCTGTGACTTCCTTTGAAGTTTTGTTATGCCCCATCTATTGGTATGTTTGTAGATTTTCTTCACCACTAACTGCCCATTTCACACCATAAACCTTTTTTTTTTCTGTTTGTAAAAGTTTTCTGGGAAGCCAAATTAGAGCTTTTCAAAATCTTATACCAACAGCTTCTATACTGGCATCAAAATAGTTCTGTAGCTACCATATCAATCGGTTTTTCCCCCGTCTTACGTCTTTTCACCCTGACTGTGTCATAGAGTAAGAAGTGAGAAGAAATTTTGAAAGATTGGTTTTCTTTGTTGGTAGTGAAACAGAGTTAGATGTGTTCGAGGCTGTTGATCGAAAAAGGCGGGAAGATGAGATGGTATGCTATTGAGTATTTTCTTGAGATTCTTTTTCCCGCATAACTGTACCTTATATTTTCCATTTATGTGATGGATAATCAATGAACCTCTGAAAAACAATACCAGTCTACATGGAAGAAATTGGTACTTGGTCAGGCACCCGATGGTTCTGAGCTTATTCCTCCTCTTCCTTCACGTCTTGTGACTGACGAAGACTTGAAACAATTTTACGAAGCAATGAAGATATCTGATGTACCAAAGGGTGATGTAGTATCCAACGGAGTAAAACGAAAGAGTGGAAACATTGGTGGCCTTGATACTCAACAATATGGCAGGGGAAAACGTTCAAGAGAGGTTTGTCTATATGTTTTGTTCTTTTGGGCTGTTCATGTGCACCATACTTTGCTATTTTACGAGCATTATTTACTTGAATATAGCTAAAGATTTTTTCTGAGTTTTCCTATGGAGATTCTGGTTGTATTTACATTGAGTAAAATACTTGACCCCTTGCTAACTTTTCTAGTGAAAATCTAGTTTAAATTTACAGATATGCAACCTTGTTTATGCATGTCTAATGTCTTATCTCTTTCTACATGCTTCTTTCTAGGTGCGTTCCTATGAAGAGCAATGGACAGAGGAGGAGTTTGAGAAGATGTGTCAGGCTGAATCTCCCGAATCACTCAAATTAAAAGAAAAGACAGAGATCATTAACCCAACAAATACTTCCAGCTCTGCTGTGTCTACTTCGATCACAGAGCCTGCAGCTGTGCCTGCAGTGGCTTCTGTGTTGTCATCTGCTGGGAGTTTGCCAGTACAGCAAATTAAAGATATAACACCACCTGCTAAACGTGGACGTGGAAGGCCAAGAAGAATAACTTCTGATAAGTCACCAGCTGCAGTGGTCCCTCTAGCAATTTCTGGAACTGTTAAAGTGGACACGCAGTTGCAGAAAGGAACTTTGTCTGGATGTTTAACTTCGCCGCCTCCTGCATCTATAGCTCATTCTTCCAAAGTCACCAGTGTGAGTGGACCTTTGCCACAGTCTGATTCTGGGGTTGCTCCTAACTCACATCCTTCCATTTCTATGCCCATTGCTACTACCATTTCTCAGTCAGATGCTACGTCTGTTTCTGCACCTTTACAAGCAGTAGGACAAGGGCAGAAAACCCAAAGTGGAGGGGAAGTAACTAGACCTAGAGGGAAGAGGCAGGTTGTATTGTCACTTCCTATTCCTGGTGGTTCCGTATGTGTTGATATGAAGGTGAATGAGCAACTGGATCATAAGTCCATGAATCTATCTGCAGAGCAAGCTATCTTCATGATTGAAACTGTTCCCAGCGTTGCTACAATACACCATCCAACTACCACATCGGGTTCTGCTTCTTTAAGCAATGGAAAAGATAATGCTTTGAATTCTGAACAACCCCTTCCTTTGTCCTCTCCTTTGCCTCAAACTACCCCCAATTATCCCTCAGTGCCGGTACAAAATAAGATGCAAAATCAAAAGTTACAAAATGGACCAGGAGCTCCCCGACGCAGAGGAAAGAAACAGGCAATGACATCACCAACTCAGGATGTTTCAGGTAGTCAGGCAATGACATCGCCAATTTTGGATGTTTCAGTTGGTCTGGCAATGACATCACCATTGCCTCAAACTTCTGATCTACAAATTTCATCGGGCAGTATATCACATGATAAAGCCACTGATTTAAAAAGCTTGCGAGAAAATTATGTTCAAGAATCAAAACATGTTATCCAGGATCAGGCATCACATAACTCTGGTGATCTGGATTTAAAGTCAGCCAGACGATCAAATGATTTAGCCAAGCAGTCTGTCTTGCCATCACCAACTCAAGATAATACTACTGAATCTCCCGGTGAGTATATTGTGAATTGCAGTATTAGAATGCTTAGATTCAACTGTTTGTAGGATTTGGAATGGCCTAGCATAGTAGCATGTGAACTGAAGTTCTTTTCTTTTCTTTTCTTTTCTTTTTGCAGGGCCAGGAATAGAGAAGATTCAGAATTCTGATGTGCATGCTTCTTCTGACACTTCATCCAAAACTACGATTCTTCAGAATTCAGGGAATGGAAATTTCTCAGTTTCAACGCTACCTGTTACTGAGGTGACAAAGGACCAAGTTTCAGAGGCCAAAACTAGTCACTCTGTTGAAGCTTCAAAAGTTGTCTCTTCTGTTGGGTCAACAATCAATTCCTTGCCTTGTAGTGCAGCTGTTGGTGAGCCTATAGAACCTATGGTTGCCAAGGTTGATCCAAAAGACCCATCTTGCATTGTTAATCCTTCCACATTAGGTTCTGTATCTACTTATCCTTGCCCATCTGAATCCGTGCCAGTCAAAAGGCGAGGTCGTAATGCTCAAAATAGAGTAGATCCACCCCAGCGTAGGGGAAGAAAACCAGCTGTGGCATCACCTATTGTTCCTGATAACCTTGCTAGTCAGGATCCTAAATTAAGTCGTCATTTGCAGAATTCATCAGTGGATTCGTTGCTTGGTAAAGACACTGTAGATGTTTCTCAAGCTCAAGCGTTCCAGATCCTTTTGCCCAGTGGATTAGCTACCCACGATTCAAAAAGAAGAGAGGGAGCCACCAATTCTGCCCAAAATAAGCAGCAGAAAGGTGTGTCAACAAGGATTGATGGTGCACCTGTATCCTCAGATAAGGTTGCTACTTTTGGTCAATTGCAAAATGTCAATGATGTGGCTCGTGTGATGAAGGAAGTTTTCTCTGGAACTTGCTCTCCAAAGCCTAAATCACTTGATTCTGTTGGTTGTGAAGATAAGAACACATCTTTTGTTATCTCAAAAACTAAGGCTGATGTGGATACTTTCAATAGCCAGTGTCAGGAGGATAAAGCAGGTTCTGATATACCAATTACAGTGAACATGCATGGAAAACAATCATGCGAAGAATCTAGTAATTGGAATCTGAAAGACATGCAAAATTCTACAAAAATGGATGCCTCTGATAAATTGTGTTTGCAGGATAGCACAGCCTCTCCTCTACCAACTGCTGGAGCAGAATGTCTAACTTCAAACCTTGTAGTGAATAATCATGAAAAACAATCAGGGGAAGCATCCAGTGTGGAGGGTCAAGCAAATTCAGATATGCCAATTATTGGAGCAATGGATGCCTCCAACATCCAGTGTGAGCAGGATATAGTGGTTTCAGATACACCATATACTGGAGCAGCTTGTCTAACCCCGAATTTTGAAGTGAAAAGGCATGAAGAACAACAACCAGAGGAAGCATCCAATATTCAGAGTCCGGTGGGTAAAGCAAGGTCTGATATACCAACTGCTGGAGTACTGGATGCCTCAAATTATCATTGTTTGGAGGATAAGGGAAATTCTGATAGACCTACTACTGGAGCAGCATGTCTAACTTCAGTTTTGGCAGTGAGAAGGCATGAAGAACAATCCGAGGAAGATTCCAATATTCAGAATCTGGAAGGTAAAGCAAGTTCAGACATGCCATCTACTGGAGCAGTGAATGCCTCCATCATCCAGGGTTTGGGGGATGAAGCAGGTTCTGATATGACAAATACAGTAGACACATATCAAAATGTGGGAGATCAAACACAAGTAACTCCATCTTGTCCTGCAACACTGACTGATTTAAGAGTATTGATAGTTTATAATATTGCTAAAAACATGCTGAAATTAATTCTAGCATTGAAGCTGATTGTTCTTTGCAAACTCCTGTTTTGCAGGCGCCTGAGAGTCAGAATATATTTGGAGATTATTATCAAAATGCAGGGTCTGATAGCTTAGTGTTGCAACAACTTTCTGGCTCAGAAGCTGTAGTGAATGATTCTCAGATTGGTCACCTTGTAGAGGGAACTATATCTGAAACTGCAGTTCTGCCCCCATCTTCCTCTGCAAAAGAAGAAAATAATGACTCATCTAAAACATGCCTAATTAGCAGTTCAGAATCTCTGGAGGTGTTAATGGAGAAGGACATGAATAATAGCTCTGAATTCTTGGAGGAAACCAAAGTAGCTAAAGTGGAAACTGCTGTTCAAATGGATTCATCTGTGGAGGGTGAGCTGTCATTGGAAAAAGGAAAAAGCTCCGAAGTTGATATTAGTGATCAATTGGAAGCATCTGGGGTTGTCCGGGTCAATACAGAAAGACTTCTGCTAGCACCAGGGATACCAAAAGAAGAGGAGAGTTGTAGGGATGCCACGGAGGTAAGCCATCTTGCACTTATTAGTACATCTTTTAAATCTTTTACTTCAATACTCCCTTAAAATTCATGAATTTATTTTCAGGCTCACTCTACAAATCCAGTACTGCATCAGGAATCACTTATTTCAGAAGCTGAGATGGGTAATCAAAGCGATTCACAGGTCGGTTCCCCTTTTAGACTCTACCTAAACGTTTGATTTACAGGTCACTAGATTCGATTTATTTCTGAAGTAAAGTAAGAGCAATGTATGTATTTTTCTATTTAAAATTGGACTGCACCAGCGTAAGAACCCATGTCCAAGTGGAAGGTAATGCAAATTGAATATGAGCTGCTGTTTATGTATGTACACCCATTCTTGCATCTAATACATTATATTTGAAATTAATACGTTAAGACAAATGGGAAGTGATTTTATACATATATATGTGGCATTTGTTATTTGATCTACATAATAGCGATATATGCAATCTTTCTTTTCTAGTGATTTATGATTAATTCTATGTGCATATCAGGTTGGTGGGATATGTGTAACATCTGAGGGGGGAAATGACTTGATCTTGTCTGATAAGGGTCAGCTAGGAGACTTTGAAGCACAGGGTGAATCAAAAGTATTAGCTGATATGGAGAATGAAGCAGATATTGTTGAGAGCTGTCCAGCTAAAATGGTAAATGTATCACAAATCCCTAGTTCCTCCGCATTGAGGAACAAGGTAGAGATAAGCAGTGAAATTCCGCCTGGCATCACAGAAAAAATGCAGGTTTCAGAGGACTCCAAAGCTATCATAGTTGAAGAGATGGGTGTAACTAAAGGTAGTTCAGCTGTGCCAGAAACAGAAACAGCATCGATTGATAGAGTTCCACTTCCATGCTCTTCAGCAGAATTAGTTGAATGTGTGGAGAACTTGTCAGAGAAGGATTCAGTTGTTAAATTTCTAGAGAAACATGATGCTAGAGAATCTGAAGTTGTTTTAGACAATGAGATGGGTGTTACTAAGGGTAGTTCAGCTGTGCCTGAAGCGGCATCAGTTGATGTAGTTCCACTTACATGCTCTTCAGCAGCATTGGTTAAACCTGTGGAGAGCTTGTCTGAGAAGGATGCAATTGATGCTAAAGAATCTGAAGCTGGTATTACTAACCAAGGTAACCAAATTTTGCTAGAAAATGCATCGAGAGATGTGGAACAATCCTCTCCTTCAACTGCAGAGGATAAAGCTGTTATAGCTGATCCGATGGGTGTTACTAAGGGTAGTTATGCTCTTACAGAAGCAGAAACAGCATCAATTGATGGAGTTCCACTTCCATGCTCTTCAGCAGCATTGGTTGAACGCGTGGAGAGCTTGTCTGAGAAGGATTCAAGTGTTATCTCTGTAGTGAAACTTGATGCTAAAGAATCTGAAACTGGTACTACTAACCAGGATAACCAAGTTTTGCAAGAAAATGCACTGACAGATGTGGGGCACTCCCCTCCCTCTGCTGCAGAGGACAGAATTGCTGAGAACTCACCTGAGAAGGATTTAACTGCTTGCTCAGAGACACCACAGGAATCAAAACAATGTGTCCTTGAGGATGGAAGGAACACTATTCAAGACTCTGGGACTGTAAATGAAATGGCCTGTGAAAACATTCAGACCTCTCCAAGTTCTACAGTAGTCGTGAGTAAAGATGTACAGAGCTTGTCTGCGAAAGAGCCAGTGCAGAATTCAGTTGCAGGAGAAGCCGATGAGCTTGAAACTAACAATTGAAATTTATCGGTGTATATAATTATTAGAGTGAGTGATTTTTTTTCGTACATTTTACCTTGTAATTTCCTGTTGCATTCAACAGGTTCTCATTTAACTTGATGTTGGAATCTGATTACTTGATTCATCTCAAATTATCTGTTATTTGTTGAAATGATTCAACGTCTACTCAGAAGGATTCTTGCGGGCTGTGATAAATATCTGTTTCAAACAGAAGCAGTATACAGCACACATACGGGTGGCACTTTGCGCACCACTACCTTTTCTTTGCACACCACTCAATTTTTATTTATTTATTTTTATTTTTTTTCCGGAACTTATGTTTCGTTTTTGTACTAAACCCTGTACAACGTGAATCCATACGGAACGGAACTTTTGTATCATACGGAACATAAGTACCATTTTTCACTTTTCATCGAGAACAAATCTGAGCTCTATACTATGTAAATTAATGAAAAGTGAGAAAATAAAACTTATCTTCCGTATCATACGGAACATAAGTTCTGGGCCGCCAGAAATTCAAAAATTTAAAAAAAAAAACAATTTATTTTCCGTTTTTTAAACAAAAAAAGGAACTTGTGTTCTAAGTGAATGAAAAAACGGGACTTATGTTTCGGTAGGAGTCACGTTGTGCAAGGTCATTTTTAGTAAAAAGAACAGAACTCACCTTCCGGGCGAAGGAGAAAAATGAAAAAAAAAATTAATGTGGTGTGCCTGGAAAACCTGGTGATGTGTATAGTGCCACCTCACACATATGTGAATGATTAATCTATACGCATTAAATAAAATAATGTTAACGCATTATTAAATAAAATACATAGTTAAATAAAATATAGCAGCCACTTTGTGCACCACACACGATATTCTATGCGGACAACACGAAACACTTTTTTTAAAAAAAAAAGTTAACCTTCCCTCGGAACTTACTTGAGTTTCAAGGAGGATTTTTTTCATCACAGATCCAAGGGCAAAGCAGGGATGCCACTAGCATAATGAAAGAAAGTATTCAAACTTCAAAGAAATAGCCGACTAGCCGTTGGACACGTCGGATACTCTTAATTCCTTCCATAATTTTTTTACTTTTATATTTTGAACTCTTTTATCAATAAAGATGGAAATATTGCATTGATTAGAGAACGATAACGGTTTATTATGAATGTAGTTATTTGTGCTAACTTTTAAAGCACTGATTTTCATTAAAGATTTTGTTTTGGTATTTAATTTTATGACGTTTTTACGTCTTGTTTACTACGTGTTGTGTTTTTAAAATTTGTCATGTTCATGTATTATTATCATTTTATTATGTAATTATTCTCATGATTTATGCATGTTTTCTAGAGTCTAAAGTACGCATTGTGGTCAAAATTGTAATCTTACTTAATAGATTGAACAATTTTATAGTTTTGAAATTCAAATCTGAATTCAATTGGAAACTTAAATCCGATTTCGTCTAAAGATTAAAATCTGGTTAGAGGAAAAAATTCGAAAAAAAATATATATGCGTGTGGTGTGTTCTGAAACTAATATGGTGACAATAATGCCACTCTCAAAGCACTACTTACAAGACTTACAAGGTAAAACCGAGATCTTAAGATTTCCAGATTATTACGGTTATTTGAGTAGTAGATACCATCAAATAAACTATAACTGATTTAATGAACCATTCACAATTTCATAGTATAAAATAGTTCATACTTACATATGCATAGCTTAGTGCATGTTTGGTAAAATGTTGGTGGTGTTGAGAATTGATTTTGAAGCATCAGAATTGATTTTAGATAGTTAATTTGTTGTTTGGTTATGAGTTTTGAAAAAACTAAAATTGATTTTGGGTTGTCAAAATTGTTTTTGGCAAAAACAAGGTGAGTCTTACTTTTACGTTAGGTTGAAAATTTTACAATGTATTCTTATTCTAAACTTGTTTTTAACTAAAAATTTCTCAAACGTATATCTCGTTACCTTAAAATCAATTTTACACAAAATTAATTCTTCAAAATGATGTTAATCTAAAATCAATTTTATTACCTTTAAACCAAACACACACTTAATCTTTAAGACAAGCATAAAACTACCGGCAGGATCAACCAGGTAGCATCATTAATGATAATGCCCATAGTACTAGCTGTAGTCAAAACATGTATTAATTTTAGGTAGAGTTCAATGAGAACAAATATTCATTTTATTATCATTATAGTATTGAAAAGGTTAAAAAGTATTAGATATATTAAAAAGATTAAAAATTTATTTTATAATCATTATAATATAAGATATATTACAATTTAAAAACTAAAAAAAAAGATTGTTGGAAAAAATCTGTATAAAAATATTAAATATTTTTATTAAATAAATGATATTAATAAAGCTAATAAAATGTTTTGAAATACAAATTATTGAAATATTTTTTTATTAATTTTTAAAATGTTTAATGTTAAACAATTATTTATTTATAAATTTTATTAAATATAAGGATTCAAACAAAACAAGTTAAAAAATAGATATTAACTTTTGTATGAAAATCCAAACAGAAGTTAATATTTATTTCAAACAAAACTAATTAAGTTACAAAATAGAGATTAATTCTTGAGAGAGGGATAAAATTGAAAAAAAATAGAACGTGTGATAAACAAAGAAGTGTGTGTGGTGGACAAAGTAGCTACCCAAATATAAGGACCCTTTATTTTTTCAATTGAATCCTTATATTTATTTATAAATTTTAGTTTCGTCTTTTTTTTTCAAGTATTAAAAGATAAAATTAAAACCTTAGACTAACTAAAAAAAAGGATAAAATTGAGATTATAAATAAACATAAAAATCAAAATGATAGGACTAGATTAGGATTTTTAAGAAACATAAACATAAAAGACCAATTATATTTTTTTTGGAAACCATAAAAGACCCATTATATATTACTATATTTTAGTCTAAAAAAACTCACTCTGTAGACTTCGACAACAAAATGAAAGGGTAAAACTGCCAAAAAAAAGTTGAAAAAAATACGAAAGAAACGTGAAAACATCGAGCCTTAGCGCCGGCCCTAGCACGAAATCTGAAACCTTGAAGGAGGAAGAAAGAAGGCGAACAAGGGTGGAAGAGATCAGAAAGACGAATCGCAAGGCATCCACGGAGAGAAAACCCAGAGAAGTTTTCGAACCGGGTTGCGAGAAAAATCCGACCCGTATGACCTTCCAGCAAACTCGAATTGATTCCACGATCTCTGAGTTCGTGTTTTTGAATATAATTTAATACTAGGTAACATTTTATGATACGTGTTTCAATTGTTGTTAAAATCACGAGTCAACTTGTGTCTGTTTGGATTGTAGGGTTCTAGGGCTAGCTAAAGGTTTTATTTCTTTCTTCTCTACTGCAACTAGGACTGGCTGTGAAGGCTGAACCTCATTTTTCCTTTTCATTTTTCTTCAAGCCTACAAATTGGGTTTTTTCTCGGGCCAGCATTGAAAATATATTTGGACTTTCTGCTTCTTTTTTTTTAGTTATAATTATAATTAATTTAAAATAAAATGTGACACCTATATCTGGAATCTTTCTTGAATTTTAAGTTACAATTACACAAATTATGTGTTCCCCTTCCTTTTCCAATCTTAGATAGGATCTCTATTTTTATTACCTTGTAAGTTAGAGCTTATTTATAGTTATTTGTGTTACTTACACTTTGCCTATCAAGAGAGAATGATGGCAGTGGGAAATTGAGAATCAAACTTAAGCATTTCAAGCAAATTATTTGAATTCATACTAACTGAACCAACCCAAATTGGTGGAAGCATTTTTCACCTTTTTTTCTTAAGACTTCTACTGTTTTTATGTACTCTACGTAGTGGTGCTTGGGTTTCTTGACCCCAAAATAAGTAAAGTGTCGAGTAAAAAGAGGAGGTGAATAATAGGAAGGCAGCACCTCATCTTGACAATACTTCCTTTCTGTAGATAATATGCTTGTTTTGTGTCGGATGAATCGACGCACAGACAATTTACAATGATTTACAAACCGTGTCAGCATTTCTATTGTGATTGCAATGCTATTGTCCTAATGAATTGAAAGTTCTCACCCATCAACTGGTGCATTACTTTTTATGTTTGGAAATCTGCTTGTGATATTAACTTAAATTTTTTTTGTTGGTTGTTATGGGTCTAATACTTGAGTCATGCAAAATATGCAGGGTCAATCTGAATGTGAGGCCTGCAATATTTTGGGGACTGGTGAGGTGTTGGAAGAGTTATCTGCTATTCACATTTTAATGTTGGTCAGTTTGTTCGCAGAGCACTTTTAAAGCTATAAATCAGATGTGGCTTGTTTTTCAGTTTGTTTAGCTATAGCTCTCCCTGTCCCTGTCAGTATCTGAAATTTGGAATTTTGATGGAGTGTAATAAGGAAGAGGCCTTAAGGGCCAAGGAAATTGCTGAAAAGAAGCTGGAAAACAAGGATTTCACAGAGGCTCGTAAATTTGCCCTTAAGGCTCAGAAGCTATTTCCTGAGCTGGAGAATATCACTCAATTGCTTGTTGTTTGTGATGTGCATTGTGCTGCTGAGCAGAGACTGTCTGGTAACGTGACAGACTGGTATAAAATTCTTCAAATTGAGCGCGCAGCTAATGATACAACAATTAAGAAGCAATACAGGAAGTTTGCCCTTCAACTTCATCCTGACAAAAACAAGTTTTCCGGTGCAGAAGCTGCGTTCAAGCTGATTGGGGAAGCTCAAAGAGTTCTTTTGGATAGAGATAAGCGCAGCTCGTTCGACTTGAGCTTGCGCAGTGCTTCAATGTACAAATCTGCTATGCCATCTCATCATCAGCAGATGGTTCACATGAATTTTAATTCTAGGATGCAAACCAATATTAGGCCCAATTTTCCTGACTTCAATCCTCTGCAGCAGCAACAGTCTAGGCAGCCATCTCAACAGGGGCTTAATGGTGGCCGTCCTACCTTTTGGACTGCTTGCACATTTTGTTCTGTTAGATATGAGTATTGCAGGGAAGTTTTAAATAGATCTCTTCGCTGTCAAACTTGCAATCGTCCCTTCATTGCATATGAGGTGGGCATGCAAGGTACAACTTCGGCAACTAATTCAAGTCAGCAAGCTTTTGGCCAGCCGAACTATAATCTCAATCGAAGTGCTTCCAACGTTGGTGTTGGATCTCAAAGTAATCCGCATACTCACAGGGCCAGCACAGAATCTAATCAGAAAAAACGCCCTACTTCTGATGTCCCTGTAAAGCCAAATGGAAAGAGAAGGAGAAAGCGGGCCACAGAATCTAGTGAAAGTTCTGAATCTATAGGAAGCACTGACTCTGAAGATGATATACTAACTGAAAATGGTGATTTCACTGATGTTTCTACATGTAGAGAAGAGCATCCACGTAGATCTACACGCCAAAAGCATCAGGTTTCCTACAAGGAGAATGTAAGTGATGATGACGATGAAGATGACTTATTTCAACCTGTAAATGGGGATAAGAGGGGTGAATCACCCCGAGGTGCTGATAAAAATCATGTGGAGACAGGTAAACTCAATCATCAGAATGGTTTGGCGACTGATCTGAAAGGTGATCAGAAAAAGGTGGACTTTTTTCTTGAAGAGAGCTTACAGAATGTAAATGAGGAAACTAGAGAGGTGAGAGGTAAAGAAGCACTTGGAAGCACAATGATAGATGAAGCTTCAGAGCATTCAACATCGAAATCAACAAATCCAGATGTTCTTGTTTATCCTGACCCAGAGTTCAACGACTTTGATAAGGACAAGAAAGAAGAGTCTTTTGCTGCTGGCCAGATTTGGGCTATTTATGATAATACAGATGGCATGCCTAGATTCTATGCTTTAATCCGGAAAGTATTCTCTCCTGGATTCAAGTTGCGGATAACATGGTTTGAAGCGGATCCAGAGGATCATGATGAACTCAACTGGTTTAATGCGGATTTGCCTGTTGCTTGTGGGAAATATAAACTTGGCAACACTGATACCACTGAAGATCATCTAATGTTCTCTCATCAGATTTTTTGTGAAAAGATTGGCCGCAGTACTTATAAAGTATATCCTAGAAAGGGAGAAACTTGGGCTCTCTTTAAAAATTGGGATTTCAAATGGTATACAGATGCAGAATCTCATCGGCAGTATGATTTTGAATTTGTTGAAATCTTGTCAGATTATGTTGAAGGTGTGGGAGTTGTTGTTGCATACTTGGCCAAGTTGAAAGGTTTTGTGAGTCTCTTCTCTGTGGTGGGAGTTAATAGCTCATTTCAAATTCCGTCAGCGGAGTTATTCAGATTCTCTCACAGGGTTCCATCTTTTAAAATGACTGGTCAAGAAAGAGCAGGTGTGCCTGCAGGATCGTATGAGCTTGACCCTGTATCGTTGCCGACAAATCTCGAAGAGGTTTCTGTTCCTGAAGATTTGGACGTGAAGGCTGCTCACAGTCCAGCTGTTGGGATGAACAGGGGGGCTTCAGATGTGTTGAAATCCATGAGTGCTGAGGGAGATGCATCTACCAGGGTTAATCTGGTAAGAAGCAATACGGCAGAAGAGAACAAGGATCCTGTTGATCACGTTGATGATGGTAGTGCTCCTTCGGCTTCAGCCACAGACGTTTTTGAAATTCCAGATCCCGAGTTCTTCAATTTTGATGCTGGAAAGTCCATTGAAAAGTTTCAAATTGGTCAGGTTTGGGCATTTTACAGCGATGAGGATGGACTGCCAAGATACTATGGTCAGATTAAGAGGGTTAGGACTAGCCCGGATATCGAATTGCAAGTTTCTTTTCTTACTAACTGCTGGTTACCAGAGAGTGTCATCAGATGGGTTGATAAGGATATGCTCATTTCCTGTGGGAGGTTTAAGATTAAAACAGGTGCTCGTCCCTGTGTTTATGACAACACCGCTTCTATTTCACATCTGGTGCACACTAGTGCTGATGGAAAGATCAAGGAACATGAAATTCTTCCAAGGAAAGGTGAAATCTGGGCGTTGTACAGGAAATGGACGACGAATATCAAACGTTCTGATTTGGAAAACTGGGAGTATGATATAGTGCAAGTTGTAGGAGAAAATGATTTGTGGATGGATGTTTTGCTTTTGGAGTTAGTAACGGGTCATAAGTCAATTTTCAAGGGCAAATCAAATGGAGTATCAGCTATGATCATGAGAATACCTAAAAAAGAGTTGCTGAGGTTCTCCCACCAAATCCCTGCTTTCAAACTCACAGAAGAACATGGCAATCTCAGAGGCTTTTGGGAACTGGATCCAGGAGCATTACCATGTCATTATTTTAGCAACCAGTGAAAGGGGCTCAGCAATATTGATAGATCTAATGTAATTTATGTACATCTTTTGAGCCAGGGTGCAAAATTTGCGATACTCCTGGCATTTCTAGACTCTTTCTTTTGGTAAATTAGATAATTAGATAATTAGATAAAAACTACACATTTTGTGTCTTTGTGGTAGTGCAGCTCCTGCATAATTTATGTTGATATGACAGCAATTGAACCCTCAAATATTGTTTCTAGCTGCCTCTTGAGGTTGTGATGGTTCTCTTGATTCTTGGCTGTGTTTTCATCCATTCCAATTTGGGTTGTGTAATGTGTAATGTCGAGGATTAGCATTTCTTATTGAATCAGGTTTAATCAACAACCTTGTAGGCGCACTGAAAATCATGTATGCAAGGTATCTTGCATTGTCTCTTCTGTTATGGAGGGAGCCAAGAGCTATAGTGAATTAGTGATACCTTTGCTTTGATTCCTACTTGTTGGTATTCAGATTTCCCTAACTGGAAGCTCCAACTCTTACACCTTCCAATTTTTAGCCACCAAAAATGTTATTCCAAGTTTGAATAACAACGTAGGACTAAATTTTATGAACGATATGCCGTGATAAGCATACTTTATTAAGCTTAATGATTTATTAGTTTTGATACAACTATAGGTGTTCTTACTTCTTACCATTCAAATGGGATTAATCTCGTTGTGGTTAGTGTTAGCGCTATAAAATTTTGCTTAAGTGAGATTTGAACTAAGCAAGCTATAGGAGTTAATTTATTTAAATAATAATAATAAGATTTATATTTAAGTATTTTTAATAATTTTTAAATTTGTTGAGCTCATAGATACTGTTCACTTCAAAATTGCTCCATGAATTCATGAATACTAAATAAAATTAAAAACGAACGGCTTGATAAGAAAATATAGAAAAACAATTATTCATTTAAAATAAATTAATTGCACCAAGTCCTATCCTTGTTTATAAATCTGTTTTTATGAGGAAAAACATGAGTTAGGTTTTTGAATGACTGAAGTTTAATTTAGTCAAAAAAAAAATATCAACTAAAAGTGTAAGATTGTTGATAAAAAAAAATGCAAGATAAAAACAATTTATTTTGGTCGAAAAAAAACATGAGTTAGGCTTTTGAATGACTGAAGTTTAATTTAGTCAAAAAAAAAAAATCAACTAAAAGTGTAAGATTGTTGATAAAAAAAATGCAAGACAAAAACAATTTATTTTGGTCGGAAAAAAAAAACATTTCATAGCTTGCAATCTCTGGAAAGGGGCCAGCACTATGTACACCACACATATTTTCCCAGCCACCACACGTCCCTATTTTTTTTCCAAATTTGCCCTTCGCTCAGATTTTCAAAATCCGAGCTGACCAAAAAATGGTAAACGGATTTTCAAAATCCGATTGGTGCTAAAATCTCGAATTTTCAAAATCCGAAGCACCCATATTAAGCACCACACATTTCAGAACAGAACACGTTCTTTCACACTCATCTCTCTCATCGCTCTCTCTCTCCATCTCTCTATTGTTGCCGCCGTTGGTGCCACCGTTGCCGCCGTTGTGACCGTCGGTTGCTACATTCATTTCTTCTCTAGATTCTGCTTCGTTTAGGTTAGTAGATGTGTTCCTTCGAATTTTAATTTGAAGCTTGTTAGGTCATGTATAATTGTAGGTTTTATGATGAATTTCTGCAATTTCTGTCATTGTATGTGCTTGATTTGGTTATATATGTTTTTATATGCTTCATAATATAGTTGTTTTACAGTTAAAACGTGGAAAAAAATTTGTGAAAATCCCCTCCGACGATGGCACAAGGACAGGGATGATGAACAGTCCTCGAATTTTCAAAATCCGTGACATATGATCATTTAAAAGACGGATTTTGAAAATCCGGAGAGTTGACGGATTTTGAAAATCCGGAGTGTTGACGGAGTTTTAAAATTCGGAGAGGTTACGAATTTTGAAAATCTGCCAGTAACATGTGAAGATAACGTAGACGGATTTTCAAAATCCGTGGGTTTGGCGGATTTTAAGAATCCGAGTTCTGACATGGGTGCAGAACATTATAATGATACGCAGATTGAAAAATAGAATGAGAGGAGATTATAACTCACCTGATAATGTGTGGAATGCACAGAATACTTGTAAATAATACTTGTAATGTCCTTGCTTATGGGATGAATGGATTAAATTGGAAAGATAGTTTAGGGTTTTCAATAAGGTTGAGAATGAGAATTGGTTTATCAAATAGGAAAAATTTACATACCTAAAGGGGCATTCCGAGAATTAAACTCAGGACCTTTCGCACCCTAAGCGAGAATCATACCACTAGACCAAATGTCCATTTGCTTCCTGTTTCACCATTTAAGAATAAAGTATTAACTAAGATGACTAAGCAATGAAAGGAGCGGTTTTGCGTTCATAATAAAGTACTGTATAAGGAAGTGCAATTTATGATTCGCGCTTTATGACCAGAAACCGCAATATTTTCCCTCCAAAAAATTCAGTGACTCCTTCTTTCTCTCTCTCTCCCTTTTCCGATGCCCTAATTTTGCGTAGGGTTTTTCAGTGATGAGTCCGATGCGCAAAGATGATCGCAGAAACTCCTCACTGCATGCAGATTTTGACTTCGTCGACACTCAGCCATTCGATACCCCTTCACCCTCTTCTGGTCAGTGCACTTCTTTCACTATTCACTTCTTCGATTGGAATCCTGGTCAACTTAGTCTCTTTCTCTAATCGTCTTGTTGCCATTCGCAACTGGATGATTTAGAAAAATTCTTAATTTTCATCAAATTGACATTTTTGGGAATTGTTTAATTTGATGAAATGTTAGGAGGGGAACACGATGTTTGTGGCGATACCGAATGGCAATACTTTGAAGATACTGTGCCTTTGGAAGACGACGACACATTGGTGACTGAAGCGGTGAATCTGGCCGGTGAAACTCAGGTATTGGATATTGGCGGTGAGACCCAGGTGCTGGATGATATTGACACGCAGTTATTTGATGAAGGGTCGGAATCGGATAGAACTCAAGTGTTGGAAAATGTGGACGATGAGGAAGACTGTGGTGAATCCGTGGGTAGAAAGGTGGTTATTGATGAACCTTCTCGTGGGCTTGGTGACAAGACTGGGCTTGTCATTGATCAAGCTCAACGTACCAGTTCTTCTGGTGAGTGGGCCATTTGATCCTTTCACAACTGTTTCCTTTGTTTTTTGGGTTCATTGGGAGCTGCAAGGTCATTTGTATATGTTTGGTTGCTATTGATGTCAGTTGTTCTTGGCATGACTTGTATTTTGTGTCCATAAATTTGGTGATTCCATTAATTGGATTGGTATGAAGGAAATGATATGTGGAGCAAAGCTATTGCAGTTTTTGTGTGATGTTAATACTTAATAGTAATACTGTGTAATTTATTTGCAGTTATGAGATGTTGAAATTGTTAGTACTTAAATAGAAAAAAAAAATGTTTTGTCATGCTGCAGTTTTATTTAGTAATGGTTTGTTAATTCTAAGGCGTTTGCTGATTTTTTTTGGGTTAGCAATTGTAATTGAAAAGCACCATTATAGTGTGGAGACTTTATTTATTTTTACCCCTCTGTTGCATTAGTAAGCATTGGCCAACATGTTGAAGATAAGAAAATAAAAGGCTGCTTATATATTGTGAACTTTGGAATGGCTCAGGCTTTTCATTTGGGAAATGCTTTGTTATTTTTAATCAACTTACTTTTAGAGACTGGAGATAAAATACTGGTTTTGGTGACTGTTTTCAATTAATTTTCTATATCTTTTTCAATTACATTCATTTTCATGGGAAGTGCAATCTATTTGTTCTCTATTTTCATACAGTATTTTGCATCCAACTGTTGTGTGACTCTCTTCACTTTCACAGTAGAACTATACACCATAAAGTATCGTGTAAATGCACTTCATTTCTTTTGATTCCCTTAGTACCATTGATATTTTCTCAGGTTCAGGGCCGCCGCGTTTTACTTATCTCCGTGCAGAATCTTTGAGGGAAGCTGCTCTAGCTACTCGCAATAAAGCTTTGAAACAAACCCAGGATGACACCACTTCTGTCATGGGTATGAGTCAGTCTTTTCAGGAACCTGCAAAGGTTGATGGGGAATCCTTTCCTAGATGTTATGAGAAGGTTATGGAAGTTGCCCACGGATACCAGCAGGATAAACACAGTGCAGAAATTGAGGGATTTAAGGACAAAAGTGTGTGCAAGGTTGATAAGTCAGCAGTGAGAAAACTTTTCAATGATGATTTACCAGTTGAAATAGATGGACCTTCTCTTAGAAGCAATGGTTTTAATGAAGGAGATGACTTGGACAAATTACCTGTCAACCATGGTGAATTTGAAGGGTTAAGCTATGCTAACTCTCAAGAACCTGGAGAATTATCACAGGTCAATGCTCTTGAATTTGTGGATAGGTTTCTCAAAGATAATATCACAGAGTTTGATCAAGAAATCAACTGTGTCAAGAATGTAAAGGAAAAGTCAAAGTCCCTTTCCTGTGTAAATGGGCAACGAACTTTGGCCAAGAGAGTTAATGATAGAGGAAAAGATAAAAAATCTGGAATTTATGACTGGGACGATAGCTGTGAGGATGAAGGTGGGGGAGATATATACCTAAGGAGAAAGGAAGATTTTTTTAAGGGAGAATCTCATATGCCCAGGTCCTTGCCAGGTTTCCACAAGTTAAAAGTACGTAGAGTAAATGATGATAAGGATCATGAAAAGCCCATAAGTATACCTAGTAAAAGAAAGATTGCAGCTCACTCTGATTCAAGACTAGGGATGCAAACATTGAAAGTAAGGGACAATACTATTCGAGAAGCAACAAGACATTTAAGAAGGAATCTCACTAATGAATTGGATGAACAATTAAACACTGATTGCTCTAGAGAAGAGATGGGACCTAATGCTGATGTAGATGCGCGGGGAATGCTGGATGTAGGTTTAGATACTCAAATTGCTGCTGAAGCTATGGAAGCCTTGTGCAATGTGAAGGGCGTTGTTGAAAATGTTGCTGATGATGCCAATCATGTTACTAGAAGTAGTTTAACTGGTAAACTTACTAAACCTTCCACTGCAAAACCAGGGCCAGTTAAGTCAAAGGAACGCTCAGGGCAGTATGGCAGGAAAAAGGAAGTCAATGTGCAAACTCCAGGTTTGTCTAAGAAATGTACTAAAGAAGTCAGACAGTGCAAAAAAGACAATATGACTACAAGATCGAATAGTAAGTTCAGTGCAGAAGGCAATAAGAACTCTGTTGCTAATGAAAGCGGTAGAGTTGTCTTGTCTACAACAATTGAACGAAGAAAGTCAGCAGGAGCTTTGAAAAGACGTCACCTTGATAAGTTAAATAATCCTGATGGAAATGATAGAGGAAGTGGCGGGAGTATAGTCAATGAAGGGCAACTACAGGATGAATTGTGGCATTTTACTCCAATTGCCCGTAGAACTAGAAAATCATTAGCAGTAAGTCATCAGGCATTGGAGAAAATTTGTGCAATTGACCTACAGGCATCTAAAGCATCAGAATCAGATTGTAAATCTACTCCAGGGTCTTCTGATCACTTTGAAGTAGATGATAATTCCAAATTGTGTCAACTTAAGAAATTGGCTCCGCTGGCAAATAATCCTGATGGCAATGATAGAGGCAGTGGAGAGAGTGTAGTCAATGAACGAGAATTACAGGGTGAATTGTGGCATTTTACTCCAGTTGCACGTAGAACTAGAAGATCATTGGCAGTAAACCAGTTAGTATATCCTGATATACCATCCAAAAGTTTTAGGGAAGGGGATACAGGGATTGCTTCCGTTGAGAAAAGTCATGGAATTGACCTACAGGCATCTGGAGCATCAGAATCAGATCCTAAATCTGCTCCAGGGTCTTCTGATCTACTTGAAAAATTGGTTCCACAGACAAGTGCTGTTAGTGTTAGTTGTATCGTTGAAATGGACACACTTGATTGTTCTAGAAGGAGGAGATCTCTAAGGATTAGCAAGTTATCTTATCACAATAAAGGCTCTGAGAAGTTAGTGGAGTCATCTAAACCATCTGCACAACCTGAAGATATTGAGAAATCAACAACTAAGAAGAGAAAGATGAGGACAAATTCTGTTGTCAAATCACAGGTGAATTGCCAAACTCAAGGAGCTTCATATGATGGTTCAGCAATATCTCCTGTCGACCAAAAACATGGAAAATTATCAGATCTAAATTTAGATAAAGCAAATGCAGGTGAGATTCCTATTTCTTGTGATGTTATGAATGAAAAGGATGCAAATCTGAATTCGAATGTAAATAATAATGCAGATGTCCTGTTTTGTACCATTAATTTTGAAATTTTCTTTTCAGATGAATCACCAAGAGAAAGGTGCAGATCATCTGACTTGGCTTCTGCAACCCCAGCTTATTGCAAGACGCCAGTGAATGATGCATCACCTGTTTGTATGGGTGATGGTTATTACAAACAATCACGCAATAGAAACCTTTCAAGATCATGTGTTTTTCATAAGGAGCTCCAAAGAGAACTTCGGAACTTAAATGCCAGTACACCTGAATTACTTACTCCGTCTAAAGATTCAAGGAAGAGGAAGGATATGACTGATGTTCGAATTCTCTACAGCCACCACTTGGATGAAGATATTGTTAAGCATCAAAAGAAGGTATCATCTTATCTTATTCTTTTATAATCTCATCATCAAGTGCAGACATATGGTTGGGTTTTAAGAATTATTTTGTTTCTTGTACTTGTAGATTTTAGCACGGCTTGGAGTTTCTGTAGCATCCTCCATCGTAGAAGCAACACACTTCATTGCTGATCAATTTATACGTACAAGGAATATGTTAGAAGCTATTGCTTCTGGCAAACCAGTGGTCACACACTTGTGGATTGAGAGCTGTGGAGAAGCAAGTTGTTTTATCGATGAGAGAAATTACATATTGAGGGATGCCAAAAAGGAAAAGGAGTTTGGCTTCAGCATGCCAGTGTCACTTGCACGTGCTTCCCGACATCCACTTTTGGAGGTAACTATATATGTGGAACATGTGAACTAAAAGGTTTAAATCTAAACCATTGGATTATGCGTGTGTGGTCATTGGTTGGGATTACAAGTGAGACATATGACTTTTTTAAGTGGCCATGCAACCTTTTTTAGTTTTCTAGTTCTGTCCAGATATGTCTCTCGACCATAAACTATCCTAACTGAATGTGTCTTATATATTGATTTGTATATATGAATTTATGATTATATGGCTTGTCGATCCAGGCCAGTTAGATAAGGCTTAATTGTTGTTATTCATTTGTTTGAATTCTAGTTTCTATTGCAGCGGTGTTGTGTTTTCAGGCCAATGCAATTTAGGCCCCAGGTTAGTTTGTGATTGATGTGACACTTTTTGCTGATGAGTGGCGTTGTGCTGCATCATCTCCAATTCTCCATGTAAACATTAAAACTAAGGGAACCAAAAGTGGACTATAGAACCAGGAGGGAGAAACGGTCAATTAATCCTGTTTTAAATACGTGCATGCATTTCCTGCCTGTTGCTTCTGATAAATTATCATAATTTATTGCAGGGCCGAAGAGTATTGATCACCCCAAATACTAAACCTAGTAAAGAGGTTATTTCAAGATTAGTGAATGCAGTTCAGGGCCAGGTATGTGTCTTTGTCCGTGTATATTACTCAACTATGCTTCTATATGGTTGAAGGAAAGCATGATTTTGGAATTTGGATGGTTCCTTATTTCCATGATTTTCTCTGAACAAATCATTTAATAAGCAAAGAAATTACGTTGATGACATCAATGTTTTTGCTCTATATTATTATTAATCAATATTGTGGTCCATTAATAATTTGTAATCAAGAAATTGGTGGTTGTTTTCCACCCTTCTCTATGCACATGCAATTTAACTTATCTATATTTTGGAAAAAAAATTCCGACCTTATACTTGACCCATGTAAATGTCTTTTTGCTTGTGACTGATTCTCATAGGCTGTGGAGAGAGTCGGCAGATCTGCTTTGAAGGACCATAAAATTCCAGATGATCTACTGATCCTATCTTGTGAAGAAGATTATGACTTTTGTGTGCCTTTTCTGGAAAAGGGTTAGAAACTGTTTCATTTGACTTTAAAAACGTGCTGTCTGCACAAAATTAAGAACGTCATGTTTTGCACCTGCAGGGGCAATGGTATACAGTTCAGAACTGTTATTGAATGGCATAGTTACGCAGAAGCTGGAGTATCAAAGGTTGGATGCTTTTCTTCTTTTCCTCAGTTACTAATGAACTTGAGCCTCTCTCTGTTGGGAGGTATACTCTTATTGGAAACAGATCTAACCCACTGGGTTGGGGGGCTTGCCGTTATTTCTTAAAGCCAACTAGGGCGAAAATTTCTGACCTATTTTTTTTCTTTTTTCAAATGTAATGCCACAAAGTTGCATCCTGTTGATGATGTTTTTGGTTTATTTTTATATAAGATTATTCGAGGTAACATGTTCCTGATATTTTCTTTGGGTTTCAGGTATCTACTTTTTGCGGACCATGTGAAGAAAACCCGTTCCACTATATGGTTGAAAAGAGATGACAGAACATTTACTCCTGTGACTAAGTGTAATTAGTTATTCATTTTTTTCACTTCACTTTTCCCATAATCATTTGCAGCTTAGGTCGTGAAGATATTTTCTAGTTGTGCAAACTCTTCTCCGTGTAATATATTTATGGTGTAGAAATCTTTGAAAGATGTCTTTGCTATATCTTTTCTTCCAGTTAGTTTGCATCTGTGATAATTGTGATGCTCGTAAGAGTACGAAATCCTCATGGTAGCGATGGATCTGGCTTGTGCTTGGGACATGGGTGATTAAATAAGATGTAAAGTGAATCCACAATGCATAATGACCTTTTGCCAACCAATTATAAAATTCTCAAACTAGGAAATGTATAGTCTAACACCGTTGTTTAGCGGATAGAAGATGGATTTGATTATATTTCGTGGAATTACAAAATGTAACTTATAACTAAACATCAAGCAACTAGTGAGACAGCATTTTATAGCTGCGCTGAGGAACCTTCCGAAATATAGCCAATGAAAGATCAAAGTAAAGAGGAAGTTGAACCAGAGCAAAAAATGTTACAGGCAAACAAGTTGCAGCATATATAGGATAAACTGCAAACTTGAGCTCATCTTCAATGATAAAGAAATGCCCTGCACAGAATGAGATCAATACAGATGCTATTGATGTGAAGAGTGAAATCAATCCCAGAAGAAGCTTCCTTGGCAAGTCCACGATGAAATCCTTTTCTTGAAAACGCGACGTGAGTATCGAAAGAAATAAGATAAGGGCTGTTACAGAGGAGCAAAGTGCAACAAGTGATGTTATAGCAAAGAGGTTGAAAGCAGGCTTTCCAATTAATAATGGTACACCAGTGTCTTGATCAGGACCACCTGGTATGGATGTTGAGGTTGTAAATGCAACTGTTGCAACTAGCGCTGCCACCACTGAGCATGATTCTGAGGTTTTAGTGAGCCATTTACTACCTTCTTTTACAAGATGTCCATGTGTAGTAATGAAGATCTGCTTTGCTGTTTCCCCATTCTTATTGTAACGTTCATAGAAATTTGGTGGCATTGAGTGTTTGACGAGCTGAAAAGATCAAACCTTATATCAGTAAAGGCAAGTATAAATCATGTGAAGAGTAAGACTACTTAAACTATCAGTTGTTTTGAAATTTCTACTTCTCTTTTCCACTTAATCTGAGTTCATCCAAAGTATTCTCTGTTACCCATTTTCATTTAGATTGACATAAATTCAACCGTTCAAAACCCTTGTCCCATCAAAACCAATTTTGCAATGAAAGAATCAACAAAGACAAAGATGTGAAACAAAAAGAAGCTTCGGAAAACAAAGACTAAAATGAGATTCAACCAAACCACTATTTGCTCGTGACTGAACGTAGACATGTTTGGTTGCCATTTTTGTTTCCTATTTTCATAAATAATTATGAAACCAACACCATGTTTTTATTTTTATTTTCCCTCTTTCTAGAATGTGTGAGAAATGGAGGATCTTTACCCTGTACCACTTGTATTCCCATTGCATCTGCATTGCAGCACCAGGTACACGCCAAGGTCTATGGCTCCTATAAGTAGCGGCAAGGTGCAATGCACTGTTTCCTTGGTTATCCACTTGACGAAATGCACTCTCCTTTATCGAACTCTTACCATTCAACAGATTGTAAACATGTGGTTGCCTATTCTCTATGGCCAAAAGAACCACATTCTTGTTGTTAGAGTCCACATCATGGATAGAAACAGGGTATGTGTCCAAAATCTTTTCAACCATTTCAGTCATTCCCATCTTTGCTGCTATCAAAATTGGTGACTCCCTAATACTCCTTTTTTGAAATCCTCCTTTTTCCTTATTACCCTTTGTGCTTTCTATGTCCTTATCATCAGGATTCATTCCAGTGTAGTCATACTTGTACAACGAAGCGCGTTGTATCAGTTCATTCATCACTTGATTAGCAAGAATGTGTTTCTGCTTCTTCCTTTGGATTTTTGCTATCCAAGATGCTCCTGTGAAAGTGTCAGATTTAAAGAAGAAAAAGTGAACATATATGTTATTTTTTCCCTAATTATTATTACTAACAGTAAGAAGAGCAATCTAAAACATGGTGATGGACTTACCAACACCTAAGATGATTAGTAAGGCCTTCATTGTAAGGATTAGAAATCTCATTATGACTTCCCAATTGGGAGGGAACCAGTAGTATTTCCTTGCTTTTCTTGCTTGTTCTTGTTCTACATAAATATACATGTTATTAGGAAATGAGTATTAATTCACTATTCAAAACTAAGTACCTAAAGTTCACCACTTTCCATCAGTAACAATCAACATCATAACGCCACTATTAAGTGAAAATGAAAAAATAAAACATGTTTGATCAGCAAAAGATGAAAGGGAATTTATGAATAACAAATACCATCACTTCCAATAATAGATAATATTTTTGGTATAAAAAATGAATGAATATTACCAGTACATTATACTGTTACTATGTCTAGATTAACAAATAAACTCTATTACTCAGTCTATACTAACTAGATTAAATATATCCACAAATTAAAGTGTGGTTAACAAGAGGAAAAGATACCAGATCTTGGCAAGACATTATTCTCTTCATCAACATTTCGTGCAGCTTTTCTATCTTTTCCTATTGCTGTAACAATGTAAAAAGATATTTAAATTAAGCTTGCCAATACTTCATTTACCAGGTGGAAAAAAAAAAAAGCAAGCAAGTAAATGAAACTAGATTTCACTCACTTGTAGCTTTAAGTGCACTCTTCAACATATGTAAGAAGTTCATGCATGTTCCATAGTTCATTGGATAGTCATGAGTTGTTGTGTCTGCTTGATTATAATGTTTCTCATTTGTTTCCTCCTCGAACTCGTCAACAATCGAAACTGGCACAAACAACACTTATGTAGGAAACTGCAAAATTATCATTCATGGTGCATTTTGAATAAAAGATTAACCAAATTCTTGTGTAATAAATAGTACTTGTTATATGAAGTTTTAATAACTCTTTATTATTGAGTTAATTTTGTTTTATTCTCACACTAAATAAGCAGGGCATATAGTTTCTTTAGGAAAATACATGTTATTAATTTCTTTAGGCCCTACAATATTCTTGTTCCTTAGATCCATCCTTGCAGAGTATTCTTATCTTGTCACTTTGAGCAAAGAACCAAATAATTTTAAAAGAATGTAGAAGGAATTATATTATAGTATAATAATCATACAATTGTAGATGATACGATCAAGCAATTCCATCCTTGTGCTGCTTTTGAAACAATTAGCCTTCATTGCAAGAATGTGCAGTGGTGATAACCCTTCCTGGTTCACAGAATTCACAAGGTTCGGGTACAACCTAATTATTTGAAGCGCCAAACCTATCAAATTCATCACAATTAACTCTGAATGAAATGAAAATGCATGTGTGAAAAAAAAATCTAAAATGAGAAAGTAATTAAGAGTGTATATACCGTGATTTGAAGTGAGTTACGTTTAGGAGGTACTTTATTTCAATTTAAGTTCTTATTTTAAGTCACAGTGTGTATACTTCAATTCAAATTAAAATAGTTGGTAAGGGATTAGTATGTAAAAGACTTTTTCACGAAGCAGTATTCACTTTATTGATCTCTATATCTTAAAAGGGGTTAATCATCACGATGAGCAAATATTCTTAATGATTTTTTTTTTTGGTAAATCAACTGTAAATACACTCCTATTTTCTTACTTTACACATTAGTTAATTTAGAGAAGTTAAAGTTGAGAGTGAAGTTCAATTAGCATGTTGTGGAAGAAAGTAAAATGCTTGACATGATTAATATGAAAATTGAGAATGATACTAACCAAAGTATTCACTTGAGATGGTACAATGAAGAATGGTGTCTCCATTGCTTTTCCTTGACAAGGATTCATCATCATCACCATGGCTTTGTTGATGACCATGTAAACAAAAGAAAGCATCTCTCTTGCCATGAAGAGCAGCCAAGAACAATGGCGTCTCTCCTTCCAAATTCCGGCGAGAAATTAGGTTAGGATCTCTTTTGGCCATAATGTTACACATGTCCACATTCCCTAACTCTGCTGCTAGATGCAGGGGAGTGTTTCCCTTTGAGTTTTGCATGTTCAAGATGTTCTTATACACATCTTCCCTTATGTTATCTAAAAGGGTCCCTACAAAGTGTGTTTGACCCAAATACACTGCAATGTGTAAAACTGTGTCTTCTCCTTTTGTAATCTTAGCCTCTAATGCCTTTGGATTCCTCTCATATGCCTCTAAAACTTCCCTCCATTCCCCTCTCATTGCATAGTTGAATAAACTTTCAACCTCAATCTTACCCATTTCATAAGCTAACTATAACTTTTGTTTACTTATAGTTAGTGCATTTATATATATATGCATATGCCATTGAGCATAGCTGTGTTCTTAATTTAATAATTTTATGTGCAGAAAGCTATTCACTTTGCATATTATTCTATGATTTCCATCTTTATTAACTTAATGGGTTGAAGTAAGCATCTAGGGGGCAGCAAGTACTTTATGTAACTATGGAATTTAAATAGTAGGTGGCAAAATTAAATCAGAATGTGCAATGGACAAGGACAAGTAAGGGAGAAGTGGAAAGCATGGTATGCTATGAGGCTGTTAGTATAGATGCCTTTTTTTATAAATATTCTATCTGTATAATATCCAGATCTGATAATGCAAACAGACCACATCTTTTACTAGATTTTGTTTTGCTCTTTATTTCAATGTAAGAAAAGTATCTTCTTGTCCATGAAGGAGACAACATTCCAATTTACCCTAAGCAAGGCTATAAGTTAACTATGCCTAGGTGAATACTAGCCATGTCTTCTGCAGTTCTGCTTTTCCTTTTACCTAATGTAGGAAGTCACATTTTGTAGGCAAAAATATAATTTTAGTCCCTTAACTTTTACTCAAATTCATTTTGGTCCCATAACTTTTTTAAGATTCATTTTAGTCCTTTAACTTTTGTTTTTGGTTCAAAATGGTTTTGTCGTTACTCATATTAGCAATTTAATAGATTTTTTAGAGCCCAAATTATTCTATATAAATGGTTTAAATTATTGTAAATCAACTCTTCAAAATAAATAGATAACATAATGTAATAGCGTTAGTAAAATATCTGTTAAATTAGTAACAAAAGTTAAGATAGGGACCATTTTTGACTAAAAACAAAAGTTGAAGGACTTAAATGAACCTTAAAAAAGTTATCGGACCAAAGCGAGCATTGAGTAAAAGTTAAGGGACTAAAATTATATTTTTGCCTATTTTGTATTATTAAACATTATATTAAACAATTAACTGATAGTCTTTTTTTTTCTTTTTTTTTTTGTTAACATTATATTTATCAAGACATTTTTTTTTTCTTTTGTAAAAATGAAAGGAGTAAACATGAAAAGTGTTTAAGTCTGCCATTGTCAAGTTTTTATAATAGTATGACATTACTTGCTGCTATACTTCGTACCTCTATGAATCAGCATGAATGTCTATTTGTTTTAAGTTTCAAATTCAACGTAACGCATGTCAATGGTTGTAATTTTTTGCTTCACTTATCCCAAATGGTTCAACAAAAGCTGACTTTTTTTTATTTACTTTCATTAAAATCCATTTGCAATAATGAGAAATTCACCAAACAAGCACTGAATTATTAGCCCCTGGCTTGCACAGCTGCACTTTTACAGTCCATTGATCATTCTAACAAGTAGTTCATGTGAAAGTTGGATTAAGAAGTTGAGTTGTAGACGTAACTACAGAACTTTTTTTTTAAAAAAAAAAATAGAACTATCCATGTCAGTCTTGTTGCCTTTAAGAAGAGTTAAGGCACTGATGCTTGTCAACATTATGTTTTGCTAAAACAGAAAACAAATTTAGATCTTTTAGGGGGAAAAAAGGTCTTAAGACTGCTTCTCTTGATTTCCTGCATATACACTTGATGATATTTATATTTATTCAGCATAACTATAACACCCGGTAATGGTATTGATTGACAAACACAGATTCAAAATAGAGTAGCTACAGAGAAAAAAATCCATCAAGTTGTTTCCTTTGTGAGGAGATTCATACTGGGTTATCATTATGACTATGAGAAGAGACCTGAAGTCTCCAAGTGACATACTGAATATATCCATAGTTGATACCCATAGCAGTTCCAAAACCCAAAACTGACGAAAGTAGTATCGCGTAAATTGCCGTCAAATGCAACTGCAACAAAGTCACAAAGCTTTAGCACATCAATGGCACTTTTAAAAGTCATTCAAGGAATCAACAAAGGAGCTGCTGGGATCTAAGGTTTTTTTTTCAGTTTCCAAAGAAAAACATTGTAACATCTTATATGCAAGACACAGAATTAAATCAGAAAAATAATGCATTCTCAGAGTCTGCCACTGCTATATCTACTATTATTCTCATAATCTATATTCTTTCTACAAATTCTTTTTAACATTTTGGTTGTGATTGCAAGGATTTTGTTATGGCAAGGCAAAGCCTATAAGTTAAGATAAGCATGTGATATTTAGCCACGGGGATTCATAGATATCTACTTTCTTACTCACCATAGTATAAAACAGATGCACAGTTATAGCCACAAGAGCGAACTCAAGAGCAGCATATGTCCATATATACTCTTTAATTGCTGCAAGCAACATAAGATTAGATTCAATTAACATTAAACGAAAAATTAATCCTTTTCTTTTATGTAGTTCTGTTACAGAGGTATACCAAGGACGACTGCAAAAACAGATGCCAGGAGGCCCAGCGTAAAGGCAAACGGTGCTGCTATAATAATGGCTTGAGTCTTCAACTCAGGAAGCTACAAAATTGAACAAGCAATATATAGAATCAACTATGATTGAACATAGAAAACTCTGATGAAGAAGAAAAATTAATAGCACCTCAGCACAACGAACATTCTAACACTATTTCCATTATTAGCCTACTTTATTTGTGATCTAGTTTTGTGTGGGCAGTTATTGCTTATTTTTATGTTCCCACCGTCTCTTATCTTAAATCTCTGATTTTATGGTTTATAGGGACCTAATGGGTTTAAAAGAACAGGTTAATGTCCTAAAGCAAGAACCACATTCAAAGCATTCAGTGGGATACACAAAAAGTAGTTCAGAAGCTTCTGCCAAAGGAAATAGACATACCAGTAGTTGTTCAAGGAAGAAAAAATAGCATATTGTGCTTATCAGGACAAGCACCACGAAGTCTTGCCAGGCGCTGTAAAAAGCATATCAAGAAATATTCATAAAAAATAAGTTAAATGACTGTAGTTGAAAAAGACTAATACTTGAGTGATTAAATGCTAGAAAATAATAACTCGTCAATATATTCCAAACGAGTTTTCTTTGTTATCAGAAATATCGCTGATGACTTAAGAATGTTGCTCAAGACAAATAAAAAAAACGACACCTCTAATAAGTTATATTGATAGTGTCCAGTGTCCACGATAAATGAACAGAAAATGAAGGATAATTTATTTTGAGAGCACAGCTTCCAAATCACCTTATTGACTCTGGTTGTAGGTTCTGTTGACCCTGTCTGCTTTGTCGTTGAACAGAGCTGGGCACACGAAGCAAAGTTACAGGTAAATTCTGAACCTCTTGCCCACATACATCACATTTCTTATTTCCTTTCGTGCTAAACCATTTAATTGCACATTCTTCATGCACCAATCTTAAGTCACCTTTGCAACTGCATTCCATTTTAAAGGTATTCCTTTCATCACACACATCAAGACATATCCTGCACACGGCTTCCTCTTCAGGAATTTCTTCATCAGTAGCAACTTCAACTGGTGCAGGAGTTATTTGATCTGATTGGCCAAGACAAAAATGTTTCAGTATGACAAGTTTCCACAAGAATAAATCGAGATATATGCTAAATCATAAAAAATAACTCAAGTGTTAATAACACATCAACAGATAAATAGTCCAGCAGTTTGATACTCATACAAGTTATCTATGTTAGCATATAACATTTTCAAACCTAGCCCACTACTCAAGTTAATTTCTACATGATTAAAGGATTTTGATAAGGTGTATATATATAACCCATGGTTTCAATTAACTGATAGTCTTTACATCAAAGAATTCACTTAAGAGACTTTTTAACTCAATTCCACGAAACAAATGGACTTAGTAATGGAGGGAAACACCACATCATGAGGCAGAGTAGCAAATTTCAACCTTGGAAAAAATATTATATTTCTTCAAACCTATAATGTAAAAATATAAAATAAGCAGGACCATGAAACTGTAAAAACATAAAGTTATGAAATCATATACCATCATTTGTGTCTTCTTGTTCCTGTTCACAACGGGTTGAGAAAGAGACAGATCTTACAATAACTTTTCGTCCAGGTATGGAAAGGGACCTTGAAACCTTAGAACGAGCAACATCCTTCTGCACAAAGTTAACAACAATCATTTAAAACAAGCCAATAATACTGAGGAAAACTTTTATTTAATGCGACTAAATGTACATGTATATTATATGCTTTAATAAACACTTAACATGTTTGAATCAACAAATCATCATGCTTTCCAAAATGCTTTGTTGAAAATCTCACATCTGATCAGTTTCATCTTTCCTCCTATAGTATTGGCATATATTCAGATTCTTTGATAACAAGTTTGATACAATACCCTGATTCATGAGTGTAAAAGTTTCTAATTTGGCCACAGATACCGTTAGTTTAAAAGTTTATTTTGAAAAGGCCATAAACAAAGAAACTTAGTGAAATAGAAGAAAACTTACAGGCGCCTTAGTCTGTTCGCTATATGTCCTTGCAGAAATGGGTGTAGAAACTGAAGGGGACAGATCTGATGCAGGTGTGACAGGAAGAGAAGTACATCTTTTCCATGCAATTTCAGATTTGGAGGTCATATTAGAACTGTCTGCAGCCGCCTTGGGGTCAGAATTAAGGAGGCAGCTTCTTTCAGCGTCTGCTACATTTCCTTTTCTCTTGAAACTCAAAGCCCGCAAGAAGCCTCTTGATGATGAGAACCCCTTAGAGAAACTTTGAGAATTCTCAAGAACCCTTCCACCACAAGTGCTGCCAAACCCTAATGGTCTAGGTGGAACTTGAAGTGAAATATCTGGACGCCTCCCGCTGGGTCCACTATCTGAAACTTCTTTGTTTAGCTGGGAGATGGGCTGCGTGTAACAGGGACAATTTAACAAAGAGTTATTTAGTCTCAGGCAATTCCGCGTAACGTGTCGAAGCATGGAAGATAATATAGTAATTAGAAAATACATCAAAGAGTACGCTGAATGCAAAAGCATGAAATGCAATTACTTCTAAAGACTGCATTCCAGCAGAATTCCATGGTGAATAACCTACAATTTTTAGCCGGCTAATCAATATCAGAAGTTATCTTGTTTCACACACGGGATAGAGAATCGAATCAAGCATCTAAGTCAATGACACTAGCAAAATCTGAGTCTCCTTTTAAAACTAAACACACCCAGATGACGCAGAAATTAAAAAGATAACGGAAGTATCCAGAACTCTTTACAAAGTACATTATCAGTAAGAGCGCATAGCCAAAGGAGTCATCAACTTCAAGGACCTTCATAAAAACTCATAATTACTAAAACCAAAATTTTCTCATCACCAGTTCCTGACAAAATTGTCCTTTAGCATTATCAAATAATGGCATGCATGGCCTTATCCCTCATCTTATATTTCACCATCTTCTAATTGAAACGTTCACCGCTCCAACAGATCAATAAAACCAACTTGTTGTAGATTATAGAACATGTATGATATTAATATGCTCTCAGCTTCTCAAATAACTTAGCTAGTCAAACATTAATTTCACAGCTCGCGTTAGCTGGAAAAAAATATTAATATTCTGACCAGACATTCTTAAAACAATTAACGAAAACAATTAAAAACCTGAACTTTAGGAACAGTGTTAGCTCTTAAGCTGACACTTATATAATAAGCTAAAATTGGAAACCCCTTAACCTCAATTGGATCCAACACGCAAAATTCAATCACTGCATGCCCAGCAAAAGACATGGCTGAAAAACTAACAGAGGACTAATCCAGTGAGAAGCTCACTCAAACAATGAATTAAACAAAAAGGTATTATTTAAAAAGAAGGGAAAAGGGAAAGAGCAGTAAATTCATTCAAATGGATAAGCCCAATTGGAAAAAGAGAGGAAAAAATGAAAAGCAAAGAACTTTGTAAATTGAAGATGTAAATCGTGAGAAGGGAACCTGATGGGGGGATTCCTCTTCAGTGGGTGATGGTTGAGGTGCTTGCATTATAGCAGCTCCAAAGAAGGTAGAAGTGTAAAATGGAGGGGAAGAAAAGACCAAGAAGAAAAGGGAAAGCAGAAAAAAATAAAAAAGGAGTGAAAGGAATGGAATGGAATCCTACAAAGTTATAGTGAACAAAATAGAATCAAATCAATCAAGCAACTGTGCAAAGCACAACACCGTTGTCGCCGTGTTAATTACTTTACATGTGAAAATTTTAATACTATTATTAAGCTTCATTGCATTTTTTCTTCAAAAATTCTACTATTTGGAGTAAAAATGTAAGTGTGTCATTGATTTAGATTTTAGTCGATAGTTGGGACTATTACTATTATCACTTTTATTAAATATTTTTTAACTTTAAAAAATATTATATAACTAATCAAATAAAAGTATTAATATATAAATATTATTAAAATAGTTAAATAGAAGTAATAATAACTATTTTAGAGTAATAATAGACTCACTTTTAATAAAATAAAAAATAAAAAATATATAAACTAAGATAAATATTAATTATTAAATTTATTAAAACATAAAAATCGATATCATTTAATAAAAATAAATAGTATCTAACTTTTATTCTCCAAGGAGTATAGATTATTAGTGAAATAGGTTTTATATCTGTCAATAAAATCTTTTTCTTTACCTACAGTCACGTTTAGAAGACTAGTCAGCAAAAATTTATTTATCAATTGTGCCTTTTTAAAAAAAAGAAATTTTAATCATTTTTTCTAGCATTTTAGACTGCGGTAGCATTTTTTTAGCGTTTAATTTTAATAATTTATAGTATTTATCTATTAGTAACATATTAGGTTGACACATAATGTTTTTCATATTTTCTATAGTATTGTTTTAAAACATAATATATTAGCATAATCTGTAAACATTCTCATATAAAATATAGTAACAAAAGAAATAAAAAAATTAAATGTTAAAAAAATATGTACATTAAGTGTAATACAGAAAATTTAATAAAAGTAAAATCACAAATTAAAGCAGGGGACTGAAATTAAGTAATGTTATATTTTATTAACATAAATTAATAATTAATAATAAAATACACCTACTAAAAATTTTATTATTAGCCTTAGATGCAATATAATACTAAGACTGTATATGTATATTTTTATTATTAACCATGTTATTATGAGAGAAAAAATATATATAATTAAATTATTACGTAATAATTTAATAAAATTATACACTGATTTAACCGTTATTTATTCACATTTAACATAAAAATTAAAAATAAAAAATGTACATATACAATAGATTTATATGCATCATTTCTCTAATACTGATAACAAAGGCACCTTTACCATAAAGGTTGAACTGTGGAAGACGAAGTTTAAGAAGCACTTATTAAAAGGCATCTTCATCATCCGTATAATATACTAATTTATAATATGGGATTCGGTCTATTTTACGGTGATTTTTCTAAATTTTCATGAATTATATATACTGATACATATTATTTTCTTAATGAAATCATAACAAAAATATTATCAAAAAATGTTATTTACTGTTTAAATTTAGCAAAAAAATAATAATAAACAAATAATAAAAAAAATGTTTTGCGAAAATAGAATTAAAAAAATTAGGAAACTGAAATTACAAATTAATTAATATTAAGAGACCAGAATTAGTAATTATGCGTTATAATTATTGATCTGCAAAAGGCCAAAAGCCAACATCAAGTAATGTTCAAATTCGTCTTTGTCTTCTTTTTCTTACGAGTAATAGCTGGCAGGCAATGCGGTGGATAATACATTCTTGTCAGTAATTTATCCAAAAATTAAATATATTTTTTAGTTATACATTTTAAAATTTTATTTATATGTATTTTTATTCTAAATAAACAATTATACCAGTGTATTTTAAGGTCTTCGTTGGAAATTAAAAATATATGATTTTTGGTATTTATTCAAAAACTATAAAAAAAAAAACAAGTAAATTTTGAATAACAGTGAGTTTAGAAAATATCATATTTTTAGATATCAAATAAGCCTTTGTTTATTTATTTTCTAGTAACTAGTAATTCAATTTAACAAAAGTTCAAACGCATTAAACAATCAAAATTTAAATTCAAATCAAAATATAAATAAATTAAGAAAGGCTTATTACTATGTAAAATAAAGGTGTTCAAGTGACATAAGAAGGAGCTTTTTAAGCTGAATGAGAGGGGTATTTAAAAGTAGTGTAACGTAAAGGTGGTATGTTTGACCGATAAAAAAAAACTTTGTAAAACAAGTTAGATAATAGTAGTTAAAACTTGAAAAAAAGACGCATGTTAATAACAAATCAAAATTTAACAACATGAAATTTATCCTACATTTGCTAAAAATGTTTTTAATGCATAAAGATGATATTTTTAATAATATAGTAATATTTTTTTAATTGTTATTGAAAGTTAATTATGTTCTTTCACTTTTATTAGAGAATAATTGGCGAATAAAAACACTAATAGACACAAATTCATGACAAAATTTGTCCATATATAAATATTTTTGGTGGCAAATTGAACATTTCTGATAACAAAAACACACAATAAAGAGACATAGATCGAGTTAGGAAAACGATACTTTCACTTGTAAGAGACACAAAGTGAAAACTGAAATCTATTTAATAGCACAAACTTTCATATCCGAATCTCAATTAAGATAATTATAAGAGAATTTTCCTTAAGAAAGACAGATGTTTAATATGTTTTTAATCTCTCAAAAATTAACAAATTTTGATTTTATTCTCTTAAAAAATTCTATTCAGTTTTAGTCCTCATAGTTTTAAAGTTTGAGGAACTCAAAATTCACTTACCTTTTAGGAACTACAAATATATTTATGGTATATTTAGCAAGTGAGATTAAAGTTTTTTAATGAAATTATATTTTTAAAATTTTTTATCGAATTGTTTAATGATTAAAAAATTAATTAAAGCATATTTTTATAAAATTTTAATTTTTATAATTAACATTTAAAAAACTATTTAAAATAGCTTTAACTTTTAAAATATGACTGTCAATAATTTATTTTTAAAATATTCTTATTCATTTTTAGAAATTACAAGTTATCATATCATATCACTATTATACTATTAACAATGTTATATATATACTTTTACGTTATTTAACGTAATCCAATTAGTTATACAACTTAATTTGTCACATACACTTAAACTAAAACCGTAAAACCAAGACTATGTATTCCAAATTTCTAGTTTTTAATTTAGTCCTGAAATTGTAGATGTTGTGCAGATTAGTCTTTAAGATTTTAAAAACCTTAAAATAGTCTTTAACTTTACAAAACGACATGCATTTTAGTTTTTTTACCTATTAAACGACATTAAAAAACTAAATAAAAAATTATTAAAATGAATGACTTTTTGTAAGTCAGGGACTCAATTTCATAATCTCATGGACTAATCTGCATAACACCTACAATCTTAAGGACTAATTTGAGGGTTTACTCTTCCAATTTATATAAAAAAAAAATATAATAATAAATAAATAAAAAAATCCAGTTTCCAATTTCCGACAAGCGTCAAGCAGTTGGTCTAATGTTGAATATTATAAAATAATGAAATATCCTTAAAATATAAATGTTGTCATATTAAATATACGACCCACAAGATTGGGTCAGGTTTGGTTGGTTTTCTGTACGAGGTGCCATGGTTTGTTTATTTTGAGCCTGACACTCTTCTTCTACATTTGCCACTTCTAAGCTTCACATGCTAATATGAGTTATTTATGAAAATATCCCACCACACATTTTATTCTCTAATTTTGTATAATGTATTTGAATTAGTTTTTCATCGTAAGCTATTTTATTCTCCGATATTAATTAATATTAATAAAATGTCTATATAACACATTATTATTTATTAAATTTATATGTATAAAATAAACATGTTACATAGACACTACTTCATTAATATTTTTTAATATCAAAAATTAAAATAACATGTGAAGTGTAAGTTCAATCACTAACTCAACTTTTTATAGTCAACATCTAAAATGTCATGTAACCCCAAAGTTAATGACAAATTGCTCGGTTTTCTATTATCTCTCTGGTGTTTTTTTTTTTTTAATTTCAACCAACTTACAAATTTTTTTCTTGCAACTTACAATTACTTATACAAAAGAACCCGTGAAGTTTATTTTTTTAAAGTATATTACTACCCTAACGTGTCTATCAATATTTTACAATGATAATAACCTAATCATTTTATTTTAAAATTAGTTATATTTTCGTCAAAAAATTACGTGTAACAATAATATATAAATTGACAGATAACAATAACAACAAACTTTGTTCCACCAGATAAAATGGGCTAAATATATAATTCTTACTCAGTATAATTTTCAACCTAATATGTCACATTTACCACTAGAAAGTACCCATATTTTCAATCCAAAAACTACTGCAAATGCTTCTTAAAACTGTTTCACTATTCAATATCAATAGTATCTAAAAATGAGACAGAAAATACATATCTACAAACCAAGACAGAGAAAGTAGTAAATATGTATATTTTGATATATAAATATGAATATGAACAAGCTAAGCCAGGGTAATATGAATGAAGTTACAGAAAAACTTATTAACATTATAAAATCTAGAATTTAAGGGTACCCTACTGCCATGCATATTTCCCAAAATAGTTTATCTTCCACATCATTCACATTTACCTTAATAACTCTTGTTTCCTCCTCGTGATCTTCATCAACAACCATAGGTGAAGAGAATTCATCAATTTCTAACTCTGCATCTGATGAACCATAGGTACCATCTTCATCATCATCAAAAATTTCACAAGACCCTTTATTATTATTTTCAAAATCTTCATCACCCTTAAATAGATTACACATTCTTCCATCTGAGTCACAAGTACATGATTCAGCATCATCCTCATTGTAGCCAATGGTAGAATTAGAAGTTATGTTGTAGGGAAACAGAGTAAAGAAATCAGAATCTCCTTCAGAATCTGCACTCTCTTCAATAAGCAACAAAGATGAGATATCCATAACATTCATTTAATTTCTTTGATCTTCTTCACAGACAATAAGCCACAAAAACTTGTCACTAAGTATAATTGAATTAGTTGTTGTGAAATATGAAATGGCTCTGTTTTATTTAAACTATGTATGTATGTTGTGTGTAGATTTTATTATATATATCTTTTGTGCAGTCACACCTGTGGATATTTATAGTTAAGAGAAAGAGGGGTTGGTTTTGATTGACATTTCATATGGACGGTTGGATTTGAGTTCATCTTCATCCATCCACTTCATTTTGATTTCTTCAACATTATATATTATTGTGGTTTCATATCAATTCAATTGCTAATGTTGTCGGTTGCTGGTCGGCTAGACATTTGGGGTTTTTTTCTTGGTGGTTCACTTCAATTGCTAATGTTGGAGTTTTTTTTATTATCTGAAAATTAATTCATTTGAAATATAGAGATTATCTAAATGGATTTTAATTTTACCTATAAAATTTTTTTTATACACACAGTTTAGATTTGATTTGAACCTTATCAACGATTTAACTATTTATTAATTATGTCGAACTTAGTGATAGTATTTTTGTAAAAGTAATTAACAAATTATAGTATGTTGCTGCTTTCCTTATATGATTATTGAAATTTGTGGTAAAAAAAATTATAATTGTTAATGTATCACTGAAATGTGTCAACATTTGTCTAACTTTCGTTGATTAAAAATTTCTCATTTAGCTATCAATTTTATAACATAATTGACTTTCAACGATATAATTTTTATATAAGATTTCAACAAAAAAATATTGTAAAAAAATAACATTTTTAAATAATTTGATATATCTTTTTAATAATATGATCTATATATAGCATTTTATAAATGCATAAAGGTAGTATTTTTAATAATTTTATAATATTTTTTTAATAATTTAATAATATTTTTAAAATATTGTTAAAAGTAAATTATGTTATAGTACAAGAAAAATATTAGTTTAATTGTAAAGACATACTACAATTCATGGGAAAATCATGGTTCGAATCTCGAAGAGAGCATCAGTTAAGAAAATAAGTCTGTTCATATTCGAAAAATTAATTTTCTACCCTAATAATAAACATAAAAGAATAAAAAAAACTAAAAAAAAACTGATTTAACTAATTGACTTTGATATGATAACTTAAACATTTAACCGTGTTACATGTTTGAGTTCAAACATACTCTTAAGTAGAATCATAGAAGTCTTTGATTTTGGAATGAAAAATGATAATTAGGATATGGATTAGTGGAATTTACTAGATACTACACATCATATTATATGTAATTATATTATAATATTTATATATAAATAAATGGTACGTAGGATCTGCCGACGCTTGTATCACACCAAAGGGTGATTGGTAGCTGCAATGTAATGCAGATAGATAATGGTTGTATTAGTGTCACTCTCATATTTGCTTATACTTTCTTTTTCTCCTTCATTAATTCATATGATATTTGGCAACATGCTACACTAAAACATTAGTGTGCCAGATTGATATTACCATTATCAAAATTTTGATGATCTTCATAATTATGTGTTTTTAGCCTAATCAAATGTCAAAACAAGTGTTTATCTGTCACATATATAGACTCTGTTTGATTATATGTTAAAAAAATGCAAAAATATTTTTATTGATAATAATTTTAAATTTTAACATAAATTTATTTGAAGGAAAAAATTCTTACTTCCTTTTAAAATACTTTTAATTATAGCAAAAATATAACCAAAGGTGCAGGTAAAGAGTTGGCTTTCATGTAGAAGAATTCTACTGTACTTTGTTCCATGATGACGTCCTCAATTCATCATGCATTGAGTGATAAAGAATTATATTAATTTTGAGAAATACGAATGGTTTGTTTTGAGTTTTTTTTCTAATAAAAAGTCAATAAAAATACTTATTTTTTAAAAAAATAAACTAATCCAAATTAAGATTATTAACAGTTTTTATTGTTAAAAAATATTTCTATTTACTATAAATCATTTGTCTCATAATTAAAGCAATTAGATGCTTAATGAATACAGTTAATTATAAAGCTAAGATAAATTTGACACAACTAATAAATAGTTAAATTTTATAAGTACAAGTTATATACATAAAAAAAAACTTTCATTTGAAGCTAAGAGGTTAAGGGTTCATTTAAAGAGTTTAAACTCAGTTTATGAAAATAAATTATATGTTCAAAAACTTCTTAAAATAATTTATTAAAATAAATTATTTTTGATTTATTTAAATAATTTCATAGTTTTATATATTAATAAACTCTTTTTTAATAAGACCTTGTTATATAAATACTTAATAAAATTGTGTTTAAAACACACTCTAAATATATTTTGATAATTTATACATCTTAAATAAATTAGTCTTCATATTAAAAACGGCAAGTCACTTGTCTTATATTTTATATATAGTAGTTCAATTATTGTGTAGAATTTTTAATGCTTTGGGAATCTTTAATTTAGTTAAAAAAATTATACAAAATGTAATAAGTAACAGATCAGAGTTAGTGATTCTAATTACAATGATTTCATTACTTTAGTTTTATTTCTTTTATTATTATTATTTGTCTAAACTTTGGTTTTAATTATCACCAAAGGAAAAAGGCATCATCTGGTTGAAGCGGGCCTTTTAATGGTTATGGATCAAAGCCCACAACATAATGGGCATTAAAGACCATCCCTTTTAATAATCACGCCATTCTTTTTTGAAAAAAAAAAAACTTGTCTAGAGGCATTTTTTTTTATTTTTTACTGAAAAAAAATTGCTTCGATACATAATTTGTCAATATTCAAAATATGTTTACAGGTAATAATACAATTAAAAGTAGGGATGACGGTAGGGTCTGGCTAGGGTACTTAAGTACCCATCCCTATACCCTAGTTTTAAAAATCTTGGTACCCAGCTCCATTTCCGTGTGAGTATTGATTTTAATGTCCGTTCTCGTACCCTTTGAGTATCTATATACTCGTACCCAGACCCAATACCCGCAATTTAACTAAATAAAATATATTTTTCTTCTATTTTTTCTATACACTACTAAAAAAAGACTTATTTTTAATATTTACATTTGGTTAATATTAAAATTTAAATACCCAAAAAACAAAAATTATTTTTTAAAAATTAAAAATATATAAATTAATGAACAAGCTATCTAAAATTTTATTGATAATCATTTATCTAATTTCAAATTCAATACATAAAGATACAATGTAGAAGTGTCACTTTGGGTCATGTGGGCCGTCTGTGTGTCGTAGTCAAGTAGAAGTAACATATTTTTTTAAAATTTAAGAATATAGAATCGAAGATGTTAATTTATAAATATTTATTTTTAGTCAAAAAATATACCAAAATTAACAATAGTTGATCAATTTGGTTCAAAAAATTATGAAAAATACATTTCAATCCTTAATATTAGCAATTGACAATAAATTTAGTCTCTAAAGTTCAAAAAACACAATTATTATCCATACACAGTACATCAACTTAATCATTAAATTTGAGTATCAACTTAGTATATCACCTCTAATATAAACTAATATAGTATATTTAAGTACTAGTTGTGAGTGACAAAATAACAATTGACCATCATATCCTACTATTCAACACTTAATTCTAAACTAATACATTCAATAAAAAAATAAGAATAAGTTACCATTGTATTATAAAATTCAAACATATGACAAATTAACTTATCTGTGTAACAATATTAAATGAGGGTGGTAGATAATAAAATAATTTTAAATTTTTTTAAATTATTTACCTCTAAATGAAACATTATTTAACTAATTTTATTAAAGTGATAGTTAAAAAAAATATAATTTATCTCATATCATAAACTTTATAGTTCAAAAAATAAATAATCATTAATTAAAAGCAACTTATTCTCACTCTCTCGTCATAACCACATCACATTGTTATTGTAAAATATTAATTTAGGTAATTTAAAAATCATATTTTCTTTTTTTTAAAAAAAAAGTCATATTCTTCAAGTGTATAGTATACGTTCTCTAAAAACTGTTGTAATTTTAAAAATATGAAAATTATGTAAATTGAGTTAGAAACTTCATAGTGAATAATATGTTGTTTTCAAAAAGCTTCAAATAAGTTAGGTATTTTAAAAACACCCAATTAATCTTTATTTTGAAAAACACCATATCCTCCAAGTGTATAGTACATGGTCTCTAAAAATATGTTGCACTTTTAGAAATAAAAAAAAAATTATGCAAATTAAGTTTGCATCTTCAAAGTGAATAATACATTATTTTCAAAAAGCTTCAAATAATTTAGGTAATTTAAAGACACCCTATTCATTTTTATGTCGAAAAACACCATATTCTTCCGAGATATATGATCTCTAAAAAATTGTTGCAATTTAAAAAATATATATTTAAGTTTAGCTAGAAATTTCAAAGTGAACAAGACATTGTTTTCAAAAAGCTTCAAATAATTTAGGCAATTTAAAAATCGTATTTTCATTTTTAGTTCCAAAAAAACCCTTTTATTCAAATATACAGAACACGACCTTTAAAAAAACTATTGCAATTTTAAAAATATTAAAAATTATATAAATTGAGTTAAAAATTTCAAAGTGATTAAGAAATCATTTTCAAAAAGCTTCAATAATTTAAGCAATTTAAAAAACTAATTTTCTTTTTTATTTTGAAAAATAATCTATTATTTAAGTATATAGTACACGATCTCTTAAAAAATTGCTACAATTTAAAAAATATAAAATATTAAGTAAATTAAGCTAGAAACTTTAAAGTGAACAAGTCACTATTTTCAAAAAGCATAAAATAATTTAGGTAATTTAAAAATCGTGTTTTTTATTTTTATTTTAAAAAACACATATTTTTCAAATGTATAATACACAATATCTAAAAAAAAATTATAATTTTAAAATTATCAAAAGTTATATAAATTGTGTTAAAAACTTTAAATTGAATAATAATTTTTTAAAAACAGCTTCAAACAATTTAAAAATTCCATATTCATTGTTTTAAAAACACACTATTCTTCACATACACGATTCAATAAAATAATAATGATTATAATCATACCATAAGCAATCGATCAAACACCTCTATTTTGATTTTCTTTTTCTTTTTTTATTTTTTATTTTAGGTGGTCATACTGATCGATACAATCCTCCCTCCCTCCCTCCGAAAGTTACACCCTCCCACACCCGTACTGCTCTGCTCAGTAGTACGTGGTGTTTAATTAATAATGCATGATTTTTTTTTTGAATTGAAGAATAAGTTATTTAAAAAAAAATCTTTTCAAAAAATTATTAAAATTTTAAAAATATAAAAATTACGTAACTTAACTTAAAAATTTCAAATTTATACTACATTGTTTTTCAAAAAATTTTAAAAAAAAATCGCTTTGATTTTAAATCAAAATATCATATTATTTAAGTGTTTAGTACATATTTTTTCTTTTAGATTGAAGAATACGTTCTTTAAAAAGGGTTCTAAAAAAATTGTTGCAATTTAAAAAAAAAAATTAGGTAAATTAACCTAGGAACTTCGATCAAGTGTTTAGTATATTGTTTTCGAAAAACCTTCAATTAATTTAAATAATTTAAAAAAAGATGCTTTGATTTTTAAATAAAAACATCGTATTCAGCAAGTTATACTACATGATTTTTTCTCTTAGATGGAAGAATATGTTGTTAAAAGTATAAAAATTATATCAATAGATCTAGAAATTTCAACTTGATAGTACATTATTTTCAACAAACTTCAAATAATTTAAATAATTAAAAAAAGATGTTTTGATTTTTGATTAAAATCAAAATATTGTATTCTTCATATGTATAGTATATGATTTTTTTTAGATTAAAGAATATATTGTTTACCTTAAAATACTATAACCGTGAGATATACTATGAATATATCTCATTAACAACGTGATTTTACTAAAATAGAATTCAACTCGCTAAGTCGTACGAAAAAGAACAATAAACAAACACACAATTACGAAAAGATTCATTAACTTATTTTATCAGGACATTATTTAATTGACTCTTTTTTTTCATTTATGATTTTGCAGGTTTTTTTGTATTGTTACTGCACATAATTTTTATTTAGGCTAAAATACAATTTAGGTCTCTTACGTTGTCGAAAAGTCTTAGTTTAGTCCTTTATGTTTTAAAAGTTTTAGTTTGGTCTCTTATGTTGTATTTATGAATCACTTTCGTCCCTTATGTCATATTTTTTACCCGGGCCCAAAGTAAGGAACAAAAACGATTCAAGTATACAACATAAGAGACTAAAGTGATTCGAAAAATACAACATAAGGGATCAAAGTGAAAATTTTTAAATATAAGGGACTAAATTGAAACTTTTAAAACATAAAGGACCAAATTGTGACTTTTTGACAACGTAATGGACCAAAACTATATTTTAGCCTTTTATTTAAAAAATAATGAAAAAAAAAATTTACCTTACAAAACCAAGTTGATATTAAAAAAAAATGGTTAAAAAAGGCATGATCATGTAAAAGAATTTTAAATGACATAAAAAAATAGAAACATAATGACAATAAGATAATTATCTTAATAGAAAAATGTCAAAATATAAATTCACCTTATAAATATTAGATTTCTTTCATTTTGCAGTTACCAATTTAGTTATAAGATGACATGATTTTAACTCCTTTGTAAGTTGTTTGGTTATACATTTTCACTTTCATCATTGGGATTTTAGAGACTCATAATCAATTCTAATTGAAGCTTATCTGGAGTTGTTTTCATGGTGGGTGCGACTCGCAAATCTCACTTTTAAATAAAAACATTCAAATAACAATTACGCACGCTGCTTCAAAATCATTTTATTCAAGATCAATTCTATAAAATTTTGTATTAATTCAAAATTTATTTTATCACAACAAAATCAAACACACACATAAAGATAAATCACACGTCTTTGTGACTTAATTACAGTTGAGTTTATCTTCTTATTAAAAAAAATAATTTTATATAATGAACATTTTCCTATATTTTAATTTGTTAGCTCTCTGCACTTAAAAAGAATTAATTTTCGGGGGCGTAGGATACATTATTGCACACAAAAAAAAAATTATTTGTTGGTTGAGAGGGAAGGAGATGTGTCTAATTCAGTAGCATTTCCTTAATAATAATGCTTTTAATTGTTTCCATAATAATAATAACATGTCTGTATAGTAAAATTACTTTTAGAAAAAATAAAATTTTTTATTTTCGTTAAATCTTGTTTTAAAATTTAAAATTACTAAGAGTAAAAATATTTTTATACTTTTCCAACCTAACAACAAACAGGCTCAACATTTTCCAACAAATTAACGTGAAATGGGTGTAGATTAGACTAGTACCAAACTGATCGATATCATGAGACAAAGAAAGTCCTACCACACATTAATTCTTAGTGCGCCTAGGAAGGAAATTAAACAACGTAACAGTGTGAATTCTTTAATTATATTATATAAGTGTTTGTACGTATATACACCTTAATTAAATATTTATATAATAAATTATTTTTAAATTAAAATTTTTCATAAACAAAATTATAAAATTTACTTGAATAAGTTAAAAGCAGCTTCTTCCGATAAATTATTCCAAAAAATTAATAAAAATAAACTAAAAAACTTATAAAAACTAATAAATTATTTTTATAAATTACATATAAATTCTTCAAAACAGAGATATGTATGGATTGCGTTGCAGTATATTTTATTGACTTGATTGTGTGATTCATGTGGCTTTACTTGTCAACTATAAAGAAAAGAAGTATCTTTATTTATGTTGGTATGTATATAAATAAATGGTTTATTCCTGGTCAAATTCGGATAGGAAAAGTCAACGAAAAGATGGTTAAGAATGAAGGAGGAGACAAGTGCTTGTTAAATTGACAGGTTCCCATCACATTTCCATCATCACTCTATGCATGTTCTGTTACAAGAGGAGTATTATTATTTACAAATTTAGTTTTTTTATACTTAAACATTTAAATAGTTTTAGAATTATATGTAATAGCTTTTGCCTCAATTCGAATTAGGGTTCTCTTCCCTATTCTTAAAAGGTTTTTGGGATTAATCAGAGAAAAATATAGTTTTTATCTTTCTTTTTTTTTCTTTAAAAATTTAAAATTAGAGGAGGCGTGCTTTCCTTCAAATTAGAGCTTTTTCATTTTTTACCATTTTTTTGAATTAAGGATAGATTTTAAAGATCATATTCATAGGTGAGAAAAAAAACTAGTACAACATATTTCGATACTGTTGAAAACTAACTACCTACGAGAAGAAATTTTTTTCCCATAATCTATACAAGCGAAAGCACACAAAGAAGAAGCAAATAAAGCCCACAAAAATATTAACATGATTTAATACTTCAATACTTATTTTTATGAACACTTCATAATATATTTCGATACTCAAAATAACTATTTTTATTTATATGAGTATTCTATCTCTTATTTTTTTTTTTTCATTAAGGATGTATTTAAAAGAGTTTATGCACAGCATATGAAAATAGTTTAAAATCTCTATAAACTTATTTTCACAATTTTTAGAACAACTTATCCTAATGAGTTTTTTTAATTAATTAAAATAAATTTTATAATTTTATTTATAAATGAATTCATTTTTAATAAGAGTGTATTATATAAATGCTTAATTAATCTATGATTCCAAACACATATATAAGACTTCAATGAATATTACTTTTTTTTATTCTATTTAATTTGAGACTTTTTTCTAATATCATTTAATTTGAGACTTTAGATTAGTACAACTTGTACAATTTCTACCTCTAGATTTTTTATTATTATTTTTGTTTGTTTGTTTGGTAACTCCACCACTAAATTTTTATTGCGCATGTTTAAGTGTACCTTTTTTTTTATAGGTTAAAGTGTATTCACGTGAATTTGAACTGACAATTTGTTATTCAAAATATTATTCTTTAATTATCTGATCAACGTATTAGATGCACGTTTAGGTGTACCTTTAGAGACGTTTTCTTGTGACTAAGATATTTGACGTATCAAAATGATTAGAGCAATGCTAAATTCTCCTAGGCTCCTATTAAACCCTCGTACAAATCTTTCTACTTATTTAATTTTGACAAATGTCATATTTCTTCCAAAAAATAGATACTTGATGAAAAATATGAGACATTTATCAAAAATTAAGTGAGTAGAAAAATTTGTAAGAAAATTTAGAATTTTTTAAATTTATTAATATCACAATCAAAGGTTATCTTCTCGTACCATAAAACTCACTTTAGTCAATGTCTTTGACTTCTTCTCCCCCAACTAAAAATTGAAAGCAGATTGTACCAATGAGGCTCTTAGCCACACCATGCGTGTTTAAATTCCCCCTAAATTATGAGAGACCTAAACTTAAAAGATAAAAACTGCTACTCTTAATTGAATTAAATAAATTCTCATTAAAACGTGAAATCAAACGCACTTAATATTATTGACACTAACATAACCTAATATCCAAAGTGACCACTGACATGTGCTTTCTTTCTTATTTGGGACAAGTTTGATAAAAGAAAATGTTGTTCTTTTTTTTAAAAATTTTGTCTCATCCATATATGATTATGCCATAATTTGATTGATCAATTCAGTCTCATTAAATTTTGTTTAACACCGTCAGATTAAGAATGTAAATTATTAAGTTGTCTTCTCTTATCCATACATATAATTATACTAAATTGAGCATTAACTCATTTTCAAAGATTAATTTATAAGAAGAAATTTATCACACCTTTGATATTCTTTCTTAATCATGTATTCTTAAAACTTTCGTCATCATTATCTTAACATGCTAAGCCATAATTTGATTTATCAATTTGAATTTTGTTAGCTTTTGTATTAACGCCCTTCGTACCAAATAACAATTCTGCTTTAAAATTTTCAATTACTTACAAGTCCTTTAATAGTTGATGAGATATAACTCATAAGTACCGTTCAAATTCGAAATTGTTCATGTCACCTTAGAATGATCATTTCTCCTAAGCTTTTACTCAAAAAGAAAATAAAAAAGGAAAAGGAAAAGAAAGAGTGCCATAGAAAAACTGAGATTCTTGCTCCATTTCAACTAGTTGGAACTAAATATTTTCTGACAATCTACTTTTTCCCTTATATTATTTTTTTCATGCTAACATCTTCTGTTAGTATGATAATATGACACAAGGTGAATCATGCTACTCTGTCCATTGAAGGGAATGAAAGGAAAAAAGAAAAAAGAACTGAACCCCTTTGCATAATTTTTTTTTTCTTCTTTTTAAGACATAACCTCTAATGCCTCTCTTGTTTGTCCAAGAATATTGAACACAGTTGCTGCTATGTGAGATGCTGTAAGACCAGCTACAGATAATTGATCAGCAGGAGATCCATGCTCAATATAACAATCCGGAAGAACCATTGGCCTCCACTGCAGTTTTCAAATGAAAAAAAAAAAGAGTTTTCAACAACTAGTTAAATACACAGAAGTTTCATAGATGTATATATTCCAATTTCAATACAAAATAAATGCAAGAATTTTAGTCAAATTAGAAAAATGTGACTTTTTTTTAACATGAACAAGTTGAAAAGTGGTTGATGGGTGACCGGATTAGATTGATAATTTAGCGCAATAAAACTAACAATCCAACTATCAATTTTCACTACAATCGGTTCACCATGGACCACTTTTTAACTGGTACATCTTAAACTTCACCTTCAATTTTCCATCAAGAAGGCCATCAAGGGCCATGAACTGAGCAACATGAGACCCAAATCCTCCAATAGAGCCTTCTTCTACAGTAATCAAAACTTCATGTGATTTTGCTAGGACGCGAATAAGGGAATGATCCAATGGCTTGCAGAATCGCGCGTCAGCTACCGTTACATTCATGCCATGATGTTTCAATAAGGAAGCTGTAGCCAAACAGTTTTGAACAGCTGTTCCATAGCCCAAGAGGGCAACTCTTTCCCCTTCAATCAAAATCCTACCTTTCCCAATCTGTTATCATGTTATAATAATATGTTAAGTTGATTACAAAATTATCTTAGTCTCTCCATATAGGTATGAATAGAATTTATACCTCAAGAGGAGTTCCTTTGTTCCCTGGTGGGAGTTCAACGCCAATGCCGTTTCCTCTTGGGTATCGGAAACAACTCGGTCGATCATCAATGGCAGCCGCAGTGGCAACCATATGGAAAAGCTCTGCTTCATCAGAAGGAGCCATGACCACCATGTTAGGGAGGCATGCCATAAAAGTGACATCAAAAGAACCACAATGCGTAGGACCATCCGCGCCAACTAACCCAGCTCTGTCCATTGCAAATCTTACAGGCAGATTCTGTAAATCGACATCATGCACCACCTACGAATGTACACGAAAGACACACATTATACACTAATTATTATGTTTTGACCATTATAAACTTATTAATGTATCAATGTCTTACCTGGTCATAAGCTCTCTGCATGAATGATGAGTAAATTGCACAAAAAGGCTTGAGGCCTTCGCAAGCAAGACCGGCAGCAAATGTAACAGCATGTTGTTCAGCTATTCCCACATCAAAGCATCTTTCTGGGAAACGCCGGAGGAAGAGATTCATGCCGGTTCCACCTCCCATTGCAGCATGGATGGCGACAATGTCTTTGTCAACTTCTGCTTCTGCCATCAACGCCTCTGCGAAGTATGTAGTGTATGACTGGGTGGTAGCCTTGGCTTTGAACTGTTTTCCAGTTGCTGGATCAAACTTGCTAACTCCTGCAGAATTAAACCGAGTTAGATACCAGTCATGAATATAGCAAATCCAAGATTTATCATGCTTTCTATGGAAAGTGTGTTTTCTACATAAATCACTAGATAGATATGCATCCTGTATTTTCTTATATAGTTGATTAGTATGTTTCCATCAAGCCATGTTGATTGACAATAATTGTTCAAGTGTTAGGTTAAGATTCTTATATCTTTAATGGCTCTGAGGAATTTGTAACGAGTTTCTGTGCAACGGTTTACCATGATACTTGTCTGCTGCTTTTTCTGCATACGGGTATCCGCGGCCTTTTTCAGTGACAACATGGATCAGGACAGGACCGGTTATTTTAGTACTTTTAACTTCATTGAGAATGGCAACAAGGTCATTTATGTTATGACCATCAACAGGACCAATATAGTAAAGTCCAAGCTCTTCAAAAAGAGTTGATCCAGAACCGCTGATCATGCCACGAGCATATTCATCAACTTTTGCAGCCAACTCATGCATTTGCCCTCCAATTTGTTTAGTGACTCCCTGCAAAAAATCTCATTTTAGACAGAATCGATTTCACTAAAAGTCCTTCATTGATGGACACGTGAATCGTATTCCTCACCTTCGCAACCTCTCTCAGTTCTCTAAGAGGCCGGTTTGATTGTAACCTATTGAGAGCACTACTCAAAGCTCCAACAGGTGGTATAGGATCGTCAAGATTAGCTGTTGGTAGAGAAACCTGTTTGTTGTCATTTAGAATCACAATCATGTCCGAATCAAGATATCCAGCATTGTTCATGGCTTCGTAAGCTTGACCGGCCGTCATGGCACCATCGCCGATAACAGCAACTACATTATTCTTTTCTCCCTTCAGATCCCTCCCAACAGCCATTCCTGTTTTTCGCAGAAAAAGAAATGTCAAAAGTTTACTATCCATAAAATCTATTTGCAACTCATAGCAAATACTCCTAGAAGAATTACCTAGTCCTGCTGATATTGTTGTGGAGCTATGACCAGTGCCGAAACAATCATATTCGCTCTCGGACCGTTTTGTAAACCCAGAAAGTCCATTCGTCTGCCTTATGGTATGCATCTTATCCCTTCTACCAGTGAGTATTTTGTGTGGATAAGACTGTAAAATTCATATAAATTTGTATAATTGAGACCAAGTACCATCCTCAAGAAAAGCAATTGAAGTAATATAAATAACAGAAGAAGATAAAACACCAGACCTGATGACCAACATCCCACAGAATTTTGTCTTTAGGAGCATTGAAAACATAGTGAAGAGCAACAGTGAGTTCTACAACACCAAGACTAGATCCCAGGTGACCACCAGTTCTAGAAACACTGAAAATAATATCTGAACGCAACTCATCTGCAAGTTGCTTCAATTCCTGCATCAAGAGAGTATGCTTATAAGAATCAATTTTTCACATAACTATCATACCTTTTCTACATTCTTGTTACACAATATGAACTTAACCAAATTGGTTGTGAACTGGTTAAACAATTTAAAGAACTGAACTGGTTTATTTGGTTTTAAATAGTTCAACTTTCAAAACTAATTTTTATTTCAGTTCTAGTTCTAAAATGGATTGCAAATTAGTTTTTTAATTATTATCAAAAACTGGCTTTACATACAATTCTAATTCTAAAACAATTCTAATCTAAACTAATTTTTAAATGCTTCTGAACTTTCTTTTTTATAAAAAAAAAAAAGGTTTTGACACCTTGATTCTGCAAGTATCAAACAAGTAGAGGTGTTCAGGCAATATAACCCATGATATTGATATGTCTCGTGAGTCGGTGTGAATTCAATGTCAAGTGAGTGTTCTGTTCAAGAAAGAGGTGTCTTTTTCAATTTTCAATTAAAAAATGTGTGAACGGTGAAGGCACTAAGACCAAAATAAAGTGCATGGTTAACTTTATATTTTCTGATTTTTTTTTATATTTTAAACATTATCAAATGAAATTTTGTTAAATTTTATTTAAAAATAAGCTAAATTCTTATGTTTATTTTTTAGTTTTGAAAATTATTTTTTAAAAAATGAATAACTATTTTCCAAAAAATAAAAACATTCTTCAATAATAAATATACATAGGTATTATGTGAAAAATAATTCTTAAATATATATAATACGATACGTATTATACAGTGTATTCCATAGCATGGGACACGTTTTTAATGTGGCAAATAATGAGTGGCTCCGCGAAGAGTAATGAATCTTGTATAGATGTGTGAAAAAATATGTGGTTCTCATGAAAAAAAATATATAATTAAATTAGTATATAATTTAGTTAAATTATTATATAATAATTTAACTTCATATTTATTGACAACTTACATAAAATATGTAATTAAATATTAAAAAGTATGTGATTAAATAAATACATAATAATTAATTATACTAATTTAACTATATATTTATTCATATATTTAATCGAGTGTAAAAAGTGTAAATCAACGCATGACGTACACTTAACGTTACTCTTCTGCCAAAGTCAGTGATGGATAGAGAGTGATATCAATTCGTGAACTGGCACCTTAAAACAGTTTATGCAACCAGTATTTTGGTTCAGTTCAAGAATTGTAACCAGTATTAAGTTAATTTCCAGTTTAGTTCAGAGCAATTCACAGTTCAGTTCAGGGAGTTGTTATAGCCCTAATTGCAGGCCACATCGAATCATGATGCAGCTGCAATGATGGCAAAAACAACATTACAGTCGCATCAAGTGACGTGAATCGCAATTTAAAAGTTAAAACCGTTTATTATAGTTTCAGTAAACAGCTGTACCTTGGTATAGAGATTCTTCATATGAATTGGATAGTTTATGGTGTCCAGCAAAGGGGTTGGAGGTTTCTGCGAATGATATTCTCCTTTCGCTGATAGTGATGCATAAATCCCATTTGGCCTTTTCCTCACCTACATCAATTCAGAACAAAACACACATTTTAATTTCACTTTCCAACAACTCCCGTCTCAATTTTGGTGGTTAAAAATAACAAAATAACAAAACAAACAAAAAAAAAAAAGAAAGTTAAATTGGAAAAAAATAAAATAAGACAAAGCTGAGTTGAATTCAAAGCTAGTATCTTTTTACCCATTGCTATGATGGGTTTTCCTGCATGCACACAATAAGATTGAGTTTTGGTGAATTTAATGAAAAAAAATAAAAATGTTCTAACCAGCTGGTTGAGTTTGTCTTGGGAATGACAGAGCAGATCAGAACCAGAAATGCTTGAAAATTGAGAGTGAAAACCGAGAGGAATTGATCTTCTTGAATCAGAAGATGTTGGTGGGTTCAAATGGACAGGGAATTTGAATGCAGAGAGAGCCATGGCAGAAGAACAACACAAACAAGGTTTTAGAAACAGAGAAAATGTGTTTGTGAATGAATGAAATGTGTCACTGTACTGTGAGAGAGTGTGAGTAACAAGGGTGGAAGAGCATCACCAAGTCAATCACACCAATGTTAGTGGAAATTATGAATAATGTAATGAATATAAATAGGGAGAGAAGATGTGTGGTGGAGAGATAAGAGAGAGAAAAAAGTGGAAACAGGGTATGAAGTTCAATGAATAAGTAATAGTATTTTCATTTCTTTTCCTCTTTTCTGGTAGTAACTTTAAGTGTATTCTAAGGATACAGTAAAAATTACTAAAAATAGAAAAATAATCATAAATTGTTTCATCTTTTAGAAATATAAAAAATTATATATTTTAATATTTTTTTACTACATTTGGCTACTTAAATAATGCCCTTTATCACATCAAAAATCATTTGTCGTTCCTAATTGCAATGTATCTCGGTCATGGTAAACAGAATAACAGATACAGACATTAATTTTGTGGATTTCACTTTTCACATAATAAATGGGACAATGAAATTGTTACTCATTTAGTTTTTTTTTCTTTGTTTTTTAAAGTTATTATACATTAAGAAATAATTAATCATTATTTTTATTTTAAAATATAAGTATTTAGATATTTTTTACCTAATTTAAAAAAAGCAGTTATTACATTAATTAAAAAACTAATTATTTTATTATAATTTTACCTCTAAATAAATATAACATATTATCTTTAGAATTAATAATACTAATAATGGGTTGCCTTAATAAATAAGAGTAAAGTTGAAAAAAATTAATAAATGCATATTATATTTTGTGTGAGTACTTGTAATATGAAACATACATATTTTATTCTAGATACTTATATTTTGAAATGGAGGTAATATGACAAAAATTTATCATAAATTAATTAATTACCCTAAAGGGGCCTTTGGTATTCACAATATTTTTTTATCATCTGGAAAACTCATTTAAAATCATAACTTACAAAAAATTAAGTGATTTTCTCAAAAATATTTTTTATTCTCACCTTAAAAGGTGGATATTACTTATTAAAGAAAGGCCAAATTAATAGTTTGGTCCTGTAACTTATTTTTTTGTTTCGATTTGGTCTCGTAACTATTAAACGTTTCAACTTGGTTTTGTAACTTATTTTTTTGTCTCGATTTGGTCCTATAACTATTAAACGTTCCAACTTAGTCCTATAACATAGTTTTCTATTTCGATTTGATCTTGTAATTTATTTTTCATCCAACAAATTCGTCCTTTCTATCGAGACCAAATTCAAAACAGGACTAAATCGAAAAGAAAAATAAGTTACAGGACCAAATCGAAACGTTTAACAGTTACAAGACCAAATTGAAATAAAAAAATAAGTTACAAGACTAAGTTGGAATATTTAATAGTTACAGGACCAAATCGAAATAGAAAAACAAGTTATCGGACCAGATTATCAATTTGACCTTAAAGAAAGTAGCTAAAACTCCTTAGTTAATTATATGGTATAATAAAGAGAGGTAAATATAAAAATATGATTGGTGAAGAAAGAGGCCAAAGAAATAAACAATTAAGATACACATTTATTAGTTAGAGATTGAATTAAAAAAAATAGTATTTTAAAATTTTGAAACTACAATTATTAGAAAATAAAAATCAAATGCTAGAAAAACAAAAAAAAGGGGAGGGAGTATGTATTTTTTTATTGATTTGAGAGGATCGTAATTTATTTGTGTTATTTGTTTAAATTTGAGTTTAGCCAAACGAAAGCGTGATAGATTTACATAATTTAAAAATATGTACAAAGATTTTCACAAAAAAGTTATTGGTTCAGTTCGTTCTAATCTTTGAAGTTGTAAAGTTCTGTTTGTCCCGTTTTTTTTTAAAAAAAAAAAAATTGTTTGAATTTGGGTTGTATCCGATAAAGAAAATTTCAAAGTTTTGTTATGCATGTATTTATTTTTACAATGATATAATTAATTTTAAATTGAATTAGTCATATATAATTAATTTTAAGTAAAATTAATTATAAAGTAAAGTGATATTCGTTTGAAAAATTGATATTAAAAATGTGATTTTAGAACTAATATTGTTTGCATATTCTTAGTTAAATTTTTTTACTGTGTAAATATGAAATTATATGATGCATAATTAATTTTATTAAAAATCAAAACAATTGAAAAATACTTCTTCTCAACCATAACTTTGATACCATAAGTAGTTTTATAAAAATGGTTCCATCCACGCATGATCAATTGTCCAATTTTAACTATATGACTTAGTTTGATGTGTTAAAATTTAATTTGCTAGATTTCATTACTACGGTTATTATATATTGTGTGTTTACAGTAGAAAATCCAAATCCATATGAATCACTCCACTCATTGGGCCACGTCACTAGAAATCACTAACGGATAGATTCACAGATAAATCCATTTCTAAATAAATATCAAAAATCAAAATATATATACAGTGCAAATGTGAAATGCTATATTTGATGTAAAAAGAAAAAAAAAATCATGAGATAATATTCATGGTCTCTTTTGTGACTTGTAGTTATATATGGTCTCTCATTCTTCGTCCCTTCCATCTTTCTTTCACATTTTCCTCTTTAATCAGTGCCTAATTTTTTTTAGAATTTACCTTAATTGAAATAAGGTTGTACTTTGGCCATATAAAAAACTGATTCACTTAAACTAAAAATTTACTTTTGAGTAATTACTCCATAAAAAAAATTATTAGGAAATGTTTTTCAAAAAATGTTTGTCCGTAGGCACGCAATAATATTAATATATTTCTCTTAACAATTTTTAATTTCAATTCAAACATGAAAATAGGTGAAAATTTTAATAAATATTACTTTGTTCATCAAATAAAAGAAAGTGGGGTAATATATAAATGAATAATCAAAAAGCTTATTAAAAAAGAAAGTCTAAAAGGATAATAAAAAAAAAACAATATTGTGCAATTTGGGTAGAATTATTAAATGTTATCATGGCGCTGCCACTTGATTCATATCACATGCATGGTGCGTGCATAGACACACTTTTAGAAAATCATTTATACATATTAAAAATTTAAATTTTATTACCTTATTAGAAATTAATAAGTTCTACTAATCTTTCTCCTTATTACTTTAATTACCTATTTTATATCCAAGTTGTAATTGAAGAATTATATATATATATATATATATATATATATATATATATCATATCAATACTTTATTGGAAACTAAAAGTACTTTTTATAAAATATTAGTATTGCCATTTGCAAGTCTTCTATAAAAGTAAAATAATTCATTGAAATTTATAAAGTTACTGAACAACACTGAATGTAAAATTGAGAAAAAACTAATGCTTCGTAGAATGTTTATGGTATAATAACTAAATTGCATATCTATATATATAACACTATCAAAATATAATATATATATATAGGGTTAGGATCAAATGACACCAATTAGTTTGACACCAATTCTTACACCAATTAATAATGATAGATCGAAGATTTTTTTCACGAAGCCTACCGTTGGATTAAAACTACTTATCATATAGATCATGTGTATAAAATTTGACATCAATCTGAGATCGTTTACTACTACATCAATGTACTAAAAAATTAACGTAAAATATAGTTTTTAAAATCGTGAAAATAAAAAGTGTGTTGATGGAGTATGTATAACGCAACAAATTAGAAGACTTATTATTATTATTATTATTATGAGAGGTGAGATGAGTGAATTTGGATCATTAAATTTTATCATAAATTGTTAAAATTAAATTTTAAAATTTTTTGTGACTCTTTAAAAACTCACGTGATTTCTTTTTAAAATCTTCATATTTTTATATCAGTCATTCATCATGATAAGATCCAAATAATCGGGATTCATTTTTCATTTCTCATAATAATAAGTCATCTCATTTAATACGCCATCCTCAAGTAATTTATATTTGTCTAAATAATTTTGTAAATTAAAACTTGAAACAATTTAAAATAACATTTTAATTGCTTTGAAATACGACCTTTTGTAATGTCAATATATCTTTTTGATTAAAATATACACTTGATCCTTTATGTTTTGTCAAATTTCTATTTTGGTCCTTTATGTTTATTTTGTCTCAATTTTATCTTTTATGTTTGTTTTTTTACCAACATTAAACTCTTCTTTAAATTTGTTAGTCTAAGTCAATAGAACTGTATATATGGCACCTATGAGGAATTAACCGCGTTAATTGTTATATCTTTCCAGACTAAAACGACACCGTATTGATTTTTTTTCTTAAGCGTGTCTCCGTTAGTCTAAGTTAACAGAACTGCATACTTAAGGAAAAAAATCAATACAGTGTTGTTTTAGTCTGGAAAAGAATGACAACTAATGTCGTTAATGCCACGTATGCAGTTCGGTTAATTAGACTAACAGATTCAAAGAAAAGTCTAACGCCGGTCCAAAAAACAAACATAAAAAAGTAAATTGAGACAAAATAAACATAAAACACCAAAATAAAACTTCGACAAAACATAAACAATTAAATGTATATTTTACCTTATCTTTTTTGTTTTGCACCTAACAAATTAGTTTGGTAATTAGAAAACTCTTTGGTTTCGAACCTGTAGGACGCAAATTCACTTATTAGGAAAAAAAAAAAAACCAATATTTATGTATCATATAATGGTTTTTTTTGTCAAAGATCCCTATCCGTATGTAAATCCCTTTCATAGCGTGTATTATATGTGTGGTCAAGTGGATTTTTCCAATTGTTTGAACTTTGAAATAAGGTTGGTAGCTAGATATTTAGTACCGTTTTTTTTTAAAAAAAAGTCACATTTAAATTAAAGCTAGCAATAAAAAGCTTAAAAAAACCCATTAGTTATTTCATATTTTTATTTTTTTTAATTTAGTATAAACTACTTATTTTAAGATTTTTTATTTATAATATATATAATATTTTATAATATTTTATAATATTTTTTTAAATAAATAGTTGACTGGCGGTGGCAAGCAGCGGTGTGTGGTAGTCCCACGGTGACAGGTGGCGGTCCGGCGGTGGTGGGTGACAGTTTGGCTGTGACTATGGTGGTTGATTGATGTTTAATGAAAATAAGAAGTTGAAAAAATAAACAAAAACTTATATTTGTGGCTTATTTTAAAGCTATTTTTTCTGTATTTCTTTCATTAAAAAAATCACTTAAAATTTTAATAATTTATTAATATTTTTATTTGGCTCGACTTTTACTTATAAGTAGAAGATAAATCCGAAATAAGCTGGACCAAACGGTTAGACTTAATAAAGCCCAACCCTATTTTTTTGGTATCCCTCCGCTAATTAGGATTAAGCTTGTAATGGACTGGTTGTGGAACTTATTTAATGGGGCTCCAATTTTTTGGGTAAATACCACATGGTTTTTTTTGCCAAGGATTTTTGTCCGTTAATTATTGTTTACATATGAATATATTAAAATATTAGGACAATGATGTGGCATCAAATTTGTAGGGTCAGGCATGATTTGTGGCTGGAAAATTAGTCACTAGACATAACCAACTACTATGGTCCTTCATTGTTTGAAAAATGTCATCATAAAATTATTTTGATTAACATCCTTCGTCTCGTGAGAACTTATAATTCAAGTGATATAAAGAAGAGTTATTAAAATTTAAGGAGAAGTGTTTGATTCTCGGTAAGATAGATTTAGGACTAAATTTAAGTATAATGCGATATATAAGTGTGTGTATTTGATCAATAAAAAAAAAATCCTTCACGTGATTATCTCTATCTCTTTTACTTAAGTTTTAGGTTTTCACTTTGTCATTCTTTTTATGGGGTTTCTATATTTCTTATAAATGCTCGAATCTGGTTGTGTTTTGCCACTTTTGGGATATATTATGGTACAATTATATATTATGGTACAATTATATATCATGAGATTATGAATCATGAATACGATACTATTAAATATTCTTTCCTCTTATTTTTTATTTATTTATTGTAAAACAATATTTTTCGTGTCATCTAATAAATAACAAAAATGGTGTATCAGAATGCAATAAAAAGCCAGAGCAAAGTTGTTCATTTATTTATTTTTTAAATAAAATATGTGAAAAAAGATGTTCATTTAATTGTATTCACAAGGAAGGCTAATATATTTAATGTATATTTTTGTCATTTTTAAGGTGCAAGATGTTTTTGGCTGTTGTTAGCATGGGAATGCCGATAAATAATAATAAAAATTTTATCACATTTTTAAAACACGAAATCTTGTTGTTAAAAACATTGTAAGAAAAAAAAAAATAGTCATACAATTTAACAAGTCAACGTGCTACTGTATTTCTTAATATTGTTTTAAACTTACCACCTTAATCCCTAGATACGAATCTGCATATCTTAATTTTAATTTTTTTTAAAGGAATTTTTTCTTTAAACTATATCGTAGTAGTATAATAATCTAATGAACGAAATTAATCGATAGCATTAAAAAAAATTGAATATCGTAACTTAATTGGTGAACTTATGAGAGTACGTGTGATTCAATATCTAGATTCAGTTTTTAATTTTTATATTTTGTTATGAACTAAAAAAATTGAATTGTCTCCTACTTTTAGTTATTTAGTTCAGTTAATGAGTACGTAAAAATATGCATAGGTAAGTATCTGAGTTCAATCTCTCATTAATATATTTTTTTATTAAAAAATTTAATAAATTAAAAGTTATTAAAGTTACAAATTAAAGTTATTTCCTAATAAAACTGAGATCGGGATCATTAAATGATATTAGTTTCAAAAATAAAATTAATATTTTACCTTAACAGGAAAAAGGGATTTTATTTTCCTTTTTTTTAAAAAAAAGATTTTATCTCCATTCATTTTGTTCCAACAAACATATTAACATAGTTATAAAGACAGGCTCCGTCTTAGATGCGCCTTCAATGTGGTGCGCTCCCATGCGCCAAAATGATTTAAACCATTAGATTGGTTCATTATTTATCTAATGACATTAATATAATACCGGTGACCTACTTATAGTTGTTAAAATGTTACTTTCCCCCAACTTCCATATATTGCAAGGATAGTCAAAAGTTTTGCAAGTTTTGTGTAAGTAGCCACAAATGCTGGTTGGTTTTTCTAATGAATGTCTATCTCATACTATTAAGTATTTAATAGATTCTAGTAAATTTGTATAATTTTATTGTGCCATAAAAATATATAATTTTTTCTTCTTTTACATACTTTATTTATTAGTATTCGACCTTATTTAATGTTGAAACGAAAAAAAATTATATTTTTTATTATCATTTATATTAATTTATATTAATTTTTTTAAAATTATTCTCTAAGTTATTAGACTTATTAATACTATTCTTTCTAACTATCTCATTAATTGGGTCTGAGAAGAGTTTAGGTGTTAGTTCGAAGTATCGAGTCGATAAAAAACTATTTTTCTATTCACCATTAAAAAAGTGTCGGAAATGTGTCGTACAAGTGTTGGTGTTGGACATGTGTCGGACACACTGAAACGATAATCGTGAGATGTCCGTGCTTCAAAGCTCAATAATCATCTTCTCTCTGTTAATTATATTGTCAACTATTCAAATTATTAAATAAAGGCACTTTAGTCAACTCATGTTAAATAGTAGTAATAATTAATTTTTAAAGTGTGCAAAAACCTTAAATGACAAGAATTTTAGAATGACTAGAATAACTATTCTTAAAATTTTCTATACAAATCTATAAAAATAAAAAAATAAAATTAAAACAACGATAATTTAATATTGCAATTTTCTCATACAAATAAAAAATAAAAGCAAAAAATAAAAAAATACAAACTAAATAATAGTAAAAAAAGGGATAATTACACCAACATCTCCTAAAGTTTATCTATATTACACTTATTCCCTTCAGTTTTCAAAATTATATATACCCCCTTAAAATTTTTACTTTCTCTACAAAAATGGTAAGATCAAAGAAAAGTAACAAATGATAAAATAAAAATTATTTTTTTAAAATAAAAAATATGCATAATAACACCATTAAAAAAATTAATGTTAGGAATTTTTTGTAATAAAAGTAAAAACTTCAGGGAAGTAAGTATAATTTTAAAAATTAAAGGGAGATAAGATAAGTATAATATTAACAAAAAAAAATCTCAAAAAAAATTAATGTAATTATCTCTAAAAAAATACAAACTAAATCGGCTCTAAACTAACTCCAACTTCAACAAAACATAATTAACAAACTTATGCTCCTTAGTTCGTTGATCCTAATTAACCTCGTTGGTGACTCTACTATTTTTAATTTTTTATACTTAATGGTCACTAGGTTATTTATTGATGTTTTAATTATCGCTCACTCACTATTTAGGCGCTATACAATAATTAAAGTACAGATTTTAACTATATTTAAAATATGGGACAAAAGCATATATATATATATATATATATATATATATATATGCACTTTTTATGGAACCTCTTATTGCAGGTTGATAGTCTAAGTGTAAGGGTGCGCCAAAACATAACCAGCGCATCCTAAAAGGCACCTATAAAGACATATTATCACTAATCCTGATTATTATGTAAAAATGACAAATTGTGACCCACGCAAACTTGGTTTAATCTCTCGAGAGAATATTAGGCAAATGAACCATTTATCTACACTTTTTATAAATAAAAAATAAAAATGTTACAATATTAATTAGAGTACAAGATATATTCAAACAAATAATACAATATAATTTAATGCAAAATTTTTACAAAATAAGGAGAAGCACAAGAAAAACAAAATTAAAACAACTACATACTAACACCATTTTTTAATCATCATAATAAGTAATAAGAAACATAAAAAAAATTGTTTTAAAAAAGAAAATGAAAAAAAAACCTTGGTATTGTATCATGAACACTGTTTATTGTTTAATGTTTAAGGAGAGTACAAATAAAAAGTTTGCATTAGAAAAATATTTTATATTATTAAATTAAATTAGAAACACAATAACTCATTAAATGTTTTTAATATAACTTTCTCATTAGTGTACAACATGAGTATCTCTTTGCGGAGGGTCAAACACTATCCCCTTCAAGAAAAAAGTTTTTGTTGTGCACCGTGAGAATTTAAATCTACACCTACTTAAAGTACTCTAATATTTATCAACTTTTTCGAACTTTATTGGTGAATAAAACTTTCTCTTGCCTAATATATATACATTTTTTCTTCTATTACATTATTTATTATATTATTTACCTTAATATCGCAGCTCATAATATATGAGTTATGTTTAGCAATAATAGATTATAGCTTATTTAAAAATTTATAGTTTACCAAATTTCATTTATTATATGTTTACTTTGTCAAATAATTTATTATATGTAGTTATTACATGTTATTTTTAATCATTTAACAAATACTCCTTCCGTCCTAATTTATAAGACCATCTAAAAAAAATATAAGAATTAAGAAAATTAGTAGTATATATATAAAAAGTCATTAAATTTGTCTAGTAATTTATCTTCATTTCCCTACTTACCCTTCAATTATTAAAACCAATAATATTACTCAATTTTCACTCAATTAATTTTCTCTAATTATCATAGGAGAGGAATTTTTTCTCTCATCAACTTATTATATATTTATCACCTTTGAATCACACAAAATAGTTGAGTAAATAAAGATAATTTAATAAAATTTTTTCGAACGTGCACAAAATTTTATAGAGGTTCTTGTCAGAAGAGACAAATAAATTTTTTTTAAAAAGGTCTTATAAATAAGGACGGAAAGAGAATTATATATAATATAATAAAAAACAATAAAAAGGTAAAAAAGAAAGGGCAATTTTAATATACACTATGTTTTAAGTAGTGTACGGTACACCACATGAAAAAATGTATACAAAACTTAATCTAAAATGTTTAAAATAATAATAAATTATGTATTTTGTATGTATGTATACCTCTTTTATTTTTTTTTGGTTATAATCAATTAAATAATATCATGACTTGTGTATGGTACACCACTTTAAAAATGGTGAATGTTAAAATCCACCCAATTTAAAAGAAAAAATAAAAGAGGTATATATACATAGAAAGGACATAATTTATTATTATTTTATATGTTTTCGATTAAATTTTATATATATTTTTTTTATGTGGTATACCGTTCACCACTTAGAATATGACGTAGGTTAAAACTGCCCAAAAAGAAAAGTAAAAGAGATCGCGTGAGATGAGAAGGAAAAAACTTGGAAATATGGCGAGGATGACAACAAAACCGAGCCGTTGACAAGAGGAAAAAAAAAGGTGCACCAAAACCCCTCTACCAGCCGCCGTATCTTACCTTCTCCGCCAAACATCCAACCACCGTAACTACACACTCTCTCTCTCTCTCTTACAATTAGGCTAGGGTTCGTTCCCATCTCCATGGAACCACCCCATTCCAATCTTCCTCCGATGGACACCGTCGCTGCTGATGACTCTTCCTCCATTTGGGACCTCTCTTACCTTCTCGATTTCAATCTCGACGACGATCCCCCTCCTCCTCCTCCCTCCTTCAACCTTCCTCTCCCCGAACCTCCTCCCCCTTCCTCTCCCGACAACGACAGGGTCCGGAAGCGTGACCCGAGGCTCACCTGCTCCAACTTCCTCGCCGGTCGGGTCCCCTGCGCCTGTCCCGAACTCGATGCCCTGCTCGACGAAGATGATTTACCTGGCAAGAAGCGCGCTCGCACAGCTCGTGCCTCTGCTTCTGCTCGCTGCCAGGTGCCTGGTTGTGAGGTCGATATCACCGAGCTCAAGGGCTATCACCGCCGACACAGGGTTTGTTTGCGCTGCGCTAATGCTGCCACTGTTCTCCTCAACGGCGAGGATAAGCGATACTGTCAGCAGTGCGGAAAGTATTTACTCTCTTCTCTGCTTGTATTCATCTATTGAATGCTATTTTATGTGATTGTGTTCATGTTTACTGCTATCGAGGGTCAACGCGCTGACAATTCGCCAATTGCTTGATAGGTTTCACGTTCTAACAGATTTCGATGAAGGTAAACGCAGCTGTAGAAGAAAATTAGAGCGCCATAACAACCGAAGACGCAGAAAGCCTGCTGATTCCAGGGCTCCCACCAACCATGAACCTCAACCTGTTACTCAGAATGAGGATTTGAATTTTGATGGGGAAGCATCTAAAGGTTTGTATTTATTTACTACTACTGTGCCCATTGCCAAGCCTGTGGTGTCAGATGTTATAGTTTCAAATTACTTTCGCGGTTAAGTTACGGTTAAATGTGGCTAAATTCTGTCATTGAACATTACAATTATAGTCTGATGGGGTAACTATGATTAGGCGGCAGAATGTTATGATTTATGAAGTGGACCTTGATTTGAAACCTTGGATGTTTTATATTCGCTTTGTCGGATAGTGTGTTCTAATTTGTTCTACTGGGAGATATAGTTGGTATTTGTCGTTATGAGAATGCTTACTGGCTGTGTATGCTTGACACAGATTGTTCAAAATTGAGCAGCGAGATCAACGAAAAAGGAGTGTCACCTGATCATGAAGACGGAGCAGTTAACGTTCCTTGCTCGGCTCCTGATTCCCAAAATATTAATAGTGATAGTGGTGTATCTTTTGCTGCCTCTGGTGAAACGCAAGTGAATAGTGGAAAAGATGTCTCCAATATTTCTAATTCACCTTCGTATTGTGACAATAAAAGTGGCTATTCATCTTTGGTGGGTTGCCCATTTGTTCACATTTTCTACTAAATATATTTTCATGCAAGAAATCATCATGGTTGACGTTTTCTGATTGAACTTTTATTTGTAGTGCCAAACAGGTCGGATTTCTTTTAAGCTTTATGATTGGAATCCTGCGGAATTTCCTAGAAGGCTACGACACCAAGTATTTTAAATCATTGTTATTACAGTTTAGTATTTTGTTAGTGGTAATATCTATGTCATCTGCATGTCAGACACTGATTAACAAGCAGTCAAATTCATTGACAGATATTCCAATGGCTGGCAAGTATGCCTTTAGAGTTGGAGGGATATATCCGCCCTGGGTGTACAATCTTGACAACGTTTATAACAATGCCAAATTATATGTGGAAAAATGTAAGGGTTCAACTTGATGTTCTTTACTTTATATGTTCTAATGTCCTATTTTGATTGGTCTTATTAGGGGCTAACTGCCCTGGTATTAGACTGTATGGTTCTTTTTTATACTCATTATTCTATGTTGCTAGCTTTGATAATTTGAGTTGATTGGGATGCCTATATTTTTGTACTGATTTGTTGTATACTACCTGTTACGTATTTTCCTTTTATCTGGTGAATCAGGAACTTCATATATATATATATATTCCATTAAAAAAAACTGCTGCCCCTCTCAATTTGCACCGAAGTTGATTTGTTGATCTTCTTTTCTTGTTCCTGTTTTTCTGGTTTCATTCATTTGCTCTTTTGTGGATAAACCAGTTACTCAATGACTCTCTGGACTATGTGTGTGATCTTGTTTCTCCCGGAAAGATGCTATCTGGAAGAGGGACCATGCTAGTTCATCTGAATGACTTGATCTTCCATGTTATGAAAGGTATGTTGCTGTTCCATTTGTTCTGCATGTGTACGTGTATGCTTGTTTCTCTCTCTCTCTCTGACTCATTCTTTTCAGTGCACTTTTTCCCCCTGAATTATTAATGACCTTTTCTTTAAAAGAATATTTTACATCTCTAATCTTGGAGATATGGCATTGTATATGCATAACAAATAGAGGTTTCAATTTTTTTAGTTGCAAATTTATAATCTTTAAGATCTCGGTTGTGAATCTTTCAGTTTGTTCAAATTCATGAGCATTCAATGGTTACAGATGGAACTTCTATTTCGAAAGTCGAGGTAAACATGCAGGCACCTAGGCTTCACTACGTACATCCGACATGCTTTGAGGCTGGCAAACCTATGCAGTTTGTTGCTTGTGGAAGTAACTTGCTGCAGCCTAAGTTTCGGTATGTGATCGCCACTTCTTCTAAACATCATTTAAAAGCATTTCTTTGTTTTATATATTTAAATTTATTTATGTGATATGATAATGATACGATATGATACGATAGACATGTGCATATTTGTCTGGATTATGTTGTTAGCAATGCTGAGGACCTAAAGTTCGGGTAAGTATCCATAAGCAAAAGGAGAGAATTTTTTGTGGAACCCCTCTGAAAAACAAGAATCGATTAACTTTGAAAGAAGTGATGCTTGACATGCATACGTTTGTTTCCGTTATATAATTTTATAGTTGATTTGGGTTTATATGCATAAATCATAATAACATAATCAGGGTTATGAAATCGAGATTTGAATAGTGAATCATAAGACCTATTTTCCAAATTGCGAATCGAATCTTATCATGAATTATGAGATATATGATCAATATAGATGTTGGTATTTATAAGTTAAAAACTCATTGAATAAACAATAAATTCAAGCATAAAAATTCAAATAAGCTATTCATGGCATCGATCAAATGCCATAAAAAAACTGATTTTTTGAAGATTAACCATGGTTACTCACTAAAACAATAATAAATCATAGTTGATGTGGTTTAGCCAAAAAATGATGGGGGAGCAAAGAAGGCTCTGGAAGGTAGGGTGTGGGGATACAATGCTGGAAAAAAAAAAAACAGAATGGGACAAGGCAGCCGTATAAAACAGAGTGGGAAATTAGTTGGACCCCAAAAAATTTAACCCAAGCCTTTTTGGCTGCTAGTCTAAAGAAAAAATGAAAAGAGCTCATGGCCCAATGCAGAATCCTCTCTTTTTGAAGGAAAAAAGTAGAGTTGATGCACCCTCACCCACAGAGGGTATGAATGCACTCTTTTTATCGTGAATAACAGAGGTCGCGTAAGGGGGAGTCTTCATGCGGTTGATCCCCAACATGCACGCAAAGTGGCTAGGACCAATGTTGTTGTCGCACAAAACAGAGTGAGGGTGGGCACTGTATGCTGTTGGGGCACAAACAAAGAAAGGAGACCTGATAGGGTTTTCAAACCTATGAAATGTGAGTCGGAATCATGGGGGGAAGGTTTTTCGGCCCTTTCCCCTTCATTTTCCAAAAAGAAAAAGCCTTAACAACACTGGTTCCAGAATCAGGTTGTGCACTACCTGACCCTTTTTTGCACTTGATTCATTGTTGCTGTATCTTTTGATTCACTGCTGGAATGCAATTCTTCCGATTTGAGAGCTGTATTGTCCGATTCAAGTGCCATTGTATCATCCTGGGTTAAGCTTCTTTTTGTTGTAGGAAGTGACCACATGACATTAATGCATTGGCATCAAGTTTTATATGATGATCAGTACTTCAAAAAAATTAATAGCGTATTATTTTGGAATCAGTAATCATTATACTTTCTGTATGTACACATTATTTTAGAATCGAAGTTCCTTATAGGGCTATAGAGTTTAGACTGGTAAACACTAAACCCGGAGCAGTTGGTACTCCTTCCCCCCTGGTGTCATTCCAATCTCAGTCTAATGGCAAAAATAATAATAAAGCTGATCATACCTTATACTTAATAAGTGGTTTCTGTATATTTTAGTTATATGTTTATTTTCAGAAATCTCCGTACAGCTCGTTTAGATTCTGATTCATTTGTCAATGTACATCAATGTTCCGACTGTAAGACCATGTGTATTGTGTTTTTTTGGCAGGCTTCTTATATCTTTTTCTGGGAAGTATCTTAAGTATGAGTATTGTGTTCCATCTCCACATAACTGGACTGAAGACCATGTGTCTTGTGCATTTGACAATCATTTATACAAGATACATGTCCCCCATACAGATGTTAATCTCTTTGGGCCTGCATTTATTGAGGTAATCATTGGCATATATTTCCTTTTCCTTAACTATGCTTTGAGCTGGATTTTAATTTGCTGACTGCTATTTTCTTAGCTAGTACGTTCAGAAAACCTGTTGACCATAATTACTGCTAGCTAGGCCTGTTGAACGTGTATGTTTTCTTTTAAATTCAGCAACTTTTAGTGCATTTATCACTATCTAATTTTCTCTGTATGGCATAAAATTTTAACAGCTTGTGCTAGAAAATCCTCAAACAAATTAGAGAAAATATAAAATTTTATGGGCACAGTTGAGTACTTGAGCTTAAGCACTTCATATAATCTGGGCGTCATTTTTTGTTGGTTGTTCCTTTCTTCCTTTTAATAGTTTGTGCAAGTTTATTCATCTGATAAATAAATTTTAAGGCAGCAGAAGATCACCATAATGCAGTATGCTAAGGCCAAGCTTTTCTAACTTATCCTTGAAAAGTCATCCCCTGCCCCTGGTATTGAATTCAGCACGGTTATCTTGTGAGTTCTTCGTATTTGACTGGTTTTTGTAAATGTATTTTGTGTAAGGGTTCTCTAAGACTAATAGTTGCTGTGATCAGGAGAGTTGTAGAATTTGAGTTTTGAAATCCAGCACTGAATTGTACAAATGCTGTAAATAGTTTGAATTGTCTCTTGATGATAATGACGTCAGATTAAGATAAATTGCCAGAACCTTTTGATTTAGTATGACATTGGAAGTTGACACATTGAGAAGTTTTTGTTTCATAATTTCATTTATAAATGGTTTACAGGAGGATGAAATCACCTTTTTGAAATTGTTTCTCTTGTGCTGATTCATACTCCTCTTTTGTTTTGTCATATTCATCCCCCTTTTTGTAGGTGGAGAATGAGTCTGGTTTGTCAAACTTCATTCCTGTACTCATTGGGGATAAAGAAACTTGCAATGAAATGAAGACATTGCAGGAAAAAGTTGATGTATCTGTCCCATGTGGAAAATTCCAGTCTGCATCTGGTAGTTCTATCTGCAGCTCATGTGAAGCTTCTGCACATAGACACACATCATTGTCCGACTTACTTGTAGATATAGCATGGTTGCTTAAGGATCCTACTTCAGAAAATTTTGACAGAGTGATGACAGCTTCACAAATTCAAAGATATTGTCATTTGTTGGATTTTCTAATATGCAATGATTCAACTATCATTTTGGGAAAAGTATTACCAAATATGGTAATTTTGACAGAAAGCATGAAATCCAATATTATGATTAATTGGGAGAGTGATGTGAACATGACACAACTACTGAAACGTATCGATAATGCTAGAGATGCCATTAATCAGAAACATCAGAAAGTTGGAGGTATAGTAGCGCATTCTGAAATGGAAGGCTTCAAACTTGCTGAGAGCTGCGCCCAAGATGACATGCTATCAGTTGCTGCAGTTAACAGTCAGGTTGGACTATTAGTTTTCTTAGTTTTTCCCCCTTGATTAAATATGAATCCCTTTTGATTCAATTCTCCATTCGCCAAACTAGTTGAACTATGGCTTTTCCCCAGCTCAAAACCATTTATTGACATAAAAGTATGCTGTTTTACCTGATGTGCAATAACATGAAATCCGTTTCCTTTGATCTATATCAACACTTTTTGTTTATTTAGTGGGTACTCTGTTCTATTTGTTGCAAAATATGTGGCCACTGATCTTGATTTTGATTGAACTCAGAGTAAGCAAATGTAATATGATATAATTTTGTGTTGTTTAAATGTTTTAGTTCTGATGTCAACATCCCAGGTCCCAGCAATTGTTTATTGTCTTTATCCTTCTTGGGTAGAGTATTCTGGTTTCATGACATCCTGATAGCTTGTGAGATCTTGTGACGCTGCTATCGCGGCTAACATGCATTTCCTACATTGATATTTGTCTTGCAGGGTATTGTGTCGAGAGCAGATGCAAAGTTGGGACTACTGAAAAGTTCAACTTCTTATGACAAAAATGAAAAGACACCACTTTTGAAGAGGGACATCATAATGAACGTGGAAGAGTTGCCTAACAGATGCAGCCGTCGACATCTTTCCAGGGGGGGATTCTTGAGCTATCGACCAGCCATTTTTGTTGTTGTTTCAGTTGCTGTTTGTCTTGGGGTATGTGTAGCCGTCCTTCATCATGGGAGGGTTAGTGAGTTAGCAGTATCCATTAGACGGTGCTTGTTTAATTATTAGTAGTTATTTTTTTATCAATTTTTGTGCTTATTGTTCTAGTTGGTACATATTTGTTGTAACAATAACACTAAGTCATCGAGTGGGTAGATCATTTACATTGGAAGCAAAATCAAGTGTTGCTAATTTGTGCATTTCCAATTGAATAGGATGTCCCTTGGAGGGACAAACGGGTTCTATGACTTGAATAAATATGATCGTGGTTAAAATTGAAGTCATGGTTATTATTATTAAAGTCATTGTTATTGTTATGGTATCCCCTTTTAAAAAGGTGTAAATTTTCATGTTCGTAACCGTAACAAACCTGTGCGGTTGCACGGGAAATAATTGTTCTACTTCATAATCTTGTTGTATTTAAGATTAATCTCGTTGTATGTAAGATTGTGATGACAAAAAATATGGATGATATATAATAGAATGACATAATACAACACAAATCTAATTTTAAGCATCGCGTGTAGCATAAATTATTTACATATTCATGGTCTTATGTATGTAGTTGTCAATTAAGAATATGGTCTTGTGTATGCGGTTGTCAATTAAGACAAATATGTTATATGTAATACTTGTTAAAACTATATTGTGTTCGATGATAACAAAAAATTTAAGATTATCATTATCATTAATTCATTATCATGTCATTATAATTTGAAATTTGTAAAATCAAATAATTATTGGTTTAATAATTGATTAATTTGACAACTTAAATAGCATGAGGAAAAGTCATTTCAAGATAAAGGTAAGTTATAATGCCGGTCATCATCATAATATCCTTATATTATATAAAATCCTTATATTATATAAAGTTGGTGAGTTTTGGAGGGAAATTTTTTCCATTCTAGGTAGTAAATAGTGAAGTCAGTATTATTTACTTTTTAAAAAATAAAAAAAAGTCTAATTAAGAATCATTGGAATCTGTGACCAGATGCAATTAAAAAGTTTAAAAAAATAAGAAAAGTCGATGCAATTAAAAAGCTTACAAAAATAAGAAAAGTCAATAGAATAATTGGAATTTGTGGTTAGATGCAGTTAAAAAGCTAATGCAATCCTCTTTTTCTTCTTTGTTTCCAATGCATTTAGTGTGACAACGGAGATCAACCCTACCAGCAACACAGAATCCATCAATGGTAAAGAACATTCGACAAGCACAAGCCCCAATATGAAAATAACTTCTTAGTTATTTTATATTTTAAGGACTTCTTTGCAATTCTCTTTTATTTCCCTTTTTTACGTTTTGGTCCCTTTCCTGTTTTCAGTTTTGATAGTTATCTTTTTTCTGTTTTTTCAGTTTCTTTTCCTTTCTCTGCTATCTCTTATAAATAGCAGTTTCCCTGTATTCTAAAAATAATAATCAGAAATATATTTCATTTTTCCTTTTCATATCTTCCTTCTCGTTTCTCTCTGTCTCTTCTTTTCCCTTTGCCTTTCTTCAACCTTCATCCGTTTGCTGCAACTTTGAGATAAAGTTGCTGGTTCTGTGCTTCACTTCTTTGGTATATAAAACCTTGTTATGGTGTGAATTCAATACTTCAACGTAATAATTTCAAGCACATACATTCACTTCAGAAAACAAAATTCATGCACTACTGTATACTAATTGAAAGCAATTATTTTCTTCGAAATTTCCAATGCATTCAGGTATACATTCACTCAAAAAAATAAAATCATACGCATGAATATGGCTAATTAATTGCCAATACGCATGAATATTTCCAATTGCGAGCGATTAACATTTTACATTTTTTTAATTTTTTCATTAGAATTTATTGTCATTCAGAAATAATAATTTGAAAGGACTATGGCTAATTAATTTAAATATTTCATATACACATATTCTCCCATAAAATAACTTATTTATATATCCATTGAGGTGCTCTGCAAAGTGGTTTATGAAATCTTCGGCTCCAGGTTAGTTTTCTCAATTTTCCTTATTTTTGTTTTTTTACCAAGCCTACCAGTTCTAATTTTCGTTGTTTGCTATTTTTCTTCTTTATGTTTCAATGAAATTGCTGACCATTTTACTTAAACAACTGCATTTTTTTGTGATAAAATTGAACAAAATTCTTCTCGGACGACAATGGATAGAGCGTGTGATAAACGTGGGAAAAGATGTCCCTGAAAAACATGTTATTCGATTTGGTAGTATAATTGAATCTACTTCTAAAAATTATGCTTCTGATTGTCGAAAATTAGCTTCTTATACTACTAAGACCTGTTTTTTGTTATGACCAATTCTGCTATTTCAAGAGTAACAAATAAAAAAAATTAAAAATATTCTTGCAAGATGACGAAGGAAAAAGTATGAAGGCCATTGCAAATGTTGTTTACAATGAAGTTTTCAAAAATCTAAGTTAGTTTTCAAATAATCTCACCTTTGCATCTTTTTGGTAAGTTATTCTTAAATTTAGTCTTGACTTTTATAACATTGGATGATTTGTAAAACTTCACAAATTATTAGTCAACGGATATTATTTGAAATTGATCATTATGTGAATTTGTCATATTTTAAAGTAGTTAAATTCATAAAGGAACACACTTAACCACATGGTCATAGATATAAGTTTATTATAGTCTCAAGGTAAGTAACTTATTTAACACCAATTTTTTTTATACAATTAAGTAACTCCTTAAATTCCTTGATTTTCTTATGCAGTTAATTTTACGCATTTCCTTTAACTTGCTCCTATGACATACACAAAAAATTATACATTTTTTTTAATATTCATAGGATATACAACAAGAATATTCCCGTGCATCGCACGGGGTCACACTACTAGTTAAGAAGTATATATAAGTACCAATACCTTATTGCAACTTATCACAATTTTTTTTTTACCTTATATTCCCTTGTGCTTAAAAACCATTGACCTTATTGAATAGTATGGATGATATATATATATATATATATATATATATAACGTACACCCGCTTGCTTTTTAGAAAGAGTGCGTTAGCAAGTTATAACATGAAATTTTAAAATACACCTACAAGGTGTAGCTTGCTAACGCACTCCTTCTATAAAACAAGTGGGTGTACGTTAGCAAGCCCATGTAGGGCTTGCTAACGTACACCGACTTGTTTTATAGAATGAGTGCATTAGCAAGTTATAACTAGATTTTTTAAAATACACTCAAAAGGTGTAGGTGGGTGTATAATAGCAAACCCCATATATATATATATATATATATCGTTGGATTTAAAATACTTATCGCATAGATTATGTGTAGAAAATTTTACATCAATCCGAGAACGTTTAGTACTCCATCAAAACACTTGTTATTTTCATTATTAATATATATAGTTGAGTTCAAATGACACAAGCTACATCGCACATAACTTTTTATAAAAAACGGATTTCGTCGATTTAACCAATTAGTTGAAAGTTTGTATGACGTAGATCAACTATGCAAAAATTCATATCATTTGAAAACTATTTGATATATATATATATACCCATTTTATATTAAACATTTTATTTTACAGGTTACGGGTTGCTTTCATGTTTTCCCCTTTTTTTTCTTGATTTCTTTTGTAAAAACACTTGATTTTTGCCATTTTATATCTACACTCTTTATCAAATCTTAAAAAATGACGGTGGTATGGTCAATTATATCAATTAATAAATAAAATATTACGAAAGTAAAACATAACCCACAATTAATACAACAATACGAGATTACGAGATGATAATTTATATTCCCATCCGAATATTAACTGAGTAACGAATCTAACTAAATGTCAACTATTTGTTAAATCGTTCATGGTGTGCCTGATTTCTTTTTACGTCAATTATTTCAAAATTATTTTTAATTGCTTAAGTTTTATTGAAGTGGAAATGTTGTTTTATTTACGAAGTCATAAAAGTTGCATGCAAAACTTTGTTTTAAATGGAGAGGGAGGCTAAGATGTATTGCATTAAAAATTATTTTAGAAAGGCTCAAATATATTGCATTTAAAATATGTTAAAAGTGAGAAACAGAATGTTTTCCCTTAAAATAATTATCATTATTACTGAGTAAAATAATCGGGAGAAAAAAAAATCATAATTAAATACGAAAAATAAGTTGTACCGTACCATTACCAGCCGCTGAGTTGAAGCTCTAGATTTTGCTGTCACTTTACAACGTTTCCAATATCATCTCACCACTCTCCTTTTCTTCCTAGAACCATTAAGCTATTTTAAATTAATTTTTACTTAAATAATTTTACCATGATAAAAATAATTATTAACAAAATATACCAATATAATTTATGATAAACCACTAGAAAATAGAGAATTCTTAGCAAAATAACATGTATCAGCATATATGTTATACTTCAAATTAAATAAGATAGATGATGCAATAAAAATAGCTGTCACCTTTTATCATCATTAGTATGTAATTGGAAGTTTAAAATAAATTGCAATCAGTTTATAATGACATACAATACATTTTTTTTGCCACAAAAAAAATAATGTAAATATAAAAAAATAAGTGAGGTTCAATCTTATTTGCTGGTGCAATGGAATAATGTACATCTGAGATACAATGGGAATTTCGATAAGTTGATAACTTTACAAACAATATCTAGTACTCTTAATACCATGTACAAATACTAACACAATACTGAATATTTTTAATTATACAGTTTAAAATAATAAAATTGAATTAAAAGTGTTTACTGTAGAGCTTTAATGAACAAGATTTTTAGAATTGTTTGAACCTCTAACACGATATTTATAAATTAATAAATTAACACAAACTCTGTTACATTCTTTTCATCAATTTTCTATATTTCATAAGAATAAATTATTTATTATCAGTTAAAAGTCGGGTATCACTCCCTAAATTAACTAAATACGGCATGAATTAATAAAATCACATAAAGCGAAACAATCAAACTCACCAATAAAGTGTTTCGACAGGTCTCCACTAATACTAAAATATCTTCCTATCTCCTACATTAAACCCTAATCTTTTTCATTTGTGCCGTAATTGTACCGTGATAGAATAGTAAAAATTTTCAAGAAGCAATTATAAAATGATTATAACTTACACTGGTGTAACAGTGACACAATTCATTCCTAGCGCACACAAACTGTTTGCCTAAAGCTTTTTTGATTCAGAGATATTTGTTCAAATAAATTTTAGTGAACATATTTTTAATTTTCTATAAATACTACATAGAATAAATTGGGTTAATATTAATTTTTGTTTAATTAATAGTTATGGTCAAACCCTAATCGCTAAATTTAGGGAGTGTTCTAAAATATATCAACTGATTTAAATAGGTGTTAACACCGGTGTGTATATAACACAAATATTTATAAATTTCTCAAGTCTGTTAACGCAAATTTAACGTTTGCAATATATTTGACCGTGGCTATATTTGCGACATGCATTATCGTTTGAAGAGTTGGAGTCTCATATTTTTAAAAATTTTTTAGCCATTGCGGGATACGACTAAGTTACTGCAATTATTTGTTCATATCAATTCTCGGTAAATTATTTGCAGGTTTCTAATAAAATATTAATACTGTAAATACAGAAACAGTATAATATCTGCCTTTACTTTTATTAGTTACGAGAAATACATCGAGTTTAATAAATTACGGAAAATATATTTGAATTTAAACACGACACCCTTACTAAAGCAAGCTAGGGCGAAATTGAAAAATAAATCAACCATTTATTATTGAAATGTAAATAAAAATTAAGGATGATTTCATAAAGAATAAAATAAAATAGAAAATACTTTATTAATATTTACCCGCCAAGTTCAAATTATGCTTGAAACTATTCAAGTGTAGTTTTTGTCAGTATTATAAACTTTTCCGTGTAGTTAAGCTGTTTCAAACAATAGCCGCTTCAAATTATTGTCTAATGTTAATGAGTTTCGTACCAAATCAAAATTTATTTGCAAATGAGAAAGATAAAATCACAAATGCAGAAGTAAAAGCTATAGAGGACAAAGCGGGTGCGAAGTTTTCTTTGTTTATAAACATTCAATGCTTTTTTTCATTTTTATTCTTTTTTGAATAATTTGCGTGATGATGCTATTCTCAAACAATTTATGTCCAAAATTACAGTAAGTTAATGAGAAAAATTATGTGATTTAATTAGTGAACGAGAAAAATTATATGATTTAGTATGATGTATTGATATTACGGCTACTATTTCTATAAAAATATTTCTTAATATTTATTTTGTGAAATAATATTTTTAGTACATTATGTTGTAATAAATTTTTGATTTGGTACGAATGTTTTTTTTATTCACTAGATATATTGCATTTAAAATTGTTTTACGTGGAGTGGGAGTCTAAGATATATTTTATTTAAAAACTCGTAAAAATATAAAATAATTTTTTTCCCTTAAATTGATTATTATCGTAGAACATCAAAATTTTAAAAAATTGATATATATTTTTTAAAAAATATTTTTCTTTTCAATCTCGAAATGATGGCATGTGTTTCTAATTCTTAAGTAAAATAATCCGCAAAAAAAAATAAAAGAAGTTGTAGCATACTATAATGAGCTAATAGATTAAGGTCTAGCCAAGGGCAGTTTTGAGCATGTGCAAGGTGCCCAAGCACATAAAAATATGAGTCCCAAATATTAAATTATGTACTTGACATACTTTAAATATTAAATAATACACTTTAAAATCAATATTATAAGATAGAATAAATGATAAGGGATTTAGATTTTTAACCTCATCACAAAAGTATGATTCTCGGCAAGGCAATGAAATATTTTCGTCGGCAATAGAAAACAAAATTATAGTATAAGCCGTAGTTTTTAATGAAACATTAATACATTGAATACAAAAATCGAAATAGAGTATAGTGTATATCTTAACTTTTATTCCTGTTATCTTTTATAAAATTATTTTTTTCTTGCAAAAGAAATGACAAGAAAATCTTGAATATAATAAATTACGAGAAATAAGTTTAATAAATTATGGAAAATATATTTGAATTTAAGCATAGTGATGTCCACTAATATATCCACAAAATAGCTAAGTTTTTTAATACGTATTCGTAAATTAAAAAATGAATCAACCATTTACTATTTGATTATTATACGTGTTTTTGAACTTTTATATGTAAAAAACTTTTTTTAAACCCTACACGTGTTTCGGTTTGTGCTTTCAGTTACTGTGTGTTCTTATCATTGCGTGTTAGGTTGGGAATTGATAGATTTTACGCAGACTAATACGAAAGATAAATATATGATGTAATGAAAACTAAGTGTTCTTATAGAGACTAAAATGAATTATCGATATTTTGTATAAATTAAAACAAACATCAACACTTACGGTGTCCACCATTCTATGATTTCAGTTGGTGGGGTTATAAAATAGTTTTCGTTCTTATTATTTTCTAGACTAAACTAGATAGCATTTAGAGTTTCCTTGGTGTCATGAAATATCAAGCCCTTCTTTTGAATTATTTATCTATCGGTAAAATATGTTTTTAGTTCCTATAAAATAGGATATTTTTGCTTTTAGTCCCTAATTTTTGTTTTTTTCATTTTGGTACATATAAAATGAAAAGGTGCGTTAAAAAATTTTCGTTGAGTGCTAATTAGGATGATAGAGTGCCACGTGTGAATACTACATCAAACCCAAATAATTTTTGTATTTAATATTAATATTAATTTTTAATTATTTTATTAATAAAAAAAAAGAATAATAACAAAAAAAAATCTTGGTTAGGAAGGTCACACCACATTGATCGATTAAGAAGGAAGAGTATGAAGACCATCTCTATTTTTATTAATAAAATAATTAATACTAATATTAGATAAAAATTATTTAGATGTGATGTGGTGTTGACACGTTCCATCATCCTAGTCTAACATTTAATGTAAATTTCTTAATTGTAGTTATCGATCAAGACTACAAACAACATTTTTTTCATTTTATAACGACTAAAATACAAAAAAATAATTTTATAAAAACTAAAAACTAAGGGTTTGTTTGATTTCTCTTTTTGAAAACAGTTTTCTGTTTTTAAAAACAAAAAACTAAAAAATCTGTTTGGCGGTCGAGTTTTCAAAAACTATTTTCGGAAACTATTTTCGGGAACAGTTTTTGTTTTTCAGTATTTAAAAACTAAAATATGAAAACATTTTGGTTTTCAGTTTTCAGTTTTCTAAATTTACACACAAATTTATATTGAAAATTCCTCTAACTTTTTTTAAAAACTGTTTCTGAAAACTATTTTATAATACAATTTTTAAAAATTAAAAACCAAAACTGTTTCAAACGAGCCCTAAAATATCTTATTTTCTAGCTACTAAAATATATTTTACCCTTTATCTATTATCTTAAGAATAATTATTAAGACTATGGTTTTCAAAACCTTCTAATAATGTAACCTTGGTTATCATAATCCAACGATATTTTGTGGAAGAATCTCTCATGAAACTAGAAAGCTGCCAGTAGTTTCATCGTTTACCTCCACTTGCATGGCTTCTATGTTAAAATTAAGGAGAGATAATGAAACACTTAGAATCAATTTTTGGGCACATATTTTTAAATGCATATGTGCCAATCATTGTGAACCCCAAAACCGTGGAATTGATTCAAATAAGTTTTTGCATCGAAAACTTTTTTACTGACAGTTTTAGGCATCGAGAAGTGTTTGGATTAAAAAAAAACACTTATATAGATATATTTATATTTATAGTAAATGTTAAGTAGTATTTTAAGATTAATTTTTAAAGAGTTAAAGTAAAAAATAGTTGAAAAATATAATTTTATACCGAAACAAAATAATATATACTTATAATTATTTATTTAATTTTAATAACTTTAATTAATCCTCTTAAGATAGTATAATTTATTACTTCACCCAAAAGAGTAAATGGCTGATTCGCTCGTATTACTTAAATATAAGACTCTTTCATACACTATTAAGTTTCACTTGACAAGACTTTTATAATGAATATATTTGATATATAGGCATTATCCGAGTAGGAAACACGTAAGAAAAATAAGAAGAGAAACATAGACAAAGAACAATCATTCAGTGGCCACACACAAGATCAAGATCAAGATCATCCACTTGCAACTTAATTGTTATGAAGCTAATCCTCTAATCCATTATTCCAAGTTCAGAGATCTAAATTGGCCTTTTGTATATCGCCACGTCATTGACAGCTTCTTTCCCACATGCATGCCCCTTCACACGCTAGCTTCTTAATTTTCCAACCAATTCATTACCAAATATATATAGAATACACCACTCTTTCAAAAATATAATATGTTTTTAATTTGTTGTTAGTTGAAATTCAAGAAAGATCTACAAAATAAAGACTAATTAAATATATAACTAGTCTAACAAGTACAATTTTGATATATTTCACACTTAATTTTCAATCAATAATCAGAACTATTTTAAAGCTAAATATCAGCTAATGAATAATATAATTAAGCTGTTAATACTTATTTGTTGTGTAATTGGTAAGATTAAGCTGTTAATGTATAAACGCCAGTTTGAAACCCCTTTAATTTTCTTTAAATTAATCGATTTTCATCAGATAATTCAAACGTCATAATTTAATAAAAAGGAAAATTAGTTGGGTTATCTAAATTGAAATTTCAACATACTGTGAGTCATTCAACAAAAAAAAATAAATATGTGCTAAAAATGCTGACGTGGCACATGCAATATATAAATACCATCCAACACAGTATGCCTTTGCATGTAAATTATTTTCTTTTCACAACATAACATTGCATTGATCAACTTCTTGGGCTTTTGTTGGGTTCTTCTTTTATCACTTTATTTTTGAGGTTACCTATTAATAATGGCAATTGAGCAGGAGAAGGATGTGGAGAGTGGACAAAACAATGGGCAGCTTCAGTATCTGCAACAACCTCTCATTCAACAAAAAGGGGAGGAACAAGTAATTGAATCAGATAATAAAAAAACTCTGCAACAAAATGGATCCATTGGAATGGTTCTTCTTAGCACTCTTGTTGCTGTTTGTGGTTCTTTTTCATTTGGAACTTGTGTAAGTACTCAAATTATATTTAGCACAGTCACACTGTCTTCTGTTATGTTTTCAGTCATGATAAAATTATGGAAAGTGATTTTTTTTTTAAAAAAAAGGCGAAAATTTTGTAAAGGTTTGTGTGTTTAGCTGAAGTTATTAATTTTGCAGGTGGGATATTCAGCTCCAACTCAAGCTGCTATCAGGGCAGATCTTAATCTATCTCTTGCAGAGGTTAGTACTCTAATTTTCCCTCCTCATTGTCCATTTATAAAATATTCATTCTTCATCTGATATACACATATGTAAAAATTTTGGGGATCGGCAGTTTTCCTTGTTTAGTTCTTTGGTCACAATTGGTGCAATGCTTGGCGGTATAACAAGCGGCCGGATCACGGATTTCATTGGTCGGAAAGGGGTACGTGGAAATATAAAATTCAAACCATATATATGTTCTGACTTATCAAATAAGAACGGTTCAAAGAGAAAGTTAAAATGGATGGTCAAGATTAAAAGTGAGTAAAATCAATCTTGACCATCTATGTATTGCTGTATGGTTACGATGTAATATTGTCACAAAATTTTGTATAATTGTTCTGACTTGATATGTTCAAACATGTATATGTATGTATTTAACTATGAATATTGTTTGGTGTTTCCATGTTTCTAAATTCTTAATTTTCATGGGAAACAGGCCATGAGAATTTCAACAGGATTTTGCATAACTGGATGGTTAGCTGTCTTCTTCTCCAAGGTATGCATATTCAGAAAATTATTACATGTATGACTATGGACAAATTATTGCAATATATAAAGAAAAGAAAATGTTCACTTATGTAATTATTCTACCTACTACAGAGCTCTTACTTACTTGACTTGGGAAGATTCTTCACAGGATATGGAATTGGAGTTATCTCATATGTGGTAACTAATTAAATTCATAACCATAAAACTTTTATTTGTTTTCATTAGGAAATTCAGCTTGTGTTTTTTTCTTCTTCTTTTTTTTTGGCCTCTTCACTGTAATATTTCTAACAAAAATCAACAAAATGTAACAGGTCCCAGTATATATAGCAGAAATAGCACCCAAAAACCTTAGAGGAGGACTTGCAACAACAAATCAGGTAAGAAATTATAGCATTTTCATGTTCTGCTTCTTGGATTAAGTTAAGCATCATGGAGTTGAATTTTGGAATTGACTCTGATTAATTTGTTGCAGCTCTTGATTGTTACCGGATCATCAGTGTCATTCTTAATAGGAAGTGTCATAAATTGGAGAAACCTGGCACTAGCAGGTAATTAATAACATTAAGTTTTGAAATGTTGTTTAAGGTGTGAAAAACTATGGAATAAAATGTCTATCTTTTTTCTTGGCTTGAACATTGAAGGGTTAGTGCCTTGTATATGCTTGCTGGTTGGTTTGCATTTTATCCCTGAGTCTCCTAGATGGCTGGTAAGCATTAATTAAGCTAGTTTTTTTCTTTTTTCTTTTTTTCTAATGCAAGATAAGAATAAGAGTAACATGGCAATGCAAATTAATATACTACGCATAACTTTTTATCTCTTTTTTGTTATTTTGGGTTTTTAAGGCAAAGGTTGGCCGCGAAAAAGATTTTCAACTATCTCTAAGGAGACTTCGCGGTAAAGATGTTGATGTTTCTCAAGAAGCAGATGAAATTCTGGTACTTCGCAATATTTCTTAACTGATTAGAAAACTTCAACAAATTTCTTAATAATTTGACATGTTTGATAACCTGAGATAGCTTCTTTTTTCTTTTTCTTTTTTTAATTATTATTACTAATTGATAGGATTATATTAGAACTCTTCAAAGCCTTCCAAAGGCTAAGCTGTTGGATTTGTTCCACAGCAAATATATCCGCTCTGTAATTGTAAGTAACACACTTTTCTTGCAAAACATTAATTATATTTTATTTTATGTAATTACTCAAAGTATCTTGAATAACTATTTTTAACAATTTCAGATTGGGGTTGGATTGATGATATGTCAACAATCTCTTGGGATTAATGGCATTGGATTCTATACAGCAGAGATTTTTGTTTCAGCTGGTAAGTGAAAAGAAATACATACTAGTTTTTGGAAAATCAAATTAAAGAAATATATTCCTTCAATCATATTTATGTCTCTATAACTTTATTTGTAGGATTTTCTTCAGGAAAAGCTGGTAACATAGCCTATGGTATTATACAGGTAGTTGATCCCTCTAATGATTTATCAGAAATTAATCATGTAACTACTTTGTTCTGTTTTAACTTCATCTGTTACAATTAATGACAGGTTCCTTTTACACTATTAGGGGCCATTTTGATAGATAAATCTGGAAGAAGACCTCTTATGATGGTAAATGATAAATCTATTTGCAAACAGTTATTTATCTATCTATGTCATTTACAATAATAAGAAATTTAATTGACAAATTGTAAATTAATTAGCAAGTGGAATAAGAACTTTGATGTTTTTGGTTTAACAAAAGGTTTTGTACATGTATGCAGGTTTCTGCAAGTGGGACGTTCTTAGGCTGCTTTGTTACTGGAATTGCTTTCATTCTAAAGGTAAATCTTTATTATAAATACATGAATATGAATATGATGATATGATATGATGAAATTTATTATAAATGCAATAATTCAAGTGAGAATATTATAGCAGTGATGCACTTATATACCAATGTATAATGTATAATACTTTCATCACAGATTGTGTGTGTGTGTGAATTCTAAAATTGATCTTTATGACTTGATGGATTCAGGATCAAAACTGGTTGCTTGAGTGGGTACCCATGTTAGCAGTTGCAGGAGTTTTGGTGAGTTTTCTTAAGCAACTTTTGCTTCTTCCTAGGTAAAAATATAGTCTTTATATTCCATTTTGACCTGAAAATTTTCCATCTTTTGTTCCTTATTGTAATCAGATCTACATAGCATCATTTTCAATTGGGATGGGAGCAGTTCCTTGGGTGATAATGTCTGAGGTATATCTTTTCACACCAAAAAATGTACAAATGATTAGCATTTAATTTTTATATTAACACAAATCTAACATTTAATTCTTAGACCGTGAGATATAACCATTAAGAAGCTCCTATTAATATTAAACTAATAATAACACAAGTTTCATTATTAAAATTATTATTATTTTAATACTTTTCAAACTTTTAATTGGTTGTACTTATAGACACAGTGTTCATACAAAACTCTTTTACATTAAGATTGTCAATTATTTGTAGCTACTGCAAACACTTTTATGTAAGAGGTTGAAATCACCCGACTAATTCTTTTTATCTCTCTTTCCGTCACTCTTATTAAAAAATGATATGCAATGAAAATATCGTATTGTTCTTCTCTAGCTTTTTCTTTTTATTTTTTATTTTTTCCTTTCATGTCAATTTCACTTTATGAGGTACGTGATACAAGACAAGAATCATGGATAAGATTTTAAGTAAAGAAAATAGTTTTAAGTAAAGAAATGTATGTTGTATATCTAACTAATACTACTAGTTATTGAAATTGCAGGTATTTCCCATACATTTGAAGGGAATTGCTGGAAGCTTAGTGGTATTGTTGTGTTGGTTAGGAGCTTGGATAGTTTCATATACTTTCAACTTTCTTATGAGCTGGAGTTCTCCTGGTAACCACACAATTGAAGCATAGTTACCATTCTAATTCTAATTTGAATTTTACTATATATGCCAAAACACTAAAATGTGTTTCTATATATTTTTTTGGGCAGGTACTATGTTTTTGTATGCTGGATGTTCCCTCTTAACTATTCTATTTGTTGCAAAGTTAGTCCCAGAAACCAAAGGCAAAACCTTGGAAGAAATTCAGGCTTACTTTAGTTCATAGAGAGAAATTGAAGAGCAAATCATATTAGATATGGACGAATTTAATTCTTTTAAAGTGAGTGAATATATAAAGTTACCATAACTAAAAAATTCGCTATCAATATATTTGATGGTGGGAACTCAAGCCAAAAAAATACAAAGGAGGACACACTTCAATTATTACTGTTTCTTGTCAAATTCTTTTAGATCCATTTAATAACAGAATGTTGTTATATCAATTTTTTTTGGGTGCTACATAATAGTGTATTATTAGCTTATTATTCATAAGAAAATTATGATATTTTGTTCATTGTGCTGCCGGTGTCTCTCATAATTTTTGTCCTTTTTTAATGGATTTATTATTGAGTTTAGAAAAAGTAAACCAACTGTGATTTGTAACTAATTAACTTCTTGGAATATTTGACCAAAGATTCTCGATCCATGTAGTTTAAACTTTATTTAGAGAATAGAAACGTGTTGAGATTCATTATTATAAAATATTGAGAAATTAAATTATATTGGTGTAATTTTTATTAATTTTTATTAATTTTTATTAATAACTATTTTTCGAATTTTTTTTCAAGAAATCCATCGTAGGATTAAAACTACTTATCGTATAAATCATGTCTACGAAATTTCACGTCATTCCAAAATCGTTTATACTCCATCACAATGCTTAAATTTCATATATTTTAAAATTATATTTTACGTTATTTTTGAGTACCTTGATGGAGTATTAAACAATTTTAGAATAATGTGAAATTTTGTAGAGATGATTTGTAATTTAATCTTACGGTGAGTTTTTTGAAAAAAATAATTTGAAAAATAGTTATAACTGGTGTAAGAATTAGTGTAAGTTACACCGGTGTCATTTGATCAGTTATAAAATGAGCTCTCAACTTTAATTTTTATCAATAAACTTTATTTAAAAAAAAAAAGAAGTAGGCTGTCAACTTTAACGAAATAAAAAATGTTCAATCATTCATGTGATAATTAAAGGCTTTTTCTTTTTTTCCACGATACCAATATGGAAAATTTAAGATCTATCCAAGATTTTCAGTATCAATTTTGTTTTTATTTAACAACTAGATGATAATTAATACATGAGATTTTCTAACCTGTATTATTTTGTACAAATTAAAAAAATTAAAAGTGAAACTATTTTATTATAAAACAGAATATTTATTTAAAAACTCATTGAATGTTTGTTTTTTCCTATAAAATGCTTTTATTTTTAACTTCTTAACATGTATTACAAAATTACACAAGTTAAAAAAATTCTTATTTAGTTATTTCATGACAAAATAAATTATTACATCAACTAGATAATTAATTATTAATTAATATATTAAAATTTAAGATATAAAGCTAAGTAAGCGCTTTCATTATTTATTTATTTATTTATTGTTCTTTTTATTTTTGATATTATATTGTTCTTTTTATTATGGGAGAGAGATGTAACTTTTTTTATTATATTATCTTTATTTTATGCCGATAAAACAAAGTATCTTTATTTTATTATGTGAGCTTTATTATTATTATTATTATTATTATTATTATTATATTAACCGGGGCACTAACGTCTAATGAGCTTTATTATTATAGTATTTTTTTATGGTATTATACTGTTATCTTTATTATGAGCTCAGACATATAACTTCATTATTATTCAACTGAATTTAAAGAAGTTTAAAGCTCTCAGATTATTTAAATTTTGTCCTAGTTACTTAGTTCAATTAGTGAGCGTCTAAGGATATGCATATGTTGGTGCGTCCAACTTATATTGTTTTCCTATGAACAAAAAAAATTATTTAAATTTCTTAATCTCATATTTTTTAAAACAAGTAGTGCATTTGGATTAGTTCATAAGAAAATAAATTATTTTGGTAATTAATTATGTTTATAATTAATTATTGTTATAACTAATTTTTCTCTGGTATATTTATTTAAAAATAATTTAAAAAATGATTTTTTTGTTTAAATAGTGTAAGAAATTTCTTTTTATAATAAACTATGAAAATATATATAAAGGTGTTTATCTATGGTAATAATCTTTGAAGTTTTTTAAGGGTGATTTAAAAAAAACTTTTTAAGAGTGGATTAATAATTTTTTCATAGGTAAATATTCACATACACATATTAAACTAAATCTTTAATATTTACAATAAATTATCAATATCAAGATTTGAATGTTAAATCTCTAATTTACCATACCTTAGAGAATTTGTATATAATCAAGAGGAAAGAAGTTACAAGTTTGAGCTCCTATTCTACCACAGAGCACGAACTCTAATATGAAGTTTAAACACGACATCGGTTTGAATACTTCATTAGCAAACATAAAAAAATGCAAGACATCAAGACACTGCATATACATGATAAAAAAATCTAAATAATTTTAAACATTTTATTTGGTATTTTAAAATAGTTATTTTTTGGAATTTTTTTATACGAGTGTCATATGTATAAGTAATATATGCTTTAGAGTGGTTTTTGTTGTGGCTCAGTGGAGTGTTATTTTTAGCACTATGGAGTATGTTGGACGCACCATGGTTGATCATTTTTTTTTTTTTAAAATTTGTCCACAAAACGGTTTTCAGAAACCGTTTTGCTGGGGATTGCGATACGGTAGCCAGAAACTGTATCGCAACTTTTATTTTTTTTTTGAATTTTAAAACTATGAAACCGTTTTGAAATGATATACAGAAACTATTTTTTTTTTAAAAAAAAATATATATTTTGTATAGTATTTATTTTGCATTGTTTAAAATTTATAATTATAATTTTATAAATATATTAATTATGCAGAAATGGAGAATTTTGAAAAAGAATTGAAGAATGTAGATGAAGAATTCAGAAATTGTATGGTATTTTTGGATTATTATTTTTTAAAACTTTTTATTATAATTTTTGAATATTAGTATTTATCTGATTTTTTTAAAAAAAATTTTACTATAGATTTTTAATATTTTTTTATATATTTTTAAGAAATTTGTGATTTTTTTATGTTTTTTTATTTGTTAAGAATTATTTATTATTAATGTATCATTGTTGTATTATTAATATTATTTGTTAATAATTATATGGTTTCTCCATTTCTTCATCTACATTCTTCAATTCTTCTTTAAAATTGTCTATTTTTGTATAATTAATACATTTATAAAATTATAATTCTAAATTTTAAACAATACAAAATAAGTGCTATGCAAAATATATTTTTTTTTTAAAAAAATGATTTTTGAAAACTATTTACAAACGATTTCTGGATACCATTTTAAAATAGTTTCTAAAAATTATATAATTTTAAAATTCAAAAAAAAAAATTAACGATACAATTTCTAATTACTATGTCGTAACCCCTAATCAAAATACTTTCTAAGAAACTATTTTAAAATTAAATTTAAAAAAAAAAAAAAGTCAACCATGATACGTCGCTGCATACCCCATACTCATAATAACAAAAGTAGCACTAAGCTAAGTGGTGTATGAATAGAATAAAAAAATCAATTTTTTATTAGACACGTGTATACAAGTGTTGACACCTGAAGATGATTGACACGTGTTCAACACATTAATTAACATGGATATATGTCAGTACTTCATATCTTTATTTATTTGTTTGATAATGTGAAAAAAATTAAGCTTAACCATACTTTTTAATCTTTTAATTATAGTTAATGTATGAAAATTCCAATCTTAACTTTTCTTAAAGCATTTTTAGCCCTTAAGTTTTTCTTTTTATAATGTATAATTTTAAATTTTTTATGTTATTTTTTTAATTCTAAAGAATTATATTAACACATTATTATTTGAATTCATTTCTCAATACTTTTTTTTATTGATAAAAAAATATATTAATTAATTAAAAATTAAATTTAAATATCCACACATATATTTCTATGTATTCCTCAACTGATTAATGACTGAAACCATCTTTCAATACTTTATAAAAGTAGGGATTAAAAATGTTTTAAAAAAAATCTAAAACTCATGTTAAAAGTCAACATTTTATTATAAAAAATTATGGAAAAATATTACTGCAGTCAGGTGGAGAAGCGAACAAAATTCCAGTGAAGTTTGACATTGCGTTGTTGGAGACTGTAACATGACACCTGTTAATTGGAGCATCAATCATATGTGCGTATGCAAATTGAGATGAAACCAAGCGAATGCAGAGGATTGAGTGAGGAAGGAAAGAACCTCTCTATTCCCCAATTTTCAATATTCATTTTCATTCATTTCTTTCATTTTCATCACTCACATTCACATACATAACATATGCAACACCTACACACTGGTCCACGAAAACCGAACCAACTGAATCAGAATTCGCCTCGCACTTCTTATTCCATTCACAGGTAACCCTCAATTTTCATTCCTCACTCATCTATTCTATACCCTTTTTATTCGTTTATTTACTATTTTATTTAATTTCACTTCGACTGTTTCATAAGCTCCACTTTTGACGAATTGGGTTTTCATTTTCATTTTGCTTCTCAGAATTGTACTAAAGTTCCTTTCTTTTTGTTGAATTAATTTGTTCCCCTCATTTTTCTCACCGACCCTGTTCTTACATCAATCGAATAGGGCTAAACCTTTTTTTTTTTAAAAAAAAAAATTCTGAACAGAAGCTGTTTTCACCTTATTTCATTCACATGGAAAACTTCTACTTCTTCGCAGTGTGAGACTGAATGGGGTTCTTTATTGGCATCGAATGCATGTGTACATGGTTCATTTGAGTTAGGAACAGTTCAAAATGATAAGATTATATTTGAATATGATTGTGTGTTTTTGTAAGTAATAGTTCCTTTGGCTCAGGGTTTCTTAGACTTGATGCTGTTTGCAGATTTAGAAAGGGCAAGAAGCACAGAGTAAATTATGAGTCGGTTGAACAAAAATACAAGTACCTGTGGTGAGGGTAGTGCCAGTAATGAATCTCGTGCAAGCAGAATAGCTGGAAAAGGGACAAGTCATCTTGATCATGAAATTGCACAGCTCACGAAACTTAGGTCAAGTCCCCATGAGCTTTTGGGTCGTGTTGTTCCTGGCAGGATGAGGTTACCTGCATCAACTGTAAGAATGTTAGTTGGTAGAGAAGGTAATTATTCTGGTAGAGGGAGATTTTCGTCGGCAGATGGATGTCATGTGTTAAGCCGCTATTTGCCTACCAAAGGTCCTTGGATTGTGGATCGGATGAGAAGCCGTGCCTATGTTTCACAGTTTTCTGAAGATGGTTCTCTTTTTATTGCTGGATGCCAGGTTATTGCTTTTATCATTATTAGTGTAGATTTGTAGTTGATGTTTTTTTTTGGATAGGCATTATTGTAGTTGATGTTATGTATTAAATTATATAATTTGTATGAAGCTGAAGGTGATTCTATTAAATTGAGGAGTCTTGTACGTTTGAAATTATATTCGTGGAGTAAAAGGTCTTAAGATGTTTACTCTTAGTTCTTTGTGCTTTGCTATAATACAGGGAAGCCACATCAGGGTCTATGATGTGGACAGGGGCTGGAAAGTTACGAAGGACATCTGTGCTAGAAACCTACGGTGGACAATTACTGATACATCTCTCTCACCAGATCAACACTATCTTGTAAGTTTGAGCTGATTTTCAAATATGGTGGCACAATCATGGGCATTGCTAGGATGAAGAATTTCCTGTTATAAACCACCAATTCTGACCATGGCCTGTGAATCTTGTAGAAGTTTGAGCTATCCTTTGCCACGTTGTTTATTTTAATTTCTCACAATTCACCGTTGACAAATTGTTGATCAATTATCACAGGTTTATGCTAGCATGTCACCAATCGTCCACATTGTCAATGTGAGGTCTGCTACAAAGGAGTCAGTAGCAAATGTTACAGTACGTTCTGGAAATTTCTCACTTTTATTCGCAATTGCTTGTGAAATTTAGTTTTGTAGCCTTTCATAATCTATAGAGACGTGAGCAATTGTATGATATTTTTCTTCCTAGTTGTATGATACTTATATCAATTATGTTTTTGACCTTGGTCATGTACCAAGTCTTAGGCTTGGGAGATTGGAGGTCTAAGGTTCGAACCTTGGTAGTGGAGATTTAAGATAGAATATTGGAGATTTAGTTTGGAGTGTGTGTGTGAGTGTGTATTTGCCTATAAAAAAAAAGTTATTGTAAGTTTTTCTTATGAAATCAACTAGTGGCTACTGCAAAAGTTGGTCCTTATTTTAAGCAATTCAAATCTGTTAGTTAATGAAATAAATTTTTTTTTTGGAAATGGTCTTACTATACCTAAGAAGCTTAATGGAAAATTTTACTGCACGGCTAGCTATGCTTTACAGTAGTAAGTGTTGGCCTTTTAATGCCAACAGGAGAAAAAGAGGGAGTTGCCGAGATTAGAATGTTGAGATGGATGTGTAGTCACACAAGGTTAGATAAGATACAAAATGTGTATATACAGAACGATATTGGTGTGGCACCTATTGAGGCAAAGATGACAGGAAACCGGTTAAGGTGATTTGGACTTATGCATAGAAGGCTGTTGGAGGCACCCGTGAGGAGAGTTGATAGCATGGTCTTTAATCCTGTAAAAAGGGGTAGAGTGAGACCTAAAAGGAATCTAGGAGAATTTATTAAACAAGATCTCTTGCTTAGTAATATTTCTGAAAAATTGGTTTTTGATTGAGCACAATAGCGTCGTAATCCATGTAGCTGACTTCACCTAGTGGGATAAGGTTGTTGATGTTGGAAATGATCTTGCTACTGTTGAATTGTTGTTCACCAAATAAGGTCTACTCAATCTCATAAATTTAATGGGAAGATTTTTAATTTTCTCTACTTAAGATACAGCCAACATTTTTATTTATTTTTGTTTTAAGTAACATACATATATTTGTTATTGTAAGTTAGATAGACATCTAACCTAAAATATTTTAAGATATAATGGGTGTATGCATTTGCAAATTCTCATATTAAATAAATAATTGTTTGACATTCAGGAGCCCTTCTTTTATTGCAGGAAATTCATTATGGATTAAACTTCTCTTCTGATGAGGATGATGATGAATTTGGGATTTTCTCTGTCAAGTTTTCAACGGATGGGAAAGAGCTTGTGGCTGGAACTAGTGATAGTTCGATATGTGTATATGATCTTGGAGCAAATAAGCTTACCCTTAGAATTCCTGCTCACCTGGTATTATATTCTTTTGCTAAAATTAGTTGCTAATTTTGAATAATTAAATTAAAAAATCAAATGTATTAGGATGTTGATTGAAATTTGGTTGACAGAGCAAATTCAGAATGATAAATGAAACTCATTTAAGGTTTATTGACCTGAATTTGCTTATAATTTTTACTGGTTCATTAAGGGAGAACTTTGAGGTTTTTGGGAAGCATGGAAATTGGAACATAAGGGAGCCTAGTTTTGAGCCTAAGGATATTTGGTGTCAATTCCTTTGCTTTTAGAGAAATTATCTATATATGGATTGTTAATCATTCATTCATCACTTTAAAGAGGCATATAGTTACTCAAGGTGGGCTTTTATTTGCCAAAATGGATGTTTGATCATATCTGACGTGCCTTTTTTATGTTGCAGTTTGATGTTAACACTGTTTGCTTTGCTGATGAATCTGGCCATCTCATATATTCCGGAAGTGATGATAGCTTCTGCAAGGTGAACATCATGTTTTTTTTTTTTCTTTCGTTTTTAAACATCATGTTTTAATAATAGGATTTTGTTAATATCCACGGATTTTTTTAGTTGCCAATGAGTGATATTCTTAGGTTTTTTATTGCTTGTGAAGTCAGTTGGGATGTGACTGATTGCTAGTCATATTCTTTAATTAGCAAAAAAATTGTGGCTTCTGAAATTGAGTATGGTAACTGGTTAGTTCTGGATTAAACGATTAATGGATTAGATAATTTGCTGGAGAGAAGAGAAAGTTTGGCAATATCAATATCCCAATAGTTGGACAGTGCAAGTGTTAACTTGTAATGTATATAACTTGAAATGTTCATACTTTATAGTAACTTACCAGGTTGTTCAGACTTGCAAGTGTCTATGCTATTGTTAATGTAAAAGTTCACTGAAAATTTGTTACTCAGTGAACTGAGCTTTACAAGGCTTGGGTAAGTTTTGCTTATGCCAAGAACATAGCAACAAGTTCTCTATAAAATACTCGGAATTTTGTTAAATATGACATGTATCATTTATGTAATAAATGTATATATACAAATGCAGTTGCAGAATATCACAAAAGGTGCAAGTCCAAAGACAATGTTCTTTGAGGCTTGGACCTGGTGCGTAACTAACCAGATGAGCCTAAGATTTAAAATTATCTCTCGAGTTGCCACCCATTGACACTCCTACAATTTTTAAACATTTTTTTCCAATACACTGCTAACTGCTTTGTATTTTCTGCTTGCATTTGCTCAACAAAGGAATCCTTCGCTCTTATGATTTTGTGCAGGTGTGGGATAGGCGTTGCTTTGTCTCGAAAGGAAAACCAGCTGGTATCTTAATGGGACATTTAGAAGGCGTTACATTCATCAATAGCCGTGGGGATGGCCGTTATTTAATTTCTAATGGAAAAGACCAAAGTACCAAACTGTGGGATATAAGGAAGATGTCTTCTAGTGCCATAAAGTAAAGTTGCTTTATCTCTCATTTTGTTTTTGTACATGTCATGCTCATGAATTTTATAGTTTTCCTCTCCAGAACCTACTTTAAATTCTAACTTAATGGTAGGGTAGGAATTTCAGAGAGAAAAAAAGTAGAGGGAAGAAAGGATACAAAGAAAAGAATTGGAAAAAAAAAAATTTAAATCACATGCCAATTATATTTGAGTTGTATACAATTTTTTCAACTGAGAACTTGTGAAGATCTCATATTAGCTGTCGGATCCTGTAATAGTTTACTTAAAAAAGTAACTTTAATTGTAATTTGAAAAATTAGTTATGGCCCCTTGTAAATGCTGATTTTTCTTTTCAGCTGTGAACAGTAGAACTGAGAAATGAATTGTATTACTAACTGTAATTTACTGGTGCTGCATAAATGGAACCTTGTCTTTCATGAGCTCTTATATGTTGTTTGGTTATTCATCATAGTGTTCAAGAATTGTATAATTCCTCTTATACATCAATGTGTTTGTGAGCAAGGACTCATGACTCATCATAGTGAATTTTGATCTGGGCTTGGTATTTTGCGTTGGAACAACTGTCGAGTCCAAAAAAATCAAGAGAAGTGACTCTGTTCTATTTTGCCACTCCTGATATGTAATGTATATGTAATAATAATGATGCTTATTACTTAAATCAACAGCGTGGGTCTTGGAGATGACGAGTGGGATTACCGGTGGATGGACTACCCTGAGTATGCAAGAAATAAAAAGCATCCCCATGACCAGTCGTTGGCAACGTATAAAGGCCACTCAGTGTTGCGTACTCTAGTTCGCTGTTATTTCTCACCATCATACAGGTAACTTTGCCCTTTTGGCACTTTCTCACTCTGATTCATCTCTGTTCTTTTACATTATGTGAGATTCTAGGTTATCCAAAATATTTAGGTTTTGAAACACTTATGATATTTCATGTTTCTTTTGAAATCGGATAGCCATATATTTTTTTCATACTTAAGCTATTCCATTGCTGTTAGTTCACAGTGACTGAAAATGTTCTAGTCTAAAGCTATATATTTTAGAACTTATTTGTCTTGGTTCTAGTTATTACCTATTACTTGATCGAGTAGATGAATAATGATGTTGCATGTTCTCTTTTCATCTGATATTCTTGAAGAACATGAATAATATCTGGTGTATTTCTCGTTGCAGCACGGGTCAAAAGTACATTTACACCGGGTCCAGCGATGCATCTGTTTATATATATGACCTGGTAACAAAACTTGCTTAGACATATTATTTACATTGATTATTGCATTTGGATGAAGGACTTAGAAGTATAGTGAACATTATTTGCAGGTGAGTGGAGCTCAAGTTGCGAAACTGGATCATCACGAGGCACCGGTACGAGATTGTAGTTGGCATCCGTTTTATCCGATGATGATCAGTTCGGCTTGGGATGGTGACATTGTGAGGTGGGAATTTCCTGGAAGTGATGAAGCCCCTGCTCCTCCTAACAAAAGACATGGTCGAACTCGCAGGAGAAGCTTGTTTTATATGTAGTTTCATTTTACTCTATATATGTCTCAGGATCCATATGTTATGGTAATAGATATAAAGATAAGTAATGGGCTGTTTGGTTTATATTTTCATTTTTGTTTTTCATTTCCTGTTTTCAGTCTGGTTTTTTGTTTTTTGAGATTTTACAAAGGAATTTGTTTTCAGCATTTTCAGTTTTTCCTTTGTAAAATTTTAGAAAATAGGAAATGAAAACAAAAAATGAAAATGCAAACTAAACAGCCCCTAAGTAATCCATCTTTTTTGTTTTATGTTTCCTATTTTCTCACAGTTATAGAAAAGGGTATCACGGATTTGTTATATTTATTTATTTATACCTTGTTCCTGTAAGATTGTAAGGCTATCCATCATGCATAAAAAAAAGCCTTGGTTGATGTAAAATCTAGTGCCTAATGTGTTTTTTTGGATAGTTGCTGGGAGGTCAATATTATTGACGTCACACATATTTCTCTTCCCATCACACATTGTTAATATTTTTTCAAAATTATCTTTCGTTCGGATTTTGAAAATTCAATATTTTATTTTATAAAATTACTCTACAGATCTTTAAAATTTGTAGCTATAAGGATTTTAAGAATTCGCAACATTGTTCATCAAAAATCCGTTTTTATATTTAATAAAATTGTATTACGGATTTTAAAATTTTGTCATTGTATATTTATAAAATTGTGCTACGAATTTTCAAAATTTGCGACCTATAGATTTTAAAAATTCGTAGTACTATCATATAAAAATGTACTACAGATTTTTAAAATCTTTAGTTTACTAATTTTCAAAATTCAAACAAGGGATAATTTTAAAAAAAAACCAAAGGTATGTGTGGTGAAGAAAAAATGTGTGTGGTGAAAAAGTACTAGACTTGCTGAGATTGGCACCATTGAGTTTTACGTGGAAGTGCACCATTTGTTTTACCAACTACTTATTTGGTAGTGTAAAAAGAACGTTGTGGATTGATTGGTCCGAAAAAGATGTGTGCTTTCCCATTTATGTGGGGCTAATCATAGCATTGCACCCTTTTTTGGCGGTCAACCATAACACCCTTTTCAACTGTCTTCTTCAACAATACTCCTATAAGAAATTTAAAAGGTGACTGACATTTATATTTTAGTGCATGTATTTTTAAAATGAATAAATAATCTAAATGTTCTTTGACTTTGTCATTATTAATTAAAATTGTCAAAGACTTAATAAGTAAATTAATCTTTAATTTTATTTTTTGTTATTCAAAATGGTTCTTATAGTTAATACACACTAACGGAGTCATGATGTGATACATTAAGTGTCACAATAAAAGTCTAAAATGACATCGTATCGTATCAGTAAGTGAATGGAAATTAAGCATTTTAAAACGAAAATTGAGAAAGAGGGATAGGCTGGGTGTCTAGAAAAATGAAGAGAAGTGACGATGGAAAAAAAAGGACAAAATGATATTTTTGGTCTCTTAACTCTTTGAGCCAATTCAGTTTGGTCCTTTAACTTTTTTTCGATTCATTTTAGTCTCTTAACTTTTATTTTGCATTCAATTTAGTCCCTTCAAAAATGGTTTTTGATCAGTTAACGTCCTTGATGAATGTAACCATAGGGACTAAATTGGATCCAAAATAAAAGTTAAGGGACTAGCGCAAAGAGTTAAGAGACCAAAAATGTCATTTTATCAAAAAAAAGTGTTTTTTCAATTTTGTTGGAATTAATATGCTTTATTTTCATTCACTTGTTTATATGACGTTGTTTTGAGGTTTCGTACTTAATGTGTCACATCTTAAGTTTGTTAGTGTGTGTTAACGGCATGGGCTATTTTAAATGAGAGAAGATAAAGTTAAAGACTATTTTATTTTTTTTATAAGTCTGAGACCATTTTAAAATATAGTGACTAAGTCAGAAACCATTTTAATTATTTTCTCTTTTTAAAATATACACATATGCAACATAGATAATTCATGTAAATTTATGCATGTCTTACTAACAAAGTATGACATGATTGGTATATAGTTGAGTCCTTTAAGTATCTACGGATTATAATTAAATCATGATAGTGTAAATTTTAAAACAAAAACTTTTATTTAAAATGGTTGTATTCACTTTGATGACATTTCTGCCTCAAAATGGATCATCATTACTATTTGATTATGGGTTGAGAAATAACATTGGTGTAAAAAAAAATTATACATGTCTATTGTTGATTATTTAAATATTTTTATTTATAAATATGTTATAGCGTTTAGGGTATATAAAAAATAGTTTATAATTTTTGTTTATTACTTATCAAGATCAATAATTAACTACAACAATTCCGTGAGCCCAACACAGTTGGTGTGTAGCAGGGATATAAATAAGCGGTCTGGGGTTCGAATTGTAGAACTCGCATTCTCCCTTCCCCTGTAGACCAAAAAAAAATAATTAACTACAACAAATAGTTAAAATATGGTGGCTAACTACAACAAATAGCCGGGTGGCGAAAGACAAAATCCACTTCATTGATCTCTATATTATAAGGGGATTATTTTTCGACTATTGACCGAGAAATATCCTTCGACTATTGAAAGTGGATCATTCACACAATTTTTTTTTATAAAAAAAAAGATGGTCGCGTGTGCATTGAAGATTCATGATAGCCAGGATGCTCTTGGTGACCATATATATTAATCACTTTCTACACCAAACACACACCGAAATGCATACTCCTTGGGACCGATTCGCCATTCTTTTTCTTCTAACATGTAATCATTTTATACGATTATTTTATGTGTATATGCAACCTTAAGTTATTGACTCGTGAATTCTTAGATTATACGTACTTGTGTGCCATATTGCTTCTTTTAGAGGTGCTACACTTGAAATGGATCAACTTTTTTTCAGGTTATTAGGCGCATCTTTTTTTTTTTTTTTTTTTTTGTTGATGGTCAAATTAAGTGGGTAAGAGGATTAATAGGAGGATTTAGTAGAAAGATTAAATATTATTGATATCAATTTATTTTGAAAGGCAGAGATTATTAAAATGAATTTTACTTTTATGAAAAAATCTACCAATTATATAAAGGCTATACTTTGATAATATTTGTTAACACTCTTAAATACCGTAATTATCTATCAATTATATGGAGTTAATTAAATTTGTTGTTGACTTAAACTTCCATATACATTGTGGCGTGCAATAATGGGTCAAGGAGTGTGACCCCTACATTTTCAAAGAAAGGCTCATTGGATGTTAATAATCATCAATTTCATGAACAATGATAACAAATTTGGTCCCTTCGGGGACATCCGATAAAAATGATAACCAATTTGAAAAGAAAAACATACTAAATGATTTACAAGCAACAAACAATTCATCATAGCTAGTCAATTTAGAGTACGTTTGTATACATGATTATTTTTGAATATACGTTAAACAACTGTATTTTATATTTAAGAAAGTTTTAAAAAAATTTTGATTATTCTTTTAAAAAATTTAAAAAGTTTTTTTTGTCTTTCAACTAAAATTTAGACCTTATTTTAAAAATCTTTAAAATTATTTTCACAACTTAAAATTATCTTAAAAATCACTTCTGACAATAAATATATCTAAACAAAATCGATTAGATCTTTGACAATTAATTTTTTTTCACACAACATATTTTCACAAATAATTACAGCTAATTCAAACGAACACTTAAATGTACTTATATGATGAAATTTTGAATATAAAGAATAAAAATTAGTACTTTTCAGTTATTCAGTACATTTGAGTGGTCAATTATATTGATGATTGTAGGTGGCAATAATATAAATCCATCCTCTCTTAGTCACACGCGTGTTGATTTATAAATGTAAAGTTAGATGGGTCACATAATATTAAGTTAAATAGTGGTTTCATCATCAAATACAAATATATACATTATACATAGCTGGTCCCAAACATCCAAACCGTTTCCTCCTTGCATGTGTTTGTATTTTTATTTTTATTTTTATTTTTGTTTTATTAAATGTATCTTTCAGATAACATAGCCCGAAAACTAATCTTTTGAAAAATATAAATTGTCGAAGTAAATTTTAATTATTCTTCTTAATAAAATCATTTTCATACATACATTGGAGAGGCAACCATTTTTTTGACTCTTGGAAGTTACGTTCCAGAGCTTTCTGCCTCTGCTCGTCCAAATATTTCTATTTTTTTTAGTGTACTTTTAGCCATTTCTGACTATAAATATATTGTACTCAAGATTTGAGCAATTTTTTTGTCGGTTAAACACACACTCTAACATTACACTAAGATTGAAACAATTGAGTGAATTTTCATTTATAAAATTGAGAGTTTTTCTATGTTTCCCTTAACCTTTGTGTCACCCTTATTTAAAAATCACTTTCACTTTAAAATTCTAATCTACTACCTTTATAAATTAGAGAAAAAATAAATTAAATGATAATAAATGCTTCACTTTTCTATATTAAGTGCTAATTTTTATTTTAGGTGTTAATACTCTATATAAGAACAAAGATAGTAATTTATTTATTAATTAAAATAATCTTGATGATGTTTAATATAGAGAGTATTCTCTTTCAACTATATTATTAATTAAAAATATTTTAATAATAATGACATTAAATAATATAAAAATAGTTAAAATATATTTATATTTTGTATAATTATATATAATTTATTTTTGCTATATTTGAATCATGAGAGAATAATAACTGAAAAATAACTACGGGTATATAGAGGAATATATATGAAGCAAAACCTCAATATTGTCCTATTATTATTGAATTACAGAATAATAACGTACAAGTAATTATTATTTGAACAATTATTGTGAGTTGTGACATCACCTTATGTTTCATTTCAACGTTTTTATTCCTTTTGTACTCCTCATCACCTCAATGCTGAGCCTGAGGGTGAGGGATGAACCCATCATTGTTTCTTTTCTTACAGTTGTTCAAAAAATGTATACTTTTAACTTTTTGGAACTTCAGGATGATTGATCCACGGTGATTTAACTTCTGAATAATTAAGTTCTGTCCTAAAGGCAATCAGCATTGGTAAAGGATATTAAGCAACGACTGAATCAACATTGAAAAGTTCACATTGTTAATATATATAGAGAAGCTAATAGATGTGTAGATATTCTAGCTAATTTAGATTGCAATCCTCATGTTCCTTTGAAGAGCTTTCAGAATCCTCCTTCTTTGTTAACTAGTCTTCTGCTAGTAGATGTTATTGGAGTTACTACTCCTAAAACTGTTATAGTGTAATTTTCTTTTCTGGGCTTAAGTCCCTTTTTAATACAAAAAAAAAATATACTTTTATAATTTTTTTTTATGAATGTGACCCTCTCTAGTTAATTTTTCTTGTTTCATTAAATTGCCTTTATCAAATAATTGGATCGATTTAGTACACTAAAAAGTTTTATTTAACAACCGAATAACTAAAATTATTAATAGCTAATATCACATTATTAATCATTTTAATAGTTATTTTGGTGATTAATTCTGTCGTTAATTATTTAGCAATTGAATAAAATAAGTTTTTTTTAGTAGTAGTAATTTTTCACCACTTTAATAATTTTTAAATTTTTTATTATTATATATGAGGAATGATCCGTTTATCCTAGGAGTAACTATTAATTACTTGTTTCGCTTTATAATTTCGTATAATTTATATATGTTTTAAAACGCTTTTTATTCATTAAATTTAAGTTGATAGATAAAAGATCAAACAAATTTAGAATCAAATGAAATTTTAACAGTAACACTTATTATTCTTGAAGTAAACATATCCCTCTTTTATTTATATATATATATATATATATTTACATAGCTAGGATATAAAAAGTGTAAGTCTAATTTTTAATTAAGGGTCTTTTTGATTTGCTAAATTTTATTGTACAGTACAGCACAAATTTGTTAGTTTAATGTTGATTCAAAAAATAACCAAGACACAGTACAAAAGTGGAGTTACTGGACAACACAAAAGCCAAATTTTTGTACCACACTGAATCATGGGACAACTTTTTGTTCCACAGCACAACTATCTAAAAATCAGAAATATCCATATTATCTCCCACTATTGAGTAACCACATTCCCCCACTTTTTCTCTCTCAACTTATCCCATATATATATATATATATATATATATATATATATATTGAAAAATAATGATAATTTTTTTAAAAAAAATAATTAAGAAAATCATATTTTTTTAATGTAAAATAATAATATATAATATAAAAGGTATTATTGTAAAATTTGCATTGCATTTTTTGTTCGATGCATTGATTATCAAACACTAAACAATATAATAAATTGTGATGTGCTTTGTTGACTTGTACTGTGCTGTATCACTGTTTAGTTACATCATCAAACGCATCCTAAGTTAAACTTATATTATATATGTTTGACTACTATTAATAAAAAAAAGTACATTATTTGATTCGTCGCATCTCCATGACTGACTCACTCACTGGGAGCCCTTATAAGAAATTAGGTCAAGCACATACACAAAGGAACTTTACACGAAAATTCTATATTTAGTGACAAAATTAAAATATGCTAAGAGGTGTCAGTGAATGATGCCCCATTGCATCTATAAGAATACGTTCACTTTTTGACAAATCGTAAAGGCAATTATTTTTTCAGTTGAAAAATGGTAATTGTTTTTTTTTTAAAAAAAATTATTCATTCATAAAGTGGAAAAGGCATCCACATTGAAATACACTGAATTTGTTTTTTTAACTACATTTAGTATAGCATTTGATACTCGCTCTTCCAGTTTTAGCTATTAGGAATATAAATTTAATTATTGCAAGTTCTCAATAGATAAACTCCAAGCTGGATTTCAGAGTTAATTAATTAAGATTCAAATACTATTAATACTAATTAATTAGGGGAGTGATATTGTCACTTATAAGTTTGATATTGTCACTCCAAAATTATAAAAAAAAATAAAATCTTATAAATGAATATCATACGATATCAAATTTGAGAGTGACAATATTAATTTTTATTAATTAAGTTAATTGACTCTGATGAAATTTCACAAAGATTACGGTTGAAATTGTGATTATATATGAATATTAAATGCAGATATATCATGCACCACTCTCCATCCCGCCGTTGACAATTTTAATGGCTACTCTAATAAGTAAGCTAAGGTGTTTTGCATCATGTGCAATTTTGCTCGGAATGAGAAGGATAATATTTAGGTAAAGTTTGATCTGTAGTATGTACTTCCTCTTATATTAATTGGAGAAGACTAATTTAGTGAGAATAAAGTAATATTATTGATTTTAATAATTAAAGATAAATAAAGAAAAGAATAATAAGTTGCTATACAAATTTAATGAGTTTTTTTAGATTTATTAATTTTCTTAATTCTTGTGTCTTCTTTTATAGAAGGTCTTATATTTAGAGACGAAAAAGATATTAATATCTCGTAATTTGAATAATAAATAATCAAGAATGTTAAAGATTAATATATGTTATAAAAGTAAAATTCAAATTCTAATTGGTGAATACCATCAACTACACTTATAAAACTTTACTTTAAGTTTTAGAGAACTAAAAATTCTAATTTAGTAACTTTGTTTAGAGGATAAGTACTTATTGCCTTTGACACAAAAATCCCATTAAACTTGTAAAAATAATAATGCAAACAAAACTTTAAGTGGCAGCTAGGGCGGAGGCGGATTGTAGCCCCCACTGTTCATCCTCGAAGGTCTGACTAGTACTTGTGGGTATAAATCTATTTTAATAGGAATTAAAAAAGTATTGAAACATATATAGTTTATATTTTAAGTTGCATAAAGAGAGTTTTTTGAGCAGAAAGAAAGAGAAGAATTCCATTTCTAGTAAGGTAGAATTAGAAAGAATAATGATTTATTGACATCCAAAAAGTTTATACCTTTCTTATATCTATAATATAGTATTATTATTTGATTTAAATAAATTAAAAATTGGGGAAATGAAAGGTACTAAAAGAATCAAGAAATAATAAAATAATAAAGATGTAAGGTCGGTGTATGATTTTTAGGTGTCAAAAAATCAGCACTCAATTAAAAATAGTGTAGTGTAAGGTGTGTGTTTGACCTTAAAAAAAATGAAAAATGAACATTTAAAATTTTATAAAATGAAAGTGAATTAAAATATAAATATCCTAACAATATAATTGACACGTAAAATTTACATATTTTTCTTAAAGTTAAAATTAAATAAGAAAATATTATATTTTTTAAGATATTTATGTATTCAGTAAATTTTTAACATCTTTAATTTTATTAAGTATTAAATATATCTATAAAAATTGAGAAAAAAAACTACTTATAACATTATAAATATTTGTTTAAAATATATTAATAGTAGGTAGTGCTCCCCTGCGAATTACATAGAAGTTCCGTTAGGTCTCACGTTGTCAAACATTTATTTACTTAAATCCTTTAAATTTGTTATTCATTTAAGCTCCTTAAATTTGCTAACAAGAAGGACTTAAGTGAACTATAATGTTTAATAATCTCAAGAATAAAAATGAATTGCAAACTCAATGACTTAAGTAAATTTTTGTGTAAATTAAAGACTTAAATGATTTAATCTTATTGACCAAGTGCTATAGTTCAAATGATCAAATATCAAATCATGAGTAGGAGGTCCAAAAACTCAAAGACCTATGTAAAGTGAACTATCCGTGCAAACTAAAGAAAGTAGGAAAAGGAAAAAGGAAAAAAAAAAGACTAAAACTTGATTGCCCTGGCCTCATGGAAGAGGAAACAGCAACAAGTACAGTTTGGAACGATATTCAACGATGGAATATAATGGAATAAGAATAAATCAAAAATAAAATAGCACTGAGTCCCTTTAAAGGTAATCCACAATTCAAGACAGATCATGAATCACCTCAATCCAACGATACTCTTTCAGCGTACAGTGTTTTTCCATTCTTATTTAATTCACTCTCTCTCTCTCTCTCTCTCTCTATCCTTCTCTGTGGATTGTCAGAAACTAGATGAATGAACAACAACATTGTATTTTTATCATACATTTGCACTACAAACCCAATTAACACGTAAATCCCTTTTTATTTTCCTTTTCTAACAATCCTACTTGATTCTACGTCCTTCTCTCTTCTTTGCATGCTCTCGCATCAGACAGGTAGTAGGTTTGAGTCCTTGTTTGTTTATTTGTTCCGTTGAAATTTTCATTAGAAAAAAAAAAACGATTGTTTTCAAGTCATTCTTATTCTCTATTGCATCTTTCTACTAAAGGGGTTTCTGAGTTAGTGTTGAACCGCAGAGAATGTTTCCGATGAGGTTTTGGGTAGTAGCTGCGGTTTGTATTGTGTTGGCAACTCTTGGAACTGTGGAGGGAAAGCCTCGCCGGATTCTTTTGGATACAGATGTTGATACTGATGATTTATTTGCTCTGCTCTACCTTTTGAAGCTCAACAGATCAGAATTTCAACTCGAGGTTAGCATAGCTATAGTATACCAAAGTTTTAAATTTGCTTTTAGAACCGACTCAAACTCAGTTCTAAAAGCTAATTCACAAGAAGAGGATTGTTCTATCGTTATATACTCTATTATGAAACTTCACTTATCATTTTAACAGAAAAGTAAATTCTGTAACGGCAACAATATATTGCTTTTGTTACCTTCTCTTTTATGTGCTTTTCATTGTGAATAATTGCTTTTGACTCAGCTACGTGTCTGGAATCATTTTCTGTTTATTAAAATAGTATTTCTTTTTACCAAGCAAATCTTACTGGTGGAGATTGACTGCTGTTTCTGTTGCTTAATCAAGGAACTTGCATAGTGAAAAAAGGGTGTTGTACTGTTTCTTTTCGTTTATGTTTCAAAAGTTGTTAAATGTCAATAGTACTCTGTCTCCATGTGTTGTAATTTGTAAAACCTAACAGTTTGGTTTTCTGAGGTAGTTGACAATGCATTTTTGGCATGACTTGGTGGATGATTATGTTGTCAAACATTTTATGTATTAGCTTGTGAATTGTGATTCAAAGATTGGATTTTGTGTTTTTTGAGTGAGTTTAAGTGCATATGCAGGGAGTTACCATAAATGCAAATGCTTGGACTAATGCTGGGCATGCTGTGAATCAAGTTTATGATTTGCTTTACATGATGGGTAGAGATGACATAGTAGTTGGAGTGGGAGGCGAGGGTGGAATACTCCCAAATGGTACCATACTCCCAAATGTTGGTGGATACCTTCCAATTATAGAACAGGTATCTCCATTATGGGGAATGTGTCCTTTTTATTCTTTCTTTTTTAAATAAAGATAAAGACATAATTTAGACGCATTTTCTTAGATGTAGTTGGTGAGGTTCTTCCAAAATTAGGATCCTCTGCTGTGTTACCGCTCGAGATTTGGACCATTTATCACACACCATCTCTTCCTTAGTTACTGTGTAATGACAAATCAATGAGAGATGTTGGCTGGACGAAAATCCTGCTGAAGAGGATCCGGATCCGGGCTCTATTCTACCATTATGTCACCTCATGTTACCACGTGAAATTCATCAAAGACAAGCACCAACTACACCTAAGGAACTGTATCTAAGTTTGGTCCTTTTTATGAACTTGATGGAGCATACATTATATGGTCAACTCAATAATCATTCATGTTGGTGATTAATATATAATATATTAAATGTCAATGCATTGAATTAGGGAATGACAACAGTAGGAGGTTGCAGATACAGGCAGGCCATTCCTTTGGGACTTGGAGGGCGCTTGGACATCGATACTAACTATGGCATCCGGAAAGCTTTCCTTCCACAGGTACAACATGCCTTTCAAATTTCAATCCTTGAAAATAATGTGGATCTGTTTTGTTTCCCAATTCATGTTTGTCCATTTACAAATTTGTAATGTAGCTTAATGAGAATGACCAAGATGACCTTTCTCCGCTTAGTTCTATACAAATTTTTAATCAAACGTCAAAACAGAACTATTCAGCTGCATAGGAAAAAAAGACCTTAAAAAATAATATTGACATGTTGCCCCTAGGAGAGTGACTCCAATCACAATGCCAAAAAATAATATTGAACTCACTAGCATTCTCCCTGAGTAACAAAAAGTGACATAATAGTTAATCTCATCAAATAAATCACTTGCCCAAAACTAGGATTCTAAGTCCTCTAAGGAATTGTGGAGGATTGGTTCTTAATGCATCCAGAGCTGTTGATAAAGCAGATATTTGTCATTCACCACTAATTAGCTCGTTATATGATATATACTTCATCCACGGCTCCAGATGCATTGAGGAATTGTTCTCCACAAATTCTTATACTTTCAAACTGTTTGAATTTACATTTCAAATTATTATTATGTGAATGGATTCATATATTTTTCTTGTTTGTACTTTGTAGTAAAATTACTGATACCCTTTTTCTTATTGATTCCATCATGAAATTAGGGCAGAAGGAAATACAGTCCCCTAAGACAACCAACTGCACAGCAAGTGCTGATTGACAAAATATCAGAAGGTCCCATAAATGTGATTGTGATTGGGGTGCATACAAACTTTGCAATTTTCCTTATGAGTAATCCACACCTAAAGAAAAATGTTGAACATATATACATAATGGGTGGTGGTGTAAGGGCAAGAAACCCAACAGGTTGTTGCCCCAAAAATGCTTCCACTTCCTGTGTACCTAGGCAGTGTGGTGACCGTGGCAATCTCTTCACAAATTATAATGCTAATCCTTATGCCGAGTTCAACATTTTTGGAGACCCTTTTGCTGCATATCAGGTCAGTCTTTTAAAGTATTTTCTTGTTTATATATTTGTTCTGGCATCAATCCAACCAACAATAGGTGGCTAACCGCAGAGGTGTGGTCTGATTTGATATCATGGACCTCACGATTTTATCTTGAAAAAAAGGTACCAATGTGTTTAGGAGGAATGAATACTTATAAACTACCTATGACTTCAACTCTTATCCAATGTGAGACTTTAGCGTGGTCTAAAATAGTATCCCTTCTTAAAATTAGCCTCCAATTATACTAATTTGTTATTAGGGAGCTCTCCAACTATTATAAGTTTCACAAATAATACACAAACATTATGCTATATATTTGCTTAGAGACTCTTTGAAACAATTTTTATTCTTTTTGACATTTGTACAAAACAAATCCTTCAAATTCATTATATTTAGTAAATTATGTATAATGACATTGAGGGTGGGCCATGGCGCAATGTGACCTGTTGCACATGGGTTTGAATTTAGAAACAGTCTCTTTGCATAAGTAAGGATAAGACTGTGTACAATGACCCTCCTTCGTACCTTTGTGAAGCGAGGAGCCTTCTGTCACTAGGGTATGCCCTCCTTGAATATAATGATATTGCTTTTTTAAATTATATTCTACTAAAAGCTATATAATATTTGAAAACTCAGTACGGAGAACTTTGTCACTTATAGTATTCTTATTAGGTGCTAACTAAATTAGTAAGGTATCTAAAAAAAATTAATGCCATTATTAAATAAATAAGGTCATCACTGGTTAACTATCCCTTGATGTTAATGTCAACTTATAATCAACTAAAAATTCATCACATATACCAATTTTCAAGTTCATGTGTTTTATATGCAGAGGTATATGTGTATAGATGGATAGGTTTGGTTCTTGACAAAAATGTACCTTGTCTTTTAGGTGATTCATTCTGGTATTCCTGTTACACTTGTTCCTCTTGATGCAACAAACACAATACCCATCAGCAAAGAATTCTTTGATGAATTTGAAAAGAGTCAAGACACATATGAGGCACAATTCTGTTTCAAGTCCTTGAAAATGGCTCATGACACTTGGTTTGACAACAAATTCTACACGGTAATTTCTTAATGATTGTTTTATAAATAATCCTATTGTTTGCACTTTTTAAAATCTCTTTTGCTTGTTGGCAGAGTTATTTTATGTGGGATTCTTTCACATCTGGTGTAGCAGTCTCTCCAATGAGCAACCCAAATAAAAACAAAGGGGAAAATGAGTTTGCTGAAATGGAGTATATGAACATAACTGTAATCACTTCAAATAAACCCTATGGGATTTCTGATGGATCCAATCCATTCTTTGATGGGCTCAAAGTTCCTAAATTCAATCTAAAGAAAGGTGGGGTTCATAGTGGCCATGTTCAACAAGGACTTAGAGATCCATTTTGCTTTGTCAAGGATGGCAAAGGGAAATGTAAGGTAGTTGCTTTTCTTTTTTTCCTTTCAATTTTAACACTATCAAACACACATAAGTAGTTTTCTCTTTGTGCATTGGAAATTGTTGTGTAGGATGGTTATACATCGGAGATGAATGGTCCAAACTCAGTGAAGGTACTTGTAGCTACAAAAGCCAAGCCAAACAAAGATGTTAGGAGTCCACTTGACAGAGAATATTTCAAAAGCTTCTTGAATGTAAGTTCACTTTTTTGTATTTTGTTCAAACTTCTTCTAATCAAAACTCAAAAGATGTTGAATTAGGGGTTATCAAAACGGCTCAAATTTTATGAAAAAAATTAATATTTATATATTATTAATTTAATTTATTTTAATTGAACAACTCACGAATCACAATGAAGGCGGCCATTGTTGGTTTGGTGGATGGGATTAGCATCACCCCTATTGGGAGTGACACCATTCTTTTTAATATATAGATTTATTATTCTTATATATAAAGGGATGGTGAGATTTCTAAAATTGGGTAGTCTCAATCCCTCCCACCGTTGGTTTCGTACTTAGAAGACCCTCTTATCTTGGCCCTCAATTTGGAGGATGGGATTAACACCATATTTATTGGAAATTGCACCATCTTTTTTATACGTAAGAATCTTAAATATATATACTAAGGATGGTACCACACCCAATAAAAATGGTGCTAATCCCATCTACCCTCAATTTTGTATGGCCAAAACATGCATTTCTTAAGGGCCAACCCCCACCCCCCTCCAAGTGGCAGAAAATGTTATTAGGCCACATAGCATGTGGGCTGGTCAACACTTTTGACACCACGTCTCAAGTCACCGCACCTTTTTTCTGATCCTCAGAATTCAAGCAAACATTTTATGAAACGGATTCTCAAAATCCGGTAATACAATGGGTGGAAGGGATTAGCACAATCCTTATTGGGAATGACACTATCCTTTTTAATATATAAATCTATGATTTTTATATATAAAAAGACGGTGGGACTTTCAAAGTTAGGGGGTGTCAATCCCTCTCACCATACAATGTGTGGTGTTGTGAGAAGTGTATGTAGTGCCAAAAATGTTGGCCATCTGGGCTAAGTGACCTTTATGGGTTGAGGTCCAACAGCATCAGCCCAGCCCAATAGTCGTTGCAACAGTATACCAGACTTGGACTGAATTATTTGTGCTTTTACTGTTATTCGGTCTTTCATAGGTTCTAAAGCGGCCACAAAATGCTGGGAGGTTCAACTTCACCACAGAATTTCCATACTACAAAGAAGTAACATACAAGCCAGATTTTCAAAACAAAGTGCTAGGGAAACCTGTTGTGTTTGACATGGATATGAGTGCAGGGGACTTTCTTGCACTATTTTACCTCCTTAAAGTTCCTGTTGAAGTGATAAACCTTAAGGTATTGGTACTCTGATTTGATTTTTGATGCTTATATTATATTAAATTTTAATTGAATTGAATTATATGAATTGGTGTTGGTTGCAGGGAATAATAGTGAGTCCAACAGGGTGGGGAAATGCAGCAACAATAGATGTGATATATGACATATTGCACATGATGGGACGTGACGATGTAGCAGTTGGATTAGGTGATTTCTTTGCAATGAACCAATCAGAAACCATATTCTCACCTGTTGGTGACTGCAAATATTCAAAAGCAATTCCTCACGGTTATGGTGGCTTTCTCGACTCTGACACACTCTTTGGACTTGCTCGTCTTCTCCCTCGTAGCCCCAGAAGGTGCTTCTTACTTCCTTTCATTTATTCAAACTCTTCTCATCATCATTCATTCATATCAAATTATTGAAACCATATTCGTTATGTATGTGGGGATTGGAATTTCTGAAGTTGCTGTCTGTTATCTTATCAGTTATCTGCTATCTTAAAAAAAGTATATATGAAAAATTGAAGTGAACAAGTGTCATTGTGTGAATAATGTTGGAATATTGGATATAAAGAAAGAAACTACTAATGTTCACCATGTGGGGTAGCTATGCATATGAATATGAGTAAGCAGCTTACACTTTTTGGTCGGTCATTTTTAAAAATACAAATAGTAAATTATTTTTCTTCACAATTAGACTCTAAATTTTTGTCCTTTTACAATTAAGCACTTCTATTTAAAACGTTATGCTTTCACTTTTTTACAGACATGTACTTTTTTAGTTGTTTAATTTCCAATTGAACCTTAAATTTTTCATTTCTCATATTAGTGAAATTATTCCATGTTAAAGTCTCAAATATGAGAAATTTGAAGATTAATAAGGAAATAAATAGTATATGTTTATTTCCAAATGAGTGAACCTCATTCAACAAAAAAAAAAAAGTTTGAATCACTAGTAGCTTGCATACACCTTTCCCTAAGTTGTACTCATTATCACACCAATTTAGTTATGTAAAAGTTAAACTACTTTAATTCTTACATAGGGCTCATCACTATGTGTAGCATGTGCAAGAAACCAATCCTTATGAAAGGTAAAGCAGTGCAAACATGGGTGCAAAAACATTATAATTTATAAATGAATATATATAATCTATCAATTCCTTCCTTTAATTTTCTTATAGGCAGCTATAATATCAAATTTTACACCTTAAAGTGCTTGCAAAATTTTACTCAGCTAACATGGTTGCAAAATTTTCCAAATTTTATTTTTTTACCAGCAATATGCACTAACATTTGGACCTGTGACTCAGGTATACAGCTGAAAATTCTGTGAAATTTGGGGCTCCACGAGATACAGATCACCCTGAACTAAGACAGCCACTTGCCATGGAAATTTGGGAATCAATATTGCAAACATTGAAACCAGAGTCTAAGATTACTGTGTTAACCAATGGCCCCTTGACCAATTTGGCAAAAGTTGTATCACTCAAAAATATAAGCTCAAGAATTCAGGTAAGTTATATGATACAATTGTTTTTTCAACCTTTTGAAATAAATAGTTGTGATTTTATGAAAATGATCAAGAACAATCAGTTATTGCCTATCTACAAATTCAAGTAATGTAAGAATCACCTCAGAAAAATATTCTTCAAATTTTGAGGAAAATTAGATTTTAGCCAAAAGTAAACTCTCAGATTGAATATTCTAACATACATCATGCCTTAACATTTTTGGGTGGCAAGGCCTTTAAGATGGACTGACCAGTTAAAAAGTGATCCATGATCGACCCGTTAAACATTAATCATGTTGAATGATTAGTTTAATTATAATAACGTATTCTTCTTATCCAATTTAATTAGTTCAATTTAAAGGTCAATATTTAACTGATCGCTCATGGACCAAATTTTAACTAGTCCATCTCAAACGCCACCAACATTTTGACATGTCAGGGGAGAAATGTATTTTATGTGATTATAATTTGCATATTACTACATAACAGTTCCAAAAATGTTTCAGGAAGTTTATGTAGTGGGAGGACACATCAGCAAGAATGCCACTGACAATGGAAATGTCTTTACTGTTCCTTCAAACAAGTATGCAGAATTCAACATGTTCCTTGATCCTTTAGCAGCAAAAACAGTATTTGAATCACAAGTTAACATCACACTTATTCCACTCAGTATCCAGCAAAAAGCAAGTTCCTTCTTATCTATTCTATATTGGTTCAGTAAGATAGAAAAAACACCTGAATCTGTGTTCTCCAAGCGTTTGTTATCAAGGCTTCAACGTTTGAAGCAAATTCACCACAGATATCAACACATGGTATAAAGTTCATATCCATTACTAATTTCTAGCACCATAGCTTGAAATTGGTTTTAACACTTAATTACTTCTAAATGGACAAAAGGGTGATTTTAGTTTGACCAACCCTAGAATCATTCTAAAATTATGACTTAAGATTAGGAGCATTATAATTGTGTTTATTATTTAGTCCTTCCTTTATAAGTTATTTAATTTTTTAATAACCTGACATCTCCTATTCACTTGTGACCTATTTTATAATAGATCGATACTCCATCTGATTTAAATTTTGGTTTGTGTTTCTGGTGCTTAATTCGTTTAATTTTCATTAATTATGATGTTGCAGGACACATTCTTGGGAGAAATTCTAGGTGTTGTTGTCCTTGCAGATAGCTCTTCAAGGTTAAATGCCAAATTTGAGTTCAAGCCCATTAAAGTGTTGGCAAAAGGGGTTGAATCCATTGATGGAAAAATTGTGGTAGATAAGAAAAGTGGGAAATTAGTCAGAATCTTAAGTCATGTAAATGTTAAGGCATATCATGAGATATATGCAAATAGGCTAGGTGATTGGAACCAATCAGCAAAGGTTGGAAGCTTTGAAGAACAGAGGAAAAAATGGAGTCATCCACATGATAGAAGCCAGAGGACACATGATTAGTATTTTTTATGATTTTCTTTCCAAAAGTATCACATCCCTTCTTGTTTTATACACTATAATTTTTATAATTATTGTGGCTGATATTCTTCAAGTTTAAGAAAGAGTTCAAGTTTAATATAGCAAAAGAATATATACTTTAAGCAACTTAGTATAGAATATATACCTAAAAACAAAATTTAAGAAAGAAATTGACCTTAGTTTGAACCTCCACTTGAGTTCCTCATTATCTTTTGAATTCAACCGTAACAATCAAATTATTTTTCTAAATGATCCATTAGACAATGACAAGTGATCAGCTACAAGAATCACAGTCATATCAGTATTATTGTTATTGTACTCAGCTAAAGATCACTTCAATAATAATATAAATTTATTGAGTTTGATTCATGATAAAGGTTTTAACAAGTTTTACTAGTTTAACACAATTTTTTTCATTTACTTAGACTTGAGATCGAGTATGAAACGACTGCTTGGATTCATACCACACAAATAAAGAATTGCATCATTTATGAGAAATATGTATAAAATACTTCTAGTAATTAATTAGGAAGTTATTTTCTATTATCATGTTTGCCGCTTTACAATAAGTATAATAAGGGTATTTTAATAAATCAAATGACTTTCTAAATGATGAATAATTGTAAACCTTCCTCCCATAAGTCTTTTCTACAAATTCTTCTATTTATTTGATGTATAAATGTTATTTATATTTTTATGATAAAAAAGTATTAAAATTTTTCATTTAATTCTTACTTTATATCAGAAGTGTCAAAATGGGCTCTGGCCAGCGAGTCAATCTGGTTCATTAATGATACTGGTAAATTTGGCCTAACTCGTTTAATCTAGGTGGAAGAAATTAGTATCATTCCTATTGGGAGTGGTACCATCCTTTTTAATATATAGATTTATGATTTTTATATATAAAGGAGTGGTGAGATTTCAAAATTTGGGTGGTCTCAATCCCTCCCACCTTAATCCACTGTCAAACGTGGGTTGAGCAGGATTCAACCCAACTCACTGATTGGATTGATGTCGTTATTTACGTTTGTTGAACGAAGAGAATTATATTTTATAGCAGTAAATAATACTTTGTTTTCAATTATTTAATTCATGTTCTTTTTTTTTTTTTTGTCTATTTTCAGACTTTTTTTAATTTTTTATTATTTAAGGTGAGTCAACTCATTTAACTCAATAGCTCGAGTGAGTTGAGCTAGGTAATATTTTTCATGACTCACTTAAAAGGTGAGTCGAGTTGAGCTGGCTCCCTTTTTAATAAACTCGCGTGAGCCTATATGGATGAGTCGGATTGGCTCGTTTTGACACCTCTACTTTATAATATTAAAAGGATGAGTAGTTAATAGTAAGAGGAAGAGTACTATAATATAATATTATTACTCTTAAATTAAATAAAATTAATGAATTTCAGATATTAGATGAATAATTAGTTATTTTTTATTTATAATGAAATACAGAGGGAATATTAACAATTAAAAAAATACCATAAACTTTGTATAATACCCAAAGATTCAATATTTGCGTTGATATGGACAGGCAACCATTATGATTGTTTGTTTATTTGTGAGGTTTAACATTAACCGAATCAACGATAAATGTTGTAGGCGTGAATGTGAACATTGGTGAGTTGAGTTTGACACATTGTGGGGTTAAGAATGAATAAATATCAACATCAGTGGGACAACGCCACCACATTCTGATTTGACTTCTACAGAATCATATCTTCTCATGATTCTTCTTATCTTCCACACCCATTTTATTTTTAACTACTTCATTATTTGAAAGTTTCTTATTCCTAAATAAAGTGCCTTTACATCTCCATTAGCCTACACCATTTATTATTTTCTTATATTATTTTTTAAAACAAGGGATGCAAATTGCAAACCACTACTCATAGGACATTGCATGTTCATGGCAATTTGATGAATAATCATCTATCTTTCTCCATGGCAAAATAAGTTTGTGATCTAGATTCTCACATAATATAATATAATGTGTTTAAAAATAAATTAAATAAGAACAAACACGAATTCAATATGCAATAGTTGTTCTTAGTATATATACATATATAGTTTCATGCCCTTATATAGATTCATGTTCAGGGTAAGTCAAATGCGAATTTAAAATGTAAAACTAAACACACACTTAATTATGTTGAAACAAATTTAGGTTTACCTCATCCAGATACATTCTCAAAGGATTGTTCTAGCTAGCTAGGGAGAAATAAAAAGGGGCAAGTTTATTTGTGGTGCTATGAACCTTCATTAAAAGCATGCAAGAGATTACAAATTATGAAGTGCTTTCTTGTGAAGAAAAAGGCACATTGGATAAAAACTTCTCTCCTCATAAAAATCCATACATTCACCTCATACAAGATAAAGAAGAACCTTTAACAGAGAAGAAGATCATAATACAAGTGAAACAAACAAGGATCTCTACAAATCCAACCACTCAGAAACTCAGTTCCATCAAAGGGATTGAACCACCAGCTGCCACAATCTGTTGCTCAAGCTGCAATAAGTATCCATAAAAGAAACATAAATCACAAATCCAGAGTGCAATAAAATTCAATTTCAGCTTATAGTTTTTCAATCTAGTTACCCTGAACAGTGCCTCAAGCTTATTCTTGACAAGGAAGTATTCATGCTTCACTTGATGCAGACATCTCAGACACCTGCAGTAATTAGAAACTATCAATTCGTGTCGATTCTTGCTCAAGTAGCTTTGATATGAATACTTTTGCACTAATTCTTCATTCTTGAATAGACCTAATTTATAAAACTTGCCAGAAGATTAACAACTTACGCGTCTGTGTTCTGTTCCTCACAGAAGTTGCGGAAAGCAATGCAGGCATTTTTTACCCTTTGTGCGCCTATGCTGCGAACCAGACATAAAAATTTGTCTCAGCAAACCAAAAAAAGACAGCATTGTTTAACAGCAAACAAAGTGGTATCACCTCTTAGTTTCTCCTAATTAAGGTTCAGAGAATAAAACTCTAAAGCTTGCCTAATCTTTGTGCGTTTTACATTCTGTTTTGGTTGGGGGAAAATAGAGGGGAGGGAAAATTAAAAAATCAAAAGTCCTCCCTTTCTCTTGCAACTCAAACACAAAAAGTCTATTTTTTCTCCTCTCATCTGTTTGAACCAAACACAATAAGGGGATTTTGTTTTCTCTTTCCCTTCCTTTGAAACAAACACTTGGCTAGAGAATAAAACACTATTTGTTTAGGAACTAACAGCTACAAAACAATACAACACAAGCATTGCAGAGATAGGCCAAACAGAACTTAATGGAACAAAAAGTTTCAGTTGGATTTTACTTTTATGGTTGTTTTTACTAAAATTTTATACCTTGAGCTGCTACCCTTTAACTGGTGAACATGAGCATCAACTTTTTTGAAGTCAACACATTGCTGTTCTCTGCACAGAAAATAAAAACAAAAAACACCAAACACATTGAAGATCATGCACCTATCCAAAAACAGTGGAATTTATCTGATAAACAGCATTCTAATTGATGAGGGAAGGTAAAGTTCAGGGAGAAAACAAGGGTTCTACAAGCACTCACAGAGCAAAGGTGAGATCTTTGAGAAGCCTCTCAGAATCATCAAAGAAGAGAGACACCACTTCACCCACAAAGTCAGGGTTGCTCTCATCCTGCAGTTGCTGAAGTTGCAGAAACTGACCATCCAGAAAGCCCTTCTCTCACAACATGGAAGGAAAAAAAAAAAAATAGACCCACAAAATCAACAACTGAAAATAGATCTAACAACCAAAACCAAAAAAACAAAACAAAAGACAAACATCCCAGAATTGTCTGTTTTAAGCATACCTCTATGAAGAGGGATTTGGTGTAGTCCACCCACTGTCTCTGCATCTGACCCACATCCATGTTGTTTTTTCTTCCTTCTCTGTTGTTGTTATGTTAAACAAGCTGTGACCCAAAACAGTTTGGGCTATCAAGTTTAGATCTTTGAGGGAATAATTGCTCAATCAAAGAGTGGGAGAAAAGGTGTTGATGAAATGAATACCTTGAAAGAGATTTGATGAGAGGGAAATTCCAAGGTTGGTGTTTTTTTTTTTATCACTCTCTATGGACTGAAGAGAGACCCCCCTTTTTATTCTTCTATGCTAAGGATTTGAGCTTCGCCTGTTATTGTTATTCTACAGCAGAATCAAGGACCCCACCACCATTCCCACTTACATGAAAATTGTTGTGCGTTACTCACTGCCTGCTCTATCTGTCGTTTTCTTCTTTCTATCTTTACTATGAATATGAATGCTTGGATTTCTTTTCCTAATTGGACGCCAAATTAGGATTTTGTTACCATAATTTACATTAAGTTTTAATAAAGTACTAGTATACTAATAAAGATCAAAGATTAACATAAAGAGAAATAAAACATAAAAAAATAAATTAAAGCCTGATATAAAATTAAGGAATTAAAAATGTCAATTTAATCCTAATTTAGTCTCAATTCTTAATATGTTAATTTTTTTTGGTAAATTAATAATATGTTGATTTAGTCCTAATTCTTTTTTTTATATATAGCTGAAAAGAAAAAGAGCAGCTAATTCCTAAGGGAGGATGAGATTAACACCATCTCTATTGGGAGTGGCACCATCCTTTTTATATGTAAGAATCATAAATTTATATACTAAAAAGGATAGTGCCACTCCCAACAAGGATGGTGCTAATCTCATCCACCATTCCTAAGGTGCACTATTGACATAAGGTCCAATTCTAATATGTTTGGTTGTGTGTGTTGAAAAAGGCTTAAAAAGCTTCAATGCAATGCAATTTTGTGGATAAAATAAAATGTTTAGTTTTGCTTCTAGACATGGGCTCTAATAGAAAATAGGCTCAAATTTAATTTTGCCAACAGCAATTCCCTTATAACTTTTGTGTTAACTTCAAATTTTAACACTGAATTTTTCTGAGAAAAATACTTTTGGGATAAAATTTATAAAAAATAAATTACTTCACATTAAACTCAATTTAATAAAAAATACTGTACTAAATAAAGTTTATCTAAAATGTATTTTGCAAACAATTATCTAAACAAGTTACAATAGTAGAAAAATAATTTTAGAGTAAGATGAATTGTCCTCCTAATTACATTGTTCTTTTCAGGAACCTTTTAAGTCTGAATCAATCTTCTTCTAATGCTTCTACAACTATTGCAACATTTTTATTGGTAATAAATTACTTTATTATATTATAATGATAATAAATAGTCCTTTGTCATGTAGTTCAGTTGATAAGCGCATGGGAACATACGTGTGTGGGTACGAAGTTTGGTCTCAGCTGTACTACTTTCCTATGAACAAAAAAAAAGAATGATAATAAATAAAATATTAAAATATACTCAAATTTGTCATAAAAATATTTTAGTTTTCATTTTTGGTTAAACCAAAGGTACATAATAATTCTGTATCAAAGGTACGTAATAATTAAAGTGAGAATCTGAAAATTTGATATCATATAATGCATTAAGGTAAGATTTTCATATATTTGTCTATATATGAATCAATTATAATTTTAGATAAGTATTTCGAAAAAGAAAATCTTTTATACCAAACACTTTCCATGTATTATCTTGTCTAAATTTGTTTATAATTTGAACAAAATTAAAATATACAAATGATTATAATAACAAGTTCTTGATATTTTGTTAATTATTGTAGAAATTTAAAGTTTGAGGATTGAAAATAAAAATCATTAATTTTATTTAGATCGTAAAATATTTTTTCAGAATTAAATGTTTTAATTTCTTTTAAAAATTCATATTTGAAAATAGTTTTATTAAAAAAATTACTTAGCTAACATTAATTTATTTCACAGTTCATTCAATTTTGAAAAGTTGAAAGATCACAAAATTAGAGCAAGTTTGTTTTAGATTTTATTTTGATCAAAATTACTTTTAATTAAAGTTAAAAATATTTACTTCTATTAAATAATCTTAATTTTTATGTATTAATATAATAATATTTAACTTTTATACTTTTATTTTTTATTTTACTGAAATCTAAATAAAAAATAAAAAGGGAAATCCTGACATGCTATTGTCATATCATGCTTAGGAACCAAAAAAATATCATGCTTACTATTAGTAAGGAAACAAATAAAAAACTTGAACATGAGATTGTTTCGTTCTTGTTACTCTTTTCACATTTTTTTATTAATCTATTTTCACATTTTAATCATTCTTTGTAATGCATAAAGGTATATTATCCTGTGTAAATTTGCACGGATAAAAACATTAGAATATTTATTATAATACAATATAAAAGTAATTTAATTTTTGTCTTTCCTAACAAAAAATTATTATTGTTAGACTCTTAATCAGTGTAAAATTATACAAGATAAATAAATTAATCTAATAAATATATGTTGCATTACACAAAAGGAAAAAGAGAGGAAGAGAAAGTTAATACTATTAATAAATTAAGAGACAGATAAAGAAAGATAATAAATTAATAATGTGATTCGTGAGTGTAGTAATGACCTGCAAAATGCAAATCACTTAGAGGAGAGCAGCATGAATATTTTAGGAGCATGAGCTGATCTGAACAGCATCTCGTCGGGACACAATTAAGAACCACAAAACATGATGGGGCATTCTTCTGATTTGACACCATTCTATTTTTTTTTCTTTTTGATTCTTTCCTCTCACCAAATGTCTATATCATTAATTAATATTTGTCTTGCTCACATAATGTTATGTTTACCAGCTAAATAAATATTCCCAACAAAAAAGCATCTCTAATAAGCAATAATTAACAACCCATTCATATTTAATAGCTTAAAAACCTGCTTTATATTAAATTAAATTTATTGGTTAAAAGAAAGTTTCCATGCATATGGTAATGGTAGTAGCTACCATGGAATTTTCTTTAACCGCAATTCCCAAAAGAAGAATGTTATCATGGGTTGTTTACACTTGTGATGAAATTGTTTGTTCATTTATGCATAACAACTTTCTCCGTCACGTGAACTTTCACCTATATGCTTCCTTTCCCTTGTTAACCGTAACATTCATCATTCATGGACCTGTTAAGGCTAAAAGACAACAAATAAAACCTTTTCTAATCATCCAACACAATTATTTAAGTAAATTAACTTTGGAAAAAAAAAAAAAACTGTTAGGTTACATAATGTTATTTGATGACCAAAACCACTTTAATCCCACTTTTTTCTTAAAAGTTAAACAGTTATTCTTAATTTTCAAATAACAACAAATATGATAAGGATTTCAGCAAAGTATGTTTTGCCAGCAGCCTTTCGGCTTCTTATCAACCTACTTGGTGGGTATTATTCTCTTCTTTCAAATTCTAATACCAACGAAGCTTTTGATTTCTTAAATCAACTCAAAATATATTTTCATTCCACTAAATCATAAAATTGACAGTAATAAATAATTAGATAAAACAAGAATGAGGAGAAACCATAACAAGGGAGAAAATCAATGCATACATTCTCTTTTGTCTTTTTACATACAAAGTAACCAATGAAAAAATGGTGAACCCCGCTTTACCTATATTACAGCTTCACAACCCAAAATTGTACCTCTTCTGTGGCCATCACAAAAGAACTCAATCTGAGATCTAACCATCATAATGAGACACAGAATAAGTTACAATCCACTTATAAAACCAATACAAATTGAGAACCAACTAAAATTTGAAAAGTTAAGCCTAAAATACCATGTAGAAGGAATCTGGAAAGCATTCAGCAACATTTCTAACACGCGTTGCAACTTCTCCTACAATAGCCAGGAAGGCCTGGAGATCCAACCATGTATTCAGGATTTCTAGTGCATTCTCCAACTGAAGCCCATTTCTCACAGCTTTCATTCTGATCAGAGCAGTCCCCTCCAGCTCCCAAGGTCTTATCAAATGAGTCCACATGAATCCACTTTGTTGCTGACCATTTCTCACCTTCGATTACAGGGCACCCTGCATGAAGACTACTAGTGTCTGGGGTAGCATTTGGGAGGAGATTAAAGAAAAGTAGTGCATCCCCTCTGCGCGGTTTCACTAATATAGAAGAAAAGTAGTCCACAAAAAGGAAAAAAAAAACAAATTAGTGTGTTTTGTTTAAAAAAAAGGAAAAACCAAGATTAAGAGTCTGTTTGATTAAGATTTTAATAGAATGAAAAGTAAAAAACACACAAACCGAGATAAAAATTAATGGTTAAGATTATTGATGCTCAAAAAACGAGACGATCCAATGAAAGTAAATATTTTTAGCTTTGATCAAAAGTGATTTTGACCAAATCAGAATCATAAACAAACGGGCCCTAACTAGTTGTCTAGTTTTGCCTACCTGCTATTCCTTTTTTGGCACACTCAGAGAGATCTTCACGTCTTTCAGAATCTTTGTGATCTAAAGATTCCTGTAACCAGATTTGTAAAGTTATGAAAGTTAACTACTACAAAACAAAAGGTAGAAACAATTTCCTTTGCAAACTAGGAACATTCAGACCCTTCATTTAAGAAACTTCCTGTGTATTTTGAGCGGAAGAAACCAGAGAGGAAAAGAAAGGGTTGGGGCCAGAAATTAGAATACCATATTGAAGATAATATTGCATATCCTGATCTCCTCAATCTCTTCATTCTCAAAAAATTAATGCTGTTCTCAGCATGGTCGTGCATCTTCGACAAATACAGTCAAAATATATACCACTACAGTTTAAGTATAGGGAAAAGAGGTGCCAAACAAATAAAAATTGTTTAACTCTTCAAAAATTTTGCTCAGTCTCCATTCTAAAAATATCTAGTGTCACAATAATTATTAGCAACTAGTGAAAAGATGAGAGAAACTCCAACATACATACAATCCCAGACGAGACATTTGGGCTTAAATATTGAATCATTCATACTGATAGGTCCACTTGACGCAAGAAAACTGTAATAGCAAAGTAAATATGGGTCCATGATAAACCTCCAAGCCATTTAAGGAGATGACAAGGAAAATAAATTGACAAATTATGTTTTATGTAAGTATGCACATTTACTAGACAAACCTCTGCATGAGGGAACACTGTTTCACCACCTCTGGTCACATCCGTGAGGTACATGAGAACAGTAGCTACTCGGTGTCCGCCCCGAGCTATATTAACTTTATCAGTGAAGTAATCATAATGGGGGTCATACTTCTGGCCGGGTTCATATCTTAATACTTGGATGTCTTCTCCATTTTCTGAAATTCAATAATCAAATCCTTAATACATGACAGAACATTGTGACATTGTATGGTCCATGACCATGTAACTGATGTAAGCATTACTAGACTCCACCTAGTGAGAAAAGACTTACTTTGTTGTCGTTGTAATAATTAAATACTATAAGGAATTGATTATTGCCTCAATGTCTACTTTTCTTTTACCCTTTTGCAGTAAGGGGAGGGAAGAGAAGCAGGAAATCCATTTTCAATGCTTAACTGATATAAAAATAGAGTTAATTTATGACTTTTTTTTTTTTTTTGGTTATATGATTTTATGAAGATTATTTAGCACCCTTATATAGAAAACTTTATTTAAAGCCAAAGACAGCAGTTACCAGAAATGCATGTGCAAGCACAGAATAAAGAGTATAAGATAAGATAATAATAAGCCAACCTTTTCACTCATTATCCCAAAAAGAAAATGTGTTCATAGAATGAGAAAAACCAACAAAATTAGTGATAAGTGATAACAAAAGACAATGATAACTACTGTTGGAACATGCACATGCAAGTAAAAGCCATATGCAAATTAAGAATTGGGTATCAGTAGGACAAAGTTACAAGTTCACGGCTTTTGCAAGGATACCAGGCATCTTTCCATCATGATTTTACATATGCCATACCTTTTGGAAGAAAGGTCCATGATGAAATCTTGTCCTCAATACCAGTAACAATGGGATCCTACAAAATAACTAGACAGAGTAAAGAAAATGTTCATAGAAAGTAATCAGCAGCATTTATTGTATTTGGTATGAGTTGAAAAATCGATGCTGTCAAACATTCAGTACGAGCCAAAAAATTCCCCACAGTATATAAATTACACAACCTGTCATTCATAACAAAGAGAAGACAAGAGCTTATGTATAAGCTCAAAACCAAAATCAAATGGAATTTCCAGGCGTGAAAGCATAAAATTATGAACTTGTTAAACGTAAAAGCAAATCCAAAGATTTTCGAGAGTATCCGAAGAGGTCAAGCGGTCAATTAGTTGTTCTATAATTGGTGGAATCGACTTTCCAAATCAGTTGAATGCTTAGCATATGCAATGATAAAGGAAGGTATAGATTGAGGAATTCCAGAAGAAAATAATGACAACGATAAGAAAGAAGGAAACCTTGTTCTTGGGAATGAACATGCCAGAGCTCGTTCTATCATCACTCAACTTGCTCTCTCCGGACAAATTGTCTGCCACCGCAGATCTCTTGAGCTCCGATTTGGCTATGGAAATCAAGTGATCGCATTCCAAACCGGTGAGAAAACCCTCGAACACGAAAGCTCTACACAGCATCCAAAATTGTTAACATTGGATCACATTACACTAAGAAATTGAGTTTGAGAAGGAAAGAGAGAGTGAGAAACAGACCTTGGCTTCGAAGAAACTTGCTTGACCTTGGAAGGGTCGATGATGGCACTGGCGGAACCAGCGTAGGAGCTCCACGCAATGTGCCATTGGCATATCAACGCCAATGTTTGCATCAAACACCAAACCCTACTACTCTTATTCATTTCTCTTTCTTTGATTCCTTTTCAGTTTCAACTAACTTTACATATAGATTGCACAATTTATTTGCATTAAACCATAAAAACAGTTTGACTTTTTGTCCTAATTATTGCCATAACCTATTAAAATAATAATTTAATTTAAGTAGACATTTAAAAATGAATAAGTTAAAGAAATACAGTAAAAAATAAAAGTAGAATTATTAAAGGAGTATTTTACTAATTATTAGCAATTAGTAATTATTAAAGTCATTTTATAAAATTTATATAATTATTTTCTCCTTCTTGACCTTTGGCTTTACCCTCAAATCAATGCCTCTTGAAGCATGATATAAAATACTTCCCTAATTATTAAATTTTGTTTATTTTTGGGGCATCTCATCGGTTTTTTTTTTTTTTTTTTTTTTTTTTTTTTTTTTTGCTATTTGGCATCTCATCGTTTTAATGTATGCAATACATTGAATATTTAAATTCTTATTATGGTGTAGTATCTTTTTGTTCAATAAAAAAAAAGTAATCTTTTTAAAAAGTTATTTATACACACATTTAAATTAAATTTCTCTGTTTAAAGAATTTCATAACGTCTTAAAGCCTATTTTTATAAGATTTTTCTTTGATTAAATATGATTTTGACCAAAATTAAAAATAAATTTTTCTATTTGATTATCTCAATTTTTATAAATTTATATATCTTAATTATTAATTAAATCTTAGATTGTGTGTCCAATTAAAATAAACACCTAAACTCTTTGAATTCTTTTCTCAAAACTCAGGTGTCCATTAGATGATTGCAAAGCAAGATGATTGCAAAGCAACGGAGGTATTATGAATACCAAAACCAACTTGTATTGATGAAAGAGAGATTGCATAATTATTAGTATATTGTTACAAGAGTTACCGTTCCGTTAAACCTAAAGGAAGGAAATAACTAACTTTACACAAGTACATTAACTATTAACTCACATAACTAACTTTAGGAAGATAAAGAAATACTATAAAATAGAAATAATGAGATATAACTATATGCTGTAACATGCGTTTGAAAAAAATGATGTTTATGAATTATGATCGTTATGATTTGGGAAGCTGCATATGACATGACATAGCTGTGAAATATAGTGCGTTTTTAATTTCTGAATTTCTGAAAGATAAATGTGTCTTTCCACCAAAAGAAAGACAAATATTTCTTATATTTAAATTTTCATTGTTTATGACATTGCAATTAAAAAGCTTTGTCTTCTATTAAACCAAAAACCATAAAGATTGTTGAATATTAAACATACATCATAAAACACTTAACACCAAATGAACAATCTCAGGAAATTTTAGTAGGAAGATCTGTTTAAGATTACAATGGAAAGATTAAACAACGTGCTATAAAGGGTGTTTCCAACCGATCATGATCATTGATCCTGTGCCATCAAGAAGGGTTGCAAATTACTACACCCTAACTTCATCATCACTTCTTTTTTTTTCTCATCAACACTTTGATTAAACAAAAAGTATTGACACAAATATGCTATATCCACAAGAGGTTCTGCCTCTATCTTCTTCTTTTATCTGTCTTTGTTAACCTTTTAAATCTGGCCAGCTCTGGAACAATTGGAGTCAGATCATGTTCTGCAAATAAAATCACTGTCCTTTTAATTAGTAATTACAGCTTTGTGGTGTAGTTCCATGAATGACACATCATCTGAATCACAAGGCCATAAATTGTGATTTTAATTTCTTTCTTCTGTCAAAGAGTTACTGGTGCCTAGAATGGTCTCCATGTGTCTGTCCCTCTCACTCAAGAACTTTGTTGAGTTGTACTCTTCTGCATCTAACAGTTCTTCAGAGTACGTCCTCTGAAGTTTTGACTTTTGCCGCTCTTTCATTCGTTTCAAGCTTTCTTCTTCTCCTCTTAGAATCTGTAACACCTGCATCCATCACGAGAAGAAAAAACATGCTTCATATCGGGTGACTGTCATCATCAACATGTTTTTAGTTTATTCAAGCAATGTCATAATACTACTAATAAAAACGCTATCATTTAAAAAGCGTTTACATAATTAATTTGTTTTTCCAAACGCAAAGATGCTTGGACATGCCAACATGCTCTAGCAATGTAGTTAAACAACTACTGAACAAAACTTGTCCAAATATGTCATATATAAAGGACATACCTGGCTCATTTGTGGACGCTGCATGGAAGACTGATCTATACACATAGAAGCTGTTAAGATTACCAGGCTCATCTGCTCTTCATCATAAGCATTATCCAGAGTTGTATCTACAAGCTCCTTGATGTTATTTGCAGTTAACAAAGGTTTTGCCTGCAACATTTTTTTTTTGACAGAGTAGATTAGCATTGACATTTTCTATATCAATATGATCAGTACACAGTAGTACTAGTATCTTCTGTATGTGCAAAAGGAAGACTTACCCACATCACTAGACTTTTCTGTGAATTATCCAAAGCTTGCCGCCCTGTAATGAGCTCCAATAATAGTACACCATAAGCATAGACATCCGTCTTTTCATCGACTATGCCATGCATGAAGAATTCAGGAGGAAGGTAGCTGTTGTGGCATCAAATGTAATCAGAAAATAAATGGGTTAAATAGAAGACATTATATTTGCTGAACAAGTGAAACACTTGTGAAGCTGTTAAGTATACAAACCCGAATGTGCCTTCAATTTTGGAGACAGTATGATGAGTCCATTGATCAGGTAACCACTTTGCAAGTCCAAAATCAGATATCTGTTGTTAAAAATGCACCAAGAAATTTAGATGAAACAACTAAAATTGAAATCTGGTTTAGAATAAGAAGTTCATAATTCTGAAAACTGCATGTTCCATTATCATATTTGTCAAGCTTGAAATGCACCTGAGGCTCAAAATCTTCTGAAAGAAGTATATTAGAAGCCTTGATATCTTTGTGAATGATCCTTCTTTGGCATCCCTCATGCAGATAGCGAAGGCCTTCAGCAGTCCCTAAAGCAATCTTAAATCTTATGCTCCAGTTCAGCTTCTCTCTAGGTCCTGAAACATGGCAATTAACTTGTATTTTCTCAAAACTTGTATTGCATGGCATTTAAGAAATTGAGTTTGAAAATGGTTAAATAAGATACCATAAAGTATGGATGAAAGGCTGCCATGTGGAGACAACTGAAGAACAAGAAACATTCCTCCTTCAACACCATATCCAATCAATCTAGCAATGTTAGGGTGGTCCACATGCACTATAATCCCAAGCTCAGATAAGAAATCTGCTGTCATTTCTTCTTGGCTCCCTCTTGTCAACCTCTTAATGGCAACAAAGTTTCCATCTCCCAATTTTCCTAAGTAAACCTCAGCATAGCCTCCCTCCCCAATCAAATTATCTTCAAAAATAAAAACATAGAGTAACTTTATCAGCCTAGCAAGAAAACAATGGTTTCTATCGAAGTTACATGGATTAGCAAACAATGATTTCTTATCGGCTTTTTTATTGGGTAAGCCATCACTTTAGTACTTGACTCTGTAAGCTCACTTCACATTAGTCCCTATAAGAGTTTTACTTTAGACTTGTGAAAAAACATTTTTTAGCCACTAATCATACATGTAAGTCTTTGACTTGACAATACAAAAAAAATTTGTTCGCATTAATCCTTAACTTTATACAATAAAATAATTCACATTAGCAAGGAGCTAAATTGAAATCAGACCAAAATAAATCTCCTTAAAAAATAGAGACTACAGTGAAATAACATTGTAGTGTCATAGACAAAAGTGATGGTTTAGCTCCTTTTTTTTTCAACAATAAGGTTTCAAATTAAGGTTCGCTTAGCAATATCATGCCGCAATATCATGGTTTCAATAGTCACTAAAACACCAGCAAATTGTGATTAGAGTCTGCAATGACCATATCCAGCCATATTTCCAAATTTAACGCAATGCGACTACTACCGCAATTGCAATTTAAAATCTTGTTCAACGGTAATTTGATTTCCCAAGAAAAGAAATTTCATACCATGGCTAAAGTCATTAGTTGCAGCCTGGATCTCTGCAAGAGTGAAGTTTTTCCAGGAAGATTTGAAGTAGCAAAACTCAGTGTCAAAGGAAGACTGAAGAGCAGGAGAGTTGAGAGAAGGAATGAGGTCCTCCCTTATTCTTTTACTTTTTCTTCTTGTCAGTTTTGGGACATTCTTAAGTGGATGAAAGGTTTGGAATGGCATTTGAGATCCTTTCTTCAGCAACTTAAAGAAACCGCGCCATTGATTATTATTGGCTCCTAAAAGTTGGCAACTCTCAGAATCAGAAGTGCTGGCCCTTGAACTTGGTGTTTCAGAAGAAGATTCTTGACTTCTAGGAGAGTATTCAGGTAGACCTCCCTCTTCAATGTCTAAAGCTGCCAAGTCTATTATGGCGTTCATTTTCACCATCATTAGTACAATAAGCAAATCATTATCATCATGAAACAAAAATGTTCAACAACATCAACATGTTTAGACTTTAGACAGAGCAATTCCCCTGCACATGAAAACAGAAAAGAAGGGAAGGGAAAGGAAGTTTTACCAATATTTGAGAATGAATCAGAAAACCCGGGTCGTGTTCTTCTATAAGAATGTCTTGACTTGTCATCTATTTGTTTTTTTTCTAACTTGTGGACGCCATTGCTGCCAACCATAATCTTCTTTGTCAGCAAACAACAAATAATTTGACACAAAAATACAAATTCTAATGAACCATATATGATCAAAAACCACAATAACGTAGGAACAAACCAATCAAAAGACAAAAGTATCCCAAAAATATCAACACACGTGGTAAATTCAAAACTTGGAAGGAATGAACGAAGAATGTAACAATAATGTAAAAACTATTTGTTTGTTTAGATTTCCGTTGAAAAAAACTGGAGTTATTGCAATTTGCTTTTGTCCCACGCGACGAAAATGATGTTTTCATTTAGTTTGAAACCATTTTTATCTGAGTTTCATCTGGTAAAGCAAACACCACGACGCATCATATTTACATAATTCTCCAATTAGTTTGCCTCTCAAAGGATTCATATTTACATAATTCTCTAATTACAGTATCGAATTCACCGTATCACGTATCAACTCTTTTAAAGGAGGTCTTGTAAAATAAAGATGAAAAGTGACGAACTGAGTACCAATATAATCACGTACTATGCAAAAGAAATCCAATTAAACATGCTCTACATGTACACAAGATAAGAATTTCAAATGTGAAGGTTGTTGCTTTGAAAGGCATTGACACATTTGTTATTGAGGAAACATGAAAATGTGTAATAAGAGAAATAGAAATACAAAATGAAAGAGAAAAGGGGAGAGAGAATTGGGAATGAAATGGAGGTAAGGGGGGGACCTCGGGGGGAAAGTTTGAGGTTCACGTTGATCGTTCATGGCGGTGAAGAGGGAGATTAAACAAGTCAGAGAGAAGCAAAAGGGTAGCCGCACGCGTAAACTCAGAGACAGAGGAAGAAGAAGACAAAGTCACAAAAGAGAGATGGAATTGCAGAGAAAACAAAGTAGCGGTTCGCATGATTTTTCTGTGCTGCTCTTGTTCTCCTTCAATTCCCTCATAACACCGTTTTTTATTCCCCAAATTACGCATTTCCTTCCTCTTCCTTTTTTTTTCTTTTTTCTTCTTCAAACAAAAATCCATTTTATAACAAATTTTAAATTAAAAAAAGAAACAAATGCATTTTTAAATTTTTCTCTTCCCTTTCCTTCATCATAATATTAAAATTATGTGTAAAAATAGTCACGTTTAATTAGCATCATGTAACTATTTGAAATGGATCGGAGCTCATGAATTTGCACAATTTCACGTCATCATTAATATTATAAAATTATAGATTATAGATATAGATATACTCCTAGATGTTATTATTAACTTAACTCTTTCCATTGACACGTGGAGGCAAAGCCAACAAATTAATGACGATGACACATGGCTTTATAATTAGAAATTGATGATCTAGTTAATAATACTCTATAAATAAATATAGGATATAAAACATTCCTATTATTTCGTCGTTGGTATTAAATTCCTTATGTAAATAATTTTCACAAATAAATTATCTAACTCGATCATGAATTGTGGTGTGGTATTTCACCTCATTAATTAACCACGTGGTATCTTATAAATAAATTTAATTCTCGCTAATAGAAATAGAACGACATTTTGCGACCATAGAAAAAAATGTCATTGCTCGCACTAGAATTAATAAGCAAGTAACTTACAATGGAAAAAAGAACTTGTTTAAGCAGCAGAAACAAATATAAGTTGTGACAAATGAACAAAACTAGGCAATATAAAATTTCCTCATCAACGCAATATTGTTAATGGACATTGCGCGTAATCAATCCCTCAAATATTGCATAGAGGTCCTTGTTTTCAGTCCCAAATATCTCATTAGCTTTTTGTAATGTCTCCTGCAATTTTACATATGTGGCAATTAACTGAAATTTTGACACAAACTTTAACTACATTATCAAATGCTACAAGAAAGAAAACAGAAGGGTTTACCTCTCTGGTTTGTTTGTGAGAATTCAATTCCTTCACATTTGCTAAAAATGCACCAAACTGCTCATAAGACAGCCGACTCCTAATAGCAACAAACAGAAAAAAAATTAATAAATAACACTAAGTATGAAACATAAATTTTGCCATTTCAATTTGCTACCAAATGGAAGTGTTGTTGCCTAGAATAAATGATATAATATTATCAACTAGAAAAAAGGTTATTTGAAAAAAATTACTTGAAGAATAGATTCATTGTAGCATGCTAATTTCTATAAGATGTTGAAATAGAATTTAACTCTATGTTGCACAGTTACTCACCTTACTTGACGAAAGAATTCCTTTCCATCCACCCGTGTTCGTCCTGATACAATTAATAAAAAACAAAATCAAGTATTAGTTCCTTCATATGCATGGTAGGAAGATTCATGAATACAGAATGACCAAATGAAACAAACATTCATAAAATTAAAGAATGCAAGCAGCAATAGTTTGATCAAGATTAAAGAAGTAACTGACCAGTTTGTGAAGTTGTGTCAGAGGCATGAGTTGAGGAGAACCTATTATCATCAAACATTCCTCTAGAGGTTGAAAAGGACATTGCATGCCGCTTCGGAGATACCGGCTTAGAGGTTCTTGTTGGAGATACAGATGTTGACAGACTAGGAGGAGAACCCGGAGGGGTAATTCGAGGAGTGGTAGTTTGAGATGCTAACAGAACATTATGAGATGCTCTAGATCTTGAGCCTGCAATTTTCAAAATAGAAAAGGAAAGTATGCATAGAAATAGATCAGTGATCAATGAAATGTAATCATATTTTTTTATTAGATTAGATGATAGTTCACACCATCAGAATCACGGTCTTCAGTGACAGAATTTCCTGTCTCAGACGTATAGGTTCGCATTGAAGAAGATCTAGAAGGAGGCAATGAAGCATCTTCGTCTGCAATCAAAAATAAAATCGTAGTAATTTATTAAAACTTGAAATGAAAAAAATAAATAAAGTCGTCGCCCTCGCTATCAATTTCGATCATTAATTAGCATCTAATACCAAGCTTAAAACAACTAAATTGATTTATTTTATAAATAGATCAAAGAATTTAAATTAACAGTTAAACATTTTTTCAAAATTATTTGTTGTGTATATAAATTGTTGTGTCCACATTAGAATATAGACTATTTAAGTACGCGTGGTTGAATAATGTACCTCCAAGCTGCGACGTGGAAGAAATGCTAGATTGACTCTGTAACTTAGCGACAATATCTGGCGCTCCTGATCCCTGTGTCCAAACACCAGAGCAAAATTAATTACACAATTTAAAAAATAAAATAAAATTGAATTGCAAGTATTTAAAGGAAAACTATAGATGAAGAAGGATATTTTTCCTGAACCATTAAATATTTCACGATATTCGAATACTAATAAATAATTTATGCAATAATACAGCTAAATTCTTTGCTACACTGTTCTCACCAATTCTCAAAATTTTTTAAGGAATAAAGTATCAATTATTAGTTAACAGTTAATTAGTATTATAAATATATAACAATAATGACAAGGCAGTATGTTCTAACAGTTGTTGAGCGCACGAGAATACGCATATCTAGGAATAGGATTCGCTTTCAATTATACTATTCTCCTTGTGAAACAAAAAAAATAAAAAAAAAATTGACAAGGTAGGTATATATGTACAGCATTTTCGTCGTCCTCGCGAAGTGATTGCATAAGCGTCCTTCTGAAAACCTCCAACTGCAATGCATGCGATTAAATCATCATTAGTCTAAAAATTACCCACATTTCATACACTCATCATGTACTAGAATGCAATTTAAATGGAATTGCTTAACTTAACTAACTCACTTAACACAATTTAATTTTAAAAATAAATGAAAACTTCTGAGCTTCCGAACAAAAAAAGGGGTTTCAATCAAAATTCTGAAATTATTTACAAGTCTAGTACTATTAGTAATTAGCACCTTGGAGACATCTCTGGTGAGTTTTCTCACTGTATTAGAAAGCGAAGCATTCTCCTTCAGCAACCTCTCCTACATAAATATAATCCAATCTCAACTAAAACAAAAAATGAAAAATAAAATAAAATGGTTAATTCGTGGTTCAAACGGACCTTGTCTTGTTCGGCGCAGGCAAGCTTATCGGCGGCTTCGGAGAGTGCGGCGTCGACGTTGTCCACCTGTGACTGGAGCTCGGCGATGAGCTTGTCTTTCTCAGCTAGCTCGGCGCGTAAAGCCGACGCTTCTGATTGGAGCGAGTTGACACGTGTCGAGAGGGCAATGGAGGTAATCTTGCGGGCCACATCGAGCTGCTCGTAAGGATCCGACGGTAGAGCTTGCAGCAACTCCTCTGGAATATCAACGTTCGAACCGCCCGATTCACTCACCAACATACTTCACTTCACTGCTTCTTCTTTTTTTATTTTATTTTGCTTACATTGGAATATTGGATTATATACAACTTTTTCTTTCTTTCTTTTTTTTTTTTTGGTTTATTTGATTTTGTATTTGTGTGCTGTTTAGTGTATTTTGTTTTGCTGGTGAATTGGAGACGAAGGAAGAAAGGACTGGGTTGTGAGATAAGTTTCTTTGAAGGCGTTTTTATCTTCAATTCTTCATACCCTTTTTTGTTTTTTTAAATGAATTTCTTGTTTGTTTTATGTGTTGGCACAAAATATGTGGCTTGGTAACGTTTGTTAAGGGATAGGAGTTGCAAGAGAGACAAAAATACACTAGTGGTTACTGGCTCTACAAGTAAGACTACAACTTTCTGTGACTCAAAATTCATGAACCTGCTTCTTTTCTACAATTGTTAATTGTTAAAATCCCAAACTACATAACAATAGAATGAAAAAAAAAAAAAACACTATTATCCTGCCACTAATAGCAATGGCAACTCACAATTCAACAAATAAGAATGTCAAGCTCCAACTCATACTCATAACTCATGATCCAGCAGTTAGATGGATGAATTTAGATCTTTTATTTTTTTTCTCTTTCTTATTCTATAGGTGTATATAAATAAATTAACAGTTTTGATGTTGTTCAAACCAACTGTTTGACCGTCCAATGCTGAAAAGGATCCAAATCTAAAAAATAGGTATAATTTTTTTTCAGCTCACTAATCTTGTTCAAATTATAAAAATTGAAACCAGAACCCTATTTTTAAGAAAAAATAAATATGTACCCATTTTTTTTTTGCTTCAAAATATGTACCAATTAAATCAATTACATATTATCATGGTTTTGAGTCTACCAAACTACCAGGTCTTTTTTTTTGAAATACTAGAAGTTTTTATTTTTTTTGGTAAACTATCATACTACCAATTGAATTAAGGACGTTGGGATTGACACCACCCAAGTCGGATTTGACACCATTCTAATGGACTACAAAAGATATTGTTACCCTTATAAACCGAAATGTTATTGTCCAGAAATGCTTCAATTAGTTCTTTTTATTCCGCGACACCACCCATAAGAATCTAGATGCATGTCCGAAATTTTCAAAATTAAGGATAAATCCGAACACTTACATCCGTAATTATTATGAAATAGTTTATCTTTTTTAGTTATGGACCCGAACCTAATGCAAGAAAAAAAATCCAAAAGGAGTAAGATTAGAGAGTATGTTAGACGACTTTGTTCTTACTTTTGATGGGGAAAAAATGAAGATGCTCTAAATTTCGGATAGAGGAAGATTTTGAAATAGGATGGTAGAGTAGAGAGTTCGTGGGATGGTGCTTGTATGAGCAAGTTCTAAAAATACTAGGATTCCTAATTTTCAAACAGAGGAATCCGAAAATTAGATGTTGGATGGTGTGTGGCATTTAGTTTCTTAAATATAATGTGAATGGTTTTGTTATCACATTAAATTTTGAATGTTTGTGTTCGAAAAGGGTAAATAATTTGTCTAAAGATAATTATAAAGATAGCGTCAGACCCAACTTAGATGATGTCAATCCCAGCCACGTTCGATCAATTACATATTACCTTATAATAAGGTTTTGAGTCTAGCATAGAATACATTTGGGTCGGCCTTTATGAGCCATGAGCCTAACTTTTATACTTTGTTGGACATTTATTCATCTGGCTAACTTATTAAAAACATTATTAAAAAAAATTAGTTGAACAAAAAAAATATTACCAACATTTGTTAAGCTGCGTTCATCAAGAGTAGCTTATAGCTTATTTAGGAACTTATAGTTCATAACTTATATCTTCTGGTCAAGTAAAGATGTTTAGTGATTACAAACTTATAGCTTATAAAAAGCTATTTGAAATAGCTTATTATGACTTATAAAAAATTACTTTCAATAATCCCTTCTAATTTTATCCTGAATTGTTTTAGGTGATGACATCTTTTTGCCCCTGACTTTTCGTTTTTCGTTTTTTATATATTAGAAATTTAAGATTATATATCAACATAATACTAAGAGCTTGTAACTCAAGTGACATAAGGAGGAACTCGTGGAACTTAAGGAGGAGCTCGTGGAGTTTAAGGAGAGAGATTTAATCCCCGATAAAGTAGATTTAGGAATAAGAGTAGTGTAGTGTAAGTTTGACAGACAAAAAAAAATATTAACATAATAATAAAATTTGTCTTGAATTTATATATTGAAGTTATTTTGAATATTTTTATACATATTATATTAGTACAAGAAGTAATCTTAAAGAAATTTTAAGTAAAATTTACTAAAGTATTAGTGTCAATTATATAAATAATATTAAAATATACTGATGTTAAAATAACATACTTTAAATGATATTTTAGATTATTTAACACATTTTTAGCTTTTTAAAAGTTAATTTTATTTAATACATCTACACAATTACTTCTTCCATCCTATATCATCCTATATTAAGTGTCGTTTTAAAGAAAAAAAATTTGTCCCACTTTATTTGTCATTTTATAATTTCAATGAAGCATTAATTATGTTTTACCAAATATACCCTTGAGTAGTTGATTCTTAAATAAATATTTTGAAAGATATAATTCACTAATTAATAAGAATGATAAGGGGTATAATAGGGAGTTAGACAATTATTTATATAAAAACAAGAAAATTAATGACATTTTTTAAACGACACTTAATATGAGACTAAAGGAGTATAAACTATAAATTATAAGTTATTTACAGTTACGAAGAAAAAAAATGTTAGAGCTACTTAGCTGATAATTACGGATTTATTAAAGAGCCCTAGGATTTAGCACTACAGGATATTAGAAAGTACAATATCCTTTTTTTCTGGATCACCAATTGAATGATCCAAAACATAACTTTCAGATAGATGATCTTGAAAAAAAATACTACTCCATTAAATATGCACTTTGTTTGTGTAGTGTGAAACTGTGAATTCCTGCTGTTTCCTTATTGAAATCAACTTTCAAACAGGGTAATCTTCTTCTCTCCAAAAAAATTGTACTATTCTCAAAGCATCTCAATAGTATACAGGATTACAAGTGTCAAGTGTGAAATCTTGAGATTTTTACTTCACTGTTTTCTTTAGTTTCATTCCTCTCTGGTAATGGGAAATTTTTATACGATAGAGGGAAAAAAAATTAAGGGTCTTGATATATAGTGTCCTAAGGCATTAGTTAAAGTTACTAGAATTAGAAAAATGATCATAAGAACACATTGTTCCGTCTCTCGAAAATACAAAAAACTATATATTCCAATATCATTTTACTTTATTTGAGTTCTTATATAGTGCCCTTAGAACACTAAATATCATTTGTCAAAAACTAAATGCGTCATTTAAATTACTTTTGATTAACCTAATACACAATAAATGCGTCATTTTAATTAGCAACGAGGCATGTTATCCAGATCCAAAAACGAAATAACTCCACTTTTGATGTATCAGAATTCAAATAATGTGTCTTTAATTAATTAGTTGTATTCATATATGAATCTCTCAATTAATTTGTGGATCGGATAAGTTATATGGCGTCAAGTAACTGTGAATGATTTTTGCACTTCTTCAATTTAAGCTGAACATAACTTTTTCCCAAAATAACAAAAATCCACCCTACAAGGAATCACTCAACTTGCTCGTCTATTATTATTTATTCTTTTTTCTATTTCTAATTCTAATTAATTAAGCCACGTATATAAGTATATGTTTATTCATTTTTCCATATAATTTGGCCCCTAATTTATGTGTAGCAGCTGCATGCCTACCACCAGCTGATATATAGCTTAACCTAGAAATACATGCGTGGACGTCAACTTATTTATTCAATTTATGATTTATGATACTGATCATATGTATAACTTTTTATTTCAATATAAAACATTAGATTTTATTTCAAAAGACTTATATTGAGAGTAATTTTTGGTACCATGGGGCATGTTGGACGCACCATGATTGTCTTATTTTTTTTCCAATTTTACCTCTGAAATGGGTTCTAGAAACTGTTTCGCTAAATTGACCGTATCGCTACTTTTAATTTTTTTTTTTGAATTTTAAAACTATACGGTTTCTAGAAACCGTTTCCAGAAATCTTTTTTTTATAAAAAAACATATTTTGTATTGTTTAAAATTTAGAATTATAATTTTATAAATGTATTAATTATGCAGAAATAGACAATTTTAAAGAAGAATTGAAGAATATAGATGAAAAATGGAAAAACGATATAATTATTAACAAATAATATTTATAATACAATAATTACAAATCAAACAATAAAAATAAAAAATAAAACAATAATACATTAATAATAAATAATTCTTAACAAATAAAAAAAAATTTTAAAAATCACAAACTTTTTAAAATCGGTAAAAAATATTAAAAATCTATAGTAAATTTTTTTCTAAAAAAATCAGATAAATACTAATATTCAAAAATTATAATAAAAAAAATCCAAAAAATACCAGAGTTTCTAAATTCTTCATCTACATTCTTCAATTCTTTAAAATTGTCCATTTCTACATAATTGATATATTTATAAAATTATAATTCTAAATTTTAAACAATGCAAAATAAATGCTATACAAAATAAGTTTTTTTAAAAAAAAACGGTTTCTGAAAACCGTTTGGAAACGGTTTTTGGAAACGGTTTCTAGAACTCGTTTCGGGGACAAAATTGAAAAAAAAATAAGACAATCATGGTGCACCCAGTAGCATGTCCCATGGTCCAAAAATAACACTCACTTATATTGTATAAGTTTTTAAAATAAAATGAAAATTTTGTTAGTCTTTAAATAAGACCAAATTAAAGACGAACAATATATACACACGTGTTTGTCTGAAATTACTAGACACTTGAACAAATAGAAAGATATCACATATATATTCAAACAATAAAATAACAACACGATTGTTTTCGGGACATCTTTTTTTAAGAGTACAATAAAAATATATTTTAGATTTGAATTTAAGATTTCACATAAATTATTTAAATCAGTATGAGTTTGAATAAAAATAATGATAACGATATTTAAAATCATATATAAAATCACCTAACACAAAATTATCACACGCAAAAGATATGTCAAAAAATGTTTTGTGTACACACCACAGTTCCTTGGTTTACTAATTTTTTAATATTAAAAATTAAAAAATATTTCTTTCATTTTAAAATTATAGTCATTTTGTACTTAAAATCTTGTTCTAAAATAATTGTCACTTTAAAATTTTAAAATACAATAAATTATATATTTTAATATTTCTCTCTCATCACCTCTTTTATTCACTAACCATTGTTTCACTTTTTAATTAGTTTGTCAACTACTTTAGTTTATAATTGGACACTTGAATTACTCATATTAAAAACTTATCACTATCAATAATTTCTTAACGTGTGAAAAAACTTAAAATGACAGTAGTAGTTTTGGAATGGAGGGATAGAATGAAAAGATTAATTCGACTGATATTAAATGAATTATAAATGAGTTGTACACCTTAACAAAATGTATACACATAGTACCCTAAATTATAAAGAAAATAAAATAGAAATAACGTGGCATGGTTCCTACTAGTAATGATTATCTTTTTGGATCGAATTTGATTGAACTGGTTGAATGCCTAAATGCAAAGGCATGGGATACGTTAATGTCACATTATTTTCACAGTTTCTATTGTTGGCAGAACAAAGTCACGTTTTATTAAAAAAAATAACTGATGAGTCACGTTTAGTTTGAAGAGTGTCACGAAATAAATTCCAAAGGCTTCCTCATGAAAAGCTTGAATTAGAATGGAAGATCTCTCTTTCCATTTCCATAAGAAAAAGCAAGACAACGTCACAAAACCCTCCTCCCTCACCACCCTCAATTTCCGTATAAGCATCTCTCTCTCTCTCTCTCTCTCTCTTCTCTCTCCTATAAATTAAACCCACACAAATTCATTAATCACGTCATCCAAACAAACCCTTACATTCAGTTATAACCGTCAAAGAAAAAAAAAATGGGAAAAGAAATTAGCTTATTAGCGTCAAGTTCAACCGCCAAAACAACCACCACCGGTGCTAAGAGCATGACCGCCAAGACATTCTCCAGCGTCGGGAACCTCATCAAGCTTCTCCCTACCGGCACTGTTTTCCTGTTCCAGTTTCTCATCCCGATCGTCACCAATACCGGCCACTGCACCACCGTCAACAAGTACCTCACCGGCATTCTCCTCGTCGTCTGTGCCTTCAACTGCGTCTTCAGTACCTTCACCGACAGCTACACCGGCAGCGACGGCGAGAGGCACTACGGCATCGTCACCAACAAGGGACTCTGGCCTTCTCCAGCATCGGATTCCGTTGACTTGTCCAAGTACAAACTCCGGTTCGGGGATTTCGTGCATGCGATTTTAGCGGTGATTGTGTTCGCTGTGTTAGGGCTTCTTAATACTGACACAGTGCGGTGTTTCTACCCGGAGTTTGAATCGACGGAGAAGATTCTGATGCAGGTGATTCCGCCGGTTATTGGGACGGTTGCTAGTGTGGTGTTCGTTATTTTCCCTAATAAGCGTCACGGAATTGGATATCCGACGAGCTCTGATTCCAACGACACCGCCTCTCAGAAGTCTCAGTCGTAGATCCATCTTTGATATATATGGCAAATTGCTCTGTTTTGTTTATAATAAATTGTTGATTTGTCTTATAATTTAATTTTGATAATCATGAAAATGTCCAAAGTATGTAATGCTTCCAACTTAAACGACTATCAAGTTTGTTTTTATTTTTTATTATTTTTTTTGGTAATATTATGAAGTTTGTTTTAGTTTTGGTGTTTACTCCATTTTTTTTCCTGTTACGCAGAACAATCTTTGGATGTCGGACTGACAGTTTGACACTATCTCCTAGATTATATTTTTGTTTTAAATATTAGCATGTGAAATAATACTATCAGACGTTGTTGGCGTAAAATAGTAGAAATATAAAAAATAAAAATAAAAAAAAATTAATTAATTAATTCAAAGACAACACCGTCGGAAAATACCGCTTGAATCCCCATCTTTTTTAGCTTCTTCCATTAATTCCTCCCATGATATTCGATGTGGGCCTGCACTGTAATTCAATGAGCGCCTCAGGTATAGTTGCTAGGGATGAATGTGGCAAAGTGTTACTCTCTTTTTCAAGCACTTTCTATGCTAGTTCTGCACTTATGGCAGAGGCGTTTGCATTAAGAGAAGCGGTCATAGCAGCTATTAATTGCGAATGCTCCAATGCCCTCTTTGAATATGATAATAAGGACTTAATAGAAGCAATCTGGGGAACAAAAACCATCTGGCAAATTCAGAATATTGTAGAAGATGTAAAGAATTTCAGAAAAGATTTTTTGAAGGTTGGATTCCAATGGGCAGCAAGAGAAGCAAATACCTTAGTCCATGATTTGGCGGTAAAGAGGATGAAAGGAATTTTGGAGACCCAGCAGCGTCAATCATTAGCAGATGAATCTTGAATCTTTTGCTAGGTAGTAGGATTATGGTAGTAGGATTTTTTGGACATTAGTAGGTATTTTCATTTGATTTCTAGATCCAGTGAGCATGCTTTGCTTTATCGTGTATTAATTGGCTTTGTTGGATCACTGGGGTTGAAATCTTTCAGGAGATTTGTTTTTGGTTTTTTGGTTGATATAGGTTTATTGCTCTGCCTCTAGGCCACGATTATGTATTTGGGGTATGATGCTTTATTCTATGTAAAATTGTTGTCCTGAATATATAAAACAGTTTAAAAAAAATATAAAATTGGGAAACACCTTTATTTCTTAAAAAAAATACTAGTTTGAATAAAAAAAAAATTTGGGATTAATTTCCCCAAAATGGATGGTGTGATTATTAGAAGGGATGCTGACCAATATTTGCCATCTCACTCATATGGTTGGGACATTTATATTGACACCAATAAAGTATGCCAGCCATTGTTTATCCCTTTTCTTTTTCTTAAAAATTACGGAAATATTCATAAGTGATACCATCCAAACTTTTGAAATTTTGTTAGGCTCTCTAAAAAAATTTATGGAATAGTCTTCTTCTGGGAGGTATTTTATTAAGAAAAACAAAAACTTATCTTTTATTTTTTTAAATTTCTGGAAAGTCCTCATTTCTGAAAGGTTATTTTTGTCATTATGAAAGAACCGAAAATATGAGATAATGGCAAGCATAACTTTAGGGTGGTGATACTATAAATAATGTATAGTTGAAGACTAGGAATGGGTTGGACAAAATACAAAATGTACTACATTTTTTTTTTACTGGATAGGCATTCATTGAACAATAAAACCAGAAAAGGAAAAACAATGAAGTTATAGGAATGAGCAAATATGAAGGGAACTCAACATGAGATGCTGTTTATGTCTATATGGTTTGGGTTTCAACTTTCAAGCTACCTGACTCACCAACCAAACTTGAAGGACCCACTGAAATGACATAACGGACCTCAAAAAAAATTACAGAGATTTGATTCTTATTATTATGAATTGGTTAACTAAGGTTAATAATTCTTCACCTATGTGGGTGTGGATAGTTCATCTGCTTCAATCTAAAGAATAGCAAAATATATAATAATTCTTCACTTACGTTATGAGGACTGTTCAAACTTTGAAACCAATTATTAAGCCACCAAACTACTTGTATTGCCCAAAAGTTTCTTTCATTATATGTTTAAAGAGTAATTTTAGTATCTCATTAAAATTTAAAGTACAAGATTTATCAACAAAACTCTTTTTTTTTTGTTAACAAAGTTCATTCATAAAGGGATCACCAAACTAGGCCTAAGATGTTACCCATAATAAACTAAACCACTGCTTGAATTTAATTAAATTAAATATTACTATATATATTAATAGCACTATAATGCTAGAACATGTTGTACAAGGTAATCAGATATTAGTTACATATAGATTCCTGAACTGAGTTACATGAAACATTCAGCAAGTTTTATTCATATACAGCTCATCAGTTTGTTGTTTAGGTTCATTCAAAGGCACTAATAATTGTTAACTTTAACAGTTAACTAAAAGCTCATTGCTAATTAAAATATACTATATTTCTTCTATGAATAAAATATTTTCTATGGCACAAGTAGTTTGGGAGGTGAGGTTGATTCCCATACACCTGATGCAGAACATGGAGGTGTGATTCTCACAACCTTCCTCTTAAGTTTCCTGCATTGTCTGATGACATTTTTCTGAGCAGATGCATTTACTTTCATTATGTCTACCTTCACTATGTGATGATCAGAAGTGCCTTTAGAAGAAATCACTGAGTATGACCCTGGTACAAATTTATAAGGTGAATTTGGAGAAGCCAAAATATAATCCACCCTTGTGCCATACTTGCATGTTCCCTGCACATCTATTTGGACATTCACACATTAAACTTTAACAATCATGGAACGTGTTTGGATTTCGGTTGAAACAGTTAATCTCTCTTTCATCTATATGTAACGAACAATATGCTCTGTTAGAAGAAAGTTGGATTTGACTTTCCTAAAGTTGGAAACCAATGCAGCAATCATCTAATTTGAGTCATTAGATCTTGATCGGACAGTTGAGATTTCATAAGTAAAAAAATTTGAATTTTTCAATGTTTTATTAAATTTTAGTGAACTATTATATCTAAGTCGTCCGATCAAGGTTAGACGACTCGAATCAAAATAACTGCAATGACTACGGTGTTGTGCGATTGCAAGAATTGGGGTTTGAACCAACATTAAACAAAAGCATCATTTTTATGTCACCAAGCAAAAGCTAGTTTGATACAAACTCAAATTTTATCAGCAAAAATCCAAACACACACACGTAATCATAAGCTAAATTTAGTTTGCAAGACAATTAATAGAATGATAAGTAAATTACTTTGGCCTTTGGCAATGATGACAATGGGCTCACATTCTCCTGCATAATCCTTTGCATCAACATAGTCTTTTGATCTCATGAAGTTCATCACTTCTGACATTGGCCTAGGTTTTCCCAATTTCTCATAATACTGCAACAAAAACACATTCTCAAAGATGTGAAAAGGAAATTCAAATTTAATGAATTTTTTTTATGAGAATGTTATTACCTTAAAAATGTCTGTCCATCTGTCTGATGAATAATCTGCTCTGCATAGAGAATTGAGACCACCTGCCAAGATATGAGGAGGGTCATTGGAGCGAATTATTGCATTAACCTGCTTCATTCTCCAATTCTCATCTAAGTGATCAAGTTGTGTAGTGTGGAAATTTATTTCCCCTGCCCAAGGTACATCAATTGTTGCCTTCAAAACATTCCTGTATCACACAAACATTTGTCATTGCACCTTTTTTCCCATGTAGCCATAAATATTAGTGAAAATTATGTTAAAGTCGTGAACATTTATATTACAATGAAATTAGCTCTTTTAATAGTTTTTTTTTTTTTATTCACAAGATGTAAACATGAGATTTTGTTTAAAGTTAAGAAAAATCAAACATATATCTCTTAAATCAATCACTCGTTTTCTATGTTATTTCTTATTCTAATACCAATTTAAGGTAGAAAAATAAATTCTCTAGACGTAATAAGCACTCTGGCTCTAGAGTTCGAACTACGATTTCCACCGTGGCCGTAGTCTAAAATATACAATAACCTTCATGATAAAAACATGAAACTGGCAAATTTATAATGGAAATCAAGGAAGGAAAAAAAGAATGAAGGACCTGAAATCATCATCATCGGCAATCTTCTGAACCTTCCACCTCTTAATAGGCCATTTGGAGAAGATAGCATTTCCATATTCAGGAGCCCAACTCTCAGCAAAAACATATTTCATCCCTAAAGCAGCAGCCAAATCAGAAAGAGGCTTCATTCCCTTCTCTTCCTCTGCCTTCACATCCTGCAGTGCCACCACATCTGCATCAACCTCCCTCAGAACTTCCAATATGCTTCTACCACTTCCAAATTTCTCATTTCCATCACAGAAATTCATCATGAAAGGAAAACACACAGGTGACCTTGCTGGAACTTGATGCCTCCCAGAAACACTCCCGGCAATGATTTCATCAGAAGCAACAAGTAATCTGCTGTTTGCCAATGAAATCTCATTATCAGGAAGGTTTATTGAAACCTTAAGATTCTGTCTTGATGGCAGAATCTTTGTGTCAGAATGCAAAGGTGATTGCTTTAGTATACTCTTGGGAAAATCATTCTTCTTGTTATTGTTAGAAACTTGTTCATACTCATCAAGTTCTGACACAGCAGGTGCTAGAGAAAACATGGCAACATTGAATGTAGCAATTCGAATCGGCCTTCCCGATTCGAATTCCACCAAGTTGCTGCCATTTGAAACTGAATGGCTTTTAGTTTTGGATTTTTTGTTTTTGTTGCATAATTCTGATTTAGAAAGAGTATGAGCCTTGTTGCAGTTCAATTTTCTGAACCTTTTGACAACAACCTTGGATTTTGGACGCTTCCATAGTAGAAACAAAATCCTTGAGTAGAAGTACTTGAGTTTTCTTCGGATGATACTAAGCATTTTTTATTTTTTTTTTTGGCAGAAAAGCAGAGAAAAGCATTTTTTATTTCTTCGGATGATACTAAGGATTTTGTGATTTCATGACATGTTGTATGTGTTGGTGTTTTGTTTGTTTCAGTTTTCACCACAGTAAATTGTGGCACATAATAATAATGTAGTGAGAGTGAAAAATAATATATAGAGACGAAATTAGGTAGTAACTGTTCCACGGAGAGAGAGAGAGAGAGTCAGAAGAGTTGACAATGAAGCTTTGTTGTTGAGCTTCTTTTCCAACATCACAAAACAAACGCCAACTGCTACCAACAACAACACTAGTACATAACTAAAATTCTTTTTTATTTTAATTCTCAAACTTGCAATTTATCAAACATATTAATCAATAATGAGACTAATTATAAACTAATATGATCAGGAACTAATTAATATGCTCAGAAAATTAACAGGTTGTTAACTAATATGGAAGTTTCTTAACTTTGGGGGATTAATATGTAGGTTATTGCAAGTTTGAGGACTAATTGAATGGTTTATAATGATAAGGGGATCTTATTTGAAACAAAAACATTCACACCAGTGAGCTAATGTTTTATTAATACACAATTGTTTAAAGTATGTTCATGCAAATTAAACAAACTGCAAAGCCTCTGTTTTTACTTTTTAGGAAATCAGTGTTAATTTTAATTTGATTATGTACCTTATTTATAAAAACTTTTTAAATGTGTATTTGGTATTTATGTGTCTTTTAAATGTGTAATTTACTAAAAAGAATTGTCATATTTAATGATTTTTTTCAAATTAGCAAATGTATAATTGTGTAATAAACCACAAATACATAAAATACATTAGACAAAATATACACTTCAAAAAATATTATACAATAACGCCTATGAGATTATTAAAGAATAGGGGGCAAATTATAATCAAATTTCAATAAGGATGTTACAGTCGTGATAAAGACACAATACAAATGAGATGAAAATACTGTTTGAATTTAAAAGAGAACACTAATTTAAAGGTTAATGAATTTATCTTCTATAAAGTGAAAGAATATCATAAAAAGCAAAAATTATAATTAACTCTAGTAATAATAATAGAAAAAGGGATCATAAAAAGAATCCTAAATTGAGAATGATTAGATTAACATTATTTTTGTTTTGGTCAGCCATTATTAAATATTAAGATTTGATTAATCTGTTGTGTTGTTTTTTCTGTTATATCTTCCCGTGACCTGCAGCTGTTTTTGACTTCCTAAGAGTCACTATGTATGCTGACGCTGATTTAATTTACCCCTTTTTTTTCTGATGTTAGTTAATAGTTACACTTGAAATATGAGCAATTTATTGTTATTTACATTCAAAGAGAAAATCTATAAATACATTCCTTTTAACATGGTCCGTTAGCTGTTTATTATTAATATTTAATACATATATATATTAACTTTGGAAAAGTTAAGTTTTTTTTGGTAAAGTTAGTATTTAATATATAATCATTAGATCCCTCTTACAATTTTTAAAACGACGTAGCGTTATACAGGGATCTCTAATAAATTTATTAATTCATTATGCTACTAATATATAGTATATATCATCTTGAGAACAAGAAGACATTTGTGTGAGTCATTCTCAAAGAACAAAAAAGTCAAAAAAACGTAGGTAGAGAAAGTAGTGAGATATGTACAGTTTAGACACGATCTTAGTTGCTTCAATTGGTCTTATTGTTTCTCTAGCAAGACTACAACTGACAAAGGATACATGTGTTTGAGTGTGTGGTACATGATTTTATTCTTAGAGTTGTTAAAAAAAATTTGTAAACAAAAAAAATTGGTCTTATTGATTATTGGAAGAAAATTATGAGGAAAATAAAATTAATTTCCTCGAGCACATTGTACCTAAGAAAAAAAATCTAATAAACAGCTTGGTTTTCTTTAAAGATAAAGAAACAAATAACTATAATGCTTTATCTCGTAAAATTGCGAGAGCAATGTCTCTCACAATTTTAGGACTGGTTTGATTTCTCTTTCTGAAAACAGTTTTCTGTTTTTAAAAACAGAAAACTAAAAAAACTCGTTTGACAGTCGAGTTTTCAAAAACAGTTATCGGGAACCGTTTTTGTTTTTCAGTATTTAAAAACCAAAATATGAAAATATCTAAATTATGTTTTGGTTTTCAGTCTTCAGTTTTCTGAATTTACACAATGAAAACTCCTCTTATACTTTTTTAAAAATTGTTTTTGAAAACTGTTTTATAATAAATTTTTAAAAACTAAAAACTAAAACTATTTCAAACAAGCCCTTAATTGACTCAATTCACAAATTTTAAGTCGGAATTTATTCTCACTTCAAAATCTTCTAATAATATAAAAGACAGAATAAAAAATCATAAGATAATATTTTGCCTTTGTTCTTCTCCCTCTTCCGTTAAGGTGTTAATAAAGTTATAATAAGTCTTAATGAGTTGTGTGAATTTTGTTAATTCGCTGTAAAAAATAAATAAATTGTCATTTATTAAAGCTTTTTACATTTTATTAACTTTCATTAGTATATTGTCTAAAAATTTAATTTATTAATATAAACATATAATATTTATAATAAAAAATAATATATAATTAGTAGCAAATAAATATATTAGTATGAATATCATATATATATAATATCAATTTATATAATACTAATATATATTTTTAAAGAGTATACTAACAAATAATTTCATAAAATAAAATCTATACTACGATGAGTCGATGACTAATTTAATTAACGGAAACCAATAAAAGGCATTACTAATTAGTATAGGGATTTTTTTAGTGATCCCAATATTAGGAATTTGGATTCAGCCAAAAAAAAACATTTTGTAAGGAAAAGTAACTTTCTTCTATTTTTATTTTAAAATTCTTACATCCCCTCTCTTTAAATTTCGAATCTAAATTCTCTTGAGACCTAGCTAACTATGCCCTTTAATTTTTTTTCAATTTTAAACATATTAACTATTTTCTTTTTTAATTTATATCTTCTATATAGCCACTACCAATTATCATACCTTAAAGCAAAATTTCAATATGTGTATAAGAATGCCGAGAACTTGTAACTCAAATAGCATAAGTGTAGTGTGAAAATTTGTGTGTTTAACTTATTAAAAAATATAAAAAAATACCATCATTTTGTGTGAAAATATTTCTACATTAATTCGTTACAAAAGAATCTATGTATATATTAATCGAAAAAAATACCAAAGTTGTTTGGATGGTTCTTGTCGTTAGCATTTTTCTAATAAAATTAATATATTCATATTTTTTATAAATGGTTACATTTCAAGATTATGCATGTGATAAGCTGCTTTCATTCAACAACAATTGGAACAATTAAGCCCCCAACCTACATTATCTAAATTCATAATTATATTCCCATTTAATCAAACATTTTCCATTAGTCATCAACATCAACTGGTTTGAATGGATTAACTTTTCTATTTGTGTGAATGAGAAAGTTAGCGACATTTTTTCTCCATATAGACTTATGGTCTTTGATGAATCAATGATCATATCTGCCACCCTAAAACCTAGCCATAAAAAAATGAATTTGCATGTTTACAGGTACTTTATTAAATACATGGGGTTAAGGAAATAGGAACAAATCCTAATTAGTTAGGTGAAGTAGGTGACTTGTAATCCTAGATTTGGATGTGTAGTTTGAGATCGAATTCAATTGGCTTTTTGAAAAATTTGTAATTTTATGAAATTATGGTTTTAATGCGTTTTTGTTAACAATTAATTAAAACTTATTATTACAAATGCATCATTTTTTAAAAGAGTTTCAAATAGTAGACCTTTGATCTATTATAGAATAGATCAACAACTAATGAGGAAGTGTAATGATATTAGGTTTCACATTTGAGAACTCAATGTAGTACTTAAGTCATGAGGTTTTTTTAATTTTAGGTTTTTTTTTTGTGTGCTTAAATTCTAATAGTTAATATTTTTATTGAGAAGTTAAGTCATGGAAAGGTCTACTTATAAAGTGAATTAAGGTTGATACGGAATGCTGATTGATAAGTGAAGCTTCCAAAAGGAAAAAGACTACCACTGGGTAAAGAAGCTAACGTCGTGGACGACAGCCCTTAAAGGAGACATCAATATCAGGAGTGAGTAGAAATTGAAGCTCAACGTGGTATTTCGACAATGAGACTCTCTCACTTAATATTTAGTCTTTTGAATTGGACTATCTTTATGTGCTTAAATCATAACAAATAACGGTCACTAAAAAAAAAATAACTTGTGCAAGATAGACTAAATAATAAATAAGATAATTGCAAATACATTTATTATTTAATTATTATTTCAAACCTTATTTTACTTTTTCTTTTAGAAATGACACACTCTTATTTTTGCTAATGTTGACATCTTTGTCTGTGTGTTATTTTTTTTTTGGGTCAAGTCATTTCAATTTTTAATGGGTCTTTTTTTCCTTTAAAAGAATTGGGTCTTTCAGGTTGGGAGTATTGGGCTCTCTGATTTTGGACAAACAAAAGAAGATCCCCAGGCTTTGGGAATCACCTTTTGGGCCCATACTTTTTTCACTATACACATTTTCTTTTTTATCACACATTTTTTTTTCAAAATTATCCTTTCGCTCGGATTTTAAAAATACACTGACGGATTTTTAAAATACGTAGGCCACGGATTTTTAAAATCCGTAATACAATTTTATTAAATACAAAGATAAATTTTTTATAAACAATGCTGCGGATTTTTAAAATTCATAGGCCGTAGATTTTTAAAATCCGTGATACAATTTTAAAAAATATAAAGATAGTTTTTTTATGAACAGTGCCGTAGATTTTTAAAATCCGTAGGCTACGGATTTTAAAAATCCATAGAGTAATTTTATAAAATAAAGTGTCGGATTTTCAAAATTTGAGTGAGGGGCAATTTTCGAAAAAAAAATAACAATGTGTGGTGGAGAGAGAAATATGTATGGTGGCAATAATATGGACCTCACCCTTGTGTCGAGTTCTATTAAAGACCTAACAAAATTTGAACAAAAAAAGTTTTGTTCATTTTCTTTGTAAGAAAGATCTTGAGAACTAGGGTGTTACTAAAAGCACTACATGCTCTTCTGGCATACCAAATGTCAAGAATTTTATTAAAAGAGTAACAAATTCTCATAATATTTTTTTAGGTAAATGTGCATTTATAAGGATTGGAACGCATAAACTATTATTAAAGCTTCACTCCTAGTCATTGCATCAATGTTCACGACAAGTTATTAGAATGCTCCTAGACCAGTAGTCTAAGGATCAATATTCAATAATTACCTTAGTAGATATTTGTGACATACCATATTTGCTAGATGAAATAACCTTTATAGGTATGGGTCATAGAGAATGGTTGGTCTACTAGGTAGTTGGGTGAACGCGGGTGTACGGTTGTGGCTATGGGATTGTGGGTAAGTGTGGGGGGCGGGCTAAAAGGTCGGTCATTCTCTTTTCAACTTACGCTTGACGAGGTAGCCAAGCCGCTGCATGGACGAGCTGCCTAGTCATAATGGTACACCTAGCATTAATATGTGGGGTGTTTCTCATAATATAGTAATCAGCCGAAATACCATGTGATGTTTTTCTTTTAACAAAAATAAGCCTTTTTAGCTATTAATATTAGGTGTTTTAGTTTTAATGCCTGAAATTTTTGTTGTTGCTAATTTTATAATTAATTAAAAATAAATTAAATATGTTTTTAGTCCCTATAAAATATGATATCTTTATTTTTAGTCTTTATAAAATTGTTTTTTGCATTTTTGTTTTTATAAAATGAAAAATCGTTGCTTCTCAGCTCTATCGTTAAAAATTTTTTGTTAAGTGCTGATTATGATGACTAAGTGTCACATATCAATACCTTATCAAATCTTAATAACTTTTTATTTAATATTAATTTTTTTATTTAAAAAAAAAAAAAACCAAAACAAATATTGTCTTCTAAGTCTGTTGTATGGCCTTCCAAACGATCGCTCTGTGGCAAGTGTTGAAATACAACTATTCTTACCAACTAAAAATAATGGTGATAGATTAGAAGTGCATTGTCGTTTGGTGATTGTAAAATACTAAAACGACATCGAAATAGTAAACCAAGGTCATTTTGACGTGAGCTGGACAGGGTTTAGCATTTCTGGAGTGGGGAGCAACTGCGGTTAAAATGGACCAATCACCGGCGATCCGGAGCGAAGAGAAACCGTCGGCGGCGGCGCAACCACTTCACCAGAGCGATGCAGACGAAGACGACGACAACGTGAAGCAGCTCGATGAGTGCTCTTCTCTCTATCTCTTGATGCAGGTGCCTTCGTTTCTTTCCCTCTCTAAAACCCTAAACTCCTTCATTTCATGAATTCATCGAAATTGTCGATTTATAGATGAAGTTTGCTTCCTTGATTTTCAGGACTGCCTCGTTCGATCAAACAGGAACTGGAAAGAATGCCAGAAAGGTAACCGTTTTTTTTCCTCCACCCTCTCTACCCTTTTGCGTGTGTGTACTGTGTTCTCTATTTCCAAATTTTTCAGTTGAATTTATTAGAAAGCATTGTTAGAATTCATACAAATTTTGATTTGGAATCCAAATATTAAGGTCTAAATTTACATGCCATGTTCTAGTTCAGTTAAATATTGTAGTTCGGCAGCAATAAAGAACAAAATTAACCATTGTTAAGCTATCGGCAGAAGTACAAGCTTTGAAGGAATGCTCTCAAAAGAAAAGGAAAGGCAAGTAAGAACTTTGCAGGGGTGGAATTTTTGGATGGCTATGATGTCACCAACGGTGCTTCCTGGTTTTTCTTCATGGTACCACAATGATTTGCAGAGTACAGACACTTCCACCCACCAAAATGCACATTTTTGGAGTATGCTTCTATTGAAAATGAGTGGGACTAAACCTAGGCATTTATGCATAGATCTGGAAATAAACAATGATTCCAATTGAAATTACCTAAATTGAGTTGAGGTTATAGACTTAACTTGCTTTTACTTCTAAAATAATTTGAGTCATATATTTTTGTTGTTTGATGAAAGTGTTTTACATGGATAATTACTTGCCAAGCACTCAGCAATTTGGCACTGATGTTAGGTCTAGTTTAATATGTTTATTTGTAATATGATCACAGCTTTTGAAGTAATTGTACAGGTGAAATTAGCTTTTCTTTAGGAATTCTGATAACATATTCTTTTCAACACATTCTCTATCACACTGTTAAATGGAGTATATTTTCTTGTAATCGATTGAAATTCATGTGCCACTCCTTAGTGATGGGATTTCATTCTGTATTTAGTATCTTATTGAATGAATTTTACCTAATAACAGAGTAGTGGAAATAGTGTGTTCGTGTTGTTATTTCTCTTGAAAAATACTACTAACACGTTCTCTGTTGCACTTTTTTTTTTTAACTTAAGTGTGTAATCTATTAAACAATGCTGCCACGCTGGTCTCACTTTTGATTCGAAGAGTTAAATTTCTTACTGTACTTGATAGGTAACACTTCACTTTCAACTAATAATAATGTTGTAAAAGAAAACTTGTTTCTTGCATAAGGTTGAATGGTTGATTACTTGGTTGTAGATCGCAACCACTTGATCTTGTTGGCAATTGGTCGTAACAACATGCATATTTCTTGGTTTTAAGTGATTATATGAGAAATGATTACAAATAAAAATCGATTTGGTAAAAACAATTTGTATCCAAATACGAACCTTGTTTATGGCACAAGCAAAGACCTATGAAAAGTTTACTCTATCAAACAGAAAACCGAGTAAAAGACATAACAAAAACAAGAGTTGCATTAATTTATTTTTTGATCCAAAGGTGGCGATGAGGATTTTATTTATTTCACAAACACAGTCATGCTCAGTGATAATGATTTCACTAGAGACCTCCATTAAAGGAAGGACTTTCATGTTGAAGCAGGAGCATTTGCTGGAATAAATTTGACAGAAACACTATTAACACAGTGGCGTTCATCAGTTGGAGTCTTAAATCCCTCTCCTTTGAAAACATGCCCCAAGTGCCCTCCACATGCTGCACAGGTTATTTCAGTCCTTCTCCCATCTGGATCAGGCTGAAAAGCAAAAGAAATCACAAGTTCAAATTCTCATCCTATAATTACAGATAATTCAAAATGCAATTTCAACCAAAAAATAAATAAGGATAACAAGGAAAAAGTAAATATTCAATTCAATGAATGCTTACAGATCGGTTGATAGCGCCAGGAAAACCCTCATAGAAAGCAGGCCAACCACAACCAGAATCAAACTTGGTTGAAGACTTGTATAAAGGAGTTCCACAGCCTGCACAATTGTAAATCCCTTCTTCAAAGAACTTGTTATATTCTCCTGTACCCTTCAATCTGAAAAATATCTGATTTCATGAGCATCCATCGCAATCAATCGAATAAAAGTATTGCATAAAAATACCAACAAAAGAAGAAATGACACTAATTTGTATTAAAACGAATCTACCCTAATTTTCACCCTAAAGCTAAAAGATTAATGAAGAGTGTTTTAATCAGGTTTTTAAAAGAAATATATCCATCGATACCCTTTCATTCAGTTACCTTCAATCAATTTCTACCATTAAAATTAAAAATAAAACAAAATGGCACTTCCAAGTTCCAAGTTCCAAGTTCCAAGTTCCAAGCATACCCAAAAGGTCAAATCTCATCCCTTTTTTCTCATGAGCACGGAGAAGAAAGAAAGGGAGAATATTTCAAGTTCGAAAAACAAAGGAGAAGGGATTTACTCAGTTCCTTTCTGGCGAAGGATGCGAAACTGCTCAGGGGAAAGAATAGCTTGCCATTCCTCCTCTGTTTTCTGAACCTGAACAGCCGTTGTGGTTGTTGTTGCCGCCATTGACCAGTGGTTGCTTTGGATGTACGCGGAGCACGTGGATCTAGAACAAACAATAGAAGCCCCTTTTTATTGGAAGCTGAGTGTAGTGGGAAGGGGAAGTAGGGACAGATGAATCCAATCCAAACTACGAAGATTTTCCAGGAAAATTGAACTTGGACGGAAAATTGGGTCTACACTCTACACAATGGAAAATTAGGACCGCGTGACACGCACGTGTCTAATTTACCCATGTCTTATTAAAGACTCTTTGTATAAACTTAAAAATAATTAATTATTTTTATAAGTAAATAATTGATTATTTTTTAAGTAATTATCATAAAAATTAAAAATTACGTATGTTTGATTACAATAAGAATAATTACATTTTCTGGTTATTATGAGAAGCAACTTAGTACCCGCTTCTCAAAATAAACAGAAAATCTGATTATTTTTTTATTTTCATTATTTTGAGATACACAGACAAATAGACTAAAAAAATTTATAATCTGTTTTTTTATTAAAATAAGTATTTATTTTATTAAATAAACCGAAACAAAATACTCTTAATTTTGTTGAAATTAATTTTTAGTTATTTTGTAAAGTTGATTAAAATCACTTTATAAAAAAAATAGATATAATAATCCATAATTTTTTTTTTGTATAAAAAAGATCACTTTATTTCTTAACCAAATTAAACTAAATGACATTTTATAAAGTTATAGGTTAAAACTTAATTTTGCTAAATTTATGGAGTAAAATGATTGATAATTACAAAGTTAGTGAATATTTTATTATCCGGAGTTTCTTTGTTTTTTTGTTGTGGGTAGTATGTATTGGTTTTATCGTTTGACTCAATCACATTGATTTAGTGTCTGTTTATTTGTACTTATTTTGTAAAATAAGTATTCATTTTATTTAAAAATCACTTTTACAAATTTTTAATATGTTTGTTTGTGATTCTCAAAATAATTAATTGTAATGAAAGAGAGAAGATTAAAAAAAATAATTATTTTTATTTCAACCGAACATAAACAATTTTTTATTTTTATCATAATCAATTAAAAAATAATCAATTCTTTACTTATATTCAGAATCAATTATTTTTAATTTAAACAAACTGGCCTTTATTCTTTATTCTAGACCATAGTTACCGAGACCTTTTATTTAAAAACTTATTTGCAACTATCATTATCTTTTCAATTATTCTTTTTATACATTAGTTGTTAATTCTTCAAATACCTAGTCCTAAACTAACACCCAGAATCCTAATCTTTTATCTATTATGCCTAGAGGAGTTTTAGCTTTAGTTTGGTTCTATAGATAGACAATAGGAGGAAAGAATGAAAATACTTTATTTTTTGTGTTTTTTTTTTCTCTCATTTTTTTCCTTTTATTTTCTTTTGATTCAAACATACCATTAGAGAATGATAATCTTTTTTTCCTACGCATTGTAATATCTTTTCTTAAAAAAAAAATTCATATTTATATATTTACTTGTACTATCATTTTTATATAATTTTTAAAGTAGTATTAATTGCATTCTCATTAATTCAATCATTATTTTTTATTAGAGAACTAAATAATACTTCATTGTTCAACCAATAAAACAATTAGAAATAAATGATATTGTAGGAAATTCAAAATATATTTTGATGAGAACAAAAATAATAATTATATTTTTTAGTATACATATTTTACCTCTAAGTGGAAAAATAAATTAAAGTAGAGGCCTAGAGGGAGTACTATACCTATTATTTTCTTAACATGTGTACACAAATCTTAAATGATATCTCAGTGTACACTAGTGTAGGTGTAAACCAGCATATTTTAATATTTTATGATGAAAATTAAAACTTTCTCTCTCCTCTTTTTTTCTTTGTTTTTAGAGTGATAATATTAAAATATTTAAGTGTATAATTTGTACACCCAAAAGTGGTGTACACATGTCGGAGTTGAATTTTAAAAAGTAATGGAGAGAGTAAGGGCTTATTTGATTTCTCTTTTTAAAAACAGTTTTCTGTTTTTAAAAACAGAAAACTAAAAAACTTGTTTGGCAATCGAGTTTTCAAAAACAATTTTCGGAAATAGTTTTTGTTTTTCAGTATTTAAAAATCAAAATATGAAAACATCTAAAACATATTTTTGTTTTCAGTTTTCTGAATTTACACATAAATTTGTATTGAAAACTCCTATCACTTTTTTTAAAAACAGTTTCTGAAAACTGTTTTATAATACAACTTTTAAAAACTAAAAACTAAAATTGTTTCAAACAGCCCTAATTCTCGTGTACTCCTTTCAGTTTTTTTCTTCAAATAAAATTGTGGAGGAAGAACTTCACAACTCCGAATGTTAAAGCGATATAGAATTTAATATAAGAAGTTTTGGTGGTCTTTCATATAAGGAGTTTTAGAGTTTATATGGAGCATTTATACTTTGTTTCTTTATTTGCTTTTATTAAATTTTTCTCTTGTCCTTATTATAAAACATATTTTAGAAGAAATTTATGGTTCTTTTTATAAGGCATTTAACAATTTCTATAAAGCATTTTGTCCCATTTTTCATATATTCCCTTTAACTATTAATAGCTATTGTTTACAACTATTAAACACATTATTTTTTACGAAATCAAGTACTTTTATTGGTAGGCATGATTTTGTAAACTATGTCTTATAATAAAGACAAGAGGAAAGACCTTTTTAAAAGAGGATAAAATTGATATTTTAGATAACCTCTTGACAAAACTAATAAAATTAAACTACCTTTATTAGTGTTGGCCAAAAAAAAAAAAGACTACTTTTATTTTATTATTACGTATGAAGAAGAGTGAGAATATTTTTTAACGTCCTATTTAGTTGAAGAGAAATATTTAGTTGAAGAGAAATAAAGAAGAGGAATTTTGATTTTCTAATCATGTTCAATCCAACTAAAAGATAAGAGAAGGACTTTTGTGTAGGAAATTAAAAAAAAATCATTTAAAATCTCTTTCTCTCTAACCAAACATAAAAATACTATTTTTTCTTCTTTTTATTTGAATCCAATATATATTAGAATTTTTATCTTCCCTTCAATTAAAATATCACCCATCCCGACCTTTTAACCAAACACACCTTGAGGATAAGAATTAAACTCAATAAGTAAAAGAGCTGAAATCAAGCCACACATAATTCGACTTGTTTCATTTATGACCTAACTTGATAAATAGATTAAATAATAAATACATATATAATAAACTTATATATGTTATTTTAAAATTAAACTTTACAAATTTTTTGTTGTAATGAATATTTATAAAGATAATTTATTTTAGTAATTTTTAACTTTATTTTTATTTTATAGAAGAAATAAAGTAAATAATAATTTTAAAAAGTTGATATTTTCAGCTCGTGAATTCAGGAGCTGTAAACTTTAAATAAAGTTGAATTTAAACTTTGAGCTGAAAAATTAATTAAAAGAATGATATCATTTATCATGCACAATATAAATATAAACAAGTTTATGTGGTATAAATATATTCATTAATTTAAAGTATGACGTTAATTTTTTGTTTTTCAAATAATAAATCAATGATGATTAAATGAGTTATATATTACAATATATAAACTTTGCAATAAAAGTTCACCTAGGTGATTGACTTTCATAAGAGTTCACTTAAGTCCCTGACTTTGTTTAACGTTGTTCACCTAGGTCCCTGACGTTAATCACTGTTTTAACACCGTTAAAAGAAATAACATAAAGATTGATTTAAACTTTTAATAATAAATATAGAGACTTATTTAGACTTTTGATACATAATACAAGAACTAATTTGAGCTTTTATTAATAAATATAGGGACTAATTTGAATTTTTGATTCAAATACATGGACTAATTTGAACTTCTGTTAATGGTGTTAAAACGGTAGTTAACGTTACGAACGTAACTGAACAACGTTAGACAAAGTCAGAGACCTAAATGAACTCTCGCAAAAGTCAGGAATCTATGTAAACTTTTCTTGTAAAGTTGGGGAGCTATCGGTTGCTTTAGAGTGTGTTTGGTAACACTAGCTTATAGCTTATTTAGGAGCTTATAGCTTTTAAGCTATAAGTCTGTTTTCATAAGCTAGCTTATGAAAAACTACTTTAAGTAAAGTAGCTTATAGCTTATGAAAAGTAGCTTTTAATAATTCTATTCTATTTTACTCTTTAGTCATTTATTATATGTTTATTCTATCAAATAATTTATTACATATAATTATTACTTGTCCTTTTAAGTCATTTAACAAATATAAGCTACTTAATAAGTTAATTTTACGAAACACCTCTACTCAATTATAAGTTACAAGTCATAAACTATAAACTATAAACTACCAACTACAAGCTGTAAATAATAAATTGTAAGCTAATTTTAACAGTGAATTGAAGTTGACTCAGCCGTAAGTTACTCTACTAGAGTGTAGACTAGTCCTATATATATACTACAGCCATCTCTTCGTTGTAACTCAAAAGTTCTGGGTGAAAACTAATTTGCTTTTTTGAGGTGCTATTGAATTTGAACCTTAGCCATCTCTTTGTTTTGATTTGATCTGTTTTGGAAAGGGTTTACGAGTGGCATTTGCACGAACATACACAATCAGCGATTAGCGAATAGTGACTCTCAGTCTCTCTCTCGTCGAGAGTGGTTTGGTTTCGTTGTTCTCTGCGATTCAGACCCATCGTTGTTGCGGCGAAGAAACGATACTGGGAAGTTGGTATTTGAAGATATCGATAATCCACTCGTTTGTTTAATAAATGCCATAGAATTTGAATTGAAGCAGAAGAAGAATGTCAGCGTATCCGGGATTTGGGAAGGGTTCAGGTCCCACCACTGGTCCTCCCAAATCCCAACCCTCCTTCGGCCTCAACAACGCTTTTCCTCGCCCTCCCTCTCCTTCTCCCCCAAACCCTCAACCACCTTCCCGACCTAGGTACGTTTCAATTTCAGGATCCTGATTTTTTTTTTTTTAGTTTTCCCTCTGGTTGAATTGGAATAGGAAATTTGAATCAATAAGCATTTAACGCTTTTCCTTATGTTTATTCTTTTTTTTTTTTTTTGTGACTTCAATCTAGATTTGTGAGAGTATGTTAATCTACCGTGAAATGCCATCCAGTTTAGAAAAGCGAGGATGCCTAGCATTGAACTTCTTTTTCTTGCATTTCAGAGTGTTTAAACTTTTTTAGCTGTTTGTTCACACATGGCTATTTCATTTAAGTATGAGCAAGGGGGATATATGGTATATGCAAATTCAACAAAGAGTGAGTTAGCGATGTTTTGGAGATGAAAATTGGGATCAGATTGTATTATACCACAAATTGTATAATTTAGTTATCTTGGATCAACCTTACAAACTACAACCGAGGAAGATGCAACACTATAAGACATAGGATTTAAGCTGGACTGATAAAATGGACTAATGCTTCATTGTGATGGCAAAGTGTCTTCCGAATTGAGAGGATTTTGTTGGTAGTTAGGAAAGGGAAATTAGTTTGAGGTAGTTAGTTAGTTAGTGGAGTGGGCTAACTATATAATAGGAGAATTAAGGAGAGAGGTGGCATTAAAAAAACATAGAAGATTGTAAGAGTGGGAAGCCCTTGGAGGGGAATCATCTCTCCTTTTTCTGTATATTTTCCTTCAATAATAAAATCTTTATTTACTTTTCTCCATTTCCATCCTGGGTCTCTAACAGAATTGCTATTGTAAAACGGCAATATTAATGATGCTTTGTGGTAGTGAATGCTGGGTACTGGAATGTATATTACCGGGAGCAGAATACTTTATTTTTTATTTTTTTAATAAGCACCAGGGGCAGAATACTAGTATAACTTCAACAAGATTGTTGGGAGAAAGATGTTGCAGCCCTTATTGAGGAGATGACAGAAACTCCGTATGTGGCCTGACCATGTAAGGAGAAGACTGATGTAGGTCAATGTGAAAACTGGGCCAAATGGAAGATAGTCTAGTTTAAAGATGTAGAGATACGTCAACCAAAAAAAAAAGTTGTAGAGATACATTATAGAGAACCTTAGAAGAGACCATTAAAATAGCCCTTACTCTTAAAGTCCTGATTGACTTGATTTTTTGATAAAGGTAAATGGCATTGTTTGATCCTTGTACCTATCTCCACCTGGTGGGACAATGGTTGCCTCTTGTTGCATGTGTGGTTTTGTGCAAGTTCATGTCAATGTCTCTGTGTCGGCTTCTGTGTGTGAGCTTAGCTCTGAACTTTGGAGAAAATAAATAATACTTCTGTACTGGCAACAACATGCTAGAATTTGGACCAAATTGCAACAATTTTTTGTACCCTTTTGATGATACACATTGTAATTTTTCTTCCATTTTTTCTCTTCACAGTAAAAAATATATGTTTAATCTGTTTTGGAAAACAAAGGTTTATTTGTTAGTCACCATTTTATCTCTTGACAAGAACTAATGTTTGTCCTTGTTTCAACAAAGTATACTTTTTTATGGTTGTAGTTTACTTTTAAGATGATACATTGTGGATAGTTCATATTTTCTTTCAGATCCATTGAACCTTTTGGTCGGAGTGATGGGGAGAAACTTTTCTACAATGATTTCATAACCCATACTCCTGAAAGGCCCACTCCAGTCACAACCTTTATTGCTTCACGTGATTCCAATACTGGTGGTGATACAGCCAGAATTTCTGGATTTCCGAACCTAGAAAGAACGAGATCTCCTCCTATATCATATGCAGATATTGATGATTTGAGGAACTATGATCAAACTGTCCATAGAAATGAGTAAGATAACATCGTTTGTATTACTAGCATAGTTCTTTGAATCTATGTATCAACTATCAAGGCCTCTGCATCACTTTTTTTGTTTTGTTTGGATCTTTGTATCATATGTATAAAGCAGAAATATGTCAAACCAGCTTTAAAAACTAAACTTCTGTTATATGGGCTGGCTTTTAAATAATTATATCAAATATCAATTGCCTTGTTAGGAACTTATTATGAAACAAAATTTTTCATGAAAACCTCCTTACAAGTCTCTGTTTGTTGAATTCAATGCTTTATTGTGTCAACGTAAATAATAACTGAAATGAGTTAATGGAATGGATTGCCTGGCCCCTTTTTTGTGTTTCCTTTGGCTGGAAAAAACATATTGTGATCTTTCTGACTTTGATTTAGATTCTAATACTAATAGTTGTACTGTTTGTGTAGCATCATCTAGCATCCATCACTTAAAAGAAAAATGTGAAGTCCCATCTCTAATGTTGTATTTCTTCTGTTTCTGACACTGCTTGTAGTTTTTCGGTGAAATAATGTGTCTCAAAACATGGTCTTTTAAAATTGAAAGTTATAAACTTATAATCTCTTCTTAACCGAGATTCTTAAACAATCATCTTATTAAAATCTAGAAATAGAAGGAGTGGAAGACCATGTTTGTAATGCTTTCATTTGCAATTTTAGAAAACTCAAGAACTGAGAGAGGAGGGTTATATTGAATTGGTCTAAAGATGGTCTTTCTATATTGCTGACTTAAGGTCATGTCTCATGTTGAATCATACTCAAGTATCATTATTATTTTTAAGGGACGGTTGCCTTTATATTACAGATTTGTTTGCACTAATCAGCAGAGCTTTGTTATCACCTTTCTTCTTCAAATTTAACACCGTTTTTTCCTTAAATCAAGCAATTTTTTTATTTTATTTTATTTTTATGCAGGCCTGCTTTAGTTCCCAGCACATTGGATAGCCATGCCGACCTCTCAGTCAATCATGCTAACTTTTCAGCCCATCAACTCCATTCTTCAGTCCCTCCATATATTGGTTCTCAGAATCCTCAGCATAGTTTTGCGAAAGAACTTAACAGTCAAGGCTCAAAGAGAACTAGATCCCCTCCTTCACCATTTGCCACCAGACAGGAGAATTCTAATGTTGCTGCTAAAGACTTTAGAAGGTATCGGCTTCGCGGCGTCTCTATTATTGTAGTTGCTTTCTTGTTATTCTTTTGGGTTGGGGGAATTGTCTATTAAAATTGGATGTATCTAAGTTCATATAGAGTTATTGCAACAGTATTTTGATTTTCATTTTACCTTGCTAAATGAAATCTTATAACTTTTGTTTTCTAGGCAAGAACTTACTAAGTTTGAACGTCCAATTAGAATTACCATCCAATAGAAGTAATTATAAAATGTTCACCTGGTGGGATAAGGCTTGTTGTTGACTTGTTGTTAGATTACTGGCAGCAAAAATGAATTAGGCTTGCAGTTTTGAATTATATCATATTGTATAGAACAAAACAGAATATGCATTTGTTGAGACCTTTTTTTTTCTTCCAGGCCTTCTCAGTCTCCTCCTAGATTGCGAAGTACATCAAATGTCCTAAGGACAGTCCCTCACTCTCAAATTATCCAAAAATCTGTGTCACCTAATGTTTCTGAAGCCCCTGTAAGCAGACCTATCGTTTCCACTGCTCCCAAAAGAACAAGATCGCCTCCTCCATCATTTTCAACCAATGAAACTCTTGAAGGAAACTCCATTTCTTCAGAAGACAACTCTGAACGGTAAGATAGTGGGTGCAATGACACCATTTTTTGTCCATTATGCATGCTTCTTATCTTAAATTTAACTATTTAAAGGATATTTTATTCTTATTGTTTTGTTCAGTGAAATGTTAGCCAAGGCAAAGCGTTTAGCTCGCTTCAAGGTAGAACTAAGCAAATCTGAACAAAATAATGCCGATATTGCTGATCAGAAGGCTTCTGCAAATAGACACGAACAGTCTGTGTTGGAGCAGAAATATAGAGGAGGGCATTTAGTGGATTCAGCTGGCAACTTCACCAATGATCATGGTGTTCCCGATAATGAAGGCTTGGAAACATCTAATGTAATTATTGGCTTATGTCCAGATATGTGTCCTGGTATGTTTCTCAGATTTTAAATCTAAGAGTGAACCTGTCAGAATTATTAGGTTCTGTTTGGTTTGGGGATTTTCTTTTTTGTTTTCATAAATAATTTTTTCCCATTTTGTTTCCTGTTTTCTAAACTTTGTACGGGAAATATGGAAAACAGAAAAGAAAACCTTGATTTCAGTGTTTTCTATATAAATTTCAGAAAACAAGAAACCCAATGAAAACAAAGTGGTAATTTTGTAATTATTTACAAAACAGGAAATGGAAACGAAACGTTATCTCCAACCAAACTGGTCCATCTGATCTCGAATTCGAAATCTTCAGCAAATGTTTTTCAATAAGCGTCCCAAATTCACTATTTGTTTTTGGGGTGGAAATGTCTAGATTAAGAGGAGTACAATGTTAACCTCGTTTTGAAGTTTCTTTTGAGAGTAAATGACGCAGCCTGAAAAATCTAACCAAAGCTTGGCACATTTCACCTAGAGTCAAGTGCGGTTATTGGATGGGATAAATTGATACAGACCATTCATCTTTCCAAGAGTTAACAAGCATGCCAAATCAATCTAGCTAAAATTCTGTCAATTTCTGGTTATCTTGCATTTCCTTTAGTTTTCTAGTATTTCTAACTGGCATTCTTTATTTTATGGGGAGTGTAAGAATGTGTTTTCATTTTCTGTATCATTTGTTTCGTGTTTCAGAGTCAGAAAGGGGAGAACGTGAAAGAAAAGGGGATCTTGACCAATATGAACGCTTGGATGGGGATAGAAATGTAACCAGCAGAGTTCTTGCGGTAAAGAAGGTAATTGTTATTGTCGTTACTAAATTGTATTTTCCTTCCTATAAAACAGCTTATTACCTTTTCTAAAGTATTATTAATGACGTGAATGATGATTCACTACAGTATACTAGGACAGCAGAGAGGGAAGCCAGCTTGATCCGTCCTATGCCCATCCTGCAGAAGACAATCGATTATTTGCTAAATTTGCTGGATCAGCCTTATGATGAGAGATTTCTTAGTGTATACAACTTTTTGTGGGACAGGATGAGGGCAATTCGGATGGACCTGAGAATGCAGCATATTTTCAATAGAGGGGCTATTACTATGCTGGAACAGATGGTGCTTCCTTGTGGCCATATCACTAGTATCTGTTTGCGTGCATGTCTGATAATATTTGGGTCTAGTCATTACTTTTATGAATAAGCACAGATGGTAAAGATCTAAGGTTCAAAGTCCACTGGGCACATATTTACTTCTTACTGATGGAAATATGTATTTCTCACCAGCAGCCTAAAATATGGCAATATGTAACTCATACTTTGTGAACTATTGATTTTTAGTAACATGGACTTATCACCTTAGGATCTTGTTTGGCTGGTAGTTATGACCAATTCTTTTGTTAATCTAATTTATGCTGTCTGAATTGCTCTTGATTTATTGCAACAACCAAGGCCCATATATATATATAGAGGGGGTATATCAAATGAGAGCACTTGTTATTGTGAGAGGTGAGAAGAGTGAATCTCGATCATTAGATCATTGCATCAATGGTTGATATTAAAACACAAGGATTTTTAAGAAAATCATGTGAGTTTTTTAAAATGTCACATGACTTTTTAATATTCAATCTCAACCATTCATAATAAGATTGAATGGTCGAGATTCACTCCTCTCATCTCTCACAATAACAAGTGCTCTTATTGATATGCTCCCTATAGGGGGCTAAGCGTTCATGATTTTCTTGTTGACACATAAAAACCGGATTATTGATCTTGACATCATTGATAATTTCAAGGTCTTTCTGATGGTGATTTAAAAGCTATATGGATTCAGACAATCAATACCAAATGCATAGATCTGGTGATTATCAATTTGGTGTATATTTGTTGGTGGAATAATATTTTGAAAGTTCAGTTAGCTTTATCAGGAAAACCCATCTGCTTGCTGCAAAACTGTATCTGAGGATTATGGAAACTGATGAAGCTGTTGATTTCTGTGGTTTCAGATCAAATTACACATCATTGCAATGCATGAATTATGCGAATACACTAAAGGAGAGGGATTTTCTGAAGGCTTTGATGCTCACCTCAATATTGAACAGATGAATAAAACTTCAGTTGAACTGTTCCAGATGTATGATGATCACAGAAAGAGAGGAGTGGATATTCCCACAGAAAAAGAGTTTCGGGGATATTATGCTCTTCTGAAATTGGATAAGCACCCTGGTTATAAAGTAAGTAGCCTTTGCAGTGCTTTTGAACCTTTTGGTTTATTTGCTATGAGAAACCACGGAAGTAAGCAAGTTATGATAGGTTGAACCTGCAGAGCTCTCCCTTGATCTTGCGAAGATGACTCCGGAGATAAGGCAGACTCCAGAAGTTCTGTTTGCCCGCAATGTAGCGAGGTTGTAATCTTCAATAGGTTTGTTTTTGTTTTGTTATCATGTTTGCAGTCTGACCACTCCTTGTTTGCTTTTGCAGAGCTTGCAGGACTGGTAATTTTATTGCATTCTTTCGGCTCGCAAGAAAAGCATCTTATCTTCAAGCATGTCTAATGCATGCTCACTTTGCGAAGGTATGGAATATTCTCGTCTTTTTTTTTGTGCTCAATTAGACTTTATGATTTAACCTGTCCTCACAAAACTTGGGGCTGCTATATAGGCTGGGCATGCATTTACTAAATCAAAACCAGGCAATGTAGGAAATTGCTTAAGTTGATTGAAGGCAAAAATACTTTAGTTTCTTCTCTGAATAAACGTGTTAGATACACAGTTCACAATCATTTACATGGTATTATATGACACAATATCTTCACGCTTAAAGGCATTGCTTTTCGTGCTCAATTTTGTATAGAATATCTCGCGTGGTGCATAAATTTCAGAAAGATGACTAACTATATTAATTTCAATTTATGTGATCCCCATTTGAGTCTGCTACACATTAGTGGAAAGAATTTTGTGGAATTCTCTTTAGTTACTGTCTTTGCTACATCTGATCAGAAGTCTTAACCTTTATGTCTTGTGTCACTTTCACCAGTTGCGTACCCAGGCACTTGCATCCCTACATGCTGGTCTACAGAATAACCAAGGTCTCCCTGTTGCTCATGTTGCTAACTGGCTTGCTATGGAGGTAGATTTCATGAATAGATGAGGATGACTGCTGTCTCTTTTTTCCTTTATCCTTTTTAGGTGTGGGTCTTGTGAGCACAGGCTGGAGGTGGAGGGGTTTTGTAGCGTGATTTTCCAAACTCTTAAACTGACCTGTGTCATTTTAATTAGGATGAGGGCATAGAAGACCTCTTGGAGTATCATGGGTTCTTGCTAAAATCATTTCAAGAACCATACATGGTGAAGGAAGGCCCATTTCTCAATGGTGATGTTGACTTCCCCACAAAGTGTTCCAAACTTGTGCTCAAGAAAAGGTCTGAAACGATAATTGAGGATGTTTTAACGTCAACCCAAGCTGATTCACTGAGTGTTGAGACTACGACTGATATTCAGATGAGGAAGGCGTACAAGCACGAACCTCAAATAGTTTCAGCTGTTAAAAATGATAGTTCTGTCCAGAACTTAGATGAGGAAATTCCAGACTCTGAACCTATTTTCTCCCCCAAGGATAGTAAATCAGGAAAGGCATTGAAGGAAAAGCAAAGTGTCCAAGACAGAGGAAAAGATCATGATATGGCCAATACTCGTCCATCACTGTTGAGTTTCCCCTTCTCTAATTTTATGCCTCAACCACAGCCCGCTAGAGTTGATGTTTTGAAGAACACCAATTCTGATGTGATCGTCAGAGGCTCTCCTAAAAGAAGCTTGCAGTCTAATATGGACGGAAGGCCATTGGAGATTGCACCAAAAGCTGCTCCACCTGAAAGTTCAGTAGCTAATAGTTTTTTCATGCCACTTCCTATGGCCCAGGGTGTGTCTGTGGATGAGTCTATGCTTCTTCACCAAGAACCTGAGGATGAAATTGATGAAGTTAGAGAAAATTTTCAAGATGAAAAAATTTTCGAGGCCAAGCTGAAGTTATTCCTAAGGTTTTAACACCTTGTTTCATTGCAAATTTTAGAGTTTACCATACGATTTGCTTCTATGTATGTTCTATTGTTTAGTCTTTTTAGCCTACATTGTTTTTCCATGTTTGCCTTGTCAGGTTATGGAGGAGGCGAGCGTCAAAATTAAGGATGTTACGGGAAGAGAGGATATTAGCATCAAATGCTGCACTAGACTCACTGCCATTGGGCCCTCCAATTCGACATTATATAGATGTAAGTTTGGTAGGGTTTTCTGAAGTTTTTAGGTAATTGCTCTTTGCTTGACCAAAAAAAAAAAGGATAATTGCTCTTTTGCATGGAGAAAATCGTTGGGGATTGGAAATAAAGATGCTTTCTTCTTAAGGTGGTTCTTTTAAAATAAAAATTGTCTTGCCACTGAATTAAGATATTGAAACCCTTTATATATTTATCAATTCAAAATCTAATTGGACAGTTAGCTAATGACTTCCTGCTGAGATCCTGATTCCTGAAGATAGTTACTGATCTAATATCACCTATTTCCTTACTTAAGTATTGATGACACAGACATGAATACAATGTAGCAATTTTCATTTTCTGTCCTTGGATGTTTTTGTGAATTCCTAACCATGATTTATTTATTTCTGACTTTGGTGGTTCCCTTTTTTCGATGTAGCAACCCGGCAACTTTGACAAGTTTGATATCAATATAGCTATGAGGGAGAGATATGAAAATCAGGAAAAATCATGGTCAAGGCTTAACGTTTCCGATATTGTGTATGGTACGCTAGGCAGAAGAAACCCAGAGGCGAAATGCTTGTGCTGGAAAATTGTTCTATGTTCTCATACGAACAGTGGATGTGAAATGGGGGCAGCCGGCTTGTGGTTAACCTCAAAAATCATGCCTTCTAGTGATGATGATGTGGTTATTTCATCTCCTGGCTTGGTTGTATGGAGGAAATGGATTTCTAGTCAATTTGACATTGATCCTGCCTGCTGCCTGTCTGTAGTTAGGGATACGGCATTTGGTAGTTTAGATGAGGCAGTATCTGGAGCAAGTGCAGTTCTCTTTCTTGTGTCTGAGAGCATCTCATGGAATCTTCAGAGAGCCCATCTACATAATCTTCTGATGCCAATTCCCTCTGGGGCATGCTTGCCTTTACTGATATGCAGCTCATATGATGAAAGGTTCTCTTCTGTTATAATTAATGAGCTAGGCCTTCAAAACATTGATAAATCCCGGGTTAGTAGTTTTCAGCTTGTTTTCCTCAGTGAAAACCAGCAGATGGAACACCTGAGTGGGTTTTTCAGCGATACTCGATTGAAAGAGGGGCTGCAGTGGCTGGCAGGTGAATCACCCTCGCAACCCAACCTTTGCTCTGTGAAGATACGAGAACTTGTTCACGCCCATCTTAATTCCTTCTCAGGGGTGCAGGGCTTGGGTCCTAATAACTGTATCTCATTGTTCAATGAAGCCTTAGATTGCTCAGTGCAGGAAATTGTTTCTGCTGCCAATTCGAACCCTGCTGGTTGGCCATGTCCGGAGATTAATTTATTTGACAAGTTGAGTGACGTAGATAGAGTAGTAAAAGGCTACATACCAACCGTAGGGTGGAGCTCAAATGTGAAAATAGAACCAATTATTCGAGCTTTGCAGAACTGTAGGCTCCCTCCTTTTGCCGAAGATTTATCCTGGTTAGCCAGAGGTTCTAATGTTGGACATGAGATTGAAAACCAGAGGATACACCTTGAAAACTGCTTGATTCACTACCTGACTCATACTAGTAAGATTATGGGAATCTCATTGGCAACAAAAGAGGCAAGTGTCGCAGTGCAAACCTGTGCTAGACTTGAGCTGTGTGGTTCAAACTATCGTGTAGTACCACATTGGGGTATGATTTTTCGCCGAATTTTCAACTGGCGATTAATGAGTTTATCTAGTAGGGAAATCTCCACGGCTTACATCTCAGAATGTCATCATGTTGCTCTTCCGAACACAGGCTTTGAAGCAAGTTTGTCTTCATCTTGTTATCCGAACGCAACTTTAGATGAAGTAATCAGTGTTTGCTGTAACACTTCACTTCCTGTTAATGGTAACCCAAGGCCTGAAGCACCTCAACGTTTTCCACAGAAGGATTTAAATGATGTGCATGTGCTTCATGAAACTGTTAACCAAAGGGATGCTGAAAGAAATCATGGACCTGATAAATTGCCTATGATATATACAGCTAGCGCAAATGCAAACAGTGGAGCATTAATGAATTTGAAACCAACCAAAGAAGCTGAGAAGTTAAGTGAGTTGTTGGAGCAATGTAACTTGCTGCAGGAAAACATAGATAAAAAACTCTTTGTATACTTCTAATTAGCACGTGACTTTTCTGTTTTTATTGTACTATGTATCCTCAACCGTGAAAGAGTATCAATCTATGTAGATTTATAGGAAATTTTGTACCATACGGAAATTATAATAAGATTTTTTTTTTTAATTTACTTTTTTTTTTCATGTCTCCCAGCTCACAAATGTTGCGGAGTAATAGACTAAAGTGGAGAAACGCCACACTCAGCAGACAAAGACAACTAATGTGCAAAACTATTGGACTTGGCTGAGAAACATGCTTTTCCAATAGCAATTAGCAGTATTCTTGAAATTCAAGTTAACATGGAGAGTAAATAGAAATGAATAATTCTTACTTGATTAGTGTCTATAAGTCTTGTACCCACCAAGTACAAACTAGAAAGTAATACCTGTATAATGGTCTCGTGAATTTTATTAAATCTTAAAAATTATCAGAAGGACCCCGTGGTATAAAAATATTTTATAGTAATTCATTCACAAAAATGAAAATTGAATGCGTAAATAAAAAAAAATTCTAGAAGTTGTAGAGACCAGAAAAATTAATTAAAGCAAAATAACAGTTTAGCTCGTCAATCACACGATTCATGTATGGAGAAAATATTTTTGGTGTTATTTTAAATGGTTGAGTGATCAATTAATAATACTTATCTTTCAACAATCAAAATACTACCAATTACCAAACCAACTTTAAGAATTAAAGTTAAGTTTTTACATTTTACCATATTTTATAAATGCAAATTAAATAACTTATTCTACCCGATCTAATTTTAAATAGCTCTTAAAATTAGTTAATAATAATAAGAAAAGGTTTGAGACATTGAATTAAAATACAATATTTTATATTGAGATTACAGAAAAGTGAGTAATCTAAAAGGATTCAATTAAAAAGCATTGTTACCGCAAAAAATGGTCTGATGTTTAGATATACTCGATAATAGTGGTTCTCATTATTTGGTGCTTTTGAGAGGCATGGAATGGTCATGACGTGTCTATCATATGATTATTATCATTATCAGTTATGACATGTAAAAATTGACATAAATGAACTCACGAAACATATGCTTTCCAGTTGTCAACATTAAAACAAAGTGCAAGCGTCTATCTTTCAATCACAATCCAACAATATACTGAGAGTCTAGTTAAAGTTACTAAAAATAGAAAAACAATCATAAGTGCACATTATTTCATCTCTCGGAAATATAAAAAACTACATATTTTAATACTTTTTTACTACATTTGACTACTTAAATAGTGCTCTTAAAACACCAAATATCATTTGCCATATACTAATATTATATATATATAACAATAACAATAAGAAAATATATATAAACCGAACAATATAGTACTCTATTTTAGGACATTGATTGATTGATTGGTAATAGTTATCAGTTATGTGTGACCCTCATCACTCATCAAGCAAGAAGTAACTGTTCAAAAACTAGAATCCATTAAGATTAGGACAGGAAGAATCTAGATCCTCTATTTTCTCTCCATTTCCTAAACTGTTGATTTCTTTTTTCTTTTATCATGGTTTTCTATATTTTTATTGATAACTACCATTACAATTTTAGTGGATAAGATGCTTTCTATTTTCTGTAAGAAATGGAAAGGAACAAGTTGTATCAGAAGTGTGGACTCTGAATGCTGCAGAATGGTCCATGCCATGCCCAAAGGGATTGGAAGTGACATTCACAAATCAGAGGCATATATACATAAATATATATATAAAACAAATAAAAAAATAAAAACAGATGGAGACAGTACATGAGAAGGGAATCTTATGTTGCATCGGATTTAATGAACTTTCATTGAATTTTAAAAATACTACTAGTATAATTTATCTAACAGTGCTGAAAATATAAGAATTGCCTAATAAAGAAACATACAAGGCTTGCTGGTCCCCTCTGCCATTTGCCCTCCTTTATGATCTTCGCACTCATGACTTAAATATGAGGACCAACAACATTTAATTTCATATCTTTGTGCGCCATTTTTGTATTTGCATGTTGTCTAGAGAGTGGTGATTTTTGGAGTTATACCATAAGATTGCACAAAATCTATCAGCATGCTTTTTTTTTGGCTTTTCAACTATTGCAAACTTCATTACGTGTACTCCAGATAAATCTACTTCCATTCAAAGTACATAGAAATTTGAAGTTCCTTACTTAATTGTTAAATGAGAATATGCTAAACAACTATTTTGAGAGGTTATTGTATAACAGAATCTCAATACACAGACGAAACAATAAATCATTTCAACTACGATGCTAAAATGAGTAAATTGGCTATACCCCCATTCATTCATCTACTAGTTTGCAGTAAAAACATGAAAGTAATCTTGAAATGAAATTGAAAAAAAAAATCCAGATTTGATTCTAAAAGATATACTGGATCCAACATGAGCATAAGAATGAGGATAATGCATCATGTATTTACATTGTAAATAGCACAAGGGTTGCTTTCCAAGTTGACCATTGACTATAGTGTCAATGCAAAATGGTGGTGTCAGTTAGTCACCAGCCAATGTCCAAGCAAGTGCAACTTCTTTAAGAGGAGAGTGGAGGTGCAGTGCAGTGCCATCAGGGTAGTAAAGTTTCAGTGTACACCTCAAGTGCTTCTGCAATCTGCATTGTTAAACCTAAATTAACCATAAATTGAAAACAAGAAACAGATGTTCTCATCAATTAATTATGCTTTCTACATTCCGGAAAAAAAAAAAATTGGTCTTTCAGCTGTCAAGATAATGCATCTCAAACCAGCAACCCCTGAAGTTGGTGCTGTTAGGCGATATGAGCCTTTTGGTGTAATGGGGCGTTGAAAAATAAAATTTAATACTATTAACACCTCAGCCATTCCATCAAGATCAAATGACTCATGTTAACTGAGTGCACCGATTTCAAGAGTGCTGATTACAGTACAACCGGATCCGGAGTTTGACTCCGAATAAATTTAATGGTTTACATTTGATAAAGATTCAACCATCCCAAACCCAGTTTCTGCAGAGGAAAAGTTTTTTCGTTCTTCACTCAGCCCCTCGGACCATTTCTTTTTTTATCATTTACGTTGAAAGGAATCTTATACAAACACATGGTAGTTTGGTGACAAACAAGTAAATTTTATAATGGTAAAGCAGAAGACTCAAAAAGACTGGATATAGAAATGTACCACCTCGGAGAAAGAGCGAGGAGACTTGGTGAAGCTTCCGTAAAGCCTCTCTCCGATCACTGTAAAACAAAAAATGTCATACTAAACAAATTCTGGTCGAATGTTTAAAACGGAACAATGCCAGAGTTCGAGACTGTACCAATTCAATTGGTCTGACATGTTGGAGAGGGAACCACTATGGCTGGGCTTCTTGTTGAGACCGAATGCTGACAGTTTGGTAAATCGGAGAAACCATTCCTCACAGAACCATACACTTCTAACCCATTGGCTGCAGATATCTCAGAAGCTCCCTTTCCCCTTTTGGTTCTTGTTACTGTACTCACATTGATCTCACCTGATCCAACTCTAGATGTACCTGACTACAAAAAAAAAAAAAAAAAAAAAAAACCAAAGATTAGTTAACAAGTCAAATGATAGGATGGACTCAAATGAAGTGATTCAATCACCACAGGGGGTTTTTGCTTCTGTACATGACACTTGTAATTTGTAAAGGGAAAATGTCTTAGACACAAAGGGTAAAATATTGCTGTTTATTTTTTTGGTAGTAGTAGTTTCTTGAGGCCAGCAATCATAGATCAACATGTAGCAGTCATCAGTAACTTGTAAACCTCAACTCAGCATCTAGTCCAAATATATTAAATACATTAAAACCTTCAATATGTTACTACCTCAATTGGATTTTAAAATCTTCACACAAGCCTAAATGATGTCACAGACCAAAGAGGCAAAATGCATGCATATTCAAGTAATTCTTACATTAGGTAGGCCTTTGATCTGAACAATGATAATGGTTATATCATCTGTTCGCCCTTCGTGTTCCAACCAGAGTTTATAAGACTCTCCAGCAATGGCGGCACATGCATCACGGGGATCTGAATAACTTGCTGCCTGCACCATAAAAGAAGTCATAGAATTTATCAAGATAAGAAATTAAATCATAACATAGATATGATTTTGACAAAAGATTTTAAATCCAGGTCTCAATAAGGCAGTTTCTATCCATTAGATTTGGTAGAAACCCTAGTTCTAAATTAGAAAGATTAACCATTGAAAGGTAATTTTTACACACACAGTTCAGATTTCAGAATAATTTATGAACATAGGTTAAACAGGGAGATAAACTGAATATACTGAATATATGTTTACACTAATTCAACAGATGATGAATCAGAGATAATAGCAGCAAGCAGCAGAAACTTTAAGAATATTTAGGATCTAAATGGACAACTAGCAATATGAATTCGGTCTTGTGAACGACAAGAGTATTTAGGATCTAAATAAACACTTGGCAATTAGAATTCAGTCTGTGAATGACTTATATAGATCAAGCTTATATGATTATGGCAATTAATGCGTATAATAAAGCAAGCAGATGTTAAAAGAGAAACATTGACCTCAAAAAAGAAACATCAGAACAAAAATTTATCTTACAAAGAAACATTACTCTAAGAGTAATAAGGTCTTTTAAGAGGCTTCGTGATTTATATTAACTGGTATATCATTTCCTCATAAGAAAAGTAGGTATTAAATGACATTAAACAATCTGGAGACATATATCCAATAATTGAAGCAAGGCGCATAGAATGGTATTGAGAAATAAGATAACCACATAAAGCCAACCGCACTATTCGATTGATAATATTAACAAACTTCAATTCAAAGAAAGACTATGGTAAGAACATGTGAATATCACTCCAAGCAATAAATATCATGGATAGGAAAGCAGAAAAATATACCATTACAGAAAAGCTTTAACAGTACCGTACGGTATAAACATAACTACAGAGGAAAAGGCCATCATTTGCACCCAAGTTTTCAAGTCCAAGCTTTAATGGCAACTTGCAAGCCATTGACAGAAAACATACAATCCTATGGAAATCTTAAAAGAAGCACATAAAAGATCTTACAACAAATACAGCAAGTGGAATTCAACCAATGAAGACATTAAATATTTTAAACATGCAGAAGGAAAGAAAAAGGTCACATGTCATACCATATCAACAACAGCTTGGCTCGACATGAACTCGAATACGCCATCACTAGCAACAACAAAGAAAAGATGATTAGGTGTAAGCTGAACCGTTGACACCTCCGGAACAGCAATGACACCAATAGTCTCAGCCAAACTATCCCCTACACTCCTGGTAAAAGCAGCTCCCGGAATCATCTCATCCTGAACCCACAACCTTGGAGGGTCATCACCTTGACTCTCCTCATCACCCCAATTTTGGATATCCGGATCCTTATGCCCTTCCACCTGATCAACACTCAACACCCTTGCTCCGCAAAGTTTCACTCTCTCGTATTCATCTCTTCGAAACGGCGTCTGATCGCAGGACAAGTCCTCGGCAACAACTCGATTCCCATCCTTAACAGCCAGTACTGCTCTGGAATCACCAACATTAGCAACATAAAGGGTGTCACCAATAACAAGTACAGTAATAGCGGTAGTACCACTCATGGAATCATCAATCTCACTCTTATGCAACTCATCATTTGTCCTTAAGAATGCTGAAGTGTAAGCTTTAACAGGGTCCTCCAGCAATGCAGGGTCATTAGACAAATTTTCTACCAACCTATCCTTAACAAAGTTTGAACACAGACCACCAAATTCACCATGCCCATCATAAACACCAAAGAAATGAATACTTGGGTTACCTTGAAACTGTGTCCTAATACAGAAACTGTCTTGGTTTTCTTTATCAGGTGAATCAGGGTAATATCCACGCTGAGTTAGAACAGAATATTCCAAAGTGAAGTTGTGAGAAGGGACAGGAACAAATTGAAGTGATCTCTGAGTAAGCATGTGCTTCCTTTGAGCACAATAAGGGCCAAGTTCTCGGTAATCTCTAGAGCCACCCACTGACGGTGGAGGGTAACGGGTACAACACTTGCCATGAACACAACCCATGTTTGAAACTGAAAGAGAAGCTAAGGTGCTGAAAAGCTAAAACTCAATAGTGCAATTATGGGTAGGAACTATAGCTTAGGAGCTTCCGAAACTCCGCATTGTGGCTCCAAGTTTGATTCTTCAACACTTTTGGGAGAGGGGCTCTGAGAAACATGAACGAACCCTAATGGGAAAAATCAGAAAAAAAGGGATGAAGACAGAGGAGAAAATTTACGATTTTGAGCTGGGAACCGTGATCAGAGATTGAGAAAAACAAAAGGGTGTTTTATGAATTGCGCGGATGTTAACAAAAAGAGAGAATGATTTGAAGAAGGATGCACAAAGGCAAAAGGGGTGGAGAACATGAGAACCCTAGAGGCAGAGGAAGCCCACGAAGGAGGAAAAGGGAAGAGACATTTTGGCCTTTGATGGAAATAAAAAGAGAGGATTCAAATTCAGAACGTGTGTAGTGGGGCTACGGAAAAGGAAAGGAAGAATTGTACTTTTCGTTAGAGAAGAAGAAGAGTGAAAAGGAGAGAGAAAACGGTAGGAGGAAGAAAGAGACCAAAGGAAAATTCACAGAAATGGGGTTTGTGATTTGTGCTCCCAAGAGAATGAGAGTGACAGAAAACAGAGACAGAGACAAAGACAGAGTTACGAGAGATTCTATTCTATACTATGAGTGCATGGTTGGGTTTGTCAATAGAGAAAGCCCTTATTCCAAGGTAACACTCTCCAATAAAACAAAAAACAGAGACCCACATTTCACTTGTTTTGTGTTGTCAGTTTGAGAGTGGCTAAATGAATTTTATTTTATTTTTTCTTCTACTGTAATTTTTTAATGTTATTCTTGTATACACCTGAAATTTTAAGATGGGAACATATTTATTGTTTTATTTTTTGGTCAATGGAACGTTAATTTTTTTTTTGGTCAATGAAAGATAAGTATTTATTAGAAGCGTTACCTTGAGGAAAATTGGTGGACCTGAAATTTGACCACGGCGTTTTACTTTTCGTTTGAACAAAAATTTGTCATTTGAATATTATTTTCATCTGATAAAAAAAAACTGTTTTTCTTGAGCAAAATGGTCAATTTTGTGTTATTCAAAAATTAAAAATTAAAATGAATGCAGTAGAATTGAAATAAAAAACATTCAACCTTTATTACTTTTTTTGCAGAGTTTAAATTCTCTTTATTTTGAGAATGAAACAACCTAATTATTCGATAATTACTTTGTCAGTTTGTGTGAGTTCAACTTTGAGAAGATGATTAATCATCACTTTAAATTTTCTATATTTCTTTTAAAAATTTAAGACGATTATGTTGGAAATGATAGTTTATTATTGATTAGTATTTTCTAGTAGTTAGAAATTAGTTTGTGTTAAGTGAAAAATGTCCATTTATGTACATAATATAATCTCTTCTCAATATTCAACCAATTTCAAATTTTAGTTTTTTTTATTTATTTATCTTTATTTACGAGGTAAATAAGACTCACTTAACGAAAATGTTTTAGTGAGATTTCGCCCATCAAGAATATTGTGTTTGTATTTTTCTAATTGAAATTTTGTAATACCATGAAGAATCTAAACTCATCGAAAAATTGATGTTGGGTGTTTAAACAGGCATGATCGTGAGCTCGCCACTTGAGCTATACAACACAGCACAATCTCAAATTACTCTTTTTTTTTTATCAAGGGTATTATTCAAGCGACAACCTTGAAGGTTAATTCATTATGAGATTGAGAGATCATCGAAGTGAATATAAGCGTATAATTTCTGTTAATAAAGTCTTTTCTATACGCACAGCCAAACCCTTGTCAACATACTTATAGAAATCAATAATTTATTAATTATATCGAACTCTATTATTCTCAAACTATTCTGGAAGCTTACAGTGGTATCTCACCACTTTATAACATGTTTAAGATATTGTACAATAAAAAAAAATTAGTTAAAGTTGAAGATTAATATAGTTTCCATCTATTGTAATTAAGATGTAAGTTAATATTCTCAACCATTCAATTTGCTTATATGAATGAAAGCTCCGTAAGAAGAATGAGTTTGCTGGAAAGTGCATCAATAATCCAGTGCCTGCTTTTGTAACATTTGGCATCCCATAATGCTTTTAATATCTTATCTTTCTCAACTAATTCATAAAAAAACTTATATATGACATAAACTCAAACCAATTAACAATGATATCTAATAACAATGTGAAACATATATATAGACTATTGAATCGACTTTGGAAAATTTATTATAAAAATTAAATACTAATTAGGCATGAATATATATAATTCATATATGTGTTAGGCTGAAACCCACTCAACTGCAGATTCCACGTATTTTCCATTGAAATGTTTGAATGTGATACGAAAGTTACATTCAATTCAATGAATTAAATTTAGGTATGGCGTATTTCAACAGAAGAAATCAAAGAATGATGATTTAAGACAAAAGAGAGATATCAGGACATTAAACAAAAACTATATATAGTACTATTTTATATTAAATATTTTGATAATTTAAAATAAATATTAAAGACTTTTACAATTTAATCTAATAAGTACTATTTATTTTCGCATCAACTGCTTTCTGCTTTTATGTTTTTAATTAGTCTTCTGAATGTGATGCACTGTGAGAGTTTCATATTTTTTTGGTCAAGGGATATTTTTTGGAAGAGGGTCAAAATGTTTTTATAATGCAAATGTACAAAATAGAAGTTTTATGCGTAGCCCACCTACGAGAAGATTGGGTTAGTGTAGTTTTTCTTTCAAAAAAAAAAAAAGGAGAATGTCCAAAAAAAGAATAAAAAAAAGCAGGAAAAAAGTAAAAATGAAAAATAAAAAGTGCTGGCTGTGGGGTTCGAACCCACGCGCACTTATGTGCAGAAGATCTTAAGTCTTCCCCCTTAACCTCTCGGGCAAACCAGCTTTTTATTTTACAATTTAATCTATTCTTAATATAATTGTAATCATATTTTTCATACCATAGTTTTTATCAGGATTTGTAATTCAAAACATCTATATGACTGAGGTTTAGCTTGCGATGAAAATGTGGGCAAACATAATTAAGAAAAACCAATTAATCAAACAAAAGGAACATAATTTGAATGATGAAATGCATATAACATTTGAGACGGATTCATAGTAATAAAGGTAATTGAACTAGGTATAGTTTTTCAATAAAGTTCCCTTGCTAGTATAGTTCGTACACTCATATGGTTTGAAAACACAGACAAAGGCCATCATTAGAGGTTCAATCTAATGCTAATTAAGATTAATATACATCTCAATGGTTTGATTGAATTGAAGCTCGTGCAAAGGATTGGAATTTAAGATGTTCAAGGACTATTATAAAAAAAAATATAATCTTCCATGTATAACTACTAATCATTAATACAACCTGCAATAATTTGTTTAACAAAAAATCATTTTTAAATTTGAATAGGTCTTAAGTTGTATTAATAAATATTATATAAAAACCGTAACCCTTTTAATAATCCTCAGTCTTTTATATCAGATGTTACCACTTCACAAAACTCATGGCAGGTATTCTGTTTTTTTTGTCCTTCCCCCCTCATTAACCATTTGCATAGTTATGGTGTATTAAGAAGTTCTTATCCTCCCATTTGAATTTAAGATTTTAACTCATACAACAATACAGATTAGTTAAGCAAAAGTGATTATGCATGTTAACATGCTGAGATAAGTTGTACATCGGCTATGAAAATGAACACAAACAATAAAATGTATATAAAATAATATGAGAGCATGACAAATTTTTTCTTATGAGTTAACTTTAAAGTAATCGCGATATAGTGATATAAACTCGAATTCAAGCAACAAACCTAATAATTTTCCAAACACCAAGGCTATTAGAGCACCTAATAGCAAATCTAAGTGTCTAATTAATGTGTACTAGTATATTTTAAAAATTGCTTCCATTATCATATAACAATACTCTTTTAAAACTTTTTTGTTTGAAAATCACTGTAATATAAAAATTCTAGATGCAATTAATAATTTATTCTCGACAAAACTTTAAGGATATAATTTTAGAAAAAATGGTACGTATTTTTTTTAAAGTAAGATAACTTACACATAATTGTGTTCAAACCCCGCAGCATAAGGTTCTTTATGCCAAAGCCCGACTTTTAACGAGATCTGGACGGAGGAGGTGCGGCGGCACGATCCAGCAGCAACGACATATGTTTTCACCTGCAAAAGAGACTTTGATGCTTAAGTTAGTAAGCTCATAATAGATATTCGTGGTGGACTTAGACTCCAGGCCCAAATTCTCATATGTTCAAGTTCTCGGGCTTGTTATGTATGTTCGGCCTATCTTTTTGTAGCATTATATCTTATAATATGTTGTTATGTTGCCTTTTATAAGGTTAGCAAAATTCTTGGTGATCATGAGCACGAAAGTTCCCCGTTTTTCAACAGAATATTCGGAAATAAATAAATAAAAATATCCTTGACGAGATTCCCTTCCATAATGAACATATTTAAATTAAGATTTACTTACCCCATTAAAGTCATTTTAACAATGAGAGATTCAAATAGTTTATATAGAATATTAAGTTGAAGTCGTATATAATTTTTTTTTTTCATTTTACACCAAACAAATATAGATCTTATCAGCTTGTTTTGAGGTTGACAGATTTTTTGGCAGCTTTCTAAAAAACTCAAAAACCAGACAATTATTTCAAAAGAAATTGACACCGAACATTGTATCAGTCAAGTGTAGGAACATTGTGTCAGTATCAGTTTTTTTTTTTTTTTTTTTTTTCTAGAACAAGCTATTAGTTGATTTCTAAAAATAATTAGTCGTTCAATCAAAATAAAAAGTAAAATGGGCTGTCTGTTAATCGGGTTTCAAAAAAATACCTAAAGAACAGAACACTTGGTCTTTTTTGAAACTTTGGTCCATCCATTACCATGGACCACCAGAAAAAGAAAATCACTAACCAATCAAAAATAGTTCATATTGACAAAGAAAAAAAAAGTTCAAATCAGTTGATATAAGAATTTAATTAGAGAATATTTAATACATCACTTTTGTTTATTGGTACATCTTATACTTCTTTTATAATAATTTTATTTTTGTTTTTGTCACAACTAGATTTAAGGTGTACCAATGGACGATAGCGGTACACTAAACATACTACTCATTTACTTAGATTCAGTCGGTTAGTCTGAAATTGATCTATACTAAAACTATTTCTAAAAATTATTTTTTAATAGAAAACAAGAAATTAATAGAAAAAGAATAAGCAAAGACTATTAAAGACTATCGAAGGTCATACATGAGTTAGAGATATGATTATTATAAAATATATAAATGATGGGATAATTTTTTTTATTAGTTTGAGAGTGAGTACAGTTAATTAGAACCAAACTAAAGATTTCAAAAATTATTGCTGTTTGTGTGTTTTTATAATCCAGCCATTTTTTTTTATAACCACGAGTTTTCTCATCCGGATGAGACTAATTTTGTTTGCGCTGCGTGACTGGCGCTGGTCCCCAGGAATTTGGTATTGGTGGGATTCAAACACGGGACCTCCCGCTATTGATCGTCCCTCATATGAACTTAGCGAGGTTTTACACCACTGAACCAATCCTTGAGGGTTAATCCAAACATTGATTATATAAACTCTTAAATATTCCTTCGGTTTTTAATATAAAAAAAAAAAATTACTTCACATCCTTTGAAAAAAAATGTTAATCTCATTTGAATTTCTTGATCACATTCAGAAAGTATTTTAATTTTCTATATTATCCTTTAACATATTTATCTCTTTTTATTTTAAAGCAATTACAATAAAAGAGAGAATAAATTCATTGAAGGATATTTTAAGTATATTTTTATTAAATGTAATTAAAGTGATTAAATTTACTTATATTTATATATAAGTACATATGTAGTAAAAGTATAGTAATATGAAAAATTTGCTAAAAGTTGCTTATATTATATATGGAAATGGGGGAGACTGAGTGCATTGTGTTGAGGGGATCTTGAATATTGATCCTAGTCTATTAGAAGAGGCCAAAGCCCAAATCTGGCCCAATGTACCTAATATTGAATGCTTGGAGAATTATTATATATAGTTTAATTTGGATTCATAAGACAATTGAAAACTAGTTGAAGTTCAGAATTTAACTATAATTATGTCAGTACGTATTTTAAGTAAATGATTGATTATTGATAAGTTGTTTAAAGAAGAAGTGGAAATTAGTTGAAGTTCAAAATTGAACTTGAGGTACGATAGAGTTAATTAAACCAGTAGTACATGCTAATGTTATATATTAAACTGTAAAGTTAGGTTAAATAAGAATCTAAGATAAAAGATATACGTACTGCCTTGATCTTGACTTTAATTATACTCAAAAGAGTCATCAGAACAAGTGATTGATGGTATTATATATGTATGCTAGCTAATAATAATAATAATAATAATAATAATAATAATAATATTAATATCAATCCTTTTTGGGAAGATCTATCTCTAGCTAGTTTTGTAAAAAAGGCAACTACGAAATTGAGTATTTTAGTAGTATTTTCCTTCTACACACTACTATAAGGAGTGTATGTCAACCAAATTCAATTATGGCCCTGTGCACTTTAAGTTTCTTAATTAAATATAATAAAAAAATATTAGAATATGTAATTTTTTATATTTCTGAGAGAGACAGAACAATGTGCTTTTGTAATTATTTTTTTACTTCTAGTAACCTTAATTAGTGCTCTTAGGACACTGGATATCAAGACCCTTAAATATACTCCCTCTGGTCCTATTTATAAGACGTTTTCAACCGAATTACGTAGACGAAGAAAAGTAGTTGAGTTTAGTTAACTTTATTGATTTTCTCAAATATCATTTTTATCCTTCATTGAATAATATGTTAGCCAATTATAATTAAGGAGTTAAAATAGTCAATGCATTTAATAGGAGTAAAAAAGAAAAGAAGCAATAAATGCATTATGGAAACTACAAAATGTCTTATAAAAAGGACCATAAAAATCTTCTAAATGATGTTTTATAAATAGGACCAGAGGGAGTATATGCATAGCGATGCTAAATGAATTCCTTAAATTAGATATATGAATTTTTTTATTCGGTGTAAGATTGCTCAAGTTAAGAAACTATAAGTAGAAAGAATTTAAACACAATATTAATTGCATGTCAAACTCAATTACATTAAATTTTTATTTTTTTCAAAAGCTTTTTTCTACTTATAATTTTTTAACATGTTCAATATTGCATACATATATCTTCTTCAGTTTTTCTTTATGGATTACAAGTCAACTTTTTTAATCCATATAAAATACTCTTTCCGTTTTAAAATAATAGTCGTTTAAGATTATTTCACGAAAATTAAGAAATGAAATAAATATCATAATAAATAAAACAATTTTACTTACATATCCCTGTTAATGATTAAAACATTACTTATCTCACATTGCTTTTAGTTGAACATTAATTGTTATATGAGAGTAAAATGAAGAAAAGAGCATTTAATAGAGTTGGGTAGATGGACTTAGGCCAACGGACCGGTCTGTGGGTAAACGAGTTGGGCAGACTTGGACTAGTAAAAATTAAGACTATATAATTTGCAGTGTTAGGTGGACATATGCCCATTAACCTACGGTTTAAATGGATAAATTTGTGGGTCCCGCAGGCTATCTATTTATTATTTATTTATTTTTTAAAATCTCTAGGCCTAACCCAAACCTCTCTTTTGTAAGGAAAAAAACCCTAAAGTACTCTAAACTTAGTTTAGAATTTGCTTGGTATTGCTTATTTTGGATATTTAGATATGTTAAGACTTTTACATGCATGTTTAACCTTTAATTTAGATGTTTAGATTTTAATTTATATTAGGTAGGTTAAGATTTTTTATTTTTATTTTGAATATTTGAATATTTAGTTTGTAGTATTAGTTATTGAAACTTAATCTAAACTTTGAAGTTTGAATGTTTGTGCTATATTACTTTAAAATTTATATTTTGAATGCCTAAGATGTTAAACATTACATGTACTTTCTTTAAAACATTTTTATCTAAGTTTTAGTAATTTAGTCTAAAGCATAAAAAAATCTGGAAAAAAAATCTGAAAAAAAAAAGTTACGCGGATGTCCGCAGACTTTGCGGGCGGATATGGGTTTCGATTTTTGCAATCTGTTTATAACGCGGGCTTATACGGATTACCCGTTAAGCTTGTGAACCGGCGCAACGCAGGGCGGATGACTTGTGTACCCAACTTTAGTATTTAATGATACATTAAAAATATAAAGTGATAATTATTTTAATTTTTTTTTAAAACAACATTAATTATAAAACAGAGAGAATAAAAAGTAATAACCCCGGTAATGCTTCTGGTCCCCAACATAGCATTTCTAATTGGCGACTCTCCCACAACATAGTGCCATGCATAAACCAATGGGTTCAAATAATCAGAATCATTGAAAATAAATTAAAACTTAGGAGATCAAAGCTGTGTTTTAATTTTGTTTCTTAAATGGAGTATATATCTATAAATAAACAAAATCATGAGGCGTGGTTAATTAACTTGAAGGAATTATATATTGCAGTCTGTGTAGACACTCGTTATGAGAAGCTAAAAATTCAAGCAGACTAATTGAGAGGTTAATTAACAAAAAGGAAAAAATAGATAGATTATTATTGAACAAAACGTAACCTCAAAAACTGCACTTTTACAGCCACGCACTACTAAACATGTTCAAAAATCTTATAGGCGTGACATGCCTAAGTGGGGTGCATTATCATTCCACTATTATTCCCCCACTTTCATTCATCATTCACCCATCTCACCATCCCGCTCTAAACTTTTTCAACTAAACTCTAACTTTAATTTCCATTTCCTACTTACTTAACTTACTCTGTGCACTTTTCCGGCGAACCGCCGTGAACGTCTGGAACACAACACTTCCCGCCGCCGGGAACTCGTCCTTAGCGCAACTCCGCCGTTTCATTCCTAGAGCCTCCACCGCGCCGGCCACCTTCCTCCACACCTCGCCGCCGAAGTGACAGCTGGTCGTCGACACTGACATTGTTCCGGGCCGGAAAATCTGAACCACCTTCCTCAACACGCGGACTATGTCTATGTCTAAGGAGGTGGACCCCACGCACTCGAAACTCGCGTAACTGTAACCGTCTTCCGGAGTCACGTGGATAGTGGAGTACCAGTCCCCATCGATACCGTTCATGGAGTAACCGCACGGATCGAACGCGTAGTCGCAAACGAGCGCGTGTTCGTTAATCTCGTCGATTCCAGTTACCTCCGTCATCTCTTTGCCGGCCGAGTGACCGGTTTTTCCGTCCCCCGGTCGCCGGAAGAATTTGCGCGCCAAAATTGGATCGAGGTCGGTCATGCAGATCTCGACAGTATAACTGTATGGCTCAAAAGGCACGTGCGGCACGTGACTGGCAGTGAACACGTGCCAGGCATGTGAGTTAGTATTTTTGGAGTGCATGATGGAGGCTTTTCTGAAACAGAGGTTAGTGGGAATGGTGTTTTCTAAGTAAGTGACTTCGTCTTTGAAGCTCGTGTGAGGAAACGGTTGAGCTTTGGGGAAGATGAAGGATCCCCTGGTGTAACGAACAGAGGAGAGTGTGAGGCGCAGGTGATTACGCGCGTAAAAGATCAACGGTGGGATTGATTTGAGAAGTTGGGTGGTCCCACATGTCTTGGTGATGATTTTTGTTGGATAAACAAATAAGCTGGATTCGGATAACACGTAGGCGTCAAAGTAGGTGTTTCCAACGGCGGAAACCACCGTGCATTGGACGGCGTTTAAGATTTTTTCTATGGTTTCATAATCAAGTTTTCGAAGGCCCAGTTGGAGGGCGGTTGGATCGTCACCGGAGAAATGGAGCTCCAACCGTTTTTCAAAGCCTTCAAAACCAGAGAATGCCATAGGAAATTGGAAATGTGTTGAAGTGGTGAATTAAGGATGGGAATTGGTGGTGAGAGAAAGGGGGTGGTTGGGATTTATAGGTGTTTGTGGGTTAGAGTGAGAAGAATGTAAGGAAGAGCATGCGGGTGATGGAACCAAGAAAGATTCATGATTGTGATTGTAGGCATAATAATGAAGTGAATACGATGATGATATGCAACAATTTTGTCATGTTTTTTTTTTTTTTTTTAATTCTTAATCCATCTGATTCATATTTTTCATATACACCAAATTTAATTATAGGATGTAGCGTGATGATAGTTTATATTGTCCTTTAATCACACGCACACAGATTTGATTCACTGCCAGTGAAATGGATAAGTAATATTTTGTGGTCACCCGACAATCGCTTCATGCAAACTCATCTTTGAAAAGGAGATTAGTCACGACTTCCGACAATAAAATATCTTAGAATGATACCAAAATATACACCAAATCTTTTTAATATCAATTCTAATTCACAATTCCAAATCCTAATATTGCCACTCCATAAGTGTACGGTGTAAGAAATTTGCATCATTGAACATTTGGTCTACAATGAAATTAACTAGACTCTAATATCATCTTAAATTTGAACTTGAGTTTAACTCACTTATAAAGGCTAGCTTGTATAAAAAGCATTGTCACACTAATTATATACTCTATAATGATAATAATTATAAACTATGTAAGACTTCTTATTGTACTGTTTGTGACCTCGACATGCATTGAACCGGAGAGCTCCCGATTTATTAAGGACATAGATGATCGACACCTTACCATTCAAGTTGACATATGATAGTTGTTTCCATCCTAGCCTTTATTTGATATGAGAGAACGAGGGGCCTTAATTAGTATTCAATGACATTTTAATGGCGAAATAACCCTCGCTAGACAACAACCCGGTAGTTCAGTCAATCCCACATGTAAGATTAGTCACGATGAATCTAGACATACAGGATTATTCAGTATATTTATCAGGCATACCCTTTATATAGTTTTTCTATGCTCACTAAAAAAGACTTAAGCTAAAGCGTTGTTGACTATGCGATTCCCTATTATCTGCCCCCTTGGTCTAGGACTGAACACTTATCATTTTAATAATATAAAAGCATCTAACAAGTTGGTGTAGTGATTGGAGAGTGAAACTTTGAATAGCAGCTTTATAGTTCGAACTCCTCTGAAGATATGTGGGGTTAATTTGATCATTGGAATGGTTGGTTGAACTGATGATGGAAAATGCCAGGAATAATTGTGTTGAAACTTGAGATTTATTAGTTGAGTTCAAGTCCTTTTTAATTAAAAGGAATTAATTTCATGAGTCAAAATCCAGCATACAACTTAACTTGTTGAATGATAATTCTTTTTAAATAGAAACATAATCATAAACTGGAGCTATATGTTGTATCGCTGTTATGCAAGACAACAATTATGAGCTATGTAGAGGTAATAAACCATTTTAATTAGAGCTATATTACTAGGTTAGAAACAGAGTAAGTAAACAGAGCATTTTGTAACCAAAAAGCAAAATTAGAAATAAATTGCCCAATCACTTGGAACTTTGTTTCATACGAGTATACTATACGTAGATATATATAATGGCCACTACATAATGGAAAAGTGAAAAACACCTCAGTTGATTAAGACATATCTTAATATAATTTATTGCTAAACAGAGTAGGTGCTAATTAACCAAATTAAATCCATATTTGGTGTGAGAATAATAATTGTTAGTATTTTGTAGAAGAAGATAAAATACTATGAAAGAACAAAATGCAAAAAAAAAAAAAAAAAAAAAAAAAAATTGGATCAGGCGTGTCAGATAAATAATGAGAATAATATCCTTGAATTTGGGGAGGCTCTTACATGAAATGAAAAGCACTAGAATCATTTTTATTCTTCATGCAGCTTCATGTGTCTAGGTGGCATTATCATTATTTTTCTTATTTTACAAATTTGTTTTATGATGCATGCATACAATTGTTAACCATGTCAGCATCCAAACTAATGTTATAATAGTATTCTAGTACTTTTAGTACACTACAAAAGGGTGTTTAGTTTGTAACTTTAGTACCTAACCGAAATCCAAGTCAAATACAATACCAACTTTAATTTACTGTAAAATGTTTGGGGGCATAAAGTTGATTTGGGTCATAATGTTTAATCAGTAGTTTCCGTAAAGAGAGTAATAGTAATTTTGAAGTAGAGATAATTATTAATTTGGTCTTTTAAATATTATTATGTTATTAATTTAGTTTTTTAAAGATTATTATGTTATCAATTTGGTTTTTTAAAGAATTTTGTCATCAAATTAGTCCTTCAAAGATTACCTTGTCACCAATTTGATCACTCAAAGAACTTTGTCACCAAATTAATCCTCCAAAGATTTAAAAGTCTACCAAATTAGTTCTTAAATTAGTTCTTCATGAACCAATTTGATATATTTAAATCTTTTAAGGACTAATTTAGTATACTTACACATCTTTGAAGCACTAATTTGATGACAAAGTTATTTGGTGGACTAAATTTGTGACAAAGATGATTTTTAAAAGATTAATTTAATGAAAAAATTCTTTAGTTAACTCTTTCAAGTAAAACCGAGTAATTAATGCTTTCATTTCATTTTCATGGTTCTTTTGGAACAAGTTTTGGTAGCATGAATGTCTATGCCGACATATATATAGATATAGCTAGCTAGCTTGGTCTCCTTGACTTTCAACTTACGACTATTGTAAAGATTTTATCAATTCAGAATAATCAACAATGCAGACACTTCCCCTTAATAAGTAGTTCAGCACTACTACTAGCGTATATACAGACAGATAGATTTTGTTATTTTAATTTAACTGAAAGGAAATTAAAAAAAGAGATTAACTGTAACAAAGACTTTTAGCATATTAGTTTTACCTCCTGTATCTTTTATCTTTTATACGTGTATTTTACCATAAAGTTACATGTAACAATAGTTTTAATTGTTGTTAATTTAGAAAATCATGCTATTTTGAATAAAAGTCATTGCTAATTGTAGTTTTTGTAAAAAAGTGAAAAATACATTGGAGTAAAATGCACATAATAAACGATTTTGTACTAGACTACACTTAAAATTTAAAAAAAAAAAATTATATAAACTCCTTAAAAAAGCGAGTACTCCACATAGTAGTACATACAATAGACAACTAATGAAATGTTCATGCAATATCAAATGTACACTTTGATTTTAATATAGGGATTGCTGAAAGGGCTTGGTCTGGCAGGCTGGCCCGCTAACTCGCCTTAAATTGACAACGGGACTGCATATTCGAACCCGTCACCTTGCTTAGCCCGTCCCACTTAATCTGCTAACCTGTGCAGGTCACGGCGAGCTAGCCCGCTGGCCCATTTTCTTTTCTTCCTTATAAAACTATATATTTTTATTTATGCAAATTGATGTTAAAAATCTTAAAACAAAATAAATATAATTAAAATTATACATTTTTATAGAAAAACATTTCTTTAATGAAAACATATATAATTTTTAAATAAAACACTTTTTTTAGGAAACCTTTAATTTTTTTTTTTTTTCAACCTTTAATTTATATATAAAAAAATGATTTTTCACTTTTTTGGATTAAACGGGCTAGCTTAGAGCCCACCAAGTCAATAACAAAATGGGTTAGACTACGAAAATAAGTTCATTTAATCATGGTAGGCCGGCCCGTCCCAACCTATTTTAGCAGCCAAGTGTTTGGTGGGTTAAACGGATCGGATTAACACATTTTGTCATCCTTACTCTAATAGAACAACTTGAGTTGAATTCTTGAAAAAGTCAACAATTGAAAGGGCAAACATATTAATGCTTGAAGGATTAATCTTCTAAAAATATTAGAAGAGAAGAGTGGCATAGAGTTGGGATAAGAGACAATGATGAAAAGATTGAGAGAAAACTTTTAAATTAGTTAAAATAGCCAACTGTAATAGTCAAACATTTTAATTCTTAGAGATTTTAAAAAGTTTGAATTAGCCAATAATTTTATAAAACAATAGTTATGTTAATCATTTTTACTTAATTTTCTAATATCAGTTAATAATCCAAAGGATCAAAATATGTCATTTTTCAAAATTAATAACTGAATCAAAATTTCTAAAATCTTGGAAACCAAAATAACTAACCTCTACGTGCATGCTTGTTTATGCGGTGAGGGGCAATACACGGGAGTTTGCATAATCTAACTTGATTTTAAACACTAATTTTATTGCTTGTTAATTTTTTTTTATAGAAAAGTATATAAACTAGAGATTGAACCAGAATACTCATATACATATTCTTATGTGTTTATTAACCGAATTATATGACTAATACATCTCATTGCTTGGTTTTGGGTTGCCTAGCCTTTTATACCTTAACTTGAGGAGTAAAATTGATTTTACCACTTGCTTTTACAGTGGATTCAATGGAAGTAATAAGTATTAAATGTTCATCTCTTATTTCAAAATCACCTTTTAAAAAACAATTTAAGTAAAAATTATATTATTTTAAAATAAATTTTATTTAAAATAAATTTTATAAATTCATATAAATCTTAAATTATTTATACTATTTATAATTAAAATCAAACACATTAAATTGATTTAAGGATTTACCACAAGAAAAAAATGTGAGTAGAGAATAGAAGTTATTGAGGTAAGAATGATGTAGAGTGTATGGCGTCATGAATATATATATATATATAAATCTTATGGTTGGTGGCATATAAATCTTATGACATATCCATCTCTTTGTGATGCACGCGCACTCTCATCTCTCACACAAAATATTCCTTATTTTACAAATCCATCACTCATGAAAAAGATAATAAATTGGTCAACCACTTAAATCCCACCCATCTTTAAATTAATTAATTGTTGACATGGACTTCGATCGCTAATTTGTAGAGACAAAGAAATTACTTTTATATTCTTCTATTTTATTTTATTTTCAAGAAAGAGTTTAAAAAGAGTTTGAAGTTGGGAATTGAAGCCCAGCATAATTCCTAAAAGTACTCTTGCACCTTTCTAAACCCATACAATTACAATGCCGAATGCCACATCTAGTACACTTTCTTCAAACACTCCTCCTCATTCATCCACTACATCTAAAAATTAAAACTGTTTTAAAGAAGTGTTTAAACTTTTTATTTTTCTTGATTTCTCTTCCTACATATTTTTATTTAATTTTATTTGTCTTCACTCAATTTGTACCCAGGTAAAAGTCTTAAAGACATGATTGGTCCCACTATGTAGCCTTGAGAGAACCATGGTGGACGACCCCACATCATCATGTAGCATATATATGTATGTGTCCCAACTTGAAGGCACACCAGGACCACGGGGCCATCTTTGCAATTTCAACTGTTATTAATGACATTTATTTTAGCACCCAAAAATAAATAAATAAATAATAAACAAATAAATGAAACTATACATACGCTTTTATTTTAATTTATGACATACTTTCTCACTCCCTTTAAAAGCGCCAAATCTCAAATTAATTATCTTAAGAAGAGTTGTCTTGAATTAAAATACCACATCAATTTAATTAACTTTAAATTAATTAGTTGGTTTTTTTTTATACACTCATCACTGCAGAAGAAGTGGTACTGTACCATGCGCAACAGATTTGGTAAAATGCTTACAAAGGAGCCCACTACTCTGCAACTCAAAAGTTGGAAAGGGCTGGACCTGGGTTCACTTATAAAAGTTCATCCATTCCTCTTTTCCTTTTGAAAAATAAAAAAATTGTGCCCAGGCATATCCTTCTCAAGCTTCTTCTAAGGGCTACACCATTATTGGCGTGGGTCTAATGTGTCATTTTATTAACTAGTGTTTGACCCATATACTTGAATAAGACGGAATAGGATATTGAAGTATTATTATGTGTTTGGTACATTAACAAAGTGAGACGAAACATAACATGATATAAAATGAAGAGAATTTATTAAATTTAATATCTTTTTATTTAAACAATTTTTTTTTTAAAAAAAGTATATATTTGTCTTGAAAATTTATGTAATAGAAACATATTCAACATAAATTATATTTACTAATTATTTTTAAAATTATATTTAATGATTATATTACTTACAATAAATTTGTATTTAATAAAATATAAATATTTTTATAAAATATTAATATTAAAACTAATCAATTTTAAAATTTTTACATAATTATAATCATTAAAATAAAAATAATTTAATTTAATTTTTTATGTTTTACTAAGTAGAATAGAATAGTAATATATGTATTATACATAATATATATGTTTTTTTATTTATTTTAACTGATATTAAACTCTAAATAAAACATATGGTCATGTTCTCTTTTACTGTCATCCTGTTCGTTTTTATTCCATCTCATTATATTTCATTTTATTATGTTCTGTTTAGCTATTAAACGCAGCCTTATTTATTATTATTATTGCCACTTTGGAAGTGATTCTCAATTGATTGTGAAACTAAGATATACTAGCAATTATGATGAATGTCGAATGTTGATGATTGTGTTGTATGGTAGTGGTAGCTTAACAAAAATTTCGGATAAGTACATGCATGATTGGTAGGAACAATATATTTTTATTATAGTATAATGCATGCATGAATTCAATTTTTATGTTTTGATAATTAATAATGTATATGCATGTTTTAATGTGAGAGCTGGAGCGGTGGCAGTGGCAGTGGCAGCCAGAGGAAAATCAATCTTGAAAGGTGGAGATACTGAATGTTGCCACGTAAGTGATCTCTATCATCATCATCCATACCATACCCTTTTGTTTTTAAAACAACAAATTATATATATGTCTTATGTTATGTCATTATACCATGAATAAATTAAAATAATCTCTGCAACGTGACCTTCATTATTTTCTCTCTCTCACCTTCATTTTATGAGTTTTATATTTATAATAATATAAATACTTTGTTTCTTAAGAAATTAACAAAATTTTAGAAAACAACCCAACCTAGCATTTGCATATTTTGAGGGAAAAACAAGTTTGTAATTGGTGGAAGCTAATAGAAGTGTTACGTTCATGAATTAGGTTAGTGCCCAATCAATATGATATAAAAAATAGAGATTGGATTGTTTCAACAATTTTTTTTTTAAAAACGAGTGATACTTTATGATTAACACTGAACGAACGTAACTAGGACTATTCACGCTATTGGAGTGCTGATGAAGTGCTGACATAAACATGTTGTCATATTCGAACCACCACTTGAATTGGATTTTAATTCTTCGTTTTTTTCTCATCACTAAATTTTAATGTTTGGTTAATAAATATTATTTCGGATCTAAATATAAATAAAATAATCTAATTTACATATTTTTTTTAAGAGCTAATTTATATATATTAAAAAAGATAAAATTATACTTTTAATTATATATTTTATATTATTTTTTTATTCAATTAAGTTTTTTATCTTTTATTTTCATTCAACTTAGTTTTGTCATAAAAACTAAAAAAAATGTCTAATGGTGTTTAAAAAGCACACATATCACAACATCACAACATGAGTAGTCCCTTTTTTTTATTTACAAAAAAATTATACTATTGAGAATTGAACTCTGTATCATACACTTACACACACATGTTCTTATGAGCTGTATTAACCTTATAAGACAATATGAGTAGTTTAATAATAAAATAATAATAATAATCTATTTTCTATATTAAAATTTGGTTTTTTATTTTAAAATATTAAAAAAATGTTAATCTTCTTCCTCCCAACCACTTCACCTCCAACCCCAACCTCTCCATCACAAACCACACAAAAAGATTCTTGCATGATAAATGAAAAATAATAAAACTTTATATGTATAATTTTGAGTTTGTAAAATTTATACAATTTAAGTTTTTTATGTTATTAGAAGTTACTTTTTTTCTTTTTTCTTTTTTTAACAAAAATAATAAAATAATAGAGTTACACAAGTTGTATAAGTTTTGGGTTGTACCCTCAAACATTGTTGAATAGAAAATATTTACGGTATAATGTAGCTAAAATGCAAAAATAAAAAAAAAATAGATAAAAGAGAGAATTGCAATGAGATTTCGTATCTGTCTCAGGCATAGAGCCAAGAGATGCCATTGAAGCAGTTGATAACGTGAAAGGTTTTTAAGTGAATAAAGGGTATTTTAAGGCTGATAGCCGAAGACTAATTCTCTCGAGGCGTAGAGATCACCGAAGTAGGCATTGCCTTTCCCAATAAAACCTTCTCTATACGCACCGTCAGGATTCGAACCCATGTCAGGATGCTTAAAGGACTCAAACATAAAAGGTTAATTGCATCTTTTGTTTATAGTTGGTTCAACACATAGATATTTTTATTTAAAATTAATAAGAGCTCGTTTGTTTTGGTCAAAATTGTTTTTGATTAAAAGTAAAGTATTTATTTCTATTAAATGATTTTAATTTTAATTTTATGTATTAATAATTTTAATTATTAATATTTATTTTATTTTGTATGTTTCTACTTTTTATTTTGTTGATGAAATCTAAACTAGGGAGACTCTTAAATCTTAATCATAACTTTAAATGATTTTTTTATGCTAATCTGATAGTGATCAAATAATTCTTAAATAAAAATATTTTATTAAAAAATATAATATTTAATGTTATGAATATATTTTTAATGTGATTTTCAATATAAATTTTTTTACTTATAAATTACTTAATCATTATTATTGAAGCAATGGATAACAAAATTATCGTTTAAATAATATTTTAAAGAAAAATTAAATACTAACTTTAATTTGTTTTATGATACAGGTCCTAATCATCTTTTACACAATTAAAGATAAAAGGTTAATATATATGAAGTTTAGAAAAGTCTATTATACTTCTACAAGTTTATCTTTGATTAAATGTAAAGTCTATTATTTCTTTTAGTAATAGTTTACTCTAATAAAAACAGGAATAAAATTGTCTATCTATAAAATATAACAAGAGTAAAATTTTAAAAAATTAATAAATGCATCTAATATTTTGAGTAAGTTATAATATATAACATGGATTTTAATTTTTTTATGTTAATACTTATATTGTTATAGTAATAAAATGAGAGAAAATACACTATATCTTGTTTGGTTGAGAGAAAAAAAAATGAATAATGATGTAATTTATTTTGTTTGATTTAAAATAACTAGAAAAAATATTGACTTATAAAAAAATTAAAAATTTCTTTCTTTTATATATATATATATATATATATATATATATATATATATATTGTTTCTTTTATTTCTACTTTTTTCTATTCAATCAAATAAGGTGTATGACTAAACGTGTGATACATGTCAGCATGGAGGGCATTATGTTCTACAAACTATTTGTCCTTTTCATCATAAAGCATAGTATATCTGATTTATTTTATACTATTACCATTTTTTTTCCTTACTAATTTAACTTTCTACCTCCCGACTACAAGTTAAAGTTAGTGTATGTTTGTTTTGGCATTTAAATGTTTAGTTTAAAATTATGTTCAGATTGGTTATAATATTAGTATTCAGTTAGAAATTTGAATCTATTCAAACGTATTAAATATGAAAGTAATTTTTTATAATTTTTGAATATGAATTTACGTACAGTTTTGATTCAAGTTTAATATAAACTTAATTTTTAAACGTTAATCCAAACACACATTTAATTATGTCAAGTGTTCCGTCCATTTCTAGCTTTCGGAATGACAATACAAATCTCTTGGACATTGAAAAAGCTTTAGTATCATTGTTAATAATGTAAAGGCCACATTTTTATTTTCTTTTCCCAAAGGCTACAAAAAAATAATTAATAAAGTTTGATTAGGTTTTCTCTGATGGCCATGTATCTTAAAAGGGTAGCATAATCTATGTCTTGGAACTCTTAATCCCTCATCGTTCTTCATTTTAAAGTGTTGAAACTCATTTCTTTATTTCTAATTGAGCTGTAAATAATGTTTTAGTATATTATTTAAGCATGGCTATGAGATCTTGAGTTCTAATATTTCTGACGTAGAAAATATAATAAAGTAGCTATTTTTTTATAAAAAAAAATAATTAAGTAGTAGGCATGCGCATACTATCAACTAGAAATCCTAAACAGAAATCATAACATGAATAATCCTATCTAATTATTTTATTTTGTTCTGTTTGTTTGTTCTATTGGATTTCTTTTTTTTTTTTTTGACCAATATGTTTATAGGTGTCTCAAAGTGTATGACATGCATTAGAAACCGTGACATTTTGGGGAGAACTTTTTCCCTGATAAGATTCTCTGTCCCAAAGATACAAAGGATTAAGAAATTAATTAATTAATCCATCATATGATATATAATACTGTATATTTGGGCAAATAATTAATTAATATTAAATCTTCAGGGGGACAAGAATCTTCTAGTATGACATTAAGAATTGTTTAGCACTGTCTGTAAGGATTGATACTGAGATATAGTTAATTAATTAATTAGTGAAGGAGAGAATCCAATACAAAGATGTTTATATAATCATTATAATGTTGATATGTTATGAGTATATTACATATGCTTATAACGTGAAGTGAATAATACTTGTGTATATATATATCCTGCAGGGGTCACAGCATACTGAATTTTAAAATTATAACAATGGCTCAATTAAGATATGAATAAAATCATTCAACTAACCTGATTGCTTCAAATGACACTCTTGCCACTCATTAGCCAGGATAAAAGGCATAACCCTTTTCTAATTAATATTTATATTTTATTTAAAACAATGTTAAAAGAAGCCTTAAATTGACAACCCACAACACCCCCCCCCCCCAAAAAAAAAAACAAAACAAAACACACTCAAGACATTGAATATTGGAAACTTTTTGTTTACAATATCTCTGAATATCTTCCTTATTGTGAGTAGTGACTTCTTACAGCTTCAAAAGTTGGCCTTAACAAATGATAAAAGATCCCTAAATCTTTAAATATAAACATTAGAGTAACATACCAGTTTAGTCATCAAAATTGATATAATCAGTTAACTTGATTCTTAGCATTAATTATAAAACATCGGCAAGTCTTATTATACCATTTCATGGTTATTATAGTACAAGGTCATTTAGCACGATAAGCATAAGAGAAAAGCCTTATATATTGGTCCCTTGAAAGATTATAGCATTTTCAATTTAAACTTCATAAGATTGGTGTCATTAAATTACCCCAAAATTACAACATCTTCAATTTAGAGAACTTTATTTTTTTTCTGGCAAACTAAACAGGTGACATGTTTTTTAAGGATGAATTTGGTGGCAAAGGGATTCATTTGGTAAAATGTTCTTTAGAGAACTGTTTTATGAAGGTCCAGTTAAAAGTGTTGTATGTGGGAGAAGAGTAAACTTTGATGCCGTGTGTCTTCACCAATGGAAAAAGAACTGCAAGTGATTTGGCAATGGTCTAGCAAACTTTCACTGCAACCTTAGATAATGAGTGAAAAATAGTGTGAACAAATATTGAAAGTTTAAGAAAAATACACCAAATTGGATATCATTTATGTAACTCATTAGCAATGTAAAACTGCTGACTACTAGAATGTCTACACTGACATGATATCCAATAGTATGCATCTATCATATATACCAACAAATAAACATATAATTACCAACCAGTTTTATGGGTTACAACAATGTCACATTCATAATATGTCTTCAACTATATATCAAGTAACTGTAACAACACTTATTTACCTAAGCCTATTGGTTCCTACACTCTTACTCCCAAACAAAGTCATTACTCTCATCATACGAGAATTTATACAAGAAAAAAAAACCTAATTCATCAAAGCAATGAAAGTTCTTCTTAAGCGAAAATCTGTACAGCCATGCATCCCACCGTCGTGTTCATTATATAGCTTGCATTCTTGCAGCTTTATTTACACATACATCAAACTGACGAAGTCTTGGATATATACACATGTACTGAAGGATGTCTAAAGGTCCACACACAAGCAGGAAATGACAGAGCCTGCTCGGCGTTTGGTTCGCTGGCTAACCTTCCACTTCTCAACAAGGACTTTTTTTATGTTGGGGCAGCTAGAAACCACGGTGGCCACTCCAGCTGAAGTTATACCAGAGCAATAAACCATGTGGCATGCCTCCAGCATGGTGCAACTTTTCACAAGATGGGCTAAACCAACATCTGTTATTTGACGGCAGTGTGAGAGTAATATTTCTCTAAGCAATGGACAGTGTTCTCCCAACTCAGCCATAGCCATATCACCTAAACTCTGCAATTGTACGGAGCAACGTATTGAGAAGGAGAAACAAAGTAATAAAAGTACAACTTCAATAGGATACACCAATACAGTTTGCAAGTAGAGCACTTGAGATTCTTGTATCAAAACTTTTATATACATATGCACAAAAACTCGAGCTCATTCATAGAGACAGTGCATGGACATTACATGAGGCAGGTAGTTTAGTAAGCTGTTTATGCAGAGCATTAGTGCATCACTCAAGTGAAGCAATCTTGCTCCCTTCAGAGAACAGCCATGTTAAATATACATGGTTTGTAAAAACTAGAACTGAATCAAGAAAGCACAGGAAATTCTTGAAAAGGTGCAAGTAAAATGCAGATAATAAGGGACGAAGACAAAGTAAAGAAACTACATTGCTTTGGGTATAGAGAGACACGGATACACACCTGCAGTACACTTACATCCAAATAGCAAAGTTGAGGGCAGCCTCTTGCAATGGCTATCACCCCAGCGTCTCCAATTTGGTGGCAACCACTAACGTTCAGATAATGAAGGGAACAGCCCTCAGCTATAGCAATAAGAGCCGCATCCCCCACCCTAGCAATTTAACAAAGAGGTTAAAATATACATCACATCAACAGTAACACTTCACAAGATTTTCGGATGAAATCTAGATGTTGCAGATCAATTCAAAAACTACATAAAAAAATGTGTAATACAAATTTTCTAGCATGATATTAATAATAGAGAGAATAGAATGCCAATAACTGAGGATTTACAACAACAACAATATTAATACTAAAAAATGTGTAAGGTTTTACCTATCACAAAATCGAATGCTAAGATCAGTCAGCATCTTACAGTGCTCACCAACAGCAATCATACCCCTGTTCCCAATCTAATACAGAGGAAAGAAAGCAAGAAACATAAGGAGGACGGGCAAAAAAGTATAAATCTCTATTGTAAAACATAAAATTCTAATAAAAAAAAGTTTTCTTGCTTCACATTGGGTATATAATAAACATTCATTTCCAAGTATCACATTCATCTCAATTTTTTTATTTTTTATTTTTTGACATTCCTACTTTCATTTAGGAGAATCAAGACAGCACTGAACTCTTTGAAATGTGAATACTTTAGCTGTATCACAGCGTAAAGCGACCAAGAGTTGACAACAAGTAGTGAATACTGAGTAAAACAAGGCAACACTTTATTTTAGTAATCAAAGTAACAAGGCCTAGAATGTTACCTAAAGAGGGCGGAGAGAGCACGGGACAAGAAAAACAGTTAGCTTGCATAATTAGATATAATATTGTCTTGTAATTAAAAAACATGTTGACAATTATACAAATTTTTAAAAGCTACAGAAGTCCCAAAGAATAAGGACATCCAGTTATAGGTTAGGATTTATTGAATCATCTATGAAACAAAGAAGTCTATCCTTTCTCTAGAGCAACCAGATATTTGTTGGATAAAAATCCAAGGAAAATGAATGTAAATATTCATTCAATAAACAAGATACCTTGACAAAGCACTGCAAATAGAAGAATTAAAGCGAAAAAAAATCCTGTTTTTTTTTTAATTGGGACAGAGTACGGAGACAATAGATAGCTACTTAGTTAGTAGGGAATTGGGATATCTCGGCAGACAGGACTAGAAAAAAATCCACGTTAAAAAAAACATTTTAAAGAATTGGTTGACAGAATTAATTACGTTTGGAAGAACAGAGTTTCGTGTTTTAAATATTTTATCCAAAAGCAAGTTTGCAACATTGAGTTTTATTTGGATTTTGTTGGCAAAATTGTTTTTGAAAGTGAAATCAACCACTAGAGTATGAAACGATGAATTGTTTAGAAATATTTTAGGGATATATTTGTAGAACCATGTGTAATGGGTGCACCAAAATGACTCAAACTCTATTCTCCTAAGGTAAAAGGTGCAGAATGCAATTTGAAAGTGAGCTACCCAAAAAAAGAAAGAAGTATTTGAAGCCAAAAATCAAATTATACATACAGAATGAGTGAATGACATTTGCACACAGAATGACAGAAAGCTAAAGAGGCAAGCAGACACAGTACGTCAGTACCTCATAACAGCGACGGATATGAAGTTTCTTTAAATTCCTGCAGCCACTAGCTATACCGCACATGGCTTCATCTCCAATGCTCGAGCAATCTACCAAGTGGAGAGCCTGCAAGAATTTGCATCCCTGTCCAACCTGAAGAAGCCCAGCATCACCAATTCTTTGGCAGTAAAGCAATGCTAACTCAGAGAGATTTCTGTACAATAGAAAGATGAGGTTTGTAACTTAGTATCATCAATAAAAGAAACATGGAAATATTCCAAATTTCGAAACTTCTGTCATCAAATGTTATGTCAATATTGTCAGGTAGTATTCAAATATAGACTACAGCATGGATAAGTGTCTATCAGAATTAGGCATTTCTTCAAAAGATAAAACCAACAGGTGTTCAAAGTTCAAACAAGATTAATAAGATCGGTGATATGATGCCCGGAGTTCACATGAGATACATAACTAACATACGCAATATCGCCCAGGTCAGAACAAATTTTTATTATGATTAGCATGCTAATGAAACAATATTGACATGTCATTCAAATTTACAAACCATGTGTTTCAAACAGTATCTGCATGTTTGTTTTTTATTTTCAAAGTTCCTAAATGTGGTTTGTAAGAAGGAGAAATATTCTCCTTCAAGCAAAATTACCCTAGACAGTATGACAGAAATACTACTGTGGTATATATTGGTTTACTACCAAGAGAGTCTGTAAGAAGCACCAACTGGGCCCACAGAAAAAGATATTATAAGCAGTTTCCTGTCTCCATATTCTTTGCATCAAAGCACGCCTGTTAGCAGAACCAATAGGGCAGGCATATAGCATTGTCAATAGTAGCAATCTCTACGGTTCAGATCGTGTTTGGAAGAGGCAGACACATTTCATGAATATATGCACTATGGTGAATGTATTATTTAGCAATGTCTTCGCACCTTATACGGGTAATACATCAATCAACTTTTAAGAATGCCTGTATAGCAAAATAGTTGGATATTAATATGTTCTGTTATATTCTCACACACACACACACACAATATATTGCATGCAAGGAAAAGCTGGATATCTTAAGATTATTAAACGTAAATGTTATCACACTTGTCAGATACAGAGAGACAATAGCCTTAAAATAAACCTCTTTATGTTGCCTCCTCCTAAAACAGTGATCCAATTCCATATGCTGATTCTTTCTTCAAATGTGGAGTTTGTTGCATACATGATTCAGTCATGCATCTATAACATTTTTACATACACACAATTCAGCTAAGAAAAAGAAACATACTGGCAAGATTTTCCAACGAATTCTAGTCCCAAAGTTCCAATGTTGTGGCACCCATTGACTTCAAGATGAGTAAGTTCCTTACAGCCAGTAGCAATTGCTTCCAAACCCTTGTCACTTAGGAAATAGCAATCACTTAAAGTCAAGTTCTTTAACTTTTTACATCCATTCCCAATAGCACACAAACCCCTGAATGTAAGACATTATTAAAAGGAAAAATGTCACTAACTTAAACCTAAAAAACTGAAAGACTCATCTGCAAAATGCAAACTAATAAATAGAATCAAGATAAAGATTCCACTCAGTGCCCACATGTACACCCAAAAAATTGCAGATTACACCCCTTTATCATATAAAAGGATTTTTCTTTTCCAAATAAATTAGCAACTAAGTTTCACCACACTAGATGGGAATGGCACTATTCTCTACCAAAAAACAGCATTAAAAAGATGATCAGGAAAATATAATTGCTCAAACAGCTCTTTTAAATTGATTAACCCTACAAATAGTTGATCAAGCAATAAAACTAAATGAATTTGCAACTTGTGCTAAACCCATGCATCTTATAATATCTTATAATATATCAAATACATCAATAAGGTTTAGCATTGTTATTTTCTGTGAATTCAATCATAGTCAAATGAAGTAAATCCTGAAAAAGTAATCATGAGAAAACAGCTCACTTGTCAGTAAATCTCTGAAAGCTATATAGAGCCAATAACTCCAGAGACAAACAACTAGCACCTACAGCTTTCAAAGCATCATCTGTAAGGTTAATGCATTGCAGCTTTAAAACTTTCAAACGTGGACATCTTTCAGCCACAGCAAGCACCCCTTTATTATGGATGAACTCAGAGTCCAACGACAAGGTCTCAAGGGAGCTACAGTGCAAACCTACAGCTTCCATTGATACGTCAGTTATTCTGGCACATGCTGCTACACCAAGAGACTTTAATGATTTTCCCACGCCTAAGGCTAATTCAACCAAACCCGTATCAGTCAAGCCTTCACAGAAACGGAGATTCAAATCTTCAAGTTTCTTGCAGCACTGTCCAACAGCAGCGAGCCCTTGATCTCCAACATAACAACCCTAAAGGAAAATCTCATTAATTATAACAACAACTATGCATCATTTATGCCATTTAACTCGTAGTGTCATAGACAATACTCAATAAACATCGATAGAGAAGCAAGGCAGAGGATGCATTGATGGGAAAAACAGATGTTGGTGTCCAAAGTTCTAATTCTTCAAAAAACATGATCAAGGAATCTGATCAACTAGTTGTTCAATAGAAACGAAAACTGCTGAAGTGATGAAGGGCTCTCTTAAGCTGGGGAGGGGAGGGGAAGGGAGTAAGTTTACTTGTTTGGTTCAAAAATAATAGGAGGGGAGGGGAGGGGAGTTTTTACACATAAAATCCCCTCCTTCCCCTCCAACCAAACACAAAAACACTACTTCCCCTCCCCTCCCCATTTGAACCAAACACACAACAAACAATTTTATTTTCCCTCCCCTCCCCTCCATTGAACCAAACAGACCCAAGAGTTAAGATATTACAGAACAGAAGCTTAACTTCTATTTCAAAGCTCTTACTGTCTTACATACTTCAGCTACACCATGAAACTTGTTCTTACAAAGAAGTAGTCAGTATATTTTTAATTAAAAAGCAACTTTATTAATGTGATTTCACCATATGGCTGAACAGGCCTTGTTCCAAGTAAAAAGAATTAGCGTAAAGAAGCAAAGTAGCAAAATAAAGGGCACCATCAACAGCTTCGAAAATAGTACACACGGAGCAAAACGATTGCAACCGCAAATGGACATCGAAACAGCTGACAAGAGAGAGAGAGAGAGAGAAATACCTGCAAGTCCAAGGCTTTCAATGAAGTGCATTTGCGAGCAAGTGATGTTAATCCATCACTCGTGACGTTAGAACACCAAATTAACCTCAGCTTCTCAAGCTTGGGAAAGCCCTGTGCGAGAGCATCCAACCCTGCATCGGACAAACAGAGCAAATCGAAATCGCTCTCTTCAGACAAGCAATGCAACTTCAGCAAGTAATCGTCGCCGGTACGAGGTCTCCCCTGCTCAAATCGAGTGAAAACGGAATTGAAAAGGGTATAAGGAAAAAAAAATGGAGGAATCAAGTTTTAAATGAAGTGAGGGTTATGGACAGACGAGGTGAGGTGGAAGGGGACGGGAGAGGCGCTCGTCGATGTGGACGTTGGTGACGTTGGAGAAGCGGGAGGCGAGGAGGTTGACGATGAGGTCGGGGGAGGCGGTGGCGCCGATTCGGATGGACAGTCGGGTGAGACGTTCAAGGCGGAGCCACCGCTTGCATACGAGGGAGCAGGCGTCGCGGCTCGATTTAGAGTTCAGTCGCCGGAAAATCTCGACGATTAGCTCGTCGGGAAGTGAGGTGTTGATCCAATCGTGGCCTCGCATCGCATCGAATCCAATCGCTTCGCTTCCTTCAAACTCCGATTCCAGATTTCAAAGATCCACTTCCGTAGTTCCGTTGCTTACCTTCTTTCCTCTTTTGTATCCATATTTGGGATATTAGGCATAGGAAATACTAGATTAATTTTATTTTGATTGGGATTGGGATATTTGTTTAAATAATTATTGGGCGTTAAATATATAATTATATATTTTCGCTTTGTCTTGTTGGTGATTTTTTCTTCTTGGTGTTTGCTTTTATTTTCCTATAAAATATTAATTTTTATTATTATTATTATTTATAAAAAAAATACATTAATTGATGATTAAACTTGAATTCTCATCCATGTACGTCCCATGTGTCCACCCACTATGTTAAATAACTGAAAAATATTAGTTTTCATTTGAAGCATTAAAATATGAAAACATTCATTCCGGCTAATTAGATTTATTCTCTTTATTTTTTTTCATTTGTTTCCTTAAGAAAAAATTGTTATTATTTATTTGTATTTTTTTTTATTTACCTTTTTAACATTAATTGAATTATTATTAATTTTATTATTATGTTCAATGGAGATAATAATTATATTACTTAAAAAATTGAGATAATAATTATTAATTCACTATTAATTCAATAAAAAAAAAGAAAGACGGGATAATATAAAAAATTTAAAAGTTCTTTTGATGAAAAAATAATTATTATATTCTTTTTAATATGGATATCATAATGTAGCTTTTTCAAATGAAAATTAAGGAAAATAAATATTGAATATAAAATAGTGTATTCATAAATTTTAAGTTTAATTGCAATTTTGATCTCCCTTGTTTATATTTTGAGTGGTTTTAGTCACCCGAATTTCAAATGAGCAATTTTGGTCCCTTTTGTTTTAAAACGAGCGATTTTGGACCATACACTAGTTTTTTTTTTTTCAAATTAGCCACAATCTTTAGCAAATTTAGTGATAATTTTTTTCCAAATCAATGACGGATGGATCAAAATATTTACAGATAGAAATTTTTATAACAAATATTAATTTAGTAACAATTTTCCTTTAAATTAGCGAAAAATTTCAAATCGTTTATTTAAAAACAATTAGGAGAAAATTGAAACTAATTAATAGTTTTTGAGAATATATTCTTTCAGTTAATGATTTTAGTCCATCTTGACACTAAATTGGTTAAAAATCATGACTAATTTGAAAGAAGAACTAATGAATAGACTAAAATCAACTATTTTTGAAACAAAGAGGACAAAAATCGCTCATTTAAAACTCGAGAAACTAAAATCACCCAAAATAAAAATAAGGAAACCAAAATTACAATTAAACCTAAATTTTACATTTTACTTTACAAAACATGATATCCAGACATAGAACAAATTGCACACACTAGTGATTTATTGCTTTACCTACCTCTATATTTATAATCATACATAACACCACTTTATTGTATCATTCTAGCTAATTTTAACTTTCTTATACTTACAAGAGGTTTTTATATAATTGAAGCTGCAATTAGGATACTGTTTGTTTTGTTCATGTAATTTAGGCAGTGAGTACATAGAGATATACGTGTTTAGATATTTCAATTGCTGTATTTTTTTATGAACTAACAAAAATTAAGATATTATTTATCTATGGTTTTTTTTATTTAGTATCTATTTTATCTCCTAAATTTTTTAATTATATAATGAATTCTAATATAAGTTGAAAATTTTAGCAAAAATCAATATGCTTATTAGCATATTTCTAAATGAAATAATTTTCTCAAACATTTTTATACTCGTGCATTACACAGATTGCACGTACTAGTTTTTTATTATAGATAGTTTATCTCTAAGTGTAATTAACTGGTCAAGAGCTTGTAACTCAAATTGCACAAGGAAAAACTCTTGAAGTTTGAGGGGGGTTCAATTCCAAATGGAAAGATTTAAAAGTAGATTTAAAAGTAATGTAGTGTGAGAGTGTGTGTGTTTGACTGATAAAAAAAATGTAAATAACTGAATAAGAATAAGAATGGAGGGAGTATATTAACTATCAATATCTTAGTTAAGGGTGATTTTAGAGTTGTATGAAATTGGACAAAAGGCTAAGTGGGACTTAGGCCTACTTTATTGCAAGTGTTGTCTTGAGTTAGAAAGCTTAAGTTAAATTTTGTGTACATCAACTATAATTTGTTGTTGCCAACAATAACAATTAAACTAAATGTGTGTTTAGTTTTTATACCGATAAAATTAGATTTACGTTGAATTATTTGTTTTTAATAAATTATTATTATTTTTTATCATTTAAGATATTTTTTTTAAAGATAATTAATATGTATTTGAATTGACGTCAGATCACGTCAAATAGACAAATCATTTAATTTGTATCAAAATTTAAATTGGATTATACATTATTATCATATATATTATATATATTATTATATAAAGATAAAGATAAAAGTCAATCGAGTTATTTTAACAAAATTCAAACATAATTATTTTTATGATAGTAGTATAACCCAATAATTTTAAATAAACCCTAAGTAGTTTGTTTTGAGTTTTGACTTTTGATCAAAATAAAACTATGGAATAATTTGGGCAAATATACATAAAAAAAACATTTTAGTCACATGCCCATTTGCTTTGCTAACACTAAACTAACTTCCATACATTTTCTTTCGCAGTTCTAAGACATTCCCATTTGATTTGATTTCCTTGCATGCAATTGCTTAAAGACGAGGTTATGTTGGAACGCAAAAAGAATTTCCTGATAAATTAAATCAATTTTTTTTTTCTTCTAAAATCAGGTCCTAAATTACAGTTTAATTTTTTTTTGGGTACAAGTACGTTTTATTACAATGTGTAATGTAATGTAATGTATAATAAAAATAATAAATAATTTAGTTTTGGTTGCGAAAAGGAAAAAAGGAAAATAACCCTCACACATCTACGATGTTTTCTCTGTGATGATCGGGGGTTGATTATGGTTGACGATGATGGTTCATGAATCGTAATCATGACGAATAATTGAAATCCAAAAGAGAAAATTCAAAAAGAAGAAGAAGCACTCAATCAGCAGCAGCATTTTCTTTTCCATTCCAATTCCCAACATCAATTGGGGAAGAAAGAGAGAGAGAGGCGATCATCAATTCATCATCTTCATCATCATCATGTCGTTCTCATTCTTTAAGGTTTCGAGGCCGAAAACGCATCAGGAGGTAGCGAAGACCACCAAGGAGAGTCTCATGGCCCTCGATACCAAAACCGTTGCTGAAGTTAAAGCCCTCGAGAAGGTAAGCTTCTTCTTCAACTACTTACCCCAATGTCCGAATGGCTTTCATTCTTATTCGTAATGCTTTATCTGTGTCTTCGTTATTTACTCTTCATTCGTGGCTATGTCTTAAAATTCTCGTTACGTGTGGTGAAAATTGTTAAATTAGATGGATGATTTTACCTGAAAACTAATCATTTGTATGTCTAGCTTAATGTTTTGAGTAGTTTTGCTCCAGAGACAATTATGATGGAATTATACTTTACACAAGAAATTCCAACTTGAAGCGATCAGCTTTCTCAAGTGCTTTACATTTTCCCCAAATGGAGGAGTGTCTACTCTGATTTTAACTGATGAAAGCTTCCTCATGAAAATTGGGTGGTTTTCTCCTTCTGTGTTTTTGATACGTAATTCTCTCTGTATACAAGGTCTTTTCTGTATCCAAATGGGTTACGCTGTCAGTAAATAATATCTTTCAATTTTGTGAAACGAAAATACTAATTTAAAACTATTTATAGTGTAAAAGAAGCTACCTAGCATTAAGTTCGTGACTTAAAGGATCTATGACAGCATTTTATTTGGTTGATCTGTGGTAATGGAACATAGGGCGGTTGCGAAGTATGAACTAGCTGATTTGACACTCCTTTAAGTTATATAGCTTGGAGCCATGGACAAAACAAACAAGATTAATCTTAAAAGTGAAAAACAGGCTTTCTTATCTCACTCTAGGATTTATGGAACTCTTTCAAGTCAGATTAGTCATATAAGAGCATTAAGTCAGACTAGTCACTCTCTCAATGTTTCTTTCCTCTTAGGCTTGTGTTTGATTGTTATCATTTTGTTGTAGACATTTAAGTTGGCGAGAAGCAAAATGAAGAAAGAATATGCTCCAAGGATGTGAAGTCTGTCTTTCGCTTGTTATTACTCCATTGGTTATTTGATGTTGATGCTTTTCATGCTTTATTGTAGGCTTTAGAGGAAGTTGAAAAGAATTTTGTAACAATGAGAACCATGCTTTCTGGAGACGGAGAGTCAGAGCCAAATTTGGATCAGGTTTCACAGCTAGTGGAGGAAATCTGCAAGGAGGACGTCCTTACTCTTCTAATTCACAAGCTGCCTATACTTGGATGGGAAGTAAGATTCTCATTGATATCAAGCACTACCAAGTGAAGTTGACTGACTTAACTGGTCACTCATCATTGATGTGTGAATTACTGAATTTTGATACAGGCAAGAAAGGATTTAGTCCACTGTTGGTCCATATTACTGAAACAAAAAGTTAACTCCAATTATTGCTGTGTAGAATACATCGAGCAACACATTGAGTTACTGGACTTTCTTGTTGTATGGTAAGTTTTTTACTGCATCACCCTTTTTTCTGCACCTACTTTGAAAATTTCCCCTTCCCTCAGCCCTCTTTCAATGGCAGATCTTTACCTGTCCTAGTTGTATCCAAGTTGGAAGACTGAAACTGATGTCTATGCCTTATTGAAGACATGAGACATTTTTTTTTGGTGTCTTGTGTATCCTTATAACTGGTGTGGTCTTGGAAAAAAATGGTGAACAATTAAACTTGGAAATTTGTTTAGTTATGTGAAACTGATATCACAATGATGAAGCTACACTGTCATGTTGCTTATACCATAAAGTTGTTTCTCCAATTTTTGAAGACTCGATGGGCAGTTCATTCAGAGAACATTATGTATATTATAGGTCTAGTATGTATATTTAATGCTTGATGGTATAATGAGTTGCTTTTATATTGAAAATTGGATGACCTTTTTGTTGCTTTTGCTGTCTACTGTTGTATATGGTTTTTATATTTTTTTTGGAAGTATTAAACTATTAGTTAACAAAACACTGCAGTTAATTTAATTTTAAGTTGTTACCTTAATTAATGTATTTCTTCTGTCAAAGCACTAATTTATTACATTTCCCCTAGATTTGGAGTAATAGTGAACCTGATTGGCCTTACATGTGAAATTGGGGTTTAAACTAAGTTTTATTTTTATTTGAAGGTTGGTTCAAAAATACCTGTTGGAATCTGACAATCACAATCATATGCTGAATGTTGATTCTCCATTCTTTTTTGAAAGAGTTGATTGGATGCTTTTTGGAGTTCATGATAAAAATCATGGGGAAATAAGGGATTTAGGCAAAAGCAGACAGAACCTACTTCTGTTTTTTGGATTATTTATTTTTCCTTTCTATCATATAATTGACTAAATTACTCTGAGAATATTTCCAAAATGAGCATAACATGCTCTGGGTATTTTGTCCCCTTTCCATTAATAGTTCATTTTCCTTATATCAAATGAAAACAATTTCACTTTCAACTTCGTAAATTGGTTATTGCAAAATCAATAATTGCAAAGGTGATTTTTCTAAAATCAGGCATCTTACAGCAACCCGAATCACATTTAGTTTCACTGTCTATCTAAGTAAAGAATTGTGTTGTTATATGTGATCAATGTTCTTAAAAAGTGAAACTTTAAATAGTTGCTCAAAACATGTCTCTATTTGTTTCCAAGCAGTTATGATAACAAAGAAATTGCCTTGAGCTGTGGCATAATGTTGCGGGAATGCATCAAATTTCCATCACTTGCAAAGTAAGATAGTTTGGTTATCATTTTTTTATGTTTTTCCTACCTACCTGTTGTTTTCCATCTTTATGTTCAGTTTTAGATAGATCCTTCCAAGATTTTGATGTATACTTTTGTAATGGAATTGGAAACTGCTTTAGTTTATGCATTAGGGGGGCTGATAAAATTGGATTAAATAAGAGATTCTTTTATATTTATATATGTAGTAATATATATATATATATATATATATATTGTGTTGTAAAGATAAATATGGTGCATAGCTGCATATATTTTGGCATATCTGCAATTCTCGGATGAGCTTCTCCTAATAGTCTGCATTCTAGGCTCCAGCATCACTGTGGCATTATATTTTGCCATTTCATTTGCAATTCCCTATTTAGATTATGGTCTTAAGAAGATTTTAACATTGGAATACTTTCTTGAAGATGAGCTTGAGGATAATGGAAATCATTTGTTAGCTAAGTAGAGAGTTTTAAATTATTTTAGAAATAGAAATTAACAGATTATTCATTATTATCACTAAGCATTTTGGAACTGGTGCTTGTCAAGCAATGTATATGAAATAATGAAAGGAAAGTCAGCTACGCTTTATTAACAACTTCTTTTGGGTGTTCTTCAGATACATTTTGGAATCTGCAAGCTTTGTGTTGTTCTTTAAATTTGTAGAGTTGCCCAACTTTGATGTTGCGTCTGATGCATTTTCTACCTTCAAGGTCAGATCTGCATTATGTTTTTCATTGTAGAGTTCCACATACCCCTTCTCCATACATCTTATGGATATGCTTTGCAGGATCTTCTTACTAAACATGGAAACATTGTCTCTGACTTTTTGACAGCTCACTACGATGAGGTATGCTTTCTCCTTTGCATATTATCTGATTTAAAGTTTTTAACATATCAAAACAGCACAGAATGCTGCTTGAGAAAAACCTAATATTTTTTTTGTCACATTTTCTCTCTCTTTTTTTGGTTACAAGAAAAAACTTATATATGTTAATTTGAATATTTATATCCAGGAAAACAAATCTCTTCGTGAATAATTTAACCATCTAAGTAACTGTTCTTTATGAGATTATTAAGTGCTGCTCTTACCTTCTTTGAACATGTGTATGGTGCATACTGCTGCAAACTGAATGATTGAGGTGGTCTCATCTCCCATATTATACTCTAGTATTTCACTATTTCTTATAATACTTTTTGTTTGCAGTTCTTTGATCTATATGAAAAACTCCTGACCTCTCCTAATTATGTCACAAGAAGGCAGTCTTTGAAGGTTTGTTATGGAAACAGTTTTCAATGTTATTCCTGATAATCTTTTTTATTTATGGGTTTTTAACAATTAAATTTGTATGATTTTAGCTTCTCTCGGATTTTCTCTTGGAATCTCCTAATTCTCAGATAATGAAGCGGTACATCTTAGAAGTTCGTTACCTGAAAGTTATGATGACATTGTTGAGGGTATAACTCCTGTTAATCCTGTATCATTCTGTGATATTCCCTTTGACTAATGAACATGCTCACATGATGCTCAATTATTTAATTTGTTTACTTGTTATTCTATTCCTGTTAACATTTTCCTTTTTCCTGTGAAGCATATAGCTTGGTTTCTATGTTAGCTCTAATCTGCATATAAAGTGAATATTTCTTAATCTTTTCTCCTAGCTCTGTTATACTGTTTGTGTATTATATCACCACATGAACAGGCAATTACATTTACATGTTATTTCCTAAGTTTTTTTTTTGTCTACTAGAGAAGTACTGACTACTGTCTGAGCACATGCTCCCCGTGAGAAAAGTGGATTAAATATAGTTGTTCATTTAATGGCACAGATAATCAGAAGAAACGATTGCGGCAGGCTTTTCGGTAAATGGTTTTAGTGAAATTTTGGCTTTTAGTAGAGCCAGATGTGTCAATTGATCCATGTAGCTGACTTTCCCTATCAGGATAAGGCTTAGTGGTAGTTGTTATTGTATTCTACCTGCTTGGCAAGCCAAACAGCCGATACTGTAGTCTTTAATGCAATGATGAGCACCTGCAGCTATAGTATACATAATTTCTCAAGTTTTCATACACCCAAAAAACATTGCTTTTGTTTTACCTAGTCTTTCTATCATTTGTTAACTGTACGTATTTATTTGTTATATACAGGATTCAAGTAAAAACATTCAGCTATCAGCTTTCCACATTTTCAAGGTAAATTTTCCTATTCATGCTTTGAAGTTTTAATAATGAGCCAATCCTTATGGGTGTGTAAAAGAATATGAACCAGACTATGCTTGCTAATCAAATGTAAATGGTCTTATTAGAAACCCTTCATTTTAAAGTTTTGCATCCTTAGAGAATTGAAGAAGTCTTGCTCTTGCATTCATCATGTTTGCATTCATGAATTTTAGTCAATGGCAGGTTAAATTATGAATTTTTAACTTCAAAATCTAATGTATGTATGGAAAGGGTGAGAAAAAAAAGGGTGCTTGTTGGGCTCATGCTTACTGGACAAGTGTTGAGAAAGGGTGAAAATATGATAGATTTCCAGCTCTAAGTCAATAGTCCTACTTGGTTTTCTGAGTCAGAGACTGATTTTGATCACACCTTATTTACTCCATAATAGCAACCATATAATAAAGTATCATCTATTCAATATTTGAGGTAGAATAAATAGCCTTTACCTGGTACATGCAGAAAGTTCCTGAATGCTATTCTATGCATTTCTTTCAATATATTAATTGCTGGACTTCCTAAAGTTTTTTATTTCAAAGGTTTTTCATTTTTTTTTTTCTCAGAAAAAATACAACTTAACATTTTGCGGTGGAGACAATCATCTTTATTTTTGTTTTACCTTTTTGACATGTTTATCTAGGTTTTCGTTGCAAATCCTAATAAGCCTCGAGAAGTAAAGATTATTTTGGCAAAGAACAAGGAGAAGCTGCTAGAATTGCTTCATAATCTGTCTCCGGGAAAAGGTTGTTATTATGATTTCAGTAATGGATTGGTCTGGTTTGAAACCTACAATTCATAATATTGTTTTGACTTTCCATTTTCTATTTCTGAACAATTGAATTAAAAAAAAAATCCTTTAACTCTTACACGTTTTCAGGTTCAGAAGATGAGCAATTTGAGGAGGAAAAGGAGTTTATCATGAAGGAAATTGAAAGACTATCGGTCTAAGTTACTCATTCTACAGCAGCCGTTTGATTTTGTAACAGGTTCTTTGATGGTATCCAAAGCTAATCTGATGTAACAATTTCATGTTGCTGTTTGTGAGCAGCTAGTGTGTTGGAAGGTCCATGAGTTTTTATGTGGACAGGACACCAAATATATATATATGTGTTTGTAATACAAACTGAATTATAAATATCAACAAAGAACTTGGTCTGATATTGATATAGTAACTAGGTGAAAGTGCCATTGATGGATTGTATTTGCTGCTGTTGGGTTCACATCTTTCACATACATTTTTGAGTTGTCTGCTCCTCCAGTGGAACTGATAAGTATCAAGTAGACCAATTTAGCAATTTGGTTTTTTTAAGACAGTTTAATAATCCTTCTTTCGCTGCTATTTCCGTTTCTTTTTATAAAAAAAAACACATCATGTTTGATTAATGGATTAAGTGTTCCTTCTTCATCTCTTTGTGCCTGACAATTTTATTTGCACTATTTGATGTTTGATGAGGTAGATGGCATTTGTGCGGTTGATGTCCTAATCTTTGGACGATGTTTGTTTTATTCCATGGCTTGTAAATGTGGGGATGTCACGACAAACAATTCTACAAAATTTCTTTTTTCATTTTGTTTTGGGTTCTATCATGTCGTTGTTCACATTTGACACGCGACACTTCAAGTAGACAAAAAAAAGACTTAGGGTGTGTTTTTTTTATTGGCAAATACTTACGTGTCTACTACACATCTTAAACTAAACTATTTCCCTATTTTCCTCTGTCAAAGTTCGAATTTTGGACCTCTTATAACTTAGTACATGACCATTTGAGCTAAAGTTTTGAATTGGATTTTCTTTTAACGTATATTAGATAGTTGTCCTTTTGATTATTTTTTAACAAAAATAAAAAAAATTCTCTTTCAATTAAAAATTAGACATTGTTTAAAAAAAGCTTTAAAATCATTTTTTACAGCTTAAAATTATCTTAAAAATCACTTATGACAACAAATATATTTAAACAAAATCCGATTATATTTCAGACAATCAATTTTTTTCACAGTTTATTTTTATAATTAATCACAACTGATCCAAATACCGTTTGTCTTCTCGTTATCCAATGGTGCGCCTCTGCTTGCCATATATATGCTACGTAGTTTTTTTTGTTAAGCGTGTTACACAAATTTGCTTATAAAAAAAGATTTTTGAATATATTAAATAACAAAGGCAAATAATATTAGTATCTTATTATTTAAAAAGTTAAATGTAATAAAAATGTGTTGGTAAATATTGTTTTTTAATACCCGAGATAGAATAATGTATATTTATTGTTATTTTTCTAATTCTAATTACTTTAATAAGTGTCTTAAGGATATTGTTTAGCAAAACCTAAAAATAAAATACCAAGAGATAACATTGATGTGTTCAATTTAGTAATTTAAATATTTTAATAATGAGGTGTGGTATGATAATAACTCGTCTTGTCCCTTGACCATATGTGTGGAGATTCGATTTCCTACTAGTAGGAATGAAGCGACATTTCATTGTCATCTAATGATTATTTTGTGTGAGCTCAACCTTGAAATGGGATTTAGTTTGGTGGTGGATACCACAGTAAATTTAAAGATATTTGGTTAGTTCTAAAAAGATTAGAAATTTCAAAAGAATTGGCAATATGTTTCTAAACATTAATTTGTTGAACGTTTCAATTTTTTTGGATTAAAATGGTACCAGTACAATCTCATTTTGGTCCTTTAAATTTTTATTTTTATTATTTTAGTTATAAAAAAATTGATAGCATAACTTAGTGTTCATTTACCTCTTCCGTAAATGAGAATACCAATTTAGTGACATTTTCAATTTTTTGTGGGCTAAAATAATAATAAAAATTTTTATTTACGGTTACTCTCACTTTCAACAAAAAAAAAAAAAAAGGATGAAATAGACCTCTATTATTTTTACTCTATATTACAATTAAATAACATATTATTTAAAGGAGATAAAATTATTTTTTTTATAATATATTACTCACTTAATTTTGATAGATACAATGTTAAAAAAAAGAAGAACAATAAGATGTTAGTCGAAGTGGTCCTGGTTTCAACTCTAGAAAGTAATAAAAACAAAGGTTCAAACCTCAAAGATACACATGTCAGGAGGGTTATGGCTAAAAAAGAACGCTCAAAGTTCCGAAATTTTAGATAGACTGAGTGTCTGTTACTTTATTCCTCCCAATAAATATATTTCTCGAGATCCAGACTTATTTAAATATTACATAAAAAAATGTTATTTCTTTTTTATTTTTTATTTTTTTTTCAATTTATTTAAGATTCTCATTCTTTACTTGATTATTTTATGAGCACATCATAAAATGATTGGAGCGATATCGATTATTTAGTGGGATGATTTTATTTTTTTTAAAAGAAAAGATTGAGTGACATGCTCAGCAATTACAATCATAATTAAAGAACATATTATTTTAAGGAGATAAAATAAATGTTTTTGTATAACAATTAAAGAGAATAAAATTAAGAGTTTATTTTTAAAAAAATATATTACTCTCTTAATTTTGATAGATACAATGTTTTCTTTTGGTACATCGAGAAAATATAGATACAGTGTTTACTTTTACTTTATCCCTTCTTTCAACAAAAAAATAAAACTTTATCTCTCAATAAATATATTTTTCAATCAGACTTATTTAAATATTGCGTAAATAAAATATTAAATATTTTATATTTTTTTCAATTTATTTAAGATTCTTTACTTGATTTTTTTATGAGCAAATCATAAAATAATATGAGTGATATTGATTATTTAATGGAATGATTTTATTGTTTTCAAAAGAAAAACAGCACAGCTTAAAAAAGTGCAGCATAAAAGCCAAATCGGAAGCATAAAGAACCCTAATCTCCAACTGCGAAATCGAAACCCATTCCTCTTCTCCTCTTCTTTTTCAGTTGCAGCGTGTTATGGACTTCTTCAACAAATTCTTAGCTGACAAATCTGGCTCCAACAGCACAAATCCTGATGCTAATACCACCAACATATCCCGTACAGGTGGTAATTCATCATCTAAGGAAGACTTGGAGCGAATGAAACTGTTTGAATCATGGGCTTCTCAACACAGCAAGGTGTACCAAACCAATGACGAAAAAATGCTTAGGTTTGAGTGCTTCAATAATAACCTAAAATCGATAACTGAGGAGAACAATGAACTCAAAGAATCCATTAAACAGGGTACATCTCCAAGTTGAGTTATCTTATGGATGTTACTTACGGAAAATGCTACGGCTGCTACAACCACGCCAATTGCGTATGTATTCTTTTACACATTTTTTTTTCTTTCAAAACCCTAAAACTTCAATTCAATAGCTGGTGTTGATTTGTTGGTTGCATACACCAATTTGTTTGCTGGGCACACCCAAAAATTAGCGCGCGCGTGTATGTGTATGAGTATTCATATTCTCTGGTCTATATTGATAGGAATCCATACTTGCATAAGTTTTATCTCTGTACCAATTGTAGTGTGTTTGAAGAAATGAACATGGGCTGAGGCTTTTATATATTAATTAGTAGTTAATAAAGGTTATTAGAGTTTTTCTGTTAGCTTAGCCTTCTAACTAACTGCAAACAGAATTTCTTTATATCTGATCATATTATGCACTTGTTTCAGGACACAAAATGAACGGACAAAGACCTACTGATAGACTAAAATTGCGAAAAGGGATGGGGTGATGATGAGAATCAAGAGAGGCGGCTTTTGAAGATTGCAATTAATAATGGGTCATGTATGCCATAATTTATTAGAATTTTATATGTTTAAATTAGAGAGTATAATATATAATATATTTTAATTAGGATAAGAATCAATTAAGATTATGAGAAATAATATTCATAAATGTTAAATTTTAATTTTGGCTATTGATGAGTTTAAATTAAAATAATTTTCGAGGTTTAATTCACTCTCGTGATCTCTATGTATTTCGAAATTTTTAACCCTTAGATCTTATTTGTGGCGGTTGTTTTTATCCGTGTTAGGGTCGGTCCAATAGTAAAGCGACCTAAGCTTTCGTTTTAGACCCAAAAATATTTTTTTGTTTATTATAGTTTTTTTAGATACAAATAGTAAAGGAAAAAAGTTCGTGACTCCTAGTTAGATGGTTTCCCTAATTCCTTTCATACCTGGTGCCCCAGGTTCGAATCTCTGTGCCATCACTTTTTCAAAAATACTTGTTTATTTTTTGTTTTTTTTCAGACTTTTCAAAATTAAAATTAATAAAGTCTTATCTAATATCAACAATAATTTAATAAGTGATTTTGCATGACAAAAATCTCAAAATAAATTATAATAAAGTTAAAAATTATTATTATTATTATTATTATTATTATTATTATTATATTAAGAAAAGACCTCGTTTAAGAATTCGCTTTAAGCCTTTGAATTTGTTAGGTCGGCCTCGATCCGTGTTATCAAATACGGGCTATAGCGGCCGCGAAGCTTTATAGTGTAGCTGGTTTGGGAGGTTCCAAAAGTGCGAAAAAGAATGGGGTGATGATATTATACACTTGTTTCAGGACACATTTGTTCATTAATTTATATTTTTTATATTAATAAAAGAGTTTTATTTTTTTTAGGGAATAAATTAATTTATTTTTTATATTACTAAAAACTTTCTCTTGTACATAAGAGCTACAATATAAATAAGAAAGTGAAGGAAAAAATTAATAACATCCAAAATACACGTAATATAAAATATAATGTGTTTAATTAATAACTTCTAAAATATAAACTTATAATAATATCAAAGAAAATATAAAAAAAATATAAACTTCTAATGTATACATTAACCAAAAGAAAATAGTTACTTCTAAATTATAAGTCTACAATAAGTACATAAATGAAGTGAAAAAATAATTAAAATAGGTAATAATATTTAAAAATTCTAAACTAAATTTTAAATATATCTTTATGGCGCATCTAATAATCATCTTAAAATTCTTCTCTACTAATGCATTCTCATTATCCTCCTCGCAAAAGACATTCTTTGAGTACCTTGAAACTCCCAAAAAAACTTTTCAAATTGTGGATTATGAGAAAATTTTATAATCAACTCAATTTCCTCTTCCTCAGTTAATTCCAATTTCTTAACCTCTTGAACCAAATCTCTTTTTGAAGGATCAGGAATTTTATCCGCTACTTTTGCAAAATCAGTTGTCACCGCATCCATTTTGCTATTAAAACTCTCAATAAATGTAGAGGCTATTTGAACAAGTCATTGACGTTTTGGAGGTGGTTCAGCAGAAGCATGTTCATTCCTAGTTGAAGTATTCCCACCAGAACTAGGTGAGTTATCATGTTGTTGTGTCCAGTCATCATCATCAGCTTGATTCTCACCATTTTCCACGGCATCTGCAGCAATTTCAGCCCTCTGCCCATTTGCACGATCCTTGCCAAAAATTCCTTGTAGCCTTTCAAATTCTTTGAATTCTTTATTAACATGGTTCCCAACTTTAGGATGCTTCTGCAAGTGATAGAAAGAAAAAAAAAATTATCCAATGAATGAAAGCGGCAATAAAAATTATTATGGTATACAAGCTAGTAAGTTACATACCTCTAAATACTCAGATAGGACTTGATCGCTATCAACTGTGACACATTTTCTTGTGTCATCCCATCCAAACCCACTAGTGTTCATCATATCAACAACTTCATTAAGCTTTGTTGTCCACCTTTTCATCTTGTTGACAACTTGCTTGACAGTTATAACAGTACCGGATTTGAATGTCCCATTTTCTTGCTTTTGCCCAGCCACTACCATCTCCTCTAATATGGTGAGCATAGTTTCCTCCTCATGTTCATTCCAGTTACGTCTTGATCTTGGGTTCTCTCTAGGTTGTACGCCATTGTTCTCTCCTTCGGTTGCCATTACAAAAAACTACAACCTAAAATGCTACACCAATAAATATATGATTTCACAATAAAACAACCACATAAATTATAGCTTTTAAATATCAATAAATTTTTAAAAAATAATGAAATCATTACTTTTAAGAAGAGTAACAACCTTAACAACATATAAGATCCAAATTGTAAAAATAAAATTAAATAAATATTTACATTCAAAGAATAAGCATATTTGTTCATTAATACAATGATAAAATAAAATTCAAAACTATAACAATTCAAAATACATAAAATAGTAACATTGGACTGAACTATTTATTCTCTAACTCCTACGTCTATCATTCCATTCTACGAACATTTCTTGTGCAAGTTATCTCTCATTTGAGTCCATTTATTGCTAGGTTCAACAGTCCCAAGTACATTGATGGACTCCTCGCCTACAGGTACCTCATCTTCTGCAAGTGGAGTGAACTCTTCTGGATCCAATGCCATATTCATGCGTATAAAGTTATGTAATAACCAACAAGCAAGGATAAAATGATGGGCTTCTTAATATAGCCCATCGTTTCTTTAGAAGGCCAAAACATCTCTCTATTACATTCCTTGCTCGAGCATGTCTATAGTTGAATAACTCTTCAGGATTTTGAGGTGCTCGCCGGCCAGTGATCCACTCTTGCAAATGGTAACGCCTACCTCTATATGGGGCAAGAAAGCCTTCTCCGTTAGTGTAACCACCATCCACAAGATAATATGAACCTAAAGAGTATGTAAATTTTATATTCAAATATGAAATTATAAAGTATTATAATATTAATATTAACGTGAAAAATTTATTTTAAACATCCATACCAATTGGTACTTTCAAACCATTTTCTCTTATTATTGCATCACGCAATATCCTAGAGTCTGATGCTGATCCTTCCCATCCTGCTAGTACATATATAAATTTCATATCTCTTGTACAAACTCCTAAGACATTTGTTGCAAGTCCACCTTTCCTTGTTCGATATCATAGTCATTCCTTAAAATAAAATTAAAGAAAAAAAATCCAACAGCATACATGGCCAAAATATTGACATACATTCTCCATGAAAGAAGAAAAATCAAAATGTGTTCATGATCCATTAGATGACAGCTCGAACAATACAATAAAAGAACCTGGTAAACACAATCAAAGATAGAAGACCAATATACTAAGGTCAAAAAAATTGATAGAACATACTAAGTAGACAATTAAAACATCTGTAACCATTAATCTACAATCTAAAGTAGTTGGTAGCAGTAATCACAATTTCCTCTAGTCATGTACAACAAATGATTATGCTATGATTTGTTTTTTTTATCGGCAACAATATATATTACATTTTATTAAAGAGTACAAGAAGTACCATGTAAATTACACTATAACAGCCCTCTCACTACTAGTAGGCACCATGACAGCATCTACTTAACAGCAAGAATAAACCAAACACACTCAGCAAAATAAAAAGCAAACCAGGTATTGCTCAAAAAGAAATATAAAACTATCTGATAGAAAGCAGCATAAGCAAGCCCTCTCCAATCTCTACCCAAAACAAAAAAACACTAATAGCCAAGACCTCAAACATTGAAGTTGCTATAATAAAATCATGGAACACAACTAAATAACCCCCACCCAAATACTGCTCAGCCAACCACGGTAATAAGACAAAAGTCATAGACCGCAAAAAAAGGTGCACACTATGAGCAGTAGGACAACACCGCAAGTGGTCACCAACAATAGAGAATAAAAAATACCTCCAAAGAACCAAAAAATCAGCAGCGCAATGCATTAGTTGCTTGCCCAACAAATGAAATTTAAACTAGTTGTTAGACACCCCATACTAACTACATCTCATATGTTAACAGGTCCCTTCCCTTGTGTAATATACAATCATGGAATTAAATCTGCCCAAATAACACTAGTGATGCAGATCATGAATTATGGAACAAACTAAGATTTAAATGGAAGTGTATATATGGAAAATTTTATGAAATGTATAAATTCATCCATTCACGTCTGGGAATAATATAGATAATTTTAGTATATACTGCAATACTAGCCTCAGCAATTCAGAAGGCATCTTTTACTAAGAAAAATCAATCTGGTTGATACTTGAGTGTGAGTGATATTATTTCAGATGATATTAAATATTAATTATATATTATCGGTATAATCATAAACTAGTTCAGGTATTTACAACTGCTATGATTTGTTTCTAAACTAGAAAATAGGGGATAACTTTTTCAAAGATAATAATAATAATAATAATAATCTAGCAGATAACTCTTGCCCAATTTCACCGACTCATCTTATCTTCTGCTCACAATTTTCTTTTTATACCGCTCTCATAATTTGGAAACCAACCTATTTAAAATAGATATAACAAATAAATAAAGAAAAAAAATAAAAGGGGATCTAAATCCCTAATCTCCAATCACGATAAAAACAGAGAAGTTGCTATAGACAAGTAGGACGGCGCAAATTACCCATTCTGGTGATGGTGAAGAGGTTTGGGGAGAATAAGCTTTCTCATTATCTCCATTGAATTAGAGTGATGAAAACGAAACAGAATTGGAAACTATAATAACACAACTAAGGATCAAAGAAATTGGGGTGTTTGAACCCAAATAAAAGAAATTGAAAACAAGTTAGCATTGGATGCAAGATCAATCAAATGAATATTTTTTACATCTTGGGTGAAGTTCTGAGCTTGAACAACCTTCTTTTTTCCAGAAAATTTTCCCTCTTGATGTAGTTGGCGCCTTTTTTTTCCAGCCTTCTTTGTTCGCGCGAATAAACAGTTTTCCTCCACTTCTTGCGTATGAGCGTACAGGGGCCACAACAGCTACTAAAGTTGAGAAAATGGGAGGGTATTGTTGACTTTTCATAACTCTTGTGCTGAGAACAAAAGAGTTGTGCGGTGGTTTTCTAAGGGACAAAAAATAGAGGTTTTGTGCTGTGCTGTGTCCCCACTTTTGTGCTGTCCTATTTTTATTTTTTAAATCAAACAATGGACACATAATTTTATACTGTGCTATCCTTCAAAAATTTACAAATCAAACGGACCCAAAATGAATAAATAAAGACTTATGCTATGATAGACTAAAATTGCGAAAAGGAATGGGGGTGATGATGAGAATCAAGAGAGACAGCTTTTGAAGGTTGCAATCAATAATGGATCACGTAGGCTATAATTTATTACGATTTGATATGTTTAAATTAAAGTATAATATATTTTAATTAGTGTAAAAATCAATTATGATTATGAATAATAATATTCATAAATGCTAAATTTTAATTTTGCCTCGTGACGAGTTTAAATCTATATATCTATATATCATATTAAAGCTGAAATTATAATTAAACACCTTAACCGTATCCTTGCACTCTAATTCGTCACGCCAGCTTTTAAACCTATTTGGCAACTCTTGGTGCACAGCAACACACCCTTCATATTCAAATTGTTTAGCTTACTTATTGATTTCACCAAATTTGCACATTTTTTATAATCAATGTTATTCTTTCTCTATTAGTAAGCGTTTAAAACGATTTCCATCAATGCGGATTGCAGTTACAAATTTACAATAAGATCCACTGACAAGTTACATTTCTCCCATCACAGCCGATTCACTGCATATAATGAATCCTTCACATCCTCACAAATTTTCTTTCTCCAAAAAAATCACAGAATTAGGACTAATTGGTTTTCATTAATTTTCAACTTCACAAAACCCAAGCCTCCCAATACACAATATATGATTATACTTCTACACTTATACAACAATGCTTGCTACCCTTCTCACTGAGCCATGATTTGATAATTGAGATAATTTGAAAGTATCAATTTTTTCCTTTACAATTAATCGATCAATGGCTTGGTTTAAAAAATTTCACTAGATGTTTTATGTGACACAATATTGTAGCATGAGAACAGAACTGGTTTTTTTTTTCTTTGATCTGCAATGGTAGAAATTATATATATTTAATATAGCAGTAGAGGTGCTACAAGTACAAGTGTACAAGTATCCAAATCCAATCTTATGATTACAAACAACCCTGTATCCAAAGACAAAAGGAAAACGAAAGATACTCAAGCTAAAAGTAAGTTCTATTTCACATGTTCAAATTTATATCATTAGGAATCGGGATTGAAGTTTCAAAAATGCAAAGCTAACATTGTAATTTGTAACAAGAAATGGACTAAAAAGGGAAAGATATATAGGAGAGCAAGAAATGCATATTCCTGATAAATGCAAATTAAAATATTGGATGGTGAGGAACTTGGAAAGTGTAAAGTAACAAATACAATGAAAAATGAGGGTAAAATAGACCTCTATTATTTTTACTCTATATTACAATTAAAGAACATGTTATTTAAAGGAGATAAAATTAATTTTTTTGTATAACAATTAAAGAGAATAAAATTAAGATTTTTTTTTTAATATATTACTCTCTTAATTTTGATAGATACAGTTTTTACTGTTACTTTATCCCTCCCAATAAATATATTTCTCAAGATTCATACTTATTTAAATATTAAATAAATAAAATATTGAACATTTTTAATTTTTTTCAATTTATTTAAGAATCTTACTTGATTTTTTTAATGAGCAAATCATAAAATGATAGGAGTGATATTGGTTATTTAGTGGGATGATTTTATTTTTTTTAAAAGAAAAGATTGAGTGGCATGCTGAAGCTCAATAAAGAAAAACAGCACATACAGCTTATAAAATTGCAGCATAAAAGGCAAATGGGAAGCATAAAGAATCTAAAAATCCCTCTTCTTCTTCAGTTTGCAGCGTGTTATGGCCTCCATCAACAAAACCTTAGCAGAGGAAGATTTGGAGCATATGAGACTGTTTGAATTATGGGCTTCTCAACACGGGAAGGTGTATCAAACCAACGAAGAAAAAATGCTTAGGTTTGAGAGCTTCAAAATTAACCTAAAATTGATAACTGAGACTCAGCCAAACGAAGAAAGCAAAAAATTCATCAAAGAATCCATTAAAGAGGGTGACCTGCGCAAGTGCACGAACGGTTTTTTGGATCTCACTAACATATGTGGCTGCTGCCGCAAGGGTAAAACTGTATGTATCCTTTATTCACTTACACTTTTCTCCATTCTAATTCCAATAAATATGTTAATAAATATTTTTATTCAATTAATAACTCTTTTTATTATCCATAATAAGTTAATTGGTAACAACTAAAGAACTTATATTTAAAACGGAAGAAATACTATTTTTAAAAACACCATTTTAATTTAAGAAAAATTTACTTTTTTTTAGAAGTACAGATATATAGTTGCTTGTACCTTGAATTGGCCCGACTTCTAACTATCTGCAAATAGAATTTCTTACATATTTCTTATGTCTGATCATAATATGCACTCGTTCCAGGACACAAACCGAATGGACAAAGACCTATTGGCTAGGGATGGGAGTGATGAGTTCCCAGCGACTAAACTTGCGATACGGGATGGGAATGATGATGAGAATTAACAAAGACTTTTTGAAAATTGCAATCAATGATGGGTCATGTAGGCCATAATAATTTTTTAGGATTTGATATATTTTAATTACGGTAGAAATCAATTACGTTAATGGATAATAATAATATTCACAAATGTTAATATATATTTTAATTTTGTCTATTTAAGGCATTGTGAATGTAATTGATGACGAGTTTAAATTAAAATATTTTTTTTAGGTTTAATTTTCTCTTGTGGAGCTTGAACTCTTAGTCTTATATGTCTTATAAGGATTTTTTTATCTGGTGCACAGATTAAAAATGTCAGAATTAGAAACTTTATATAAGAAATGCTAAAATAATTAATGAAATTTATGTTTACCGTGCATAAATAAATTTTTTGATAAAAATTAAAAACTTTATATATATAGAAAATTACATAAAGAAGGTGAAGAGTTAGATGATGAATGTGAAATTAGGAAAAAGGGGATTAGAGTTTAGAATTGAAACGATCAAGGTGGAGTGAGAGAGAAGAGTGGAAGGTAGAAGAGGAGGGAGTAGTAGAGGTGAAAGGTAATGATGGTGGTAGAGGAAGAAAAAGATGGTGGAGGAAGAAGAAAAAATGACTTTGAGACCAAAAATAAAAAAAATATAACTTTTGTGGGAACTAAAAGCAAAAAAACATGAATTTGGAGCGATTAGAAGCAAAACAATATAAATGACATGACAAATTGACATGGCAGGATGACATGACTCATCGTTAATCATGTTAATAGTTAATGGTCAAAGTTAACAGCAAGAATTAAAAGACAAATATTTAAAAAAGTTTAGACTTTAAAAAAAAAAAGAAACTTTTCAAGGACGAAAACCCAAAATTAAATATTTGCGGGGAAGAAAAGTTTTTTAAGAATAAAAGTATGTTTAAGTCATAATTATAATTAAATCATGATTTTTTTAAACATTGGAAAGAGTGAAATCATGACTCTAAATTTAAATCATAAATTTCGAAGAAACAAAAAAGAATTTCCTAATAATTTAACATTGGCATCCATTATGTTCATGGAAATGATCATGTGGCAGTGGCATTGCCAATTTGCCATGTTAATGTATATCCACCCGCAAATTCCTCATGATCCATAAACCCTTTTTAGTTTCAGATAACACTCCGAAACGAACACAACACCGAACCTTGCCGACATGAACTTTTTCACGTCCGTCTTCTCCGACGAACCCGACCCGTCACCTCGCGGATCCGATCACTCTGATTCGGACGAGGATGCCGCCACCGACGCTGCTTGGAGCTTCGGAGGCCTGATCCAGACCCTCGCGTCCAAATCCGAGTCCGTCCTCGAAAACTACCGCCGCGATCTCGAGGAATTCGGCTCTGGCCTGAGGATAGAGACGGCGGTGATTCGTGAAGCCGCCTCGCGCGCCGTCAAGGACCTGCCGGCTTCGCTCGATGCTGGCGCGTCCGTGGCTCAGGAGTCGCTCGAGTCCGTTGGCCAAGCCATCGACGACATCGGCGTCACCGTTTGGAAATCAACGGCGCAGATTATCTCTCACGGTAGGGACTCTCTCATTGTCTCTGATTTCGATTCCGATTCATCCGATTTAAGCAATAACGATAACAAAAGTATTTTTGGTAAGAAACAATTGAGTAGTAGTAGTGGTCTGGGTTCGGATTTGAAACCGTATAGTAGGTTTGATGCGCTGGTGCGTGCTCTTCAGTGTGACGTCAAAACCTATTTGGAGGAACCTGAGGATTTGGAGAATTTTAATGAGTGGAAATTAGGGTTCGTTTTAGATGAAAAGGAGGAGGAGATTAAGAATTTGACTGAAGAGAATGGGGCTGTTGAGGAGATTCATGAAAAGGTTGTCCCCACTCTGACTGATCATGAGAGCTTTTGGAGCAGGTACTTTTATAAGCTGCAAAAGCTGAAGCAAGCCGAGGATGCTAGGGCTAAGCTCGTTAAGCGCGCAATATCTGGGGATGAAGAGGAGGAATTGAGCTGGGATTTCGATGATGACGATGATGATGGTTATGAACCCAAAGGTAACACCAGTGGGGTTTCAGTGCTGAAGGAGGAAAAAAATTCTGCTGAGGTTGCCACTGATGAAGGCAGTGTTGAGAATGTTCAGGTTGGGAACAGGAAGAAGGATTTGGAGATAGAAAATGATGTGCAGAATGTTGCTCCTGAATCTAAAACTGATGGTGATGACAAATCGGGGGAGGTGAGTTATGATGAGAATATGACATCTAATGTTCCTGAAACTGTAAGTGACACTGGGGATAAGTTGGATGACAAATATGAAGAGAACGAGGCATCTGAAGTGAAGACAGATAATAACAGTGAGTCGTGTAAAGATAGTGATATCTCGGTTGTTTCAAGCCAGCCTTCAATGCCAGGGGAAGAAGACATTGGCTGGGATGAAATTGAAGAAATCGAAAGCAACGATGAACATAAAGGGGATGCCATTGGGTCTGCAAGTAGGATTGATTTGCGCAAGAGGTTGAGTGTGGCGGACCAAGATGAGGATCTTAGTTGGGATATTGAAGATGATGATGAAGCTCTCAAATCTTGAGCAGATAGTGGATTCAGATCATTGGTGCTTTAATTTTTAAACAGAAATTGCTTATTAAGTATATAATTCTTTCCGTGTAACTTAAACAGTGTAAATAAATTCTGATTTTTACGTCTTATACAAGCTGAAGTGATAGGCTGAACACTGTTTGAAATTTGTAAGTTCATGTGTTCTTTTTGTCCTCAAGACTATGAGGAAGGTTCTTGCACCAAAATTAGTTGTATCTTTTTACAGGAAAGCATGTTCAGTGATTTGCAATTACATCATTATAGGGTTACAGTAATCATTTCATATGGTGTCACCTTATTACTGATATATCTGTTCCAGCATCGACACACCTGCTAATACTTGCATCGCATATCTGAGAACGTATATAGAGCTTCTTGGAGTCGTAGGCTGCTATTACTTGCATCGCATATCTGAGAACGTATATACAGTTTCTTGGAGTTAGGATATGTTTGGAAAATAAGTTTTTAACTTTTAGCTATGAAATTGGATGCCTTGTGAGATTATGGTCTTGAAATTGAGTCCTGATTTTTGTACTCACGTTTTTCTGTATTCAATGTATTCGTATGTTGAAAAAAGTGGTTATATTAGTTATTTTTTTATTACAGTGTTTTCTTAGATTTGGTGATAATACATGTAGAAATACGTGGTTATAACGTAAAAATATAATTCAACAAAACTTCTATGTAACCATGAATATAAAGTGAATACAAAAGAACTTATCCTACACATACCACCTACCACTATCCTACTAATAATATCATATATCATTTTCTATCATTTATCATAGTTCAATGAGTTATACATCTTATTTTAGGAAGAGTGAAGAAAAAGGATATTATGCCTCTAAAACAAAGAAGAAAAACAATTGATAACATATAATATAATGACAAACAGTGCAAATGTAAGTTACATCTAACTATTGGTTTCCTTAGTTTTTGCAAGCGTAAGAATCATAAAAATTAATCTAGCATTGTGATTTCTTCCGACAATACTATAAGCTGGTGGCAAAATTTTCAAAAACTGCAACTAAGCTTAGTGGACCTGAGCCTTACGCACATAAGCATGATTGTTCAAACTATTAAAGTTCAATCTAATTTATTCTATTTATTTTATATACTATACTCATACTCATACTCTTACATACCATAAGACAATTTATTATTAACGGTAGAGTTTGTAGCTCAATTTAAATAGTTTTAATTTTTTAAATTTGCAACACATTTTTTTAGGGATCACATACTATATAGACTTGAAGAATAGAGTGTTTTTTCGAAAAAATAAAAATACATTTTTTAAATTACTAAAATTATTTGTAGCTTTTTGAGGATAATGTATTATTTTCTTTGAAGTTTGTAGATCAATTTACATAATTTTTAATATTTTAAAATTGCAAGAGATTTTATTAAGAGATCATGTATTGCAAGAATTTTTTTGAAGATTGTGTTATATACACTTGAAGAGTAGAGTATTTTTCAAAATAAAAATAAAAACATGTTTTTGAAATTACCTAAATTATTTGTATCTTTTTGAAGACAATAAATTATTCACTTTGAAGTTTGTAACTTAATTTAAATAATTTTTTATATTTTTCAAATTGCAACGGATTTTTAGATATCATCTACTATACACTTGATGAATATGATATTTTTTGAAATAAAAATAAAAATATATTATTTAAATTATCTAAATTATTTTTTAAAAAATTAAAATAATGTATTATTCACTTTGAAATTTATAGCTTAATTTCCATTAATCACCACTCCATTTAAACATTAGAGTATAATCAATAAATATATAATAAATAAAAATATAAATGAATAGTTAAATTAGAACGATTTTACTTTCATAGTGATGAGTTAAAAAGGAACCGAGCGAGTAAGTGATTTGGGTAACCAGTTTGTATTATTAGAATGATATATGATATATACATGGCTTTGGCTAACAATTAAAATTGCGTTGTTCCTTAATTAATCTTTTGATATAATTTTCATTATTGGCCTTGTTTCCAATTCCCTGCTCTAATCTTTTACTCTTGAATTCATGTTCAATTTGGAGAATCCTTACTGCTATCTGCCTCCAGCTAATGATATGTGAAGTTCCTTTTTAATGTTCACATTACAACATCTGAATTTTCAGCCGTAGCTAATGCCATTGATCAATTCTCCCTCAATAACAAATTGGAAGATGTGGATTTGACGCGCAACAATAAATGAACTCAACTATTAAATGAACCTCTGCTCCAATCGGAAACGTTAATATACTAACTTCTGATGGGGTCGTAAAAAATCTTTGTACCACTAATTGTAAAATTAAGCAAAATGATATTTTTGATTCTTAACTCTTTGAACAGATTCATTTTGGTCTTTTAATTTTTTTTTGACTCATTTTGGTCCCTTAACTTCTATGTTTGGTTCATTTTGGTCCCTGTCGCAAGATTCTGAGTTGCACTCCTTCGATTACTCAACACCCTTCCAAATTTCTTTCTTCGGAGTCAAATTGAAGCACAAATCTAGCCAAATGCACACAGTTTCTCAAGTGGTAACATTTTGGATTCTCTCACACGTTACTCAACTTCAAGCTTGTGCATCTTTCATTCATCCACAAACGACGTCGTTCAAACTAACTAAGGCATCATCCATCAAGTTATCACGGAGTTAGCGCCACGTAGGAGCCATGTAAGACAGATCTGTTAACATCCTTGACGGATTTAACGTCAGGAACCAAAACGAACCAAACATAAAAAAAGAAAAAATTAAGGGACCAAAGTGAATTTGTGCAAAGAATTAAGGGACCAAAAATATCATTTTACCGTAAAATTATTATGAATTTGTTAACATTAATGACTAATTTCTTAACAAAGAATTATAACTTTTTTTCTTTGTTTTATAGATACGGCATTTTTAGTAATGAACACGTTCTTTTCAATATTATTTTTAAGCAATACGATAATTTGATTTTTAAATGAAGTCCGTGTTAGTTAAAATGTTAACCCGCATAATAATAATGAATAAAGAATTTACTTAAAAAGAATATAGATTCTCATAATTTTTCTCTTAGTGCTATTATTGACCACGTAATTTTTGGATTTTTCACTTCAAAAGGAGTAACTATGCATAATCCACGGCACACGCCCTCCATTTATGCATAATCTATCAAGATCTAAAGCCTATTTGGCATGACAGTGAACTGGTGATGACTGACGATGAGTGATGACAATTGCAAAGAAATGTAACTGCAACTGTGAACGGAGTTCTAGAAATTAGACAGGCAACATTGCTACAAGCATTCACAACACGAGTATACTGCCTCCGTTTAGAACCTGATTCCATATTGCAAGTTTTGATTTCTCAAACTGAATACCAGATCCAAATATCAAATATAGGCTGAATTATCTATATTGAAATAAAAAATATACTGGTCCAATTACTCAATCCATTTTTTTTCAGGTTCATAGATGGACCCTTTACACCATTGAAGATCTTCACGTAATCATGTATGATTAACTAGTTTAGATTTAATGGCAGATGCATGCATGCTGCAAACAGACCAATTCTATATAAAACACACTCTTTACCGAGAGACAGCTGATCTCAAATAAAGCAACCAGAAAAAATAGAAGAACTATTCTCATTGGAGATTCATAAGACACATTGATACAATTTTATGTTATTAATTTTCCATGTAAACAAATCACAGTTTGCCATTCCAATGCTTACTACGGCATTATAAAGATGCAACAAAGAACTCAATGTTTTTACATCACATAGGACAACTAGTTGTTTGCCTCCCTCAGCACCCTCAAGATGGAAAGGAACAGGTTCAGAATGTCAAGATAAAGGGTGACGGAGGCCCCAATGTATTCATCGTAAGTGAAGCGCTTAATCAGATTGTCAGTGTCATAGACAATATAGCCAGAGAAAACCATAGCGCCAATTCCACCATAGATAGCATGAGCTGTTGGCCCTAGAGGGAAGAACATCTACAAAAAAGAACAAGTAGTTTTAAGCAAGAGGAAAGTTGAAAGCACCCAACACACACATATATAGAGAGATAAGGTATGTTTGACAACGCTGGCAGATAAACTAGCCAAAAGCTAGAAGATTAAAACTGATGAGTTAAATGACTGAATTGAAATTGTCTGTTCAAACTAGCTAACAGCGTAGTCATCTTCAAATTTTCAAAACGAGTATAAGGTGTGTTCATTTTTTTTTTATAAGCAATTGAAAATATATTAAAAGTAAGAGTACGAGATGTACCCTAAGTAATTACAACAAGTTCTTAATGCAACAAACAACCCATTGGGATAAGGTGTGTGTTCATTTAACTTCTTTATTTTTTCGAGTTGAAGTTCACAAAAAAAAAAAATTTGAACCATATGCAAGTTATTATAATTTGACTTAATTGCACCATAATAGCTTTAAATTCAAGCCAAAAATAATAAAACCTAATAACTTCTATAATTAGGGTTTTCCTATCCATTAACCTCAGCATTTATGAGAGAATGCAATGGAGATGTATTTGCAGCATTACTTTCCCATAAAAAATTTCCCCTTTTAGTCTCTTAACCATTGCCCTTACCCTTAAGGCAGGATAGCAAAACCTGTATAATTATCATAAAATAAGAGAGGAAAGGTTATAACCTGCATCATGCTAGTGAGGAAGAGGGTAAAGAGGCAGGTGAACAATATTGGACCAAGGAAGCTGAAATCCTTGCCCTTCTTGGATGCCCAGAAGGTATAGGCAGTAAGAGAGGTAACCACACCAGAGGTCAAAATCAATGCCTCAAGAACAATTTTCCCTGGAACCATTCCATCAAGATACATTCAGATCAATAGCAAACAGAAATTTATAGATGCATAAATCAGAGAGCAGAAAGATAGTTGATATACTGACCTTCGGTGTTAGCACAGACAACTCCAACGGTGGAGCTAATAGATACAGTGAACAGGGCGAGGAAGATGTAGTTATGTGGATGCCTTTGCTGGTACTTGAGCAACGGGATCAAGACTACGATGCATTAAACCCCAATTATCACCATCCAAACAACAACAACAACAATAATAATAAGGCTTAATTATAATTTTGGTTTCCAGCACGACCAATGTGCGATTCCCTGATTTTCTTTTATGCACTTTCAGTCTCTTATTCTCTTTAAGTTCAATTTTGATTCTTTGTTCAGCAATTCACCAAAATTCTAACAGATAATGATGAGAGATAACCTATTTTATATATATATATTTTAAAGAATCTGTTAGAATTCGAGAAAAATTGAATTAAGTAGACCATAAGCAACTGAAAAATACCGGAGATTGAAATCGTGTTCAAAAGCGCAATTGATTTGATCCTAATAATAACATATACAAATTAGGTTAAAAAGGGGGAAGGAAAGAGGCTTACAAATGAAAGGGAGGAAGCAGAGGAAGAGGAGAAGACCGGGACTGCCCTTGAGGAGATCGTTGATGGGAGTGTAGAAAACGGTGATGACGGAAACAAGGGTGGTGAGGACGATCTGAGCGGAGAGGATGCCGTAGACCTTGCGGATGAAACCCCATCGGAGCTGGTTCTCTCCGGCGGACAGACCAGGGTAGAGGGTCTCCCCAGCCTCGAGATCGAAATCTCCTCCCTTCACCTTGGTGTATCCTTGACTTTGAGATTGTTGCTCAAACATCTTTTCTCTCACTTTCTCTTTTACCTTCGTTCTTCCTTCTAGTAATCTGATTCTGGTCTTCTGGTTCTTCTCTTTTACGATCCAAATTCACGCGTATATGAACTGACGCCAACAAAATCTGATTGGTTTTTGCTATCTTTAAACAGCGTTCACTTGTGTATTGTCACAGGCACACGTCGGATTACGATGAGCATAGTGTCATGGTCTGTTTGACATAGGGATGAAAAAAAACCCGGACCGTGGGTATCCTCCGAGGGAACTACTCGCGATAGGTTTGTGTTAGGGTTTCATGCGGGTATCTGCGAATTTGGTAAATAGATTTTTGTAAAATCTGTAAATAATGAGTGTGGGTACGGTAGTATCACGGATATCTGCACCCATCAAATATAAATAAAATTACAAAAATATTTTTATATATCTATAGTGGCTATTGAAATTTATTTTAAATTGCATGAATTAATTTGAAGTTTATTATAATTTAGATGAGTTTTATTTTTTTAATTATACCGATTTTAAGCTATATAATTTTTTTATTAAATTTTTAACCTCAAAATTTAAGTTTTTACTATGTTTTCTAATTTTTCTGTTATTTTTTTCGGATTCGCAGGTATAGATACCCGTGGATATCCACAGATATTTATTAGAATCCGCAAGTATTTCTTTAACGGATATCCGACAATTTTTTGTGGGTATGAGTTAGACGGGTTTTCGCGGGTGCGGGTTGCGGGTAACTACTACCCGCACCCATCCGCACCCGTTGCCATTCCTAGTTTGACATAATAAGATAAAGATGGATAACAAAGTTGGATAAGAGTTGAATAATTTCTATCTCATCTCTATCTTTATCATATCCAATGTTTAGTGCTTATCAGATAACACACTACTAATGTTATTATATTATAATAATATTATATTAATTATAAAAAAATAAAATCTTAACATTTTAATTACATCCATTTTTTTAAAATTTTCAACTTTCATATTAAAAATTAAAAATTGATATCACATATAATATCAATGAAGGAAATAAATCAAACTTTCCTTGAATATTCACGATAATAATATTTTTACTATAAAAAATTACATAATAATTAATATAATGTCTATAAATTATATCATACCAAAAAAATAATATTTTAACTCTCTAGACTATTGCTAATGTCCAAACAAAATTCTTGATATTCGATTTTTTCATAATTTTTTTTAAAAAAATATTATTTTTAAATTTTCTCAATCTATTTTTTGTTGAAATAGAAAAAAAATTGCTTATCATATTATGTTTGTTCCTATCCCGATTCTTCCCTCGAGTAAAATTTGAACTGCGGAGCATAATACAATAAGTTGACAACATAAGCTTATCATATCTGGTTGGCTCACCAAACTACATATTATAATAAGATAAGATATGTTATCCTATCATGTTCAACTTCTATAGTTTGATGAGTCAATATGATATGATAAGCTTATGTTGTTAGCTTATCCTATCTTGCTTCACAGTTTGCTATGTTTGGTAAAACTAGCTTATAGCTTATGATTTATAATTTATAGCTTATAGCTTATGACTTGTGACTTATAATTGAGTATATGTGTTTGGTAAAATTAGCTTATTAGTTAGCTTATATTTATTAATGACTTAAAATGATAAGTAATAATTACATATAATAAATTTTTTGATAAAATAAACATATAATAAATGACTAGAGGATAAAATAAAAAAGAATTATTAAAAGCTACTTTTCATAAACTATAAGCTACTTGAAGTAGCTTGTCATAAGCTAGCTTATGAAAGCTAACTTATAGCTTATAAAAGCTATAAGTTTGTTGTCATCAAACACCTTCACTTGATAATAAGTTACAAGGTATAAGTTATAAACTCCTAAATAAGCTAGTGTTATTAAACACACTCTAAATTTTATCCTGAGATAAGAGTTAGGATAGCAACGGGTAAGATAGGATAAAGAATTTTTTCTCTTTCACCTTCACTTACGATATTTATTCTTAACATAACTTTTGCCTTTTTAAGTTTTAAATAAAGAAATTTTAAAAATAAAAAATAGAAAAAAAACATATTGAGAAATTTTCAAAAACATATTTTTTGAAAAGAAAAATTTATGAAAAAATAAAATATCAAGAGTTTTGTTTTTGACGGTAGCAATATTTTAGAGAGTTAAAATATATCTTTTGTGGTATGATATAGTATATGAACATTATATTAATTATTTTGTAACTTTTTATAGTACAAATATTATGATCATGAATATTCAAAGGAAGTTTGATTTACTTCCTTTGTTGATATTATATATGATATCAATTTTTAATTTTTAATGTGAAAATTGAAAATAAAAAAGTTAAATGTAATTAAAATAGTAAGATTTTATATTTTTATAATTAATATGATATTTTTTATAATATAATTTAACTAAAATATAGATATAATAATATATATGCTATTAAGTGTGTTATCTGATAAGCACTAAATATTAGATATGATAGGGATAAGATAGAGCTTATCTAAATCTTATCGTATCATGTTCTTATTCACCGTGTCCACCAAAGAGACCTATAATGTACCTTTAATTTTTGAGTGAAGGGTCACATGAGTTCTTCACTTTTTGAGATTTGTTCACATTGGTTCTTAATTTTTGTTTTGTGTTTTTTTAGTATTTGACGTTAGTTTAGTGTTAATATCGTTAGCGAAAGTCTAACGTGGCACGTAAAATAACACATAAAACACGAAAAATATCGTTATTTTATTGTTGAGATGACATATAATTCAAAACATCGTCATTTTTTTTGTCTGTGATGCACTTCAAAAGCATTTTTCTTTCTGCAAAATTTAAAATTAAATTTTTTCTTTTGCGATGTACGATGTCGTTTTCAACGAAAAAAGAGTTTTTTTAACCTACAAAATAAAGATGACATAGTTTTGATTGCCCAACGTGACATTTAATGTGTTACGTTGAATTTTCGTCAACGATCTCAACATTTAACTAACCGCATAAACCAAAATGAATCAATGGACCCAAATGCACCATCATCAATACGAAGGATTTATGTAAACTTTTACTAAAAATTGAGAGACAAAACAGTGTATTTTTCTCTTTGATTTTCAGTTGTGAAAATATTTTTATTTTAAGTATTAACGATTATAATTTATTTAAAACAAATTTTAATCACTTTTGATGGAAAGAATCATTAAATCACTTTAAACTCTTAATGAAAGTAAATTTATTTTTTCAGTCATGTTGCTCACTTTAAACATGCGTGTGTGAGTATGAAGTTCGATCTCCAATCATACTATTTTCTTATGAAATAAAAAATAAAAGTACTTTTAATTTTTTTCACAAATCAAACACACATGTAAATATTTTAATTTTAGTAGACAAAACAAAAAAATATTTTAATCTTAATATTACAAATCAATACTCTCCATTTTTCGGAGAGGAAACCAAGAAATTTGTGAGGAGGCCTTGTCATATGTAATAAACAAATATGCCTTAATTATTGTATTTGAAAGTAAATAATACCCTAAAATTTATAATAAAATATTGGATAAAACATAAATATGTTTAATTTGAAAAAAACACATCTATCTATTCATCAGATGAAAAGATTAATAGAAACATATTTGTAGGAAAAATTAAGCTGTTCATAAAAAATATATATAAGTCAAAAGTTTGAAAAGTATAATCTTACAAAAAAAATTTGTTTTCAATTAGAGATAAAAAATCTGATTGATTACACAAACTTTAAACCCAAATATACCAGCAAAGAAAATGAAACAAGTGTTTGCACTTTCTAGCTGCAGTTTCCCGCTTCTGTGATAACTGCCAAGTTTTTTCTGGTGAAGTGTGAAATGAAAAACAGACAAGAAAAAAAAAAAAAACTAGTTTTACTTTTAATCAATTTACCAGAAAAAGAATGATAATCAATGTTTTTTTAAGAGGAGAGATAAAAACAATTTAAATTAAATCATATGCATATAAAATGTCTTGTTAGAAGAGATTTACTCAATTTAATGATCTTTTCATTTTAAAGTAATTAATCTTTTATTATTGGTTAAATAAACTATTAATGCACACTAAAATAATAAGAGTACAGTATACTCTCTCCTATGCTTCTTCGCATATTAAAAAAACATTAATTATGTAATAATTTGTTGTATTTTTTACTAATAGTAATATCCTTATTTATTTCTGTAACCTTACTATTTATTGTTCCTAGCAATGCTTATTGATTTAGCTCGCGTTCTCCAACTCCCCTCCTCTCTCCGTTCCGATTCCAAAGTTCTTTCCATATCTTCCGTTCAGTTCATCAATGCTCCAAGGTACGTTTTAATTCTGAAACCCTAATTTCCTGCTGCGCTGACATTCACTGTTATTTTGCGCTTTCGCTCAAAACTTATCAGTGATTAATCTCTCTATATTCTTTATTTCTTTCGTGCTTGAAGAATTAAGATAGGGATGATTCAATATTTTAAGCTAGGTCATTGCGTTGAAGTTTGCATCTTATACCAGCATTTACATAATTATATACTTCACTTATCGCAGGAATAAGTACCTTCCCCCTTAGCATATGAATTATGAAGGGTGCTTTTGGTTGCATTAGTTTTAAGAATCTCACCTTCTAAGAGCTTTGAAGAGTTTGAAACACCTAAAGTTATATAGCATTAGCAACAAAAGATCCCTTGATAACTAAAAAGAGAAATTATCACGGTTTAAAATAGAGTAATGATTAATGTGAGTACATCTCATTTACAACTCTCTTAAACCAGTCAAATCATGCTTTCGGTTGTACTTTTCAATTTTTTTTATATTAAAAATGGTTAAACATGGGAGGTAAATGAGTTATATATGTACAGTAGGAGTACATGAAACATTTTCCTCTAAAATAAACAGATAAACGTTCATGGCTTCTGTTAATTTGTTCAGGATAAGACATTCAGACTGCCAAAGATTATTATGCTGACATCCCATTTAAGGTAACAATAGCAACTCATGTACCAGTAAACAGTCCAAATTTTAAGTTCTCAGTTCACTGATCATATTAATATTTAACATATTAAAATACAGGGACAAATGTAATAGAAATCTAGATTATTTTAAGTTTATACAACAAAAAGTGTCATAACTTCATGACATGAATATGTAAGTGCTAATGGATTAAAAGTAGGTGCTGCATCTTCAATAGGTAAATCGTATGGTTTTGGCACAAAATAAGCACTTCCTTAAATCAATTACTAATATGCGTAGACAATTTGAACAAATCAAATGTGAAGCCTGTGCATTCTAATGCCTAGACAATTAAATGTAAAATTAGCTAAAATTGAAAAGATAGAAATGCAGAAAAGCCTTTCTACAGGAAACAGTGCTTGCTACAGACAAGCCTTTCCTGGTAAAAGCAATGAACTTGGATAGAGAATTTTGTTACCAACCAAATGCTCAGGGCTTATATAGGCTATACGATCAAGACACAACAACAACAAGAAGCTTTATCCCACTAGGGCGATCAAGAAGTAAGAACTGATTTAGAATTTCAAACCAGAAGAAACTCGCCTTATGATTTACTCTTGTTTTTCAATTACTGGTTAGTTACACCTTTCTGTTTTGCTTTATAGGAATTTTGACTGTTGTCTTCTCATTAATTTGTAGATTTTTTTTTTTCTAACATTGGAAAAGTCCCCATTCTTATCCTTCTTTTTTTTTTTTTTGGTGAAAGTCCCCATTCTTATCTGGAACAGCAAAAGAATTGTCCACTCTCTCAAGGGTGTCCTCGTCAAGAATTCTACATAACTAAAGTGTCTTGTGCAGTGGAGGTTTTTGCCAAAGACATGAATGGGTGCAGTTATCAGGTTGGAGGTTCAAGCTGATCAAGGTGGTGTTATAGAGAATAATACCTCTTAGCATTTAGCAGGATCCAATTGGAAAAATTCTTGGTTGTTAGCATCGTTTGCATATACCATTTTACAACCATAATCCAGAAGTAGGTCATGTTTGAAGAAAATCTTCTTCACAAAGACCACTTGAAGGCTCCACAACTCTGCTTCTAGTGTTATGCCACAGAACCTGGTTCTTGAGCTTTTTGCTTTATTCCATTCTCTACTTTTTGCCTAAGGTCAAGCATAGCAATAGCATAATGCTTTGCTATATAGGCAACAGAGTAGGGTTTGGTATGTAATTATATAACCGTATATATGTGTAATACTTTTCCTTTTTTACCCTTCAATAACAGAATGTGGCCTTTTTCTCAAAAGTAGTTCGTTACTTGTCTTTTTTAAATTATCAGAACAAGTCCTGATTCTTCTTTGACAAATACAAACGAATTGAAGTTGAGTCATTAAATATATGCTTCTTACCACAATACAAGAAAACATATACTTCTATTCACAGTGGAATCTGGTCATATTATACCAACAAAATAGATGAAGCAGTTTTCTCCATCAGTGATGGATAGGTACATGGTTAACCCAAATACAATAACAACACACAACCGGGCTTCATCAAATATTTACAGCAACTATACATCGCTTTACCTCTTAGTTCTGCATATACATATTACACATCTAATGTCAAAAACTGAAAATACTTGACCATAGACAAAATCAGGAGTAAGATTATGATACTTCACACCATTTTATTCTTCCTTAAACTTTCCTAGTTGCCTTGCACAGCAGAAGAACCTTAATGCTTCACAGGTGAAACCAGAGTTTCAACATAGACCTCTGCATCAAACCATCCCTTTCCACTCTCAATCCTTGGATACTTGAAGGAGTTGTCTCTGGGGTCATACAGAATCAAGTCAAATTCAAACATCAACAGAACTTCACCGTTCTCTGAAATGCAATACGGCCCTGAATATGAAAAATCTTCAGGATTTGGCAAGTAAGGAATGGTCACCAACTTAACCCAAGAGTCTCTGACTCCATAGTCCTTCATCAGCCACACAACAAAATGGGTTTTCTTGTAGTCATAATTCATGCTCAGGCATCCCCTTAAAACACCCAAAGTAGGTGTAGAACACTCTTCCTTTTCATAATCAGGAGGCAGAACTTCCCTATATGTTTCCTTTTGCAGATCAAGAGAAACAATAACCCATAAAGAAGTAGAACCGACAGAGTAACTCGCAGCCCAGTTGAGAGTTCCACTGACAAATTTCCCAGAATTCTGATAGGGTGAAACCCCATGAGGGAAATCCTGAATCTTTCTCCAAGAATTGGTGGCCATACTATAAACCTTCACTTTAGATTCACTGAAAAACTCATTAGGATCACAAAACACAGCCACCACCTTGTAATCATCAGCAACATGATCATAACCGAGGCCAAAGGCAGTGAAACACCCTGGCCTCCAATTATTACCCAAAGGTGGCGATTTCTTGGAGACCCTAATGGAGGGGTTCCAGAGAAGCACACAGTCTCCTTTGATGGCGAAACAGAGCAAACCATTACAAGAGCCAACAATCCCATCATGGCGAAACTTGTTCTTGACAGGGTAGTTAAGGTCCTCACAAATAGTTGAGGTTGATGGGTTATCAAACAGAGAGGTAACAGAACAAGATTTGAGGTGGAACTCAGCGGTTGTGGCACTTAATATGATCTTATGGTGTGTGAAGTGGGTGCTCTGAGTTGATAAATTAAGCTGCTTCTTAACGAAGTAAGGATCAGAAATCAGAGAGAACCATGATTTGCATACGCACCTGAACTTCAACAGAGACTTCACTGGAAGCCTCGAGAGAATCTCAAGAAGAATCTCATCAGGGAGAAAGGGTAGCTGAAGAGACTCTGAATTAGTTTCTTTCTTAACAGAGGAAGGTGGCAAAAGTGAGGTTTTTTCCATCACCAATCGGTCTCTCTTCCTGGTGGAGCCTAAGCGGAGGTAGTGGTGGTGGCAATCGGAGCCTCCCTGCGATGACATGTCAGTGATGGAGGAAGGTGGCTGTGGTGATCGGTGATGAGTGTTTGTGGTGGTGAGTGTGAGTGTGAAAGTAAGAGGTGTTCATGTGGTGGTTGATGAAGAAGATGATGAATAGATTATTATGATTGCGGGAGTCTAATAATAAAGATGAAAACTGTGCTGTTTGTAAGATACATGGTAGAACGCCACGTTGCAGTTATGGAAAGACACTAGCGTGCGTTCAAGATAAACAAAGAGGAAGAAAACGAAAACAGGAATGGGAATTAATCATCAATCTTGTATTAGTAAGCAAGTATCTTTCTGATATATAAATATTTTTACGTGTATAATACTAAATTAAAAGAAAAAATGTTTAATTATTAGAGATATTTTATTAAGTAAGAGTAAAAGTTAAATTCTGATGCACATTATAGAAATTTATGATTTTTAGTAATAAATTTTTGAACTAATGATAAATATCTTGGTCTAAGTAAATATGAGAGTATAAAATACAAAAATTTCGAAAAGTGCACATGTTGAGGCAAATGTTCAAACTATAAAAAAATTAAAAATTATTTTAATTCTTAAAAATATATTCTAATGGTGATTTAGGAGTATCTTATTATGACTAATTTTATTAAAGAATTTTACTTATTAATCACAATAATCAAAGGAAATAAAAACTCTTTTAAGTATTTCTAATAAAAAAATAGAAACAAGATTTTAACTTTTTTTTTAAAACCAAATTAAGTATTTCTAATAACAAGATTTTACCACCCAGCATTTTGATTATAACAATTTCATATTACATGCTTTTTGTGCCCATGGATCTTATATGACTATCAACCTGGAATCAAATCTATGTGCGCCCAATTAATAGTAATAATCCAATTTTAGTACTATATTATATCATAAAAAGAAAAGGCAAGAGTACTGGTCAGAAGGGATTGTGTGGTTGATCTGTAATTGATTGAAGAATCATGAGTTGATTTTTTTGATCAGTCAGAAATAAATTAGTTGATTAATTATTTACTATCTACTACAATATTCAACTGCATAGAATTCTCTTTCAATATAATAATAATTTAAATTTGATAAATTATTTCCTCCATTTTCGAATATTAAAAAAAAAAAAAGACTACAGTAATAAGACAAAATTGATACAGTAGTAACAATTTTTTTAGAGTGACGGTTGTTCAGTTGTATGATTATACAATTATATAATACTAATCAGTAATCACTACTAAAAAACACAGAATACGTATACAACATAAAATCACATAATAGTTGCTTTCAAGCTCACAGATTACTCTGTATGTATCCTGGCGTACGTATATATATTTTTAGTTATATTTAATAGTATTTAACAAGGTCTACTTTGATCATCTGTGAAGACATATTAATAAGGTACTTCGTCACGAAGTAACTAATAGCAGTCAGAGAGAATCAAAATGAGTAATGACTTGCAGTGGCAACTTGCAAGCTCATACAAGCTAAGCAATGAACACAGTTGCATATGATGATCCTCATCCTCATTCAGCATTATCTCTCTTCAGTAAATTCCAATCTCATAACCACAATTGCGATGGTTTTTTATCTTTTAGATTATTTTATTTCTTTTATTTATTTATTTATTTATTTATTATTATTATTATTATTTGCTTTGCTTTTGTAATCTTTGGTTTTTCATTGGCGGTGAGTGAACCTGCCTCATCTATAAGAGCTTTTGCATTCATCCACAGGATGAAGTAACATTCTTATCATTAGGCCCCCCACAAAGTCGTGCCACCATTTGCTTTCTTTCTATTTTGTTTGTTTTTTAATTCATCTGCTTATCTTTTTTCTCTCTGGATAAGATGACAGCATCCAAGTTATAAATTTTGGGTTGAGGTTATGTTAAGTTTCTTAATAGCAAATACTATAGAGATAGAGATATAGACATAATAATATTTTAATTATTATTTTTTATTTAATAAGCAGTGCTCATAAAATTTTTGTGTTTATCTTTTGTTGAATCGAGAGAATTTGAAGTAGTAATTTTTTCGAGTCACTAAAAAATTCTACTAGGAAAACGACAAGGCAAATGTGAGGAAAAATTTCTGTCTAGTGTCTGTTATCGTGAGATGGGACTTGTGCTTATGTAGCACATCATTTTTAATCTCCGATATTTACAGATGAATAATTATGCATTTAATAAAAAGTTTGCTATTCTGTAGCTTGTTAATTGGTCCAAGCTACTATGTATTTATCCACTATTGTAATGTTATGAAGCAGTATTTGCTTTTGTTATTCCCTTTAAAATGACCTGAAAACCTTGTTATTTGATGTTATCATGACTTGTTAGAAAGCAAATCATAATGGCATACAAAACAATCACTTAATTACAAGTGTTCTGAAAAAGATGCTGCTAATGGGAATATTCTATTACAAAAGCTGTTAAAATATCCAGAAGTTTTCTTTTTTTAATTAAGGAATTTGAATGTACTTTGACAATAATGATAACAAGCCATGAAGGAAGGTCAACTGCAGGATTAATTATTAAGTGAAACCATTAAGGAAAAAAGGCCTTATACTGAATAAACCAAAAACATTGTGTTCCTTGAATCCCTGAAGTAGAGTTAATCATCACATTAAGCAACAGAAACAAGATGCTGCTCACTGCTCAACCATTATGCATATAAAAAAAAACATCCAGTATGATAGAAATCTACTAAGAGAACGAAAAAAACTAATACGTTAGCGACTTGGCATAAGATCTATTTCTTAAGAACAAGGTGATATTAAACTCTTAACGTAGACATACGGAAAAGAGCAAGGTCCGAAAACTGGCTTCAAAGTTTCATCTCTAGAATTGTAAACAAGTATTGTTCTTTCATAATCCAAAGATAAGAATACTTCGTACCAGACATGTGCGGATAATTCCCTGCGCCACAACCAAAGAGAGCAACATTTGTCCAGAGCATTCATTCCACAAATCAAGAGAGACAATAACAGATGAATTAGTAGAATCCTGCACGGAAATCCAATTAAGGGTGCCATTCACCAATGCTCCTGGTCCAGCAAGAAAACAATTGCTAGGGAAATCCGAGTATGAACCCTAACTAACTAGAGTTTTGTGAGTATAGACATACATGAGTAAAAAGTGCAAGCACCTTGTATGTATCAGCTACCCTTTTCCTTAGTAATGAGGAAACAGAGGATAGCAGTTGAATGTTGGAGTGTTGAAAGGGTAGCTGAGGCGCGTGGAAGTAGCAGCAGTGATGGTGTTTCTTGCTGACGGAATTCCATCACTTGTTTACGCAGCGGAATCTCAACACAGAATGAATATATATATAAATCTTAACTGCAAACCAATTTTGTTAATAAAATAAATCTAACTGATATAATGTACAGGTTGGATTGATTCATTCAAAGGAGCAAAAAGAGAAAAATAACAAGTCACTCCTCATTCATTGTCTCATGAACAAACTTTTTCTTATTTATTATTTTTAGCAAGTTTGAGAAAGATATTTTTAAAAAATAAATTTAAATTTTAAAATTAATAGTCAGTTGTTGAGATTTTAAATTTATTTTAAATCTATTCAGTTATTAGGATTAAAATTCTATCTATTAGTAGTTTATAAAGTATTATCAATTTTAAATTTTATTTATTTATTCAATGATATTCATTAATAAGTCAGTTTCAATAATATATCTATCTATAATTAAAAACTAAGGGTTTTGAAATTAAATTTTATTTATTTATTCAATGATATTCATTAATAAGTCAGTCTAAACTAAGTAAAATAGAAATCTAGAAAGAGAGCATGGCACAACATCTTAAAAAAATGTAAAATGAATTTATTTAAAAAGTAAAGTTTTTCCCCTCAACTTGGTGAGAAAAATTTGAAAACAAAAACTAACATGCTAACAACTTGGTATACCATATCTAAATAACTTAAACATTAATCGATGAGTTGGGTAATATCAAGCTCTCAACGTAGACATCTGCGATAGAACAAGCTTCGATCTTTGTCTCTGAAATTTCATCTCTAGAATTGTAAACAACTATCCTTCCACTGGAAGGAAAATACAATACTACTTGTTCATTATCTTCAGAGACATACAGTGCCTTAGTATCCGGACATTGACGGATAAGAGGTTCAGCCATCACAGAAATAGAAAGCAAATTCGTCCAAGACTCAGTATTCCCATATTCTTTCATCATCCAAAGATAACAACGCTGTTCATAATCTCGCGTGCTATAACCAAACACGCACAAGCGATCCCTCAAAACTGATAAGTCTGCGTTGGGAAACGACAACTTCTCTGGGAAGGAAATTTGTTTATAGCACTCTTTCTCCAAATCAAGAGAGATAATAGCCCAAAAAGCATATGAATAAGCACAAACCCAATTAAGGGTGCCAGTGCCATTTACGAATGTTCCCGATTTAACACGGGATGAACTGACAGGGAAATCTGAAATCCTTCTCCATACATTAGTACCACCCAAGGTATGAACCCTAACTTCAATTTTGTCCTCAGGGAGACCACCATTGCTAACAAAATTAAGATATGAATTAAGATGATCATGAAAATTATGATCACGATACACACCAAGTGTAACCACCTTGTAAGTATTAGCAAGACGATTACAACCAAAGGAATAACTAATCTTTTGCCTCTGTTCGTTATTGTCCAATTTCAAAGGGTTAATCGGGTAAGTCATACAGTAACTTCTGTTCATCTCCTCCTCAAATGAGGCTGAAGGCAATTCTTTCAATTTCTGAATAGAAGGGTTCCACAGAACAACGGTGCCAATCCTAGTAACGAAACAGAGGATACCATTACAAGAACCCACAAATTGGCGAATGTTAGAGGGACCGTTGAGGCGCGTGAAGGTAGAGTCGAAGATGGGGTGGAGGGGGTAATTCCAGTTCCACAGATGAAACTCGTTTTTTGTGGAGGTTACATTCACCAAGAGGTTAGTTTTCTTCCTATTTGATGAGAGACGCAAGTGTTTCTTGGGGAATTGGGGATTGGAGATGACCGAATTCCATGACTTCTCTACGCAACGGAATCGAGACATCGACTTTGCCGGGAGTTGCAGGAGGATTTCCTCCACCAGCTCCGATGGAATGGTCGAGGACAATGGCTGGGATGACGAAGCAACGCCCTTTTGCTTTTTCTCTGCTGCCATTTGCGATAAACGAGCAACACAGAATACAAAACCCCTATTCATATAAATATAAACAAACAAATTTTGTTAATATCTTTTTCAAGATAAAAAAACAATCTAAATAATAAAACGTATAAAGATAAGGACTAGATTGGTTCTAAAAAATCACTCAATAGTCTATACAATCACATTAGATTATTTGATATCTTTGGAAATTGGATTTATCCTAAAGAAAAAAGTCACATAATTAAATCACCATAATTTAAATTTGTTATAATCTTTAATTCACTTTGAAATTCAAATTTAATCTAATCTAATCAAAAAAAAAATTAACAACTTTTTAAATATTAATAAATTTTAAATCCTTACAAAAATTACATTCCATTTTTTAAATTTCATTATCCAAGTATAAAGGAAAATGTATATTTAAAGTATTCATCGGATAGTGTTTTTTTTAATAATTAAAACACATTTTATTATTGTGAAGGAGTACAAGGAATATTTCAAAGTGACATCTGTTTAATACTTAAAAGAGATTTATTAACCCAATTTACAAAAAAATATATTATCATTTTTAAAACCTGCGAGAATTAACAAAATTAGTAAATCTAAAAAAGTCATTAAATTTGTCCAACAATTTGTCTTTTATTTCTTTACTTACCCTTCAATTATTAAAACCAATAGTATTATTCTCGCTCAATTAGTCTTTTTCAATTAGAAAGAATTTCTCTTTGATCAAGTTATTATATTTATTAGCTTTGAACCACACAAAAATAAATGAGTAAATAAAAGTAATTTAGTAAAATGTTTTTGAATATGCATAAAGTTTCAAATATAATTTTATAAAAAGAGACGAACAAATTTTTTTATGAAGAGTCTTATAAATAAAACGGAGTGAATAATTTCTAATAATTATTCACCGTCCATAACCTCATTATTGAAAATTGCATGGTCCATAGCCTAACCCGTTAACCCATGACTTATTTATTTACTAATTATACCCATAAAACTAAAACCAAATTAGACTTACACTATTTAAAATTTTAGGATAAATTAACTTTTAATTCTTATATGTGTCTTTATTTTTCGTTTTAGTATCTATATAAAAAAATATTTATTTTTGCCTCTAAACATGTTAATTTACGAATAAGTCTTTGAACTTGATTAAATCACTAAGATCATTAGTCCTTATAAGTCTATAAAATGGAATTTCAATACAACTAACAATTTGCTCCCTATACATGTCTAAATTACACGTGTATTTTTTAAGGATAGATCTCTGTATAACGCTTAGCGTTTAACGCCTTTAGTCCCTCAAACATAATTTGATTATGACCCGTAATAAATTGATACATGTAATGTTGTTAACTTAGACGGTTCTCCCTACAAGTTCGGCGTTCCCTTCTTGGTGGTAGAATTGGTGGTGAGCTAGATAGAAATAAGGAGCAGCAACAAGGAAGAATAATTGTCTCGTCATCCGTTGACTAAAATTGGAAGCTGGTCTAATCCCAACAATTTCTCAAACAGCGAAAATATGACTATTATTGGGACGAAAATGCAAACGAATACATGTGTAGCACTTAAAATGAACTTTTTTTTATATGGACTAAAATGAAAAAAAGTGTGACGAACAAGCACCAAATTTTAATTCAAACGAGACAAAATGGCAAAGACTAAAATGCAAACGACAATGTGTAGGGACTAAAAAGATTTTTTTTTATGTATAAGAATTTAAACGAAAATAAAAAACATGTATAAAAACTAAATAGTTAATTTAACCTAAATTTTCACTTTAATTTTGACATTTGAATTAAATTTATATATTATTAGACTTAAAATTTGTATTTTATTTTTTTCTATTTTATACAAAAAAAAAGTATGTATTTTATAATAAATATTCTAAATATTTAAATTTGCAATATTAATCATTGTTAGTTTAGTCAAAAATGTGCTTTTAAAAATTTTAATCGAACTCAATGACCCAAACTAAACCAACTCAATGACCCAAACTAAACCAACTCATTTTTATTCAAGTTGGTTTCTTTTTTCTTTTTCCTTTTTTTTTTCATGAACTCAAACCAAACTATTTGAGTTGGCTCACATTTTTTACCTAAACTGGAACCAACAGTCCAACACCCTTCGCCTTTACCAAAAAATCAGCCGGAGAACAACTTTAGGACCTTGAGTTTACCTCTAACTATAATGACATGCCTTTGATTTGAATAGAAAGAAGTCTAATTTATAAAATGCAAATGAGCAAATTTGTTACCATTTACTATAATTTAATTTGATGTTTTTGCTAAATATTTGTTACACTGTTATCGAAATTAGTTTTTTTTTTTTCTCAATTATTGTTTGTTATTTTAGGAAGAAAAGTAAGTGAGAATTCTTGAAGAATTACATATTTAATGCGTTACCCAACTGAAGAGAGATTAAATACTTTCCAATGTAGAAACATTATTTGTACAGACCCAAAAATTTAAAATATGAGATCACAGAAGACAATTTGACTGCGATAACATTTATTTAACACAAGAATATTCCTGATAAATGCGCCTGTACAAAGAACTTGGTTTATCACTTTGTTTCCATCTAAGAGAACCTTATCAAAATAGTTTAAATGACCATAATACGATGGACTGCAGTTTCAGAAGATCAATTAATTTATTTAAACTGTATGTATGACAGGGTAAGTACATTACATATGCAAGAAAATACTTCAATAATACCCAAAAGAAATAAACAAATGACCTTCTAAAAAGTACATATGCAAGAAAAGTTTTGAACTGGAAAGTACTCAATGTTGACAAAGTTAACATCAGAAGGCATAAAAAATTTGCTCACTTCATCCTTTGATCTGTGCCACTATCATTTTTTCCTCTTCATATTTTCATTGGGAAACTGCTTAAGTGTACAAAACGTCGTTTCGCTGCTAATCATGCAAAAGATTCTGATGATTTTTCAGTTGCTAATCAAAGGATGAGAAATTAAATTAAATGAACAACAAAGGACACACAAAAAGTACATACCTCAATGCAAAATGCTCTTACCAATACAAGGGAAGGATGTCTTATTAGACAAGGTAGTACTCAGACATGACAGCAGCTCCTATGACAACTGCCAAGCACAACAAGCATAAAATATCTGCCATACGAAAAGATGATTCTGACAAGAAGTAAATTTTGTGAGTGTTGCTGTCCCCTTTAAAACCTCTGACTATCATAGCCTGCAAAATTTTATGCTAAACTATCAGAACACCTATGATTTTTTTTCCAAGGTGACTAAAATGGCAGCAGCAGATAAGCACCAAAATGTCAGTAAGTCATGAGAGGCCTATGTCCATGGAAATCAACATATAGTTCAACTTCAAACTATGCAACTAAAGCAAAGACAAAGTTCTAATTGTTTTTACTCTTAATATCAGATCTGAAAGTAACACTTTGTCAAAGCATCAATCTGTAAAGACTTCAACGTAGTTAATGAATTTAAAACAAAAAATAATCCGGTTTATCAACAGTTCTAGGATGAATTGAAAATATGACTGAAGAACTTCAAAAAAGAATCGCAAAGCAGAAGGGAAAACAGACACAGTAAGTTTAAGACAAACCTGAGAAATTTGCTCTGCATGGCTGAAAATATTTTTGAAGATGCGCCGGAAATAGTTAAAGAATACTGTGAAGTCATATAAGGAAAACGGAAAAGAATCATGGTGATGAAGAAATATGTCACTTCTTTATATCCATTTCCAATGGTTAGGCAATTTTTACCAATCAAATGAGAAGCCTATAAAATCTTAGTAAGATTTACGCACAAATACAATCATTATTCAGATGATACCTATCAGCAGGTTAGTTTGAAAGCCAATAAGTCATTAGAAAAACAGAAAATGAAAAATTGATGCCTGGAACAAAAAGAAGAGCTAACAATATTTACTTACTATCAATTGTCTCCATAACAGTCAGCTCTTTCCAATTTACTCTTCGAGATACAATACCCAAAGCAATGTTCCGGACCTGCAACATGACAACATGGATATTCAAAGAGTACAGTATAAGAACATGAAAAGCGTAAGCTTGAGGTAGTGTTTATCCTTGTTTTTATTGGGTTTCTCTCTTCTCCTTGTAAGTAAAAGGTAGACTAAATAGTATTTGTCAAAAGCTCTTATTTTTAGTGAAGAAAAACCTAACAATAAGCGCTTCTTGAGAAGCTAGAATTTGGAGCTTTTATTTCTGTTAAAGCTTCTCTTAAAAGCACAAGTGCGGTGGTAGAGATCATGGAAACAAAGCATAAAAAATGAGAGCTTTTGAAAAATTCTATTTGGCCTAACTTTTACTAACAAGGAGAAGAGAGAAGCTAAAAAACGCCAAATCAAACGCTACCTAATAGTTAAGATTAAATTCGGTTATAGTTGTTGATTGATGTTGCAGCACGAATGTTAAATTTTACTTCCATTTACTGTGTTAGAAGAGTTTTATTGATTGTCGTATTTACTACCATCATGTTACGTATTGCATTTGGATATTATCTAAGCTAACCTGCCCTGCCCACCATGTTATGTTAAAAAGTACTTCAGTTAATGCCTTTGTAAAATCTAATCCAATCATCGCCAATAATTGAATACTTTATTAATCATGGTATTATCCATTTATCCTATTCTTGTATAATAGCGACTCAAAATTATTGAAACCAGCAATGCTTCTGTTTTCTAGTTCAGAACCATTCATATGACATAAATGAAAAATAAAAACCTTAATTTCTAGCAACATGACACAGTTAGTGTTGGTTACTTAAATCCTTTAGATACTGTTTTAAGCATGTCACTGATGCTAGTGTAAATTGATATAAACCCAGCGATTTAAATGTAAAATTAGATGACGGCTAGTTAGAGGGAGTGGAATTATATAAAGGACGGGTCTTGAGTGATTTCAGAATGGGAGTATGAGAGAACCAAGTCTCTTCGAAATTTGAATACATGGTGATGTTTTGGTCTGTTCTTGCTGATATAATTAGATATCTGTTAGGGATTCAGCTAGTTAGAGGTTTAGTTAGTTATAATTGGTTCGGATAGTTAGTTAATACTTATATTTGTTATAAGCTGTATAAATAAGGGAAGGGGCAGGTTTTTTGAATATTGTAAATAGTGTCTAGGCAGAGATTTATCTCTGAGGAGCTTAGCTTTGGGCTTCATCTACATCAATAATACACTTAGTTTCAGTCTTTTACTGTTTCTTAATCTTTTCTTGTTTCTTTCCCTCCCTCAAATCCATGTCCTTACAACATCTCATTGATACTGACTGGTAGAGGCAGAAAACGATTCAGTTTCATTACCCTGTTTTCCTATTTTTCTGAAACCAATAGTACTATTGCATTTTTGTTCTGTGGTAATTTTAGTGGTCAGAAACGCTATATCTCTGAAACTATTAAATCAAGCAATTAATAGAACAAACTGAGATGAAAACTATGTATCAAATTCACACATTTGTGTGTATGTTAGACCCCTTACTCTTCTTAATCTTACCTCATCGAAAACGAGACTAACAAATCTCAAGGACAGTAAAAGCGTAAGCACAACTTCTGACACACAGACACCTATGTATCTCAGAGGGAGCATAAACCATCGCAAAGCAAATGCTAGTTGTTCAGGTGTTGTAGTTGTGAGGCAAAGACTTGCACTTTGAAATACCTTCCATTCCAAAGCAACAACGATCAAATTTTCAGAAGTCATAATCATAGAAATTTTTAGAAAGCTTTCAAGGCATGATTTGTGCCAGATTAAAAGCACCTGTAAATGAAAAGCAAAGGAAGAAACACAGAAAGGAACTTACTGTAAAAGTCAAACATGCAACAGTGCTTGCAACAGATAAGCCTTTTCTGGTAAATGTTAACGGACCTAACTTTGTGATTACATATGAATAACCAGTTAAAGATACAGGAAGACTAGGAAGCCCCATCATTGCAGGTGGTGGAGTTCTCGACTGAACAAGAGCAGGCACACCATCTGAACCCAGCCCTAATGTTATGAATAACAATCCCGATAACAAATAAACTCTTCCCAATTGATCCTACAAGTAGAAATTAGCAAAGTGAATAATCCATCTCTATATGAATATGATTCCACTCCCATGCTAGACGAGTCAAGGATTGACAATAACATACCATCCAAGCATTTCTAGGTAGAATCCAAATTGAAAGCAAAGTCAAGTATATTACTAATCCAAATTGCATAATTACATGCGACCTTGCCGGTAGAACAACCAGGGCTAAAAGCCATACCTGTAAGATAAGACTGTAAGTTACCAAAAACTACAAACACGCATGCACCAAGCAGTCAAAACAAATAATTCAATGTTCCAGCTACACAAATGAATATAGCAATAGTTTTTGATATCTCCATCATGAGTTATCACATTAACTCTATAACATTAATAGCCTTGACCAAAAGCAACGAAACATGCATCCAGCACCAAGAATAACTTCATCACCAACCAAATGGTCATGGCACTCCAGTTACTCACACTATATGATCAATCAATAAGAAATGATTTAGAATTTCAAATCAGAAGAAGCTTGGCTCACCTTATGATATATTCTTATGTTTCAGTTATTGGTTAGCTCAAAGTTGTTGTATTACTCAAATCAAGGAAACAAATTACAATCAGCAGTAGCTAGCCAATCAAAGCCTAGTGTTCATGAACAGACTTAAATTAAACATGTGTTATATCTTATATGTTGAATAACACCCTCAGTTGTCCCTCACTCATTGTTCAATTCATCTGCTGAAACTATGACCAGGAAAAGCCATCAAAAGTCTATCAATGTTCTATCTGTTATTGCTTAGCATTAGTATATATCCTATTACAGAAACCAAAACTGTAATACTCCAAAATCAAACCACACCATAACACCTAATAAACAATACTCTCAGCGGATAATAGATAAAAGCATAAATTTTTAGGTCAATTTTGGCAGAAACTTAAACTAATTTTACTTACCAATTTGACTCGGGAGTCTAGAGAGTGAAGAAACGTAGTGGGCTGCGATACGAACTGACCAATGGGACTTGCAGTGGCACCCGCAATCAATCTGAAAACTTTATCAGCGGCAAAAGAACCAGCGGGTATCCACTGGGACCAATTTGCTGATTGACCATTATCACCCTTTGAAGCTCTGATTCCAATGCACGCTCTCCTCACCTTCACTGCCAAAAGGGATTTCTTAGGTACAGGGAATGCACAAGGGCGTTTTGGGAAAAGGACGCAACTTGAAGGCAGAGGCGATGATGGGAAAGCGAGCAAATTCATGGGTAGGAAGAGAAATTGAGTTTGAAGAAGGAGATGGAGTAAAGCCAAGGGTGGTGGCTATACTCCAATCTCAATCAATGGAGGGTGTTGTGCTATTCTCCAAGTTGAGCGGGAATGCAATCTTATGATATCCAAAGGATTCTTCACAATCAGAAGCCTTAAGCACAGCACATTGTTAATTGTGTGTATCGTTTTCTTTCTGTAAAAAGTTGATTCAGTTCAAAATAAATTTGGTGAAAATAAGTTGAATTAAAAATTAATTTGTTTTAATGGAATTTATGTTTAACTTTAAGAGTTAATTTAGCAGTCTTGTTAAGTTCGGACGATTCATAGCGGGAGAATGTATTTGAATTTCACTTATGTCAAATTCTCGAGGACCATCGTCGGCCACACAGAATGAACGAGATTTGTCTTATTATAAGTGGGGGAAAAGTTGTGATTATATAGTTTTTTGGTCAAGAGTGATATCTACTTAATTTTCTACCATACTATTCTTTAAAGTGCACTGTACATATATTTTTTCTTCAATTGGGGAAAAAGTTGTAATTATATAGTTTCTTGGCCAATAGTGATATCTACTTAATTTTCTATCATACTACTCTTTAAAATGCACTGTACATATATTTTTTCTTCAATTTTACACTTTCATGGATTAGAATTTAGTCAGGTCTGAGAATTAAATTTCGTTAAGTTTAAATATATTATACTACACTTTAAAAAATCCAACCGAAAAATAAAATTTGGAGGTGTTCGATCGAAAACTAAAATCTGGACAAATAAATGTGTGGCGACATTAGTGAAACATATGGTTTAACAATGGGAACATTCGATGAATAGTAATGATTCCATCTATTTCATAATAAGTGGATAATTTATAAAATGATGGAAAATAAAATACAATAGAAGTGGTTGACAATAACATAATACCAGAATTTAAAATCTTAGCAAAAAGTTAAAAAATAGTTTCATTTGAAGATATGAAAAAATAGTTTCATGTGAAGATATGAAACAGTCATCTACATTGCTTTAATTTTTTGTGTGTTTTGTTTTGTGATTTTATAGAAAAGTATCATCCACAATCAAATGGAAAAATTAGAGGATATCACAGCACAACGAGTTTATATCAACATCAACATTCCTTATGTAATTTCCTGTGTCCTTTATTTTCTCTTTGTGTAGTTCAAGGTTCCAGCATTCCCATTTGCCCATAGTGGTTACCAATTATTTTTGTTATATGTTTATAGTTTCTCAAACTTCAGTAATGATGTCATGAAAATTCGGCACCAACCAAAATAAAAGGATTGCAACATCTTAATATGCATTAAAGATCAAAACGAATATATAAAAGTGAGTGATCGAACAAACACAACCGGGCATTTGGTCTAGTGGTATGATTCTCGCTTTGGGTGCGAGAGGTCCCGAGTTCGATTCTCGGAATGCCCCTTTTTGCTTTCTTTTATCTCATTTTTTATAGTATTAGGTTAAGCTGCTATATGCGAGTTGGAGACACGCACTCCATTGGAAAGTTTTGTGCAATCCAATGAGTGAAGCGATGAACCAGTAATCAGTGAGAAAATGATGAAGAAACCATTTTGTATGCCTCAAATTGGCAAGAATATTTGAACTGAAGCTAATGCATTTCTCAGTTGATGAAGCACTTGAATCACCTGTTTTTGCAGGGTCTTTGAATCCACTACCCATGAAGCAATTACAATCAAAATACATTCAGTAAGTTGGTGGCTTTGAATCACCTGTTTATGCTTCTTGAGCCTAGCAAGTCACTCATGTAAGCCAAGATTTCTCGCCATTATTTTATCAGAATATAAAATTACCAGAAAAATGTGGTTTACTAACAACTAAATAACTCCTTTCTGTCACCAACACTATTCACTAACAAATATTTAGCACTCCAGCTGCTACTACCCTTACTATTAACTTGTCAAAAAGTGGATTTGAATCACAAAGTAGCTTCTAAATTTCAATGAGTTCATGTGAATTGTGTAAGAAATAGGACACTGTCAAAAGATAAATAGGTGTAGAGATGAATGTTTAATAGTACAAGAGTACTATAGATGTTTTCCACATCACACACAAACAAGGGAATGGCTTCTAGTCTTGTACTCTTTCCCATCATTTACTTAAGTGTGTATTTGAACTTCTATTGATTAAACTGGATTTGAATGAAATTTGTGTTACTTCTACTTAATGAAAGTGACGTGTTGACTCAATGGCAATTTATAATCTTTTTTGTTTAAGTCAGATAAATTTTATTTGGTATTCTAAATTTCATGACACATCGTTACATGAAGATAAAAACCAGTTTAGTTAGTTTAACAAAATCCAAACATACTCTCGTGACAGGAGACGAAAATTTTTAAAATGTGGTTTGACTTTATATTTCGTGAGCTTTTATCTGCATGTTCGTCTTAGCATTCGATGTGTTCATATTCATAAACTCAATTTTTTATTTCCACAAAAAAAAATTGTTGAAGTGTGTGCAACTTACTTTTGAAGTGTCCAGTAGTTTAAACAAAAGGATATCTCTTGCTTGAAGGTTCTCATCACAGACAGAAAGGTGCAAGTGAAAATTTGATTGCCTGCTATTTCTTAATAACATAAACTCAGTTACTTATTTCTATGAAAATGAACTCCGAGCAAACATTGAATGTAAGCAAGCATCAAAATTTGTCCAGATGCAAATAAAACCAACGAAACTTCTGATATACAAATGTTCATTTCATCAGGCATGCAATAACTGGGCATCGCAACCTCTTCAGAATACAGATAATCTAAAAGGAAAGTGCAAGAGCATTGCAGCATCAATTGATAGAATTAGACTTTTAATGCTAATTTCTGAGCTGCAAGAGCTTCAGCCTCTAGAGTTGGTTCCCACAATATTGTAGTCTCCGCCAGCAACGATGTCACCACGTATGGATCCATGTTCGAAGCAGGACGCCTGTCTTCCAAGTAACCTGTGATCAAGGTAAACAATTTATTATTAATGTATGCTTATGCTTGAGGATTTCTGAAATCAAATGCCCTTGGTAACTTGCTGGTATGAATGAGAAACAGAATAAGAAATGAATGAAAAAATTAGAATGAGATCAGTAGTAACAGAATACAATGGTAATTTACTAAAAACAAATCAATTAGGATAGAAAGGCATATGATTTTGTAGCACCTTTGCCAATCCAAAAGATTAAGAAGTTTAGGAATCATCCAAAAAGTTTCAAGCTACTAAAATTTGAACAAGCAACTTCAGTCAGATAAAGCTTATTGGTCTCCCCTTATAAAGGGGGAATATGTTTGTATGGTTCATTCAACTAGACCCTTCACTAAACTAAACAGCAGCCCTAAAGACTTACCTTTCCCGTTCTTCTCTGTGTCTCTTCCAACACGGATTGAGCAACCACGGTTAGCAACTCCCTGCAAGTTCAATTTTTTTAGGATGTTTCACACAAGACAAACTTCATGCTTGATTACCATGTCTGAAACAACAATAGGTATTGGAAATTTGAAGCAATACCCAAGAGAATGTGTTGATGTTGGCTGTCTCATGCTTTCCTGTCAACCTTCTCTCATTTCCTTCTCCATATGCACTAATGTGATCCTGGTGGCGAAGCGATAGATTCAAAATGGCCTTCTTTATTATCTCAAATCCTCCATCTTCTCTCATGCTCTTTGTACTGAAAAGCAAATGAAATTTATCAAATTAGTAATTTAGCAACTCAAAAGGAGTACAAGACAAATAACACATGCAATTTTGATTCATGACAAAGGTATGTCCTAAAACCTGTAGTTGGTGTGGCATCCTGCACCATTCCAGTCACCCTGTCAGAGTTGAAACAAAAAACAATTAACATAAGATAAATATAATTTACATAGGATAAGATTCTTTTCATAATATCACCAAGACGCCAATAACAGCATTGTAGTACCTCAATTGGTTTTGGATCAAGTGTGAGCACAACGCCGGCTTGTTCAGTAATTCTCTGTTAGAACAGACAAAATGCAATATATTTAATTAGAAGAAACAAAATTGGATTGGAGACTAGAGAAAAGGCACAAAATTCTGTTTGCACAAGACCATCAACAATTTTCAGTTACAAGCAATGGCATGAGCCTTCCACTTTCCCTCAAACTTATTCTTAAGAAAGCTGAATTACCTTCCATGATCATGACTCCAAAGATAATTAAGGATTGCATAAAAAATATGAAAGGGAAAAAAAATAATTTAGAGTGTATTGAGTTGTTATCTATAGTGACATTCTTTAATTATTGATTCTTTCAAAACTTCAATTTTTCTGTATCAAACGCTCCAGTGGTATATTTATAAACCCGAAGTAGGTAAAATGAATTACCTCAAGGATGTACCTTGAAGCCCAAATATGATCACCAGCTTCAATACCTACACTAGGACCAACTTGATACTCCCACTGCAATATTCATGGAAGAAACAATGAGAAAAACTGAGTTCATACATTCATAGACCTCAAAACAAAGGGAACAGTAGAGATATGTACCTGGCCAGGCATAACCTCCCCATTGGTACCACTGATGTTAATGCCAGCATATAAGCAAGCCTTGTAATGAGCATCAGATATATCGCGTCCAAATGACTTATCTGCCCCAGCACTGCAGTAGTAAGGACCCTGATATATGAAGGAATACCTAATTAAATTCACATTATGAAATCAAAATATTCTTGTGAAATGTAAATAAAACAGCAGCATTACCTGAGGTCCAGGATAGCCACCTACTGGCCAGCCTAAAGGCCATTTCACATTTGTTTGAAGTAAGGTGTACTCTTGTTCTATTCCAAACCTTTCAACAAGGAATATACAGTATCAGCATTTTTCTGTGAAGTGAACAAATACTATACATGCCAGAATATTAGTTAGTCTTATAAGTCATCATTTTTCTTTCTATTTGACAATAAATCATCATATATAGAAGTGATATGTGTATCATATAATTAGATACTAATATGTTACAATTTTGTAAAACCCAGCCATAATTGGTACACTGAAGCAATATGAAATCCTGAAACATGCGATTTATCATTACAAAACTGTGTTTATTATTGTAAGGATAAGAAGTATAATATATACCATGGAATTTGACTCTGGACTTTAGGGTTGCTGAAGATTTCAGCAGCTCTGTGTCGCTTGTTTGTAGGGATAGGCTCACCTTGTGGTGTGTAAGAATCGCAAATGACCTTTGCAAAACAAAACAAATCAAATTAACTTCATAATATGCATTTCAATTCAAATCAACATGCCATGAGACCCCTTTCAAGTATAACAGATCTTACCAAAATATTGTTACCACCGCGGAAAGGATCCTTGAAAATTGCTTGAGGGCTGATTAAAAATTAAAAAAGACAAGAATTAAAAGTTAAAACTGAAATGGTGTGAAGTAAGTTAGCAACATTAATAGAAGTATTTCTTACTATAAGATTACTTCACTATCATCACCAGGTGCTTGTCCAGTGCTAGATCCATCATAATTCCATTTAGGGAGTTCAGAGGGATCCTCAACAGGCTTTGATATTGTCTGACATATGAAAATAAATGCATATAAAAGGATTATCATGAATAGCATGAGATAAATCAAACAGAAAAAAATAAAAATTGTTGGAACAATTTCCTTTAGCCTTTCTACAACATTATAAATAACATACTCTTGATTTACTGCGCACATCAATTCCTGTCCCCCCAACCCTGTTTCCAGAAAAAAAAAAGAAAAAAAAAAGGAAAAAAAGAAAGATTTTTGAATACCTTGTATCCTCATACAGAAGCAGGAAAAAAGAAATAGTTTTTCATAATTGAATTTGGTAAAGAATGAGATACCAAATGTACTCAGCAATTATCTTGTCAGTGTATGGAGAGACATCCAAATTAAGAAGACCCTCTAGCCTGTTGATGGTGCTGTCATCAGACTTGATTGCCATTACTCTAAATTTAGCAGAACTGATTGGTGAAACTTTCTTATTTTGTTTCAAAAATACAGAACTCCACATGTTTGATGTGATTGAAGTTGAATTGGGAGAGGATTTTGTGATCCTCATCTGCCATTGCGTAGAGGGTGCTAAAATCTGTGCCATGTTCTGCTCCTCATTACATAAAGGACCATTATCAGCATTGTGATTAAGAAAACAATGTTAATCTTTAGATCATACTGAAAATTGAACAAATTTCAATTCACACTTTACAAGACTTTCCAGTCAGAGTCATCATTCATACACTCTATAAGATGCACATTGCATAACATCAGATTAGATGAAAAATACCAATAGAGAAATGATCCATCATGAAAATGTGCAAGGATGCTTTGGTTTTCAAATATAAGAATTCAATTTGGAGTTTAGACTTAAATCTTCATCGATCCATAGTTATCAGTTATCACACGACTCCTCTGAACCATTACAGTGACCCAATTGTTTCACTGTCAATTCAGCTTGTCCTAGTAGCATATTTCAGTTTCTTCTCCTTCTTAAGACTAACATCTATCTGGGTAAATTTATATTCAGAAATCATGATGATCTTGGAACACAAGCTAGCAAACCAGTAACTACAATATGGGATTTAAAATCTGCCTCTCCCCTTTAATAGAAAGCGGCAATTTTTTTAGCCATTATAAGAAATATAATAATGAAGAAAAAGTGAGTTCTGTTTTTACAGTATGTGCAGATAAATTAAGTGACATGTGTAAGGCCAAAAAGAGTTTATTTTCTGGTTCATGATCACAGAACAACAAGCTATTATTTCGCTACCCAGTTTCATAGATATGTGACTGATAATACATTTGAATTCTGCAGCAAGCCTCTTATAAACCAGATCTTTATAAGAATCTCCAAATGACAAAATCATCCACAACCCTTCTTCATTTATAACATAAGCAGCACAATTTGACCAAAATCAAAACTTTGGGACTTATTGAAAATCATATTCTGCAGTTCAGCATTCTACAAGCCAGGCAAATGGGAATTGAACCCTCATACATTTTCACAAGCAGAACTCTATATAATTTCTTCACCAAGTGAATGATTAGTGATTAGATGGGAGCTTATAGGCATAGAGATTTGTTTCACTACACTAAAAAAGTCACAGTTAGTTACAAAGGGACTACTTTGACAGACATAAGACCCTTAACAGTGTGTCAAAAAGTAGCAAAGAATTCACACAGAAAGGTGAAATTTTGACTTACCCCCCAATGAGAAAAGAGTTAGAATGAAATGGTGGAAGGAAACTTACCAGCACACAGTGGAAGAAGAAAAATGGGTAAAGCAGAAAACTTGAAGAGAAAAAACGAGGCTCTGAGTGAGTGTCACACACAGACCCCTGAGACAAAGTGGGAAGAGTAGAATGAGAGGACTCGTGTAAAATAGGGGTTGGTGTCTCTTGGCTTTTCTATAAACGATAGGGGTGTCTTACGAGTGGATGATATTTGTTTTTCGTCCCTTAAAGATCACCAAGAGAAAGCTTTAGCTCATAATATTACAGATAAGGTTCTCATTTCTCAACCCTCTAAATTTTTTTTATATTTTTTCCATCCAATATATATTGCATATAAAATTTTTCAAAGTCAGGGCAATATTTTATTACTACTTTATTAGCTTGATCAATGATAATCATGATGATTAAGAACAAACAATCTTTGATGGTTCGTTCAGATCTTAGGTTCATTAAACTCAATGCATGCCAATTTGACTGTTTGAAAACAAATATATATATTTCAAGTGTGTTTCTTTGGAATTTCATATTTTTTATCATTTTCCTATACTTGTACTATGAATTGTCAGATTACATGGTATTATACTAATTAAAGTCAATTTGATCTTTGTAATAACCAATGGTAAGAGTTGTCTTGCTATAAAGCATTGGAGAAATCTACATGTTGAAACTATATTAAGTAAGTAGTTACTTCCATTTTTCATTGGTAGAATAAAAGAATTTTATACCATAGCACAACATTTACTTATTTAAATTTGTATTTTTGCTGAATAACATAATGGGTAATTGATTCAAGTAATACATATTATGTTTATAAAAGAGTTAACCCTATCATGACAATAAATGTTTTTGACACTAACTCTGACTATTTAGAAAAAATTGAAAAGTTGAAGTGAATCAGGGAAGTCATTCAATCCCAATGTGTGTTTAGTAATCTATACTTAAATCTAATAGAATCAAATGAAAAAAATAATAATACTCCTACTAAATTAATAGATCTAATATAAGGATCAACCTGACATGCACATGACATGACATTCAGATTCCAAATTTAATAAATAAAAATGTCATCAGAAAAATTTAAAAAAATTAGAATACAGGTTACTAATTATTTTGAGTTAACTCCAAACCGTATTTAAAATTGTAGGAGTCATCTAAATTGATTTCTGATATTATAAAAACTTTAAATTAGTCATTGACTTTATAAAAAATTATTTATTTTATTTTTTTTCTACTTAATTTTTTTAATGTCATTTAATAGGTAAAAAAACTAAAATATATATCGTTTTACAAAATCAAAGACTAATTTAAAGTTTTTATAATGTCATGAACTAATCTGCGTGACGACTACAATCTAAAGGACTAAATTTGAGGATTTATTCAGTATTTTTACCAGCAATGCATCATAGATTTGACACATGTTCGTTACAAAACCATTGGATGACCTCATGACCACATATTCACATTTTAAATATATTTATATTGTTTTTGTATAATATTATGATTAATTTTGCATATTTCCATTACAATGTTTTAATTTTTTAAAAAAAAACATACTAACATTTTCATGTATATACATATTACAAATAATCCTTAATATATATATATATATATATAATGGTGTCCAAATTCAATCAAGAAAACTTGTGAATCCTAGAAATAAAAACACTTTACAGATATCCTTTAAAATTTATTTTCTGAGAAAATGGGAACTAATGGGAAAAAATACCAAACTGAGCAACCAAAAGAATGTACAAGTGAGCCATTAGAAGGAGGGCCTGCACATGATATTGGGTAATGTGGGCACCCATTGACTTCCCTAGTTAAAATCCACATCATCTTTTTTTTAAAAAAATAATAATTAGATTGACATTCATCTTTATTAAGAAGTATATTATGTTTTTTATCACTTAATTAAAAAATTAAACATTTTGGATGAAAATTTTTTAAAAAGAAAAAATGCGAATTATGATTTCACTTAAGGTGCACACGGAAAAACTTGTACATTTATGCACAAATAACTTTATGGTCATTGATTTGATATTAAAAAAAATACTTCAAATGTTGCATCATATATTTTTAATCATTAAATTTATTTATAAAAGTATAAATTTGTGTATGATAAATGATACTACTATTAAACATAGTACCCATAATTTATAGGGCTCCAAGCAATGTGTAGTACCAAACCTATATCCTTCCTTTTTCTGTTAGGGAAACCCTGTGCTGTGTCCTTCCTTTCTTAAATTATGATATTATTATTGTAGAAAGCAATATATATGTGTACGTCATCATTAGTTTTCATAAAAATAGGCAAAATAGACCATAGGCAAAAGAATATGAATATCTCTCTCCTTTCTTAAAAATAAAATAAAATCTCTCTCTCCTCAAAAAGAAAAAGTAACATAAAATAATTCCTTTTTTTTTTCTCTTTTTCTACCTTGACTCCATGTTGGGCTTTAACCTCAACGGCTCAACTACTCTTTCAGCCCAGAACAATATAAACTCTTCTTTAATGCAATTACATGATGGAAGGGATTGAGACAATTCCCATTAGAAATGATACAATCCTTTTTAATTTATAGATCCATAATTCTTATATATAAAGAAATGGTGAGACTTTTAAAATTGGGTGGTGTCAATCCCTCCCATCCAATTGCATGTGATGAAACTTTTTAGGAAAAAAAAAAAAAAACTCCCAAGACCTAATAAAAAAAAGAAAAAAAAATGCTCTCGAGTCTCCACCAAAAGAAAAACATTGCATATTTTAGTACTAATTAGCTTTAGCATTTCGAGCAATTTCTTCTTTTCTTGTTCTTTTCACAATAAGGATATCTCAAATCAACTCCTAAAGATTACTAGTAATTTTTTGAGGCAAAAATATCAGTAAAATCAGTATAACTTCTTTTAATAAAGTCTTTTTTATATCCGTGACTAAAATTTAATCCTTATTTGCAATTCCATTGTTTCAATATATATTATTTTGATCTCTAAAAAACACAAAACAATGATTTTGTACTCCAATAAAACATGATGTTACAGAGAATAAATAATTTTGTTTAAAAAATTATGACAAGATGAGTTTCACAGCGTAATAAGAACAACATAACAATTAACTGAAAAAAACGAAAACATATTAATCCAGATTATATTTTAAAAAACAATTGTTTTAGAGCAACTATATGGTGAATTCAAACTAAAGCCCCAAACATGTTTACAAATTTAGAAACCAAAATCGATTGACGATTGTATTTTGATAGCCAAAGTTACTGTTTTATTTATATACATTGATAGAATTTTATGTACCAAATATAGTCTTTTTTTTTTTTTTCTATTAAGATGATCAATTCATGTGCAAATGTGGTATCCATACAATTTCTTTGTAACCACATATGATAATGAGAATATATAAAATTTAGTTTAAGATAGATGCGTACATGTGTATTTGCTTATAAAAAAATCACATATGATACATATACCTAATATACTTTTTTTCCCAACAGTACAGGACCACGTAACAGTTTCTTTTTTTTCCTTTTTTTTGCAAAGGTGCAGGACCACTTTTATTTAAACGTTGGTAAAATTTTCAATTTTTTTTTCAATTTCGAGTAGTGCATATGGAGGTGGATGGGATTAGCACTATCCCTATTGGGAGTGACACCATCCTTTTTAGTATATAAATTTATGATTCTTATATATAAAAAGGATGGTGCTACTCCTAATAAAAATGATGTTAATCACATCTTCCGCACGTGGATACGTTAAGATAACATTATGATCTGATTTCCTCTAGTAGTGTAGATATGCACATTTTTTTTTTTGGTGAATAGATAACATCATGATGTCCCGAATGTGATGAAGGATGTATTGGCATGTATGAATTCATTACCAGGATCCATATTTTGGTGCATGATGAATAACAATGTAACCTCATGATTGATCATCATATTTTCATCTCACACATATTCCTGTTCTATGCTTCCAGATTTCATCATATTTTGAACCCACTATCACTCTACTTTTTTTTTACGAAGCCAAATTGGTAATTAAGAAATCCCTTTTTTGGTATCGCTTGAAAGTTGAAACATTTGTAGTGAGGATTTATGATGAGTCAAACTCACTTTCATTTTCATAATTAAATCATATTTGCTAAAAAAAAGTTCTGAAAAAGCTGGGAACTGCCTCGCAAGAATTACTGTTGATATTGATAAAATCTGCCTTTGTCATGTACTTTAATAACCACTAGTTCTCAACATTTTTTTCACTTTGTTTATTGGAATTGTAATTTGATTTGGTTGGTAGTTTTTTTTTGTTTTTGTTTTGAGGGTATCCATTGCAAAGACAGTTACAAATTCTCTCTCCGATGTCGGGTACAATTTGACGTGAAGTTTAATTATTCATTAGGGAGAAGTTAAAAGAAGAAAAACTCCTAGCTTGTTGGCTTTTAATTTCGGGAAGAACTCCTTAAGTTCCTATTATTATATAAAGGTAAAAAATTACAATTGTCCCTAAAATTGTAAAATAATGAATATTTAATCCTTTGAGCTTCAAAAATTAAATGAAAAATAGATTCAAGTCATTCAAATATTTTATAAAGTTTTAAACTAGTTTGATTTGTAAAATCATAAAAAGTAGAATGTTTAATTATTACAATCTCAATGATTGATTTAGGACTTTACTCATAAATCTTTTTTAGTAAAAAAATAAAGACAAAAAATGTTAACAACCATTTAAAAATGAGATTTTTTAGTTATTCTTTTCTTTGAGATGGGAACACCCATGCTATCATAGAGCTAATTGTCCTTGTGAGGGGTTTTTAATATTCATGAAAAATTGAATCCGAGATATCTTGCTTAAACAAATAGATATATATCACTTAAATTAACTAATTTTTAATAAAAACTATGGATTTTAAACAGCTTTCTAGCATACTTACGGTTTTTAGTATTTTCTAAATACGCTAATCATTATGGTAACATCGTTTTTTATTTTGGCAACATCGTTTTCTTTTATATTCTTTTCAATATAAACCGTAATTGAATTTTTTTAAAATAAACCATAATCGGTCCTATCTCCCATATTAATATAGATTTTTATTTAATTTACCATTTAACATAATCCCATTTTTGTAGGTGGTGGTTAGAGTTGTGTGATTGAAATTAAAAAAGTTAATAGCTATTGTTGTACATCTAATTTTTTATTTAGGTTTATCAATAAAATTAAAATATGGTACGTGTTCTTCTTAATTTAAAAAACATGTTTGAACAAAAGTTTTTCTACATACTCTTATTCTATCACATTTGTATGAATCCTCGTTCTAAGCCATCTCTGACGCTTCTAACGCAATCCAGCATGGAAACCAACCGAACCATGTCTTGTTCTCTGCAAATCCATTCTCCATTAGTTTTAGTTTTGAATTTCCACCCAAATATGAAGTAATCCGAATTGGGAAAACGTAATTAACGATGGATGAAATAGAAGTTAAACTTAAACCTACTGAAAGAGAAGGGTTGCATTTCAATTTGACACTTTCGTCTTCAACCATCTTCCCTTTTCATTTTCCATCGATAGCTTTCTTGCTTTCCAAACACCATTGACGATTCACACTAGAGTTTCTCATGACACAAATATTTATCAGGTGATAACTCCACCCACCCATGCTACCTCCTTCCTTCCAGAGAAGTCATTTTAAGCATTAAAATTGTTTTTGATTCCTAGATTAAGAGAAAACATTTTGGGTTGTGGAAATTAGAGGAATTTCAGCGGAATGTTGGGATTGACGATGAGTCTTTCAAGTGAGTGAGCACGAATCAACTATGTGAATCGCAAGTATGCAATATATATAGAAAGCCATTGCTCAACAAACATCAAGTTAACTGACTAATAAATTTTCTATTATTTTGGTATATGTGTTTTTCATCTCTTATCCTATCAAAATCTAAATTAAAAAAAGTAGGTATATCATATCTACTAGAACAAGAAAGCCAAAAAGATGAAACCGATGCTGAAGCTCATACAAATATATAGCCCCCACACAAATAAGATGAAACCAAAGACGGTTGAAGCATAGATAAATATATCGGCGATACACATAAATAAGATGAAACCGAGTTGAAATGCGCACAAATATATATAGTTGCACACGAAAAACTCGTGAAGAAAATTGGACACATAACTAATGAGTATCCAAAAAATGTATGAATTTAATTATAAATATTTACTAGCAAAATTTAAAGGGGATAAGCTACGCATATATATATTATACTACCCACTTCCATTTTATACTTCAATTAAAAACTTTTCATTAAAAATAGTTACAACTTTAATGGTACAAACAATCTTTATTCTGATTTTTAATAAAAAATTATTTATGGGTTGTTTATAGGACAATTATTAATAAAACCCTATATGTAATATTTAAAAATAATATATTTCTATTGTCAATTATATATTTTATTTAGGGTTTGACTCTACTCATGTTATTTAAAAAAATGAATTGTCCGGAGTGATAAAAACAATTAATTTTCTACATTCAGCTAAAAGATACAAATAGAAAAAAAAAGTAAAAAAATTTGGTAAAATATCACTTACAAGTTACAACAACATCAACAAGTCTTTATTTCACTAAATAAAATTAGCTACATGAATAATACTATTGTACCCGATCCAAAATTAAATTTTCAAAAACACTGATATAATTTATTTTTTACAACCAATGTAAAGAAGCATTTAAAAAATATATTAGTATCGCCTAAAATTTCAAACAAAAAGATAAAAATTTTAAAATAGATACATTGATGGAAAATTTCAAATGTTATGTCGTGAATTTTTATCAGTTGGATTATTTGAAAGAAAAGGTAGGTTTGTGTGTGATAAAGGAAGTAATTCATTGATAAGGCATTTTAGATTCAGACTAAATATAATGCCTATAGTTATGACTTTACACTATGCAGGTTATCTATGTGCATGATAAATGCTTATATAGCACGTTATTTGATAAATAAAAGCTCACGTATGTGAGTAAATGACATAATTAATATATAAAGTTATGCAGTGTTTATTTTTTTTAAAAAGGAGTTGTATTATAATGAATTTTGGGGATTAATTGAGTAGAAACCGTAATTGCATCTGAAGTATTATTGTTGCAGATATGCGTGCAATGACATCAAGCCACAATTGCGGCGTGTTTTCAAATCAACAAAAAAATCGTAACAAAACCGCATTAAAATGTGTTTTGACCACAACGAAATAAGATTTTGATATCAACGCAATTGCAACGGCATCGTCCCATTTATTTTATCTTTTTTCACTTAAAAATTAGAATCTTTACTACTTATCTCTTAAAAAAACAAAGGAAGCGAGTGAGAGAAATAGTGAGTAACAGAGAAAAGAAGGAGAATGAGAAAGTGTAACACTGTGACGGTGTGACTTTGAAGATTTGAGGAGAATTTTAATATAAAATCAATTTCAATGTCTCATTTTCCTCATTGGGCTCAAAATTAAATAAAAATAAAAATTGTATTTTGTGCAAATATAAAATAAATTTATGCAAAAATATAATTTTAGTCTCTTAATTTTTATTTAATGTTCACTCTGGTCCCATTACTTTTTTAATGTTCATTTAGGTCCATCAATTTTTGTTTTTGGTCCAAAATGATCCCTATCGTCACTTTCGTTACCAATTTAATGGATTTTTGACTAATGCTATTACATTCTGTTATCTATTTATTTTGAACCGTTGATTTACAATAATTTAGATCATTTATTTAGAACAATTTGGGTCTAAAAAATCCATTAAATTACTAACGGGAGTAACGACAAAACCATTTTGAACAAAAAAACAAAAGTTAAAAAACTAAAATGAATCTTAAAAAAATCATGAGACCAAAATGAACCTTAAGTAAAAGTTAAGGGACCAAAATTATATTTTTTCCTAAATAAAAATATAAATTGTATTTTGTGCAAATATAAAATAAATTCACGCAAACGGCCGCAATGCGCGTCGCAATAAAAACCATTTTGTCACTTGCTAGACTTCTATTTCTCAAATGTGTCACATATACACTCTAATACGATCTTTTAATATCATAAACTAAAATAACATATTAAATGCAAAGTTAAAACTAATTAATACATTCTATAAATTTAAGGTCTAAAACTTTATATAACTACAAAGTTGGGGACGGTTAGTAAATTACTGGTGATAAAAGCCACTATTAAAAATTAATTAAAAATGAGCTATGGCTTCCATTGGGCCAGCAGAACGAGATGCAGCACAGCAGCACCTGTATTCGCTTGGAAGTTAGGCAGCTTGGTGACTAGTGACGACGAGACTTTGGTTGACAACAACAAAAATTCCATTAATTATCAGTTATTACCATTTTAGTCTTTACTAATATTTTTATTTTTTAGTCTTTATGGTTGTTATTTCCGACAAAAAGAAGCACAGTTGGAAGCAAACAAAAACACAGTTGAAATTTAGCAAAAGCTTGCTTGGGTCCTTTTCTTTCTTTCTGTTTCATTCTCTTTCCTTCTGCTTTGTCTCACAGTTGTCTCTCTTTATTTCTCTTTCTTCATCTTCTTCTCTTTCCCTTCCAAGCTGCAACTTTCAAATATTTTGCTTCAAGAGCTGAATTATACCATCTTCTGATCGTTTCAAAATATGGAACAGCTTGTCAACTTCATCATTCGGCCACCAAGGTATCATCTTTTCTCCTCTTTGATCTCTGTTAGAATAACTTATTTCAATCAAGGTATTCTCTTTTTTCTTTATGTTTTATTTTTCCTCTTCAAAATCCCAGATGGGTTAATGCTTGTGTTTGTTCTGTTGGAATGGGATGGCAAACAAAGTTCTGATTTTTAGTCCTTGCAATCCTCAACTGGCACAATTTAATTCTAGCATATCTGAATCATAATGTTAACTTGCTTTGTTGTTTGTTTGGTTGGAAATTTGAGATCTATGTTCAAGCTACTTAAAAGTCTTACTTTCTGTAATGTAGCTCTTACTTTACATGTCTCCTAGACTGTAAACCATCATTGGTACACAGTGAGATTGTACTGCAAAATTTTTCCTCTTCTGCACAAACATATGTCAGCAGTTTTCATTTTACTCACTATAACAAGATCCTAATTTTTTTTGAGTTTTGAAAATGATATTTGTAAGTCATGCAACACATATTCTCTGAATCTTAAGGACATTAGACTTTTCAGTTGTTCTTTTGTCCTTTTGGGTATATATAGATATACATATGTCCGAGAATAATATTTTAGAGTTTAGACAAAGGAGAATAAATTGCAAAAAAGAAAAAAAAACAGTAATAATGGGAATTGTTTCAAGAGTTATAAAGAAAATTTCTATTATTTTAATTTTGAGGATATCAGATAAAGCTCAGTTGCAATATTCTCCCTCAGGCAAGGTCATTGTAATTATGCAATTATAATTATTTGCACTATTTTTGTTTCAAATTTAATTTAAATTTTAGATTATTCTGATATGATTGTATCTGCTACTTATGCAGAGCTGAATATGATCCAAAAACTGATTTATTGGATCATGAGTTCATACTAAAAGGGAAATGGTTTCAACGGAAGGATGTGGAGGTAAGGTTAAAAAAATCCATTGAGTATGTCAGTAAAAACATTGGATCCTTGGAAATGCATTGACGGATTGATCATGTCTTTTCACAGAATCACAGTACTTAACTAACTTTTCAACAATATGCTTGAAAAGGATTCTATTTATTGTGGTATTATTTTTTTTGCACGTAATGCTTCTGTTTAATTTTAATAAACATATAAGATGTATGCAAGTGATGTTCTAATCTGATATACAAATTATAGTGGGAAATTTCTGTTGATGTTATTCTTTGTCTTCATCATCAGCATTCCTTTATTATTAAGTGATATTCATTGTAGTTGAGTTCATGACTGTCATGTAACATTTGATATTCTGCAGATAAAAAACAGCCGCGGTGATGTTCTTCAATGCAGTCATTACATGCCTATAGTCAGTCCTGATGGAAAGTCTATACCATGTGTAATATATTGCCATGGAAACAGGTAATAAAAATGAGTACTGAAAAAGTGATAAATGTGTCACAAAAATCTACTTTTCTTGTTAGTTAGGTTCTGTTATCTTAGAACTTAGAAGCTAGACTGTTGGTTTGAATCCAATTTAATCTGCATAGTTTAGACATCATAGTCTAAACTATCAAATTCAATTATCTAACTTTGATTATGAAATTTAAGATATTCATCATTCCAATATTTTTAATGAGGTTCTTTGCTGGTGGTTGCTTGTTTGGTGTTAAACACATAATAGATTTTAATTTCAAATGGTCTTGCTTACTACGTGCAATGTTTATTATGGCAGTGGATGCAGGGCTGATGCCAGTGAAGCTGCTATAGTTTTACTTCCTTCAAATATTACCGTTTTTACTCTCGATTTCTCAGGATCCGGAATTTCTGGTGGGGAGCATGTCACTCTTGGTTGGAATGAAGTAAGTGCTTTCTCAATAAATGTTTGAAAGTTATCATACCTAGTGCTAGTTGTATCACTATCATCAGATATCTTGTCATGTGACTGTGGCAGGATACTTAGGTTTTATTGCTGTTTTTTTATATGAAGATTATTTAACATTTTTTACTGTTTTCAGAAGGATGATCTCAGGGCTGTGGTCAATTACTTGAGGGAAGATGGAAATGTCTCACTGATTGGCTTATGGGGGCGCTCGATGGGTGCAGTGACTAGGTAGGCTTTCATCTTTCACTTCTTCCTCTGACCTTACATTTTGAATGTGGTTCAAGAAAGGTTTTGTAGTAAGCAGTGATATGTTAAGAGAAATTGTTGCTAAGAAGTTGATTGGTTTGTTAAAGAATATAAACCAGTAAACCACTTTGTTGTCATCATCATTCTTGAATAGTATGCTTGCAGAAACAACCTTAACTTGAGATAAGTAGAAACCAAATGCATACTCCTAATTAAAATAAAGTGTACTGCTCATGCAATTTTTTATCTTAAAGTCAATTTATAAATTCTCTGATTGAGTAGCAATTCAATCTTAACCTTGTATATTGCTCTTCTTGCCATTAATAATTTCATTTCATCACTTGCAGCCTTATGTATGGAGCTGAGGATCCTTCAATTGCAGGGATGGTTTTAGACAGCCCCTTCTCGGATTTGGTCGATTTGATGATGGAACTTGTGGATACATACCGAGTCCGTTTGCCAAAATTCACAGTGAGTCCATTCAAATTATTTGATGTAAATGAGAATACTGTTAAGAGAAGTTATGCACCAAAAACTCTTAATCTATTCTCTCATTTCATATTTTAATGCTTCTCTGCATTCGGTAATTAAAATCACATCCAGCTCAAATAATGAAGCAGAATTGCTTGAGTTTTTTTGGTGTCAATGGATTCATTCCTTACTATTTTATGCTCATGTTTTTTCTTTTTCTTGTACAGGTGAAGTTTGCAATTCAATACATGCGAAAAGCAATACAAAAGAAGGCAAATTTTGACATAATGGACTTGAACACCACTAAGGTTATTTCCTCCTATTAAATTTTGTTTAATGACAGAAAAGTAATTGGTGAGTTTTTCCTCAATATTTGTATGATATAACTCAAGTTAAGATAGCACATCTGAACCTGAGCTTGGTTAAGAAATATTTTTATTTTTAGCTTGAACATGAAAAGTTATGCACTAGTTGAGAGAAATCTTCAGGGAAAAAAAATTTGAACCAAATGCAAAATGTTATAGAAGATATTTGTTTGCGGCAAATTCCACAAAATCCAAATTCTTTCAATTTTTCACGTTTGTATATTCTTTGTTGTACTCATTCACTGTGTGTTTGCATTGCAGGCAGCAAAATCTTGTTTTGTTCCTGCTCTACTGGGGCATGCCATTGATGATGATTTTATACGACCTCATCACTCTGATCGTATACTCGAGGCTTACATGGTAAATACGTCTATAAGATTTATTTTTCTTTTCTAATAGACTGAGTTACATAACTGAATTTTTTCAAGTTTTGTTGGGTTAAACTAACTCTTCATGTCATTTTGTAAACTCTTGAGTCTGGACCATGTTTGTTGCTTGCAAATTCTGATACAGGATATGTAGTGGATTTTCATCATGTGCTCTTTGTTTTATCTTCTCACTTCTCACTGATTCTTTTCTTGCTTTGTAGGGAGACAAAAACATTTTTAAATTTGAGGGAGATCACAACTCCCCACGTCCTCAGTTTTATTTTGATTCCATAAACATATTTTTTCACAATGTTTTGCAACCTCCAGAGGATGAGCTTGTGGAACCATTTTTTGACATTACAAACGGTTACTTTGGTAAGGTAAATTCACCATGCATCTCTTTGGTTCCATTTTGGTCAAAATACAAAGTTCCTTGCTCGAACATCTTTTAAAGACGACATGTTATATGCAGGATGTTTGGAGATCTGTGCACAAATTAGGCTATGGTGATGAACCATCATCTGAAAACAAAGGCATGTGTCAAGTACATAGTGCTTCTTAGGATCTTAGCTATTCCTTCTTTATTGGTATCTGCATTTAGTAATCTCACATCTGTGATTCTCAAGTGTTTCTTTGTTAGTTGCAGAACCATTGGCAAGTAGTAATGTGGATGCCATTAAGCCAATCTGGTCAAAAAGACCAACCAGTAGGACGGAGGTTTGTGTTTATTTGCTCTTTGTTTTTTGTTTTTGTTTTTGGCCAAAATGACATATAGACTGAAGATCGAAATAATAATAATTAAGCTTAAATTTAATAAGAGACATGACATGAAGCGAGCCGGTTAATTAGTCAATCAAATTGAAAAGAACTAGTCACTAACTTTGCATGAAATTCTTGCAAAACAGGATGAAAAATATGATGATCTTTCCTCATCATCTTCAACAATGATTAGCTTTGAACTATCAAATGGTCATCTTTGTGATCCTCACGTTCCAATCGCTTTGGACAATGATCAATACGTGGAATATCAACTTGATGACCTCGCCGGCCTTCCATCTACTGCAGAGGAAGAAGATACAGTGAGTCAATTTTTTATTTTTATTTTTCTATCACACACAACATGAAATTTTGAGTACATGATGGTATAAAATGAAACTAATACCATTTGTTTTTATGGCTTTATCCATATCATATCAGAAGTTCATGGAAGCAGTGATAGAGTCACTGGAAAACCAGGAATCAAGAAATCCACAGATGGAAAAACCAACTAATATCAACAGTGCTAGTATCATGTCGATAGAGGTATCAGATAGATATGAATCACGCGGTTCTTCACACGACATTTCCAAACCTACGGAGACAGAATCTTCTTCAGTTAAGCATGACATGCTTTCAACTTCATCTGTTGAATGTGGACCCTTGAAAGATGAGTCAAATTCCATTTCAGCGAGCATGCCACCACAGGACGCTGATTCTGGCAACACAGAAAGTGCATCTGCTAGTGTGCAAAGTTCATCAGACACTGACATATCACATAATACAAAAGCCACATTAACAGTTGTTAAGAATCCAGCAAGCCATGTCATGAACGGTTTATTGCGCCGCTGGGATTTTAACTTTTTCAGAAACAATAAAAAACGATAAGATAAGAGCCTTATTTGTCACTTATCAACAGCTGATTATACATTGTTTTTGCAATCTATATTGAGAAATCATAGTTTGTATAATTCTTGTCAAAAGAAATAGGTTGGTTGTACGGAATTCTGTATGTTTAGATTCTCATCTAACAAATCATCCAGTTTTCTTTGAAGGAAGAGGCAATTGTTGTGTTTTTAGCCTTTGAACAAAGATTTTTGTATGGCCCCATGTATTATTGGTACATGCTTATGCATGAAGTTCTTAACCTTCTTTGGATGCATTTTGTTAACGAAGATTGATGTAGTTATGTCCAAATAATGCAGGGTACGTCGCTTACAAGTTCTTTATGTTGGGCCTTGTATTTGTAAATCTCTCTTAACTACAAAATGAAAACACATTCGAGGTAAACTTTATTGGTGCTTTCTCCGGTGCTCCTTAAAAATAAGGAATAAATTTGTTCCTCCATGTAGCACCACTCAATAATTCACACATGGTTAAATTATCCACCTAACTTAATTTAAATTAATTTAACAATATTACAAACAAGCCCTTAATGTATTTACATATTTTATAGCTAACTCCCCTCGATTCTTTAACCTAATTTCCTTCTCTTCCTGTTAATCGTTCGTATCTTCCTTCTTCTTCTTCTTTTTTTTCTTTTTTGAAATCCTTATCTTCCTTCTAAATAAACTCATGCCTCCTTCGCCGCACCGCATAGAGGTTGGTTCTATAATGAACTTTGCTCTATACCGAATCGATCATAGCGATGTTCAAGCATTCAAGCTTTAATTTATGTTTCTGCACAGTTGCACTTGATTGTAAGCTAATTAATCAATAAATGGCCAATTCACAAAATTTCATGGCTCATACTCAAGCAACCTATTCCTCAACAAAAAAAATTATTTATACATCATATATATATTTACCAAAAAATATTACTTTCAACATATTTTAAATTTATGCGATGTGTTCGGCCTACAAATGAACTAGAGGATTGAGTATTTAATTAACTCCTCCTTCCTTTATGTTAGAGCTAGTATACAGTTTTCTTCCAGTGGTTTATATTATTATTATATGCTGATGGTTTATCAAGGTTGACGATGTTGTGGCAACCGCGGTGGAAGCGTGGATTTCAAAAAAAGGTAAGGATTTCGCAGACGCTGCTGGGAAAGAGAAGGAATTTTAGGTTTGTGATTTAGGTTAAAGAGATGAGGGGAGTTAAATATAAAATGTTTAAATAATATTATGGACTTATTTGTAATATTAGTAGTTTAGTTTAAATTAAGTGAGATGGACAATTTAATTATGTGTCAATTTTTTAGTAGTGTCACGTGGAGGAATAAATTTATTCCTTATTTTTAAGGAACACCAGAGAAAGCACCAACTTTATTTATGTTAAAAGTACCAAAACAAAAGAAATTGGTGCAGAAATTCGTGCAGCTGAGGGCATGGTAAAGTAATTAACACAAATTAAGTTAATATTATTTTCACTCACAAATATCTCAGTGTAATATATTTTTACTTTAGAATCATTATAATTATAATTATAATATTAATATTATATCACCTTAAGTCAAATTATGTAAATGTTGTGCAATCTATACTTAATATTGTGTTTTTCTTTTTTTCAAAAAAATTAGGTTTAAGGAATTGTGTCCCAATCCAAAGGGAGAAAGTCTTTGGGTTCAAAAAATATTTAAAGAGGTATTTATATTTATCACACCTAAAAAAAGGTGGGGTTCAAATCTATAACCTATGAATTCTTAGACTTTGCGGTGCTATAATTGGACGATATATAACTAGAGTAATTATTTATAGGTTAATTAACTTTTTGGTCTTTATATTCACAATTTATTTTCGTTTTAATCTTTATACAAAAAAAATCATTTTAGTCATTACATGTATTTTTTGTTTTTGCTTTAGCCTCTACCGTTATATTTCTATTGGTCCTTGCATTAAACCGCTCTAATCTCACAACTCCACCACCATAACCACCGCAGCAATCGCTATTTCAAACTCATCGACCTTCCATTTCTTACCCCCGCCACCCCGATGATCCTTCGTTGGCCAGTTTCTATCCTCCATACCTTTGCGAATGTATGTTAGCTTGACTTCTTCTCCACTCGTAAACCCTTCATCGTTACCACTACCGCCACCACAAAAACCATCTTTCACCATTGCTCCTTCTCATAACACTGTTGTGGTGGTTGCAGTGATGAAGTTGCGGAATTCAAAACAGTTAACGACATAGATCAATAGAAATATAATGACAGAGATTGAAATGAAAATAAAAAACAAGTGCATGGACTAATAAATGTTTTTCTTTTTTGAACAGGGACTAAAATGGAAAAAAAGTGTAACGATCGACACCAAAAAGTTAGCATTTTTCGTTAATTTAATCTTATTTATATTAGGGTAAAATATATTTTGTCTTATAAAATGACATATTTTTTCTTTTAGTCCTTATAAAAATATTTTTTGTATTTTAGTCCCTATAAAATAAAAAATTGTTGTTTTTAGTCCCTATAAAATTATTTTTTGCATTTAGGTATCTATAAAATGAAAATTTGTTGCTTTTAATTCCTACCGTTAAAAAATTTTTGTTGAGTGCTGACTAAAATGACAGAATGCCGCGTGTCAATGTCATATAAGATTTAAAAACAACAAATTTTCATTTTACCGGGATCAAAATACAAAAAACTTTTATAGGGACTAGAAACAATAATTTTTCATTTGTTGGAGACCAAAATACAAAAAATAATTTTATAAAAATTACAAACAATAATTTTTTTATTTTATAAGAATTAAAATATAAAGAATAATATTATAAAAACTAAAAACAAAAATATCTTATTTTACGTAGAATAAAATTACCACAAATAAGAATGAATTGCAATATTGCATGAATATAATAATGCATGCACGTGTGATTGAAAATCGAAATTGCGGGGTTGATGAGCGTAAGTTTTTGCGGATTCAGTTCAGCTGATGAGGTGTCAGTGAAAGAGAGTGCCAAGTGGATCAAGAACTAACAACCTCCCACTCTTCACAATCCTCACTCACTCACTTCTACACTCATCTTCCTCTCTCTCTCTGGTTCATCGTTTGCGTGTATTTTCTTTTTCCAGTTCCATGGCTTCCGTTGCTTTCAGAAACCCAAATTATAAGCGCCTTCTTCTCTCTTTCCATTCATTCTCTCCTCGAATTTCCACCATCATTTCCCATAATTTGATCCCTCTCTACACCAGTGCTCCTCCTCTATTTCGCCACAGATCCTTTGCCACTTTCACTCGCACGTAAGAAACAATTACCTCATTTTCCACGGATAACATTTTTTGGATTAGTGTTCATTGTTTGAAATTCTCCTTCTATCAATTAATCTGCATGCTACTGTTATGAGGGTTGATGAATTCTGTTTCCTTTTGGTGGTTGTTCTGTTTTGCAGAAAGCCCCATCTTAACGTAGGCACCATTGGGCATGTGGATCATGGGAAAACCACACTCACTGCTGCAATTACAAAGGTTTGCCTTCATTCGTTTCCAACATGTCTCGATACTTAAATAATGCATAGGAATTCTACTTTCTTTTTCTATTCCTTTTTCCCACGAACAATTAGATTGAATTTTTGGAACAGGTGCTGGCCGAAGAAGGTAAAGCTAAGGCCATTGCCTTCGACGAGATAGATAAGGCTCCTGAGGAAAAAAAGAGAGGAATTACTATTGCTACTGTAAGACATACTTACTTCTTATTTATTCATTGATTTTTGAAATCCATACTCAAATTGTGCATCTTGTGAATGATAGTGATATGGAGCTAAGTGATCAAGTATTCAAATTTTGTAAACATCTCTTGAGCTTATGATCATATCAGTCTTATGTTGATCTTGCAGGCTCATGTAGAGTATGAGACCACAAAGAGGCACTATGCCCATGTTGATTGCCCCGGACATGCAGACTATGTCAAGGTATGCTTGATTATGTTTTTCTTTTCCTGGTGAAAATTTTGATTTTAGTGTCTTCCTTCCATATGGAATACATTGAAGAATGCGTGATTAATGATCTTTTGTGGCTTCATGTAAGTATGGATTCTCTGTCTTCTCTTAATTTATTTGGTGAAATTACAGAACATGATAACTGGAGCTGCACAAATGGATGGTGGAATTCTTGTGGTTTCTGCTCCAGATGGGCCAATGCCTCAAACAAAGGAGCATATACTGCTTGCTCGACAGGTAGGTACTTCATTTTGATAATATTTAAAGTGGTGAAACAAAGTTTGTTTAAAATAGAATACACAACGTGAAACTTATTAAGGTTTTTCATGTGCTTTCCTTTGTCAGGTTGGTGTGCCATCACTGGTCTGCTTTCTAAATAAGGTCGATGCTGTTGATGACCCAGAGTTACTTGAACTCGTAGAAATGGAGCTCCGGGGTATAAAGGGCGACCTTATAGTTTTATTTGAATGGAAAAACAAAAAGTTTAACACTCAATCTGAATGTTCCTTTTATATATTTACTTCTACTAAAGTGATGTGCAACAATTTTTACCAACAATTTATCTTTTGCAGAGCTACTTAGTTTCTACAAATTTCCTGGTGATGAGATTCCAATAGTACGAGGTTCAGCCCTGTCTGCCTTGCAGGGGACTAATGAAGAACTTGGGAAGAAGGCCATCTTAAAACTAATGGATGCTGTGGATGAATACATTTCTGATCCCGTGCGGCAGCTTGAGAAGCCCTTCTTAATGCCAATTGAGGATGTTTTCTCAATTCAGGTAACCACAAAGCCATACCTCTATCAGAATTCTTCTTATTGAATTATCATACTTCCTTTCTTGCAACTTGTAAGAGATTCATGTTCCTTACAAAGTGAAACATTGATAGCCAGGCTTAACAGTCCTTGTATTCTATTTTTTCCTGAGAATTATAATTAATCAGTTCAAACATTGTCCTCATTATGATAATATAATATAATGGTTTTATTTTTGAATCTTTACTATATTCTGTTCAGTACTCCTGTAATGACTTGTTCATATATACTCTAGATATTTTGTCATGTGCCTGATGTGTTCCTTTCACTATCTTTGGTTATGTGAAGGGGCGTGGAACTGTTGCAACAGGTCGTGTTGAACAAGGCACCATCAAAGTTGGTGAGGAGGTTGAAGTACTAGGACTAACACAGGTATAAGCTGTAGTTAAACAGCTATTATCATGTTATTGAGTTTTTTGCTTTATGGTAAAAGTATTCATGAGTCTTTGTGTACAGGGTGAGCCTTTGAAGACTACTGTTACTGGTGTGGAAATGTTCAAGAAAATTTTGGATCGAGGGCAAGTGAGTAAAATCATATAACCCTCCTCATCCCGTCATTCATTTCCTTGAGATTTGGATTGATGGATTACCGGGAGCCTAATTTTGTTTCCATTTCTAGGCTGGTGATAATGTGGGACTTCTTCTACGTGGCCTCAAGCGTGATGATATACAGCGGGGAATGGTGAGTGAAACTGATTAAAATGTAATGCAATATTAATACATGAAATATATGTTTAGCAACGATCTAAAGCATTATATGGAAGTAGTAATATGGTAATTTTCTCACACTTGTCAAGAAAAGTTGAGTTCTTATTGAGTTTGTAATTGTTACTACTCAAGCATCACGAATAAGAAATATCTGGATCATTTGAAAATTACAGGTTATAAGCAAGCCAGGGGCATTGAAAACGTATAAGAAGTTTGAAGCAGAGATTTATGTCCTCTCGAAAGACGAAGGTGGCCGTCATACTGCATTTTTCTCCAACTATAGGCCTCAATTTTACATGAGGACAGCAGATATAACCGGAAAGGTTGAATTACCAGGAAATGTTAAGATGGTTATGCCTGGTGATAACGTGACTGCTACCTTTGAGCTGATTTTACCTGTTCCTCTTGAAGAAGGTAGGTTGATTCCTATGTGACATAGAAATTAGAGGATAAATATGCTTTATTATCTATTATAGGTCAAACATTTTTCAATTTTGATCTCTGCATGGAAAAATTCAACCTTTTGGTCTTTATACGAAAAAAATACAAATTACTCTTTGATGTTATAGTAGTGTTAAATTTTGTTGAGTTGGTTAGTACTTTATCCTATATGGTATCATGTCACCCCAAAATAGATTATAGATATCTCAGCGATTCATCCTTTTTTTCTTCATATGCGAATTAAAATGACAAGTTATCAAGTACTAAATTCTTGTTTTAACCTTATTTTTTCATATAATCTCTAGCTTTATTACGACTAAGTAGCAAGTAATCAGTGCATCTTTTGATCAATCAAGTGTAAATTGATGTGATGGTAAGAATGCAGACTTTTGCCCGAAGCATAAAGTACAGGACACCAAGAAATCCTAGCATAATGCCTTTATCTTTGTTTCTTAGTTTATTTTTGCTTGAATTTCATCTGTGCAACTTTCTTGGTGACTGCATTCAACAATATGATTTGACAGTTATCATTTTCTTTATTAACAGGACAAAGATTTGCTTTGAGGGAGGGAGGCAGAACAGTTGGTGCAGGAGTGGTCTCCAAAGTGATCGCCTAGGATGTTTTGTTTTGTCTTGAGTCCACAATTTTATTTTATTCTTCAAGTTTGGTAATTTGTAAATAAGTCTTGCATAGGGACTAAGAGTAACATTCTAGGAAAATTCTGTGATGTGACTATTTTTGACACTTGATGCGTTGGGGTTCCATTTGAATGTGTTCGTTGATTTAGATATTTTACAGTGTAGGAGGAAAGTCGTTGAAAGTTTTTTGGTTCAATTAATAATGGCAATGCAAATTTCTTCAACATGTTTGTCAATTTTTCTGGTGTTGTGTATCATTGGAATAATTTCATTGAATTCTTCAACTGCAGCACACACCTATTAGTGTAACTATACAAATTTGTTGAGACAATATATGCAGTTTTTGAGATAGGACAGAAGCAGCAAGTAAAAGATGATTTCTATATATATGTTAAAGTATACCAACGTAGGATAGAGGGGATAATTTCATTCAAATAAAATATTGAATCTGAACAAAAATCGATGAATAAATATTTGGGTCTGTCTAGCTTTCCAGCCCAAAAATAATCAGAAGAAAAAATAAAATCTACTGGTTAACAGTACAACTATTACAATGATTACTGTGGGTCAACATGGTTTGTTAATTTTTTTATTTTTTCTATTTTTTTTTTTTTTTTTTTTTTTTGCAATTTGTGTTTATGGTTTGTTAATTTTTGAAATATGGCTGTGTTTGATTATTTTAGCAAACTTCTAGGAACTTCAATGCTGTTTCAACTAATGAGTGAATTGTTTGGTTGTGGCGGTTGAGTCCCAAAGTACCAGAGAAAATGTTGAAACTTTCAAGCTCTGATGTGGTTTCTAAGACACCCTCCAGCGCCTCTTCCATTTTCAGTTTCTTGAAAGTATGTATGTTTTCAGCTTTGTCCTCCATCATCCAAATCGCCAGCTCTATCGCGAACCTCCTTATCCTTGGGACCTTAGTTGGAGGATAGTGATGTTTCCTGAAAATCTGCATTAGTTTATTTGCCAACTCAGCCTCAGTTATTCCAGATTTTTCAAATAAAGTGCTTGATTCATAGGAACTCATGAATGTGAAAACATTTGCTGCTAGTCCAACCATCACTTCTTGCAGCTTGTTTTCTTCTGACATGATTGCATGAAGTATCTGCAGGGTTGAGAAATGGTAAAAAATTAATCAATTTTTTTTCTTCTTTTCTCTTGTTTTCTTTCATCATCTATGTAATTTTTGCATAATAGAATAGAAATATATATGATAAAGCTCATATGTTGCATGCACAAAATTGTAATGTAAGAGAAGAGTAAAAACTTACTACAGGTGCTGCAACTTTAACACCCTTTAGCTGGTTGGAGCAATCTGATCCACTATAGATACATAAATTTCTTAGAATTCTAGCCGCATTGACGCGAAGCAGCGGAACTTTCAATGATTCTACCAATCTTTCCAACACTTTCAGCTTCAAAATTCTGTGACAGTTGCTCTTGCTTTCTAGAGCCAGCATTGCTAGTGCCTCTCCAGCAACAGTTGGTACATCTTTCTGACTTTCCAATATGTTGAACTTACTATGCTTGAAAAATATGTTGAACAATTCCTTAAGTATTCCACCTGTTCCTCCAATTCTTTCTGTTGCTTCCTCTTCCAATGCTAAACTGGTTAAAATTTCTATGCTTAGTTTCTGTAACAAGGGGTGTTTCTCTCCATGCCTTAAAATATCTCTGATGTTGCTGATTGTGAAAACAATCTCCGAAATCTCTTTTCGGAGATGTTTACCAATAGCACCTGTTGTGCTAGCCAGCATCTTCACTAGCTGAAGGGATCTCTTCACTGTTAGAATTTGTGATGGAGTAGCATTTTCATTCTTGAGCAAGCTTTCTTCAGCATGTGTGAATTCTATAATCTTTGGAAGCAGGCCTCTTGTGTTTCCAATCTTTCCACAATTGTCATGATCATGTGCAAGTTTTTTCAGAATGAGGAGTCCCAAATGGTTAAATGTCCAAAACCCATAATTAGGATGATCAAATACGAGTCTCTTTTCTCCAATTTCATCAGCTGCAGATATACAGTTCCTGTTAGTTTGTAAAAGAGATGATATTGATTCCATAGCTCCCGGTATCCCGGCTATCCGAAGAGAGTTCTGCTTCTTTCCGGCTAGTTTCGACAAAATCTCAGCAGCTGAGAGCCTAATTTCCTCCTCCTTGGGATCAGTCCAATTCAACATCTCAACTAGTCTCTCAACCACTGGTAATGAAATTCCAATCTTTTGAAGGGTGTCATCCGAAAACCTCTCACTGACCGCGAATTGGCAAAGAATTCTCGCGCCAATGAGCTGCTCATCAGGGGAATTTGAAGCCAAGAGATCCATAGCAAAACAAACCATGTCCATTTTCAAGCCATCAAATATGCTTCCATTGACACACCTTGAATATGCATCATAAAAGAATCTTCTAATGGACAACATCCCTAATGGCCCTAACTCACACTCCTTGTTAACCTTTTCTAATAATTCACAATAACTAGTCTTCCATTCCCAATAACCCCTTTCCATCAAGAAAAACAATGCCTCGGCTAAAGCCAAAGCATAAAAGATATCCAAAGCCGATTCGCGATTCTTCTTGTCAGTGTCTCCCTGAGCAACCTTTCCATAATTATGCTTAACCAGCATTTTTAGTGACAGAACAACACTAGATGTAGCAGAAAGAAGCTGAAGCCAATACAGAATCTTACTAATATTCCTTGACTGGAAAAACCTTTCACCATATGGAAGAAGAGGAACATCTGAGCTAATCCACACGCGAGTTGGAGTCCTCAAACTTGGAATTCCCAATGCAGAACCTTCCACTTTATCTCTCCTCCGTTGAATTTTCTTCTTTATTCTTTTGAGGAAGAAATTCAAACTTGACCTTAAAACTTGAAAATTATTGATTCCAGCATCAGTAATAGACCATGTGGCTTGGTGCTGCCACTCAAGCTCATGGCTTCTGCTGAAAATCCTTGTCCCTTCAATCAAGAGAATGATGGTGATGAACCAGAAATCTGTTTCATCCAAGGTAATGGCAAAACCGCCGAGAAGGACAACGGTTGCCCATACAAAGCCAAGAGTTCCAAGACCAGTGGCTGCTTTTTCAAGCACTGCAAGACGCAGCGCGAAAAGGGTGAGCTTCTTTTCTGGGGCTCTAATTGAAGAGGATGAGTTGTTATCATCATCAACACTTCCACTCTCTCTTTTCTCAATGCTGCTAAGATCGCGAGGCTCAAACATTGTGTTTCCTCTGCTTGATTCGCTTAGTCTTTGAAGCGAAACAGCTTGTATACGAACACTTGCTTCTCCATCCACAGAATGCATAGAATCCATGTCCAGTACAATGTTAACTTTGTGTTCAAGTGATTTTTTTTTTTATTTTTTTGGTGTGTCAAAGACAAAAGGAGAGTGATGATTGGTTATATATAAATAGAGAAAAAGAATGGAATGAAGGACAATATGGATTGGGAGCTTAGAGGGTACGTTTTTATATTATTATTATGTTAGGGAAAGAGTAACGCCAAGTTTCACTTTGCTAGCAATCTTGGTGACTTGAGGAACGATTAACTTGTGTCTGTATCTCTCTTGTGAAACTTGTGAATTTTCCGTATCTAGAAAGTTTCTCAATTGGATCAATCTAAGTAGCAGATATCAGCTTAAAGTTTCTCAATTGGATCAAAACTAAACGCTTACCTGTCTAGTTTTAACATTGAAAAAAAAATTCATAGCACAATTACTATTCATCTCATACAACATATAAGCAACTCAATTTTTTTTTGTTTAAATTGATTCTGGTTGCATAAGTTGTACATTAATCATTACACTTGTACATCTGGGCATTGGGATTGTCATACCCGACTTGAGAATGGCATCACTCTTTTTAAGTTTCATAGTTCCGTCTAAAAAAAATATATCCAGAAAATTGCACCATCCTTTAAAACATTACGTCCGAACATGTTATTTTTGGACGGAGCTATCTCAAAATTAAAAAAAACAATAATAATAATAATGTCATTCTCAACTCTAAAGTGAAATGGTAATAATCTTAACACCCTTTACATTTTATTACATCTATGATTTTAAAACAAACAAAAAAAAAATGGTGGATTGAAACTATAAAATTTGGGACTAGTTCGCCTCATGTCTGCATTTCAAATCTTTTCATGCATCAGGTTGTCGTCAACAAAAGCATTGACCGAGTAAAAAACAGTTAAAAGAATTACAAGTTGTGTACTTTACCAGAACTAATAATTTTGTCACCAAACGTTTTGCAAAACAAATACGTGAGAGCTTACTATCCTGTATTATTAGTTTATGTTCAACTTAGAAATATGATTACAATAGGGTAAATAGTTCAATTAAGCTAAACGTGTCAATTGGATTTAGATCCTCATAAACACAACAATTTTGTAAACTTGTGCAAAAATTGGAGCACGTGGGAGTAATTAAAGTAAAAGAAAGTTAATAATCAAATAGGAATTTCCTTAATTATCATTTATTAGTTTCTGTGCAACACATTTAGTTTAGGGATATACACCAAGAGGAAATTCTTATGTTGTCGCTTTGAGTGCACGGATGTTTATGAGACTTTGATAAGAATCATAAAGCTCTTTTTGAAAATAAAAAAAAGAGTTAGTAGTTGCTTCTATAGTAGCTTATGGCTAATTACGTTGCTCATGCTTGCAACCCATCTTGTACAATTTAAAATGTGATTATCATTCATAACATTCAGCCTCACTCAACCTTTCAATTCTTTTTTTTTTAAAAAAAGAAAAATTGTCTGGAAAAAAATGTAGCTGCCATTATTGCTAAATAATGAATTGGATCAACTGGGTCAGGTGTCCCACAGTTAGTACTTACTACTACTATTAGCTAGTGACAAAAATTGTTCATATTTATAAATGATAATAAATGCTGTTTAATTTCTCGAGCAAAAGGGAGAGAGAGAGATCGCTCAGTATTAATTGAATGAGTTCTATGAGGAAAAATCTAGTGTCAACAAAGTGTTGTTTCATTTTCAGTTTTGGGCCCTAGAAAGCGTAGGTGAAAAGGGGAAAATGAAATAAAGTGAGTGAAACAGAAAAGAGAAGAAAATTAATTAATTAAGGACCTCACAATTAATCATATCTAGATTATTGGGTACTACTACCTTAGGGGAAGGGAAGGGAAGGCATGCCACACGTTTTTTTGCTTGTTGAATATCTCCTTTTTATTTTACGCGTACACGTAAAACAGAACAATTTTAGGTTATCAAGTTTAAGCTAATGGATTTTTATTTTTATTTTTATGTTTTAAATAGTTTGGGATTCCATACGAGGATGATGTGGGGCTATCTAGTCCTATGTGTCTTCCTTTCTCAGCTTTTCTATTCTAATTTTCATTTAGAGTATAGCTCAATTTCCTATTTTAAAAAATAATTCTCAAACTATTTTTTTACATTTTCGGGTCAAACATTTTTATTTTGCTTGTCCAAAATTTACGATAAGATTAACATCTTAAACATATTTATAGTTGAACAAATTCTTAATAATTATCTTTTTAAATATTCAAACGCTTTCTTCTTTTTAAATCACAATAATCAATTCTTAAAAAGCATTTTGATGTTTTAATATAGTTTACTATTCTTATACGTTTTTTGGGTCTAAATAATCATTACATATTTTTAAGAACCATATACTTGAACAAATTCTGCGATTCAATCCCTTCCCCCGAAGAGTACCCAAAAAAACACATCCCTTCCCCTTAAGACTTTGGACTTTAACAAAGTTGTCCCCAGAGAGATCCCCAATAATCTACCACTCCGACATGAAAATGAGTAGTAATAAAAACTGCTACATTATTTGGTAATTAATATTCAGTCACCCGTTTTTCGTGAACTGTATTCTAAATGCATCATTTGATGTCTTTCTACCTTATCTGAATTGTTCTTTTGAGTCTTAATATAATTCACCAAACTTTCAAAGAAATAAACTTTCCAGCATAAAAAAAATATAAAAGAAAAAAAACTATTTCCATAATACATTTTACAAAAGAAATCGTGGTTGAATTGTCGTAAAAAGTGATGCCAATATTAATCACCACATTCTTTTAGCACAGCGATACATCATTTTATCCTGTAAATTTCATGCAGATTTCTCTATTTTCTCACCACTAAGCACCAACGCATTGTTACAAAATTGACAAAAAAAGAAATAACGATACGTAACATCAGTTGACCAAAAAAAAGTGACTAAAAAAGGATACGCTACATCAAATACACGTTACTATAAATATAAAATAAGGCTAGGATTTACAGTTCGGATCATTGATCATATATATGATTCTGGTGATAGGAGGATTCTAAAAGCTTAACATGAGAACGTGATTAAACCAAAAACCAACTTTAGTTCAAGCAGAAATTATGCAAGTTAAAAATAAAATTGACGAGTGAATAACCAAAAAAAAAAAAAAAAAATGACACGAGAGAAACTAGGATCTTCATTTTCTCGTTCACAAAACCCTGGTAGGAAAAACACCAGGACAAGATGGTAATTATTTCAAACCATATCTAATTATCCACCTACACCATGCATGCATTAGCAGAAGAACAAAAACTAATTCATATCAATCTGTTCTCCAAGCACACCTAAACATTTGGTTTAAGTTTAACCAAGAGAGAAAGAGGATTCTGGAGAAAATAGAGGAAGTTGAACCCAGCATACGTATGAAGACAATGCAATTAGGTTTAAGTTGCTGATTTTTTGAATCAGTTCATTAAGAATACATGAGATATCAAGGCTTTCTGTGTCAGTTCACTGTTTTCATCCTCTAAATTCAGCTTACTGCCTACATAAATAGTATATGATCCAATCAGATCAACGAATAAAATAAACAAATGATATTAGGCGACTTAAGTATAACTTCTATTCTCCAAGAACAAACACTTACACTCCATTTAATGTTGTAACTATTAGCAGGCAGTATAGGGAGAATCACCACAAGCATTAACAACATGTCTGTCCATGATGACACCAATTGTAGGAAAGGAACAAAGGAATATCATGCTTGTCATTGGCAGTAAGCAGATCTCACAAATTAGAACTTTACTAGCACCCCCACTATATCAGATATCAGATGCCATTAAACCTACAAGGAAAAAGCAATATTGACAATGAAGTCAGTTACAACTAGGAACACATATGTGACGTAAATAATGCGATACATGGGAAAATGGATAATAAAACATAAACATATGAAAAGTAACATAGTTGCTGAAAAATTATTGATCGCCCAGTGTGACAAGTAATCCTTTATAATAGAAGGAGCTACCACATGGCATGTGATTCATCATAAGATATCAATTCATATAATTAAAAAGGAACAGTAATTATTAAAATAAAATGCAAATATTGTAACTTAAAATCAAGATAAGGCAGACGCAGAAATAATAACTCAGCCATGTATAACATGCACTTCAATAATAAAAAGGATTTTACACTCCAACTTAAACAAATCTCACCTTTGAATTCATAATCAGAATATTTTTCTGTGCAAAATGAATTTCTAACATTTCTAACATATAACGAAGTGACCTTATCCACTCAAACTATGCAGCAGCCACCAAATTTTAATCTAGAACCTGCCAAGGGCTACCATCTGAACTTTTAGGCATGGGCAAATATAATACCTTGCACTCCAAAATGGTACTTGTGCTTGTGCTGGATACATGTCCAGTATCCATACCTATCCAATTCGTTTTACTTTCTTTTTCAAATTCTATACCAAATACCTTTGGGCACATCTTGATCAAGCATCTCAATGAGTAGATATAACTCAATTACAATCCAGTCCATGAAAAATGCCAAGTTTTGCTAATATGGGTGCTTGGTTTGCTACTAAATGAAACAAATCGTTGCTTTCAATCTTCAAGTTATGCACTCTCTTTAGATACTTTTTCTTACTTGATATATTTTATGGAGTGAGAACTTAGTGTTTGTTTGGTTTTACGTTTGGCAGGGCAAACGTGGATCCATTTTAATACAACCAAGAGTAGCTTCCACGTTTTAAATATATGTATGGCCTGATTTGACCTGAATTCAAACATACTCTTAGACTCAGAACGTAATAACTAATAACGATTGTATTTGTCTTATGATTAAATTTATTGTTTATGCTTCTACATATCAATATACATCCTTCAGTACCTGTATCCCAGTTTACAGTAATTAGGTCTTACTTAAGTATATTCATGCAGAATCTCAACAAACTTCTTTTATGAACAAAAACTGCATCTTTCAATCAGCATTCACGTGTGATATGATGATGTCTATATTGCAACTTTGATAATCTTATCCTCAACAATTAACCAACTAGGTATGTATACAGGGTGAATTTCGTACAAAAGCAGACTGCATCTACTACTGGCACTCAGTAAAAGAATAAGTGACTTAAGAGTCCTCAACTGAATAGACTTCATACCCAGAAGCTTAAACATAATTCAAGTATTCAACTGATCAAGGAGTAACTACAACGAGGAAAACCAGTAATTTGTACAGAGCAAAAGGGTAATCTCAAATCTCAATAGAAGGCCACATTACAAATTTGAAGGATGCAAAAGAAAAGAAAATATGCAGATAGAATTATTACCTCAATCGAAGGCTTTAAAACTGAAAATGAAATGAATACTGTTATATGACAGGATTCCTCTGGCGGACCTTAGCTTTCTCTGCATCAATAATAGATTCCACCAACTTCACCGCATTCTCAAGCTTCCCCTTCGCATTCACCACAACATAATCAAAGTTCTTCACATGCTTCATTTCTTCCCTCGCAGTACCAATTCTCACCAGCAGCGACTCCACGCTCTCGGTCTTCCGATCCAGCAACCTCTCCACCATAGCTAGCTCGCTCTCCGCCACGAGGAACACAAAAACGGCAGAATTTCCGAGCACCTTCCTCAGCGTCTGAGCTCCCTGAATATCAACCCTAAGGACGATGTCGCATCCTTTTCCCATGTACTCCCGAATCTGCTGCTTGGGGACGCCCTTGTAGTCGCCGTAAACAAGAGCGTACTCGAGAAGCTCGTCGCGCTCCACCATGCCGAGGAAGTCCTCCTTAGAGACGAAGAAGTAGTCCTGGCCATCAACTTCGCCGGGGCGGCGGGGGCGAGTAGTGGCGGTGACGACGAAGTGGAGGGAGCGGCGGGACTCGCGGAGGCGCGTGATGAGGGCGTCTTTGCCGACACCGCTGGGGCCGCTGATGACGAGGATGAGAGGGTTAGGGTTAGGGATAGCGGAGAGAGGGTCGGAGCTGAAGGAGGAGCCGAGGGAGGCTTCGAGAGCGCGGAGGAGGTCGGAGCGGTCAGCTTTGTCGAGCGTAGGGATGGGAACGGAGAGGGGTCTCCGAGCATCGCCCATTTTGGAGGAGAAAGTGCGGTGGTTGGGAGAGAGAGAAGAGAGAAGAGGGAAGAAGAAGTGGGAGTGGGAGTTGTTGGGTTTAGGTGGGATAATTGGAATTAGAAGATGATGGAAAGAGGAACACAGGATCCTGCGAAACATGGAGAACAATCCTCTCTGTAAATAGTATTTTTGATGAATATTGGATGAATGATAGTAAAAAATTTAAAAACCTACTGGAACTAGTTCAAACATACTTCCACCAATTCTGCAATACAGGCAGCAATAGGATTATATGTATGGGAGACGGAGTACTATTGGTACTATTTATATTCTGCCGCCGTTTTCTTTCTTACAAATCTGAATGAACCGGTTTCGTTGCCACTTCCCGGCCGGTCAATTCCGCCACTCCTTCTTTCGGTCAACTCTACCACACTAAACGTTACTACTACTAGTGGAGTACTATTTTGTCATCCACTAGTATTGAAATTTCAAGATAACACTCATTAATTAACTGAGTCACAGATATAATATCGCTACGTCGTTAAAAAATTGAATTAAAAAATTAAATATTAAAATTAAAAATAATATTTTTAATGATGTGATGATATTTTATTTGTGAAACATGATTGGAAATATAATTTTGAAATACTAAATTTAAATTCTTTTTTTAAATACATTAACAACATGTTTAAGAGCTTAACGAGACTTACATAATACATAAATGTGTATAGATACAATTAATCACAAGTTTGTATTTTAATATGATTTCATTCATTAAACTTGGTATCATAATTTTGGCATGATAAATTTCAAATGCATGACCATACAATTTAGAATAATAATTATTAATATTATTATTTTTATTATTATTGTTATTATCATTATCATTATTAATATTATTATTGATATTATCATTATCATAGAAAATATAGTCTAGATAAAATAGGTTATCATATAATTTAAAGTTTATGCTTTTGAGTTATCATTTATAAATCTAATTTTAAATGAACTTTTTTTTATATTTATTTTGGTCGAAATTGAATTTGATATCATAACTTATATTCCAAAATATATATTTAGAAGTTTGTCTTAAAAACTTATTAATGCAAGTTCTTAAATCAACGCAAAAAATTCATGAAAATTGTTTTTAATAAGATAACATTTGCTAAAATTTTTTAAGGCCTATACATTTCAAATTTCCAATAGGTTAAAATTGTTTGGACATGTGTAAAAAAAACCGTTAAAAGCACCTGTGAAAAGAGTCGATAACATGATAATTAGTCCGATAAAATAGAGTCCCCCACTCCTTGAAAACAAGATTTCTTTCCTTAATTGCAATATTACAACGAGTCTATAATAGGCGAATTCCAATGCAAACACTTATAGCTAAATAGGATCTATATCTGAACCAAGTAAGGAGGCAGGGGTCATCATGCAGGATCAGCTATACCTCTGAATCCCATAGTAAAGCCTTGTCCATTTCGAGGATGGGCCATGTATTTGATTGGGAAGATTTTGAACCAAGTAAGGAGGAGGCAGGGGTCATCATGCAGGATCAGCTATACCTCTGAATCCCATAGTAAAGCCTTGTCCATTTCGGGGATGGGCCATGTATTTGATTGGGAAGATTTTGACCCCTTCTCTTCAAAGAGAACCTGCCCTCGTGCTTCTTTATTTCCTTTTAGACCTAAAAGGACTATAGGTAAACTTATTAAACAAAGATCATCATATTAACATCATCACAATATATATGATTTTTTATAAAGCACATTAATATCGTGTGATCCATGTAACCGACCCCACATAGTGGATAAAGACTTATTGTTGTTGTATACATTTCCAATATGTAACACTCCGAGGAAACAACCGGATTGATAAATTTGCAATTGAGAATGAACTTTAATCACTGAGTTCAAAGTCTGACTCATACTCCAAATTTATCAATCCGACCCCTTCCTCTGACAACTTTGAACTCGAAACAAAGACCATCGCCAATCGTCTACCACTCCCAAATAATATCAAGACACAACTTCCACAACAAAAACTTTGTAGTAACATAAACCCATGCTTGGTGAAAATTATAATGACAGAGAAAATTAAAAATGGCATCAATATGCCTCAGAGAAAGAGACAGACTATGCTTTAGACTACAAGTCAGTTAAAAAAGAGTACAATATAATCGTAACGGTGCCCGAGATACAACGGCACAACAAAAGATTCTATCTTGTCCTGCAATGAAGTGAGAGGCTCTGCCTTCATTTCATGGCTATTCAGATCTTTCGTGTTCTCTGTTATTAACAAATTAGAGTGCAAGGAAATCATCAATTGGACTTAAACTAACCTTTCCAAACTTCCAATTGATGATGCAAATTGCAACATTTAATAAATGTCCGTAACAAATTTCAACATTACACTTGAGTTTCTTTCCGCTCTCCCGCAGTTCGATACTTGTCTCAAGGCTATCGTGGTTCCAAATTCTCAGTTCAGAAGGTCAAGATTAGGTGTCGGACATGAATCTCACGTATGAGAGCTTCATGACACAAGCAAGGTATTTGTTGACCGCATATATAATATATTCAACCTATTTAATATCAATACCACTGACCACCAGCTCCGCCTTGAGCCGCAGCAACTTTTCTAGCCATGTATTGAGGCTTTGGCTGCAGCCCATTTGAACCTTCAATCCCATCATCTTCCGGCCTCTCGTTTTTATAGCTTGGGTTTCTCCTAGGATACGAACAGCTCGAAGCAGCATACTGAGCTGAAACAGCTGGATTCCTAACCATCCTCCGCTGTTCAGCCTCTGCCGTGACGGCCACCCCGCAGTTGTTGTAACGCATGACTGAACCAACAACTTTCCCGGGCCTTGCAGCAACACCTGAAGAAAAGTGAAGCCACGAATGTACATGAGATTAGAATAACACTCAAGTCAGATAATGTTGAGGAGTGGGAAGGAAGAAAAGGATAACGAGAAGGAGCAAAATGCTTATTAAAGTCAGACATCACACCTTGAATATTTTGAGAAGTTTGTATAGGAAGCCGAGTCATAGGGACAGCACTGCTCCTATCTACGGATGGTTTCTCGACTTCTTTGATGCAACATTTGGATAGATCGTCTGCAACCTCGACCGTATTCTGTAATGAGTTGTCTGAGTACAACACACATGGTCTACATGCACATTCTCAAATCAGTAAAGTTGGCAATTGCAAGGCTGATAAATGGTGTATTCTATATTTTCATTTGACAATATAAAAGAATAATGGCAAAAGAATAAGGGGGAGATACCCAAAAACATCTACAAAAAATTAGGATACCTGGGTAATGACGCGTGCTGCCTCTCAGGTGGAGCAACAGTTCCCCCTTTGCCATAATGTTCCTCAAGATATGCAAATTGCTTCTTGAAGTGGTCCACGGCACTATTCAAAATTGATGTTAGGAGTAGAGAATTGGGGGTGGAAATCAAATGCTAACATACTTGTTTGTTAAGTAGAGCAACAAAACCAGACAAAGCTAAAAATGCATCTATCAAAATAAAAAAAATGCTTGACAACCACAAACGCACAATTTCATAGAGTAAATTTCCTAGTTAAAATGACATTTTATTAGTTTAACAAATTTATGAACTGTTGTTGTATAACAATATCAGGTGACAGCAATACATTGTTCATCAAATGCTGAAACTAATGCAAAAGAATGAGATGCGAAAGAAAAAGAAGGGTAAATATTTAAATTCTAAACAATACCTTGGGTACATGAAATTTGTCGGCTCTGCTCCCTCTAGAAATTCCTTTAACATCTTGGGATGATACTCCAAAATCTCTCTATATATAAGCTCACGTACATCTTCCTTTGTTATCCTGCGTCTCTCAAATTCAAATTCCATCTTTGTAACTGGCTGAGCAGAAGGTTCTCTCTCAACCTTGGCCAAGCCTTTAAAATACGGATCCGCTAGAGCCTAACATTATTATACACAAGAAGCCATGTTATTGTTAACCAGATATAACAGAGAAAGCAAACTACAGACAGAATACAGATAGATGGACAACAAGATTCAACCTCTTCAGCAGTAGGCCGATCCTTAGGTTCAAATGCCAACATCTTTTCTAATAGACGAAGAGCAAGGGGGTCAGCATTCGGAAACTTATGGGAGAAAGGAATTGGCTTCTTCTTACGCATGCTGCTCAAGTATCTCCGAGCTTTCTCATTTCGTACCTATTATATAATACAAAAGTTGCATTAAGTAACAAAATCAAGCCAAAAACAACTAAAAGGAAATGAAACTGAAAATCAGACAGACCCTAGCAATAGCTTCAGGTGACGGTGTTCCAAGAAGATCAGTCATGAGGTCCAACTGATGGACAACATTCTTCCCAGGGAAAAGAGGTTTTCCAGTTAACAGTTCTGCAAAAATGCAGCCAATGCTCCATATGTCTATAGCTGGCGTATACTGAAAAAGAAAAAATGTTTAAGACCACATACGTTTACTAAGTGGGGGATAAAGTCAGTAACATACAGAGATGCACAATATTTTTCCATCTTCGTTTCACATGCATAATCAACCTACTATGTGATTTGATGATAAATTAAACAGTACATAACTAATATGCATCTCAGGAAACATATTAGCATAAGAAACAAATAATAAGAGGCACTAATTCCTTTTCTATGTTTGAATCTTACATGTACCCAGAACAAACTTTATAATGTAGTGTAAACATGACCCTAAAACCCAGGGAATTGGTGTCCGAACTCCAAAGTGTCATAAATGAGGTAAGAATATTAAACAAATATGATGAAAGTATTAGTCTCCTAAAAGTGTACCCCTGTGAAAACCAAAGAGGCTGAGAGCAAAATTGAATAAACCAGTTGACAGTTGGCTACAAATAGATATTATAAAACATAGTGTCAAACCAAATTTGATGAAGACGGCCCAAAATTCAGAAGGCACAAGAAAACTTTTACTATAAAAATAAGGATGTTTGGAAGTTGTATTATCATTCAAACTTCCATTTGTTTACAAGTTAGACATACAACGCAAGAATTAAAGAATCTTACAGCAACAAATAATATATTGTTTGGTACGACTGAAAGAAACATCTACTAATAGATAAATCCGCCATGAAAAACAGCCTTTTGACTAAATAAATCAACAACCACTAGTTAGAATATAGAAATGATATAAGTACAAAAATGATGTAAAGAAAATGGTATCAATCAGCTACATTTTCTTTTCAAATTTATCACTCTATCACTAATCCCTGATTGGGAATCAATACCATTCTAATGCAAGCTAAGAAACTATGACATAAATATTCTCTATGAATTATTATCACCTTAAACAATTGATGTTCGTCAATGTTCAATTCAATATATTCAATTTACCTACATCCAATTAAATAAGTCCTTTGTTCTTAAAGGAGATAAAGTGCCATTATATTTGAAGATCACGGGAACAACAGTTTGAGACATTGAGTATGACATATAGTGCTTGCAAACAAAGTTTACGTGCCTATATAAGTCCATAGACATTGATTGGGTCTTTCTTTTAAAAAAAAGAATGTCCGTTAAGTCTAGTTTTGACTTTTGAGATCCATAAATTGCATAAAGCACAAAAGTCCAAGAGATCCATAGCATATATTTTTTTAAAGGAAAGAAACTAGAGGACCAGTGAGGATGAGACAAAAAAGATGTACTCAGATTCCAAATATCAAGCATGGGTAAATATCAAGTAAAAGTAGATCAAAGATCTTCAATGACAGTCAACGTATATTGCACCTTCGAGAAAAAGGATCCGCACAACTCAGGAGCCCTGTACCACCTTGTTGCAACATAGTCCTGCGAGAAGACAAAAGGAACTAAGAGTGATGAGAAGGAGAACCATGTTCAAGGTGATATTATCAGGTAAAACGATTCATACCGTCCAGAATATGGCAGTGGGCGTATCATTAAAAGCCACTCTGGCAAGACCAAAGTCGCAAATCTTCAGCTTGCAATCAGCATTTGCTAAAATGTTTTTTGGCTTTAGATCTCGGTGAAAAACATTTGCTACAAGGCCATTAATAAGTTCAAAAATCAGCCACAATAACAAAAGTAAATATGCAACAAGAAGCAATAATTACAGATAATAACCTGTGTGTATATACTTCAAGCCCCGAAGAAGCTGATAGAGGAAAAACTGGTAATGCTCTGGTGTTAGATCATCATTTGCTTTGATGACTTGATGTAAATCAGATTCCATAAGTTCGAAAACAACATAAATATCTTTGAATTCTCTTCTAGAAGGAGGTAACAAAATATGCTTGATCTCCACAATGTCTGGATGACGTAAAAGTCTAAGAAGCTTAATCTCACGAAGAATGCGAGTGGCATCAGAAACGTGTTCAAATATGTCATTGATTTTCTTTATTGCAACCTTTTCGCCAGTATGTGTATCATACGCTGAGCAAACAACTCCATAACTTCCTTTACCAATTACTTCCTCTATTCTGTATCGGCTCCCTTCACCGTATTCAGTAAAGAAATCAACATCCACAGATGACTGCATGAACACAACAAACAAAATTATTTAACAAAGATACAAAGCAAACCCAAAGCGATACGTATAGTATAACTGATCTGCAACATACATATTGTAACAAAGGAAAACAAAATGATGTTCCACATTTTTACACCCAAAAGTTGCAAGATCAGTTTTTAGCATTTGCATCCAATCATGACTGATAGAGCATTAAAGTAGCTCAATCTAAAATGATGGAAAAGTTTGCTTGTTCTGAACTAGAAACGGGTCTCATATCCAAAATACAAGGGGGGAAAGGAATGTGATACCAGAGAAGAAGGAAGAGTAAAAGAACCATACTACATGGTATAAAATAACAAACTTTCAATCATGAAGATATGTACACATATATATTCTGTCCATATCCATAGATGTAAAACTCACAACACGAAGGCCATTCACTCCCCTCAATACATACCAAAAATTCCCCCAATAATACAAACTAACAATACAATACAATACAAATCAAGCTACTCCCAAATACATCCACATATATACCAGTTGACTAACTTTACCTTTTTTCTTTGATCAGGAAGCATCTTTGCAGCAAAGCATAAAAACCCCTCAAACGATTAAAGCTAATAAGTGAATCCAACAAACCCCTCTTCTCAACTCAAATCCAGATCAACCGAATCTCCCACTTCCAGTTCAAAAAAAAAGGAAAAATAGATAACCCCACTGGCACTAGAACGCCCCAGATCACAAAGAGGTGTTCAGAATTCAAACCAAATCCAGAAATCAAAAGGAAAACGTAGAAGTGAAAAGTTTAAATTCAAAGTTGAACAGAACTGAACGAGAAAATAGACCGAATAAACTACGCGGCCAATATAAGAACTGAAATAAAATTAAAAAATAAAAGGCACTAGGATTAGAATCGAAAAAGTGGGAAGAGGAAATCCCCAAAAGAAATGGCGGAAGTCTCGAAATGTAGCTGAAAAGGCCAAGGCGATAGATCACGTTGGAGTAGCTAAGAATCAGCGGAAAAAACTAATCTTGGAGGATCTGCTGCGGCGATAATCACTAACACGAAGCTAAAGGAAGTGAACAAATAGAGACATAGATAGAAGAGAAGTGCTTGAGATGAGCAGGATAAGATTCTCGAAATTGGGGAATCGAAGAAGGAGATTGTGATGGAAAATTGCTCGAATGATGAAAATAAAAATAAAAATAAAAAAACTTTTGGATCTAAGAAAAACCACGTACTTCAACTTCAAGTTGAAGAAGGTTGTGGTGCAGGGCTTAAAGAGAGAGAGAGACGCAAAGGGACGAATATAAGAAAATAATAATAAAAGAAATTGAAAATGAGTTGTGATTTTTAAAGCAAGATATAATATTATTATTACGCAAAAAAGTATTCTTGCCTTTGCCACTCAATTTCCTCTCCTTTCCTTCAATTCAATTTATTTCAAAATTTAAATTGAAATTTTGTACATGTTTTTATGTGGAAGAGAGAGTGTGTGGAGGCTGGAACTTCAATTCTCGTTCATAGTCAATAATTGGCCCTTAACTCATTTGTGATTATTAAACGAAATACTACTCTAAAAGAGAAGGTAATCCAAACAGATTAAAATGGATGATTGGGAGTGATGTTAACATTAACATAATTAATTGCGTATATATTAGAATTTTTGGAGTACTCGGTTTGGAGAAATTCAATTGTATGAACAATTTTTTTAAGGAACAACAACCGCGTCCAATTTCTGAGGATTCATTCTTTTTCTTAGTAACAGGTCCCATCAAGCTCCTTTTCCCGTTAGGACGATTTATTTATTATTAAACAAAACAACAGTTATAGGCATAGGAATTTAGGAACAAATAATAAATTGGCATGATTTCGTGACAAAGGTGATTTTTTTATAAATTAAAATGCTCTAAATATTGATATTGAAAATTTCATTGCGTGACAAAGTGATTTTACTTTTATTAAAAATAAAAAATACATTGACAAATTAAACATGTTCTAAATATTGTTGAATGTTTCACAAGATAGAAGCAGATACATATGTAGATTGTAGCATATGGAATTGCGATTGTATGATGTATCATCCTCATCTCATCTACCATCTAGTATCTTCTTCTATCTTTCTATCTTCTTTTGAAAAAGTTGTTCCACTACAAGTATCACGTAATTTTTAAATTTCTTCTTAACAATATATTGCTTCATTTATTTTTTTCATTTATATATATTCTTGACTTTTTCCATATAAGTAGCAATAAAAACTATATTGACCAATAATAACATTAAATAATTCATAATGAATATCATTCCAAAACAGAAATATATACTGATATAGCAAAGACAATATATTTTAAAATATATTTAAGATAATAAAGCTTATAGATATTAAAATAAAATTACTTTTTATTTTTTATAAAAAAGACAGTAAGAAGTAGTATAATATTCTTTTATCTATTTTTTTTTAAATGTCTATTGTCATTCCTTTTGAATTTTTTTAAAAATAGTAAGTAATTAAAAATCGTAAGTATATTTTTTAACGAATAAAATTAAAATATTAATATTTTTTTAACTCATTTATAAGCTTTAAATTATCTTTTAGCTTCACACATGCAAGTTTTAATCATTAAAATATATTTAAATAGTATTTATTTAGTTATTTAGGTATTACTATATTTTAGTTTTATTCGCACTAGTTATATATTTGTATGATGTATCAAAGACTCTATAAGTAAAAAACCAAAAAGACAATAAGTTTAACAGATGTATAATAATATATGATGGGATAAGAGTTTCTTTAGTTTTGGATAGAAGTTGAATTATTTTATTGAATACAATAATAATTTTATAATTTAGTTAAAAAATTAAAAAAAAACTATTATTACATATGTTAATAATTTTATACGTAATTTAAAATGTTAAAACTTATTTTTTTTAATAAGAATGTAACGTAATTGAGAATCAAACTTCGTACTCACATACGTATGTCGCCATACACTTATCAACTGATCCATACAACTAAGATAAAACTTGTTTATATATTAACATTTGATTTCAACTAAAAATATTAAATTAAAAATACTATTTTAAATTGCCCATTTTCTTAATTTTTATTTAGCAAAATTAAAGGATATAGCACCGTTCTAATCCTCATATTTCTAAGCGGAAATATATGGAGATACCAAAAAAGAAAAAAATATGGCTATTTTTAACTTTAAAATCTCCTATTTAATTATTTTAATAATATTTATTTACTAATATACTAATTTTATTGATTAAAAAGTATATTTAACTTTTTTTAAAAATTTAAAAGAAGTGACAATAAACAATTTAAAAAAAAATAGATACAAGAATATTCTACCACTTCTGACGGTCTCTTTTTATAAAATACAAAAAGTAATTTTATTTTAATTTTAATTATAGAAAATTAATAGTACTATACGTTTAAGGATATTAATTGTTAAGAAAAAATAATTTATTTTATTTATACCTATTTAATTATAAGATTAATATGGTAATACACTTATTAATTTTTAATACAAGTAAATATGAATCCAAGGTCGGTTCAACTAATTTTGAGATTTAAAGTAATTTTTTTTGGATGAGACATTCTTAATAATAAATAATAAATATTTTAAAATTTATAAAATTGTTTTACGATTAAAATATGTATTTTATTTGAGGGATAAAAATGTTTTATAAAAAATAAATTTATTTTTTATGTCATAAAATATTTAAATATTTTCTAAAATAAAAATATATAAAAATAGGGCCTAAATATATTTTAAAAATGTGTATTTTTTTGGACCGAAAGTAAGAGTTTAATTGGCCTTGTATGAATTTATAATAATTAATAAAAAATAATATAAAATATATCTTATTAGTATATGAGATTTTTAGTCATATATTTTTTATAAATAGTACTGTAGGTAATATGGCTTAAGGGCGACAGGATTATTTTTTATCCCATTTTCTATTTGGATAAGCCAACAAGAGTTTCCTCATTCCATGGTTCGTTTGATTTGCTAATTTCTAAAGTGCAGGACAAAACTTTTTGTTCTTTTTTTGATTCAAAAAGCTAATAGTACAAAATTTGAGTCACAGGACAGTACAAAATGACAGTTTTTTTACCTCACTGAACCAAGGGACAACTTTCTTATTTCATGCACAAGTTAAAAAAAGACATAATTAACCTTGTATTTTTATTCAGTACTGTAACTACCTTTTCCATTTTCTCCACTTACGAGGTGGTTTATGTTGTATTTTTTTTTAAATCAATGTTTACGTCATTTTTTTGTTATTTATATATATATATATGTATATATATATAATTAAAATAACGTATTAATAATAAAATAAATTTTAACAGGAAATATAAATATTAAAAAATAAAGAGTTAAAAATATTTTTTAGTAATAATTTTTTTTATATATAATATAATTATTATATTACATTAAATATATTATGTAGTAATTTATTAAATCATGAAATTTTAATTTTATAATAAATAATAAAATAATTATAAAATATCAAAATATTATTTTCTTAGAAAAATTTAAGAAAAATTAATAATATAACATAAAGGATATTATTGTAAAATTTATGTTGTGTTTTTTGTTATGTGTATTGAGTATCAAACGATACACAACATAAAAAGTTAGATTAGTATATGTTAGGAGTAATATGTTGATGTTAATTAATTAATTAATTAATTAATATAAGTTTAAAACAGCGTTAGAAATTTACTAGCTAATTCCAAATGGCATGTGCGGCACATGGTTGATAGTTCTCTACCTGCGAATCGGTGCTTTAACAAATAAAATAATGGATATCTCAGTTCTCTTCTGTCAAATTATAGTATCTTTTAAAGCTGAGAAAAAATCATTACCCGAATACTTTAATTTTTTAAAAAAATAATAATAATGTGTAAGCCTTAACTATATTTTGGTCAATGTTTGTTTTGTGAAAACAAAGTATGGAAGCGGATAACTCTGAATTGATCCTTAACTACAAGCATTGTTTTGGTGTTCGTCACTCGTCAGTGCTGTTCTATAATTTTGGATTCAGACAAGAAAACATAATTGTTCCCTTCTACATTACTGCTATTAAAATTGTGTATATCTATGATCTATTTTGTATCAATTTTACTATTGAATGCATGTTATAGTTATATTATTAACAAGTAGTAGTATTTAAAATCAAGACTAGCAATAATATGTACTTCAATAATAAGTAATACTAAAAAACTACTAAACTCTTATTTGAAGCAATTTCAATAACTGATTAGGGCTTTGGAGTTAGCTGTCCTCCCTTTTTTTAACTTTCACCTCTTATGCTTAACAGAAAGACAATCCAAAAATGCTCATTTTTAAACTCTCGATCGAAATATAATCCTTTCCCCATCCCAAAATATAAGATTCTTTAGACCAATATGGTAGGAATTAAGAAAAATGGTTAATTTAATTAAATGTATTAAATTTGTCTAACTTATTTTCAAATTTATCCTTTAAATCTCTTTCTATCACCTCTTTTTTAATTAATATTTTGGATTTATCAAAATTGGTTGAATAGCAAGGGTATAATGGTTAAAAAAAATTAAATGTACACAAAAATTTTCAAATGATCCTATAAAATGGGACAAGCAAAAACTCTCTAAATGATCTTATATTTTGGGACGAAGAAAGTATGTATGATTGACACAATACAATAAAGAATAACACACGGCTATCACACAAAATTTATAGACCTCCAGGGAAGACAAAAGATAAAGTATTATAGTACTTAAAAACTTTATATTTGCGTTTAAAAATAAATAAATTATACTCGTTTTTTTGTCTGCGTCGATACCAACTTCAATTCTAGTCTCCATATTATTTGGGAATCTAAATATTCATATTTAGTAGGGGTGAACAAAGAACGAGTTAGGACGAGTTGACCTTATCTTTCACCCGACCTGAAATTGACACCAGATCTATAATAAAACCTTAACATGTCCCTTGATCCAAAAGAATCCGATGACTACCATGTCTAATTAAGACCGGGTTTGAGAGGGACAGAGTCGGGTTAACCCAAATATTTTTTGGAATTTCAATTTGTTAAAGTTTTTTTATCACCATCATTAATTTTAAAGTGGATCAAATATGGCTTAAAATTATTTTAGTTTGGCTATTAATTTTTTATGGCTCTGGAAATTTTCATATTTTGGTCTTGAAAATTTTTGTGTCTATGGATACGCGTGTGAAAAATTTCATAGCTTAACCGTCAAAATTTCTATGCATATGGATATAACTATGAAAAAATGTTCACTACATAGCCATGGAAATTTAGGTAACTATAAAAGTAGAAGGGATCGTTATTAAATTTATACAATATAATATAATTATTAATTAAATAATATATATGTATCAGGCCAAACCGGACCAGAGTGACGCGGGCCTTGACCCAAACCCATCCTAAATTAACATCGAATTAGATAAAAAAAAAAAACTCGAATTTATGCCCATTTTTAAATAGGTCGGGTCAAAACCCGGCCCAAATAACTTGGGTCGGGCCGGGCCGGTTTTGCTCACCCCTGCTGTTTAGACCCTTTACCCACATTGAGTATTAGTTTAATAAATTTTACTTATTTTATTTTTTACCTTTAAAATTTTTAACTTCCTAATTTTTATAACTATAAAAAAACATTGCTATTTAATATTTATATATAAAAAAAAACAAATAGGGTTAATGCAAATACATTTACTTCAAGTTAAAATTATTTAAAGGTCTTTACAACAATAAATATAATAAAAAACAAATAGAATAAGATACAAAATGAGAATGCTATAGATACGAGAATGCTGAGATGAATATGTAGTCACACAAAGTTAGTTAAGATATACAATGAGTATATACGAAAGGTGGTATAACACCTCTCAAGAAAAAGATAATAGAAAATTAGTTAAAATAGTTTGAACATCGGCACAAAAGGTCGTTGGACACCAATGAGGAGAATTAATAATATAATTTTTAATCCTTTAAAAAGAGGTAAAATGACACCTAAAACCAATTTAAGAGAACTCTTTTTATATATACAGTTTAAGAGAACTCATTAAACAATACATCTTGCTTAATAATATTTTTAAAAATATAGTTTTTGATTGAACATAATAACATATTCATATAACTAATTTTACTTAATGAAATAAGATTTAGTGAAATAAGACTATTGATGTTTTCTTTTTCAGAAATTAGCCAAATCAATAATTAAATTAATCACAGTAAATTAGTAACCTTACCATTTCCAATTAGGACTTATTGAAAAAGTTAAGATAAGATTGATATAGATTTAGATTTATTTGAGCAGTGGAATATTGTGATCAAGTCCCCACAGGTATAGTTCAAAATGAGAAAATTATAAATGATATTAGCAATTTTCTATATTGATGATGATAACTCCTCGCAGCTCCTTTTTGGGCCAAACACTCAAGAATCAAGATCCCTATTCCATGCACAAATAAATTGAAACACAAATAATTGAAAATCTATTATTATTGCTTTTAGTTCCCAACTTGCAGGTTATGAATATATACTAATATATATCTCCAACTTTTAGTTAAGTCCATAATAATTTAAAGTAGAGGAAATTATTTTGAGTTGGACATTGGAATTTCACACCACAATATTTGTTTCATCTGTTCGTTTTGTTTTGTTAGAATTTTTGAAAGCCAAACAGAAAACCAAAAGCCAAATTAAGTGTCACTTTCCACTTTACCATATATGCTTAGAGACCTCTCTTCCCAAAAATTATATTTCCACCGTCTTATAATATAAGTCCCAACTATCAAAATATTTTATCCCATAATATAAGTACATACGCATAAAATAAGAAGCATTTATTGTAATTTTTTAACTTTCAAAATCATTCAACCAATAAAAAATAATTGTGCTTAAATTTAATTTGTGTAACATCTCAATAGTCTACTTAATACTTTTATTTCTAATAATTTAACCACTTTTCTTAAACGGTGTGAAATGTTAATTAAGACTTATATTATAGGATGGATGGAGTAGTATATATTATTATATTAATGTGTGTCACCATAATCATGTGATAGGACGCTTTCTAAACTTTGACTATAACTTTTTCTTCTGAAGATTTTGCTGAAGATTTTAATTGTAGGTCACAGTGAAGATTTATAAATATTTTTTGAAAGTCACTAATATAATTTCATGAATAAAAAATTAATGTGTAAGAATCTTCCATATACACAACTTAGGGAATTAAGAAGGAATCATGCATGTATGAATCTTGAAACTTAAGATGCCAGGCACTTTCATCATTTATGTCCCCATTCTACTCCTTATCATCAGTTAACATGCTCCTCTCTTTACAAAAAATAAATATGCAAGAGTTATAAAATCTACTGTTAAATTAAAGCTATAAAATAAAAACTAAAACGTGTTTAACAATTTCATTATTTGGCTTATTTTTTAAGAGTTTTTCCTCACCAAAAAGAAACTAAAACCTAAAAGTAAGAAGAAAAGCTCAAATTTTTTACTTATTATTTTAAGAGTTTTTGCAAACAAAGTCAGAAATCAACCTCAACTTCAAAACGGAAAAAAAAAAAAAATTTGCGAAAAAGAAAAGATAATAAAGGGGAGCATGTAGAACGACGATTTACAATTTATAAGTTCATTGAAAAAATAGTTCGAGAATTCAATTCAAACAATGCAATAACATACCTCTCACTGATATTATAATTTGACAAGAAAAATACGAAGAAATCAGAAAAATTATAGAGACCAAAATGGTTTTGCAAACCAGACAAAGCACATCAGAAAATAGCTCCTGGCATAGATAAATACTACGGAACTAATATCGTTATCAAAAAACAGAAATAAGTGCAAAATCCTCAAATGAAACAAGACTAATAGAAGAAACCCAGAACTTTGCCACCAACATTCTTTCTCCTAGCTTCTTCATGATCCATAATACCAGCAGAGGTAGTCAACACAATGTACCCAAACTGCGACATTTGTACAATCAAAGATCAGAAGCAACAACACAAACCAAATGTATAAGGTTTTTAGGATAAAAATACTTACGATGCAAACACAGGATGTTATATAATACAAGGAAATGCCTAAACACTAAACAGAAGAACCAAAATACCAGAAAATTGCATCGTATGTTGCAACACTAATCTGTCACCACAGTATGGGTAAATTTGCGCCAGAAGACTGACTGAGGAGAGAAGTCTTTTTTTTTTTTTATTTCAGGAAAATTTGAAGTGAAAAACACAGTTTTCATTAAAACACACAGATATCAAGAGAGATGAGTATGTAATATATATGATTATATGATTGTGCATGCAAGCTCCATCATTCAGCCTAAATCCATGCTTCACACCTAAGTGCTGTATAAGTATTAAATACATATATATAGGATATTTTTGAAGTGCACATGCTTCACTGGCGGTATGCACATTAACTGGAAAACTTTGAACAAACTATACTTCATGAAAAATTTCCGTAAATTTAGGGTTTTATTAACAAATAACTATGCCATTCATATTCTTGACAATAAAGTCTTTTAAGCTGTAATCTGGAAAACAAAAGCCATTTACCTTCAAAAGATAATTTATGACAAAGTTGGGATGATATGAATCAACTAAAACTTTTTAATTTGTTTATGGTCTTTTATAACAAGGTCAAAGACTCAGAGTACAAAAAGATCTATTCTCTTATCTCTTATGCTGTAAAAAAGGAAGTAAACAAGGCTTTTAAGCTGACCTGTCTTGAGGGGAGGAGCCTAGCAGTCCACCCTTCGATCTCTTTGACACCCACATCAAAACGGGGACTAATAACACCACACTTGTTCAGTCTACCATTAAGTTCAACCACAATTTTTCCAGCTCTGTGATCATCAACATACTCAAACTCTCCAATATACCCTAGAAAGCATCACAAAATAGTAAATCAAAAGGCAAAAACCAATAATTATCAGGCCAACAGTTATCAAATTGAGGTATATTTAAACTAAAAAAGATCGACAAATACCATGCTTCTGCATCACCAAAAGGAACTTGATAATCACTTTTGAAGATGGCCTAATCATGACCTGGCGCTTCCCCCGCTTCTCAGCATTATACATGCTCTTGAGAGCATCATTCAAGACACTAACCCTCACCATTGTCACTGTTAGAAATTTCAACAGCAATTAATCAAACTGACATAAACCAATGATGAGCACACCAAATGCTAAGCTTAAACAATCAATAAACAAGCATTTCCATTTTCAATCTCTTAAAATTGAACAGTCCAATAATACAACCACATTTATCCTCCCTTAGTCCCTCAGTAGTCATTATCTATATTGGTTGGAATGAGATGCATCAGATGACAATCTGAATTCTGAATAGATGCTGCAAGTCCATCCTAGCTATTATAAATACCGTATTTCACGCTACTCAACATAATTATGAACACAACTATTTCAGTGAAGTTGTGTATGTAATATGATCACAGAGCAAAAAAAATACAAAACAGCTAAGAATTCCTGTGAAAGACTAGATTTTTTAAACAGGGGCATCCTCTAATTGGCTACTAAAACATGAAATAAAGTACCCATCCGAAGAATTAAATCTCCAATTCAAACCAAGTAGGTATAAGATAAAAAGGAAAATAAAGCAAATGGAGGAAACCCCAGACCCAAAATTCGAGGTGAGAATCAACCGAGGAGCATGAGATAGGTAGCGGATCTTACCAAGGTAGAAGTAGAACTGAGAAAGATTTTACAAGCGGCGCGGGTGCAGAAGAAAGCAAACAATGTTGAAGTCGAAGTATTAAACAACTATCGTGTGTGTGTGTTTAGGGTTTGGAAGTAATCAATTTTTTTTGGTCATTTTTTTGTCTAAAACTCTGCTGGACTTTGTAACCTTTCTTTTATGGCCCGTACTTATGCGAATTAAGTTCTTTGGGTTTTTTTTATAACAAAAACGTTTTCAAGAGAAAAAAAAATCCGTGAAAACAAAATTACAAAACCATTTTAACAAAAAAATAAATAAATAAATAACAAAACAAAAGACAACAAGAATATTGGTTTGAAATTAATGGTTTTAAATTTTTAAAGGATTAAGTGTCTTTTTTATACTTATACAAGAGAACATGTAAGATGATTTAAAATTACTCACATAGTATACAAGTCCCTTATTCCATTTGTCAAAAAGTACAAATCTAAATCCTTGTGATCATGATTGGTTTGACAACAATTATAGAGTGACTTTTAACAAAACCTCAAAGTTAAAGAGAATGTTTTGAATATGATTTATTCTAATATATTCATATACTATGCAAGTTGTTATTATTATTCTTATAAGTTATTCACTTTTTAGACCACTAATTTTTTTTTTTCGAAAAAAAATATGTATTGAAGGGTTTAATCAAATTCTACCACACTTTTTTAACTTTTTTTCAATTGAACAATTAAATTAGTTATACATAGTCATTAATCAGATTACAGAAATCTTGATAAATTATAATTTACAACTTGAATGTGTTTCCTTTTAAACTAAAGATAATAAACCATAAAAGGCTAAGGAAAATACGGGTAAGTAATAACCAATAGTATATAAATTAATTATAATTGATTTATTTAGAAAAAAAACTTAAACAGTAAGTAAGCAAATAAAATACTTGTAGCAATAAAAGTCTAGTTAATCGAATTCCTCAAAGCAATTTTGTTATATTGATTTAGTTTTTTTCTATCTTTATTTTCTGTGCTACTATACTGTCATTAATAAAGACGTGTTAGAGCACATGTCTTCATTTTTGGTAGGGTTCCGGTACAAGGTTTAATGAGGTAGAGCAAAACCAATTGTAATTTCAAAAGGCTTGTTAATCTTTGAAGATTCAACTTCTTAAGTAGAAAGATCTTCAACATCACCCTTTGAAAATTTAACTTAAGTAGAAAGATCTCCAACATTACCCTTTAAAAGATTTAACTTCTTAAGTAGAAAGATCTCCAACATCACTTGACCTTGCTTTAACTACACAATGTAATAAGAAAGTTCAAAACTAAGATTGGATTCGACTAAGTTTTGAATGTTATGAAGCACGTACTATTTTCAATAATTAATATCTAAATATCATTTTGATTACTACTATCCAAACAATATTCATCTTATCAAAATCATTTTTAAAATAAAAAGCATCTAAATATAAATCACATTACTCTAAACTTACTTTTTAACTAAAATCAAGTTTACAGAATTTAATTAATCCAAACTCAAGTTTGTTAAATTTAATCCAAAGACACACTAACGTGTTATTATAAACAAATTGTTATTTACTAATATTTTTTTTTTATTAGCCTCCGTTAAATTAACTACCGGTAGTATAAATTTTGTCTAACAGATTTAGGCGTAAGTATAGCCCTCAAACACCTTAATTAACAGTTTGCAAATCGATAGTATATATCAATTATTTATTCTAACATATTTATCTAAAAGTAATTATATATTTTTTCGTTAGTATAAATATTATATGTTTATACTAACAAATTAGTTGTGTTAAACAAAGCTTATACCAACGATAGCTATTATAACGGAACAACAACAGAAAAAAAAGTTAATAAATGACATTTTTTTTAGAGCTTCTCCTTTATAGGGTTCTTTTTTATTTTTGTCTAAACCTCTGCTGGATTTTGCAACTCGTCTGTTATGCATGCCTATTAAGTTTTGTGGACCATGAAAAAAAATATAACAAAAACATGCTCAAGACAAACAAAAAATGCAAGAAAAATACAGCAAAACCACAAAACCATTTTGACAAAAAGACAACAAGAAAATTGGTTTAAAATTAATGGTTGTAAAATTTTAGATGTTTAATTGTATTTTTTGTCCTTATACAAGAGAAATTGTAGACCGATTTAAAATTATTCAATTAGTATATAAATCACTTCATGAAAATTATAAAGCATTAAATATTTTTTTTTTCAATTTTATCTTTAATTTGATTATGATTTATAATTCTAAGGATTCTAATAGTAGTAAATTAATTTAATTTTTTCAATCAATGTATTAATGATATATACAAGGATAATTTAGAAAAATCATTGTTTAACTAATTCACACATCTTAAGAAAATTAGTAAAAATTAGTTTGTGGTATTGAATTTAACAAAATTTATGTTGACTTACTAATACTACCCTTATTTAATTTTTTTTTACAAATTTCTCTCTTCACATTCCCTATCCACTTTAAATGGAGCTATGCTATTAATTGACACTATTGTTAAAAATGACAAACTCATTAAATATAATAAGGGCATATAAGAAAAAATTATTTAATACTTCATATACTTTAAAAACCGACTTATAAAAAAGAACACTAAATATTTTTAGAAAATGACTTATAAATAAAAATGAAGAGAATAATTTGTTAAAATTGCTATAATAACCTATCAAAATTTTTAGATCTACATTAGTTTTACGGAAATCAAGCTATTTGACATTGGATTAAGTTTCTTTTTAATTTTCTTAGGAGGACTAAATTGCTTATCACTAATCCATCTTGTTAGTTATATGAATAATTTTAAATCTTTGTACTCTAAGTTCATAAAAATCCTCCTACTTATCAATTAAATAATGTTTTTAATGCTATATATATTTTCAAAATTAAAAGTGTATTTAATTTCATATTTTATATAATATTATGAAGATAAGTAAAAAAATTATTAAGAAGATATAACATTGCTCTAGTTATATTAAAAATTTTGGATCTACATTAACTTTAATTCTTGACTAATATAGTCTCCTTAAATTAATGAATAATGATTTATCCTCCTAAGTATTCTCCTAAATATCTTTCTAATTTCTTTTAAAGTATGTATTGTAGGAGAAAATTAAATGACTTTATCTTAAAACTATAAAATGCATTCTCCATTTAATAATTAAAAGGATATATAGGAAGAAATAGCATTGCTCTAAATTAATAGTCAGCCTCTCCCCTTGCTTATCGGCCCTTCTTTTAAGACTCACCTAAATTCGTACGAAAACTCGGAAGTCTGAAGAAAATAAATAAATAATACTCACATGGTCACATGGACATTGTGTTTCCTAGTATAACTAATCAAAAGCTGATGATATATTAAAATAATTATAATCACAATCTTAAAATTTGTGTTAGAAGAATGAGAAATACAAAATATATAAATTAAAATAAATATTAATAAATAAAATTATTAATATATGAAAATCTAAATTATCAAATATTAGTTAGAAGTAAATATTTTTAATTTTAGTTAAAATTATTTTTGACTAAAATAAAATTCAAAACAAATATATCCTTAATAATTGTTAAGTTTGTCTACATGTAATAATTGTAGTTAGTTATTTCGTTTTTTAAAAAAGACCAAGACTTGCGTTTTCTATTAGAATTTTATTTTTAAAGAAAGACCATGACTTGCGTTTTCTATTAGTTCCCCGTATGATTTTCATTTTAAGAAACCTGTTTTTTTTTAAAAAAAAATTTAAATAAAACAGGTTTCAGATGTTTTTAAATTTTAATCCTTAAAAGTTAAAAAATATATTATTTTTTAAAATTATTTTTAAAAACTAATCTATCAAACAGATTTGTAGTTTTATAGTTTTTTTTAAAAAAAAATATTGTTTTCAAAAACATAAATTAAAAAGTCCTAATTGATCAGATTTTTTTTTTGGTCAACGATTTTTCTTTTTAATTAAATGATCAGTTTTTGTTCGCCACGAAGAACTTGGCTCGCATTGCAACACTACAATTGAATTGATTTTTAGTAACAGCTAAATAATGATGTCAAATAATAAAAAAATATTGCGTTTTATATTTACAATATTTTTGTAAATATTGTATAACTAATTAACTATTGTCAATTATACTGTAGCATAATTGCAACTGGGATGGTTAATATAATAAATTCGGTAGTGCCAAAAAGTATTTGTGATAATTCTCTTAAATATAAGTTAATTTTTGTTTTTTTACAAAATATAAAAAGTTAACTTTTAAGTCCGAAGTTAAAAATATGAGTTTTTTTTATTGGCTTATTTTATGGCTCATCGTAATTAAAACTTGAATATCCTAATTAATACTTGAAATCTTAAATATTTTTTTCTTTACTCTTAGTAAAAATAGGTATTTTCTAAAACCTTCAATGTCTTATGTTTATTTAAGAATTATCCATTTCACTCTAATATTTACGAAATTTATGGTTATTTAAAATTTTGCATATTCAAGAACTTTTAATGTTAAGTTATTATTTTGGTAAATTTATATTGTGTTTAGCTATTTTTAAAAAAAAAATAAAAATATTGAATCACATAATTATTTTTTATTGTAAATTTTATTTTAAAAAATTTATATTGATAAATTATTTTTTATATCAAATAAATGTGACGATGAATGATAAATAACTCTAAAAAGTTGGCAAAAATCACTTTTTACCAAACAGACAGCTTTTTATTCATAAGTAGCTTACAAAGTAAAAACTAATGATTCCTAGTCATGTAGTTCAGTTGGTGAGTGCATAGAGACATGTATGTATGGGTCCATGGTTCGATCTAAAAAGTTTATTAAGCCTAATAGACTAGTCTGTTTAATTTTAATATATAAATGTAATATATTTTATAAAATTTATAAATATAAATACAATAAAATATTTTATTAAAAAAATATATATAATAAATTTTACGATAACTATTTGGTAGATAATATATCAAATCTGATGAAAAAAATATATATATTCAATCTCTGTATTTAAATATTTTTTGAAAAAATAAATTTAAGATGATATACATCAATATTAATCACATACGTTAACTTATTTAAAGGACAAACATATAAAATAAAGAATTATGCTTGCAAAGAAAGGTTATGCTAAGTGGAAAAAGAAGCAATCCACTATTCTATTTAAGCCTTGTAATTTTTTATTCAATGCTCTATTTCAATAATAATTTTTTTATTATTTTGAAGATTGATAAGCCACTTGAACATGACACATTAAAGATTATACGTTGTTTTAGGGGTAGTATATGATCTAATATTGTTTGGTTGATAAAAAATAATATATATTTTTTATTTTTGTTGTGTATGGAATGTAATAGCATTTAACAAATTGCTATTAGGTAAATATGATAGATTTTTACTTGGTTGAATGTGAAATAATTAAACTAGCCTTATTTAGAGGCTTGTTAAAAAGACCTATTAACCTATTTAGCTGTTTATCGGCTTATTTAAGATAGAATTATTAGTCTTCTAGAGACATTAAGACAAAGTAAGTCCATAAATAAGTTTTCAAACTTTATAGGATTTCAAATAGATTTGACTTAACCTAAAAAAATGAGTTTATATAAATCAGAGATCAGACTTAACTCTAATGATTACTATAAAATAAGTCTCACATGTTTAAAATGAACCTATATAAATCAATACGTCAAATTTAACTCTAATAATTACTATAAAATATATCCGGTCTGTTTAGTAAAGTTTGACCCTCTTCCACCATAACTTGTAACTCCTTTGATCTCTTACTATAACTTTTCACTTATTTTTTTTTCATAAAAAAATAATATAATTGGAGATCGAATCTCGTACTCAATTTTTTTTGTATCATAGGAAAGCAATACAATTGGGGATTGATCCCCTTACTCAAACACACATGTCCTCGTGCGCTCACATGACTGAGACACTTTACACTTAAATTAATTTCTTCTTTTTTTTTCCACATTAATTATAATATCATTTATTCTTTTTCTTCTTCTCTCCCCTCCTGCAATCATGCGTACATCAATCATTTAGGCATTTACATTAAATTAAGAATATCACGTCTTAAAAGTATAACAATAATTTACAAATGTTCAGTTTGGTAAAACTAGCTTATGACTTATAGCATAGCTTGTAGCTTATAGTTTATATCTTGTAGTTTATAACTTATGATTTGTGACATATAATTGAGTAGAGGTATTTGGTAAAATTAATTTATTAGATAACTTATATTTGTTAAATGACTTAAAAAGACAAGTAATAATTACATGTAATAAATTATTTGATAAAATAAACATAATAAATGACTAGAGGGTAAAATAAGAAAAAATTATTGGAAGTTACTTTTCATAAGCTATTTTAAGTAGTTTTTCATAAGCTAGCTTATGAAAACTAGTTTATAGTTTATATAAATTATAAGTTAGTTGTTACCAAACACTCCTACTTAATAATAAGCTATAAGCTAGTATTATCAAACACATACAAATAATAATGAGATGTGATGTGGTGTAGCTGATAAGTCACCGATCTTGAAGAAGAAAAGCAAGCTGGACTTGGTTGTAATTTGAATTTCCAGTTTAATTCAATTAAGTATTTCAAAAATTGAAACAGCACTAATATAGATTTTTCATTTATTTGTTGTACAATTTTATACATAAATGTGTTATAATAATAATGAGGTGTGATGTGGTGTAGCTGATTTCATCCTTAATTAATGTGGGGCAGGGGGTTGATGCTCTCTCCGTTAGAATGTATTGGCATTTTGTGACTATCCGATAATTATTTTGTGTGAAAAATTTAACTTCGGAAAATAGGGTATTAGTCACTGTTTCTGATAAGAGTAAAACAATGTAGCCGAATCGTTATAAAATATTGCTTTTTGTATTTAAAATATTTAATTTTTCCAAATATTAAATGAAAATAATATTGCTAAAAGTCAAATAACATATAATAAATTGTTTATTAAACAAAATATACATCTATTTTCTTTTAAATCATATTTACATTGTTTTTCTTATTCTTCCACCGTCACATTTATTATAATCTTAATTTTATATTGACTGTTATTTTTTTTATCCTGATATTATATATTCAAACAAATTTGTTAATAAAAAAAAACTTAAATTTGCTAATAAAAAAAGGATTCGTTTACTTTGCCTCAGTTGATATCATGATATTATTAAAACAAATTCTAAAGGTTTGTTTGGTTGTGTATTTTCATAATTAAATTTTAGAGAAAGTCAAATTAGTTGTTAAGACTTAAAGTAAATAAGTATACCTCAACTCAAAAGACTAATATAAGGGCTTGTTCGAAACAGTTTTGGTTTTTAATTTTTAAAAATTGTATTATAAAATAGTTTTCAGAAACAATTTTTAAAAAAGTGAGAAAAGTTTTCAATACAAATTTGTATGTAAATTCAAAAAACTGAAAACCAAAACATATTTTAGATGTTTTCATATTTTGCTTTTTAAATACTGAAAAACAAAAACAGTTCCCAAAAACTATTTTTGAAAACTCTACGGTCAAACGGGGTTTTTAGTTTTCTGTTTTTAAAAACAGAAAATTGTTTTAAAAAAGAGAAATTAAACCAACCTTAAGTGAGAGAGTCTCATTACTTAAATATCATTTTAAACTTTTATTTTTATTCAACGTGGGACTCTTGACATTGCAACCCGTTTAAGGGCTGAGGTTTACGGTGACTTCAATCTATCAACACTAATCCTGTGATAGCTTTTTTTCCTTTGACGGCTTCACACATCTATCATGTGGTCTAACCTCTCAATAAAAACATCAATGATTAGGACTTAAGCACATGAATATGAAGAACTCAACCTAAAAGATTAGTCTATTAGGTGAGAAAATCACATGGCTTAAGGCTGTGTTTACCAACACGAGCTTATAGTTTTTTGAGGAGCTTATAGCTTTTTGTCAAAAAACTTCGTTTAGTATGAAAAGTTTATAGCTTATGAAAAGCTATAATAAGCTAGGAGCTTTTGAAAAGTTATTTCAAGTAATTTTTAGCTTTCAATAATTCATTCCAACTTTATCATTGTATTTTTTATTAATTACATCTTTTTGTCATCTTATTATATTAAATATTAATGGGTAAAATGCACTAAGTACTCTTGAGGTTTTATAAAATAACAAAAACTACCAAACTTAAAATAAATAGGCATTCTACACCATTTTCTATAATAGACGCCAACAGTAATAAAATATTTCATCAGAATATTCTTATTACTGATCATAGTTAAATCTTTCTCTTATTTTTTTCTGTAAAAAAAATTGATTTTCCCACAATAAATATTTTTCTGTACAAAATTTATCTACTAAATTTTCTCAAGGACGCTCGTTAAAGAAATCTTTTAATAAAAATTTTTTGAAACATTTGATTACATTTATAGCTATTTATGTCTTGCTACTTATTACATTTACTATTATCTAATGTTAACCTTTGGGTTATTGAAGACTTTATACTTTTCATAGGCTTTTGTGTAAGTGAAATTATTTTGGTCTTTTAAAGCTTTTTGCTTTTTCTATTTGTAACCGTGGTTTTGTTATATTTTTGAAAGTTAAGGTGGTTATTTTCTATTTTATGGTGTCGGTTTGGTGATATAAAGAGTTTCTTAGGTGCTATAACAATGGTTTTAACTAATACTAATATTACACATTTTAGGCTATTTGAATTAAATTTTAGGAGATGCTCTATATATTTTGTATAAATATTGTCCACCAAATATGATAGCAAAATAATATCTTAGCTTGTGAAGCAATAATAAATATTGAACTTGGCTTGTTTAGCTCATTTGTAAATTATTTAATTTTTTATTCACAATTTTTTTTATGAAAAAAATTCTTTAACAAGCGTCCTTGAGAAAATCCAGTAAATAAATTTTGCACAAAAATTAAATGATAGGAAAATTATTTTTTTTAACTTCCAGAAAAAAATGACGACATAGATTTTTTTTATTGACAAAAGAAGGAATATATTTCAACAGGAGCACAAAAAGTACTCTAAGTATTACCACTACAGGTGCATTTTAATGGAGAGGGATTTAACTAGTATTAAGAATATTCTAATTAATGGAGTATTTCTTTGCTATTAGTGCATGTTATAGAAAAAAATTGATGTAAACTGCTTATTTATTTTAAGTTGAGTGTTTTGTGCTATTTTATAAAACCTCAAGGGTACTTTGTGTATTTTACCCAATATTAATATATTATTATATGTCCTTTTAGGTCATTTCATAAATTTTTAGCTTTCATAAGTTAGTTTTACTAAACATTACTTCTCAACCATAAGCTATAAGCCATAAGCTATAAGCTAATTTTAATAAACATGGTCTAAGTATAATAGAGCTTCTATTTCTACTTAATATGAGACTCCTAACATTAGTATTTTAGTATTATAAAGATGGAGATCTCGTCAATAAAACATATTAAATGGTGTTTTTTAATTAATTAAATGATGAATTTAAATTTTATTCATATTATGCTCATATAATTAATATATTTACTTGTATAAAAATTAATAAATATCACACTCTCTCATAATTAATTAAGGATAGATTAATAAATTCAATTTTTGTTGACAATTAATATAGTTGAAAATAGTATCATATTTCTTTTATATATATATATATATATGACGAGTTTAAATATGGTGTCCTCAAATTATGTCTTTATTCATGTCACTCAAATAGAATGTTGTCACGTCATTAAAAATATTTACTTTAGTTTTAAAGTTTAATTTTCTAATAGGATTTTTTAATGACGTGACGATATTTTATTTGTGGGACATGAATGAAGACATGATTTGGGGCACTAGATTTGAATTCATATAAGACTGAAGGTAATAATAATATTAAAGAAAGATCAAAATTATATTTTTCGTCCTCTGTCTTTTGAGTTTGGTTCATTTAAGTTCTCTACCTTTTTTTAATTCATTTTCGTCCTATACCTTTTTGTTTTGATTCACGTTAATTCTTTCTGTCAATAACTCGTTAGAAAGTAACAGAAGGGGTTTAACACGGTTAACTGAGGCCACGTGTCAAATTACTAGTGGCCTATTAATAAAATAGTGATAATAATATTTATTTTTAATTAAAATGATTTTTCTTATTTAAAAAGAAAAAATCTCTTCTTCCCCAACCTTCCACCTCTTCATTCTTGGCAGCCTCGTGCACCCCTCCATATGGTAATTAACAACCACCAATATAATTGAGATAGTATTCTCTAATCTTAATATCTTCAAAATAATTTTCTCTCAATTCCAAAATAGTTTTCACGATTATATAGCATTCGGGATCCATGAGATAGATGGTCCCTGAATATTTTAGTAAATGATGAAGCGAAAGAACAAGAATACAAATCAGCAAAGAAAACAAAGTTAGATTCAACTATGAAATGGTACGGAAGAACAAAGTAACAACTATGCTTCAAATAAACAATTAAATGATCTAATATTAAAGTAGATTTATTAATTATAAGCCACCACATGAACTTAGATTCTTGGACCCTTGTTGAGTTTTGAAGCTTTGAACTGTTTGTTGATTAATTGTGCACTGTGCTTGATCTTCTCATTTGTATACATTATGTGATTTGCCTTCTACAGCAATAGTGGTCGTCGCCCTATGAACTAAACCTTAACATGCTTCGTATTACTCCGACACCGTCACTGAGCACCCAACGAGCAACGACGTCACTAACACACGAAACACACGAAATGGAGCTTTTCGCGTGTAGCAACACTTTAATTCCAATGGGTTGACTTGCAGAAGCAATAGCGATATCTTATGTGGTGTAGGGGCTGCCATGGATGGAGAGGTGGAAGGTTGGGGGAGGAGAAGAAATTTTGTTTTTTAAATAAGAAAAAATATTTTTATTTAAAATAAATATTATTATCACTATTTTATTAATAGACCATTTGTAATTTGACACATGGCTTCAATTAACGGTGTTAAATGTCTTCCGTTAGTTTCTAACGAGTTATTGACAGAAAGGATTAACGTGAACCAAAATAAAAAAAGTAGAAGACGAAAATAAATAAAAAATTATAGAAGACTTAAATGAGCCAAATCCAAAAGATAGAAAAAAAAAAAATATAATTTTGTTTAAAGAAATAGCATGAGTTGCGTTTTTCTATTAGAATTTTATATTTGGTTTTAAAAGAAGACCATGACTTTTTATATTTCGTTTTTTAAAAAGACCATGACTTGGGTATTGTTTATATCCGTTTTCGTCTTTATCAAGTACCTACTCCTCTTCTTCCTATCGATCTGTGGCTATATATATTCCATTTCGTCTCGGATATTTCTACAGCTATAGCTACTCCTTCCTTATTACTAAATATTAATTAGTAATTTGTTTTGTGGAAAAAATAAAAATATATAAAAATGTCAGATGATGCCTGCAGAGGGTGTTCATCAAATTACGCACAGCCCATAAGTCAGGAAGACGAACAGGCAGCTGAAAGCATAGGGGAGACTGTTTATTTCTATAATTGTCGCAGAGAAAACCAACCGTTGGATGATATCGTATACAGAACAGGTGCTGAAAACTCTGATATTCTTAGTCGCGTGATTCGTTGGGATTCGAGACCTTATACAGAGATCTTCATCACTGGATTTCAAGCATGGCCACAAGAAGATACTCCTGACAACATTTACTACGATTTGAATCAATTTGTTCAAAATTCTGGTGCCCCTCTTGATTCAGTTAGGAATTCGAGGCATGTCTTTGTAAGCACCACTCTCAGTACTACTTGGCGATTGAGGCCTTCTACTAGTACCCTCCCACCAGGAGGTGAAATTCGTATCTATCGATACGAAATTTATGCTCCTGGTGGAATTTGGGTTGGTTGCACCCTCACCAATAATCAACATGAAAATCAACAAGAAATTTGCTTTGTTGGTGGCATTGCGCCTCAGTACATTCGATCTGCTCAAGAATTCATTCTCACTCGTCAACCTGGATCACAGTTAGTAATTCATCCTCTGCCTCTTAATTCATCCTCTGCCCCTTAATTAATTACAATAATCCAACCAATCTATCTCGAATGTGATACTATGGCAGGTATGCAAGTGAAAGGAGAGCAGATAATGAGATAACAATAAACAGGCATTTCAATCCACTATGGAATGTTCCGGATTGGCGGCTCCTAATTGAGAAGCCTTTTCATTATTACAAGGACAAAGATAACAATAATAAACACACGATGCTATCCCATAACGCGTATCCACCTGAACCGAATCAGAATATGAGAAGAAAAAGAGACGTCTCCAATGTCAAATGGGATGATGCTACTTTCAATTGGTATGATCATGCTGTGGCAGAGAAATACAGTTATACTATAACTGCTGCATTCCGTTCATCTTCCACAGATTGGTTGGGAAGAACTCGATATGAAGCCTACATATTTATGAAAAATGAGTATGCTTTGTTGTATTATGCTCCCGGAACAAATGATGACAAGATTGTGGGACAGCCACAACTTATATGTGATGGCTTTCCATCTCTCATTGGTACCACATTCGGAGAACATGGCATAGACTGTGCTTTTGACACTGATGGTAACAATGCATTCATCTTTTCTTCTAATCTCTGTGCCTACATAGACTATGCTCCTGGAACCACAAATGACAAAATACTGTCAGGTCCTATGACCATCTCTGACATGTTCCCCTTCTTTAAGCATGATAAGTTGTTTGAGAATGGTGTAGACGCTGCATTCAAGTCCATCAAGGATGATGAAGCTTACTTGTTCAGATTTGATCAATATGCTCTTATAAACTACAAGTCCAAGAATCTCATTGCCAGTGGTAAAATAAGCGTTGGGTTTCCCAGTTTGGTTGGAACAATCTTTGCGGAAAAGGGAATTGATGCAGCTTTCGCTTCTCACCGGTACAATGAAGCTTATCTTTTCAAAGAAGATTGCTATGCACTCATCCACTATGTCCCAGATGGCGCAATTGATGATCAGTACATCATCGGCGGTAAAGTAAAGCAAAGCCTTCCCAATTGGCCATCTCTTCGTAGTATATTGCCTCGCCAGAATGCTGGACTTGATTTTGACGATCAACAAAGTCATGGTCAAGCACGCCGTCGAGAGCACGATGAACTTTAAAAATATTAATTAATATATACAATTGGTGGTACCATAATAAGAATAAAGGTGTGCTATTAAATTAAATAATGTTTATTTGCTTTATGCTCCTTAATAATTCCATATGCACTATATATTATGAAGTGCATGTGTAGTGTGAAAAGTTTGTTTGTATGTCTTCACATTTGTTGTTTGTTTTTGTTTTTTCATTATAATGTAATCTCTGTGGTTATTCACCGTGTTTGTAACATGTATTATTATTAATTAATAAACTGGTACCAATTTGTGTGGTTTCTAAATGGTACCAATTAATGATGCATGTGTTCATCAAATACAATGAATTTAAATCTATGTTTCTTAGAAGTTATTTAATAAGAAATTTGGACACGGTATGTGTAGGCATGCTCAACAATCGCATTGCATAGCAAGGATATTATGTTGCTCTATAATATGCTCCGGTGACTTTGTTTTGCTTATTCTGGTATGGGCACCATTCTTATTCTTATTCTTTTTCATAAGCAATAACTTTAATTACGCGTATATTTTACACATTTTATTTAAGGATTTAGGTAAATTTTAATTTTATATATATTAAAACTAACTTTTTTAGTCTATTTTCAAGGTATTTAGTCATTTTAATTTTGTCTGGGAATAACCATTGAAAGGCAGACTTAGGACTCATAGCTAGAGAGTGCAAAGTGCAATACTTAAATAAAAATAATTTTTTTTAAAAAAATGTAAATAAAATAGAAAAATCCTAATGGAGTTTTGAAAGGATTTTAGTCAATATTTAATGATATAGTAGACACAAAATTATAAAATTAAGAAACTAAATATGAAAATTCAAGTTTGGAGAATTAAAAAATATAAGTTGAGAGGGTGCAAAATTTAAAAATTCATAATATTTGAGTGTGTATGAATTAGGTTTGATTGATTGTGAAAATAAGCTGTGAAATAGAATTAATTATATGAGACATAATCGATTTTTGTTTGGATATATTTGCTATTGTCAGAAGTGATATTTAAGATAATTTTAAGCTGTGAAAAGCAATTTTGAAGCTTTTTGAAACAATATCCAATTTTTAGCTAAAGGAAAAAACTTTTTCCTTTGTTAAAAAAATAATTAAAAATTTTTGTAAGTGCAAAATAAACTATCTAACATATATTGAAAAAAAATCTAATCCAAATACATCTTTACTCATAAAATTTTCAAGTTGAGGGTGCAGCTGCACCCCTTGAATTGAACTTAGGTCCGCCAGTGCGAAATAGTACTTAATTCCCTTCTCGAAGCTAAGCTGACTATGAAATATCACTTTATTCCTATTGGTATGGGATGAACTAAATATTTATTCAATTTAAAATTTTAAATATATTATAAAATTCATATCCTTCATTCAAATATATTTAAAAAATAATTATTACAACATTATGAAGCAGATACCCTTTTTGTGTAATTACACATTTAAATATGATTTTGATTACTACTATCCAAACAGTACTCATCTTATCAAAATTATTTTTAAACTAAAAGTATTTAAATATAAATCACGTTATTCTAAACTTACTTTTGTTTTTGTCTTGTTTGGGCTCTGAACCTCTATTGGGTTCTTTTTTATTTGTGTAAAATCTGCTGGACTTTGTACCCCGTCTTTTATGGCCCGTACTTATGCCCATTAAGTTTTCTAAACCAAGAAAAAAATACAACAAAAACATTTTTCAAGACAAACAAATAAAATGGAAGAAAAACAAAATAAAACGACAAAACCGTTTTGACTAAAACACTAAAGAAAACAAGAAAATTGGTTTGAAATTTCGTAAAATTTTGAAGGTTTAAAGTGTATTTTTTTTCCCTTAAACTGGAGACTTTGTAGGACGATTTAAAATTAGTCAATCAGTATATAAATCACTTCATGAAAATTATAAAGCGTTACATTTTTTTTTCCAATTTTATCTTTGATTATGTAATTCTAAGGATTCTAATAGTAGTAAATTAATTTAAGTTTTAATGATATATATATATATATATATAATACAACGATTTCGGATCGACGTAAAACTTTGTAGATATGATCTATATATTAAGAACTTTTAATCTCTATATATAAAAGGTTAATTATTTAGAAAAATCATTGTATTTTTTAAAATTTCAAGACTAATAAGTTTTTTAATCCATAATTGAATTAAATGTGACATGTAAAGTTTAACCAGTTGTAAACTACAAACAATTATTTCCTCCGATCTTAAATATAAGTCACTTTTAAGTTTTAATTGAATTATTGGAACTAAGAAATGGAATTTAACTCATTAAATTTGTTTAATAGAATAAGATTTTTCCAACTATACCCTTAATAAAAGTTTCAATTCAATTAATAATTATTTCTCTCTCCTATTCTACTATCTTTCTCTCTCTATATTATTACTTGAACATTTGAAAATTGTAGAAGAGATAGAAGTGAAAATTATCTATAATAAATTAGTTTATGACCTATATTTAGGGCCGAAGCATTACCTTTTTTTAGGACCAAAGCATTACCTTTTTTTACATAGTTTTTATATAGTTAATAAATGTTTAATTAATAATTATTTCTCTCTCCTATTCTACTATCTTTCTCTCTTCTATTACTTCAAGAATATGATCTATATTTAGGATCGAAGCATTACCTTTTTTTACATAGTTTTTTTTTTCCTTCCTCACACAAGTCCTCAAATCTGGCAGCTGGCATGGCAAATCAGTTGTAATTTATTGTATTTTTCCAGTTTTGTCCACCTTATCGGCATGTTTGATTTGACGTTGGGCAACGAGCTTATGAAACTTTGGAACGAGGAATCGCGAATTCCTGTGAAGTGAACGTGAAAGTAAAAAAAAAATTTATTTTTGCGTTGTGTTGGACCCCGACGCTAAATCAAACATGCTATACTACTTTTGATGGTTTCTTTTAATTATTTTTGTTTTCAAACTTTTTTTTATATATTTCTTTGGATAGAAAATAAAAAACAAAGGACTAAGACTTGAATATAATACACATGAGTTTTGTTAACCTACACATTTTATAGGAGTATGCAATAACAAATTATAACTTAAAATACAATCACAAGGTGTACTTTAGCCAACCCACTCATTTTTCACAAAAATATATTAGCAAGTAGTTGCTACTTTTTTTAAAGTACATTTAAAGGGTGTAAGATATAAATGTATTTCTTTTAAAAAATAAGAGAGTATGTGGTTTACATAAGTTTCATTTTGAAATAAACGTTTACATATAAAAAAACAAAACAAAAGGACTAAGACTTGAATATAATATAGGATAATGTAATCCTAATATTTACTACGAAATTGATTTCGTGTAGTTTGTACGAATACCTCCTATTGGTTATGTGGTTTAAATATGATGCAGTTATTTTTATTTATTACCCATCGTGATTTTCCATTACTTTTTATTTCAACGGTGGTGATGTATTTCGTGCAAATTCATGCAGGATTATTTTGTGCTCAACAGCACAACTTGGATAATATATATAAATGGATGGATTAAAAGAAATGAAGGAAATAAAGGAAACAACTTTCATTTTAAAAAAATAAACGGTCAACTATAGAAAAAACAAAACAAAGGACTACCACTTGAACATAATATATATATAATATAATATAATATAAATGAATAATGGATTAAAAGAAATGCAGGAAATGACCCGTTCAACTATATCATTTTAAGATCATTAGTAATTATTATCTCATCACTAGTCATTTTAGTCGCTAATTTAATGATTAATTTTCTTATTAATTATATAGTGACGGAACAAAATAAATTTAGTGACCAATTTTTTACTATTACATAGACTTTTTCTTATAGTGTAATAGAGCATTTTAGTCTATTAGAGTTAGAAATGAACCACACATAGGGTTAGGAATGACCAGGCCATTCAGGTCACTCGTCGGGATCTATAGCCTAGCCTATTTAAAGTTTATAGCTCAACTCAAATCGTTTATTAAAAATGTTAGGTTTAGACTTTTTAAAAGGCCTATTTAAATAGAGGTCTTGTTTAAGCTTTTCAAAAAGTCTATTAAGTCTGTTGGATCGGGCTAATTAAATAATTAATTTTTTTTACTTATATTTATTTATTTGTAACATTATAATATAAATATAATAGTCTAGCTGAAAAATATAATGTATAATGTATATTATAATTTTTCTTAAAAAATTAATATTTTTTATTTTATTAATAGTAGATCTTTTGGTCTATTAGTCTGTTCCCTACTAGCTCATTTGCTTATTTGCCTATTAAATTTTAATTGTTAGTGTTATTTGAAAGTCTTAATGTTAAATAGGCTATTGAGTCAGGCTAGATTTCTAAAAAGGCTAAGCCAAACCTAAAAAATAGGGCTATGTCAGATTACATGCCTAGACTTAAGCTTTAGTTTTGTGTAGTAGGTCACGCCTATGTAATCTCGAGTCTAACCTGACCTATATTTCATAGGATATTTTAGTTCCTGACTTAAGAAAATAGACAATTTGGTCCATTAGGGTCTTTTTTATTCCAACTTTATGGCCGTTATGGATTGAGAAAAAGGTACATTAAATGTCATGTAAGACCGTCTTGATACATTAGTTTCATTCTTAGAATGACAAATTGAATTAATGTCATTTCTAAAACAATATTATTTTAAGACATAAGTTAAGAGATCTAAAAATCTTAATTGATTAATTAGTTATATTTAACTAATTAAGCGGGTCAGCCCATATGGCACTTAACATGTGTTGTAGATTCACACCTCGTGATATGGCGCTAACCTAGACCTCGGTGCTTAAATGAGCCGACGTCGAGATGTCCCGCTAAGATGCCTGTACGACAAAGAGTTGGCCCAATATTCAAGCCCATCGCAACACACGAGTCTCTTTCCCAAAGGTATAAATATGTGGCAATAAGATAGACACATGTATGACATTCTAAACCCTAAGACTTATAAACCCTAACCTATACTTACTTGATTGTCGGAGTCCTTGCAAGTACCACCTATACCCTAGTGTGGAGTACGTCGGAACACCTTGTCATCAATAGAGCTTCATCCTACCCGTACCCAAGTACCCAACAACGTGCTATGCAAAATTAAGTTTAGAGACTAAATTATATATTATCTTCATTTATAAACAAATTAAAAATTTAAAACGCCCTGTGGACTGTGGATGAGTTGTAAGCAGTGACGAAGGGAAGGGGACAAGGTGGGGTTCCATCCCAAATATTACAAATGCTCTTATACATTGCATGTTCACATTGCAGTTTTTGGTGGTCTAGTAGTAGTCATCTATTTTTTTGCCACTACCATGTCTTGGTTTCAATTCCAAGATCTTACTTTGTTTATATTAGTCATTGATTGATATTTTAAACAGTACCAATAAATCTTTAATATTATGCTCCCTAACATTTTTTGATGCACTACAAAAAATTGTTGATAAAAAAAATTGATACTTTTACTTTGTGTCAGTTTGTATCCTGATATTATTACAACAAAAACTAGGTTTGTTTGATTATATTACTTGCATTTTTTTAATATGGGGTTTCCTATGGGCACATAATAAGCATTTAATAGATGTTATTAAATTATTATAATTTCAATTCAATCATGAAAGCACATGAAAATTTCAATAAATTCTTTTTTTAATAAGAAAAAATACTAAACAATATCTTTAGGGTATTGTTTAAAGAGCCAAGCATAGAAAATAGTTGTTAAGAAATGTAACTTTTTGTATTTTCAATAGATGAAACTATATGTACTTATGATTAACTTTCCATTTGTGGGAACTTTAACAAGTATCCTAAGAACCTTGTTTAGCAAGGCCATTTTAATAATTATAAATCCTCTTACAATTTCTTCATCTAAATCTTCTTACTTGTTTAATGAAAAATACGTTAATTGTTGTTAATATTTTTAAAATATAAAATAATTTAATTTCTTATTTAATTCTTCTACAATGAGTAGTATATAGGTGGATATGTATTTATTATCCCGCTTTATTTTATGTATAAAAGAAACAATTCAAATTTTCATATTATTATTATCGTTATCACAACATTAAATGCTTATTTTGTGTCTATAGACACATTAAAAAACTGTATTACTTAATTAAGGTTATAGGTAGTTCTTTTTTTTTTATTCATCTTCACAATAAAAGCATCAATTAATATTTAAGATTTAAATATATGAAAAGAGCTTAACTTTAAAATTATTTGATTAGGTGAAAGAGTCTTATGACTTAAATATTGCATTAAACTTAGTACTATAAAAATGAAGACACCGATACTAATACATTCTTAAAAGATTTATGATATCAAATAAATCCTTAAAAAATTTAAATGAATACCATATTATAATCTTATATCATTATTAATGCAACTATTTAAAGATTGATGAGAGAAATCATGTCAAATAAATAATCCTTTAAAAATTGAAATATCCCTAATATAGATTTTTCATTTTTTTGTTGTTGTACCATTCTATACAGCAAAGTGTAAAGTGATTCATTTTGTCCTTCAATTATGTGTGTGTTCAATTCCTACTAATAAAATGAATTGACATTTCATAGATAATGGTAAAAATAAAAATATTGAATAGAGTATTGATGATAGCATCGCCCATAGGATTGAGTAGTGGACTTTTGAGACACTCTCTACCTTTTATTTACCTACTCCTTTTCTTGTATTTCTCTCTCGAAAAATTGTTTATTTACATGTAGTTATCCCTACCTAAGCGACACTTTTTTCGATTGTCGTGTCGGTATGTCCGACACTCATACGACATGTCTCTGACATTTCTCTAGCGGTGTTCAATAAAAAATAATTTTTTATTGACTCGACACTTCGAGCCGACACCTCTGTTTGGCTCGACACTTCTGAATTGACACTTGTGTGTAGCTTGACACTTTCGAGTCACATTTCGTAATTTTTTTCTTAACAAATTAATTAAAACATCATATATTAAATAAAATAAATAATTTAATTTAATTATATAATTTAGAATAAAAATGAAAAGTAAAATAGCTTGGATCACTTGATCATAGTAGAATTCTTGACATAGCTCATTTGTCCCTTGATGAACCAGATTTATAGGTTATGTTTATCAATGATGAGGATTAAGGTGATATACCTTAAATTGAGAATTCTCTTCAAAGTTTTTTTGGTGAGGCATATTATAAAGAAAATTAGGAAAATGTGAAACTTAAGTAGTTAGAAAGACAAACTATTAACATTATTATGAAACCTCTAAGTTTTTTTTTTTCGTGAAACTTATTTATAAAATGAAATTGTAGAGTTTAAGAGTTATTTTGTAAACATGAATAGTTTATTAACTTGTATTTTTTTATTTATCATGTTCCTTATAATTTATTTTTTTTCTAATTTTTAATATATATAAGCGGTGTCCCGGTGTCCTGTTTTTTGACATTCGCCGTGTTGTGGTGTCCGTGTCGTGGTGTCCGTGTCGGTATCGGTGCTTCATAGACCCATACCATTCATTTATATTTGATTTTACGATTAAATACAAAGAAATATGTAGATGAATTATATGAAAAAAAATATAGTTAAATTATTAAAAAACAATTAACTAATTTTATATTAATTTATGACGTATTTAAAAAATAAATAAATGTAAATGATCAGTAATACTGATACACTTTATCGCTACTCGATCTTATCTGTCTATATATATACTTGGATATTTCTCCATCTCTTCTACACCTGAACTGATCCAATCCTTAGGTTTGTAAAAAATGTCAATTGCACAAGATTCTCCGGGGAGAGGTTGTGCATCAAATTACGCACAGCCCATAAGTCCAGTAGACGAACAGGCAGCGGAAGGCATAGTGGATACTGTTTATTACTACAATTGTCGCAGACAAAACCAACCCTTATCTGATATCATATACAGAACAGGTGATCATAACTCTGATATTCTCCGTCGTGTGATGCGATGGGACACAAGGCCTTTCACTGAGATTTTCATCACTGGATTTCAAGCATGGCCGCAACAAGGTACTCCTGACAACACTTATTACGATTTGAATCAATTCGTCCAAAATTCTGGTGCCCCTCTTGATTCAAATAGGCGTTCCAGGCATGCCTTCGTTAGCACCACTATCAGTACTGGTTGGAATCCAGACCCTTCTACTGGTACCCTACCACCGGGAGGTGAAATTCGTATCTATCGTTACGAAATTTATGCTCCTGGTGGTATTTGGGTTGCTGCAACCCTTGCCGATAATCGATTTGAATCTCAACAAGAAATTTGCTTTGTTGGCGGTATTGCACCTCACTACGTTCGATCTGCTCAAGAATTTATTCTCACTCGTCAACGAGCTGGTGGATCAAGGTTATTACTAACTCATCTTAATATATTTTGCAGTAGTATCTAATCTAATATGATCTATAACTGCTACTGTTTAATTTAATTTGTATAATGAAATTAGTCACAGATTTTATTTTGATGTAACCGGCCAGCGGTATGGTTGATCTTAACCACAATTTTTTAGAGAGTCAGACCTAAAATGATTTAATAAAAATTAAAAATAATCATATATTTGTAGTATTTTTAATGCAACTTTAAGGGTGCTATTGATAGAAGACTAGAAAGTACAAATCAATAAAGTATAGCATAACTTATTATATTGATAATCAATGCACGAAACAAAAAATGCAATGCAAATTTTATAATAATACCATTTATATTACATATTATTATTTTACAGAAAAAAATAATTTTCTTAATTATTTAAAATAAATATCACTATTTTTCACTAAATGAATATATATATATATATATATATATATATATATATATATATATATATATAATGGCTTGGTGTTTATAAATGGTAAGTTGAGAGAGAGAAAATGAGGTAAGGTAGTTACTCAATAGTGAGAGGGAATTAGGATATTCCTGACTTTTAGATAATAAAAGGTTGTCTTATAATTCAGTGTTATACAAAATTTGAGTTTTTGTGCTGTCTTTTGGTCATTTTTTAAATCAAATACTGAACTAATAAATTTGTAACTTGTTCTACCATAAAATTTATTTACTCTATTTATATTACATAGTATGATAGTAATTCAATTTTTATGAAAAAAACATTTTTAATATAGTACTCCCTCCGTTCCTATTTAACTGTTCGAAGAGAGAAAATCACACATACTAAGAGAGGTAATAATTGTTATAGTTTTTCTCAAAATAAATTTTGAACTCTCCATAATACTCTTTATCTCTCATTGTTTAATTGGTTTGATAGTGAGACATTGATTAGCCTCCAATTAAACATAAAGTTAGAATAAATAAAAGTACAATTAATATTACATTAAAAATATAAATAAAATAAATAAAAACAAGATTTTTTTCTCTACCTTCCATAGAGTTAAATAGAAATGGAGGGAGGACTATATTAGCTCCGTTATGACAATTAAGAAATAGTAGTAATTATTTCACAAACTTCAGTGCGTACCAACATTCACTTGCATTTGTGTTTTTTATGGTTACCCTTTTTAGTCCTAGTTTTAGAAAAAGTCTGAAGGCTAAAATAGATTTTTTGTTCCTTTACGATTTCAAATTTTTTTTTTTATGTAAGCACAAAAATCAATTAATTAAACATAAGGAGTACTCAATTCATTGATAAAAGTATTAGATTATACAAGAAAAACATCCAAGCGTACAGCCCAGTGATGTAAACATAACAAAACAAAAACAATACTCCCTCTGATTTGAATTATAAGCAAAAATTATCTACCTCACACCATTTAAGAAAGTTAGTTAGTCCTATTTAATTTCCTTGGAACTATCTAAAAAGCAATGTATTTTCCTACAATGCCCTTTGTCATATTATGATCTCTCCACTTTACAACCACTACAATAAATGAGTGAGTGAATTGAGTAGAGTGTAATTTAAATAAACTTTCATTAAATACAAGTGAAAGTAATTAAATTTGTTTATAAAAAATAACATAGAAGTTTCCAAAAAATTGCTTATATTCGATAACGGAGGGAGTACTACTTAACAAATTATTTCACCTAGACAACCTTCACAAATAGCTAACTAAATAGTAACTTTAAACTTTCAACAGGATCAAGACACCAGGAAACAAAAGAGAAACAAGAAGTCTTCGAATAAACTACTAAATGCTGCCATGATTTTAGCTTAATGTCTTCTACCACGTGATGATGATCAAAACTGTAACTCGAGAATATAATTGAATTTTGTTGCTTCCAAATACACCAGATAGTCATAGTCAAAACTGTCAAAAAGTTTTAGTTTGGTATCTTATGTATTAAGAGTTTTAATTTGGTCCCTTATGTTTAAAAGTTTCACTTTGATCTCTTATGTTGTATTTTTTGAATCACTTTGGCCTTTTATGTTGTACTTTTTGAATCATTTTGATCCCTCATTTTGGGCTTTTACTTGGAAAAAAAATATAACATAAAGGACGAAAGTGATTCATAAATCCAACGTAAGGGATCGGACCAAATTGAAACTTTTAAAACATAAAGGACCAAACTGACACTTTTTTACAACGTAAGGACCAAAACTGTATTTTAACCCAAGTATGAACTTTTTCGAAAGTGAATGTTAGTGACCTATTTTTGTAAACTCAGAGACTTAAAGTGAACCTTCGTACAACTCAAAGACCTATGTGAGCTATCATTATATACTCAAGAACTAAACTGATAATTATTTCCTTTTTAATCATCAAAAAATTTTGGAGGGTATTGTTATTTTCGTCGTATATAAAGGTAACTCAATGAAACCTTTTGAGGGTACCGTGACTTTCGCTATATACGTTGGAAAAATATTTTGTGTATACTAATTAAGTGTACAACTCATTTATTCTATTAATTTATTAATTATTTAATAATAAAAAATTAAAAAGTAAAATAAAAAATTTAATTAAACTGATATTAAATGAGCTGTAAATTAGTTATACACTTTAATGAATGAATGTATACCAATCATCATTACTGATATACATTAGATGTAACTAGTAAACATTAATTTACCTTTAGTGAATCAATGAGAGTAAAATATTGAAAATTAGAACTAAAATAAAAATATACATAAATGTCATTTGAAACTCCATTTATGGATACATCATGTTCAAATTGCAAAATCACTTGTGATCCATCCGTAAGTCCTGTGAAAATAAAGTGCATGTTTGGATATAAATTGAAAAAGTCCATAAGTATTTTTATATGTCAATATGCTATGGCAGACATGTAAATGAAAGAAGAGCAGATAATGTGATAACAATAAACAGGCATTTCAATCCACTGTGGAACGTTCGAGATTGGCAGCTGCTAATTGAGAAGTCTATACATTATTACAAGGACAAAAATAACAATAATAAACACACGATGCTAACTCATAATTCATATCCACCTGCACCGGATTTGAATATGAGAAGAAAAAGAGACGTCTCGAACAACAAATGGGATTCTGCTACTTTCAATTGGTATGACGGTGCTGTGGCAGATAAATATAGTTATACTATTAGTGCTGCATTCCGTTCATCTTCCACAAATTGGCGAGGAAAAACAAACTATGAAGCTTACATATTTATGAAAAATGAGTATGCTTTGTTGTACTATGCTCCCGGAACAAATGATGACAAGATTGTGGGACAGCCACAACTTATATGTGATGGCTTTCCATCTCTTATTGGTACGCCATTCGGAGAACAGACTCTGCTTTTGACACTGATGCTGACAATGCATTCATCTTCTCTTCCAACCTCTGTGCTTACATAAAGTATGCTCCGGGGACCAAAAATGACAAAATACACTCAGGTCCTATGACCATCTCTGCAATGTTTCCCTTCTTTAAGGATGATAAGTTTTTTGAGAATGGTGTAGATGCTGCATTTAGGTCCATCAATAACAATGAAGCTTACTTGTTCAGATCTGATCGATATGCTCTTATAAACTACAACTCTAAGAATCTCATTGCCAGTGGTAAAATTGGTGAGGGGTTTCCAAGTTTGATTGGAACTATCTTTGCGGAAAAAAGAATTGATGCAGCTTTTGCTTCTCAATGAGAATAATGAAGCTTATCTTTTTAAAGAAGATTGTTATGCAAACATCCACTATGTCCCAAATGGAAAAGTTGATGATCATTACTTTATCGGCGGTAAAGTAAAGCTAATTCTTCCCAATTGGCCCTCTCTTCATAGTATATTGCCTCGCCAAAACGCTGGACTTGACTTTCACGATCATCAAAATCATGGATAACCACACCACAGAGAGCACGATGAACTTTAAAAATATTAATTAATATATACTATGTATACAATGGCGGTACCATAAGCTGTTAAATAATGTTTGCGTGGAGTGTTTTTCTTGACATGCATTGTTGCTTGTTTAATTTGGTTTTTTTTTTTTTTTTTTTATTAATGTATATATCAGTGTGGTTATTGGTTGTTTTTGTAACATATAACACTATTAATAAAATGGTACCAATTAGTGTGATTTTTTTTTGTCATCTGCATAGTAGTTATTTCTAAATGGTACCAATTAATGATGCATGTGTTCATCAAATACTTATAATTAATGAATTTAAATTAAATCTATGCTTATTAGAAGTTATTTAATAAAAAAATGAACGTAAGAAATTTTAACACGGTGTAGGCACAACAATTGAATAGCATAGCAAGGATATCATGTTGCTCTATAATATGCTCTGGTGACTTTGTATTGCTTGTTCTGGTATGGCACCATTCTTATTCTTTTTCATAAGCAATAACTTTAACTGTGTATATTTTACACATTTTATAAAAGGATTTAGCATAGGTACATTTAATTATATATATCAAAATAAATATTTTTTTAGTCTCTTTTCAAGGTATTCATCAAATTAATTTTCTTCTCAAAGCTAAGCTCACACGAAGTGATTATTGGATAGTTAAGAAATGTCGCTCTATTTCCACCAGTATGAGATAAACAAAATATTTATTTAATTTAAATATATCAAAAAATTAAAATTAAATAAAATAGAAAAAATCTTATTATAAAATTTATATCCTTTATTCAAATATATTTTTTTAAGAAAATATTATTACTATGTTATGGAGCACATATACCCTTTTTTTTTGGTAGTTATTCTTCATTTAAACATGATTTTAATTATTATTATTTTTGTTAGATAAACATGATTTTCATTACTACTATCTAAACAATGTTTTCATCTTATCAAAATCAATTTAAAAATAAAAATATATAAACGTAAATCACATTAATCTAGACTTACTTTTAAATAAAAAGAAATTTATAAAATTAAGTTAATCTAAAATCAAGTTTGTCAACTTAATCCAAACACACTAACGTGTGTGTTTAGTGGTCGGAAGTCATCAAATTTTTTGGTCTTTCTTTTTTTTGGTTAGCGAGTAATAAAATTGTTTGGGCGCTTCTCCTGTATTGGGTTCCATTATCTTTCATCTAAAACTCTGCTGCACTTTGTCACCCTTCTTTTATGGCCCATGCTCATTCAGTTTTTTGGACCAAGGAAAAAAGATGGCGAAAACATTTTCAAGACAAATAGATTAAAGGAAGTTGGGATTGTCAACATCCTATCTCCTAATTAGGAATAAGATCGCTATTTTTTCTTGAGACTAGCATCTAATACAATTTTAAAGTCCGTAAAATAGTAAAAATATGAATAAAGAATAACTCTTATTTTATGGATGACTTTGTCCGAAAACATCATTCCAGACATTCATGTCCGAGAAAAAGATATTTTCATTCTTAACTGGGATGGTTTCATATTATTTTATAGGTCAAAATATTCTTTTGATCCATGTAATGCAATCTTTTTCAATTAAATCTTTAATACGAAAAGATTTCATTTTGGTTACCTCAATTTATTGTTATTATAATTAACATAATCTAAATACTGTTAAAGTGCCTAATAGTGTACGAATTAAAAAAATAATAACGTCAAATAATATAAGGAACAAATTAAAATTAAAAGTAAATGTCATATATAAGAGTCAAATTGAAAATGAGTTTCCTTGCTTCTGTTTTACAATACTAGTTCCCGTCGTTTTAAGCATTTTAGTTATTTCTGAATTACTTGTTAATTTATAATTTTAATAATGGTATTAATTATTATTTTTTAACTATACCTTTAAAAAAGAGAGAGAGTTAATATTAGTATGGAGAAAGAAATTAATACTAATATTTAAGGGTAAAAGATAAATTTAATTATGAAAGAGAAATGGTATATTAGAAAATTAAGAAATTTATTTTCTAAAACCAAGAGTGCTACTATGTTTTTCTTAATTATTGTGTTAAAATCTTAAACAATAAATATTACGGGACGGAGGGAGTAAATATAAGTGCACATTATTATATTTCATTTCTCGAGAATAAAAAATTACTATATTTTTTAACATATTTTTATTACATTTAACTTCTTAAATAGTGCTTTTAAAGTATTATAAATTATTTTTCTAATATTAATATTCCCTCTGTTATCAAATATAAGCAATTTTTTGGAAACTCCTATGTTATTTTTTATAGGCAAATTTAACTACTTCCATTTGCATTTAATAAAAGTTTATCTAAACTATCCCTCACTTAATTCACTCACTCTTTTATTGCAGTAGTTGTAAAGTGGAGAGAGTATAATATGACAAAGAGTATTGTAGGAAAATTTATTGCTTTTTGATAGTTTCAAGAAAATTAAATGAGACTAGCTAACTTTCTGAAAGGGTGTGAGGTAGGTATTTTTTGTTTATAATTGAAAACAAATGAAGTATTTTTTATAGCATTTCTAACCACTAGACCAACCAATTAGATGCATTTTTCTAATATTAATAAGATTTTTTTAACTTGTGCTTATGAGCACATGTTAACTGTGAATGAATTATTATACCATATGTGCACTGATTATATCTCACATCACCCACCACTTAATAACTTCTCTTCATATATAATTTAATTGATTGTTAATCATTGTTAATGTGTGCTATATAGACACAAATTAAAAAATTTTACTTTTCTTTTTTGTTTTTTAAGGTTGTTGCATACATATTTAAAAATAATTAATTTTGACATAAGTTTATTATAAATAAATCAAATTATCCTTATTTAATTATGTGGTATAATCAAGAGAAAGATAAATAAAAAAAATATAATTGATGAAAAAAAAGAAATAATAAAAGAGAAATAATTAAGATGTATATTTATTAATTAGGAATTAATTTAAAAAAATAAAATTTATAGTATATTAAAAATTGAAATCCAAAAACAGCAATTATTTGAAAACGAAATTTAAAGACTAGAAAAGAAAAGTAAAAAAATGGGGAATATATAGGACCACAGATAATATTAAAGAAAGACTATGACTTGCATTTTTCAATTAGTATTTCGTTTTTAAAAAAAGTCCATGACTTGGGTTTTCTATTATTAGTTTTATATTTCGTTTTTAAAAAAAGATCAGACCATGACTTGGGTTTTCAGTTAGAATTTTATATTTCGTGTTTTTAAAAAAAGACCTTGACTGGGGTTTTCGATTACTATTTTTATTTTTTTATTTTTTTTGGTGAACTTATTTTATTTTTTCAAAGGAAACTAGCAAAGACCATGGCTTGCGAATTTTCTTGGTGCAAGACTTGCGTTTTTTTATATTTGTTTCATTAATATTGTACCTAGCTAGCTATTCCTTCCTATAAATTTCTTTAATTTTGTGAAAAATAAAAGAATAAATGAAATAAAAATGTCAGATGATGCAGGCAGAGGGTGTTCATCAAATTTCGCACAGCCCATAAAAAGCAAATTTTGTATAGAACTAATTATTGTTATAATCGGTTGATACTAAGAACATGTTTAAATTAGTTATAAAAAGTAAATTTTATGTATAATTAATTATTGTTATAATTAATTATAATATAATTAATTTTTTATTTGAATATGTTGTTGAAAAATGATTTTGAAGATATCTCCATGATACAAAAATCAGTTTTTACTGTAAAAAATTTAAATTGTAGGAGAAAAAAATAGATTAAAATAAAAAAAAAATGTTAATTAAAAAACTCTAAATTTTAACTTATTTACAAAAAGGTTTTTGTAGTTATAAAAAAAATTAATCACTTCTATAAAAATTATCCAAACATCATCAAAGATGTCCCAACAGTTTTTTTCTTTTTTATATTTTTTTGGAAAATGCTTATTTACACAAAAAAGTTGCACACGAACCTTATGAAAACTACCCACAAATGTTAAACCCACGATTTTTTGTTCAATTATATAAGAACACTAATTCATGAGGTTCAATAAGCACCAATTATATACCTCCATCTAAGCTTTCGTGAAAATTCGTGTGATAGCATTCGTACGAAATAGCATTACTGTATTTTTTTTAAGTTTAAGAAAACAGATGATATCTTTCTAAATGAAACATTTTTTTTTTAGTTTTTTATTGTTTGTCAATGAGTACACATCAAAACAACCGATAAATAAATAACAATGGACAATGGCTACATAATTTTGAAAAAAGAATAATTTGTATAGTTTTATTTTTTTGGGAAAGGAATAATAACCTGTTGTTTTATTAAATGGATTACAGGTAGATAAGACGTACTATAAAATATAAAATAAATTTTACCATTGAGTTTCTTTTTGGAACTTTTATTTTTGCATGATTTATGGTGTAGGGTTATATATACTCATATACTACTCTCTTTTTTTTTAAATAATATTCGTTTTAGTGTTTGACACATTAATTAAGGAATCTGATTTGTGGCTTAAAATAAATAAAATATAATTACTTTAATTATAAGAGTGATAATGAAAATAAATGCCTTGCACAATTCCAAGGCAAATGCTACTAAAAGGAGGAATGTGAAAACAAAAAATAATAAAAAAAAACAAATCTCTCTCTATCAAAATCTATAAAAAATTGTTCCTAATAAATAGGGAAAATAGGAAAAGTTTTGAATGACTTTTATTTTTAAAAAAGTTGAAGAGTCTAAAATGACTCTTATTTAAAAACAGAGGGAGTAGTAAGTTTGACCGTGTTTGCACGGGTATAAAAGTTTAAGTCTTTTTGTTAAAAAAACATAAATTTAATTTTAAATTATTAAATCACAAAACACTAAATATATGTATTTTATTGATGTTAATACATTTTAATATGTGTGGTTTTTATTTTATTAAGGGTTTATAAATAGGAACGAAGAGAATATAAAATAGTTAGTAACTTATATTTATGACTAAAAAATTATTCTAAAAAATAATTTTTATTTAAATAATGTCTTCAAAATATTTGCTAAAGTTATTAAAATTAAATAAAATAATTATAAGTACATATTATTTCATTTTTTGAAAACATAAAAAATTACTAGTATATTTTTTAACATATTTTTATTACATTTAATATTTTAAACAGTGTGTTTAAAGTATTAAAAATTATTTTTTTAATATTAATATTTTTTATAGGCAAAAGTGTGTCTATTAAAATTCGAACTCACTGGTTACTGCACTTCTCAATTATTAAACCAATCAATTAATTGCATTTTTTTTAAGATTATGGTTTGGAGTTTTAGGTAGATGCATGGTAATGTACATGTGGAGTTTTTTGTTCTATGTCGAGGGACTTTATTCGATGGTTGCTGGTTCCCATGTTGCTTCTGTTTTCTTTTTGTTTTCCACCTTTTGTATTTATTATTTGAGTACACTCATTACTCTTGTTTAATGCCATTTTGTTTGGATGAAAAGAAAACTTAAACAAAGACTAAGACTTGAATTTCTAAATGAATGGATTAAAATAAATGAAGGAATTTTAAAGGACAGAACTTTCATTTTAAAATAAACGGTCACTTGCCAAAGTTGTCGGTGGATTGAGATTTATTAGAGTCAAAGTAATTTCTAATTCTTACAAATTCTCCTACTAACTCATTAAAGAATATTTTTAATGTTTTTTTATGGTTTTAAGATTGAAAATCCACTTAATTTCATATTTTATATAGTAATAGAAAGATTTTTAAGAAGATATAACATTACTCTTAGAGTTATATATACAAAATGAAAAATGTTAAATCTTTCTACTCACTTAATTTTGACATGTGTCTTTTATCCTCCACTAAACATTTACTTTTTAAAAAATAGATAATACTTGTCAAAATTAAATAAATAAAAAGATTTTTAAGAAGATTTAATATGAGAATTTAGCATTACTCATACAAAATTAACTAAATAAACCTCACAAACATACTTTTATGATCTAAATGCTTGATTTACAAGGAATACAAAGATTTTGATTCGTTTCTTAACCCAATTAATTAAGTGTATTAACTCACATGCTTGAATAGTTTCTTTTTGTGGTTATGTTTTTATTTTTATCGGTCAAATACACACTCTCATACTAACTCCTTCTTATATCACTTAAACTACAAACTCTTGACTTTATGGTTATGTTTTTGAGTGATGTAGCAATTGCTCTTGCAAATTACTCATGGTCCCAATATTAAGACCCTCTGAGTAAAATAATGCATTAGAATAAAGAAAGTGAGTTAATTTAAGAAAAAAATATTAAATTTGTCTTATAATTTATATTATTTTTCAAGGTTATTCTTTAATTATTAAAATTAATAAAAAAATATAAATTTTTTCTACATATCCTGGTATTTAGTTTTAAAAAAAATTGATCAAAAAGAAAAAAAATATAAAAGCAACCAAAAGCAATCAGTAGTAGGTACTGTTTCATTATCTGATCAAGATTTTTCATAAAAAATACTTAATCTGATTATTTAATATTTATGTTCTTTATCTCATTTTAAAAAATAAAGGTAATATCATCTCCGATGTGAACATTCTTATAAAATATCATCAGTGAATTTATACTACATAAAAGAAATGACCCTTGTTAAAATTAGAACATCTATATATGTCGAAACAAAATCTAGAATCACTACTGGATTGTGCAATTATTTTTCTCAACTCTAGAGGATCCAGTTAATATTTCGTGAATATATAAAATTTGCATAAAAAACTATATAAGCATTGAAATTAAAACTTAAAAACTATTTAAGAAAACATCCTTATTTTTGAAGTATTTAACATTAATAAAGGTTTGGTTGATTATATTTTAATTTTAATTAGTATTAAAGTGTAGAGTTACGTTAGTGAAATTAGTACTATAAAGATGGAGGTGTGTTTTCTTTACGTAGCTAGCTTCTCCTCTTCTTCCATCCTATCGATGTTTCGCTATAAATATTCCATGTCGTCTTGGATATTTCTACAACTAGCTAGTTATAAGTACTTCCTTCGTTATAAGTTTGTGGAAAAAATAAAAATATATAAAAATGTCAGATGATGCCTGCAGAGGGTGTTCATCAAATTACGCACAGCCCATAAGTCAGGAAGACGAACAGGCAGCTGAAAGCATAGGGGAGACTGTTTATTTCTATAATTGTCGCAGAGAAAACCAACCGTTGGATGATATCGTATACAGAACAGGTGCTGAAAACTCTGATATTCTTAGTCGCGTGATTCGTTGGGATTCGAGACCTTATACAGAGATCTTCATCACTGGATTTCAAGCATGGCCACAAGAAGATACTCCTGACAACATTTACTACGATTTGAATCAATTTGTTCAAAATTCTGGTGCCCCTCTTGATTCAGTTAGGAATTCGAGGCATGTCTTTGTAAGCACCACTCTCAGTACTACTTGGCGATTGAGGCCTTCTACTAGTACCCTCCCACCAGGAGGTGAAATTCGTATCTATCGATACGAAATTTATGCTCCTGGTGGAATTTGGGTTGGTTGCACCCTCACCAATAATCAACATGAAAATCAACAAGAAATTTGCTTTGTTGGTGGCATTGCGCCTCAGTACATTCGATCTGCTCAAGAATTCATTCTCACTCGTCAACCTGGATCACAGTTAGTAATTCATCCTCTGCCTCTTAATTCATCCTCTGCCCCTTAATTAATTACAATAATCCAACCAATCTATCTCGAATCTGATACTATGGCAGGTATGCAAGTGAAAGGAGAGCAGATAATGAGATAACAATAAACAGGCATTTCAATCCACTATGGAATGTTCCGGATTGGCGGCTCCTAATTGAGAAGCCTTTTCATTATTACAAGGACAAAGATAACAATAATAAACACACGATGCTATCCCATAACGCGTATCCACCTGAACCGAATCAGAATATGAGAAGAAAAAGAGACGTCTCCAATGTCAAATGGGATGATGCTACTTTCAATTGGTATGATCATGCTGTGGCAGAGAAATACAGTTATACTATAACTGCTGCATTCCGTTCATCTTCCACAGATTGGTTGGGAAGAACTCGATATGAAGCCTACATATTTATGAAAAATGAGTATGCTTTGTTGTATTATGCTCCCGGAACAAATGATGACAAGATTGTGGGACAGCCACAACTTATATGTGATGGCTTTCCATCTCTCATTGGTACCACATTCGGAGAACATGGCATAGACTGTGCTTTTGACACTGATGGTAACAATGCATTCATCTTTTCTTCTAATCTCTGTGCCTACATAGACTATGCTCCTGGAACCACAAATGACAAAATACTTTCAGGTCCTATGACCATCTCTGACATGTTCCCCTTCTTTAAGCATGATAAGTTGTTTGAGAATGGTGTAGACGCTGCATTTAAGTCGAGTAGGGGCGATGAAGCTTACTTGTTCAGATTCGATCAATACGCTCTTATAAACTACAAGTCCAAGAATCTCATTGCCAAAGGTAAAATTATTGATGGGTTTCCGTGCTTGGTTGGAACAATCTTTGCGGAAAAAGGGATTGACGCAGCTTTTGCTTCTCACTATGAATATGAAGCTTACATTTTCAAAGAAGATTGCTATGCGCTCATCAAATATGAAGAAGCTTCTAATAGTTATCACATATGCGGCGACAAAGTCAAGAAAATCCTTCCCAATTGGCCCTGTCTTGCTAGTATATTGCCTCGCCAGAACGCTGGTCTTGATTTTGACGATCATCAAAATCATGATCAAGCACACCTCCGAGAGCACGATGAACTTTAAAAATATTAGTTAATCTATACAATGGTGGTACCATAAGGTGTGGTGTGAAACTAAATGATGTTTTTTTTATTTGTGCTCCTCAATAATTCCATATGCACTAACAATTATGAAGTGCATGTGTAGTGTGAAAAGTTTCTTTGTATGTCTTCACATTTGTTGTTTGTTTTTGGTTTTTCATTATAATGTAATCAGTGTGATTTATTGGTTGTGTTTGTAACACACAGTATTATTAAGTACTCTCTCTGGTCTTTTTTATAAGATCATTTTCAGACAATGTTAATAGTCCTTTTTATAAGATCCTCCATCAAAATTTACAAACATTAATTATCCTTTTTCATGTTTGCTTTTCATAATGGGTCAACTTTTTTTAATTCCAAAATTTGATTACAAGAAGAATTAATATCTTTAACTACTTTCCAATACATTAAATAGGGGTAAAGGTGAAAAAGTATATAATTTTCCAAAATCTCAAGACATTAACTAACATAATTACATGTTTTCTTAATAACCGCAATTATCATGTTGGGTCCTTATGAAAAGAACCGGAGGGAGTATTAATAAATAAAATGGTGTCGATTGGTGTGGTTTCTTTTTCTACATAATAATGAAACGTATACCTATCAATGATGCATGATAGGAGTGTTAGTAACCGAACTAACGTAACTTATTCTAAATCAACAAAATTGAAAAATTAAAAGAAAAAAAAGTATAATTTTATATTAAAATCGAACCAACTTAAATTAAACTACATATATAACTTATATTTATAAATTTTCTATATTATTCATATTCCTATTCAAAAGATTGAATGATTTGATTAAAACATTATTTTTGTAATTTGATTTTTTCTTTAAATTTAGATATTGTTTGATCGAGTGATTGTCAAAAAAATATACATATAAACAAAAAATTTTGACAACAAAATTTTAGCTAGATATGTCCAGGGACGGATCTAGAAACATTTAGTTGGGAGGGACGAAATTTAAGACGACAAAATAAAAAATATTAAACATACAGAAAATTTATAAATGATGATAAGAAAAAAAATTCAAATTGTGAGAAAAGAACGATACAAAACATCAAATTTTTTATAGAATATATCATATGTATTAGATTTGATATTTTCAAATTTTTAATTCTTATAAGAAATAATTTAATATTTTTTTATTAAATTCAAGTAAATAATAAACTTCTAACAACATTAATATAATAATAAAAGTTATTATAAAAATTATTAAAACTCAACAATAATAACTTATTGTTATGAAAATTAAATATTAATTTTTTGTAATAAAATATTTAAATATTACTATTTACTAACATACAAAATAATATAAATATATATTCTATATATGTATAATTTTTTTAAATATAAAAAAAATTTTATAAAATAAAATTTTGAATGAATGCTAAAAGAAGAATTTAGAAAGGTGAAAAAAAAAGCATAAGAAAGAATCAGAAAAAAAAAGAGAGTGCGGAACCAGACGCACATGGGAAAGGAAAAAAAAGATACCAAAATAGCCCATATGAGAATCAAAGGCGGAACCAGACTTATACGAACAATGCGTCACAATTGCTGTGCTATGCAACGTTAGTGGTAACTACTATACAAATAAATCCTATATAATATTTATTCCAGGGGAGGGGGTCCCCTTGCCCCCCCCCCACTCCTTAAAGCCGTCCCTGGATATGTCAAAACAAAATTTTGATATTAATATTTATTATTTTTTAGAATAAGAACATATTATAAGAAATAAAATAAAAGCTAGCCTGCTACTTTGCATCTCGTTCTTCCTATATCTACCTCGATAGCTGCTTCTCACTAATTTTTACATCTGCGAGTTGCTACTTCTTCCTTTATCTTAGTTCTCATTGTTTTCCCTGCAACAATTCAAATTCTGGTATGGTTCCTAATTTCGATTTTTGTTTTCAATTCTTATATATCTTGTCTCCATCGATTTCTTCTTTTTAATTTAATTATCTTCCTCCATTGCAAGCTCATTCTTTTATTGTTGTTCTATTTCATTTGTTATTTTTTTCTATTGAAGTTTTGAACTGATAATTCTATTTTTGGATCATATAATTAATTTGGTGCTATATCCCTTGGTAGATATGTTATTGATGCATACTATGGTCTATTCCTTATAGTTACTTATTGTTTCCATTGTTAGTTTGGTATTCTTCCAAATTATGGACGTGCTTGTTGAGTTTTTTTTTCTTTTTCTTTTTTCCTATATATTTTGGTCCCTGGTCTTGCGACACAGTTGGCTTTCTTTCAATAAGCTTTTTGTTACTATTTTCCTATTTACATCTTTGACATATATATTAAATAAGTTTTCATGGTTTCCTCCTTGTTTGCTGAGTATTGTTTTTTATTATGTAAGGAATGCAAAGATTTTACTGTTCTGCAATCTGTGATGAAGTTTCAAATATTTTTCTGATACAGCTGTGATAATTATACAAAAAATCACCATCTTTCGGCTGATGTTGCAGATAAAGTATTTTTTTTGGCTTATTTTTTTATTTTTTATCTTGTGTGTTGTATGCTTTCCGGTTTTTTAGCCCATGGTATCTGATGTCTAGACTTCTTTCTATTTATGAAGCTGGTCATTTCATTTAAAGGGCATATATAGGAATTTTAAACAGATCTTGCGACATATTTATTGGCTTTCTTCCAATATAAGCCTTCTGTTACTATTTTCTTGTTTACACCTTTAATGAAGTATGATATAAGTCAGATTACAGTTATTAATTTGATAATCTTAATCACCTATATTTGTTCCCATTTGATGTAAAAACTGTGTTTCTAGTTAGTTATTTTTGTGATAACCTTTAATCTATTTTTTACATAACATAGATGGAATGGAAGGTATATGTGGATTGGCTACTTCAACGGAATTGGAAAGCAACTCTGCTCCAATTATGTCTAGTTCTTCTAGTGCTCAACCTGAAAGCTCCTCTGGTATTCTTGCTGGTAGTTCTGAAACTAGAAGTCAATCCCAATCTATCTCTGCTCCTCTTCATCCTATAGTGGATGGTGGTGATTCTGAAGTAACTGAGAATGACAAAAATAGAAAGACTTCGGTTGTTTGGAATTACTTTAAAAGAAAAATAATTAATCGGAAAAAAAGAGTTGTATGTAATTATTGCAACAAGCAATTGACAGGAAGAAGAACCGATTGAACACATCATTTGCAGAAACATTACGAAACTTGTAAAAGAAAACCTTTTAGGGATATTAGACAATCAATTTTGTTGAGAGAACAAAAAAAGGCTGATGGATCATCTACTTTTTTAAGTAATTATCATTTTGATCCGGAGAAATCAAAAAGGGACCTTGCTTGTATGATAATAATCCATGAGAATCCCCTTTTTATAGTGGATCACGTGGGTTTTAGAGCATACTCTGAAGGTCTTCAGCCCTTGTTCAAGGTTCCTAGCCGAAACACAGTGAAGAGTGATATTATCAAGATATACCAAAATGAAAAATTGAAGAGTCTAAAACTCTAGGAGAAGATTGAGATCAGAGTAGAATTGCCTTAACAACAGACTTGTGGACAACTACCAATCAAAAGAAAGGTTTTATGGCCATCACAACTCACTTCATTGATGATGATTGGGAAATGCAAAGTCGTGGAACATTGATCAAAAGCTATCAACCATCACTTTGGACAATTGTAGCACTAATGATCGTCTTGTTGCTTTGTTGTTAGACAAACTTAATTATTCATCTCTCATGCTTGATGGTCAATTATTTCACATGAGATGTTGTGCACTTATTTTGAATTTAATTGCTCAAGACGGTTTAAGTGTTCTTAAAGATGGTATAGAGAAGGTTAGAAATAGTGTAGCTTTTTGGACTGCATCACCTAAAAGAGAACAAACATTTAGGGAAGCAGCACGAATTAGTAAAATTTCCATCACTAAGAAACTTATCATGGATTGCAAGACTAGGTGGAATTCTACTTATCAAATGCTTGTTGTTGCCTTGGCTTACAAAGAGGTTTTTGCTCGTTTGACAAGAGAGCATTTGTATACTTTTTTTCCTTCACCAAGTGAGTGGGAAAGTTCAGGAGAAAGGTTCAATGATGAGGGGTAAATTTTAGATAATATCAATGTTAGTAATATTCTTAGTAGTTATGACTCATTTGTAAATGAGACAAATGGCATTCAATCAAACTGAGTTAGAGAACTACTTGGAAGAGAAGATATTGTCTAGAAGTGCAAATTTTTATATTCTTGGATGGTGGAAAACAAATGGGTTTAAGTATCTAATATTGCAGAGAATTGCAAGGGATATTTTGGCCATCCCAATTTCAACAGTTGCTTCGGAGTCGGCTTTTAGCACAAGAGGCAGGTTGTTGAGTCCTCATCGTTCTAGGCTTCTTGAGAATACTTTGGAGGCATTTATGTGTGCACAAAGCTGGTTAAAACATGAAAAATAAGGTAATGAAGAATGTATTTATCAGCTAATCGTTTGTTTTAATTAAATACTAACTATTTATTTTTTGGTTGTATTCTAGTTTCTCTTGGTATTACTGGACCAAAGCAATATGTAGATTTGAAATATAAGCGTTTGTAGTCTTTTGGAGATTCCAATTCAGATGAAGAGGTAGCCTTATTTTTTTGGAATATATTCATGTTTCATAATTCATATTTTATGACTAATTTGTGCTAATGTAGTAATTGATTGTATTTTTATAGGTCATGGAGAGTACCACTACAGGTGTGACAAGCTTATGAGCTTTATTTCTGATAGCGTGTTTACGTTGTTGCATTGTTGTTTTGGATTTAAAATTTGATAATCTGTTCCATTTGTTATTATATTTAGTAATTTAAAGACCTTATGATAATTTCAATTCGATGTATATGTATTTATATCAACGCGGATTTTTAAATTTAAATATTAAATAGCAACGATATTTTATATTTTTAGTTATGAAATATAGAAAATTGAAAATTTTAACGGAAAAAAATTAGAGAAGTATAATTTATTTAACTAATATGTGGATAAAGAGTCTGGGTATGGATATTTAGACAACCAGAAGGTATGAGGACGATGATTGAATTTGTTACCCACGCGGGTATAGGACGGGTATGGGGATTTTTTTTAGACATGGGTATGAGGACGAGTACTCTACCCATACCCAATCCATTACCATCCTTATTGGTGACTTTGTCTTGCTTGTTTTGGTATGGGCACCATTCTTATTTTTTTTTCATAAGCAATAACTTTAAGGGTTTTGATATATAGTGCCCTAAAGGCACTAGTTAAAGTTACTAGAATTAGAAAAATAATTATAAGAGCATATTGTTCCGTCTCTCGGAAATACAAAAAAACTACACATTCCAATATCTTTTTACTATATTTGAATTCTTATATAGTGCCCTTAGGGCACTAAATATCATTTTCCTAACTTTAATTATGTATATATTTTACCCATCTTATTTAAGCATTTAGATAAATCTTAATTATATATATCAAAATAAATATTTTTTAGTCTCTTTTAAATAATTAATAGGAATATATTAATAAAATTACTTTATTTATTATAATATTTAATTCATTTTTTAAGCTCCGTAAAATAATCTTAAATAACTATTGTTTTAAAATGAAGTGAGTATTGTATTCTAAACTTTTAATTAATGGGATTAATTAGTTGAAAATAGTATATATTTGAAAACTCTAATTATAAAAGCTAGTCTTATCCCATATGAACAGGAATACTTTAACTAGATAAAAATCTTTCAGGCGTGCCAGTCACCCGCTCTGAAGAACAATTTCTAATAACAATGTGATCAGGCATTTGGATTGTTTGGGTCATTGTCATGTTGTTTTACTGTTATGTGAAGAATCAAGTTTTAATTCTTTTTGGGTGGGTGTACTATTGCATCACCAAATACTCATGTTTTTTTGTGCTGTATGGATTCCAAACTGCTAAATACGTACCTTATATATGACCATGGTACAAATAGGAAATGGTCCATGTAGCCAGACATTGTTTGGAAACTATAGCATCTAAATATGTTATCCTTATTTTTATTATCATACGTACCTTATTATCACATGTTATGTTTTGTTAGACATTACACATATCTCCACTTCCTTTTGTTATGGAGAAAAACAATCAAATCCCGTGCATCACACGGGTTTGTAACTAGTTAACTAGATAAAAATCTTTCAGGCGTCCAGTCACCCGCTCGCACAAAAATAAGGGTACAGACTTTTGAAAAATACTATATACTACTCTAGAATATTTTTTAAGCAATTAAGTATAGTAAAAGAGTATTTGAAATTGTAGTTTTTTTTTTGTATTTACGAGACACAGAATGATATTCACTTATATGATTAATTTTCTTATTTTAGTAATCTTAACAAGTGTTCTTAAGCCCTCTCTAATAGAGAGGTGCTTAACTAGATTCTTATAAATTAATTTATTATATTTTGTTGAATCTCACGTGTACAAACCACTTTATCAATTTAAGCACCCGAAGTACTCTAATATAAGTTCTTAAATAAGCATTACATATGAGACCCACATGTACACACAAATTAACTATCTCATATTTATTTTTTTATTTTTAATACAAATTAGGCACACTCTTTCTACAAGAATCAAATGCTAATTTAAGCAACTTTGTTAAGCACCCCCATTCCATGTTAGCATGCTCCAAAGGAGATGGATGCTTAGCTAAAATGCTTAAATGATAAGAACCTATTTAAACACCTCTATTAAAGATGGTTTAGGACATTGTTTAGCGAGATCTAAAACTTTTTTAAAGGTTAAGAAATTTAGGTTTATAAATAAGATTATAAGTTTTATTTGTAAATTTGTGTCAAAGTGTTAAAATATGAGGATTTGAAAAGACGTAAGTGATATCATGCTTCTTTATCTATGTTCTCATAAGTTGTTAAAATTACGTTGATGTGTTAAAAAAATTCTTTTATATGTGAATGAATTTTATTTTATTTATGTTTTATGAATATAAATTGGGTAAAAAATTCTCATGTACTTACCAACTGAATTATCATTTTTTTATAAATAACATTGATTATTTAAAAAATAATTATTTGAATTTGTATTAAAATTTTTAGATAACATAAATAATTTTTATAGAATGCATTTGATTTTTTTATATTTGATGGCTAAGTAAATTAAAATATATACATCAATTAATTTAGAGTAAAATATAGAAATTATTTTATTAAAAATTACACTCCACCCATATATTTGTAAATATAGAAATTATTTTATAAAAATTTTAACAATGGGGAAATTGTATTATTGAAACATGTTTTAAAAAATCCCATTTAGTAATATTTTTAAGTATTTATTGCAACTACATAAACAAACCCCGAGACTATAAAGGATTAAGTTAAAATAATCTTGTTTCAATTGATCTATGCATTTAATAGTACTATTTAAATAATTTTAAATTAGAAAACATATATTTTTGTTAGAAATTTAACAAACTTCATTTATATAGACACGTAAAACTTATTAAAACAAATTATTCGCCTTTTAATAAAGATTTATGATCCATTTCTCTTATCGCATCATATAAATAAATTTATAATTTTTAAATTAATTTAAACATAACAAAAGAAATAAACATATTAGAATAAAAATAAGTATTAGAATAAAAAATGGGTCAAAGTTAAAAAAAGAAAGTTTAAAAGCCATGAATATCCATAATATCATTATATAAAGGGAGTGTTTATATACTCTTTAAAAAAAAGGCCAACATAAAACAAATTATAGTAACAAGATGAAAATTAAAATACTCCCTTTGGAGTCAATCATAAGAAGAAAAAAAATTAACTCACACTTATTACGAAAATTAATTATACTCATTAAAATATTACAATTTAATTTAAAATTCAAGGCTAAGTTACTAAATTACCTTTATTAAATAGGTGAAATATGCAAAAAAAGAAGAAGAAGAAGTGAATTTTTCATAATTAAGTGGAAGTAGTTGATCAAGCTCTTTGACATCTGATTGAAAAATTAATTAAGTGAGAATGTGAGTTTTATTGATAACTCGTTATCTCTTTTCATTGAAAACCAAATAAATTAAGTAGAGATATTTTAGATATATTAACATTAAATATGATAAAGTTAGCTAGTATTTGCTTATATTCTATACCACGAAACACTTACTTTTTTTAGTTTATAATTTAGTCTAGAGGGAGTAATTCCCATTTGTTAATTAATAATGCCAACATGTCATAATATAATTAATTAATTATTTCCACCCTATTCAACTTCTTAATTAATTGTTAGTACTAGTAGGAGCATATTTAAATATGATTATTTTCAAACATATATTGGATAGTTGTATTTCACAATTAAAAAAATTTTAAATTTTTTTTATTATTCTTTCAATAAAGAAAAAAAGCTTTTTATCCTTTAGCTAAAATTTGAGCATTATTTCAAAAACTTTTAAAATCATATTTCACATCTTAAAATTATCTTCAAGATAACTTTTGAGAGCAAATATATTCAAACAAAAATCGATTATGTCTCAAACAATCAATTCTTTTTCACAGCTTATTTTCACAAATAATCACAGCTAATCCAAACACACCTAGTATAGATTATACTACTCTTAATTAATTACTCCCTCGAGACTCAATTATAAGAAAAAAAAAACTAACCCGCACTTATTAAGGAAGTTAGTTGTACTCATGAAAATATTACAGTTTAATTTAAAACCCAAGGCTAAGTTACTAAATTACCCTTATTAAACCGGTGAAATATGGAACAAGAAAAAGTGATACTTTTATAATTAAGGGAAAGTGGTTGATGAAGCTCTTTGGCTTTTCAATGAAAAATTAATTAAGTTAAGCAAGAATGTGGGTTTCATTATTAACTCTTTTTCTCTTTTCATTGGAAACCAAATAAATTAAGTAGGGATATTTTAGAGATATTAACATTAAATATGATAAAGTTAGTTAGTATTTGCTTATATTCTAGACCACCAAACACTTAATTTTTTTTTCTTTACAATTCAGTTGAGAGGGAGCATCTGTCAAATAAATAAAAAAGTATTTGTTAAATCTAGTAGTTATAAAAATAGTTAATAAATATAATGTGTTGATAACTAAAAATACAAAATATATTATTCTTAGATAAAACAAGAAATATTTCAATGAAGCATTTAACAATAAATAAAATCAATAAGAAGTTAACAAAATTATTTGTCATGTATATTTTAATTTGTTTGGCATCAAAATATAAACGTATTATTAGAATGTTATATGTAAATATAAATAATTGAAATATATTAGTTTCAAGAAATTTTTTTTGTTTTCAAAAATTATTTTAATATAAGTTTAAATAATTATTGTATGTGTAATTAATGGTATTTATAAAAAAGAATATACAAATAAATAAATAGGATAAAAAAGTTAATTATGGTACAAAATAAAAAATATTTCGTTAGAATATTCTCACCCTAATTAACCATCAACCATCGTCTAATATATGGAAAATGGGATGGAGTGTAATATTTGTCCAAGTTAGGGGTGGAGTGCAATGTCTTTAAGGCACTTTTTAAACAATTAAATATAGCAAAAGAGAGTTAAGAGCTTGTAGCTCAAGTGGCATAAGGAGAAACTCTTGGAGCTTGAGGGGAGGGGTTCGAATCTCTCTAGAGTAGATTTTAGGAGTAGTGTGGGGTGTGTGTGTTTGGTTTATGAAAAAAATATGTAGCAAAAGAGAGTTGAAAATAAGAAGAAAAAGGCTAAACAATGTCTTTAAGATACTTTTTAAACAATAAACATAGTAAAAGAGAATTAAAATTATAATTTTTTGTATTTGTAAAATAAAGAGTAATGTATATTTAAGATTAATTTTCTTATTCTAATAATTATCTTAATAAGTATCCTTAAGATATTGTTTAAGAAGATCCTAATAATAAGGAGTTTTTTATCCTATGCAATATTGTACAGGTTAAAAAATTCAATATGGAAAGTAAATACAATATTAATTATATGTCAAACCAAATTTCATTAAAAAACCCTAATAATAATACAAAGCATATAAGGTGAGTGATTCATTGCAAGTATTTTAACAAGTTTTGACCAAACTCAACGCATTGATTTGAAAGTAAGAATGAGAGAAGAAGTTCAGAGAGGAAATAGATAAACATAAATTTTGTAAACAATAGGTTGATTTTGTTTTTAGAATAATGATTTATCCTTTTAAATATCTTTTTAAATATTTTTTTAATTCTTTTTAAAGTATATATTGAAGAAGAAAATTAAATATTTTTATTTTGAAACTATAAAATACATTCCCCACTTAGTAATTAGAAGGATATTTAGAAGGATATAGCATTGCTCTTGTTTTTAACTTTGTTTTGTTCAAAATTAAAGATAAGAATATTTATTTTTATTAGGTTGTGTCGATTTTTGTGTATTAGTAATAATCTTGTCAATTATTAATATTTATCTCTTTATTCGTGTGTCATGTATTTCATTAATCTTAGTCAAACATCCACGTACAAACTTAGTGTCTTGATATATAGTGTCTTAAGGGCACTAGTTAAGACTACTATAATTAGAAAAATAAAAATAAGAGCACATTATTTTGTCTTTCAAGAATATAAAAAACTACACATTCAAATATCTTTCTACTACATTTGTGTTCTTATATAGTGCCCTTTGGGCACTAAATATTATTTACCACAGATTTATTAGGGAGTAAATTTGTAAATTTATTATAAAATTAGGATAGAGTAAACAATGATTCTTATGTTATATCTTTTTCATTACTGTAGATAAATTGTCTATCTTGCTTTACATAGGTTAATGAACATCTTGATTAAAGGATAAAAATCCATTTAGAGTTTTCTCTTAAACTGATGTTATTTCCTAATTTTGGAACAAGACAATATTATTTCTCCCTAAACTTTTCTTTGAAGATTACTATTTCCCCTAAACTTTAGTTACAAAAACAATACCTTTTTTTTTTCTTTCCCAATCAACTTTTGCTTTGAAGCGTAGTCTTTGTTTGCACCTTGCAGAGGAGTTGAACAACATGGCAATGTGGTCCCAATACCGCTTTCCAAAAGGCCAATGAAGCTGCTAAGTAGTGCTAACTGATCAAGGCAATAGTCCTACTCACCTACCAACATGTCCCATTCATAAGATGAGAAACCTTTCCAAAAAAAAAAAAACTGTGTGTATTTAGATTATGTTTTCATTTTCTATTTCAATTTTTTATTTATATTTTAATTTTTTTAGTCATTTTCATTTTTATCTATATAAAATTTAGAAAATAAGAAATATAATGAAAACATAAATCCAGGTGGCTTAAAACTTCTTTCAGTCATTTTTTAAATTGTTCACATGTATATTAATAAAATATTAACTACGTGTAAATTTAGGGCCGATATCGATTTACTTTGTATTTTTATTTTATGTTTTTATTTTCTATTTTACGTGGGTCTTTAGTTTAAAGAATAAGAGAGAAGAGACCAAAAAGTAGTATATTTGTGTTTAATCTATAAGGGAAGATAGAGAGATTTTATAAAATATTAAAAATATATTTATTTTTAAATTTTTTTATACAAATCTTCAAAAACATAAAATAAAATAAAAATAAAATAATAATTTTATATTACAATTACTTATAATAAATGTAGCAAATAAAAACATAAAATAAGAATACAAAGTAAATATGTTTGTTGTCTAAATATTTTTCATTTAAATCTTGAATGATGATGTTCATGCAAAGCTTTCACACTCTATTAGCTGTGGTGTTACACCTTAACTACCACTGGTTTAGTAATTATTTATCTATTCATTTAGAGTTATTATGGAGATTAATAAATGTAATTATTATTTTTATTTTTATCAATATAGTTTTTGAATTCTTTATTATACTTCATTTATTCTGAAATATTAGTCAATTTAAACCAATACAAATATATTAAAAAAAACAATAACAATCCTAAAATCTAATAAAATAAATGGTTGTAGGATAATACAACCTCACTATTGAAACCATCACTTATTATTAAGAAGCGACATTCATCTTAATCAAGGAGTTGAATAGGACCACTACTATTCCCATCTCTCCCTCTTTTTGCTGCGCCACACATTTTAGTTTTTTCCCCCAAAATTGCCCTTCGCCCGGTATTCAAAATCCGAGCACGCTCGAAAATTAAAAATTGAGCAAAAATAGACTAAACTTCCAATTATTAATTTATATGGTTGCTCGATATTTAGAATTCGTTTACAAATGGATTTTAAATTCTGATAGGATAATTTTTTAGGTCAAGTGAATATTTTGGTCATTTAACTCTTATGTCTGATTTATTTTGGTCTTTTAACTTTTTGAGGCTTTATATTAGTCCTTTAACTCTAAAAAATGTTTCATTTTGGTCTCAATCGTCAATTCTGTGAGTAAATTTAACGGAAACGACGTTAACTTTTCAAACGTTGACTCTTGTGCGAGCTTGGTGATGGAGGCGTAAAGTTAACGCTGTCATCTCTGTTCCGTTAAATTTACTAACGGAGCTGACGGTTGGGACGAAAATGAAACATTTTTGGAGTTAAGAGACTAATATGAAACCTCAAAAAAATTAAAGGATCAAAATGTAATGGACATAAGATTTAGAGGACCAAAAGGTACATTTGACCTTTTTTTTTTAAGAAAATTTTATATTTGCAGCTGTTAAACTATTAGTTTATAGTTTCTGTTAACGAGCAGTATATAGAAATCAAGAGAAAACAATTTCTAAAATTTGACAGTATAAATTGTAAAATGTGTCACTACTAGATTTTAATATTTGTTTGCACCCAGTTTTTAAATACATGGTGCACTCAATATCTAATTAATGGGCGAAGGTTAAATTTGAAAAAAATAAAGATGTGTGGTGCAGCAAGAAGAGGAAGAGGTGACAATAGTAGTTGCCGTTGAATAGCTTGAAAAATGGATATTCATTAATCACCACTAACCTATAAAGTAGGGTAGTTTTGGAAAATAAACAATAAATGTTACATTGGTATTATGAAGTGACAAAATTTTGAAATAATTTTTTTTTAAAGTGACTAATATTTTAGATTGAACGAAGTACTTTTTATCACTATAGTTATATAGTTATATTGGATAGATAATGAATTGTTAATTATTCATCTAATTAAAGATAAAGATAAAATTGATAAAAGTATAATTAATGATCCAATAATAAAAATGTAAACAAACAAATAAAAAAAAAAAAAATCTATGTGAATAAATAAAAATGAACGATGAGAGAACTACAATAGCAATAGTAAACAAGACCGATACTTTAAAGACAAGTTAAGAAGCTAAAACAAGCGGGTGGAGTATGAGACAGTGAAGAGCATGTGAATGTGAGATTAACAAATTTTCAACCCATGAATGATTGAGTGTGGACATGGAAGAAATTTAGCTTCTTATCTAAAATGGATGGAGGAGTAATTCATAAAAAAAAAAAAATGAAGGATGGAGGAGTGGGCATAAAGAAGCAACCTTTCCCATTCACCTTTAACAAAATCCAACCACTTGATGTGTTTGGACCCACTTGTGTGTGGTGGGGATAATACAGCCACCAAGTCATCATCCCTACCTAACCCCAACCACTTTAGTTTGGAAACTTCAACCTTAAACCAAAATATAGATTACACAAATTACTCCTAACAATCTAAATTCGAACCTACTCAAAACAGAATACACATTATTCGAAGTTACAACAAACTATACTAGCTTATGGTATTAGGAGTATTAAATGATCCCATGCTTGAATTCGCCAAACTATTGACTCATCAATTAACTTCTCCAGTCAGTTTTTTTTTTTTTGGTACATATATCTACTACTCTCCAATCATAGTTTGACATAGTAACCATTATTAATGCATAGTTGAATAAATATCTTAGACTCTTTTTTTGGTTTCAATATCTTTGTGTGTGTTTGGAAAAATGTTGAGTTTGAGTAAAATTAATTTTGGTTGACAAACTAGTTGTTTGGTTATGAGTTAGAAAAAAATCAAAATTGATTTTGGGTTGCCAAAATTGATTTTGGCTAAAGCAAAATGAGACTTGCTTTCACGTTGAGCTAAAAATGTTACATTGTATTTTTACTCTAAACTTGCTTTTAAGAAAAAATCACCAAATATAAATCACGTTACTTTAAAATCAATTTTACACCAAATCAATTCTCTAAAATCATGTTTATCCAAAATTAATTTTATTACCGCTAAATCAAACACACACTTAATCATTTAAAAATGTTGCAGCAAGGAATGCCATGCCGTGCCAACCTCCCAACCAACACCCAAAAAGCAAATTGCCAAACTGCGAAATTACAATCCAGCCCTTTTAATACAACGTAACATCATTTCAGTTAGATCGCGTGGACAATCAAACCTAATCACAACATGACACGTGAATACTGAGTCCATCGCGCTAGTTATGCTCTCATCCCAATATATTACTCTTTCCGATCCTTATTATAAAAATATAAATACTTAAATTATATATACTAATAAAGATAGTTGGTTGTCTTAATTTTTTTAAAAAATATGATGATATATCAATTTTACTCTTTCTTAAATATTGTGTTTAGTGGTTGATATAATAAAATTAAGACATTTAATAGGAGCAAATAAGAAAAATAACCATAAATACCTTATGAGATTTGTGCAATGCCTTATAAAAAAGACCATAAAATCCTTCTAAAATGTGCCTTATAATAAGGACCAAAGGGAATATTGTTGTTTTCCAATAAATTAAATCGTCATTTTGGGGTCGACACTACCCACACAACATGAATGAGATTAATCTTATTCTCAGAATGAAAAAATTTATTGTTATAAAAAGAAAAATTAAATCGCCATTGCCATATAGAGACAAATCACTGATTATAAAAATAAGTATATTCAAATCTAAACGATTTTTTTTAATTATAAAATAAGAGAAAATACAAGAAATAAAAACTACTCCAGTCACTACTATTATTATTAGTCTTTTTCTTTTCTTTCATTATTTAGTTTAAAATTATCAAGTAGAACAAGTAGAATTACAAATAAACAGTAGTTATGTTATGTGTGGAGAGGCTTCAAAAGGAGGACATAGGAGTGGGAGGGCAGTAGTGCAAATATGAAAGTAATGATGGAGTTGTGTGTGCGTTTACTTTTTTGTCACGATCCCCGAGGAACTCGATACCCGGGGGCGAAATTCCTAGAATACCCCTATGTGGTTTGTTTGACTTAAAAGGCAAAATCTATCTAAAGGGCACTCACTAACTAGACACTGTGGTTGGTGGCGTGTGTATGTGTTGTATGTTGGTGGTGGTGGTGAGAGAGAGTCCGGCATGGAGGGTGTGGCGGAGCTGACGAAGGTGGCGCAGCAGAAGGGCAGTGATCCTCTGCTTTGGGCGCTTCAGATGTATTCCAATTTGAACTCGGCGGGAGAATCGCTTCCCTCCGTCGAACTCGCCGAGTTTTTGGTCTCTTACATTTGCTGGGATAACAATGTCCCCATTCTCTGGAAGTTCCTCGAGAAGGCTCTCATGCTTCACATCGTCCCTCCCATGCTTCTTCTTTCTCTGCTTTCTGTCAGGTTCGTTTCATTCACCACTATTTCGATTTCTCTTTCCAATTTCGGATCGGACTTTAAGTGTTGCAAATTTTGACGCATTAGATTTTATCGTGCGCAATTCTGTGTCATTGGTTGATTTATGAAGTCCATGTGCCCTAAATCCTTAATAGTTTGCCATCATTTCTGTTTTTGTCTCCTTCATCCCTCTTTACAAGGACTTTCATCTGAATTTGGTTTTCTGTATCATGAGTCATGACCAAACCATCTTACAAGCCACTTCTAGCTTCTCTTTACTTATAACATTCTTAGTCTTATCCATTCAACTCGTCATTTCTATTACTGTCATCTTTTTCTCATGATTTCCATTCATTAGCAATAGTGTTAGATTGACACTACAGTCTTGGTCTCCTGTTAGGCCTTGATTATTGTTAGTTCTGTTTTTTTGACTAATTATTACAGTTTGTTGTTGGATAGAGCATCTTTATCTTCCAAGTCTATAACAAAACCTATATGTCTGTTTTCCCTGATGTTAGTTGCTGTTTTGGTCTGTTTATATGTCATGTTGATATCTTTATTATTTTTGGCAGGGTGATTCCATGTAGACATGTTCAACCTGCAGCGTATAGGTTATATTTGGAACTCGTCAAAAGACATGCGTTTGAACTTAAATCTCAGATTAACAGGCCTGATTATCAAAAGTAAGCTTGAATTGATATTTTTCTTTTCTTTTTTAGTGAATTTCTTGGTTCACCATGTTACTATGGGGTTTTAACTTTTAACAACTCAATCACATTCTTCTCTTTGACTATCTATGTGATTTTCTATACTACATTCATGATTGATAGCAGAAAACTATTCAGTTACATTTATGGCATTAATTCATGTTCTGGTTTGCGTTAAAGTGGTCAGTAACCCTAGTCTGTCAACTGTAAATCTGTAATTTAGTTTACATATCTTATTATATGCATATCTTATATACATAGAAGTATTCCCCAAGCCTTCCAGCAGTCAACCATTGTGTGGATAAACACTCAATTTTTGTGTCATTGTCATACACTATATATTTGTCAGGTTTCGGCGTTACTGCCCTTTATTAAATATATAAAGTCTTTACTTCATCATCATAATGAACTTCTTATTTTCATCTCCCTGGTGCTCTCACGGGAATAGGGGCGCCCATGTGTTTGTCAGGTGTAAATGTATGTATATGTACGAGTTCATAATATTGGTTCTGATGAAAGGCTTGAAACATGTAATTAGCTTTGATTCAACAAGAGGTTAAGTTGTATAAGGTCCATCATCTTATGGCCCCTCTTTAATACAGTTTTCTATAACTGAAATCAATAGCTTACTTTTTTTAACCATAATAATAGGTTTAACACCATTTTTATGTCAGCATTCTACGATATGGTTTGGTTATTTGATAATATATTGTAGATGAGATGGATGACAGTTCAAGTCTATGCTCTATTTTTTAATTGTCAGCGTCATTCTGCCTTCCTTATTTCTTTATCATACAGATTAATTGTTGAGCTTGTTATGAACTGACAGTATTAATAAGTTCTTGTGTCCGATGGGGTGCTTTGGTTCATTGTTGATTCTTCTGCTTATGCTTTGGACAGGGTCATGAAATCTATAGATGCTGTTCTTCGTCTTTCCCAAATATTTGGCATGTCACAAAGTGAGCCTGGCATTCTGGTGGTTGAATTTATTTTTTCAATTGTCTGGCAGTTGCTTGATGCATCGTTGGGTGACGAAGGTTTGCTGGAATTTACTTCTGAAAAAAAGTCTAGATGGGCAACACTATATCAAGAAATGGAACTGGATAGGCAGGATAATTATAATGATAAAATGACTGAACAGCATGAGAAATTGCAAAATGCAAATACAGTTGTGGCTGTTGAGTTGATTGGACAGTTTTTGCAGGATAAAATATCTTCGAGGATTCTTTTCTTGGCTCGCCGAAACTTGTAAGTAATTTTTATCTATATATTTATATTTATATTTATTCTTCACATTTGCTTTCTAATTTAACTAGTAACATAGTCAATCATAATTTATCTGTTCATTCTGAAATTTCCTATATATTTGATTTGGTATCAATCTAATTTTTTATTTTCATTTCATTTTTTTGCTTTACTAAATTGGTTCCAAAAGATTCGTTGAATTATAAGTATTTCTACAATTATTACGGCAGTTATTTCATATGGAATTTTTTTTAATGATGATATCAGCTTGGTGGTTGTTGTTGTATTTGCTCAGCATCTTTCTTCCATTTTATCAGGCCTGTGCATTGGCTAAGTTTTGTTCAGCGGCTGCAGCTGCTGGGAACAAACTCATTAGCATTGAGAAAATCAAGAACTATTAGTCCCGAGGCACTTCTACAATTGACTTCAGATTCTTGTATGGTCTTGTCTCGAGAATGCAAAACAAATTCACAGCAAAAGGTCCACACAGTTATGGCCTTTGAATATCTTTCTTCTTCTGCATCACTCTGTCATGGTGCAAGCCATTCTGCCCTTTGGATTCCTCTAGATCTGGTGCTGGAGGATGCCATGGATGGCTATCAAGTTAGTGCAACAAGTGCTATTGAAATAATTAGCGGTAAGACTGAGATTAGCAATTAGTCTGACTGAAATGGTAGATGTTGTCTTTCTAACTTTGTAATTGTGTTTGATTGGAGGCGTGGGGCGGCAAGGAGGGAAAGTTAAAGGGATAAAATCCCCACCATTTTCCATTTTTGTGTCCCTTCCAATATTGGGGAGATTTTGCAAGGAGGGTTAACGCTTGAATTTTGTATTGACTAAATTATCCTTAGTTTTAATACTTGAGCAAAATGGTTTTGTTTATCTATTGTAAGGGTATGCATCCATTCCTCCCTCTCCTCTTGCAAACCAAACAAGGAATCTCTCCCCTCCCCCTCCATTAAAATTCTCCCCTTCCCTCCCCTTCTTTGAACAAGACACACATTTAGCTATCTATTGAGATAAAAAACATTGTCTTGTGTAGGTTTGGTAAAGACCCTGCGAGCAATAAATGGCACCTCTTGGCATGACACTTTCTTAGGCCTTTGGCTAGCAACTCTTCGTCTTGTTCAAAGGGTAGAACTCTGTCTTCACAACTGGACGTGCTTTCCTTTGAAGTTTTGATTTGAAACATTATATCTTATATAAATTACTTCGGGCATTCCATTGCCATACATTTTATAGACAAGAAATTGTCATAAATGGTTTACTCCTTTGTTTTAATATGGACTATGGATATATTTATAGGAAAGAGACCCTATTGAAGGCCCAATGCCTCATCTTGATACGCGCTTATGCATGCTCTTGTGTATCGTCCCTCTTGTTGTTGCTGATCTTATTGAGGAGGAAGAGGAAAGGACACCGATTGATGAAAAGGACAGCGGTCCTACCGATCACTGGAAAGAGAACAGGGTTCCAGGAAAATGCCGTAACGACTTAGTCTCAAGTCTCCAGGTATTGGGTGATTATCAGAGTTTACTCACTCCACCTCAATCAGTTGTTGCTGCTGCTAATCAAGCTGCTGCAAAAGCAATGCTGTTTGTTTCTGGCATCACAATAGGAAGTGCATATTTTGACTGCCTCAGCATGGCGGAGATGCCAGTTGACTGTTGTAAGTGATATTGTTTTCAGTGTCGACATGATATTAGCAGTGCATTATTTAGGATGTTGTTTTGCATTTGAAGATTATGTGTATGATTTTCTTCAGAATCTAAGAAATATATGCCTTATGTTTCACATGTTGAGATGAAGCGTAACGACTGAAGACATGTGTGCTAATGTATCTGATTGCTTTGGAAGTAATAGATATTATCTAATCTAATTTAAGTAAATCTGCACCTTGAAAATTATACTTATTGTAGAGCAATAGGGAAGTACTTGTCAGGTAAGTCCAATGGGCTGTTTTCTGTAAGTGAGAGTTGGAGTTAGCTAGATATGGTTTGTTAGAATCCTAACAGGTTGCATAGTTAGGCTGTCGGTGGGTGGGTAGAATACAGTAGGAACATTGAGTTTTGAGTGAAAGATTAGTTTAGGGAGAGATCTCAACTCCCGAAATCCTAAAAGAAAAGCAATTGTATTCTTTCTTGTTACTATACACTTTCCCTTTTCATATTCTGGTCCAGTTTTAACAGTAACAATGACAGGAAGCTGTGCAATAAGCAAATTACTTTGACATGATGCTTGGATCTGCTATTTCTACTTATGTATGCTCTTATCTTGTGTTACTCCCTCTGGGATGATTTGTAAGGGGAAAAAAACTTATACGTACCAAGAAAATTAGCTACTCACATTTAATTTCATTGATTTCATCTAAAAATTAAAATGCATTTTCCCAATTGTCTTTCTTCATAAAATTTAATAAATCTCATAAACTACCTTCGCCTTATTTATTGCATAGCCAACATATTTAAACAAACTATCGTTGTCATCAAATAAAAAAGGCAAATAATAATTAGTGCCCTAAGGGCACTATTTAAAAACCCAAATATAGTAAAAACATTTTGGAATATGTAGTTTTTTGTATTTCCGAGAGACAGAATAATGTGTTCTTATGATTATTTTTTTACTCTTAGTAACCTTAACTAGTGCCCTTAGAGCACTATATATCCAGATCAAAAAAAAAAAAGGAAAAAAGAAGCTGACAGCGAAACAATAAGCTGACAGAGAAACAATGTAGCCTTTGTAGTATGAGAGAGTGGTTCATCATTGAGCCTTTCTAACTTCTCATCGAGAGATTAATTTAGGCGGAACTTGTCTCCGTGCAACTTTCTCTGCATTGAAAATAAACCACAATTAAATAAGGGTAATTTTGAGAAGTTAGAGAGAGAAACAATGTGGCCTTCTAGATAGAAATCTTTTGTCCTTAATATAAGTCACTCACTAACTTATTAATGCATGTTTTTCCCTTTTATTCTTCTATAATTTTCAAAGATTCAATTAATGGAGTGAGAAAGTTGCCTTCTAGAAGAAATATTTAGTCCTTAATATAAGTCACTTATTAATGCATGTTCTCTCTTTACCCTTCTACAATTTTTATAATTTTCAAAGATTCAATTAATGATGGAGTGAGAGAGTGAATTAAGAGAGATAAAGATAAATTGCACTGCCTCTGGACTCATAAGCAAAAAGTTCTCTTGTTTTTTGGTCCGAAATATAAGCAAATTTTAACAACTTCTCTCCTATTTAATGGTATTATTCCTAATCTATCATCCATTTAATGTTATTACTTCTATCTTACAATAAATATGGTAGAGGTTATTTTAGTATTTAATTGAAGTTTATCTTTTACATGAAATCGAAAAAATTAAATGCAACTAACTAATTTTCTTAATATGCGTAAGTTGGTTAATTTTTGCTTAAATATGAGTCCGGAGGAAATATTAATTAACTTAAGCATTTATTAGCATATTTATATTAAGGGTATAATTGGAAAAATATTCTCTTTTTAGACAAATTTAATAAACTAATTACTATTTTTTGGTTTTGATAACTCAGTTAGAAGTGACTTATATTTAGAACTAGGAGGGAGTATATTATAAGACACCCACTCTAAGTTTTTTTTTTTTTTTTCCTTATAAATCATTCTGGAGGGAGTGCACTGTTACTGATTCTGTTCAAATTGTATTCTTCTTTTTCAGCTGGAAACATGCGTCATCTGATAGTTGAGGCTTGTATTGCCCGAAATCTGCTTGACACATCTGCATATTTATGGCCTGGTTATGTGAGCGGGTGCATCAGTCAATTACCTCAGTGTATGCCATCTCAAGTACCTGGCTGGTCATCATTTATGAAGGGAGCTCCACTTACTTCAGTGATGGTAAATTCTCTGGTTTCAAGCCCTGCTACAAGGTAAGATCTAATTTTTGCTTATTCAGTCTGTTGGTTCATACACTTATTTCAATGTACGTTGGATAACTTGCAATGCTCTAATTTTAAGCAAAAGTACTCTTGCATAGTAATTATTGTTCCTGTCTGCTTAGGCATGTAGCCACCATGCTATGACCTTTATCGAACATTATTTTGTGAGCTTTTATTTTATGTTCTATATTCTCAGTCTTCAACTGGCCATAAAAGAATCCTCGACGTTGAAGATAAACTTTTTAATGTGGCAAACCTCTATGAACATTTTTTTGGGCTATCTATCAGATTCACATGGGTGTCACTGGTTGAACACTTTAAACCGGATATAATATTAAATGAATTTTTTTAACCTGTGCAATATGATTAAGAAATCATGAGTAAAAAGAAAATACAATATTAATTGCATGTTAAACACAATCACATTAATTTTTGAATAATTTTAAATCCTCCTACATACTAAATCTAGAAATAATTAATTGTTTGTTATATTTTTAAGATATAAGCACACCTATTTTTTTATTTAATACTCCCTCTGTTTTCGATTATAAGCAAAAATTACCTAACTCACACCCTTTAAGAAAATTAGTTAGCCTCATTTAATTTTTTTTTGAATCTATCAAAAAGTCAATTTGTTTTCCTAAATTACCCTCTATTAAGTTACTCTCTCCTCTTCAAAACCACTATAATAAATTAGAGAGTGAATTGAGTGGAAGGTATAATAGAAATTTTTTTATTAAATGCAAGCGAATATAGTTAGTTTTGCTTATATTTAAAAACATAGTATTGTGAAAAAATTTGCTTAACGGAGGAGTACTTACTCTATAAAGTATTAGGAGAATTTTACAGGAGGATATAGTAAAACTCTAAGGGGTAGTTTGGTTTGCATTTTCATTTCCTGTTTTCATTTTCTGTTTTCTATTTTCTGAAATTTTACAAAGAAAAATCTGAAAATGCTGAAAACAGAAATTTTTTGTTTTTAGTTTTTCTTTGTAAAATTTTAGAAAACAAGAAATAGGCTGAGAACAAAAAATGAAAATACAAACCAAACAGCTAACTTTTTGCTTTTTCCAACAACTTTTTTCTACTTATGATTTCTTAACCTGTGTAACGGGTTAGAAAAACTCATTAAATATAATCAATGAAAACATATTAAGAGAATTAATGTTATAAAACATAGAGCAGTCACACTAATTAGTCACTATTCAAATTGGTATACACTAAAAACGATGTTTTCATTAAAAAAAGTTATAGAATCTACTCTCCATAATCTATAAATCTATAAATAAATAAAAATAATAACAGTATTAAATTTCTTAAATTGTTAAATCAAACATATACAACTCCGGACTCATAAGAAAAAAAAAAGGCAAATGATATTTAGTGTCCCAAGGGTACTATTTAAGAGTCTAAATATAGTAAAAAGGTATTGAAACGTGTAGTTTTTTATATTCCCGAAAGACGGGACAATGTGCTCTTATGATTGTTTTTCTACTTCTAGTAACTTCATCTAGTACCCTAAAGGCACTAGATATCAAGACCCAAAAAAAAAACTAACTTACGTGGATTAAGAAAGTTAATTAAATGCATTTAGTTTTCTTGATTTTACTCAAATGTCCTTCATGTATTTATTGTAAATTAGTCTCTCTAATAATAAATGTAAGTGGTTTATTAAATAGAATCAAAGTTTTGCTTATATTTTGACCAACATACAAGAGGTTTTTTTTTTTGTTATATATGAGTTGGAGGGAGTAGTTTTTAAAACTAACTTAAACTAAAATATATTTATAAATATTTTTTTATGTGGTCTAATTTTATTTAAGTACATTTTTATAACTTGTGATCATTTTTAGAACATATACTATGTTAAATAATTTTATTTGTGTTAAAATTAGTATTCTACAACTATATTAATTGTGGCGCTTCCCAACCCAAGGTAACTATGGGTGAATTGAAGGTTCCTTTACTTCAATCTCTCTCTCTTTTTTATTTTTATTTTTTGCTAAACATCAATCTCGTTTTTAATGCATCTGTCCCTGAATCTGAATGGATGTAGGTTTTTCTAATATGTGCAATATTGCACATGTTAAGAAATTATAAGTAGAAAAAAGTTGTTCGGAAAAACAAAATTTTAATGTGATAGAGTTTGACATGCAATTAATACTGTATTTTCTTTCTACTTATGATTTCTTAACCTGTGCAATATTGAACATGTTAGAAAAATCCAAATAACATAACAATGGTAACAATTAGTGGCTAGAATTTAATTACTTTTCGAAATTCCGTGGCCTGGTCTTCAGTTGTTGTTTTTCTTTCCTGAAGCCAGGTATGTCAGATGCTCTTTTTTGTAAATTTACAAAAGGTAAAGCAACTGAATTTACGCTACTGGATTTGATGGAAGCTTAGCAGAGTTGGAGAAAATTTTTGAAATTGCAATTGGGGGATCGGAAGATGAGAAGATATCTGCTGCTGCCATTCTTTGCGGGGCATCCCTAATTCGGGGTTGGAATATACAGGTAATGAAGTTAGACAATAGAACATTTGAAAACTTTAATGACTTGCTCAGTACAGTAGTGTAGACTTAGATTATTTCCTTCTTAAACAGCTCCCCATCCTAATGGAATTTGGATCTCTATTTTATGCAGGAGCACACTGTTCATTTCATTCTTAGGTTATTATCTCCGCCAGTTCCTCTGGATAATGCCGAAGGAAACAGCCATTTGATTAATTATGCTCCAATACTTAATGTACTCTTTGTTGGAATTGCATCTGTTGATTGTGTTCAAATATTTTCACTCCATGGATTGGTAAGTTTAATTCAGTCCTTTATTAAAGTTGTTATATGTAGTGCTTGAAATTTAAATAAATGAGAGATGGCAATCTGCTCCGACATTAGAGGAAACCCTCTGACGAAAGAATTACAACCATAAAGATAAAATTAGAAATTTCTGTAGAAGATAACCAGAGATGGCTTAGAGGACTGTGATAACAGATCCCAGTTCTACTCATAACCTCTACAAAAATTAGTAGACTGTGGTTTTTTACAACTTGAATTAATGCATTCCCCAAATCTCCAAACAGGTTCCACAGCTCGCATGTTCGTTGATGCCAATCTGTGAAGTTTTTGGGTCTTGTGTGCCAAATATCTCCTGGACGCTAACATCAGGGGAAGAAATTTCTGCGCATGCTGTATTTTCAAATGCATTTATTCTTCTTTTAAAGCTATGGAGATTTAATCGTCCTCCTATTGAATATGGAATTGGAGAAGTACCCACTGTTGGTTCTCAATTAACTCCCGAGTACTTACTATTGGTACGAAACTCCCACCTAATGTCACCCAGTAACGTCCATAAAAATCGAAACAAGAGAAGATTATCGGAAATTGCAAGTTTATCATCGCCAAATTCTGTATTTGTTGACTCCTTTCCAAAATTAAAAGTCTGGTATCGGCAGCATCAAGCATGTATAGCTTCAACACTCTCTGGTCTTGTTCATGGAACCCCTTTTCATCAGATTGTTGAGGGGCTTCTTAACATGATGTTCAGAAAGATTAATAGAGGAAGCCAGACTACTATTACATCTGGGAGCAGTAGCTCTTCTGGGCCTGGAAATGAAGATGCCTCTATTGGGCCAAAGTTGCCTGCTTGGGATATTCTAGAAGCCATTCCCTTTGTAGTTGATGCTGCTCTCACAGCCTGTGCTCATGGAAGATTGTCTCCACGTGAGCTGGCAACAGGTATGTGCGTTGTTGTCAAACTTAAAAAGATGTTGAGTATTCAAAGTTCTCTTGATTCCTTTTGTCTCTAAATATAGAGCAACATAAACAAATTCATGTTCATTGAGATGTTCCTTTATGCATGCATGCAACAACATCATGATACCAGATTGCTTTTCTTAATATCAGGCCTTAAAGATTTAGCTGATTTTCTTCCTGCATCTCTGGCAACCATAATAAGTTACTTCTCTGCTGAAGTAACCCGTGGGGTTTGGAAACCTGCATTTATGAATGGAACAGATTGGCCCAGCCCTGCTGCAAATCTATCAAACGTTGAGGGACAGATCAAGAAAATTTTGGCTGCAACTGGCGTTGATGTGCCCAGCCTTGCTTCAGGTTTCTGTAAAATCCTGACTTATTTCGGGACAGACAATTTACATTTACAACTTATGGGTCGTGCTTTTCAGTTCTGCCCCTCACTTTATTATCCAATATATTAATTGATTACAATTTGCATCCATCATCTTTTCTCTTCCAACATTAATATTAAATTTTTGTATTCGTATTTTGTCTAATGGTTGTCATTTTTTCAGGAGACAGCTCTCCTGCCACTCTTCCACTGCCATTGGCTGCCTTCACAAGCCTTACAATAACCTACAAAGTTGACAGAGCATCAGAGCGTTTTCTTAATTTGGCTGGCCAAACATTGGAGAGCCTTGCTGCAGGTTGTCCGTGGCCTTGCATGCCAATTGTGGCTTCCTTGTGGACCCAAAAGGCAAAACGTTGGACCGACTTCCTTATCTTCTCGGCATCTAGAACTGTCTTCCTCCACAACAGCGATGCAGTAGTTCAACTTCTAAAAAGCTGCTTCACTGCTACGCTTGGCATGAATAGCTGCCCTATCTCATGCAGTGGTGGTGTTGGAGCCCTCCTTGGCCATGGATTCAAGTCCCATTTATGTGGAGGGATATGCCCTGTTGCTCCAGGAATTCTCTATTTACGTGCTTATCGGTCAATCAGAGATATAGTTTTCTTGACAGAAGAAATTGTTTCTATCCTGATGCATTCCGTGAGAGAAATTGTATGTGGTGGACAACCGAGGGAGAGATTGGAAAAGTTGAAAGCAACAAAAATTGGCATAAAATACGGACAGGCTTCACTTGCTGCTTCAATGACTCAGGTTAAGCTTGCAGCTGCCCTTGGAGCTTCTTTAGTATGGATATCAGGAGGGTTGATGCTGGTTCAACTATTAATAAAAGAGACTTTACCATCCTGGTTTATATCTGTTCACAGATCAGACCAAGAAGAAAAATCTGATGGAATGGTTGCAATGCTTGGAGGATATGCTCTTGCTTACTTTGCTGTTCTTTGTGGGGCTTTTGCTTGGGGAGTTGATTCATCATCATCAGCTTCAAAGAGGCGTCCAAAAGTTTTAGGTACCCACATGGAGTTTCTAGCAAGTGCACTTGATGGTAAGATATCACTTGGCTGTGATTCGGCTACTTGGCGTGCCTATGTGTCTGGTTTTGTGAGCTTGATGGTGAGTTGCACGCCAAACTGGGTACTGGAAGTAGATGTAAATGTGTTGAAGAGACTGAGCAATGGGTTGAGGCAGTTGAATGAGGAGGAGCTTGCTCTTGCTTTGTTGGGTGTTGGTGGAATAGGTACAATGGGTGCTGCAGCTGAACTCATAATTGACACTGAAGTGTAAGCATTTTCTCTATTCTGAGGGCACTTTCGCCTTTTAGGATGATTTGTACATTAGTTAAGTTTCATGTTTAAATAGTTTGTGCAGCATTTTAGCAGTTTTGTTTGAAAGTATCACGTTTGAAAATTGTAAGTTCTGTATCTATAATGCTGATTCTAACTTAATGTATGTTTTAACACCATCAAATATAATCTGGCATCGCTGTCACGTTGTCTCACGATTGCTAGTGTTATATGGTTTCACGTCATTTGGCCGTCTTGCTGTTTTTCCTTACCCACAATTTAATTCTAAGTAGTGCATCCAACTCCAATCTTTAAAGCTAGTATGTTTGGGTGATTTCTCAATAAGTAATTGTAGGACTAGATGTATAATTTCTTATATACACACGTGAATGTCAAATTATTTTCAGGGTTAAATATGTTTTTGGTCTTTGAACTTTAAAACGCCAGTTTTTAGTCTTTGAACTTTAAAAAAGTTTATTTTTAGTTTCTCCGTACATTTTTTTTTTTGTGACGTGGCAAATTGAGAGCTCTTCATCGAGTCCACGTGTGAGCAGATTAGATTGTCACGTCACCAAAAAATGTGCAGAGGGACTAAAAGTGAACTTTTTTAAAGTTCAAGAATTAAAAATCGACATTTTAAAGTTTGAGGACTAAAAACGAATTTTTACTAAAATTCAAGGACAAAAAACATATTTAACCATTATTTTTATTATCAATAAGCTTTGCTACGTATACTTCTATAGAAGCTATCTTAAGTGGTACTAGGAATTATATAAAAATAATCTATAAAATTTGTATTCAAATGATAAATTTCACTTTTATAAGCTCCTCTACTTAAGTTCATGGAGACTTATTTTTTTAAGTAGTAGGGTTATTCTTCAATTGATTCGAAAATTAATTTCTTAGGGGCACATAGATATCAGAAATGAGTTTTACCTTCTAACAATATTTTTATGTCTAAGAACACGTTCAAATTTCTATTAGTATAGTTAAAGGATTCATTTATATACTAAATATATTGGGCTTGTTGACGTGGAGATCTCCAAAACTGAATTTGCACAATATAGTTGTCACACGAAATATTTCTCCATTTTTAGTAGTAGGGGATCAAACTCCTAATATGTGATTGAAGAACAAAATGAACTATTACCACGTCATACCTCGTGATTTTGTAACGTATATTTTAAAGTACACTCAAAATATGTAATTCATTAACGTACTCATTTTGAAAATAAGTTAGTGTATGTTAACTAACCTCATAATAATAACTTAAAAAGTTAATTTTTTTGAAAAATAAAATAAAATTTTAATTATACTTCTTAATTTTTATCCATAGTTTTAAGCGTAAAACCAAAAAAAAAAAACGTATGGAGTTATTTATCCAATAATAAGCCTATATAAATAAAAAACAAAAACACAACCTTATCCAATAATAAGAGATGGAGTTGTGTTATAAAACACTTAAATATAATTATGTCAAAAACAAAATACCAAAATTTCAAGTTTCTGAGAAAATTAAATATTCTCATCTTTTGATGTGAAATCATAAACTAAAATCATTAACATTTTAAGTTCTTAGAAAACTCATCTGAATTTACTTTTGTTATACTCTGTTGACATATGTGAGTTATTTTTTCAAGGAAGTTTCTCGAATGAAAAATTACCTAGAAACTACAATAAATAAGCCATTAGTGTCCGGTATTTTTTAGTCAGATAACAAATTTAATAAAATGACAATTTTTTTTAAAGATATTTTACAATATTGCATTCATGGAAAATTACCTAGAAACTACGGTGTTTTTTAAAGATATTATATACAATAAATTTATAAATTCAAACAGTTAAATCATGTGATATTATTTCAAAGATTACGTAGACCAAATTTTAGATAATTTGCTTATTTGCAATTTGTTTCATAAAAACTTTCAAGTCTAATTTGACAATTGTATTCATAAAATATATTATAAATTTTCTTAATTTATGCAATATTATTTATGAAAAGTTATAAAAAGAGTTATTTTGCTAAATTTGGCGTCAATTTTTTTAAGAAGGGATCGATGTATTTGTTACAAAAGGATGACACATCAAAATTGTGGTTATCATGATAAAACTACACAATGTGTACTATCCACAAACCATCCCTATTAAAAGTGGTAAATTTTTCATTACAATCAGCACAGTTATTTAGACTACGACTAATGAAGTTAATATACACACCTTTCATCTCTTTGATGTCAAAATTCAATCCTATATAATTTTCTCAAAATAGGATGTACATAGGAAATAAAAATTAGTCTCACTTCAATTACTTCAAGAGTTCTCTTTGTAATCGAATGTAAAAAATGACCTTGAAGAATCACTATCACGAAACTCAAACCAAAGTTATGTCCAAGTGCAAGTAAAGTATTTATAAAATCATAATTTAAACCAAAATCGAATATATCCTATTTAAAATTTTTGGGATAATCATCGTTTTCTCATTGGAAGCGCAAAATTGTTGTATATATATAGCACAATTTAGGAACGAAAATCAACATTCTTACTATATGATCAATTCTAACCGACAATGCCAAATTGATGATGAAAAAAACGTATGGTCTCAATTAATCTTAACTTTAAATTTTACAATATTGATTATCTATCACGCTTTCATCTCTCACTTGCCACACATATATATCATATTTCAGTTTTTCATTTTAAAATTCCATTAATGTTTTCTCCATATATGAAGAAGAGAATAAATGGCTGGCATCTAGAAAAGAATGTTAGCATAATTTTCTTTGTAATTTTTATCTTCTTTTAATGTCAGCCTCTTTATCTAAAGGATATGAAAATAATTAGTTTATCATTCAATTGATAGTGAGCCTTCTCTAGTTCTCTCTACTCTTATCTCATAAAACATGATGGAGACACGATTGTATTTTGATATAATTTTTATACAAGTTAAATAATAATTTAAGGACATGAAAGATAATATGATGAGCTATACTAAAATAAGAATTATAATTTTGATATTTAGACGAAATATTTTAATTTTTTTGGAAGGCTTTTTTTTTTGGTAAAGTTTTGGAAAGCTTAATAGCTTATCATGAGTATCACAACGCTTCTTTTTTTTTTAATTATTAATCACAACGCATTTTACCCTTCATGAAGATGACAAACATCTATGAACCAAAAAAAAGAAGAGATACATCTTACAGCACTTATTTTTTAAAAAGAAAAGGGGCGTGTAGTAGTAAATTAGAAAAAACATGAATGAAAAGCCAATAAAACCATAAAAAAAATTGAAATTTATCGTGTAAAGATTAAATGAGTTAAAAATGACTTATGACGTTATTTTTTAAAATAAGCACACTTCAACGATAGAATCAGTATTGTCAGAATTAGGCCAGAAAACAAATAATTTACAGTTCAGAACAGAGTTCGTTCCAGCAACAAGAAGACAATGCAATCATGTTAGGAAGCATATTTGTGACTTGCTCGGTTGTTCAGATTCAACTAACTAAGAGCATGAATAAACTAATACCCAATTCCATCTCTGATCTTCAACAATGGCACCAAAATCACTAATTAATTCACTTTACTCCATAATTACCTCATCGCCATTTCCAATTTCTTTCTTTTTTTCAAGATAAAATTTAAAAAGACCCAATATGAGATTATTTATAAATAAGCAGTTGCAAAATTAAAAAGAAAAAGAAAGGGAAAATTAGAGAGAATCACACAAAGTGAGAGGATGAAGAAGAAGAAGAAGCTGTCTTGAGATAAATTTGCAGATAACTCTGAAGACACTTCATTCTTTCTTTTATGGCTTGCACATCGACTTTTATGGTTTCCAAGCTTCCTTTCAGCGACCGAACGACGAGTAAAAGGTTATCTAACTGAGCCACCTCGTTCGTCAACGAATGTGCCTCTTCTTCTTCTTCATCTTCTTCTTCTTCGTCTTCTCCTTCTTCTTCCGCCGCAGCGGGAGCGTAATTAAGCTGCGATTCGAACGCGTTCATGTCTTCCAAGGCCTTCGAGGCCAGATCCGTGATGTCCGTGAACGATTTGTGCAAGTGCTTCTTCACGAATTGTGGATCCACCACCAACGATTTCCACCACTTGCAAACGCACCTCAATTGCAACGGATTGCTCACCCCAACCCTTGACAGGATTTCGATCATTAGATCCTCCGGAAGGACCACGTTCGGTGCCGCCGCCGCTTCCACCGTCGTGCGCCGGCGTTTACGTCTCGTCATCGCGATTCTTGAGGTTTTGGATTTGATGGATTGTAGGGTTTCACCGTTGCATCAGGCTTTGTTTCTGTTCAGTTCGGGTCGGAATGTGTTGGTTGCCATTTCGTTTTAGGGCTCCGATTTTGATGCCTTCGGAATTCAGATTGTTTCGTTCAGTTCCCGAAATTGCAAATAATTATATCAATAATTTCCTCTAATTAATTTGGCGTTTCAAATCTTAGAATTTAATTTAATTTAATTAATTAATATTTGCATTTTTGGTGGATTGTTTTTTTATACAGTTTTGGTGGATTGTTTTTTTTATGAGTTTTTCTATTTTTGTAACTTTGCACATGTTAAAAATATTTAAATTAAAGATTACTTATTGAAATTTAAAGTATTTAATATAGGCAAATAATATTTAGTACTTTAAAAGTATTATTTAAAGATTCAAATGAGTTTTTCTATTATTATTATTGCTAAAACTTATTCATTGTTATAAATAATGTAACACTCTGCATGTTGTCCTTTTCTCTTTATATGAATTTTTAAAATGAAAACAATTGATCAATTTTTTAAACGGAATACAATTGATGTAAGTAGTTTTATTCTTGTAGATAGTTTAACTCTTTGTATTGAGAAAGAAATTACTAGTCGTTTTAATACTGAATTAATCATAAATAAATTCGAATTTAGAAAATATCGTAAAACTCAATTTTTTTGGATAAAAATTATAAGTTTTTTATCATTCTTTTCTTTTTTTTACCTCTAATTTAAGTTTTATATAAATATTAATTATCATAAATCATTTAAATTATTAAGTATTTTTAATATATTAATTTTATAAATAAATTTAATTCAAACTAATATGTTTGTCCAAAAAAGATGGAGTAGCTCTATCCCTAATAAGATTACTGCCACTCTAAAATGTTAATTGTCATTCTCATTTAAAATATTTTTTTTAATTTAAAATATATTTTAATTTAATAAAACTAAAGTATAAATAAATAAATACCGTTAAACTAATTGAATAGTGATAATAGATATATTCAAGTGGAAATACTACCACCCTTTATGCACAAAAACCTCATAATCAAACCTCTGGTAAAAATGTTATAATAACTAAGATTATTTAAAAAATTTTGCTACCTATTATTTTTAGGGTAATAATTAAACAATCTAAAAAAAAATTTTGATATTATAAAGTGTAGAATATTTTATATTATAAATTTATTTTAAATATAAAAATTTTATTCATAAATTGTTTAATCATTGTTTTATTGACAATAAACAGTAAAACTCTTATTTAAATGATGAGTTTTATTACGGTGAAGTTTTCTTTACCATAAGGGTCATGTTTTTCTTGTTACCGAAAAAATGGTCATGTTTTTCTTTTTGTAATTTTTAAAATTGTTAAGAGATACTTTTTTCGTTAGTTTATGTAATTACAGAAATAGTATTTTTTACAATATTATAAAATTTCAAAAGTACCCTATTTATTATTTTATTTTTTTTGCAAAAATCTCTAAGGCACCCCATTCTTAATTCCATCTGGATTCACCATGAACCCTTTACAGTCCTTTCTTGTGGGTTTCCTTTGTTTTCTAGTTAAGGAAAGAGATAACTTGAATAAAACCATGAACCAACATAAATAAAATTGATCATAATACTAATTCATTTGATTTCAAACTCAAGAATTTATTCGAGATAGCCAACTGTTTTTGAGCTCTACGTTAGGCAACATTTTTTTTTTTTTAACTATTTTTATTCTTATCGTTTACTAAAGACAACAGTTAAGAAGTGTAGGCGTAGATAACACTATTGTGGTTTTAATCCCAAATCTTGTAGCGACAAGGATAGTTATAATATCACTAAGTCAGAGAAATTTTATGAGTATATTTTGCACATCATATATATTAATAATACCATTTTTTCTGTTTATGTATCAGTAAAGACTATAATTTTAAAAGTGTTGACTAATTTTTTAACATGCCCACAATTACAAAAGTGTGATCTATTACATAACTACAATTTTAAATGTGTTGCCTAAAATCGAAAAATGTTGAATGTTTATATTACTGACTATGTTTTAAGATGTGTTGCCTAAATAGATTTTTTAAAACAATTTTATGAATGCTGCCATGATTATATTATTAGTCACAGTTTTAAAGATGTAAGCTAATATTTTTACGTAACTATGATTTTAAAAATCGCGGTCTTAACGTAACAACAGTTTTAAATGTGTTGCCTAAAATAAAAATAAATAGTTTTTCTCCGTAAAATTTTAAAGAACACAAAATATTAATATTATTATCCACAACCAAACAATCATTGCCTTTAGAAACTAAAGTAAAAAATGTTGTAATGAAATTAGAGCTTTTTTTAATAAAGAAAAAATTAGAGTTTTGGAGAAGAAATAGCTAGAGAATAAATAGAGCTTGAAGAGTTGAATAAAATGACTTTATAAATTAAATAAAAAAAATTAAATATAATAACTAATTCTTTTTCTTTTTTTTTATCAGTAAAGACAAGATGTATCATTATCATGCACAAAAAGTGTCACAATAATAAAAATGACACAGAGAACAAAAACAACTAATGAGAAAATAAATAAGAAAGCTATACTCTCAACAACTCAGCAGCAACATAAAAACAAGAATCCTTGACACACTTATACAACTAGAATAAACTACAACAGATAATCCAAGCACTATCTAGATTTTTTTTTCTCTCTTTCGATTATTTTTAAAAGTTATATATATATATATATGAAGAGGTATTCGTTTACTTTAGAACTAAGTGTTAGTCACTTACTCAGTTTTATAACTTCGTATAGACATTGAATTTTATCAATCCGGTCGTTGACTCACAAGATATTATCATGATAATTTTTTATATCAAAATTTTGAAAAATCAAACATTTCTAGATATGTCATCTTATAAGTGGCAATCTAACATCTATGTATGTTTTAAAATATTTTTTATTTAATAAATTGAAATTGATAGATGAAAAATTAAAAAGTTTTTAAATTAAATAAAATTTTGTATAGTTGATTTATATATTATGAACTTTCAATTTAACAGATAGATTGATAAAATTCAATATCTATATAAAGTTATAAAGCAGAATAAGTATCACAACAACACTTACTTCTAAAATAAACGAATACTTTTAATATATATACTAATATTTTTTTTATTTATTTTTTCAGTAGAGGCCAAGGCCCCTATTCATGAACTACCCAACTACCCCTAAACCCAGACATGGCTTGGGACCCCATTTTATTTTAGCAGTAGTATACGGTTAAAAAGTAGTATATTTTTGGGAGCGAAAATAAGCCTTTGGTAAAAAGTTCAATCAACTAATAGAAAAGAAAAATGTTCAATCAACAATTTATTTATTTACATTTAACTATCATCTAATATAGTTAGGAGATGCTATTTTAAATAGTAGTTCTTCAGTTGAAATTTTAATAGACGCAGTTTTATTTATTAAAAAAATTAACAAAATTATTTATTTTACTGTCAGACACAAAATATTTATCTCTTCAATCAGTTTGTTGATAAAAATATAATATAATATAATATAAAATAAAAGTGACGTAATTATTATGAAGCCGCCAACAATGAAGTCGACGCAGGATGCAAATTATAAAAGAAATTAATAATTAATAATAATAATAATAATAACTGGGCAAAAGTGATTTGGAGATCTTATATTACGTCGCCGATGATGGACTTTAAACCCAAAGACAAGAAGAAAACCAAAAAATTGGTCAGCTTTCGTTAGTTGGTCAAAACTGAAGGTCATATCTACTCCAAATTCAAAGCCTCTTGTTAATTAAATTCCTCAAAACTGCTAAATCCATGAAAAAAAATAGAAAAAAAATATATAGAGAAATGGATTGAAGGGCCTTGCATTCCTAACTCATATTTTAGCTAGGATACTTGAATTTTTTTTTTTCTACTGGATGGGAATTTAACTTTTTATTTTTTTTTATAAAACATCACCAGTTTTTCATCTTTCTGATGTATAAAGAAAAAAAAAACAGTTTTCCAGTTTTTTATTTATTTTATTTTGGTACTTTTGTTATCTACTTAAGTTGCCAAGAAATTCCTTAGATCATGAGTGTGTTTGGCACAACTATCTTATGAATGTGTTTGACACAACTAGTTTATAGTTTATTTAAGAGCTTATAACTTATAGTTTATGGGTAAGTAATAGTGTTTGGTGATAACAAGCTTATAGCTTTCATAAGCTAGCTAACGAAAAACTACTTCAACTAGTTTATAGCTTATGAAAAGTAGCTTTCAATAAGGTTGTGTTTACCAAAATTAGTTTATAGCTTATGGCTTATAGCTTATAGCTTATTGTTGAGATGTCAAAAAATGTAATGAGATGACTTAAAAGGACATATAATATATTAATATTTAATATAATGAGATGTCAAAAGATATAATCATCCAAAAAAGACAAAGATAAAATTGAATGAATTATTAAAAGCTAAAAGCTACTCCCTTCGGTCTTATATATAAGTCACTTTTAACCGAATCAACAAAATCAAGAAATAGTAATTAGTTCATTAAATTTGTCTAAAAAACAAGGTTTTTTCCAATTATACCCTTAACTTAAATGTACTAGTAAATGCTTTGGAAATTAATATCTCTTTCTCTTTCATATTTCACTCTTTTTCTCACTCTATCATTAATTAAATTTTTGAAAATTATAGAAGGGATAAAAGAGGGAAACTCAATTAATGAGTTAGTTAGTGACTTATATTTAGGACCAAAGATTTCTTCTAGAAGGTGACTAATATATAGGACCGGGGGGAGTATAAGCTATTTGAAATAGCTTTTCAAAAGCTCAGTTTATATCTTTTCATAAGCTATAAGCTTGTCATAGTAAACAGAGCTTATTGTCAAAAAAAAACTATAAGTTATAAGCTCCTAAAAAAGCTATAAGTTTGTGTTAGTAAACACAGCCTAATTCTTTCTTCTTTTACCCTCTAGTTATTTATTACATGTTTACTCTATCAAATAATTTAATACATGCATGTAATTATTTCTTATCCTTTTAAGTCATTCAACAAATATAAGTTACCTAATAAGCTAATTTTACCAAACACCTCTACTCAATTATAAGTCATAAGTCATAAGCTAGTGTTATCAAACAGAGCCCTTGTACAATGGGATTGCTTAGAGCCATTGTTTGTGCTAAGCAACTCAACTTAGTAAGCAATTTTTCATTGCAGCTTATTGACGTGGCTTAAGTTACTTATGCGAGTTGCTTAAATAAGCAACCAACACCAAGGGTTGCTTGAAGGAGAAGTAGGGCCAAACAAACAGAATTTTAGTGTAAGAATCTTGCATTATGTGATACGCATGGACCTATTTGAGTTGCTTAATAAAAACCTTGCATTGTAGTGTAAGAGTCGCTTAAATTGAAAAAGTGATGTGTACATGCGAGACATACCAAAATATTATAAAATACTCATCCATCCCTATATATAAGACCCTCTCAAAAAATGCACAAGAATAAAAAAAAATTAGTAAATCTAAAAAAATTTATTAAATTTGTCTAGCAATTTGAGTTCATTTCCCTACTTATTATTCAATTATTAAAACCAATAGAATTACTCTCTTTCCATTCAATTAATCTTTTTCAATTATCATAAGAGAGATAATTTCTCTCTCATCAACTTATTATATTTATTAACTTTGAACTACACAAAAATTTTTGAGTAAATAAAAATAATTTAATAAAAAAATTTGAATTTACATAAAATTTTAAAATATCTTATATAAAGGGATACACATTTTTTTTTAAAGGGCCTTATAAATAAGGAGGGACGAAGTATTTACTAAGCAACTCACGAGGTCTTATAAGCTGGTAGACAGCCCTGGTAGTGAAATTATTGTATACTACAGTTAAGTAAATGAGTGGTTAAATAATCACGTATAATGTATATTTAAAAAAAATTAATGTTTTAATCTTGTATCGAAAAAATAAAATATTTTGTCATAAAGATATTCGTGTAGATTAAAAAAAAGTCTAATAAAAAAATAAATTTTAAGGGAATGAAAGAATGAGGTTTGACAATTGAGAAAGCAAAATCAATGATGGCAATTGAAAAAGACTGTATCATGGGTTTATTTATCTGGATATTTTATTTTATAAATAAAATTTAAGTTCATTACTTAACTTTATTAATTAAAAAATATTATTAAATATATTTTATTTGCCCAAATAAAAATTCACTGATTAAAGGGATCAAGACCCATATTATTCGCGTGCAAGGAAAAATCGAAAATTTTAAACTGCTTTGAGATGAAAGGGTCCAATCTCATGCATGCAAGATTAGCCCATTTTTTATTTAATTTTACTACCATAAAACTCATTATAACTTATAAACTCTCTTAAAAAATACAAGCCAAACAATGTGTGACTTTCAACTTCAAAATACTACTTTAGTATATAACACATTTAAATTTTTTTCATTTATGTTTTAAGTTAATATAGGTGATAATAGGTGCTAAAAAATAATAAATAAAAATCGTTAAAGACATAGATAAAGGTATTTGATCGAGTAAAAAATATTATAAAATATTACATAATTAATATTTTTTAATATATGTATAAAAACTTTAAATAACAAAATAAAATAAAAAGTTCAGAAAAAATAGTATATGCGCCAAAAGAATAGTTGTATATGAACCTCATTAAGGTAAAAAAATTAAACAAAACAATGCAAGTTATGCAACCCCTTTACTTTTAAAAAAAGGTTATCCACAATTTATCGCAAGATTATTACATTAATACATCGCGAATAGGAAAGATGTCTCATGTCCGTTCCAAAACTGCATACTATGGTAGTTTCTGAATGAAATGAAAATATGAATAGAATGTCAATTTGGATGTGGCTATTATCATTTTTTATTTTTTATTTTATATATTGGCACTTAATTTTTAATATTTTAAATTTTAAATAGTAGTACTAATCAGTACTTGTAAGTCCTAAAATTGTTATAGGAGTATTATGATGTAATTAAAGGGATAAGCACAAGGGGTTGCGAGGTGTTCGTGGTGTTTACTAGTAATTCATTAATCTAGAAAGTCAGCGCTACCTCATCTCATTCGTCACAAGTCATTTGGTCACACATAAATCGTAATAGCCTTTTTCCTCAAGAAAGCCATCACAATCCTTACCACTTAGCCAAAAAAATTTCAAAATTGACCAATACAATAATTAATTCGATCATTTCTTAAAATTATCAAATAATCATAAAATATTTTTTAATTTTTATTAATAAAAATTAAATTTCTTTACATATAATTAAAAAATGAAATTAGCTTAACACACGTACCCTTTCTCTTAAGTCTTTTCTCTAATTAATTTAATTTCCTTCCTGTAGAAGTAGAACCCTCTAGAGCCTAATGCCACATCATCACCTCAAATCCTGAATTCCCCCCTTAAAACCCCCTTTGCCTCATCAGCACCAAAACCCAAAATAACCGTTCTCCTCTCTCACCCTTTTCCGTTTTCGCTCCCTAACTAACTAACACACGACGCTATGGGCACTCTCGTGGGACACGTGGCACCTGGCTTGGGCTTCTTCCTCATTGGGCTATGGCACCTCTTCAACAACACCAAGCTCCACTCCCTCAACCCCACCACCTACACCTCCCCACCCTGGTTCCCTTCCTCCATTTTTTCCACCTACCTCGAACTCCTCCTCATCATGGCCGCCTCCGTCGCCTCCATCTCCATGGAACTCTTCATCGGCCCCGATAACCACCAACCCTTCGACCCTCACGACGGCTCCATCCCCTCCAACCACCTCCACAACTTTGAACACTCCTCCATCTCCATGACTTTCTTCCTCTACGCCGCCTTCGCCGTTATCCTCGACAAGCTCCGCCCCCACGCCTACCTCGGAATCACGCAGCTCCTCGCCGCCGGCGCCTTCGCTCAACAACTCCTCCTCTTCCACCTTCACTCGGCCGACCACAGCGGTCCCGAAGGTCAATACCATCTACTTCTCCAGCTGTTAATCTTCGTTTCGCTCTCCACTACGCTCATCGGAATCCCCTTTCCGAACAGCTTCGTAATCAGCTTCGTTCGTTCCGTTAGCATATTCTTCCAGGGACTATGGCTGATTCTCATGGGATTCATGCTTTGGACTCCATCGCTAATTCCGAAAGGTTGTTTCATCAACTTCGAGGAGGATCACGAGGTTGTTCGGTGCTCCGATCACGAGTCCCTCCACCGCGCGAAATCGCTGGTGAATATTCAATTCAGCTGGTTCGTCATCGGCGTTACAATTTTCGCGGTTTGTTGTTATTTAATTTTGGTTAGGTTTTACGGGGGAGGTGAAATTAAGGTTCAGTATTTCTCGTTGGAGGAAGAAGATGAAAAGGGTAATACTAGTAGTGGAAACGACGACGTTGAAGCCCAAAAGGGAAGCATACTCGGTAACCCCAATAGCTTTATTCATGTGGGTAAAACATTTTCACCTCTTGATATAGAAAGGTAGAGTACTGAATAGTAATTTTCACTATGTGTGATTAATTACTGGAAGCAAAACTAAGCCTAATTTAAGTGGGTGGGTGTACACTGTACAGTGCCGTAATATATTTATTTAATATTAATTAATTTTACAGTATTAGCCTCGTGGAAAAGGGGTCCATGTAATTTAATTAATTAAGCCACCAATAATGTGGGTTTGGCTTAATTTGATAGGGAAACTAGCTTGTTAGTCTGGGTTATTATACATATTTTTTAGAGGGAAAACCACGATTTGTTTTAGTATTTGTGTCTTTGGATGGGATGATATATATTAGTGTTCTTCTACCATTGTGGAAATATGCAAGAAATTTCCTTGGTAAATTTATTTGGATCGTCAAATTTTTTATATATGCAATGGATATGTATGTGACCAATTAGATTATGTCTTCTTGTAAGAAAATAGGTGTGGTTTTTTTTTGGCTAAATGCATTCAAATTATGTGTCCTCATTAAAAAATTTATTAGAAAATTAAAGATTAAAATTAAAGAAAATATTTTCAATGACGTGACGATATTTTATTGGTGAGACATAATTGAGAACATGATTTGGGACACATAATTTGAATCTTTGCTTAGAATATACTTTGCATTGCGATTTTTTTTTGATACAGCGAATTTGCTTTGCATGCACTAATTAATTAATATTATGTGGGCACATCTGGAATAAATAAAAGAGGTCTCTGGCGTAATGATTGTAAGCTGCGTGTACGCTGTTGAGTTGCTTTAAAAATTCAAATAAGTGATTAAGTAAATCCTTGATCGATATTTAATAGTTATATATTCACCTTAATTAAAAATATTTAGTAACATCACTCTGAATGGAACAGTTTTAGTATATGTTAATAAAGCCATCTTGAATAGAATATTATTTGCACGTAAAAAAGGATTATAACGTTTTAATGTTGTTCCATTTAGATTATAAGAAAATATGTATGATATAATTTCACAAAGAATAATATTTTTCGTCTCAAATAAATAAGGTATTAATTAGTACTATGAAAGTAGTTATATATATATAATATATTAATAGCAAATTGTTGGATCAATGATAACTAAGTAATCTAAGGCAAAAATAAGTGTAGTTTATGCCTCTTGTCCTAATCTATTTCTTTATATTTATTTTTTTTCAACTTCAAGTTGTTTTTGTCAACATCTGGTATTCTTTTAATATAATTTATTGTTATTATTAAAAAAGTTTGATTAACTGAGCGAATATCTAAGATAGCTGGTAGTTAATATCACGTAACTAATTATTTTAGAGTAATGTTAAATCCTCCTAAAAATTTTGTTACTTATCCTCATAGTAGGAGGATTAAGAATTACTCTTGAGAAAATTAAGAATATATGTTCAAATCTTAAGCTCATCTATTGGGACTTGAGAAGAAGAATAATCATAAAAATGCTCCATTCCTAAATGGCATGAATAATTTAAATATTATAATTAAATATGAATTTTGAGAGGTACCCGTAACCCGTGTTTGGATTAATTGTTTTGCTTTGCCAATTGCCGTGAATGAAAGCAAGAGGTTGCTTTCTTTGTTTCTAGAAGCATACGACCAAATGCACTGGAATTGAAACAGAAAACAAGAAACTAAAGTCAAAGCGATATGGCAAAAACAGAAAAACCGAGTAATTAAGAAACGTTATCGTGGACGATGCATGAACCATTGCGCTGTTAAAGAAATAACAACCTAGTTTAACCAACAAACCCCAACACAATTAGTAGATAACATGTTGATAGGATCGGAGTTTAAATAACCCTAAACGCATATGTAAAAAATCATTTATATTATGAGAGACTATACTTATTTTGATAATATTTTTTTTAAAAAAAATTAATCTTCTACTATTAATTGAAAATACCTTTGATGCAGATTAAAAAAAGTAAAAAAACAATTCGGTTTAATTATACGGTGCGTGTAAATGAATCTCACGCTAAGAGATCCAGATGCTGCCACTGTCGCTTCTCAATTACTAGCCTACCTGGTCTTTCACTCATCACCCATCTCATAAAAAAAGTAAATCCTTATATTACTCAAAATGTAAGGATAACACATTTTAGTGCATAAAATTAAAATTACTCCTCAAATTTATGAAAAAAAAAAGATTTCGTTTAGTCAACTTTTAAGTAATTTATTGATATATAAACTCTAATAATATTTTTTAAATAAACCAAAAGCAATATCATTGATATTGATATCGTCTAATAATCTAACAACTACGAGAAAATAAGGGTGAACCTAGATGGATGAATTTATTTAATTTTTCTCAAAATTAAACCCACGTGCAAGAGTGAGTGACCAATTTAAAAAAATTTCAAATAGTTTAGATAATTTTTTGTAATTTTAAAAATACAAAATCTCTAAATTTTTTTGTAATTTTAAAAATACAAAATTCTCTAAATTGAGCTACAAACATCAATGTGAATAATACATTATCTTTAAAAAGTTTAAAATATTTTAGGTAATTTAAAAAACATGTTTTTTTTTTGAAAAATATTATATTCTTCAAGTGTATAATACACTATCTCTAAAAATATTGTTATAATTTAAAAAATAATAAAATTCTATAAATTGGGCAAGAAACTTCAAAATGAATAACGTATTGTCTTGGAAAACATTCAAACAATTTAGGGAATATAAAAAAATGTTTTTCTATTTTATCGTGAAAAAGAGCCTATTACAATTTTAAAAGATAAAAAATTATTTAAATAGAGCAAGAAACTTCAAAGTGAAATACACATTATCTTCAAAACATTTCTAATAAATAAGGTCATTAAAAAAAAATACGTTTTCACTTTTTTTTTTTGGAAAACACTATATTCTTTAAGTGTATAGAATACGATCTCGAAAAAAATTGTTGCACTTTTAAAATTATAAATAATTCTGTAAATTTAGCTAGAAATTTGAAAGGGAATAATACATTTTTTTCAAAATCTTCTAATAATTTAGATAATTTAAAAAATTAGTAATCATATTTATTTTAAAACACCATATTTTTTAGGTGTACCTAGTACAAGATCTCTAAAATAATTGTTATAACTTTAAAAATAAGAAAAATTATGTAAATTGAGCTAGATACTTAAAGTGAATAACACATTATCTTCAAAAAGCTTCAATTAATTTAAGTAATTTAAAAAACGCATTTTTCATTTTTGTTTTCGAAAGACATCCTATTCTTCAAGCATATAATATACGATCAGTACAAAAATTGTTGCACTTTAAAAATATAAAAAAATTATGTAAATTAAGCTAGAAACTTTGAAGTGAATCTTCAAAAAGCTTATAATAATTTAGGTAATTTTAAAAATATATTTTCGTTTTTATTTTAGAAAACATTATATTTTATAGTACACGATATTTTATAAAATTGTTAAAATTTTTAGAACACAAAAGTCTCTAAATTAAGCAAGAAACATCAATGTGAATAATACATTGTCTTCAAAAAGCTTCAAATATTTTAGGTAATTTAGAAAACGCGTTTTCATTTTTGTTTCCAAAAACTCCATATTCTTCCGTGTATAATATACGATCTCTAAAAAAATTGTTGTAATTTTAAAAATATAAAAGTTATGTAAATTGAGATAGAAACTTCAAAGTGAATAATACATTGTCTTGAAAAAGCTTCAAATAACTTAGGTAATTTTATAAACATGTTTAATTTTTTTCCAAAAAACATCATATTCTTCAAATATAATAAGTACACGGTCTCTAAAAAAATTGTTCTAGTTATAAAAATACAATAAATTATTTATATTGAGCTATAAAATTCAAAGTGAATAATATATTATTTTCAAAAGACTTCAAATAGTTTAGTTAATTTAAAAAATGTAATTTCATTTTTACTTAGAAAATCATCCTATTCTTCTAGTGTACAATAAACGATCTATGAAATTTTTTTGCAATTTTAAAAATATAAAAAATTATTTAACTTGACCTAGAAAATTCAAAGTGGATAACATGTTGTTTTTTAAAAAGATTCAAATAATTTAAGTAAGTTAAAAAATGCATTTCATTTTTATTTAAAGCACCATATTCGTGTACAGTACACAATCTTTAAAAAAACTGTTGTGATTTAAAATATATAAGAAATTCTTTAAATTGAGCTAGAAACTTCAAAGTGAATAATACATTGTCTTCCAAAAGTTTCAAATAACTTAGGTAATTTAGAAAATGTGTTTTTATTTTATTTTCAAAAAAATACCTTATTCTATAAGTGTATAATACACGATCTTTAAATTCTTTTTTGCAATTTAAAAAATATAAAAGATTATGTAAATCGATTTTCAAACATAAAATAATTTGGGTGATTTAAAAAATAAATTTTCATTTGTATTTTTGAAAACACACTATTCTTCACGTGTATAGTACACGATCTTTAAAAAAAGTTTGTAATTTCGAAAATACAAAAATTCTCTAAATTGAGCTAGAAACATCAATGTGAATAATATATTGTCTTCAAAAAGCTTCAAATATTTTAGGTAATTTAAAAAACATGTTTTCATTTTAATTTCGAAAAACACCCCATTCTTTAAGTTTGTACACGATCTATTAAAATATCATTGCAATTTAAGCCAGATTCAAAGTGAATAACATATTGTCTTGGAAAACATTCAAACAACTTAGGTAATGTAAAAAATATGTTTTTGATTTTATCGTGAAAAACAACATATTCTTCAAGCTAAGTGAGTCCATGATCTCTAAAAAGATTGTTGCAATTTTAAAAGATAAAATTAGTTAAATAGAGCTAGAAACTTGAAAGTGAATAATAGATTATCTTTGAAAAACTTTAAAAAATTTAGCTAATTTAAGAAACATGTTTTAATTTTTTTTTCCGAAAAACAACTTATTCTTCGAGTGTAATATTCAGTCTCTAAGAAAATTGTTCTTATTTTAAAATATAAATAATTATTTAAATTAAGCTAAAAACTTCAAAATGAATAATACATTATCTTCAAACATATTCAAATAATTTAAGTAATTTAAAAATTTATTTTTCTTTTTATTTAGAAAATCACCTTAGTCTTCTAGTGTACATTACACAATCTCTAAAAAAAATTGTTGTGATTTTCAAAAAATGAAAAATTCTTCAGATTGAGCTTGAAATTTCAAAATGAATAACACATTGTTTTCAAAAAGATTAAAATAATTTAGGTAATTTGAAAAACACATTTTCATTTTTATTTTGTAAAACACCATATTGTTCAAGTGTATAGTACACAATCTCTAAAAAAATTGTTGCAATTTTAAAAATATAAAAAATTCTTTAAATTGAGCTAGAACCTTCAAAGTGAATGACACATTGTCTTTTAAAAGCATCAAATAATTTAGGTAGTTTAAAAAACACAATTTTATTTTAATTTCAAAAAATACCATATTCTTCAAGTGTATAATACATGATCTCTAGAAAATTTATTGTAATTTTAAAAATATAAAAAATTATTAAAAATCGAGCTACAAAACTTCCAAGTGAATAATTCATTGTGTTAAAAAAGTTTCAAATATTTTAGATAATTTAGAAAATGCATTTTCATTTTGGTTTCCAAAAACTCCATATTCTAAAGTGTATAATATACGATCTCTAAAAAAAACTGTTGCAATTTAGAAAATAAAATTCAAAGTCAATAATACATTGTCTTCAAAAAAACTTCAAATAATTTAGATAATTTAAAAAACATGTTTTTATTTAAATTTTGAAAAATATCATATTCTTCAAGTGTATATAGGCATGATCACTAAAAATTGTTTCAATTTTTTAAAACATAAAAATTTCTTTAAATTCAACCTAAAACTTCAAAGTGAATTACTAATTGTATTAAAAAATATTCAAATAATTTAGATAATATAAAAAAAAAATTCATTTTATTTTGAAAAAGATGTTATTCTTCAAGTAAGTGCATAATCTCTAATTTTTTTTCAATTTAAAAATATAAAAAATTATTTAAATACAGCTAGAAACTTCAAAGGAAACAATAATACATTGTCTTCAAAAATCTCTAAATAATTTAGGTAACTTAAAAACCATGTTATGATTTTTATTTCACAAAACACTATTTATTGAGTGAAATAGAATACCGTCTCTAAAAAAATTATTCTAATTTTAAAAATATAGTAAATTATTTAAATTGAGCAAGAAATTTCAGAGTGAATAATACACTATCTTCAAACAGCTTTAAATAAGTTAGGTAATTTTAAAAAAAAAACACATTTTCTTTTTTATTTATAAAATCACCATATTCTTCTAACGTACAGTTTATGATCTCCAACAAAATTGTTGTGATTTTAAAAATATAGAAAAGTCTTTGAATTGGGCTAGAAATTTTTAAGTGAATAACACACTGTCTAATTAAAAAAGACTCAAAATAATTTAGATAATTTAAAAAAAATATTTTGAAAACACTCTATTCTTCAAGTGTTTAGTACACTTTCTTTAACAAAATTATTACAATTTTAAAAATATAGTAAATTCTTTAAATTGAGCTAGAAACTTCAAAGTAAATAATACATCGTCTTCAAAAATCTTCAAATAATTTAGGTAATTCGAAAAACACGTTTTTGTTTTAATTTTAAAAAACACCATATTCTTCAAGTGTATAATACATGATCTTTAAAAAAATTTTCGCAATTTTAAAAATATTAAAAATTATGTAAATTTAGATAGAAAATTCAAATTAAATAATAAATTATCTTCAAAAAGCTTCAAATAATTTAGATAATTTAGAAAACATGTTTTCATTTAATTTTTGAAAAACATCTTGTTCTTCAAGTGTATATAGACATGATCACTAAAAATTGTTCCAATTTTTAAAATATAAAAATTTCTTTAAATTGAACTAAAAACTTCAAAGTAAATTAGACATTGTATTTGAAAACATTGAAATAATATAATTTTTTTTTTCATTTTTATTTTTAAAAAGATGTTATTCTTCAAAGGGAACAATATATTGTCTTCAAAAAGCTCCAAATAATTTGGGTAACTTAAAAAACATGTTATGATTTTTATTTCTAAAAACACTCTATTTATCGAGTGAAATAAAACACAGTCTCTAAAAAACTTATTCTAATTTAAAAATATAATAAATTATTTAAATTGAGCTAAAAATTTCAAAGTAAATAATACATGATCTTCAGACAGCTTCAAATAATTTAGGTAATTTAAAAAATATATTTTATTTTTTGTTTAGAAAATCACCCTATTCATGATCTCCAACAAAACTGTTGTGATTTTAAAAATATAAAAAAGTCTTTGAATTGGCCAGAAATTTTAAAGTGAATAACACATTGTCTTTAAAAAGATTCAAATAATTTAGGTAATTTAAAAAAAAATATTTTCATTTTTATTTTGGAAAACACCATATTCTTGAAGTGTATAGTACACTATTTTTAAAAAAATTGTTATAATTTTAAAAATATAATAAATTTGTTAAATTGAGCTACAAACTTCAAAGTGAATAACACATTGTCTTAAAAAATCTTCAAATAATTTAGGTAATTTAAAAAACACGTTTTTGTTTTACCTTCAAAAAACATCATATTCTTCAAGTGTACATGATATCTAAAAATATTGTTGCAATTTAAAAAATATAAAAAAATATGTAAATCGAGATATAAACTTTCGAAATGAATAATATATTAGCTTCAAAAAGCTTAAAATAATTTAGGTACTTTAAAAAATATTTTTTCATTTTTATTTTTGAAAATAGTCTATTATTCAAGTACACGATTTCTAAAAAATTGTTATAATTTTAAAAATACAAAAATTCTCTAAATTGAGCTAGAAACTTGAATGTGAATAATACATTGTCTTAAAAAAGCTTGAAATATTTTAGGTAATTTAGAAAACGCATTTTCGTTTTTGTTTCCTAAAACACCATATTTTTCAATGTATAATACATGATCTCTAAAAAAATTATTGTAACTTTAATATAAAAAATTATATAAATTGAGCTAGAAACTTCAGAGTGAATTATACATTATCTTCAAAAAGCTTCAAATAATTTAGATAATTTAAAAATATATTTTTATTTTAATTTTGAAAAATGCCCTTTTCTTCAAGTATTTAGTATACGATCTCTAAAAAAATTGTTGCAATTTTAAAAATATAAAAAATTCTTTAAATTGAACTAGAAACTTCAAAGTGAATAACACATTGTCTTGAAAACATTCAACTAATTTAGATAACTTAATAAAAAAGTTTTTCATTTTTATTTTAAAAAGCATGTTATCCTTTAAGTAAGTACACGGTCTTTAAAAAAAAGCTGCAATTTTAAAAATATAAAAAAATATTTAAATAGAGTTAGAAACTTCAAAGTGAACAATACATTGTTTTCAAAAGGCTTCAAATAATTTAGGTAATTTAAAAAATATGTTTTAATTTTTATTTTAAAAAACACCTTATTCATCAAGTGAAATAGTACACAATCTCTACTTATAATTTTAAAAATATAATAAATTATATAAATTAAGCTAAAAGTTTAAAGTAAATAATACATTGTTTTCAAAAAGCTAACGTGATATTAAACCAAATACTTTCAAAGAAAATCAGATCTACCCTAAAACCTAATACTTTTAGATTAAGCATGTGCTTAACCTACATGAGGAATAAAAATAACATAGGAAGAATAATAGATAAAAATAAAACCTTGAAGAGGCTCAAATATTAAGGGTTTGTGTACAGGAGCAACATTATTGGCAGAGAAAACAACTTACCTTCAATGAGCTACTCGTGCCATACCGAAAACTGGAAGAGCTGCCAATGATTTTTTGCAGACTCAATGTCTTTAGGGAGGAGTATAGGGTATGAATCAAAGGAAGGAGATGAGTGGAGTCTAATTATTCAATAATTTCAATTTCCACCTAAGACTAATTTCACACATCTAATCAGTGTCAGCAGCTTTGTCCATTTTATATTTCCAGTAGACAGTAGTTGAAGAAAAACAGGTATTTCCTTATTTCCAGGTTCCAGGTTCCAAAGCAAATTAGTACTTCAAAAGTTCTTACACAAGAATATAATGTCAAGAACCAAGTATTCCGAAAGTTAATGTAGGGTGAAAGTACATGAATAATTTTGTATCTAACAAATACTAGTATACCTGAAGCACAACTTGAAGAATTCTAAACAATTTATAAACCTGAAAGCATGGTGATTCTCAAAATAAATTTCATACTGAAAGATCAGCATCTTCAGCTGAAAAATTAGCAAAATAATTTAAGAGAATTGATACTCCTTTAATGGATTCTCCTTTCACTACCTTACAACACCACTACACCCAGGCATTCTCTCCATTCTCTGACTCTGTATGAATCTTCTTACCAATGATACATCTTCCCACCTTCCTGCATCTGCATATATGTTTGATAGGAGAACCTTACCTCCACCGTGCGATGGTGCCAACCCTGCCAAACTATTTGCAGCCCTCTCTCCTATCGATATGTTTCCATGAGTCCTACACGCTGCCAATAAAGTTCCCCATATCACAACATCGGCCTCCATGGGCATGATTCTTATAATTTCTTCAGCTTCTTCTAATAGCCCAGCTCTGCCCAAAAGATCAACCATACAACCATAATGCTTGATATCTGGTTCCACATTATATACACTCTTCATGCTTCTAAATATCCTCCTCCCAGGTTCCACCAGCCCAGCATGGCAACAAGCACTTAGGACTCCTATAAATGTAATTGGATTGGGCTTAATGTTATACCTCTGCAAATCAGAGAAAACCTCTAGGCACATACTTGCATGTCCATGTGAGGCTAGCCCGCATATAATTGCATTCCATGGTGACACAGAAGAGGTTTCGTCTCGAATCTGATTGAAAAATTGTAAGGCAGTGTTAATGCTCCCACATTTTGCATACATATCAATCAGAGCTGCACGCAAATTGTCATTCAAAGGAATGGACTGATTGCGTATGTATTCATGGGCCCACCTTCCTTCATTCAATGTGCCTAAAGTGGCTATTGCAGAGATTACACTAACCATGGTAACTTCATTTGGTTTGATTGCAGTGGCTACCATTTTTTGGAAGAATTCAAGTGCCATTCTGGGTTGCTCTGTTTGTGCGTAGCCTGATATTATGGTACTCCATGAAAAGACATCTCTTTCAGGCATCTCATCAAATATTTGCCTTGCCTGGTCCATCATTCCTTTTTTGATGAATCCAGCAAGGAGAGCATTCCATGATTCTAGGTGATCCTTTACACCCACTTCAAATTGCAAGCAGGCAAGGTCCATCATCCCACAAGCTGCATAAAAATGGATGATTGTAGTCTGTATAAAATTGTAACAGTCAAAGCCTATCTTGACAACTGTTCCATGCAATTGCCGACCATCACCAATTGCGTTCAAACGACCACATGCTGAAATCAAATTTACAATCATGACTTCATTAGTTCCCACTCCAGTTTGCAGCATTGCACGATACATAATCAAAGCTTCATTCAAACGATCCATTTGAATATAACCATCAATCATCGTGCCCCATGAAATCATATCTTTCTCAAGAATTCTCTCAAACAGCTCCCTGGCTATGTCAACAAGGCCTGTCTTTGAATATCCGTTTAACATTACATTCCACGACACCAAATTCCGTTCAGGCATCCTGTCAAACAACCTTCTTGCTTCCCCTACACCAGAACACAGACAGTATGCATGCATCAAATTGGTCGAAACACGAACCAACCCATCAACGAACAATTTAATAGCCAAGGTATGAATCATTCTACAGTTCAAGATTTCACCAAAATGTGAGTAAGCAGATATCACATTCACCATAGTCAAATCATTTGGGACCACACCATCATGCCTCATGTCCTTGAAAACCTTAAGGGCTTCTCCAAAGCATTCATTTTGAACAAGACCCATGATCATGGTGGTGTAGGAGACACAACCTTTACCAGGCATTATGTCAAACAGTTGGCGGGCATTGTTCAATTGACCGGCTTTGATATACCCAGAAACGATAATGTTACAGGATACAGGGTCCAACGTAGGACAAGCCTCAAATAACAATCGGGCATCCCAAATTGAACCGCATTTTGCATACATGTTGATCAAGCTGTTTTGGATGAACGTGTTGGAGAGGAAACCGAGTTTCAAGGCCAGAGAATGGATTTGGCAGCCCTGAAAGGCAGCGGAGAAGGAAGAACAGGACCTGAGAGCGGAAACCAATGCAAGCTCGGACTCGGCGTGATCGTGCTGTTGCCTGGCATTGTAGAAAATGCGAATGTAGTGTTGTGGGTCTTGCACAAAAGGAGTGCCTTTGCTGGAAATGGAAGTGGAAATCCATCTTAGAGATGAATTTAGTAGCTCAACTGAAAGAAATCGAGGTAAGATTTTGAGCCTGAGACTCCGTGAAACGAACACCAACATGAGATGTGACCATTAAGGTCAAAATTCCATCGTTCTCTTTTGATCTAACTAGATTGCAACCCGCGCAACACAGGGTTGGTGTTAACATAAAAGTTTAATTAATTAATTAAATGTATTTTTAATTAATCAGCATATAATCCTTTATAAAAGGATAAATTGCAATAACTCTATGAGGAAATTGCACTCCACCCCAAACTTCACTAAAATTAGCACTTCACCTTATTTCTTTAACCGTTGACGGTTGGTTGCTGACTTAGCTAACGTTTCTATCGTTCCCATTCGTCACATCTACAAAGATGTCTAATTGTTAACTTTAGAAACTATTTTTAAGGCTGATGTAGCAAATTGACGAGGCAAAAACGTTAGTTAACTGCTATAATGGTAATGCTTCTATCATGTCAGTTTGTCACATATGCAAGTTCTGTTGATAGATTATTTTTAATACTTATGTGATAGATTGACGGGCCAAAAATGCTAATTAACGGACCAAATTCGGGTGGAGTGCTAATTTTGATGAAATTTGGAGTAAAGTGCAATTTCTACAAACCTGAAGGGAATTATTACAATTTACCTTTTATAAAATGAATGATAAATTAATTTTAATTGATGAAAGTTAAAATTGTAGCAATGTAATTCAAAAAATGTTCAATAACATGTTTGTATTTTTTTTTCTTAAATTATTTTTGAAGAACAAATATTATTTCTTATTATGCATTGAGGTCTTGAATATGGTTAATATTCCATGTAAATTTTTAATGGTTTGTCGTGTGTCTATAATTTTATATATTAGTGGCTGATTTTTTTTAAAATTTATGTGCGTCTATTTGTATATATTAGAGATTGATTCAAATTTTTTCCTTTTGCTAATAAAGTTTGACTAAATCAAATACTGCACTTTGATTTTATATCGTACAAATTAAATTTCATTTTTTTTTTTTACTTATTATTATAAAGAAATGAGAATGATAACACTTTTTGCATTCAATATATAGTTTATTGTAAATAATTGATGTGAAAATATGTAGTAAGTATTAAACTTTTATTCTCATAATATAAAAAACATAATCGGCTAAATTATCACGGTTATGATGGATATATTTTAGTTATGATATTAACATTTATTTTAATAAAGTTACTTCTCAATTTAATATGTTTGAATCGCCTGTTATGTATTATGATCTTGTGGTGATTTAATTCTTACAATTGAGACAAAAAAACTATTGTGAGAAAATGGAAAAAAATTAAACTTCTAATGTGTTATTGTTCTAGCATTTGGATATATTCTATAGAATTCTATTAACACGAAAAAGAATAAAGAAAAAATAAAATTATTATTGTAAAATTAAATTCTACATAAATAATTAATAGTATCAAATTCATAGTCTTTGCATCCAAAAAAGAAAGTCATGGCCTTTGTCACAATCCAAGGTGATAAACATAATTTTATGTTGTTTAGCGGTAAAATTAAATTTTTTTCTTATAATATTATAAAAGGGTGATCTATTTCAAACCATTTCAAAAGTATGAATTGATGAAAAAAAAATAAAAAATAGTTTAAGTTGAGAATTGTCTTTTTTTTTTCTTTTTTTTTATCAATTGCTAATTTAGTAAGTGATTATTTATAATTAAGATTTAACGGTGATAATGTTGCTATTAAATACCTTTCATTAAAGAGTTATTATAGGAAGAGAAATTGAGAATAAAGACATACCAATTGGTAATTGCCTGAGAATGTAAGGATGACTTAAAATTACTTATGTAGCAAAAGAATAAAAAATGTCTTTATTGACACGTCTACTCTAGAAATTGTGCTTTAGCTTTTATAGATTATAATAGATGCGTGAGATTGTGATTTTGCCACTAAAAAAATTGCTTGTTTAATATTCAATTTGTTTTCTTAAAAAAAAAAATTAACATCTCTTATTATTATTACCTTCCCTTTCTATTTAACAATCAAATTAAGACTAAATTACATATATTAAAAAAGATGTAACAACTATTTTCATTTTTATTAAAATATTTTTCGAACTACTATTATCGTTTATTTTTCTTTGTTTTATTAGATATGAGCATTAATTTTTATTCCAATTAAATATAAAAATAGAATTAATATAAGTATAATTAATACTTTTTAAAAAATACAATTAAAAAATTAAATATGAATAAATATTTACTCAATAAGTAAACTCCTAAAAAGGAACTAAGTGAGTATTTATTACTCGAGTAAAATAATTTAATCCTGAAAGTACAATCCCAATTAATTTAGTCATAAGAACAAATCCTACTCTTTCAAAATTATCAAAGACCAATCAATTTATGGTTAAATCACTCGCATTTCGCAAAAATTCATTTATAATCTTTCATTTATTTTAAAAAAATCCATACATTTAATTCTTAATGTTGGAAAACATCTAATTTTAGTTTAATCCTTTATATTTTTTAATACCAAAATGCACTTTTAGTTCTCCTGTGAATCCTAAGATGTAGGTGGCTAGTTTAATACAAAAGTGACTTAAAGAGCATATTTAGGATTTATTAAATAATTTTGTCACTGAAAATGTCAACCATACGAGAGAAAGAGACATTACAAACTGAAACCCACCTAACATTTTACAATTACAAAGTCTTTTTTTTTCTCTCTGATACCAGCTTTTCCAATCACTTGACAGACCCTTGACTAGTATGTTTATTGTTGTGGCAGTTACCAATCCATTCAACTTGACATACCAAAAGAATATTTCAGTAGTGCTCTACTAAACGAACTTTTCATCTTCATTAATTTTTCTAAACATGTAGAAATAAAAAAGAAACTCGTCTTTATGATGCATTAAGGATAAGGACAAAACTCAGCTAAAATTTACGATTAAATACGCATATCTACCTGAAATTCATTTATTACGAATTATGCACTTGAATGTATTTTTACGACAACTTATTTATTATTGAGCTATGTATGATCTGTAGATTGAATTAAGATTTAAGAATGAATACATTCATCATATTTACTCATATGCTTTAGGTCGCTTCACGTCTTCACGAGGGTAATGAAACATTGTGTACAATCACATTATTCACACCATTAACTAGTCCACTCATAACTTGAATTACCATTCCAATCCATTCATATCCATAATGCATATTTTCCAAGGAATTAGGTGAAATTATTTATTATTTAATGGACAATTAAGTCAGCAATTTTACCACATCTACAACTAATGAAATGAGTCATCGATGAGTCACAAACTTATTGTAATGTTAATTCTATACCATCCTTCCAAAGTTTATATAGAGATACCTACATAGAGAAGATAGATATAGAAAGGAAGGATTGTAAAGACCAGATTACTATTTTCTTTCTTTAAAAAATGGTTCTCATCATAAGTTTTGAGAATGGTATAAATGAGAAGCCAACGATGAACACATCATAGTCGATCAACGATGATCTCCTCCTCCATTAAGCATCACATTAGGTGAGGACCTGCTCAAATCATCAAAATCATAAGTTCGGAGTTGCTATCATTCAGTATGAAAATTTAAACTCTATGGAGCATAACTTCAATAAATTCAAATTGGTGGATAGAGCCATTAACTTCTAAAACAGATCATCATAGCCATGGGTAATTTGCTTTTACACGTAAAAATGCATGATGCCAACAACTTCAGAGTTTGTGGGATAACAAAACAGAAATTTAGATGGGAAAGTTGATGACAGAAAGAAAATATAACACCACATTCTAGAGAATAATTTACCAACAAAGTTCACAGTCCAATGCATTACTAAAAAACAGATTGAAATGAAGTATATAGGAAGGGATGATAGTCAATTGCTACATAAGCACAAAAGACTCAAAATTGGAATTGTTGACTAGTTGAATGCTTGAACAGATTCATAAAACACTGTTTTGGAGTTATAAACTGTTGAACACGGGAAGCACAATTGAGGTGTTATGCTTCTGTTTAAAGCTATTAACGTTTACTAGTTTTTTAGGAGTGTTTCTCAAAGTGACAATATCTGATGTCTCCAATAATTCTAATCAGTGAAAAAATAAAGAGATTCAATATGGTAAGAGTACAATCACATCGAAATTCCAGAAAAAGCTGTTCATATTTTAGGTCACAACATTTCCAATCAGGGAGGTCTTATTAGTGGCAAGGCAAAAACAAGAACAGCCCATAGCAAACCAGAGTAGTATTTCACATGCAAAATGCTCACTAACAAAAGACATTAATCTACTTACCGGATAAAGTAGTTTACTATCCAATTCTAACCAAATAGTTATTCAACTGAAAGCCAAATTAGTATACAAGGATTTGACTCCTATTGAGGAAAAAAAGCTGCATACGGTAAAGTAAGAGTGTAGGTGTATCATAGAAAGCATGGTGTAGTGCATAATTTGTATCCTACAGCAAAAATATAACAATTTGTAAAATTTTGTAATTACCACAGACAAAAGGCATAGTTTCTGTTGTATGTTAAAATGAACTATAATTAAGCCGAATCTCTTTCAAGAATCGAGGCAAATTTTGGACTAGTTAATAGCAAGCTGATTGACTTTTCTTTTAATATTAGACTTAATAAACCCACATCCCTCAAGCACATCTCTATCTTAATCAAACCCATCAACACCACCACAGAAAGAAACTCAATCATTCTGTGCATGTCAAAACTAAAACCCAGATTATATTTCTTTCCTCTGGACAGTAACCATAAGTGCATCTTTTTCTTTTTTATTTTTGTTTTTTTTAGGCCAAAGTGCGTCTATAGGGGTTCAAACTGAGGACCTACTACTAAAAGCAGTAATCCTCAACCATCCGACCAACCAGTTAGATGCCATAAGTGCATCTTATTAATATTCATATCCAGAATAACAAAAAACAATACCCAGCTTTACTATTATTCAACCATTCTGTGTATGTCAAAACTATAACGTAAATTATAATTCTTCCCCTCTGTAAAGACAAGCACAGACCAGAGAAGAAATGCTGATCGGATATTGGGCAATAAATCAGAGACAAAGACATTGCAGAATGAAAAAGAAGGAAATGAGCCAAAACCAGACAATGTTGCAAGCTGAATTGCAATCAAAACAAGTGTAGTGAATTGGATCATGAACCAGAACTGATCCCAACCAATTTGAGTCAGACATGAGATCAAATTCAGTCCTTGATTTAAGACATATAAGTGTGCTATCTTATGAAGAGAATCAAATTTTTATGACCTTCACTGTTATTTCTAGTGAACTAAATCGATTTAGAGATTGATAATAATATTAGAATAAAATATTAATACGTTAGTAAGCATGTGTTTGATTCAATTTATTTTGGAGAAATAATTATTTTTTCCATCTTTTCAAGATAGTTTCTGACAAAAAAAAAAAAGAAAAAAAAAGAGATTACTTCCATAAAATTCATTGTTGCCAACTTTGCACCAATTATATTTTTTTATTTTGCACCAATTATATTTAATAAAGAGTGCTGCAAGCATAACAAAAATAGGACATTGTTGCTACAGCAACAAACAGCAAACTATTCTACCAGTTTTCACCAAAATTCCTCAACACTAAAAATTGCTTGATAAGAATTTTTTTTTTTTTTACAAAAAAACTTACTCCAAGTCTCCAAGCCACTCGAGGAGAAACTTGAATTTTACATGCACATGCTATCCCATCTTATTTTTGAGGTACAAAATTCTTTTATAGGAAAGTTCTAAGAACTCTCTCACGTCATTCATTTAAATCTTTCATAAGTTGAACAGATCTTCAGAATTTGGAAAATCTAGCACTTAAAGACTCTTGAATTCTAGAAAAACCTGATCATGCTAAAATACTTTAACCTGTATAAGAGCCTTGTACACCTATCAGGGAGGGGTGATGCAAACCAGCAATATCACACCTAGTAAAATATACATATTAATACAAAACAGGTAGGGAGGAAAGAGTTTGAACCTGGGTTGGATAACATACATCTCAGTTGGTTACTTCCACCACAACTATTGGATTTTCTTTGTAGCTGTGGAGCCTACGAAGCCGGGGATCGAAACTTATCCAGTGGAAAATGTTTAATGCTTACTTCCAAGTACATCAGAAATAAAGCAAGTATATAGAATATAGATAAAATGTAGGAATGCTACTTCCTGCCCAAGCCACAAACCCGATCCAAGCTTCTAACAAAAACTGTCCTCATTCCCCCTCACTCTCCTAAGTCCTAACTACAACCACCACCAAATCTGTACACCTTCTTGTGGACCCCACTCACATTTCCACTTAGCACGCACATAGCATTTTCCTTTTTCAACTCAACATACCCATTTTTCGTTTTTGTGGAACACCTTCCATATCTAGGTATCACGGCCTAACTGCTGCCCTATTTGGCCCTTTATATTGGGCTCAACCACTCAAGGATCTCATCATAGGCAAAAAGCTTCGATGCTAATGAAGATAACAGTCCAACAAAAAAAAAAGCAGAAAACAGAAATGCAGCTTCACAGAGTACATAGCCAGAACAAATAGTTTAAAACCATTATCTCATACAACAACAGCAACAACAACAACAACAAAAGGTTGGATACATGACACCATTGTACTCAGTCAAAGATCATATTTTCATAAATTATAAATATTATTTACCAAGAGATCCCTTTTATTAAAAAAACCATTAACACATGGCATTGGCAAAATCAGTAAGTAGCAGTTTATAGGATGGCAAAAAGGCCATAACACTAAGAACCATAAAGAAGATATTAGGGTGAAGCAATTACTGAGAGATGGTCAGATATATACTAGTCATTTTGATACAAGATTTTCATATAGCACAATTTTTTCACTATCATTAGGTTAGTGCTGGACCATCCAAGCGAAGCCCAACCCTAACATCATAAATCCCTCTAGACTTTGCCAGCAGAGGTATATGAATGTCTCACTCAACCAAGGATTGGCCAAGTTCCCAACTTACCCCGTCCGATAGATACTTCAGCCATCAGGCTTAATCTCAGCTATCTCAAATCATAACATCTTGCAACAAGATTCTCACCTCATCATGCTCCATGAAAACCGTGTCTTAAGCCCCATATGGGCACCCGAGATGAAAACCCTCCATGATCTTGACTCTATAACCGCACCCCAATGGTCAATAACATTAATGACAAATTCTCCATTCAATTGACGCAACCCACAGCTGAGGTGGTATCTTCAGTTCTTCACTTTTTCACCCTTAGGGGTTTGGCTATTCTAGGAAAATCACCTAAGTAGTTTGCTGCCGGAAGACTTGGGAGAACAATAACATATAAAGTACAGAATTTTTAGAAAACAAATTTCATACCTATGAAAATAAGTTTTATATAAAATGTGGTTTAAACAGTTTTTTTTAGACAACTTGTTTTACTCTTATTTACACACAAACAAACATGAAGCTTTAATTACTGGTAACAAAACTAAAAAATTTAAAGTTGGATACCACTATCAATTCTTCACAATTGATCATTGAACAGCTCCTAAATCTAATCTACACATGAAACATTGCAAAAACAAATAAACCTCTATAGTCTCACACTCATTTCCATAGGCCAAAATTTAGAGGTTGAAATACATTAACACATAAACATTTTCAATGATACTCCTGTTAAATGGTTATACATTTCACTGTAGTGTTCTCCATTTCCCTGTAGTGCTCAAACCTCCAACCATTTCCAAAAAAAAAAATAAAAATTCTGCACTAATTTATGTCATTCAAAAATTTGCAAATGAAAAATAGCATTAACATTATGCAAAGAAATTAGTTAAGACAGCAATCATCAGGTTTGAATATTCATTTTGTTGGATTGAAAACAGTTCAATGAAAGCATAAACACAGACTCTCATAACATTTTTACTAATGTATACAGTATACATATGAATACACACATACAGTATCTGCATGCTACTTGTCTGTGGTCCAATGTAAGTCTTTCACAAAATTATTTACTTTATATGTATTTTACAAAAGACTGAAATGCCATATAATTAGATTTGTTAGGATAAGATTACAGCCCTTTCCTTAAGACTGAACTCTAAGCACACTCTTGTTTCAAAATATTTTTGCAGTATCTACTTAAAATTCTAAAAGCTTCCTATGAAACAATACACATTTCAAGGTGAAAGATCGTTAATCACGTGATCGTAAAAATGATAGTAAGATCTTACAAAAAATATAAAAAAATGCATTATCATAAAAATATGATAATATAAAGGATTAATACCTGTATTAATGGCACGAAAATTCGAGTGACACATATTTATTTTGTAGTTATTGTAGTATTAATATCTCAATTTATTTTATATCTAATAGTAATTATAAACAGAAAAAAAAAATTGAAAACGATACAAGAAACAGTACGAAAGGCCCGGTATTTTAGATGAAGGCCCAAAAAGCCCATTTTGTCGACTCCAGAACAAAAAAACAAAAGGAAAGGAAGAGTGAAAGACGACCTTCGATGCTTCAGCTTTTAGCCGGCCCTAGCAGAAAGCAACAGACCAGAGAGACGAGCAACAACATCCAACGAAAATGGTCAGAGACAGAACCTACTCCAATGCCCATATTTTCCAACTGCGAACCCACTTGACCACTCCCAAGTCCCAATACAAAAAGAACCCATCCCAACATGCGAGAACGGATGGGAAGCAGAGACGCCATGGGAGAATAAGGCAAAATTGCAATAAAGCGATGTCCGACGGCCCGGAGAGATGTTCCAAGGTTGGGAGACACAGGACCCACAACTTACATCAGCAAAAAACCAGAAAAAGAGGGTTTCCGTAACTCCGGGTAAACCAGTGACGTTGCAGATAAGAAACTCTTGACAGATCATCGATCACATGATCTCACGAGGTATGCTGACAATTGTAGCTTGGTCCTATTGATTCCTATGGGTAAGATCACAATTTAAATAACAATGATCCTTACTTCCAAGATTCCTATATGATTTATTTTTCAAGTCGGTTATAGATTTGCAACTTTATCAAAAGTTTAGATTATGAACTTATTATCTTATTAAAACAAAAGGGGGAAATAAACGAAAACTTTCAGACAATGAGATTCGTACACTAAGATGACTGTCAGTGACATCCAAAATTCAGAGAAGGCACATAGCGTCCAAGCTCAGGGAAAAGGTGGGCACAGAAAACAAAGCTTAAAAATAAAAACTCCTCAAGATGACACTATGAAGACTGTATAATTCTTACTGTAGTTTTTCTTTCCTGAACTAGTAGATAAATGCCACAATTTATGACCATGAGATAATACTACACAGAAAGAAGTTGTGACCGAAAGTACTTCATTAATGGCTATAGCCTACTAGTAGAGGAACACATGGAGATGCCAATTTACCAAAACAATCCCACACCAAAAAAGAGGGCAAAGCTCAGTCTCACAGGGAAAGACAAACAACAAATCCACACATTAGTGCCATGCCAGGTTATCCTAATGGAAGTTCTAGGAAACCTTCACTAAGAGTTTTAAAAGAATTAGATATACATAAAAGCACTCAAGTATTCAACAGAAACAACAGATACATGACAGTCAAATCTACACATAACGCATCAACCCTAAAGGCTATATTACCTATTAATGCAAAGCTTAAAACACAGGATTACACATTCCAGCAATGCAACCGAACAAAACAGTATCCAGAAGACCACAGATTTCAGATAATCAACTAATATGATATGCTGAATAAAAGGCTAAAGGTCTGAATTTGCAATTCCAATGTTGATTAAAGAAGAGAGGGAGGGGGGTGAGTGAAAGAGAAAGACCTCTTGTGACGCTTGGCCTTTTTGGGGCCAGAAGCTTCGAGCTTAGCAATGGGGCAGCCACAGGGGGCACGGAAGAGCAAGAGAGCGCGACCATTTGGGGGAGCCATCTTCCGAAGCTCAGAGCGGAGGCACTCGTAATCAGGGTTCCCCTCACTCCCACCCTTCCATGGAAGCTTATCAATCTCAGCCGAAGCGGATGAAGCAGATGATGAACCGAACCTCTCTATCTGCAAATCGAACTCCATAGCCTTCTTGAGTCCCTTACAGCCGATCCTCTGGCACTTGCGGGATCGGGGGCCGCAGCAGAAGTCGAGGGCGGCAACGGAGAGGGCGAAGAAGAGGAAGAACCCTAAGAGATAGGGAAGGGGGAGGAAGGGGAGGAGGAGGGAGAGGGAGTTAAAGAGATAGGAGAAATAGGAAGAGAGAAGGAAGGCACCGGAGAAGAGGACGAGAAGGAGGATGAGAAGGTCGAGAGTGGCGGAGGGAGAGTGCTTGCAGTTGCAGACATTGTTGCAGGAGGAGGAGTTGTTAATTGACGATGACGCCATTCCTATCCCTCTGTTTCTGCTCCGGTTGCTTAATACAACCTCCTCCTCCTTCATCTTCCTCTTTAACCAACACACATACATAACATAACCCCTCTTTTCTTCCCACTTTCAATTTTATCCTTTTAATTAATAATAATAATAATAATAGTAGTAGTAGTAATAATCATTTTTTAAAAAAAATTAATAATAAAAAACAACAGCACTAATAAGAGTATTGTAATTTAAATGTATAGCCAACAAGAGTATGAGATCACCTTCTTTCAATACCTTTAATGTAAAGAAGAAATTAGAAAATAAATATTAATAATTTTTATTTTAGCAACGGAATTCTATTCTTAGATATTCGGATATTAGGTTCTTTTTTATACATAAATATAATGGAATAAGTATTTTCTTTTTCAATTAAGTGTGTGCCTAATTTTTTTAGACAAAAATATAAACGATGTCAAATGAATATAAAATTTTTATTTTACATGACTTGTAAATTCTTTTCCTTTAAACTATAATTCAAGGACTTAAACATTGTGATACAATTATGTAAAGATGAGTCTTCATATAACATTGTATTATTGTATATTATATTGAGTTGGGACTTAGGATAAAATGACACAAAATCTCAAATGTAATAAAATAATACATTGAATAACTTTTTATCAATTACAAAATCATATGAGTTTAAAAATCTTATGCCAATATAAATCAGTCTAATAAGTTATTTTTAAGTTTGAAAATGTTATGCAACTTTTCAGGCTTGATGTACTTCATAAAAAATTTAAAGTATCATTTAAAGTATCATTTCACCGCATCTAATAATATTAATTTGTTAAAATGGGTTTTTTAGTTTTATGAAGGTCGGTCCACCCATAATTTTAGATGATTGATTTTTTCGATTTGGGTCAAAGAATCTACGTTTATTTTAGTCTTTATTTTAAATATTCAACTTAATTCTATGTCAGGTAGCAAAATTTTTTGTATTGTTCATATTTTTTAAAATTTCAAAATTTCCCTAACATTCCATTAAAAAGTTATTTTATTGTTATTATTTTTGTCTTTGAAAAAATATCTCTCTTTAAGTAAAAAATAACATATTACTATCTTATTATTAGACATATTATTCAAATTTATCTATCTTTTTTCTAGATAATTTTTTTGGGATTTTTTTTTTAAAAAAAATATTCTGTTTAACCCTTTTTTATTGATAAGAAAAAAAACTTATAACTTTAGTTATTTATAAAATTCTCAAAATTTTTAAGTTGCGACTATTTTTGTCTTGTGTGCACGAGACAAAAACCTATAATTTATTGATTTTAAAATATTATGTATTTTTATTCAAGCAGGTAAATCAAATTTACTGGCTTTGTGAGCACAAGCTCATTTTGCTTTGCTCGGTTCTACCTAATAGTATTTATCATAACTCAATACAATTTCATATGTAATACATATATATGCCCAACAAGAATCACAAAAGGAAAAAAGAAGACCTTCATTCAATGCTTTGAATGTTGAAAAACAATACTCTATAAGAAGAGGTTATTTTTTTACCATTTTCTTGGCCATAATCAAAACTAATATCTTAATTTATAGAAGATACGCAAGTAAGTTTTATATTTCTCTTAATAAAATATGCATTTAAATTTTATTTACAAAACTTAATTAAATAATTGTGACATACTAGCTTTAACTTAATGAATGAAATTGATGTTATCAATGTTAATTTGATTGTCATTTAGTAATGTAAATATGATGATATCCTTATCTGACAATGAAAATGAAAAATTGTTTGCCATCTCAATGAAAATTCAAATTCAAACACATTCTAAAGTATTTTCTATGCACAAATGTGAGATCAAACTCAAAGCAAGGCATGTTAATTTATTGTAATAAAAAATTGCCTTTATAAATGATTGTGAATAAAGGGTCTGCTCAAAAGTTTTAATAATAATTTATTGCGGTATTTATGTGAATTAAATTCAACACTTTCTTTAAGACTCTTCATTCTTCAGTCTTATTAATTGAACAATTCTGATGAGTGCATTTTAAATTCATTATTCTCACTCTGTAGTTTTTGAGTTTTGATCGACAAAATCTTCTTAAACAAGCAATGTTAACATCCTCATCATATAGCATTTTGAATAAATAATACTATTTGAATAAAATATTTTTTCGTGAATAAATTAATATTCAATGTTCTTATTAAAATAGTAGTAGTATTGCCTTATTATAACACACAAAACAAAGAAAGTCAACATATTTTAAAATAAGGTTTTGTGAAAGAAAATCCTTAAAGTAAAAATGTGAGATATAATAAATAAAGTGATAGATAATAGAAAGTGCAAAAATAATGCAAAAGAGGAAACATGTAAGAGTATAATTATTATAATAAAAATATATACTTGTACACCAAAAAAAATACTTGCTCAGTAAAATATATATTTAATAATTTTATTTTTCTTATATCTCACTCAAAGGCCGATCGCATATATAAGCTAACTGCAAATCTTCCTTCTTCCTTCTTTAGTAGTATGTTGCATTCTTGTGTGTGCATCCTTTGAAAGTCATTTTTATTTTATTTGCTTTCTGTTTCATTTAAACATTTTGCTTTTTGTTTCAATATGATGAGGACCTCATTACATTTATTTACTTTTTTATTATTTTTTGCCTGTCAAAAATACGATACTATAAAAGGATGAGTAATATATAAAATCTAATTAAGTTTGAATCAATTTTTTTTTTTTGAGTCAATATTTTTACAACTCAACCCACTTACGAGTCGGGTGAGTAAAGTTGGAGCCATAGCTCTAAAGTGAAGTACAATCATAAAACTTGATATATCTTAAGTTTAATAAGTGAAGAAATATGATAATCCACGATGTACTGTAGAATGGATATAAATGTGAAGAAGCAAAAAATGAGTGTTGTGTTCCTCGTGAATTTAACGCGTCTGACGCGTGTGTGTTGGTTAGATTTGTTTGAAAAGAAACATAGTCCGTACATCAATACCGTTTATCAGCTGCTCACTGCTATTACAACTTACAACTCATGCATGTTTTCTGCCAACTCCATTAACTACAATCAGTTCAATAATGGTAAATCTTACTCACATATCTCGGACACCCTACTCATTTTTATCCCTAATTACAACTCATGCATGTTTTCTGCCAATACATATCTCAGACACCCTACTCATTTTCATCCCTAATTACAACTCATGCATGTTTTTTTCCCTTTTTTGGTACATAGTGGACTTCAGTTTACATTCTCAAAATCCGTAACAATGCACATGTTCTGAAATTTAAAATAATTGATGGGTTCCCAAAAAATTAAAAATAATTGATGTTAACAAAAAAAAAAACATTGTCCTCAAATTAAAAGTAATTGAAAGCTAAACACTTAGCCGCAGTTAGTAATAGAAATACTAGTCTGAATTTAATCAAATTTTATTTATGTTGGCAAAAAAAAAGAAAAACAAATTTTTTATTTATAATATTTTAATTTTTAATTTCAAAAGCGATATTTAGAAAGAAAATAACCAAATCACTACTTTCAAGTTCAACTGAAAAATTTATGAGGAAAAAAAAAAGAATAAAATAAAAAGAATAGGTACAAAAGCAAACATGAAAACAACTTAGAACTAGAACTTATCTTGAAATACACGGATTTAGATCAACCTATGTGTATAAATGCACAAGCGAAATCAATTTAAGATATTAATGCATTTATGTATTAATGTTGCTGCTACCAATCAATAACACACCATTAACTCATCCACAAAACTGATCAAAAAATGAACTCATTAACAAAATGATAAGCAACTGTTTAGTCAGAACTTTTATCAATTATACAATGGTATATAATTAAACAATAATATAAAAATCTAATATAAAAGGCCTCAAATAAGTTGCAGAACTGAAAAGACATCAAATGCTTTGCATTTCACATGAAGTAGGGAATCTCATCTCATGTTAATCTATATTGCAACACATAACATTCCACATGTAGGCTAGGAAGGTCATAACTTACAATACCATATACCCAATGAGAACGCTATATATTTGGTCTATTTTGGACAAAACAACAACTTCATTATGCATCTATACAATAAACCCTCAACAAACAATAGGTAAGGACTATCAAACTTACTTGAATAATCTAAAAACAACTTATTATAGTAAACTTCTCTATGAAACTTACGAATAAGCTGCAGACAACTTATAGTAGTAGTACTAAGCAAATTCGCGATCTGGGAAGAGCAAAGGAGCCAGAAGAGTCCATACATATAATCCGGCAGTAACCCACTCGGTGCCGATCCGAACCCACACAGAAGTCCAACCAACATCTATGAGGTCTGAGCTTTCAGATGAGCTGGTCCACCCAGAAAGAAGCATAGCTGAATACATACTGGCCAGTGCAAATATTAGGTGGAAGAATGAATATGAATAACTAACTGGTCGTGCTTCTTTTTCTTCCTTTTTTGCCGTCCCTTCCTCCACTTCTTCTTCTAGGAGAGGTTTGCTCCCAGCTGAAAAAACATCAACATGCAAAATAAGGCATAATGGTTAGCTAGAAAAATCCAACAAGATTTCAAAATACTTAGTGTGTGTTTGGTTTAGCGTTGGTAGAATTGATTTTGGATCAACGTGATTTTATAGAATTAATTTCGTGTAAAATTGATTTTAAAGTAACGTGATTTATGTTTGAGGTTTTTTTCTCAAAATCAAGTTTAGAATAAAAATACAGTGTAAATTTTTCAACTCAACGTGAAAGCAAGTCTAACCTTGCTTCAGCCAAAATCAATTTTGACAACCCAAAATCAATTTTAACTTTTTCTCAACACAAAAACAAACAGCTGATTTATCAATCAAAATCGATTTTGGCTCTGCAAAATCAATTCTGCTCCAACTCAACAGTTTTCCAAACATGCACTTAGTTGACGTAATTTCTTGCTAGGATATATGGAGAAGAAGTATTTGAAATATGCAGGAATAAAATGGGGTTCCATTTGCTGCCTTCAATAATTTCCTCAAGCAGATTTCCTACCTCCTCACTCGAATTGCATTACAAACTCCTACTAGTCACACACTATGAAGCCATCACAGGTCAACCAGTTTATGACCAGTTTTCACTTTTTTACCAGTTTTAGAAAAATGGGTTTTCACAGGGTGATTGGAAGTCTGGAACCAGTCATGAATTTAATAAATCCAAAATGCTAGAACAAACATGTCATATGACAAGAAACCATAAAGGATTCCAAACCTCTAGGTGAAGATGGTGGTGACAAGAATGTGGTTGAAGATCCCGCACGAAGAGCAGAATACAATACTGATAACACTGTCGTAAGCATGCCAAGAACAAGTGTACTTGTGCTGACAGCTCTGGATCTGTTGAGACCATTGCACTCATAGCCACGAGGTTCACTAGATAGACCCGTGTAGCACACGTAAGCACAATACAGGGAAATCACAGATGCAGGCAACAAGCTTCCGTTCACCTGTTTTTGAGCTGTGATTATTATTCATGTTTTCAGTAATAAAATAAAAATGAACACACGAGGCTACATATATGGAAACCAATTTGCAACAAATAAATATGAGAATAAATTATCCAAAACTGATTTTAGGACCTCACTTTTTTTTTTGGTCTACAATAAGTGTAACAGGTTATGACTAAACAAATATTTTTCACAATGTGCACGACCCACAAAAAAAATGGAAAAACTTAGGCACAGATCTGCAAATTGAGAAAGAAATACCATGCTTGTATGATTTGTTAATACAGAGTTGCAGACCCCTTTAAATGCAAGTGTTCACAATGGAGAGAAAGTGATTACAACTTAAAAAAAAAACAAAAATTAGGTTAATCCAATAATAAAGAGTCACAGGAAACTTAGTGTTTTTGAGTCTATTATGCACATAACTCTTTGGATTACCCTAAAAGTTCTTTATGCTTCCAATAACACCATTACAGAAAGAAATTCATCTTTGTCATAAATGATACAAGTCAGATATGGAGTATATCACAAGGCAGCTTAATAAGGATTCAAGTTGCTGAAACGGCATCTTCATAACCCGCTTCTACTTTAAAATATCATAAACAGATTGCCATTGAACAATCCTTTCAGAAGAAATCATTTCCCTTTACTAAGAAATTGAAAGCATATGCCCCACTACCAAACTTAAGCATGAGAAAGAGTAAGTAAATGCATGATGTTCTCTCATCACCAAGCAATTAATATTGCACAAAAGCATGAAATATAATAGATTTTAATTTCTTAAAAACATTGTTAGTCTTTACCTTAGGATGTAAAGCAATGACTGCAAACACAAAAGCAAGAATCATGGTCATGACAAGGAAGAAGACATTGAGGCCACAATCATATCCAGAAGGGTTGAACCAAATGAAAAGAATCCCTGACACTGTAAATGCTGCAATGTAGCATCCAACTGATATAGCAAGTAAAGCAATATACCTACAGAAGCAAATTATTTATTATCACAATGGCAAATAGAAAACTGGGGAAAATTTTGGGGAAAAACAAAGATTAAGCATACCATTTCTGTTCATCTTTCTCAACCCATGCATCATTCCAAGTGTGTGTAAAGTCAAGTAAAATTATCACTTGAATCAATAAAAACAAGCCAGCCCCAAATTTTGATATGAATCCTGTAAATAATTTAAAAAAGCAATTAGGTTTTAAGTTTCATTTGGGACAAAGTATTCCCTAGAAAAATATTCATTCAGAAATTAGACCTCCCATGCATCTGTTCTATATAGGTTACATGATTGAAATAGACAGAAATATACACCACACTAATAAAAAGATGAAGCACTTCCACAAAACAGACTCCTTTTGATATATTAACTGGTGATAATAAATTTATCGTACATAAAACCTGAAAGGAGAGATGATATTTGTCATGAAGAGAATCTTATTTTACATGAAGCAGACCAAACTATTGGCTAACTTAATCATGAAGCCTTTTTGATGTCCAAAGTCTGCAATATATAATGGTCAAAAGAATAAAGTTCTAACCCAAAAGAGAATGAATTTAATTTCAATGTACTTAATGTTTTTAATTGGATTAATCATGTAAAAAATTTTGGTTGACAGCGTAAAAAACTTTTACATTGACAATGCATCAAAATTGAACTCAATCAAGATTTGCGATAGGGGTGTTACAGTGGATAAGGGCAGACTATAAACATCAGAAATGCAGTTTCAGAGTCATCAAATATAAATAAAAACATCCAAAAAATTACGTTTTAATGATAAATACAATCTGCACGGACTGAATAATTCAAGACTCATACACTAAATTCAATTATCAATGCCACAAAGAATAGAAAGCTAGAAAATAAAGGATACATAACATACCATATACTAATATTATGACATCCGGAAGGAAGAATGAAAGGACCACAAGCAAAAGCCAGATCACCATTTTTGCAGTCCAACCGCCATGGTGCCATGAATCACGCCTATCATTCTGGTCCTTCACACCAATCATTATAAGGGCTAGGATACCAAAGAACAAGAAATTCCCTAAGCTCACACGTAGAACTGCTTCTATTTGATACCATTCCTTTGTGTGGGTTTCGGATGTATTTACCCCTGCATGTAAGAATTTATATACCAAATAAGAAAAGGAAAAATATTCAAATCCTAGCACAGTAAAACTCAGTTTCAGGAATAAACGATTTCAATTCAGTGAGCTTAACTGACACGGGTCGATGCACCGGACCTTGAAACTCATGAAAGCATCAGGAAACTCATATATACTGGAGAAAAAACATTTTCTCACTTCCCCGAAGGAATGGGATTTTGTATTTGATCAGAATTGGTTTTTCTATTTGTTGGTTCAAAACATCTCGTAATTATCATTAAAATAAAGTTCTTCCTAGAAAATGATCAGAACAAAGCCTAAACTAAATAATTTCAGTCTATATGTTTCTATTCAACCAAAATTTGAAGCTCTTCTCTGATAACTGGAATCATAAATCTAGAAACGCAATAAACGAGGCTGCCCAAAAAGGCAAATTCAATCTCAAAGCTTACTGCAATTACAGTCTATTTCTGGAAAATTATACGGCATGAATATGAAGCAAAAGGAATTCAATTATCAATCTTCACCAATCATGAACAGTAATACCCCAATCGAAAATTACGACAAAATTTAAGAACTTTATAGAAATGGTGGAAATTACAGGGCAGTTTCTCCAAAAGGGGCGCTCCAACTTCTCGGAGAATCCAAGAAAGGACGAGAGAGACGCCGAAGAGAGCACAGTAACCGATCCGAGCAGATTTTTGGGAGATACCAGAAGCCACAGAGGTGCAGAGACCACAGGTCAAAGATGCGCAGCAAGATAAACAACACGACATGGCTGATTCCTCTTCGGTTTAGCCTTCACTATCGTTTCACAGTTGAATCTGAAAGTTTTCGAATTCAAATGAACATTGAAAGCTTCTCTTCTTCGTCGTTCAAGGGAACAGTTGTCAGCTATCAGAAATTCTTATCCACCCGGAAGAATTTCACTATCCCGTTAATCAGGATTTCTATAATTATTATTTTCGAATATATATTTTCACAGTAAAATTTATGTAAGTTTAACCCACACGTGGTTCCCTTGAATTGATGTCTTGTGAATAAAAATCTCTTAACCTAAATGTATTTAGGTGAAAATTCTCCTCTACAATTTTTTTTTTTAAGAAAATAAAAAATAAAAACTCTTCTATCAAAGTTGCGTGTAGGCATGTAGTGTGATAATGTAAAGTAATATTTTTCTATTATTATTATATAAAACCAGAACAACGATAATATATTCTGAACTATCTTTAGATTCCTTCCTTGTTAATTTTTTAGATTTTATTTTTATTTATTTTTCAGATGTACACCAAAAATTAGTATAAAAATTTTATTAAATATGTAATTAAATTAATAATAAGAAATTATTTAATTAAATAATATACTCATTTAATCATATATTTGTATGATTTAATCCGGGTTATAACTTTTACACAAAAAAATTTCCTAAAGAAATATATATAAAAAAGAGTTATTGATCTGATATATTCATATTCTTTTTCCAAAATGTCATATTTATTTTTTTTGAAGAATTAATAATTATACTAAAGTATTTTTGTTTATAAACTATAATTCTAAGTAAAATAATTTTTCATCTTTTTAATTAGATTTTGATATTTTGAAGCAATTTTGAATTTTAACTAATTACATAATAAGATAAAAAAAATTTCACTTTAAAAATATCCTCAAATCGATAGTTGGGGACTTATTTATTTAAAAATGTAACTACTATTAAAATAAGTTTTAGCTTTTTCAGTAAAATCTTTTTCACGTGTAGATTTTGAATATATAATTTTAAGGACAAAAGTCTTTTTTTTAAAAAAAATAGTGCCGAAACTCAAGAAAAAATTAGATGACAAGGATGAATTAATGAATGAGATGAAATTCGACTAAACAATAACAAGTATGTTAACATGTTTTCTTTCTTGCTAAAATAGTCCTTGATTTTGTATTTTATCAGTCAGTTTAGTTCCTCACGAAATCAGTCATTTTAGTCTCCAACTTTCACTATTATTGGTCACTTTAGTCCCTGATTTTCACTATATCATTCATTTTAGTCCCTCACTTTGAGGGACTAAAATGAATGATCATATAATTCAGGGACTAAAGTGACATGTAAAATATAAAGTCAGGGACTAAAGTAACTTATCTGCACAAAGTCAGGGACTAAAGTGAATTATTCTCGTAAAGTTAGGGATTGAAACGGTACATCACTCAAAACTCTTGCTTTCTATAAAGAGATACTTAGGGCTTGTTTGAAACAGTTTTGGTTTTTAGTTTTTAAAAATTGTATTATAAAACAGTTTTCAGAAACAGTTTTTACAAAAAGTTAGAGGAGTTTTTAATATAAATTTATGTGTAAATTCAGAAAACTGAAAACCAAAACATGTTTTATTTGTTTTCATATTTTGGTTTTTAAATACTAAAAAACAAGAACGGTTCCCGAAAACTGTTTTTGAAAACTCGACTGTTAAACGGATTTTTTAGTTTTCTATTTTTAAAAACAGAAAACTGTTTTCAAAAAGAGAAATCAAAAGCCCTAAATGGATTTGGATTGTCTTATGTTTCTTTTTCATCATATTCTTTATGTTATGACTTATGAGTGAATAGATACAACAAAACTTTTAATAAATAATTGTCTGATAATAGTGAATTTTGTTATTATTTTTTTATATCTATCTCTCTGGTAATATTTTGTCTTGTTTCTCTCTATTCTCCAATTTTTTTTCATTAATTTTTTTGATAAAACTAATTTGATTAATTTGATCATGTGCTTCTTCTGCAGTGTATACATCACAACACTTTTATGTTTTTCTTAAATAAGGAGAAAAATAATAAAAACAACAGACAATGAGAAAAGTCACTTACTTATTCACATGTGCTAGAATGAAGAAAACTTGACCAATATATAATGTCTGAAATAATATCAATTTTCTTGTTTCCCTGTAGCAATATTCCCCTGAGAACCTGCAATTATATTGTGATGGTGGAGCCTCAAACCTCAACTACTCTTTAGCAACATAAACATGTGATGATGACTCATGAATATCAATTGATAAGTGCACAATGCTCAAAGAATTGTATTTCCTCTGCCAATTCACAAAGAAACACTTCCAATCCTACAATTATCAAACTCATGCCACAGCCTCTGTGAGATGTTGTTTTCTAATGTTAACCAATGCTACTTAGAATGTATTTGATTCCTAGTATCTAAAAAAGTAATTTTCTTAGTTCCACCCATACTTCAATTTAAAACCCAAAGTCATCTAAAATAATAATACCAGCACTTTTCAATTAATCGTACAATTTACACTCAGACATAACAAAAATTAAAATTTATTTGACATAAAAAAAATATAAGGTGTATTAATATCCAGTATCGATACACTAAATATTATGAGTCTATAAAGCAAAGAAGCTTTCACTTTCACTCAAATATCCCTCTCACTGGCTTTCCTTTTACACAGATGAAAACTCATTTGCATTATAGGAATGTTGACACACCATTCATGTGTGGTCTCAGTCAGTCACATCCTTTTTTTTTTTGGGGTCTCAGTTAGTCACATCCTTAACTACACATATTATGTAAACTTTGCTCATTATTGCATCTCACAAGCCCCAACTAATTGAAAAGCCACAGTACTGAGACTCACCACCAGCCTGGACCTTTCTTTTCTTTCATTTCAGAAGAAAAACCAGCACAGCCCTCCAACTCTTGAAATAACATGTCCCAAAAAATCATATTCACCCTACAACAACAGGCTTCCATGTGTCTTACCCTCACTGGTGTAGCCCTATAGTTTATTTAGTCGACAATTAACTATTAATCTCTTAAAAATATAGATCAGATAATTCTATCTTTTCTAATCTAATCTTTAATTATATACATTCAATCAGGATTTGAACCCTCACTAACCGACTTAAATGACACAGCTATGTACTAAATATTAACTGTGCCCTACTTTCATAGTAGGTGTAGCACTGTAGTTAAGCTTCTCTAAGTGGCTTAAATTTCACTATGACTGTCTAACTAGGACCCATTATATATAGCTGGATATTAGTGGATTAAACCTAAGGTCCACAAAGATTAGTTATATGCATAAAAATCTTATCTCTGATGCTTTCTCCTTTAAGATAAGATATGGGAGCGTTTCTTGCCAATCTTTTCCAAAATAGTGTGACATTATTTGACAAGCTTACAAGTCACATGTCTGACCATTTGATGAAGAACAAAATTAAGTCCTCCATTATGATCCAAGAGGTTGAATGATGTGTAGCTCACGTGAATTATGGTTTAGTTTGTTGGAATCATCCTTAAGGCCATGTGAAAAAACAAGCCCTCCCTTGTGTATCTCACTTGAAGTTTTGCCCCTAAGGTTCTTGATAGGATAATGATGTGAGGTTAGGCACTGTTTAAGATAAGGGTGGTGTTTATTGTACTTGTTAATCACTTTCATACAAACCACAATCACCAATGGCCAACATGATTTAACTAAAAACTATGCGTCTGACTCAACGTAACAAAATCCGATTCATTTAATAAATAGGTAGATCTTTTAAACATATTGACATTATTGGAATCTTGAATGTGTGTATGGAAAATATTTTTTGGAGAAAGACATAATCTAATTTGCTGATCTCTATAATTTAAAAGATTAATCTTTAACTATCAGCTAAGAGATATCATTGGTATTCCATAAAAGTTACGCCTTTGAGCTTAATTTGGAAAGGAAAAGAGCACGTGCATTGATGTTTAATTCAAGTACAAATGGAGCATTAAGATTGGATGAGGATTGAAATTTCCAAAAATGAATGAAATTAGAAAATACCCTTATGCCAGATCGGATTTTATCTCCAATAAATTATAAATTGGGTGCTTGCTAGTGATTTGGAGCTAAGATGTTTGAGCAATTAGAGACTTGTGATGGGAAACATGGGTAGAAGAATTGCCAAGTGGAAGAGAATTGTACGGCAACAAAAGGGAAAGCTTTGTATTATGAGGATATGTATCTCTATGCTTCTTAATTGGCAAAAGTACTCTTAGCCAAAAACACTTTGTTTCTTTTTTTAGTATTTTTAAATCAGATACTAGGTGCTATATATGTAGTATCTAACTCAATGGATATATAACTCTATTTGACTTGTGTCCTAGATATCAATGAGCTTGTGTAGCTTAACATCTTCAGTGTGTAATTAGGGGTTGAAAAATGAAAATCAACCCAAAAGTGTAAATTCTCTCTCTCTCTCTCTCTCTCTCTCTCTCTCTCTGTTGTTTTTGTTGTCTCCAGGAAATACAGAGAAAAATCAATATGGCAGAAGTATCTGTTTGGTGTAACAATTCCTTGCTTGTGTCTTTTCTTAAATCTTGAAACTCATTCCATAGTAAATACTTAGACAGGATTGTTATTGGTAATTAATAGTTAATGCCCTTCTTAAGGGTATAATTAGAATTTAGAAAATTTTATGCAAATACAAATACAGTAACCTCATTTTCAATTTTCACTATTAAGAGCTACGTTAGATATCACTAGATTCTGTAATAGGACTTTAATTTCAACCTAAAAGACTAACTGGAGTATTGCTTCTTTATGACAGGTGAAGTTCTTGCTGGAGTATGTGATCATGTTGTTTATGATGAATAAAATATTTTTGGTTTGTCAATAATTGAAAGAATCTAATATAAAGAAACGCTGAAATTAAAGCACCAATATAATAATGCACTTGTTTTGCAATTACACTACATAAAGTCAGAGAAGAGTTAGATAAATAATTAAATACATAGGGTAATAAGGACAGGGTTGGCCATTCCTGTTGGGATGAGTTACTTAAGGCAGGTCCTTTTCAAGGGTGATTTTGGCAGGGGACAGTGAGACAGACCGATTTGGCATCTAAAATTTTGGATCGAATTTCTTGCACTTACACACCAATGCAATCAGCTGATTCAAGTCATCCGATCAAGATCTGATAGCTAAAATTTAACAAATTTGTTCACTTTGTTGAGATTTGATAAAATATTAAGAAAATAAATATTTTATATTTTGACTCATCAAATCTTAATCGTCTAATCTTCATCTGGCGGCTCAAGTCAACTGAATGCAGCGGCATCCCTTACCATCCATATCACCTAATAGCATCTCAAAGTTTTTTCCCACAAGCCTCTTCTATATATAGAAACTATACTTGGTTCCAAGGGATAAACGTCTTAGTTGTCTAAGCTTATATAGTATGGCAGGACATTTCTTGTCAACAAGATTTCCCAAGCCTCAAGTGTGGAAAAGGTGTTGGAGGCAGTTCCAAGAGCAGAAAACTAAGTTCTATATCATGTGGAAGTGCATAGTGATTCTTCTAAGGTGGCAGGAGTAATTGCAATGTGTTGAAGTTTGTACTTACAATGTCAAAAGATGCTTATATATCTTTCTCTTGTTCTTCTCTTCTGGTCATGGAATTTGGACAACTCTGTTGACTCTGTAGTCTGTATGTTACCCCAGAAAGCCAAATTAAGTGCAGCTTAGGACTCTAGCCAAGGAACCCGAGATGACTTCAGAGGTTTAAAACAAGTGTAAAGTGCATCTTTACTTTGATGCCCAGTTGGCTATTTTTTTTTGGGCGAACGTATCTTTTGGTCTTGTATCTCTTATGTGCATTTCATTTTGGTCTTATATTTTTTTGGTTGTATTTTGGTCTTTATCTCTTATAAACGTTTCATTTTGGTCCATTCCGTCAACTTTGTCACCCACGTTAACAAAATTGACCTAATAAAAACAGAGTCATATTACGCAATTTATCTTTAAACCCAGAAAAACCATAACATACCCATGAACCCTAATAAAAATATAGTCATTATCTTGTAATGGGATGGCGGAATTGACGGGCTGGACTAAAATGAAACATTTATAAGAAATACATGACTAAAATGTAACTCAAAAAAGATATAAGATTGAAATGAAATGTGCATAAAAGACACAGGATCAAAAGCTACATTTGATTTTTTTCAGTTATTCCTTTGATTTGATGAAAAAGTTTATGATTAGTGTTTTCATGACTTAAATTCACTTCTTTCACTCTTATATAAGATAAGATTCTATGACTTAAATTCACTTCTTTCACTGTTACATAATAAAATAGTATTTCTCACATGAGTTGTCATAATTATTTATTTTTTCTTTTTTTACTTCTTTGTATTAAGTCCTCTTCTTGTTCTTGGGACAAAATTTTTGCACAATATATCCTATTTTTTTTAAATAGTTTTGTTAATTATTGCCCCTTAAACAACCCATAAATAAAAATATTTATTGAAAATTACAATTAATAAAAAAATTTTGCTAATCATTATCTTTAGAACAATTGTTAAACAACTTATAAATAAACATATTTTATTAAAATCACAACATAGATGCATTCATAACATTAAATTATAAGTATCCTTTTTAGTTACAATTTTTTATTTATGGATTCCTTTAGCAAAACCCTTCCAATTAAAACCTAAATAATATATTAAAGCTAGCACAAAACATGGTAACGAAACGTCGGGATTTCACTTCCACGTCCATTTGCCAAGTCAGCATTTTGTCTTATGTGTTAATTTAGTTCAATCTCATACGTCTTTCTTGTAAGTAGTAACCACCATAGTCTAACCATTTCATCAATTCCTTTTCATGTGTTATTCATTTCACTTTTTAACACATTTGTTACCGACCAAACAATATACTTTTCATTAATAACACAAATAAAAAAAAATATTTTTCATGACTTACCTCAAAGTAACTAACTTAAACAACTGATACTATATTAATCGCTAAACCCTGAAGTCATTATTGTTATATTGATCCTCCTTAGGATTAGTGATCCCCTAGTGGGCTTAACTAGTCTCTTTTAGCTGATCAACTTGAGATAGGTTTCTGAAGACTGTATCAAATAATTAAAGATTTGCAAAACGTGTATTTATTATACAAAAATTCAGAGATTAAAGATGCTTTCTTAGCTGCAGATAATATTTTAATTGGCTTTGAAAATTTTCAAATAAGGATACATAAAAAAATAAGACCTTTTGAAAGTTAATGACCAAATAATTAAGAGACATGATAAAAAGAATTATGTAACCTAAAACCAACATTGTTATATCTATCCTCTTCTCTTTTAGGGTCATTGATAAATGCACCACATCAATTTAATGTGTTAGTATTATGCCAACCTTGATTTTTTTTATATTTTTTAAATGATCAAAATACCCTATTTTTTCAAAAAATCTCATCTGAAATTTTTTCAAAATACATTTCCCAGTTTTTTCAATTTTTTACCTTCTTTTAATGAAAAGTATTGTTTGGGAAGCAACACAAAAAGGTGGATAGGATTAGTACCATCCCTATTGAGAATGACATCATCCTTTTTAATATATAAATTTATGATTCTTACATATAAAAAAGATAGTGCCACTTCCAATAGAGATGGTGTTAATCTCATCCTCCCAAAAAAAGATGAAAATCCAGGAAAATGCGTTGAAAAAAAAATCCGGATAAAATTTTTCGAAAAACCAAGTCTTTTCGCCATTAAAAAAAAAACAAAAACAAAAATGCGGGGGTGACGGTGTGGCGCTACCAACTTGAGATATGTTTCCGGCGGTTTTATTAGGTTTTTTTTCTTTCTCTTGCTTTGTTCTTTATTTCCTGTTTTCACAAAAAAAGAAAAAAAAAGGGAAAGGAAAAAAAATGTACATTGATCTGAAAATTTACATTTCAAATTAAAGATTTACAAAATGAGGGTATTTATTATACGAAAAATCAGAGATAAAAGATACTTTATTAGTTGCGGATAATATTTGAATTGGCTTAAAATTTTTCAAATACGAATACATAAAAAAAATTAAGACTTTACCAGGTGAAAATGAATTTAGAGGGGAAAAAACACACACACGACTGAGATGTGGCATTTATCGCAGTGTGTGAATTCACTTTCGAATAATAATATAAAATTATCATATAGACACTAAATATGAATGATAGCCTCATTATGAAAAACTCAGCTTAACAGGTTCACTATGGCCTTGTAGTATTTGATCCATCCTCCTCCGCGGATTTCTTCGGAGTTTGAGCTGGCTTACTTTGGCCTCCCTGAATAATTAAAATCAAAATCATAAATTATTTGAGTGTAGAGTAACAGCTTTCAAACAACTTAAGTTAAAACATTCTCCAGGAATGTTTCTGGCTTTAGAAAATTTGAAATAGACCTAACTCATCCTATATGTCTAGAGGCTAAAACTTCGATTCTTTGAATTATTAAAAACCCAATACAGTGTTGACTGTTTATTTCTTATTAATTGTTCTATCCTACTTTTGAGATTGAAGCCTTTAACGGAACAAAGTTTACTATTTAAAACAAGGTATAAATCATTTCAATCCATGACCTCAAAGTCTAAAACTTAGGCAAAACCTTACCATTAAAGAGACATCAAATTCATTTTTAAAAGTGATAGTTGATCACTTACAGTTCCTTTTTGCCCAGTCAACCTTCGTATTGATGGAGCCCGTGCCACTGAGGAAGCAGCTGCAGCTGCAGCTACACGTATTCTGCGATATATAACAAACAATAACATTAAATTTCAGATTAGCCGCAGATTCATTCTACTCTACAGATTAAGTGTTGAATGTTTATATTTAACGTTACCTCTTATGAACGTCAACATATTCATCAGTCTCGTCTACAATCTCCTCCTGTGTCAATGGAAACAAATAAAATCAGTCCTGAGGGAATAAAACAAGAACTGGCTGCAGAGAGTTGGAAAATATCTCAAATCACTGTAATTTACTTGCAGTAGTTCTTCAAACACATCTTCCAAAGTGATAATACCAATCACTTCTCCATCTTCAATATTTTCTGAAAAGGAACCATTTGTTGTGGCATCACTACGCTGCAGAGTATTTAACTTATTAAAGCTGGGAAGCCTTGAAGGCTTGTCAATGTCAACAACAACACTTTCTGATTTCTCATCCTGCTTCTGTAGTAATGGAGTTGTCAACTGCGAATCCCCACCAACCCTTTTGTTTTCTTCATATTTCTCACCATCAGTTGTTTGTGGAATCGATTTTCCTTTCCCTCTAACCTTAACAACAGCAGCCATATGACTACTGCCTTTCTGGAACTCATTCAGTATATCATAGAGCGGCATATCTGCTGGAACTCTTTACATACAATATAAGCCATTACACAAATTACTGATATTTGACAAATTTAAAGAAAATAACAAGAATGTTAATTAAAAGAATCAAATGTTATAGACATGAAAACCATTTCTGTGCTTCTACAGGTAAGCCAAGTCGGTGTATTTTCCCTGCTTCAAGGCCAAAGGGCTCTTGCATAGGGGTGAGTGTTAAAGATTAAAAAAATCGATTAAACAAATTAAGCTTTTGGGAGAGTTAATCCTTAACAACATACACACCGTGGGATTCTACGGATGGAAACAGCACTGACAGGGGTTTCAGTTTCTGGTCGTACAGTGAGAAGACTTTTGACCTTTTTTAAAATGAAAATAGGTGAGGAACTAGAACAGAGAATTCATAATGTAATAAAAAAGGGAAGACTAAATAAGTCAAAATGGGGAAAACTTAATACTCACCAGTAGAAGCCCAATAATGTTTTTTGGATTTCCAGAATATACAGGAACTCGGCTGTGCCCACGGGCAAGAATTTTCCCCATTGCCTCCCTGATTTGCGATTCACAACAAAAAATAAGTTCATGGGATCAAAAATAATGAAACAGTGAATGCTTATACTTTGTATCTTCCTACCAATAATTATATTTTCAATATGCAAGTGAAGTTACGTCCTACTTATTTTGTGGGAGATACAATGAGAAATATTTTGCGCACAATCCCGTAATTAGTGCACTGAAAAATATATCTTCTGTAACCAAAAAATCCTTATAAAGTAAGCAAAAGAGTTCCTCCTCAAATCAAAGATCCTTTTTCCAAACAAATTCCAATGAACTATTTAAAACCTACTAAATACATCCAGTCACCCACTCTGCGACCAAATATGTTTCTCAACTGCCAACTAAACTAACCATTCTCCAATGAATTGATGAATCTTTGCAGGCAGTAGGAAATTTAATACGTAAATCAAAATATTTTTTTTAAAAAAATAAATAAATCATATCATGCTCTTAGTTTTATATCTTCATTTTTCAGTGATTTGGATGATGCATCCATCAGTTGTTGGCATTTCGATTCATGAGGAGGATGTCAGGCAGACATGGAAACAACCCTGTGAAGGAATTGGAAAGACATCTTGCTTTATGCTTTTTGTACTCTATCCCTCCATCCAACACTTCACACTTCACACTTCATCAACAAACTCTATGGTTCATCTAAAGGGTGGATATGCCTATGCCTGATATGGGTGTGAGAGTGAGTGTGTTTTAAGTATTAAGACAATGAGAAAGCAAGCGCTTAACAAGATAAGAATGGACTATGTGGCAAGAGAATACTTCAAAGTAACATTTAGGCAAACACAAACATTTATATATTTTTAAAAAAAAATTATCATCATAACCTCTAAAGAAGAAAATTAATTAATTAATCAATTAATAAAAGAAAGCAAGAGAAAAAACTAAGAGCAGTCAAAAGCAAGTTCAAATTAAATGAAGAAAACTAATGAAGATAAATTAAGCTGCACCAAGACACTCACCAGTCCAATTTTGAATTAACATCCAAAGAAAAAGTTGATTCAATAGGAGTCATAGCCTCTTCAGCAGTCTGGTCAAGAGAAAATTAATAAGCGGGAGACAAGGTGTTAGGACTTAGGAATCCAGAATAGAAATAGTCAAATAAAATAAAAAGAAAAGAAATATTTTATCTCTTGAATGAAAAAGTACAAAACAAGGAGAAATAACTCTCCTCCAACGGTTTTTTGAATGCCTTTCCCTTCCCTTATTTCTTGTCTGACTAACTATTATAACTTCCCTGTCTATTATCCCCCTACATTCTTATCCTAACTCCTAACAATACCATCCCCTTGAAAATCAACCTTGTCCTCAAGGTTGGAGTCTGAGAACTGGAAATTATAAGAAACACTTCCTCTAAGCATTATGAGGCTTTAGGAGAATTAGAAAATCCTTCCAATTTAATGCCCAGTAGAAACTCCTTGTGCTTCAACAGTTCAACAGTGTGTACAACTTTAATGAAATATGAACCTGACTAAATGCAGTGAACGACCATGTCGTTATCTAGCAAAGCTTATCTATGCTGTTATCCTTTATGAATCCATTTTCTGATACCAGTATGGGCCTAACTCATTATGTCAAGAATCACACTCACGATGTGGAGTGCCAATTCAGCTTCTCCCCCTTTCTCCTTCTCCTAAACCAAGTTGATTACCCTGCTGAGACATATCTCTCTTGTGCATGCCCATGGCAGCTCTGCTTGTACCATCCCAGTGGCATTAGCATCTGTACTTGAGTCTGGTGGCGATGGGGTTGTCGGCAGAGACCAAAAGCCTGGATCTCCTTGGCTGCTGCAAGACATTCTGTCTGCCTTTGGTCCATTGTACTGTATTAGTCATACATGCACCCAAGATTAATGACAGAGGGCTCAACCAGCAAGATTGACCTCCAAGCTTGGTCTTGATCACATCAATTCTATCAAGCCTTGTTCTGATTTCTGTTAGCTGCAACCCTTGCTCAGTTGCTCCCAAGAAACCTTCCTTAATGTCTCCATCTCCAATGCCTCTAACCGCGACTCCACCATTCCCCCTCTCGATTAGGCAGATCAGACAATTTTTAGGAACCCAAAATAGAAAATGAGTAAAGGAGAAGAAAGATATTATTTATTGAATGAAAAAGTACAAAACAAGGAGAAATAATTCTCCTCGAGGGATTTCCCCTTTCTTACAATTTGCTATTTTTCCAAATGTCTTTCGTTTACCTTATTTATCTTATTCATATAGTGGATCCCCTCTAACTAATTAATGAACTACTTATTACTCTAAAGTCCCAAACTATTTATCTTTCTGTCCTAAATCCAAACAGTGGGATAATAGGAAATTAGTATAGAAGAATACTGTAAATAGGTAGCAAAAACTCCACCTTCCACCGTTGAGTTCCATGATTCAACAGAATACAGCATGGAAACTAATAATGAGGAATAACACAGAAAAAATTCAAGTATAAAGGACAACTTTCGTAGGCCTCATAAAAAAAATTAGGAAATAATATACTCCAGTTCCCCATTCTATCATTCCCATGTCCAATAAGGCATTAACTCCTGAAAATTCCCAGTATTCCAAAAAATAGACACTAACTAGTTCGAAATAACCAGATTCATGAAGCAACCTTTGCATGTTTCCACATTTCATCATCAATGAGTGAGAAAATTCAAACAGCCGTGCATTGAATCACATAAAGTGCAAATTGAATTGTACTGTCATAAAATGAAACAAGAATAGATAGGTTGACATTCAAAAGATATGTTAGGAGAGATGTGGTGTTTACCTTTTCAGTTAAATCTAGAGCTCCACTAATAATCGTTGTCTCGTCATGCGTAAGCTCACCACCTTTCCCAGCCTGAAAGCGAGAAAATTCTCCATTTATGAATCAAACACCAATAACTACTTTGATAGTCTTTTGATAACTTTAACAATTTTGGGATGAAGGATCCTTCATTAAATACAATCACAACAATAACAACTTATAATTTTTATACCTCCTTGCTGTGGATGGAGACAAGAGCCTTTAACTGAGCTCGGCGAAACAAAGCCTCGTTATGTCCCAATAGATAATCTAGGACCTGGAACAAATAACAGTGAGAAAAAGAAACCAATGTGGCATGATTAACGTAACATTCATCATCCTATGAGTTGAGCTGAGATCAACATGTTGGAGGGTTGCTTGAGTCAGAAGAGACAAGACTAATGACATGGTTTTCAGCCAAAAGGTATGCCTATGGCATTGCTTATTTGCTAACACACTGATGCAATCTTTTGAACCAAGCAAGACTAGAAAAAGACCTTAATTTCCATATACATGATATATCTATATGTACATTTACATATTGAAGTTTCAATGGAGATGATATCATATGAATGTCCCCTTTTTCATTCTCTACTTACATTGTACTTGTTATATGATAGAAATATAACTTTTTCAGGCTAATGGTCAAATCCACTGCATCAACAGTTCGTATATTAAAAAATTTGTCATTTAACCTATATACGAAGATTCACCTTTCCGACGGGATAAGCAATTGGGTAACATATTATCATTAAAATCCGGACAAGCCATGCAAAGTTGGCACCTACAGCAAGGCCATATCTACTACAAATTGCTTGTGGGATAACCTGAAATCAAGAGCCAAAAAAAGATGGGGGGTAAAAACGGACATCACAATATTCATAGGGCACAAATTTTAGATGTTAAACCACAGAACCATGAAAGAAGGTACAATCACGTACCTCCCCAAAAAACAGAACAAAAGTCACAGAGAGAATGATGGCAACGAACTGATTGAACATCTTATCTAGGTATATTGGAAGGGCCTGTAAATTCCAAGTTTCAAAACCAACAGCTGCTTGAAAGTTAGGCATGATATAGGAATATTCGTTAAGTGCTTACATAATCAGTAATTTAATATTACATATAAGCGCACATACGATCACTTAGCATTCAGCAAAGCCTCCGGCATCCAGAAAGCAGATTCAGCTGTTAGTCCAATCATCATGACCATTTTAAACAAGTTATTCTAATCTGCCCAATCCATTTTTTTTCTATATGACAGTTTGTTCTAATTTAAGCACCAACAATTATTTGTAAAAAACTATTCTCGTAGAGGTTCCAGACTCCTGAGTGATTGTTGTGAAAGCTTAGCATGAGACTGAAATTAATTGAGTTATAATAACCTCTTCTCCAACAAATAAGCATGCTATTCTGACATAGGATGAAAAGTTTATGAAAAAATATATCATTTAGTCCTTGACTTTGTACAAAAGTTGATACAAGCATTGCAATCTAATTACCTCCATGGCAGCAGCATTACACAGAAGGAGAGTCACAAGGAGCTGGTGTTGTTTTTGAACCACAGGAAGTATAACAGCTGCATGCACAGCACACACGCACAAAATCTCATATACAAAACTCCATAGATAGAAAAGAAAAGTGCGTTTAAATTTGACCATAAGAGATTTCGCAATAAAGGAATTTCAAAAGAAAATTCGATCACACGCGACGCAAATAAAAGAGATATGGAATCGGAAACGAAAAGAGAAGAGTGACAAAACCTGCTTGCTTCTTCTCAGATGGTGAACCGCTGCGCTGAAGAATCTCGAGATCGACGAGTCCGAGAGACATGAGACCTAGGGTAAGACCAGACATGATTCCAGCGAAGATGACGAGGAAACAGGAAATTCCGGCGTAGATGAACCACCAAACTGATCCGAGCGGTATTTCTTCATGTCCTACGAGTTGGTCCCGAGTCAGCAACCGAGTCACCATCAACGCGCTCACCACATTCATCATCGTCATTCTTCTTCTACTTCTTCTTCTTCTTCTTCAAACTCTTCCTCTTGTTGAGTTTCTTCTTTGTCCACTCGTGGGCTCTCTTCCACTGCAACTCGCGACTACGTATCCACCTATTTGGACACGTGGCGGAATCACGGACATTTTGTTGGATGCGTGGATTCTTCTTTCTCGTCGACCACAACGGACGGTGATCTTGCTTCCATCTCAATCTTAATCAATCCTGACTGTTTACCGAATGTTTTGAATATATGTTTGTTATTTGTTGTACTGAGTAAAATTTATAAGATTAATATTAAAAAAAAAATTATATAAGGTTCTGTACCAAAAAACAAAAAGAAATAAGATTCAACAACATTAGTTACAATTTTAGAATAAGTAAGATATATAAATCAGCAATAAAATTGTATTGTGTAAACCATAATAATAATTAGTGTACATTTATTTATTAGATTATATAACTCATTTATAATTTACTTGAATTAAGATTTTTATTTTTTAAAATTTTTTAATATTAAAAAATTAGTAAAATAAAAGAGTAAATAAGTTGTACTCTAACAAGTGTGCAGAAAACATTTTTCTTTTATAAATACAGTATTTTCTAGAATATTTTTAACTTATAGTATTAGTAATTTTTACTAGAATTGATAATTGGAAAATGATATTTAGTGTTTTAAGGGCACTATTTAATAGTCTAAATATAGTAAAAACATATTGGAATGTGTTATTTTTTATATTCCTAAGACAAAATAATGTGTTATTATGATTATTTTTTTACTTTTAGTAACCTTAATTAATGTCTTAAAGACACTTTATATCAAGATTCTTAATGACTCAGTGATATGAGATTTAAGTAGTTGTTGAAGTGTATCTCAAGGTATTTATTATTGATTATGGTGATTAATTTTTTCGTTGACTTCTAAGTACCTTGAAAAGTAGGATAACTGATTCAGGGTTTTAAAATGGTTCCTTGCCTAAAGCGAAGATTGAACCCTTTAACGCTTGTTTTTGGTAATAAAACCCCCTTTTTTTTGGTAAAAGGTAATAAAACCCTTTAACGCTTGGTTAAGGGAGAAAATATTAAATAATTTATATGAAGTGTTATTCGAACTTCATTGTTTTCATTGTAAAAAAAATGCTATACTAAATTGTTAAAAAAAGAAAATATATACAGTGTTTACTTGATACATGTATAGGCCCAAACAGAAGCAGAGTGAGGCCCAAAATAGAAGCATAGCGAGGCCCAAAACACGTATGACGGTATCAGCAGCCCAACTAAAAGTATGATCTCTGTTATAAACCGTCGTGTATAAAAGGAGACATTAGAGATTAGAATGGTGCAGAATAATTTAGTAGTGTTTCTTCGGTGAAGAAATGGACAAGGTCGTTCTTCCATCTTGTACCCATATTTTCCATTTAATTCCAATCTCTTCCAGAAATACTAATATCACTACTAGTACAAATTAAAAGATACAACACATAGTTCCAAAAGAAAAAAAAAACAGCACATGTATATGTGTAACCAAAAAAAAATTGCAAAAAATTAAGGGACAAAATGCACTTGTTGTCATATTATTATGACTAAATGAGCTATATTGATAATGTTTTCTAAATTGTTATCGTTAATTAAAATTTATATGAATGTTACTCAGTAATGAGTTAGCTAAATTATTTGATAATATTTGCATAAAATGGGTAAAATAAACGGGATCTTAATGTGTAAAATATGTTTTTAGTTATTATAAAATAAGATATTTTTATTTTTAATTTTTATAAAATTATTTTTTATACTTTAGTCCTTATAAAATGAAAAATTATTGCTTGTAGTCTTTATAAAATTATTTTTTATATTTTGGTTTCTATAAAATAAAAAATTATTGTTTTTAGTCTCTATCATTAAGAAATGTCTGTTTTAAGTGCTAATTAGGATAACGGAACACCACGTGTCAACGAGTATTGTAACACCCGGCCAGGATGCTAACTACCATCCCTGGAAGTATTCTTAAGAACTTAGCCACCCTCTTAAGTGGTGTACTCCCCTTCAAAATGCATGGATGTGATCTAATCGGTGATTATTCCCTTCAAAACGGATCTCATTCAATTTGACGAACACTCCTTAATACTCATATAATTGTACATAATCATTTTGGTCGGTAAAAATTGAAAAGGAAAAATGGAAATTGAAATGAGCGTGAACTGAAATTGTAATTTAAAAACTCATATAAAAAGGAAAATGTATGTTACGAAAGGTAGCATAAAGTTTGAATTTTGTGCAGGAGTAGTAAATCAGAGGATGAAAATGAAAGGGATTTGCAATGATTCTATCTACATTATTATTCTCCCAAAATAGAGTCCCCTAACTCAACTGTAGAGACCCCAAAAACAACAAGCAAAGAAAAGGTTAATATTAATATTAATTTAATACTACCAATAGGACAAATACACATAAAATGCATTCATAGAAGAGAAGAGACTGCAGAGGAAGTTGGTTAATTTTGAAATGCATTATTCCCTAACCAGAGAAGTCATGTTGAGTCTCATATTGTTGTTGATGGCGCCGTTAATGGGCAACAGTACTACTGTTACTGTCCGTCTTGTGCACATTGACTCACCGCTATATATCGCCTTTTTATAATTCTTCTATGATGGAGAACAGCAAACATGGAACCCTTGTCCTTCCGGTTGGTAAGTAATTATTATAATTAATTACTTGTCGACTTTGCTTTTCTGTTTTTTTCTTTTTCCCCATCCTAGGTTAATATGCTGATCATGTCTCCTTAATTAATTCGTAATCACATCATAGGTACTCCACCAGTGCAGTCATGGGCTCTCATGGACACAGGAAGCAATCTGATTTGGCTGCAATGCCACCCTTGTCACCCCTGTTTCCCATATATATATATATATATATATCGATCTATGCATCACCATTTGGGAGACCTATGGTGATATGCTTGGCATTATTGAAATGACCTATGCAAACCAATTAAGCTCCAAGTCCTGGTTATGTTATGGCCTACAAGTTGTGTTATGGCCTAGATGCATCTCTTAAAATTCCTTCACTTATATTCCCTTTCAATTCCGACAGCTCGTTGATTACCGGGGCAGACCTCGTTTTAGACAACGTGGATAATTTGTTCATAAAACTCGATGATGTGATATGCTTGCCATTTGTTCCTACCAAATACGACTACTCTATCCTTGGGAACATTGCACAAAGAAATTTCTGGATAGAGCATGACATTCCAGGATCCACAATTACTTTTGCTCGCATGAATTGCTCTTATCTCTATCCTGACTTTGCTAATTAACTATATTAACATCCATCAATACAAGTCTCATTATTATATTAATCGCTATGGGTTTAATCCATCTGTTACTGATTAAGTTGTGAAGAACCAATATTATTATTGCTGATTTATTTTCGTAATACCTATGTCCTCACTGATCATTGTTTCTGTCATTTTCATTCATAGATCTTCGCAACTTGCAACTAATTGGAATTCAAGTGGAATACATTTTATTTTTCATCTTATCAACACTTTTTCGTGTTTGGTAACACTAACTTATAGTTTATTTAGGAGCTTATAGCTTGTAGCTTATTGTCAAATGGAGGTGTTTGGTAACAACTAGCTTATAGCTTATATAAGCTATAAGCTAGCTTATGAAAAGCTATTTTAAGTAGCTTATAACTTATGAAAAGTAGCTTTCAATAATTCTTTGTTATTTTATCTTCTAGTCATTTATTATGTTTACTTTATCAAATAATTTATTACATGTAATTATTACTTGTCCTTTTAAGTCATTTAACAAATATAAGCTATCTAATAAACTAATTTTACCAAACACCTCTACTCAATTATAAATCGCAAGTCATAAGCTATAAGTTACAAACTACTCTAATTACCTTTCAATCCTTAATTACCTTTCCCTTCACTTAGAATTTGGAATTGAAGTTTATACAGTGAAATTATGGATTGAAAGTGAGAGAGAGAAGTGGAAGGTGGTGATAGTGGTGGAAGAGGAAGGAATGGTAGAGGTCGAAGGTAGTGGTGGTGGTGGAGGAAGAAGAAGATGGTGGAGGAGAAGAAGAAGAAATGACTTTAGGATCAAAAACAAAAAACATGAATTTTGCAGGGACCAAAAGTAAAAAACATGAATTTTGCAGGGACTAAAAGTAAAACTAAATAAATGACATGGAAGACTGACATGGCAGGCTGACGTGGCTTTTCGTTAGTCACGTCAGCAGTTAACAGTGAAAGTTAACAGCAGGGACCGAAAGACAAACGTTTAAAAAAGTTTGGATTTTACAACAATTTTTTTTTTCAGGGACGAAAAGCCAAAACTGAGTATTTTGCACGGACGAAAAGCTTATTTAAGCCTTTTTTTGTTAGAACCACAAGTTTTTCATTCTTAGAATGAGACTAATCTTGTTCGCATTGCATGACTGTTGTTAGCCCCGGAATTTGGCATAAGTGGGTTTGATTTCACATTCTGTTCTTATTAAAAATAATAATAATAAAAAAATGCATCAGCAGCTGCCGGAATGTTCAAATTAAGTTTTTTAGTTCATGCTGATTTCGATTTTGATTTTTCCTTTTTCTAGGCGATTAAAAAATATATTAAACTTTAATTCATCTTTGTTTAGGGATATTTGTAGGAACAAAAATGTTAAATTATCTTACTAAAATTTTTTATAAATTTTTCTATCTATTTAATTTTGCTAATTATTTTCTATCTTTTTTTAAGCATTTAGTTTTTAAAATAATAAATAATATTTATCAAAATTAAGTGAGTATCAAAATTTATAGAAAAATTTAGTAAAAAGATATCACATTTTTATTGTCCGATTGAACTCATAAAATTTAAAATCTGGACCTTTTTTTCCTCTTGGTCCTTGATTTTTCAAATTTGGCCATGAACTCCCTGTATGTTAGAAATAGAGGATGGGATTAGGGAGTGATACCATCCTTTTTATATGTAAGAATCTTAAATTTATATACTAAAAAAAATAGTGTCACTCACAATAAAAATGATGCTAATCTCGTTCACCGTTAAAAATTTTCCCATACTCGATTATTTGAAACACCTCAGGTTGAGATAGCCCAATAAGTTTAACACATCAAGGTAAGATGGGCCCAATTCAGAAATACCCAACACAACACGTGTAAGCTGCCCTCAAGACTTCAATGGAAAGCTCTCACTATTTTTATAAGAATTTTTTTAAACTGTGCAATATTACACAGGTTAATAAATTATAAGTAAAAAAATATAATATTAATTGCATGTCAAATCACAATAACATTAAAGTTTTGTTTGTTCAAAACAACTTCTTTCTACTTATTGCACAGGTTAAAAAAAACCTTTTTATAAATTAATAACAAATTCGCAATGAACGGGATTGAATGTGCGCAACTACGAGATTTTAAAATAATTAATTATGTCATGTTTAATGAACAGTAAATAGCATAAGGTTTTACTATTAGATTATAAAAAGATGCATAATTTATATTTTATGTTATAAGCCAACACCCCTACTTTTAATATGAATTTTCAAATTAAATTTTTAGTTCACGCATTTTTTCTCTTCATTTTTTACCAACCCAAATGATTATGTACAATTATATGTGATTTAAAAAAAAAAATCGGTAAACTTGTAATTCATTTTTTGTTTATGTGGATTAATCTATCTTTATTGATTCAAAATTTCAAATGTACAAAATGTGTGCTATTGATCCTATTTAAGTTTTTATTTAAGAGGATCATATATATCTTAAGTTACTACATATATAGAGAGAAATTTTGGATGTGATAGGATATGATTGCTAATTAAGAATCAGGAGCAAATAAAGTACAAAATCAATACGATCTGATTTTTTAAAAAAAAAAAAAAATTGTTGCTTATTAATTATTTCAAGGGCTAAAAGATAGAAGGCAATCCTTAACTTGGGTTGGTTTTGACATTTAAATTTAAGATAGAAAATGAAAATGATCTGATTTTATTTTAGTTTAATTTATGTTGCATATTTCTGGGATGGGCCGGGGATAAAGCTTGAGATGAGTATATTAAGAAGTTTGATTTCCTCCAATTTGGCCCATAGTCTAAAAATGTAAAAATTGGCACTATATCTTTTTCTTCTTTAATTTTGAGAGTAATAAAAGCTGTTATGATTGTAGTATTTGTTTTAGGTCCCTATAAATAAACGACCTACACTAATTTTCACCAAACCAAACCATTATTGGCAAAATGAAGAAAGACATGAAATTGTTAGTCCTTATGCTCGTAATGGTGTCATCAGTCATATCTGATGCATGTCATAACCAGCATAAAAACTCACCATCGTCGCCTTTTTTTAACTCTTGGATGAATGATACCATGCGTTCAATCGCTCTAATCAAACGTTTAGCTTCGATTATGCGAAACGATAACTACACAGAGATTATCCGAAACTATAACATCCACATTCAAACTTTGATTTCAAATTGTGAACGCCAATTCTATACTTTCCACAAAATCTTCACTTGTAAGTATTTCTTTCGATCATCCATGCAAAAATTCATATACATTATTGAAATATGTTGATTTAATGTGTAATATATTATTTATTTAAAATATGAATAAATTTCTTTTATTAGATTATATACTTACGATTTTTAAAATTCAATGAATTTTTACATGATTGATTTATATCATATAAACTTTTATTTCAATAGTTAAATCGATAAAATTCATTATTTATAAAAAAAGGTCTTGATATACCGTGTCCTTAGGACACTACTTAAGATTACTAGAAGTAAAAAATTAATCATAAGAGCACATTATTCCGTCTCTCAAAAATAAAAAAACTACACATTCTAATATATTTTTACTATATTTAAATTATTAAATAATACTCTTAAAACACTAAATATCATTTGCTTATAAAAAACTACGCACAATGTTATTGATTTTCGAATTAGTTAACTCTTTTTCTGGTTTGACTATAATTTGTGTTGTTGAGTTTTGGGTCCTTATGGTGGAGGGTATAAGACATCTGTCTTAATTACCTGGTTTTAATTTGTCAGACTTCCTTGATTTCTGCCTATCTCTTTTTGTTTGTTTTTGTGGCTTTTAATTTCTTGTTATATACGCCTTGAATTTCACTTAATTAATAAAAAAATATGCATATTAAAAAAATGAAATTATTATTCTTATTTTTATTAAAATAATATTTGAATTCTGTATAATATCCTTTAACTCTCTTCCTTTTAAGAGATTTCTCATCCTTTTATTGCTTTAAAATTGTTACAATTAAATAAATGATAAAAGTACATTTTTAAAGTAAACAGATAAAATTAAAATGAAGGAGTATTATTAGAGCTTGATTGATTTCTATTTCTTATCTAATATTATATTAATTTTTTGTGAGGTATTCCAATATTGTTGGTTATTAAATACTGAATATTTTGCTGTATTCCGTGAGGTTATCAAATACTGTATTAGGGGTTATTAAATATATAAAGTAAATATTTTGCTTTATCGTCATTATTACCTCTGAAATGAACCTAATTTTATTTAATACTTTTTTACTTTCATAAGAATATCCTACTATATATAAATAAGTTTTTAGAATTTATGCAAGAGTTCATCAAAGTAACTCCTCATTTTGGATGCAGATTTCCATTTTCAATTGTTGGAGACATATTGTTACCTTCGACACCAGCTTCACCGGCTGGCAGCTAGGGTCAAGATGCAAGCTGTGAAGTGATGGTGGTGGCGGGCGGCGGGCGGCGGAGAGTGAAAAAAGTGTGGAGCATTCGACGACATCCATTAAGGCAAGGGATTCATCGCTGAGACAGTGATTATGGTGATGGCGGTATTGATAACACATCAAAGATTCACTCAAAGTTAGCCTTCACTTTAGTATAATAATCAACTTTCGTCACGTCCTTAGATGAACATTTTAATTTTTCGCCATAGATTCGTGTTAAGCGCACCTTTTTAAAAATATAAAAGTAAAAATATTTTATTGAAATTTATAGTATTTATTGTTTTCAAAATTAAAATTCTACTTAAATATTACCATTTTCAATTAAACATTTTTACTTTTATTATATTCTTACAAGTGTCATTAACACACTATTTCGCAAGACCTATTGTGTTATTAAAATTCTAGACTTAGAAACCGTGTTTGTTGGATCTAATTGAATGATGTCTAGTTACTGAGTTACTACTATAGCTGACGCGTTTCTTAGTAGTTGGAAGAATCAAGAATTAAACAATTAGCAAAATGCTACAAATAATAATAATTATAGCCAAAAACAAAAGAAGCAGAAAAAGTAGTGAGTGACAACTTCCTCGAAAGCGTGCTTTGGATATAGTTATATAGTACCAAATTTCAAATTTCAAATTTGCAATTGCAATGGATGGATTCTCTAAAATCCGGAATCAAATTATTTAAAATTAAGAGGAAGAATTGAACACCCAAAATGGAAGTTCCAGCCACACTTTTTGACTTGTTAATTTGTTTGTTTTGGGAAAACATGCAGTGATGCACACGTGCAGTATGATGTTAGAGTGGTTAGAGAGTCAGATCCAAAGAGCAAAGAAGTGGTTACATATTCAAGTATCTACTGGAGTATGCATTTTGAGCAATTATTCAAACAATAAAATAAAATAAAAAATATATGAATTTTGAGGAGGCTATAAAATGACGCACCGTCAATGATAAGATCAAATGATCATGAAATGCACCCGAATTGTCATGTCAAAATTAAAGGCAAATCATCATATGCTCAATAATACTACTAAGGATATATTTAGAACTTTTTGTTTTTCATCTAAAATTTAAAGTTACTTTTCAAAACTTAAAATTATTTTATAAATCATTTTTGATAGCACATAAATTAATATCTTTTTTTGTTTCACAGAAAAATTAAAGTACATTAACTGGGAATTGAACTCAGATATCTATATACGCATTTTTTTATATATATATTTTCATCAACTGAATTACATGATTAGGACATACAAACTAATATTTAATCAATAATTAAAATTATTAATGCACATAATCAAAATAATTTCTAACTATTTATAAACTTTGGTCAAAAATAACTTTTGACCAAAGCAAAATATTAACCAAATAGACCCTATGTTTTGCTAAAAATTTTGTACGCCTAAATTACTCCATTTGTTTCGTAATAACATATAAGCACTTACTAGTTATTTTTGGCACAATTTTAAACAATAATTATTGTATTAATTTAAAAAATGTTTTATTTTATTTTTATTTCTAAATAAATTATCTTAAAAATTAATAATATTAGTAGTAATTTAGGGTAAAATTTTAAAATATAATAAGTATATCTTATATTTTATGTAGAGGTCTATAATATGAAACAAATATTTTATACTAGGCCTAAGTATTTATTAGAAATGGAAGGAGTATATATGGATTTACATGTACTCAGTGATGTAGAATGTTTTTTGGGTCTAATGATGTAGAAGTTATTATTTTTGTACATTTAAATAAAATTATTATTTTTGTACAGGAAATAAAATGATAAAATGTGATTTTTTTTAAATGAAAGTAGTACAATCGAGAACTAAACTTTGTGCTGCATGCCTGAGACATGAAATGTGATTCTTTGATACAGTGAAATATTATTTTACTTCATGTGAAGTGGTTGAAATAGGGATGGGCTTGTGTGCGCGTAATTTGGGCCCACATTCAAATTATTGGATTTGGTTTGTGGTACACATGGTATTAGAGAGTTGGAATATGTAATAACTTACTATAATAATAGGCATGTTTAATGTGTTTAAATGGGTTTTTAACTTTTAAAACAATCAATGTAAATATTATCATTTTCAATAAAACAATTATAATTTGGTATCCTTAATAAGTATTCTTAAGACATATGTTATTTGTTAGTATTTTTTTAAAAAAAATATCAATTGAAAACACTTTTTTTTGGGATAAATTAGACCCTAAAACTTGGTCATTACTTTATGCACTATACACTTATTTTTACGCATTATATATTCGTTCAGAACTTAGTAAAAAAATGGATTTTAAAATCTGAGTGACACATTTTTTAAACTATTAGAACTTAAACTTCAAGTGAACATGTGATATACAAAGATAAATATGTAATGTGTAAAGTAATTCTCTAAATCTTGATTAGTAAGTATTTCATTCATTTTTGTTTTGTTCTCTAACTAAAAAGTAAAACTACTTTGTTATGTAAGTCCTTAATATTTCGGGGATATAATTCTAAAAATTCAGTTGTTTACAAAAATTATAACGGAGAGCTTTTGGAACCGGATCAATTAGTCTTTTACATCAAATGGGGTGTCCAAACACCGAAATTGTCAACAATATTTTTTTTTTTAAAAAAAAAGTTAGAATGATAATATAGTGTATGTACTCGTGCATGTATACTAAAATATGATGATAATCACATAGATTGCGATTGATAGGGAGTGTGTTTTATCTTGAACCAATTTGGTAGTAAAGATTAAAAGAAGAATCGTATAGTATAATTAAGATGATGATGGTATATATATATATGTATATATATACATAGCATAATGCCTTGCACAACAGAATTGGGAACCAACTCATTGCATGATAATATATACTCATATCATTGGATTTTTTTTTCATCATATCTAAATCAAGCTTTAACTTTTTCACTATGATCACTGGAGATAAGAGTGGCATTAAGGAGAGGGAGGACAAATTCATAGTACTTCTTCTTCTTTTGGTACCATTCTGTGTGATCTCGTGACCAACAAACATATTATATCCATACATAAATTGCTTAATTTCTTTTATTTATTTCTTAATTAAGGAAAGAAAAAAGTGGAATTTTGGCTTGCATGGTTAATTACTAGAAGATGCCTAAAGAATGTATCCTAGGCCATCTGATGATATGATCTATTATCTAAGTGTTAGAAGTCTCACATCAGCTAGTGATATGACCATTGTAGAGTTTATAAGGGTATGACAAACCTCATCCTACGAGCTAGTTTTTGGAATTGAGTTAGATCAAAACCCAAATTGTAAGATGGTATCAGAGCCTATCCTAGATCCGTTTCTTGGGCCCCCATGTTGTTGGGTGTGTTATTGGGTGTTTGTTAATCCCATATTGTTGGGTCACCCGTTTGTTTGTCCACCCGTGTTTGTCCACGCTCCAGCTGTGTAGTGTTGGGCGTGAGGGGGCATGTTAGAAGTCCCACATCGGCTAGTGATATGGCCATTGTAGAGTTTATAAGGGTGTGACAAACCTCATCCTACGAGCTAGATTTTTGGATTGAGTTAGCCCAAACCCAAATTGTAAGACTAAGATTCATTACAAATTTGGATTCTTTGGTGTTACTTAATTACTTGACAACTCATGTTGTGAGAGATATTGACAATGCAAAGAAGAGCATGAAAGCTGAAGGGCACAAGTGTTCCTTTATCTTCCTCCTCCTTCATCTTTACTTTTAGTTGTTGATTCCCCCATCAATTAATTCAGCATATTTCAATTCAGTAATCACTCTTGTTCAACATTATTAATTTCTTGTTAATTAAGAATATTTCTTGTTAATTCGACATATCTCCTACTTAAGTTGGGATGTATGATTACACAGCTACTTACGGAGATGAGACGTTAACGGGTTTGACTTTATTATCCCCATGATCACTATAAATAGGAGTTATGGGTAATAATAAAGATTACGTTATGACTCTTTACTTCATACTTAGCTTTTGAAATTATTGCTGATTTTATCATCGAAATGCTGGCAGGTATGCACCACTACCATTAGGTGAGCCGCCGAAGAACTATATCACTGTATCGAAGCCCAATTGAAAGCTATGATCAGTGGCTCCAAAGGCTACCAGATCAATAGATAAACTTGATAATTTTCGTATGATAACTTTTTTAGTGTTAATATTTTAGAAGAAAAAATATGTATATTAATAGATGAGTATAAAAAATACTGGAAGAATACATAACATGATTTAATCTTATGCTTGGTTCAGCAAAAATAAGAAAGGAGAGAAGTGTGAAAAAATTCCCAATGCATGTAACCTCATGATAAAGAGAAATTATATATCTTTCTATTAAATATTTTTTAGAAATTTTTCTATTTATTTAATTTTGACATTTGTCATTTATCTTTTCAAAAAATAAATATTTAATAAAAAAATAAATAATAATTATTGAAATTAATAGATAAAACAATTTGTAAAAAAATTTAAAAGAAACATTTGGTATTTAATTTTTCTACAATAAACCATCCCCTGTCTCGTTAGCAGCAATATAGGCGCATAACATCAAACACCACCATCCGAAAATGACCATCTTAGTGCTGTAAAATAACATAACTTGCTATGTTAGCTAGTAGCTTCTTTACCAAAAAAAGTGTTGAAATGTTGTTGAATATTTATGAATGACTGCTAATCTTTTTTTAATCCTTGTATGAATTATTTATTAATTTACTGTCTCCCTTTATAATTACATGATATTTTAATCTTGATATTTTAAAATATTGAATTAGTTTTTTATAGTCATTTTATTTTTTGGTGTTAAGTGACACTTACAAAATATTTATGTAACAAGTTGAGTACTCATATAGTATGTTAGTTTAAGAGTTCGAACAAACGACAAAATAATATTATTTTACCTAATCACAAAATAAGTAACTCAATAAACTCTTTAGTCATTCATGAGTTTTAAAAAACTCAAGTTACTTTTTTTAAAAATCCTTATCTTTTAATTTTAGTTATTTATTTAAAATATTTAATAATTAAGATTCACTTCTGTTATCTTTTCACGGTATATATTATAAATTTATATATATCCACCGCTAAAGTTGAAATTAATTCAGGGGTAGCATATAGCTGTTCAGATAGATGACTGACATAATGAATTAAAATTTGAAATTTCTTAATGCAAGTTGAAAGCATTTCGTTAATACTAAATATTAATGCTTTCACTACAAAAAAAATAAAATAAAAAATAAAAAATATTAATGCTTTCAGTCGATATCAATAACACAGATCCATGGAAGGTTTGTAACAATTAGCGAACCCCGTTGGTCACAATGATTTATATTAATTTGATAATAATAATTCAAGTTGAGCTTCAGCATTCATCACAAGTGTCAGGCACAAGAATCCTTAATTACCTTATAAATTGAAAATGATATCTACTAATTAAAATATACATTATTTATGGTAGTGATCAAATGCATATGAATCACTTTCATACAGTTACTATATATATAAATTAGTATAACATTTTGAAAAATATATCTATATATTATTCTAATGTGGACCAGCAAGATGCTCATATGGAAGCGTTGGATCGAAAATCATTACTCGTACAATCTTTTTTTTCCCTTTTCTTTTTATAATATGGGATGCAAAGCCACAAAGACTATGCCCCCTTTACTAAAGGTGATTTTGACCATACGTGAAATAATATTATTATTGTTGTTAACATACATATAAATGTCATGTTTCTTTATAAAAAAATTTCAAGGATTTCCCTGACAGTACAAGCAATTTTTAGCAAGATGCTATATTCTCCAAAGGGGAGGAGGTAGGGGAATTGAAAGCACAACTCTTTAACAACAAAAGATGTTTTTCTTTGTCAATAAAGTCAAACACAATTAATAAATAACTTGGTACTTAAATATATATTAATAGGAGTTCGAATCTGATCATATATAAATATATAAAAAAATTAATTAAAAAAAAACAAAAATTATTTTATTAATCTTTATTACACTTTAAAATTAATTAATAATATATATCTATAGTACTAATAAAAAAGATGTTTTTCTTTTTCTTTGCTCCTAATTAATATGGGTCCACTTTTAAAAATATGGGGTGGTGAGTGGAAGAGTATAAATTAAAGGCAATAAGCTGTGTGTTATATATTGATTGGAATCATGTGAGATGAAGAAGACAAAGGGCTTTTCTGGGAGGAAATTGCCACCACCTTTTCTATAACCCTCCCCTTTGTCCCTTTTTTTCTAGATTCCCAATTAACACTACTTATTATTTTAATTTAATATAATAATGGCCAATTCATTGAATTTTTACTGAATGAAACCTACCTGTTCTAAGCGATTAAGTTTATAAAAAAAATCAAATTAAAAGTTCAATGTGATCGAGAATTATTCTTAGGAATTCTAAACTGTACTCCAAAAGTAGTTTTTATTAGTATCTAATTTAGAGGAATTTTACCATTTCATTAGTTAATTTAAATTAAAATGATCACAACCCATCTCTACCTGAGTTATTATATTAAATTCAATCAAATCATATGTCCCTGTTTCTTGCACTTGGTTGGGTGGGTTGGCTTCCCCTCACCCCCTTGATCATGAGAGTGAGAGTGAGAGTGAGAGGGTGATTGACAATGTTAGGTTGATAAAATAAACAGAATTAAATTTCTATTCACTATTTATTTTATTTACACATGAGTGTTTTTAGTGTATAATAAAAATATATATTTCAACTTAAAATCTCATATAAATTATTCAAACATCATCTATCATTATAAGTCAACTCTAATAAATTACGTATGAGTTTAAATATAAATAAAATAGTAATACATTATAAAATGGAGTAATAGGGAATAAAAAAGAAGGGTCATCATATACGATGCCTTAAGGGTACTAGTTAAGATTATTAGAAGTAGAAAAATAATCATAAGAGCATATTGTTCCGTCTCTCGGAAATACAAAAAACTACACATCCCAATATCTTTTTACTATATTTTGATTCTTAAATAGTACTCTTTAGACACTAAATATTATTTATCAAAAAAGAAATCACCATATATTTTAAAAAATATATAAATAAAGTCCGATAAAATTGATAAACAGCTAAATTTTTAAATAAGTCAATAAAAGATTTGAATTATGATCATACGTACAAAATAAAATACTTTATTAAAAGAAGTGGTAACTACTTTACTTATCTCTTTATCTCAAAGTGATTAACCTCAGGTGGGAGATACTTAATGCAAAAAAAAACACAAATAAATTATAAGAAGGGAATATTTAAAACTTTTTACTTAATTATTTATTATGTTAGTTATTTTAATTTTAAATATGGTGATACTCTGTCATTCTAGGAGTAATAAATATAGGAAGTGGAGTCACATGTTAAAGTGTCGTGTTCATGGGCATACTGAAGTCCAAGGCCTAGTCCAATCCAATATAGTAAGAAAAATAATGAGAAAAAGTCAAAGTGAAAAGACCAAAAGGCCATTCTGAGTTGGTCCCACCACCATATATAAGTGGGACATGGGGACTTATACTCCAATTCCCATCACAAAAATTAGACCCACCAAACAGCCAGCTTTAATCATGTTTGATGCAGCTGCACCACAAACTACCAGTACGGAACCCTCACAAAAAGAATTCAAATATATTATCTCTAAATTATATCATCGTTTATATCTTATAAATAGAATATTGTTATATTATTAAAAAAATTTATTAAAAAATTCAATTTTAAAATTAAAATAAATATTTTTAATGACGTATTGATATCTTATTTATAAAAACATAATTTAAAGACACTAAATTATAATCTCATAAAAAGAACCAGGTTCTTATTTCGCATCAAAAGAAACTTTACACAATTTTTTTTTTAATTTCACTATATACTATAGTCATAGTATATAGTATAAATGCTTGAGTCCCTTAAATATACTTATGAGAAAATTGAATCTTAGTTGTTGGAATAAAAAATACTACTACTATTTTATTGGGAGATATTGTATTGATTTTAATGATTTTTCTTGATAAAATGAGTACTCTGGTTCTTTAATTTATATATTATTTATTAAGTTTTAATTTAATTTATTTTTTTAAGTTTATTTTGGTCTTTTAATTTATATTTATTTCATTTTTATTAAATAGTTAAAAAGAATGTTCAAAATAATTGTTTGAAATGAGAAAGATGGAGATAAAACTAAATTAATATTATTTTGAGTATTTTTGCTAACCATTTGAATAAAAACATTTAGTAAAAATAGCTATATATACTCAAATAAAGAAAGATAGAGAACTAAAATAAAGTAAAAAATAAAGTCAAGTGACCAAACTGAAACTTAAGAAAAAGTTAAGGAACTAAAACAATAATTTAACAACAAAAATATTACGAGTGAAGTAGCACTTAAATTCCTAACCGTGAATATTTGGGTTAGTGGTGATAAAATTGATTGAGCATAATTAATTATGAGATTAATTAATTTATATTTGAAAACTATAATTAAAAAATTAATTCTAAGAGATAATGATGTTTGGATATTCTTGTTAAAATTTAGATTTTGTAATGTAAACGAAATGCATAATTGATTATAGAGAAGTAGAAGCAACAAAAAATTGTTTCTCACAAAACTTGTGTTTTCTATCTATAATCAATTATAACTCATAGTTGTCAAATATTTTTTTTTTATCAAAATCAATTATTCCCCAGAAAAAATCATAGTTCAGTGATGACAAGAGTCAATCCAAACGTGTTATCAATCATTGTGATTTTTTATAAATTGGTTGAGTAGCTTTGAACAAAACTTTCTTTGTTTATCAAAAAACATAAAAAGAATGAAAGGGCAATTTAAATTGACTTTTGAAAGCTTGTTTACATTATCTTATGAAGTTTTTGGAGGTGCAAATAAGTCATTGATATTATGTTATGTGATCCAGTTTAGTTCCTACTATTAATTTATATAATTAAAATCTTTAAGATATTGGACTTAATTAAACTTTTTCAAAAAACTAAAGGATTAAAGTAAATTTTTAATAATAAACATAATGTATTTAAATTCTTTTTAAAATTTTAGAGACGAACATAAATTAAAATTAAAAATGTTGATTATAAACTAACAAATATAATAACATAGATAAACCAATTTTAAAAATTTAAATAATTAAAGCATATCACGAAAAATCTTTAAAATCAATATAAACTTTATTGGAAAAATCGAAAGATCTTTTTTTTTTTTTTAACAATAATATTTCACGTAGTCTACGACTAAAATTATTCACACCATACGTATTCTTAATCTTGCCACACATAGCACATGTCTGAATTATAGTCCCTAGACACATCTGAATTATAATTTCCTATTGAGTTTTGTTGAATTATGATGTTGTGTTTTTTCACAGAGTGAATTCTAGTTCTCGTGCAAAATCGAAGTCTAATCCCTAAATGAAATAAATGTGTAGTACTAGTATATTTAAGAAAAATGTTATTTAGTGTCTTAAGGTACTGTTTAAGAAGTTAAATAAAGTAAAACAATATTGAAAAATAAATAAATTGTATTTCTAAAGGACAGAATGATGTGCACTTATAAAAACATTGTTTATTAAGGTACTGTTTGGTCTAGCTTATTTTTTTCTTAAAAGCCACTTTTAAGCTAAAGCTACAAATATGAGGCTTAAAATAAGTCGTAAGTTGTTTGGCAATTTTATTTTTTTTAAAAAAAAAATTAGCCGACGGCGGAGGGTGGTCGTGAACGGTGGTGGGTGGCGATTCAGCCTTGGTTATGGTGGTTGGTGGATATTTAATGAAAATAAGAGTTTCGAAAATAAACAAAAACTCCTATGTATAGCTTATTTTAAAGGTTTTTTTTCTCTCTTTTCTTCATTAAAAAAATTCACTTAAAATTTTAAGAGCTTATTAATATTTCTGATTGGCCCGACTTTTACTTATAAGTAAAAGATAATCTCAAAATAAGCCGGGTCAAACGGTGCCTAAGATTATATTTTAAAAAAGTGTTTCTTTTAACCTGTGCAACATTGCGCATATTAAGCACCTTAAAGAAAAAACTTTTCATAGAAAAAAGACAAAAAGTAATTGAGTTTGGTATTTAACATGCATTTATTACTTATATTTTCTTCTATTTTAAGATTCTTATCCCATGTAATAGTTGCACAGATTAAAAAACCTTTAAAAATATGGATCTTCCTAAATAATGTCATAAGAATACTTGTTAAGATCACTTGATTAAGAAAATTAATTATAAGCGTATAACATTTCGTGTCTCAAAAATATAAAAAGCTACAACTTCCAACATTTTTTTACTATATTTAGTTTCCTAAAAAGTGCCCAAAGATCACTAATTAAAATTTTCCTAAAAAGATATATAATGATCATATAATAACAAAAGTAATTCTTAATCCTCCTAATTTATAATCCTAAAAATTTTCCTACTAACTCATTAAATAATACTTTCAATACTTTTTATAATTTCAAAATTAAAAATATATTTAATTATATGTCTTATATAATAATAAATAAATAAATAAAATAATTTTTAAGAGACTTTAACATAACTAAAGTAACAATCAAAGTCTACACACCACAAGTGCACAACATCCCCTTTAACTGCCTTCCACGGATCCCGATAATGCTTCTCACCCGTACGGCCGCCAAAAATAGGTACTTCAGCATTGTGAAGCAAGTTTTACAAGATGCTACTCCACGGAGTATAATATATGCTTTAATTTTCTTTTCAGTTTGGATTCCTGATTGAGTGATTATTCATTCCATGAAACAGTTTATTTTATACAGATAAAATAATGTTTATTTTATTATTTTAATTTAAAAAATTTAATAGACGTACATCACATTAATAATCTTACACAGAACCATTAAAAAATCGTATGAACAGAACCCTCAATTAATTAATTTCTTAACTGAAGAAAAAAATATACGGTACGGTGTAAGGGTACGGTGAAAGCTAGGTAAAATAATTTCATGATTATAGGAATTAGTTTTTAACATATTTAAATTATAGAAACTAAAAAAAAAATTAAATCCTCCTACAAATTCTTCTATCCACATAATTTTAACAAGTATTTTTTCTCTTTCACTAAGTATTTATCTTTTGAAAGTTAAATGACATTTATCAAAATTAAATAAATAAATAAATTTAATAAAATGATTTAATATTACTCAAACTCAAAATCAAACTTTGAAACTACCAATATCGTCATAGCGGAAATTAATAAAAGTTACAAGAATTAAAATTCTATTTAAATCATTTATATATTTATATGAAGTTTTTCCTTGTTATTCCGTTTGTTTAAATTAAATAGATAACAATATTTATAAGAAAATTTAGTAGAAGGATTTAATATTACTTAAACTCAAAATCAAACTTTAAAATTACAAATATCATAACGGAAATTAGTAAAAATTACAGGAATATAATTAAAATTCTATTTAAATCATTTATATATTTATATGAAGTTTTTCCTTGTTATTTCGTTTGTTTTTTATTTTTAATTTTCTCTCCAATCAAACATAATGTCTTGAGTATAAAAAAAAAAAAAAAAAGTCTTAAAGAGTCGTGAAAATTACTGGTCATTATGTGTAGGAGCGCTGGAGTGTTTTCTTTCTGTTCTTTTTTTTTGGTACACCAACTGTTTTTCTATCATGCTAGTTTTATATGGCTCAATAAAAATAAGAAATTATTTAATAAAAGTTACCGTCCCTGACCAAAAAATATATAAGTTACCATATGTTGTAGCATGAATTACTTAGAAGGTGTGTGAGTAATCAAAACTTGTAAAAGGTCTTGTAACTTGGAGATAATGAAAAACGACATTTTTTTTTTTAAAAAAAGAGAGTATATATATTATCTGGTGTACAGTAGGAGATAGGGTTCTAAAGAGGACAGAATTTATCTTGCTAAATTAATATTTTATTACAGCAAAAAGTCTTCTTTTAAAAATGATTCACAAATATTATACTCTATTTCCATTTTATAAATTCAGAAAGACCAATTACTCCTTCGATCATCGTACTCTATTACATAAATGTGGTCATAATTTAAAGACCAGATTTAAATCCTATATATAAACACCATAAACACAAATAACATACTTACAAAAGAAGTGCTATCAAGTATCAACATTAACTTTTAAATATTTCTAATTTCACCCTTATTTACGAATAAGAATATTTTAGCTTGTGTGCATCAATAAAATGAAAATTCAGTCACATCAGTATCAAATTTCCCAGAGTGCGAATGTTACACCGTAGGTCCGCAGCATTGGCCAACAATGCAGGGATAGTATATGCTATTCTCCATTAACATATTTAATTAATTCACATGGAATACACTTAAGTATTCCTAATTACCCTTGCAACCCAAAATAACTAACCTAAATACCAAAAAGAACAAAAGAAAAAAAAAATTACATATTCCACATAACCTGTCAATAGGTTGAGCAAAAGATTATACATATATATATTATTTATAGTATGGAAAACTTTTTACTATATCAATGACATGACCTCAAAAAAAAAAAAACCAAAAATAATAATAATAATATAATAATAATATTAATAATAGACAAAAGGCAAAAACTGTGTGGGATGCCGTGGCAATGGTGGGAACTTTTTTGTGTAGATTCTCTGATAGTACCTCTAAACAGTCGCCGCCATAGCTACCGGCGGCGGAGAAACAGCGGCAATCGGAGACACAATTTCGGCGGGAACATGGCTATCCTCATAGAGAAACTTGTGAAGGATGATTAGGCTCTTGGCGAGGACGCGATCGTGCCACGCGTCGTCAGATCCAGGGTTAAGCAACGCCTCAGTAGCGTCGAGACGATGCGTATTCCGCTTCCACAAGCTATAGAGACGATGAATCTTCTGAATCTGACGATTCGCGAGCGTGCAGTTATTGATCTTGATCCTAGCAATGGCAGCCTCGAGAAGCCTCTTCTTGGTTCTCTCATCGGCGGAATTCGCCTCTGCTCTCAAGAAATCGTCGAATTCAGGAACTCCAATCGCTCTTCGAATCCCTTTCGTGTAATCGGCGTTAGGATCGAAGAATTCGCGAACTTCGTCCACTTGCCCCGCCGCGATCATGCGATCTACACGTGCCTGAAGGGAAGAATGAAGCACCGGAAGAGAAACATCCACCCACAGAAAGCAACACTCGTACCTTAACCTAAACTCAGGGTAATGGTTCACGAGCGCGTCAATGTACGAATTGGACCCTCCCGCTATTATAGGTAACCTTTCTCTTTTCACAATCGAATCGATGGCGGAAGAAGCGTGATAACAGAAATCGTTTGCAGTGAAATTCAAATTTGGATCGATTGTTCCTAGCAAGTGATGTGGAATTCCGAAAGTTTCTTCTTCTGTGACTTTATTGGTTGTGATGTCGAGTCCTTTGTAAACTTGAATTTTGTCTGAGTTAACGATTTCTGCTGGTTGGAAGTGTTTGGCAACGTCTATGGCTAACTTCGTTTTTCCGGTGCCGGTGGCCCCCATTATTACTATTACTTTATCCTTTCGATGGTGAAACAGAGACTCCATGTTAAGGCCATTTTGGTAATTTACTAGGGGCAACTCTTGATGATGAAGCTTGCAGGCTGAGGAGGCTGATACTGAGATAATCATTTTTGTTTTTTAACTGTCCCTGCCAAGTTGACCACACATTTTTTAATTACTTGGATAAATAAATAAATAAATATTATCACTAGCACTATAACAATAACAAAACATCATTAAGTTGTAAACAATTTGTTATGGAAAGATATTTGGTAAAAACTATTATTAATCAGTTCAAATCAATCAGTGAAGCTAAGGGATAAGTACTTGTGTCATAAAAAAAAAAAAAGATGGGATAAGTGCAAGAGGGGCGAGTGAAATTTTCGTTTTGTGACTGTAACACCATTTGAAAACGAAGGGTTTCAAATAAATCATATTTGTGTTTTTTACTTTTTAAATTTATTATGACACCCAATTACAAAGGGAAACAAGGAGAATCTAGTAATTAATCAAGGGAGCTTTGTTTGCAAGCAAGAGTATATGTAGGACTATAGTTGAGAAACAGAGAATGTAAAACAGGGGATATGCAAGATGAAAATTGTTTACAGTAGGCCACATATTAAGTTACATGGACCACCAATATATATGCATAAACATGTGCGTACCGTCAGGGTTAAAGACGCGGCAATTAGCAGAATTATCAAGTGGGGTTTGGAGTAGTTTGGTCAAGGAAGAAGATGAATTTGTATTGAATAGGCGTAATAGAAGATTTTGTGTGAAGTGAAGGAACCGATCGAAGTTGAATAGAAGGTGTTGGTTTTGGGGATGGAAGGAAGGATATGTGAGTAATCCGTTCCGTTGATTTTCTGGAGTGGCAAAGGAACCTCACACTGCTATTTATACGAAACGAAGAGTTCTTCTACTGCTAAATTGTAAGGCCCACTTCAGCCATGACATGAAAAAAAAATAAAAAAAAACGATGAAAGTTTTCCAAATTCCCCTTACTGACCTTAGGAATTTTAGAAATTCAAGTAATAATTAAATGAGATAATGAGTTACTAATTGTCCACGTAAGAAGTACTACTGTACTACTTATTAGATTAATCAGCAGCTTGGTGAATTCATATTAGTCGAAAAACGGACATGAATTTTTTTTAGTTTACTATTATCATTATTTATAATTTATAATATCTCCCACTCCCACCCTTTTTGTAGGCCCTATTAGGAGTTATTTAAAGACTCCACTTGGGGCTAAGCCCCTCCATAATATCCAAAAAAAAAAAAAAAGACTCCACTATATTACAAACGCTCCCCATAGGAGTTTTAGATAGTGTTTGATATATAGTTAAACAGAAGAGAACTGAATGAAATATATATAACGAAATGAAATTGATATAATACTCCCTCCATCCCGGAAATATAAGATTTTTTAGAAAGCCTTTACTTATCTTATTTTATAGGACAAATTAAAAATTTTTATGCACATTTAATTTTTTTTACCATTATATCCTTGCTACTCAACTAATTTTGATGAAAATTAATTAAGAAATAGTAAGATGATAGAAAGATATTAAAAGGGTAAATTTAGAAACTAATACTTTTTGTTAGACAAATTTAATATATTTAACTAAATTAATTATTTTTCTTAATTCTCGCAATATTGATCTACGGGTCTTATATTATTTAGACGGAGGAAGTATTATATAATGTGTATTGCATATAGAACACTTTTTTTTTTATTACAGATAATCAGATATAACTATACTTTAGTATTTGGTTCAACTTGGAAAAATAATTAAAATGGAAGGAAACAATTTTTCAAAAAGTTTTTTTATAAGCATTATTATATAGTAATTTAAAATTTTAATTGAATATTTTATATTTATATTTTATGAAGATATTTTTAATTAACGAATACAAATTTTCTTAAAAAATTATAATTATTAAATATAATTTATGTTAAATATACTTTTATTATTGAATTAAAAATTTATAAAAACAAAGTTTAAATTGTTTTGATGAAGTTAAAATGGGAAGTGATATTGCTTGTCACTCCTAAATTTGATATTGTCACTCCAAAATTATGAAAAAGAGCTCATGAATGAGTGTTATAAGAGTGGCAATATCATTTTCCAAGAGAATTACAATATTTTGTACATATGGAATATTATTTTACCATTGACGATGATGATAAATCTCTAAAACAATAAGAATTAGTGAAGTCAATTTGTTCCATTCATTTAATTTTATTATCTTGTTGTATGATTTTAAAAAATGGTTGCACTTTTTTAGTTCGTAGTATTATTTATTATTTGTTAGTAGTATTATTAATTAGGCTAAATGCATCTTTTGATCCTGTATTTTTTATATGTATTTTATTTCGGTTCTATATATTTTTCTAGTTACATTTTGGTCATATATCTTTTATAAACGTTTCATTCTGGTCCAATATATCAACCCCATCACACTCATTAACAGAATTGACCTAAAAAGAATAGAGTGAAATTATGTCATTTATCTCCAAACCCAAAAAAACTATAACATACATGTTAACCCTAATAAGAACAGAGTCAAAATAACTTGTAACGAGATGACAGAATTGACGGATAAGACCAAAGTGAAACCTTTATAAGAGATACAGAACCAAAATATAACCCAAAAAATATATAACCAAAATAAAATGCGCATAATAAATACATAATCAAAAAATGCATTTGTCCTACTAATTATGATCTGCGGTACGGTAAATCTAATTTATGCATGTGTTGCCCCTTTTCTTTTTCATTTTTTTTTGGTAAAATTTTTTATTTTGTTTATATATTAGTTTTATTTTTTAAAAAATAACTACAATATTGATAGAAAAGGAATACCATAGTGTATTGTATAATCCTACATTCGATCCTTTTCATAGTACCGCTTAACTAATTTATATGAATTTAAAAAATACTTAAATTTTTTAAAGTAATTAAATATGTCTAAAATTTATTTTAAATTTTTAAAATTATCTTCTAAATTATTACACTCATTAAAATATCATATTTTCTTATTTTTGTTTAAAAATAATTAATAATGCAAACATTTAAAAAATATCTTATAAAAGAATTAAGAGAATTTCTCTCAAGACTCCTATAAAAAGGACTCGGAGTAGTACAATTTACATAATTTAAATAATAATAATAATAATAATAATAATAATAATAATAATAAGCTAAATTGATATTTTTTTCCTTTAACTTTTTTTTTTCAATTTCGTCCTCTAACTAAAAACTTTTAAAATCATTCTCTGACTTCTCGTGTTGTTTCAATTTCGTTATTTTTTTTGTTAACTCTGTTAAATAACTGACAGGAAGTTATGAAAATGCGAACAAAACAACGTCGTTTTTGTGTAAATCCTATCTCAAAACGATGTCATTTTGAATATTTGCGTTAGTCATTGAATGGAGCTAATAAAAAATAACGAAATTAAAACAAAACAAAAAATAAAAAAACTAATTTGAGACTTTTATTAATTAGAACACAAAATCAAAAATAAAAACAATTCATAAAACAATTTATTTTGGTAAACCAAGTAAATATATTATAAATATAAAAATATTAATTTTGCCTAATAATAAAATGCATTTCAAACAACATTAGTACGTACTAGTATATAGCAAGAAATTAAATGGAATCTCTTAATTAACTGGATCCCACAATCAAAATAATATTCTAACACACTTTTGAAATTTATTAAAAGTCATGAATCTACTTAAATTGCGACTTCTCATGTGTATACAATAGTTATTTTTCCGCGATATTATTTGGTGATCTGTACATTACTTTTTGTGTTCGGTTGTATTTAGTTGATTAATGACTCGACAATTTATTCTTGTTGACTCTAAGTAAGGAATTTTTCTATTTTATTTATTTATTTATTATCAGCCAAATACATACACCATACATTATATTACTCATAAATTTACTCTACTGCAGATTGAATCCCAATAAGCTCTAAAAACTCCTTCTTATGTCATTTAAATTATAAGTTCTCGGCTTCTATTTTATTTATTTACTTTAAAAAAGTTTTAACTTTCTATTAAATAATTTATTTTTTATTTATTTTTCACTTTGATTTAGCTTAATGCAAAAATTATATTTCTAGTTCTTTACTTTCATTTGGACAATTAAATATTGACGTCACTAACAGAGTATTATATCATTCTTGTATTTTTTTTATTCTAATTAATTTTTATAAAATTTAGGTATTTTATTTTAGTATCTAAATCATTTTTTCTAAAAGCAAAAAAATATAAATAATATGACAGACTAACATAGTGTTCTATTAGCAAAAAGTTTAAGTAAAAAACAAAAATAACCAATTTTACTGAGATTGAAACACTTATCTGTTTAAATCTTTAAAAGAGATCAAAATAGACTGATGGAGTAGAGTTATTGCTTATTTTCCAAATGAAAAATTTCTTGACATAAATCATTTTTTGAGTTCTGGTTTAATATTTTCAAAAGTTTGTCTAGATATACATGATTTAAAAGAATATTAATGGCCAAAACAAATACTCCTACTAGATAGTTATGAGCTAAAGTTTTAGATAGATTAAATATGAATATTAGGATATTGTTAAACAATGTTTTAAAAGTATTTAATTATTAAGATTAATAAAATAAAAAAATAATTTTATATTATTTTATCTCTCGAAAATATAAAAGATGATATTTTTTAATAATGTTTTACTACATTTGACTACTTAAAATGTGCCATAAAAACACCAAATAATAGCATGTCTTAATATTAAATATAATATAGACACAAAAAGTATAATATTAAATGTTTTCAGAAAAAAATTATTTATTGACAGTTTTTAAACATGTGCCCATAGACGTACAATAAAAAATTAATATGAAAATTTTTATTTAAAAATATAATCTATTTCCTATAATTTTAAAGCAATAATTAATATTTATTTTTTATGAGATTTTAAAGTATTTATTTAAGTATATTTAATATGTTTTATATTCTTTTTATATTTTCTTATTGTGGCTATAAACACACATTAAAAAAACTGTTTTATTTATTCATGTGATGTATACATAAAAAATAATATATAATCACACTTATATTATTATTATTATTATTTATTCCATTTTTTATCATCTATTTCTTATATCTCATGTGTTTATTTTAGTTTGGTCCTATAACATTTTTTGGTTTCAATTTGATCTTGTAAGTGTTATAAACATTTCAATTTAGTCATTTATGTCAGTTCAATTACTGACATTAACGGATTTGTTATTAAAATCATTGAAGCCAATTAATTTTCAAATGAACCGCACATATTCTTTTAAAACAACAACTCATATTGAATTTGAAAAAATATTTTTGGAAAAAAAATAAAAATTGTTTCAAATCTTCTTCTTCTCTCAAGTACACGATATCAATAAAAATAAATAAATAAGTAAACAAAAGATATAACAAAAAGATAGAGGGAAAAACTTGTATAACGTCAAATAATATGTGGTAAATGGGCAAAACAATGAAATAAAATAATTATAGTGTTAATAATCTTAATTAACAATAGCGTAAAATTTATATTTTTGAAGTTTGAACCCGAAGCTAACAAAGAAAAGAAACTAAAACAATAAAAAAAAAACATATATAAATATTAAAATATCTATCGGGTCGGACCGAGTGACCTGAGCACCAGCCCGAACCTGTCCCTTTTCCTCACTCGGTCAGAATTTAAGAGACGAGTTAGCATCTTTTGTCTTAAATTGAACGAGCTGGATCAAGCCACCGGATCGGACCAGGTCTTATACACTCCTAATCATTACTAACAAAGTTTTTTTATATGTATAACTAAAATTCAAAGCTTTGTCAACTACTCCCTCCGGTCCTATTTATAAGACACCATTTATAATGTTTTCATGGTCCTTTTTATAAGATATTTTGTAGTTTCCATGATGCATTTATTGTTTCTTTTCTTTTTTAACCCTCATTAAATGCATCAACTATTTTAACTCCTTAATTGTACTCCCTCCGTCCCATATTAAGTGTCGTTTTAAAGAAAAAAATTTGTCTCACTTTATTTGTCATTTTATAGTTTCAATGAAGCATTAATTATGTTTTACCAAATATATCCTTGAGTAGTTGAATCTTAAATAAATATTTTGAGAGATGTAATTCACTAATTAATAAGAGTGATAAGGGGTATAATAGGGAGTTGGACAATTATTTGTGTAAAAACAAGAAAATTAATGACATTTCTTAAACTGTGTGTAACAACCTTAAACAATACTTAAAATGAGACGGAGGGAGTAATTGGCTAACACATTTCATATACTTTTTGAGAAAATCAATAAAGTTAACTAAATTTAACTACTTTTGAGGACGTCTTATAAATAAGACCTGAAGAAGTATATGTCAATTGTATAAAATTTTATTGAATATTAAGTTATTGATAGAAAATTTAGATAGAAAAGGCACGTGTGTTTGGAGGTTGTAACCTCGTACTGTCGCACAGGTAAATGATGAGAGCAATAAAATTTTGCTTGTTCAAATCTATAAGCTGTGCCTTTTGAGGACGCCTTTAAATTTTCCTTCTTCTAATCTCTTTTTTTTTTCCTTTTAGATTTGACGTGCTTATGATTGAATTACCGGATCCACACATATATCTATCACTCTTATCAGTTTTTGTGAGTGTGACAAGCTCAGCTCAGGCTCATTTCATTCTTCCAGTTAATTCCAATGGCATTAAGTTTTTAATATAATACTAATAATGTCGCCAAACACTCAATTCTCTACAAAGCTGCCTGCAAAACATTAAAATCTATATCAAAAAAATATTTGTAGTCACGTTTTTTTTTATTCACTCTATACTCATCATTATTTATGTTAAAATATTTAGTTACATATATAAAAATTTTGTTTAATTTTTATTTTTATGTTGGAATCACATATTTCTACTTGTGTAACCATCAAATCCGAAAAAACATTGTAACAAAAAATTAACTAATATAATTACTTTTTCAGCGGACGTAACAAATGAGTATGAATACAAAACATCTTGAATACAAAACATCTTGAATTCAAAAATCAGGACTCTATCTCTAATTCTATATAATTATAATTGTTTAAAAAATAAGTGATTAAATTACTAAAGGACACATATTTATCAAATCAATTTTTTATGATGATGTCTATTATCACTTTATTTTTACTTCAAATAAATTATTTCAATAATATTTATTTTTTATTATTTAAATTTTATTGATTAAAAAGAATATTTTTAATTAAAAAATAGTGTCAATAAACAAAAATTAAAGTAGCAATAGACTTTTTTTTTATAGTATAAAAGACATTAATGTCATCATACTTTAATATTACGTATTTAATATTTTTATTCTCAAAAGTTATTGTCTAATAAAAAATTATACTATTATATTAATTTGATTCCAAGTCTAAAGTTCTTTTTTCTCTCTTAATCACATCAATATTTATTGATTTTAATGATAGATATTTTTTTATAGATTTTTTGTTTTCTTGTATAATAATTTTTTTTATTTCATATTTTATATTATAAGACTCTTTTAAAATATCTATAGTATTATATAATATAAGACTCTATATAATTTTTTAAGTGTATTTATTATCTATTATTTTTTCTATTTTACCCCTTAATAGTTAATGAGCTTTTTCAAATTGATAATTAAATGAAACTAATATAATAATAAAAGATAATGAAGATAATATTTGATTGATTTTATAAATTTATTAAAAGTTAACAATTAATTTGTTTCAGATTTTCCTAATAAGCATAATCTATATATCTATATATTTGGTAATGTGGTTGGCCCGGATGATGTGTACTTAGGCTCAGCGGCTACAAGGTCCTGAATTCGAGTTTCATCTCGTAAAATTTAATCCTTGTTGGTAAGCGATCTGTAAATTCCACTATAAATCCTCATTAATATTGATGATATATCCCAACTTTAAATAGAGTAGACCTACTCCTTAACTAAACTTTTTTCTTAAAAAAAAATATATCTATATACTTGCATAAAGATAAAGATAAAAATGTAGTTACTACTATTTATTGAATTAGATAACTAAAATAGACTTTATTGATGAAAGAATTGTTCATCTAACACTGTTTTTTTCCCTTAGCTATACTAGCTATATTTTGCTAGCATTGAATGCTCTCATATTTTTTTCTTTTTATTTTTAAACACACTATTTATATTTTTTAATATAATTTTCAACAGCCAATCAAATCAATATTTTTTTTCACTCTAACAATTGGATTACTAAAACAGACTTTGTAGATACAAGAATTATTCATCTAACTAATAATGTTATGATAAATACTTTTATCTTCTTTTTTTTTTTTCAAAAACACTTTATTTTTTAATATTTTTTCATCATTCAATCAAATCAATTTTTTTTTTCACTTTATTACAATATGAAAAATGAAAATGATAATGACCAATCAGTTCATATATGCTTTATAGTTTATAGGTTGAATGATTATAACTCTATAGGGTCTATATCTATTATCATATTTTCTTTAAAAAATGGAATTGCAATGTTTTATTTTATTATTTAATTTTATTGTTAATTGTACTTCTCAGATATCTATCGATCCATTGTATACGATTTGAAAAGTAATTATTTCGTCGAAAAAATTATTTTGTTTATAACTATTCAAGTAGCATTACATTTACCAAAAAACTGGTAGATGTAGCATAATTACATTCATTAGATTAGAATATTAGATATTAGACAAATATACTAATCAAGTTTTAAAGTATGTTTAGTTTGTAATTTGTTACTATTCATAAAATTGTTCAATGAGTGAGTGTGTGTTTGATTTAGTGTTAATAGAATTGATTTTGGATTAACGTGATTTTATAGAATTGATTTCATGTAAAATTTATTTTAAAGTAACGTGATTTATGTTTGGAGATTTTTTTTATCAAAAACAAGTTTAGAGTAAAAATACAGTGTAAATTTTTCAACCACACGTGAAAGAAGTTTTACATTTTGGCAACCCAAAATCAATTTTAACTTTTTCTTAACACAAAAATAAACCGCTGATTTATCAATCAGACTCTTCAAAATCAATTCTACTCCAACCCAACATTTTTCCAAACATGCAATGAATAGTTATTTTGTTCAATTGAAAAAAAAAATCCAACTTAAATTTTGCCAAATATGTTTGTTTTTGACAAAGTTCAATTTTCTGATGACAATTAATACCATAATTTTTTGTAATGTCGTCCAGATTGTTCAACTTATACGAAGATTCGACCTCAAAGCCAAATTTTCTCATTTTAAATTTTATAGAAACATGAATTGCTCAATTAAAATTATGTTGATCAAATTATACAACTAACAAACTATGATGATTAAAAATACAATTAAATCTATATTTAAATTTTGCTCAGCGAAAATGATTCATCATTTTTACACAAAACATATAATAACTATATTAAATATGGTTAGTAAATAATTCTATACTAACAATATTGCTTATTTAGTCACTAAACTTTTTATCAATGATGGCTAATTTAACAAAAGTAAAAAAAATAACAAATGACATTTTTTTAATGTAATAATCTAATTATTATAACTGTGTGATGAATTTTGTTGGAATTAGGTAATTGTTTAACTGTATATACTTTTTGTAGATATATATACGACTTGTTATATAGCAAGTTGCACAAAAACTCCTTTTCCTTCTCAATGGAGCACTTTGCTTTTTAAGCCTAAGGACATAATTCCATCTAATTGTATATTAATTCTCTTAATTAAATTAGAATAAAAAAGCAATAAGCTAGCACTAACTATTGTCCCACATCTATTTAATTTCTTTGTACATTTCTCAGCAACTAATTAATCTCCATTACTTAGTTAGCTTTAAAATTCAGGAAATTAAAAAGAAATCCACATCATTTTGTAAAATCACTTGTCTAAACCGTTGATAATCAAAAGGAAATTAAGCACTCAAACGAATTGGTCATGTCATGAGAAACCATTCTGACAATGATTAGGAGAGAGATTAATTTACATTATCTGCAGGTACCAACTTGTAATAAACTTTGTGCAATATTTTCTTGTCAAGCATATGAATTGTCAAACTCAAGTAAGAATTGAGTTGAAAGAAAGAGTATCTTACGTACATTAAAGAGTAATATAGATAGATAATTTCAAAAAAGTAAAATAATAATATTGTAGCCATAATCTTTCGTAATTGATCTTATATATAATTATAAATATTTTTTGTTCAACTAAAATAATTAACAAACTTAAAAGTGTATATTGTCTTATATCTATCACCGCATATATGCGGGGTTTACAGTGACCTAGAATTGATAAAAGTAAGAAGTATTTATTGCATTTAAAATTCTAGTTGCTAGAAGCACTCATTCTAGTGTCAATTGAGAAGGGATATTATATTTTACTAAACGTACACAATCATTTGGTTTTGTCTAATTTTGTTTATTTCAATTAATGTTTGTATAAATATCTACGGTTCCCCACAAATAGAATTAATAAAATTAATAAAACATGGACCCCTTTTTAAATTATACCCTACAAATATAATTTCTCATTGAATGTTATTGATACAAATAGAAATTTCTTATGTTTTATGATTATGTCACATGATAAATTTTGATATCTCTTGAGATTTTTGAGTCGAATTGTGTTTAGCATTAGAATTTATGTTTGGAAAATGATTGTGTTTTTTAATGCGGTAGAAAATCATCGATGCCTGTCAGATTTATTCCTACTTGGCAACATGACAGTTTTATTGGATGGAATTATTTGTCATCTCATTTTTCTAGGACTTTGGTTTTGAGAACAATGTAATGTCTACGTGTCTTTTCTTTTTCTAACTTTTGTTCTTTGTTATTTTATTTTCGATTTCAACTTTGTTTTGATTTTTTACGATGTCAATATATTAGTTTATTTTTATTAATAAAATATTTCTAATTCTTTAAAAAAAAGTTTTTAGGTGAGCACCTATAAAGGTTTTATTCAAACAATTACCAAATATTAATCCATTTAGAGCGAATTAATCTCTAATATACTTTAGAAATTCAACTACTCTCTGTCTTATTATATAAGACCCTCTAAAATATTTTTATTTGTCTTATTTTATAAGACTATTTATAAATTTATGTGCACATTTAGTTTTTCTTTACCAATATGCCCTTACTACGTACGCAACCACTTTTGAATAATTTAAAACATAATAAATATAAGAAGTCGACGATAGAACATTTCTCTCTCTAATATAATTAGTCAATATGTGGAACTATGTTTCAACAATCACTTAATCATACTTTGATGTTTTCAACAACTTGAAAGGTTAATTTGGAAATTGATAGAATTTGTTAGACAAATTTAATACATAAAACTAAATTAATCAAATTTCTTAATTCTCGCAGAATCAGTTGAAAGGGTCCTATATATTGGAACGGAGAGAGTGAAATTTGTTACTTTGTAATTTTAATTTGCATTAAAGAGCTCACCAAAAAAAAATCATACTTCTAGCTATTTTAAGTGTTGAAAAATAGAGGAAGTCTGATCTCACTTGGGCAATAAATGTATAAATGAACCTAAATGGGTTTGACCTAGTGGAAGCGTGTTAGGTCTGTAAGGTAAGAGAATGTGTATGGAGATACTTCACAATACAAGGAGGTCCATTGTTCGAATCCTTGCAAAATGTATTTCTTTAATTTGAAGAGTAAGTTTACTCATGTTGTTCTAACCTCCAAAAATGTGAAGTTCTCCTTCCATAGTTTTTCTTATAAAACAATTAATATATAAATAAATGAATGATTTTATGGTGGTCCCCTTGAGTTAGGACCACTGATAATTCTCCTATTCCATCATCCTTAGATTTACTTTTTTTTTTTGTCTTTCCTAATCTAATAGTTATGATTTGGGGACCATAATGGTTCAAGGACCACCTTAAAAACAACTGTGTATAAATATAAGTTGTGGGTTGTGGGTGCATTACATCGCTAGTCCAAATGCCTAAGGCATTTTCAGCAAAATAACACATACACATACATATACACATTTATTATCACCAGTTTGTTCAAACTTAAAAATAGGTAATTTTAAAGATAAGTAAAGAAGTGATTATTTTTTTAATTAATTATTATAAAAATTAGAAGTTATTCATATTTGATTACAACAAGGATAATCACTTGTTTAATCTTCTGTTTTCTAGTACAGTTGATTATTTTGAGAAATAGTAACTTCTCAAAATAAGTAGAAATTTGATTATTTTCTGTTTATGATTATTTTTTAAAGCACAAATAAATACATTGATAACTTGTAAAATTAATTTTTTTTTGAAAATAAATACTTATTTTTAAAAATAAGTCAAACAAATGGGATCTATATCTCATGTTACACTCTTTAAGACTTTAATAACATAAAGATACTTGGACACAACTTAAGTATAGTAGTGTAGCAAAATGCATGATTTGGACACAACTTATATTGGGTCTTTTAAGCATCAATGTTATTTGAATTATAACTCTTATAGAAAAAAATTATTAAAAGAGAAAAACTTATTTTGATTGTTCACTGCAACATAATTGAATTTTAATAACATGATTTTATACAACATTTATATAAAATACTACAAATACAAAAATACAATATTTTTTAGGCTTAAATATGTTTTTAGTCCCTGAAATATTGGATTTCGTTGGTTTAAGTCCTTGACATTAAGAATTTAAGACTTATATCCCTATAAAATTTAAGACTTATGTCCCTATAAAATTTGAAGTGGTGATTTAAGTCCATTTGATAAAAAATTTTGGGTGACTTGAGTCCCTAAATGACTTAAGTCAACATTTTTCACATTTATTAAGGACTTAAGTCACCAAAAAAAATTAATAAAGACTTAAGTCAATAATTTTTTTTAAGAACTCAAACCAAGTGATCCTCATTTTATAAAAATAAAAATCATATTTAAACCTATTTTTTAATAATTTAGCGATATTTTTTATACGTTACTAATCTTTCAGCACCATAATCTGTATATCACATTTGCCAAATACGTTATAAATATTAGAATACAACATTTTTAACCATTTAACATTATTTTGTTAAATAGTATACGTGAATTAGTTTGGACTCTCACAACTCTAGAATATCTTTTGTGAAAAAAAATAAAAATAAAAATGCAGGATTAGATTTGATTAATGATAAGAGAATAATGAGTGACTCGTGCTAGATGTATAGTTGTAGGCAATTGTGGTTGCTATAATTAATCGAGGTACTACTCATTATTATCCTTATATATAGTAGTACGAATGCAATGATTTATAGTCTTTTCACATCTAGAAAAATAATTAAAGCATTATAGTCATTTCGATCTAACTTTTGATTTATTATAGTTAGGATCACTAATTAATTCAGCGTATCTTCATCTTCATCTAATATAAGAAATGCGGCTTCGAAGTGAAAGGCAATCATGGCCAATTTCATCTATCAAATCTTTTATTAATTAAAATTTTATTTAACTCATGATAACCCCCAAAGGTTTCAACCCGTGCAAAAAAACTACTATTATATTAGTATATTATTATTACTATACCATATAATATATAATATAATAATAATAAGTGAGTTAAAGGAGGGTCATATTCATATGAATTGATTTGATTATTATCATACTTTATTGAAGGGTCATTTCTTGATATATATTTATTAATACTAATTTGAACCCACTTTCTTTTGATTCTTAGCTACCCCACATTAGTTGATCAGTAGTGCATTCTTCCTAGCTAAAACTTTCTATTTTTCCTTTCTTCACATACTTTTTTTTTTTTTCCATCTCGTACCGGTGTGGAGCTATGTGTTGTTGTGGGGGATCGAGCTCCCTCACTGTGAAAAAAATTATTAATATATATATATATAGTTATGTATACTGAAAAAATTCTCATTGATTTAATTTTGACATCAAATTTGCTTTTGTTAATATAAATGTTGTCTAACGAAATAAAACAGATAGCAAATGCATATAATATTTTTTTATTAATGAATAAGTATATAATTATTAACAAATAAATATGTTAGTATAAATGTTTTATATATAATATAAATTTATATACCGTTAGTAAAAAAATTTAATGGCTATATTAACAAATAAATTTATTAGATAAATTTATATTAACAACGAGTAATTTAACGAAAGTAAAAAATAATAATAAATGACAATTCATATACAGTGGTGGGAATGTGGGAGCATATGTGTTTTCTGTACAAGACTGAAATTTATATAATATTGTTTTCATTTTTTTATTTATCAACTTCTTTCACCAAAATAACTTTTAAATTTTCTATAATATCTTTAATTTTTCTGTTTTTTTTACTCCAATCTTAAATATAAACCTCAAAAAAGAGTTATTATTCTTTTTTATAACACTCCCTCCATTTTTTATTATAAGAAAAATTTGAAGATTCTCATATTTTTTATTATAAGAAATTTTAACTAACTTTATCAAATTAAAAAAATACCTAAATTAAAATATCCTTAACATTAATTATAACTTTTTACTACTATTTTTTATAAGCATTAGCTCTTAGACTACTACTCTTATTTTCTAGACAAAGCATTAAAAATTGAGAGAGATTAATTCAACATCAATATTTGGACTTTTATTTCTCTCTTCACTATAATACTATCTCTGATCTAAAATATAAGCACATAGAGTCTTTTTGCTTATTATAAGCATCTGTACAAAACACAAGACAAATTTATTAATGTTTTTTAAATTTATCCATATTTACTAAATTATCTCACTAAATTGGGAGATGGTGGTTTATATTTATCTAAGGGTAAAATTAAAATAGACTAACTATTTTTTCTAAAATTAATACAATAATAATTTTTCTTAAACTATGTGAAAATGCTCTAGGTGCTTACTATACTTTGGACTAGAGATAGTATTAAATAAGGTTAATTTTGAAAATACAATAAACTTTGTATAGAATTAACAATAATTAATTGATTTTAACTTATTCTTTGATAAGTGTAAAATTAAGTTTTTTTATTTATAATAAAAAAACAGATGGAGTAAGCATAAGAAATTAAGACATTTATTAGGATTTTTCTTTTATAACCCTAATTAATGAAAATAGAAAAAATTAATTTTAAAATAAAAATAAATTTTAAACAAAGATAAAATTAAAAATTTATAATAACTTTATAAAATACCAATACGTCTTATGAATTTCAACGTTTTTCTTAATCTTTTGTGAGCTTCGTAATAACAGAATAATCAATTAAATTAATATATGTAAGGGAGCGAATTCACATCTATGTTTTTTTTTCCCTTATTAAAAAGTTTAAATATATACAAGACTAGCCAGCACTAATTTAAACTAAAGTAATATATCCTTTTCATATATGTATGATGTGCATATTTATTTTATTATATATAGATGTCTCTGTCAACGCCCTGCTCGTGCAAATTACTATCATTTAGAATCAATAAATAGTTTATGCAGCTAGCCAAAGTGCTATACTATGTTTCTTTATATCACCCACAATTATCTTTAATTTATATATTTCCATTATAATTAACAGTGTGCCAATATTGGCAAGCCAAATATATGGAGTATTAGGAAGGGACTATATTGCCACTTAAAAATATCATTTGCCACTTATTTTAATAATTTTTTAATTTAAAACTTTATATTTCAACCAATAAAATTGAAATATCAATATTTAAATGTTACTAAAATATTTAAACGAGAGTCACAATAACTTTACCCTATATTTTATATTTATATATATAGCGGCTAAATTAAATTATTAGTTAACTATACGGGGCACATATTAGCACTACTATAATGATACCGTTGTTATATATCATGAGAAAGCAGAGAACAAATTAAATCAACTACGAGGCATAATTATGTGTAAAATCATATTGTCTTTAAGGGTTTATCCAAAAGATATCAGACTCATTAATACTAGACTTATTTGATACTACACGAGAATTAGATATTTTGAAGATGGCTTGGGTTTTGTATATGGGCTCAATCTCATGTAAGTGAGCCCAAATCACTTCTTAATAAATAAATAAAAAAATCAATTCTATTTGGGAAATCATTAAACCATTTGCTATTACTTAAATAATTCTATCTATCAAGCATGAACTAAGATTCTTCTAAGTTTCTAAATCAAACCTCATCTTATTTGTATTGATATTAAAAAATCTTACTACCATAGATTGCATTGATGGATTTAAATAACTCTGCTTTTCATATGTGTAATAGGTTAACTAAATATATATTAGGAGTTTTGTATTAAGTAAAATTAAAAATTTAATATTTTATTTTTTATGTGTCTCTTTCATTTAAGGAGATAATTTTTTGTGTTAAACTCTCCTCCTGAATTCAAATTGTTCTTAGATTTTATTTTATTTTGGTAACAAATTGTTCTTAGATTGAAAACATTGTCTTGAGCCTGACCTACTCACTATTTATTTTTGCGGTTTCACAATTTTTCATTCTTTGACCAAGTTTTTGCCTCTCTCATTTGATTTCTAAATATAGAATATATTTAAATTTTTTCAATATTTTTAGTATATATTACTTATATTTTCTTTTATTTTACATTTTTTAAAAATTATTTAGAAAATTGCAACAAAGTTTTGTGGGCGAATATAGCATCATTAATTTGTAGGAAGAGTAAGCCTAATATTAATGCAATTTGAACCAAAGAAAAAACTGACCTTTTAATTCAAAGTAGGTTTATTAGTGATTAGTCAAACTTTAAGACAGCAACTTCTCTGTTCATAGGTAGGTTGGAAATGCTTGATAATATTCAAGCAAATAATAAAATCATTCTAATGAGAAAATATATATGATGCACATTTTGATCATTCGACCTAATTAAGTTCTATGACTGATAATGATTACACATAGAATAAATTCTACTTTGGTTTATATATATTTTTAGTCAATTGGAATTAACTCAACATATTATAATATAAATAAAATGCATTTATTTAAGTTCGAATCAAAGAGTATTTACTTAAACTTTTACCTCTCTCATCACAAAATCTAAGTTTTAAAAATTGACTCAACTTTGGATGTGTTAATTCATTAATCTATTGAATAGAATTTAATAATTCACATGTAGTGGGGTTGTCAACATTATAAGCATATGACTAATTAGTGATGATTAGCTCAATAAGTAGACCATCCTTAATTAATCCTTTTATATACATAGTTAGGTTTTTCTTAAAAATGTACTTAATCCAACCTTCAATAATGACAAACGCATACTCTAGAATTGAATGATCTAATTATATATAATTTGACTGTGTCCTTGTATATTAGTATATAATAATGAAAGCTTTAGGAAATAATAATATCCCTTAGGAATGTCCTTTACACTCCGACCAAACACATTATTAATAAAGGTTTCTTATTTTTTTATTTTTTTTAAAAGACATGTATATATATATGTTTAGTTTAGTTTTCTTTCCTAAGATCTAATTAATAGGCATCACTCACACCCGAGGGGGTAGGTCTCTGTCTGAGCATTTTGTTTTCTTAAATTGGAAATAATGACCACAACTAGGGTTTTCAATTATTTATTTTTTATGAACTGATCAATGTGTGGCCCATAGGAATTGCACGCAACTGGGTATATATAACACATTTTGACCAACTTAATTATATATAGTACATAAATAAATATAGAATATTGGGCATAAAATAAATACTATAAAAATAGAATATGCATGATGATATCACTATTAATTTTGGGGGAGCGCGGCGGAAGTACTACCCTTCACCACCAAGACACTTTTTATTTGGCTCTTTTAATTTCATACTTTATTTAAATTATTCTCTTATTATTGGCATCACGAGCTATCAATTATGCTTCATAGATCAGATAACTCAAAGGTTGGTTTAACAATGTAAGATCTTGCTAAGTTCACAAGAGGGACGATTCACAACGAAAAAATCCGTGTTCGAATCTCACCTATGTATTCCCGGAGGCCAGTGTTGGCCACACAGCACAAATGAGATTAGTCTCATTCTAAGGATAGGAAAACCTGTGATTATAAAAAAAATTATGGTTAATAGATAATTAAGTCATTTAAATATATTAACAGCGATTCGAATTAAATTGCACAGAAAAATAATTATTAGATTTAATAAATTTTTTTACCTTAAAAAAATTAATCTTCAGCTGTTAAGGGAAGGTCGAGATACTCTTAATGCACAGGGAAAAATAAGTAACAATCACAGACCATAACCTCCAAAGTGCGCATCAAATCAATAAAAGAGTTGATTTAGTAAAAAAAATTCAGGCTAGTTTGAGTTCATAATTAAATAATAATAAACCATCTAATGATACTCTTATTAGCTTTCATTTGCTTTCATATCTGTGTCAATTACTCAATATTGGGTTTCTTACCACTTACCAGAATTCTGCTTCTTTCCTCACCAGTGCATAAATACTGAATAATAAAGTGTTTGGTGTATAATAATTGTAGTACTGTACACCTTAACATTTAAATATTAAAAAAAAATAGCATATTGGAGATGTAAAAGGTGTAGGTTAATAATAAGGATTTTTTTATTTTTTTTCACTTTTGCATATGTTAAAAATTTTAAATAAAAAGTTTTAATTCAAAAGTAAAGTATTTAATGTATAATAAACACAAATCTCATTAATTTTTATTATTTTCTATACAAAGTTTCTAATTTTAGAATTCTAATTAACATGTGTGATATTGAACAAGATAAAAAAATTCAAATAATAATAGTATAATATATATATAATATATGTTTTATTTGGACAACTAATATATCATGCATGTAACATTGTCCATAATGTGTAATTCATGGAATGTGAATTGATAGGCTTGAGACTTAGGACTCGTTTGAGTTTTATTTTTGAATATAATTTTTTATTTTTAAATATAAAAAAATTAAAAATTTGTTTGACAAACGAATTTTTAAAAGTAATTTTTGAGAATAGTTTTTATTTTTAATATTTAAAAATTTGTTTTGATGTTCAGTTTTTAAATTTACACACAAATTTGTATTAAAAATTCCTTTCACATTATTTTTTAAAAACTGTTTTTTTGGCTGAAAAAAAACTGTTTTATAATATAGTTTTTCAAGCACAAATTTTAGGCAAATACTTTTCTCACCACACTCTTTTCTTAGGGTACCACACGTTCTATTTTTATTTCCAAAAATGCCATTCGCTCGGATTTTAAAAATTCGAGCGAATAACCACACTTGCCAATACAAGTACCCGAAATTTCCAAACGGATTTTAAAAACCCAAACTCAAAGATTGAGAAATTCACCTAGTATAGCATAATAATCTCACTCATTCCACCGCACATTACAAATCTTGGTTGAAATTATGTTATATTTGGAGCATTCCATTTATTATTATGTGAGTTCTAATATCCTCTCACTCTCTCCTTTTCTTTGTTTCTATTTTAGCGTGACCTTCATCACAATCAAGACTCTGTAGAACTAGAATTTTAAAAATCTGAGTGTATTCGGATTTTAAAAATTCGAATACACTCGAATTTTTAAAATCTGTTTGGAAAATTCGGATATTTGTATTGGTAAGTGTGTTATTCGCTCGGATTTTTAAAATCCGAGCGAAGGGCATTTTTGAAAAAAAAATAAGACGTGTGGTGCCCTGAGAATAGAGTGTGGTGGGGAAAGTGCTGCCCCAAATCTTGACCCAGTCCACGAGTCTTTTTAGTTGGGCTTCGACTGGGCCTTTTCTTTGCTGCTCGTCAGTTTTTTTTTATATATATATTTCTGATCGGCAGCTTTAACAAAAAAAACAAAACATAACAGAAAAAAATTATAATACCAAAAACAAAACAAGGACCAAGTTAAGATTTTTTTTCGTGAACAGGTCAAGTTAAGATGACCCATAGGAAAATTATGGGCACCACTCATTTTGCTATTTGAACTACCGACTGCCCTATTACATTCCCAAAAACCACTTTCCGAATTCTTAAGGCTTGTTTGGTTTTTATTTCAAGTTCTTATTTTTATTTCTTTTTTTCTAGAATTTTTAGTTTTTTTCTTAAAATTTTTTTAAAAAACATAAAATAGAAACTGAAAATGAAAATACAATTAAAACAGGCCCTTAGAATTCGGGATGCAGTTTCCGAAACCTCAAAAAAGTGGTGTATATAGTAAAAACTGTATCGACCTTCAAAATAACTAGTAATTGACCCAAGAAAAAAAGAAGGTCCAATACTTTGGATATGTTTGATTTTTATTTTCTTATATTTTATAAATAATTATAAAATACTATTTTATTTAAAAATTTTACTCTATTTTAATTCTTTTTTTTTAATTTAAAAAAAATTGTATAAATATTATTTTTTAAAAATTCTATATAGAAAATATAGAAAATACAAAAAAAAGAAAAAGAAAAAGGGAAGAAAAGAAAAGAAAAGTTTGGAAGATAACAAGAATAAGAGGGTAGATCGTGATCAGGTGTTCAGATTCCGGGTGTGGCATCTATGCACCAAATAAATAATGTTTCATTTACAATTCAATTTTGAGATGTAAAGTTATTTACCAAAAAAAAATAAAAAAAAGTTAAAATATTAAAAATAAGATAATAAATAAAAAGTGATAAAAATTATAAAATAAATGTAAATAAATAATACTAGTTCTACATGAATTATTATACATATATTTCATTGAAAAAAGTCCCTCTTGATCTTATCACCGACGCAGCTGTCTCCTCGGACATCCAATTAAATCAATCCGCGTATCCCCTACTCGCTTTATTTCCATTTATTTTGACCCCACTACATATACATATTCCTACCTATAAATGTAACAGGAAAAAAAAACATTATAAAAGGAAAGCCCATGAAAATGTTACTATATATTGATAGCAGATTAGTAATTTTTTTTTGGATAAAGAAAATTATATTAAAACAGTACCAGAAATAAATTTAACTTGGAGAGAAATGTGACGCCTTAAAGAAATAAATTTAACTTAATCTTTGAATTTGAAAAATAAAGAGTATCTTTCTTAATCTTTGAAAATTTGGGTAAGGATGTCAGCGAATTTTGCCCACAACAACCACGAGTAGCTATTGGATTCAAGTTTTATTTCGTTAAATTTAGTGTGTGTTTGGTAACACTAGCTTATAGTTTATTTAGGAGCTTATAATTTATAGCATTGTCAAGTAGAGATGTTTGGTAACAACTAGCTTATAGTTTATATAAGCTATAAGCTAGCTTATGAAAGCTAGCTTATAAAAAGCTAGTTGATAGCTTATAAAAAGTAGTTTTCAATAATTCTTTTTTATTTTACGCTCTAGTCATTTATTATATGTTTACTCTATCAAATAATTTATTATATGTCTTTTTAAGTCATTTAACAAATATAAGCTACCTAATAAGCTAATTTTACCAAACACTTCTACTCAATTATAAGTCACAAGTCACAAGCTATAAACTACAAGCTATAAGCTAGTTTTACCAAACCGAGCCTTAATCTTTATTAATAGACTATCTATAAATTTTATTATAAATTTTTGTCAAAGTTGATGATATGTTCTGAACTTAGATGGGGTATTTATTGCCCTTAACTAAACTTTTTTTTAATAAAAATAAATAAATTGGGTAACGATCATTCATATCGCATGTTCAATGTTTTCTGATGAGTTTCTGTTAAATCCAAACTTCAATGCTTGTTTAAGACCTTCCACAGTTGTTAGTTGATTCTAAACGGAATTTTCAATTTTCAAAGAAGCAAAAAGAAAAAGAAAAAAAAAACTTTAGAAAAATCTGCAGTAACTTCTTTTTAGGCTTTACTTCAATCATTGAGATTTACCAAATCCTATTTTTTCGTTAAATACAAATCGCTTCTTATCTGTTTTGAGAACTACAACTCAACCATAGCTTTGTGTTGTTCTTCATTTGCCTCTCAAAATCCATCTTTTGAGTAACGCCGTAACTTTTTCTTTTGGTTCTTTCTCCACAAAACCCACATTCTATTTGCTTTTAAGAGATTCTTTCCGTTTGGAGTATTATCGTCAAAGATAACAACTTTGCTGAATTGGGTGTTGAAAAATTAACTTGGATTTGTTTTTTCCTGCTTTCTTGTGCTGGTGGTGATCTTGGAATTTTCTGATGCCGGAAAAATTAGAGAATCAAAAAGCCCTTTTCCCTAGTCCAATCCTAATATGGCGTTTTGGGTTTTTCTCTGCTTTCGTTTTGATTGGCTTGGTGGTGGCTTGGAGTTTTGATGGTTGCAATGTTAGGAACATCATTGAAGCTTGGAGGTATAATCAAGATTCTTTTTCTCTAACGTCTCAATCTCATTCTCCTAATTTTACTTATTCCCATCAAAATTTCACTGTTGTACCAAACCAGACCAATATTTCCCATTTTGATTCTTACAACAAGTCTGTGAACTTCACACTTTCTGTGCACACTGAACCTGTTACTACTAAGAATTCTAGTCTGGTATCTGATAAGATTGAAATAACCCCAATAAAGCCTCAAGTTAAGGGGAACTCAACTTGGCTTTCAAGTGAATTAGAGCCAAACTTAACTTCAAATCTTCTAGCTAGGTGGTTAGCTCCTGGTGGAGAACCTTGTAAGGATTCTAAGACAGTTGGAATTTCAATTCCTGGTTTGAATTCTGAGAAACTGATAGAGCTATCAGCTGGTGAAGTACATGAATTTGGTTTCCAAGCATTGGATGATTCAGGGAAACCTAGGTGTTTAGGCGGTGATTACTTTGAGACAGATCTTTCTGGTGAATCATGGAAATCTAGGCCTTTGGTTAAAGATTTTAACAATGGTTCTTATTCCATTTCACTGCAAGTTCATCCAGATTTTGAAGGGGTTTACAATCTCACTATAATTCTACTTTATAGACACTTTGAAGGCCTGAGATTCACTCCATGGAAATTTTTCTATGATAAAGTGCTTTTCAATGTTGCTATCAGATTCTACAAAAGCAGTGTTCTTTTACCGGAATTACAGACTTGTAAAGCTTCTGATTTTGGGAAAGATGTTTGGTGTGGAAGGTGGACTAGACATGGAAAAAATGATGATTGCCAAATAGATAATCATGGTAGGTACAAATGCTTAGAACCAAATTTTCCTTGTGAAGCTCCTTGGTGTGATGGTAATTTGGGAGTTCTAGAGAGCAACGGTTGGGTTTACTCATCTCATTGCTCATTTAAGATGTATTCTGCTGATTCTGCTTGGAATTGTTTGAACAACCGGTGGATTTTCTTCTGGGGTGATTCAAATCATGTAGACACAATAAGGAACATTCTCAATTTTATCCTAGATTTGCCTGAAATACATTCTGTCCCTAGAAGATTTGACATGAACTTTTCCAACCCAAGAGAACCATCTCAAACAGTTAGGATCACAAGCATTTTCAATGGGCATTGGAATGAGACACAAAACTACCTAGGGCTTGATTCTCTTAGAGATAAAGGGTTTCAAGATTTGTTGAAGAAGTACTTCTTAGGAGACACAGTTCCGGACACTGTGATCATGAACTCGGGCTTGCACGACGGAGTTCACTGGCGTAACATAAGAGCATTTTCTGTTGGAGCAGATTTTGCAGCCTCATTTTGGAGTGATGTTATGAGAATAGTGAAGGAAAAGGGGTTAGAATGGCCTAAGGTGTTTTACAGAACAACTGTTGCAACTGGTGGATATGCAAGATCACTAGCTTTTAATCCTAACAAAATGGAGGTGTTCAATGGAGTTTTGATAGAGAAATTGAAGAAAGCTGGGATTGTAAGTGGTGTGATTGATGATTTTGACATGACATTTCCATGGCATTTTGATAATCGGTGTAATGATGGAGTTCATTATGGAAGGGCTCCTGCTAAAATGAAGTGGAGAGATGGTCAAATTGGGCATCAGTATTTTGTGGATCTCATGCTGGCTCATGTTCTGCTCAATGCACTATGTGCAAGATAGCATTATGTCAAATACCATATAAAATTGTGAGTGAATACTCAATTTAGTCACTTGCATACGGCTTTCATGTGAATCTCTGAACTTACAATTTCACAACATAACAGTTTGAAACTAAAGTGAATTACATTCTTAAAAGAATTCCTTTAGTTTAAGGATTAATATGAAGGCGGTGTGCAAATTAGAAGATTAAGTTTGTTATTCACTAATCAATTAATGCATACCAAAATAGTTACTTGGATAAAGATCATAGAGGTAGCTTTCCCCATGTAGGGACTGTTGCTGTAAAATTAGACTTAGCATTCTTTCTTTCTTTTTTTTCATAGCGTGAGCTGTGTACACACTCATGAGTTCCATTTGTATATTGGCAGAGCATTGATAATTTTATATTTCTCAAAGATGTTACTTTTTTTTTTATGGGTATCCTTTGCCTTATTATCAGGGTAATCCCTCAAGTGTAGACGAGCTCTCTTCTAATTGATGTTCGAACTGTAATTGTCCACCTGAATTATAATGTTTCTTCCTCACTACGTCAATAATAACATTATTGTTGGTCCAAAAAATGTTACGTTTTTCATTAGATAATCAATATTAGAGTTGTATAAATTATGTTTTGTTTGGCTGAATAGTAATACTTTTATGACTTGCATACATGCTTGTGGTTAGTTAGTTACTTGTTTTGGTTGAATAAGATATCTTTTACGCCTTTTCCCTCAGCCTTCCATCACTTTCTAATTTGCTTAAAGCAACCAACATAAAAATGATGGGACTAAGAATTAAATAATAACAAAAAGTGAAACTTCAAATTCAAACCTCCTTAGCTTATTCCACCTTCTGTTAAGTATTCTGTCTGCCGTTTGATTTGATTCTGGTAATAATGATGATAACTTTGTTGAATTAGTTTATTTGAAGAAAATTAACCAAAAACCTTAGAGGAAAATAAATTTCCTAAAAGTATTTTACTCTTTTTTCCCCAATTTTAATCATTTTCTAATCATGCAGCTATATGTGCTCAAAAGAACAAAGAATTCATCTCATTTGAATAATAAATGATCGGTAGAGCGAAGTAAAATGATAGAGCAAAAATGAAATGGAATGAAATAAATGTATTACTTTATTGTATGAATGGAGTAGTTTATAATGGAGGTTGGAGAGGAATTAATGATTTTCCCTTTCTTTATTCGGAAAGTGGACATATAAAATAGGGTATAATAGTTTTGTTCTTATTTTACCACCACCTCAATATATTTTTTTATCTCTTCTTCATAAATCATAATTGAGTACTTTTAATATAAGCATAGATATAGATGATATTTCATCTTAGACCTCCCAAACTAAGAGAAAAAAGAAAAATAAAATAAAATTGGGAGAACAATGGAATGAGGGTCACTACATTATTTCTTTGAATTTTTAACCATCCAAGAAATGGAACATTAAGAGAAATACCACTATTCATTTATTTATGCTCAAACATCAATGATCAATTTTATTTTATTTTTTTTTGGTCCAACAATGATCAATTAAACATGTTATAATCTTTTTTGTTCCAAACATTGCTAGCTAGGCATGAACATTGAGCCCAATTGTATCACTGGGCGGAAAATCAGGCCCGTTTTTGTGGACATATATCAAAATTATTCGAAAATAATATATTGGGTTTTAAATACCGCAAACTTGTTGCATAAAAAAAATACCACAAACTTCCCAACCTTAAATAAAACCACAAGAAAAAGAAAAAGAAGAAGAAGCTTGAATATAGAACTAACCAATCTCATTCAAGTTCTATACTATTAATAATGTTTCTTAATTTTTTTATCGGTGAAACACACACTTACTCTATATATTCCTACTCCTAAATCTATCCTACCGGAAATTGAACCCCTCTCATTGAATTCCAAGAGCTCTGCTATAAATGTTTCTTATTTGATCATGATTATTTCATATTGCAGAGTTAGCCTTTTTAAGGAGAATATAAATATAAATATATACCGCTTAAATTAATTATACAATGACTTTTTATTCAACAGGAAAAAAAAGAATTTTATTGTTTAAACTCTTTAATTATATTGATTCTATTTAAAGCACTATATTTTTTTTCTCTCTAGAAATGGTAACAATATAAAACAGAAGTTATTATTATTATTTCACTAAATTTCTATTTAATTTTTTTTTTGAAAAAGATTAAATAGCATGTCATACGATAAAAAAAATTTACAAATCAACATGAAACTAACTAAAACGGAAAAAATTGATACACACATATAGAAGTAAAACCAATGCATGATCCAAATTACAAAACTACCCTTTCGGTGTCAATTATAAAACTTATGTACAACATCAATATTTATTTTCTTTAAACAATATCAATATTTATTTTATTTTAAAAAATATCAATATTTATTTTGGCCATTAATTACACACTCTGAATTAATAAGTACTACTATATGAAGTTGGCAAATGTTACTAAATATATCTGTATTTTAAGGACATTTATAAAAAGTCAAATGTAATAAAAAGTTAATAAAAAATCTATTTTTGATATTTATAAAAGATAAAATAGTATATATTTATAATTATTTTTATAATTCTAATAATTTAAATTTTTTTCAAAGATATTATTTAATTATTTAACAAGAACTTACAAAGTTTACAAACTTAAAATTTACCCTTACTTATTTTGCCCTTTTAAGTTAAGCCCGAAACCTACCCATTTTTGTTTCTAATTTCTGCAAATAATAATAATATAGGAATATGTCGGTCACGGTTAAACGCACACACGTAAAATGAGAATCAAAATCTAAATTACAAAAGTACCCTTTCAGTATCAATTCTCTAATCTCTATCTCTTTCTTTCTCTCTGTAATCGGAAAGTTTGTTGGTAACATTCATACATTCATTTCAGAAAAGAGAAAAAGGAGAAAACGAACATAATCTGATCTGAACACTCGTTGATGGCTTAAAAGCGACGGTGCATTTTGTTTGCTGATAAACAGAAATTTCAAATCTGGCAAATCTCGTGGGATTAAGGGCTCGCTCTTCGTTGAAGCATCCTTCCCCTGATCTCAACGACGACGACGAGGAGTGTAGACCTTGGCGGCGTAGGTTAACCATGGCTTTCTCCTGGGCCTCTGCCCTCAGGATCACCATTCTCCTTCTCCTCCTCGCTACTGTCGTTGTTGCTTGTTTCACTCTCCCTATCGAGAAGGTTTTCTTTTTCTCTCACCATTTCCCACATTTCATTCAATTTCGTTCCTTCCTGGAAATTTGCTTTATCATATTTTTTAAGCTTTTCACATTTTCGCTCTGCAGATGATGAAGGACTTTTTAATATGGGTTGATCGTGATCTAGGCCCATGGGGTCCAATTGTTCTGTACGTCATTTTTTTGTTCTGCCTATTAACCATCTTATTCGGTTCCTAGAAACAAATATTTTGACTAAGCTAGTAAGCTACTCCTCACCAATATATTTCCCTTTCACAAACGACTCTATCAATTACAATAAAACCACACAAGTGAATTCCGATGTTTTGTCCCGGCTGAACTAAAGATCACCATGGCTCTAAAATCATTACTAGTTTTTGTTAGTGCTGACAAACCGTGGCATTTGATATCGTTAAGCTAGCTAGGTGAAGGATGGCCATTTTTTTTAAAAAAAAACAAAAATGTTTTGTTTAACTTTTATTGATGAGTGTAATTGTGTAGAAATTTCATCTTCAGTTTGTTTGGGAGCTATTCTTTTGTCCCAAGCCTATGGCTATGATAAAAGCTGTTTCTTCTAAAGTAGGCTCCTATGCCCTTCTGAGTTCTGACTACTAATAATATCTGAAACTTTGCTGCATGCTTGAAGTATTAGTATTGGCTTTGTCTGTAAGAATGTTAAGCACTCCTATGATTGGAAGATCCCTGTATTATTGATGTTGATACTTGATTGACAGTACTATACCAAATCTGTAAATATATATATAGCTTATCTTTCTTGAATACAAAATGAGGGTAGCAGGGTGTAAGATATTGATAGAAATCAATAGTTATGCATATACAAGTTTGCTTATTTTGTTAATGCGTTTTTGTTTGGTGATTTTCAGGGCTGTTGCTTACATTCCTTTGACTGTTTTGGCAGTTCCAGCTTCAGTTCTTACTGTAAGAACTAAGAACCATTTCTACCCTGCCATTTGCAAAATTTAGTCAATTTCTTGTAGCATAATATTCTCAAGTACCGGCGACATACCTGTCTGTGTTGTTGCTTAGGATTGCTACGTATTTATGATTATCTCTTTTATGCATTTGTAAATTGAATTTATAATGTGTCCCAGTCATGTAGCTCAGTTGGTGAGCGCATGGGGACATGCGTGTGTGGGTACGGGGTTCGATCCCCGGTTGTACTACTTTCCTATGAAACAAAAAAAAATTGAATTTATAATGTGAAACATATTACCTGGTGATAACATCATCGAGGGGCTGCAGTGGGGAGTAATTCCCCACTTCCCGTCCCTACCAACCCCTTCTTCCCCCATCCCCAATTCCTGTCAGAATTTCCCCACTTCTTCCCATTCCCAAATTCCTCATCTATGATGCACGGACACAGGCAGTAGCACAACACAAGCATTGAACAAGTCCGGCTTTCAAAATATGGGGCACCAAGGCATGACATTAAAAACGTGTGTGCACATGGATTCATCCAAGTCAAACGAATTTGAGTTTGAGTAAGATGACAATCAAACAGAAAAGAGTTTGGGAACTAGGATTGTTCCAAATGTAGAGTCTTAGAGAAGTTTCTTAGTATTGTTCCAAACATAGGGTCTTAGAGATGTTTCTTAGCATTCTGTATGTTTTTATTTTTTATCTTATTTTTATATTGTAAGTTGTTTTATGAAACTTCTTCAGCAAATATTTTATTTAAAACTTTTTAAGAGCCATGTCCCATTAAGTGTAAATCTCTATTAGGGTGTCAACTGTCAACTAAGTGTTCAATCTGACAAAAATTTATGTTTCAATTGGACATTGAATGAACACTGTCATATTGATGTCAAAGTAGTTTTTGATAATCCAATTCTTTCTGCTGGAACCCTAAAATTGTCAAAAAATAAGAAAAAAAAGTATAGACATAGACCACAGGCAAAGGATAAGGTATACCTATCTTGAAATGAACCAATGGAAATTTTTAATTATCAATTGATGGAAACAAGTATCTGTTTGTGTATATAACTTTTTTAGTTTATGATTTTATTTGTCCCCTATATTCTGTTTCATACTTTTACTTCTCCATATGGATTACAATACCTGGATGAGAAGAAGAAAAGTTGAAACAGCACTGTCAAATTTGAATTTGTTGAGCTTTTTGAATTTACTTGATACTCCATTTTCAGCTTGGTGGTGGTTATCTTTTTGGGCTTCCAGTCGGCTTTGTTGCTGACTCCATTGGGGCAACTGTTGGTGCAGGAGCTGCGTTTCTTCTCGGTAGAACAGTAAGTTTTTCATACTTTACATTTATAAGTTGTTGTCAAAATAATACAACTTATTTGGTCCAATATTTCCTACTGCATGGTTAATTGATGTTAGGTTTTTCTTTAGTTGTACAAAGTGCTTTATTCACGCATATGATTTGTCATTAGCATTTCAATTGGTGTTCAATTTTATCCCCTTGTTTCTATATCACTGCATACCTGCTGTATTTATTCATACTTTTGTCTATTTGTACAGATTGGGAGATCATTTGTTGTTTCTAGGTTGAAGGATTATCCACAATTTAGATCAGTCGCAATTGCAATTCGAAGATCTGGCTTTAAGGTTTGTAGGCATCATGTTGTTTAATACCTTGTGTGGAATTCTGAAGCCTTTTGCTGTTTACTTTCTAATATTCTTATTTTTTCCGTTTTCTTGGATTCTTGTTCAAATTCTGAATTCCTGGTGAAGTGGTTCATGAAATTATGCATACTTTAACATTTTCTGTAGCTTGATGTATTAAAGTAGTATTTTTTAATTCCCTCTTAAAACTGGCAAGAAGTATACTGTTGAAACTTGAATCAAAGGTCATGTTGGCTAATTGGTGGTTAATGAGGTTCTCTAAACCACAAATCATCTGTGTAGTGTGGATGCCTCTTCTTTAGTGGCAGCAGCTCATGTGCAGTGTGCCTCTTCTTAGATCTGTGCAGTGTGCATTGTTTAATTGAAAATGTTTTAAAAAGCTAAAATAACTATGCAAGTTTTTTTGAAAAAAAAAATCAATAAAAGTTGTTTGTGGTTTTCCTAGAAGCTGGAAAAGTTGCTACTGAAAAAAGTTCTTTCTTTTCTTTTTAGATTGTGTCACTCTGCCAATGGTGCGTTAATAGCATTTTCTATTAGTTGATTAAGAAGTCTATTATCGTGATATTTCTTTGCTTATTTTTTGTTTTTTTTGCAAGACTTGTACTCTTTTCTCCCATTTCTATAGTCTTATTCTTTTTGTTATTTCCTTGTCTGTCGCTGCAGATTGTTTTACTGCTTCGGCTTGTTCCACTGCTACCATTTAACATGTTAAATTATCTCTTGTCGGTGACTCCTGTTTCAATAGGGGAATACATGCTGGCTTCCTGGTTGGGAATGATGGTATCTTCTTCACCCTTGATCAATTATATATTTGGGAGTTATTTTACTGATAAATTTCTATTGTGCTTTACGATTTTCAAAATGTTTAATGTTAATTTGATTCCTTGTTGCATTCACTCCTCTTGCTTGCCGTTTGAAAATGCATATATGTGCAAATCATGGTTGTCAAATCATGAATTGAATTGAGAATCAGAAAGCTAATTCTTTAATTTTGAATTGTGATTAATAACTCGATGTCAAAAATAGCATAAGATGCATCTGCTACAAAATTATATATTAATAATCATCATATATGATTCAATCAGTTAAAAGTGGCAAATATCAATTTTCAAAGCTGAATAACTGTAATGTAACCGAAAGTTAAAACTTCAAACTTAATGCAAATAAGGATTTTAGTTATACAGTCCATGACTGATTATGAAAACACAAATCACAACTTTGTAATCTCTGATCATAATGTATGATTAGAATTGTTGAATCATGCAATTTGTGACAACACACACAGGTGCAGGTCGGTAAAATGCTTTTTGAAACGATTTTTAAATGTTTGGGATCCTGTTTCCTGCCTATGTTTTTAGGCAGACAACACGTGAATTAGTTTGCAAATGCAAGTTTGATTGTTTATTTGTTGCCTGTTGGTATTTTTATATGATTACCTGCTTCAGTTCTTGCATTGAAAAGTTCTAGGAAGCATCTATCTTGGTATAATCATGTAGTTTAACTTCTCTTGGTGTATCAATCTATAAACAAGTAAGAAGACCACCATAAGATTCCCAATACTCGTGCTGTTATCATCATTATCTTTAAGAATTGGTTTCTCTTGATAATTTAGTATTTTTTCATTCTTTCCCGTTTGGATCGACTGCTAGAAACTACTGTCTAAATGTTCTCATAACTCACTAGATGGCCATCCAATTATGACAATATATTAAAAACTCTATAATGTTGCTGTTGCAGCCAATAACACTGGCATTAGTCTATATTGGAACAACTCTTAAAGATCTTTCTGACGTGACACATGGTTGGAGTGAGTTCTCAAAGACTCGTTGGGTAAGCGAAGCTATACTATATTACTTACATTAACGAGTCATTCAAGTACTTGTTTGGTCTGTTTTATCCTTTTTCTTATTGATGAACATCAAAGACGCCGTGGATAGTGCAATTCTTTGTTTTTCTTCACAGTGTCAAATAGGTGTGCTTTATCTAATATCATCCTTCTTCAGTATACATAATGTACATTCCTTTCTCATGTGGATGCAGGCATTTATTATTTTTGGCCTCGTAATATCTGGTAAGTTGCATTGTTTCCTCCGTAATTTATGTCTTGAAAACTTAATTGAATATGTTTGTTACAAAGGTTCGTGTCTAGTACTCAGTGTTCCCATAAACCATGGCAAGGTAGAAAATGGGTATGTAAGTGCCTGTTTAATTTCATGTTGAGATAGTCCAAACATAGATCTGAAACGTAAAAGTCACACGGTTAAAATGGATCCACATTCATCTTACTCCAACATGAAACCAAACATGCTAAGACTTATACATTCTGCAAATATCGTATTGCATAGAAGAAAATTCGATCGTTGGAACTGATTAGCGAGGCTAAGCTCTGTAATTTTGGGTTATATATGTGCAGTGATTCTGATGATATGTGTTACAAAAGTTGCCAAGTCTGCTTTAGATAAAGCTTTGGCTGAAAATGAAGATATTGAAGGGATTTCTTCCTCACCAGAGTTGCCAATTGTTGCTGAAACATCAACAGCTCTCAACCAACCTCTCATAATTAAGATAGATGCTGCTGAAGACAGCCATGAAAAGTAAATTTCTCTTTTGGTGTAAATTCTTAATTCACCCCACTACCCTTCTTAAAGGCTATGCTTTTTATTTAGAGTTTAAGCGGTAGCTGCTTGCTCCTATTTATTTTTGATTTGTACAGTTCCAAAATTAGGAATATAGCTTGTTAAAGAAGTGGTAAATCCTACAATTAAGATGACATTATTGACTACGTGGTTTTTTTCAAGTTTCAACAGCAGAAAAGATTAATTTTTTAAACGATTCACGATTCTTTCCAATATTTTGTACTTCTCACGCTGCACCATGACCTGATGTTAGTTCTGTCTTAATTTGTATAGCACATATTTTACTCTTGATTGTTTGTATAACAGTGTTATCCTTGGCAATTGGGAGTTCTAAAAAAAATTTAAGAATTCAACTAAACAGGAATAGAATTTAATACGAGGACGACAATAACAATAATAATAAGGAAAATTTGTACCATGAGATTTGCACATATTATGTTACACTTTGCTTCTTTGCGAAATTACATGTACCTTTTCTAAAAGGGGATATCAGGATCAATAAACATTGTGGGTGATAGGTATAATTTCTCAAACTTATAGGGTCTTGGTGTAATAGTTGTGAATTTTATGAGAGGTTAGTGTAATTTTTCTTTATAATATATAATAGTTATAGTTATGGTTTAAACATGAAAAATTAAGTAAGTACTATTTAGATTTGACTCCTCTAAATTAATAATGAATCTATCTTTAATTTCTTATTTTACACATTAATTTACTTTGAAGGGGTTTTATGTGTAGTATTTGAATCAAAAGGATGTTTCATTATCAAAAGGATAAACTCTTAAGTTGATTACACAGAAAACTCTCCAATGGTAGAGATTATATAAGGAAATGCAACATTATTAAAACAAATAGACTCAACCATATGCAAGAAGCAAAATTTCCAAATTCGTATGATAATGGTATCATGGCAAAATGGACTATGAAAGTGACTTGTGATTGAATGCGTTTACAAGTGGAGTTGGTGACTGCTGTTCATTCACATGTTGGTTCTTAATTGTAATGTCGTCACCAACCAATATAAAATGAAAATTTATACGTACTTTTTTTTTTAAAAAAAAAAAGTCCAACGCAGATGCTCACAAAACTTGACATTAGTGCTATCACATTCTTTTTAAATCACATCACAAGTCTTTTTTTTAGCGAAAATAATCTTTATTTGAATTCTTAAATTAAGGTAAAACTAGATATAAGACCATGTATAATGGGGTTGCTTAGAGCTATTGCTTGTGCTAAGCAATTCAACTTAGCAACTCCTCATTGTAGCTTGCTAATGTGGCTCGAGTTGCTTATGTGAGTTGTTTAAATAAACAACCAAGACTAAGGGTTGCTTGAAGGAGAAGTGAGGCCAAACAAACAGAATTTTAGTATAAGAACTTGTGGTATGCGTGAGACCTATTTGAGTTGCTTAATAAGAACCTTGCATTGAAGTGTAAGAGTTAAATTGATAGAGTGATGTGTACATGCAAGACCTACCAAAATATTAATAAAATATGAGTTAAACACATTTGTTGAGTTGTTTGCATTATACATGTTCTAAGAATCTGGTTAGCACAAAGCACAGCACGTTGAAACTTTACTTGAATTCTAAGTGCAGATGACACCATATTTTAAAATTCAGTTAGGTTCAGAACGACATAAAACTCATTCTCAAACTATCGTGTGGTGTGGTTCGAAAAGAATGTGGTGATATTAGTGCCGCCGGTTGCATGCGTTGTAATTTTGGCAACTATTTTTTTCTTCATAAATTAACAGACCACTTGTATGACTACATTGAGTTCAATTGTTACAAATGTATTTACTATTTAACGCTCAGTGTAATTATCAATTAACTTGTTTGTGATGGAATTGCTTTAATTTCAATGTATCAGTACATAGTAAAACTTTTTTCATTTCTTTTTTATTCTGCAATTTGTCTTTTATGACAACAAGTTTGACTCTATTAGGTATTAACAAAACAACACAAGTTTATTTAATAATGGTGTAACTTCTTTACATCGTGTATCGAACTATAATTGAAAAAGAGGATATCATCACAACACAAAGATTGAACATAATTATTGATGAATGCAAAATTATATAAAAAATCATCATAACGAAAAGGAGGAACGAATTTCCTGGGAATAGGGGGATAACACAACAATCCCTTTGTTATGTGTAGAAAATATCCTGCAATTGGACCAATATGTAATTTTCTAACAAATCAAAGAGCATGTCACGACAAAACTATGGATGTCATTAGATGGCCATAAGATGATTAATAATAAAAAAAAATGATGGCCATATTTATTTTTTGGATAAGCAACAAAATTTATTAGAAGATGGTCATATGTTATGTCCTGCCTTGAATGGGAATGTTTTTATCAGAGTTTTTTATTGGTCACGGATTTAGATACAAATCAGATTTTTTTTTTTTTGGTGATAGGATTGTAGTCTGTTGCATCAAATTAATCAGATTAGTAATTTCCAATGTACCAAAAAAAAATTAAACAGTTTAGTTAATTTATTCAAAATTTTCTAGAAATTTATAAATAAATCTTCACTTTTATAGCTACATTATTGAGCTCAAGTTGTCACATATATAAAGATATATATGATGATATGTCTACAATTTATTATATCCATAACTAAATCAAATTAAAAGGAAAATATGAGAGTTAAAGAGGAGTAGATATTGTAAGTTGTAACACAAGAATTGTCCCTTGTCATGTGCAGAAAATATTCTGCAATTGGACCACTAGGGCTAGGGGTCTCTAAGACGGGAACAAAATCATGGTTGTCAAGGATCTGTCCTACCATGATAATTTAATTTCTAATTATTTTATTAAACAGAAGATTTCCTTTTTCTTTTTGTTTTATTTATTTATTTATTTTGTTAAGAATCGCAAATAATTAAATATAATCTCGTGTAAGATGCTTGCCAACATACCATGCATATCATTCTAGCATAAGTTTTTCATAGCAAAAAGATATGTTTAGGCGGATGGTTAAAAACTATTCTGTCTTTTTTAACAATATATTATACTACTATTCTATACACTCCAACAAGCTTTAAATTCCTATCAACGTACTTAAAAAGTACACATCAACTATCTAATAATTCATTATCAATTATATATCGGATTTTATTAGCACAACATGTGTATTTTGTATTTGCAAATCAGAATAAATATCCAATTTCTGTCCTTACCTCTGTTTTTATGTCTTTTTTTTTTAGAAGTTATCTGTTTTTATGTCTAATAGTTTATAGTTTATTTATAATTATATCAAATATATATTATTTGATTTAATATATATTGAAAGTTAAAATATGTCTCTGGTTGCTACACACACAAACCCATATTAATTTAATTTTTATATATAGTTGTTTTTACTTTGGACATCACCGTAATGCAAATTGGATAATCATTTTGGAAATAACCAAAAAAATTTGTAATTTATTGGACATTACCGTAAATTATATTAAATAATTTTTCGGGAATTTTTTTTTAATTATATTTTGTGAAAGAACATATTAGGGAATATGTGTGTTACTGTGTTATTTTTATCATGTTCATTCTCTGCTTGCTGTTTCTTAGTTTTACTTCATTTTTTTAGCACACAGGAAAAGAAATATCTTTTACAAAATCCTCTATGGAATGCAATCCTGTCCGACCCGAGTGTGGTAAAGGCCAAAGGTCTCCCCAAAAGTGCATCTCCCATAATTGAAATTCGGAACCTGAGGTTTCAAACAGATAGGAAAAGAAGAAAAGGCAAAGAGTTTTGCGTATAGATTAATTAAGAATCGTCACATACTATAGTTTGTAACATTTTTTTCTTCTTCTATTTTTATGTGATGATTAAATTAACATATTTACTTCTTGTATTTGTAATTGGCATCTATTCCACTGACTAAATTAAAATTTGGTAGCTCAATGCATAGCAAAGAAAAAGGAAGACATTTCATATTGAGGGAAAGGTTATTTATTTTGAAACTTGAATTGAATAAAAGACAACCCTTAAGATAAAATGTGAGGTAACATCATGAATCTGTCAATGCCTTGTGTGAGTGCCAATAGCCTCCTTTTTTTCCACCCAAAGAATCATAGGAAAATTCATTCACTTTCTTAGGATTTTTTTTTTAGAATTTGTCAGTGCAAGTAAACGTTTCCCACTGTCTTATTGTGTGTTGAATTTGGGGTTTATAGGGACCCTACCATTTCCTTGATGGAAGGGATAAGCAATATTCTATCACAATAGTAGTGACTAAACTGCATCTCTCTACATAATCTTTTTTTGGGTAGTGATAAACACAATGACTATTCACAATACAATCTAGAATTTTATTCAACCAAAAAAGTTTTCTGTTTTTGTTAAATAGAGTTATAAGTTGTATGTGTGAATAATAATTGTATAAAAATAATATCTGAATCTTTTTTATGATAACAACCATAGAAAACGCTTAGAACACACTTGGGTTAGCCACTAGCTAAAAAGAGTAGAAAAACCTTAATACATTCACAAAAGTTTACAAAAAAACTCAACTTCATCACAAGGGCATGTCCCGTTTTTGGGTTATATACAGTCCAATGCTAATTACTCCCTCCCCTTATTTAATATCCAAAAAAGGAAAAATAATTATAAATAGAGCTGATAAGATAGATAATTGAAGTATTATGCACATATTAGAGCATTGAAATTCTAAATTTTCAATATACTGGAGAAAAAAAATAATCTAAAAAGAGTGAATAAGTTGCTCTAGAGGTAGATAAAGTTCTAAAAACACGCGCAGTAAATTCCTTAACCATGGAATCACAGGTTAAACTTGGAGTGTAACTTGTAGAACTTTTTATAATAACTAATTGCATAGTTAATAAGTTTTCTGACAAGTGTCCTTGATTAGAATTTAGAAACCTTACCATGACTCTGGTAGTATATAAATGAAACACAAACATGTTGGTTGCAACTTTGAAACTTAAGATATGACTAAGAAGCAATTTGAATCTGTGATGGGGAAATTGCGAAATTTCAGCCTTCTATCTCTCGGCGGTTGCTTCGACAGCTGCTGCGACCACACACAAGCTTATGGATTAGGAACAAGGATATGGAACCTCAGTGATAGACCAGTGGAGCTGCAGATAAGGGTAGGTTCAATATTGAAGAAGGTTCACACTTTGAAACCAGGGTCTTCCAAGAGAGTGAAAAGCAAACGCATTTATAAGGCATATATGCCAAGTAAGAGTCATAGCAGTGGATTGAAAAGCTTGCTCTATTACTATGATGAAACTTTTCACCCTTATATTTGGATTCATGATATTGGTGGTGATTCCTTAAGGATGGTTAAACAGCAGTATATTAGCCTTGATGATTTGAGGGATTCTTCTGAGATCAGGATCTTAAGGGATCATCAGAGAGGTTGCATATCAGTTAGTAAGAGAACTAGAACTGATTTCTGCTGAATTTTAGAGTAACTCTTTGCTTATATCAAATTGAAGTTAAGGGTAAATTTCTATTTCCTGTTTTTTATAAATGATTACGAATTGTCACTTTGTTATCATTTTGTTTCCTGCTATGTTGTCTGAACTCTATATAGAAAACATTGGGATCTCGTTTCAAGTGACAATTTTGTAGACAAGTTAATAGCTTTGTATTTATGAAAATAGGAACTGACAATACAAATCAAATATACCCTTAAGTTTGTGGCATGGGTAGGAGATGACATTTTTATAGTTTCTTGTTTTGCTATATTGGGTGTTATTGATTTATTGCAGAATGCAATGGTCTATGATAATGTTTGATTAGTGCACTAAAAAACGTAGATTTCCTGTGTCCACTTTCTTGAGATATCATAAAAGCCACTCACGAGGCTTTAGTTTACCAGTTTAGGATTTGGTATGTTGGTTTTTTGACATATTTGATGTTGTTTCTGTTATAACACATGGTCACTTGGGAGCCAATATATTTGACTGACAAATAGGAGGATGAATCATAGTTGGAATCTAATGGTTTTATTGTGTTTAATACCTTTGTTAAAATTCAGCTAGAACAGTACTAACAAACTGTTCTATGTAAAGCATTCTGAATGTCTTTACACAGCAGAGTGCTACTAAGTACCAACAATATTTCTATCAAGTTAATTCTACATTGAGTTTTTCCATTTTCTGAAATTACAGTACGTTCTTGAATTTTTTTTAATATTTTAAACGTGCAAGGGGCTATGCAGATATATATATGTCTTTACTCAAAGGACGTTTGTTAGTAGAGTTCTACTTGTAAGACTAAACTTTATTTAACTTGATATCATATAATTGATTTATTTGCCTATAAAAAAAAATATATAATTGATTTATTTAACTCCATATTTATAAACTTTAGTGCAGAGATTGAATTTCAGCATGCCATTACTGTCATACTGAGAAATTACTTTAGACATTGATTAATTTCTTTGCCTAAGTCCAAAACTTCGATTGAGCTAATAAGAAAACAGAGACCTACCCCCACGTAACACCTCAGCTCAGGAACCACCCAACAAAAAAAAGGCAGGCCCACCTATGTACAAGTTATAATTTATAAGGACGAAATGACATTATTCTCATTGATCCAATTTAGTTAAATATACATAGTTGTTTAAATAACTGTTTACTGTGACAGCTAACTAACTCATTAGCTTAATTACATTATAATGGGTTAAAATTACAAAGTATCACCTAATACCCCTCGCAAACTAGAGAGTGAATCTTCGGAGAGTAGATGATGAAATAATAGTGTTGAGTCAAAGGATTCAGTGATAATGTCAGCTAATTGATCACTGAGTAATTCTGGAAAGTAAGTGAAACAAGTGAACATGAAGTTCTTTATGCACAAGATGACACTCAATTTTAATATGCTTATATGTTGATGAAGCTAGACGACATGGATTGAGTAGTCAGATCATAACTTCTCTATTTTGTATAATTTTTTCTTTTTGGTCTCATTATTCCATAACAGTTTTCAGTAATTTTATTTACGATTTAAAACATGAATTCTTTAGAGACAATCAGTAATAGTTTTAGAATTGGAATGACAGTGCAGTGGCTACGCAATGTTACAGAGAGGAAATTCTGTTAAATTCATTCAAATATAGGAAGCATAAAATCTAGAGTTGACAAAAAATAAGCACGGGACAGAAGCAGAAAACCCTCATCACTTAAAAAACTGATTTATAAGGCATGTCAGAATAAAACTAGCTCACAGAGATGGTGGAGACTGAGCCTCTCACATGTAACAGCTGTATTACACATAAAACTATAACATAAAATTTCAAGGCTCAGTTGAATGAGCACCGTTATTCTTTTCCCCTTTCTTCTCAATGACTTTTGATCATGTATATACTCCAATTTGGATTTACAGAACTATAAAGTAATGGAGAAATCACTTCAATTTAAGGTAAGACCTTTCTAGGCAGGACCTGAACCCATTGCACCTGCCCGAACTCTCAACATTTCAGTCCTCTTGCTTCTTTCCATCACTTCTACCAACCATTCTGCACTTTCCCTAATCCCCAGCCTGCAACATTTCAAAAGTCTCTTCAGTTCTGAGCTTCGTTTTATTTCTGACAATTATTTTTCACTTTGAAGGCAATGCATGAGAAAATGCACATCAGGTATCTCCAATTCTACTGAAATGGTAATGAATCATCACAAATTAAGCTTTGGAAAGTTGACAGGAGTTACTACTTACCCATCATACGCTGAGACAGCTTCAAACATGTAAACTCTTTCATCCAGCTTCTTTAAATCAAGATACCGAGCAAGTTCTTCAGCTGATGCAGCATCGGGAAGATCCTGCAATCACAATAATGTCAAGCAAGTGGCCATCACTGTGTCGAACTGCCGATAAACACACAGAAGAGGACAAGAGAGAGGATTACAACAACTGAGGAAGCCAACAATGTAAAAAATAATGGCAAAACCTCAAAGGAAGGCTGAGATAGAACAACGTACACTAAAATACTCATGAACTTCCACTAAAATGTTATGAGGGTAAGTTGACTTATACATCAAGGAAAAAGAGGAAGATAAACAGAGGGCTTATAATGCTTGAAATCCTTTATAGATCAACTGGTAAGAAAGCATTTGCTTATCTCTGCTTTTTCCAAATCAAAAGGAAGAATATTTTGTACCCTTAAGGGGGCCTAATGCTCAAAAGGCAGAACTAGTACCTTGAGGTGTGAGGATATTCAACAAGACAATGAACATGTAAAGCAAAAAGAACACTGGACTATAATAGAATTATTTCGACAGTTAACGCATTTATTAGAGTATAAGCTATGCTATTAGGTTATACAGGACAGCAGAGGATAGTTACACTAACCTGCTTGTTAGCTAATATTAAAAGTGGGGCTCCTTGTAGATCCTCATGCCTAAGCACCTTTTCTGGCAAACAAGTTATTAAATCATTAGTGGGCTGTTTTTAAACATATCTAATATTATTGCAACTGCAAGGCAACACCTTAAAGAAGTATATATTTAGTTATATAGCAATACTAAAATCAAATCTCACTAACCAAGTGCAGATTTCGCATCTTCAAAACGTGAGGGACATGAAGCATCAACAACAAATATTACAGCATGTGCCTCTTCATAATATTTCTCCCAGATTGAGCGAAGACCAGGCTGACATGAGGGGAACTTACATTAATATCTTGTTACCCATTTTAAACACTATCCCTCTCACCAACGTCAAACAAGAAAATGATATAAAATGGAATATAATTATAGAGAAACCGTATAAAGAGGGTCCAGTATGTGTTTTGCATCAAATGATACATTCTATTCCTGCTAACATATAGGCTTACAATTAAAAATGGAATATTTTTTCAGTTGCCCCATGTATATTGGACCATTTTTTTAATTACGAAATGGCTTTTAGCCTTGCAAAATTTGGCAAATAAACTCAACCTTTTAGACTGGGAAAAGGTAAAATTGATGGTCCAAATTGTATAGTTCAAGTAATAGTTTTAATATATAGCCATGCCTGTTAACAAAGGAGCAATTAATATATATTTTTCTATATATTTATATATGAAAGATAAAACGACCAACATAAATTAAGACAAATACTGAACCAGCTAATTTAGTAGAAGATAGGTTTCCCAAAGAAACTTTTCAAAACCAAAATAATTTCTTGTTCTTTCGTCAATCACATTTTAACTATATAAAGCATAGAAAAATTACATCTCAGGAACTATGTAGATGGTCATTGGATTAGCTATTAAATTAATGAAAGAATTTTAACAAGAAGCTCATAAAACTAGGGTCAACAAATAAAATTAATATGCCAAACTACAACACTAACAATTCATTCTAAAGTCATGATTATGGAACTTAATATAGATTAATATTGCCAATATATTGCCCATACCTGACCTCCTAGGTCCCAGAAAACAAGTTTTCTACTTGCCACTTCAATGCGGCCAATATTCAATCCTACAGTTGGAACTATTCGATCAGCAGGAAGTCCTTCTACATTTGAGTACACTGACTTCATCTTCTCCAATAAAGTCTACAAAAGTATGTTATTATTGAGTGATTCAGAGTAACACAAAAAGATGAGTAATTTGTTTAAAAAAAATGGCATTTGAAATATGTATTACCGTTTTGCCAGCCTTGTCAATCCCCAGAATGAGAACATGAAGCTCCATCTTGCTAAACAAGTACTTCCAAAGTCCATAGAACAATGAAAACATCCTTGCCTTGTTTAAGCTAGCTTAACCTTCAAGGATAGAAGAATATGAAGTTCATGCCATGTTACTTGATAGCTTGTGCACTCATCATCAGTTCACAATTTCATTTAACATTCAGAATTCCTGTGTAAGCGAAGTTTGTAAGCAGCCTTGAACAAGCATGCATCTAACTAGAAACAGCCCCTTTCCAATTTAAGTGTTACATCATAATAAATTCAAATATTCAATTCAGCAATGCACAAATCTGATTGAACAACATTACCACAGAAAATTTTTCATTTGTAATTTTCAATCAAGCATTTAATTTAGTTCAAGATGCATTGATGTATCTAATTTGACACCTATCAATGACGCACGGCTAGATCTCAGCGTCACTTCATACATACACCTACCTACACCTACATGCATGATAAAGGTAACATTATACAAGGGGCTAGAATTCGAGAAAGTTGTGAGAGAAATGAGGAACTATGAAAATTGAAGAAAGGAGCAAATCGTAAAGAGGTTGCATCTTAACCCATCGGAGCCAATTGCGTGAGGTTGATTCGACAGATTCAATTCTATAGCAACAGATCCGGGAATTGAGGAAGGACAAGAAAAACAAAAGGAGAGAAGAGGGCAGTTGAATAGATTTACCGGCGCCGAAGACGGCAACGAACGGCGACAGACGGTGGTTGAAGAAAGATCCGGTGACGGTGGAAACGGATCAAAGTAAGCGATTTCGCTTGCCGAAGTTTGTTTCTCGCACGACAACCGTAACAGAAGCAAGTAAAATAAAAGACTAGGAGCTAAAGCTAACATTTCCGTCCTTTATTGGACTTTAGTTTAATTTAATTTTTCATAATTTTTTGTTTTATTTTCTTTTGCTATTATTCTTTAATTTTTTTTCACATCAAAATCAAATTAACTTGATCCTATCTACCAAAAAATTTAACTTGATGTTAACTTGTAAGAATCAAATTAATTTCAATTTTTTGGTATAACATCGGTTTTTTCACCTTTAGATAAGACTAATGTCGTTCGCGTTGCGTAGCTGGCGCTAACCTCCGATAATTTGTATAAGTAAGATTCGAACATGGGACCTCTCGTTATGAATCCTTCCTGCGTTAAGTAAAGTCTCGGGTTTAATTAATTTCATTTGTACTTCATTTATATTTTTAAAAAGTTAAAATATTAGTTTTTTGGTTTTGGTTCCGGTACACCTTAATCATTACATCAATATGTTGACAAATTAAATATTAGTTTAATCATAATAACTGAAAAAATAACATTTATGTTTATGAAATCATTAAGATATAATAATAAGTATTTTAAGATATAAAGATAAATATATTTTCATACACAATCACCGTAAGAATTTTCGTTTATAGTCTAACTCAAAATTTCTTTATTTTTTTAGGTGAAAATTAGTCTGATTCAATATAAGATAAAATTATCCTCATCACATGGCTCTATTAAATTTAAAGTTTGTTTGTTTTAACTTATTTAAAAAAAATAAGTAATTATTTTAATAAAAAAATAATTATAAAAAGTTTTAGTTGATTTGTTTGTACTTTATAAAATAATCAGAATAAGAAAATAATCAATTTTTACTTATTTTGAAAAGTAAATATTAAATTGCTTTTTAAAATAAGTAAAAAATCTGATTATTTTTATTGTAACCAAACATACATAGATTCTAATTCTTATAATAATCATTTAAAAAATAATTAATTCTTTATTTATAAAAATAATTAATTATTTTCAAGTTTAAACAAACGAATTTTCACTAAAAAAAAAGCTTGCTTGATAATTAGTTTTAGGGTTCGTTTGGTGCACATGATAAGTTAAATAAGATAAAATAAGTTATCATATCCTATTATTATTTACAGTTTGGTGTGCCAGCATGATATGATAAGGTTATCTTGTTAGCTTATTTTATCCTGCTCCATAGTTCAAATATTATCATGAGGGGTAAGGCTCTGTTAGGTAAAACTAGCTTATAGCTTGTAGTTTATGACTTATAGATTATGACTTATAGCTTATGACTTGTGACTTATAATTGAGTAGAGGTGTTTGGTAAAATTAGCTTATTAGGTAGCTTATATTTGTTAAATGACTAAAAAAGACAAGTAATAATTACATGTAATAAATTATTTAATAGAGTAAACATATAGTAAATGACTAGAGAGTAAAATAAGAAATAATTATTGAAAGCTACTTTAAGCTATAAGCTACTTGAAGTAGCTTTTCATAAGCTAGCTTATGAAAGCTAGCTTACAGCTTATATAAGCTATAAGTTAGTTGTTACCAAACACCTCTACTTACTCATAAGCTATAAGCTCCTAAATAAGCTACAAATTAGTTGTGCCAAACACACACTAAGTCAGGAAAAGAGCAGACAGGATAGGATAAGGAAAAAATTTTCCTGTTTTGCCCCAACTCGTGATATTTATTATAATTTAACTTTTAACTTTTAAAATTTAAATAGATGAAAACTTTGAGAGAGATAAATTTTAAAGTGTAAACTAAAAAATCACATTTTTTTAATTATAGAGATGAAAAATTTAGAGAGAAATAAAATGAATAAAAGTATTTAAAAAAATAATTTAAGAAATTTTAAAAGAAAATTTCATGAAAATATTAAAGAACAAATTTCTAAAGAAAATAAAATATGATTGTTTATGACATAATATAATTTATGAGAACTATATTATTTTTATGTAATTTATTTTAAAAAAATAATATTATTTATAGAATCCAATAAAGTTTGACTTAATTCTTTTATGGGTATATTATATATGATATTATTTTATAATTTTAATAAAAAATAAAAAATAAATATAATTAAGTTATTTAGATTTATTATTTATTTACAATTAATATAATAGTTACTATAATATACTGATAAAAAAATATTTACTATAATATATTTAATTAAAATATAATTGTCATACTTCAATCCTATCTTGTCTATTATTTGATAGACACTAAACATTAGATATGATAAAAGTTTATTTGATTCTTATCCTATCATATTTTTATTCAACTTTTTTATCTTATCCATCATTATCATATCCTGTCCACTAAATGAGTCCTTAATTTTTATTTAAAATCTTAACTATTATCATTTTTTTTTTGTTCATTAACTATTATCATTTGAAAATTGAATTTTTATAAATTAGTTATTTGACAAAATTTGAACTTCCCAAAATCAGATACATTTACGAATAGTAGCTAATTTAACAAAATAAAAATGTGATTTTTCCATAGAATGTGTTAAATGTGATTTTTCCATAGGATGTGTAAAAGTAGCACGCTGAATATATTTTACATAATGATTTTCATCTCTTGTATTCTTAAAAAAAGTACTATTAGTATATGAATTATTAGATTAAGAGTTTATGTTATAATCTATATTTTGCTGTATTTATAATTTTCAAAATAGTTAACATTTATTGTTTCATTAATACTTATTTTTTTGGTAATATCATTAATACTTATTTGATATGATGAGTTAAAGGCAAATGTTAAGTGCTCTAAAAATACGTTTTGAAAAATTAAATATGATAAAAAAATTTAAAAACTATAATTTTTTTATTTTGAAAAATAAAATAATATATATTTATATTTTTTTAATTTTAATAATTTTAACGATTTTAAGAATATTATTTATTTGGTAGAATAAAATGTGGGGTATCAATATCAAAATATTGACATTTTTTAACTCTTGAGCATTATATCTAGACACCGGAAAAGAAACGCGTTTATAGGATTGGAGCAATGTTTTTTCATTTAATTACAGATTACAAAAGTTATCAGATTCTTTAAAAGTAAAAAATTCATTGAAATGGAAAGAATTTTTAGTTAAATTTCTTTTTAAATAATAAACGGGAAAAGAGTTGACTATAAAATAATAAAATTATTTACACATAATTAATAATAAAAATATGCGTACTGATTTTTCATGTATTTTTTAATAAAATAAATAAATATATTCTCATTTCCATTATACTATTTTTTATTGTACATCCAGAAAATATATATTATTTTTATACAAATTAAAATTACAAAATTTCAGGACATACATGTGTAGGTATTACATTGGTTCCCTAGAAAAAAAATTGCAATTACGAAATTACTATACTTAAAAATAATATGCCAAAGGTAACGTAATACGAGGGGAAAGAAAAAAGGAGAATTAAGTTTGGAAAGAGCAGAGAAAGAAAAAGGTGGGTACCTCACCTCATCCCAATTTCTCAAACCTCGCATCGGATACGGAGTTGTTCTTTTCTCTGTGTCTTGTTTCTTCTGCTCCTGCTACTGCTTCGCTGAAGAATCTGTCTTTTTTTGTTATCAATTTCACCGATTAAATGGGTATTTTTTGGAGTGGCAGGAGAAGAAACAATTTCATTCCGAACCAACCTCCACCACCCGCACTCCCACCCCCTTATTATTACTCTGCAGAATCTCATCCTCCTCCTCCACCTGCGCCGCCGCCACCTCCTCCGCCACAAGGCTACTATTTTCCGGCAACAACCCCTTACACTCCACACTGCAATAACTATGTCTCTCCTCCTCCTGCTCTGCCTCCACCACCACCGTCTCAGACCCATTCGTTCTATTACTCCAATAATCCAAGTGGGTACACTAACTACGCCAATTCTTCGGTGGTTCGCTTCAATTACCAACCTTTCTATGTGAATCAGCCTGGTGGGTGGGGTTCAATTCGTCCTTCTGCTGCTCCTGCTTCCACCACCCCTCCTCCTCCCTATGTGGATCATCAAACTGCTAAGAAGATTAGGAATTTTGTCAATGTTCATAAAGATACCTTGCGCCTTGATGTTGATGAGGAAAACCCTGATCATCACCTCGTTTCCTTCGTTTTTGATGCTGTCTATGATGGCAGGTAAGGATTTTTTTTCTCTTCATTCACTCTCTTTTTGGAACCGCGCTAATTGCATTGTTGGCTTATGATTCAGTGCTGTGCTTTGTTGTTAGGATATATTTTGCATTCTGTAGATGAAGGGGTTTGTGAATGGGCCCAATTAACCTATTGTTACTAACAATTAGCACTCAAAATAAAGGACTCTTTCTATACTCCCAATTTTTTACCACGTAGTTTGCTACTTAATAGTTTAGTTTGAAATTAACTCTTAGCGATCATTCCCTTGATAGTAGTCTAGCGGAAATACTACTAGCATATGATTAAAAACTTTAATTCAAATAGTTATGTATCAAGTCATAAGGCTTGAGAGCAGGAGGTCTAATATTCAAACCTTGACAGAAAAAAATAGAAAAATATTTTAGTTTAGTGGACGTGTGAGTTTTTGGATATGAAAAAAAAAATACTACTGGGATAGTAGTATATCAAGTACAAGTAAAAGTGCAGGGTTCAAATCACGCATGTTGCAAAATCTCCCCCTCCCAAAAAAAAAAAAATTGGCTTAAAAAAACGCTTAGCTATCCGATATACATTTCCTACGTTATTATAGGGTACTAAAGAGAAATTTAAAAGGGTAAATTGCAATATTCTCCTTCAGGTTTGGAAAAATTGCATTTCATCTCAAACTTCATCAAAGTTAGCATTCCACTCCATTTTGATCAGTTAACTAGCATTTTTGGCCCGTCAATCTATCACATAAGTATTAAAAATAATTTTTAATGTTAATGGAGGGTCCAGAACTTGCATATGTGACAAACTGACATGACAAAAACGTTAGCAGTATAGCAGTTAACTAACATTTTTGCCTCATCAGTTTGCTACATCAGCTTTAAAAATAGTTTTAAAGTTAACAAATAGACATCTTTCGAGATGTGACAGATGGGAACGACAAAAACGTTAGATAAGTTAGCACTCAACTGTCAAAGAAATGGGGTGGCCTGCTAATTTTGGTGAAGTTTAGGGTGGAGTGCAATTTTCCCAAACATCGAGGGGTTATTGCAATTTACCCAATTTTTTAAAAAAAAAAAATTGAAAGAAACTGAGATTTAATTGATGAAACAATACTAATGCAAGAATTCTCAAAGAGCAATTTGCTCTCACATGAATCTCCTATGGAAACCAATTGTAGTTTTAAAGGTGTAATTTATTATAAAATCTCAGTTAAACACGGTTAAAACAACGGTTAATTTGAACAAATTTTCGCTGAATTTAACCCAAAATAATTGCTAATTATAATATTGCGTGTAATTAACCACACCTTATGTATATGGATGTGTATGTTTCCTACTAATTCATTGTGTATTTATTTATTTATTTTTTAACGATTAGACAGGAGAAAACCACTAGGTTTAGTGGGTGATAATCTGGTTATATTTACTTTTTTTTTTTAACTAGTAGACAATAGTTCTACTGATGACGAGATAAAAGTAAAATAAGATGATTAATAAATAGTTACAAAACATACACTATCGTTTTTCAGAGTATTCGCTGGAAAAGTATGCTTCATTTAAATTTGTTGTTGCTGTTGTGGTTTGTTTCCGGATAGATTAATAGCATGCACTCTTACAATTCTCTTCAGGAATGTCATGTTATCATTTTAGCTGACACATCTTTTTCTATGTGGGTTGGAGACATCTCTAATACATATGGGATTTTTCTATTTAAATGGGTGGAAACTTACCAATTTTTTCTGAACACCAACATAAATTCGATCGGACAGAAACTTTAAATAAATTTTGAAACTAGACAAAACCAGGAAACATTTTAAACGCTTTAAATGCTTCCAAATATATATCCTAAAGTTCTCAAAGTCAAGAATCTACCTGAATTTATAGAGGGTTTGTAGACTCGATTCGTGATTAATAATTGATATTCGATAATAATAAATGATATTATATAATCATAGTTACATGACTAAATTACACCGGTCTATCTCAACTTTTAACATGTGTTATAAATATGAAAACTTACTAAATAAAACAGAATACCATGGAAATAAGTGAACTAATATATAAAAATAATTCATATAATGATATATAAATAATAGATTTATTATAAATAATTTGAATATGGAACTAAATTTAAGAGTCACAACTTAAAGACTAGGCAATGAACTCATAGCTTTTATGAATCATAAACATGTATATTGAGTTTGTTGGGTCATGAAAAATGAGTGAATGCAATGAAGTCATAATTTTTTAGTTGTGTTGTGTGTTTTCACTTTGATGCAGAATGGTATGGGTCGATGGTGAAGCCATTACTTTCTTTTGTTCAATATAAAGATGAGTTAACTAAGTTCCGCCTACTAGGACTAGTAAACTTGTAATATTTTTACTTAGACTCTAAACTTGACAACCATGTCCTTATATTTTATCATCTCATTTGTAACTATAATACTTATATTACATATCTTTGATTCTTTGTTTGCATAAGCTTTCCGGGTCACATTATTCTTATACCATAAAATATTTTGCTTTCAGGTTTTTAATGGTAATAATTCTCTGTTTGCTAAGCTGATCTTGTTCGAAGTCACATTATTCTTATACCATCAAATATTTTGCCTTTAGGTTATTATTTGTAATAATGAGAATTTCCACATATTTTTTAGTAACAACTTCTTCTGTGGCATAGTGACATAAAAATTCTGGACTCCCGTCTATGGCCTCTAGTCTCCTGCTTCTGCTATTATCCTTTAATCAATCTTTAAAACTTTGTAGAGAAGAATAACAGTGGTTGTATTTTGTTGAAACTTAGACTTTTAGAACAAAATGTAGAAGGATACAAGATAAAGTCAAGATTGCATGAGAGTTTATGGAATTAGATTATCGATTTTAGAGCGTTCTAAGGCACCCAATTAAACCAAATTATGTCTGACTCTGAAATTTATACCTCTGAAGACAAGGGACTGCCTTTGATTCTCAACTTGAATCAAAATGTTTAGTTAGAGGCTAAACTTCTCTCCTCCACTAATAGTATAACCAACAATCAGCAAGATCTTCCATTGTCAACAATCATGAAAATGAATGATCTGCTTTTCGCAATTTGAATTTGAATTTTAGGAGGCTCTGATGAATTATACATTATGTCTTCCAGTGTTTTAGATATGCCTTAAGTGATCAATTCAATATATTTTGGTGAAGGTGTGCTAAGCATTGACTCTAACTGATTCTAAAAGTCCCTATGCTACACTGTAAATAGGAGTTGTGTTATTATATTTTGTAAACTATATATGTAAGCATGATTTTTTTGACAGTAATGAAGCCCGCTGAAGTTTCAGTATGTGATTTCTTAAACAAGAATTCCAATTGGTGTTCAAGGTTGTATAAACTGTTGATTCTAAAGTCTAAACCACATTGAAAGTCTCACAAAATAACCGATTGTATTGACTTTTCTTTGATAAAAAAGCTTCTTGTTCCTGTTCATGCATCACATAAGTATGGTTTGTTTTCTATGAGCTTCTGTTTAGTATTTTGATTATGCTTGCTTTGAAAATCAAAAGAAGCATTTTGATGTGACTGTCTTTTTCCTTTCAGACCATGATGGAGTCAATGAGGTAACTGGTTGGTTTTTGTCATGATTAAGTTTCTCGTGTGTATTCAGTAGAAATTTTATGCACAGCAGACTATTAAAATTGCTTACCTTCTCTGTTAGATAAAATCTATTGCTGTTGCTGCTATTGGTTGAATGAACTTGAAATGCATAACATAAATGTTTTAGCTGTAAATTAGTCCAACAGAAAAATCATCTTCACATTTTGATGTCTAAAGTTAGCATAATAGTGGCAATTTACTTATGTATGCATCATTCATGCAAAGAAGAACCCAAAGCTGCTATATCAACTATTACAACTGGTTGTGCTCAGAAATTTTAGTTTCGCCTTTGTTCCGACTATGAGCTGTTTCTTGTAAGTATTAAAAGGAAGCTTACATTGATTGAATGGTTCATATCACTTCAAGTGTGGATGAAAGTACATAAAGAAATCACTGTCGATGGTTGAAGTTGCAATTAGTTTGATGGACTTATTATATGAAATGATTATTCTTAAAATTAGAATATTCCTCCTCGTATAATGAAATAATTTTGGTTCTCTAACATCTTTACTTCTTGTATTTGTAATTGACAGCATTACTATCTTCTACTTTGCGAAGGAAGAAGAAAACTGTAGGTTTGTTCCGCTATATCCTGATGCATTTGAGCCAGTCAGAATCCCCTTTCAGAAAGGAGTTGGCCAAAAGTTTTCTCAGCCTTCAGGAACAGGGATTGACCTAGGCTTCTTTGAGTTGGATGATCTTTCAAAGTCCTCACCTGAGGAAGATGTCTTTCCTCTTGTAATATGTGCCGAAACATGTTTGACATGTTTGACAACTCCCTCGGAAGACAAAACTGCTAGTGATTCCATGCTGGAAGCATCCCCTCACATGCAAGTAACTCAAGGTGTCTTCGAGAAAAATAACAATGATGGTCCTTTCCAGATAAAAGTAGTTAGGCAGATTCTGTGGATCGATGGCGTTCGTTATGAGTTGAGAGAGTTATATGGCATAGCAAGCTCTTCAGCAACAAATTTCGACGACAATGATCCTGGGAAGGAGTGTGTAATCTGCATGACCGAACCAAAGGATACTGCCGTCTTACCTTGTCGGCACATGGTAAGATTTCATAGGAAATATACTTATTAGATGATATTTATAATATTTGTTACAAGTAGTTATGTTTTCATTTTCTGAATTATTGCATTCATTTTCCAATTTGATTATTCTCTCATAATTAACATGTGTTGTGTTTTCCAGTGTATGTGCAGTGAGTGTGCAAAAGAGTTGCGGCTTCAATCCAATAAATGCCCTATATGCCGTCAGCCTATTGAGGAACTTATAGAGATCAAGGTGAACAATGGAGATCAATGAGATTTTTTCTTCTGATGTTAAGTTGAAATCCTTGACATTCCCAATAAATAATTCCCTAGTTACTTTTAAGAAAAATTTACCCTCTTCTCACATGTCTGCTGTCAAGTAATATATAGGAATTTCGGCTTTTCTTTGTTTGTAAATTGTTGTCAATAATCTGTCTATAATTCTTGTGTTATGTGTACAAGGGAAATTAGATGATATGCACTTTCCGGTGATTGGATATTACTCTCTATACTGTACAGGTGATCATTTTTCTTTAGTTTTTTCCTTGTGTGGTGTTTGAGATTTCATGTGCTTAGTGCTTCCTGAGCAAGGGAGAAATAAAATAAAGCCTGGTTTGGTCCACAATGAATCATCACAAAATTGAGTGTTTACCGTTAGAGTAATTTATCAAAATGGTCCCTAATTTTCTAGTCACATGTTGTTTTAGTGTTTGGCTTTTTAAAATGTTTGAATTAGTGTCTAATTTTGCACTCCATAAGTCACTTTAGTCTTTGATGTTAAGTGACACTACAGAGTGCTTATGTGGCACGTTAAGTGACACATGATTCCACGTAAGCGATTAAACAATATTGTTTTGCTTAATTCAAAATAGGTCACTCAATTAATCCCTCAAATCACTTACAATATAATCTAATTTTGGGCTAAAAAATGCTGCGTAACTTTGAAAATTGATTAGCGATAATGAGAGGGGAATGGGAGGAATATATTTTATGAAAAAATGCTTTAAACTATGAATGTGAATATCAGGTTGTGCTTGTTGACAACTAGAGGGTAACAGAAAATGGTTGAAAAATTGTATCACATAGTATTTACCTCTAGCTTTGTTTATTAGTGTGGATTTTGTTTCACTTTAAAGTTTGAAAGTTACTTTTAAATGTGAATTTAAATTCAAATTGTCAAGCAATAGCGTAAATAGGCTTAAGTTGGCTTTGAAGGCATCGCAAACACAAGTCTGTCTCTAGTTATCAAATTGTCGCAGACACAGACTATGATTATGCATGAGGACCAAATGTGGTGCAAAGTCAAAAAGTTCAAAGACACATATACTATATTATATATTTTTAATTTTTTTTTTTTTTTTACTTTGTACAATCGCTCACTTTATTGGAATTAATTTACTTTGCTATTTCAGTTTCACATTTTTCAACCACCATGAAGTAAATCTCATACTCAATGATACTGGTATATGTGAAAAATATGTGAACCTGGGAAACCCAAACAACAATCAGATATAATAATTAAATAAGCCATTTTTTGCCAAACCATAACCACGGGACCACACCAGGCAACTTTTCCTTCCTATGTTTCTCCTAATGCCTCATTTTTCCTTGGTGACAACAATTTACTTCAGACACAAGATTTTATTTGGACCCAAAAAAAAAAAAAACAGACACAATGAGAGTTAAGTCGTTGGAAATAAAGAAATTATTCAATGGAAATTTCACAGATGCCTAATTAGTACACCATAATAGTTCTTATTGGAGTCAAAGAACACTAAAGACATGCTTAGTATGTATTTTTATTTTCTGTTTTAATTTTTTGTTTCGTGCTGAACTTATCTTACAAAATTAAAAATGTACACTAAACTACCCTAAACATGATGTGTTTGTCTTTTGGTCTAGCAAAAGGGAAAAAGTTCAAAACCAAGAATCAGGGTAAGGTACCAAACCATCTAAAGTTCATCTAAACTCGCTTCATTTTTCTAGATAGTGACTCAAATTTTTGGATCTTGTGCAATCTCTTGCAAATAAAGATGTTACCCAAGTTTAAAACCTCAGAAAAATTCCTGAATATACAAACCAAAGAAAAAGAGACGCATATAGATATTCATTTTTCCTTAAATCTCATGCTCCCTTTAGCATATGCTTCTATATAACTAATGTCTGTGTGTTTGGAATAATTGTAATAATTATAGCATGTGCTTTATGTCATCTAACTTCCTTCTTCTTCTTTTACAAAAACTTTATGGTTGGGGGACCATTTTAAGGTAAGGAAAGTTCTCGAGCTCAAATAATATATACAGAATTATTTTATATTTATCTTACTTAAAAAAAACAATTCAAGGTAAGGAAAGTTCTCGAGCTCAAATAATATATACAGAATTATTTTATATTTATCTTACTTAAAAAAAACAAGTGAAAGTTCGAATCTTTAACCTCTCAAAAACACGAAATATTTTGATGCTTTACTTGAATAATCACTTTGGGTTTGATCTGATCTAACTTCCCAAGTCTAAACAATTGAAAATAGTACAAAAATCATAACTTAGATTTCCTTTGTGGTAAAAGCTTGTCAACAGCTGCACTCCATTATTTATTTCCCATACCATGCTAAATTCTAATGTGATATAAAGAAGAGGCCATGTGTGAGATGCAGCAACTACAACTGTACTAGTACTTTTCTAGGTGAGGCTCAATAAATACCCCTCACTCCCTCCCTTCAATATAATTCCTCTCTTTTCTCAAAGTGCAAAATCTTATTCTTGTTCATCAATCACTGTCCAGACTCCAGAATTAAGGTTCATGTGGTTGCTTATGTGAATTATTCAACTTAAATTAGCAATGGCTGCTCAAGTCAAATCCCAATATAGAGACAAAATCTCTAAAATCTTATCCCCAATTATATATGGATGGGCCTATTCAACTTGAATAACAATTACCAACCGCACCACCACTATTTAATCCACTAATGTAAATTTCATGCTACCATAGTTGTGCAAGTCACCATCATATATATCTGTTAGTTGTCCAAAAAAAAAAAAATCACCATCGTATATGTAGAATAAGTTTTTTTAAAGGAAATACTCAAACTCCTCCTTAAATATGCAAAAATCATAAACATACAATTACTATTCACTTATACAGTTATACTACCATTTAACTAACAAAAGTTATTTTTTCAATATATCAACTAATAGTAAATGATATAAGTGAATAGTAATAACATGCTAACCACCATTTTTAAGTATATTATGAAATTATGAAATGACGACAATTGACAGTTTAGAATACAGAAACGCTCAAATTAGTCTCTGGAAAATTAGAAATACCATGCATATTAGTCCAAATGTATGAGACACTCTAGTTCATGAAAATAATTAGTGAGTAAAAATTATAATTCTTAAAGAGTAAAATGATATTCTTAACATTATTTGGTTTCTACTCTTTTTTATATGTTTATGAAGATTATTATATATTTCTTTTGGATTTGGTGGCTTTTGAGGTCAGAATAAGTCCACAAAATTCCACCATACCTTTTCTTTACTCTGGGATCCACCATACCAATCAAATAAATTACAGAAGGTTTTGCTTTTGCATTTGCATTATATATACAAATCAGGCTGAGTGCACAGGACAAAAAGATAGACTATAGACATACTTGGTTCAATTATAGCCTAATACTATTGACTTACTGAATAATACACAGATTAATTACATTTTTATATAAGCAAAATTGCATTTGTTGTGAGCTGATAAACTATTATTTGAAGTTTCATTTTTATAACCATTAAATCAACATGTTAAATACACTGAATTACGTTATAACATAATGTCCTCTTCCTTTAGAGTTAGACTAAGGGCAAGAAAGAGCAAGTTGTTATATATGGTTCCTTAATGATTTGTCAACGTTACAAATACAACTCAATTTGAGGGGTAATTAAAGTGGCACATTCGAATAGAAAAAGGGGAAGGGGTTTAATCACGATTTAGACTTTTAAGATGGGCAAAAAAACAATAATTTGCTCGGAAATAAAGAAAGGAAGTCCATAAATTGAAGAAAAAAACAGAAACCTGGAACGTGATTCATCAGTATCTAAAGGGTTAGCTTGGTTTCAGGGTTGCTTTTTCTTTTTCACCTAATTGATGTTAAAGTAGAGCGTATATATATATATATATATTATATAGTATTTAATCAGAAAAGCTCGATCTATTATTGATTATTGATTAGTATAAACATGATCTATATGACTACTACTTGATTGCTTTTTGAAAGTCCATGAAACGTGACCAGAAGTGAGTTTCATTTCACTCAACTTTGGCACCAATACTTTTAATTCAACCAACAAAATGACCCCATAATTTCTGCTGCTCCCACTAAATTCTATATGCGGCGGCGGATTTTACTTTTTTTTTTTTATATTAAAAGTATTTTTTAGTCGACAGGTGAAGACTATGTCTTTGAAGCAAAAAAAACACTAGAATGAATACAATATCTCTCAACAAAATCTTTTCTATGCACTCAGTTAGAATTTGAATCCCCTATTAGAGGACTAAATTATTTATCAGTTATATCAAATTTTTTTGTTGGTAATATATTAATTATAATTACACGCCGATAATATGGAACTCAATTTTCTACTTATGGAAGAACATACATAACTGCCTTTCATTAGCGCTAGTATTGCTGTAGATGAACATATATATATATATATTACGGATTAATTATTTGTTCTGTTGTTGATAAATATCATAGACACACGCTCCTTGTTTAGATATTTTTATTATTAATTATTATTGAATATTTAAAATTATTAAATATCTATAACAATGCTAAATGTTTTATATTAGTAAATGTTGTCTAGTACTCTTTTGCACTTTTCAAAGAGTCACATGTAATAAACAATTATTGAAAAATATGGTTTTGTTTTTTTTGTATTTTTGAGAAACAGATTATGAGTATTCATATGATTATTTTTTTAATTATAATAATTTTAACAAGTGTCTTAAGGATATTATTTAGTATATATAAAAAATTAACATTATTTAGCAAGACCCAAAAAGTTAATATTCAAAATGGTGTTTGACTTTATAACCAAGGTCATTTTAATCTCTTTCCAACTTTATCAAAATTATTTTTTAATTATTAATTTTGTAGAATCACTACAATAGTTTAGTGTTTTACTATATTAAATTGAATTATATTTTACAAAGAAAATAATTTAAAATTGATTTTAATCAAGTCAAAAATTAAAGTGACTCGTGATGAAAACAAAGTTAGGATCACTTTACAAACTAACTATTCACTAAAAATGCTCAATTTTCCTGCGAAATAATTAGACACCGATATATTCTCGACTAGAATCTTTGAAAATATTTTGACAGAAAAATTAATTTTGACAAAAAAAAAAAAACCCATTGTATATTTATTACCGATCAATATATATAATATGGTTGCCAACAAATCAGATTCGATCAAGTTTAAGAAAAAATATCTGAATGAAAAAACATGAACTGAATTATGTTGATTTGTCAAAAATAATAATAATAATAATGTTCAACCATACCAAATCGACTTAATCAAACTTAGGTTAAGATGTACTAATACTAAAAAGTACAATTTTTTGGGTTACTCAAACAACAAATTTTTAAGGATTATAAAAAATAAACAACATCTTTTAAAGTGGGAAAGAAAAATGTAATTCTGTGCTTAAGATCGATGGTAGAAAAGGTTAAGTGGTACGTAAAATAAAAAATGATTCCCACAAATCAAATATAAAAATTTTCAAAGGAAAAGATACGTAAGAAAAAAATGAAAAGTCAAAGGAAAAAGTTAACAAACTTACCAACGTGATTTTATAAAATTGATTCAATTTTAAAGTTGATTTTAAAATAACGAGATTTATATTTGAAGTTTTTTTTCTTGAAACAAGTTTAAAGTAAAAATAAAATATAAATTTTTCAACAGAACCTAAAAGCAAGTCTCACCTTACTTAGTTACTTCAATCAAAATTAATTTTGGCAATCTAAAATCAATTTGGTAAAATTATACTTTTGGTCCTCTATCTTAGGAGTTGATTCATTTAAATTCTCTATCTTTTTTTATACATTTTGATCCTCTATCTATCAAACTTGGTTCACGTTTACCCTTTACGTCACTTACCTATTAAAAATTAACGAAAAATGCTAACGGTATTAAAAACGAGACAAGTGCCAAATTTTGAATAGTTCTTTTAATAAAATAGTTATAATAATATATTTAAATTTTTTTTTTTAAAAAAAAGAGTTTTATATTTTAAAAAATAAAAAATCCCTAATCATCTTCTTTCCCACATCTCCTCCTCCAATCCTACCCAATCCCACCACCATCAGCGGCCTAGCCATCCACCCCCTTCTATTTTGGAACAATAGGTTTTCATTGTTGAGAAGAATGAGTTCCGTAGAATTGGAAGAGGAATTAATGAAGGTTTGTTGTTGAGAAGAGGCATTGAAAAGAAGATTGTTGTTGAAGGTAATGATGAGAGTAGTAAAGAGATTGACTTGGGTTGAAGAATCTCAAATTTAGAGAATTGGAAGATAGATTAATAAGGTTCTAATTTGGGATGGGAACCATGGGGAGTGGGAGATGTTGAAGGATGTGAGTTATTGTTGTTGGGAAAGTGAGGGTTGAAGATGAAGAAAGAGAAAGAAGAAGAAGGAGGAGAAAGTGAAGGAGAGATTGAAGAGTGTTTGATCGACAGTGGTGGCAGTGAAAGGGGATGGAGATGTTGTGGAAGAAGAGTTTTTTTTGGGAATTTTTCATTTCTCTTTAAATTAAAAAACAATATTTATTTAAATATATATTATTATAATTATTTTATTCATGAACCACTTAAAATATGACACGTGGTAAAGTTAATGTTGTTAAGTCAAGTTCCGTTAATTTTTAACGGTTGAGTGACGGAATTGATGAACTTGGACCAAATTATAAAATTTGAGGACAAAAATGAATTAAAAAGTAAAAGATAGAGAATTTAAATGAATTAAACTCAAAAGATAGAGAACAAAAAACATAATTTTACTATTCAATTTTAACATTTTTTTAACTCATAACCAAATAATTGATTTATCAATCAAAATTAATTTTAAAATTAATTTTTCTTCGCTCAATATTTTTCTAAACATACACTTAAATATGTTCGAATATTAACATTAAATGAATTGGCACGTAAAAACTAAGGTTTAGTCAATGAACTTTAATATGCTATATAGAATAGGTGATCTTTATGCTTTACAAGTTTAGTGTTGAACTATCAGCTGAAAATGTCTTAGTGATTAAAATAAAAATAAAAAAAATGCTACATAGGATAGGTGATTGATGGCCAATATAATAATGCATACAAATTTCACAAAGGCTTTCACTTGAAGGAAATTGAAAGGCCGTATCCCACTGGCCGATATTTATATGTACATGACATTTAAATGGATTTTAAATTTTATTTAATTTGAATATTGAACTTATATTTACTTAATATTATATGAAATTTTCAAAAATAAATAACCTTATGAATAACTACGCAACCTTCTTTTTGATAAAAGTTTGTTAATCGTTACTTTAAAGATAATGGATAAACGAAACCATTTTAATAATTGATTAAGGCTTCGTTTGATCGGTCTTTTTTTTAGTTTAAAAGTTGTTTTAAGTCAAAGCTGTATATAAAAACGTAATTTTAAAAAAAAAAGCTAAAAATTGTTTAGTAATTTTATTATTTTTTAACCTATAAACTATTTATAAGAGAAGGAAATACAAGAAAAAAGTGGCTCTTATGAAAAAAAACTAATATTTCTAGTTTTTCACTTTTTTCACATTTTACTCACAAAAAAAAAATAACTTTTAAATTTAAGCGCTTTCAATACAATTAAATGTGTTTAGCATAACTTTTACTTGCAGGAAGAATAAGAGAAATCAAGAAAAAAAAAGGGTCAAGTGCTACCCATTGTGTTGCTTTTATGTCTATTACCAATCTATCATGTTTCCTAACAAATTCAGTAATTAACATATTTAACGACTAGATTAGCATGTTTAGCTACTAATTTAATTAGTTACTAAATAATTTTTTTTTCTTTTCGGTGAGAAGAGAAGACAAATAATTTAGCCTATGCATATAGACTCAAATGGAAGGGAAATTTTTTTGTTTAATTAAGTTTCTAGTTCTTGTAATGATGTATGTTAACTAGTAAAAAATGTGGAAAGACTATAACCAACTATTTATTTCTGTTTCAGAGAGAATCGAAGTGTCTTATAGTACTGTTTGAATGTTTATTTTAATGATGGTGGTGCTAATTAAGTAGAACATTTAAAAATGATGCATATAGAAATTAGAAGTGTCAAATCCTAACAAGCAACGTAACAACATTACTGTGCATAGCCCACGCCTAGTTTTGGATAAAGAATTTAAAATAGAAAATCTAAATTAAAATTTAAAATAGAACGCAAAGGCTATGGATGTATATTATACTATATAATTGATTTGGATTGATTGTGCTAGGATACTTACAAGGACCAATATAATCAATGGTTCAAAGTTTTGTGAAGACGAAGTTGAAATTTTTAACACCTAAAATTAGAAACCTTTCTACCACTGAAAGTGACATGACATTTTTAATTATCTCAAATGAAATTTGTTTCTATGGTAGGATGTACGTATCTTAGTGTACATTTGTAAAATTAATGTTATATTAATAATTTTCTTCTGTATCATTAATTTTTGTTAAAAAAACTGAGTTTGATGTTTTACAAAAGGTATTATTATTATTATTATTATTATTATTATTATTATTATTATTATTATTATTTATCTCACTCGTTTAGTTTATTACTATTTTTTTGGCAAAAAAATAGGAATGAAAAAAAAACACTAATTAAAAACCCCTTGGAAACACCTTGCTCCTGCTCGTTCCTCCCATTCTCTCTATCTGTTGTTTGCAAAGATACAGAAAAGCTTTTGTTACATGGACAACGTGATGGTCAACCTCATCGTATATTATAAATATAAAATAATTAAATTATTAACACACCAACACATGACACATTTGTGCATTTGGATCCAACTATATATTATTTCTCTTTTAGAAACAAAGTACATTTTATTTAAATATTCAGTTATTGGGTTTGGGGACCATTATTATTTCTGTCTCAGAAAAATAAAATAACTTTAATTTGAAAAGCCTGAAAGATCCGAATAGTTTGTGTTTCAAAAAGCTTATAGAGTGATCAAATTATACTCCTTCCCTCCCAAAATATAAGACTCCTTAGACTAATATTGCGAGAATTAAAAAAAATGATTAATTTAGTTAAATGTATTAAAAGGAATAATAATTAATTATAGTTAGAAAAAAGATTTTCGTACTCATGTTTTTCGTACTCATATTATACTCATGGTTACATACATTAAAATATTTGGTTACACACGTAGAAGTTTTGTTGAATTTTTATTTTTAAGTTGTAACACATATTTTTTACATTTGTAACCACCAAATCTGAAAACACTAATGTAACCATTTTTTTCAACGTAAGTAACTAATGAATATATTGAGTACAAATTGTGAGTACAAAAATCATAACTCTTATATTTATGATGTTTGGATATAGTGTAAAAATTATTAAATGTTTGTTAGTTTGAGTACGTAATAAATATCTACAGAATTGATTTTAGGTAAATTTAATTTTTTAGAATTAATTTTAGTCAAAATTAAATTTACCGTAAAATGAGTTGTGCTTAGAAGCTTTTATCCCAAAAACAAGTTAATAATTAAATTGTAATATAAAATTATCAACTCAAAAGAAAAAAAACGGTACATGATAATTGCTTTTGACATAATTGATTTTGAGTGAAAATTCAATTAAAAAACAATATCTGAACAGAAAACAAACATCACAATAATGCACTCATATCCAGTTCAATATTTTAAACTCAAGTTGGTTAGCTTCTCATGTGTTCTAATCCGAAAGAATTAAGTCATCATAAAGTGGATGAGTCTAGGGCAGAAAGCATACTTATTCCACGTCAAAGTTTTAATAAGAGTTGTATTTATAGAGACTTCAATACTTAAGTTAATAATTTATTTTTGATATTTTTATAAGAGATAAAAAAAGATTTTTTTTTTATCCTTTTATGAAATACTTTGTGAGTTTTAGAGTATATTAATTGCTAAAAAAGGATTAAAATACTTTGTTACCCTCAATTTATTATTAGCATTCATAATTTTCATACAAGTAGATGCATTAACTATATGGATATTTTAGTAATTTTCTCATATCATTAATTGAAAAGAATATCAATTATTATGTTTTATTGATATGCACTGTAAAATATGTCCAATGTTTCTTATAAAAAAGATCGGAGAAAATATTAGAGTTTGTATGTGATTAATTGAAAGTAACGTATCTTGTTTAGAGTATATGCTATGCATTTATAGTATAGTCTCTAGGTTAGGTATGCGCGCTTTGGACCTAAAGAGACTAATGAGCTTGACTCTTGATCCAAATGAGTAACACTGTCCTTATACTATATCTCGGTCAATAATTGAAATGACTAATAAAAAAGGTAAATGATATTTAGGACAATATTTAAAAACCTAAAAATAGTAAAAAAATATTAGAATGTATAATTTTTTATATTATTGAGAGACAAAAATATGTTATTATAATTATTTTCTTACTTTTAATAATCTTAACTAGTAACATAAGACTAACGTATATTAAGACGCTATAAAAGTTTGCCGTGACAGCCAAGGACGGATGTAGGTTGAAGGGAGAGGGGGCAAATGACCCCGCAACCATTTTTAATCTATACTAGTAGTATATACTAATGTATTATGTTGCCCCCACAATCTAATTTGATGATTGAGTTGCCTCTATAATCATTTTTTTTTTCACTATTTTTTCATTATTTTTGTTCTTTAAAAGATTGAAATACTATCAGATTAGTATTTGAAAGATTAAAACGTTATTAATTTGGTTCTTCATTAAAAATTGATAAAAAATCAACTTGATGATATTTTCTATTTTTGAAAGATTAAATTGGTGATGAAAATCTTTTAAAAGCTAAATTGAAGACACATATACATCTTTAAAGAAGTAAAATGATGTTTATCTCTTAATTTTATGTTTTTATAAATCTTGTGAAGATTAAAAAGCATGTTATGTAGAGTTACTTTTGATACTACTGGTGACAATTGCAACCATTGGTGGAACTTTCTTTACCATGGTCCATGAACATAATTCAGATGTAAAATCGTACGTGAGAAACAAGTGTTTGAATTATTGTTTGGTTACTTCTATTGAGAGAGAAAATTTCAATAATAATGAGCATTGGACAAACAATATAAAGTTTTAAAAATATAAAAGCTTGTGGAGAATAAATATGAAGCATATTTATATTTCTTAATAATAGTTTTTTTAATGCGACAAATTTATATATGTATATTTTTTTCACTTCTAGAAATTTATAGATCCGTCACTCATCATAGCTGTATGGCTGAGATGTAATTTACATATCAGTTCATAACAACTTCTAACACTAAATAAAATATATAATTATTTTTTTTGATAAAATTAATTATTCATCATATATTATTATTTTATTTTATTTATAAAAATAATTTTGGTAAAGAATATTAAAATAATATTAATTATCGTAATTACTTTTCTAATAGTACTAATTTTTTTAAAATTAAAATGAATTAAAAATTTAATTTCTACTCAAAGTCAATCATATAAAATTAAAATTTACTCAGAATGAATTTTTAAGGTTATGCTAAATGTAACTAAATTTTGTGGTGTGAATTGTTACTACCATGGACCTGTAAATCCAGTTTCGAGACACTCGTGCAAATGTAGCAAAAACCAGTTCTGAAATGGAAATTTACAAGTTAGCCATTACACCTACAATAAATGGCGTTATTAATTGTATCACCCAATTCGGGAAGATCAATTCTGACGCGCTTCATTCACATCTTCTCATACTTAAATATTAAATTTATTGTAAAATTAAAGGATTTAATTATCATTAAATAAGTAATAAATCCTCCTTCCTATGTGTAACATCCTTTAAAAAAAGATTTGATAGGAGTAATTCTTAATTTTCTTATTTTATGTTTTTACAAGTTCTCCTATTTGTGTATTAAAGAATATTTTTAATATTTTTTATAGTTTTAAGATTGAAAAACTACTTAATTTCACACTTTATATGGTAATAGGAGAATAAATAGGAGGATTTTTAGGAAGATATAACATTACTCTCGTGATATACAGTGTCCTTAGGACACTAGTTAAGGTCACTAGAAGTAAAAAAATAATCATAAGAGCACATTGTTTCGTCTCTCGATAATTCAAAAAACTACATATTTCAATATATTTTTCCTACATTTGGGTTCTTAAACGGTGCCCTTAAGGCACTAAATGTCATTTGTCTAAAAAAATTACTACTACCTCCGGTTCTTTTTATAAGAGACAAAAAGAGATTTTTTTTTATTCTTTTTTATAAGAGACTTTGTGAATTTTCTAGGCGTATTAATGGCTAAGGAAGGGTAAAAATATATACTTTGCTACTCTCAATTTATTATGATCACTTACAATTTTTCATATAAGTGGATGTATTAACTACATGAATATTTTAGTAATTTTCTCACATCATTAATTAAAAAAAATATCACTTATTATGTTTTATTGGTATGTGTAAAACTTGTCCAATGTTTCTTATAAAAAGGACGGTAGTGTATTTATCTTTTTTTATAAGAATCTCTTTAAAATTTTGTGCATATTTAATTATTCTCTCTGGTCCAAAAATTTTGTTGTTTAAAGTTTTAGCACACATATTAAGAAAACATTGATTATAAGGTGTTTTATCTTGCTATTGACTATATTACTCTTATTTATCTAATTAATTATCATTTATTACTCTTCTAATATCCCACCACCTACCTATATTAAATGAGGGGTATAGTTAACAAAAATGAATTAAATAAGCCTTAAAAACAACATTTTTGAAAACAAAAATACTCTTTTAATATCTCACCACCTATCTATATAACAATATTTTTGAAACTAAAATTAAGAGTTTAAAACAACATAACTTATGAATCGGAGGGAGTAATTTTCACTATAATAACTTTATATAATCAACAACTTTTGTTGCAGTCATATACTCTTTCCGTTTCATTTTATTTTTCTTGTTTGAAACATTTTCATGTTTCCAAATACTCATCACTGGTAAATTAATAAAACATTAATGATTTATTTTACAACACTATCTCTATTTAACTCAACTAATGATGGTAATTTGGTAAAGTTAAACTTTTTTAGGGATAATGATGATGACTTCTAATCATTTTCTTATGAATCGCGTATAACCTTAAACAACAAATAAAATAAAACGGAGGGAGTAGCTCAGTTGGTAAACACATAAGGACGTGCATATGTGAGTATGCGAGGTTCAATTCTTAGTTAATGTATTTTTTATGAACAACAAAAATCAATCACTTTTGTGTGATTAAAAGTCAATAAATATAATAAGTTAACGAGAGATAAGTTCTCTCTTATAATATTTGGACAAGATCAACTAATTGGAAAGAGAATAAAATTATTAGTTTAATAATTAAAAGGTAAGTTTAGAAACTAATATAAATTGTTAGACAAACTTAACAACTTAACCTAGACTAATTAATTTTTATTAATTCTTGTGTCTTTTTTTAGATGATCTTACATATAAGGACGAAAGGAGTATACAGAGAAGGGATTAACTTACAATAGTACAATAGTGTAAGTTAACACTAATTTTTACTAGAATTTTTCTAACTTATGCAATATTGTACATGTTAAGAAACTAAAGAAGGAAAGATAACAAAACAATTAATGTATGTTACACATAGTTTCATTAAAGTTTTGAGTTTTTTCATATTATCTTTCCTTCTTTAGTTTCTTAACCTGTATTGCACAAGTTAGAAAAACCCATCTTACTATGCTGTTTATAACTCTTTATTAATTTTTTTTTTTCAAATGATATCTAATACTTTACATATAGTATTTAAGGAGCTAAAATGCTAAATGTAGTAAATATATACCGAAAAATATAGTTTTTTTATTTATTTATGAGAGATAGAATAATGTGTACTTATTTTTTTTTAATTCTAATAACCTTAATAAATATTCTATAAACATTTTATTTAACAAATTTTTTTTTTGAAAATCAACTTTTATTTTTTTTTAAAAAAAACCAACTGTTATTTTATCCTCAAACAAATATTTTATTCAATTAACTCTAGAAGTTCTCTAGCAGGTACAACATGATCGTACAAATTAGAAATTAGGGTTTGTCTGTTTAAAATTTGAATTTGATCAAAATCATGTTAAGAAAAATTGTTATTTATTAACCTTTTTTTTTTTTTTGCTTTTGTTGGATTAGTCACGGTTGGTATAGACTTTGTCTAACAGAATTAATCTGTTAGTATAAATTAAAATTATCTATACTAACGAAAAAATTAACAATTAATAACAAATAAACTTGTTATTATAAATATTTGATATACTAACAACATGTAAAGAGATGTTATATCAATTTTTTTACTAACATATTTTTTCGTTAGTAATTGTGAATTTATACGATAGTTTAGATATTATCAACCTATACTAACTTATTAATTCCGTTCTCAAGGTGACTAATCAAATGGAAGCCAAAACAAAAGTGTTAGTAAATAACAATTTTTTTAATGTAACTTTTGACTAAAGTTAAAATTATTTACTACTTCCATTGGATTGCCTCGATTTTTGTACATAAATAATCTCAACTATTAATTTTTATCTCAATTTTTGTATTTTTATACTTCTTATTCTACTAATAAAATCTAAACCAAATAGAGTCTTAATAAACTAAAAAGTCTAAAAATAAAAAACACCATGAGAAAAACCATAAACAAAAATAACTTATAACCCAATTTCACGAGCAAATCTGAATTAATCAAATACCTCTAAAACTTAAATGCGTTCACCATTAAAAATGAGTAGCCAAAAACACTAAATAGTAGTAAGCCAAATAATTATCTCAAATTTTCATAATTTGTTTCTTATAAACAACTCTCGCAAAAATAGAAATGATGTCACAATTTATCCCTGAGAACCAAAAGAAATACCAAGTCAATTATGTCCATACCTGGAATAGAGAATAAATAATCATCTCAAATAGGCTAAATGTATCATATCTTCTTGAGCATCCTTACACAAAATATAATTAAGATCACAATATTAATCCACACTTAAAATATATTTTTTTCTCAAATTAATTCTTGAAAAGATATGGTATAAGATATAAAATCAACTAATAGATTAAAATTTCTTATCCTATAAATTATATATACAAAATTTTACATTAATCGAAAATTATTAATTTAATTTTTATTTTCATATGTTTTATAGAATATATATTATTTTCATATGTTTTATAAAACATACGAAGTATACTTTAATTAATACTTAAAAATATTATAAAAGTAAATATTAATTATTATTTTTGAATTTTAAAAAACAAATGATACTTTTCTAAATAAAAAAAATTATATTAAGTTTCTTACTGTCTGATTAAAAAAAAATATTAAGTCTCTTCTCTTACTATGTGTCTGTAGACATACACTAAAAGATTGTTTATTGTTTAATTTAATAATAATAAAAACTTTGACTACCAATAATAAATAAATAAGCTAAATATTCACTATCAATTTTATGGATCGACTTGCTAATCCAACCAACCCAATTGAAAAATGTTGGTTGGTTTGGGTAGATTCATATTGAAACATGCGTGACTTGTTTTTAATCGAGTTCTTATTGATTTTATATTTTTCAAACCCAATGAATCAAACCCACACATATTTTTTTTTTCCAAAATATTTTGTTTAGTTTCAAATTTTCATTTAATTGTTTCCCACTTATTCATAATCTCACATTCATTATTCACTAATTAATTGTTGGTTTTTAAAATAATTATTATATTTAATTTGGCAGTTAAAAATTAAATTTAAATTGGTTGATGATAATTTGTTAAACATATATGCTTGCTTGAATTTACCTTTACATAATACTTATAAGACTTAGTATTTTATTTTTATTATTTTATTATTTTTATATTATTATTGTAAATGCCTCGAAAATGAGTAATTACTTGTTTGGAAACTTCCCATTATTTTTTTCTTATTTATTTTTAATTTTCTTTAACGAATAAACTTGAGAATAGCTAGTTGGGGATGATTATTTATGTGTGTGTTTGAAAAAAATGTTGGAGTCTTTCAAAAGTGGGTTGAGAGTCGTCGCATTTATTTTTGATAAAATTTCAATAGTTTGGTTTTGCGTTTGATTGGTTTCCAACATCAATTCTGGTAGAAGCAAGTCCAATCTTGCTTTTGTGTTGGATTGAAAATTTTATACTGAAATTTCATTACAAACTTGTTTTTGAATAAAAAATTTTAAACATAAATCACGTTATTTTAAAATTAATTTTTTATCAAATCAATTATACAAAATTTCATTGATCCAAAATCAAATTGCAACCACAGATCTAAACACACATTAAATAATTGAGTTGAGTTCATGTTGACAAGTTTAGTGAAATTCAATCCAATTCAACCCAAATAAAAAAGGCAATCAGGCTTAGACTTTATGGGTACCCACAAAATTATGTCTCATGCTAATTGTCAATGTTATGCTTTGCCACCATTACCTTGCACTTGCGGTGTGCAAGTTGGGATGAAAATAAGTTAAATCAGGCTTTGCGTAAATAAACAATGCCTAATTTTAAAATTGAAGGCCTAAACCTGACTTATTAAAATGATAAAAATCAATTTTAAAATCTAACATAGATTTAAACTGACCTTACGTAAAAACATGTCTAAAAATTTACACAATAATAAAACTTAAATAGACTAACTCTTATCGGGCCAACCCCATCAACCTTATTTGCAATAAATCAGATTTACTTAAAAGGCATTTTTAATGAACTAAACCTATTCTATTACATAAAAAAAAAAGCTTAAATTTAACTTTTAAAATAAATAGATCAGAACAAACTCTAAGCATGCTATATACCATAGACCCTGAAGGCTATCAATCCTATTCCCACCTTGTGTGCAAGTGAAGTGGATCTTTATGCAAATTTGTAAATTAATGAGTGTAAAACGTTCCTATTTGTCTTGCAAGAAAAAAATATATAGTATGTTAATAATATTTCCACTAGAAATTATCCTCTTTATTAATTATAGAATATAGTGAATGTGTTTCCTATTTTGCAAGACATAATATATATTTATTTTCTTATAATGTAGGAGAAGGATATATATATATATGTATATATATATATATATATATTATATAATATATATATATTTATATGAAAAACATCACATTTATTTATCAAAAAAAAAATCACATTTCTCATTGATATTACCACCAAGTATTCGAATGAATTACGATGGAGTTGTGTTAACTCTTAACTAGTAGTTTTTAGCTTGAGCCTTATATATACAATTTCATTAATATTTAAAATAATAGTTTTTTCAGTTTTCAGTGATAATGATCTGTTTTTGTTAGCGTAACATACTAACACTGTCATTTAAAAAAGAGTAGTGATTTGTGTTCTTCCCACTTTTGGGATGTAACAGTGGATATGAAGAAAAAGATAGAAAAAAGAAAGAAAGAGATAAATATTAAAAAATATTAAAGATAATGTGATAAAAAAAATAGAAAGAAAAATAAGTAATTAAATAAGTAAAGTGAATAGTAGTTAATAATATAAGTATACTTATTGTTATGAAAAATACCTTGATCATACACATAAAATTAAAATTATAAACAACTCGAGATGTTACTTTTTTTATTCCCTCCGTTTATTTTTAAGTGGTGTATTCAAAAAGAAATTTGTTTTTATTTACTTATCATTTAGGTTTAAATTTTGGACTTTCTACTCCCAAGTCTTAAAATTTAGTATATGACAATTTGAGCTAAAACTCTTGGTCAAGTTTTAAAGTTATATTAATTTTTTTTTATTTCAATTACACCCATATACTTTACTTTAAATTTAATTGATTGTTAGCACATTTTTCATAAAGGTTACGACGGCTCAACATATTTAGAAGCCTAAAGCAATTTTTTTACATAGGTCCTAAATATAAATGCGTTAATAAAAGAATCCGGGTTAATTTTGCAATTATGTATATAATTAGCGTGTCATTTTTTCACTAATATAATATCTTTTAAATGATAGTTATTTATATTCAGTTAAAATTAAATATATTTTAATTTTTGCTTATAAAATAAATTATTTGAGGGCCTATTTTTAAGTGATTATCTTAAGTAAAAAATCATTATTATTAAGCATGAGATTGTAGGTTTAATGTGTGTTTGGGTACACAATTTAATTAAGCACTTATATAATAAACTATTTTTAATTTATAAATAAAGCCTTAAATAAGATTTTTTTTCATAAACAAAATTGATTATTTTTATAAGTAAAGAATTGATTATCTTTTTAAGTGATTATCATAAGAATAAGAAGCTATCTATATTTGGCTATATTAAGAACAATCAGATTTTCTACTTATTTGAAGAAACAACTTGGTACCTGCTTCTTAAATTATGCAAAAAATCTAATTATTTTATGATTTTGATTATTTTGAAAAGCATAAACAAATAGACTACAAAATTTTATAATTACTTTATTTATTAAAATAAGTACTTATTTTACCAAATAAGCTAAAACAAACAGGCTCATACATGTGAATAATAATAATAATAATAATAATAATAATAGTAATAATAATAATAATAATAATAATAATAAGTTGTTAGCAAAGTTAGTCTCACTAAAATGTGAGTATTTTAATTCAAAAATGATTGTTTCCCATAAAATATACTTATGGGCGGGATTTTTTTTAATTATAGCTTATAAATTATGACTCGTAGTTTATGACTTATTACTTATAGTTTATGGCGTATTAGTTATGACTTAAAGATGTATAGATATGTTTAGTAAAAATAACTTATGAATTAGTTTATATTTGTTAAATGACTTGTAATAGTTACATGTCATAAATAATTTTTATAAAATAAACATATAATAAATAACTTAAGCGTAAAAAAAAAAATTATCGAAATCTAGCTTTTTCACAAGCTATATGTAGCTTTATAACCTATAAACTAGTATCTTTTCAAAAATTATTTAAAGTAGTTTATAATTTATAAAAAGTTGTATTTCAATAGTTCATTTTTATTTAACCCCTAAGTTTTTTTTTTTGATAAACTTATTTAACCCCTAAGTTATTGATTACATGTTTACTTTATAAAAGTATTTATTACATGTAATCATTATATGTCCTTTTAAGTAGTTTAATAAATATAAGTTAGTTCATAAACTAATGTTACTAAACATCTCTATATAACGATATTTCATAAGCCATAAGATTCATAAGCTATAAGCTACTGTTACTAAATACAATGACTTTTAAAAAACTATTAAATTATACTCCCTCCGGTCCTATATATAGGTCGCCTTCTAGAAGAAATTTTTGGTCCTTAATATAAGTCACTAACTAACTCATTAATGCATGTTTTCCCCTTTTACCCTTCTACAATTTTCAAAGATTCCATTAATGATGGAGTGAGAAAGAGAGTAAATTAAGAGAGATAAAGATATATTAATTAACTTAAGCATTTACTAGCATATTTATATTGAGGGTATAGTTGAAAAAAGATTATCTTTTTAAATAAATTTAATAAGCTAACTACCATTTCTTGGTTTTGATAATTCGGTTAGAAGTGACTTATATTTAGGACCAGAGGAAGTATCTTATAAAAACTATAAGCTTATAATTATTAAACACTTCTACTAAACAAAAAGTTATAAGTAATTTTAAATAAACTCATTTAATAGCAATGTAACTGTAATATTCAATTAAATTGTGTATCCATTGTAATATTTTTATTTATGTTTTTGATTTATTCGGTAGGTTTTTATTTTATTGTAGATTGTAGATTAAGAGTTCATTTGTTTAAACTTAAAAATAATTGGTTATTTTTATAAGTAAATAATTGATTATTTTTTTAATCAGAAAATCTGATTATTTGAGAAAAAACTTGGTACATGTTTCTCAAAATAAGCCGATTGCATAAAATCTGATTATTTTGAGAAGCACAAATAAACCGACTAAAAATTTTAAAATTATTTTTCATTAAAATAAATACTTATTTTTTCAAATAATCTGAAACAAATGGACTCTAATTCTTTGAATATTGATAAACTTGTTCTCTCTATCAGTGTTCTATGTATTCAGACCATAGTTTTTTTAAAGTCAAAGTGTACATTTATTACTACGCGTAACACCTTTATTGATATTTATTTGAAATCTTAAATGAATAATAAAGGATTTTTCTCTTTTAATAAATATAATAATAAATTCTATGATATATTCATCAAAATTTAATATATTTTATAATATTAATATGGTTGGTTTAAATGTTACATGTTTAATCATTATTAATAAACATGAGATTTTAGGTTTATGGTGTGTTTGGGTATATAACTTAATTAAGCACTTATGTAATAAGCTATTTTTAAATGAGAGTCTTTTCATAAACAAAATTGTAACCCTTTGTTTAAACTTTAAAACAATTGATTATCTTTATAGGTAAAGAATTGATTTTTTTTTGAGAGATCATCATAAGAATTTTGACTATAATAAGAATAATCATATTTTTTTGTTTATTTTGAGAAGCATAAACAAAAAGACTGATTTTTTTATAAATTACTTTTTTATTAAAATAAATACTTATTTTACTAAATAACCTAAATAAAAAAATGGACTCTTAATACATGTGAATAAAAAAATAAACTTGTTAGCAAAGTTAGTTTCCCATAAAAATAAACTTATGGGTGGGATTTTTTTTCCGAATTATAACTTATGAGTTATGACTTATCACTTATAACTTATAGCATATTAGTTATGACTTAAAGTTGTGTAAATACGTTTAATAAAATTAACTTATGAACTAATTTATATTTATTAAATGACTTAAAATTACATGTAATAAATATTTTATAAAGTAAATATGTAATAAATAACTTAATGGTCAAAAAATATTATCAAAATCTAGCTTTTTCACAAGCTATATATATAGTTTTTATAAACTATAAACTAATATACTTTTAAAAGTTATTTAAAATAGTTTATAGTTTGTAAAAAGCTATATTTCAATAGTTTATTTTTATTTAACCCTTAAGTTTTTTTTTGATAAACTTATTTAACCCAATTACATATTTACTTAATAAAAGTATTTATTACATATAATTATTACATATTATTTTAAGCCGTTTAATAAATATAAATTGGTTTATTTAACTCAAATAGTGTTCAATGTATCGAGATCATAATTCTTTTTCTAAGTCATAATGTACATTTATTATTACGCGTAACACCTTTATTGATATTTATTTGAAATCTTAAATGAACAATAAAGGATTTTTCTATTTTAATAAATATAATAATAATAATAAATAAGTAATTTAATGGAGTACTTACTGAATGTATATTTTTTTTTGGTTATAATAACGAGTTTTTATCTATAAGATGAGACTAATTTCGTTTGTGCCGCGTGGCTGATGTTTGCATCTGGAAATTTGGTAAAGGTGAAATTTGAACACAGAACCTTCTATCGTGGATCCCCCCTCATATAAACTTAGCGAATCCGTACACCGTTAATCCCTCCATTAGAGTTACTTATTGAATGTATTGATGTATAGTGTTACTTTCCTTTAATAAGACAAAATAGGAGTAAGCAAAAACGTTCACCAAGGAAGGATGCGCTAATAACTTTTTTGATTTTTTGTTTATGATTTTTTGTTTGAAAGCCTAACTGACGCGGATTTGAGTAAATGGAAGGAATCTCACACCCTTGTTAAAGCCAAGCTAAGCCAAACACACTCCTCACATGGCCACTGTTAATTTTTTGGGAGTCACAAGTAAAACATAGAAACTCTCCGAATTTCAGCAGCTATGGCTTCCATAAATAAAGCCACTAAACAATTGAGTGAACGCTTCATACTCCATTTTCCTTCTCTCTGCTAAATTGAAACCTTCCTTTTCCTTTTCCTAATGCCTCTTCTCTCTCTCTCTCTTCTTTCACCCTGAAATGCAGGTTTCAGAGGTTTTAATGACTATCCACCATCTTTAATCTCCTTTCTCTCTCTCCTTTCTCTCCAAGTCTGAGCCTTTGCTGTTCAGACTTCCTTTCTCTGTTCACTCAGACACTGAAACGCTTTTCTTTTCTTTTCTGTCATTGGTCTCTGTGTTTGCTTCCAAAACTTCCAGACGATAAGCCAAACCTTGAAAGAAAAAAAGAACCTCTCTAGCTTATTTTCTGTTTTTATCCTCTCTCACTTTCTCAGATCTATCCCCACCCTTTCTGCATTTCCCCTCTTTGTTACCATCTTTTGGTCCATTGGGGTGTTAGACATGAGTAAAGAAGAGATTTTGAAGATTCAGGTACTCAGCAAAAATCTCACCTTTCTTATTTCTGCTGTTATGTTGAAGCTTTTGCTTGCTGGATTTGTTTGTTTGTTTGCTTGTTTTGCTTCTGTTTGCGTGTCATTTACCAGGAAGTTTTATCTCCATTTTAATTCTTTCTTGTCATTAACAATGAAATTTCACTTTTCTGTTGTCTGGGTTTTGGGATTGCTTGTGCATGCAGAAATGTGTTCTGAAAGTGAACATCCACTGTGAAGGTTGCAAGCAAAAAGTTAAGAAAATCTTGCAGAAGATTGATGGTACGTTTCTATCCACTTTACTCATCATCCGAAGGAAAATCCCCAAAAAAATTACTGAATTGTGATGTTATCCCCTTTTGATAAAGATTTGTTTTTTTCTTCCTTTCATCATCTAAAGAAAAAAATAAAACCAAATCTGACGAATATGTTGTCATTTGACTAATTTACTGGTTGATTTTTATTTTTAATTTTCAGGGGTATTTACAACGGAGGTAGATGCTGAACAAGGGAAGGTGACGGTTTCAGGGAACGTGGACCCCAACGTCCTCATCAAGAAGCTTGCGAAATCTGGGAAACATGCAGAGCTCTGGGGTGTTCCTAAAGGAAACAACAACAACCCGAACCAGAACCCGAACCAGAACCAGAACCAGATTGCGAATCAGCTGAAGAACATGCAAATTGACAATGGCAAAGGTGGAGGAAACAACAAGGGTCAGAACCAGAAGGGCGGAAACGGAAATGGAAACAACCAACCCAACAAGGGAGGCCAACAGGGTCAAAATGCAAATCCGCAGCAGCAACAACAGCTTCAACATCTGCAGCAGCTCCAGCAGCTCCAGCAGCTTCAACAGATGAAAGGGTTCCAAGATCTGAAGCTGCCTCAATTCAAGGACATGAAAATGCCCATCAATCAGAACCCTAATCCCAAAGCGGTCAAGTTCAATTTGCCAGAAGACGACGATGATTTCTCAGATGACGAATTAGACGAGCTGGATGACGAAGATTTCGATGACGAGTTGGATGATGAAATGGACGATCCCCAGCACCCGCTCAACAAGGCCAAGCTCCCTCCTATGGGTAGCGTCCCTCACATGATGATGAATCCTAATCTCATGAATCTTCAGAAGGCCGCTGGCGGTGGCGGCGGTGGTAACGGAAAGAAAGGCGGAGGCGCCGGTGGTGGAGGAGCAGCAGCTATGCCTGTGCAAGTTCATGCAATGGGAGGTGGAAATGACGGCAAAAATGGAAATGGAGGAAAGAAAGGAGGAGGAGGCGGCGGTGGGAATAATCAGAACCAGGGCGGAGGTAACAAAAATGGGAAAAACGGAGGTGGAATGCCTGAGGGTAAAAATGGAAACAAAAATGGTGGAGGCGGTGGTGGTCCGATTAACAATGGGGCTAAAAAGGGAAATCCAATGGCGATGGGAATGGGGGAAGGTGTTCAAGCTATGAAGCATGGATTCCCAAACATGGGTAACATGGGTGGAGGAGGAGGAGGAGGAGGTCTTCCTCATCCTCATGCTCATCCAGGGGCCAATGTGGGTCCCATGGCTGGTGGTGGTGGTGGTGGTGGTGGTGCTAACATGAACCAAATGAACATGATGATGAATATGCCTAATATGCCGATGAACCACCAAATTGGCAACTACCCTGCCGTTCAAGGTCTCCCGACAGCTGGTGGCAATGATGGTGGGTATTCTCAAGGCGCTGCTGGTCAGGACATGATGGCTGGAAACACTTACCAGCAACAACAGTACATGGCTGCGATGATGAACCAACAACGCGCAATGGGGAACCAGCCAATGATGTATGCTCGCCCTCCCATGGCTGTCAATTACATGTACCCTCCTCCCTACCCCTACACTCCTGCTCCGGAGCCAGCTTATTCCAACATGTTCAGCGATGAGAACGCTAACGGCTGCACTGTTATGTGATGATGCTGATCAATTCTGATGGTGAAGATGATGATGCTGCTGATGCTGATGCTGATGCAGTACTATACAATGGAAAATGAGTTTTAATTTTAGTTTGATTTTCTTTTTCTTTTTCTTTTTACCCCCTTTTCATCCAAGCTTAAAAAAAACTAGAACTTTGAATTACCATAGGGAAGTCAAGTAATTTATAGTTTTTATAATGTTTTAATGGTCTTTTGGGAAGAAGCATGAGACATGTAACCGGGGATGATGATGGTATGATGGTGGGCTTCCTCCATGTGAGAGATGTCTATATGTGTTTATATGGTTCCAAAACAGAAATAAAACTTAAGAAGGGAAACATTTTCAGAAAAATATGCTTCAACTAAATACTCTATCTATACTATACTGCTATACTACGACTAGTTGTATGTATTTCATTTGATTGTTTATGATTTGTTTTGTGGCACGCATAGTAATAGTAATTGTGGTAATATGAATTCTCCCATCCATTAAAGTATGGTGTGCATAGGTTTTAGACCTTATAATATTTAAGAGTGTGTCCCTTATTCCAATGTGATGAAATCATGGATGTTTGCGTGGTGGGGTGCACACTGAAGTTGGCAATTGAGAGACGGACCCCATCAATAAAAACCCAAACACTCTTGTGATAAGTGGGACGCGTGGGCCACCACACATCATCACCGTCACTATACTACTACTACTAATTTCACTCATTAGATACAAATTAAATTAAATAAAATAAAATAATGCTTGCACTGTTTGCTACTAGTACTAGTACTACTACTATTTGATTAATGGAGTTACAGCAGAAACAATCCCACAAACCAATGTTTTGCAGCTAATTGCAACATCTTGAGAACCCCAGTGCAAATGGGATAGTAGCTAGGTGCAGAATATATAGGGATATTCACATGGGGGTTGACTGTTGAACCTGTTCATCTGATATCATCACATTCCCTTCCCTCTCAATTGCATTACATATATACCCAGAATCATTCTTCACCGGGGATCGGATCTTCAATTCCGACCCTGCCTTTTCCCATCTTAAACCAACCCTCTTACTTATTATTAGTCACATAATAATATTTCCAGTTATTGCTTTTAACAGATTTTTCACAAACATCTCAAATTAAAAGTATTTTGTGTAAAAACAGAAACTTATTTTAGATAAATTTCATTGCAAACTTGAAAGTCGAGTGGGGGAGAGGAGGCACTGTCAGAGGGAGCACCCGCAAGAAGCTAGAAGCCAACTGGGTCTTAGCTGTGTCCTCTGTGTAATATAACAAAACGTAAAATCACTGTTTATTTATTCATTTATTTACAATTAAAATTAATTTTTAAAAAAGTAAAATGTTTTAACTTCTAATTTGTATTGTGAAAAAATGTTTCACTAAGCTTTTTTTAGTTGCCAGAAAAGAAACAAAGAGGAAAAAAATTATTAACAAAGTAACTTTTTTTTTTATTGTTCTGACAGAAATAAGAAACTTATAGAGAAAAAATTTCAATTTTTTTTTCTTATAGTTTTTTTTACCGAATCAAATAAAGTGTAAATAAAGTTTTTTATTTTTTTTATCGACAGAGACAACCTAACTACTTTTTATTTCCAAAAAATCTAACGGCGTTGACAGTTTGACACCATTTTCTTTGTTAGCGTCTAGTCCTATCGAAACAATTGCAGTACAAAGACAAAGGGCATCACCACCAGGTTCTCTCACTCTTTTTCCCCTTTTACCCCCAAAAAAAAGAACGAGTAGTGGGACCCATTATTTTTGGATTTAATTCTTTTGAAGTGAATGACTGTGTAACATAAAAAAGAAAGGATATACTAACAATTTATTTTAAGTGAATTAAAATAATGAAATATTATAATTAAAATAAGAATAAATATTTTTTTATTTTACAAACACTCTAATCTTAGAGGAGTTACATTTTTTATTTTCCCCATTCGTGATCATCATAGATGGGTCACATGATTATCATGAAGATGATGATGGAGGGTCATCTTAGTCCGTCCATCCATCTTAATCTAATCAGACAGCGATTGTCTCATCCGTTTAACGTGGGTTCCACCCTCACCTTATTACCATTCTCTGAAACGTGTATTATGCTGAACAATTATTAACAGCACTTGATCCATATACTGTAGAAAATAATCACTTGTATTCATTTTAATTTATAGTAAATCTTAAATATGCATTGTTTAAATATTATTTACGAATTAGAGGATACAAAATTGGAATGTGATTTTATCATATATCAAAATTAAAATTTACTGTAACTAGAAAGAATATAGTTTAAACTACGGTAAGTGGTACAGTACACATCTTGAGGTGGGCTTTGCTAATCTGCACCCGGATTCATCCAAAGTTGTACTGTACCGTGTTTGACCGTTAGATATTTAGAGAATCTGGATGGGTCGTGCGCCACTGTGTGCGTGCTTACGCAACTTGCGGTACAGCCTACGGTTCGCACGGGTGCTGCTACCTGAGCCAGCATTTAAGGTGGACCCATTTATTTACACTCTTATCACCAAAAATAAAACTTTTTTAAATATCAAATATAAAATTTGAAATTATTATGAGTAACTCATTGAGTTATATTATACACTAACTTACAACTTACTTTAATAGATGTATTTAATGATTATAAACTTATAAATTTCATAAGTTATAAGTTAATAATTTATCAAAAATTATTTAAATAACTATAAATTTGTAAAAAACTAGCTTTCTGATCAATATTTTTTTAATATTTTATTTTTAAATTATTTATTACATTTTTATTTTATAAAAACCTCTATTATATATAATATTACATGTTATTTTAACTCATTTAATAATATAAACTAGTTTATAAATTAATTTTACTAATAACACTTCTATTATACAATAAGTTAATAGAATAAGAGTATGCAATTTATAAAAATAACGTACAGATCTCTATAAGTTTTTTAAGTTTATTTTTATAAGCTTTTAATAATATTTTATTAGAATAAGTCATTTTTAGTTTATTTAAATAAATTTAATAATTTTATTTATAAATAAAGTGATTTTCAATTATAAATTCAATTGAGTTCTTTCTTTTTTTTTTCCTTAAAATGGGGTTAAGTGGGTCCTACAATTAAACTTTCTTTTTTTTCATACAGCACCATAATGTGACACGAGGGAATCTGAGTGCGAGTGCATTGTTGATGTGGGGGGGACACGTGGCAATAGGATAAGGAGTTAACGTTTGACTAATGAGAAGGAGATGATCACATGGGGGATGAAGCTAAGAGGGAGGGGCAGTGTTTGGAGGCATGCAAGTAAGGCAGAGTTACATTACATATAAACCCAACAACGAATTGCGTGTCTCCGTCGTTTGTGTTGGTTTTTTCTTTCTTTCTCACTCTTCATCACAATCACACTCTCCCTAACCCAATTCACGTTCTTCAACCTTGAGCAAAATATATGGCATGTATAGGAAGAAAAAAGAGTTAAAAGTAGTATAGCTGAAAATAAAGAAAAAGAGTATTTAATTTGGTGTGAACATGCAAGTAGGTTTATTGTATAGTGATTGGAAGCCAAAATGAGGGGGGGAAAGGCAAAAGGGGATTAGGTGTATGTCTACGTTACGGGGAGAGACAAACAAGTTAATCATGGAAAATGTAGCAGGTGTTCATGTTTTGTGCAGTTATGTGGGGTGGTGGTGGTGGTGGTTTGTAGCTACCACTTTTTTTTTAGTGGGGTGGGGTCCTTGGGCTTTGACCAGACGGAAATCCCTAGTTTTTCCCGTGGACCCTTATCCTACTCGATCACAAGGCCCTGCACAGTAATAAAAATATTTTTTTATTCATAATGATTTAAAATTTAAATGCAATTTTGATAAAAAAAAAATTCAACAAAAATAATTTTACTTAATAGTAAAAAGGTAAACAACCAGATACATAATCATCATATGCAATGGGTATAACCTCTTTTTAGTCCCTAGCATTTTCAAATCTACTTAAATAGATGAGTGAAAGGTGTATTAGTCTCTTTAATTTGGTAGGATTTATTTATATTAATAATTGATATTTTTTTAAGTGTGAATAAGTTTTTGACTTTTTGTTTTGTGATGCATTTAGGTTTATGATAATTAGTTTATTCATTAATCAAAGAAAACAATTTTTCAATTTTAGTTCACGTTGATTTCTGAAATTTTTAAAATAATTCATATAAGACATTTTGTGTGCTATCAAAAGTTTAATTTTGTCCTTGAGTTTTTTTTTTTAAAAAAGTTCAATCGTTTTGATTAGATTATTTTTAAACATATGTTGGGTTGTATTTTGCATTTAAAAAAAGTTTAAAAAAACTTTTGATTATTCTTTTAATAATTTTTTTTTGTTCTTTAGCTAAATTTTATACATTATTTCAAAAACCTTTAAAATCGCTTTTCACAACTTAAAATTATGTTAAAGATCACTTCTGATAGCAAGTATATCTAAACGAAAAATGATTATGTCTCAAATAATCAATCCTTTTTCACAGCTTATTTTTACAATTAAAAGCTTTAATTGTAAACTTAAGGCATGAACTAATATACTACATTACAAAGCACACTATCAATGACTTATTATTTCTTTTTGTTCGGCATCAAAGACTTATTAATGTTGAAGTTGTTTGATATTAACTCATTTTGAGCCAAGACCAATATTACATACTCTCTTTTTTATAATATAAACCCCAATTAATATTTTACATAGTTTAAGAAATGTGATTAAATTATTAGAATTAATTATACTATTGAGATGTTATACCAATTAAATTTTAACTCGAATTTTTTTATTGATTGGGTGACTTTAAAAGTTAAAAAATCATAATAAATACTTTTAATTTTGTATATAGGAACTTATATTATAGAACAAGACTTTTTTATAGTTAGAAATTATATGATTTCAACTAGATGGAATCGTTTCTCATTGTTGTTGTTAGATAATGGCGTGGCCGTGGTTTTTTTTTTCTTCTCTTATTTTAAAGTTTTTTCATGTTAAATCCTTATGTTTGATTGAGTTATATATTATTTTAGTAGTATCTTATTTCTCTTCTGAATGATGGTTTTCAAGGGATTAAACAACCATTTTATCCAACGTAACATGTCCCTCGCTGTACTGTTTATTGAGATTTTTGTATTCCATTTAGCATCGCTTTGAAATATATATTGTTCATTTTATGAAAAATAATAATCAACAGTGGTATTTTCCATTGATCACGTAATTTTATGAGGACCTTATAATATACCGATATCAGCCGCCTTAGGCTGTTATGCACACTATATTGTTAGATAAAATGAAAATTGAAAACCTTGATAACTTGACTACAGATAATAGTAACTTTTTATAGTTATACAACAAAAATTTAGCACTAGAACATCTCTTTACATCATATAATTAAACTTCGTGGTCATATTAATTAATGAGTACTCAAGAATTAAGAGATTTCAAAAAAAAAAAAGTTCAATAATTAATACATTAAAATCTTAAAAATATTAGATTCCAAATTAAATATTAGATTTGGCGATGAAATCAATCAAGTGTTTTTTTCTCAAATTAAAGTAGATTTTGAAAATAGGTATGATTAAACCATGATATTTCAACTTATTATTAATGCATCAAGGATTCTATTTAGGCTTGTTTGGGTGTTCTCCAATTAGGGACGAAGACTCAAAGATCTCACTTTGGATTCAATTTGTAGATGATACATTGGTCATTAATCGCTCAGGCTATTCTGTAGCATTTAATTACAAGTTGATCTACGTTAAGGGTAGTTGTGTAATGCATATTTGGGTAGTTGTGGCTCGTGAAAGAGTTTATAATTATTCCGTGCAAAAATTATTAGTTAAAAAGATTTGTAATTTTTTGTTAAAATTGTAAGTTAATGTGTTGGGGATCTACAATTCTCTCCATTCAAAACTTATAAGTTCAATAATAAAATTTGTGATGTGTTCGTAGAAGTAGGTTTTAAGGTGTCGAACCACATTAAATTTGTGTATGCTTTTATGGGTGGATTTTAGCATACACAACTTTAAATGTGATGTATCATACACTACTAAAAAAATATAAATTAGAGACGATTCTAGATTAACTATATCATTCTATACATCTTCAGTTTATTATTGTTGTTATTTTTTAAGTTTTTTAACCCGTTATAAAAAGATTTTAGTATTCTAAATGATGTATCACACATAATCATGAAAGTATCTAATTGATTATAGTTGGTTTAAAAAAAAAAAACAAAAGAGGTGGTATACATTTGTACAAAATACAAAATCAATTATTATATCAGTTATTTTATATTGAGTTATGTACACATTTTTTTTAGCGTACCATACACCAGTAGTATATGAAGTGGTGTATGATAAAAAGAACATGCGTTTTTATGTGCTTATTAATAAACACACAAAATCACGAACAAAATTTAGTGGTTTGGCACGTCAAGACCTACATCCACGAATACACATAATTTTTTTGGTAACAATACATATAACATTTTATTACTCGGCTTGCAATTTTTGTACAGAAAAAATTACAAACCATCTCCTACACTTCAACTTATAATTTTTGCAAAAAAAATTAAAACCTTCTCATAACTCACAATGCAACTACCAAGTCCTTATTACACCTAAAAAAATAGTGTTGTTGTAGTGAGAATACTTAAACAAACTCTCTTTATTTAAGGAATATTCTACTTATTTTTACCTTTTTTTTTTCTTTTGTGGTTTTAAAGTTTTTCATATTAAATTCTTGTGTTACATTGAGTTATTATTTTATCTTATTTCACTTTTAAATGTTGGTTGTTTAATTTTACCCGGCAGCGTTTCTTGTTGTGTTCTTTATCTCTCTTTGTATTTCATTTAGCACTTTGGAATATATTTTGTTCATTCATAAAAAAAATAATCAAAAGTGGTATTTAATTTTTCCATTGATTACTAAATTTTATGATTACCTTATAATTAATATACCGATATCAGTCGTCTTATGCACACTATTTGTTAGATAAAATGAAAAGTTTGATAAGTTGACTACAGATAATAACTTTCTATGGTTATACAACAAAAATTGAAAACATCTCTTTACACCATAAAATTAAACTTCGAGGTCATAATAATAATAAACGAGTACTCAAGAATTAAGATTTTTTGTCTTTTTAAAAAAGGGTAGTTCAATAATTAATACATTAAAATCTTAAAAATATTAGATTCCAAATGAAATATTAGATTTGGCGATGAAATCAATCAAGTGTTTTTTTTTCTCAAATTAAAGTAGATTTTGAAAATACTTACTTATGACTAAACCATGATATTTCTACTTATTAATGCATCAAAGATTGGATTTAGGCTTATTTTGGTGTTTTCGAATTAGGAATGAAGACTAAAAAATCTCACTTTTGAATTGCAGACGAAACATTGAGCATTAATCGGTTAGGCTATTCTACTGCGTTTAATTACAAATTAATGTAAGGTTAAATAAGAAATTTAAATTTTAGCTAGAATATTGAATCGCATGATTAGAATTTAGAAGTATCCTCATTCGTTAAAAAAATACTCTCTCTTTTTTTTATTTCGTGATCTAAGTAAGAGTATTTAAGTGTTTTTTTTTATAAGCAAATACTCGCACATTCTAAATTAAACTATTTTCTTATGTCAAAGGTTTGAAAGTTGGATCTCCTGCTCCCTAGCTTTATGACTTGGTACATGACCATTTGAATTAAAGTTCTTGATAAGTGTTATCCAACACTCTTCAACTCACAAATTTTATTCTATTAATAGTTGAGTAACGCACGTAACTCTTCTTAATTCTGTCTTAAAACGCTATTATAATTATGTTGAATAACCAAAATTATATTTGATATGATGCCTGATACATTATTACAATATTGTTTTGGTACATAGCACATTATTAGTTTGACAACATATAAATATATCAAATCCTTACGAACTGTTAATATAAATTCAGAAATAATATTTAATATTTGTTTTTTATTGTAACTCAAAATTTTTTTATTGAAAACCTTTTTTTTTTCTTTTATTTTTTTTCTATTGTGTGCTTATGGACACCCATTAAAAAATTATTTTTTATATAAATAAATATTTTTTCGCTGTGAATATCGTTTTGTAGACAATACATTTGAGTTATAGTAACTTCTTTGAGAGGATAATGCATTAATTAACATATATTATCTAAATATCCATCCAATAATTATAATCTCAATTAATAGTTTTTTTTTAAATAAAAGAATTATGAAGATCAAATTGAATAATTAAGAAATAGGAGTAATGGATGGTGTAGAAATAATGAAAGAAAGGTTAAATTGAAATTAGTGAGAAGGAGTGTTGCTTAGCTTAAAAAAGAAGAAAAGAAAAAGGGGGAAGTGCTCAAGTGGTTAACGGAGAAAATGAAGGACGTTAAATAGGGATGAGTACGAAAGAAACGAATAAAGGGTCACAAAGTAATAATTACAAGTTAGAATTTAGGCAAAGCATGAAAATTGCATCACGAGTCCGTACGGTAGTAAGATTGAGGCAAATCAAGTAAATAAACACTGTGCCCTATATTTTAATTTTAGTTTTAGTTGGCTTGGAACTTGGAACTGTGACACTGCGACACCGTTCCTTCGGGGTTGTTTATGTAAACCACCTCAAAATTCCCTCTCATCCTAAACTTTTATTTCCCAACAAAATAATAATCATAATTTTTAGTTTTCCCTCCTTTTTGTGCATGATTGGGTAGGTGTAATATACTAGTAAGTTAGTCTGGCTCAAATAGGAAGATAAAAAGTGTTTTTATAAATTAAAAAGGAGGATGAAAGTGTTTTTAGTAAAAAAAAAAAGTGACTCTAATATCTCGGAATTCAACACCAATGTAAGGAGTCACACATTGAGTAGAAATAGAAGTTCAATCTGGTACTTAAGTAATGAGACTCTCCCACCTAATGGATTAGTTTTTTAGGTTGAGTTCTCCTCTTGTGCTTAGGTCATAACTATTAGTGCTTTCATTGAGAGGTTGAGCTACGGAACCTATGGTTAAATATTAAATACTGATAGATGAGTGAAGCCGCCTAATGAGAAAGGGCTACCGCCGATTAGTGTCAATAGAGTGAAGCCGCCGTGGACGTCTGCACTTAAAGGGGCGGCAATGTTAAGAGTCCCACATTGAGTAGAAATAGAAGCTCAATTTGGTACTTGAGCCATGAGGCTCTCCTACCTAATGAATTAGTCTTTTGGGTTGTACTCTTCTCTTGTGTTTAGGTCCTAACAGCCAATTAGGCAACTACACAGCGTGAACGAGATTAATCTCATTATAAGGATGAAAAAACTTGTGGTTATACGAAAAAAAAAAAACTCAATTGAACTAACGGATGCAAACTAAAAACTAAATATATTGGCACATTGTTACATGTATCTAAAGTATATCCAAAAATACTTTTACTTGTAGTAATTTTATATTTTAACACAAATATAACGTTATTATTTTTGTGAAAATTATGAAATAACTCTATTTTATAGTCTTATTGGACTTTAAAATTATTAATTATCCACTAGATGATAAATAATAATGAAATGGTTGAGAGAGAATACAACTTTATATTAAATAACATAAAGGATATTTTAGTAAATAAATTTTATTTTTTCACAAAACCAAAAAAATTTAATGCAGTCAACTAGTTTTCTTAATATGCGTAAGATAGTTTATTTTTTGCTTATATTTAGGTCCGGAGTAGTACACAATAGTGATAGTACTCACTTCGTTTTAAAATGACAGTAGTTTAAGGTTGTTTAACAAAAATTAATAAATAAAATAAATGTCATAATGAGTAAAGCAATTTCACTAACATATCCTTATTAATAACTGTAACATTAAATATCTGACATTATTTCTAGTTGAACATTAATTATTATTCAGAGATAAAATAATAAAAGATTATTTAATAATATATTAAAATTATAAAACAAAAATTATTTTTTTTAAAAAAAATTTCTTTAAAACGATACCCATTATTAAACTAAGAGAATATTAATTAATATAAGGAGGATGAATAAATAAGTTAGTGTGGTACTTGTTTGGAGTGTTTTCATAGTACCTGGAGCCATAAATTGCGGAAAGTGAGAGGTTTTTGGGTTGTCTTGATGTTCAAATAAATTCTATGGAGTACTGTACTCCATATATCAATTGCAGCTGTGTTAGTGAACAACAATTTGATAAACACGGGTCCACAATCCACCCATCAATATAATAATAATTCTATCAGAAATATATATTCCCACTCTCTTATCTCTTACAAATTCTATCTATCTCAACTCGATCTTAACCCTATTATTATTATCATTTATCAATGTAATCAATAAACTAAAGTCAATTGGCTAATGCCAAAAGGAATAATCATGTGTTCTATAACTAGCATGTGTCTCTTACAATTAGATCGAAAACCTCTGAAGTATTTCTCTATAGATAATAATTTTAAATCTCACCACAAATCTAACAAAAATAAAATAAAAACATACTCTGATCTACTTTTTAAAAACTTATTATCCTAATTATTTCATAAAAATGAAGACAAATACACAAATATCACTGGTTAAGCGACAAAAGGAGTCATGATATATTGTCTGAAGTCACTGAGGTCAAATTCACGTGCTCCTAGTTTTATTGAATTAGGTGAATGAATATGCGAACATTATTTTTTAATTTTACCTGTCACTTCTGACTTATTGTCTCCTATCAATAGTAAAATCGGCACATCCCAATTCATCTTTCCATCGTTAAAATAATTTATATATTCTCTCACAATTCTCATACATACTTATTAAATTTTAAAATAATTATTTATTTATGAGATATTAATTACACTTATTTTATTATTAAATACTTTTTTTGATAAAGTATAAGTAAGATTTAATTACGTATATTTACCTACACAAGCTAAGGCTTGCCGCATTAATTTATAAATATTATTACAGCATGATTCACATGCTAGCATGTTCATAAATTCTTTATGATTTTTCAGATTAAGAAATTACCTCAAGTTTGCTTATAAAGTACTTTTATGTACTCATATTTAATAAATTTTTACTTGGTTTAGTCGGTCTTATTTGTGACGGATCTAGGATCTAGGGGTGGAACTCAATTAAAAAATATAGAAGAATATAACAAATAAATATTTTTTTTTTGGTTCTAGATAAGTATTTCTAATTAAGGATCAAAATTTTATTTTTGGTCAAATTAATTAAGGATCAATAGAAGCAACAAAATTGCCTTAACCTTATGGAAGGCACATCACTCTTAACACATGCAATTGGCGGCCCACAAATTTAGATTTCATTTTTCCTAATTAAGGCCCATAGTTGCTCCTTCCTTCTTCTATTGACGAGGTGGGCCAGAGCCTCATCACTCGGCCCATTTACGTCCTTCTTTTGGTTGCGCCAATGGCATTTCCCTTTCAGACAAAAAATAATGATACTATTTATTGGTCGATCGCCAATTAGCCGAAGACTAATCTCTTTGAGATAGACAGACCACCGAAGTGAGAACAACCTCCCAACAAAGTAATTTCTATGTGCATCAATAAGATTTAAAGAATTCAACTATCTATCAATTCTGTCAGACTTTGTTGGCTCATTTATACCATCTACTACTAGCTACTTCCTCCTTTACCTATCCTAATTAAATAACTAAAAAGATAAAACAAAAACAAAATATTAGTCTCATAATAATTAAAAGAGAGGACATGTAGAAACATGATGTTAAAAAATGAAAAGGATATATATCCACTTATTAATTATTATTAGCCATCTAATTAAGTTTCATCAAGTAACTATATATACGAGCGAGCAAAACAGATCCTTATTCATATATATTCAGTCATTGAAAGAGAGTGTTATTAGGGTTTTAGTAAGGAAAGAAAGAAATGAATTATTAAACCAAAACCAGATATGATATGAGAGAGCTATTCCAACTTGTAAACTACTATATATTATATAATGAACATGCATGCATACATACATATTGGTAAAAGATGATTATATTTTTGAATGTCATGAAGTTTATGACAGACACGCACGATGGATATAAGCAGCAGCTTAATTTATAGTAAATGGTTGGTCAGAGGGCAGTTATTATAGGCTGATGAGAGTTGCAGAAGCTTTGTTGAACTTCCATTGCTAATTCCTCCAAACTCAGTTGACATCCCAGCTCTATCTGCAAATTAATTAATTACAACGTCGTCTATAAATAAAAATCAAAACATTCTTCAAACCGATCCCGGAGGAAGAAATATTCATTCTCAACTTTAATTTTAATTAATTTCCGTGTGTAGCTTTAGATCGATAAACAATACAAGTCTAGCTGATTGTTTCTTGCACTTGATCATTTGTATAAGGTTGAGTTTATCGAAATGGCTTCAAAGTGAAACCCTAACTCAACAATCAACTCTATAAAATCTAATATCTAATAATTAATGATATTCATAAACTACTCACACGAAATTTAATCCAGAATCCCACTCTCATCTTTCTAATCTCCTTCCTCGATTAATTATTATTTCAATCCTGTTTATATTATATATATTACAAGTGAAATAAATAAAATCTACCGCATGCATCAATTTATTAACATTAAATTAAATATGAATAAAAAGTTTAACAACAAATTTTGTTTAGTAATAATATATAGGGAAGGGTTTTTACCTTGACAACAAATTGGTAAAGGACAGTCTCGTCCATGCTGCTGATGTTGAGATGAAGGACTTCAAAAGAGAGACTTTCCAAAACCGCTATGATCTTAGCAACCTGACCCGGAATCCTGTGGGAAATCACTTTCAAAACCACGTTTGGACCAGATATTTTCACATCCACGTCAGCAATCGAAGAGTTGCAGCTTGCTCCTGCTAGTTCCTTCAAACCAACTGAACCACCGAATGGGCTATCAACTTGATGATGATGAAATGTTGGCTGCACCGTTCTTGGGCTCGGGCCTGGGCCTGGGCTAGGGCTCAAGCTTTTCCTTCTTTTCTGTGATTCCAGTGCTTGGAGAACTTGGTGTAACTCCTTGATGAATTCTATCACTCCCCCTATTATAGAAGCTTGATCTCCCTTAACAACAAAAACAAGCGATCACACGGGCAAAGATCAATCACATAGGTTGCTGGTTAAATCGATCAGTCTAATTCGAGTTTCATAACACTAGTTTCTATAACCTATATATATGATGATAACATACGTGTATCCTTTTCAGTTTATGTAAAATATTTCACCTTCAACCACTTGATTGACAATTTAATGATGAATTCACTGCCAAAAAGGTTTGATTTAGCAACCAAGTAATCAAGATTATTGATATCTAATATCATGTAACTAATTATTTTGATCATTAATTTGATGGCGACCGTATAAAACAAGTTTATTTAGTGTTGTTTAATAGATTTTTTTTTAATAGTGATTATAATTGACCAAATATTCATCACCTGATCGATCAAATTGAGTGGTGACGATGATGATAAGTTAGGTTTGATTTGATTGAAGTAGGAAAGAGAGATGGAGTAGAGAAATTAATGAGGAATTGAGAAAAGTGTTGGGAGGGTACCCTTTTAATATAGAAAGAAGGGGTGAAGGACCTTAAAACTTTGAGATGTTCATTCATCTGTCTTCTCCTGTTCCTCTCAACAGCTATGTGAGACATGTTTATTATTTTAATAAAAGTGTATGTGGTGAAGCAATATATTTATAGGGCAAAGGAAGGAAGAAGAGATGAGAGTTGAGAGTCGTAAAAAAGCAAAAGACTAGTTGAGTAATAAATGCAATAGGTTGCTTTCTCGTGAAGTATTCTTTAATTTAACGTATGTATGTAGTAGAGTTTAATTTACATACACACACATTCTCATTATTGTTTTATTGTTTTAGATTATAAACATTACGCGTCTCACGTTTATGAAGTTGGGCTCAATTACGTGCCCTCGTGATATCACTGCGTGCCTGTATATATGTTAAAACAAACAAACAAACAGGACGAAGATCAGATCAGAGAGAGAGAGAGAGCTAGGGTTATATATATATATATATATATATATATTCTTTTTAATTTCACTAGCTCCCTAATTCTTTCATGCATGCCTTGCCACTCTTGGCATCCTTGTCATTATTAACTTACAAAACTATATATTCCCCAACATTATATTATATTGCCGGCTTCTCAATATTTTTGTTACGTAAGCTACATACTCCAGGAACAATATGTGTTGCAACGTACACTTAATCCACTTTATAATTTTATATGGTTACTAAATTTTATAATCTAGGAGTTTTATAACTCTCTCTTTATATATATATATATATGCCATGAAATAATTATTCTATTATCTATTTATAAAAAAAAAAATAATTGTGCTAGTGGCCGGTGTCGCAAGAGCAATTTGGCCACTATTCACTGAACATTGCCAACCTTCAATTTTTTTCAAAACCTTTGTTTGACTCGACTTTTTATGACTTAAAAAATCATTTCAGTTAAAGATATAAATAAAAGTTTTAAGAAAAAGTTAATAGTTGTTTGATAGTTTTTAATTATAAGTTGATTATAAATAAAAGTACTATTTGACATATGTGACACTATTATATAATTGACTTTTAGCAATATTTGTTTTAAAATTGTTGTCAATTTGTTGAAAATGTTATCTATATGCATTTGCAACATTTTTTCTAAATGTTATATAAACTATAAAGACCACATTGTTAAAAGGGTTAGTAACAATAAAAGAATGTTACTAAATAGTTAAAAAAATTGTCTTTTAATATTTGTAACATTTTTTATTAATATTATATAAAAGTCATATTGCTAAAAATTAATTATATTATAGTGTGAATTGGTGTGAAGGATCCCTTGTAAAACTAAAGAAAAAGTAGAAGTAAAAGAAAAAAAAATAAAAGTAGAAAAAATTCAAAATTGTATGTACTTGAGTTTTACTTAATAAAATGGAAAACTACTTTTTCATTTAATAAATTCACTTCAAACTTTCTTGACTCAGCTTCGATCTCCTTACAAGGAGAAGAAAATTGGGCCAAACATAATCTACATTATTGCAGCTTTTCATTACTGATGGAAAAAAAAAAGAAGAAATCTAGACAGTTAAAATTTCAAAAAAAAAAAAGAAATCTAGAGAGTTAAAATTTCATATATATATATAGGAGGGATACACTTATTCTAGGAATAAGTGTGGTGTGAGTTACTCCGCCCAAATATCTGATCTCCTATAAGCTTATACACATTAAATATCGTCGATCAGATTGTTTAGTTGAAAGTTCTTAACATATAGATCAATAATACAAAATTTTTAGTTGATTTCAAAATTTGTTAATATTTCATCAACCGACTTCAATTTAATAAATAATAGACTTTATTTAAAATTCGTCAAGGACAAAATTTGTCCCTCATAAGGTCTCAACTTTCATTTGGAAAATGAGGATGAATGAAATTATCGATCTCTAGCTTTTTTTAAAAAATAAAATTAAACCAAACCAAATTAGAATTACTATTTATTTTGGTTCAGGTCATTAAACTATACAAAAGAAAACATTTCAATAATCTTGCATTGTATAAATTTGAAAATGAAACATTTTTTAGCATACAAAATCAAAAATTGAAAATTAAAATGCTATACAGAGGTGTGTAGTAAATCAAATATACAAATCATAACCATATATAGAAGTAACTCAACCATCCAAATTAGCATATGTATATGTTGTATGCATAAAATGATGGAAAATATGAAAATAAAAGTAGTATGTGTGATTGGCTTCGTCTCAATCCCTTATTGGGTGTCCATTCTCAACGAATCAAGAGCCAAAATAAGAACTTCTTATCAAAATTTTACTTCTCGCTGTTGTTTTATTTATTTATTTATTTGGTTCATGTGGAATTCTCGATCTTTGTAATGCTTGTAAATTCTTTTTTTTGGTTGACAATTGCATGTAAGTCTAATCTAGTATTCAAATATATTTTCAGCTTTTGTGCTGTTCAGCCCATTTTGGTAAAAAACCATTCAATTTCGGTTTTTGATAACCCAATAAGAATGTGTTTCTTGCACTACTTTAGCTCGAGAATATTACTAGCCCAATTTGAATTTTTTCTTTTTGGACGACAGCCCAATTTGAACTTAAATAGTTCATTATCTTTTGTGTACTGCCAAACTGTTTGGATTTATAAAGGCAGTTTTCCTATACACACGTACACCCGACGGTATGATGTATACTTTATACAGCATTATTTTATATTATTTTAGTTTCAAAAACCATTAAAAAAGATAACGAAAATTATTAAAAAAATACAAGTGTAATAGGCGTACACTACAATGAGTGTGGGCAACTTTTTATGTTTGGCTCCCGCAATAAAATTTGCTATTTAGACCAAAAAAGAAAAACTACTACTGTACGTTGACCTAACAAAAATAGAAATGCTACCTTCGACCAAAAAAAAATGAAAAAAAAACAGAAGAATAAAAACTACTGTACCTTCAACCCAAAAAAAAATATATAAAAAGCTACTGTACCTATCTTGGACTTAAAAAGAAGTAAAGGAAGCACGTGTACCTACTATTTACATAAAAAAAGAACTAGTGTACTTTACTGGACATAATTTTCCCGTTTTAAATAAAATAGCGGGAGACAACTATGCTATATGATAGAACTATTACTTTATACAATTAATATTCTTCAATACAACTCAGAATCCAATGCATAAAAATATACTATAATTTTTTTATTTGTTGTTTTGTTTCTTCCGATGTACTAGTATATATATAAAAAAAATTATACTGAATCTATTTACTAAATCTTTCTAGAAATTTTTATATCCACTTAATTTTGATAAGTGTCAATTATCTTTCAAAAGATAAATATTTAGTAATAGATAAAAAACACTTGTCAAAATTAAGTAGATAGAAAAATTTATATAAGAGTTTAGTAGGAGGATTAAACAAATTTTTTTTTTAAAAAAATACTACTATGATCTTGTGGAAACTAATTTGCACAAAATTTCATTGTTGTAGCCATAAAAGCACAGTGTGGGTGTGGATCCATATTTCTTTATCCACACGGGACGACTAGAGCTCACACTACAATAATGGCTTCTTCTGCCGGTGGCTTTTATTCTTATCCCAATTCAGTTACATATGTTTATTTGTTTAAAATTTTGTTTCAGTAAAAATTTTTTTTGACTAAAATTTAAATAATTATTATTATTGAATAATTTTAATTTTTATACATTAATAATCTCAATTATTAATTAAATTTTGATTTATATATTTTTTTAATTTCTTAATTCTACTAAAATATAAACAGAATATATACGTATATTCAACTCTTCAGAGAAATTGTCTGTATGAAGATGCATAGAAAACTAGTAATTTCAAGGTGAAAACCCATCAAATATGAAGGCAAATATATATTAATTTATAATTTTATAGGTGTGTTAATGTAATCTCATTCATATTTTTGGTAATACCAAAAATTTAAATGAAAAAGGATTAGTGGAGACTGGAGAAAGCTAAATTAAATTAGCTTAGGCCTAATTCAAGGTGGTTCCAAGTTTGTTTATTTGTTTTTTTTTTCTCTGGATATAATTTTGTAAACAAAATATGTTCAACAGTAAATTTAGTAATTGTTTGAGTTATTTTCTTTTTATCATATAAAAAGGATCGGAGTACTGTAAAAGTAATTTAACTTTCATTTTATCATATAAAAAAGAGTACTGCAAAAAAAAATGTATGTAAATCACTTGTCTTCATTCTTTATACTTAAATTGATTATAATTATAAAGCTCTTGTTAAATAATGATACTAAAATTTAAAAAATAATTATAAATACATATTATTTAGTGATTAATACTTTTATTTTGGTAAATTTTAAAAAATATACTACTTTTCAATGCAAGCTCCTCCTTTCTCTCTCTCTCTCACTCTCTTCGTTTGTTCATATACGGAATAATTCATGTGTAGAGTCTTCATTTTTTCTTTCTTTTTTTAATGAAAAGGCAAAAATATATGTATGTATATATGGTAGGAGCAGCAAATTCCCTACATGTGAAAAATCATAATTAGGACTTTACAGATATCCGTGTTGTGACTTGTGACTTGTGAGTTGTGACTGTTGTCCATAGTGGAAAATTTTAAAAATTCCAACTTGCCTAAAATTATAAAAATGAATCATATATTATATGTCTCTTACCCTTTAGCATCACAATGAATCATCTACCAAATAGTAGTATATATAAACTGAAGATTATATATATTAGTGATAATAATAATAAAATATAATATGGTTATATGAGTCATTATCATTATTATATGAAACTTTTAGTATTATATTTTTTATTGTATATTTATTATGTGAAAATATATTTTTTATTAACTTATTTATGTTTTTAATTTAGGTCTATTAATTTATTTTAAAGTATGTTTTTTAAATACTTTTAATAATTTTATTATAAATTAGGCTTTTAAACAAATTTTTTAAGTCTTGAAAAAGTTTATGATAAATGACAGGTTAAACTTAGGTCCCTAATTTTATAAACAAACTTAGGTATAACCATACAGAGTCTATTTGGACTCGAACTATTTCCATCTCTAATATAAAACTTTGAATCATATAATACGTACATATTAAAAAAATACAATTATTATACTTAATTTCATCAAAATATTTGTTGAGCTATAATTTCAATATATAATACCCTTGTTTATTAGTGTGATGCTTGGGAAATGCAAATGATAGACAGATAAATACACTAACAGAATAAATAAGATAAATAATTCAAATTAAAACTAACATGAAAGATAAAACTAATAGAAAATAATAAAAACAAGTACTCCAATTAAGGTACTATATGAGCTATCATATGCATTTTAATTTAAAATAAATTAAAATATTAAATAAGGTGTAATAGCCGGACTTAAAATTTAATTATTATAGTAATACTCCATTTTATTGCTGAGAATTTATTATGTGATTGTTTTATTGCTGAGATGGTATATAATTCAAAATGGATTCAAATCATGTGTCTTCAAATTATGTTTCCAATTATGTTCTACCAATAGAATATTGTCATGTCATTGAAAAAATTTATTAGGAAATTGAAAATTAAAATTAAAGGAAATATTTTCAATAACGTGGCGATATTCTATTGGTGAGACATGATTGGGGACATAATTTTGGGACACATGATTTAAATCCATCCAAAATATGGTAGTTTCTTTTTGTCTGTGATGCACTTTAAAAGCATTTTTGCTTTTGAAATTTTAGAAATTATAGTTTTCTCCTCCGTGATGTGAAAATGGAAAAAGAGTTTTTTTAACTTACAAAGTGATAATAACATAGTTTTAATTGTCCAACGTGACATTTAATGTTTCGTTAACGGTTTCAACGTTTAATTAAATCCATTGACCAAAATGACTCAAGAATTCAAATAAGATTCAAATGTACCATCATAAATGTTAAGGGTTTTTTTTTATACGCTAAATGTTAAGGACTCATATGAACCTTCTAAAAAGACAAAGATTAAACAATGTATTTTTTTAAGAAAAATGCCAAGATATGCCCTAAGAACACTTTTAAAGAGCTAAATGTAATAGTAAAATATTATTAGCAAGCGTAATATTTTTTATATTTTTAAAAGATAAAAAAATATATACTTATAATTATTTTTCTCAACAAATACTCTTAGATCACTTGTTATCAAGATTTTTTCTAATATATTCTCTTTGACTTATTAAAAAAATCACTATTTTAAAAAAATTAATTTAAAGAAAAATACACTTTTCAAGTTGCTGTCTCTTTCTCTATCTTTTGATTCTTTTCATATTTTATCATTAATAATGATTTATATACAATTATTATCCACTTGTAACTTTATACTAATTTTTTTACCTCTTTTTTGTTTATCATTATAATTTTCTCTTTTTTTTTCATCCCTCTTTTTATACAACTTTATAACCCAAAAATATGTTGTATATGAAGCATCATTCTTTAATTTCATTATTTCATGTGTGCCGAATAAAGTGTAGATTCCTTTTTTTCTTTTAATTAATAAACAAATAAAATAAATAAAACAAGAACATTGTTTGGTGGCAGCAGCTAATTTCGTGAAAAATAATTCAGACATAACTACTATCTAATTATATTTATTTTACACATTTTTTACCTTTTCTTTTTAATTTATTATATTATATTATATGTATTACACAACCAACAACAAGCCTTTATTTCACTATGTGAAATCGGCAACAAGTAATGTAATATTATTTTTCTCTTTTTTTCATTTTTTATTTCTCTTTTTCTATAGGAGTATAAATTTAGAGTCTAGTTAAATAATACTCTTAAGACATTTGTCAAAGTTATTAAAATTTAAAAAGTGATAATAAGTGTACATTATTTTGTATCTAGGAAATATAAAAAAATTACATTTTTTTAACAATTTTTTATTTTGTTTGACTCCTTAACATTTGTAATAACTTTATTGATCTTGTTAAACAATTCTCTTAAGGCACTTGTTAATGATACTGGAATTCGAAAAATAATAGTACACATTATTCACTACAAACAAATTATTCACTAACAGTTTAGAATAGTCACCATTAATATAAACTTCTCCTAACAATTTTTTATTAGTATAGTCATAAAAGAGTCTTTACTAACGATATGTAGGAATACACATTATTCACTACAAACAAATTACTATTTATAACAATTTGTTTGTAGTGATTCTATTTTTCAAAGATATAAAAAAAAGACTATACTTTTTAATATTTTTTTATTATATTTAATTCGTAAAAAAATATTCTTAAGATATTAGATAACATTTAAATAATAACTCAAAATTGAATTATATATATGCATCAAACAACTTCATTTCATACACGTGAAAAATCATAATTAAAGCTTTACAGGTTTCCGGGTTGTCCATACAACTTTTAAGAACATGCATTAACAAAACTTTTACCTAAAACAAAGAACATCAACAAAACAAAATGGCACATGTAGAATTGATTGCAGTGTTATGGACAGAAATTATTATCTTTATATGCCTACTATTCTCGTGTGTTTCCTTTAAGAATTTTTTTTATTGTACTCGTGGGCACAAAATAGCAATAATCAGTAACCAATAAAATTTTATATTGGTTCATAATAATTGTATTATAAAGTTGTTGTATTTGGATGAGTACTCCTTGTATTCAATCTAAATAATATTTTTTTTATCTTTTAAAAAAATAATAATAAAATTTCATGTAATGAGAAGTTATTAAATAGTGGGTGATGAGGGATTTAGTAGGTACACATAGAGTATAATAAAAAAAAATAAAGTCTAACCATTAAAAAATTCAATTCAATTATTGTTAACTTGTATCTATAGGTACAAGTTAGAATTTTTTTTTTAATGTGATATTATTCATAGTTTATCATAGAGGTTTTTTAACTTGTCATGAAGGTGTCTATGTCACTATAGAGGTGCTTACTTCACAATGAAATAATACGCATTTCTATGGCAAGGTGAGAACCTCCATAGTGAAATAAACACATTTTGACAAACTATAAACAGTTGTAACAAAAAAAAAACCTATAAAACTAACCCCTTTTACTTTTTTTCTAAATATAGGCCCATAAAAATAATTTTCCCGTCCTTTTCCCCTAAAAAATGTGATTTATTGACATTATTTTTATCTTATTGTAAAGGTTTTATTTAACGGATTTACCGATTAATATATAACTGATATTAATGGTATGTATATTAATTATATATATAATATTTATATTAACGATTTTTTTAGTAATTATATTTTTATATTTCAGTATAAATATTAAATGTATGTATTAATGGATTGATTTTGTTAAACAAACTCTACCAATAAAGATTAGTCTTAAGAGAAAACATTAATAAATGATAATTTTATTGTATTGCGCATAGCTTCTTAACCTTTATCACAAGGAGTTGTCTAATATACTCTCCTTGTTTTTTATTCAATTGTTTGCTTAAGGCAAAATTATGTATATTAATAAATGTAATGATTATTCTTAGTTTATTTTTATCAAAATATTTTTTTGAATTTTTTATATTATTTTTTATTTCTCTTAATAATAAAATATTAATTATTAACCTAATTAAACATAAGAATAAAATTAATAAAAAATAAATAATAATTCCTTAAAAATATAAGTAGAGAATTAAATAAAAACAAATTTTTATTCATTAAATAAATACTGAATAGAGAACCGAGGGAGTGCTGGATCGGATAGTGTGGGAGTCCATTTTTGGAAGGAAGACTTGACCATAGTCAATATCAGAAACATACTACTACTACAACTAGCTACCATCAGATCCAGAACCAGATTTATAAAATTAAGAATAATGTTTTCTTGCGCTCCAAAATCTTTCATCTACTTACACTTTTAATATAATATTATTATTTAATTTAAATGAATTAAAAATTAAAGAAATAAAAAGTAACAGAGAGTTTAAAAAATACTAAAAATTATAAGAATATGAGGTTGGTGTTAATTTTTTTAGTGTAAAAAAATTAGTACTCTAAAATTAAATTGAGATAAAATTATTAGTATTTTGTTTAGTACATAAAATAAATTAAAAAAGATTATCCTATCGTCCTTATTCATGTCTAAAATTCTATAAAAGGACATTATGCATGCATTTTTATCTCATTCAGAGCTAGAGCTCAGTCACAACAATGGCTTCTTCTTCATCAGCCACTACTCTTTTCTCTCTCCTCACAATATCCCTTCTTTTTATTTCCTCCTTATCCCAATCTCACGCCCGTCCATTTATCTTACCCATTGGAAAAGACCAAACAACCAATCTGTTCTATACTCCAGTAGGCGTAGGAACTCCCAGACACAACTTCAATCTTGTCATTGATCTTGGAGGACCAGCTCTCTGGTACGATTGCGACAATCACTACAATTCTTCCACTTACGAACCCATCCATTGCGAATCCAAACGATGCCCCGGAGATTCCGGATGCATGAGCTGCAACGGTCCTTTCAAACCGGGTTGCACAAATGACACCTGTGGAGCCTTCATCATCAACCCCTTTGCCGACGGTCTCTTTACTGGCGACACCGGTGATGATGTGCTCTTCTTTTCTAATACTGTTGTATCCGGTCTATTGACCGGATGCACTAACTCAGATGGGTTTTCGAGTGAAATTATTACGGGCTTACCAAAAGGCAGTAAAGGGATATTGGGCCTTGCAAAGACTCAACGCGCTTTGCTAGCCCAACTCTCTTTGTCTCATCATCTTCCTCGCAAGTTTGCTCTTTGCTTACCATCTTCCAATAAGAAGGGACTTGGTAGCCTCTTCATTGGTGGGGCCCCTCTAGTTCCTCACCAAAATAATGCTTCTAATTTTCTTCTTACCACTCCCATCATTGTTAACCCTTTTAGCACAGCTCCAATCTTCGGCGAAGGCGATCCGTCTTATGAGTATTTCATAGATGTGAAATCAATTAAGATTAATGGCCAAGTTCTCAACTTTGGGTCTTCCGTGTTGGCTATTAACAACAAAGGGGTTGGCGGAACTAAAATCAGCACTATGAATCCCTTCACAGTGTTGCGTAGTTCCATATACAAACCCCTTGTTAGAGATTTTGTGAAAAAAGCTTCCGATAAGAAGATCAAGAGAGTGAAATCGATAGCACCGTTTGGAGCGTGTTTCGATTTCAGCACTATTGGAAGGACTAGTAATGGATTATTGGATGTGCCAACTATTGATTTGGTGTTAAGAGGAGGAACAGAGTGGAGAATTTATGGTGGGAATTCAATGGTGTTGGTGAATAAAAAAGTAGCATGTCTGGGATTTGTGGATGGAGGTAAAATGCCACAAACATCAGTTGTGATTGGTGGCCATCAATTGGAGGAAAATCTTCTCGTTTTTGATTTGGTTTCCTCTAAGCTTTCCTTTAGCTCTTCCCTTCTCCAACACAATGCAAGATGTTCCAACTTCAGAAGCTAAGCTAATTTAATTCGTGTATGTTTAACATTTTCCTTTCGTTTTCTGTTTGTGTCTCATCAAGTTAATGAAAGGCAAACATGTTTTTGTCACGTGATTCAGAATTATCTAAGCATGTGATTGTGTGGTGATTGGTCGATGCTAATTGATAATAAATGGAATACATTTTGTCCTAAGTATTGGTATATTCATTGTCTATGCATTTTTACTTTCTTTCTTGTCTTAGTTTATATTTATGTAAGTTAGATGAGACCATGGAGTACTTACCGAGTTGGGAATTAAGCCAAACGAGTGATAGAATTTCGCGAAATGTTATTTAAGCAAAGACAGCGTAACGTGTTGGGCAACATCGATAACGTTTGTGTAATTAAGTGTGTTTCGTAGGTCAAAAATAGAAACTTGAAATGAATTCACGTATTTAACATAAAATAAAGATTTAATTGCACTTTTTTTCTTTCAATTTTTTTAATTATGTAATTTTAGTTTTTTTTTTATTTTTAATTGTGTAATTTTAATCCTGTATTATCTTTGTCAATTGTTCTGCCTTGGTTCCTAACTTTAATTGCGCAATTTTAGTTTCAGAATTTTTCTAATTGTTTGATTTTGATTTTTTTAACAATCTCTCATCAACAAGCTAATGATCAACGCAATCAAACCTATATAATGAGCGTGTGATTTTGGTGTGAAACTTTTTTATTTTGGTGCTCTTATCTACTTTATTTTATTGGTTTGATTGTGTTAATCGTTAACTTCTTAACGAAAGATGAATTAATTGAGCAAAATCACACATCTTGAAAACGTTGAGGGGATCAAAATCGCACAATAGACAAAGTTAGAGGACTAAAATCACATAATTAAAAGTTAGGGAATCAAAATCGCGAAATTGAAAAAATGGAGAGATTAAAATTGCCTAATTAAAAATTAAGGGACCAAAGTCGCCCAACTGATAAAATTAAGGGACCAAAATTACAATTAAACCTAAAATTAAACATCCAACTCAAATGAATTTAACGCAGTAAAATAGGATTTGGATTCTCTCCGGGCATAATGTGAGCCGTTGAATTTTATCAAAGGCTAAGATTAATGCTTAAAAATATAAGGCAATATAGACAACAAACACAAGATTTAATTTTTAATCCACGAGAAGGGAAACGGGTGGCTGAGTGGAACGAGTCTCACTCACCTCCATCTTTGTTGTTTGCTGTGCCGTCGATTGGTGTGTAAACCATTGCTGTCGTAAGTCCGTCCATTGCCGTCACCGCAAATCCACTGAAGAAAGTTGAGTTCGCAGGTGAAGGGAGAAAAACGGTGCAGGTGAAAATAGATTGGGGTTTACGTTCTTGAAATGGTGCAGGTGAAGGGAGAAAAAGGGATGGTGCTGATACTACAAGAGATCGATTGAGTGAGATATGGGAAGACGGTGGTGCAATCTCGTGTTGATACTAGTGTGGTGGTGTGACACAGACACTGTGGTGGCGGATTGGTCTTTGTGTGGTGGAGCAGAATTAGAGTTTGATTTCCAAGTGGTACTTCTGCAGAAGCGGAAGGCAAAATGGAGTGGGAAATAATCAAGTGATTTCTTGCCTTTCTCTTTTTTTAATTTGAAGTATAGCTAGAGAGGGCTTGAGAGAGATATGACTCGAGAGAATCCAAATCCAGTAAAACATGTCAGATTCACATGGTTTAAAAATATATATATAAAATACTCCACAAGAAAAACATTCAGAGTTTTTAAATAAAATAAAAAAATTAAACACCCGCAACTTTAGCCATCAATTTTGTCCTATCATTTGTCTCTAAAATCTATTTATAAAAAAAATTAAAAGTAAAAAACATATTTAAGTATATATATTAACCGTGCCATTCCTTTTTAAACATAATTTTTCTTTTCAAAAAATGATATATTCTTATTTATTTCTTAGTACTATTTAGATTAAGGTTGTATTAATTTTATAACATAAAAGATACTAAAAATTTATACCAAACACTAATTATTAATTATTAGCAACTTGAAGTACACTTTGAAGAGCAGAGCAAGGATATTAGACTATATTATTAGTACTAGATAATTACTCCTATTTATTTGACTCATTCGATTCAACTACTTTTTTTCTTTCTATTCTCTCTCTATCACACCACGTTTTATTTTCATCTTTTTTTTATTTAGTTCATATTTTCTCTTTTTATACATTTCTACCCTCCAAAACTAGAAAGAGCATAAACTATACTGTAGTAGGAGCATTATATATTTATATTACCCCAATTGCACAAGCACAGCTGTTTTAAGAATCCCAGCTATATTCTTTGAGCAAGTGGGAACCCAATCCACTAAACTCTATTCATTATTAATTATCTAAATTAAATAGTACAAATCACGTTCTTAAAAACTTTAATTATGACAGGAGTACTAGTAGTTTATTTACTTGTGCGAGAAATTCATGCTTTCTTTTTGCGTATATTGTCGCTCCCACCAAATACAGCTTTCTCAATATGTTCGCCTTAAAACTTTCAAAACACGTCCCTGTCGCTAGCTAAATACTGTCTCTTCTATTTATTCCCTTAATCTCTCTCTTGGCATTCAAATACTACTCCGTCACGTTCTAAAATATAAGTCATTTTTAATTGAATTATTAAAATAAAAAATTAGTAATTAATTTATTAATTTTTTTAAAAAAAATAATATTTTTTTAATTATATTCTTAATATAAATATGCTAGTAAATACTTAAGTTAATTAATATATATCTTTTTCTCTTTTAATTCACTCTCTTTCTCACTTCATCATTAATGAATTAGTTAGTAATTTACATTAATGACAAAAAATTTCTTCTAGAATGAGACTTATATATAGGAAAAGAGGAGTATAAATTTAACAAAAAAATTAACTCAAAATTTTTTTAAATATAATAATCAACCGAGTATTTAATGTTACGAAATTATTTTTAATTTATTTTAAATGTAAATTTTTTATTAATGAATTGCTTAATCATTGCTCTTAGAGCAATTGCTATTGCTCTTAGAGCAATGGATAGCAAAATTCTATTTAAAATTGCAACAATATTTTTTAAAGATCGTGTATTATATACTTTAAGAATATAGTATTTTTTGAAATTAAAATAAAAACGAGCTTGTTAAATTTTTTTGGTTATTTGAATCTTTTTTAAGATAATGTGTTATTCATTTTAAAGTTTTTAGTTAAATTTACTTAAATTTTTTATATTTTTAAAATTGTAACAGTTTTTTTTGTGATCATGTCGTATTCATTTGAAGAATATGATATTTTCTGAAATTAAAATAAAAATGAGATTTTTAAATTTTATCCATTCAAAAATTGTAAATAAAATAATAAAATATTTCGTGAATTGTTCGTGAGTCTTGAAGAGTCGAATGACAGGCATCTACCAGATTCATATCTAGTTGTATTTTAGATCAGATTTTTGTCATTCCTTGCCAATTAGCTTGCTACTTATTATATATAAATGGGACATTTTGCACATCCATTGGTTGCTTGTTGAGAGCTATAGCATTAGCTGAATCTCACAAATTAAATCACAATGGCTTCTTCTTTTGCCAGTACTCTTTTCTCCCTCCTCATCATAATATCCCTTCACTACTCTGTTTGTTCCTTATCACACTTACATGCTAAAACTCTACCCCGTCCCTTTATCCTTCCCATTGGAAAAGACCCAAACACCAATCTTTTCTATTCTCCCATTGGCATAGGAACTCCTAAACACGATTTTAATCTAATCATTGATCTTGGAGGATCCATGCTATGGTACGACTGCAACACTCACTACAACTCTACAACCTACAAACCTGTCCCCTGTAACGATGCCAAAAACTGTCATTGGGACGATGGATCCGGTTGCACCGGTTGCAACGGCCCTTTCAAACCTGGTTGCACCAATGACACTTGTGGTGCCAACATAATCAACCCCTTATCTGAATTCATTTTTACCGGCGACAAGGGTCAAGATCTCTTGTTTCTTTCAGGTACCGTTGTTTCTAACCTTGTTACCGGTTGCACCGACTCCGATGGCTTTACCGGGGAACACGTTGTTCTTATAGGCTTACCCAAATTTAGTAAAGGGATCATTGGTCTCGGAAAAACTAACCTTTCTTTACCAAATCAGCTTTCTTTATCTCATCGTCTTCCTCGCAAGTTTTCTCTTTGCTTACCTTCTTCTGACAAAAAGGGACTTGGTAGCCTCTTCATTGGTGGGGTACCCCAATTTGTTATTCCTCACAAAAATAATGTTTCAAATTTTCTCCTTTCTACTCCTCTGATTGTTAACCCTGTTAGCACAGCTCCTATCTTTAAGGAAGGTGATGCATCTTATGAGTATTTCATAGATGTGAAATCAATCAAGGTTGGTGCTCAAGTTCTCAACTTTAAATCTTCCCTTTTGTCTATTGATAAAAAAGGAATCGGTGGAACCAAAATCAGCTCCATGAATCCCTTCACCGTTTTGCATAGTTCCATTTACAAATCCCTTGTTAGAGGTTTCGTGAAAAAAGCCTCTGATAAGAAGATTAAGAGAGTGGCGTCGGTAGCACCATTTGGAGCATGTTTTGATTTTAGCAGCATTGGTAGGACTAATACTGGATTGGATGTGCCAACTATTGATTTGGTGTTACGAGGAGGAACAGAGTGGAGAATCTATGGTGGGAATTCAATGGTGTTGGTTAATAAAAAAGTAGCGTGTTTGGGATTTGTGGATGGAGGTAAAGTGGCAGTAACATCAGTTGTTATCGGTGGACATCAATTGGAGGATAACTTGCTAGAATTTGATTTGGTTTCATCAAAACTGTCTTTTAGCTCCTCCCTCCTTCTTCACAATGCAAGATGTTCCAACTTCAGAACCTAATTTAACTTGTTGTTTCCTATTTGATTCGGCGTGACAATAATTATGTGTTTAACGTTATGATCCTTCAACTTTTGTTTAATTTGCCTCTCATCAAGTCTCAAGTTAATTAATAAAGAGTAAATTTTTGTTGGCTAATAATTGATGAAGGACATATTTCTTTTAAGTAATGATTCAGAAAGGTTTATGACTCCGTTTATTTAGTGTAATAGTATAGTACTACTATAATTAACAACTTGAACTACACTTATATTATTGAAGAACAGAGCGAGCAGTATTATACTATATTACACCATTTGCAGAAGCACAGCCTTTAAGAAATCCCTGCTGGTACTGGCTAATCTAACGGATTAATTTCGTTTTCTTTCTTAATGCAAACACGTTAATTCCTTCACCAAGATATTCCAGATTCAGATGCTAAGACCATTTTCTAATGTAAATACTCAATGAAAGACCATAAATAAAGGTTTGTAAAAAAAAAAATGAAGGGTTAAAAGTGTTGGGAAAAAAAAAGTACCATGTCTCGTGATTGTAGATGGAGGTAAAGAGCCATTTACTTTTAGTTTCTAGAGCACTAGTTTTAAGGGCACTAGTTAAGGTTACTAGAAGTAGAAAAATAATTACTAGAGCATATTATTCCGTCTCTCGGGAATACAAAAACTACACATTCCAATATCTTTTTACTACATTTAAGTTGTTAAATAGTGCCCTTAGAGCACTAAATATCATTTGACTACTTTTAGTTATTTAGCTAGTTCACATAATAAATTTCTTTTATTAAGTTTTTTAATCTATATAATATTACACAGGTTAAGAAATTAAAGATAAAAAGTTTTTATTGAAAAATACAAGAATTTAATTGGATTAAGTTTGACATGTAATTAATGTAGTGATTTCTTTTTAATTATGATTTATTATCTTGTACAATATTGTACATGTTAAAAAAATTCTTATTAATTTAATGTGTAAAAAATTATATATGTTTGTTTACTCACAAGAGTATTTAAATAAATTATTCAAGTTATATATATAATGCTGCATGGCATCCATAACAAAGAATTAAAAAGTCTCTAAATAAACAAATAACGTGGGTTAGATTTTTATTGATAAAAGGCCAATGAATTTATTGCAAGGCAAGAGCATGGAATAAAGAGTAAGCCCTGGAGATTGGGAAAAGTATGCACATGGCCACATGGCATTATGGCATTATAGATATTTAGTGTCAAAAATACACTATTTAAGAATTTAAATGTAATAAAAAAATATTGAAATGTGTAGCTTTTTGTATTTTTGAGAGATGAAACAATATGTTTTTGTGATTATTTTTTTACTTTTAGTAACTTTAACTAGTGCCCTTAGAACACTGAATATCAAGATCTTTTAATTTATATGGTAAATCCAAAACTTTTTATTGCTACTCCTATTTTACTATTTTAAAAATATTTTTATATTAATTTTTACAAAAGAAATAATAATAAATACTTTTAGAGTGACAATAAATCTTCCGTACTGTATATTTATACATACATAGTACTCATAAAATGTCACATGACAAATAGCTACGTATAAAATATTAGAACATTTTAAATACTCCACTCTATTTTATTAAGTAAGTTCCTAACGGTCATATTATTTTTTATCATGTTTTTGTATATTATAGAAAAAATACACATAACAAAATAATAATTAAACTCACCATTATTCATTATAAAATTTTGTTATATTTAACTTTTTCATACAATAAGAAACACAAAAAAAAAAAAAAAATACCAAAAGATCAAAATCTATCCCTAACCATTTTTTCACGCAATTAAAAAAAAGTGATTAATTTATAAATTTTAAAAATTACTATCACTTTGCAATTCTATGCTTAATCAAATGTAATGCAGTTAGTTATCTTTTACTAATAATAATTCACTTTAATAAATAAGAATAAAATAAAAAAGTTAATAAATAATTTTAGGATTTTGTATAAGTGTTTATAATATAAAATATTAAGAGTATATATGTTTTGTATTTTTATTTTTTATTTTTATGAGTAATTCTAGTATAAAACTATTGTCTTATTCTCATTTTATTTTTTGATTTTGAAGATTTGTATAACAACTTTTTTTAAAAAAAATAATTATTATATTTCATAATATGTATAATTTAAGGTGTATTTTAATATAAGTAAGAGGTTTTTTCTTGTATATGATATATCATCTAAAATGATTTGCTATTGGAGGTTAACATAAAAAGAAAAAAAAAGTCTGGTTATCCACTTTCTGTGGCGGAGAAAGAGATAATGCGAGATAGCGGTTTTGGACCGCGATCGAAGGCAGAAAGGTGTAGTGTGGTGGCGATTGTGTGTGACTGGTCGTTGGGTGTGACTTGTGAGATACTTGGTAGCGGAGCACGAGCTCCTCCGATCATGAAGAACATGGTGTTTTCCAAAAAAAAAAGTATGAATACACGTTTTTTCAATTACCTATATTATTTGAAGTTTTTTTGAAGATAATTTATTATTCACTTTGAAATTTCTAATTTAATTTACATAAATTTTTATATCTTTAAAATTACAATAATTTTTTTTAGACCGTGTACTATTACACTTGAAGAATTGGTGATTTTTGAAACAAAATGAATATGCGTTTTTTAAATTATCTAAATTATTTGAAAACAACATATTGTTCACTGTGGAGTTTCTAGCTCAATTAACAAAAAAATTAATATTTTTAAATTTTCAACATTTTTTTTAAAGACTGTGTACCCACTTTAAAAATAGGGTGTTTTTCAGAATAATAATGAAAATAATTTTTTTATATTACCTAAATTGTTTGAATCTTTTTGAAGAAATGTATTATTCAATTTAAATTTTTTAGCTCAATTTTCATTTTTTTTTATTTTTAAGATTACAAAAAAAATTTAAGAGGTCGTGTATTATACACTTGAAGAATAAGGTGTTTTTCAAGACAAAAATGAAAATGCATTTTTCTAATTACCTAAATTTTTTTGAAGACAATATACACTTCACTTTGAAGTTTTTAGCTCAATTTAAAGAATATTTAAATATTTAAAAATTCAATAATTTGTTTTATAGATCATGTATTATATACACCTGAAGAATAAGAAGTTTTTCGAAATAAAAATAAAAACTTGTTTTTTAAATTATTTAAATTATTTGAAGTATATTTTTCCGATGAACCAAAAATAAATTATTTGAAGTATTTTGAAGACAGTATATTATTCACTTTTATGTTTCTAGCTCAATTTAGAGAATTATTTTATATTTTAAAACTATAACAATTTTTTTAGAGATTGTGTATTATTGTTTGTCAAAATAAAAATGAACACGCATTTTTTAAATTACCTAAATTATTTTAAGTTTTTGAAGACAAATTATTATTCTCTTTGAAGTTTCTAGCTCAATGTACATAATTTTGTATATCTTTAAAATTGCAATAATTTTTTTTTAGATTATGTACATTACAGTTGCAGAGTTGGTGTTTTTTAAAACAAAAAATAAAATATATTTTTTTAATTACGTAAGTTATTTGAATACAGTGTATTATTCACTTTGAAGTTTCAAACTCAAACAAAAAAATTTAAATATTTTTAAAATTACAACAATTTTTTAGAGGTCGTGTACTCAATTGAATAATAGGGTATTTTCTGAAATGATAATGAAAATACATTTTTTTTATTACCTAAAATGTTTCAACCTTTTTAAAGAAATGTATTATTAACTTTAATTTTTCTAGCTCAATTTACATAATTTTTAATACTTTTAAAATTACAACAATTTTCTAAGAGGACGTGTATTGTACACTCGAAGAATATGGAAATTTTAAAAACAACAATTAAATCCATTTTTTAAATTACATAATTTTTTTTGAAGACCGTGTACGATTCACTTTGAAGTTTCTAGCTTAATTTGAATAATACTTATAACTTTAAAATTTCAATAATTATTTTTAGAAATTATGTATTATACACTTGAAAAATAGGGCATTTTTTGAAATAAAAATTAAAAAGTGTGTTTTAAATTACTTAAATTATTGAAATATTTTTGAAGATAATGTATTATTCACTACGAACTTTCTAGCTCAATTGACATAAATATTGTATATATTTTTAATGATTGTATACTTCAAGAATATGATATTTTTCAAAATTAAAATGAAAACATGTTTTTTAAATTACCTAAAATATTTGAAATTTTTTAATACAATGTATTATTCACTTTGAAGTTTCTAGCTCAATTTATAGAATATTCATATTTTTAAAAGTGCAAAAATGTATTATTTAGATCATGTGCTATACACATGAAGAAAATGGTGTTTTTCAAAATATAAATGAACACACGTTTTTTAAATTTCCTAAATTATTCAAAACTTTTTTTGAAGGAAATGTATTATTCACTTTAAAGTTTCTAACTTAATTTTCATAATTTTTATATTTTTAAATTTACAATAATTTTTTTAGAGATCATGTAATACACTTCACTTCATGAATAGAGAGTTTTCCAAAATAAAAATGAAAAAGTATTTTTTAAATAACCTGAATTACTTGAAGATTTTTGAAGACAATGAATTATTTACTTCAAAGTTTCTAGCTCAATTTAAAGATTTTTTTATATATTTAAAATCGCAATAATTTTTTAAAGATCGTGTATTATACACTAGAAAAATATGGTGTTATTCGAAACTAAAATGAATATTTGTTTTCTAAATTACCTAAAATATTTGAAGCTTTTTTAAGACAATGTATTAGTGACATTGAAATTTCTAGCTCAATTTCTAAAATTTTATATTTTTAAAATTACAACAATTTTTTTAGAGATAGTGCACTATACACTTGAAAAATAAGATGTTTTCCAAAATAAAATTGAAAAATGCGTTTTTAAAATTACCTAAATTATTGGAGGCTTTTTGAAGACAATTTATTATTTATTTTGAAGTTTATAGCTCAATTTATACGATTTTTTTTTATATTTTTAAAATTACGACAATTTTTTTAGAGATCGTGTATTATACACTTTAAGAACATGGTGTTTTCGAGAAAAAAATGAAAACGCATTGGTTATCTTACATAAATTATTTGAAGCTTTTCAAAGATGATGTATTATTCACATTAAAATTTTAATATTTTTAAAATTACAATATTTTTTTTGAGTTCGTGTACTGTACACTTGAAGAATAGGGTGTTTTTTTGAAATAAAAATGGATACGCGTGTTTTAAATTACCTAAATTATTTGAAGTTTATAGCTCAATTTAAATAATCTTTTATATATTTAATCTTGCAACAATTATTTAGAGATCGTGAATTATACATTTGAAGTATATAGTGTTTTTTGAAACAAAAATAAAAATTAAATACTTTTTTTGCAATAATTTTTTTAGAATTAGTGTACGTAATATACACTTGAATAATAGAGTGTTTTTCAAAATAAAAATAAATGTTTTTTTTTAAATTACCTGAATTATTTGATGTTTGTTGAAGTCAATGTATTATTCACTTTGAGGTTTCTAGCTAAACTTTCATAATTTTTTATATTTTCTAAATTGCAACAATGTTTTTTTGAGATTGTGTATTATACATTTTAAGAATATAGTATTTTTCTAAATAAAAATGAAAATATATTTTTTAAATTACCTAAATTATTATAAAAAAAATTATGATGACAAATTATTTTTCACTTTGAAGTTTATAGATCAATTTTCATAATTTTTATATTTTTAAAATTATAACAATTTTTTTGAGATCATAAACGGTACATTTGAATGATATGATGTTTTTCGAAATTAGAATAGAAACATGTTTTCTAAATTACCTAAATTATTTTAAGCTTTGCAAAGACAATGTATTATTCAATTTGAAGTTCCTAGCTCAATTTACATAATTATTTATATTTTTAAAAGTGCAACATTTTTTTTTAGAGATTGTGTATTATACACTTTAATAATAGGGTATTTTTGGTAATAAAAATGAATATGCATTTTTTAAATTACCTAAATTATTTGAAGCTTTTTTAAGACAATGTATTATTCAATTTAAAGTTTCTAGCCCAATTTACACAATTATTTATATTTTTAAAATTGCAACAATTTTTTAGATTTTTAAGATACAACAATTTTTTTTGAGATTGTGTATTATACACGTGAAGAATATGATGTTTTTCAAAATAAAAATAAAAATGAGTTTTTTGAATTACCTAAATTTTTTGAAGCTTTTTGAAGACAATATATTATTTTATTTGAAGTTTCTACCTGAATTTACAAAATTATTTATATTTTTAGAAGTTCAACAATTGTTTTTAGAGATCTATACTATACACTTGAAAAATATAATATTTTTTCAAAGAAAAATGAAAACACATTTCTTAAATTACCTAAATGCTTTGAAAGTTTTTGAAGATAATGTATTAATCACTTTAAAGTTTCAAGCTCAATTTTTATAATTGTATATATTTTAAAAATTGCAACAATTTTGTAGAGATCGTGTGTTATACACTTGAAGAATATGATATTTTTTGAACAAAAATGAAAACACATTTTATAAATTGCCTAAATTATTTGAAGGCCTTTGTTGACAATGTATTATTCACTTTGAAGTTTATAGCCTTGTAGCTCAATTTACATAATTTTTTATATGTTTAAAATTGCAACAATTTTTTTTAGAGATCGTGTACTTGAAGAATATGATGCTTTTTGAAATTAAAACAAAAATGTGTTTTTTAAATTACTTAAATTATTTGAAGTTTTTTAAAAACAATGTATTATTCACTTTAATGTTAGTGAATTTACATAATTTTTTACATTTTTAAAATAGAAAAAAATTAGAGATAATGTACACTTGAAGAATATGGTATTTTTCAAAATAAAATCAAAACATAATTTTATCACATGTTGCCACATAAGCTTTTTGTACGCACTTTGTCACAACTCATTCACATCACTCGTATTCAACTACAACCCACTATTTTTTTTCTCCTATCGCAATTAATCATCTCTTTAAATACAATTTAAATATAAATTTGACAAAATAATCAATTCAAAAAAAAATTTAACAATAAATAATAGTTCAAATATTATGATCAAAATTTAAGTACTATTTTAATAAAATTAACTATATCCATTAATATATATATATATTGTAAAGTAATACATCATTAATGATTATTTTTATTTTAAATTTCTTAAATTATTATTTTTAAATTTTAATTAGCATGATTATAAATACACTTGTAAAAATTATAAAATAATTAAATTATTTAATGATTAAAATAAATATTTTAATTCTATCCAACTAGTTTTATATCACTTAATATTTAATATTTCAATAGATTTAAGTACGATTTTAAATATTAAAATTTTTATATTAAATTTATTTTTATATTATTTATTCATTAAGTTTTATGCTTACCTTTAAAATTTATAATTTATTTGTAATTTATAATATAACTTAAAACTATTATAAATTTAAAATTTTAATTTTACTTCAATAGCAACAAGTTATAATTTATCTACTAGTCTTTAATATATGTATATAAATATAAATATAAATATAAATAGACACTCTCTCATCTAGATTATATATATGTCTCTAAATTGACATCATTTTCTCTGTATTTTATATTTTTTAAAAAATTATCATCTAATTCCAGATTGATGTGAAATACTACAATATTCAATTACTCAATGATAACATTATTGGATTATCAAAATTTAAGTTATTTGACTATAAAATATCCGATCTGGCTTACCTCTTTAGCTTTTCTCTCCTTAGTACCTCCTTATCCTTACAAAATAGCTACGTTTTTTAATTTTTTTTAAATTTCTCCTTTATATACATGGTTCACCTTAACTTTTTTTAAAAAAATACCTGTAGTTATGAAGAAACCGTGATGAAATGACACATTACCAACAGTTTATCAATCGTGCCTAAATTTAGAATGTTTGCGGTGATTGTTCAAACCGTGAGTAATATAAGCCATAATCATATCTTCTTTCCAAAAAAATCAATAACATCTTATATATTCCTCAATCCCTCTTATTTTAATAATATATAATTTTTAAATAATATCTAAAAATCAAAATGCTTTCCATTTTTATAAAGAATTATTTTCTTCTTTTAGTTTTACTGATGTAAATCAATTCTCATTTGTTTTATTTTTAATTAAAAAAACAAAGAAAAAAATCTCTAAATAATAATAATTTTTTTTTCATCATGTTTTTACTATAATTTTTATTTTAAATTGTCACAAGACAATTCTATTTTTTATAAATTGTATGTTCATTTATATAAAATATTTATATCTATAAAATATATTATCTATTATATGTTTCTTATTTTGTGCATACGACGCGTAGGTCACTACCTAGTATTATGAAATTATATAGTGTGTTTGGGAAAATGTTGAGTTGTGGTATAATTGATTTTAAAGAGTTAAAATTAATTTTGATTGACAAATGAGTTGTTTGGTTATGAGTTAGGGAAAAGTCAAAATTGATTTTAGGTTGTCAAAATCAATTTTGGCTAAAGCAAGATAAGACTTATTTTTATGTTGAGTTAACAATTTTACATTGTACGTTTACTCAACTTTAAAAAAAAATATTAAATATAAATCACGTTATTTTAAAATTAATTTTACACAAAATTAATTGTATAAAATCATATTTATCCAAAATTAATTCTATTATCTAAACCAAACACTAAACACTAATGAACGTTGGCACATATAAAAGCCAACAGGGTATTTTATAATGTAACGACTAAAATGAAAATGTGTGGAAGGTGTATAGAGTAAATTATTAAAGTATGATAAATAATATTTAGTGTCTTAAAGATATTATTTAAAAACTCAAATATAGTAAAAATATATTAGAGTACGTAATTTTTTATATTTTCGAAAAATGAAATAATATACTCTTATGATTATTTTTTTATTTTTAATAACTTTAACTAAGTGCACTGTTTATGAAGAACCTTAATTTATATAAATTCTTAATTTATATAAATTCTGATGACGGTGGGAAAGAGAATAACGTGTAGCCATCTTATTTTGACGAATCAGCATTCTTTCTATAAGTAGGTACTACTCACTATACTATCTCTGCAAAATAAGTATAAGTACACTACTACTAGTAACTGGTGTTCACAAATGGCTACTTCTATGGTGCTTCACTTCTTCCTCCTCTGTTTACTACTCCTTTTCTCTGTTTCAACCTCATCAAATAATGAATTCCCTAACACCGGTTTCATTTCACTCCCCGTTAAGAAAGATCCAGCCACACATCAATACTACAATTCAATTCCCATCGGAACTCCTCCACATCACTTGAATTTCGTAATCGACCTCGCAGGGAAATCCCTCTGGTACGACTGTGATTCCCGTTACAACTCTTCCTCTTACCGTCCCGTTACCTGCAATTCCCCAAAATGCCCCCAAACCTCCCCCTGTATCGGCTGCAACGGCTTTCCCCTCAAGCCTGGCTGCACGAATAACACGTGTGGCCTCGACGTCAACAACCCCTTCGCTGACGTCACTTTCAGCGGTGACATTGGCCAGGATTTCCTACACTTGCCTCAGATTAAGGTGCCGCGTGTCTTCATCTCCGGCTGCACCGACTCTGATAGGTTCACCACTCCGCTTCTCGTTGGCTTGGCTAAGGGCACAAAAGGGATTTTAGGTCTCGCAAGGACGCAGCTCGCTTTACCTAATCAGATCTCGTCTCTGTATAACGTTCCTCCTAAATTTACTCTCTGTTTGCCTCCTTCTTCTTCCAATGGAGGAATTTTCATTGGTGGTAGACCGAAATCCTCTGTCTCGGTTTCCCGCACTGGATTTAACGCTTCCAGTGAAGAATACTTCATTCATGTAAATTCAATCACTATCGATAACAAACCTGTGAAGTTCAAAACTTCTATTCTGTCAGTTGATAAGAAGGGGAACGGGGGAACCAAAATTAGTACCACGAGTCGTTACAGTGTGTTGCATAGTTCAATTTATAAATCCTTTGTTAGAGAGTTTGTGAAGGCGGCGTCGGGTAGGAAAATAAAGAGCGTGAAATCGGTGAAGCCGTTTGGGGCGTGCTTCGATGGGAAGGGGTTTGGTGATCTGCCGGGTATTAATTTGGTGGTGGAAGGGCCGTTTGGGAAAGAGAATTTAGAGATGGTTGGACGCAATGCGGTGGTTGAAGTGAGAAGGGGTGTGGTGTGTTTAGCGTTTGTTGATGGAGGGAAAGATGCAAGTAGTGGTGTGGTAATTGGTGGGCATCAACTGGAAGATAGAATTCTGGAGTTTGATCTCAGTACCTCTGTTCTAAGTTTTAGCTCTTCCCTCATGCTTCACAATGCAAGCTGCTCAACTCATTAATTTCATATGCTTTGTTTTTTGTTTTTGTTTTTTTTTTTTTTCCTTCTGGTTGTAAGTTCTGTAACTCCTGTCGTAGTTGGGGTTTAACACCCCTTGTGCTACCATTCTGAAAATAGTTTTGACTTATATAAAAAGTTTTTGGCAAATGATATTTAGTGTCCTAATAGCACTATTTAAGAATTTAAATATAATAAAAAAATATTAGAATGTGTAGTTTTTTGTATTTTCGAAAGACAGAACAATATGTTTTTGTGATCATTTTTTTACTTCTAGTAACCTTAACTAGTGTCTTTAGGATACTGGATGACCCAAAGTTTTTTTAAGAAAAAACTAGGATAAAAAGCAATACCTACCCTTGAGGTTTGAGGGTATTCCATTAAACCCCAAAATAGTGAATAAACTGTAGTCCGCACCATAAGTTAAGTTTAGGGTTGGTCCTGGGGCATGGGCGAGTAAGTATTCGCTCAGGGCTTAATGTTCAAGAGGGCTCATAATATATATATGTGGCTGTTATTTGAAAAAAAAAATCTCATTTTCCAAATGTGGATGTTGTTAATGCTATTATTTTTAAGTTATGTCATGAGAAGTTTTGATGTATTGATAGGTTGTATGTAATATCAAAACTTTATTATAATTTAATAAAAAAAATACTTAAAAAAAATTCATTTTGTCCATTTCGTTCAGGACATATGAAAGACTAGGATGGCTCTAGTTAAGTTGACTGTTGATAACGGAACATAAACTCGCGTTAAACTGTTTTTTCTTTTGTATGAATCAGTTAAGTGATGGTTCAATATTTTGTAGGCATTACAGGTGGAATGCTCGTATAGCAAATTAATAATTTGAAATTATTAATAGTTCAATACTTTTCTACTTTAATTCATTTAATTTTCCAATTACAAATGCGAGAAATGGGGAGATGTTGGTTAGATGTGAAGGAAATATATGGTTAAATTTATATATGATCAGTTGTATAAATTTAGTTATATATATTTAATTAAATAATATTTAAATTTAATTACATATTTTTATATGTTTAACTAATTATGTGATGGGTTCTATATTTTTTATTGTAAAAAAAAACTGTTTCCCTTACCATAATATAAGCACAAATTCAGTTAGTGTTTGGCAAATAAAAGTAGGGATTTTTTATCATAATTAAAAATAAATATAACATTAATTACATATCAAACTCAATCTCATTAAATTTTTGTTTTTTTAACAATTTTTTTTACTTATAATTTCTTAATCTGTGTAATATTATTCTTTGTAAACCAAAAAAAAATTCGTACAATATTGTATTATTTGTATAGATTAAAAAAGCTCAATGAAGTAATCTAACCGACAAAACATAAAAGTAATGAGAAAGAAAGATCAAAGCATTTCCTTTGGTAGGGATGAAAAAAAAAAAAAAAAACCCGAGCGTAATATTCATTGCGAATATTTACTATTAATACTTTTGAATATTTATGGGTATCTATTACCTGCTAAAAAATACAAAAATAAAAATTATAGTATTTTAAGTACTATTTTTTGTTTTTAAATATGATATTAAATGTTTAATATAAAAAATATGTTATAACTTTATTCAAAATGAAATGTCTTTAAAAAATATAATATCTTCTCATTTAACTTTTAATTTAAAAAAATAAATAAATGTTAACTGATAATTATACTATTTCAACATTTATTTTTCATTTTAATTTTATTCTAATAGTTATTATAATTACTAATATAAATTTTATATTAAAATATAATTTTAAGTTTACTTTTTGATTTCTTAAATATTTTTCAATAATTTTTTAATTGAATGAAAATACTAGCTTATACCGGTAAACCCATGAGCACGCGTAGCGAGGGGCTACTATCCGTTCTCGTCCCACCCCATTATCATCCATATCTTTTGGGCTCTGGTTGCATGTAACAACGTTCGCATTTGTTTGTTTTTCAGTTTAGCTTCATTTGAAATATTGAGTTTGGCCCAAAACGCCAGTTTGGCAAAAAAGAATTTGAGATTCTCTTTTTGGTTTCGTAAAAGTATTTTTGATAAACTAGGTTTGACATAACTCATAGGAAACTTATGTTTATATACTCTAAAGTACTTTTCAAAAATTATCCAAAAAATATTCAATTTGTCAAATTTATTTTTACCTAAAAGTATCTAAATAAAAATTTCATTAAAATAAAATAATTTTTAATCAAACTTACTTTTACCAAACTAGCTTTTGCCAATGAAAAACTAAACACGCGGGATAGAGGTGAAGTTAAAATTTACACAAGTAGTTTGTCTAAACAAAAGGGTGGAGCTAAACTCGAGTTTAAAATATACTTATAATAATAATAAAATAAATTAAAATTAAATTATTTAAAATTTAACTATTCATAATAAGTATAGTACATTTAAATTTGTGAAGTGCACCACAAAATAACCTAAAATAATAAAAGAGTATGGATATAATATAAAAATAAGCAAAAAATGATTAATATGAATCCTCCTAACCCAAGGGCCTCCAAGACAGCAACAGACCCACCTAGCCGAAGCTCAAGGCCCAAACATGTTGCTTCAAGGGCCAATGACAAGGAAGACTTTATTTACTATTAATAATTAATAATATTGTAAAAGTTCTAAAAGAAGTTTGTTAGGATAGTTTCAGGAGCTTTACCCCTTCTGCAAAAGGATATAAAGTTTGTTAAAATTGTCATGATAAATTAATGAGAAATTACATTATCTTTTTTTCTCTGTTCATTTCTTCTTAGGAGGTATCTCAGCCTCATATTTAGAGAAAAACTATTTTTATCAATGATTTATTGAACTTTTAAAGTGATAAATTAAAAAAGAACATATTTTAAGACGGTGACAATTAAAAAAATAAGTGAATAATATATTAAGGTTAGTGCTCTTAGGAATTTTTTTTAAGGAGTAAAAATAGTAATAAATTATTGGAATATGTAATTTTTAATATTTTAAAATACGAAATAATATATACTTATAATTATTTTTTAATTTTAATAATTTTATTAACTACTTTAAGAGTATTGTTTAGCAAGATCTATATATTAAAAACAAAAATTATGATTTAAATCTTTAAATTAAAAGACAATAATTAATGACGGCTCTCAAAGTGTGCGGCTTAAGTGTTTAAACGTACTACATAAAGACAAGAATGACATAGTAGATCTCAAACCATGCGGCTCAAATGCTATTGGCTGGAAATTTGTGAAGTGCATTTTTCTTTTAAAAGACTTCCGAAAGTGAGTAGATATGTGTTGAGTTAACGTTGATAATAAAAGTATTCTGCAGATCCAATACCTGAAGGGTGAAGTTCAATTTTTATTTTTACTTTTTTTGAAGTTTGTGTTACAATTTTCCATTTATTATGAATTCTACGATCATAATTTGATAATTTGAAGTGAAAAGAGGCCGGGGTGCTCTGTTTGGCATTCATGGATAGAGGCAAATTAGAGAACATGACCGGACACCAATGCTAAATCAAATGAAGAAATTATGTATCTAGCTATATATACTATGCTGATGGTTTTATCTTGCAGTAGAAATACTCCAATAGTTAAGTAACAATTTTTTACAATTACATTCTAATTACAGGATTGCCTAAAATTCTATGTACTCAAGGTGGTCCTTTTCAACAAGAAAGATATTAGGAGTAATAGTAAGGGTGATTTATTTCGCTGAAGTTTTCTGGAATTGAAGAACAACTTACTAGTAACTTTTAATTATTCAGCCATTTCATTTTATAAATTTTTCTTACTAAATTAACGTGTAAAAAACATATGATCATTTTAAGAACATGTTAGGTATTTAAAAAATTTATGCAAGTTATATAATGCTAGCTGCACGGCATCGATAAGATCATTACAAATTAAGAAGTCTCTGTTCAAATTGTTAGGACAGGATCTGCACGTGACTGGTTTAAGAAGCATCAATTACGATCTACTTAGTGCTTAGTTCAATGAACTGATTTAACATGGGATGATTTTTTTTTTTTCGAATGAGATTGTATGTTGTGTGTGAATAATAAAGAGGGAAGGATCACGTTATTCTCTGAATTTTTAAGATTTATTTATATTGGTTATTGACATTTTAAATTGAGCATTTGAATTTTTGATTTTTTTATTTTTTATTCATTTTGGTCCCTGACGTTAGTTTAGTATAAACATCATTAACGAAAGTTTAACGTGACACATTAAGTGACATATAGAACACTCAAATCGTAAGTGTTTTATTGTTAAGATGATATATAATCTAAAATATTGTCGGTTTTTTGTGTGATGCATTTCAAAATAAATTTTCTTTTTCAAAATTTAGAAATTATGGTTTGTTATTTCGTTATGTATGATGTCATTTTTAGTGAAAAAGAAATTTTTTTAACCTATGAAATAACAATAATATAGTGTCTAACGTGACATTTAATGTAACATGTTAGACTTCTATTCATTGTCTTAACATTTAAGTAAAGTTTCACTAAAAAAATCAGGGACTAAATGATATATTTTATTTAATAATAATTAAGAAAGAATCATTACTTCAAAAAATAATACTACTCTATTTTTTTATAATAAGAAAAATGGTCATGATAAATGTCCTTAGGGTAAGATTATTATTATAATTTAAAATTAATTATAAATGCATATTATTTTGTCTTTTAAAAATATAAAAAAAATTGCATTTAACTCTTTAAAATGTGTTTTTAGGACACTAGATAACGTGTTCCAATCATGTAGTTTAACTGGTGAGCATATGAAGATATGTGTATGAGTACAAGGTTTGACGTATTACTTTCATATGAACAAAACGTACACTAAATAACATTTCTAAAAAAAAAACTATTTTTATGCTAAAGTTAGTGTGTGTTTGGTTTAAATTTTAATAAAATGAGAAATGAAAAACACATAAAGTAAGATAAATATCAATACTTGAAATTGTTAATATGAAAATAAATACTTTTAGTTTTACTAAACAATCAGGCCCTTAGTTAATCTTATTTACTTTATTTCATTTTAACTAAAAAAGTAAGTCAATTTTTTAAATTATTTTTGCAATGAATAAGTTTTAAAAAATAAAAAGTTCATATATCTTAGACATATTTTTATTAAGGTTTTTTTAACCTGCACAACCATTATACAGGTTAATCATCCAAAAATAGTAAAAAAATATAAGTAATAAATGTATGTTAAATATAAAACTTAATTAATTTTTGTCTTTTTCTATAAAAAGATATGCTTAACCTATACAATGTTGTACATGTTAGAAAAACTGATTTATTAAAAATAATAAAAATAGATATATTTATTTATAACTAATAATATAGCACTGCTCTTTAAAAATTCAATACCTATTCTTGGCCAACCCCAATTGGCCAACTTTTTGGCCAATTGGATTAAAATAATAATATATTAAGTTTTTAATTTAAAAAATAAAATGTAGGAGAGAGATATATATTATTATATTGGGTTGGGTCAAATTCAAAAAAAACTTTATTCACTTTATTCGCTTAAACTTTGATAAGTGAGTCATACGACAAATGCTGTTTCTCATTTCTTCGTTTCTATATTTGAAGTTCGAGGGAAAGGGAGATATTACATATAGTAGAGACCGTCTCCAAGCAAATACAAGCACAAATTTAAAAGCTCTTTAGCAAATTGAAGTAAACTAATTGACAACAACAGCAAAAAAAAAAAAAAAAAAAAAAGAGAAAGAAAGATCAAAGCATTCCTTTGGGCATCTGGTTAAGTGGTAGATGTAAAGTTGAAGTTTGCACAAGTAGTTTGTCTAAACAAAAGGGAAGAGCTGAACCCAATCCTTGAATTAACCAAATTAAACTGCAACAGATTATCTTCAAGCTGATACCCGCCAATAACAATGGAACTTGTTGCTTTAACTCCTCCATCCACAAATGCAAGACATGAAACATCATTTCCCACTTGGACCATAGAGTTTGCCCCAAAGATCCTCCAGAACACATTCTTCCCCTGCAACACAAAGTCAATAGGTGGCACTCCATGCCCAACTCTCGTACTACCCAACTTCTTTGAATCGAAACAGAGCTTGAAAGGCCCAACGGGTTTGGCTTTTGGAAAACCCGAAAGCGCTTTGGCAAATGCATTAACAAAAGCATGGTAGATAGAACTTTCCATGACAGTGTAACGGTTTAAAGTGCTAATCTTTGTCCCACCCTCACCCTCATTACCTATGGATAACAACGTAGTGTTCAAAGGGACAGATTTCTCATTGATTCTAATACCTTTCACTCCGATGAAATATTCTGCAGCAGGTCTTCCATGGAAGAGAGGCCCAGCTGAGTTGTCTGGGTTTTTGATAAGTGGGGTATAGATAAGAGATTCAGAAACATCAATCCCAGGAAGGAAAACATACGGCCCATCACCGTAAAACAAGACACCAGTAGAAGTAGTTGAAGAAGTCAAGCAAAATGCAAACTTTTTCTGGAATCTAAAAGCAAAGGAAAACAGAGAAGGGATAGAAATATCACTCCTTCCAAGACCAGCCATACCTTTGACTCCTTTTGCAAGACCTGTCAAGAGATTGGTGCGACCACAAACGAAGAGAAAGTTACGAACTTTAACAATCTTACCGGGATTGAACCCATTAGTTGAACGGATTGCAAGAACATCTAATGCAACTTCACCGATTTGATTAATGTGAATGAGGATGTTGTTTGGGAAAAGTGTACAAGTGTTGTTGTTGCATCCGGGGTTTAGCGGGGAAGCAGTGAGCACAGGATTTGGATTTGGTGAGGGAGCAATGGGGAGTGTGGCAGTGGACAGGGTGGTAGGTGGAGGAAAGATAGGAGTTTTGGCAATCTACCCAGAGGAATTGACCATTGAGATCTAGGGTGAGTTTGAGGGGGATGAGAGGGGTTCTTTGATGGAGTAATGTGATGTATTGGTTAGTGAGAGAGTCTCGTGTGACAGGGAGGAGTAGTGCTTTGGGGTGGAAGGAGGTGGCAGCGGGTGTAGAGGGAGAGAGGAGGGTGTAGAAGAGAAGTAGAAGGAAGGTAGCAGTAATGGCCATGTTTTGTATTTTGCAGAGATGAGAGAATCGTGTGAGAATGGAAAGGAAGGGAAGGAATACTGTTCTATGTCACATGCATGAGTTAGGGGTCAAATACCAGACTTGGAACTCTGACTTGTTTCATTTTATGTTGGGTTGGGCTATCCTTGACGAACATCTCATTCGGCCCAATAACCATACTCCTTTATGATCCACATATGACTTTTACACTTTGGCCCAAATCAAATATGTCCAAAAACAAAAGAATTAGTCTATGCAAAAGCACGGTCAAAATATTTTAATTTTTTAAAAAAGATGTGTACGTAGGTCTGTCCCTCGGCCCCATCAGGGGACAATATTATTATATTTATATTTATACATTATTTACAATTTACAACGTTATTGCACATGTGCAGAAAATCGAGGCTTCGTTTCGTGATAAACAAATGCGAGTACGCCAAATAAAAAGAAAATCAAGTACTCCATATCATGGACTCGTTTCATTCTTGTTTTTAAAAATAGTTTACGGTTTTTAAAAATAAAAAATTAAAAAATTTGTAGAGTATTTATTTCGTGATAAAAAAAAAAGTCAATTGAGTAGGAGTCTACAACTAGACAATAAGGTAAGTAGTTTTTCTTTAAAAAAAAATATAGTGGTAATAATAATAAAAAGAGCAATGATTTATATATACATATATAGAAATAGAGAGAGGAAAAAAATGAAAAGAAAGAGAGATGAAACAATAAACATTTAAAATAATAGGATGGAAAAAAAATTGTGATAAAATAAGTGAAAAGAATAGTGGTAGTAGACTTACCCCTCTAGTATTATATATAAGCAATTTTTTATTTTTAAGTGAAAAGAATAAGATATTATTTTTAAAAAACTTTAAATAATTTAGATAATTTAAAAATTATGTTTTTAATTTTTATTTTTAAAAATACTATATTTTTTAAATTTATAGTATACGATTTCTATAAAAAATTATTACAAATTTAAAAATATAAAAAAATCATGCAAATTCGGTTAGGAACTTCAAAGTAAATAATATATTATTTTTTAAAAGCTGAAATTAATATAGGCAATTTAAAAACACACTATTCATTTTTATTTTGAAAAATACCATATTATTCAAATGTATTGTACACGATCTCCAAATAAATGTTTGCAATTTTAAAATATAAAAAGGTAAATGATATTTAGTGCCATAAGGGCACTATTTAAGAACCTAAATGTAGTAAAAAGATATTGGAATGTGTAGTTTTTTTGTATTCCCGAGAAACGAAATAATGTGCTCTTATGATTATTTTTCTACTTTAGTAACCTTAACTAGTGCCCTAAGAGAACTGTATATCAAGACCCATATAAAAATTATGTAAATTGTGTTGGAAACTTCAAAGTGAATAATACATTATTTTTAATTGTTTCCAAAAATCTTCATATAATTTAGTTAATTTTTAAACATCAAATTCATTTTTATTTCAAAAAGCGTCTTGTTATTCAAGTGTATATCACGTTATATCTACAAAACTATTTCAACTTTAAAAATATAAAATATTATGTAAATTGAGTTTATATCGTGTTCAAAAAAACTTCAAATAATTTAAGAAATTTAAAAATAGGTTTTTTATTTTTGTTTTGAAAAGTACTTTATTCTTCATGTTATAGTACACGATCTTTAAAAAAGCTATTATAATTTTAGAAATATAAAAAAATTTATAAATTGAGTTAAAAATTTTAAAGCAAATAATATATTATTTCCAGAAAGCTTCTAATAATTTAGATATATTAAAAATCGAATTTTTATTTTTATTAGAAAAATACACTATCATTACTACATAAATAAATTTTAGCAACATTTGAAAAAATATTGCTAAATTGTTAAAAAATGTTGTTAAATCACTAAAAATGTTCCTTTATGCATTTGCTACATTTTTTACAAATGTTGTATCTGTTATATTTAAAAAATGTTGTCAAATTGTTAAAAAAATGTTGTCTTTTAGTATTTGCAACATTTTTTACAAATATTATATCTGACAATGTTACTAAAAATTAATTTTATTGTAGTGTATTCTTTAAATAATAGTACATTATTTGCAAAATTACACTTTAGCCCAAATCAAACATGATTTTGCACTGTTTTAAAATTAGTCTATGCAAAAGCACTGTCAAAATATTTTAATTAAAAAAAAAAAATGTGTACGTTGGCCTGTCCATCGATCCTCATCAAGGGGCAATATTACTATATTATATATAGTATATTAGTATTTACAACATTTTTGCACATGTGCAGAAAACCGAGTAAGCCAAATAAAAAATCAAGTATATATTATCCTAGACGTACATACACCATTTTATATATAACAATATCGCTGTACTTATTTTTCATTGACCAAAAACAAATAAAAATAAAAGTTTAAATTAAAAATAATAAAGACAGTTTGGTAGCAAAAAAAATAGTTATGGGGGTACGATTTCTTCATTGAAGGTCACTTACCAATAAAAACTAAATTTAACGAGATAAGACTCAAATCCAAAACCTTATAATCGAAGAGTTTAAGCACACATCATCTCAGTCAAAATAATAAAAGTTAACAAGTATTTTAAAAATATTTTTAAGAGTTAAATAAAATAAAAAAATTATTTTAATTTTTAACTTTTTATTTTTTAAAAACAAAATAATATGTAATTATATTTTTTTAATAGCTTTAATAAATATCTTAATGACATTATTTAACGAGATTTATTAAAAAAAAAGTTTTAGTAAACCATACTTTTAGAACACTTATTAAAATTAAAAAAATAATTGTAAACACATTATTCTTGTTTCTTAAAAATTTTAAAAAATTACTATATTTCTCAACACATGATTATTATATTAGCTCTTTGTTTAGAGTAGCTACTGTATAATACTATCACTTTCTTAAAATTAAAGATGTGAAGTAAAGCTAGAAAGAGAAAAGAAAATGTGATAATTTGAGTGGTTTGTAGCAAAAAGAAGAACATAATGAGAAAAATGAGAAAAGACAAAGAAGATAAGAACGCAGCTTCACAAAACCGTGTTATCTAGTCAGCAAGCAAAAGCTGATAAACAATTCCTAGGCATTATCCAAATTCCAAATTCCAAACCTAACCTTAACCATACCATCCGCGGCGACCCTCCGCCGACACTTTCCAACCAAAAACCTCTTCCTTCCTTCTTCAACTACCAACACTTCCACTCTCTCTTCTTTCCCTTCCCTTCCCATGGCTTCCTTTTTCCCTCTCTGCTTCTTCCTTTTTTCCACTCTCTCTCACGCTCTCTCCTCCTCTTCTTCCCCAATTTCCATCCTCCTCCCTGTCACCAAGGACCATGCTACACTTCAATACTTCACCTCAATTTCCCACGGCACCCCTGTTTCCCCCACCAACCTCGTGCTGGATCTCGGAGGCCCTCTCATCTGGCTCGATTGTGCTTCCAGAGACACCTCTTCCTCTTCTCTCCGTTCCATTCCTCACCGTTCCATTCAGTGCCTCACGGCCAAGAGCCACGAAATTCAGACTCAGACATGGCTCTCAAAAACTGCAGATCAACACCAGAAATGTCGAATTCTGACAGAGAACGGCGTTTCAGGAAAAGGGGGCACCGACGGGGAGCTCGTGGAAGACCTCGTGGAACTTCAATCGGCGGAAGGGGACTCAACAACCACCCACCAACAGGAACTGCTCTTTGCATGTTCAAATACTCTGCTTTTGAATGGTTTAACGACTGGTGCTAGAGGTATGCTAGGTCTTGGTAGATCTCGCTCTTCTTTCCCATCACAGGTTTTTCATTCACTCAATTCTCAGAGAAAAATCACTCTTTGCCTCTCTTCTTCCTCTGGGCTTGTCCAATTCGGAAACTTCGCCCATGAATCTCAACCCGAAATCCTCAGATCTCTGTCATTTACACCCCTTCTTACTCAGACACACCCTTCACATGAATACTTTATCAAAGTGAACTCCATCAGAGTCAACGGTAGAAAAGTTTCGTTTTTTAACACCCCATCAGTTTCCCAAGACCAAGATGAAATTGGGTTGACCCGGTTGAGCTCTGTTGTTCCTTACACCACGATACAGAGTTCCATCTATGCGAACTTCGAAAGTGCTTATTTGAAAGCTGCTTCTTCTATGAACCTGACTAGAGTAGCTCCGGTGGCACCCTTTGGGCTCTGTTTTAGCTCAAACGGCGTTGAGGATTCGCAGGTTGGGCCACACGTGCCGGTTATTGAGTTGGTGATGCAGAGTGAGATGGTGAAATGGAACATTTTGGGGAGAAATTCCATGGTGAGGGTAAGCAACGAGGTTATGTGTTTAGGGTTCTTGGATGGAGGTTCGAACCCAAGAAACCCAATTGTGATAGGAGGGTATCAATTGGAAGATGTGTTATTGCAATTTGATTTTGATACTTCCATGTTGGGATTCAGTTCTTCCCTTTTGAAGAGGCAGACAAGTTGTTCTGATTTTAGATATGATTCCATGGCGGCACAATCAATTTGAGCATCATCAACCATATAGTTTTATTGTTAGTCCTTAGATTATTGTGAATTTCTGAGCGGATTAATAGTTTTTGTCTTACTATTAACCTTCTTCTTTTTTCTCCCACGCTATATATATGTGTATACAAGTTCTTATGGCGATGGCAATTTTTGGTTCAATGAATGTTGCTGATACTGTACTAATACTTGTCCTGAATGAAAAGAAGGTTGATAAGATGAGTTTACCCAATCGGGAGCATCTGATTTACTGATTATTTTTCGATTTTTATAAGGTCGGTCTGATATTTCTATGCATATATATCATTGTGGAATATTTGATAATCGAAACAGCATATCCATTTGCATAAGGCAAATTAAAGATATCATATACCACACAGTTTTACCCCAAAATAAGGAAAGAAATATAGGGTCCAATGCATAAGGAATATGTCTTTTATTCTTTCGTGATGCCGATTCGTGAAACCAATTATCCTTCCTTTAAAAGTCAATTTAACAAAAACTTTAAACCCCGAATTTTAGTAAAAGCCAGGTGTTCATCTTTCATTTTTTAAGTTAATTTAATTGATATAAATTTAAAATTTATAGTAGGATATACTAGTAACTAAGTGCACCTAACTCTTGCATATAATTGAGTACTGAGACTGAGGTATTTTCCAGGAGGGAAATCATCGCAAGGAGAGCTACTGTGATGATAAAAAGTTAACAAATTAAAAAACTTGACGCAAAGCAAAAATGAACTAATACAAGTATACACTTGGAATAAAAGAAACTGGTTTAACGGGTGTTTATACACTTCTATAACATATACAAAGTATGACACATATTAGAAGTTCAAAACACAAACCGGTTCACAACAAATAAATATGGCATAAAAAAACAACATTATTGGCTAACATTCAAAAGTGGGAGCAGCTAGCATTCTTAGCTAAAAGCGAGGAGCTGAAGCTTAACTTATTAGAAGCTAAATCAAACACCAAAAGATTATCCTCCAACTGATGCGAACCAATAACTATCGAAGCTTTAAAAAACGACATTGTAGCAACTGTTCCTCCATCAACAAACGCAAGACATGCAACATTTTCCTTTACCATTACCATGGAATTTGCTCCATAAATACTCCATTGCACTCCACCTTCTAGCACTAGATCAATACTTGGCACATCAAATCCTGTGACGGAGTTACCAATAGTCCTTGAATCAAAACATGCTTCAAATGGTTTCACTGATGCCACTCTCTTCATTTTTCTATCCATAGCCTTGTTAACAAAATCTCTAACAAAGGGCTTGTACACAAAACTTTGCAACTCAGTAAAACGAGTCACTGTGCTAATTTTGGTTCCCCCATTTCCCTTGCTATCCATTGAAAGCAGAGAAGGTTTCAAGTTCAAAACTTTTCCACCAATCTTCACTGATTTCACATCAATGAAGTATTCAGTAGAGGCAGCACCTTCTTCAAACAAAGGACCTGTGTCAACAGGGTTAATCAACAGAGGGGTAGTTTGGGTATATTTGGTTACAATTACATCGTGAGAATGTTCTCAATGAGTAAGTGAATCCTAGGTTGTTTGAAGAAGGTAAACAGAGAAAACTTGGGAGGAAGATTTTTCAACTTTCCAAGTTGAATTGGCAACCCAAGTTGTGATCTTGCAAGTCCTAGAATCCCTTTTGTGCTTCTGGGGTAACTTTTCAAGAACAAACCCTTTTGAAAACTTATCGGAGTTAGTGCAGCCAGAAAGAAAGCCAGAAACTTTATTTTGAGAAATGAAAATGACATCCTGGGACAAGTGTCCAGGAAAAATGACTTGAGATAAGGAATTGTAATTGTCGGTTCCACAAGTGTTATTTGTACAACCGGGTTTGAAAGTGCCAGAGCAAAAACCACATGGATGAGTGTTTTTTGGGCATGCATTTGAGTCACAAGAGATGGGAAGAAAAGATGAAGAGTTATAGTTGTTGTGGCAATCGTACCAGAGATTTTCTCCTGTTAGATCAATGACTAGATTGAAGTTGTGTCGTGGAGTTCCTATTCCTAATGAAGTGTAGAACATGTTGGTTGATGGGTCTTTCTTGATTGGAAGGATGAAAGTTTTTGGAGCATGTGATGCTGATAAGCGGGAAGCAGAAAAAATTGCAATTGATAAGAGAAAGAAATGAATCACAAATGAAGTCATTGCGGAATGTGGATTATGGATAATAAAGAAATAAAGCTAAATAATGTATTGTTGATGTGTTGAGTTGAGAAGGCAGAGTGCCCCTTTTTATAGATGTGATGATCATAAAAAGTCACCATATTTATGACCCTTTAAGCAAAGTTGTGATTTTAGTCAAGGATGGCTGAATTGTGTAAATGCTGGTCCTTCACACGGCTTGCACAAGTTGTTTCATGGCATGTTTTGGTTTCTGTTTGACAATTCTTATGTCTGTTAACTGATATGTACATTACTACATGCAATTAAATTTAGCACAATGTTAACTTAGCAGATTTTTGGGTTGTAAATAATATTAATGAATAATAGTTATAGAAAGAATATTTTTGTTTCATAATATAAGTTGTTGCAAAAGAAAAATAAATAAAAGCATTTATATTACACATGTTACAAACCCAATTTGAAATGCAAAGGCTTTTATATGATTATTATTGCACCAAATTTTTAAATATTTATCTATATTCACCAAGAAAATATATTTTTCTATTTAGAGAAGGGACCTATTAACCCAAAGTAAGTTAAAGACTTACTCTATGAAAAATTTATTTAAATTTAAAAATAAAATTTTAATTAAATTCATCGTTTAATTCCTATATTTTTCATTTATTTTTGTTTTAGTCCCTATACCTAAAAAAATATTTATTTTTAGTCTTTATTCATGTGTCTGTTAGCCAAATTAATTCCTCCACATATTTTTTCGTTATTCCCTACACATTATTGCTTTAAATTTGAATTAAATAAATGCTAATATGGCAAAGTAAAAGAAAGAACACAGGGATTAAAATAAAAAAAAAACTAATCCATATATAAGGACAATAACGAAAAGTGTATGTATGATTTAGACTAAAATATATAGTTAATGCAAATATAAGTATTAAAATTAATAACGTCAGTAGTGTGCACTATTGATGGACTCATAGAGTTTTCGTTAGCTAGATAAGATAATTATAAACATTAGAACGATCAATTTTTTTTAATATGTGGAAAAAAGTAATAATTTTTTTTAAAATATGTGGAAAAAAGTGATAATTATAAAATTAAATTTATTTGTATTTAGTTATTATAGTAATAATTTCTCATTTTATATTTTTGTTATATTAAAATTTATTATTTTATAAATTAATTTAAAATTATTTCTCTTAATAAATAAAAAATTAATGATTTTGTACTTCTTATTAGTTTTACAAGTATAAATAAATATGGTAAGTCCCAGCACGCAGGACATGCGTGTGTGGATACGAAGTTCAAATCCCGATTGTACTACTTTCCTATGAATAAAAAAAAAATATGGTAAAATTTTTCAAAATAGGTTTTTTCTAAATAAAATAAACAATAACATAACATATACCTCTAAATCTCTGATCTTTAATTGTTTTTAATCTAATCTAATGATTGTGATTAAGAGTTATATGCCCGCCACGTACTCTCTTTTCTTCCCCTGATTCACAATCCTCGCTTACGACACTGAATAATGAATACGGCGGTGAACAATAAGAACGAAGGTATTGTGGCACTGATGAATCGTAATTTCACACTTGGTGAATAGTGACAAGGTATAGCAATTCTATTGTTATCGGTTATCACAATTTTGAAGCGTAAAATGATCGAACTTAATATTTTTCCATTATTTCTTGTTTTGGTAATTTATCGTAGCTTTCTTCAACGCAAAAGTACTTTTTAAGTTTTAATTCATAGCCATATGCGCATCATTTCATTGATTCTTTCTCTACAGTAAAACTAATTCTCTGTGTTCTGTATATATATATATTAGGGAATAATTCAAGTTCACTTGATCCCAATTGATGTTAGCCATTGTGTATCTGTGTTTCTTCGTGTCTTCCTGTCTCATAATGTTAAATTAAACTTTTGTTTACGGCAAATGTTAGACATACTTGGTCCCACCCCTTGAATTAAAAACTTGCTCATTAGCTGTTTGATGCAAGTCCTGAACCATGTGCTAAGTGGTCAACTTTACATACCTCATTAGTTTTAACATAATTTATACTTATACATGTTCTGCCTAACCTAAAAGTAAATGACTTGTTAATATATTGATATTGAATATGCAAAACCAACTCACTTTAGCATTTCCTTCTTTTTATTATTTTGTGATGTTAACCTTCTAAGTTTAGACATTTAAACTGAAACAGAATACAATTCGTTTAATTTATTCAAAGTTCAAGGCAAATAAATTTGTTATGGTAAAGTAAACAAGTGTTTATCTGTATGCAGGAATAATAGGCTTTACAAGGTTAAAGCCTATTTTGTTCTCACCCGATTATTGAAAAACAGAAGCAAAATAATTCAACGTGGCTAACTTAAATGCATCATATATGGACCTATGACATTCAAGATTGGGAACAGCTAGAATTGTGAAGCAGAAGCGAGGAGCTGAAGCTTAATTTGGAGGAAGCCAGATCAAACACCAAAAGATTGTCCTGCAATTGATGTCCACCAATGACAATTGAAGCTTTAACAAAGGACATTCTTGGCTCTTTCCCTCCATCAACAAATGCGAGACATGCCACATTCTTCTTTGGCATCACCATTGAATTAGCTGCATGAATAGTCCAATGCATTCCCTCTTGTAGCTCTAGATCAATACTTGGCACTGAATTGCCAATGGTGGTTGAATCAAAACAAGCCTCAAATGGTGGCACAGATGCCACTCTCTTTAGTTTTCTATCCGAAGCCTTCTTAAGGTACTCTCGAATGAATGTCTTATACACAGTGCTCTGCAATTCAGTGAAAGGACTCATGGTGCTAATTTTGGTGCCCCCATTTCCTTTATTGTCAATAGACAACAGGGAAGGCTTCAAATTCAAAACTTGCCCATCAATCTTAACTGATTTCACATCAATGAAGTATTCCTTGGAAGCAACACCTTCCACAGACACAGGACCAGTAGAAACAGGATTAACAATAAGAGGGGTAGTTTGGAGAAATTTAGAAGCTTCCAGAGGATGTTGTTGTCCTTGTCCCTTAGCACCAACAAGCAAGTTAGTGAATCCTAGCTTGTTTGAAGAAGGCAAACAGAGAGAAAACTTGGGAGGAAGCTTTTTCAACGTTGCAAGCTGATTTGGCAAGGCAAGTTGTGATCTTGCAAGGCCTATGATTCCTTTGCTGCTTTTGGGTAAGCCATTGAATACTGAATCATTGCCAGTGAAGGAAGGGAAACCATCGGAATCAATGCAGGCAGAAAGAAGATCAGGAACTTGCTTTTGAGAGAGGAATATGATATCCTCACCCAGGCCACCACTGAAGATGAAGTTAGCAAATTGGTTGATTGTGTTAGAAGGACACGTGTTGTTTGTGCATCCTGGTTTGAAGGGTCCATTGCAGCCAATGCATCCAATTTCCGGGCATCTTTTAGAGCCACATTCTATTGGACGGTAGGTTGAAGAATTGTAGTTGGTATTACAGTCATACCAGAGGTTTTCTCCAGAGAGATCGATGACTAGGTTGAAGTTTTTTCTAGGTGTTCCTATTCCTACTGAAGTGTAGAACAGATTGGTTTCTGGGTCTTTCTTAATGGGAAGGATGGTATTCTGAGCTTGTGATGGTGGTAAAAAGGAAAATGAGAAAAGGGCTACTGAGAGAAGGAGAAAATGGATGGAAGAAGAAGCCATCGTTAACAAAAAGAGATGATAGTATTGGTGCTGTTGTGTTGTGTATTATCCAGAATGCAGAGTTTCCCTTTTATAGGAAGTTGAAGGGTATACGAGGATGTGAATTGTGATCTAGATGAGCCCATTATCATGACTGCTCTTTGACCATTCTGCTGTTAGTGTTTTGTCAAAAAGGATGGCTAAATGATAAAGACTTAAAAGATTAAAAAAAGAGTAATGATCCATTCAGGGTATTACTTTATCACTTTTTTTTTTTCTTTCCTTTTTTATCTTAACATCTTTTATATTTTTTTCTTTCTTCTTTTTATTTTTTTATATCTCTCTCTTTCTATATATTCCTACAACTCACTTTTAGGGTGTAAACTTATAGGGTACGTTTGATGCGTGAACAGGACAGTAGCACTGTACAAGTTTTATGAGGCACATCACAACTTTTTATGTTGTGTATCGTTTGATACTCAATGCACATAACAAAAAGCACAACATAAATTTTACAATGATATCCTTCACGTTATATTATTAATTTTTCTTAAATTTTTCTAAGAAAATAATATTTTGATATTTTATAATTATTTTATTATTTATTATAAAATTAAAATTTCATGATTTAATAAATTACTACGTAATATATTTTATGTAATATAATAATTATATTATATATAAAAAAAATTATTATTAAAAAATATTTTTAACTCTTTATTTTTTAATATTTATATTTACCATTAAAATTTATTTTATTATTAATACGTTATTTTAATTTTATATATATATATATATATAAATGACAAAAAAATGACGTAAACATTGATTTTAAAAAAAATAAAACATAAACTACTTCGTAAGTGGAGAAAATGGGAAAGGTAGTTACAGTTATTATGTCTTGTGCTGTACCTTGAAAATTAACAAATCAAACGGACTTATAGTTTCTTTTTTAAAAAAGGAAGTTAAAAAAAAAAGCAGAAGAAGTCTGATGAAAATACAGAAGTGTAACATATAAAATGCATGCTTAGCTGTGATTGAAATCAGTTATTATGAATTGAGTCTCTTTATACGTCCCTTCAATTTAAACGTGATGTTTAATAAAAAATTTATTTTTTCTTCTGTTAGTTATTTTTCTTACTATTATGTATTAAATTTTTATTTGTTTGAGATAAAAAATGCTACCTTGAGCTTGAAGTACTAAGGTTCAGTTGTTATTAATTATTAAAGGAATAAAAATGAAATAATACTAGTCCATGAATTTTAAATGAAATAATACTGAACATCTTAAATATAGCATTTCGGTAATTGACTTTTTAATCTAGGATTCATTTAAGGGCTATAATGAATCAGAAATTAAAAAAAAATAAAAAATTAGGAACTCAAATGTAATATTTAAAATGTTAAGAATCAACGTGAAAAAATCTCAAAAAATTACGAATTAAGGTGACTCTTCACTCTAATAAAAATGGATGATTGATTTATTTATTCTTAATAAGATATGAATTATGTCGTGTTAATTTGTTTTCGATGTCACTTTAACTGGTTATCAAAAAAATAAAAAATTCACTTTAACTGGAGATTGGAATCTGTAAGAAACTTAAAATTCAAAGTCAAATGGCAACAATTTGTTTTGTGTAGAATTCAAATATTATAGGCTAGCTGAAGGCTGGATCCATGTGGTGGTTTGCCATTGTACCTAGCGATGGCCATCTTTATATGTGGATATATATTATATACTGTCTAGATATTATTATTACTATTATGATTATCAATTGATTGGTGGTGCTACAGAAGTGAAAGTATTCAAAAATAATATGCATATTATGTTAACTTTTTGTATTTATTTCTCTTACAATAAATATAAATATTAAATATGTAAATTTATATAAACATTAATAAAAAAAATAAAAATAAAAACATTAACATAATATGTAAGGAGAAGATTCAAGAAAGATAACCAGGTTTAAATCAATAAAATGAGTCATAGAATTGATTATTGAAAATTGATGTGGTGGGTCTCACCAAACGCGCACAGCTAGCTGCGCCCCCAGTATTGCTTTGCTTGGGCTGCCCGCCATTCTTGAGGAATAATGATCTTAATGGGTCTAGTTCCATCTTTTATTTTACTTATGGGGTTATGTTTTGATTTTTTTAAAAGAGGAACTAGTTTTATAAGTTTTTTTTTTCTGTTTTTTTACTGTGATACTATTCAAACGTTATAGAAGTACCTACTTTTTAACATATTTTTTTTAATAGAACACTATTTAGAGTTCGTTATGGAGGTGCCTATCTCGTCATGAAAGTTCCTATTTCGTTATAGATGTGCTTACTATTTTTGTGTGTTTTTTTTAATGTGACATTATTCATAGTTTTCCATAGAGATTTTTACCTCGCCATAGAGGTGTTTATCTTGCCATAAAAATTCTTACCTCATCATGAAAGTGCCTATTTCGCCACACCTTTATAGTAAGATAAGAACCTCCATAACAAAATAAACACCTCCATGAATTATGAATAATGGTATAGTAAAAAAAAAAAACTATAAAAGTGACTCCTTTTAAGAATTTTTTTTTTTAAATATTGACGCTATAAGAATAGTTTTCCCTCTCTTATACCCCTATATAGTTTATAGGGACCTCATTCACTACATGTCTCACTCCAAAGCCCTGCACCCTAATTACTACTATTACAAATGCAGATATTTATATAGTATATGTAACTCAGAGATTTATTATATCTTCTTATAAAATTATCTTAATATTAAATAAAAAAAGTAAATATTTCTTCCATTTTTAAATATAAGCCTTAACTACTTTTTCATCCAAATTAATAAAAGTAATTAAATTATAGATTTCTAAAAAAATTATCACACTTTATCGATTATACCCTAATTAAATTAAACCTCACTAACTCATCTCTCTCTAATTAATAGTTTCACTTTAAAACATTAAATTCTCAACTACTCCAATTGTCAATTACCATTGGCCAAATGTGAGAAAAAAAGTTAATTTTACATATTAAATAAAGTATGAGAATTGATAGTAGTTAATAAATAAATAAGGGTATGGCTTTTAATTTGAAACAATTTTTTTTATGTAGAGACTTATATGTAAAAATGCAGAGAGTATTTATGTTTTGAAAATATAGCAAACAATTAATTATCGTGATCAAGAATTGTTGAACACATATCAAGATCTTGGACACCTTCTTGTGGGACTTTTCCAATTCAAACTTCTCCATGACTCATGGTACTCCTGTAATTCATAGTGACCAGTGATGCCGTATGTGACTCATAGTATCTAGTGACACATGTGATATATATTGATTAGTAGTGGTGACCAAACGGACCAGTCTGGCCCGTCATGACTTGGCCTACTAAAAGCCTGCTCAAAACAAGCCAGGGCAGGCTAGTCCGTCATGAAAGACAAGCCAAAAAAATTCAGCCCAACTCGCGTATTGACAGGCTAGACGGGTCGTGGGCTGACCCGCTCAACTTGTCAAAATAAAAAAAAGTTGTTATTATTTTTTTGTCTAGATTTTTTTTTTCTTTCCAAAATCTGTTTTTTTTTTAGTCTAAAATATTTTTTTTTGTCTATTTTTTTTGGAATTTGTCTTAGATATGTTTAGTCTAAAATCTTTGTTTTGGTCTATTTTTATCTGTGCTCTGCATATATGTATGCACTTTCTAAAGGGAATAAATCAATTTCACTTTGGTTTCAATAGGTGTTAGCCATTGTCTATCTCTGTTTCTTCCTTCTCTTCCCGTCTCACAATGTTAAATAAAACTTCGGTGTTAGGCATACTTGGTTCCCACAACTTCAATTAAAATTTTGCTCATTAGATGTTCGATGTAATGCCTGAACCATGTGGTAAGTGGTTAAATTTACATACCTGATTAGTTTTTAAATAATTTATACTTATACATGTTTTTATATAATATATCTTTTCTAATATACTTTTCATTCTTTCTTACTTGAATGTCTCTTCATGACATATATTTTTGCTTCTTGTGAGGTATTCCAAAAAAGGAGGATAAGAACCAAAACATAACATAAATGGAAGATAAATTCTTTCTAAAAGTAAAACTCTTGCTAATGTTTTGATATTGAATATGTGTTTTATAGTACCTTCTCAATTAATTTGGGTGGAGCACCCATTGGATAAGCATTTCCTTCTTTCACTGCGTAATAAACTACATGAACACACGAACCTGATCATAAGTACGAATTTTACTAAAGAGCAAAATAAGACACCAATGAGTTTCCTGCTTGCATCAAAGCAAGCCTATTATTTTATTCTCATCCGAATTTCCGATTATTGAATCACCGAAGCTAAATTATTCAACCTGACTAACTTATTAAATGCATCATATATAAACCTATGAGTATGACATTCAAAATTGGGAACAGCTAGAGTTGTGAAGCAGAAGAGAAGAGCTGAAGCTTAATTTTGAAGAAGCCAGATCAAACACCAAAAGATTGTCCTGCAATTGATATCCACCAATAACAATTGAAGCTTTAACAAAGGACAATCTTGGCTCTGTCCCTCCATCAACAAATGCGAGACATGCCACATTCTTCTTTGGCATTACCATTGAATTAGCTGCATGAATAGTCCAATGCACTCCCTCTTGCAGCACAAGATCAATACTTGGAACAGAAACAGAGTTTCCAAATGTGGTTGAATCGAAACAAGCCTCAAATGGTGGCACAGATGCCACTCTCTTTAATTTTCTATCCGAAGCCTTCTTGAGGTACTCTCTAATGAATGTCTTATACACAGTTCTTTGCAATTCGGTGAAAGGACTCATAGTGTCAATTTTTGTTCCCCCATTTCCTTTACTGTCAATAGACAACAGGGAAGGCTTCAAGTTCAAAACTTGCCCATCAATCTTGACAGATTTCACATCAATGAAGTATTCCTTGGAAGCAACACCATCCACGGACACAGGACCAGTAGAAAAAGGGTTAACAATAAGAGGTGTAGTTTGGAGAAATTTAGAAACTTGTCCTAGTGTTTCTGCTCCAACAAGCAAGTTAGTGAATCCTTGCTTGTTGGAAGAAGGCAAACAGAGAGAAAACTTAGGAGGAAGCTTTTTCAACTCTGCAAGCTGATTTGGGAAGGCAAGTTGTGATCTTGCAAGGCCTATGACTCCTTTTGTGATTTTGGGTAAGCCAGTAAAAATTGAATCAGTGAATAATTCAGAATTAACGCAGGCAGAAAGCAAGCCAGTAACACCTTGCTTTTGAGAAAGGAATATGATATCCTCAGCCAGGGTACCACCGAAGAGGAAGCTATTTAATTGGTTGACTGTGTTAGTAGGACACGCGTTCTGTGTGCAACCTGCTTTGAAAGGGCCATTGCAGCTTTCACATCCAACTTCATCGGGGCATCTTTTTGTTCTACATTGGATTGCATGGTAGGTTGATGAATTGTAGTTGTTATCACAGTCATACCAGAGGTTTTCTCCAGAAAGATCAACCACTAGATTGAAGTTGTGTCTAGGAGTTCCTACACCTACTGAAGTGTAGAACAGATTGGTTGCTGGGTCTTTCTTAATTGGAAGGATGAAGGATTGTGGTTTGGTGTTCTGAGCTTGTGATGTTGTTAAAGAGAAAACTGAGAAAAGGGCTATTGAGAGAAAGAAAAAATGGATGGAAGAAGAAGAAGTCATTGTGAACATGAAGATTATGGTATATTGCTGTTGTGTTTTGTTTAGAATGCAGAGTTTCAGTTTCCCATTTTATAGGAAGTGGAATGTATTATATGATTCCATTATGACTACTCTTTGACTATTCTGTTTTCAGTGTTTGTCAAAAAGGATGGCTAAATTATGATGTAGACTTCAGAAAATAACAAATGACAGATGGAAAGAAAAGAAAGCCAAAAGGATAAGGCATGGAGATTAAGGTGTAACAATAAATCAAAGCATAAATACGTGTGTAGATATATAACACAAATGTGTTTTGATATTATTACCAAAATTACCTAAAAAGGATGTGGTGGGTCTCATCAAACGAGCCAGGTTACTGGCACAGCTTGTTCAAGTTGTTATCAAAGTGGTCGATGAACAAAGCAGCAATTAATATTGCTTGGTTGCCATTGTTGACATTCCGTACATCTCTCAGTACAGAGCCACGACTTGTTAGAAAATATATACATTATCCAATGCACTTGTACATAACTTGTTGCATTTCAATCTGACATTTAGATGTAATATCGGATCCGAATTTCATAAGAGTACCGATTGGTGTACCACGGACTTATGTATCACTGGTTAAATGTGAAGAAATATATAATTAAATTATTACGTGCATTGCTTAATTGTTATATAATAATTTAAATACATTTTTTTCGGTTTTAACCACGTATAACCATATATAAATGTGGTTAAAAGTGAAGAAGAATGTGATTAAATTATTATTATAGCAATTAACCAATTCATATATTAATTTAATCATATATTTCTTCGCATTTAAATACAAAAATAAGTGTTAACGAGTGACATGCCACGTTAGTAATATGAAAATACTTTTCATTTCATAAAGTCCAAAATCTCAATGTTCACAAGAATCAAACAATGTAAACCGTCTAATTAAAACTAGATGTCTAAAATTAGATGGTTGATATTCAATAACTCAATTATATTGAAATGATGGAACGAGGGTGAAAGAACTGAATAATTTTTATTGGATGTAAACAGATGGTTTTATACAAAAAAGGCCAAAGAGCTATTTGGGCCTGAAAGACAAAAAACACAGAATGGACTTTGAAGAACAGAAAGAGCCCAATAGAAAACATAACTAAATTTTATCTAAAATACATTTTATTACCTCCCCCCCCCCCCCCCGCAAACTGTGGAGTAGATATTGTGAACTCCCAATTTGGAGAGGTTGGCGCTAAAGGGAATGGGTTCAAGGGCCTTAGTAAAAATGTCTGCAAGTTGCTCCTTGGTTGAAACAGAATGAAGAGAAATCAAACCACGCTGTAATTTCTGTCTTACAACATGACAGTCAATTTCTAAATGCTTGGTCCTTTCGTGAAAAATTGCATTTCTGGCAATGTGAAGGGCAAGATTGTTATCGCAGAAGAGAGCAGCAGGTTTGGGAAGAAGGATGCGAAGATCTTTTAACAGGTTGGTTATCCATTGAAGTTCACAAGTCGTGGCAGCAAGGGCACGGTATTCTGCCTCAGAAGATGAGCGAGACATTGTCCGTTGTTTTTTACATTTCCAGGAAATTAAGGAACTACCTAGAAAAATGCAAAAACCAGTAACAGAGCGACGAGTTTCTTTACGGGAAGCCCAATCAGAGTCACTATAGGCAGTCAGATTTAAAACAGAATTTGAAGGGTGAATAATGCCTTGTCCAGGATTGTTTTTGAGATACCGAAGGATTCTAATAGCAGCAAAATAATGTTTCTTCTTTGGTTTGTGGAGATACTGGCTGAGTTGCTATACGGCATACTGGATGTCAGGTCTGGTGGTGGTCAAGTAGAGCAGTCTCCCAATGATTCTTCTATAGCCTGCAACATCTTCATATGGATCATCAGTTAACCTTTGAGAATCCCTTTCACCATTGGGGTAGGGGCTGGTTTTCCTGCAAGAAGGCCAGCAGACTCAATAAGTTCCAACACATATTTTCTTTGGGAAATTGAGATTCCTAGATGAGATATAGCAATTTCAAGCCCAAGAAAATACTTTAAGGAGCCTAAGTTTTTTATTTTTAATTTACTATCCAAGAGGCATTTAACAGATTTAATCTCATCACTATCATTTCCAGCAACAATCAGATCATCCACATAGACAAGTATAACAGTAATGGATTTAATGTCATATTTTGTAAATAAGGAATGATCATGTTGAGACTGAATGTAACCAAAAGAAATTAAAAAAGATGACAGTTTAGCATACCACATTCTGCTAGCCTGTTTTAAACCATATAGAGATTTATTTAGTTTGCAAACAAGAGAGGGATAGAAACAGTAAGACCATCAGGGACAGTCATATAAACATCTTCATGTAAGTCTCCATGCAAAAAAACATTATTTATGTCAAGTTGATGAAATTCCCAGTTTTTAATGGCAGCCACAGATAAAAGAATGCGAACACTAGTTAGTTTAGCAACCGGGGCAAAGGTATCAAAGTAATCAATGCCCTCAAGTTGTTTGTAACCCTTGGCAACAAGGCGAGCCTTGTATATTTCAATATCACCATTAGATTTATATTTAATTTTATAAACCCATTTAGATCCAATAGGTTTTATTAACAGCTAAAGCATGAAGTTCATCATTTATTGCATGTACCCAATGAGGGTGTTTACAAGCGGATTTGAAAGACTTTGGTTCAGTATGAGTACTAATTTACAAACTAAAACAAGCAAAAGATTTTGACAGATTGGCATAGCTAAGGTAGGAAGAAATGGGATACCTGACAGTTTTACAATTCTGGATAGTGTTACCTTCTATTAGGTTGCAGTGGTAATCCAAAAGATGGCTAGGAGCAGATCTAATACGAGCAGACTTACGCAAGATAGGTTCAGGAAGGTTATCACCTGAATTGTCTTCAATATGATCGTCATGGATGTCATTAGGAACAACTGCTGGAATTCCAGTATGTTGTATAGAGTCCTGCAAAGGCAAAGAAGAAGTAGAAATCGGAACAGGTAATGTCTCCTCAACCAGATGAGGTTGGGAGTTCACTGTAGGAGAAGGTTGCTCCATGGCTGGGAGGTCATCAAAACAGAGAGGGTTGGTTTCGGAAAGGAGAACATCATCAGAGTCAGACACAACACTGTCACGTTGGGCTGACTTAAAAGGGAAAATATTTTCATAGAAAACCACATTCCTAGAGATGGAAATGCTACGAGTTTCGACATCCAAAACAATAAAACCTTTAGTTCCAGATTTAAAACCCAAGAAAACAGATTTATGAGCACGAGAGTCAAGTTTTTTTCGATCTTGAGATAGAGAACTATTAAAGCAAAGACAACCAAACACTTTCAGGTTTAAAAGGGTAGGAGGTTCTTTAAAAAGCTTTTCAAAAGGAGAGAAATTTTCCAAAACGGGGCTGGGAAGGCGGTTGATTAAATGAACAACATGGGTGGCAGCAAAACACCAATAGTTTTTAGGGATATTGGAATGAAAAAGCAGGCAGCGAGTAGTATTTAAGATGTGTCGATGTTTCCACTCAACAACACTGTTCTGTTGAGGGGTTTCGACACAAGAGGTCTGGTGCACAATACCATGTTCAGCAAAAAAATCAGGCATGAGGAATTCAGGACCATTATCACTGCGAATGGCTTTAACAGTACAACCAAATTGATTTTTAACATAAGAAACAAAATGCTTAATATGCATGCGTGTTTCAGATTTGTGTTTCATCAAGTGTATCCAAGTATGACATGAGTGATCATCCACAATGGTTAAAAAATATTTATGAGAGTGAATGCATGAAACATTTATAGGACCCCATATATCCATGTGAAGTAAAGTAAAAACAGAATCAGATATGTTGTTTTCATGTGGAAAGGGCAATTTATGTTGTTTACCGAAGTGACAGGAATCACAAGCAGACGTGGGAACATATTTCACAAAAGGAAAATTCACAGAAATATTGCGTAAAACAGAATCAGATGGGTGACCCAAACGTGTGTGCCAAGTGTTACTGTCAACAAAAGTAGAAATAACAGGAGCAACATTGTTATGATAAGCAGAATCATAGTGGGTGACAGGATGTAAATCTTGAAGGATGTATAGACGGTTGTGAGATTTAGCAAGCCCAATCGTCCGTTGGATAGCCTTCTCCTGAATCAAACATTTAGATTTATCAATAGTAAAAGTAACATTCAAATAGTCAGCAATCTTTTGAACAGCCAGGATATTAAACTTGAAATCAGGAATTAAAAGAACTTCATCCAGAACCAAGAACTCAGATAATTGAACACGGCCACAAAATTTAGCAGTAATGGTGTCACCATTAGGAAGATTAATTTTGATAGTAGGTATAGCATGATAACTAGTAAAGAAGTTGATAGAATTACAGATATGATCAGTAGCACCAGAATCAACAATCCAAGTATGTAAATTCAAGTTAATACCTGTGGTGTTATTGTGTGCATCAGAAGTGTTTATGTGAGAAGTGTGTGATAATTGGTTGATACTAGGTTCAGCATGTGAGGGTTTAGCCTTGCGGAGCATATCAAGCAGTATATCATAGTCTTCTTTAGAAATGTTTAAGAATTTGGTAGCTGAAGAATCATTACCATTATCAGTAGGTACCAAATTACTCACCGTAGACGTGGGTTTCCTAGGTTTGAACTTGAAAGTATCAGGGAACCCATTTTTAAAGTAGCAGACATCAACGGTGTGATTTTCTCGTTGGCAAAATTCACATATCTTCCCTTTCATTGAGGGACCACGGGAAGAGGAATGAGTTTTACCTTTAGCTTGACCAGAACCTTTGGAGGACTGACCTTTCCAGGAATTTGCTAAGACAGTTGGTTGAGCCTTACTGTCAATGAAGGGATTATCAGATTCTTGTCTTTCTTGTTGCTGTATCTGCGCAAAAACAGAAGCTATGGGTGGCAAAGGGTCAGAATGTAAGATTTGCCTGCGAACAGAATCATATGTATCAGTCAGACCCTTCAAAAAACAAATAACGTATTCGTTATCATGTGATTTAGAAACTCCCTTTGCCAAATCGCAGGTACAGGGAACAGCACAGATGCACTGGTGAACAGGGCGAAGAGCCTCCAACTCTTGCCATAGGGTTTGCAGATGCAAGAAATAGTCCGAAACCGATCGTTCCCCTTATTTCAGAGAGTGAATGGCTTGCAACAGATCAGAATAACGGAAGTAGTCTTCTTTGGAGTAGCGATCTTGGAGTTCTTTCCAAAGCATGTGAGAAGAATCAAGAAAAGCAACACTTCGTGCAATCGGCGGCGAAAGAACCTTCGTGATCCATGAAATAACCATGGAATCACACCGAATCCATGCATCGTGCAAGGGATCGTCAAGCTTGGGTTTCTGCAATGAGCCTGAAATAAACCCTAATTTGTTCTTACAAATCAGAGCGCGACGAAGATTTCTAGCCCAGAGTAAGTAACTGCTGGAGCCATCGAGGATGGGGGTCGAAATGGTGGAGTTAGGGTTCTCATTGGGATGGAGGTAGTAGGGAGAGGAAGGGTTTTGAGTGGGATCGACGGGTTGTGGGTCAGCCATGGCGGAGAGAAGGGTGAGGACGAAGGGAGAGGATGAAAGGGCGGCGGAAGAACCACGTTAAGGTTGCAAACGGCGCTTGAAAAGAGAAACCCTAGCAGAGAGGGTTGATGGCGGCGGAAGATGGAAAGAAACCTCTAGGGCTCGATGATACCATGATGGAATGAGGGTGAAAGAACTGAATAATTTTTATTGAATGTAAACAGATGATTTTATACAAAAAAGGCCAAAGAGCTATTTGGGTCTGAAAGACAAAAAACACAGAATGGGCTTTGAAGAACAGAAAAAGCCCAATAGAAAACATAACTAAGTTTTATCTAAAATACATTTTATTATGAAATCTCATCAAATATTAAAATAATTGTTTTTTTTTTACTCATTGAATTTTACCCATCAAAACTAAATTAAATGGCTCACATTACATGCCTGCCGAATTTTGCAACTTGATAAAATCCAAATCATCATGAAATTTCACAGCAGCCAGCCAGGTGGTGGAGTCTACATTTTTATAGTGAGTGGTACTGCTGCCTATATCAATGCCAATCTTAATTTGAGAAATACTCTAACAACATCATAATATGATAAGATAATATTCATCTAAAAAATCTAAGAAAAATATATTACTGTATTAATTTTATAAAATATTTTTTTTGATTTTAAGTATTATAAGTTTATAATAAAATTACATTTGTGCGTACAAATTTGTGTTTTATTAGTGTTTTATCTTAATATTGTACTACTAATACGTAAGAGGGAAACAAACAAAACTAATGAATGCCGTTATTATTGCTTTCTTTTTTGCAGTTATTGCTTTGGGTTGCCGTTGTTGACGCACCGTACATCTTTCCACTATCTGTCAACGCACTTTCTTCCTTACTAGTTACTACTCTTCCATATATTAAAAAATTTGGGTGATTCAAACCAATTTAAAAAGTGTGGTCAATACTACAATACATTTATTTAGGTGATTCAAACAAATCTAAAAAAAAAAATGTGCTCATTTTATTTATAAAATTTAAGAAATTAACTAGTGTTAATAACTTTTTTAATATACCTAATTTAGTCCAAAGTTGCTTATAATAGATACCAGAGGTAGTATTTTATCGGTTTCTATTTATCTGTTTATTCAAGGATAAAACACATTATTAAAAAATATAATTATTATTCTTGTTTTCATCAAAATAATTTTTAAAGTCTCTATATTATTTTTTTATCTCTAATTGTTTTATTTTATTAGTTTTTTTTTATAATCACGGGTTTTCTTATCCTTAAGATGAGACTAATCTCGTTCGCGCAGCGTGGCTGACACTGGCCCCCGGGAATTTGGCATAGATGAGTTTCGAACACGGGACCTCTCACTGTGGATCGCTCTCCTGTAAACTCAGCAAGATCTTATACGCTAAGTTAACCTTTGGGGCCATTTTATGTTATTAGTTTAACAGTGGACCACTAATTTGTCCATTTTAAATATTAAATATAAAGTTAAAATAAATAAGAGTGTAATTAATATAATTTTAAAAATATAAATAGATAGATAAATAAAAATATTTTTTATCCGTACGGATAAAAAAGGAACGGAGGAAATACTATAATACGGGACTTTTTTTTAATCACAATATAAGACTTTGTTTTGACGTGAAAAGAAAAAACTGTTATTTTTTTGAAGGCAATACAGAATTCTCTTTATCTAGCAATGTAATATATATATATAAAACCAAAGTTGATAGTTATCCCTTACTATATATTACTGAGCAATTTTTCTATGTTTATTTGATTATCGATTAGGTGTGTCTTTGAAAATAAAACAAATTAAATCAAAGGCTGTAATACAACGCAAAAGTTAACCATTTTGAAACTAAATACATATAAATTTCATAATTTTATTTAAGTGGTCAATAAGTACACTTTTTCTTATCAAAGAGAAATATATTCTCAACCTGTTTTTTTTTTTTTCATTTTTGTTTCTTTCTAGTCTCTACATAATAAGAATATGCGAACGAGGAGAAAAAAAGACAATTTTCCCAATAAAATGACAAATTCAATATCTAAAAAAAATTTGTACTAACGTAACGTCATTTTTATACTGTTAATAGTTTTATATAGGTTACAAATTTTATCCATCCAACCATTAAATTATAAGTGTACACTACATTGATTGATCTTGTTAAATTTCATTGAAAAAACTAAGGAGATTATTATCACATGATTATTAAGTTCATATTTTTGTGAAACAATATATTACGATAATTTGTCAATCTTTTAATATATATTAAACAAAGTACTAAATAAATAAATAAATTTCTTCAATAAAATATTATTAACAGTGTAAAAATTGACAGATGTAAATGCTTCCCACCTCATTCAATTGAATAATTATCATAATTAAAAAAGGCTAGATACCATAGTGGGAAGAGTTCGCATGTTGGTTGAAGATAAATCATTCAATGTGACCAATTTAAATGTATCACGAATAAATCTATAGCATTCATTACTGGGAACAACTCGCATTGTGGAGCAAAAGAGAAGAGCTGAAGCTTAGTTTGGAAGAAGCCAGATCAAACACCAAAAGATTATCCTGTAATTGATATCCACCAATAACAATTGAAGCCTTAATAAATGAACTTATTGGTTCTGTCCCTCCATCAACAAATGCCAAACATGCCACATTTTTCTTTGCCATAACCATCGAATTGGATGCATGGATAGTCCATTTCACACCCTCCTGAAGCACAAGATCAATACTTGGCACAGAAACAGAGTTTCCAATGGTGGTTGAATCAAAACATGCCTCAAATGGTGGCACTGATGCCACTCTCTTTAGTCTTCTCTCTGAAGCCTTTTTGAGATAATCTCTAACGAAGATCTTATACACAGTGCTTTGTAATCCAGTGAAAGGACTCATGGTGCTAATTTTGGTTCCCCCATTTCCATTTTTGTCTATGGACAACAAAGAAGGCTTCAAGTTCAAAACTTGGCCATCAATCTTAACAGATTTCACATCAATGAAGTATTCTTTGGAAGGACTCGATATCCTTGGGGAAGCAGAGTTCATAATAAGCGGGGTGGTTTGGAGAAATTTAGAAAATGGCAGAGGATGTTGTCCTTGTCCCTTATCATCAACAAGCAAGTTAGTGAATCCTTGCTTGTTAGAAGAAGGAAAACAGAGAGAAAACTTGGTTGGAAGGTTTTTCAACTCTGCAAGCTGAATTGGCAACACAAGTTGGGACCTTGCAAAGCCTATGATTCCTTTACTGCTTTTGGGTAAGCCAGTTAGAGGCGATCCATCATCGGAAGAGAAAGTGTCAGAATCGATGCAGGCAGAAAGCAGGCCAGTCACTTGCCGTTGAGAAAGGAATATGATATCATCACTCAGACCAGCGAAGTAACTGGACCAAGCAAATTGGTTGGGTATGTCAGTAGGACAAGTGTTGTTTGTGCAACCTGGTTTAATGCGGCCAGTGCAGCCCAAGCATGTAACATCGGGGCATCTTTTCGAGCCACAAGGGACAGGATGGTAGGTTGATGAATTGTAATTGGTATCACAGTCATACCAGAGGTTTTCTCCAGAAAGATCAATGACTAGATTAAAGTCATGTCTTGGAGTTCCTATACCTATTGAAGTGTAGAACAGATTGGTTGCTGAGTCTTTCTTAATGGGAAGGATAAAGGAGTTTGGTTTGGTATTTGGAGCAGGTGATGATGATAAGCAGCATACTGAGTAAAAGGCTATTACGAGAAGGATGAAATTGATGACAGAAGAAGAGAACATTGTGAACTGATAATGATATTGCTGTGTTAAGTACAGGCTGAGTTTCCCTTTTATAGCAGGGCACTATGGCCTATGGAGATGCAATTGGATCATCATATTTATTACTCTCTGACTATTATTTCGTCAAAATGGACTGCTCATATCATAGGTGAAGGAAAAAAAAAACGAAAACAAAAAGATAAAATAGATGGTTACATGGTAAAATCGGGCAGCATGTCACTAGAGTTATTAACAGTAGAAGTGATCAAATTATATTCAGCTCGCAAAGCCCCTTTTTGTCAGATATATACTCATTGTATGCATTCTCTAGGTATCTTTACCCGATAAAACTCCCCCGCTCACAGTCACTTCCACTCTAAACTCACTTTCCCTGTATGATGCATGGTAGTTAAAGTCTAGACTATAGTTACCACCCCTATGCGACTTAGAGTCAATGTAAAGTCTTAAATTAGGTAAAGTCTTTGGAGTCTATGACTTTAGTCTTCAAGTCTTAAGACTTTACGATTTTATCACCCCTCTGTGACTTAGACTTGGGTAAAATCTTTGGAGTCTACGACTTTAGTCTTAAAGTCTTATGATCTATAGACTCTAGCGACTTTTGTTTTTTTTTCCAAAAAGAAAAAATGACCAATTAAGGCTGGATTTGGGCAGGTCTGATCCTATTTGAACAAATTTAACCCGATTTGAACCGGTTTGACCCATGAAGACAACATTGATCCAAATGAAGATGAAGGCTTGCTAGGAAATCAAGATGTGGAGCATGACATTCTTTCTCCTCAAACTAATGAGCTAGTTGCTAATTTAGATTAAGTGAATAGAGTTGACGGTGAAGATGTTGGAGATAAAGACGAAAATCATGAATATGAAGATGAAAATGAAGATATGTTGGATGATTGTGGTTTTCTTTACTATCATAGCTTTATCAATTAGAAATCCAGTTAATGCTAGTGACTTAATGCACTTCTTCTTAGTGTTGTTTATGGTTTTGCAAAGTGTAAGAACTTGTTTTAAATTAATTTATATTTAAGATTTTAAGTTGTTAACTTGTGGCTTATTAAGAGTTTATGTCATATTTGTAGTGATTGAAATTTATGCTATTTTTTGTTATTTGTTATTTTATACTCATATGAATTTATATGCATATATATATAAATAGAAAAATCTACTAAAGTCTTACGACCGGACTTCACAACTCTACATTTTACGACTTTAGGTACCCTCTCCGACCGAAGGTAAAATCTCAGACTTTAACTACCTTGCATGATGTATTTATACTTAATAATTATTATGAACCAATCTAATGTGAAAATGGTTGAGATAGAAGAGAAGCCTTAAGTGCCAAGTGCCAACCATTATAAGATTGGTCACAAAACGCGGGGCCTTACACAGCTTGGTTTGAAAGCTACCACGCTTAGGCATAAGACATAAAGACTCAAGGACAACAATTAATAGATTGGTCAAGTGGTTTTAAACTACTGGATATACACATTTGATATTTTCCATAGACGATGGAGGGACCTCCCCACGTACACGTAGCTTTGTTAGCATGGTTGAAATCCCATACATTTATGGTGTGACCTAAGGATATCAGACAAGTATCCTCTCCAATTTGGAACAGAATTGCACATGCAGTCTTTCATCTCATTCAATTAACAATCCAATGGTAAATCAAACACTAGTATCATGAGCAACTATTCCGTCAGTTATAATTAACTAGTAGATTACTAACCAAACAGTCGAGGACAAGAATGTAGGCCTAGAAATATAACTTTACATATTCAAAATCTATAAATAAGTATTGAATTTCTGCAATTCAATTCCACAGTATTTCAAAATCTCTTGAAATTTTAAAAATACTCAATGCAGTCACAGTTAACGAATCTTATTAGAATCCTTTTTTTCCTTTTAAAGCTCCGGCAATTTAATTCATCATCGTTTACTTTTTGCCAACTAGTTCCGGGAAACACAAGTTTCACCAGGGATCAATCTAACATTTCACCACTAACTCATACATCATTTAATATTTTAATGGAGGGGGAAAAAATACATTGAGAAGATCAAACACGACAACAGAATCTGGGGGTTCCAAGTCTAAAAGAATACTAATACAGCAAAAGAAAAAAAAAATCAAAGAGAGATACATTGAGCTACATGGACATACACCGTTAAAGCCGGCGATACCTCATCAAAGTGCTACGAAAGCAAACAATCAGTTTTTGCTCAGCAAACCACCAAAAATGTTCCCTCTCTACTCGTCCGTCACACATCCGCTAGAAGCAGGTTTCACATTTTTAATATACTGGAAGCAGGAAACATTACATAAGCTTAGAACATGTGAAGAGAAAATAAACAAAATAGTGAATGCAACCTCAATATATCCACAAGGCGCTGCTGTTTACATTTCTACTTAACGAGGGTTAAAAAAACAGGTCATTTTCAGTCCTCTAATTTATTTATTTTTTAAGAAATTCATTTTGATCCCAATATTATTCAGTTGAAACTTGTAAGATTGTAATACTTTAGTTCTCAATTTGTTCAATCACATCCATCCTTCAAAGATACTTCAGATCTTTTGGGAATTTTACTTGTGTTTGACCACAGCATACAAACTTAGAGTTGCTAAGAATGCTTTGCTGTCCTTTCTATCAAACATCATTAAAAACTCTAGATTAAGAATGTTAAAAAAAAGGAATGAGGACAAAATCTACTCACAACTTTGAGAACTAAATTGTAACAATTGAAAAAGGAAGGACAGACGTAGTATTCATTACAAAAAAGTGTGACAAGACCTCTGAAAATATTAGTTATATTGTTTTCTAGTCCCAAAGGAGTTTCAGGTTTCATACCTTGTACAGAACTCCTTGGTTAGCTTTGTATGGAGGAGGAGTCCATTTTTTTCTGCGTGCCTCCATTTCCTCATCCGTTATCAAAACATCAATTCTCCTCTTCTGGACATCAACATTGATGATGTCTCCGTTTTGAATCAACCCAATTGGACCGCCTTCCTATAAAATCAATGAAGCCGGCAAAAATATTATAGGTTCACTACAAGAAACAGTTACTAAGATACTCTTCGATGGAGTAACTATATGAACGTTCAAGAAGAAATAGAAAATGAAAACATGTCAATTCATCACCTCTTCATCATGCTAAGGTGTAAATCAAATTTTCTTGGAGAGAACATTTAAGTTCCTAATCTTACTTTAGTTTCCTGTAGTATTTTTCCTTTTCAGTTCTGATTAGAAACATCAAAAGAAGTAAACTTGCACATGATTCCAATAAAGCATTCATCATATTATCTTCAACAGTCACAATCTGACATACTAATCTAGCACTCACTACAATAAGTCTGGAACCTCAGAAACTGCATTGAAGTGCAATTGCAAATAATAAGGTCTTCAGTTATATTAAAATTTATTTCTCGTTTTCCCTTAATCAATTAGTTACACACTCTTAAAACAATTGTTAAAAATCTCAATAGGCAGGCCCATTTTGGCAACTCTTGGTTATTAGAGAAGAAACAAAACAGCTGGTTCTCAGACCACTGATATCAACAATGCTCCATAAGTTTGAAGAAAACTTTCCAAGACTGTAATTAACTCAAACACACACAGGCACAAGGCATATTATCAGTAAACATTCCTTCACATTCGAATAATTAAATGCTGGAATCAAATATCTTATTGATTGCAGTTCACATAAGATGCATCTGAATTTCATATAGCTTATTATAGCCGTGCTAAAATGATTATAAATGATAGTCAATTCACCTGTGCTTCGGGGCATATATGGCCAACCACAAAACCATGTGAACCTCCTGAAAATCTTCCATCAGTCAATAACGCTACCTCCTGCAGCATCAAAAGACGAAATCACTCAGGTGTAGTTTCATTATCATGGTTCTTAAAGTTTCATAACAGGCATTTCAGCTTCTACTAAAAAACTAATGAACGGAGCATATTTGTGTATGTATTTGGCAAACAAAAATACGGTTTCATGTTTATTGATTTCATACTACATTATGAGAAAAGAAAAAATATAACAAAATGAAATGAAAAACTCTTCAAGTCAATTCTATTTCTTAGTCATATTGAAGAACACTTACAAACTAAGAAAATAAAATAAACAAGGAGATAGAAGACAGACCTTTCCAAGCCCTGCACCCATTATTGCACTTGTAGGTGTTAACATCTCAGGCATTCCCGGACCACCCTTAGGTCCCTCTCCTCTAATTACAACCACTTTCCCCTGAAAAGGTGAACATCGTTATCGTATCAAAGAAATCAGATTTTCATTTTAGTTGTCACTGACTGTGGTTATATTTCGGTAATACAAAATCAACACTGACAAAAGTCTGAAATAATAGCAATGTGAATCAAACTTATGAGTGAAGGCTCAAAAGAAAATTTTGATGCAGCAAGTGCCAGAATTAAATATAAAACGGACATGATTGACTACTCTAGCAGCTAAAATACAAGCAATAACTTGGTTGGTGCTGCTCAACTAAATTGAATCAAGATGGTTTCATTCTGTAACTTCAATTCAGAAAATTGTTGCAAAATGTTCATTCTGTATCATTTACTTTTTAAAGGGAGGTTCTGTAGCCTAATAAGGTAACCTTAAAGCCTTAAGTAATGTTGTGTACTTGTGTCGGGCATGACAAAGGTTCAGTTATGCTGATATTCTCAATCTTAACAATTTTATAGTAGCCTCAGTAGTAGGAGTTATTGTTATGGTCTTATGGATTTTATTTGGTTGACATAATTATGATAGAATCAAAGGATATTACACAGTTTAAGAAAATCCTAGAAGATGGCTTACTTGCAATAAAAGAATTTGGTATGAGAGAAACGATATAACATAGCTCAAAAATATTATCCGGAGGAATTTTCATTCGGCTCTTCTAAATTCCAAAGTTTCTGCTTTGTCCAGTGGTTTTTGCAACAAGAATGTGATTACTTAGATCTAATATTTGGATCTTGAATTCTTGATACGTTTTGAACAACATACAGTTAGTAAACCTCTTCAAAGTCTCAAAGCTCAATACTTCTCAAACAGACATTCTTGAACCTCTTGACTGACAACCTAAAGACAGCACTGTCCCTATGTACTGAACTCTTGGTAAAATAGAATGAATACCTTAAAACTCGAAGGATCCTCTGAAATGGCTGCAATCATTGCCTCCTCCCCTTCAAACACAAGTGCAGGACCTGTTGAATGATCCCCGTATTGATAAATTAGGACATTGGAAAAAATAATTCAAGCAAAAAACTCCAAGAAAACAAAGCATGAAAGTTCACCAGAGAAGTAAAGCCCTTCTTTTCCAGTAATTTTAGCAACAGAACCCTGTGGTGCAAGGTTCCCATATAATATTTGAATGTGAGCTGTCTTCTTGATAGGATTCTCTATTGGTCTTATTATTTCCTGAATCATGTGTTATAGAAAATCCGTAGCAGTCAATGCAAGGGCCAAGGAGTTGAAAAGTATTGAAATATGATAAATTTGTACAAGAGCAACATCATACTCATACCTGTCCTTTGGACAAAGGAGGGGAAAGTTTTGCATTTTCAGCTAGGGTCTTACCGGTGACTAAAGGAGAGGTATATGAAATGTCAGAGATCCGAATATTTTAAGGAAATGAATCTTCACAATGGCAAATAGACATACCAGTTATACAGTCGCCATCTAAAAAGCCTTCCTCAAGAAGGTAGCGAATAACTGCAGGGGTCCCACCAATCTATCAGGAAAAAAGAAAAGAAAAGAGAAGGCATTTCAAGCAAGAAGCCACCATAATGATAAAATAGCATAAACAATATAATAAGCATGATAGGGAAAATAATAGAAGCAATGTTCAATTAAATACATACCTTGTGAACATCTTCCATGACATATTTCCCACTAGGCTTAAGATCTGCAAGAAAAGGAACCTCATCGCTAACCTTCTGAAAATCATCAAGAGTCAAATCAATGCCAACAGACCTGCAAATATTATTCGTTACATCAGGTTTCATCTGAGAATATTGTGTAAAAAAATTAAGATCTAAGGCGGCAAGCTTCACTCACTTGGCTATAGCAATTAAGTGTAACACAGCATTGGTAGATCCACCAAGTGCCATAACAATGACCATCGCATTACGTAGTGATTTACGGGTGATGATATCACGGGGCTTCAGGTCCATCTTCAATAACTCAAGAATATATTTCCCAGCTAAACGGCATTCATCCAACTTAAGTGGATCCTCAGCAGGTGTAGATGAGCTATGGAAACAGAACATAAAGGTAAGCACATTCAAAAACAATCAACCTGAAAATCTACAAATATACTTACCTATAGGGAAGAGACATTCCCAAAGCTTCTATTGCAGAAGCCATGGTATTGGCTGTATACATTCCACCACAAGCTCCAGCACCAGGGCAAGAGTTGCGAATAACATTTTGTCTGCGGTCTTCACTAATTGATCCACTCACATATTCTCCATAACACTATAGGACGAAAATTATTGAAACAGGATTAACAAGAGTGCATTTCCTCGACAGTACAAATCCAACTTCCAATATTCAGGGAAAGCAAATTTACAAAACAGAAGATAGACTTTAGAATTTATTAATTTACAATATGAAGTCATGAACCATAAAAAGAGGACTACTACTCAAGAAAGAGGATACAATAACACAGGATAGACCATCCACCTTGACAGTACAAAGTTTTTCTCACTAATAATAATAATAATAATAAAGGAGAAATTCCTTTTAGTTTAAAAGGATAGGAAAGCACTTTAAAGATTGTTTTCTCATACCTGAAAAGCAGACACTATGTCAAACGTATCACCTTGAAAATGACCAGGCTGAAAACAGTAACAACAAAAGATTAGATTGAAGACCAACAAAAGCACCTAAGCAGATCAAAATGTCCATATCCTCCAACCTTGATAGTTCCACCATAAATCATAATGCTGGGTCTGTTGAGTCTGCCCATTGCGATGATAGTACCTGGCATCTGTAGAATTGTAAGATACACAACTGAAATCTGAAACAGAGAGAGAGAAGGGGAGAAGTGAAGTGAAGTCTTACATTTTTGTCACAACCAGGGATGGAGATATTGGCGTCGTACCACTGAGCAGCCATAACGGTCTCAATGCTATCGGCAATAAGGTCTCTTGACTGCAAGCTATAGCACATGCCTCTGGTGCCCATGGAAATGGCGTCACTAACGCCAATAGTGTTAAAACGGAACGGAATCATACCGGCTGCGGCGACACCTTCTTTGACGGCCTCGGAGAGGCGGAGGAGGTGCATATTGCAGGTGTTACCCTCGTACCAGACGGAGGAGACACCAACCTGTGGCTTCTTCATGTCGTCTTCGGAGAGTCCCACACCGTAGAGTACGGCCTGGGAGGCGCCTTGAGACTTGGGCTCCGTTATGCGGGAGCTGTACTTGTTGAGCTTCTTCTCCGTTTCGATTTCGACGGCGACGGAAGAAGCTGCTCTGACGGAGAAAGAGGCATGACGAGGAGATTGAGAATGGGATCTGAGGGAGTGAGAGAGAGTGGGGATAACGGGAGAAGCGGGTGAGAAGACAGTGGACTGCATTGTTAGGTCGCAGAGAGAAGAGAAGAGTGAAAGAGCAGAGCAGAGCAGAGCAGGAGGGTTTAGGGAAATGGAAGCGAATGGGATTACGGAGTTAGGGAGCGTGGGTTTAGCGAAGGGATCATTTGTCGTTTTCTCCTCTCTGTTTTCAATATAACTCGTGACCTGACCACGCTTCAATCCAAATTTTACTTTGTGTGATTGTGTCTACCTAATCTAAAAAAATTATGTGTTGACCAAAAAACCTAAAAAAATATATTTATCTGATAATAAGATCAGTGATAATAAAAATAATTTAATAAATATATTTCTCTTGAACTTTTAACTAATATATGACCATGATTACATTAAATATTTTTAAATTTAAGAAATATAAAAGATACCTTTTTATTTAGTATTTTATAAAATGTTAAAACAATTGATAAGTAAATACTCTAATAAATATAACATTATTCAATTTTAATAATATAAATCAAACAAATACAAAAGATGCATTATATTATTCGCATTTGTTAAATAAGTTATCCATGATATAAAATTTGTTCAACAAAATTGTTAATTAGTATTGTCATTGAATATTTATACTAACAATATGTACTAATAAATTCATATGATTTGTGTTAGAATAAATGTTATACATTATAGTAATAAATATTATTTTTGTCAGAGAAAGTCTATATTCATGTGTATTCATTTTAGGACGGATACAATATTATGAAAGATATATTTTTTAAATGGGAAAGCAGTTTCTAGTTCTTCAATGCTCTTCATTCCTCTCCATCAACAAAATAGAGGTAGGATATCTCTAAAGACTCTAATGCTTAAGAAAGTGACTATACTTGTCGATGTGAAATAAGATACTTATTTATTGAAAATGACTTTTTTATTTATCGTGGAGTCTCTAAATTTAGTGTTATGTACTTTACTTGATTTGGACTACCTCTAACCGAAATATTTAAGTTTACTTATGTGGCAAATGTGAACCCTTACTAGAATGTGTGTCTTTGGCCTGCCATCTCGGGTCAACTTCATGGGATAGGCCTTGCCATCTCGGGTCAACTTCATGGGATAGGCCTCCCGCATTCTGAGATGGACATTAGCTCACTACGCTATGAGTGTTTCCTCAGAATGAGGAATATACCTGTGATCAGTGTGTCATAATACTAATTCACAACATATAGCAATATATTAATGAGACTAACCCAAATTTAGTTATTTTAGATAAATATTATTTTTGTCAGAAAATATCTAATATCCTTAATATTGACGATAATTGTATATGGTTGAAAGAGTTTATATGCCTCGAAAGAATGAAACTGAAAACGCAGAAGAAACAACTCAAGAAAACTTGAAAATCAAAGTAAGCACTCGAAGAAAGATAAAGATACAAACATGTAACATTACTTCATCATATCAAACCTTAATTAGTGTTTTTATATAGTTGAAGATGTAATAATTCAGAAAAATAAAGATAAAAAATTACCCAAAAAAAAGTCTTTTACAAAGAAACCCTCAAGAGGTACTCCGAAAATACAAACAAAAATATCCAGTTAACATATATAGTTCCTTACTAATTCTTGAAATTAAAAATGAAAACAAATAGCTACTTATTTCATGTTGGCAATTATTACAAGTGTGAGCACCAAAGACACTGAACTTGTTCATCAAAAACACACAGTCACCACAAATTATTTTGCAGGTTTACATAGAAGTTGTGAATGAGGGAAGATCAGGAGGAATAGGTACATCTTCAGATCCTTCAAGCATCTGTAGAACTTTCTTCATGGTAGGTCTCAGTGATGGATCCTCCTGAATACACCATAATGCAACCATCACATATTTTTCCACCTTCTTCATATCATCTAATGCCTCCTTATCATCTCCAACCAACAGATCAACTTTCTTTTCTTGAAAACAATCATAGGCCCAATCAACTAGTACCATCTTATTCTCATCCTCAGCTTTCATTTCAAAGCTTCTTCTACAACAAATGATTTCTAGTAACAAAACTCCATAGCTATAAACATCAACCTTGATGGTAATAGGCATGTTCCTAAACCATTCAGAGGCAACATATCCTTTTGTTCCCCTTATCATAGTATTGGTTCCAGTTTGGTCAATCTTCAAGAGCTTGGCAAGTCCAAAGTCAGATATTTTTGCAGTGAAATAGTCATCAAGCAAAACATTTTGAGGCTTAATGTCACAGTGAATGATTTGAGAGCTACACTCTTCATGCAAATACAAGAGTCCTCTGGCTGTTCCTAATGCAATTTGCATTCTTTGAAACCAATTTGGTTTTTGTGTATCAAAAAGGAAAGTTGCCAAAGACCCTTTGCTCATGAACTCATAGACAAGTAGCCTATGCTCTCCCTCATTGCAAAATCCCAAGAGTTGGACCAAGTTCCTGTGATTAGTCCTACCAATTGCATTTACTTCGGTTTTGAACTCCTCTTCACTTTCTTTTACCTTGTTGTTTAACTTCTTAACAGCAATTATGTTCTCTGAAAGGTCTAAAAGGACTCCTTTGTAGACAGTTGAATATGCGCCGCGACCAAGCTCTTCCTTGAACCCGTTTGTTGCCTTTCTTAGCTCTTCATATGTGAAACTTCTAAGATACATGCCTGCCATTAATTGACTTGATTGATTCACCTTATGATTCTTGTGGCCAAACTTGTATGCAACAAGAAAAGCTGAAAGTAACAAAATCAAGTTCAGTACCACTGAACTGCTCAAAAGCACTGATCCAACAATAATCAACTTTGACTGATTTTTACTTTTATTAGTACCACCATATGTCTGTGAAGAATTATTGTTTCTTACTTTTATTAAAGCCTTTCCTCCAACTGTAGGATCCAATCTTCCATTGGAGAGTGGTAGCTTCTTTTTCCAACATTCCCCATTTCTGAAAATTGCAACAGCGCAGAAACAATCCACCAAGCAAGCCTGTCTACACCAATCCTCAGAAACTGACTGAAAAAGTTCATAATCTGACAGAGGCCAATCAGTGTTATCCATATCATAAAAACGAAAGAAACTTGTGTCTTGAGAAGATTCATCACAACTCTGTGAATCAAAATCCTGCTTGCACCCCTTCATCACATCATTAGGATCAATGAAGCTATAACCAGAAGGACAGTAACAACTCTTACCCTCATCAAGTGTACAGTAACTATTGAAACCACAAGCTCCACTTCCCGTGTCTTCCATAATACTCATACAGATATTTGAAGGTGTCACAGAAACACTTGACCATGCCTTCTGATAGCCTCCTGTACTAGAACTACCACTCTTGGGGTAGACATAGTGCCTGAAAACTCCATCATATTCAAGAATTGCTCTTTGGTAGAAATCTTGTGTAGAAGGAGCATTAGAGGATATCATCTGGATGATGCTCCCATTATTTGCCTTCAGGACAATACTCCCAGATTGGTTGAAAACCAATGAGAAGTCACTACCAACAACTTGAGTCTTCCAATAAGCATAATTTGGAGAATTCAAAGGAAAATCTGTGGTGTAAAGCACAAGTGTTCCATCACTATTCAGCACAAATTGAAACCTCCCAGATGAGAAATTTGTTTCCAAGTACCTTGAAACAAGTGCACTAGGTTGGTTTAGAACCTGTCCGGGCAAAATTGTATCTGTTGGGTTATCAAAACTCTGCCACAAGAATTGAGAATTTTTTCCTACTAACACAAAGTTGCCAGAATCAAGCATGGCTGCATAAGAAGTTCCACTTCCTGAGGAATCTGCTGACCATATCTTGTTTCCACTTGGATTATTGAGAATGAACCAACCATCTAAACTAAGTTCAACTTTTGAACCTTTTGGTGCAAGGTTTTGTCCATTGGCTGACCATACAATGGTTCTTTCTGGTATTTTGTTGAACCAGATGGATAGTAAGAACCCATCTTCTTCAATCTGTTGGAACCCGAACGCGAAATTGCCAGATGGGGATAGCCAGAAAGAGTTATTGTCATTAGCCTGTGCCGTGAGGGAAGTTCCTAAGGAAATGTTACTGTATGTTTGAGCAACAGTTGAAAATGGAAGCAAAGCTAAGAGGAAATACAACAAGAGATGGTATTGATGGTTAAGAGCCATTATGTGAATGAATGAACTTAATTTTTGAAAGAGTTGGAGAATGTTTCTTGATCCTAACTCCTAAGCATCAGTAATTACCATATATTCTGTTCATAAATAATAGCCAGAGGAAATCATCAACAATTAAGTCAATACTAACGCGTAGTAATTTTGTCATTAAGCTGTTGCATGTTTCTAAGCAGAAAATGACTCAAATGTGTATTGAAATAACTGTGTAACGTAGCATGCAAGGTCCTGTATTACTGAAACACATTTTTTGGGTTAATTTATTGAATATCTAATTAACCTTTGTTATATGTATTGAAAAGGTCATAAGAAGACCTTCCTCTTACGTGTTCAATCAAATTATTTCAAAGAAAACTCCACTAGATAATTTAGGCCTGGGCAAACCTTCACTTTCTTAAAATTAAAGTGATATTGAATATATTGAATGACTTAGATAATTTTATTATTTTTTTGGTAATACTGCTTTAGATAATTTGCAGAACAGTTAATCATGCCAACGAAGTCAACATATCCTTAATCAACTATATATTTTTCTGAAGAGAATAATATGCCTAATAATCATCATCTCTGTGACCCTGTTTGGAAGAGTTTATGCGTAGCTTATGAAAATAGCTTATGTGTTTCTATAAGCTATTTTCAGCTTATTTTCGTAAGCTTCCTAGAGTAGCTTATCAGAATAAGCTGTTTTTAGCTTATTCAAGTAAGTTTTACAATTTGTTCTATGAAAATATTCTCATTTAAAAATAGCTTATAGCATAAGTACTTAATTAAAACCCAAACACACTCTATATCTATCTATGAGTAGACATGTAATATAGTATTAAATTGATCTGGTGTATCGTAAATAAATTTATCTTATTTTATTAATCTATTAGAATTAGAATTAGAATGGGAAATGAGATTATCGCTACTCCAAGATGTCCGTGGTCACTAATCTATAAATATTTTTTATTTAATTTTTTTAAGCTGATGAAGTTTAAGTCTATATTATATATATATATATATATATATATATATATATATATATAACTAAAGTAATTAAATATGAGTGACTATAAATATATTGAAGTAGTAATGTACTCACTCTTAAATGTCTAGGTAATTCGATTTACGAGTTGTTTAAAAAATCATATTAATAATAAAATTATTTTAAGCTTCCCATTATTTTTCCTTAATAATAATAGACATTAAATATATATTTTGGGGGTTTTATTCAAACTACTACAATAATTTATTTACCAAAAAAAAAACTATTACAATAATTTATAAATTTTTTGTCCTTGATTTGATTTTAGCCTATTTAATTCCATAACCTCACGTTTCAATTTTCAAGGGTAATATTGATGGATAATATGAAGTGATATCATTTGTTTTAGACAGTTAAGTAGTATAATTTTTCAAAAAGCGCGTAATTTGATTGTATCTATTTTATTTTTATGAAATATCTTTTTTAATTTTAATATGCTAGTAGAATCTTTTTTTTAAAAAAAATATCAGAATTAAAATATAATATTAGAAGACAACCCATACAACACATGAGTATGATCACTAGTTGTATAAGAAGTGTTTTTTTTTTTCAAATTAATTAACTTCTGTGAAACTTTATAAGGGATTTTTTTTCTTTTAGAAAAAAGGAAGGAATGAGCAACAACTTCTTTTGCCTTTCTATGCTATGTGTGACTTGTGTCTACTTAAATAATTTAATTAATAAATAAAATGGAAATATTGATAATTTTTTTAGTTTAGTTACTTGAAAGTATTAAGAAAAAAAAATGGGTTTATTTACTTACCAAACAAAGTCCCTAATAAAAGTTTCACCTCTTTTAATAGTAGTACCATATTCTTTTTTGAAAAAAATCATTCAGAAATATTTTTTTTGGGAAAATTCAGTCAGAAATTTTTTAATTTTCAGATGATTTTTTTTTTAAAAAAAAGGTGATATTTTTTTAACTTTCCTTTGCATAAAGGATTGGGCCTGGAGCACAATCCATCCTTGTATCCCAAATACATTTTTTATCCGAACCCAATAAAACTGGACCAATCAATGAGAGAAGTCCAAAAAACTGAAAAATGTTGAGATAAACTCACAATAAATAAAGTGAAAAAGTAGATCGACCAAAATTATAACAGGAAATAAAGAACCTTAGCTTCTTTTAAAATTTAAGATGAAAATAGCTCATAATATTTTTATAGCAAAAAAAGAAAAAAAAATTATTATAAACACTTCTTTAAAAAAATTAAAAAATCATTCAATCCCACTATTATTGTGCTTCTTCATGCATAACTGCATAAGCATGTTTGGGGCTATGTTTGCAGCACTCAAATAAACACACGTCTGGGATTTCCAAAATTGACAATGTGTATTTCTATTATGTTTGGTAAAACTTTCACAAAATATTTCAACCATGATGAGAAATGCTAGTCAATTAAAATGTTTAAAATTCGAATAGATTGAATGGAAGTTTTATGTGATTAATTATTATGAATGTGAGAGGGATGAATGATGAGTGAGGAGGTGAAGGAAAAAAGTTGAATAGGTGATAAAGATGAATATAATGGAGGGGTAATGATGAAATTAAGAGATGAAGAAAGTGTTGTGGTGATATATATAAAATGTTGTGAGAGATCAGAATTTTGCTATTTGGTGAGGGAGGAAAGGAAGAGAGATGAGACATATATAAAAGACAAAAGTTGTTGGAGGAAAAAGAAAGTTGAAGGAAGAAAAAAAATCATAAAATAACAATTGTAAAAAAAAAAATAATGGATAAGAAAGTAATAAGGACTCATATAAAAAATTATATTTAAAGGGACTAAAATAAATATAAATATTTATAAGATGAAAATAAAAGTTTAAAGGGACGTGATACCACTAGCATGACATTATGTTTCCATAGTTATTAATTAGTTAATTTATGTTTATAATGGTAGAGATTGGCGTTAAATATTTAGAAGGAAAGTTTTATAGCTATGATAACTAATTAATAAATGAAAAAAAGAATACATTACTGTGATCATAAAAAAAAGGAGAGAAAAGAATACATTACTGTATGATGAGCATTCACTACGTACAATAATAAATTTACTTAATAAATCGTATAATAATATAATTTCTTCAAAAATTGGAATCTATTAGATACTAAAATTTGTGAATTGACCATTTAACAAATTTTGTATGAATTGTTTAATGCCAGTTTTTTAGTGAACAAGTGATGGCAATTCACTAATTGAAGATTCTCACACCAAGCTTAATAATTGAAGATAACATTAACGTAAAATATTAGAGATTTAAAATGATCGTAATTAATATAAATGTTAATTAAGAAATCATAAGTAAAAATTTAGTTTCATTCAGAAAACTTGAGCTTGACGGTATTTTATGCAGTTAAAGTTATCTAATTACTCTCTGCTAGATTTTTTAATATAAATCATTAAATTATTTGTAAGGTTTATTTTCCCTTTTGTACCCTCCATCTTGAAAATCTATAAAGGCTAAATTATATTTTTGGTATTTAAATTACAGGGTCAGTATAATTTAGTATCCAAATATTTTTTTGTTCAAATCGATACCCCAACTCTCTTGAATGGTAAGAAGATTTTTTTTCAATTTTAAATATAAAAATTGTTTTAATTAAAAATAATAATAATAATATTATTAATATTATTGATGAACCACTTAAAATGTGACACGTGAACCACTCAAAATGTGACACATGTATAAATTTAATGCCATTAAACTTCTACCGTTAAAATATAACGGTTTATTAACGCCGAGGGTAAACGTGGACCGTTCAAGAGAGTTGGGGTATCGATTTGAACAAAAAAAAAGTTTGAGTACTAAATTGCACTAACCTCTTAGTTTGGATACCAAAAGTGTAATTTAGCCAAAAAAAATATATTAATTGGAACTACTCAAAATGTGACACGTGTACAAATTTAACGTCGTTAAGCTTCTACCGTTAAAATATAATGGTTTATTAACACCGAGGGTAAACGTGGACCGTTCAAGAAAGTTGGGGTATCGATTTGAACAAAAAAAAAGTTTGAATACTAAATTGCACTAACCCCTATAGTTTGAAATTTGGATACCAAAAATATAATTTAGCAAAAAAAATATTAATAATTAAAATTATTAATAGACAAAAATTAAATCATTGAATAAAAACAAATATTTTTAATTTTAATCAAAATTAAAACTGTTAAATTGATTTAACGAGTTGATCAATCAAACTAATCCAATGGTCATCGAGTGGTGAGTCACAAAATGTGTGCTGTGATGTAAGGAGTCGTCTCGGTGGGGAAAATAGTGACAGTGGGGTCCATAGTTACAAGGTACGTGTCCCAATGGCAAATCCTAACCACAATTATCTTCAACTCTCTTATCTTCTTACTAAACAATACTGTACATTTCTTAAACAAATATCCAAATCCCTCAACATTAGTCCATACTAAATAACAACTTATAATTTTCCTTTTTAATGTCATCATTATATAATAATGGTTGCAGAATATATTTCCTGATGGCATAATATATTACTAGCTAAATTAGTATGTTCATCTTTTAATATTTTTTTAACTAATAAACATTTTAAATTAGCACTATAACTTTTTATTTTGTTTTTATTTTATTCTTTTTGGTTAATTCCGTTAAATAAGCTAAGCAAGGGAGAGTTATAAAAACAATGTCAAAGTAACGTCTTTTTTTTAAAAAAATCCTAGCTCAAAATACCATTTACTCATTTTAAATATTTTCCATAGTCATTTAACAGAACAAATGAAAAAAAGAAGTAATTGAAACAAAAAGAAAGATTACCCGATTGATTAGAGACTTTTGCTGGTTATGGGAAAAAATCAAAAACAAATAATAAGCTAGAGAAACAAAATTTTAATTTGGCCACAACATATTATATAATATCATATGATGACTTATTTTGCAATTAATTAATGCATGTTAAAATAAATAAAGCGCTATGTATAATATATATATATATATATATATATATATATATATTGACTTTATTTGATGCAACATAAAAAATCAAATAAAAAATAAAATATTTTTTGAATGTATCTTCTTTATTTTTATGAGCATATTTGTATAATAATTTAGTAAATTTATATTAATATTTTATGAGAATATTTTTAGATTATTATATGCAAATTTTTTTAAAAAAATATATTTATTAAATATACTTTAAGAAAAATTTAATTATAATGTATGTTGAATACTTTTTTATTTAAAAATTTCAAATTTTGTTTAATCAAATAATAAAAGATAATATAAATTTTAACAAATTTATATTTATATTATTTTGTCAATAAATTTTTTTTTTTGAGAATAATATTAATTCCAACAAAATGTTATGTTCAGTTCTGTTTGGTTTCATGCTTAACATTTCTATAAAATCAAAATATTCTATTCATTTAACTTAGTAACCTATTTCAATATTTCCCTAAATAATTGATATAGCAAAAATATAAAACACAAACACAATATGTTCTATTATAATAAAGTCTTATAAGGTGCGTGTGTTTGAACGATAAAAAAAATAATAAAGTCTTTTAAACACTACCTATGAATCTTTGCACCTCCTCTTAAACTTTTGGGAGAGAATTTTTAAAATTAGAATTGACCTGCCTCAAAGAATCTGAAGCATGTGGTTGAAATTCCTTTTTCCCGTCTGGTTTCCAATGATTTTATTAGGTGTTCGAAAAACGTCTAAATATATATTAGTAGTACTAAGTAAAAACAGTTTTATAAAAGTATTAAAAATGAGTAGATAAACCATTTAAATTGTACATGTCAGTCAATTTAGTTTATTAAAATTATTTTTAAGTCTCCAATTGTTAAAATTTATTAGTGACTAATTATTTTATAAAGTCAAGTAATAACCATGAATGCCATGTCATGAGTGGTAGTATATTCTTTTAATTTGTTGAAGTGTTGTTCAATTAGTGAAGCACATATTTTGTGATTGATGCGGTTTACTTTAATGGGTGAAAGTGCAATTATTATTAATAGTGGGGGTGATGGTGCGTAGGACCGCTATCTTGAAAAATACCTGCAATAATTAAGCTACACGTATTATCTGATCATTTTTATATATTTCTTAATTCATGTTTTAAAATATCTATTTCGGTTAGAATAATTCTAAATTCTTTCGATCCAAACTTCTAAAAATTTTCTTACTTACTAATAAATTAAAGAATATTTTTAATATTTTTAGAATTAAAAGTATGTTTAATTTCATATTTTATATGATATTAAAAAAATATATAAGAAGATTATTACGAGGATATAACATTACTTTTCTTATTATCTTATGTTTGATCCGGGAATTTACGAAGGGAGGAGAAATGAGTAAGTTTTCTTGTTTGGTTTGAAAATAATAAGAGGAGAAAAATCTTGTTTAGTTTTGAAATTTCTCCCAAAGTAGAAGGAATTCGAGGGAGGGGAGAATAGAGAGTTTTTATACATAAATCCCTTATTTTTCTTTCAACAAACACAAAAATATTTTTTTTTATTTGAACAAAACACACTACAAATTTTTTTATTTTTTCTCTCCTTCCTTCCTTTTCTCTCAATTAAAATTCCTCATTTTTTTCCCTTTGAGCATTATCAAATGAGTTTTCTGTTAAATTACTTAAATTTTACATTCAGCATATTATCTTGTACTGTCTCTCAAATTACAAACAGCTTTTTCTATTTAACTTTTTTTTTATATATAGGTATATGTGAGATACTATCAAATATCCTCCTAAATTATAACAAGAATATTTTTATCCTGTTGCATGTGATTGAGCAATATTTAGAGGTAGGTGTCAATGAGGGTAGTATTACTCTGTATCATTGTCATTATGCCATCTACCATTATCCAATTAATGAGGAGATTTGTGGGTCATTAATAATAATATAGTACTATTAGTAAGGGGAAAAAACGGTAATGTTCCTTTCACTGCTGAGTCAAGAGACAGATTAATTAAATAATGAAATTGAACTCTAAGTTAAGGAATAATGGCTCTTTGGAATATAATATAATTATTAAATCAAATTAACCCACCAACTATATAAGAGACGGTTCACCAAATTGTTGAACATTAATTTCTGACCAACTAGTAATGCACATAGAATGATGTCATATATGTAACGTTTTGGTGTTTTTAAGAAAATGTAACGGTTTACTATTACTTTAATTAATTCAAAATTTTAATGTGTAAATATATACTATTTAAAATATTTTATTTTAGTAATGGCAATCGGAAATTTATAACCAATTGCATAATTTGGAAGAAAAATGAATTATTGCCTTTATGTGGAAATGATGATTTGTTTAGACACGAAAGTAACTTACCCGTTGTTTATTGTTTGTTTCAGCGTAAAATAAAATAAAAGGAAAGAAAATGAGAGGAGATAAAATAAGTAGAAAAGATAATTTTTTCTTGTTTGACTTACGAGAAAAAATAGGGGGAATATGTTAAATTAAGTATGGATTTTATCTTAAAATTTTTGTTTTTAAAATGAAGAAAAAGTTGAGATTGAGACAGTGAATTTTTAATATTCATGAGTTTCACACTTATTTTTTTAGATTTTTCTCTTCAATTTTTCTCAAATCAAACATATTCATTTTCTCTTATCTTTTTCTCATTTTTCTCTTTCCTCTACTTTTTTTTCTTCACATTTTTTCTCCTCAAACCAAACAAAAGGATAATAAATAAAATGGGTTCACTATTTAAGTTTAGGGTTTTGATATACAATGCCCTTATGGCGGATACTGATTAAGGTTACTAGAAGTAGAAAAATAATCATAAGAGCACATTGTTCCGTCTCTCGAAAACAAAAAACTACACATTCTAATATATTTTTACTATATTTAAATTCTTAAATAATACTTTTAAAATACTTAAATATCATTTGCCTTAATTTTAAACAAATGGTAAAAATTAAAATTAAATATCATTTGCATCACCGTGAAAGCGACAAGATTAGGTTAAGTTAGTATGCAATATTTGATTAATAAATTAGATCGGAAAAGCTGAAAATGAAATGTTGAAAGGCCAAGTAGATGGAACCAAAATTTGGGAATCATTGCTGTTGTTCCACAGTGTGTGGAACACAATATTTTAATTTTTGAATTATGGAACACAATATTTTCCATAGTGTAGACCGCATGCGTAGCTTTCGAAGCCAAAAGTAAATAAATTTCCCAGAAAACAATACAGGCAAATTTGTAAAAAAAAGTACAGTTTAAAATTATTTACCAAATTTATTGTATAAACTTATTTACTAATAAAAAAATTTATTTAACGACAAAAATAAAGTGAGCGAGGGGGTTTAAAGGGAGTCTTCCCCCTCCTTCCTATATAAAACTACTAAATGAGTTAATAATTTTGCATTCTATATATTATTTTAGTTTTTAACATAAAATGACATTATCAGCTTTTTTTTTTTTTTTGTTGATAATGCATTTTTTTAGGTTGAATTGTTTTCTCCTGATCTTTGTGTTGTTGTTTCTTTTTTTGTCACGATAATTTGGACTTGTTAGTCCTTGACCTAACTTCGTGATTTATGTGTATTATATCTTAAGTATTTTTTATACTCTTTGGTAATAGTATGCTTTGGTTTATTAAATAAAAAAGTAGCATTAACAAAATGCTTATATAGCATATTATTTGACACATAAGAATTTATGTAAGTGACAAAATGATGTCTTGGGCCGAAAAATGCATTGTTTTGGGACCTAAATGTAGTGTTTAGGGCCTAAAATTGAGTTTTGTTATAAGCCACAAGTCACTTAATTCCCTCAAATCACTTATAACAAAATCAAATTTTTGGCTAAAAATGCTTTGATTTGGCCTCAAAATATAATTTGGTTGCTAATGCGAACTCTTATAGGTAACATACCACATAGACACTTAGTCAATATTGTTACTTAACGTTAGGCACTAAAGTGATCTACGAAATGCAAAGTCGTTGACTAATTCAAGCATTTTACAAAATCAGGAATTAAAATGTCACGTGACTATAAAGTTTGAGACTAGTTATTTTGGTAAATTGCCATAAAAAACATTGGGGTGCTACGTGACAACCCTATGGTCGAGAGGTGCCAGTCACTTGGGAGTTGCTAGGCGGCACTCTCTGTTTTTTTAAGGGTTAAAAACAAATAAATTCCTTGAACTTTAATGTGTACATTTATGTGCAGTTACTTTCAAATTGTACATTTTGATCTTATGTATTTTTCAAAATGTGCACTTAAATACAAATTTCATAATTAGCGACAATTTTTGCCTGAAATAGTGATGGTTTTAACCGTTGCTAGATGTGTCTTTGTATCTAAATACACCCATCGAAAAGTACCAAGGAACAAAATACACACTTTAAAAATTTTAATACTTAAATACTCATATACTAAAATTCAGGAAATTTATTTATTTTTAGCCCATATATATATATATATATATATATATATAAAATTTATATTTATATGTTTCATGTTGAGCAAGGTTATTGTCACTCTATTTTATCTATTATCATTTTTTTTAAATGCTTTTTAATTTAAAATATAATATTTAACTAACTAGATTAAAATATGAATATATAAAATTACTAATCTAATTAAAGAAGAATAATAATAGATAAAATGAAGTGATAATAGCTCTACCCGTTTATGTATTGTCTTTTGCGTTATATTCATATATATAGTTTTATATTTAATTTTGGTTATGACCGATATAAGTTTAAAAATTGAAAATTAATTCAATTCAAACTGAAAAAAATAAAATTGGGTAAAATAATTTTTTTTGAAAAATCTAAACAAACCAACTCAAATAAAAAACATAAAAATTAATCAAACTAGATGATCACTTTACTCCTTAAATTTAATTTAATCCGCAGTAGAAACACCTAGTGATGATGATATATGGAATTATCCATCGATGTAGAAAACGAATTAAGAAATAGAGGCACGTCAGCTTCAATTGAATGGAAGACAAGACAAAGAAAACTCTCTCAATAATTCAACCCGGAGAAGTATTCAATATGTTGTCTCCTCGTTGCGTCAGCCTCCACATAAGGTAACCAAATGGGATTGTTAAACCAAAAGAAAGTGTGTTTATCTATAGAAAATTATAAATATCTTTTTAAAAAATTAAAGATTTCTCAAATAGTTAATTAATAAACATAATTAAGTCATTAACTGTTAAACGTATATTATAATAATTGATAGATTCTCCTCCCTAGCCTGCTGCATAAACTAACATGTATATTCCAAGTCGTAGAATATTTAGCTTCTTGTCCCATCTTTAGGTGTTGGATTATGAATCTGTCCACCATCTCATAAGATTAATAATCATAATTACAATTCAAGAGATATAGATCGAATTGTTATATTTCCTAACCTTACGCCACAATCCGAGAATAATGATGTTTTTTTTAAAAAAATATGATTATCGATTTATTGGGTAATTAAGGAGGGAAAATATAACAGGTGTACACTACAAAAATGTGGTAATTCAGCTACGTAAAAATAGCGACGACGACTTTTATCGTTGCTATAATGGAGGGAAATTTTTAATTTATTATTGTATTATTTTGTGCAACGACGGTCTAGGCGGTCGTTATAAAGGCGGATTTTTATTTTTTTAATTTTTTTAAGCGACTGTCCTAACGTCGCTAATTAGCAACCGTCTAGACAGTCGCTATAAAAGCGGTTTTTTAGATAGTGACGACATAGACCGTCGCGATCGAGATGCGTGTTCATAACTCATTGGACAACACAATGACTTCGGGTTCCGTGATTTTTCATTCTTTTTTTTCTCTATATAATCGTTTACTTCTTTCTCTTCATCATTTCCCACTCAACAAAATTTTTCAGTTCTTCTTCTATTAACTTCTTCTTCATCAAATCACTCATTTACAACACCACCTTATATCTCAACACCCATCCAACTCCGACGACCTCTATCTTCGGTGACCTCTAACTCCGACGAGCTTTTTGTTATTATTATTCCTTTTTTTCTTCTTCTTTTTCTTATTCTCCTGTCTTTTTTTTTTTTCTTCTTTCATTCTATTTTCGACCGACAAAAGTACGATAAGCTCTTCGTTCGGGAGCTATTCTTTTTTTAAAAAAAACCTTAGCGATGGCTTTTACCGTAGCTAGATAAGCGTAAAATTACAAAAAAAACAGATCTATAGTTAGCGACAACTTTTACGATCGCTAATTTTAGCAACGCAAAAAATAGTGACGACTTGACCTCAGTTGCTAACTCCTTTCTAGTGACATGTTTTAGCCATTTAGCGACAGTTTTGGCCCTTGCTATTTTTTAGTCATTCTTGTAGTGGTAAATGTGTTTTGGGTCTAATTTACTTTCAAAAACTTCTTTATAAAAAAAAGAAGGATTTTTCTAACTTGTACTGATGGATACAAGTTAACAATGATTGAATTAAATTTTTTAATGGTTAGATTTGATTCTTTTTACTATACCTTATGTGCACCCATTAAATCCCCTAACACCCACTATTTAATAACTTCTTCTTAATAAAATTCTATTTGTTACTAATCATTGTTATCTTGTGTTTATGTGCACAAATTAAAAAGATAAAAAAAAAATTCTTACATTCTTATGTATATTTTATAATCATCATATCTTTAACTTTTATTGAGCATAAAAACTAAGACAAATATATGTGTAAACTTGTGGGGCAGTCACCATACTAACATTTTAATTCTTACTTATATATACTATATATTATGCAAAGTTACCTCCATTATTTTAATTTAACTCTTAATTGCCCCCTCTTCTGCACTAGGGGTGATTGCCACTGGTAGTTAGATGAATAGCTTCAATTTACCACCTATGTATAGTGGTGGAGAACTGGAGATGATGAAAACTAAACATAAAAAAAAGAGCTTTTAATTTGTTTTTACAGTCTAGATTACTTTTACTTAATAGGAGAAAATACAAGGAAACAAATTAAGCCAAATGCTACTTTAATTAGTTTCAATTTTTTTTTTTCAGTATTATATAAGACTAACATATAATTTAAATAATTGTATGGTTACTTATTGAAAGTGATGAGAAAGTAGTTAAAAGTTAATTCGATTATTGTTGACTCCTAATTAATTATTGTAAAAGAATTTCTATATTAATATTCAAAGTTGGAAAATATCATTTTATACAGAAGTTGAAAAAGATTTAAAAATAAGCAACAATAGATAACATTTTGGAGTGAAAATTGTCTTACTTTTAAAAATTTTCAAAATAAGAATTTGTAAAGTGTATATATTATTTTTATTTACACATTTTAATAATAGTATGTTATATTTTCAGTTTAATAAATTTATATGTGTAAGTTGTTTCCACTTATTAAAATTTCTAGATCCCATCAATATCTCTTCTTTCTAATTTATCTCTAGTTTATGTCTACCCATAGAAACCCGCAAACCCATCCACGGTTTTGATAGCCGTCGTGGAGATAAAAGATTAGTATCATAATACGTATTCATAATTAAATAATTAGATCAGTAAAAAAATTAAGGATTTCAGATCAAATGACTTAAATTGAATGAATATATTTCAGTTAATCTATTAAATCTTAACTGTATTGCCGATTTTGTTCATGATCATGAGAGAACTAATCTGTGAAATTCTCAAGATATATTAGTATTGTTATTAAAACATAAATTGAATTACTGGCTTTGGTTCATGATCTGAAATTGATTTGGGATAAATGATGAAGACGGGTTATTTGTAATTAAAAGGTGATATTAGATCTTATTGCTAGTTTTTTGAGTAAATTATATCTGTATACACTTCTTTCGTTAATCATATTAAGGAGTTTATAACCGAGATTGAAAGTGAGTTTTTACATATATTTTGTGAGACAAATAATTATGCATGTTAGCTAGCTAAACAAGGAACATTAATAGATCAGCATCTTCGTATATAGGAATATTTGCGTATGGTTTTTGGTAGATAATAATTTAGAGCGAGGAGATGATATTTTAGTCTTAGACTAGAAAAGTCTCTGAGTACTTAGAGAAACTTACATTTACATCGTCCAAAGAGGATAAATGAGGGGGTTTGTGAAATTTTTGGGGCTAAAACAAACAAAAACTTCATATAAGGGATTAAGTTTTCACAAATTCCCTAAATGAGACTATTTTACTTTTTTCAATAATCGGATGACGTCATCTCGATACAGAGAGGATCGGAATACCTCTCCACTCATTTCCCTACCATTTCACTTATGTGCTGAAAATATAAATATGAAAAAATAAATAATTAATGATGAAGATCTCACCTCTCTATACAGAGAAATATCTCTCCATCTATTTATCTATTACTTCACCTATTTTAAAATAATAATTAATAAAGAAAAAAATAGCTCATTTTTTTAAAAAAATTTATAATATAACCCCATACATGGAATTACTTATTCCAAAGATCCTTTGATGTAATTTTCCCTTCAAAACCTTGTACCTGTCAGGTATGTAATCCTGTTATTTTCCTAGGTTTTTTTATTAATTATTTTCTGAATTGTTTTTCTAAAAAAACTTAAAACTGTATGATTTTAGTTAATCCACTCACGTATGCAAATCAGGATGCTTCCGCAGAGGATAACTCCATCTCTCTGTCCGGACGAAACAAACGGTGATGATACCATGGCGCGTGATCATATTCATACTCATTATATGGCTAAACACCAAGAAGGTATCTGATCCTGATTCTCGTGCAAAAAACATATTCATCCCTATCGTGTGGGTCCATCGCCCAAAACACAATTTTATTTTCTTAAATTCAATTCAATTAGTGACGGAATTATAGATAAATACAACCATTCTTAATTAATTTATAATATGAAATGACTCAAGTACCCTCGTCCCTTCACGCTATATAACGAATCCTTCAATGTTCATTTCCTACCCCATGTCCGTGTTACCGTTCCCACTCGTGTGAACTTTTAACCAAGAGAGAGAAAGAAAGGGGGCAAAAAAATGTTGGGGATTTTTAGCAGCTCAGTGGTGTCGCCGCCGGAAGAGTTGGTGGCGGCCGGCAGCCGAACTCCGTCGCCGAAGACGACGGCGGGAGCTCTGCTGAACCGGTTCGTTGAGAGCAAGCCGTCGGCGGTGTCCCTGCAGGTCGGGGAGCACGTGCAGTTGGCTTACACACACCACAACGAGTCACCGTGGCAACCCAGGTAAATACCGAATTCTACTCTACCATGTCCAGACTCACCTAAGCGACGTCGTTTCGTTCATCGTTATTATCGCTCCTTCACACTTGGTAGTTGGTGAGATTTGAAACTGCATCCTGATTTTGGAGCTTCTTGCTCACTGAACTTGAAAACATTCAAAATAAATGATGAAAAAAAACTACTAGTTCCATATCAATAAATAAATAAATTCAGAAAAAAATTTGAGACAAATTAAATTTACGGGAATAATCGTATAACCGTATGATCGGTATAAATCGTTCGATCGGACGGTTGGATCCTTCGGATCATTGCCTAGTCTACTCATCGTTATTGCATGCCCAGGTGCAAGTTGATGCGTGGTCGTGTAGCTTTTTTATTCGGTGGCAGTAAATTAAAATCGAAATTTAATAGGAGTATCACTAAAAAATACTACTAAATAAATTAATGAACAATTATAGTATTTGTCTTTTACAGAATTTCTGTCCATAAATTAATTTTGTTGGGAAACAAACAAGCTTAGTTGTGTAACTGACTTCTCTTTCTTTTTTTTTTTTCCCGTTTACAAATTTCCAATATCACCCCTGGATGATGGAAATTACAAATTAGAGAATGAGGCGAAGTTGTTCCTTTATCGGCGGAAGACAATAAAAAAGAAAAGAAGAGGAAAAGACTGAGAAGAGTAGAGAAAGTGGATCCGCTCCATTTCTTCTCTTTATTTTTATTTATTTATTTATTTTATTTTGAAACACAAGTTTTAATGGGTGATCCAATGGTGATGATTTGACAATCATACGGTGAAAGGAGGAAAGTGGAAGCATCTTTGTGTGATTGGTGTGCAGGTGATCATATTTGCGAATTACTAACGATTATCCCTGAGAGATTGAGGAAGAGAGAACTAGGGACAATAAGAAAAAAAAAAAATGCTTAATTAAAAAATAGTAAGGAATGTCATAAAATAAACTTACCTTCCCCTAAAAAAACGACCATATTTTCAGTTTTTGTAAAACATGCGAGTCTTGATTTAAATTCCGAAAAAAAAAATGTTTAGAGGTGATACTATACTAGTACTATTTCTTATAACTAGAAAAAAGTCCTTTTTGTTTTTGTAAAAAAAAAAGGAGAAAAAGTAGTGGTGTACATTTATTTTAACAGCTTTTCTCGGAAAAATTCAAACACTTCGAATTCCATAAATGAAATTGGGATCAATGGACCAGTTAAATCTCTATTCTCCAGTCTTAATTAAAGTACTTGACCCTACTAGAAATCACAAATAAAGTAAATTGTAGTTATTGAATATTTTCAAGTGCAAATTATTTGTAGCGAGTAAAAAGGCTTCTTCTCTGATTCTCAATTTTATTTTTATCATGAAACTAAAATATATATATTTTTATTTTTTAATTATAATAAGTTTGATTTTATTTTTTTGATATACTCTTAAATCAAATAAATTTTGTCCTATAAAGCCAGCACAACTGACAAGGATAAGTGTGAGGTAAGGTTCAATTCCTGGTGTCATTAATTTTCTTGTAAACAAAAAAGTCAAAAAAATTTTATATGAAATGATTTTTTTTGGTATAATTATATGGAATGATTTAAAACCTTCGTCTACTTATTTAATTTATAGAAATTCTGACAATGATAAATTAAGAAGAAAATATTTGCATCTACTCCTATTAGAAGTTAGAAGCCACAAGTTACGGTAGGCTCCATTTGTATTAGTGGTGTCTTTCATTTTCATTTATTTTTCTTTGACCAGTAGAACTCATATTCGGTGGCCAGGGCAACTGTTGTCTTCGTTTGCATTTATTAGTCTTTTTGCGTCCATTTCTATATTATTGATTGATGTCTTTTATTAATTAATTAATTATTTATTTATTTTATTTGGCCTGCTTTCATTTGCTGCACTGTTTTCTTTTTGAGTTTTGGGCTTTTCTAGTTTTTGGCCCAAGGGGGATCAATGATGATAAGGAGTTGGTTGTTTGCATTCACACTAACTTCTTCTTCTTTTTTTTTTTTTTCTTTTTTCTTATTTTAAAATAATAATAGTGTCATAGTACTTCTTTATGGAATAATTCATCCACAAATATTTTTTTTCAAAGTAAAACTCATCCAAAAAATCTCATGTTTTCACTTTGGGATGAGTTTTTCGAAAAAGAAGATGAGTGGCGTCCCTGCTACAAAAAATGTGACGTGCTTATTGAGGATACAATGCTTGGATTCACACCTAATAACATAAACTAATAAGTGCACTATTATTTTTGTGAACCAATCAACTCGAAATGCATTTTTTAACTTTAGGATTGAGTGATCAGAAAAATAAAAAGAATGATGCATTTCTCATGTCAATCCTAACCACATTAAGATGGTGGATGTGGAGCTAAAATGAGTAAACTTTTATTTTGGTTCAAAAGTATCATTAATTACTTTAATCCCTTTCTTTATCAAAAGAATTTTTCTATTATATGTAATTTTGCACGGGTTCAGAATTCCAAAGTAAAAGCTCTTATCAAGAAAACAAACATTGTGAACATTATATCTAAAATGTGGACTTGTAATGCCTGAAGTAGTAGTTGTCCTTGTGTTCTGTAACAAGTTAAGATCTGTGACATGTTTTTGCAAGATTTTACTCTTCCAACATTTGTGAACATTATGTCTCAACATGTTTTGCAGATCATTTGCTGTGAAGGATGAGATATTCTGCTTGTTTGAGGGAGCACTTGACAATTTGGGGAGCTTGAGACAACAATATGGACTTGCCAAATCAGCCAACGAAGTAATATTGATGATTGAAGCTTACAAAGCTCTGCGCGATCGCGCACCTTACCCTGCAAATCATGTTGTTGGACATCTTAGTGGAAGCTTTGCTTTCATTGTATATGACAAATCCACTTCCAATCTCTTTGTGGCTTCTGTGAGTTACTGTCTTATCAGTTTTCTTGATCCACCACAAGATCTTTGGTTGGTTTTACTCAGAAATTCAGAAACATTCTGCATTGTTTGTTTTTGACAGGATCAATCTGGTAAGGTTCCTCTGTATTGGGGAATAACTGCTGATGGTTATGTAGCTTTTGCTGATGATGCTGATTTGCTTAAAGGTTCTTGTGGCAAGTCACTTGCTTCTTTCCCTCAAGGTGGGTTTTGTTCTGTGATTATTATGTGTGTTCTGTTTTTGAAAGGGTGTCACAATTTCTAAGATTTTGGTCACTGTTTCTCCATAGTGACCCAAATTTGTGAGTATTCTATTCCCTTGTTAGTGACACTGTTGCTCTTTGACTGTGCAGGATGTTTCTACTCCACAGCAGTAGGAGGATTGAGATGCTATGAGAATCCAAAGAACAAGATTACTGCTGTACCTGCTAAGGAGGAGGAAATTTGGGGTGCAACCTTCAAGGTAACAAGATGACATAACAGTTTAAATATAAATTGCTGGTACAGCTCTCAAGTTCTCTTTCCATAATATTCTTCAAATTTTTAGAATACATACACAGGGGAAGTCTAAGGTCAGGAATAAAAACACAAGAGTTCAGAAAGTAATCATTTTTTATAGTTGAATATTAAATTAAAGTGAGTGAAAACGTGTAAAGTCAAAAATTAAAGATGTTCCCATAGTTGATTTGAATTAAAGTATATTGTAAATTTGACTTACTTTAAATGAATAATGCTGAATACAATTTTACTTCCTTCACTTTATCGTTACATACCTACCCATTTTAGAAGATTCATATCTATGTAACTAGGATTTGAAGTTGCGACAAAATTTCACTAAGGGGTAATGAATAATGATGTTTGTTCTTTCCCTTAAAGCATTCCTAATAGCGAAATTACAACCTATGCAAATTTGGTTTAGCTCCCAAGTGGTTGGTCAGTCATGTTTAGGTACAAGGCCTTTTTGCCTAGGTTACCAAGAAAGTTAATAATCCAGTGTTAGCTAAAGGTGCAAAAAGTTTGGGAAGCTCCACCACATGTAATATTATTCACTATTTAATTCACACATCTTTGGTCAAGATTCCTCACTCTTAGAATCTATTGCACTCGCAATAATTTTTGAATTTCAATACAAATTTGGTGAAAATGAAAAATTCTTACTTCTTTTCAAAACAATTTCACTTATAATGAAAGCTAAAGCAAACGGACGTTTTTCCAACATTTGCCATTTGGATTTATTGTCTATTTCTTCTGTTCGTGTCGCTCTCCATACATGAACTCTGATACATAGTTACATACCGATCTGATATTTGTATTTTGTCTGTTTGGCATGATGAATTATCAGGTGGAAGGAGCAGCAGTTGTTGCAGCCACAGAGTAGAAGATATTTTTTCAAACAGAGCACTGTATGTTGTTGTTGATGGAGTTATGTGTTTATGTGGTTGTGACTGCAAGATGTATTTAATGATAAAAACTTTGAGATGAGAAGAGTGGAATTAGTAGTTGTAGAGTTTATTTTGCAATAGTTTGTTAATTAGATGCCACTTGCTCTGTTTTTAATGTACAGTTGTGCTTTCCACTATAATAAAACAATACTTATTTTCTTATACTATAGTATCTTATATTTGTTCTTAATGTACACTTGCTCTGTATATATGATATGATGGGATTTGGCTTCTCTATATGATGTATGTATTTTTGTTCTTTGAATGATCATTTTTATTACTTGTTACATACAAAATCACTTATAAGTGTTTTTGTTTTCTTCCTCTTAAAACAAACATGAATATCCAAAGCAAGTAAGCACAATAATATACTCAATAGACTGATTTCGACCAAAAATAGGCCGGTGATCTCTACATACTAATGTTGGTAGACTTTTCTAATTAACCACGTTGAGCAGTGTTTTTTTTAGTTATGATTGAGATACAACTATTGTTCATGCTATACAATTACCATCAATTATCTAAAAAAATCATCTTTTTTGTTTGAACTAGAGTTGTGAGTTGGAACATTAATAGTAGTTATATTATGTAACTCTGTTAGTGAGTGTACGGAGACATGAATGTGTAGGTACGAGATTTGATTCTCGGTTGTACTACTCCCCTATGAAAAAAAAAAATATCAAACTCTTTTTGCCCCCTCCTCCTAATAGCCATGTTTGAAACTTGAGACAAAATAGCTCAAATGAGGAGCTAGGAAGTCACGTATTTACAATAATGAGTTCGATACTTTCATCATCATAAACCCCTTATGTAGGATTCAAATTTAGTGTTACTAAATTCAGGGCCGGTTAAATCAATTTTGAGGCTTAAAGTAATTTTTTTTATGAGGCATTTTTAATAATAAATAAAACATATTTTAAAATTAATACAATTATTTTATAATTAAAATATGTATTTTATTTGAGGGATAGAGATGTTTTATAAAGAATAAATTTATTTTTTTATGTCATAAAATATTCAAATATTTTCTAAAATAAAAATATATATAAATGTGGCCTAAATATATTAAAAATATGTGCATTTTTTTTTTGGGCCTAAAGCAAGTGCTTGGTCGACCTTATCCTTGGGCCGACCGGGACTAAATTATGATTCTATTATGTTTTTATGAATAAAATATTTTCACGTCATTAAAAATATTCACCTCAATTTTAACATTAAATTTTTAAATAAAATTTTTTTAATGATATGACAATATTCTATTCGTGAAACATGAATGAAAACATAATTTAAACACACCAAATTTAAATCACTTCCAATATCCCTTAAAATCCCCTCTCCCGAAAAAAAAACTTGAAACAATATTAGAGTTGAATAGACTTTTTAGTCTCGTCTGCCAATAAAATAAAATAAAATAAAAAATAGACTTTAAAGTTTTTGAATTGTTTAATAATGATACATACACACCGTTATTTTTTTACAATTCATCTACACCATATCACATTAACAAAATGTGACTTCTAATTGAGTTTTCTTTCTTTTTTTATCTTTTTAAAAAGATCTTAATAAGATTGTAAATAAGTGTGGGTATGCAGAGTAGTGTGCACTCCACTTTTTTTTTTTTTTAAAAAAAAAACTACCCTTACACTTTATGATTGATTTGACTATTATTGATATATACTTTAACAAATCAAAGACTAATTAGTATAAATATTAAAGTTTTATATTAACATTACGATAAATCCATAATATACGGGAGTATTAACTTTTTTACTTGTTACTTTCGCAATTCCATATTATTTGTCGTTTAAAATTTTTGTATATTATTTAAGAAACGTTATTAATTTTTTTGTTTTTAAACAAATAATTATATAACTTCTTATTATATCTCTTATCACTCTTATTAATGAGTGAGTCACATCTCTCGTAACATTTACTTAAAATTCAACTACTCAAACGATATATTTAATAAAAAGTAATTAATGTCTTCATTGAAATGATAAAGTGACAAATAAAATAAAATAAAATAATTTTTTATTTAAAACGATACTTGCTAATAATGGCTTGATGGTTAGTGCATTCGTTGTCATTTTTCTTAGTTGTTTGTAGTTCGATTCTCACACAAGTGCACAATGTTTTTGTCAAATTGTTGTAAGGGTGTTTTAATAATTGCATCCAGCACAACCACATTTCCAACTCTAGTATGATAAAAAATGGGCGGGCTAGACTAAATTTTGGCATGCTGACTAATATTGCTTGCCTAGCCTAATCTGTCAGTCTACTGGCCTTTTTTTAGATTAATAGTTGGGGTGAGAATTCTTTTAAAAAAAATTGATAGGGCCTACTAAAAAAAATTTCTGAACCAAACAAAAAACATAAAAAAACTTAGGTCCATATTATAAGATAATAAAAAATTAATTTTTTTGTATAGCGCAAAAAGCAAAAATCAAGAAAAAAAAGCAAAACCTAGTTGATTTATTGATTTTTAATTAGTATGGCGGGCTGACTGGCTGACCCGCAGTTCACCTAATTTTTAAAGTAGCGGGCCGGGCTAGCAAAGTGAGTCCGCAAAACCTTGATAGGCCGGCTCAGCCTGCCCCTTTTTAACGGGCTAAGCGGACTGCGTGCTAAATGGACGGACCGACCTGTTTTGCCACTCCAGAATATTAGGTATTATTCTCCGCCGATAAATTCCCTAAAAAAAGATCAAAAATCATATTACAATTAAGCAATGGTTAAGATACATGAGAGATACTAGATGATGTATTTTCTAAAAAGGATCCATATCGAGCTCTTCTCACCACTAGTGGCGAGAATTTGTAACAATATAATGCACAAACAAATTATTAACTTCTTTTCTACTTTTTGTCACCTCTAAAAAATGAAAGTCTAAGAATTTGTTTGTTTCTTATTTTAAAAATAAGAAAATTGAAAAATTTGTTTAGCAAACTAAATTTTAGAAAAGTTTTTTGAAACAACATGTGTGTTTTAGTTTTTATATTTTCAAATTTAAAAATATTTAAAACTTGTTTTGGTTTTCAGTTTCAATTTTTTTAATTTACATAAAATTTTCATTAAAAACTTATTTTTCCTTTTTTTTAAAACACTTCTTGAAAACTGTTTGAGTACAGTTCTGAGAAAAAAAAGGATGAATCAAACAGGCTATAATACTTTCACTATACCTCTATCTCTCTCTTCAAAACACACTATTGGGAAGGTTACAAGAAAAACATAGAAAAATTAGGCATGGTGGTAAGGTAAAATATAAATAAACTTAAGTTTCAACACTTAGAGCATGTTTGTTTCAAATTTTTCTTTGGTCAAATCATAGCTAAAATTATTTACTTCCATTGGATTATATCAGTTTTTGTACATCAATAATCTCAACCATTGATTTTTATTTCGGTTTGTGTTATTTCACTTCTCATTCTACTAAAATTTAAACCAAACAGGCCAAAAGTTGATAAAAATTTGGATTTTAAAGAATGCCAACTGGTTTGGCAACATGGTTCACATATTTTATCGTGTATCATCGCACTTATCCAAGAGAGTTTGTTGTAAATTTGGAAGTATGTACGGGATTCATTCCGTATAATGCGGCATGACATTTACTTAGCTGTCATATTATAGGTGTGTTTTGCAGTTAACCAAGGTTCACTCCGTATAATGCGGCATGTCATTTAGTGTCACATTATAGATGTGTTTTGCAGCTGTTAACTGAGATTCACAGTATAATATGACATGACACTTACTTATCTATCATATTATAGATGTATTTTACAGCTGTTAACTTATAAACCTGAATAATAATATAATTTTCGTAAAAACATAAATATTTATGATCATAACATGATATTTTAATTAGAACATTTTCCGTGGTAGAAAATGTCAATATTTATTTGCTTCAATAGGTGACATAATATTTATTTTTTTACATGATAAGATGATATAATATGTATTAAAACAAAGGATAATATGATGAAATTCATTGCTACAAAAAGTTTTTTTTTTTTTTAAATTTTATTTTACATAATGTATTTAGCCTCACTAAAAATACGAATAACACATATAGTAAGAGCAAGTAACATCTATCCTTTTAAGTTGATTTTATCTTAATTATTGTTTGGGTTAAGAATGTGAACATTGACAGCTCAGCAACTTTTTAGTCTTGTTCCATTGTGGCAATAAGGTAAATAAAGGCCTTAATGTGAGGACAAATTTGTCATGCAAAAATGTTATAGTAAGGCATATATCAGAGCACAATTCCTTTAACTTGATCACCACCTCGTTCTTCACTTCAATTTCTCTCAGTACGCTGAAAGCAAGTTAAAGAGCGAGGTAAATATTCTTCTCTCTGATCTTTTTCTCTTTCTTTTTGTGTGTTCTTGTTCTTCATGATTATCATATTCCATCTAATTTCATAAATCATGCATATACATACGTGTGTGTACATTCACAACTGACTATTTTTATTTATTTATTTTTACAATGACGAACTTAAAAAGGCTCTGCAGTTGTTCCATTGACAACAACTACCAAAGTTCTGCATGTAAGAATAACCCACACTTGATTTTAAGATATATTTATTCGGATTTGGCTTCCCTACACTCATCAATTGCTGACTTTACTTAAGTCGATCAATGTGAGTCGTCGATTTTGATCGGACGGTTGAGATTTTCTAATGAGTATATATTTTCTAATGAGATTTCAGCAACTTGATAAACCAACCTATTTGGTTGGATGCAGATCCTCTCCAATCATCCAGCACCCCATTTTCCTCCGACTCAAATCCTTACCTTTCATTCATTTCTCTTTCTTTCTTAATCTTTGTGCAATAATAAATCAATGGTTAAGATTTTGCTGGATGGTGCTGCACCAAATAAAGTGCTGGAGAGGATCCATTTGCTATTTGATCTAGATCTGACGGCTTGCATCGACCAACTTTTGTGAACTGAATTTTGAAAAGTCGGATCTATTGTATTAATTGCCTCCGGTAAAGGATATATGTATTCTTTTTATGTAACATTTAATTTGAGTGTTCTAATCGGTGACTAGTACTTTTTTCACAAATTGTGTTTCTCTATTTTGACCAATGTGATTTTTTTTGGATCCATAATAAAAGAATGGATGAAAACCATGATGGAGGAGGATCACAAGTACCTGATGGGAAGAAGCCCATGATGACAGCAAGAGAACAGCAAGAAGCACAGACTACTCTAGCTCACCAGCAATACATCTACCAGCTCCAACAAGAAAAACTCCACCAACGACTGAACAGCTTATGGGCAAACAAAATGAATGAAATCCAAAACACCAGCAATTTCAGAAACCAGAACTTGCCTCTGGCTAGGATCAAGAAGATCATGAAATCTGACGAGGATGTTCACATGGTCTCTAGCGAGGCTCCTATTCTGTTCGCTCAGGCATGTGAGCTCTTCATCATGGAGCTCACGACAAGGGCGTGGGCTAATGCCGAGGAGAACAAGAGGAGGACCCTTCAAAAGAATGACATTGTCTCTGCAATCTCTGGGACTGATTTGTTTGATTTTCTTATTGACATTGTCCCTAGAAATGAATCTATTAATCCTGGAATGTACTCTACTGCTCCTCCTCCCGTTGATCAGAATGTCAATGTTGCTTATTATGGGCCTTCGAGAATGCTCATGGCAAGGCCCATTACTCAGAATGTTGCAGGCCCCTTATATGGATATCAGGCCCATCCTCACTATATGAATCGTTTCTGGCCCAGTCTGAGGCAACCGAATCATTTTCTGAATTCGGTTGACGCGGAAGAGGAGGACACCAAAAATGCCATTGTGCCCCGCAAAAGTAAGTGAAGCTCTATGTTGTAAGTCGTCAGTCAGACAATGCCATCCCCAGCCTTAGTTTCTTGTGTTTGAAATGTTATGTTGAATTTGAAATAATACAATAGAGGATGGACTATTTTCAATAGAAATTAGATGGATATTAGCTCTATTTCTTTCTTTTGTTTTTTTATCCTTTGTGGATTGGAAATGCCAATATAAATTTATTGGGAAATGCTTCCAAGGGTATTATTTAGTATAATGATAGAGATATGTCACCATCCTATAAGGGAACCATGGTTCGAGGCTTGAAAAAAATTAGGATTTTATTTATGTTTTTACGAATAAAATATTATTACCTGATTAAAAATATTCACATCAATTTTAACGTTTAATTTTTAAATAGAATTTTTTTAAAGATGTAGCAACATTTTATTCATAAAATATGAATGAGGACATAATTTAAACACACAAGATTTAAATTTCTTTCAATATCCCTTAAAATCCCCTCTCCCGAAAGAAAAGGAAAAACTTGAAACAATATTAGAGTTGAATAGACTTTTAAGTCTTGTAGTCCAATAAAATAAAAATAAAATAAAAAATAGACTTTTAAGTCTCTGAATGTATGTGTTTGAAAATTAGCTCATTACCAAAAAAAAAAAAAAAAGAGAGAGTAATGATATATACATTGATATGTACACACCATTATTTTCTTACAATCCATCTACGTCATGTTACATCACAAAATGTGACTCTAATTGAGTTTTTTTTCTTTTTCTTTTTTCAAAAAATACCTTATCATGGTTATAAATAAATTTGAGTATGCACAATAGTGTGCACCCCACATTTTCCAAAAAAAAAAAAACTATCCTTACACTTTATTATTGATTTGACCATCATTGATATACACTTTAACAAATTGAAGACTTATTAGTATAAATATTAAAGTTTTATATTAACATTACGATAAATCCATAATATGCAGGAGTATTAATTTTTTACTTGCTACTTTCTTAATCATATTATTCCTTGTTTAGAGTTTTTTTTACTGTTTAAAAAACGTTATTAATTCCTTTTTTTTAATACAAATAGTTACTTGACTTTTTATTATACCTTTTATTACTTTTATTAATAAGTGAGTCACATAGCATTTACTTAAAATTTAACTATTCAAAAAGTATATTTAATAAAAAATAATTAATGTCTTTCATTAAAATGGTAAAGTGACAAATAAAATAAAATAATTTGTTTCTTTAAAAATGACACTTAATTTAAGATAAATAGTACATGTAATAATAGCTTAATGGTTAGTGTATTCGTTGCCATTCTTCTTAGTTGTTTGTTGTTCGACTCTCACACAAGTGCACAATTTTTTTTGAGTAATGCTAGATCCTCCTAAAAATCCTCCAACTTATCCTCTTATTACTTTATAAAGCATCAAATTAAATGTACTTTCAATCTTGAAACCATAAAAAGTATTGAAAATATTCTTTAATAAGTAAGTAGAAGGATTTATAGGAATATAGAGTAGGAGAATTAAGAATTACTCTTTTTTCTTCAAATTGTTGCAAGGGTGTTTTAATAATTGCATCCCGCACAACCACATTTCCAACTCTGATTTGATAAAAAATGGGCGGGCTGGATTAGGAATTTGGGCCTGTTGACTAATGTGGCTTACCCTGCCTAACTCGCTAGTTTAGTGGGCTAGTGTCTTTTTTTAGATTAATAGTTGGGGTGAGAGTTCATTTTTTTAAAAAAAAAAATGATAGGACTTAACAAAAATTTCTAAACCAAACAAAAAACATAAAAAAAACTTAGGTCTATAGTAAAAAATAATAAAAAATTAATTTTTAAAAAAATTAAATTTTTTGTATTGTGGAAAAAGTAAAAATCAAGAAAAAAAAAGGCAAATCCTAGTTTTTAAATAGTATGGCGGGATGCGCAACCTGCCTAATTTATAAAGTAGTGGGCCGGACTAACAAAATAGATTCACGAAGCCTTGACGGGCTAACCTAACCTAACCCACTTTAATGGGCTAAACGGTCGCATGCTAAATAGACCAGATTGACCCGTTTTGTCACTCAAAAACAAAACTAGGTATTATTCTACGCCAATACATACCTTATAAAAAGATAAAAAATCATACTACAATTAAGCAATAGCTAAGAAACATAAGATACTAGATGATGTGTGCACTAAAAAGGATCCACATCGAGCTCTGATTTCACCACTAGTGGTGAGAATTTATAACAATATAATGCATTAACGAATTATTAACTTCTTTTCTACTTCTTGTCACATCTAAACAGTGAAAGTCTAAGGATTTGTTTGTTTCTTATTTTAAAAATTAAAAATTTATAAATATTTTTCGATAGACTAAATTTTTAAAAAGCTTTTTGAAACAATATGTAGGTTTTAGTTTTTAAATTTTAAAATTTTAAAATATTTAAAACTTATTTTGATTTTCGGTTTCAATTTTTTGAATTTAAATAAAATTTTATTAAAAACTTGTTTTTCCTTTTTTTAAAACTGTTTGTGTACAATTCTGAAAAACAAAAAAGAATGAATCAAACGGGCTATCTTACTACTATTTCTCTATCTCTCTCACAACTTTATTTCACACTTCTTTTCTTTCAAACACATTATTGGAAAGTAGACAAAGAAAAAATATAGAAAAATTAGGCACAATGGTAAGGTGAAATACAAATAAATTTAAGTTTGAAAATATTTGGACCCAACACTTAGAGCATGTTTGTTTTAAATTTCTCTTTGGTCAAATTACTTTTGACCAAAGCTAAAATTATTTACTTCAACTGAATTGTCTCCGTTTTTGTGCATTAATAATCTCAACCATTGATTTTTGTCTCGATTTGTATGATTTTCACTTCTTATTTTACTAAAATATAAACCAAACAGGCCACAAGTTGATGAAATTTTGGATTTTAAAGAATGCCAACTGGTTTGGCAACATGATTCACATTTTTTATCGTGTATCATCACACTTATCCAAGAGAGTTTGTTGTAAATTTGGAAGTATGTCCGAGATTCACTCCATATAATGCGGCATGACATTTACTTAGCTGTCATATTATAGGTGTGTTTTGCAGCTGTTAACCGAGATTTACTCCGTATAATGCGGCATGTCATTTAGTGTCACATTATAGATGTGTTTTGCATCTGTTAACCATGATTCATTCCATATAATAAGGCATGACACTTACTTATCTATCATATTATAGTTGTGTTTTGCAGATGTTAACTTATAAACATGAATAATAATATAATTTTTGTAAAAACATAAATATTTATGATTATAACATGATATTTAATTACAACATTTTCTGTGCTAGAAAATGTCAATATTTATTCGTTTCAATAGGTAACATAACATTTATTTTTTTACATGATAAGATGATATAATATGTATTAAAACAAAGGATAATATGATGAAATTCACTGCTACAAAAAGGTTTTTTTTTAAAAAATGTTTTTTTACATAATGTATTTAGCCTCACTAAAAATACGAATAACACATAGTAACAAGTAACAACTATCCTTTTAAGTTGATTTTATCTTAATTATCGTTTGGATTAAGAATGTGAACATTGACAGCTCAGCAACTTTTTAGTCTTGTTCCACGGTGGCAATAAGGTAAATAAAGGCCATAATATGAGGACAAATTAGTCATGCAAAAATGTTATAGCAAGGCATATATAAAAGCACACTTCCTTTAACTTGACCACCACCTCGTTCTTCACTTCAATTTCTCTCAGTACGCTGAAAGCAAGTTAAGAAGCGAGGTAAATATTCTTTTCTCTGATCTCTTTCTCTTTCTGTGTTCTTGTTCTTTATGATTATCATATTCTATCTAATTTCATAAATCATATACATATGTGTGTGTACATTCACAACTAATTATTTTTATTTATTTATTTTTACAATTACAAACTTAAAAAGGCTCTCTACATGTTTGTTCCATTGACAATGACCAAAGTTCTGCATGTAAGAATAACCCACATTTGATTTTATGATATATATTATTTTATTCGGATATGGCTTCCCTACACTCATCAATTGCTAACTTTACTTAAGTTGATCAATGTGTGTCGTCGATTTTGATCGGACGGTTGAGATTTTCTAATGAGTAAATATTTTATTTTAGTTTTTCAAATTTCAGCAACTTGATAAAACAATCTATTTGATCTAGATCTGACGGCTTACATCGACCAACTTTTGTGAGCTGAATTTACAGAGTCGTATCTATTGTATTAATTGCCTCCTGTAAAGGATATCTGTATTCTTATATAAAACATATATTTTGTGTAACATTTAATTTGAGTGTTATAATTAGTAACTGGTACTTTTTTCACCAATTGCGTTTCTCTATTTTGACCAAAGTGAGTTTTTTTTTTGATCCATAACAATAGAATGGATGAAAACCATGATGGAGGAGGATCACAAGTACCTGATGGGAAGAAGCTCATGATGACAACAAAAGAACAGCAAGAAGCACAGACTACTCTGGCTCACCACCAATACATCTACCAGCTCCAACAAGAAAAACTTCACCAACGATTGAACGCTTTATGGGCGGATAAGATGAATGAAATCCAAAATACCAGCAATTTCAGAAACCAGAACTTGCCTCTGGCTAGGATCAAGAAGATCATGAAATCCGACGAGGATGTTCACATGGTCTCTGGCGAGACTCCTATTCTGTTCGCTCAGGCATGTGAGCTCTTCATCTTGGAGCTCACGACGAGGGCGTGGGCTAACGCTGAGGAGAACAAGAGGAGGACCCTTCAGAAGAATGACATTGTCTCTGCAATCTCCAGGACTGATATGTTTGATTTTCTTGTTGACATTGTCCCTAGAAATGAATCTGTTAATCCTGGAATGTACTCTGCTGCTCCTCCTCCCATTGATCAGAATGTCAATGTTGCTTATTATGGGCCTCCTCAAAATGTTCCAGGCCCATTTGGTGGGCCTCCGAGAATGCTCATGGCAAGGCCCATTACTCAGAATGTTGCAGGCCCATTATATGGATATCAGGTCCATCCTCACTATGTGAATCGTTTCTGGCCCAGTTTGAGGCAACCGAATCATTTTCTGAATTCGGTTGACATGGAAAAGGAGGACACCAAAAAGGCCATTGTGCCTCGCAACCGTAAGTGAAGCTCTATGTTGTAAGTAGTCAGTCAGACAATGCCATCCCCAACCTTAGTTTCTTGTGTTTGAAATGTTATGTTGAATTTGAAATAATACATAGAGGATGGACTATTTTCAATAGAAATTAGATGGATATTGACTTTATTTCTTTCTTTTGTTTTTTATCCTTTGTGGATTGTGAATGCCAATATAAATTTATTGGGAAATGCTACCAAGGGTATTATTTAGTATAATGATAGAGATATGTCACCATCCTATAAGGGAACCATGGTTCGAGGCTTGAAAAAAATACCAGTTAAAAATATAAGCACATCTATACTCAAAAATTTAATCTTTCACTTAAGTATTAAGATGAAAATGCCTGAAAATAAAATAAAAAAACTACTGAGAAATGGATACTAAACTCAGCGCTACATTTAAAGGAACTAGAGCAATATGAACAATACCAACATGCAAATCCGGACACATTCACAAAATAAAGAAAGAATTACTTAGTTGGCAAAAACATGGTACAGAAATATTTCACAACTTGAAATCTCCTTATTATCAAATATGTTACTTCACGAGATTTGATACCATCCTAACTTTTTATATGGTTGAATTTTTAAGACAGGACGCTTCATGAATGCCTTTCCATATTAATAATAAAATGTTAGTTCTTTGGGAAATATTATCACAATTTTTATATCTAAATCGGCTACAATTCAATAGCCAAGCAATGACCACTCTGAGATATTCTCAGATTGCCTTGCACAAGACTTGAGTGAATGGGTATGCTTACAAGGTTTTAACTGAGGCAAGATTGTGAACAAACCTATGAAGCACCAACACCTCTCTCAACCGTTGTGTTCGACACACGTCCAACATCGACACTCTCCAACATGTCTCCGACACCTTTCTAGTAGTGTCCAATAAAAAAAATATTTTTTTTATCGGCTCGACACTTCAAGCCGACACATGTGTTTGACTCTACACTTCTGAGTTGAAACGCGTCCGTACCTCGACACTTCTGAGACGTTTTTTTCTTAATTTTCTAGAGGCTATGTTTTTCGATGGAGAAGATTAAGAAAATGGTGACATGCCTCAAATTAAAGCTTCTCTTTAAAGTTTGTTGTGATAAGACTTAATATTTCTTTTTTTTTTGAGACATTATAGTGGAGGTTTTGCAAAATGTGAACTTTAAGTGATAAGAAAAGCACAATGTTGACATTATGATGACAAATCATGGTTTTTAAGAAGGATTAATTAAGTTTTTTCTCCCTGTAAAATAGGGGTCTTTTGGTTTTGGTCCTTATAAAATATTTTTTTGGTTTTAATCTAACACTTTGCTGAAATAGGTTGGTTTTAGACTTTTAGTCCCTGAAGCAAAAAAAAAAGGATTTTGTGCCAAACAATCCTTACACTAAATAGTTTGATATTACTTAACTTTTTTAGGCTAAAATGCATCCGCATGAATTTATATTACTTAACTTAGTTTACTAAAATGAAATAAAATAAAATAATAAAAAAACACAAAAAACCAAAACTCCTCTGTCATCCTCATCACTCTCTCTCTCCTTGCATCTTCATTTCCTTCTCCATCCATCTTTCCTTTCCCCATCACCACCATAGCTCCGCCACCACCAACCGAAGACTCCACCCTTTTCTTCACTACCACCACCCACACCCACAACCACAACAACCGTCGCCGTCGCCGTCGCCGTCACCATTACCCACACCATCGATGATTCCTCTCCCCCTCCTCTCTTGAAAAACCTCCTCACTCATCTTCTTTCTTCAAGAATCACTATCTTCTTCCCTTAAACGTCATCCTGTCTCCTTTCTCTTGCTAACATTGCCAACCTTTGCTTCACCACCACCACCCACAAGCACATCATCAGTCGCCGCCACCACAGTGATTCCTCTTCTTCTCCGTCCCCTCATTCTTGAAACACGACCACGACCACGCTCGCGCCCTACCCCTTTTCCATCTCACTTCCTTCTTCCCTCTCACCCATACGCATGAACGTCGTCGGAGGCATACCCAACGTCAACTGCAATTCTTAGAAACCATTCTCTTACGATTTTTGAAACCCATTCCAAATTCAAAAATCAAACTCAGAAATCAGCGATTTTTAAAACCAAAAAATTCCAAATCGAAACTTAAAACTTTCAAATAGAAATCCAAAAATCCCAAATTGAAAACATCATGTTCACAACCCCTTCTCCCTGTTGTTGGAACCAGGTGCAGGGAAGAGGGTGGCTAGGGTTTGCAAGGAGGCTGAGAGTGAGAATGCTGAGAAAGAAGAAGAGGAAGCAGCAATTGGGATTGAAGAAGAGTGGTGGTAGAGGGAAGAAGAGTAGCAAGTGGTGGTGGAGGAAGTAGGGGTGGCATTAGAAAGAAGGAGGCAGTGGTGTTAGGAAGAAGAAGGATTTTTTATTTTTTTAAAAAAGTTTTTTATATTTTAATATTAAATTTAATAATTAAATAAACAATTAAATAAAAGCATATTTGGCAAAAAAAAAAAAAAAAAAATTAGTAACACTAAAACCAACATATTTTACCAAAGTGTTAGACTAAAACAAAAAAAAAACATTTTATAGGGATCAAAACCAAAAGACTATTTTGCGGAGACCAAAAACTTAATTAAGCCTTTTAAGCATAAAGATAAACATTTTGTTTATCAACTTATAATTTTTTTTTCCATTTTCCATATAATTTTTATATTTTATAATTTTTTCAATCTTTATATATGAGCAGTGTCCCGGTGTCCTATATTTTAAACATTAGTCGTGTCGCAGTGTCCGTGTTGCTTCATAGAAACATAGGAACAAACTGAAAGCGAATTCAAATGGGATTTGTAACTTCAAAATAACACTTCATTATATATTGTTTAGACGCAAAAACATTTTTTGGTTATATCACGGAAGTTTACATCCATGTATGATTGAAACAAACTATTCTGTGGGCAAAGATTGCCACCATTTCACAGGTTTTACATATTTTCTTTGAGGTCACAAACATCATGAACTGGCAGGAGAAATATCTTCCAAACTGCAAAAAAAAGAATGCAGGATTTGAATGTTACGTAACTAGCTAATAATAAAATAAAAGGTTATGCATTGCTAACAACATTGACATTTTCTTGTCAACAAACTAATATTTGATGAAATGTTAAAGAGGTCTCACTACATAACCTATGTTTACTTTACACCCCAATAATGGAACTGGCATAAGATTTCATCCAATAAAAAAGAGTTGAAAAGGGTGTCAAAAGCAAAGATTGTGTTGTTGACATTCATCTAAAATAAATGTTTTTCTAGAAGATGATAATACCTTTTCCCCAAGAACTCAATAATGTCACCCGTGACCGTTGATCTTTTCTTATTTGAGAAAGCAAGGGAAGCAGCCTTCCTCATCATAGCAGACCCGGCAATGCATCCCAACACCGCTGGATTTTTACAACTGGAACAAAAATATAATTAAGGATATGTCTGATGCCAATGGAAAACTAGAAAACATTCCTTGCATAATCTTGGTTAAGTAATGAAATATAACCTTAGATTTGAATCTGGATCAGCAGCTGAGATGTGTTGGCGCGCCCACGACAAAAAGACAGCAACACTGTACCGATTAAAATTAGAATGCTTTTACATAAATAAAATGACAAATTTCAACGGCATGCATGTAAAACTCATTACTAATTGTTTTGTTTAATAATACTGTAGGATCTGTTTCTTGTGGCTAAGGTTAGAATATGAGAAAACTGCAGTATGTAATCCTCACAAACAATAGATGTCCCTATGGTCAGATGCTCAGTTCATTAGTGGAACCGTGGAAGCTTAACGACTAAAATTGCATTTATAACTCAACTTATTGGTCCAACTCAAGAAAAGACCACAAACACTGTGAGACTCCCATTTACTGAGTTGGATCTGATTCCGCATTCAAATAACACGATGAACTTTTCTCTTTCAACTGTTGATTTAGGTTTCTTGAATGTTATTTAGATAACAGCAAACACTAACAACAAGGAAAAGCAGATAAATCAATGATAAAAAATTAAAAACTAAGAGAACTCCATCTGACATAGAGCGGAACAATCTTGTAGCCAGGGAAATGGAGGGCAGGAGAAAGAGAGAATTCAGAGCTATTGACAGAGAGAATTAATGAGAGCTGCTCAAATAATTAACTAACAGAATGTACAGTGAAGCTACTTATAGTAAGCTATTAGATAACAAACTAACTAACTAACTAAAAGCTGTACAAATGATGATTAATTTAATCAAAGATAAAGCTATCTCTAACACATCTAAGCATACAGTTCAAAATTTTCTGGAAGGGAATATCAGGATTTCACAAACACCAAGATAAATTACTTGCCTTCCAGAAAGGATATCACCTTGGCCACCACAGCGTCTAGGAGAACCATAGATGCTCACTGATTTGACTGCACAAATAATAACCTCAAACAAATGATTATAAAATCTATGGATTATAATATACCTATTCCATAAGCTGGTGCCATTTGCACAAAGCACTTCATACCAGAGTGTAAGCAATTATGCACTACTTTTTAGGTCACTATACATTGTTGTCTGTTCCAAAACCAAAGCCAATAATCCATAGATTTTTCCCCCATAGATAAATTTAGGAGAGTATAATATCATTGCTAAACTTTCAGCTCTATTATCCAACAATATATCATTATTATCATGTACTACAGTCACTGGAAACTGTACCGTGACGTATCACATGATCATCACATTCATGACTCGTATAAAAAATATGTTTATGAAGCGAAAGAAGGTCGAACAAGACAATGATGTTCATCCTCCCCACCACCCCACAGAAAAATGAACCCAAGGAAGGAAGACTAAGACCTACCTGTGTCACCATCACTTATGAGATCAGATTTTCCTTTCTTCAAGATAGTTACACCACCAATTCTGCCAAAGAACACTCCACGATTGTCATTAAACCTCTATACTTAATGTCATATAATAAGAAATCACTGAAATTATCTGTGAGCAACAACTGTCCATTATCTGGGTTGGGCACTAAAGTATGTAATTAGATGAAACTGCTCTTGGCCGAAAAAATTCCGAAACATGGAATACATAGGAGCAGAAACTTATATATCTGTCAGCACAAGTGGCATGTATTTTTGAGTTTACATAAGCAAGAATGAATGAATGATGAAAATGTATGTGGTTACAGAATCAAACTGACCATCCTCAACAGCCACACATCTCAGAAATAGCAAACAACAAATAGACAACGATCAGTTGCTTGATAAGTGTTCTAGCACAAAAAACATCAACTTGAAATGGGGAACATGGAACTTACTGTTTGGAAAGAGATAACACTTGCTGGATAGCATCTACATCATTTACTTCAGAACTCAATACTTTCTGAACAAGACGCTTATATTCATTGACATTTGGGGTTAGAACGGCTAAGGCATAGCCACTAACAAGGTCAAGATTATTTGTGACAAGAAAAAGTCCATCCTGAAAAATGCCCAAAAATTTGGCCCAAAATGATCAAATATAAAAAAGCTACAAATGCAACATGCACATATTTTATAGAGTGTCTAAACCTCAATATACATACCCCATCTATCACAATAGGGATGTTTGACTGCCTAGCGTGTCTCATTATTTCACTCACACAGTCCTGACACCATTGTGCAAATGTTACTAATAAAGACAGGCAACAGGTAGGTTATTACAATATAATATCATAGAACTCAAATGGGAAAAATATTCTTATTCTCTAACAAGGACGGAGAAAATAGTATACCAAGTAAACATCAAGTTCATCTTTTTTTTTTTTGGTAAGCCAAAAAACATCGAGTCCAAAAGCAAACACAAGAAGCTAAAGATAAGCAAGCAATTTCCATGAGTGTAATAAAACTTTGATCCCGTAAAGCATTTCAAGAGAAAGCGTACTAGAAGAAATGGGTCTCTTCCAAGGCCTGGACCAATGACAAGACAGTCAAATCTTTCCATCCACTTGTCAACTTCAGCAAGAACCTTGCTTGATATGTTTTTCTTGTCCTCCTCTCTGAAATTAGTCTCTAGCTAAAAATATCCATTTGCTTTCGTGAAATATGCAGACAGAAAGCTGAAGATTATATAGAAGTTGTACCTGACACTATAGGATTCTTCCAAAACAGGGTGAACAATCAACTCAGGACTATAGCTTTTGATAACAGGAGCAGCATCTTTTGTACAAAATACATGGGACAAATCTGCACCCTGCATGGATGGAAAAATAGACGGAACATGGATAACACGATTCAACAAAAAATAGTTAAAATAACTTCAAAAGAGAGAGAGAAAAAAAAAAAAAAACTTGAACGAGGGAAAAGGAAATCAATGAGTTATACAATGAACCGAACTTGGTGGAGAATTCAGTAAGAGGGGGAAAATGGTAAATAAGAAAAGAGCACAGGTACTAACAATTTTTAAGGCTGAAATAGCAGCAAAATATGGGGCACCTGTATATTCACGACAACCTCCAATAACAGCTATTTTCCCTGATTCGAACCATAAGCGAAGGAAACATTAGAATTTACTGTTTTCTATGCAGCCAAAACATAAATATAGATAATACCAGGTTAATCCTCCGGACATAACTGACTACATATGATTTCCAAAATTTTCAATCTTAGATTAACACAACACACCACAAACTTGGCAGTTAGCTCTAATTGCAAATCAAATGGATGACAAAAGGGGGAAAACTTGAAATGTAAACTTGATATGACATGCAAATTTGCAAACATCAGAGGAACATTTAATCAGATTATATGAAATAGCAAGAATTGTGTACCTGCCTGGCCTTTATGTCTACTAGGATCAAGGGCAGGAGTAATTGCTCGAATAATGCTCTCAGCATCAACCTCAACTGACCTTAGGTCTTGCATATTTCTAAACTGAATGTGATGATGATCAATGCCAACTCCCAGAGACCTTATTAAGAACTGTTGTCTTCTGAAAACAGATGAAGAAGCCAGTAGCATACAATTGTTTGCACGACCCAATAAGGAAAACTGGGAATTCATGACATATTTCATTAACATGAGCAAACAGCATCCCCTATTCACAACCCAAGCAAGAAAATTATGTAAACTCCCAAACCTTCTTACCTGTCTGTAATATCTAAAAAGTACAAAACCCCTGACTTTTTTCAATCAATCCATAAAAAATTTCCCCTTTTCATAACACATGCAGGTAAAGAATAAAAAGGTTCAAACTTATCGGAGGACAGAATACATGAACGCAATCAGTGAGTGTAGGGAACGAATTAATAGAAAATGAACCAAATAATAATACCTGAAAAAACAATTTTATATTTATTTATTTATATTAACAAAAGAGAGCTGATAGCAAAGTGAAGGCTTCCACTGTTTCAGATTCAGCTTGCTTGGACGTTTTAGCTCTCAGAAATCAGAATTAAAGAGCAGCTAGAAAGTTTCTCTCTTTACCATTTTTTAATTTCTGGGTTTGGTTAATTATTTACCACCGTTGGATAATCCACGTGTTTTCATCTTGGAAAAGCTCCAAAACGACGTGTCGTTGGCACTTTTGTGCTGTATCTATTCTTTACTCTGTGTGAGTAATTGTGGATGGTGTGTTCAACTGTTCAAGAGGAATGGCTCCAAGGTCAGATATGAAGATGAACGCGTTTAGGTCAGGGATAGTGGTGCTCGGAGCGTTGGCGTTCGGGTACTTGAGCCTACAAATCGGGTTCAAGCCTTATCTGGAGAAAGCTCAGCAACAAAATTTGCTCCATCAATCTCAATCTGACCCTTCTTCACCTTCTCAGGAACCCGTTTTGTTCCCCGAACGCGATTCATAAAATCACTGCTTCATTGATCACCACACTCTGTTCGGCTTTAGAGAAAAAAATGAAGGTAATTTTTGCTTGTCCCAATTGTGCGTTAGGTATTATCTAGGTTCAGGGGAACGCATTTGATTTAATTAGAAAAAAAAAAACAATTTTGTGAAATCATCTTAGGTTGTTATCTTGCTTTTATGTGTGTTCAATTGACAATGATATTTGTTCTTCTTGCTTCAACAAGAGACGTTTTGGTTCTGGTTATCCTTTTATTTGAAATGAAATTAAGAATATGTAGAATTTTGCATTTAAATTAAGGACTGATTAATCCCCAAAATCTCTCTCTCTCTGGACCGGTAGCATTCTCAAATGTATGTAAATACTTGTGTTTGCTAACAGGCGTTTTCTACCGTTGTATGTTCTGCTGATAATGCAGCCTATTGGCAATCTTATGTGAGTGTTGTGGATATGCTGATGTTTTGATGGTAGACCCAGGGATTGACAATGAAAACGAGACCATCATTTTTGGGATATTAGCTTTCGAAATGATAAAAATAAGAAAAAAATCAGTCTTATTGATGATCTCTTTATTAATTAAGGTGGTGTTAATACCAACGTTCCAGTTGAAGATGTTCTTCCTATCCAATAAGCAGAACTATAATCATGGGTTCAGGGAATGAACAATGCTGTTCTTCAGATCTGGGCCTGACATTATGTAAACTAACATCTATTAATAAGGATTAAGGAAGAAAGAAGCATTATGACCTTAAGACTTTGTTGAACAAAAAAAACCTATTATTCAAAAAATGATTGGATCTATCTTTGGTTTATTATAACTGCTGCAACTTGCACAAATTTAGGGTATGTTTATTTTATATTTTATATTTTATATTTTATATATGTATTTAGTTTAAAGAATATGAAGAAAAATTAAAAAATAATTTTTTTAATATTTGAAAATGGAGTGAAAATATTTTTGTATTTGATTTGAAAAGAAAGTTAGAAAGATTTTATTAAAAAAGAATTGTAGTTGTTTTGAAGGTTTATTATAAGAATTTTCAAACATAGAAAATAAAATAAAAATAAGATAATAGTTTTATACTGTAATACTCATAAAAACAGAAAAATGAAAACAATAAATAAAAAAGCAAAATAAACAGGTGCGTCGTCTATGTTTCAAGATTGATATGATAGAAACGGCACTAACATAATCCGGCAATATAACTAAGCTTAGCATTCTTACCAAAGATACCCACTTTAGTCATCTTTGTTTTTCGACAGAATTTGTTAGGCGGGCGATTCCTGTAAAAAAAAAAAAAAAAAAAAAGAAGAAAAACTACCATTTTCAGCATTTAGAAACACGATTTAATTAGATATTTATAAAATTAATTCTTACATAAAAAAAAATTTATTTATGAATAAAATTATAAAATTTATTTAAATAAATTAAAAATATTTTATTCTGATAAATTATTTTATTAAAATTATAAAAATAACTTATTGAATTTATATTTTTTTTGAACGCAATCTCTCTCACTTAGTTAATTAGTTTTTTTTATATAAATAAGAGTACAAAAATTTGATCCTAAAACTTTATGCATGTTAGTAATTCTTAGGTATATAAAATCTCTCAACGTTAACTCAATCCTAATGACTTTTAAATAATTATGTTTTAGTCACAACACTGTGTGGGATGGATTGGAAGTTGAAAACTCTGGAGTGTTTGGACCTTTGGGGTGAGTTGTGAGTGAGTCACCACCGTTGAAGGATTGTAAACTAAGACTAATTGCTGCACTGCTGCACTGCACCATCCTATTCCTTAATTAAACTCTTACAGCAACTCCTTAAGGATTGTAAACTAAGACTTATTTGGAACTTTACCTATAAGTGCTCAAAACGACGTGACAAAACCAAAACCTAGCTTAAATGAAGTCGTGCCGTCACGATAATTCTTGTTTCCATTCTATCTTAGACATGGGAATTGACTCATCACTAATCTCCTAATCTCATCGTCTTTGACTTTCATCAGTCACAACATTATAGTATTTTACTAGTGATTAAAAGTAAAAATAACACTGACCAAAAACTTTAGCTCAAATAGTTATTTATTAAATCATAAGGTTTGAGAATAAGAGATTCAAAGTTCAAATCTTAACTATAAAAATTTAGAAGAAGACTAAAACATGTATGAGATAAAAGTTAGAGGAAAGAAAATGAGATTCTTTGGTGCAATTTTAGTTTGTATCCCAATTAAAATTACTCTAACAAAAAGTTTTTAATAATATTAAAATTAAAATAATGATATCACAAACTTTAATGTTAGTTTTTTTTTATTGATTTAACACCATTTGACTGCTCTAAAAAAATATTATTTGATTGATTATCCCTATATACGAATTAATTGGCTGAATAGTCTTGTCTTATAATTTAAATGTCGTTTTAATGTTTAACTTAGGAGAATAGATAATTTAATCATTGACTTTGTCTTTAATATGACGATTTAGTCCTTAACGTTATTTGGCCATTACAGATTGATAGTGTGGTACGTTAAGTGCATGTGAGATACCTTAATCGATTAATTGGGAATAACTATTCAATTAAGGCTTTCAGTTCCATGAGTATTATCCCAAATGATATTAATCAAATAATATATATGCTATCTCTATAATGGCATTAATCAAAATTTTCATTCCGCGGTTAAAACTCGTGAATTTAGAAGTCTTAATCGATTGACTGTCCCTAATTAATTGATTAAGTGGTCCACACAACTTAACGTGTCATCTATCAATCTGTAACGGTTAAATAAAATTGAGAATAAAACGCCAGTCAACAAACAAAATTGTACATGTAGAGAAAAAAAAGTAATGAATTTTCTTAAATTATCTCTTATCATAGTTATTATAGAAAGAGAATTATATTAATTGAAAATAATTACGGAAGGAGAATTTCACAGTCAAAGATTAGAGCAACATAGTTAGGTAAACCTCCTCCCCATAAAAAAAAATGTTTTTAGCAAGAGTGAAACCAAAAATTTTCTTATAAAGTATTATTATACATATTCTCGAACCATACGGATCAAATACATTTTTACTAAGTCAAACTTAATTAGGTAATTATAACAACTCAATTAATAATTTAGGGCATATTTTAGACATACTTACATTAAATAAATTGAAAGAACTTAAATTTTCTTATAATAAAAATATAAGACAATACTATAAAAATTGTTTAAAGCTGCTTATAATAATAAAAACCAGAAATAATATTTTAAGGAATTAAAAGTAAAAACGTTTAATTGAGATTGATATATTTATTATTGTAAAAATTAAATAATTAATCAATCCATATTTTAAGTCCCAATCATGTAGTTCAGTTGGTAAGCGCTTTAAGATATATATATATAAATACGGAATTTGATCTCTAGTTATAGTTATATTACTTTTATATGAAAAAAAAAATATATATTGTTTAGAATACTGTTATAATTGAGATTGATATATTTAAGGAGTAGTAGTTCCAAATTAAAAAAGTGTTTAATGAGTTAAATATAATAAAAATTTATTAAAAATAAAGTGTTTAACAAGACTAAATTGTTTAATATGAGGAATAAATATTGAATCTAGAATATTAAAGAAGAGATAGCGTCACGTTAAAATGAAGGTAATGAGCAACGAGGTTCCGCAGTTCCATGCATGGATCGCTCCTCCCTCCACGTTCCAAATCACTCTCACCACGTTTTCACACCCTATGCTGTTTCTAAAAACCTCCCAAACCTCCTTCTCCTTCGCCCCCATCAATCTGAATTTATTACTACATATTACTATTATTATTATTATGTGTCAATCTAATTTATTACAATTTGACAAAATAATTAACTAATAATCAAAATTTAATGTTACAAAAAATTCTAGAGATTAAAAGCGTTAAAAGACAAGATAACTCAATTTCATAAGAATCATATTCATTTTTATTTTTTATTTTTAGAAAACTTGTATTCATTACTCTAAGTCAACTGGAGATTTCAATCAACTTTAGATATCTTAATTTCTACCAAAATATAATATGGTATCAATAATGTATTCGATTAATTAAAGGGTCCGTTTGATTTGCTAATTTTTAAGGTACAATACAGGACACAAATTTTTGTTCGATTCAAAAAGCTGTCAAGTAACAGCACAAAATTTGAGTCACAGGACAGTACAAAATGACAATTTTTTGTACCTCACTAAACTCAAGGACAACTTTTTTGTTCCATGCACAAGTTAAAAAAAAATATAATTAACCTTTTATTTTTATTCAGTAATTATCTTTCCCATTTTCTTCACTTACGAGGTAGTTTATGTTGTATTTTTTTTAAAATCAATGTTTACGTCATTTTTTTGTCATTTATATATATATAATTAAAATAACGTATTAATAATAAAATAAATTTTAACGGTAAATATAAATATTAAAAAATAAAGAGTTAAAAATATTTTTTAATGATAATTTTTTTATATATAATATAATTATTATATTACATAAAATATATTATGTAGTAGTTTATTAAATCATGAAATTTTAATTTTATAATAAATAATAAAATAATTATAAAATATCAAAATATTATTTTCTTAGAAAAATTTAAGAAAAATTAATAATATAACATGAAGGATATTATTGTAAAATTTATGTTGTGCTTTTTGTTATGTGCATTGAGTATCAAACGATACACAACATAAAAAGTTGTGCTGTACCTCATAAAACTTGTAAGTGCTGTACTACTGTCCTGTTCACGCATCAAACGCACCCAAAGTCTTGAAAGATAAATTCAATTTTTTTTTCTCTTTTCAGTGGGTACAAATGTATTTTAATCCATAACTATTTTCTTTTTTTTAATTTGATTCATTTACATTAACTTCATTAATAGAAAAAAATAAAACGAAATCGGTTTAACTTAGGGTTTTTAAGACCAAAATTATTTCATTTTTTTTTGTTTTCTGTTAACACAAAATTAATAGAAAATGATCAAATTGAACAGAAAAATAAAGTTATCAGACCAAAACAAATTAAAAAATTGTTAGGGATCAAATTAATAATTTGAATAGAGTTTAAAAAGACTAAAATTATATTTTTTACCTATTTATTATGGATTTTTTTAATATATATAATTTTGCACCAATTAAAAAATTAAAAATAGAAGTATTTTATAAGAAAAAATTAACATTCAATGAATTTCAAACTTGTATTACAATAAATAGTTTACTTTCTAATAAAGTACTTTCCTTTTAATTTATTAACTTGAATTTAATTATATAGGTTAAAAAAAATAATTTATTATCTGACCAATCAAGCAAAGCTGAGAAAGCTTCAACTCCATTGGGGGTCATGAAAAGTGTCATACATTGCTTGCATGCCACCCCTTCTGCGTTTACAAAGTAAACTGCCATCCCATCTTCCCCTGTTTTTTGTCTCACTCTTCACAACTGCCGCCGTTACACAAACACCCACTCACCGAAATTCTGTAATTTGAACTTCTTCTCTTTAATTTCATGTCTTCTAAGACCTCCACGCAGAAATTAGCTGAAGCCATGCCAATGTTCGAAGCTTACAAGAGGGTCAAGCGTTCAAGGTTTTTTGAACCCTCTATTGGAATTGCTGGATTTTTCTTAGTCACTGTGTTTATTATATGCTTCTTCTTCTATCTAGATTACACCGAACTCGCTGGAAGATTTGGGTTTTTGGGTCAATCTCAATCGCAGAGGTTTACTCTGTCACAACAGAGAAGAGGGTCAACAGAGGAACAGAACAGAGTTGAGTTTCTGAGAGAAAAGGGTGAAGGGTGTGATTTGTTTGATGGGAATTGGGTTTGGGATGAAAGTTACCCTTTGTATCAATCAAAAGATTGCAGCTTTCTCGATGAAGGATTTCGGTGTTCCGAGAATGGAAGAACTGATTTTTTTTACACAAAGTGGAGATGGCAACCCAAAGGTTGCAACTTGCCCAGGTACTATACTTTTTTGTTCTCTTCCTCTGCACTTTTGTCCAGAACAATGATAAGAAGAACCAATCGAAAATGAGACGAAAAACCATTGTTTATTCATTAGCTGACAAATTAATGAAGAAGGTGGTAAATTCAAGCGTTATTTTCATAAAATTTCAATTAAATTTTTAAGGAACAAAATCAGCAGGTACTGCCATTCTATCAACCTGTCATCCTCAGTGCTTCTGTTTCGAAAATTTTGTAATTTCTCTTAATTTCTTTTTATATATCTATTTATCTTTGAAAAGCATAATAAAGGAATGAAAAGAGAAAAATAAGGGATTTATATTTTACAGATACAAAATTTGGAGGAAATAAAGTAATAAAAATAATTCATTCAAGCAAACAATATTAGTACGACATTTTATTTTGAATATTAAATAGAAATTGGAAATGGGGAAAGAAAAATGTATGACTAATTCTTTTGAAGTCACGTCATTGTGTATGACTTTTATGTTGAACAAGTCTTTTTTTCTCTATTATCCGGCATCTTGATAGCGACCCCAAGGTTAGGACTGTCATATTATCACATTGATATGATAAAGATGAGGATTTGTTAATTAATTATGTCTTAAAAATATTGTGAAGTGCCATTCCTATTTTACATGTAAATGATGTTCTCTCCAATGTTTTGACTTTTCACATCACTTTCAAGTCCGAATATATTTCTCATTCTTTTGGATTATTCAGCAACCAATTTATCCTTCTTAGATTTTCAGTTGGGGTTTGCAACCATATGTATATTATTTGGTGAATTTCAATAACTTTATTTGTATTAGAATTCCTGGCTGTCAGTATTCGTATGGATTAGATCACTTGCTTCATTTATTTTAAAACATTGGTGTTTTCACTACTAAAAACAGATTCAATGCAACAATGATGTTGGAAAAACTGCGAAACAAGCGGCTAGTGTTTGCTGGGGACTCAATTGGGAGAAACCAATGGGAGTCATTGCTATGCATGCTCTCTTCTGTAGTTCCTAACAAGGAATCATCAATCTATGAAGTAAATGGTAACCCAATCACAAAGCACAAAGGGTTCTTGGTGTTCAGATTCAAGGATTTTAACTGTACCATTGAATACTACAGAGCTCCATTTCTTGTTCTGCAAAGCAGGCCTCCTCCTGGATTTGAGGGAAAGATTAAAACAACCCTTAAATTGGATCAAATGGATTGGAACTCTTTGAAGTGGAATTCTGCAGATGTTCTGGTTCTTAACACTGGACACTGGTGGAATTATGAGAAAACCATTAGAGGGTAAATTCAATTCTCTTTGTATTTTTGTGACATTTATCTATATTTTTCTCCTGGAGAAAGGTTTGATTTTTTATTCTGTTTTTTCTGTAATTGTGAAGGGGTTGTTATTTCCAAAAAGGTAATGAAGTTAAGCTGGAAATGAAAGTAGAAGATGCATATAGGAAATCTGTTGAGACAGTATTGAATTGGATACAAGAAACCATAAATCCTAGGAAGACTCAAGTTTTCTTTCGTACTTTTGCTCCTGTGCATTTCAGGTATGCAAGTTGTTTGACTTTTCATCTTCCATCAGCCATATATTTCTCTTCACTGAAATAGTACACACGTATTGTTCCACTGAGTGTGCTGTGACAATGTGCAAATATATTTCTGAAACTCTAAATGTTGATTATTGAGTAGTTAAACTAATTCACTCCTGTTTGATCTGGTGTACCTGAAGAATGGCTCCAATTATGGATTAAACTTGATACAATATGGTCCTTAATTTTTACCTTCTATATTTTTTATGCTAACACTATATAGCTGCAATAGATTTATAGCATTTGGCACAAGGTTTTGAATTATGGTAGTGTTTGTGCAGCAGCGAAATGCACCCGGATTTAGTCTGATCTCTGATGCAGTCATTGCGAAACCACAATCATAATGTGATGTGGCTGCATTGCAATGGCATCCGGAATCATATATTGCGGCTGCATCAGGCAATGCTGAGTCGCTAACCACAATTTGAAACCATTCGCGGATAACTCTTTAAACATCTTTGTTGAAAATGATAATTTTCTTCTTCTACCATATCTGAATAAGCTGTGTTAGAAACTAAACTTGTCTGATATGTGATGAAACAGAGGTGGAGATTGGAGGAAAGGTGGGAACTGTCATTTGGAAGCACTGCCAGAGCTTGGCACTTCATTGGTGCCTAATGACAACTGGTCACAATTCAAAATAGCAAATTCAGTGTTATTATCTCACACAAACACTGCTTCTCAAGTGATGAAGAAGTTCAGGATTTTGAACGTAACTCAGATGACAGCTCAGAGAAAAGATGGACATTCATCTATCTATTATCTTGGTCCTCATGCTGGTCCTGCACCTCTTCATCGCCAAGATTGCAGCCACTGGTGTCTTCCTGGTGTTCCTGATACTTGGAATGAGCTTCTTTATGCATTGTTCCTAAAGCATGAAACTTTTCATAGCTGGAGTTTGTGACACTCATGTCAAGACCATAATTCAACAGAGAGCATTTTAGTTCATAAATCTGCAAAGGATTGTACAAAGTATCACAGTCACAGATAACAGCAATGAAAGTGTATTTATCAGCCAGCTTTTGTTATTAGTTGAAATGTGAATACAATTTTTATAAATGTGTCTCATTTTTTGAGGTTCCCCGTTCCTGTGAGCTTCCGCTAGCAAGTTTTTGTTTTTGTTGTTTTTTTTTTTAACTTTTCAAAAGAAAATCAGTAGTAACTCTTTTAACAATGTCATCATGAAAAAGTCCACAATATAAACTGTCATCCTTATAGTTATATACATTGTGATTAAATATTTTTAAAAATACTTAAAAGTCACTTAACTTTTTAAAAAACTCATAATTTTTTAAAATTCATTATACTTAGTATCAAATATTTATGATAAGATCAAATAGACAGATTAACTACTTCTCACTCTGGAATAAAATTATTTTTCTAACAAGAGTGAACTCACTTGACACCAGACCAGTTTATTATTTTAAAAAAAAAATTAATTAATTGTTAAAAAATGTAACCATTATCAGAAAACAAAATCATTGGTAAGTCCAATTCCAGCCTCGAAATAGAGGTGAAGGAGCATTGTGTAAGTGCAACCACAAGATGATTGACATTGAACGAATTGGATGGTGCCACGTCATACTGTGAACGTTTACCATTTTCGAAGCACAGCACCATTCAGTTCGCACTTAGCACAGATTTTCTGTGATAATTGTTTGTACTTGGAAATTGAAGTTGCATCAATGGCGGACGCATACTTCTCTCTCTTCGCTCTCTTTGTCTTTGTTCTTCCCCTTTCCCTTCTCGCCCTCCTCTACTTCCTCGTTCGCCCCCACCCCGTCAAGATCCCGATCAAAAACCGCCACGTCTTCATCACCGGCGGATCCAGCGGCATTGGCCTCGCCCTCGCTCACCACGCCGCCGCGGCGGGCGCCCGCGTCTCCATCATGGCTCGGTCGGCGAACAAGCTGGAGGAGGCGAGGAACGCGATCAAGCTGGCCACGGGGATCGAGGTGGCGATGTTCTCGGCGGACGTGCGGGACTACGAGGCAGTGAAGATGGCGGTGGATGAGGCGGGGCCGATCGACGTGCTTCTGTTGAGCCACGGCGTGTTCGTGGCGCTGGAGCTGGAGAAGCAGGAATTGAGTGAGGTGAAGTTCACGATGGACGTCAATTTGATGGGGAGCTTGAACATGATTAAGGCTGCGTTGCCCGCAATGAGGAGAAGGAATGACTCGCTACCCGCTTCCATTGCTCTTGTCTCTTCACAGGCCGGTCAGGTATACTCTCAATCGAACTTCGATTGAAACCCTTAAATTTCAAAGGCTTTCTTGTTGTTGACGTTTAATTGAGTAATTCAATTCGTTTTGAACGAGAAAATTGAGCCACTAAGAATTGTTTTTTTCTTCTGTAAGTGCAGGCTGCCATTTTTGTTAACTTAGTGTGTGTTTGGATTGGCGTTAGATCACGTCAAATCATGTTAAGATAGATAAATCAATGGTTGAGATAAATTTGACACATAAATCGAGGCGGATCCAATGAACGCAACAAAAAGTAGCGTTGAAGTGGATCCACGTTAACGTGAATCCACTTCTATCCAAACAGGCACTTAGCTATTCAACACTAAGCACAGATAACACGGTGTTTGCATTAATATTTTTGTTAATTTGGTTAAATATTTGGAGAATGACCAAGGCTTATAACTTCTTGTTTGCTTATCTGAAATGTGGATTGCTTTCTTAATGTGGAATTTGTGTTTATATTTAGGTGGGAATTTATGGTTATGTAGCTTATTCTGCCAGTAAATTTGGCCTCCGTGGATTGGCAGAAGCATTGCAGCAAGAAGTTATAGCAGATAATATTCACGTCTCTTTGATATTCCCTCCAGACACGGATACTCCTGGACTTATAGAAGGTATTAAATTGGATGTTTGAGCTTTTTTCTTCATGCATATTACTTTGGATTATTTATCATGATTCATTTCATTTGATATTAAAAACGAGGTAAGTAGTTTACCTCAAACATATTCTCTCCTCGTTAGTTTACCTCAACCTTACACACAATTCTGCGTCAATGCCAGTCTTCTTTTGTTTTAGATTCAATATATTCTCTCCTCGTTGGAAGTCTGGCTTCCTTATCATCAGAGCATTTTTCCTGTTCTGTATGTGATCTAAATTCATGCATTTCAGCATATCGTTTTATGTGGGATGTTATTAGATCAATGATAACTAGAAATAGTTGTAGCTTAACATAATAATAACATAATAAATATGAATACAAGACTATTAAAATATCCATTTGAAGTTTGTGCTTTTGGCATGTCAAATAACTGTATATATCATCTCTTTGGAAGTTTATGTATCCTGTAATCAAAGTGAAATTACAAACTGTCAGGTTACTTTTGCAGAAAACAAGAGAAAACCAGAGCTCACCAAAATCATTGCATCCTCCTCTGGTTTTATGAAAGCTGAGGAAGTTGCTCAGAAAGCTTTTGATGGCATAAAATCTGGCAGTTTTTTCGTTTCATGCAATTTGGAGGGATTTGCACTGTCCCTAGCAACTGCAGGTTTATCCCCTCAGAGGTCATTTGTGATGGCGTTTGTGGAGGTTGTTGCTGCTGGAATCCTACGTATTGCAGCTCTATGTTTCCAGTGGACTTGGTATGGATCTATAGAGAAATGGCACAGACAAAGGAAAGGTGAGTGCTGCACAAAAATGTTATATTAATTAAGTTTTACTCATTCAGGGTATTGGGAAACCATCTCTTATTTTTTTAATTTCATTCTACCAAGTCTCATTTGTTCAATAACTTATTAATATCAATAAAATTTTACCTATTCAGTCTAGCGGTTCCTATTGTTTACACAGTCTTTAAATTAGTGCCTATATTTAAGAAATTTCTCATTTAATTCTTAGAATTGCTAATTGTTTCTGATTGGCTCCCAGTTGTGATCAAATGTCTGACATCTTATGAGTTATGATTTGTGCTAATGTGGTTAATAGTGAACTTTCGTGGCAAACAATTTTTGCTCCTGTGGACTAGTGGTTGATCAATCAACTCATTTCCCTCTCATGGAAGTGAAAACCCCATCACTTGATGGTGTTTGGGACATAATGGATTGATTTGGTCACTTTTTGATATGCAGAAGCCAAATCATTGCCACATCAGCTTACCATTTGCTACCTCAGCACTAAATTAACCAGTGCCTAACTATTTTGAGCAGGGACTGGGGCCTGGGGCTGCGGTGGGGGCGGGGGCGGGGGGTGGGAGCAAATTAGAAGTGTTTAGTGATTACAAGGACCTACTTAGAAACTTTTTAGCAATACGAAGTAATTTAAAATTTGGTAAAACTATAGGGACCAATCAAAATATTCAACCATTAATAAACGTCACTGGTGGTTACTTAAGTGTACATTGGATCTTAGTCATTAACAATATGTTTTGTATGAAGTATCCCCATTTATATTCCATGGCTTTAGGAAGTCGTAATTTGATATTACAGAAGTCTCTCTAGTTAGTTTAGAAGAGTGATTTTATAACATTTTGCTTTGGTTAAATTGAAATGAAGAATTAATTATTTATATCTTTTTATATAATTTGTCTTCTTTTAGCGGTTAAAAACTTTTTATGTCTTTCTAATTATCTTCTTGTAGCAGAGTTCTAATATCCTGGAGTGTTTTTGGTTCTTCTTTTATCACTTCTGTTTTTGGGCTAGCATAGACTGTCTAGATTGATTATTGATATTAGTATCTGTGGTTTGTTTTCATGTAAATGCCAGTGCGATTCATCTGCTGCTCTGTAAATAAACACATAGTTAAAAAAAGCGAATATTTTTTTTTAAAATGCAAAAGCAATTAAAACATTTTAAAAGCTTAATTGGGGGTTACTTTTATCTCATTGGAGTCTCTTCAAGACAAAATGCTGATTCTAATGAATCGCCTGAGGTGAAGCTTGTGAAATTGATTATTTATACTTCTTTAACAGGTTCACCCCAAAGGAGCTGAAGCACTCTGAAGTCGAGGCCCTGTTTTAGGAGTTATTAGTTGGGAAGTCATTGTGTTCTTCCACTCTGTTCTACAATGAGACTAATATACGGAAATTCAAATGATTGTTAGCAAATGAGAACGTGATAAACATCAAGTTTTTCGAATTTCAGTTACAGATTTCATTTCCTGGTACAAGATAGAGATTAGGAAATAAAAATAAGCTAAATCTCATCCTGAACACACTCATAACTTGTGTAAAGCCAATGAATTGATTAGGAATTTAGCGTCCTAATTTTGAACCAAGTTTTTAAAGAGTATTCTGTTTAAAATTCATCATTGAATTTTATTAATTATTTGTGTTAGTCTAGTCGTGTACTCTGTGAAGTGTGAAAATGTTGTGTTGTGTTTTTCCTTCCTTTACATGTTTTGGAAGGCACAATATGTGCGCTCCTTATATTAAAGGTATAAATCATTTTCCTCTGCTCAGCACTTGAATCTAATGGAATTTGTGTACCTTAAGATCTGATAGGGAATAATGCTTATTGCCTTTTTTTACTAGGTACTGTAACTTGCTAAATTAACCATCAATGTAATTTTATTGCTCCGGAGATAGGAAAAAATAGCATTTACATTAGGTTGCAAATTCTCGTTGTGTTTAGACCCACCCGTAATGAAATACGGACAATCTTGGGAATATATAAGGCAAATAAAATATCCTGATGAAGTCTATGCCATACAGCTTCAACAAATACAATTATTTCAGCTGCATGTGCACTGCCGCTGCTAACACTGAACGTTTTGCAACTAAACTTTGTCAACCTATTTAACGTGTCAGTGTCCTTTCTCTTCTAAGTTATTTGGCATCTATATATTATTTCATGAATATTGACTCAAGACAAAATAAAAAGGACAAAGCATTGTTAACTTCACTTATATTTTGAGTTCAATTTTTCGTCTAGTAGTTATTTATTTTAAAGGTATAAGCTGTACTTACATCTTATGCGTTCGGAATTTTTAACTGGTTTAATAATTTTTATTGTGAGTTGAACACCAATTGTAATCATAATCTACGAGAAATGTTTATTAATAATTCATTCGTACTTAGCCTTTAGTAGTTATTATAACATATATAATAGAAGGCATCCATATTAATGTGGCATAATTTGAGGAGTAAAGATTGTCTTGTCTATGGTTGTAGTGTGCTTAATGAACTAAACCCTTAAATAACATTTCAGGTTATTTCTCAACTATTGACTCTCGGAAGTCATACAAATTACTTTGGTATTGCAGTAAGTTTCTAATAAAATAGTGCAAGTAAGTATAATGAACAAATCCTCAGCTTAAGCTAAACCTAAAGAAAATATTAAAGTTGTATATAGGCTAAGATACACCAACACTAGCATGATGTGGCACATGTACAAGTACATATATAAAGCGATAAACAACAAGGCAAAATCTGAAGCTTTCCTCACTAGGATTACAAGTTACATGTGTGACAAAAGTGTATGAAGTGTATGTGTCAGTCTCAGGCATGACCTTGAAAAAAGGCCTAATACCAATTTCATGTGCCTTTATCTCTAGAAATCACTCCTTTTTGTAACTTAAATTCAGTGAGAAAGTTCAACCCACTTCCTTTTCCTTTTGTTGCACTTGCACATTCCTATATATCTTGTTTATCAGCACAGTATAATGTTGATACTGTGTTATAATTATAAAGCCAAACATCCAGTGTCATGTATTCAGAGAATGAATGCAAAATAATGGGATGAAGAGTTTTCTAGAGTAAACTTCTCTTGCTTTCTCTCAAATTAGGGTTCGGCCTTGTTTATGAAGTGTGTCCCTTTCTCTTCTTCGCTCTCCCCTTTTGTTTCTCCTCCCGGTTTCTTCTCGAGCCTTGCACCTGTCTTATGATTCTTGTCTTGTCATCTTTTTCTTCCTCTTTTGTGTTATCTTCTTTTTAATTTAATCTCCCCCTCTCAGTGCTATGAGAACCTTCCCCAAATAGTGCAAGACCCGGCCATCTCTTTGGAACCCATGGACAAAATCCCCTCTAGACCACCTTTTGCTGACCTCTTGGATGCATTTCCTTATTTTCTATTTCGCCTCTCTTTTCTTCAATCTCTTAGCCATTCTTTCGCTAACCCTATTGAAATTTTACTGTACTCTTACACCTAAGCCCAATATGATATTTTATTGTGGACCTATACTTAATATACCACTCACACAAGCTCATATTTGTTTTTGTTAAAGGCCCATCCCCAAACACATGGATGCAATAATTTTGCATCTTGACAACAAATGAGAAATTAGTAGTGCACATGACTTGTGTGTTTTAACTTTTTAACAAGTGATTGAAGCTTGAAGTTAATTTTCAGACTGCTGTTACGTTTTATTGAATATAAGCAACTCATCTTTAACATATGCCCCTTCTAACGCGTTTTTGATCAAAGACAAAGAATGGGAACATGTTATAGATTCTCTCTGCAAGAATGTCTGTAAGTTGCAATTGTCAAAAGCATGCAAGTGTTACACACCAAGGAAAGAATCTGTAATTGTAAGCTCCAATGTAACTATAATGTTATATTGAAAGAAATGATTCGTTTGAACCTAACTCTACCTTCTTTAATCATTTTATGATCAGATCACAGCAAAATTGCCAAAACTGGTTAGACAAAAGAAAACTGCAGAATGTTGTGTTAAGGTAAAACTCTAATCAGTTAATCATATAAGTTCTAAGAAATTCTTTTTCATAATAATGTCATGCAATAATTCTTCCAAAGAATGATTAATCGGTGTCACAATCTAAAGATTTCTCGAACCACTTTTGCAATTTTTAGTTAATTTCATGCATGTCCTTCAAAAAAATTGACTGAGTCACTAGTTAAATACTACGTATCTTATCTGAAAATCGCTTGAGGAGCAATACATGGACCATAAATAAAAGTGAAAAAAATAAGAAAATGAAGCACTTTTTATCAAAGCAAGAGCAACAGCATCAGTGACGTGGACTCGGTGACTACCTCTGAAGCTCACGTGACTACCGACACGGACTACGCTAAGCAAGTTGTGATGAACTGGGTCACTCATTAGCCTCTCATATTAATGATCAGTTGAATATTAGTTTAGTATAATGAAAGCGATCTTAACAACTAAAATTTCATCGAAATTTATCGTAAACTATAATTTATAGTAGTATTCAATTAATTAAAGAGTACATACGACGGTCTTCAAATTTTATTAACCAAAGTATGAAACCTCTTTTCATTTTATAACTAACAAAATCTCGCACTGTTAATAAATAATTTATTCCTCTAAACATATCGATACCGGTTGAAAAAGACAAAATTCACTTAAATAATCTCTATAATACTTTTTTGCATAAAAAAAAAATTCTGATATATACTACTAATGTTTACTGATAAAAGGTCCTGAATACTGATGGAGGTTTGATGCAAGTAGTGAACATGCAGATCCACCGACTAATAGAAAATAATATTTGGGTGATTGGTTTAATCTTAACCATGAGATATGCCACAAGAAGATGTGAATCATAGATAAGAATCTTTGAGACAAAAATTCATTTGTCGCCTATGCACATGAAAGGGCATTGAATAATTTTGAGGCCATAACTTAGTGTTTAAAATTTAAAGAGATGAGAAAGAAAGAGAAAGAGAAAGAAAAAGAGGCCCATCCACAGACATAAACACAACCAATTAAGTGTGCTTGAGAGAGATTGAATATCTCTAGATTAGATATATCTGTTCATGGGCTGTTGCCTGCTGTTCCTCAACCCTTTTTTTGATCAATTAGGATAATATCAACACACTTCCATGATTCTTCAATGGGCCTTACCCACATTCGCCAACTGTCATCTTGACCCCACCAACCCACATGACCACCCCCAAGTGTCTCAACTTGACAATGATTTCCTACTCTCCAACATCATTGCAATCATCTGATTTGAATCGTCTGATCCTGATCCAACGGCTAAGATTTAATGACTTTATTAAATTATAAGTGGCTTACTAAATCTTAACCATCCGATTAAGATCGACGGCTTAAGTATGAAGAGTGCAATGTTATCTAACTGTAGAGAATTTAAATCTATCTAGACTCACTCATCCTTACCTTTTTCCCTATATAAGCCTATAAATGTCCACAAGTTTAGGAAAACAGAATAAAAGAGAGAGATACATCATTGAGATTTGGAAGTAAAATTAGATTCTTTTTTTACACTTGGTTTCTTTCTTGCCAAACTAGAGAACTCTGTTGGTTCTCATTCAGAGATATGGAGGTTGCTCTGGAACTAGAAGATGATCTCTTTTTTGCAGATTTAAGCAGGGAAATTGCTCTCCTGATTATGGATGAAGATGAAGACCCTATTGCTTCTTGTCCTGCTCACTCTTATCAGGTTTTTACTTTTTTACTACTTACATCTCAAACATATTTACTTTACTCCTTTAAAGTATCTACTAGAGATACTTTAAGTCAAATCAAACAGTAGAAATATGTAATTATTTTTTAATTGTATACATCTACTGGCTTTAAATGAATCAAATCATGTATCACAGATACTTTGGTTTTTTTCCCCTTTTTTCTAATTATGGAATTTTGAAAAGCTTTTATCTATTTTATTTATAATTTTAACAAGCTGAAATAATTTTTTCAGGCTTTTTCTGGATCAGTTCATCCTCCTCCACAGTTTGGTTACTTGTATGAGCAAGCTTTGAGAAGAGAAAGCAAAGGGACAGGTGTGTTTATCCCCCAAGCAACACAGCCAATAAGAAGGAAACAAAGGAAAGGAAGATACACAAATTATCAAAAGCAATCTCAAGATACAAGAATTGTTTCTCAAGTTCCTAATAACAAGAATTCTTTCAAACCAAGAAATTAAATGGTTAAGGATATTATGCAGATACTTCTGAAAAACTGCATAATCTTTAAAAAAAAAAATCTACTGATTAATTTCTTATTTAGCAATTTTAATGATTTATGGGTTTGAAGTTTGATTCTTTAGCCTTTAGGCAATAATTGTATGGTTAATTAATTAATTAATTAATTAATTCCTATGATTGATATGTAGGTAAATAATGTACATGGGAAAACCATATATATACCTAAGTAGCAGTTATCATATCATGTAGGAAAGTTCACCTTAAGGTTTTGTGAGCCTCCTCTGTGGACAAGCATTTAATTTGTTCGTCTTATCTGGTTTTGTATGATAAGTTTGTCCTTGTTTCAGTTAATGATATTAATTAATCAATTAATGATACTATTTCTTTCATAATATTACTTAGTTTTCCTTTTTACTCATCATATAATTAACTGCATGATATCCTTGAGGGAAAGTAAAAAATTGAAACTATATCAAATCAAAATCATATCTATCACCAAGTCCACACATGAGCTGATACAAAACTGTGCTCCATGTTATTTAGATTCACGTCAAATCATTAAAATTACCATCATATAATTATATGTATTTATATTTATCTAATCTAAATACACACTTAATTAGTCAAGAGTTTTGAGTGACATTTTTCAATGAGGATTTTTGATAGAAAATTCTAAAGAGAAAGCTTCAAAAAATTGCTTTTATGTGAGAAATTAAATCTGTAAAGAAAAAGTCACTAATTAAAAAAATAATATGTTGTTCTCTTTATGATTTATTAGATTAGATTCTATTAGCACCGTTGGAAAAGTGGTGCATATGATTGCAAGCATAAGCTTTGGGATTTGCCATTAATAATGAAATTATCAACAAACTATTCAGCCAACTTGGCAACATTTGCTGTTTAATATTAATAATGCCTTATTATGGTGGTTGTCATGGAGTCTCATCATTCTACCCTCTTTTCTCACAAGATTTTTTCTTTTAATTACTTAATTCTTACAATAAACTTTCTTTCTTATCAACACTACCCTCAATTTCTTTTTTCTTTTTTTATAAATCAAATGCAGCTACATAAATTCGAGCTGATAAACTATTATTTAAACTTCTTAGTGGGTATAAAACAAATTGATTTTAAAAATATTTCATAAAATTTTGCATACAAATTGATTTTAAAAATATTTCACAAAATCCTTATTATTTCCTTTAAAAATTAAAAAGAAACATGCTTAGGAGGATTGGTGGCATGTCCACCTCTATGTGAATCACAACATCAATCACCGATCGTAAATTTAAAGACATATTTTATTTTATTACTCTAATAATATCCATTATGATATTGTACAACATGCATGCATGTTGCAATTAACAACATCTTACGTGACCTAATTCATTTTCTTCCATGTAAATGTAAATAATTGAGGGGCACATCGACATGATAAGTGATAACACTGAAGAGACATCCCAATTCCCAATCCATAGATTTTTAGGATATTTTTTTTATCAAAATACATAGAAATAGAATCTTTAGTTGACGGTCCTTTTACACCATTATATGCCCCACAACCGAAGAAATTAATTAAAGGCTCTATTTATATATCTATCTAATTAAATATAATGCCTTTGACATTTCAAATTATTTATGACCTTAGCTTCAAAATTACGTCGAAAAGAGTAATACAAAATTCTCATATTAAACATTCTTATAAATTTATTTATTTATTTAATTTTGATACGTGTCAAGTATTTTCTTAAAAATAGATGTTTCATACTTAATGGAAAATGAAAGAAACTTATCAAAATTAAATTAATAGAAAAATTCGTAGGAGAATTTAGATAGCGTTTGGTAATGGTATAAGATAAAATAGAACATAACGGAACGGAATAGAATAGAAAAGAACAATGTACCGATTTGGTGACTATAGAACAGATAATCATATATATTATTTTGCATTTAGTGTTGATTAAAATATAGAAAATATTTTTTTGTAATACATATAAAATTTTATTTTACTGGATAGAAAATATAAAATTAAAGAAAAAACAAAATAGTATATTTTATTAATTTATTTAATTAAAAATTGTGAGTATAACTAAATAATGATTTTAAAATATATTAATTTTTTATTAATATTTTATAAAAAATAATTATTAAATATAAACTTTTCTCAATAAATATAATTATTAAATATAAATTATGTTAAATATATTTTTATTATGTAAATTTTTTTAAAAATGTTTTTAAATATATTTTTTGGTTGAAAAAAATAAAATATAAGACTTAAAGAATTTAAATGTATATTATTTTGTTAATAAAAAAATGACTCTACACAAATGATGATAATTTCTCTTTTTGTGTCATGTTCTCTTCCGTTCCATCATTTTCAATAGAACCAATTTTTTCCGTTCATTTGTCTCAGTGTCATGTTCCGTTTCGCTTGACTGACGTACCAAACAGAAATCAGTACACACCATCATGTTATGTTCTATTCAAATACGTCTGTCAAACGCTACTTTAATAAGAAGATGGCTAAATTAATAGTTTGGTCTTGTAAGTTATTTTTTTGTTTCGATTTGGTCCTACAACTATTAAATGTTTCAACTTAGTCCAGTAACTTATTTTTTTATTTCGATTTTGTCATATAACTATTAAACGTTCCAACTTGGTCCTATAATATAGTTTCCTATTTCGATTTGATCCTGTAACTTATTTTTCATCCAACAAATTCGTTATTTCTATTAAGACCAAATTCAAACAAAAACAAAAAGTTACATGTCCAAATCGAACAGAAAAATAAGTTACAGAATCAAATCGAAACGTTTAATACTTACAGGACCAGATTGAAATAAAAAAATAAATTACAAGACTAAGTTCGAACATTTAATAATTATAAAACCAAATCATAACAAAAAAATAAGTTATAAGATCAAATTATCTATTTCTTCTAGGAAAATTTAACATTTTCCTATGGACCGCTTACATCTTCATTTTCCAACAAAAGTGATAAGGTGAAGATGACAGAAGCCAGAAGGGTAAAAATTTAAATGTGTTAAAAAAAAAAAAGGACAGAGAATCATTATGATTTGTACTTGGATTGGAATCCTTATATAGACAGTGAATCTTATCAATTTGAAATTGCAAGGTAGTACGCAGTAGTAAAAAAAATCTATTTCATCTGAGCTTCTTTTTAAACGCAACAACTATTTATCTTATTTAGTTTATGACACGACCAAATGATTTTTTTAATAGTAGATATCTAATTATGTACAAACGCTCCTTCTTAAAGACAACATTAAATACAATTTTTTTCCAAATACTACGCCATATACAAATTTAAGTGCTAAAAATGCTTCATTAATACGCCAATCACACAAATATATAAAGAATGTTGATGAGGCAAGCTGGTTATAATGGATAGTTCACCAGATTTTTTTAATGAAATAAAGTATAATAGATATTTTTTTTTTTGGCAAAAATATAATTTTGATCCGTTAACTTTTACTTAAAGTTTATTTTGGTCCCATAACTTTTTTAAGATTCATTTTAGTCCTTTAACTTTGTTTTTTTGTTCAAAATAATTTTGTCGTTACTCCCGTTAGTAATTTAATGAATTTTTGACAACCCAAATTGTTCTAAATAAATGGTCTAAATTATTGTAAATCAATGGTTCAAAATAAATAGATAACATAACGTAATAATATTAGTTAAAAATCCGTTAAATTGGTAACGAAAGTGACGATAAGGATAATTTTGGACTAAAAACATAAGTTGAGGGACCTAAATAAACTTTAAAAAAGTTATGGGACCAAAGTGAGCATTGAGTAAAAGTCAAGAGAGTTAAATTATGTTTTTGCCTATTTTTTAGTATGTGTGTTTACACTTAAGCGAATCAATAAAATTGAATGGAAGAAATACTCCTTATTTCGAGTTGTTTCTAATGGTCCATATATAATATCAAGAAATATGAACTAAAATGATAATGAGGTGATAATTTACATTCATAAAAACGAAAAATGGAAATGCAAATTAAAAAAAAAAAGTAAAAACCCTAAAATTAAGGCAAAAGTAATAAAGGTGTTGTGTTTAGTAAAAAAGGATGGTGCAAAAGGCAACTGTCAAAGAAACCTTGGAGCCTTTTTTTTATCTACACACCTTGGAGGAGTATTGTGGTCTTGTGGAGACCCAAAAGGCCCAAATATTGAAAAGTTCGATAATTTTTTTCCAAAAAAAATTATTTTTGATTAATCAAAGTTCTACTCCATTTTACCAAAAAAAAAAAAGTTGCTCTCCATTTGTGTTTATGGAATTAGTGATGGCATCGGCAAATGTTGAATGGAGGTGATTCTTCTTCTTCGGCTATCAAAGTTCGAAGCTTTCTCTGCAGCTCTTCGGATCAGGTGTTACACGAAGGTTGCAACTGCTGCGACTCACGTAGTCTCGGCCGCACCAGATGTTTCTTTCCAGAAAGCTCGCAGTCGCACCTGTGAGTGTGAATGTGACGAAGGCATTGCTTCCAAATTCTTCACCAATTCTCTCAAACACATCTTCAACTTCAAGGTATTTCTCTACGCCGTTCTAATTTTGAAAACCCTTTGTTCCTTTTTGGTCAATTACTTCAATTCCATGTTTCAGGACAAGAAAGTGTTCATCTTCCGGCTCCCAGTAAGTTTTCTTCACCATTTTCTGATTACTTTAATGTATTTTTGTTTAGTGCCTATTAGGTGTTTGTACTTTGTTGTGCTTGTTTTGTAAAATTCAGTACCATTCTATGTGACAGAATGAATGCTTACTTTGTTATACAAAATGATATTGTCTTTTAATTTTTTTTTTAAAAAAAATATTATTATAGATTTATTCCAATAATATTAGTAGTGTGTTTGATGCTCTGGCTATCTCTCAGGGTGCATAAAAACAAACATGTTCCTTCTGGGAACACCCTAACCGAGATCCTGGTTTGCCCTCTCTCCAAGCAACCCTTGAGGTTTTCTATCTCAATTTAATCCTTTTTATTTTTTCTTTTTTACTTTTAAAAAATAATTAATTAACTTATTTCCTAACTTGAATCATCTCTTCTTCTGTATAGGTATTGTGAGGAATCGAATTCCCTAATCAGCGATGCTATTGGCGTTTCCTTCCCGGTCGGTTCTAATTCCCGTTTCTTGATTTTCTTTCTGTTTAACTTTCAGTTTTCCTCCTGGGTTTGATGTTGTTTTAGCCCTTTAGTTCACATTCTAGTGTTATAGGGTTCTGCTGTGTTGATGTGCATTTCAAAATTGTTGCTTTGGTGCTGGGTAACTGGCTATTCAACAGACTTTACATCTTTCACTTGCAATTACTTATTTGCAATTGCCCTGTTTCTTTTTATCCTTTGAGAATTTTAAGATTCCTGTTCTGTTGGCATTAGTTTCTGAAATTCTAATGGACACTGTAAATTTCACTCCGGCTTGTGAAGAATTACAAAATGTATGTATAAACTAAAGTGTATACATGTAATATTACTAGGAAATAATACTCCTCTTCTCCCTTCCCCTCCAAATGCATAAACATAGGCAGAATTAAATGAAAAGAATGTGCATTTAGTTTTGGTGATGACTTATGTGCAATATTACTTTCTGTCTGTTAGGTGAAAAATGGGATACCTTGCTTGGTTCCGAGAGACGGGAAGATACTTGAGGAAGAAGATACATCAAAACCTGATAATGATACCAAGTTATCTTAAGTAAATGAAGAGAATCAAGGAAGAAGATCCAACGATGAATAGTAATCTCAGGATTTCTGTTGATGTTTCCCTTTCTATGCGTCTGTTTCTCCATATGATGACCAACTATCTGTGAACCTGTTGTTGGTAGAATGTCAAGTAACAAGTACCTCTTTACACTGATGGAAAGAAATATGATTATTCTTTCTAAGAAACTTTGAACAAATTAATCTCTCAATTTCTTCCCTCCCATAAATAGTTAACTTTTATCTCATAGAATTCTCTTTTAACTTCATGATCCAAAGTTTATTATAAGCGTGTGAAAAAGTAATTCCCAACACAATGCACAATTATAATGAACTAACTACAAGGCAATTCTGGTCACACTAAGAACTTAAGCAGCAACAAGGCAATGCTCAACACATAAACACAGAAGTTGTATTTGCTTAATATGCAGAACTACAAAATCACAGAGAAGGCATCCAGCTGTTGTGACACCAATTCCAAATAATCACAAAGGAGTCACTTGGATTGAATTAGTGGTGACGGATTTAGATACTAGTAAGCATGAGATTATAGGTTCATGTACTAAAAAAATCCAAATAATTTCATTTGAAATGAATAACAACATTAACCTCAACAAGGTGAATAGGAATGCAGCCCTAACAATCTGCGGGTGGTGCATTGGAACTAGACTAATATATATATTTCTCATTTTTGAAAGAAATGACATTTTGTTATGTGTATGTGCAAATATATAAAATAAAAAGTAAAATTTAATTAGCTTAAATAATTATCTTTTTTATTCTAAACGAAATTGTATTATCCATAAAATAAGAAAAATAGTATTTTTTTTTGGTCTGAAGTTAATTTGTTTGGACAAGGAGTAATTGAGTTTTTTTTTTGGTTGATTATTTTTATTTATTTTTTTGTTGAGTTTTTCTTTTAATAACCAATTAAAGGAAAGGGGCTTTAATCAGAGTTCAGACCCAAAAAAATAGGGGCCTGTGGCATATGAAAAAGGTTAAATAAAGGAAAAAGCCCAAAGATACAAATTGGAAAGAAGGTTCCATTTCCGTTTGTGTTGGAGAAGAAAATAGTGACAGTGATGGCATCAGCAATGGTGAATCGAGGTGGCTCTTCCGCCATCAAAGCTCTCTCTGCTGCTCTTCGAATCAGGTCTTACTCCAAAATTGCAACTGGGAGTGACATAGTCTCGGCCGCACCCAATGTTTCTCTCCAGAAAGCTCGCACTTGGGACGAAGGCGTGGAATCTAAATTCTCCACCACTCCTCTTCAAGACATCTTCAAGGTCCATTCCTTCTTTCGATTTCTCTATGCCGTTCTATTTTTCAAAACCCTTTATCCCTTTTTCGGGCAATCACTAATGTCCTCTTCAATTTGATGTTTCAGGACAAGAAAGTTGTCATCTTTGGACTCCCAGTAAGTCAGTTATCTTTACAATTTCTGTTTAGTTTTATGTATTTTTTCCCATGTGTTTTTTGTGCTTGTTCTGTCAAATAAGTACCATTTTACGTGACAGAACAGAATGAATACTTTGTCTAGGAAATGGGATTGTTTCAATTAATTATTTTTAGAAGTTATTACGGATTTATTATTTCAAAAATAGTGTTTTTGATGCTCTGGTTATATCTCAGGGTGCATACACAGGAGTTTGTTCAAATAAACATGTTCCTGCATACAAGGATAATATTGATAAGTTTAAGGCTAAGGGAATCGATTCTGTTATTTGTGTGGCTGTTAATGACCCATATACTATGAATGCATGGGCTGAGAAGCTTCAAGCCAAAGATGCTGTAAGTTATTCCTTTCTTCTTTCCTGAATATTAATAAGGCTTTATGTGCTTTGAGTTGAAGATTTTTCCTCCTTTGCATTTGCTTAGGTGATTAGTATTTTATTTTTTAGCCATGGAAAACTGCTGCATTTGTTTACATATGTTTAATTCCTTTTTTCCTATTTCTTGTATCACAACTGAAGGAATATTCAATCTGTTTGTTAACTCATTTCTAATTGAGTTTGGGATGTCCTTGTGTTGCATTAGCATCTTCTTGTTAGTATAGTGTTGTCATGAGTTTGAAGATAGGGTCAAGGCTATTGGTTTAGCAAAGGGCATGGTTTTTTCTCTTTTAAACAAAAAATAAATAAAAACTTTGCACTGATTTGTTTAAATGAATTATATGAAAGTTATAGTAATTGTTGATGTACAAATAGAATAAAGGGGGTTTATGAGAATTTTTATCTTGGGGAAGTCCATAGTTTTTATTAAATCCATGTGGAGGGTGAGGCATTGAGCTCTTCAGTATACTTATGTTCAGTAATTTAATATGGAGATTTTTATGTTGATTATCTTTGATGAATTAGAAAATTTCTATTGCTGCCTTGTGCTATTCCCATTTCCTTCATTTTTTAGGATTTACTAGTAATGAGTGTTGACTTTTTATTTGAATTTTGACTTCCAGATTGAGTTCTATGGGGACTTTGACGGCAGCTTTCACAAAAGCTTGGAATTAGTTACTGATCTCTCTGGTGCATTGCTTGGAACTCGATCTGAAAGGTATATTGTATACCCTCCTTGAACTAAGATTAGGCTCATTCATATGAAAATTCTTTTGGTTTTGATGTCTGAGAAAACTTCCTCTCTCCAAATAGTTTACAACTGGACGATACACAAAATCGGTGAGATCACAAGTTCACAATTTGAGAAAAAGATAAAAATAAAAATGGACATGAAGTCATGAACCAATGTACAAGTTACCAAACATTGTATTTGTAACATTACAAAGTAAACATATTTAACCATATCAAAGTATTTTTATGCTCATAACAAGAAAATTGTATTCTGTCTTTGATTATAGAATAGATATGAATTCTGAAAAGAGTTGGTGTTGTTTCGGTGTAGATGGTCAGCTTATGTGGTAGATGGAAAGGTTAAGACTCTTAATATTGAAGAAGCTCCATCTGATGTCAAGGTTTCTGGCGCAGAAACCATTTTGGGACAGATTTGAAGCAACTTTCTATTGGTTTATCTGTCTGTATGTAGCAAGTCGTCTTCAATAAAATGTACCTAATGCTTCCAGTAGCTGATGGAATGTTGTGACTCTAAAATATCTTCCGTTGGCATCACTTGATGTTGTGTTTTGGACTTTACGTTACAATAAATGTTTTGTTGATTTCCAATCTCGTTAACCCTCCCTACCTGTCTTGACTCAATTATAGCATTGCTATTTAGTACACCAAAAGCAAAAAGTTTGATACCAAATATTTTGCACTTCTATTGACACTCTTCTGTTTTCCCTGGAAGCAAAGGTTAAGGTTAAGGTTAAGGTTACGGAGGAAGAAGTCTCTATCATTCATTACATTATATTCATGTTTGGTACTCCATCAGTTTTGTATTTACTACTTGTCTCGCATTAGATCATCTTATTTTATTTGCAATTTTCTTCTTCATGAGTTGTTTCTATTTAAGTTTTAAAGGTCTATTTCTCAATAAACTTCCCAATCTCTATTTTTCTAAAGGCTATCTCAAATAACCAGTCGGAAAGTTTAGGTATGTAGGTTTATTTAAGAAAATGACCTTTCAAAATTAACTTATGACACATGACAAATCATACCCCAATAAATGTTTCTGGAGAAGCTTGTCTAAACATACTCTAAACTCTATAATCCTATTATTTTTCTTTTTGGACAAGCTCTATAATCCTATTAGGAAATCTTTTCATGCTTATTTCATGAAAATTTATCCTAAAGTAAGTGTTGGGTTAAAAATAAGTAGAATATATAGATAGCTTCTTTCTTTCTCACTCATGATACCTATCTTCAATCTTTCCTGAACTTCAGTCGTAATATTTTAGAGATAGAAATATTTAGAAAGAGAAAATTAGAGACAATTTTACGAAGAAAAAGTTTAGAAACAAATTTCAGAGACGAAAAACTTTAGAAAGAAAATATAAATAGAATGAATGTTTGGAGATTTAATTTTAGAAAAAAATTTAAAAAAAAAACACTTCAAAGAATTTCTTTTCGAGATGATTATAGAGAAAAATTTAGTCAACAAAATTCAGTTGAAAGGGTAATTTTATCATTTACATCAAATCTTTATTATATATTCCTTTTGGTCCTAATTACAAGGTATATTTTATCGGTCTCTTTCCTAAGGCATGGTATAATTTTCAAAATAAAGTTAGTACAAATTTTTATGTTTACTCTTTGACTATTAATACATTTTATTATAAAATATTAAACACATTTTTTAATAAAAGATAAAATAAATATATTATATAACTACCGAACAAAATTAACATAATTATATATTTTTATTGATATGCTTAATTGAACTATTACTTATAATATCGAGTGGAGGGAGTAATATTATAGTATCATTGATATTTTATCCTTTTTACACCAAAGGGTATCTCCAACCAATAATCAAAATTTAATTAATCCTTTCAAGACAAAAATTACTAAAATAAATTAAATAAAGTCATTTCTATATGCACAATCGGGATTAGAACCCACTGCATGCTTAAATTTGTTTCACCACTAAATAAACTTTGTAGTTAGCACATTTATAAATTTTTTGAATAAAAAAACCTGTTATAAGTAGGTGCTTCAAATTGCTCAAAAGAACATCTTAAATTAACTTCAGTCCATTTGTTTCGAATTATATTCAAGATCAAACAAATGAGAGACAACAACAATGACAACCTTTATCTAAACAACATAGGTTAGATGGTAGAGCTAGTAGGTCATGTGCTAAGGCACGGATTCAAATCTTGTCATACCCAATATCCCCTTCCATGTCTCCGTGAACCAACAAACACAGATATAAATAATAAAACGTATTTAAGTGCATCTTCAAAGATATAGTATAACCTTATAGGTAGTAGTACTTATATACCTATATCACTTATGTTATTTTAACACACTTATTATCAAGGTTAAGGTATGTTGACATCGGATTCTCTGCTAGTCCCTTAAATAATCACCAAGCAAACAAAATTCGAGACTACAACGCGGAGAATCTCTAAATTATTTCATTAAAGCGAATCAGGTAATTGGCATGTCAAGAGAAAGGGAAAAAAAAACGATAAACATGGATAACAATCCTCAATCCACTAAATAACATCTGACAAGTGCATTAGATAAACTTTCCAACGGAAGAAACCTTTGTTGGCTTTATAAATTGATGGCACGTTATTTTAAGTTCCTACGTGTCATGGACCATTGATAACAATGCAGGACGCATACCAACGGGTACATTGGTTATCAAAGTCGTCTCTTGCACTTCTTGGATAATTGAGGCAGCATAGTAATATTGATGACCCCAAGTTAAGTCTTCACAGAATCACGTCCACTCTGAATGAAAAAAAGAAACACATTGAAAGCATTAGTTGCCTTTATCGTTTAACATTAGTGCAGGAGACATTTATCCTTTCAAAAATGCAATTTGACATCCAATTATTTTCTTTTAAAGCAGAAGAAAACGATGAACCAATCAGGGTGGAAATTTTTGTAAGATAGTAATTGATAATTGATTCTATCACTGCAATCCAAATTGCCAGAAACAAACTTATTTCTACCCAATTTTCAAACCAGCTTAAAGCCGCATTCAGTCCAAAGGCAGAGAAATTGCTTGTGTGATTTATTTATTGCTTTTATGTTTTTTTTTTCTTTCGCGGATAGTAAATCATCTTGGAATCATAAACCAAGGTTGCCTAGAAATTTATGGAACAAGTGTAATTAGCAAATATCCGGAGTACTACAAACTAGGGGAATTGATAAATAGGGTAACCTGAACACATGGATGAATTTCCATTCGACCAGTAATCATGCCAGAAACGAGTGAGGGAGCATCTGAACTAACATCATGAAACACATCTTCACTTTCTTTACTAGGTGAATGCCCAATGCCATTCTCTCCGACAGACTTCCTTTCTTCAGGGAAGCCAGAAGTTCCTCCTGTTTGGACAGGGATGAGAGGAGAACTGGACCGTTTTGAGGTAAGATCAAGGCGTTCAATCATCCGTGCAACTCCAGCAATGCCAGCATTCATCTCACGCTGAACACCTTTGCTCAGCTCTTTTACTGAGGCATTGCGAGCAAGTAACTTCTCTTTTAGGCCACGGGTACTTTTCGAAATTGATTCCCTATATCTGTTGCAAGATTTCAGATATATTAGCAGCAAAAGATAATAGTAGCATTCGATAATTCTAGCACTAGCATGTTTACCTCGCTGACGCAGCCGAAAACTTGGATTTGATAGACTCGGGGAAGGAGAGCGTCTCAGAAGTATTTAGTCTCCTCGCACTCTCAGGTGGTGACTGGGTGTAGAGAACTCTGAACATAACCCAAGAAATATTGAACATACGAAAAATCAGTAAGTGAAAACCCAAGGAAAAATTAAAAAAAGAAAATTCCCAATATTATACTTTTAAGTCTTGTGCAACCGGTACCTGGGTCTGTAAGGGACATCGGTCTCAGGGGTAGCATTTCTTTGAACCTCATTAATGATAGGGGAAGAAGCAGATGTTGGAGGTTGAATTTCAACAGAAGATGTTACACCAAAAGTTGGTGAACTACCCCCAGGTGATGAAGTTGTAAGTGTTGTTGGTTGCACCCCAGAAGCATGCATAGAGGAGTTAAAAACAAGAACCTGAGAAGGACCTGCACCAGATGATCTCTGCCTTCCCTGTCTGTGAACAAAACGAGCTCTACTTGCAGCTGCAACTAGGTGCTGCATAACTTGTTCATCAAAATCAGAATCATCTGAGCAAGAATCATCCTGCAACAGAGTATTATGCCTCAGTCATTGAACGGCAGTATGATACTTGTATGAAAGAAAATTAAACAGTAAATATTCACATAACAAAAAGGTACTATAACACTATCAAATCTTAAATATCTAACTCACATGGTCAGCATTGAGCCGTTCAAGGGGAATACGAGAATTGGAGAATGAAGACGAATAAATATTTCTTGATCTTAAGCGCTTTTCAGCCTCCACTGCGTCCAAAAGCTCTTGGCTACAAAAAAGAGAGGTGACTGATGAAAACTGCTAACTATACCCATAAAATACTTGTATCAAGTACTTGATAGCAAGTTGGAAAAGTGAGAGACTTCGGGTGGGGTGGATTTACCTGGAAGGGTCTTTCAAAGCAAGTGATTGCCAACATATTGGGCACTCTTTGCTTCTTTGTGACCTAAAGAAAAATGGGCATAAGTTAGAAGAAGTCAATCAAAATTAACACCATTGTCAATGATTGGCAATGAAAATATAGCTTCTTCTCATAAAACATTAAAGATGATCTATTTATATATATATATCAAGAAATTAGGCTTACCATTCGAGAATGCAATGCAGATGATATTCATGTTTGCAACAGGTAACCTGGAATCCAGAAAAAAAAATACATTAATACTCTGCTCAACATTATGTTTTTTAGGCCCTAATATTTGCAACTTGAAAATTTTCCTATTGATTATCTACAAGGTGCAACTCATCCATGCTTAAAACATAATCAGACATGTCAAAACACATGCATATCTTGCTACTGAAAAAAGTCTAACCCCCAAAGTAATCCTCATCCACATAGGAAATGATGAAAAAGTACAAAATGGTTAAAGAATAAAAGCAAGCAACAAAATATGCTTCCATAAGTATGCACATAACTAGAAGTTAGCACAGAATAGTATGAGTTAATTTCCAGTTGCTTCAGTGTGCAAAAGTTAATTCCTTATTATGCTTGAATAAACACCACAGCATGGCAAAAATTCTGAAGAATTGCATCACAGCAGACACTGTTGCTGACAAAAGTAGATCCACACAAGTATCAAAACATGAAAATGAAAAATAAAAAACGTGAATCTCTAAGCAAATTTAACGAAAATAATAGAACCCCAAACCGTACGGATAAACAACATTAAAAATTCCTAAAATTCACATCAATGTCTCAAGCCTTGACCTAAAGATTATGAAGCCATCGGAAACACACACACACTTCCCGTCTAACACCGCAACAAAAATGAAAGCCCCAACAGTGGGAACGCGATCACTAGTTGGAGTTCGTAACTTGATGAGAAAGCGAAATGCACAAAGCAAAAGAGAAAGTAGTGGATCACATATTACAGTGGATGGGTCCTGGATGCTGAAGGGCTCAAGACAAATACTGCAGGAGTCGTCGGAAGAGTCATCGAAAGCTGAAGAAGAGGATGGAGCTGAAATGAGAGGAGTGAGTGAGAGAGATGGAGGAGGGGAAGACGAAGAAGATGAAAAGGAGGAGGTGAAATTAGCCATGGTTAGGTGAGCAGTGGTGAGTGATGGAGAAGAGTGTTAGGTGAAGGAGGAGGAGGAGAAGAATAAGAAGAAGAAAGGAACCCTAGAAATGGAGAGAGAGTGAGCGTAAAAGGTCAGAGAAAGGAAAAGAATTTGGGGGAAAAGGAGAAAGAGGAAAGGAAGGAGAAAACGCAGGGATAAACCGAATCAGACGGTTTGATGAAATCAACGCGTGACCTTCTCTCGGTATCTGATACTCCAAATCATTAACAATATTATTATTACTTTATGGGTTATGCTTCGGTAATTGTCAAAATGCAATAAATACGTAATTTTAAATAATTAGAATTATTATAAAAAGTATTTATTAAATGGTTTTTAAATTTCGAAACATTAAATTATAGTACTATTTTTAATAAAATATTACTACTTTTATAATTTTAACTAATGTCCTTAGAGCTATTTAATATTTTCCTTACTTTATTAGTAGTACATTTATTATACTGCTACTCTCACCCATTTTAGATTGTGTTTGACACAATTAACTTATTATAATTTAGTACTACCTTTGATCTTGGTTGTAACCAAAAAAACATAATTTGCACATATTAAGAAAGTTGATTACTTGTGCTTAATTCTCTTGATTTCATTCAAAAATATAAGTTTTAATTATAAATAAAGTATTCTCTCCCATTTGGATAGGTCAAATGACATTGAATATGAGAAAAGTGCTTGAAATTAGCATTAAATAGGGAGAGAGAGGTTAATATTTGCTTATATTCTAGACCAAAAGTTTAAAATTTGTTTGGCTTATAACTAGGACCGGAGGTAGTAGTATTTTTGGAGCTTATAAATTATAGTAGTAATTTATTTATAAGCTTATAGCTTATAGATAAGTAGATGTGTTTGGTGACAACAAGATTATACTCCATCCATTCGGAAATATTAGTCATTTTAATAAAAAAAATTATTCGAAAATATTTGTCACATTTACATTACTAATGTTATATTTACTATAACTTTTTTTCATTTTTATTACTTTTATAGCCGATAACCATTGAGTAAACCTCAAAGTCAATGATTAATTTAGTTTATCTATGCATGTTTTGTTAGATTCCATAGAAATTAATTGTTCTTTTTAATCCATGTGAAATCTTCTAAAGTGACAAATATTTCTAAACGGTGGGAGTAGTTTTTATAAGCTATAAGCTAACTTTCATAAGCTAGCTAATGAAAAACTAATTCAAGTAACTTTATAGCTTATAAAAGTTAGCTTTCAATATGTCTTAAACAAAATTTAATGAGTTAATTATTACTATTTTTAAATTTTTAATTGAAAAAAATACTTAATACCCATTTATTAATTACTGGTATTCTTACTAGTACTTTGCTCATATTAATTTTATTTTTAAAAAATAGTTTACAAAATATGTGGGTGTGTTCTTTAGTTGTGTACTGTTTTTGAGTATTGATGGTACTTTTAATTAATATAATTCTAACTTATTCAATTTTTAATTATTGCACCACCGAATAATGTTTTGAATAACCTAAACTATATTTAACTTATTCAAATTTCCACCAAAACTTTTCTAGTGAAAATTCTTGAAGGGGATTGCAAATTGAAAAGACTTCCCAAGTGTTATTTGGATCAACTTTAGAATATTCCTATATAATGGTTAAACTTTAAACTATCAATTATACACCTTTAATTGAAATTGACTTGAATTTTTAATTTTCTCCTTTTTCTTCCCCAAATGTGCTGCACGTTTTTTCTTTTTCATGGTAAGTAGGAACAATAAAGTTTATAGAAGTGTATATGTTGTGGCCAATAGTCCTTTAAGTGTCTTTGAGAAATTAGGTTTAATTAATTTGAGTAGTTGAAAGGGTAGTTGTGACTCTATATATGTTGAAGTGATGAGAGAGAAGTAATTAGGATAGAATAGTTAATCATAAACAGGGGTAGGAATGGAAAAAGAAAATTAATTACATCTTGAAATGTTGAAAATAATAATTGTTTTGGAATAAAACTTATATTCTAAAATGACAATAGATATGGAATGAAGGGAGTAACTATAACTTTTTAATCAAATATTTAAATTTAATATAAAATTTTCTCCATAACTCAAAAATGATATTGATAAATATGGTAAAAATAGTGTTAATTAATGAATCGGTTCCTTGCCAATTATACTACTTGAAGTTTATACTTGTCTCTTGTCCTCGGATTATTCTTTTCCTCCAACATTCCAAAATTCTTTTGAACATAAGAATAACGGAAACTTTCGTACACGAAACGCCACTTTAATTGAACAATCATTTTGAATTTAGAATTGACGTACCAGAACTTTCTACTTAGAGCAACTTCAATACAATTAGTTTCCATAGTTGTTTATGGGGAGTAATTCTTCTTAATCAACTAGCATTATTAGAGAGGTATAATACTATAATGTGGTGGTTACTTAAGGAGAGAGAAGAGAGGTGTTTGCTGAAGCAATTGTTGAGCAGAGTTATTTGAACTCTTCTATGGGTTTAAAATTAGTTTTTAGAACAGGGGAATGGTGGGTGGGAATGAGAGAAGAAGAGAAAAAGGACAGAAAAATGAAACACCACAAGAATTTCTAGAAATTAAAAGAAAAATAAAAATTGCAAAAATATATATATATACAAAAAAAAGACGAGGATCTAAACAAAAGTTACAGAAAATAAATAGAAAAAAAAGAAAATACAAGATAGAATGAGAGGGAACGAGAGGGAAACCAAGGAAAAAAGTGAAGAGGCACAATGGTGGGAATAGGAGGTACAACGACGGGAGAGGAGATCGGCGATGATTCAGAGAGAGGAGTGACGCCTACTAGGCTTTGTGACATTTTAGAGGAGTGTGTGTGAGAAGAGGGAGAGGGGGCGGCGGTTTTGGAAGCAAGGAGAGGGAGCGATGATGGCGTTTGGAGGGAGTGGCGGCGACGAGGCATTCTTGAAGAAAGGAGAGTGAAGAGTATGCTTATGCTCTCGTAGGGTTTTGAGAGTGAAGAGAACGGGTTTATGAGAAGTTTTGTGATAAATTTAAATGTGTGATTGAGATTAAATGTAAATTTAAATGGATGGTGAAGATTTCATCAAGAGATGAATGATCCAGATTCATTATCATATTAAATTGGATGACCCTGATTCACATTAATTTTTTAAGAAAGAAACAAAATTACAAGACATGCAAAGTATCCCTGATTCACATTAATTAAAAAAAAATAGAGCGCTCAACGATAACAAAAGGGAAAAAAACCAAAAAAGAAAATGAATCATACTCTATACAAAGGCTAGAAGAAAAAAGATTTTGTACAGAACGGTAAAGTAAAGTTGTTCGAGCTTGTGTTTGGCACATGGATAACATCATAAATGCATGTATCATATTGCATAATGTGATTGTTGAGGATGAACGTAGTTCCTATGTTAATTATAATTTCTCGTATGATCAACTAAGTATTAACATGTCAACAACCGAAATAATAAACAGTTTGCATCATACCTACAAAGACGATCCGATATGCGTTAACAACCAACTCATCACAACTTCAAGCGAATTTAATGGAGTATATTTGGGAATGTTTTGGACACCTTAACAATGATGATTGATTGTTAATTTTTCAAATTTAGATTATGTATAATTTCTTGTGTGATTGTGTTAATTTCATTGTAATGCCATCTATGTTTCTATGTTAATTTATCTTACTTTTATTTTAATTTAACTCAATCTAACTGTTGATCTTTTATAAAATTATTTTAATGTTTTTATTAATATTCTAAAATTAAAATAAATTTAAATTCAAGTTAAGCAAAATTAAAATCAAATATTACTAACTTATAATTGAAATAGTAAATATGAAGTAGTTAATTTGTGAGGTCCGTACAAGATTCATGTATAAAGTTACTTGTGGAAGTATTTGGATTAAGTAATTGAGTTACTTAAATTAAATTAGTGATATATAAATGTGAGACAAAAAAATAATAAAATATTAGTACTAAACAACTATACTTAACTCTCCATTAGAGTTTTAGCTAAATGTCAAATTAAATAATAAAATTTTCAAACTACTGTATAATAATATTTTTGTTTGCCAAATTAAAAGAAAGTTATCAGCTATTATTTAGAATAAATGTAGAGTAATTGTGTCTTAACAAAAAGGATAAACATACAAAGAGGAAGGCCTTGTGTGTAAGTGTATCATGTATATATGTCACAAAGAATAGATATTGGCTTTCAATACATGCACACGGCGAGGAATTGGGCCATGTTATTCAAATTCAATTACATTCACGAATTTGGATTTGTGTTAACAACAACACTGATGCTGTGATTAATTAAGAAGCAGAAATTTTAGGAGATTGAATGAAAAATTGGTCCTCTGGAATCTGGATTTTGTTGTTTCTGCGTAAATGATCATTCGTTTTGTTGTTCTCCAATGTCAACAATCATCTTCCCACTTCAAATTTGGATTTCGGTGTAGAGTAGTCAGTAGTGAATTTTATTGAGGGCTAATAATACATCTTTATCTCTGTTCCTAGAATTACAAATTAGTATTCGCTTCAAATCTATTTTTTTTTTGGTAAAATTAGACCTTCGAGTTCTTTTATACTATATTACTTCCTCTAAATCACTTCTCACCGAATTAATAAAATTTTAAAAAAGAAATGACAATTAATTCATTAAATTTGTTTAAAAAAATAAGTTTTATCAAGTATGTCTTCAACTTAAATATATTAGTAAATGCTTTTGAAATTAATATCTCTTTCTCTTTCTTATTTCGCTCTCTTTCTCACATCATTATTAATTAAATCTTTGAAAATTATAGAATGAATAAAAAAGAAAAACTCAATTAATGAGTTAGTTAGTGACTTATATTTAGGATCAATTTTTTTTTAAAATGTGACTTATATATAAGTCCAGGAGGGAGTATTACATTATGTTGGCTAGTGTCACTCGTGTAATTTAGTTGAACACATAAAAATATGCGTATAGAAGTACTTGAGTTTAATCTCCGGTTATTATATTTTTTTTTTTAAAAAAAAAAACATTACATTCACTGAAACTCTAGGTTGACTGGTTAAAATAATTTAAGTTTTGAAAGGTGGAAATGAAGGGTGAGAGTAGGAAAGGGGAGAAGTTGTAATTGAGCCTTAAATTAATAGACACCAAAAAAGCATGGTCTCCCGTCCCGAAGAGTACAGAGTTGCAGGTGTTGACCATCCCTCACCTCACTATGCATGAACCAACCAACCAGCCACTAGAGAGAAGAGAAAGGTCAGAAGTCAGAACAAACCAAACCCAATTTGCCCTTTGCATTACTATTATTCCAATTTCCAGCTTAGCTTAGCTTACTTCCAAAATTCCCAAAGCTGTAATTATAGACTGTAGACAATAGAAACACAAAAACCTGTTATTTTCAATCTCCACTCACTCTAACCCACATCAACATCACATGTACTCCCTCTGACTCATACCAGTCATCAATAATCAATTTCAATTATTGACTTGAAAAATCACCCCAAATAAAAATCTAGCACCCCCCACGCACACCTCCAAAAACAAAATATAGCACGAGACATTGTACAACTACTTGTCACGTGAATAAACACCACCCAGGTCTTGTCTCTTTTTCCTCCAATTTTATACTAATATTTTTCTCACGGCTCCCTGTCGATGGAATGGTTCTTCACGGTTGTCGTTTTGGCATTGATTTCGAGGCACAGAAGAAGCTGCTGTTACAATTGCAATTGCAATTAGCGGTGCAAAATGAGCAGACCTTAATTATTGTTCGTTGTACACTAACTTCTAAATGACCCACTCTTCTCTACTCTACGCTCCAAGATCCTTATCAAACAAATGTACGATCGACTATATAACATATATAAATTCAGGCTCCTTCTTTCATTAGTAACCGTTCATTAGTAACCCCATAAAAAAAAATGTAATAAAGCGTTTATCATTAAAACTTGAATATTTTCACTTTTACTACACCTAATTCATGGTTTAAAATTGTGGTTCACAATTGTAATTGCAGGTGTAATTTTGTCATTGCAGTCGTGTTAGCAATCACATCCTATCGCAATTGTAGCGTGTTATTAAATCATTGAAAAAATTACAACAAAATTATATTAAAATGCATTTTGACGGTAACGAAATATAATTTTGACATTAATACAATTACAACAATTTCACAAGCAAGAGAAAGTCAGTAATAAAGGATATTGAGTGAGTGTTTAACATCATGACCTTGTGTATGTGAGAAATAGAAGAGAAGTTTTAATATGAAACTAATTTAGATGATTCATTACTTATTAAGAGTCTTATAATTATATCAAAGCATAAATTGTATTTTGTGCAAAAATAAAAATAAATTCACATCGCAACCGTCACAGTGCGCGTAGCAGTAATCATATTAACTACAACCACAGCTACAATAGCTACTGCAAGCAACCGCAATTTAAAATTTTCATTATACTTGAAAAGCTCCAAATATTTTGTTTTAGTTTTCTACGTTTACCTTCTGCATACATCATCAATTCCATTACTGAGAGATATATGAGCGAAGATGCTGTTAAAAAATAATAATAAAAAATCTTGAGTTTTGATAGAATAACAAAAATTCTCTTGTAAGATTTTTCAGTTAAAATCTACGCGGTAAGGTGTGACAAACGTGTCATCATCCTTGCTCTATATATATGTCCATTCTAGCGCCTCCTTCCCTAGGAAAAACCGTTTTCTTCTCTTCACCTCTTGGGTTTTTTCTCACCAACCCTCCATTTCTCTCTCTATCTCCCTCGCAATAATCGTTAATTTCTTCCACATTGTGAATTATTGATCCTCCAAGGTCACAAAACACATAAATCTTGTCAATTATTTTGTTCATTCATTGTTCTCCTGTTTTTAACACCTACAAATTCAGCTCATTTCACACAAATTCAGATAAACAAAGCATCATGATCTCTTCAGTGAAGTACACAGCATCTTCTCTCACTTGCTCTGCTTTCTCAAGCAGAAAGCTTCCAGTTCCAAGGTTTCAACTTTCTCCATTACCCACCAATCAAAATGCAGAACAAAACATGGGTCACTCTCTGTTGAGTCCCAAGAAGCCTCTCTACCTTTCTTCCACTGAGAATTTGGCACTTCCAGCAAAACCCAGAAGAGGGAATTTGACAGAATGCCAGGCCTATGAAGCAGATAGGTCACGGCCATTAGATGTTAACATTGATCTTCCTGGTGGTAAAGAGGCAGCTCAGAAGCTCAAGATTGGGTTGTATTTTGCTACTTGGTGGGTTTTGAATGTGGTTTTCAATATTTACAACAAGAAGGTTTTGAATGCTTTTCCTTATCCCTGGCTCACTTCCACTCTGTCCCTTGCTGCTGGTTCTCTCATGATGTTAATCTCTTGGGCCACTAGGGTTGCTGATGCCCCCAAAGTTAATTTGGACTTCTGGAAAGCCCTATTTCCGGTAGGAAAAACTTGTTTATTTTTTAATCTTCTCTATTTTTCACATGATACTGGAGTAATTTTTGCATGAGAAAAATGTACTAATGAAATTTATAGCTATATATGCGCTACTTTAATATTATCTTGTACATTTGGTTCTGTATTTAGATACTCTATATTTGTGATTCATAGTATTGAAAAGTTAATTTGAAGAAACATAGATAAGAAAAGTAACATATAGAGTTTAATTTATGAGTAGTGTAGTGTTGGGGTACGAGTACTTGACGGATAAAAAAAAAAAAGAATTAGTGTGTGCTTGGTTTTTACTTTCTAATATATATCAATCGTGGATTCAAAATATGAAAGTTATTATAAAGTTGTGTTGAAATGGATCCACATTTATCTACGTGAAATCAAACACAGTTAACTTCAGCATTCAAAATGGTCAAACTGTGTTAATGATATTGAAGTAAGGAAGCTTTTCATTAAGTATTACTCTCTCAAGAAATTTGAAATGTGGGATGTGTAGGTTGCTGTGGCACACACAATTGGGCATGTTGCTGCAACTGTGAGCATGTCCAAAGTTGCAGTGTCATTCACTCACATCATCAAGAGTGGAGAACCAGCTTTCAGTGTCCTAGTCTCAAGGTTCTTGCTTGGAGAAGCATTCCCTATGCCAGTTTACCTCTCACTTTTACCAATTATTGGTGGTTGTGCACTTGCTGCTGTCACTGAACTCAATTTCAATATGATTGGTAAGACTATACACTCAAAAACTAAATTTGACATTTTTCTCACACTCTAGCCAGTTATATAGGATGCAAAATTTATAACTCGCCAATGTTTCAGGCTTTATGGGGGCGATGATATCAAACTTGGCATTTGTGTTCCGGAATATATTCTCAAAGAAGGGGATGAAGGGAATGTCTGTTAGCGGAATGAATTACTATGCTTGTCTTTCTATAATGTCTCTTGCAATTCTCACACCTTTTGCCATTGCTGTGGAAGGCCCTAAGATGTGGGCTGCTGGCTGGCAAACAGCTTTGTCTCAGATTGGTCCCAACTTTGTATGGTAAGCTCATCAGTTTCCGAGAAATAATCACTTATTTTAGTGAAAAAGAATGTTAGTTTATACTTTCAGAAGTAATTAGGTTCTGTTTATTTGGAGAAGTATCTTTTAGCTGCTTCTTATTTTTATGATAGTCACTAAAAAATTAATGACATTTAATCACAACTCAAAGAATTACTTTTTTTTTTTAAAAAAAAAAGTTTAAACAAACATGCATATATTGTTATAATTGAATTTCTTCACTGAATGTGTAAGTAACAGATCTTTTTGGATTTTGATGTTTACAGGTGGGTAGCTGCCCAGAGTGTTTTCTACCACTTGTATAACCAAGTCTCTTACATGTCCCTTGATCAGATTTCTCCTTTAACATTTAGCATAGGGAACACAATGAAGAGAATTTCTGTAATAGTTTCTTCTATCCTTATCTTCCACACGCCAGTTCAGCCCATCAATGCTCTTGGGGCTGCCATTGCAGTTCTTGGCACCTTCCTCTATTCTCAGGTCCATTCTTGTCTCCTTCTAAATTAATTTTGTTTCTTTTTATCTTGAGAATCTCAAAGGCCATGATTCTTACACTACTTGCATGACTGATGATTGGTTTTTGTGACAATTTGTTGTTGTTTTTGTAAGCAGGCTAAACAGTAAGGAGATAGTTTTGAAGCTGTTATGTAACACAAGGGATGAATGAGTCATGGCTTGATCGAGCTTAAAGTGTCACTGATTAGGACTATGGAATTAGCTTTGTTTGTTGTTTTGTCAATAGGAAGGAATTGAAGATGCATGCTATGTTTGAGGCCATAGTAATATATAGCATTTGTAATAACGTTTTGATCTGTGTAAATGAGCTTTAGAAGAAGAATGGATTGCACCAAATAAAAACAATATGTTTGAGTAGCTGTATGAGGCTGAAAGTATATGATGGATTTCTTTAAAAAAGCACCAAATAAATACTGTCCTTTTGACAATAAACGGTTTTACATGTTCCAGTGATTTATGAATCTAAAGAAACTACAGAAACTATGAGTGCAACATAAATGCTACAATATGAACTACCCTATTTTATAGACAACTTGAAATAACTCTCGACCTTCTTTTGCCTTGTGCCACGTCACCTAACAATGGTTTTCCGTGCAACAATTAACAACTTACCATGTCATCAACTCTTAGTTGACACTTGTGCTACTGGTGCATGTCGACTTCCAACTTGGAGACGTTGGATTTGTAGTCAACAGTTGCCCCCATACCATACTAAGCTATGGGGCACCTGATCTAGGCCCAGAGTAGTTGCATTTCACACCATTCTCTTAAAAAACCCTAACAACCATGGTAGTTAAAGTCTAGACTTTAGTAGTAAAGTTTTAAGACTTTATGACTTTACCCCTTTTGCGATTTAGACTTCATGTAAAGTCTTAAATGAGATAAAGACGATGAAATCTAAGACTTTAGTCTTAAAGTTGCATAGTCTTAAAAAAAGAAAACTAATTTGTGCCGGATTTGGGCATGTTTAACCCAATTTGAACCAATTTAACCCGATTTAAACTGATTTGGCCCATGTGAATCACTAAAAAAATCCTAATTTTCTTAAGCACCATTATTCGTTTCCTTCTTCGACCCATTCTTCATTCTTCTCCCTGGCCTTCCTCACTGAGTCACTGTTTCTTCCCTAATCCTTGCTGTTGTCTCCTATGTTTGGCCGCGATCTCCATCTCCCAGCCGCGATCTTCTTCTCCCATCCTCGGCGCTCGCTGCTTTTCCCTTTCTCCGTTAAGAACTTGTTTTACATTAATTTATGTTTAAGACTTTAAGTTGTTAACTTGTGTCTTATTATGAGTTTAAGACATATAACATATTTGTAGTGATTGAAATTTATGCTATTTTTTGCCATTTATACTATTGTATACTCATATATACGAATTTATATATATATATATATATATATATATATATAAATAGAAAAATCTGGTAAAGACTCGACTTTACTACTTTAGATTTTACGACTTTAAGTACTCTTTTCGATAGAAGGTAAACTTTCGACTTTAATTACCTCGCTAACAACATAATAAGGAGTTTGTCCAAGCTAAAGGACGGGATCCATTAAGTACATTGGAGTTCCCAAACTATAGCTCAAAAGACATTGTCAAGCCACTCTTAAGGACTGAGTTGTTTTATGAGGATCGAGTTTCTCATTCCAGCCATGTAGGAAAGGAAAGCCAACTCCAACTACCAATAGCCAAACTTCCACCGCATGCTTAATTCCTTGAGATGTGAAAGCCTAATTAATTAGAACTTGAAATTGTCAAATTAATGCAATTAGAAGATGATTTCTTGACATAAAACCTAACTTACAAAATTAATCAGTGCATTTATTGAGATAAGCAGTCCCGATTTAAGCACAATTATCATTACTTAGGTACATGACTCATAGGGATACTCTTTTAAAATTTCTACTAACTTAAGTGTTTGAGTGCCTTTCATAGGGATTCTCCCACTTTAAGAAGCAACCTTCTCCCAACTAATTAAATTCATCCCTCACAGATCAAATTTAAAGTTGCAAAACAAAAACCATATTAATTTTTCATGCTAACAAGATTATTTATAATATAATAACTCTAATAAGAGACAAATATTCACTAAATTAAAGGCTAGAAATGTCCAACACACCCTCAAATTATTAGTAAAGGCTAGAAATGTCAACACATGCTCAAATTAGTTGAAATTTGAAGCAACACATCCTCAAGATTATTATTAACAGGTTCATGATATACAATGTCCTTAAGGCAATAGTTAAGTTATTAGAAATAGAAAAACAATCATAAATGCATATTGTTTCGTCTTTTCAGAAATACAAAAAATTATATATTCCAATATCTTTTTACTACATTTGACACCTTCAATAGTGTCTTTAGAATACTAAATATCATTTGCCTTATTAATATCAAAAGGCCAATGATTCTAGTCAGTGTCATGTGTCAACTCCACTTGATGCGCTTGTTTTTTTGGATGGTAATAAATTGCCACAATTATTTTAGTTATGTTGTTTTCATATATCTAATTTTAGCTAACAGTAGCACACTACTCTTGTTTATATATATGTATGTTACTGATAGTAGTCCCTCATCACACTGTCAAAAATACACAGAGACACACACACACCAAACAAACATGGAACTTATTCCACTCCTAAAGCACCATGCCCTCTTTCTCTTTTGCTTCTCAATTTTCTTTGGATCGTATGATTTTGTATCTGTCATACAGAATTCTGATCCGTTTCCAAGCAATTTCCTTTTTGGAACTGCATCTTCTTCCTATCAGGTTCTGTTTTCTATAGCTAATTAAGTTTTTGTTTTGTTTTTTGAGTTGTGTTGAGTGGCTATTATTATATTGGCAAATGAAATGATGAATTTGCAGTTTGAAGGAGCTTATTTGGCTGATGGTAAGGGTCTAAGTAACTGGGATGTTTTCACTCATAAGCCAGGTTCAATTCGGATTATATATTCCTACTACTCATCATCAATCTATGAGTTGTACTTCACAGTGTGTAGTTTAATTTCACTATTTCTGTTTCAGGCACTATAATGGATGGAACAAACGGTGACATTGCTGTTGATCATTACCATCGTTATCAGGTACAACTATCATATCACACTTTTTTATTTTACATCTCTTATTAATTATTATATATTCTCTTTTTTCCTTTTTAACTATTTTTTAAGATTAATTCACACCTATTTAATATCTTTGATTGTATAAAAATCATTATCTAATCTTTTAATTATTATCTTATTAGAATTTTCAATCCTTAATTATTATTCTTATGATAGATGATAGATGTGAAAATCAATAAATAAATATGGAGATAGAAAAGGAATAATAAATACTTTTTTAAAATTTTTAAAGTGACAAATAAAAAGAAATAAAAACTTTTTAAAATTGTGATAGATAAAAACAAATAAAAGGAGAATAATTAATCAATAATATGTATTGGTTTCTAGACAAATAGTAATAGCTTATTTACCATTTTACTCTTATATATCAAACTCTATTATTTACATTATTTAAAATTAAACTCAACTATTCTCAAGATAAAATTAAAAAAATATAATAAATACTTCTTTGTTTTTGTAATAGGTGATTGTAGAGGAACTATATGTTTTTTAAATTTTTTTTTCTCAAATTATCTTTCACTACTTTTTTGTTGTTTTCAAAAAAGAAAAAGATCGTTATCATATGCTTTCACTTAAGTCGGGCCCCTGTCTCTGCAAGAAATGATTTGAGAGGAAAAACAACAAGGCCATGCTTGTTTGTTAGTGCTTTTTGAAGATATTATGTGATCAATATCATAAAAAGAAAAGTACGGGGTTGGACACAAACCATGACCATTAAAAATATTTTTTCAATTCAATGTTAAAAGAATTTACCAAAAAAAAAAAGCTATTAAGAGAATATATTATCATCTTTTTTTCAAAATATGTTAGTAGTATTATTACTGATAAAAAAAATTAGTACTAGTAGTTAATTGCATGATTAACCTTGCACTTCAAATTCAATGATGGAAATTATTTATTTTTGTTGTAATAAAAATTGAAAACAGGAAGATGTGGATCTTATGGAATACATTGGAGTCAACAGCTATCGGTTCTCATTATCATGGGCCAGAATTCTGCCAAGCAAGCTTCAATTTTCTGAAAAAAATTAACATTTTATATTTATATTTATTTACTCTATCAATATATCTAACTCTTGCTTCTAAGTTTAATTTAATCCAGAGGGTAGATTTGGCAAAGTGAACAGAGCTGGCATTGATTACTATAACCGATTAATTGATGCACTTTTCTTTAGAGGTCCCTTTAAGGCCTTAATTAATCCTTACCTGTTCTATGCATTATCCTCAAATAATTGTGGAAATTTCCTTAAATTCTGTAAACTTTTTCCATTTCTTGTTAATTTCAGGAATAGAACCCTTTGTGACAATAACACACTTTGACATTCCTCAGGAACTTGAGGACAGATATCAAGGTTGGCTCAGTCCTAAAATTCAGTAAGTACATTCAATCAACATATCACCAACATCGTGTGTAATTCAAAGTTAGAAATTGTTACTTCTGTGTTGAACGTGATTTAAATTTATGTTTGAACAAATCAGTATAAATGTTTATACATTATCTGAAAGTGTGTCATATTTGTCCAATTGATAAACAAACATGCACGTAAAATAAGAGCCGGGTCAGGGCTAATTTAGTAATTTTATAATCATATTTGTTCAATTTTTTTTTTTTTTTTTTTTTTTTTTTTTGCAGGGAGGATTTCAGGTATTATGCAGATATATGCTTCAAGAATTTTGGAGACAGAGTAAAATATTGGGTGACATTTAATGAACCAAACGTTGCAATCATTAGAGGGTATAGAACAGGGATGTGGCCACCATCACGTTGCTCTGCCTCATTTGGGAACTGTAGCTATGGTGGAAATTCTGAGACTGAGCCTTTCATTGCAGCTCATAACCTTATTTTATCACATGCTGCTGCTGTTCATCTCTACAGAACCAAATATCAGGTAATTACTTCATGACTTGAGTTCTGCTATTGAAAAAATGTTATAAGAGTATTTTAATAAAATATACCTAAAGTATAACACAACATACTCCTTATGAGGTAACAAATAAATTTAACTTGGTTTATAATTGTTCCTATACCAGAAAAATCAGGGAGGACAAATTGGAATTGTTATGAATGCTGTTTGGTTTGAACCCTTCAGCAACTCCTCTGAAGACAAGTTTGCTACTGAACGAGCTCAATCATTTTATATGAACTGGTAAAGCCTTCATATATATTAATTTAATTTAATTTGATCAATTTTCTTATCAGAAAAAAATAATAAAATGGATCAAGGACCCTAAAAATTTCCTAAGCTCGTCCTGTAACGCCAACACAGCTGGCAAGGACAAAGTTCAATTCCTAGTGTCGCTAATTTCCTTGTAAACCAAAACAGAAAATTTCCTAAGCTCGTTACTGAGTGTATGGGGAAATGCAGGTTTCTGGACCCAATTATACTAGGGAAATATCCTGCAGAAATGGAAGAAATATTAAGAGAAAACCTTCCAGCATTTTCAAGATATGATGATATGGAAAACCTAAAGAGTGGATTAGATTTCATTGGAGTGAATCACTATACCAGTGCCTATGTAAAAGACTGCATCTTCTCTGCTTGTGAAACAGGACGTGGCTCTTCAAAAACTGAAGGTTCTGCTTTTATTTCACCACAAATGAATGGCCTCACGCTTGGAGAACCGGTATTTTTAATCCTTAATTTTAATGATGCTGATACTAGAATTTAGTTTAAAAGCACATGTTGAATTTGGCAAAGCACAGTAAGTATTAATTAATTGTGGGAAGTGAATGCATGTAGAGTGAAGTTGAGTGGTTGTATGTGCATCCACAAGGAATGGAGAAGATGGTAACTTACATAAAGCAGAGGTACAACAATACACCAATATTCATTACTGAAAATGGTAAGTGGGAAATGGGAATATCTCATGATCCAATTTACTCCTATAAATAATTCCTTTATTATGATTTATGAGGTTTTAATAAATATAGGATTTGGAACGAGGGAGAATTCCAATATAATCAATGATGTCAAAAGAGTGAACTACTTGAGTGCTTACTTGGATTCCTTAGCAACAGCAATGAGGTATTCATTTCCATTTCCATCAAATTACTACTACTGGATTTTAGATAAACAAAAAGTAAGAGATTATTAATTAATTGTGAGAGAAAATAATATGAAAATTTGATTTGTATGGAATAATTACAGGAAAGGGGCAGATGTGAGAGGGTATTTTTTGTGGTCACTGCTAGATAACTTTGAGTGGACATGTGGATACACAGAAAGGTTTGGGGTTCATCATGTTCACTTTGCCTCTCTCAATAGAACTCGAAGACTTTCTGCATTTTGGTACAAAAACTTCATTGCTCTTCATCATAATAATAAGAATAAGCCTCTCTCGCAGGAATAATTCCAAACAGTGCCTCCTTTCAACTTCAACCAAGATATAGATAAATAATGTATGTTATGTAATATGTAAATAAATGTAAAATAGCATGTATTCTTCTTAATAATACTATTCGTGATAAAGTTTCAACAAGAGCAGAACCCATTTTAACAAGACCAGGCCCAATTTGGGTCAAGTAATAATATTTTCAATGTGTATTAGTATTTCTTTTTTGTTGCAATATAAATTCAGTTTTTTTTATTCATGCATCAGAACAAAAGTCTAGTTATAAATCAATAATAATATTATAATTGAAAGAAAAAGTTAGCTTAGACTTAGAATTAAAAAAATAAATAAAAAATCTCTATCTGTTTTCTCTTCTGAATATATTATATATACGTGCCTGCAATATTATACAGAGATCAGAGTTATACTAGTATCTAGTTAGAATTCCAATTCAATGGCGATGTATGCAATATTGTTGAAAGTTCTTTTGGTAGAGATAACATTGATGCTTTTGCTCGAGGCATGTCTCTCGAAAGGGTTGTACCAATCTCCTTTTCCTAACAACTTTCTCTTTGGTACTTCTTCTTCTTCTTATCAGGTGATTATATTTGCTCTTATATCATCATCTCATCAGCTCTTTAGGATCAAATTCATGTTTTCTTAAACTTACTTCGGGGCTTAATAGGAGTGTATAAACAATAATCATATTCTATTACCCATTAATTTGATTTACGGTTCCTTAATCATTTAATTAAATCAGTATGAAGGAGCTTACATGAGTGATGGGAAAGGACTGAGCAACTTGGATGTCTTCACTCATGAAACACCAGGTAATAAACAACCAAAAGAATTTATTGATAAATGAAAAATATTACTCCTTTCGAGCGATTAGATATATGTCACTTCATCTTTTGGCTTTTTAGGTGAATTCATAAGTTTATGAAACTTGCATTTTCTCAAATCAAAGGTAATATTGAAATGATCGCAGGTAGAATTATTGATGGAAGTAATGGGGATATTGCGGTTGACCAATATCATCGCTATCTGGTAATCAATTTAAAACTCCAAATATTCGGCTCATTTGTACACTTTGTGCTAAAAAATAAAATAGTTAAGCAATCTCGAAATTAGATAAACTTGATTTAGCAACTTTCTCTGCTTTCTTATTTTTTTTATTTTTAACTAAAACCTTTATTATTTTGAAGCAAGGAGATCGTGTGAATAAATATGTGTTCTGTTCTGTACTGATTTTTTTTTTTAGAAAAAAACCTTTTTCCTTAAAAATTATTTTTTTAAACATCAAGTAAGTAAATCAAAACACACATTAACATACCAACAAAGGAGTTGATTTAATATTTAAACAAAAAAAATTGATGTAATGATAAAGACATGCTATGTCTTTGTAAGAGAACTTGAATTCGAGCCTTGGAGAAAGCATCGTGTCTACATTTGAGGGGATACTCGAAAATCCAAAAATAGAAAATAAAAATTACACATTAATATTGTAACAAAAAAGCAAAACTAATACACATACACACGCATTAACATAATATACTGTGCTATTACTGACTTTTTTTCGCTTTGAAACTTTAAATTCCCTGCATCTTTAAAACATAGCAATCTATTAGGTTACGGAGACAACGTTGTTTGCCAATATTTTTCGCAGAAGTGTTTATTAGGTGATAAACTCTCCTAATTTTCAATTTTAAAATATTTACGTACTTTATTCCAACACCTAGAAAAAAATTTGAAAGGGAAATAAAGAGAGCAAGATAGAAAAAAAAATTAAAATATTTCGTTTCTAGTGGACGTTTTTACTTGTCAAGCTTCATGTGGATTTGAAAATTACATTCATTTCTATTTTTTTTTTTTGGGTCAAGCGTTCATATGATTTATTTATAAAATCTGATTAATCGAGATTCCCAATCTGAAATAAAAACGAATTGCAATTTTTGGGGGGACAATGCTCAGGATCTAGACCTATAGACTGTATTTGAATCCTCTTTTTTTTTTTTTATATATATATATAATAACATTGAGTTTGCTTTTCGAGGATTTATTTTTTTCCAAGAGAAGACTATAGTATTACGTCGGCTTATCCAATACTATAGTTTTTTCTTGATAGTTATCCAATATTGTTGGTTTTTTTTCCTTAAACGAAACATTTAAAAATTGGAAAATAATTTCAAATATAACTTGATGAATTGGACCAAACACTATGTTGAATTTGAAATTTCAACTGTTGAAGAAAACTATAAAATTAAAAACGTGGATTGGAACAGGAGGATATAGATCTAATGCAAGCCATCAAAGTCAACAGCTACAGGTTCTCAATTTCATGGGCAAGAGTTTTACCAAGTATTCTTCTTCGCTAATCTCAGTTTGGAATAATAAGTAGAGAGAAAAGAAATAGAAAAGAAAGAAAAATATGTGACGAAGGAAAAGTTTTCAAAAGATGACAACTTTTCCTTCCATTTTACTTCCATCTTCCCTTGAACCAAATAAAAAAAAATTACATCACTATTCATATTTTTCTTTGTTTTCGGTTTTTTCTTACCAACCAAACACACCCTTAGAGATTACCAGTTGCTTGAAGACAATTCTTAATTTCAACTTTGGTATGTATACTTTTTAACAGAAGGCAGGTTTGGAGCAGTCAATCCGGCTGGCATCAACTACTACAACCGGTTAATTGATGCTTTGCTACTCAAAGGTTTACATTTGGAACATCGAACAATGTTATAGCATACAAATTACAAAAGATATAAATTAAACATAGTCTGCCTCGAATAAATAATGTCAAATCAAAAGTTGTATGTTGTAGTTTGCGGACATCTTTAAGAAATACTCCTACCTTAAGCATTGATGGCAAGTTCATAGTTTGCTACTGGTATTAATTTTTTGAAAGAGTGAACATCTGTAAAGAAAAATAGATCATAGCCCGTCTACTTGTTAGTGATGCACTTGTTTTCTCTCAATTTGATAATTTACAGGAATTCAACCATTTATAACACTGTCACACTTTGACTTACCCCAAGAACTCGAAGACAGATATTTGAAGTTGGCTAAGTTCCAAGTCACAGTAAGCAACTTGCTAATATGGTTTTTTGCAACTATATATGTGTATACATAACTATTAAAGTGCCTCCCAAACTGTTTAAATTTTTGTAGTTTTATTTATATATTTATTTATACGGTTTGCAAATTAGCTGATTTAAAATTGAGCACATTTTAACATATACTTGGACACATGCTAATATATTTCCATACCTGATGCGCAGAGAAGATTTTGAATATTTTGCAGACCTCTGTTTCAAATCCTTCGGTGACAGGGTAAAGTACTGGACAACCTTCAATGAGCCAGATTACCTAGCCACATACGGTTACCGCACAGGACTCGCCTCGCCATGTCGTTGCTCTAGCACATTTGGAAACTGCAGTGAAGGAGATTCTGAAAAGGAGCCATTCGTGGTGGCCCATAATATAATCCTGTCACATGCAGCTGCAGTTGATATATACAGAACCAAATACCAGGTAGATGTGCCTTCTTCAATGAGATGGACAAATGAACTTTTTCTTTACCTATAATTTTTTATATGATAAGCATCTTAATTTGTCACCCTATGAAAATAACAAGAAAACTTACGCAAACTATTGTCATGAATGAAATATTTAGAATAAGCAAGGTGGTATAGTTGGCTTGGTCGTGCATGCTGACTGGTTTGAACCTATAAGCAATTCCACGGCAGACAAATTGGCTGCTGAAAGAGCACGATCGTTCACCTTGAACTGGTAACATTTCTGTAAGCAAATGACACTTTCATGTATTTAATTTAATATATTTAACTATGATCAAAATGCAGGATCTTGGATCCAATCATATTCGGTAAATATCCTACTGAAATGCAGAAGATTCTAGGAAATATCTTACCCGAATTTTCCAGTAAAGACAGAGAGAAACTGAAGAGGGGATTGGATTTCATTGGCATCAATCATTATGTGAGTTATTATGTCCAGGACTGCATGTCCTCCACATGTGAACCAGGACCAGGGATCACCAGAACGGAGGGTTCATACAAACAAAGTACAACAAAAGATGGAGTTCCAATTGGGCAACCTGTACTTATCTTAAACCTTACTGTTAGAATATAAAAATTAAAAAAAATATCTTATATAAGATCATGGAGTTAACATTCTTCCTCTACATTCCCAACATAATTCTGAAACTTACTATAACATGCAGACTTCTCTTGATTGGCAATTTGTCCACCCACAAGGCATGGAAAAAATAATCACCTACATAAAAGACAGATACAATAACACTCCAATGTTCATAACTGAACACGGTAAACACGACCTGGTGACTCTGTTAATGAATTCAGTTTCTGTGAATTTCTGTTTTAATAAAATGTTCGGTAGGGTATGCTGAGTTGGACAACCCAAATTACACTGCGGAGCAATACCTTAATGACTTCAACAGGAAAAATTACATGGCAGGCCATTTAGATGCAATAATGGAAGCAATAAGGTACGCATATATGAAAATCAATATTGATGTCCAGCTATCTAGTGCATTCTGATTTGCACGTCACTCTAGCGTTCCTATTGTCTGTGTGAACAAATACTCAAATTTGCTAACTGTTAATTCTTTGCTTTTTTACTGTAGCAATAAACCTGAGGATAATTAAATTAAAACCCTTTTTCTTCCCGTTTTCCTATCAGGAAAGGAGCTGATGTTAGGGGGTATTCTGTCTGGTCCTTGCTTGACAACTTTGAGTGGTTACAAGGATATACAGTTAGATTTGGACTGCACCATGTTGATTATGCCACACTGAAGAGAACTCCAAGATTATCAGCAAGTTGGTACAAAGAATTCATTACAAAGCATAAAACAGAAACCTTCTACCAGTAGATAAATGAAATAATTAGCTTGTAACCTTATTGCCGGTGCCTAGTCATCATCAATTCAACTAGTTTGGGACATCTTTATGTCGAAACAGTTATCAGTGCTTCTATCATCAGTCAAAATTTACCAATTCACTAAGAGTCAGCTCAATATGTCAATTTTAAGATCTGCCTCGCATCTTCAGGGTCAAATTGGGCTCCACCATGTTGATTAAAATTGTTTGAACCGAACTCTAAAATCACAGTCAAATTACAAAGCAGGAAGTGACAAATATTTTATTAATTATTTAGATAAGTATCTATTGATCAGGAAAAGATAAGATGTGAGGTAATGTCTCAGCTCAACTTCTTTGAGCGGTCACATCACATATGCAAACTACCATAAGATTTGGGCTTCACCATGTTGATTGAAATTGTTCAAAGAGAAATTACCAAATAAAATAAGAAAGTAATTGTTCAAAGAGAACTATAAAAATCACTAGCTAATACAATCAATTGATTTCCAAGAACAAAGAAAGTCCCCTCGATTCTCCTCAACAGATTGCCACAAAGAAAAGGAAAAGCAATCACAAACAATTTGAGGGTGACACAAGATTAAGACATTAATACCACAACCTAATCAGCTATGTTTCCAATAAGTTCTCAAATTTTCTCAATTCTTCAATTAAAAAGTAAATTCTCTTTTTTAAAAAAGACATCTTAATTCTTGAATAACCTATCCTCTACCTGTTCAGATCAGTTTCTGATAAAAAGGATTCTTCAAGGTTCACCAACATGTGAAGGCGCCAGGAAAATCCCCATATAAAGCTCCTCTTTTCTCTTTTCCTTTTATCTGGATTTCTCTTTTCAAAACAGCAACAGCCTCATTGACTTTACAATCTTAAGGAAATCTTGAATTGTTACTCCACGGAAGGAGAGCCAGTAAATAACGATCAGTGACCACTCTTCCACCTTGAGAATATCTGTATCTATATCTGCATATAAAAGTGTTCTTTCATGACCGCTCGTCCACCAAGCATTTAAATCATAAACGCATATCAAGCCTTTTAACATCTCCACCAAGGCGAACCAGCTTTGTAAAAGTGTTCTTCGTCATCCCATGAAATTTGACATGCTTGAAGGCCAATGGCAACACTCGGCTCTTTTCCATGTTGTGCAATCCAATTTGTGACAACCATTTCTTTTTCACTCTCACTACTGAAATCTTTCTTGTATTTTCCAAACGGATTAAGTCCAGGATTAGCCATCTCTGCAACTGCAGCCAGCGTATACATAGAATCACCAATTAAGGGAGCCTTACAGGCAGCAAATTGAGCTCGAATCTGCATTAGAATTGAAGTTATTATTCATGTATAAAATGTAGTTCTCTTTCTAAAAGATGATCAAATAACAAAAATGAAAAAAAAAAAAAAAAGGTTGTAATTCACTCATTATAAATATAACATTGGAAACACTGCTAAAAGGTTACCAAGTACCAATCAGTTCACCGTTCATAAAAGAATCCAACATCCAAGTGGTCGATACAAGATTCTACGAGAGGGAGATATAAACACCAAAAAAATAAATGAAAGGGGAGACTTTTAGAATTGAACCCTCAAGGCCACTTGTGTACTTTCCTAATATTAGGCCCAACAATTGATAGAACAATATATTTTTCTGAACTGTTGTGATTTGTACCAGCGGAACAATTGATCACTAATAAAAGCAGTTTGGTGAACACCCACCAGCTAATGAAGACATATGACAAGGAAAACCATATAATGAAGTATGCAATAAACCACTTACCAGTTCACTTGAGGATAAAATATATTTTTCAACATAGTTGCATGATTTTTTTGAATCAATCATTTTTTAATTCTAATGTGTTAACACTTAACAAAATAAAACCTTTCTAAAGACACAAATAACACAAAGAAGGATAGCTAACAGACCTGATGAGTTCGACCAGTGAGAAGGTTAATTTTGCATTCATATGCATAATCTTGAGAAGGCCAGCCACAGTCTTCAACAAAATATTTGTCCTGAATAACAGTAGTTGGCCAAGGAACCTTTCTGCATTCCATGACCTCAAGTTGACAAATATGCCATCCCTTGATAAAATCTGCACTCAGTAAAGCTACTGGGTTGAATTCACAATACAAAACGCAATTTTTTTTACGCACACCACGGAGCAAACAAATGTTTCAAAATTCAATTTTGTGATTGAAATACACATCACGTGGCTGCAGTACACTGCACTAGGCTAACACATACTCAAAGTCCAAACCATTCAGTTCAGATAATACTAAATCAAAGAACATAACAATCACATATGCTCACTAAGTAGTTAATTTCCATCTCGGCTAAAGCCCCTAACCAACTTCTATGATTAAAAACTCTTAAATTTGGGCTTTAGGCCTAACTTACTCCCAAAAGCTAGCTTATAAGAGGAGGATTGCCACACCACTTGTATACTCTTAGGTGGCCATATCTCTAATCGATGTAGGACTTTCAATGAAAACTTTATGATATCTCAATTTCCATCAAGTGGTGTCAAACTAAAATATTATTCTCAAGGGTTTAAGCATCACTCTGTCTTCTATTGTTAACTTATTCCTATTATTCTCTTCAGGAAGTGGAATATTGAATTTCAGCCGAAAGCAAAGCTAATGTCTCAAGTTATGCTTATACCACTGTGGAAGCTGCTAAAAAAATAAAAACAGTCAATGAAAGCACACTTATTTTTCACTATATAGCTATTTCTCAAATGATTGTTGCTAATTACTCCAGTGTCCATGGTTACCTTCAGAAACAAGTCGAGGAGCCATGTTAATGGGGCGCATATAGTGGGTAATGATTCCAGTTGGTAAAGGGGAAGCTGCAAGGGCAAGATAGAGCTTCTTCACCTTTTTCTCCTGAAAAAGGAAAATGCACAAATGTTTAATAATATATGAACAAATGCAATACCAGATACAATTAATTTGCACATTCACTCGGTGCAAACGGTACTCTTCCATACAGTAGAATCCCCACCCCATATCATGACAAAGACCAAACAGCTTACACCTCAGAGTGTGCCTTTTTAAGTAGTAGAGTTGCAGAAGGTTATTCTAGCATAAGATATGAAGTGGCATCATAGACTTACCCTGATTTTTCCATGAAAGACAGAGCAATACTCCTTAGACCTAGCCAATACCACACTGCACATAAATAACATTCCATTACAACCTATGACAGTCAGAATGACAAAGGGAAATAATTATTTTTAACATAAATGCAATACCAGCCTTCAGTGCAATTATCAATCTGATGAGTAGTGATCAAAGGGGTTTCCATTCCCAGGGCACGAGTTGCAAAGGTTGCACAACTTTCTTCAATGTTATCAGTAGTGCCACCTACCTAATCAATATTAAAAAAAAAAAAAACAAATTTCATCAATAGCCATAAGCAATTCATAAATTAATCAATCATGTAAACATTTCAATAAATTTTAAGACTCATCAAAAAGAATGTTCAACTATTGACTCTCCGAATGAGTAATCTAATTCTATACACAATCTGAGGCTAGAATAGAATCCAACAAGTAAACAAGCTCCACACCAAAGATGACCCTGAATACTACTTTACATTTTTCTCTTCATATTAAGCATCAAATCTCAATCAACCAAAATGCATAAATTCCTAAGACTACAATATTTCTATTTAACAATGGTTCACAACACCATTGTTCCATGATATGGACTGCAAGTGGATGGACCTCAAAGCCTATCAAAATATAGAGAAATTGGGTGGTTAAGAATTAGGATAGACATTTAAATCTTATTCTTACCTATTCTAGTAAGAAAAACAATAATGTTGACACTGGCAACAACCTTTAAAGACTTCAATGGTTTGAGAACTATCAAGGTGTTTGCATTTCAATTTAGCAGTGTTTCAGCAGTTTTTGTAGTACTTTCATATATATTTTGGAAAGACTAGGCCCAGGGCTGAGTATGACATTTAAGTCAGATTATTTAGGTGCTTTGGAATTTTATTTTAAGTCTAAAGTGTTCCTTACTAGGTTAGGACGCTTATATCCTCATAGAACTTAATTCCTTATTCTTCATAAAATAAGTAGAAGAAAATCTATTCAAAACAATGGCAGTGCCTTCTTTCAGATAAAAATAAAATAACCCCTTTGATGGGTTATTCAGAGCAAACTACTATCAACCTAGTCGTATGGTAAGTGATAATTAAGGAACCATAGGTGCAAACTTAGGTTAATTTTATTCTTCAAAACATTCATGTTATTTTCTAAGTTTTCAAGTGGGCATCCACCTAATCGATTTTAACATAAAGAACTAAACATGGTTTCCTTCAAAAATGGTACTCCTCCTAGCTTGAATTTCCCCTGGAAACCATCTAACATTCAAGCCTAAAACTATATTCTCTCAAGTTTATGGTCTGAGGTACTGATGTTCCCTTGGAACAGATATAGAGCCTTTCAACTTAATACACCCATGCTCTTTGCTACTAACCGTTCCCCAAACCTTAGCTCAAAGTGCTCAACTAAGAACCTAATTTTCAGCCTACTAAATCCTGATTCTATCTCTATCTAGGTTGTGCACAACAAACTCACTCTACTAGTCTAGAGTCAAGACATTATTAATGTTAGAAGAAATAAAATTAGGATTACAATATGCTGAAGTTTTAGGTAAACCAAAAAAGAAATATAGAGCAAATGTTGAAATCTGAGAACTGATACAGATAATGATGTACGAAAATCTGTTTGGTAGAGTACATTATAATAACCCATAATCATTAGTCAAATAGAAAAAACAATTTTCACTCACTTGATGCTGAACATGACCATCACTTGTAAAAATTACAGGACTCTACTACACTATCCAGCACCCAAAATTACAAAAACAATTCTATTGGAACTTATATGGGGATAAATAACTTTTTGAGTTCATACTGTGTGATTGATTACATACAGATGTACCAGCAGGTTTATCCAAAACCACATAGGATTCCGCCACAGCTATTATCCTTGATCTCCAGTCAACCTCATAACACCTAAAAAATGCTTTAAAACGTCAAACATTATCTTTCCTCTATAATAATAATAAAATAAAAAAGATAATTCCAACAAATATTCTGATGTACCTGGGAAAACGTTTGGGGTGGACATGCACACGCAAGTACATTCCTGGTTCAACAAATTGATCCACATGAGTTACACGGAAAGTTTTCTGTGCCTCTCGTATAGTTTTGCCTTTAACAGAAGCTCGTTTTCGCAAAAACAATGGTTCAGTTACTTCTTTGAATATCCTAATTTGCTCTCGAGTGGCATTAGGAGGAGGCTGCGGACAAACAAGAGCATAGTATACAGCTCCAAATTGAATCAAATCTGCAACATACCTTCACATAATGAAACTTAGCATTTAATCCAACTTGTGTGAGGATTACACACAATCTTCATAAATTGTATGATTCAAAGAGATAAAGATTCAAAGAACAGCACACTTACAAAGGAGGAAGATCCAGAGCCTTGCAAATATGTTGTAAGACAGGTCCTCCTTCAGATACAACTAAGTGTTCAATTCTAGGTGGAGATTTGTGCAATGGACATGGAAGCAACCGATCATACTTCGGGTAGCTTAAACAAAAGCAAGTCTCAGTACAAAGCAAAAAGCGTAGGTAGTAAAAAGAAAGTACCTATCGGAAAATCAAAATGATTGTTGAGAATAGTGAAAGTACCTATTAGAAGCAGAGGCGGAGTTTAAATTTTCGTCGTCGTTTATTGAGGATTCAGTTTCACCGGCGAGTACAGTGCTACTGTTATGAGAACTCCGACAATACCAACTCAACGCCTGCTTGTTATAGTGCTTGCTAAGAGCTGCACGCGAGACACGAAGGGCGCACGCTGTTGAAGGCACGGCAACACTCCGGCATCCGCCGGCGAACAACATTGACGCCACCGTCATCGCTATCGAACCCATTCGTTATCTGATCTTTTTCGATTCCGAACGGCTTCTCCACGATTATCGGGTTGGTCCCGGTTTCGGAATTTGGATTTTGAAAACTCTAGGCCCATTATAATAATTGGGCTTGAATTTTAGGCCCCATAAATAAAACCTGATTGGGTGGTCGGATTCACCTCACTCACTTGGGAACGACGTCACCCTTTTCGAACAGTAGCGTTTGAAAAGAGTAAAAATGAAAAGTAAATCACCCTTATTTTTTAGAACAATAGCGTCCAAAAACCGTTTTTGAATGTTGCTATCCAAAAATAGATGGTATATTTTCCAAAGTATACCTCCGCACAACTTGGTTTCATCTGGCCTTGTATACTGGGCCCAGTTAATGAATTTGTTCGCGTGGAAAAAAACAGAGAAGACATGCATGATTTGGACCCCAAAAAAAGTATACATGCATGATCCTTAAAAATAGACTAAATGAGTTAAGTTGCTTTCAACCTTATTTATTGACAGACTCAAGAACTCTGTAAAAAGTTTTATAAAATTGCACGTTTATAACCGAGTAGAAGTCTAGCTTTTTCATCCTAAACAATCTCCAAATCGCAAAAGAAAAAGACATGTGTTTTTGCTTGCTCCCATTAACATTTTATATTTTGTTAATCTTCAAATGTTGCTTCCTACGGCAATTTAAGATTTGTTTGTTTGAGATTTTGTAATATCGATATACACAAATCCAGACGGTAAATCTAAAAATGTTTTTATTTGTGTGTGATTTTTCACTTTTCACCCTATTAAAATTTAAAACAAATGCACACTTAAATATTTACTTATCATATTAGTTTTTTTTTCTTTTTTTCTTTTTTTTTCGCTGATTATTCTTCTATTTTATATATCAAACAATTATACTTTTTCCACCTAATTTGTCTGCTATCATCTAAACAATGCATAAACCTCTCTACCACCAGTTCCAAAAAAAACACACACCCTAGCACCTAAATTTGGTTGGCAAATGGTCCCGACGCCATATCCTTCATACAGTAAAAAGAAGTGTGATCATATATATATATGGAAAATGTAGATTTGATTCTCAATCATAAAGATACACGAAGATAAGACATCTCTGATAGATTCATCTCATGTTCTGTCTTAATTTCTTTTTTCTTTTTTGAGGGAATGTCCTGTCTTTATTTCATTTTTGTCAATTGAGATCAAATTGTGAGATCATTCATATTTGTCTCAATCCAAGCCAAAAGCATACTAAATGCCGTTTGTTTATGATTCTGACTTGATTAAAAGTAATTTTGATAAAAAATTAAAAATATTTATTTTTATTGAATTGTCTCAGTTTTTTTATTTTAATAATTTTAATTATTTATTTTTATCTCAATTTATGTATTTTTTACTTCTTATTTTACTAAAATCTTAACCAAATTGACCATAAATAATCTAATATTCAGCATTATTATTATTTATGTCTTATAAGCACAAAATTTGAAATTCCATATTGCCACACCCATACTCAACAAACAACTCTTTCGCATTGTCCCTTTTCATTGCTACCACCTAAATTTCTCATCTGTTTAAAGTCGCAAAAAAGTTTATTGACATTTTCTAAGATTTATAGTGTGTATTGGTTTCCAGTCAAGATTGCACCAGTTGTATATTTGAAATATATGAGTGTTGTGTACTAATATAATAGGATATCTAGAGGATTGCATCGGACACGGCATAAGAATTTTATCTTGAAGTCATCTTGGTATGGATGTCGAAATCTCCGTCTTCGTGACAATTAGGCTGAATTTAGAGACAATACCTACGAAACCCATAAAGGCACTTGCAAACTCTAACGGCTCCACTATAAATGTATGTGTAAACGGAGTATATGGCTCCACTATAAATGTATGTGTAAACGCTATATGCAAGGTACGTATAACATTTATAATACACATATAAACCTTAATTTGTATGCTAACTTCGGCGTTAGAGTCATATATATAATCACCATTTTGGAGTTTAGTCAATAGGAGGAGCCCTATTTTTTTGGTACAATCATCTTGAATTTGCGATCCATTCTTAAAAAGTTAGGTCACAACAACGAGTAAGACAAAAATATATATTTGATTCTTAATTTATCAAACGTGAATTGTGTTCTAATAATATATTAATAATTATAATTTGTTAAAATACAAATTTTAATTCCGTTCAACAAATAAAATGACTTTTTATTTTAAATGAAAGGACTTTTATTTCCGTCTATTAAAAACTAAACACACACAAAGGCTTTTACAGACATTTTTTAAAAAGCTTTTATAAATGAAATTATTTTGGGAATGTAATTTGTAGTATACTTTTGAAAAAAAATAATATTAATATCATGCACTCAACAAGTTAATCTGATAGTTAGAAAATAAAACTTTCAATAACTCTTAAAATTTACAAAAGTGCATTTTGCTTATATAAAAAATACTATGTCATAAGTTTTGTTAAAATTGACGGGTTAGTTTTAAATAAAACGCAAATATCATTTTAATAAGACTGTTGAATTTAATTTTTTAATTTCAACTATTATTCTTTTCATATTCGCTTTATATATACTTTTTTTGTATTTTAAACTTTTAAAGTCTGATGTAAAATAATTTACTTTATCACCAAACACCGGTGCATTTTATAATTTTTTAAAATGGATAAGAAACTAATATATAATGTAATTTTTATATAAGGACTTTTAAATTAGTTAATAGTAGTATAAAGTAACTTGTTTGACTAATTAACTTTGTTAATCAAAATATAATATTTCTATGACGTGGTCACGTGGATAATCCCAACAAGAATCAGACTATTTCTTGTGAAGATATATTTAGCTAAAAATAGAATGATTTTTGCAAATGAAAAAACTCCAATTCAAAAAGCTTTAATTTCTTAGAATTTCATATATATTTTGTATAATTATGAATCGTACCATCTAAATAGTAAATACAATCATAGATAATTTTAATTCCATGTATATGAGAAGAGTAATGCTAAATTATTTTATTAAATTTTTTTATTTATTTAATTTTAATAAATATTATTTATTTTTTAAAAAATAAATATTTAATAAAAAATAGAAAATATTTGTCAAAATTAAATGAATAAAAAAATTATAAAAAAATTTAGTAAAAAAATTTAACATTTTTTCATATGAAAAAAATAATCACCATTATCACATAACTTATAAAATAATTATTATTTTTAAAATAATTAATTTCACACATTGCGACAACACGCCAAATCGTTTTCTTTGACCATCGCATCTAAATTGACATTATCCTAATCAGCAAGCTTTCTTTTTTGTGCTAATTAACTCAGCAGCCTTTCTAGTTTCTAGCACTTCCTTAGGTTTTTTTTTTCTTTTATCTTTTAACATAGAAAAAAAAAATTCCTATTATCTACTACTATTATTTATGTTTTCAGGGTTCGTTTAATTGATATGATAGGATAAGATGTGATAGATAACAATCTGATATGATAAGAGTTAAATTAGTTTTGATAAACTCTTATGATATCATGTGTTTAGTGTGTCTATAAAATATTAGAATGGATACTATTATTATTATTACTACTACTGCTATTATTATTATTATTTATTTTTAATATTAATACTATTATTATCATTAATGATTTTTATTACTGTTATTATTATTTATTTTTATTTATATTCATTATTATTTATTTTTATTGCAATATTTTTATTATTTATATCATTATCATTATTAATTTTATTATTATTATTATTTATTTTTATAATCATTATTATCATTAATTCTCTTTATTATTTGTTTAAATTTTTTATTATAAAAAATAAATGTTAATTTAAAAATGTGTATTATAAGAAAAAAAAATCCTTATCCTATCTTGCCGACCTCTAACCAAACTTCTCATGAGATAACTTTTTTTACTAAAGAGCATAATAGGATAAGCTAACAGGATAAGCTTATCATATCGTGCTAGCTTACCAAATTACAGATAGTAACATGATATGATAAATTATCCTATCACGAGCTCTTTATTCCGATCACCAAATGAGCCCTTAAAGTAGTATTAATTACACTTTTATTTATTTTATCTTTATGTTTAATAGAGTATTAATTAATACTTCACTAATAAACTAAAAAAATAATAAGAGATAAAAAATAATATAGAAACTTTAAAAAGTATTTTGATGAAAACAATAATTTTATTCCTTAATAAGCATATTTTACCCGAAATGAATCTATAAATAAAAATCAAGAGAGTAGTATATGGGGCTATTTGCCTTTATAATCAATACACACTTTACCATTCAATAATATTCATTCTCAGATTTTTCTTTAAATTTGTTAAAATCCTATTAATAATCAAAAAGGTGTTAAAGAAAATTAATATTATCTTGAAAATATAAGTGAACATATAAATAGGGATAAAAGTTTTTTTCTCTTTAGACGGATAAAAAAGAATGAAAGGAGTAGTAACTAAACTAACCCTAATAGCTAATTAGCTATCTCTAATGGTTATTGGTTAGAATATTTTTAAATTCTCTTATGGTCGTATTTCTACAAATTATCCTATTTATTAATTAACGAATGTATTAAGTGATTTTAGATTTTCATTTATTACTTATTGAAATACTCTCTCATTTCACAATACCTGTTATTTTGGCTATTTTAGTTTATTTTAAATTACTCGTCACTTTATAATTTCAATAATGATATTACTTTTTTTTCAATTATACCTTCAAATAAAGAGTTCATGTTGATGAGTATAGAGAAATAAGTTAATTTTATGAAAGAGTAATTTAATTACAAAAGAGAAATAACATAATAAAAAATTAAGTTATTTATTTTGTAAAACTAATAATATTAAATCTTTTTTCTTAATTATTGTGTTAAATTCTTAAACGACAACTATTATGAAACAAAAGGAGTAATAGAAAGATATACATAAATTTTTTAAAGAGAATATATCAGTATTCTATTGGTTAATATAGATAGGGGTGGGTAATGGGTTGGGTAACCCACGAACCTAAGCAACCGAAACCAAATCAAACCGCTTTATGGGTTAATTGGGTGATTGGGTTGGTTTTGATATTTTTTTAGTGAATCCAAATCAATTTGAGTTGTGTATTGGGTTTGCATTTTAAAAATCTAATGAACCCAACCCAACCCAAACCGAAAATAGATGCAGTCCAATAACTGGACCTTCATTTACTAATGTGGCTGAATCAAGTCCTTTCATTTTTTATTTTGAGAAAAAAAATATAAATTTAAAAAGGGAAGAGTTAAATGTGGATCAATAGATCTAATAACTAGATCTCCAGTTATTGGAGACATCCTAAACTCACCCAAACTAAATTTTTAAATGACTAATTTTTTATGTTGTTTTACTCTTTTTAGACTTCAGTCCAGACTCCAAACTAATTCCTCAACTAATTGACTTCACCTTACTAATTACTTTCTTTCTAAAACAAGCATAATCAGATTCAAATCCTAGCACTAACTGCCACCTTGACCTCTTTGTCACTGATACTGCTTCCTCCTATTATGACTAATTGACTACTTTATTTATGTTAAGATTATGTTATATCATATGATTATATTATTAATGTTACGTTTTATTTTAGTGATTTCACTAAACATGTAAAATTTATATTATATCACTAAAGTTTACAGTTTTTTAAAAATAAAATTTAAGTTTTTATTTAATTAGGTAGATCTTATCACCAAATTCAATCAAGTTCGGGTTAGATTAGTTTGTGTTAAAAGAGTAAAAATTATAAAAATCGAACCAACTACATTCAAATCATTTTGTTTGGATTAGACTTTAAATCAGTAAAAAATTCACGCAACCATGAATTCACTCCTAAATATAGGGGAAAAAAAGTGAGAAAAGGAAATGAAACAAGCAAAAAGTGAGAGAGAAATACGTGGAATAATTTATAATCAGAGGAAGGGGGGGACACATGCTGGAGTCAAATCCTTAATGGAAAAACAGAGCACATGCAGAAGAAGAAAGATGCAATGTATACTAATTGGTGTTGTGTTGTTGTTAGTAGTGCAAACAATCCACTTTTTAGTGCTCTTCAACTTCAACGTCAACCTGTAAAAAGATTCACAGTATCTTTGATTATTTATTGCAAGACAACAACAGACATTTCACGTCCACAAGTCATTCCTCTAAGGTTAGTGGAAAAATGTTTTCCAATTTTATTCCTTAGCCTAGTGTTTGATTGGACTTATTTTAAATTAACAATTATTCTCCAACATTCATTTTTTCTTCTTTCGAATCTCTATATATATCCAAATCCAACTACTATTATAAAACTTTTATATATATAAAAAAAATGGTATAAAATAAATACTATCACCACAACAATTGTCAAAATACATTTATAAAAATTCGAACCGAAGAATTGTTACTCAAAACTTCACTCACTAACTATTAGACTAATTTATTAGATGTTATAATCTTTACAATTTTAGATAATAATAGTAATTACTTTAAATAATAAGCGTGATTATACAAATGATTTTTTTTTGTTTGATATACAATTGAATTTATTCACAGTTTCACACCAACATAATATTCTAAATTTATTTTTTTATTTTAAAAATTGTAAAGGTTTCAAGGACTAAAAGTTAAAACATATTTTTTATTTAAAAATTGATTGATAAGTGCTTAAATTTAGGAATAGTTATAATTTGTTCTTTTTAGAGCCTTTTTTTATTGGAAGCGATTTCAGATTTTAATACAGATATGATAAAATAATAAATTTTTTACTCTTTTCAAAAATACTTCTACAAATAATAAAATTATTTTCACTTTAAAAATATACATTTTAATTTGTCCTTTATATTTTTTAAAGTGTACAATTCATTACAAAACTATTGTTAATTTGAAAAAAAACTATAACTAACTATCACTTTAGTTGTAAACTATACACTTCAAAAAGTAAAGGCCAAATTCATGTTTTACATATTGGTAGACAATTCTATTGCATTTGATGATGATGATAACAATAACAATAATAATAATAATAATAATAATATAATAATTACTATTTTATAATTTTAATTTATGTTTTTCATTTTTACATTAATAATTAATAATTTTGAAGTCTAAATCTCAATATTAAAATAACATATTAGATAACCATTGTGTGATTGGTTGAAGTAGAACTGAATACATAATCCGATCCACGTTTATATTTGTTGATTTTTATAAGTTCACTTTGAGAAGACAAGATCTGACCATATAAAATCTTTTAATAAAAAAATATTTAAAAATTTGTTATTTTATAAAATAAATATTATTTTTGTTTAGGATTACAATAAAATCATCGTATATAAAAAAAACAATAAAATTATCGCACCATTAAAATTGTACATGAAAGTTAAGAAAATAATGTTTAAAAAAAGTTTAAATAAAATTATTTTTTTGACCAAATCAAGGACCAAACTTGCTTAATTGCGAAGTTAGTACAGACCAATCTGCATTTAATTAAGAGCGTGTTTGACACAACTAGTTTATAGCTTATGGATAAGTATTTGTGTTTAGTGACAACTAGCTTATGAAATGCTACTTGAAGTAATTTATAGCTTATTAAAAGTAACTTTCAATAAATTTTTCTAATTATATCCATACCCTTTTTTGAATAATGACAATTAATACTAATATTATGATAATATTTTATAAGTATATCCTTTTAGATTATTTGATATCATTTTAGTTATCATAAGCTAATTTTATCAAACATCTTCTATTAAGCAATAAATTATAAGTTACAAACTATATACTATAAGTTAATTTTACCAAATAAAGTCTAAATAGATATATATTTTTTTACCAAGCACATACATGCTGTAACCTGTAGGTTAATTTTGTGGACTAACCGACAGGCCCATATGCATATCTCTAGGCTCAAGTGATAAATTAGTATGTTTGGTTTAGTTTATTTGTCACTAAATTTTTTTTTTACGTATGATTTTGGGTTAGAATTGATTTTGGGTATAATTGATTGTGTTAATTGATTTTAAGTAGAATTGACTATTGATAAAATTGATTTACGTTTAGAAAATTATGATTATAAAATTGATTCTGAGAATGAAAGATATTTGGATACTCTTGTCAAAACCTAGGTTTTGTAGTGTAAATTTGATGCATAATTGATTATGGAAAAGTAGAAGCAACAAAAGTTGCTTCTCACAAAACTTGAGTTTTGTATCCATAATCAATTATGACCAAAAGTTGCCAAATATGATTTTTTAGCCAGAACCAATTCTATTTCAAGACAAATTATAATTTTGGTGGCAAATAAGCTAAACCAAACATGCTAATAGATATTCTCAACTTAAATTATAAAGTCATTGTAAGGGAGAATGCATATTAAAAAAAAAATATGTAACAAGATTAATGATTATTAGTATACTTTCTTCGTTTTTTTATTATAAAAAACTTTTAGTATTATTTTTTATTATAAGCAAACTTAACTTAAGTTTTTTAATATATTTTTATTCTGTTTTATCGTTATATTAATTACATTTTTCTATACTTAAAAAAACTCATGAATTCTTAATAAACAAATAAAAAAAACTCACTAATTATAACAATAAACATGAAAAATAATAATTACTTCTAAATATTTAAAGAGGATCTTATATTATATTATAAAAACACTAAAAATGTCTGAAAATTATATTATTCCCTCTATCCTAATATATAAGATCATTTTAACAACTTTTGAGTATTAAGTAATGAGATAATAATAGAGTATTTTTCTCTAATATAATTGAATAATATTTACACTATTATTTAATAACTTAAATAGTAAATTTAAAAATTAATAGGTCAAATTAATAGTTTGGTCATGTAACTTATTTTTTTTTTCAATTTGGTCATGTAACTATTAAATATTTCAACTTGGTCCTATAACTTATTTTTCTGTTTCGATTTGGTCCTATAACTATTAAACGTTTCAACTTTGTCCTATAACATAATTTTCTTTTTAGATTGATCCTATAACTTATTTTTCATCCAACAAATTCGTCTTTCTATCGAGACCAAATTTAAACAAAAACAAAAAATTTACAAGACAAAATTGAAACAGAAAAATAAGTTACAGGACCAAATAGAAATGTTTAATAGTTACAGGACCAAATTGAAATAAAAAGATAAGTTATAGGATTAAAACATTTAATAGTTACAAGATAAAATCAAAACAGAAAAATAAGTCCCGACCGATATCAATTTGGCCAAACTACTACTACTTCTTGTTTGATAAATTAAATGCCTGTTAATAATTTGTTATCACTTTTAATTTTTTTTAAAAATATGTTTAAGGCACCTGTTAAAATTTTTGATATAAATAATAATAATGGCAGTGAAATTTATAATGACAACAAAGAGTGCTTATATTTTATTGCATCATAGAGAAAAAAAGAGCAGTTATGTTGTATATAATATAATAATAGAGATTGGTCATTGTTGGGAACAAAAAGTCTTTGTGCCGCTATCGGTTTGTGTGAACCTGACCTGCCTGGCTGAACCGTATACTCTATACACAATATAAACATAACACACGCAACATCACTCTTTCTTCTTCTTCTTTCACTCTTCTCTTCTCTTCTCTTCTCTTCTTCAACATAGTTGAAGCAAATAAACAGAGTCAGAGAACTAACAAGAGGATGGAGTGGTGTGTGTCAATGCCAAAGGTGGAACTGCATGCCCACCTCAATGGATCCATCAGAGACTCCACCCTCCTGTAATTTACTTCTTTTTCTTTCATGTTTTAATCCAAATCAAAATCAAAATCAATCCCCTTTCCTTATTATTATTATTATGCAGACTCTGAATTCAACCTTATTGTTATCATTATTATTATCATTTAACCACTTTTATTTTCCGCAGAGAACTCGCCAAGGCTTTGGGTGAAAACGGTCTCATCAATTTCTCCGAAGTCGAGCATGTCATCCTCAAATGTATGTGTGCCTTTCTTTTCTTCCTTATTCTCTTGTTTGGTTGCCGAGGAAAAGAGAATGAAAAATCGATAATACTCGCATGCCATCCAGCTTTTTTCTCTCCTTTTGTTTGTTTCTTTACTATGTCTTTGTGTTTTGTGGTTTGAGTTCGATTTCGTTAACCAAAGAGAAACACAAATTTCTTTCAGCAAAAGCTAAAAGGCATAATAAAAACAGGACAAACAGAGTCAGAACCGTCCATGAAACAAAATTTGCTTTTAGGAACATCGAAGGGTTGCTTTACTGTCTTTTCACTTTTTCAGAGAAAAAGCATGACACCACTGAAGAGTTGCTTTCAGGATTTTTATTTTTTTTGTAGTTCTGTTTGTTTTTTTTTTTTTTTTTTGTATAACTGATGATTTATTTATTTATTTGTTTATTATTTAAATTTTATTCCAATCGGGTCCTAATCTGCTTCTGCTGATTCTTATCTAATCTACCAGTATTTAGTTATGGTTTTGATTTTGTAAATACAGATGATCGTTCGTTAACAGAAGTATTCAAGTTGTTTGACTTAATCCACATTCTTACTACTGATCATGACATTGTTACAAGGATAACCAAAGAAGTATGTCTGCTTGCTTACTAAATAAATTCTGTTAATGCTTATTATCAAATTCATTGTCTTTCCATTTGTACAAGTAATAATAGCTTAAAGCAGGTTATTGAGGATTTTGCATCAGAGAATGTTGTCTATCTGGAATTGAGAACTACTCCAAAGGTAATTAACATTTGGCGTGTCGATATTTTGTTTGAGTTGCTGTAGAGATTGATAACTGATTTGATGAAGAAAATGTTTGCTTATTCCATTCAGAGAAATGAATCCATTGGAATGAGCAAACGCTCTTATGTTGAGGCTGTCTTGAAAGGTCTAAGATCAGTTAGTTCAGTTGATGTGGCTTTCATTCCACATACCGAAGATTCTAAAGATGTTTTTAATTTTCTGCCCGCGACTACAAATGATCAATGTAATGGAGATTCCAGAAAAAGAATCTTTGTTAGGCTTCTCTTGAGCATTGATCGTAGGGAGACGACAGAAGCAGCGATGGAAACTGTAAGCTTAACAAGTTCAAGTAATTCGAGAAACTTGAGTTTGTTAGGCGCTGCCCTTAACACTCAATTTCTTCTCTGCAGGTTAAGCTTGCGCTGGAAATGAAGCAATTTGGAGTGGTTGGGATTGATCTCTCTGGAAATCCAAAAGTTGGTGAATGGTAAATAAAATTTATCTTTGTCTTGGACTTTATTGTAGTATTGCATTTTAAAATTTTGAAAATTGATGCTTTTGCCTCAAATCCCTTTTTAACTTTTTGTAGGAATACATATTTGCCGGCATTGAAATTTGCTAGAGAACAAGGTCTTAATGTAACACTTCACTGTGGAGAGGTGGGTTAGTCTTTATTTCTTACATTCTTACCTGTTTCTTTTGAGAATTGCCCTGACTGGTTTATTTTCTGACCTAGTGTTTTTAGGTTCCTAATCCAAAGGAGATACAAGATATGCTTGACTTTCATCCCCAAAGGATTGGACATGCTATTTTCTTTGAGGATCAACACTGGAGAAAGCTCAAATCGTCCAAAATTCCAGTTACAATTTTGAGACCCCTTTAGTTATATACTTATATTGATGTTAAAGTAAGATAGTGAAAGTAAATTATGATTTTTGTGGGAACTTAGAAGGGCATATCAATTGTCACATTTCATAAGTTCCTCATCATACATAATCAATCAATGAAAATGTGTTATACATAGACTTTAAATCTTTTCTATCAAATGTAAACTATGAATTGATCTGTCATGAATGAAATCCTATATTTGCTTTTGTTTTTACTCATCAACCCATTAGGGATTCTGATGTAGCTAAGTTTGAATGCTTTATAATATATTCTCACTTTTCAATTGATAGTCAGCTAAGTTATACATCACTTATTTCATCTTCACTGTTCTCAGGTTGAAATTTGTTTGACATCAAACATTAGGACACTGTCCGTTCAATCCATAGATGTTCACCACTTTGGTAGGTGCTTTTGCTTATGGTTGAAGTTGATGATCATATATATAGGATCAATGAAGAAACTTTTTGTTTGACTTCACAGAACAGAATCACTTGAAAAGAAGTTACATAAAAGTTTTAGCTTTTAAATAAGTTTAAGAAAAAACTGTTTTGATCATCTTCTTCTTCTTCTTCTTCCCCCTATTGAAGTTGGCTTTCCTCTAAATCTTTAAGCATAATAATTTATGCAACATCAACTTGGAAAAGTAGCCTCTCTTAACAACATGTGGTTGCTGATGCAGTTGATTTGTACAATGCAAAACATCCATTAGTCCTGTGTACCGATGACTCCGGCGTGTTCTCTACCTGTCTCTCCAAGGAATACAAAATTGTTGCTGATTCATTTGGTAGGTTTCACTTTACTCTTGCAGCCAGTGAAGTTTAAACTTTTTGTTTGTTTGTTTTTGACTGCATGCTTGTTTGGGTATTATCCAGGGCTGGGAAGGAGGGAAATGTTTGAGCTATCAAGGAATGGTGTGGAGTACATATTTGCAGACATTGGAGTAAAAGAAGATTTAAGAAAATATTTTAATTCAGTGGCAAAGAATATGGAAGTCTAAGTATGACTTAATTACAATGATGGACACAAGATATAGCTAGCTATATTAGATATTAGGGATTAACTATCAATCCTGGTTGGGTGTTGCTGCAAATCCAGTATTGAAATTGGTCCTTGATAAAAATTCTTCTTTCAAGTGACTCTTCAATTGGGTTTCAGTCAATGAGGCATGCCTTTGCTATTATTGGAGATGATCAAGTTATTAGATATGATATGTTAAAGTTTTTTTTTCTGGTAATTAAAAATGGTGGTAAGGAGAGGCATCTCTGGTAGCACCGGGAAAGGCGCCAGTAAACGAATCTTAAATAACATGTTCCAAGGCATGAAATGTCAAAGCAAAACAAAGTTGGATTTCAATTATGTTTCTCCCAAATGATTATCCACTTGGTTCAAGACACTAACCCCTCTGTATTCGGCTAGCCCAAAGCCATTCAACATGATTTATGGGGTGCTTATTTGGCACCAGTGGATCTTTTTGGGAGGAATGTCCAAACCCATGACCTTTTGGGGAGGAGGGAGTTTTCATCGAATTTCTAGTGCCACTTGTACCAACCCTAATTCGTACCAGCCCATGATATTAATGTTAAGTTTATTCACAACTTTTGTTAATAATGTTGCAATTATTTACTTCCAAATTTGACCATTTCTGGTGTTTTATCCCTTACGGAAGTGAATCGGTTGGGAGTAAACGGGTGTTAGGTTAATTTTAGATTAAAAAAATGTTGATTATGTCTAATAAGGCAGAGTTGAGATTTTTCTAAATAAAAAAAGATTAACCCGAATTAACCCACTTTATCATGGTCTAGTCAGTTTTGGGTTTGGGTGATTGATTGATTAGGTTAACCCTTTTTTTATACTGTTGGAACAAATTGTGTACTAAAATGATGTCTTATGTTTACTTTTCTAAAATTAAAATATTTTTTAAATAATTCAAAATATAGTATCAATGGTAATTTGGTTAATATAGGTTCAATTGAATTCAGGAGGAAAGAAGAAAAATCTATATCCAAACGGATTGAGGGTGCAATTGATTTAGATTGCTTCAATTAAACGAAAATTAACTTGATTTGGACTCCATTAGCCAAAAAAAATTGATTGTCCAACTTAATTCATATTTAAGTTTGGTTCTTTCTATTTGGTGGATGGGATTAGCACCATCCCTATTGGGAGTGACACTATCCTTTTTAGTATATAAATTTATGATTTTTACATATAAAAAGGATAGTGCCACTTCCAATAGAGATGGTGTTAATCTCATCCTCCTTCTATTTTGTGAATCGAAAGAAATTGTGTTTTTTTTCCAAAATGACTGTTTTTTTTGGTAAACAAAAAAAATAACTGTTTTTTTTATTTGTGTGTATTGTTTTAGATTTGGGCTTGTGAAAATATTGGAGTATTTTTGTTCTCGAAGTCCAAGACTGCGTTACTCGCCTATCCGTTATAAATTTTTAGGGTAATAGTTATGCCCTCGATAAAAAAATTAAAAGCATCATGCATGAGAGAAAACAAGTGAAGATGGAAAATTGAATATGGTACATCTTTTATCTATTACTACTTTTGTATTTTGTGGAGAAAAATTCTTAAGGACACTTATCAAAGAATTAAAAAATTAAAATATTTTATGGAAAACGTAAGAATTTATTATTTTAAAAGTGTAAAATCAATTATAAATGTATATTTTAAGTAAGTAAAATGTGCATTTATTTCAATTTTACAAGTGTTCAGTAAGATATATTAGGAGAACTAGAAATACATTAAAATGAAGAAAAAAAAGGAGGCACGGGGCATTAAGCAAAACTTGAAAATAGTTCGCATGACTTAGCACGAAGATTCACGTAAGTATCTGAGATGAGTCTTTGAGTTGCACTAACATTAATTTAGGTTCATATTAAATATTTGTTCACTTATATCTCTGAAATTTGATAATCTCAAGACTCAAGTGAACTATTCTTACAAATTTAGAGATTTAAGTGAATAACGTTTGAGAATCTCAAAGACATAAGTGAACTATTATAATAAATTTAGAGATATAAATGAACTTTCATACGATTTAAAACCTATATAAATTACTCTTACAAATTCAAGAACCTATATATATATATATTGCCCTTACAAATTTAGAAACATATTTGGTGCTTTCTTCCCTTCCGGAATCAACATTGATTATCAAGAATAACAAAAACACGTAATAACAAGACCAATGACTATTAATTACTCACTGTCACTGATAAAATATAATTTCACTCACCAGGTTATTCGAATCTGCATAAAATTGGTCTTTTATTCAACTTAATGTAAAATTTCACTCTCAAATATAAATATAAATATAGCTAACATATAATAATTTGAAATAACAATAAAAATCATCATGGTCATATAATGGAGAAATGAACTGGACAACATAGCAATAAGCCAAAAAAAAAAAAAACAAATAGAATTAAAGAAGGCATACCCAAAAAGCAACACCACTCTCTTCTCTTTCCAATAGCGGCATGAAAGGCGGGGAGAGAATAACTTTGATCTGACAATCCACCAAATTATAACAAAATATTTTTGACCTGACAGTGACAGATAAAGAAAAAAGTGAACCCATTGAGCGCTAGAGAAACTTCAATTTTGTATTCCTGTAATTACACATAAGAATTTCAAGTGTGTTTTTAACAGTGTTTTATGAGTCGTAAGACCAAGTTTCTTATGTTAACATTAAAATCTATGTTTTAAATAAGAATTTGCATATGTTTTTGTCTCGTCATTCTGCTATATTTTTAACAAGTTTGTTTCATGAATCCTAAGACCAAGTTCATTATCATAGCACAATTTCAACAACTTGTTGGTTCTTTGAATTAATTTTCAATGGAGAGATTTATAAAGAAGGGATCCAAAACCATACATGTGTTTTGTGATGTTAATGCTAAAAATGCACCAATCTCTATACGCTTTCATATATGCTTCCTATTTGTCCCGGAGACAAGCTAGTGTTCAATCAAGACATTGGGAGAATATGAATTATATTGATCAATTCAACTTTTTAAAGTTTCAATTATGAGAAATTCCATGCTTCACCTTTTCATAAAGCAATTTGAGTATCAACTATTTAATAAAGACCAAAAGATAGATGCTCCAAATTGAAAATTAAGAATCATGACGCAACTTTCTTCATCAAGAAGCCTCATTCATTTTAATTAACACTGTACATTAATCATTATAATTTTTTTATGCACTATAAAAGAGTAGTGTGCCAAAAATCCCCCAATGCAGCAAAAATGGCTGCTCCTGTTGCCATAGGTACAAGGGGCACTATTGGGTCTCTAGTGAGGAAGGAAATTGAATACTTCACCAAATTTGAGTTAGAAAAACAGAAAAAACAGCACTTTGTGGACTTGGACATGGTTTCTGGCAGAAGCTATTCCATTTCAAGGTCTAATTTCTGGGTTATGTTAACACCCTGGAAGAGAAGGAAGCGAAGAGCCTCAAGTGGATTCTTTCCGAAAACTTGTTCTGTTGCAGAAATATCTGAGACAAATCAAGTAAACAGAATTCCTGGTTATAGCTACAGGATCCTCAAGAATGATATCAACACCTTTCAGCTCTAATGGACTCCCTTGAGTGAGTCTGCGGTGTAGTCACATAATATGTGGTAGGGGTACGGATATGTGACTCGTCACCTTTTACATTATTTTCACAAGATCTCCTTTAAAGAGAACTTGATATTGTATGTGGTAATATGATTAGGGTTATCGAGAGAATTATGTGATTAAACTTCATCACATTCATTTTCTGTTGCCATACTTTGGCAACTTATTTAATTTTGGGCTTATGTTACTTTTCATTTTCTCTGTCCGATCCTGAGTTTCATTTGCCTTAAGTACTGTTGGCCTTTTAGATTTCAGATTCAATTTGAAATCAATGTTCTAAAGCTTGAGTAAACTGATTTGATAGGTAAATGAATGGCATCCTCAATGTACATTTCTCGGCCTTTTGGCTAAGATCAAGTGTAGTATCAATTCAAGTGTTTGTAATTGTGGAGTATGCTTTTATATTTTTGGATCTTAAGTGTTATATGTTCAAGGATGGAAAGAAATTGAAACGGAAAACTCAGACAAAACTTTATTAAAATTATAAAAAAAAAAAACAGATGAATTGAAGAAACTCTGATTTCATTCTCAAAAAGAAAGGATTACAGCCTATTACTTAAAACTGAAGACCAAAACACAAACAGGAAATACACATAAGCAAATTGATCTTTGTAGAACATTTTTTTTTTTTTCCTTTTGTTTTCATATTTTGCAGTGTATCCTAGTCTGTGCCTGGTCACTTAAGCTACATCCTTTGAGATCCAATTGAACTTGGAGCTCTAAAAGACTCAATATGACCAACATTTTTCAGAGATTCACCCGCAACGTCTTTATCTCTGGCTTTTTGCGCCAATACATGCGTTAGAGCTGTTACAACATCATCCATGAAGGGTCTTGTCTCAGCTTCCTCTTGTAAACACATTGCTGCCACTGCCAAAGCTTTTAATAGACCCTTCACAGGGAACTGTCCTTTAAGCAAAGGGTCTGCCATCAGAGTGAACTTTGTTCTGTCATCAAAAAAAGGTTGTGCCTGCCAAATCATAAACAAGGACAACCATATATAAATCCCATGTTCCAAGACTTGTTAATTAACATCAATTCTCCTTAAACCACACAAACTCGTTTGCATTTCATTTTTCTTAAAATTTGTATAGAAAACATTGAAAATAAGAAAAGCTTGTTTTCAACTGTGATCACTTTTCTTTCAGACAATAAAAATCTCTAAACCCTAAACTAAACACACCCTTATGTAACAAAGTAAGTAAGATACATACCCAATCAATCAAGTTTTGTTCTTCTGGGGCTCTTGAAGTGTCAAAAACTCTCCTTCCAGAGATTATTTCCAAAAGCACAACTCCAAAACTGTAAATATCTGCCTTTGCGCTAAGCTGACCCTTAGCAGCATACTCTGGTGCACAATAGCCAATGGTCCCCATCACCCTTGTTGACACAATGGGTTGCCCTTCCATTGGAATAAACTTAGCCAGTCCAAAATCCGAGAGCTTTGCGTTGAAATTCTCATCTAAAAGTATGTTAGATGACTTGAAATCGCGGTATATCACTGGCGGATCAGCACTGTTATGCAAATATTCAAGTCCTCTAGCAGCTCCCTCAGCTACTTTCATCCTTGTATTCCAATCCAAAGGCTTCTTATCTTCAGCTAAGTCTGAGAAAAATAAATTCTACTGAGTTTTTTTTTATGATTGGCAGCTATAGATAGATAGATGTGTTTATGTAGAAGAAAATCTTATGTTCATGAACTCATCATATACCTAAAAGGTGATTTTCCAAACTACCATTGGCCATGAATTCATAAACCAAAACCCTGTGATGGCCTTCTGCGCAATAGCCAACCAGCGTGACGAGATTAGGGTGTTTCACCATGCTTAACATCAAGACCTCTGAGAAAAATTCTCTTGTTCCTTGTGCTCCTTCCCTTTTGAGTTTCTTCACAGCCACTATCTGAAACAACACAAAATATTTAACATGAGAGTTCAGAACTTGTAAACAGCAAAACAAATTTGGATGATAAAATTGAGGAAAAAGAAATTACTTGATCAACACTTTTCAAGTATCCTTTGTAGACATTTCCAAATCCACCTTCCCCAATCAAGCAATCATCACTGAAATCGTTTGTTGCTTCAGCTAGTTGCTCATATGTGAATATTTTAATATCATTTTTCACAGACCCATACTTTTCTATCTCTGCATTTATTTGTCTATGCCTGCTACTTCCTGCAATTTGAGACCACGTATTTATTTAAATTATGCTTCTTAATATGAAATATATGGACAGAAATGGAATAAAGGTTCTTTTTTATACAAATTTCAAGAAACAGAAAATAAAATTAAAATCAGGCGACAACTTTGTAGTGTAACCAATCATGAAAATAAGAAATAAAAATAAAAATGTAAACAGGTCATTCCTTTGACGAATGAAATAAAAACTAAATGTTCCGTTAATCAGATTGAAGAAAAGAAATCACATCATAATTCATAAGACATATCATGCAACATTTGATTTTGTATAATTTATGGTTTTAATTATGGTTGAATGAACCAAAAGACAAACCTATTTTAAGTGACATAGCAGCTGCAATTGATTTGAAAGTTCTTCTTCCTTTGGAAATTATGGTATTAGAACCTGCTCTGGAAGAAGACGTTGCAACGTCCTCAGACTTGCAGCATGGGAAGCAACTCATCATTTTTCCTCAAAATCTTAGCTTCAACTTTAATTAATTAGTACGAATTAATTAAATCCTCTTAATTAATGACCAATTCAACAATTTAGATGCGTACGTAAGAACCGCGCTACAATCAAGAATAATGCGTTGAATTTTTGTAACTGTGAAACTCTAAGTTGTTGTGAATGCTCCAAATACTGGAAATTTCTGTTTTATATTCTCGATCTGAGGGAAATTTGACTGCTTATTTTAGTTTTGGGCATGAAATTGGAATTTCTTTAACATAGTTAATCTTAGCTGGTTTTATTTAATTTGACACGTACAAAAAAAATAAAATGGGAATTAAATTTTACAAGCTAATTATGACACGGATAATAAGTTGTTGTTGCCAATTTTTTTCTTTCACTTTGAAATTGGAATTACAAAAAAGATTGAGACAACCTTTCTCACTCGTTTTTTCGTCTAAGAGCTCCGTTGTGATACTTGGCCTTATTGACTAGGAATTTAGTAAAGTGGGAAAATGAAGGAGTTATTTGCAAAATAAGGTTAATTCATTCTATTCTTAAACATTAGGCGATAATTAATTAATAGATAATATCTATTGTTGGGATGTGATGCTGTGAATATGCATTTTTCATTAGTGTAACAACAATTTTTATCAGAAAGATATATAGTCAAAAGTCAACCACTTGTTTTATTTTCATTTGTTTGTTTTATTTTCATTTGTTTGTTTTAATGGCTACGAGATATCCCTATAGTTTTAGTTTTGGATATAAAATCAATTTCAGTTTTAGGTGGCATTATTTTCATAAAAAGAATTTTATTTTATTTTGGTTCACGCTTATTTATTCAGTTTTTTTAATATATTCTTTAAAATATCCCCAACTGAGACGTCAATGGCAGAATGTATATATATGTTTGCTTTTCTTGTTAATGCGGCTAGCATTTTAATAAATATCAATTGTTATAATTTGTTTAGAAACAAATTTTAATTATATTTAATGAGAGCAATAATTTTTTATTTTTAATAAAAGCATTTTCACAATGAATTAACAATATATCAAACACATGCAAATAAAAATTCGACAGTTATTCTTTTCGAAGCTTAAGAATAATTTGTTTTAAGATAGGTAATATTATTTTCGAAAATTACATTTTCAATCGTGTAATATCAAGTAATGTTATTCCCAAATAAATTAGAAAAAAATGTTTGATTAAAACTTGTCGTCGATGAGAATATTTGTTAAATTATCTAAATTATTTAATGTTTTTTGAAAAGAATATATTGTTCACTTTGAAATTTTTAGTTATATTTAAATAATTTTATATATTTTTAAAATTGCAACAACTTTTTTAGAGGTCATGAATAGAGTGTTTTTCAAAATTAAAATTAAAACATATTTTTTAAATTACCTAAATTATTTGAAGCTTTTTGAATACAATATATTGTTCACTTTAAATTTTCGTGCTCTACTTAAATACTTTTTTTAAAAAAATATTTTACAGAATGTGTACTATACATTTAATAGGGTGTTTTTCTAAATAAAAATGAAAAATATTTTTTAAATTATCTAAATTATTTGAAGTTTTTTAAAAACAATATGATATTCACTTTGAAGTTCCTAGCTCAATTTTCAGAATTGTTTATATTTTTCAAATTGCAACAACTTTTCAAATTGGGTACTATACACTTGAAAAATAAAGTCTTTTTCGAAATAAAAATGAAAATGTATTTTTTAAATTACCTAATTTAATTGAAGCTTTTTGAAGATAATATATTATTCACGGTGAAGTTTCTATACAGAAATATTTATATTTTTAAAAGTGCAACAATTTTTATAGATCTTATACTATACACTTGAAGAACAAGGTATTTTTTTGAAACAAAAATGAAAATGCAGTATTTTAATTACCTAAATTATTTTAAGCTTTTTTAAGACAATGTATTCATTTTGAAGTTTCTAGCTCAATTTTCATAATTTTAATATTCTTAAAATTGCAATAATTTTTTAGAGATTGTGTATTATACACTTGAATAATATGATGTTTTTGGAAACAAAAATGAAAATATGTTTTTTTAAATTACCTAAATCATTTGAAGACTTTTTAACACAATGTATTATTAACTTTGAAGTTTCTAGCTCAATTTATATAATTTTTATATTTTTAAAATTACAAAAAATTTTTTTGAGATCATATACTATATATTTAAAAAATATGGTGTTTTTCGAAATTAAAATAAAAACATATTTTTTAAATTACCTAAATTTTTTGAAGCTCTTTTATCACAATATATTATCCACTCTGAAATTTCTAGCTCAATTTTAAAAAAAAGTATAATTTTAAAATTGCAAAAAAAAAAAAACTTGGCTTGTTTGAAAACGTTTTGGTTTTTAGTTTTTAAAAATTGTATTATAAAACAGTTTTTCAGAAATGGTTTTTTAAAAACAAAAGTGAGAGGAGTTTTCAATATAAGTTTTTGTGTAAACTCAGAACACTGAAAAACTGAAAACCAATGTTTTCATATTTTGGATTTTAAATACTGAAAAACAAGAACTGTTCTCGAAAATTGCTTTTGAAAACTCGACTGTCAAAGTGGTTTTTTAATTTTCTGTTTTTAAAAATAGAAAACTGTTTTCAAAAGAGAAATCAAACAAGCCCTTAGAGATCGTGTACTATATATATACGTGAAGAAAATTATGTTTTTATAAAAAAATAAAAATATGTTTTTTAAATTACTTAAATTATCTCAAGCTTTTTTAAGACAATTTATTATTCACTTTGAAGTTTCTATCTCAATTTTCTTAATTTTTTATATTTTCCAAATTACAACAATTCTTTTAGAGATTGTATACCGTAACACTTTAAGATTAGGGTATTTTTCAAAATTAAAATGAAAAGTGTTTTTAAATTACCTAAATTATTTGAAATTTTTTCATGACAATATATTGTTCACTTTGAAGTTTCTGACTCAATTTACATAAATATTTATATTTTTAAAAGTGCAACAATTTTTTTTTTAGAGATAGTGTACTATATATACTTGAAGAATAAGGTGTTTTTTGAAACAAAAATGAAAACGTGTTTTCTGAATTACCTAAATTATTTAAAGCATTTTCAAGACAAAGCATTATTCACTTTGAAGTTTTTAACTCAATTTTTTATTTTTTAAAAATTTTCAAAATTACAACAATTTTTTTAAGAAATTGTGTATTATACACTTGAAAAATATGATGTTTTATAAAACAAAAATGAAAACATGTTTTTAAATTACCTAAATTATTTGAAGCTTTTTCAAGATAATGTATTATTCACTTTTAAGTTTTTAGCTCAATTTACATAATTTGTTATATTTTTAAAATTATAATATTTTTTTTAGAGATCGTGTACTATACACCAGAAGAATATGATGTTTTCTAAAATTAAAATGAACACGTATTTTTTAAATTACATAAATTATTTAAAACGTGTTTAAGACAATATTTTTCACTTTGAAATTTCTAGTCCAATTTACATAATCTTTTATATTTTAATATTGCAAAAAAGTTTTTTTATAGATCGTGTACTATATACATTTGAAGAATATGATGTTTTTGAAATTAAAATTAAAATGTGTTTTTTAAATTACCTCAATTATTTGAAGTTTTTTGAAGACATTGTATTATTCACTTTAAAGTTTTCTAATTCAATTTATAGATTTTTTTTATTTTTAAAAGTGCAACAATTTTTGTTGAGGTCATATATTATATACTTGAAGAATATGATGTTTTTTGAAATTAAAATGAAAATGTGCTTTTTAAATTACCTAAATTATTTGAATTTTCTTAAAAGTAAAGTATTATTCACATTGAAGTTTCGAGGTCAATTTCCAGAATTATTTATATTTATAAAAGTGCAACATTTTTTTTAAAGATTGTGTACTGTGTACACTTGAAGAATATAGTATTTTTCGAAATTAAAAAGAAAACATATTGTTAAATTATCTAAATTATTGGAAGCTTTTATAAGACAGTGTATTATTCACTTTAAAATTTCTAACTCAATTTAAAAAAAAAATTATATCTTTAAAGTGCTATAAAATTTTCTATACTCAACTTGCACATGTTCCCACCTCAGTTTTTTTACCCACTTGGCACAACTTATTCACACCATTATACTTAACTACAACCATTTTTTTTTACCACAATCAATCATCTCTTTAAATACAATTCAAATATAATTAATGATTCAAATATTATGATTGAAATTGAAGTAATACATCATTAAATTAATGATCATTTTTATTTTTGATTTCTTAAATTATTATTTTAAAATTTTGATTAGCAAGATTTAAAATATACTTGTAAAAAATGTAAAATAATTAAATTATTTAATGATTAAAATAAATATCTTAATTCTATAACATTACTTTTATATAACCTAATATTTAATATTTTAATAAATTTAAGTATGATTTTAACTATTACATCATTTATATTAAATTTATTTTTATATTATTCATTTGTCAAGTTTTGTGCTCACCTTTAAAATTTGTAATCTATTTGTAATTTATAAATTATAATACAACTTAAACTATTACAAATTTAAAATTTTAGTTTCACTTTAAAACAAAAAAATTATTATTTATTTATCGGTATTTAATATATATATATATATATATATATATATATATATAGACATTTTCTCATTTAAATTATACATACACCTTTAAATTGACATCACCTTCTCTACACTTTATATATATATCTTTTTAAAATTAGCATCTAAGTTCAAATTGATATGAAAAACCATAATATTCAATATATCAATAATAATATAATTAGATTATCAAAGTTTCAATTATTTGGCTATAAAATATTTTATTTCCAAAAAACCATCAACAACTTTTTTTTATTTCTCAATCCATCTTATTTTAAAATATATATTTATTAAGTAATATCTAAAAATTAAAACACTTTTCATGTTTACAAAGAATTTATTTTCTTTTTCAATTTTATCCATGTTAATCAATTATCACCAGTTTTGTTTTCTAATGCAAAAATAATAATAATAATAATAAATAAATAAAGAAAAAATCTCTAAATAATACTAGATGTATCAGTCATGTAAGTTTGTGAGCGTATAGAAATATGCGTGTGGATATGGAGTTTGACCCTTAGTTGTATTACTTTCCTATGAAAAAAAATAGATAATTTGTTTTTTCTTATCATGTTTTCACTATAATTTTTATTTTAAATTGTCATGCAACAATTTTATATTATATAAATTGCATGTTCATTTACATGAAATGTTAAGTCTATAAATAACAGGGACGAATCCCGAAATTCTTAGTGGGAGGGGCTGAAAATTAAAATTATGATAATGAAAAATATTAAGCACGTAGAGAATTTTTAAGTAAAGAGAAAAAAATATCATATTCTAAGAGAAAAATAACACGAAACATCAGATATAAAAGGAATATCTATTGTTATGTGCAATGGATTTTTTTATTTTTAAACTTATAATTCTTATAAGAGTGCAAATTTAATATTTTGATCTTAAATACAAGCAAATAATAAACTTTTAACAACATTAAATTAATAATAAAAATTATTACAAAAGTTACTAAAACACAACAATAATAACTTATTGAGAAAATTAAATATTAATTTTTTGAAATAAAATATTAATTTATATTATTTTATATGTGTATAGATTTTTTTAAATACCAAAATAAAATTATATTTGATAGAATAAAAAAAAATGAATGCTAAAAAAAGAATTCAGAAAAGAGGGAAAAAAAAAGCATAAAACAGAAACAGGAAAAAGAGAAAGTGGATAAAATAAAACAATTAAACTAAAAGGTTAGCATTCTAGGATTCAAAACCGCGACCCGAACAACATGAAGGCATGCCATAACCACTAAACTACGCAATATATATATTATGTTATAAATTCGTTTATATATTTTTAGTTCCTTGGAGAGGGGGGGGAGAGGGGCAAGGCCATAGTTATAATTAAAGACAAGGACTCGTGTATACGTGTAATAATTAAAATTTGAACTCTGTCTTGAAATATCTGCGTCCACATGACATGTTATTTATAATTCACCATTGAAGACTTCCTGATAATTTCTGTACTTATCAGACAGGTTAACTGTTGTTGCTGTGCTATTAGTGTATAACTATATGTTAATGATCTGTTTGCTTTTTATTATCTCAGCAAGACATTCATAACCTTCCACTGTCAGTAGTAGTTCTTTAGCACAGAGCAATAATATACACACATTTGCTTTAACAAACCTCCACTTGAATGAGCGGCTTAAAAAAATTTCATCCATTCATTCTATATCTTAGTAAACAATTTCTAAATGCACATTCAAAAATACGTTGTCTGACTAAAACCAATCTGAGCATTATGTTATATTTTTCTTTTTGATGTGCTGTATGGGCTTAATAATTTGGGTAGCTGAATGGCTGATGTAATTACTAATTATTGGTATTCATGTATAGCATTTAAATTTTGAGAACATAGATCACAGATGTTGCTTTGTGTTCCATCTATTTGGTGCAAAACTATACATGTTGGTTTTACATTTTGAAGCGGGACTTGTTGGACTCGTTGTGTTCCGAGATGTCTTCCTCATTGGTGGTGCAGTATTTCATAGAGCAAGTAGCTTGGGCTGGAAGGTAGTGTAGTTCTCATGTTTTCCTATCTGCTTTTGAAATTTTAGAGATGAAGATGAAACTTTGGTTGTGTTCTCTCAGTGGAAAAGCTGGCTTGAATTTTTTAACCTTGATGGGACTGGTCGTCAAAAGGTTGAACCACTCTTTATAAGTAAGGTAAGCATTATGGATGTTTGATTAATTAGTGAGAGTTTAGATTTCGATTGACAAACTTGAGCTTGTGTCAAATTGGATTTTGCTCCTACAGTTAAAGTGATGCTTGCGTTTGAAGTACTTTTTTTGAGTTTTTTTATTTTATTTTATTTTATTTTATTTATTTTATTTTCATCTAGTAATCCAAACATCATGATGTATTGTTACATAGAGATAATTAGATGAATGTTAGTTTGATTGTTTTAACAAAAATCCAAACATACTCTTAGACAGAGCAGGGTGTTGGACATTTAGGTTGGTGTATGTTTATTTGGTAATGAATTTTAGGATTAGGATTGAGATGTGCATTCAGTCTCTTGTAACTATATAGAGTAGTTATCCAGTTTTTACCGTTCATTTTTCTTCTTATTTTTAAATCCTTAGAGTTACCGACTTACTTTTCCGTCTTGATCATACTCAGAGAACCTTTTAAAAGACATCCTTTGTATTCATCCTATTTTATATAACAAATTTGGGCAGGTGAATACCGTATTCCAGTTAGCATTAGTTGCTGTAGCTCTTCTTCAACCTGAATTTGGAACCCAAGACAGTCAATCATACATTACTTACCTGAGGTAATTTATTATTATTATTATTACTATTTTTCTTTGGAGTGGTATATGGCTATTGGCTAGAAATTTGTTTGCTTTATACTGTTGTTTCGCAAATGTTAAACTTGACCTTTTTTCTGGAGCAGTTGGTTAGTAGCATCAACAACAATGGCATCTAGTTGAGTTTCTGTTGAATCAAGTAGTAAGTACAAGGGAAGCACTCTCGATGCAGATTTGAGCACTACTTTTAACAGGAAAATATTAATATCACCACATTTTGGTGAATCTTCCGATTGATTCCGCTCCGTTGGGTGTTCGAATCCAATGCTCCATTGGACAGTCTCGTGCTAACATGCCACTTGGAAAACTGGCAAATATAGGCACATTTACTCATTTAATTACACGTTAAACAAAAATATGTTGTAGACCACAAAAAGAGAAAAATACACTAACACTTATTCCGTCAAATTGATAATATATTTATTTTTTATCAACAATTGATAATGTTTTGTTAATTTGTTTTCTTTAAATGATTCGTTAGGTGCATCTAAAGTTGTCCAAAAATTACATGAGTATCATTTAAATACTGAAAATGGAGCTGCGCAAATGTGCATTGCTTTACGAGACGGTGGCAGGCCTTGTCACTTGAGGTTAATTAGAAATAATTTGCTTGAAAATTAACTCAACTCGTTTAGCTTGCCAGAATTGCAAGTCGAGTCATGTTGACCTGTTAGGAGAGTATTTCTGTGAAGATTTGCTCAGAGAAAAGGAAAATGAATTTCATTAATTGATTGACTGTATTTTTACACTAAGTTGTAGAACATATATATATGAATGATACAGAGAAAGGTAAAACGTGCCTTGAACAGAATTGTAACAGAAACTGTTTTAGAGCTAACAAACTATTTATTTTCCTTTATCCTTTATACCCCCCCGCAAATTGAGTGTGGCTAAGGAAATAACGCACAATTTGAGTCTCAAGAAGAGAAAGGTTGCAGTGGAGGGAGCCTTTGTAAGCAGGTCTGCCACTTGAAATTGAGAAGGAATATGTCTGACCACAATTTTCCCTTGAGCAGCTCTTTCACGCACAAACCAAAGGTCTAATTCAAAATGCTTAGACTTATGATGGAGAACAGGGTTTGCAGTTAACAGAACAGCCCCTAAGTTGTCACACCAAATGAGAGGTGACTGAGAAATACACATATGAAGCTCTTGCAGCATAGAGCGAATCCAAGTAATTTCAGCCGTTAGATCAGCAAGACTCCTAAATTCTGCCTCTGTGCTAGACCTTGACAGCTTCTTAGCAGTCCAGGAAACAATGTTATCGCCAAGAAACACACAATAGCCACTGGTGGAGCGCATGTCAGGAGAATCTGCAGCCCAGTCCGAGTCACAATAGCCTATAATGGTAAGTTTCTGACTTCGCTGGAAACGCAGACCATAGTCAAGGGTCCCATGGATATAACACAGAACTCGTTTTAGTGCTTTCCAATGAACTTCAAGAGGACGATGCATATGTTGAAACAACTTGTTAACAGCGAATGCCAAGTCTGGCCGAGTGATGGTTGCGTACTGCAAAGCACCAACCAAGTGTCATCAGCAGCAAGTTTGCATCCAGATGGCAAAGGAGTTTTCATTGGCCGAGCACCCTGCATGTTAGCGCGAATTAGTAAATCGGTAAGATATTGGGATTGAGATAAGAGAATACCCCCCATCGTCTGTCACAAACTGCGAAGTAATGTGAATCAATAGGGAGCTGTCACATTTGGCAGCTTTGAAACCAAAGGAATATAGAGTTGAAGCAAGTTTTCCAAACCACGCCCTTGGAGCTTGCTTCAACCCATATATAGCTTTCTTTAACCTGCAAACAAGACCGGGGTTAGTAGATTCAAAACATTCAGGTTGTTTCCTATAGATTTCTTCACTAAGAGGCCCATTAAGAAAGGCATTATTAATATCAATTTGCCTTATTGACCACCCCTTAGATATAGCAATAGAAAGAATAATTCTCACAGTGACAGGTTTTACAACAGGACTAAAGGTTTCATTGTAATCAAGACCTTGTTGCTGAGTGAACCCTCTTGCAACAAGCCTAGCCTTATATTTAGAAATCTGCCCATCTGCATTGTGTTTAACACGAAAAACCCATTTAGAACTAATAGCCTTTCTATAGGGCGGCAAAGATACAAGATCCCACGTATCATTTTTCTGAAGAGTTTGAAATTCCTCCAACATAGCCTTATGCCACTCAGGTATGAGAAAAGCTTGCTTGGCAGTGGCGGGTTCAATAGAGGTGAGGAAAGCCTTGGGTTTAAAAATTCCTGCCTTGGCTCTAGTCACCATTGAATGACGATTTGTAGTTGCTGAAGGCTCAGGGAGAGCAGACTGAGTAGGTTCAGAAGAGGATGATACAGTCGGAGCAACTGTATGATTTTCATCGGAAACCTGCAACTCAGAATCAGAACTTGTAATAACAGCAACAGGTGCAGAGCATGGCATAACAGTTGATGAAATTAATGGAATTGAGGGTACAGACGAAGACATAACAGATTCAGAAGTGTTTGATTCAGCGGATGCAATAAAGGAAGGATTAGAAATTAAAGGAAAATTTGTCTCATCAAAAACAACATTACGAGCAACAAATATTTTACCACTTGAATTCATGCATTTGTATCCTTTATGCACAGAGCTGTAACCTATGAAAACACAAGCCTGAGATCTATAGTCCATTTTATGTCGATTATAAGGTCTAGTGTGAGGATAACACAAACAACCAAAAGATTTAAAAAGGTGATATGCAGGAACCTTGTCAAATAACATTTCAAAAGGAGATTTCATATTAATAATAGGAGAAGGAATGCGATTGATATTGAATACCGCCGTAGCAAAGGCATAAGTCCAAAATGTAAAAGGAAGATGAGAGTGAGCTAGAAGGGTTAAACCAGATTCTGCTATGTGTCTGTGTTTGCGCTCAGCAGAGCTATTCTGCTCATGAGTGTGAGGGCAACTATATCTGTGTTGAATGCCTTGCTCATCAAGAAACTTATCAAACGCCACATATTCCCTTCCGCCATCAGTTTGGAACATCTTTATTTTGCGATTAAGCTGCAATTCTATCATAGTTTTAAACTTGATAAAACACGTTAGTGCCTCAGATTTGTTATGAAGAAAATAGACCCAAGAGAATTTAGTATAAGGATCCAAAAATAAAATGTAGTATCGATAACCATCAATTGAAGTGTGGGATGCTGGTCCCCATATATCAGAATAGACAAGTTGCAAAGGTTCATCATAAACAGATTCAGAAATAGGAAAAGGTAATTTGCTAGATTTTCCCATACAACAAGAGCCACAAACAGCACTGATTTTATTCATAGAATGAGATATATTACATTGTTGCAAAACATGATGAGTAATTTTGTCAGAACAATGTCCTAGTCTATTGTGCCAAAGTTGCATAGTATTCAAAGAATTAGAACTAGCCAAACAGACAGAGCTATGGTAAGCATTAATAGGTTTCTTTAGCAGAGAATGATGCATCTGCAGATTGTCAAAAACATATAGATCATCCTTAAGATGTCCTTGAAGAAGGGCCTTCCTGGTTTCCTGAGATTTGACAATACAAACATCAGGATGGAACTCAAAAAACACAGAATTATCTCTAGCAAATTTGGACACACTTATTAAGTTCTTAGTAATATCAGGAACATGCAACAAATTGTTAAGATAAAAAGAACTTGAGTGATTTTTAGCAGAGCAAATAGCATTACCAACATGTCTAATAGGAATTTGATTACCATTTCCTACAAAGACATGTTGTTTACCTATATATTCAGTCTTGAGACTGAGATTGTTCAGATCGTTGGTGATGTGGTTGGTCGCACCGGTGTCAGGATACCACATCTCGTCAGGAATTGAGCTAGGATGAGAGGCAACCAAAGCCTGAGTGTTCTGTTCTGAAACAGAACCTCAGGAAGTGTTGTTATTGAGTTTTGGTTCAGCAAGATTCTCATCAAAACGGCGCCAACAATGATAGGAATTGTGTCCTAGTCGTCCACAAAGTTGACACTGAACCTTGATTCCGCGACCACCAGAATTACCGCGTCCATTACGACCACGGCCGCGATTTTGAGATCTTCCAGTAGTGAGGTTGGCTTGTAGAGAGGGAGCATCACGGTTCTTGTGTTTTTCCAATCGCTCCTCTTGATGCATCAGAAGAGCTTCAACCTCATTGACAGAGAGAGAATCACCACGAGTGAGACACGAGGTGATGAACGCATCATATTCTTCAATAAGACCATCAAAGATGGCGTCAATATGTTCGTCATTGGACATCGGAGCCCCAATCGCAGCTAGTGTTTCTACCAGCTGTTTTACCTGAACGAGATATGCTGAAATCGGACCTTGCTTCTTGAGAGTCCGCAATTGAATCCGAATCTGCTTAACACGCGCCTTCGTCTGAGACGCGAAGAAGATTTTCAAAACCTCCCAAATTTGATAGCACCACTCACATTTGACAACGCAGATCTTGAATTGAGAATCCATGGACTCAAGGAGCCATGATTTTAGGAGAGCGAAGATAGGATTGACTGCATTTTTGACGGTGTCTTCGACAGAGAGAAACTGAGAAGGAATGAAATCTTTGCCTTGGATGTGGTGTTTCAGGCGGTAGCCTTTAACGGTTGCTTCTGCATGTTGCATCCAAGTAAGAAAATTATCTTCAGTGAGCTTTGTAGAAATCGCAGAACTAAAGGTTTGCGGGGAGAAATCGAGAGTTGCGGAAGCCATGGCTGAAGAACCTTAGGGCTCTATTGATACCATGTTAGGAGAGTATTTCTGTGAAGATTTGCTTAGAGAAAAGGAAAATGAATTTCATTAATTGATTGACTGTATTTTTACACTAAGTTGTAGAACATATATACATGAATGATATAGAGAAAGGTAAAACGTGCCTTGAATAGAATTGTGAGCTAACAAACTATTTATTTTCCTTTATCCTTTATATGGGCTTACTAAACGTGCAAATTTTTTTTGTTTGTTTTTAATACCCAAACTCAATGAAATTTTTTTTCACTCGTGATGTTATGTTTTATATTTTGTGTTCGACCATTCATAATGCCGTGTCTTATATTTTGTTATGGACCACTCATGGTCTTATTTTGTTGAATTTTTTATGTTAATTCGTGATTTTTTTTTAATATAGATCATAGAAACATGAAATAACGTGTGATGCATCATGAATGATTTGATTTTTTAACGGATTATAATTTTTTAAAGATGAAAATGTTATAATTTATTATATTTTTAATATTAATGTGAGCGAGCAAACTTAACTTGCTAGTTGCGTCAGCTTGCACTGAGCCAGTTCGATGGAGTTGAGCTAGCTCGATTAGAGGGCTCTATGACCAATTAATTGATAATTGATGGCAAGATGATAAAAAAACTCAATAGGCATCGTTTGGTTTGCGTTGTCAGGTTTTAAATGGTTTCTGAACTCAAGCTATTTAGGTGGAAACGTCAGAGGGGGACTGAATGGAGCAAGGAGCATTATTAATATGTTGAGGTTAAGATTGAAGCTTTCTGAGGCATACAATTTGGGCTTGTTAACACTAAACAAATCCCTCAAGAGCTTAAGATCTATTACTGAGTATCTGATGCCTGTAACCTCGTCCAACAAAGATGTAATCACCAACTTCAAATAGCATCATAAACATAAAGCATGCGACGTAAAAATTGTCGAATAAGTTAGTCAAAGAATTAAAGCATAATTTCAGCTTTCAGCAGAACGGAACACATCCAAATGAGATTGTTGGGCTCGAATAACAACTGGATTCGATAAAACTGTTTAAAAGTGGAAATACAAAAAAAGAATAAAAATGAAAGGCATGTATGTATGAGCAATAGGTGCCAGCTTTAGCAAACTATGGAAGAGCTTCCCTGCAGTGTATCAGTTCCCTTCTCAGGGAAAAAAAGAGATAATTCAACTAAAATATGTTAAGCAAAACAAATTAGAACAATCAGAAAATCTATCGGCGTAACCATTTCCAATTCTTTTATTACCTAAAGAAAGGAAAACTGAGGAGTCCCAACAATGGCAAGCATATTAAACTAACTTGACAATTTACCAACTAAAGTTGATTTCTGAGGAAAAGGCCAAGTGCCAGAGTTAATGGCAAAACAAAAGAAAGCCATTTCTGAGCTGATTTTCATGAGACAATGAATATAATTTTCCAGGACCCCTCCAATCCAAATGATCAAGTAACAATGCATCCAGCAGCAGATTATTCGCCTTCATTTATCATTGAGGCAATCCAGCTTCAATCTCATCCCACTTGTCGCCATTTGAAGGAAACTTCTCCCTTAATTGCTTAATAACCTCTTTGGCATCATCAATCTTGGAGATGCCAGCTAGCCCATTCACAAGGTTCTTCATCGTGGTGAAATTAGGGTACCAATCCTTAGCCATAGATTCTCTGCAAACCTCTAATGCAGACTCGAACTCCCCACCCTCGCAGAGAAAGTAAACGAGGTTAAAATACGTGTCACCATCGGGCACATAACCTCTTTTCTTCATGTCACTAAACAACTTCTTAGCCTCACCAAGGTTGCCTTCCCTACAGAACCCATAAATCAAATAAGAATAAGTAACAGAATTCGGCTTCTTCCCTCTAGAAATCATCCCCTCGAACACAGCTTTGGCCTCAAAAGACCTCCTCAACTTACACAAGCTCAGAATCCTAACATTGTAAGTACCAAGAGAGGGATAAATTCCATACTTTTCCAGCATGAAATTCAACAGCTTCCCAACTTCCTCAAACTTCTCCTCCTTATAAAAACCAGCAAGTGCATTGCTCAACGTGGTACTATTGGGCTTGACGGAATTCCTATCCATCTCTTCCAAAACCGAGTAAACAGAGCTAGAAGAACCGGACTTGGAAAACGCCTTAATAACTAAGTTATAGGTATCAACATTAGGCTGAATTGAATAAGTTTTAGGGTATTGGAGGTAGATTTGGGATACCTGTTTGTAGTCCTTAGCAAAAATGCAGGCCAAGAGCAAGGCGTTGAGGGATTTCACGGAGCGAGGGACGCCGAGTTCATCTTCCCTGAAGGTGCGGATGGCGTGGTCGAGCATGTTGGCTTGACCGTACAGGATGATGGCCTGCGAGAGGAACCGCTCGTTGCGGAGGTCGGGGCGCAATTTCAGTTCCTCAAGGAACCGGCGAACGGCGTCGAAGTGGTTGGCGGAGGAGAGCTTCGACACGGCAACGGAGAAGGCTACGCGATCGATGTGTGTCTCTGGTGTCAAGGAAGCGGCGCGGCAGATCTCGAGGATGCGCTCAGGGTTTGTCTCCGTCTTCAAGAGGTTTAACGCAGTCCTTGACTTCTCCTTCGCTGATAAGAGCGCCGATGAATCGGGGGAGAGAATCGTTGAGAAACGTCGAATACGAAACAGCATCGACATCTTGCAAGTGAGTGGGAAAAAACCAGTAGGGTTTTACAGCGGGAGAAGAAGATGCGGAGGTTTAACTAAAACAAGAACTAACTAAAAGACTACTGAACTTTGAGTCTGTGACTACGTCTCAAACGCTGCGTTTTAACGAAATGGGTGTTATATAAAGGAATCGTATCGTATAACAAAAAATTGAACCCGACGTGAATCGAACACGCAACCTTCTGATCTGGAGTCAGACGCGCTACCATTGCGCCACGGATCCACTGCTTGGAATACATAGCACAAGTTTCAATTAAGTACATACATTAATATTTGATTGATAACAAATTTAGATCCAAGTCCATCTACGGTTTATTTTGGGTTTTCTCCATATTTGTAAACTATTTAAATCAATCTTGTATGATTTCTAAATGTCTAGCCTTTCCTTTGGCAAAAAGAAAGTTATGCACTTAAGCATCTGTAATGCCAATTAATTCGTTCATGAGAGTCTTATAAAGAGAATTGATAATATGTTTTTGACTCCAAAGCGTAATTACTAGTAAAATCAAATAAACCTTTGTGAAAGAGTTAATTTTACCACAATATGAATGATACTTTTGATTAGGTAAAAAGAATAAATTTTCACGTGCAATACTGTTATTCCTAAACCCTACACCTTTAATTTAATTACACCTCTTTATGCATTATGAACAATTGAACATAATCTACCATATGGCATTCTACTCTGTATTCCGCGGTTAAATTATTTTATGTAGTTTTGAGAAGTTGTAGCGTTGTAGAGTGCAGATTGTTTTCCAATTTTCCATGTTTATCATTGCCTAACATACTTGCAATGATGTATTAGTTCTTCTCCTGCTCCAACACTTCATAGGATATTTCATGTTTGCCGAAATTGATTTATGCCTCCGAAGAATAAAACTTAGTTGAGGTAATGTTTTTTTATGCATGTCGTATTGCACAGCATTTTTCATGTGATAAAAACAGAAAAACAAAACATAAAATACTTGGTAAAATTAAAAAAAAAAAGAAGCAAAGGAATGATTCTGAAAACCGTGCAACAGCATGAGTCAGTTGCTAGTTAGTTCATATCTACAAGATCGTGTGTGATAACAGACAATGAGAAAAGAGGAAACCTGTTATCTCATATTTCACTTAAAACTTTGGACATTCGACAAACTTAATAATTAACAATCATACGCGAAAACAAAAAAAAAAAATTATTTGAGAGATCGATCTATATATATTACAAGGCTAATCACTTGGTTGTTCTCTCGCTATTGTGCTGACCTATTGGCATTGAGGCCATTCAATCTTGGTGAAGCTCCTCTGCTGGTGGGGCAGCAAATCTGACATTGGCAGGCCGTGCCACAACAACCGGGTCTTCTGCAAATAGTGCTTTGATGAATGATGGCGTTTTTAGGGGTCGACGACCTGTCATCCGAGGATAGACATCTTCAAGAAAATAATACGCATGTCCTGCAATCATTCCCTGAAAATTGTTGCCAAGATTCACATCAGCTGTTATTTAGAAAATCCATAGCAAAATATCTCAAATGTCCGTATTATGAGGTGTTCTTTGAACGGAGACATACCAGTAAATCCACCCAAGCACTAGCCCCAACCAGGACAGAGAACCCCAACAGAACCTATATGCATAAAATTTCAGATTAGGTTGCCTTGATTATAAGTTAGAACCAAAGTAAACATAAAAAATCAACATCAATTTTTTAAGTACCAAGTATAAAGCTGGTTTGATGTTATCGAATCAGGTAAACTAATACGTACCCATGGGAGGTAGGCCGCAGTGAACGTAAAGAGGCCGAGGAAGCTCATATGAATAAAAGGATTCTGTTTGCTCCACACGTAAACCTGACAACGACACATTAAGCTTTAACATGAGTGACAGATTGAAATGTCAGAACTCAACCGTCAACATTGAGCTTTAACATCAGTGACATATTTAAACATGAGCACTCAACAGTCAACATTAAGCTTTAACATTAGTGATATATTTAAACATGAGCACTCAACAGTCACCGACAAAAAAATTATGAAAATGTGACTCACCATCATAAATGTCAACGAGTTGCTAAGGAATATAATTTTCGCGAATGACTCTGATAAATATGGTATCATCCCACCAAGAAGAACAATTCCAGTCAATACAGTGGCACCAAATAAGAGCATGTAAAAGAAATCAGCAGTCCTTCCCCTGAATGAGTTCTCTTCTAGAAGCTTGCAGTACCGAGCAAGGAAAAACATATGAAACAAGAAATCCAAGTCTGCCCAATCAATAAGAAAACATCATGTCAAAGTTAGACTGTGTGATTCACAATATTCAATTTTCTAGTTAAATATCAAAACAGTGAAACAAATTAGTAAAGAATATGCAGGCGTTGCTGGGAGGGAATATGCCTGTTAATGCCAATTAAATATGTTATAAGAAAAGAGTCAAGCACAAGACGAGGCTTGATTATATAGAGTTAGTAGAGATAATTTGTTGGGTGTTATTGTAATTCAGGATAATCATTGGGCTATGTCAAGAACTAAAGAAAGTAAATGCCTGCAATTAATCAAAACAAGACGTGCAGGAGATTTGAACACATACATGCAAATAATGCAATTATGCATCTGATAATCTAGTCCACAGATACAACAGCTGCAGAAGAAAATGGGGCATCATGTAGAGAAGGGAATCATCTTATCCCATATAAACCCATTTAAATCAAGAGATTGTTGACTTGTATTTACAATCAAACCATCTAAGTAAATTTCTTCTTGTCTCGAAGAGGATAGCTATTAGGTTGCATTTGCCAATCCAGAATACATACCATATCAAAGCACCACAATCAGAAATCACTATCTTACTTAAGATACAAAAGGGGATTTGGCAAACCCAGCAACCATGACAACATTTGAATACAAAGCAAGAACTATGATATACTTTCCAAAAAGAAATCAATAATAAAAAATGCAGTTCCTTTGCTTCTGATGCGCCCACAAAAGCTATTATCTAATAATCATGTAGTTTATTTCTAGAAACTATCATGTCAATAGTGATTCTTCGTATGATCTTATCAGGGGCAACGGGATTGACCCCTTACCCAAAATGAGGATATGTATTTCACCTATAGCAACTCCTCATAATGTGGTTTTCATTATGTAAGCATCAAACCCATGATGCTTAAATAAAGTTCCTATTTACCTGAATAAATCAGGAACGATCAATACTCACTCACATTCGAACATACATATCTAAACAGAAAGAGGAAGAAAGGGAGATCATATAGCCGTTCTAAAGTAAGAATAAAATGAGCTCTTCCCAAGTAGCAGCAACAGAAATCAGAGCTCCAAGCATGTTAACATAAAATAACTGAGCCGTTGCCGCATTAGAACTGAAATTGAAATCTTACTAACTGCCATGCCAACCACAATGAATGACACTTCTTTAAATGGTGAACAGAAAGAATCTTACCCATTTTCCGGAAATACAAGAAATTGGTAACCAGACGCCAAAACTGATATTGCTTCACAACCAGTCTAGGGTTCAAGTACAAATGATAAGGAGAAATTATCTGCAGGATCATAAAGATGAGCATCAAGCAACAAAGAATTAGTCACTTATAGTTTCGAAATCAGCGAAATAAAAAAAGAAATGAAACCCTTCATGGTGTAAGCATGGAAAACATAGACATACACAAAAATCAAATAACAATCAAAGAAATCAAAGAAAGTCATTAAAACATAGCTTCGTGCAAAACTTCTCAAAAACAAAGATTAACGATAGAAATCAAGATCACGTTAATGATTTGATTTCAAATCACTCGATCACTCTCAAGTAAAAAACAAATAAAAATTCAAAAGAGCAATAATATTTCCCAAAAAAAAAACCATAAACAAAGGGCTTTACAAGAGAAATTGGAAACCCTAAATCCCAAAATGCGAAAAGAATCGAACTTGAGAACAAAGGGCTTTACATCAAGGGAGCATCCGATGGTGGTGACAACCGCAGCAGTGAGATAGGAGCGTGTAATAACGGGCATCTGCTTATACCATTCTTCAACCGCTTGGGCCATTGTTATGTTCCCTAATCTCTGATTATAATTACACTGAAGACAGAGGGAAGCGAAATGGAATTGAAGGTACCAAAAGGTTAAGCTATGAATGGGAAAATCGAGAAATGGAGAAGCAGAGTGAGAATTCAAACGATGTTAATGTGGCAGAAGCAAAAGTAGACAACGAAGGAAGAAAAGATGCAAGGAGGAAGAAGGGGTGCCACCAGAAGAGGAGAACACGACGAATGACACAGACGACACGAATCAGAAAGCGCGTGCTAGTCACGAACCAATGGCGTTCTCCTTCTTTGTTTACCTTTCTTTCCTGTTTCTTTTTTTGGGCCGATTTTTTTTTTGTCAATATTTTTTTTCAGTTTTCTTTATCTAGATTTATTTTGGGTCAAGGGTAATAAAGGATTTGGGCCCTAAACTTGTTTGATTTGGTTTTGGCCCATACATTATATTATATTTTTATTCCTAGAAAATATTTTTATTATAGTATCTATCATTTTTTTCTTTTGCCATCAAGGTATCTTCCAATTTACCATTAAAGATTAATTTCTTACGGTGTCGAGATTACGTAAGTAAATTTTGCTCTACCAAAAGCCCCGTTTTTCATATATAAAGCGATGATGTAAATTTTTGCCAATTTTATTTAAAAGATAAAACTATCTAAAAAAAATATATTAACCCAAAAATATGTTTGATCTAATTTCAATCTCATTTTTCAGTTATCCCTTTTATTCTTGTCATATAAATTGTGGAACTTTGAAAAGAGTGAATATTTCTATTGAGTGATCATTTAAGCACAAAGTGGTTAGTAACCCATGTTAAGTGCCTCCAATGATACTATTATTGCGTGTTTGAAAAAATGTTGAGTTGGAGTAAAATTGATTTTGAAGAGCCAAAATCGATTTTAATCGATAAATCAATTGTTTGTTTTTGTGTTGACAAAAAGTTAAAATTGATTTTGGATTGCCAAAATTGATTTTGGCTTAATCAAGGTGAGACTTGTTTTCACGTCATGTTGAAAAATTTACACTATTTTTACTCTAAACTTGCTTTTGAGAAAAATAATCTCAAATATAAATCACGTTACTTTAAAATCAATTTTACACGAAATCAATTCTATAAAATCACGTTGATCCAAAATCAATTCTACCGACGCACTCTTAGTCAGCAAAACTCCATAACTCAAAGCAATCTTTTGCACAAAGCATGCAGTTATAATCCATAGGTTGAAAGCGTGAGATTGCAACTACACTTGTACGGTGTTTATTGCCAACTTCCAAGCTACCATTTCGGTTGAACAAACCATATAGTACCCGTTTGTTTTAGCTATATTATAAGTAAAAGTGGTTTTTAAGGAAGTATAGTAATTTTTAATTTCTGTCAAACATGTATTGGAATTCAGAATAATTGTAAGTGAAATTAATTTTGAGATGAAGTGAAGGATTTGTATGGCCGTGGATTTTTTTTTTTCCCCTCCTCATTAACACACAAGTTCGCTTGTGCTGCACAAGAAAAGCCAAAATAATGAATACGCTTCCCCAAAATATCTGTATCACCTTAGGTAGGAAGATTTTTCAGCTATGGGCATTTTTTAATTAATTTCTCATTCTGCATATTGCATATCTCGTGATTTTCTAACAAGACCTATGTGTTCATTTGTTTTTAGTTTTTTTTTTTTTTAATTCGTAACAGTATGTTGTTTTTTTTGGTAATTATTCGTAACAGTATGTTTACTGCTCAGTTCAGCATAATTTTCTAAAAACAATCATGTGCTTCTTGAAAGATTTTTTTTTAAAAATTATTTCCCATAACAAAAATTATAACCATACAACTCCTATTTCATTAAAATTATAACTTATATCTACAAGGATTACACACCGTCAAGAAGTGAAAGGACTTGAAAATTGAGACACAAGATATCAAAGCTAGCTGAATTATGCAGTAGAGTTTGTTTTACATGTCCACATCATGGATGTCACTTCTGATATCACTAGAAAATAATTGAGATCACAAGCATTTTGAACACAAGAATCTCTAAGAATAACATGCCCAAATCATGCAAATAAACCATAACCAATAGTATTTCATTAATTAATACCCTTAGAATCCAGAAACAACCAATAATTAATTAAGCAGCTCTTGCAAGAACTTCCATTCTCTCAGGCAAATCAGCAGGGTCAATGAAGGAACCTCTCCTCAGTGACCTTGGAACTATAACAGTTAAGACTCCATCTTCATACCCAGCAGAGATTCCATCAATATCAACCCTACCCGGTGGCCGAAACTTCCTTACAAACTTCCTTTCAGGATCTGTGGATTCATCCACTGCTTCAGTTCTGATTATAAGGTACCTTGAGTCCTCAACCTCCACTCTGAGTTCTTCCTTTCTCACACCTGCCACAACAAGAGAAAACAAAAAAAACTCAGTTCTGAGATTCTGATAGAGATAAAAACAAAATAAGAACAGAGAAAAGAGAAGAAGGTTTTGGTACCGGGGATGTCAGCTGAGAATATGTGAGATTCTGGAGTTTCTGTCCAGCGAACGTAGTTTTCTGGGATGAAGTGATAAGGGAAGAGAAGGTGAGAAGGGAGGAGGTATTGCCAGGGAACAGAGCGAGATGCTGGGAATTCCATTTTTGATGTTTGGTTATGTGAGAGAATTCAGAGTTTTTTCTGTTACAGGTTTGATCTTGAGATGTTCGATAATTAATGGATATTGATTTGTATGCAAGTTGGGGGAAAATGAGAGGTAGTTGATTGGTTTTTATAGGCCAAGTGGGCAAGTTGGGGGTGCACTCGTTTCTTAACTTTTCCCTAAAGACAGAACCGCAATTTTTTTACTTTACATAAAAATATTATTATACATTAAAATTTATAGAAATTTCACAGCGTGATAGTGAATTATACTGTAAGAAACTAAAAATCATAATATTTACGTAAATTTTAATTGATCACAAAATTTTAAGAATGTTTGGTTGGTAATTATTTTGACTAGCTAGTAGGAACTTGCTTTTTCCATCGGATATGTAAGTTGAAAACCCTTTTTTAATCTTATAACAATAATAATGGTAATGGCAATCAAGTTACCAAATCTCCAAAACTGTTTTAGTTTTCTCAAATTACTTAACTCGTCTCAAATTACTTAAAAGATTTATCCTGTTTATCTCTCTCATTTTTAATGTCTCAAATAATTTAAAAGATTTAATCCCAAAATTCTCTGTGATTGCAGGTGCAAATTGGCAAAAGTGGTTTGCACTATGACAGTAGCCATTGATTTACAAATAAAAATACTCAGCAAGCCAAAATCAAGGGTTATGACTTATTATTGCTTATATCATAGTAGTATGACATAGCAATTAGCATGATGGATTAACTGAATCCTAAAATAATGACTGCTATTAAACGTACACGTGGGACACTGGCTGGAAATATCAAGGCTTCACCTTTATCATTCCCTCTGAACTCTGAAGTCTAAACTATGAAGCAGTTTATTAAATAATATAGTCGTACCACGTGATTAACGGCCATCTAGGAGGAAAGCTGCGGCCTTCTCCCAGCTTCTTCTTTTTAAGACTTTACAGCATAGCATTAGTAGAAAAATACTCCTAGAGTGTATAGCATTAGTAGAAAATTCTATTAGTTTCTAAGAAATTCAAAAGCTGAAGACTGATGAAAAACAAACGATTTTGATGTTCACTGAAATCTTACTGGTTTCAAGAAAATTATTGATTTTCTGCCTTTCGTGTCTGTAAATAGCCATAAACACAAAAGATCCAATCATCCAAATTTTTCTTACAGTATACAGAATTCATATAAGGACTATAATGTGTGAAACGAAGTGAAGCTGTACAAGGCCACAACCACAAATTGGTCCTATGAATTGGTACTTGCAAATATGGGTGTATTAAGTCACGTATCAATTGGTAAAAACGAAGTCAAATATATATTTGATGCAATTCAAGAATAAACTTCATTGCATACGTCTTTTTAACAATGCTTTCCTTCTTTCCAAAAGATTGGGGCACTAAGGGTTAGTTAAGCACACTGCTATTGATTCACAAAAGAAAATGATATTCATTTCAGCTTATACCATAATACAGGTTCTAAAGTTTCTGCACAAAGATTCAATATTTTCAATGAAAGAAGAGAAGCATAATTGTAAACTTAACGTGGCATGTGACAGACAGCTTAGTCAACTCGTGATAAAAGAGGCACAGGAATCAGGATACAAAATTATATAAAATCCAATCGAGTTATTATCACAAGAGCTCTGGTCAAGCTGAATAAATACACTTAATTCAACACAACTTACAATGATCTTCATAGTTTGCTGTTATGTTCAGCAAACCACATGACAACTGAGAAAATTTTGAAGTTTGCTACAGGCAAGCTTGAGAATGGATGATAGTAGATTCACACCCGTTTGTGCAATTTCTAAGACTTCATTCAAGTGTTCACCCCAAAGACAAAACCATTACTGTATGAAGGAAGATTGCTAGAAGGGTTGAGATTCTTCACTGGTGATCGAAACGGATTTGGAGTCACCGGATGTGTGATGTGCAGTCCAGCATTTCGAAGGACTTGTTTAGCATTTACACATGAAACTTCAGATTGATCAGTGAAGAAGGCAGGCACACCCATTGATTTGATCAAATCAAGAGCTCCACTCCAGTTAGAATAGCTTTCTAATCTAGAGTTCAGAGCAATGACAACATGAGGTGTAGGTAGGTAAGAGGCTTCCACCTGATAAACACCCCTCACAAGATTCACTCTAACCCTGCTACCTATTCCAGAGGTTGTACCTGACAAATTCGTCGGAACTTCTGGTCCCACCATCACTATTTGTACATTGCCCAATCCATTAAGCAAGTGACCTACTTCTGCAAAAGCTGGCATCCAATCCAACTCGCCTTCAGGTCCAAGGTAGTGAACAATAACCTCCTTCCCTTTCAGGATAAGGTTCTTTGAACTAATATCAAGAGTGGTTAGTATGTAATAGACTGTCAATGGATGTGAGAGAATGTCGGCAACAGGACTTGACAATGGAAGCGAGCGAAGGTTGTAGTACTCTGACCAACCAGAGAGAAGAAATGGACTTGAGATGAAATGGCTATTGAATGGAGAGTCATGAGGATATTCAAAATCATCAAGTCCACCCCATAGTTCCTGAAGTCCACCTTTTACAGGAAGAAGACCAAAAGGACAATGAGAATAGCAACAACACTTTCTCCTCCACATACCCTTCTGGTGGATTCCTAAGGATTCAAGCCACTTACAAGGCTGGTCAGCAGAACATGGGAACGAGAAAATTTTTATAGCCAGCTCTTCTTCCCTTTCCATCATGGCCCTGTAGAGTCCACATGTGGTTTTATGTGTTTCGTTCCAGTGTTGCTTCTGACAGATTGAACTGCAGTAAACAACTGCTCTACACCGGCCGCAGCAGAGTGAATGTTCTCCATGCACGTCTTTCTCGCACATTGCACACTGTCTCAAACCAGAACTTGCGTATGCTTTTGTGTCGCTGAAAGTGTCCTCTCCGGGCGGTTCTACATATTTGGTTGGGGTTGAACCAGCACTCACACTGCTAGATTTTTCGTCATATGCCTGACCTGGTGGGTGTGAGATAGTAACAGCAACAAGGTCATTACCTCCCTTCGTTACTTCTAGAGGCGACTGAACATCTACCGTCTCTATGAAAGGTTCAAAATACACCATAGTTGAATACTTCGGACCACTTTCCCTTTCAACCTGAAGCAAAGAGTGCACCAGAGAAAAGGCTTTCATGAATGCATAGACAAATCTGAGCTCACCAAGGGTTGGATTTCTAAATCGAAGCTCGCCCGAAAGGGTGCATCTAGCAACGTCAATAACAGGAAAGCGATCCGTGCCGGATGGTTCAAGTGACAAAGACTTGATCATCTTGCGATTAGAAGGGAACATCAAAGACTCCATTTCATATGTGACCCTGAGAAGCTCAACATTAGGAACATGAATGGTCTCTCTAGACCCTGTCATTTTCTTAGCATCATTTTCTGATCGGAACATGTAGAAGCCAATATCCCCTCCATCCCCTCCAATAAACTGAACACATGGAAATGGCTGTTTCTTCCCAGAGTCCGAATCTTTTCCAACCCGGATGCCGAATAAGTGAACTGGACGCAGCCTTTTCCATGGTTCAGTTCTATACAAAGCTGCAGAAGCTTTGTATATAGATTTGATGAAATTGGGAGCAATGCCATATACTTTCATAAGGCATGTCCCAGATCCAGGACCTAGCCCAGGGCCACACCCAAACTGCTCCTGAAATCTGTCAAATAAACCCTTCAAATGCAAATCCATTGTCTCCCCAACGATAGATCCTCACAGATCTTAACCTCTGATCTCAAGATCACAAAATCTCATAATTCTACTTCACTTGAACAAATCAAATTCCCATTATGCACTAGAACTAGACTAATCAAAACAGAAGCATTTGGGCACATCCGTCACTGACATATTATGAGGTTCAATTCATGTAACAAACAAAACCCTAAAGCCTAAACTGAGAACCATAGAGAAGATCACATCAAATTTCAATTTCAATCAGAAAAGAAAAAGAAGAAGATCAGAACTTCGAATGATACCAAGTTCGCATAATTGAGCTCCCAGATTCCGATTCATTTCTCTCTAAGCCGTTGAAATTGAAAGCGAAAAAGATGAACTTGCAACGAAAGGAAGTGGAAACAGAGAGCGGAAAACAGTGGAATTTGAAGGGCAATGAGGAAGAAGGATTTTCTTTCTCTTTGTTAGGGTTTTGAAGAAAATTGGAATAGGAGTATTCCGATTCATTTCGTTCAGACGCCAACTCATAACGGACTTGAGTATTCACTGTGACTGTGTACATTGTACAACACTTCTACTGTGCGGACATCCTCATTTTAGCATCCGTGAGCTCGAAGGTCCTATTACGAAATCAATAATAACGGAAGTAATCAACGGTCAGAAATTATCTCCGTCAAATCGAACGGTGTTTTGTTCGTATACGGAAAGAAAGAGACATTAATATCTTACACGCGTACAGAATAACATGGCCATTTCGAAATGCACAGCCAATCAGAGAGCACCACCAAATCAGAAAATGATAAAATCAATTTAAAAAAAATTAAAAATTAAAAAACTAAAAAAGTTAATAATGCCCATCACGGACCGTATCGTAAAATATCGTCCGTCTATCGTCGTCATCGTCATCACAACTCGCCACGCACCTTTCCTTTTAGGGTTAGGGTTCGAGTCTTCTTAAAGGACCCGAAGACAAAATCTCTAATCCTCTTTCTCTCGCCGCTTCACTCTCGCTTTTCTTTCTCTCTCTAGTTTTTAGATTCACCGGGCGAGATGATGCAGCCAGGATCTGGTATGGCTCCTTCCAACATGGGGCAGCAGCCGATCCAGCAGTATCCGCAGCAGCAACAGCCGCCCCAGCAGCCGCCCTACGTCATGATGCCGCCGCAGGCTCAGGCGCCACCGCCCATGTGGGCCGCTCCTTCCGCTCAGCAACCTCCCCAACAACAACCTTCTCAGCCTGCCAGCGCTGACGAGGTTCGTACCCTCTGGATCGGAGATCTGCAGTACTGGATGGATGAGAACTATCTCTACACCTGCTTCGCACATACCGGCGAGGTATAACCCTAACCCTTCTCATGGATAACTTGATTCCTTTTTCTTCCTTTTGTGAACTTAGGTTTCCTAATAGCGATTTGTGTCCTCTGCTTGGTGTCAAGGTTGCTAGGGTTTCCAACTGTGTGAATTTTAGGTTTCTTTGTTGGCGTTTGTGTTTTCTGTTTGGTGTCTAGGTCACTAGGGTTTCTAGCTGTGTGAATTTGGGTTCTGTGTGATTTTTCCACCTTCGGAGCGTTTGTTACGTTGTCTGGATCGCATCTTGATTTATATTAAGATTTTGGTTTTGTTGGTTTGCAGGTGACCTCTGTGAAGGTCATTCGAAACAAGCAAACTAGTCAGTCAGAAGGTTATGGATTTATTGAGTTTAGCAGCCGTGCCGGTGCTGAGAGAGTGCTTCAAACATACAACGGAGCTATTATGCCTAATGGTGGCCAGAGTTTCAGGCTGAATTGGGCAACCTTTAGCGCTGGCGAGAGGCGTCATGATGATAGTCCGGATTACACCATATTTGTTGGTGATTTGGCTGCAGATGTCACTGATTACCTCCTGCAGGAGACATTTAGGGCTCGGTATAACTCAGTCAAAGGTGCAAAAGTTGTGATTGATCGGCTCACTGGCCGGACTAAGGGTTATGGCTTTGTGAGGTTTGGAGATGAAAGTGAGCAAGTGAGGGCTATGACTGAGATGCAGGGGGTTCTTTGTTCAACAAGACCCATGAGAATTGGACCAGCCTCGAACAAAAACCCTGGCACTCAGCCGAAAGGTTTGTCGCTTTTTTTTAGCCGTATTGTGGTGTCTTTTTTGATGCTGATATCTGCTTGATATGCTGCATAAAGGAAAAAACTGTTGTTTTCATTTTGATGTCTTCCATATATGAGTGCTATGTGTTGGTTTTAAGGCCTTATTTTTGAAATATCTGCTGTGGTGGATGCTAAATGTTATTGTTTAAAGCCAAGTTTCTTTTCAGTTTCGCACTTGAAGATTTGCAGTCCAAACTCATTACGTTCCAGCAATTTCCTTTAAAAATTTGGGCTAAATAAATTATATGTAATAATAAAATCTTATAGTACTCCTGTTGTCTCAAAGCAGGGTGACAAGAGGCTCTGTCATCTCGGAGCCTGGAACTGATTTCAGCTGAAATGGTTACCATTTTAGTGCATGTCCTTGCTTAGGTCAGTTACCGTTTATGTCTTGCCCGTTATATTTTGTGGCATTTTCTTTTCCGCCTAAATTTCCAGTTCTTTTCATTTCATTTGTTGGTGTAGTTTTTACTCAAGTTACACTTACAATTACAACTTTTGATTATTTGTTTCAGTCCACCATTCTTTATCGTTGTCCCTTTAATTTACTCCTATTAGTGTGCCATAAGAACTACATTTTTTAATTTCCTTTTTCGCGTTCCCTAGTGTCCAAGCAATTTACTTTTGATGTTTTCTTCTTTTCTTCTTTCGGATGCCTATTAATTTCAGTTTCCAATCTCCAGTCCATGAGGGAAAAATGTTGGGTGCCAGTATTTGTAGTTTCCTGAAACTTTTTTTTTACAAACTGGTTATGTTTGTGTTATTATGCTGATTTGTGTGTTCGTGATTATTAGATTCGGTTCCCATTCTATCGCTTCTCGGTTTCTAAGTCCAGTGCCATGCAATTAAAGTTGTCATTTACTTTATATTGCTTGTTCCGTTCAGTTAGCCTAACTTTTGATATTCATAAATTTTCTTTAAGTGCTGGAAAATTTAGATATAGGATTGTGAAGATGATCAAGTTCAGGGCTGTGTCTATGGTTTTGTCTGTGTATTTTGGTGCTTGTCATTTTCGATCAGATATTTTCTGCTTGGCAGTACGGGTATATATATCTCAAGCTTTGGTTGTGCCGGATATACTGCCATCCTATGATTAATTGATTACGGACTTCTTTTCTGGGTGTGTTTTGATTGATTGATTACTGATTTCATTTCTGTTGTGAATAGTGTCCATCTTTGCAGGTAGAGACACACTCGCACTAGTTCTTGTTAACTAATTTGTTCATTTATTTATCCTTTATTACTTGTCTTTTTTGTTGAATTTCGTGTTATCTTTTGTTATTTGAAAGTGTCGTCAATGTAAATGCAAGGCACCTGTGAATTCTCATGGAGTATTTGCACCATCGCAGAAGCTTTTTACCCTACAAAAGAAGTTTTACCTTAAATTATTTCAAATATTTCTTGTGTATATCTTCTGTTTTTTATGCTTTGTTCTTGATGTCTTCTCCACTAATTTCTTCTATCCGTGTTTACTTGATTCATATTTTTTTACTTCCTATTTTGTGAACATGCAGCTTCATATCAGAATCCTCAAGGCTCACAGAACGAGAATGATCCAAACAATACAACTGTGCGTACTCCTTTACACTATTGAAACTGCTTTCTTTCGTACTTGTTTCTGACCTCTTATGCATTGCAGATTTTTGTTGGCAATTTGGATCCTAATGTCACTGACGACCATCTGAGGCAAGTTTTCAGCCAATATGGAGAATTAGTTCATGTGAAGATTCCAGCTGGCAAACGATGTGGGTTTGTCCAATTTGCAGACAGGTATTATAGCTTGTGTGAAGTCTCTTTTCTACCCGAATCAGTATTCTGATTGTAGCTGGATTTTCATGCTTCAGGAGCTGTGCAGAAGAGGCGCTGCGGATTCTTAATGGAACGCTGTTGGGTGGACAGAATGTTCGACTTTCATGGGGCCGCAGCCCTTCAAACAAACAGGTAATGATGTATAGAGTGTTGTAACTCAGCTCAATGACTTGAATATGTCTTTTCATTCCTTTAAATGACTCTTGAATGACATGTTTGTCAGGCTCAGCCAGATCAGAACCAGTATGGAGGTGGTGGTGGATATTATGGATATGCTCAAGGTTATGAGAATTATGGCTATGCTCCTGCTGGACAGGATCCTAACATGTATGGTAGCTATCCGGGGTATGCGAGTTACCAACCACCTCAGCAACAGCAGCAAATAGGATATAGTTGAGTAGTCCCTGCTAGATACTACAGTTTCTCTGTAATCGTAATGATACTCATCGAGTTGCTTATCTCTTCCCCTGTCTCGTTGAAAAACCGACTCTGCTTTCTTTTTCTTCATCCCCATTCCCTCTTTGATTGCTAATAACATTGAAATTTTATGGAAACCGTCTTTTGTATCCATAAAAAATTGCTTGCTGAGTACTTGTTTAATGTTTAGATTTCATGAAATGCCATGCTATTTTTGTCTATTACGCGTTAAATATAGCTCTACGATGATCTTTATAATCAACCTGGCGAGTTATCATTTTTTTTTGTATTGATGGTGACAATTAGAGTGGTGACTCCAAGTTTTGGAGCATCAGATGGTGACTAATTTTTACCTTTTATAACAGATAAAACAAGTATGTAGTATTTTTTTAAAATCATCTAAATTAGTCTCCATAGGTTGAAAATACGTTTTTTCACTTTCTTCTTCACACATACTGTCACTGGCATGCCATTGCCGGCACTGTATTTCCGACCTCCTCCCCCTCCTCCTCAACGACTCATTCCCTTTGCTATTGTTCCGCCGCAAAAATCTTGAAGCTTCCATTGTTTTTACTAAGACGGTCCTACTGATTTGTCTTCTTGCACCGATTTCAGCCTTTGAAAGCAGTACTTGTTGAAATCATTCCAACTCTTCCATATCTGTTCTTCTTTCAGCTCTATTAACTATTTTCCAGATCTGTTCTTCTTTCAGATCTGGTTATTGTTCTTTCAAATTTGTTCCTGGAATAGTAGAAGCATGTGTAGCTATGTATGGGTTTTTTATTTGTTAGTTTTTTAAAATTCTTCTCATGAATGATTGTTAATTTTTTGCTGGTTATTGTTCAATTGAGGGAGTAATTATTTGATCATTCCCTGTTTTTTATATAATTTTGATAACTTCTTCACCCAATTTCTGGATGAAGCTTTTATATGTGTGAAATTGAAAACTCATCAACAAAATGAAGAAAATGAAGAAATTTTATGAGAAACTATTTTTAGTTGATTGTTGGAATCTTGAGGTGCTTAGATTGTGAATTTGTGATGGTTGGGTTTGTTTTCTGAAACTTAGTGGTGGAGGGGTTCATCAAAATTGTGGTGTTGATGGTGAAATTGGGTGGGTGTTGTGGATTTTGCTAATTTAATTGCTTTTATTTTCTCTTTGTAATGAATAAAACTATTATAAAGATTTTTCTTTCTCCAACACAACCTATTTTGAAAATGGAGTAACTAGTAAATTTTCTAACTTTTGGGTCTAACTGGCTCTTCAATTTGCCTGTTTGCATAGTATCCGTTGATTATATAACTATTTAGAAAAAAGTCACCATGTGATGCTCGTTATGGTGACTTTTTTTTATAGGAATCACCTTAAAAGGTGCCTTGTATTAATTGTTGATTTGAAGATTATAGGTTTGGTCTCACAAAGTAGGTTTCAACAGGGTGTTTTTAAAAAAAAGAAAAGGTGTTTTTAAATTTTTTTGATTTTTTTAAAAAATAATGTATTATTAACTTAACTTGATTTATATAAATTTTAATATTTTTAAAATTATAATAATTTTATAAGAGATTGTGTACACTTAAAAATATGGCGTTGTTTGAAAAAAAGTACTAAACACACGTTATTTAAATTACTTAAATTACTCAATTTTTTTAATAATGTATTATATATTATTAATTTTGAAGTTTTTAGCTTGATTTATATCATTTTTAATATTTTTATAATTACAATAATTTAAGAGATTACGTACTATAACACAATGTATTTAATTTAAAGTTTCTCACACAATTTATATACTATACAATTAATGAATAAGGTGTATTTTAAGGAAAAAAATAGAAAAATATTTTTTAAATTACTTAATTTATTTGAAGTTTTGTTGAGAACAATGTAATGTTTTTAATTCAATTTACATATTTTAAATATTTTTAAAACTATAACAACTTTTTAATATTTCGCAGCTTTCTTATTTGCCTCTGCATCGTGCAAATCTGGTTAATTAAATTATTTATTGTATTAGCAAAAATCTCATTCTGAAGGGGAATCGCCTTCTCATATTTCTGCATCTAGAATCCGACTTTATACCAATTGATACTAATAGGAAATGAACCATTATAGCAAAGAGAAGTTTGATTCGAAGGGAGAAGAAGAGGCACAAATTAGAACAAAAATGTCGAGAAAAATAGGATGTTATTTGAAAAAAAAAACATATTTTTAAAATTACTTAAGTTTTTTTCGAAGAATGTATTACTAAATTTATTGTTTTTAACTCAATTTATATAATTTTTAATATTTTTTAAAATGTAACAATTTTTTTTAAGAGATCGCATACTATGAATATGTTTTTTTGGAAAAGAATGAGAATATGTTTTAAAAATTACTTAATTTATTTGAATATTTTTTAGAACTGCTTTATTAATTATGAAATTTCTAGTTCAATTGAAGAATAAGGTGTTTTTTTGATATAACAATGAAAAAAAATTCACATTACTTGAACTATTGGAAGATATTTTTGAGAAGAATGTATTATTAACTTTGATGTCTCTAGAACGATTTACGTAATTTTTAATACTTTTAAAATTGCCACAAAATTTTAAGAGATTGTGTACTATACACAAACGCGGGAAGAATAGTGTGTTTTGGGAAAAAAATTATGTGTTTTTCAAATTACTTGAATTATTCGAAGTTTTTTTAGAACGATGTATACTTTGAAGTTTCTAGCTCATTTACAAAAATTTTAATATTTTAAAATTACAACAATTTTTTAAGAGACCGTGTACTATACACTTAATGAATATTGTCTTATTAAAAAAATGAATTATTAACTTTGAAGTTTCTAGCTTAATTTACATAATTTTTAATATTTTTAAAATTGCTACACTTGAAGAATAGGGTGTTATTCGGAAAAAAATAAAAATACGTTTTAAAATATTACTTAAACTATTCGAATTTTTTAAAGAACAATGTATTATTAACTTTCAAATTTCTAGCTCAAATTACATATCTTTTAAAATTTTTAAAATTGCAACAATTTATTAAGAGATTATTGTATATTATACACTTGATGAATAAAGTGTTATTCGAAAAATAATGAGAACTCAATTTTCAAATTACTTAAATTATTCAAAGTTTTCTTATTACAATGTATTATAAACTTTGAAGTTTTGATAAATATTAAAATAATTCTTAATATTTTAAAAATGCAATTATTTTATAAAAAATCGTAAACTATACACTTGAAGAAAAAATGTTTTTGGAAGGAAAAAAATGATAACGAGACTTTTAAATTACTTAAATTATTCAAAATTTTGTACAATGTGTTATTAACTTTGAAATTTCTAGCTCAATTTGAATAATTTTTAATAATTTTAAAGTTGAGGCATTTGATTTCGAGATTGTGTACTATACACTTGAAAAATATGATATTTTTCTAGAAAGATTAAACATGTTTTTTTACATTAATTAAATTATAAGATATTTTTCAGAAAAATTTACTATTAAATTTGAAGCTTCTAACTCAATTAACATAACTTTTAATATTTTTAAATTAGAATACTTTTTTAAGAGATCGTATACTATACTTTTGAAGAATTGTGTGTTTTTCAAGAAAACAATTAAAACGCATTTTTAAAATTATTTAAATTATTCGAAATTTTGAAGAGAACAATTTATTGTTAACATTAAATTTTTTAGCTCAATTTAAACAGTTTTTAATATTTTTAAAATTGTGAAAAAATTTTAAGAGATTGGGTATAATTCTACATTTGAAGAAGAGTGATATTCCTGAAAAAAAAATGAGTTTTTCAAATTTTTAAAATATTTGAAATTTTTTTGAGAAGAAAGTATTATAAACTTTGAAATTACTTCTTTCAAATTACTTAAATTATTCGATTTCTTTTTTTTGAACAATATATAACTATGAAGTTTTAGGCTTAATTTATATAATTTTAATATTTTTAAAATTGAAACAATTTTTTAATAGATCGTATACTGTACACTTTAAAAATATGGTATTACTCGAGAGAAAAAATAAAATGTGTTTTTCAAATTACTTACATTATTTAAAGTTTTTTTTCAGAAAAATAGATTATTAACTTTGAAAGTTTCTAGCTCTCAATTTACATTGTTTTTAATATTTTTAAAATTGAAACAATTTATTAAGAGATTATATATTATACAATTGATTAATAGGGTATGTTTTGGGAAAAATGAAAAATATTTTTCTAGCACAGTCTATTAATAATTTTAAAGTTTCTATCATAATTTACATCATTTTTAATATTTTTTAAGTTTTAACAATTTTTTGGAGAGATAGTGTATTACACTTGATGAATATAGTGTGTTTTGAGAAAAAAATAAAAACACATTTTTTAAATTACTTAAATAATTCGAATATTTTTTAAAATAATGTATTATTAACTTTAAAGTTTATAGCCCAATTTACTTAATTTTGAATATTTTTAAAATTGCCACAATTTATTAAGAAAACGTGTAGTATACAATTGATGAATATGGTGTGTTTCGAGAAAAAATATAAAACGCATTTTTCAAATTACTTAAATTTTTTGAAGTTTTTTTTTAAAACAATGTATTATTAATTTTGAAGTGTATAGTTCAACTTACATAATATTAATATTTTTAAAATTCTAACCGTTTTTTAAGAGACCGTGTACTTACACTTCATAAATAGGGTGTGTTTTATTGAAAAACAAAAACACTTCTTTCAAATTATTTAAATTATTTTATTTTTTGTAATAATATATTATTAAATTTAAAATTTTTGTTGTTTAATTTACATAATTTTTAATATTTTTAAAATGGACACACTTTTTTCATAGCTCGTATACTATACACTTAAATAATTTGGTGTTACTTGAGAAAAACTGTTTACTTTGTTTTCATTTTTATATTTTCATTTTCTCTTTTTATGACTAATTGTAATGTAAAACTATCACTTTAATCTTATTTTACTTTTTGTTTTTGAAATGACATATAGAAAATTTTGAAAACAAGCAAAATAATTATAATTTATTTTTCATGTTTTGTAAAACCCCTCTTACTCCATTTACAAGCTAAATATGAATACACTACTTTTTAAATGCTCTTCACCTACTCTTTGGACTAAACATAGAGAAAACGAAAACATAAAAGTGAAAACAAAGTAAACGGACCCTAAATTTTCAAAGTATTTTTAGAACAATATATTATTAACTTAGAAGTTTTGAACTTAATTTAAATAATTTTTAATATAGCAACATTTTTTAAGATATCGTGTACTGTACACTCAATGAATATGGTATTTTTCAATTAAAAAAATGAAAATGCATTTTTCAAATTACATAAATTATTCAATTTTTTTCCGAAAAATAAATTATAAACTTTGAAGTTTCTAGTTCAATTAAAATAATTTTTAATATTTATAAAATTACAAAAATTAATTAAGAGATCTTGTACTATACACTTGATAAATAGGGTGTGTTTCGGAAAACAAAATGAAAACCCATTTTTAGATTATTTAAACTATTCGAAGTTTTTTTATTACCTTTGAAGCTTTTAGCTCAATTTACATAATTTTTGGTATTTTAAAATTTCAACATTTTTTTAAGGGATCGTGTACTATACACATAAAGATTATAGTGTTACTCGAGGAAAAAATGCAAACATGTTGTTCAAGTTACTTAAATTATTCTAAGTTTTTTTTAGAAAAATGGATTTTTAACTTTAAATTTTAAAGCTCTCACTTTACATAATTTTTAAGATTTTAACAATTTATTAAGAGATTGTGTATTATACAATTGATCAATAGGGTGTGTTTTGGGGAAAAATGAAAACACACTTTTTAAATGACTTAAATTATTCAAAAATACTTTTAGCATGGTCTATTAATAATTTTGAAGTTTCTAGCATAATTTATATAATTTTTAATATTTTTAAAATTAAAAATGTTTTTTGAAAGATCATGTATTACACTTGATAAATATGGTGTGTTTTGAGCAAAAAAAAAAGAAATGAAAACATGTTTTCCAAATCACTTAAATAATTCAAATATTTTTTAGAAAAATGTATTATTAAATTTAAAGTTTATAGCTCAAATGTACTTGATTTTTAATATTTTTTAAATTTTCACAATTTATTAAGAGATCATGTATTATACAACTTATGGATCGGGTGTGTTTCGACAAAAAGCATAAAATGTATTTTTCAAATTACTTAAATTTTTTGAAGTTTTTTTAGATTGGTGTATTACTAAATTCAAAGTTTCTAGATTAGTTTGCATAATTTTTATTATTTTTAAAATTGCAATAAATTTTTAACAAATCATCTACTATAAATTTGAATAAAAGGGTATTTTTGGAATATAAACCTAAATGTGTTTTTGAAGTAATTTAAATTATTCAAAGTTATTTTCAGAAAAATATATTATTAACTTAAAAATTTCAAGCTCAAATTTAAATTATTTTTAATATTTTAAAAATTGTAACAATTTGTTAAGAGATTGTGTATTATTGAATAGGGTGGGTTTTGAGAAAATATTAAAACATATTATGAAATTACTTAAATTATTCAAATATTTTTATAATATTGTATCCTTAAATATGAAGTTTTATATCTCAATTTAATTTTTTAATATTTTTAATATTGTAATAATTTTTTAAGAGGTTGTGTACACTTGAAGAATATGATGTTTTTTAGAAAAAGAATTACAACACAGTTCTTCAAATTTCTTAAATTATTCAAATTTTTTTAGAATAGTGTATTATTAATTTTAAATTTTTTAGCTCAATTTACATAGTTTTTAATATTTTTAAAATTGCAATAATTTTTTAAGAGATCGTATGCTATACACTCAAAGAATATGATGTTACTCGAGAAAAAAAATGAAAACGTGTTTTTTAAATTACTTAAATTATTCAATTTCTTTTTTAGAAGGATGGTTTATTAACTTTAAATTTTATAGCTCTCAATTCACATAATTTTTAATATTTTTAAGATTTTAACATTTTATTAAGAGATTATATATTATACAATTGATTAATAGGGTGTGTTTTGGGAAAAATTAAAAACGCATTTTTTAAATTACTTAAATTATTCAAAAATTTTATAGCACGTTTTATTAATAAATTTGGAGTTTCTATCACAATTTACATAATTTTTAATATTTTTAAATTGCAACAATTTTTTGAGAGATCGTATATTATACACTTGTTGAATATAGTGTGTTTTGAGAAAAAAAATGAAAACACGTTTTTCAAATTATTTAAAATAATTCCAATATTCTTTTAGAATAATGTATTATTAAATTTAAAGTTTATAGCTCAATTTACTTAATTGTATAATTTTAAAATTACCACAATTTATTAAGAGATCGTGTATTATACAATTAATGAATAGGGTGTGTTTTGAGAAAAAATTAAAACGTAATTTTTCAAATTACTTAATTTTTTTGAAGTTTTTTTAGAATGTTGTATTATTAAATTTGAAATTTCTAACTTAGTTTACATAACTTTTAATATTTTTAAAATTGCAACAAACTTTTAACAAATCATGTACTATACACTTAAATAGTGTTTTTGGAAAAAAATCAAAATGTGTTTTTGAAATAACTTAAATTATTCAATATTATTTTGGAATCAATATATTATTAACTTTTTAATTTCAAGCTGAAATTCGAATAATTTTAATATTTTTAAAATTTTAACAATTTATTAAGAGATCGTGTATTATACACTTATTGAATAGGGAGGGTTTTGAGAAAAAAAAAAAAAACACTTTAGTCAAATTATTTAAATTATTCAATTTTTTTATAAAATTGTATTCTTAAATTTGAAGTTTATATCTCAATTAAAATTTTTATAAATATTTTTAATATTGCAACAATTTTTTAAAAGTTTGTGTATTATATACTTGAAGAATATGATGTTTTTCGAAATAGAATTACAACATGTTCTTCAAATTTATTAAATTATTAGAAGTTTTTTTTGGACAAAGTGTTATTAACTTTGAAGTTTTTATCTTAATTTACATAAGTTTAATATTTTTAAAATTAGAACAATTTTTTATTAGATCGTGTACTATACACTTAAAAAATATGATGTGACTTGAGAAAAAAAGTAAATCATGTTTTTCAAATAAGTTAAATTTTCAAAGTATTTTTAGAAAAATGTATTATTAAATTTGAAGTTTTTAAATCAATTTAAAATTTTTTTAATATTTTTATAATTGTAACACTTTTTTAAGAGACTCTGTACACTTTAAGAATAATGTATTTTTCAGTAAAAAAATTAAAACACGTTTTCAAATTACTTAAATTATTCAAAGATTTTTCCCTTAAAGTAGGTTATAAAATTTGAAGTTTCTAGCTCAATTAAGATAATTTTTAATATTTATAAAATTGCAACAATTTATTAAGAGATCTTGTACTAAAGACTTGAAAAATAGGGAATTATTAAAAAAAATAAAAACGTGTTTTTCAAATTACTTAAATTATTTGAAGTTTTTTTAGAAAAATATATTATTACTTTGAAGTTTCTATCTCAAAATTTAAATAATTTTTAATACTTTTAAAATTGTAACAATTTATTAAGAGATCATGTATTGTGCAATTGAGGAATAAGGGGTTTTTCCCTTTTTCAAATAATGTAAATTATTTGAATTTTTTTTAGAACAGTATATTATTAACTTTGTAATTTCTAGCCAATTTATATAATTTTAAATATTTTAAAATTGCTAAAACTTTTTAAGAGATCTTCACACACTTGAAGAATATAATGTTTTATGAAGAAAAAATAAAAAGGCATTTTTTAAATTCCTTAAATTATTGGAATTTTTTCGAACAATGTATTATTAAACTTAAAGTTTCTAGCACGATATAAATAATTTTTCATATTTTTAAATTTGGAACTTTTTAAGAGATCATATATTATATACTTGAAGAATATGATGATTTTACGAAAAGATTAAAACGTATTTTTAAAATTACATAAATTATTTGTAAACTTATTAGTACAATGTATTATTAACTTTTTAATTTATAACTCAATTTATATAACTCATAATATTTTTAAAATTATAATAATTTATTAAGAGATAATGTACTGTAAATTTAAAGAATAATGTCTGGATTTGAAAAGATACCCACAGGAGAGGACACCGGTGGAAATTATGGTCTGATATTGTACAATGGGCAAGCCTCATGCTTGTCTCTTTGCACTTTGACTTATGAGTTTATATCATAGTGATGCCACCAGCACCAGCACAGCACTTAAATCAATTAATGGTTTGATTTCAGGAAAAAGAAATTAATGGTTGAACAGTCCATATGAATATGACAACGTGATGGTTATTGAGAGTCGGTGCATATGGCATTCAACAGTTTCACACTACATCTATACGAATACAATCTGTACTATATATATATGCACACAGCTCCACAAACTCTCATATCTTATAATTTCGCTTATCACCAATCATATATTTTTAATTTTCTTTTCTTTTTTTTTAAGAAAACCCCAATATATGGTAAACTTTCTCTCTGAAAAAATAATTTTCGCAAAGATTTAAAACGAAAACCACTTTGTAAAGTAGTATCCACGTAGATATGTATCCATGATTTTAGTGACAGAATAATAGTTTGAGTTCTAAAGAGAATATTTATTAGGAGCATTAAGTTAACTATGCCAAAAAAAATTAGCCTTTTATAGTTATAATGATACCAGAAAACAAAATTGGTACCACATAATTAAATAAATGCAAAATTAACTTTAAAGGTTGGTTTAACAGTGTAAGGTCCTGCTAAGTTCATAGAAAGGATGATCACGGCAGGAGAATCCGTGTTCGAATCCCACCTATGTCAAATTCGGGCCAACATTAACCAGCGCGAACAGAATTAGTTTTATTATAAGGGTAAAAACCCGTGGTTATAAAAAAAATACATAATTAATTATTCATTAGTTGAGAAATATTTTTTATTAGCGCTAGTTTTCTCTTTGTGCTAATATAAGCATTAGATTAGTTTAGTAATTTATGTTATATGATTTTGAAAGTATATTTTTCATATTTTTATATTTTGATGCTTAAAGTTAAGTTACGAAGTTATTGAAAATTTTCGAATGCATAAACAAAATGGCGTAGTTGAACTTTGTGAAGTTTAATGTTATGGAAGTTTTCTTCAATCCATTTCATTGAATAGTTCTGGTGGCATTATTAGCGATACTAATTGCTGCTGGTTTGTTGGCTTTAAAGGAAGAAGACGAACTAATGATACAGTGCATGTTTCAAAAAGACCAAAACTATTGCGTTGAAATTAATTTTGAAGAGTTAAAATTGATTTTGGTTAATAAGTTGATTGTAAGTCGAAAAAAATCAAAATTAATTTTGGCTAAAGTAACGTGAGACTTTCATATTAAGTTGAAAATTTTATATTTTGTTTTTAATCTAAAATTTCTTTAAAAAAAATCTTAAAACATAAATCATGTTACTTTAAAATCAATTTTACACAAAATCAATTATATAAAATCACGATAATCCAATATTAATTCTACTACCACTGAACAAACATACACATACTTCTTTTAGAGTTTCTTGCAATCAAGTATTTTGTATTTTGTATTTTGTATGGAATAAAGAAATATGTTTTAATTATTGGAGATGAGAACTATTGAAGTACAAGATAGCATCACCTTCCATGCTTATGCTTTGATAATGCTAACAAATGCCCTTAAGATTACTACTAACTAAAAGTTAATTATAAGTGTATATTTTATTTTTTTTTAGAAATATATATAAAAAAAAATTAACAACATTTTATCATAATTAATGTTAGGACATAATTCAGAATATAAATGAGTCAGTGAAAAAAAATTCAGTTGAGCTGCCTTTTAATAAACAACTCTAAAAATGTAATTCATTCAATGCAATAAAACTAACTCAGTTTTTCCATTCCTATTCTGTTACTTTCGTTCCCTCTCTAAACCCTCTCTTTCTCTCTGGATTCTGTTCTAACAACTAGTATCAGATTAGCCTTTCGATCCTCCGTGCCTGTGATCCAAATGTGTGTGAGACCATGGCTGGTTCGAATGGAAATCTTCTGGGTAATTTGCCGGTGCTTGATGGCCAGAATTGGGATAAGTGGTGTATCCAAATGCGTGTGATTTTTGGCTTTCAGGATGTTCTTGACATCATTGAGTTGGGTTTCGCGAGTTTAGGGCAAAATCCTACTGAGGCAGAGAGGGCGGTGTATCGTGAAGCTCGTAAGAGGGATTGCAAGGCCATGTTTCTGCTGCATCAGTGTGTTGATGCTGCACATTTTGAGAAAATTTCCCTTGCTGCTACCTCTAAGGAGGCATGGTCGATTCTTGAAAAGTGTCATTCTGGTGGTGAGAAGGTCAAGAAAGTGCGCTTGCAGACCTTGAGAAGGCAACTCGAACTGCTTCAAATGCACGAAGGGGAGAAGATTGCTGAGTTTTTTGGTCGTGTGGTGAGTCTTGTTAATCAGATGAAGGGTTGTGGTGAGGAGGTGCAGGACAATCATGTAGTTGAAAAGATTATGCGTACGCTACTTCCTAAATTTGATTACATCGCGGTGGCGATTGAGGAATCCAAGGATCTTGATTCTTTGTCCATCGAAGAATTGCAGAGCTCCTTGGAAGCTCATGAACAACGTTTGTATGCTCGTGATTCTAATAAACAAACAGAACAAGTGTTGCTAGCTCATACTGCTAAGAAGAAGTGGGGAAAGAAGGGAAAGAATAAGTGGAAATCCAACTCAAGTAAAAGCCAGAAAAATGCATCTCACAAGGATAAAGCTGAGTCTTCCAAAGGGGGAAAGAAGAAGTTTGGTAGAAAGTTTGATAAAAGCAAGATCCAGTGCTATAATTGTGAGAAATTTGGCCATTTTGCAGATGAATGTTGGTCTGGAAAAAGAAAATCCAAGAGGGAGGTGAGTGAAGAGGCTCATGTTGCACATGAAGAAGATAGTGATGACGATCCTGTAATCCTGATGGCTACCACATGTGAGGAGGCTGAGATCGATGAATCTTGGTACCTTGACACTGGTTGTAGTAATCATATGACTAGTCACAAGGAATGGCTCATGAATTTTGATTCTAACAGGAAAAGCAAGGTGAGGTTTGCTGATCATAGTTCTATTCTAGCTGAAGGAGCAGGAAATGTGGTAATTCATAAGGATGATGGCCAGACAGTGGTGGTGGAGGATGTGTTATATGTGTCTGCCATGAAGTGCAATCTTTTGAGCCTTGGTCAGCTGCTGCAGAAAGGTTTCACCATTACCATGAAGCTTGATCATCTGCTAATAATGGATAGCAATCAGCATTTGGTTCTTAGAGCTCCTCTATCAAAAAATAGAACATTTCAAGCAAACGTCAAAACAGCAAAAGTTCAGTGTTTCAAAGCAGGTGCTGCTAGTGATAACTGCTGGATTTGGCATTCAAGGTATGCTCATCTGAATTTCAGAAGTTTGCAACAGCTGAGTACTAAAGAGATGGTGGTGGGAATTCCTAGAGTTGATTTGCCCGCAAAGGTTTGTGGAGGGTGTGCTGTTGGCAAGCAGCATAGGCATTCTTACAAAGGCCAAGTACCTGTGCGAGCATCTGAACTGCTTGGGGTGATCCATTCTGATGTGTGTGGTCCATTTGACAAAACCACACTTGGAGGTAATAGGTATTTTGTCTCCTTTGTTGATGAATATAGTAGATTCATGTGGTTATATGTCATCAAATCCAAAAGTGCTGCTTTTAGTGTGTTTGTGAAATTCAAGAGTCTTGTTGAGAAGCAAAGTGGCAGCTTCATCAAGATTCTTAGGACAGATGGAGGAGGTGAGTATACATCTACTGAGTTTCAAGATTTTTGTGAAACTAATGGTATTGTTCATGAGATTACAGCACCATATACTCCTCAACAGAATGGGTTGGCAGAGCGGAGAAACAGAACCGTTGTCAATATGATTAGATGCATGCTTAAAGAGAAGCAGCTACCTCACTCACTGTGGGGAGAAGCAGCCAACACTACTGTATATCTTCTGAACAGATGCCCAACAAAGAAGCTTGTTGATCAGGTTCCAGAGGTAGTATGGAGTGGAAGGAAGCCGAGTGTGAGTCATTTGAGAATCTTTGGCTCGTTGTGCTACAAGCATGTTCCAGATCAAAAGAGAAGAAAATTAGATGATAAGGGGAGGCCTATGGTCCTGATTGGGTACCATCCTACAGGGTCATACAAGCTCTATGATCCTGTCACTAAGAAGATTGAAGTGAGCAAGGACGTTATTGTTGATGAGACAAGAAGCTGGGATTGGAATGGCGCTAAAAATGCTTGGGAAGTGCCTGGACTAACTGATATGCTGGAAGATGATGTAGTCACAGAGCAAACAAGGCTGAACACTAGTGAGCAGGCTCCAGTGCAGAGACCTCAGAGAGCTAGACAGCTTTCTTCAAGGCTTGCTGGGTATGAGGTATTTGATGATAGTGAGATCACAGATGCAGGTGAATTGGTCCACTTTGCCCTGTTCTCTGATGTTGAACCCCTAGACTTCAAAGAAGCTCTAAATGCACCTGTATGGAAGGATGCTATGATAGAGGAGCTAAAACCAATTGAAAAGAATGCAACATGGGAGCTCATGGACTTACCATCCAGCAAGCAACCAATCAGTGTAAAGTGGGTGTTTAAGCTGAAACTCAATCCTGATGGATCTGTGGCCAAATATAAAGCGAGACTTGTAGCTAGGGGGTTCCTACAAAGACATGGAGTAGATTACTTGGAAGTGTTTGCCCCTGTAGCTCGGATAGAAACTATCAGAATGGTGGTGGCTTTGGCATGTGAAAGAGGATGGCAAATGTCTCAGCTTGATGTAAAATCAGCTTTTCTCAATGGAGAGCTTGAGGAAGAGGTTTATGTTACACAACCTCCAGGTTTTGAGATGGAAGGTGCAGAAGGAAAAGTTCTAAGGCTTAGAAAAGCTTTATATGGCCTCAAGCAAGCTCCACGTGCTTGGAACAGGAAGATAGATTCCTATCTGCATCAGATTGGTTTTCGAAGCTGTGTTCATGAGCATGGTGTGTATGTGAAGAGACATGAGGGAGACTTGCTCTTAATCTGTTTGTATGTTGATGATCTGCTCATCACAAGCAGCAACTACAGGCTGATTAAAGAATTGAAGCAGTGTATGATGCACAGGTTTGATATGATAGATCTTGGCCAACTATCATACTTTCTGGGCATGGAATTTGTTTTCACAAATGGAGGAATTTTGTTACATCAAAAGAAGTACATTTCTGACATGCTAAAACGTTTTCACATGGCAGAATGTAATCATGCAAGGAGTCCTATGGAACCGCGATTAAAATTGGATGAGGGGCAGGGAGAGAAGTGTTCAAATGGAACTCTTTTTAGATCAATGATTAGTTCATTGAGATATGCCTGCAATAGCAGGCCTGATATTGTTTTTGCTGTAGGGATACTTAGCAGGTTTATGCAGGATTCAAAACAGTCACATTTCATGGCAGCAAAAAGAGTGTTGAGGTACCTTAAGGGAACTGTTGAGTATGGTGTATGGTTCCCCAGAAATGTTAATAGTGAAGATGAAGAAAAAGAGTTAATTGGCTTCTCAGATGCAGATTGGTGTGGAGATAAAACTGAGAGCAAAAGCACCACAGGGTACTTCTTCAAGCTGTTTGGAGCTCCAATCTCGTGGAGTTCAAAGAAGCAACCAATTGTGTCATTATCTTCATGTGAGGCAGAATATGTCGCAGCAGCATATGCAGGGTGTCAAGGAGTTTGGCTAAATGCTTTGCTTGGTGAGATACTTGGAGAAAAACAGAAACCATTCCAGTTGCTAGTTGACAACAAGTCTGCTATAAGCCTTGCGCAGAATCCAGTTTCACACGGGAGGAGTAAGCACATTGAAGCCAGGTTTCATTGGATCAGAGAAAAAGTGAAAGAAGGGAAGTTAGAGCTCGTTTACTGCAGCAGTGAAGAACAGGTGTCTGATGTATTAACAAAGTCTTTGTAAATAGATAGGTTCTTATATCTTAGACAAAAACTTGGTATAACAACCTTATGAGCAAAATTGTTTCCTCTGTTGGTATGTGTTTGTTTTGTGTAAAGATTTTGAATTACAGGGGAGTGTTAGGACATAATTCAGAATATAAATGAGTTAGTGAAAAAAACATTCAGTTGAGCTGCCTTTTAATAAACAGCTCTATAAATGTAATTCATTCAATGCAATAAAACTAACTCAGTTTTCCATTCCTATTCTATTACTTTCGTTCCCTCTCTAAACCCTCTCTTTCTTTTTGAATTCTGTTCTAACAATTAACTCCTTAGAAAATACTCTTAAAGACATTTGTTAGCATTTTCTTTCGAGATATTAGAATTTTAATTGTTAGAAAACGAAGAGTTCACTACTTGATGTACTGTTAGAGAGATTAACCAATGTGCTGAGAAGTTAGCAGAGAAAACTTTACATTAGACTCAAGATTTTGTTGACATTGTGGATAATTCGCAATATATTAATATTTTTCTTTTAGTAGACCAATTAAAAATTTGCTTCCCAACAGATTTTTGGTATTGCTCTCTCTCTGTCTCTTTTTTTTTTTTTTTACTCTATTTTCAGGTTTCCATTTATTACTAAAAAAACAAAAATAATATGAATAAATAACTGACAGTTATTGCAGTCAACGTATCATTATTTAAATCGGTATTTTTTTAATACATCATTATTTAAATCAGTATTATTGTTCATATAAAAATCCTGCTTATGCCACTAAACTAATAACCAACCTTGGCACCATATGACGTCAATGAGGTCATTTCTTTAACTAATTTGCCATAATAAATTTTAATCTCACATCAAAGAGTTCCAATTTTTTTTTTTACCACCCGTACCACAGATTTTAAAATTCAATTAAAATAAATTATCGAATTCTAAAACTCAGATAAAGTGTGATGTGCTCAAAAACTTACATGACACATGTTGACGGATAGCAATCACCAATTTTCCTCAACTTTCCTTACTTTATTCAAATTGAACAATAAAGAAATAAGTGCTGTGCCTGATTGTATTTTGTTGACATCATAAAAAAACACATAAAAACACAAAAAATTGACACATTTCATGCAGGTTTTATTTAGAGCAACCAAAAGACAAAGAAAGAAACGAAAGCATTCATGCAAGTTTAACATTTGGGGTGTCACTACTTAAAATTTCGGTTATGGTTGAAATTAATTAACTCCTAGTATTTAATAAGGCAATTTCTATTTGAGGGCATAGTTTAGTTAATTCATTTTCAACTTTTCATAAAATTAATGTAAGGCCAGTTCACTGGTACAGTCATGATGTCCATTATTTTACAACAAAATTAAAAAAATTAAATTAAAAAAAAATAAAAATTAGTGCACATGATCTGCTTCATCACCATATTATGACATCCTTGAATGACCCACCAGCCCAAAACTATACTATAAATATTACTTTCAAACCTTTGTTTGCTTGTAGCCACTTGAAGCCAAATCTACCTTCAATTTTCCTCTTTCTCTCATCAAAATTTCTATCTTGAAGAAAAAATGGCCCTTTCTAGGAGGCAATATGGTTACTCAAAGATGGATAAGGAGGATCCTGAAGAGTTAATCCACAGAAGAGCACAGTTTTTGATCTACAAAGTGTTGGAACAAGCAGATTCGCGCCGAAAGCCGTCGTGCCATAGAATCAGAATATCCAAATTGAAGGTGAAGATTGGGAAGAGGTTAAGGAAACTAAGGAAGAGAATTATGTCTGGTATTTCTGCTGCTAGAGTTGGCATTCATGGACATTTTGTGAGTCAAATCAAAACTTGTAAGAGGATTTTTGGCAGAGGAAGACAAAACATTTTAAGCCTCCCTCCTCTTATGATCAAATAATGATGATATATATACATGTTTGTAAAACAATTTACTAGGAAAGTTTTATATGTTTTATGCCATACAATTTTATGTTTATGTCTTCTCTTCTTATGTTTTATTTGATGTTTAATTAATTTTCCTTAGCTTAGAAAAGAGTGAAATCACATCAGTTCTGCTTTTGCCTGAAGATAAATTGAGTTTTTCCTCTTTCTTTCTCTGTTTCTCTCTTTTTTGGTTCTGTTACATTCTGGATTTTGCATAAGTAGATGGATGAAACAGCAATATCTGTCAGTTTCAATGACAGTTAGTTTTTGTGCATTATCACTAAATGAATTGAGAAGCTTGGAGAGAATACAGATGAGCAAGGAAAATTATTAAATTGTAACCAATATCTTAAAAGTATTCATAGTCATGGTAAATTTATCAGTAATCTTCCTTTTATGTTATTTGCTATCAGTGACATTTTGCTTAGGGTGAAAATTAATAGAAATGCCAGCAAAAAAATGTCAAATTTGGAGGACCAAGACCATTAGCTCTGCCATTAATATTGCAGTCATATCATTTTATAAAATGTTTAAACAAAAAATAAATCAAAGTGAAAATTTTGCTCTTTTCTTCATATTTTACTTTGAAAGGCACATTTGAACATACTACTCTTTAAGTAAAGTAGTATTGAAATGTAGCACATGGTGAATTGATGATGCAAGCATACATAAAGTGGTTAAGCACAAATTTGGTTTGTAACAATCATGAAAATGACGCGTTATGACACTTGTTACGGACGGTGCAGTAATTAAAGTTTCTTCTGATAATATTAACTGATGTGAGTGATGATGCTACCTGCTATATTTGATTATGTTAATTATTTTGTTTGCTTTATCTAATCTGGAACACCTTAATTGTTATATTAATACAATAATTGACACCAACAAAAGAATCTTCCAATGATCAATCTCCAATTTATCCCAACTTGTGTCCAATAATAGAGACAAACACAAGCTTCCCCATATAAGAAAGTTCATTTTGTTAAACAAATTGAGAGGATAAACATAATTATTCCATTTTCAAGGATAAGTTTTGAGCTTTAAAAAAGTGCCTAGTGAAAGTGATTGGATTTTTGTTTGGAGCAAACTATATAATTAATCCAAAATTATAAGGGTCGAGTATTTTGATTCTTGAGACATTAAAAACTCTTTTGTTCCCTTTTACAAAAAGAATAAAGTGAAGTTACAATTGCTTAACTAAGAAATTATGCTATTTGATTCCGGATAATGTACAAATCCTGCCATGATCAGTACAAGTTCATGTATGGATTTATTTCTTAGATACTCATATATTTCTCTCTCTTTAATCTCTATGGAAGGAGCATGAACCTACTAATTAAACTAAATCCAGGAAACATGGCTGCAAGTTAGCATTCTTTCTTTTCTTTCCTTCTAAGATCTAAACAGATTATTATTTATTTATTTATTTATCCTTAAAGTCCAAACTTAAATGTGAAAGTAAGTGAGGGCATTAATGACAATAATTATTGGTAATTATTGGTGAAAAGAGTCAACACCATCCAGTACAGTGCCTTAGTGACCCAGCTACTTCTTCTGTGAATTTCTACAATTAAAATAATGAATTGTGTACAGTTTTCTGCAAGCAATGCACCTATCTGTCTTGCCAAATCCCAGCCTGGATAGTAATTCTTCCGACATTTTTTCTATTTTCTCTATTAAGAAATTATCCCTTTCTGAGAAATTTTCGGTGACTTGAACTACTCACACTGTTTAACACCTTTTAAACTTTCTTTCAGTTAAGTACCTTCTCACTGATACCAATTAATTCTTTTTTTTTTCCTTGGATCAGTCCTGAATACTAACACTAATTAATTAGTTAATTAGTTTGACTAAAATTAAGTTGCTAGAATCTGGAATGACATGCAGATCCAAGGATGCAAATTCTCTTTATTTTGAGCTAAAATTACAACCGTAGTCTATTGCTCTCAATTATTCGATTAACAATAAATTCTCTCTATTTTAAACTAGAATTATAATTATAATATGTTGCCCTCAACTGTTTGATTATCAATATAACAGTGCATGTATGAGAGTTTGTTTGAAAAGCACGACTCTTGCTTTGATCACCCCACCAATATCAAAATGTAGCATGCTTTCACGTTTTGTGGAAAATTGGAATATGACCAAAGTCAACTGTGGGACATGTGTTTGCACGGCTGTTGTGCCTTGTGAATGTGATTTTCAATTTTCTTGACATTGACTAGTGACATTATTATATACCTTTTTATGTGTTTTGATGAAATTAATTTAGCCATAGAATCATCAAAAAGAAGCATAGGCAAAAACTCATTATCAATAAGAAGTGAAGAACATCAACTCATCAAGTATCAGTTAAACTTTATCATCATCTCATCAGATTGGCCCAAAAGACAACAGTAATTTTTTTTTTCTAATGTTATAATTTTGACAATTATAATCAATCTCACTGTTAACATAACCTTACAAACTCTGCACGCTTCACACTTCATAATATACTTATATAACAACAAATAACCTAAACATAACATATGCATCCATATGTTATTAAGCGCACATGCCTAAACACTTGCGAATACAAACAAAAAGCCCAATGATTCAATGGTCAAGAAACACGAATATGCCTCCACCACTAATTGACTAAAGCATTTGAACAAAAAAATTGAGTAAAGCATTGTATATTTATTTAGATATTCTTGTGGCTGTGATTGTTCAAATCAAAGACTGTAGTTCTCCAAGTAGCACTAGCACACGCGGCATCAGCTCTGAACTCGAGATTCCTTCTTGTGATCCCATTTGTCCAATCGTTTCTTTGCTGTATTCACCTGCAATTTTCATAATTATTGTACCGTTACAGATCGACACATGATGATTTAATTATAATATATATATTTTCATTTAATAATCATACGTTGTTAGATCACTAAATTAAAACAGGTTGCAAAGTGTTCATAAATAAATTTAATTAATTTACTTAGAAGTAAATAATGAACAATCAGATAAAGTATACTATGAAGTTTAAGATGGATTATTAAATTATATAGGGAGAAATATAATAACAGTTACCTCTTTATTCCAATCAGTGCGAAATGTGATCCACAATAAAATGAGGGTCTGCAACATTGTTCCCCCAATCATTCCGGACCATATTCCCTATGTTACATTACAAATCATCAAATCAGAGTTTGATCTTTAATTTTTTGGAATTTGCTATAAAAAAGAACATGTATGTATGTAGGTATGTATACCTTGACACCAAGATTGAACTTGAAGCCCAAAACACAGCCCAACGGAACTCCAACACCATAGTAACAGCCCACGTTGATATAAGCCACAATGGCTTGCCATCCACACCCCACTGCTACTCCTACAAAAACAGGCCTTCTCTCATTCTTTGAAAAAATATATAAATATATAAAAGAATAAAAATATACAAGACTCCTGAACATTAAGTGCAATAATTTTTAAAATATGCATTTTGGTCCCCGGAACTCTTTTAAATTTGCACTAAAATATAAAAATCACATATGGCGACAATTTTCATCAGAATTAGTGATAGTTTGAACTAATACTTTGAAAAGCTTTAGTGAAAATGTCACAACGACAATCATAAAGATGTACATTAAATCATAGTGTTATCACAAAAGGACTAATATGGTGTAAAAAATAAATATAAGAGACCAAATTAACAAAAAAATAGATAAAAGACTGAAGTAGGAATTCACTAAAACATAAAAGACCAAAGTTATATTTTAGCCAAATTTTTTTGGACAAACTAAATCATCACTTCTTTTTTTCACAAAAATAATGTCTTCTACTCTTAACGAACACTTTTTTTTTATATGTAACTTTTATATTATATATTTTAACCTTTATATATAACTTTTTTTTACATAAATATGTTAGTTTTAGGGCCGGGCCAAGCCCAGTTTATTTGAAAGCCCAACCAAACCGGGCTAAAATTCCCGAATTTTATTTTCTTGGTATTTTTTAAAGCCTAAGCCTTACGTTTTCTCAAGCCGGGCCCAAACAGTTCATCCGGACCGATTATGCCAGCTCTAGTTTCATATGTACATTTATCATTTTTATTTTATTAATGGGTAATTTTATATTCAACTTGGCTTTTAATCAATATAAAGTTAAAATTGGATAACTAATCCATACGGGAAAAAGACCAAATTAATTTTTTTTTCATAAAACAAATTGGTTCAAACCAAACTGAAAGAAGGCAAAATAAATTGAACCGAAATACTTTTTCTTTCAAAATCACTTCAATCTGCACCGTAAACACCACCCAGTATCAATAATTACTAGTTGCAAATTGCTCCTGAAAAAGTTAAAGCATTTTGCTGGCTCGTCTTGCATCAGAAAATTGCGACATTACTATTCTTGGTGAAGCGACATCTGATTCCACCAGAAAATTATATCTGTCCTGTTTGCGGTTTGTCCCTTGAATCGGTTATCCATCGATTTCTCCTCTGCAATACTGCTATACAAATTTGGGCAGGCGATGGATGGATATACATATTCCATCTTTCAATTCTATTGAAGAATCATTAATTTAGTTTAAATCAATTACTCCTTCTAAGAAAAAATCATTCCTTGTGCTGGTTATTTGAACTACTATAATTTGGTCTCTATGGTTATTAGAAATAATGTGATTTTTAGAGGGGAGAGTTGGGATGGAGTTAAATTACTAGATCTCATTAAGATTCGCTTTTGAGACTGGTTATTTGGGAGAGAAAAAATTACTTGTATAACTTTTGCAAATTGGTACATGTCATTTATTTCTTCTATTACTTCTCTTTAAACCTCTTTGGGTTGTTGATTTTGACAACCTAATTTATTTAATAAAGTTCGATCATTGCTAAAAAAAAAATCATGCACGGAATTTATATAACAAATACACGTCAGAATAGAAAAAAAAAACAAACAATTTTTTTGTGTATGGATAAATATTTATAAATTTAGTTTAAGATAAATTTATTTTTATAAAATTAAATTAATTATATTAATATTATCCCTTTATATTAGTAATATTTCAATTAAGTAAACCATGAGTAAACTTCAAATTAATCCTCAAAATTATAAGAGTTAGATATTTTAACATTTTAAAAGGTCTAAATTATTCTTTAACATTTTTTTATTATTCATCGGAAAGAAAATTATTCTTTGACATTGTAACAGTCATTATAGTTTTCTTTTTCTTTATTAATTTAATTATTAATATAATTTAATAATTAAAAAATTAAAATATCTGTTATTTTAAGACTAATTTAAAAATATTAAGATTTAAGAAACTAAAATATGTGATTGTACGATGTTTGATGAGGGTTTATTGATATTTTATTTAGTTCATAAAAAAAATACATTAATAAAAAGTTAAACCTAAATATCTACACACATACTGATGTGTGGGCTGATTGAATTATATTATTCGATAGGATTAATTGATATTGAATATCATACCTGGTTAGCTATATTAGCTATATGAAATAAATTGTTCCTAAATGAATGAGCTGAGGAAGCTGAATGTAGCTAGGATAAATAATAATTGTATATATATCATTAATTATATTAAATAGTGCATACTTACCAGAGAGTACCGGTTGGACCCCATTGAGAATGAGAGTGATGGCCAAGAAGGGACAGAGGTCGGAGACGGCGTTAGCGACTGTTTCACCGTCAGTGAAAGCGTAACTAACGACGTGACGGAGTGCAAGGACAACCGCTGCTTCTATCACCGCTATTATGAACGAAACTAAGTTAACAACTATCACTGAGAATGCTGCTGACCTGGAATTCCCTGCCCCTAACTCGTTGCTCACCCTCACACTGCAGTACAGTGCACCACAATCAATCAATCAATCATTAATAATCATACACGTTACAAAAGAAAAGAAAATTAAAACCTGGCAGCTGCATTAAATCCAATTCCACCCTGCAGCATCAACCCTGTTATTGCCATGCTGCAATCACAAAATCATACTCAATATCATAAGTTTATGTCTAAGTATGATGTATTTTTTTAGTAATACTAAATCCATCTAAAACTCTTCTTACTTATCTTTTTATTATCATATAAAGTATTGAATTAAATGTACTTTCAATTTTCAAACTATAAAAAGCATTGAAAACATTTTTTAATGAGTAAGTAGGAGGATTTTTAGTAATATAGATAAGGAGGATTAAGAATTACATTTTTTTTTTATAGCCACGGGTTTTCTCACGATAAGAGTAACTTCGTTCGCGCGGCGTGATTGACACTAAAGTATGATGCATTTGAAAACACAACTATAATAAGTTTATATTTAAAAATTTATTTATAAATAAAATTATAAAATTTATCTAAATTAGTTAAAAATATCTTATCTTAATAAATTATTTTAAAAAACTTAAAAAATAAACTAAAAATAATTTATTAAAATCTATAAATTATTTTTATAAGATGTGTATAAACTCATTCATATGCATTAGATTAACTCACCGCTTAAAAAAAATGCAGTCGTGATAGAAATCATCTATAGAATGCATTGTCAGCTCAGCAGTTTTAAATTTAATTAATGAAGAAAATAAAACACTGCTTTTGAATCATCGGCTTCTTTAATTTAGCCTCTATGTGCAGTGGATATCAATCTCCTTTCACTTTTTCCATAATTACAAAAAAGCGTTTTCAGAGAATTTTTTATTTTTATGTGGAGCTTCAAAATTTATACATTATTGGTAACTTTTTTGGAAATAATGCTCTGAAGAATTAATAAAAAAGTATTCCTTAAGATAGTTGAGTCAAAAACACACCTAATCCCTTCGCATCTTCTAATCGACTGACTAGACTTGTCACTTGTTGGATATGTCCAATTAAATTACTGATTGAATTAATCATTTGATATTTATAAGTGTTTTTTATGGTTTGTTTACTAAAATTAATTTATGATTTATAGTTTATGGTTAAAAAACAGTATTTACTAAAACTAGTTTATAAAAATTAAAATTATATAAAATGATCTAAAAGAATATATAATAATATATTAATATTTAATATAATGAAATGACAAAAAGATGTAATTAATAAAAAAGACATAGATAAAGTTAGAATGAATTATTGAAAGCTATAAGCTAAAAGCTACTAGAAATAGCTTTTCAAAAACTTATAGCTATAGCTTTTCATAAGCTATAAGTTTGTCATACTAAACGAAACTTTTAACAAAAAATCTATAAGTTATAAGTTATAAGCTCTTCAAAAAACTATAAACTCGTATTGATAAGCACAACCTTATTTTCATTTTAGTTTTTATACATTAAAAACATTCCTTTTAGACCTTATATGTGTCTAGTATTTTTTAATTGATCGTTATAATCGAAATTAATTTTAATACTAACTATATTAACTTTAATTTTATTTTGTACTGTGATGCAGTTTTCAGTAATGGATTGAAGCTTTGTTCAAGTTACAAATCCAAATTCAGTAGTTGGGATTTATGAGATTGGACAATCTTATCACACTTTTTCAATTTCCTTTACATTTCGAAATGTAAATGCTAATATTCACTTGAGATCGATACATACGCGTGAAATTGGTTATCTTCATAAGCCCATTTCCCTACAGAATAATAGTTACTTTGTAAATTGTTTTATGATTTTAATAAAATGTATGATATTTTTTAATGTAGTTCAAAGTTTATTTTTATTATTTTTTTGCGTGTAATGTATTTTTTGCAATGAATTTCTTTTTGCATAGCGAGAGATTTGCTACAAAACGACGACAAATAGGCAGTAGGTATTTATAAACATTGTCACACTTTAGTGATGGATTTGCGACGAAATAGTGACAAATTTAACATTCAGTTAGCGAGGAAATTGCAACAAAACAACTAAAAAAAATAGATGTACTTGTGAGGGATCACCGAAAAATTGGCAAGGAAAATTTGCGGCAAATTAGCGAGGGATCTATGTTGCAAAAAGCAAAGACAAATATGCGACAAAAATGTAGAAAATTACTCGTGATGTTTTTGCAACGGATTAGCGACGGAATATTCTGTGGCAAAAATAAGTTAGCAACGGATTTGGGAGGGAATTGTTTCAGTCGGTGATTAGCGACCTAAAATACGCAACGGATGAATCTCTTGCTAAACCGTCGAAAATCCCTCGCAAAAAAATTTAGTGACGGATTTGCGACAAATTAGTGAGGGTTTTGTTTGTCGCTAATCTGAGATTTTCTTGTAGTGTCTTCATATATACTCCCTCCGTCCCATAATATAAGCTCTAATTATCAAAATATCTTGTCTCATGATATAAGCAGCTACACATAAAATAAAAAGCATTTATTGTGATTTTTTAACTTTTAAAGTCATTCAACCAATAGAAAATAATTGTGTTTAAATTTAATTGGTTTAAATCTCAATAGTCTACTTAATGTTTCTAATTCCAATAATTTAACCACTTTTCTTAAACTATGTGAAATGTTAGTTGCGGCTTATATTATAGGACGAAAGGAATACTAACAAAACCTTTATGGGTCAATCAATGATAAACACATAGCTTGTTGATATAAAAATTAATTAATCCATATACATGTAATTATTTTTCGTTTTAGTCCCTATAAATATACTAATTTTTCATTTTGATTTATGTACGTGTACTTCTTTTTCGTTTTAGTCCCTATACAATATACATATACTTATTTTTTATTTTAGTCCCGGTAGTTGTTTTTTTGTTTTAGTAAGGACTAATGGTAAAATAACGAAAGGACCAAAAACACTAACAGAGACGCATAGGGACTAAAAAACGTTTTTTATGTATTGGGACAAAAATAAGGAACACATATAGAAACTAAATTATCAATTTAACATAAATTAATTTTTTTTATTAAATGTGTGCAATTCAATTATTGACGACGGTATTTAAATTAATACTACTTTTCATTTGAAAATAAAATATTGGTCACCTCATCAAATGTTTTTTTTTCCAATATATTCGTCACTGTAATAAATTATTATAGAATTTTGTAATTTTGTGTTAATTTGTTTTCTCAAGTCTCAATCATTATTTCCTATATATCTTTTCTCACTTTCGGCTATCAATTACTCCTACATTTTTACTTTCTCTTTATTTTAAATAGGCTTGTTTCATCACTAAATTTAAAAAAAAAAATTCTAAAAATAGAAAATATTTAATGAATTTTATATTAACATTGTCATAATTATTTTATTGTTCAATAAAAAAGACTTTTTTTATAATCAATAAAAAAGACTTATTAATTATCAATGTGTGTGAAGTTGTACGTAAATATGTTATTCGCTTTCCCTTTTTTTTTTTTATTGTCAATCTTATTTAACTATTTTTACTCATTTTTTAAAAAAAAATTATGATATTAATATATTCTTTCCATCTTAACTGGAATCAAATTAATAATACATAAACAATTTTGAAAGTATTTAAAAAGAATGGTAACAAAAACATAAGATATATCGGAGTAATTCACAATACTCTCTCCATTTTTTCAGTTCAATACACCTATACCCTATTCTTGGTTAGGTAGAAAGAAATTGAAAAGAAAAAAAAAAAAAATAATAACGTAACTTCTTTTGTTTCATTTAAAAAGAAATTAAAAAAATTATTTATTTTTCTAAGAAAAAATTTAAATCTCTTATTGAATGAGGCTATTATCACTCCTCATTTATTTTAAAATATTTTTAATACAAAATGTATTTTTAAAAATAAAGTAAGATAAAAGTATAAGTAACGTCAATTATACGATTGAAAAGAAACCAAAACTAGTCAAAGCGGGAGGCCTAGAGCCAATGGCTTGACTATAAAGTAAAGTGCGACAATGGTTAATGGTACATAATATAATAGAATGGAACGGAATAAAACAGAACAAAATTGTGTATTGTATTTGGTGACTATAGAAGAGAACAAAATTATGTATTGTATTTGGTAACTATAAAACAGAACAGAACCATATGTATTATTTTATATTTAATAAGTATTATAATATAAAAAAATATTTTGTGTAATACATAAAAAAATTTACTTTACTTGATAGAAAGTATAAAATTAAAGAAAAAATAAAATAACATATTTTTTAATTTTCTTTTTTAAAATTTATGATTATAACTAAATAGTAATTTTGAAATATATTAATTTTTGTATTAATATTTTATGAAAATAAATAAATTATTAAATATAAACTTCTTTCAATAAATATATTTTTTAAAAAAATTATTAAATATAAATTATGTTAAATATATTCTTTTGTGTAAAGTTTTTAAAAAAATATTTTTTAGTTAGAAAAAAATAATATAAAGTTTAAATAATTTAAATATATATTATTTTTGTTAATAAAAAATGACTATATGAAAATAATGATAATTCTTTGGTGGGCATTCTATTCTGTTCTCTTATGTTCCATATTTTTCTACGAAATCAATTTGTCTTAGTGTTATGTTCTGTTCCTCTTGACTGATGTACCAAATAGAGATAGTGTCTTGTTCTATTCAAACACGTATATCAAGTGCTACTAAAATCTAAACCATTTTTCATTAATATGTGCAATAGTGCACATGTTAAAAAATTAAAAGTAAAAATATTTTATGAAAAAATAAATATTTAATGTGTTTTTGGTCCTCTACTATAATAAATGTTATATTTTCAATAAAATATTTTTACTTTTAATTTTGTAATACATGTGTTATACTCCCTCCGTCCCTAAATATAAGACCATCTACAAAAAAAGGTACAAGGATTAAAAAAATTAATAAATCTAAAAAAACTCATTAAATTTGTGTAGCAATTTATCATTTTTTTCCTATTTACTCTCAATTATTAAAACCAATAGTATTACTCACTTCCCACTAAATTAATATTCTCCAATTATCATAAGAGAGATAAATTCTCTCTCATCAATTTATTACATTTATTAATTTTGAACCACATAAAAGTAGTTGATTAAATAAGAGTAATTTAGTAAAAATAATTTGCATGAGCACAAAATTTCAAAGAGGTTCTTATAAAAAGGGACAAATAATTTTTTTAAAGGTTCTTATAAATAAAAACGGAGGGAGTATTTGTTAAAAAAATCATAATTATAATTTGACTTTATGTAGTTTATTAGTATAAAAGGTTTTAAATTATGAATTTTCCGGTCCTTATACTTTTTAAATGCATGTTTTATTAATCAAATTATATATATTTAGGCAATAAATTTTATTCAAATTGAAAAGGAAAAGTAGTGAGGTGAGAATTTAGAGTGCTGAATTTTTTATACCCAAAAATCATACACTAAACCTTACATTATTATTATTTTATTATTTTTTATTTCTTTAGTACCATTTATTTTCTCAAATTTTAATTTATTTAAATTAAATAATAATATTATATTATGAGTGTAAAAGAGGTGTAAATTTTTTGAGTGTCAGAGAAGAATAGCATTATTCGAGGATTTATACTTACCAAACAGAGATGGCATCGAGAGAAAGCTGAGGATCGTCAAGTAACCCAGTAATAAGCACCAACACCTGAAAGTACCAAGTCTCCAAGCACAGCATCACCGCCGACGCCGCCGACAACTTCACAAAATCCCAAAGCCCAGAAAACGCCTCCACACTGAACCCACCCCACGTGTCTCTACACCTCTTCGAACAAACAATATACCCAAACTGAGCCACCACAATTATCCACCAACACAAGCTCAGCACCAACGACGATCCAATCAGCCCAAATCCCAACTTGTACACCACCACCCAACTCACCACCATGTGCACCACCACCGTCGCAGCCGATATGTACGTGCTCGGCGCCACTATGCTCTGCGCCTGCAGAAACTTCTGTATCGGAAAGTTCACCGCGTACGCGTAGATCTGCGGGATCAGACCGTACACAAATACCGCTGCCGCCGATGCCAGATCCTCCGGTTCCCCAAGCAACAGTAAAATCGGTTTACAGAAAACGTAGACCACAGTTAACGGAATCCCCGTTAGCGTTAACACGATCGTCGCTCTTTGCATATATATTCCCAACATCTCGTACTTGTTAGCGCCGTACGCTTGCCCGCATAAGGTCTCCACCGCGCTTCCCATACCCAACTGCCACGTCAGACATCACGTTTTTCGCTCCGTGTCAAAATAACGACCTTGAGTAACTAACTAATTGAATATATAATTAATTAAATAATATCAATAACTAAGTAGTTAGTTAGTTGGTGTTGTACGGTTGGCATACCATTAGGCCATAGGCGAAGAGTTGGACTCCGCTGTTGCCGAGGTTAGCCGCGGCGAGCTCGCGGTTGCCGAGGTGGCCGGCGAAGGCGCGAGTGGCGTTGGACATGAAGTTGTTGAGGAGGTAGACGAGGATGGCGGGGGCGGCGAGGGGGAAGAGGAGGTTGAGTTCGATCCATGTGGCGGAGAGGAGGCGCTCCGACCATGGTAGCTGTGTATTGGAAAGGACTTGTTCGAGACGAGAATCAACTCTGTGTGCTTGAGGTGGCGGTGGAGGGTGGTCGTGAGTTGAGTTCAAGAGGTGTTGGTGTATTTCATCATGTTGGAACTCCATGTCTTGTGCAGTGAAGACTGATGATTCGACGATGGAATATATTGAGGCGAATATAAATATCACAAATTCACGATTGCTTTATAAGATGATGCAACGCTTTGTCAAGAGATGTGCAATGTTCCTTTGTTTTAATTTGCTGATAAAAAAAAATGTGTGATACTACACATTAAATTTTAATATTAAAAAGATTATATAAAAACATAAAGCATTAAATATATGATAAACATAAATTTTATTAAATTTTCATCATCTTTTATCAAAAAATCTAATTTTAAGATTCTTAATATATGCTCCCTATATATAAGACCTTTTAAAAAACACACAAGAATTAAGAAAATTAGTAAATCTAAGAAAATTCATTAAATTTGTGTATCGACTTGTCATTCTTTCTCAATTTACCCTTAATTATTAAAAGTAATAATATTATACTCTTCCCACTAAATTAATCTTCTCCAATTATCATAAGAGAGAAAATTTCTCTCTCATCAATTTATTACATTTATTGATTTTGAACTACACAAAAGTGGTTAATTAAATAAGAGTAGTTTAGTAAAAAAAATTAAATGTGCATAAAGTTTCAAAAAGGTTCTTATAAAAAAGGACACAATTTTTTTATAAGATTCTTATAAATAGGGACAGAGGGAATATAATATTACGTATATAAAATATAAAAAATCTAATTGCAATTACATTATAATCAAAAAAGTACATTGGTGAAGTGACAAAAACAAACTTTTTTCGCGAAAAATGTTAACTCTTATTAAATTTTTTTACAAATTCTTTTATCTACTCAGTTTTGACGAGTGTTTTCTATCTTCATTAAACATTTATTTTTAGAAGATAGACGACTCATGTCAAAATTAAAAAAGTAAAAAAATTTATAAAAATATTTAGGGCTTATTTAGTTTAGATTTTTGTAAAATGAGAAGTAAAAATCACATAAACTAAGAAAAAAAATCAATAGTTAAAATTATTAATGCACAAAAACAGGGACGATTCAATAAAAATAAATATTTTTAACTTTAACCAAAAGCGATTTTAATCAAAACCATATACTAAATAAACAAATCCTTAATGGAAAGATTTAAAATTATTGGTTACCGTTCAAATCTCAATCACAGAATTAATTGAGATAATAAGTGCATTTATCTATGTGTCCAAAGAATTAGTACTACTTTAATCAGAATTCTAACGTATAGAAACAAAAATTATTAAGAAGGACCAAACTCACTTAATTCATCTCAACGCCTTCAATTATCCATTAAGTACCCTTTTGCAACAAAAATAAATAAAAAATATAGATGAACGTATAAAAAATAAAATATTAACAAATAAATGATGGGATGAAGTTGGGAACAGGGATAGAAATCCCATGCTTGTGCATGACATCAATCCATATCATGATGCAGCACCTAGCAGCAGTACAATAATAGTAGTATAATAATATGACAAAAGTAAGTATGTTGAAATTTAGAATATACCACTTTTTTAAAGTTATTTACCATATATTAATACATTAATAAAAAAATATAAATTATAAGTGGTTTTAAATTAAATATATGATTCTGTAAACTTTTTATTTATTTATAATTGTTATTTTTTTAAGTTTTTTTAATTCGTTATAGGTGGATTTTAACATTTATCACTTTTAAAATCATAAAATTATTTAATTAATTATAACTAATTTAAAAGAAAAAATAAAATAAATATACATACATACAAAATACATAATTTATTATTATATTAAATATTTTTAATAAAGTTCTGTATATATTTTTTACGTGGTGTATCACCACTTAACATGAAACTATAATTTATTACGACAGGTATACATTCTTTTCTAGATTTATTTCAGAAAAGAATAAAAAAAAAACATGTATGATGCTAATATGACAATGACACGCAATTCTCACGTGAGGACAACACCAAACTGAAAATTTTTCATCAACAACTAAATAGAAAACTCACGGTACATTTTAGTTTAACAATTAACTATAAAATAAAAAATTTTATGTACACAAAAAATATTACATCTTTTATATAAACTTCAATTTTTTTTGGTAAAGATAACTTCAAATAAACTATATATAAATATAATCATTAAATGACAAATGAATAAATTAATAACAATTATATAAATTTCCATTTTTGATTAATTGACAACTTTCTATGAAAATATCTGAAGAGAATTAATCTAGAAGAATAATTATATAGAATAAAAAATAATTATATATTCAAAAGCATTCTAAGTATAGAATAAAAAATATATATATAAGTTATTTTATGACTATTGGGGTCTTAGACTAAGACAGCTGAACGCTTGTTGCAGCAAAATATCTGGAAAGTAATGCTAAACTTTTATGGGACAGTCTTGAAGATACACGAATTTTAACGAGTCCATATTTTTAATGAATTTCTTCTGCAACTCGGGTTCATTTTATAATGATTATCAACCGGCAACCATTACTTCGGTGTAATTTATAAAAGGTAAGTTTTGCCCTCAACTTTACTTGCCAAAAAAAAATCCACTGACATGCCTATAATAATACTACACTTGAAAAGGAAGATTACAAAACCTTGTTAAAATGCAGTCCAGGTTTACATATCAATCTCGATAAGTTGCTGTATAACCTATGCATTCTAAATTTCCTATGTACAAAAATTTTATTACACAAGCACACAAGAATCAAGAATCAATACGATCAGATACAGATTTGGCTTCACCTCCAATTGACATATCTCTTTCTCATAAAACTTTGGCATAACACTTGTCCAAAAACCCTCCTTGTTGTAGGACTAGGAAAGCTTCACTTAGCAAGGAAGCCCTCATAATTACACCAGTGCCATCAAGAGAAACGATAAAGCAACAACCAGGAAAAACAGAACATCATGACTGTAGAGGCCTGCAAAACATGAAAAAAACAAAAAACAAAAATAGTCAGTAAAGATGCTAGGATCATTACATGAAACCATTTGGTGTTTCTCAGTAACTAAGGGCCTAGGACCTGTTTACTTTGTTTTCAGTTTTGTATTTTCATTTTCCATGTCATTGTAATGCAAAGCCACACCTTAACCTCATTTTATTTTCTGTTTTAAAAATTATGTATACAAAGTTTTAAAAACAACCAAAACAATTGTAATTTGTTTTCAATGTTTTGTAAAGTCCCTCAACCTTCCCTTACAAACTAAACACAAATACACTACTTTTTAATTCCTTCCTCCTACTATTTGAACTAAACACATAAAAAGTGAAAACACAAAATTGAAAACAAAGTAAACATGCCTTAAGTTTTTCAGTTCCAAATTCTAATCTACCAGCTGCATAAATCTAAGCCAATTCAACCAAAACCGAAAATAATAAAAGGCAAACAAAAATTATATTGAATATTTTTTATCCAGAATTGAATCCAAGACAACCCATATCTTGTCTACAATCAAGGTCAGAAACATCAGGCTAAGGATGGTAAGAAAACAGAGCTTCCATTGTTGACAAAATGGCCCCTTCACATGCACAATTTGGTATTCCCATCTAACATCAGCAAGTGTTAGCCTATAAAAGGCACCCTTTGCAAGTATTTGTATTTTAGACAGTTATATTATGTATTGAGTTACTCATTTTGAGTATTTTTCTCCTTTGGAGATAGCCCCTTGTAATCCTGAGTCAATTTTGGAATCCGAAATTTGGAAACCAATTCAATCCAAACAAGTAAGATTTATACCTCAAGGCTCAAGCCAAATTTGATTACCTTCCTCTTAAATTTAGACATACATCATAGGATTGAAATTAAATTTATAATATGGATTTGTATTTTGCTGAATTTGTTTGAACTTGTATGCAATGGTGAATAGTTTGAAAATGTTATAGTTTGAAAAGTTTTAACAAAGATTGGATCGATTAAAAAGCTTTGACAAAAAACCAGAGAAGAATCCATTCCTAACTAATTACATTGGATCAGTTAGCTTTTTACATCAAAACTGATCCATTACAACCTACGAACACCTTTACCTTAACATTATATTTTAAGGTATGCGTAGCCGATCATAAGAGACCGTTAAAAAACTGAGATACGGTAAGCATATGCTATAGTTTAAACTTAAACATTGTTTAAGAATGTCAGTTACTGAATGAACAGTGAAATTGAAAAGGATCGCTTACAACTTTGATTGGATGCTGCTGCAGGAAGAGCAGGGATGTTGACAGCTGCAGGTAATAAAAGGTAGAATTATTAAAAGTTTACAAAAGAAAAAGAACATCTCTCTATTTATCTATTTATAATACAATCCCGATTTTTGTACAATATTTTTTGTACACAGCATTAAAATAATAATATATTCCCTTATCGGTTTCACCAATATTTTATTTTAAAATTCAAATATTATTATTTTATTAGTGATGTAGAGAGTGTGTAAAAAAAAACTGTTGTACACAAAACATTATTCTTTATCATACGTAGAGCTGTCACATCAATCTCTTCTTACTCTCACTTTATGACACATCATCAATTTATCACATTGGGAGGCTCCTCAAATAATTTTACACCCATTTTACTCCTCAAATAATCATTATCTATTTAATGAAATAATTTTACACCCATTTAATTCTTAACCTCAAATATGTTATATTTCTTAAATTATTTCTTATAAGTACACATTTTGTAAAACCTAATTAGTCTTTTAAGAAATGTTCCAAAGTAAAATTACAGAAGAAGTTATTTAAAAAAAAAATTGTAGAAATCCAATGAATGTTTTCCATATCTAATTTTTATGGAAAAATTATGGAAATAAATTTTATGAATATTTTCTCACATTTTTTAGTATTAGTTTTGTTACTTTCATTTGCAAGCTAGTCTTTTAAGAAATGTTCCAAAGTAAAATTACAGAAGAAGTTATTTAAAAAAAAAATTGTAGAAATCCAATGAATGTTTTCCATATCTAATTTTTATGGAAAAATTATGGAAATAAATTTTATGAATATTTTCTCACATTTTTTAGTATTAGTTTTGTTACTTTCATTTGCAAGCTCCTTCAAACTTTTAATAGCTTCTATAGCTAGCAAGCAAATTAAACAATATGTTATAACATATTAGTGTAAGTTGATCAATCAATACAAAAGGATAATTTTTTATATACACGTGTTTTTTCATAAAAGTCTTAAAAAAAATTTCACACATATGTATCATGTTTTATAAATATTTTTCATACTTATTTTTTAAGTTATTATTACCTTCACTTTGTTAATTTATCTAGATACATATGTAATATACTATCCGCGCAACGCGGGAGTTTACACCTAATTTTAAATAAAAATGAATTAAAATGAAAGTTGCGAAGCCACAAAGAACTCCAAAAATATAGGAGTCTTCTTTCCATTTTTTCTCTACATGCATAACAACAAAAATAAATAAAGAGTTAAATCAGTGAGTGGAAATATGTGATTAAAATCTGTTAACTATTTGGTTAAACGTATATGGTCAAATCGTGTACAACTAATCATACAAATTTAACCACATATTTCCTTCACATTTAACCAGTTGTGTGCTTAGTTTTGTGTTTTAGGTTGGATGAAAAACATTATTCCGAAATTATATAACTTTCAACAAAGTATACGTACATTTATTGCATGATGAAGCAGCAACTTGAGATGTAGTAGGCCAGAGAGCTGGAATATTATCATTTAGATCACAAAGGAAACTAATCCCAGAAGTGCTGTCAAATGTAGCATCTGAAGGCAAGCTAGGTAATAGACAACCAGCCTCTGTTTAGGGAAGATATTGTAGCTAGTCATGTCTCAGCAGAATATTGAATGCAACAGCACAATAAAGACTTAAAAGAGCTCATCAATGACTTATATGAAGCATGTCAAGGAAAAAAAAAACAGTGCCTAAAAAGTAAATGCTTTCTTCTTATCCCTTTTCCCTTCCTCCCCTACCCAATCCCCCTCAAAACGAACAAGAGACAGTTGCAAATAATTCAAATTGACGTGAAATAAATTTCAGAGTTACCTTGATTGCCAACTGAAGCATCCACATTGTCGATTTCCACACCAAGTTCAACATGCAAGAATAAAGTAGAATTATTAAAATCAGGTATATAATATGGATATTGATTGACAGCATATTATACTGACCGGAAGTCCAGCAAAACTAACCTTGGAGGGAAAAATCCTTAAGGCTTACATGACAGAGACTATAAACGTCTTCAGTAATATTTGATCTTTTCAATTTCATCGCCAAAGTCTCTGCACAGTCCAAAGCTTGCAAGTTCGTGATGAAGCTCTGCTTTTGCAGGTGAGACACATAGCTTTCCATGGCATTACAGCAGGCTGTCTTGTTACTTATCCTTTCCCCACAATCCTTGGCAAGTTGTTTTGTTTCAGGGAAAACCAGTGGACAAACTGCGACAGATGTCAAAGAGAACATCTCAGTTAAAACATGCAATATAAAAGGGCCAAAAGGATTAACATCATTAAGACTTATCACCAAATGTTACCAGATAAAATCCACAAGAATCATAACATGATGACCATTGCACACATGCTTAGTGGTAAGCCGCATGTCACAATACTTTTCATCCAGTTCTAAACAGAGAGAAAACAGCCACGAAGGAGAAACCACCCCAACTCACAATCTACTCAACCTTTGTCATAAAGGAACAAAATACCATTTCACTCAAACTAACCTTTGTTCGCCTTGCAATTAGACAGTCCTCTAAGAACTTTCTTGGCATGAGAAGGTTCAAGCTTGCTAGCTACCCATCGGAGGACGATATTTCTGCAATCATTAACCCGAGCCGAGTGCTCAGGTAGAACATGTGTTGCATCTATGCCCAAAATATTTGAACCTTTTGATGCAATTGTTTTAGCAGCTTCTAATATAGCATTTTGACAGATTTGGTAGCAGCATTCTTTGACAGGATCAATTTTCTCACAGGCAGTAAGGAGCTTAGAAGTATCCACTATGTCATCAAAATCACTAGCGTTTTTTACTGGGCAAGAAGCCTCAGTGAGATTTACAGAATGAATTGAACATAGCCGTTTTAGATCATTACTGGCACCTTGGCCCATCAAAATTTGCTCCACGTCTGAAAGGCAATGTTTAGCAACGGTCCCATTCAAGGCAAGCACATCAGTATATTTACTAGATTGACCAATGAGAATTATGAGAGTGGCTTCTAATTGGGGACAACATATTACATTAGCCAGAAATGGTGCAAAAATTTCCCAGCAATCAGTTGCTGTTGTACTTATCAAACTTTCAGCAGTAGAAAAGTTCAAAGTGCATAGTCCTGGAAGAAACACGAATGGAGGCAGTCAGAGGGAGAGATCCAAATTCAAGCATTTGACGAATAAAAAATGACTACAGATATTACTAAGGAAAGAACCTGATAACTTTGGAATAGAGGTATTTGTGAATGGAGCCAAAGGTGAAGGTGCAAGAACAGGAAGAAAGGGTTGCGGAGCAGCAAGAGGAGAGAGTTTGGGTAACATGGAACCCACATGGTTATCAAGCACACCTGTATCAAAACACAAATAAGAGAGAATCTTTGCCTCTGTGTGTATCCTTTCCTCTTGCTTACTTTCTCAGAATGAGTTAGCAAAGAAGAAACTACATATCAAGAAATGCATTAATTGCTTCAATCAGAAAATCATACTTCTTTGGATATTATGTAGTATTAAAAAGTTCCAAATAATAGTAGCTACAGCTCAAGCGAGGATGTCAGAACATATGCTATAGTTAAAAGGCACAAAAGCATGGAAAAAAGATCTAAAAAAAATGCTGATTCTCACCAATAAAAGCTTCCAAATACTAATTTGTTTTGTTTTGACTGTCCAAGTGACAATACAATGCCAGACCAATCAATTTTGTTCAAAAGCAAGAAATAAGAGACTCTTTACCTCAGTGAATGATGCAAGCAGTAAAAAAGACAATGTTGTTGGAACACAATTGAAAATGACATTTCCAAAATCTACATAGTATAGGCTATCTTCACAGCCAGATGTGAAAGTTGAAGTCTACTTGGCTGAAGCAGAGGGCAACCATGACAACGAATGGAAGAGTTACCCTTTAATTTATATCATGATGCCCAGCACTTCAAAATTTTGTGGGGAAGTCATAGCAATAAGGAATGTCCAAAGTCATGGACCCAGATATAATGCCATAATAGTAACTATTTTGATTTAGCCTGTACTCTAGAACATGAATTCCAGACAACAAGGGACAACAAGGGCTAAAGCACAGGGCTACAAGTTCACTATTGCAAGTACAACTAACTTAAATACTCCCAACTAGAAACACGAATGTTGCTTCTCCGAATAACTTGTCAAAAGCATAAACATCTTTTTGTTTTACATAATTTGCGACTTACAATTTTATATGATAGTAGTAATATCCAACATTTCAACATATTCATGCGGAATAACTATATTTTCGCTCCATCAACTTAGACAGCACAGGTAGTAACAGCAGCTAAGTTTAATCTAAATTCATGAATGACCTAGGTTTTTTTGCACAGAAAATAAGCTCTTAAAGTAAAAGTAAAACAAAAATTCTAAAACCCTAACTCTGCCTAATTCTCGATCTATCTCACCTTAACATGTCAAACATTGGAAATTAATAGTAATAAAGACCAGCCCAGAGTACAATGCGAGTGAACAGAGTCCAGGAAAATCGAAATAAATGAAACTCCATCAACAATTTATGACCGTTAAACACCCAAAACCATGCCCAAAGTTCAAATATAGAAACACTGCTTCCCAAATCAAATACCCAGCTTCAGAACTGACCACACCCACTAATGTTGTAACAAAAAAAAAAACAAAGCAGCAGAGCAATACAGTAACAATCTGACGGAATAAACGAAAACGAAGGGGTATTTGCAGCAAGCAAGAGGTGAAGAGTACTTACAATTAGAGAGAGGGAGAAGGAACAGCTGGAAGAGAAAGAGGAACAAGACGTGGGGCTTCATGCCCTCTTCCCGGCGTAGGAGAGATGCGAAAAGGGAAAGGAACAGCAATGGAGAAGGAGGAAGAAGTACTAGAAGGGATGAAAAAGTGTGATGAAATGCGTGAGAGAGAAAAGAAAGAAAAGAAGAGTGAACGCCATGAATGAGGAGGGTTCAAAGTTAGTGGGGACTGTGGCAGGTTCAGTAATAGCTGTCCGGTGAGAGAGAGAAGAGAGAGGGACCCCACCATTAGCAAACCGCATTTACGCCATCAAATTCCTCTTTCTTCATTCACTGCTGTCTTTATGAGAAAACATACTCTCTCGGGTCTTATAATCACATTTTAAATGAAATTTTTGATCTTAAATATTAAGTTATTAACTAATTTATTATTTGAGTTTTCTTTTTTTACCTTTTTTATAATTTTTAAAAATTTAATTAATAATAATGTGAAAAAGAGAGTAAAATAAGAAAGAGGAAGAGATCTTAATTTCTAAAACATTTACTAATACATTTAAATTAAGGATATAGTTAGAAAAAATCTCTTTTTTTTAGACAAATTTAAAAACATAACTACCATTTTTTAATTTTGTTGATTTGTTTAGAAGTGATTTATATATAAGATTGGAGAGAGTAAGTATAGTATCGGATTTGTACAAAAATGAGTGGCTAAGATGAAAAAAGTTAATTAAAAGATAATGATATACTTTAATTTAAATTTTAGATAATTTTTTTCATTGTAAAGATATTAAAGATAATTATAAATAGATTATAATTAATCTTGTTGTGTTATTTTAGGCCGTTATAGTTAGTTTCATTTTAGCAGTTATTAAGCAGTTATATTCTGAAGCTATAAATAATGGTTTCTCCTATGTAATATTCATAAGTTGTCAAACAATAAAATTTGATTTTTATTTTGTTCATTTTCTTCTTATTTTTCCCTGAGATGCCATGTTCACTAACATGGTAGGAGCCTTTCCATCCACCCTGAAAACACCTTTCGCTACCAGTGCTTTTAACCATTTTTTTCATTTTCGTTTTCTCAAATCTCTCTTTCTTGCTCTTCCAAAATCCTCTTCATTCGCATCTCTGATTACGTTCATTCTTGAGGTTTGGTCTTTTAATTCTGTTATTTTCATCAATTTGGTCTTTGATTGCTTTCCGGTGGTTCGATCTTCGATTTGACAATTCTAATGCCTTAACTAATGCACAATTCTTCAAGAAGTGATATAAGTGATTGATCGATTGTTATTGTCTAATTTGGTGTTCAAAGAAGTTCCTTTGTTCAAAAGGTTTCTGCCTGCCAGATGTTTGATGGTTTGCTTTCAGGTTGCTTGGTGAACCTGTAGACATTAAATGTTTGTCAATTGTTTGTTAATTTGTTAGGATTGTGGACTCTGGAATTTCCAGTGATCAGTCTTGTTTGTTCTTGGTGATGTTTATGAGTTTTTCATTGGTTTTGCTTTTGCTAGATGATTAAGTGTTAAAGGTAACTTATGTTTAGTGATTAAGCTTTGATGATTTTACACGCTTGTATGCCTTTGCTTTGCTGATTTTACAAGATTGCATTTATTTCCTTTTGGTCGATGTATTTTTTACGCTACTATTTTTTTTCTTTTGTCTGATTTTCACATAAGTTTCAGCCATTATATTTGGCATTTGTATGGCTTATCCCAAGCTGGAAGTGTTAGTAACACCTTCCAGCTTGCGGAGGGCTATTAGAGATAATTAGAAATAAATTAGAATTAATTTTGTTGTGTTATTTTAGGAAATTACAGTTAGTTTTATTTTAGCAATTACTAAGCAGTTACATTCTGAAGCTATAAATAATGGTTTATCCTCTGTAATGTTTATAAGTTGCGAATCAATAAAATTTGATTTCTATTTTATTCATTTTTCTCTTATTTTTCTCTGAGATACCATGTTCACTAACAAAATATCATAAAATTGAGTCAAAATAACTACTACACGTGATGTTGTTTTTGTTTTTTTAAACAATAGGGGCTAGGCTCAAGAAAGCAAAAGTTATAAGGCTATGTTTGGTGACGCAAAATAATAGTTTTTTTAAGAAATTATATTTTTTATAAAATTTGTAAAATTATTTGTTAATTATAAAATTAAAGCTTTTAGTTATGAGATTATAATTTTTAAAACTAGTTTTTAGAAAACTATCTGAGATAAGGCTTTGTCTTATAGTTTATAACTTATAACTTGTAGTTTATAACTCATAGTTTATAACATGTGACTTATAATTGAGTTGAGATGTTTAGTAAAATTAACTAGTTTATATTTGTTAAATGACTTAAAATATTAAGTAATAATTATAAAATTTGTTTTCACAATTAATCAAAGCTAATTCAAACAGAATCTAATTATATTCAAAAATTAATTTTACTGCTGTAAATCTAAAGGTTCAGTGAGTGAAATAAGTGAGATACTAGCAAAGTGATGGTTATTTAGAGAAAGTCCTTCACACGAGTCATGGTCTGACTGACGCCTCAACTGAACCGAACCGAAACGAAGTGGGATGGAAGAAGCGCACGCGTTAGAGGCAGGTACGCGAGAATGAACTATGAAGTGAGAACAACGATGAATTTTGGCGGTAACTGTGTAATGTCATGTGGCAGTTGGTAGATTGGATCATTTATTAATATCAGTTTGAGGCCATTATCTTTTATTTATTTTTCTTTTCTAATTGGAAACTGAATGGAGGCGTTACTCCTACCACTTCCCTACTCTTGCATTCAATTTCATACATTTTCTTTTCTAAGAAAAATCGTTCTCTTAGATTTTTTCTATGTGGCAACGTTAATTAATATGGTTGATTATACGAGTCTTTTACAATTTATGATCACCCTTCCATAAATATATTCGAGAGTTTTAACTTAATTTGGCTACTAACCGTTGTTAGCTTTTGGTTTGCAGGTTTTGAAAACATTTAAGTTTAAAAGATTTGGACTACCTGCTCGTTGAATCATTATCAAAGTGTATTGCTAATATTGAATCATGTAAATTATAATAAAAAATTATTTGTGAGGTTTTTCAATAAAAAAAAAATCTAAATAAATGAATAGTAGATAATATATGGAGCTCAATCAACCCACAAATCAACCCAACTCAGGTGGCCCAATTCATCAACTATATACATTGAAACTTGCTGACCCAATGAAGAAACATTGGCCGTATCATTGCCACACGTGCGATGCCTGGCCTGAAGTAAGAAATAAGGCTTCACAATTGATTATGTTGAAGTTGAAATTGAAAGTATAAGTAGCACAAAATCAATGAAGGTTTAAGTATGTAAAGCTGAAATGACATTTTTTTAGAAAAAATGGGTGGTGGAAATAGCAACTACCTCAATATAGAGATAGCCGAATCCCAAACTTTTTCGGAAAGACGGCCCAAACCAACAACTTATATGTTATCTACAGCATTTTTTAGAAGGAAGATAATGAGAAAAATGCATTTTAAGTCGATAAGATTGTACTGCACGTTACTGCAATTTCAATCAAAATGACTAAATTAAAGCTCCACTTAAGTTAGTAATTAAGATGAACAACCTTAACAATCTCAAAAGTTCATGTGATATGTTATTCAAAAGATAATAATCTATTCTCTAACATGCTTGAGTTATGCGTTAGTGTTTATTTGTTTTTACTTTTGCTTCAAGGTGAAAATATTGTACCATGAGTAAAAAATTGTCATTTTTATTGAGTGTGGTTATTATTTGTGTAAAAAATAATAACGATTTATACATTATGAAAATATAAAACATGTTAGTTTAACAAAAATAAATAAATTTGATACGCACTTAACTAATAATATACTAATAAGAAAGTAAAGATAAATCTGTCAATAGGAATGACATAAATGGTGAGGAATGATTGGGATAAAAATTTGATCAAGTTTCTTCAGTCTTGACGCAACAACTCTATTTTTTATAGGCTAAAGAGCATTCACATAGGTTCAAATCGAGGATCTACTACTAGTAATACTCATCAACCATCTAACCAAGCTTATTGAGTCTTGACACAACACTAAAAGTCTATAAACTAATTGAGTAATTATAACTGAACAAAATTGCTCTGATGTTAACTAAGTATTTTCTATAACTTTTTAGTAACATAAAAAAATAGTAAAATAAAAGATGAATCTAGCCGAGCTTCAATGCGAAACAAATAACATATAGATTACATGGATTAACAGGAAAGGAACATTAAAATTTTAGGTTCATTTAATATCAATAGCAGTTTTTTATATTACTGTCAACTAATATAAAAATAGACGATGTTGATCATAAATTAATTTAGCATTTCTAAAACTTAGAAAGATAGACTTTATCAATGGATTTAGGATTGACTTTTTCAATTACTTTATTTTGTTAGGGGTCAAATCCGATCAATCTGCAACTCAAAATTAAACAATCTGTTTAATGGTCGCTTTAAATTTTTAGTTTTTAATTTTTATGAGAAAATAGTACAACTATGGATTGAACTTCGTATCCACACACATGTTCTCATGCACTCATTAAATGAGCTTGATGACCGAGAAATTTAAGAATTTATTTGGTTGTATTTTTACTTTAAATAAAAATATTATTAAAATAAATTAAAAAAATTTACTTCCACCAAATCTGTTGAGAGTTGAGATATAAAATAATTACCAAATAAAAGTATTTTTGACCTCTCCTGACCGTAAAACAAACGGACAATTAAAATTTTGATATTTATCACCGTGGCATCCGATCCATCCATCCACCTTCAAAGTTGAAGCCGGCAAATGAAGAAGTCAGATCATATATATATAAGTATTAGGAGTATCTTTCTGGACAGCTTTTATTTAATTTAATTTAATTTAATTTAATTTGTTCGCGTCATGATTTATCAATGTCGATACTCATACACTACACGTAACTTGTTTGATTTTGTCTCTCCTTTTTCTGGATCACTCGTTAATTATATTATTTTCGAATCCGCAGTAAATCACATGTTATTTACACAAGAAAATTTAACTTGGTTTGATGTACGTTTCACTCGCAGAATATACAAATTAACCAATCACACATTCCCAACCTCTATCAATACAAGCTGAAAACATGGAAAAAAAATAAAAAAATATATATCCTGGGTTGCTTTTGCTTTAGCTTTAGCTAGGTGGAGTTTAATTTAATTTGTACAAGTAGAAACCTAACTAATAATTATCAATTAGTCAATTAACCTCAGGAATACTCTGTAGCACAGGCTTCCAGTGCCTATGATGATGATGATGATGATCTCGCGCGTTCATCAAACGGAGCAGAACTTGTTCCGCGGAAGCATGTCCCGCAGCAGATTGCGTACTACTCTCTGTCTCTCGCAACAAGTTGGCTAAGTCCTTTTTTGAGATCTTGATCTTGAGTTTCCCATTGGTGGTAATATCGGAATTAGAAGTAGGTGATGATGTTAACGCACCCAAAAGCCTTTGTTTCTCTATATTATTGGATTGGTGATGAATTTCATCAAACACCTTTGTGGAACTCATCATCATAATCCTTCCATTGTGCTTAGATGACAATGAACCCCAATCGTCTCCGGCCCACTCCATCGACGATGTCGTACAACAATTTCCCATATTAAAATTGGAATGATAATGAGAGAGATTTGTGAGGTGAGGGTGGTTTTGATATTTATAATAGATCAGAGTGGGTATGTAATAGGGAAATTGACTTTTTTGGATCCATGTGGCAGCTAGATCCGGTCATTTATATATATTTGCATTTGCATGGCAGCTGATGGAAGAGGTAAGGTAAGTTGACCAAATTTTAAGTTTATCTAACAATTTTATCTGATGAGGTGGTGGCATGATGATGGTGTGTGTGTGTGAAATGGAGGGAAGAAGGAGCATCTTTGGAAGTAGTGGAGTGTGAACAGGAATGATGCCATTGGAATCTTAGACTTGGGATGGGATTCACATACCATTATTCCTTTAATTACCTTCACGTGTGGCCTTAGTAATACTAATCACTACCCTAATTATCTTTTTTCCTTCATCACACACGTGTCTGCTTTACAGTCATTACCGGATTATTCCTAAGTATAAGTATTTTGATATTACACATTTACACCGGTGGGTGAATGAGCAATTTTAGGAGAAAAAAATTATTTTGTTAGTTAGGGGTTCAAAGTATTTGAGAGCGAAATAATATATATTGTTTCAATGAAATACTTTAAAATCTATATAATTTAAATATTAAATTGCATTTAATAAAAACATAAAAAATTATAATTATAATTTTACTTAAATAAAAGATATTTTTAAAAAATATAAATTTTTTAATTCTTTGAAAAATTTAATTGATGCTCCACCTAAACACATTCTACAAGAGCAACACACTTTTTGTTGTTATCGTTGGGATAAAATTGATTATAAAGTAATAAGCTTTTGGTTTTGATAACTAGTATCAGAAAAATAATTTTTGAAGATAATTTTAATTAGTTACATATTCTTTATCAACATTACATTAAAAGTGTATAATAATTATTGTCATCATGACTATATATATTTCTTCATCGTATAACATTGTTTGATACTCTTTATGGGTAAAATGTTTTGTGGAATTGACAAATCAAAGAAGAGAGTTCAATTATGTATAAAACTCTAATCAAGTGTCTTTCGTACGTAATCGTAAGAATATTTGTAGCGAGTCAAATTAACCAAGAGAAGAAACAACAACCCTGCACCAGTATTCCATAATCTAAAGCCCATAGGAAAATGTTATTATTGAGATAAAAAAAAATTGCTGATGCTAGCACGATATTACAGCTAGGGGGAAAAAAAATTAAAACTAATCAATGCTTTGTATATTTATAATGAATTTTTTTAAGGTAGTTTCTCCGGTGTTTCTTTAAAAGAAGGAATAATTTTTTTCTCCACGTGGCTCCATTTAAGTAGTAACACTTGTTATAACTTATCCATGTCATCTAATTTAATATAATTTTATAATATTGCAAACACATCCTCTCTTTTAATAACATTTACCCCAGTTTAAGCACAATATTTCTTTAAATTTCTTTATCTTTTTTCTTTTAACAAATTTAAATACAACTAAATTAAAATTAAACGCAAGTGATCATGAAAAAATCATTGAAGAAGGGTGAATAACAAGTATTAAAACATACTAATAGTGTATGACTACTTTTGATGTATTCATCCACGACACAATAATATTATCTATCATAAAAGACAAATATTCATTAAGAATACATTATACACAATTTTAGTGCAAGTTTCAATAGTTTTTTGGGTTTAGTATGTGATTTGTAATTTTTTATGTTGTTTCGATGTTATTATATTTAAACTCTTCATGTCAATTTGATGTAAAATATGTGTTCGGTGTTCAAGTTTTGCTATAATTTTCATAGTTATTTTCTTGCTATTTCTTGATAAATATTTCTATGGTGTCATCTCTATGAAGATAGCAACATGATCTCTTATCCAATCAAATCAAAAATTTGATATGAGACAATAAGAAATGCAATAAAGTTTTATTCTCTATTAAATCATTTAGATTTGGTAGATAATAACTTGATTTTATTTTTTAATCTAATATTTAGTTTTTATTTATGTCTCAATTTTTTTAATCAAAATATCAAATACTTAGATTTTGGTTACATTATTAAAGGTGTATTTGAGCTTTAGTTAATTAAAAAAAATGAGTTTTTATGAGTTGAAAAATAAATAAATTAATGGAGAATATTATAATAAATAAAATAAGGTAAAAGTAGTATTTTGGTCCCTAAACTTTACATTAAATTTTAGTTTGGATCTCTTTTCTTTTTTTTTTTCATATTGACTTCTTTACTTATTTTTTTTCGTGTTATTTCATTAAATAATTAATAAAAAAATCTAAAATAGTCGCAAGATGTGAGAAAGAAGAAGACAATGATAAAAAATATTATTATGGGCATTTTTGTTAATTATTTATCAACAAAAATTAATAGAAAATAATTATATTATATTGTAAATATAAATTAAGATTATGAAGAAAAAATAAAAGGACCAAATTAAAATTTGAGATAAAGTTATGGGCCTAAAATATGATAATATTATTTTACAAATTTTTTCTAGTGAAAATTCATAAAATAACACAAAAAGAAAAATATATTCACGTATAAATTTTAATTTATAAATTTGACATGAATAAAGCACACTTAAATAATATAATGTATTTAAATAATATTATTTTCATACAAATAACTATTATATGCATCATTACGTTGTTATTTCTATGCTCAAGTATCAATTTTTTGTATCAGTATCTTCTAAGTCTTATCATTTATTTCAGGCTCAATTATAAATTATTTATGTTATGTTATTTTTTAAATATAATTTGCTTTTAAAGTATTCATTAATTATGTATTTTTCTTCTAGGTCGCTTCAGATTAGAGTATAAGCTACTTAGGTCACGTTCTATTCAGCCAAATGTTTGCTTATTATATTTATAGTTATAAAACTCACACTAGTCATCGACTCGGTCAAAGTCCTAGATCACTGGTCGAACTAGTAGGTCATTGATTCAACCGATTTAACTTGATATATGATAATATTTTATAATTTATACTAATATTTACAAATATAATATATATTTTACCATAAAATTTAATATATTAAAAAAAATTTGTGTACTAATCATATATTAGTACTAATGTTAATTAAAGTTTATGTAAAATTAAAATATATAAATATTGATAAATTTAGATTTATATATAAAATTATAAGTTAGATAATATTTTTTTTTTTAAAAATGCAAATACATTAAAAAACTAAATTCATAAATATATTGTAATAAAATTTTCTATTATAATAATATAAACATACTTATGAAATTTTTTATATTTGACAACTAACACATACTTTACTATATGTTAAATATATTTATATTCTAAAATATTTTAATATAATAATATAAATATATTTATTAAATTTTTATTATAATATATTTATGAGTTTAGTTTTTTAATGTATTCGCATTTATTATTTTAAATAAAAAACATTATCTAAGTTATAATTTTATATATCAATCTAAAGTTATCAATATTTATATATTTTAATTTTGTATAAACATAACATTAGTACTAATGTATGATTAGTATACAAAAATTCTTTAGTATATTAAATTTTATGGTAAAATATATATTACATTTGTAAATATTAGTATAAACTATAAAATATTATCATACATCGGGTTAAATCGGTTTAACCAGTAAGTTAGTGGTTCGATCGGTGATCCAGGACCTTGACTTAGTCGATGGCTGGTATGAGTTTTATAACTATAGATATAAGTAACTAATAATTGAGTCTTAAGCAAACATTAGGCCGAATAATACATGATCTAGATAACTTATATTCTAGTCTGAAGCGACCTAGAAGAAAAATACATAATTAATGAAAACTTTAACTTGAAGCAAATTATATTTCAAAAATAATATAACGTAAATAATTTATAATTGGATCTGAAATAAATTATGAGACTTAGAAGAACCTAATACAAGTAAATGATACTTGAGCATAGAGATGATAACGTAATTAGGCGTGTACGGGTTATTTATATGAAAATAATATTATTTAAATATATTATATAATTTAAATGTGTTTTATTTGTGTCAGATTTATAAATTAAAATTTATATGGGAATGATTTTTTCTTTTTGTGTTGTTTTATGAATTTTCACTAGAGAAAATTTATAGAATAATAGCATCATATTTTTTATGGCTAAATTTATATTTTAGTCTCGTAACTTTATCTCAATTTTTAATTTGGTCCTTTTTTTTTTCTTCGTAATCTTAATTTATATTTTCAATATAATTTAATCGTTTTCTATTAATTTTTGTTGGTAAATAATAACTAACAAGAATGCCAATAATAAAACTTTTTATCATTGTCTTCTTCTTTCTCATATTCAGCAACTATTTTAGATATTTTTATTAATTATTTAATGAAATAAAATAAAGTAAAAATAAGTAAAGAATCAATATGAACAAAAAAAAAAGAGAGATCAAAACTGAAATTTAGTCTAAAGTTTAGGGACCAAAATATAATTTTTACCTTATTTTATTTATTATAATATTTACCATTAATTTATTTATTCTTCAACTAATAAAAACTAACTCTTTTTTTTTATTCATTAAATCTCAAATATACCTTTAATAATGTAACCACAATCTAAGTATTTGATATTTTCATTAAAAAATGGAGACTTAAATAAAAACTAAATATTAGATTAAAAAACAAAATCAAGTTAATATCTATCAAATCTAAATGCTTTAATAGAGAATATAACTTTATTGAATTCTGATTGTCTCATATCAAATTTTTTATTTGATTGGATAAGAGACCATGATATCATCTTCATAGAGATGACACCATAGACACCATAAAAGTACCTATCAAGAAATAGCAAGAACAGTTAAGAATAGCTATGAACATTATAGCAGAACTTGGACAACTAACACATATTTTACATCAATTTGACTTAAAGAATTTAAATATAACATCTAAACAACATAAAATAAAAATTACAAATCACATATTAAACCAAAAACCGATCAAAACTTGTGCTAAAATTGTGTATAATGTATTCTTAATAAATACTTCTCTTTTATAATGGATAGTATTATTGTGTTATGCATGAATACATCGAAGGTAGCAATAGACTATTATGTTTTAATATTTGTTCTTCACACTTCTTCGATTATGTTTTCATGACCACTTGCGTTTAATTTCAATTTTAGTCGTAAACGTTGCATTTTAATTTGTTAAAAGATAAAGAAATTTTAAGAAATATTGTACTTAAACTAAGGTAAATGTTAATAAAAGAGAGGATGTGTTTGCAATATTATAAAGTTATATTAAATTAAATGACATGGATAAATTATAACAGGTGTCACTACTTAAATGAAGCCACGTGGAGGAACAAATTTGTTCCTTATTTTGAAGGAACACCAGAGAAACCACCTTTTTTTAATCTGTGTAATATTGTACAAGTTAAGAAACCATCAATAGAAAGTTGTTAGAAAAAATAAGAATTTAATGTGATTGTGTTTGACATGCCATTAATATTTTATTTTCTTACTACATGTGGTTTCTTAACCTGTGCAATAATACTGCAGAAAAATCCTTTACAATAAGGCTTGGGAGCAGGAGGTCAAGGTTCGAACCTTGACATTGGAGAATAGTTTAGTTTAGAGTATGTTGTGGGTATGTGAGTATTTGTCTATAAAAAAAAAGATTTTTTAACTTGTGTTCATGAACAATAGAATAGTGATTGGATTAAATTTTTTAATGATTTGATTATTTTTTTATTATATCCTATATGTACCCATTAAACATCCTTATCACCCACTACTTAATAACTTCTTTTTACATTAAATTTTATTAGTTGTTAATCGTAAAAAAACTCTTATAATAATTAATTAAAAAATTATATAAATAAGTAAAGGGTGTACAGCCAGATATGTGGTTTCTCTAGGCTGGATAGTTAATTAGTTAGTTAGCTGAGGCTGTAGAGCACTATTTATGGTCGGTTGGTAGTTGAACGCATGCAATATAAATCTGTAGAATGAACAGTTTATTTGAAGCCACTGTGTTAAGAAATTAATTAATTAAAAAATAACTGGACCTTTTTTCTTGCTTTTAATAATAGTAGTATTTAACCAAAAAAAAAAAAAACGCATCAATGATTTGAGCCAGCACGCACCGATGGCGGTACCGTGTGAAAGAGAGGGAAAAATTATGGTATCTACTTATATTTTTTTTCCTGGTATTTTTTGTTTCTTGGATCCCTAGCACCAGGATGGTAGCATCTAGAAAAAAATAAAGATTTAACTATAATTTTAGTTTTTATACGTGTTATATATTTTTTTAATTTGGTTGTTATACCTAAAGTTTTTTTAATTTAGTTTCTATACACGCAACAAATATTTTTAAATAAGTCTTTGTAATTTATTATCATTTTAACACCGTTAAATAAGAATTTGGCCTGACCAAACGACAAACGGAAGTCTATCTGTCATTCAAGCTTTGAGCAAATGCCATACCAGCTTGGAGCATTAAACCCTAAGTTAGCATGAAATCTTAACATTTTTCTTTCTTATAAACTATTTTTGTCAATTTGAAGTCTGTTTTTAATAGAATGAGAAGTAAAAAATATATAAATCGAAATAAAAATTAATAATTGAGGTTATTAATATAAAAAAGCGAAACAATCTAACGAAGTAAATATTTTTTGCTTTGATCTTGACCAAACTAAAATATTAGACAAACAGGCATCGGGTCAATATAGATATGACAGTTTTTTTTTTCAATTTGATTTCTATGCCTGACATATTTTTTAAATTTGATCCCTATATCAAAATTATCAATATGTTTCATGTAAAAAGACTAAAATTTGAGTATGGTTCTTCATCTTTTCAACATACATGGACAAACAATTTAATCTATGAAGTAAATTTACCACCAACCTCAAATACATTTTTGTATTTGCTTGAAAATCCTAACCCTTTATTTCTAAAAATCATTTACCACCATGGCAGAAACTTTGAGCTACAACTAAGGATTCGCAAAAAAAACTCACTTAAAAACATCTTTAAAACAAAAAAACAACAAAGTCTCATTTGGTTTAGTAAAAGGGATAACAGAAGAATGACATTCGCGTTGGTGAAGAATGGCCGTGAACAGTGCATGATGGTTTTGCGGAAAACAGGGATCTCGATGGTTTTTTTTTTTTTTTTTTTCAAACAAGAGAGACTGGAAAGCTGAGTGGAAAATAGTTTTTATTTAAATAAATATAAGGGAAATATTTCAATTTTGCCATGAAAATCACCGTCTAGTCAAGTCAGATTCTCACTAATGGTGTTAAAACAATACTAGACGGTATGAAACTATTTAAAATGTTTGCTCTTGCAGGGACTAAATTAAAAAGATTTCAATAGGGACCAAATTAAAAAAATGCAATAAAGATGAAAATTATATTTAAAGTTTAAACCAAAACAAAATTTATTAATTAGAAAACGTCGAAATTATGTAATAATAATGGGACTATCATTAGTCTCTCATAATTTTTTTACAAGCTAAATATGCCCACAATCAAAGAGCAATTGTTTAAAACTTTACTCAAACACCAAATCAACATAATAATTGCATTAGTCTCTCACAATAAGGTGGTATAATTCAAATTTACACAGTATAGATTTTTATTTTGGCCAACAATTTACACAGTATAGATAAAATTTATTTTTTGTTTGGTATGCATGACGGGCAAAAGCCAAAAAAAAAAAAGTATGAACTAATGACGAACGGCGAAAAAACAACTCCTAAGCCCTATCTATGTCTATGCTTTTTTTCTTTATTTAAAAAAATTACAATACTAGAAATTAAAACCTTTTACAGTACACTTACACATATGTCATGTCTATGTTTATTTTGTCAATTTTTATCTTTGTTTTAAGATAAAAGCACGTAATAATATGAAAATTAATTAAAACTTCACAAAATTTAGAGAATATCTTTTATTCAGATTAAATAGTGACTTTTTACCTTCTAATCAAATATAATTCTCCATCTACATGTTACATTTATTTTTAAATATCTTAATTTCAAATTCAAACATGTATCTTCTCATCTCGTCTCATAATTATATGTAACGGGTTCAACTTCCTACTAATAAGAACATAGCGACATTTTTTTACCACCCGAAAAAACCATTTCGTTCTGGATCAGCTTTTATTCCAGGGATAGAAAAAATAAATGTATAGGATAAGTTTAATTTATTATATAAGTTGAACATGTTATGTTTGCATTGCAGCCACGTGAATATATGTCATGGTTAAAGAAAGAAGTTCCACAGAGGATAATTCAATCTGCTCCATTCTTTAATCGGATAAGCATGACCCAGTCAGAGAAATTGGCCACAGAATTAATCCAAACAGAACAGTTCACGTTTACTGCTCTTATTTCTCAACTTATATATAATAATATCTGAAAGGGAAATAATCATCTGTTGACTGTTGTGTCATTTGACTTATTTCAATTTGCCTCCGTCAATGCAATTTGGTCACTTTACAGATACATTTATTTTTGCATGCTGATTTGTCTGGGCCTTATTACTGGCCCATATTGGTATTCCTGGGCTTGGGCCCTTCTTAGTTTATCAAACTTCATTACCCTGCTAATGGCCCATATTTGTATTGCTGAGCATGAATGAGCCCTTGTTAGTGTTATTTATTTATATGATGACTATTTGCGCCTCCTTTTTTTCAATTTTTAATTAATTAGATGTCATATCTTAATTGGAAGAATACAAAATGAAAAACATCATTGGGAGACAACTAATCTTAATCTATATTCAATTCATCCAAACATATTTAAATTAGAAAAATGTTAACAAGCCAAAGAATGACATTTTTTTAAGGAGTTAAATATGGTAAAATATTGTTGAAAAGTATAATTTTTTATATATCCAAAAAACGAAAAAATATATATTTGTAATTAATTTTCTAAAAATAATAACCATTAAAAAGTACCCTTAAAATACTTGTTAGCATGATCCTTAAAATTAAGTTTTGATTCGCATCAACATGGTTTGACAACTTTATATCAATACATAATTATGTAAAATTGTATTTACCAAGAAAAAAATGGCTGGAAATTCATGTTTTCTTTTATATCGGTGATAATTGAAGTCAAGAACTCATTTTTACTAGTCAAAATTCTTACAACTAATCCAATGGCTTTTTCATGTGAATTTAATTTGTTGATTCAGCATATAAAGTTTGTGTTTGTTTTTCACTATTGTGTGATTATCTACGTAGTAGGAATAACCGCCAAATAAAGTAATTGTCTCTGCATCAAGAAACCTTTTCTAATAATTTAATTTTCAATCAACTATATGTCGGATATTTATGAATAATCACAATAAAAGGATAAATGAAAGTGGCAAAAGTTAGGAGAAAGTGGCCCATGATTTTTCAAATGCAGTAGCTGGTTATGTATTGTCAGTTATTTCCTCTGACTTTCTTAATATAGTTTTCTGCTAAACAGTAAAATCAAATTATTTGAGTAGAGGAAGCAAAAATGAAGTATTAATTAATGTTCACCAAAAAATGAAGTATTAATTATTCGACTTATTGATTTTATACTAGTACAGTACATGTGATTTTCATTTTCTTGTACTAATGATGTATGTTTCCATTGTTCACAATATGAGCTGGAGTTTTAATTGCTGGGTGAAATTGAGGCAATTAAGGGTTGGTTGGGTAGTTAAGGGGTTGTTATTTTGTAGTATTTTAATTTGAGTAATTCTTAATTTTTCTATTCCATCTTTTTAAAAATTATTCTACTTACCTGTTAAATAATACTATTTTTAATATTTTTTTATGTTTTTAAGATTAAAAGTGCATTTAATTTCATACTTGATATAGTATTAAGAGGATAAGTAAGAAGATATTTAAGAGGATATAACATTACTCTTTTAATTTTCTGTTTTTTATTTTATTTTTAATTTTTGAAGATTTGTATAATAAACTTTAAAAATAAATAAAATAAGTATGTTCTAGTCATATAACTAATTAGTGAGTGTATGAGAATATGCGTGTGAGTACAACGTTGAATCCTCCATTTTACTACTTTCCTGTGACAAAAAAAATACAACTTTTATTAATATTTTATAAAATTTTTCTATCAATCTTTTTAAACCAAACACAAAACCCTACTTTTTTTTTTATCTCTTCCTCTCATTGTTTGAATCAAACAAATACATATGATAGAATAAAAAAAGTAAAATAATCAGTCCCTTAGGCCTTAGGGCATTTTTACTCTGCATTTTTATTTTTTTTATTTTTATGAATAATTGTGATATAAATATCACTTTGTTTTTATTTTATGTGTTTAAAAAATTTATATAGTAAATATTAAAAGTAATCAAAATAACTGCAGTTTATTTTTAATATTTTATAAAATCTCTTTATCTCTTATTCTAAACGAAACACTACTTTTTCTTTGCAAATAAATACATATTTTTTTTATAGACAAAAGTGATCTAAATGGATACAAACCAAGTAGTTGTTACTCAAAGTATCAATTCTCAGCCACTAAATCAACTTGTTAGATGCCAAATAAATACATAATATAAAACATAAAATAAATAAATAAATAAACAAGGTCTTAATTTTTAACACTCAAATCGCGGCCATCACTAAAGTAGTGCTTGGCCCAATTTTTTTTTGGCTTCTCTTTCTCTTATAAATAAAAGCTGGGTCAAACAAAATTGGTGGCAAACCTCTTAAATTTAAGCTGGTTTTTTTTTGTATAAAATGCAAAAAGCTGGCTTTTAAGCTGGTTTATTTTGTGGGTCATCGTAATTAATACTCAAATATTCTAATTAACACTTGAAATTTTCAATATATTTTATTTCTCTCTTTGTAAAAATAGCAATTTACTAAAACCTTCAAAAAGTTTCCTTGTCATTTATGGATTATTTATTTCACTTTAATATTTATGAATTTTATTGTTATTTAAAAAGTTTACATATTTAAAAAATTTTAATGTTAAATAATTATTTTGATAAATTTATATTGTGTTTAGTTTTTTTTAAAAAAAATAAAATATTGAGTTTTATCAAAAAATTATTTTTTATTGTAACTTTCATTTTAAAAATAATTATATTGATAATTTATTTTATTATATCAAAGATATGTGACCGTTAATGATAAATAACTTTAAAAAAAGTTGACACAAATTACAAATAAGTTGAAAACAGTTTATAACAACTCATAAGTTGTTTTCATAAATTACGAATAAGTTCTTCCAATCAGGACCTTATATAGTTACATGCATTGGTTTATTTTCTTTTGTAACAGGAAAAGAAAATAGCCTAATAAGTAGGGGTAAAAATGAACCGAATCAAGTTAAGCATTTAAAATTTAAGTTTAGCTTGCAAATAATATAGAAGGCTCAAATTTAGCTCGTTTAAATAAACGAGTTGAATTATAAACTTGATCTTGACTTGATTAAAAAAAATGAGTTTTGCTTGTTATACTTAATTATTTAATTTTTTTCATGAATGATTTTCTTAATTTAATATTCTAATTTAATAATATATATATTTTTTACTTATTAATTTATATAAAGAAATAAATACTATAATTCTCATATAAATTAATAAGTAATTTTTTTTATATAAACATTTAAAATTCTCCAAACCAAGAACTCTAAGGTTAACTTAGTGGTGTAAGGTCCGGCTAAGTTCATAAGAGGGATGATGCACAGTGGGATGTCTCGCGTTCGAATCTCACCTATGCCAAATTCTCGGGAGCCAACGCCAGCCACACAGCGCGAACGAGATTAATCTCATCTTAAGAGTGGGAAAACTCATGATTATACAAAAAAAATTATAATTTTTATATATTAGATTATTATTGTTATAAACGACCTACTCACGATCTTAATGTCAAGCTTATAAAGTTTAGATTAGACTCATTAAAATATTCGGGTTCAACTTAAAGTTTGAGTTAGTTTGTTTAGTTAAATAAACTAACTTTAAGGAGCATTTAACGAGTCGACCCCGAATATTTTACCAATAATTATAATGAATAAAATTATAATATTAATATTAAAATAATAATAGCACGAATTATAAGATTAATATTATTATTATTTTATTTTCACATTAAATTTTGATTGGTTACGTAGCCCACACAATTCTATCTCATGATTTAATGTGATTAATACACCGCCGAGCTCTAAGAAAACCTTCCGAACGAAATTCCAATTCCAATGTCTGACACTCCGGTTTTCCTTTCACATTCATTTTGCTTCGAACCTCTTATAATTCCACGAAGCTCCTTTTTTCTTGTTAATTATTAATAATGGCGTCCAACAACACCACCCTTCCCGCCCCAACGAACTCCTCCCACCACTCCCTTATCCATGCGATCCCTCGTCGCCGGAAACTTCGAAACCCACTCACCGCCGCCGCCCTCTCCGATGCTCTTCGCCGATGTGGAACTCACAAGAAACACTTCTATGGTCATAGGTCCCCTATCAATTTCTGCAAAAATTTCCAAAAAAGCAAGGTTTCGGCGAGGAAGCTCGCAGCTGGATTGTGGCAATTGCGCTTTGCTGAGGCTTCAGGAATTGGCGGCGCTGCTTTCCGTGATGTGTCGTTTTCTTCCTCCATGTCTCAGGTATAATGTCAATGTGAAATTATTTTCCCCTGTTTGTGACTTTGCTTCAATTTTCGAAAATATTCTTTTATTGCTTGAGGGAAAAGGTGGCTAACGTAAAGGAATTAGTTTTTTTTTTTTAAATATTTCTGGAGACTTTGAATCTTAGCATTTTGTTTGCCTGAAAGCAATGATTGTGTGGTAAACTTTGCAATGTTTTCTTAAGCCAGTTTAATTAATGTTCAATGCTTCAAGCGCTTTCTTTAATTTGTTTAATTTTTAATGAGTAGACTTCTAGCATGTGTTGGTTTTATGATATTTTTGGTAATTTGCTATTTCTGGAAGGACAGCTTCTCTTGATCTAGTTAGTTCATAATTATGCATATATATTCCTTACTTACTTTCCAAATTCTAACTCAAACTTTGATTTATGTCATTAGCAATACCAAGCATAAGAACAACTCTACTGATTGTCTGATTCCCACTAATAGCTGAAATTGTGAACACCATTTTCAATCAGCATGACTAAAATTACATTTGTAAACTACAATAATTTTATTAAACTTAGTTTTGTCATTGGCTATAGTATCTATTTCTCCGTGTTAATTTTTCCCCCTTTTTCGTTTTTGTGTCTCGTACTGGCATCCGAATGTTTGCTTCAGCAAGCTAATGGGAATTCAAAGAACACATTTTGCTGTTGTCACAATTCTGGAGACAAATTTAAAGAGACAAAGTATCAGCTGAGGAGGCCAGTAACCATCTTACGAACAAGAAATGGACTTCGATGCGAGGTACAAGTTACATACTTATTATTATTATTAAATATTAGTTACATCGCGATAGCTACATGAGACTGGAAGGCTATTTTAGTTATGCTAGGATTATGACGTTCAGTTCCATTGTCAATACCCAAAAGCTTGGATTAATGGATTTATCAATGTGCCTACTTTGATGTCTTGGGTAGGAATTCTATGTATTTCAATTATACCTTAACCAGTTTATGAATATATAATATAAACATCTGAACAATTGGTCCACAGTTGCGACAAAAAGGAAAAATTGAAACTTAATATATTATCACTATGTTTCTCTTCCTGACAATTAACAAAATTTAGACACTAACACTAATTCATTACCGTCCAATCTCTGTTCTATGTGTTATTCTTTTCCTCAGCTTGAATCTTCGATGCCATGTCGCAAATATTCAAAAGAAGACACGACAAAATGGAACCCTGCTCTTAATGAATCATGCAATGAGATTCATAGCAGGAAGCTTCTTGAAGACGGAAAATTAGTAGGTGACCGTGATTCTGTTGTCACTGTTCTGCTAGAAGAACTCCTTGGAGCTCAAAGGTCCCTGTATAAACTTAAAGCTGCACACAAGTCCTACAAGAAAAAGGTTGAAAATTTCTTGCAAAACCTTGAAGAGGAAAAGGTCTTATGGAAGCGCAGAGAATGCGAGAAGATTGAAGCAGTGTTAGATGACTTGAAGAATAAGTTTGCAAGGGAAAGAAGAAGTAGAGAGACATTGGAATTACTGAACACCAAATTGTTACATGACCTGGCTGAAGCTAACCAATCTGCTAAACAGTTTGTCACAGACTACGAGAAAGAAAAGAAGGAAAGAGAACACATGGAGCAAGTGTGCAATGAATTAGCCATGCAAATAGGAAAGGACAAGGCTACGTTTGAGGGATTGCAGAGGGAATTCACAAAACTTTGCGAGGAAGTGGAAGAAGAGAGGAAAATGATGCAAATGGCCGAGCAATGGCGTGAAGAACGCGTGCATATGAAGCTACATGATGCAAAAGATATTATTGAAGATAAGTATAATCAGATGGTCGAGTTGATTGCTTTTCTCCAATTGTTTTTAAGATCAAGGGGTGCTGAACTAGATACAAATGAACTAGAGGACGCTCAGTTGATCAAACAGGCAGTTGAATCAGTTAGTATTCAACGTATCGTGCAACTTTCGTTTGATTTTTCAAATTCAGATGATGTGCTTCCCATTTATGATGAGGAGCTAAGAAAAGACTATGCTGGTGAGAGTGTGATTAAGCTATGAAAAACAATTTTGAAGTTGTTGGAAACAATGTACAATTTTTTGCCTAAAGATAAAAAGTTTTTTTTTCTTTATTAAAAGAATAATTAAAAGTTTTTGTAAGTATAAAATATAACTAAAAATTTATTTAAAAATAATAATAAACTAAAAATCTTTTTATAGTTATAATTAAATAATAAAAAGTTTAAGAATTGTTATAAAAAATGAAAACATCATCTTAGATCAACTAAAAACTTTGTTTAAAAAAATAATAAAAAAATCAATGTTTCCAAACAAGGGTAACTACCTTACATAAAGAGATTAATTGGAGGGATAAGCATCTCCTATTATCGAAGATATAATTTAGATGACTGATTGATTTATTTCATATCCAGAACAAGTTTTACAGAGGGACCATACCAAAAATAATTAAAGGCATTTAACAAGGTACTTCTACTCACAATAAATAACCAATTAAAACCATGATTTGATATGCCCCTGGGGACCTTAGCTTATTTCAGTGACACTTTGAATTTGATTTTATATAAAAAATAAAAAAGATGCCAAACAAATCATTCAGTTTTTCACTCTGAATTTGATTAAACAAATAGAAATAATAGCAGTTCACTTTATGATCGAACCGAAGCTCAATTTACATGAAGAAAAAAGGCACTTGCCACGAGCACCATATTCACAAAAGTCTTTACTTTCATCATCGTCGATCAAGTGGAACTTAACTCCATGTAGTAGTAGTAGTAATAATAATAATAGTTATTATTATTATTATTTTATATTTTCTTAGTTACATTTTGTTTTATTTTGGTTCAGTCCGTCAATTCATCACCCCCGTTACAAGTAATTTGACTAAGTTCTTATTACGGTTCATGCGTATGTTATAGTTTTTTTAGGTTTGAAGATAAATGGCGCAATTTGATTTTGTTGTTATTAGGTCAATTCTGTTAACGGGGGCAATGGAGTTGACGGACTGGACCGAACCAAAATGAAACGTTAATAAGATATATAGAACAAAATGTAACTTCAAAAATGATATAGTATCAAAATGAAATACAATTAAAAAATACAAGACCAAAAGAATTTATTGGAATAATAATAATAATAATAATAATAATAATAATAATAATGTTATGAAAAACAGGGGAAGAAATTATTGGAAAAGAATTTACATATACCAACACACACAAAAAAAAAAAAAAAGAACATTAGAGTTTTTATCGTTGTTGAAGTAGACTGTTTTAACATAATTATTTTGTTAGTATTATAGTATAAATATGATCGAGCTTTAATTAAAAATTTGACAGCCTGCAGTAACAATATGATAACTCATAATTTACATCAATTTCCTACTATACACTAATAAATAAACACACCACTACTAACAAATAATTGCATTAGAAAGAACTAAAATATTTATAGTACTTGTTAGGAAAAATCTAGAGTAAGAGTACTCTCATAACAATTTTTTTGGGTACATGTATGGATATTTTTTGGTAGCGGAAGGAAAATCTATTTTAATAGTACTCTAAAACAATGATCAGGAGGCAGTGTATTATCAAAGTGTATACTCTTGTGGGCTAATTGTGAGAGGTTTGAATAATAAATATAAGCTTTTAAGCTCAAATTTCAGTGCCATCCATATAAATAAATAAAAAATTTATAGTTTTAACATCTATTATATTTAGGTTTATTTGTAATTAAAAATTAGTTTATTAGATAATGTTTATCACACAACTTATATATATTTTATAGTAACAATATTTTAATTAATGTAGAACTTTTTAACATTTTAACACGTCTCTACACATTAAGAACTGAAGATTTGGTGTGCAAAATTTACAGGATTAGACCAGGGCCGGTCCAAGGGTAAGGCCGGTCAAGTTCCGGCTTTAGGCCCTCAAAAATTGTACAAAATTATTAATATATTCAGGCCCTATTTTAATATATTTTGATTTTTAAAATATTAAATATTTTATAGTATACAATGTTATCATTCTTTCTGATAAAATATTTGTTTCTCTTAAATAAAATACATATGATGTTTATCTAATAATGCTATTAATTTTAAAAATTTTTATTATTATTAATTTAGAAAAGGTCTGTTATAATAATTCGCTTTAGGCTTCAAAATTAGTTGGGTCGGCCGTGAATTAAACAACTGCAGATAGCCCACATCGAATTTCAAGCTCTGATATTATCTTAAATTTGATTTTGGGTCTAATTCGCTCCTAAAAATTTACTCATATGATAAAAATTGTCACACAATTTAATATTCTTATCTTTTTAACATTTTAACAATATCAATGAATTTTTCAAGGCAAAAACTGATGGATCGGTATTTTTTATACAATAAATCATCCTTCCTTATTATTGCAAGATCAATATTAGTATGGATGCAACATTTCAAAACTAACCAAAGTGAGTATTCATATCACTTTTTGAAATCATTGTAGTATTTAGTTTTAAATCTATGCATATTCATATCATCATGTCACTGATGATATATCAGAATAATCGAATTTCACCTCCTCTCCCCTAAAAAAGAAAAAATATAAAAAAAAAACTGTTGAACTTTTTGTAAACTGTCACAACAACAAAAATGAACAACAGTTATAATCACAAAAAAAAAGAGCAACTGTTAGCTGACACAGCTACATGAGATGTTGAAAGTGATGTTGTACCAAACTAGCTACTATAAGCATGCATTTATTATAAATAATTTTGGGAAAATAATTTTACTATACCATGAAAATGAAATTGCCAACGTCATTATTGATTCATCTATTGGTGGGTGGGTAACCATCTAGTCCTGTGCCTCACACACGCCTTCATGTGCATATTTAATACCTACAACATAGATTTTCAAACAGTAAATCTCTAAATTAATCATTGGATAATTTATTTTCTGAAAATTTAAATTTTTTTCCCTAATCACCGACTTTGTAAAATTATAATCATTACAATCATTTTAATTTTAGTTTCATAATCATTTTATAAAATCCAAAAATAATAAATAATTTCAAAATTCTCATGGACTAAACTCTCTGATCCTATAATTTCGAAAGCTATTTGAAAATTCTCCTAATTTTTAAAACATTGATTTCCAACAAGCTGTAGTTTTTGTCTTTTTCTGGGTTATCTTTAACTGGCAATTGAGTGCTAGCAGAGACATTGCTAAGTTTTATTGAATGATTGCTTGTTACGAAGGAATTGACATGTTAGAGAGATGTATATCTGAAGTTTCATTAGAACTCTTATAAATAAATAAATAAATAAATCATTAGAATTAGCAGGTCTCAAAATAAGTACTATTAAGTATAGTAGCTAGCTATATAATCTTTAGGTAGAGGATAAATACATAAATAACTAGACGAAGGTGGTTGATTGAGATGTAAGGAGAAAATTAATTAATTAATTAATTAATTGATTGGAACCCCTTAGAATCCTGAAGGGAAAGATTCCCAGTGAATTTTATATTACATTGTGTGTAGTGAAATTGGTTATAGGGGGGAAATTATATTGCCAAGCTAATAATTACTGGGAAAGGGAATCTCTCTTAGTAATTAATTAAAAAATGGAAATGATTTGGGGTAACTATTTAAATAATTAATAGCCCTTGACTTGATTTTCAATTAATTATTATATATATTATAAGCAGAGTGAGAATGCTGTGTAGCTATCAGCTATGTTTGATGTGCTACACTAACCAATTGGAATTGTTAATGGACCCATGCTGAATTCAGATCTATTGCATTTCTTATCAATTACTAACAAGATAAAAATGAAATGATTTTTATAATTTAAAGAGGGTATCTTTTAATTAGCATAAGAAGAAACAAATATAGCATGAAAAATGGATTCACTAAATATGTAATCGTTAATTGAATTATTGATAATAGGATTTGGAAATATTATTTTAACCATGCTTTCTTTTGGTTTTATTTTTTAATTACATGTTTTTGTTTGGCCTAACACAACTCTCATTCTAATAATATATAAACAGTTCATATTTGTTTGAAAGTAAATTTTAATTAAGTATAATGAAAGTATTTTTATATTAAGATAACCATTAACGAACACACTTCAATTATTGGATTGGAGACAGGGAAATGAATAATTCCATTGTTTTCTAATTGAAAGTTTTAAGTATAATTTTTAAGATTGTACTACAAATTAAGGTGAGGATGAAATTGATGAATGAAACCATTCAATTTGTATATAAATATATATGCACATGAGAGTGGGTGATGGTTGTCCCAATTCCTCCAACTGAAAGTAACAATTCAATTTTCATGATTCACAATGTTGAGACAGATTTCTAGACCCTAATACAAAATTGATAGAACCACCTGCATAGGCAACTGTTGCCACTTAATTTTGTTCACAGAATTAGCATTCAGTTACTGTGGTAGGAGTTTCATGATAGAGACTCATCAAGGCCATGTTTGGATGGATGGAAGATGACCCCAACTAACAGATTTTTTTTATTTGTAATTTTGTATTGTGGTATCAAAAGCATGTAATGTTGCCTCTTGAATCTTTTCTTGCCTGGATTATTGAATACACAGATTCAAATTCAAGTTTTGAGTATCCAGAATCCAAGAATCAAATATAGAAATAGATGGAGTCTCCAAGTATACCAAAAGCATAAGAAACTTGCACCATGAAATGGATTTCAGATTCCAAAATCACACAAAGTTTTTAAGACATCCTGAATATCGTTGATGAAGTATAATATTCTAAATTAATTATTAATCATTAATAAATAATACTTCATCCACTACTTTATATGTGTGAGAGACTGATCTCCACAATTTTTTTAGAGAACCTTGGACAAATTTTCTTGGTGTGTGTGACAAAAGAAGCATTTGCTCTGTATTCTGAGCTATCCTGTGATATTTTTTAAAAGAATGAAACAATCACACAAAATATTCTTAAGTTAATGATACAAAGTATGTTTCGATAGCATTTTTCTTTTGACAAACTTCATTCTGAAAAAAGTAAGAATTTCTTACTTCCGTCACATTACATTAAGATCCGAAATCTCTTTGAAAAAGTTTACAATTGTTTGAAAAGTAAACTTATCAACATCTATATTCATTGATATAGAAATGTCTTCTTTCAAAGGTGAAAAAAACTTAAGAGTCAAAATTATTATGATGTGCATTGTTCTTGGAGGCAAGGGTGAAGAAATCCAAAACCATATGAAAAATCATATATATTACTTCTATGGTATGAGTGAAGATGAAAAAATAATTAAAGTGCAATCATAAAAAGGGGCAGTCAGTGAAAGTAGATGATCATATTAAATATTGGCAATGTATGATTTATGTTGTGTTGTTTGCATCAAGCATGTCCTAAAAGAATCAATTGATATACTTATCTTCTTGTGTGGAAAGACACTTCAAATTTATTCTGTTATTAATTAACTTGTTAAGAAAATAATTTTTGAAATTATGTGCTTGAGGGGGCAGGGAAATATATTTGCTTTCCAAGTACTTTACATAGGCATGTGGCCCTTCTTTTTTTAAGGGTGGACCTTGAGATGTCACTATGGATTGCCATAAATATACACTAGTATGAGAGAGAGTCCAAATTGCGTAAGACAACAATCTCAGCATTTTTTTTTTAAAAAAAAAAACCTAGAAATTTTGTGTAGTAACTAGGATGTATTTGTATAGGCCGGATTTCTGATTAAGAGTTACTTCAATTCTAACTAATGAAATTTGTTTTTTAAAAAATATTATATTCTTAATCTTCAAATTAAACTAACTCAATGTGTATCATCAATAGTCCTACATAGTTGATAGATAATTGAGTCTTTTAAGTGACACATAATTCATTTCAATAATTTGTATGCCTCATAGAAATTAAATGATTAATCTTCAGCTTTCGAATGAATGATACTGCCATAATAAGTATTAAACATCGAATTTCGTCAATTCAATTAATGATTTAAAAGTTCTTAATATATAAACCAATTATATGAAATTTCATATGATTCGAAAATTTATTGATATTTCATCTATTTACTTTAGTTTAATGAATAAAATACGTATTTAAAAATATTTATTTTTAAAAAAATTTAATATACATACTCATCATAATAATATCTTATTAAACGAAATAAATATCTAACATTTACTATTGAAATAAACATATCACTCGGTGTATATACATACCTACGTATAAAAAAAAAATGCATATGTTCATAGTACTTTACATCCATATAAAATTGTAAAAGATTTCGACCTTATACGGCTATTTTTTCATTAAAATAATGGAATAAAAGATACCATGAAGGCAAGATGTTTCAGAAAACAGAGGATTGAAAAATAATAACTCTCAAAAGGCCAAGGGTACCCGACAAAACCTTAAAGAAGGTACTATCCCTTCTTCTTCCATGTTAATTAACCCTTAAGAATACTCAAACCTCACAATCCCTTTGCTAAAATAAGACTATTAATCAAATGATACCATAGAGGCTCTTTTTTGGTCTTTAGCACTTAAAAAAATCCCATAGATTCCATCTTAGTACAATCATTGTTCAAGATGGGTGATCCAGAAGATCCAATTGATCCTAAAATATTGCAATACACTAAAATAATGCCGAGGTACATTTAATCTTCATTTGTCAGAGACTGTCACAATTCACAAATTAGTATATCCAACCCATCTGGAAACCATGATGTATCACATGCAAAACCATAGTTTCTGTTGCGTGTTTTTAAATTTAATTTCTCTTAATTTAATTTAATTAACATTATGAATGAATGGCGCCTAATACAACAGGTCAGATTCCGATTCTGATTCTACAAATCAAAATCACACACCTAATTATATCTCTCTTTCTTTAATTTGTACTTCAGATAACAAAGAAAAATATTAAAATAATTATCAGTTTAGTTTAGTTAGTTCACATAAGTTAAATTGCACCAAAGTTTATTTAGGCTATGAGTTTGTAAGAGTATGTCTTTGAGTTGCACGAATTTTCATTTTGTCTTCTGAAATTGTCAAATATATATTGATTTAGGCTTTAAAGTTTAATAATTTTAAGGACTTAAATGGATTACTCTTACAAACTTATTGACTTAAGTGAATAACATTTAATAATGTCTGAAATATAAGTAAATTTCTTATAAACTTAAAGATTTATATGAACTATTGTGACAAACGGAATGACCTATGTGATGATTCCATGGTAAGGAAGAGAATAATACTAAAATTTTTAGCAACAAAGGAATCCTTAGCAAGTATGATAATGGCTGACACAATGATAAAAACACCGATTGTGGCAGTTTTCTGGGCTGTCTTTGTTTATAAAGAGGACATAAATAGCGGGTCAAGTCTTTTGGACTCTTTGATCTACCTTGAATCATTCCACTTGCAATTTTTTATTCGATTTTGCTAAGAAACAAGAGAGTTTCCTAAGATGTGGGATTTATTTTATCAATGTGGGTCGCACCATTATGAGCCGCAAAACCCAACTTTGCTACCTTATACAATTTACTCTACTAACATGTTAATTAAGTCTTGTATACACTACAAATATAATAATTATAATGAAATATAAATATGGGACAATTTACTTCTTATAAATTTTCTTTTGAGGAAGTTATCTATTTTGATAACGATAGGAGTATATTAAGTGTCTGAGACTAGATATTAGATATTAAGAATGGGAGATTGAGAGGAATAATCATAAATGCTCTATACTCAAAATTGTGAGAGTAATTTTTCTCGTAATTTTGTTAGTAGAAACAAATAATAAGGAATGGGAGATTGGGAGGGAGAGAGGGAGGGATTAGAAATAGAAACATAGCATAGCATAGCATAGGATGCTTGATTGCTGAAATGGGTCCCAAGTCTAAGAAGAGTTGGGCCCAGGGCCCACAACTGCAAAATGCAACCACTTCAAAGGGGGCCTCCTGTCACAGTGAAAATTCTGTTTCTGTGAACCCACTTGCTGCCTACTCCACAATCTAAGGCCCATACAAATTTGTCAGAATTCACTAATATCACTAATCAAATATAAAAATAATAAACTAAAGGAAAAGGTTAGAAAGCTAAAGAAATTATTGGTTTCATAAATTATTTTATTTTTTTGTAATAAGTGAATAATTATTTTATTTTCACTTTATGTTTTTTTAATTTCATAAATGACACCATGAAAAATTCAAGTATAAAAAATGTTTTTTTGCTAAAAATAAGTGATTTTTCATAATTGTTAATAGAAGACAAAAAAAAGGGTCCTATTTATCCAAAATAACAAGACATTTTTGTTGGCTTTTGAATAAATAAATTATGCCTATTATTTCACTTCATTCAATAACCATTGATATAATTTGAAATCTTTTTACGGTGTAGCACTATAATGTTCTGTGTTGAAAAATCAACTACGAGATGTAGCGTTTTAATAGCTTATCTTGTCTTTTAATTATGTTTGTAAAGATTCAATCAACGAAAATACATTTTGTAGTTATCTAATAACTGCTGCGTATAACTTCAACTTTGATGAGGAACTTAATTGCTATTTCCAACGATAAATAGCATTCGAAGAGACTTAAAAAATGATAATTACTAATTACAATACCCTGAACCAGAAAGCTTAAGGACGATGAAGGAACACCTGAAGCCGCTGCACATTCGTAACAGAGCCACCATATCACTGCAAGTCCATATTTTGTCTTACATAACGTTTTTATGTTGACAATTATTAGAACAAATCTCTGATAAAATTCCATGAGTGTACGTATGGTATTATTTTCTAATAAAAAATTAAAGTTAGAATTATATACGTATATATCATATTTTAGGCACCCAATCAACTTTTTAAAAATTAACGTGTATGAAATAATAGCATATTATTTGTTTATTCGATTTTTTTTTTTTGAACAAGTCTGTTTATTCAAAAGAAATTGACTACAAATAACTTTATATTAAGATTTTGCTTATTTTAGGCAACATTGTATCATAGTTAATTTCTACACTTCTGCGTTCTGACTCTACATTGTTTTTATGAAAATATAAGGAAAAAACTTCATTCTCAATCCCCTTTTCAATTAAGGGAAGCTAGAAAATGACTTATAAAATATCGTTGTTGTTTTGGGGACTCTTTTGCTTTTGTAATTTGATAGTGTCTTTCTGTTAACTTATTGAGTTTTGTTAAGATATTTAAAAGACACACCTTATAGAAATATAAGTGATGTAAAAATTCTTTTTTATAAGTTATAACTTTTAAAAGTGAATTAAGCTAAAACCTAAATTTTACTTTTTTGAGAAAACATTGCAAATAATTCACATATATTTAAGAAAATTACATTAAGTTATTGTTATTTTTACATTAACTTATTGCTTAATGTTTTGTGTTATGCAAGACTTTAATTTTTAAATTATTGGCTTAAATATGTGTTTTAGTCCCTATAAAATATTTTTTTTGACATTAGTTCAACACTTTGAGAAAATTGTATGGTTTTAGTCCCTAAAGTGACACTCAATAGGGACTAAAATCAAGTTATTTATTTAAAATATTAGACTAATATCAAAAAAATATTTTTGAGAGACTAAAACCAAAAAGTCTCCTATTTTACAAGGACCAAAAATATATTTAAACTTAAGTTATATATACACGATTCTTTTTTCATAAAAAAATAGTACAATCAGGGATCAAACCTCATACCCATGCACTCATCAACGGAACTACGTGACTGGAACATATACACGACTTTTTGTTATTTATTGAAGAATAAAACTTATTTAAAATAAATTCATCAATAAAATATTTAAATCAAAATAAAGTATTATAGATTAAATTTTGAAATTCAATAATAAATATATCGCTGTTTTTTATTTTTCAACCAAACTAGCTTAAAACAATTCCTTGGAAACTAGCTTTTTAATGACTTCAATTTCAACTACCTTTTTAAAATTGAAGTCATTAAAATTGCATGAGTGTTAATGAGTATAAAAAATAAATAAAAATAAAATATTTGTGTATCCAATTAGATTATTAGTCTGAGTAAAATGCCAGTGAAAATTTTACTTAATAATTATTTCATCCGAACTTAACTTTAAATAATAGATTACTTATCAATTTTATAATAAAATCAGAGTCGAGTTATTTTTTTCATTACATCACACTCATCACAGTAAAGTAAGATTAGTTTAGCTCTAATTAGTACTTAACCTAAGCCTCTCTAATCTAATCATTCAAAGCATCAATTATAATTTGTCTCGATCGCCATCTTTCACTTATCTATCAAGCTTTATTTTATTTCTTCTCCCATTATCTTATTATCTTAATTATTTGCTTAAAAAATTATTACTACCTGTCATTGTGTTCTGACGTAGCGTTGATAGAGACAACATCCGTATACAACATTTGTACAAAAAAGAAATAAATAGCACATTTTTTTTTATTTTGTTGGAAAATATTAAATAGCACATTGAACGGTGAGTAAAGCGAACTAATTAATATATACATCATTTTTATCACTTTTTAATTAGAGATTTTTTTTTCTGGAATGCTCAGATTTAAAAAATACTTCCTCCTGTTTATAAGACATCATTTGAAAATTTTTAGTGGCGTTTATTACTAGTCCTTTTATATTTTTTTATAAAATATTTATTTATTAATTTTTTAATAAAAATTTTTAATTATTTTTACTTTTTAAGTATAACTATATATTTCGAACACATCATCTAAAATAAAATAAAATTAATATATTATATTATATTTTATAAAAACCAATAAACTAAATTAGTTAGTTACATCATGTTCGAAATTCACTTATGTCAAATTTTCGGAGCCAGCGTTAGCCACACAACACGAACGTGATTGATCTCATCTTAAAGGTAAGGAAACCCGTGATTATACCAAAAAATTATATTATGTTTAATTTAATTAAAAGGTAAAATTTACTTCCAATTAATATATATTTAAAATAATGTAGAAGCTATTTTTAATTATTTTAAAATAAATTTATACTTGTCTCCTCTAAACGTGATTTCATGCAAATATCCAAACATGTACCTTTAGCTTAATTAGAAGAAAAAAAATAAGAGAAAGGAAAAAATAAGAAGAGAAAAAATCACTATAAGTTAATTTTCTCTCTTATATTTTTTTATTTTTTAACTAAATAAAAAATATTTTATTATTCGTATTTGTTATCCTTATTTTTTTTCTATCTAGATAAAGTATTAGGAATTCAGAGAAGATGAAATAAAACTCTACATTGAATTCTTCATTAATAAACTTTATTCAGAAGTGTTCATTAAATGAGCATTTATACAAGAACAAAAATATAACTAGCGTAACTGCCAAGAGGTAGTTATCAAACCGAAAATGTAACTACCGAATATAATTGTCTAATTATTATCTTTATCTCTAATATTCCCCCACAAGCTGGAAGTGCGTTTTAACACATCAGTTTGGAAATGACATGAACAATATAAAAATCTTAATGGTAACGATTGGGTTCGTAGTTCTCAAGTCTTCGACCTTCTCTTGAGTCTCGTCGATCTTATTTTAGCGTCTCCTCGAGTCTCATTCCAAAAGGTTGATAAACGGAAACGGTTAGGTTCATAGCTCTCTAGAAGTCTTCGACTTTCTCTTTGGCCTCGTCGATCTTCTTCAGCGTCTCCTCGATCTCGTTTCAAACCATAAATAAAAATCTTAGGAAATATGTGAAGTATTAAAGATAAATGAAACTTGGTTGTGAGAAGGGACAAAAAATAAATGAATCAGACCCTCTTGAATTTTCTGTCGAATGAAATGACATGAATTCAATGTGTTTGGTTCTTGCATGGAATAGGGAGTGTTTTGCAATCTGAATAGCGAATTCGCTATCTGAAAAAGTTGTGCAAAATTTGACGAGAAAGGATTACCAAATTCCCTCTCTTGTTGGATAATGAGAGCAAATGACTTGACAATCGAGGGAAAAGACACAAGCATTACAATCTGAGAACATACTTGTGCAAAATGCGACGTGGATAGATTGCCAAATTCGCTCTCTTGTTGGAGAATGAGAGCAAATGACTAGACAATTGAAGGAAAAGACACAAGCATCATAATCTGATAACGTACTTATGTAAATTCCTCATTATGGCCACATAAAATTAATCACACGATCATCCTCGCGTTCTTTCTGCATTTTGACTAAGACTCCACAAGAACACGTAACAAAATGTTTGCATACTTGTTTAAGGAGTTGAACTTACTCTTGCAAATCAGTGATACGAAAGGCATCTCCATGAGGATTTAGTGCGAAAATATCAGAGGGAGAAGAATTTTGGCCGTGAGACGTCATGGTCGATCAATATTAAGAGAATCAATAGAGTTTAAATTGCAGAATTTTCTGCTCTGATACCATATTAGAAGTTCAGAGAAGATGAAAGAAAATTCTAAATTGAATTCTCCATTAATCAATTTCATTCAGAAGTGCTAATTGAATGAGCATTTATACAAGAATAAAAATATAACTACGACAAAAAAAATAATTATAAAACTAAAAATATAACTATTAAATATAAATTTCTAATTATTATCATTATCTCTAATATAAAGGGTTATTGAAATCTTTTACTAGCTAGTGTCATGCTTCGAAATTTGAATCACAATAATTCGTTATAAGCATCAAAGCTGCTGTGAGGAATAACGTACATGCTCACATCACATTATACCCACTTTTTTTTTTAAAAAAAAAGAAATTAAGGTACGTTAGTAATTTATATCATAAAATTTTTTACTTTATAATATATTAAAAATTATAGTTTGTTAAAGTACTCATTTTATAATATATATATAAAATATAATATAATAATGAAACATGATGTTATATCATGCCTGGGATTAATTGGAAAGATATATGTAGCACGATCATGCAAATTAAATGCCTAATCTCTAGCTTTTGTGCTCAGTTTTTGCATCCCAATATCTTATTATAGAGTTTAGCTATGTTTTCTTAACTATTTTTTAATTTATTACTCTTTTCCCTCGGATTTTTCTTTTTCCTTTCAGCAATATTATCTAGCTGGTCTTCACTCAAGTGTTTAATTACTAGTGCTAGTGCTATTTATAGTATAACATATATTTTGAGGAAATGATATTATATTAAAAAATAACATGATTTATTATGATAGTATTTTGGTGTTTATTTTTTTTATAGATATTAAATGTATATTAAATATAAAAATTTATATAAACACAAATAAAGAGAGAAATAAAAATATATAACAAAACCATCAATAACATGAAAATATTGATTTCCATATTCCATATTGAGGTTTAGAACCACAAAATTAAACAAAAGTTGTTATGTGTAATTTTCTTTGTTGCTGTTATTTAACACTTACAAAGGTAGATACTAGAAAGTAAATACAATCATATCTATATGGTCTATACAACTATTAATATAAGTTATAAATAATAAATTGTTTATTCTTTTTATTATTAATAAAATAATTAATATTAATATTCATAAAAAATTATTAAAATATAATAGGTATTGACACGTGGCACGCTGTCATCCTAATGGGTATTTAATGAAAATTTCTTAACAGTAGCGACTAAAAAAATAATTTTTTATTTTATAAGAACCAAAATACAAAAAAAAATAATTTTATAAAAATTAAAAATAAAAATATCTTATTTTATAAGGACTAAAAAAATATATTTTATCCTATTTTTAAGGCATCAACTTAGAGAATTACCTCTCTACTATTCTTCTCTACTACATGATTGAAAAAGAGGATGCTTGAAACCAGGGGCTGAGCTTCTTGATGAGAATCCTGCCATGTAATTTTCGAATGAGACAGTCCAGAGGAAGCATAGTGTGCGTGTTTGTTTATAACTGTCAAAGCTGATGACCAGGCAACAAAGTTACTTGTTCGCCTTTTGCCTATACTTCTTCTAATAAATCTATTTTTTTAATTGGTTTTACCATTCTTTTTATGTCTGATATTCAGTAGGTTAAACATAAAAATATTTTTATTTTGAATATTAATAATTATAACTTATTTTAACATATAACTTATTTTTTAGTATTATTAAATATTACTAGTACATGGGTTACATATGATATCAATTTAGCAAATAAAATGCCAAGTTGCATAACTATAATAACATAAACAGAAGTGATTTTTTGTTTGGTCAATGAGAAAATATAACAATCGGAAATTGGATTATGATATTTATACACACATATTTTTATGTACGAGCTACGTAATTGAGACAACCAAAACAAAAAGTAGTGATTTAAGTATTTAACCGTGAGAATTCTAAATTAACAAATTGAATATCTTTTTTTAGATTTTTATTCCCCTCTATTTTAACCGCAATGAAAATGGGCGAAGCCTCCATGGTTGTGGCCAAAAATGGGAAAAACCTTTTCCCATATGTTCCGTTGATGGCGATGAACGTCTAAATATAGAAAGTTTCATTCATGATGTATATGGAAGGGGCATTTTCTGGTCTAACCAAATTGGCGAGTTACTCACGCGCTTCCACAGTTGCGTGTCAATGACGACAATATTACTGTATAATTTTAATTAAACTTTTTCAATGTTATAGTGTCGTCATCAACAGTAAATCTCATCTCATGAACATGAACCGGATTTATTATTATTATTTTTCACCATAATATTACTATTACTATATCAGAGTAAATTCAGACAAAATGAACCCCAAACTCAAATTCAAATGAAATTGCAAACGCTATATATACTGAGGAAGTGCCATCTCTATGCTCCCCAGCTCGTGCACTAGAACGCAATGGATTCGTAGTCACAGTGTTAGTAACACTAGTGCTCTCAGACCCTTTCCTATTTCATATTCAATTTCCTCTTCCTTCTCCGGCGGCGGCGCTACCGATTCCCCCGCCGCATATGGCGAAGGGTCGCAAATTGACGACCAGCCGGAGCGAGCGCTACTTGGGAACCAACGGTTACGCTCATAGCCAAGGCGGCTCTGCCGCCGCTGACCGGTCGGAGCTCCGGGAAGATGATATCTGGTCCACGGCCGACGACGCCGGCGAACGCGATTTCATTGTCACCCATGGCGAGTGGGAGCCACATGCAGGCGCTGAGACCAACGGCGGATCCTCAGTTCGGAACCGGCGGCGGATTCCCCGTGACAGGGACAATCACCGCCACGTTGGTGGTCTGTCGCTGGCGTTTGAAGAACCGGCGATTAACGGCGCCATGGCGTCGCCGAGGATCGTGCACCAGTTTCGCGCGCGTGAGAGCATGGCGTCGACTCCGCGGGGACGCCACATGGCCACGTCAGCGCCGGTGAACGTGCCGGACTGGAGCAAGATACTACGAGCCGACTCGGTGGAATCGCTGCACGACGCGGACGAGGATCTGGACGACGATGAATTGGAGATGGTTCCGCCGCACGAGTATTTGGCACGCAGCCGGAAGATGGCGGCGAACTCGGTGTTTGAGGGTGTGGGCCGCACGTTGAAGGGCCGGGACTTGAGCCGGGTTCGTGATGCCGTTTGGAGCCAAACCGGGTTTGACGGATAACAACCCGGTTCAGGCGGTGGCTTCTTTTGTTGGGTTAGTGGTTCCCGTTCCATGCTGGTAGTTTGTAATTGAAATTGATTATGATGATTAATATTAATATTAAATTATTAACATCGTTGTCAATCAGATTCAACGTGATGGTTAGTTAAAACAATTTGTTTTGGTTTTTCTGGGCAACGATTCGGTTGGGTGGATTCAACCGAAGAGAGTTCAATTCAATTACCAGGGAGCTTAAGCATTAATCAACAAGTTTTTGAAAATTGGAATATCCGAATTCTGATTGACATCATCTCAGACTGAGGCTAATGCCACGTTATTTTCGATTTCGAATTTGGATAGCTATGTCTTCCAATTTTTGTTTTGTTAATTGTAAAAGGGAAGTGATTATGTAAATTGATGGACACAAGATGAATCCCAAAGCAGAAAGATGGTAATTGGACTTGCAATTTGCACCCAACGTCTTTAACCAATAAGGCCACAGCGGAATGAAAGCAATTCATCATTATTTATTAATTTTTTTATTCCCATCCTTAGTTTTTCTTCTCTCTTTGACGGAAATCATCATTAATTTAATTTAAGATATAGCATCTTAAATATTTTCTTCTCTCTTTGAGTAATTTTTAAAGATATTAAATTTAAAATATTTTTTTTTTAATATTTAATTCATTTATTGATAGTCTTGTCACGTAGGTGGGCGCATAAGGACATTTGTGTGTGATACGGAATACGATTCATGGATATACTACTTTTTAATGGACTATTACTACTTTAAAATGTCTATTATTATTATTTTTTAAATATATTTTAATCTTGAAAAATATTTAATAACCAATAAAATGAAATAATTAATATATAAATATTATTAAAATAGTTATTTTGGAGTGATAATGTACTCACTCATATTTAAATTGCAATTGGTCCACCATTTAGTAATTTATAGCAAAAAAATGGCAAATACTCCTAATATTATTATAGTTTGAAGATAATGAGACAAGCAACACCGTGTTCATAGAAAAGTGTTGTGACGGCACTTTGGCTGGTTGGATTGTACAAATGTTGTGAATCACACAAATTCTTGCACTTACCTTTTTAAAATAAGGAGTTAAGGAACCAATTTTTTAACTAGACAAAAATATCAAGTTTGTGTTTGTTTCTTTTGTTTTGGCCTGGTTTTTCTGTCTTAAAAATTATTTTACATTATAGTCTTAAAAATCACACGAACTTTTTGATAATTTTAGATTTTTCAAGGAAGAAAATATTTTTAACTCGTGATAAATAGTGTTTAAATTGTCAAGAGCTTGTAGCTCAAGTGACATAAGGAGAAACTCATTGAGTTGAAGGTGTGTGGTATAATTATGAGTAGTGTAGCATGATGTGTGTGTTTGGCCGATCAAAAAATAATGTTTAAATTCTTTTTGAAAATAGAAACTCCACCAATGGGTTTTTATAAAAGATTTTAAGGAAATGTCTTTAGAATTATTTTGATTTTTTTTTTATAAAATTTTGTTTGACACTTGCTTTCTTCTAAATAAATGAAAAAAAAAAAGTGGGATCAAAATGTGCTCTTGTTTTCTTTTCAAAACGAATCATAAAAAAAAGTTGCAACCATAGTAGAGAAAGTTAAAGCAACCAGGGCTCAAAATAAATAACGATAGACTTTTTTTGTGTGTGTTACAACACAATACTATAAAAATATGATTATTTTATAATAAAATATATTTAAACAAGATTATTTTTTTAAAAAAGATTAATAAAGGCAATCAATTCTTAGAGATCAAAATTCAAATTCAATCATCTGACTATCTGAGCATTACCTGTTGGCCTTTTGGTGAAATAGTTATCTTGAAATTCACCTTATTATACCTAAAATAAGAAATGAGAGGTTACTCCGTATTCTTATGTAATGTAATCAAAAGAAAAGACTTTTAAATTGACAACCCTTTCCCAAAGAAGGTCACATCAAAATTATCTAATTTCATGAACAAAAATTCGTGGACAAGGCATAAGGGTCCACCCCAATGGGATAAGGACACCAAATACTTTCAATGGAAAAGTGATGGATGGTGCCTAAACTAAAGCATTGATACAAGTTCAATAGGGCTCAAGAGTCCAGTGAACAGCATCAGGAGACTATGGTCCGCTTGTATAAAATTTTGTTTTAGTTAAAATTTATGTTTGATTCAAATTATAAATATTTATTTTTATTGAATGATTTTAATTTTTATGAATTAATTAATATAAAATTATAATAAAATAATTACTTTTTAAAAATTAATACAATAATTAATTTTTTAAAATTGTTTAAAAATTGATTAAGTGTTTATATTTTTAAACGAAGATAGGAGTAATATCTTTAACTATTGATTAAATCAAAACTAAACACAAGCTAATGCATCGCAACGTGATGGTTTGCGCCTCTTCTTCATGAAAATGAAGTGAGAAGTATATGATTGGCTCAGAAGTCATGACCATTTTGTGCTCATGGAATTAATTTTGGAATAATCATTTAAAACCATTTTTAGAAAAATAATGAATTTGGTCCAAAAAATAATAATTTTTTTTTAGCAATGATAACAATAATTTATGAAAATAGATAACTATTTTTAAAGAATTAAATAATGAAAAGTTATAGGCTAATAATTGAGCATAGCAATGTCACAAGCATCGGTCATTATAAGCATGTATTACTCATAGCCACGTATTTTATTTTATTAATAATGTTATAACTTTTTAAAAACTATAGTATTTTATTTATCCTTTTATTATCATATAAGGTATAAAATTAAATGTATTTTCAATTTTAACACCGTAGAAAATATTAAAAATATTATTTAATAAGTAAGTACGAGAATTTATAAGAACATGGAATAAGAAGATTTAAAATTACTCTTATTTTATTTCTTTTATATTACTAATAGTCAAGTATTTGTTTGGTTATAATTTATCTCAACACATAAATCGTACTTCCATTCTAATTTGCGCCAATCATGGTTTAAAAATATACTTAATCTAGTTAATTTTTTGGGTCAGTTCTCTCGGTGCTAAATCAAGCTTGGATAATTTTTTTTTATAAAAAAACTTGTATAAATTATATGGAACCATTTCCTATTTTAATACTTAGGAAGTCGTGTCAGGTTATAATTTACAGAAAATTTCTTATGAGTAAATTGCCTTAACTAATTTTTTGAAGAAACATAAATAAAATTGTAATCAAAAGACTGATATTTAAAATTCATATAAAAGCTACTAAATCATGATATTAATATTTCATAATTAATAAAATTCACTGCTACAAAATTTGCTGCAAGAGGATATATTATTATTATTTTTATATAAAAGAGGATACATTATCTATATGTATTAACCACTGACGTATGGTGGTAATTAATGATTAATCAGTGAACATTTATGGTGGTAGTAATTAATGATTAATCAGTGAACATGCTGTCTCTTATTAAATATTTTTGAGATAAAAAAAATTATAAGAATAAGAGAAGAACTATACATGACATTGATTCACTTCAATAAGTAAAATTTATTTTATATATGTTAAAAATATTTATTTAAAGTTTTAATATTGAAATTTAAGGTGAGTTTATCATCACTATTAAAGATGTTCGTGGTGTTTATTTAATTGGTTTTGAGAAATAAAATCATTGAATCCGATTAATTCGTATACCTTCGATTTGAATGGGTTCGATTTGTTTTTTCATATATATATATATATATATTAAAAATATAAAGTTTTATCCAAACAAAAGATAGAAAATTATTATAATAATATAAAAAAAATAATTATAGTGTAAAATCCTATTTATTATATTTATATTGTTAACATATCAAGATTTATTATTAAATAACTTATTGTGAATTTAATTTTTTTAAAAATAATCTAATTAATTTTTTTTATTATTAATTCATAAATTTTAAAAATTATTTATTTGTGATGATTGAAGAAGCATTATTTGTGAACGTTAAACGAAAAAAATGCAGTAATCAAATGTTACGACTTACGATAGTTGATGAGATTTTCACACTTGCTGATTATGGTACACAATTTTCTTAATGATAAACATTTTTTTTATCTTTTAATTTTATTTATGCATTACAATTTTAATTTAAAATAAATAAATTAAATATAAAAAATTAATACATAAGAGCTCAATTCTTAATTAAGATTTCAAAATTAATACTCTAAACTTTATTTCAAACTTGTATTTTAAAATTATTTTTACATTGTAGTTTTAATCATAAATTAATTTGTTAATTACAAAATAAATATTTTTATATTTTATAAGCAAATAAATAAATATTTTTTAATATGTTCTTCAAAAATTTTCAATTGACAATAGAAAAAGAGAATAAGCCCAAAACACTAATTCACACGCAATATAATTTTTTTTTGTTGTTTTTTTTTTTTCCGTTTTATGTTTTACAAAATTAAGGGTCAATGGCCCAATTCACAAGTTAATTGTCAATTTAGTCCTTAAAATATTATCTTATTATTAATTCGGTCCTCTAAAAGACTTTGTCACCAAATTAGTCCTTTAAAAATTACTTTGTCACCAATTTGGTGATAATTTGGTCTCCAAAAGAACTTTATCACCAAATTAGTCCTTAAAAGATTTAAAAGTCTTCCAAATTAGCTCTCCATCATGGACCAATTTGATATACTTAAATCTTCTTTAGAGAACTAATTTGATATACTTTTACATCTTTGGAGGACAAATTTGGTGACAAAATACTTTGATGGACCGAATTGGTGACAAAGGTGATATTTAGAGAACTAATTTAATGACAAAATTCTTTGAGAGACTAAATTGATGACAATATAATATTTGAAGAACCAAATTGATAGTTAACTCCCCCAATTCACCATTGATTGTAAATGTGGTTGAAATGAATAAATGACTAAAATGATGATTGACTTATAAGAATAATAAATTTTGTCTCTGATTTTATTTTTTATAATTCAAAATGATTATTGTTGTTAACACACACGAACAGAGTCATAATCTGATATATTAAGTGTTACGATAGAAACTCAAATCGGAGTCATATGAGTAAGTAAATGAAAATAAGGTGTAATGGAAGAAGAACATCGAGTTGTGTGTCAAAAAAATGGGGGAAGATGAGTGAGCATGAAAAAATGACTGTTTTTTACTTTTGTTGGGACAAATAAGCTTGATTTTCGTTCATTTATTGATATGACGCAATTTTTGGTTTCCGTCGTGGCATTTAATGTTTCACATCATGAATTTGTTAGTGTGTTAACTATATGAACTATTTTGAATGATAGAAGATAAATTCATGAATCATTTTATTTAGAAAAATGTTAAATTCTCATATTAAATTTTCTTACACACCTAATTTTGATAAGTGTATTTTGTTTTTCATTAAGCATTTACTCTTTGGAAGATAGATGACAATCATCAAAATTAGGTGGATAGGTATATTTGCAAAAAAAATTTAATAAGAAAATTTAACATAACTCTTTTATTTATTCTTATGGGTCCGTTTGATTTGCTAATTTTCAAGGTACAACACAAAACAAAACTTTTTGTTTTGTGTTTGATTCAAAAAGCTGTCAAGTAACAGCACAAAATTTGAGTTATAGGACAGTACAAAATGACAATTTTTTGTACCTCACTAAACCAAGGGACAACTTTCTTGTTCCATGCACAAGTTAAGAAAAGACATAATTAACTTTCTATTTTTATTCAGTACTGTAACTACCTTCTCCATTTTCTCCACTTACAAGGTAGTTTATGTTGTATTTTTTTTTTAAATCAATGTTTACGTCATATTTTTGTCATATATATATATATAATTAAAATAACGTATTAATAATAAAATAAATTTTAACGGTAAATATAAATATTAAAAAATAAAGAGTTAAAAATATTTTTTAATATTAATTTTTTTTATATATAATATAATTATTATATTACATAAAATATATTATGTAGTAATTTATTAAATTATGAAATTTTAATTTTATAATAAATAATAAAATAATTATAAAATATCAAAATATTATTTTCTTAGAAAAATTTAAGAAAAATTAATAATATAACATGAAGGATATTATTGTAAAATTTATGTTGTGCTTTTTGTTATGTGCATTGAGTATCAAACGATACACAACATAAAAAGTTGTGTTGTGCCTCATAAACCTTGTATAGTGCTGTACTACTTGTACTGTCCTGATCATGCATCAAACGCACCCTATAAGTCAGAGACTATTTTTCAATGAATAATTATAAATTTTCCTATAAAATATTCTTATAAATCCTCTTACGTATTAAGAAAAGCATATTATACAAATTATATTTATTTTTTCATTTAATAATTATTATATAAAGTAAATTGGTGGATATATAAGAGGATAAATCAGAGAATTACTTTTTTAATTTTCTTTCTTTGAAAATATGTAGAAGAAGGATTTTGATCAGGGGGTCATTCACATGCGTAAGCGTTAACCCTAGGCTTTCTCTCCTTCCATCGCTCGTTTTCTTCCTCATATCCCAAACCCAAACCCTCCTCGTGCTTCCTTTCTTCTTTCCTTCTTGAACGATCTGCGACGACTGACAGCCCCACCGTCATCCCTCTAACCGGATTCCGCCCCCGAAGCAAGCTCCTCCCACCGCCGCTCACAGAATCGTTGGCCACCTAGCAGAACTCACATCGAAGAAGATTTTATTGTTTTTGGTACTGCTTTGCTCTCCTCTTCTTTTCCTCTTCATCCCCACTCAAATTCGGTTCTCTTGTTTTTGGGATGGTCTTAGACTCTTAGGACAGGACAGAGTGAGTTGGAAGTTGATAATTGATGAATAGAAATTAAAAACGAGATGAACATGAATCTATTCATAGCCTGAGAAAAAGAATAGGGGAGGAAGAATTTGAGTGGGTGGGTAAGGGTGAAAATGGATTCTCTAGTGTGAACACCATGCCACAGAATGTGAGTAAAAAAAGTAAACTGATAAGCTTAAACAAGTAAATTCACGTTTTGAACTGTAATTGCATAACTAAGAATTGCAAACATAAACACTCTAGCATTATATAATTTAACAGATTTAATAGATGCTTGATTGGACGTTGATAAAAAGGGAGATTCAATAGTTTTCTGAGAAATTCTACAGTGGACTAAATGTCAAAAGTTGCCAGTTTGCGTTAAACATGTTTGTTTATATGGTATCATTTGATTTTCAATAAAAACGGTATTTGATTTGAAATCAATTTTACTAAGTTTGTGTTAGATGCTATGTTATCAGTAGCGGGTGTAGCGGCCGCTATAGCGGTGTAACGGTGGCCTTCCACCACGTTGGGGCACCGTTATTGCCGTTTTGAGGTCGCGGCCAAATAGCGGTGCTATAGCGGCGCTATAGCGGCGCGATTATGTATAGGGGTTTTTCAAGTTTCAGAACTCACTTGATTGGGTTATAAAAGGGGTATTTTGGACTTCTGCCCACTCCCAGTTATTTAAACATAAAAAAAACCCTATTTTTTTTTAATTTCCAAACTGCAGCCCCACATGCTCAGTCTTTTCACACGATTCATCTTCTCCTCTTCTCCATATGTTAAAACTTAAAACAGAGCAAGCAACCTGTGCGCCTCATTCTTCTGTTTCCCGGCGTCTTTATCCGGCGATAGCTTCAGTTCTGTTTCGTTCTTTGTTGTTCTCTCTCTGTTCCATATTTCTGCGCCTTCGGTTCTTTTCTGCTGCTCTTCCACAGCAGCCACAACTTCCATTCTCTTCCTAGAACTAGAGGAGCTACCAATTTCATTGTTATTCTTTGATCTTGCTTTGCTTCTAGTGTAGACAGCAGGCTCATCAGACGTTTAGGATTCACTTTTTGGAATGTTTTAGTCATTTACTTTAGAATTATTGGATATCTGAATTTGCCTTTCTGCATGTTTTGATGTTTTTGTGACTTTTATACACTGTGGAATTATGGTTAATCATTATGAAAAATGAAATTATGTTTAATTTTAGGTATTTAAAAATTTTCATGCAATTATTTGAGTATAATATGACTTCGTATGTTTTGTCATTTTAGTATATCTAAATTTTGCTGTAGCGGTTATCCTGCTATCCGCTATCCCGCTATAGCGTTTTGGGGGTCGGCCGCACCGCTATCCGCGACTGATAACTATGGTTAGATGTGATGAGATTTTGGAAGATGTATGCATAGTTACATGTTCACATTACGCTCTGGGAACCCACTTACGTTTCGTATTCACTGCTTACTTTTGCTTTCTTCAGGGTCTCTACTGATTTCAACTTCCATCTGGATACACTGCCAACCACAAAATACACATCAGGATGTCTGTGAGGCTCTCGAGAATTAACTGTAGCCATATATTATTTGTTAAAGATGAATTCAGGTTCAAATGCAGTGTTAGCCAAAATTCATTCTTCCAGGATTCTGAATGTACTGTCTTTTACTGAACGCTATGAAAGAACTTCGAAATTCAAATCATGAGGAGGATAAAGAGGAGGAGGAGGAGGAAGATGAAGATGCGGATTTTAACCCTTTTCTGAAGGAAACTCCTTCACAAGAAGCGTCTTCAAGTTTGAGCTCTGAAGTTGATGGTTTGGATGGTAGTGTTGTCAATAGTGGGCTACCTGTGGGTACAGAGTTATCAAAGCAAACCACTAAGGAGCAAATCTGTACTTCTGTGGATTCTGAGCATGGTGAGGAGGAAATTATTTTACAATCATCGGGTATGATCTCTCAATTGGAGGCTAATCAAGACAAGCACAATGATTTCACTAGTGCAACTGAGGCTGATGGTTTTAGGACAGGAGAATCAGGTAACACCACAAGATCTCGGAGTCCAATAATAGACATGGATAATGAGGATGCTATCTGTATGCGCACTCGAGCTCGTTATTCTCTTGCAAGTTTTACTCTTGATGAGCTTGAGACTTTTCTTCAAGAGACTGACGATGATGATGATCTTCAAAATGCCGACGATGAAGAAGAGTATAAAAAGTTTCTAGCAGCTGTATTACAGGGTGGAGATGGTGATGGGCTTTCGACTCATGAAAATGAAAATCCTGACGATGAAGATGAAGATAATGATGCAGACTTTGAGATAGAGCTTGAAGAGTTGCTGGAGAGTGACGCCGATGAGAATGCAGTGGTAAAAACACGAAATGAGTATGATGGAGCTGGAAGACGACCAGAGACTAGGCAAAATAAGCGCCAGAAGGTCTCTGCAAAATGTGAGAAGAAAACATTAGGACAAATCAAGAGGCCACTACGACCCATTTTGCCTAATTGGCTTAATGGACACCTCACTTCAGGGAAAGGTGTGCTGCCTGAGGCAACTCCGAGTTTTCAACCTTCTGCTTCAGGACATGGTATTATCAATGGGTTTACTCCCCAACAGATTGGCCAATTGCACTGTGTGATACATGAGCATGTACAACTTCTTATTCAGGTATTTTCTCTGTCAGTTCTTGAACCATCCCAAAAGCAGATTGCTTCTCAGGTTCAAGATTTGCTTTTTGAGATGCTTCACAAACGTGATGAAGTATTGGCATTGAAAAGGGCTCCATATCCCAGTGTTTGCTTTACTCCGTCTTTTGCTTGCACATCTGTGTCCAATGGAATCTCCAAATTTATCCCAGGTGCGCAAGATGCACAAAGTGTGTGCTTTTCTCAATCCAATCAGAGTTCTTCTGAAGGTTTGAACAGGCAGAGAAGTTTTCAAGATACTGAGGGTTCTTTCTGGGTTCCTTTTGGAAGAGGCCCTGTACAAACTGTCTTGGATGTTTCTCCGCTTTCTTTAGTCAGAAAATATGTAGACGACATTAATTCTGGTAGGCCATATCAAAGGTTTTAAGTTTTCTTTGTGCGTTACATTCTAAACTGGTTCGTAAGGATGTTTTTACATACTCAAGCATTTGCTTGAAATTTCTGTTACAGCTGCCCAAGAGTTTCGGAAGCGGTACATTGAATGTGGTTCCGATTTACCTGTTGAAAAAGAACCTCTCTTCCCTTTTTCTTTGTCATTTACCGAAGCTAATAGTGAAGCTTCATGTGGAACCAGCACTGGAGCAGTGAATACAATCTCAACGTTATGTGGTAAAAAACAACCTAAGAAAACATTGGCTGCCACACTTGTTGAAAGCACCAAGAAGCAGTCAATTGCTTCGGTACCGAAGGAAGTTGCAAAGTTAGCTCAAAGATTTTTGGCCTTGTTCAATCCAGCATTATTCCCTCATAAGCCACCTCCAGCGGCAGTTGTGAATAGGATACTTTTCACTGATTCAGAAGATGAGTAAGTTGCACGCTTCCTGTTTCTGCTAACCAACTGCATTAAATGATTTACTATGAAAATTTATGATTTTATTCTGGTTACTTAACATTATCATTCATCACATTTACATGTGTCTCTCTGTGTGTATGTAGGTAGCCTAGAGTTCTTAGGTCTCTCAGAAAACTTCTAACTTTTTATCTATAGTTTAGCTATGTTAATTATTTTTTTACACGTGTTATTCTTCTTAAATCTACAAGAGTTTGAAGCCTGAAGGTATTCAATCTGAAAGTTATTAAATCTCAAAATAAAACTTTGAATTTCTGTTTAAAACTTTCCTAGGATCAATTTTTTTGCAGCATGCCATGGCACTCAGATGTAATACTTTTGTGAGTTTAAATAATGCTGAGTGTTAATATCAAGGTTAGATTAATTGCTGCGGTTGTTGGCTTGGCATGTTGTAGTGGACATGAAGCTTGATAGCAAGACTTTGCTGCAATCCATTTTCTGTATAATAATGCATATTATACTTAATTTTTATACAAGTTCAAAACAAAACATCATTCCTTCATTACAATTTGGCAGTGGAAGGCAATGCTTCATTCAATCATATTTAATTTTGATTGTATGGTGAAAAAATGAATTTGGTGGTGGAATCATAAGGTGGCATAGTTTAAGACTATGCCTGGTAGTTTTTAGAGGGATTGAGTAGAGTGGAGTAGTTAGTAATGTGATGGAATGGAAGGTGATAGAGTACCACTCTATTTTTTAATTGGAACTTATATTGAGGGAATTGAGGGGGAGGGGGCTCTTTTCCATTGCTTGGAAGTCATTATGGTAATTAATGAAGTTGAGTAGATTATTGATTTAACATCCGATACTACCCTTCAATTTATTTATTTATTTTTTATGGAAGTGAGTTAGAGTGCCGGACTCACTTAATGGGATAAGGCTTGTTGTTGTTGGAAATTAGTTAGAGTGCTATTGTGCTAAGGGTTAAGATTATAATTGAACTTCTAAAAGAAACTAAGAAAGAGAGAAGCTCACATCTTTTCCTTTTGATTTATTGCAGATTACTAGCCCTAGGGATAATGGAATACAATACAGATTGGAAAGCAATTCAACAACGTTTTCTTCCTTCCAAGTCTAAGCATCAGGTGACTACTATTGCAAGTCTCAGCATCTTCGTTTTGTTTTTGTTACTGTCATGTTCTTGCCTATGATACAATGAATGGACCTTTTGTTTTGGCATAGACATCTATGTTAAGTTTCTGCAAGTCTAATCATCAGGTGACTACCATTGTCAAAGCATCTTCATTTTGTTTTTGTTACTATCATGTTCTTTCCTGTGATACAATGGATGGACTATCTTCTTTGGCACATACATCTATGTTAAGTTTCTGTTATATGCTTATCTACCTTTGGATATTTTCCCTAATTTTGTAGTATTCTCATGTTATATAAAGGAAGAGACTTATATATGTTTGAATCATAGTTGGTATCTTTTTTATCATATAAAGTTATGATGACTAAATGGAATCCAGAGAATGATTTACTTAAAGCAAAATACTTGAATGAAGATCCTATGACCGAAGGCAGAGTACGCTTATATTTGTTACTAGAGTTCATTTTCTGGCTCTATGCCTTGCATTATTTGACTGAAGAAATTCCTGTATTCTGTACTAACTTTGCATAACAACACTATGCCCAAAGGTGGGATTCCTTGAAACTTAGTCCGTGGAGTTTAAAAAAGTAAAGAACAAAGTAAATAAATTAATGCTAGGCCATGTGCAACTATTTTGCTTCTTGATTTGGCTCTAACAAACAAATCTCAAACTCTCAAATGATAAAACAATCTTATTGTTAGCTGGTTTTAATAATTGTTATAGATTATAGAAGGCATTACATACTGTTTTGCTTTCCGACTGGATGATACATTGTTAGTTGCGAGAGTAGCATCCTGGATACACTTTATTTTATCTCTTAATATTGTTCTGTCATGGTGAGCACCCAAGTCCCAGTGATTCGGTGCTCTGCTGGGTTTAATTTTGGTATTTAAGTGTCATTGTCATTTTAGTGATGCAGTTTTTTCCTTCCCTTTTATTTGGTAGTTTTGAAGAGAAATGTGGGGTGCAATTGAATAATTAAGTTCATCAATTTCATTGTGGCGTTTAATTTTTGTTGCCTCTAATATGCCATGGAATCATCTGGTTGCAGATTTTTGTCAGGCAGAAAAATCGTTGCTCTTCAAAAGCGTTAGAGAATCCGATAAAGGTAAACCTATGTACGCAGTACAATGTAACAGAATGTTGTTACTATTTCTTTTCTTATTTGTGTTTTATTGCTGATAGAATAAATTTTCAGAAATTAAAGTGTATAAAAGCATTGTTTGTGGTTGTAGTAGTTTCTCTCCTTTCTCTTTACCCTCTGATTATGGACATAATATACTTTGAAAACAGTGGTGGCAGTGCACGATAGTTTTTCATCTGAGCTTTAGTATATCTTGGGTCTTGCATTGCATGCCAATTCCCTTTTCTTTTGTTTCTATTATAAAATCAACTGGTTGGCTTGTGTTTTATGGCTAGAAAAAGTGGAGAGTTAAGAGTTTTTTAATTCTAATTCAAAACTCAGCATTTCTGATGTAAAACTATGGGAAATTGCAAAAATGCTCATAAGCTTGGTGATGCACAAAATTTTGGGGTAAAAAAGGAATATTCCCCAATGTAGAGTAGCAGCTGCAGTAATCGTGAATTCTAAAATAGCGGCCACAATTTGCGGGTCATGTTTCTCAAAATAGCTAAACGTGACGTGTTCTGATTCGCTCAGTGGTTGGTTACCACCCCACTTTGGCGTTATAGGACCGTATTGTACACTATTGATCACTATGCTTTCTATAGTCATACATATAAAATATGCACGAGACAGTTAATGAGTGTCGGTTCACCTGTCAACCTTTCACTTATGGCAATTTCATGACTTTGGCTTGGATCTTGGAATTCTCTGTAGGTATGCAATATGTAATTCCAACATAAGTCCTCAATGAGGTAGGCTTCTTGGAATTTAAAGAGCTTTTCCCTACCCTAAACATTAATTCACCCAAGGAAAAAAATGCATGAGGCAGTAAATGGTTGAATAATACAAATTTTAAAGCTCTATACTATATTTTGTCTTTACTCTCTCTTCATTACCGGTCAAATGTTGTGTCTTGGGGAGGAAGTTTTAAGTAGCAGCTCCTTAGCTTGAATCCAGAGGAGTGCAATTTGGCTTATAAAAAATGTTGTCTTAGCCAAGGTTATCGAATTGTGAAATGTGAATGCTATCATGTATTGAAAGACCTATTTTCTGAGTTGTAAATCGAATCGTTTTATATATCGTAAGATACAAGATCAATATAAAATGCTATAAAATCAAAGTCAAAAGCACAATGAATAACCAATAAATTGAAACATAAACTAAAATAAATACTTAAATCAAAATCATATTAAGTTATAATCCATAATAGTAAAAGAATTGCCAAAGCAGCTCCAAAATCATTTTTCCATAACCGAAATTCTTTCGTTGTATCTTTTGAGTTTTTGATGAATAGGGATTCAAGTTATGTATAGTAAGATTCAGGATAAAAAAGATGCAACCTGCGATTTGATTGTTGGGCACTATTTTTGTATTGTTTTGAGATACGAGTCGCTTGTTTCGTAAGATACTAATAACTATGTTAGCATGTATATCTAAAAGCCAATGTCGTGCGTGTGAATCTTAGTTATCTGATTCATGGCTGTCAAATTATGAATTGCGAACTGAAGTTTTACATTTTCGTTACCATACTGTGTGATTTGATCATCTAAGGTCACATATATTAACAACGAAAACCATACAAGTCATCAGTTACCAGAATAAATGTGAACTCAAAAGTAATTTGAGATATAAGTCATATAATCATGTCCTCCCTGGTTTTTTGATCAAAAAAGGAAAAAAGTCTACCTTGAAAAAATGAAATAGAAAAATGAATACTAGAGGTGGGCATAAGGGTGTCCAATGTATTTGCATAGTTTGACAAGGTATAGAAAATGCTTATATACTTCACAAGGATGCCAAGGAAGCAAGTTAGGAAACAGACAAGAAGCAATGGCTATAAGGCATTGTGCTTTAGCATGTATGATTATCATCATTATCATCAGGAACTTAATATTTATCTGCTTTCTTCATACAGGCAGTTCGAAGAATGAAAACCTCCCCATTGACTGCAGAGGAGATCGCTTGCATCCAAGAGGTAATATATTTAGCTGCATTTTGGGTTTGATTATTTTCTGTTAGATAGCACTATGACTTGCTGATGTATCAATGATATACAGGGACTTAAGATTTATAAAAATGATTGGATGTCAGTTTGGCAATATGTTGTTCCACACAGAGATCCGTCCTTGCTTCCACGCCAGTGGCGTATTGCTCTTGGGACTCAAAAGTCATACAAGTTGGACTCATCGAAGAGGGAGAAGCGAAGATTGTATGAGTCAAAAAGAAGAGAGTTGAAAGCTGCTGGGTTAGAAAGTTGGCAAGCTAATTCTGATAAAGAGGTTTGTTACTGTCTTAAGCTTAGAAGCCTGTATTGAATTTTATCTCTTAGGTCTTGCCTGTGTATAAGATGCCTATATGCTGTTACTGTCAATTTGAATTTTGCTTTTGTTGATTACCTGAATGGTTAATGATGAGCAACATACAGCTTCCTAATATACAGTTAATTTTTTTTTATACAATCTTGGCTCATATGTAAATGCTCCAAAAGTATATAAGAAATTATAAATAATCAGAAATTGCTTTTGTCGCACTTGTTAATGTACCAGGATATCTTTCCTACTTTTCTTAATTGTGACATGCTTGAAACAACCTCTCACCTCCATACTGGCTAGTTCATCAATTGATGCAGTGGACTTTGGGCCTTTGGTTTAATTGGAGCAATTGGCTATCTGGGCTTTTCTATGGGTTATTGTGATGGCTTATCTACGACCAACAATGCTTCGTGGTAGTGAATGTTGGGTGGTAAAGAGACAACAAGAAAAGAGAGTGGGAGTTGTAGAGACGAGGATGTTGAGATAGATGGGTGGTCACACAAGGTTAGATAAGATTAGGAATGAATATATAAGAAATGATGTCGGTGTGGCACCTATTGAGGCAAATATGACAGAAAATAGGTTAAGATGGTTTGGGCATGTGCAGAGAAGACCGTTAGAAGCACCTGTGAGGAGAGTCGATAGCATGATAGTTAGTCCGATAAAACGGGGTCGAGGTAGACCTAAAAGGACTCTAGGTGAACTTATTAAACAAGATCTTCTGATTAACAACATCACAATAGATATGGTGTTTAATAGAGCACAATGACGTCGTGTGATCCATGTAGCCGACCCCACATAGTGGGATAGAGGCTTGTTGTTGTATTGGGATGGGTTCAGTGAGTTTTGAATTTAATTTCATGTGACTTTTTGGAATTTATTGCAGGATCCCGACGCTGAAATTCCCGGTTTAGAGAATTGCATGGACTATTCAAATGTTCCTTATGTCCACCAGGCATTTCTGGCAGATTGGAGGCCAGACACGTCTTCTCTTACTTATTCTGAATGCATTTCCTCTACATCTGGAGAAGGAAACCTTGCTCGTGGTGCAATTTCACAAGGTTTTCAATTTTATAGCGGTATTCATGATTGTGGTTTAAGTGGAAAAGTTCAACATCCGAATGGTAATCAGTCTGCATTTCCTCCTGTATCTAATGTTCCCCAGCTTTTTCATACACCTGATTTGAGGAGTGTCATGAAAGGGGATACTAGTGGCATTAATTCTAAGAACCCGGTTTTTGATGTTACATCAGGCTCCAAATACTATTATCGTCCCTATCGATCTCGGAGGGTAAATAGCGCACACTTGGTGAAATTAGCACCAAGCTTACCACCTGTAAATCTACCTCCATCTGTTCGTGTAGTCTCTCAAACTGCTTTAAAAGGGTTCCAGTGTGGAACGTCGAAGGTTTATCCTCCTGGAGGTGGTGTGACTACTTGCAGAAAAGATAATTCTGCATCTCAATCTCCTCATGGTGAGAAGTTGGGAATAGCTCATCCTGTTAGTGGTGCAAGATCTGGGTTGAAAGACAGCGTTGCAGGTTCTCAACTGGAAAGGTCTAGAAATGTTGAAGGCAGCTCTACTATATCAGACAAAGACGACTGTAATGATCTCCAGATGCATCCTCTTTTATTCCAGGTCACTGAAGTTGGCACTGTGCCTTATTATCCAATGAAATTTTTTTCTGGTACTTCTAATTCCTTTAGCTTCTCAGGAAGCCAACCACAATTAAATCTGAGTCTCTTCCATAGTTCACAGCATCAAAGCCACATTGATTGTGCTAATATGTCCTTGAAGTCAAAGGATTCCACTTCAACATCAGGAGGCATTGATTTTCATCCACTTCTGCAGAAATCTAATGATACACAACCACAATCCAGTTCTGATGCCATTCAGGCTGAGTCAATGGTTGATAGCAGTGTGCCTACAGCCAATAGATCTTCTGGCCTTAATGACAAACCCAATGAACTAGACTTGGAGATTCATCTAAGTTCAGTATCTGGTCGGGAGAAGTCTGTAAAAGGTAGACAGCTAAAGGAACATGATCCAATACCAGTAGGTTCTGAGAAAACTGCAGCAGCAATTTGTGGAACACCAATAAAACCTCAAGAGGATATTGCTTTATATCATTCACTGGGTGGTGAAAATCCTTCAGCTAGCAATCACGAGCTTGCTTCAAGTTCCCTCTTGGTTGTTCGTAATGATAGCATCCCTAGATATGATGTAGATGATATTGGTGATCAGTCTCATCCTGGGATAGTGATGGAGCAGGAAGAGTTAAGTGATTCTGAGGAAGATATAGAAGAACATGTAGAGTTTGAGTGTGAGGAGATGGACGATTCTGAAGGAGAGGATAGTTCGGGTTGTGAGCAAGCTCTTGAGGTTCAAAATAAGGTATTTGGCTTTATATTTTCAGTTTGCTTTTAGTTTTCGGATATTTTTTCTGCATGTGTATGTGTAATAGAAATTTGGCTCAAATATGTTTTTAGTTCTACATTTTTCGCGAAATTCTGTTTCTAGTCCCTTGTTTCCGAAACACATGCATTTAGTCCCTTGTATTTGGAAATACACTTATTTTAGTCTCTAACTACTCCTGTTTTAGTCCCTCATTTTACCGAAAATTTGTTTTCAGTGCCTCTTTTTCAAAAGTTGGGGACTTAAATATGTTTATTTCCAGAAATTGGAGACTGTCTAAATGCATTTCCAGATGAGGGGCTAGAACCAAATTTACGCGAAAAATGTAGCACTCAAAACATATAAGCCTAGAAATTTTGATAGAGGAGGAATAGATTTTACAAATTCTACTAATGGGGAGAAATAACAGATATATGTATCTCAAAATTTTGGTGCACTATTCATGTGGACATGTCCTTACTCCCTACTTTGAAACTTTACTTTCTCGTATCGAGTTAAAACTATTTAGTTGAAAAATACACTGGCAGGCATATATCTTTTTCCAGGCTGACCTATCTTGGTCTTTCCAAAATTTTTTACTGTTCTTTGTTTGTCCCTTGTGGTGTCTTCATTCATGATAATTCATTATATTAGTCAATAAGTAGCTAGATGATGATCCTTTTCTTAGGCAATTTGAAATTTAGGTTATCCTTATCAGTCTCTCAAACCGGTCATGCCTAAACTCTGAAGTGCAAGAGCTACATATAATTTTTCTGCCTCCATGAAAACTATTTGACTTTTGCCTCATGACACCCCATTATTCTTGTAGACCAACTCATTTTTAGCCAATTTTTTAAGATCCTTTTTATCCTCCCTTATGACCTTTGTTTTCCACTTCGTTTTCTTAGGAGTTGCCAATTTCTTCAGAAGAAAATGGTGCAAAGTATACAACTTATATGGAAAAACCGAGTGAAATCAGTGAACCAAGGGCTAGTTCTGATACTCAAGTTGATGATAGTCTCCTTACTAAAAATACAACACTAAATATGGCTTTGACTAATGACGAACACGACGACCAGAGTGGATCTTCATGGTTAAGTTTAGACTCACGCTCATCAGATAATCTGGTACTCTGTAAAACAATGCTTCATCCGGGTGCAATTGGTGAAGCTCCCAATTCCAGAAACGATACAACTGATAAGACAGTCACAGAGGAGAGGCATACTATAGACAGGGTACAACAGCCAGGCCTAGGCCCTGATATGTTTGCGACATCAAGAAAATCCAGAAAGCATTTAGGAAAATCTAATGCAAATTTGAATTTAGGATTGACAGTGGAAAGGTCAAACCATGATGGAAATCATGAAGATGGTTGATTGAACTTTGAAGTGTTCTGAAATTTTGAGTGTAAATAGGATTGACCATTAAAAGGTCAAGCTATGATGACCACAATGATGAAGATGGTTGATTGATGCACCATGTGAACTAACTGGGCTTGTTTTGTTGTTCATGGCAGTGACTTTGGCTAATATTGTTACCATTGCTGGGTGGCAGATATTCAGAACTTAGGTGCTTCTGGAGTAGGAATAGTGGTGGTTCTTTTTTTTGTCCCATCTTTTAAGGTAGCTCCTTCATACTTTCTAGGTACTCCGCCAAAAAAATGGGATTTCAGGTTTGTACAATCACATGCAAGGTTTCAAGTGATATTGTCTTTGTAAATACTTTTTTAGAGGTCATGGGCAAAATTGCTCTTAACTTTGCTCATTTTTACTGGATATTTGTATAGTATTTATTTATTCTATTACGAGCGTCCACTGTCTCGTATTTTACGGTGAAATCGATGAATTGTATAGAGCCGTATCGTTTACTAATTCTTAACCCCCAACATGTGAAAAAAAGCGCAAGACCTTATTTGCACGGCTTTTTCTGGCATTATTTTGTTAAAGCCATTTTACTCGTTGCTGTTATTTGAAATTTTTAAAAGCTGGTTCTGAAGTCTTGACCAGTCAAAATCTTAACAGTGTCTGTACTTGATTGCAAGTTTTTATATCCATGCTCGTTAAATGAGTCTAGTTATTGTATTGCTAGTAGTTACCAAGATATAAAATGGGCTCACCATCATGCTGAACAAGTAGAAAGCGAAAAGTGAGTTAGAAACCCCGCACCTTATTCTTAAACACAATCAATAAAAGGTTCCTTGTAATATTGAAATAATATTAGTCCGAAACACAATCAATATGCTTTTATTAATATTAAAATAATTATTCCAAACTCAAAATAGTGTTTATTATTATTTTATTATGTTCTTAACTTTTAATTAATTTTATCTATAGACATTATACCCATGTAAGAATTACTCTATTATTTAAAAAATGTTGAAAATTATGATGTTGAGGTAACTTTTATTTAAGTAATCTTTTATAGACACATCTAATTAAGAGCCCATTTGTTTGAGTTTATTCTATAAAGTAAGTATTTATTTTAATAAAAAAAGTATTTTATAAGTTTTTAGTATGCTTGTTTGTGCTTCTCGAAATAATTAAAAATAGAAAATAATTAAATTTCTACCTATTTTGATAAGTAATTTTGAGCTGTTTAATATAAATGACTTCTGATTTTCACCGTAATCAATTAAAAAATAATTAATTCTCTACTTATCTTTAGAATTAATTATTTTTAAGTTTAAAAAAATTGACATTAAAAGTCAAGAAAATATTAATATAATAATAAAGTTTACTTTTAAAAATATTGGTTGTGTATAATAATACCAATAAGAAGCTCATGATAACATTAAAATAATAATATTACCTAAAATTGAGTTTATTATTAGTTTGCTTGGGGTTGGTGCTCAAATAAAATTTATTCTTTCTTGTCCGGCAAACTATAATTTAAAAAAATAAAGAGAAGCTGATAGTGTTATTTTACAAGAGGGTTTTACCATGATACTATTTTTTGGGTGATCAATGATCACCATGATTTCATGATAAAATAATAAAATTAATTACTTATGTGAATGTCTACCTTGTTTACTATTTTTAAGACCATGTTTGACGTGTTTGATTTTATATTTGAATAAAACAAGTAAATATCCCTCTTAATATAATAAGAGAAACTTTTTGTTTTATAAAATTTTCAGTTTTAACTCATCACGATTTTGAATCACAATACACATCCATTAAAAGCAAAAAATCTTGTTTTTTTTTCACTAGCTTTATTTATAACAATCGAGCTCAAATTAGTTTTAAAGTTTTGAATCAAATTTCTGCAATTCAAACACATCTATTTTACCAATCAATTATTGCATATGTTGTTATACTTACACAAAGGCACATAAAATTTAACTCAATTACATTTGAGTAAGAAAAATTGATTGTGTACTCACACACAACAGTCATTTGCACTTGATTTTGTGATAAAATTACTATATGAATTGGTTGATTGTTACGTAATAATTTAATCATATTTTATATATAGTTAAAAGTGACCTATCAATTAATTAATTCATGTATTAATTTAATTAAATATTTCTTTGCATTTACTACAAAACCAGTGATAAACTATACGAATCACTACTTTTTAAGGAATGATTTTCATATAACTTAACAAGTGAGATAAAAGAAAAAAAGAGATAATAATAGACGTACATTAAACATTTTTGTTACTTTTACCATGTAATACACTTTTACATTCGTCATGTACTGACCAGAAAACCAAAAAAAGAAAGAAGGGATGATGAATTGTTAAGAGTGTCAGAGTTGAAATCAAGTGCAGAAGGAATCACTACTCGAACTGCCGCATATACCATAAGATAGGGCATAGGCAAGTGACACTCGATGAAGCCACATCAGATTAATATCGTTTACACATAGGCACATAGCAATCTCTCTTCTCCACCAACTGTCAAAATCGTTATCCCAAAACCTCATCCACTTCCTCTCATTCCCTCCACTCATGTTCCTTACCATGGCAATTAGAGAAGAGAAATAGAATCTCCACCCAACACAACACATTCTCACTAGTTCAAGATAAGACCCTCTCCCAATCAAAACAACCCCATCTCAAAAATCAAAATAAAGCAATCAAATCCACACACTTCACCCCCCTCTTCCTCTGTTTCTACAGAGCCCAAAAACTTCACCTTTTTCCATTTGCAATAACCATGTCTTGCTCAAATCTCACAATGTTGGTCTCTTCAAAACCTTCTCTTTCCGATGCCTCTAACCTCTCCTTCCGTTCCATCCTCAACCCTTTTCATCTTCCTTCACAAAACTCACTTCCTTCCACCCCTTCAAGATCCTCTGTTTCCCCTGTTCAGTGTGGACTCAGAGAACTCAGAACCCGAATTGATTCTGTGAAGAACACCCAGAAAATCACTGAGGCTATGAAGCTTGTGGCTGCTGCGAAAGTGAGAAGAGCTCAAGAAGCCGTCGTTAATGGAAGGCCTTTCTCAGAGACCCTTGTTGAGGTGCTTTACAACATCAATGAGCAACTTCAAACAGAAGACATAGATACCCCTCTCACTAAGGTTAGGCCTGTAAAAAAGGTTGCTTTGGTTGTTTGTACAGGAGATCGAGGTCTTTGTGGTGGTTTTAACAATGCAATGATAAAGAAAGCTGAGGCTAGAATCGCTGAATTGAAGGAACTTGGTCTTGATTACACTATTATTAGTGTTGGGAAAAAGGGTAATTCTTATTTCATTCGTAGGCCTTATATTCCAGTTGATAAGTTTCTTGAAGGAGGTACTCTTCCAACTGCTAAAGAGGCTCAAGCAATCGCTGATGATGTTTTCTCACTATTTGTGAGTGAAGAGGTTGATAAAGTTGAGCTTTTGTACACAAAGTTTGTGTCTTTAGTGAAATCAGATCCTGTGATTCATACTTTACTTCCACTCTCACCAAAAGGAGAGATTTGTGATGTGAATGGTGTTTGTGTGGATGCAGCTGAGGATGAGTTCTTCAGGTTAACAACCAAAGAAGGAAAATTAACTGTTGAAAGAGATGTTGTGAGGACTAAAACAGCAGATTTTTCGCCCATTTTGCAATTTGAGCAAGACCCAGTTCAGATTCTTGATGCTTTATTGCCTCTTTATTTGAACAGTCAAATCTTGAGGGCTTTGCAGGAATCACTTGCTAGTGAGCTAGCTGCTAGAATGAGTGCTATGAGTAGTGCAACCGATAATGCAGTTGAGTTGAAGAAGAACTTGTCCATTGTCTATAACAGGGAACGTCAAGCTAAGATTACTGGTGAAATCCTTGAAATTGTTGCTGGTGCTAATGCTTTGCAATAGTTCAATGTGGCTCTCTTCTCATCCATGCTTGGATTTCTTTGTAGGTATTAATATAAAAGTGGGTTTATTGCCCTTTTCATTTTAATATGCTTGTATAAGACAGCTATGCAATTTTCACACTTTTTTATTGTTTTTCTATAATGCGCAAACTTTGTGCACCAGGAAAACTGCAATTTAATCTGAAGCGGACACCTTTTTTTCTTTTTCCCTTCTAAATTATATATATGTAATGATTGATCTGCATAAAGATTCAGAGATTTGTCTCTGTTGATTTGTTCTGAAGTAGTTTTTCATTTGTTTTGCTTCCTATGAATTTCCACAAATGTAGTCATCATGTTTGATGCTAATTACATATCAGGTTTTTGCATATCTTAATGTTGGAAGACCATGAAGTCTCACACAATCAATTAACTTCATGACAGTTGACAGTTATGCCTTAACTTTTTTCCTAATAGGTTTAATTCATCATTTATTGCCAATGGCTAAAACTCAAATTTTTCCTTTAATTCCTTTTTTTTGGCAATGGCTATATTTGTATGACCGTGTCTCTCAAAGGCACCTACAAATAGATGAGCCTAGAGTCATTTGACATCTCACCAAAAAGCCAAAACCTACCAGCACCAACTGTATTCTCTCCTCTCCCTTCTCTCTTCTAGGCGACATTCTATTCGGTTCTGGGATCCTACGCTTGAGTCCACGATTGCCGAAACTTTTGAGGTGCTAACCTTGGGAAGCAAGCATTGCTTGTTGTTGCACCTCGACTCGGCGGTGATCTTGCTATTAAGCATGTTAAGCATTATAGTGAAGAAATTTCTCTCATGCTTCCTAAATTTATACATGGTTTCTGTAATCCTTTTCTGTCCTGTTTTACCCTGAACTTTATTCTGATTTCTAAAGCGGAAACATTTTTCATTCATGGATGCTATGACAGAGGTGTAGGGAAAACGAATATGGATAATATAGAGAACACGAAGTCTGAAGTCTAGAAACAAAAAATGATATAAGAGTTTGTTCTTTGTTTTTTAATTTCATTAACCGAAATATGAACACTTTGAAAAAATAAAACAAAGTACGAATAAGCACATGATGTTAGAACTTACAAGCAACCAATATTAAATAATATATCTTCTCGATTCATCCTTCATCCATATTTACGTATTGAACGCTCAAAATGCTGAGTAGTGTAAATTATTTGCAAAGCTTCAAGACATGTTCAACTCAGTTTTGGTCGTGACACAGGAAAATGCCACAGATGAATTAAAAAAATGAATATTTTTAGCGTCAATGATTTATGTCTTTGCCATAGCTCTACTGTAATACGATGAAAATTGATCCGTCATGCTTAAGGGCACGGCGGCCATGACCTCCAATCTGGCCTCCGGTGAGGTGGTTTGAATCCTCCGGCCACTCACCTGGTGGTGAGGGATACTGCAAGCACTCCGACGGTCAAGTCAGCTAAGTGTCACAGATTGAGGGTCTCAGATATCGAGTAATGAATACATACCAAACGAAGATGAATCACATGTATTTATAGAGCTAATAAGGCTACTAAAGTCAAATCTGTTACTGTTATATTTTCGTGAATTGCGGCGGTAAGTACAGATATGTAACTAACTCCACATGGGGGTGATGCTCCTCAAGCTCCAAGTCGGGTATCCATGTCGTGGTGAACACGACATGGCCCCGGCGGCTTAAGCCACCCACGTGAGACCTGCACGTGCCTCTCCTGCGGGTTAGGTCCATAACACAAATTTTCAAGCGTCTTCATAATTTTTGAGTGATGGATCAATCATTTTTTTTTCCGGTTGTAGATCAATCATTGTTTTTTTTTTGGTTTATAGGAAAGTAGTATAACCGGCGATCGAACTCCGTACCCACACATGCTTGTCATCATGCGCTCACCAATTGAACTACATGACTGAAATAGTTTAATCATTGTTTAAGAAATAGATTAATCCTTGTTTCATTTGTTTGGGTTACAAATTGTGTGTTTGGAAAAGTGTTTGAACCCTTCAGGGGTTGAGAGTTGCAAAATTAATTTTTGATAAAATTAATTTATTTTTGGTTACGCGTTAGGTTGACTTTCGGTTGGATAATGACAATGCAAAAAGTGTAAGATTCGTCTTATGGACATCTAGGTTCGTCCTTTGCCCGTGGTGTCTAGATTCGTCTTCTCCGCGTCCTAAGTTTAAATTATGTTCAAGACATTAGATTTATCATCTACAAGTCCAAATTAATTCTTTAGGCGTTTTATTCTTGCCTATTTAGCATCTACATCTTCCGATCTCCTTTGAATACCTCTTATTCTAGCTTTCAAGGTTCACTTTTGATGTATAATATTACTAAAGACCTTTTTGTTGAAGACACGTGAATTGTCCTTGACTATATTAAGAGTAAATGTCACATTGGAATGCTCTACTGTAAACCTTATGAACAACATCTCCATGATTTGGATGGAGGGTCCATGCAGCCTCAAATCTAAAGGCCTTTCACCTCGTCGAATTGGAAGATCATCACATCTAATGAGAAGATGGCAGTGATCAAAGTGAAGTCTACAGAGAGTCCCAACAAATGCCTCTGGAAAAGCAAGTTTCCAACTTCTACGAACAAGGAATTTGTCAAGCCTCCTAGAAACAATCCTATTCCCATGAATTTTCGGTTGCCAAGTATATTTTTTACCGGTAAAATCCAAGTCAATCAGCTCACAACTCTCAACCTGTTGGTAAAATATGTTTGCTCTGGACTGGTTGAAAATTCCTCCTTTTTATTCAGCAGTCATCATAATATCATTAAAATGACTAGAACCTAGGGGCCAGTGAAGTTATCCCTTAAACTTTGTAGATGGGACAAGAGTAGAGTCCGGTTTACGATAATGGGACTAGCACATACATCCGAAAACAACTAATTGGAAGCACCCTCTTGCACTTATAGAGTCACCACTTGAGGGTGAACGTCAACACTTGAGATACTAGTTGGTGCACTACAATTTTTAAGGGCCCATATTCCTCTGCATGGCCATTTGCCTCAGAAACAACAACAACTTTGTAACCAACACTATTCCAAAACTTGGAGGTATTATCGAAAGCTATATGAGTTTCAAAAAAAAAAAGAGATGGTTTATATTTTCGAAAAAACTCTCATAGATGTCTTTTATATGTTTGTTTTCTTGCTCCACGCACATTCCATGTGATGGAAGAGAAGTCATTGTATCCACTCATCATGAAAGACAAAAAAAATAATGAGTATAATTAGCACCGATGTGCTATTCATCATGGGTTACGTGAAGGATGAGGTTGTGGTTTTACCACAATTTCACCATCTTCTATATGAGTCTAAGCCACAAAGGATGTGTCTTCACTAATCATATTAATGTTGGGCCCACTACTAGGGCACATAACCTGTTTCCTTGGGTTAGGTGGTTTGAGAGCATTTCCTACAACAAATTGCACCTTAGTCACTGTTGAATTAATGACCAGGATTGCTAAAGTAGTTTGGGATGTCTTTGGACTATGAGGTATAACTTGATTTTTGCTAATGCCACCACCAACCAGGGTGATAGGGCAAGTGAGCTGTGAAGCGTGGACGTGGCATTTTGTGGAGTTTGGTGGGTCATGAAACATGTTTGAAGCGACACTTTTGGTCAAAGGTTTTGAGCTAGAGACGTGTAGCCTCAAGTCTGGGCCGCATACTTTTCTGCCATTTCTTCTAGGCCACTTGGGCATGTTTGTGGCCCAGAGATTGGTCCAACCTACTAGGATTTGCATAATTATCTTTTGCAACATCATTTCCTAGCTCCTCAAACTATTTCGGTTGTGCGTTTGCCTTATCAAAGATCCTAATACCTTATTTCCTCTTTGATTCTCTCCTTTAATTTCCTACTAGATTTTCTCCTAGATTTGCTCCTTGATTTCAACCTAGATTTTCTCCCTGATTTTGACGATTTTCGCCTTTAGGGAAGGGTTTTTTTTTTTTTTTTGTTTACAACCAACCAATCCCCATGTGCGGATTATGTTAAGATCTAATCTTGTGAGTTTTCTACTATCTTATCTCCTGCAATTTCCATTATCAATTCTACCTCATGTTTATGGATTCCCTAAGTCTCATCTTGGTTCTGCACTGGCATAATTGGTTTCACAATATTTGCTATTGGACCACCAGCCACCTTCGTCTCTTCGGTGCTATTGTAGTTTCTGGTCACGTGACCATAGAAACCACATGTGCTACCGATAATGTGGAGACCTTCATACTTTACTTTGTACCAAAATTCATCGATTAACGCATTCCCACTATAAGGAGGCTGAGGTCTATTTCCACACAAACCATGAAAAAACATTCACGCTCTACCTTAAGAGTATTTCTAATTAAAAATACATTTTAGATTTAAAAATATTTAAAAATGTTAATAAATATTTAGTGTAAAAACATCTACAAAAACTTATTTTAGTCACGTACCTTTATTAAAAATTACTATTATTAGACTCTTAACCTATACAAAATTACACGGGATAGATAAATCCATATTAAAATTATAAATTTATGCATAAAAAATAGATAAAAAATATTATAATAATATAAAAATATAATTATAGTATAAATTATTATTTATGAATTTTATATTGTTAATATATCAAAATTTAATATTAAATAACTTATTATGAATTTAATTTTATTCAAAATTAATGTAATTAATTGAAATTTTTATAATTTTTTTTGAAAATTATTTTATACATGTGATTATTTGTGTTGATTGACAAAACATTATTTGCAATCGTTAGTCGAAGAATCTGCAATAATCACATAGTTATGATAGTCGATGAGATTTACATTCTCATTAGTTAATAGTTATCACACACAATTTTTCACATGATGAAGCATTTTTTTATTTTGAATTTTATTTTTATATTACAGTTTTAATTATAAAATTAAAAAATTAATAAGAGCAAGCTAAATTCCCAATCAAAATTTTATAATTAATATACTATAAAATTAATAAATAAGGGCTTAATTTGTTTCTTTGAAAATATGTAGAAGAAGGATTTAACCCTAGGCTTTTTCTCCACCCTTCGCTCGTTTTCTTACAGACTTACACATCTCCCAAACCCTCCTCGTGCTTCCTTCTTGAACGATCCGCCCCTCGTACCAACTGTCATCCCTCTGACCGGATTCCGCACCCGAAGCAAGCTCCTCCCACCGCCGCTCACAGAATCGTCGGCCACCTAGCAGAGCCCACATCGAAGAAGATTTTTTTGTTTTTGGTACTGCTTTGTTCTCCTCTCTCCTCTTCATTCCCACTTCAATTAGGTTCGCTTGTTTTTGAGATGTCTTAGACTCTTAGGGCAGTACAGAGTGAGATTGAAGTTGAAAATTGATGAATAGAGATTAAAAAGGGGATGAACATGAAGCTATTCTTAGCCTGAGAATGGAATTTCTCGTGTGAACACCAAGCTACATAATGATAGTAAAAAAAGTAAACTGATTAGGTTAAAATACGTAAATTCACGTTTTGAATAGTAGTTGAATTGCGAACATGAACACTCTAGCATTATATAGAAAAGCTTACTGACCAACCACTCGACCAAAAAAACAGAAACCTTATACGTAGTGTTTCACTAATCCCAGAGCTGTTTCGTCGTCAATAACAAAGCTTCTTTGTTCGATTCTATTTTCATGGCAGATCCTGACGTTAATTCGAATTTCTACAAAGGATGGCTTCTCGATTCTGGACTCAGGTATTTGAATCATTGACAACAATGATTATTTGCACTTCTAATTGAAGAAGTTGTCTGCAATTAAATGTTTTTTCCTTCTTTTTCATTTGAATGGTAGGGTGGAAGTGATTCCGAGGAGGAGGAGAGTGATTACGATGAGGAGGTTGAAACGACAGTGGGTGAATCTGCGAGCCAAGCCGTTACTAGCCGATATCTACAAGATAATGCAAGTGACAGTGATGATTCCGATGGCCAAAAGCGTGTTGTTCGATCCGCGAAAGATAAGCGCTTTGAGGAGATGGCATCCACGGTGGATCAGATGAAGAACGCCATGAAGATTAACGATTGGGTTAGCTTGCAGGAGAGTTTTGACAAGATTAACAAGCAGCTCGAGAAAGTGATGCGTGTTACTGAGTCTGAGAAGGTTCCCAATCTTTATATCAAGGCACTTGTTATGTTGGAAGATTTTTTGGCTCAGGCTTTGGCTAACAAGGATGCAAAAAAGAAGATGAGTAGTAGCAATGCTAAAGCCTTGAACTCGATGAAGCAGAAGCTTAAGAAGAATAATAAGCAGTATGAGGAGTTGATAAATAAGTGCAGGGAGAATCCTGAGAGTGAGGAGGAAAAAGATGAAGATGAGTCCGAGGAAGAATATGAAAGTGATGATGAGATTATTGAGCCTGAGCAGCTTAAAAAGCCAGAACTGAAATCCGATTCGGAGGCTTCTCAATATGATGATGAAAGGCCAGATGCCAGTGAAGGCCCTTGGGACCAAAAGCTTAGCAAGAAGGATAGACTTTTGGATAGGCAATTCATGAAAGACCCTAGTGAGATCACTTGGGATACCGTTAACAAGAAGTTCAAAGAGGTTGTCGCAGCTAGGGGCAGGAAGGGAACTGGAAGGTTTGAACAGGTTGAGCAGCTCACGTTCTTGACAAAAGTTGCTAAAACACCTGCACAGAAGCTGGAAATTCTATTCAGTGTGGTTTCTGCACAGTTTGATGTTAATCCAGGCCTGAGTGGGCATATGCCAATACATGTATGGAAAAAATGCCTAAAGAACATGCTCACCATCCTTGATATTTTGGTGCAATACCAAAATATCAAGGTGGATGACCAAGTCGAACCGGACGAGAATGAAACCCGAAAGGGTGTGGATCATGACGGACCAATTAGAATCTGGGGGAACTTGGTTGCATTTTTAGAAAAATTAGATACAGAATTTTTTAAGAGTCTGCAGTGCATAGATCCACATACGCGGGAGTATGTTGAGAGACTCAGGGATGAGCCATTGTTCCTTGTTCTTGCTCAGAATGTGCAGGAATATCTTGAAAGAGTTGGGGATTTTAAAGCTGCATCTAAGGTTGCCTTGAGGAGGGTTGAGCTCATTTACTACAAACCACAAGAGGTTTATGATGCAATGAGAAAATTGGCTGAGCTGACTGAAGATGGAGATAATGGAGGGGAGGCAAATGAAGACTCGAAAGGATTTGAGGAAACAACAAGAGGTCCAACTGCTTTTGTTGTCACTCCGGAGCTTGTGGCTCGGAAGCCCACTTTCCCAGAGAATAGCAGGGCGCTAATGGATGTATTGGTATCATTGATATACAAATATGGAGATGAGCGCACTAAAGCACGTGCTATGCTTTGTGATATATATCACCATGCACTCCGTGACGAGTTCTTAATAGCCCGTGACCTGCTGCTGATGAGCCATTTGCAAGATAGTGTTCAGCACATGGATATTTCAACGCAGATACTTTTTAACAGAGCTATGTCACAGTTAGGTTTATGTGCTTTTCGGGTTGGACTTATATCTGAAGCACATGGTTGTCTGTCTGAACTTTATTCTGGTGGGAGGGTGAAGGAGTTGCTTGCTCAAGGAGTGTCACAAAGTCGCTATCATGAGAAAACTCCTGAACAGGTACTGTCTCCATTGATCTGTTTTTTTTTTTAACTAATTGTTATTTCATGATATGCTGGAAATTATTAGGTTCCATTGTATCAATCTTAGTTTAAGAGTTTAATGCATTTGTGAAGGTTGTGTAAGTATGCTTGTGTACATTATTGTGCTTACTGAATCAAAAGGAATTCCAAGATATACTCAGATCCCCTTTCATTCCGCTACCTTCACCCTAGTCCCTCATTTCAGGGTTTCAGTTTGGCCCACTGGTCAATAAGTATTACATTTTAGTTTGATTGTTTCACATGCTGGGCTGCTTAGGAGAAGTGTCTTATAGGACTTTATTTTTCTCATATTTCAATTGTCAAATTGCTACATTTGCACGCTAGTCCAAAGTTGTTTGTTATTTTACCCATACTTGGCTAAATTGTTGTAACAGATAGACTAAGTTTTGAGGCATAGTGGAATTCCTGATGTATTTTAGAATGCTTCTAGTTGTAAGAAGCTATCAGCATGGGACATGTGATACCTGATTATGTGAATTTTTGCACCTGTAATTAAGTTTCAATGTACTGCACAAGTACTTCAGGTTTGCTCTTTGGTTTCGTTTTTGGCTTGTGGAATGAGTTTGGCTTTGGGATTATATGAAGCACTTCTCTATCCTGCATACTGAAGGGAGCAGAGAGAGAGAGTGATAATCATGAGAAAGGAACCTAAAAACTATGCCATATCTAATATTTGAGATTGATTATATTGAATCAAGTGGTCTCTGATTATGTAGTGAAATGGTTGATTCTGTCAATTGTCAGTGCCCAATAATCTTTGTCATATTTTTCCTTATGTTTGAACTTTGAAGTATAACTCATTGTTATTTTTTTTTTGCTGCCATAAATGTCCTCCATTTAGTACCTGAAACACTGAACAATTTCATCACTGCATTTAACTATTGGCCTTGTTAAAGCTTGTTAAATTTGCATAAACTTGTAGCTTTTTTACAAGGGTAGTGCAGTATTCCTTATCTTGTATCATGAAAACTTCACAACTGGCAAGTTTTGAGTTTTGCTCCACTAGGATCAGTGTTCTTCTTTTCTTGACAACTAGTGGGATAAAGCTTGTCGTTGGTTGTTTGATGAACTGAGAATTCAGTCTGACATCACAATTAACCCCTATTTTTTATTTCTCTTCCAGGAAAGGTTGGAAAGAAGGCGCCAGATGCCATATCACATGCACATAAATCTTGAGCTCCTGGAGGCAGTGCATCTTATATCTGCTATGCTGCTAGAAGTTCCAAACATGGCAGCCAATATCCACGATGCAAAGCGAAAGGTCATTAGCAAGACTTTCTGTCGCTTGCTTGAGGTCAGTGACAAGCAAACATTTACTGGCCCACCTGAAAACGTCAGAGATCATGTCATGGCTGCAACGAGGGTTCTTTGCAAGGGAGACTTCCATAAGGCCTTTGAAATTATTGCTTCCCTTGACGTGTGGAAGTTTGTGAGAAACCGAGACAGTGTGCTTGAAATGCTGAAAGACAAAATCAAGGAGGAAGCACTGAGGACATATCTCTTTACCTCCTCTTCTTATGAGTCTTTGAGCCTGGATCAGCTCATGAAAATTTTTGACCTCTCTGTTCCTCGCACTCATAGCATTGTTAGTAAAATGATGATCAACGAGGAGCTTCACGCAAGCTGGGACCAGCCAACTGGGTGCGTTGTCTTCCATGATGTTGAGTACTCTAGGCTGCAGGCATTGGCATTCCAGTTGACAGATAAATTATCAATCCTTGCAGAGAGCAACGAGAGAGCAGCAGAGGCTAGGATTGGTGGTGGTGGATTGGATCTGCCTCTAAGGCGGAGAGATGGCCAGGACTATGCTGCTGCAGCTGCTGGTGGTGGAACGGCCTCCTTAGGTGGAAGGTGGCAAGACTTTTCCCTTTCTCAGCCAAGACAAAGCAGTGGTCGCACAGTATACGGTAGCGGTGGGGCAAGGCCGATGGCACTAGGCCAAGCAGCTGGGGGTGGCTATTCCAGGGGACGAGGATCAGGTGGTGGCTATCAGAGTGGAAGGTATCAAGATTCTGCATATTCAGGAAGAACAGTGCAAGGGGGTTTGGCATTGAGGGGAGCGCAGGGCGATGTATCTACTCGGATGGTCAGTCTCAAGGGTGTTCGTGCTTAAGGTTTATTAGAGAAAACATATGGCGTAAGCTTTTAGCTTTTTATAATTTCTTATGTAGCTCAGTTTTGATAATTTGACTAATGCACTTTGACATTCTATTTTCGTTTTTGTATCGATATGTTTACGTATGGATTTTTCTGCGGTTGCAATGATATATTCATGGAGTTTTATTTATATGGGAGCCTACTTTCATTTTCTCCCTCTTTCCCTTGTTTGATTCTGTTTGTTAGATTAGCTGCTTTCCGTAATTATTGTTGACTATTGGACAAAGAAATAGTTTGCTACAGTATAATCGTGCATTCTGTTTGATTGATTTGTTTATTAAGTGCTTTATTAATATTTAAAAATAAAATTTTTTGTAATGGAATCTGCGTAGACGAAGATTGTTATTTTTTAAAAAATGTTGATAGTTTATTTAATCAAGTTTTGATTATTGTCGATATTAAATGAACTAGATCATACTTTAGTATGCCCTGCGAATTGCATGCAAATTCAGGATGAGCTATTGTCACTCTTTTTTCTCACTCGTATCTATTTAGTTTAGTAATATTTATATATCAATATTTTAATTTTATTAGTTGGCAAAAATATTTTAAATTAAAAAATAATTAAGGAAAATTTCAGCTACTAATCGATTCTTGCATAAAAGTTGAGAGAGGATTTTGGCAGGACAAAACTGGAAAACTGGAGGCTGGAGAGGTAGGAGGCGATCTAATTTCTTATTCTGATTTTCTAATCCTTTATTTTCAGTTAAGCATTTTCTGTGTTGTCTACTCATTGCATGAAATTTTCCGTAACTACTATTAGTGAACAAAATAAGAGTTTAACTTTATCTTTTTCTTTTTAACTACCGAAACTATAAAACTCCATATAAATAAAACGTGCCAATATTACTATAAAAGACGTGAATATGGTTGTGTGTTACACTTGAAAGAAATAAATTAAAGGCAGATGGGTAACTCCATTTTTTGCCTTGCAAAGTGAAAAGTGAAATCTAGTATTTCCTATTTCCAGTAGAATCAATTCTTTTCAAGTGAGAATTGATTTAGTGTCAGCCTAATTTTAGTGGAAAAAAAAAACACTACTACAAAATTCCCTTTTTGTAATAGTATAACTGATTTTGGGTTTGATAAGGATAACTCAACCGTAATTAAATTAGATAGTGGTTAAACTTGATACTGTAATTAATATAACCGAGTCTGTTTATCATTGTTATGCGGATTAGCCTTAGTTACTCTAGTTAGATATATAAATATCTAACTTCCTTTGTATTTCATAACAATGAACAAATAACAAATCATTTCAAATGAATATTCCATATAACATCTATGCTTTATCTCTTTCTGTTCTCCATGTATATTGAATACTCTTACATGGGATCAGTTTAGCCTATCGATCGTCTTCCATGGCTTCCGCGTCTCCACCTCCGTCGTTCACCCCGCAAACCTTCTCGAGTGTCATTTCTTGCAAATTGTCAGACAATAACTTTCTCACCTGGATGCAACAAGCAGAGGCGACCATCAAAGGCTTTCGTCTCAAGAAGCACATCTAAGGTTCAAAAGCGATTCCTGCGAAATATCTGAGCAAAGAAGATGAAGCGCTAGATTTCCAAAATCCAGAGACTGGGCTTCAGATTCACTAGTCAACCACAGGATTCTGTGTCTTCTTGGGCGATAATACGATGGCTTAAATCGCTACTTCAAGAGCTTCACATCAAAGTTCCCAAGCCTCCTCTAGTTTGGTGTGATAATTTGAGTGCAGTTTTACTTACTACCAATCCTGTTATTCACTCAAAATCCAAGCACCTGCTCAAGGAGAAATCACTGTTAAACACATACCTTCTCAACTCAAGCTTGCTGATCTTTTGACTAAAGCTCCTCCGAACCAACACGTTTTTACTCTCAAGGCCCAAACTAAATGTTCAATCCAAAGCCACATTTAGTTTGCAGGGGAATGATAAGGATAACTCAATAATAATTAAATTAGATAGTGGTTAAACTTGTTACTGTAATTAATATAACTGATTTTATTTATCATTCATTAGCCTTAGTTACTCTAGTTAGATATATAAATATCTAACTTCCTTTGTATTTCATAACAATGATCATTTTTTTTTTGCTCTTTAAAAAAGAGAAGAGCTTCGCCGGAAGAGAAGAGGACCGCTCGCTTCATTTGTGTATCCCTTTGGTACACAGGTTGGCAGTTTTTCTTGAAGAACACTAAATTCTACAGACATCTTGCGCAATTCATGCTTTTATGTTTTTATGACGAGATATTTTTTCTTGATTTCCATTTCAAATTGTTCTCTGGAAGCTTTGTCATTAGAGTATTATAACCTTACCTTAAATAACGAGGGGTCTCGTCTTGGGGGGATCGGCGGGTATATTCAAATCCGGGATGACTGGTTGGTACGGTGCCGGCATGCCATTGCCGAACCCCTCTACAGGAAGAGGCAAGTCTTCCATGAAATAAAGTCCCTGAAAAGAAAGGCATTGTCCACGGAGAAACCTCCCCAAAAGTGGGATCCTCTCCCCTTACTGGGATAGGGGAAACTAAGGATTTCGAACTTCATTACTAACTACAACATTTATTACTTCTATCGTCCCAATGGCACTAGGATTCCATTTTGCTAAGCGTTTCAAATGAATATTCCAGATAACATCTTCTATGCTTTATCTCTCCCAGTTCTCCATGTATATTGAATACTCTTACAGGGTTGTAAAAGCTTAACCAAATATTTACAAAAAGATCCAATGTCACGCAGAAGTCGAAGAAAAACTGCACTATAAATTTCTTTTATCAACAAAACTACACTATAGTTAGAAAGGCAAAAACCATAAAATAGGAAAGAACAAAAGATATCATCACTGAATGATACTAGAGCTTAATCCAAAAAATAAGAAAAAATGAATAAATTAAAAATATCATCAATGAATGATATCGGAGCATAATTGAAAGTTTGAATAAAGTATTTGCTTTTATGAGATGAACTTGATTTAAAGGGTATTTGCCTATTCAGTGACATGAGTCACATGGCTCTCATCACTAAATCCTTTTGAAGTTTCCATGCTCTTTTTTGAGTTATCATCTTCAACATCTTTGTTCTTGTCATTATTCTCTACAGTACCCTTAGTTTCCACTTCTGTAGTTTGTATGCTTTGTTCAATATTCTTATCTACTAAGCTACTGCTTTCAAGATTTTTGCTTTTGGTACTATTCCCTGAATTGCTCTCATTTGTTGCACTAATTTCTTTATCGGATAGATTTTCCACATTTGTATCAGAGATCTCTTCGCTGCCCTTGATGTTTAGTTCACTAATATGTGCACGGTCATTGTTGACAGGGTCAATTTCAGCTTTATCGGATAATTTTGCTGTGTTTGAAGTCTCAGCTCTCTCTTCACTGCTCTTGTTTTCATCGCGAATAGGTTCACTATCCTCATGCCTGAGAGTATTCTTTACACACTCAGCATCATTGATATTACTCACTTCACCTTTATCTGATGAATTCACTAAATGTGAATCTTGTGTGGTTTGTTCATTTTTGTTCACATTGGTGTCACCTTCTTCTCTATCATCATTTTTGGCATCAGTTTCTGCACTACTTTTCTCCACAACAGTCACTTCAAAAGGCCCTAGCTTAGCTTCAACATCCTTGACAATGAAGTTTAAAGATCTAACATCTCGAGCCGCTGCTAGACGACTGGTTGATGATGCCTGCCACAGGAAACACAGATTGAATATTAATTCTAACACGGAAATTGGGTATGTCTTCCTAAATAACAGGGCACAATAAATGATATGTCATCATGTCTCCACCAACAGATGATTTATAGCTTCAAATTGGTGTAAACTGTTAACATAAAACCAAGTTCCTTGTTAGGATGATATCTAGGAATTTAAACAAATTACAAAGGAGGTCAAAAGAGCTAGTCAAAAGAAAATCACCTCAAATGTTTAATAGCGGCAAACTCAATTAAATAACATTTTGTGTTATGCCTTCTCAAGGAGGAATATGAATGTGGCAATAGACGGAATTGAGGGTAACATTTGATAAACACGTCATGATGGAACATGTATAGTAATATTCAATGCTTGATGTATTTTTTCTTTAAAAACATGGAAGGTTACATAGAGACACAGGGTTAACAAGTGATACATTCTAATACCATCTAATTGCACCACAAGCTATCCTACTTGTTTGGTTTGAATTCACTTCACCGCAACAGTGTCATTTTTACATGGTTGGAGACGCTATTGCTTGAAAGAGTGAATTTTTCCTTGTTGTAAATGGAGTTTATACTATTCAAAAACCTGAAACAAACCTAGTATACGTCTCTTTTTGAATTCCATATAAAGCCAGGTCTCATAAAGTTAAAATAATTCTTTGGAAGATGGAACACATCAACTCTACCCCCTATTTAATGCCTATTCATTATTCAATACGCACAATAATTCAAACATGTCATAGGTGACAAGGGAATGACAAATCAGATTATGATGCAAAAACGAATTGCTTAATTTAAAAGAGACAATGGAAAAAGATAAATATACAGATTTTTCTACAATCTATTCTCTAATGGTGAACAAACTTCATTAGAAAAAAATGTAACATTAAATGTGTTAGCGTGTATTTAAAGTACATGTATGTTTGAAAACCAAAAGTCCCAACTTTTAAAACTTTAGGGTACCTGAATAATAAACAAAAAAAAAAAAAAAATTATGTTTTCAACATCAACAATGGCTTTCTCCATTGACACACTCCATTGGTTTTGTCCAATGACAATGGTTTCCTTCCATATACTCAACAATGGTTTTCAACATTTATGCATTCCGGATTCACATTTTTATTTAAGCAAAAAGTTCGGTGTTCACACTTCACTTTTATATCACAAATTGGCTCAAAACATCCTTCCATATACTCTCATTCATAACGAAGCAAAAACTTCCTTCCTTATACTCTGATAATTAACAGAAAAATATTTTCAGCTGTTATGAATTTTGGATTCAAAATCTTTTCAAGTAAAAAGTTTAGTGTTCATCCTTAACTAATAGATTACTGAGAACACGCACAGAACTTTAGTTTGGGAAAGTTCAAGGCTTTTAGGTATATCAAAAATAACTTTCTTGTTAACATAGACTAACCTGTACAATTTGTTCCACTCGTCGTTTAAGATCGTCTCCAGATGCTTCCTTGTGAATGCCTTTAAGAAGGTGCCACAAGTGAGAATCAATATCATCGGAACGATGTTTTTCGATCATGCATTGTGCAACAGCAGACCTACAACCCACTGCATAAAAAGGACAATTCACAAGCTTCATTGGACACACAGTTATACAATGCCTATCCATATCGCGTCTCATGATGCTATCGGAACATTTCTGTTCACATTGAATTATTTTGAAAGGACAAGTTGAATCATGTTTCTTCAAGTGGCCTGCACAAAACTTGGCATTGCATCCCTCATTTTCGCATATCATAGTTCTAAAGTTGCAACTATCGACATGATTGGCAAGCTCTTCTTCAGAATTAAAACTCATGTTACAATGAAATTTGTTCTCAAAGTCAACATTCTTAAGCAAAGTTTCTGCCATTGTTTCCCTTCTATCAAGTGTCCAAAAACCATTCATCTCCATCTCTTGAACAAAATCGTCTATGTTATCTTCTCTCCTGTCACTTAAAATCCACCCTGAAACCCGACTAAGCAAATTCTTCTTTGAACTCGCAAAGTCATCAACAAAATTGGAAATGATATCGAAAGGGTGATCTGATACTTCACCATCTGGACCGCCTTCCAAGATAACAGACTCGGCAACAAATGATTCGCTTCTCTGGGTAAGATACTCTATCATTTCCTTTCTCAAATCAACAGCTATAGAACCAGGAGATTTGAATCCTGATGTGTTATCAACACAAGCACTCCCTAGACCTGGAAGGAACATTTGAGCCAATTTGTGAACCACTTCTGTATCACAAAGATCGCAATGGAACACAGGACCTCCCTCTTTCTTCTCTTCAATCTTCTCAGGCCCAAGGTCCACATCAACGGTAGGGGAATCCATGCTTGATAATATCTAGAAACAAGTTTAAGAAATAAATATCTTTTCTTTGGTATCAATGAAATAACTTTAAATTTCTTATAAGGTATGATGCACGGATACTTCAAAGTTGGAAAATCTAGCAGAACCGTATCCATATTAGATATCAATTCTTTAGAATATCATTACTATTTTGTATGTCTTTAAAAATTGTAGCACCTCCCTACCTGTATCTATATCATACTCAATTTCCCATACGTGTGCAACATGGCTTATACGTTATAATTGACTCTTGTATAAGACAAGAAAGATTTCAACATATAATACACAATAGTGAAGAGACATTTCAATTATCATCAATTCATCATTGTCATCACATAATTATTCATAAAACCAAAGTTTGAAGATGAAATTGCATTTGTACCTAAAACAGTGGTTTTCACAACCTAATTCGATCCAATTGAGTTGAGTCTACAAGCACATCACAATTGACGAAATAAAGAAAATCATCTATGGAGTGGCCATCATTCGATTTTTGAAAGAAATCGCAAAAGGAACATAACTCACCGAGATGGAAATTGAGATCTACAATGCTAGCGTCTGATGGATCATTGCATGTCGTTGAGAATGAGATTTTGAAGGAACGTTCGGGTTATTAGGCGGCGAAACGGAACTCTTCTTTCAAACCGTACAATGTTTTGTTACTATTTTATTATTTAATTAAACGATAAAAATAGAAATTCAGGAAATTATTACAAAACCCCACAGCGCCTCAATTTGTGCACTTATTCATTGCTAGGAATTGCTGAGTGAAGTTGGATCAAAACAAAGTTTATGAAAAATAAAGAAACCAAAAATCACCTCTTCTGTGTTTGGTTGAGCAACGAAAATAAAAATATTAGAACAGGAAAATAAGCCGAATAATAAAATTTGTAATCTGCACAATTCAAAACTCTTGTATGTCTCAGTTATTTAGAAAATGCCATATTAATTATTTTTCTTAGAGTATCTCCTAAAATGCAATTTGCATAAGTTGTTATTATAATAATTTATTAATTTTCATATTTTTTGATAATAATATAGTAAAAAAATAATAACTAAACACTATATATGTTTATAAGTATATTATTATTTTTTCTCCAACTCAAAATCTTTAAAAAGTTATTAAATGGAAATTTTATATCAACACGTGTCGGGTTGACGAAAAGGTTGTGCAAGTAATAAAGTAATTAAAAGAGTTGTTATATCGGAAGGAGTGATGATGAATACCAAATTCTTATGATCCTTATGCAATTTAGATCGATAACAAGTGATGAATACCGAATTTTTATGATCCTCGTGCAATTTAAATATAAAAAGTGATGATGGCTAATAACACAACAAAAAAGTGCTAAAAAAATAAATAAAATAAGAGATTGAATTCACTTATGAGGGAAACCTAAGTTAGGCTTCTTCAAGTAATTAACCTCCTAGTTCAATGATAAAAAAAATCTATCTAATCACCTTCTCTAAGGTAACTAATAATCAATTGTCATGATTATTAATTATTTTTCGTTTAATTATTCTCTTAGATGTTCACAAAAGAGTTCAAATCAAATAAAATATGAAATTATAAAGGTTTTGTTAATTAAATAACCGATTGAAAAAGAGAATTATAAATTAGACTTAAATAATCTTAACTGTGAATGGTCATCAATCAATTAATTACTAAGACATGCTAGAGATCAAGTTCTAACATGAAAGCATACACCAAGGCAAAACCAATTAAAAAGGAAATCAAAGTTATATATTAAACTAGGAGAAATCAATCAAACCACAATACTCATTATAGTCCTAGCTATGGATTTAGCTAATCATTTTCATAGATAAAACATTAAAAAAGAACATAAAAAAAAACTATAAACAGAGAAAAAAGGAAGAAAAAAATAATCAAATCTCTAGTGGTGACACGTGGGCATGTGATTCTTCAAAGGAAGAGTGAAAATGACTTTAGAAGATGAAATAAGCCTTCAAAACATGCCTCAATAAGGTATAAATTGAAAAGGTGTGGCTAGGGTTTGTGTTTGGCCTTTAAATAGTTGCATTAACACGAATGGCATAGTCATGTCAACCAGGTCACTTAGCATTGCTAAAACTCGCTACTTACATGGCCATGCACATGGGTCGGTTGCCTGTTTCGAAATGAAGCGTACATGTACCATGCATTATCATTTAGTTGAGTTGATCGCACTCTACTGATATATATGAATGCACTCACTCACTACTAATCTATTTGTATTCTTTTGACTATACATTATGGATATCTTTAATGCACATAAAAAATAGGATAAATATATTTTTAGTCTCTATAAAACATCATTTTTAAATTTAGTCACTATAAAATTGTTTTTTTTTCATTTGTCCTTACTTTTTAAAAATTTTAACTTTAAAGTCCTTAATGCTCTATTTCGTGCATTATTATCAACTTAACTACAACGAGTTTATCATGATATCGTTGATTAATAACCGATAAATTCTTTTTAAATCTCTATAACAATTCATATAATTTAAGAATTTATCTGAGTTTAACTCGTTAGAGACTAAAAAACAATTTAAAGAAAAAGAACTAAAATGAAAAAAACAATTTTATATAGATTAAATCGAAACATGATGTATTATATAAAAATATATTTTACCTAATATATATATGTGTAATGAAGTCACAAGACAACTGACTTCTCACATCAATCTTGTCTTATCACCACCATAGTTATAAAACTTGTCCCGGTCATTGACTCAGTCGAAGTACTGGATCATTGGGTTACTAGTTCAATCGGTGAGTTACTCGTAGAATTGGATAATTTATATATAATTATACATTTTATATTTATATAAATAGAACTAATAAAAATTAAGTTAATAACTTTACTACTTATTAATTTATTTATTTTTAAGATTAACTACTATTTAATATAACTTTTAGTAACTTTGATTAAATTAATAAAAGGTGACAAATAAATTACTTTTAAAAAAAACTTACATAAAGGTTATATATATTATAATATGCATAGATAATTATAAAATAGAATTTGGTTTAGTGGTAACTCCTCTCTTGATTAAGGAGGAGGGTGCGAGATTGAATCTCGCTGGGAGCAAATTATTTATTTCTGGGTAATTAAAGTTGTGCAGTCAACCGTGTAACCCGCCCACCACGTTCACTCCAGTTTCGTCCGGTTCTAAGCAAGTCGTATCAGTTCTGACCAGTTCGATAGCAAGAATGGTCCAAATAAACACTTGGACCGGTCACCGAACCGCTTTATGGTCCAAATGGAAACCCATATCTGATTTCGCCCAAAAAAAACCCAATTGAAGTGTAAAATCAAAAAAACAAAATGTGTAGTGTAATTTAAAACGCATGTGATGACAATAATGCTTAGAGTCACCCTTAATTTATTGTGTTACCTCCATACACAAGTGAAAAAAATGAAGAGAATTTCACATCTAAGATTTCCACTCAGCATCGAGGCAACAAAATAAATTAAGTTCTACGATTTCCAATCAGCATAAAATGTATCGATTTCGGAATAACTATATGTAGGAAACAAGAAAGAGCTTGTAGTCTGATAATAATTTTGGAAAATAAATCATCGTCCAATAAACAAAACTGTTCAAAACATGTGAATTCACCAAATGAACTGTGAAGATACACAAGTAAAAGTATTATGGCACTTTAGAAAGCAACTATGTTTAACGAATGAAGTACAAAATAAAAAATAGAACAATTCTCATCACTATGACTACTTCCATAAGCTGCTTAACGATTGGCCTTGGCCACTCTCTCTATCTCATCCTTCTTCTTGATGGCATAGCTGAAATGAAACAATATTTTTCAGCAAATCACAATGTTGAAACATAAGAACAAAGAAATAGAAAAGATTAAACACGTTAGAAACAGGAAGGTAGATGCTCCAGAGAAATTAAAAAAAAAAAATTAACATACCTGTTAGATGAACCTTTGGCAGCATTAATAAGTTCATCGGCCAAGCATTCGGCAATGGTCTTTATGTTTCTGAAAGCTGCTTCACGCGCGCCTGTTGTTAGAAGATAGATTGCCTGATTAACACGGCGCAGGGGAGAGATATCCACAGCCTGCCTCCTAACAACTCCAGCAGAGCCAATTCGAGTTGCATCTTCACGGGGACCACTACATAAAAGAACAAAATATAGAATTAAACAAACCAGGTTGAATATTGTACAATAATTAGCTTATGAAAAAAATGTGTACAATACTACAATGATTAAACCTCCTCAACAAAATCAGAGATTTCACTTCTAGTTTTGGTTTTCAAAACGTGTACTGAGCTCTACACAGAAAAGTAACATATTCAATAAACAAACCCCTATAACAAGTTTATACTACATCACCAAAAGTAAAGAATTATTTTTCCCAAATAGCTTAAACTAAAAGAATTAAAATGGAATGTGTGTTAACTATGAGAATGATCAGATAGAGCTAATACTAAACGCCATCATCCAGGCTATCAAACCAATAGGGAAACAAAAAATCATCATTTCATTCTCCAATTCTGACAGTCGGCTGATCCAGATCTCAGATTAAAAGATAACTGTAACATCAAGTTTGGTTTTTGATTCCAAAAGATAACATACTTGAAGCAATAACCAAAAACAAGGACAAAAGAAGGCATAAAAGGTCTCATGCATAGTTGTTAACTGGTCAACTTCTTTTAAACAAAATCCAAACATTTGGTTATCCTTAAAAGAGAAGTGTGATCAAATGGATCTAATACATAAATGCCATCATCCAGGTGGTAACACTAATACGCAATTTCCACCACTAATTTGATGACATCAAAACCCTTGAGAACTAAGGAAACTTTAAACAAAATTAAGAGTGAAAAAGAAAGACATCTGAAGTCAGGACATTACTATTGTAAACTTTTGTACAAAATACTGCTTTCTGAGGGAAAATATTTGATCAACCATAAAGTTATGAGTCCAAAAGTTAACAAGATTGATCAGATAGAGCTAATGCATAAGATGCCATCATTGCGGCAATCAAACCAATAGGGAAACAAAGGATCACCATTCGATTCTCCAAAACAAGACACAGACCAAAAGACAACAGCCTAGATTCTTTTTTTAAATAAAAACAACGTAACAAACCAACTGCAGTTTTCAGTGTCCTTTGAAGTGGCAACTTGTTAACTTTTTCATGAATAGATTTTGCTAATAAGGGATCTAAGCTTTAGCAATTATAGAGCCAAATAACAAAAGTCTTGCCTCTGTAAAAGCACGCATACCTGTTGATGACAGCATCAACAATAACTTGAATAGGGTTCTGGTCAGTGAGCAAATGGATAATTTCCATAGCATGTTTAATAATCCTCACAGCCATGAGCTTCTTCCCATTGTTTCTGCCGTGCATCATGAGTGAGTTGGTGAGCCTCTCAACAATAGGACATTGGGCTTTCCGGAATCGCTTGACTGAGTACCTACCAGCAGTGTGAGGAACATATGTTGCATGCTTTGAAGCCACCACTCCAATGTAATCAGCAAGAGATATGTCATTCACCTGACGGGAAAAATTTTAAATTAAATACAGTTAACATTTTATAGAAAACAAGAAACACACACTGTGATCAATATAATCATAATATAAACATAATTGAGAATGTCATCTTGACTAATAACATTATAATTATAATTACAATAACAATAATTAATGGCTAACAACAATTCATACACCTAGATTGGCTCTAGTGTAAATATTAGTGTAATAGATTTCTCAAATTAAGTGTATGTTTGAGAAGAGCTTTTATTTCGAGAAAATAACCCCTTATTCTTCAAAAAAATTTCTCAAACAGTCAACATAAAGGAGATAACCTCTACAAAATAAGTTTATTCAAACACACATAAAATACAGTAACATTTTAAAGATGACAAAACTAAAAACAATACTGGATATATCATAAAATACAACATTATTTAGGGGGAAGAAAGAGACATCGACACATAATAATTATGACTAACTACAATTTATGCACCTCATTGGTTCTACTTCTACATTATGGAAGACAAAGCTGTTTGTACTTCTTACAATTTGGGTTTGGGCCTAACTCAATCCCAAAAGCTAACTTATAGGATGAGGATTGCCACACCTAAGAGTACTATTATCTAATCTTTACATTTCACATTGTAATTTCGCATAATGATAATACAGAAGATAAATTTTGGAAAACTAAAGGATATCGAAAGATAGAGAACCACAAATCAGGGGTACGATATGGAAATATTAGAGAATGAGTACCTGAACGTCATCGAAGCTCCACCTGTTGAAGAGCTTGACATCGACCTGAGTTGGATCATCTTCCAGAGCAACGGCATCAGCCATGGCTGCGTAAGAAATTCATAAAGGTTAGTTAGGAAATGCTAGAAATGCAGGAAGAAGAGGAAAGAGGGGACGAGGGTGAAAACCAACTTCAGTCACAGAGGGGGTGCTGCTCTTCACTCGGAAACTCTGTAACAGATGAACTAAACCCTAGGTTTTGGAATCTATAGTAGAATCTTTATTTTTATTTTTAAATTAATCGCTCCTATTTTCGTTTTAGTTCTTATTTCTATTTCTATACATAATTTCTATTTCTATACATAAAATAATGTAGTATATCTATCTTATTCAGTCCAAACTAATACGAAAAATAAGTAAAAGAACAAAAAAAAAAATAAACACATGTATAGGAATTAAAATAAAAAATAAATACATATATAACAGTTAAAATGAAAAAAAATATATGTATAGAAACTAAAATGAATATCTTTTATGTATAAAGATTAAAACGAAAATAAAAAATACATATAAAAACTAAATAATTAATTTAACTAAGGGTGTTCGTAGGACGGGTTACACATGTCCCTCACGTGGTCCTAAACATAGTCCGAGTCAACTACGCAAATCCGAACCCGAACATAGACCAAACAAAACCCAGAGATATATGAGTCCAATTAAGACTGTGTTGAAAAGGACAATGCCGGGTTGACTCGGATATACAACTCAATATAAATATATTACAATAATATATGATTAATTCATGATTTTACACATAACTTAAGGCTATTGGTAATTTGTTGTAAAATTAATATTTAAGATTGATTACAATGGCGTAGAATCCTAATTTAGAAAAATAAATAAATAAAATATTTATGAGGATATAGCTCATTATAGTAGATTTAAAGAAAAAAGTAGTTAATAGTAAAACTTTATTTAATTTCTTGATATTTGATAATTATGAATTACATTATTAAAATAAATATTTTTAAAAAAGTGTAGTAAATAAAGGTAGGAAACAATAAAGTATAAGATAAAAAAAAATACATAATGATATGTAGCACATAGGTGGGATAAGGTGAACCCGAATATAAGGCAAGAAAACAAAACCTGAACTCGATCCAAAACTTAAAATGGACAGTGCTAGACCCAATCCGAATCTCTCAAAAACAGGTTGACCCATATGACAAGCCGGGTTATGAACACGGTAAATTTTTTACCATGTTTTTATTATATCTAAGCGAAATCTAAATGAAATAAGTTGGAAAATAAATGACTATTATAAAAATGGTGAAATTCTAATTTTGTCTCTCATTAAGTTTTTTCTTATATATATTGTCTCATTAGGTTTTTTAATCTCTCTTTTGACATTTAAATTAATTTAACTTCCTTTTTTTAAACTTTATTATGATAATATATATATATATATAATACCTATAATATATAAATATCAATAATATGTATGATAGAATATAATTTATTTAAATTCACTTTTTTTTTTCAAAAGTCATCACTTATTTTCCCTTCACTCTCTGTAACATTATTATCTATTCAAATACTCTTAATATTAAATCAATACGTAAAAAGAAAAATACTGTATAAACGTAAGAAATTAAGGGCTTGTTTGGAACAGTTTTAATTTTTAGCTTTTAAAAATTGTATTATAAAACAGTTTTCAGAAACAGTTTTTAAAAAAAGTGAGAGGAGTTTTCAATACAAGTTTGTGTGTAAATTCAGAAAACTGAAAACTGAAAACCAAAACATGTTTGAGGTGTTTTGGTATTTTAGTTTTTAAATACTGAAAAACAAAAACGGTTCCCGAAAACTGTTTTTAAAAACTCGACTGCCAAACGAGTTTTTTAGTTTTCTGTTTATAAAAACAGAAAACTGTTTTCAAAAAGAGATATCAAACAAGCCCTAAATTAACAAGAACATTTTTATCTAATTTATCTAAATATATTATATCATATCATATATCATATTACTATTAAAGCTAGGTGGTGAAAAAGAGGATGAATTCGTTATTCATATGAAATTTTATTTTTGCCTTCTTTCATCGTCTTATTTACATGAATGACATTATTTGTCTTCACTTTTCATTAAAAGGAATTTCTTTATAGTTATTACACCACGCTATTGACACCATAATTTTTGGTTAACTTGCTTTTTATTTTCTCCAATTATTCATTGTCATGTTAATTTCATTTTTTTCAAGCGACTAAAAAAAATCAGAATAATAAGAAATATCTAGTAAACTCATAGTATCATTAATGAACTTCTTATAACTAGTTATAGACTTGTGTGATGCACAAGTTCTTGTTGTTTCAACCAATACTATTCCAATTCAATGAAACCAAATAAAAAGCAAAATTCTGTAATCTGTTGAGCAGTTATGAGGAGTATGATATGAAGATCCATCTGAGAGGATTCATATAGAATTAAACTAAACACAATTCACTACTGTAACTCTCAAGTTATACAGGATGGAAAACTAAACTCATACCAACAGAAATCAATTCTGGAATAATGTCAAGCGTGTGAAATCAATTCTGGAATAATGTCAAGCGTGTACAGATGGTGATATATACAATAATTGTCTTCCATAGAGTGATTCTGCAAAATAAACTCATGGCTAACATATGCACGTGCCAAATAAATAGGTGGATAATGATCCAAAAAATGAGGATAATATAAACTTGTGCTTGATCTCATTCAAATGCAAGATCTGGTAAGTACTACATCAAAAGAAAAAATACATAGGCTGCAATTCTGCATAACTTTAGATTGAACATAATATAAACTCTGCATACGTTGGCTGCAACTCTGCATAAAAAAGAAAAAATATAACACTGTTAGTTCAGTAACACAAAATATGGTTGTTTAGGAATTGATAGAAGGGACTATCAAAAAGTCATCCGAAGCATGGAAAATACACACCAGATATTAGGTACTCACCTGATGTGGCCAATCATGATTCTATAATAATAATGATAAATGTTGGTCATAATATAATATTGATTTCATTGAAAAAAAAGGGCAATGTTAAACAGCAAATGAACAATTACCTAAAGGTTTTGGAAAACTTCTTTCTAAACAACATTTGTAGTGGTCAAAGTTGGTTTTCCGTCAGAATCATGAATCAAAATATGGAGTCCTTGCTTACTCTTCACTCTTGAGAGAGCAACATAAAGTTGACCATGACTAAATATAGGTTTTGGAAGATATAGTCCAACATGTGCAAGTGACTGGCCCTGTAATTTGTTAATCATCATGGCAAATGACACAATTATAGGAAATTGCCTTCGAATTAACTTGAATGGCCATGGAGATTGGGAGGGAGACAATGACATTCTTGGAATATTTTTCATAGCACCAATATTTTTTCCAGAAACGATCTTTGCTTCTATGACATGGTTGGCCAAGTTTGTGACAATGAGCCTTGTTCCATTGCATAATCCCTGGCTTTGATCGAGATTCCTAATCAACATGATGGGTGTTCCCTTTTTCAACTTTATTTTGTGATTTGGAAGACCAGACGTTCTCAAAGTGTTTAAAAATTCAGGGGTGATCGTTTCAAAAACAGGATTTTGAAGGACCTCTGATTTGTCAATACTATCACAACTGTAGTACTCCTTGCATTCACCTGGAATCTGCGAAAGGATAAACTCGTTGATTTTGTCAACGGTGTCTATAGTTGATGCAAGGATGGCTCTGGCTTGTAAGAAGTCTTCGTTTTTGTAGTTAAGCAGCAGATATGTTGCATCAACTATCGCTTGTAGGGGATCAAAAGGTCATATGGAATTGTGATCTTTGCAATCCCATCATTTGGTTGGCCAAGATTCCCATCACCCACATCCAATAACCATTTTGAGAAAAGTCGAAGTTCCTCGGTGGCTCCATTGTTAGAGTTTGTTTCCAACCGCATGTTTCTGGTCAAATGTAGGATCTGGCAATGTTCCCACAAATAAGATGCATGGTTCACTTTTGGTATGACTGGGAGGATTTGTCGGAAATCACCCCAAGGACAACAACTTTTCCCCCAAATGGCAGCGTATCATTAATTGAGTTTCGCATGATATCCCGAAGAGATTTGTCAAGTGCTTCGAAACAGAACCTGTGGCACGTTGGTGCTTCGTCCCATATGATCAACTTAGTCACTTTGAGTAACTCAGCTAGCTCACTTCCCTGGTGTATATTGCAGGTGGAGTTAGGTAATGTTGGCACAGGTATTGCAAATTTTGAATGAGCAGTGCGTCCACCGGGAAGCAACAATGAAGCAATACCACTCGATGCAACAGTTAGGACAATGTCTCCCTGTGATCTGATTGCAAATGCAAGAGTCTTCCAAATGAAGGTTTTTCCAGTACCCCATAACCATTCAGGAAAAAGAAACCTCCATGCCGTGTTGAAACAACAGACATTATTTTTTCGAATATTTGTTTTTGTTCTCCTAATAGCCAAAGAAATTATGTCATTAACAATACATGGTTTTATCGAAAAGAGAACTACACAGAAAAATGATTGTATAATACCTGTTAGAGAGTTAAAATATGAATGGAACTCAGCAGCTAAGATCTCTTTATTGTAGTCCAATTCTGCATGTATCAACCTATTGCCAGCAAAACTTGGTAAATTACCAGTAGGGAATGGCAACGTTGGAAAATCCCTTAAGCTTTTCCTATTTAACTATAACAACTCTTCAATATGCAAGAGAGTATAATTCTGTAATTCAAAATCAGACAGTTGCAGATCTGTGAAAATTGTAGCAGCAAAAGGAATGCAAATAAGTTATGGTTAGCAACAATAGTATTTGATATCAATATAGCAATTAACATAACTTGTTTTATAGCAGATACTTTAACCTTTGATGCCTGTTGATTTACGTTGTTGGTAGAGTATTCCATCTGCCAAATAATTCCATGTGTTGTGCCAAATATATTCAGGTCTATTTACACTGTTCCCACATAGCATGATGACAAACAGTTTGCGCAGAAACCATCCAGACACTTGCTTCTTTAATAGCAGCTACAAATTCTTTATCATCTTGCAAAAAACCCATTGCAAAACACGCATCATGGAATGTTAGATAAATGGTATTCCCAAGAGTTCTAATATCTTCATATGAACATGGACCTTTTGAAACAGAGAGCATCATTCTTAAATAGAAGAGTTCACCAGAACTTGGTGAAACCCAAGTCAATCTTCCAATTGTGTATCCTTGATTGCGGGGACGCCAACATCTTTTTCTTTTATCATACACAAACTTGGAAACTATATGTCAAGTCTCTGCCTTCTGCATATCTTTTGTTTGCTTCCATCCATACAGTGAACATTGATTCTTTGACAGTTGTTTTAGAAAGTATAGATTCAATGTCTTCATCATCATTGAAGTACACACACTGCTCATTGGGTAGATGGAAGTAGAGTCTCTCAACTGCTGGAGATCAATCATGTAGCTTGAATGAGAAGATTCGCCAACATGCCTCACATGGTGAGATGTATCTGCAATCAAGGTAATGTTTCATCTCATCATGTATTTCTGTTTGTGAGCCATCAGGATTTTGTTCAGAAACAATGACTGCAGTAATTCTGTTATATCCCTTGTTGATGTACTTGAATAATAAGTACTTGATAGAAGTACTTTGGTTGCACCACTCAACGTTTAGATGTGCCTTATATCTTCTCAGAAGTAGTGAGTTATATGGAACAACAAACCAATAGTCAATGTTGACCCCATTTTTTACAACAAAATTGCCATTGTCCCTATGTCTATAGATAGGGAAACCATCTTGATCAACTAATGTAATAGGTTGGTATTTGCATGGAAAATATTTCGAACACTTTCCATCTCTCATGCAAGGAGCTGATCTGTATGCATGACCACATGGTCCATGTATCATATGCTTAGAAACCAACTCATACAAATCAGGATGTTCAAGCACTAATGATTTTGTCAATATCTGATGGGTTAGGGTACTTATTAGAAGGATGCAAGAAGAACAGTATGTGGACATGTGGCAATCCACGTTTCTGGAATTCAATAGTGTAAATGACTACAAGAAATGCAATAATGTTAGACACTTACAATTGCATGACTCTATTAATGCTGTTGTTAACTTATGTCTGAGTGTGGTAAAGCAGGAAACATTAAGAAGATAACATATAAATGGGGAATGAAATAATAACTTTAACAAAAAAATATTCAGGATTTACTATGTAATATTAATAAATGTCACTTATGAAGTAGTAGAGTTAGTAATTAGAATGAAGATGTACAGGACAAAGAAAACTCACAAGAAATCACATGAGAAATTGATATGAGAAGTAGAGAATATAATGAATAAACATTATATAGCTAAGAATTGTAATGTACTCACAACCAATGATGTTACCAAAGATGTGGTTGCCTTTTAAATTTATCAAATTTTAGTTTGAAAACTCGTGCCACAATGTCGGGACGATCTTCAGGTCTTAGATTTAACGGCTGCAGAACTCGTTGAATCTCTGGCCAGTTAGGATTGCAAGTAAATGTGAGAAAGAGATCTAGATATCCAATGACACCGCAAATGGCCATGCCATCAAAGTACAACTGATCCATATAACGACGACCTCCAACAAAGCTTGATGGCAAGACAATTCTTTTTCCTTTGTCAGCACCCTGAGTTTGTGAGAGATTTGTACCTTTGTTAAGGCTATTGTATCGATCAACCCTCAATTCCTTTTGATGATTCCTTATGTAACTTAACCTGTCAGACTCAATCATGCAATATCCATCAACAACAAATTGTTGAAAGAGTCTTCTTGATCGAATAATTGTTTGGGCCTAACATGTCCTGGTCTGTAGTCTGAATGCGAACCATTCCCTCATAGTAACTATATTTCTTTTAGATGTGTTGCTATGTTTGTGTTCCTTGTGAGAAACATCAGCTCGGTATCCATCTTCACCTCTTGGAAAAAGCAGAGGATACTGCAATGGAAGGTAGTTAACTTTACGCTCATGAATCCTTTGCAACTATCCAGATTGTGTTTCAAATATAATGTCTCTCTTCTCACCACAGTCAAACTCACCAACAATTTATGTAGCTACTTCAGCAACTGATGGCAAGTTGTAAATTCTGCCATCATTTGTCCTATCACAAATGAGGTTCAACTTGAGATCACGCACAGGTCCCTGTTGAAGTCTATCCCTTGCCATTCTGAAAATTTTGGCATAATTATTTTCTTGATTAAGCATGTCTTTGAGTTGCCTAACAATGTTATCATCAAGAAGGTGACTTGATCTGCAATATAAAGTAAACTGGTTGTTACAATGATTTTTTCAGACTATAATGTAGATAATTTGGCTGGAAATATGAGATATATGAAAATAACTTAACCTATTTCCTGCCATTCTATTGTGTATTTCATTCTCTGTGTCATAGATGTAGAGTTGAGCAAACTTTGGAGACTTTGAAGGAATTGGCAACAAACTTCCAATTAGATGGTGTGTTTGTCCTTGAATCCTATATGTAGGAGGTCCACGACCATTATTGTATGTTGAATCAACTTTGGTTTCATGAGAAGTAAATGCAAACATCAAATTGTAAAAACGAATATACATCTGAAAATTTCTACTTTGAGGTGATTGATGATCAAGCAATAACTGTTTCAATACAGTTGGTGGTTCTTGAATATATGGCAACTGAATCTTTACATTGCTGCAACAGATCATAAATTTTGGAGAGCAAGCATTTTTATTCTTTCTGATTCGTTCATTATACCACATAAGTGCACCACACTGTTGACATGTATATGATGGATCTCCCAAATCATTGTATGCTTGGTGCACTGAACCTATGTAAATGTGTGGTGTACATGACATGCCAATGAGATAAGTGTATTCTTTAATCTGTAACATGAGTGATATTGTGATATTGTATAATAAATGTTTAAATAGGCATATGTTATGACATGTTTGGTATACCAGATGTATCATCGAAGATGTTGGAAGTCTCATAATCATCAACATCATCTTCATTGTCAGGGAAATTTGAATCTGAGGAATCACTTGTTTCTGAAAATTCTGCAATGATGGTTAGTGGACGAACAAAATGTCAACAAAGGTTTAATTGAGTCTGTGACAATGACAGAAATGAACTAAGGTATATTGCATGTATTATAACAATTAGAGATTGATTTTTGACATTACCTTGGGAGTCTGATTGTATAGGATGACTGTTAGAATTGGTTTTTGTTGACATATTAGTTGATTTCGATTGATTGTGTATTTTCCAGCTAATAAAGGTCGGAGGCCTTCATCAGTGTGATGCATTGTTCGGTGTGGTTTTGAGGATGAAGTGGTTGGAGAAGATATTTGACCTTGCGGAGTAGATGTGTTTACTTGTTGGAATCGGTTTAGAAGGTTTAATCGAAGGTTTTCCAAGTTAATAGCTTATTTGGATGATTGGAAGAGTGGATGAGATGGTTGAGTTTTGGTTGCTGATGACTGAGAAAGGAAGGGAGAATGGAACAAACTGCTTTTTGTTTGTGAAGTATGTAATTGCATTGTGTTAGTGATATCTTTCAAAGTGATGAGATGCTGCAAGGTGCTAAGTCTTCTTTTATCTCTGGCATTATCTCCTAAATTCATAAAAAGTAAAAAAAAAAGGATATTTTCTGATACTCAGCAGAAGAAACAATTAAGTTTTTTAAGTTTTGTTAATAGTTTGAGTAATTTGCTTAATAATGTAACCTGGTTGGTCTGGGAACGGATGTTCCTCCCGATTTCATTTTTGTTTCAGTATCATCTTTCTCTGGGCATGCGCTTCAGTAGCTTGTTTTTTAGAATACTCCACGTAGCTGCGGATTGATTTGAATCTGAAATGCAGAATAAAGGAAGTTGCATGTGAAGCTAAGAGTTAATGATAGATTTCTGGATTGACAATCCGGACTTTGGAACTCCAATTTAAATGGTTACTAAAATGGTTACTAAAATATTTTCCTTAAACTCAGATTTCACCACGGTTAAGAATGTTACATAGTCAAACTTGAAGGTACTGAGATAGGAATATTAGTAGACCCTGAAGCATTGGTTGCATTGGATAAGGAAAATTGTACCTGAGATTTGTTTGTGTGATTTGTGATAATATTTCTTGATGTGAGTTTAGATTATAATCCTTGAAGATGAAAGTGAACTTTTTGCATCGAGGTGTAGATAGGTTGTTTTATCGTTGTCACCAGTGTTAGTTGTTTTCCTGCCCAAATAGCCATTGTTATGCAGATAGGTAGCATATGCAGGTACCTAACGTATAAACTGGAATGAAGATTTTAGGGAAAGTTGTTCACACGGAACATTTTTACAGCATTGGAAAACTTATCACTCTTGCTAGTTCGCCAAGAAAGATGCTGCTATCATCTTCATTGTGATAAGTATGGGGTAATGAATATCATTGAGTCTGAGTTAGTTTGCAAGAGGACTCTATTGCATTTACTTTCTCTGTAAGCAAAGCTCCAAGGCTAAAAAGTTACTGCCAGAGTGTCAAAAAAATATGATAATATTATAGTATTAATTATATTCATATAATATTCATGTTAGTGTGAAACACTATTTTTATGAATTAGTATTTTGTTTCTTTTTTGATGAATATGTGAGAGAGAAATTGCTATTAGTCATATTAAAGTGACCATCATGTCAGAACTTGAGTACTTTGTATTAATTGTATGGAAACTTTAAGTACCTCTTATTAAATTGATTTTGATATCTATTGATAAATATTGATATATTGATTTGAGATGGATATTGATATATTGATATTGATATAAATTTATAAAGTCCAGGAAAAATTCTAAATATAATGGTTTAGAGTTTGGTTAATTTTGTTTAATTACATCGGATTATAAATGAAATGTAGTATGCTTTTTTGACATCAGATATTTGTATTAACACATTTTGATAAATGTAATTGATGGTGTTCAGGGATGTAAGTCTTTTAATATATGGCTGTGTAGTTATAGTGTTTGTAATTTTCAAAATGTAAGTTGTCTTTTTTGCAATTCAATATAATCGGTAATTGGTAATTGTTTTGATTATAAGTTTTATAAATTATTATAAATTATAAAATAAAATAGTAATGACGTCAACATACTTGGATCAATGTATGTATTTTTCCTGGGATATTACATGTTATTAACTATTAATTATGGGCAACGTAATGTAATTTGTAATTATATAATATATGTAAGATATGCCATAAATCATACATATGTAAATATATGTAATATACATTAGAGAAAGTTTTGCAGACGGTATGAAAAAGTTTGCATAAAAGTTGGATTATATCAACATTTAACAAAGTTGTATACTTGAGATAAGAACATGAGTATCTTCAGGAAGCATAAAGAGCTTCATGATCAAAAAAATATAGACTAAACCAAAAGAGAACACTGGTTTCAAACATAACCAAGATTTTCATTAGTAATTTACATAACCCAAAGGTGGACAAAAAAAAGGAATGTTCCAGATAGAGGTTTCTAAGCTCGTATGACAGCTAGTTGCCAAGAAGTCATGACACCATTGTCGATGAAACGAAGTATATCTCCTTTCTTGAGTCTGGCTTGTCTACAGAAGCTATACCCACCGATGCCAATATGCACTTGAGAGGGTCTTTTTTTGTTCCAGATGAGAGTCCATTGTTGAACCTCATTATCATGTATCTGAACTTGAATAGTTGGCAAGTTCTTAGGGAGATTTATGACAATACTACTTGGCACAAGCTGAGTGTTGACAGTTGAAACAGGCAGTTAACAATCAAAGTATATATATATATATATATATATATATATATATATATATATATATATATATATATATATATATATATATAAAATATATATAAAATAGAAATGTAATAAGATGTTAAAACTTTCATAAATGTAAACGGGAATTCGGAAATAAAAATATACCAATGCTTGGCGGCCTTTGGCTTGGGTCTTGGACAATATAGTCTCCCATAGCAGACGTGGTTCAGCTGGTTGATTGTTCTCAGTACCAGGTTCCTCATCGGCATTTGCATCCTCAGATATTGCAATTACAGGTTTTGGTTGCATAGGGAGTTCAATATGAAAAATGCTCCAATCGACACAACGAAGTTTGAACTTCACCTTCTCCTCAATCCCATATACAGATCGAACAATGTCAAGGCCATAGTTGAAGAAGTAGTCGTCATCTTTCTGAAGGATACCTATGTTGAAAGTGTTATGGTGATCATCCGTGAAAGTCACATGTGGTGGGAAGTTTCCTTTCCATCGTTCACAAAATAACCTGGGGATCTTCAGTTCATGCTTGAAGACAGTTGAAATTTTAAAGTCAGCAATGAAGATTGAGGTTTATACAGTTTCATAAAAAATGCCAGAAAAATGTGTGTGGAGTTCAGGTATTGAAAATGCCAAAATGCGATGAAAATGAAGAATTGAAAATAGATAGTAGTGTGAACAGTTTAAGCCCAAATGCCAGAAAAACTTTCAACTGTGTTTCAATGAGCATGATAAAAGTTAGTATACAATATATATATAGACTATATTCTAGATACTATATCCTAAGTTAAAAATTGATTAACTAAACTTATAGGCTAATATATTAACTTGACTTACCCATATAGTAACTTAACTTACACACCAGCAACGGAAATAATTAACTTATTAATTAACTTATGAAAAACATGTAGTAAATTTGAAGAAGATGAAACTTAACTTATGGAAAACCTGTAAAGCTCATAACAAACAAATGTAGAGGAGAAAAGTGTAATTAAAAATCTTCACCATACCTAGCGGCTGTCGAGTTTACTTGAGATGGATTGTATAAGATCAGGATCTTGAGATATCTGTAGCACACTACCTTGCTTGTAGTTTGGTCGGTATTTGAACCTAAAGGCATATTGTTTATCTAGTATGCAATCAAGGGGTTCTGGAATCAACTTGTTGCTCATGTCTCCATCCTGTCAATTAATCTATCTTATTATCAAACATTCAAAAATAAAATAATGATTCATATGGTAAATATTATTAACTTAAACTACATACTTCAATCTATTTTGCCCTCAGCTCAACAGCAGTTTGGTTGACCAACTCAAAACATTCTCGATCCCACATCACAAACAACACTTCACTTCCCTCATGGGAGACAGTAACTTCAACTTTATACCTACCCATTAAATAACAACCGAGGTAGCAATTATATGTGAGTTAGTAAGTATAAATTCCAAATAAGTTCCAGCAAATGGAAACTGTGGCAACTGCTGTGAATATAAGAACCTATACCTCAAGACAGTTTCCTGAATTTCACTCTTGCACCCATCGCAGTTATAAGGCATTGAAATCCCATCAGGGGTTCCAATAAAGCATTTGCTACAACTTCGGTAGAACCAACTATTATTACTCCTAATAACATCTATTGTACCAACAGTCACACAGAATGTGTCCTTCTTAAGAGAATCTAACTGCGAGATTGAAATTGGTCGGACATTGCGAAGAAATTTGGATTCAGGATCTGGTTGGGAGAATTGGGACATATAAGTTTGAGATGATGAATCTTGAGAAAGCTGTTGGGATTGCTGAGAAAACTGGAGTAACATATTGGGATCCAGGCTACAACGAATAATAGTTATAACATGTAATAGATTGGTCAGGTTATAATGCAAATGTTTGAGGAAAAAAACATGTTGGTAGAGAGCTTAAATATGAACACATAACAAATCTCTGTTTGAATTCAGCAACTTCAGGAATTTCAGGATTAATTAAGATCTTGGTTGAATACTTGGAGTTACCAATCGATACAGCATACCCATCTTAACAAAAAACCAACATCACATCCTTTTTAAAAGTTAACCCGAAGTTATTTGAAAGAAAAAAAATAATAACATTATTAAGATACATAATAAGAAAATTATTAAGGATCATTATTATTATTTACTAACATATTAAGATTAATATAGACACATGAAAGATATTATTTATTAAGATATTAACATATATATGTTAAGATATACTAAATATACTAAATAAAACATAGAAGAAAGGGTAACAATAAACCTTTTGGAGACTTTATCTTCATCATGGACATAACAAGACAGGTGGCTCGAGATGACCTTTCTGATCCTGGAGGAGAAGGAACTCAGAGACCTGATCAGCATGCTGCTCTCAAAGTGTCCAGGTAAGTTCAGCACCATTGAACAAACATGGTGGCAATTAAGTAGTTAGAATTGATAAATTCATTTCATTCACATCATTCCCAGCATGCTTATTAAGAACAGCAACACAATATTAATTATTCTTTCAATTATAATAACAAAATACCTGTGATCAGAAATAATGAACTCAATCATGTGAGGCTTATCAGTCTTCCTATGTTTGATCTTGCATAAGCAGCATATAATATCTATACATGAAAGCACATTAGGAGCCTTACTCATGTATACTTATCCTTTCACACTCCAGCAATGAGGTTTTCATTTGAGAAACTTACCAACTAATATATCACAGTTGGTAGTACCGTTACAAATGTCAGCCAGCTTGGTAAAGTTATAGGAATACAGAGGAACCTCATGATGCTCAGACTCTTGGAAAACAGTTCCATTAGTAAAGTTCAGCTTATAAGGATGTGGAGTTGGACGGAAGCTACCAGTTGCAACCTCTGGCCTGAAATTCTGAACAATTTAGGTTTTCCCTTACTGTATAAGTGGCTTCCATGTCTCAATCTTGTGTGCATCAGCAGTTGCCCATATTTATTATTTAATCTTTTAAAAGTAAGTACAATAATGCAATAACTTTGTATGGAAAGGAAAACAACAACGGTGTTGCTTTTTTGAAAGAAATGTGACTTCTCCAACCGATTGGATTTAAAAAGCCTTACCGTAGCATCCATAAATACCATGTCCAACGTAGAATATTTGCCTCTTTCAACAACCCAGTAACACGCACAACAAGCTTCCAACATTCTTGTTTCCCCTGCACCTGTTGAATGATGTTGAACTTCCGGGACATCCTAAACGGTGAAGGTGTAAGACATTTTTTAGACAGAATAAATGGTAATCGGATGAGGAAATAATAGATAGTGAACTACCTGAACAGCCACACGCTATAGTGTTGATTAGAGGAAATTGGGAGAGGAAATGTGTGAGGATTGAGGAAGAATGGAAATTGAAGACGGAGTCAGGGGGTATATGAGAGAGAGTGGGTTTGAGTGTCTCAGAGGTCTTCTTAGCATTGGGTATTGTGTGCTTTGTCCGCCGGACAATAACCATATTTCAGATTTGAAAAATTTTCAATTTTTTTATTTAAATTTTTTTCAGTTTCTCAGTTGTTTCCATTTGCAATTTGCAATTCGCTATATTTCCATTTCATCTCCAAGGTTTAGGCGCCAACGGAGATGCACCAAAATTTGCCACGTGTACAGTCAGAGGTACATGTTTCTCCAAAATAGAAAATAGATTATAATTCACAAATAACATACCAAAATATTCAAACAACTAAAAAAATATAAACAAACAATATTTTTTCTTTAAAAAGTAAACAATTTCATAACCTATAGTTGTTGAATTTTTTTAGTCTATGTAATTTTTAGGAGTGTGCACGGGTCAGGTTAATTCGGTTTCAACCGATATTAAAATCCAATCCAAAGAAAACAATACGGTTCGGATTGGATTGAATCAGCTCATTTATATAGGCACCTGATCCGATCCAAACCAATTAAAAATTGGATTGGATCGGATCACAATTTTTGCATATTACCCATAAAAAAAGTTGTTATAGAAATTAACAAAATATTTGTTCATCTTGTTCTAGATTTTTTTTTTTACTCTTTACAAAAACAATGCTATTGAAGAAAACTAATGTACTCATCCATCAAGTCCCTATATAGTGCATAATATTTATGTCTCATTGTCACGGTGTCACCCATAATAATAATAAGTAAGTAAGTCTTGAATAATAACTAAGTCACTAAACAAGAAAATAAAAAGAATACCACTATTAGGCTTACAAGATCACAAAATAGGCACATAAGTTACTTAGTTACAATTGCAATAAATAGTTAAATTAGTAAAATGCACTTAAAAATTACATATTTACATATACCTTGTGTCCGGTCGGTTTCGACGGGTTAGGATCATGCGAAACTGAGAACCAAACCAATAGCTACGGGTTGGTGATTTCTTTACCCAATTATACCCGATAACCTGAACCAACCCGATATTTTCTGGTTGGATCGGATCGGTTTTCCCATGTTGGTCGGGTCGACTCGCCCAGTGAACGCCCCCTAGTAATTTTAAACAGAAATATATATATATTTTAATCCCTGTAATATCATTTTTTCAAAATTTTTGTCGCTTAAGAAATATGCTGAATAAAAAATCTTAACATTTGGGAAAATTAAATCAAACCAAAATAAAAAAACAAAGGACTTAAATAAGGATTAAACAATTAATTAAGCTATGATTTTTTTCTTATGGAGCCAAAATAACAAGAGTGTATCATCAATAAGTCATGGTCAGAACACATGAAAATCATGACCATAATTTGCATTTTATTCAACATCATAATTATACGCTCATGTTTTCCCGGCTCACTTATAACAAAATTAATGGCCAAAATTTGTCCAACTTTCAATATTAATTTAGCTATTAATTTTTTTGAAAAAAACAATATTATAAGAATTGAAAAAGAATTACATATGCCATTGATTCACTTCAACAATTACACATGAAGATTTTATACGTGTTAAAAACATTTATTCAAAATTTGTTAACATTGAAATTTGAGGTGAGTTTATTGTCACTACTATTTCTTTTTTTGAAATATAAAATTTTAAAAATGAGTTCTCTTATAATTCGGACTTGAATATAGTGAAGACCAAAAGTATTCCAAAAAATAGGGCTCTTATAAATCGAATGTGCGCCTCAAAGGTTCAGATATGACTTTTAATTACTATGATTGACACATATTAGATATTGTTGTTGTTTTTTTAATGTTTTAATTAAATTTCCATATTATTTATTAATTAAAAATATATTTTAGATTTAAAAATATTTAAAAATACTAATAAATATTTAAATGTAAAAAATCAACCAACATTTATATAAGTCACAAATTTTTATTAAGAAATTAATACTGTCCAGAAAAAAAAAATCTCACTAGCATTAATAGTACCACAACAGTGTTATTACACTCAGACCACCTATCAACTTAGTCGAGCTGCTCAGTTAACGAGTCATATAGTCAAGTCAGAGGTAATCTATCAATATATATATATATATATATATATATATATATATATATATATATATATTCAAACTTAATAAAATGGCACATCTCACAACTTTTTGTAGATATTAAATTTTATCAATCCAGCTTTTGTATTGAAAGTATATATAAAGTAGATTAACTTAGTAAAATTTTATACAATTTAAAAACTTGTAAATACTTCATTTGAATAATATGTTTTAACGTAATACATGTTATTTGAAATATAAGTATATTATCACTTTTAGATCACATAGCTACACATATTGAAATCGTCTAAAATTTGGTATATATGATCTTTAGGATGATATAACATGATTCAACAGTCGAATTGATAAAATTCAATGTCTACTTAAGATGTCATTTTATCCTGACCCATATATATATATATATATATATATATAATATTAAATAACTTACTATGAATTCAATTTTATTCAAAATTAATCTAATTAATTAAAAAATGTAATTAATTTATATTTTTAAAAATTATTTATATATATGATTATTTGTGATGATTGATAAAACATTATTTATGAATGTTAGACAAAAAAATCTACAACAATCACATGATTATGATACTTGATAAGATTTTCACTCTTACTAGTGTCACATACGATTTTTCTCACGATGATGCGTTTTTAATAAATAAAAGCAAAATTTTCAATCAAAATTTTAAAATTAATACTCTAAAATTAATAAATAAGGGCTTAATTTTCTCACTTATGTCAAATTTCTAAGGGTCAACGTCAGTCACACAACGTGAGCGAGATTGATCTCATCCTAACGATGGGAAACCCATGGTTATAAAAAATAATAAAAAATAAGGGTTTAATTTTTTTCTTTGAAAATATAGAAGAAGGATTTAGATCAAGATGGACACTAAATGTACCACACCAATTTCTAGCATCATCACACACTTTTATTTTTTTAAAAACTACCCCTCATTCAGAAACTATTTCTGAGCAAGATATTAAATTGACACACCACACAACACAGAAACTAGTTTATGATACAAATGGAAACTAGTTTCTGATACAAACAGAAATTAGTTTTTGAGCGAGAAAATAATCATATCATGCATAAAACAGAAACTAGAATTTATTTATAACAAATTCTAGTTTCTGAAATTACAAAAAAATGTGGCACTCGAACTAAACACACGAAAAACATAAAATTAAGTCAACTAAAAGCCAAAATCACACAATTTACATAAAGAATTCAAACATTAATCTCTAAATCACATATACAAAGTCTAAAATTTCACAAATAACTACTCAAATCAAACAAAAATTTCCAAAAATCCAAACCCTAAACACAAATATGAATAGTTTTTTAAAGTCAATAAATTCAAATCCTAATTCATATATTTAAATGTAATTTAGAGTTTAATATTTAAATTTCTTGATTTAAATTGTTTGATTCTGGCTTTTAATTATCTTAATTTATTGTTTTTCATGTGTTTAGTTCAAATGTAACATTTTCTACAATATCAGAAACTATAACTTGTTATAAACAAAATCTAGTATTTATTTTCTGCGTGATTTAAGTATTTTCTCGCTCAGAAACTAATTTCTGTTTGTAACCGAAATTAGTTTTTGTTTTCTGTGTGATATGGTGTATAAACTTAAAATCTTGCTCAAAAACTAATTTTTAAACAAAAAATATTTTTGAAAAAAAATAAAAATGTGTGATAAAACAAAAAAAAAAAATTAGTGTGGTGCATTTAGTACTCACCGTATATCATAGGAGCTTATTTTCACACTTACACCCTAGGCTCCTCCCTTCACTCGTTTTTTTTTTTTCCTTCTCATCTCCCAAACCCTTCTCATGCTTTCTTCCTTCTTTCCTTATTGAACGATCCGACCCTCATACCAAAACGACGTCGAAGCTACAAATCTGCCCTACCGTCTTGAGCCAACTGTCATCCCTCCAACCGGATTCCGCACCCGAAGCAAGCTCCTCCCACCGCCGCTCACAGAATCGTCAGCTACCTAGCAGAACCCCCATCGAAGAAGATTTTATTGTTTTTGGTACCGCTTTGCTTTGCTTTGGATCTACTCTCTTCTTTTCCTCTTTATTCCCACTCAAATTAGGTTCTCTTGTTTTTGAGATTCTCTTAGACTCTTAGGACAGGAAAGAGTGAGATTGAAGTTGATAATTGATGACTAGAAATTAAAAAGGAGATGAACATGAAGCTATTCATAGCCTGAGAAATAGAAGGCAGGGAAGAAAGAAATTTGAGTGGGTGGATGAGGGTGAAAATGGATTTTCTCGTGTGAACACCAAGCCACAAAATGTGAGTAAAAAAAGTAAACTGATAAGATTTAATAAGTAAATTGACGTTTTGAACAGTAGTTGCATAACTAAGAATTGCAGACATAAACACTAGCATTATAAAATTTAATAGATATCATAGGAGCAAACTTCAACTGAACTTCTTAGTCATAATAAAATCAATCGGGCCATATTCATTTGAGAAATTGTTATTTTAAATTTTCTCATTGAGTTGCGGCAATTTTTAGTTTTGTTATGAATATAGTTGTTATATCAGATTGAGATTGTGTTATGTAATGATTAGTTGTATATGGCACCGAAATTGATGGAATTTTATTTTGATTGGTTGTTCTAGTTTCTTGGATACTCCTGAAGAGCTGCTGAGGTGTATCTTGCATATTGTTAGAAAGATCAAAGACTCATGGAACGTCAGGGCCATGATTATGCAGCTGCGTCAGCAATGGCATATGCTCAGCAACAGCGACAAGCCGCAAATATGCAACAACAGCAGCAATTTGGATTTCATCCCCAGCATCAGCAGTTTCCTTCCTCAATGCATGGTCCTCCTTTTATGCCCCCAGGTCCCGGTCCTGCGCATCCACCTATGCAACAGTACCCTTATCATCCTGCCATTCAACAGCAGCCGCCAATTCAACAGTTACACCCTCATGCCCCTCCTCCACCTCATCTTCTTCTTCAGCAGCAGCACGGAGCACCGCCTGCATTTCCTTCTCATTATCCTCCTCCTCTTGTTCCACAACCGTTTTATGATTCTGCTCCGCCCCCCGTTGCTCCCCCTTCTGATCCTGAGCTCCACAAGCGAATTGACAAGCTTGTTGAGTATGCTGTGAAGAATGGCCCCGACTTTGAAGCCATGATATGTGAAAAACAAAGAGATAATCCTGCCTATAGTTTCCTCTTTGGTGGGGAGGGTCATGGTTACTACCGTTATAAGCTTTGGTTATCAAGTCGTCCACCGGGTGGCCCATTCAACCCACCATTTCCGCCATCTTCCATGCCCATGATCCATCCTCCTCCAAATCCAATGATGAGTCAATCTCCTCTCAATGCTTCTCCTATGAATCCTGCTGGATTGGGTTCTTCACCTTCAATGCTTGGTCCACCTCCTTTCCAACAATTCTATGATCAACAACACCACCATCAACATCCTCAGCCTTTTGGACTTCATGGTCGACCTGAGTATGATCCGGCATCCAAGTCTTTCAAAGGGCTCTCGGGGCCACTTCCATCTGATGTTGCAATTGAGCTTACTAACGTTGTTAACAATCTGAATGGTACAAAAGAATCCATTAAGGGTGCCAAACTTTGGTTCATGCAGAGGTCTCCGTTTGCACCAGCCCTAGCAGAGGCTCTTAGAGATAGGGTTTTTGCCTTGGATGAAGTTGAGAGACAATTACATATAATATACCTTGCCAATGACATCCTTTTTGACAGGTAGCATATATTATCATTTTCAGCATATACCCCCCGAATTTCAGAAAAAGTTTGTTTATCACATGATGGACTCTCAGAATTGAATCTCTAATCAGTGAAAGTATGGGTCACACTTACACTGTTTTTTTGTCTGTCTGTTGTTGTGACAAAATTATCTTGGTGAGATTGGTCGTGGTTTTTCCCCATTTGCAGTTTTACATGATTGGTAGATTAGTTTCATGACAGGAAGAATGCAATAAAAATCATGTTTAATAAGAGTTACAACTATTGATGTGTACCTGCTACACAAGTGCATATGGTGAACAACTTTTTCCTTCCCTACTTGCATTTATTTCATATGTTCCAAAAGTTTGCTACTCCCTCTGTCCCAAAATGTAAGACCCCCTAGACCAATATTGCGGGAATTAAGAAAAGTGGTTAATTTAGTTAAATGCATTAAATTTGTCTAACAAAAAGTATTAGTTTCCAAATTTTTCCTTTCAATCTCTTTCTATCACCTCTCTCCCATTTAATGTTCATCAAAATTAGTTGAGTAGCAAGGGTATAATGTTAAAAAAAAAATTAAATGTGCACAAAAATTCTCAAAGGGTCCTATAAAATGGGACAAGCAAAAACTCTCTAGAGGGTCTTACATTGGACGGAGGGAGTATTTTCATCCAAAATCTCTAGATGATAGTCCAAATCTCATTTAACAGGAAAACAACATTTTGGAAGAAGTTATGGGGTGAATTATATTTGGGTACTTTTTGTCATTACTACTTTCTAGCTGAAATCCTGAAAGGCTCATGATTCATGTCTAGTCTCTATGTGCCTTTTTAATGAAGCAAAATTGTTTCTAACTCTATATATGTATGTATTCAATTTATAGAAATGGAACCTTCTTTTATCTTTTCATTCTACATCTACATATTTGCAACTTTTGCCTTGTCCAGATCTTCTCCCGTTGCTTATTTCCATCTTTGGTTATTTAATCCTCTTGACATGGATGCTAACGTAGCCTTCCATCATCCTTTACTATTGCATTACTAATTCACAGCTTAAATCGGAGGACAAGCAGTCATGAGCTTGACAATGAAGCCCTTGCCTTTAAACCTGTTTTAGGTTCTATGCTTGCAAGAATTTATCATAACCCACAAAGCAATGAGGAATATAGGAAAAGACTGCAGCAAATGGTGGAGTTTTGGGCTTCTAAAGAGGTATATGATCAAGAGACTATATCTTTACTGAAGGGCGAGATGATTAGTGGGCCACAAGCAAATTCTTTTCCTGGTGCTTCGAAGGATATATCCTCTGCTTCAGATTCTGGTGCTGGTAAGCTTCTCTTCTTTAACCAGAATGTGTCGTGGCATGTAGAAGTCAGCGAATTACTTCTTTCTTGATAGCTGGATAAGTTCCAAGAAATCAAACAAATGTTGTTATTATTGTAATAAATGACGAGGCAGTATGGTATGATTACATGTTCGCTGACATTGGCCACCATAACCTTCTAATAACTTAGTTTAGTGCCTTAACATTACTCTGAAGTTTACACGGAATTTGTTGCTTGAGGTATTGATTATATGATTAAAGAAATTATTAATAATTACATCTCTTTTCCCTATCGCAGGTCTGCTGCAGGCCCCTAACCATATCCAGCAGTGGCAAGCTGATAGGTTAGGCTCTGGTTCAAGTGTCTTAGATCAAGATCGTCCCGATAAACATACAGCTCCAGGGCAAGCCATGCCAGCATCTCTAGCAGCTCAGCAATTTCTTCCTAATTCTGCTCCACCCGGTGCCTTTCCAGGCTCCATAACTATGCCATCTTCTGTTCAACCAGCTAATCAACTGCCTGGTGCACATTTGTTGCCCCCTCCATCATCCAGCACCAGTGAACAATTGCCGCCGTATCCATTGTTCCCACCTGGCCTCATTCCTGGAATGGTTAGAAAGATGCAGATTGGTAGTGGGGTCCCATATTCTCCTTTAAGTCCACTGGATATCCCGACTATGATACCACTGTCAACCGTACCACCGTCTGAAATTCTTCAAAGAGTGTCAAAATTCTTTAAAGAAATTGGAGAGGTAAATCCTTCGGAGGGCCCTATGAATTCAGATTCTAGAGATGAAGACGACGAATATGATCGAGAATATGAGAGGGAGCCTCCCGCACGAAAGGGAGGCGCCTGCATACCTCCACCGCCAAACTTGCAGCAGGTTGATCCAGAGACAGGGACCTATCCTGATGGGAGTGTAGATCGGAAACCGGGATCAAGTGGCTCGGGCAGGTTGGGACTTGGGGCTACAGCCAATCCCAATGAGGTGACTCAGTATGATGATGTATATACTTCGTACAGGAAGCATAGAAGCACCACTTACCATTCATCAATGAGTGCTAGAGCAACTGCAAGATGAAAGCTACTTGTGAGAAAATTTATATTTGTGGGTGTTAGACTAGGTCTGTTAGCTTTGTTAATGTTTCTTAGAAAGGCTGTAGCTAAACTGATGTGTTTTTGTTTGTTATGTGCCAATGATCCAATTTTCTGTGTCATCTAGATTCCTGGGTGGTTTGTTATATCTTTCTTAGGGAGAAACTGGAGATACCACAAAATTCAAAGCACGTGGTAATGGGAACAAAATGAATTATAATCTCAAAATGGATTTTTCTTCGTTATTTTTAAAGGTTAAAGGTTTAACTAAACGCTTGGTACTTGTAAGTGACATGGTTTTTTAATTTGTTCCTGAATGAATGACATAAAAGCATAATTGGAAGTTTGAATGAAGTATTTGCTTTTATAAGATGAAGTTGATTGAAAGGGTATCGGCCAATTTGGTGACATGAGTCACATGTCTCTCCGCACTAATTCCTTTTAAAGTTTCTATGCTCTTTTTTGAGTTATTATCTTCAATATTTTTGTTCTTGTCACTGTTCTCTACAGTCCCATAGTTTCTACTTCTGTAGTTAGTATGCTTTTCCAATATTCTTATCTTCTAAGTTTTTGCTTTCAACATTTTTGGTTTTGGTACTATTCTTTGATCTTCTCTCATTCGTTGCACTGATTTCTTTATCTCATAGATTTTTCACATTTGTCTGAGCTCTATTCACTGTCCTTGATTTTTAGTTCACTAATCTGTGCACGGTCATTGTTGACAAAATATTGTGAGTTTATTTTTTTATCTATTATCACTCGTATTTAATTATTTTAATAATAATTTCATATTAATATTTTAATTTTATTAATTAAAAATATATTTTAAATTGAAAAATAATTAAAGAGTAACAGTAAATAAAAATGATCTTAATGAAGATTTTGGCACAAATCTCTCCCCCACCAAGATTGTCATCACCTCCTGATCATTTCATATGTGCCACTTCCTCATTGGTTTCTTGATCCTCACCCTTGTATCCTATGAAAAGTCGAAAAGCTGTATACTTTTGCACTTCAATAGTACCACAATTTGTTATCATGTATTTTCTAGATTTATGACTTTGGTTTGCTAGTATAAGGCATAAGCACAGCTCAAGGGTCTGTTTGGTTAATATTTTTTATTTTTTAAAATTAATTTCGCTGGTAGTGATTTAAAATTTTAATAACGAAAACTAAAAATTTTTACTCTTATAAAATTAATTTTACTTATAGTAAAAACTGAAACAAATGAACCTACTGTGTATTTTTACTTAAGTTATATAAAGTCAACTAAAAAGAGATTATATGAATTAATGAGACCAAAGAAAGTTAACTTATGCAATATTATGCATTTCACAGTTAAAGTAGCTCCTAGTATATTGTAATGTACCTCTAGCCACAACCTTGGTTTATTGATTCAATTAATATAATTGTAAATTTTATAAAACAAAAATGAAACATATATTATTTTTTAAAAATTATATAATTTTCAACCAATAATGATAATATTTTTTAAAATATATATAATCAATATTTGTTTGAGACCTAAATATTCCAAAGCTATTTTTTAGTTTGGATTATTCCAAGTCGAGCTGAGTAAATTCACTTTTTCTTGCATGTATAATAAGAGCTATAGGTCACAAAAGATCATAATTTTTTCTTAAAAATTTTATAATGTTGAAAAAACAGGACTTTGTCCAACACTTGAGACTTGAGAGGGATCTATAAGTCGTTGAGTGAATACCAGTTAAGGAATAAGTGTCTCAAGAATCATTTTATTTAATATTGTTCAATTATTCATATCTGTGTATCAAAATTATTTTATGTTGTTGGCAGTTTCTTTTGTTTTCGGTAACAAGTTGGCGGTATTTTGATTATTAACACACATGATGACAAGAGACACCAACATTGGAAACAGCATTCGATCTTTCAGTAACCACTCAAATGAAATTCATTCTCCACCGTTGGATGTATTAGCGGACTGTCGTTTCCTCCATGAATGGATGAATGCCCATTACGCCGAGCGAAGCTCAACAACACTGTCACTGTATATGTGTGGCTGAGACTCAGAAAAGAAAAATCCCTTCATTATAGTTTGTTTCCTTTTCTGTTTTACATAATATTTTATTCATTTTTTTGCATTATGTCTTGATCATTTTGATCGAATGCTCAATTCACAGCACTTGAAGAAGAAGAAGAACGAAACACGTTGTTAGCATCAAAGTAAGTAACTATGTCTATTGAGATGTCTCTGCAACTAAACTGCAAAACGGCGTTTCCCGACAGAGGCGGTTGTTTGAAGCTGAAGCCCTCTTCTAGTTTCTTCCTTCGTCATCCATTAACGTTTGCATATAGCTATCAAGTAATTACTACTCTTCTGTTTTATGCATCCAACTGTTGTTCTTTGCTCTGTTCTGTTCTGTTTTTTTTTTTCTTTTTTTTTCAATAATTTGCTTGGACGATTAATATGATGGTGAATATGTTGAATTGATCTTTTTTTGTGTGTCAGTATTCACCGAGCAAGGCAGGTTGGGGTTCATGTAGCATCAATGCTAGCACAGGTTTGTTAATTACTATTACTGTTAGTAACCGTATTTTTGTTTGTTATTTTGTTCTGTCATATAATCGATTATATTACGATTGCTGCTTCAAATTTATGAATTTAATTTTGTGTTGTAATTTTTTTTTAATGTTTTTGCAGAATTTTCTCGGAGGAGACAACAGAAGAAGGTGTCGATTGCGAGGCCAAAGGGTCCTGCTGCTAAGGGTTTTGCCCCAAAATCGTCAATTGGACCAAACAGCCAGAGCAGGAGGAAAAAAGATGCTAGGGTCAAGAAAGGGGATTCATTAACCCCAATAGTCAGTGAGATTTCAGGGGATGACAATAAACAAACAGTTGGTGTGCATCTTGATGCTGATAAAGAAGGGGCAGTTGAATTTTCCCAGGAGGATAAATTTGAGCTTGTAGATAGAACTGATGAAATTGCTGGTGAGCTAGGTGATTTATCATTGATAGATGAGACACTCAGTGTTGTTAAGCACATTCAAGATGAGGAAATTGGAAACAATTCTGTAATTAGTGAGTATGTTGATATTCTCAAATTGAAGGAGGAAATTTCTAATGTTGGGGGTGTTGAGAATGTTAAGGATTCAGAAGAAGGATCGTTGGACTATGCAGAAACTGAAGAAAATGTTAAAGAAACAAGTGCTGATACTGTTGGTGAAGTAACTGAGGAAGCCACTGTAGAAAAAATCAGTGCTACTGATGATGATAGAATAAATGAAGAAGCTTCTTGGCGGTTGAAGTTAGAGCTGGAAGTGAATTTGCGCAAGCAGGAAATAGAGAGGATTGCAGAGGAAAAGCTTTCACAAGGGGAGAAGCTGTTTGTGTATCCTCCTGTGGTTAAACCTGATCAAGATATAGAACTGTATTTTAACAAGAGCCTCTCAACACTAAGTGAGGAACCAGACATTCTCATCATGGGGGCATGTAATGACTGGAAGTGGAAATCTTTTACCATTAGGTTGAATAAAGCAAATCTCAACGGTGATTGGTGGTTTTGCCAAGTATATGTGCCAAGAGAGGCCTACAAAGTAGACTTTGTGTTCTTCAATGGACAAAATGTCTATGACAATAATGACCAAAAAGACTTCTGCATATCTGTTGATGGCAGAATGGACGTGTTATCATTTGAAGATTTCTTGCTTGAGGAGAAGCGAAAAGAATTAGAGAAACTTGCTATGGAGGAAGCTGAAAGGGAAAGACAGGCCGAAGAGCAAAGGCGAATGGAAGCAGACAGAGCTGCAAAGGAAGCGGACAGGTCACAGGCGAGGGTGGAGGTTGAAAGAAGGCGAGAAACATTGCCTCAGTTGATGAAAAATGCCGTAAAATCTGTTGATAATGTTTGGTATATTGAACCTAGTGAGTTTAAAGGAAAGGACTTGGTTAGATTATATTATAACAGAAACTCAGGTCCTCTTGCAAATGCTGAGGAAATATGGATTCATGGTGGGTACAATAATTGGAGGGATGGATTGTCAATTGTTGCAAGGCTTGTCAAATCTGTTTTAAAAGGAGGTGGTTGGTGGTATGCCGATGGTATGCTCTGTTACATATGTATTCCTCATCGTTGTCTTTGATATTCATTTCATTTCCTTGAAATTAATCTTTCACTGAATCAAAGAAAAGAAGTTGTATGATTAGACAAAATATGTACTTGGATGTGACATATATTTTCCTTCTGAAAGAGGACATGTGCTACACATTGTGGCATATGCTGATACATGATGGTGATGCAACAGGTGAATGGTGTGGCTTCGTAGATTAGAGATAAATTTCTAATATGAATCATTAAATGATTACTTCTAGAATAGCATAAACTCTTTAAGCCATTCTAGATCAATCACTGTTGATGGTTGCGAAAGAATAGTAGTTAAGAGGAGATATATGAAACTTGATTTTTTCTTGATGATCAGTTTGACGTTTACAGCACTTATTTTTTCAAATCAATTGTATATTCTGTGCAGTTGTTATACCTGACCAAGCTCTTGTCCTGGATTGGGTATTTGCCGATGGTCCACCTCAAAAGGCAGCCGTGTATGATAACAACAAGAAACAAGATTTTCACGCTCTTGTCCCTATGGCTACACCTGATGAACAATATTGGGTTGAGGAAGAGCAGCTCATATACAGAAAACTTCAGGAGGAGAGGAAGTTAAGAGAGGAAGCTATACACGCAAAGGTTTGTTCTTAATTACATGAGATGAATTCAAAATGGGGATATTGAGTCACTATCTTAAGATACTTTTCAATCATAATATAAGCTTTTCAGTCGTCTTTTTAATTTCTTGTGCCCCTTCATCTGAATATAGACAGAAAGATAGAGAATTAGACATGGTATATTCTGAGAATATAACCTCTCTCTCACCTATGCAGAATAAGTTCATCTTTTTTACTTTGATCAGGTAGCTAGTTCAAATTCTTTTGTTGTGGATGTGCTTCTAGGTTGATCCCTATAACTGTCTGTCTAAATATTACTTTACTCACTTGAGCGTTCCTTACTTAAGAAAAAAAAAAAAAACAGTTATTCAAGATACTAGATACTGATCTAGTTGGGTTGGTCCTCTCTTGTTGCAGGCTGAAAAAACAGCACAAATGAAAGCTGAAACAAAGGAAAGAACCTTGAAAAGATTTTTGCTTTCTCAAAAGCATATCGTCTTCACTGAGCCTCTTGATGTTCAAGCAGGGAGCACAGTGACAGTATTTTATAACCCTTCCAACACAAATCTTAATGGAAAACCTGAGGTTTGGTTTAGATGTTCATTTAATCGTTGGTCTCACCGTAATGGTCCATTGCCACCTCAGAGAATGTTGCCTGCGGAGAATGGCACTCATGTCAAAGCCTCTGGTTAGTCTCTCCCTTAGTTTACATTTGAAAGATCATTGGACCAAAGTATTCCAACAAATAGCAACAACACCAAGGATTTTAAAATCTATTTGGATGCTAATTTTGATTATTTTTATTTTCTTTTTAGACCTTTGATAAATGTTTCTATTTCTGAAATATTGTTTGTCCTCCAAATATACAAAGTGTAATTACTTTGTTCTTCCCAGGATAAAGGACAGTTGGTCCCTCAGGAAGTTTAATGATTTTTTTGTTTGTGCAGTCAAGGTTCCGCTGGATGCATATATGATGGACTTTGTATTCTCTGAAAGTGAACATGGTGGAGCTTTTGATAACAAATTTGGAATGGATTATCACATACCTGTGTTTGGAGGTATTGTAAAGGAACCACCTTTGCATATCATCCATATTGCTGTTGAGATGGCCCCAATTGCAAAGGTAAGCTAGTCTATTGCATGTACCTTGTCTCAATTTCACCTACATATATCTGTGAAGACTTCTTTTATTGGCAAGACTGGCAAATTAAGAAATTCACAATGAAGGATTTTTACTGCACTGTCATGAGTTATGTTATAGTGTATACGGTTACAAATTACAATAGACATTTATATTTGATGGTCTCTTCATAAAGTAAATCAACGCATCTGTTTCAATATTTTGTTCTTTTACTCTAGCAAATCTTTTACGGAAAAATGGATTTTGTGTAGGGCTGGAAAATTAGCATAAGAAAGGGGGAAAACAATTATTTAAACCTTTTATAATGTTAATCCTTTCATTTTAACATATTTTTATGTTTCTTGTTAGAAGTCCCACATCGGCTAGTGATATGGTCATTGTTGAGTTTATAAGGGTGTGGCAGACCTCATCCTATAGCTTTTGGAAGTGAGTTAGGCCCAAACCCAAATTGTAAGATGGTATCAGAGTCTATCTTAGATGCATTTGTTGGCCCCCATGTTTGTTGTTGTGTGTTTGTTAGTCCCGTATTGTTGGGCCACCCGTTTGTTTGTCCACCCGTGTTTGTCCACGCTTCAGCTGTATAGTGCTGGGCGTGAGGGGGCGTGTTAGAAGTCCCACATCAGCTAGTGATATGGCTATTGTTGAGTTTATAAGGGTGTGACAAACCTCATCCTACAAACTAGCTTTTGGGAGTGAGTTAGGCCCAAACCCAAATTGTAAGATTTCTGATGGTATTTATATTTGGCAGGTTGGAGGCCTTGGTGATGTTGTTACAAGTCTATCCCGGGCTGTTCAGGATTTAAATCACAATGTGGACATCATTCTTCCAAAGTATGACTGTTTGAACCTTAGCAATGTAAGCTTTTTCTTTTTCCCTGTTGCTTTGGTACTTAAATTAATTCTTATTCCTTAGTTCATGAGTTTTCTGGTCTTTCCCTAACTCCCCAATGAGTACAGCATAATGTTGTAATTATCATTGAGAGCGGTATAGTTTGAGTTTCAATTTGAAAGAGGTTGATAATTGAAGTAGGGAAAAAATTCAAGTATTGTTTGATGGGTTTGTGCATGGAAACGAATGGCTTGTCATTTCTTAATAATTGTTGAGTACTTTCCTTAACATTTACTGGAAAATCTATATGGTGTGTGTGTTTTAGTTAAGAGTTACTATTAGCTGCTTAAAATATGGCTTCTGATGCAGGTAAAGGAGTTCCAATTTCACAGAAACTACTTCTGGGGTGGGACTGAAATAAAAGTTTGGCATGGAAAGGTTGAAGGCTTATCTGTCTACTTTTTGGAGCCTCTAAATGGGTACATGCTTTGGTTCTCTATTCTTTCCTCTAACATATGTCAATTAAGTTCTTATGTCTTTGACTTAGCTTAATATTTTAATTTCAGATGCTTCATGATTTTAAATATGCTTTACTAATCAATATACTTATTCCTGCAGATTCTTTCAGGTTGGTTGTGTGTATGGTCGTGGGAACGATGCAGAGAGATTTGGTTTCTTTTGTCATGCCGCTCTTGAATTTCTACTCCAAAATGGGTTTCATCCAGTAAGTCCTACCATCTAACTAATGATTAAGCTTTTTTTTTTTTTAAGAAAAAAATATTTTTAATGGAAAACTGTTGATTGTAAAACTTCCAAGAAACATTACCTTTCCTACTGGGGTATTTCTCTTTTAAGATTTAAACGTACCATTTATATAAATTTGCATGCTGCCTTAGGTTTAACAATGTCATTATCTCACCTTTTTGAAAGGAAGTGTTTGAATTTAATTAGTTGTCTCCAAGGATGTATTTTAATTGGTTCTAACCACTGAACAGGATATCATCCACTGCCATGATTGGTCAAGTGCTCCGGTTGCATGGCTCTTTAAAGAAAACTATGCAAATTATGGTCTAAGTAAAGCGCGAGTTGTCTTCACTATTCATAACCTTGAATTTGGAGCCCACTTCATTGGAAAAGCTATGGCATGCACAGACAAGGCTACAACTGTAAGTGCTGGTTTTACATTCAATTTCCCTAACTTTTCACTGTATTTGATTTCTTGGTTATCATTAACCAACTATGACAAAAGATAAGTTGTTCTCCCTTGTTTCTTCTTTCTTACATACAAGCTGATCGAGTTCATGTCTCTTCTTTCTGAACCAAAGTTGTATTAAGAGTCTGTCAGAAATTTATGATGGATATTTTGTTTAGCACCTTAGCAACCCATTCTACCAAACAAGGGGAAAAAATTGTTTGTGATTGTGCTTAAAAGTTAATAGAATTTCTTGTCAAGAATTTGATTGGATCTCTAACTCGTCAACTGTTTGCTTAAAATCTATTTACTTTTTATAAAATTGCGACATCAGATATAATGTTGGAGGTTACATCAAATTGGTAACTTGAAAGGAAAGAGAAGTTGATTTTTTTTTATTTTTTATTTTTTTGTTTTGCTCATAGGGAGAAGTTGAATTTTACATCTTTATATAATGCATGTTTGGCAGGTCTCCCCCACATATTCAAGGGAGGTTGCTGGAAATCCTGCAGTTGCTCCTCATCTTCACAAGTTCCATGGTATAATAAATGGAATTGATCCAGATATATGGGACCCCTATAATGATAACTTCATTCCTGTAAGCAGAAATACACACATATCTACTCTGTCTTTTCATTTAGTTTCTGCTAATTCAGATATGACTAGTTCCAATATGACATTCTTCCAGGTATCCTACACATCAGAAAATGTTGTTGAAGGAAAAAGAGCTTCCAAGGAAGCCTTGCAACAAAAGCTTGGTTTAAAGAAAGCTGATCTTCCTTTAGTTGGAATTATAACTCGATTAACTCATCAGAAGGGAATCCATCTCATCAAACATGCCATATGGCGCACCCTAGAACGTGGAGGCCAGGTATTCCTCTATATGTTTTTTTACATCCAAGTGTGCACCTACACCTTTCTCAAAGGAAAATTTTATGCTTAAAATATGTGCTGTTGATATTCATTAGAAGCCAAGTGTAAATGTCAAATTAAGGCGTTTGAATTTGTTATTTGATTTTCTTGTCCAATTTAGAAAATGTATACAAATGTTGCATTGCATCGAAGTAGAAATCTGTACTATTAGAATACTTGAATATTGCAGGTTGTGTTACTTGGTTCGGCTCCAGATCCTCGTATTCAAAATGATTTTGTGAATTTGGCCAATGAATTGCATTCCACTCACAATGATCACGCTAGACTTTGCCTTTCATACGACGAACCTCTTTCACACTTGGTAAATTATGAAAACTCAAAAACCTTTGTTAAACACATCTTATACAGGTAAAACATAATGGGGCGCTACTGACTCATTCAACTTTTTTTTTGGTTCCTTGTTCTAGATATATGCTGGTGCTGATTTCATTCTAGTTCCTTCAATATTTGAGCCATGTGGACTCACTCAACTCACAGCAATGAGATACGGTTCAATACCTGTTGTTCGTAAAACCGGAGGTATGTAGTGAACATGCTATAATTTTAATTTAGTCAACAATATAATTCAGTTAAATGGTTTTGTTAACTTGCCGATCATGAATAAAACATGGACCATTAATCTGTGTACATTTATCTATGGAACATTGTTTGGCTTTTTCAATTTCTTTAGTTTATTCGATTCATATTTGTTCAATTGATGAATCTTGATATGATTTTGCAGGACTTTATGATACGGTATTTGATGTTGATCATGATAGGGAAAGAGCACAAGCACAAGGTCTTGAGCCAAATGGATTTAGTTTTGATGGAGCTGATGCTGGAGGTGTCGATTATGCTCTCAATAGGTGAGTTTTGAACTGTATGAGCAGACTGTAATACGATGAAAAACCCAATTTTCCAACAACACAACTCCAGAAATGAATAAATAAACAACATATAGGCTAAAATATTATCTTAGTCCTTGCAAAAGTTTAATTGTTTTTATTTAGTCATCACTCTGTATTCCATTACTTTTTTCCTGTTAATTGATGATATGACACTATCTGATAAGCCATGTTAATTACCACGGCATTTGTGATTGATTTAACAGTTGCGCACACACATGGGCATGTATTCCTAAAATATCTTACTATATGTTTGTTATTGGAAAATGATTGAGGTTATGGTCTTATGGATGATGATTTCAGGGCAATATCAGCGTGGTATGATGGGCGTGAATGGTTTAACAGTTTATGCAAGACTGTGATGGAGCAAGACTGGTCTTGGAACCGTCCTGCTCTTGATTATTTGGAGCTTTACCATTCTGCACGAAAATCCTCATGAGATTTTTCAATTGAGATCGATGCTCATCCATCCCCTTTGTACAGCTTTATTAGCCTTTAGTGGTAAGCTTTAGTCTTAAGAATAATTAGTCTTTTAAGAAATAAAGAATAGCTAGATGCCATATCTTTCTTGAGACGAGACTCAAATGGTTCATTATTTTATTAGCACGCAATAATAATACAAAGTAAGCAAGGTTTACGTAGTTTTGTATATGCTAAACAGAATATGTTTTTTTGGTCTAATAGAACATGTTTCTAAATAGCTGAAGTAGTGAAAATTCATTCCATAATAGACCCAGATGGGCACTTCTACTCGCTTTACATATTTCTTTCTTTCTTTTCATTTTTTTCTCCCTTTTGATGGAGCTCTTATTTTAGAATTGACAATCCACGTGGTTAGTTTAGTAGTTAAGGGAGATAAACTTTGAATAATAGTTTTTCGATTTAAATTTAAGTAGACGCAATTTTGCTTATAAAAAAGATATTATAGAGTCATTTTTCTAAACAATAATTATATATTCTTATACTTTAATAATTAAAATACTGTTTTGATCCCTTACATTGTTAATATCTCTCAGTTTTATCCCTTATGTTTTAAAAACTTAATTTTAGTCTGTTATATTGTCAAAAAATTTCAGTTTGGTGTCTTATGTTTTAAAAGTTTCATTTTGGTCTGATATATTATATTTTTTGAATCACTTTTGGTACTAAAGTGAGAGGGATCAAAATAATTCAAAAATATAACATAAAAGACAAGGTGATTCGAAAAATACAACATAAGAGATTAAGCTGAAACTTTTAAAACATAAGAGAAACATAAGAGATTAAAGTGAAACTTTTAAAAAATAAAAAGACTAAACTATAATTTTTTCAAGTAGGAGTGGCTTTTTCAAAAAAAAAAAAGGTAGAGTAGGAGTAGTATTCTTTTTTTTTTTTTTCTAAAATACAATTTTAATTTTTTATCTTGTAAAGAATTTTTACTTTGGTTCTTTATTTTAATTTTTTATCAATTTGCTTTTCTATTTTTTTTCCACACCATATTTAATTTTTTGTGCTAACACAATTGAGTGTTTTTATCTACATATTTCTCAATATCGTTGTTATACTTTTATTAAAGCACTCAATGATGGTTGCCCAAAAATAATTAATATGGTATAAAAAAAATAAGAGATCAAATTGACAAAAAAAAAAAATAAAGTAAAAATTAGTTAAAAGATAAAGAACCAAAGTTTATTTTATTTTATTTTAGAAAAATAGTCCATTCTAATTAATTAGTACTGTTCCCACCACAGAGTAGCTAGCACAGAACAATGGACCAGAGTATTAAGTACTGATACAACAAAGCATAGTTTGGACTTTGGAGTTCTATGCATGAAGATGGAAAACAACAAACGCTTAATGTTATCCGCATTAGCTTTGGAACCCTTCCAGATAAATACTCACTGCGTGTGCGTGATGCAACTATGCATTAATTAATTAATTAATCAATTAAGAACTTCTGTAACCCATAACCCAAGAAGCAATATTGAATTGAAGAATAAAAGTTGGTGGTATATATAAAGAAAGGCTCAATGGCAGTTGAAACTTGAAGCCTATCGTAATATGTCAGCAAAATCCTGCTACAAATCTCAATGCCTTAGTTGTAATCATGGAAATAGAAATTCTACTAAGTACTAACATACTTGGGAAGCACCAAAGTTTGAAATTTTGATCCGATCCATAACATTAGATCATAACATTAGGGTTTTAATAGTTATGATAGTAGTTTATAATAATCAAATTCAATTAACACAATATGATTATAATGCAGCGCAACTACCACCATAATTTAAAACCTTGTAACGCTGCAATGCACCATGCCCTAGAAGGCCTAAACAGCTAAAGATAGAGCATATTTGTACTGTGTTAGAGCATTCATACAGAGTTGAAGATAAGATTGAGGATCTCTATTGTACGGACACGTCAATCCTCTCCACATCAAGATGCAGCCTTTAAAAAAAAATAGATGCTATTGAAATTCAAAAAAAAAAACAGAGAGAGAAACTTTTATTAGCAGAAGCAGAAGCCTCGACCTGTGTTTCCTCTTCTTAATCGGAAAAATTGCTATGATGGTACCATTTCCTCTTTCTCTGTTTTCTCAATGCTTATGTGGCCACTTCCCTATTAACCACTTCACTATTATTGTATTGTTTCCATGTATTCTGAATTTCTCATCTTATTAATAATAAATATGCCAACTGAGATTCGAGCCTAGACCCATCATTTTTCCTTTCTTTACTATATACTTAAGTTCTTTTCTGGTCCAAACATTAATACACGCTTATCTCATCACATATAATAATATGCATACTTACACATACATATGCTGCTTCTTTTGTCTTCTTCTGCCACCCCTTTCAGTGATTCTGGTCTCGGATTTTCAAGGCTTCTCTTCCTTTGTACCGGTTAGTATTTTAATATAAGGGTTATTCTCATAATCTCATTTCCTGTTTGTGAAAAATGTGAACTTTTCTATTTTTGAAAAAAGTTCCTAGTTCCCTTTTGGAGGGTATTGGAACAAAAGCAAGGTAGATTCCTGATATTATTCTCTTACACCTTTCTGCTTTTTGATTCCCAAGGACCAGAAAAAAAGCTCATTTTATCACATTAGAAACAACCACAAACAATACTACCATTTGGTGGAAAAAGTTTCGGTTATCTGTATCTATATATCTATGTATCTATATCACAGTTCGTAACTCAATTTCCTTTCACTGTTCTTCTTTTGTTTTTTCACAAGCACCCCATCCATAGCAATGGCAAATAGGGGTGTTTTTCAGAAGAAAAACTGTGGTTTTGATGTGTTAGAAAAAGATTTTGACGAAGGAGAAATTTGGGAATATTCTGGCTCAAAAACAACAAGGGCATCCAAGGATTCTTCTGGTTCTTCTTCTGCATGGCCCATACCGGCTGCTCCAAGAAAGATTCAATTTTCAAGTGCTATTAGTACTGACAGTAACACAATTTCCTCTTCTGATGCACCTTTGGTTCAAGGATCTTCAGCACCAATAGAGATCCCTGACTGGTCAAAAATTTATGGGAAGAAGAATTGCAAGAAGGGTAATTGTGGTTATGAGGATCATTATTCCCATGATGATGATGATGATGATGATCATGACATGGTTCCTCCACATGAATGGGTAACTAAGAAGCTTGCAAGGAGCCAGATTTCATCTTTTTCTGTGTGTGAAGGGATGGGAAGGACCCTCAAAGGCAGAGACCTTAGCAAAGTGAGGAATGCTGTTCTTACCAAAACTGGCTTCATTGAATAGTTTATTTGCCGATCAAAAAAAAAAGTTTATTTAGCTTAGTGGCAGTCATCATCATCTTTGATGTTTAGTTCCAAGTCCAACCCATATAGATGCATTTATCTTATAAAAAAAATCATCTTTGTGTCCAGGTCATGTCATCATATATAACCTTCAAATTTTGGCATCATCACTACCGTTATTACAATCACATTATTCTCCATTTTTAGACTTGGATCTCATGCAGTACTTTGGTTTTGATTCATAGATAGTTAGCTATATTAGTCTGGAAGATGGTGTTCTGCTTCTAGCCCAACTTAAAATGGAATCCCTCTCAAAATGAAGGCAGAGCTACCCTGTTTGTTTTTTGTTCTTTATTTTTTTCCTTGAGTTTGCTAGGAAAAGAGGGGTTTATTATAGGGAAGCCAGCTTCTGAAAATTTTGTTCTGATTTTCTAGTAGGATTTTATGTTTTTGGCGAATGGAATGCACACTATATGAATGGAAGCAATGTTATGTCTTTCTCTCAGTGATGCTTTTATAAGTTTATATATTAAGCGAGCATGTTTTTATTCATATATGATCTAAAGGAAAATTACTTGTTAATACTGATTGTTATATTCCTCCAAATATAACCCCTTAATTTCATTAGTTTTTTTTTTTTGGTTAATTATACATGAGAATAGCATTAAAAACACTTTTACCATTTATGTTTTGAAAAATACATGTCCTTTTTTTTTCGGTTCGTAAAATACATGTCTTTTTGAGTTCTCTTACTTTGTTATTTTTAAAGATATCAATGTGTACATAAAATAAAATAAGAGTGTTAATCAAAAAGTTTTTCTTTTTTCTTTTTTTAAAAAAAGGAAGTCAAAATTTTTAAAATAAAAGAAATCATCATGTAAGAGTAATACTAAAACTAATAGAAGTGTGTGAAATTTGGAAAAAAAAAGTATAGGAATGGGGAAATGTTTTTCAAAAATTTTGTGCTATAAAGTAATTTAGAGAAGTCAAAAGATGGAAAGGATGATTATGGAAAATAAAGGGTATTAAATTACAAAATTTAAAAGTTTGGGGTCAAACTACAACTTTAAATAATGTTAGGGATCAAATTGTAATTTTGAAAAGTTTATACATTTTTTAGTACCTTTTTGGTATTCAAATTTTACAATCTGACGAGGAGAAGAACTCTTGTAAAACATATCATATCATATTATAGAATCTATTATTTATAAGGTAAATTTATATTCTTATATCTTTCAATTAAGTTAATTATCTTTTTGATATCATGTTTCTATCTTTTTATAAGGCAAGTATTTTTTTCACTATTTTTTAAATAAAAATTATGTACAGTAATAAAACAGGAAAACCTACAAAATTATAAATAAAGAAAAATCAATCAAATAATGTTATGATAAATTAAGTTAATGAATCTTTTCGTGATTGTATGTTTGTTTATTGTTCTTTTTCGTTCAACTTAGTGAGTTGAAAATACTATTGTAAGAAAACCACGTAGTTAGTGAGATATATTTGTAGTATATCTCACCCTTATAGTATTTTAAGGTAAAAAAATATATATACTCTTTAATCTAAAAAAAATCATGTATTATACATTTGAAGAATATAATATTTTGATTTAAAAATTAAAACATCTTTTTTCAATTACTTAAACTATTTGAAGTTTATTGAAAATAATGTACTATACACTTGAAATTTCAAGGTCAATTTACATAATTTTTTATATTTTTAAAATTGCAAAAAAAAAAAAAGCTAATATTTATTTTAAACAGCGTATTCTTCAATTTACAAGAAAACATCATGTACTATACACTTGAAAAATACGATATTTTGATTTAAAAATCAAATAGATTTTTCTAAATTAATTAAATTATTTAATTTGAAGTTTTTTTTAAAACAATATACTATAAAAGTTTCTAGGTCAATTAAAGTAATTTTTATATTTTAAAAATACAATAATTTTTTTAGAACATTTTTTCAAACAACGTAGTATTCAACAGAAAAAATCATGTATTATATATTTGAAAAATACAATGTTTTTATTTAAAATTCAAAGCATCTTTTTAAAATTACATAAATTATTTGAAGTTTTTTTAAAAAGTCTGTACACTTGAACTTTCTAGGTTAATTTACATAACTTTTATATTTTTTAAATTGCAGTAATTCTTTTAGAACATTTGTTTTCAACAACATATTCTTCAATCTAAAAGAAAAGAAATCATGTACTATAACACTTGAAGAATAATAAGATGTTTTTATTTAAAAATCAAAGCGTCCTTTTTAAATTATTTACTTTTTTATAAAAACAATGTAGTATAAACTTAAAGTTTCTAAGTCAATTTACATAATTTTTATATTTTTAAAATTGCAACAATTTTTTAAAAAGATTTTTTATAAACAACATATTCTTCAAATGACAAGAAAAATCTTGTATTGTACACTTGACGAATACAATATTTTTATTTAAAAATAAAAGAATCTTTTTTAAGTTACTTAAATTGCTTAAAGTTTTTTTAAAAATAATGTAATATATATACACTTAAATTTTCTAGGTTAATTTGCATATTTTTTATCATTTTTGAATTACAATAATTTTTTGAGAACATTTTTTCAAACAACTACAAGCAAGAAAAAATACACTTGAAGAATACAATGTTTTGATTTCAAAATCAATCTATAATTTTTGAATTACATAAATTATTTGATTTTTAAAAAAAAATAATGTATTATTCACTTTGAAGTTTTTAGCTCAATTTAGATTTTTTTTTATATTTTTAGCATTGCAACAAATTTGTAAGAGATCATATAATACACTTGAAAAATAGAGTGTTTTTCAAAATGAAAATGAAAATGAAATAGAGTATCTTAAATTATATAAATTATTTGAAAATTTTCTAAAAAAAATGTTTTATTCTCTTTGAAGCTTCTAGCTCAATTTACATATTTTTATATTTTAAAATTTTCAATATTCTAAAAAGTAATATACTATACACTTGAAAAATATTGTGTCTTATGAAATAAAAATGAAAACGCGTTTTTTAAATTATATAAATTATTTAAAGTTTTTTTAAAACAATGTATTATTCACTTTGAAGTTTCTAGATCAATTTACATAATTTTAATATTTTTATAATTGCAATAATTTTTTTAAGAGACAATGTACTTATACACTTGAAGAATATAATATTTTTCAAAATAAAAATAAAAATGCATGTTTTAAATTACCTATTTTTTTATGATTTTTAAAAAAATGTATTATTTACTTTTAAGTATCTAGCTCAATTTACATAATTTTAAATTTTTAAAATTGCAATAATTTTTTAAGAGATCGAGTACTTACACTTGAAGAATATGACGTTTTTATCTCAATTTACGTAATTTTTAAATTTTTAAAATTGCAATAGTTTTTTAGTGACCATGTACTATATACACTTGAAAATTATGATGTTTTTCGAAATAAAAATGAAAACATATTTTTTAAATTGCCTAAATTATTTGAATATTTTGAAAATAAATTATTAATAATTTTGAAGTTTATATCTCAATTTATATAATTTTTATATTTTTAAAACCGAAACGGTTTTTTTAGAGACACTATACTATACATACTAGGATGTTTTTTGAAATAAAAATTAATAAGGTTTTTAAATTACCTAAATTATTTAAAGCATCTTAAAAATAATGTATTATTCATTTTGAATTTTTTAGAGGTTGTGTAGCTCCTGGATAATATGGTTTTTTTAAATAAAAATAAAAATATGATTTTTAAATTAACTAATAATTTGAAGATTTTTTGAAAATAATATCTTATTCAATTTAAAGTTTCTAGCTCAATTTAAATAATTTTTTATATTTTAATTTTTTAGAGATCGTAATTCAATACATTTGAAGAATATGATGTTTTTCAAAATAAAAATGAATTGGGTTTTTTAAATTACATAAATTATTTAAAGATTTTTGAAAATAAAATATTATTCACTTTGAAGTTTCTAACACAATTTACATATTTTTTATATTTTAAAAATTGCAGCAGTTGTTTTTGAGATCGTTTACTACAGAAGAATAGCGTGTTTTTTAAAATAAAAATGAAAAAAGAATTTTTAAACTACTTAAATTATTTGAAGCTTTCAGAAAATAATGTATTATTCAATTTAAAGTTTCTAAATCAATTTACATAATTTTAAATATTTAAAAAATCAACAATTTTTGTTAGAGATCGTGTACCTTACACTTGAAGAATATGGAGTTTTTCGAAATAAAAATGAATAGGGTATTTTTAAATTATCAAAGTTATTTGAAGTTTTCTAAAAACAATGGATTATTCAATTTGAATTTTTTAACTTGATTTACATAAATTTTAAAAGTTTTAAAACTACAATAGTTCCTCAAAAATCGTGTACAATCACTTAATGAATAGAATGATTTTTTGAATAAAAATGAAAATGTTATTTTTAATATACTTAAATTATTGGAAGTTTTTTCAAAATATCGTCTTATCAACTTTAAAGTTTCTAGCTCAATTTACAATTTTTTTTTCAGAGATCTTGTACTATACACTTGAAGATTAGGGTATTTTTGGAAATAAAAATGAAAACATGATTTTTAAATTACTTAAATTATTTGAAGCTTTCTTAAAAATAATGTAGTATTCACTTTTAAGTTTCTAAATCAATTTACATAATTTATTAAATATTTTTTAAATTGAAACATTTGTTTTAGAAATCGTGTACTAACACTCGAAGAAGAATAGAGTGTTTTCGAAATAAAAATGATTATGGTGTTTTTAAATTACCTAAATTATTTATAGGTTTCTTAAAACAATGTCACAAGAAGACAATTGAAAATTCAAATCCTCAAATTAAGCAAACTTAGAACTAGAAGCAGAAGGGAAGGGCACATGAGAACCACATCAGAGATAGAAACAGAAAAGACCAGACAAGAATACAACAAGGTAGAGCTTGGGTTCTTAAACAGTCTCGAACTCAGAGCCAAAATCAGCCTTGTTTCATCGTTAATCAAATCCATGGCTGCTGGCACGAGGTTGTCGTTTTAACAAGAAGACCATGGTGTGTTTCTTGGTTCCGATGGAAGCATAAATTAATGGAGCAGAAGGGTTGTTCCAAAGGAAAGTAGATGTAACGGGGGAAGGAAGAAAATGAGTGGTTGCGATTTTGAGAGATATAGGTTTTTGGATTCAGGGTTTTCATTTTTTTAATTTTGGTTTTTAGGAAATTATAAAAAATTGCCGCATAAGTAAAAAATTGACGGAGTTGAACAGAAGGACGAAAAATGAACATCACGAAAAGTTTAGGGTCTGTTTACTTTGTTTTTGCTTTTATGTTTTCATTTTTTATGTGTTTAGTTAAAGGAATTAAAAAGTAGTGTATTTTTGTTTAGTTTGTAAGGGGAGGTAGAAGGACTTTACAAAACATTAAAAACATATTATAGTTGTTTTGGTTGTTTTCAAAACTTTATATACAAACTTTATAAATAGAAAATAAAATAAGGTCAAGATGATAGTTTTGCATTACAAATTTACAATTACTCATAAAATTAAAAAATAAAAGGCTAAAAAAATATACCTTTTAAAGTTTAAGAACTAAAAAAAAATATACTTCAACCCATAAAAGAAAATTTGATGTTGAAAAGTGTAAAATATTTAAGGTTACGAAATTATTTTCAATTTATTTTAAATACAAAGTTTACATTCATGAGTTGGTTAATCATCGCCCTTAGGGTAATAGATAAAAAAAAAAAAAAACTACTTATTATACCGAAATAGAAAAGTGCTCTGATCTTAGGTCAACACAGTTTTGCAAAATGGGCCTTATTCACTCTCAGCGCCCAAATTTTTTCCATTTTTCTACAATGAGATGGGCTTACAAAAAGTAGGCCCAAGATCATGTTTGCTTTTCAATAAATTTTTGGCTAACTTGAGATTTCATTTCATAGACAAAAAATATTAAAAAAAAATAAAATATTGAATCTCCAGGTTATCAGAAATGAATACGTGAAGATGAGGTCATGAATAATTGGATGAATTAAAAAAAGTGTAACCGAGCGAGTTCTTATATGTTAAAACTAAGCCAAAACACAATTTCTGAAAAGGTTTTTTATTTTATCAGCTGTTTTTGTTATTGAAGGAAAATATGAAAAGAAGAACTTGGTGAAAAGCTAGAAATTAAAGTCTCTAGTTACTTTCTTTATTGTTCCTGTTTTAATTTGAAGACTTGGGTTTAATTCACAAAACAACTTCCTAATGTTATTTTAAAGCTCCTATTTACATTATTAGGTTAAAAGCAATTTTTAAACCTAAAAGAAATTGAGTCAAACTCTATCTAGATATGAGATAAGTTAGCTAACCCTCGCCCCATAATTAATAATTAATATTGAGTAATGTTATATCCTCTTAAAACTTTTTAAATATCTTTCTAATTACTAAATGGGGAATGTATTTTATAGTTTTAAGATAAAGACATTTAATTTTCTCTTTTAATACATACTTTAAAAGAAATTAGAAAGATATTTAAGAGGATATTTAGGAAGATAAATCATTATTCAATTTCTAATTATAAGGCTGATTTTGTTTCTTTTATGTTTTCCAATAAAATGCCATATTTTAATTCCAAAAGCACGGGCTGAAGACAAAGGCGAAATACAGTCCAATATAACAAAGACATGATTAATAAATTAGGTTTTCGGATCGGCTTTTACCAACATATTTGAATTCACTCAGAATTGATTCCGATAAAAAAATCATGTTTGACAACTTTTGACAGAATTGATTCTGGATAAAAAACTATGATTTGGTGAGAAGCAACTATTTGTTGCTTTTGATTTTGCCCAGAATCAATTCTGCTCATAAACAATTAACAGAATCAATTCTGGTCGGAATCAATTTTGACAATTTAATCCAAACAAACACTTATTACTAGTAATACTAATAAGAAGAAGAAGAAAAGTGCTTTAATCGTAAAAGCAAGAGAAAGTTCGGATCTTGTCACCTAAATTGTCAAAAAGAGATGAAACTTTCAATAGAAGCAAACTAAACGTAAAGATAGATTTATCCTCACCTCTTTAATTAATCAAAATCAAGTCCCTACCACTCAAAAAGAGAAAGAAAATCAAAACCAATTTTCAATCCCACTGCAAGAAAGTGATCATCAAACCCTCCTGTCTTAAGATAAATGAACCATGTTCTAAGGATGGTTAATTGGTGCATCATGTTCTAGCTAGCTGGATGAAAATTCATGAGACATCCAAAGAAGAAAATCTAATTAATATAGTATAATCACTCTTTTGTTAATATTGCAACTATAAGTCTTGTAACTAAAAAGTAAAAGCTCTAACCAACAAATATCAAAATGAAAAGCAGTGAAACAACCTTTGAAATGCTGCAGCAAGATTGCCAAAGAGGCCAGGGAGTTCATTTTACATGTGATATTGGCACGGCTCAATCAAACAATAGAGCTTTAGAATCATAAAGCACTACCTTCTGATTGAACCGTACCGATATCTCACGCAATCACACCCTGAATTAAATGCTTGAACTCTGAATCACCCCACCAACACATAAAAATCCATCAAGTTGGTCCTGCACTGATTTGTTAACCAAACAAAACAACCATTCGTTATTGAAACAACACAAGTGACAAGAAAAACTTACCTATTCCACATAGTAATTTCAATGAAAGTTTAAAATTCCAGTTGTGATGGCAATATTGCTGTCCCAATTTATAACCATTAAATTCCAACATGAGCATGAGCATATTCCATCACAAGGAAGAAGAAGAAGAAGAAGAAGAAGGGAAAGTGTGAACATGATTGGATTAGATGATGGGTATGAAGAAACAAAAAAGTAAGTAGTGAAGAAGATGGCGTGTGAGAATCTTAAAATTTAATGGATGAGAGACAAGAGGGACCAAGACAGAGACAGAGATGCAGAGTAATAAATATAGTGGCATTTAATTTTGCCAACAACCCAACAACAAATGGGAAAAGAGATCATTAAATTTGTGAGATTATTATTATTATTGGAAACAAAGGGTGAGAATTTGAATTATCACAAAGAAGCAGAGAAGGGTCAGTGAGACAAGAAGATGTTTGAGTGTGGGTTTCAGGTTTTATATTTATGAGATCACAGGGTATGTATGTTGTTGCTGCCAAAGCCACATTTCAAATTCAAATAATAGCCTTTGCCTTTTCGAAAGAAAGAAAGAAAGTAACAGTAGTAATTGTGTGGTTGGTTGGTGAATGATTGTGCATGTATAATGTATGTTTTGCCAATTTTTTTTTTTTTTTTTTACTCATCACGATTTCAAGTATGAACTTAGGTGTTTTTAATTTGGTTTGTCATAGGTTTAGCTTTATGTGAAAGAAGAGTGATCAGTGATATATCAGGATTGTTGAATATGAAACAGCTCATCAATTTCTTCCACATTCAAAGGCAGAGATACCTGAAAGTGGAGTTAGTTAAGAAAAGAAAACTCTTTCGGCGCGTAAATTCGGCTCGCATCAAAGTATATACTATACTACATGATTCAGTGATTCACGCAGAATTTTGTTTCCCTAATTTTATTTTCTTAAATAAATTTTTAACAAAGTTAGAGGTTGAGTCCAGAATTGTGAGGTGGAGGGGACTAAAATTAATTGTTGAGGGGAGTTGGGTTAACAATAACATAGATACTCATTTGATATAATTGTGGTCCCACAAGAATTGGTTACTTTAGTGTTAGTGGTACAACAACGGCAGACATAGTGTTAATTACTTCCCTTCCATGCCCAGAAACTGGGACCTTCCCTCCGCGACCAATGCCCATAAATCTATGCACAACACCAATTCCTATTTTTATTTTCAAAATTCTTAAACACATAACTATTGCTCACACTTTATAACTCACAACGGAGTAGTATATTTTTCAAAATTAATCAATTTAAATTAGATAAAAATTACTACATTCTTTTGAATAAATAGGACTCAACATTGATCATTTGTATTATAAATTTAAAATAAAATTATCTATAAAATATACATAGAATCCGAAAAAATTTCATCCTGTAGATTAGAAGAATTTATTACTACGAAAACCAGGGAAATGACCTCAAGAGAGGATACGAAAACTCAGAGAGAATTGGTGATAAGAAGAGGAAAGAGAATCTCTGATTCCATACCCTTTGTGAATTTTGATACATAGACACTATTATTCCCTATAACCTATTTACAACCGCATCTACATCATTAAATTGTGATTCTTAATTAAATTTTTCTCTTTTTTTTAAAAAAAAATAATACATTAACTAAGTTGTAAATGAGTTGACCAAGAGTTGTACCTCAAATGGTCATGTACCAAGTCATAAGGCTTGAGTGCATGAGGTTCAAGGTTCGAACCTTGGCATAGGAGAATAGTTTAGTTTAGGGTGTGTAGTGGATGTGTGCAGTTTTATCATACTCGGGTCACTAATTGACTCAATCTAGGTACTGGATCGACTCGAGTTGACTCGGGTGTCACTGTTGACTCGGATATATATATATATATATATATATATATATATATATAAATTAAAAAATATATATAAAGAACCTTATATTTATACTTTAAATTTTACATGTTCAAATCAAACATAAACAAAATTCCCAAAATAAATATATTAACCAACAAATTAATTTCATTTCTATACTTGATAAGTCAAATTTAGAGAGTATAAAAAAGATATCATATTAAATTTGTAACTTTAAACAAAATTTACAGACCAAATTTCATATTATTGATTAAAAGCATATCAATATTTTGCAAAAATTGAATCACATATATGAAATATTTTTAAATAGTATATGAATATTATTATTGGTATTTATATTATAAATATAGAAAAATTTTAAATTTAAAAATTTCGTAATTATATAATATAATTATTGATTATTGAACTTGTTTCATTACTTAGTTTAATTTATGACCTAGTGGTATGCTGCTGCTCTATTAAACATAGGGTGTGGGGTTTGAATCCCACTTCTCCACTTTCTCATATTTGACTCGCCCAAACCTTCCAAAACCCGCCGATTGACCGGGTCGATTGCAGATCCGATCTGATTAATGGCCCGGCCCTGTGACCGGTTCACGGGTCAACTGGTCGAACCGACCGAATTGACCTAGGTTTAATAACACTGGATGTCGAGACAGTTCTCTTAAACCAAAATTAAATATTTAAACCGAGATAAAACTGATTATTCAAATTAAAGGTTTAAAATAACTACTTAATACTCTCCCAAAAAAAAACCTACTTAATAATCCTAAAGCTAAGCTACTCTAAAAGATAAGATTATATAACTAAGTTAAGAATAAGATAATATAACTAAACTAGTCTAATCAAATCCAAGTTATATACTCTCAGTCATGTAGCTCAATTTGTGAGTACATGAAGATATGCGTGTATTATGTGGGCACATAATTTGATCTCCAGTTATATTATTTTTCTATGAAAAAAAAAATCGAAGTTATATAACAGAATCCGTTACCAATCCAGTATAGGTTGTATCATGTTGGCTGGAATTTTTATTTTTTCAACAATACTTTCATTAAAAGAAGACATAAGCCCAAAGGCCCAATAGAGCTTCATTTTTTTTTAATTATTTTGAAAGAGCCATCCTAAACCCTAGGCCCATATATCCAACTTTTTTAAAAAATATACATAATAATTGTCCCGAAATTATGGGCTGGATTGAATGGAGTTATCAACAAGTCACAAAAGATAAAAAAGAAATCCAAAACGGAGAAAAGCTTTTTACGTATAGGATAGAACGAAACGTCGTCGTTTGAAAGAAGCTGCACACAGCGAAGCTTACTTGCAAAAGAGGTTATCCAAGACGTACGCAGAAAATACAAGTAGTGTTTCCGTGTTCCACTCAACAGAACAACAAACCACAAAACGAAACCCTTATTTCAATTCAATTCATTCATTCATTCATCTGTTATCTTCACGCCGACGCAGAGATATAGACACACGCTCTTTCGTTTGGCAAAGAGAAGCCCTCAATCCAATCATTGATCCTTTCGTCTTCGGTGTGTGAATTTTGTTTTGTATTCTTCGAGCTTGTACTCTCCCTCCCCCTCCTTATTTCCCCGTTTCCAAATTTGGGAATTTCAAACAATTTCTTATGTTTTGGTGGTCGAAATTTGCAGAGGCCAATTGCTCTTCCAGTTTCATCATGGCCAAAACCTCCTTCAAGATTCAACATCCTTTGGGTATTTCTATTTTCTAGAAGAAATCTCAATTTTCCCCAATTTCTTATGAACCAGTATTTGTTGACAATCTAAACAATTCGATCGGTCGAATTCAAAGTCCTTGCTTTTTATGTTCTAAAAAAAAGAATCATATTTTTTCACTCATCTAATTGAAATTTGGAATATGACAATGATTTTTATGTATATCTAAACGTATATACAACAAAGAACGTGGTTACTCTGTTCGCGTCGGTATTTTTTGATAATCTTCTAGAACCTCTTGTTCATTCTGCTCAACTGACAGCTTGTTATTTTTTACATCTCAGAAAGAAGGCAGGCTGAAGCTTCTCGCATTAGAGAGAAGTATCCTGATAGAATACCTGTAAGATTGCATTCAGTATAGATACATTGTATCCGTGTTTATTGTTTCTTAAAGCTCTTTTGTTCAAGTATGGAAATTGTGTGCAGGTGATAGTGGAGAGAGCTGAAAGAAGTGATATTCCAGACATTGATAAGAAGAAGTAAGTGATTCCCGTATGCTATTCTGTCCCTTTTGATTTGTTTTCACTTCACACCTGAGGATATTGTTTTACTGCCTGAAGGTTTCTTTTTTAGTCGTGTTGCTTTTTCTTAAGATTTAGTAAGGTTATAAACTTATAATTTTGTGTGGTTTTGAAGACTTCATGCAGAACTTATATAATAGGTTGTACATTCCATTAGTTGTTTAAGTTTATTTACATAGGCAGATAAGCTCCTGGAAAAGCTTATTGGTATAAGTTGTTTCAAGCTTATTTTAGTAAATTTAATAATTTAAAACCATAGCTGTATACAAACTCTCATTTCATTAGTGCATAACAAAACTGAATATCTAAATGCACCCGATGTCTAAGTTGATAGTGCATAGTAATGTTTGCATGTGGTAAAGGTAGTCAAGTATAAAATTAATCACCCGTATTCACTTGATTGTTTGATATGCTTGAAAAATTCTGGTACCGATGGTGATTAAGATAAAACTTTTTGGTATTATTGTGAACCTTTGAAATGTGATTGCTGTGAAGTTTTTGTACTTATCCTCACTTCATAACTTCATTTCGATAAGGTACTTGTAAAGGATTAATAAGTGGAGTGAGGCCATTGCAAATTCTATTTGTCCAGTTGGGTGGGTTTCATTAGGCCCAGTCTTAAATTGTTGGTCACAATGGAGTAGCATGATTTGGAGGACCAAACTTGGTTTTCTTTCCATATTCTAACAATCAATCATTCAATATATTAACTTGATCAATGTATCTTTTTTTTTTTTTTTAGCGGATTCTCAACTGGTTCTGTTTTACTTGTTGTGATGCTGTAGATACCTTGTCCCAGCTGATTTGACTGTTGGTCAGTTTGTTTATGTTGTGCGCAAAAGAATTAAGCTCAGTGCAGAGAAGGCTATTTTTGTTTTCATCAATAACACTCTACCTCCAACTGGTAAGTATCCAGTCATGCGGAATGTTGTTTTTATTCGGCTTTGGTTATGTACTAAATCCCCCTTTGTTGCAGCTGCATTGATGTCTGCTATTTATGAGGAAAATAAGGATCAAGATGGCTTTCTTTACATGACTTACAGTGGAGAGAACACCTTTGGATCCCATTAAGCATGACGCAAGTTAACCCCTGTAAATAGCTCCTTCAAGGTGTAAATTCTCAGCAGTCAATTGCCAGTAACATGGCCTGCTGAGTATTGTCATCCTGCACTTTGATTATGATATTAGTTACCTTTAAATCTTTAAATTATGAATTTCGATGGATGAATTTGGATTTCGTTACCACGCATTTGAATTCTCAGGTTCTGGTTTCATTAGCATCATCTACTAATACTTTATTATGCTAATATTCTGTTAAAAATTATTGAGGAGAATACTGATACAAAGATTTGGATCTGGCATTTGCACGACAAATACTTCTCACTAATTCCATAATGGGCTCATATGAACTATTTAAAAAATTATAGGATCAAAGTATTATACTGTGGCTTAACATGTCATGCTGTAACTGAAACTAAATGAACTCTCTTCGGCTGCACGGCCATCCAGCACAAGTGCTACAACATCTCAGCCATTAGATTTGTTACTTCTCAATGATATAGGAAGAGCAAAAAGTCTAATGGATGGTGTGATGTGTGCTAGAGAGGATTTACACCCGGTTTAACTTTGGTCAAGCTTCAAACTCTAATTGTGTTAGATTTTGCAAATTATTAAATTTGTTTTGAATGAAAATTATATGTTTGTATCATGATTGAATTTCATTGTTTTTACAAGACGACAACGAGCTATTAGCCATCATCTGCTTGCTATACAAAAAGACAGGATGAGCTATACTGCTATAGGCAAAGCCTGTTTCGGCCATCGCATCAATCGTGCAGCGTTAAGCAGAAGTGTGACAATCAATCCTACCTAACATAACAAGGGTTTTGATCCGGAAGAAACGGCTTGTGTTTACTCAATCAACGTTTTCTTTCTCAAATGAATCAAAACGCCTTAATACAAACTGGAAGCATTATTTTTATTTTTTCTTTGAAGCAACCACACAAAACTATTAGAGGATTAGGATTAGAGGATTAGGATTACACGTAGAGTTGTATAATGATCCCAAGTATTACTAGGATACCTTCTTTCTGTGGACTTGGTTTTTGATCCATTTGACACATGTTGGGGCTCTGCTTTTAATCTTGTGCACACCTATCACTGCAATTGCTTTGAGTTTGGCAAAACCACCGTTGGTACCCGAATTCTTGTTCTTTTGGGATCTAGTGTCATCATCTTCTATGGCACCCCACTGATCAGCCCAACTCAGTGCTTCGCTGGCCATGTTCCCTATTCCCTAATCCTGAGTACAATAAAATCAAGAATTACTGTTCATAAAAATCCTTTTGTTAATCTCAATCTTTTCATATTATGAGGAGACAGTGGCTCAACAAATCACTGTTGCATGACAAATCTAGTGATAATAAAGTTGTTACTCAAATAGGGAAGAAGTAATTGCCTTGAAAAATTATCAATCGGACATGTGCCCATGAATCATAATCATAATATACAGATTCTAGTAAGATCCATGAAAAGTAGGTACCTCGTATGATTTTTAGATGCAGATGGAGGAGTTAAACTCAGTTGGAGCAAGATATCCCTGACCTGTTGTTACATTTTCCTAATCTATCTTTATATGACATTTTGGAGTGAAGCAAAGTTTGTGTATGCGGCAGCATCTTTCTTAATTCAAGTCAAGCTTATAACATAGACATAGTAATACTATATAGGTGCTTCGGCCAGCCAGCAAGCTAAGCATAGTAAGTAAGGTAGGTGTTCCACTTGATGTTTTGAATCATGTCTTGGAAATATTGTAGCAGGCCATAAAAGGTATATCTGTCTTTCGATAACGTTGCCACCAGCTTAGTACACTTCAACCAATGCATGCATTTCCTTTTTCCTTCTCTCTCTTACTTAGTCTATTTTAAGGGTGGGTTTGTTGACTTTTTTTTTAATTATTCTGATAGTATTTATATATTCATATTTTAATTTTATTGGTTAAAAATATATTTTAAATTAAAAAAGTATTTAAAAATAAATTATAATAAATATTTTAGAATGATAATAGTTTCATCCTATTTTAATTGCATGCATCTAATTAATCATTGTATTATCACTCCTCACTTTTGGAGGCAGAATGACTAGGATGAGGTTACTTTCACACCGACTTCTTACTATTACTCTTTTTAAAATAGTTTTGATTTTGAATATATTTTCAATTGATAAAATTAAAATATTAGTATATGAATTTATTAAAATAATTAAGAATAAGTGATAATAGATAAATTAAATGATAATAGATTCATCCAATTAAGTTGGGGGCCGTTTGTTTTTGTAAAAAAAAAATTAAAAATTATTTACTTTCATACAATAGTCTTAACATTTATGCATTAATAATTTGAATCATTAATATTTATCTTTTATATGTTTCTCACTTCTCATTCAATTTAAACTTAAATCAAAGGAACTCTTGTTTGTTGTTAAATTAAATAGAGCCTTTTGCACTTTAAACTTTAAAGGTACAACATGCATTAGCATCTATTTAATATCTTTTGACTAGTAACTAGTAGCATCAGCTTCTTCTACATGACAATAAGACGAAACGATGTGAGAAATTTTCATAAAAACTCTTCATTTGATGAAAAAATATTTAGAGGGAAGTGAAAAACAAATTATAAGGGACTGAAATTTCTGTCTTCCTATTTTTTATCATCCTCTAATAATGAGGGGACTAAACTCATTATTAAGATTGATCACAAAAACAAATAAACTCTTTTTTATATAAACAAATCAAATAAACTCTTTATTAAGATTATTGGTTAATTTGGTATCTAATATTATAAAAAATGTATTTAATCCCAAAAATTAACAAGCCATTGTATTTGTCAAATTAGTCTCACACATGAACAACTAAATTGAACGATTATTAGCAAACCTTGAGAGTATATTTATTTTTGCATAATATGAAATCTCAAATTGACAAGTTGTGTCAATTTCCAGAAATAAATTAATATATTTATAATTGAAAGTATTAAATTCATCAGAAATATTATCAATTGTTGGATTTCAACTATTAAATTAGTGTTTTTGTTTGTTTAAATTAATTGGAATTGAAGATGTTGTTCGTCAAGGTGACAACCGGGAACTTGAAAAAAGAAAAAGGGAAAGCATAGTTCACAGAATGAGGAAAAGAGGAATAAAGATTACAGGAAATATCTATAGGTTAAATAAATGTAACGGTGGAGCCCGAATCAAATAAATATCACTAAGTACAATTCTTTCTAAACTACTGCTATTATTTTTCTTCAGTTGACTAAAAATGATAATATTTTTATTTTAGGGGTGTTGGTTTCAAAACTTTTTAAAAATGTTAAGTTGGACGAATATTTTTACGTTTGGTTTGGTTACAAGTAATAAAAAATATATTTACGGGTAAGTTATATTCCCCAAAAAAAGGTGGGTATCGACATTCTTATAACTTGAATGACAATATTTTTTTTTGATAAAGTCTCAAAATTATCCTCACAATTACTCTCCTAAAATTATCACCCTCCTTAATTTCAATTCACTCTACGGCTATTAGTTTCTAACTACAACTCTGTTGCTTTCCTGAATTATTTCCAATTAAGATTATTAGTTTATAATATTTTATTTAAATATATGTAATAAGATTTATAGGAATTTTCTTAGTTAATGTTATTTTATTGTGTGTATTAGTAGGACACTTGTAACTGGTTTGGTATTTTTATTATTGTTATTATCATCTTGGACATTAGCTATTTTATGACTTTGTATAAATGGGTTAAGAAATATTTTATGTCTTTTTATGTTTTAAATAAGTCACAACATGTAATTTGCAAAGCTATAATTTATTTTCTATTTTTTAAATAAAACTGTTCAGTACAATATAAAAAAAAATAAAGTGATTAAAATCATTTGATTTAATATTAAAAAAATGCGAATCATAATATTCATTCTTATGTGAACAGAAATAAAAAACAAGAGATATAAAGTTTAACGCCTAAGAAAGGGTTTTATAAAGCTTCCTGAATTTTGATTGATTTATTTATTCTGCTTTTACATGCGGAAGAAAAAAACTTAAATTTAGAAAATAATTAACACAAAGTTACTTTACCCATGATATATTGGCTAAAGCTAAACTAAGGAAAAGTTTTTAATAATAAATAGATGTTATTTATTTTTTAAACTAATTATATTATTAAGAATAGCTTTTATAAGAAATGAGATAACAAGGTTATTTTGATAATTATAATTTATACTCTCAGTAATATGTGTTATACAATAAACATACATTTTGAATATTCTTAGAAATTTCAAAAAATATTCTTAAGAACAAGAATTATCAACCAAACAATTTATGTTAAAATACTTGGAAATGATATTCTCATGAATATTATTACAATCCGTAAAACAAACGCCCCCATAAAATATTAGTAATTATAATTTATTTGGACACAAATATTAATTATATTTAACAAAGAAAATAATTTATAATTTTTAATAAAAATATTTTTATTTTCTTGTCAACTGAAAACGAATAAATCAACGCACTAACACTTGAGGCGCTATTTGGAGTCAAAATAAAGAGGAAAAAAAAAACGGTTTGTCTCATTTTTAGTGATTCTCGAAGGTTATGAGACACAACACAAACATGAAGCATTTGTTGCTACTGCATTCTCAGCGAAAAACAAGCCTTTCTGCTCTAACTGCTACTGAATGTATTGTGCTTCCACATACAAGTGTACCAGTAGCTTTTCTAGCAAAGCTTAAACAATATTTTTACGCAATTCCGTACATTTATATAATAAAAAATGTATAAATAAATAATAAATAATTCTATATCCTATTACAATTTTCTTTAACAAACAATCTTTTATAATAATTGAAGAAAAACATTTCTTATATTTTTAATACTGTTATGATCTAACTTGATAGGGATAGATCACGAATCCAATAGGACAGGTACTAGAAGAGGAAGATGGTTCTTACGCCACTAACCAAAGTCCATAGAGGTGAGGATAGTATCTACAAAGATTATAACGTTCAAGTCAGTATGTATATTAAGATTTGTACATAAATAATAAATATTATGTACTTTACATGTTCTATTAATATTAATATTTATAAGGGATTTATTAGGGTTGGTCATTGCGCCTTTTGAATCTGTTGGCCTGGGTTTAGCCCATATATGCAGAGACCAGGAATAGATGGGGGCATCTAGGTAATGATCCCAGATGGTCGTGAGATAATAGCTTCTAACTTGATTTGACATGCATTTTGGATTGAGATATCTGGATGTCGATCTATAACAAATACATTCATTATACTTTTTTTATTTAACATATTGTTTACAAAATATTAGAAAAATTAGTAAAAAGATTTTGTAAGCAAATGTAACAATGCTAATACGGATTAGTCATTTACATGGACTGAATTAATGATGAAAGCAATATTGATTTTGACAAAGTTGGTGTTGTACTCTTTTTGACCATTTTCCTCACCATTGACCTGCAGGTTTTTCTTGAACCTAATGTGTGCCCAAAGGTTAATGTAGGTGTCCTAGATATCCTTGTCCTGATAGCAATAATGAATGGATGAGGATAGGGATGTATGTTTAATATTATGTGAGTTAATAAGATATAATAATTTATCTTGATTTGATAATAGAAAAAAATAATATTATTAGGATTCATTTTGTGATCAAAATGATAGCTCATCATCACTAAAATATCATAATTTATTATGTTAATTTATTTTATCTTATTTTTTTAGTGTAAATAGTTATTTTAAGAAAAAAAATTAAATTAGAGGCTAACATAAGAATAAATATTTTTTAAAATTAACATTTAATAATAATAATAATAATAATAGTTATTATTATTATTATTATTATTCTTATTATTATTATTATTTATTTTGATATTTCATAAATTCACCAACCACTAAATGTGATAAGAATTTATTCGAACTTATTTAACTCAGATCCTATTACACTCTTATCTAATACTCTTATTTTATTTATTCTTATCCTATAAACCTTAAAAAAAAAAAAAACTTAAGCAATCTAACCGAACCGTTTTAAGCAAAGTCACATAAGCAGATCATAAATGGTCCCTTCGTGTCATAAATGGTCCAACGCATGTTTTTTTTTTTTTACTTTCACGTTTATAAACTCGTGATTCCTCATTTTAAAGCTTCAGAAGCTTGTTGCCAACGACAAACAAAACATACTATAATCAAATTCTGTTACGCAGTTTAATATTAGTTGAATGATTGAGTGATTAATAGTTTAAATTTTTTTAAAAGAATAGAAAAATATAATTAATGAAAGAATGAGATAAATGTATTTTTCAGTGATATAATTATGTTGGTGAGTACAAGGAGATATGTATGTGTAGGTATGAGATTCAATTCCGAATTGTACTACTTTCCTATAAAAAAAAAATAAATATATTTATCAGTATAAAATAGAATTAAAAAGAAACTTGATTGTATCTTAAAATTTTAAAATAGCAATTATTTTAAAACAATATTTAAAGTCTAAAAAGTAAAAAGATATGGAAGGGAATTACTTTTCAATTTTTAGATCCATATCCGCATTGATAATGATGAAAATGGAAAACAAAGTATTTAAATAAAGTTATTTGTTATATTAAAATATACAAATTATTTAATATTTACTTTCTTGATAAATTAATTTCTAAATATTTACTAAAAAATAATTTTTAATTTAATGTATTGGTTAATGTAAATAGAAAATATCATTAAAAATTTATTCATTAATATACGAAAAGAACAATTTATTTTTTGGTTCAATACAAAAAGAACAATTTAAAACCATTCTATAATAATTTTTTTGCTTATCAAGTTAAAAAGTATCAAATATTTTTATATTTTTCAGATATCGACATTTAATTTTCTATAGAATATTAAAGTTTATTACAAGGGAAATATAAAAATATAGGATAATATTAATTATATAAAAAAGGAAAAAATATTTAATGCTGACTTTTTTCAAATATCTAAAAATGATTAATGAGGTTTAATCATTTTGCATGAGAGGCACTATCGTGATTAAGTTGCGCTTTCAACTTTGTTGTTTAGCTAAAGTGTAAGACATACCTACTACATTTATCTTAATTATAGTAGTATTTTTGGTAAACATTCACAAAAAGATTAATTTTTCTTATGCAATAATATATTATTGTATCATTTAAAGTCTTGAGCTTAATTATAAGATCAATTTTTTAGATACTAATTGTAAGATTAATTTAAGTTTATGAAAATAGTCATTGTTTTTGAGTACTTTATTCGTTTTAAGTATATTTTTTGGACAAATAATATCTAATGCTATAAGAACATTATTTATTTAAGGAGTTAAATTTCGTAAAAAATATTAGAAAATATAGTATTTTTTTTTTAATTTTTGAAAAACAGAATAATATATACTTATTATTATTATTTTTAACTTTAATAACCTTAATTCATATATTCAATATTTGAGATGAGAAAATTAAATATTATTGAAATAGAAAAAAATATTTATTTAAATAACAAAGGTTGAAAATAAGGTAGGTTTCATTATTTTTTTTAGAAAAAGAATATTTACAACTTATAAATAAAAAAAAAAGAAATTAAAAAAGAAATATGTGAGAAATCGGTTTTAAAAAATGGACGATTTTGATCATTTTTATTTTAAAACTGAGTGATTATGGTCTCTGTTAAATTTTCTTTTAAATTAGCTATGATTATTAATCAATTCGGTGGTAGAAAAAATTAAAATATATTTCTAAAAACTATTAATTAGTAGGATTGTTCTTTTAATTATTTTTAGTAAACAATTTAAAACTTGTCCTCAATTTAGAAAAAAATTGTTACTAAGTTAATATTTTTTTATAAATTTATTATCCGTGATTGATTTTAGTTTCTTAGTCATTAATTTAAAAAAAAACTGTCACTAAATTGACTAAAACATACAGTTAATTTGAAAGGAAAAACTAATAGAAACACCAAAATTGTCTTTGTAAAACTTGAAAGACCTTTTTAAGAAAAAAAATTTAAAAACACAGACGGTAAAACAAAATTGGCGACACAAAAAAAAAAATTGGCAACGCCCACCGGAAACATGGCTACAATCAAGCAAAGAGGGTGACAATGGCAATAATAATTTGAATCTTAACCAAGAATTAGCATCGAAAGTTGAAACGAACATGAAATTCGAAACGATTATAAAAAATCTATATGATTAAGATAGATAAAAGCAAAACTGTGAGCTAAGAAATGCAGTTCTAAGTACCTTAATTCCCCAGTTCTCTTCTATGAAGTATGAACACCATTATCCCAAAGGCAAAGCCTCCAATCCAGTTCATTGATTTAACAAAGAAAAAAAAAATAACTGCAATATCTACACAGTTGATGATATTTTTGGCTCAATGATTCATGTCTCTGTTATCTTGCCTCTTTCACTTGGATTTTCTCAGAGACTTGGACTTGTTGATTTTTCGTGACTTATCATCATCTCCTTTATTGGTCCACGTATATCCCGCAGGGATAGCAAATGGGTCTGAATCCAATGCTCCTGATGATCCTCGATCTTGCTGCTTCATCCTCCGTGACTGTGATTGGCTACTGTTTCGTCTCAGCCATGAAAATTGGCTTTCTGGTTTTTGCTGATCATCATCTGCACCCTGCAGTTGCCTTGGACTCGAGAACGGTGTGAAGAATTGCTCCGCTGGTTGCAACTCCACGAACTTTGTGAATGTAACCACCACCCTCACCGTAGGGACCACCGGGATTGCCACCTGCCCCACCACAACATAACATCAAAAACACAATTTCCTTCACCGTCTGGTTACAAATCAAATCATTCATGAATTTTCTTAATCAATCAAATCAAATCCATTATTTGGACCCGTCATTATTCATTAATCTTAATTTTAGTTTTATTTTGTTCTGTTTTTGGGACAGAACAGAACAAAAGCAGCAATGACCAACCACCCCAGATGGCTGTGAGGCTTACCTTGACCGGAAATGTCCCCGGCGGGAACTTGGTGGTGAGCAACTCTCGGAGCCTCCTTACTGCTTTCACCTTGTTGGCCAGAATGTCCAGCAGCGGCAAGAGCTCCTCTGTTTTCAACGGGAACTGCTCCGTCAGCCACACCGAAGGTCGCAAACTTCTCAAATACTCCTTCTCCTTCGTCGGCGGCGGCGGCCCTACTCTAGCCGAAGCCGAAGATCTTCTAGGCGGTGGGGCCGCAGAGGAAGGCAGGTCTACGCTTTTTCTTCCCAATGGGACCCACTCCCTCTCTTCTCGAACGAAGCTACTGTGTCTTCTCTTGTCGCTACTCATCGGCATTCCAAAACTCGGATTCTCCGCCACGAGAAATCCCTCTTCGTCTTCGTCTAGCTCTAACGGTAGAACTTGTTCGCTCCCTGCCACATCAGCTTCCCCGACGGCAACTTTCCGTGACCGGAAACTGAAAGTAATGTTGTGCACTTCGTACACTCTAGCCTTCCACTCTCCCACGCTTTCCGTTTTCTCTTGCCTTCTCCAATTCGTTCTTCCCACGAGCTCTGCATTCGTCACATCCATTCCCGGCCGGTACACGCTGGTCTGCGAGCAGAACCCCCTCGCATCGGTATCTGTCATCGGAGCTCCGGCGTTCTCGAAGGCGTCGAAGATTTTCCGATCGTCGCGGTTGAGCACAAGCAGCGAACCGCAAGGGATGTCTTGCGCGGGGTCACCATCGCCGAGGAAGAGGAAACTCTGGATGGCGCGTTGGATCTTCAAACCATCGAAGCCGGCGAGGGAGGTGTCGGCTCGGAGGTTGCCGTCGCGCTTCCAGATTTTGTAAGTATCGGAGGGAGCGATCTTCCCTATAAAGGGAATTACAGAGCTCTCAAAGTGGAAGGAGATCTCCATGTAGAAGTCCCGCATGCGTCGAAGGACGGCAACGAGGCGGGGGAGACGGCGGCGCCATTTAGCCCAGGCGTTGCGGTGGTGGAGGCGGACGAGAAGGAGAGCTATATCGGAAGAGCGGCGGCAGAGGGCTTCCTGGAGAGGGTTCCAGCCGGCGGCATTGTGAAGAGAGACATCAGCACCGGCGGAGGCGAGTGCCCTAGCGGAAGAGAGGTCGTTGAGACGAACAGCTAGATGAAGCGGCGTCTCCCTGAAGGGAACATCACGGCGGTCAAGTACAGCGGCGATTTGATCGGCGAGTTTCTCCTGAGCAAGCGAGTCAGACTCGGTATGAATGAGTTCTGGGTCGGGAAATCGAGGAAGAGAAGCGATGATTCTAGAAAGAGCGGTGTGGTCACCGGTGACGACGGCGTAGTGAACAGGACTGTGGGTGTATTGATCTACCTTTATCGTCGGAGGAGTGTTCGATTTTGCCATCTCATCTACTCTTCTTTTTTTTTTTTCTCTGATTCAAAAAATCGCATAAAACGATTCAAACAGAGAGCCAGTGCTTTTAGAATCCTCCTCACTCTCAAATCTCATTATTTTCGTTTCCTTTATCTGTTTTTATTCCATATGCTAACTCCCCACTGCTAAAACGTTAAAAGCATGGTTGCCATAAGCGCTGTTACTAATACGTTTCCAGTCTCTGTTTGTTACTGCTTTTTCTAATTATGATTAAATTAATTATAAAAAATTTCGATTAAATAATTTTGTAGTTCTTATAAAATTTATATTTTTTTGTTTTAATCTTTATAAAATAATTTTTATTTTAATTTAACTTAATTTAAAATTTTTATTTTTAATTCATATAAATTATTTTATTTTATTTTCATCTAACTTAATTAAATTTGTATTTTTAATTTAAGATGTTGAGTTTTTTTATTATATTTTTTACGAACCAAAATAAAAAATTAAAATTCAAAGAATAAAATAAATATAAATAATTAAAAAAAATAAATAGAAATAAAGTTACAATGAAAAAAAATAGTAATTATAGGAATTAAAAACTTTATTTACAATGAAAAAAATTGTACAAACTAAAAATAAATTTTTTTGAATTAAGTTAGACTGCAGTGGAAAAATATTAATTTTGTAATGATTAAAAATTTATTTTAACAAAAAAAAAAACTTTTGATTCTCTATGTTGTAAAAAATTTTAATTCGGTCTTTGATTATTGATTTTTTATATTGTATTTTTTTATTTATTTTCATCCCTTATGTTTATGTTTATTATCTTTTGTCTCTTGTGGTATATTTTTTGAACCATTTTTGTTGCACATGTATTTTTTTTTTATCAATTTAGTTTTATATATTATATTTTTAGACAAATATTGAGAGGCAAAACACGTCACTCAATTAGACAAAAATTAACGAAAAGGACTAAGTTGGCCGAACAAATACAATGTAAATAACCAAATTGAATCAAAATAAGTATAAAGGACAAAATTAAAATTTTATCACAATATAAGAGATTAAAAGTGTTAATATGTCAAAAAATAATTATATAACAACACTAAGTAGATTTTTTTTACCAAAAATAATGTAATACGGGCCTGGGCCTGTGCTTAAGAAATTTAGATCATTTTGTCAAAAGCAAAATAAGAGAAGAAAAAATGTGAGGAATTTTTATTTATTTTTTAAAAGAAATTACATAATTATCTATGTTTTTTCTTATTTTGATTTCACTCTACTAAACAATAGCTTAGTGTGTGTTTGATTTAGCGTTGGTAGAATTGGTTTTGGATCAACGTAATTTTATAGAATTGATTTTGTGTAAAATTGATTTTAAAGTAACGTGATTTATGTTTGGGGATTTTTTTCTCAAAATCAAGTTTAGAGTAAAAATATAGTGTAAATTTTTCAACTCAACGTGAAAGCAAGTCTAACCTTGCTTCAGCTAAAATCAATTTTGGCAACCCAAAATCAATTTTAACTTTTTCTCAACGCAAAAACAAACGGTTGATTTATCAATCAAAATCGATTTTAACTCTGCAAAATCAATTCTGCTCCAACTCAACAGTTTTCTCATCAAATGTAACTTGATGATCATACAAGTCAACATTAATATGAAAGCATCAAAACATTTTGACCAATAACAAAATAATGATAATCAAAACCTTTGCCAGCTATAATCTGGCTTGGCTAAAAGGTGTGACCGAGACAATTGAATTTAAAAAGTATGAGGAGATGCAAGCTATATGAGCTGTGTATTTTAATTGTTACAAGCTGTGTATTAGTGTGATTGGTAAATAACAATACTGTTGTAATTAACATTCGATGAAAATGACATTGGAAATTAGGATTAGGAATAAACAACCAAGATTTCGCTCTAATGACCTGTTTTAAGCACACAACACATAAACCATCTGACAAATGGCTTGCTTCTTTCCAATTTTGGATTAATTATTATTGTAGTCCGAGGATTAATAATTATAGTTAGGAGTTTAGGAGTATCTATTCTTTTGTTTTTGGTTTCCTGATAGTATCTGTTTGGATTTGGATGTGTCGCTACTCGCCTGTAACATGTTAAAAAATCTAGGATCGTGCTTTTTATCCTGCAACAATACATTCCAACATGAGCCTGTCCGATTGTACTATATATGTGCATTAATTTTACATTAGAACTTCTGTTAATCTATAAAAAAATGATTAGTTAACTCTCACGCATGAGTTACTCGAGGGGTGTGAAAATGACAAGTCTCACCCAACAATCCTTTTTCTGGAGTTAACTTCTAGAATAAATTAGATTCAAATTCAAGATAAACGAATCCAATTCTTGTATTGGAAATGAGATTGTGCAGGATTAATTTCATAGTCTATGAACCATTAAAATTAGGATTTTTTTAATCTGTATACATAGTAAAAAATTTAAAATAGAAAAAAAATAAATAATAAATATATATTAAACATAACACTTAATTAATTTTTATCTTTTTCTATGAATTTTTTTTGAAATGTTTAACCTATGTAATGTTGCACTGCACAGATTAAAAAAATCGTTAAAATTATAGTTTGTTTTAGATTAGAATTGCATTTGACCAAAAAATTATATTTGACAATCTTACGTCAAAATTAATTATGAATATAAAATTTAGATCTTTTGATAAATAATTTTTTGTTGTTCATAGTTCATCATAATCAATTACTGACCATATTTACACTTAAGGATAACAACGGGGCAGCGGCCAATAGTACCCCCTACAACCCATCCCTGCGAGTTCGTTATTAAAAATAATATACCTAAATTAATATTTTTAATATAAAATTTATATGATTAATTATATTAACTATTAGAATAAAATTAAAATAAATGTTCAAATAATATAATTGTCATTTAATATTTACGATTTTTTTCTTAATTTAAAAATTAAAATTAAGTGATAAGATATTATGTTTTTAAAGAAATTTCATATTAAATAAAATTATAACACAGTTTCTTATATTAAATATTTCGAGTTAACTATCAATTTGGTCCTCCAAAGATTATCACGTCACCAATTTAATCCTCAAAAAATTTTGTCACCAAATTAGTCATCTAAAGATCATTTTTATTATCAATTTGGTCTACCAAAGAATTTTGTCACTAAATTAGTCCTCAAAAAATGTGTAAGTATACCAAATTAGTCCTTCAAAGATTTAAATATATCAAATTGGTCCATGACGAAAGACTAATTTAAGGACTAATTTGGTAGACTTTTAAATATTTAGATGACTAATTTGGTGACAAAGTTCTTTAGGAGATCAAATTGGTGACAAGGTAATGTTTAGAGGATTAATTTGGTGACAAAATTCCTTAGAGGACCAAATTAGTGACATGATAATTTTTGGAGGACCAAATTAATAGTTAACTCAAATATTTAATATCATCTTTAGAAATAAAAGAAAAATATATAAAATATAAATTTATTTTTTATTTTTTTACTTTTTAGCGGGTAGCGGGTACCCACAAGTATATGTGGGATTAATGGTGGGTAGATATGTATTACATGCGGGAGTAGGATTTTTTGCCATCTCTATTTACACTATAAAACCTAAGTTTGATAACAGTATCCGAACATAATTTTGTCTTATAATTTATTATTTGATTTTACTTTTGCAAACGTAAATCAATATTTTGTTTAAAATCAATTAACACAATTAATTCTCCTCAAAATTAATTCTACGACCATAGATCCAAACGAGCACAGTGCTAAAAATGAAGTTAAAATTGTAATTTCCATATAGTTAAAATGTACGTTTAAATAAATTTTTAAAACCAATTGAATGAATTTAAATTTCTTGATATATTGTTCAATATAAAAGTTTGTTCTAGACTTGTAGTATACTCAATTAAAAAATTGAAAAAAAAAATTTATAGATTCAATCTTTAGCATCAAACGAGCCGTGGACTTTAAATTTTACATTCTATTGACAGAGTAAAAGAAATTTTTGAAAAAGTATGTTCTTAAAAAATGAAAATAAAATTATTAATTTTGCTTTCTTTTAACTTAATAGTTTTAATGGTTAGACTTAGACAGCTAAATTACTCTGAGATTTAGCTTTACTTGACAAATATTGATCTAAAATATGAAAATTATTGTTATATTTTTTATGTTAAAATTGATTATGTTTATCTTATACAAATATGAAACTAAACACATTGTCCTAGCATCGATCGAAATAGAGAAAATAAAGCATGGAATGTTATGATTGAGCTCCTAGCTAGAATTTTTGCTGAGGTAAAGACGGCGTTGCAGGAATGAAGAAACAAATTAAGAAGGTTAATTTCACTATTGATTACCGAAAATGAATAAAAGCGAGTCAGAAATAAAGAACTAATAGTACTAATTAATTCAAAAGCAGGAAAAAGGAAAAAAGAAAAGAAAACTGTGTTCAGAAAAACAGAGCAGAGAACACGCTTTAAATACTGTACAAAAGTTGAATGAATATGATTTCACCGTTGGTTTGGTTAAATTACATGGAGATTTGGTCTAAAGTTGAGATTGAAAGCCACAAAGCAGAGAACAAACCAAAGAGTGCATTTTATCTTATTTATTTATTTGTTATTTTGTTTAATTTTTTTAATTTATAGCATATTGTTGGGTGGGAAAATTGGGACCCAAGTGATCCGTTTGTTCCCATTTAACCAACAAAAACGCCATTTCTAGTTCACTTTCCTCTCCAGGTCCTGCTTCTGCCTCCATTTTTTTGGCCTTACAGCAACAATAACCGTGATATATACGGGCATCAGTTGCTTATCTTATTTTTTTCTAGGTACTACTGAGACACATGTGCCAAGAACTTGTAGCTCAAACGGCACAAAGAAGAGGGATAAGATAGAGCTATTGAAGCTCAAGGTGTTGGATTCGGGAGCTAAACTTGAGCTAATTACATTAAGACTAATTTGATTTATGAACTAACTCGATAAATAAATAAATAATTAAGTATATATGCAACTTTAAATAGGTTCTACTTCAATTTTGATAATCATAAATGTCAATTATTTTAAATTTTACTTTACAAAATTCATACTTTAGTTTCAATTTATAAAAAATAAAATTTTGATTGATTATTTTATTTTAGTTTTATTTTTGTTTTCCATCATAGAAGAAAGTAAATTAAATAACAGTTTTAAAAAGTTGAGAATTTTACCTCATGAACTGAACAAACAAAGTAAACTTTAAATAAGTCAAACTTGAGCAAAAAAAAATTAATTCATAAAAACTCGACTTGAGTTCGATTCAACTAAATTTTAATTGAGATGCGTTGTAGTAAGTTTGATTCAAATCGACTCATTTCTAATCCTACTCACAAATCTTATTAAATAAATCTCACATCAAACTATATTTTTCTTGAAAACAATTGCTTGTATGAGTAATATTGTATTTGAATATCCATTTCGGCTCATTATCTACGATACGATCTTCAATTCTAATGCAGAGAAACGTAGAAACAATATGTTGTGGATTAGCATCCAGGGCCATATCTGAGGGATGTTTATCCCATGCCAGCAGGCATGACATATGGGGCAAGAAGTCCTTCTTGTGAATAGGAGACCACCCTATAGTGGATTCAGGAGAGTTAATCAAAGATAAATATTTTAATTCAGTGTCTGCGTGCATCAGGCGAAGTATACCTATGGATTTGGGCCTGAAGCCTAAATCCAATAGCATGCATAAACCTTAAACTTATAAGCTGTGCTATGAATATATGGAATCACCATAATTTAAGTAAGTATCTCATTTTTTTTTTATTTTTCCTCCAACTAAAATTTTCCCGCATTTGAGTCATTGGTGATGAATTATCTTTTATGGTGTGCTCAAAACTCTAAAGTTTGAACACATCACAATATTTTGTGACTTTCATTGAGCTCGTTCAAGTTGACAATGAATAATGGTTCACAAACATACACTAATTGGTTTTTATAAGAAATTTCACCCTATGTTTTATATCACAGAACTTGTTTATCCTATAAAAATCAAGGAAGAACATTATAGGAAATGTTGTGCATATTTAGTTATATTTTTAAATAATGTAAAAATACTTATATTCATAATAACACGAGTTTTTATAGTCTGTATTAAGTCTTCTTTTCGAATAGTAACTTTAGTTATGACTGCGATCTTGATATATAAAAAATCCTATAATAATTTTTTATTTAAAAGTATTTTTACTTATAAACGTAAACAAATAGATTATAGAAATAATAGTTTCATGATTCAAACTTTGCATAACAAATGAAATTAATTTAATTACGCTTTAATTTCAATCATTTACTCTTGAGTTACCCCACGCCAAAAGGGCTGCCTCCATCTGCAAATTACCGAATGAGACTATAGAAAAGCCTAATGGGGATTGGGACCCAGTGATTCGAATCATACAATTCCGACTCAAAACACTTCAAGTCTCATTAATAATAAAACAGAGAGAAAAAAAAAACACTTCAAGTCTCTTTCAGATTTTACATTGTTTCAATCTTGGTGCATTTTTTTTTTCTTTCATTTTTTTTTTGTCAAAAGAAAAACTTGTGAAATTCATATTTTGCGGTGGGTGAATCGGCTATACAAGAGATGCATTTTTTTATGGTAAATCGGAAAATATAAAAGATGCCTTTACGACATACATTGTTCATACCACACTCATTTTTGACCTCATCACACTCTGTCTCAATTCTAAAATCAGTTTCAAAATGAATTCTAAAATCTATATGAACAAATTATAATTTTTAATTATTAGATTTTAAAACTCTAGTGTATAATAGGATCATAAAACAGTATGGTGTAAGTTAGTAGTGACTCCATACATTAATCGAAAAGTGCATCTGTCGTATCCAATTGGTGCCTAAGAAAACTGTTGTGTTTATATGAAACCAGCTTTAACAGCTTTCTTTATTTTAAAGAAAAAAAACATATTCTTTTATTTTGTCTTGGGGCAATGGAGAGAGGGAAAGACAAATTAAAAAAAAGCATAGGAATCAATGTCCTACATCCTTAGCTTTACTTGTATGTACGAGATCTATGACTTTCTACTAAAATAAAACTTGTTTGAATGCTTTTTCTCATAGGGGCGTCCGTTATCAATAGTGATGAAGGACATGGTAATTAAGATATGATAAATGATATTTGTTGTATTAAGGACACTATTTAAATAGCCAAATATAATAAAAAGATATTAGAATATATAATTTTTATATTTTCGAGAGATGAAATAATATTCACTTATGATTATTTTTCTATTTCTAATATCCTAAGGAGACTATATATCAAGACCCTTGAGATAAAATCTACGGCTAAGAAAATAAATGTTGTAGGGGAAGTTTGGCATTTCCAACTTCCCTAATCCCTGCTTTTTAGGTACTCTAGGAACCTTCTTTTCGCTCTAATTCCTTTTCTCTCTCTGTTTTTTTTACTACTTGCTTAGTAAAACCCTCAAAGACAAAGCAAATAAATAAGGAGTAATATATGAATTTGGATTCTTTCCGACAAGATTCATTTAAAATGGGTGAAAGGGATTAGCATCATCTCTATTGAGAGTGATATTATCTTTTTTAATATATAAATTTATGATTCTTATATATAAAGGGACGATGAGATTTTCAAAATTAGGTGGTCTCAATCCCTCCCACCTCTAAAGGGTGAAGAGATTGACACTATTTCATTTGAAAACGACATCACCTTTTTTCGGACAGTAACATCCAAAATTCATAAAATAGTAAAAATGAAAAGCAAATCACCCTAGTTTTTTTCGGACAACAGCATTCCAAAACACATTTTCGGATGCTTCTGTCCAAAAATGGAGGATGTCATTCTCAAGTGAAGTGGTGTCAATCTCTTCACCCTCATCGAACACCCCTCCAACCCAATTTAGTCCATTCATTATATTCTTTTTCTTTTATCATACATGTAAAAAAAAAAATCAATAATAAAAAATGTACTTTCCAATTAATCTATATCTCCTACAAAAGTTGTACACGGTTTCCAAAAAAAAACTTGTACACTGTATTTTTATTATGGCCAGTCCTAACATGAAAAAAAAAAAGAGAAAATGTTTGTTTAAATTTTTGCTAGAACTAAAAGATAATTGTTAGGAAGTTAATTTTTTTTTTTAACTTTCCCTGAATGTGCATTACAATCTAGAATCGTTGTGACTAGAATCAATTCAAAAATTAGTATTTAATATATTTTTCTATCAGTTGAATTCTTTTTCCAAAAGGAGCATTTATAATTTATCTAATGTGGTTTTTTAATTTTGGCTCAAATATGTTTTTGCTGGTCGTAAAATAGGGTTAATATGGTTTTGATCCCTGTAATTTTTTTATTTATTTTTTGCTATTGATCTAAACATTTGTGGAAAATGATTAGTTTTAGTCCTTAAAACACATTGATCAATTTTAAGCCAAACAAGCCTTAGTTTAATTAGTTGCTGGTGTCCGTTTGGTCAGTTAACTTCTCACGTAACTAATGTTCTGTCACGCCAGTCTGCCGCATCTGCGAGTTTGTCCCTCCATTATCTTTAAAAATTATTTTTAATGTTGATGTAACAATTTGTTGGGACAAAAATGTCAATTAACAGCTATACAATTGACGTTTCTACCATACCAGTCCGTCACATTTGAAATTTCTAGACCCTCTATTAACATTAAAAACTATTTATAATGCTGATGTGATAGCTTGACAGGCTAAAAACGATAGTTTCATAAGGCATGTTTGGGCTAAAGTTCATTAATTGAGTGTAAGGACTAAAACCAATCAATTTCCCCAAATATTTGGACCAATCGCAAAAATAAAATAAAATTATAGGGACCAAAATTAAATTGGCCTTATTTTACGAGGAACAAAAACATATTTAAACCTTAAAATTTTGTTTGTTCAGTTGAGGATTTTTTATTTGTCTTTGTTTTTACCCAACAAATTACAATAAGTTAGATTGGTCGGTATTTGATGGATTTAAAATTTGATGTCTTTAAATATGTTTTCATTCATGTTTCATACACGAATAGAATATCGTCTTGCCATTAGAAACATTCTATTTGAAAATAAAATATTAAAACTGAGTGAAATATTTTTAATAACGTAACGACGTTTTATTAGTAAGACATAATTTAGAGACTTCATATTTTAATCTTAATCTGTATTCAGTAAGCACAAACACTCCTCCAGCGACACAATTAAATTTGGGTGTCAATAAGCAGTTTAAGCACGCATATCTTTTAGTTAGGATGTCACTCATTTTTTTTCTTTTTGAAAACTCACCTGAAAGAAAAAGAAAACAAATTTGGATGAATTTTTCTGAAAAATATATTTCCAAATGAGTTTTTTGGAAGAGATAGTAACAAAATTATTGCATGGGGTGGCGTGGATATTAACTACCTTTTTTTAAACAAGTAACTTAATTTTGAAAAGTGGGAATGGTAGAAAAACCTGTATCTTAATGAACAAGAAGCTCAACAGAAATAGTATGTTAAACCATCGGGTGTTGGTATTCACCCCATCCTATTTGGAAATGACATCACCCATTTTAGATAATAGTGTCTGAAATTTTTAAAACTGTGAAAATAAAAAGTAAATTACCTTTATTTTTCTGAACAACAGTATCCGAAAACGTATTTCCAGACACTACTATATGAAAATAGATAGTGTGTTTTTTAAGTGTTGTGATACAAATCCCTGCGCCATAAACTTGCTTGGACCTTTAAGATAGTAGTAAGCCCACTAAATTGGTCTTTTGTTGACACTATGGCTAAAGGCATGCATGTATATAAATGCCCGAAAAAAAATATTAATGCACAAAAAAAAACAAGGAAAAAGAGAGAGACTTGGCATGGTTTACCAAAGAAATTATGCATATCAAGGTACAATTAGAGTTTTTATAATTGACTACTGTCTTTTATAATCGAAAAACAAAAGAGTTTATGAACCAGAACTTTTTTCTGAGTGGGGTTAGCTATTAGGAATGAAACTGCATCTATGTACACAAAAAAATGTAATTTTTAAAGATTTTAAAAATATTAAATGCGTGTCTGTTCATTTTTTTTCCATGTAGTTGATTATCAAGTTTTAATATTTTTCAATGGTCTAAGCATATGAGCATGGGATATTTCTTCAATTAGTTTAATCTATATGTAAGGTATCTTTGTACAAAAAAGAGTAAAGAGAGTAGCATCCACTTTAAATTTAGTTAGTATCTTTGTATTAGCAAATTTGTGAAGTATTAAGTAATATTATCTCTATTCCATATTACGTGTGTTTGACACAATTAGTTTATAGTTTATTTAGGAGTTTATAATTTATAGTTTATGAATAAGTAGAAGTGTTTAGTAACAACTAACTTATAGCTTATATAAGCTAGCTTATGAAAAAAGCTACTTCAAGTAGCTTTCAATAATTCTTTCCTATTTTACCCTCTAGTCATTTATTACATATTTACTCTATCAAATAATTTATTACATGTAATTATTACTTGTGTTTTTAAGTCATTTAACAAATATAAACTACCTGATAAGCTAATTTTACCAAACACCTCCACTCAATTATAAGCTACAAGCTATAAGTCATAAGCTATAAGCTATAAGCTAGTTTAATCAAATACAACATATATGTTGTTCAAAGGTTTTACATATAATTTAAGAAAGGTAATTAATTTTATTGTTTTTAAAGAAATATTTGTTTAACTTCTTTTTTAATTAGTGAGGAGCTATAAGTAAATTCTTATGATACCCTTTGTCATTTTTTTTAATTAGTGAGTCATATCTGTTATGATATTTATTAAAAACTCAACTATTTAAAGAGTATATTTAATTAAAAGATAATTAATATATTATTAAAATTGTAAAATAACAAATAAAATAAGACAAATTTTTTTCTCTAAAATAACACGTTATATGATACGGAGGAAGCGCAAGTAATTATCCAATTCAATAATCAGTATTCAATATAATACACATTTATGGTCCATTCCACATTTAGATATTATTCATTTAATCTTACTAATTAATATGACAACAATATAATCTTCTTTTACTGTGCAGCAAGAGTATTTTACAGCTGAAAGTCACAAACTTATACCTTTTCAAAGCATAGAGATTGATTTTTTTTCTAATAAAGCATTTTTTATATAAACATATAATCAATATATATATATATATGGTGGGTTTTAAGGTGCACAATTTTTACAATGGTGCACCATACACCATTTTATTAAGTGTAATAGAGTCTAATGTTCATGTTTAATATAGTCCATCCGATGTATAACTAGAATATAAACGGTTAAGATTAGACCTGATATGTTAATTTTATATTTGTAAATTAAGACTCGTAAGTTAACATTTGATATTTCTGGTCACACTTCTCTGCCAAAAACGCATTAGCTCATCTGATCTGAAAAACAAAATGAAAAAAAAAAGATGAAGATCTGATATGAAAAATAATATAATCCTATAAAAACAAAAATCACATCTAAAAAGGGAAAAAATATGAAAATGAAAATCCATATCTAAAGAACAAACACTCAACCAAAAGAGTTTAAATTTGAGCGATATGGACTACGATTCATATTTGGAAAGGGGAAAATCTGAAAATGAAAATCCAGATCTAAAGAACAAACACTCAATCAAAGCTAAGATCTGAAAACAAAATCAGTTTTGAAATATTAGATCCAAAAAGTGAAGAACAAAGATAAAGAAGATGAAGCAATAACAAAGAAGATGAGAAGAACCCGCGTGCCTCCGCCACAAGACACACTGTGGGACCTCTTCAACCACGACCTAGAAGACGAGAAGAAGAACCTGAAGCCTCCGAATTGAAAGTTCAAGGTCCATTGGGGAAGAAACTGTGGCTTTCCTGTCTCAGATCTTAGTGTTACTTGTGAGATGCCAGAAACAATTTTGACCTTGGGCTTCTTGAATCTTGGAATCGGTCTCCGTGCTTGAAATCTTGTTTGGATTCATTTACGTAGCCGTTCGATTTGGCGATTTGAGAAAATATCTGATATGCATGTTTTTCTCTCAGATAATCAAAGACGGTGAAGCAATCAATTTGAGGGAACAATACAATCGGACCTGGGCAACGATCTTGCGATGTGAGCGAGCACGATGGTTGTCATTCATGGAGGTTTCGTCGCAATGGCAGACAAAGGCAGCTCCATGGCTGAATCACACTGTTCATGGAGACTAAATTGCACTGTTCACAAAGACTGAATCGCACTGTTCATAGAGACTGAATCACATTATTCATGGAGTATGAAGGTGCAGTAGATCAACGCAATGTGAGACATTGAGGGTAGCAATGGTTTAGAGAAAGGAGATGAAGTTTAGCGCACAAAATTTGAAGAATAGATTAAGAGTGATTAGTGAAAGTTTCAAAATAAAAAATATGAGAGAATCAGAGGCCAAAAACGCAAATAATAAAAATACGTAAAACTTTACTCTTTTCTTATCATGTGCCATATCACACTAGATCACATTTTTTTAAATGGTCTATGATACACCATTGACAAAATGGTGCACCTTAAAATCCACCATATATATATATAATTTATTGTCAATATGTTTAAAAAATTCAATCATTTATTATTTGTAAAAGACTTCACTGGTTTGACAATAATATAATGAATGAGGCCATTTTTACTCTATTTTGTCTATTGTCACATTTGGTTAGTTATTTTAATAATATTTATAAATTAACAATTTGATTTTATTGACTGAAAAAAAAAGTTTCAATTTAAAATTATTTAAAGAATAGTAACAATAACCTCACTCTAATATAATTTAAAAAATCTATACATGAATAACATTAAATTTTAGCATAATTAATTTATTAATATATAAATTTTTCTTTTATATCATTATATACATTCTATATTAAATTAAATTATAAGAATATTTAAACCTTTATGCTCCTCTTTCCTATTTTAACATCCCTGAAATGTACTATATACTGATATACATATGAATTCTATTAGTGCAATCTTATTTTATTTTATATACATAAATATAAATGCATTAGAGAGAGCTAGTTGTATGGTTGGTTAAATACATACAATCTAAGCCATTATGACATTAACAAAGTCTGACATATAGTTGATAGAAAATTGAGTTATTTAAATATGAAATTCAAATTCTAGTTATACTTATAAAAAAGTTTTGTTATATCTATTTCGATGATTTGTTAATGTTTAACTGTTGAGTATATAATTATGAATGACTTGCGATGAGGGGGTTAATTAGATAGTAATAAACATAAGGTTATAGGTTAAAACTAAGTTGTTTGTTTGATGCATGAGTTGTGTTGGGTCGTTGTGAGTAACTGGTGCTTCTGTTGAATTCAGTTGAGGATACAAACAAATTCATTCAGTTACTACATTTATTATTTTTATGAATATTTGGTTTATAGTTTGTATGGGGTCAAACTAGTAACGCCTTAGCCTTTATTATACATCTATTAATATAATCAGATTTGTCTCCACCGTACCAGAGACTCAACTGAAATCGATCCATCTCTAGTTTCATCAGAATTGAAGATAGATGGCTGCTGCATCTTTGAATTGGATGGCTCTTTCTGTGAGGGGTTGTTCCAAAGCAACTCCTCCTCAGTTTCAACGTGTTGATTCTATGGTGAGTTTGAATTTGAGAAATGATGTTCCAAAATGTCAAAACTGGGAGGAATGTTGCTGCTGTTTGAGAGTTGAAGATCATGATGATGATGAGAAGCCTCATGTGATTGGGGATGCTCAAAAGGTCCAGCACCAGCAAATCCAGTCCAACCAGATTATCAACCATTTTCACACTCTTCCTAGTAAGTTATAAGATAAAATATAATTAAGTTTTGTCTTTTATGTTTTATAAAATTTTTACTCTAGTTTTTTATCTTTATTTATTTTTTCTCAATTTAATTCTTTATTTATGTTTTTTTTTTCTTCTAAGTTAGTCCTTTCACAAAACTCCGTCAAATCCTTGACTAAAATGTCTAAAACCTTAGGGTTTCTTTTATTTTTCTTCTTCTCCATCTTCTATCACCTTTATCAATCAGCATCACCACCATTGTTCTTCTTTTTCTTCTCATCTTTCTTCTTCCCATTTCCTTCTTCTTTTCTGGTTCTGGTTCCTCCTTTCCTTCTTCTTTTTCCTCTTTCTCAAGATCAGAATGGGTGGTGGTGGTGGTGGGGTTGGCGACTCGAATTGATAAAGGCATAAAGCATAGGAAGAAGAAGAATTGTTGTCAAGGTGGTTATGGGTGATGCTAATGCAATGACGTCATTTCTGAAGAAAAAAAAAAAAGAGGAATGGGAAAGAAGGAGAGTAGGATTTGAGAAAAAATAAATCAACAAAACAAAACAAAGGAGAAGAAATTAAAAATGGTGGTGGCAACCGTCGCCATTGGGTGCCAGAAGTAGGGAAGAAAAACATGGGAAAATCCTAAACATAAAATGACGTTATTTTTGGGTGTTAATATGGTCCAAAAAATTTAATTAAGATAAATGACTAAATAAATAAAAATACAAAAAAGGGATTAAAGTATGAATTTTGCAAAATATAAATTACAAAAGTTATATTTTAACTTAAGTTATATATATTTTGTCTTACAATATTATTTCTCTCAAAGATATTTTGAATCCACTTAGTTTGCATTTTTATTTTTTTATTTTTGAATAATTACAATACAAAATAATCACTTTTCTTTTAAATTTTATTTTATATTTTTGGAGAATTGAATAATAAATATTAAAAACAATCAAAATAGTTACAATTTATTTTTAATGTTTTGTAAATATTTATCTCCCCTTCCAAACCAAAAGCAAATCACTATTTTTAATCGCTGTACTCTTATTCTTTGAATTGAACAGATACATAAAATAAAAAATAATTAAAAAAAGAAAAGAAAATGTAAACTAAACAGCGATACATACATATTACGTGAATATGAGTCTTGCACACACAAGTAGAGCTATGTATGCGAGAGCAATGAAATAGACAAAATAAATACTAATATTGTAATGAATGCAACGTATGTTTTTGTGCTAGCAAGAAGGGATTCAATCTGCTTTCCTACTTCCTTTTAGCATGATTATGCAACTTCTTCAATTGCAGAGCCATTAACAGCGAATCACATTAACTCTTCTTCAAGAGATGGATCAAGGGTGGGCGTTGCATATCAGGTATGATATTGAAGCTTGATAGTTTCTTTCAAAGAAAAGATTCACAGCTTCATTGCCATATTATTCCTGACTGGTTAATTTCCTGGTATAGGGTGTTCCAGGAGCATATAGTGAGATAGCAGCTTTGAAAGCGAATCCAGATTGTGAAACTGTTCCATGTGATGAGTTTGAAGCTGTATTCAAGGTGGTTCCATTACTTGTTTTAATCTTTATGTCTTATCTCTCCATTTGATGCAGCATTAACCATTCTTAATTCATGTTCATTTTCTGCAGGCAGTTGAATCATGTTTGGTGGATAAAGCTGTTCTACCGATCGAAAATTCTGTTTCTGGAAGCTTCCACCGTAGTTATGATTTACTTGTTCGCCATAGGCTACACATTGTTCGGGAGGTGCGGCTGCAAGTTAACCTCTGCCTCTTAGGATTGCCTGGTGTGACAAAAGAGGAGCTCAAAGGTGTTGTCAGTCATCCTCAGGTACGTTGGCTATTACACATAATTCTTTTCCATCTTTTTCATTTCTGACCATGCTTTAACTTGCAAATCTACATTATATACAATTTTATTATTGTAGTATGTTTAATTACTATGCAACTACCTTTAATTATATTTGCTTCACAACTAGTTTGATGTTTGAATTGGCAGATGAAAGTGAGTTGACTAAAATAAAAAGACTTCAAACTCACTTTTATCTTCACTTAATGTGTTTTGATGTTTGAGTTATCAGATGAATATTAGTTGACTTACGGAAAAAAGACTTCAAAGTTCAAACATACTTTCATCTTTGGATAACAACATTCCCTGACATTATAAAAAAAAAATTACACCGTAAATAGTGATATATATTTAAATTATCCGATGAAAGTGAGTTGACTCAAGGAAAAAGGACTACTTCAAACTGAGGTAGAATAAATGCATCACTTTCACCCGGTTAAACAAAAACCAACTTGACACAAACTAAATTTTATCATTGGAAATCCTAACACACAAGTAATTGTTGAATATTTGCTTTGGAAATGATGACTTGTCTCAATGTGTTGTCTCTTAACTGGATTTATGATTGCAGACTTTTGAGAGTGTCATTGAAAATTTAAAATAAGCATATCTGTTGATGACAAAATACCTTGCCAAAACTATGAATCCTTTTAATAACAATTTTCTTACAATGCAGGCTCTTGCTCAATGTGACAAGATGCTTACTCATTTAGGTCTTGTCAAAATCGAGGCAAATAATACTGCTATTGCTGCTAAGGTATAGACATAGTATTTTTTTTTCTCTGCTCTATAGACTTATAGAGTAACATGTCCTAATTATTGGGATTCTGTGGATAGGTAGTGGCTTCAAACGGTGCAAGAGACACCGGAGCTATTGCCAGTTGTAGGGCAGCCAAGTTATATGGCCTAGAAACTCTTAAAGAGGGAGTCCAGGTAAGACTTGAGTCACATACTTAACATGTTTTGGAAGATTCATCTTCTTATACATTGAGTTTTAGTGTAAGGTTTCATTATAATTTATACCACTGCTATGTTTTCAATGCATGTGATATGAGTAAAAATGTAAAATAGATGTAATTTTCACCTTGGTTTGGAAGGTGATGCATTGATAAGCATCTTTGACACTATTGCTTTTCCTTTCTTGGCTATGATGAGAATCATGAGATGATGCTTATTTATTATTTTCTCCATTTTTGTCCTGCTAGTCTTTAAAATGAGTTATGATCATCATTGCTAATTTATTACTTTAGCTTCAAACATCTCTGCGCTAAGTGTGGCTGTAAAAGCTGCATATTTATGTCTGCATTTAGCATTTACAGAAAGTACATTATTGAAGGATGCTTTGGAATCTGATACATGCAGATACTTGCATTGCATGGATGTCCAAGAAATTCTTTTTAATGATTTCATTTCTTTCTTCTCATTCTCTTACCCCATCTTAGCTTTATCAGAAGACATGTTTCCTGTGAATAAAATAAAAACAGAAAACATGCCTGTAAATGCTGTTATGTCAAGAATCAAGATTAAAGTTAAGCTGATTCAATTTCATTTTGTTAGGATGATGATGATAATATTACGCGGTTCTTGATACTTGCAAGGGAGCCTATATTTCCTGGAACAGGCAGGCTCTACAAAGTAAGAAACAAAAATAGTATTTATATTCAATTTCTATAAATCTGCTGATGAATGCAATGCTTTTCTCCCAGACTAGCATTGTTTTCAGTCTAGAAGAAGGTCCTGGTGTACTTTTCAAAGCCTTGGGAGCGTTTGCTATGAGGAACATTAAATTGTCAAAGGTGTGCTATAATAATAACTAGAACCATTGAAATTTGAAATCAAAACTCATATTATTCACTTGTTTTTGTTTGGAATAATTTCAGATAGAGAGTCGCCCACTGAAGCAGCGTCCATTAAGGGTTGTTGATGGTTCAAATGAAGGAACTGCTGGGTTAGTAATGGATTTTTTTTTTTTTCCTGTTTGAGGTTTGCAGGGTAGAATTCAACATGTAAAAATAGAATAACTATAAAATCAATTTGCCATAGTTAGTCTGAGAAAAAATGGTAGGGAATAAGATAGGCTCATGACATGTGCAAACAACTTTAGTCTTCAAATATATTGTAGCTTTACTCTTAAAATCCTATTTTCAACGTCTATCTCGTTCAAAAATAGGAATGTTTTATCTGAAAGTGTATGTGTTGTGAAAACTTTCCTCGTGCTGTTAGGCTTAGGCATATAAGTTTTTCTTCTGGCAGGTACTTTCGCTAGGTACTTTCGCTATATTTTCTATGTTGATTTTGAAGCTTCTATGGCAGATCCTCGTGCACAATATGCTTTGAACAATTTACAGGTTAGCCTGTTATACCATGAAAATATCTTCTTTTTTGTTTCTTGTTATTACTCTCCCCCATGTTTTCTTTGCTGGTTTTAACCCTTTTTAGGACTTTTCTCCCCTATTTCAGGATTATACAAGATTCATTCGTGTTCTTGGTTGTTATCCCATAGATAAATTTTTATAGAAGTCAAAGGCCTCAGCTAGGAGCTACAGTCCATGCTATACATCATACTGATCTTGGCACAAATATCAGATTTTAAAAGATGGGGTGAATGCTGAAACAGGCTTTTTTTTCCTTTGATTTTTGTTTTTTAATAGTAAACTACAGATGAGATATAGGCATCAAAATTGAACACCTTCAACTGCAAAATCCTAAGTAGTCTTTTTCTTTTCTTCTAAAGCTGTTTTGCAAGATGGTGATCATGGATTTTGGTTTGAGACCAATTATTTATTACATCATGCTTTATAGAGAGTATACCCGTTTCTAGCAAAGGAATAATTGCAGCACGAATTTATCTTCTCAGTTAACAAAGAATATAAAGAGTTATTACATTCAATTCAATTATTGCAAGTAAATAAATGAACTACCCCCCATGTCACCATAAATGTGACTCTAGTTCAATTTATTAACTTGCTATATTTCACTGTGCGTGGCTTTTATATTTTAAATATTTAAATATTAATAACAATTGGATCGATTTTACAAGAAAATAATAAAAAGTTAAAAATTGAGAATACCTTGCACTAAAAAGGTGCCACTTATTTGAAATTCTTGAAGTTACAGTTTTGTAATTAACAAATTCTTGTCAACCTTAGCGGTTCCAAATTCCAATAGCATATAATGAATTAATGACATCAAACCCACCCAACAATACACTGTACCTCGCAATGATTTCAAGAAATCTGTACATTTGGAGTTCAGAATGCAGTCTGTACACTAACGTCACTCATTCTACAATATTATAGTTTTTTATAATCACTGAAAATGTAAAAAAATTCTAAAAAATAAAATTTTGATATGTACACACCATTATTATTTATAACTTATTAACTACCGCTTTTATATCATCAAATTGTGAATCCATCTATCTTTTTACTTCTTTTTTTCTTTAAATAAAAACCTAAACCGATTGTAAATGAGTTTTGAAATGCACAATAACGTGCAACAAATATTTTTCTAAAAAATAATTGTCAAATTCCAACAATCCTATGGGATTGTCACTGCAACACAATCCCAATCATAATAGTAATATACTTATTCGTACTTTTAAATAGTGCAAGAATAACAAAACTGCACTGCGGTTAGGCATCTTACCAGTTACGTTGTATGCTACATTAAATTCTTAAACTGCTGTGGTGCATCTTTGTGTAGTCACGTACTATCCTCACTGTAGATAACCCAAAGGTATTATACTAGTATTAGCAATAATACTCACACAGCTACTATTTATTCCACAGCTCAACTCATATTCAAACAAAAAAAGGAAATTTTTTATTTTGATTGGTTGAGTTGCTCACGGTGAATACTGAATAGTAGTTGTGAGTTTAGAATTTTTGTATATAAGTGTTTTATTTATATTTATGGCGGGTTTAACCATCGTTAATGACATTATCACTTTTTGTTCTTTTTTCTTTTATTTCATAAAACTAAAATTATTTAATTTCTTCGTATCATTGTTAATTTTGTGGATAAATTTCCATAATTTCAACTATATTAAAAGTTGAGATTCAAATCTAATATCTTTAAATTATGTACTCATTCATGTCCCACAAATAAAATGTCTTAATACCATTAAAAATATTCACTTCAGTTTTAATTTTTAATTTTTAATTTTTAATCTTTTAATATTTTTTTAATAACGTGACGATATTCTATTTATGAGATATGAAAATAGTTTGAGGCACCAAATTTAAATCTGGAAGTTATATCATTATACTTCATGGAAAATTTTTGATTCATAATTGGCAATAATATAAGTGTAATTTTCTGTTCTAGACATGTAGTTTAGTTGGTGAAAATATAAAAACATATGTGTGGGTACCAAGTTTAATTCTCGATTGTAATACTTTTTTATATGAAAAAAAATCCAATTTTCTACCTACCTGCTTATTTTTTATCTTTTGGGGGAGCGGGGGGACACTTACCTGACGACTTCTTGTCAACGTTATTTATTCACCGATTTTGGACATCAAGGCAATAATAAGCTTGTTAACAAATCCAGAAATTATCTGTTTTGAACATGTTTCTTTTTCTTTTGGTATACTGTTTTGAACATGGTAGTAGGCCTGAATTTTGGCCAACAAAAAATGACCAATTGACCAACTCAATATAAAATTAATTTTTACTCTCAACAAACTTTTTATTTTTCATTTAAAAATTAAAATATTATTATTTAACTTAAGTTAATAAAAAATTAACCAACTTAAAATCTTTTTTGGTTTTAAGTGAATATACATTGTTAGCATATTTAAGTAGCGTCAAAGTAAAGTGAAATGAAACATAACCATATACTTTGTTGTGACTATAAAACAGAATAGGATCAAATGTCTTATTTTATATTTAGTGCACATTAAAATATAAAAAATATTTTTTTGTAATACATATAAAATTTTATTTACTTCATAAAAAATATAAATTAAAAATATATATATATATTTTTAATATATATATATTTTTTTAATTTTTTTAAATTAGGAGTATAATTAAATAATAATTTTAAAATTTATTAATTTTTATACTAGTATTTTATGAAAAAATTAAAATTATTAAACATAAAATTCTCCCAATAAATAGAATTATTAAACGTAATTTTTAAAAAATTATTAAACATAAATTATGTTAAATTATTTTTATTATGTAAAATTTTTAAAAAAAAATATTTTTTGATCAGAAAAAAATAATATAAAATTTAAAGAATTTAAACTTATATTATTTTGTTAATTAAAAATAACTCAATAAAAACAATGATAATTCTTCTATATATTCTATTATGTCTCTTCCGTTCTACCCTTTTTAGTAGAACCAAATTATCCTGTTTATTTATTTCAGTGTCCTGGTCCATTTCTCGACTGAAGTCTGAAACATGAAACAGGACACACTATTTTGTTTTCTTCAAACACGTTTGCCAAAAGGCATCTTTTTTAAAAACAAAAAAACAAAAAAAAAACTAGTTATAAAAGCCACTTTTGGACTATTTGAACCAGTCACGGACATCTCAGTTCTAAATTTTTAAATTTTCATATTTTTACATTTCGATAGAATCTTGTAATTTTATTTTATAATAGATCCGAGCAAAACAGCTAATTTTGAATTTGTAAGAGATCGAACACTTGTATGGAAATCTCCGTCCAACGATAACTCACAAATGGAAATTTCAGCTGCTGCTTGAGTCAATTACAGAGACATATTAGGGACACCATACTGTAGACTACTTACTACATTGATAAACAGACATGCTGATCAGTCATCAAGCCAAGCAACTTATTCATACAATAACACTAGGTTCTTATATTTTGAGAATAGCCAGCAGCTCAGCACTCTTCACTCCAGTTCCTTAAGAAAATCTTGATTGTCAACCAAGACCTACAAAATTCATATGCGAATTTCAACCCAAGCAAGAGAACAAAATATGGCGCATGCTCAAAATGCAATGCAATGCACTTCATTTTCGTGACCTTGTGTTAAGAAGAAATCAGTGGTGAACAGTAGAATAATTTAATCATATCTCGAACAAAGAAGTATAATTTACCCTATCTTAAACACAATTCATTATCAGCTCAAGTCATTTGTCAGAATGAATTCCATACACAGTATTTTATGGCCAAACATCCATCTTTTTACCATGAAAAACTTCTTGCTCTACATTTCACATTCACGATCGATTTATATCCAGCTCTTTAGAAACAATGGTTATGCTCATAGCCTCGTACTTGGCCTTAACCACATGAAAGGCTATGTTATAAAAAAACTCATGCAAACTCAGTCAAAGCAACCTCCTACAGGTAAGCATCAAGTAAAAACCGTAGTAGGCTATTAGCCCCAAGGGTAAGCATTCATGTATGCCTACATCATAATTCACCTATTATTATAGCAGATGATTCATGATTCCACAGTAAACCAAATAGAAATTAGTCATGTCTTAACAGCATGAAAAACAAAACAAAACAAATTACAGAAACTTACAGTTTTCCATCCATCTGGATCTAAGAAAGAAGTGATCTTAGTGTTAATGCCTGGAACAGGCCCCGGTTGCCGAGTAATCTTCCCTCCAAGCTCTTGTGTGACCAAGTTGACTACATCTGCACTCTTATATACATCATCAGTACCTATAGCAACCTGTTACATATGCCACACAAATTTCATCATCATCGGGTACGAAACATGAAGATGATTATGTTTCCAGAAGGAAATATATCCAGTTAACTAACCTGTGCATAAGCATTTCCCTTGGTGTATTCAGTGACACCATAGTTATATGTCAGCTCCAACACTGTGGTCTCATGCTCCTCTGCATACCCAAGCATAGCTATAGTGTACTGCAGGATAAGCAACATAATTCAGTAAATCATAAGGAAGTCATGGCCAACTGCCAAGGCATCAAATATATCCTGGTTAGTGAGCAGATTGCTGAGATCATGTTAAGGAAAAAGCTCACGGCTCACCTTGTATTCAGGTCTATCAACCTTCTTTACCACCTTCAAACCCAGAGCCTGTATGAATATGATCCAATAAGAACATGCCTTGGTTAACAAAACCCAGACAGGTTAAGAAATAAAACTTAAAATCATAACATGCAGTCTCAGGGTTTTCATGTTCATCTTCATCATAAGCACAAATTCAGAATGCCCAACCTGGATCCTCAATGCACACAAAAGAGAAGATGTGCTCCCACTACTTATTGCACTGGAATTTTGAAACCAGTCAATGAAACAGATTTCTCAATTATCAATACAAGCATTAGACCCTACATGTCCAACTGATCCAAGGTTCAAGCCTAATAGACTATTACACAAGGGAAGTGTTATAAAACCATCCACAAGGCTTCACTTAATGGTCTAAGGTTTCGAAATTGTGTAAGATACAGGTATAGAAGAAAGATGAAAAAACAAAAGATAGAACAAGAAAGGACACTTTATGGCCGAACTCTATCTTTCTGGATACAAAAGAGAAGATAGAGAAAAGAATTAGACTAAGGGCTTGTTTGATTTCTATTTTTGAAAACAGTTTTCTGTTTTTAAAAACAGAAAACTAAAAAACCCGTTTGGCAGACGAGTTTTTAAAAACAGTTTTCGAAAACAGTTTTCGTTTTTCGGTATTTAGAAACCAAAATTTGAAAACATCTCAAACTTGTTTTGGAAATTTGTATTAAAAACTGCTCTTACTTTTTTTGAAAACTATTTCTGAAAACTGTTTTATAATACAATTTTTAAAAACTAAAAACAAAACTGTTTCAGAAAAACCCTAAAAACCCACGGGAACTATAAGAGCTTGGTCTCTCCTACAATAGTAAAATTTCTGTTACGACTGAAAAAAAATACCCTGTTACTATCCTTCTGTTACTACTACTAACATCAAAATATCAGCAGAAAGAAAATTTTCTGCGGATAAAAGCAGATAATCATAGTAATAAATTATTGAAAATTAGAAAATTTAAGTTGAAAGACATAAATATTTATCCAACTATGTTATGTGAGAATCACCTAAAACATTTTTTGTGGAAATGACAGGGGTTTACATGAAAATGAATGCTTTTGGTCATTGAAAGAAAAAAAACTGACTTGGACAGTTACCTTTTCATAAAACTTAATTGAACGCTCCAGATCACCAATGCGAAGCATCACTTGGCATAATGGCTCAGGGGTTGAAGCTCTTTGGATGAGCTCAAAAATATAACCATCAGGATCCTTCACAAAGGCAATAACAGACGACCCACCTTTAACGGGACCAGGCTCCCTAGTGATGTTTCCACCTTTAGACCTGATGTGCTCAACCAATTTGTAAACCTAAAAGTGGAAAAGATAAACATAAAACACATAATTTCAGAACAGAAAGGGCAAAAAGATAGTCAAACTTTTGTAAAGGTCAACTCTGGCTTACATCTGGAGTTGCTATACCAAAATGTCCAAAGCCAGTACCTATATCATACGAGGTCACCCCATAATCTGACAAAAAGTACCAATTCAATCAAAAACATATAACGGAAGGCAGGCAAACGGTACATATAATCGGAGAATCACAAGAAAAAAGCTACATATACATATGAACCACTGAATGCATGAACGCAAAAGGTGGATTGAGAAACATACTATAAGTTAGTTCCACAACAAAATGGGATTGTTCAGGGCCAAATCCAAGAAAAGCATTGGCGTATTTCTCTTCTGGAACATCCCTTTTCCTCAAAAGGGTCATTCCTAATGCTTCAGTGTAAAACCTGAGAGAAATAGTAAGGAGACTGTGAGCTACTAAACAAACATCACTGTGCATTTCAACGACTCAGGTCAACAAAAACATACTTAATGGTACGATCAAGATCACCAACACGGTACACAACATGCAGGAATCGGCGCTTATCTTTCTTTGGCCATTCCAACAACTCGGCATTAGATTGTGTAGCCTCAGCCATGTTCAATGTGGATGGAAATGATCTGTAACAACACCCAGCAGCCATATTTAAAAAAAATTGAGAAATTCAAACCACAAAATCGCTGATAAAAAACGAAAAGGCTGATCTAGCGAAATAGTCAACTCAGCAATACAAAGTATATACATAGGTTAACAAGTAACAAACAAACTACCACTGCAGTCTTCAGAGGTTAGATAATCATTTCCATCATTGATTTCGTAATTTCGTGATTAAACAGGAGCAAAACTTTAAAATTGACGCAAGAACTTGATCAAATGTAACTACAGTAAAGTTGACAAAAAAAAATGTTTAATTAGGAATTTAACAAGATGGAAAGCGAGGGAATAAGGGTATAGCATTTCTGAACGGCTCCAATTAATTTTAGATGATAAATACAGCGAGGAATCACAAATGACAAACTCACATAGCAACAGTTATAGATGAGTGTGAATAAAATCGAAGCAGATGAAGCAAACACCAAACCTCGTTTCCAGGGAGAGAGAGGTCTTACCAGTGAGAGTAACGAAGAAGAGTGCTAGAGATGGAAATGTGCTACGAATGAAGAACACCAAAACGGCGTGATGCTCATTAGCGTTAGTCATGTGAGTGAGACAGTGATAATCTTAACAGACTGTCACTTGGGCTGTCTACGTGGCGACCGCTTATGCTTAGTGTATAGAGACGCAGTTGTGGGTATGGTGAATGAAGAGTGTCAGACTTTTTTTTTGTTTTTTTTGGTGAAAAGAGAGAGTGAGACTTACCATTGACCTTTTTCTTTCCCGGATAATTGGACACGTTGCTCTACTACTCTAGTGCTTTCGCGACAACTTTTTCTTTCTTTCTTTTTTAAGAAAATGGGGCCACCTAAGCTTTTTTTTGGTCAAGGGCCACCTAGGCTATATTAGACTTGGATTTTTTTTGGGTCTGGAAATGAGAGAATATTATAAGATAGGCTAACTCAGAAGACATTACCAACTAACCCAGACGAGTTGATGACTCAGCCCAATGAATTTGTTGGGTTTGAATATTAGAGACTCTCGACCAAAAACAATGCTAGAGACTGGACTATAAAAAAATACAAGACAAAAAAAAAAAAAACTGGACTATAAAGTATAAACCAAACACTATATTTATTTATTGAGAAATAAAATCTAATTTTTTAAATAAAAAAATCCAACTTTTTTTAATACCAGCAGTTGAAGGTATTGCACAATTATTTATTATTTATTTATTGAAAAAGCAGCACCAACATGGGGGAATCGCTTTTTTTTCTTCTAAGAGTACTTTTTTTATATAACCACGAGTTTTCTGACTCATAGACTAATTCTATTTGTGCTGCGTAGCTGGCGCTGTTTTAAGATTAGCTGACAATAATAACTTAATTTATTCGAGACAAAATTTATTAAAATAAATATAATCTTTTTAATAAAAGATTATTTATACACACAACCAACATTGTAATTACTTGTCAACATGTTTAAATGATGTAGCTACAGTAATTCTTAATCCTCTTATTTTAGGTTTCTATAAATTTTCCTCCTTACTCATTAAATAATATTTTTAATATTTTTTATGATTTTAATATTAAAAATATATTTAATTTCATACTTTATATAATAATAAAAAGATAAGTAAAAGGTTTCTTAGGTGAATATAAAATTACTCTATATCAAATTATCAATTGTGGCGAATGTACGGAGGAATCTCCTTTGCCATTATGCAGCAATTATTTGTTTAATGAGGGGTGCGTGCGGCCTTACGTTGTGTGGGGACTCTGGTCCCATTGCATATTTCTCTGAATATAAATCCTTTCGGATCCCCAAGGGTTAAGTTTTGTTTTGGATGGTGCTGCCACCCTCTACACTTATAACTTATTCTACTCTCTTACTTTTGATTTTTATGGATGGATTCCAAACACTGTTGTCCATGAAGTGACGACAAAATTATCACTAATTTACTGAAGTTGTTTCCCACGAAACCAATGGTTTCTACAATCAGCATCATGGTCATGGAGGTCTAATTTTATTGGATTAGTTAGATCTATTTTAAACTGCTTTAACAAATTATTTTAAGTTTTTATTTCCAAAAAATAAAAAACTGGAGGGTGTTAGAATCTTCGAGGAAAAGAAAGAAAAATCACGTAAAAAAGAGTCTCGATGACATCATATAACGGATTATTTGTTGATTTGTCTGAAAAGACCATCTTCCATCATTTTTACAACTTGATTGCTCCCTTTGCACCGCAGCCTCATATTTCATCATAGCATCTCTTTCATTGCTACATCGTGGGAGGCTTGAATCCACTAGGCGTACAATTCAAATCACACAAATATATAAGCTTTAAAAATTATATGCAATAATTATTTAAGCCTGTCATTAGAAAATTAATGATCGACCAAAAACGAAGGGTGGTGAGGGATCAATGAACTAGAGCAACATAAAATCTCAGGAAGCTAAGGAACGATGAAAATTTGGGCTCAAGGACCACAAGCTGACAAAGACAGCAAACAGAGAAGTAGCATAGAGAAAAAAAAAAAAACACGAATAATTTTTATGTAAGTTAGTAAGTATTTCCATTTAAAAAGCATTTTCAACATATGAATCATTAAAATAGCCTTCAAGATTGTGAATGTTTCCCATTAGCTACGGAAATATCCGTGGCAAAAAAGCAATTTCCGTTGTTAATATAGATTTTTCAACGAAACTTTTGTGACGGAAATATTTATGGCTAATTTACGACAGAAATATCCGTGACATTTTAAAAAATAAAAAATAAAAAAATCAAAAGCCACCACTTAGCGACGAAAATTTCCGTTGCAAAATGAGCGATGGTTTTTTCCGCCGCAAAAGCTATATATTCCATCGTAATTTTGCGACGGTTTTGGGCCGTCGCAAATAATTTGTCGCTAAATTGACACATTTTTATAGTGTGTACACATCATAACTTTAATCTCTAATTTTATTAAAATTAAATTTTAATAAAATTATCATTTAATTTAGTCAATTGTAAATTAAAGTGCCCAAATTTTTATATATATTTTTTTACAAAATCAAGAATTATTGTAATTAATTTTAAAAAGTTAAGGCCAAATTGATAACTTGGTCCTGTAACTTTTTTTTCTATTTCGATTTGGTTCTGTAACTATTAAACGTTTCGATTTGATCATGTAACTTATTTTTATATTTCCATTTGGTCCTGTAACTTTTTGTTTTCGTTTGAATTTGGTCTCGATATAAATGACGAATTTGTTTGATGAAAAATAAGTTACAGGATTAAATCGAAACATGAAAATATATTATAGGACTAAGTTGTAACGTTTAATAGTTATGAGACCAAATCGAAACAGAAAAATAAGTTAGAGGACCAAATTGAAACATTAAATAGTTATAACACCTAATCGAAACATAAAAATAAGTTACACAACTAAACTATTAATTTGACCAAAAGTTAATGATAATTTTTTTTTAATAAAATCAATGACTAAAATAATATGATCAAGCATGCAGTTCCAAAGACTATTTTGAATGTGAACTCCATTTTTAATTTATTACTTTAGTTTTTATGGACTTAAGTTAAGATGATATTTGATAATTCTTATAAGAATTCAGTTATTTGATTTTATCCTCTTCGGTTAATTTTAACTTTTTATACTATTAGTTTCAATTTGAATTAATTATTTTATCATTTAATTTAAATTAGTTATTTTTCGTGTTTAAATTCCACTTATGTCAAATTCTCGGGGGCAATGCCAGCCACGCAGTACAAACGTGGTTAGTTCCATCTTATGGATGAGAAAATCCGTGGTTATATAAAAAAATTTAAATTAGTTATTTTAGTTTTTTTGTTAACGGTAAATATATCTTACTTTATATTATGCATCAGGCATGATGAGAATTAATAAAGAATTTGCCACCAAAAATAAAAGTTCATTCTGTGTGAGTGTTTCCTGTAATTCTATCCTTTCCTGTTCCTATCAATATTAGAGTGACTTTTGCATTTAGGAAAACGAATAAAACACAACGTTGAGACACACATTCTTTAATTGCTGTTCCCACTCAAAAGAATTTTTCATCACTAAAGATGATAAGATCTTATTTAAGTTAAAAAAAATACTATATCTCAATAATAAAAAAAATATGAGAAATTAACTTATTCCTATTTTTAAAAGATGGAAATTACATTTATAGACTATCGAAAATGAAAGTTAAATTAATAGTGATTAATTCAATAAGAACACATTTTTTTTTATAACTACGATTTTTCTTACTCTTAGAATGAAACTAATTCTGTTCGCGCTGTGTAGCTGGTGTTGACTCTGAAAATTTGGCATAGGTGGAATTCGAACACAATTTAACCAACTCTTAGAGTTAATGAGAATATATTTGATTCCTTTTAAATAAAAAAAATTATATTAAATGAAAAAAACCACTAATAAAAGAAATAATTCCACCCAAATGTAGATGTTATTGATTCAAAGATCATTGTACGATGAAAAATATTTGTGACATGAAAAAAAAATAGCATTCTAAAAAAAATACTTTTTTTATAGGTCAAACACACACTCTCACGTTACACTACTTTAAATCTATTCCTAATCTTACCCCACCGAAGATTAAATCACTCTCTTCACTCCTTCTTATACCACTTGAACTACAAGTTCTTGACAATTATAAAAAAAAATACTAATTTCAATTCATTTAAAAATTTTCATTTGCACCTTTTCTTTAAACCTCAATTTATTTTAATTGAACGGCCAATTTTGTTGGGATACTAGTGATTTGTTAATATGCTATTAACTATAATAATTATAGTTATAAACTTATAGTACTCCTATTAATACAAACTTTCAACGTAGGTACTAGGGTCTAGGTAGTCAATAATATATTAATATAAATACAAAAAAATATTTTTTTGTAAGTAGTAGACAATAATATTATACCCTGGGAAGAGACATCTTATGTAATACTATAAATAAAAAAATTATAAAGAGAAAGGAAAGGAAGAAAATATTCATATTGATTGATGATAAGAAAAGAAAAAGAAATTCTGGGAAGATGTCAAAAGGACAAATCGGTCTAAGTTGTCCGCGCGACCTGAAGGAAGCCACGCACCACGGGATTCCTCTCATCCAATGATAACCAGCCACGTAAGCATATTGAATGATGACGGGATTGCATCCAGATTCAATTGCAGTTCTCTTTATAATGGAACCTCCTTTCTCTCTCTTATTCAACAGGAAAAACCAACAGATTTTGAGCTTCAATTTCCGAGCTTAGATTCCTTCTCCGATGGCTCTCGCCGTTACTTCTTCTTCTTCATCGCCAGCCTCTAGTTCCTTCTTTTCACGTCTCGGATCTTCGTCGGATGTCAAAGGTGATCCTCCCCTTTCTCATTCGGAAAAAAAAAATGAAAAAAAAACAATTAATCCAAATTTATCGCTTTTTGAGGTGTGGTTTGTGGTGTTTTATGGTTTGATTGATTCTCGAGTATTCTGTCTTCAGTTCCGCAAATTGGTTCGTATCGAATTCTGGAGAGGTCTAATGTTTCGTCTGGCGGTGTTAATCTAACTCAGAAACGGGCCTCGGTGAGACCCCTGAACGCCGAGCCCAAACGGAATGATTCTGTTGTTCCTCTCGCAGCAACTATTGTTGCTCCCGGTACGTTTCTTCCTTTTCTGTCGCTCATACATTCCCTTATTTTTTTGGCATTTTTCTCGGTTAAGGTTTTCCCTTAGTTGGAAACGATTTGAGCATGTTATAATGATATGATTTATGATACCGTTGGAATTGCAGAGGTTTCTGAGAAGGAAGATGTAGATTTTGAACAATTAGCGAGAGACCTTGAAAATGCTTCTCCTCTTGAAATAATGGATAAGGCCCTGGAGAAATTTGGCAACGACATTGCTATTGCCTTCAGGTAGAATTATAACAGACATTTTGTTGGTTTTTCTGCATGATGCTGTGTTTGTGTTGATTTCCATGCGTGTATGGAAACTCCTATCGAATAGTACCTTCTAGCGTTGTGTTTGAATCCCATATATTATCCGCGAGGGGAAGTTTTCAAATGTATAACAAAGGTTTTCACTTTCTATTTCCAAGTATCTTCGTTGAAATGCAAACTTCTAGTATATGGTGGCTAGCGAACATGAGACAATTCATTTCTAACAACTGATTTATTACCTTTACTTTTTAACACAGCAATGGTAAAAATACAGAAATCAGTAAAGAATTCGCTGAACTGATTTGAATAGGGAGTATAATTCATACCTATCTGTCGGACCAAACACCAAAAAAATGCATTTGTCAATTGTTCCTTTTTGTTACGTTGTGCAAGTGAAATTCAATTTTTGTGGTTGCTAGCTTTGTTCATTGACAGCCCAAATTATTAATTGTGTTCTTAAAGTTGCGGCTAAAATTTTGTAGCGACCAATTTACTAGAAAATATGATGGTGTGTTTCTACCATATTCGGATATTCCTGTGCCAAATGCATGTAGAATTTTTGTGGGTATTTCCAACTATGTTCTATCTATTTGGATTTCAAATTTAATGTGTGGCATTGATGTTGCAGTGGTGCTGAAGACGTTGCTTTGATTGAGTACGCACATTTGACAGGTCGACCCTACAGGGTATTCAGTCTGGACACTGGGAGACTGAATCCAGAAACTTACAGATTGTTTGACGCAGTTGAGAAGCATTATGGAATTCACATTGAGTACATGTTCCCTGATGCAGTTGAGGTTCAGGCATTAGTAAGAACTAAGGGGCTGTTCTCATTTTATGAGGATGGGCATCAAGAGTGCTGCAGAGTTAGGAAGGTGAGGCCCTTAAGGAGAGCCCTCAAGGGTCTCAGAGCATGGATAACTGGACAGAGAAAAGATCAGTCACCTGGTACTAGGTCTGAAATACCTGTTTTCCAGGTTGATCCAGTTTTTGAGGGATTGGATGGTGGAATTGGTAGCCTGGTAAAGTGGAACCCGGTTGCTAATGTGAGTGGTGTTGACATCTGGAACTTCCTTAGGACCATGAATGTACCTGTTAATTCATTGCATTCCCAAGGTTATGTTTCGATTGGTTGTGAGCCATGCACAAGGCCAGTTTTACCTGGACAGCATGAAAGGGAAGGAAGGTGGTGGTGGGAAGATGCGAAAGCTAAAGAGTGTGGTCTTCACAAAGGTAACTTGAAACAGGAAGATGCTGCACAGCTTAATGGAAATGGAAATGGCGCTGCCCATGCAAATGGCTCTGCCACAGACGCTGACATTTTTAACGCTCAGAGTGTGGTTAGCTTGAGCAGAACTGGAATTGAGAATTTGGCAAAATTGGAGGACCGAAAAGAACCCTGGATTGTGGTGCTCTATGCACCATGGTGCCGCTTCTGTCAGGTAAAACAAAAATCCCTGGGCTTCATTATCCTGTTTAGATTATCTGACTAAGGTTTGTTTGATTTAAATTTGAACCCATCCTTATCTAATAAGGCGTTTACTCTCTATATATTCTAACAGGCAATGGAGGAATCGTATGTTGAGTTGGCAGAGAAATTAGCAGAGTCAGGAGTGAAGGTTGGAAAATTCAGAGCGGATGGAGATCAAAAAGAATATGCAAAGAGTGAACTGCAGCTGGGAAGCTTCCCCACAATACTATTTTTCCCCAAACACTCTTCTCGGCCAATTAAATACCCTTCCGAAAAGAGAGACGTTGATTCATTGATGACATTCGTGAATGCCTTGCGGTGACTGTCAAGTCACTATATTTCCGTCAGACGATACCGGCAATAAATTTTTTCAGTTGTGGCAATTTCACTGAAAAATGGGAATGGCAGTTTTGGCAGCAAAACGAAGATTCTCAGCTCCTATCTCTGTATAGTTTTAGATGATCCTTCTTCTTAAGTTTGATAGTAGTAGTTATTCAGTAAGGGGTTCTGATTTCATGTTTTTCTAGATGAGTAAATTTATGATTGGATTATGCCATTTCTTCTAAATATCAGATTTTTATATATTGAGATTTACCCGATTCCCATGGACGAATTTGTGTTTGTATTGCACCTGAAAGGGATATTTCACCACAGCAAGAAATAATTGGTTTCAATAAAGAGAACCTAATTATTTCCAGCAAGTCCCATAAAACTATTACTACTACCTCCCAATTGTTAATAGAGGAGGAAAACAAAAAATGTGATGGCCTAGTTGAAGTTCATTGATCTGCAACAGTGTTACCTTTGCTGCGCATATGAATAAAATGGAGTTGCCAATCATGAAAGCTTCAACTCAGATAGAATCTAAGGGGTTTTATCTTTTTCGTTTGTTATTTTTATTTTTAAATTTTTATTTTATTTTATTTTTTATTTTTAAAAATTTGTGTAAAAAATTATGAAAACATGCGAAACAAATATAATATATTTTTAATGTTTTGTAAAATTTCTCAATTTTTCTTTGTAAGCTAAAAGCTAAATATAAATATATTATTTTTTAGTCTCCTCCTCTCATTGTTGAATTAAACACACAATCAACAAATAAAATAAAAAAATAAAACACAAAAATGGAAATGTAAACAATTTATTTTTAATTAGCAGATGGAATCTAACGTTGAAACACAAGTATGAGAAGAATGATTTATCCTTCTAAATATCTTTTTAAATATTTTTTTAATTTCTTTTAAAGTATGTATTGAAGAAAAAAATTAAATGTCTTGAAATTATAAAATATATTTTTCACTTAATATTTAAGTGAAAAATATTTAGAAGAATATAAATTTCTCGTATGAGAATTGCCATACTGTTCAGAGCAGAATCTGTATAAAAACTTTGCTACTGTTCAGAGCTGAAAAGATTGACATAAGAACTGATGAATTGCCAATGTTCCGAACAAAGGCCACAAGCCATGAACATTGAATTTAATCCAACCCATAGCAGGTAACATTGTAAACAGTAAAACGCGCGGTAACAGTTTTTCGTTTTATTTGTGTGATATGGTTTAGACGAGGACGAGGTGTGCTGTCAGAACTCACTAGTATTCTACATTGGTAAATAATCGCGGTATTAAAGTAACGTTTGACCCAATTTTTTTTTTTTTTGCTTTTGTCTCTTATAAGTAAAAGTTGGGTCAAACAGGATTTGTGATAAACCTCTTAAATTTAAGCTGGTTTTTTTTTTTATGTACAAAATGCAAAAAGCTGGCTTTTAAGCCAGAAACTAAAAATATGAGCTTTTCGACAAAAAATTGGCTTATTTTGTGGGCCCATCATAATTAATATTTAAATATTCTAATTAACACTTAAAATTTTCAATATCTTTTCCTTGTAAAAATAGCAATTTACTAAAACCTTCAAAAAGTTTTATTCTCATTTATCGATTATTTATTTTACTTTAATATTTATGAATTTTATTGTTATTTAAAAAGTTTACATATTTAAAAAAAATTTAATGTTAAATAATTATTTTGATAAATTTATATTGTGTTTAGTTATTTTTTTTAAAAAAATAAAATATTGAGTTTTATCAAAAAAATTATTTTTTATTGTAACTTTAATTTTAAAAATAATTATATTGATAATTTATTTTCTTATATCAAATATATGTGATAGTTAAAAAAGTTGAATTTGTCAAACAAATAGCTTTTTACTCATAAATAGCTTATAAAGTATCAAATAATGAAACTGTGAAATAGCTTTTAGCTTTTTTTTAAAGTATTTATTTTCAACTTTTACTTAAAAGTCGCTTATAAGCCAAAAATAAGCCGGGTCAAACGGAGTCTAATTTCATATATATATATATATATATATATATATTGTTCCGGAACAGCTGCTACGATATTACAACACTTGTAAGTTGTTACTCGCGATTGCCATTACTTTTATCCTTGTATTTCTATTCAAATTAATAAGTCCAATTAAGCAAATATTTGTCACCCTGTCACAAGATACAGTACATCTTTCTGGTTGCAGTCTAAAAGGTTTCCAAAATTTTAAGACATAATGTGATGCCACTGATCTTAGTTTGGTAATGCTAGCCCAATTACATAGTTTATGAAATTGTCCAAAAACACCATAGAATTTTATACTAGTGTATATAAAATAAAATGGGAGTTCTGGCTTTTAGTCTCTTGGTGTGATTCTAATGAGTAGGAGTAGGACACTTGTTTGTGCTTATAAAAAGAAAGTTCTGGCTTTTAGTCTCTTTTATTTTTCTTAACTTTATCAAAAGCATGGTGGTTCAACATCATCTACACCACACGTTCTTCCAAATAAATCTATGAAAAAGAGAGCATTTTAGTGGGCATGAGTGGGAATATCTCCAAATTCCTTTTCCAGCTTTTTCTCTGTTGATCTCAAGTCAGGTATCTAAGCAAGCATGATGGTTTTGACTCTCTAACTAATTATTGCGATTGTCATTCAAATATATAAACTTTCAAGTTGCAAATATACGGTGGAAATGTTGGTGGCCCAAAGTTCCTTTTATGCGATCAAAGGCAGCACTATATTATGGGCTATTCAAATACTCAAACCATGAAAGCATGAATTGATACCTTTTTTTCTAATATCACGCACTTTATTAGGCATATAGTATTTGTAATAGTTATTTTTCATTTTACTCTTTATATAGAGACTTGTACAAGTTTATAATTCAATCAATGAAATCTATTCATTCTTAATATGCTCATTTTTTGTCTTTCAACGGTTGAAATTGTCAAAATATCCTTACCCATGCAATGAGACTTAGAGCGAGCTACGAACCCGACTGTTACTATTTAAACCTTTTGGAACGAAACTCGAGGAGACGCCGCCAAAACAAGATCGACGAGACCCTAGAGGAGGTCGAAGACTTGAGAGCAAGCTACGAACCGGACTGTTACTATTTATCAACCTTTTGGAACGAGACTCGAGGAGACGCCGCCAAAACAAGATCGACGAGACCCCAGAGAAGGTCGAAGACTTAGAGCGAGCTACGAACCCGACCGTTACCATTTAAACCTTTTGGAACGAGACTCGATGAGACGCCGTCAAAACAAGATCGACGAGACCCCAGAGAAGGTCGAAGACTTGAGAGCAAGCTACGAACCCGACGGTTACCATTTATCAACCTTTTGGAACGAGACTCGAGGAGACGCCGCCAAAACAAGATCGAGGAGACCCTAGAGAAGGTCGAAGACTTGAGAGCGAGCTACGAACCCGACCGTTACCATTTATCAACCTTTTGGAACGAGACTCGAGGAGACACTGAAACAAGATCGACGAGGCCCCAAGAGAAGGTCGAAGACTTGACGGTTACGAACCCAACCGTTACAATTAGGGATTTCTATATTGTTCATGTACTTTCCAAGCTGATGTGCTAAAACGCACTTCCAGCTTGCGGGGGAGTGTTAGAGATAGAGATAAATATAATAACTAGTCAGTTATATTTGTGATAAGATTATTCTAAGTATATCAATTAGTTGGTATGTTATTCTTATCTTCGTAGTTTAGTTTCTCTATAAATAGAGAATATATTCTATTGATTCAATGAGTGAGTTTAAGGAATCTTAATAATATATTTTCTATTTATTCTGATCCCTTTCACTCCACCATGTTCCCTAATAAATACAAACAAAAAATGCTTGCTAAATAACTATAATAGAAAACATGAAAAACACTCAAACTAAAGTTTTAAATGTTGTTTGCATTATTTGAATTTTAAACACTATTTTACTTTTATTTTAATATTCTTATAGTTTTCAATCAAAATTCTATATAGAAATGTCATTTACAATACCTAATTTTTTTCATATGTATTTTTTACGCTTTTCAAATATTTTTTAATTTAACAAAAACTCATCTGTATTTGTGAGTGACTCACAATACTAACGGGTAGGGGTGGGTTTGGACTGGGTTGAGTTGAGTGGGTTTTTAACAAAAACTGTTTGATTTGGTTTGGTTTGGGTTGCTCGGATTCATGTGTTACTCAACTCGTTACTCACCTCTACTAACGGAGACTAATACCGGCCTTGACTCTACTAATTGCCATCCCTAATACTTTTTTTTTTTTCACATCCCTAATCTTAACTGGTGTTAGCAGCTCAACTAAAAAAGATTGGGCCTCATTGGATCTGGGCCTATTGGCTTGTTTTCACTAAATGTATTTATGGCTTTTACTAAAAAATAAATAACCTTAATTAATTTGATTTAATTGAATTTAATTTTAAATATATAAAAGAATACGAAAATACATGTTTAATTAAATTTTTGTCAAAATTTGGAATTTACATAAAACTAAGTGATAATTGTTTAAAGCAGGAGTTGTAGCCATGTCTTCATACACTGGAGAGAAATAGCAAATACTCTTCATATGAATCTTCTTACCTTGGCGTCTTCAGCAATTACTGGATCAAAAGAAAGCACAAACCATCATGGATGCACAATTAAACATATTGAAACAAAAACTAGTTTGGAAGATAAGTCATCCTCAAATGATATTTATTAGTTTATACTTTATATATATGTTATGATCATGTGTTTGTATTCTAATGTAGTTTTGTGTTGACTCTTATATATGAAAGTATATATGTTTTACTTTCACAGATAATTATTTTGTATAGACTTGTTACTTTAATTTTAGTTGAGTGTATACATGGAAGAACCACACGAATAATTAATTGTTCGTTTGGTTCTCAATTAAAAGTGTTTTTATTATTGTTGAAAAGTCAAATTTGAGTTTAATTTCCACTACAAGCAAATGTAGAAGAGCTCAATTTCTCATGTTATCAGCTTTCTTTGTGCTTAAATAAACATATAGCCTTTTATTTGGTTAATGAAGAGAAGAGAAAATAAAAGGAAAGATGAGAGAAGGTAAGGTGGTTTAGTTAGAGAGAAAATAAAAAAATGAAAAATGAGAAGGGAGAAAGTGTAAAAATATTAAATTATTACTTTATCTTCATATTAAATACATATAAAATAAAGTAAAAGGTAGAGATGGCAAAAAAGATTAGACCTATCAAAGCTGGTCCGCCTTAATAGTGGTAGGGCAGGGTGATAAAATTAGCCCGTCAACCCTTTGTGGCCTGCTATGTTAAGCTCGACTGCACAGGCCATTTTATTTTTTAAAAAAGTCTTAAATATGTTTTTTGTCTCTATAAAATAGTATTCTTTTGATTTTGGTTCCTGTATTTTTTTTTTTACTTAAGTCCTCAACAACAATTTAATTATTAGTTTTAGTCCTTAAAGTAAAAACACGACTTTAGTGCCAAACACACCTTTGATTGTTCAATTTTTTAATTTATTTAATTTATTAAATTAAATGATAAAAATAGTAAAAAAAAGAAAAGAAAGAAAATAATAAAAAACAAAGAAAAAAAATTCTTTGTTTTTTAATATTATTTTTCTTTCTTTTCTTTTTTTGGGCTATTTTTATCATTTAATTTAATAAATTAAATTAATTAAATAATTTATTAATCAAATGTGTGTTTGACACAAAACTCATTTTTCACTTTATAGGGACCGAAACTCATTTTTTTTTGTTTTTTTTTCTTTATTTTTTATAATTTCTTTCTTTCTTTTCTTTTATTTTTACCATTTTTATCATTTAATTGAATAAATTAAATTAATTAAATGTGTGTTTGACACAAAACTCGTTTTTACACTTTAGGGACTAAAACTAATAATTAAATTATTGTTGAGGACTTAAGTCAAAAAAAAAATTATAGGGACCAAAAACAAAAGAGCCATATTATATAGGAACTAAAAATATATTTAAGCCTTTTAAAAAAATATTTAAGACATATTTTTTTAAATAAAATCAGATAAAGAAAAGAGTTTTTTTAAAAAATTTCAAACAAAAAAATTCTGGGTCAGAAAACAAAATAGATGTCAGACTAAAAAAAATAAAAACAGATTTTTTTTAAAAAATTTGTCAAGTTGGACGGACCAACCTCACCTAACTTTTCAATATGCGAACTGAGCTAAATATTTTGACCCATTCATCTTGGCAGACTAGCCCGCATCCAGCCTATTTTGAGCAGGCTTTTGACGGGGTGGGCTATGGCGGATCGGACTAACCCGTTTGACGACCCTTATTCTCTAAGTAAAAGGAGTGTTTTTTAATGTTAGAGAAAATGTTGTATTTCAATTTTTTTTTTCTCCTCTCTCACTTTCTATTGAAACAAACAAAGGTCTACTGAAAAATGTTAGTTTTGTTATTATTAATTATCATCATCATCATTTAGAATGATTTAATATGTATGTCTTTTTATATTCCAAAAAAAAGTGTATATATGTTTTTTCTCTCCATTTTTTATGAAGTTTCTTCAATATATCCATATCCATGTCCAGATAATAGACTCTGCTATACATAGGAGATTTTATAAATTTAAAACTTTGATCAATTACCTAGTCTCATGACCATAAATAAATGGCACGAATATTTATGCTTATTTTCACTAATTAACACTTTTCCAAGATAAAATGAGATAGATAACTGAGAAGAATCAAGTTAAATGCACAAAACCTCAATGATGAGCTATGACCTATCATGTGAAATCAAATTAAATACTTGAAAGAGTAATTATTAGCATACTAACCTTAATACCTTATGCCACTATGTTTTAATATTTGTAACAAACTTGAGTAGCATGTCAACAACTTCATTTGAAACTGTTGAAGCTGATTTCTTTAAATTGTTAATCTTATCATCTGTCTCATCCTCAAGCCTTTTTACATTAGATCCAGAACTCCCTGTGGTCTAAGGCAACTCAACCGAAATTTATGGTAAGAAAAAAAATAAAAGTCAATTAAATGAAAATATGTCATTTTTAAAATTTTAACTATATATCTTTTGTGTGACATAATTTCATACCTCTTTAAGTGATTTTTGGTATTCATCTTCCATGTGTGATCTGTATTGAGCTGCCTCCCTCTCAGCCTCGTCTTTTGCCTGCTTTAATCTTTGAGTCCTCACTGAAAAATTAAACAAACAATTTAATTATTCACTCATTCATATTGGCAATTAAATGATTACATTACACTTATGTGTTTGTTTCCCTTAGAACAATGTGATTGCGTTCTAATAGTATATAAACAGTTATAATTAATCAATTAGAATGACAATTTTTGAAAGTACTTTTACGATCGATTTACCATAAATCAAATACATATTATATCATATATTTTAAATTGCGATACTGTCATATATGCAACCGATACAGGCCATAAATCATGGTTGGATTGGTTTCGGTAACAGTCAAAACCCTGGTATTACATCGTAATGGTGCGAAAAAAAACTTAAATTTGAAACCTTGATTCTAAAAATTTTAAAATAAATAAATAAATAAATCTCAGGCCTTACAATTTCTTGCATTAGAAAGAATATGTTGGGCTTCTTGTTCAGCGGTTAACAGCATTTGAATGCCTCCTTGTCCTTTAAAGGGATCCATGATAACTGAAGATTGATTAAAAAAATCAACATTCAAATACCTTGGATTGTTCAATCAGCAATTAATTTTTATAAAGTAAAAAAATAGTTTGAATAAACATAACATGATTAATTTCTTACCAAACAAAGGAAACTATTCTAAAATCACACTGTAATAGATAGAACTTTGATTGTGATCGATTTGATGTAGAGATTATTATTATACTCATATCTCTATCTCCGAAAGTCATGGGTAACAATTTTCTTATATGTACCAAGTCATACTGCGCAGTTTGTGTTGTGTGGATGAATTGTAAAATGATTTGTTATAAAAATCATAACAAATATTTAAAAAGTTTCAATTTATTTATTTTTTGGTTGCACGAATTATATTCTCCAAAGCTTCAAACGAATGCTGGAAGACGTAAAAAAATTTATATTTTATTTATTCATAGACTATAATTGTGAGTGTAACTTATTTTCTTAAAAAAAATAAAATTTGAAATATTGATGAATATTATTTTTAAAATATGCAAATATATATACCCATCATCGTAATAAATAAAACTTAATAATTTTAAATTTTAAAAGTAGTATGTGTCCAGATATTTTGACTGTTAATTAAATTTGTTTTTATTCGTTAGATTGGTTGTAAAGTAAATATATGACATTCCTGTGTTAGTTATATTTTTCTTGATGATGTATATGACAGTTACCGGCAGGTGTTTTGACTAATTGAATATACACAAAGGCAGAGATAACAATGTGAGACGGATGATTTTAATCAAGTAATGTATAATAAAAAATTATAATACAAATATTAAAATTATGCACTTAAATTTATCCTTTTTTTAGTTTTGGGCATCTAATTTTATTGTGAATATATTGTAGTCAGTAATTGAAGAAATCATACTTCTATTTTTTTATTACTATAAGTTAAAATAACTAATTTTATGCTTATTAAGAATGTCAGGTAGCATTTTTTAATATTCTTAGTTCAAAATAAAAAAAAAAATTTAGATTATCGCTATCAAATTTATTAACATGTTTATTACAAGTAATAAGTAAATTAATTATTAAAAATATTTTAAATGTGTTCTCACTAAAATAAACAAAAAGAATTAAATTTTTACCAAAAACATAAATTTATGTATAATTAATAATGTAATAGAAATTAGATAAGTATTTTTTACAAGAAAATTGTTTGTGTACACTAACGTATCACTCATTTACACTTAATTTTATAATTAAATAACAATAAATATATGATTAAAAATGAGAAAAATTAAATTATTACTTAATAATTAATAAATTTATTATTTAAATATTAATTTAATTATATATTTCTTTTCATATAATCATAAAATTAAAAATTTAGTATACATGTACATGCCTGTCATTATGCTTTTTTTATAAAAAATACTAAATCTTCCTATTAAATTTTTTTATTTACTTAATTTTGATAAATGACTTTTAATTTTTACTTAAAGTTTACTTTTTAAGAGATAATTTATAATTATCAATATTAAGTAAAGTAAGAAAGTTTATAGAAAAATTTAGTTGGTGAATTTAATATTATTTATTTTTTATATTTTTATATAGGATCACGAGTTACTAATAATAGATGAGCAAGCGGAAGCACTAACGAAAAAAAAGCAGAAGCACTAGTGTCGGGTTTTCTAGGATCCAAGGAAGGATATTTCAGAGAATTCAAGAGAAAACGAGTCTTCTCCAGCACTCAACTCCAATTCCTTCACACTCCACAGTACACTATCTTCCCTCCTCTTCTTCAATCTACGCTCTCTACTTTCTACAACATTCAAACCTCTTCCCCATCTATGAATATGACCCTAAATTCATACCCAAATCAAAAATGAACTACCTTTTCACACCACTATGCCACCTGAAGATCCAGAAACAGAGGACGAGAAATTGAAACCAAAGCAACCCCATTTCCAATGTCATACTCCAATCTCGTCCTCTTCTATCTCTTCTTAGCCTTATTATTCATTCCAATTGTTCTTTCTGACCAAGACAATGAACCATTTGTGGGCGTTAACATTGGCACCGACGTTTCCAACCTGTTGTCCCCATCAGACCTCGTTTCCTTCCTCAAGCAGCAGAAGATCACTCACATCCGTCTCTACGATGCTAACCCTGACATCCTCGAAGCCTTATCTGGTTCCAACATTCGCGTCATCGTTAGCGTCCCCAACAACCAGCTTCTCGCAATTGGATCCTCCAATGCCACCGCTTCTTCCTGGATCCGTCGAAACGTCGTCGCTTTCTACCCACGAACACTCATCACCGGAATCTCCGTCGGGGACGAGGTTTTAACCACCGTCCCCTCCTCTGCCCCTCTTCTTCTTCCTGCAATTCAGTCCTTATACTCTGCCCTCGTTGCTTCTAAGCTTCAAAACGATATCGTCGTTTCGACTCCTCACTCTGCTTCCATAATCCTCGACCCTTTTCCCCCTTCTCAGGCTTACTTCAATCAGAGTCTCTCTTCTGTTCTTCTTCCGATTCTTCAGTTTCTTTCTCAAACTGGATCCCCTTTGATGCTTAACCTTTACCCTTACTATGTCTTTATGCAGAACAAGCGTGTGGTTCCTCTGGAAAATTCCCTCTTCAAAACTCTTTCCCCTTCTAAGGAAATGGTCGACCCTAATACTCTGCTTCACTACACTAACGTTCTCGATGCCATGATCGATTCTGCTTATTTTTCCATGAAGAATCTCAACATTACTGATGTTGTTGTTCTTGTAACCGAAACGGGTTGGCCTTCGAAGGGGGATTCTAAGGAACCTTTTGCGACAAAGGAAAACGCAGACACATACAATTCAAACTTGATAAAGCATGTCTTTGATCGCAGTGGCACTCCTCTGCATCCGGAAACAACTTCTAGTGTGTATATATATGAGCTGTTCAACGAGGATTTGAGGTCTCCGCCAGTGAGTGAGGCGAATTGGGGTCTCTTTTATGGGAATTCGACGCCGGTGTATTTGCTTCATGTGTCTGGCATTGGGACTTTTCTAGCCAATGATGCTGCAAATCAGACGTATTGCATTGCCATGGATGGTGCTGATACAAAGACTTTGCAGGCTGCATTGGATTGGACGTGTGGACCAGGGCGAGCAAATTGTTCGGAGATTCAACCTGGGGAGAGTTGTTATCTGCCTAATAATGTCAAGAATCATGCTTCATATGCATTTGATAGCTATTACCAGAATCAAGGGAAGTCCCCTGGCTCTTGTGACTTCAAAGGAGTAGCTATGATCACCACCACTGACCCCAGTAAGTATAAGCTGTAAAATTCTTGTCTTTTTGGTCAATTAAGAGTTTTGGTATTGGATTTTAATTCATTTGCGCCCGAAATTTAACGGTTTATTAATTATGATATGTTGCTTATTGCTTCCTGGGGCTATGTTCTTAAGGGGGAAGGGGTTGCAATGTTGCATTTTAAATGTGGCTATTATTATGCGTTGAAAATCTTCCTTGTATAGTTGTAGTTTCAGATTAGGTTTTTGCTTAATTTATGATACTGAGGTCGTAGGATGAATATACTGTATAAGGTAAAGAAGAGGCTTGTGCACTATTGAGGATATCTCTACTTAGGATTGGAAAAAAAAAGGGAAAATTGGAACTGTGCTGAAGTAATGATTTCTGAAATGAAATGCATTTTTTGTGTGGCACCCACATATTGCAAAGGCACTTTGACTTGACTCTACTTTTGTGTAAAAAATTGAAATTGAAAAAATATTATTAGAAGGGAATTGAAATCGCAGTGCCTTTATGAATATGAGAGCCATTATTCCATGTATCTCCCAATGACTGATTTGGTTATTTACCCTCACAATTGCAAAATTTCTGTTTCATGTTTCTGGATTGCCTTTGTATTGTAGTTCCCTTCTCGTTGTTCAATTTTTCAAGTAGTTTTCTATGATATTCTTACTTGCAAACCTAAGCATGTCTGGTAGTATTGCTTTATTCAAAGTGGATTATTATATGAAGCCTTTGTTCAATTTCTCTGTATCCCTTGAGATATTGCCTGTGTTCATAGTGGACTCCATAATTTAGCATGTCTTTCTCTTTATTGTCTATTACAGGTGTAACAAACTAGCAATTGTGATTAATATATTTGTTTTTTTAATAAGCGATTAACAAATTTAATTTTCTCATTCTTGTGGGGAAATTCCTTTGCAGGTCATGGCAACTGTATATTTCCTGGAAGGTTAGAAATATTCTGTGCTTAGTTGGCCTGTTGCTTTATAAATTATGCTCAAGTAACACTATTATTGTTCTCCAGATCTGTTTTTATTTTTTATTTATTTTTATTTTTTTAAATTTAACAACTTGCTTCTTTGGCTAAGTGTGTTTTTTCTCATTCCTCTGATGCAGCAAGGAATTAAGCAACAAAACAAAGCAAGTGGTGAACTCTACTTATCCAAGCAATGCAGGGGATAGGTTAAAGTTTACAACCTTTAGCAGTATCAAAATAAATGCAATCAGTAACATTTTGCACATTTACTTGGTTACTGTGTTCCCTATAATGTTATTCCTTTTTTGAGGTGCAAATAATTTTTCTTTTTTGATTGGGGGGGGGGGGGGTATGTAGAGTATTATTTTGTATTTCTTAGAACAAATGATAAGAGAAAGAGAATTCTGGATGACCCGTTGTTAATCTTGGTGCTTAAGATAAGATGCTTTCAAAGAAAGCGAGGTGTATACTTTTCACCGGGGTTTCTTGTAATTAAATATGTATCTCTTCAAATTGTATCTGTTAATTAATTTGTGTAGTATATGAATATTAGGGGAAAGGACCTTCTTTTTTTTTTTTTTTTTTTTTTTTGTTAATTGGATCTTTCATAAGTTAATTTTTTACGTGACGGGTCATAAAGAGGGCGTTATAAATATAGCAGACTCCTCCTGTTTAAGATAGTGTTACATGTTTCGGTGGAATTTCTTCCTCACCACGTTTTGGAACGATCATTCTCAAACGTGAATTATTTGCGATTCAAAACTCTCAAAGTAGCGTTTTAGTTTTTATGATAGAGAGTAAGAAGACCTAATTAGGACATGTGTTAGTGGATGCACCTAATGGAAATATTGCAATTCATGTTGGCACAATATTACTAATCTCTAAAGTCTACTCTCTGGATATTAAACACACAATATCGTCCATGGGCTCAGATCTGTTGTGTTTTGGTTGATAAAAATAGGTTAAACCTATTATTACTAACAATTAGCACTCAAAACAAAAAATACTCTTTTTAGACTCTCAATTTTCTACTATATATAATTTGTTAGTTAATAGTATAGTTTGAAATTAATACTTAGTAATATTTCGAGCCCAAAAAAACAAATCAAATAAGTATACCCTCCTGTTCCATGTAACTACAAAAGTTGCGTACCACGTCCTCCACACTCGTACCATGTACCAATTCGTACCACGAAACATGTACCATTGGTTATGATTTGTGTCTATTTTTCCTTGGTCATGAGAACTCTATTTTTCAAAAAGATAATGCGGATATAAACATTGGGTTGGATGGGGGCTATCATTCCTTTCTTTTGTTGTTATTTTATTTATTTTTCATGTTCTCCTTGCGAAGTAATTTTGAAGTTGAGGCTCTCTGTGTGCCTATTATTGGAAGCGTCCTTGGGATATGGTTTAATTGGTTTAATAGAATAATTTGGTGGTTAAACCAAAATTAAATTGAATAATTATAGCATGTTTGAAAACCTGAGAAAATACAGCTTTTTATCTTAAAAAAAACTTTTTATCTAAAAATATAACGAACTGTAAGTTGTGCGTGGCCAGTAAAAAAACAAAAAGATCAAATTTAAGTGATATTATGATATCTTTGACCCAAAATAAAAAATAAAAAATACTGTATCAGTTTTTGATGAAGAAACATGTGTAGTTGATGAGGTCCCTTCGGAGACATCGGATAAAATTGGAATGTGTAGTTGATGAGCAATCTCTTGTATGATCAGATGAACTAATGGATTCATGAGTTGAGTGAGGAGGAAATTAGAGGCCTAGATGCAAGTGCATAGTGTCATTTAGAAAGTAAAATGAGAAGGAAATCAAACAGATTTTTTGAAGTGAGGAAATCAAACAGATTGAGTTGTTACCTATTTCTATCTTTAGAATTTTAATTAATAATTTATCACTATTTTACATCTAAATTTGTGGGTTACACAATCGGAGTCTTAGTCTAACTTGAGGTTAGTCGTAAGGGTCTACTGAACATCTCTCATCAACTTGTTGCAAGAGATTTCTTTAAAAGCAAATGTGTTTGGTTTCAATTGACTAGAGGTTAATTGTAAGAGTCCTCTGAACTATTTCTCTTATGAATATGTTTGATTTTCAGTTGACTAAGTTAAAATACTTTTACTTTTAATATTAACAGTTATAATTTGTTTGAACACAAATTTCAATCACGTTAATAAATTGAACAATTTTTAACTTAATAAAATAGAATTACTTTCTATAAATTAAAATAATGCGGTGAGGGTGGATCGAACACCCGACCTTCAGATCTTCAGTCTGACGCTCTCCCAACTGAGCTATCCCCGCATGTGCTAACACTGTGAAACCAACTCTTTATATCTCTTTATATTAACTTTACTAATCTGATTTATATATATTAAATACGTATCTTAGTTTTCATTACGTGAAGTCTTTATTTTTTTCGTGAGCATCTCAAATTTATTCAGTTAATAATATAATTTTTTTTAGGAAGCAATTAATTCAATCACAAATGTATAGGGTGATAGTAGTTCAGCTTAGTCACTGTTTTCAACTATGAGTACTTAGGAAGAGACTCAATTGTGCAATAGAAGATATAAAAGGTTAACATATATAAGTCTTTATTGTTATTATAACTAACTTTTGCTTTCACTTAAAAAATTAATCACTTTACTATTTACGTTTTTTATAAAATAGTCAATGAAAAGAAAACAACAAACAAAAGAAAAAGAACAAGCTAAAAATACTTTGGCAATATCATTCCAAAGGACATATGAAAAGCTTCCTTTACTACTTACCTTTAAAATCACTTAATTTCAAACAATAAAAAAAGAGAGCCCAGACATTACTCACCAACCTCTCATCGATAAATTCCAACCTCTAAGAAAGTATGTAGAAAAAAGGATTAGATTGATATTTATTTATTTATTTTTATGCTTCCTCGTGTACCTGTACCTGTCTCACAAGGTACTCACTCAATTAGGAAAATAGATTGATTCTGGAATAAGGTAAAAAAAATTGTCCTGGGCTATACAACTAGAATCTTTAGGGTATTGATGGTGATGCTGAATTTGTTTGCATCTGATATCTGCTGTGTTCCTAAGATAAACAAAATTGTTGTGCCCCACCTATATATATATATAACCTTGTCGTTATTATATGATGAGAGGGATTTAATTTCTTGTGCAGCGCAGCTTTAGTTATTCAATAAAACTTTGATTGTTGTAAAACTACTTTTTCATCCCAAACGGCAATCGAAAGTGAGAAACACGCACCTCACTTATACTTTGTTGTTATTAATAACAAGCCTACCATACCTATTAATAAATAAATAAATAAATATGATCGCGAAAAGAATTTGAAAAGGACAATTCATCACTAACTAAGATGGCAAATTAATAAATCAATTCTTCAATTTTATCGTCAGGTTACAAAATACTACTATACAGTTTGAGTCTGAGAGAGAGAGATCAAGCCCAGAAGACGTGCGGGGGAGGAGGATAGTTTGCTATACCAGAGAAAATATATATATTCATCATCATCATATATATAGAAAATATATATATACTATATAATTTTACCAGTGAAAACAGATATAGTTAGATTATGATTATCAAAATTAACTTAAAGCTTATAGCTTATTGGTGAGAAGTAATGTTTAGTAAAACTAGCTTATGATAAGCTAAAATTATATGAAATAGCCTAAAAGGACATATAATATATTAATATTTAATATAATGAGATGATAAAAGATGTAATTATCCAAAAAAAACAAGGATGAAATTGAAATGAATTATTAAAAGTTATAAGCTATTTGAAATAACTTTTCAAAAGCTTATAGCTTTTATAAGCTTGTCATAGTAAACGGAGCTCATTAACATAAAGCTATAAGCTCCTTAAAAAACTATAAGTTCGTGTTATTAGGGCCGATATTTATGATGACTTCACTCTCTCAACACTAACTAGCTCATAATTCTTTTCATTTAATTTTGGCGGCTTCATACTTGGTTATCGGTATTCGCCTATTTGTATTAAATATTAACCCTAATTAATCCAACCTATAATTAGGTATCCCTTTTCATAGGGCAACTTTTCAATGAAAGCACAATTGTTAATACTCTCCAACCCAAAAGACTATCTAATCCATTAAATAAGAGATTCTTACAACCTAAATAATATGTTGAGTTTTTAATTTTACTTGAGATAAGACTATTAACGGATTGAAATACTTTATTGTAAGTAGTTATACTATTTTAATGATCTTTTCGTCTCTAAAAAAATTAACCTTTAATTGTTGGCTTAGAAAATACAGTTGGCCAGTGCACACAAAAAAAATAACCTATTTCATGGAACTCAAGACTGTGACTGTAAGAGAGTGTGCATCACACTCTGCTTATTATATACCCTCCAATCTGCTTCTAACTTTTCCCCTCAAATCTAATAATTGTGACTTGTTTTCCTAAAAAAAAGAAAAACGTTAGTGTACAATTACTATAGTTATATAACTCTGCATTTATAGTAATAACAAAAAGAATTGGTACAATAATTAAAAAGAAGAAGTTATTTTTATTGATTGTAAAGGTTGTATGGTTAATTTACCAAAACAAAAGGCTGTTTACCAATCAGACAATCAGTACATATCCTTTAATCTTGGCTTGTCCTTCAAGTTTGGGCTTCTATCACGACTCTCTATCTTTTTTATCGGAAAATTCTTGATTTACATCACTTTTGAGATACACTTTTTACACCCATTTGTGATATTAATTTCTCGTTTTTGGAAAACAAAAATAAAAATTAACGGCTTAGCAAAGAAACATGTGTATATTATGTGGATCTAATTTTTTTACACCGATATCATTGACGTACACGTACAGTGCTGTTTTTTTTTTTAATCATTTTCTAGACTTGTACTCCTTTTTCTGAAAATTTTTAAGCCATTTTCACTTGTGTTGTTTATTTTTTGTGTAAGACTCTGTATTAAAATTGGTATTATTTTTTGTACCTGTTATGTTTCTTGTACATCACTCCAATTTGTGGAAACTATTTTTCTGAGTGATAAAATTACTTTTGAATTTTATTTTTTGTCCAACCGTTTGGAAATTAATTTATTAATATAAAAGAAGACTTTCAAATTTTAAGTGGTCTACGTAAAAAATCAGGGGGTTGTAAATAGCAATTGTCAGTACATAATAAGATTTTTAAATAGAACAATAATGATAGATATATACCTATTAAGGTATATAAGTCATCTATAACTCACTTAACATCAATCAAATCAAATTTTTTATTCTATTTTAAATTTTTTAATATTAAAAACTTAATAAATTAAGAAAATAAATGAGTCATAAACCCTAATAAATGTATACAAAATATTTTTCTTAAATGGAAACTAATAGTCAAGAAAGTGGGACAACGTGGCCGAGTTAGTGGATGGGGTGATTATACGGTGCACCCCACAAGTTTGGCGCACTGTACACCACATAAAATTTTATTATAAATAATAAAATTTAAAATTTTTTATTTTATTTATTTATTAATGTTATAAATAAATAAATTATTTAATTACTCAAAATAAAAAGAAAATATGATACACGCTCTAGTCTCAATTTTAGTGAGTATCATAGTCAAAGCCCATAGTGGACTTATATTTTTTTTTTGGGTATAAGTTAGTGGATATATATAATAGGTAAGTAAGAATCTAAAGAGGGTGGAAGAGATTAGCACCATTTTTATTGAGAGTGACATCATCCTTTTTAATATATAGATTTATGATTCTTATATATAAATGGATAGTGAGATTTCTAAAATTAAGTGATCTAAATCCCTCCCATCATAATAGAGTCTCACAAATTCAATACTCTAATTTTCGCTTGAGACGAGATAAATGTATAAATAATTTGAGCTGAAAGTTTTCCATACCATACCATAAACTAAATCATCACAGGGGTTAGCTTGGTCTTTGTTAGTGTAAATGGAGTAATATTTCGTGGCTATTCGACATTTATTTTATGTGAGTTTGGTTTTGAGAAGCGAATTAGTTATGGCTTCCAGCAGTGGATACCTCGTGAAAAAAAAAAACCTAAGACATAATCTTAATTCTAAAATTCCTTTTAAAGAAAAATAATTTCTTAAAAATACATTTAAGTGCAAGGATCTTCTACACGCCAACACGGACCGTGTTGGAGGGAATAATAAATAACTACACGGATGAAAGAAAAAACATACAATAAGTAATATTATTTATAGACTTCAAAAAAATAATAGATTGTCTTTAAAAAATTTTAAATGATTTAATTAATTTAAAAAACAAATTTTTATTTTTGTTTCGAAAATTATCATATTCCTCAACTGTATAATACACGATCTCTAATAAAATTGTTACATTTTAAAAAGAAAAAACTATATAAATTGAGCTAGAAACTTTAAAGCGAATAATACATTATCTTTAAAAAGTTTCAGTTAATTTAGATAATTTAAAAACGTATTTTCATTTTGTTTCAAAAAACACAAAATTCTACAAGTGTATACATGATCTATAAACAATATCTTGCACTTCTAACAATATAAAAAATTCTATAAAATGTGCTAGAAACTTAAAAAAAAGATACATTATCTTCAAAAATATTTAAGTAATTTATGTAATTTAAAAACACGTTTTTATTTTAATTTCAAAAAACACTCTATTTTTTAAATGTATAGTATACAATTCCTAAAAAAATATTGGCAATTTGAAAGATATTAAAAATTATGTAAATTGAGCTAGAAACTTCAAAGAAAATAATAAATTGTCTTCAAAAAGCTTCAAATGATGTAGGTAATTTAAAAAATTCATTTTCATTTTTGTTTTGAAAAACACTATATTCTTTGAGTGTGCAATACATGATCTATATATAAAAAAATTGTATATTAAAAATATAAAAATGATATGAATTGTGATAGAAACTTTAAAGTGAATAATAAATTAATTCAAAAAGATTCAAATAATTTAGTTAGTTTAAAAAACACGTTTTTATTTTAATTTCGAAAAATATCATATTTTTCAAATGTATATAGTACACGGTCTCTAAAATTTGTTTGCACTTTTAATAATATTAATAATTGTGTAAATTGAGCTAGAAACTTTAAACTAAATAATAAAGGCCAAATGTACCTTTTGGTCTTTATCTATTATGCGCATTTTATTTTAGTACTATATCTTTTTTGGTTACATTTTGGTCCTCTATCTCTTATAAAAGTTTTATTTTGGTCCCATTCGTCAATTCCGTCACCTCATTACAAGGTAATTTGACTCCGTTCTTATTAGGGTTCACATGTATAGTATGATTTTTCTGGATTTGAAGATAAATAGTGTAATTTAACTTTGTTCTTTTTAGGTCAATTTTGTTAACAGGTGTGATGGGATTGACGGATTGGACCAAAATGAAACGTTTATAAAAGATACAGGACCAAAATATAACCCAAAAAAAATATAGGACCGAAATGAAATGCACATAAGAGATACAGGACCAAAAGGTGCATTTGGCCAATAATAAATTATCTTCAAAACGCTTAAAAGAATTTAGGTAATTTAAAAAATATATTTTCATTTTAATTTAGAAAAACACCTTATTCTTCAAGTAGAACACGATATCTAAACAAATTGTTCGAATTTTAAAAATACAAAAAATTATGAAAATTGAGCTTGAACTTCAAAGTGAATAATACGTTATTTTGAATAAACTTCAAATAATTAACGTAATTTAAAAAATGCCTTTTAATTTTTGTATAGAAAGACACCATATTCTTGTAGCAATTTTAAAAATATAATTAATTCAATAAATTTAGCTTGAAATTTCAAAATGAATAATACATTGTCTTCAAAAAATTTCGAATAAATTAGATAATTTAAAAAATTCATTTTTATTAGGAAAACTCCATATTCTTCAAGTTTATAGTACACGATCTCTAAAGAAATAATTATAATTTGAAAAATATTTAAAATAATGTAAATTGAGCTTGAAACCTCAAAGGAAATAATACATTACGGTCTTTAATTCAATGAAATAGCTTCAAATTATTTCAGTAGTTTAAAAAACTCATTTTCAATTTAATTGTGAAAAACACCATATTATTATTCAAGTATATAATACACTATCTCTAAAAAAATTGTTACATTTTAAAATTATAAAGAATTATGTAAATTGAGTTAGAATCTTAAAAGTGAATAATATATTGTCTTTAATAAGCTTCAAATAATTGAAGTAATTTTAAAAACATGTTTTCATTGTAATTTCGAAAATTATCTTATTCTTTAAGTGTATAGTATAGGATTTCTACAAAAATTGTTATAATTTTAAAAATAATTTAAATTGAGATAGAAACTTTAGATTAGATAATACATTGTCTTCAAAAAGATTGAAATAATTTAGTTAACTTCAAAAATGAGTTTTCATTTTCAGTTCGAAAAACACCACATCCTTTAAGTGTATAGTACATGATCTCTAAAAAATTGTTGCAAATTTAAAAATATAGATAATTATGTAAATTTTGCTAGAAACTTCAGAAATAATAATGCATTGTATTCAAAAAACTTCAAATAATATAGATAATTTCAAAAACATATTTTCATTTTAATTTCGAAAAACACCCTAATCTTTAAGTGTATATTACACAATATCTAAAAAAATTATTGCAAATTGAAAAATATTCAAAATAATATAAGTTAAGCTAGAAACTTCAAAGAGAATAACATGTTATCTTAAAAAAGCTTCAAATGATTTAGGTAATTTAAAAAACACAGTTTCATTTTAGTTTCGAAAAACACCATATTTTTCAAGTGTTTAATATATGATCTCTAAAAAAATTATTGCATTTTAAAAATATAAAATTATTTAGGTAATATATTATCTTCAACCAGCTTCAAATAATTTAGGTAATTTAAAAAATACCTCTTCGTTTTAATTTCGAAAAACACTCTATTCTTCACGTGTATAGTACACGATCTCTAAAAAAAATAATGCACTTTAAAAATTATAAATAATTCTTTAAATTGAGATAGAAACTTAAAATTAAATAATACATTGTCTTCAAAAATATCACATGATATAGGTAATTTAAAAAACATGTTTTCATTTTAATTTTGAAAAATATCTTATTCGTCAAGTGTATAGTACACGATATCTAAAAAAATATTTGCAATTTTAAAAATATAATAAATTATTTAAATTGAGCTAAAAACTTTAGAATGAACAAAATATTTTCTTCAAAAATCTTAAAATAATTTAGGTAATTTAAAAAATGCATTTTCATTTTAATTTCGAAAAACACCATATTCTTCAAGTGTATATAATACACGATCTCTAAAAAAATTGATGCAATTTAACAAAAATATAAATAATTCTATAAATTGAGCTAGAGACTTAAAATTGAATATTACATTATCTTCAAAAATCTTCAAATGATTTAGGTAATTTAGACAATATGTTTTCATTTTAATTTCCAAAAATGCCCTATTCATCAAGCGTATAGTACACCATCTCTAAAAAAATATTTGCAATTTTAAAAAATAAATAATTTTTTTAAATTGAGCCAAAATCTTCTTAGTGAACGAAAAAATTGCCTTTAAAAAGCTTTAAATGATTTAAGAAATTTAAAAAACGCATTTTTAATTTAATTTTGAAAAACATCAACACTCTTCAAGTGTTACATACACGATTTCTAAAGACATTATTGCAATTTTTGAAATATAAAAAATTATGTAAATTGATATAGAAACTTAAAAGTGAATAATTCATTGTCCTGAAATTTTTTTAAATAATTTAGATAATTTAAAAACATGTTTTCTTTTTTGTTTTGAAATATACCCTATTCTTCAAGTGTATAATACACGAATTATAAAAAATTGTTGCAGTTTTTAAATTATAAAAATTGTGTAAATTAATCTACAAACTTTAAAGTGAATAATATATTGTCTTAAAAAAGCTTAAAATAATTTAGGTAACTTAAAATACGCATTTTTATTTTTATTTCGGAAAACACTATTCTTTTCAAGTGTATATATAGTACACGATTTCTAAAAAAATTGTTGTAATTTTAAAAATATAAAGAATTAGTTAAATTGAACTATCAACTTCAAAATGAATAGTATATTGTCTTAAAAAAAATTGAAAAACACGTTTTTATTTTTTTAAGAAAACACCATATTATTCAAAGGTATAATACACAATCTGTAAAAAAATCGTTATAATTTAAAAATATAAAAAATTATGTAACTTTAGATAGAAACTTCAAAGTGAATAATACATTATATTCAAAATGCTTCAAATAATTTAGTTAATTTAAAAAATATGTTTTAATTTTAATACACAATATCTAAAAAAGGTGTTGCATTTTAAAAAGTTAAAAAATTATATAAATTGAACTAAAACATTTAAAGTGAATAATGCATTGTTTTGAAAAAGCTTCAAATAATTTAGGTAATTTAATAAACACGTTATTATTTTAATTTCGAAAAATACCTTATTCTTCAAGTGTATAATACATTACCTCAAGAAAGATTATTGCAATTTTGAAAATATACAAAATTGTGAAAATTGAATTAGAAACTTAAAATTGAATAATACATTGTCTTTAAAAAGCAATTAAAAATTTAGGTAATTTAAAAATCGTATTTTTATTTTTGTTTCAAAAAACACTATATTCTTTGAGTGTATAGAATAAGATCTCTATGGAAATTGTTACGCTTTTAAAAATATTTAAGATTATATAAATTGACCAAGAAATTTTAAAGTGAATAATATATTGTCTTCAAAAATATTCAAATAATTTAGGTCATTTTAAAAAGCGTATTAATTTTTATTTCGGAAAACACCATAATCTTCAAGTATATAGTACATGATTTTTAAATTAATTGTTACAATTTTTAAAATATAAAAAATATATAAATTGATCTAGGAACTTTAAAATAAATAATACCTTGGTTTCAAAAAAAACTTAAAATAAATTAAGTAATTCAAAAAATGTGTTTTTATTTTTGTTTTCAAAACATATCATATTTTCTAAATTGAGCTAGAAACTTCAAAGTGAATAATACATTATCTTCAAAAAGATTCAATTAATTTTGTAATTTAAAAAATTTATTTTATATTTATTTTGAAAAACATCCTATTCTTCAAGTGAGTACACCATTTTTAAAAAAATTGTTTTAATTTTAAAAATATATTAAATTATGTAAATTAAGCTAGAAACTTCTTAGTGAACAATACATTGTCTTCGAAATGTTTCAAATAATTTAGGTAATTTAAAAAACATGTTTTAATTATTTTTTTCCGAAAACACCATATTCTTTAAGTGTATATAGTACACAATCTCTAAACAAGTTGTTGTAATTTTAAAAATATAAAAAATTATAAATTAATCTAGAAACTTGAAAGTGAATGATACATTATCTTCAATTTTGTTTCAAGTAATTTAGGTAATCTAAAAAATGCTTTGTAATTTTTTTTCAAAAACCACCTTATTCTTAAGTGTAAACTATACGATCTCTTAAAAATTATTGCAATTTAAAAAAATATAAAAAAATTATTTAAATTGGGCTAAAAACTTTAAAGTGAATAATTCATTGTCTTAAAAAATCTTCAAGTAATTTAGGTGATTTAAAAAACACATTTTAATTTTTATTTTAAAAAACTTCCTATTCACGAAGTGTATAGTAAATAATTTTTAAATAAATTATTATAATTTTAATTATGTAAATTGAGATAAAAACTTCAAAGTATTTTTTTTAGCTTAGAGCTTAGCTTTTAATTAGCAAGATATATATATATATATATATATATATATATATATATATATATATTGATAGATGCAGTTAATTTCATTAAAATTTTACTTAAATTTTTATCATAATATTTGAACTATTATTTTTTTAAAAAAATTTCTTTGAGTTAATTTTTTTGTTAAATTTTATTAATTGTATTTAAAGAGATGATTAATTGTAGTAGGAAAAAAGAAAAGTGAATTGCAATTGAGTATAGTGATGTGAGTGAGTTGTACCAAATGGGTAAAAGAACTGATGTGATAACATGATAATTTAATTTTAGTTAATGCAATAATGTTGGAGTATAGTTAAAAATATAGGCTATTATAAGAAAAATACGATGCAAAAAAAAAAAGCCTTTTAAATTCGATTTGATTAGATAGAATATTAAACTTTAGGATGCATTTTTGTTCATTGTTATTTTTTTTTTTTGTTGTGGGAATGATGCTTTTATAAACTTTCTATCAATATTAGTTTTTTACTTGAGCATGTTGAGTCAATATTATTTTACAATTTTGTTGCTATTTATTTATCATTATAATTTAATTTGATGAGGTTTTTATAAGTTTAATTTTCATTGCATACTTGTTAAATGTGTATATTTATATGAAACTGGATCTTTTCAAGCTGCAGCAGCTAGGAAAGTATATTTATTACCATCAAATTTTTTTGTGCATGTATGATGAAAGAAAGAAAACACAATGAATGGATCAGATTGAGTTAGAGGGGTGCTAAATGAGGATCTTGCTCGAAAGAATCTAAATCGGCCTATTTATATGCAATAGAGTGTAGTTAATGATAATGCCTTTTGAAATCTAAGTGTATATGAAAATGTTAATTAATTTGAATGTTTTTATTGATTTAAAATGCATATTTATATTCATATACGATGAAAAGTGTAAATGATTAATACTTTTTGAAATGATATTATATGTGTAAATTTTTATTTAAATAATTAACATTAAATAAAAATTAAATTCTAAGTTTGTCATTAGGACTTAATTTGGAGTGTATTTTTTAATAAATTGAGTATTTAATATTTTTCCTTTATATATGCAACTTCTTATGACTGAAATTTAATTAATACGTAAATTATGTTATTGTAATTGATTTATACTTAACTAAATGTGAATTGAAGTTTGATAGTAAATTGTAAATGACATGTCTTTAATAGGGTTGTCAATTCAGTCGCCCAGCCTATTCGGGTTAGCCCACAATGGTCAACATATTTTCAGGCTAGGTTGGGCCGAGCCGACTTTGTCATGGGCTGCAAAATGTATGGCCCAGTCCAGGCCTACGTAGACAGCGAGCCAAACAGGCCAGCCCCAATGGGTTTTTTAATTTGTTTTATAAAAAAAAACTAAAACTAAAAAATTAAATTGATTAAAATACACATTAAAAAATCATATACTAACTATAATTTACCTATTGGACTAGTGGAGTCAGTAAAAAAAATTTAACAAATAATTTTTTAAATAAAAGAAAAACTAATATTAATATAAAAAATATATTAAAGTTTAAAATACATTAAGCTCATAAGTGTCAATGTGTTTCACACACACAAAAAAAAAGAGTCATACCAGTTCATCATTTTACAAATAACTAATAACCAAGAGTTATATACAAAAAATGACAGCAGCACCTAAACATATTTAACACTATATTTCAGATTTTTTTCAAATGAAATATAATATTTATAATATAATAAATTAAACAAAAATATTTTAAAACTTTGGGCCAATAGGCTAAATTTTATTTGGACAGCTATTTTTTGCCCATACATTATGTCGGGCTGAACGGATCGGCCCATCAAACTTGCCCATTCTAACAGCTCTAATGTTTAATGCACAATGAAAAATAGAGAAAAAATAAGAGTAAAAACCTAATTACGAAACATAAGCAAATATACTAATATATAGTATAATAGTTAGATAATAGATATACTAATATATAGTATAGAATAGTATAAAAAAATTTTAATTTATCATTCTGATTATGAGAACTTAATTGGTTAACTGATAATTCCATGTATACAACTTTAAGTGTAATTAAATTATTCAAGTCCATTAGCGTAGGAGAGGAGTGGAGTGGTGAGATGATGAGTTCCCTGAGCTGAGACAAGGTTTTAATCTGCTATCCCTCTCATTCTCCTCCATCCCTCCACTCATTCATGAAGTGTCCTTAATTATGTGCCACACGTGTGCGTGCGTGTGTTTTGTTGAGAGAGAAATGGAGTCACACGTTCAGGATACAATACACTCCATCCCATTTGGTTTTTTCCGTTCAACCGTTTTGGCACTTTCTGCGGAAACTTCCATCAGTGTCCCATGCTTATTTACACCTCTCTCTCTCTCTCCAATGGTAAGTAACTCCTTCTTCTCTCTCTCTCACTTGGTAAGGTGTAAGCTTAGGAGGAATCCCCGACATGCGAAGCATGTCTACGTGGCACTACACGTCTTCATCTTATTGGCTCCCTAACCACCATCCTCTATTTGAGTGATTTTTTTATAATACGAAAGCCAAATTTGCATTCATATAAATTCAAAATTCAAACTAAAAAATCGGTTCAGTAAGACAAACACAGTTCACAAAAATATATGTACGTGAGTATATAGTGTAAGATTCAATTCTTAGTGTCATAACTATCTTATTAACTTAAAAAACTATATTTTTAAGTTTTGCAATTTTAGCCACCAGACTAACCTAATATCACACGTGTGATTTAATGTGCCTAATAAAGAGTACCTAGCCTTCGTGTAAGAGACCTTCTCCCAAATGGAGAAACTTTATTTTTCTTAATTTCATATGCATTGCTTTAATTTAATGGTTTTCTAATAGAGGAATAGCAGGGGCTGCCGTGGGTGTGTTTAGATATCTATTGAGATCTGATTAAGACCTCTTAAAATTTATGATTTTAATACATTAAACATGAAAATAAAATTTTCTTGTGTTTATCGTTTTTGGATTATAAATGTATTGTTTAATTTCTTTTTTTTTGAATTGGACATTGAATATTGCTTATGTCATGCATCCTTATACAGTATTTGACCATGTCATAAACTTCACTTCTTCCCTCTCTAAGCCTGCAACTTTCCTTTTTAATTTTTATTATTTTATACTCCCTCCTTTTCAAAATGATAGTTGTTTAAGGTTATTTTACAGAGATTGAGAATGAAATAAATGTCATAATGACTAAAACAATTTTACTAACATATCTCTAATAATAATTGAATGATTAACTACCTCACGTTGTTTTTAGTTGAGCATTAATTGTTATATAAGAGTAAAATAGAGAAAAAGACATTTAATAATGCATTAAAAATATAAAGCGACAGTCATTTTGAGAAAAAAATATTTCTCTAAAACGACACTCATTACGAAATGGAGGAATTAACTTTTTGTTTCCAAGATTTATTTAGGAGCTACAGAGTATAACAATTTAGTTAAATCTTTCTATATAGCTAATTGAAAAATAAAGTATTATTGCATTTTAAACACAGTTTATTATTTTTTTCTGTCTTTCTCAATAAAAAACTGTATTCTAAAAACTCTTTATCTATACAAAATTGCAACTGATAGAAAAATTCTAGATTAAAACTTGCCATTTAAATATGGCAAGTAACCATAACTGCTTCCGAGTTGCCATTAGTTTGACTTGTGAAAATTTTCTCAATTGTCATAAATGATTTTTATTGACATTTAATATTACTGTCTCTTAAGATAAAAATGTAAAATGAAACTAACTAATTAAGAAGAAAAAAGTAATCATTATACTTATATTGGTGTTGTGTTGTGTAAGATATATATATAAGTAGTGATTCTTTTTCCTTAAGAGACAAAGAATGTCTGGAAAAGACCCCAAGAGGAATGTCTAAAGAAAATGATGATAGTATCTGAGAAACAGAACAGAAGATAACAGAGAGCTAGACCTACCCTGTAGCTAGCTAGGTAGGTAGGTGTCACTTACTTTTTTAACCTTTCATTTTCACCCAATGATGAAGGCAATTTTGAACAATTTTGGGATTTCTCAGTTTCCGTGTCTCAATTTTTCCTATTATCCATCGAAACTCTGTAGGACTAATTAAACTAACTGACCCTTAACAAAAGCTGCACTAAACGACAACACCCTTCTCTCTGCCTCTGCAACACACTCTTCCTTAGTAGTATTTATTCTCTTTTGTTTCTTCATACACCATGCACCTTCCTCTTCCTTAATTACTCATCACTTCACCCCCCCCTAAGAAATTATTCAATTAATGAAGGGTGAAAGGACTGAGAGTTGTACTTCTCTCATCAAAGGTTCACCAACTCCAACTATGTCGTCTTCTTCTTCTTCTGATCTTGTTAGCAGCGTTGTTGATAACCCTTCACAATCACACCCATCTGGGTTTCTGGCTAGTACTCGCCGGCGTTTCAATTCTCATCACCAGGTTCCAGAGATAGGCCTGAAAACAGCAATGGTTAGGCCTTACGTTCGGTCAAAAATGCCTCGCCTTCGCTGGACGCCAGATCTCCACCGCTGCTTTGTTCATGCAGTTCATAGACTCGGAGGAGAAGACCGTAAGCTCTTTCACATTTATAGTTTTTAGCGTTGAAGTCCCACATTGACAGAACACATGACTAAATTTGTCTTTATAAGGTCTTAGGGCCTTCATTTATTATGCCTTACCAGAAACCTTAATTCCTTTTTTTAATGTGTGTGTATGTTTGATAGAATATTTTTAATGTTGTTCATTATATATATAATAATTGGAATTGGATTTATAACAGGGGCGACACCGAAGCTGGTTTTACAGCTGATGAATGTAAAGGGGCTTACTATATCTCATGTTAAGAGCCACCTTCAGGTACTCGTTTCTTCATAGCAATTAATAGATCAATGTAAACCAAAAGATAGAATGGAAATGTTGGTAAATAATTATTGTAATGAATTAAGTTTGAAAATGGATAAATATTGGCAGATGTACAGGAGCATGAAGCAGGAGCAGAGGAGTCAAGGTATAATAATTACTGTATATATATATCATCAGTTACTTACTTACTTACTTACTAGTATATGCATTAATGCATGTTTGCATCTTCCATAAGGAAGAAATAGGTTGGTGTTTAGTACATTAGACATTTTGTTTGGTACAATAGAGGAAATTAGATCTGTAAACACTGAAACCAAGATATCAATACACAGTAGTAAGTACTAATTAACATGATGAACAATGTTTAAAAAATAAATAAATAGCAGAAGGAATATGAACAAGAGGTAGTGGACGTCAGCCGAACTGGTTGATTCCCCTTTTCCGTGACCAAGAAAATGAAAGTAATAACGTCAAATATTCCTCGCCTATATATTCTTCCAGATTTTGTTCCTATCCTATGTATATAAAAATATAATAACTTTTTCCTACTGCTACTCAAGTTTAATTTCCGCATCCATCCAAGTAATTTCCAAATTCAAAGAAATTACATAGTATTTTATTAATTATTTCATTAATAAACATGAACGGTACAACGTTATTTGTGTATGCCCATTAATTATATATGTAATTGTTTAATATTTTGGAGCAGGAAAGGAGAATGAGATGGCAGTGGCAGCAGATTTGCAAGGATCCTTAACCTTTGGCCTCAGCTACGGACAGAAACCTCAACAAAGGAGCTGCGTAACTCATTATACGGAACACCTTCTTCGCACCCAACCAAAATGGTACGGTTTTTCTTATTAACTTTTTTTTTTTTTTTTTTTTACCATTCTTCTCTTTATTTTACGGTTCATATATAGTGTATGTTGGAATATATATGAGAAGGCATACATTGTATAAAAATAAATAATTCCAGCAATATTTATATATATGATTTTGTGGCGTTTTTGGATAAAAACAAGAATATGCCCCTTTAAACAAGAAAAGAGATGTGATGACATGGCTTAAAAGTGTTTTTTTTTTATATATAGTGACATTTTATTTTGTTTCAATGTGTAGTTTGTTTCGCCAACAAGCAATGTTTTTTTTTTTTTGGAAAAAAAATAAGATATTTGGGAAATGAATTAAACAATATTTGATGAGGATAGATATGGAGGATGATGAGTAATTTGTTGTGTTATGGATGGTGCAGGAATATTGATGATGATGAGAAGCTGCAGGAATCTTCAGCATCATACAATATTAAAGGAAAGCAAGGGAGTGAATCGATGATGATAAGTTACAAGGGTGATGAAGATGATAATAAAGAGAAGAAGAAGATGCACAGCACCTACTTCATCTTCAACGATCTTCTCCTCACAGGCCATACCTCCTCTCAAGTAAATTAAATTAATTAATTCTCTCGTTCTAGCTTGTATGTAGATATATAATTAATGTAATGGCAGAAAATGAAATTAATGAAAGAAGAATTAATAATTGGTGTGTTTGTTTTGTGGATCAGGAGAAGAAAAATGAGGGTGAAAAGGTGTCACTAGTAGGGGATGTTGGTTACGAAAGAGACCATAAAAGATTCCAAGATGATGAAATGCCACTGTCCCTTTCATTGAGTTCAACAAGCAGAAGCAGGGGTTTCCGTCCATTCTTCAATCCGAATCATGTCTCTCTTGAGCTCACGCTTTCTTAGGATCGCATGCGTGCGCAGATGATATATATATTATATATATAAAATAAAAACAATCTAATTAATTAACGCCTTCATTTTAATTTCTGCTCTTCTTTGAGAGATATACATCCATCTATCTCCATGTTCACCATCACAATTTATATTACTATGTAATGTAATGTAATTAGCATTTACCAACAACCAGTTACTATTTCATCTATGTTCTCTATGATGTGACTTAATCAGAATGATCCCGCTTATTTACATTACTATATTGTCAAATCACTCACGTGCCTTATTTTTTGTCCCAAGAAATGGACTAGAACACTACACAGTACAATAGTCCAAAGTAAGATGGGGCCCAAATCAATACACCAAAAAACAAAATACAGAAACCCTGTACAACCAAAAAAATTAGAAAAACAGAGGTAATAGTAATGGGCTGAATACATGTAATTGGGCCTTTAATGAATCATGAATGGAGCTAAAGCTGCTAATCGGTGAGGAATGCATGTACTTGCACATTCCCTCTGCGTGGACCATGGAATGAGTATGATTCGAGCCTATTATTTTCTGTGTTTAAATTTAATTAGTTTATTTTGCAGAAACAATTTTTCGTGACTTGGAAATTAAATAATTATTTTCTTAAATAATCTCAATTAAAACATGTGCGATTCTTTATACCGAATGAAAGAATTATTTCTGTAATGCGTACAGTACATTATTTTTTTCATTTATTTTTCCATCAAAACACTTATCTGAGTTATTGCTAATTGAGGAAGCAGGATTGCATGGTGCAACGGCAAAATTTGAATCCATGTGCAATTCGTTATTTTTCGTGTATATATACGAATCTCTCTAGCAACCTTCTCTTATCAGTTATCAATCACATTCACATAGTAAGATTGTTGTTAGGATGATGATTTTCAAGTTGCTTTTAATTGTTACATTTACTTCCCTGGCTTCATCTAGCGCCAGAAAGCTAAGTGGATTTCCTGAACAAAACCAATTTCTTCACCATTTACATGCCTACGGTGATGGTGGATATGGGAGTGGTGGCGCTGGTGGTGGTGTTGGCAGCGGTGGAGGGTTTGGTGCCGGACCTGCTTTTGGGGGTGGCTACACTCCTGGAAGTGGCCATGGAGGATTTGGTGGTGGAATAGGCGGTGGAAATGGAGGATTTGGAGGCGGCGTCGGTGGTGGTGGTGGTGGTGGATATGGTGGTGGGATAGGCAATGGATATGGAGGCGGCGTTGGCAGTGGTGGCGGGTTGGGTGGGGGTAATGGCGGATTAGGAGGCGGAGGTGGCGGTGGAATGGGTGGTAGCGGCACAGGTGGGAGCATTGGAGGAGAATTTATGGATAAGCTCCGAGCCTGACTCATTTAAGATGGCTGCTCCGTTTGTAATGATTTCAATTTCTGCATTATACTCTGTTTTTGCTAAAGGAATGAAATATCAAAAATAGAAATGAATGACTCAACACACTTTTTTTCTTTTATATTTTTTTATCTTCTTTACACTTTTATTTTTATCTTTCTATTTTTACCAAATCATATTTTTCATTTTGATTTTATTTCTCTATTCCTTTACTTTCTATCTCTAGCTTCTTACTCCAATAATATATTGCTCCATTACGGCACCAAATCCTTACTTGTAATGAAGCAGACAGTTACCTTAGAAGGTTATTTTATACGGTACCGATAGGAGTAAATTTATTAAAACTTATTTTCAATGATATATTAAGATTAAAATACACAAAATCTCTACAATAATTTTTCCATTTAAAAAATTTGATCCCGACGGAATCAAAGATTTAAATCCATCATACATTAATTGATAATAACATTTCATTTCGTCTTGTAACTATTAAACATTTCGTCTTGTAACTATTAAACATTTCGTTTTGATCTACTGACATTTTATTTCTATTTCGATTAGGTTTTGACGGAAAGAACAAATTTGTTGGCTGAAAAATAAATTACAGGATCACGTCGAAATAGGAAAATATGTTCTAAGATCAAGTTAAAACGTTTAATAGTTAGAGGACCCAATCGAAACAGAAAAATAAATTATAAGACTAAATTAAAACATTCAATAATTACGGTATAAAACGAAACAAAAAATAAGTTACTACATTTTGGTTAAAATTCAATGATTCACAAGCAGTGTCCACTTTGAGATTAATATTACAAATGGCTAATGAATGCATATGGGCTTGAATATGAAAATAAGTTTTATAGAATTGATCAAATAGGAAGTGGGAGTAGTTGAGCTTTACCAAATGCTGAACATCTTATAATTAAAATTAAGCAGGATATATTTGTCCTCAGAAAATGACAAGAATTATAAAATAATATTGATCTCTTACCATAATATGTAAGATCTTAGAAGATTTTGGAACTTGTAAAGTTTTTCAAAAATCCGTAAGATAGAAGGTAGCATGCTCTGTTTCTGTTCTTAATTTGATATAAATCACTCTTGGAGAGTGAAGAAATTAAACGTGTCATTCATTCATAGTATATCAATATTATTTTATAATTTAATATAAATCACTCTTGGAGAGTGAAGAAATTAAACGTGTCATTCATTCATAGTATATATAGTACTTCCTACGTCTCATAATATAAGCCCCAGCTACTAAAATGTCTTATCTCATAATATAAGTACCTACACATAAAATAATAAGCATTTATTGTGATTTTTTAACTTTCAAAGTTATTCAATCAATAAAAAATAATTGTGTTTAAATTTAATTAGTGTAACATCTCAATAGTCTACTTAATACTTTTAATTCTAATAATTTAACTACTTTTTTTAAATTGTGTAAAATATTAGTTGTGACTTATATTATAGAACGAAAGAAATACTACTTTTCTAGGGTAGAAACACCCACAGACCTTTAAAAAGATCATGCTCTAACATGCAATTATGAGATACAAAGAATTTAAATGTCTTTGCAAAAGGTAGTAGCACCCAATAAGGTCTCTTTTAACACAAGCGCGAAAATGATTGACTTTAACTTCTTTTTATTAGAAAAAAAGATTGACTTTTTACCTTTTTCCATACTCCATCTATTTCAACTAGTCAACACCATATAATTAAGTTAAGATCATATCTATATACTATACTTACATTTAAAGTGATGAAATTATTGAAAGAATTATGATTATACTTACATTTAAAGGGATTGTATGGTGATTTAATATGACTAAATATGTAATTAAAAGAGTATTTCAATTAGTGAGCACATGAAGATATACACGTGCGATTGTGTGAATATATCTAAGTTCAAATTTTGGTTATTGTACTTTCTAATGAAAAAAAAATAAAAACTAATATGGTGCTTGTAGTTACACTATAGAAAAATTGATTAACACTTTTGGCGGTAACACTACAACATACTACTAATTGATCTTTAATAGCATTTGAAAAAAGTTGTTAAATTATTATAAAATATTGTTAAATGATTAAAAATATTGCATTTATATATTTGCAATATTTTTTACAAATGTTATATAAAGACTATATTACACTAAAAATATTTAGCAATTTTTAAAAATATTGGCAAATTGCTAAAAAATATTGCCTTTTTGTATTTATATATATTTTTTATAAATATTATATAAAAGTCAGGTTAAAGTCCAATTGTTTAGTAGTGCGAGTTATTGGTATATATAGACTTTGTATAACAAAATTAATTAGGTTGTATAAATGTATAATATCTTTACTAACAATAAATATATAATTACTCGGGGATATATTATTTGTCGGTACAAATATTAATATATATACTAACAATTTACAAACTGTCACTAAAGATCTTTAATGACTTTATTAATGAACAATTCCGTTAATTAAGTCTATAACAACGGTAGCTAATATAACCAAAAGTTTAAAAAAAATGTTGATAAAATGACAAAAAATTTTATTAGTATTAGAATGGCCACGTTTCCATTAAAGAAATTAACAAGCCAAGCTGTCTTCTACTTTCTATGTTAAATAATATGATGGAAATTTAAGAGTGCTGCAATGGGAGATATGCTTGTACTTTGGTAGGCGTACATTTCAAGTGTTTAAACCACTAACAAATTATCAAACCAAACCAAAAGGAACACATATATATAAACATCTAATACTACTTTTAATTCTTCACATGTTACCCATGTTGCCGCTCTTGTACTCATTTGCTTAACTATTGAGCATCCATATTAATTTCCCAATTGATTAGAGATAAGCAAACTGATCATTAGATTTAATAATTATTAGAGAAGCAGTGCTTCTTATTGTTGAATTATTATATTATTATAGAATGTATAGAAAACTTGATAAAAATGACTTATACTTTTTACTATAAAAATTGATTTAGAGATCAAATTAATTTTGTTGGTCACTAAAATATTTAGTCATTCAAAAAGAAAGTTTAGCTATCAATTTTGTTGTTTTGGTCGTTAAATAAATTTTTTTTCTAGTGAATTTATTTATAATTTATAATTTTTATAAAGTTATTTTATTAAATATTATACAAAATTTATTATTATACTTATAAATTAAACAAATTTTAATAAAGGAAATACTTATTAATTATACAGGAAAAATAAGTACACCTAATCATGAAAGACATATGTATGAATCAATTATATAGGCAAAATTTAATATATATGATTGTTGGCTGCTTTAAATTCGGAGGAGGTGAAACCTACTCCACTACACATAACTATTAGTATTATTTATACCATAATGCTGTCTAACTGGAGATTAATGATATTTTAAACACATTACAACAATCATATGGGGCTATGGTGTTGGACTGGTATTGGCGTGAACGATATTAATTTTTGAATGGCTTAAAAAAAATTGTATAATATTTTCAGTCGGCCATGGTTGACCAAGCAAGAAATTTTTTGGACCTTTCTTGACTTGGATGATCAATATTCTCTGGCACATGACACTTGACACTTGGCTTTAAAAATTCTATAATTAAGAGCAAATAGGTAGAGTTATTTTGTAGAGCATGTCAATATATAAGTCATCATGCCCTATATATAGAGACCATTGCAAGCAAGTAGTTGAGTGTGAGCTTTGCTTACAATACAAATACGTGAAAAAATTAAGCGATGAGTGGTGGAAGTGTTGTAAATTGTTTGTACTTGGCTCTACTTGTATGGAGCATTGTTTGTGGTATTGGTGATGGGGTTAGTTTTGCTGATCCTAGTCGATGGAGGGACAATGATGATAATAATGATGATTATTGTTCCTATAGAAGTTGGAGGGGTTGTGGGAGTTTCTTTGGAAAGGGAGGTAGAGATTCTAAGAGTGACAAAGCCAATGTAGAGGTTCCTACTAGAGGAGGAGGAGGTGGTGGTTCGAGTAGTGGTTATGGAGGGATAGGTGAAGGTAGTGGATTTGGTGCTGGGTTTGGTGTTGGTGGGGGCAATGGAGGACATGGTGGTGGGGGTGGAGGGGGAGAGGGGAGTGGAAGTAGTTTAAGAGGAGGGCAAGGTAGTGGTCGTGGTTATGGTGCAGGTGGAGGAGTAGGTAATGTTGGAGGAGGTGGAGGTGGTGGTGGTGGTGAAGGTAGTGGATTTGGCAATGGAGGGCAAGGTCATGGTAGTGGTTTTGGTGAAGGTGCTGGAGTAGGAGGAGGAACAACTGGAATGGGAGGAGGTGGTGCTGGTGGTGGTGGAGGAGGTGAAGGTGAAGGAGATGGTAATGGCGGTCGAGGTTATGGCAGTGGCCATGGTGCAGGTGTAGGTGCAGGTGTAGATGGCATTGGAGGAGGAGGAGGAGGTGGTGGTGGTGAAGGTAGCGGAGCTAGCAATGGAGGACAAGGTCATGGTAGTGGTTTTGGTGCAGGTGCAGGAGTAGGAGGAAATGCAGCTGGAATGGGAGGAGGAGGTGGTGGTGGAGGTGGTGAAGGTGAAGGTGAAGGAGATGGCAATGACGGTCGAGGTTATGGTAGTGGCCATGGTGTAGGTGCAGGTATAGGTGGCAATGGAGGAGGAGGAGGTGGTGGCGGTGGTGAAGGTAGAGGAGCTGGCAATGGAGGACAAGGTCATGGTAGTGGTTTTGGTGCAGGTGCAGGAGTAGGAGGAAATGCAGCTGGAATGGGAGGAGGAGGTGGTGGTGGAGGTGGTGAAGGTGAAGGTGAAGGAGATGGCAATGGCGGTCGAGGTTATGGTAGTGGCCATGGTGTAGGTGCAGGTATAGGTGGCAATGGAGGAGGAGGAGGTGGTGGCGGTGGTGAAGGTAGAGGAGCTGGCAATGGAGGACAAGGTCATGGTAGTGGTTTTGGTGCAGGTGCAGGAGTAGGAGGAAATGTAGCTGGAATGGGAGGAGGAGGTGGTGGTGGAGGTGGTAAAGGTGAAAGAGATGGCAATGGCGGTCGAGGTTATGGTAGTGGCCATGGTGCAAGTGCAGGTATAGGTGGCAATGGAGGAGGAGGAGGTGGTGGCGGTGGTGAAGGTAGAGGAGCTGGCAATGGAGGACAAGGTCATGGTAGTGGTTTTGGTGCAGGTGCAGGAGTAGGAGGAAATGCAGTTGGAATGGGAGGAGGAGATGGTGGTGGAGGTGGTGAAGGTGAAGGTGAAGGAGATGGCAATGGCGGTCGAGGTTATGGTAGTGGCCATGGTGCAGGTGCAGGTATAGGTGGCATGGGAGGAGGAGGAGGCGGAGGTGGTGGTGAAGGTGGAGGAGCAAGCAATAGAGGACAAGGTCATGGCAGTGGTTTCGGTGCAGGTGTCGGAGGAGGAGCAGTTGGAATGGGAGGAGGAGATGGTGATGGTGGAGGTGAAGGAGGCAATGGAGGGAGAGGATATGGCAGTGGTTTTGGTGCAGGTGCAGGTGTAAGTGGCATGGGAGGAGGAGGAGGAGGAGGTGGCGGTGGTGGGAGTGGTAAAGGAGATGGTAGTGGAGGGTATGGTCATGGTAGTGGCTTTGGTGCTGGCATGGGAATGGGTGGAATGGGAGGAGGAGGAGGTGGTAGAGGTGGTGGAGGAGGAGGAGACAATGGTGAAGGGTACGGTCACGGTGAAGGTGGTGGTTTTGGAGTAGGTGGTGGGGTTGGCAACGACAAAGGTGTGGGAAGTGGTGGTGGCATGGGAATGGGATTTGGTATGGGTATTGGCTTTGGTTTTGGTATGGGAAGCAATGCAGCACAAGTCACCAATCATGGTGTTGCCAATAACCCCTAGATGGAAGTCACTACTTAATTACATTCTTCATTTACAACCTATTCTTGATTATCATCTACTATTATTTTCTTATGCCTCCTTTTCTATTAAATTAATTAAAGCACATCAGTCACATACAGTGATTGATGCAAAATAAAATATTATTTGAGTTTTGACTTGAATAATTGTTGAGATAGTTTTTTTTTTTTTTTCATGTTTCAGCACTTGGGTTGCTTGCTTGAATATTGCTCCCACGAAACCAAGCACTTCTTCCGTACTGCTATATAAAAGTATGTCACTCATACTAACATTGTGGACCCATTCAAATTTCAATGCTTAAATTAAATAACATTATTACCAAGGGAGACCATAATTTCTTTTTGGACAACGCTAACCTTTTTTTTTTTTAAAGAAATTATTAAATTAAGGATTCAACAATGTACCACACATTCATGCACAAGTATTATTGCTATTTTTTATTTTTTATTTTTTATTTTTTTAGACCATCATATCATTATTAATTGTGCTGGCCTTATAGAACAGTCACATCAGTAAAAAAAAAAAAAACACTACAGAAGCGTATGAATAGATCAAATTCTTACTCGTTGTGGCCCAACAAAAGGAATGAAAAAAAAAAACACTAACAATATGCCATTTATAATGGCACCACATCATTTATGTCTCCAATAATCTCCAATCACTTTTTGGACTAAAATTATCAAAACATCCTTGACGATTATCACCTTAAGTCATTTTTGTCATTATGAAAATACTAAAAATAAGAAAATGGTGACAAACGTAACTTAGGGGTGGTGACATTATAAATAGACTAAGAACACTAATAATAGCCGACAAGAGGCCAGGTCACCTAAAGCCCAATCTCCTCAGTAACACAAGCCCAATGTTGGTGATGATTAACGAAAGAGCACTTGATAAATTTTGAGAATTTGGTTTCCAAAAAATAAAAACAATAAATTTTGAGAGTTGATCAATAAAAAAAGAATACTCTTATTGAAGATTTTTAAATATTTAAATACGCTTATTACCAGAAAAAAAATGTTTTAGTTATTTATCAAGGAATTACCCTTTAGTTAGAATTTTCTATGTTAATAGAATAGTTAATACTAATGTTAAAGGATCAGGTTGTGACAGAAAAAACATAAAATCAAACTTAATAAATTACGGGATAAAGATACTAACAGGTTTTAAAACTTTTTTTATATACCTTTTTCTTTTATTAGATGACAATGTCATGTCAAATTAGGGATGTACACCAGTTGCATTGATTCGATTTTGAGATAATCATAAAAATAGTTTGAGTTGCTTTGTTCGGAATTGTGCAAAATATTTTTGAAATTCAAATCAATCTAACCCGAAAACGTAACGGATTGATTTGTGTTGGTTCATCGGGCTGTTCGACTAAAAAAAATATGCAATATGCCTTAAAAAATTCCATTAATAACTGAATGGATAAATATAAAAAATAATTTTGAATATAAATAAATAAACAAACATGAAAAACAAAATGAATAAAAGGTGAGAAAAGATTTTAAAATTAGAGTTATGACAATAATTGTTTATTTTTATATGTAGTGTGATATATATAAAAAATCGAGAATTAGAGTTATGACAATAACTGAATTATTTTTATATGTAGTGTGATATACATGTATAGTATGATATGATACTCCATGAGTAACTTGAAAAGTCTACACGGTTGTTGAAGAATGAGCTATAAGATGATGACAAGGAAGTAGTAATAATTTGACGAGAAATTAATAAAACAAAAAAATAAAATTGACGAGAACTTGTCAATGCAATTCTATCTTGTGTGTCAAAAACAAATTAATTTCTTTACACGCGGGGACCCGCAAAAAATAGAAAAAAGTGTATTATGTGTTACAAGAATTACACATGAAAATGAAATTAAAGAATTTGTTAGATGAAAAATAATCAAAACTCAGAAGAGTTTGCTAGCGAATTCATCGGTGGCAGTTCCCTGAACACGTGAATAAGCCGATTTTGTCGCAAGATCTCTGAGTTGTGACAAGCTTCTTCCCAATTTCAATGCCAACTTCATTTCAAACAATTCCCCATTCTCTCTCTGTTCCGCCTCTTCCTCCATTGTCTCTCCAATCGAATTCTCTAGCTGCTGAAAAAATCCACCACAATTTCTGTACATTTCAGACACCATTCCTACTTGGCCACCGTGCTCAAAAGAATTTATCGCCGTTGCTAACGCCCCAGCCATAACCGGAACTATTGCCGCCGCTGATCCCTGGCTCACAAACGCCGATCCCACCGCCGCAATTCCTGTGAGCAAAGGTCCCGCAATTGCGAGACTCTTGTTAACCTTCAACGCCAAATTCCCCAATCTCTCATAATCCTCCATGTCTTTTCTCTTCACCACTTCCAACACTTCTCGAAGCTCGCTTTCTAATCCCTCGCTCCATCCATTCTTCCCGTATTGCTCTGTTTCACGAAATTGCGATTTGCGTGGAGATGATTTTGATTTCGAAGGCCACCAAACAGCAGGCTGGAATTTCTGAGGGAATTTTTCAATCATAGCTCCTAATAACGGAAGCGGATAAGCTCTGTCGAGAGCCAAAACCTTCTCAATTGCGTCTTTCACGTCTTTTTCCGTCGGATTCCCAATTGCGATCGTGGTTTCGATGTTGGACTGCAACTGCTTGAACAATCTCGTTGCGTTCCGTTGTTCCTCCGCTAGTTGTGATGGCTGAATTTTGTTCATAATAATCAACATTCCTGTGGAGGCAGAGAACAGAAGCGATGAGGATAATTTGAGAGCCAGAAGTGGCGCACCGGCGGCAGTTGTGGCGGCGATTCCAGCCATGGCGGCCGCGGTGAGAGTAATCATGTTGATGGAGTTTAAAAGGAGGGTGTTCCAATTGTCACGTTGCTCGCCGACGTTGTGATGCATTTCGATTCTGTCAGCTACGGCCTCTAGAATGGCGTAGAGTTGGATAGTGGCGTTTGAGTTTGAGGAGGTGGTGGTGGAGTTGGATGAATTTGAATCGTGTTGTAAGATTGGGATTGAGTGTGAGAAACCGTTTAATTCCTGAAAGAGCTTTTTGCTTGGTTTAGGACTTGGTTTTGGAGCAACCAAAATTGCTCTAGGGACATGGATAGATGGCTTGATTCTCTTTGAAGAAAGAGATGATGAAATTAGCGAAGATGAAAGTAATTGTATGGAAGCCATGGGATGTAATTAGATTGCTTGATGTATTAATTTAATTTGTTTGATTTGATGGAGAATAGATGAGTGGTGAATCAATATATATAGTTGGAATATTTGTGTGAACAAAATAGGAATGGGTCAGATAAGGAAACTGTTGACTAGCTGTTGGGTGTGGACTTTGCCCTCTTTCATTTTATTTTTTCATTCAAATCTGAAATCTCTGTTCAAACAATCTCCTTTCTTACTCGGTTACTTGGATGTCATGGGCCCTCACGACGTCGTTTTTTGCTTTGTAATAATGTAAGCCTTTTACTTCCTCCTTCCTATCCTAAGTCATATTATAAAACCACCACTAGGTTTACTTTTATGATAATAGACTACAAAAATGTTAAATATAATGTCAAGTTAAGCTTAGCCACTCAAAATTTATTTAATAATCTTGGTGGACCAAATGATAATAGACTACATTCTGCATATTAAATCCAATGACGTTTTGTTTTCATTTTTATAATCTTATTTTTATTTATATCTGTTACTAATTAATTAGGGATACGTATAACCCCGAAAAACAATGTATCTGAAGTTCATCGTATATAGTTGAACTTGAGAAGAAAATATTGATCAACCTAACGGATATACGAATTTCTTCAACGGAAGGCTTTTAATTAATTCGTTTTATTACTAATTCACTTGCTTGTTTTTCAAGGATTTATTTACTTGTTTAATTTGTTTGAGAAATAATCAGTCAATATATACCGTATAGAAATTAAAAACACTAAGCTAACTGATTTTATTTTATTTTTTGGTAAAAAAAATATTAAATATACCGGTACTTTATGGAGATCAATAATTTTAAATATTCTATTTGAGTGTTTATCTAATAATCTGATGAATATATTAGCTTTAAAACGGGATACGATGATATTCCTACACTATATTTCGTATATACGTAGTTATGAGTAAGGAAATGGAACAAAAGAGAAAGTGGTAGATTATACGAAAATATAATTTAATCAAATTAGTGAGCTGATTGGGTCGGCTTAATGAATTAAATAGCCCAATTAAGGTATTGGATTATGTCATGTACTTGACCCGTTCCTGTTCAAAATGTCTCGCCATGCATCGTAGTGAATAGTGCGATAACGTGATCGTGAAGCTTAAATCTTATAAAGAAAAAAGTTTTGTATCAATTCACTAACTCATTTTTTCAAAACCCCTTCCATTTCCGGACTTTTCCATGCAGTTACATATGAGAAATTATATGCCATTAAGCCACCACAACCCATTCATAGGAGTATTTTTTTTTTTAAGTTCTTAATTCGAGTGTTGTAAATAAGTTTGGTTTGATAGTAGTGTTAATGAATTATTTTTCGTTACGTATTTACATAGAAAGCGCAATGCTGTTTCCTACATACGATCGAACAGCAATTACGGAATATTTCCCATTCGTTTGATTTTGTTACTTTTTATACTATTTACTTTCAAAGATATTCACCAACTAATTTAATTCAAGTTATAAAAATCGTTTCAAAATTTTTTAAACGAAAGAAGTACTATAAAAGTTATTCAATTCGGTCAAAATTAAGTTTTATGTGATTTTTTATTTGTAAAATTATAATATACATACGTGATATGGTTACATAAATATATAGGTATTTAGAAATTAAAATAATAATTTACGGTGGTTCTCTCCTATGACACCTTTATAAATAATGAGTAAATTAATCCATATATGGTGGATCATTTTTTATGTGACAACCTAATCAATTTTGTCACATAGTCTTGTTATTTGATTAAGTTTTAAAAAATTATAAATTAATCCTTGAGAAATATTGAATTCTTTCAAAGAATTTTTTTAATTAACTTTCCTCTTTTCTTTATTTGTTTATTTTTTTAAAAAAAACCTAATAAGAAACGTGTTTGTTCTGTTTATCTTCCTTTCTTCTCAGTTCTCACTCACGTTGATGATGATAACAGTGGCGGTGGGTGTGAGCAAGGAGAAGAACAGAACAAACACCTTTTTGATTAGGTATTTTTTCTAAAAAATATACAAATAAGGAAAATAGGAAAGTTAATTAAATAATTAAAGGATATTTTTGAAAAAAAAATTAGATTTTTCAAAGATTAATCTATAATTTTTTAAAACTTAACCAAACAAGATTATGTGACAAAACTTATTAAATTGTCAAATGAAGAATAGTGTACCATAAATGAATTAATTTACCCATTATTTATAAAAATCATGAAATAAATCACTCTAATTTATAATCTATCATATCTAAATAATCTCGTACTTTTATATATATATATATATATATATATATATATTAATAAATAAATACGTCAACACACTTGAGATTGTATTTTTGGTTCAATTTCTTCTCTTGTTAGGCAGTCATATGTTCATTTATAAGTACATTGATAAAAATTTGAATTATTGTGAGAGATTGTATTTAATTTGATATTTTTTTCATCTTAAAGAAATACTTTTTTGATTTTTGACTGATATATATATATACCAAAAAAAAGTAGAAGAGGAAGAGAAGAAAAGAAGAGTATAATAGCATAGTAATCACAGTAATAAATTTTTGTGTACAACAATGTTTTATATATACTTTGTACATCATTAATAAAATAATAATATTTAGATTTTAAAATAAAATATTGGTGAAACGGACCCAAAAAAAATTATTGTTTTAATACTATATACAATATAATTGTTGTACAAAAAGTTAAAAACTGTTGTACAAAAATCGGTTTCTAATTACTATGTTGAAAAATTGCAAGATAAATAACATCTTATTACTAGTCCACCTGAAAAAGTCAAATATTTTAAAAATATAAATGTATTTTTAGAATAAAAAAGTGTATGTGTATAAATTAATCAAAAAAAGTTCCTTTACTATATAGTATAGGTAACTGATTGTACAAAAAGAATGAAAGAACACCAATTAACAAATGAATCTCTATCTCTTAGGTTCAAAATAAATAAATAAAAATGAATAAATCTCTTATTAGAAGAGCTTGCTGGCAAATTCGTCTATTATTTCAACTCCTTCCGAACGATAAGCAGCAGATTTTGATGCAAGTTCTCTCAATTGAGACACACTTCTTCCCAACTGCAATGCCATCTTCATTTCAAACACTTCGCCATTTTCTCTTCTCTCCAAATCATTCTCTTCTAATGTTGATTCAATTGAAGATTCTAACATATGGAAGAAGCCAGCAGAGTTTCTGTACATCTCAAAAACCATTCCAACTTGTCCTGCATGTTCAAAAGTGTTGACTGCAGCAGCCATTGATCCAGCCATGAGAGGTACTAATGCTGTCCATGAACCATTATTGCCCACAAATGCAGATCCAACCGCTGCAATTCCAGTTAGTAAAGGCCCTGCAATTGCTAAACTCTTGTTGATCTTTAAAGCTATGTTCCCAAGTCTCTCATAATCCTCACTGTCTTTTCTCCTTACCACTCCAACAATTTCCCTCATTTCCTTTTCTAGTTCTTCATTCCATCCATTTGTTTCTAATTCTGCATTCTTGCTCTGTTTTATTACTTTTTCGGGTTTATTTTTCTTTTGGAATAGAGTTTTTGGCCACCAAACCGCGGGCTCGAATTTCTTAGGGAATTTTTCAAGCATAACACCCAACAATGGAAGCGGATAAGCTCTGTCAAGAGCCAAAACCTTCTCCATTGCTTCTTTCACATCTTTTTCCGTTGGATTCCCAATTGCGATCGTGGTTTCGATGTGGGACTTTAGCTGTTTGAACAATCTTGTAGCGTTTCGTTGCTCCTCTGTAAGTTGAGAAGGTTGGATCTTGTTCATGATAAGCAACATCCCTGTAGCCGCCGAAAACAATAGAGCGGATGATAATTTCAAAGCTAAAAGCGGTGCGCCGTCGCCACTTGTGGCGGCGGCAACACCAGTCATGGTGGTAGCAGAGAGAGTGATCATGTTGATGGAGTTTAAAAGAAGGGTGTTCCAATTGTCACGTTGCTCCCCGATGTTGTGGTGCATTTCAATCCTGTCATTTACGGCTTCTAAGATTGCATAGAGTTGAACCGCAACCTTAGAATTTGTAAAACAATGTTGTTCATCATATTCATCATCATGTAATTGTGTGACATTGTATGTGAGTTTTAATTGTTCAACCTGTTTTGTGGTACGTATCTTTGGTACTGATGAAAGATTGAGAGTTGAGAGTTTTGGGAGGTGAATAGTGGCATTTATTGATGATCTCTTGGAATAGAAGGAGGAAGTAATACAAGAAAGAAGAGCAGAGGATTGTATTTGTATGCAAGACATGTTCATGATGGGTTAATATATAATAAATAATTAATCGAATTGAAATTGAATAGGTTTTTGTGAATGTATAAATATGGTTTGTGTTTAATTAGGAAGAAGAATGTGTTTAGATGAGGTGAGGATGGTGGGAGTATTTATATTAAAAGGGATAAGAAGGGGTCAGAATGAATGAAATAAGCCATGATTGACCAGTTTGATATTGACAGAGTCTCTGTTCAAAATACACAGAGCATTATCGTCGTTTTGGGTCTTAAGAATCAACATGCTCTCCGATACGACGTCGTAGAACCACAAAGGTTTCACTGCGTTACTTGCAAGGTAGGCAAAAGAACTGCCATGATCTTCTGATTTGTTTAATTAGTAGAGTAATTATTATTAATTTTATAATACATTGGGGTTATGACTGCGTAGTCTGCAGCATTCCTTCCTTTCCTTCCTTCCGGCGCACGAATAAAGTCATGAATGCTGAACACGCTTAATTTATAAAATTGATTTTTCCTCTGACATGGACATTAGCTCTTACGTCCACTTTCGTTATGGCAAATCAAGATTTGAAGAGCGCGCCAGGAACATTAATTAATTTAAGGATAAAATAAAACTTACATACACCTTATTACAGGCACAATACATACCCTTTTAATATAAGAGCGACTTTTTTAGCCAGTTAGTTAATTATTGTTTAAAAATTAGCATTAATTTTACAAAAAAGATAAAAAAATGGATTTTTTTTAATTGATAAAAATAAAAATTGAAAGTTATTTACGTTTGGTTAGAATAATCACAATTACTTTTTTAATTTGTTTCATCTTTTATTACAGTTAATTATTTTGAGAAACGGTTTAAAATAATTTTTAAAAGTAAAAATATGGTTTTTTTTTATTTCTCGTTATTGATAAAAAGATAGACAAACATCTCCAAAAATTTTCAAATTACCTTTTTTATTAAAAATTATTATTTTACAAAATAAAATAATAACAAACAGGCTCTTACACATATTAAAAAGTATATAACATATAATTAATTTATGTATTTATTTTCAAAAAAAAAATTAAACCCTTCAAATTTGTTTTCAAAAAATTTATGCAACATTTTAATCTATAATTATTATTTTTCATTATTATATTAATTACACTTCACATTCACTGTAAAAATATTTATTGATTATAAAGAATAAAAATAAAAAATAATAATAAATACTTTTAAAAACTTATATGAAATCTTATTATAAAATATTATCAATATCTAAAAATGGTCATATAATATAAAATTTCATGATGCAAAGTCGAATGTAAAAATGTTAACTTTTTCCAATAAAAAGCTAATGAATTTCAGAAATGAAATCATCGGTTCAGTTTCCACGAAGGCAAAATCCTATATTTGAGTTTTATAAAAAAAAACATAAAAAAAAAAAAGAAACCCGTATATTTGAGTGCTTCATTGATCATCTTTATATATAAAGCAAACAAGTAAAGTATCAATTTAAGAGGAAAAAAATTTATATATGTCATAACCATCAATTTATAATCTCTGGCCTGTTTTTTTTTAATCAATTTATAATTGTCATGAACACAAATTTATAACTGTTATAACCTTTTTTTTTAATCAATTTTTGTTCTGCATTTTAAGTTTTCTTCATCTTCTAAAGTGTCTCAATATAATAGATTGACCTGCAAATTTATTTTTTAAGATTTTTAATTTCAAATAATGTTATACAATTTTTCATGTGGTGCATAAAATATGAGCTTTAAAGTTATTTTAAAGTTTAAGAAAATAAACATTTCAAATCTTCGAGTAAGTGAAGATAAACATTGCAAATTTTAAAGTTTTCCTTGCATAACTCTTGCCAGTTTATGTTTAGTTTCTCTTGGATAGCTATTTAAAATTTGTTTACCTATTATAGTGATTAAATAATTTTTAGAATACTCAAATACTTTAATCAAGAGCAAGAGGTAACACCAAAAAGAAATATTATCCTAAGATATGTGCCTTGCATAATTGTGTGCTTTTTTCATTGCATTTTAGTTACAGTACTCGTGATACCCCACATCTTTTGGCACAAATATAGACGGTTGGTACTTTTCAGAAGTAAATTATTAATATTGAAGTTATTATTTGTAATTGATGATTAAATTTTGTTGGAAATCACCAAAAATTTTTAGTTTTCTGCAATAAAATAGTTAAAAATGTTTAAAACTTGCTAAATTTTAATCATGCATATTAGAAAACATTTAAGATGTTGTTATTGCTTTATAGGTTCTTTTTAAAAACAAAATTATCCTTTATAATTTCTATTTAAGATAACTTAAACGAAATTTGATATAACAAAACTTTTTTTACATCGCACGGGTGTAATTACTCATTAATACTAAATGTCAATAGACAATGGCAATGTGGACAAGTACAAGGGATGAAAAAAAAACAGAAGATAAATGTTATATTATCAAGTATTTTTATGACACTTTTTAAATAAATTAATATAATAAAAAATGTTAAAAATATAATATTTTTTTATGTTTTTAATAGACAAAATAATATATATTTATAATTATTTTTTAATTTTAATAAATACTCTAAAAACATTGTTTTAAAAAAAAAAATCAAACAGCGACCACGCACTCTACTTTTCTGTATCAGCATTCAAGAATGTGTAGCAGAATTGAATTGAAAATTTACATAAGCTTTTGAAAATAGCTCATGCTTTGCAAAAATCATCATACATTTAATAAATGAAATACTACTTTCAAAATATTTATTTTTTCAAATAAAACTATTTATTAATTGTTTAAAAAATGATTTAAGCCTATATTTAATCAATTTAAATGTCCATATGTAAGCCATTTGATATTTGTATATAAAACTTTTACATACAAATGATGAATATTGTGATATTTTATTATTATAAATATTTAGGCGTTAAGAAAACAAAACTGAATTAGTATATTTTAATTTTGATTTTTTTGAATATGAAATCTTTTAAAATGATGTTAAAAGTGTATTTTTTAAATAAATAATAATTTTCGATCAGTTTTACTGTAAAAAACATAAATTAAGAAATATTGTTAAAATTTTATTTTCATATATTTATAAATTATTTTTAATCTTAATTTTATAGTTCTGATCCTATATAATTAAATATTCAAATAAGTTTCATTGAGCGATTTTGTTAGAGGAGCTTTGGACATAGAATAAAAGTCAAAATTTTCAATTTTCAAACAAAGCAATAGACTTTCAAACAGTACAAGTTTATATATAGTTACGTTGGACCAGATCACCCACCTCTCCTTTAAGGTATAAGGTAGGTTCTTACTATTAAAAAGTCTCATATAGTACTTTTTGTTAGATTTAGTCAGGAATTGGTATGTTTATTATATTTAATTTGGATATGCTGACATAGATGTTAGAATCTTTTTTCCAATATCTTCTCACGTTTATTATTAGGATAAATATTTAATTCATCATCAGATGTAAATAGATTTTTTTAATTAATTAATTATTATTATAATTCTTTCAACTAATCGGTGAATTTTGGGATACACTACTTTTAAAGTGGTATACCATACACTAATAAAAAATATGAATTACACGTGGTTTTAAATTAAATGTACCATTTCGTACACCTTTTGCTTATTCATATTTGTTACTTTTTAAGGTTTTTTAATCTATTATAGATGGATTTTAACATTCACCAATTTTAAAGTGGTGTACCGTATACAAGTCATGAAATTATTTAATTGATTATAACCCGTTTAAAAGAAGAAAAAAATCAAAGAGATATGCATACATACAAAATACATAATTTATTATTATATTAAACGTTTTTGATTGAGTTCAGTATACATTTTTTTATGTGGTGTACCATACACCATAGGATGTGGTGTATGGTAGAAGGAACCTAATAAATCTCTATCGCTACACCAATACTTATAGTTGACATGTTAAAATAGAAAAATTTTAAATTAATTTTGAATAGAATTATTTTATAAATTTTAGTTATGAAAAAACATGATTTGTATTTAGAAAATTAGGATTAAGTTTATTTTTTTCCAAAGATAATATTAATTAAATATTATTCATCAAATTTTGTTAATGTATATATTTTTTAGTCCTAGTGATGTAGCTCAATTGATGAGCGCATATGAATATACATATGTGAATATAAAATTGGATCTTTGATTGTACTACTTTTTTATAAAATATATATATATATATATATATATATATATATAATTATTAAAATTACAATACACATCTTGTCAATAACATATAGAAAGACAAAAATTGATTCATAAACAAGACATTGCTTGATGTATGTATAATTTATTTTGCTGAAAGTAAAAAGTAACTCCAAGCTACTTCGACTTCAACCATAATTTTAGCATAACTTATTATAAAAAAAATCACCAATACATGGTAAAATCTCAAAAAAAAAAAAACTTGATTAATAAGAAAACATGATGTCATTTTAATAGAAATGACAACACAGAAACCACATTCTTTTTTCTATATCCCTCTCTTCTTATTATTTTTTATCACATTGCTTTTCTTGAAAACATTTGTTATATACGTATGTTAGCTACTGTTTATGAGTATATTTTACACTCTTTTTATACACTTTTTTTTGTCACAACTAAAAATAAAGTGTATCAATAAACAGTAATAAATACCAAACACCATTCTTCTTTTATTATATCTTATTATTCTCTCACATTTTAATTTTTTTTATCTATTTATCTATCTCTTATAAATATAAGTGACTTACTTTCACTATACACTGAGAAGGAAAAATTAATAAAGAAATAACTAAAATAATCTATGATTTTATCATTATCATTCAAAATAATCACCGACTTGTAAGAATATGGTCTTTGACTTTATCTTCTATTATTAAAAATGGTCCATATCATTAACACATTAACAAAATCATGATATGACACATTAAGTGTCACAATGGAAGTTGATAAAAAAAAGTGCCATAATAAAAGCCTAAAATAGTGTCACATAAGTAAATGAATGAAAATCAAGCGTATTGATCCCAACAAAATTGAAAAAAAAGGTTATTTTTGTTCATGATCACTCCTCTTCCTCTATTTTTTTTTGGCACCTACTATTCTCTTTCTTCATTTTGGTTCTAAAACACTTGATTTTCATTCATTTATTGATACAAAACTATTTTAGACTTTTATTATGACACTTAATAATGTGTCACATCGTGACTCCATTAATATATGTTAACAGGAAAGACTATTTTGAATTGCAGAGAACAAAGTCAATAAAATTAAGTATCAATTTACTTATTTTTATTTTTATAAGTCAAGCCTATTTTGAATGGTAACAACAAGTCATTTTGGCCAGAGAGACCATTTTAGTCATTTTTAAAAAAATTAATGGTAAATATTTGGTATTGACCGTTTCCAGTTTAATGAGGTTGTTGGCTTTGGTGGCCAAAAAAAAAAAATACAGAAATGAAGTTGCTGTTCACAAGGACTTATAAGCAATTTTAACAATTTTGTTAAACATGCTCTACTGGATAAATTAATGAGGACCATAGGTGATCACTTCTAAAGGGGATCACCCTATAACGCACCTTCTTTAGGCGTAATCAACTGCTTACCTTGTTTAATTAATGTAGGCTCTACTGTTCATATTTGTGGCAGCTGAACCAGAACACCAACTCCATCCTCCTTTTCGCCCGCACTCTTTTCTAATAGGGTGTTAGTTGGAGATTAATAATTAATAATAAAATAAAAAGTAAAATCTGACCAAGCCTCAATATTGTCATAAATTAACTAACGAAAAAGTAAAATGCTACAATATATGTGCATATTGAATTTATTGGTATTAGGATCTAATCTTTATACTGAATTTTTTTTTTTAAAAAAAGAACCTTAGTTTGCTTAGTAAATGAGATTTATAATTTTTTTTTTGTTGTTTGTTAAATATTGTTAATATGGTTAAGGATGCTCTTTTCCCTCATAGTTTTTTGGAGCATACACTAAGAGAACACAATCAAGTAGTAAACTAGTTTGCAAAAAAAGGAACTACATCGTTGCAAGGACTTATTGACGGTTAGTGCCTTCAAGCATCTCTCCTATTCTTTTAACCGATAGAATTGGCATAAATTTTATTCTGACCTTATTTTCGGTATAAAAATATGCTACAATCAAATATTGTAGCAGTATAATGAAATAAAAAGAATTTGTGGTACAACTAGCAAAATATAAAAATTGTGAAAACCAAGTATCATGAAGTCAATGAAGTTTTTCTTCTGATGTAGTATTAAAAAAAAAAAAGAATCAATGATTTTTTTTAATTACATAAGATATGTGCAGCATCAGATCATATTTCTGTCTAGTCTAATATACATCTGCTTTCTATGTCGTCAGATATTATACATGAAAGAATAAAAGAATGTCGTGTTTTTAATCTTAATTAATCAAACTAGTATATATCTTAGAAGAGCTTGCTGGCAAATTCGTCTATTATTTCAACTCCTTCCGAACGATAAGCAGCAGATTTTGATGCAAGTTCTCTCAATTGAGACACACTTCTTCCCAACTGCAATGCCATCTTCATTTCAAACACTTCGCCATTTTCTCTTCTCTCCAAATCATTCTCTTCTAATGTTGATTCAATTGAAGATTCTAACATATGGAAGAAGCCAGCAGAGTTTCTGTACATCTCAAAAACCATTCCAACTTGTCCTGCATGTTCAAAAGTGTTGACTGCAGCAGCCACTGATCCAGCCATGAGAGGTACTAATGCTGTCCATGAACCATTATTGCCCACAAATGCAGATCCAACCGCTGCAATTCCAGTTAGTAAAGGCCCTGCAATTGCTAAACTCTTGTTGATCTTTAAAGCTATGTTCCCAAGTCTCTCATAATCCTCACTGTCTTTTCTCTTCACCACTCCAACAATTTCCCTCATTTCCTTTTCTAATTCTTCATTCCATCCATTTGTTTCTTTGAATTTGTTATCAATCGTTTGGAATTGAGTGGAAGGCTTAGGCCACCAAACAGCGGGCTCGAATTTCTTAGGAAATTTTTCAAGCATTGCTCCTAACAAGGGAAGCGGATAAGCTCTGTCAAGTGCCAAAACCTTCTCCATTGCGTCCTTCACGTCTTTTTCCGTTGGATTGCCGATCGCAATTGTGGTTTGGATGCTGGAGTGCAACTGTTCGAACAATCTTGTTGCATTTCGTTGCTCCTCTGTTAGTTGAGAAGGCTGGATCTTGTTCATGATAAGTAACATTCCAGTGGCCGCTGAAAACAACAGCGCAGAGGATAATTTCAAAGCCAGAAGCGGCGCACTGTCACCGCTTGTGGCGGCGGCAAGACCGGTGATGGTTGTGGCGGTGAGAGTGATCATGTTAATGGAGTTCAGAAGAAGGGTGTTCCAGTTGTCACGTTGCTGTCCGATGTTGTGATGCATTTCGATTCTGTCAGCTACTGCTTCCAGAATTGCATAGAGTTGAATAGTGGCCTTTGAGTTTTGGTTGGTGGTGGTGTTGTTATTATGTAATTGGATAGTGTCTATGAAGAATCCATTAAATTGGTGAACAAGATCTGGTTTTGGTAATTGAGGAAGGGAGCGAGGAGGCAATAATTTAGGGAGATGAATAGCAGCTTTAACTGTTACTGTCCTAATAGAAGAAGAAAGAAGAGGTGAGGTTTGTAAGGAAGCCATGGAAATCAATTAATGTATGTGTTTGAGTACTGCTATGTCTGTAACTGAATTTGGTGTTTAGAGGAGAATTGGAAATAGATATATTGATTTGTGAATGAAGGAAGAAGGATATATAAAGGGATGGAAGGAAAGGGTTATGAATAGTATGAGGAAGAAGTCAGATGAAGACTAGTATGAATAGACTTGGCATGCTGACTTTCTCAAAGTAAGGAAAGGTAGCTAGCTGAATAATCAAATTTCGGATTCAAATGATGGATGTGTAACCAAATTATTGTCTTTAATTATGTTCCATCAATAGAATTTCGTCACGTCATTAAAAATTTTTTATTAAGAAATTAAAGATTAAAATTAAAGAAAATATTTTCAATAACAAGACGATATTCTATTGGTGGGACTTAATTTGAGACATGATTTTAGGACGAATCCTCAAATTTCAGCGCTTCATTCCTTTTCCTCTCGGCCTTAATTTCTACTAAATATTAATCTAATCTTTTAAAGATTTATTTGCTGTTAATTTTATTTTCTAAAGATTTTTCATCAAATTAATACTGTAAAGATCTAAAATATTACTACTAAATTAATCTTTTAAAAATTAAATTACTAGCAAATAATTTACTCCAATTACACAAAAAAAATCTTTTGAAAAAATAATTTAATAACAAAAAATGTTTAAAAAATTAAATTAATTGCAAACAAATTTTTAGAATACCAAATTAATATTTTATTCTTTTGCTGTACATTTAATTTGAATATGCGAGGGACGTGGTAAAAGCCACCAAGCAAGTACTGCTACTCCTTGACCTTGTTGGGTTAATACTTATTCAACAATATACATCACATTACATATGGTTAGGATATATAGGAATCACCATACAACCTTACAACATATATGCAAAATGGTACTTGTAAAACTTCTCCCTTGTATTTCTTATCACTGCTTTAATAGAAGTTTTTTTTTTTTAACTAATGGTAAGTGGTACAATTGATCATGATTAGTAGTGCTAAATTAATCACTATTTTATTATTATAAATGGGTTAGAGTACTCTTTGTACTTTCATTTTTTTAAATAATATGTTTTGATTATAAAAAAAAATTACTATTTTATTATTATATCGCTGCTATTCAATACACATAATAAAATTTTAAAGGACTAACTTGATAATAAATTTTTTTGATAAATCAAATTGGTAAGACACAAATCTTTTAAAAGATTAAATTAATATTTTACTCTTTATTAGTATGAATAAAAATGCACCACTTCTTTAAATAAGAATTAAAGAAAAATGTTAGCAAAACTCTTACAAGAATATTTTTGTATATATATAATTTTTAGTGTTAAGTGAAAGGCTCAAATGATGGAAGCAATAAAAACTAGCATAATAAATAACTAAATTTTCATTATTGATTTGAATTATAGTTTTATGTATAGAATATATTTTATTAAGAAATACAAAATTTACTTCAAGAGATAGTTTTCGACTGAAAAATACTTATGGTGAAAAAAAAGCATGTGATATAGATTGTGTTTCTAAAATGTAGATATACCGCTTTTAATTTGTTATACTTTATCAATAGTTGTAAATGTAATGTGAGATATATTTTAAGAGGATAATACAAAATGAATTATTTACTTATAGTCATAATTTTTTTATAATATTTGATAAAAATAATTAGCAGTAAAAATTTTAACTTTTTTTTGGTAACAATAAAAAATTTAACAATTGGACTAGTTAACTCTTCTTCTGTAAACAAGATACTATTATTTTATCCATGGTCAAGACTCAACAGTAAACACTCAATTGAGGGGCTTCTTCTTTTTTGGTTACCATTAAAAGGTCAAGCCCAAACAAGGAACCTACTGCACGCATATTGGAATTGACGCAATTCAAGTTGGATTTGACACCATCTCAATGATCTATAAAAGATGTTATTATTCATTTTAAATTTGGATGCATTTATTTGAAAATATTTAAATTAATTATCTTTATTTCACCACATCACTCATAAGAATTCGGATGCATTTATCTAAAAATATTTAAATTAGTTCTCTTTATTTTGCCACACCATCCATAAGAATTCAGATGCATATGTTCGAAAATTTAAAAAACATGTAATCCAGATGTATATGTTCGGAATTGTTAAAACATATATGAATTTGTGTAGGTAACCATCTTTTTATTTTTTTGTGTTGCTTCATTATTGCTTGAAAGATAAACCATATAGTATATTGATTCACTGGTTATTAATATAATATTATATTATATTTATGAGTGGAAGTAACTCACGTTATGCTTCATCCTTTAGGGATTATGCGTGATTCAACAATTCAAAATTTTTGCACACTCACATCCGAAAATTGAGTGTCATCAAATTGAGTGGCGGATGACGATATTTAGTTTCTTAAACATAATATTTTAAAAATTTCAGACAAGATCATCTAAAAATAGGGTGGTGTTGCAATCAAGCTAAATTCTAGACACAAACATCCAAAAAGAACAATTTTGTCAAAAATGACATCAAACTCAACTTGGGTGGTGCCAATCCCAATGTTCCTATTACACCTTTTTTTTTCAATGGAAGTCTATTATGGAAAGGATTAGCATCATTCTTATTAGGAGTGACATTTTTATTTTTAATATATAAATTCATAATTTATATATATAAAAAAATTATGAGACTTCTAAAATTGGGTGGTCTCAATCCCTCCCACTAAATTTACGCGAGGTTATTACTTTTAACATTTGGGCTTGGACTTGTTTTTCTTATTTATTCATTTTGGGCCAGCACTTTCCCAACTTACATATTTTTATGTAAGTACCACACGTTTTTTTTTTCTTTTAAAAATTACCTTTTGTTTGGATTCTTAGAGTTCAAGTAAAATAGTATTCATTAAACTTCAAAGAAACAAATTTTGAGAATTTGTCTTTTTACTAGATTTTAAGAATTCGTGAACTAAGAATTCAAATTCAATGTTAAATTGACGGATTTTGAGAATACGTAATTTAAATTTGGTGTTGGTGAATCGACAGATTTTGAGAATTCGTCAGAGGACAAATTTAGAGAATTCGTTAACTAAAGATTATTAGAATCTGAGCGACCAATGATGATGACTATTTACTCTGATTCTTAAAATCCGTAGTTCACGAATTTTCAAAAATTCAAGCGAGAGACAATTTTAGAAAAAAAAGTGATATCCTGAAAAAACATCTGTGGTGAAAAAAAATATTGCCTTCATTTTGAAAAAAAAAATAGCACTTTCGGAAAAAAAAAAAGAAAACAAACTAGAGTCTACATGAAGATTTAAGAGTTAGAACTCATTGAAATAAAAAAGATTTAGCGTCGTCCTTTTTCAAATATTAGTGTCGTCGGTCCATAAAATAATAAAAATAAAAAAGAAATCACTCTTATTTTATATGATAATGTTCAAAAATATTGTTATGAACACAAATATCTAAAATAAGTAGTCTCTTTCTAACTGAAGGTGGATGTGATTAACACTATCTCTATTGAGAGTGACAATATATAAATTTATAATTCTTACATATAAAAAAGATGGTGCCACTTCAAATAGAGATGGTGCTAATCCCATGCTCCCTAAAATAGTGTAAGTGATAGCGATAAACGTAAATATGGCCCAACAGTTTTTGTTTTTTTTTGTTTAAAAAAAAATGTCCAACAGGCAGGTTGATTAATGTCCTTTCTCCAACATTTTGCCAAGATATTTTGGAACGACGACAATAAGAAAGACGCATTCACAGACCCCAGCTACCTACCTGTTTTCCGGTCAACGGGTGGGAAGCAGGATGGGATCCTTAGCAAAGAATGGACTTAACAATTACGTTAAACAGCTTCAGCAACACCCTCTCCGAACCAAGGTTTCTCTTTCTCTTCTGCATCTGTCTTTCATTCAATTTCCTTCACATGCTGCTTTTTTGCATCCATTTTCTTTGACCCTTTGTTTTGGTACTCCTAAAAGAGCCACCTTTTACGGCTCAGGTAATAAATTGGTTATGGGGTTTATCTGGATTCAATTCTTCAATTTTTATCCTTATTCACTGTGGCTAATAATCTAATCTGCGTTGTATCTTTCTTCTCTCCCTGGTTCACTGTGGTCAATCCAGGTAATCACCGCCGCGGTGTTGTCAGGGATCAGCGACGTAGTGTCGCAGAAGCTTACAGGGATACAGAAACTTCAAATCAAACGACTTATTCTCAAAGTGGTTAGTTTCCTTTTCCTTTTCTTTTTTTTTTTTTTTTTTTAATTTTTACTCTTGTCCTGCTCATTTCTTAGAAGTATACTGTAATGATCTTCTAAATTTCTAATATTCATGTGGAAGAGAAAGTACCAACACTATTGGGGATTGACTTAGGTGTAGGAAAGGATTGGACTTCTGTTAATTGTTAGTGTCCCACATCATCATCAAGGTAGTAATTATGAGTGTGTTTGGATTTCTATTGTACTAACCAAACTGACTTTCATCTCTATGTAACGACCTCCTATGATGTTTGGATAACGAGATAGCATTTAGTTTTTTCAAAGAAAAATGACTTCAAGTTGGCAACACTCTCATTCCATTGGGCAAACTTTAGTGTGTTTTGAACTCCAATTTAACCAACGAAAATCCAAACACACTTCTAGCTTTTCGGTTGAGTTAGACTCATGTCATTTCCTATTTATTTTGGTGTCAAAACTTATCTAGTCCCACTCGCAGATGTCTAGTATTGCAAATTTCACGTTCCAAATGTCCAACATGGGGTGTGTGTTAGTGTTGCACATTGACTAGAAATATAGCTAAGGTTTGGCATCTTTACCCTTTGAGCTAGCTTTTGAGGTTGAATTAAGTGTAAGCCATTTCAAATAGTTACCATGGGCTGTTCTTGAAAAATGTAATGATATTCGTTTCACTTAAAGAAAAATTAACATGTTGCTGCTCATTTTAATCAACTATTTCATGCATAAATAGATAGAAATAGCTGTCAATCTACTATCGCTTGCTTAAACCTTTATATTTTGATTACCACCATTTTGAGTGGCTTGTGCTTTTTGTTGTTCTATGTATGCATCAGGAATTATATAAATTGTTTATCGCATGCAGATTTTTGGAGCCGCTTATCTTGGACCCTTTGGACACTACTTTCATATAATACTGGATAAAATTTTCAAAGGAAAGAAAGATTCAAAAACTGTGGCCAAGAAGGTGAAACTGCAAAACCTTCTGTTTTAACTTTTAACTGTACCTACCAACAACTGCATTCAGGGATTATGGCGGGCTTGCACTTGTGTTTGCTTTTCTTACAATATTTATTACTTACAGCATGCATTGACAACAAACTTGCATTGTTTGGAACACTTTGACTCTAGAACTGAAAAGAGTTCATTGGAAATGAAATGATTTACAAATCATTTTATGCAATTGAATTGAATACTTAAACAAATATGATTCCAAACATATTTTCTGTTAGAGTTTGTTTATAAACTGAATGAAATCTTTTCATTTCATGTACTCCCTTTCCGAACACACAATAAGAGAGAAAACATGACATATAACTTGCCCTTTTTAATCATTTCCTCTTCAATTTTATTTTTTCAGGTTCTGATCGAGCAGTTGACATCTTCTCCATTGAACAATTTGCTCTTCTTGGTTTACTATGGATTAGTGGTTGAAGGTTAGTCTTTTTTCAATATCTAATTTTCTTATTTACATTGAAGGAACATGGCTATACACAAGTCAAATACATGTGGAAAGTGTGAACAAGTAAAACAATTCTCAATTCTCATTATTGTCAAAAGAAGGGTACTTGAGGGAATGCCATGTCATTGCTGGTCAACTATTTATTATTTTAATTTTTTATTTTTTGAAGAAAAATACCTGTTAGTCTAATCCTAAAAATAATGTGTGAAATGGCATGCTTGGTTGTCATTGATGTTAGTGATGAAAAATGATGATTGCAGGGCGTCCATGGGTGCATGTGAAAGCCAAAGTTAAGAAGGATTATCCATCAGTGCAGTACACAGCATGGACGGTAATGTTCTATTATAATTACAGTTGTAGAAAAATCAGAGTTTACTTGGAAAACCAAATTTTTTTTCTTTCTGACTTTGTAATCCTTACGAGTTGAAATGCAGTTCTGGCCAGTTGTAGGGTGGATAAATCACAAGTTCATGCCACTTCATTTCCGTGTTGTTTTCCACAGCTTAGTGGCATTTTGCTGGTACATGCTTTTTGCCTTCTACAGCTTAATCATCATTCTTTATGGTAAAGAACAAGTAAACTGAGATCATCTTTACTAATTTTGTTTCAGGGGAATATTCTTGAACCTTCGAGCTCGATCTGTGGCATTGGTTAAAGCCTGAAGTAAACAAATATTGCAGAGCACAGTCTTCCATAAAAGATTGGAATTCTGTCTTTTAAGTTCATATGTTGGTTTGTCTGTTTATTTAGACTTGATCAATTATTGGTGGTGCTTGAAATCCATTATGTTTATTGATTTTATAAGTCAGTAACTTAGCAACATGTTACATGTGGTGTCATGATTTGGGGAACGTACAGATTATAAGCTGACACTGTATCATTACTATTTGTAATCTTTTTGTGAAGAAAGGATAATCAATAATGTATTGTCAGGTTATAATTCCGACCCATTTTACCATTTAGTGTTACATGAAAATTGGTCGATTCATTGCACTTTTTAAAGCATATGAACAACTCACACGACTTACAATAGCTTAATAAAAGGGTTTTAAGAGAGAAACATAATGGACCATTAACCTTAACTAAATATTATTATTATTATGAGATCCTCTTCATATGTAATACACACTTTCATTAAAACAGTCATTAACCTGTTATGTTAATTACTCCGTATCATAGATAAAATTAAAGACGGTGAAAAGGAAAGTAGTATGGATGTACTTTTTATTAGTTTCACTCGGTTTATTAGTTCCTTGCCAGGAGCAGGAACAGGAACAGGTATGAACAATGAAAGAACATGGCAAAGAATCAGCTCCCATTCCCAATGATGCTATATTGTCAAAGTATGTTTTGTTGAGAGGAAGATACGACACGTGCTCTGTTTGAAGTCACGTGGAATGAAACAACTCTTCGCATTAGCCATTAGGTATATATATACCGGAAAAGTGGTCCTTGCAATGCATGCCTAAAGTATGACGATATGTATTATACAAAAATACTTAACAAACATTAATTTTATTTACACAATTATTTCAACAAAATAATGCAGAACGGGTTTTGTTTAGTGTGTCTTATACCTTGGGTGAAATAAAAAATTATAAGGAGTATGACATCATTGACACGAATGCTTTAATTTTCCTTGTGATCATCAAAATTTAATTGCTGCAAAAAAAAATAAAATTTTAATATATGAATTTCAATGAAACAGCCAAAATTTTATTATGACTCATACAATACATTCTATAATGGTTTTATTCCTAAAATAAAATATTTATATTAGCATTGTATATGCTGGCAATATATGAGAAACAGTAGAAAAGTTACTATGAAAAATAAATAAGGTCTATTATTCAAGTTGTAGAAAGTTTATGGATGTGTGAAAAAACTGGGTCTATTTACAGAGGTCGTTAAAAAATGATTATCATAATAAGTAGGAATGTAGGATTATGCATGTGAGGAACTGGTCATAAAAAGAAACCTCTGACCATTTTGTGTTACTTACTACTCCTATATCTATATCTATATCGCATTGATTTCAAAGCGATCATATTCATATTTCATATTCCGTGAAAAACCGCGGCCAACTAAATAGTCACCAACCGTGCAAAAATATTTACTCAATAAATTTGTAAAAGAGGAACTTTTAATTGTACTTAGTACTTACCCTGTCAAAAAGCATTATTAATTATTAGTTATTAATTAAATGCATGGCCATTTCTAATTAACCATGGCTTAGCCATGCTTTTAGTTTCTTGTGGACGTATCTGTACGTTTTATTATTCTAGATATTATTATATTATTATGGTAGTTAGTTGTCCAAGAACCTGGTTAACACATTCATCAGCAAGAAGCAAACTGCACAATTGGTAAATAATTTGATTTTTTTAATTACGTTGAGTTGTTGACGAAAGTTAAATTCTTCACTGTGTATAAAAAAAGGTTTTGTTGAGAGAATTTGATTTCTTTTCTCAAAAGAATTAGTTTTTTTTTTTTTTTTACTAAAAAAAACTTTTAAGGCAAAAACATTGGAAATAGGTTTATTTATTAATGGCAAATGATATTTAGTGTCTTAAGGGCACTATATAAGAACCCAAATATAGTAAAAAGATATTAAAATGCGTAATTTTTTTTATTTCCGAGAGACGGAACAATGTGCTCTTGTGATTATTTTTCTACTTCTAATAACCTTAACTAGTGTCCTAGATACCAAGACCCTTTATTAATTATTATCTTTTCCAAGGGCATTATTATACTCTTTTTCAGAGAATTATTTATTTTATCTAACAAGATTTAGATTTGATATACAGGGTTTACTCGCTATTTCTGTTGAAAGTCAGCATAGGGGGGTGAACTCGGTACAGAAGTAGCCAAAATGAAAAGACAAAACAAAACAAATCAAAGATTTCAATTCTCAGAAGTCAGAACCAACTCATCCTTGTTGAGAAATTTCTCATTCAAACTCAACCTGCTTTTATATATAAATAAGCATAAGCATGTGCTATGAGAAAATGTGGCAATTCATTTCAATCCCAAACTAGTTTTCAATTCACACAACCCTCACCATTGGTTAAGGTCTTCAAAAAACAGAACAGAACAGTACTAAAAATTTTCACATAGCACATGGGAAGCATTCTGTTTTCAAGCAGAGTTTCTTCTATCTGTTATTGCAGCAAAAGAAGAATAGCTGCAACAATTAATGTGCCGAATATTCATTGCACCAAAATCTCCACTCCAATTCTTCCCACCAGAAATTTGGTTGCAGAATTGGATTGTCTAAATAACTACACTTCGTCTACCAACACAACTCATGTTAAAAAAGATCCTTACAAGTCCACTTTCAATACTACAAATTCCATGGAAGTTGTTAAGCTTCATTTGATTTTGGAAATTGTATCAGACAGAATGGAAATGCACAAGAATGTAGGTGTACAGCGCGACAATTGGAACCATCTTCTGCTAACATCCATTAATATGATCATTCTCTCTGCTTCAACTATGGCTGGCCTTGCAGCCATTTGTTCAAATGCAGCACTGAAAGTATCATCCACAATTCTTTACATGGCAGCCACTGGTTTAATTGTCTTCATGAACAAAATCCAGCCGTCGCAGCTTGCCGAGGAACAGCGAAACGCAGCTAGGTTGTTCAAACAGCTTCATAGAGAACTCAGAACAAGGATTTCTCTTGGGGATGTTACTGAGGATTATGTAAATGAAGCAATGGAGAAAGTTTTGGCATTGGACAAGGCTTATCCACTTCCTTTGTTGGGGACAATGCTAGAAAAATTCCCTCAAAATGTGAAACCAGCAGTGTGGTGGCCTCAAAGGAAGCAAAGAGGAAAAATGGATGAGAAACTGAAGGGGAAAAATGGGTGGGATGAAAGGTTGGAAGAAGAAGTGAAAGTGATTGTGAAGGCTTTGAAAAAGAAGGACATGGCAGAATACTTGAGGTTGAGCAAAAAAGTTTTGAACTTGAACAAGATAATGGCAGTTTCAGGTCCAATTCTCACTGGGATTGCAGCATTTGGTTGTGTTTTTTTGGGTTATGGGAATTCATGTTGGCCTGTGATGTTTGGGGTTATTGGAGGAGCATTAGCATGTGTTGTTAACACATTAGAGCATGGAGGGCAAGTAGGGATGGTGTTTGAGTTGTATAGGACAACTGGTGGATTCTTTAAGCTCATGGAAGAGACTATAGAGATGAATGTAAATGAACAAGATCCTGATAGAAGGGAAAATGGAGAGTTGTTTGAAATCAATGTAGCTTTGAAGTTAGGTAGGAGTGTCTCTGAACTCAGACAATTTGCTTATTCATTTTCATCCTCAGATGAAGAGAATTCTTATGAAGAGTTTGCTAGCAAGCTTTTCTAGTAATCATTGTTTCAGTTTGTGCTATAACTTTTCACAAATATCCTTAGATGAATTAACAGAATACTTGTGAATAGTTTGCTCTCAAGCTTTTCTTTTATTATTATTATTATTATTATTATTATTATTATTATTATTGCCGTTACCATGTGTACGCAACTATAATTATATAATATAATTTTTCTGTAAATAAAGTTTCTGCAATTCAGCTCTGCTCAGATAGTCATATTATTCATCAAACTGGTTCATTCTTTTATCTTATGATCTTAAACTGTTTATTCCCAATTCAATAGGTGCATAGAGCAGAGGAAATTCAATAGAGGAACCAAGTTAATTGCCTACGGAGTCCTGGAAACAAGTACAAATCAAATTAAAATTTGAACCTAACAAAACCCACGTGATTTGAGTGCTGTTTGAATTATTCCTTATTCTTTTTTTTTTTTTGGTAAATTATTCCTTATTCTTTTGTTTGTATTTGTTTTGAATTTGAATTTATATGTCGTTGCTACTCTATCCAACAAATATGGAGACAAAAAATAATTTACATAATAACATTAAACTTCACATTTGGACAGCGCAGAAATACCCGCGTTTAGAGATATATTCCTATTTTGGCTTATTTAAGGTAACCACTCTTTTTCAAACTGTTGTTGTTAAAGTATTACAATTTGATTAGTAAAAATTGAATCAGAATACTTGATAAAAAAAAAGCCCGTTTCATTTGTTCAAGTGTAGTGGTTACGCAGGATTGGAATTTGGTTCTGTCCTGTTTTGAGAGAAAAAGTTATGTGGGATTCACAATTTTATTTTATTTCTCTCTTAGACAATACTAAATACTATGTTGTTCACTCAGAAAATTCAAACCCTGTTACAGAATAGTTTGCATAGTCCCAAAGAGCTTTCGGAAATTAATCATATATATAGCTTACTTTCGCGATCAAATCACGGTGTTCTTTAGTTAATTTTAGCCCTATATGAAATATTGTTTTTATTTTTCATAATGATTCTTTTTTTGGGTAAAGATTTTTCATATTAATTAAAGTAAAGCATGAGGAATTTAATTTGTTCAAAAACTAATAAAAAATTTGAAATATTATATATTCTTGATTTTATCCTTATAATTTAAAATGTAAACGGGGCTAGTGGAACCAAAAGAAAATGAGATGTTGTGATGTTTTTTTTTTTCAAAGAAATATTTTTTGTTTAAAATCGATTCAGTTTAATGTATCAATATCCATATGTCCTGCTGCAATCTTCTTTTTTCTCGAAACAAACTGCAATATAAAAGGATATGACAGAATAACAGATAATCATAATGGCAGATGGCTGCTCTTAAGGAAAAATAGGAAAAGTTAATTACTTATAATCTTTCAAAATACTCTTTGCAGATCAAAAAGCTTCAATTGATGATTCCTTTGCACATCTACCTGCTTTTAGAAACTAGAGCATGGGAAATAATGTATATCAAATCAAATTAACATATAGTTGCTAAACCATCTTTCAGAAATTATTGTCTCTCATAATTCATAAATCAGCACCTTAGAAGTTAGAAGTATATATGGCACCTTTGCTTGTAGTTTAGGCCTTCCTCCTTGATTTTCCATCTCGCGTGCATGTTATTATTAGAAAAGTTCCTTGCACGTGCCATCTCAATGTGGCAACTCATCATGCCAATTCACAAACACCATCCAATACACTAAATTTTAGGATGAGGGAATGATATATAGATGTTACACTCTAAGGCAAAAGAAGATTTTACAATGGGGACTTAAGCACTCCTTTTGTTGATTTTTTGGTGAAATGGGACTTGAGCACTTTGAACGATCAGTTTTTAAGTGAACTAAATTACAATGAATATAGAAACAGAATGTTAGATTATTGTTAATAGATAATGTTAATCAGTTTAAAATCAATTGAGAGTGGTAAAATTTAGTGTTTGTTTTTGTTTAAATTTAAAAATAAATAAATTTTAATTGCATAAAAAATTGATTAATGCTTTAAAAATTTGAAATTTATTTACGTTTGATTATCATCATAATAACGATTTTTTAATATTCCTTTTTAATATTCCTTCTAATTTAAATTAATTAGAAACTTTTTTACCCATTATTTTTAAAAATATAAATGAACATCTTATAGTTTTTTAAAATATTTTTTAAATAAAACAAGTTAAACTTTAAAAAATATATAATTAAACAATTTATTATTTTACGAAACAATTGCACATTAAAAATAAACAAAATTTACTGCTTGTTTGAATATGAATTTGAGTTGAGCCAAAGGAAGTTTCGGAGCCAAAGGAAATTTGAAAAAATGATGACATGTTTGGTTAACTTTTTAAATTGGGATTTTTTTCATTTTGAGTTTAAAAAAAAGAAATATTACTTACTTTTTCATTTTGAGTTGATAAAGTAAAATTACAATTTATCACTTAACCCTTATTTATCTTATTTACTTCCTTCAACCTTACTAATTACTCTCTCCTTTTTAGTAATTTTGTATCAAAAATATTTTTATTTGTATCTATTCAAACAAATTTCATTATGTCAAACTCACTTTTATAAAATCATTTCTAAACATAAATTCATTCTCTCAAACTTCATCCTCCCGAATTTTATTCTATCAAAGTTGGTGCGGAGAAAATTGCTATCCAAAAGTACCCTTAGTAGTTGAAAGCGTGTGATGCAAAATTAGAAATTTGACAGCCTTGTAGACAAAAATAAGAAATAAGAAAGTATGAGGACTTACTATGAAAACATCAAATGTTTTTAATGAGAAAGATACAACACGGAGAATAGAAGTACAGATTTCTCCTTCCCTTGAATCGTTGATTTGTTGTTCTGCTTTTGCCTCTCTTCTGTTCTGTGTCACACTCCCTTTTTTTTTTTTCTCTTTGCGATTCTCCTACGATTTTAGATTCATGATATTGATGTGATTCACAACCTCACACTGCCTCCGTAAATTTGTGTATGTGTCTCTCTCTTTTCAGTTTTCGCATTTTCAATTGTGACCCTCAAAGGATCTGAAAGCTTTTGAATCAGTCGCTGTGGAAAGATGATTCAGTTGCTGTTCATGGTGATATTCTCGGAAGCGGCCATGATAGCGTTGCTGCTATTCAAAACACCGTTGAGGAAGCTGGTGATCATGGCCTTGGATCGCTTGAAGCGTGGCCGTGGACCCCTCATGGTGAAGAGCGTTGCAGGAACCCTTCTCGTCGTCTTGTCTTCTAGTCTCTATAGCATGTTCAAGATTCAGAATCGTGAGATCGAGGAAGGTGTCGGTGTTAACCCCACCGATCAGGTTCTTATGGCCAAACACCTCCTCGAAGCCACGCTCATGGGTATCCCCCTCCTTTTTCCTTTTTTTTTTTTTATTATTCCGGTGTTTTCTTTTTTATGTGAAGTTTTTTGCTTTTTTGAGGTTTGCTGAATTCATGATTAAAATGTATCTGATTCGAATGTGAGAATTTTCTGCGGCCTGCTAATTCCAATGGTTATAGGTTAGTAGGTGATATTTTGTCCGATTAACTGCTCGGCTAGCCGATTCGTTCTACGCGTTAGGTTTGTAATGTAACTGAAGCTGCATTTTGCTTCTGATCACTAATTCAATGGTCTCAATTATTATAACTTTGTTGGGTTTATCTGGGAATGTCTAAAGTTGCTGCTATTCCCTAGTTTAAATGCTGGAGCAACTTGAACAATGTGAGCTTCTAAATGAGAAGACAAATGTAAGCCTTGGAAAAGGATTTATTATTGTGATTTCTCTTTCTGAGGTATTGGGTTTTTGGGCAGACCGGCAGAGAGATCTTCAGTATGAGAATCAGATGTACTATGTGGTTGTTGGTGTTGGGGATTCTTTGTCTGACAACCAGAAAGCATTTAGTTGTGTGAATTGAATCGATGCCTTTGGCTTTAAACTTTGTAGATCAGGGTTGTTATTTGTTATAAATTGTAAATAAATTGTAAATGTGAGGTTGTGTGCTGTTGTTAACAAAAGAAAACACAGGTTCTCTGCTGAGACAGTAAATGGGCATCTTTGTTTTCTGATCAACTGATTTATATTGACTCCTTTATGAGGAATTGGAGTCACAAAGAATTGAGACATTGCCTTTTGTTTTGCTGGTTAGGATTACATTGTTTCCGCTTTGCCCTTGGTTCAGTAGGATAGACCTTTTGCTCCTTAAAGGAAGCGAAAAGAAAGAAACAAATGGGGAACATCCTCTTAATGGTTACTTCTGTATTGGTTTTCCAACTTCTCATAATGCTCCAAATTCTGTTTTCCTTCATTTCATAAATAATCCTCCTGCAGTCCTCACTCATGACTATTGTTTCCAACAGTATATGTCTGTTTGACACAAAATGGACTTGTTCAATTTATGTCTTATTAATATTATCCAACATATATCAAATTTTTCATAATATTGTTGTGTTCTTTTACTAGACAATAGTTCTGGAAGCAAATAGTTTCTGCTTGAGCTTGTCAATTGGGCTTTATTCATCTTATGTCAATTATTTGCAGGTGCTGTACTCTTTCTTGCGCTTATGATAGACAGACTACATCATTACATAAGGGAACTCAGGGTTCGAAGAAAGACCATGGAGGCTGTCAAGAAACAAACCCGAGCTTCTGAAGATGGGAAAGTTGTGAATTCTGACGGAATTAAAGCCTTGGAGGAAGAAAGAGGCAAATTGAGAGCGGAAGTTAACCGCCTAGAATCTGAGCTTCAGTCAAAAACTAAAGACGTAGATGTTGCTGGAGCTAATGTAAATGCTCTGAGGAAACAATCTGAGGGATTCCTTCTTGAGTATGATCGCCTACTTGAGGAAAACCAGAGCCTTCGTGATCAACTACAGTCATTGGATAGGAGATTGTCACATTCTGGTAGCAAGAAGAATATGTAAGAAAATTGCAGGCAGGAATGGCTTCTTCTTGTATACTTTTCAGGAGTTTCATGGCAGTTTGCTAATAGACTAATCCTTGTAAACATGCTCCTCAAGAATTAGGATTTTCATTTGAGTTGAATTTCGATCAATTTTATCCTGACACAAATTGTGATTATTTTTGAGTGATGACACAGAAATATAGTGCTGATTTGTTTTTTTGTTTTTTTTTATTTGCACATAAACTTCTAAACTTCTGTTTCACCGTTTCACCATTTAAAATTGAAAAATTATGAAGGGATGTGCCAAGAAACAGTGGTTGATGGTACTTAGGCTATTTCTTAGTACTTAATTTTGGTTCATGTGTCAGTTCAAAGTGTGTTTTCTTCTTGATTGTTTACTTATTATTTCATCATTTTGGTTAATACATGATTTGCCAATCAGTTGAATCCACTATGATGTGCTAATCATAAGTTCAAGGGCAGTTCGGAGTGCTCTGTCCTGGTACTTTGAGCGGCTGAAGTTTTCATTAATAATTCAGCTAGACACTGAACAAATATTTGCAGATCATAATTTTGGGATTTGCATAAAAAATGACATTGTGATGTTATAAAATGAAATAGAGAAGATATATTTTTTCTATATATCAATTCAATGAAGAGTAGAGAATGCTAGTTATTGACGCTGCTTCTGCACTGATACTGGTACGTTTCTTTTGTTAAAGGAATTTCCTTTTCTACAACTGATAATATGCAGGAGCTGTTTTGTGCAGTTGTCTGTTAAGTTGAATATACTTTTCAGCTTCAAATCAATGAAATATAGTCTACAAAATTTGGGGATTCGCTCTCTTCCGCGTAGTTGTCTGGAGTAATTAAAAAAAAACATTTCATCTACATTTATAATGTTGCACACCTCTTTGAACGTATTTGTTTCCGATGGAGGGAAAGATAAGAGAAATAAAGAATTAAAGAAAGGTTTTGATATAACTTTTTTTTTTAGTCTCTAGTAACAATGTCAGATACAACTCTTGTGTCACAACCTGCTTGGACGAGTGAAGATATATAAGCATTCCCGAGTGAATTTTGAGTTCTTTATCTAGATGGATAACTTTTCCAGGTTTCAGCACCAAGAAGCAGGGATTGTCCTTATTCTTTGAAAATTCAACTTAATGTGCAGATTGCTTTAATGTTTGCTAAGTATATGATATATGAATGAACGAGAATGCAATTGACTATTGAGGATGAAATGGTGTAGTACTTAAATTCACGCAGATTGGATTCTTAACCTGTTAAACAAGTTAATATATATAAATCCTGGAATAATTAACCGGCAGAAAACAGTTTTTGTTGAGTCTTCCTATTGAAATTTTGGTACTAACTAGCAATTTTCATGGTCTAAATCATGGGTTCACCTAATCAAGTGTTCTTATAATACTAATTAGAAAATATTTAAGTGCATTGTGCAACATCTAGGTAAATTAGTATCACAAGTCACACTCACATCAATCGAGTAGTCTTGTAGTGCAGAGATTAACTTAGTATCACTTCAACCTCATTTCAATTAAATAGCTTGAGACTTTTGGGGTTATGTTATGTAAACTCAACATATTACACAGAAGGTGGAGATCGACTTAGAAGCTACGATCAAATCAAGATAAGCTTGTATAATCCATGTGAAGGCAGAAACTTCTTGGACACATTTATCCACCCAAAAAAGGAAATAACGGACCTAAAGCTAAAAGTAGATATATCTATCCACACGTAGTGAGATATATGTAATAAATTCAGAGGATACATGTTTTAATACACATTGTATTCATGTCTAAGTGCATCACAAAGCAGTTTGTAAATAGTGCAAGATATGCAGTAACTGATCTCAATAATTCACAAGATACATGTTTTTATACGTGTTATATCCATGTTCAAGTGACTCACAAAGCAGTCCGTAGATAGCGTGAGTTATGCGACAATCGGTTGCAATAATTCACAAGATACATGTTTTGATACACGTTGTATCCATGTTCAAGTGCCTCATAAGTCACAAAGCATTCCGTAAATTGTGCAAGCTATGTGGCAACTGATCACAATAATTAAATGATACATGTTTTGATACACGTTGTATCCATGTCCAAGTGCATCACAAAGCACTCCCTAACTTATCATGTGATATGCGGGAACCGATCCTAGTAATTCACGATATGCATGTTTTGATACACGTATCCATGCTGAAGAGCATCACTTAGTACATTCTCAAAGGGTTATCTTAAGTTTCCTAACAGAGTTATTAATTTGGTGTATATTATGACATAAATACTGAGATTGAAGTGATTTATGACTCATTTGCCTTTCTTTAATGCTAAAAAAGTTAATCGGTAAAATGACCTGTGAAATTACTTACTCGAGTATCACTTATCCAAAAAACATTAATCTAAAAAAATAAATAAAACTTAACTCCTATAGTCCAAAATATGACCTAATTAGTGAAAAATTAAAAAGGATAAATTAGGACACAGAAAAATTAAACATACACTTTAAATTGGGAAGGTCACCATATCGACCACCACAGTACACATTGAATGTGTCTGGTTTTATCTAGAGACAAAATAAATTATAATCTATTTCAATACAATTGATTTATATTTGTCATATCTTAAACGTAAAATTAAATACGTCTTTAAAATGACAGCCTTTTAACGATTCTAGAAAAGATTACTCAATTATTTTGAAAATTTCGTAGAGATCATTAGTCCTTCTTCTTTAATTAAAAATAAAATCACTAGCTTATCCATTTCATGTTGTAGCATTAATTCAACTGCATTCTGCGCAAGAAAATGATTAATCTAAAACAGCTAAATTTTCAACAGGTTATCTATACCTTCATAAAGCCTGGCTCGACCCTTAGTTATGATTTATGAATTGGATAAGTCGATTAATTATGGCCTAGTGAACCATTGTGTCGGGCACACTTTATCCCAACATATCATAATTTGAAATTGTAAAAGGTGGTTTATTCATCAAAAGAAAAATTAAAGAGGGAAAAGAGAGAGCAGAGAGCAGAAAGCGATGCCTGATAAAAATTTCTTTGTCGTCCGAATCAAATTTTACATGGGGAACAATCTTTAGACATGAACAGACTAATAATGATTCTTTACAGCGACAGCCACAGTTGCTGCTGCTAATACAACAATCATCAATAATAGCATTCCCTCTACCCAATTCAATTTTCCCGGCAATTACAATTTTCGGTTCATAAAAAATTACAAAATCGTTTTCCTGATCATTAAAGATGCAAACAGTGTCGGTTTTTTCAACAGACATTCTTTCATCGTTTTCCGATTCCAATTTCTTCTCAGTGCTTCTCACGGTGATCCATTGCTCATCATCGTCCGATTCCCAATTCGGAATTTCCCCAAACAAGCTACTAACTCTGTTCCTAGCTGAGACAGAGTCGCCGGAAAATTCTGGTGCGAGATCCTGAGTTGTCTCCAACAAGTCCCAAAAGCCTCGTTCTAACACGGTTGTCGGAGTAATTTCCGAATCCGACAACGATAATTCTTTGCATTCCTTAACAAACACGTGTCCGAGAAGCTCTCCCACCGACCACCTCTCATTGGGGTCCCTGTTCAAGCACTTCCTCAAGAAATCCTTCCCCTGCTCCGACACAAAACTCGGAATCTCCGGCACCTCACCGGAAAAGCCGATCCGATAAAGCACTGCGGTGGGGTCAGAAACTCCCTGCCACGGTAAGTTCCCGGTGATCATCTCCAGCACAGTACATCCCAAAGCCCACACGTCAGCAGGGAAGCTCTGTTCTTCCCCACGCGCCACCTCCGGCGCCATGAACACCGGCGTCCCTGCAATCGGCGCCGACGAGTCCTCGGCTCTCCGGGCGCAACCCAAGTCAGCAATTTTCACCCCTTGCTCCGTCACCAACACGTTCTGTCCCTTCACGTCGCAATGCACTATCCCATTGGAGTGTAGGTAGTTAAGCCCCAAAAGAATTTGGCGCGCGTAGGACCCCGCCACACCTTCTTCCATCCCGCCACCGTGCTCGCGGATTGCGTCGGTGAGCGTGCCGCGAGGCGCGTACTCCATGAACAAGTTGTACCAGTACACACCGTTCTCAAACGTGATGTCACATCCTTCGTAGGCCACAATTTGAGGACACCTCAAATTGCAAAGAATTCCCTGTTCCCTCTTGAGGAATTCCGAGCGGTGGAGCTCGGCGGACTTCACCGCAAACATGTGACCGGAGTCTCGAGCCTCGGCGATGTACACGGTGGCGGTGGAGCCGCAGCCGAGGGTGTGGCCTCTAGTCCAGTCCATGGTTTTGTTAATAAGAGTAAGGTTTTGTTGTTGGGAGCTAATAAGTTAGTGAAAATGGGGAATTATATTTATATATGGAAAGATGAAAACTTAGGTATGGAATTGGGTGTGATGTGGTTGGCATAATGCAAAGGGTAAGAAGTTATGATGATGATGTGGAAAGTTTTATTGTAAGCACTTTTGGTTGTGTCCAATGGACGGCCGCCGTCTCGTTGTATGACAAATTTATCATGGGAGAGGAGAGGAGGGGGTCCACGTGTCAAAAAGGAGGGTGAGGAGAGTGTTTTTGTTGTTGTTGGCCGGCCAGGGTAGGCTGGTATAGAAGCATGAAAAATGGATTGGATTAGTGAATGAATGAGGTATGAGGTATGCTAATTATAAAGGATTAAGAAGACGGTGCACATGGTGGCACGTGATCATGTGAAAGATTACGCGCTAAGATTGCGGTGCTACAGTGTGAATCGAGAGATTTATACTACTGTGTGGGCATGCTTCGTGAATCATGAGGTAATGAGCAAATTAAGGATGGAGCCAAGCGAATCATCTTAGTAGCATATTCTACGGTTATGTCAAATTGTTAAATGCCCTCTTATCTTTCGGATGAGCCCACTAATTAAACAAAGCAAAATATGCTTTCTATGGGTTTCTTCACGTTCCTCAAGGACGATACTATTCACGTTACACGCATTATTTATTTGACTCAGATATTTCATTCTCGGTAGTTGATCAAAAGTATACTATTCAGTTTCAAAACGATATAATTCTAGAATATGAATGAACAAAATCTTAAATTACTAAATTTTAGAATCCATTTTGTATATAATGAAATTAAAAAATGGTTTAGTGCTAATATTGCCACCCCTCAATCTCTGTGCGAAGGGATTGACTTGTTTTAGTGATCTGAGTATATTAATTAATTAGGTTTGTGTCGTTGGTAACAATATATGTTGCCTTGATAGAATGGACGGGTTTTGCCAAACAATCCTTGAAATATTGTTGGATTAGTAGGTAAACAATACTGTTTGAAATGAAAACTATCAAAATTTTGAAATAGTGAAATGGATTCGATCAATCTAGTGGAAAACGCTTGGTTAATTAGGCGAAGAATGAATTAACAAAATCCTGTGTATGTGTATACATTGAACTTTGACTGCATAGTGTAAAGAATATTGGAGTTCAATTTGGTGAATTTCATTCAATCAAAGTGGCAATAATTATTGACTAGAAGTAGACCGTTAGTTGTACTCTATCCACTTTCTTCCGTCCCAATTTAATTAGCAGGAGTAGTACTTGGAATTACAATCTACGTCTCCGTTGATTTTTAAAGTCAAAGGATAAGATGCTTAATTAATTTATTTTGAAAAGAAATACAGGTTCATCTGCTAAGTTTGGTGGATTGGATGCGAAGCAAAACCAAAGCAAGCCATAAACAGTGAAAGTCAATAGTATAAATATAAATAAATTTAAATTAAAAGCAAATACAGTACGTAGTACCCACTACAGAGGTAGAGAGAGAGAGAGAAGAAAAGACAGAGGATGAAGGTGTTTAATTAATTAATGGTGATGAGTACTGTAAAGCGGAAGGAGTAGTGATTAGTGAGTGAAGGCCTCAAAGTGAAAAGAATGTTAGTTTGCGCAAATAGGACAGTTGGAATGTGGTTAAAAGATAAAGAAAAGGCCAAGGCCAACTAAGTTGTTGCACTAAGCCTCATCACCATTCAGTAAATAATTAATTAATTTTAAAATTAAAAAGTACTAACAACCAACCTGTCCATTCATTTCATTTACATTCATTTAAATAGTGACATGCCATAGTTAGTTAACTAGTGCTTACTATATATATTAACTAATACTACTAACAAATAAAACAAATGACAAGCTTGTTTCATAGTGATACATGATTGTTCTTATTATATAACAACTAATCTTGAAATTGAGTTTTTCTTGAGAATTAATCCTACTTTGATATTAGTAAATATTTTTTATTCGAATAAAATTTGAACTAAAATTAATAACAATACACTATAAAAAAGATCGTTTTAGTGATCGAATTAATAGGACTGTTAGTTATTAAATATGACATCGCTAATTATTTTATAATCATTAATTTAGTTGCTAAAATATTTAATGACTGAAAAATTAAATTTAACGATTAATTTTATTAGTCACTAAACGAACATTTTTTTAGTAATAATATGGTAATAAACTCTTTTAAAGTTGCTTATTTTTAATTTTGTGGATTCTATTAGACCCATAATTTATATCTTTCTATTTAATAACTCAAACAATTATATTCTATATGTGACTCATTCAAAATTATTAAATGAATCATATACATTACCCACATTTTAAATTTCATCTAATTTTTACATACAATACTTATTATGTAAATTTCACATAAATCCATAAAAAATTTAAGCACCATTGCTTATATAAGCATTGTTGCTTCTACTTAAGAATCACATAAACTGCATTTGAAATGGTTCATGCACCACTTATAAAAATAGTTTATAAGAATAAGTTATCTTTAACTTGTTTAAATAAATAAGTTTAATAATTTTATATATATGAATAAGTTTTTTTAAATAAGAATTTATTATACAAATATATGTGTCTCTAAATACACTTATTAAAAAAAAACAGGTATAATTGTACTACACATATATCTAAGTTAATAAACACGTAATATATGCGTGTGAATATCTTAATTCAATTTTTAGTTACTGTATTTTCTTATAATTTTAAAAATACACTTATACTTGCCAAAAATAAAAATAGCTTAAAATAATATTCATTTTAATAATATAAATAACTATAATTTATTTAAACATAAATTATAATTAAATGAAAACGACAACTTCTTAAAGTTAAATAAAAACATAAGGAAAATGCTAAACAATGTCTTAAGGACATTTTTTAAGTAACTAAATATAATAAGAAATTGTTGAAAAATGTAAATTTTTGCATTCCAGAGACACGGAATAATGTGAACTTATGATTATTTTTCTATTTCTAATAAGTACCCTTAAGGCATTGTTTAGCAAGACCCAAAAGATAATACTAATACTACTTTTATGTGCCAAGAGCTCGTAGCTCAAATGACACAAGAGTAGTGTAGTGTGAGGGATTGTGTATTTGGTCGGAAAAAAAAGTTGTAATTTTATGTGAAATGGACAGTAAAATGAAGAAGCAGGGAATGGTGGGGTGAGTGTGGCGTGGAGTATTGTTGGACAGTTAGTAGTAAAGTTAATGTTGAAAGTGGAAAGTGGAGGGGTCGGCGTAAGCGTTGACACTTTGCGTGCGGAATGTGAGGAAGGAAGCCAAGAAAGGAAGAGTCAATACGAAGCAACCCAATCATTAAAATTAAAGTCTCTTAATTTTAATTACTCCATGATCACAAATCACATGCCGCCAACCATTCTTCTTCTAATCTTTTTCTTTAATTAATTAATTAATTAATATTCCTCCGTTTCATTCTCACTGTGCTAATGCATGAATCGGATCACGCTATCTTCACTTCACCATGCTTTCTTTAATTTCCTCTTCCTACCTCTACGCTGCTGCTGCTGCTGCATAATCACAATCACAATCACAATTCCACTTTCCGCTTTAATTAATTTCCAAATTTAACACATTCTCGATCTAAATATCTATCTGCTATGCTTCCATCATACTCTTTGTCACACATACCTCACCATTTCCCCCTTTCCCAAACCCCAAACTCTTATTCACCTACCAACTCGAGGCACCTCAGCAAATTCAATTTCTCCTTCCAAAATTCAATGATGACATCTCATAATTGCTCACATAATCAAATTCATTAAATAAGATATTCATGTGAAGTAGAGTGAGTGTAAATATGTTTAAAATTATTTGAGATTCAAGATTAAACTTATAAATTATTCAGTAGGAGTACTTTCTATTTATTTTAGATGTTAATAAAATAGTGATCATTAAGTCATAAATAAATTAGTCATTAAAAAACATTCGGATAATATATTTTTTTACCACAAAACAATAAAATATTATTAGGATGAGTTTTACAATGATTTACTTTTTAAGGGACCACTATGGTCCCATAAAGATAGTGAATTTTTTATTATAAAAATTTGTAGTTTATGCCAATTTTCAAAAAGTATGAAATTACTAAGTCACCCACTACCAAATGTAAATGTAAGAAGGCACTATTGACTATTGCTGTTAAACATTTTTTTTTCGTTGCTGTTAAATTTAATAATTCTTCTATAGACACACCTCAGGGCCGGGCCGGCCCGGTGCTTGCCAAAGCCACCATATCAAAGATTTTAGAACCCTTAAATACTTTCTAATAATCATTCATATTTATAAGAAAATTAAAATATTTAAAATTTGTTATATTTGTAAAAAATGATGCATAAATTGATATGAAAACTTATTATGTATTTGATTTTATGTTTAAATAAAATAAATGTGAATTCAGGTAGTGTTTAACCTAAATTTTTTATGTTTCTCTTTCTTTTATAAGTAAAAGTTGAGTCAAATACATCTAAAAGAAACTCTTAAATTAAAAGCTATTCTCAAGTTTAACCACCTTGTTTATGACCAGGAGACCATGAAAGCAACTAAGCTATACTTTTAGTACTAGTATATTTTCTTTTTATTACTGTAAGTTTATATATGTATGTTATCTTTACCGTTTAAAATTTATCACGTGAAATCAAATTATATAAGAATATATGATTCTTTTTTAAATATGTATATTGCTTATAAAATAATGTTTTTTAGGTGAACCAATGGTATTTTCTAGTCGATAGTCGAAGATTAATCTCTTCGAGACGTAGAGATCACCGAAGTGAACTTATAAAATAATGTTAATAATTACATTAACAATAAAAATTGCAAAAAGCTTTAGCCCCTTTCTATTCATTAAAAAGAGAAAAATTCATGTTATAAAAATAAACCTTGCAACTAAAATTAGTAAAATTTTAGCTAAGATAAATAATGCCTTAACAGAGATTAAATAAATCAACTTGACTATATCAATTTAAATAATACTAAATAAATAAATCATAATCATTTAATAAGATAATTTTTTCATCTAAAAATTAAAAAATAAATAGAATTAAAATAACTTTAACAAATTATTATTGATAATTTAAAGAGATCCTATCTCAAATAAATTTGCTTTTAATAATAATACGTATACATACACTAGAGTACATTGTACAATCTATTTGCAACTTACTTAACATCAGTCAAATTAAACTTTTTATTTTAATTTTAATTTTTATTATTAAAAAATTAATAAATCAAAAGAATAAATGGTTTATACACCTTAATAAATATATAAAAAAACATTTTTCATTTGCTTTATACCTCAACACTCACAACACAAGTTGAGCCACCCCTGACACATCTAACAATCTAATATATCATTCTTACACAGCTAAGTAATCAGAAAGCCTCTAATGATATCTAAATTTAAATTTAAATAAGAATAATGATACAGTTTTAAAAATACAAACACATGCCATATTTTTGCTAAATTCTAATCCGTGATGCACTTCAAAAAGTAAGATCCTTATTGTTCTTTATTGTGAGAATAATGTTTTTCATGTAGCCTAAAACATACAATTGATAAAATATGAAAAAAATAAATGTTAAATTTATATGATCAGTTGTACGATTTAACTATATCCGTTTAACTAAATAATATATAGATTTAACAACATATTTTTACAGGTTTAATCATTTATATATATGATTGGTTGTATATTTAGGGTTTTACAATAAACCACTTCCTAAAAAAAACTTTGAAAAGTTATTATAAATATTCAATTTTACCCTTAAAAGGAACACTGATTTTTCTTAGAGACTTATATATATTTAAAAACGAAAAAAGTATTATTGAAAATCGATAATTGATGATGAGGAGAGAGAAGATAAAAAAAAAATTACAGTAGTAGAGTATCTTGAAAAAGTATGTTCAGAAATAAATAAAAAAGTAAATGCAGAGTCAATATCTTGAAAATATAACAAATCATTAATAATTAATCATCCTCTCTATTTCAATTATTTTTAAAATTTAAAATTTTATAATATAAAATTCTTTACAAATTTTTAGGAGTATTTAATAAGAATAAGAATAAATTTAAAAGATTGTAAAAACTTTTAAAACTCATATTAATTAAATATTTTTTTAATAATCACAATTGTTTGAATAAGACTTTATAATATGAAACTAGAGGAGTATTTCTTAATTTATTATGTAAAAAAAAGCTTTAGAAAAACTTTAGAACTATTTAAAATATATTTATATATGTGATATGTCATCACTTCATTTCTGTTTTACCACAACTATTATCAAATCAGTTGGCATAGTTTGATACATCTAAAATATGCCCACTTTTATTATTAAAAAAAAATGTCCACTTTTTTTATTCCTTTTAATATGTATGGTGCCTTTGTTTTTGTACTTTTTTTAACTAATACTTCATCTATTCAGTTTGATGCATCTGAGATATCATACATGCATCTTGCAAAACAACACAAAGAAGGGGGAATAAAGATCACGGGCGCCGCATCTATACCATTGAACTAAGCATTCATATATATATATAACCCCAAATATGACCAGTCTGACAGCCATATATGCATATGTTAAGCTATCTAATAGCTGGAGGAGGAAGGGACTGTAAGAATTAAAGATTTCAATATCAATATATACACAAACCAACATCTAAGGTCCATTATGATGGCATTGGTATAACACACTAGTAGAAAATATTGGTTGCCAATTTTCAATATTGAGGCTGCTGTGCCTTTCCATGATATTTCTTGATTGGTTTTACTAATTTTCTGAAGGAAAAATAAAATAAAAAACTACTAGCAAACAGAGGCTGACATTTCAGCACGACAAGAAAACAATATCTATGCTGCTTGGGCAAATCCGACTCTTAGTTTACCATAATCAAAGACAGTGTGATAGGGCCCCATGAAGACATCTCCAAGGATCCTGTGTTTATGCAAAGGTGCAATTAGGTGATAATCAAATCAAATGCAAAGCAATGAAAAAAGTAAATGCTGTAATGAATTTTTCAACAAAAGCAACTAAAAGTTTTTTAACATACCAGAGAGGGCCACGTGGAGGAGGAATATCCAAAGCAGTAAAGCCACTTATGCATTGGGCTGCAGCACCCTCCCCTATCTTCAATATATACTGAACAAAGTACAAACCAAACAGAAAACAGGATGAGAGAGACAGAAAAGATGTAAAAGAGCTACACTATTCCATGCATAGAAAGTTCGAAACTATTATAATGACTGCTGATGCTGCATAAAATTAACACTATAGTAACATGGTTTCAGTAGGGAATGTTCATCTCAGTGTCCATTCTTGTTTTCATTTTATTGGTAAGGGTGTTTTCCCTCTAACAATGTAATTCATTTTTCTCTTCAAACATTCTTTTTTCATAAAATTTAGTAGTCAGTGATAATTCCTTGCAAAAGCAACTAATGAGGTTAGAATACAAACCTCCCGAGGGGCAAGATCAAAAACCTTTCCACCAATAGTGAAGGAAACAATAGGCATTGAAGAGATCTTTCCACAGTCAACAGACGATTCTCCATTTGGGCTCGGCATTTTCGCACAAAGCTGCAATGTCATCATGTGGCAAGATTCAAGAACAAATTAAAGTGGGATTTGAGTACTCAAATAACAAAATTAAGGCTAAATCACCTCATTCATGTAATTAATTATCTGATCTTGTGTACGATTCTGCCTTAGCTGGTTCTGCGTCCAAATAACAGCCATCTCACAAGAAGAACAAGCAGCATCCCGATAGCCACCAGATGATATCCTTTCATTCTTTTCCACCACACTCTCAATACCCATGCTAAAAGAAAAATTGGCAGCTTATTAAATAAAATGTAAATAACACAATACATTTGATGTGTCAAGGTATCTAAGTAAATGAAAAAGGATTACCTAACACCATGAGTCCCATCAAAGGTGCACAATCCAATTTGGGAGCAGATCTTCTTTGGCTGTGCCTACAGGACCAAGTGGGAACCACAAGAAATGTCAATGTTAAGATAACTAGATCGTTCATGAGTCATAATAATCATGGGCAAGAATCTAATCCACCAAAATATGCCAATAATGAATTATAGTAGTGCTTACTTCAGACAAGAGCAATTCCAGTATAGTTTGTCCATAGTGTTCGACAACGGACTTGCATTCTTGGCTTACAACGCCGGATGCTCCAATTGCTTGATTAATCATAGTAATTACAGTCTACAGAAAAGAAAAAAAAATCCACGTATTTGATCATAAAAACAAGCTGGTTAGAAACGTTTGTTATACCTTTTTCTAATTTAGTAAAATAAAAATGAAATCCAAAATAGTAAGTTCCGACTCTGCAATTTCTACACATTTTTCTGAGTCATAAGCATTTTTTACAGGTCACCAAATTCTAGTTGGAAATGAAATCTAAGGCCACCCCAAATGTACAAGCATTGATTCATACCGTTGGACCAGCCAACAAAGAAGTCCCTGAGTCTGCAATTGCTGAACAGCCATGAGCACAATATCCTGGACGACAATCAGTTGAAGTCAGTACTAACCATTAAGGTGTTGTTATCAATGTTGTATCAAGGGGGAAACAGATAGGTATATTTTCTAATATGTTGTTTTCTACACATACCAGTGGGTTTACCACCAATAAGTACATCTCCCATGTCAAACTGTCCATTAAAAAAATGTAGTTAATAACGAGAAGTATTTAAGAACGAAATTGCAGTATAAGATATGTTGCATGGATACAAGTATGACTACTAGCAATGATAATGTACAATAGGATATATCATGCAGAAATATAAAAAAGAAAACAATGAAGTATTGAAACTACAATGTAAATACAATTTTCATAATTGTTCTAGCAAGTAAACAAAAATATACAAAGAAAGCACAAGTTTTGAAGATCTTAGTAGCAAAAGTTGATGTTATATAAGAATTTGTTTGTAGAGAGACAAGTGAGTATTGGGTACCCAACCATGTATACTCAAATATTACTGGTATAAAAAACCCAGTACAAATATTTAAGAGAACACGTGTAGCAGAGTATGAGTATAATGTACATAGTGTTAATAACTTACCTGCCAATAACCTTTTCGTGTCACGGGAACATAAGTATGTTCGCCCTTGAAATGAGCAGGATCAACACCACCAAAAACAAGCTCACCCCCTTCCTCTGCGTTAGGGTTGCGATTGAGCCAAAATGAAAATACTGGATCCTTCACAAGACCTTGTTTAACCATGTTGTCCCTGTGACAGAAAAGTGCTTCACAATGACATAGAGGTTAAATAAAATAGGTAATAAAACGACAATTGAGAGTTTTGAGGTGCAAAAATACCACACTGGAACAGCATTTCCAACTGCTATCTCTTGAAATCCAAGTCCTAGTATACCATCGAACTTAGCTGCCACAAATGTGATTCCAGGCTCTCTAGTTGCTTCAATAAATTCCTAGTGGAAAATGGGAATCAATACATACTTTATATCAGTTGACTAATCAACATATTAATAGAAAAGCTAACTCAATCTCACCCCATATACGTTTGTATGAAGAAACAATAAATACATATACATACAATCAGCATTACCTGGTTCTTTACAACTACGTCACCAACTCTGACATTGTCATAGCTGAAGAAACCAGAAATAGCTCCAGTACCATATTGAATTGCAGCAGAAGTTCCTAAATAACATGAAGACGAAGTCATGTAAAAAATGATAAAATACAAGCTTGTTTTATTGATACACATAAACTACAATGAAGTTAGAAAAAATACCAAAGTAGAAACTACTAAAGAATTTTATGAAATTACATAAATCTAGAGAATTGATCCTATAAAACTTGGCAATACTTATAAAATCAAAGTAATGATCAATAAATACAGAACTTGCGACAGGCATGTCAGATTAACAAATTCCAAAAACCTCCTTAAAGAAGGAAGAATCAGGGGTAGACTCGAAAAAGACAAAAGGAAGAAGAAACGACAAACCATTTTCTCTGAAGGTACTTGATTGGCTAGACCTGTACTTTGCATGGAAGAAACATGCAACCTGCACCGAGAAGTAAAAATGGCATGAAAAAGTTAGCAAAATGAAAGGATAAACCAGCTACAGAAGACATTGATAAGATGGATGAGAAAAGCTCACCGATAAGTAACATTTAACAGATGGCACCCACATATTAGAGCTTCCGGTGTCAAAAATTACAGTGAATTTCTGAGGAGGGGTACCAATGGCTATTTCACCATAATACTGAGCATCCAAATAATTCTTCAGCCCAACAATATCAGTGTTGTGAGCGCCTCCAGCTCCAAGGAAGCTTTGGGGATGATATTTTGTAATGGAAGAGTCACCATTTTTCAACCCCAAACGGTGGTCGGCATCGAATTTGATCTTTTTCAGTCCAATCCTTTGCAACCCATCATCGGGTGCACTAGAGACCAGAGAAAGCAATAGGAAACAGAACACAAGGACATTGAACACGTTTCCCATGTTCACCTGCTCAATCAAATTCCAGAAATTCAACCTCGGGCCAAAATATATTTAAATTCTAATAAGCAAAATGTAGTTTAATGAGAAAGATAGATATTGAAAGTTGAAACGTTAACGAAACGAGGGCATGTTTTTCCAGCATTAATGAATGAGTGAAATAAACCATAAACCCCATTCATGATTCATTCGTCCACCACATGCATTGCATTGGAAAAATGGATGAATTAGAAACGAAAAGGAAATAAAATTACCAAAGCGTGCATAGAAGGGAAATGAGGGGAAGGACGTAGGAAAAAGAACAATGAGGGGTTATTTGAAGGAGGGGAGAAGAGAGAGAAAATTTAAAAAACCCGAAAAACAGAGAGAAAGAGAAACCAACTGTAGTGGGTCCTCCATCTTTAACCGTTAATTCAACAAATTAATCTGATCCGTCGATCATAAGGAGGGGAAGGGTGTGGGTTTCTCGTGACAGGGTGGGATGTAACTGACATGGTTACGTGGCTCTAAAGCAGAAAATCATTCATTCCCCTCTTGCTTTCGTTACCACGCGACACAACACATTACACCCTCTCACGTGAAATCCCATTTTTGCCCCTCGCTGACGTAACCTCTCGGATCCCAAATCTAACGCACCACCTCTTCATCCTAGTTAACGTTTATCTTTTTATTTTAAGGTACATTTAACTTAATTATAGTTAACGATTATCATCGATTTTGTAGATATAATTTTCAACATCTTTTAAATTTGTGTGAATAATTTACACAAGGGAATTAAGTTCTGATAAACTTGAAAGGGATTTATCACATCATTCACATGTAACAAACCACATCTGTTTATGTTTTTCCTTTTATTCCTCCAGGATTTAAGTGCTTTTTGTTCGATGGCAACATCTTTTTAATATTTGAGGGAAAAAAAGTTGGGAAGTACTACAAAATGAGGGCATAGGAATGGGGAGGGGAGGAAAGAGTGAGGAAAAAGTGAAAGCAAAAGAGGACATGGAGTGTGAAAGAAAGGAAGGAAGGATGGAAAACATTGCCAAGAAGCAAAGGTAATGTGAGTTGAGTAGTTGGAGTGAGGAGTGTAGTGAGAGTGCAAGTAATGAAGTAAGCAACCTATATATCTAATAATATATAGTTTATGAATGTTAAGCTATCTATTATATACTTTATATGCAGCTGGTAATTAGATCTTTAATCACATGTATATTGATGTAACTTTTTATTGGTAAAAATAAAACGATATTCTTTTTTGTTACTTGATAACTATTTAGTGTGAGCTCAATTTAAAAAAAAAAAGATTAGTTACTGCTTTAGACAATAGATACTCTAAAAAGGAGGGGGAAAAGCCATAAAACAATATGCATCAATGGCTAATTCTACACAAGTACACATAATATATCACACTTAATTTTTAATCTTCATATATCACACCTAATTAATAATAACGAATCTGATTAATGAATGCTAATGCGTATGGACATAAAAAATATGCCCTGGAAAAGTCCTCAATTTACTTATTCCAAGTTTGATCAGTGTTTCAGATCATGATTAGCTAAAGAGTTGTGTTATTTCACACGAAGGAGGAAAGCACAAAGTACTACAAAATTAAAATTAACCCTTTGATTTTTAATAATAATACATGGGTAGAAGGAAAAACAGTGATGGGACAAATATCAACAATATAATTGACAAATTTTGTGAGGCTTTGTAGTGTTAAACAATTCCCTTAGCAAAGAGCAATGCTATTTCACACGAAGGAGAAAACCACCAAGTACTACAAAATTTACACTAACCCATTGATTTTTAATAATACATGGCTGGCTTCATTTTTTTCATATATTTTAACAAATATGTATATTGGGATTTTTTTTTAAAAAAAAAAGAGTACTTATCTACCAATAAAAAGGTGAAAAATTAGAAAAAAACAATACATCATTGTATCAAATTTATATTATATTTTACTCCCTTCAAAAAAAAATTATTAATACTCTATCTCAGAGAATGATGTGTTATTTTTTATTTTTTTAATGAAATTCGAATTTTTCTATAATCTTTTTTTTGTCAAAGCATAAAATAGGGCTGTTAGGATTCAGAGTTTCACACCACACAAAAGAGAAAGTGTATCATTCTCTATTTTCAGATCATCAGTCCAAAGTTATTTACTGTGTTACTCAATCCAAAAGGAGGGTACACTTCCCAATATCAATGGACAATGGTGCCAATCTGAGCTTTATCAAAACCAAAAAGAAGACTTAATTGCTTAATGGTCCGTGAAAAGAGTAGCCCATAACAAAAGAAACATACATTATTACATAAAGCAATTTGAAAAAAAAAACAATAATTGGGCTTGCACAGTATTTTACACAACCAAATCGGGACTTTATAGATTGCAAATGGGCCTGGACTTAGGGTGCAGATGCCACATCTATTTTTATCTTTTTTTTTTGGAAACATCTTCTTTTAGAATGATGTTTTGTTGTTGACCAAAAACAAAGATGTTTTGTTTTCGTGACAAAAGAAAAACAGATATTTTTTGTTTGATATTTTTTTCCTGTCCAAAAAAAAACTAGATATTTATATGGGCCCATAGAGTCAGCAGGCAAGAAACCTCCAAGAGAGATTTGCTAATTTTGACCCTAAAAGAATTGATTACCCAACTTGCATTTGCGAGTGAGACTATATAGCCATGTTTATGACAAATCATAAAGTCACTAACGAAAAATAATCCCTAATAAATTACTTTGAAAGAAAACATATTAATCTATTAAAGTTAGTAGAAGAAAAATGAATTTTCTTAATTATTTGAATTTCATATAAAAGTCATGTATTAATTTTATATTTATTTGAATTCAACTGAAAATTAAATAAGTGAATTATGATAAAATTTAATACAGAACTCCAGATACAAGTTTAGAATTCTATACAAAACTTACCCTACAAATAGACGAATTGATTTTTTTTTTTTTCATGATTATCATCTATCGTATGCATTGAATAATATCCAATTGGATCAGAGCTTCACGAGACTAAGGTGATTTGCTAACTCACATGAAAGGAAGTTTTGAAGGCGGCTTAAGAGGGACTAGAAGTCATCACTCATAAATATAATGAATGCCATTATATTCAACTAGTAAAACGTCATGATTTTATTGAAAATATATTATATTATATTATATTACAATAATTCCATTTTTAAATTTATGAAAAAAAAATAGTCTTATGAAATTTATAACTTCTGTCGGTCAATTCAATACTTAAAGGCCAATTTAGTCCCAATATTTATATTTTGAAAGTTAGTCCCTTAAAATATTTTTAAAAAAATTATCGTTTAAAGATATTTTAACTTAGTCTTTAAATGTAGTATTTAATATCAATGAAAAAAAATGTAGAATTAAATAGTTGGTATAGTTTTTTAGATATTGATGAAAATAAATTACATCGGATTGTTAATTTCAATAACTAAATTATAGATGTCCATCTAATTTCACTAAATTGGTAGTGTAGTTTATTGGTAGTATTATTTTTGGGTACTTTTTTTGGTACTTATTGTTACTACGTACTCAATATATGCACCGTATATTTGTTGCATTGTTTACAGAGCAACAGATCCCAATTATTAGTATATTCCATGGATGCCACCATTCATTGTACTCCCAATAAGGTGATAATTTTCACGAGCAATAACTAAAACTATGCGCCTCCATCTTGAACAGCGTATGAAAAGGAGGGGATGGCAACTCGAAATTGTCTTCTCCTTCACGTGCAAGCACATGAATCTATCTTCTCACACAAAAAAGAAAAAAGAAAAAACTTTTAAATTATTAAACTTTCCTTTATACTACGTGCCAGCAGAAGCAATCACGCAAGTATATATTATATCTAATTTGGATAGAGTCAAAAGAAAGTGGATGAATTAGACTCATTTGTACGGTGTGTGAGGTACGGTGCGACTGCGTAAACACCTCCATGAGTGATGAGTGACATCTCTTCCTCCATTCCTACTTTAAATACACATTATTACTATTAAGCAGGTGCCACTAACGTGAACGCCACGTCCATCAAATCCGCTAATAAAGTCAAATTTTGTATCCAAATACCATCTTCCTCCAATTAATAATCTATCTATCTTCAACACCTACATAAGTTGACCCTATTATTCAATTTATTACTTCTATTCAATTCATTTCATTGTTTAATAATAATAATATCCAGTACACGGACACTGATGTGGTGAGACCGCACGAAGTTGCTAAGAAATTCACTAACTTTTTCCCCTAGCTAAGTCCACTTTAAGATTACTACCTTCCACCGTTCGTTTACGTGTCCATATCAAATATTAATGGCCGTATTTCTTGACCAATGAGAAAAATCCCAATATTCTTCCAAACACGGATTATTCAATATTGGCTGTTTCTAATTTGTACTACATCATCTTTATTTCTTTTCTTCTTTTCTATTTTTGTTTTTGTTCTTTTGGGTCTGGGTTACCGTCAACGTTGTTTTCAACTTTGTCAGAAACCAAGCAGGCCAAGATAACATAGAAGATAACCATGAAATAAACAAATGAACAAGATAAAATTAAAGATGTTTCTTTTATACCTCCAGTCTATTTACTCAGAATATCGAATCAAATTATCCAACGTAACAAATTGATGCTGTAACAAAAAAAAAAAAAATGAACCATTTTTTGATCTAATTAATCCCTCCCAAAACATGGACTTAAAAAGAATATGAACATTTCTGATTTCATTTTCCTTTACCCATGTACAAAAATTAAAAAACAATAATATCAACCAAAAATACAAGGAAACAAAGAAATCTAGCTTCAGTTTCCTGTAAGCCTGCTAATTGTAGTCCTGCTGCTGCTGTTGTGGTTGCTATGTATTGTTGTTATTGCTTGTTGTTTGGATGAGCACCGCCGATGATGGAGGAGATGGCGGCGGCGAGGACAGCCGTGAAGTTCGGGTCAGCAGTGATGGCAGCGGTGGCGGCGCTGACAGTGTCAGCCATGGAGGGCTGAGAGACTGGTCTTGGATGAGCTGATTGAGGAACTAATTGGGAAGATCCAAAATCATGAGACAATTGAAGGCCAGAGAATTTAGATTGATTATAAACTGTTTGTGGAAATGAGGACCCGAAATTGTGAGGCTGTCCTGGGAGGAAAGGTACTTGGAAAGGTGCAGGGGGTCTTTGGAATTGTGAAGGGTTTGGGTTGTGAGTGAGGTCCAATGTGACAGTTGGAAAAGGTGCAGTAGCTGAAAGTGTAGCCATGTTAGAAGAAGAACCAGGGAGAATTGCTCTGGCTAACAAATTTGGGTTCATTATCCCATCTGCACTTGACATTGAACCTGATAGTAACATGGTAGCAGCAGCAGTAGTGGTTGATGCCATGGCCATTGCAGCTGGTGGTAATGGATGGTTATGTGTTCCTTCATATGTCGTCACCAAAATTGTTCTGTCCTCCGCACAACGTTGAACCTATTAAAAGTTAACAAACCAATTCATGTTATTATTAGTTCTAACATTGCTTAATTAATAGAATAGTAATACTAATTGAATTAGAAAACAGAATTATTCTTACTTGTTTGCGAACTGGACAACCAACTGCCATAGTGCATCTGTAATATGCTCGAGGACATGGGTTTCCCTTAGCCATTTTTTGTCCATATTTTCTCCATTGGCATCCATCGCTGATCTGCAATATCATTCATCACATAATTTCTTCAGCTATATGTAATAATAATAATCACCGTTTTTAAATTGTATTGATAATACATTATTAACAGATACTAACCATGGGAGCTTCTGATCGGGCACGAACTGAGACACGAGCTTTTCTCATTGTGGCTTCTGCAGAGGATTGATCCATAGAATTGGAATTACTGTTCAATTTCTGAAGCTTGTTGGAATTCCAGCCTTGTGATTCTGAGTCTGGACTCTCTTCTCTGCCCGACTCAGATTTACCATTATTATTTCTACCACTATCTCTTGTTCCAACTTCAGTGTTATTGTTCTGAGGCGTGCACGATCGTGTTCTTTCATCGGATGAAGAATTCGATACTTGATCATCCATTTCGGCTGTTGTACCACTCGGACCTATATCCAGAAACTGTCTTGGCACCACACCATGGCTTTTCTCCTCGGCTTTTGCTTGAATAACCTGAATTTCAACATTATAATTAATAATTAACATGTTAATTAAAATTATGTACTTATGCCAAAGTATAATTATTATACTTTTCAACTAAAATTCAAAAAAGAAAAAAGAAAGAAATAATTTAGATCTGTTACCTCATTTTCTGTGGTCTCAGTGCGGTGCTGGTTCTGGTTCTGTTGCATTAACGACACGAACTGCATCTGCAAGGAGGTGTAATTACTGCTCACATGGCTGAGCATCTCTTTCAGCTTCTTGTTCTCCGCGTTCATTCGTTGAAGCTCCACTTGCAATTGTGCAAGCTGAATTAATTCATTCATTAATGTTAATTCTCAATTTCATTAGGTGATCTGAAATTGAAATTAAAATTAAAATTAAAATTAATTAAATTATGTACCTCAGTGGTCTTGGCTCGCTTTTTATCTTCAGCATCGGATGAAACGCCATCATCCACCGTAGATTGATCGCTCCCAGTATTAGCAGTAAGGAGTTGTAAACCAGTCTATAATAATAATTTTAACAATTAGTTTAGTACACACTATTGTTATTGTTATAAAGTAATGTAGTAAGATAACCGTAAATTGATTATAGAATCTTGTAAAGTAAATAACGGAAAATTGAATAAATAGTAATTAAGATGAAAGGGAGTTTGTTAGGGAAGTTACGTTGACGGAGGTGAGCGGTTTTTCATCGGGAGGGAGAATCTCCTTCTTGACGGAGGCAGTGACGGCGTTGGATTTAAGAAGTTGATGGTCGTTGTTGCTGTTTGATCTGTCAGAGAAGAAGTCGACTTCTCCGATAACCTTGCGGTTGTCGTCGGCGGCGTGGTCGTCTTCCCTAGTGGAGGAGCGACTAAGGTTGACGGGGAATCCGAAAACGGGGAAGGTCATGTCGTGGTTGAGTTTGGATCCGAAAGTGTTTGGTGGTGGCTGTTTGGAAGGAAACAATTGTGAGGAAGAAGTATCAAGCGTGAGTGCCCATCCTTTGTCCATAAAAATAAAATAAAAACAAACGCAAACGCAAACGCAGATAATAAAGGAAGATAGAATAGATGTGAAGAAATGAAAGAGAGAGAGAGGAATGGTTTATTGGGAGGAATAGGATGGAAGTCTTTTCCCCGGTGCAATGGGTAGGGGTATAAAAAGAGGGTGAGGGGAATGGAAACTGGAAAGGAGCGTAGACCAAATGGACAAGCAAATTGGATTTTGTGGAAATTCCGTGGGTTTTTCCTTTTCAATTTTTTTGTCCCAATTAATGCGTCAGATTGTGCGTCACTCTGGAGAAAATGTCCAAATCCTCCCCTTACACGCACACGCTCACACTTTGAAAAAAAAAAAAACTCAATTTTCTTATTAAATTTTCTTATAATTTATTTTATTTATTTAATTTTAATAAATATCTTATTTTTTAAAAAATAAATAATATTATAAAATTAAGTATATAAAAAAATTTAGTAAGAAAATTTGCCCCCAAAATCATTCGTATTACTGCACTTTACTAGTATACCCTATGCCATTATTGTCAATTTGTAGCTTTTACTTTTATATCCAGTAAACATTTATCCAAAACATTAAAATTACTTTTAACTACTTATAAAAAAAACTAGTAGTATTATACTCTTTCTCTTGTTCCTATTTATAAGATATCTTTTAGAAAATTTTAATGTTTTTTTTATAAGACGTTTTATAATTTTTATGAAGTATTTATTACTACTTTTCTTATTTACCCCTGTTATATGCATCGACTATTTGTACTCTTTAATCGTGATTAGTTAGCATAATATTTAATGAGTGATAAATTTGATATGTTATATAATTTTTTAAAAAAACCAATAAAATTAACTAAACTTAACTACTTTTATTGGTATGTATAATATTAGTTAAAAACGTCTTATAATAAGGAATAAATGGAGTATTTGCTAAGGTATAATAGTAAAGAGCAATGATATATTTTGTTAATAATCTTCCTAATTATCTTCCTAATACCATATAAAGTATGAAATTAAATGTCTTTCAATCTTGAAAATATAAAAAATATTGAAAACATTATTTTATAAGTAATTAGGAGGATTTTTAGGAACATGAATTAGGAGGATTTAAAATTATTCAATAGTAAAATATTAATTTTTTTCGTAGAAAAGTAATATAACTAGAGATCGAACCTTGTACTCACACATGCATGTCTGCATGCGCTCATTAACTGAGTTACATGACTAGGACAATAAAATATTAATTTGGTCCTTTAAAAAATAATTTGTCATTAATTTGATTTTTCTAAAAGATTTTTGTTTTTAAATTAATTTCTTAAAAATTTAAAATATTATTTAATTAATTTTTTAAAGGTTAAACTATTGTATATAAAAAATCTAAATATGAGGGATAAATTTGGTGATAAAAATCATTGAAGAACAAAATTGATAACAAAAGAATCTTTAGATAACCAGATTGATCTTTTAGTCTATAAATAAGTTGAGAAAAAAAAATATAGAAAATTATGTATTTTTTATGTCATTTAACATATAATGAGTAGAAAAATAATAATGGAAAAAGTATAATTTCTAAAAAAAAAATCAGACTTTGTTTTTTGCTTTCCTTGGCATCAATTCTTTGATTATTTTTTTTATCCCAACCAAATAATTATTTAGTGTACATTTAGATGTAAAGTTTGATTAAACACTTATACAATAAAAAGAAATCTTTTTATAATTAAAATTATAAAATTTATTTAAATAAAAAAAATAATTTATTCTAATGAGCTATTTTAAAAAGTTTATAAAAATTTGTTAAAAATAATTTATTAAGACCTATAAACTATTTTTATAAGTTGTACATAAATTTTTAAAATTGTGACCATGTACTTGGTTTCATACTTTCGTATTATAATTTATAATAGAGTAAACTTATATAACTCTATTTCAAAAGTAATGTTCATGTTTTTGAGTTTATATTCGATCTATTCTAGCGTAAAAAATAAATATACACTTAATTATATTAAAATGGTATTATTTATCTTATTTAAATTTAAAATCAAACATAAACTTAGTATTACTCATTTGCTTCTTTTTTTTTTTTAATAAAAAAGGCCAAATAGTATTACAGTGTTATTAGCTCATTTTCTAAAGTAGTGAAAAAAAGTAAAAAGGTATTTAGCGCATCAGCTGATGGAGTCATGTTTCACACTTGTTGAATACTATATCTTATTATTATCAGAAGACGACAGGATTGTCATTACATGTTGATGCAACAAATTTGCATTCATCTAGACTAATTAAATAGTATACAGTAATAATGTATGAACCAAATCCGATCCCGAGATAGAGAGTAAGAGAAGGAAAAGAATAATATAAATAAATTGGAGATTGTTGGATGAACGTGTTGGATAAAAGAAATTAAAGACGAAGATACATTCATATTGGACACCCCACCCGAACCCAAGGACTTGTCTAGGTGAAAAAGATAGGGAAGCTAATTGGCCTTTTTTCTTTACGGGAAAGAAAAAGAAATTGAATTACTACTACAAGCTGTAATTAAGAAAAAGAAAATAGTAGTAATAATAAGTGAGAGAAAGGGGAGTGGTTTCGTGTAGGTTTGGTGAAGAAAGGGAATTGACTGAATGATAAATGGGGAGAAAGAAAAAAAGGGAGCCACCGCCCCCGAATGGTGCGGGGACGTTACACGTGATGAAAATGAAATTGAAGGCTATTTTTCTTTTTCTGTTTCTCTTTCTGTTTTGTGGGACCCACACTACACACACAAAGACAAGAAATTCAACGGAGAGGACATAATAAAGCAAAAAGCCAAGTCAACCATTTTGACGGCCCGGCTCTTTCTCTGTCTTCTCTCTCTCTCCTGCCTCCGTAAGATGACTGAAGACTGCTTGCCCAAGTTACTTTAGTCTTTCCATGGACCCCACACTACCTCATTTCTGAATGCAGACCCAAACCCCTCGCGAACCTTGTTGACCTTTTACTTCTCGGACCTCCTCTCACTTTCTTAATATTATATCGTACTCCTCCTTTTTTTTATTATAAGATTTTTTTAATTGTATTATATATTATATATACTAATAAAAATAGAAACGGAAGAAATATTTATTTGAGTTACAAACATGAAAAAAAAATGTGGAGTGCACATTTACAACTTGATTAGGATATTTCTTTTTAGAAAAAAAGGAAGTAAAATTCAATTAAGAACTACTATTTGTCAATGTGACGTGATTGTAAATGAGTTGCAGGAGAATAATGGTTCTATGTATCAAAATTCATATGAGAACCACAATCCAACTTGTTCATTCAAAACTTCATTCAAATTTTTTTATCAGTTTCACTTTTTATCATAAATTTAGCTGGTTTTTCTTTTCTTTTCTTTTCTTTTTTATCTTCCAAGAAATTCACTATCTTATGAAGAAACAAAAAAAAAATAGCCAATTTAAAATACACAAACTATTTAATTCACTAGCTAATATATATGCTCAACTTTTTAAAATTATTTATTTTTTCTATTGTAGAAAAAATATTTAAATAAATACTTCTTACAAATTAAGCCTAAAGTAAAAAGTTTTGTTAAATTAAAGCTTAAAATATTAGATGCTTATTATGTTCTTAAAAATTAAAATAATAATATTTAAAAAAACAATTATTCATTTTATCAAGTTCATTTATGAACAAATAGTTAAATTTGGGGTAATCACAGGTTGAATTGAATCGGGTTGAGTAATATTTATTCCCTAAATCTAATCCGAACAAATTAAGAGGGGTTGTATTGGGTTTGTGATCGGATTACGTGTGCTTGTTTGATTTTTTAATATAACTTTTATTAAAAAATTAGATATATAAATACAAAAAATATAAAAATGAAAGAAAGATAAAATACATACACATTTTTTTTATAATTTTATTAGAAGAAAAAATCAGATAAAAATAATTTAAATTTACATACAATATTTTAAATAGATAACCTAATAGAAAAAAGTATTGAAAAGTGTATAATCTAATTGGTCTTTGGTTTAACAATATATAATTCGTTATCCAATCTAATTATAGGTCAAATTTAATATTTTTAAATTTAATCTATTTTTTTAAAATTAGATTGAATTAAATTAATTGAGTTCATCGAATTAATTCAACCTGTGATCACCTGTCAAACTAAAAATAATTAACAAGTGATATAGTATATAAAATTTTAGTCAAGTTGGTTGGGTGTGTTTACCCCTACTATTTACCATGTTGAAACAATGGGTGGCGTTGTAAATTAGCATTAAGAGAAACAATTGACATAATTATAATTATCTTCATGATAAAGAACCTAAACTTACTACATTTTTGTATTGTAAAGGTAACCGAAATTCATTTAATGGCTTTACTACTTGTTAAGAATATTGGGATATTGGTTGGACAATGGGTCGCTGTCCTTATAATCGGTCTAAAGTAGGAGTAGTCATCCGTCAACTACTCACATGAATAATCATTTCCCACTTTTTTCATCCATTGACTCAACACAACCTGCAACCTCTACTTCTTCCTTTCTCAATTTCTTCCAACCAACAAAAATAAAATTATGTTCAATATAATCGCCTCAACAAGTTGGTCGAATGGTTAAAAAATATTGTTTTGAGTAACAGGTCTTTGGTTCGAACCCTTATGGATATAATGTACTTTGGCCTATAAAAAAAATTCAATTCAATTGACCGATTGAAGTGATCTAGCTTCAATAAACCCCAAAACTCTTTGAATATAATTCGCCTCTTATTAGTTTAGTTCAGTGCAAGTCATGACATTTACCTTGTAAATTAATACAGCATCTTAAACAATTCTTCCTTTGTCGTGCGATTTCAAGAAATTGACGAATTCAGAAATCATAATTTGAATTTGTAACGAAGAACCTAATCCTATATATCATATAAACCGTCGTCTATATATTTCTAGCTAGGCCTACTCCTAATATTAACCCTCAAAGTGTATAAGCCAACATTTTCAAATTTTAAGGTTACGGATATACAAGCTAAGGACATTTCTACCGCGTAAGTTATATATTATATACTAATAATTAGGGATTATTTGGATTTATGTAATGGACTAGTGTATGTGAACATTACTTGCCTCTTTTTTGCGATGATGATGATATATATCCCGAAACTAGAACGGATAAAATTTATAATTGTTTAATTATTTAATTATAACAACAACAAAAAATACTAGTATACCTATGAATCAAAAATACTAGTATATATACTGGAGTAGCAGTAATTCATTAGTAAAAGGGGTTTGGTATTAAATGAATGAATAGTCGCTTCATCTGGCGTTTGCATTGAAAACTTCAGAAAAAGTCAAATTTATTTCAGTGATGTCACCCATCTTTGAATAATAAAAATAAAGAAACTCATACACAGCTGCATCATTATAGTTATCTCTTTGAATTTGAACCTAATTTTTGTCTAATAATGATCATAGAACGATAGAATCGCTCCAATAATTACTACTAAGATAGAAATAAATAATAACCGATTGCTTCTCCAACTTATGTTTGAAGAAAGCTATATATAATTGGTGTGTATCACTTATATTAGCGGATTCTTTTAGTTTTAGTAAAACTGCCACGTAATAGTGATATTGCTGGATTCAAACCATGTGTCCATGTGTCTCCAAGTCATGTCTCACTAATAGAACATTGTGACGTCATTAAAAAATTTTATTAGAAAATTAAAGATTAAAATTAAGGGAAATATTTTCAATGAAGTGACGATATTTTATTGGTGGGACATGATTTGGGAACACGTGATTTGAATCTGATCTTGCATGCTTAATAAAAGTGTTTCGCGACCAACGAAATAGTTGATAGTGATAGATAGTTGAGTCATTTAAATATATTAATAAGAATTCAAAACATAATTGCGTATAAAAAGATTTTGTTGCGAGAGACTATACATATTTAAGTAATCTCTTCACTTTAAAAAAGATTAATTTTTGACTCTGAGCCGAAAGATACCTATAATGTAAAATAAATGTTCTTTGTATGGTTTAGTTTAAAAGTATATAACAAAAAATACTCTATATTAAAGTTCTTTAATTTGTTTGATAATTCATGTAAAAACCTGAACTTTAAAAAACGGTTTATTCATATTTTTAATACGAGTGTTGATTTTTTCACATTCTTTTTTCTTACATTTTTATTACACTCTTAATATTTAATTATTTACATGTTTTTTGCATTTTTCTTTTTTGAATAAAAATAAAAATATTATTATTTTAATATAGATGTAAAATAAATGTAAAAAAAATGATTGTAAGAAAAACATTTTCGGTTTATAACTTTGGAGATTCTAAAATTCTCCCACTGTTTTTTTAATAAAAAAAATAGAAGTTACCATGATTATTAGTATAGTTCTGGATCAATTTGGGATTGATCATCCACTCTATTGTAAGACTCACATTGCATACAAAAAATAATATTTAAATACTAATTTAATTTATTATATCAAATTATTTTAATAATCTAGTATATGAATTACATGCATGTTACCTTATTCTTAAAGAAAAATTTCAATATAGCACTATTGTTTATTAATATATTTTATACTTTTATGCCAAAAAATTAATTTTTTATCACAGCTAAATATAAAATATATGAATCCACCTATGAAAAATTTCTCGAGGTTAGTCCCCACGTAACGTGAACAAGATTAGTCTCATTCTAAAGGTGGGAAAATCCATTATTATATATATATTTATATATACTCCCTATGGTCCTAAATATAAGTTACTTTTAACCGAATTACTGGAACCAATGAATGGAAGTTAACTCAGTAAATTTGTCTTAATTTTTTTCCAACTATACTCCTAAATAAATATGTTAATAAATGTTTTCATTCCATTAATAACTCTTCTCTCTTACTCCAATATCTTTCTCTCTCCATTATTAATTGAATATTTAAAAATTGTAGAAGGGGTAGAAGTGGAAATTATCCATTATAAGTTAGTTGGTGACTTATACTATTTAAGACCAAAGAATTCTTCTAGAATGTGACTTATATTTAGGACCGGAATAGTAAAATATACAAATAAACATTAATGATATACTCCCTCTGTTTCATAATGTTTGTCGTTTTAGAAGATTTTTTCCCCAAAATGATAGTCGCTTTACATTTTCAATATAATATTAGATGTTCTTTTCTCTATTTTACTTTTATAAAACAATTAATGTCAATTAAAAATGTAGTTAAATAATTAATGTGTTAATCATTAATAAAGTTATTTTAATAAAATTACTCTACTGATTATAATATTTATTGCATTTTTTAATTTCCATGAAACAATTTTAAACAGAGAGTATCATTAAACACTGCCCTATTCTTGACCCCACCAAACCGGTTAATTCCCCGGACCATGCAAATGGTAAGTAATAAGAAAAGGGAAACACAACAGAGGAAATTAATGCATAGTTGTCCAATAGTCTCAATACAAACTACTTTTTTGTTGGTTCGATGCATGGTGGCTATTAGTATTAGTACGTAGTAACAAACTTCAATTTCTTGCGACGTTATTCTTTAACTTTAGTCTCTTTCAAATGGCCTTTTATACTTCTTTTGAATCTGAGGGGGAAATTAAAGGCAATTCTTGATATTACCAAACAAAGAAAAATAACCCACACGTTTCCATCCAGAGCTTCCTTTCTTTACCTTGACTAGGAAGAGTCCTACTTCGAAACAAAAACCTCTTATTTACACCTTTTAGCAAAAATAAAATAAAAAAAGAAAAAATAAATCGAACAAAGTATATGCCCATTAATACTAAAGGAAAAACAAAAGACAACGTCGGTTGAACATTGACTAAAGAAGCAAAATCGTACTATTGCCCATATATATGAAGTTTTTTACGTAAGAATATACTATTATTACTTATCATATACTCTATAATTTAGTTTAAAAAATATTTTTTTTTGTTTGAATTAGAATATGAAATATATGATGAAAAATAATAGTATATTGATAATTTTCCTTAACATAAACAACATCACATGTTATTTTCAACCATATTTCATTTTCGTTTTATACTTTGGGGTATACCGTATACTATATTCTTTCTATTTTATTAATTAACTGAAATGATGAATAAATAAAAAGTCTGAAAAAGACAATTATTTTTGAAAAAGCCCCGAATCGGCATACCAATCAAAGCGTTAATCTTAGAAATAATTATACTTAGTGAAAGAAAAAAGTGTGAAAGATCTTCATCAATGGCAACTTAATCAACTATACATAAAAGAATAATATAATTGTTCACGTGTAGAGAGATTTTCCGTCTTAACAAGCTAGGTTTTCTCTTCAGGGTTTGAAGCATAATTTTTTCCTAGCCTGTAGTGCGTTTTAACTATTACGCATATATATAATTGGTAATTAACGTTTCATTTTATTTTCTCAGTACTCCTATATAAAGTATCGATATTTCTCTCGGTTACCGTATTATAGTGTCTGACACACGTTCGATACCGACACATTTTCGACACTTTTTTTGTGGTGTCCAATAAAAAATATTTTTTGATCGGTTCGACACTTCAAGTCAACACATGTGTTTGGCTTGACACTTCTAAGCCGACATCTATGTGTAACTCGATATTTCTGAAACATTTTTTCTTAATTTTCTGAGGCTATATTTTTCAACAAGGAAGATTAAAAAAATGGTAATATATCTTAAGGCTTAAATTAAAACTTCTCTTCAAAGTTTGTTGTGATAAGGCTTAATATTTTTAAAACTTCTCTTAATTTTCTGGAGGCTATGTTTGTTGAGACATATTATGGTAGAGGTTAGGTAACATGTGAAGTTTAAGTGGTGGGAAAGGCACAATGTTGTTGAAAGTCAAGTGTGAAGTAGGTAAATGAAGTCCCACATTGGATGGTTAAGAGCTAATGAAGGGTTTATATAAGTGGAAAGGTCCCTTCACCTAGGTTTTGGGTTGTTAGTGGTGTCCTTCCCTTATTTATCCCCCTCTCATATACACTCCCAACTGTGGTATCAGGGCCTGGTTAGACAATGAGAGGTGGAAAAGCGCAAGAGATGCGACTCTGGTGTGACCATGGGGCGTTGAAGAGAGCAAGAGATGCTCTTGTGTAGATAATGGGTAATCGTGGATGAAGAAAAAAGACTTCTGCTGGAGAGGGAGTCATACCAATGATAAAAGAGGATTCACACTTGAGGGAGAGTGTTGAAAGTGAAGTCTCACATTGGATAATTAAGAGCTAAGTGAAGGGTTTATAACTGAAAAAGGCCCTTTCACCTAATGCCTTAAGGTTTTGGGTTGTTAGTGACGTCCTTCCCTTATATACCACCCACTCATATACACTGTCAACAATGGTATCAAGAGGTAGGTCGATTCGGTGACCGAGATGTGTACATGCCTCCTCATGATGAAGTGATGGTGTCTTGCAAAGAGACTGACGGTGACAACATTAGCCTTGGCAAAAGGCCAGTAGTGCCCACGTGCGGAGGGTGTGGAGCCCACAAAGTGATTGTTGAGTGAACGATTAGCCCACGTGTGGAAGGGTTAGACCAATGGAGGTGGAAGAGTGCAAGAGATGTAGCTCAGTGTGACCATGGGTACTCGTGGATAAAGAAAAAACTTTTGTTGGAGAATGAGCCATTTCAATGTGAAAATGATTCACACTTGAGGGGAAGTGTTGGAAGTCAAGTGTAAAATGGGTAAATGAAGTCCACATTAGATGGTTAAGAGCTAATGAAGGGTTTATAAGTGGAAAGGTCCTTTAACCTAATGCCTTAAGGTTTTGGGTTGTTAGTGGTGTCCTTCCCTCATATACCCCCTCTCATATACACTCCCAACAAATGTTTACATTATGATGATAAATCGTGGTATTTTTTTTTTTTTGTGAAACTCATTTTTTAATAATTTATTTTAGAAGAATAAAGATAAACATTTTGTTTATCAAATTGTAATTTTTTTTATGTATTGTATAATTTTTATATTTTAATTATTTTAAATATTTATATATAAGCAGTGGCCCGGTGTCCTATATTTGAACATTAACTGTATCGTGATATCCATATTAGAGTCAGTGCTTCATAGATACTTCGTTTAATCCTTATTATAAGACATGTTACGGTGGTTATTTTTATAAGGTAGAGTACAATTTTTAAAAATCTTTTAGTAGCAGAATCCATGTTTGTCCCTTTGACTATTGGTAATTTTTATTAGGGTCATGTTAAATAATATTTTTCGAGTATTTATTAAAGTTATTAAAATTAAAAAAATAATTATAAGTTGACATTATTTCTTTTCTTGAAAATATAAAAATTTATGTTTTTCAATAATTTTTTAGTATATTTGACTCTTTAAAAAGAGTTATTTGGGCACTAAGTAAAATTTATCTTTTTATTATCTAAACACATTTTTAAAAAAAGGGTAAAGTAGATATATCATATATTCCCACCGATCTCTAGAGGTGAAGACAGGTTGGGACCGGTTACTCTCGTCTGTCATCTGAGCCTAAATATAGGCAGACCAATTATATAGACCTGACCCTAAATTCGATAAAACCTGAAAATATATACAAGTGCAATCAAGGCTGTGTCGACCCAGACAATATACAACTTAATATAAATAAATTATAATGATATATGATAATATCATGATTTTATGTATAACTTACGGTTATTGGTAATTCGTCATAAAATTAAATTAATATTTAAGATTGATTATAATAACGTAAATTCTTAATTTTTAAAAAATAAATAATTGAAATATATATGAGGATATAACTCATTGTAGTAGATTTAAAGAAAAAAAGTACTTATAGATAAAACTTTATTTAATTTCTTTATATTTGATAATTAATAATTAAAATATTAAAATAAATATTTTTAAAAAGTATGATAAATAATAGTAGAAAACAATAAAATATAAAAGATGAAAAATAAAAAAATACATAATGGTATATAACATATGAACGAGTTAGGATAACTCGAAGGTGAACCCAAACTCAAATTCAACCCGATCACAAAGCTAAAAATTGACACTGTTAGACCCAACACGAATATCGCGGGACCGGGATGGCTCGAAGCCTGGGCCTGTCGTGAACCGCACTCCTAGGGATGGGAATTGGCTAGGCAGCTTGTCAGTGGCCTTTGGCCCAACTTGTTTAGAGTCTAGTTTGGCTTAGCTTGTTTATTAAAAAGGTTAGGCTTAGGTTTTTAAAAAAACCTTTTTCAAATAAAAAGATTGGATCTTATCTTTTAAAAAAGTCTTTTAAGCTTGTTGGCTCAGCTCAATTATATAATTATACCATTAATAATAATAATAATAATAATAATAATAATAATAATAATAATAATATAAAAATGTTATTGATGATAAAAAATATAGTTATAGCACTAAATGCTTTAATATTAAAATATAAAATTAAGTTTAACATTATAATATATTAGTAGCGAATAATACTTAAGCTTTCTTTTTATTGCGTCTTAAAAAAAGTATTCCTTCCCCTAAATATTATTATTCATTAACCATATTATTTCATCTTCAAATTGAGATCTTTTATGCGTTTATTAACATTATGCTATTTGAGATTGACTTGCTAGCTTATTGACCTGTCAATGGAGAATAATTTATCTATTTAAATACTTTAGTTTTTTTTTTGTCAAAAAAATATTAGTGTTAAATAGGTTATTGGACCACACCATACATTTTATAAAGTCAAACCTATTTAATATTTGGCTCGGCCAATTCTTATCCCAATCGGCTTATCGGTTGTGTATATATATACAAGCAACTCATATATAATCTAAGGTTATTAATAAAATTAGTTAACTCTCTATTTAATATTTTTGATCTCATGAAAAAGGAAATAGTACATTTCCTAAACTACTTTCTTATTTTAAAATAGAATGATCTCTCTTTCACATTAGAACTCATAAAAATTAATTAGTTGAATTTTTTTTTATTCAAGATTATAGTAGTAAATTAAAATTGTCCCAATTATGTAGTTCAGTTGGTGAGCGCATGAAGATACATGTGTGTAAGTACGAGATTCAATTCTCAGTTGTACTACTTTTCAATGAAAAAATAAATAAATTAAGGTTGATTATATATGAAATTGGAGGGAAGTATTTTTTGATAAAATTAATGCAATGAAACACTTTTATTTTAATTAGTTTTTTAACCTGTACAATATTACACATGTTAAGCATCTTAAAAAAAACTTTTTGTAGAAAAGACCAAATTTAATTGACTTATATTTTAACATGTATTTACTATTTATCATTATTTCTACTTTAAATTTCTTATTATGTGAAATATTGCACTGATTAAAAAAATGCTTATTTAAATATGTAACGTAAAAAAGTATTTTTTATAATATAATAAGGATACTAAAGAATAGTAAATTAGGCAAACACATGGGTTGGACTCTGAGAACCCTACCTCAAACGGGGGATAATTTCTCATGACAATTGGCACATATTGTTTGAAATTGATATTTAGATTTTGATAGAAATTAAATGTCTGCGTTCAAACTTCAAACTACTTGCGTCGACGCCCAAAGAAAGGGATCAGACTACAGTTCGATTTGGCTGCAAACTAATTATAAAGCTAAGGAGAGAAATTAAACTGTCCCATGCTGAAGTTCAATTTGTTTTCAAAAGCGTGCATCATGTGAAAACTTAATTTGATCTTTATAATTTATTATTAAGGCTAACACTTTAAAAACAAAACGGGAGGCTTAATTAGAACGTGATAATATTATTATAATATATAGTTTCAGTTTTAGATGTACCTTAAAAAAAAGGGGCACCATAACAACTCCCTTGAAATGAAGGTTCCTAGTAGCTAGTGTCCTACATTAAGAGCAGAGCACAATATATAGTTCAACCAATAGCATTTAATTTCTGTTCACGCATCTCATCAACCACACATCTATCCTAATTACTACTACTATTTCAATTTTATTTCATTTTATTTTATTTTATTTTTTCAAACGCAAGAAAGAGAAAAAATTATCATCACCATACTTAGTCAGACGACCTGCTTGGTCGTTGGTCAGCAAATGCAGGTAATATATAGGTTTTTTTCAAGAATTGTAGACAATCTACAAAAAGTCAATGACGAACATGTTTATTTACATAAATCCTTTAATTTAATTTTATCTTCACTAATAGCTCACCGTCAGGTTAAGAAGTTTAAATCTATCATCTTCAATTTTATTTATTTATATATATAAAAAAACATATAGAAGTATAAACCGTAGACCTATTTGATAAAATTGATCGATTGAGGTTAAGTGTAGTAATTATTTTAACATTATAGTTGAATTATTGATGAAGACGTAGCCTTAATTAAAAATATATATAATAATATAACAGACATTATGAGGTAAGATGAGTAGAGAGGCAGAGTATACTCATCAACAAGTAGAATTATTAATTAAATAATGAAGATTGATTAATAAATTAATTAAAAGTATTAGTAGTATCATAATAGGCTCCTTGGAAGAGTGGAAGAAAAAACAGAAAAGAAAATGAAGAGAGGAGAAAAGGGGTGTAGTTGACTAGGATTTAGGTTTGACGATTGGATCCTGTCCCACGTGGCTTACTTGAATGACGTAGAAATGCGGGTAAGAGACTGAGAGGTTAGGTTGTGACAGCTTGGATTTGTAGAAACTAGAAAATAACATGGAGAATAGGATTTTAAAAGTTGTATTTTGTATTTAAAAAAATTAAAAAAGTTAATAATTATTATTTTAATAAAAGAATTTTTTTTTCAGCTAAAATTTAGTTATTGTTTTAAAATTCTTTAAAATTGTATTTCATAGTTTAAAATTATTTTCAGAATACTTCTGACAACAAATATATTCAAACAAAAATCAATTATTTTTTATAATTTATTTTCATAAAATAATCACGACTAATTTTAAGCTTTTGTTCTCGTACATAATTTGAACTAATTATTTTGTTTGTATTAATTTATTTTTTCTTTATTTTTGTGCAAAAATAAATAGATAATTAATATATTATTTGTTAGTAGTTACAAAAAGTTATAACATTGACAAAATCTAAATTTAATATATTGTTTGGTTGAAAGAAAGATGAGAAAAAAGAAAATAGAAAGAAAGAAAACATAAAAAATAAGGTATTTTTATTTTTTTAGTTGAAGTGAAAATAGAAGGAAAATGAAATAAAAAATTGACTTATAGAAACAATAATCAAAATTTTTCTTTCCCTCTATTTTCCCTTCTCCCATTTTCTTTTCTCTACACTTTTTTCCTTCCTTTTTTCTTCCATTCCAACCAAAGCATAAGAGAAAAAAAAAAAAAACAAAGACAGAGGAAAAAAGAGAAGCATGCGACGAATGGCATCATGAATTGCGTACGCTCCCAAGTAATCTTCTGATACCTTTCACATTTGGATTCATCACCTCATCATTCTCATTAAATTATTTGTTCATCCTTTATTATTTTACCTGATTACCAATTTAATCTTTCTTAAAAGAACACATAGTGCCATTTTGGCATATATATATAGTTTATCGATGATACAATTTTTTAAGAAAAAAAAGTAATGGAATTTTACACCTAAAATTTTTTTTATAGCAAAATTAAAATACTTTATTAATAAAACGCACAGCCCCAGACAGAAGTACAATTAAAAAAGACTTACAGAATTCTGAAACAAAATTAGCGAGTACACAGTATCAAATGAAAACTACTTACAACAATATAACTACATGGATATTTTACACCGTTTTACACCTAACATGATTCGATTGTTATATATATCTTTAATTAATATCACAGACAATAATACTTTCACTCAACTACTATCAAAAGAGATGATGTGTTGGACAAATTGTATGGGACTGGTATCTTGTTTGTGCAAAGCATTTTTCGAATTAAAGAAATTATATATAATAATAAGTTAAACTAGATCTCTCCTTGCTTAATTTCATGATCTTCATCACATTTGAGCAAAAGTTCTTAAAATTATTTGATGGGTCTCACAAGTCTATGGTCTTTATTTCTCTGCTATACTACTAGATTTAATCCTCCGTGACAACAGGAGAAGAAGATGAGATCTATACACCTCTACTAATTAACTCTCCCTTTCCTCCTTGACATGTTTTTTTTGTCATGTTTCCATGCCAAATTCGAAAAAAGGATGTACAAGTCATTCTATAAAATAAAGATGACTTTTTTATATATATATATGTTTGTCCGAAATTTTAATTTGATATATGCTAATCCTAATAATAAATGTGAATGTGAATATACTGTCAGTATTTATATTATTAGAGTGTTAATTTGGTGTTTAGTCCCAAATTAAAGATTTGGGCAGAATTTCATTTTCAACCATTCTAGACAAAGTAAGCGACAATCAACAAAGTCCGCTTCATGCTGACAGGGGTTCGAATTCTAGCCATACGTATAGAAAATGCTTTGTTGGTAGAAACAAAACTTACTTCAGCAATCTTTATACCTCAAGTGTATGTCTTTGGCTTTGGACGAAAGGATACTCTTGATTTAAAAAAAAAAAAAGACAAATTAAGCAACAAGTCTTGGTGACAAGGTAGCAGAGACTTCTACTTTGCTCGCTTTCAAACCCATTCTAGGCTCTACTACCAAGTGGAGTCATGGCTATTGCCAGCCCATTCAACATTTGCAAGTTACACTTTCATTTTCACATTTTTTTTATTATTATTATTTGAAAAAAAAAAACCCTAGACTCAGTGTGAAGGGAGAAAACTGAATAAAGATAGAGACATGGTCATGGAGTTATACTAGCTATATATAATGCGTCTGTTTGATTAAGATTCTCACTCTCTAAAAAATTAATTTCACTCCCAATGATTTTGATGAATCTCAATATATATATATCTAATTGAAAATTAAAAAAGATATATTTTTTCTTAAAAATAATTTCACTTATATTAAAAATTAAAAATAAACGGCACTATAAAAGTTAATTAAAGGGACAGACTAAAATCTGAGTTAAACTTATTTTATTTTAGTTCTGTCAGTTGTTTTTGTTTGATGAATTCTGGCTTTCAGTGATGTAAATAGCTCCTCTAGCTAGGCTCTAGTACTCGTAACAGCTTTTTGTTTTTATCTATAATATTTTGGTTTGTTTTTGCTAATAAATAAAAATTAAAAGAGGAAGTTCGAGAATATATAGTTCTTTTCTGTAGTGGAATACTTTCGCATATATAGATGATGCATGGTTCATGGAGTTTCATTAACAGTTCAAGAGTTATTAAATTAAACTAGTCTACAGCACCAATAATATTAGAAGAGAGTAAAATTATAGAACTTAATTTGTTAGGAAGGAAGTTCAAGAGTTATTAAATTAAACAATCCTAACAAGAACTCAATTAGGCGGTAAATAATAATAATAATAATAATAATAATAATAATAATAATAATAATAATAATAATAATAATAATAATAATAATAATAATGCAATTTTCTTGTCAATAAACTTTCAGCTTTGATAAATGTAAATGGATGCATGGTAGTAAAGTAAAAAAAATAGAACCAATAATATGAAAAGAAAATAGAGCCATGCACTATAATAGACTGGGCCCAGATACAGTAGAAGACATCGTGGCCACACAAGGCAGCAATGCTACAAGGGTCTCAAACAATAATGGGCTGAGCCCATACACAAAAACTCCAATTGACTGATTCAAATCAATTAATAACATTTTTGGCACCGCACATTCGCTCATATTCTCAAAATTCAGAGTGAACATTTTGTGAAACGGACTCTAAGAATTCGGTGGTGCAATGTGTGGTACTGTAAGAAGGTGGAAATGATTAAAACCATCCCTATTAGGAGTGGCACTATCATTTTTAATATATAAAGGGATAATGAGACTTCTAAAGTTGGTTGGTCTTAATTCCTCTCACCCTGTAAGAATTGTGTGTAGTACTAACTTAATCCAATCATATAGGGAATTAGATTTTGGTTCTTAAAATTACTGCTTGCACCACGTTGCTAACCAATACCATGTTTCTCTTATGGACTCAAAATTTTTTGGACCAATCTTAAACTATATAAACTCTCAACCCAAAAATTTTCCAAAAAAAAACTCTTGACACAAAAAAAATAACTATAAACTCTTAACAATGAAAATATTAACCGTTGATTCAGAATCAGATACATGCATTCTTTTGAAGGTAGTTTTCTTTATCATGCACCATTTGAGTTTTCGAGAAGGAAAATTAATGGTGGAAAAAGGTTAATTTGACATTGACAATAATATTTATAATTCAATGAGTGAGAAATTTGGGCACCCATACACACATAAAAAGTGGTATTCATTAAACTCTTTTTTTTTTTTTTTTAAAAAAAAGAAATACTTACATTCTTTTTTTTTGGTAAACCAAGGGTATCCCAAGCTGAAGACTAATCCTCTCAAGCGGTAGAGATCATCGAAGTGGGCTTTGTTTCTCCCAACAAAGTCTTCTCTATATGATTCGAACTCCTGTCAAGATGCTTAAAGGATCCAACTATTTACCAACTGTGCCGAGTTTTGATGATAAAAATACTTACATTCTTGTTGTGTGAAAATACCGGACTTTTTTATATATAACCATATAAATTGTAAAATAAGCAACTTTTGTGGGAATAAATTGCATGAGGAATATTTTCATAGAGATGGTGATATGTGAACAGTGTGTATAGGATATCAAACATTTTCCTTTCCATACTTGGTCTTCAATCTTCACCAAAACACTCAAAAGTTGAAAAACCAGAGAAACGCATTGATCATTACTTGGTACACTGCACTGGTGCCATCTTCTCTCTATACTCTGTTGTCCCCAGCTTAACAATGCAGAAAGCAAAAGCAACAAGTAAACAGAACAAGGACATATACATTAATTAAAAAACCAAAAGGGAAGAATAATTAAAGCAACAAAAAGAAAAAAAAGCAACACTTCAGCTTATATTCCTTGTTTCTTCCACACACTGCTAGCCATGCTTACTTCACCACTTCCAAATTCAAAAACCATCATTTTCTCCATTCTATCATTATTTTCTTCTCACCCACAACAGGACAACTCATACAATGTTATTTCTAATTATTCATCTCATTCTCTCACTTCTCACCCTCACAAGATCACAATCCACCCTCTGCAGAGCTTCATGTGGTGACATTCCAATCAAATACCCATTTGGCATTGATGACGGTTGTGGAAGCCCATACTACCGACACATCCTCGTTTGTTCCGATTCCGGAAAACTCGAACTCAGAACCCCTTCAGGTAAATGTGGTCATGGTTCAGTTTAGTGAGCAAACTGAACAAAACCAAAAAGAGAATTGCTTATGCAATTCAATCAATTGAACCAAACTAGTTTTTTAGTTCAGTGAACTGGTTCTATTAGTGTAAATCAGTTCACAACCAGTTCTATAAATAATGATTCTGATTTTGAATTGGTTCTAGATCTAATTCTTGTTTAGAACTGGTTTTCAAAATAGTTTAGAATCAGTTTTGGATTAAAAAAAACCAGTTCTAAATTAACTCTGAACGAGTTCTGAACTGGCTGTATAACTGATTTGGAAATTTTGATTCAGTTCATGAATTATAGCCGGGAAACAATTATTTTGCAATGAATTCAATTCAGCTCCAGTTCTTAATGTTACTTTGCACATCCCTACCTTCAGGAAGATACCAAGTTCGCAACTTGAGCTATTCTGATCCACACGTTGTGGTCACCGATCCATTCATGTGGAGCTGCGACGACGGCGAGAATTTCCGTCCCACAAGACCATTCAGTTTGGACACAAGCACCCATTTCAAGCTTTCACCTCAAAACGAGTACTTGTTCTTCAATTGCAGTGAAGAGAAAGTTATCATTCAACCAAAGCCTATGTTCTGTGAGCATTTTCCGGAACATTGTGACTCTTCTTGTGACAGTGCTAGCTATCTGTGTAGACACTTACCTGGATGTTCTTTTGCTTTGGCTGGTAGTTCTTGTTGCTCTTACTATCCTAAAGCTACGGAATCTTTGAGGTTGATGCTTAGGTATTGTTCTAGCTATACTAGTGTTTATTGGAGGAATGTTGGTTCTCCTCAGCCGTATGATCAAGTACCGGAATATGGGATTCGAGTTGATTTTGATATTCCGGTGACTACACGGTGCCTTCAGTGCCAGGATCCTTTGAAAGGAGGTGGAACTTGTGGATTTGATACAGAGAATCAGAGTTTTATGTGCCTGTGTAACGATGGAAATTCAACTACTCATTGTAAAGGTATGTCCAAAACATTCTCCCAAGGTCTAAATTGTGGTTAAATATGGTCTAATATGGTTCTAGTGATCGTCAATACCATGTCATTTTAGTGACGGCCAATACAAGAATATTGCAGCGTAATGTTATGGGTGGATGGAAATTTCGATTGGGAAAGTAGGTAACTTTTTATTTTGGAGTTTCCTGGTGTTGAGTGAGTGACAAAGTAAATGAATAGGGTATTGTTTGTTTGCAGATTATGATGTTGCAAGGCACACGAAGAGGGTGCATGTTATTGCAGGTGACAGAAACAAATTAACATTAAGAATGATGTAATTAAGGTTTTTGAAATTGGAAATTAGGCTTATGTTTGTGGTTGGAAATGTGAATGCAGGGACAGTTACGGGCGTTTCCGTTGCGGGAGCGTTTGGAATTGGAGCTGGTATTTGGTACTTGAAGAAAGTGAGAGCTAAAGCACCTGTCACATGTGGTGTTGAAACCAACGAAAATAGGCTATTCTGAAGATGAATCTGAATCATACAAACAAACATTCTTTTTGTATCTTTTCCCTCCCTTAGCTATTGTGATTAATTATTTATACTACAATTATACAGGCTTTAAGATTGCTTAATAGTCATAGAGTAGCTTCCCAATTTTCTGAGTTTCCTATTGTGATCTTTATTAATGTGGGATTGTACTTTATGCTTAATTTATTAGAAAGAAAGCATTCTGCCGGAGAATCATATCTTTCACTTTTCTTTTTTTCCTTGACAACAACCTCTCTGATTTACTTAAGAAATGAATCTGGCAAGTGTCATATTTCTGCAAAGCAGTTCAATGAGGTGGCTATCCAAAAGATATGTTAGTCCTAATAGGATATTTTATTACTGGTTCTGGTTATAGGTTCATAGTGATTGTTTAGATGTTACATTCATATATATAAAGATACCTCAAAATCTCAAATACCATAGATGAAATGAAAAGGTACGGTTTAAACTGTTTAACTTTAAGCAATGAGTAAAAGCCTTTTGATCGAGATGCCAAATTGGGGCATCAGAACAGAACACAAAAATCATACAAAATCAGAAAGAAAATAGATGGAAGTGATGATTAACAAGCTTTGTTGACAACACAATCCAGTGGCCCTGCATTGAGAGTTAATAAAGGGACCATGGATGATTGAGCAGCGGTGAAAGTTTGAGCAGGGGAATATGATGGGCTACAACTTCCATAACCAGAAGGAACAAAATAAGCACCATTCAAGAATTCATCCCCAGATGATCTCCATTTCCAGTTTTCCCACTTTCCACTTGTTTCCCTCTTCGTAACCTGTCACCAATCAATGAGTGAATTATGAATTAGCACCCTTAAAATTAATTAATTCTATTTGTAACGATTTTGAATTATAAATCTAACAAAACTAAAAGTTTTATCTTTTTCAAAAATTAATTTTTATTTGTAGTGAAAACTAAAACAGGCACTTACTTGTTTAGCAGAAGAATCATTTGGAGCAAAGAAATAGTTGGCTTCACTAAAAATGGTAGGGTCCGCACTGCCGCCAATGGCATACATAAGCCACTCGTCATACCTGTTGTTCACTACATGGGCATAGCCAAATCTCACCCTGCATAATAAATATCAAAATTACGTTTTTTTTAATCCTCGAAAAAGGAAAAAACAAAAACTCACTTTCTATCAAATTACCTTGGCATTCTTTCTATAAGGCCACTGGCAAATCGGTTGAAAGCTACTGTTACTCTCATTATTCTATCTGCGCTGTACTCATCGCTGTGTCCTAGCAGCATCACCTACAAGCAGCACATTTTGCTCAATCATGGGAACCTTGAATATCCAAAATAGAATATATGAGGATTAATTGCATGAATTAACATAATCCCAAATTTTTTAAAAAATTATATTCCATATAGCTCCTTTGCCCTAATTTTGGGGTTGTTACTTTTTAAAAGAGAGTAACCAGCATTGACATCACATTTATTGAGAGACGCATCATTTTGAAAGTCATTTAAAAATATTTTTTTTCTTAGACAATTCATTCTTAGAAATACTTTTTTAAAACTTCTGAATCTTTGAAAAATGAATGGCGTATAAGGATGACAAGGATTTAACTCCTCTAAAGTAAGAGTCTGTGTAAAATAAAAAAGTAAAGATGTATTCACATTTGATTTGAATTACAATAGAATAATGATTTGTCCTCCTAAATATCTTTTTAATTCTTTTTAAAGTATGTATTGAAGAAGAAAATTAAATGTCTTTTTATCTTGAAACTATAAAATACATTCCTCACTTAGTAATTAGGAGGATGTTTTAGGAGGATATAGCATGGCTCATTACAATATATTTTAACTTTCACTCAATATGAATAAATAGTGAATATACATTTACTTTCTCACTTTTCATACTCATTAACTTTAGAGGAGTCAAATTCTAATAGGTCACTGCGTGGCAAGTACTAACTTCTCGACAGTGACGTCTACGGAATGACAAGTATTCATAGGTGTCTATGAGCTTTTATTAATTTTTTTTAAAAAAATTGCAAGTATTATAAATATGAAACAAATTTAGAATGATTTTTTTAAAAAAAATTAAGTTTAGAATAGAAATTATATAACTATTAAAATAAAAAGTGAATATCCTAAAAATATAATTTACAATTAAAATTTATTTTTTCAAAATTAAAAATTAAATAAAAAACACTATATTTTTTAAGACATTTATTATTTAATAAAAATATAAAATTTTAGTTATATCCACGACTACAATTAATTATAGCTAATTTTATGTGCAAGTGCGAGTTATTTTGAAGTGGGTGGAAGGGATTAGTATCATTCTTATTGGAAGTGGCACCATTTTTTTTAATATATAGATTTATGATTCTGGTATATAAAAGGATGCTGAAATTTCTAAAATTGGGTGGTCTCAATCCCTCCCACCTTTAAAGTGCTTATTACTTACCAATTATTTCAGCCTACCTTTTTTTAAGTGTGTTATGGATATGGACACGGCCCAATTTCATCATAATTATGAGGATTAATCACATTAATTCCTTTTGAGTTTATTATTAAATAACATAATCCAAACGTGTTTTAAAATTTTGTTGTTGCTTACTTTGTCATGGTGGGTGAAGTAATTGTTGGAGATAGTAACCCCAGTGGAGGCATGAATAACATCAATAAGGCCATCGGTGCACCGAGCAAAAAAGCAATGATCAATCCAAACATTAGAGGAAGCAAAAACGGTAACAGCATCTCCATCAGACCCTTCACGATACCCAACATGATCTGGAGCACTTCTCACCATTCCACCCTTACCAGCCTTACAATCATGAACACTTATTCCATGCACAATCACATGACTAACACCCTGTATCGTAATGCATGCCCCATTCGCAATTTCCACTTTTGCCCCTCTCCCATCAATGCTCTTGTAACTGTTCACCATCAGCTCATTCTTCAGCGTGATCACCATGTCGTTCGCGAAAGTTATCCACAGCGGTTCCGTTTGGATCGCGCCGTACCGAAGTGTGCCGGGTTTCGGGTCTACCGGGTCGTCGGATGGATCCGTGACTTCATATATTGGTCCGTATTTTCCGCCAATGGCGTCTTTGCCGAAGCCAATTGCACAGTCGGCTAAGGCTTGGCGGCTTGAAGCCCAATTTGGATCGGCGCGCCAGCACGTGTCAATTGTGTTGAGGAGGACATTATCGGGAATTGGTGAGAGGGTGTAATTGTAATTGTAGTTTGATTTAGAAGCTAATGAGGTAGTTAGTAGAAAGCAAGAGAGGAGTAGGAGGGTGGTTAAAGGAGCTGCCATGGGCATGGCTTGGGTTTGTGGGGTTATTGAGACAGAAAAAAACGGTTGAAGGAGTTAGTTATATAAATAACTATCAAACAGAGATGGTGGTGAACACGATTGATTGATGGATGAGTGAAAGTGTTTGACGGTTAATCGTTGCCCAACAAAGACGTGGTGGCACGGTTGATTAATTTATGTATGGCGACTTTATATTATTATTGATCCTATACCAGTATCTAATGATTTTTCAATCAAAATGACTACAATTGAATGGATGTTATATATTATGTTATAGGGAGAATGTATTAGTTCGTGGTGGACAGCCTTAAATTAGACATGCTCACTGTATCTACAATGAAACGTTTTAAATTTATGCATATGATGGAATGAAAACTACAAGCAAACAAAAGCAATATTGCTCAAAAAAAAAAAAAAAAAAAAAGCAAAGAAAAGCAACTACTGATAAACATAAATTTTCTTCTTAATAAATAAATAGGGAACTCTCACAACTTTTTCTCCAATTCCTTTTTAAATGTTCAGCTCCGTTTCATTTACACCTAATTTTAGTTGTATAAATTATAACTACCGGTTTTCTTTTGTTACAAAATCAAATCTTTACTTTTTTTAAAAAAAATAATCCAAAAACTTGAAATTGAACTTGGTGTATATATAAGGTATATACAAAAGTTGGTGTACACTGACATTTTCTCAAAAATGGTTTAATATATTTTATATACCAATAGACAGTAGTATAAATTTTAGTGAGAAATCTAGAATTGACTTTTAGAGCTTTATCCTGTTTTAGCTTCTTTTCTTTTAATTTTTAAAGGATCTTATTAATCAATACTCTTAAAAAACTTGTTAAGGTTAATAAAATTAAAAAAATTATAATAAATGCATATTGTTCTATTTGTCGAAAATACAAAAAATTATATTTTTTAACAACTTTAATTTTTACTATATTTCACTGCTTAAACTTATTAACATTTGCCTTTTTCTTAAAATATAAACTTGTTTAAAATAATGTGAAGTCTTTTGTTTTCAAGGCTAGATTGGATGACTCAAACCTCACTTTTTTGATAATGTTTATGCCTTATCAATCTTAACTATCAGTCGGATAATATTTTTTCTTTTTATGAGTCATGCATTCATAACTTTAAACTAAAAAGTTACTACTTAAATTCACGTGTTTTTATTGAAAAACTGACATAAAAGATGTGAAAATACTCTATTCCTTCTTAAAAAAATTGTAATGTGACAATATATGACTCAAGGAATCTAGTTATCTTGCGATGTTTCTATTTTGGGTTGAGATCTGTAGACAAGATTAAATCAAGTTAATTAATTAATTGAACTAGAATATAATAAATGAAAGTAATGATAGTTACATTACATACAGGTGGATGTATAATGAAATAATCATACAGCACCAAAGATCAACAATGATGGTACCTAAAATTCTATAATCCAATTTAATTAATCATATGATAGGCATTAATTCGTTTAGAATAGGTGTTGTGTACTTGTGTGTGATTCAAGCATAGTTGCAAATGCCATAAAGACATGAATCCCCTTTGCCACACTTGTTACCACAACTTCCACAATGATGCTTATCAAACATAACATTCACACACTTCCCTCTGCAACACATCTGCGAGTATTTGCATCTCTTCCCACACTTCCCACAGTTGTTTCTGTCCGTTGACACATTCACACATTTCTTCCGGCAACAGTCAGGTCCTTGGCTCCCCTTCCCACGGCACACTCGCGGGTATTTATCACATGTCATTACTTCCCTCCCGTAATTTTTGTGGCCATGGAAGCCTTTCGTGCCTCGCAGAGATGCGGAGTATTTTTCTTGTTTGCTTTCTGATTTAGTTGAATTGTGGTTCTTAACTGAAGTAGTGAAGAATGGTGAGGAGTTGTCTTTGTAAGAAGAAGAAGAAGAAGCGTTTTTTGAATCAGCAATTACTACTAAAGTCAATAGCATGGCTGCAAGGAAACAGAGTATGTGAAGGAGCTTCATAATTAATTGATGTGTGTTAGGAGAGATCAGATAATTAGTTAATAAGGTGAAGATGAAAAATGGAGGATGCTTGGGGGGGTTATTTATAAGTATATATGCCGAAGAATGGAGGAATTAGTAAGTTATTGGATTCAATGGGTAAATTTTAATTAATTAGGTATATAGTTGAATGAAATGTGTGCTGTGGTACAAGTGGAATGGTCTTATTCAACGTAACACCCCAAATTGTGGTTAAGTAACGAATTAAAATTAGGATAAGCAAAGGGGGTTTAGGATGTGCGTTTTTGTTTTGTTGAATATAACTAATCAGATGAGTAGTTTCATTCAAGTTGTATTTAATTACTTAAGAGAAGAGATTGAAGAAGAAAGACCCGTACGGAACATTTAATTGAACTGCTTAGCTTGTACAAAAGCAGTAGTTTTAAGGAAGTAAACGCATTCTTCTTCTTTTTTTTTTTTTTCTGGAAATAGACCAGAAAAAACAGTTACACACGCACTGCTCCTTCCTCCTAGCTAGCTAGCTCTTCCCTTCTTCTTCTTTTAATTTCTCTGTCTAATGTATAATACAAATAAATAATAAGTAGGAATTCAAATTAAGTAGGTCAATGCAAAAGTCACCTTGACAATGTCTAATGTCTCTCTTGTACCCATGCATACATACTCGCATAACATTAAGTTATGGAAACAGTAACTTTAATACTAATTAGTATTTGAAAATTATATTGGCGGCTTTGTTATCTTCAGTGTGAAAAGCATATACGCTTCCTTATCTGTTTTTTAATGTCCGCGTATACGCAAAATGGTTCATAGAACGTTTTGTAGTCATTAACTTAAAGAATAGGTAATTTTGTTTTTTTATCCACAGGGATAAATTTGATTATATATTGTCATTCTAAGGATAACGTACGCATATTATATAATTAAAGTTGTTGTTAAATAATGTCTTAAAGAACACTTATTAAAATTATTAGAATAAGAAAATTAATCATAAATATATATCATTATTTGTTTTACAAATAGTGTGTTCGGATTAGCTGTGATTAATTGTGAAAATAAGCTGTGAAAAAGAATCAATTCTCTGAGACATAATCGATTTTTGTTTGCATGTATTTGCTGTCATAAGCAATTTTTAAGATAATTTTAAGTGGTTAAAAGCGATTTTGAAACTTTTTCAAATAATGTCCAATTTTTAGCTAAAGGATAAAAAGTTTTTTCTTTATTAAAAGAATAATCAAAAATATTTTTAAGTACAATATACAACTATCCAAAGTATGTTTAAAAAAATCTAATTCAAACATGCTCAAATACAAAAAATTATAATTTTAAACAATCTTTTATTATATTTAATTGCTTAAAAAGTGTCCTAAAGACATTGTTTAGCATTTTCCTAAATTTAATGTTACGTTAGGACTAAAAATCATGGATTTGAAAGTATGTATCAATTAAATGGTCAAGTTTAATCGATCAATAGGATCTCACATGACACTTAACATATTACACTAAAAATTCATAATAGTCCGATAAAATTTGAGACTAAAACACCTCACATAAGACAATGTTATGGACTAAATTACTATTCTCTCAAGTCGTCATCGAATATAACTCACTATAAGTTAAAAGTTAGAGGATAGTTACACTATTAATTTTATAATGAAATTTATTTGGCAAACATGAAACTGTAAGTAAATCTCAATAGATACTTTTTCCCCCTTATTTTTTATTTATCAATTATGTTTTTAGTTCTCAAATTTGAGATCAATATGTAAAATTTTGGTCTCTAATTTTCTTTTTATTAAACACAGTTTTCGTTCTCTAATTTGAGTGTAACAATTTAGTTCATACTAGTATGTCTAGTTTTGTTCAAATTATTTTATAATAATGAAAGTAACATACTCTCTCAATTTTAAAATAATAATATATAGTCTCTTTTCTCTTATAAAAATAATAGTCACTCTGGAAAAAAACATAAAAATTAATTAAGGAGAGTAATTAATTTCTTTAAAATAATCTAACAATTAAATGATAAATAGACTAATTTAACCTTTAACTTAAAAAATTACTTAATATTTATTGGGTAGATATTAAGAATACAAAGGTGAAAAAGGATAACAAGTGTACTACTCTTATGAAAGTGACAAACAATTTGAAATAAAAAAATTAAATTAAAAATGACTATTTATTTTATTAATTTTTTAATTTTAAAAAGACTTTATTAATTATTTTATGTTTTGGAAATAGTATGTCATAATTAAAAGTCAAAGTGATTAAATTTGGAGGCAATGAGATCCACTTATATGAGAGAGAGAAATAAATTTAGTTAATTATGACTTTATTGTGTTTTAGATTCATTAAAATTGGTCGAGTAATAAGGGTATAATGGTAAAAAAAATTAAATATGCATAGAAACTCTCAAAGGGTACTATAAAATGGGACAAACAAAAAATTGAGTCTTACATTTTGTGACGGAGGGAGTATGTGAGTTATATTTTAACTTATAAAAAATAAATAAATAATCAAAGAAACATTTGTTTATTTATTTATTTTTTGACTTAGATTATATTATGTGATCAACTCATAAGATACTTACTTCTATATATATCTAGAGGAACATGTTGCATCAATTCAAATTTTTGGGACTCTTGTATGTTTTGATACCTAGTTAAATTTACACATATTTATCCTCAACGTTTGCAAAAATCAATACATCATTAACCTTGATGAAAGTATTTTTAAGCTAAAAAAAATGTTCCACATAATTACAAATGTCATAATTTAAATAAAACTTAAATAGAAAAAATAAATGAGTAAATCCTTAAATTGGTTCCTAAGATTGTGGGTGTCATGCAGAAATTTTAAAATAGTTCTTGACTTTACAAAACGATATGTATTTTAGTCCTTTTACCTATTAAACAACATTAAAAAATTAAATAAAAGATGACTAAAATGAATAATTTTTTACAAAGTCAGAGACTAATTTAATATTTTCATAATCTTAGGGACTAGTCTGCATGACATCTACAATCTCAAAGACAAATTTAAGAGTTTACTTAAAAAATTAAAGAATATTTACCATTAAAAAGGTTTGAAGACTAAAATCTGATGAACCTCAAATATGAGGCTAAATGTTAATATACCAAATAATTATTACATGGGTTCTTAACTTTACAATAAATGTTTACTTAGGTTTTTGACTTTTATGAGAGTTTATTTAGGTCCCGACTTTTTCGAACGTTGTTCACCTAGGTCCCTGACATTAACCACCATTACATAGGGACTGATTTGAACTTTTAATAATAAATATAGGGACTTATTTGAACTTTTAATACATAACACAGGGACTGATATGAACTTTTTTTAATAAACATAGGGACTAATTTGAACTTTTGATTCAAACATAGGAACTGATTTGAACTTCTGTTAACGGGGTTAAAACGGTAATTAACGTTAAGGACCTAATTGAACAACGTTGAACAAAGTCAGTAACCTAAGTGAACTCCCGCCAAAGTCAAGGACCTATGTAAATTTTTTTGGTAAAGTTAAGGACCTATGTGATGCTTTACTCTACTTTAATTATATTTATAGTTGAAAACTTTAAATTAGTGACAGATATAAGTAATATTAATAATATAATTAATATATATGTATTTAAAAATAAATAATTTCTTGATGCAGTTAATTTCATTTGTTGAATATTTTGGTCAATGTGTACTATATTATGGTGATGATGTTTTTTTTTTCTATGACATATATACTATTGATATATATTAAAAATTAATAAAATATTTCTTAACAATTTAATTGATGATAATATTAAATAAAAATAATTAGTGTCTTAAAATGTAGGGTTTTAGGCAAATGCCTGTCTAAAGCAAGGTAGACTATGCCATAATAAATAACATGTCAATAAATACGAAATAATTTAAATTTCGATTTTTTTAACATGTGCAATATTGCACAAGTTAAACATTTTAAAAGAGAAGTTTTTTATAGGGAAAGACAAAAATTAATTGAGTTTTGTATTCAACATGCATTTATTACTAACATTTTTTTCTCTTTTGGGATGCTTAACCTAAGCAATAGTTGCACAAGTTAGAAAAACCTTTTAAATTTATTAGTAACAGCAAAATATTAAATAAAAATATATAATTAGGAGTATTTAATTTATACCATCACCAGCAATTATTACAAGTTATTCATAAGTACAATATTACAGGTAGTATAACAAGGAAACATTATTGATACAAACAGACTCAAAAAATGCAAATTAAAGAATAAATTTTACTAGCAGCATTCATCAAACTGCTTTATTCATTAAGCATGCACACCGAACAAATTAAACATATAAATCTCTTATTCATCCAAAGAATTAATGTTGGTCCACTTCAACTTTCTACGCATAGCTGCACATCCCATAAACACAGGAACCTCGAGCATCACACTTGTTGCCACATTTCCCACAATGCTTCTCGTTAGTTCTTGGGTTCACACATTTCCCTTCACAGCATATTTTCCCAAAGCTGCATTTCTTCCCACACCTCCCACAATTCATTATGTCTGTGGTCAAATTCACACATTTGTTCTTACAGCAATCAGGGCCTGCGCTTCTTTTACTGTGGCAAATTTGGGAGTTTTTGTCACATGTCAGCGCAGCCCTCTTGTTATATTTCTCGGAAAGGAACCGGCTTGTTCCTCGGAGAGAATTTGGTTCTTCATTACTCTCTAAGTCAGATGTTGCAGACAGTGTAATGGCCAGAGCCATTAGCAGGGTCAGAAGGAAAAGGTTCTTCATCAAGGAGTTCATTGTTTTTTTTAGGGTGTTTGTGTTAATTGCAGGAGGTAGAAGAATTTGGATAAGAAGTATTATTGGGGTCGATGTGTATGTGTTTTGATTGCATGATATTGTTGAAACTAGAAAGTATTTATAGAAGAGAAATGAGGAGGGAATTCATGCAGTTTTGCCTTTGCATAGATTGATGCATGCATGGTAATAGTATTAATTATAGTGGGGTAGGTGGTCTAAATCAACGGCCAAATTAAATTGTGTAAATGAAGTTAGGCTTGTTTTGGCAAGAACTTCCCTAATCAGTTGAAATTAAGATGGGGCTGAAAAAAAAACAGGGGAAATTACAGAATCTTACCCTGGAGTTTGTGCACTTTATGTTTGCACACGTTGCAACAATTTCTTCTGAGGGCTGTTACATGTATCAATTATGAAGGTTTTTTTGTTTACACTAACCTTAACCTTCTCGTGTTTATTTTTCTTTACATTGATCTTCCATAAAATTTGTACACATTATCAATCGAATTCAATCAAGCTTAGTATAATTTTAGAAACATGTTAGTCTAGATGTAATGTATGCAAAGATCATTAAAGGTTATTGAAATTTTCCTAAAAAAATATTGAATTTAGCTTATCTTCTAATTATGCTCTCCTAAGCGATCATTAATAATATTGTTTTGTTTTTTTTTTAACTTACTAAATTAAATGGTCGAATTATAAATGAATCATTGTCTTCTGCGGCTCATCATAAGGATGATTTTTTTAAAAAAATAAATTTATATCCACAATTAATATTTGATTTCAACCATTTAATTTAGTAAAAGCTAAAGAACCAACGAAATCTTGTTGTTATTGGTTGCTTAAGAAGCACTCAGAAGAATCTGATTAAGAGGTAAGTCAAATATGTTTATTTTACTCATACTTAATCATAACCATAAGTGAATTCGGCAAATCTGGACTCGAAATGATAAGGGAAAACATTCGTGTTAACAAATTACTGTTTGACTCGGTTTATTTTGGACTTATCTTTTACTTATAATTAAAAAAACGAGTCAAACAAAAATACTAATAAATTCTTAAAATTTTAAGTGACTTTTTTAACGAAGAAAAGAAAAAAAAACTTTAAAATAAGTTCCAAATAGGAGTTTTTGGTTTTTTTTCAAACTCTTATTTTCATTGAACATTCATCAACCCCCATAGCCACGGCCGAACCATCGCCGCCAGACCACCGTCCTCCACTGTTGATCAACAAATTTTTATAAAAAATATAAAATATATATAACTTTTTATTATTATAAATAAAAAAATTCAAAGTAAATAGCTTATATTAAATTAAAATAAAATAAAATTATCAAACAATTTATAATCTTTTTAAACTTCTTATTTATAATTTTATCTTAAAAATAACTTTTAAGAGAAAAATAAATTAGACCAAACAGTACTAAATTCGAGTAACATAATAGAAGCTGAAACGCATGCCAATTTCGTGTTCTTCTTTGTATTCCTCTAGCTGATTAAAAATAGGAAAATAAAAGATGCACACAACTATTTATTCATAAACTCATTTATAATTAGTTTAGAGTGTGCTTTTGAAAAAAGAAAAAGAAAAAAATGACATGTGGGTCCATATAATAATGAAATAAAAGTAGTTTTTAATGAGTTGGTTGTGAATAATAGTGTGTACGTATCATTATTGTTAAAAATACTACTATATTCTTTCTCTGTAATTCATAGTTATTTTTTAATTGATCTATCAATTTACTATTATTTAAGATGAATCTGAAATGAGATTGGAAAAAATCTGGAATTGAGAATTTCAAATCGTATGATACAAACTTAAATATTAAAATTTGTTTTGAAGTGAATCCAGCTAGGTCGTAGGTAAAGTCTCCAGGAAACCAAGTTGTCAGTTTGTATAGTCTACGGAAACCAGAAAACCGTTAATGAACCACCATACTCCATAGTCCATGTACATAGCAGAATAAGTTTGACCTTTGTATTGTTTAGATAGATAGGAATTTGACTTTAACTTTAATTTTAATTAGAGGGTTCTTAATTTCTTGTAATTTTTACCCCTAAATGAAGCTTCTTACAAATTTAAAGTTTTGTATTCATCATTCTATTTCATTTTTTTAGTTATTTAAAATTGTGAGAGATATTGCTCTCGCAATTCTAGGAGATGGAGCATTATGATTAGGGGTGGTAGAACGGGCCAGTCCGACCTGTCTGGCCCGCCAAAAAGTGGGGCGGGCCGGGCCGGCCCGCCAATACATTACGGGCTCGTTTTGCTAGTCCGGTCCGTCGCTTTAAAAATTAAGCAGCCCGCCAGCCCGCCGTACTAATTAAAAAACAATTAAAAAAATTTTAATTTGTCTCTTTTTTATTGATTTTTGCTTTTTCCCCCATACAAAAAATTGATTTTTTATTATTTTTAACTATGGGCCTAACTTTTTTTTATGTTTTTGTTTGGTATAGACATTTTTTGTTTGGTCCTATTAATTTTTTTATAAAAGAACTTCCACCCTCCACATTTAACAAAAAAAAAGAGTCGCTAGCCCAGCAGCCTAGCTCGGCCCGCCCATTTTGACATCCCTAATTATCGTTACTCTCCCCTCCCAATAAGTGCGCTTCCCAAGATTCGAACTTTTGTTCTCATCCTTATAGGAGACCAAATCACTTACCACTTGTTCAACACCTTATTAATATCATTCTATTTCATTCAGTTATTAATTAAGTTATTATTTTGTCTTCAGTTCTACGCTAACTATCATTTAAATATCGTGAAACTGAAAGAATAATTAATTTCTTAATATTTCTTTTTTTTTTTCATGATGTAATTTTTTTCTTATTCTTAAATATTAACATTATCTTTTCTTTTTATACTCAATATTTACTCTCTTTTTTAAAGGTATAATTGAAAAAAAAAATATCATTATTGAAATTATTAAGTAACAAGTAATCTAAAAAATTAAAACTCAATATTTACTCTCTTTTTTAAAGGTATAATTGAAAAAAAAATATCATTATTGAAATTATTAAGTAACAAGTAATCTAAAAAATTAAAATAACTAAAATGACATATATCGTGGAACGGAAAGAATAATAATTAAGTTGAAACTTGAAAAAGCTTATTGCTTGATTTTTGTTTCGTGAAAATGGATAGAAATTTCACTTTTAAACATTGAGAGAAACTAAAATTGTGATTAAATAACAAGAGTTTTACTAAATAATATTCTTAAATTATTTGTTAAATATGATAAATACACCACATTTAATGTTTTGAATATATTCAAAAATTATTTATTAAATAGATTTTAACTTTTGAAATAATAAATATTTTTATTTAAATATCTTTAATAAATATCTTAAAAGCACTTGTTAAGAAAATAAAAAATCCATAAAAGTGAAAACTTGAGAAGAAGTAAAAGATAAGAAAATGAAATCTCTTTTGAAAATGAAAATAAAAAAGAAAATCTCTTTGGTTAAGATTGTACTACTAAAGGTTTGTTTAGTTTAGATTTTAATAAAATAAAAAATACATAAATCGAAGTAAAAATCAATGGTTAAAATTATTAATGCACAAAAATCAAGATGATATAATGAAAATAAGTACTTCAAAAAGTACTCCCTCTATTTCATAATGAGTGTCGTTTTAGAGAAATAATTTTTTTCAAAATAATTGTTGCTTTATATTTTTAATACTTTATTAAATGCTCTTTTCTCCATTTTACCCCTATATAATAATTAAGGCAAATGATATTTAATGCCCTAAGGGTACTATATAAGAACCCAAATGTAGTAAAAAGATATTGGAATGTGTAGTTTTTTGTTTCCCAAGAGATGGAACAATATGCTCTTATGATTATTTTTCTAATTCTAGTAACCTTAACTAGTGTCCTTAGGGCACTATATATCAAGACCCAATAATTAATGCTCAACTAGAAACAATATGAGATAATTAATATTTTAATTATTAATAGGGATATGTTAGTAAAATTGCTTTACTAATTATTATATTTATTTTATTTTTTAATTTTCGTAAAACAACCTTAAACGACTATCATTTTAAAACGAATGGAGTAATTTTGACCAAATCAAAATCTTAAATAAACATGCCCAAACTCTATCAATAGGTGTTGAGATTAATTAGTTTTACACATTTTTCAAAGAACTATGAATTTCTTCCCTTTTCAATATATTTAATTTGGCTTATACTTTATCCAAAAAAACAAAAAAAAAAGGCTTATATTAAAATCTTAGGCTCTCATCGATAAAATTAGCTTATAACTTACTTCCTCCAGTTTTAAATATAAGCAAAAATAATTAAAATACATTTATTAAGAAAAGTGGTTAATATCATTTAATTTTCTTGATTTTATGAAAAGTTTATTATCATTTTCAATCACTAACAACTAATAACATTATCTCTTATCATTGAAAAGAGTAAAAGTGATTGTATTTTGCTTATATTTGGAACCAAAGAAAAAATATGGTAGTTTTTGCTTATATTTGGAACCAGATGAAGTATAATTTATAACTTATGACTTATAGCTTGTGATTTATAGCTTATAACTTATGATTAAGTAAAGGTGTTTGGTAGTAAAATGAGCTTATGACAAGCAAAAAAGTGTGTTAAATAACTAAAAAAGACATACATTAATTACATATAATAAATCATTTAAAAAAGTAAAATGTATTAAATTACTAAAAGACAAAATAAGAAGAAATTATTGAAAGCTAGTTTATAAGTACGAGCTATAAGTTATAAGTTTATAAATAAACTATAAACTCATAGATAAGTTATAAGCTAATATTACTAAATGCAATCTTAAACAAACATGTCCGTCTACTCTTATTTATTAAATATATAACTATCCTTTTAATTAGGTGGTATTCTTGATTTGAATTTGTTTATTAGAGGTAAAAAAGATTCAAACCAATCAAAATGAATTGGTTCACTCTAAATATTTTCTTTGGTTTATGTGTGTTATCCAAATGAAAAGAATATAAATGATAATCTCTTTATATCAAAACTTAAAGATTAAACATTAAAGTGCTATCCAACTCGAGCTCTAATAAAAAAAAAATGCAAATGATATTTAGTGTCTTAAGGGCACTACATAAGAACACAAATGTAGTAAAAAGATATTGAAATGTGTAATTTTTTTATTCCCGAGAGACGAAATAATGTACTTGATTATTTTTCTAATTCTAGTAATCTTAACTAGTGTCCTTAGGGCACTATATATGAAGACCCAAAAAAAACCTCAAATGCACTATATATTAGGCAACATAATTTTATTGTAACAAATTTATATTTCTTTTTGTGTACCAAAAATATTTATTTTTTATTCGCTGGATAGTGATAATCAAAAGTTTGTTGTAACTTACAAGTTGTTATCTTCAATATTATTAAACTCGGGTTAATCATTGACATAATCGAAGTATTGATTCATTGATTTAAGTAGCGAATCATTAAATCATTCCCTAAAATCATTCGCTAAATTGAATATAATATATATATATATATATATATATATATATATATATATATATATATATATAAAGGGTTTTTGGTAACTATTACTCTTAGGTCATTCTTCTATTTTAGAAAAATAATAATACACATTAAAATTAAGATAATAAATAAATATAAAGAGAATTAATATATAATAAAATATTGACTAACTAAACTAATAAGTCACTCATAAAATCAGTTTAAATTAAAATTTATATTTTTTATAATAAAAAATATAGAATTTATATATAAATAAAAATCATAATGTCTTCCTATGGTTACTCTTGCTCTTCTGATAAGATCGGAACTGTATTTTCAAAAAAAATCTTAACTTCTTTTATCTCTTTATGTTTTATTTTTTATTTCCTTTGTTACCAATAAAAATAAAAATCATAATAATATATGAAATCTCTTATATTACTAAGATAGAGATATAATTTTCAGAATTAAACTAAATCATAATAATATATGGAATCTCTTATATTATTAAGATATATAGAGATATACTGTGTGATATAATTTTTAAAGTATATTTTTATGACTTGCAACATAGTTTTATACATATTACATAAAATACTTTTATTTGTTTACTAACTTTATTGTGAATAAGAGAGATAATATCAAATTGATAATATCCATTCTCATACTCTTTTGTAAACAAATCTACTTGAGTATTTTAAATAATAAGAAAACCCATACTAGTTGAGTATCATAGAGTTTCGCTTTTCCTTTTCTTGATATCTTCCTTTAGTTCCCTCACATGGTACGAATAACCTCTTCCAAATCTCTTTATTTCTGGCCATTTTTTCTCTAAATGTCCGATTTGTGCTTTGATTCTTATTCGATCATAGCATCTCCAGGCCAGGACTCCATTGCTCTTGCCATGAATAAATAATAATATTAACTCCAAAATCCAAATGGTCACATTTGCATAATTTATTTTGAAATTTTAAAAAACTGAGAAAGGAACTCATAAAGTTGGAATATTTGATTGGTTTGATTCATGAATTTTTTTATAAAAATATAATTTTTAAGAAGATTAACAAGTATTCTAAGATCACTTGTTAATAATACAATTTTTTTTGTTGAAATTAAAAAATTATTATTATTTAAATAGTAAAATTATTTTATTCATATTTTTTAAAGAAAGTCTCAATATTAAAATAAAATATATTTATTACACTTTTAATTATTATGATAATTTTTTTTTGGCTAAATTAATTATTTGGTCACATACTTTTTTTTAAAGTTTATTTATCCCTGCTCTGGATTTTTTATGGGTCTCTGTCCCATATCACTTTTAGGAGAGTTACTTTATAGAAATTAATACGAAAAATAAATACACATATATAAATTAAAATTAATTATTAAGTATTAATACATATTTAAAGATTAAATTAAATTATTAACATAGAGGTTAAATTGATTTATTAATATATGTATAGAAATTAAAAAAAAATATTTTATTTTGATAAAAACTAATTAAAAACACATATGAATATTAAGTGTGTGTTTTATTTAAATTTTAATAAAATAAATAATAGCCTTTCAAAAAATAAAATAAATAATAAAAAACACATAATTAAAATATTTTTTTTAAAAAAAGACAAAATTTAACTTTTTATTTTAGTACCTCTATTTAGTGCAATAGTATTGTAAAATTTAATACTAAATTAAAGAGTCTCTAAATGGTTAATTTAACCATTATTTTCTTTTCCGTAACTTCACCAGAATCCTCTTGCTTCTGGGACAACAACACCCTCGACCTGTAGCGTAAAGTTTAAACAGCAAAGAGAATAGCGCAGACCCTTCAATCATTCGTCCTGCTTTATATGCGTCATTATGTTGTTTGGTGACGTGGCAATCAGGATTTTGGCAGGGAATGGCGTCGTCAGGCGCTGCCATGGACGGTGGGGGAGCAGCGGCGTCGCTGAACTCGGTGCTTGAGCGCGTCCAGCAGGCAGCCGAACGATCAGGTCGCGACTTGCGAAAGATCCGGGTGGTGGCGGCGAGCAAGACCAAGTCAGTTTCTGCTCTTCGTCAGGTGTACGACGCCGGCCTTCGATGCTTCGGCGAGAATTACGTTCAGGAACTTGTCCAGAAAGCCCCTCAGGTTGGTGATCTCTTCATCTCTTGCGCTTGTGCTTTTCCAATTGCTTTCTCATCCTCATTGCTATGAAATTTCTTCGTTTCCCACCGCAGCTTCCAGATGATATCGAGTGGCATTTCATCGGAAATTTGCAGAGCAATAAAGTCAAGCCTCTTCTCGGTATGTAACTATCTATCATTTTTTACTCTTTTGAAGCAACAACGCGGTTTTTTCCTGTGATAAATTCCTTTTTGATCCCCAAAATTATGCCTAGCTTTGTTTACTTAGCTTCCAGTTTGGGTACTTTCTGAGGATAAGTTCATTCTTACCAGTTACCACATTCATTATCTTGGTTCCCTTTTGAGGATTCTAATATGTTTCATGTTTCACCGCTGGTGTTCCCAACCTTGCTTATGTGGAGACAGTAGATGATGAGAAGGTAAATGTTTATGTTTCTCCATAATTTGTTTTGGCAGAGAAGGTGACTATATTATGGTTCGTGATTTAAAATACATATTCCTTGGATAGAGTGTTAATGTGATCATCAGTTTCATCCAAACATTTTTGGATTTCTCTTGGAAGGTAATTTTTTATGTTTATGATGTATGCGTCTGAATGGTGACTACTGACGACAGCGCTGCTATTTGTTCCATCAGTTTTTTAGCTGTGCAAGTAAAAATATCTTGCATACTAAAATTTATTTATAGGAATTTTGAACACTTTTAAGTTCATTTTTGGCCCGTCAAGTATTATTATGTTTGATATCAATTTCTTTAGAACTCTGTTTATCGAATGCAATTTAATTTTAAAAGTTATTATAGGAATTTGCTTGACTAAGATAACAAGATGGTTTTTGTATTTAGTGTATACTTGATCTTAGTATCCAATTGCAAAAATTGCAGATGCAAATGGTGCACTGATCATCTGGTTTTTGTTCCATTTGCTTTTTTCCCCTTTTCTGGCAGATAACAAATCTTCTTGATCGTGCTGTAGAAAAAATTGGCAGGAAACCGTTGAAGGTTTTTGTTCAAGTGAATACAAGTGGAGAAACATGTAAGTTACACTTGATAGATCTGCCTATCAAATCACTATCTACAGCATCTTTATAAAGCTGATTTGGTTCTTAGAGGTTAGCTAATCCAAAATTCCAAATTAATTTATCTTGCTTCTAATAGATTAATATGAAAATTACATCAAGGAGTAGACCTATACTTAGGAATGGAGTGCATGATCTAGGAGCTTGCTGGTTTATAATCTGTAATCTGTACCACATATTTTTGCTTTTCATTCTGTCCCATGGTAAAACGTTGTTTTCACTTTATTCCCAATCTCAAGATTGACATTTGACTGCTGTTTTCTTGAAGCAAAATTTGGTGTTGAACCAGCTGCGTGTCTGGACCTTGTAAACATATTACAAACTGCCCAAACCTTGAGTTTTGTGGCCTAATGACAATTGGCATGCTGGACTATTCATCTACACCAGAAAATTTTAAGGTGGCAACTATGCATCTTGTACATGATTTGTTGGTTTTTTCCGGACTTCCTATTTAGTCTTGAGAATGATTCTCCAAACCAAATTTTCTTTTCTACTTTATAGACGTTATCCAATTGTAGAAGTGAAGTTTGTACGGAACTTGGAATATCAGAGGAGCAATGTGAGCTGTCGATGGGCATGACTGCAGACTTTGAGCAAGCTGTAAGGGATCCTTTTCATGGGAAATACAGAAGGCTACAACTTTACAAGTATTGTGATATTGTCATGATATTTTTTAACCAGCAAACTCTCTTATTTTGCAGATTGAGATGGGAAGTACTAATGTTAGAGTTGGAACTGCCATATTTGGGCCCAGAGAGTATCCACTGAAAGAAGAGTAATTGTCCTCATTTTGCAGTCTTGTATGTCAGTAACTCAGTATTGTGGTGCCTAGATTCACTTGTCAAAGCCATAGGGTATGTGGATAGAATAAATATGTTCATGAGCATGATGATAGTAGTCATCAAGCTCCGGGAGAGCTATGTATTCAGAATAATGATCATTCATGAAGACTGATTATGTACATTGTTGCTTTTATGACAAATGTAATAACTAACATATATCCAGTCGAAGATGAACCAAGATAATCTTGGAAGGCTTTAGAGTTGTAGCATCATTATGGCTTGGCTTGTCTTTGTCATTTTCTTTTGCACATATGATGTGGAACGTCCATGATCTCAAGGCTATCAATATTTTTTAAACAACACTTATAATAATGAAAAAAAAAAAAACCATCCAGAGCCAGTTGGAATCTTTTGATTTTGGGTTGTAAAAATCACAATTTTAGCGGATTAATTCAATTTCTAAATGAAATATCCTTTCATAGAAGTAACAAAATAAAATTTTGAAACAAAAACTTTTCCAAGTAATTTGTACCTTGGACAGTTGAGCTCCATGTCAATCTTAGACTATCACGAACTTATTGCTTGTCGGTCATGTCCAACTTGTCGGTCATACCCACATCATACAAGAGGCCCAACTTTCTATGGTGCAGGTTAGCTTGAAAAATGAGAAACAAGATTAATTTGACAGATAATAGTGGTCATTGCCTTACATCATATATCAGCAAGTGGGTACCCTATGCCTATATAAACTCACCAAGAGTATGAATTCTCTTCATTTCTCTAAAGAAACAGAGGTTCAAGAAATGAAAATGTTCACTTTGTCATGTTTTTTTATCGTCCCCCAAACACACCCTTTACACTACACTACTCTTAAATCTAACTCATAAATCTTTTTATTGGGGATTGAACTTCTTCCTCCAAGAACTTCTTCTCGTGCCATTTGTCATTTTAATTTTATTCTTTTATATTAAAAATATATAATTTGTGCAATAACCAAAAAATCTATATAATTTGTGCGGTCAGAATTCTTTTCTCCTCTCTCACTTAACCATTACCTAACCTTGCCAAAATCCCTCTTTTTTTTTTTTGTCTGAGCTAAAATCCCTTTTAACTTGAACATTGAAGTGTTTCTTGTTGGGATTTGGGAAACACCCTCTCCGGCCCTTGTATACTGCTGCTGCTGAGAAGCATTGCTCACCTGAGTCATCCCAAACCCAAACTCCAAGGACTGTTTAGCACTATTATGGTTATGGGTTAAGCCATTTATCTAAAGGTGTTAATCAAACCTTCTATGCACGAATCATTCATTTTCGAGCATAGCAGCATCATAAGGAATGGGTCATGCAGCCATACAAGCCGAAGCCAAACTTCTTGCTCAGTCTGAGAGGCCCAAAACGGTGGTTGGCGACACTAACACACCCATCTTCAGCTTCAGCCACCACCAACTCATTCAATGCCATTCTCAACCGCCATTCATCCCAAGGTGCTCACCGTCAAGTTCTTCTCACCTATGCATCTATGCTCAACAACCGTGTCCCTTCTGATGCTTACACCTTCCCCAGTCTTCTCAAAGCTTGCTCCTTTCTCAACTTCTTTTCCCTCGGTCTTTCCCTCCATCAACGCATCCTCGTTCATGGGTTGTCCGCTGATGCATACATTGCTTCTTCTTTGATCAATTTCTATGCGAAATTCGGGATTGTTGATGTTGCTCGCAAAGTGTTTGACTTTATGCCTGAGAGAAATGTTGTACCTTGGACCACCATTATTGGGTGCTATTCGCGTATGGGTCAAATTCATGAGGCCTTTTCTTTGTTTGATGAAATGCGTAGTCAGGGAATTCAACCCAGCAGCGTTACCATGTTGAGCTTGCTTTTTGGAGTATCAGAGGTTGCTCAGGTGCAGTGTTTGCATGGTTGTGCAATTTTTTATGGTTACATGTCTGATATAAACTTGTCAAATTCTATGCTGAATGTATATGGGAAATGTGGAAACACTGAAGATTCTAAGAAACTGTTTGATTACATGGATCGAAGGGACCTGGTTTCATGGAATTCCTTGATATCAGTCTATGCCCAGATTGGGGATCTGTATGAAGTTTTGCTGCTTCTCAAGTCAATGAAGATACAAGCTTTGGAGCCTGACCCAAAGACTTTAGGTTCTGTGTTGTCTTTGGCTGCATCAAGGGGTGAGTTGAAATTGGGAAGGTCTGTGCATGGGCGTATTTTAAGAGCTGGTCTTGACTTGGATGCGCATGTTGAAACATCATTGATTGTAATGTACTTAAAAGGTGGGAATATTGACATTGCATTTAAAATGTTTGAAAGGAGTTCAGATAAGGATGTAGTTTTGTGGACGGCAATGATCTCAGGCCTGGTGCAGAATGAGTCTGCAGACAGGGCACTAGCTATTTTCCGTCAGATGTTAAATTTTGGAGTGAAGCCATCTACTGCTACTATGGCCAGTGTAATTACAGCTTGTGCTCAACTTGGTTCTTTTAAGTTAGGGACATCAATTCATGGTTATATATTAAGGCAAGAATTGCCATTGGATATTGCTGCTCAAAACTCTCTTGTTACCATGTATGCAAAGTGTGGTCACTTGGATCAGAGTTCCATTGTATTTGATAAGATGAGCAAAAGGGATTTAGTTTCTTGGAATGCCATAGTTACTGGATATGCTCAAAACGGCTATGTGAGTAAGGCCTTGTTCCTTTTCATCAATGAAATGAGGGCAAGTCATCAAACACCTGATTCAATAACCATTGTCTCCCTCCTGCAAGGGTGTGCCTCCACAGGGCAACTCCACTTGGGAAAATGGATCCATAGCTTTGTAATAAGAAACGGCCTTAGGCAGTGCATCTTGGTTGACACTTCTTTGTTAGACATGTACAGCAAATGTGGTGATTTGGATACTGCCCAAAGGTGCTTCAACCAAATGCCAAAACATGATTTGGTCTCATGGAGTGCCATAATTGCAGGATATGGCTATCATGGCAAAGGGGACATTGCTTTGAGATTATACTCAAAGTTCTTGGAAAGTGGGGTCAAACCCAACCATGTGATTTTCCTCTCAGTTCTATCTTCTTGTAGTCACAATGGACTAATAGAGCAAGGCTTGAACTTATATGAATCAATGACTAAAGATTTTGGGATTGCACCAAATCTTGAACACCATGCTTGTGTGGTTGATCTCCTCAGTCGGGCCGGGAGGGTAGAGGAGGCGTATAAGTTTTACAAGAAAATGTTTCCTGATCCTGTACTTGATGTTTTGGGCATACTCCTTGATGCTTGTCGAGAAAATGGTAATAATGAACTTGGTGATGTAATTTCCAATGAAATTCTCATGCTGAAGCCTAGGAATGCTGGAAATTACGTGCAACTAGCACATTGCTATGCCTCAATAAATAAGTGGGAAGAAGTAGGTGAGACATGGACTCATATGAGATCTCTTGGCTTGAGAAAAATTCCTGGTTGGAGTTTTATTGACATACATGGGACCATCACTGCATTTTTCAAAGATCACAACTCACACCCTCGGTTTCAAGAAATAGTGCATGCATTGAAAATTTTGAGAAAGGAAATGGTCAAAATGGAGGAAAAGGACATTAACCTTGAAAGCAGCTATGAGCTGCATATATCACAATAACATATGCTGAAACGTTTCCTAAAGAGGAGTATATCCAAGAGATACTATCATACTAGTATACACACATTAGAGGAGTTTTTAGCAATGTTTAGAATGGAACAGTTCTTCGTACATTATTCTTTTTCAGTGAATTACTAGTATTAATTGACGTTTAATTATAGAAAAATGCATTTTGTTGTGAATTATTTATTTTGTGATTTCGTATTTCAATGCAAATATGACGGAAGTTAAAAAAATTTGCTTCTTCCAAAAATAAATTCCACTTGCTGAAAGCTAAAACAAATGTGTCTTTATTGAATGAGAGACTAAATTGGTAGAATATTAAAGTCATTACAGTTGGTTTACGTAAACAATCTGACTAAAGATCTTATGATTAAAATTTAATGTTTCAAAAAATTAATGTACCATGACATATTGAATTATAAATGCAAAAGCATGAGTTTCTTGCAAATTAAAATTTAAAAATTAAGTCTACCAAAAACCCGTTATGCACAAACTGATGATATATTATTTTTTAGAACTTTGTAAAAGTTATTATTTTACTCTTTTTTTTAGCATAAAAGTATTTAGAAAAACCCTTAGTAGATAACTCCAAATACTTTGATGTTAAAAAGAGTTTTTCTAACTTCTGTCTATGACACAAGTTAATAATGATTGGTTTGAAATATTTAGTGGTTGAATTTGATTTTTTTTACTAATGTTCTGTGTGCACCCACTAAACCTTTAATCACTCACTATTTAGTAACTTCTCTTCTATAAAATTTCATTGTTGATAATCATTGTTAAATATGAGGCATAAGTTAAAAAAACCCTTAACTAAAATTGACTAAAAATTGAAAAAAAAATTATATTATTGTTATAAAACTTTTAAAATGTATTTTGAATTTTGTCTTAAAAGGTAAAAGACAGGCCTTATAATTTATAACAAAAAACTTTTCTCATTGGGGAAATACTCATTCTTTTTTTGAATTAAATGGTCATCTTATCGTATATTTTTTTGTTAAAAAATATGATTAATTGCTGATCTTTTGAATTTTACAGTTTTAAATTAGCTCATTAGTATTAGTATGTATATATTAAGAAAAGAAAAATGTTTTGTGCACAGCACTTTAGTATAAAAACTATTTATAACTGGTTTTATTATTAAATATAAAGAGATGTGTAGTTAAATTAGGATATAAATTAGTTAATTATTACTAATAATTTGATCATATTTTATAAATGGTTAAAAGTGAGGAAAAATATAATTAAATTAGTAGGTAATAATTAACTGATTTATATACTAATTTAATTACATATTTCTTCGTATTTATCCATAAAATTGAGCATATATATAGGTGGTTAAAAGTAAAAAAAAATATGGTTAAATTATTAAGTAACAATTAATTAATTCATATATTAATTTAATCACATATTTCTTTATATTTAACTACAAAATCTATTATAAATGGATTCTTTTTGTTTCATAAGAAAATAGTACAACCGGAGATAAAACTCTGTATCCACACATGCATGTTTCCGTACACTCAACAACTAAACTACGTGGTTAGGACGGTTATAAATGGGTTGTATGCAATAATAATGTGTATCCATCACAACCCTTGCAAAATTAGCCAATTGAAGTAAAATGAATAATGATAATATGATAATAATAATGAATACTAATATATGATGTCATTATTTGTGCCAAGCGAAATAAGTTAGTTAGTTGCGAAATACATGGGGCGATTCACTATGAAACAGAACTGCCACAAAGCTTACACACACTTGAATTCGCAGCTGAACATTGTCATCTCCATCCATCTAACGAGAGAGAGAGAGAGAGAAACTATATAAATAAGAGTTAACACATAAGAGACACACACGTAGAAATGTGGGTGCAATTTTCCCCGAAATTTGAGAGTGAGACAGATACGCGAATCTTGAAACCAAACCTCAACCAATTCTGAGTCAAGATCGTATTCCAAATCCAGAAAAAAAAGATGAACAGGAGGCAGCAGAGAGCGTTCAAATTGTTCATGTGGATTTTGGGACTGTGTCTAGTTGGTTACATTGCAGGAAGACCTTTGTATTGGCACCTCAACGAGTCCCTCAATTCCTCTTCTTCTTGTCCTCCTTGCCATTGTGATTGTTCTCTTCAACCCCTTCTTTCTCTCCCTGAAGGTACCCTCTTCCCTTCTCCTTTTTTATTTTCTCCTTCCATGACAAAGACAAACAATGTTCCCATGTGACATTATCAAATTCTGTTGTCGCGGGCTGCAATGACAGTCAGATGCGGTTGCAGGCCAGTAGATGCAGTTTACAATTTAAAACCATGTATTATACCATCTTGATTTATTAGATACTCTGTGCATGTATGACTTAATTTATTTTTAAAAACAATTATTTTGTTCTTATTAGTTTTTTTGAAATCACTTTTAAAAATTAATCATATAGAACAACAATTCTTTTGATAAACATTGCCAAAAATTCATCTGTTGTTACACTGGCTCTTAAAGTTCATCTAGGAAGTATTTTCTTATTTTATTTTAGTTATTAATTTTGGAATGTCAAAACTGAAATATCATATGCTCTCAAATTGTTTTGCAAGTCTTAACTTTACTGTACATTCTGTTACAAATGGTTTCTAAGGCCTATAGTTGGACTTGGATCTGTGACTGCATTTTACAGCGGAATTGTGGCCATGTAGTGGACAATAGGAAACTTGATACATTCTTCCTAGATTTTGTTTTTGCTGAGACATTGAGTTTCTCTGCTTTTTTCTCTGCTGCAGGATTGAGCAACAATTCCATTTTAGGTTAGTTCTTTCTTCCGAGTTCCACCTTTATTAAACTAGAGAAATTCAACAGGTTCTCCTTTTGTATAATTGTTTACAGTATCTGTCTCACATAGGTGAAATATTTTGGGATGGTAAAGCTTAATTTTCATCTGAAGAGTTGAGAAAGAATTTGGCTATTGCTAAATTGCACTGAAAATAAATGTGGAAGTGGTTTTTATACTTAGTATTAGCAATTAGCAATTAATCACGCTCTTTGAAGTAGTGTAAGATTTAGTTGTGTTATCAATAATCTTTCACAATAATTTAGATAAGAGACCTTTTAACACAACATTAAGGTTGCTGTGTTGTGACTTATTAAGATTAGTTAATACTCCTAAATGACAACTTAAATTTTAAATAATACACAACATCAGAGTGCACTGACAAACCTCAATAAATACAACACTAACTGAATATTTCTTAAAACAAGATAACTTCTCTTTTAATTCATGATCGTTTTAGTGTGGACAAAAGTGTTATCTTTAATTATGTTCAAGCTGTTAAAAATGTAAAATTATGTTTACATATTAATGAAATAGTTTTAGTCTGGTGTAGGGGAAACTAAACAGAATATTACTTCCAAAAAAGAGTTCATATCTTGCTAACTTTGATCCATGGACAATTTCAAAACTATATGTAGATTGCATGAGGCATGACCCAGAGGTGAGTGAAGAGGTTGGGAAGAGTTTTATGAATCTTTTGTCAGAAGAAGTAAAGCAAAAGGAAGCTGAAGCAGGGGAAAAACAAAGAGTTGCTGACATAAAACTTTTAGAGGCTAAGAAAATAGCATCACAGTACCAAAAGGAGGCAGACAAGTGCAATTCAGGAATGGAGACATGTGAAGAGGCTAGGGAAAGAGCTGAAGCAACTCTTGAAGCTCAGATGAAAGAAACTGCTTTGTGGGAACTCAGAGCTCGCCAAAGAGGATGGAAAAGTTCTGCAAAGAAATCTCGAGCTCGTTTTTGAATAGGACAGATAAAGCTCAGCCCTTTCAAATGGGCACAACAACTATCTTCATCTGATTTGTTTCTCAGTAGTTTCTTCATTCTTCTATTCGTTCATTCTTGATTATTTTGTGGTTAGTACTTTACTATTATTTAATGAAAAATAAGATCACTAGATTACTTATGGTTTCACGTTAGATCGAAGCATCTATTTCCCAATTAATGCTTAATCATTCAGACTACCCATGAACGATTGACTTCTCTTTCAATTCATGTTGTGAGTAGTAGATTTATAAACTACTCATTGCCATCAGTCTATTACTATGGAAATGCACTGATTTACTTTATAGACTTTTAGCACCAGATCGCACTTGACAGTATACACTTAACAAACTGTAAGTTTCTTTTGTAACTTGTAAATGAATCTGAGACATTACATAACCTGCTGTATCCCGTAGCCAACTAAACTGTTAGCCTTCATTAACTGAACAATATGTTATTAATTAAAGTAATACTCCTCCGCTTATAGAGTAAAAATATTAATTGCACTTTTATTAATTACTACCTCCGTTCTTATTCTTAATCATAAGTCCCTAAAAGAAAAGATAAAATTCTTTTTTATACGAGGTATTTATTATTACTTTTTCTTTTTACCCCTAATTAATGAAGACAGAAAATATAATTTTCAAATGAAAGTGAGATTTAAATAGGGATAAAATTAAATATTTTTAATAACTTTTTAAAGTACCAATGCATTTTTTAAATATTAACACTTTTTAATATGTGAAATATTTAATTGAAGGATTTATAATTGGGATAATATTTAATGTTTCTCTATTGATTTAATAAAAAAAAGAGATAAAAGATAATACAAAGTCCAAAAAATATTAATTATTACCTTTTTTAATACACACAATTTAACCTTTAAAACAATGAACACTTAAATAGAAACGATAACGATTACCGCAAAGAAAATATTTTCAATCCACCTTTGGTATTGAGGTTTCTGGACATTATGCTGAACGGAAATGAAAAATAGCTAACTCAAAATGGCCAATTTTTTACCAATTCGATTAAAATAAGAATTTTTTTTAATTAAAAAAATAAAAACCATGAGAGGGACATAAATTGATATTAAATTCAGTTGGCCAATTTTAGTTGGCCAAAAATGGGAATTGAGGAGAGAGCCTCATTTTCAGCCTCCAATTAGAATTTCAGTTATCGAAAATATAATTTCAAGATATTATTAAAAAATGCTTCCTTTTATATTTAACTTGCCACTTTATGTGATCACTGTTTTACAAATGTGGTATGACGTATATAATAACTCTCACAAAGCCAGATAAAATAGCTCTATCATCCGATCCGCAACTACTTTCCAAAGATTAACTATTTCAACCACAGCTACAAAATGCTGCCTTCTTAAACCTGATCGTGTGAAGTATGCTGTACCTAACTTGTGGTAATCCTAATTGACGTGAAACGTATATCTCTAAGTCTGTCAGTCAGCAATCTGTGTCATGGGGTACTGTCTAACAACGCAGAAACTTCAAAGTGGTCAGCAAATTCTTCGCTCAACAAGCGCATAGCAGCTCCCTGAGAGAATTTCCGAGCAAACAAAAAGCACGGAACAGATGTTGAATTGGTGCGACACCACTCTATCCGGTACTCAGTCTCATAATAAACATGGTTAATGCCCTGTTAGAACAAAATAAACGAGATAAAATAGTTGTATGAAAGCATGTAGTCACTTCAGAAAAAACAAATGTAATTATGCTTATTGTCCACAGCCGAGGATCCATTGGTTAAAGCAAATACTAATAATAATAATAAATCTTACATTGAGCATACAAGTGAAAAAAGAAGACTCAGAAATCATTTGCCAAAAGTGCTAACAATAATTTTTCATTATTTTAATTTATGAGCATTCATTCAAGTCTTTTTCAATAATACCATTCTTCACTTTCAACAAGAATTATACATTAAATAGGAGCAGAGCCTTCTCATTTATCCACCCTGTAAATGGCAAAAATCTATGCTTAAGTCAAGTATGAGGCATCAGAAGAGAACCTTCATTTCCTTTATCCTTTGAGGACTAGCATTTGCATAGCTGAAAGTCATAGGATGCCAGCCTTTATTCTCCGTTTTGGTTGCAGACTGATTCCACAGGGTATAGGTCAATGTTCTACGTTCAAGTTCACCTTCAAGGCCATGCATCTAGATAGAAAGCACCGGAAGAGAAATGTAAATCATGACAATATCCATGCAAATTATATTATAATATCATATACAATGTCCAAGTTCACCTTCAAGGCCATACATCTAGATAGAAAGCACTGAGAAATGTAAATCATGAATTATAATATCACAAAAAATATCCATGCAAATTAATCCTTGAAGAGTTACTGCACAACATTTTTTTATCAAGGTCATTTGTGAATAAGCAAGAAAGCATTTCCCAAACAATCATGGAAAAAAATTATCTCAGATGACAGTGACTTACTGCAAGCAATGTCTGCACATAGTGTTCATCGGGAATACAGTTGTGCTGCTTCTGAAGTTTCTACACTCACACAAAAACCACAGCAAACAATTACAATTCGAAAAAGAAATCATGAAATCAGTGACCAGTAGCATCAGAATAGTATCACAACAAACAACAATTAAGAGTCCATTTGGTTTAGATCTTAGTAGAATGAGAAGTGAAAAACACAAACCGAGACAAAAATCAATGGTTGAGTTATTGATGCACAACAGCCAAGACGATCCAATGGAAGTAAATAATTTTAGCTTTGGTCAAAAGCAATGTTGACCAAATCCAAATCCTAAACAAACAGGCCATAAGTCTAAGCATAATCCATAGACAAAGTATATTGTTGACAGTACAATGAAAGAAAAGTGGCATTCAGTGGCTATATGTCAGTCTGTGCGTGTTAAGTGTGAACAGTAACCCATCTGAACATATGCTTTAAAAAAAAACAAAAACAAAATAAGAGTGGGGGAAAAATTAGATAGCAACTCCACTTAACAACAATGCTTAATAACCATTCATCAAATGTCAAATCTCACATCTAGATCTTTGACAATTATTAACTACCAATCTACTAAAATTAAATATTGGAAAAGGGGAAAAAGGCTACAAACTCCAAATCCTAATAGTCAAATTTCCCAATATTCCCCGAAACAGTTTCTTCAAAATAATTTCACTAACAATTGAATTACAGACACATCATATCTGCTAATCGAAATTTTGAAAACTAAACAATTAACTGAACCAATAAAGAAAAGTTCGCACAGTTTACTGGTTTCAAAGCTGGTTTTCAGTACTGTGGTTGAGAGCTTGACCAGAGCGGCCAGCGGACCACTTCCTGGTTTAACTGTTCAGACAGCTGGTCTGGTTTTCCGAAATTGGCTGCTAATATAAGATGTGGTCTACAAGTCTATACAAAGCAACTAATTATCTAGTTCGAAACTTGACAAAGCTGGAGTGAACATTTATAAATATAACACATTACTAAATCAATGACAGAATGCATGCCCCAAGGAAAAGTCTTATGTTCCCAAATATAATGATTTTGAACTCTCAATTGGAATTTGGAAGTCTGTTTCTAATGTGATATCAACATTGAACCCACAACTTTCACTTCACCAAGGTCATAGAGGTTCCATTAGCCAGATACAATTATTTGCAACCATCAGAAGTCAGCATAAATCAGAGAATATGCATCACTGTCATGCATGGCAGCCTACTAAGAAAACCAAAATTAGACCACTTACAAGATTCAGCTTTCCCTTTCTGGTATCAATCGGCGGACGTCTCTGCAAAGTGAGAAGAATATTAGACAGGCTATTCTTTAGAATTATTAACAGACGCGTCTCTGCAAAGAGAGAAGAATATAGACAGGCTATTCTTCAGAATTATTAACAGAATACACACTTTCAGTTAGTCCAATTTTGTATAGTGTTGAATGCTAAAGAATTCAATTTTGAATGATAACTCCAATATGTAATAGTAATGGATAAGAACGAACTAGACCCCAAAAATCTTGGCAGGAGAAGGGGTACCAAAGTCTTATAGGGAAATACTTTGACCATACTCATGAGTCATGACCAATGTCAGATCTAATTACATGTTCCTCATGCCTAAGACTGGACATCTAGAGCTTGAAATTTGCAAGACTGGACATCTAGGCCATTGTTCACTTCACCACATCAGCTGTGACCTGGTATTTCGCACTACTGGTGTACCCTGATGCTTACTTCAATAAGTACTCCATCTTAGGAGATGACATCTATGATTCTCTATGGAAGCTAAGGTGGTACCCAGTATTTAGACATCTTTAAGAAACTGGGACTTGATATATCTATATCAAAATATTAATCTTCCATAATGGTTGTGATTGAAGTCTTCCATGGCTTCTTTCAACACTGATAATGAGGAGATGACATATATGATTCTCTATGGAAGCTAAGGTGGTACCCAGTATTTAGACATCTTTAAGAAACTGGGACTTGATATATCTATATCAAAATATTAATCTTCCATAATGGTTGTGCTGAGGTTGCTAAGAGGTTAAGGGCCTCTTTACTTTGCATTTTCATTTCCTGTTTTTATTTCCTATTTTAATGAGTAATTGCAATACAAAACAATCACCTTATTTTCATTTTATATTTTATTTTCGGAGATTTGTATTGCAAACACGGAAAACAACCAAAACAACTACAATTACTTTTCAATGTTTTGTAAAACCTCTCTATCTCTCCCTTACAAACTAAACACAAAACACTACCTTTTAGTCCATTCCTTACCATTCTTTGAATTAAATATAACATAAAATAGAAAATGAAAACACAAAATAAAAATGTAAAGTAAACAAGCCCTAAGTTTGCAAGACCAGACATTTATGAGTGACCAAGCATTAAGGTTAGATAGGCTATAATATTTTGTTAGAAAATGACAAGGTCTAATTCAATCTCAAAAGTTAACAAAAGAAATACTTTGGCCGTGTAGGATCTTAAAAATATGATATCAACCAACTTCAATAAATCAATACAAGAACAACAGTATTGAAAGCAATGCCAAATTGTAGCTGAATTATCTAACTAGTGATCCATTACATACCTTACAGTATTTCTTAAAGACAGAGAAGATAACATCATCATCTACAATCACTTCTGCATGGCTACGAACTAAGGTGATCCACTGGAAATTCAACAATAAATTCAGATTAAGGCATAACTTCTGAGACTAAGTGGCTGAAGAACATTTCATTCAATAATTTCAACATAACAATTAACATCCATCCATTTGATATCTATAAAAGCAATTCAAAGCAAAACTTTGTTGGAATTCCCGATGTAGATATTTCCCTCATAATATATGGTAAACAGAGAAGTTTGATTATTAGAAACCACTCACCAGAGTTAGTTCAATGGAACAACACCGGCTTTAGTTTGCAATCAAACCAAGTCTTCCTCAAAAGTATTTTGGAAAAGGAAGGCATATCCATCCCTCTATGTTTTAAACCATTAACCAACCATTAATCAATAATTGAATGAATCTATACTATAGCCTATAGGAAACACAGCTTAAAAATTAAAATTACCTACATCTACCGTCTACACCAAGAGCAAAGTGAAAATGGATTCCAGGGACAGTTTGACAACCCTTGAAACTGGTTTGGAATTGTTTAATAAATTGTTTATTCAAATTCAGGTTACTTTGTCATTCGGTTCATTCTTATGGTGGTTGAAATTCGTCACCAACTCAAAAACTACTGAAATCACAATCAAATATAAATAGAGACAGAAACGGAAGATTGGTAAAGAAACTTTTAGTTCAAACATTATGAGAAAGTAAAGAGATAATGTTAAAAACAAAAGCAAAGATAAAGAAGAAAAAGTATGAGCTATTAGTACAACTGGAATACAATAAAACCAACTTAATATATTGGCCTTTCCTTAACCAGTTTTAACTAAAAATGGATTAGGTAGTAGGTACAAAGTAGTTTAAAGTATTTAGTATTTCCCAAACACTGAACATTTTAAAACCAGTTCCCTTGTGTCTACTTATCTGCTTTTCAAGTTCAGCAAACAAACCCTTATATTTCATCTATCATTCAGAAAGCCAAATCGATGCTTCTCCATTAGCTAGTATCAGTATGATTTGTTTTCAAGAAAACGCTACACACCTAACCTAGCCAGTTCGTTCCATGAGATTGCAAAAGGAAATACTCTGCTAAATACCATCTGATCAACAAATTAAACACAAAACTACAGATTAAAATACAAACAGAAAGAGCACTATATGATTTGAAAAAAAAGAACATCATTGAGGTTCGGAACAGTGAAGTTTAAGATAAGACAAATAACCTGGGACCCTTTTCGCCATTTTTCCCTTGGTATTTTAGGCGACATTCTGGGGTTGTAGCGGCCCTCCTTCACATCAAGAAAGCTGCAAAATAAACAAACTAGAGAATCGCACCTTTAAATGGAAAAAAAAATGAAATATATGTTGGTCTGGAGTGGTTATAACTGAACAGTCAAAAAAGAATTTGTGCTAAGCACCTCAAGAACCAAAGCCTTCTTCTACCTGTCCACGAAACTCCTTGGAGAAACCATGACATAATTGTACACATAGGAAAAGTTGTATAGAGGAACACAGCTGCATATGGAAAAGTAAACTGTCTGAGAGAAGAATAAATCTTTGATTTGCAGGGGCAAGTAAACTCACGCAAACATGTCCCAAGACCAAACACACCCCAGCCTTCAAAATGGATTGATTAAGAAAACAAAGAAAAATAAATTGAGAAAAAGCAACTCCTAATGGAGACTGACGTTAATAAAGTCTTCAAAACACCAACCTGTCTGAGAGAAGAATAAATCTTTGATTTGCAGGGTCCTCTAAAGCTGCTGCTAGTAACAACCTTTCTGCCTGAATCATACTTGATTCTCCCCATGAAACCTAAGGATGTAATACTGATTTCTTATAAACATGGAACTAAATAACAAGTTCAACTTCAACAGGACGACACGTGACGGAAGATTTGCACACGTAACACTAAAAGCATAAAGCCTTGCATAAAAAGAGTATCTAACAAGAGGATAACAGTCTTCAACATCAAATGATTTTGCTTCCTATCACCAAATTATTACAGAATAGCCCCCCTCATTCACCCAAAAATAAAATATTGACCCCATTGACTTTCTCTGTAACAAGTTTTACACTTTGGCGATTTGGATAGAAATACAAATATGAAACAGAAAAATCAATTCACTGTGCCTACGTGCTACGTCTACATCAAGTAAGCAATATGATAATTAACAAGTTAACCAAACTTATGGAAAGATATCCCCCTTGATCGAGAAGACGCTCGAGCTAATTTTTCATACAATAATATTCAACATGAAAGCCGATCCCTGAGTTTTGCACCCTTTATGGTATTTTTAAGGGACACAGAACATTTTCTATTTATAGAAGTAGAAATTTTTTTGTTATCATTTTCTTCCTTACGAAAGGAAGGTAACTTTATAGATGAGTTACCATCGCTTTCTCAACAACCAATTTGAAAGAAAGCTCACCTGAATGCTATTACTGAGTTGTCGACCGTAGAAGAAGTGCGACCTGGTAGTTGACTCGTCTAACACAAACCCGGGCGCCGAATGAACATAAATCGAGAAATTCGCGACGTCACCGTTCTGAAAATTTTCCCAAATTTCCTATTACTATTTTGTAAATTAAGAAGAAGAATACCTAAAAAGGAAAATGAGTGAAACCTGGAAAAAGGTACCCCAGAGAAAATCGAGAGGGAGGTTGCGGCGAACGAGGAACAAGAAGGCGATCTTGGGAGGGCCATGGAAGACGCGAGGAATTGAAACGGAAGATTTCTTAGAAGAGTGAAGGGTGAAGAGAGGAGCCAGAGCCAAAACGACGACGCAGGAGAGTGAAGCGAAGAAGAGAATCAGCATCTTAGTGCTGAACCTACTCGTTATCAAGTGGCGTCTCTTCGCGGCCCTTGATGCCATTCCTCACTCCGAACCTCGAACCGAACCGAACCAAAGCAATAAGCATCAAGAGAACGAAGAGATGATGAATCAGACGCAAATGAACATGCAGGGAAAAAAGCGTTTTCAAAAGTAGTTAATTTGCGTGCTTGCCTTGTTTATGAATATTTCCATTTTCATGGACGTTTTGCGCCTGTTCCTTGCACTGGCTTCCAGCCAGGATCGACTCACTTGCGCTTCAATACGACGTCGTTACCAGTCTTTAGGGGTGGGACCCACGAAGACTGGTAACAATTGGCACGTAGCACCGTGGCAATGAATACGGCACCGTCCCCGCCCTCTACACGTCAATCGGAGAACTAACTAACACTGTTTTCAATTTCAAAAAATGAATACAAGCGAACACGAAGAGCACCTTATTTGTTTTTTTGTTTTTTCAATCATATTTTCTTCTTGTGTACTAGTAAGATCGTAAGGATCGTTTGTGAGGATGATGTGCATCAGACTGCAAATTAAAAACATTGCAGGTTACACAACAGACTGATAAAGAATTTTCAGCTAAGTATACTACCTCTGTCCAATATTATTTGCAGTTTAAGATTTTTATACATAGTTAAAAAACATAATTAATTTTTTAATTTTTATAAAAATATTTGTTTAAATTCTTATTACACTACTTATGACTCTTACTATTAGAGTCTATTTGTTTTAACTTATTTAATAAAACAAGTATTTATTTTAATAAAAAAATAATTATAAAAATTTTTAGATCATTTATTTGTATTTCTCAAAATAATTAGAATTGGAAAATAATCAAATTTTGTGCATATTTTGAGAAGCGGGTATCAAATAATCTGATTATTCTTATTGTAGCCAAACATAAATAGTTTCTGATTCTTATGATAATCAGTTAAAGAAATAATTAACTCTTTACATGCTATAAAAATAATTAATTATTTTTAAATTTAATCAAACGTACTCTTAATCAAGGAGTCATAAGGGACGAATCTAGAAGGGGCAAAGGGGTCTTTTGCCCCTTTCCAATAAATTAATAATATATATAAAGAATTTGTAACATAGTTCAATATATACTGCATAGTTTAGTGGCTGAGGCGTGCGTTCAGGTTCTTTAAGTTGTGGTTTTGAATCCTAGGATGTTAACATTTTAGTTTAACTGTTTCTCTTTTCTCTGTTTTTGTTTTATGCTTTTTTTTTCCCTCTTTTCTGAATTCTTTTTTTAGCATTTATTTTCTTTTTTATTGTATCAAATATATTTTTATTTTGGTATTTAAAAAATCTACACACATATAAAATAATATAAATTAATATTTTATTTCAAAAAGTTAATATTTAATTTTCTCAATAAGTTATTATTGTTGTATTTTAGTAACTTGTGTAATAATTTTTATTATTAATTTAATGTTGTTAAAAGTTTATTATTTGCTTGTATTTAAGATTAAAATATTAAATTTGCACTCTTATAAGAATTATAAATTTAAAAATAAAAAAATCTAATGCACGTAACAATAAATATTCTTTTTATATTTGATGTTTCGTGTTATTTTTCTCTTAGAATTTGATATATTTTTTTCTCTTTATTTAAAAATTTTCTATGTGCTTAATATTTTTCATTATCATAATTTTAATTTTCGTCCCCTCCCACCAAGAGTTTACGGATCCGTCCCTCAGAGTCACATCTTTTATGATATTTATTAAATTTACTTAAAATGATAATAAACACTTTATTGAAAAAGTGACAAACGAAGTGAAATGATTTTTTTTTCTCTAAAATGAATTGGGATAGATAGAGTAACTATTAATATCATGGAGACGTATTAGATATATTAATTGCTAATAAAAACTAAAAGTTTTTTTATACCCCTACTTTAATAGTATGATTTTTTTAATATGTGTAATATTGCACATGTAAAGAAACTATAAATAAAAAAAAATTGTTAGGAAAAATAAAAGTTTAATGTGATTAAGTTTGAGATTCAATTAATACTGTGTTTTCTTTCTACTTATGATTTCTTAACATGTGCAATATTTTACTGGTTAAAACAATCTTTTTAATATAAGCACTTACATTTTTTCATAAAGAGAATACATTAACTACATGAGCATTTAATTATTAATTTTCTCATATCATTAATTAAAAAAATATTATTTATTATATTTTATTGATTTGTGTAAAACAAGTCTTAGATTTGTTATAAAAAGGTACGGAGTGAATATAATATTGATAGAAATGTGATTTTCAGGAGTATATTACCTCTTTTTTAAAATATAAGTATTTAATACAAAATGTACATATTTCATATTATAAGTACTTACACAAAATATATGTGCATTTATTAACTTTTTCTACATTTACTTTTATTTATTAAAGAAATCATTATTAAATATTGTTAGTTATTATCTCTGGTCTCAAATATAAGCAAAATTTAACTACTTTTCTTTTAATTAATGTTGATATTCTAAAATTATCCTTGCACTAATTGAGTCTCTATTTTCAAGTTTCAAGTATTGTACATTTATTTAAGTGGTTGAGAGGAGAGAGACTCTTTAAAAATTTAAGAAATGATAATTCAAGAATTGCAGTCATTTTATTTATGAAATTCAAGAAATTAATTACAATTACCTATTTTTTTTAATAAGTGTAATTTGATCTCTTTTTACTTATATTTGAGTTCTAAAAATAGTACCAAAATAATATTATATTTATTTAAGAGTAAAATTATAATAAAGTAATTAATTTTTTTTAAAATCAATGTAATAATCACTTTTCTTAAAAGGTACGAAAGTGTCTAAATATTTATTCTATATTTTAAAACAAAGATAGTAGTTATACCATGAAACCAACATAATCCTAAATATCTAATTATCTCAATTTAAATATGAATATCAATCATGTTCATTTAAATTCAAACATCCTGATCAATTGTAATGTAAGCATAATTATCTTAAATTTAAATTAAAATTAGTGCTTTCACCAGTGCTAATGGGATATAGTTTTAGTAATTATATTGTTATTATGTTTTCAATAATGTTTTTTTTACGGAGGGAAATTTTACAGTCTCGAAAGTTAGAATGACATCGGTAAATCTCCTCCTTAGGAGAATATTTCTTGCAAGAATTCGAACCAATAACCTCCTTGTGGAGTATCTCTATACACATTCTCCTACCTTATGGACTTAACACGTTTTCACTAGGCCAAATCTATTTGAGTAATATTTTCAATAATATATTTCTTTTTTATCCACTGATAATATCTTTTATAATATTTTTTGTGTTTTTTTAATGAGTAATTCTTAATCCTCCTAATTCATATTCCTAAAAATTCTCCTACTTACTTATTAGAGTACATTTAATTTCATACCTTATATGGTAATAGAAAAATAAGTAGGAGAATTTTTAGAAGACTTTAACATTATTCTTTTTTAATATAATTTCAATGGATCGTTTTAGGGCCAACCATTAATCTTTTGACTGACCTAATACTAGGTAATTTTTACTGGCTCTAGCAAGTTGGAGTAAGGAAATAAAGTTTGATGAAATTTAAAAAATGGCCCATTGGTTCAGAAATAAAAATCTTTAAAATAGAGGAATTGAGCAAAAGTAGACACTACCATGAGTCAAACACATATAGATTTCTCATTATAAATAATAGTCATTACAATTAACTCAAAAATATATAAACAAAGTCTTTGAAACTTGCAAAGTTGTTATTTTAATTGTAGGATTATTGTCTTTTAAATAAATAAATTAGTTAATATAATATTTGGTTTTTTAAAATAGTAATTATGAAATAATATAAAAAATTAAATTGTGAAGATATAACTTACTTTTAATTTTATGGTATTATATTGTTCTCCTCTGAGTCAGACATGGGCTTCAACATGTATCTCGAAAGATTATGCAAAGTTGATTAAGACACAGGTGTAACCTACGAGCTGGAACAATTTAACTCAAATTAAGTTATTTTTTTAGGGTGAAAAGGATTAGCATCTTTCTTATTGGAAGTGGCACTATCTTTTTAGTATATAGATTTATCATTTTTATACATAAAGGGATGGTGAGATTTCCAAAATTTGGTGGTCTCAATCTCTCCCACTTTTTTTTAGTTGAGGTAGGTGATTGAGTTGGCAGACCCGAATCTATATGTTTTGGGGCCTTAGGCGAAATTCACTTCGAAGATTTATCTATATATAATGTATTACTTTTTGTTTTAAGTCTCTAAATTTTTTAAGACGCAAATTTATTTATAAAAGTTTTATAATTAATCAAATCTCAATAGATAATATAACTAATGCATTATTTATATATATAATGTAAAACATATAGTTAATCTCAAATATGATCCATTTAAATTATGTATAAATATTTTTTCAGGGTTATCAATGTTTTAATTTGCAAATTATGCATTTAAAAAAGAATCTATTATTTTATTAATTTAATATTCTAATAAAATAATTTTATTTGTTCAATATTTATTTTAATAAAATATTATTGCGTTGATAAAAGTTATTTAAACATGCTATAATATATTACATTATAAATTATTTTTAATAATTAAAACTTAATAATAATATTAAATAAAAATATTTTTGGGGGCCTTATTAAGTGAGAGGCTCTAGGCGGTTGCCTTTTTTGGCTAAAGCAAGATCTGACCCTGTGAGTTGATTTGGATATTTTTTATCGAACCTAAGTCAGTTTGAGTTGGGTATTGGATTTGTATTTTAAAAATCCAATAAACTCAAATTACTCAAACCAAATTATTAAATTGACGTGTCATTATACTCCCTTGAGTCATCAATTTCTCCTTACTTTCTTTCTAAAACAAACACAATCAAATCACTAAAGTCTAAAGTATTTTTTATTTTGAAAGAAATTGGTTGATGACTTAGTAATAAAACTAGTTGCTACTCTTAAAATTTAAATGTGGACAAACAGTCTCTTTGATTTTATTTTTTATATTATGACTGATTGATTAGTTTGTTTATGTTAGTATGATTATATTATTAATATTACTTTTTATTTTGGCGAATAAAATCAATAAACTAGGTAAAATTAATATTATGTGACCATAAATTTTAGAGTTTTTTTAAGAAAATATAATTTTTATCTTTTATTTAATTAAGTAGATTCAAACACTCAACCCAACTCAATTCACTTTAGGTTGAGTTGATTTGGGTCTAACAATAAAAAAAGCAAAAATCAAACCAACCAAACCCAAACCATTTGGCTTGGGTTGGATTTCAAAATAGCCAAAAATTCACTCAACTCAACTCGAACTCACCCTTACATAAGGAGAAGCTAATATTATTCTATTAAATTGGAAATAAAATATCAAAAATTATTTACTTACAACTAAAATTATAATGAGTGTTGATTTATTTTTAAAAAAAGATTTAATTGACTTTTTCATATAATATTTTTATTTTTAAAACTCAATTTGTAAGTTTTTCCGATGTATAAAAAATGAATTTAAAAGATAGAAATAAATTAAAACAGAAAAAGAGAGAAAAAACATTATTAGGGTTGTGACAAATAGGGTTAACAATTCAAAAACTCTAATACTTTTATATATAGAATAAATTCAAAAACTCTTCATTTATTATACTCTCACATAAAATAGATTTTCTCACCTGAGTCAGTACATATAAATTTGTCATAATCGACATGTTATTAAATATTTCCTCTACTTTAAAATAAGTATTATCTTAATTTTTCGTAAAATACTTGTCATTTAACAATTTCAATAATAAATTGATTTTGTTTTTCAACTTTATTCTTAGAAATTTTAGGGAATTTCATACAGTGAAGCATTAACTTTATGAATTTTGTTACTATTGGCTTCCTTTTATTTTAATAAACCCTTAATTTCCATAAAACCTTCGTAAATTATTCACACTTTATTTTAAGTTAAAATTATAAAATATTATAATTTAAATCAAGAGGAAATACATCCTTACTTTTTCACTTTACATAAACTTTTACTTTAGAAAAACTAAATCGGTGCATTGACTCGTTGAAACACAGCAAAATGAAACCAAGGGAGTGATAAAAAAAAAATAGAGACAAAAAGAATTAAATGATGTCAATTATATTCATGTCAGGCGACCAAAAATATTTATTTGTTATGTATATACAGAAATAAATGAATGAATAACAAGGAAAACAAATCACTTAATTGTTAGCTCAGTTCAACCTCCAAATCCCGACTTCAAAAGAAAATTTTCTATCTACATAAAAAAAATTGTAGCTGCTACAAAGGCAAGATGTTTTCTTTTTTGTCCCTTTCTTGATAAGTCTAAGGCAAAATGAATTAGCCAGCTTCCCTGAATCCAGTCAAGAATCAAGATTCAAGAACATCCAACTAAAGCCCCTAATTCTTTGATAGCTTGGTCAACAGCATAGACGATCATCTTCTTTATCTGTTTCATCAAAACATTAAGCAGCATAAGTAAACATAACATAAGAGAACATTGACCAACATTACATTCTCTTTTCAATTTGATTGAAGCTCATAACAATAGGAAGAAAGGAAGACAAAGAAAATATGTTAGCAAATCACCTCGAGTTTATCTTCTCTGGCCTTGTGATTCTTAGGTAGACGCCGAAACTCATCTTTTAAACGCAGGCACATATGGACATTTTCCGGGGACACGAAGTCTGCAGCAACTTTTGTGCATGACTGGAAGGTTTACAATATGCAGTTAAGAGTTATAGGTACAGTCATAGAGCAGAAGTTGACAAAGAGACCAATCAAATATGTGTCAGGAGACGTTTTACCTTGAGATTCCTGACTTGGTGTGGGCATCCAGCAGGAATAAATACTGCCTCCCCTAGTTTCTGCTCAAATGTCCAAGGTTCTACCCCTGAAAGTTAATATTTATGTAAATGAGTAAAGAGAAATAGAGTAATTCCTACACTCATTTTTTGGTGTGGAAGAGATGTTGAAAAAGAAAAACAGAAAGAAGAAAATAGAAGAGAAAATTAAGAGATGTGATTAGTCAACGTAAAAGAAAAGGAAGACAGATATAAAGAAAAAGAGGCGCAGAGACTATGGAAGAAAAATAAAGTGAGAGTATAATAAAGTTAACAGCAGGCACTGAGCTAGCAGTTTGCAAATCTGTGTACTAACCAAACTCCTCCTTTAGCTTCTTCTTGTGCTCCAAAGTCAAATAAAAACATTGGTCATGAATCGGATGGACAACCTAACCAACATAGACAATTTTAGACAGTAGTGAGCCTCGTGTAGCACTAAAAATCAGGATAAGTAATGCAAGCTCAATTGTAAATGCAATAATACCTCTTGAACTGGAGAACAAAAAGTGTGCCTGAATTCTGTGGAGTGTTTTCTAAGATATGCTTCTAACTTTTCTGTATCTTCTCTACGAAAGATGTCCCAAAGAGCATCGCCACCTGTTTCTGTTGTTTCTTTGGAGATACTGGGAGCTTCATTTCCATTGATCTCAATCTCAATAGAGTAATCCTCCTTATCTTCTTTCTGTTTTCTGTTGTCTTTGAAAGGTCCTTCATTCAGGAATTGAGCAACCTTATCATGAGCATTACGCTCTTTCTCATCTTGGGCCTTGTGTGCTTCTTTTAACTTTGAGATGACAGAGTGCTGTTCATCAGTTAATGTCACCTCAGCTGTATGAGTCAAAATATTCACCTGTTACAAGAAATTAGAAAAGAATAAAGAAAATGTGTTATTGTTTGATACTTGACACTATGAGAACATTTTCAAACAAGGAAGTCTATTTTATGTTATCAAAGGAGCATAATACTTGCATTTTGCACAACCACCCAAATTTCCCCACACAGTCCAAATTAGACTAATAGAAGTTGATCTAGACTCGAAGGACTGAATAAAATAGAAAAACTTTTGAAGTACAAACATAAGATGAAGAATACTAGGGTTTTGAATTCAATGTACAAATAGAATTAAGTTCTCAAAGAACAAGGCTTGAATATGGTTCTATGATCGTTATAGGATATAATGTAGCATACCGCATCTGACATGTCACAGTGAAGTTTTGTCACAGAATCTCCCCGGCCAAGCTCTTCTTTAATCCCATAAGCAATATATGTTTTTGGACCTAAGTCAGGCTTTAGTACATGGGCTGGCAACTTCACAGCAATGTTAAGGATTCCAGCTCGAGTATCACTGTACTCTTGAAATGGCAAGCAACGGATAAACTCATCACAATGGCGTGGCAAAAGATCCTCAAATTTATCAGAGGGGGGCCAGTCTTTTAGCTTGAGCATCTCTGGCCAGAGATTTGTATAAGTTCTTCCCTTAATATAACCTTTAAAGAACTCACGAGTGTTAATTTCTACCTGCAAAAGGTTCAGAAGGGTAAATGTTGATCCAAATTTATCATATATTCTGGAAATATACAGTGAAAATATAATGTTTCAATAGTAAGAAGGAATTTGCAATTGAAGCCCCATTATACATGGATTCTCAAGTAAAATAAAGAAAACCATAATAACGTGAAAAATATTAGATGAATATCACACATTCACGTCAAATGTCTTTTACTGTTGTACCTATGCCGTTCAAATTTAGTTATTTTATGTGATGATGATAAAATTTCACACAAACCTCACAACTAGAAAGGCAATCAATGGCCTTCACATTTGACATATTTGAGCTGATCCTTGAAACCGATTTTTCACACAATGCTCTCCAGGTGACCATTGGCTCCCAACTCAGACCTGTCCCTTGTTCAAGAACATCACGAACTATGACTGGTTCACCCTTAGTCCAATGCTTTTGGAAGAGAAATAGTCCGTCTTTTGTTAATTCACTTGACACTGGGCAGTATAAGCAATTGTCACTGGTGCCATCTCTAAAAGCAGCTCTTATCATAGACTTTCCACTTGATACTGCTTCATTCTGAATATTTGTTTGTTCAGTTTTGCAACAACTTTTTATCATGTGACGAGCTTTGGATTCCAAGTCAGATATCCATCCATTTGGAAGTACACGCTTCAGCTCTAAAACAGAATCACCGCAACCTCCCATTTCAATTGGAGCACATCTAACACTTCCATCACATTTGGCACTCCATTTGGGAAATGTCTGGCAGTGAACCTCCGAAGTTCCTAAACCACAATCCTCTTGTAGAGGATCACCACCATGCATATAATCATAACCCCTATCAACATAATGAAACTTGAGTTCAGGCCGGGGTAAAATGCTTCCATCACGAATTTCTTGGCAACAGCTAAGGCAGATCTCAAAGGAACACTTTGGACAGCTTCGGTAAAGGTCAGTGATTGAAGTAGCACAATGGTCACTAGTCCAAAAACAAAAGAAAAACAAAATAAGTACCTTATAAAACAAGGAAGGAAGATGCTAGTATATATTAGGAAAAGGGACAGATATAATACCAGTAAACACGTTCTTTGTCACCACAAGGAGTTTGTGGTATCTCAATCTCAGAACATGATTTTCCTGAGATGAGAGATTATTGTTAGAGATGTCTTTCAAAGTTAAATTAAGAAAACATAAAGATTGAGCTTATATAATACCTTGTATTTTAGCTTCAATCTCTTGCTCTTGATTTTGTTCTTCACAAATTTGTTGCATAAATGGATGGAGTGAGTTAATAATATATTGGAGATAATCAATTTTTTCACAATCTGTGATTTTCCTCTTAGATGTCTGAAGGTAGATATAAAAGAAAACAAAAAAAAAAAGAGTTAGAAAGTTTACTTACAAGTTGTATAATTCAAATATGCAACATTTCATGAGAGAAATTAACCTTAATCGTTCCTCTTGAACGCAAGCAAAAATTGCAATTGCAATTTTTACGGCAAAGGGGGCACTTCTCTGCAATATCTTCTATTGTCATATTGGGATACCTATGTGAAAAAAAATGCAAAATAGTTATATTTGCAAAAAGTCTCTCATAAACTACTACATGATACAAATACATAAAACTTAGTACCATTGATTAGATGTAAATTACCGTACCATTGCTTGATGCACCGCAGACAGTACATTTTCTGACACTTAGTACAAGGTACAAATGATGTCCTTTCCTTTTTCATGCACTGGTGACATTTCCTGGGATTCCTTTGAGTATCATGTACCTGTAAAACAAGTAAGGATGTATTGAGCTATAATATAAGTTTCAACTTATGACACTTTTTAACGCTATAAGAGTAAGGAATAAGCATAGAGAAAGGCAATCACCATCATAGTATCCATTTTTCTGGCTTGGCTGGACTTTATCTTTGAAAAAACAAGTTCTTCATCTTCTTCCGAACTGTCAATCACCATCATAGTATCCATTTTTCTGGCTTTCCTAGACTTTATCTTTGAAACAACAAGTTCTTCATCATCTTCCGAACTGTCAATCAAGATATTGTCTTCAAGTTTTCTTTTATTGTTGGAGGTAGTTAGGCACTTCTTTGCCTCAAGTCTTTTCCTGGGTGGGAGTTTACAGGCCCTCCTGGAATGTATCAAACTGTTTTCTTCAGCGTCGAACTTCGATTTTGTAATATCATGTTTATGATTTTCTTGAGCCTTTCTCTTTGAAAATCCCAAATCTCTTGAGCATCCTGAAATTCTGTCTGGATTAACCTGATCATATCGATTCCGCGGTTCTCCTAGCACGACTGGAACTTTTGTTCTTGGCGCAGTAATCTTCTTTACACAGGACACACTGTTTTTTTCTCCTGATAGTGGTTTCTTATAACCATATAGGAGATTTTGTCTCTCTGGAACTCCAAAAATTCTTGAAGACTTTAAGAAGTCCAACTTATCCTCTGTTTTCTGCTTTGGGTTAGTTTGTCTTAGAAACTCAATATCCATTCTCACTGCTGAAAGAACACGGAAATAAACTCAGAATCTCAGATAATTGCAAACAGTGCAAAATCATAATGCAGATTATCAATATATCACTCATTCTACCACCAACATTTCAATCTCCTATTGTACTTTAATTAAGTTTAATCAACAACATAAACTATCAGTACAGAATATGAATTCATAAATCTGTGCATCCTATCATCATAAGTACATTACTACCACATTCATAATAATTGCATAGAAAATTGAGCAACAGCGTAATATATCGGAATGCGACACAACAAAATAGAATATAGGAATGTGTTTAGCATACAAGATAAATTAACATGACAACTTGTTTTATGAATGATGAATACAAAATATGATCACAATAGAAAACAACGTTTGTTGAAAATTTTCACAATCAAATTCGTGTTTTTTCATTTCTGGTTATCTGCGGTTACTTTCAACCTTTCCAATCAAACCAAAACAATTGAAACAGGTCCGATCAAAAAAGTAGAACCAGGTGAGCTGACTCGAGTCAACTCAACAACGTAACATCAGTTTGATATACACAACAGCCTAAAATGAAATCGCTCAGTGCCGAAAACGATAAAAGTTAGAAAAAAAACGGACGAAAAAATTAGGAATGTAGTTGAAATTATGAAGCTGGAATTCAACGAATAGAAGCTGACCTGAATTTAATTAATCGAAACCTAGAACGTTGAATTCCACCTTGATGTTTAAGATTCGGTGATCAGAAAATGAAGGACACTAGAACTGTGATAGCAAACACTATATATATGGATTATGGAATAGAGATAGAAGTCACAGAGTGAGAGAGATTGGAATTATGAAGGCAGAAAAGGGATATTAGATTGAGATCAGGTAACTCATCCAAAGTTATCTTGAAAAGAAATCCTCCACCTAATCCAATCAGCGATGAATGCGTTTGCCTAATCGCGAAGGAAGATATAATTTTAATTCCAATTTTAAGGATAAGAAGTTTCATCCTTCCTAACAAAATATTTTGATTCTCCCTTCCCAACGAAATATTTTATGATAAATAAGACAAGATGCTAATCATGAAAAAAAAAAAAAGAGATAAATAACATGGTTGAAAATTTAATTTACAGGCATACAAATCCACGTGAAACTCGGTTTGTTTGGAACACAGATATAACATCAGAAGCTATTGCTTATTGCCGTTTGCTGCTCAATTGATGTTCCTGATTTTCACGTACACTTGTCAGTGTTGTTTATAAGAGACAAAAATAATAATAATAATAAATTTTTTATTATATATTAATTTTTAAAAAATTATTTTTTTATTAACAAATACACACTCGCACAAATATATTAAATTAAATTCCTTGGACCTAAATTAAAACCTAAGACTTATACGTGACGACGAAGGGGGTTAAAGTTTATTGTCAAAGTTTTTTATTCTTAAATTATTATTTATTATAAATAAATTAATTATTTTTCATATTAATAAATACATTAATTATAAGCATTTTAAAAATTAATTTCAATTTTATTATTTTATTAATTATAAAGGGTTTCATTAAATATAGGATTGGAGACAGTATTTGTTTTTTTTTGGTAAAGGAAGTATTTTGTATAGCTTGCCTTCCCTTTAATTTAAGTGGACTTAACCCAAAACAAAAAAGTTGGAATTTCCCGACAGATGACGTTTTTTTAAAGGTATCTAATGTAATCTAATAATATCTAATGTAATCTAATAAAATCCGATTGCAAACGTGAAACACGTTCGCAATTTTTAAAAACTTTCATTTTGATATTGATATGATATAAGTAATTTTCTTCATCATCGTCAGTTATAAAAGATAATTTTTTGAAGAGAAAGATAATATTTGACAAAAAAAAAAAAGAGAGAAAGATAATCTTATTAATCAGTTACTATAATAGTTGATTAACACTCTTTGTTCCGGAAATTAACTTCTGTGAAATATGAGATAGAAAATATAAATAAGTTTTGAATGATTTATTGCTATCAGAAACATTTATGACAAATACTAATTGTTATTTTTTCTGGATTAATTTTAAAAAGTCTCTTTGAGATTTTTATTTTTTTTTCGTTTCGTTGGATGGATGGATAGCATTTTACAAAGAAATAGGAGTAAAAATAAGAAAATAAAATTAAAAAATAAAAGAATCCTATTAGATATGCCGTATAGTTTGGTATTCTTTTTAAATGATGTGCAAAGAAAATAAAATTTATAATTTATAATTACGATCGAGAAGACCAGCAGACCAGTAGCTTCCTAGAGTATCCATTAGCTTTGTTCTTTTAATTTTAATTTTTATTTTATAATTGATAATCCCATTAGCTTTTTTTTCTGTTTTGTGTCTTTAATTTTCTCTATTTACCGGAAAAAAAACCATATCAGGTCAGTATATGTATATCTGAAAACTTATGTTTCAAAGTTCGATTTTTCTCTCGTGGATAGAATTATTAGAAAACATTTATTAGATAGATAAAGATATACATGTAAAACTTAAAGAAATCAATTATTATGGTCAATTTTGTAATTAATTATGACAATCATTAAAAATAACTATAAATACCCCATATCATACTATTATAATTTAAAAATTATCATAAAACAAAAAACAATTTTTTGAATATATATTATAGCTAGGTTATTGGGACAAGAGGTTTAGAGTATAGGATTTGGTCTACGGACCAACTCATGAAATTACAGTCTATAGACCAACTCATGAGAATATAGATTTAACAAATTTGAATCACAAAATTTAAAGTCTATATAAGTTGCGGACTTTCTACGAATTTATTTGTTTGCCAGGAGATTAAATAAGTAAAACTGATAGACCTTAAACATATTCGTTTACTCATATAAATATAATTATTTTTCTTAAATTTAAACTTAATAATATATTTTGCAGTCATTTTTATGTAAAAAACTACAAAATGCATTTTTTTAAAAAAAATCAGGAAAAATTACAAAAAATGAAGTCATGCAATTTATCAAGAAAAATGTTTTTCTTACAACTATTTTTCTTACACTCATATTAAAATAATAATATCTTTATTTTTATTAAAAAAAATGCAAAAATCACATAAATAATTAAAATATTAAGAGCGTGAAAAAAATTGTCAAAAAAATCATCACTCATTTATCAATGGGCCATTTATCCCTTCAATCTATAGAGTATAGGGTGTGGGATGAAACGTCCATACCTCTAATTGGGACTTAACCGAAAGAAAAAAAACTATATACAAACCAAATTAAAATTGAGAATTATGCTCTTAAAGACCAAATTATTATTATTTTAACATATAGCTTAATATTAAATTAAAATTAATATTATTTTAAAAAAATTAAATTATTATTATAAACGAGACTAAGATCAAATAAGAACCTAATTATCTTCGGAAGTGGTCGTTTATAGATAAAATCAAGATTAGTTTTAAAAATAAAATGTAACAAAAGATTATGAATACCATACTCCACACCTAGACGGCGTGCGACTTCGTCTATTTCAAAACTCACACTTTGTCACAACAAATATAAATAGAGGATGAATTGCAGGAACTATACTCAGTTAATCTAACAATGTTGGATCCTGATTCCTGATCATTACAATATATCATTATCAAAGTGACCAAAAAAATTGTTAATAGTGTTTTTATCTACAAATTCACAGTTACAAGATTCATTAGCGCATGCTTTTGGAAGTTACTGCTTCTACCTTCCAGACATTAAATGCACTAAAGCTTGGTTTTCATAGAAAGAGCCAACATCCCAATCTTCAGTTGCAGATGAAAGTGTCATCAAAGCAACTACGATTGATCTCATGCTTGGCCTTAGTTGAGGGTTTTCATGTGTACAAGCTTTGGCTAGTTGACACATCTGCAAGTAAAACAGAACAAACCATCATTTATATTATGAACTTCATTCCCATATTATTCACGGATTTAGATTTGATGCAATCTAACAAATCTTACAATCACTAATAGTTAGTGCAATCTGACTGCTCACATGGACTAACACAACAAATCTTAAAACCACTAATAGTTGGTGCAATCGGACGACTCACATGGACTAAGTGCTGCACAAAACTCAAATCCGTGATTCACTAGTTATTTAGCTTTGCGTTAAATAAGACAAGAAATTACCTTAAACACCGAGTCAAGAGGGTAGTTGTCACCAAGCCTAGGGTCTACAAGTTTTCGAAGATCTTTTTTTGGGTCTGACTGACCAAGAACTTTTTCAAACTGCATTTCGTCAAGAAAAACTAAAATTGAGTAAAGAACTAAAAGTGATATGCTTATGAATTAAAACTTGTGATGTCACGAAAAACAACCAAAGCAACTAGTCCTTTTGATTCATTATTCTCAGGCTCATTTGTTTTGATGATAGCTTCCTTGCCCGATATGAGTTCAAAGAGTACAACTCCAAAAGCATATACATCTATTTTAGGGGATACTTCACCATATTGTGCATATCTACACAAAAATTCTACAATTGGTCAAAATGGTCAAATTCATGGAAGATATGGAATGACACTATGAATGACAGAACATTTTATAAATGCTAATCAAACAAACACAGTAAAGAAGGAAATAAATAACAAGTTTGTTTCTTACTCTGGAGGCATATAACCAAAAGTACCAACAAGACGCGTTTGCAATGAAGAACTACCATATTCAGTCAATTTTGCTAGGCCAAAATCTGCAACCTGTATGGAAAAACTTACATTCAGCATTCAACTTTGGTGAACAACATAATCAGGAAATGTTACTATTGCAAACCTTTGCACGAAAGTTTTTGTCTATCAAAATGTTAGCTGATTTAATATCTCGATGGATGTAAACAGGAACTGTATGTTCATGGATATATTCCAGTCCTCTAGCTGCATCCAGAGCAATTTGAACTCTAGCTGGCCATGACAATGGATCCCTCCCTAAAAATGCAATTATATAATTAAGAGTCTTGAAATCAGAATTGTTCTGGCAGGATTCTGAGAAAGAGTATGTATAAATTATTTAACCTGATGAACCGCGCAAATGTTGACTTAAATTGCCGTTCTCTATGTATTCATAAACCAAAAATAAGGAGCCCTCAACACAATATCCTATTAACCGCACCTGCAAGAAATCATGATAGTGGAAATAACTAATAAGTAGTAATTTGCATTTAATATCTTAATAAGCAAGTAATTTGCCATTAGTTACATAACTAGTAATAGTAAAGGATCTGATGCACAGGGTGACTACAGGAGAATTCTCAACAGTAGTTTGATTCATAAAATGATAGCAGTAGGGACAGACAAACACAAAAAAGTGACTACAAACAAATTATAAGCATCAAAATTTGAATAATAACAGGATAGGGAAAATATAATACCAAGTTCAAGTGATGGACGTGTGTCAGAACCTTCAGTTCAGCAAGGAATTCATTTGATGCTTGCATATCCATCTTTTTTATGGCAGCTTTCTGAATAAAAAAAGAAAAAATTCAAAGTGCTGGTAGTAAATTGAATTTTTCTCATGATTTTAGAACGAGATTAAAAACAGAATGACAAACCTCATCTCGAAGTTCGGCATAGTAAACAGATCCAAAGCCACCTTGACCAATTATATTAGCAGTGCTAAAGCCATCAGTAGCTTTAGCTAGCTCCTCATATGAGAATTCCACTGACTTGTCTACTGTAATACCTGTTAACCTTGGAGAAGCAACAACAGAAGATTCTGATGCCTTATCCGAGCTTCTTCTACCACCACCTATATCCATGGAACACATAACACTTAATGGTTTCTCATTTTATTTATTAAGAATCTAGAATGTCACAATTTCCAAGTATTAATACAGAAAGATTTATATACCATGTTGGAGTTGAGCACACTGATCTTCAGGTGCTCCAGGGACTGGTAGAAGGGATACTTCAGCCACTACTTTCTTTCTTCTATAGACTCCAAGATATAGTATAAGTGCCAATAGTGAAATCCCAATAATAGCTCCTCCGACAGCTATTCCTGCAATGGCTCCACTGGATATTCCTACATATATATTTCAATTGCTAAGACAATGTCAGCATTTCATACCAATATAACTAAGTAACCCACCACCATGATTTGTCATGTCACGCTTCACACGTATATAGACATTTATGATATGAAGCAGCAATGTGCACAATGATGTTCACATCACCTGATGATCTGCAAAAGGGTAGAAATAACAGGGATAGGTGGAGTTAGATTGTTCAAAAGAAAATTATTTATTTTTAAGGAGTGAATTTTGAAAGTTTATATAAATCAAATTGGTTTTAAACATAGGATGTAGATATGTAAATGTAACATAAGTTTCAGCTTACCCCAGCTGCGGTAGTGGTGGAAAGTTTCCGTTTTCATCTGCAAAAATAGGATTTGAATATGTTAAATATATCAGAATGTAAAGCTGTGTCAAGTAGCAACTCCAAACAAACATGAGAGGTGACAAATTCAGCAATTGGACCATACTTTAAAAAAAAAACAAAAAAAAATCTCATGTGCTTACTCAGTCATTTAACCAAAATTTATAATATTCATATGAAAAAAATCAGACTTTATAATATCTGAAACGGAGGGATTATAATAGTAATTTTACAAGGATTAGGAAATGCAAGCGTGACATAACTAATTAATAACGCAATTGGCCCACAAAAAAATATATATATACTTGCTTCTAATTTTTAATTTTATTTTGGTATATACCTCGCACAATTGATCAGGGATTGCTCCAAAGTATCGGCACTAATAATATAAGTAATTGCTATTAAATAATCATAAAGAAAATGACATATATTTGCGAGTCTGAGCCAAGTCCATTTGTTCTCTTTCAAATAAATTATCTGATCTTCAGCTGATAAAAAAAAGTATCTTCAAACTAAATATTCTCGGAATTTCACGATATATCTATCTATAGCGGTTAATATCCATGTATTAATCGGCATCCAACATGTTAGTCAGATTGTTGAGAAGTATTACTTTGAGTGGCAGGTCATCGATTCGAACCCCTGTACACACACTTTAGCTTTCTAAAAAGTATCCATGTATTAATCAACAAAATAATTATAAGAAAAGAGAGTAAGAAAGTGACAATATATATGAACGAAGTGTGATCTGTATCGTTTTGTTTTATTGCCTGATAACTGTCTTACATAAAATATAATAGCCCAATTTTTTATTATATTATGTAGTAAATAGCTGTCAAGAATGATGTTTCCATATTTATGAGCTAAGCAAACAACAACTTCTTAAACAAGTAGCAAGCTATGTTTATTTTTTCTTCTCTTTCTTTTATAGTAAGTAAAATTTTGGTTAAACATATTTGTAATTAACCTTTTAAACTTATAATCTACTTTTTTTTAGTAAATAAAAAGTGAGAGAAAAAACTTTTAAAAATCTCAATTTTGGAGCTTCTCATTCTCTTGTTTCTAACTTATATTTTATCGTTTTATTTACACAAATTATTTCATATAACAAACAACTTTTTACTTATAAATAATTTATAAAATAAAATTATTTAATATTTATTTATTTATTTTTAACTCTTACTTATAATTTTGGATAAAAAAGTAGCATTTAAGTCCAGCGGAGTTAAAAACATCCTTAAATTTAAAATTTAAAAAACATGCATACATGTTGGAATGAAAAATAGTTTATTTTTTATCTCTATCTCAAAATTTTGTTAATCTTTCTCCTTAGAAAAATGGATAAATAACTCAAAGATAAAAAATATATATTTAAAAGTTAAAATAAAAATACACTTGTTACATTAATGAAAACTTTTTTATCTATGGGTTGCTTATTGAGAATAATGATCAGCAAAATCCTTATTACAAAACTAGCTTTATTGAAATGTGAAATGTGATAAAGAAACATTTTAGCAAAATAAAGTTTTATAAAAACATCAATGAGATAAAAAAAAAATAAGAAAAATAAAAAAGTTATAGAGAAATAAATACTGAAATATTTTTGAATAAAAAATTAAATAAATTAATAATTCTATTAACCATAATTAAATTTTTTTAAAAAAAATTTAAGAAATATAAACTTTCAGTGCACGTTTAATATGAAAATTATTTATCAATTTAAACAATGATCTTCTAAATATTCAGCGAAAAAATGATCTTCCAATTATTATTTTTATTTTATATATAAAATAACACATACAAATACAAATCTTAAATACTTACCATCTTTCCAAAATTTCACAGGAAAATATATGTCGTGTATTAACTGTTTGCAATGTAGTACCCTTCAAAAACAATGGTTTACAATGTAAAAACAATATAATCAAAATTAAGCTTTTGTATTTAACGAAATATATAGTTAACATAAAAATCAATAATTTTTCTTTACTAAAAAAAATCAATAATTTTTCTTTACCAAAAAAAAAATCAATAATTTTTTTAAAAAAAATTAATCTCTAAACCTAACATACATGTAATGTCATACCTACCAAAAAAATGTCATGTAATTTTTTTAGATTACCATTTTATTTTTCTACCTAGAAAAAAATTACATGATCTTTTTTTTTTTTTTCTTCAAATAAATCCCTCATGTAGATAGAAAGTTGAAAGATTTTTTTTGATAAAAAAGTAATTACTGAAAAATATATATATTATTTTACTGTTGCATTGTGCATTTTGCTGTTAAATACCTCTAGCCGGCACAAACACGAGTCCATTCCCAGCACTGAATTCTGATCCAGGGTTGTACCGCTTCAACAACTCCGCCGGCACACCAGATTCCGCCGCAACACCCTGCAAGTTGTCACCGACCCGAAGCGGGTACGTCACGAACAGCCCATAATCCTTTGACACGTGTCTATCTCCGCAGGAGCAATTAACCGTTACGTTGATGTTGACGTTTTCCGGAATCTCCGCAGGCGCGTAACTGTTCACTCTACTCACCCACTCCTCCGTCGTGAGGTTCGAGAAATCAAGTTGTGCAATAGCGGCGTAAGTGTCTCCGTATTGCGTCGTGTAAGAGAAAGTGTGTCCTAAAAACACACCGTTTAAGCATTCGCACGTGAACGGCACGTTGATCCGTGTTTGGCTCAGAATCACGTCCGGGTTTTTCACGTTTGGGTTGTATTTGAGAATTTCCGATGTGGATTTTCCGAATAACTTGCTTATGTAAGTGAGGTTTGTGCCTTCCCATATGTAATAAGACGCTAGAGCAAGGTTGCAACCGGACCTGCAACTTCCTTGTGCTCTAATTGTAATATTCAACAATACATAGAAAATTAAAATCAAGAAAAACTGTGGTGGTTTTTTGTTTGAGTGCGTGGTCATCTTGTGCATATTGGATTTTGGGGAAGAAATATGATGATGAGATTGTTATTATTTAGAGCTCATTATTGTTTAGAGAGGCTTTTAGGAATTTAGTTTATTTTATATATATGCAACTATGTTTTATATTATAATTTTTTTTACATTAAGGTATTTCTAACCAATGGTTGCAGATTAATTCTTTTTTAATGAATAGATCATTAGAGTGAATTTAACCTATAAAAAATTTATTAAAATAATCAAGATTTAATTTTTTATTAATATGTTTCTACAACCTAATTATATGTTAACTTTGCTTATTTATATTACAATATTTTTTTTATCAGCTTTATATTACAATATAGATGTCAAAGTTGTGATCTACAAAGTTGAACGGTTCTTTCTTTCTTTAATTTATTTGGTTCATGTTATTGTTATTGGTGTTATTGTTTTGTTTATTTCTTTCATTGCTATGCCCAATTTAAAATTTGGAGATTGCGTAAAGAACGAGGCCTCTAAGCTACTATCTGAAAAGGGAATGGAGAGTGACTCCAAAAAGGCGAATCTTGCAGTTTTAAATGTTTTTTAAAAAGGTTATAATGTTAAATAAAAATAAAAGAATTAGGTCACTTTCAAGTCTACATGCCAATGATGCCATGAAAATTTACATTTTGTAATGAAATAGTACAAGTAAGAAATAATAATCATAAATTAAAGAATATATAACGAATATGCTGCTTGACTAATAGCTTTAGCCCTTTGGTTTGGATTTTGGAAAACAAAGTGACGAGGAGGATAAGAAAATGAAAAAAAAAAATCTAAATTCAATTCATATATTTATTAATAGTTTGTTTTCTCCCAACTTTTTTTTAGAATAACATTTATTTTTAAAGGACTGATAACACTTTTCTTTTTTTTTAAGATTGATAACACTTATAATTTGTTGTGAATCTTGTTAAGACTACTCTAAAACAGTTTATCATTAATATATGATTGAGTCCTGAGAATACACCTTATTTACACCTTACTTAAAACTAAGATTAGGTCTCTCCGGTTGTCCTTTTCTATTTTTTTTTAAAAAAGAAATAGTTAAACTTGGATTATAAATAAGTGAGAGGTGAATAATGGGAGTACACCAAACTTTTTCATATATGATTTTCATTACTACAATTCAATACCTTCTCACAAGAGATTAGAATGTATGGGTTCGTCATGCTCTTAGAGGAAAGGCAATTAATGTTTGTGCAAATATATTTTTAAGAGAATATTTAAAAACGAACTTTTGTCTCATTGGCTTGTCATGGACATCATGTAGAGCTTGGTATGCAGACGATCCGTCCCACACCACGCATACCCGCGAGTTAACCAGATTGTCCACTAAAATTTGCATTATAAATTAACTAGAAATTTTTAAGTTCACATCCGCTTTACAAGTCTGCAACCACCGCACCTGCCTAACTTCTTGTTTTTTAGATTGCATTTTTTAAAAAAAGATACAATTTTTTAATTATATTAATGAAAGAAATAAAATATTTCCTTGCTAACATATATTTTTATTTTTTCAAGACTCCAAGCATGTGTGAGTTATAATTGTGTAGGCTTAGACCCATTTGAATTTTAAATTTAACTATAGTTACAATAATTTATTTAATTTATGCAAGTTTTATTTGTTTGGTCCACCATTAAATGAGTTGGTCTCGAAAACCGGTACTAATATACCCAATATTAACATCATGTATGTTAGTGTCAGTTTTAAAAGTGAGATTATTGTCGCTCTAAAATAGCTATTGTTACTCCCATTTAAATATTTTTTTTATTTTGAAAAGTATTTCATAACTAATAAAATTAAAATATTAACACATAAAATTTATTAAAATAGTAAAATAAAAAAGACAATAGCTATATATTTACCCACTCGATTTTAAATAATTAGTTTGACTAAGTGAAAAAGGTTATTTCAAAGAGTTTAATGAAAAATCTTTCTTTGGGTGTAGAGGGGGAAGAAGAAAGTTGGAGGACATGCAACGTTAAATTGGTTGGAACTTATAGAAGAACTAACATTCTAGAGCCAGGAAGAAAACACTAGTTAAGAAAGAGAAATCTGCTTTAGATATTGGAATTTGCTGGATGAAAACGAGAACTTGTCTATGTTGTAAATCTAAATCCAAAACATGCGATTCCGAAAGGGAAGGGGAAGCCAGTCCCTACCTCCTAGCTATATATGGAATAGTGGGTTCCACCATGGATGTAAAAGTACCCACTTTTCCAACCTAAGCTCCAAGATATTTCTTCACGTGGATTGAAGCCTTGTCGATAGATATTTTTCGATTATTTGTAGGTAGATACTATATACACATAACATAACCCACCACAGTATTCAATTCTGGATTTCGCTGCTTTATTCTCACCAAAATTATTTAAGCCCTTTTCTACAATAAATTCACTACACAAATACTACTGTTAGCTATGGAATCCTCTGCAACTTTAGCATTTCCTCAGCTAATTCCTTGTGTATACCCTGCAATACCTAGAAGCAACAAACTTTATCCCTTTTGGTCTCGCAAACGAAGGAGCTCTCAACCCACACGCTTACACTGCAATAAGATGTTTGTACCTGGTTCGGTTACTGCTACTTTCTCCCTCTTCTTCTTTCTTTCCCTTTCTATTTATTTCATTCAATATATACCAAATTAACAATAAATAATTAATAATGTGTTATACTAACTGCGATGCAGGATTCGGAGAAGCGTCACCGGAAGCAAAAGCAGCTAGAAATCTCAATCACTTCTTCACCTACGTTGCGGTTAAGATTGTTGCGGCTCAACTTGAGGTTCCTTCTCCTTTTGCTTTTCTCACTCCTGCAAATGGCTTTTTTTTTTTACTTATTTCCTATTCTTAGAAATTTACCTAAAATACTGAGTTATTGAATTTATTTTTTAATAATTGAATTCTTAGAAAATTTCAAAATACGAAGAATTTATAAATATGTATATTTTATGATAACATTATCTTTATTTTACTGTTTTTTTTTCCTTTTTCTTGGCACTAAAGTCAAATAATAATTAAATATAAAATAGAATTCATTCAATAGCAAAAAAAAAAAAAAAATTTGAATTCATTCAGGAATCACTTAGTTAGTAAACATTTTTTGGGGGAAAAAAAAAAACTAAAAGATGAAATCAATCTTTTTTATTAATTAATCTTTTATACTAATTTCACTTAGCAGAGCTATAATCCTGAAGCATATGAAGAGCTAATGGAATTCCTGAGTAGACACTCGTTGAATGACGGTGACAAGTTCTGCGCCAATATGTTCAGAGAATCATCAAGACATAAGAACTTAGGTAAGGACCAGTTACCAAACTACCCAATCCTTAATCAATGTCTAAAATCTAACTTATAACTATGTTTTGTGCTGACTGAATGAACGAAAATCTTGCAAACTGATGCCGTATGACTCTGGAATTTATGAATAGCCCTACGCATAATGGAGGTAAGTGGATTACTTGCAATTGTTTGCTTTTCCACCACTTATTAACGAGATTCTGAATTTCTGATTTAGTGCTACGATATATTATTGTAGGTGCGATCAGCATACTGCAAAAATGATTTTGAATGGGACAACTTGAAGCGCCTAGCTGTTAAGGTTCCAAATTCAATAAACGTTTATATGCTCAGGATGTTGATTCTTCTGAATTTTCTCCAACTTTCTGTTTAACTCATGGGACTGTTTTTGTTTTGTAGATGGTCACTGAATCTAACACGAGGCTTATGAAGGATTATGTCTCAGAAACCAGTCCTGTTGAAACCGAGAAGTGAATAGCTGATCAAACCGGAGCTTGGGCAATCGACTATTTTATATATGTACTGTAAAGAACTCGTCTACATGGTTCTGGATGTCCCTTATACATAGTATTAGCAACGTTATGATAAGGAAAAAAGATTTAGATCATAAATAGTTGGAGTAATTTGTAATACAAATCAAAAATCAATAGTAGAATATTATTGTTAAACCCTAGCTCCATGACTTAATTGAGATTACTTGGTGAACCAATGCCTGCTACCTGTTAATAAGACCATCTCAAGCAAATACAAAATATTTTATCAAAGGACAACACTATGCTATCTTAATCTTACATCCGTAAAGAGAAAAGACTGTGAGAGGCTATTTCTAGGATTTGAATCTGTGACCTCCTCACAATGTAGCACGTTAGCAATGAATCCTTGTATTAAATATCTTATTACAATAAAAATAGGAATGCTGTTTTAAGCCATGATCTTGACGAAAGCTTTGACCGATGAAGTACTGCTCAACAATGAAACAAGCAACACGTACTTATCTATAATCCTCAATGTTTAAAGAACAATTTTCTCTATGACAGTTTGCACTTCATTATCTCCAAGGTGCCAACCTATATAACTAAATTTCAGCAACAATGGCACACTCTCAATAAGAGATGAGTCTGTTGTCAATATGTAGTAACAAATCTTGCATCACTTTGTATAGCTTGAGGTTTACCAAGCACGAACTATTCATCATAGCTTTTCTATGTATCTCTCTTGCAAGAGTAGCTCCTCCATCATATTGTATGAACAAATAGTGTTTGCCATTCAGCATGCTGTCAACTATCATATTTCGCCAAAGACTTGGATTAGAGACGCAATCAGCTGCCTTCAATTTTCTGGACAGAGATTATCAATAATTAAAATAAAATCTTCCTCATTCATAGACTTCAATGCATCTATCTATTTGATTTTGATAAAACCTTCCAGTTTACAATGGCCAAGCAGATTTCATGATTGCTTATCACTCTTTGGCTGCAAATGACAGCAAAGAGGTTAAAAGAGACAAAGAAATTCAACTCAATAGCAATAAGAAAATAAACTTGAATTGACATTAAGCAGAAGCTGTTACCTCAACATAGCCATGGAGATCAGTGGAGGCATGAATTTCTCCATTGCTGAAGTATGAATGGGCATAATCTTCTATGTGCTCCAGACTGAAATCAGGCAGCATAAGCATCATATACTTCAAAATTGATCAAGTGAAGTGAAATTCAAAATTGAATTATGTTACTCAAATCCATCCTTATGGATGCTAGTAATACTATTAGCTCATAAAAGCATGAAATGGCGAGTACAGAAATTGCTCCACTCATTCGATGGTAAGATTTCCTCCCCAACTTCACAACCAGAACCAGGGTGGAGTAAGGGATTTTTAAACTAAGCAAACAACACCTTTATAAACAATTCGACAAGGTACAGATAGTAAATTGACATAACAAATGTAACTTCGAATATGCTTCGAAATAAACAAATTAACAAAACAAGATTCAGAATTTTCAAGAGAATGATTACCAATAGACATAGTTCACCATGATCCCTCCACTTTGAGAAAGACCTTTTTCTGATCGGTCTGCCATCCAGTTTATTCTTTCAACCATCTGTTTCATATTGAGAATAAATAAGCTATTTGTGCCCAGTTACTCAAATTACAGCTGCAGGTTATTTGTGGCTAGGACATATATTTGTGCCGAGGTAATAACACCTTATCTTCAGTGAAAAACTGATGGAACCAGTGTGGGGCCTGATCCCCTGGATTATAATCTAAACATTCAGAAACTTCCCATCCAGAAAATATACTCTAGAAGGAGGAGGAGGATACGTCTGATTGAAAGAGGCATTTTTATGCCTTGTAACAGTAATGCTATGTATTGTGTAGTGTGTGATAGGTCAGACGGTCAGTTATGACTTACGAGTAGTTATTTAATGTATCATGTTTACTGTGTCTGAATAATTTAGGATTTAAACTTCTAAGTGACAGTTTCTATAAGGTTAAGTTTTGTATTTAAGGTTATATGGATGTGGGGTTGTTAAGGGCGAGTTATATATTCTGTATTTTTCTAGACAAAGATAACCTCTGTAGGAGTTTCTAAACTCTGGGACAGCAATAAATTGCTGTAATTTCTCTAAACCAGTGACATTTAATCTTATTTCCATCAATTACAAAGTGATGTTCTATCAAAAAGCATCCAATATGTCCAAACATGAAAGAGTATACTATAATGTACTACTATAGAAACTAACAGTTTCACGATGAAAAGGCCATGACCAGTAACTGACAAGTTTATTAGCTGTACATTATGCTCGGAAGTTGGAAGACATACCGCTCCATTTTGCAAGTGAAAATTTGCTACCGAATCCAAAGCTTTTCCTCTCTTCTTCTCTTGCAGAAGGTATCTGTGATACAAAGAATCCCAAAAGTTTTCTATGATTTTAAAATGACTTCAATTATTGGTGTGACCAGCTGCCTAGCTCACTGAAGCATATTGAATAAGTCATTTCTAATATGGCTTTTTTTTTTCATTATTTGTTTGTGATACCTGGCACATAAACGCATCAAAGGGGGTTTTAGTGCTGACAGAACTTCTGGCGAATGGATCCACTTATAAGATGTAGAAGTAAGCAAGTTGAACATCACTTCCATTCCATCTTTTCCCGTGGCAATATCTCTGCTAGTGCAATTCATTGTTGTTAGTCATATGAGACACCAGAAACAAATTAGGCGATAAAATTTAATTTAATATGAACATTACTCGTCATCACTAATAGCAGGCACATTGGGAAAGAAATTTGAGTTCACTACAGTAAAATATAAGTATTTACAAGTTCGAACCCACGTGGATGCATTGGTCTTATTAAAAGAAAAGTATTTACAATGACAACCGAATTCATAAAAATGATAAAATGGTAAATTATTTATTGAGACAGAATTGGACATCTTTTCGTAATATTATATAAAATCCTTAAAATAAAGGTTATCCAATCGATATTCAGGTTGTGAATCTCCAAGATAATTTTTGAAACAAGAATCATAAATGATATTGAATCATGAGATTCAAGAATAGTAAAAAATTAAAAACATATTATATAAATTATGTATTATGTATGCTGTTCAACGGAATAAAATTTAGAGACTAGAACAGGAATTGTCAAAAAGATTTAACCACAAGTCCTGCAAAACAAATTCATAACTGAGTAAGCTGATAAATCAGAAACCCGTAATACATAAGTGAAAAGTGAGCTATAACTGGTAATTCAATTATGTTCCTACCAACTAGAAGTTCATCTTAAGAGTGAAAGACATAAAAAACGTCATTATAGAGCTATTGGAACTATTTTCTTTTATGATAATATATATTACTCAATAACTATCATATAAGTAACTACTAGATTTGCAAAATAATATCCAAGAATAACAAATCGTAAAATATAAAGACAGAAAAGTACACAACTTACTTAGGTAAACTCATTAGTTTTTCTTCTTCTTCTGGTTTAAGAATGTTCTCATAGAAAGTGGAACTAGATCCTTCAGCCTGCTGTTGGGACGTCTCTCCTTCAGCAAGCACTGTTTGAGATGCTAACTTGGATAAGAGCCACGACATGAATCCTGGGATGGGACTGAGAGTGGCAAAGGTCTACGACCAAAAAACGGTCAGCAATCTTAGACATGGGAGGGCAAAAGAAAAATTTAATATACATGATTTGAGAGTATCCTAGGAAACATGGGACAGTCAAGGAATCTTCATTACATCAGTCTCAAACAACAAGTGGAATTAAGCATATTACATTTAGTTCTAGAATGATGAAGAAAAATATCAATTCGAGAGAATAATCTTGTCCGCAAATTGCCATGTGCTCTTAAGTTCTAGCACTCTTTTGAGAAAAATGTGTCCTAAATTCTGCCACTTTAAGTGGAGAGACAAAATTTGAAACCTAGGATTAAAAGAATGATGCCAGAAAGTTGTACTAATATAAATGAGAAATCTCCTAATCAAAAGAGAAAAGTATAAAGATTACCAACAAACTTTGTTATGGACAATACCATCCATACCAAAATCAAAACCAAGAAAAAGTATGGAACCAAGTTTAAAAAAAAGTAAAAAACTAAAGATAGAATGATGCTAATTAAATCTTATGCAGTACTAATAAAACTCAATTTCAATCTTCCATACAAATTCGTAGATCTCCACAATATTAGTAAAGTACTTACGGAAATATGTGGCATCTCTCTTTTCACCAGTTTTACTACACGTTTGATAAGGAACTTTCCTAAGTTGATCCCCGCTAAGCCAGGCTGCAAAATTTTCAGGATTATGCCAATCAGGAATAAAAATATCTCCAGCAATAATTTTTTTCAGGGAATCAGGAGGACGAGAAAAGAAAGTAGTATAAACAGAAAATTGATGATATTTTTCTTCAGGGAATCAGCAATATTTTTCTTAAGGTGCTAACAACATAAAACCAATCAGAGAAGTCAAGTCAGATAAAAAAAGCCTAAGAATATGGCACAGCTTACTTTTCACTAAGAATGGTCTTCCTGGAGCTTCACATGATATAATCACGTAAATAACAATGTTTTTATATACAGTCAAATTTCCACAAGCTGTAACTGTTCGTTACCTCTATAATATATAGCTTACCTGAGTTGATGATATAGAGTAAAACAATGCACATGTTGCCTCATTTTCAGGTATTGGAGGACTATCCCACAAAACCTCCTGAGAAAATAAGATACATTGTTTAGAAGAACTTAATAAAAACGGGTTAGCTTTCGTTAGGTTCAAACAAGATTAACCTGTATAGTCTCAGCGATATTCTTCAATAGTGCAACTTCAATGAAAATTAGGGGTTCACCTGAGATATACATAAAAGAAGACTATATAACATTGTTCAACATATTTTTTAATCTCTAATGGAATTTCAGAAATTAGACATAAATTATGTGAATTGCTTAAGTGAGAACCCAGAGCATCATCCATATTTACATACGTAAAAAGGAATAAATACATTTTACATTTACAGGAAGAAAAATAAAGAATTAAACTATTTCCTACAACTCTAATCCTTCCAAAGATACAGGACTCTCATAATTCCCAATGACATTAATTGCTATCACTATTAACATTTTAAAATTTGAGAAGAGGCATATAACTACAATATTGTCAGCCACAGAAATTATTGGGGCACATAGGGTCAAGTCAACAAAGTGCAGAGTATAGAAAGCAGTAGCAGCAAATTTAATTTTTCATGTTACTCGCCATAATGAAATGGAGTGTGCATCCCATGTAAGTAATCCATGAAAACACAAATGTAGTTACAAACATAAATTGAAGAGAAGTCAAACAAAACAAATTTAGCAGATCAAATTGGTCAAGTGGAGAATTATCATTCAGTAACCAAGTAATAGAAGAAGTACTGACCGGGAATTGCTGGATGTAAATATCCAAAACAACGACGGCCAATTCCCAGCCTTCTCTTAAGATCTAGAAGGTTGCTAATAGGATGCACAGCCTAGACAAGATATTGAAGATTATGCATACAATAGAAGAGAAGAGCTACATTAAATGACAATTTGAGAAAAGAAAAGTACTTCATAAGCAACAATTTTCTCCAGCAGCGAAGCAGGATCATCCCATGTAATTTGGTGAAGCTCTAAGGCAGCAGGACTAAGCCACGTACCAAGTTTCTCCTTTAAATAAGAATCTAATGCTCTCAGAGATGCAATATTTTCCTCTCTGTGTAGTGGAAGAATTCAATCATCATATTCGAAATTTTGGAAATCAAAGTTGAACCCCTGTCTTGTCTAATCTTCTTTCATCTAATTCCCCAGGAATGTCATGAACCGTAGGTGTTAAAGTTCATATATTAATATTATTACTTTAAGGTCCTTATATCAAAAACCCTAGTCCAGAAGTTTGCAGGGCATTCAATATCTTAGTTCTCTTACATAGAATCCACTTTTAAACAGGCAACAAGTGAATAAGATTTCTTTCTTGGCTTTTACTGTCATTGTAAGATAAGTAGATTAAAGGAAACACAGCACAGAATAATTGCTCAAAGTAAAATAGTGCAGCACTAGCCATAAACTTACGCAAGAATAGACAGGATATCTGCTCGAAGAATGGATAAGAACCTCAACCCTCCAGGATGAGTGTTGAGTCGCTCAAAAAGAACTTCATAAACTGGCTGAAGGGCATGCCTCAAACTCCGCTCAATGCGATAGAAAGAAGAAAATAAGCCTTCTTCTTCAGAGCTACTCACTTGATCTTTGCCTGCCAACCCAATCACTTTTCTCACACCACAGCTTTGAAAGTAATAATGCAATAAGTTACATACTTACATGTATGCATACACACAAATATACAAACAAATCGCTCACCAGCAGGAAGTTCAAGTCCAAGGTACTGCTTTATCAGTTCGCGAACTTGTGACCTATTGAGGTCATACTCTCTAGCAAGGACAAGGAGCAACTTGTGACGGTTTTCATGAGAAAGGCTAAAATAACCCTACATTATTACCAGCTTATGGAAATGAAATACGCAAAGATAGTAATATAATTCATAATTGAATTAAGAAAGTTTCATTGCCATAAATCCAAAACTAGATTACCTCAGAGAAGTTATTAAGCACATCATCTAGAACTTCCGTTTTGTTCATTGATATGGCAGAGTGCATCGATTCACGGACACGCTTAAACTCTCTATCAATAAGTAAAGCAACACATAAATAAAAGAAAAGACTGAACTGAAAAATTGAGCATTTAAAATCCAAATTCCATTGATTTATTTTTTTGAAAAAAAAAAAAAAAAAGTTACCCCTCAGTGCTGCCGGAGTCATTAGGCCCTGAATTTCCTTCTCCCGGCGATTGGCTTTCGCGGGAATTCTGATGCTGCATGTTACTCGCCGTGTTCTGTAGTGCATTAACCATAATTGAAGGAAAAAAAGTCAACGGGAATCGATATCAAACTGAATTCAGCGCAGAACCGAAACGATTTGCTTGGAGAATTGAATCAAAACAAAAGTACACGTTCGTGATGAGAATCAAACAGAAGATTGAGGAGAAAAAGAAAATGCTGAAACGAATTGAAACTGCGAGATTACTCACAGTGAGAGGAAGAGGAAAGTTTGTACGATTGTTCGGCCTCATTCTGGCGCGCATCAAAATGGACAAAGCTTTTCTGTTCATTCTGCTTTTTCTCTTATTTATTCGCTAACAAGTGTGTGTCTCTGTGTGTTCGAAAATTCAAATCAATGGCCGATAAGCGTTATAATCAATCCACTCACCCCTTTCCTTTTGGATTAATGGTTTCTTAGTTCTTACATCATTTTTTTTTTGCAACAACCTTTATTAGTTATAGTATTATTTTCTCTTTTATTTTACAACAATCAAACTTTAATTATTCTTTTCGTTTTCACGTTTTTTCTGTGCGTTGCTTACTTGCTTTTGCTTGCAAGTTAAGTACTATCTTCACTTCCACCCCAAGTCCCCAACATCTGTCGGTACTGTCACCATTCTAATTCTAATTGAAAACGAGTTCACTATTTTTTTTTGGATATTAACATTAGGAATTATATTTTTGATCATAACTATTTATAAAATAAGAAAAAAATCATTTTTATTTGGATTTTTTTAATCCATGCAATATTGCACACGATAATAATCTCAGAGTAAGAAGAAAGATAAGTAATAAATGCATATTAAAATATAAATCAATTAACTTTTGTTTTTCCCCGTAAAAAAACTTCTGTGAGATGCTTAACATATGTAATATTACACAGGTTAAAAAACTCCTTATTTTATGGACGAAATTGTCTAGAAATATCATTTTGAAAGTTAATGTCGAGAATATGATGGTCTTTTCTAACTAGTATGGTATAAATCCCACCATCCCCTTTTTTGTCAATTGATTTATCTGGGGTCCACTCTCTGTATGGGTGGCAAAATGGGCCAGGCCAGCCCTTTCAGCTTGCCACCCATTTGGCCCGCCAAACAGTGGATTAGGGAGGGCTGCCCTGCCAAAACTATTTTGTCTCACTTTTCTTGTCCAACTCATTTTTAGATTAGCTTGCAAGATGCGAACGGACCCGTATAGCCCACCAAAAATTTTAAAAAGAAAAAATATTTTTTAGAGTTTTCCTAAGAAAAAAAGTGTTTTTATTTAAAAATATATATATTTTCATCAAAAAATGTATTTTCATAACAAAAAAGTGTAATTTTTTATTGTATTTATTTTTTTTGAAATTTTTAACATCTTCATGCACAAATAAAAAAAATGTATTTTTATAAGAACATATGAATTGACGGACCGTTGGCCCGCGCGAGTTGGCGGACTAGGCGAAGCGGGCAAGGTGGGGGTAGCGGTCTCAAATATACATTCGGCCCACCAATTTAAGACGAATTAGCGCACCAAACCCATTTTGCCACCCCTAACCCTCTCACTATTTATTTTTTGTCTAAGGTCCACTCTATTTTTTTTTTTGTGTCCACTCTTTAATTTGAACTACATTCTAAGACCCAATTCAATTTTTGGGCTGCAGAGTCCAAAATCAATATCAATATGACAATATACTTTTTTACAACATTGAATTGGACTTTTTTCTATAAAAAAAAAAAAAGAATTGGACATTTTTTGTTTCGGCCAAAAAATTGGAAATTTTGCCATGATCAAAGAAATTGGATATTGTTGAAAGGGATTAGCATCATCCCTCTTGGAGTGACATTATCATTTTTAATATATAGATTTATGATTCTTATATATAAAAAGACGGTGAGATTTCTAAAATTGAGTGGTCTGAACCACTCCCACCTGGATATTTTGCATAGAATTGTATAACTTTTTTTTACAAAATCAAACACGTTACACATTTTACTGGAAAAAGCAAAAAAAGAAAAAAGAAAAAAAAAAAAAGAAAACGAACAACATTGTTCCTGTGTTGACTCATGAAAGTATCATGCTTATTTTTCTGAACAAGTTTCTTGGCTTTCTTTCTTGGTAGCAAACTTCTTAAACCAACGAAATTATCACTAAACCTTAACAGAGAATTCCATTAGTATAGGAGTATATATAACAAGTATATGTTACACATATTATATTATAAACATACATAAGCCAACAATATTTACATTAATAAATGATTTGGGGTGGGATTATTTTTATTTCGAAATGTTTATTGTCGCTTCATTTAAATTATTTTTAATTTAAAAATATTTTTTTAATTGATAAAATTAAAGTATCAATAACAATAAGGGATATAATCATATAAGCCTACATTTATCCTTATATAAGAGCATGAAACACTAAAAAAAATACACAGAAATTAAAAATATGTAGATAACTCGTTTAATACATTAATTTTGAAAAAACTTATACAGATTACTAAACTTATCATTATTTAATATAAAACTTTTTAATTGATCTATTAATTGCATCACACTATCTCTTTTCTCTTAAATTATCTCTTTGAGAATATGAAAAATAAGTATGACAAGATATAATAAATACTCTTTGAATTTTAAAGAAAGTTTTATATAAAGAGAAAAACAAAATTTTATAAAGGTTCTTATATTTAATGATGGAAGAAATAATAAATTATGCAATAAATATTCATCAAAATTAAAACACTCAATTATTTCTTTAACTTATGCGCAAAAATGGAGGGAGTATATAATTTGTTCAAATTTATCATGCATATTCACTATTTTCTCTTTTTTTTCATAGTCACTTTAGCATTTTTACTATGTTGATTTTTGTTAGTCACTTTAGAAAATTAATATAATTAATTTTAATTCTTTATTTTTATCCTTATAATTAAAGCAAGTTTCCACTAAGCATTTATGTCACTAACTATAAAAGAGGAATATGATATTTTATTCGGCCCATAAATTATGTTGTTTTAGCCTTTTATAAACAGATTAAGAACATACTCCCTCCAGTCCTATATATAAGTCACTTTTAACCAAATCGTCATAACCAATAAATAATAATTAAGACACTAAATTTGTCTAAAAATATAATATTTTTCAATTATATCCTTAACTTAAATATTTTAATAAATGGCTGGTTTTAAAGTGGGGCAAAAAAAAATTGGGGATCACGTGGTCACTTTACTAAAAATGTAAACTATGAGATATTTTTAGAAAGTATGAGATATTTCTAAAAAATCTACTATTTCTAAAAATATCTCATAGTTTCTATTTTTGGTAAAGTGACTGCATGATGTCAAAAAAAAATTTCCCGCCTTAAAATCACCCTTAATAAATGCTTAAAGTCAAACAATCAATTAATCATCACTTTCTCTTTCTAGCTCGTTCCATTATCTATCTTAGGGGCGGGTTTGGGTTAGGTTGGGTGAGTTTTTTACTGTTTTGAAGTCCAACCCAAACAACATGGTTGGGGTTGGGTTTGTTTGATTTTTGTAATTTTTACTCTTTGGCCCAAACCAACCCGAACTTGATTAGGTTGGATTGAGTTGGGTAATTGGGTCTATTTAAAAAAATTATAAAATTTTTAGTGATATAATATTAATTTTACATTTAGTGATTTTATTTGCTAAAGTATAATATAATGATATAATCATGCAGTATAATATAGTCTTAACATAAATAAAGTATTCAATTAGTCATAATACGAGCAATGTCAGCGGCGATGAGGTTAATGTGGCAGTTACTATTAGAGTTCTGAATCTGATTATGCTTGTTTTGGAAAGAAAGTAATTAGTAAGGAGAAGTCGATTAGTCGAGAACTAGATCTAGAGTCTGGACTGAAGTCTAAAGAGAGTAAAAACGACATAGAAAATTAGCCATTTATAAATTTAGTTTGGGTTGGGTTTGGTTCATTGAGTTTTTAAAATGCAAACCCAATACCCAACTCAAATTGATTTGGGTTAACTAAAAAAATACACAAACAAACCCAATCACCCAACCCAATAAAAAAAAAGCAGTTTTGTTTTGTTTGGGTTGCTCGGGTTCGCAGGTTACCCAACCTGTTACCCACTCCTAATCTATCTCACTATTCCATTAATTATATCATTGAAAATTGTACAAAAGGTAAGAGTGGAAATTGACAATTAATATGTTAGTTAGTAACCCACATATAAGACTACAAATTTTTCTAGAACGTGGCATATATATAAAATCGTAGGAACTAATAGTATGTCATATTTTATTATCTCTTGGACTAAAGTACCCTTATTAATATACCTTAAAAATACAAGCTTTGCATGAATTCACGGAGCATTAAATAAAAAATCTAATAATACTACGCGAGAAAAAAAGTGATTAGTTAAATTGACACATATATTTATAATTATTAAGTGGGGTAATTGGAAAGATTTTTTTTTTTAATTTTGAAAAGGTAAAACAATGACTTTTGGAAGAAAAAAAAAGTGACTAAAACAACGGAACTTAAGGAACGAAAAGAGTAAGAAATTATGCAATAAATATTCATTAAAACTAAAACATTACTCCCTTATTTTTATTTATAACTCACTTTTAACTAATTCATATTACATCTTAAGAAAATCAGTTAAAATTAATTAATAATATTGAAGTTAATAAAATTTGTATTGACTTTTTAAAGTTACTTTTTTTTTTGTTTCATCAATCTTTCTCTTCACATTCTCTATCCACTTTAAATATCACAAAGGTATATGAAAAAAAATTAATACTTCACATATTTTAAAAAAGTGACTCATAAAAAAAAATTAAAGGGTAAAATGCATAAAGTATTATTGAGATTTTGCAAAATAACACTTAACACCAAATTTTATAAAAATAAGTATTTCACACCATTTGTTAACAATTGTTAACTTTCTCTCTCTCTTCATTTTTTTGTGTGTGTAAGTTGACGTTGGCTAGCATAACAAAAAGAAAGAAGATCATGCTCGCTACAAAAATGTACCCTATTAAAGTTAGTGGAAGAATCGAGCCAAACTATTCGTGAACCATTTGAATTCAACTTATTAAAGGATATTTTCATAAAGTAAAAAAAAATTGTGAATAAAAAAATAATTATGAGAAATTACACCGACTTCCTATAAATTTTTGGGTTTAGTTCATTTTCGTCCTTCACCTCTTTATTTATTGACCAACTATATCGCAAGCGTGGCTTCTGCCATTTGTTATTAGTGGATGAATGAAGACAATCTCGATTCTATCACTAATTGTATTGAAGATGTATTTTTGAAGATGTGTGACTTTAAGAAAATTTAGTTTTCATTTTAATTTGTTAAAAGAAAATTTAGTTCAAATAGTTCAGATGCATTTTTGCTGGGAACATGATATTTATTATGTTAGTCAATGTCAAGTTACACGTAAAAAAATATAAGAACAAAAAGAAAACAAAACAAATAGAGGGGAAAGAAGATAACATAGTTAACAAATGGTGTGTAGCGTTTATTTTTATAAAATTTAATGTTAAGTGTTATTTTGTAAAACTCCATAGATACTTTGTATATTTTATCCAAAATTAAAATATAACTTATAAACAAGAAGCAGGAGTAAATCTTTCCTTAGTTCTTATGCATTACTTGAACGACTAAAAAAAGGGTAGGAGTATGAATGAAAGAATGATGGTAATTTTGTCATGGTAACGAATTAATCATGCAAAAGTTATTGAAGAAGGGGGGAAAGAGAAAAGTGCTCCATGCTCATGGGGCAAGTTTCACGTACAGCTAGATCCAGTGAGTTGGACATTGGGAAGGATGCTGATTGTGATGATTCTCACTGTCTAAGTGTGTGTTCGATTTAGTGTGTATAGAATTAATTTTGGATAAATGTGATTTTATATAATTAATTTTGTGTAAAATTAATTTTAAATTAAAGTAATTTATGTTTAGGGATTTTTTTTTCAAAAACAAGTTTTAATAAAGATATCGTGTAAATTTTTCAACCAACGTGAAAATAAGTCTCACCTTACTTCAGCAAAAATTAATTTTGATAACCTAAAATCAATTTTAACTTTTTCTTAACGCAAAAACAAACAATTACTTTAACAATCAAAATCAATTTTGACTCTTCAAAATTAATTCTAATTAAACTAACATTTTTCCAAACATACACTAAAAGTAATAGCTAGTCCTATATACTTTTTTTGGTATTTTTAGCTATTTTTTAAGATTATGCACGTAAATTAAAAAATATTAGATATTAAAAATTTTAGAAATATTTATTATATAATATTTTATTATATGTTTATTTATAGATAATAGATTATAAATATTTAATAGAAATATTATTTATTATAAAGATATAAATATAACGTAATATTAATTATTTATTGGTATCTTAAAGTAATTATCAAAAGTAAATAACAAATACTACACAAAATGATGAGAAAAACTTAGAGAATAATTTATTTTTATAAGTCAACATATTTTTTTTCTTATTTCTGTCAAATTTAAATAAGAAAAGTTATATCCTTATATTATCTATATTTCCTCTTAATTTAATTTCCTTCCTCTGAAGTAAACAAGGGTTATTAAAGTGAGTGTGGCTCTCCTCTAATACTTGTACTATATACGCAAATGAGAAATGAGGAGAGATTCTTTGGTTTTGTTATGATCCTTAATTAAAATTGAGATTAATTTTGGATTATGTAATGCGTGAAATTGAATTCGTTTTTAATTATTCCCACTTTTGCACCTCGATAGTGGTGTCTTATTGTAGGAGTATGACTCCTGTCTTGGTTTTTTCTCACTAATCAACAGTCAACACAGATCCATCATGCGTTGACCTCTCGCTTGCATCAACGTTGCTTGCTCCGTAATAATCTCTCATTCTATCTCTAAGCTTAATTAATTAATTAATATAACCATATATATACGTCTTGATGATCCAAAATCTGAATGAAAAATGCTATATAATCATAACTGATTAATGTATGTTCGTTTTACCTTTTTCTAAAATTAATACTTCCTCTGTAATTGAATATAAGATTCTTTATAAAGTTTTTGTTTATCTCATTTTATAGGACTATTTAAACTAATTTTGATGAATCCAAAACATTAATTAAGAGAGAGTTAATTAAGAGAGAGTGAAGTGATAGAAAGAGATTGAAAGGATAAATTTAAAAATTAATACTTTTTGTTAGACAAATTTAATGCATTTAATTAAATTAATTACTTTTTTAATTCCCATAATTTTAGTCTAAAAATCTTACATTTTAGGACGGAATGAGTATATAACAGTTGTATATTTACTTGTTTTAAGTAATATCAAAAGTGTACATTTACTTTATTTACAATAATAATAAACTTTATGATTTATTACTCCTTTAATTTATTACAGATCAGGGTTATCCTCAATTATTATGTTGAGTGCTTTAGAAAATATAGTATAATTATATATCCTATGTTTGAAGCACCATTATTTGGATTTCTTGTTGTTGTAGGTTTTTTTTGGTCGAGTATGAAAATATGAGCATTTGTTAATAATAGGGTCAGATCTTGCTTTAGATAAGAAAGGTTATTGTCTAGAACCCTCTACTTAATAAGGCCTAAAAAAATATTTTTATTTAATATTATTATTAAAAATAATTTATTAATGTAATATTTTTTGATAAGCCAAATAAATATTATTAATAATCAAGAGTACTAGGAGTACTCATATTTACAGAAAATTTAATCAATAGAGAATAAAAGATAATGGATCAAAACACTAAGAAGATAACGGTAAACAAAAATCTCCTTTAGCCATAGCCCATTTTTAAGATTTGTACTGCACCAAATCAAATACATCTGAAACTCATAAAAACTCCTACTTAAATATTCGGGCATTACGTTGCAACCAAATAGACCATATGTTGCCAACCAAATTTAAAACCCCAAAATTTTTCAATTTTTTCGACGAGAACATACCCCTAAACAACAAAAATGCATCTGCCAAAGTCCCTGGAACAACAGCAGTATAGCACATTTATATAATTTTTATCAACACAATAATACTTTATTAAAAAAAATATTAGTTTTGGAATTGATATATGCTCTCTTCTGGCACACGCATCAAACAAAGTTCATAGGATTAAAGAGGTATGTTTTTAACCTTAAAAAAAAGGAATTGATATTGCCACTCCAAAAACTCTATTGTCACTCTTTTTTTAATATTTTAATAATATTTAGTTATTAATACTTTAATTTGATTGGTTAAAAATATAATTTAAATTTAAAAAAATATTTCAAAAAGAGTGACAATAGAATTTTAGGAGTGACAATATCACTTCTTTAAAAAAAATGCTCCAAAGTATCCTTAATCAAGAGTAAAGATTAAATTTTTAAGACAAAAAAATTATTAAAATATGTATAATCTCTCTTAATAAAACATTTTCTTTTCAACTTTTTACATAGTACGTTCACTAATTCTATATATGTGGTATGCTAGAGTCAATATTTCCTCCATTCTACAATATTGGTCATTTTATTCATTTTAATTTATTTTAAATTACCTATCACTTTACAGTTATAATGATAGTATTAATTTTCTTTTTTCATCAACTATACCCTTAAGTAAGAGAAAATTAATATTGAGTATGAAAAAAAATTAATTCGTGATTCAAGAAATTTAATTACGAAAGAAAAATAATAGAGTTAACTATCAATTTGGTCTTTCAAAGAATTTTGCCACCAAATTAATCCTCCAAAGATTACCTTGTCACCAATTTGATCCCAAAAAACTTTGTCACCAAATTAGTACTCCAAAAATTTAAAAGTCTACCAAATTTTCCCAACTATGAAAAACCAATTTTTATCTAGTCATAAATAAAATAATATATAAATAATAGAGAAATCTAGACACTCAAAAAAGAAATTTCATATATTTAGATTTTGTTTGACCCTAATTTTTTTTTAGTATAAAAGTTATTTTTAAGTCAAAGTTATTTTTTTTTAGTATAAAGGTTGTTTGATAATTTTATTATTTTTAATTTATAAATTATTTATAAGTGAAAAGTTTTTTCTTTTATAAAATATTTTATATAATTATTAATGTTTTAGGAGATGTAATAGGAGAAGAAGGAAAGAAGTGTGAAATTTTAGAGAAGGCAAAGAAGTTTCTATATTTGCATATACGATTATTCAAGTACATTCAATAAACCTGATTAAATAAATATGAATAAATATATAATTAAATTATTACTAAATAATTTAATTTTTAAATTCATCTTTTCTTTAAAGTAAAAGATGGACTAAATAGTTTTGAGTTTGTGGTTATAACAAATAGAAAATATATATCATGGGTTTATGCGACTCTAGTGAAGATGTATTATGGAATAATTACTATATAGGTTCAAATTATAATGAAAGTTTACTTAGATTTTTGATTTTTATGAGAGTTTCTTTAGGTTTCTAATTTTGTCTAACGTGTTCGTTTAGGTCCCTGACGTTAATCACTATTTTAACACCGTTAACAGAAATTCAACGTGACACTTAACGTGGACAAAACGTTGGGACTGATTTGAACTTTTAATAATAAACATAGGGAACTTTTTATTAATAAACATAGGGACTGAAACAAAAATGACGCTGTTTTGTTCAACGTGGCACGTTAAGTGCCATATTGGATTTCTTTTAACGGTAGTTAACATCAAGAACCTAACTGAACAACGTTAGAAAAAATCAGGAACCTAAGTAAATTCCCGTAAAAGTCAAGAATTTATGTGAACTTTTTTTATAAAGTTTGAGACCTGTGTAATGCTTTACTCTATTTATAATAGGATTACAGCACAACGAATTATAAAATTGAGTTGATATCATTATGTTTATGCTAAACAAGATAAACACTATATACCACAACAAAATCTTTGATTAATTACTAATTTTTTCTACAAATATTGTTAATAGCTAATCTACTGTTAAATTACTACTAATTAACCGGTAAATAAAAGTTCATAATTGATTTTTAGAGGTATTGGATTTTAATTTTATTATTATACAAAGTGATAGTTATACCAACTTATCCCGAGGTTTGTGCTAATTACATTTATTTCATCCTAGTTTTTGAAAGTTCACTTATAAAAATAAATGTAATGAATTTCAAACCTCAAGGAGGTAAGTATAATGTCTAAAAGAGAATAAATATAATAGAATTTCAAAACTTAGGAGTTTGTATAATTTTAAAAACTAGAAGAATATAAATGTAATAAGTAAAAATTTCAGATCAAATAAAGTTGGTATGATGATCCCTTATACAAATAACTATATATTAGCTAATAGCAATGAATAGCAACAAAGTATATAGCTAATCTTGAAGAAAAAAAATTAAAATAAACTTTAGCTAGATTTTTTTTTTTTGGGTAGAGACTTTAATTAGCTAGAAATTATTTATGGATTGCCCACAAATTTTAAAAACTAGCTATGCAAAAATTCTTGTAGCTAATTAACAACCTAGCATTCAGCTATGAAAAAAAGTTAATTATTCTATCACAACTTCACACACTTATATTACTTATTGAGTGACAGTAGCCTATTTTTTGTTGTTTTTCTTAAGATATTTTGAAAAAAAAAAAGTTGGCTTATTTGGATATTTACACCGAGCGAGCTTTTTGATCCTCAACTGATTTTCTTTTGCGGGTTAAAATGGCTGGACTAAAAAACACTAATTTACTCTGACTTTATTTTTAGAACTCCAAATTCTACAGTTTTATATTAAAATCAGTCATATCATATTAACTTATTTTGCATACTCTTGTCACGTCTACTTTACTATAAATAGGGATTAAAATCAAATATTTTTATCAAATATAGTTACTAAAAGTGAATAAAATAATTACGGATTGAAATCAAAAGTCATGAATTTATAAGAATTAGACATATATATTTAACTCTATAAATTGTTTTTTCCCAATAGAACAAACATTTTAGTACATACATGCTATTGTTTATGGCTAAACTTTTAACCACAGATGAGCACAATTTTATTGCATAAAATAAGAATAAAATACAGAATAGTGATATTGATGTATTTTTAATCTTCTGAATTTAACTATAATTAATATAGTAGTATATAATTGTGCATGTACGTTCTATTTTTAGATGTTGGTAGGGTACGTGAGAGAGATGTGACTGAAAGAACAAAGAACAAAATGGCATGAAAGAGAAGAAAAAGAAAGAGGGAAAAAAGCTGGAGTGACAGAAAAAAAAAAGCCCAAAAGGTATAGAATTAGAATGTGAGAAATGGAAGGCAGAAAATCCCAAACCCAGTAAGGAAAAAAGTTGTAGGACCCACATTGACTGCTTCAAATACAAAAACCCTTTCTTTTTCGACCCAATTTAAGTTACTAATTTTTTGTTATTTCCAAATTATTACTCACATTATTTTTCTCTAGTTATTTTCGCCGACACACACACACACTAACAGACTCAACACTACTCTTGTGCTACTTTTGCTTTAATTTCTTCCCTTTCACCTTCCCATTCTCTCTCTTCATTACTCTCAAGCTTCGAATCTCTATCTGTCCCTTTCTTTAATGGCCTTCCCTTGTACAATCAGTCGCGATCTGAAATCCAACTACTACGCTTCCATTTTCCTCTTCTTCTTCTTCTCTGTTTTCTCCTGTGCGTCCATGCTACTCTTGCATGTGCCCCTCCGCACCTGAACCTCGCTTCTGAGCTCTGTGATGACCACAATGGCTCATGCCCGTTTTGCTCTTTCTCTCTTTCTAGCTGAGCTTGTCACATTCTATTTGATCTTCGCTGTTCCTCCTCTTGCCTTGGCCAACACTGACCCTTCTGATGGTATTCCCTTTTCCCCTGTTTCCATTTTTTTGTTTGATCATTGATCATTGATCACTCTGCTCTTGATTGATTTGGTCGGTGATGTATTTCGTAATGAAATGGAAAGTTTTCGGCTTTGAGAAAAAGTTTGGGTTTTGCATTGTGGGTGGTTGCTTTAACCTGAGTTGAGCATTCACTTGTTGAAAGTTTGATTTTGCTGCTTGCTCGTAAGCTCTGTTTGGTTGCTGGGAAAATGTAGTTGATAAAGTAGTTAAAAAAGCCTTGACTTTTTTTGCTTTAAATTGTCAAAAGAAGCGATTTTTAGGTTGAACTGATTTGAGAGCATTGACTTTAGGGGCTTCCATTTTGTTTTGTAAACCAAACTCTGGCTGCAGAGGAGTAGGATCCTATACTGCAATAAATGAAGTAATGTGTGGATGCATTTTGATAACAAACATGGTCTTTTTCTTTCTTTCTTTTTTTTTCCTCATTGGAAATAAGGATAAGCTGAACGCAGGTTGAAAAGATGAGGTGCCCTTTTTCGTTTATCTCTTAATGAATTTGTTACTGCAAGCCTTTATTGACTACTGGTAATTCTTTTTGTTCTTCGTGTTACAGTTCAAGCTCTTGAGGTCATGTACAATGCATTGAATAGTCCAAATGTGCTAACTGGCTGGAAAATTGGTGGTGGTGATCCGTGCGGAGAGTCGTGGAAAGGGATAACATGTGAGGGTTCAGCGGTTGTTTCAATGTATGAGATTCAGATGATACTTCACCGTTGTAATTTTATGATTATTATCTTTCAAAAGGTGACTTCATGATTGAGAAAGTTAACTAATCTCCATTTTTTGCTATTGGTTAGTGAACTCTCAGGTTTAGGACTCAATGGAACTCTGGGATACCTGCTTTCAGACCTTATGTCACTAAGAAAGCTGTAAGATAATTCTATTTCGCAATTTTGCAGTACTCATAATCAATACCATTTCAATGTTCTTGTGGTTGATTTTGTTGTTAATTTATTTATAGTGATTTAAGTGACAACCAGATCCATGACACAGTCCCCTATCAGCTGCCACCGAATCTTACAAGCCTGTAATGTTCACCTACAATTGTCTACTCTTTTAATTTGTTGATCAGTTTCACTTTACTGCTTTATCTGAAATGTTTCATTACTCTTCATTTGTAACAATCAGGAATCTTGCAAGAAATAACCTAACTGGAAATCTTCCTTATTCCATTTCTGCCATGGTTTCCCTCAATTATCTGTAAGTTGCTTTTGAATGTATTCTAATTTATTTCAAAATATTCGATTTGGTCATGCATATTGAAGCACTCTTACACTGTATCCTCCTATGGTTTTTAGGAATGTAAGCAATAACGCGCTCTCCATGTCAATTGGTGACATTTTTGCCAGTCTTTCTGATCTTGGTACCCTGTAAGATATCTTCTATTGTGTCTTATTTCTTTTTTCCCCTGATTTATTTCATTTTCTTAGTATTCCGACTAAGAAAAGAATGCTTGCTGTATTGATTTGTGGCCATGGTCGATCAACTTCTGTACTTCACTGTTTTTTTTCTATCAACAAACAAAAACTTCCCCTGGATGTATCTTGGAAACTTTTTCATTTTAGGATTGAGCTAATTTTTTTAGTTCAATTTTTTATTAGTTTTGGCTTGGACTCACAGCATGTTGATAATTAAATCAATACATTAACTATATGGTGATTATGAATCTTGGATTTCACCCAATACTTAATACATGGACCACTTAAACAGTAATATTAATGGGCTTTTTTGTAACTGATTATGGTGAAATGTGTGTTTTTTTCCTGGAACCTTCTTTCCTTGTATCAGGATCCAAAGTCATTTACCATAATGTTCAAGCTCCAATTCAAATCTATTTCATAGTGAGGAGAGGGAGTTTCTTACCGAAACTGTATAATTCTTTAGACTTCAAAGGCATTAGCTGTTTGTGATAATTATTACTGGATAACTATTCTAAGTTGTAAGATTGATTCTGTTTGATGAATGTTTGCCATAATTTTCAATAATGCAGGGATCTATCATTCAATAACTTTTCTGGGGATCTTCCACCTTCAGTTGCTTCATTGTCCAATCTTTCTTCTCTGTATGTTGCATGATATTTTAATTTATGAACTAGTAGTAATTTGCAGTGAATGTGAATTTAATGCTTATCGAAACGTTTTTACAGTTTCTTGCAGAGGAACCAGTTAACAGGCCCTCTTAACGTTCTAGTCGGGTTGCCTTTGGATACTTTGTAAGTTCTTATCCCCTTTTAGCCTCAAGTTGTCTGCATGTCAGTTTCTTATCTTGCTTTATAATTTTGTAGAAATGTGGCAAACAATAATTTCAGTGGATGGATACCTCATGAGCTTAGTTCAATCCATAATTTCATGTAAGTATTTATGTATACTTGATAGAAATGCCTATTTGTTTTCTAATGCATAACTTCAGCAATGTGGTTAATCCCTTTTTTTTTCAAATGAAAAATTAGATATGATGGAAATTCTTTCGACAATAGTCCTCCTTCGCCACCATCTACTTCACCATCACCCAGTGGATCTCATAGTAGTCATCATCATTCTGGATCTGGTTCACATAATAAAAAACAGGATTCTGATAATGAAAGTTCTGACGGAAACAAGGGTTTGGCAGCTGGGGCTGTTGTAGGAATTGTTATAGGTTCGGTATTGGTGGCTGTTACCATGCTAATTGCCCTTGTTTTCTGTTTCCGAAAGCAAAAAGGGAAGAAAAAGGATGGAAGAGCTTTTAGTGGGAGCCTTCCTCCTGGAATCACTAATGGTGAATTACATTTCTGTTTTATTTTATTTCCAGATATATTTTATGACGAAATAATTTTGTTTCTCTGTCAAACCTTGTGCAATATAGAATATGCATTAATGTGGTACAATCTTTGGTGAATGTCAATGTTTTGGGGGATTAAAAAATAGAAACTATAAAATAGTGTTGTTTAGAAGGTCATTTTGAGGGAGCTAGATATTTGAAGCTTCATATTTTGTGTAAATCCCATGAAAAGAGCCTTTGCATCTTGCCACTTTTAACAATGTATGTCTTCTTTTAAAGAAGTTTTAGTGTCATTTGCTTTTCCTTTTAACCGCTAAGTTAACCTGTATGATCCTTTTGAAGCTATTGTTCTGTAAAATGCTCTGTCCTTTCAGAATTTCTACATTTTTTGAGCTTAAAAATGGCAAATATGCAGCCTGATCAGTTTACCTTTTCTATTGGATTTTTTATTCGCAGTAACTCCTCAGATGCAAGAGCAGAGGGTAAAAAGTGCTGCTGTTATCACAGATCTCAAGCCTCATCATGCAGAAAATGTTACGGTTGAGAGGGTACCTGTAAAAAGTGGATCTGTAAAGCAGATGAAGTCTCCAATAACTTCCACAGCGTACACAGTTGCTTCTCTCCAAAGTGCAACTAATAGCTTTAGTCAAGAATATATCGTTGGTGAAGGTTCTCTTGGCCGAGTTTATAGAGCCGATTTCCCAAATGGGAAGGTAACCTTTTAATGTTTAATTTGTTATATACCTTTCTACTGTTGTTTTTAAAATTTATACTCATTATGAATGTATGTATGTAAAATATCTACTAAAGGATCAGCTGTATCTTTATTGGTTGAACTATTCCCCTAAAAATGAACTGTGCTGGAGCCAATGTATAGTAATGCAATTTCAGTACGCATGACTGTTGAAATATATGCACCCCACATCAGCTTTATGCGTAGCTTGGTTTGGCACCAAAGTTATCTGATTCGTGATGAAATTTATTCCAAGGTTCAACCACATTTTCCATAACTAAGTGCTAGATGAATGTATAATTGGTGTTTTTGATATTTTTCTTAATCAGTGATTTTGGTTTTGCTGTATGCGCCCCCCCCCCCCCTTTTTTTTTTCTCTTATCTTCTTTCTAACCTTTCATCTGGTTTGAATTTCTTAATTTATTTGCTTCCTGCGTATGTACCATATATTTTGTACAGTCACAAGTGAAAGAAATCATTTGGCTTTGTAGTGCTCATTTATTTACTAAGGTTAATAGTTTGACATTGACACTTAACACAACATTTGTATGATCCCATCCCACTACTCTCCGTCTATCTCTTAACTTTCCTTTTTGTATTATGGTAATTTCTTATTGTAAATCTGAACTGGAGAAAATGATATTTTTATTTCCTACAAAATTTATGTACATTGTAATATTCTAATGGTCCAAGTTTTGCTCTTGTTTAGACCATGGCCATTAAGAAGATCGACAATTCAGCACTATCATTACAGGAGGAGGACAATTTTCTTGAAGCTGTTTCCAATATGTCACGCTTACGGCACCCTAACATTGTGACGCTTGCTGGATACTGTGCAGAGCATGGCCAACGGCTTCTAGTTTACGAGTACATAGGAAATGGAAATCTCCATGACATGCTCCATTTTGTTGAAGATAGCAGTAAGGCTTTGTCTTGGAATGCCCGTGTACGCATAGCACTTGGCACAGCCAGAGCCTTAGAGTATGTTTCATGCAGAGTTTAGTTTTATCCTTAAGGGTTAGTTAGATATCACATTCAGGCTAATTCATTAACTCATGCTTTGTCTATCAGGTACTTGCATGAAGTGTGCTTGCCTTCTGTTGTACATAGAAATTTCAAGTCGGCGAATATATTACTTGATGAGGAGCTCAATCCTCACCTGTCTGACTGTGGTCTAGCTGCTCTAACACCAAACACTGAGCGGCAGGTTGGTGAAAGATGCTTCTCTTTCCTTCGTGCACAACTGAACATGGAATTTGTCTCTCTTCTTTGTACACTATCAATATAAACAATCATTAACTTCGAGTTTAACAGGTATCAACTCAGATGGTTGGTTCATTTGGTTATAGCGCTCCTGAGTTTGCATTATCAGGGGTATACACAGTAAAAAGTGATGTTTACAGCTTTGGAGTGGTTATGCTGGAACTATTGACCGGTCGGAAGCCACTTGACAGGTGAGCCTATCATATGCTTTGGAAAGTAATCTTCTTGTTCATTATTTTAATATTTTTCCTTGATTATATCTTCCTTTTTGGTATGACTTCTTACATTCATTTGTAATTTTTGAAACTTTAGTTCGAGGGTTAGATCAGAGCAGTCGCTTGTTAGGTGGGCTACGCCTCAGCTCCATGATATAGATGCCTTGGCAAAGATGGTTGATCCTACTTTGAACGGCATGTATCCTGCGAAGTCATTGTCTCGCTTTGCTGATATCATTGCCCTCTGTGTTCAGGTAAAACTTTTATAATTATAGAACATCAAAACAACATATGGTTACATTCATTAACTTATTTCTTGGAACTTCTTCCATGTGACCATTCCTTTGGTTTTTATGCTAATGCACCTTGTCATGTTGCATAAGTTAACCTGATTCCAAATATTCAAAATTTAATCTTTCTAGTAATTTGCATTTTTTGAGCAATACATTGCATGTAAACTTATTTGGTGTTGCGTTGATTTTTCTGTGCAGCCGGAACCTGAATTTCGACCTCCCATGTCTGAGGTGGTGCAAGCATTGGTACGGTTAGTGCAAAGAGCAAGTGTAGTTAAAAGGCGTCCCAGCGAGGAATCTGGTTTTGGTCACAAGACCCCAGAACATGAGGCCATAGACATGTCATTTTAAATGCTTGGGCCTTTACTCTTTTTGCAATTTTGTGTAAAGTGGTGCAGTTGTCTGGTCATAAGAATTACTATAAAACACATCAAAGGAGAAGTTTTGGGAAAATGTATCCGACAGATTCATGATATTTGTAATTACGCATGTTGGATTTTTTTAAATTTTTTTACACCATTAATACTTTGAAGAATACTCTGAAGAATAAGCTGTATATTTAACTTTGCCATGATGTAATATAATGTAATTTATGCCATTATGGTCTTGATGATAAAAAAAATGTATGAAGCAACTTTATAAAAATATGATCGTAGGCTTTGTTGGCAAGCACTGATGAAATTCCAACAACCGACATATAAAGAGAGGGATGGATGCTATTTGGAATATTATGACAGTGCATGCATATGAATGGGCCTACTGCACCCTAGTTCACTTCCACAGCTCATTATTCTCAATAAGAGAGACAGCGTTTGGCGTTTTCCATTCATTGTTATTACTAAATTGTTTTATTCTGTATGACCCTTCAATTATTTTCAACTTCAAAGTTTGTGTTATCTAGGTCACCGCAATCAGCCTAACATAGTGGTTGGCAATACCGTAATAGTGCGAGATTTATTTATTTATTTATTTTTGATAAATTTTCAGAGAAATTTTGAATACAGTAACACATTTTTTTACAGCCAGGATATAGTTATAAGTTTGTGAAGATTACGATGACATTATTTGTTGCACTATTTGATATGCTATATTAGTTGTTATGCCATCACTTAGCATTCAAAGTAACAAATTACTGGACTAAACAAAATTTTCACGAGGACCAAATTTAGACATCTTGCATATGAGAAATTGAAAACGATCTTTTGAGTGACCAAATTCATATGTTAGCCATTTTTTAACGAGAAAAAAGGAGACAGTGGTGACAAACTGTTCCCCCTTATTCCCTCTCAAAATTACTAATAATTGATTTCCCATTCTTAAGGCTAAGGGTAAGAAAATGATAAATCATTTGAAAAAGGATAACGACAAACTCTTTTATCAGCAAAAAAAAAAAAAAGTAACTGCACATCAAAATATTCTTTCAACACTAAATTATTTGTTGAAATTCATGAAGATCTAAATGAAATAGATTCCGCTATATTTACTAAACAAAAGTTATGTAGATTGAAATCATAGAGATAAATACTCACTCTGGTTCTAAAAAAAAAAAAACTAATTCATATTTACTGTCAAGAACTTGTAACTCAAATGGCATAAAGAGAAGTTCTTGGAACTTGAGGGGAGGGGTTCAATCCCCGGTGTGAAAATTAGTAAATTTAGGATTAGTGTAGTGTGAGGGTGTATGTTTGGCCGATAAAAAAAAATTCATACTTACTAAGAAAATTAATTAACATCATTTAAATTTTTTATTTCATAAAAAATAGTTTATTGTTTTTTTAAAGTACCCTATATCATCATTCAAACCACTAAAATTAAATGAATCATTAGATAAAAAGAATCAATGTATGAATTATTTAAGAATTTTAACATAATTAACTTCTACTTATATAATATATTTGATACCAAAAGAAATGGATCCTAAATTGTATATATTTGAAACCGGAGGGAAGTACGTAGCATATCTTCTATAAATAATACGTTCTAAATCTTTACTTTGGTATCAGCGTTACCAAAACGTAGATGTCACTACTTGATACTGTATAGGAGAAATATAGAAATGCTAGCAATACAGTCTTTTTGGCACATCTTTTGGGATTGTTTGAAATTAATATGTAAACTGCAAAATGGAGTACCAATTTCTAATGGATGGGTCACTCTTCCTATTTAGCAGATAATTTCATAAATTCCAAAAGAACATGATCAGAGGAGCCAAACTAAAGTCTAGGTAAAAGAACTGAAAAATGAGATTCAAGTGTTCAACCATGGGAAACCATGATACAACAAAACAATTAAACATCAAAATTCGACCACCTCAGCTTCTAAATTCCAACTTCGACATGGTAAAAATGAAATACTTGCCTAGCTTATGTGATTTTAACAGAAACCATGTCCCAAAGAAATTCATCCTCATTGGACCTCTTTATGTTGTTACAGAAATCAGGACACCGAATACTAATCCTATAATGAGTAAATGATCACAAAAACAAGTTACAGGCTCAACGATTTATTGGAGTGTGCATGCGGTCAACAATTCTGGTCACAGCATCTCGGGACATCACCAATGTGTCATGCAGCAAAATGCTATAGACATTCAAGCCCTACAAAAACATGTAAAAAATATTACATACAAATAAAAAAAATTCTATGTTGGCTGGTTTATGCACATGAAAATGCCACATAGGCTTTAAAAGGCACAAGGAGAAACTCGGAACTTAACAACAAGAAGCATCATATGGCTGCCAAGTTACTATCTGACAACAAAAATGAACTGCAATTATTTTTCATATTTAATTGCCGGTTATAAATGCATGTTTGAAAAAGGAAAATAGGAAAGAAACACGTTTAAAAGTAAAACTTGTAAACACTATGAAATGTAGAAATGATAAATGCAGGTAAATTAAGACAAGAGACCAGCATGTCATAGAACAAAAGGCTATTATATACCTACTGCAGAGTTTGATGAAAAGGTGAACAAAAGGAAACAAAAAGTCGTAACCAGCCTCTGACCTAGAAGGGTTTGGGATGGTAGATATATGCTGTCTTACCCTTGCAACAAAAGAGATTGTTTCCAAGATTTGAACCCTATAACCTCTAAGTCACAAGGCAGAACATGGTCTTCATTGGCGTAGAAAGAGTTTGTATCATTTGACCATAGTATAGCATGAACTTAATGGCCAAATCCAAAAAGCCATTGCTTCAAGTGTATATTTTTGTGGATGATCAATATATAGTTTTTGATAAGAGCATGTTTGGATTTGATTATTTCCAAACATATGTTGGATAGTTGTATTTTGCACTTAAAAAAGCTTAAAAAAGATTTTGATTATTTTTTAAACAAAGTAAAAAGTTTTTTGCCCTTCAGCTAAAATTTGGACATCATTTCAAAAAGCTTCAAAATCGCTTTTTACAACTTAAAATTATCTTAAAAATCGCTTCTGACAGCAAATATATCCAAACAAAAATTGATTATGTCTCATACAATCGATTTTTTTCAAACCTTATTTTCACAATTAATCACAGCTAATCCAAACACACCCTAAGTCAAACTAAAGATCAAATTCTTAAAAAAAATATTTGCAAAAAGAAAAATCTATGGACCCTTTTTTTTTTACAAATGGACACTTTTGATGTAGCCAAATAGTGTCAAACTGTCAATTGATTATAGATCCATGCACTTGACCACAACAAGTACAAGACTTGGTGTGTGTAAACTTATGCATTGCGTGACCTTTCAAATGGAGTTCGGATGAAGGCTGTTACTGTTGGAAATGTTTTTGACTATTGGGAGCATAAAATAAATATACAGTGTATAGTTATAACTAACATTTTCAAGACGATCCAAAAAAATATATCATTTTCAACTCAACTACGACAGAAGCAACATGGATAAAACAGAAACTTACAATTGAGGGAAGTACGTTAACATAATGTAGATTTTGTGTAGCCAATGTTAACTTTTCATCTATAGGGCCGCCATCAACGAGTAGAAGTTTCTTGGTGTTCTCCATTTGATTGTAATAATTCACAATGTTGCGGGTTTTATGTGTTGGAACCTCAAGATCTTCAAACACAAGAAGCTGTATAAAAGCAATTCTCCAGAGATAAGTGTAAATTACCACAGACAAACACTTACATGACATATAATGCAAGAATAAACCACAACAAAAAAGACTACAACAATACAAACATGATAGTCATGGGTAGGAAGAAATTAAAGGAATATTTGTGTACAAAAGAGCGACAAGAATAAGCAACTACACATACCCTATCAGAATCACGATAAAGACATTTTGGTAATGCAAAGTATAGAATTAATATATAAGGATGCTATATTAAGTATTGCATGATTATCACGTCGCCTTTTAATGACTTAGATTCTAGAGCAGAGGTTGGATTTTTGGAAGGGGAGAGCATTCAGGACTGGGCTTAAAAGATCAGTTAACCTAGTATATATTAATATGATTCCTAGGACTTTGCAATCAGATGTCATATGGTCTACTGTAGAACTTAATTCTTCTGTTCCTACTTCAGTTCTCCATACAAACCAACCACAATTCTGTGATAATGTTGCAGTCAATTTTTGCCTTTATACATGAATGAAGTGTTAACGTAAGAAGAACAGCCTCCATTGGTTGTTTTATAAATATATGAAAGACAGTATCATTAAACAATATAATTATATAGCCCAAAGATGGGTACGAACAATAAGATTGTCAATCAGGAAGAATGAGAACATTCATATGAAATACTGAACGCAAACCTACTAAAAAAAGGCAGGTTTAAATATAATTTTAATCACTATACCTGACACGGTTTCTTTTTTAATTTGGTCTCTACACAGATTTTTTTTTTCAATTTAAACCTTACATAAAAAATTGTTTTCAAAACAGTCCCCTGCTGTTACTTTCCATCCCCAAATCCGTTACTAATGTCCTATGTGGCAAACGGAGACATCATTTTTTTGTCAAGAATGGAGGTGTGTGTGACTCTTACTTCATTTGGAACCCTCACCCACCACTCCTCTCTTCATTCCCCTTTCCCTGTGCCCCATATGATACGTGATCTCCCTTTCCCTCCCTCTCTTCAAGATCTGCAAATAAATGGGAACTGAGACATACCACACTGTCATCAATCTTTCAGGAGATTAAGGATTGATGGTGAGACTTCCGATTTCCCACATGAGGAGGATGGCGGTGTATGGTGCTCACGCATTGGCGGCCGACACGTCACAACAGATCGCAGTGGAGAGGGTTCCCGCGAGTTATATTATTTGATTGTGATGAAGCTAAAATTGAAGTTGAAAGAGGTACAAGAAGTAAAGGGGGATGAAGTTGCTAGAAATGAAGGGGTTGAAGTTGATGGAAGTGAAGGGGGTGAAGGTCTTAGTTTTTGCTGCTTCTCAATCTATGTCTTTGATCTCAATGGTTGTAGCTTCATTGAGTTAGGGAAAACCTAATTGATCCTAAATATTAATAAAAACAAGCTGAAATGTTCAATAGGAACATCATTATTAGTTCTAACAGGGTTCACAAGAAGCTAATAGGGACTGATTTAGAGATTTTTTATGTAAGGACCAAATTGAAACTTTTTTTCACACAGGGACCAAATTAAAAAAAGGTGTCCGATATAAGGACCAAAATTGTACTTAAACCAAAAAAGCATGTTACTGAACTTTCTTTTAATATTGATATGAGTAGTAATTAACATTAATATATTAGTTACAATAACAATATCAATAACAAAGAAGCCCCTACAAGAAATCAGCATACTGCGTATCATGCCAATTTGATCGCTAAACAATATAACTTTTTGGGAGAGAAAACTTGCCTTTCCTTCGGCTGCACGAGCTGATAAAGCAATCTTCAACCCCAAACGCCGAACTTTCTTGTTGAGTTTGAAAGCATGGCTCCTGGGCTTAGGGCCATGCTTAGTGGCACCACCCCTAAACTGTTATCATTCATTAAATTTATTAATTACAACTGTAGAAATATTTTTTGGCAGGGGTGGGGGGAGGTAGGAACAGAAAAAAGCTAACAAAGAAGGAACAAGATAAACTAGCAATCAATCATACCTGAGGCGCACGCAACGAACCGTGTCTTGCCCTACCAGTGCCCTTTTGTGCGTAAGCCTTTCTCCCAGTCCCACTGACCTCACTTATAGTTTTTGTAGAGTGAGTTCCCTGTTGGCCAAATCAATTCACAATGACAGGATATTCTTGTGGAAACTTTTCACAGCTAATAATTTGGATCACACTTTCAGATATATCCAACACCATTGATGTTGATAGATACCCTCCCAATACTAGAGTCTCTGTGAAGATAAAGAAAAAGGGAGAGGTTTGATGGCTCATGTGAGTGGGAGAGGTCAGATAGAAGAAGAGAATATGTTCCGGGGATTTTCTTGTAACTGCCTTCACATGTGGCAGCATGGGAGAGAGGAGTGAGGAATGTACAAATTATGGTACAAACAATGTCAAAAGCGCAGACAGAAGAGATGCAAGGCTGGTAGAATTGTGTGGAGAGAGGACTTGGGTGGGGTTGGTCATTCCTAAGGCTGGGACTCTATCTTGGAGTCTCTTTTTCTGTAGTTTTTCATTCCTGTTCTTATTTTCATAGAATTCCAGATTTCTCTTCTAGTGTCAGGAGCATATCTATCACTTCTCAATCAGCAAAACTAAGTTCATATCGTATGTCAAGTGAAATAAGACAAAATTTATTGAGACACTTGAACCAATAAAAAACAATGCGTCAATGGAAATATTTCCTCCTTAAACATCAGAGTAGACAGCCGTACTTATCGTCCCAAAGCCTAATGCTTGTCCCCTATACCAACCCCCTGCTCAAATCCCTCCCCACAATCAATTGTCAATGCGTTTCTGAGTATTTCCAGCATTCAGCAACAAAACACATTCCATAAATTGCTAAGCCAATAAATAAATTTAAAAAAAAAAAAAAACACCAGTCAAGTATAATTAAGAAATATAGCATTTCCTCTGAATTACATATGTCAAATGAGAAACAAGCTTAACATTCCAAAACATTATGCTGTCACTACCTGTTGTCGCTTGGCAAGCTGCCACCTAACAACACGATGAATAATATCCTTTCGAATAGGCAAATCAAAAACATCTCCAGGTAAAACCATAAAGCCCTTGTCTTCATTATGGAAGTTGGTAACTGGAATTAAAAGATCCTGACAGAGCCCTACATCATAATGAACTACATTAACAACACTCTAGATCTTATTGAGACAGCAATCAATTCATCTGATGATCGAGACTAGACAAGTTTCCATGATAGTTAGTGGATGGTAAAATACAGAAAACATGACCAAAAGTGCACTCAAAACTTCGAATTATAATGGCAGACTTAAATCTCTGTGTTGCTCTAATTCTTGAAAAGGGCATAGGCATGGCTCTACAAGCAGTTAAGAACTAGAGCAAGCACTTGCTATCCTAAAAAGGAAGCTAAAAAGAAAAATATCCAATACACGACTTCAGTGGAGGACATCGATGTTAAACTCTTGCCAGAAATCGTTTAATTTAGAGCAGAAGCAAATAAATAATAAAAAAAAGCATGCATAAAATATATAAATCTTAAGCACAGGACCAATTTCAGAAAAAAGCTAGAGAGCATGTCAAAGGCTAGTTACACAATGCATACATTGTATCTTATTTCCAGGAAAAAAACATGTTCTTAGAAAAAGCTAGAGCGCATGTCAAAGACTAGTTACAAAAATGCATGCATTGTATCTTATTTCCAGTAAAGACGTGTTCTTAGAAAAACCATATATTAATTTCTGATACATTATATACATAGATGATAGAAATGCATTCAACCAGATGCAGATGATCTTTGGATAAAATTACGCATCTTCAGCATTTTCATCCTAAGACAACCAAAATGTACAATTAAAAAAAAACATAAAAATTGAAGATTAACAAGGAAAATATTCAGCCTAGAATATACAAAATGGAGAATAAAACTTAAGATCAATAATCTAAATCACATTGGAATTTACACATAATAATTAAATAATCTTCCATTTGATCAAAAAACACGGCGGTGGCAAAATGAAGCGCCATCATTTCATATACAAAATGCTTCAAATTATCCTGCATACCTATAGTACGCTCAGATGCTGCCAAAGGCTTTTGGGACAATAAATCAGATGGAAATGCACCTTCATCAGGAGTTAAAACCGAAGTACAGAACTGTTGGATCATTGACCTGGCCTGCATTTAAGTACACAATAACACATTAATATACAATAATACAGTAATCAGTAAACAAAGGGTATAGAAGAGAGCTTCATTGATCAAACATTTCTCCTGAAAGAACTTGCAGATATAGAGCAAAAATTAAATAAAATGACCACGTACCAAGAGATGGCCAGAATGTTGTGCAGAAAACAGTCCTTCCCATGGTAAACTGCTGCATATATCTGTAAATGAATAACATTTCACAAAAGCTATCCAATTGAGAGAAAGGAGCTTATTTAAGGTCAACAAAATACATAAATTCCGTACCACGTGATCTACATAAAGAAGCGAACCCAGCATTAGGTAAATCAAAGCAACATCGTCCAAGTGATTGCAAGGACCCAGAAGAACGTAGCAGCCTCTTGCCAATTAAGGCCGCCATCAAGGTTGGTAAAATCGCGAGTTGACTCGCAAGCAGCCTCGCCTCGCCGCGCCGACGCCTAGGATCGCCGTAGAATCGCCGACCGTTTCGAGTTTGCTGGATGCTCGTGTTGGTCGGGCTTTGTTTCTTCTTCCTTGAAGCTTTCAGGTTTCCTGCTACAATGTTCTAGGGCCGCCTTTGTTTTTTTTAAATAAAAAACGGTTTTTTGGACTGGTTGAACCATTTTTATTTTTGCAAATGGCTTTAACCTTTCTTTGTGTCGTCGAATTTTACTGAGTGGGCTTTCCTAATTGGGCTCTCGGTTACCTATTATTTGCGCCACACCGAGTTGACCAAAATCAAAGTAGGTGTGGCGCCACTTTCCTCAAATTTTTGTATTTAAAAGTATTAAAAAGATTTCGATCATTTTATATTCTTTTTTTTTGTCAAGTTTCTTATGTCATGAGAAAGATGGAGACAATAAAAAATTCTAATAAATGATGATAGATGATAGTGAATCCTATTATTATTTTTGTGTTTCATCTCTCTCTTGTGACGTTAGAAAATATGTTAGATACACTCAAAACCAATTCAATCTACACGCAAACACTCATTGTTATTCATCCATTTATTACACTTTACCTAAAATATTGTCTCCTAAATATAACTATATAAGATTAAGGATAAGTGCCAATAAAAAAAAGATTAAGGATAAGTTGGATAGAGATTGTCGACTTCAGCTTTAGCACACTATTTCGTGAAGGGAACTTTAATGCGGATTAATCCAGTATGACTCTAAGAATGATTTGCCTCGCCCTATGTTGCAACCAGTGTTTAGGAAATCGGACTCGACTGGCCGGTTGAACTGGTCGAATCGAAAACCGGTGGCATGATGGTCCCATTGTAACGGAGAATCGGCCTGAGAAAGAATCAGACATTGGACTGAAAAACCGATCAAAACCGATGAAAAAAACTATTACCACTCAATCGCTATAAATTCTTTGCTATATGTGCAAAAATTATATATATATAATAAATTAATTAATTTTTTTAAAAAATTAACAAAACATTGAACCGGTGGCTCCACCAATTCAATAAGTGGTCTAATTTTCAAAACATTGGTGGCAAGAGCTCCTTTTGGAGGATATTATTCGCATATATCATGCACATTAAAGTTTAATTTGTTCAATATTTCTATTTTCTTTCCTTCGTAAAAAAAATGTATATATAGAAAAACACAATAGTGCTTATAACATTTTCGAGCGCTCCTATAAATGAGTGTTTGTATGTGAAATGAGATGGAATTAGAAAAAACTATAAGGTTTAATTGTATTTTTAATTTATCAATGCATTTGATTCAAATATAGTTTTTGACTATTAAATTAGTAATAATTTTATTCTCTTAAATTTATAAAATAAACAATTTTAATCCTTCCATCAATTCTTTTAAATTAGCAACAATTTTTATTTGGGTTAACGACAGAATTTATTTGAATCAATGATAGTTTTCTTTTAAATTAGCGATAAAAAGACTAAAGTCACTCATTTTGTAAACTTAAAGGACCAAAATTGAGCATTTAAAAGTAACCAAATTTGTATAAAATGTAAAGTTAAAAGACGAAAAGTACAATTAAACCAAAAAATAAAGAATAAAGTGAAAAAAAAAACCAAATGAAATAATTATTTTATTTATTTATTTTTTTGAAATCCATTTTATTCTATAATTGAGATAACCTTTATTCCACAAATTAAGTATTCTAAAATGGTGAGAAAGTTAAAAAAAAATTAAAAAATAGCGTGAGATTTTAAATGAATTGAAACAAAATTCATTATATCACATTTTATTAATATATTACATTTCAATTAAATTAATCCAAACAACACAACGCATTACACTAATAGCAGTGTGACTTACTAAATAGATAATAAAAAAAAATAGTGAAGTTACAACAAAATTTATGCTATAAAGGATTTATAAAAAGTATAATAGTAATAGCAAAAAAAAAAGAGAATATAAGTGATTCTGAAAAAATGACACGAGAATGCAACATTAACAGCAACACAAATATATAATATAAATAATATATAATGTAAGAATAAAGCATACTTTGTGTCAATGTGAACGTTTAATCATTATTGGAAATAATTTAGAGTCTTATAAAAGTAGGATTGTAATAAGAATAATAAGGGACGTTACGAAGAAATATTTAATACGGGTTATTAAATTATTTACTTTTACTTTGCGTTCAGTAGATGATCAAACACAAGGAGGAGCATCTAAAAAGTAGGTAGCAGCGAACACTTGCGTACTATTGTATAGCATTCTATGATTATTAATTCAGAATGCTTAGATTAATCCCTACAGGCACATTAAGTAATACTTATCATAGTCATAGTCATATAATTAGGGTATTTAGTAATTAATTAAGTGACAACACGAGGTCATGAGTGATGATTGCGTTGCAACGTGCGTGTGAGGAACACAATTTGAGTTTAGAGCATGGGGTTGGAGAGATCCATGGGAAAGGGATTGCCAAGAACATTATTATCCATGTAATAATGTGGATGATTTGGATCCATCACCACAAATTGCATGTCCTCTGAAGGCTTCCAGTGCCTTTTCCTTTGATTGATGAACCAGTTGTTTATTTGCTTCTGATCTAGACCTGTTGACTCTGCAAGTGCCAGCTTCTGTGATTCCTGCAATAATAATTCAATACAAGTGATCGAGGGATCAAAGTGCAATTATAAAGCCAAAATGAAAGTAATTAGAGAATTGGAAATTGCATGCATACAGAAGGGTAAGGCCATTTGTAATGTCTGGTCCACCAATCAAGCAATTGTTGCCTTGCTTCTTTAGGGAGCTTTCCTTTTTTCCTCTTCTTCATGAATTCCTGCTTCAAACTCCCCAAATATCCACTGTACTTGCGCAATAGCTGACCCTTCAATTCCCTGTCCTCTGCCTGCGGATCTATCATGTTCTGCACTTCAACATCCTCTTCTGATGATCCATTCCTATCACCAACCTCGTTACAACCTGTATTTGTATGCCATCATCACATTAATATAATCAACACTCCAGTTTTCTTTTCTCCATCAACAAATTTTGCAACTACCAAAACAAATCAATAAGGAAATTTCAAGCCATGCATATATCCCTACTACATTACTGTTTTAGGACAAATTTTGATAGTAACAGGCCAGGGTGAACAGATTAGTTAAAAGGATAACTACATGTAGAAACTTGCAATCATTTGGAAATAATTGATTCACCACATTGAAAGCTAGGACTAAATTGGTGCATAGGATAAAGAGCCAGAAGGCCAATGCTTGTAGAAAACTTATTCGCAAGGTTCCATGCATCTTAAAGCAGATGGTATATGGATACCCTTTTTTCCTTCAGAACAGACAAAGTTAGAAAAACAAAAAAGTACTCCACGTGATTATATTAATATATTTATACTTCACTAAAATAACATATCAATGGCTACTTTATCAATACAGACCCTAGCCCAGCCTAGTGGACCTTCTTTCTATGCACAAATTAAAACCTATTGTAATAAAGGTGCAAGATTATTATTATTTATAAAAATTCACATTAATCTTACTGTAGTCAAAATGTTTTCAAAGAGACCTAAACCATAATAGAAACTTGCAGTCTCATAATGATTTAGTTCCAATAAGTACTTATGTTCTCTGTACCAAAAAAAGGTACTTGTGCTTAATAGATAAATAATAGAAAAGGGAATACTAGTTACCCTCTATCCTGAACAATATGTTGAATTAAGAAATACTATAAGTTTGGATATATAGCATAGCACATTATGTGATAGATACAAGATTTCTATATAGTTGAAAAACGAGTTCATGAACATAGTGGAAAACAGGAAAATAAAGACCAGCATCATTAAAATGGTTTCTTCCCCCAAATAGAACCGTGTGTAAACTTTTTACATAACCAAGTGGATAGCCATAACTTCTTTCGGTCCATCCTTAGTTGGAAGTTTGAGAATCTAGTCATGTTTATATCCAGAGCATCATGCGATAAGCCTCATCTTATTTCCATCATAGTTATTAGCACTATACAGCAGTAAAGTTTGACCTATATTTATGGTTGTCACATCCAATTGTGGAAGTCATTCAACAATTATATTGCATTGTTTATCCATTTCCATCTAAAGACATGCAAAGAAATTAGCATCACAACTCAATCTAACAAGCAAGCAAGACAGAGGGCATCAGTACCTACAGACACAAACACGTGCCAAAAAAAATGCCAATACCGTGAGTTGCACTAGTTTGAAATCTAGCAAATTACATAGATATTGTTAAAATTCCACTTTTAAATAAGAAGGATAGGGGCAAAGATGATCAAATTGCTAACCAATCACCACAAAGACCAGACATCCCAATAGATTAAGTTGTGCTAGGTAGTGATTAGTGACTCTTGATATCTAACACAACACGATTGTCATCTCTATGCATTATGAATTGAGTGAAGTCTAAATAATTTCACAAGTTCAATCATGGATTCCAGATCCTCTCCCGAACATTGCGTCTAGACAATAGAAATATTTGCTGATTGATCATTACACAATAACCGAGAAGGAGAGAGAATGTGATGAATCGGTGTGTGTTTCATTTTCAGTTGATTAAAAGTGAAAGTACTTTGATTGAAAGTTAGAAATTGTTCCTTCTGTCAAACGTGATTGAGATTTATATCCAAACAAATTATAACCGTTAATACTTAATGAGAAGAATACAAGTCACTTTTGGCAAATTGCAAGATGTTATTGCACATCCAGCACATAGATGCAAGATATTTTTTAAATTTGTAGGTAGCATGATAGAAAGAGCTTTGTTACTTACTGTGATCCTACCAAATAGAATCAAATTAATCCCAATGGTGATTCATCAATGCCCTTATATAGACTACGATCCTAGTCCCAGAACAACAACAACAAGAAGCCCAAAGGCAAAGGGCTTCAGCTCTTTTCAGCCATTTCTAAATATTGATTTAGAAATAGTAAGAAAGTGAAGCATGTAGCCAACTCGATCCCCATCCCTGGGCAAGAGTGCAGAAGAAACCCTAAACCCTAATAGATTAGGAAAAATAAAATACTACTATACTACCATTCAGAAATAAAAGTAATCCAAATACTAATAAAATATTGTATAAGTTGAGAAAAATATATATTAATTAAGAAATTGAAGCGAGCAGTTTACAATGTGTAACAAACGAAACCTACTTCCTGGAGACACAGACATGCATGGGAAGTAGTATGAATCCTCAACTAATCAAATCAAAATTCAAATACCAAGCAAGAAGTCTAGATTAAGCACATGATTGGGAATTTTTCTAAAACAAATCATAAATTAATTAATTATTTCTCAAAAAGTAACCCGTAGAGCTGCAACGGTGATTAAGTAATTATTTCTTTTAAAAAAAAAAGAGTTAAATAAGAAAGAATTAAATATAGTCTGAAATAATCTGAGTTTATGCTTTGAAGATAAGGAAAAGAGAGAGAGAGAGAGAGTGATGACCAAGGTGGTGGTTAGAAGGAGAGAGAGTAAGATTTTTGAACTGGCAGTCGATCCTTTGGAGGAAGAGCATGGCTTCCTTCAAGGGTTTAGAGAGTTCTTGCTCGTACTTTGTCAACATCTCACAGTATGCTTCCATGAACTGATCCAACGCTGGATCTTCTCCTATGCTACTCCCTCCCCCACCTCCCATCGCCGCCGCTGCTGCACACGCCTCTTCCAACCTCGCCACCACTTCCGCCGGTGCTCCTACCTGCTTAATATACCCAAAAAAAACAAGAAGAGGACACAATTATACTCACAACTAACAATTGTCTTTATCATTATTTTCATTTAAAAGTAGAAGAGGGGTTTGACTTGTTATCTTTCCCTCACTCTCTCTTTCTTATATTAGTAATTATCAATATATATGGTACTCCAAGTCCACAGATCCGAACTTGCTAGCTACTACTTTATATATGCAGAAATTATTAATTAATTAATTAATTATGGTTCATTTTGAGTTTGTGATATGATGACGGTACCTTTTGGCAATTGACGTAAGCAGCCAAGAGGCGGTGATAGTGAGGATGAGCCATGATCTTAGCCTTGACAGCAGAGGAAGGAGAAGAAGAAGAGGAGGAGCCTCCTCCATTATTGTTGTCCATGAAATAATACCCTAATCCTGTTCCTGTACTAGTGTTGTTGTTGTTGTTGTGGGGAATAGGGGAAGGAAAAGGAAAGAGAGAGGTTGTGTTTGTGTTTGTGTTTGTGTTAGCATTAGTAGTAATAATAGGATTAGGATTAGTAGGATGAGTGACTAAAGGCATCATCATCATCATGGTCATGGGACATAATAGCCCACCACCACCACCACCACCATCACTACTACTGTTGTTCTCTACTACCCCTCCAAAAGCACCACACATCAAAGTGCCATCTCCATGAGAATTACAACAACTACTCTTATTACTTCTTCCCTCCATCTCCTACCTTACCTTCCTCATTCACTAGTACTAGCTAGTATTTATTATTATTTCACTTTCACTTCTTTCCTTATTACTACTACTGTTATCCTTTTTGCCTGGCTACTCTCTTTTTCTCTCTCTCTCTCTCTCTCTCTCTGTGATTAATTATTACTCTGAGAAGTGAGAAGTGAGAAGCGAACAAGTTAAAAGATGTATGTTAATGTTAAATGTTAAGGTGGTGTGAGTGTTTCAGGGTTAGGGGGTCTCCCGGGTTTTATGGTAAAAAGCAACAGGCTTTTTACAGAAAGAAGAAGAGAAGAAATATCCAGCCTGCCTGTCTGTGGCGGTAGTCAGTCAGTTACACTACATGGAACAAGTGGTAGTGCTACAGATTTTAATTTGTTCCCTTCTCCGCTTCTGCTAAGCCCACCCTGCACTTCATTTCATTTCATTTGCCCCCAAATAAATAAAAAAGTCTATTATTAAAATTAATTTACTTAATCAAATTAAAAAATAAATATTATTTTTATTTTCAAAGATGCTACTAACTCTTTAATTAATATTAATATTAATATATTCGATCCTATCCTTACAAAGCGGTGCTCAGTTTTTGATCGGAGCATTGAAAATAATGAGTATCTCTCTCTCTGTGATTCCTGTGGTTACACGGAGAGAGGCAGAGGAGGAGGAGGAGAGTGCACGCGGGGTAGAGAGAGAGAGAGTAAGTATTTGCGATGTAGTTGTGAAGAAGGAAAGGAAAGGAAGGGAAGAGTGTGGTGTTTTTTCCTTCCCGATGAAAACTCTCACTCTCTCTTTTCCTGCTTCCTGCACTGCACTGCCACTGATACTCTGTTGCATAATTTTACAAGCGCAGTAGAGAGAGAAAGAGAACGATCAAATCGAGGAGGAGGATGCCTTGGAGTAGAGTTAGGCAAATGGGGCACGCCATCATCAACCTTATTTTCTACTCTTTCCATGCCAACACCAATTCCATCCATTATTACATACTTCTCTTCACACCTTCATCAAATCAAAATAATATAATATACATTTACAATTTTACATTTATTAAATCAAATAAAGTACTATTTACAAAAGATTACAATTTATTTAACAGTAATTTTTAAAAAAAAATTAATTAGATAACCACTGTAAATAAAATATTAGGTCTTAACGTGATCAACGTTCGAACTCTTGTGAGTATACTTAAAAGTTGAAGATCAAAATCACATAATTAAAAATGTTAAAAAATTAAAATCATCTAATTAAAAGTTAAAAGACCCAAATTACACAATTGATCAAATTAAAAAAAAATTACAGTTAAGCCATATAATTAATGTGTTACCCTTTTATCGTCTTAATTTTTTCAGCGTTTTATTATATCCTCTGTGCTTTTGTAGTTGTTGATTACTAACTCTAGTATAAGTTTGTGTTTGTTTGGATGAGCACATGTTAAATTTCTACAAGGTTTTCTCTTGTGATAGCTATTTTTAATTTAAAATTAATATTTTTTTATTAAACATCTTACACGTTTAAATTCTATTACATTTATCTCTTATACACATCACATTTATTTTGAAGTTTAAAATTCATTATATTTACTCTTTCTCAAAAGGTATATCTAATTTCAAAAACTAAACAAAAATAAGTGTAATTAATACAAAAATTATCAAATATTAGTATAATTATTTTTTTTTCTCAAGATAACTATTTATCAGAAATCATGATCAATTTCCTTTTTAAAAATAAAGTTGGCAGGAAACACTTGTCGAGTAGTAATAATAGTAATAATATGTCGCTCTATTTTTATCAAAAAAAAAAAAAGTTAAACATTCACACGCATACTTAAGAGACAAAATAAACTACTATAAGGATGTATCATGAGAATTGAACAAATTACTAGATCTAAAGAAAGTATGTATAACTATAAAAACATGTCGTGTTGCTATGGTACTACTCTTTCTGTTTATTTTTTTTTTCCTAACCTTTAATTTTATTTTATTTTTAAATAATTACAATTTTAGAATTTCAAAATACTTTTTTAATTCAATTCTTAATTAATAAATGTACATCTTAATTCCTTTATTACCAAAAAATACACATCTTAATTATTTTTTGTCACGTTGTTTTTTATCAAATTATATTTTTTTATCTCTTTTTTCATTATACTATATAATTAAATAAAATAATTTGTCCTGTAAAGTCATCAGTACAGCTGGCAAAGACGTGTGTGAGTGTGTGGTACAAAGTTCAAATCTTAGTGTCATTAAATTTCCTTATAAAACAAAAAATAAAATAATTTATTTGTTTAAAATTTTAACGTAAGTGTAATAAGCGTAAAACTCAATAAAGGTTAGTGTAATTATCCCAAATATCAAGTACAAGAGTTAGTTGTAATAATTGAGAAATTGGGAATGCTTTATTTGCGGTGAAGTGATGAACCTAAGTTATTCTAAGCAAGCACACATGATTAGGGGTGGCCATGGGACAGGGTAAGGGCGGGAATCCGGAGTATTCTCCAGCTCCTCAATTTTCTCTCCATTCTCATCCCTGCTTTTTACGATAGGGATATTTTTCTCTTCATCTCCATTCCTTGCCTCCCCAAGGGACCGCGGAGATCCCTGCGGATATTAAAAAATATAAAAATTCATAAAAAGTACAAAAAAAATCTGAAACACAAATAGTAAAAGAATGAACCAATATAAAAGTTAGAACAAGCAACGCAAAAGTATGAATGATGCAATAACAAGAATGAGCACGACGAGCAAAAACGGCATGCAAGAATGAACGAGCGATGAACACAACAATTGAACTAAGAACCAAGGTGATAATAGATTAAAGTTAATCATACTATTATTTTTTTAATATACAAATGACTACATTAATCCTTTTAATTTTATGTACATTTATTATATTAAACAAAAATATTCATATAATTTTATATACATACTTAAGGTTTTCACTTTACTTTCCATAGAAAAATAAAAATAGTTAAAATTTATAAAATTAAAAAACTTAAAAATCCCTTTAATTTTAAATATACATATTTATTTAACAATGATATTTTAGTAACTTTAATGAAAAGTGGGGATTCGGGGACCCCGAGGCGCGGGGAATGGAGTGTGATCCATGTCCCCGTCTCCATAGAAAAAAAATTCCCCGTATTCGAGACCCTATTCAAGGCAGTCCCTGCGTGCGTCCGAGGATAAATTGTCAAGCTTACACATGATACACTTTTGTTTGAAAAAAGAGATAATTATTATTATTCATTGTAGTTTGAATAGATATATTTTACATTTATAAAAGTTTTTGATTATTTTCTTAATAAATTTTTTTCTTTTAGTTAAAACTTAAACATTATTTTAAAAAGCTTCAAAATCGATTTCCACCGCTTAAAATTATCTTAAAAATCGCTTCTACACCAAATATATCCAAACAAAAATCAATTATATCTCAGACAATTAATTTTTTCCTAACTTATTTTCACAATTAATTACAATTAATCCAAAAACACTCATAATCCAAATGGAATTAATCAATTACTCCTATTATTTACAATAATTATTTACAATAAAATTTGAGTGTACAACATTAAATTTGTACAACTTATACAATTTTTTTTACTAAAAATCTCTTTTTTTAATAAAAATGAATAATAAGTTTACGTTTATTACACTTATCCCTCTAGTTTTTAAAATTATACTTACTCTTATAAAGTAATAAGTGTAATAAATTTAAAATCTCAAAAAGTAAATGTAATAAGTATAAATTTTAAGAAAAATTGGTGTAATTATCTATAATAAAAATAAAAAATTATACAAAATATAAGTGTTTAGGATTATACCTCTATTAGGGTAGTATTATTTATTAGGAACTGAGAAAAAGTGCGTCTGTTGCTACACTACTGACTACACTATGCATTTAATTTTAAAAAGCTGGAAAAGTATGTGGGACAGTCCGAATGTAGGATAGGAGTATCTTATATTCGTTTCTCTCGCACATAGTATGTATGACTATTTTTCTTTTTTCTTTTTCTTTTTTTCCATCTATTATTCATCCATAATAAACGACCTCGATAGAGAATTAGAGATAGAGTCTCATCACTTCCCGTAAAATAAACAATTCAAAAATTATGAGTATAATTATTTTCCTACAACTGTTAATTATTCTTTATATTTATTTTATTATTTTTCTTTTTTTATATATCATTAACATTAATAATTACTGTAACATAAAATACCGCAGTGAAAGCACTCTCCTTCAGGCTACGTACACATTGTCTCTTCCCATTGTCCCCGCACCCCTCCCGGTTTATATGCTCTCTTTTCTTTACCTTTTTTTTTTTACACTTGTAGTAATCGTAATTCTGCAATCATATCACTGTAGATTATTTTCAAAACATAATACCGGCCCGTTTAATTTAAATTTTAATAAAATAAATAATAAGAATCACATAAATTAAAATAAAAATTAATAGCTTAAAATATTAATATACAAAATCAAAATAATTTAATTAAAATATAAAAATAAATAATTTTAACTTTAGTCTGAAATAATATTTCTAAAAAAATTTAAAACAAACATGCCTTACTAGTGAGTATTTTAACTTCAAATCCTTGTCAAGTTAATTTATGCTCCTTTCTTTTTATTATTATAATATGTCATGTACTAATAAAAATACTTAAATATAATTATTTTTATTTGTTCTACAAAATATTATATTATATATCAAATTTGTCCTTTATTACATAATAATTGTTAGTCAATTATATTTAAAAGGTAAAAAATCAATATCTTTAATAAGAATAAATAAAAAGACAAGAAATAAATATTTTTTCAGAACTATAACACTTCTTATAAAAAGAAACACTAAAACCATTTAAAAAAGGTCTACTAAAAAAAACAGTCAAACAGAGGAAGTAAAATAGTATTTTCAATTTAAAATTAATAATTTTTATATGTTCATATTAATTTTAAAATTTAAAATTTATCATTTTTTCCTCTTTCTTTGTCTTTTTTGGGATAAAAATACAATAATAAGATGTCACTTATGCATTATCACATGATTAAATTTATACTGTGCATGGTTTTTCAACAATATTTAACTATCATTAATTTAAAAGGTATTAATGACATTCCAGCTAAACGTATATTATTCAGTTTTTCTTTCACGGGTTAATTGGTACTAATTCTCTTTTTCCATTATATTTAATTTATGATTTTTGTTTCAGTTACTAATTATTTCTCTCTATTATTTTTCTCAATTTGATTGGTCTGCTATTCTTCCAATGGAGATTCATTCCCTTTTTAAATTTGCAATTTTCTTTTTATTTTATGTTTTATTGTCGTCTTTAAGACAATTTAATTTTCTGATATTATCTTTTTGAGTTTCTTTTTTTTTTTTTATATCTCTTTTATTATTTTAAATTCATAATTTTAAAATTAACTCGAGTAAGTTTTAATTTAATGTGTTATCTTTTCTCACGTGCTTAATTATCACTAACTAACATGTATTTTTAAAACTTAATTATATTATTTATTATTCAATTTCTCAATCTCAATCAGAGTTATCATACACTATCAAAGTCTATTTTTTTATATGTTGATATCATATTTTATTTTACGTTCAATTTATATTTTTTATTTTCTGATATATATATATATATTCAATTTTTTTTCTTTTTAATACTTAAATTTTACTAATTTTTTGCTTTCACTTTATTTTTTGTTGGATGAAAAGATAAGTATAATTAGTTGAGTGATGTAGAACCACAAAAATAAGATTATAAAATAGATCATTTTCCATAATTTGTTTAACTATCATTATTTTTAAAAAAATATATACATAATTCCTTTAGAAGGGACTATTATATTCATATTTAAGAAATTTAACAAAAAACATATGAAATATTTTTATAATTGAAAACTATTCACTTTAGGTAAAAAATTATAATTGAAAAGTTGTATACTTATTTCACATTGAAATTTATCAAATTTACTTAACTATTTTTTTTTTTTATGAAATATAACCTTTGTAGGGAGCATTCACACAAGAGAGAAAAACTTAACCAGAAATATAAGTTTATATTATTATATTAGGTAAAAAATAATTAATGAAAATTTTTATGTCTATATAAATGACACTGAAAATTTCTCAACTCTATTAAGCTATTATTATTTTTTTTGAAAAAAAATCACTTTTAAAAGGACTATTAACACTTTAGAGAAGCATTTAAATTCAAACATATAAATTGTATATATAGACAAGTTTTTACATTTTTTTCATATTAGACAAGTTTTTACATTTAGTTATATGAATACGAATAATATGAATATGAAAAAGGTAATAGGAAATTACTCATATGAAAGCATTTTAAATTTTGTAGGAATTAAATATAAAATTTAAAGGTGTAAATTGATAATTTTTTAAAAAGAAAATATAGAAGAGACAAAAAAGCTAATCAGGTAATAGTTGGGCCTTGACACATATGAATATGATACAAGCCTCCTTGACGATCAATCCAATCAGTGGGTCCTAAATCTCCTGACATATTTCATCATCAATAATTCTCTCATTTACTTATAACACACTGTTCATCTAATTAACACATATTCCTACACTTCAATATAGGGGAAAATAAAAAAAATAAAATGTAATAAGTGATTGGTAGAAGAAGGAGACTATAGGTGAGTTTGATCGAATATATTTTGAGGGGTTAAAGTAATTAAGTGATATAATCGTCAAATATTTAAAGTTATATTTATATAATATATGCGTATATATTGAGATAAAGTTAAGATATATATATATATATATATATATATATAAAGCCTCAATATTAAGATAATTACATAGATTTGCTCACTTAAACATATAAAATTAATACCTCAATATTTAGAAAATAATTTATAAAAATTATATATATAAAATTTATTACACATTTTTTTTTCTCCAAAGAACCTCCGATCCGCCACTAATAGGAGAGATATGTGTAGATAAATAAGGTATAGGTAGGATAAAAACAAAATAAATGAAGAGTTATAATATTGTATAAAGAAAGATAAGGTTATTGTCCATTAAAATATTTATTATCACTCTTTTAAAATTATTTTTAATCAATTAAATTAAAGTATTAGTAAATAAATGTTATTAAAATATTTTAAAAAATGGTATCAGATCATTTGAAGTGAGTCAAGTGAAAATAACTTTACTCTAAAATGAATTATCAATCGTTTAGTGTGTGCTTAAAAAGTGTTGGAACCCAAATAACTTTACTTAGTACATGATTAGTGAGTTAAAGCTCACAATCAAGTTAATAATAAGACAAATAACAAGATAAATAATGTATTCATAAAATAAAATAAAAAAGACAAATAACGTTATTCACACTAACTTCTTTTAAAATTGGGGTTAACACACAATAAATTTAGTTTGAAGGTTTGTTTTTTGTTAAATAGTTTGAAGGTTTATTTTAAAAATTATGTACATTTTCTTAAAACTATATAATTATTTTTATACATTTATATTTTTTTGTTTTAAAATATCTTGAGTTTCTTCTCTCTTGATGTCTTTAATTATATACACAATACACTTGAAAATTAAAATTACATAACAGAAAAACTTGAGGAAGATATCTATAATTTCTTTTTGAAAAATAATTAAATGTATTTGATCGCAAGAGACAACCATGTGCCTAAATTAGAGTTAGGGGCGCACGCTAAAACAATCAAATTAGAATATGTTTGGTTTGAACTTAAGTAGAATAAAAAATTAAAATTATATAAATCAAGACAAAAATTAATAATTGAGATTTTATTGATGTATATAAATTGAGACGATTTAATAAAATATATATTTTTAACTTTAGTCAAAAATAATTTTAAATAAAACTAAATACTAAACAAGCATACCCTTAATTGTTCATGAGAGATGAGAGTTTTTAACTTTTTTGAATTTATTTGTTATTATATAGGAATATATCTTTCACATACAAGTCTAGACAGACAGAAAAGGAGAAACACGGAGAAGAGGTATATTGATCAAAATCCATGGATTGGCACATGGGACGTTTTTCCTACGTTTGCTATTCAATTTAATAAAAAAAATAAGAAGAACAAATATATAGATAATAATACAATTTTTTTATTTAGTTGAGAAAAATTAAAAGAAAAAAATCTTACACTCCAAAAAAACAAGTATGTTTTTTTATTTTTCTCTTCTTATAATTTTTGTCAACCTTATTTCTCTTTGCCCAACCGATTATGAGCCTATTTTTTATTACAGAATAATATAAAAATATTTTTATTGTTAATAATTTTAAATTTTAATGCAGATTTGATAAAAAAAAATTAGAAAGTATTTTATTTATAATAAAAGTTTAACCAAATAGAACTCATAATATTAGGGATATTGGTTGGTTAAAGGAATCATATTTATCGAATATGATCCTTTTCATTCCTGAAAGAAGCAGAGTTTGTTTCCTAACTTCATGACCCATATCATGTTATGTATTTATCCAAAATTTCATATTGACTGGAGCAGAGAAATAAAAAATTAAATATTCATATATAAATATAGAAGATTATTTTGTGTATGTGGAGCAACACCTGTTTATTGGGAATAATAGAAACTTGAATTGGATAGTTGTGTCATGGGAGGGTTTTGAATTTTTTTCATTCAAAATTATAAATTGAGTCAAAAATATTTCGTACAAAATTTGTCAAGTTGTGAGAGTTTGAAATTTTTTTATAAAAAAATTGTAAGTTGAGTGATAAATTTTGTGGAGTGATTGTGGACGTAGGTAGGTTTTGAGGGGTTGGATCAGTTAAATTTATGCCTGAACGTGTTTGTACATATTTATTATAGTTGCTGTTTACTTCACTTTTAAAAATTAGTTCATAGGATGAGAAATGTCATATTCTTATAAACTTAACAATAGTTATATCATTAATTAATGTGAGACTTTTAACATACCCCCTTCATGCTTAGAACTACACAACTAGAGCGGTAGACAAATACAAGTGAACAAATAAGTGACCCAACAATATAGACTAACAAACACCCAATAACATACGTAACAACAAACAAATATGTGGGCTAACAAACGGATCTAAGATAGGCTCTGATACCACCTTATAATGTGAGTTTGAGCCTAATTCACTCCAAAAAAACTAGCTCATAAGATGAGGATTGTCGCACTCTTATAAACTCAACAATTGAACTTCTAACATAATATTTTATTTTATCATTTTATATTAAAAATTAAAAAATAGAATAAAATCTTGTTCATTTCGTAATATAAAAAAAAATTGTTTATTTGAAATTTGGATTCTCTCCCATACTAGAGAGGTCCAGCATAATTCCGTTCATAAATCTCATATTTCACATATCTAAAATATACAAAAAAATAACTACATATATATAATGTATAATAGAATTTGATCTTCACAATTACTGGATAATCCAATTACAGAAAGATTCATATTCGTTTATTTGAAGAAGAAAAAGAATAAGAGAATTGACATTGTACTAGTTAGGGTTAGGGTTGGGGTAGGAGTATATGATGGGTGACTAGAGATTAGAGAACATGTGTGGATAGTACGCGAATCCGTCATAAGAGCGTAATAAGCAAATAAATAAATAAAAATAAATAAAGTTGAGAGACGTCACTGCTGCGATGTGTGATGTTGGGAGAGAGAGAGAGCATAGGCATATAGCCTAGACAGCCTCCCTACTTCATTAGCTTTCCTTTTTATTTTAACTCTTTTCTCCATTTTCTTACTTTAAGTCACGTCCATAGACAGTTCCATGATTGACATAAATTAATAATAAGGTTTTTTAATTAATGTATAAAAATTAATTAGCTAGAATACTTGAAGGATAATACGAACAACCAAGTAAGAAAATATGATACACCATTTATTTCTCCAAAACTAAAAACTATTTAAAATTTATTTTATGTATATGTATTTAGCCGCGCTTTTTTTCTAACAAAGAAAACAAAAAAATAAAAAAAATAAAAACACAAACAAAAAAAAGAAGTCAAGAACATGCGGAGAACGTACTCTCGATCTTATCAATTAGAAAAGCAAGAGTAATTATAGAAGAACATTTCTTAAGAATAAATATGTCTTTTAAAAGGTTAATTGCATATTTAGTCAAGATATTTGTGCACCGATTGACTTATTGAAGTCAATAAGAGACTAAAATATTCTATGGTCTATAAAGCAAAGTTCGAATGTCAATGATGATAACAACATAAGCATGAAAATGTATATCCATAGCATTCAAAACCAAACTTATAGCTAATAAATAATCAGACTCAAAAAGCACTGACCGATGGACGATGGTCACAATCCAAGTTAATGTGTATCCCTTTATATTATTTAAAAATTAACCGCTACTTTAGTCTATAAATATAAATTTAGGGATTTTTTTTTTTGGGTAATTTTAGGAATTGAAATGGTTAGTTGTTATAATTGAAGGACTAAATTAGTTAATAGTTATTAATTTTATGGACTATTTTTTTTTGTAACTTCAGATGCTAAATTAATGAACGGGGACTCAATTTATATTTCACTCTTAATATATATAATCATATCACATATATTTGATCTTTTATGCTTGTTTGGATAGCAAGAAAAAAAAAGTGACGAAAGAAAGAAGAGAAAAATAATTGTGAAAATAAAGAAAAAATGTGATTATAATTTGATATAATAGAAAATAAGAAAAAAAGGAAAAAATTATTTTATCTTGTAAAGAATATATAATAGAACAATTAGAAGACATAAATTGTTATATTTTATATCATAAAAACGAAATTTAATATTTATAAGTTATCTTTTATACATTTAAGAAATTTCGCATGAATTATATCACTATATGAAAGACAGAATAAATTAAAGAAGGGAAAACTAAATTAAAAATACTATATGCAAAAATCGGATTTAACTCATCATATAAAGTGAGAGAACATATAAAATAAAAAAGTGAAGATATATCAATTATTGATTTGAATTACAATATGTCATTATTTTTATTATTTATTTATAAATTCAAAAATTTAGTTTTGTTTACCTCATTCAATACATCGAATGAAGTCGTGATCGGTCAAGTCATTGATTGAGCCGAGTTTAATAAGTATATATAGTTATAATGGTGTAAATATTTTATATGAATAAAAAAATTTATTGCTTCAAAAATTAAAAACACATTTAATGCATATTTTTTAAACTATGATTTAAAACATTAAATGAGATGTAGTTATTACACTTTAACTAATGCATTTAAGATACTACTACTTATTAGCATGACTCTCGTTAATAATAAGACTTCAACAATTATATATTATTAAAAGTATATATTATTCATATAAAAATATTTTGGAATTTATATATTAATCTAATAAAAAATACTTTCAAGGCTTTAATAAATTTAGCTAGGAAGTTTTTTTAGTTACATTTCATAGTTAATTAGTAAGTTTAACAATAAATAAAAAATTAGCTATGAAATTTTATTCGATAAATAGTTAGTATTTATTTAGATATAAATTAGTTAGGATAATTTGTAACCGCAATTTCATAGTTAATCAGTAGACAATAGCTATTTAAATATAAATTAACTATAAAAACTCTCATAACTAATTAGTAGCCAATTTAATAGTTAATAAGTAGCTATTAAAATTAACTACAAAATTATATTCAGTAGCTAATTAGTAACTGTTTAGATATAAATTAACTATAACTATATTTCGTAGTTAATTAATAACTAATTCAATAACGAATCCGTGACTATTAAATTAGCTAGCTAAAATTTATAGCTAATAATAAATTTCCCTGTATTTCCTGTTAGTTCTCTCGCTTTATAGATGAAAACCCAATTTATTCTAGGCAAATAATATTTAGTACCCTAAGGACACTATTTAAGAATCCAAATGTAGTAGAAAAATATTAAAATATGTAGTTTTTTATATTCCCGAGCGACGAAATAATGTGCTCTTATGATTATTTTTCTATTTTTAGTAACTTTATCTAGTGCCCTTAGGGGAACACTGGATATCAAGACCCTTTATTCTATAACAAATGATATCTAGTGTCCTAAGGGTACTATTTAAGAACCTAAATGTTCTAAAAAGATATTAGAATGTGTAGTTTTTTATATTCCCGAAAGACAGAATAATGTGTTGTTGTAATTATTTTTCTACTTTTAATAATTTTAACTAGTGCCCTTAGGACACCAAATATCAAGACCCTTATTCAACATATGCCTCGCTACCTAACTAACATGCAATATAATCAACGGTTTATTGACCGCGTCGAAAGAAGCATTTAATTTTGTGGCGGTTTAAAATGAACAAAAATATTGCGGCCAATAACTTATTTTGTTATAGTAATTTTCATTAAGAAAAATAGAGGATCCATACTAAATGAGAATGGGTATTATTAGCGCCTCAACGAGTCCCCTCAAGTACTTGCTAAGCCTCACACTTTGTTATGAACTATTCTGTTTTATATATAAACCATAAAAAAAAACAAAAACAAAAACAAATTAAGTCTAAGTTACACACCGTTATTTGCATACATACGGATATGCCTGTATCTTTGACAAATTTTATTTGAGAGCACAGTTCTTTAGCCATAGGTTTACTTTGTTTTTTTTCTATAGTAAAGTGTAAAACGAAATTATATATACACAACTTAAAAAAAAATCATCTTTTTTCTTCTAAATCTTTTACATCTCAATTATCATTTCTTTTTCTTTTTCTTTTATTATTATCCTTGTTAGTGTTACAATTTAATTTCCTCACATGTTTTCTTTTTGACGTGTGAGATAATGATTATTCACGATAAATTACTCTGGTTTTCACCTAAAAGAAAACATCTAGTAAACTTTTCTTTTTAGGCAAATCAATCAATGATTATTGCATAGGACATACTTAAGAACAGCCAAATTAAAAGATGGCTACTATTAACACACAAGAGGCTTTAAGGAGACAGAAAGCTCTTATGGGTGGTGTCAACTCCACGCAGTCATTCAAGCAATAGTTAAAAATTATTTGATATGATATGATCAACATCAAAAGCATCATAAGTAGTTTGATAACATTAGATATTTGATTGATATTACTATCCCAAAGTTATCACTAGTATTAACTTTTTATGCTATTAGTAGTAGGTATCTTTGGCATTTTCACTTTGTTGATTAATAGTGGTTAATTAAGGAGTAAACATTTCTAAATCAAGGTTTCGTTTTCTAAGTTGCGAAAAAACTTTTGGGATGGAGCTGAGGGAAAAAAGAACCAATAACAAAACGAAATGCGTCCGGTTTAAGGGTTTTACTTTGCTCATTACACGCGTTTTTTGATTCACCGCACTCAATTATTTTTTTTTTATTTTTATCCTTCGTTTGGGAATTAATTCTCATTTTTTTTACTTAAAACGAAGCTCATGCGCACCACATCAATGTATAGGGATTAATCCCCGTATTTCAACTTAAATTTTGTTCGCTCAGGGATTAATTCTCGTATTTTTACTTAAATTTTGTTCGCTCAGAGATTAATCCCCGTATTTGTAACTTAAATTGAATATTGTATCTTCATACAATGATATACGAGTGAGTTTCTGAAAAACAGAGATTAATCTCCATTTGGGTCGAATCTAGACAATTAAACATAACTTTACCAAATTTCCAACCCCATACACCGAAATTCAAAATTTCCACACACCAAACCCACTATATCACACTAAACCCAAAGCCACAAGCCTTGTTTTCTTTCAATACTTTAGTTGGTATCATTTGAGTGGAGTTGAAGTTCTCAATTGTTAGTAAGTTATGTTACTCTTGTTGGGTTTTTTTTTCATTCTCTCATTTGCCATGCATGCTATCTAGAAGTGATGATTTGTAGAAAAAAGATATTAATATCTATTTACAGATATTAATATATATTTTCGTACAAGTATTAATTTATGTTTCCATACAGATATTAGGTTTTGTTTCTTTACAAATATTAATATATGTTTTTTTGAATGTATCAAATTTTTTAAATTGAATGGTTGACAATGTATGTTATGGGAATGTTATTGTAGGTTTTATTCATGGATATGGATAATATGATCCCGTCTGATTATTGGGCCGAGTAATTAAGTAGAAAATGATGATAATCAAATGGTCATTGACAATGATTTTTTGATGGATGAGCTACTGACGTCAGACTAAATGGTAGATTGTCGTGAAATATTTACTACTGAACAAGTAATTGTTATTAAAGATTTTCTTATTAACTACTATAACTCGGTGGTCATGTGTTTGACGTTATGTATATTCTATTTTGTAGATTTTTTTGACTAGAGACGATATGATTGAGTGGGCCAGAGAAATAGGAAAAAATGTTGGATTTGTGGTTGTCATTTATAGGTCAGACATGGGTGCCGCCGGAGTAAATCGAAAGACATCTGTCACCTTAGGGTGTGAAAGGAGCGGGACATACAAGTTGAAATACGGGGATTAATCCTTGAGGGAACAAAATTTAAGTTGAAATATGAGGATTAATCCCCGAGCGAAAAAAAAAGGGATTAATTCCAGTACGTTGGTGTGGTGCAATGGGCTTCATTTTAAGTCAAAAAATGAGGATTAATCTCCAAGCGAAGGGTAAAAATAAAAAATAATAACTAAGTATAGTGAACAGAGAAATGTGTGTGGTGGGCAAAGTAGCTCCCCCGTTTAAGCATGTTGGGCTGTTATTCCAAACAAGTGTGGGCCTATTCCTTTTTCTTACTTTTGCTACTTATTCTCCAAATTAAAATGGTTCTAGGCTTCTAGCCCACTCAATGCATGCTTTTTGGTTTTGGATGCAGCAAAGAGAAAGATTTACTTGTTTCTCATATATTTTTTTAAACACTTTTCTGTTTTTACTTTAAAAAAACACTTTTCTGTTTTTAAAATTAAGAAATCTAAGGTAATTTTATCAAATTAATATTTTTTAAAAAAGTTAATATCAAATTAGGTCCTAAAAAATATTTACTAATCTGGGTCTTTTTATTATTCATCAGTCATTTTTTCTTAAACAAAAAATTACGAGACTGTCACATGGTAGTACCCATTGAGTGCCGCCTCCTAACAGGCATCACTTAATGAGGTGCTGCCACTAGCAGCCCTATAAATTAAAAAAAATAAAGAAAAAAAAGTAAAAAACATTGAAAACTTATAGTCCAATGACAAAGCGCCACATGACATATATAGATAGTTTGACTTCTGCCATCGAGCGCAACACATATATTTATTTATTTTATAGAAAATATATAAACACAAACTTTCAAATAACTCAAATGGTAAAGTGTACTTATGTATATATAAAATTAATGGATCAAAATACAATTAGTTATTTTTATTGTTTTGGTAGTGTTTCAACAAACCCATACTCTTTTATGTTGGGGAGTTTTCTTCCCATCACCCGAAAGGGTAGGCTCTTCCCTCGTTGAGAGTTATCGTACTACCATTAATAATTGACCACATAATTTCATTTACACCTTTTTGATATAGAAGAATAAATCAGCTGTATACCACACAAAACAAGAGTACAAGCCCCACATGTTAGTAATAGTACCCTTCTCCACCTATGTTGATTATAGTTAATTTAATTTCACTTAGTCAGATGGCACTTCACTAGTTGAGAACTTGGTGCGATGTATAATTGATGGTTTTTGGCTCACAAGTTTCCAACGTAAATCAAATCTTGCTTTTTTTAATAAGTATATATTGTATCTAGCTTTTCCGTCAAAATGGAATGAGAACTACTCAACTAGTTGTATGCCTTTTGGGTCTTCTCTTCAAGAACTTTTAGGTTCTTAGATGAGAGTGTTTTTCCAATAGTATGGCTCTATTTAGTCGGACTTATTTTAAGTTTATCTTTTATTTATAAGTAAAAATCGAGCCAAACAGAAATATTAATAAATTTTTAAAATTTTAAGTGATTTTTTTTTAATGAAAGAAAGAGAAAAGAAAAAAAAAACTTTAAAACAAGTCACAAGTAGGAGTTTTTGCATATTTTTCCAACCTCTTAGTGTGTGTTTGGATTGACGTCGGATCACGTCAAATCACGTTAAGATAGATAAATCAATGGTAGAGATAAATTTGGCACATAAGCCGAGGCGGATTCAATGAACGCAATAAAAAGTAGCGTTGAAGTAAATCCACGTTAACGTGAATTTACGTTTATTCAAACATGCACTTATTTTCATTGAACATCTATCAACCACTATAGCTGCTGCCACCGGGCCGCCGCTGGACTGCCGCCGGTCAACGATTTTTTTAAAGAAATATTATAAAATATAATATATATACTTTTTTTTATTATTATAATTTAAAAATATTTAAAATAAGTAACTTATACTAAATTAAAAAAAAAGAAATTATCAAATAACTTATGGCTTTTATTTAGGCCACAATGTACCGACCTTGATTTGTTCCAATTAAAATCTAGGCAGACTAGTTAGTTGGAAGTTGGAACAAAGAAAAAAACGTTAGGATTTGATTACCAATTTTGGACGAATGGACGCACAATTATAAGTGAGGTTAAAGATGGTGTTTCATAGTTACTTCCACATGGAATAGCATTCGCTGTTGTATTATTCTTGTTGGTTTTACAGTTTTTCTTATCTTGTCTACTTCATGTCATGTCATGCAACTATGAATGGAATTGGACTATTCCGTACATGAATAAATTACAACTATTTGATATTCAGCCGGGGCACAATCAAAACCAATTACCTATATAAAATTATTGGTTAAATTTTGAGCAAAATTAATAAATTTTTACGTTAAACCCTAAAAAAATAAAATTTACTGAAAAAGAAGTCCTATAACTATACAAATTTTTATTTAATTTTAATTCATCTTTATCTTTATAGAAACGACAACTAATAGAATCCAGATAAGGTTCTTAAATATATCATTCTTATCTATGTGTTTTTTACATCAAGACTCTTACGTCATTTTACATCGAGATTAAATTATACTATCTATTATATTGTAAAAAATTTTTAATTTAACCCTATATATTTATTTTGATGCACTTTAATAATTTAATTTCTATTTTTTTAAGCAATATAGTCCCTTATAATTTTAATTCTCTTTGGTCCTTCAAATTGTATTTTCTTTTACCAATTATCCCTTATGTTATATTTTTTAAGACCAACATAGAAAGACAAAACAACTTTGTTTTTGTCTTTGATAACTCAGAAAAAAATAACAAAATTAATCAAATTGACTAAAAAATACTTCCTTTATTTCATAATATAAGACCCTTTTTAAACATTGTGAATGTTTCATTTTATAAGATCATTTACAAATTTTAGAAGCATTTAATTTTTATTTCCATGTTTGCCCATCATAAATGACTTGACTTATTTTAATTTCAAAATTTTGAATAACTAATTCAGCTTTAAACAAGGGTAAAAATGAAAAGTTGTACCAATTTTTTTAAATCCAATATATTAATAGATGTTTTCTTAATAATCATAATTGTCCAAATAAGACCTTATAATATGAAAGGAAGAGAATAAGACATATAACACCAAAATAAATCAAAATAAACATAAAAGATCAAACTAAATTCATTACAACTTAAAGGAACAAAAATGTTCAAAGATGAATTATAAATTACGTTTATGTTTGAGGAGAAGATATGCCTACAATTATCTCGTTTTTATTTTTTAAAAATCAACATTGTCCATAGTTCAATTAATCAAACAAAATGCCATTAACTAATCTATTAATTAGGCAAAAACAAATTTGATTTCTAATTGATGGAATATACCTTGTTTCAAGATAAACTTCCCCTTGGGTTTGAATGATGCAGTTTTTAATTGCAAATCACCCGTAAAGCAATTCTCCGTTTGAACCAAAAAGAAAATCCCACGGTTGTCATCTTCTATCTCCTCGTCATTTTGTATATGACGCACCAAAAACAAAAGGGATTTTAGTAAGATTTGTGTTTTCTTACTGAACATGTTCATCTCTACCTAGATAAAGTAACCAAAGTCTACCTCTACATTTCAAGCTAGTCCCCTGATGTACACCTATAACTTATTTTTCTTTTTCTTTTTTTAAAATAAAAACTTATTTCAATAGAAAATTTATGCTTAAAAATATTGCCTAAGGCTTTTTTCCAAAAGGAAAATTCTAAAAGCAATTAATTAGTGAAATCAAGACAAGCGTTTGTGTATTATCCCCCAAGGTCTCAGTCGTTTATTATCCTGCGATGGGAAGAACTTCTGAGCTTCCTGTTTGCAGCAGCGCTAAGCAGTGCTTCATGTCGATTAGTGGCGCATGCTACATATTCTTGCAAAGGTGGAAGCGAGGCTTGTTCACCATCTTTAGACACTTGTCCTCGAATAATCTGTCCAATAAATAATAACAGATTGGAATTTATATATGAAAATATTATATATATGTGTGCATGTTTGTATGCATGTATATATGCATTACCTTTGATGCCCAGGATCGTTCTGCTTGCAGACAAACGTCTCTAATATCTCTTCCTGACATTCTGAAACAATATCAAACCAAAAACAGAAAAGCAATGAAAAGAAAAATAATGTGAAACAACTTAGAATGACTGTAACTTCATCGTAGCATTTTGAGGTTAGGAAAAAGGCTTAGGTCTGGTTTCTTAATTTCCAAGTGATTTAAATACTTCCGTAAGAGTGTGCCATTGTTGGTAGAAGTCAAAATCAGAAAGTGACTGTGTTTATACTTTATAAATATACTTCCCCATCTTCTATAGCTAATTACACTCACTACCCATCAATCTGCAAGCTATCGTAACTGTGGTGGGGAACTCAAAGTTAGCCCAACTTACTCTTCTGTAACCCTTGCAAGTTCGTCTAGTTCGGATTTGGACAGGTGTTTTGCATATTTTGACGCTATTTGCAGACGATTATGATGATCAGGCAAGCCAAACGCAATCATAGTATCAAACCGACTACAGGCACAAAGATAAGTTAGGATAAGATTCCTGCATGATTGACTAAAAACTTTGCAAGCTACAAAGCAACTTGTATACAAGCTAACCTGATTAATGCGGGATCAAGGTCTTCCTTTCTATTTGTGGCAGCAATAACTACCACTTTCTTATCCTGCTCAAAGCCATCAATCTGCAAATTTTGTTCCATCCCTCAGTCAAATTCCTTAAAAAAAATGAACTTTCAGCAAGTTTGATACAGTTTTGATGAGTTGATTATACAAGAGTTAATATAACAAGGATTTAATCTACATTTCTTATCAGTTATCAAGTTGTTTACTGCCATGCAAAAATGAGCCTGACAAGTTACTAAGATCCACTGATCCAGTAAAATGAAATATCAGTATTATCATAAACTACCTCAAGAAACATCTACCAGCAAAACTTATCCCACTAGATGGAGTTGGTTGCTAAACCAATCAACATTAAGCGCTCCATCAAAAACCAAATCATATCATAAACTAAAACAAACAAGTAAATAATCTTGAATCCTGATAAGTACTTATGATACTACAAAGAACATACAAGCCAAAACTAAGGCTGTCAAGTCTATAAAATGAAACGTGAAACTCTCGCACACAATTTCAATAGACAAGATATGTAGAAGGCAATTCGGTCTATCATAAATCAATAAGCAACAAGATTAACCTGTCGCAATAACACTGACAATATTCTACGCGTCGCTTCATGCATTTCGCCATCGCGGGCAGCAGCAAAAGAATCAATCTGTATCTCACAAAGAACACAAACAATATGTTAGATAATGATAAGGGAAAATCGTTAAGAGATGTATAGCAATCCCTTATCAACATTTCTTGTACTATTACCTCATCCAAAAATATAATAGCACCATTTGGAAGATCGTTTGCAAGTGAAAAGACTTTCCCTAGAAGGCGTTCACTTTTACCATAGAATTCAGACATTACTACCTCAAGTGGCACATACAGCAAAGGAACACCCTGCCAAGTCAAGTTGTATGCTGATTTCAGTTCACTATACACTCCAGTGCAAAATAAATTCTACAGAATTCAACCCCATCGAAGACATGCCAGGGCAACTAATATTTAACCGAACTCACCATAAGTACCATTATTTAAACTAGCAGGCAAAGATGCAGAATCACTACTTACGTGGCTATTGAATGGTAATTAACATGCTTGTGAGCTCTAGCTCAATCCCCACACCACCTTTTGATGGAGGTGTGGGACGTACCTCAATTTCCTTTAACTCACCAAAAGTCCTACCTGGCAAGCCAGCTCCCTCACTACGACCCCTCAAAAAAAGTAATTACATATTTAAGCCTATTGCAATCATGAAAAGATAAGAGTCCCAGTTTGACAAAATCCACCCACCATTTATCCCCGTTGAAAGAACAAGTGCATTGTAAGTGGCAATTGCAAAGAACTATGGTGATAAAATCCCCATCCACAATGCAAGTGTTATGAAGAAAACATATGAGTCAATTCTTGAAGCACCTAAACTTCAACAGACACATTAATGATGAGCCCACTAACATTCTTAAAGTATAGTTGTGGAAGATATGAAGTCAAACATTTCTATCTAGCCAAAAGTAAAACATTATGCAAAATCTCGATCCAGAAACTTGCAGAACAACAGTGACACAAATCAAACTAAGTAAGAATGAAAATCGATACACAGACACGGACAAACAGAACGCCCTACTAACACACACATATCCTAAACTAAATCTCCTAAATCTCTACTGCCAAGGTTCGAACCTTAGACCTCCAATCTCCCAAGCCTTAAGACTTGGTAATGACCAAATGAGCTATAGCCCACGGTCAGAACGCCCTACTTCCTGATAAGTGACTAGCAAAAAAATTGGTAAACAAGCAAGTGGAACATATCCAGTACGCCTAACTTCATGCAATACATGAGGCCCTCAAAAAACTTTTCAAGGACATCTTTAATTTATTGTTTTTCTTCATCAACTGAGGACAAGACAGGATATTCAGATATCAGTGCAACAATAAAACTAAAGGGTAAAGCTGTAGAAGATTTGAAAGTAGCATACCGCTTGGTTGGCAATAACACGAGCACAAGAAGTCTTCCCAGTACCTGATGAAACCATGAAAATGTCCCATTCAAACATCATGTATAACTTGATTAAACGAAAACTAGGGGTGTCCTATCATCATGTTAGTTCTCTTCCCACTTAATTGAGATTCAAATTTCATAACAGTTCAGCAGATGCAGTGTATGTTTGGATTACTCTTGACATATCCCAAACTATGGTTTAAGTGTGTCACTAACTTTGATCTACAAATAGTATGTTTGGCAAAATCATGGTTTGAGTGAACGACAAAGAAGTTGTTATTCGGTTAGACCAAACACTAGCAGTTTCTTATCAAACATTGATGGAAAAGAAATAATTCCTTCATCATAATTCGTATTAACAGTTGATGGTTCATGATGGCTTACAAAGTTCATACTAGTGAACAGTGAACACTGTTTTATACAGAACAGTAATCCTCACTAAACAGGTTTTTTTCCATTTTTTTATGAGCAAAAGTTATGGTTGTTTTTCAATAGAATGATATTGAAAGATGAACAGAAAATACAAAATGTATTTACAAACTAAAAAAGCCCTGAATCCAGAACATGCATAAAGGAGGTTAAGACTTGAGATAAAGCACCTGGTGGACCTTCGAATAGCACAGCACGCGGTCTGTTGGACTCAAACTTATGGCGAGTCCCTCGAGCAATATTGTCATATACTTCAGGACTATGCAAAGCCAGCAGTATTGTGTCTTCTATTACTCTACAAAATATGTTATTAAAGATATTAATAAATTAAAGTAATTAAGTGCATATTAATAAATTAAATCATTAGCTGAACACGCGTGTCAACAGAACAGATAATACGAAATTATAAGTAGATAGAATACAAAAAACGGAAAGCAATAAAAAAGTTGATTGTCACAAATCACTAACAAGATATTAAGATCACACTGACAATACATAGTAATTAATCTGTTGACACTTGACATGACTGAAGAATCCCTCATTCCCTTCAAATACTACCAGTATCTTATTATACAGACTGGGCACTTACTGTGCCTCAATTCAACAGAAAAATAAGCTGCAGCTTAATAAGTTTTGGTGGGATATGACAAAATGAACAAAAGAGGTCATATCAAGCTATATAATTCCAAGAAGAGATTAATAAAATTATGAACTACATGCCTATCACTCTATTTCAGTTTTGTCTGCTTGCAACTGAGGTATCAAACCACAAAATTGAAAATCTTCATCAGAGAAATTCACTTACCAAATGAAATAGAAATAGAGGCTGAATCTCTAGATTTACACATACCGTTTTTGATGCTCATAGCCAGCAATGTTGTCCCATGATACTTCACCATTTGATATACCTATGGGTTCATTGAGTCCATAAATTCTCACGCCCATAGCCTCAAGACTAGAAATAGATTTATCCACAGATGGCGCCCGTTCGGTTTCTCCCCTAGGCTTTATTTCCAGGGTGTTTCTTTGTCCCAGCTTTTTACCAGCTAATTGTAAAATAGAGATGAAAGCATCAAGCTCTTCAGGACTTAAGCTCCCTTGCTTAATGAATTCAATTTCCTGCAATATTGGGTGAAGATAAACTTCTGCTGACTAAGTGATGACCAGTTTTGTTTTCAGTGCACAAAGGCAAAATAACGTGAAGATCAAATCGAGAAAAATGCAAAAGACTCACAGCTTTATCTGAACCAATGAGAGAATGAAATATTAATACACATAGATCCCTATCATGTACATTAATATCTGTCGAAGATGGATCATCCTCTTGAATATGTTTTTGCTTCGATGGATGTGTAAGGGTCAGTTGCCAAGCAACTGAACTGTGAACAGGTCACAAAAACATTGAGGAATTTAAAGAAGTTCAGTACATCGCCTCTCTATGTGAGAAAATATGCATCATAAGCCATAAACACACTCACCAATATTTCCTACATCACAAATTGAGAATGAAGTACCTGTCCCAAGCACGCAAAAACATATCTGAACCACCACCTTGGCCTTCAGCTTTCAGTCCAAGATTTGCAGTAAGATTTGCAATAAGCTGTGAAACCTCACAACCAGGAGGAATTTGAAACTTTATGCTGACCTGTAATTGTGATCCCATTATTGGATATAGTTATGACTTGCATTGCAGTTAAAGAACATCACATTATCAAAACTAGCACAAAGTAAGGGAAAATTGGAGGGGATGGGGGAGAGCAGAACGGTCCCAATTCAATGATATTGAAGAAAACAGAGAGAATGAAGTTGAATCATATATGACATGTTAAGTTAAAACCTAACATGGGACCATTTACATAGAGTGGCAAACAAAATGTCTTGCATTAAGATTTGACAGTACAAAGAAGTGTGATGGGCTGCTGAATGTTTAGAGAACATGTCCATTTACATAGATATAGATATAATTGATTCTATGAGCAATACTAAAACAGTTAAAAACAGGTCTTACTTATTTCTATGTTCAAAAAAAGGATTAAGAAGAAACATCTATAAGTGTATTTTAAGTGTGTTTAGTAAATGTAGCTTATAACTCATTTAGGAGCTTATAGTTTACAGCCCTAAAAGGTGTCCAATGATTACTAGTTAGTTGTTTATAAATAATAAAAGCTATTTGAAAGCCGCTTATAGATTTCAAAACTAACTTCCAATAATTCACTTTCTATTAGTATTTTTTTAAATAATGACAAAGAACTCTGATATTTTATTATACTGAGTAATATTTTAAGTCCCTTTTTAAGTTATTTAACACATTTCAACTAGCTATAAGCTAGTTTTACCAAAAAGCTCTACACAACTATAAACTATAATAAATTATAAGTCATAAGCCATAAACTATGCTAGTTTTACCAATCAAACTCTTGTTCTATTTCAGCTAATTATCCTTTCATGAATCACAGGACTAACTTTCCAAACAAAGACAATAAATAACCCGCCCAACTAGCGATCTTATTTCCCACACAGTAGTACAATAGCATGTATTAGACAAATCATTGAATAATAAGGTGAAATAACCTTTTGGCCTTTAGTAGCAACAATGAATCGAGGATAAGAACCATATCTAATTCCTCTACGTCTAAGCAATTCCTCAATTCGCTCTCGTTCTCTCTTAGCGATGTCCTGCACATCCTCAACAGCATTATCTGCGTACGCCCTTTCCGCTGATCCAAGTCCAAAGATACCAGCTAACACAGCCGGGAGCAAAAAATATGCTCCAGAATCCTCTCGGAGAACTCTAGAACTTGAAACGTCACAAGCGGATGCGGTGGACAAAGCAGATGCAGATTCTACCAACAAAAAAAAGAAAAACAATTACGAATCACTGGTAACTGGAACTCACAAATCAGAAATCACAGGAAACCTTCAGAGTGCTCTTGTTGGAGGTAAACAAACGAAGCGAAACGATAAAAGTGCTTGGAAAGCAATTCGTCGGCAACGAAACACAAGCGGAGAATTGAGATTTGAAGGAGAGAAGAACGTACTGGAATAGAAATAACGGGGAAGGCGTGGTGAGGAACGAGGTCTTAGGGTTTGAAAAGAGGGAAATGAACGCCGATGACGATGCCACGCTCGAGCTGACCTCGCTAGACGCTCCATTGGTGGAGAATGCAGTAAGCAAAACCGAATTCACGCGAACTCCTTGATTCAAAAAAAGCAAAAAAGTTGGTGTCAGTGGTTTTAAACCCTTGGATTGGGTACTGAAGGTCCAGTTACTGGACCCTCCCCCAATTCGTACTTGTATGCGTTGTATTCGCCAAGTCGGTGAGGATTCACAGTGTCGCCGCCCAACTGTCCCGATTATCCGGACCGGGTAACGGCGTTTCGTGTAGCTCAAGCCAAACAGTAAAACAAGTGTTTATTTTAGGATTTCCAGTGAGAACTGGAAAAAGACACTTTAAACCAAGGAAATAAATTATTCAACAAAAAAATACAAGAAATAAATTACTCTTGTCAACTATGTTGTGAATTAACACAAACTAAAGAGAATATAAAATAAAGTAAAGAGAAGACAAGAGTAGAGAGGAAGAGAGAATATTGTTCATTGTATTTCATCATTACAATAGAGTCCTATTTATAGGCATGTATCACACACCGTAGGAGACAATACACATAATGAGGAGTCAATACACATAATGGGTAATAACATTAGGAGTTATAAGAAATGCTTAGGATCCTTTTGTAGCATAGGATCCCTTGGTGAACTTGAAGGTGGACATCCATTTTATAACTTATTCATATAACACTCCCCCTTGGATGTCCATGACTTTAGAATGTGTCTCGTTAAAACCTTACTAAGAAAAACCCAATGGGATAAAAACCTTAGCGAAGGGAAAAAGAGTACAGTCAATATTTATTTCTCCCCCTCATTTAGACCTTCGTTTCTAAGACAACGAAGTCCAATCTTTCTTACTAGTGGTTCAAAAACTTTAGTTGGCAACGACTTTGTAAAGAGGTCTGCCAAGTTGTCACATGAGCGAATTTTCTCAACCTTTATTTCACCATCCTTTATAAGATCATGAGAATAAAAGAATTTTGGTGAAATGTGTTTTGTTCTATCTCTCTTGATATAACCTTCTTTCATCTGGGAAATACATGCAGCATTATCTTCGTATAAGATCGTTGGAGTCAATATTCCGGAAGACAAACCACAAGTGTTTTGCACATGTTGAATCACAGATCTCAACCAAACACATTCTCGACTCGCTTCATGTAATGCTATAAGTTCCACATGATTGGAAGATGTGGATCCTTCAGTTTGTTTCATGGATCGCCATGAAATGGCTGTACCACCATGTGTAAACAAGTATCCTGTCTGTGAACGACCTTGATGAGGGTCAGACTTATATCCAGCATCTGCATAGCCAATTAAGTCTGACTTAGATTTATTCGAGAAAAATAAGCCCATATCCATTGTACCTTTAAGGTAGCGAAGTATGTGCTTAACACCATTCCAATGCCTTCTTGTAGGACAAGAACTATATCTTGCTAGTAAATTAACAGCAAATGCTATATCAGGTCGAGTATGACTAGCAAGGTACATTAGTGCCCCAATTGCACTAAGATAAGGTACTTCAGGACCAAGTAGTTCTTCATCATTTTCTCGAGGTCTAAAAGGATCTTTGTTCACATCAAGTGACCTTACAACCATTGGGGTGCTCAATGGATGTGATTTGTCCATATAAAACCGTTTTAATACCTTTGCTGTATAAGCCTTTTGATGCATTAAAATTTCATCATTCAAATGTTCAAGCTGTAATCTAAGACAAAACTTTGTCTTTCCCAAATCCTTCATCTCAAATTCATCCTTTAAGCAATTTACAGCTTTTGGAACTTCTTCAAGAGTCCCAATAATATTTATATCATCAACATATACAGCAATTATGACAAATTCTTTGTCAGATCTTTTTATAAAAATACATGGACAAACTGGGTCATTCTTATATCCTTTCTTCAATAGATATTGATTAAGGCGATTATACCACATACGTCCAGATTGCTTTAGTCCATAAAGAGATTTATTCAATTTAATTGAATAATTCTCTCGAGAACTTGACTTATATGCTTCAGGCAAATGAAATCCTTCAGGGAGTTTCATATAAATATCATTTTCAAGTGAGCCATACAAATACGCCGTAACAACATCCATTAGGCGTAAATCAAGCTTTTCTCGTACTGCTAAACTGATTAAGTATCGAAAAGTAGTTGCATCCACCACAGGCGAGTATGTTTGCTCAAAATCAATACCAGGTCTTTGTGAAAACCTTGAGCAACAAGTCGTGCTTTGTATCTCACAATTTCACCTTTTTCATTCCTTTTTCGCACAAAAACTCATTTGTATCCAACCGGCTTTACGCCTTCGGGTGTGCGTACCGCGGGACCAAAAACTTTGCGTTTTTCAAGCGAGTTCAATTCTGCTTTCATGGCATATTTCCACTTTGGCCAATCATTTCTTTGTGCACATTCTTTAACAGATTTCGGTTCTTGATCCTCATCATCATTTATTGATTCAAGCGCTATTTTGAATGCAAAAATATCATCGACTTCAATTTCATGTCGATTCCATTGTATTCCATCCATGACATAATTTATTGAGATCTCAGTATTTTCAATAATTTCAGGTACCTGAGTTTCTTTTGAAATTGAAACATCAATTATGTCCGAGGATTCTTCAGGAACCTCTATGTCCTCAATTCGACCATCTTCTTTCTTATTTCTTTTTCTTTTCCGAGGATTTTTATCTTTGGAACCAATGAGTATGCCACGTTTCATTTTGACTTCAGACTCATTTGCAACTTTAGATTGCCCAACAGGGACATCAATCTTTATTGGAGTATTAGCAGCTGGCACATATGATTTATCTTTTGAACTTCTAGTTCACATTGTTTTGTACGAGGATCAAGATGAGATAAAGATAATTCATGCCAACTTATCTTTTTATCCAACTGCTTAGTTTCTCCCCCTAATGTTGGAAAAACAGATTCATCAAAATGGCAATCAGCAAAACGAGCTGTGAATAAATCTCCCGTCAATGGCTCAAGATATTTTATTATGGACGGAGATTCATAGCCAATATATATTCCCAACCTCCTTTGAGGACCCATCTTTGTGCGTTGTGGTGGAGCAATTGCAACATATACCGCACTTCCAAATATTCTTAGATGGGAAATATTTGGTTCCTGACCAAAAACCAATTGTAAAGGGGAGTACTCATGATAATTTGTAGGCCTGATGCGAACAAGTGCTGCTGCATGCAAGATTGCATGTCCCCAAGCAGAAACGGAAAGTTTTGATCTCATTAGCAATGGTCTTGCAATTAATTTTAGACGCTTGATGAATGATTCTGCAAGCCCATTTTGAGTATGAACATGTGCTACAGGATGTTCAACATCAATTCCAATTGACATACAATAGTCATTGAAAGCTTGAGATGTAAATTCACCAGCATTATCAAGGCGAATTTTCTTAATTGGATAATCAGAAAAATGTGCTCTCAAACGAATTAGTTGAGCTAGTAATCTCGCAAACGCCTGGTTGCGAGTGGACAATAAGCAAACATGTGACCATCTAGTCGACGCATCAATCAAAACCAAAAAGTATCTAAATGGTCCACATGATGGATGTATAGATCCACAAATATCACCTTGAATGCGTTCTAAAAAATTGAGAGATTCACTTCCAATTTTTGTAGGTGATGGTCGAATAATTAATTTTCCTTGAGAACAAGCAGCACATAGGAAATTATTCGATTGAAGAATCTGCTGGCTCTTCAAATTGTGCCCACAAGAGTTTTTAATTATTTTTCGCATCATAATTGATCCAGGATGGCCTAATCGTTCATGCCAAGTAACAAATGCACTTTTTTCCGTAAACTTCTAGTTTACTATAGCATTTATTTCTATTGCACTAATTTTTGTGTAGTACAAACCGGAGGAAAATGAAGGTAATTTTTTCAATATACATTTCTTATTTGAAATGTTCTGAGTGATGTAAAGACACTCAATATTTTATTCATTTGTTGTCTCAATATGATATCCATTTTTGCGAATATCCTTAAAACTCAATAGATTTCTTTGAGACTTTGGAGAATATAAGGCACTCTCAATGTGCAATTTTGTTCCTCCAGGTAACAAAATATTAGCTCTTCCGGAGCCTTCAATTATATTTGCACTACCAGATATAGTACTAACATCGGCGTCTTACATCATTAAATTATAAAAATACTTCTTATTTTTAAGAATAGTATGCGTTATTGCGCTGTCTGCAAGACATATATCTCCATTATGGATGCGGTCACTCATTCTTCATAAAATAAAATAAGATTGAATTAACGAGTGAACACAACTAAAAATAACAATAAATAATAAACTGAAATTAAAACCCAAAATTTTATTGCTTCCATAGAAATTGAGAAATACATCAAAGAAAAATTAAAAAAAACTGAAAATACATAAAAATTCACTAACATGAAAATAAAAGCATTTTATTTTTGGACACTTCCATCTCCAATAAGGTGAGCAAAGAAATCACCAATTTCCAAGTGAGTAACATCCATTTGATCATCATCAAAATCATCATCATCTATACCAGCAAAATTAGTCTCTATTCCTTTCCCTTTATTTTTAAGGGACTCTTGGTATAGATCAATAAGATGCTTTGGTGTACGGTAAAGACGAGCCCAATGGCCTTGGCTACCACAACGATGACAAACATTTTTTATATGCTCGCTTTTCACACCCTTTGCCTTTTCATTCTTTTCACTATTTTTCCACTTCTGGTGGAAAAATTTAGAATTATTACCACGACCATAACCACGCCCACGTCCACATCCACAGCCATTATTTCGGCCGCGACCACGACCATTATTTTGTCCTTGGTCATGTGATGCAACATTCACTTCTGGGAATGGAGTAGTTCCAGTTGGACGAGACTCATGATTTTTCATCAATAGCTCATTATTTTGTTCAGCAACAAGAAGGCAAGAAATTAATTCAGAATATTTTTTAAAACCTTTTTCACGATATTGTTGCTGCAAGAGCACATTGGATGCATGAAAAGTAGAGAATGTCTTCTCTAACATATCACTTTCTGTGACCGTTTCTCCGCATAATTGCAATTTAGAAGTGATTCTAAATAGTGCAGAGTTATAATCGCTTACATTCTTAAAATCTTGTAAGCGTAAGTGCATCCATTCATATCGAGCTGTTGGAAGAATTACGGTCTTTTGGTGGTCATACCTTTCCTTCAAATTTTTCCAAAGAACCGAAGGATCTTTCACAGTAAGGTACTCATTTTTGAGTCCTTCATGGAGGTGGTGACGAAGGAAGATCATGGCTTTAACTTTATCTTGACTAGATGTTTTGTTTCCTTCTTTGATTGTGTCACCAAGACCTTTTGCATCTAGATGAATTTCTGCATCTAGTATCCATGACAAATAATTCTTTCCAGAGATGCCAAGTGCCACAAACTTAAGATTGGTAAGATTCGACATTCTGAGTATTTAAAAAAAAAAAAGTTTAGAAAATTATTATGAATATATAACATATATTCTTCAAATATTAAATACGATAGTGATATTTTCACTTTTAATTAGTATTGAAAGAAATTCATAACCAAAATATATTTTAAATGGAATAATTGAAATAATATCATTTAATAGAATTTAGAATTTGAATAATAAACCAAACATAAATATAATTGGAATAACATATTTAAATATTCAGCAACTAATCATAAATTTACCATTCAATTTTATTAGTCTTCCACTGAGACAATTCTAACGGCCAGTTCGGAGACAAGTATAGCATATTTTAAATAGTTAGAAACATAAAACAAATTTGCTAGAATATAAATGTTAGAGACAAAAAGTAGAAGTAAAAAGAAAAGCCAGAGCGCGGTAGACTAGTCAGGACCGGCTTGAGAAGGAAGAGAGAGTTAAGGTTAGATTCTAGAAATTAAAAGTTTAGAAGTTAAGCCGTTCTTACTCTAGATCCCAACATACCTTTTCATCAGAGCTTTCGTGCTGATAACGTGTTGTGAACTATGTTGTGAACTAACACAAACTAAAAAGAATATAAAATAAAGTAAAGAGAAGACAAGAGTAGAGAGGAAGAGAGAATATTGTTCATTGTATTTCATCATTACAATAAAGTCCTATTTATAGGCATGTATCACACACCTTAGGAGACAATACACATAATGAAGAGTCAATACACATAATGGGTAATAACATTAGGAGTTATAAGAAATGCTTAGGATCCCTTTGTAGCATAAGATCCCTTGGTGAACTTGAAGGTGGACATCCATTTTATAACTTATTCATAACACTCCCCCTTAATGTCCATGACATGTCTCGTTAAAACCTTACTAAGAAAAACCCAGTGGGAAAAACCTTAGTAAAGGAAAAGAGCACATCATTCTTTTAAAATGTCATCGATACCTTTTTATCTTACTTATTTGTAGTTTTAACTAAAACAAAAATTATTTTATATATTAAAAAAAATGTTAACTTTAATAAAATATATTAATTTTTTAGACCAACAATCATTTTTTTACGATTTTATCCCACTTTAGTCGAATTTCGTTATTTATATCTATATCATTTTAAAATAAACTTCACTACCTCTATTAATTAAAGATAATATAAAAAAAATAGTCAAATATTCTCGATTTTAAAATAGGTGTTTATAAATAAAAGCAGAAGAAGTATAACTTATCATTATAATATTTCATTTGTGTATAACAGTATTCAAAATCTTAAATAAATAAATCTAATAAATGTAAATGTAGTGAAACGAATTGGGGCTCTTTGATAAATTAAAAGTTGAACCAACTCTTAAGTGTAAAATCATAATAAAGTGTATAAGATTATTTTACTAAATTGATGATCTTTTATTTTAAATAATCATAACTTTATATTTTCATTTATTTAAAACCATTTATTATCTTAGATATTATCTTAGATATTACTTTTATAATTTCTTAGTTTACCCTAAATGTAATTGTTATCTGTTGAATAAGATTATTTGACCAAATTGCTAATTTTTTTTAAATTTTTTTTTGTTAAATTTGTATTATAATAAAATATAAAATTTAATTGATATATTCTTTAGTTTCTTCGTTTGATTATAAATTATGAAAAGAAATGTTTTATTTATATAATTGACAAACAAAATATATATTTTAAAATTTCAATATACATTTTGAATCGAATTAAAAGAATACTTTTCTAGAAGTCAAAAATTGTTTTAATAAGTTAATACAACAAGAATACGTTCACACTCCACTTGAAAAAAATCATTATTTTAATTGGTATAAATGAGTAATCATTGGATAATATTGAAATTATAAAAAACAATAAAAGATAAAAATGGAAAACGCAAAATATAGTAGGTTAAATTTTTTAGTGCCACTTGAAGTAATGTTCAGGAAAATCGTAGTAATTACCAAAAACATATATAAGCAAAATATAACATAATCCTTATTTTTTGACAAAGAATTCAACTACATTTTTTTTACTTTTAAATAGGAAAACTTTAAACTGCCCTTGTTAATTAAATAAATTGATAATTAATTAAATTGTTATTTTCTCTGAATATATTGTTTTCTCTATAATAAATATGATCGGGATAATTAAGGAATAGAAATTCCTTATTGCATGAAATAAAAAAATTAAATAAAATTAATTACTTTTATTAAAAAGTGTGAGATAAATAACTTTTGTTTATATTTTATATTGGAGTAGTAAATGTTAATATTTACAAATAACTCTACTGCTTTGTTTAGATTAGAGGAGAAAAAATATAAAAAAAAAATTACAGATAACGTTGCAACTTGTTTTGTTTGATTTAAAAGAAAATAAAAAAGAAAATAAAAAAAATTGGCTTAAAAAAATAAAAAAAAACTTTTCTATCTATAATTTTTTCTCAATTTTTTTCTTTTCTTCCTACTTCTTTTCCTCTACATTCACCATCCCAAACATTGGGAACAACAAAGGGCCTGACCAAAAAACACATTCAAGAAAGGCCTAATGGGTCATGACAGGAGGATGGGATTAACATCATCTCTATTGGGAGTGACATTATCCTTTTTATATGTAAAAATCATAAATTTATATACTAAAAAGGATGGTGTCACTCCCAATAAGAATAATGTTAATCCCATCCACCGTCATGACATATTACCCAAATTCAAATCTGAAATTATTGATACAGTCAGGGCTTAGTGGCCCAGTCCTCCAACAAAGAGCAACAGAAGCCCAGTGGTGGCCGATGACGGGCCTAGGGAGAAATCGGATTCCCAAAGTTACAATATTTCGGTAAAAAGACTGGGATTGACAAGACTCAAGTTGGGTTTTGCGTCAATTTAGAAAATTTTTTTTGACAGAACATCCACATTTTAATTCGATGAAAACACCATCCCCATTACCCTAATTTCAGATGCTCCTATCTAGAATTTTTAAAATCTTATCTTTAAGAAACTAAACGTCATATATTATCCAATTTTCGGATTTCAGCGTCCAAATTTTTTTTAAATACTACCGTCCAGAATTGACAGGGTAACAACATTATTTTTATGCCATTTGAATAAACTCCTAGTGACAAACTTAGGTTGAGTGGTGTCTATCTCAATATTTTTTTGTAAAGTCTTGTTTTATAAGGCCCATGTAGATAAAATTTAAAAAACTGTGGTTATAATCACAAAATCAAAACAGAACAAACCATGTTGACCAAAAAAATAACAAAAAACCGTAAATACTGTAATTTTTAAAAGATTTGGACCCAAAAAAATTCAAAAGAAAAATGAAAAGCACTTTAATTTACATATTTAGTTAAACCATAATTTAAAAGAAAATATTGGTTTAAAAAATTGATGGTAAAAATGCTGCTTGGGGGTAATGTTTGGTCACTACTAAATTTGGAATACATGAATCATGAATCAGATGTTTAAATTTAAAAAATGAATGGTTTTCTAATGGATGGCTGGGATTTAAGTGGATTGAACTCGTTCATTTTTATCTTTTTTTTTTGTTCAAAGGAATCTCTGTTAGTTTGAATGTAACAAGATGGTTTAAATATGGGTCACACGTACATGGAGGATGGGATTAACACCATCTCTATTGGAAGTGGCACTATCATTTTTATAGGTAAGAATTATAAATTTATATACTAAAAAGGATGGTGTCACTCTCAATAAGGATGGTGCTAATCTCATCCACCCACGTACATTACCTTAATAATGTCATTGCTTTCTCAAAGTGTTGGTGTTAAGTTTTTGCACGTAATCCTTCGGGTCTTTACTTTATTTTTAATTTTATGTTTTCGTTTTTTATTTTTTTATGTGTTAAGTTTAAAGAATTAAAAAAATATAGTTTGAAAGGGTATATGGATAGATTATACAAAACATTAAAAATAAATTATAATTTTTTTTTTGTTATTTTTAAAGTTTCTTATATAAATCTTTAAAAATAGAAAATAAAACAAGAATAAAATGATAATTTTTTTATGAAACAAGATGATAACTTTGTATTGTAATCAAAATAATAACAGAAAAAAAAATGCAAAGTAAACATAACCTTAGCTCTTGTATTCTTGTAATATAACTTAGGTGATGAGCAGGCCAATAAATTTGAAGGCTTAAAAGCAAATTTTGTAAATATTTTTTTTTCATAATTAATTGAAATTATTTTAATTTTTTTGAAAGTCTATTTTGAATTTTTAAAAGATATAAAATCATTTATTAAGCTACAGTAACTGATTTTAAGTAACATTTTCTGATGGTAAAATTATTTCATTTATTTTTTGTTGAGATATTATCGATGTTTGATAAAAATTTATTAATTTTAATTATGTAGCTATTTTTGTTGAAAAAATAGAATTGTTAACCTCGTAGATAGAACATATGTTAGGAAAACAGTTTATCTATACTCATATAGATAATTTTTTATCTTAATAATAAGATATGATAGTTCATTGTCTGCGGGAAAGAAACTAATATACTTATATTTTTGTCAAGGAAGTTGTTCATTTGCTATAGAATTTTATTATCGTTGATACTTACTCTAATTCTATTTCGCTAGTTTCTTCCGATAATAAAGTTAGAATGATGTTCCCTAGAAATTTTTAACTTATTTTTTTCCTTTTTTTGTTATTTTCTTTTCATTCATTTTTAAAAATAAAATATTATTTTAATAGTATAATTAATTTAAATAATATTTATTTATATATAATATATTATTAAAATTAAATATATAATTTTTTTATTAATATACGTTAATAATAAAAAATCATTTAAGGGAATTTTTGTTCCAAAATATTAGGGGACCAAAGTCCACCCAAAGTAATGAGTTAGCAAGACATGTATAAAGAGGTCAAAGGGCTACTCATGATTTACTTCGACAAATGAATTAAATATTTTGTATCCAAACTAAACTGGATCAATTTAAGTATGCAAACACATTTTTATTTTAATTGCACTTTAACAAATATCCTCAAGACACTTTTTAAAAATTCAATTTTGAATGAATATACTGATCTTTTTCTACATAATTTTGGTTTATAAACCCCACTGTACCGAATTTTGAATACAGTATTGGATGTCTTATTAACTCATTCCATGAATTAATCACATGAGAAGAGTTAAAAGACTATTCTATTATTATGTGAGAAAAACTCATAGTTTAAATATTAAATTAAGTTTTTATTTATACTCAATCCAAGACTTTAATATTGCTATCCTTTTAATGTTGACGTACGAGGTAATTTCACTCTATTGTCACTCACTTACTTATCAATATTTAGTATTAATGTTAATTTAGTATATAAGTATCATTTTCCGTACTTTTTTAACTGAAGCATCGATTGTTATAACTCAAACACAGTTTAAGGTATGTTTGGATATATGCCATTTTCCTTTTGTCAAAAGGAAGTTTGGAGGAGGAAAATGAAGTTTGTGAAAATGAAATTGTATTTGGATAATTTTTTTTTTGAGATTTTTTTTTCATTTTCAAGTTGTCAAAAGGAAATTTGGGAAAAGTAATTTTGAGTTATTTTTCATTTTCCCTTTGCACAAGTAAAAATGCAATTTACAACTCCACCCTTAATTACCCTCATTATTTCTTTCATGACATTTTTTTTTAATTATAAATCATGTCCTTTTTTAGTAACTTTATATCTAAAAGTACTTATATCTTTATCTATTTTACCAAACTTTATTCTATCAAACTTCATTCTACCAAACTGCTATCCAAACGCATCCTCAAGAACCCAACCCAAAAAACTAGTAATTCATTAAGTGAAAGAAACTCATGACTTAAGTACCACGTTAATTTATTTATGGCAAATGATATTTAATGTCCTAAGCCACTATTTAAGATTCCAAATGTAGTAACAAGATATTAGAATGTGTATTTTTTTATATTTCTGAGAGACGAAACAATGTGCTTAGGACACTAGATATCAAGATCCTTTATTTATTTATTTAACTTGAGATTCCTAACAAACTCAAACTCAAAAGTTTTGGTAAAAGTAGAAATGTGTGAATTAACATAGGTGCTTGGTTAGTTGGTTATTGAATTTCTAAGATTTAATTCTACTGCAGTAAGTAATTAATTTTCTCAGAAAAGAAATTTAAGAGCCACTCTACATACAAAATCACCCAATTTAAATCCCAAGTTACGAAGTTCTGTTCCAGCAACATTATAAATCCAATTTATGCCATATCATACTTGACAGCAAAGAAATTAAAGTAGTTGCGGACAGCTTCTGCAAAGACTAAAGAGCATTTTTAAAAAAAAAAAAAAAGACTAAAGAGCATTCATTTCTTTCAACAATCAATGACTATCCCCTTTAGTAAAAGCTTTCTGAACTCCCAACAGAACTTTCTCTGCAAACACCTCCCTTTCCTTGCAATCCAATTAAACGTTACAACTTATTACAGGCAAGAAATTCAATTGGAACGCTATAAAAGTTTCATTAGCAAACGATGCATTTCCTCCGTTTAAGTCTAACCATGTAGTAAAAGATAAGGGTAAACTGCAATAACTCCCATGTTGTATGGAAAAATTGCATTTTACTCCAAACTTCATTAAAATTAGTACTCCAATTCATCTTAGTGAGTTAACTAGCATTTTTGGACTGTCAGTCTATCGTATAAGTATTTAAAATAATTTTTAATGTTAATAGAAGGTCCAAAACTTGCATATATGACAAACTGACATGACAAAAATGTTAACATAGTTAACTAACGTTTTTATCTCGCCAGTTTGCTACATCAGCCTTAAAAATAGTTTTTTAAATTAACAAATGAATATCTTTATAGATATGACAGATGGGAACGACAGAAACATTAACTAGGTAAGCAATCAACAATCAACAGTTAAAAAAATGAAATAAAATACTAATTTTAGTGAAATTTAGAGTGAAACACAATTTCTCAAAATCTCAACGGAATTATTGCAATTTACCCGACACATAAAGTAGAAAAGGCACATTAAAAAATGAAGAACAGCTCATAAAGATGCAACTGGGAACTCCAAAACCAAATTTAATAATTTACTAAATACTTAAGATTTTAATAATAATACTATAAACACATTCTGATAAAGCATTTCAAATTACAAGATGAGCTCACAAAAGAAAAGATAAGTAGCATTTTTCAACCAGCTAACGAATCTAGTTGCAATTCCTAACCTGTGAGTCAGAAAGCGATACTTTTTCGGTTACATACAAAGTTACAAGCACAGTATGATGAAAAGCGAAACTTATGGCTTTCCGTATAAGAAAATCAAGACAAACAAAAAAACCCAAAAAGGTTAATTTCATGGGAGAATAGAAAAAAGTAGTAGCAGTATATGGCGTAGTTAAAAAAGTAAGGAAAAAGAAAAAGTGAAAAAGGAAACACTAGTGAGAGGTTACTATTCCTTTTTTGGTGAAGAGGTTGCGCAGGTTAAAAAGATTACCCCCACTTCCGCCATTATTATCATTATTACTGCAGTTACTTCCACCACTGTTGTTTCCACGAACATTCACACCAATTGCACTATTTTCATCGCTTCTGCAACTCAAATGCTGTCTATAGTTATACCCCATGCACATCGGAACATTCAGATTCAAAACCCTCGTTTTCCCGGCGGCCACTTTACTCCGGCGGCTCGTGCTGCTTGTTGTTGTTGTTATTGTTTCTCTCTTCGACGATTTCTCAGTCTCCGAGTTCTTCGTACGGCGAACCTGCCAAACCGGGCTGCTCCGACCCACGTGTACACCGGCCCGACCCGGACTCGTGGGCCACTTCCTGGACTTGGACTCTCCGGCGGAGTTGCTACGGGAACACGGCGCGCTGTTCACCTTCCTTGTCGCCGGAGCTCCGGGGAACAACTTGGGTCGGGTCCCGGCGTTTCCCGCGGACCTGCTTCGCGAGAACGGCCATATGTTGATGTTCAGCTCCGCGGAACTCGCACCGGTTGACCCTTTTCTCTCTTTCTTCTTCCCTTTCTCCTTCTCTTTCTCTTCTGCGTTTTTCTTCTTGAAAATGTCTTTCCACCGCTTCGACGCCGAGAAAGTAGACGACGTTGAGTCAGTTATCGCAGGCGAGGGTTCGGGTTCAGGCCCTGGACCGGGTTCCGGGTCCGGATCGTGAACAGGAGGTTCTATGTTAGGGGTTTGGTGAGGTGGGTCGGATTTGTTTCCAATGGGGAGAAGATGAAGCGGCAGAAGAACTCCGTCGGCGAAGAGTTCATCGGCGGAGTGAAGATTTGGTTCCGGAAAAGAGGGGTTTCGGAGCATCCAGAACTCGAATTCGGGCGAATTGCAATCGGTGATTCGTCCACTGCTACTTGGAGAGAGAGTTTGAGGAGACTCCTGTTGGTTTAAGGTTTGGGATTCCATTGAAATTGCAGAGAGAAATGGAAAGGGGAAAGGGAAAGGGGGTGGGTTTTTAAGGAGAGGGGTTGGAGAAGGTTGTTTGTAAGGGTGAGGAAAGAAAAGGACCCTACAATAGAAGGGCAATAAAGAAAGGGAGAATGAAATAAAATGAGAGAAAGGGATAGGCATAGATTTTAAGGGGAGGGTGGGTTGGGGTTGGGGTTGGGGTCCATTATGGATGGAAGGAAGAAGAAGCATGTGCCATACAAATTCGTTATTTTGGCAAAAGATAATTGGTGGAGTTTAATTAGGAAAATTAATTAATTAAAAAGGGATAATCGGTGTTAGTGTGTGTAGCTTAATCACGTCATTATGCAGCTTTATATGTGGCTTTTATTCATCAATCACAAGGAAAAACAAAAGATAATGGTGGATATCTGTGGCGTGCACATGCTCTCAGAGTTTCGTCTCGTTGGTGTCAATTAATTAGGTTTGATTAAGAACTGTACGAGAGAAATGTAAAAGTATGTTGGACATGCAATACTCCATTAAAAAAGCCGTGATGTAGGTTTCGAATGCCATTAGACATTTAGACAAATTTAATTAACAATGGAGTACTTTCTACTTCTACTTAACCAATTCTTCCGTTTTTATTTAACTCTTCACTTAAAATTAAAATTACTAGTTTCTAATGGCATTAGTATGAGTACTGTAATTTATAGTTTTATAGCGCTGAGCTTGAGAAAATGTTTCATGAGTTGGTCTGTTCCTTCAACATTACCATATGCTTCGGCCGCCACTTCACCAACGTTGACACGTATACTAGTATTGCGTGAGTAACATTCTAGTGTCTTCTCATTTACAACAACCACTTTACAATAAATATCAAATTGTTTAAATTTAGTTCAAATATTACTAGTACTATTACTCCTATATATCACAGAAAATTTTTTAATTCCTTCAGTTCTTTATAATATCTACTAATACAAGAATGTTGATTAAAGCTTTGCGGTGCTTGTAAGAACTTGCAATACATAATCGAATATCAATTTCATTAACAAAGTCGTTAACAACATATAGTACCTATGATAAGGTACTGCTATGTTTTAAAAATAAGTTAAAAATGTAAATTAATCCTTTGAACTTCAGTGTATACATTTACATGTAATTATTTTTAAAATATTCATTTTAATCCCTTGTAAGTTTAAAATGTGCATTTTAATCTCTAGTATAGTATCTAAAGTCACATGACTCACCTCACTAGTAGAAAGGCTGCTCAAGTTAGATTTCATCTAAGGGGAAAAATGGAGATATGAATTTAAAAGTTATATATTTGCCTATTACCTAAAAATATTGGAATTATTATTACCTGAAAACGGGTCATTGTGCCCTGTTAATTATCAAAAAAAAATTATTACCTGAAAACATGATAAGAATATGAGAGATTATTCCAGTAGTATGATTTCTTATGGTTGTGTTTGGATGAAGTATTTGTAAATTTTTTATAATTTAAAAATCTTATTATTTTAATTTTCTTAATTCAATTCTCTTCGTTTCTCATATTGCTTGTTTGGACAAAGTAAGTAGAATTTTTTATTTTTAAAATTATTTGTTTGGATAGAATAATTGAAATTTCTTTCATTAATGCATTTTTTAAATAAAATAAATAAATTTTCTTTAAAATATATAAAATTGTTGTTTTATTAGAGAGGGGGAGGGAGAGAGAGAGGGAGATGAGGGAGAGAGGGTGAGGGGGAGATAGGGAGAGAGAGAGATGGGGAAAGAGAGAGAGGGAGAATGGGAGAGATAAAGAGATAGAGGGAGGGAAGTGAGAGAGAGTGAGAGAGGGAGAGAGAGGAAGAGAGAGACAAGGAGAGAGGGGGGGAGAGGAGGAAATTTCCCAATTCTTATTTTTTTAATTAGATTTAAAATTTATTATTTATAACTAAAAAGAACATCTTCTAAAAATATTGTGAAATTAATATAATATTTTAATTAATAGCATTTTAATTTATTTTAAAAATTACATTACATTTAAAAATTTTCTATCCAAACACACTTTAAGAGATCATAATTCCTCAATTTTTGCATACAAAATAAAAGTAAAGTTTGAAGTTGTATACAATCTGATTATACTTTATTAGTAATTTTTTTTTTAAAAATAAGTTATGCATTTCAGTGAAGGAGTGTTTGATACGAGAACTAATTTTAACTATTTTTGTAAAATATATTTGTTAAATAAACGATACTCACCTCTAAAGATTAGAATAAAAAAATATTTTCAAGATCACAATACTTATCTAAATATATATCTTGTATTAAATAGGATAAATTGCAATAATCTTTTTTGAGGTTTGGAGAAATTGTACTCCACCCAAAGTTTCATCAAAATTAGCACTTCATCTCATGTTGGTCAGTTAACTAGTATTTTTGATTCGTCAATCTATCACATAAGTATTAAAAAAAAATTTTAATGTTAATGAAGGGTCCAGAACTTACATATGTAACAAACTGGCATGACAGAAACGTTAGCAATATAGTAGTTAACTAACGTTTTTGCCTCGTCAGTTTGCTACATCAGTCTTAAAAATAGTTTTTAAAATTAACAAATAGATATCTTTGGAGATGTGACCGATGTAAACGATAAAAACGTTAATTAAGTCAACAATCAACTGCAAACGGTTAAATAAATGAGATGAAATGTTAATTTTTGTGAAGTTTGGAGTGGAGTGAAATTTCCCCAAACATCAAGCGGATTATTGTAATTTATCCTATTAAATAGGAGTAAAGTAGTATTATTTTAAGCGAATTTTTAAAAAAATGAAAAATTTTCTAAATATCAAACACCAGCTAATTGAATGACTTCAGACAAGTGAGATTATTTACATTATTTCTGCAGTTACTGAACACAACTATTTTAATTTTTTTATTATACAACAATTTAAATTTTTTTTATCTAATTAATTCTGACGCTGCATCTAGTTTTGAAACAAGATGACGTGGCCCATGTTTATTCACAATTTTTTTGTCAAAATTTATTCATACTTTGTGATTGATTAAATACAAACCATTTAAATTTCAAAATATCCTTTATATATTATTGCATATATACTATTATTGGTTGATTGGTAACAATTTAGGAACACACTCATCAGAGTTTTGAATGAAGTACGTATCCACCTTAAAGAAAATAACAATTTAGAATGATTATGATTATATATTATTTCAAACCGACATCTCGCAAAATCAAATATATTTGTTGGGTTACCCGCGTACTATAGAATTATAGATAGGAACATGAATCTTTTTTTTTCTTTGGCACAAATATGAATCTTTTGTTGGTTTCAATTTTGCAAACGAAATTATTGTAGTATATGTTTTGCAAGAAAATGGAGGGCGGCGATAATTTAATTAAACAATGAATTGTAAGTCTCATTATATCATATATGTAAACATGTCATATCGTCATCCATGCCATGCATCCATATCATGCTATGATTTTTCTTTCTTTAAATATCTATCTTAAGAAGTCATGACTAATTTTTTTTTTCAAACTAAATTTACATAAAATAATAATTGAGTAATTATAAAATATTATTTTCATTAGCAGAATCAAACTCTTTGTATATGTAATTAAGAGACAAAATGAACTATATTTTACAATGAAAAAATAGAAATGAAACTACCAAATTTGTGAGTGTTGACTTTCACCTCTATTATTACACATGATGCTCTGCTCAATAGTTTCATTTCCATTTTCAATCTTAATCACATGCTATCAAGCTTTTTTGGCTTGATGCCCTTTTTATGTCCCTCGCCTCATTGCCTTTTTTCTTAAAAATGTCTTAATCACATCCTAATCATTAAATACTTGCTTGTTAAATTCCCCTTATCCGTACAAGAAACATTTAAAACTTTGTAATTCCATGATTTATTATTCAAAAATAAATGCACGTTCTATAGTACAGGTAACTCTTTAATAATAATGATTAATATTCATTAACGTGTTCAACTTATTTAAAACGGAAGCTCAACTAAAATTTTGATAGTACTTTAATTTTAATTAAATAGATCGCATACCTAAATATTAACGATTAATTATTAAGGATATCGATACCTTACCAAAAATATTAATTAGCGAAGTAGTAGTTTTGTTAACCAAAACATATTGATTTGAAATTGAATTGAAGAGAGACGGTTAAAATGCGTAGTACATTAGGATGAGACGGTTATTATGGCGGTGATGTAATTAATGGGCTGAAGCAGAAGAGGAGCCCAAGAGTAAATGGGCCGAAGCCCATTATGGGTCCAGGCTAGTTGACAAGGGGGTGGGCCCAATAAAAGGACACGACGTACATGTGGCAGTAAGGTAGTGTAGGCAAGTCGTGGGGACCGGATCGGGAATTAATTATTGACGGAGGAATGAAAGCACAGAGCGAAAAATGAAAAGATAACGGAGTTGAGTTGAGTGGGTGTTAATGGCGTTTGTTTGGAGGCAAAATGATAGAGTCGTGTGGGGCCCAAAGAAAACATTAATTCATTCATGAATATGGTCCCACTTCAAATCCAGCCATTTTCTTTTCACTTTTTTCTCTTTTGATAATCAGCGTTTTACTTGTCTCTACCTCTAAAGTTAGAATTAGAATCAGAATTAGAATTCAGATTCAGATGAATAAATTTAGCAGTTGCTAGGACTTGGCTATGTGTCCACAGTTTACAAATCCACAAAATCGAAAAATTATTGTTTCCTTCCTATTTTGTTTTTAAAAAAATAAAAAATAAAATGTTATATGGAACTATTTGTTGTATAGATGTGATTTGTCAGTTTCTCAGCGGTCCATTAACCTTGCGTGATGCTCTTTTTTTTTCTTATGGTGGAGGTGATGCTCTGTTTGTGATGTTATATTCAGACACTTGGCTATTTTGAACCCAAAAAAAATCATTTGGTTATTTTTGCAACATATGATAGTCATAAATGTCCAAAAGTTGGGTAAGATTTTGTTAAATGAATGAATTAAAAGGCAAAATTACCTAGTGTAAGAGCTCACCAAAAAAAAAAAAAGAGCTTTGCAATTGAAACCATGGGGTCTGCGTTCCGTTTTGTCTTTTGCTCTAAGATATTTTGAATATATATTACTATGTTTTTAGGTTAGTCTTTTTGAGTTGTTCTCACATTCGGAATTCGGATTAGTATTACTTGAATATAATGATAAAAGAGTTTGAACAACTTTGTGTATAGTTAATGAAAATGGTTTATTTTCTTATAATTTCTTTTTATAAATTTTATAAAGGAAATTATTAAAATAATTAAGGGTCATGATATACAGTGTCCTAATTAAGGTTACCAGAAATAAAAAAATAATCATAAGAACATATTATTCCGTCTCTTGGGAATAAAAAAAAACTACACATCCAATATTTTTTTACTACATTTGAATTCTTTAATAGGGCGCTTAAGACACATTCCAATATCTAAAGGAGTATTTGGTAATAATTAATTATTTAAAATATTTTTATAATTTTATACATAAATAAATTCTTATTTTAATACTCACATATATATAAATTTATTTTATAAATATTTAATGAAGTGCTTTAATCAAATGCAACTTGAGTAATGAGTGCTCAGTATTTCTTGGAAAAGAAAATATTTAATAAAAATATTTATTATTTTAACAATATGAAAATGATTTCATATTTACTTTCAAAATTAATGCCTGACCCTTATCACGTATACGCTGTTGCACAACAGCCTCAAAATTAAGAGAGTTTAATTAAGAGAAATAAGTACTTATTTTAATAAAAATAATGTTTTTATAATTTTTTTAGTACGTTTATTTATGTTTTTTAAAATAATCATAAATAAAAAATAATTAAATTTTTATTTATTTTGATAAGTAATTTTGAATTATTTTTTAAAATAATTAATTATAGCAAAAGAAAAAATATTAAAAAATTATTATTTTTATTTCAACCAAATATAAATAATTTTTCATTTTGACCATAATCAATTCTTATTTTTTTTACACCTGATATTACAATTGCAATTCCGATTGTTAAATTTTAAGAAAATGCAACGAGTATCCGTTTTGACTTTTTTAATTTTTATAAAAAAAAGTTTCAGTGTCTTCCTTTTGACTTATTGTTTAATTTAGTACTATTTTATTAGAAGTTCAAAATATGCGAGCCTAAAAAAATATTAATATATTGAATCCGTGCTACTTTTTCCGTATGGAGCAAACGTTATATAAAAAACATACTCCCTAGTCTTCATTATACCTACTCCAGACATATAAAAAGACAATATATATTGGAATTTAGTTCTTCATACAAAGTAACAAGATCCTTTAGATTTTTTTCTTTTATAAAAATAATAATATTAACTGAACAATATAAATTAATTAAGGAGGGAAAGAACAAAAAAGAAAAATTGAATTTTCATCAATTGCCAGGCAGTCACCAACCTTAGATGATTTATTGCTGGTCCTGCTTTACCAAAACGACAGGTTTCTTATTATACCAAAAAAAACGAGAGGTTTCAGTGCTTGACAGACATGGATGGATCTTTAATTAATTTAGATACATGATTTTTTTTTCTGTAATTAATCATATCAGGAACTGAATCACTTTCCTTTATGTCTCCCTCCCTCCACTCAATTAGGTAGTACTGAAAAATAAAATAGAGAACAAGTTAAGAGAAATTTTTAAGAATTTATGACTTATAACAGAGAATCTTACAAGTGATTAGGATATATAACCCTAAACTTTTGAGTGAGTTGTAAAGGAATGATGTGGCAAATTAGGATAGATAATAATTTTGGGTTCAGTAAGCAAAATTCCCAAATAATTTCGTGCTGCGATTCTGACAAGTTTCAGTAAAACAAACCTTTCATTGCCTTCAATTAGATTGAGATGCCATATTAACCTTTCGCCCTTGATATTTTTTTTAGGAGAAATGATTAAAAATAAAAAATATCTCCTTGAATTTAAGCTCAATTTTATGTGTAATTAGCTACACTTTATTTGATGAAAAAGACTGTCATAGTTTTATAATTAGACAACAAAAAACAGAGGATTTATAATTGGATAATGAGAACACAAAATCTCCTCGTTGATTCTACACGTTGTGTTCAGATTCATCCTCGAGGATTATCCCCCATACATATATAAAGAGATAGGCAATAGTGCGTAACAATATTCTCCTGGTTAACAAATTAAAGATAAATAATTATTGTTAAAAAAAATAAAAAATTAATATAACTTCTTTATATATTTAGTTTCTTAACCCGTATAATATTATACCTGTTAAAAACCCTTATTTTAAAAGTTTAAAAATTAGACAAGTATTTATTAACAAGATATCTTCTTATTTAGTAGAGTTATGCGAACTATTATCTTAAAGATAATTTTACATTAAAAACTTTACTATCTATTGCCTTAAAAAAAATAATTAAGTAACATATAAATAAAAAATTTTCATAAATTTTTTTATCTATGAATTGTTTAATCATTTTGCTTAGAACTAGATAACAAAACTCTTATCTATCACATACGTAATTTTGACCTTATGTAATTGTCTGTTTTGGTTATACATATAGAATTCAAAAATATTTAACCAAGAAAAAAAAAATTAAAAATAAAGAGTACACTTATTACTAATATATTTTATTGAGAGTGATTTTAGAGTATTTGTTCTGAAATGAACAAGGAGTTCGATGACCAGGGATGACCCAATCCTGAGAGCCTCTAGATCAAGTACAAGTATAGCATAAGCCGTACATTTGGGCTCAGGTTGATATATATATTACCGGGGGTCATGTGCTTAAGTTTGTGATGACTTAAATCCATTACGCTGTGATCGTGGGGCTTTGAATGATCATTAAAGAATCTTCTAATCGTTATTGACAATATTAACCATGGGGGATTGGGAGAAACCTATCCAATTCGTCTCGACTGATGTCGGTGCCACATGTCTTTGTCCTTATGTTGGCGACGGGTAGATCCTGGATTTAGGGATTAAGTCGGCCTGCTAGTGAAGTTGGATGTTGAGGTACTTGGGTACCGTACACCAGTCTCATAAGTCACAAAGCTTTCAGCTGAAGTGACTTGAGTTCGGCCCTTTGGCGAGGTCGGATATCGAGATACTTGAGTATGGTAAAGTATTGTTTAACAATACTAGTAATAATTCTTGAAAGGCAAATGATATTTAGTGCCCTAAGGACACTATTTAAGAATCCAAATATAGTAAAAAGATATTGGAATATGTAGTTTTTTATATTTCCGAGAGATGGAACAATGTGCTCTCATAATTATTTTTTTACTTCTAGTAACTTTATCTAGTGCCCTTAAGGCACTAAATATCAAGACCCTTCTTAAAAAAAAACCAAGCATATGTGAATCAGATATACTGATTGTAAAAAAAAAAGAAAAAAAAAATCTGTTATACTGTTAATGGGAAATAAAAATGCCTCAATCCCCCAAACATGCATACTAAATACACTAGAATCCGAGTAAGAGGTGTGACAAAAGATTTGGGATCAATCCAAAAAATAAACGTTCTTTTTAGTATTTGATAGAAAACCCACAAAAAAATTAATTTATTTGAGGAATATAAATTATTGACGTAAATTTTATCTTTTCTAATCTAACAAAAAATTTTATTACACATTTTAGAATTTGAATATTTATCAATATGTTAAAAAAACCTAATTATGTGAAACTTTATCTTTAACGTTTTAACGTGTGTTTAGTTCAGTAGTGGTGGTAGAATTGATTTTAGATGAACATGATTTTATAGAATTGATTTAGTGTAAAATTGATTTTAAAGTAATATGATTTATGTTTGGTGATCTTTTTCTTAAAAGCAGATACAGAGTAAAAATATAGGGGTGTGATATTGCCACTCCTAAAATTCTATTGTCACTCCTTTTGAAATATTTTTTAATTTAAACTATATTTTTTAACTAATGAAATTAAAGTATTAATAACTAAATATTATTAAAATATTAAAAAAGGAGTGGCAATAGAGTTTTTGGAGTGACAATATCAATTCTCAAAATATAATGTAAAATTTTCAACTCAATCTAAAAGCAAGTCTCACTTTGCTTTAGTCAAAATTAATTTTTACAACCCAAAATCAAATTTAACTTTTCTCTAACTCATAATCAAACAATTAATTTATCAACTAAAATTAATTTTAACTCTTCAAAATCAATTCTTCACTGACTTTAACTCTAACAATTTTTTCAAATGCACACTTAACTATTAGTCTTTTCAACTCCATTTGTAGATAAGACGGACAAATTAATTGCTTTTTGACAGAAAATTATATATCTTCATTGTTTAGTAAATATTTAACCAATGATCAATGACCAATGATCCTTGCTTAAAGGGATGAAAATCAAAAGAAAAAGGAACCAATTAATTATGAGATTCACAATCATGCTATTTGTCCGGAACGATGATCCGAAATTAAGGCCAAAAGCTAAAAGCTAATTAACTACTAACATTCGCTTTCACAACTTCACCAGTTACGTTGCTACCAAAAGATGCTCTACTCTGCAACATTGGTTTAGCTAAACTTATCCACTTTATAAATTATAGCCAAATTTGCAATACTGACTCGTCAAATTTGGTTATAGGCTAATCAATTATACTTAAAACGAAATTACTATCTATTTCTCTTTCTCTTTTTTGTTTTTTTTTTAATTATTATATTACGTGTATATGTATTTTTATAAGAGATAATTTTATTTATTCGAGTTGTGTATAATTATTATAATGAAGTAACAAATTTTTTTCTTTTTAAATATTTAACTCAGTTGTATATCTAAGACCTTAAACTTAAAATTATTGATTTAACTAAAATAGTTTTGTGTTAGCGGATCTATGCGCTTAACAAGATAACATTAATAAACCAATAAAGTTCGGCATAGTTGGTAAACAATTGAGTCCTTTAAGTATGCTAACATGGGTTTAAATCCTGGTCGTCCGCATAGAAAAAACTTTATTAAGAAAGATTATATCCACTTAGATGATCTCTCCATTTTAAAAGAATTAATCTTTGATTTTCGGTTAAGAAATATCGTTGGTGAAAAAAGAAGAAGTAAGTAAACCTTTGAATCCATCCTTGCAATTACATGGGTCATATGTACACTTTAATTCTTTAAGATTTTAAAAATATCAAATTAGTCTTAGACTTTATGAAAAGGTATTCTTCTATTATTTCCTTCTATAAAATAGGTGTACTTGTGTCTTGAAAATATAATAAACAATTTATTATTTTTACTTTTAATACGCAGGAGGATTTATAAAAATAAGTCCTAGGAAGATTTAGATTTATTCGAAAGATGAACATTTAACTCCTTTCAACTCTTATTAAATGTCATTCCCTTCATTTTGGAATTGATGTTCAGGAAATAGTTGTAATTAACTACGTTGATGTTTCATTCTTTTTAAATTTTGTTTGTGTGCCTAATATAGCAAGTTTTTAGGTATGCTTGGAGCATCCTAAAAGTTCACGCAAGATAGGAGATAATATTCCTTCTATTCTGAAATATTAGTCACTTTAATAAAAAAAAATTGTTCCAAAATATTTGTTCCAAAAAAATCAATGCTTGTGCTTATTTTATTAGCTTCCAAACTATCACCGTAAGCCATCATAGGACATATGCCATATCTCGGCAGAAGCTTATAGTATTTATGGACCCAATACAACCCCATATTGGTGAGACATAAATAAGGCCATGTGCTTGGTTTCAATAGAAGTCCACTAGACATTTATTAGTCACAATCACAAAACTATACCTCAAAGTTGTTTAATTTCACGCATTCGACATAGTTGGTTGATAGTTGCGTCCTTTGAGTATATTGGTAACATATTATAAATGTGTTTGTGTGGTTAGAGTTTGGTTAAGAATATGGCAACTACATTATAAAGTATTTAAAAGTGTAACAATTATAAACTTTTGAAATTGAGTAAGGCGCAAGTATGAATGTAAGACATGTTTACTGAGTCATGCTGCTGAATAGCATTGTTTATAGTCTTCCGCGTGTCGATATGTGAAAGTAAGAGTATGAATGTGCATTAGAGAAGGAAAGGGAGAGATGTGATTTCAAGTAACATCTACTAGGAACCAAAGACATGAAGGGTGTGGTTGATGTGTTATAGTCAAAGCCAGCAGCTAAAAACCCTTTTCCATGACCAAACTCCAAGCCCCACCTTGTTTGATCTTCAATGTCTTATAAACTGTGGTCTCCGCGGAAAGTAGAACCACAACTACCCCACTTATCATCGTTATTAAATATTGATAGTACATGATTTGCTAACGGTTCATATCTGATCCAGCTGATCATTTTTTTGTGTGAAATTCATGTGACAATATAGAGTTTCATTGGATGAGGAGTAAAATTTATTATGTGAAAACTAACGTCAGACATTTCATGGGGGAAGGTTATTGAAGAAGTCCTTTTACACTTTAAAATTTAGTGTTTATACGAGTAATCAATCACCATTTAAAAGTTCATCTAAACTAAACTCAGATGGCCTTATATGCAGGTATCAATAGATTGCATATTTGAGTTGAGCGTTTTCAAATCATTAAAATGGACAGGATAGTTTTGAAACTTTCGAACAACTGAACAAGAAAACAAGAGAGGAGTACCGTTTGTTCAAGATTTTATGTTACGTAAATATATAAAGAATGTTTGGAACAAAAAAAAAATCAAGCAGAGCTACTTCTAAGTCAAATTTTCAATTTACTTTAAGGTCACTAACCGTGATTTAAACAATAATAAAAAAATTAATAAAAAATTTACTTTCCCATTATAAGCAGTTGTATTGAAAGACGAAGCGAGATCATAAGCAGTTCATTTTACAACAGCAGGGTGTAGTTTGACAAATCTAGGTTTGTTTTTAATTTTATTTTTTCAGACTTAATTTGTTTGCCAAAAAAACTCAACTCTTTTTAAGTTTTTCGGATATCCTCTCACTCTACTATAAGGTAAAAAATTAATTCCTCGACTGTAATCGTTCTTACCCTTCCAAGTAGTACCAAAACCAAGAGACAATTTGCCTAAACAGATTAACAAACCATATTATCATGTGTTTCGACAGGATATAGAATTTTTTTTTTTCTGGAATGCTTCTTGCTTATGCACTCCAATTACCTCATTAACCAGTAACAGGCAAACAGAAGCTGAAACTTGGAACTCTGCAATTATTCTCAAGAATAAAAATTCCCGATGCTACATGCAACATAAGAGTTATCAATTAATGTACAACAACCAAAACAGCCAACTCATGAACCATTCGCTGGTAAATTTCAAGAGTAAAGTCAAAAACCCTAGCTAGTCTCTGATCAAATATATTTGCCAAATCCCAGAAGAACAATATGAATTGCCAGTGTGAAAACAAGGACTTCTTAGTATGCCTAAGCTTCTGCTGTGAGTTCCAAGAGTAGAGTGTGGCTGATTGCATCAGATCCTGGGCCACTGAATTGAATTGGACCTACAGTGAAAATCATTATCATGAGCAACGAACTTACGCCATAATGTAGAGAACAACAGGTCAACATAGAAGTAGAGATTTAAACGAGCAGCACATTTGTGTAGTTAGTATAAGCAAAGAAAAAAGGGCTTTTCTTAAGGGAATGCAGCAGAAACAATAGGTCAAAGAACAGTCAGTCCATACCTGGACTGATGTAGCAATTCTTCAGGGCCCATTCATCCCGTAAGGAGGCAAACTTTTTGAAGGGTGCCCCTGAATGATATAACATGGAAAACGGTCATTCAGTAACCAAGTTAATTGGACTGATGTCAATATAGCAAAATATAATTTAAATAATTGACTGTCTATATCCAGCCACTAAAGCCTGGGTGACCGACCAAGTATGTCATGGAGATTAATGTAAGAAAAAAAAAACAGAAGCTAGTCTTCTAACATACATATTTTGAAGCCATAAATAAAATATTTCACCGTCCCTTCATTATATTTTCTGATTCAACAAGGGTGACCAACTACTTTAGTGGAGTTACACAAATCACTTAGGCTTTTATGAATATATTCAAGATGGGTGACCAACTACTTTCGTGGAGTTACCCACATCACTTAAGCTTTTATGAATATATATACCTTCGAGCTCCACCATTGCCTTTTTAATCACAGGCTTGAATTTACCTGCAAAGACATTAACATATTCGTAAACAGCAGATTATAGAAAGTGTTCATATAATATAAATGTAACATATTGACAAACTTTTTTATGATTTTAATAGAACCAAAGGTTGCCCAAACAAAAACATGAATAATGAGAGTCCAAAAATAAGGAAGAGAAAATATTTCCATCGCAATAGCAACACAGTAGGGTATATAACTATGGGTCTCAATTTAACTTTCACTATAACATGGGCATGAAGGTCATTGCATGAATGCTAATGCAGTGGATAACCGTCACTGGGATACAGCAACAGTTCCCACGGATCAAAATGTGTACCGTGTCTCCTCTCTACATCCATCAATGAGGTAAGTGCAGTTCCTCCAACAGTCCATTCTTCTACAGGAGCACATAAATTCCCGACCTGATCAAAATATCATAGCCAATTCAAAATTTAAGTATGACTTCAATTTTTCAAAAAAAAAAAAAACGAAGCAAAATTAACTATAAACATCATCTAGGAGAAATATGTAAGTTGACGATCACAAGATCAAGGCATAGAGAAGCACAAACTGATGATATTAATCCAGTCTTCCCACTATGAAGGAGGGCTCCAGCACCATAACCCAGAGCGTAGCAATAAGTAGCATCAAAATTAGTTGGCAAACCACATCTCCCTTCATAACTGCATATTTTAAACAAGTGTGGGTAAACTAGCCAAAGATACAGTTAACATATATATGATCAGAAGCAATGAAATCCAGGTTAAAGGTTAAAAGTAATGCATGTCCCTAGAGCCTTTTTTCCCTGTTCCAAAGCAATATGCACTGGAATTTATAAGTAAAGAAAATATCAAAATTAGATAAAATACCCGAAAAAGTGAGACTGCCCTCTAAATTGGCCTTTATATTTGCCTTCTTGCTTCCTCTTCTCCAACTCGGTTTCAACCATTTGAATAAGCATTTTCTCTGTTTCTATCTTGGCAACCTAAATCAGAATACAAGCAACATTAATATTGATACAGATCCAAACTCCATACAGGGGCCAAATAAATACAGCAGGATAGCACCAAAACAACATTAGGCACCTGCACATTTCCATGTGGATCTCTCTCAAGCATCAGCTGTTCTTGAATTGCTTGAGGTAAAAATTCAAAAAGCTTCAATGACTGCTCAGTGAGTTTCTTCTTCCATAACCCACCCTCATCCACAATATCATGGGCCAGAATTTCATTGAGTTCTGCAATAAGATGCTGGACCTGCAAGTAGCACAACAATAGAACATCATGAACAAAATGAATATCATCTGCAAGTGTCCTTTCACACCAATAACATGAACAGCACCCATACATAATCCGAAGTCCATAAAAAGCAAAACATTGATAACTAGATTCTATTTATGCAGAGCAATAGATACCTCAGGAATGAAATCAATTAGACCTTCTGGGATAAGAATGACCCCATAGTTAAAATTAATTTCAGCTCTTTTACAAACAACATCTACGATATAGTCTGTGACATTCTTCAGTGTCAGTTTCTTCGCAGCAACCTGAAATGTGTATTTACAGGTCAAATCAATTTTTGATAAAGGACTTCTAACCATTTAGCTAACTTTGATGATAAGATCAACATAGAAGTATTTTGTATTGATTTTATCAGCACCTAGAATGTGGAAATACCAAATAACATGTTCAAATTTATGACAAACCTCTTCTCCGATAATAGTAATGTTAGGATGAGTTTGTAAAGCACACTCCAGTGTAATGTGGGAAGCTGCACGCCCCATAAGTCGCACAACTGCAGACAGATGTTCGTATGTTTAAAATGCAGTAGGAAAGTATTAACCCAACACACACATACATTTTACATCCAGTCAAACAATAATGAACACAGCTATAGGCTGGAGAAAAAGCAAAGCCTGATATATCAACAATATGAATTGAGGCATCATTTCTTCAGGTATTGAATAAAGGAATCCCGAAAAAGGGAAGCACCCTTTCTATGAAATCTGATCTTGAGGACAAGCTGAAATTCATGTAATTGTCAGTGACTGACTAAAATGCCACAAAATTAAATGAACCCCCTACAAGCATAACAGCATAAGCATTAATACAATTCAAGAGAATAAGATGTAGAGAATTATTCACATAACACGAGAAATGTTGACATAGGGCAAAGGATGGTGTATGAACTAGGCATTTCTTGCTTAAAAGTACAATGGTTGATATCATATAAACAAAAGGATTATAATAATGATAGATAAAAGGATCTTGTCAATACTTTGCTTGAATATAAGCACGGGGTGTAAGACAAGGATAACTGCTATGAGAAGTGATAAAAGGTGAGGGGATATGCGGCATATGCCTCATCTATGTCTTGGAATATGCATTAGTTATCTTGATGGCTGTATTAGCAACCTCAATTAAAAGATTAGAAATAGAATGTCAGTTCTTCATTTGATATAATAAGAACAAATGATAGCAGCGGTTCTAAGGTGTAAAAACATTCAAAACTTGAAGAATTGTGGGAAGCAATGGAACTATAGTACAGATAGTAACAGCAATAAATGTCCAAGGAAATTATGGATCAAGAGTTTATAAATTTTATGTACTTACAATGGTAATATTTTCCAGTTGATCGGGCATCTACCATAACATTTCCGATCATTTCTGAGTATATCTGAATTAAATTAACATAAACAAGTGAAAACAATCAGGTACTCGGGTCATGTAAAATGTATCCAAAACGGTATTTACTGTGTAACAACATTTAGCAATTACAAAAAATGAATTTCTAAAATACTATTTGAATAATATAGCAAAATAGTCCTTGAGCCACCGGTCATTTTACTCCATGGATTTATTGAAATTAAGTTTTAGTCCCTAACTTTGTAAAATGTCATTCAATTTAGTAGTCAAGGAAGTGACCAATTTTTATATAAAGTCAAGGATGATTGTGACTGATTTATTTTAAATTCAAGGACTATTGTGACCGGTTTTACAAAGTTAATGACTAAAAATTAATTTCAATAAAGTCAAAGACTAAAATGATCAATAGCTACAAAGCCAGGGACCATTTTGGGTATTAATTCAATAATATTTAGAAGGCTTTCAAAGAGTGCAAGTTTATTATAAAAAACAAAACAAAGAGAAAAAAATGTGACCACCACCTCCATCCAACAAAAGGAAACACAACCTATATAGAGTTCAGTAAATGGATAAAGGTTGAAAAATTAAATATTCTATTAAGTGTTGAATGTATTGCAAGAGAAACCGCAAGAATCCAGTGATCTCAAAAGCATCTGTACATACTACATATTTCATTTCCCTTTCCCACAGATAAAAGTTAACAACTAGTACGTAAACATTTTTCTTAACAAATTACAGTTGATCAAAAGACGAACTTACATATTAGAATCTATAAAAAATGTAAGGAGTGAGAAGTAGACCAATACAAAATTACAATAGCACACTGAAGGCAGACTGCATATCTTCATTACCTTGCATGCAGTATCAAACCCAAAACTTGTTGGAACTTCTTTGCATTTCAAATCACCATCAATGGTTTTAGGGCATCCAATCACACGTGTTTTCAAATTTTTGCTTCTGTATGAATCCATATTAAAGTATTAAACAAACAGGAAAACTGTGCATATTCATAATTGGAAATTGTTTCTCTTCATATAAATATCCCAAACTATCAGCTAATAACATAATAGACGGACTGGTAGAAGGACCTTTATATACAAACATGGAAACATCATTTCATCAACAAAACCAAATAAAATTCCTTAAAGAAAAACCTGAAGTTCTCAGCGAGGAGGCAGGCATTGGTGTTTGAGTCATCTCCACCAATAACAACAAGCCCATCCAAATCTAGCTTCTGTGCCGTTTCTTCAGCTTGTTTAAACTACACCACGTATGTAAATTAAATTACTCTTCAGGCTTAAAGAAGAGGTGTAAGAGAGCTTAAATGAATTATGCAGCCTCACTAAACCCACCTGCTCTGGTGTTTCAATCTTGTCCCTTCCACTGCAAATCATGTCAAAGCCACCCTACACACCGAAATCGTAACTATTAGATGTCAGAATCGTGTGACTATCTCCAAAACTCGGCAAAACAAGTCTAAAAAACTTGCAAGTAGAGCAAACAAACCTGATTTCTATAGGGATAAATATAGTCAGAGGTGAGTTCAACGTATTTGCACTTCATAATACCAGCAGGACCACCCCTGAAACCATACAATGTGCTTCCCTTTGCACGGTCTTGCAGGTAATCTAACACAGAAAACAAAACGTTAGCATTGAAACATAAAAGCTACACGTATCCGGTGATTATCAGATTCCAAAAGAACTGAACGATCTAAAATGAGCGTTACCGAAAATTCCAGAAATGACATTGTGGCCTCCAGGAGCCTGGCCACCGGAGAGAACGACACCGATCTTCAACTTGTGATTCAGTTGCACTGCGTTGGGATCGGTGGGAACCAACGATGCGGAAGGTTGGCCAAACAAATGCGGAAAAAGCTTCGCGATCTCATCTGCATGGGAGTGAGAGACATGAGAACAGAGAGATCAGTGAAATATGGATAGAAATGAAGGGAGGAGAGTGACCTGGATTGCCGGCAGCAGAGCTTTGAGGACCGTCGACAATGGTGAATGAAGTTTTGAGAACGGAGGGAAGTGGAAGCGCGTGGTCGACACGGCTAGATTGGACCTCACTGTAGATGGAGGCGAATCGGCCGGTGACTGAAGCGGGGGCGAGGCCACCGTTGGGCACGAAAGACGGTGACATTATGAGTTAAGAGAGAGTGAGTGAGTATTGAGAATGAGAGGGTGAAGGAGTAGAAAAGCTTTGAGTTTGAGTTGTATTTTCAGAGAGCGGAGAAGTAGGTTTGAAAAGGGCCCCCAGAAAGTCTTCCCAACCCGAATATTCCGATCCGCCGCTTTGCTAGCTTACCATTTTTTGTTTCTTTTTCATTTGCAAAATCGCAAAATTTTAACCCGAGGAAATGGTATCTTACTCTAATCTGTTGTTTGCATCAAACGGAATTAGGAAGAACAAAAAATGAGAGGAAAAATTAAATATTTTACTATTTTAAAGAAGTTACTTTTTTATTTTTATTTAAACAAAAGAAAATAAATAGATCATTTTTAAAAATTCTCTTATTTCCTTTTTTTTTTGTCTGAAAACAATATAAATAAATCATCCTCGTCATGTCTTATCTTATATTTTATATGAGTTTTGCTATCTATTGTCCTAAGGGTAATGATTAAGCAATTCATAAATAGAAATTTTGCATTTAAAATAATTTCGTAATATTTAATATTTTATATTTTCCAACACCAAATTTTTATTTATGAATTATTTAACCGTTATTTTTAAAATAATAAATAACAAAACTCATCTTATATGTGCAATATAATAAACCTTTTTTTCAAGGGGATAATAATCCTATTTATAAACCATCTTCTTTTAAAATACTTTATGATAAAAAATTACGTAAACATAAGCAAACAAACAAACCTTATTTATCAGTCATCTAATATTATATTGACAACCAGAAACATTTGTTCATTTGTTGTGCATCATAAACAAACAAACCTTATTTATCAGTCATCTAATTTTCAAAAATTTAATTCTTTTAAGTGAGAAAGTAAAGTGTATTTACTCTTAATTTAAATTACACTATTTTAAAAATTTTAACTTACTTTAAATGAATATCAAATATATTTTTATTTTAAATGAATATTAGATATATTTTTATTTTATCACTTTATACACTTACTTACTTTAGTAGAGTTAAATCCAATTTTCAAATACTTTACTTATAATTTCTCGTATATTTTAAGGGAAATTTTGATGAATTGGATTAAAAGATAAAAGAAGAGAAGGGGCAAGCATATCAAACGGTTGGTGGCACGAGAAAGTGATGTTAATATGCTATGCATTTTAGGTAAGCAGAACCCTTCACCCAGTTCAATAGCTTACCTAACTTTGGGAGACTCGAAAGTGACACCATGTGGTTGGTGAACTGATGACGTGTGAATTGAACATGTTATTATTACTCTTGGTTCTAACTTTTTACAAGAAATTTTTCATACTAAATATAAGTTATTATCTAATTTATTAATTGAATTTTTTTTATCTCTTTTATAATTTTTAAAAATTTAATTAATAATAAAGAGAGAAAGAGAGTATAATAAAAAAGAGAAAGATATATTAACTTTTTAAGTATTTATTAACACATTTAAGTTGAGAGTATAATTGAAAAAAACTTTTTTTTCTAGACAAATTTAATTAGCTAACTACTATTCATTGGTTTTGTTGATTCAGTTAGAAGTGACTTATATATAAGATTGAAGAGAGTACAGTTTATCTAACCTGTATAACAGTACACGTTAAGATTTCAATAATAAAGTATTGTTTTAAAAAAATATTAAATACTTAATAAACATAAATTTCATTAAATTTTTATCATATCTCATGTCTTAAAATTAAAAAATTCATTAAATATGTTCTTCTCTGTCATTAATATAATGTACCGTAGGAGAATTCATAGTAGTAATATTTTGTAGAAGAACTTAAAATTATTAACAAGTTAAAAGTAGTTATATGTTTATATTTTTTTATTATTATCCTTTGATACTTTTAAATTTGGGTCAAAACCAATACTTATCAAAGAAAAACTTAGTAGAGAACCTGATCTCTGATATGGTAGTGTGGATACGGTAGTGTGAAGACTGAAGAGGATTCGGGTTGGACTAGGTGGATTTTTACTGTTTTGAAGTCCAATTTAAACTAAATAATTTAAGTTGAATTGGTTTAATTTTGACAAATTTTACTCTTTGACTCAAACTAACCCAGCCCAAATTTGATTGAGTTTGATGATTGGGTCTATCCTATTAAATAAAAAACAAAAATTTTACTTTTTTAAAAATTTCAAAAAATTTATAGTGATAAATTATTAATTTTATATATATTTAGAGATTTTATTTGTTAAAGTAAAACATAACATTAATAATATAATCATACAATATATTAATCTTAACGTAAATAGAGTAAAAAATAGAATAAATAGAGTAAAAAATAGAATAAAGATATAAAATAACATATAAAATTAGTAATTTAGGAATTTAGTTTGGATAAGTTAGGTTGGATTTATTGAGTTTTTTAAATGCAAACCCAATACCCAAACAACCTAATAACCCAACCCAATTCAAAAAAAACTATTTGGTTTGGATTAGATTATTCGAGTTCATGGGTTATCCAGCTAGTTACCCACCACTACGTTATACAATATCGTATATATATTTATTCTTAATTTTTATAGTAAATTATTGTAGTCTCTTGTCATTTTAAAATTAACTCAAAACTAGTAATAGTACTAAACGATAATTTTTCAATTTAATTTCAGCATGAAATTAATATTATGTTCTAATTGTAAGGTTTTTATTTTTAAACAAATGAATGAGCAAGGGAGTTAAAGGTATGTTTAATTTGTATTTTCTGTTGTCATTCTATTTCTTTTCTTTTTCTTAATAAAGTTTTTAAAAACAGGAAAAAAATTTAAAAATAAAAATACAAATTGAACGTGCTCTAAACTACTACTTTTTAAAATTACAAACAAAATTGCTAGGGATTAAGAATTTTTAAGGATTTATAAAAAAAATAAGGGAATTCTTAAGGACTAAGAATATATTATGAATGATAATTATAATTTCCACCTTATACCCGGTAAAAAATTCACAAAAACCCTGAAAATTTGACATAATATATTTTGCTGTTTTCACATTGCAATATTGATATTGTATAGAAAGCTATGATATACACAAGTCCCTGTTTTAACACAAGATCAGATCAGATGCTAAAGGGCAAGGCCCAAGTGCCCCCTATGTATCGAATCTTACTCCTCGGCAGAATATAGATAAGAATCTCTATGGTTCTCTAGCAAAAGCCCCCTATGTATCGAATCTTACTCCTCGGCAGAATATAGATAAGAATCTCTATGGTTCTCTAGCAAAAGCATATATTTATTTCCCTTCGTGATAAAATAGCCAGAGCAAGAAAACTTGATATGTTAAAGACAAAGAAGATAGGGTATGAGTATAACTATTGATAATGCCATATGAAGCTAGTCCATGCCTTTGTTACTGCTCATAAGATATCATCAAATTTAACAAACATCAATAACATCAACATAAACAATTTGCAGAACGCAGCACGCCAGCACCTTATTGACGCTATCCTATATATTAATCTTTAGAATCATTGTATGTAATCCACTGCTTAAGTGCTTATTTATACACGTGAACTGACTCTAAAGTATATTAAAAAATATATATTTCTTTAGGGTGTCAAAAGAGAGCTTCCTTCTTTGATGAGAACAAAGACACTGCCACCATCGCTCCTTGAGATGCGAAGATCTTCGTCAAGGTAAGTAGTGAGTAACCATGATTGAGCATTGCTGTTGGAAATCGGGATCTTCAATGGAGGTTGACTGGATATTGTTCTCACAACCGATGAGGCCGTGTCTTGGACAGAAGTAAGTATGCCTTTGAAAGGTGTCAGGTCAACCTTTTGCCCCAGAAATTCCACTTTTTCTGGTATCACTAACGAGTCTGTCAGCTGTGGAGTGCCTATGATTCCTTCCTCAAACTTGATCTGAATTGTGAAAACCAAAATGAGAATGTGCCACTTCTGGAGCCAAGTCCACATTTTAAACCAACCAAGATCACAATTGGCAAAAAAGATCATAACTTCATAGTTCATCGTTCATGGTTGGTTGTGTATAAATTGGTCCCCTTTGAGTATGGAACCACTAGTGTTACATGCAATATGAGTTGTGTCATCCAATAAATTGAATTAATAATATATAGATATCATTTAGAGAATGAAATGTAAGTCATTCGATGAAATGAACCACTAGTGATTCCAAACTCAAAAGAAACAACGTATAATAAGCCCTTCATAGTAAATAAGTGAGTTGAGTTTCAAATTCAGATATGTATATCAAATGTCAACATTTGATTTTACCCACGAAAACACCTAAAATGACTAATGGCTTATTGCTGAATCCGCAGAGATGAAAGACAAGAGACAAACCTGCACGCGTTTTGGGCTTCGAACTTCGAATTTGGCATTGGTGCTGATTGAGGTGGTGGCCAAGGGACCAGCAAACTGGACAGAGTTTTGGACGGTAAAACTCTGTGAGTCAATGGTCTGAGATATTTCCTCTACCTTCACCAATGGCAGTGTTCCCCTTGACAACAATGGGAATAAACCTGCAAAGGATGTATACCTGCAGAACATTCACCCATGAAGATGGTAAAACTTTCTTTCTAGAAATTCATGATCTCTACCGTGTGCAGCCACAAATATTGGGGGTAAGAGCATAAAACATATGAGAAACCCACAATAACTGAATAGGTAATAGGAACCTTCCAGAACCAGGTCATTCCTTAATGCCACGTCCACATATATGCCTGTACACTTGATTCAATACAACTATACAAGCAATACAACCTTTATCCACTATGTTTCTTTTGTTATTTTAATGGTAAAAACTTCCTGTGTAACCAGTTTCAAACACTTTTTTTTAAAAAAAAACCACACACACAAGGGAAGGAATAAATGGATCTCTTTCCAATTAGCCGCAGCATCCAATTGAAGAACCGAACGAGATCTTCAGATTAACAACATCACAATAGATATGATTTTTGATAGTGGACAGTGGCGTCGTGCGATCTATGTAGCCGACCCCATATAATAGAATAAAGGCTTGTTATTGTTGTATCCAATTGAAGAACCGAATAAGGGTGCTAAGCTATCTTTGACAAAGAAGCAGAACAAAATCCCTAAAAAATATCATGCCACCAAAAACATCGGGATAGACAAAGGATTAAATATCCACAATGTAATATAACTTCATTAATTTATTAATCAATGAAATATGTCTCTAAGATGTGAAAATTTGCATGCAGCCAGAACATTAGATAGCGGAAAGCATATTAGCATAGCGAAGTCAATAATAAGAACTGCCCTGTACTCTAGACACAGAGTCCAGTAATTTGGTTACTCTGCTGCGAATTGAGTAATTAAACAAATTGAACTCACAGCTCCATCACATGTAATACTATCTCAGACATCCAAGTAACCTCAATAATCAACAGAACCAGTCCAGTTAGCTAAGTTCCAAAACTGCTAATATAATATTAATACTAATTAATTAAAAAATAAAAATGAAATCCGATTCAATTCAGTTAGGTTAGGGCGTTAGGCGCATGCATATAAGCTACGGTTACAGATAGAAGCTTACGCGAGAATCCACTTTCCATTGAGCAGAGTCAAGGCATCGGTGGGAGCAGGGGTGGGGTTCTTCGCCTCAAGCTGCGTGATAAGCTCAACGATCTCCGCTCTCGTCTCGCTCGTCGCCTTCAGTCCACGATTGGTCCCGTAAAACGAATCCACCAGAGCCTTCTTCAGGTTCTCTATCTCAGACGACGGTTTCTCCTCCGGCTCTGCCACCGCCACACCGCCGGAAGGCTCCTCCTTCTCTGGCCCCCACTCGTCGTCGTCTGTCACGGCTCTGGCGAAGACCTCACGCCTCGGAATATCGGCGGAAATCCTCGGCCTTCCGAGCGGCTTGCTCCGAATTCCTACGGTGGTTGGAGGCATAATTGAGGGGATGGAGTTGAGGGGAGTGACGGAGAGGGTCTTGGTGCGGGGTTGAATGAGGTTAGAGAGAGAAGAAGCCATTGTTCACCGTTTAGAGAGAAGAAGAGTGATGAAAAAAAGAACAAAGCAAAGACAGAACAGAAAACAGAGAAGGGAACGGTGGAGAGGAGTTATACTAACACAGAAGAAGTGACGGTTACGAACGATTGAGATTTGAGAATTAATAGTGTCCTAAGACATTGACAAATGACCACGTTGTAAAATGGGAATAGCGTGACCTTCACTTCGAATGACATTCTTACCCTTCCAATTAATTATTTTATTTCGTAATCCATTAGTCTTTTTCTTAACATTATGTTGTTATCATTTAAATATAATTGTATTTACTTCGGTTTTAGTCTCTAAAAACTCTCGCTTGAAGTTAGCGGTTCTGTGGCGGACCTAGAATCCAGAGTTAAGAGATGCAATACTTGAATAAAAATAATTTTTTTTAAAAAATATAAAGAAAATAGAAAAATTTATAAAATTAGTAATTTTAAATGAATTTTAATCAATATTTAATGATATAGTAGACATAAAATTATAAAATTGAAAAATTAAATATAAAAATTTAAGTTTTAGGAGTTCAAAAATATAAATTGAGATGATGCAAAATTCTAAAATTCATAATATTATTCATAATTTTCACTACTTTTTATAGTTTAATATATTAACTAATTTTTTATATTTTTTTCTTAATATTTGTAGTTTAATTATGAATGGTTATAAAAAGGAATTGAGAGAATATTATTAGTAACTTATTAATTTTTTATTAGTTGTGTAGATAAGTATTGTGTTTAAATTAGGCATGACAAATAAACTTGAAATCTGAGAGAGTTGTCACATCCTGTCGTGAAATTAATGGAAAAACTCGCTCAAAATAGGGTTGGGGTTAAGGAAAACTTGAAGAAAAAAAAAACATCTGGGGTGAGATCGAAAATGAAAATATTAGTAGTTGCATTGACCCTATCCCAACAAGGCCCGTGGATTCACCAAACCTCGTAAGGAGCGGGGCTAAGAGCTTATTTTTAATCTTGACGAAGAATAAGTGCTTGTTTGGTTTTTGGTTTCCTAAAAGTAAAAGTACTCTTATTTTGAATATCAATAATTATAATTTGTTTGACACAAATCACAATCACAATCAACGAACGGAATAATTTATAACTTAAGTACTTTTACTTTCTGTCAACTGAAAACTAAACATACACTAAGATGAAAATAGAATAATTTCAAAGAAGCGAAGACGAAAATGTGAGGGTAGAAATCATCGTCAACTCTCCGCCCGTTGCCATGCTTACTTCAAATAATAGTCAAAGGTTTTTGGTATTATTGATGATGTCAACTCTTAGAAAGCCATATTTTAATTCTAGGTTTTGTTTTTAATATTTTAGTAATCATTTTGTGAACTGATTGATAAATAATGAAGTATGTGAGAAATAATTAATTAAATTTTCCAGTATCTTGGGAGAAGGGCAATACTGGTTTTTCATAAAACTCCAAAGACTAACGAGAGATAGACGTGTGTAACAAATAAATATAAATAGTAGAATGTTAATGTTAAGGGCAATATATATAGGCGGTCATAGCGGTCACGTATTAAAATGGGCCAAGGTCTGCAAACAAGAACGAGCTGATATTTGAGTAGGGGGACTCATTAGATTAGACCCTTTGAATTGAATTTGCAACGATAAAAAGTGAATGTGGAGAACGAACAAGTGTGAGGTAGGCAATTAATTTTCAATTTTTGTGAATGTCAATGAATGTAGTACAAAACAAAACAAATACCATTCGTGGCCACTCTAGAATCTTCCATCTGTTTCGATTTTTGTTTTCTTAGAAAGAGGCGGCAAGACTCAAGCTTCTAAAATAAGGGTTTTAGACCCTTAAATATTTGAACCAAAACCGGATACAGGATATTTTTTAATTACTAATGTACACTAATAAAAAAATATTTTAATAAAATGTTAAATATAAATAAAATATTATTTGAAAGTGCTATTTTGAACATATTCATGTTTTCCAATATAATTGTCGTCATCCTATTTTTTTTTTTTTTCATTTGTATGACTCTATAAGTAGGATTGAGAGTCTTAAATAAATTTTAGTTGAAAGTGGAGGGATAAATAAAGTTCACCTCTTCTTTCTACGCTAATTATTTTCCCACAAATTTTGAGTGTTCTCAAAAGAATTACTTCAAAGGTCTTATTCTTTTATTAAAAAAATTCTCTTCATCTAGAAAATTTAGATATATCTATCCTAAATTAATTTTTTTTATCTGCCCGAAGAGTACCATAAATTTAGTTTTTTTTTTTACAAAAAATTTAACGATATCAAGAATTAAACCCTGTATCACGCACTCACACACACATGTCTTTGCCAGTTGTGCTGGCCTTACAGGACCATAAATTTAGTTTGCTCATATATTTTTAGCCATCTACAAAATTAATTTTTTCAAATTTCAAACTGGGCTATGGCCCAACCACCTCTAAGGCTTATGTGAGCATGTTCTGGGCCACACAGGCAATTGGACTAACATGGCTAGAACAAAATGAGAATTTGAGATCCATAAGAATCAATCCAGCATAGTGTTATATGAAAAAAAAGGCACACACACGCAGTTATGTTGACAAATAAAATATATATATATATATATACTACTAGATCAGCTTCTCCTTGTGGTGATATAATACTATTAATTGCATGTTTAAATTATAGTAAACATGTCCTAAATCTCAAGATTTATGCCGTGTAAAGTTAATATATATTTTTTGGTGAAGTGTAAACTTAATTTTGATTGCAAATAGTATGTGTTTTGACTTGGCCGAAGATCTGATACTGAGTAAGAGTTAAAGCATAAAAACTTGCTCCTCCAATCAAATAAAACCACTTCTTAAAATAAAATTATATGATCACGAGTCAGTCAAAATAGAAAAAATATGGCATGAAGATGAATTTGAAAACGTAATACAGTTGGGCAATGAAAAGGGATAAGTTGGACGTGGCAGAATTCGCAAAAGACGTGTGTGTTTGGATTTGCGTCAAATCACGTTAAGATAAATAAATCAATGGTTGAGATAAATTTGACACATAAGCCGAGACGGATCTAATGAACGCAGGTTCCAATGAATGCAACAAAAAGTTGCATTGAAGTGGATCTACGTTAACGTGAAGGGACGACGTCCCATATCAAATGCCAGGTAACTATTGGTTAGATTTCGTTGACCAACCATTGCTCATCATTGATTAAAATTAACCCTTGTTTAGAAGGGAGAAAACAAAATTAAAGAGGAGAGAAAAAACGAAAAATGATTTTTTTTTGACTGAATAGAAAATTAAAAAAAAAAGTTGAATTTTTTTCTGTTCTTATTTTTCTCTTTTCACTGTATCTCCTTGTTTTCTCTTCTTCTAAATATAGGCTAATGTTTGGTTTGGTTTAAGAGAAAATAAATGAAAAACAATTTGTGAAAATCGATGTGTTTTCTTTTATTTGATTCAGTGAAAAATTGAAGAAAATTATTGTAAAAGAATTATTTCTAGAAACAAAAATTTCTAACTTTATTTTCTTTTCTCTCATTTTTTCTTTCTGTTTTCTTTTCACTGGACTTCTTTCATTTGATCCAAACAATGGTAAAGGACTGTATGACATGAGGATTATAAATGTTATCATGATCCAAATTCACAAAATCAACAAAGTGTACTACAATTTAGTTTATGTGAGAAAAGCATCAATTTAATTTATTTTTTTAAGATTTATTTATTATTAATTTTTAAATATCATAAAAAAAATATTTTAAAGAATTAATTTAATAATAAAAATTTTAAAAATATCAAATTGTTAATAAATCGCAGCGTGAACAGAATTAAACTCTTTCTAAAAGTGAAAAAAACTCGTAGTTATATAAAAAATGATTAATAAATAAATCTTTAAATGACTTAAATCTAATATTCTCTACAGAATCTCTTTTTATAGTAGTAGTTAGTTGAAACTCTTAATTCTCTACTTTTTATTTTTTTATTTTTTACTTTTTTTCTTTACATTTTGATAAAATTACTAGTATCATCACTGCTTTAATCACGGAGGGATGATTATGATCATGATGACCATAACATGGCTATTTTGAGGATTTAGGTCTGAAACTACACAAAATAATTGTTGTAACGGCAAGTCCCACTCCCACCAAACCACAGCTCCAGTTTGTCACTTTGTTTTCTTCTTTTAATTCATTAGTTTAGTTTTTAATATTTTAAAAGAATATAAATTCCAAAATTAACAAACACAAATCCATCAACTCCTTGTGACACTTTTATTCAAACAATTATTTCATATTAAATAGAATAATAATGGTTAATTTGAGAGACTAATTTGTACTGTGACGCATCATGCTTATAGTTTTGTAATCCAAGAATTCAACCATCAGCTAATTGTATCGTGCATAATAATTTTGTTTTAGATCTAATTAGCTCAATACACAAGGGTTCAGTCTAGATGTTAAATATGTATATATAATAATTTTTTTTTAAAATGAGAGTTTATTTATAGATAAAATTATAAAATTTACTTAAATAAATTAAAATTAGCTTATTCTGATAAATTCCTCTGGTAAACTTGTGAAAATAAACTAAAAAACAACTTATAAGAATATATATACATATATAAACTCTTTCAAGCTAGACCTATATATCTTATACATCATACGCAAAAAACAGGTTTTTTGTTTATAACATAATGAATTATGGTTCCATTTAGGGTAGACCCTGAAAAATAGTCACTACCGATAGTTCCTTTACTAATAACCATTAGATATAATAATATTTTAATTGATGTTGTTGATTTTAAAGGGTTACCTAAAATAATAGTAAAGATGATAATATAATATAACTTAAATGAATTGCAATTAACCTCTTTTCATGCTCTTTTCATTTTAGTTTTCTCTCAAGTCTTAACTATAACCAAAAGAATTATTGGGTTGGAATTTTTGTTATTTCTATCTTGATGGAATTTTTCATGACTTGGAAAATATTTGAAGTGGGTTTATGAAGAAAACAGAAGTCTTGAACATGTTTGAGGGTAGCTTTCCAAACAACAATTTCAGAATATAATTAATCTTAATTTCATAAAATCGAAATCGGATGTAAGTTGAAGCTCAAGCACGAAATTTAATTAATTGAAAGTGTGTACCGCTGATGAGGAATCTCCATCTCAATTTCAAAACACAAAACAAACCAAACAACATCATAGATTCAGTCATAGAGAAAGCCATTTAAGTTTGGGAGGAAGCAAGCAACAGTGTGCGTTAGAACCAGCAAAACGCAAGGCTAACGACGTACGTTGCCGGAACATAAAAGATTGCGAAAAGGATGCACTTAAACAGAATAGAACGCGAGCAGAATGCATCGGCGAACGTGAACAGAATAACATTCTTTGCACCAAACAGAACAGAACGTGAGTAGGCCGTCACCGGAATAGCGTCGCCGACGAGATAACCTAGGCATGCCAAAAGAGAAAGGCAGCACGACAATGGCTGGAGAGGAGTGACAAAGTGTGCGCACTAATGAAGGAATGAGAGATTTAGGGTTTTCAGATCTCGATATACCTTAACCATTATTCTCTCTTCTACTCTCTTTCTTTTCCGGTTTCCCTCTTCTTTACAACCACCACTCTACAAACAAGATGAATGGGCTGCTTATTTTTTCTTTCTCTTTTTTTTTTCTTCAGAAATTGACTTTCAATTTCTTCTACCCCTTTCTCTTCTCTAAAAGGGTTTGTAATCATTTATATTTCAAGCAATTGGAAAAACATCTTTTTGGCATCTCCTCACATTGAGAGATATTTGCAACTCTATGATAGGGTCAAATGGAGACTGTTTCTAATTCCTCTTTTGATTTTTTTCATGGGGTTTTATGTTTCAGTGTAAAGTTGAGACTTTTAATTTCCAGAATTAAAAGGAGTGGATAAGTTTTGAAATTCAAAAGACCTTCCAACTTCTAAGAATCACTTAATTGAAAATGTGTTTCTCTTTCTTCTTTTGATTTCTTTTAATAGAATTTCTTACTTAGTAAAGTTGAGATTTTTAATGTGAGTGATTGAAGAGAGTGAAGAAGGTTTGAAATTTGAAGTTTTCTTGAAAACACTTGAAAGTGTTTTTATTTATTTGATTTTATTTTATGAAAACATTTAAGTAATTGGATCAACAATGTAATACTAGAAGAAGATTTACAATCTGCGTCAGCTGCAGGACAAAATTAATGACCCATTGGATTTTTTTAATTTCCCTCTACATTGAGTATATTAAAATGACTATTTACCAATTTTTCAGAAGTCAAAGTTTATTTGAGAAATTTATAATAGTAAGTTACTTTTTTGTCACTACTGGTAGTCCGAAACTGATGGAGTATACACTAAATGTAACCATGAATTATAATTAATTTTATAAACAAATATTAACACAAAAAATCATAAACATATATTAAAATTTACCAAGTTTTTTCGCCTTCATCACTTCAAATAGATTTTTCATTAAATATGATTTCTAATCGAGTCGGTTCAACGTAAACGACGTAATGTATATTTGTAATTATATAATTAGTAACGCAGGTGCAACTAATTATATATTATTGGAGATTGAAGAATATGGCAGCGTTACAACACCTTCAAACCTAATCTATGTTTAGTTGACATTAGGTGCCTAAACCATAAGATAAGATAAGAGTGAACGAGAATAAAGAAATTCAATTATTTTGCTTGCTGTACCAATACTACTTGAGAATATATTACAGCGTTTCCACGAGTTTCTTTTCAATATATACATGGATAAATTATGTCGTTTTTAACTATTAAACACAAGTGAATATTTTAGCAAAAACTACTTAATTTGTTTAGCAAAACTATATTGAGAAAATTTCATTTAAATAGGAGTAACCACTGCAAAAACAGATATTCTCTTAATTTTAACATACGCCAATTCACTAATAAAGAATCGATTATTACAAAAATACCTTGCTTTATAATTACTCTGTCTTAAAAAAAAAAAAAACCTTGGATGCAACAAGATCCAACAAATGAGTGAAATTTCATAATAAATAATATACAAATGTTGAGTAAGATCATTTTTTAATGAGCCAAATATAATAATTTTTTAAAAAAATATAATTTTTTATATTTTTTATAAACGGAATAATATACACTTAAAATTATTTTTTAAATTTTAATAATAACTCTAAAGATTGTTTAACAAAAACCTAAATAAGTTACTCCTAAAACGAATACAAAGTTAATAATAATGCAACTAAAATTTAATACACTAGTACTTCAAGAATAGGTGATTGGTCTGAATAAGACAACTCTAAAATAAATGTTTAATTATATATTTAATTCTTATACATACGTGATATAAATTTTTAATTTGGTCTTCATATAGTTTTATTTTTTATTTTTGTACGTAATTTTTTTTCAATTTGTTGTTGCCGTTAGTAGATGTATATTATAACTTATAACGTGAGTGATGACTTGACAAATAGAATATAATAAAATAATAATAAAAGCAAGGTCTTATTTTAAAAAATAAAAAATCTAACCATCTCACTCTAACCTCTCTCACACTGCCCTCCATTCACACCTTTTTCTCTTCAAAATACAAGTTTAGTTTTTTATATTTTATGAAAATTTTAATATAAATATTTATCTTTTATTAATGTCGTTCTTAATATTATTTAATATCTCAATTTAGTTTTATATCTTATTTTATAGTTAATTTAATCTCATATATTTATTTACAAGTTCAACTTCAATATTTTTTATAAAGTTATCATCGATGAAATTTAAACTTTTTATAAACTATAAAGAACATATTTAAGACTATAAATGAAGATGAATGATTAAAATAAGAAAAAAAAATTAAATTAAAATATTAAATTATCATAAAAACAAAAGTAAAAAAAAAATTAAATTAAAATTTTTGAAAAATATAAAAGACTAAGATACAACCTAATCTATTATAATCGAACAAAAAAGAAATAAGAAGATAAGACAATCCCAATTTCGGGTGGCATTCATGTCATTACACACATTTCAAAAAATATACTACATACTATTTATTTATTTTCTAAATTAACCTTCAAAGGAAATTTGAAACCCGGGCAAAATCGAATTTTTAAATTCAATTAACAACAAAACACCATATGCAAAACTTTCAATCAGATTCTAAAAACCGGTTAATCAAAAAATAAGATAAAATTTAATCTTCACAAAATTTACTTTATTTGACATTATTTTACTCACATTCACACAATATAATATGGTTGAAAATAAGATTAATATGGTGTGAATGTGAATAAAATGATGTCAAATGAGATAAGTTTTGCCAAAACTAAATTTTATTTTATTCTATGACTAATAAGATTTTAAAATCTGATTAAAAAATAAAATTAATCTCAATTCCATAATTATATTTATTTTAGATTATAATTTTTATTTTAAAATAATTGTCACTTTAAAATTTTAAGATATAATAATAAATAGTACTCCGATTTATATTTTAATATTTATCTTCTATCGCCTTATTTATTCATTAATTATCATATATTTTTAATTATTTTATGAACTAATTTAATTATTAATTAAGCATATTAATTTACTCATGTTAAAACTTTATTATAATTAATAATTTTTTAATATGTATAAAAATAATTAAAATGATACTAATAATTTTAGAATAGGAGAAAGTAACTAAGATGGCAGTATGGCATCCTCGATCCTTGAACGTAATACGAGTGCAAAAATTCAGAAGCCATTTGGCAAAATTCGAATCCTCGGTCGCCGTGCCGACTTCAACGGCTTTTGACTTCGCTATGCCTGGCCAACCGAACAGCGACGTGTATGCAAATAAATCAGAAATTTTAATTAATTATTTAATATCGAATCTCGCATCACATGTACTCCAAAAATAGAGTATTAAAACAGAAATAAATTAGAGTATGAAAATAAATACTCCTAATTAACACTACTTGGATAAAAAAGAAACAGTATGGGTAAGCTTGATTTCTTTTAAAAACAACCTTAATATTTATTATTATAATTATAATTATAAAGTAGCATAACGTTGTTTGATACTCAAGTCTTAGGTGATTTTATTTTTTAAGCAATCAGTGCTCCTTTTTAAATTATCCTTTATTTTATAAAGTATAGTTAAATGACCCATAAAAAAAAGTGTAACAAAAATGGCGTGAATTGTTTCTTTGAGGGAAAAAAATTGTTCTGTAGCTCAATCTTCGAGACTATAAAGAAGAATCACACGCTGTAAAGTGCAAAGGAACCCCAAATTTTCTTCTTCTTCTTCTTCTAATTTGTCCTGGTTTCATTTCACACAGAAACACAAATCTTCTTCTTGAATAGCGGAGCTTGCGATGATGCTTGCAGAGGACCAGTATTAATTAAACACTCCTGCAATTCCATTTTCATAAATTCGAAGTCGCTTTCTCCTGTACCAATTTTCTTGTTTGTTCCCTGTTTGGCTCTCCCATTTTAAATGCCCTTCATCTTCACGAGATCTCTGTGCCACTGACCCTATACCGAATAGCGTCCTTCACTTCTTCAATTTCAATGTCTCCCTCCTCATTCTTCTAGTTTTTTTTTTTTTTTCTTTCCCGAGTCGCCCGAGATGAGTCAACTCGGTTTGATTTTACAGGAATCGCTGCGGACACAGAGAGAGCCGAGAAGTACCATTCTAGGATTATTGAGGGAGCAAATGGACGGTGTAGATGGAACAGGGTCTCGCAGGAGGCGTAGCTTCAAGGAACGGCTCGGATTCATCGGCATCGGTTGTTGTGGGGCCACCTGGGGATTCCGTTCCGCTGCCCTAACCGTAAGACACGAAGAACAACCACCGCAGCAGCAACTACTGGAAACGGACCCGGATCAACCCGACTGTGTGAGTCCGACTCCGGCGGGTACGAGTATGAATCTGGCGGCGGCGTTGGCGGCGGAGCGACAACTCCGGGGGCCGCAGCAGGAGGAAGCCAGTAGAGCGCCGGGGACGCCGTGGAGGGTGTCGTTGATGAGGCTGCTGGAGGAGACGGAGGTCGGAGAGAAGGCGGAGGCGGAGAAGGAGAAAGGAGGAGAAGGTGGAGGGGCAGGGGTGGGGAATGATTCGGTGTGCTGCGTGTGCATGGGGAGGAAGAAAGGAGCAGCGTTCATCCCATGTGGGCACACTTTCTGCAGAGTGTGTTCGAGGGAGCTGTGGCTGAATCGAGGCACTTGTCCTCTTTGCAATCGCTCTATCATCGAGATTCTCGACATTTTCTAGAAATTCAGATTCTGATACTAGTAGTATAATACTGCCCCAAAGATGAGATGTTTGCATTTTTCTTATTCTTGATCGGAAAACTAGTTGATCAAATCCTTGTTCGCCTGTAATATAACCATGAATTTCATGTACTATTTCTTACTATGATCCAAATTATTTGTCTTCACGTATTGTACAAACTATGAATATGCCTTACAGAAACACAACAAAGGCAGCTCTAACCACTGTTTAGTTTTTTTTTTTCAATTCAAATTTTTAATATTTTCGACAGAACTTATCTGTTTGATATAAAAATCTAGTAAATGTGGAACAAAGAAAATTGTTCAAATATTTTGGTTATTGAGAGGCTCTTCTAAAAATTACTAGATTTTTAATTGCAACTAAATGTGGAACAAAGAAAATTCAAAATAGATTGACGTTTATACAGGCAATGAAGGGAAAGGGAAAAGAAATTGGCTATAGAATAGCATAATAATTTTTTTTGGAAGCATAAAGCAGGTACATTTTGTCTGTTTTAATTTTGGTTAACTTAATACTCATAGAAAAAAGAAAAAAATGGGTGAATGTGTTCACTGTGATATACAATCCATTTGTTTTTATTTAAGTACTAATACAAAGACAATTGGTGTCCATACTAACAAAAAAGAAAAAACAATTCGTGTGTGAACTTTTTTAGGTTATTCTATTTTTATATTATGGTTAAAAACTATTTACCCCCCTTATTCTATACTTATGTGCAAAACTTTTTAATCTCAACAATAACTTTTTTTTTTTTCTTTTCAAGACTCTAACAATTTGGATTTAGGAAGAATTAAGACCACTCAATTTTAGAATGTGCAAAATTTTTTAATCTCAACATTTAACTTTTTTAATCACAACTTTAACGATCAACCAAAAAGTGAAATGTGGATGTCACGAAACTAAGGTCCAACTTTAAATGCTGTAAACTATTTGGACAACATTAATAAGGGAATTTATAGCACCATCACCCTCAATTATGCCCCCCAACGGCCCAATTTTTTGGAAGGGGTTCTTCCGAAAACAGATTCGGATAAGGCTCTTCCAGAAACTCATTGGAGTACTTTGTAAAAAATAGATATTTTTGGTAATGGCCATTCTACAAGTACTGAAATGGGGTGGTGCCTCACATATTTATGGAGCCATGATATTGCATCTTTTTTTTTTTTAACTTCCTCAAGATATTGTATCTGCTGGGAGTTTTTTTCCCTTGTGAAATGGAAGTTGCAGTTTAGACAAAAAAAATAAAATAAAATAATAATTAGATCTTGTATGCATGAGGGTGGACTCGGCCTATTGGGCTTATAAACCTTTGGATTTATTTTAAGTTTCAACACCAAAAAGAAAACCAAGTCCATTACTGGAAAGCAAATCAAGTACCAAGACAGGCTTTTACTCTTTTTTTGTCAACCGCATTACTTGCATTACTTGCACCATGTACAAATTCTTTAATGACTGTTTTTCGAAAAAAAAAAAAAGGAAAGAAATAAAAGTCCTAACGCTGAATAATTCCAAGATACAGTTAAGGCCTTATGGGAGTTCATAGATACACGTGTTTTTTTTTGTTAAGGTTAATAATAACAATAACTTTATAGAATATTAAAAAAAAACCTAATATAAAAAAATTAAAAACAACAATTAGTCAGCTTTTTTTTTTCTTAGACATTGTGGGTGATTTCACTAATAAAGTTGTTGTCAATTAAGTTTTGCTATATTCTCAAATTAATCCTCTTAGGTATCTTCATATTATTTTTATTTTATATAATAAATATTAAAAAAAATAAATATATTTTATGTTTTGAAATTATAAAAAGTAGTTAATGCATTCTCTATTTAATAGTATGTCAAAGAATTTATAAAAATATTTAATATGAAAATTTAGAATTACTCAAGCTAAAAATATTTTATGAATGTGGTTTAATGAGAAATTTTTGGGTGAACATAGACCTAATACATCATCTTTGGACACAACTCATATAAAATGGGTAGTTTCTTTTGATTGAGTTTTAAACCTATAAGCAATTATGTGCATCATATGAGAGAGAAGGAAATGTGATTTTATTATGAATTTTTAGCTTGGATAAATTTCAGTGAGTTGATTTTTTTCTATTAGCTGTACCTAAAGATAAAGTGTTGGGTACGTGTCCATCCAATAAATTTTCGTGGTTTAATAGTGCCTTAAGACACTTGTTTGGATATCATAAATACACATTTTTAATACTTTGAATTACTGAAAAAACATACTACTGTCTCTTAAGAGTAATTTTTTTCACTTTCAAAGCAATTAATGTTACAGTTCCCAATAAAATATTTGTTCTTTTATATTCTTAACAAGTGTTATGTGGGTACTTTTTAATACTCCCTCCGGTTCTTTTTATAAGGACCCAACATGACAATTGCGGTTATTAAGAAAACATGTAATTAAGTTAGTTAATGTTTTGAGATTTTGGAAAATTATATACTCTTCCATGTTTACCCCTATTTAATGTATTGGGAAGTAGTAAAAGATATTAATTTTTCTTGTAATCAAATTTTAGAATTAAAAAAAGTTGACTCATTATGAAGGGCAAACATGAAAAAGGATAATTAATGTTTGTAAATTTTGATGGAGGGTCTTATAAAAAGGACCACTAACATTGTCTAAAAAGGGTCTTATAAATAGGACCGGAAGGAGTATTTTTTATACTCCCTCTGTTTTTTTAAGTCGTTTTAGTTTTTTTATCATGTTCAATTTTTCTAGTCATTATAAGAAATCAAGACAAAGTTAATATTTTTTTTTCCAATACTACTCATATTTACTAATCTTCTCACTCCTCCTACATAGATTAATTATGCACCAATAAAAAATTGTTGCTCCAACTAGATCCAATCACTATGCATCATTTTTAGTTGTGGCTTGAGATATTAATTGAGGAGAGATTTTATGTGAGGGTATATTAGAAAATCAGATGATATATTTTTATAAAATTTAAAAGACTCAATCATTTTCTTAATTTCCGCGTATAACCTTAAACAAAGGGAGTATTTTATTATGAATGATAGAATTTATTGTTTTAAAAGTTAAAAACTCATTTTAGACATACATTTTATAGTAATTCAAAGCATTAAATGTGATGAAGTTATTGTACCTTAATAGTTGTCTTGAGGACATTGGTTAACAAGACCCATTAAGAATTTATTAATAAAGCTTAATACAGTTGCTAGATAGTTAGATCATTTATGTATGTTGATAGGAGTTTGAATTCTGGCCTTGCGCATAGAAATGTCTTTGTTAGGAGAGATTATACACATTTTAGTGAAATATCTACCTCGATGAGATTAGTTTGTTGGCCAGAGGATATCCTTAATATTCAAAAAAAAAAAGTTCATTATGAATATAAGGTCATGTATAAGTTAAGGCTTGCAAGGTTAGAGGTCCAAGATTCAAGCTTTGACAGTGGAGATTTAGGGTAGATTATTGAAGTTTAGTTTGGGATATGTGTGCGTATGTATTTGCCGATAAAAAAAATTAACTTAAAAACTAATAAAAATATTTTTTAATATTAATTAAAAATTATAATAAACAACACTTAAAGTAATATATTTGATTTTTAAGATTAAAGTGTTCGACAATAAAAGAGGGGAAGTTAGTTGCAGAGATGGGTGATAATTATCTACTATATTGATTGGGAATATGACTATGGGATGAGTTGGGTAAAATGAAAGACAGAGGAATTAAATTAATAATAGGAAATTAAATTATTGTGGATAGAAATGCATATAGGGAAGCATAAATGGATAAGCATGATGGTGTGGAGATTCCTCTGCCCTCTGCCCTGTGGGTTGAGTTCGAAATGTTTGTTTTCCAGTTTAATTTGGTGCAAAGAATAATGCATTCATACATATGAAAGCCTTTTGTTATTTTGGTTATTATTATTATTATGAGTTAGTGGGGTGTCTTCACTAGTGCATCTCTGCATGTTGCAAATTGAAGTAGAACTTGAGAAACATTTTAAAAGTTCCTTTTGGCTCTTTCTTCCAATTACCTCCTCTTCCAAACCTGATGGTCTCTTTCTCAAAACTCGCCCATGTATACAATTCCCAATCTACATCATATTTTTGAACTATTTTCTCTGAAATTATCATTGAAATGAGTTTTTCTTTTCTCTTAATCAAATATTTTTCCACACACCATCAGAATTTGAAATCTTATGACAATGTTAAAATGACAGTCATATTTACTAACGGTGTTAGACTTAGGGTCTTTAATTTATTAAGTAGTATGTATGATGTTATATTTTTTCTTTTTTGATAAAGGTATTGATGTTATATTTTGAGAAAAGAGAGCTCCAACAATTTTGGCCATTAGTGTAGAGAGAAATGGTTCTTTTATAGATAATGACTATAGGCTATAGCTCACACAGAACAGAAACAGAACAATAGTGACTTCCCTTTAGTAGGTATGAATATATGCTGCGCCCAGAAGCTTTTTCCCAAAAATGAACATTCGTTATATGGAGACTTCAGTTGTTGAGATTAGTCACAATTGGGTTCCAAAAACTATGACTCTACTTATTAATTACATTAACATTACATGCAATCATTTCATGTCTGTTTATTTTGCTGCAATCATGCATTTAGAATCACCATCATAATTTATAATTAATTAAGTTCAAACTAAGTTTCACTTCTTTTATTTTATTTTCTCTCTTATTCACTAGTGCAATTGTGCAAGACACACTAGGCAAGTGTACCTCATCGTTAATAAATAGAATACAATTTGAAATGCCGTTGAAAAATTCACGTTTTAAAACACGTTTTCAAACAAAAAAAATCATTGAAATATGTTTAATTAAAAATTAAAATCGATAGTATATATAAATTACTTACTAACATATGATTTATCTATTAATAATAATATATTTATCCATTATTATAAATATTATATATCTATATTAACAGATTAATTTTATTGAACAACTATAATTAATCAAATGAAAGCTAAAAAAAAAGGTCAACAATTTCTTTTAATTCTTCAAGTTAGTCCAAAAAAAGAGACCACCTGTGTTTATTGTATAGGGTTGTTTGCAAGCTAAGAGAGGCAAAGTGTGATAATTTATGTTTGGTTGAGTGTACAATAATTAATGGTTCATGGGCCAAAGAAAACGTTGCTGCTATGATCCATGAGGTGTCATTTTTATTTTTATTTTTTGCGTATCTCAAGGTATGTACGATTAAAAATAGTGACTAATTCATTCACGAACTCATAAGCACTTTAAAAGGTGGCTAAGTCAGTGTTTTGGAATTCTGTTATTTTTTTAATAATAGTAACAACACGTATGTAATTTGTTTGATAAGAATCATTCATGAACTTTTAGACAATCACAGAAATTTGAAGAGTTGGTAATTGGCATATTAATTAAACTAGGATTCGGTAAAATATGTTTAGAACTGATGGGAATCACTTTACATAGTGTTCAACATATACCTGTCGTTTGGTTTTTAAATGCAAGGTGTGTTTTTTTTTTTTAATGCTTATTATAAATATAAAACTTCCACATCCTCGATATATTCCTAAAGAATAATGTTTAACTTTGGGCTTATGATTATATTCCCAAATGGGCACTTTTTGATGGTAGCAAATCAAATTGAGTAGTATGTTGTACCAATTTCTCGTGGAACTATTCAAAAATCAAAACAATAAAAATCCATGATTCGTATTCTCGATCTATGAATATTTGACATAGAGCTTTCAGATTTTTAATTAAGACTCCACTAGTTCATCATATATAATAATCGTGGTACGAATTTGAATGCCTTATCACACTTTCAAAATCAAAATGTGAATGAATATATTCCTATTAATGGGAAAGCACGCACACTTTTAATTAACTTGTGAATTGAAACCTAGATTCTAAAAGAGATGAATATGACAAAATGCATCAGTTTTCGTTTGGAATAATAACAGAGATAGAGAATTGTACATGTAATTTATAGTGATACATATCTATTTCAAACATCGTATATATATAATAAACATTCTAAAATGTAAATTATATACACTAAGAAAAGAGAACATTTGTTATAACTCTCAACTGATATAGGTGTGTCCGATAAATAGTACACGGTACACAGACGGCTCGTCCTGCCATACTCTACCAATTTCGTCTAAACTCGAGTTATAAATGGACTTAAAAAATGAAGTCCCTATTTGTCCACAATATCTGCAGACATCTACATAAATATTTTTTGCGTATATTTTTTTTTTAGCTTTATACTGTAACTTGACTTTAAAAACATTGCATAAAAACAATTTTTTATAGTTTTTTTATTAATTTTTTTTTACACTATAACTTTAATTTTAAAAAAGTGCAAAAAAGTTTAGATTGAGTCCAAAAGTTTGTTTGAGCTTTTTTTTTAAAGAAATCTTAGGCCTAAGTGACTTGTTTCAATACAAAATAAATAAATAAAATAAATAAATAAGGAGAGGGTCTGCGGATTTTGTCTGTTCAGCCTGTAGGTTAATGAACATGTCCGTCTAAGTCCATAAATTAAATGGTCCTGATTTTTTAAAGTCGAAATCCACCTAACACGTTAATCTGGGGTCAGTCAGTGGAGCTAAGTCTGTATATCTAAAGGTAAGGCTAATACATTTGACAAAAATATATCTGTAAATGTGTAATATAGAATTTAAATTCATCATGTAATACTTAATGAAATTTTATTATTGTAAACTCACTCGTTTAACAATTTTTTCACGGAAAAATTGAAAACACTCTTATAACACATAATGCAATGAACAAAATCTCCATTACATTCCAGAGATAGGTGTTGTTGTAATTATAATACTCAAAATAATTTTCTTTAGTCTTTATTTATACGAGTATTTAACTTTTTCTTTCTCTCTTCCACCACTTCATGTGAAACTTTGATGACCTAGTTTCTTTTTCTTTTTTTTGACTAATTCAACGTGGAACTTTAAATGAATACACAAGTGCACTTTTATTTATAAAACATGAATAATATATTAATATTAATCGATTTCCATAGATATAAAAACGAGGAAGGAAAAAAGAGGGTGTGGATAAAATAGAGGGGCTCCACAAATGACAAAGCATGTCAGCTAGTGAGATAATGAACAACACATCACGTGCAAATAATTGGTAGTATTCCTCAATTAATTCGGTATTTTCTTGTTCACCAAACAAATACTTACACTGCTCAAAATACCAAATTTAATTTAATAAAAAGAATAAAATTAGAGCTCCCAACAACTTTAATTTATAACTTTGCATTTGGGAAGAGTCCCACATTATGAAAATTCCTTTAATTTCGTATCGGACGAAATTTGTTGATTCCCTTTTTATTGTGTTGGGTGTGCATAAGCATAATTATGATTATTAGCACTAAAAATGGATCGATAACAAATCAGATAAGCAGCCACAAGTTCATAGAATTCAGAGGAAAAAACTAAACAGAGTACACTGAGACATTTAGAATTGGGAATTTATAAATTTATCCTGTTTCAACACGTGGCCGCTGTGTTTTCATCTCCTTTATAAATTAAACATTATTAAGATTGTTAAAAGTAATTGAGAATAAATAAAAAAAATACTATTCTAAATTCTCATAATTCAAGTTCCTAAAAATCCTCCTAATTATCCGTTAAAGTATATTTTCAATGCTTTTTATATTTTCAAGATTGAAAGTGTATTTAATTCCATACTTTATATAATATTAAAAAGATAATTAAAAGGATATAGCATTAAGAAAGATCAAGAATATTGTTTGATCTTGTGTTAGTGGGAATGAATTAGCATTTCTTCCATTAAGGGTTTGATCTTATATATTGGTGAGAATGGAGTGGTTTTTCATGGCTACTCAACGGTTATTTCGTGCAAACTTAGTTTTTGAGAAGAGATTAATCACAATTTCTGATATGAATAGCTTGGAAGAAATTATATAAGAGTATACCAATATAAAATGACGGACATGTTTGTTTAAGATTTTGTTTACAGACAAATCGAACCACTAAATGAGAAGTTACAATTTATTTCTTTCTCTCAAAGTGTCTTGAGTTATTTATATAGTAGTATTATTTAACTTTTCATTTTACTGAGATATAAAACAAACATACATCATGTTAACTTCTATGGTGATGACCAATTTTTACAAATTTCAAGAAATTATTATTTTTTGGCCGGGAGAAATTTTCTTTTCATTAATCAAGAGAAAATTTTAGAAATGAGTGATGTATCATTATGGTCCTTAACTTTGTGAGCATAAGTCACTTTAGTCACTGACTTTACGCGGATAAATCTCTTTAGTCCCTGACTTTGTGTGGATAAGTCATTTTAGTCCATGACTTTGCATTTTGCAAGTCACTTTAGTCTCTAAATTATACGATTATTCATTTTAGTTTCCGACTTTCAGGGACTAAAATGACTGATAATAGTGAAAGTCAGGAAAGAAAATGATTGATGATAGCGAAAGTCCCTAACTAAAATAACCAATTCCGTAAAAGGCTAAAATAATTTATAAAATATAAAGTCAAAACTATTATTTTAGTATATATTTCTTTTAGAAATAGGACCATTCAAATTATTTTCACACACCCCTTTTTCTCTCCTACAGCCAATAGCAAAATAAAAAAAATAAAAAAATCGTTTTCAACCAAATTTATCGGTTCCTTCTACCATACATTACATTTCAAGTGGTGTATGATACACCATATAAAAAAATATATACAAAATTCCACCGAAAATATTTAATATAATAATAAATTACGTATTTTGTGTGTATAAATGCCTCTTTGATTTTTTTTTTTAAACGGACTATAATCAATTAAATATAATTTCATAACTTGTATATGATACACCACTTTAAAATTGGTAAATGTTAAAATTCACCTATAACAGGTTAAAAAAACTTAATAAATAACAAAAATAAATAAATAAAATATATACAAAATGATACATTTAATTTAAAATTACGTATAATTCATATTTTTTTATTAGTAAATGATACACCACTTTAAAATCCACCAAATTTATCATCCTCCTCCTCACTTTTGTAAGCCTTTCACTTCAAACAATCAATGAGTTAGTCATTTTCGAAGACTTATTGCAGTTGATGACAGAAGAATAGAATAAAATCCAGTTAAATCTTATCATAAAAATCTCTCAAATAGTCAAATATACCATCTAGTCTATTCATTCTAAAGCTTGAATAGGAATTACATCAATGTGAGTGTTAATCAGATCAATTGATTGAAATACATGAAATGACCCACCTTATTACTTTTACATTGTTGGTTTCCTTTACTATTTTTTAAAGGTATATATATACTTATACGGGTGATACTATTATCATCCCACCAATTTCAAAATAAGATTGCTTCTACCACACACTATTTATAACGTGGTGTATATAATACATCACAAAAAAATATATACAAAATTTAATTAAAAATGTTTAATATAATAATAAATTATATATTTTGTATATATACATACCTCTTTGATTTTTTTTCTTTTAAACGGACTATAATCAATTTAATATAATTTCATAACTTGTGTATGATACACCACTTTAAAATTAATGAATGTTATAATCCATCTATAACGGGTTAAAAAAACTTAATAAATAAAAAATATGAATAAATAAAAGGTATATGGAATATTTAATTTAAAATCACGTATAATTTATATTTTTTATTGGTGTATGGTACACCACTTTAAAAATGGTGAATCCTAAAATTCACCTCAAAATACATTATATGTTCTTATTTTTCTTTTTTAAATTGTCTTTTAATTGCATTTATAAATTTGAGTGAAACTAGATTTAGAAATTAGGGTGAAACTAAATTCGATTGAAATCAAATTTAAAAATCTCATTAATACTATATTTGAAAATCTGATTAATATCATATTTAAAATACAATATTATTAAGAAATTACGCTTTAAAAAAATACTAAAAAAAAGTTGTGTTTGTAAATAATAAATGTAATTCGTAAAACCAAAGTTTTCACCCTTCTTCTTACTTTACATACTCACTCACTTTATTAGAGTTTAATCCAAAGAAAATATTGCTTAATAGAAGTTATTTTATGGCTAGTGAGTAGTGAAAATTATAAAAATCATTTTTTAACTTTTAAAATTAAGGGTTAAAAAATATTATAGTACCCTAAACTTTACTTTTTGTATAGTTTAATTCAAAAACTTTTAAAATATATATTTTGGTTCATGTACTTTTAGAATGTACATTAAAAAAAACTCATACTCAACGATAGTTAAAACCGTCACTAATTTTAAAAGTAATCGTTCATTTAGATGAAAACTGTCACAAAATTTAATCTTTATAGTATAATGCACACTTGAAAAGTTTAACGAGATTGAAATAAACAATTTAAAATTTTTTGTATTAAACCACATATTAGATAAAGTTTACGATGACTATCATATTTTTTAACCCTTAATTTTTAAATTATTTTTTGTATAATTGTCGCTACTCACTAGCCATAAAATAATTTATACTAAGCATAATTTTTTTAACGTGCAATTACTTTTTTATATAATTATAATTTTTCAAAACCTTAATAAAAAAAGAAATACATGTGTTTTTTCATACCACTCAAGTCCATGTCATTGATTTTATTATAATAATTAATTAATTAATCATTTTTAATTTTTTTTTACTTTTGAATTTATGGGTGGAAGTAGGCCAGATAGCTTGTAGGAGCCCATAACCTAGCCTGTTTATTTAAAATGTTAGGTTTGAACTTTTTTAAAAGCTTTTTAAAATAAATAAAATAGGTTCAAACCTTTAAAAAAGCTTATTAGGCTTGACGAGCTTGACTTGTTTACGCAAAGTCTGGCTTAACTCGCTTCCTTCCCTACTAGTGCTTTACATGTACCTTTGCATTGGCTATTATTGTTGTCTTATGTGGTGTCGTTATACAATTGTGACTTATTTATCATATACTTGATGGAGGTAATATATAAATAATATCAATTTACAATATTTTTAATGGTCAGACGAAATAAAATAAAATGACTTCATATATTGCTTTTTAATTAGTAAATATAAATAACAATATAGTTAATTAGGCATAATTTATCATGACATAATTAAAAATTAATGTTTTTATATTTTTAATTGATAATTAATTAAAACTAATATATTATTATATAATAATAAATTATCAAATATAACTAAAATTAAACCTTTTGTTGAGTATATATATATATAAATAAATAAGATAACTTTTTCTTTTAAATTAACCAAAAAGTTTAAATTATTATCTGTATTTTTCTTTTCTCTTATTCTTTTTACTTTTGTTCAAATAGGTAAAATATTTTTATAATCTCTATAAAATAGGATATTTTTGTATTTTCGTCCCTATAAAATAAAAAAAATTTAATTCATACCGTTAAAAAATTTTCTTTAAGTGCTTACTAGGATGATAGAGTGCCACATGTCAACACTACATGTAAATAATTTTTTATTTGTAAATAATTTTTTACAAATAATTTTTTATTTGTAAATAATTTTTTATTTAATATTAATTTTAATTATTTTATAATAAAAAAGAATAACAATAGAAAAATAAAACAAGACAAATGATCTTCTCATTATTTTGTCCTAATCCCTGAAGTGTGATATTCCTAAAGAAGTGTTTTTTTTGTCACTCTGCCATCTTAGTTCGCGATTAATAGAAATTTCTTAACGTATCCTGTGTAGTACTTCTGGTGCTCTTATTTATATATTTATGTTGGTTTGATGTTCAAATAAAAAATAGAAATTTCTTAACATCAGGGATTAAAAATAATAATTTTTCATTTTATAGAGATTAAAATATAAAAAATAATTTTATAAAAACTTAAAACAATAATATCTTATTTTATACTAATGACTTAAAAATATATTTAAAAAGAAAAAGCAATGACTTGAATTTGTTTATTGAAATGACATGAGAAAAGAAAGAAAGTTGGATAGAGTTTCGTGTGATATTGCAACATTCCATTTTGGTAATGGAAGTTCTCCGTTAAGTGCTTAACCAGCTTCAATGGTTGGCTTCTGAAGGCTAATAATCTCTCCAAAACAACTGACATTCACTGCCATGCACTCCCATTATTATTATTATTTTTTATTTATTATTATTTATTATTATATATAGAAAGCAACATAACATTGCATGTGAATTTCTATCTATCAATACCGAAAGTAAATATATATCTATATATAATTATCCCCCATACCATGCCCTTTCTATTAGCTACCCGACAATAAACAACTCAAACATTTATTCCATTGTTTGTTTATTAATACATTATATTATTATATCTCATTATTTTGTTTTGTTTTGTTTCTTTCTCCTAGTCGAATTGAATTCGGATTCAAACACTTTTTTCTCTTTTTTCGAAAATAAATTAAAAGATAGCCCATTGCCCATTGTTTAGTAGACCATGCAGAAAAGAAAATTAAAATTAATTACTTGGATATTGTCAATCACTATAGTATATCTGCTGTATATGTATTATATGTTGAGGGAGAAATTAAAGAGAGAGTTGATTAATGATAGGTTTTTTTTTTTTTTTGGATACATATAAGTTTGGTTATGATTGAATTTTACGTTACTATATACAAATATTATATATAAAAGAAATTACATAACAATGTGATCATATATATATACATATGCATGTATGAGTTTCTTGTGTATCAGAGATTTTCACTAGGATGGGCTATTGTTTTATGAAATCAAGTACTAATCAATATGAATATTAGAGACTGGAAAACTGTTCTTATAATAAAAGTTAATGACGGTGGACTACGGTAATATATGTGTTTTTTGCCGATAAAAAAAAAGATAATAAAGTTATAAATTAAAATAAATTTTATCCATTTATATCAATAATTTATTTTATTCCTTTAATTTCTTACCAAATTTTTAATGTTTAATAAAAATTATTTTAAAAAATATACTTATAATTACACAAAAAAGAGAAAAGCAGCGGTTGGGCGATTGAATTTTGAGTTGTTGTTGTTGTTTATTTTTTTTTCTGGAAAATAAACTGGTAGAAAGAAGAAGTACCTCAAATCTATTGGGCAGATTGTTAGTGTCAAGATTGGAGATGCATTTATCAAGAACCGCATCCCTAAACCGAATTATCTTACAGTTATCTAAAAATTATGGCTGAAGTAACGACTCAGTTAACTGCTAAAACACCAAGAGATTTTCTTAGGGGAGGGTGGTGAGTTTTCACCTTGTGGGGCGAGTAATAACCCTTCCATCTAATGCTATGCTGCCATCATTATGCAGTTATTTACTCCTTTGAATTCAATTGTAATAAAATAAAGGAGATTAAAAAAGTAATGTTTATTATTATAATCAAACATATTTATGTTTATGTTGTATCGTTTTTGGTAGGTTTTCTTTTCTTTTCAATAATTTTTATATCTAATTTTGAGTACTTTCTGTATTTTATTTTAATTGATTTGGCTTTTAAAAAAATTAATTTAACGGAAGTTAATAAAAAAATATAAATAAATGTAAAATTTTGTTGTTGTTGTTGTGGGTCCCGGGTGATATATGGTGGTGAGAGGGCATAGAGTTAGATCTGAATTCATAATGATTTGTGTGAAAAACATTTTCCGAAATCTCTGCATGCATGTTGTTCACGAATTGAAACACCATAATTATAGTGGCAATTACTATACTTTTATTGCACACGTTCGATTTTCTCTCCCTTTAATTATAATTAATGGCATGCCTTTGTCTTTTTGGTTTTTCGTTGAGGTGTCATAATGTTGTTGCCTTTGTCATAATTGAGAATCTAACATTGCAAAAACAATGTTTAACTTAAACGATGAGGATCATCATAGCATTGTGTAGGGTTTCACGTTTATTTCGTCACAAAAAAACAAAATAATTCTAACGCCTCTCCTCTCTCCAATACACTACTTATTTTTATATCTATCTTTCCATAATAACTTTAAAATAACATAAAAACTAATCCATTATCTATGTTTTTGCTATTTTAAAAAACAAGAGGGTATATGTTAACGAACCCATATATATATATATATATATATATATATATATATATATAAAATATTTATTAACGTATATCTATTTGTTTAATATATAAAATAATACGTTACTAAGTTAAAATATATCCGCAAGATGTATAGGTATTAGGTTGCTAAAGTAGTACTTCTTGTACAAAATAGAGGAGTGTACGTTATCAAACTCTTAATGTACATCATCTTATTTTATAGAAAGAATACATTCGTAAGTTACTTTATTTTTTAAAATATATTCAAAAAAATATATAATGCTAACGTACTCCTTCTATAAACTGACATACCTTAATAAACTATATATATATAACTCACTTAAAAACAATTATAACAAATGAAGAAGTAATTTAAAAAATGAATTTTATGTTTTCAATACAATAATTAATTACTATTTTGTTTTATTGTAAAAAAACTTTAATTATAAATTCTTTTAACATATATAACTTTACACAGATTAAAAAAGCTTTATTAATATTGACAACGCAGTTGGTTGGGACTGGACTCAACCTTACTTCACCAAACCCAACCTCATTCTCGTTGGCGGTGAAAATTTTTAACTCAATTAGATTCTCCTGGTTTCAAAATCCACACCTACCCAAATTTTATTTTATTTATTTATTTATTTTTCATAAGAAAAATTATCATCTCACACCACTATTCACAAGTAACAAATTTACAATTTGAGTTAATTCCGGTTGATTTCAAATTTTTTTTAAAAAAAAGATAAAAACTAATATGCCAAAATTATAAATGAGATGTACTTGTTAATAGTATGCACATATAAAAACTGTTTTCATAACCAGTATTAGCCATCAATTCAATATGATGATGACAAATCAAATCTGAGCATAAATACGAAAATTGCACATATACTATATATATAGGTATTGTGTTTATGTATGTATAGCTATATTCTAATTATGAGAGAACATATGATATGTACCAAAAATCTCTACGGTTAACGTTGATTACCAACGAATAAAAATTATACCAAATCTCCAAATGTTTAGTCTTTAAATCTTTATGAATTAAAGTGTTTGATATATGACATTTCGAAAATAGCCTACTTACACTTTTTCCTTTTATCCCTTATGTGGAAGACTTCTTTGTGTGAAAGATTAAACAAACCCATATTTAACAAAACAACTCGACATACATAAATATAATCAACTCATTGATCTACCACTAAACATTTAATTTAGATTACGTATCAACGTTTGTCTTTTAGTTAATAATCTTATAAGGACTCAATGACATAACTAACAAAAAAATTAAGAAAATATATATGGAAATAATTAAGTAATGTGATGAGTAGGATACATAGGAATTTATTGCGTGCATGTGTATGTTTAATTTTGTGGTGATAGAATTAATTTAATTTTATAGATTTAATTTTGAGAAAATTAATTTTAAAGTAACACAATTTTTGTTTATTTCAGTTAAAAAGTGATTTTTAATAGAAGTGAATATTTAAAGTACTCATTAATTATATTATTCCCCCTAAATTATTTACTGTAAAACCAAGATGTTAGACATTTCTCACACAATAAAATTTGGTAATTCTCTTAAATCACGATAAAGAAGAAGACAACATAAAAAATAAACAATGAAATTAATGTACAAAATCTGAAAATCCCATTACTTTATCTTAACTAACATTCATCCCTTGTCACCACAAAAACAAACTCACGTATATATAAGTATGTTTGGATACTCGTGAGATTTTTTGAAATTTGTGATTATAGATTATATTTCAATAATGCTTTAAATGTGAAAGTAAGATTCAAACATGTTCAATAATGTTTGAATTTACAAAAATGTAATCACTTGGATTCATGTACCACACGCGATGGCTGTGTAACTTAATTAATATTTTTGTGTTGTGTCATATTTTGCTGGCTGCCGCTTAATCTATATATTAGCGTATCCATCATAATGAGGTCATTGGCCATTTTTTTAAATTTTCTATGCATTTAAATAAGTGTATGCAATTTTATTTTATTTTGTTCATGTATGTTGTATATGACGATCACTTTCAATTTCTTGTGTCATAAGTCTCTTGGTTACTAATAAAACGAAAAAAACAAGCTTAATCGTGCTCTTAATACATGCATCTATGCAAATGAACAATATTATGGTCTATGGATGATGGGTTCCTAATTTTTTTCTATTTTATCGGATGATTTATCAAACTAACCATCAGTTACCTAATTCTTATCCTGATTTTTTTTGGTATAACATTGGGTTTCCCACCCGGATAAGACTAATCTCGTTCGAACTGCGTGGTTGACGTTTATCCTCAGGAATTTGGTAAAGGTGGGATTCAAACACGGAATCTCCTGCTGTATTCGTCCTTCCTCCTATAAACTTAATGGAACTTTATCCCGCTAAGCCAACCTACAAAATTAATTCTTATCTTGATTGTGCGTGGGTGAAATTAATCAAACCATAATATATATATATATATATATATATATATATATATATATATATATATCAATCAATAATTACACTTTTAATTAAGATGATTTATATTTCGTTGTAGAGAGTGATGTTAATGCTACTAACATGCGAATATACGGGTCACGTGATAGTATTAATGCTTCTTCTTGCTTGGCAAAACAAATGTAAACGCTCTACACTCCAACTCAGGGATATTGATGGTTCAAAATAATAATGTATGTGTATTGTACTGTAACACATAAAATACTCCTTCCCAATTCGTATTTATATAACCACATGAAAAAATTAGTGTTTTTTTTATAATTATTCATTACAAAAACGAGAATTACTTATTGTATTTTATCAATTTTATTCTTAATTAATGAGGATTTTTTTGTTTAGTTTTAAATGATACTCCTTTTATTTTTTATATTAGTCGATCTCTCTAGTTTTTTGGTCATATTCATTTTTTATAGCCACTTTAAAAAATCAACAAATATTTAATACTATTTTTCTATAAACATTTATGTTCCTAATTATAAATGAGGGGTTTTATAGAAATTATGCAATAAATACTCATACAAACTAAAACACTCAATCATTTTGTAATTCTTGTTCAACTACTAATAAAAAATCGGAGGGACTACAAATAGTGAAGTTTAACTTAGATAAAAATAAAATTATAAAAATATTATTATTTATCTATAAACTAATACATTTTATTGAAGTTGATATTTTTATTAATATATGTGATTTTTATTTTAAGTGCTTATAAAATAATACTTTATGTGGAGTATAAAAAAGGACCTATACAATAATTATATACTTTCATACCTAATTTTCTCTTACAACAATTTTACACCTTAATTATTATTTTTTGTATTTTCTCTTTTTTTTTTTCTATGATTGAGATCATTTACTACTTGATCTATGATCTCTTCATTTTTCTTTCATTTTACGCCTATATCTTTCGTGTAAAAATATCATAACTCATAATCTCATTTGTCTCGATAATTAGATTTCTTTTAAATAACTTTTTCTGCACAATCCGCCACTAGATAGATATATGTGGGGTTGGATGAATTTATAAAGAAAACAAGAGAGGGTGAATAGCCACAAGATGGGGTCCCATCAGATACCAAAAAATGAAACTCTTAACGAAGAACATGGCCACTACACCCACAATATAACGAAATTGAATTCTCGTGATGCACTGATCTTTTTATTTTCACTGTTAATTTATTTATGGACGTTGACCGAATACAAAAAAAGAAAATAATAAACAATTTAAATTTATTTATATATCTGTTGGACCGTTGAACAGCTAGATAACATCTATTTGGCAATATAATGTGTGTGACAAAAGATGGTAGGGTAGGGGTCCATCAATATGTGCACACATACATTCTCCACGAGTTTTTGCTCTCTCTCTTTTTAAACTTTAATATGAGATTAATAAATAAATTTGCCTTCCTATATTATTATTATTATTATTTTTCTGTTCTCTCTTTTCTTTTCCCAAGATTAAAGTTTCCCACCCAACTTAGTTTATTTCTATATTATATTCTTCAAGTGGCACCACACACTCTTTTGGTGAAAGAATCCTCCTCTCTTAGCTTTAATACTAAAAATACATCAAATATGTACTTCATTCGTTTTAATTTCTTCAAACTTCAGATCAATTATTTTAGGCACCTTACCATAATATATATATATATATATATATATATATATATATATATAAATATAAATGAAAACTGCCATTGTTTCCAGATCAAATGAAAGTAGTAGCTTTATAATCCATCGAATGCTTCGAAAACTAGAGAAATTTAAGAAATAATAATTTTATTTACTTGTAAGAAGTGGTGGAAATGAAACGTCTTGTATGTATGTAAAATTTCAAAACCACGGTTTTAGTTCAATAGCTAAAAAAGCCCATTCGTAATTCAGAGAGAGTAATAACATATTGGAAAAACTTTCTGTATATACCTGTATTCACGTATAACTCATTTATTTTCATGCTTAAATATCTTTTAATGTAAAAAAAATTAAAAAATTAAATAAAAAAATTGATTTCACTCATGTTAAGTGAGTTGTAAATGAGTTGTATATATTAATGGTTGTATATCAATTATTTTTTTGTAACATATATTATTCAAACTTTAATATAATTAGTATAATAATTAATATTGTAAATTTAAGAGTATAACTTCATTTTAATCTTTTGAAATGCAACACACGATCAATATATATATATAGTCTTATACCGGTTAATTTTTCTGATTTAATTCTTCATTGTTTTTTCGGTAGATTAATTCTTCAATTTTTTAGCCTGTCATCATCTAAATAATTATTTTAAAGTGACAATATTTGATTTTTTAACTTTGTTATCCTTTCAAGTTTTTAACAAATAAGGTACTGTACCCTTGGTAACAAATGAGTAATGCAACAAGTATTAATGTAGTATATTTAATAATAAAGTAGCTAGTTACGTAAGTATAATAACTTTTCTCTTTATTATTTCTCTTTTTATTATTTAAAAAATGTTGAGGCCTATAAATACATTGTTCAGTTGAAACTGAAAACACATCGCATTCCTCAAAGCATATACTACTTACTACTCATCATCCATCCCATAGGCCATAGCATAGCTCTTTCATTTCATTAACAATGGAGAATTTTCCAGTTATTGACATGTCGAAGCTCAACACAGAAGAGAGAGCAACCATCATGGAATTGATCAAAGATGCCTGTGAGAACTGGGGTTTCTTTGAGGTAATAATATTGATCAAAATAATTAAATTGAATTGAATTTATTGTTGCATTTGCTAATTAATTATGTTAATTAATAAATAGTTGGTGAACCATGGGATATCGATTGAGTTGATGGACAAAGTGGAGAAACTGACAAAAGATCACTACAAGAAAGTGATGGAGCAAAGGTTCAAAGAAATGGTGGCTAGCAAAGGATTAGAGTCTGTTGAAGCTGAAATCAATGACTTGGATTGGGAAAGCACTTTCTTCTTGCGCCATCTCCCTGTTTCTAACATTTCTGAGGTCCCTGATCTTGATGATCATTTCAGGTTCATCCTCCTCATTTCAAAGTCCCACATCACTCAGGAATCCAGAGTCAACGTCATAAGTGCTTTATAAATATATATACTCACCCTCGCATGATCTTTTGTTTTTTTTTATAGGAAGGCAATGAAGGAGTTTGCTACTGAATTGGAGAAGCTGGCAGAGGAACTTCTGGACTTGCTGTGTGAGAATCTTGGGCTGGAAAAAGGGTATCTGAAGAAAGTGTTTTATGGATCAAAGGGTCCTAATTTTGGGACAAAAGTGAGCAACTACCCTCCATGTCCAAAACCAGAGTTAATTAAGGGACTGAGAGCACACACTGATGCAGGAGGCATAATCTTACTCTTCCAAGATGATAAAGTCAGTGGACTTCAACTTCTCAAAGATGATCACTGGATTGATGTCCCACCTATGCGTCACTCCATTGTCATCAACCTTGGTGACCAACTTGAGGTTCATTTTTCATTTTTAAATACATTTATTTATTTAGTTTTATACATTGATATATGTGGACATGCCCTACTGGATTTTAATGTTTCTCACTTGTCAGTTTTCACCATACAAAAATCTTGTATGTCCTGTATGTGCTGTGGACAATCAATGATGACACCCCAATCCTGTTTCCCTTCTCTTTTTATTTTATTATAACATTAATTAAAGTTTTGATTTTTAAGTTTTAAGGAGTTCAAGGTTAAAAACAGTTAATAATTTTTTTTAAAAAATTGTTACTTCTTTTAACCAAGAAAAAAAAAAAAGTTACTTCTTTGGTCTCTTTTACCTGCCCCATTTGGTCCTTTCCCATAAAACAAGCATTTGATATCCACTTTAGGTAGGAACTTCACTCCTAGTTTTTAACATAAAAGTACTGATATTCTGTTAAAGATGATTAATCTATTTGATTTGATTGAATTGTAAATGAACTATTTTTAAGAAAGCACCGGCATTTTGCGGTGAAATTACAGGTTTATGTTAATAAAATGAAGAGCATTGATTATAGTTTTTGCAACTAGTGCATTATTAGTTGCATATGGTTAATTACTATTAACAAACAGGTGATAACAAATGGGAAATACAAGAGTGTGATGCACAGGGTGATTGCTCAATCAGATGGAAACAGAATGTCACTTGCTTCATTCTACAATCCAGGGGATGATGCTGTTATCTCCCCTGCACCTGCCTTAGTCAATGAATTAGATGAAACAACTCAACTTTACCCTAAATTTGTCTTTGATGATTACATGAAACTCTATGCTGGTCTCAAATTTCAAGCTAAAGAACCAAGATTTGAAGCCATCAAGGACATCTCCAGCGCCATAGCCACTGTCTAATTATAATTAATCATCAGCCTCAGCATTAAAATAATAATTAATAATTAGATTAAGTGTGTCTGTTTATGTTAATAAGCTAAGGCTAGCTATTTGGGTTTGCTTAATTAATTATCTTTTGCTAATTACTGCTATGGGAGGGGTGAGCTTAAGAATGTGCAGCTTTTATATATATATACCATAAAATAAATCTTAGTTATTTGTGTGTGTGATCAGATCAGTGTGTTGTCTATGTTTGATATATATATATATATATATATATATATATATATATATATATATATATATATATATATATATATATATATATATATATATATATATATATATATATATATAATGTTTTAGAAAGTAATGAACTTCTTTTTGCCCATTTTACAAGGAACTGTGTCTCATAATTATTCCTCTTTGGATTATTCTGCTTTTTAATAATATCCTGCCATGCATTAACATAAACAAATATTAGTAAAATAAAGTAAATAGAGAGAGACGTGTCAATTGAAAAATAATTAACTCCCCTGTCCCCCTTAAAAAAAGAAGGAAAACAAAATAGTTAGAAGACAGAAGAGAAGACAGTTAAAGTTTTGAAGTTGGGCTCCTAAGCATCAATAATATATTTCTTTCCCCTTATTTAGGAAGTGGGGACACTTTCATAATTAAAATAAATTGAAGTGCTCACAGAACAAAGGCTTAATTTTCTCTTTGATTATTTTTTGTCCTTTTGTTTTTAATTTTACCCCTATCAAATCATGAAGAAGTAGAATATATGTGCGGTTGTAAATCATGTAGTTCCATGTTTTCTAATAGGGAAGAAATTTGTTTGATGACATTCCACAAGCATGCATTTTTTATTTTTTGGATTTATTTTGGGTGGTTGGGTTGATTGAACTTCAATATCATATAAAATGTGTAACCCTTTTGTCATATCTTGTCTGATCTGTGGATTCTCAATACCATCTACTGTGGTTCTAATTAGTTTTGCATAGTTGATATAAAGACAATATTAATATATATATATATATATATATATATATATATATATATATTAATAACCCTTCCCTTAAAAGTAGATATCACATTTTAAAAATATATATTAAAAAAAAATCAAGATTAATTATGCAATTACTTATGTTAATTAGTGTATTATTTTTTATTAGTATAATTTGTTTTAAATAATATTTATTTATATTAATATATTGTGAAAATTAAATATATTTTTAAACGTTTGTTTATAAAAAAATATATTTGAAAGCCTACTTTTTATCCAAATATTTGAGAACCCAAAATCTTTACTATATTGCTTAGATATTAGGGCAAATATACATTTCAAAATGACATTGGTCTTATTCATGATAGGTTAAAGGTTTAAATAATTATTAACTTGATCTGATTTTTTCTCTTTGGACTTTGTTTATATAGCTTCAATTGGAGTAGTTATAACAATAGAATTATCAAAGATCAATTGGGGTTTTAGATTCTTTTTTATTTTTAATCTGTTGATGATTATTTTTAATTTTTAATATCACTTATACTTACTTTTAAAAGTCAATGACTAGAATTCTCTTCATTTTATGGAAGAATCAACTCGTTTCGACCATCAGTTGTTTCTACTTATATTTCGACTATTAATTTCTTGAATTAAGTTTCCTTATCTTAAAAGTTTTTAAAAAAGGAACAGTTTTTAGCTGAGAATACTATTCTATCTTGCTTAATACTCCTTTTTTAAAATAAAAGTTCAAAGCTCAATTGCATGTTGGACTATGCATGCCACTATCCAATCTATGGAAGCAATTTAAACTTTTTAAAGGAGGATAAACAAATAGGTAATTCTAGTAAATTCCAACTTTCCATTTGAGGAAAGCAAAGGCATCTAATAATGATATTATTGTAAACTAATGGACAGCAAACAAACTAGAATTTAAATCTTATTAACAATCTAAAGTTGGTAAGAAGACAGCTTCCTTGGATTTGAAAACAAACACAAAATGGCCACAAACCAGCATCAATGAATTAAAGAATTGGAAAAAAAAAAAAGTAGGTGGTGTATATGGTTGATGAGAGAACTAACTTATTAGGGATTCTGATTCTATTGCTCACCCTGATTTATAAAACTTGTATGGGGAATTTTAAGAAGCCACGATGCAAATTTGGGACCACAACCACCAAATCTGCCTTCTTCCCATGCCATAAAATATCGCTCCGAATCTAGTTGGTTTTTTTTTTTCTTTTATTTTTTAATTCTAGTTGGATTTGCTGAATAGAAAAATAGCATGCAAGTTTACCCCCATTTCCCCAATCAATCCATTTATTTTTAAACTAAGATTTTTAGTGTGTGATACTTGCTTATTTTGTCTTTTAATCACATGTGCTTAGATTTCATCTTTTATTATTGGGAATGCAGTAATGTTTTGTGGCCACCAACAACTGTTTTGTGTGAGTTTAGTTTTGGAGATGAGATTAATCACTGCTTCTGACGGTGAATACCAAAAAGAAGAGAGAAAAAAAATCCATTTATATAGTATACTATTTTAGGGATTCGGTTTCTCCATAGATATTTACTATTGACCCTCGTCTTCTGTGGAACTTACCATCAATGGTGCAATGAGAAGATTCTAGTTACAGTGAATGACTCAAATGAAAAAACCAGTTGAATTAACAAATCAAAACTAATCAGCAGAGCATCAACAAAGTATAAAATCACCTTCCTTCTTTTAATTTCATTTTTAATATTTTTTCCTATCATGTCACTTATTTTATTTCTATTTTTCATTTATTTATTTTTTCTTCTCTACACTTCTTCCACTCTATATTTTGAGATTTGAGGTAATCATGAAGATGTTATAATAAAAAGAAAAGAGTAGAACAGTGTTGAAAAGGATATGTATTGAATAATGGGCTAGTGTCTATCAGTAACAGAGGTTTTTCCTTCTATAGTTGTATCACTTTACTGGTTGTAAACAGAAATAGGTTTGGGTTGTACATTAGTATAAGACTTATATGTATTCACATTACATGTATCACAGAAATTGCTGTTTGCACAAGAAATATATAACACAAACATATCCATTCCCATTTAAAGCACCAGCAATTGTTGCCCACTTTTTTGGTCAAAAGACACTCTAGCAAGTAATCTAACAGTGCTGCATCAATCTTTGATGAAAGTGACCATGCAAAGTTGAAAAATAACACCAGCAGTCATAAACTCCTTAATACAAGCTAGGATTCTCTTCTGTAGCCTACAACCTCGCAAATAATGTCCAAAAAAAGAAACCAACCTAACAGCCACTATTTTTTTTTTTATTTGCATTTTGTCTTGATTATCCTACTTTATTATCAAGATAGAAGACTAATTCCTTGAGTTTTAGATGTACATTCTTTTTTAACTAGTGTTTTTGTGAAGGATCAGATATTTGTTCTTCCACTAGCGTAATAAAGTTAAATTATAGATTTCGTCCTTTACTTGATTTATTTTATTCTAGTTCAGTCTTTGCAGAAAAAACTTCACATTTTAGTTTTTATACAAAAAGATATTTGGGCATCATTTTTAATTTTTTAAAATTGACAAAATTATGACAGAGTAAATTTTTGTCAAACTTAGCAATACTTTTTTTTCCTGTATGACAGTATGTCCTCAGAACAAAGATTATAGAGAAGTGATAAAATTTAAATGTCATAATTTCATCAAATTATTAGAACTTATTCATAGTTTGTTTACGTGGGTATCCAACAAGTTGGTCGGATGGTTGAGGAGTATTACTTTGAGTAGTAGGTGCTCGGTTCGAACCCCTGTGGACGCACTTTAGCCTATACAAAAAATAGTTTGTTTATGTGAAAATTAAAATATATGTTATTGATGCAAGTATCAAAATAAATATAAATATATGAATCAAATTTTCAATCATAACCTTCTAATAGTTAAATAGCTACATATCCATGGTGAACTAAGGTATGCTTATCACCACAGGTTAGCATAATGATAGAGATAACTATAACTAAAAAGAAGAATCATGATTCAAACCTTAAAAAGAGTTTGGATTTCTTTTTCTTTTCTTCTTTAATGAAAATAATCTTGAAATTTTAAGAACATATGTTCTCTTTGTGACCTTGTCTCCTTTCTTTTGTCTAGTTTTTGAATAGTGAATATTTCATTCCATTATTGACATGTCCATTCACAAGAAACGTGAATAATGTCTTATCATGTAAGGGGAAAGACAGTGATGAACAATTTGAATTTGGATTTTGGAAGACATGGATATACTGATACATGATAAAAATGTTGAAGATGTTCCAACATTCAAATTAATCTAAATAAAACTCATTTGTAACTGAATGAAATACTTACTGCAGAAGAACCTCTACATTTCTTCACCTGTTCAAGAAATCCCTACTTGACAGTAATGAAAATGAAATAGCTAAAAGCTGAAACTTGGAAGATAGTTTTAATTAGTTTTGTACTTAACTCTGGATTACAGCATAAGTATTAATCATAAATGGCAAAAAGCTTATCCATTCAATGATGGAAACAATCCATTATCCATCAGAAAACGATTGGCCTATAACAGTGCAGATAGCATTCATGTATGTATTTTTGTTTCACAATTCTTGTTTGCTTTTCCACTTTAGTAGCTTTTACTTTTGAGTGCATTAGCTCTTTAGATGAGAAAATGAATTGACAGCAGATTTATTTCTACCACAAAGTACAAACCATGTGTCCACAAGAAATAAATTCAACGTATGCCCATATAAAACCACATGGTATGCTTATAATAATGTCTCAGCCTTCATGTAAGTTGCAGACTTGCAGTCTTCTATTCAAAAGTAGGTTCTGAGTGTGTTTGAATTTATGTTGAAATAGAGGAATTGACTTTCATTTCCATGACTCTCATTCATATTTCCATTAGCAAATTATGAATGTCAATTGATACTGACATTTTCAATTAAAAAAATCACATTCATTTTCATGTTGTTGAATGAAAATCAATTTAGTACAAACTTAATTTTGTCAGAGCATGTTTGACAAAATAAAAAGTTGATGTGTCTCGGTTTAGAATCCCAACCACATAAATATCTATCTTCTGAGCAAGTGTGAAAGAGCCATTTGAAATTATTGCTGCCAAAGAGCCAACAATCCCTCATAGAATGAATGGTTTAATAAAGAGAGATTGCTGATAATTGTTTGTCACTTGCCAAAGAATAATTTTCCTTTACACCCATTCATACAAAACTTGAATCAAAGGAGTTGACACCTACCTTTTGAGATGAGAATATTATTTTAGAACAATGTTATATCCTCCTAATTATCTTCTTAATACTATATAAAGTATGGAATTAAATGTACTTTCAATCTTGAAAATATAAAAAGCATTGAAAACATTCTTTAATGAGTAATTAGGAAAAATTTTAAGAACTTAAATTTGGAGGATTTAGAATTATTCATTATTTTATTCTCAGAAAAATCACTCACATGAATAATGTATTTTTATCCTGTAATAAATATAAATAAGTTATGATTTTTAATGACTTTCTAAAAAATGAAAAGCATTCGTAATACCAAACACTATCTAAGGAATTCCACATCAAACATGGTCATGGACAAGCCAGATAATTGGTGAATCACCTTTAACATCAAGAAATTTTTACACCAATCCATTTAACTCTCCTTAAAATATATTCAAGATGTAATAAACAAATTTAAGGTTACTTTAAACATTTAATTAAATGAATTTAATTAGCCATACATTCAATAAATGTCATTGACAGTTCTTGAAGTTTTTATTTTTGGTCATCTGGAAGGATTTTTTTTTTTAAATACTAGTAGTATGTGCATATATTTTTTGGGCCTTTAATGGAAAAAATACGTTCTTGTTTAATGGGCCTTTCAATGAGATTATAGATAGATATGATAATGTTAGCCAAAAACAAAAAAACTGCACTTTTTATTTCACAACAAAAAACTGCATTAGTTTCCTGGGGGAGAGGAGAGTGGCTTCTCAATTTGGCAGAACCATTGTGCACACAGCATTGGGGCTAAAGCTGTTATAAACCATACAACATGAACTCTTTATTAGCATTGTACAAGGAAAAATCACATGAAATTCCTCCATTTCTAGGTTTTTAAACAAGTGGAACTAGTTTCTTGTATATTTATCTACAGTATCTCTATATGCATACAAATTTCAAGTAAAAGGTTCCCCTAAAGTAAGTAAACAAAAGTGTATCTACTTACTCTTTATTTACTTAATAGTATATAATGATCTTAATCTAATAAAATTTAACAGTGAATATACCCTTGCGTCTTCAAGGAAGAGTTCACTGTATGTAAAGCCATCTTATCCAATTCTCAACTCTCTACTAACTGTAATCAATATTTTCAAATGAATCAATGATGTATTGTGCCACACTGTACTGCCACATATCTTACTTCACCTTAGCTGGATTAGAAGTGACGGATTTCTTTAAACAGTCAACTATTCCTTCACAATCTGTTTCAAGAGAACAAACTGAGCCGTCATCATCCTCTGCATATGAATGCGGTGATCGGAGGTTCCCGTGGGTTTGACAGGCTTTCATTGTCTTACAATGCTCAGCTTCGTCATCTCTGATATTTACAAATACGTCGTACAGATTATCTAGAAGGGAAATAAATGTATTGTTAATCATCAATATGAGAAATTTCACTGATATATATAAGTCCCAAGCAACGGAGTATTTGCTCCTGAGGCAATCATCCTAACCATGAAATTCTGACAGAGCTGTACAAGAAAATGGTTTTTTATTGGGGAAAAATACAAGAAAGGAATTTCTAGTGCAAACACTTCTACTACAGGACAGGAACAATCAACCAAACAGATGATAAACAATGTTCAACGATTAACCACTTGGTTAAAAAAAATTGAGCGATTAATTTTTCTTAAATTGGATTCGATTTTAGCAAAATTCCTTCTCCCTCTCCCCCTCCATGCCAAGATAATAGAATGGTTGCATCAGACACAACAAATTCAGTGTACTAAACAATGTTGGACAAGGTCTTGAGGCATACCTATTTTAGGTCTTCTTGAATTTGGAACTCTGGAAGTTTGAAATTCATCTGAGGAAAAATGATACGGGAAGTGTGAGATTCCAGTTTTTCCTCCAGTAGAGAACCATAGATCATAAATGGAAAGCTTACCAAATAAATACAGGTCACCCTGTGTATAATAATTCACAGCGACTTCAGGAGCTGCAATTTTTTTCAATTCCTCTGCAAAAAATTTATCAAACCTCGTTCAGAGTTATTGAATTTGAATCATCTCAAACAAATAAAAAAATTCAATGAAAGATGCACGTGAAGGAAAGACGAATAATTTTTTGAACTTTCATTGAATAAAATTAATTTTATATTATTCATTAAATAATCATTGCAGGACCATTTATCAGCTTTCATTTCTGTCGATAAACGAGTTAAGGTCATTTCCAACAAGTTAATCCAAGACAGATATAAAAAAAATGCAAGTCTCAACCTAAAGCTAGAATAGTCTCAGTTTGTCATTATTTAACTATCTACATTCTGCAGCCAAACAGCTCATCTTCTATTGATTAGCTTTCATAGCAAATAAATCATGAATTGAAAGAGATAAGTATAATTCAATGGTTTTCTGGCACTCACTGAATTATGGAAGGATACAACAGAGATTATAAACTGTGAACACATACAATAAAAATCAATAACACGTAAAAGAGAAGAAATAGAAGAAACATTCACAGTACCTCCTTGGGCCTTGATAAATTTGTCATAGGTTTCAAATGCATGACTTTCTACACATTCAGAAAAGTGATCTGCACTAATAACAAATGACAAAATCAGCAACTGAAGAACCAAGCAACCAATGGTAGAAATGTGCAATTCATTTAACATGGCACTTTAGTGTTGGTAATTAAGCTAAAGCAATGTAGGTCAATTTGTTTGTTTGTTTGTGCTGATCAGCTGTGTTATTTTAGCGGTTTCAAATTCAGCAATATACTTCAACATCAAATGTATGCTTCATTTTCTTTTTATCATTTATGTTAAAACAATAATCATATGGACATCTTGGATAATTCCTCAGCTACTCTTCCAGTTTATTGCATCACTGATATAAACAAGTGAATAACAGTAGTATAATATATGCATACATACAAAGTAAAACATGTCTACAAAACTCCAGATCATACATATGCAACTTCACTAATTTTCTTGATAATCCAACCAACAAACTGAAAGCTGACGCATTACAATGAAACAAAAATCAAGTACTTGATACTTACATGCCATTCTTGGACTTACAGCATACATTAAAACTGTCATAATATAATAAAATATTGCAATGTGTTGAGCGAGAAACCGGTCAAACCACCATGCATTCCCACCTAGTTCCTGCAATCAAAGGCCCGAACTTACTGAATGCAATGAAGTATGTGAAAAGTCTACATGCATGTGATCGCATACTGTAATGCAAAAACTCCCCAAATAAAGTATACTTTCGTTCACCATTTTCATTTAAGGGTCCATTTGTTTTATAGAGAATATCTTGCCAACAAATGTTGGTGAAGTATCACATGGAAAATGCTAGTATAAAACTTGTTAAAACCCTTATCATGGATAAAGCACAACAAATTTGTTGTACCACATTGATAGGGGGTTCAGATTCATTGGTTTTGACCAAAAAAGGAAAAAATAAAGAAAAACTGCCAAAACAACATCATGAGCATAAAAATAAAATTTGAAAGGCGGTCTGACTTGATTAGTTCATATAGTCATCCCTTTTAACCTAAATGACATCATATTGTGCATTTAAGAGCAAAAAACAGATGATGTTGGTTGGTTTGGATAATGGGCCATCAAGTTCAAAATCATGGAACCAAAACCTGAACTTAAAATGGTTGGGTAACTTGGGTTTCATTGGCTTCATTCAGTTTGGATTGAACATATAATTTCTATGAATTAACTTTATTTGTATGGTATGGTTTTCTGGTTTATCAAGTTGGTCCAAACCATAGAACACCCCCATATTCTACTGATCCTTCAGAAACAAAACAACTCGTTACTCAAGAATGGAAAAAGAATAAGATTTTGTGGAATGACCTGTTTTGAAGGATAACCAATAAGATATCAGTTACATTATATGGGGAAAAGAAAAGTGACAGAGATCTTACTTCCATGATGAGCAAATGATGCATTTCATTCCAACTCTCAGCAAAATGCACCTTCAGATAGTCTGCACGCCTCCACCAGCCAAAACTCTCGTACATGTGAAGAACAGACATAAAGGCTGCCACAGATAATCATATACAGAAATTAGTACAGAAAACTTCCAAACTTCCATGAATCCCTACATTTAGAAGTAAAATAAATACATAATTGAGTATGATGCTTGATGAACTTAGTAATTTTCACTAACAACCAGCTAAAGAATTATAAGTTCCCAACAGTATGACTAATAAAAAGTGAAAACCCAAAGCTGATATACATGTCCAAAAGCATATATAAAATTTCAAGGTCCTGCACATTATCTAAAAATAGCACTCACCAAAGTAAGGAACCCTTGCAATAGTTTCAAGCACAAAAAACCTTGCATAATGTCTATCATGGTACAAAGCATCAAGTACCTTTATCACGGAATCCTGAAATCACCAGTGAAGCAACAAATAAGTAATGAATGACAAAAATGAGATCCTTCATTTTATAAATAACAATTCCCAAAAGCAGGATGAGCAGTTGAAGAATACATTAAGCAACAACTAGCCAAGTAAGAATGGCAAGTCAATTATCAGATTTAAATTAAAAATTAGATCCACAGATCAAATTTTCAGCTGCCAAAATGGGTATGAAATCATGAAATGAAGTATATATGATGTATATGTAAATTGCTCGCTGGCTCGTCACACTCATAACTCATGACTAACTCAAAAATGAGTTACTGACTTACTGAAAAATGTTTACTTAAAAAGGGAAATCCAATAGCAGTAAACAGGGAAAAGGCCATTAGCTGGGTTATTTCAGTTGAGAGTTCAGAGAGAAAAATCGACCAATTACCGTGAGAAAGATATTGATTGATTGTTCAAGCTTGATAATCCGTTTCTCAAACGGACCAGGGGATGGAGTACGAATCGAATCCCTACTAGTTACTTCATCGGTGTGCAGAGGAGAGGTCTTGGCCGGGAAAGACTCTTGCACAATCACTTTTTCCTCGTTATCTTGCAGCACAGAAGCCCGAGTCCTACTAGAGAAGATGAAATCCTTTCAGGATTCAGAAAGTAGAGCTGGCAACAGAAGAAAGAGTAGGTGGAGGAGAATTACGAACCTGGAAAGTGGAGGACGAGGTCGAAGGGGATCGTGAGAGTGAAGAAGATGAAATTGGGAGTATGAGAAGGAGGAAGATGGTGATTTTTTGAGAAGAGAGGAAGCAAAGACGGAAGAAGAAAAAATCGCGGACATGTTAGGCTAAATTTTGGAGGAGCGGAATTTGGACTTTGGTGTCAGATATTATAGAATTGGAATTGGAAAGTGGAAAGAGCACAGAGACAAGGAGGTTAGTGGACCAATCCACGAAAGCGTCGTGCTTGTCGTTTCGCGGGTTTGGTCTTAGTCGGTGTTTACGGCAATTCCGGCGACTCCGACTTCCAGCCGCCACTCACCGGCATATTACTTCGGTTCAGGGTAGCCTTTTTTTTCTCCCTTTGCCAAATGTACTTACAGCTAATCATTTTTGTAGCTTCATACTCATAAGTCATATAAAGTCACTTAAAATAATCAAATGAATTAAATATATTTTTATTGTCTAAACTTTTATAAATAAACTGTTAAAAAATTAAAATCCTTTATTAAAAAAATCTTTAACATAATATTTCATTTTGTCTTTTACTATTTGTTTGAAAAATAAGAAAAAAAATAAGATAAAAAAATACAAATAATTATGTAATTTTATTTTATCTTTATCATATTTTTCTTCACTTTTAATTATATATAAAATACGGTTAAATTATTACATAACAATTAACTAATTCATGTATTAATTTAATTACATATTCTTTTTATATTTAATTACAAATTGGATGTAAATGAATTATAAATAACCGTAGATATATATGAAATATTTTTCTTTTCGTAACTTCCTTCTCAATTTTATTCCTACCATAATTTCCTTGAGGTATTATGGTGGACAGCTTATGATTTTGTCCAACCATAACCAAATAATTATTATTTATTTATAAGACAAAAGCTAAAGAAAAAAATCAGTTTTTTTTTTATGGAAAAGTAATGCAATTGGGGATTGAACCTCATACTCACACATATATGTTCTCACGCACTCACCAACTGAACTACATAACTCGAACAAAAAAAAATCAACTGATTAACAACCCAAATTGTATTTTCAAGTATTTTCCTATTTTATTATTAAAATAAAATCTAATTATTTGAGCATAAAACAGTATTTTTTTTGTTGAAATGGTGTAAAAAAACTTTTCTCCCAACTAATACTCCTTCCGGACTTTGAATTGTAATTCTCCTATGAATTGTAGTCACAATATTTATAAAATTATCATCATATTAACTAACCGCAAAACTAAAAGACAAGGCAATCGACAATCACGAAAGGACTTTAAACAACCAATCAACCATCAAAGACAACTTGATGAAATCGATGGCGTCCAGAGCTACTAAGCACTCATCCGCATCAAAAATAGTTACAGTATTGGGTGAGTGTTGTGGGGGGAAGAAATGTAATGTGACATAATGTCTCTAATTTAATGGCCGCCTAACTTCGATGATAGGTTCGTTCAGGGGCGGAATTACGTATATATAATGAGGGAATTTCGGCTTTCATTGCGAGAAAAAATTATTAACATGTATATATAATTTCTTAAAATATAAATAAAAATTAGTAGCATTTTAACTAATTGGATCCCCACAAATTTTGATCTATTTAGTTATTTATATTTGGCCCCCCAAAAAATTTGGGCTAGCTCCACCCCTAGGTCCGTCTCGGTGATACATAGTTGATACATGTAGTGGTGGTTTGAGAAACCGTTGTGGGATTAAATAGCAGGAACTAATGGAAATTGATGATAGAGACTAAAATGAAAAGGAAAAACATGTGTAGGGACTAGAGCTGGGTATGCAGGTCGTCTGTCCTGCGCCGATCCGCAGGTTTAACCGGGAATTCGTATAAGCCCGCGTTATAAATGGATTGTACATTGGAAAGTAGTACAATTGGAAATCGAACCCCGTACTCGACACACACATGACCCCATGCACTCACCAACTGAGCTACATGACTAGGACAATCATTTTAAATTTTCAAGGTATAATTAATATTTATTTTTTCATTATCTAATAAATACATATCACAATTATTTCTCTCTCATCACTTCCACTACCAATCATAAATAAGGTTAATTTAGTTAATTCTTTGTAAAACTTCACTACAATCTTTTTTGGTAAATAAAATTCACTAAAATTAATATTCTCCCTGTTTTTTTTTTCTTAGTCTTTTAAGGTTGGGAAGTGATATTGTGACTCCCAAATTTGATATTGTCACTCCAAAATCATAAAAAAAGGCTTATGAGTGAGTGTCATGAGAGTAACAATATCAAATTTGAGAGTGACAATATTATTTCCCTTAAGATTTTGCACAAGAATTAAAAAAAATATTATGAGTTAAATTTTCTAGGTGTATTTATTGTATAATTTCCTATTATACACTCATTTATAAAAAAATAACATTAGTTATTTATTGATATTTTAAAGTGACTATCAAAAGTGAACAACTCATAAAGACTATAGTTTTAGGATGATGAGAGTACTCTATTATTACTCCCTCCATTCCACAGCACATAAGAAAAATATTTAATATTCTTTATTTTATAAAATAAACTACTTAGGGATTGTTTGATTTGTATTTTCATTTTCTGTTTTCATTTTGTTTTCTGTTTTCTAAAATTTTACAAAGAAAAAACTAAAAATGTTGAAAACAGAAAATTCTGTGTTTTCAGCATTTTTAGTTTTTCTTTTATAAAATTTCAGAAAACAGGAAACAAAATGAAACAGAAAATGAAAATACAAACCAAACAACCCCTTAGTTTTTTAATATACCATTTCTCATTCATAATTAAATTACTCTCTTATTACATTAACTTCTCTCTCCATACTCAACATTAATTTTTTCTCATTTGATGGTATAATTGAAAAGAGTGCTAATTTTTTGACACCATTTTTCTTACACTCTTAATACTTTAATTATTTACATGCTTTTTGTATTTTTCTTCTTTTGAATAAAAATAGAGATATTATTATTTTAATATGAGTATAAGATGGATGTAAGAAAAATGGTTGTAAGAAAAACATGTTCCAATTGGAAAACAACAATTAATACCGTCATTGAAAATGTAAAGTGACAACTAATTTTAAAAAAATTAAAACGGCTAAGTGTGTGTTTGGATTTGAGTTGGGTTGGGAGAAAGTACTTTTAGGTGCATTAAATTATGTGTCATCTTATTTGTTTTTCACTTGTGTCCATTTGATAAAATTGGGTTTGGAAACAAAAGTAAGTTGAACTCACTTTTAGCCAACGGAACTATGGAGATTCTTTTCAGCTTGGTGAAAGTTGGTTTGAAGATTTTTTGTCAAACTTACTTTTAGATAAAAATATCCAAACATAAATTCTGTTGAACCAAACCAACTTATAACTCAACTTACTTTCACCAAACTTGCTTTCAACCAAACTAAGTTTTCCTAATGGAAAACCAAACACACATTAAAACGACAGGTACTGTGAAAGTATTAGTTAATTACAATTAAAAAGTAAAATTAGTCAATATCTTTGATGAAAAAAAAATAAGAAAACAAGAAATAAATACATAATAAAATTTATAAAATATCTTATAAAAAAATCTTACAAAAACCTTTTTATAAAAAGTAATTGAGGGAGTATGGTTTCTCAACCCTAAATTTAAAAGAAAAAAAATTAATAACCGCTCTAAGCACATTTGTTATGAATAAAACAATTAATTTTTTTGTTGAAATTAAAAATATTTATTATTTCAAAACTTTCAAAATCATTTCATGCATAATTCAAACCAGTAGGACACTAGTTAAAAATAAATAAATAAATAAAATCAACAAATCAAATGTAGGGTCAGGGTCCGAAGCAGAGCTACCTAAATGAACACCTGTGAGTTGTTGATAGCTTTGGTTAAAAACCGTATCCGAACAAACCTCCACTTGTTCACTCACTACTCCATCCACCTGGGCCCTCTTTCTCCATTTCTCTTCACATTCACTATACTTCAAATTTTAAAATAACAAATATACTTATTTAATCTAAATTAAATAATTAAAAATTAATTTTAGACAAAAAAAAAAAGATATATAGTAATTAGTTAGTCTTCAATTACTACTTACTCTGCACCACCAGGCTTCAACTAAAATTTTCAGCTTGATGCCATTTCCAATTTTCAATATCTTTAAAGTTTTGCACGTCAATTGTCTAGACATTATGTTAATTTAATTTAAAATCTCCAGTTGATTTATAAAAAGTGCAGCTCACATAGTCCATAAAAAATTCCAGCTGTACTAAAAGTTTAATTTTTCTTTTGGTGTATGAAAAGCTTCAAAGTCAAACACTCAAGTTAGCATTAGATGAATTTGTTTTGAAATCTGCCACATTTGGTTTCGAGTATCATTTCTTAACCAAAAAGGTGACGTGAATGTGGCAAACTGTGATTTACAAAGCAAGATATATTAAAACACCGTGACAACCACAATCATCATTAAACTAATCAAAATCGATAGTATTAAATTAAATTATTGAAGTTTGAAAGAGAAGCAAAGAAGAGAGTTGAAATAAACAGCAACTGTACATTTTTCACCTAATCAATAGTACTAGTTCAAAAGGGTATGGAAGAAGAAAGAGGGAATCTTCTAGAAAAGAACCAGCATGATGATGGAGCAGAGTTGAAGAACTTCAGATCATACCTTAGATGGGTTTATGTGGATCATTCCAACGTAGGAAAAGCTGGTTTGTCTTGGTCTGTGTTCTTCTGTTTGTCCTTCGTTGTTCCCATTCTCTCACACTTCTTACTTGATTGTCACAACACCTGCGATGTTGATCATTCAAGGCCATACCATGTACCTGTTCAGATTTCTCTCTCCTTCTTTGCGACACTCTCTTTCATCAGCCTCTCCAGTTGGGATCGAAAATATGGTTTCACAAAGTTTCTCTTCCTTGATAAAGTTGCTGATGATAGCATCCAAATTCAAAGAGGATATGCGCAACAGATGCAGGTTTCATTTGTCTCTTTTTCCTCTTTTATTTGGTACAACCAAAGTTTCACTCTTCAATCTTGTGGTTTTGACTGTTACGAAACTGTGATCGCGGTCTGTAATATCTATGAGCAATATGATCCCAACGCAACTAGGACCATAATTTAAGACCTTAGGTACAAGTTCTATAAACAATTATGAATATCTCCGGTCTCCCTATTCAATTTTTTGTAAGTAGAAATAAATTAGATAGAGGGAAGTAATGCCAATTGCCACTTTGCAACATCTATTTCCAAAGTGAAAAAGGAAAGAGAAAATAGTATGGAACTTGCTTTTAAGTTTTAATCATTATAAATACATGTTTTTAACTCTTTTTTTTTTTTCTGTACAACATAGTACTGTCTTGTTTTTTGTAATCACCTTTTGTTTTCTGCATAAGTCAAGAATTCTGCTATGTTCTGTTCTGTTACAAGCAGAATTTGCAATTAAAACAGGAAACACAACACATCAATGGTCTTTTAATTATTTCTTCTGATGTATTTTCTCCATCCTCTTATTTTCTATAATCAAACTGTTTCAAATTCAATCATGCAGGGAACCATGAAGGTGATATTGCGTTGGGGTCTTCCCTGTTTCATAGCAGAATGTGCCTACAAAATATGGTGGTACGTTTCAGGAACATCACAAATACCATATTATGGTGACATGTATGTGAGCAGCATCATTTTGTGCATATTGGAGCTATGTTCATGGCTATATCGAACCTCCATTTTCTTCCTCGTCTGCGTCCTCTTTCGACTTATCTGCTACCTGCAAATACTGAGACTAGATGACTTTGCTCAAGTTTTCCGGAGAGAAACTGAGGTAGGATCAATCTTGTTGGAGCACCTTAGAATAAGAAGGAACCTGAGGATTATCAGCCACCGTTTTCGCGGTTTCATTTTGGCTTCTCTGATTTTGGTCACAGCAAGCCAGCTCATTTTTCTGCTTGTTACTACAAAACCTCATGCAGATGTTGATGTCCTCAAAGCTGGAGAACTTGCGGTAAAGCTTCTTTCCCTCATTTAGTGTGTAATCTTCCATGTTGATTTAAATCCATTTCAATGCAACTAAAAGTAGTCTTCACAATTTCATTTTGGATCCACATTTAGCCTGATTTGACGTGAATCCAAACACACACTTAATGTCTTGTTCGGATGAGTTGAATGTTGATCCATTTCAACTCAAATAATAGTACCTTTCACTAGCTTATCCCAATTTGAAAACAAACACACACTTAATAAGAGCTTATACCCCTTTTCAAGCTGTTTTCAGCTTATTTAAAAGTTCGTAGAAAAGTTAATTAGGACGTAAGTTGCTTTTAATTTATCTTAAGTTTCATAATTTTACCTATAAATAAGTCCTTTGATAAGTCTCATCATATAAGTACTTATAAAATGAAATCTTATATATAAATATGAATGCTTAGTGAAATGATTTATGCTGATAAACTTCTTCTTAAATGATATGAAAATAATTTACAACTGTTTATTGGAAGGTATAAGTAAACTCTATATAAGTCATTCCAAATACCTAGCCCTGAATGGAAAGTTCTGCTACCTTTTTCTTGAAAATGTTTAATATGATCAAGCATTTGATACTACAAATTGAAAGTAACAGTTTGAGTCTGATATTGCAGTTAATTTCCATCACACTTGTGAGTGGACTTTTCATAATCTTGAGAAGTGCAACGAAGATCACGCATAAAGCACAGTCCATTACAGGGCTTGCTGCTAAGTGGCATATATGTGCAACCATAAACTCATTTGACAACATTGATGGAGAGACACCAACTGTAGCTTCAGCACAAGTTATCTCTGATAATGTTAGTTGGGGTTCTTCGGATGATGAGGAGGTAGGAGATGAAGAAGATGAGTTGGATAACACCAAATTACTCCCAATTTACACCCACACCATTTCATTCCACAAGAGGCAGGCTCTAGGTAAATTAATTAAATGGAAATTTATGAGTTGAAAATAGATTACCCTCGTGAACTATACGTTATGTGCAGACTGATGCTATGCTTTAAAAATGTGCAGAAAATTCTTAATACTTTGTGAGTTATACACTTTACTACAATTTTGTCAAAATCGTTAAAAACTAGACGAAACAGTGCATCTTATGCACTAATTTCCATCAAAATTTTAGCAGGATTGTAGTAATGTGCATAACATGCAAAGTATTAAGACTACTTTACAAGTATTCAAAATGCTAGTTCAAACTGCACATTGTGTATAGGTTAGGGATGATGTAATTTTAACCCTCTTGTTATGAAATCATTAGTGAAATTGTGTTTTGTCCTGAGTTACTAGCTTTGAATAATGCAGTGACATACATGGAGAACAATAGAGCAGGAATCACAGTGTTTGGATTCATGCTAGACAGAACTTGGCTCCATTCCATTTTCGCCATTCAATTGGCTCTCTGCCTTTGGCTACTTAACAAGACAATCGGTATTTAGAGATATGAATGAACTGCTGTGATCTTCCTACCTTTAATAATAATCATTAGTTCATTTAAACCTTTTAGTTCTTGTTATGATATATGACTGTGCTCCACGGCATATTGTAAATGTGAGATTAATATAAATTATATCTTGTTCGATGTGAGTTTAATTTTCTTTACTGTTCAAATATATTACACGTATATCCCTTGAACTGTCATATAATCAAAACATATCGCGTTTTTAGGTAATATATAAAAATAAAAAACATCCATCAATGTTTTATTAAGAATGAGAATAAGAATATGAAACAAGTTGTGGCTAAATGGTGATTAGTTCACATATCGTTGTCTTAAAAGAAATAGAATATAGAATAATGACCTATCAAAATATAGGAGGTAAATAATTGATGATATATATATATATATATATATATATATATATATATATATATATATATATATATATATATATATTAAAAACAAAATTATTTCCACATGGAGCCACCAGAAAGAATCTGTAATATGTGGAAATGAGATTCTGACAAGGAGAATGTTGCTGAGGAGAGCAAAACAGAACTTAAGTCAAGGAAGTTGTATTCATTCCCTGCCCTTTTAGAATGCTAGTAGAAAGTGACTCATATTTTAGTATTCAACATATTGAAAGAAACTTCGTAACTATCGATTTATTTTGTTGGTCATGTCTTCTGATTTTTGGGGTCAAAGTTTTTCATTCTCCACATTGCTAAGCTATCAAAAATCATTCTTCATTCACTAGTAATACTAGTATACTACTGTCTCAACTATAAAGGGTTTCGTTTTAGCATAAACTTGTAAACCAGCATAGAATCCCTTTTGTTAGGCCAACATCCAATCTCACAAGCAGAGAGAAAGAGAAAGTCTTCTATAATGGCAGTAAGTTTTCAACTCAAAACCTCTTTATTCTTTCCTAATTTGGATTTAATCTAATAACAATATTTTCCTAATTGTGAGCATAAATCTTTGATCTAGAGTCTACTACATTTATTTCTGACTCAAAATCACATCACATCTGATAGAGTGATACATAAATGTTTTTTCAATGGGTGCATGCATCTACAGCTGCAATCTCACGTTCCAAAATTTGGGAACTGGGAGAGTGAGAACGTTCCATACACAGCATATTTTGAGAAAGCACGGAGAGAAAAAATAGGTGGTGGTGGCTCCATGATAAATCCCAATGATCCAATTGAAAATCTAGATGCCTTCAACATGTCCACAAGTGTTGCCAAAAATAACGTCGATGAAGTGAAGAATTCCCACCATGAAAGTTCTTTGAAGAAAGGAAACCATAAAGTGTTGGGAAATAATAATAATAATAATAATAATAATAATAATACTGGACGCCATAATTTGCAGCACAGAAGCAGGGGAAGTCAAGGTAGCAGCATTGGTAGCTTCTCTTCATCCAGTCACAATAGACACAGGAGTAGAAGCCATTCCTTTAATAACCATGTGGTAACATTTCCTACCCGAGTAATTAATTCTCGAAATTATAGTGATACAGTGTTTTAACCCATGATATTTTAATATTTTAAAATTAGTTTTTAACTTTACAAAACGATTGCTGATGTCGTTTGACAAAATTAAGGTCTAATTTAGGTTTTTAAAATCTCAAATACTAAAATGTTTAAATCTTGCGATACCAAGAATAATTACAGAACCATTATATGTATCAAAATATATGTAATTACAGAAGCAAAACGAAGCAACAGCAATACCAAAATTTGGTGGGTGGGATATGACAGACCCAAAATCAGGAGAGGGTTATAGTGCAATTTTCAGCAAAATCAAAGAAGAAAGGCATGCTACTTCATCTAGCCACAGCATAAGTACTCCACCTCTTAACAACTATTCAAATATTAAGAATCAGTTTGGTGGCTCTTCCTCCAGGTTATCTAAGGTACTATATGCCGCTATATCAATATTTATTTATATAATGATTTTAATTTATTTTATCCATGTATCCAAGGTGGTGATTATATATCATTTCCATTGCTAATCTAGTGATTAATGATATGACTTCGTGCAGTACTGTTGCTGTTTGTTTTAAAGTGAAACCAAGTGAACACAGAATCGTCGTTTACTTTGTTTGACCCACGACAGACTTCAAGTTCGAATCTATCCAATATAATGTAATGTAATATTAAAATTAATTAAATTATGGATATGAATTGGTAAAGTCTCGTTTCTACCGTTGATTATTTACTTGTAATTCTATTCATCTGGATATTCATTGTTGCTATATAACCCTTGGCAATATTATTGATTTGACTTTTAAAAGCTTTATGAATGATTATAACCACTGTTCATATTTTATAAAATTTACTGCTTTTTTAGGCCATATAAAATTTACTTTGATCATAACGTGGAGTCTAAAACACTCTCATCTTGCTGCTAATGACTAAACATCTTAAATATAAAACTAGCAATAATGAACATCAACTAGGACTTAATTCAAAAAAGGCAATATTGATATTTTCATCTCTATCTTGACTGGTTAATAGAAATGTCTATTACTAAAATTGTCACCCTCCTGTGAATGATTGTTGATATAGATTTGCTTACACTTCAATCTCATTTGTTTTTTTTAAACTCATTCACTTCATATTAACCATTCATTCCAAGATCAGCAAGTACTCATCAGCAAGTCTCTGCATGGGAGATTAGTAGGAAAGCCAAATCTAATAATTTCATGAATGAGGTTAGGTTATAACTTATAAAAAATTTCTTAAAAAGATAAGCTATGGAGAGGCATAAAATTCTCTTCATTTTTTAATTACTCTATTCATTCTATATATAAAAATTAAATATTATAAAATGTTGATTTTATCATGCCTTGAAGAAGTGTAACACTTTCTTAATTTTTTTAACTACTCTATTTATTTACTTATAATATTTACGTAATTTTTATTTTATTTTAAGTATTGTAAGTTAATTTATAGAGTAGTTAAAAAATAAAAAGAGTGCTACACCTCTCTATGACATAATTAAATCAACATTATATAATATTTATTTTTTATTTTTATATATTATAAGTAAATGGATAGAATAATAAAAAATAGAAGGAGTTATACACTGCTATATGGCATGATGACATTAGAATCGCACAAAATTTAATAACAGAGGAAAATAACCCCTTCTAAAAATTTGGTCAAACAAAGCCCCAAAACATAATTATTTTTTAATATTCTAGCACCTATCAAGTTGGCACCAGTAACATAGCATTGTTGGTTCTTTATTAATAATAATTAAAAGATTTAATTATAGTTTTGGTCCCTCTTATTTTTATTTTGAGTGATTTTGATTCTCAGAGTTTTAAATGGACGATTTTAGTCTCCTTTGTTTAAAAAATGGACAATGTTGATCCCTTTGTTAGTTTTTCTTTCAAATTAACCTTGATTTTTAGTCAATTTAGTGTTAGGATGGACTAAAATTGTTTACTCATAGAATGTATTCCAAAAACTATTAATTAGCTATAAATTTTCTCTTAATTATTTTTAGTAAACGATTTTAAACTTAACTTTAATTTGGAGGAAAGTTGTTAAATTAATATCTTTTGAAAAAATTTATCTGTAAATAATTTTGGTCCCTCTGTTATTAAATTGCTTAAAAACTATGGCTAATTTGAAAAAGAAAAAAAAAACAACTTAGAGATTAAAATCTCTCGGTTTAAAAACAAGAGAGACCAAAATCATCTCTTTAAAACTTAAGGGACCAAAATTACCTAAAATGCAAATAAAAGAATCAAAACTACAATTAACCCTAATTATAATTATAATACTTACTACACTTAACATAATTTGAAGGGTTGATATCCTCTCAATTTCTTTCATTTCTTCATCTAATAATTTATCATTTTTTCATTTTTTTTTATTATCACCTACTCCACTTTTAAAATTCAATAACTAAGGGTTTATTTAATTTATTTTTATTTCTATGCTTTTATTTTTTATGTTTTTAGTTCAAAGAATAAGAAGAGATGAATTAAAAAGTAATTTATTTGTTTTTAGTTTGTAACGGAAAATGAAAGTGTTTTACAAAACATTAAAAATAAATTATAGTTATTTTAATTGTTTTCAAAAAAAATTTACATAAAATTTCAAAAATAAAATGAAGTTAAGGTAATAATTTTACATTGTGTTTCTCATAAAAATAAAAAATAAAAATACAAAAATAAAAACAAAATAAAAATGTCTTAAGATTGTCTCAATTTCCTATTTCCTATTTCCTATTAGAAATGGTGAGGATGTGAACTCCATTTTGAAGTGGACGCCAGCCAATTGACATCATGATCCATAAACGACAGTGTGAGCGAGCGTTTTACATGTGGACCGGAACGCATGGCGCCCAAATTCAAAAGTTCGAAACGACAAACAGAGAAAAGAGGTATCCAATGCGAACTCGTCCACACAAACATCCAGTGGATAAACAATCTCGCGGTCTCGCATTACAGCAACTCGCCGTCACTTCGAGGGCGAAATCAGATCATGATGATCACCACATAACGGTCCACGCGTCAAAATCAGGCACATCAGCCGCTAATTCATTCAATTCAAATTCAAAACATAAAGAAGAACCCTCTCTGCAATTTGCTTTCTCTATTCTCCATTTCTCGAGTCGAGCCGTGTGAATTGATTCCGAAGATGAAGACAGAATCGCGTTCAAAAGAGGAAACGAAGACGTATGAAGAATGGTTCAACTTGGCCGATTCAGGTTAGTTTCGCTCAATCTTCAGATTTAGTAAGATTCAGAAAACGAATCGTTTTGATTTGGTTTTGGATTGATGGATGATAGATGGAGATGGTCGTATCAGTGGGAACGATGCAACTAAGTTCTTTGCACTCTCCAACTTGTCTCGATCTCAACTCAAGCAACTCTGGGCTCTCGCTGATACCAAACGACAAGGGTTTTTGGGTTTCCCTGAGTTCGCTACTGCAATGCAGGTTCTACATTTTAATTTTCCTATCATTATTTCGTAACTGATTACGATATGAGAAATTGGCTTTTGATTTATATTTTTGCTGCAACGAACAGCTTGTTTCGCTGGCACAAGCAGGATATGAACTCAATTCAGATATCCTGAAAACTCAGAGTGAGTGTAAATGTCTGCTGTTTGTATTTGCTACTGGAACATGATGTGCATTTAGCATGCCTTGTTAATATCATATAATGTACGAGTGATTTGAGATCTCATGGCTACTTTATGTGGATCACAAGACTTGATTAAATGATAAGTAATGAGTAATCTTAAAAGAAAGTGCAGGGAAGATTTAGCTTTCTAGTGTGAATTAACACCCAAATTGATGAATACTGAAAGAACAATGAATTATGAGAAATCTGCAGTTCTCGAGTTGATACTTGAATATTGATGCTATGTGAATACTGAATATGCCATGATGTTAATTGTTAAGATTATTTCTTGATTTATTGACATCAAAGACGCGACATTATGTCATCTGTTTGTGTATTTGTTTTTATTAATTCACTTGCTTCAGTGAAATCCATTACTTCATTTTTCTTGACCACAGTTGACAAGGAAAATATTAGACCTCCAGTGATGGAAGGACTTGATGCTTTAGTAGCAGTAAGTACTAAGTAGTTTTTTTTTTTTCTTTTTAAATCTCAGCATACTATTTACTTATATTGATTCGTCTCCTTATTGTTTTTTTTTTTCCAGAAAAAAAATTTATTTACTTACACCATTTATTTCTATTGATATTCTCGCCCTTATCATTTTTTTCCAGAAGAAGAGTTTATCAGTCAATGCCCCACCCGAAGTAAATGGTTAGATAAACAACTTATTCATTTTAATTATTTATATTATATTTATAATGTTGTAATATTTTACTAGTAATTGATTGGATTATTTTACTGGTATTATATAGGGAATGTTCAGCCTCAACTATTTTCATCAAGTCAATGGTTCTCTTCAAAATCAAAATCCTCAAAGAAAGTGAGTCTTGTCATTAATTCTCAGATTTTGACGTGTGATTCGTTTTTTTTTGCAAAATTCAAATTTGCCATATTATGAATTCCATTTTGCTCAGTTAGTTGGTGGCACTGGAAGAGTTCAAGCAAAACTGTTGACATATGGGGTTATGAACAATAGTATATCTATTGTTCACACTCTTAATGTTTGGAAGAATTCAAAATCCTCTTTGTAGTTCTTACGGCTAGAAGCCGAAGTGAGTTGAAATGAGTAAGTCTGGAGCAGAAAAAATGGTATTCAGTTTTTTAACCAAAGAAAAATAAACAACTGGAAAGCAACTTTCTTTTTGTTAATAATTGTTAAAATTGATTTTCGGGGTGGAAAGGATTTTGCTAAATGTTGTTAGTCCTGTCCACCCTTTTATCAGGGAGTGCAATATTTTACCTCACTTGTTTGGATAATTTCGAGAGTTAGATATTTCATTTATAAAAAATTTACTGCTCTTTCCTCTCCCATCTTCATTCATTACTCTGACGAGTCACATCATGTGCACCAGCCAATATTGGAGCTATGGAACTGCATGGTGATTCTACTTGAAAACTATCTAGAATTCTATGTTGTGAATGTTTCTTAAATACCAATATCTATATCGCGCGTAGTCTAGCTTAATTTTAATCTTTTGTCTGATATATTCTAACCTTTGTACTTTTCTTTTTCTTAGTTACCTCTCAATGCAGTTACATCGATAGTTGATGGCTTGAAGAGGTTGTATGTGGAGAGGCTAAAGCCCTTGGAAGTCACTTATCGATATAATGATTTTGTGTCTCCGTTGTTGGTAAGTGGCAATTGCATCCAATGCATAAGTAAAAGATACCAAAATTTGTCAACTGCATGTGTGAGCATGGTTCCTAATCTTTTAGCACGTCTTATTCACAAAAATATGTTAGTAGTATTAACTTTAATATCTTGATTTTTCTCTTTCAGACCAACATTGATTTTGATGCTAAACCCATGGTCATGCTTCTTGGTCAATATTCCACCGGGAAAACAACATTTATAAAACATTTCTTAAGATGTGATTATCCAGGTTTGTTTAGTTGTGGATGATTAGGATCTTTTGATTAAGAATATTTCTGAAAATTTGGTCTGTGATCGATCACAATGGCATCCTGAGATCCATTGTGGATGATTTAACAGCTACATTTGTAGCAATTCCTTCATTCATAAAATTGATGACTGAGGGGCATAATCTACTATATTGATCTTGATGCTATATGGTCTCTTTTGACACTTGTATAGGGGCACACGTTGGACCAGAGCCGACAACTGATAGATTTGTTGTTGTCATGGTACGAAAATCTTCTTTTTGTTCTTGTATTGCCTCAAGAAGTTAATAAAGTCCAAGCAGAAGAGTATTTGTTTGTGTGAAAATAGAGATCATGATGTTATTATTGTAGCTATCTTCCATAGTTCAGTTGGGCTGTGGTTGTGTTCACTTGGAAACTCACTATCCTTTTATTTATAGTCCGGACCTGATGAAAGGAGTATTCCTGGAAATACTATAGCTGTTGATGCTGATATGCCTTTTGGTAGCCTGACAACATTTGGAGGATCATTTTTATCCAAGTTCCAATGTTCTCAAATGCCACATCCAGTGAGTTGTATTTATATGTCCAAGTCTGTTGACTTTTTATATGCTTGAACATCAAGTAATGTTTTTCTTCTCTTTCAGCTGCTTGATGAAGTAACATTGGTAGACACACCCGGTGTCCTCTCTGGAGAGAAACAAAGGACTCAACGGAGCTATGATTTCACTGGTGTTGTATCTTGGTTTGCTGCCAAATGTGATCTCATTCTTCTGCTATTTGATCCCCACAAGCTTGACATCAGTGATGAATTTAAACGTGTAATTTCATCTTTACGCGGTAATGAGGACAAGATACGCGTAGTTTTGAATAAGGCTGACCAAGTTGATACTCAACAAGTATGACGCTATCAACCAAGTAATCTAATTTATGTTTAACCAAATTTATTGTATTTTTTATCTAATTTTTTGTCTACTTACATCCTAAAAGCTTATGAGAGTTTATGGAGCGTTGATGTGGTCGTTGGGAAAAGTGCTAAATACTCCGGAAGTTGCACGTGTATACATTGGGTAGGTTTTGTTTTTTTGTTTTTTTTTGGTAAATAGGTTTGTTTTTTTTTAAATTTCTAATGTACTTCAACTGCTCTAGTTACTTGGGATATTTATCCGTTTTTTAAAACTTATACCATCTCCTTGTTGTTTTAACATTTGAAGAATGATAACATTTCTTTGGATTTTGTTATCGGGAGTTCCTAGACTTGAAGCAGACATTTGATCTTACTATTTAGTGCACGTTTCACATAGTTTTTTTTAAGAAATAATTTCTTAATTTTCAAAAGTTCAATTAGGGTGTCATATATCTACTTTTTCCAAATAAGTTGAACCAATGTGTGTTTGGTTCAACTTATTTTAGAGACATGATCTTTCAATTTGTCTATTTTTTTTAAATCCTTTGAAATAAATGATTATTTCCTTAAAATTAATTTAACACAGTTAAATTCATAGTACCGTTCTTACCTTGATTTGCTTCACATTCTTAGATTGCATCTCCATCTAATTTGATATTCTTTAGTTGTAAGCATATGTTGCTTTTCTATTTCACAGCTCGTTTAATGACAAGCCTATGGATGAAAGCTTTATTGGTCCATTAGGACAGGATCTCTTTGAGAAGGAACAGAATGATCTGCTTGCAGATTTGATAGATATTCCAAAGAAGGCATGTGATCGTCGGGTATGGCCATTAATGTCATAATTTAGTAGACCTTTTGGTTCAAATTGAGTGTGCTATATCTAGATAGCAGATCAATATATGGATTTTTATGTCTCCTACTACTACTATGTATTTGTTTCATTTTAAAAAAAGTTGTCATCGTAATGGTGCAGATCAATGAATTTGTGAAACGTGCTAGATCTGCTAAAATTCATGCATATATAGTTAGCCATCTTAAGAAGGAGATGCCTGCAATAATGGGCAAAGCCAAGGCTCAACAAAAGCTTACTGATAATCTTGAAGATGAATTTGCAAAGGTCTGTCCTCCTTTGCTTTCTTCTTACCTTGGTTGCTCCATTTTTCAATTACTTAATAGTTATGTTTCTGCAAAACAGGTTCAAAGGGATTTTCATCTACCAGCTGGTGATTTTCCCAATGTGGAGCGTTTCAGGGAAGTTTTAAGTGGTTATAGCATAGACAAATTCGAGAAGCTAAAGCCTAAAATGATTCAAGCCGTTGATGACATGCTTGGGTATGAAATACCAGAGCTTTTGAAGAAATTTAGAAATCCATATGATTAAGAAAATTGGTTTAAGCATGTTATCAGTTACCATATATGTTCATAGAGTGCAAAGCATTTACTGTGTGAATTCATTACCAACAGATTTTGAATGGTTTCATTTTCAATTCCAATATTGATTGTCAGTTCATTTCTTGGTAAATGGTTAACGGTAAACGTTAGTAGAAGGTAAGGAAACATTCCTAGTTTGGTTGTATTATAACGAGTCTCGAAGTAATTATTTACAAAATCAGTAAATAATTTGAATGTGTTATTGATACGAGTGCTTGAGGTGGGCTAAACTCTAATCTATATCTATTCTATCTGTGTTTCAAATGTTAGAAAATATATACATATACAATCCAAAATGACTTGCTGTATCCACTAAAAGTCATTTTTGAAGATGTCATTTTCCAAAACATGTCTACTGAAGGTCACGGTAAAAAAAAATATATACAACTTTGGCAAAGATTATATATTACGATTAGCCTGGTTATCTAATAAGCAATTTGCAAACGGATACATACCTAATCTACTTCAAATCAACGTTCAACTACGTACAAGTATTATTAGACAAATGAGAAATGAGGAGTATCACAATTTCCAATAATTAAATACTTATTCCATTAAGTCACTTACTAGAAGTATTTAAGTGTTGTTATTTGTAAGTTACTTTTTAAAATATGTGAAGTATTAAATAATTTTTTTCTCGTGTCTTTGTTGGATTCAATGAGTTTATAATTTTTAACCATAGTTTAAACCAATAGCATAACTCTATTTAAGGTGGATAGAGAATGTGAGGAGATTTGTAAAATAAAAAAAAATTAGATACGGTAGTGTTGGAAAATCAACATAAATTTTATTAAATTAATACTACCAACAAATTTTAACTACTTTTCTTAAGAGTTGTGAATTAGTTATAAATGATTTATAAATAAGAACGGAAATAATACTCTTAACTTAAAATAGATCTTTATCTGATAGTATTATGATTATGAGAGTAGGTTTAAGTATTATTTAGCTTTTATTTAACCCATGTTTATATGTATATATGCATAGTGATGGTATAAATATTATATTCAGTGTACCAAGAGTTTTTTCTCGCCAACAATCATAGATTAAATCTATTTTGAAATAGAGAAATCACCAAAGTATAATTAGGGTTATTCATGGTTCTAGTTCACCCAAGAACTAAACTAGAATGATACAAAATCAAATAAATTATTTGGTTTATAGAAATGAATCACTTTTTGCAACTCTCAAACTATTTTCAATCCATTTATTTATTTTTATGCAAAAAATCTTAAATTTTTGAACTGATTTTTGGACTAGACCGAACTTGAACTGATTTTTAAATTTAGTTATGGAATACAATTAAATTTGATTATTAATTCGATGATTCTTTTGGTTTTTTTAATAGCCCTACGCACCACTAAGATTCGAATCCTTAACAATATGATTAAAAGACCTAACTATCTACCAATTATGTTGGACTTTATTGGTAAAAAATATTATATTTAATTGACGACATATGTTTGATCAGTACACCACACAAGCCACCGCATTCAAATGTGGGAAATGTAAAATGCAAGGCGAGGCTTAATTTTGGTAATATTTATACAACAGCATTGTGGTAACTAACATTGATGATTTTCAATTTTTACAACATAGGTGGTAGAACACAATACATCAACTTAAGAATACAAGTTAACTCATAATTGACAAATAATAATTAGCTACATTCCGGCGAGAATTAACTCATAAGAAACCTGAAAGCATCTACTTTGAACCCCTTCGGGCACCTCTACCTATGTACATTAAATAAGAAGCAAAGTTGAAACTTGCAACTTCGTGGATACTGATATGACACACTCAAAGTGCTCGTAGTTGTTGACCTTGTGGATCCTTGCATCATACTAATCAAATATCAAAGTAGTAGTCTTTGCACCTTCTTCTTCCAAGCCAATTTACACACCAAAAAAGACCTGCAAGTGGAAAACATTCTCATTCTATAGGGTAGGATCTACCCCATCAGTATTTTTCCCCATTTCAGCATTTCAATACTGATTTCCTAGCATAAGAAAGTAAGGGTGCTAAACGGGAATGACATCGGCGTTTTGATTGTCCTCGCATGTTAAGATAAGACCTTCGGCATAGGTCGGCAAAAGGCAGCGGAACCACTGACAGCCTGTGGAGACGGGCTCCGATGGAGGAACAATCATGAGCACGTTATCATGTCTACGGACAACCCCCATCACACTCACCGTGCTACCTTCTTTGATGTACCTATTCATTTCCCAAATTTACTATCTTGGTAAGTACCAAATCACAATTGAAAAGAAAATTGTAAAAAGCAAAACCGTTTAGGAGCAGGAATGCATGATGAATAGTTAACCGGAGAATGGTGCAATCCATACCCTTCCTTGAGGCGCATTATCCGGTCATCACTGGAGAGTTTGCGATCAGCAAGCCAGCCTAAGAAATTTGGCGATAATTCTCTGTTATCTTTTGTTACTTCAACTACAGTAGTTGGTTCCACGAAAGGAGCAACCTTGGCACCATAGCCTGCTTTCACTAAAGCTCTTAATCCAGACTGGAAGTCTGATATGTAGAAGTCTGCCACGTATTTCTGTCCAAACAAAAGAAAAAAATTATTGCTATTATGTAGAGTAAGACAGACACGCTAACCATATACAGTAATCAATGAAAGGGTGTCTAAGAATTTGTTCAGATAGGCTAGGTTCCTTGTAAGTTGTGAGCATCTGTTCTGGTATTTTTGCTAATTGCTATCCCTGTTCAATGGAACAAGTTATATCTTATATGTTGAATATTCATCATCATCACTTCCTGTTTCATTGACCTTGGGTATGTTGAATTATGACTATGCAGAAATATCTTATATTTAAATCATGGGACAAGTTAAGTATAACACACGTGTTAAGAGATGCCCACTAGCCACTACCCAGTAAGTTAAGACAGTTGAAAGTGAGAAAAAATTTATTAGTCTTCCCAGTGATGATTTCAACTTCTTACTTTACTTCTCTGGTCTACAGTGTTTATTGACTTCATTCTAATCATATCACATCAACCCTCCTTATGCGTATTTATATGAAATAAATTGACTTAGAACTATAGATGCAACATAATCTTTTCAACCAGCTAGCACAAGGACATACGCTAAAGATTTAAAGACAATATGAAACCTTTCCAGTAGTAGTCCACAACAAATTTTCAGCGGGAATCAAACAATGACCTGAGGCTCCTGAGCACTCTAAGGTCTCCTTAATTTTAAGTTGGTTAACAATTTCTTTCCTACAAATCAGCTTGTTATTCCTCAAGAATCTAGCATTGTATATTTTAGGTACCAATTCAGTCAATGTTGGTCTCTGAGTCTGAGCATAAGTGATTTCTCACTCTAACCAAATTGTTCTTAATCCTGAATGAGTACACACAACATCAATGAAGTAGTTGAACTTAAACAAACTAACCTCAGAGTATCTAGAACCCCAAGAGAGGCAACGGTGTTTAGGATTTGCTGATTTTCCGCCCAATCCTTTATATTCATACAGTTCTGTGGAGACATATACACATCTAGGTACTCTTTGGTAGGATGACTCCAAAGGAATGCTGCCACAGGTTACAACCTACAGGAAGAGATAGGGTATGTATAAATATATGCTATAGAATTGAAGACAAATTATAATAATAATTATTATTATTTTAAGCCAAGGACATTAAAACGATATTTTTCCTACTTAAATTATTCCAGAATTATATCAATGAAAGCAATTTTCTCACATTAGACTGTAAAAGCTTGAAAGCTACAGTGAAGACGACAAAATTGGGAACATGAGCATGCCTAATAGTGCACACAACCATATCAATACAGGACATTATCATCCATACACAGAACAATGCTATTTGAGTGTCATGTAGCGCAAATGTGAACTAATTAAATACCAATAAAGATTTAGCGACGAACCCGTTCAGAAAGAACAATAAAAATTTAAAAGCAACTAAGAATATAACAAACGGACAAGATGATGTATCCGCAATATCTAGCAGAAGATTATGCCCTGAAGCCCGCTACGGAACTGGCAACCAGGAAACCTTTAAGGTATGAAGCAAAAAATGACTACTTGAAACGCCTATGTTATTCCGTGGCTGATGTGGCAATATGGACATCCATAAATGCATCAAACCAGTAGACCAAGAAGCTAACCTTACTTCTGTCAAGGAATATAATTACATCCCAACCATATTTGTAGCAAGGCAAAAGGATTCCTAAGTATGACCCCACAGAGAAGCAAATATCTTGCTCTTCTTCCTTAGTCCACCACATAAATGCACATTATATATCACTATCCCTCACAACCATCTCTGCCAAATTTCAAGTGGTCACCATGATCCAAACTTCAATTCAGTTTCTAAACTAAGAAAACCATTCCACAACACACAAGTTAGCTACTTCTTTTTCAGCCATTCTATGGCTCATCCCGCTTAATTTGTAAGATCAATAATTCATTTCCATATATCTATATTTGAACAAAAATTACAAGCTTAAATCCTAACATTCCATTCATCAGCGACCCCGGCAGAGAAATTTTCAATATATAGGAAAGCTACACAAGAAGTCGCAATCACCATGACCAAATTCATTCGTCACCTAATTATCAAACCCCATACCAAAATCCCATACCTAACAGTAAATTATTAAAAATTAAATAAACAGACCAACCCCTTCCATAAAAAATAAATAATTTGGTATAAAGAAGCAGAATGGTAGTATGAGAAATCATGGGAGATCATTAATGAGTGATTATTATAGAAAAGAGAAAAGATTAAGGAAATTACCCCAGTAACCTTGACGTACTGTCCATCAATGGCACCTCTAAGCTCAGCATCAGGGTACCTCTTCACAAACCCTAAAAGCCCTCTTCTTCCCCAAGCACAGTTCCAAATGATCAAAAGCACCGCCGGAACGATAATGGCTCCAAGCGCCACCAAGATCACGGCTTTCTTCACCGCCACCATCAGAAACACCCCAACCAGCAAACTCATTGCCAGCACCACCAAGAAAGCCCACACCACCGCCCTCGACACCCTGAACCCCACCTTCACCTCCTCGCTCAGGCTCGTCACCGCCGACCCATACACCGTCTTCCCCGCCGACACTGGTTGATCCAGCTGACCCGACCGCCGACTACCGCCAGAAACCCCAAGTGGCCCGGATCCTACTGGGCCTGACGTGATGAGGCCCGTGGGATGAAGTGCTATCGGGCCGGAGCCGGATGATTTCCTGGACATTGGGCCCGAACCGCTTTGCCTTCCTGCAGGACCCGAATTGGGTCCGGATCTCATCTGCCCGCTGCTGTGCTGTGAGGAGGAAGAGGGACGCGAAGGTTTAGGATCAACGCCGGGGATTTCAAGCATTTTGCCAAGCTCACCGGATTTCTTAGGGTCGCCGCCGGTGTAGGGAACAGAGCGCGACGTCATTGTCGGCTGGCGCTCTTTTAGCTGTTCGGGTCGACCCGAAACGTAGAGGCCACTGCTGAGCTGGTGCGAAGGGATTCGGGTCCCCATTTGAGAAAGCTAGAAACTTTCACAGTAGAGAGCAAAAGGGTTCTTCTTCTTCTTCTTCCCTGGTTACTGCTATTGTAGTATTGTTCTTCTACCACTTTGGGTGTGAACTGTGAAGAGTGAGTAGGTGGAGCAAGTGGAAGGAGTGGGGAGGTAAGAACTTAGAAGTGGGGGAAGTATCAAGGGAATTGCAGAAATGGGGTTGAGCTTTGTGATAATGACATCTGTATCCCTCTGTCTCTTTGAATTGGGGTTAGGAGGAGGGGTATCATGCTTTATTTGCAGCTTCATGTTTTTCCTGACCCCACCTCTTTTCTCTTCATTTTACCTTCTTACCCTTTCTGCTTTTTTATTTCTTTCTTCCTTTTTACTATTTTCTTCTTTTCCTCCCTCTTTTTTCTGTTAATTCTGAACTAAGCAACCAAAGAGACAAAACTACAACAGCCCCCAAATTTGGTAATTATGCACTGATTTGGTGATAATGTTCTGTTTCTGCATCTATTCCAAGCCATGTCTTGTTTTGAATATTGACCCCAGAGATATCATCTAAATTGATTTCTCATTTTTGACCAATATATGGAAGATTTGCTGTAGTGTCATCTGTGAAATCAACTAGCTAGTTTCTTTTTCTGTTCAGTTCATGTTTTTCTTCTCAGACATTATTATGTCAGTCAATATGACTATAGAATTCGTTTATTAAAAAGAAAAAAAAAACTTTATAAACATATCATCATTTCAAATGAAAACGAAATTCAAGTATAAAAACTTTAAAATCTTATGAGGTATATCAATGTTTATAAACATGAATTCATAAATATTTTATTAGGCAAATATTTTCTTAAGGAATGATTTATTACTGTTACAAGTTTTAAAAAGTTCACATATCTACATTATTCTAAGGACATTTCAACTAAATTAAAAAATTTCTTAAGGTATAGTAGAGATGTGGTAGATGCAAGGATTTTAAAAAATATAAAATAAAATAAAAAGTTCACAGAAAAAATTGCAAAATTTATACTCTAAACATTTTCTTTGCATCTAGCAAATCTCTGCAAATTCTAAGGAAATTTCTGATTACATTTTTTTATTTAGATGAAGTATCCTGACAAAAATAAAAAATGATGGGAAAGAGTGTGAATGTGGATATGGAAACAAAAGGCAGAGAAAATTGAATAATGCAGCATAAATTAGCAATAAATAATAATTGATAATGGAGAGAGAGGAAAAAAAGGAGTGCTTCGGATAGAAAAGCAGTGAGAGCGACAATAGGAAAGAAAATGGAAGAAAATTAAGAGGAGAAAGTAGGAACATGAAGACGCAAAAGAAGAGCAACAACATAAAACAAATAGCATCAATTTGGAATTGCATGATGAAGTCAGACACAGCGCACGTTGCGTTGGTTTTTTTTTTTTTTGGGGGTTACATGGTTTAAACACTGAACTAATTAAAAAGAACAATTTTCTTTTCTTTTAAATAAGCGCACTATAAAAACAAATGAACATATGAAAATTAGATATATCGCTTGATCACGAAGCAAGAGAGCAAATGAAGGCACATGAGTTGAGGTCAACTAGGTTGTCCCCAGTGGTTAGTGTTTGAAGTTCTGTTTATTAAGTTTATGGTTTAAAGTCTCATTCAGTCGAATTTAATTTTTGTTCTTGGACAATTGGTAAACTCTACTAGGTACTTTAAGAATGTTAATCTCTTCACTTAAAAGAAATTCCATCGATTAGAAGATATTTTTAGTGCATACATTAGTGTTTATTTTTTCACAATGAAGGTTAAATCCCCCGTAACATAAGGTAACTCCACTCCCGACTATAACATAATGGAACGTAAGATATCTTGAATTAACTAAAACTAGTTTTTCAAATACTTGAGAAGTTGAAAATCCTAATATTTCAATTATTTTAATTCAATTTCTTTTATTTTTCAAATTGCTTGTTTGGATGAATAAATTAGAATTATATATTTTTAAAATTATTTATTTGAATAGAGTAATTGAATTTTTTTTATAATTGAATTTTTTAATAAGATAACTAAAAAAATTTATTTAAAAATATAAAATTACTCTATTGAAGAGGAGATTGTAATCTTCATTATTAAAAAGCATAAGGTCGAGAGAGACAAAGTGAGAGATGGAAAAATTTCACAATTCTTGCTTTTTAAGTTAGATTTAAAATTTATTATTTTTAATTAAAAAAATACTCTCTAAAAATGCTGTAAAATTAAAATACTTTATAATATAACATCTAAACAAAATAATTTAAATAATAACATTTTAATTTTGTTCAAAAATTATATTATCCTTAAAAATTTCGTCGTCCAAATACACTCTTAAAGTTTCCTTTATAAATTAATTGATGTATTTATGCGCACTTGAAATTCAACTTTCACTATATTTTCACATCTCCCAATAACAATTTAAAACACTAGTCTTGATCACCATGCAGATCCACTTAGTATTTACAGTGACGTTAATATTCCTGCAACTTGATTGTTTTGTGAATTAGAATCGTTTAGTTTGTTCATCAAACACAGCTCAATTTCTTTTTAAAATTTTATTTCATGTCCCTTTCTGGCAAAATAATTGTGCGTATCACACTTTCATTTAGAAGTTAACTTTAGTAGCTAAAAAATCAGTAAAACAAAAATTAATTTTAAATTTTTTACATGCTCAAAAATAAACTTCAATTTTATGTATAGTAACTTAAAAAATTAGTGTGGTGCATAGTGTTCTAATCGATAAATATAGATTCTCCATTGGAAGAAGATTTTCTGGCCCCTTTATGATGACCTTCGTGCACAAATGATGCTATAATACATTGAACGGTGAGGATCTAAATTCGAATTGCGCCCATCACCGTTAAAAATAAATGATCAAGTACGTTTGAGTTGGCCGGTGCAGGACCAATAATAGTTACTGTGCGGTAGCAGTAGTAGATCACTGGATCTATATGATGCCCCATCAAGTGCCCACAAGTGGAACCTCCTTAAGAAATAGTTAAATGAATTGGTTATAAAAATACAGAGTATTGGTTAAAAAATATTTCCTTTAGAAAATTGTTTTTATTTTTTTTCGAAACAAAAAAATATTTTTATTTGATTTTATATTTTCCATAATTTAAATTTTTTAAATGAATTGTTCCATTAAAATATTGTTATCAACTTGTTGCCAGATAATTTTACATTTATTTTTATTTAATTTTCTATTTTACAGAACCAGAGACGTCAATGAAAAGTTAATCATATTTTAATAAAAAAAAAAGTTGACTTATCAAATAAAGAATTATGAGTCACATTTATGTATAGCTGAGTTAGTGAGTACATAGGAACATGCGTATGTAAGTATAGAGTTCGATCTCTAGTTACTATACTTTCCTATAAAAAAAATAAAGAATTATGAATTTTTAGGAATAAAAGTAATCATTAAAAGCTAATAAATATTTAGCAATAACTAAATTAATTTTCTCCTTTTGTTTTTAGAGCTAAATTAATCAACTATTTTTTTTATAATCTATTTTTAACGATAACTAAAATATAATATTATATTTACCAATAAAACTTAAGTTGGAGAATTTTTTTTTTATAAGCTGAGAAAATTAATCAAAAGGAAAACAAATGGTACTGCAACCCAAATACAAATAAACACAAGAAAAATTAGACTTATTGAGAAAAATAAATTGAACACTTTTTTTTTTAATTATATAGTTTAGTTAATTAATACGTAAAAATATACATACGTGAATATTCAAATTTAATGATTAATATTTTTTTTTAAAAAGAAAAAACACCTTTTCACTGTCAATCACATCATTCTTAAACACCATCTCATCCATATGAAGTTAAAGTGATCATAACACAATTGTCCAAATAACCATTAAGAGCACATGGGCCGAATCCACACTATACTCCCTTGATGCATTCTTCAACCACATAAATAATTAGATTTTTTAAATACATTGATTAATATTTGAATTGTAATGGTGTGTATGGATGTTATATTTACTTTAACAATCTCTTTATTATTAAGAGATTAACATTTGGCTCTTGAATGTAAAATGTCACTAGTGTATGCCAAATATTATATTATATTTTATATTTATATTATAAAAAATGTTAAATTTTTTATTAAATATCTTTGTGAATTTTTTTACTCATTAAATTTTAATAATTGTTATTTATCTTTCACTAAATATTTTTTTAAAAAAATAAATTATAATTATTAAAATTAAATAAGTAAAAAAACTTATAAAAAAAATTAATAAGAAGATATAATATTTGTCTTATACTATTGCAGCAAAAAGAGAGGTTAGTGTCAGTTATTAGTTTTTTTTCGGAAGTGTCAGTTGTTAGTTAATATTAGTTGGATTCCCGCCATGCTAACGTGGCATGCGATTAATGTGAAGGTCAATATAGTAAATACACTTCGTTGTGGAAGTCGGTGCACGCATAGATGCGCTCCAAGGTATTGAAAAGACAAAAATGTCCTTTTATAGTGAATAATGAAAGTGAAGGATTCTCATTGATATGCTATTCGCAAAGATGCGCGCGTGGAAGATAAATGCCACTAGGCCTTTTTGTTTCGCTCGGCGAATCAATAAATCACCTTTTACTCAATAATTAACAATAATAAAGAGTAACATGATAAATTATAAATGGTATAAAATAAATGTAGTATATATAGTGAAGTGATTTATACGTTTATAAAGTTGAAAAATGTATCAAAGTACCATTACAAACAAAAAAATACAAAATTGAATCATAAAATTATTCGACTTTAAATATTAGTCTTTCTATAATATTATAAGAATATAATATGTTTATATGAATTTATTTTAATTATTTTTGGTGAAAGGTTCCTTCTTAGATGTTCTGTAAATTTTTCTCAAATTAAAATATGAATAAAATGTTTTTTTTCTGACCGGTTAAACTCCAGTTTTCACATTAAATTAGTATTAACAATCAATTAATTCTTTTTTTTTAAGCAGTACAACTAGAGATCGAACCTCGTATTCATATACGTATGTTCTCATGCACTCAACAAATAAGACAATCAATTTGATTCTTGATACTTCCTTCTTCTTACAAAGTGTTATTTATTTATTTATTTCACTAGCATTGAGAAAATAATAAATAACACAGTGGATGAATTTTTTTTTTCTTTTTTTTTTTGCTATTGATGAAATAATTTAACTAAATTATCTATATTAGTTTTCTATTACTATAAAATGTTTCATCTCATTAAATTTAATTATTATACATTAAATGATAAAATAGACAATAAAATATAGGATTTTTTTACTTATATAATATTATACCAGATAAAAATTTAAAAATAATTTTTTTTATTAAGAAAACACAAATTTTAATAAAATTATATGTAAAATATAATAAATATTTTATTTTATTTTTAAAAATATAATATTATACAGATTAAAAAAAATCTTAAAATATAAGCGGCACATTAAGAAATTAAAGTGACCATCATCATTTTATCAAATGACTGGACGTCTGATATATGACCACTAGGAAAGAAACATGATACATATCAGCAAAAAATTATGATAAAAAATTGCAAAAAAAAGGCATTGATATGTAGTAACAATAATAGGTCCAGTCTCGAGAATTTAATTAAAATAAAAGATTCGGGCATGTGTTTTTGTTCATGGCAGAGGCACACGGGTGATTTTGTTGAATTCTAATTAATTCGTTAGCTTAACTAACAAATTGGAATATTTGAATGTATTACAAACGTTTAGTAAATTATAGTAACATCTATGTAGACAAATAGTGAACAAATATATAGATTATTTCAAGAATCAATTACATTGAAGCAGGTTGTGTTTTTTCTTACACCCTAAAATTTTTACCAAATTGTATGTGTAGGGTGTTGAAATCAATTAAGGAAAAAAGTTTGCCACTAGCATTATATTATAACTGAATTAGAGATGTGCAAAGACTCCATTTGTATTATTTTTTGAAGATTTTAAATCCCATTATATTGCTTTTGGGATCCTGGCCAACGTAACGTAGGTGGGTAGGTGACATTTTGCTTTCTTAATATGTATACCATTGTACCCTAAATCTTTAGCATAACGTATCTTCATCTTAAATTAATTGAGTTTCATATTATAACCCTTTCAAAACAATTTTGAGCATCATCACGTAACTTTTTGCATATCATATCATAAATAATTAAACTTACAGATGTCGTCCTTAGTTGGTGTTTTGTGTACCATTATGAGTAATATTTATTTATTAATTGCCTTAAATATTAGTATGTTTTTTGTTCCAATAAAATGAGAATCACTTGATTTGAGTTTTTAAAAAAAAAATTGACTTAAGTCTTTATTAAATTTTTTAAGTGATTTAAGTCTCTAATAAATATAAAAAATATTGATTTAAGTCTTTAGCTTAGGGACTTAAGTCCTTCAAATTTTTTTATCAAAGGGACCACTTTAAATTTTATAAAAACATAAGTCTTAAATTGTTAATGTTAATGACTTAAATCAACGAAATCCAATATTTCTTTTAATTGTTTCTCTCACTATCTTTCTTTCTTTCTCAATATCGCACAATATTATTACGTGAAATTAACATTTATTTATTGAAAGAGTAAAAAATTAAATATTGAACACGGTTATTAAATAACTGAGATTTTAAATATATTGTTAATGGGGGTTTTAATTATAGTATGTCATATTTATAAAAACAATTTTATTGAAAAAATAAAATTCATTTAATAATTTTTATATCTCAAAAAAAATTTTTAAAATTGTCATCTAAATAATATTTTTAACGCACAGAATTGATAAGTAGCGATTTTTTGTGGAGATCAAAATTCAATTCCATGCATATATTTGTGTCCATATCTGCACAAGATAAAAAGCTTCATTTTCAAATGATTGAAATTTTATAGTTTTATTTTTCATGTAAACATCATCAATAATGGACTAAGTTGACCCATACATGGATCTAGCGTGGCATTGTCTTTAGATTAGCTACCTTACTTCTCTCTATCATCATAAGCTTTGATCTATAATTTCCTTCTATTAAATTTATTTTCAAATTAATGACTAAGATTTTCTTGTTTCCTATATTTGTGCCATTGCCAATCTTGACAAATTGACGGTTCCTTTTCTTCTACTAACGTAAGCAGAAATGCCACAATGGGAAAAAAATAAATAAATAAATACAAACAAAACAAAACAAACATTGCAACCATAACTTTTTTTTTTTGGTAAATATTGCAACCATAACTTGATACTACTAACACCTTACTATATATTTACATGACTAAATTGACGTTATCTCATTTCTCAAATATCACTAGTACATTAAACCAAACTACCAAAGAATGGACATAGCCTCCATCTCTTTAATTTTATTAGACTTTAATTTTAATGTGCCACATCAATATCAAGTTTTTATACATTTTCATATAATCAAACCTTAATTAACACAATTTTTTTAACAATGAATCACAAACCCTAATTTTTTTTTTTTACACCATAAACCCTAAACTGTAAAACTAATATTGGAATAAATTAGTGATTGGTCGGCAGGAATGAAACTTTAAGTAGCCGTTTTTTGCCTTTTTTTTATGAATCTCTTTTTTGATGAATTTAGCAGTTCCTTGCTTCGAACCTATTTAGGTGCACTTCGACTATAAAAAATATTGAAATAAACTATATATAGATAATTTATCACCCACCAAAAAAAAACCTTTAAGGTATCTATTAGTTGGGCCTTACCTCCTCCATCCTCAGCCTCATTATCTGGTTTTTTTTATTTCCATCAGTGCTTAACCCAAGTTCTTTGACCAAAAAACTTTAGGATGCCTAGTTAGAAACTAGTTTTTTATAAGCAAATTTGTACTTAGGTGAAACTTAAAGTAGCAATCTCCCAACCATCAGGCCATCATGTTGAGCTCGTTTTGAAAAACTATTGTTATTTGTTAATCTTGATTTCACATAAAAAAAAATTGTCTAATTTCTTGTTTATGCTACCACCATTCAAGGTGATAATGTCTATTGTCAATTTTCACATCAAATCAATTATTTTTTTTAATAATTTTTATGTACTATTTTTTCTTCTAAGTTATATGTATTATTACAAAGATAAAATATATTTTAAATTATACTATTTTTGAAAAAAGTGATAATAGACACATAAAAATGACAATACACTCACCTTTTTTTTTATCGGATCCAACCTGCAATTTCTCTTGATTTTTTTGGGTCTTTTTTTTTTTGGAAACCGATTTTTTTGGGTCTTGAAGAGTGAAGACTGCTACATACTTCTTTGGTCAAAATAATACTGCCACACATGTATTTTAGGTTTTTCGCTTATTTGAGCCCAAGTTTGATTCCTGGGCCTGGTATTTCGCGTTGCAACAAAAAAGCTCTTTCACCGTTTATTTATATTATTAAATATTTTTAAAAATATTGCCTTTTTTATTTTCATTCGCTTGATTTTTCATGCTTTTAATCGTTGAAATTTTGTTTATAATCATTTTAAAAATTACTTCAAAATAATTAACAACTAAAAGCAAATTAATTATTAATCAATGAAATAAATAAATATTTGATTGTAAATATGAATCATAATTAGAGAAAATTAAAAAAATTAATATACAAAAAGAATTAATAATATTAAGAGATACAAGAAAGTAAAAGGATGTCAAAATTATATGTGATGAATATCCAAAGTGATGATGGGGAGGGATAGTATGAGATGGTAATAGTACAGGCGAATTAGATTTTTATTGTCATGGAGAGTTGCAAAATTGACATAACCCATAAAACTAAATAGTGAGCTCAATTTGGCCATAAAAGTCAGAGTGACAGAGAATGGACTTCTCTAATAAGTCCGTAACAAAAACAAACATGAGATCATATTACTAGAATTACTGTACTCAAGTCTCTAGTGATAAATGATAAATTAAGCACTACCACTGCATTGAGTTAGCTCCATCCCCATGTATGTGGAACGTGGGACACGACTTGTCTTTTTCAACTCTATAACTAGCTTCTTACAAAAACACCAGCATACGTTGTTCTCACTATTATTTATTTCTACATATTATTATTGTTTATACATCTTTTCAAGGTAACAACACAATTCTCTACATTTCATCAGCTTTTATTAGAATGTGAATTTGAATTTCAATTAGTAATTGCTAATGAGTGCCTAAACAATACAATGACAAAATTATGCCAACATAGTAATCTGATTCCACACCTTTTGCCTTTTTCTTTTATAGATCCTATTCCACTCTTGGAATCTCTACTTTTCAAAATTACATACACACCAATTCTCTTCAACTGCAAGCCTTCAATGATCCCAAATTCAAATGCTTAAATAACATCTTGTCATTAATTTCCTCTAATTGAACTGTTAATTACCTTTCGGCCTAGTGCTCTATTGGAATAAATAAAGCACCCTTGTGATTCTCAGCAAAGAGTAGAGTTCCATTTTTGACAGCAGAAACAACATGTATAGCAATCAATTCATTTTGGTAATTCTATTGTGAATTGTCTAACGTTTTTCATTTTGTCACGTCACATAGCACTTGAGTGGCCACTTGTTTGGGCCCCAACAAGGATTGGGATATATCCAGAATCTTGCAGCTTGCAACCAAACACGAATTGTTAAATGAGCTCATCTCAAAGCTCAAGTCATCTCATCACTTTGCTTTGTCAATTGTGACACCACTTACACTAACCATTCATAACAATTAACAAATGAAGAAAACTGAATGATGAAAATCCACCAAACATGTCACAGTCTCTCTCTAGCAATAACTAGTTCACATCTGAACCAACTGTTCACATCTGTCCTGCCTTTCAATTGTTCTTTATGCTGCCAAACAAGCTACTCTTATTGGAAAACAAATAAACCTGAAAACTTCTTATTCATGGCAAAACTTCATTTTTATGAAATATCCTTTCCTTGCATTATCTACCATTGATTCTGCCTTTTTCCCCTGCATTTACAAAATCTGTTTATGTAGTTCCTAATAAAACCAATTGCACATTCTGAAGGAGAATTGGCTAGCTCAATCCCGTAAAGTTAACTCATACGAAAAGAACTAAAACATAGTTATATATTCTACTTTGGCGATATTCCTAACCCAGTATGTGATTTAACTCACCAATTACCATCTTAACAAGAATTGCCTTTGAGGTTCTGTTTTGAAAAGCACCAAACCATTGAAAACCTTTCACAAACACACACCCATTTTTTCATGGCGGGGTTATGTTTCAAAGGGCTTCACATGAAGAAGTCAAAGAGAAAACCTTTACCAACCCTTTCATCTTGGTCAAAGACCCTTTTGGATTCTGAGATGGAGAACAAGGAAAAGAAGAGATTCGATAACATGGAATCTTGGTCAGAAATATTGGACTCTGCTGAGAATGTAGAGACATGGGAAACTCCAGAGGAGAACCAGGATGAATGGAGTGCTGATTTATCGCAGCTTTTTATCGGTAACAAATTTGCTTCTGGTGCTCACAGTAGAATCTACCGTGGAGTCTATAAGCAGAAAGCTGTTGCTGTAAAAATGGTGATGATTCCAATTCATGATGAGGAGAAAAGAGTGTTACTTGAACAGCAATTTAAGTCTGAAGTGGCTTTGCTTTCACGTCTCTATCATTGTAACATAGTGCAGGTTTGTGAAATGCTAATATTTCTGCAATCTGCATCCTTCTTATTATGCCATTTGTCCTTGACTTTTTGGTTAAGTTTCTTGTCACCTCAAACGAACTTTGAGTGGAAACTAAAAAAATTGCTTTCGGTTAAATGTGTTTTGGGATGTAAGCAGCAAAGAATCACAATTTGCTTTGTAACGCGTGTCAAGCTTTAACTAAAGGAATACTACTCAATATCCTTGTCTCCATGGTAGTTTTTTTGTATGTCCTTTAGGTTTTTGTCTGCATTTATTTGGAACTTGAAAGTAAGCAAGAGCAAGAAATAACTCTTCATTTATAGTTTATGAATTCTGATCTTTAAATGGATGCATAAGGTTCTGAATTATGGTATTTAAATAACTCTTCATTTACAGTTTATTGCAGCATGTAGAAAACCTCCAGTGTACTGCATCATAACAGAATACATGTCACAAGGAAATCTGAGGATGTATCTGAACAAGAAACAGCCATACTCACTTTCAATTGAAACGATACTAATGCTAGCTCTTGACATATCTAAGGGTATGGAGTACCTTCACTCACAAGGTGTCATTCACAGAGACCTCAAGTCACATAACTTGCTTCTCAATGATGAGATGAGGGTTAAGGTGGCTGACTTTGGTACATCTTGTCTCGAAACAGGACGGCGCCACGAGACCAAAGGAAACATGGGAACGTATCGTTGGATGGCGCCGGAGATGATCAAGGAAAAACCTTATACTAGGAAAGTTGATGTTTATAGTTTTGGTATTGTGCTTTGGGAGCTCACAACTGCTTTGCTTCCATTCCAAGGAATGACCCCAGTTCAAGCTGCTTTTGCTGTGGCTTACAAGGTTAGATGGCTATTTCTAAACTCTAAATTATGTCTCCTTTATTATGTTAATCAAATTCTCTAAACTATATTAGTGCATCATCACTTCTTTGCATGGAAATTTTGATTTTAAAAAGTGTTTACAATTCACTCTCTAAAATGTAGTTTTCAAAAAAAATTTATTATTGGTTAAAAATAAGGCGTTGAGTCTAAATGATTAGTTTGACTTCTCTACTAAGATTTTTCTATTAAACATGTGCTATGCTTGAATCAATAGTTCAGATGTGAGATTTTAAAATGAGTGAATTTATAATAAATAACTTAGACTAGACTAAAAGGTAATTTAATTGGCCAATAAAAAGTTGGGATTAACTCAATAATGAATCTTGATCCCATAATCATTTGGATTACTTTCCCAATTGAATGGGTTACATTTCCTATTTAGTGAGTCTTGCTTGAATTTCAAGTAACCAATAGTAAGAGTGTTTACAAGAAAGTGTGCTGCTGCTGGCATGATTTGTCAGATAATTTTATAATAGAATATTTCTATTTGACCCTTGTTGACATTTTTCTAGTCTTCTTCACACAATTCCTTCTTGGTACACTAATCTTCAAATTGATTGGTTGAGTAAGTACTAATGTTCTTTGTAGCCAGAATTATACTGAATATATATGAGTACTATTTGTGTATTGAAATTATGTTGGCATGTAAACAAGGATGAAGGAAATTGTCCTTTGTGATCATGTTACAGCTCAGCAGCAGCTACTTTGGTCGGGGTTAATTAGATCAGTGACTACCCCTAATAATGATTAACATACATAATCTAATCTGTGATCGTGGATTAGTAGTATTTTATTAAAACAGAGAGAATTTGTTTAGTGGAAAAGTGGGATGCATTGGTGTTGTAGCCACTTTTGTTTTCTAGTCATGAGAATGGGAAGCAGTGATGCATGGGCCTAGGAAGTGTGTTCCCTACCCTACTCCCAACAAACCTCTCACACTACTACTATATACTAATGCTCCAACCTGTTTTTTATTTTTTTTAAAAAAGTTTAAACAAACTAACAGTTGTTGCATTTTTGGTGCATGAAATTACTAAAAAATAGTCATTGCTGTTGCCTCCCAATTACAAGGAAAAAAAAAAAGTTGGACTTCCCATGCGCAACAAGCACTCCCACCTCAAAAATAATTTTAAAAAACACTAGAGCTATACAAAATGTACTTACATATGATAAAGAAAAGAGAGATGACACATTTAATGAATATCTGATTTTGCAAAAGAGATTACTAGTTTTTAACCAAAAATTTGAGTCATTATATTGATCACACTCCATCTCTCACCCTTTTTGTTCCTGTGCAACAATTGTTCAATAGTTGTGATTTTGCTGAATGATTGTTACTTACATCAAAGTTTGCTGGTATAGTACTGTATGATAGGTGATTTTTTTAATTAATTTTTATTGAAAGATGTACTAATGTAATTATTTTGACTGTATATATATATATATATATGGATCAGAAGGAAAGGCCAAGATTGTCGGGAAGGTGTGAGCCAGCAATAGCAAAACTGATAAAGAGATGTTGGTCAGCAAAGCCCTCCGAACGCCCAGATTTCACTGATATTGTCTCTGTTCTTCAAAACTGCCACCACTCCCTCTCTGTAAAAAAAGACCTACTTTTACCACCTCATCAACATTCAACAACCCTAATCACCACCCCAAATCTAATTATTCAACGCCTTAAACCCTAGCCATGTTTAATTTCCCTTAATCCTTATACATGCAAGCTCTCTCAACTGTATTATATATTAGTTGTAACTGTACTGTACTATTTCAGGAATTAAAAATTTCAAGTTTGCCTTTGGCCCCTTTTGTTTTCCTCTGTGGTTGTTATTCTTCTTTGACTAACAAAGATTGAATCCCATTTTCGTCTGTAAAGAAAAGGGTGAAATAGAGTTATGAGATTGATGTTGTGGAAGAAATGATGTAGTTATAAGTAAATAAGAGAAAAGAGTAAAAAAGTGAAGTAGGTGAGCAACTACCAACAACCAGAGGCTAAACTTAAGCAACAAAGTACAAACAGCATATATATGATATATGATATATATCCATCCACCAAACAAGTTCAAGTTGAAGGCAAAGTGCTATTACTGCATAAATATAAATATAAATATATATTCTCAATCGGCAACAACTACTACTACATTCGTTCCACCTACCACAAACGCTTCATTAAAACGGGCACACTCTAATTTAGTAACTTGTTGGAACCCTACCTTCTCACTCTAATTATGTCTCAACAATGAATTTCCATTCTCCTTTCTCAATATCCTCCCACTTAATTAATTGCTAACAATTAAGATAGTAACTAATCTTTCTTACTTAATCACACTTGTTCTCAGCTAGTAATACTTTTATGGAATTCAATTAGTTAGTAAATTAGTGAATTCTCTTTTGCGTTGATTACACCCATCAAGGATCACACAAATCAACGTCGTTAAGGATTAAGAGCACATTTTTCTTTTCACCGAGGATATTCTAATTAACTGCCAAATTTTTTTTTTTTTTTCATTGCAAAGTAAATTAATCAGAATTTAAACTTAAATATTTATATATATGTATATTCTCATATCTTTACTAACTGAGTTAAATGATCGAAAAAAAAAACTACTCTCTTTGGGACATAAAAAAGTTAGGAAATCAATATACCTCACAAATTGATAAATCATTTAGGATTAAAGTTAATATAAATATAATTTTTTAATTTAAAGACTAATATAAATATAGTGTACAAGTTTTTAAAAGCTATTTATGAATAGCTGCAAGCAGCATCTTCCATGCTAGAGATATATTCCATCTTATTGTATATATTAGACACATTTTAAAGAATTTTTATTGTCTTTTTTATAAAGTACTCATTATTTTTTATTAAGTATTTAATATTTTTTCTTTATTCTTATTAAATCACTTAATTTATATCTACCTTTTCATCTTGTAAACTTAAAATTATTAATTTATTTTTATATTTAAAAAATAAATTTAACATAATACATAATCTTTATGATAAATAACAATATTTATCTAATTTTATTAATATTAATAATTCAATTAAAAATTTCTTATAATAAGATCAGGAGAGGAGAGTATATACAGCAAAGCTACTTTAATAATTAGGCCACAGTGTATATATCTTCAAAACGTTTTCCATAAGCGCTATTGTGAATGTGCTTTTCCTGTGCAAGCACTTTAAGGAGATTTCATTTTTTTTATTTTTATTTATTATTTATTTTTTCTAACACTACTATAATTCTTTGCGGAAAAGCAATCATACTAAAGTCTCACAGGACCACTTTATCAAAGATGGTGCAAATTTTGATTGTTAACAACATTACAACAACAAAAAAAAAAAAAATATTATCATTTCAAAAAGAAAAATTAAAGAAATAATTAAAATTTAATGTTTTATAAAAATAAGATACTCAAAGTATTTTTTAAAAAAATTTGAATGAACTCACATATTGTCAGAGACCAAAAAATGCAATTAATTTTTTTCTTTGTTTTCGATGTAGAAAAAAAAAAAAGTTAGGATAATAACTAGCGCGAAAAGTCAATTGAATTCATGAATAATCTGCTTGTTTTCTTTCCTTTGTATCAAAAAACAAAAATTCATGAGTAATCTTAGCATGGGTGGCTGCGTGTAACTGGCCTTTAACTGGAATGAGAAGGTAAATATGTCGAGATGAAAGCAGATTTAGTGCATATTTGGATTGAGAGAATTAATTCTGAGTAAAATTAATTATGTTAATTGATTTTAAGCAGAATTAATTATGAGTAAAATTGATTTATATTTAAAAAAGTATAATAGAAAAATTAATTTTAAGAGAGAATGATATTTGGATACTACTCTTTAATCAAAATTGCTTTTGAGGTATATAATTATCAATATGACCTTTAACATGTAGACATGTTTATTATAATATTTTTATGTTATAAATAACTATTCTAAAATGGAGCTTGTAGCTCAAATGACACAAGGAGAAGCTCTTAGAACTTAAGGAGAGGGGTTCAATCTTTGGTGGGGAGATTTAGGAGTAGTGTAGTGTGAGAGTGTGTGTTTGGCCGATAAAAAAAAATTATTCTAAAATGCAATATATATCTCTATAATTATTGAAATTAAATGCATTAACATCAAATAATTAAGAAACAAAATTTGTAGAATCTTCAAATAAAAATATTTAATTATGATAAGCATATTCAAATAGTATCTAAATTAAATTAAAAAGTACAAGTAAAGATATATTTTATAATGCATTACAACGTTGACATATAATAATAATTCTAGTTATTTTGTTGTAGTGAATAATTCCATCTCGAATTGAGTCTCAAACGCGATCTGTCTCTATTGCAGAGCCTATATTTATAAAGATCATTTAATTTTTTTTAAATTTAAAGGTCATTTATTTTTTTAATTTAATTTAAAAAATATTTTTATATTTAATACATAAAAGCATAAATTGGATAATTAAAAAATCTTATATAGTTTTAAGTGAAAGTAATTAATTTTATACTTGATACTTAAAAATATTTAGTAGTTGTTACTTATATAGTATTTAGAATATAAATAAGATTTAATTATAAAACTTAAAAGACAAATAATAAAGGGTAAATAAGATATTTCATAGTGCATAATTAATTATGGGAGAAGTATAAGTAAGAAAAAGTTGTTTCTTGTGAAATTTAAGTTTTGTATTTAAAATCAATTCTGATGTAGAGTTACTAAAAAAAAATTCATCAAAATCGATTCTGACTCAATGCAAACCGTGGTTCGGGAAAAGCAAAAGCCAATCTAAATTATTCAAAAATTTCTATATTTAAGAAAGTGGTAAAAAAATATTTAAAACATAGTTAATTAAAATAATACGCAATATCAATACCCATTATATATAACTTCAAGGGTTAGTTTAACCATGTAAGATCCCGCTAAGTTCATAGGAGGGATGATCCACAATAGAAAAATTCATGTTCGGATAACGGAATTAGTCTCATCTTAAGAGTGAAAAAACAAGTGATTATAAAATAAAAAAATACTATTATATATACTCACAAAAAAGAAAACATATTTGAAGCTATCTTTTTAACAAATTAACTTTAAACTTTATATTGGGGAAGGGAATTCTCGAGGATGTAAGAAAAATACAACATTCCTTGCGTGTTTAAGAATATTTTCTAAAAATAACAATAATTTACTAGTATTAGTTAAAAACTATCCAAAAAATAAAAATAAAAAATGATAATTGCTTAAGAAATAAACTAAATTAAACATGTATTCAATCACGTGACGGATTGACAAAATAGAATCACATTTTTCTCCTTGTTGCTTTATAATGCACGCAACAATGGATGAGAAGACACAAAAAAAATATTAATAAGTAAAATATGAATGCAGAATCATCAAAAAAAAAAAATGAATGCAGAGAGGAACATATATATACCTAACTCCACTGATCGTCGTCCTTTTCTTGTTATGATCAACTTACCATCACTTCACTCTTGCACTGATGAAGCTCACAAATAATAATACATCCATAAAAATTTAATTTAGAAGTATTCATTATAAAAACAAAATAAAAAATTACATGTATTAAACCCGGGGCTAACGATCCTTACAATTTGAAAATAAATAATCTGGTCTAATTTGAAATCATTTAGTCTATGATTATATTTTCTTGCAATTTATTACAACTGGCCAGTAAATACTTTAATAATAGGAAAAAAAAGTAAATACTTTACAAAATTAAAATAAAAATATTTCTTTAAAAATTTATTTATTATATTGACAATAAAAATCATTTAAAGCTGTCATCTTAAATAATAACAAATTTTCCTTTCCAAAAAATAATAACAAAGTCTATAAGACCATGTGTGTTTGTGCTAAGCAACCGCTGTTAGCAAGCAACTTTCCATTGCAGTTTGCTGATGTGACTTGAGTTGCTTAGTTGAGTTCTTGAATATGCAACTAAGACTAAGGGTTGCTTGAAGGAGAAGTGAGACTAAAAAACATAATTATACGGTAAGAACCTTATATTGTGGGATACATGCGAGACTCATGTGAGTTGCTTAATAATAATCTTGCATTGTAGTATAAGAGTTATTTAAATTCAAAGAGTCATGTGTACATGCGGGACCTATCAAAATATTATAAAATATTTGTTAAGCAACTCAACTAGCAATCTTACATTATACATGTTCTTAAGAGGCTTCTATCAGTGCAATTAACTTTTAAACTCCCATACTAAGAGATCGTTTGTATATGTTTATTTTGTAAAATAAATATTTATTTTAACAAAAAAAGAACATTTCTACAAATTTTTAATATATTTTTTTGTTCTTCTCAAGATAATCAATTATAGTAAAAGAAATAAGATTAAAAAAATTATTATACTTATTGAAATTAAACATAAACAACTTTTAATTTTCACTATAATTAATTAATTATTCCTCTATCTATCTTCAAAACTAATTATTTTAAAGTTTAAAAAAACTAACTTTAAAAATACGCTAATTAAGTAATACTAATATATATAATAAACGTGACCAAGAAGTAGCTAGATTGAGAAATTTGACCAATATGAAGACCTGATGAACAGGATTGCCTCTAATTAAAGACAAAGAATGAACTATGTAGAGAAAATAAATAATAATAATAATAATAATAATAATAATAATAATAATAATAATAATAATAATAATAAAAGTCAAAGACGTCCGGTTTGGATTAGAAATACCTTATTTTAGAGTCATTATCACTTGATGTTAGGATCCAACTAGTTAGAATATAATGTTAATATCTTGGGGACACTAATTAATTAACGTGTCTTATTGTCATCGTTACTTAATACTTAAGAATATATGTAGTGGGTAAAAAATTGTAAACATTTTTTTAGCAAATAAAATAAAAATATATGCATCTTTTTATTATAATTAATATAGCTCTCAATCTTCCCATATTTTTTTTTTGTTTTCCTAATTATTAGATCATATATACTGTTTTAGTTTAATTACAGTTTTGTTCTCTTAATTTTATTAATTTTGTGATTTTGTTTCTAATTTTTTCAATTATCTAATTTTGATTAACTTTTTTATATTTTATTAAAAAGCTAATGACTCATGTTGTCAAAGCAATAAATTAGCATGTTTTTTTCCTTACAGAAGCAAAATAGAATAAAGAAAAAGTAATTCATAGGAGAACTCATGTCATTTTGGGATTCAAATCAAGTGTCCCCAAATCATGTCTTCAATCATGTCTCACCAATAAAATATCGTCACGTAATTAAAAATTTCTATTAAGAAATTAAGAATTAAAATTAAAGGAAATATTTTTAATAATGTAAAGATATTCTATTAGTGGAACATAATTATGAATATGATTTGGGAACACGTGATTTGAATCCGTCATTTTCCCCATAAGTAAAATATGAAAGAGAATATTGCGCAAAGTTTATACCTACATAGTGTTCATAGCTAATTAGTTTCTGTTTTGGAACTTTCTCCTTATGTTTAATTACCGGAAAAAAAATTATGTAAGACACTTTTTAGGGAAAAAAAAAAGAGAGAAAGAAATAGATTACAAGAGAGGTGCATCTCCCAAAAACATGATCATCATTTATCATTCAGACAGATTGTATAATATGAGAGGTTTTTTTGGGTAGAATAATAGAGTATATAGTTGTTGCATTTTTTTATTAGTAAAACGTCACTGTTTAAAATAAATATATAATATTTTTACTAAATTCTATTTCACATTTATTTAAACATTGTAAAGTAAAATTAAAACGTGATTAATTGATATGTTAATATGTTAGTAATACTATTTTAATTTTTTTTTTGGTTTTGTCGTGTTGGAGGAGTCATGCATATTGAACGATGATAAGAAATTAACGCTGCAAAATATTGACTTGTGACTGAGTCAGTCCTACCAACCATTATTGTGTTTAATTGTTGGCTCACACACATTTACTGTGTTATCCACAATCAATTCAACCTTAACTGTCAAGTTACACTACTAATTACTCCCATAACAATGGACTAAATAGCAACTTTTCAATTTACCTAGGATGACAAATAAATAAGTCTTTTAAATTTTATTGTATGTATATTTATGTGTAATTATTTTTAAAGTGTATATTTTGATTTTATGTGCTTTTTAAGATGTAGACTTAAGTCACAAAGTCATATTTCAATCGTCACTAACTCTGATAAAAATATTATTAAATATGACTTTGGGAGAGTTAAGGGGTTGGTACTGATTTTTTTTATTTTCGAAAAACTCACTTAAAATTATAAATTACATATATTTGATAAAATGTTTAAGTGAGTTTTTCGATAATTCATTCTCACCTTAAAATATCGATATCACTCGCATAAAAAAGTAGTTAAAACTCACTCTTGTACCAAATACTCCCTTGCATGAACTGAAGCTCATGTCTCGAACTCTACGCCTAATTTATAAACCTTTTTTAAGCATAAAATATGGATTAACTAACCTTTTTATCACACTAAAAAAAATTTATTCACTGTTTTTTTATGATTAGCTAAAATTAGTATACATTTTATTTAATAAAATTAATTTCTTTATATATATATACTCATATTTATACTATTAGATAAATTTATAATTACTAATACATTAATTAATATAAATATTGGATATATATTATCACACAATCTCATTAAACAAAGTACATATTAAAGCTGACTAATTCAAGAAATAAAAAAAAATGTTAATAATAGACAAATTTATAATTACTAATAAATACATTAATTAATATAAATATTGGATATATATTATCACACAATCTCATTAAACAAAGTATATATTAAAGCTGACTAATTCAAGGAATAAAAAAATGTTAATAATAGACAACTTTTTCTGTAGTGTTAGCAAGCATAACCAATGTTGCTAAACTATTTTTTCCCAATTGGCAGGAAAAAGTTATTTTTTTAAAACATGTTTTGTTCTCGCTCACACATTTTATGAGAATGACTTTTTAGAAGATTATTCATCTCTTAATTGTTCAAGAACAAATACGTTTAATTTTGGAGTTCTCAAATGATAGGTTATCAAAAAGTAAATGAATTTGATTGATATAAATAATATAAATCAATTTTTTAAAGTTATTATTGACTATATAGTCTCAAACCTATACAGTATTTAAGTCCTTTTTATTACGGTATATATTCAATTTATTCATGCGTCTCTGTTTTTAAAAATCTGCTAGGAGTCACTCCTTATTCATGAGTCATACCTTATTGTACCGGCGACGCTATCTGCCTTCATAAGCATTCAGGATTTCACACCAAACTTTATTAGTATATTTATTTTAAATTATATTCACTTATTGTTTATACACATTTTTGTTTCCCCCTAAAATATATTTTTGTTATGAAAATAGCGTATATAAATATATAAAGGGCTGTTTAGTTTACATTTTTATTTTTTGTTTTCGTTTCCTGTTTTCAACCTGTTTCCTGTTTTTTAAACTTTTACAAAGAAAAAACTGAAAAGACTGAAAACAGAAAATTTCTGTTTTTAGCATTTTCATTTTTCTTTGTAAAATTTCAGAAAAATGAAATAGAAAATGAAAATGCAAACCAAATAGCCCCTAAGATTTTTGAGTATCTAATATTGTTTTTTTAATGTGATCTAATAATGTATTTTTTTCAATTATTGTTGAGTGTGAGAGTTAAATATCTTGGTGTTTCTGTAAAAAAAAATAAATAAATCTTGGAGTTTCAACAACTAATTCATAACCATACACAACATATATATATGGTGCCATATGCACGTAAGGCCAAACTTTAGTGTGCCTATTTAAATTTGCATATAATACATAATATAAAAATATAAAATGTCCACTTTCAATTATTATTTCATCAAAGTAGATGAACTTGGTTTTTTCTAACGGGTTAATTTAGTGGACTAGTAAAAATAATCTGGTTTTACTGAATAAGATCTATTCTATATTTAATGAATCTAACTAATAGCTTATGGTTTATAATTTTCAGTTTACAGTATACTAGTATAACTTATAGTTGTAAAAAAGTATTTAATAAAATTAATTTATGATAAGTTATAATTTTTTAAATATAAGACGACATATAATAGTTACACTTAAAAAATTATATTTTATTTATAAAAATAAAATGCAATAAATATTTTAGGATAAAATAAAAATAAATATTGAAAGTTAGTTTTACTTAAACTAGGAGCATGTATTGGATTAGATTTTTTTTAAACATACGTTATATAGTTGTATTTTTCACTTAAAAAAACTTTTGATTATTCTTTTAACAAAGAAAAAAACTTTTGTCATTCAGCTAAAAATTGGACATTATTTCAAAAAGCTTCAAAATCGCTTTTCACAGCTTAAAATTATTTTAAAAATCATTTCTGATAACAAATATATCCAAACAAAAATTAATTATGTCCCAGACAATTGATTTTTTTCACAACTTATTATTTTCGCAATTACTCACAGCTAATTCCAACACACCATAACTTTAAAAAGATTGTTTTTATAAGCTATAAAAAAATATAATCACCAAACATTCTTACGGGAAATAAATTATAAGCAATAAGTTTTTAAATTGGGATGTATTTAGTAACAGTAACTTATAGCTTATACCTAGTTATATAAAAATATTTGATACCTATAAATTTAAATGTGTTTAGTAAGAATAATTTATAATTTATCTACGAGCTTGTAACTTATTATAATGTAGAAATATTTAGTAACTAAGTTTATAACTTTCATAAGTTGTAAATTGTTAGTTTATAAAAAATTATTTAAAGTAGTTTATAAGTTTTTAAAAGTCGACTTTCAATAATTCATTTATATTTTATCCTCTAGTCTGTTTTATATTAGTCTATTAAACTATTTATTATAAGTAATTATTACACGTTTTTTTAAGGCATGTCCAATTGGTTGGTCTAATAGTTAAAGAGTTATACTTTGAGTAATAACTCATTGATTTAAACTCAAGTGAATACACTTTTGCCTAACAAATATAGTTTATAAATTTTAAGTCAAAAGTTACTAAATAAAGTCTTATAATTTTCATAAGTTATAAACTGTTAGCTTATAAATTACCACTTAAAATAGCTTATAGCTTATAAAAATTTAGCTTTTAATAATTTTTTTATATATACTTCATCCTCAAATATACAACTATAAAAAGAGTACTTAACTATGCGCCACCTTTTACTAGAAACCTTTTAAAAAGTTAATTATAATTTTTTTGTACTATACCAGTTTCCAGTTACCTTGAAAATATGTGGTTCATCTCTATGTATTTTTTAAAGTGTGTAGTTCATTATATATAAAAGTTATAATAATGAACCCAATTTTTATTCAAACTAATAACGATTTTCTAATAAATTATAGACTCCAAAAAGTATAAAGAGAAAACTATACAATCTTTAAAGTAATTGATATATAATAATTGTAGCAGAATGATAGTGATGAAAATGGCTCAACACCATGGGAGACCAAGGAACGAAAAAGGGGATTTGGAGTCAAGTGAAGTTAAGTGTGCCTTATTATTATTTGGAGTTTTTTTTTATCATGTATAATATATTAAGAAATTAAAATAAAAAAATATTATTAATTATATTTTAAACATAATTATATTAATCAAAGAGTTGGTTTAGCAGGACTTTACACCGCTAAATTCATAGGAGAGACGACTCATAACGAAAGAACTTGTGTTCGAATCTTACTTATGCTAAATTCCTAGGGATTAGCGCCAGTTACGCAACACGAACATAATTAATCTCATCCAAAAAGAAGAGAAACTCACAGTTATAAAAAAAACATAATTATATTTAATAGGAATTGATATTGCTACTATTATTTAGGAAATTTCATTCAATCTTACTTTGCTTTTTTACAAAGGAGAATAGAAAAAAATGAGTGATAATATCAATTATTGGAGTGACAATATCACTCCCCTATTTAATTTTTATTTTTTAATATTCAGTTTTTAATTCTGATTTATAACCTAGTATATAATACAAATTAAAAAAACCCCTATTATTTATTTCTGTGTGTTCTGCTGCCCTCACTCCTTCGCTTCGATCGAAGTCGTTTCTTTTGCCGACCCTCCTCTTCTTCGTCATTCTCACACTTAACCTACCCTTCTATTTTTTAAATTTTAATTTTGTTCTCAACCTTTTTTAAAAAATTATTAAAGGAATATTATACGCCCATCTTAATTTTAATTTTCACTTTATTTTCAGATAGTGCCGAATATACCCACCCATCAGCGATCACCGCCCTATAACTATACTTATCCACCCTCCATTACTTTATCAAACAATAATAATTGTGTACATCAACTATTCTCACATACACTAACATTCAAAACCTTAAGTTAAATACATAGTTAAATTAATATAAAATAATTTTATTAAATATATGTTTAAATTAATACGAAATAATTTAACAAAATAATATATTAATTTAATTATATATTTATATATATTACACCGAATGTACGTGAATAATAGTTTTACACGAATAATGTTAGTTTCTCAAATTACGTGTTCTCCTAACAACTCTTCTAATCGCATTTTCTTTACCAAATTAACTGTCATATTCTTAGACCACCTACAAATTACTTTTTTACTTGCACACAAATCCAAACTCTTTTAACTGTGGAATAACATATACACATAAATATATATTATTGAAAAATTTTAAATTATAGATACAATACATACATACATACATAAAATCTGATTTGAGAGAAATTTTATACCAACTATAAATAAAAAATAACAAAATGCCCCCCACTAATTAGCACGGTATAAATACACCCCTGCTACAATAGTAAGACCTATTTTTACAACGCAGCAATGTTTTGTGCAGTTTCTTTTTAATTCACATAGACCATTGACCAAGATCCTCTACAGTTACTACATGAGATCAATGTAAAATCAAAATGTTTATTTATAGGATTATATAAATAGGAAAATTCAAATACGATATAGAATTTTATTTAAATACAAAAGAATCCTAATGGCACATTTCACACACATACACACAGCCAAATTAGTACGCATTACACCCATGCTCTCGTTCACACCCATACACGATTACTCCCCTGCTCACTTCTCTTTCTTTTTACAAACTTATGACACCAAAATGATTTTTTTTTTTTTTGAAGAAATTAAAATTCTATTTTAATTATATTTTCAATATAAAACGTTTTAATTAATTTTAGAATAAATCAATTTAGCAAATCCTTTAGGCAAGAATTCAAAATATAAATATTTGGAAAAAAAAAATCACATTCAGAAGACATTAAAATGGACATTTTACTTCTTCACATTCTTTTTAATTTTAAAATCTCACGCATTATTTACCAGTCAATTACACACACACACTTGAAAGGACTTAAGTTTCCATAACATTGTTGTGTAATCACTTGCAAATTTCATCACGGAAAGAGAAATACAGACCACGAAAATCTAGAAAACTCCCTCGCAGAGATGAAATAGTCAAATTCAAATTCAAATTCAATGTTACAAAAAAAAAATACTAAGAAATTGCCAAATTTGACCTACAGGAAAATCAATTAGCAGGTCGAATTAAAAACAGAGCTTCAATGACATGGAATACTGAGACTGAACTAAACAATGAATATACCAGAATGTTCAAAGAAATAGCCTTTTCCTGTTTTCACCTCAACTGAAAATGAGTTTACTACCCAAAATTGAGGAGTAATTACTTTACCAGGAATTGAAAATAAAAATAAAAATAATTAACAAACCAGAAACTGAAACTAGATTGGGATAGTGATACCCAGATTTTCTAAACAGAAAAAAAAAACCTGGATTAATTAACGAGATGTATGATTTGATTAAGCATATTTAAGAAAACTGTAACCCCAGAAACAGAAAATTAAGCAGCAGGCAATACTTTTTTAACATTGCAGGGTAGTAATTAATGTACAAAAAAGAAGAAAGAAAGGAAAATTACAAAAAACAAAAGTGAAGGAGGTGGTCTTAAGTCTAAACCTACCTTTAATTTCCTTCCCTCTCATTTCCCTTTTCCTTTCTTCTTCATCTTCTAATTACCTTCTTCCATTATTAATTTCTCTCTGAATTTCTTCATTCTTCATTAATTTCACTGTCCCCAACCACCCCAAATCCTTTCTCCTATGAAACTCACAAACCTTCTAACTGACCCTTTTTCATCCTCCGCAATCACATCACCGGATTCGACACCACCTCCGCCGCCGCCGCCACCGGAACCACTACTCTCCGCCACCGATGATTCCAACTCACCCGAGTCGATACTTGGAGAACTCGTCAACTCGGGGCGCTTCGACTCAGGGGAATGCTTATTCGACGCTTTTCTGTTCTTCTTATCTTTTTTTCCGCTACCCTTTTTGTTGCGCTGCGCCAGGAAATCCTCGTAAGCATCGATGATCTCGTGGATGCGTTGGCGATTCGGTGACTCGTCCCACCTAACCCAGTAGCTTGTGTAGCAACGGAAGCAGCTGCAGTTGAGCTGAGGCGCATGGTCGCCGTCGACGGCGCCGCCCTTGGAGTTCCGCTTCGGGTTGCCGGGGAAGTTAGCGGAAGCGCCGGAGAGGAGGTAGAACAGAACCTCCTTGTCCTCTGGGGAGAGAGCCACCGTGAGGGCTAAGATGGCCGTCGGGAGAAGGAGGGAAAGCTGGTCCGAAATCGCGGGCGGCGACGGATGAACCGTCGCTTTATGGTAGAGCTTCTTCATGGAGAGAGAAAGTGAGTTGCTAGTGTTCTTTCTTTCTTATCTAACGCTGAAACAGAAAGAGAGAGAAAGGTTTGAACTTTGAAGGGTTGATGAGGGTTTTCTTTTCTAACAATAATAATAATAATAACAATATTCCTGCACCTTGTTTTGGGTGTTGAGGTGTAAAAAACATAATAATTAATGTGATCAAAAAAATGAAATAAAATAGAATAAGTCTTAAACAACTGTTAAAAATTTAAATAACTAAAAATAAAATTTATATTAATGATTTTTTCGTGATAAAAAGAATTTAGTAAGAAAGTTTTAATAAAAGAGAAATAGAATTAAAAATTAATAAAGGGAGAGGTTATTGGAGTTGGTGACGTAGATTTTGGGGTAGGGGGGAAAATGTTTGTGTGCGACGCGGGACATGGTGTGTGGTGTAGGTGTGAGTGTGTGATATTGGAGCAGAGTTTTGAGATGGGACCCATGTGTCTGTTTTGTCCCTGTCTTTCTACTCTTTTTTGTTTGTACGGATTTTAATTTGGGTGAAGAGGGTCTTACCCTACTCTCTCATCTTAGAGAATGAAATTTACCATTTCCTTCGCATCAAAGGAGCTTGCTTCACAAAAACAAATTCTAATTTATAATCACTTTCTACCACATTTTTCATAAACTTCTATTAATTAAGATCCTTTCAAACGAACATAATATATAGAATACAGATGATTTTATTTTACAATACATTTGAGTATTTGACATTAAATTTACATAGAGTTGTGTAAAATAAGATATAGAAATATGTAAGAAAAGAAAGAGATATATATGTAGGAGTATGATGCATGTCAGCTGCCGCAAGTGCGTTGTACTAGTATTAGGGTTTTGTTTGGTGGGATTGGTTTGGCCTATATGTATAAAATCTTCCTTTCCTCTTCTTTTTTTTAAACTCACTCACATGAACTTGTCACCTCTATTATTATTATATGGATCCATTATATCCTTATCAATACAATATAGTACTAATACATTTTTTCAAGAACAGACTTGATTTATCTTCTCCATATAATTCTTTTTTATAAAATCGAGTTTTAGAGTTGATTTCAACACAGTTTAATGACATAATACAATACTATGTAGTTTCATTGTTTCGTATTGTGTTGGAGTAACAATCATAATTTTTAAATAGTGAATACATTAAATGGATAAATTGTTAGATAATTTATTGAAGGTGTAGTTCAATGGATGGATGAGAAAACGAATGATAGTGGTTCAATGGATGAGAGAGTACATGTATGAGATTAATTCATGAATCTTGAAGAGTTATAATTATTTCAAGATTTTTAGAATTGTGAGCAGATCTTAATTACGTTGCATTAAAAAAAACATATCATCACTCCTACATAAAGAGATTTGTGAAGAGAAGCTCAAGTGAGGAGGAGGTCACATGAAGAGAAGAGGTACCACCTAAGTGAGAATGAGGTTACATGGAGAAAAGAGTTACCACCTCATGTGGAGGAGGGGTTATATGGAGAGAAGAAAAGATATACACCTCTTGCTGAGGAGGTGGTCATATGAGTAAGAGTAAGATCATTCTTTGTAATTTTGAGTGAGAGACTCGGAGTTGTAGGGTGATATACTATTATGAGAGGGTTTTACTTGTTTGTCCAGAAACTTATAATCACTGTAATCTTTGTTGAGTTAGTGAAAGCCTTGTTAAGATGCTTCCGTGGATGTAGGCAAGAGGTGCTGAATCACGTTAAATCTTGTTTGTCTTTCGCTGTGTTTTATCCATGCTTTGCGTATGAAAGTGTGGTCTCATCTTTTATTCTGAGCGCTTCTATGTACAGAGGATTTTTTCCCAACACACTGGTAATATATTACTACCTCCAGTCGAAAATATAAGCCTAGCCTAGCCATGTTTCACAAAATTTAAGAAAAATAGTTAAATTATTGATTTTAAAAGCATTAATTATTTTTGTCTAGTTTTAATCTTACAAATTTTAAATTATATCATTTTTTATTGGTGGTCTAACTTGAAAAACATCAAATAGTTAAAAAATATAATAAATACCTCTAAATTTATGTGCAGAAACTTATAATATAAACCAAAACAAAAAGAAGTTAGAGACTTATATTTTGAAATATCGGAGGTAGTATTATATATGTTTTTAGATTTTAATCATACATAGAGGTGAATCTTATATAGCAAAGTCTAAACTTTTATTATTAGTAATTTAATAATTTCAATTAAAGTTTTGCAATTTTTCATTTGATCACACTTTCTTTAAAAAATTATCAATATTTTTTTGTTGGACAAAATTTATCAATATTATTTTACTGCATTATTTTTCGTTAATACCTAATACTATTGTTTTAAAAAATAAAATCTACTAGGAATAAATTATTTAGCTCGTCATCATGAAAATTTATGTGTGCGTCATGTGTTGATTATTTTTTAAATATATTAAAAAAATATTTACATTGAAAATTTCCTTCTTATGATTTGATTGGATGTAAAGAAAAACAAACAAAAAATGTGAAAAAGGGATACAAAAGAAAATAAAGAGAAAAAATTTCATTTTTTTAATTATTTAGATGAAGAGAAACCAAAAAAAAATTAAGCCCTTTACATCATAATATGATATAGTTGAAGTAAATGTACTTATGTAATTAAGCTTCATTTACCCTATGTTTGAAACTATAGAAAATACATGAAAAAAAATAGAGAAAAAGAAAATAATAGAGGAGAAAAATTGGATAAAAAGAAAAGTTTTAAAATTTGTTTAAAAAAATAAAATTTTTCTTCTATTTTTTCTTCATTTTTCTTTAAATAAAAAATTTGCTTTATAATATGTAATTTTTTTATTTCTTATTTTCTTTCCACCCAACCAAAAAAGCGTTAGTTTTAACATTTTTTTCAACTCCGGATTATTGACTACGTATAAGAAGGCGTAATTTCGCATGTCATTTTCTTTTGATGACGTATTTCAATTAAGAAATTTAATGCGTTCAATAAATGTTTTTTGTGTGTATTTGAGCGGGTGTTTATGAAAAAATCTACAATACTATTGTAGTATATATAACACTATTTTAAATAATGACACGTGTTTATTTTTTTAAAAAAAATATATAAATTTTTAATCTCCATTACTCATCATGTATTACAGATTAATCACTCTTTATCTCTATCACTTTTTTATTAAATGGAGCATGTATTATAGGATTACTAGAAATTTACTCGGTGTTTACATACTCAAATATCTAAATATTTGATGAAAAGTGAGCTAAATTTGAAGTGAATTGTTTTTCTTAAGAATTTCTCTCAGGAGCAAGTTTTAATGAAAGATAATGTTATGTTTTTAAACTGATTCATTTTTTTTTGTTTTGCAAAGTAACAAATTTTTAGTTATGTAGCTGAACTTGTTTTTAAGATCAAAGTTGATTTTAGTTGAAGGTTACTAAATGTGATTTTTATTGACGAAATCACAATCAATGCATCTTATATTATATCTATTTGGCTGCGAAGAAAAAGTGGGAAGAACAAAAAGTAAAAAAAATGATGTTTAATTTGTTTAAGAAAAAATAGAAAAGAGATGAAGATTGTTATTTACTTATAAAATATCATAAAAATTAAATTTGAATTTTGTTTTGGCTCTGGAATTAAAGTGTTTTGACTCTAATTAGGAGTAATGATAATATGATATCTTCACATGCTATCACTACACACACGTATGAACAACTATTCACCAGAAAAAAAAAATGTATATAACTTTTTGAATAACTTGTTTACTTATAGTTTAACTTTCTATGAATAATTTTAATTAACATTTGTTTTCAATGATTAGTTTAATTAACATTTATTTTATTTTGAGCATGTTTGGAACTATAAGAAAAGCGGTTGTTTTTAGGAAAAAAGCTTTTGGTACTTTGTCCGGTTGTTTATGAAATTGACAAAATTGATTAAACTTTTTCTTAAAATTATAAACAGTTTTTCTAAAAAAAAATTTAGAATTTAGAACTTGTCAATTTTATTTTTTCTGCAACTTAAATTTCTACCATAATAAATAACTTTTATACAATATAAAAGAAATTTATACCATCTAAATATAAAAGACTATTTTTAAGATCACTTTTAATAACGTACTCAAACAAATATTAATTATGATGTTATAATCAATTATAACAATAATCCACTATACACACATAACTGAATCTCAAAATAATTTAATTCTCACGATTAATCCAAACATACTCTTTATTTTTTGCTTCAATTATCTTTTCCCATAATAAAAACAATTATGTCCTCATCAACAATTGCTAAAGAAAAACGACATTTCCATTGAGAAAATATCGGTTCGAGTCTTGATTAGAGCACTAATTGATAGAATAAATAATTCTAAGTCATTGCTTGATCTGGTTTATTTTTTACTTATAAGTAAAAGTTGGGCTAAACAAAAATATTAATAAACTCTTAAAATTTTAAATGGATTTTTTTAATGAATGAAAGAGAGAAAAAAAGAATTTTAAATATTTTCCAACCTCTTATTTTCATTAAACATCCATCATAACCAAGCTGACCACCACCCGCAGCCACCCTCCGCCGCTGCCGCCCGTCAAATTTATTTATTTTTTAAAAAAATGAAATTGTCAAACAGCTTATAACTTTTTTTTAAGTCTCTTATTTGTAACTTTAGCTTAAAAGTGACGACTTTTAAGAGGAAAATAAATTAGGCCAAATGGTACCTATGGGTATGTTTGACGATGCGGGATTGTAGTTTTTTTAGAAGATTATAATGCTTTTATAAAGTTTATAGAGTTGTTTGGTAATTATAAAATTAAGACTTTTTGACTATGAAATTATAGATTTTATAAATAACTTTTAAAAAGTTATATGAAATGACAGTGGTAGAGCTTGATGAATTTTTTTGGAGGGGATAATTTTTTTTCTAACTAAATAGTATAATCGTAAGGAATTTTTTGAAGACAAAAATACCAACCTAAAATTTGCAATTTAAAAGGATTGAAAATGTTTTTTTTTTTTTTGCAAATTTAAATAGAAAGCAAGAATGAATGTATATTATTTCATAATCACCCACAATAGAAGTCACAAGGGTGATAATTGTAATATGTGAACAAAAGGTTTGATTTGACGAGAAAATTTTTTTTAGATAAAATATATTATATATACGAAATAAATTTCAAGTGTTAAACTATAATTTTTATATAATATGTTGAAAAAAAACATATTATTGTTGTCCAAATTAAAATAGACAAATTTACAAAAAGAAAAGCATACAAATTAAAAAAAAGAGTGTATAAGTTGATAACGATAACATTGAAGCAATAAAGCTTATCGCCTTACCACTTTTCCCAAACAAAATATCACAAATGCTATATTAGTAATCTTGAGACAAATATAATAAAAAATTACAATAAATATAACTTTATATATTTTTAAGAGATGAAATAATGTACACTTATAATTATTTTTTAAATTATAATAACATTAATAAATGCTCTAAGATATTTTTTAACACTACCCATAAAATATCTATTTTTTGGAGGGTCCAATAATGATATTTATGTATACTTAACATAAAAAATAAAAAACCTTGGGGCCTGGTTCCTGTGTTCCGCTATTGTGAGATAGCTTTTAACTTTTAAAATATAGCTTTTAATAATTTATTTACAAAATTATCTTTTTTTTTTATAAATAACTTTTTATCCCACTATCCTACTTTATTAATATAATATTATTTATTCTTTTTAACTATTTTTAGTCATTTAATATATTTGAGTCAATCATACATCTCATTTTACCTAAACGTTTTAATTAATAAATCAACAATGCAACTATAATCTCATAGTTATGATAATTGATCTCATAGCTTTTAGTGCATGTTTGGATTGACTTTTATCAATACCAAACAATATATAGTTTTGATTCACTCATAATTGATTCTGGATAGAAAATCATTGTTTGGTGACCAGCAACTCTTTGTTGATTTTAATTTTGTTCATAATCAATTTTGAGAATTTAATCCAAACAAGCTATTAGCCATTTCACAAACTTCGCAGTTAAAAATTAAAATCTAAAAGCTATCAACTTGATTCCCAAACATACTCTAAGTCCCAGTGATTTTTTAATTCATAGGAAAGTATAATAAATCGAAAATTAGACTCAGATATTCATACACATATATTTATGAGCTCATTAACTAAACTATTTGACTGAGATCTTTAGGTTAGAGTAATTATTAGTATAAAAAAAGAAAAACAATTGTTTTTTCGATTTTTTTAGGCCAAATGCATATTTTGGTCCTATATCTCTTATGTGCATTTCATTTTAGTCTATATCTTTTTTGGGTTACATTTTGGTCCCGTATCTCTTATGAACATTTTATTTTGGTCCAATCCGTCAACTCCGTCACCCTCGTTAGTAGAATTGACCTAATAAGTTACGCCATTTATCTTTAAACCCAAAAAAATTATAATATATTGACTCTAATAAGATCAGAGTCAAATTACCTTGTAACTAGGTGACGGAATTGACAGATTGGACCAAAATAAAACGTTTATAAGAAATACAGAACCAAAATGTAACTAAAAAAATATAAGATCAAAATGAAATGTGCATAAGACATGCAGACAAAAATGTAAATTTGACTTTTTTTTTTGTTGATATTATTGACTTTTTTTGACTTTTTTTTTTTAAGTAGAAAAAACTATGCGTGAGCATTAAAAGACGACATTGTGTATAATTTCTTCCCCTTAGTCAAGTACGCTTAATTAAGAAAGCTTAACAACCAAAAATATCCGATCAACTTTGACCATACACATCTAATTTAATGAAAGACAATATTGCAACATAACACTCCAAAAAGACAATATCCCATTCTCATTAAAAATTTCACAATAATTTTAAAGGGAGGAATTTAAACAATAAATTAAAATTTAAAACACTAATGGCTAGGTTATTTGTTTTTATTTTTTATCTATAAAATATCATCAACAATAATAAAACTACCACTATATTTTTATCCTGTTCTTTACTTTAAAAACTTTGTGAAAAAAATTGTAAAAAAAAAAGACTTTTTCTTGAATATTTATAGACTACAGTGTATTTTGGTTAGCTATGAAAATTAAATTATTTTGATAATTAATTATAACAATCAATTTTTGTTCCGTTATATTTACAAAAAAGTAATTGTTAAGATGAACTTTATGTTTGGATGATATAAAGATTATTTTTTGTAATATAAATTTAAATTGTAGAAGATAAAAATAGATTATAAGCTAAAGTTTTTTTAAAAAAAATGCTAAAATTTTAGCTTCTCTCCCAAAACCTTTTTCTTTTGTAATTTAAAGAATAAAAAAATTTAATCTAATTTGCCTAACACATCAAAAACCAATGTCAAGAGTTTTTTTAGTGACAAAAACTGTTGGACACCAAAACTAATCAATCCAAACGTCCTCTTAGTTTGATTTTCTATTGATGTGCTTTTACTGATAATTGCAAAAATATTGCCGTATTAGTTATTACATATTCTGTTTCACGTGTTTTCAAAATCTAGTGAATGTAATATAAAAAAAAAAAAATCTAGTGAATGAAATTTATTTGCTTTTGTTTTCATTTGGTATATATTTTCACTAGTAATTATTATAACGTTTGCATTATAATTATTTTAATTGATTTTTTCACTATTTTATGGAGAAAATAATAAAAAATAAAACTTCAATCATTTTTGTAACATCTTAAAAGTAAGAAATATAATCAAAATAATAATTATTTTTGTTTTTATAACTATCAGTGAAAATATATTAACTATTTATCTAAAGAAAAGTAGAAGCCAAAAATCACAGACCTCTTTGGGGAGCCTACCAAACAATTCAAACAAAAATCACAGTTTTAATAGTAAAAGTTTCAGTGCTTGACCGAGTATGCTAGATTTTCTCCTTCAAAATTCAGACTCAACCAGAGTCAATAAAAAACTGTGATCGTGTTTTATCTATATATATATATATATATATATATATATATATATATATATATATATATATATATATAACTATGATTGTGAGGTATAATACAAAATAGGCAAAATCTGACTTCTAATTAAAGCCAAAATCTTCTAACGAAGGAAGTCTTTGGTTGAATTCAGAAAACTAATCACTCCTTCACAAACTGAGTTTTGTAATCAAAACCTAGTCATAAATAATTCAAAAATGCTTTTTTTACACCCCACAAGTCATGGTTTGAAAACTGTTAACTGTAAACTAATTAAACATGATTTTAATAGTTGTTACCATTTTTATTGTAAAGCTCTAAAAGGTTGGTGGCGATTCGTCTATCACTTTCAGAAATAAAAGGGGCGAGGTTATTTATTACAACGCGAATGTTTTTCTATTTTTTTGAGAAATTCGCTTAAAATTGTAATTTAGTTATGTCTGGTATAAGATATAAAAACCGTCTAAAATAATGACCACATAGGTTTCAACTTTACAACGAAAGTTTACACGGGTTTCTGACTTTCATGAGAGTTCATTTAGGTCTCTGACTTTGTCCAACATTGTTCATCTAGGTTCCTGACATTAACCACCGTTACATAGAGACTGATTTGAACTTTTAATAATAAATATAGAGACTTATTTGAACTTTTGATACATAACACATGGACTAATTTGAACTTTTGATTCAAACACAGAGACTGATTTGAACTTCTGTGAACAGTGTTAAAATGGTAGTTGATGTTAGGGACCTAACTGAACCGCTGTACAAAGTCAGGGACCTAAGTGAATTCCTGCGAAAGTCAGGGACCTATGTGAACTTATATGGTAAAGTTGGGGTCCTATGTGATGCTTTACTCAAAATATTTACGAGATAAGTGAGTTTCTTATGGTGTGTTTGGATTAGTTATAAAAAATAAATTGTTTCAAGAATCAATTACGTATATAATTGAGTGTTATTATAATTGATTATAATATAATAAATTTGTTTGAGTATATCTTTAAAAAGTGATTTTAGAAATAATATTTTATGATTAAATGATATAAAAATTATTATTTTTTATAGTAAAAATTTGAATTGAAAAAAAAGAGAGTATATTAAAACAAATTTTTTTAAAAGCTCCAAAGTCTTATTTTTTTTAAAAAAATGCTTTTTATAGTTATAAAGAAAATAATAAAAAAAGTTAATGACATTACCGAACATTATCCAAACATCATCTAAAACGATCTAAACGTTTTTTTTAGATAAGAAGCCTTTTTTTTTCATGTTTCTAAACATGGTTTTGGGCTTTTGGCAATGTTGTTTTCATTCTCATCTCAAGTGTTAAGTATTTACTTACCAAAAAAAAACATTTTCCAGGAAAAGTAGCTATAAAATTTAGCTCATGTAGTATTGCCAAAAAGTACCTTGAAAAATTAAAACTATGTAGTGAAAGATTTGATAATAATTAGGAGTAGGTTTAAATTTCAATCTCATTGATGCATAAGAAAAAAGTCTTAACCAACAAGTTGTTGTATCAGTGAGACAGTGACTCTTACAGGTTATTTAACATAAATTGAAGGTTGACAATGGTGGCGCCACTGTGATTTAAAGGCATAGAATGCTTGCAACTTGATAGCCATAAGATGCATTTCATTTGTTTGATTTCAGATGCTTGCTATTTGTCAGGTACTTTTTCTGTCTCCATTATCCCAATAAAAGACCCTTCCCCCTATTTATAGGCTCCACATTTGGCGTTTTGCCAAAAGAAAAAATATGACAAGTGAAAGGAAAATTAGGAAAATTTTAGGAACACAAGAAAAGCCAACTAGCATCTTCAGTAATCAGTTAATGGACGCTGACAGAAAAATGGAAAATTAGGTTCATAATCATGATGTTGAACTCTCCTCTGGTTGATATTGTAAAATTGGGCAATCAGGTTTTGGTAATTGGTTTGAGATAGCATGTAATCATGGTTTAAGATTTCCAACCAGGTTAATAGATACTAATCAAAAGTCAAAACTCAAAAGACTTTCTGTAAAATAGATTCTGTTAATTCGCTGTCTCAGTCTCTCAGACTACAGATGGTTTGTATGTTAACTCAAAAATTTATAATCAGTTCTGAATTGGTCCCCACCAGAAAGAAGCAGAAAATGCTGTTGTATAGCTACAGAGTACAGTAGCAACTTGCAAAGAGAGGGAGAAAAGGGCAAAAATCAATTGGCCACCGACCCACCGTATGTGATGATACATTATATTTGCCTTTTCTATATAGAGCTGTTACTAGAGCTCAGAAAGGAAAAAGGAATCAGGACATAGCATTGCTGACATCTATGTCACTTGCAACTTGGCATCACAATTTGTGGTAATTTTTTTTTTTAAAAAAAATTATATAAAAAAATGGGAGAGGGAACTTTACAATTTCAAAAGTTAGAGCAATATGACTAAACCTCCATCTCAAAAAAATGTTCTTCGCATAAATTGGACCAAAGACCTTATTATGGAGTATCTTTGTACAAACTATTAAACTATATGATTGTGAACCTAACATTTAGGTCAATTTTGTGGTAAATTTGAGTGAATTGTTCATCACCTCACTCATAGTTACACGTCAAGGAAGTTCCAGGCTTCAAGCTGCTTATATGTAAACTATACTTAAAGCTACAAGATTATTGATCCAAATGATTATGATCCCTGATCATTATTACCTATGATTTTGTAAATAATAATTAGCTAAAAAGCATATAGCTTTAGCTTAAAGCAAATTATCCTATTTACCAATCAACAGAAGTATAGCTTCTTGAGAGAAAGAAGAAAAGAAAAAGTCAATGTAAGGGTTTGTCAGATTTACATTTGAATTTTTTGTTTTCTAAAATTTGTATAAAAAAAATGAAAATGGCTACAAATAGAAATTTTTTGTTTTTAACATGATCAGTTTTTACTGGAAAATTTTCAAAAAACAAGAAATAAAAACGTAAACCCAGAAAGTCCTTAGTGTTGGATTTATAATTGACTCAGCATGCATGAAAGTACTTTTACTAAAAATAAAAATTATTGCATCTATTGGAAGTGATTGAAATTTGTGCAAATAAACCTTAACTGTTTATATATCATTGAAACGTGGCACAAAATTGCCATTACTGTCAAGTATTACACGAATCGAACGAACAAAGACCAACAAATCAGAAGTTGTCCCATTAAATCTGCAATAAATATGCAATGGAGGGAAGATATCACTCTCTCCCCATTTCCCCCTTTCAGCCACTGAGTAGGAATAACTGTCTTAAAGACCTTGCCAATCACAATTTTTTTTAAAGAACAGAAAAGAAAAATATTGAAAGAGCAGAAGATACTAGGAAGAACTCTGTAGTCGTGTTTTGATCCATGACTCTAGATATCGCAGCTCCTCATTGTTTATGGAGTGGCCAAGACCAGGATACGCCTGCAATTAGAATACATGTCAGTATCATGAGGAACAAAAGAGGGTCAATGAATGGACTGTTGAACTTTTGAAAACTTGAAATATCACCTTAAACTCGCAGTTAACACCAATTTTTTGAAGGAACGGTGGACCTGCTTGTCCGGCCTCGAACAAGACGGTTCTATCGGCCATCCCATGCAACCATAATATGGGTGTCTGCATATATTTATTTATACAAGGTACATAAATAATATGGAAAAATACATATTAGTTGAGTCACATAGAAGTCAGAGACTAGCTATCCAAATTATAATGCCTTAAAAATCTCAGATAGCCCATTGACTGAAACAAAGCTATTATATTGTGACAGGCTCATGCTTCATATGAAAAAAGATTATAATTCCAAAGCAACTTAAAAGTTTTGTAGTGTCATGGAAAATTCTATAGAACCCAAACAAAGGCTCCATTGAGGACAGTTACGAGTGTCATCTTTGTTTGAATGTGGATGAAAATAAAAGTCTATGCAGTTTCAGTGTCCCTTTGACAGTACATGTATGGCAAACCTCTCGTCCAATTTCCAAAGATAAGGTTGAATTCAATATTTCCAGGTAAAGATTTAATCTAGAGGCAGGCAATTAGTACTGAAACATGAGAACTGAGAAGGAATACAAAATGGGAGAGGGTTGCAAATTAAGATGGAACATAATGATATTCTTGAAGATTAGTACCTGCTTTGCTTCAGGTGTGATTTGTTCTACAATAGACGAATTAAATGGAACCCAGCCACTAAAGACTGCACCACCACCTAAAGTTTTCGGGTACAGCAAAACACTAGCCAAGGTCAGGGCACCTGCGAAATATTATAACCATTATCAAGATAATCTATACATTTCCTTTCTTTTTTTAAGGAATTGATGGGAGAGGACAGATGCAGACATAATAAAAAATAGACGTGCATGGACAGTATAAAGACAGAGGAAATAAGAGAGAAACCTCCTTGACTGAATCCACAAATAAATACATTGTTAGGGTTTGTGCCAGCAGCTATTTCCTTGTCTATTGTGGCATGCACATTCTGAACAGCTTTAAGCAAACCATTCTCATCTTTTGGACAGTCCTGAATACATAAGCAAAATAACTTTCAGCATAACTTAGTAAAATCAAGTGATCAACAACTTTATCCTCAAAAAGATAAAATATAAACACCTCGATCTTAGAAAATTCCAAAGAACTTGCTTTTCCAATTGATTAATGGGAAAAAACTGAAAATTATATGATTATTTGTAATTAGAAAATTAATCACTTAAACTGCCAAGCCTGTACACTTAGGTTTTTATGTTGATGAAGTGAACTGATCGATGGAAAAACAACTACTACCACCAATCTCTTTCTCATTATGTGAGGTCAGGTACACGTCAAATTACAGCATAAAATTCTATTTTAAATCATGTTTATACACAAATTATTCACCTCCAAATTCTTCTTAGGTTGTGTTTAGCAAAATTAGCTTATAGCTGATAGCTTATGACTTATAGTTGTGTAGAGGTGTTTAGTAAAATTAGCTTATAAACTATCTTATATTTGTTAAATGACGTAAAAGAAGTAAAGAACATATAATAATTACATGTACCAAATGCATTTATAAAGTAAACATGAAGGACTTAAGGGTAAAATATGAATGAAGTATTGAAAGCTAGCTTTTCATAAGCTATAAGGTATTTTAAATAGCTATTCATAAGCTGCTAACTTATAGAGCTATGAGCTTGTTGTTACTAAACATCTCTACTAGGCAATAAGTTATAAGTTAGTGTTGCTAAACACGCCCTTAGCGGTTTCCCTGTTATTTTTCTTGATCTCCCTTTGTCTCTAGCTATTGTACTATCCTTCATCTGATTTACTTCCCTTATGGGAGCTTCTACAGGCTTTTTCCACATACTTAAACCACCTAAGGTGAAACTTTATCATCTTTTCTACCGTAGATGCTACCCCGACTTTCTCTCTAGCACATTCATTTCTAATCCTAGTTGTATGTCCACTCATACAGACATACAACATAACATTTTTCATCTCTATTACATTTAGAATACAACCTTCTTTAAACATGTTACATGACATTTACAGGATATGGAAACTTGCGATGCTTTTGGGAAAATTTAATTTAGAAAATGATTGTGCTTATTATCACGCACGATTAAGATAAGGAGGCACACTGGTGCAGCCTGTATTAAAACAGAGGACAAGAAAGAAAAGGATTTAGTATATCACAGTATGCATAACATAGAATCAACTATCACAAAGAAGAACTCTGCATATTTAGTACATACTACCATGACGGCATGACCAAAAAAAAAATGGCGATGCTTTAAACATAATCATGCTCAGTCTCAAGTGAATATGTGAATTCGATCGCAATAGAATACACATACTCAAAATTTATGTTCTGAAGGATCTCTGCTACTAGGATTGTTCTATTCTCAACAACTTTTGCGTGATTTTACTTTCAAGATTCACACTCCAGCAGCAAAACAGCAAAAAACAGTAATTGAAAAATAAAGAATCAAAGAGAAGAAGGAAAGGTGAGCTTACAGCGGTGACAGGAATCTCGTGGATGTCAAACCATGAGGGCATTACATGGCCATCTACAAAATCAAACAAATCAATATGTTCATCAGCTTCGAAGGTGAAAAAGTGTGTGGTATTTTGATGGAAATTGTGAAGACTTACAGTTGCAAGTGACAGGAGCGGAAGGAGCAGAGGGGAAGGACCATTTGGTGTTAGCGAACTCTGCAGAAGTGAATAGGGTTTGAATTGGTTCGTTTGCAGGGCCTGAGTCACCCAAACCGTGCAGCCATAGAACAAAGCTTCGAGCTCGAGCCATCCCTGTTCCTCCGAAAGATCTATTACAGTTGCAGTAGCGTCATTCCTTCTAGTTATTCTCAATTTCAGAGACACAAATTCCTCAAACCTCATCGTGTCTCTGTGCTCCAACTTTTTCGTTGTTTGCCCAGCCCAACTCTATATGGGTTTTGGCCCAACTACTAAGTGGCCCAATATCCTCTCTTTTTTAGTTAATATTTTTTGAAAAATGCTTAATCCTCCTACTAAATCATCTTACTAATCCTCCTACTCAATCATCCTACTAATCCTCCTATCCACTTAATTTTGATGAGTGTCATCTATCTCTCACTTAACCTTTAATTTTTAGAAGATAGATGACACTTGTTAAAATTAAGTGGGTAGGAGAATTAGTAAAAAAATTTAGTAGAAAAATTAAGCTTAATTACAGTTTTGATTTGTCAACTTTTTTTAATTATAAAATTCTAATCTTTTTACTTTTAATTAACTGTGTGATTTTAATCCCTTAATATTATCAATTATAAAACCATACTTTTAAATCTGATTACATTTAACAACAAGTGTGATGAGATGTAGTTAGAAATAGAAACTCATATCGTGTATGGTAGTTATGGTACCTTAGTCATGGGGGGCTTATAGGGTACACAACTTTGTAGGTGGTGTACCTGTACAGAAGTGACTAAACACCGTACGATATAATATTAATTTAATGTGTGATCAAGATGTATTACTTATAACCTGTATAACAGGTAAGAGAATCTTTTACAATGTATTCCAAACTTGGACGTTCATCATGCATCCCTCCAATTAAATCATATTTTAATTAAGAAAATATTTAAGTAACATCTAAATAAATTAAATTAAATTTTCTCACTTTTTTTTTGTTTTGTTGTTACTTTTTTCATTTTTACACGCTTTTTTTTGTCTATACATTTTCACTTCAGTTTTTTGTCTCCTTCTATTTTTTTAGTACATATACATTTTTGATCAAACTCAAACCACCTTATCAGATTTAAAGAAAGGAAACAAATTTTCAAAATATATAAGAAATATACTAATGTTGTAGTACAAAGACCAAAAACGAAAACGAAACAATATACCGTCCAAAAATGAAAAAAACAATTGAAAAGAAAAAAAAATACTAAACAGTAGTAATAATGTTTTCAGTTTTCATTTGTAGTGTCTTCAACAACTGGGCCCATTTCCTTCTCTCTCGCGCTACACTCTCCCTGAACAATGTATCTAGAAGATTAAAATAAGGGTCATCCAACCTAGAGTTAAGCAGCTTCCCTGCAACTTGCTTTTAATTACAGAAAATTTCAATTATGAAAAAATTACAAAAATTTATCAAGAACAAAAAAATTGTTTCTTTGAATCTCCCAAGAAGGAAATAAAAATTACAGAAAATTCCAAGATAAAGAAATTACAAAAAATTATCAGGTACTAAAAAAAATACAGAAAATTTTCTCCTAACTCTAATCTATATAGCATGCCATTAGTGTGGGAAAGGTTGGAGCTTTTAAAGACACTATGAGAGAGGGGAAAGAGAAGGAGGCGGAGCACACAGAAAAAGGGCGGCGACGGAGAGAGGAGGGAAGGTGCCGGCTCCTCTAGGGTTTTTGAGAGGAAAGAGAAGATGAATGAAATAATTTAAGATTGTGTGTAGACAAAATTAAATAAGCAGTTGTGATCAATGTGGTGTGGTTATATCTTAGTGAGGTGTCACATTTTAATAGGATATGTACAACTATCAAGACTATGACAAGTTCCAGGATATAAAATCAAAACCCAATATTAAACTAGATATAACCTATTATAGCAGGTTATTAAGTGGTGTACCTTTTAAGCATCCGTAGTTATGATGCACTTCTCTTTGCTTTGCAAGTTACTTTACCAATTTGCCCCGTACAAAAATAGGTCAACCTGAGAAGAGGGTTGACCGAGTTTGAATTACGCGTCGTGATTTCATTGATTGATATTGTAAATGGGTCCCAACCATACGTAGATGATTGAGGTATATAACAATATAAATATGCTCACTAAAAAAAAAACAATATAAATATGAATAAAGGGGTTTCTGTCGTTCTTTCTAGCAGTGGCAGAAGCTAAACCGATTTAGCCTTCGATCGAAGAAAAGAAGAAGAATTCAATTCATGGCGGCTGCAAAGCTTCAAGCTTTATGGAATCACCCAGCTGGGCCCAAAACCAGTGAGTTGCTTCTGTTTTCGATTTTTCGAAACCTCTCGTGGTTTTGCTATGTATTGGTGTTCTCTCTTCGATAGATATGGCGCTTCCGATCTTCATTACTCGGCGGTTGATTTTTTATCCCTTTTTTTAAAAAAAGTTTCTGATAAATCGGTTATAGGCTTGGCTTAGATGAGGATTTCTCATTCAGTGATTTGTTAAAAGGTCATGTGCAATGTTTGGTTTTTAACCTAAGTTTTTTTCCCAATTTAACCCACTTATTCTGATTCTGGATTTCACCTAAAAGGGGGCTCTTAGGTGTGAGGAGTTCCAAGAGTTTTAATTTGATATTTGTGATTGTTAGGATTCGTTTATCAATCTCCAGTTTTATTATTTCATTTTACTTGAGTGTTTTGCTTGGTAAGTTCATCCAAATCTAACAAATCGTGATGGATTTCCATTCTCTAGTGTTTCATATATCTTGGCGTTTTATAACATAGGAAAACTTGGATTAAAGGTCAAGAACATTAGAAGGAAAATGTTGGAAGATTTTGCAGTGAAGGAAGCATAATGTGGGCCTTTCTCTTTTGGAGAGACAAATGATTTAAGATTTATACATGTTCTGGGCAACACTTGAGATTTGGATGGTACTAACTGAAGCTAAATTCAGGTGTTGAGATACAACATAGTAAATTGATTAAACAGCTTTAGTGGGTGACTTCATTTTTAGCAGGACTTGGCATATGGTGCTTATATGGATGTCCTTGAATACTGAGTTGTGGTGGACATGCTTTGTCAATAAATTACTTAGGTTTGACATTATACATATTTTCCTATCTTAAAATCATTGGTATTCTTAACCTCCAAGGACTCAAAACTCCTTAATTCCGGCCTTAGATCTCCAGTTTTCACTTTTTATCAGAAATGAATATATGGCCAATTAAGATTAAGAAACTGAGAATTAGTGAATCTTATTTCTTTCTGTATAAGAACAAACTTATGGTTAGTGCCGGCACGGCCATCTTTAATTGGCCAATTTCAGATGTGAGTCAGGTTTGAAATCAAATTCAAGCCGTATAGATGATTATCTTTGAGTTCATTATAATTACCATGGACCGAACACCAGGATATGATTGGGTAGATATAAATGAGACAGATGACCAGCAAAAAGTTTCAAGTTCATATTTTGTCATTCAGGGAAAGTGGAAGACACCGGCAAACAAACCTATGCATACTATAACGAATGAATGCTGGTTTGAGGGATATGATCATTTCCAACAATCACTTATTTTTATTTGTAATCTTTGTTGGATTGTGTGGTAAATCTGGAATTGCACACGCTGTTCTTGGTGAATTTCTCTGCCTTTAGATCTCCTTGTTTTGTACCAGAACTAGAATGTGCATATTACTTACTTAAAGTGCGTGTACCAATAGGTTATACTTTACATGTGAAAGGTATTATTTCCCTGAATTTTAGGTTGTAGTTCCTTGTTTTTTCCCGTGACCAATGTTGTTATTAAGTGTTAACATTGTCATTGTCAGTTTATATCAATATAAATTGACCAATTATTTTATGCAGTTCACTTCTGGGCACCTACGTTTAAATGGGGCATCAGCATTGCCAATATTGCAGATTTCTCAAAACCACCTGAAAAACTATCCTATCCTCAGCAAATAGGTAGGCATGTGCATTTACTGTTATCTATCTGGTTTCCCTGAGAGGTACAGATGTTCACACTTCACATATTGTGGCTTTTATGGAATGTTGGGTTTTAGTTGCATCTATAAGATGCTGATTACTCTTGTATTTTATGCAGCGGTCACAGCTACTGGGCTTATCTGGTCACGTTACAGCACTGTAATCACTCCAGTAAGTTTGATTTCTTTAAGAAGGGTTGCTCTTAACTAAGTTCCACAAATAATGATTTATTAGTGGACAGTGGACACTGAGGATTATTTATGGACCTTAGGTGCTTGTAAAATTACCTAGTCGGATAAGGCTTGTTAGTGTTATTGTTGGTGCTAGCAAAAAAATTCTTCACTTTTTTGTTACCTTACTTTACATGATATGTTGTAGTTGCCTAATTTTTTTTTTCTTTTATATTGCAGAAGTATGACAATAAAATACTCATTATTTTATGCTTACAAAAGATTTTAAGACATTGTTTTCTGTGTATTATTTATAGTTTGCCAAGTGTGCTATTTGTTTTGTGAACAATATATATAATTTCACATAATCCAGATAAACTTATAGCAATCTTTTTCTATATTGCAGAAAAATTGGAACCTATTTAGTGTCAACATTGCAATGGCAGGGACAGGCTTATACCAACTCTCACGCAAATTGCGGTGAGTATATCCATCATTATTCATTTAAGCTTTGGTGGCATTGCTACTTTGTCACTTAGTGCTCTTGGGTTCTAGTCACAGATTCTTCCCCCTGTGGCAGTAGGGTTATGAACATCTAACATTTCTTGGGCCCCATAATATTGAGAACCAGACTTTTTGACCCTTTTGAACATATTACCGTGGAATCTAATTTCTAATTTATCAGAAAAACAGAATTTCATGTTTATCCTCAAAATTTAAAGAATGCAATAGAGGGGGGAAAAATACAATTAAGGTTGAAGGAAACTGACTTATTTTGTAGCTTATCTCTATGATACATATATTCACTCTTGCTACTTTCCAGGCATGATTATTCTTCTTCTGAGGAGACTGTTGCAAAAGAATGATGGTGACGAATTTGAAAACCTCAAGTTGTGTAATTCGAGGCAGATACTCATACACTGATTGTAATTTTCATTGTTTGGAATTGTAGTTCGCTTTGTACTTGGCAAGCCTCAAGTGTTGAATCATTGTCTCTTTTGTCTATTTGGTTTTTGTAATATAAGAGAATCAAGATAAGTGGGCAACTGAATGCCGCAGACCCCTTATTAGCGTCTTGATATTTCTTATTATCATATCACGTTTGAAATCGTAGGTCTTCAACCAATCTATCTGCACAAATTGAACTGGTTTTCCTATCTGTGCTGGCCGCGGCGGTGTGTGCTTTTGTAGATGGCTTGAATATTGCCTACATTTCAAATAAAATTCAGTTCCAGTAAAGGATAATAAATTGAGTAGACTCTCAACTAGCCACAACATGTTTCCAGTTTGGGCACACCCTAGAGACCAAATTGAGAGAATCATCAAGCAGGCATAGAAATCAACTAAGTGAAATCCAGCAAATGTACGGATTAATATATGGACTTTTATAACCCCGCAATATTGTAAAAGTTAGGAAGACCTGCATTGACTCTATCTATAAATACAACCAAAACCAATTAGAAGGTAAAATGTTACTAAAATAATAAAAGTTATAAACTTCAAAGCTTGTATTACCATTATGTAAATATTAAAATCTTATTGGTTGAGTTTAAGAACTCATTTTTAGGGTTACGCTCATGTTAAAATTGCTTTAAGAATCTAGCAATACTGATAAAAAAAAAAGTTAACAATAGTAACTTTTCATAGAAAAAGATAAAAATGAAAATTAAAGACATTTATGTACATAATGTATTAAATACTATGATTTTTAATAAAAAAATAAAGTTCTATTATGAGATTCTTAATTATGAGATTCTTAACCTGTGCCCCCTTCAAAATAAAAGGAAAAAAAAAACTTTATGAATGCTAGTAGTATTCTTAAAATACCATCCATTTAATAAATCACTTAAACTAGAGAAAAATACACCTCGCTTCAGATACTATGAAAATAATTTTAGTAAATAAAAGTATTCTTTTATGTAAAATTAAGAAAATTAAATGTAATATCTAATTTATTTGGTATGAGTTTTTTTATATTCCTTTCGGTCCTTTTGTTTTATTATTTTTGTTTTTAAAAATTATGCCAAAGATATTGTTTTTACATTTTCAAAATTCATTTTCTATATATATCCTTATTAGATATAGATTAGTAATAGGAGATTAGAGAATACTAATAAATGATGATCAATGATATAAACAAAGATATTTTAGTCAACATGATAAAGTATAAATTAATTTTTTTCTAATACGTCTAAAAACATTAAACTAACAAAACAAAAAGATCGGAGGGTGTAATGAGTAATTCATTCCGGAGGGAGTATCATAGTTCAGAAAAAAAACCTTAATTATATTACTGTTCTCTGTTTACATATTCAAAGTGACCGACAGAACTAAATGCTTTCTATTTAGGAGGTTCTCAAACAAATAATCCATCCACACAACCCCATAATATAAAAATGAACTGGCAGACATCTTACATGACAACCAGTCAACCCTGGCAGTAAGTACAATGCAAAAATAAAAACGGTTCCATTTCCAAGATAAGCATCAATAGCACAATTTCAACAGGAATGTGTTCGAGTGTTTTTCTTTAAAGAAAAAATCCAATTCACACAATTGTAGCCTCTAAGTCCAGAATGCTTATCTCAACAAATATCTTGGAAAAAATCTGTCCAATGATTGGGGAAAGGTATACTATCTATTCCTGCAATACACATTCAATTAGTCCAGAAAGGACACTGAATGAAAATAAAAAACCATACTATAAGCATATGCCATTACAATAATCCAACCTAAAATAAACAGTGGTTGAACATAACGCCAGAGGGGAAATTCCCTTCAGACAAATGCATACACTGAAGCACTTATGCTCTCACTATCCGAAGAATCATAGCTTCCGTTCGCATTTCAGCACTGCCTGGATTCACCATTACTGGCCATCTGTTTTATTAGTTTTTGAATCAGATTCATGTTCATCATCATGTGCTGTTAAGCCCAAACTTAAATCTAGTGTGCTTTCGTTCAGATCTTGGCGTACCACCTGATTCTTTTCCTGAGACTGAAATACAAGACCAAAGTCAAATTTATATACAAAAGATGGAATTAGATCAAATAGTTCAATATACACAACTTTGGACTTTAAATTTGGTAAAAGGCAAAACAAATATGACATATGAGATTACTAAGTTGCAAGATAATAATGCCAACCCATAAGCTTTCAAATAGCATAATGCCTGTTTGAACCATAAAACTTGCCCAAAGTCCAACAAGACAAACAAGAAACCATTATTATCTAGTTTTTACACCAAAACGGTGCCCTTTCATCAATTTATGTGGGCCTAGCATAGATTGTGGGATGCAGTTGTTACTTTCTAGACAACACTTACCATGGAAAACATGGAACTGATGGAAGTAAATGAAGAGACAAGTAAAGGTTTACCTGACTTTCTTCCATTGGGACATCATTTATGTCAGGTTTTTCATCCAAAGTCTCATTCTTGCTAGTTGGCTCGGCTGCATTTGAGTCTGCATCAATCGGTTTAGATTCATCGTCAACCTTCTCACCACCGTCATTTTCTGCAGCCTCATTCTTCTGTTCCTCTAGTACAGCAACCTGCATCATCAAACAACCCAGATTACCCCACTTTCCTGATCATCATTACAATCTAACAGAAAAGACCACAATTTGTTTATTATCATCCATCTAGGTTCATCAATGGTGTAAGTGCACCAAACAATACTTCAAGTACACAATGAATCACTAGTCCATCATAGTTATTATTTTTTAATACCATTATTTGTTGTGCATTTTTAAATGACAACTCATTAGTAAAGTACTAATTTGAAAACAAAATCAATGGTGATTCTCTCTCTGAGGGTTTAAGTCCACTTTATGTGTTATGATTAGATAACGTGTTCACAGGGAACATGGCAAACACCCTTGAAGGTAGCACATATCATCTCCAACACAAGTGCAAAGTACTCAATGCAAAACTATAACAGTACTACATGGACATACGCCCAAGGGGTGAACCCCCATGGCCCAAACATTTTTTATTTTTTTTTTATAATCAACGGAGCACAACGGCCACCCAAACATTAATTTAATCCTTGAAAAATTAAATCATCGAATTGATTTTTTAGACATCAAAACTCCAGAAATTACTGTTTATGAGACCAGCTGTTAGGATTCCAAGAATACAGTTGCAAGATTAGCACGAATTAACAGAGACAAAGATCAAGAATGGTTATATTGTATTGAACCAGTAACAGATACAAGAGGGAAATATCCCCCTTCCATAGTACACGACTCCTATCCAGAGACTAATCTCCTTATTCGACCCTTTAGAATTACAATCATGCTCTCTTTTTCCTTGCATTCCCCTCCTTATTAAAATACTTCCCAAGTAACTAACCCCTTCATCTAACTAACTACAGTAACAGCTCCACAGCTTCCGCTAACTACGCAACTCCTAACACCATCTTAATGTCATTTGAGGATCAAATTGATGTTGACATGTTCCTAATCATTTGAGGATTAAACTTGAGTTTTTTTTTTAAAATAGTAGGTGTGCATGTCCTACACTCTAAAATACAATATAGCCAAATAGAACATTAGAACAGACCAAAAAGTCTTATCTAGGTTTTTTCCATCAATATCCTATAAACATTTGTCAGAAAATGAAATGATATTATCAGCTGTTCAGATTAGGCATCTATGACATAGATGAGATCAAAACTAAGAAACGTCTATCAACACACATGGAAACTGAAAACTCCCCCAAAGAAGAATAAAGAAGTTGGAGAGAGAATCAGAATCTAATTTGGCTACGTATAAATAGTTCACACAAATGGATCCTATTTTCCATTAGACTCAATCGGTAACAACCAGCTATTCAAAATATCCTTCCTTTCCATTTCCACCAAAACAACCCTGGTTTTCCCTCCAACACTCTCTAGTTCTCATTCTTTCTTTGTAGAACTCTAGTTCTGATATTTGAGAAATGTCACTTTCTGCATTAAAAGTTTTTTTTTCTCCATCATATGAGTTGCTTACTTGAATTTATCATAGGTTATTTTCCAAATCCTATGCTCAAACAAAGCTTCCACCACTTTCTGATGGGACTTCTCGTTCATTACCTTTATTTTGTTATCACTTGTCACTTTTAGCACAAGACTTGCCAATTTAGTCCTTAAACAAAGAACTTGGAAAGTTGAGGTTAATGGAATGGGGAAGAAGAATCATACACCTTTTTTCTTGTTCCTGATCCTAGTTTCCTTAAACTTTTGGCTAACTGATAGCCCAATTAGTACCGCACAGTGGGTAGTTTCATGTGATTACATATAGGAATATGAATATAAAGACCAAACATTAAATTTGTTCTTATACTTTTGTCATTTGGAAAGTCACCAAACTAAGAAAAAGAGTTTAGTATTTAACTATGCGACGAGAAAAAAAATTGATTTTAACAAGCTAAGGAACTCACATTTCTGATCTTTCTTGCATTTCTCTATTGTTTTCAGTCACTTAGGATAACAGATTCCATGAGGTAAATGTGAAGAATCCCTGTGCCACTTATATATGCTGATTCTCAATTCCAATCAAAACTATATCTTGGAAAATTCAAATACTTGTGCCTTCTCTCTTACACATAGACACACATAAATGTCTGGGGAGAAATATGTGACTCAAGCTGTCTTTAAATATCTATCGATTTGACTATGTCCCATGATGTCCGATATAAAAATCTTAGCCAAAAAACCTGTGGTTGATAGTCAATTATTCGTAATTTCATTGCTCCTAAATTTTGTCTTGTTATCTTCTAAAGGGGAAAAGAAAACTAAAAAAGGGATTGATCACATGAGTGCATAAGAGTCAGGACACGAATTTTGATGGTGTTCAGAAAACAAGGGACAACAAGGAAACAAGCAATGCCAATAAGACACGATTTATCAGCATATTGTATTACTCACAAGACATTTCAGTTTTACCAGTGAAAAGTAAGCTTCACATGTGCATATTACTTGGGCTACAAACTATTAAAGGTTAAATATTCTCCGATAAATTGAGTTACCTTATTCCTAATGCTAAGCACCAAAGTCTGGTGATGTTTCTCTGAACATTCAATGAAACCCTAAGCTAAACTAGTGAAGAATCAACCTGAGTGAGTGAAAAAAAAATAAGAACGGAGTATTAGAAATACCGGAATATATTTGAATTTCCTGCGAGGGGGTTCTTCGAGAGGCTCCGGCGGCGCGTCCTTGGTAACACCGTTAGAATTGGAGTTGAGGCTTTGGGTGATAGGGGTCCACTTGTAAAGAAGAAGATGGGAACCGTTATTACCGTTGGAAGTGTGATTGTGATTGTGATTGTGATTATGATTGGTGTTGGAATTAGAGGAAGCAGTGGAGGGAGAAACGTGGACCCATTTCTTCTTCCACTTCCGCACCGGTCCACTGAACACCGTGGCCGGTCCGTATCGGGTCGATGACCGCCCCAATCGGGCCCCAACTCCTTCCATCTCAGATCTGCGGTGGCGACTCCCTGGGCCTCCGATCCGCCTCTATTATGCAACACCTTCGCTTTTTTTTTTTCCCTTTATTCTTCCTTTTGGAAATAAAAATTAGAATTTGGAGTTGGAATGAAATGGAATTGTCTCCCTCACTCTACAAAAACCTTTCTTTCTCTCTCTAGACGCCAGTGTCTTGTTTTGCTTCGTTTTATCCTTTGATTTCCGTGATTGGGTGAGGGATCCCATGGTTCACGCGAGCTGTTGCTCATGCTGTGGCCAATCACAACCGTCCACCGCATCTACTCTGTGTGAATTTGGTGAACTCATGCTGTGGCCTATCACGTCCGTCCACCGCATCTACTCTCTGTGAATTTGGTCTCCTCTGTTTCTATTTGACTGTTTACACATATTAAAAACATACAATAATTACTTTTGTTTTTGATAAAATATTTTTTGAATTTTTTATATTATTATTTATCTTTTTTTTATATTTAATCAATAACGAAATATCAATTATTATCCAAATCAAACTTAAAGATAAAATTGATAAAAAGTATTTAATATTTCTTTGAAAATATAAATAAACAGTTAAATAAAAATAAATTTTTATTTTTAAGTACACATTTTAAAATAATGAAAAAATATATATATAATATAGTATAATATAACTATAAAGAATATAAAAAAGATGGTTAACAAATGCTCTAAGTGTTAAATAACGCAGGAGAATATATTAAGGGCAAGGATAGGAATTAAATTTAAAGTTAAAGATAAAAGGGGATACATGAAAAAAGAATTGTTCAAGGGGTTTATTTTAACCCATGTAAATAGTATCTTTGGTGCATTATTATGCAATATATCAAGTATTTCTTTGCTGATAAAACAAATAAAAGAGAATTTATTTATTTTTTCGACAAATACATACGCAGTGAGAAGAATTTATTGTTATTAACTATTTTTTTCTCTCTTTTATTTTAGGAATAAGAACTACTAAGATTTAAATTTAAAATATTGTGCATGCTAATTTTTATCCATTAAATTTCTTACCACTATAACATAAGTGTGTTTTATAACCAATTTAGAAGGTTTATAGTCCGTTTGTTTCACCTTATTTGATAAAATAAGTATTTATTTTAATAAAAAAAAATACTTATAAAATTTTTTAATCAGTTTATTTGTGCTTCTCAAAATAATCAAAATCAAAATATTTGATTATTTTTATGGCTCTTAAACAATAATTTAATAGTATCAATCAAATTAAATTAGACTTTATACTCTTTAGATAAATTTTGAGTAACTAATTTATATATCAAAATTATGGTTGAAAAAGAAATAACTTAAGATTTATCTTTACTTTTAACAAAATTAATTATATATTAAGTAATATCTTATCCGTTGTTTAATATTTTTACTTCATGTGCTTTTGCCTATTCACAAATTAGATTGATAATTTTTATAAAAAAAAAATTGATAATTGTACATTTCAAAAGCACCTTTCAATTTTCCAAAAAAAGTCATATTATTTTAAAATTTATTTTACTCATAATCAATTTTAAAAAATTTATTTATACTTGTAATTATCTATACTACTGCAAAACAAAACAAAAACAAACTAAATTCTGTAAAAATATAAATAGTTATCACATTATTTATTCCACTATTATTCGTTATAAACATTGTTAAGAATATCTCAGTCATATAGTTCAGTTGCTAAATATATGGAAACATGCATATATAAGTATCCGGATTTAATAAAAGAAAATATTGTTACGCATTCTTTTTCTTCCTATCATCCTTATGCATCTATATTATATGATTTTCCAAAATTCAATTTTAAAAAATTAAAAAATATGTTATTTTTGAAAATTAATCTGTCAAGATTTTTTTAATTCAATGTTTTTAACTATATATATATTAAAGAATTAAAAATTAAATATTTTATAGAGAAGAACAAATATTTAATAGTTTTGATCATCTACTATAATAATTAGCATATTTTTCAATAAAATATCTTCACTTTTAATTGTTTAACATGTACAATATAGCACGTTAAAGAAAAGAGAAATTCTTAGGTGGACATGGACCTAACGTCATTTTTTGGCATAATCAATAGAAAAAAGTCAACTCACTAAATGAGTAGTTTATTTCTCACATGATGCATGCAGTTGCTGTAATTTGTTTCTCCCTCATTCCTATTCTACTTTTTCATTTTTTACAGTTTTTGAACTTAATAAAAGAAACTACTCATTTAGTGAGTTGACTTCTTTCTATTGATTCTACTATAAAATGATGTATTGGGTTTGTGTCCATACAAGATTTTCTCTAAAGAAAATCGTTTTTAATTTTATATTTTTGAAAACAAAAAAGTTTTTAAAAAAGGCAACAAACAAGTCTTAAAACTTAGTTTAGTTCTCAAGTTTTTTATTATTTTTTTATAGAAGAGCACAATAGTAAGATATTGAAGTTAGATACTTACGTACATATATATTTATATGTTTACTAACTGATTTATATGACTATGATATTCTTTTGATTTTATTTACAAATTTGTATTAAGAACTCATGTATCTCTCTTTTTTTTAAACGATTTTCTCAAAACTATGTTATTGTATAATTATGAAAAAACTAAAAAATAAGTTGAATCAAATAGATGTTATGTTTTCAAATTTTAATTTTTAAAAACTGAGAACACATATTATTCTAAAAAATATTTTTTTAAAAAATTAATTTGCCTAATAAAATTTTGGTTTTAAATATATAAGATTAAAAAAATTCAAATTGATGAATATTTTTTAATTTTTGGTCCTGTCATTTAACATCCATCAGACCTGTCAAAGACGAACGGCCACGATCTCTCCAATGCGCGGCACCGTGACTATAAATAAGGAACTAACCCTCCCAAATTGTATTTAGGGTTAGGGTTACGAATGGCCGATGTTTCTATTGTTTTTCTAGTTTCTGTTCTGTTCTCACTACTAAGCTTCCGATTATCCCAGTCCGATGTTTCTATTGTTTTTCTAGTTTCTGTTATTATTGGATTGGATTCTGAGTTGATGTGATTTGTAATAGCGATGCTACATGTACCAAGGGAAGGGTAAACCAGTACCCTTGTTCTTGAATGTGCCATAGCGGCTGTAGCAAAATCAAAATCGATCAGGGAAGCTATCTGGCCGGTTGTTGTGAGATGCTTTTTGTGTCTCTGTCAACAAATCTGCTTACCGAGCTTCGTACATTGTCTATGTTCTTAAAATTTTTGTTTTTTTTTGTTTTTAAATTTCGAACCTTTCTGTTTTGCGATGGAGAAGGGAGAAGAGAGAAACGAGCCTTGGATCTGGCTTGTTTGGAAGACCCTTCTCTTACATTGAACACTTTTGTTTCTCAAAAGGGTCACTTTCCAGGCAATCTGCCTTGATCTACCGGCAGCTTGCGTCTTACAGTGCCTACAAACACATTATCTTATCAGAGCTTCAATGTTGTAAAATTAGATTTGCATTTTGACTTGCAGTTCGTTTCCCTTTGTCTAAAACATAAGCGTTTGTGGGATTGGGAGTGGAAATGAATACAATTAATAATATCGGAGTGTGTTTGTTTGATATTACAATGATATAATCAGAGTCTGTGAGAACGATGGTGACTTGATGAACAATTACAATTACTCTGTTTCCTCTCTAATTGAATTTAGAATTGAGGACCATTGTGATATACATAAAGTCAATGGTACTTGAATAATACTATGGTCTTCTCTAAAGGAGAGTATGTTCAGCCTCCTAACAATCCCCAAACAAGCTTCCCTATAGCAACATAGCCTTCCAGCTCCATCCTAGTGCTATTTTGTTTGCATTCTCAGTTCATACTTCATAGGCAAAAGACTCATTCATCGATTTTAAAATTAATTTGAAATTTATAAAAATAACATAATTGTAAACTTCAGGTTTTTCAGTTTTTTTATTACTACTTTTGTGTCCCATAATATAAGCTCTAAGCTCCAATTACCGAATAGTCTTTCTCACAATATAAATCCTTACATACAAAATTAGAAGTATTTATTATGATTTTTTAACTTTTAAAATTAATTTATTGAGTTTAAATTTAGTTGGTGTAATATCTTAATAGACTAATTAATATTTTTATTTTAAATAATTTAATCATTTTTTTAAACGATGTGAAATTATAGTTTGAGATTATGGAACGATCGGAGTATCTTCTTATCTTCAAAATACTTCAAAATACTTGAAAGACTAATTTTTCGGCATAGACAACCGCCTCTGGTTTAAAACCGTAGTTATGAAAATTTGAAAAAAAGATTTATAATACATATGTAAAAACGAAACTCAATATCTTAATCCTGATAAAAAAAATTTCATGTAATTTTATTTAATTTTTCCTTATTTAATAAGTTAGGGATTTGACTATTGAAACAAATATTTATGGGCAAAAATGTGTCAAGAAGAGTATAAAACAACATAATGTAAACTGAAAATATCCATACTCTTTCCCTTTTCAATTATAAGTAAAAATTATCTAACTTATACCCTTTAAGAAAATTAGTTAGTCTCATTTAATTTTTTTGAATCTATCAAAAAGTTAATTTATTTTCTTAAATTATTCTCTATTAAGTTACTCTCTCTTTTTCAAAATCATTATAATAAATAAGAGAATAAATTAAGTAGAGGGTATAATAAAATTTTTTTTATTAAATGCAAGTAAATATAATTAGTTTTGTTTATGTTTAAAAACATAGTATGAAAAAATTTACTTATATTTAAACAAAGGGAGTAAGTATAATCTTAAATAGTACAAAGTCGTACAAGGTCGGGTAGCTTAAATGGAGTATAAGCTCTAACCCGACTCTAATTCAAGTACCAGATAAAAAAATCCTGTTCCAACTAAATACGGTATAAAGTGGGTGTTAAATTATATCTTGTTAATATTTTTTTTTAATTTTTTAAGATCAATATTCAAAACTTTAATAAATAGAATAAAACAATAACAGATAATAAAATATATGTATATATTTCACTTCTTTTTATCTTTTTATTTTTTTACTGTACAATTTTAGTTTTTTTATCTTTTTTATTTTTTTTAAAAAACTTTTAACGGTCAACAATCAAAACTCTAATAAATTCAATAAAACAATAACAAAGAATAAAAATATTTTATAAAAATCAATTTTTTTATTAAAATAAATCTAAAATCTTGTTGCCTCTTTTCCCTAAAAATGAAATATATACATATATTTTATTATTTGTTATTATTTTATTATATTTATTAAAGTTTGATTGTTGATCATTAGAAATTTAACGAAAAATGAATAGAAAAATTAAAATTATACAATAAAAAAATGTGAGGGACTAAAGTTATTCAATTAAAAGTTGAAAAATCAAAACTGCTTAGTTAACAAATTTAAGAATCAAAAGCATAATTAAACTTTATATTTATATTTACTTATTTTGCTTTATGAATTCCCATTATATTATTCCGCTCTTTCAAATCTTTTGCATTTTTAGACTTCAAAAATTATTTTAAAATAATTGACATTTTAAATTTAAGATAAAGTAAAAACTTTTTTTTTTCCAATTCTATCTCCTATTAATAAATATACTCTTCTCTTTTTTTTCACCGATTTAGGGATGGCAAAAAAAACCAAGACCCGTGGGTATCCGCGGGTATTACCTGCGACGAGTTCGGGTTCTGGTTTCATTCAGGTGCCCACGGGTTTGATAAATGAAACTTTTCAAAATCCTCGAATAAACGGGTGTGGGTTTTGTAGTATCCGTACCTACGGATACCCGCACCCGTCAAATATAAATGAAATTACAAGAATATCCTTATACATCTCTAGTGGCTATTGAAGTTTATTTTAATTTGCATGGATTAATTTGAAGTTTATTTTAATTTAGATGAGTTTTATTTTTATAATTCTACCAATTTTAAGTTATATAATTTTTAACCTCAAAATTTAGGTTTTTTACTATTTTTTATAATTTTTCCTTTATTTTTTTTTTGGACTCGTGGGTATGGATAGTCCTGGATATTGATTGGAATCTGCAGGTATTGCCTTGACGGATACCCGATGGATTTTTTGCGGGTGCGAGTTTGGCGTTCGCGAGTTGCGGGTAGCTACTACCCGTGCCCACCTGCACCCGTTGCCATCCCTACTCCGGTTATATTTTTCCATTGCCTCAATCTTAATTACACTATTAACCACTCAATTATTATATTTTATCTGGTCCTTTTTATATGACATCATCTAGAAGATTTTGATGATCCTTTTTATAAGATATTTTATAATTTCTATAAAACATTTATTGTCACTTTTCTTTTTTGTCATCATTAAATACTTTGACTATCTTAACTTTTCAATTTTAATTGGCCAACATAGTATTCAATGAAGGATAAAATTGACATCTCGCACATTTTTTAAAAAAACCAATAAAGTTAATCAACCTTAACTACTTTCATTGGTTCATATAATTTGGTTGAAAACATGCTATAAATAGAACTAAATAGAGTATTAAATAAGATTAATTTAGTCTATGTATAATAAATTTTTACTATACTCAATAATTTGTTAATATGTGATATGAAACAGAGAGTAGTTGTTGTCATGAAGTACTGAAGTTGAATGCACAGTCATAACTCTATAGAAGCAGTAGGTTACCCTTAATGGCCATCCTCTCTCTTTTCTTATCATTATCATCATATCCAGAAATGGTAAGAAGTAATAGTAAATACTATATAGTATTTTAGGTTTGGGGAATAATTTATCCGGAGATGCTATAGTTTATTTGATGTGCCACTCCACTGCTTGGCGCTTGCAAAAGCCATTTTTGGGACCACTAAACAAAGCAAATTTGGTGTAACCAGAAAAAAAAGAAGAAACAAAGCAAATTTGGAAGTGTACTCATAAATACCCTGTAATTATCTTTCAGCTACTCTGCCAATAGAATTAAATATAGCCTAAAAATTGAACGCTACAAGTCCAATTGTCTACTGTACAATTTTTTTTTTCTTTCTTTTTACAAAAATTACTATCTCAGATAAATAAACAAAATGCTAATAATGAACCTTAATTGCTTACTATGCTATAAGTCTGTAACTATCTACTAGACAAAAAAATGCCACAGGGCAGAGGAATTTGTTCTCAAGCAATCACTTATCAACTTCACCCACCTAAAAAACACTTGTATACAAACATAATTTCTACTATAATTATAATTATAATTGCATATAAAAATTATCAGAATTAAACACAGCTGTCAAATGCCCAATTCTGAATCCAGTTTTGCTTACATAATCATCTCTGCATTTTTTCCATTTCACATGTCCTACTTCAAATCCAATGGACCTGTTAGCAAACAGAGACTCTGTTGATGCAGAATTCTTTCTAGTTGAAACCGCATTGGTTGTTCGCTTGTAAGAACCGAACCATTTGACTTGCATGTACCCATTTCTCCTCCATGGAGGAATGTGCAAGTTCATTCTCTTCATAGAGCCTTTAATAGCGGTGCACATTAGCCTCACGATCTGTTTCAAATCTTCAACTTTTCCAACAAATATCAGAGGAAAAAGATGTAGCAGTGAAGAATATTGAGTTGTGGGACGAGCTATTTCGAACTCTGCCGAAAGGGAAACTTCAACTATGTAACGTTTTCCTGAATAGTTGATATCAATGTATTCGTAATCTCCAGCTGTTATTCTTCCATGTTTCTCCCATTTCGATTTGCAAAGGCCTGTGTAAAATGGGTACAAAAATTCATCATAAACAAGTGCCATTATTAACTTGGGTGATGATCATTACAATAACAATTATATAGTGCTAGTGGTATTAATCAAATCAAATCATAAAATCTAAGAATAATTTTTATGTTTTAGATCCTCGTTTGATTTATCCTGATAGAAACCAAATACATTTGTCACATCAAATCACACCAAATACAATTTCAAAGCATGAAAATTTCTTTTAGCTGTGATGAATTAAATTCACGTTTATCACATTAACAGTGTAATCAAAACACAATAATAATCAATCTTGAATTAGCCATGAATACAATTAAAAGTCATTTAGCTTGCGGAGCAAAACAAGAAAATAGAGCTAAATGTTAATGCAGTAATGATGAATGACAAATTTAAATATAAGGAATATAAATGTAATAGCAGGTAATTGTAACTAACCAGCATCAAAACCATTCTCCCTTAACCGAGTCATCAACTGTCGTTTGAATCCAGGCAAAGAATAATTATTCCCTAAAACATCACAAGCAAGTTCAACCTCTTTCTTAATCTTCTCTTTAGCGTCCCTTTCATCCTCATCATCAACTTCATTCCCAAAAAACAAGCTCTTCAACATTTCCCTCTTTTCAAAATCAGACAAGTCAGATTTTTCAACCTCTTGGTGATCATCATCACCATCCTTTTCGTGATTTTCATGGCGACGAACACCACTGACCTCTTCTCCTTCTCCTAATTCCCCTGCTTCGTAATTCTTCTCGATGAAGGAATTGACGAGATCAGACAAATCGACAAAACTCTCCGGCGGGGAGTGCTCGCTTCCGCTGCTCTCGCAGAGCTTCAGGCGTGCCACGTCAGCATCAAAGGCTTCCGCCACCCTCTGAAACCTCACCGGAATCCTTGCCATATCCAAAATTATCTCTAGATTCAAGAAAAATAGAAACAATTATATGTGCACTTTATAATGTTGTATGTGTGTGTGTGTATAAATAGGGAATAAATTAATTAAATTAGAGTAGTAATGTTAATACATGTCGTTGAGATGTTGAAATGGTGGTTTCATGATGAAAAGGAAGAGTGAGAATGAGAGAAGAGGGAAATAATGGCGTCATATTTATACATGAATGTAGAATGTAAAAGTACAAGCTTGACTTGAACGGTGTAGGAAGTTCATCTCTTAATTATTAATTAATTAATAGTAACATGAATGTAGGCAAAATTAGACTCTTTTGTAGTGAACCTGATCTGTAAATCCGTCCAGATTCGGCGTGGCAAGTGTTGTTTCAAGAAATGAACATTGGCAATATTACTCGGAATGATTACAAGATTAAGCGCAGTCAAAACTTATACTATAAATATCATTATCTCTTCGCCATCATAGCCCAAAAGTAAATGTCATTTTTTAAGATAATACAACTTCCTTACACTCGTTTAAAATTTTCGTGTAATAACTAATAAAAATATTTAACATTCTTCATTTTATAAAATAAATTATTTGATTTTTTAATATACCTTTTTTTTTATAATTATATTTCTTTTTCATCTTTAAATATTAACATTAATTATTTTTTCATATTCAACATTATTGACTTTCTCATTTGAGAATATAATTAAAAAATTATTTTTTATGAACTAAATGCATTAATAGAATAATAATTAAAAAATAATTAATATCATTATTAAAATTATAAAATGATAAATAATTTTGATAAAAAATAATAAATAACTTAAAAAAATTAAAATAGCTAAACCAACTAATATTGTGAAATGGTGAGAGTAATAAGTAGAGAAAGAATAAGGGATGTATTGTTCCTTTTGTCTTATATTACTTGTTTTTTTTTAAAAAAAAAAAATCCACTTTACTTATTACTTTATAATTTTAATGAAAAATTAACTATTTTTAAATAAATATAATTCTTGAATAGTTAAATTTTTAATAAATGTTATTCTATAAAAGATGTAATTCACTCATTAATAAAAGTAAAAAATTACAATGAACTCTTATAAATACTTTGATGAGATCACACCAATTCATTGCATATTTCTTAATTATATATATTTTCTTTGAACTTTACTATCTCATTATACAAATTTTGTCTACAGTTAAAAGTTTGTTAACAAAGTTAGTTAACGATGTCTTACTCATAATTTCTAACCCAAATACATTAGTAAATTGTCCATATTATCCCTATTATCAATTTTAAATGTAAATTTTTAGACTAACATTTTATGAACTTTACTCTTGTTAACTTTAAATTGTGACATTTACTTTTGAATTTGCATGTAAAATTAATAACAAGAAGTCGAGAACTTGTAGTTTAAGTGGCATAAAGAGGAGTTCTTTGAGCTGAAGGAGTGAGATTCGATCTCCGGTGGAGTTAGGGGCGAAACAAACATTTTGGGGGCCTTGTTTATTATTTCAATTTTTTTTAAAAAAAACAGACCATATATTCACAAACTTTTGTCTACACAAAATTTATTGTCAAATTAAATTCTAAAATCAATTAAAACATTAAAAAGTATTCTAATAAAGCACTTAAAATTCACTAGAAAAATTGTTAATTATGAGAAAAGAGAAAAAAAAAAAGAGAAAAAAAAAGAGAAAAATAAAACTCTAAAATGTCAAATCAAGAAATTGAATCCAAGTGATGATGGTAGAAGTCCAAACAACTTACCATTTATTCTACCTTATAAAACTAATTGTAAAGTGCATTATTTAATAGTTAACGCCCGTAAAGTACATCATTTAATATTTGAGGCCCTAAATTTTTATGGGTTATGTGTGGTTGGATACCTTGCACATGCTCAAAACAACCCCTGAGTGGAGTAGAATTAGAAATAGTGTAATGTGAGGTTGTGTGTGTTTGACCGATAAAAAAATAATAATAACAAAAATAAAATTAGCAATGCACAAATATACCATTAACAAATTTTACTAACATCCAACCGATTAGGCAGTGTAACTTCCCCTAATATGTAAATGAAAATAAAGAAAAATAATTATATTTTTTAAATTATTTATAAAAATTTTAAACGATAATAATATGCAACATATAAATAAATAAAAAGAAATATTAAGATAGGATTAAAAATCATCAATCAATCGTTAATTTATACATCAAATCAAAATAAAAAAAGGTGAGTAATGCTAAATCTATTAAATTATTTTATAAATTTTTTTATTCACTTAATTTTAATAAATTTTAATTATCTTTTAAAAAATAAATATTTAATAGAAAATAAATGATACTTATTAAAATTAAGTAAGATAATTTATAGAAAAATTTAATAGAAAAATTTAATATTTTTAAAAAAAATATAAATTAAAGTGAGTTTGGCATCAAGAACTCTCGGTGGCTCGAAAGGACGGCGCTGTACATGTTTAAGTCTCACCACACAGTCATAGTCACACATCAGGAGAAGAATGCATGGCCCATCATCATCGCCACTATCTATCTGTCTGCAACATAATTTTGGGATGGGTGTCTAGAAGTAACATAATTATATTTTGGGATGGTTTTAGTAAAATATTTTTAATATTTTTTTATTATTAATCAAACTTCAATAAAAAAATTTAGTTGATAAAAACTTTTTTTATTCAACAATTTCTTTTTACTCAATAAATTACATATTACAAAGTTTTACTAACAAAAATTAGTACAATTAATAAATAGCTGAACTTCTTAAATATATTGATTAAGAATCAAATCTTGACTATGTAGGGAGTGTTTAGATTAACTATAAAAAATAAGTAATTATATGAAATATAATAAATTTTTATTTAGGTATATCTGTTATAAGAAGCGATTTTTAAGATAATATTTAGTTGTGAGGAGCGGTTTTTAAGTTGTTTAAAACAATATCTAATTTATGGCTGAATAACTAAAAACTTTTTTTGTTGTTAAAAGAAAAATCAAAAGTTTTTGTAAGTGCAAAATCAAACAATCCAACATATTGACCAAGAGTTTTAGCTTAAATGGTCATGTACCAAGTCATAAGGCTTGGGAGCAGGAAATATAAGATTCGAACTTTGACAAGAAGAAAATATGAGAATAATTTAATTTAAGTTGTGTAGTAGGTGTGTGAGTATTTACCTATAAAAAAAACAATCCAACACATTGCACCAAAAAAATTACCAAACATGCCTGTACTTTTTTAAAAAAAAATCTTTACGAGGTGATGTTGCAATTGAACATGACTGTGGTTATGAACTCACTCTTAAATCTTGAGATATAAGAAGTCTAAGATTTAAATTTTCCTCGTAAAAATTTAAAATAAAATATTAAATATTTAATTTAAAATATGTATAAGTATGTATTTATCTATAAAAAAAAACTTTAAAATAGAAAATAAACTTCTCTCTAATCTAAACTATTAATTTTAAAAAGTGGATATAAATTATATTGAAGCATCGTGGTTAAAGGATAAATCATTAAGGGTTTTGGTTTATATTTTTATTTTCATTTATTTAAAGTTGTATATAATTGAAAATAATATTTTCTTATTTTTAGTATTTTCAAATATTTCTTTACAAATTTTAGAAAAATATAAATTAAAAAATAATAAAAATAAAAAATACAAATCAAACATAACACAAATAAAAAATAGAAAAGAAATGGAGAGTGAAAAAATTGAAAGACCCGTGCCATTCGAAATTTCTTGGTGTATTCCAAAATTTAAATATTGTATAATTCATTATTAAAGTCCTCACAATTTAATTTTAGTTGTTATATTTCAAAAAAATTAGTTTAAAATTTGGATGTTTCTCTCAAGCCCTCTCATAATAGAGGGTTTCTATGCCCTTTTTAATTTGACCAATCAAAATATGACATATAGGATTAATAAATTATAAATTATTAGTAATATCAATATTTTAGTAGATAAATTAATATCAATTAGTACCAATCATAATAAGTTATAAATTAGTAAAGTATTATTAATTTTTACAAAATTATAAATTAATTCTGTTTTAAAAAACTATAAAATAATTTCATTTTTTAATATCTCTTTTTTGTTTTCTTTTTGTTTATATATATATATATATATATATATATATATATTTATATTTTAACTTGTCATTCTAAAGCAAATTCACCAACAAAATAATATATTTTAAAATATTTATCAAATCATTCTTTAAAAAAATAATTACCAAATTGGGTTTGTTCATTGTTCATATCCAATTTTCTTAAATGAAAAACATAGATATTCAGGTACTGTCACGTGGCGAGACCTGAATTTTTGAATTGAAAAATAATATAAAAGATTAAATATTTAAAAATAAGGTTAAAATAATATAAAATAATATTTAATATTTAAAAAACTTAATAAAAATAATATATAATATCAAAAAATTAAATAAAATATTAAAAACAATATCAAACATTTAAACTAATAAAAAATAATTTAAAAAACTAAAAAAATAATATTTAAAAAATATTCAAAAAATATCAGATATATCATAAAATCATGTCATGCAATAAAAAAAATCAAACCAAAGTTCAAAGTTTAACAATGTGAACTAGATGTAAAAAAATATAACATGACAGATACATAATAAATATCCCAAAATCATGTTATTCAACAAAAAAAATTCTAATTAAAATTTTAAAGTTAACTATGTGAACTAGACACAAAAAGATAAAAAAATGAGCTTACAAATATTATAAAAATAGGAAATTTATAGAAAATTACTTGTTTTTGAATTCAAAAGGGATTTGCAATGCAGAGATGGTGTCGAGCTACCAAAAATTTTAAACTCAACTAACATAAATTCCAAGTACAACTTTCACATAGTTAGGATATACCTGTTTTTTTTTACTTTTAATATATTTAATATTTTTTAGTTTTGGAAATATTTTTAAATATTCAATGTTATTTTCAAATATTTTATATTATTTTTTAATATAAAAATCCAGGTCCTACCATATGACGGCAACTAAATCAGAGATGAACTGTGAATAGACGTAATTTGATAATTTTTTTAAGATCAATTTGATAAATATTTTTAAAAATACTTTTTTTTTTGTAAATTTGTCTTCGAACGACAAGTTCATAGATATATTAAAAAAAAGAGGACATTAAAGAATAGAATTATTTTATAGTTTTTGTAAGTAGGAAATATGATTAATTTATAATTTTATAAAAATTGATACTGGATTACTAATTTACAATTCATTATGATTGATACTAATTTACAATTCATTAATCCTAGATGTCACATTTTAATTGGTCAAACTAGAAGGACATACAAATCCTATTGGTCACCTGAATTTTTATTTTTTTTATTTAAGAAAATTGGAGATGAACAATGAATAGACCCAATTTGGTAATTATATTTTAAAGACTGATTTAACAAATATTTTTAAATATGTAATTTTTTTAGGTAAATTTGCCTTCGAATGACAAGTTAAAAGTTATATTAAAAAATAAAAAAGAGATATTAAATAATAGAATTATTTTATAAATAAGAAATTAAATTAATTTATAATTTTGTAAAATTAATACTAACTTGCTAATTTAGAATTTATTATGATTAATACTAATTTATCTTTAAAAAAATTAAAGAAATAATTACCACGTAGCTTCCCAATTTTAAAGTGAAAGTTCACTTAGGTCTCTGACTTTCATGAGAGTTCACTTAGGTCCCTGATTTTGTGTTCACCTAAGTCCCTGACATTAACCACGGTTAACATAAATAACATAGGGATTAATTTGAACTTTTAATAATAAATATAGAGACTTATTTGAAATTTTAATACTTAACACATGAATTGATTTGAACTTTTGATACTTAACACAAGGACTGATTTGAACTTTTATTAATAAACATAGAGACTGATTTGAATTTTTGATTCAAACACAGAGACCGACTTGAACTCTAAGTACCACGGTTTTTTTTGCCTTTTTTCTTAAAAAAAAAACGATGTCGTTTTGTCAACATGCCTTTTTTCCCTTTTTTCTGTTAACGGTGTTAAAATGATAATTAACATCAGGGACCTAATTGAACAATGTTGGATAAAGTCAGGAACCTAAGTGAACTCTTGCGAAAATCTGTGACATATATAAACTTTTCTTACAAAATTGGGAACCTATGTGGTGTCTTACTCAAAAATTAATACTACTAATTTATAATTCATTAATTTATACAAGAACTTACGAGAAACATCCTTAAAATTTTTGTAATTTAAGTTTAATTTCATTTTTGTTCCTTTAGTTTGAGATTTTTGCAAAACTGATCCCTACAAAATTTCTTTTTTATTCATCATCGATTTAAAAATAAACAAAGTAATTGATCTGAAAATTTCTTTTCCCACCTAAATTATCTGAATTGCCATTTTATAATTAAGAGTCTTTGTAAGTGTCATTTAGCATACACAATATGAATATGAACAAGTTTATATAATACAAATTTATACATTAATTTAGAGTGTGATGTCAACTTTTTACTTTTTAAATAATAAATTAATAGTAATTAAAGGAGTTGTGGATTGATATACAAATTTTTACTTACATACCATATGTAAAACTGTGTTTGTATGACATGAAATTACACTAATTAAGTAAAAATGCATATTTGAATAACAAATTAAAATAAAAGGAAACACATTATTATTTAAGTCACGATGGACATTGAAGGAGATATGGTTTTAGCCTTTTAGGCATTCTACAACTCGCGATGTAGGAACTAGGAATATAGGAATTATATTACGGGATTCAAATTATGTGTTTTCAAATTATGTTCTTCTAATAAAATATTATCACGTTATTAAAAAAATTTATTAGGAAATTAAATATTAAAATTAAAAGAAATATTTTGATTAAAGTGGCGATATGCTATTGATGAGACATGATTTGGGACACCTAATTTAAATTCTATACTACCATCCTCTCGTGATTTCAACATACATGCTCATTTTAATTATTTTGCATGTTATGATTTCAATGATTTTGTTTTAATTAATTTTGAAATTTTAATTCCAAGTTAGTTAATTGAAAGAGGTAAAAACAAGTCTAGATCAGTACGTACCTCCATAATTTCTTTTTAATAAATGATGAATATATTTTTTTTTTTTTTAACGTTTGAAAAAATATAAGGATCAGAAATACAATTAACATATTATAGGAAGCAATATTGTAAATAAATTTGGTTTTAATCTTTGTGTTAAAGATCAATAATTAATATTTTAAAATCAAGATTTTAAGATATAAATATAAAAAAACAACAAAATCATAGACCCTCAAAATTATGGTCCGTTTCCGATTCAAATAGACAATATACTGGTAGAGTTAAGTAGCTGACCAAAACTAAATAAGGTGAAACTATTCGATCATCATAGAATAGAACAATGTCTTATTTTGGTGTTCAGTGCTTGTTAAATTTTAAAAAATACCGTGTATAATACATATATAATTATATTTTTTTGTACAACATAAAAAAATTAAAAAATGGAACATTTTTAATATGTTTTAAAATTTCATGAGCATAATTAAGTAATAATTTTTAAGTTTATTAATTTTTTACTAAAAAAAGTTTATTAACTTTGTATTAATATTTTATGAAATATTTTTAAATTATTAAATACGAAATTTTTGGAGGAAATATAATTATTAAGTACACTTTTAAAAATATTATTAAATATAACTTATGTTGAATATATTTTTAATGTATAATATTTTTTCAAAAAGATAGTTTTTAAAATATATTTTATTCGGTTCACTTTGGTTCTACCATTTAAAATAGTAAAAATAAAATGTTATATTCTTTTGTTTTCGTGTCTTATTTCGTTCTTCTTATCTACTGAATCAAACATAAAACAGTATTCTATATTATATTCTAGTACATCTGCCAAAGCAACCATTACGATTGTTCCTCTTTGCGATGTGGAGATTAGGGGAAGGAGTTTTTAGAGCAAACTGATCTCTGTTTGTTAATAGTATACTCTCTCCGTTCCGCAATAGAAGTCACTTTTGGCTTTTTATTTTTTTTCAAATTACTTGTCACTTTACCATTTCAATGATAGTATTAATTATCCTTTTTCAATTATACCCTCCTCACATATTGAAAATTACACTCCACTATTTACTCTCTCAAGTCCATTTATTTTTTCAAAGTCCACTATCTTGAGAAATGAAACACACATGGAATAAGTTTACATTGAGAAATGAAGATGCATTTATGCCTTGCTTGTGGTCTTTTAAGCTCTATGGAAAACTCTTCAAATATTAAGCTCCATGGAGTAGTGCATATAAAGCCCACTTTCTTTCATTTCATCACCAACACTTCAAAATGAAAGAGACAATGAGTATAGAAAAACAAATGAAGCTTCAAAATGTTGAAGATTCTTTGAAAGCACAACTAGTAGTGGAAGACTCCTTGGATTCATTGATTGTTGAAGACTCCTTGAATTCACTGGTTGTTGAAGACTCCTTGGAAGCTCAACTAGAAGAAGGTTCCTTGGATTCACTAATTGTTGAAGACTAAGCAAAGCAAGTAGAAGACTCATCTCTGGATTCAATAATTGTTGGAGACTCTTTCGAAGTTCCAATAGTAGGAGACTCCATAGATGGAGATTGGAATAAACAAAGAGATGATAAAAATTCCATTAACTCTACACTTTCTTCTCGTAGAAAGGCATATGTGAAAATAGATTTGTATGCTTCTTTGAGTGAAACTGAGAAATTGGAAAAACACATTGAGATTGAAATGTTGAAGGTTATGTATCCAGAATTTTTCTGCTGAAAGGAAAAAAAATGTATCCAGAATTTTTCTGACTATTGCTGCTGTTGTATCGCGACTATTGGGTTTCTTCTGTTGCTTTGATAATTTTATGTTTTAAAGGCATATAGTATTATTGTAGATTTTCCTTGATGTTTTGATCATATTGCTACGTTCGTGTGATGTTTTGATCATAATATTACATATAAATTCCCGAAGTTGAGGGGTGCACCCGCTTAACTAAACTTAGATCCGCCAATGTACTTAGCTAAGGTGAGGTATGAAATTAACATGCTTAAGGAAATGCAAAACAGAAGGATTAGAACCAAAATAATTTATTGATTTTTTAAAAATATAGTAATTTTTTTGTTATGGTTAAAAATTTATAGAGTATTCCACGGAATGTATATCACACACTATGTGTCAGCAAATAAACATGACTTGTTGTAAGGCGATGACAGTGCAAAATGCTTTTTTTCAAAGACTATGTGTCAACAAGCAATGCTTAGCTTTATGTGCTTCTCATGCACCGTTTTCACTGCTCCAATTCCATCTTTATCCTTATCCACTTTAACTCATCTTTGTTTCTTTTCTTTTCTTTTCTTTTTTTTTTTTTTAAATAATGAGTGTAAAAGAGAAATGACTTCTTCAATTTATAGAGAATGAATATTGGTTGTGTTGAGTGTAGAATATAAAGTCATTCTTTTAGTTTAATTTTGTTGCTTTACATGTATTTTAGGATAGATTAGATTAATCATGTATGTGGATAAAAAAAGTGAAAGGAAGTTATGGAGATGAAGGTTTGAGAAACTACTTCTTCATATAGCATGATTCTTCTACAAAGATGCGCGTTCCATGTGTTGCTCAAGGCAAAGTAAAACAACAACAAAAATAAATAAAAGATAACCCACCAATTTAAACTTAAGCTAAATAACGAAGAATATCTTCTACCGTCTCTGGATCACATCTTAATTGTAAGGGCAATTGTCCTCTTCCTTCTAGCAAAGCTTTCTTCATATGTGGAATCTTGTACTTGTGTGAACCTCTTGATTTCAAGATTTCAATCATGCATGATTGTAATGTTAAAAATATTCGATTTGAGTTCCTAGTGGAAAATGCTTCAAATGACTCCTCAACCGCATTCACAAGCTCATCAATAGATTTGGGTGCCACTTTATATTGTAACGATTGAATAGCATTGAAAAATCCAAGATCTAAAACATTTAAATCCGGAGAGTTTGGAGGTTGGCACATCAACCGAATATCGAATCCATCTTGTGTAGCTACTTGGTGAAATTCTTCATCGTCACAATCAATGTGTGTTCTTGCATTGTCTTGCTGAATAAATATAGGATGCCCTATTTCCTCTCTCGGCCATTTTGACTTAATGGCGGGTAAAACTTTATCAAGCAAACATTTTTTTATAATTTCTCTTGTAACAGAAGTAATTGGTTTTGTCTCTAGTGTGCCTGCTATTCTATTGACACTAGTCCTTTTAGCTGGCTCTCGAGTGACAAAAGGAAAGACACCAATTTTTCCAGAGAAGAGTTCGTTTCCTAGTGCATCAAACCTTGGACGAGCACTAAAAACATGACCTTTGCGATGAAATTTTTGCTTTTGCAACTACGGATTGGATCCTCTTCATCCTTTAGCAAATAATATTTCTCACACTTCTTTGTCAAATAAAACCACTTCTCATCAATGTGGATGATGTTATGCATCCCCAAGAAAAGAGGATCATGTGGTATGCTATTCTTATCAAGCATAAATATGCAAAATTTCAATCTTGCCCTTTTGTTCTTTTCTTTCAAAGAAGGTTTGATAGCATTTGAGTGCTTTCGAATAGATCCAGACTTCACATTTCTAAACAACGTGGTCGTGCTCATATTGAGAGCACAGGCTAAAGACTTGATAGTTGTCCTCTGATTTAGAGGAATATCACAAATTCTTGTTAAATCAACTTGAATTTTCTTACGGCCACAATTCCCTATTTTTTTATGGGATACATCAGCATTTATACTTTGATTTTTTCCTTGCTTCCAAATACGTTGAACAGTGCGTCTCGAGACTGAAAATTGTGATGCCACCACTTGAGTGGCTCTGTTTTTCAACTTTCCATCGACACTTTTCTCCAACAAACGCGCAAATATAGCCTTTCTCTTGCTATTGCACAATTCAATTTTTTTCTTTCCAGAATTTACTGGTGCTTCGGTCGTTGCCGAATTCCTAGTTTCATCAACATTTTCTTCTGCACAAGAGAACAAAATTCCATAATGTTAAAGATTTTGATAAGGATCGGACTTGATTAAAAAATAAATAAATAAATTCAGTATTTTTATAGATAGAATTTTAAAAATTTCACTTAATACAAATTTAAAAACCTATTGGATAGTAGGAGTAAAATTTTATACAGATATAAAGAAAGATACTACATGAAGATGAAGAGGTACTAGTACCATTACCAATATCCAAGTTAATTTCTGGAGGTATCGTTTCTGTTTGTGATTCACTTTCATCTAGAGATGACTCTCCATTGAGAAGTATTGTAGGATGAATATCTTGTTCTCCATTGAGTATATAATTATAACAAAAGTAGAAAATGTAAAAACAAGAGGTGGTTCTCACTTGCAAAAGCTAAAGTAAGTGCAGAAATAACAGTAAAATAAATAATTACAGAGAAAAAAGCTAAAAGCAGCACCAGTACAGAGCGTTTTATAATTAATCCCTCAATCCCTTAGAAATATGAAGGCTAACTATTTGCAACAAAATTCTAAAAGGTAACTAATCCTCAAACATCTACCCCTGCCATGTGTTAAACTCATATCAACATAAATTTTCATCCACGTGCCCTATGGCTCACCCTTCATTTTTTGATTGTAGTACTTTAGTGTGCATCTAAGAAATTGATACAGTAAAGTACCTAAGAAATCGACACACATATAAAAGTGGCACCTTACTATCAGGGATTCTTGTGTCTTCATGCTCCAAGTGTTGGATGTTTAAATCCAAAAACACTGCATCTGGAGAATTTGGAACAACATTCAAATCAAAAGCAAAATTATCAATTTCTCCTACATTTAAATCTGGCAATTCAGGATGAATTTCTCTTACACAAATTTTTTGAGAATCTTCATTTACAATTTCTGGATACTCAATATTCAAATCAATATCTAACAACGGAACACTTGAAGCCATATTGTTTATAGAGATTCATTCATTATTTTTTCTACATTTCACAATTGAGGTAGTATTTATAATTGACTTAGTGGACACTTTAAATTTTAGAGAGGGAAACAAAAATCACTGAAACAATTTTCCAATAAAAATTTGGAGGCAAATGAAAATTTGATGGGAATGTGTTCAAGTTGCAAATGAAAATTGGGTAAGCCTTTGGTCTTCTCTTTCACGAAGTGATAGACAGAAATGGAGTAATGTTGAGTTTGGATAGATAATCAAAGTGTATTGGTAATGAGAGATGGATTAATGTAATTAAAAAATGAGAGAGAAATGAGTTAATGTTAAAGAAAGAGTATATTAGGAATTTCACTAATATTTTTTGTAAAATCAAGGGTGTTAAATACATTTCTTAGTTACTATGGCAAGCCCAAAAGTGACTACTATTGCGGAACGGAGGGAGTATAATAGTACTGTTTAGACGAGACCAGATTCAATGTACCTTTGTTAAATGTCTTAGTTCATTGAATCTTACTCAGATTTTCTCACGTGCTTTTCAATGTATGTGAAGCTTTTTTTTTTTTTTTTTTTTTCTTCAGAAGAAATTCTGAAACGTGGAAGGTTGTTTTGTTTTAGATGCTGCATTTTTTTTCTACGCTAGCTACAGAAAAAAAAAAGTTAAATAAATCTCATAGGATAACTCATCCGTCCCCATATATGAAGTCTCTGAGTAAAACATGAGACGTTACTCATCAGTACGTAAGTTTATGAAAATAGTAATCATTATATTATCGAGCTCGAAAATTCTTTCATCTAATTGTCAACGAAGTCTCCAATTATTAATTAAACTCCCAAATCTATCCCTTTTGGGTTGGGGCTATCCATCATTTCTCTCTAATTCACGTTAATTTGGAAATATATAATTAATGTTTGCATGACTCTAGTTATATTATAGCTATGGAGAGTGGAGACTCCCAAATTCTCAAGATTCAACGAATTAAAATCTGGCCGTGCTGTTAGTTAAATACGGCTTCATCACTCTCCCTACAATGATTGCAGAAACATGAAGCAATTAAGTTGCGCCCAACCCAGAAGTCAGGATTAAAATTAAATTTCCTCCATTTCTTTCTCCATTGTTTTTTAATCTAATGATTTCAATTAAGATCTTTTTAATAAGTGCCTTAACAACATTTACTAAAGTTACTAGTATCAAAAAAATATAAAAAATTATACTTTTCAACCACAATTTTATTCTAGTTAGCTCCTTAAAAAGTGTCTTTAGAACTCTTATTAATATTTTCTTTTAAATTATTATATAATACTACTTAGGGGTAATTGGTAAGCACCCCTGTCATAATAATTGCCACAAAGAATCTCATTGATTCATTACTTAGGGGTTTCCAAACCCAGGGCACCTCACTTGTTTAAATTTTTAACTCTTTAGTTTCTAGCTATAAATTGTGGGTAAAACTAAAACTGTTACTTCATTTTTTAGTTCCTCAAATATCTCACCTAATTACTAAGTCACTCAGTGAGTAAACTAACTCCTTAGTAGGAATGATAATGGGACGCGGGTATGACGACTATATGTAGATATTTTATATAATTAAAAACCTTTTAATTTTATTTTTTAAATATAAAAAATAAATATCTAAATAATAATAATGAAATTAAAAGCATAGTATACTGTTCTCACTTTTATAATCATAGAAAATATTAATAAATTATTATAATAATTAAATGACATAAACAATAATAATTATAAAACCGATGACATAAATCATATTTTGTTAAAAAAATAATTTAATTCTTAAGTTTATTATTCTCGAGATTATTATTATTATTGTCTAATAATTTTCATACATTATATTACCTGAACTAATTAATGTCTAATTTGTCTTTTTTAATTTTTACCTTTTATGAAATATTTTAGAAAATTATGTTTTAAAAAACATAATGCAAGTTCTCCAATCTTCAATCGAAATGTGAGTTTAAAATTTTCATTATGACTTTTTATGCTCAAACTCAAACCGAAAGGCTAAAACTTAAACCCCAAACCTCAAATCCAAAATCCTAATGATTAAATGGATAAAAATCAAATTTAAAAAATCACATTTTTTTAATCGTGGCTAGATAAATTATTGAAAGTGACTAATAACAAATTTCATTCAATAGATAAAAAATAAGTTTAAAAATTAAAATATTCTTTAAATTAATAGATAAATAATGCTAATCCTAATAATTAAATAGATAAAAATAATCACATTTTAAAATATATTATTGAAACCAAATGACTAAATCATAAACTCTAAACTCGAAACCCCAAATCTAAAACCCTAATAATTGAATGGATAAAAAATATATTTAAAAAATTTATCGTATTTAGTTGTGAGTAGATATATTATTGAAATTGATTGAGTAATAATTTCAATAAATAGATAAAAAAAATTAAAATATATGACTAAAACTAGCTAATTGAACCATAAACCCTAAAACTAGACCATAAAACCCAAATTCAAACTCTACACTCCTAAACTCAAACGCCATAATAATTAAATGGATAAATAATAAATTTAAAAGTATACTTTTTTTTTTTATTGTGCCTAGATATATAATTCAATAAATATCCTTGAATGGATAAAAAGTAACTTTAAAAATTTAAAATATCCTTTAGACTGGTAGATAGAAAACGTTAATCATAATAATTAGAAAAATAAAAATTAAATTTAAAAATATATTATTGAAAACGAATGAGTAAATCATAAACCATAAACTTCATACCTCAAATTTCAAATCATAAACCCTAACAATTGAATGAATAAAAAATATATTTAAAAATTACTCATTTTTAATTATGGATAGATATATCATTGAATTAGACCGACTAATAAATTGTATTCACTAAATAAAAAATAAAAAAATTAAATATTCTTTATACTAATAGATAAATAATTCTAATCCTAATAATTGACCAATAAATAAAAATTAAATTTAATATATGACTGGAAATAACAAACTAAACTATAAACCATACATCATACATCTCAAACCGTAAACCTTAATAACTAATTGGATAAATAAAATATATAAAATATTCTATTTTTTCAATAGATATATAATTGAATAAATATATATATTTTTGGCATAACCACGGGTTTTTCACTCTTAGAATGAGACTAATTTCATTCGCGCTGCGTGATTAGCGCTAGTCCTTGAAAATTTAGCATAGGTGAAATTCAAACATAGGTCTTTTCGCCGTGAATCATTTCTCCTATGAATTTAGGAGGACCTTACACCACCTTACACCGCTAAAAATAAATATAATTGAATAGATAAAAGAAATTTTAAAAATTAAAAATACCCTTTATTTCAATAGATACAATATTCTAATCCTAGTAGTTGAATAAAAAAATTAAAATATATAATTAAAATTAAATGAGTAAATCATAAACCATAAACTTCAAACCCAATCTCCCCAAATCATAAACCCAAATAATTGTATTGATAAAAAAACACATTTAAATTTTTTTTTTTAATTGTGGATAGATATATTATTAAAATTGATTGACTAATAAATTTTATTCAATAAATAAAAAATAAATTTAAAAATTAAAATACTCTTTATTAAGTTTTAGTTGTGGTTATATATATATATATAATAATTGAATAAATGTTATTGAATAGATAAATAATAAATTAAAACATTAAAAATACTCTATAAACCAATAGATAAATAATGTCAATTATAATAATAATTACAATAATTAAATAGATAAAAAAATATATTTTTAAACTCAATGGACTGAACTATAAACCATAAATGTTAATGATAAACCATAAATCATAAACTCCTTAGCGCATACTTTAAGCCTTTAAACCCTTAATAATGAAAGAAAAAATAAATAAAGAACAACACGATGAAAATGACAAAAAGAGAGAAAATATCTTACTTTTAAGAGAAGAACCAATCAACCGGATGAAAAACTATAAAAAGAGAAAGAAAAAATATTTCACATGTAAAAGAGGAGATTAATTAATCTGTGAAAAAAAATTTACAAAATAAGAGAATAACTGATATAATATAGGAAAAAAAATCATAATTTAAAATAATAATATCTTCTTAAAAAAAAATCATCATAAAAGAAAAATTAACTCAAATTTAAATTAAAAATAATATCAAGATAATATTTTATTAGATAAAATACAACAAATTAAAATTTAAAATTGACCAAATTTAAAAATAATATTAAGATAATACTTTATTCAATAGTTTCAGGAATCGTGTCAAAATTAAGAATTCAGATGAAAAAGATAAGAAATAAATATAAAAAATAATAGGATTATTTTCAAAAACTCGATTTGTTATTGAATTTTGTATAGAAATAACTAAAGAGGTAAGAAATAAAAAGAAGATCGAGTTTCGGAAGGTCGCACCGTACGAGGAGAAGAGATTCTACGCCTCATGCCTTCTGTTTATCTGCGCGAATATTATTATTAGAGACTCAGAGAAAGAGAGAAACAAAAGAGACTCATCCCAAATCAACCCAGAAGAATGAGATCTACGCTTTTCTTCACAACCGCGTTGTTTTTCTTCATTAATCTCTCCAAGTATGCATCTTTTTCTTATTTTTTATCACTTTTATTATTGCTTTCTGTATTTTTTGTTTCATTTTTTTTTCTTTGTGTTTTTTGTCCCCAAGCATTAAGCATGCCTTTCTTTTTTGGCATTAATTTAGATGGGAATTTGTGATAATGCTATGATTTTTTCCCCAACTGACCCTTTTTTTTAATGGAAAACTAAACGGCCCAGATTGGATCTTCATTGCAATTTTGTTACAATTAGTGCGCTGCACATGATTTATCGATCGTTTATTCTTCTGAGGAATTTTTTTTCCCTTTTTGAATTTCAATCCTTGTAGGATCTGGTTAATTCTATCTGGTGAATTTATGACGGTGCATTTAGTGTTGAAAATGTTATTTGGTAGGAATAATCTGGCTTTATTATTAATGCTTTGAAGTCATATTGTGTTTGCTAAGAATTTGACTGCTTGCTTTTTTATGTATGCGTGTTAGGGTGTATTAGAAATTGCAGAACAGTTGTTGTTGTGATTGTTATGGAATCTGAATATTGTTGGTCAATTTGAATTTCATCAATGGCTATTTTCAATTCCATGTTTCCATTGCGAGCATCCTTGAGGTTTCTATTCTGCGTTTTATCTACATTGTCATACTTGTAAGTTAGCGAACCAATTAAGTTAGTGAACCAAATATAGAATCCTTGTAGGTTCCTTACTGATGGTTTCATTACTTTGTTAACTTGCAATTGGAGCCTGTTGTGATTGACAATGTTCTTTTGCTTTTCATGTTGTGTTGAATGTTGATTTAGTGTGGCTATCATGAATTCTTTGTGAACTAATCATACTTCATCTATGAATACGGCTTTCGTGAAGTGTTTCTATCCCTTTAAGTTGCTCAACTGATTGAAATTCGGTATGTTACCTCATTATTTGCAGGAATTTGTGAACCCTGCAGCTTTAAATACAGATAAAAAATCATCTGGCTGGAGAATGGCAGAAACAATATCTAACTTCTGGGGTCCTGTCACATCAACTACAGAGTGTTGTGAAAATAATTATGCATATTCATCTTATATTGCAGAATTTTATAACACAATATCTAACATTCCAACTATTCTTTTGGCTCTCATTGGTCTTATAAATGCTTTTAGACAACGGTTTGAGAAAAGATTTAGCGTTCTTCATGTATCAAATATGACGCTTGCCATTGGTAGCATGTTGTACCATGCTACACTACAACATGTGTAAGTATCTATCTCTATCTCTTTTTGCAGTTATCTATATAAATTTATGATGGATGGTTTTCATATTGTTTGAGTTAGTTAGCATTTTGAAAAATCAGTTTGGTGTTTTATACATGTGTTAAATAATTTAAGAAATTAGCTTTAAGTTGTTTGTAATTAATACATCATACATTAGCCTCATCATGTCACTGGAAATATTGAATGGTTTGTATTAACATAGTCATACCTCAAGAAACTTTGAGACAAATGTTGGTTCAGTTGTTTTCCATATTTGTCAACACTTTATGACCATTATTCTATCTAATGCAACTAAGTTATTCCATATTTATGATACATGCAAGCAACATATGCATTTAAGTTAGGGGCTTATTTCTATATCATTGGATCCCTTTTTTTCCCTTTTATATCTGTTTTACATGTTAGATGACATTTGTTTACCTTATTTTGCCACTTCGAGACTTGGTTTACTTTTCAACTGGGTTAGACACATAAGAGTGATCGATAATATAATATAGTATAATATAGAATAACTGTATGATTATGCTCGAGTGTGGATGCTTAAATCATTTTAGTACTGAGAGCTAGTTATCATTGTTGAGATTTGGAATTTCTTTGTTTTCATAATGTTATATTCTGGACAGTAGCATACGTAGTTGGTTTCTTTTTCTAGTTTTGATGAAAAAAGGTTTTAAGTTTATAACAAGTTCCAAGTGAGGTTGTCTTGGTTGGGTTGAGACTGGGAAGGAGCTGTACATGATTGGGGGATTTATGGAGCCCACAATTAGTTATGCTCTAGAGTACATTTATTCAAGCCTTTGATGGCTACTAAACGTAGTTTCACGGAAAACGAGACACTTTGTGCAAGTAAAAGGTAAAATACACACATACTGAGACGGTTAATTGAGTGTATTGGTGATATATGTATGGTTGTTTAATAGACAGGAAATCTTTGCATTCCTAATTCACTGATGATATAGGGCCCAAAGAATGGTATTTGTGCATAACAAATGCCTGACTGCTCCCATAGAATTAGAACTGATCTTCTTTAGTAACCTTTTTGTTCTGTTGAAGTTCGTAGGTGTATGTCCTCTGTCTGAATGAATTGTTTGATTAATAAGTTTGTCAATTAATATCTGTTTGTTTTGGGTGACTATTTATTCTTTAAATGTTACATTTCGATTTAGGCAACAGCAGAGCGATGAAACTCCTATGGTATGGGAGATGCTGCTGTACGTGTACATCCTCTACTCTCCCCATTGGCATTACCGCAGTACAATGCCCATCTTCCTATTTTTATATGGTGCTGTTTTTGCCATTGTTCATTCAGTGGTCCGGTTTGATATTGGCTTTAAAGTCCATTATGTTGTTCTCTGTCTCCTCTGCATTCCAAGAATGTACAAGTACTACATTTATACTGAAGATGTGTCTGCAAAACGGCTCGCGAAGCTATATATAGTCACTCTTCTATTAGGAAGTTTGTTTTGGTTAGGTGATCGTCTTTTCTGCAAAGAGATATCTAGTTGGCCAATTAATCCACAGGGACATGCTTTTTGGCATGTCTTCATGGGTTTCAATTGCTACTTTGCAAACACATTCTTGATGTTCTGCCGCGCTCAACAGCGTGGATGGTCTCCAAAAGTTGTTCGTTTGATGGGTATCTTGCCCTATGTGAAGATTCAGAAGCCAAAAAGCAAGTAAGAGAAAAGAATAGGAGATGGAAGTTTTTCTCATGATAGATTTTGCTAAAGGAATTTATTAGTGAACAATGTTGGGACTTGGTCCTTGGTTGTTTTGTTTAGATTGGTTTAAGTGATGATTGATTATTTATAAATTTTGTTGTAGCCGTAGAACATGTACAATATTTATGCTGTTATATGGATGCTTTCTTGAGGCTGGACATTTCTTCACTCTAAAATGGTTATCAAAACCAAAAGTTTTGCAGTAATGATTGTCCACTTGTCCTTCAATCTTCTGTTGAATCACCACACATTTTACTTGTAACATTGTGTAATCCTTTGTAGGTGAGTTTAGAGTATGTTTTTAACTTTTGTGTAGTTTCACCGGGGAATTTTACTCCAGAGTGGGCAATTTTGAATTTTATGACATTTTTTTATTATGAATCCTCTCCATTTCTCAAAGAAAATGGAGAAACCCGTTTGTCAAAGAAAATGGAGAAATCCATTTCTCAATCTTGTAGCTCATATTGCATGTTTAGCTTTTTTTTTTTTATTTTATTATTGCATATTAAAAAAATTGTGGTTACGATCTTTTTCATTTTCAAATGGAAATGAAGGATCCACACGTTATTCTTTTGCACCCGTACCTTTTCACTAGAGTCAGTTATGATGTTCTTGAAAGTTGGTTCGGATTTGTGTTTTTTTTTTAAAGCTAAATATGATTACATGGGTTTGAATTCAGGAACAACTTAAAACTTTACTTCCTAATCATCAAATCAACATGTTAACTTTTCAGTAATGATGCCTGTGCGTTACGTATGGGCTATGACTATTGATAATAAAGAGTAAGGTGACTTATAACATTCGTTACTAGTGTTTTGGTGTAATAAAATATTAATTCATTGTGATTCGTTATTGCCATGAATAAAATGGATGGCTAGTTTTACAAATTTGTGGATTTTGGATGTGCCCTAAAGTCAATTTATTAAATATTTTCTATTCACAATGATAACAAATATAAGTCATTGTTTCTGAGAAGGTATGATTCATTTATTTTCGTCCCTTTCATCAACCTCTCGTCATGGTAAATTGTCGCATTTGGTCACTATAGACAATATCATTTTGGGTTATGTGGACGGTTTGCTTGTTGTGGTCAATTTTATTTTAAAAAACATCACATTCTTCAAATGTATAATATACTATCTCTAAAATAACGATTGCAATTTAAAAAAATAAAAAAATATTTATATTGAGTTAGAAACTCAAAGTAAATAACACAATTTTTGAAAAGTTTCAAATAATTTTTATTTCGAAAAACACTATTCTTTAAGTACACGATCTCTCTAGAAAAAAATTTGTGTCAATTATAAAATTTAAAAAATTATGTAAATTGAACTAGAAACTTCAAATTGAATAATACATTGTTTTCAGAAGCCTTCGAATAATTTAGATAATTTATAAAATTTGTTTTCATTTTCATTTCGAAAAAAAATCCTATTTTTAACTGTATAGCATACGATCTCTAAAAAAAACTTTGAAATTTTAAAAATATAAAAAATTATGTAAATTGAGGTTGAAATTTCACAATGAATAATCCATTATTTTCATAAAGCTTCCAACGATTTAGGTAATTTAAAAAGAACCTATTCGATTTTATTTTGAAAATACCATATTCTTCAAGTGCATAGTAAAAAGTCTCTAAAAAACAATTGTAATTTTAAAAATATTAAATATTATGTAATTGAGTTAAAAAAATTAAAGTGAATATTACATTTTTTTAAGAAAGCTTTAAATAATTTGGGTAATTTAAAAACACCATATTCATTTTTATTTCGAAAAAAATCATATTCTTCAAGTGTATAATACACGATCTCCAAATAAAACTGTTGTAATTAAAAAAATATAAAAATTATGTAAATCAAGTAACAGACTTCAAAGTGAATAATACATTATTCTGAGAAAGCTTCAAATAATTTAGGAAATTTAAAAACACTCTATCCATTTTTATTTCGAAATACACTTATTCTTCAAGTGTCCTCTAAAATTGTTGTAATTTTAAAAATATATAACATTTTATAAATTGAGCTTAAAAATTCAAAGTTAATAAGACATTATTTTCAAAATACTTATAATAATTTAGATATATTAAAAATTATGTTTTACTCTTTATTTGAAAAACACACTATTCTTCAACTGATAATACACATTTAAAATTATTTTCAACAATATTAAAAATATAAAAATTATTGTTACAATATTAAAAATATAAAAAAGTAAATTGAGTTAAAAACTTCAATGTGAATAATATATTATTTTCTGAGAGATAAAATTAATTTAGGTAATTTAAAAATACCAACTTAGTTTTTATTTTTAAAAAAAAAACACTATTCTTCCTGTGTATAAAACACAAGCTCTAAAACAATTATTACAATTTTTAAAAATATAAAAAAATTATGTAAATTAAGATAAAAACATTGATTTCAAAAACCTTCAAATAACTAGCTAATTTAAAAATTGTGTTTTCATTTTTATTTCAAAAAACACGATATTTTTCAAGTGTATATTACACGATTTTTCATAAAATATATTGCTATTTTAAAAAATATGTAAATTAAGTTAGAAACTTCAAAGTAAATAATATATTTTTTTAAAAAGCTTCAGATAATTTAAGTAATTTAAGAACTCCATGTTCATTTTTTTTAAAAAAAAAAAACATCATATTCTTCAAAGGTATACACGATCTATAAAAAAATTGTTGCAATTTTAAAATTATAAAAAAATTATGTAAATTGAGCTGAAAAATTAAAAGTAAAACATACAATGTTTTCAAAAAGCTCAAAATAATTTAGGTAATTTAAAAATCATGTTTTCATTTTTATTTAGAAAAACATCATATTCTTCAAGTGCATAGTAAAAAATCTCTACAAAAACTTTTGCAATTTGAAAAAATATAAAACTAATGTAAATTGAATTAGAAACATAAAGTGAATAATATTTTTTTTAGAAAGCTTCAAATAAGTTAAGAAATTAAAAAACACCCTATCCTTTCTTATTTGGAAAAAACCTTATTCTTCAAGTATATAGTACACGATTTTTAAAAAAATTCATAGTGAATACTACATTATTTTCATAAAGCTTCAAATAATTTAGGTAATTGAAAAAGACCCTATTTGTTTTTATTTCGAAATAATCTTATTCTTCAAGTGTATAATATACGATCTCTAAAAAAATGTTGCATATTTTAAAAATGATGTAAATTGAGGTAGAAGCATCAAAGTGAATGATACATTGTTTTCATAAAGCTTCAAATAATTTAGGTAATTTAAAAACATCCAATTTATTTTTATTTTGAAAAACACCATATTTTTCAAGTGTATAAAACTATTGTCTTTTAAAATTATAAAAAATTATTTAAATTGACCAAACATATTTAAAGTGAAGAATACATTTGTTTCTTAAACCTTTGAATAATTTAGATAATTTAAAAAATGCATTTTTATTTTTATTTCAAAAACACTTTATTATTCAAGTGTATAGTACATAGTCTATAAATAACTGTTGCAAATTAATAATATAAAAAGGATGTAAATTTAGCTAAAAGTTTCAAAGTTAATAATACACTATTTTTAAAAACTTTTAAATAATTAACGAAATTTTAAAAATGTATTTTCATTTTTATTTTAAAAAAATACCATATTCATCAAATATATAGTACATGATCTCTATTTTTTTTTTGAAATTTTATATAAAAATCATGTGAATTGAGCTTAAGACTTCAAAGTGAATAATATATTGTTTTAAAAAAAATTCAAATAATTTAGTTAATTTAGAGTTTTAATTTTTATTTCAAAAAGTACCTTATTCTTTAACTAAATATAGTATACGATCTCTAAAGAAACTGTTGAAATTTTTTTAAAAAAATACAAAATTAAGTAAACTGATCTTGAAACTCAAGGTGAATATGACATTGTTTTCACAAAAATTAAAATAATTTAGTTAAATTAAAAAAAGCGTTTTCATTTTTATTTCGAAAAAACACAATATTCTTCAAGTCATAGTATATGATCTCTAAAAATATAGTTGCATTGTTAAAAATATAAAAAATCATATAAATTGTGTTAGAAACTTCATAGTGAATAATAAATTATTTTTATAGTACTTCAAATAATTTAGGTAATTTAAAAACACCCTATTCTTCAAGTGTATAGTACATGATCCATTTTCCATTTAAAAAATATAAAAAAATATGTAAATTCTTCAAGTGTATAATACATAATCTCTATAAACCCAGTTGCAATATAAAAAATATAAATAATTATGTTAATTGAGGTAGAAACTTTTAAGTGAATAATATATTCTTTTTAGAAAACATCTAATAATTTAGGTAATTTAAAAACACATCATATATTTTCATTTCCACAAACTCCATATTCTTCAAGTCTATAGTCGTGATCTCGAAAAAAAATGTTGCAATTTTAAAAATATGAAAATTTATTTAAATTTTGATAAAGACTTCAAAGTGAATAATACATTATTTTCAAAAATCTTCAAAATATTTATATAATTGAAAATTTGTATTTTCATTTTTATTTTTATTTCGAAAAACACTCAATTCTTTCGTTGTATAGTGTATAATCTCAAAAAAAACTGTTGAAATTTTAAAAATATGAAAAATTGTGTTAATTGAGCTTGAAATTGAAAGTGAATAGTACATTGTTTTCATAAAGCTTCAAATAAGTTAAGTATTTTAAAAACACCCAATTCATTTTAATTTAGAAAACACCCTATTCTCAAAGTATATAGTAGAGGTCTCTAAAAAATTATTTCATTTTTTAAAAAATATTTAAATTAGCTAGAAATTTCAAATTCTAATAATTTAGGTATATTAAAAATTATATATATATTTTTTGAAAAATACTGTATTCTTCAAGTTATAGTACACAGACTCTATAAAAACAGTTGTCTTTTTAAAGATAAAAAACATTTTTGTAAATTGAGTTAGAAACTTGAAAGTGAATAATACTTTTTTTTAGAAAGCTTCAAACAAATTAGGTAATTTAAAATTTCCTATTCATTTTTATTTTGAAAAACACCATATTCATCAACTGTATTATAATATACGATCTTGAAAATAAACCTTTACAGATTTAAAAATATAAAAAGTTATGTAAATTGAGTTAGAAACTTCAAAGTAAATAATACATTGTTATCAAAAAGCTTCAAATACTCCAGTTATTTAAAAATACCATATTTATTTTTATTTTGAAAAATACCGTATTCTTTAACTGTATAATATACGATATCTAGAAAAGTAGTTGCAACTTTAAAAATATAAAGGATTTTTAAAATTTAGCTAGAAACTTCAAAGTGAATAAGACATTGTTTTCAAAATGATTCTAATAATTTAGGTATATTAAAAATCTCATTTTCATTTTTATTCAAAAAAACACCATATTCTTCAAGTGTATATAGTACACGATCTATAAAAAACAGTTGGAAATTTAAAAATATAATATATAATTTGTTGTAGAAACTTCAGAGTGAATAATACATTGTTTTCAGAAAGTTACAAATTATTTAGGTAATTTAGAAACACCCTATTCAATTTCATTTCGAAAAACATATGCATATAGTACACAACCTCTAAAAAACTATTACAATTTCGAATGCTTTAAACTATATATAGATAACTAAAAATCGAGTGTTGATGTTTATTTCGGAAATAATCCTATTTATCAAGTATATAGTACACGATCTCTAATAAAATTGTATCAATTTTAAAAATATAAAAATTACATAAATTGAATAAGATATTGTCTATAGAAAGTTTCAAATAATTTAGTTAAGTTAAAAATACCCTATTCATTTTTATGTTGAAAAACACCCTATTAATCAACAATATAATACATGATCTATAAAAAAACTGTTGTAATTTTAAAAATATAAAAGGTTATGTAAATTTAGTTAAAAACTTCAAAGTGAATAATAAATTATTTTAATAATGCTTTAAATAATTTAAGTAATTTAAAAATTGCATTTTCGTTTTTTATTTCGAAAAATACCTTATTCTCTAAGTGTATAGTACATGATCTCTAAATTTGTTTTCGCAATTTAAAAAATATAAAAAAATTAAATTGAGCTTGAAATTTCAAAATGAATAAGACATAGTCTTCAAAAAGCTTCTAATAATTTAGGTATATTAAAAATCACGATTTCATTTTTATTCGAAAAACACCATATATATTCTTCAATAGATGGTACGCGGATTCAAAAAAGCTATTACAATTTTAAAAATTTTAAAAATTATGTAAAATGTGTTAGAAATTTAAAAGTGAATAATACATTATTTATAGAAAGCTTTTATTAATTTAGGATATTTAAAAATTTATTTTTAAATCGAAAAATACTCTATTCTTTAAGTGTGTATATAGTACATGATCTCTAACAAAACAATTCTAATTTAAAAAAAAATGTAAATTGAGATAAAAGTTTCAAAGAGAATTATACATTATTTTGAAAAAACTTCAAATAATTTAGGTAGTTTAAAATTTAAGCTTTCATTTTTATTTCGAAAAACATAATATTCTTTAAGTGTATATAGTACATGATCTCTCGAAAAAAAATGTTGAAATTTTAAAAAGTATAAAAATTATTTAAATTGAGCTAGAAACTTCAAAGTGAATAAGACAACATTTTCAAAAAACTTTAAATAATTTATGTAAATTAAATATTGTGTTTATATTTTTATTTCGTAAAACACCATATTCTTCAAGTATATACATGATATCTTTAAAAATTGTTGCAGTTTTAAAAATATAAAAAAATATATAAATTGAGTTAGAAAATTTAAATTTAATAATGCATTATTTTCATAAAGCTGCAAATAATTTAGGTAATTTAAAACTACCATATTCATTATTATTTCGAAAAGCACCCTCTTCTTCAAGTGTACAAGAACCTGTTTAAATTTTAAAAATATAAAAATTAAGTAATTTGAGTTTGAAACTTCAAAATGAAGAACACATTTGTTTTAAAAAGCTTTAAATAATTTAGATACTTTAAAAATCATATTTTCAATTTTATTCCGATAATACCATATTCTGAAATTTAAAGTACGCGATCTCTATAAAAATTGTTGCAATTTTTTAAAAAAAATTATAAACATTGAGCTTGAAATAACAATTAAATAATACATTATTTTTAAAAATCTTCAAATAATTTAGGTAATTTAAAAACACCCCATTGATTTAAATTTCAAAAAACACCATAATCTTCAAAATGAATAAAACATTGTTTTCAAAATGCTTGTAATAATTTAGGTATATTAAAACTAGTGTTTTAATTTTTATTCAAAAGACCATATTTTTCAAGTGATAGTACATGTTTTCTAAAAAAATAATTGCAATATTAAAAATAGAAAAGATTTTGTAAATTGAGCTAAAAACTTAAAACTGAATAAGACATTATTTTCAAAAAGTTTCAAATAATTTAGATAATTTAAAAATTGTATTATCATTTTTATTTCATAAAACATCATATTCTTCAAGTGTATATAAGCTCTTTAAAAAAATATTGCAATTTTATAAATATAAAAAATTATGTAAATATAGTTAGAAACTTCAAAGTGAATAATAGATTAATATTTTTTTCAAAATCTTCAAATAATTTAGATAATTTAAAAAACTCATTTTTATTTTTGTTTAGAAAAACAAACTACTGTTATCCAAGTGTATAATATATGATTTGTAAAAACTGTTCCAATTTTAAAAATGGAAAAATTAATTAAATTGAATTAGAAGTTTCAAAGTCAACAAGAAACTGTTATAAAAAAAACTTCATAAAATTTAGGTAATTTAAAAAAAAAAATTCATTTTTATTTCAAAAATTGTCATATTATTCAAGTGTATATACACGATCTCTTAAAAAATTGTTGTAACTTTAAAAACATAAATATTATGTAAACTGAGATAGAAATTTCAAAGTGAATAATACATTATTTAAAAAAAACCTTCAAATAATTTAAGTAATTTAGAAAATGCATTTTCATTTTAGTTTGAAAAACATCATATTCTTGAAGTGTATAGTACACGATTTCTTAAAAAATTTATTTCAATTTTAAAAATATAAATTATTTAAATTTAGCAAGAAACTTCAAAGTGAATAATACATCTTAATAATATAAAGGGGGATGTTTCTTGGAGGAAAACTGAGGTTTTTTTTTTAATCTATCATAATACATAGGTTATACAAATTATATATTAAGATAAAATGTGTATTTCTATTTATTTAAATTGAGCTTAAAAATTTAAAGTGAATAAGACATTTTTTTTTCAAAAAGCTTGAAATTAGTTAGGTAATTTCAAAAGTTTGTTTTCATTTTTGTGTCATAAAACACCATATTTTACAAATGTATAATACACGATATCTAAAAAAACTGTTGCAATTTTAAAATTCTAAAATATTATTTAAATTGAGTTAGAAATTTCAAAGAGTATAATACACTGTTTAAAATATTATTTAAAAATCTAAAATGTATAATACATTGTTTTCAAAAAGCTTCAAATAATTTAGGGAATTTAAAAATACCCTATTAATTTTTATTTCGAAAAACACTCAATTTTTCATGAGTAAAGTACATGATTCTGTCTCAATTTTTAAAAGATAAAAAATTATCTAAATTTAGTGAGAAACTTTAATGTGAATAATAAACTATTTTATAAAAAATTCAAATTTTTTAGGTTATTTAAAAACACCTAATTCATTTTTATTTCGAAAAACACTCTCTTCTTCAAGTGTGTAGTACACTATCTCTAAAAAAACTACGCAATTTTAAAAATATAAAAAAGTTATGTAAATTAAGTTAGAAACTTTCAAGTGAATAATACATTGTTTTACAAAATTTTCAAGTAATTTAGGTAATTTAAAAGTGCCTATTAATTTTTACAGTACTTTGAAAAACATCATATGCTTCAAGTGTATAGTACACGGTTTCTAAAAAAATTGTTACAATTTTAAAAATATTAAACTGAGCTAGAAACTTCAAAGTAAATATTAAATTATTTTAAAAATCTTACAATAATTTAAGTAATTTAAAAAATACATTTTTATTTTTATTTCGAAAACACTCTGTTATTGAAGTGTGTATAGTATATGATCTATAAACAAATGTTGCAACTTTAAAATTATATAAAATTAAGTAAATTAAGTTAGAGGTTCAAATTCAATAATTCATTGTTTTGAAAAATATTCAAATAATTTAAGTAATTTAAAAATTTTGTTTTCTTTTTTTATTTCAAAAAATGTCATATTCTTCAAATTTTAATACACGATCTCTTAAAAAATTGTTACAATTTTAAAAACATAAAAATTATATAAATTGAGTAGAAATTTTAAATTGAAAAATCTATTATTTTAAAAAACTTCAAATAATTTAGGTAAGTTAGAAAATGTATTTTCGTTTTTATTTTGAAAAATGTCATATTCTTCAAATGTATAATACACGACCTCTTAAAAAATTATTACAATTTTAAAAATGCAAAAATTATTTAAATTGAGCTAAAAACTTAAAAGTGAATAATACATCATTTAAAAAAAAGCTTCAAATAATTTAGGTAATTTAAAAATCATGTTTTTATTTTTATTTCAGAAAACAACATATTCTTTAATTGTTGCAATTTTTAAAATATATAAAATTTATAAATGGAGATGAAAATTTTAAATTTAATAAGACATTGCTTTCGATATGCATCAACTAATTTAGATAATTCAAAATTCGCGTTTTTTATTTTTATTCAGAAAAGTATCATATTCATCAATTGTATACACAATCTATTAAGTTTTTTTTTTTTTTTTTTTGCAATTTTAAACACATGAAAAATTATATAAATTGACTTGGAAACTTCAAAAGGAATAAGGAATTGTTTTCAAAAGCATAAAATAATTTAGGTAATTTAAAATCATATTTTTTGTTTCAAAAAACACTATATTATTCAAGTGTATAATACACAATTTTTACAAAAATTGTTGCAATTTTTAAAATATAAAAAATTATGTAAATTGAGTTAGAAAATATATAGTGAATAATGTATTGTTTTCAAAAAGTTTAAAATAATTTTGGTAATTTAAAAATCACATTTTCATTTTTTTTTCGAAAAACATCATATCCTTCAAGTGAACTCTATAAAATTGTTGCAATTTTTAAAATGTAAAAAATTTTGTAACTTGAATTAGAAACTTCAAAGTGAATAAGACATTATTTTTAAAAAGCATATAATAATTTAGGTATATTAAAAAGCACATTTTTATTAAAAAAAATACCCTATACACGATTTCTAAAAAACAAATTATTGTAATTTTAAAAATATTAAAAAGTTTGTAAATTGAGTTAGAAATTTCAAAGTAAATAATACATTATTTTCATAAAGTTTCAAATAATTTAGGTAATAATACATTTTTTAAAGTGTATAGTACACAATCTCTAAAAAACTGTTGCAATTTTTAAAATATAAAAATTTGTGTAAATTGAGTTAGAAACTTCAAAGGGAATCATATATTATTTTCAGGAAGCTTCGAATAATTTAGATAACTTAAAAGCATCCGATTTATTTTTATTTTTGAAAACACCCTATTCTTCAAATGTAATGTACACGTTCTCTAAAAAACTGTTGTAATTTCAAAACTGTAAAAATACTATATAAACTGAGCTAGAAACTTTAAAGTGAATAAACATTATTTTCAAAAAGCTTCAAATAATTTAGGTAATTTAAAAAATATGTTTTCATTTATATTTCGAAAAACACCATATTCTAAAGTACACGATCGCTAAAAGAAACTATTGCAATTTTAAAAATATAAAAATTATGTAAATTGTGTTAGAAACTTCAAAGTGAATAATATATTATTTTTAGAAAGCTTAAAATAATTTAAGTAATTTAGAAACACACTATTCATTTTTACGTGGAAAACACCTTGTTATTTAAGTGTGTAGTATACGATTTCTTATAAAGTGTTTGCAATTTTAAAATTATAAAAAATAATATAAATTGAGCTATAACTTTCAAAGTGAATAATACATTGTTTTAAGAGAAACTTCAAATTATTAAATTAATTTAAAATACACATTTTCATTTTTGTTTCGAAAAACATCGTATTCTTCAAGTGTAAAGTACAAGATCTCTTAAAAAGTTTTACTATTTTAAAAATATAAAATATTATGTAAATTGAGTTACAAACTTCAAATTAAATAATACATTATTTTCAAAATAAAAATCAAATAATTTAAGTAATTTAAAAGATGTGTTTTGATTTTTATTTCGAAAAATACCTTATTTTTTAAGTGTATAGTACACAATCTCTTAAAAATTTGTTGCAATTTTAAAAATATAAAAAATTATGTAAATTGAGCTTGAAACTTCAAACTAAATAATACATTATTTAAAAAAAAAATCAAATAATTTAAGTAATTTAAAAAATATGGATTTACTTTTAAATCAAAACATCATATTCTTTAAGTGTAGATTGAAGAATACGTTGATTGAAAAAATGCTCTAAAATAATTGCTGCAATTGAAAACTTATAAAAATTATGTAAATTGACCAAGAAACATCAAGTGTATATATAATACATTATTTAAAAAAACAGTTTAAATAGTTTAAATAATTTTAAAATGATGCTTTCATTTTTAAATTAAAACATCGTATTTTTCAAGTGTATAATATATGATTTTTCTTATAGATTGAAGAATACGTTATTTAAAAAAACCTTTTTAAACATTATTTCAATTTTAAAAATATAAAAATTATCTAAGTTGACCTAGAAACTTCAAGTTTATAATACTACATTATTTTTCAAAAAATTTGAAATATTTTAGAAAGATTCTTAGATTTTCAAATCAAAACATCGTATTCTTCAAATGTATAGTACATAAATTTTCTTTTAGAATGAAGAATATATTGTTTAGATAACATGAAAAGATAAAGACATAATGACAATGAAGTAGTTAACTTAGTGAAAAATTATTAAAATATAAATTTACTTTATAAATAGTAGATTTTCTCATTTTTCACTCATTTCCTTTTGTTATAATATATGATATGATGTAAGAGTGTATATGCAGTTCACATTTCTTTAGAACTGAGCTAGACCAAATAAAAAATGAGTAATCCTACCTCTCTCATTATATATTAGAATCTTTTCAAAAAATGTTCTGGACCTTTTATATAGGGCCTTTTAAACTATTATTTAAAGCTAAATCCCATAGTAACCACACCTTAAGTTAAGGTTCTTTCTACCATACATTTCGTCTTAAGTGACGTATGGTACATCACATAAAAAATATGTATAAAACTCAATAGACAACGTTTAATATCATAATAAATTATGCATTTTGTATGTATACATATTTCTTGTTTTTATTTAACAGACTATAATCAATTATATAATTTCATAATTTGAGTATGGTACATCACTTTAAAAATAATAAATGTTAAAATTCACCTATAATAAGTTTAAAAAACTTAAAAAATAACAAATATAGATAAATAAAAAGTGTACGGAATATTTAATTTAAAATCGCCTATAGTTCATATTTTCTATTAGTGTATAGTACACCACCTTTTAAAGTAGTGTATCCTTAAATTCACCTAAAGTCAAAAGCACCCTTGATTAAACAAACAAAACAAACAATAATCTCCTGAGAATTCCACAAATTTCAACCTGATTTGTAACTCCTACTAAAATTACTCACTTTCTATCGACAGAAATCTAGACACACTTTTACTTTCTGTTAACCATAAATGAAACACACTTAATGTGTTTAATCGCAAATTAATGTTTTATTCCAAGTTTCCAACGGATATTCCTACTGACAGCCTTTATAACTGGAGAAATACAGCTTCCTCTGTAGCATGCTTTTAAAAAAAACTGTACTGTTTACCTAGGACCAAACCATCCTGAATTATATAATTAATCCAATTGCAGCAAAGGGTCATAGATGGGCCAAATGCAGAAAAAAAAAATCTGTACTTGAGAAGGAAGACGAGGTATACCAAAATCATAATAATTGTCATCAAACTAGAGAGTACCACAAGGAAAAGCAATTTGTACCCCACCATGTAACTTGTGTAAGCGTAATAATCTACGTTACCCTTCACAATGTTTGCAACATGTGATGGTAAAACAGGATTTATGGCATAGAATAAATCGATATTCAAATCAAAATTATGTAATCGAAAAATGTAAATACTCCCTTAGATGAATTGAATGCAACATATAGTAGTAGAACAAGATTTAATATTTATTGCAATAGAATAGACCATCCAACACGAATCAAATTACAGTCGACGTACTTGAAAATGTTAACACCCCCCTAAAGGAATTTAATGAAGTACAGAGGTTCATTTTATGCTATAGGCTATGTGAAATATTTGAGATCGTGAGCGACGGCTGTTCAAGCAAAGCCATCAATCAAATATTCAAGAATCAGAGCGAGAGAAACTGAGAATGTAATATTAACGGTCAAGATACACTATACACATCTTGACAGCTTCCAGAACCTTTGATTCGTTTCACTCAAAGACAAAACACACATGTACAAAGCATCTTTTTCCTTCCCTTAGTAAGAGAAGGTATAAAAAAGAAGGCGAGAGGACAAATACACCTTGCCATGGACCTAAGACTGCCCTTGAATCCCCTGTTGCAACATCTCTCCAAGCCTCCTATACAGAGCTGCTTGTTCTTCGAATGATAAATTCATCAATATCTGAAGTGACCAGCCGTAGAATCATAAGTAAAATATTTTTGAAAATAATTAATAGAAACGCAAGTGACATACATAATAAAATACTATACAAGTAATACCTGGTCCAAAATCATTTCCACGGAGAGACTTTGTGGCACAACGAATGACTGATGATATATATACGCAAACACAGCCATAACCATCTGCACAAGGACAAATTGGTAAAACATTTATACACCAAAGCAGGGTTTTAACTTCCAGTTCTAGCATTGACTAATGAATCAAATCAAACAGGACTATGATACAAATAGTGTAGCTGCAGCAGCATGTAAAGGTAAAGGAGCGAGGAAGTTAGAACTTAGAAGTTGTGAGAGGGAGGGGAAAATTTTGCTCTGTATATACTAGTGGCACCAAAAATACAAGTGGATAAACGTATATTTACACAAAATACTTCTAAACATTTTCAGAATGATATTAAATCATACTTTGTTCTAGACAGCGTGCAACTGACATCCATATTCACTATACTAGACCATCAAGGCTTCTAAATCGTACCTTTTGTATATGTCGACTACACACTTCAATTAACCAAATATAAAATTTCAGTTCTATCAGTATATCAAAGGAACAAAGTTCAGACTGTTATCTCAATTTCTCCTAAAGATTCCCTCAATCGACTTCCCCCCCCCCCCCCCCCCACACCCACCCACAAAAAAAAAACCCTTTTTTTTGTTGGGGGTAGACCGTAGGGCTTGAGAGACAAAACCAGAAAACCATGGTTTTAAATCTAGTACGTACTGTGTACTATGATAATTAAAAGTTTCCTATGAGTAGTCAAATATTATGGTTTTAGAATAGGTTTGTTGATTGAAACATCAAAATAGTTTACCTGGCAGTCCATTCTGTCAGTAATCCCACCGTGTCCAGGAATACTATCACCAAAATCCTGCAAAAATGGGGAGCACATATCGAGTCCGCTTATACCTATCCTTTGACTTAAATAGATGATTTTTGCTCATTTCTGGATTACATAAACAAACTTATCAAGAGCCATACCTTTATTTTAAAAGCCCTTTTGAAACCACTCGCAAAGAAGCCTCCAAAAGGTGCAATAATTGAGGCAAACAAGCCAAGACATAAAGCATGCCATTGTACTGGTAGGATCGATATCTCTTTCCAAGGAAACTGCATAGGACAACATATAGTGTCACAAGTTATGATGTTCAAATATTCCAGAAATCACAATATGGTTTATAAGCTGAACTCAGAATGTGGAATAGAAAAATCTAAAGGTTTAGTGGTTGGTAAAATTTTTGGAATCCTATGTTGAATATAATGAGATGCTTCTTTAATGGCAATATTATCCAACAAGAATCAAAGTTATAATGAACGTTCAAATTTGACTTTCTTTTCATTCAAGATAAAATTGACCGAGATTGACTTGGCAGATTTGAGTTTGAGTCATTGACAGCCATGCAAGTCACTGACCAAACTGTTTTCAAGCGGATCTGTGTCCTATTATAGCCTGATTTAGTTACAGGATGTAAGGGCAGTTATTATTATTGGTTAAAGGATTAAAAGTTCAGACGAATGTAAGCTCTTACCCAGTGAGGAATCCATCCAGATAAGGAGTACGATTCTGGCTTAAACATTGGACCAGGATCACAGTGAAGCCAACCAGTTGACAAATCCTGCATTTTATTTCCACGGAAATGTGAATGTAAGTCAGTTGTGAACATAAGTCAGTTGATTGATAAACCTCAATATATATGAAGTAGCTTATGGTGTGTTACAGACCTTCCTTGGACATGTCAGCCACTGAGAACGACCCATGATGTTGGCAAGCTACAAAAAGAGTTTGTACAATGGTATTAACATACAGTTCACAATAACTTGATTGATGTATTAACATAAGCAAGAACTAAATTGCCAATTAATTTAATCAAGGTTTCTCAGAGTTTATTTAGGCTGTTGCAATCATTTAATAATGTCATGATAGCAGCAGTATTAAAAAAATTAATCATAAGTGATTCCGGTACAATGCTCCCCCCCCCCCCCCAAAATAGGACACCGAGATTGGGAGCTAGAATTAACAAAGAAAGAATCAAGAATGGGTATTATTGCCTCCAAACAGTAAAAGAACAGGGAAAGATCTCCCCCCAGAATACAGGCTCCTAATCCAGAGTTAAGTCTCCTAACTCACTTCTCCGGTTGCAAAATTCTCTTGGTACATCACTTTATTCCCCTCCTAATATACCATTCCTATTTCCTAATTCTGCACAATTGGGCTTTGGGCCCATTAGGCCTGGTTCCTATCATCCCCAAAAAGAAACAAAAAGAAAATCTAACTATTGCACCTTCATTATCAATTTGGGATAATGCTCACCATAAATGCAGAGATGATGGTTGTAACAGATGCCCCAATAAAACCCTCCCAGGTTTTCTTTGGAGACAACTTAATCAAAGGGGTCCTTCCAAAGAAGAAACCAAAGAAATAAGCAGCAATGTCATTAATGACAATAAGTGTTGCTGGAAGAAGAAACCTGTACAGTAAATCCAAGTCAAAGAAAACATTAACATCAGTTCAATACTGTATTAAAGCTATATACATACATATGAAATCACTTTAAAACTTAGCAAGATCACGCCATTGTCTTCAATAAACAATACAAATATTATTGAGCAAAAGAACTAATATATTCCCTCAACAATCAACCCACACAAAGTAAATGGGAAAAATAGTTGAAGTGTGAATAAGAGTCATGATAATATCATAAGAAATACTATGCAAATAACAGAAGAAAAAAAAATATAATAAACAAAGCTGTCCAGATATTTTCACACAATACAGGAGCCTTTAGCAAGTTCAATTGGGTTCATTTTATGCTCCACTAGTTGTTCGAAAAAAAGTACTATTTTTCTTTTTGTAATAAACACGGAAGCTGTAGGAATTGAAATTGATTGCCAAGGCAAGAATCTTTGGTTATATGATCACTTACACAATTATCACTTGCACAATGGTTTGTCTTTAGTATGATTGCCAAGGCATGAATTTCCAGGACAAATTATACAAGCACTAACCATATGCAACAGCAACATGAGACTGGCATATGTTCCTTAAATTTATACAATGGTATATCCATTCAAATGCACAGATATCTAACCTCTTACATGCAATATAGTCAGATCAGTTCTTCAAACAAACTTGTGACAATATTAAAAATGTTCATATGACAAAAATGAGAAGTCTGCACATAAATACATAAACTCAAACCTCCCATATCATTTGTTTGACTGTTCACATCAGCAATTTTGTTTATTCATATGAATTCAAATAGAAGCTTGACAGCCTTTCAAGACTATTTGTTTGAATATTTTCATATTGAAAGAGCAACGCATTTTAAAACTTAGTTCCCTGATCTCTGAAAACTAGCAAGTAATCTGTTTTATGCCTTTATTGATTCTCCAATGGCCTCCTTGTGATGAGATTATGAGAAATATCATAATTTGCCACATCCCATGCATTACAAACCAGTAATGGCCCAATCCCTAATCTTTTAATCACCCTTCCTATCCTAAGACCTCAGTTCACTACTTCACTTCACTATTTGGGCAAGACCTTATATCCTGTTATTCATCCGACAGGACCACTGAATAACACAGGTTATGGTCAAGTCATTGGACAAAAATATGTAACTTATTCAACCTTTCTTTATGAAATTGTTATGCCATCATCGACCTGTCAAATGACATTTTTAAAAAAAAAACCTTGCCTAAAAAGTTTCCCATATGGATGAATATCATACAAAAGAGAAGCCTCAAAATAGTCAAGAATGATTTTCAGCATAATAGATAAATAATAATTACTTCCTTTAGCAGGTCAAATTACCAGAAAATCCCTTCAAAAATGCTTGCCACAGTGAAGGAGGACTGTGTAAAGACAACAATCAGAATCATATGTGTCCAAGCATACTGGCCAAATTGGTACTTGTACATCTTCTTCTTCAATGTGAGAATGAACCACATAAATCCTGAAACCAATCAATAGAAGAGAACATACCCAATGTATTAGTATCCTCATCAAAATTGTTAAAAACTAGCACAAAATTTGTAAAGTATCTCGTAAAGACATTGCATAACTCACCTGCAATGTACAGGGAGTAGCAGATAACCATATGATACTTAATAAGACTGCTCACTAGCCGATATAAAACCATATCTGAAGTTACTGTATTAACCAGGCGTTGGCTCAGAATGCGTCCATAAACAAATAACATTGCGGTGAAGAAAAAATGCCTGAAATTGTATACAACAATGAAAAGTGAAATATAAAGGTTATCAAATGATTTATAATTTTACAAGCTTATCTTGATAAAGCATATTGCAGTGATGTGAGGGTAATGAATTTGTGATACATACCAATTTAATAGCCTAAATCCTGGCAGCTGCCTATCTTCATGAGCTCTCCTAAGTAGATTGAAAAGTTCTCTTGCCATGAAGATTTGGATTACAACAATCATTGCTGTAATATAGAGGTGACCCATATAGATGATCAACGCAAAGCCCCCAATCATCCAAACGGATGAATATGCACGAACTAACATGGACTTGTATTTACTTTTGTCATTAACAAGTAACTGGGTACCATTTGCTTTGCTATCTTCTGGAATAACCTGAGACAAAAGACATCATAAAATAAATCACCTTCAAACAGTATGCAGAAACTTTGCAAGAAAGATAATGCAGGGATTCAGTTCCTATCTTATTGAACTTATTACATCAAATTCATCTATGAAGACATGACACAATAACACATCAAGTCATCAAGTAAGAACCGAATAGGCTAATAGGAAAATACTAATGAAAAAAAGACACAAACGTAGGATTCAAAAAAAATGATTTTAAGGGAGAATTTACCATGTTATCTTCAAATTTTAGGATCACTCACAGTATATTTTGAATAAATTATAATATGAATTGTGCTGATACAAAATATTATTTTAACAGATAAAAAACAAAAGATGATTTAAAGTGAGAAATTAAACTGAAAACAACTAACCTCATTTGAACGCTTCCGGTGCCTAATCCGACCACTAGTAGTTGGAGGAGCACCAGTACTAGTATCCTTCTGCATAGCTCTTCAATCAGAATTCACCGAATTGGAAGACAATTTAAAAAGCACATGTGTAGCCAGAAAGTCGACACCTGCAAAGTAAATGACACAAAATAACTCCTCTTCATATATAAAGCATGAACATCAACATACTTATCACATGATCAGATTTGTAAACCTTTCTAGCAAGAAGCCAGTCAAATTAGTTTCCATTACATAACAGAAATTCAGAGGATAAAGAGTCAACCCATATGGCATATATGAAGGTAAGTAAATCAACTTAAATGGTGAACTAAGTGAATTTCGCAAGTGAGTCATCTATACGTTTTGAATTCAATCCAATAAAGATCTGAATCCTTCACAATACCCATGGTCTCGTTCTACAACTGAAATCATCATAATCATATTTTCTACATTAAGATACCTACACGATCTTCTAACACAAGCAGAAATTTCAATTATTTTGTATTAACTTAGCCAATACTAACCCTGTCAATACTCCCTATCTTTGACCAATAAATTTATTAATTGTGAAGTACAAATATTAAGTTTCTTTTGGTTCAATTTTCTAATTATAATCAATCGTTTGTTTCATCAACCATGTATCAGATATCCTGCTTCTAGAATCACAAAACATAATCTAACATATAAAAAACACATAATGTCTGTACTTTTTATTTTAAATTAATCATCAACTACAGAAAACTCCAACCATTCTTTTGGTTTCACTCATCCAAGCTCAGTATGCGAAATTTGTCTGTCTTGCATTTTTGTTAAAAAATATAAAGAAAAAATATGAGAAAATCAAACACGAATATCTGTCTGTAAACTAAAACCACAAAATCCAAGTTGTGGAATTGGTGAACAGACATCTGTTGAATCTGTTAATACATGAGTCGTGCTAAACAGTAAATACAAAGGTACAAGCACAATTGAAGAGAGCAGAGGTAGTTGGCTATTCGTAAATCGTAATACCAAGGGGCACTCCCTCATGGATTACATGTAAAAGTATCCATCACATGCTAAAAGAATAAAAGCATAAATCAGTACCAAAACCCCATACCCCCAACTTCCTGAGTTTCGGGAATACCACATTTTCAACAACTATCAATCCCTAACCAGATAGTCTACTATCCACTTAGTAAAACTCACTCTCAGATAACTTATTAGCGATAAACAAACAGATATTCACGATATGCCAGCATTATTAATACTCCACACGCCTCAATTTTTCATAAGGTCAACATATCCCCATACCTATGCATCACTCCTCTGCCCTACACACGATAGTAAATTACACATAACCAAAACAAGTCAAGATTTTCAATAAAACACAAATGTGCACAAGTAAATCTCCTTTTTCTTCAAAAAGAATAATAATAACGAAGAAAGCAAAACATTTCAGTTACGAATCTCGAAGGCAAAAAGACATTCAGATTCAAAATCAGAAGCAGTTACTTCAAGAGAAATCTATAGCAGAGGCTTAAAACACTTGAAAGCAGAGAGAGTGCAAGAAAACAGACGATAAACAAATATCAGCAAGAAGGAGATGGTAAAACGAGTAAACCTGGTTCGGTTCTGCTGATGCTGAGCGAAGAATGAAACGGTGCGTGTGAGAGAGAGACTGCTGAATGAAGATTGAAGGAGAAGAAGAAGAAGAAGAAGAAGAAGAAAACGAAGAAGCGAATCGAAAAGGAAGTACAATATAGAGAGAGAAGAGAGCACGCCTAAACGGTAATGCTTTTCTCGTTACTAGAACTAGAAAGAAGAAAACGAGAAATTCTTCCTTGCCAAAACCACACACACTGGAGAAGAGAATCATTATTGTGAGGGGACTCTAATTTATTTTATGTTAATTTTATATTTATATTATTGTATATTATTGTATTATTGCATAATAGTGCTATTTACTTTCTTCTTCTTTTTTCTGGTTCAGTTTTGCTTGCCCCATAAAGAGAATCTATTCTATTCTATTCTATATTCTACAAGTAATAAAATGTGGGTCAAATTAGAAACTTGAGGTTGAGACTTGAGGGATGCTTGAAGGTTGATGCTTCTCTTTTTTCCCACTTCACAATGACCTTACCCTTATTATGTTCAATGCAATCAAAATTTGACTATGTGTCAAAGTTAAAACTAGAGTGCTTGATAAAAATTTCACCGGAGTTTAATTAGTCATATTGTAGGTGTTTTGGTGGAATTTAATTTTTCTCAAATATTTTTTTTAATAATAAATATTTGATTTTCTTGATAAAAAAGAGAAAGACACGTTATGTATGTGAAATTCAATTAAAATCGTGAAAGTCGTGACGTATACCGTGTTCTTTTCTTTCTCTTACTAAAAAGTTCTAATCACTAAAGAGAAACTCAAATAATTCACATGATATGATAAGTATCAAATGACAAAGCTCGTGTTTATATTGACGTTATAAAAAAAAGTTAGACTAACCATTATCTTTAGAATAACTGATAAGTAAGTAATTAATAATAAATATTTGATTTTCTTGATAGAAAAGAGAAAGACACGTTATATATGTGAAATTCAATTAAAGTCGTGACGTACACCGTGTTCTTTTTCTTTCTCTTACTAAAAAGTTTTAATCACTAAAGAGAAACTCTAACAATTCAGGTGATATGATAAGTATCAAATGACAAAGCACGTGTTTATATTGACGTTATAAAAAAAGTTGGACTAACCATTGTCCTTAGAATAGCTGATAAGTAATTAATAATAAATATTTGATTTTCTTGATAGAAAAGAGAAAGACACGTTATATATGTGAAATTCAATTAAAGTCGTGACGTACGCTGTGTTTTTTTCTTTCTCTTACTAAAAAGTTTTAATCACTAAAGAGAAACTCCAACAATTCACGTGATATGATAAGTATCAAATGACAAAGCACGTGTTTATATTGACGTTATAAAAAAAAAGTTGGACTAACCATTGTCCTTAGAATAACTGATAAGTAAGTAATTAATAATAAATATTTGATTTTCTTGATAGAAAAGAGAAAGACACGTTATATATGTGAAATTCAATTAAAGTCGTGACGTACGCTGTGTTTTTTTCTTTCTCTTACTAAAAAGTTTTAATCACTAAAGAGAAACTCCAACAATTCACGTGATATGATAAGTATCAAATGACAAAGCACGTGTTTATATTGACGTTATAAAAAAAAAGTTGGACTAACCATTGTCCTTAGAATAACTGATAAGTAAGTAATTAATAATAAATATTTGATTTTCTTGATAGAAAAGAGAAAGACACGTTATATATGTGAAATTCAATTAAAGTTTTGATGTACACCGTGTTCTTTTCTTTCTTTTACTAAAAAGTTCTAATCACTAACTCCAATAATTCACGTGATATGATAAGTATCAAATGACAAAGCACGTGTTTATATTGACGTTATAAAAAAAAAGTTGGACTAACCATTGTCCTTAGAATAACTGATAAGTAAGTAATTCATTAATATAAAAAAATTGTATTAAAAATTATATCTAATAAAGATACATTTGTAACATTGAATATTATACTTTCTATCAAAAATTATATTTATGAACTTATCAATTATCTTAAGGGCTATGCTTTGCAAAACCCATTAAAAAGTTGGAGGAAGAAATTAAACCTTGATTGTTAGATTATGTGTCAATTATTTTTTCACCCAGTGTGTTTGTTTTAAGGATTAAAAAATATTTTTAGGCATTTTATTTTTAATAATGTATATATATTCTTAGAAATGTGTATTTTCAAGGATCTTATAAGAATATGTTTGGTTTTAAATTACCATTATTGGGAATGTTTTTTGGATTTAGCATAAAAAATAAAAAATAAAATATAAAGTGGTGATTACAAGTTAAAATACTATATAACTACTTGGATTTGAATCCTCTCCGATTGTCGGATAGTCCAGTAGCTATATATGTAGAGATATCTAAACTATTAATTGTTTTATCTTTTTTATTTAATGTATATGTATCAAAAAATTAAAGGCGAAGATGATTTTTAGGGGTAATGGAGAATGACTCACTAAAAAAGAGTTACTCATATTCTATGGAAGAGTAGCTTACCTATCTTTGAGTCATTCACTATGGGAATCAAAGTTATATAAACTAGTACAAAAGAAATATATTCCTAAAAATAAATGATGTCGGAGAATAAATTTTTAAATCTTGAAACGAACATGGGAATCAATGTATTATTTATATTCTCATTTTTAAATATGTCTTTTAAAACCTTGAAACAAACATTCCCTCGAGATTTAGACACTTTCATAATACCCGCAATTTTAATAGATAATTATAAAAACATTATACTATTTATATTTTCAAGTGAAATTTTATAAAATATAAAAAAGATTTTCTTATTCCATTTTTTTTAAGTTTGTACCAAAAAAAATGGAATATTGATTTTACTAATCTTAAAAAATATTTAAAAAATCAATAAATTTTTTTATATTTATTTGTGAAAACGAAAAGTAATAATAAGACAGTTGAGTGAATCCAAAATAGAAAATGAAATAAGGTCATAATTGAGTTTTTGGCAAACAAACAAAGAAAATGGTCCGAAACATATTGTGCATTAGGAAATTTCATATTCTATATATGCTCTATGGTTAAGAAACTACACATACTGTTAATCATAAAAAATAAAAACATTTTGTATAGTAATCAGTAAATAAGAAATTTACCAAAATCTGTTCGTTAGTGGAAGATTATAGGAATCTGAAAAAGCAAAAGTCCATTTCTTGGTCCTCAGGATAGAGAAAAATGAGAAATATTTAATGTTGCAGTAAGGAATCTAGAAAGGGGCTTTTCATGGTAACATGCCTTAGCTTACTCTTTATTTGGTGCATTGTCAAAATTGTAAATTCTCAAATTAGTGTTGGAGATGGTAGTTACTAGGTGCACACATTTTACTCTTCTATGAGATTTTAAAAAAAATTAATTAGTTTATAATTATACAAAACAACATTAATTACTTTTAGCTACCAAACAAAATTAAAATTGACTAGAAAATGTCTTTTAAATTCAGCTTAGTTAGAATCACAACTCATCTGTTGCAAAGTATAGAATGGAATATGATAAAGTGTTTCAATTATACCAAAAATATATTAGCATAGTTGACAAAGGCAACATGTGCAAGAGTGACTATATTAATTTAATCATGTATGCTTACATTTTAATTTATTATATGCTTCAAAAAGATGCTCGAGTCACTCAAACAATGTTATTGGATTTCATTTGATGAAAAACATAATTTCTTTCCTTTTTTTTTTTTTTAATTTAATGATGAAAAACATAATTTCAGTATACGAATTTTTCCAAGCCAATACAACTATATTGAAGGAAAAGTGATCAATATAAGAACAATTTTAGCATAGATAGTGTAATAAACTGTGATTTGTATGAAACTTCCCAAAAAAATTCCATTTTTTGAGTTTCTCAAATTCAAGAATTACTAGATCAGTTATATATATGATTAATTAATTTGCTACATAAATACCTTTGGTTAATAAGGAATATATCTTTGTTGATTGATTTTTTGGATTGGTGCCTAAACTCGATTGAATGCATTGATCAAGTTGTTGGGTGAGTTTTTGATAGTGAGAGAGAGAATTGAGTTGAGCACAATGACATCGTATGTATTTATATGTGATTAGTGTGTGAGCTTTCGAATGAAACACATGAGGTAGTATTATTATTATTTTTATTTCCTTTGGTCCTTTTTTGGAAATTGTCTATGAATACACTCTCTTGGTAGCTTTAATAATAGCTATAGGTCTCATGTTTTTGGTGGGTGTTGAGATGAAACACATGAGGTTTTGTGGAGAGTTGGGTTTAATTGCGTGAGTGTGAGTGAAACATGTGAGGGAGTGTTTTTTTCTTTGACAAATTGAACTTTATTTTTCTTCAAATGTCTCTTTGCAAATAAGTAAAGTATGTGCAGTACTTTGTACTTTTTTTTAACAGTACTTTTAATTGTAATAATTTGTATCTCAACACAAATCTAACTGAAATAATGTATAAAAAAAATCTGACTGAAATAACAAATTTTTAATATTTTAAAAATATTATTTCTTATAATGAAAGTGTAGTCAAACACACTCTTGGATCATTGTCTTGTACGTATGTCTCTATTTTGGCTGTCAGATAAAATAGGGATACTTATATTAGGTTGTTCGTTTTAAATTTTCCATGCTGATTATTCCCAATCTAAAAAAAATAGTTTTTCTATTAATAAAAAAATAGTATTTTAACTCAAGTAATTTCAATCCCCAAATAGATCAATATTGGAAGGTTGCATTTAATATAAGTAAGTATTTCAATAATGTACAGTGCACAAGAAAATTTATAATGTTAAATTTATTAATTTAATATTAAACGATGGTGATTTTTCAAGGATACCAATACTACCTGTAACCTCTCCATCCACTACTTTCATGAACCTAACCCCCAGCCAATGTCGTCAAAAAGCTGTTGATTATGAAAGAAAATGAGATCTGGAAATAACATCTCTGCAACCATCACACAATATCCCCAAACATTTCTGACACACCACGCCTTCGATTTATTGCTTTCCTTTGTTAACTTGGAAGATAAATTTGAAACAAGTAACAACAATTAACCCAATCCCCTCTTTTTAATCTGGGTACTATAGGAAGAAAATTGATTGGATGAAGTCAATGTTGGATGCAGCAAAATGGAAAGAGCTAGAAAGGTATACACAGATTTGTTAAACCTTTTTTTGGGTAACTTTGAAATCATTCTATAATCAACCCATTTTACCTTACCTGGTGCTACAATGAAAGTATTCCGTTGTCAATACATGCTCCTCTCCCCCCCCCCCCCCCCCACAAAATCCAAAGAGAAATTCTAAAATGGAAGTGCCACAAAATAAAAAAAGAAAACTTTATCAGATCTAAAATCGCCAAATAGAAAAACAAATATAGAACAGCAGTGCAGATGTGGTATAAGTAAAGATGAACGTGACGGGTCGGTTGAGAGGTAGGCGTGATGGTGGGCAGGATATGGTTGCGGAGAAGGAGGGCGATGGCGTGTACATGATAGAGAGAGAAGGGGCGGCGGAGGGAGACGATGAGGCTAGTTTCGAGGATGGAGAGAGGGAATTAGGCAACCGGGTACTTTTTTCTTTTTCCAATTAAAAACTGCAATTGCAGGTAATATATGATGGTGTATCATACCTAAGCGAAATTACTTACTTATGTTAAAAGCCACTATATTGAAAAACGAGTTTGATTCTGAATAGGGGTGTAAATAGGTAAGGTTGTTCTACAGATGCACCAACTTAATAACTTACATTAAGTTCAAGTTAATGCTATTTTAAAAATTAATTAATTAAAAAAATTAGGTTTTAGACTTTGTAAAAAGTTTTTTAATAGGTTATAAATAAAAAATATATTTTATTAAGTCTAATAAGCCAATCTATTTAAATGATAATTATAATATTAATAATAATTAATTGTAATATATTATAATATAATTATATATGTTATTAATATTACATTATGCGAAAAATTTTATTTCATGTTTTATGATTATAAATATGTTGTGTTAAAAGTTATCTTACTAACTTATATGCATATTTTTAGCTACATTGACTTATTTATAAATAAGTTTTTCAAATAATTATAAGGACTTAATCATAAAATAGGTTTTTTTGGATTTAATAAAAGTCTATAATAAATAATAAGTTTGACTGAAGTCTCTAATTTTATAGTAGACCCAAGTTTGGCTATCCAAAACCTACTTCTACCCACTCATTCCCTCCTTAATTCTGAATCATTGGTACTTAATTTCGAAAGTCTTATCTATTTGATTTTTTTTATATATACAAAATTTAATTTTTTCTTTAGACAGTATAAAATGGAATCGTATCCTTATTTTGAATGAATTCTACTTTGTACTCATCCTTAAAATTACTTTAATATTTTTTTATTATCTTTCTGTTTATATTCATTTTCTTTTTATCCTTCTCTACCAATATATCTCTACACTATACACTTAGTTATATTTTAATTCCTAAATCTTCTTTATCATATAATTTTGGTCTTCAAATTTTATTTCTGTGATTTTAGTCATTTTATTGAACTTTTAACATTTAATGGTCAAACTTTAATGAAAAATTAAATAATAATAAACAACATAAATAAAAATATATTTTATTTTATAAAAATATAAATTATTAATTAAAATAAATCTGGATGTTGCTGCCTTCCATTTTTTTTTTTAAAAAAGAAGTTTTTATTATTTATTGTTTATTATTGTTTTATTGCGTTTGACCATTGACCATTATAAATTTAACGAAAAATTAACAAAATGACCTTAATTACACTATAAAAAAAAAGAAGTTGAAGAATTGAAATCATTTAATTAAAAGTTAGAGACCAAAATTACACAATAAATAAAGTTGAGAGATCAACAATACAATTAAGCTTACTATTTATCATTCTAACAGTCTACTCCCTCCGTTTGTATTTATAAGCACCTAAACAAAAAGTTTAGTATTTCTTTTTATAAGCATTTACTACGAAAGCAAAAAGCATTTATCGCATTTTTTCAATTTTACTCTTAATTAATGAGAGTAATTGAGTTTAGTTTTAAATTATGTAGATAATAAAGTTTAACTTAAATAAAGATAAAATTGTAAATAGGTCATTATTTGTTGATGTTGGTCTTACTAAACAATGTCTTTATCACATTCATTAAGATTTCTAGAATTAAAAAAATCAATTCTAAGTATATATTATTTTATTTTTCAAAAATATAAAAAATTATATTTTTAATATTTTTTTACTATATTTGGTTTCTTAAATAGTTCTCTTACGACATTAAATATCATTTGTGTTAGTTGTTTAATTGAAAACTAATATATTTATTAAAATTAATATTTTTTTAATATGTTTGATTTTTGTTTTATATGTATAAATAAAAACAAATGGAGTATATTTCGAAACAAAAATTAGCAAAAAGAGAAAAAAGCAAATTAAAGTATTAAACTAACAATCATGAGCTTGGCCATTAGGTGATGAGCTTTCTTGTTGGGCGAAGCTTTGACTGTATGTTCTTAACACCACAAAGGAAAAAGGTAGAATATTACAGTAGTACCCAAAAACATTGACAATTACTATTAATTACCTATCCAGAATCATTACCAAGTTTAACAGGTCCATACTTAAATTTCATCTGGAATGGCAGTACCAAATTAAAATTCAGATCCTCCAATGAAAATACACGTCGCTCAACGTTTGTGATGCATTACCAACAAGGTGTTTGAGAACTAGTTAGTAATTTGGTCCCCTGACATAAGTTTGAATTTTAGAAATTATATTTAATGAGAGGGAGAATAACTCTAAGATTATCTTTAATGCATAGTTTTTTATGGAGTTTTTTAAGTGATAATTTATAATATTTTAGTAAGTTTAATGTATACACATCACTTTTTTAATTTAAACAACGCTTTTATTTCAATGCAAAGTTTTTAATAAGAACTATGTACGAGTCACACATATATCGCACCAATCTCTCCCTTGGTCTCATTCTTTAGCTTAGATCCAGTTGCTTAAATTAGCAACTTTGCTAAGCAACCATATCAAGTCACCAAGTTTCAATGAGACATAAATGCTTAACAAGTTGCTTGAAATTTAAAAACCTTGCATGGGAGATGGTCTAATGCTACATGCTTCAAAATTGGGTGAAATATCTTCTACAATTTTAAATAGCAAAAACATACATTTATAACATTATTTATTCAAAAATAGTAATTTCTCATGGCAAAGAAATAAAATATTGTTATTTTTTTATAAATATTTTTTCTTCTGTTAAAATGTAAAAAGGAGAGGCCAATGAAATTGAATACTCATAAATGAGGTGGCTTAACAAAGTAAGAACCCAAAATGGTAAAGCAAAAGTGAGGTGTTCATTTTACTGGGGGGTTTGGATTGGAGGAAGGAAGAGACAAGAAGGGATACATCAAAAGGAAAGGAAAGTCACAGAAAGAGAAAAGGTTAAAAAAGCTCTGTACACTGTCTCCATTGACAATTGGTTGCAGAGCAGCATAGCGTACCTACCAGTCATTACTTTACACGTGTCTGATAGTTTGTTAGAGAAACAAAACGAAGCTACCTCGAAAACTCATTCCCCAAGCAATAAAACGCAGTAGCAGTAACAAACATATTAGAAAAATGAAAATGGATATGGTTGCTGGTGTTGTTGCGGTGGTGCTGATGGCCATTCTCGCCGGGAATAAATGGCTGGTGGCGGCGGTTGAGGTGCGTCACGTCGTCGGAGAAGATCGTGGATGGGATCCAACCTCAGACCTCGCTTCATGGTCTTCAGGCAGAGTTTTCAGGGTCGGAGACCAACTCTGTAAGTCTTCCTTTCTTTGGTTTTGTCTTGTGTTTTGATTTCGGTTAACAAGAGTGAGTTTGTATCAAATGTTGAACGGAATTAAAATTAAAAGTGGTAGTATTTTTCGTTTAAGGCATGTTAATTGAGTTAAGTTGCTTATAAATCAAATAATACTATTTTCTTCTACTGTCCCCCTTTATTCTTTGAGCCAGAGTCCTGTTTTGATTGTTATGAATTGAAACCAATGAATGACTTTTTTCTTATAAATTGATTAGGGGCCTTGCTGTTCATTTTCATTTATTCCTTCTCTTCTTTCAATTCCAAATGAAGAAAAATATAACAAATACTAAAAAGCGGATTATAACGCTATAGCTTTTGTAACAAATAATGACTGCCTGCAACCCATCTGTTCTATGCTTCCATTTCATCTGCAGAGCCAATGGATTCAGCTTGTTTACCTTGCGTATCTTACTATCTTTTAGGGTTTATTTTAGTATGTACATTAAATATTAATATTAATTAATTAAGTTACACTGCAGTGCAGCCCATGTGTTCCATGCTTACACAATTTTTACTGTATTCTTTATGAGTAATAATCTGAGGACAACTCTTGTGATATTCGTCTTTATATAAGTACTTTTACGTGATTTTGAATTTTTGCGCAAGTTTGACGGAAGTAAAATATTTGTATTTCTTTAAAAGTTTTTTTGTATTAAAAGTATAAACAAATAAGATATTGATCTTTACATTTATTTTGATTTTAATTCTCCCACTTCTATTTCATTAAAATATTGGTCCTTACATTTGTTTTGGTTCTAATTTTTGCACCTTCATTTCATTAAAGGACTCATAGTTATATCTGTTTGGTTTAATCTTTGCATTTTCATTCTATTAAGAAATTAATCTATGTTGTTATGGTAATGTAATATCAGAAATTATTTTTTTACCGAATAAGATGTAGAAAGTAAAATTAAAATTTTAAAAGTATAGACATTAAAATCTAAATTAAAAGTAAAGTATATAAAAGAATGTTTAAACGTACTCCTATTTTTGTCTATTAAATTATATAAAGTATAGGATTAAAATTTATTTTAATTTAATAAATAAATGACAAGTTTTTTGTCCCTTTACTTTTTTTTTTGCCTATGGCACGGGAAAACGGACAGGGTTGGCCTACTCTGTGGCGCAGGGAATGGTAGCAGAGTTGAAAAGCAGAGAAGAATATGAGGCGTGTGATGTGAGGAATCCCATCAAGATGTACACGGAGGGCTTGCACTCCATCTCGCTTGAGAAGGAAGGAATCAGGTACTTTGTGAGCAGCGACTCCGAAAACTGCAACAGTGGACTCAAGTTACACGTTCACGTTCTACCTAAGGCCCCACACACCACAGATTCTTCTACGGGCTCCTTAACAATTGAGGCTGCTGGGCCCACCACTCCTTCTGCTTCCGCCCGTTACACTCATAGCACAATGCTCTTCCTCATCATACTATTCTGCGGCACCATGGGCCTTGTTGCTTATTGACGCAAGCCCATGTCAGAGGATGCATTTTCGATGCCTGAATACATTGGGGTTCTGGAATTTGGACATTGATTGTAGAATTTTAATGTGATATATATCCTATTTAAGAAATATTTTGGGGCCCTTTTTTTTTTCTAACTTTGTGTATGAATTTGACCAGGAATATGGACAATTGTGAAATTGTCCAACTGCTTACAACTTTTTCATAGTTGAAGATCTTCATTTCTAAAATTGCAGTGAAGATTATCATTTAGCTGGTTTATTTTCGAGATGTCATGAAGCTACCGCTGACGGTACATTTCTAATTTCTAATTTAGGAAAAATGGAAGACCATTGATGGAAGAGTTATCTGATAAGTGACACAATAACACCAAAAATAAAGATTATATATGATCATATATAGAAATTTGCATCAATCAAAATCACTTTTTTTTAAATATCAACCAAAACCATTCACTGGTACACTACTTTTCTTTTTACAATGCACTAGAACTTAAAATGATCATCACAATATATTTTCTAATTCAGAAAATTCAAGCTGGATTAACTGTGATTAACCGTAAAAATAAATTATGAATATTTTTGTTTGGATATATTTGCCGTCAAAAATAATTTTAAAGTTTTTAAAAGCAATGTCAATCTTTTAGATTAAGGACAAAAAAAAACTTTTCTTTATTAAAAAAATAATAAACTTTCATAAGTACAAAATGCAACTATCCAATATACATTGAACAAAATCTAATCCAAACACACTTGTGCACAAAAAACACCAAATAATGATTAAATATGCATAAGCAATAAAACATTTATACAATTTGCATCAACCATGTTATTACCTAGTGATAGGAATTTTTTTCGAAGCATGGGCACAATATTATCTTAAAATCATAGCTCAAGGTCAAAGGTCAATTTTCTGATCTAGAAGACTAATAACTAAAATACTCCCTCTGTCCCATCACATAAACCCCAAACTACTAAAAAAATCTTTTTTCATAATATAACCTCTACATACAAAACTAAAAATATTTAATCATGATTTTTTAATTTTCAAAGTCATCTTACCAATAAAAAATAATTTAATTTTAATTTAATTGTGTAACATTACAAAATAGTGTAATTAATGCTTTTAATTCTTATAATTTATAACTTTTTTTTAATCTGTGAAATATTAGTTAGGACTTATATTATGGTACGGAGGAAGTAATAGCCAAAAATTAATGAATAAACATGCAAGAGAATTATTACTCTCGTTAATCATGCCATTAACAGGTATGAGGTGTTTAACCAATGCACTAGAGTAATACATCATCTTCTTACCATATCTACTTCCATTTGCAACCCCATCGAAATCTGATTTTGCAAAGGTCATAACACTCGGAGTCGTGCCCAAATAAAAAAAATATATATACATGCTAAATTAACTTTTTTTCTTTTTAATGCTGCATCTTCCGTCACAACCAAGCACTGAGATAAATGGGAACACATTGTCACTTCTCTCTCAGGATAACGTAACTGGATCCATTTGCAGTCTTCTGTATCTTAGATATTCTCTTCAGTATTTCAGCAAACGCTTGCTTATCCTGCACATAGAAAAGAAGAGAATGGTACAGGTGCAATCAACGATTGAAAAATTAATATGGCGATGTTATCAGGTTACAGTTGAACCCCAAATGGATCACATTAAAAACTCGTAAATAAATAATTATGCAAATAATATACAACTTATAGAAGACTAGTATATCTTTACAAAAGAAAAAAAGTTGAAGAAAAATAAAAATCATTTTTTGGGGGGAGAGAATAACAAACTGCAGCTGGAAAGTAGGAACAAGTCCAACGTTGGCTAGGAAGGGGAGGAGGAGCTTCTTTCTTGTCTTAATGCTGCCACCTATTCTTTTTGCTCTTGAGCAAACCACTTTGGGCTTTTCCTTAGAGCAGAAGCTAACAGTTACTCCTGTAGTACCTACTCCCTCGACAAATAAATTGTTTAAAAGTGGGTTCTAAATATATGGTGGTTCCTAAAATTTAGGTAACATGACGTGAATTGTATAAAACAAATGAGACGTGTCAGAAGTTAAACCGGCGTTGCACCAAATTTTCAAAATTAAATTTGTAGATTTTTCCTGCATTTTAAGGTATTGTATAACCTGAAATTTTGGCTGAAAGTTCTATATATTATAATGATCTTGTTTTTGACAATCAGACTAGTTCACACGTTTTGACTGGTTTATTCTAGTCTAACAAGGAATGTGTCTTTCTCAAATCTGAACAAGAATCCTAGAAAGTCCACGGGTAAACTGATAGATGAAATATGGCTTTTAAAACCGGTTTTAACACTGGCAGAGAGCATGGCAACAATTTACCCTCAAATGCTGTTTATCTTATACCTAGTTGCCCCAAGCTAAAAAAGTGTGTCATATTAACATTCTTATCCTTACATAATTCATATATCAAATCATCCATCCAAAAAAACAAGGAAATTTCACCACAAGATTATTTAATTTGATTGCAATATCAGCCACAACTAGGGGATGTAGCTCAAATGGTATATTAAAAAAAATATCAGCCACAACTCTCAGATTAATTCTAAAAGGGTATCAAAAATAAAAATAAGATGTATAAACATAATTTCTAAAAACAGGAGCTAATTTATATTCTTCAGCATTTCTAAATTTGACCAAATGTTGATTATGAATCAACCTAGGAGCTGGGGGAGTAGGAATCAAGTAAAACAAGGCTTGGAATATAAAGATACTGAAAAGTATTGCGAATGTAGCACATATGACCTGGTTACAAGAATGGCTACGCAACATATCCAGCCCAAATGAAGGTAAAGCAAAATTAGAGCTTACCTCTGAAGATCTTAGTCTTGCCTTAAATTTACCCACAAGATCCTGTGTGGTCACCGGAGTCTTCTGCATTAAAATAGCCCTGATTTCTTCCTCACTCACAGGTCCAGAAGCTGCTGTAGAAGATCCAGCTTTTGATGATGGAGGTATACCTTTTGGAGGTGCACTACTTTTAGATGTAGACCCATTCACATCTTTTACAGATGGTTTTTGTTCCTGATAAAATAAGATAAGAAAGAATCTCAATTTAAATTATGTATGAGAACCCGTTGGATTAGGTTATCAAATTAAGTTAGTTTTGTAACAACAAAAAATCTCTTATACCGTAAGCAAAAGCCATATGGTATTTGGATGCATTGATTGGAAAGTGCTTCCAAGTTTATTTATGCCATTTTTGTCCAATTCAATTTTTTTAATTAAGTTTGCCAATTAACCAGCAACAGCTTTTGTAATAAAGGAGCATCAAAAAATGCAAAAAATGAATTCAAGTGTTCGGTTCTGAAATTAAAGTTACCCAGGCAGCAAACATTTTGTGAGAATTGAGAATACAAAGCAATAATTATAGTAAAGGAGCCTTCATAATCATGCAAGCTCACAAAAATATTGGCTTACATTTTCTGTCTTCACCTTCTTTGGTGTCGGAACATTAGATGGCTTTGCCTCTTCGTTTGATTTTCTCTTTCCCTTTGAAGACTTTGAAGGTGTTGTTCCGCGAGTAGGTCCTGTTGCTGTTGGTTTTGAAGGGCTGTTATCCACAGGTTCTTCCTTAGGTGCATCCTTCTGCTTTGTAGCAGCCACAGGAGGAGCACCAACCTCGTCATCCATCTAGAGAAATAAAAACGGTCCATCAATGAATAAAATGCTGAAGTCTAGTTCACACAATACAGAATTCCAATGAAACAGTGTTGTTAAATTGTGATAGCGGATGATCGCAGAAGATAAAAAATCCGCTACAAAAAATAGCGGATAGCGTTGCGGGCAAATAGCAGAAATTAATATCGCGGATAAAATAACCTATATACTAATATAAATATAAAATATTAAATTATATTTAAATAATATAATAATTAAAAAAGGGTAATATAGCACTTCGCCGCCGCTATTTGGCCGCTATTGGAACCTCCCAAATCCGCTACGCTATAGCGCTTCGCAGATGCTATTATTTGATAACACTGCAATGAAATCAAAACAAGCCAGCCACATCCCTTGTAGAGAAGTCAGAGAGAAAGGGAAAAAGTTATCTTTAGCTCACACAAATGGATTGCATTTTGCACTGAGCTATGCCTATCCTTCATCTTATCAGTGGCACAAAGAACAATTAACAATTTCAACACATCTAGTCATCTACAGAAAAAATTGAAGAGATGGAGAAGTAAAAAGAGAAAAGAAGGAATGAAATCACACATCATCATCGTCATCGTCGTCATCCTCTGCATCAGATTCATTGAGACCACCAGTCCGTCCTAACAGCTTCTTCAGCTCCTTCCCGGATTTGCTCAGACCACCCCCTTCTTCATTATCTTCATCCTCCTCGTCATCATCCTGCAATTGCAATAAAAATAAGCATATGAAAAAAAAATTCAGGAAGGAATGCTGGAATCCACAATGTCAGTGACCAAATATGAAAATGTCCTTGTCCACTTCATTTTATGTTTATGCAGAAGTTCAACTTGAACATAATCAACATATAATACATCGAAGATGCTTGTCGAGAGGTAAGCTCCTAAAACTCAGCTGGAAAGTAATCCAACTCACAGAAGGCAAGAATGAAACATCATAAAACAACTGAAATGATATAGCATCAAAGGTAAATGTAAAGAGGAAACCAAAGCATTCATGGATGAAGGAAGTAAAACCCCTAAAAAATGTAGCTAGTTAATTTCTTACGTTCTAATGCTGGAATCTCTAAAAGGCCTAAGGCACACTTTCAGAAAAAATGCTATTGCAGTGTAGCAAGTGTATTACAATAATTTTGCATCCATAAATAAATCCTTATCAAATATATAACATCAACAGTAGAAGAAGCTACAACACAGAAATGGTAATATACTGACTATACAGAGTACCATAAAACATCCAACTTCAAGGTCACAAGTCAGAAATATTTGTAGCGTGGAAACTAACCTGCTTGATTTCAGGAGGAGCAGGAACTTCAGGAGCCAAATCTTCCCTTTCCTCAGGGTCATTGCCAACAGCTTCATCATCATCGGTGAAGATCTCTTCATGCTCCCAATCATCACCTGTGAGAGATGTATAAGTATTCTCAGAAGAATGGATAAGCATAAACTTCTTAGTGTTCTGTGAGTTTCCAAAAAGAACAAACCAATTAGCTTATGCATGCATGCCCTAAAGAACCATCTATTAGTGCTTTTAAGTTTTAAGTCTCAAATATTAGGGCAGATTATGATCACTGATAATGGATTCCAATGCGACAACACAAATATCTAGATCAATCAACTGAATAGTCAAACTAATTAGTTGAGCTATGAAATCCAAGCATTGTTACTGAGACCCTAGAAGACATAATCCATGGGTTATCCACTTATCCCTGCTTCTCTGCCCATCAATCAAATTATGAGCCCTTTAAGTATAAAGTTGGGAGTAATTTGTGCATTGACATTATATAATCAAGGGGTATGTACAAGTTTATATTGCATGATTAGCTCGCCAAAAAAAAAAAATCCATGGAAAAAGATTTTTTTTCACACAATACATCCAAGTACTGTGCGTTTACTAGTCTATTACTTTCTGGTTAGCAGACTGTCAAGCCAGTCAACTTTCAAAAAAGATGCTTTCATGGGTTAATAACTTTTATAATGTTACAATTTTTTTGTTAGCTTTTTAATGATTAGTATTTAGTATCAATAGACAAGTCGGACTATTAGAAAATAAATTTTATTAGATGCATTGAAGATGCACCTGCACCATAATATTAATGTATTTTATAATGAGACTCAATAAATCACAAGTGCGCAGCAAACTTGTGGCTACTATTCTTGACAAGGATACAAGTTTTATAATACTAGCTCCACCAAGGCCAAAATAAATACTTTAAAACCCGAATAATATGAAGCTTATATTTGATTCGAGGAGGAAGTCAATGTGATTTTTTCGTTTAATCTCTAAGCAATATCCTTATCCTCCATATAGTAAACAGATCCAGAACAGACAAATTAGATACTGGAAAGATGAACACGGCAAAAACTCCAACAGAACCAGATAAGATTTAACAGAGACATAATGTATACTGCAAAATAATCATTTCCTCTCATTACCAATATTTTGGGATACATATCCCACCACGGCATTGGCATATGTAGTTCTGATTAATTATGGCATGCAAATGCAAAGTAGATATATCATCACCACATAAAACCAGAAATGAAGTGAAGTTCTTGCAACAATTTTTTCATCCGAAAAAATATAATGAACAAATATGCCAAGTTACTCACCCTTCTCAACATCATCATCATCTAGATCATGGTCCCCTCCCCTTGGACCTTCATCATCATCATCATCACCAGCTCTTTTATTAAGTCCAAGTCTATTCTTTCTGTCTACTTCCTCATCTTCATCCTCCTCTCCTTTATCAGAGACATGACTTTCATCATCATCACCGGCTTTTTTACGGCTTTTCCCCCCACCTGAAGTGCTTTCCTTTTCATCAAACTTCCCACGTTCACCAAATGCAGCAGGCCCATCTTTTGCTGCTTTCATCATCCATCTTTGATATCCATCTGCAGTTTTCTTTCTATTCCTCATCTTCTCCTCTGCTTCCTCCAAAGTCAATTGCTTATACTGTGCAACCTTGTTAAAGTTGTACCTAAAATGACAAACATGCCATATAACATATGAACCTACTGCCTTTTGACATAGAAATTTACCAAGGAAAAGAAAAACAAGCAGAAATCATAGGAAAATTGTTCTTGCAGACAAACACGGTCCTTAGCACAAGAAGCATACCAAGAACCAGCAGGAATGGCAACAAACTCCTTCTTTTCCTTCATTAGCAGGTAATATGTAGCTGATTGTGCACCTTCAAGGTGACCGTGGTACTGGGACTGACCTGTTTCATCCTCCAAGAGCCAAGGCTTGTTCTTGTACTTCTCCTAAGTAGATATTAATATACCACAATTCACTGTTAATTATTCACTTCTTCATTACTAGTACATAACCATCTTCTCAAGTAGCAAACAATCATCTACACAGCAACTCAAGCAGTCATCTACTTGGCAACTCAAGCATTCGAATTATTTGACCTCACCATGATGCAAGGTTCATTGTATTCAGTAGGATATAAAAAAAACCCATCAAGCATTACAACTTTTCAGTGAGCATTTCCTTTGTGAAATACCGTGCGTATAAGCACTGCTTATAAATATGATTCAGGGCAGTCATAATGACAAAGCAATAATGCAAAGAGCCAAAGATAGATTTCAATACCCGCAAAGTATCAGTAATTTGGCGACCCTGCAATCCATCCTTCTGAAGAGACCATTTGTTCTCTGCACTTTTCTTCTTTGAAAAATCAGGCAACCCGGAAACGAACCTTCCGATAAAGTAGTTCTTGTCATTGGTAGAACTTGCACGAACATTATATTCCTGTCCCAAACAACCAGATGAAAAGAGTTCCATCAAAAACTAGGAACGAGCGAATTTATTATTTGTCATATGATTCATATCACAATCAAGCAGCTTCCAGGGCGTAATAGAATGAAATTAGAAAATGAAAAATCAGTAACAGAAAAAGGGAAGGGAAGAAATCGAACTCGAATCAGGCGAGTGAGGGTGGCGCCACAATCGTTGCATTTGGCGCGATTCTCTGCCATGGTTTTGCCGCAGGTCAAGCACAGAGTCATGTGCTTGCAATTGCTGCCGTAGAGATCGGTGGTTGATCCGCATCCGCTGCAACACGACTTCAATAGCAGATCCGTCGTCATTTCTCTGTGTCTCCAGAGAGAATATCCACCAATTATAACGAATGCACAAATTCTAGGGTTCCTCGCTTCAGATTTCGGTTCTAAGTTTTGTGCTCAGCAGAATTCTAACACAGAGCTGCCCGCTACCTCTCGCGCAGTATCAAATCAATGTTCAGTGCCTAAAGATGCCCTATGCTTTCTTCACAAATTGTGCCTCACGGTGCAATAGTTGAAAAGAATCAAAAGATAGAAGCGTGGTTGAACCATTTATTTATATTTAATGTTTTTAATGTAATTTCTTTTATTTTTTTATATTTAATTTATTTTATCTTTAGATATGTTTTTTTAATTATTCCTATCCTATTATTTTCAACATTTATTTTTTATTTAAAATTGTTTATTAAATCTACTCCTAAATAGAAAATTAAGTATACGGTTTTATCCCAATCAATTATTTTTAAGTATCGTTACAAAATCTAAAAGTAAAATAAAATAAGAAAAATACTAAAGAGTGTCCTAAGGGCATTTGTTAAGAATATCAAAGTAAAAATATTTTATTGGGATTGATGGTATTTATTGTTTCGAAAGTTGAAATCTTACTTAAATGCTACAAATTTCAACGATACATTTTCACTTTGATATTCTTAACAAGTGTCCTTAAGAATTTATTATGTTTATAATTAATTTTTGTTATAATATGTTATAATATAAGTAATTTTTGTTTTAGTATGTTTTTTAAAAGTAAATTTTAAAAATAATCTTCTTCATTTGAGTAATATAAAAGTTATTTTATAGTATAAATTTAAATCGTAGTAGAAAAAAATAGATTAAAATAAAAAGCTTTAGAGTTTCTTTTGTTATTATTTATTTTTCAAAATAATCAATGTTTTTAATATAAAAAATAATAATTCTAAATGTTTTTAAGATGTTTATCTGTGCTTTTAAAAAAATATTCAGAAGTAAAAAATAATCAACTACGTTAGAACGAAAAAAATTAAAAAAATTAATTCTTCTCATTTTAACCAAACACAAATAGCTTCTGATTTTTATCATAATAAATTTTAAAAAATAATAATTTTCTATCCACCTCTAAAATCAATTATTTTTAAGCAATAATCAATGAATTCTTAGGGTGCGTTTGGATTAGTTTTTGGTCTAACGTATGTTGGATAGCTGCATTTTGCACTTACAAAAGCTTTTGACCGAGGAAAAAGCTTTTAGTTATTCAGCTAAAAATTGGGTAATTGTTTCAAAAAGCTTCACAATGGCTTATCACAATTAAAAATTATCTTAAAAATCGTTTCTAATAGGTAGTTAATACAAAATAATAAACAACTTTAATCGATTTTCTCTTTTCTCCTTGATCATTTACTAATAACAGCTTTTTGTTCAAAAAGCTCTGGGAAAAATTCTTTTCCAAACACACCCTAACCGGTTCCCAATTTGACCGCTCAATCCGATCCGATTTTCAAACCAATTATTTATATAATGATACATGCATAATAGTAATATCAATATGTATACGATGGTCCCTATTCTTTAGTCCATGATAGATGTAGATAAAAATATGAAGTGTCTTGCTAAACCTTGTCCTAAGGACACTTATTAAGAATACAAAAGTGAAAATGCTTTGTTAGGATTTATAGCATTTAAGTAGGATTTCAACTTTTAAAACAATAAATATTATTAATCACAATAAAATATTTTCACTTTTGTATTATTAATAAATGCCCTTAGAGCAATGTTTAGCATTTTTCTTATATGAAATATGAAAAAGTCTAAGTAGTAACTTTAATATGTTATACTTGCAAGACAGATTTGGTGAAATTGACACAGATATGATCCAACGCCAATTGTAGTTCTCAAAGTCATTAATTATTAGAGGATGCTTATGAGAGCATCAAAGTGATGTTAGTTTTCCATGAATATTGTCAAATTGTATTATTTTCTTCTTTTTTTTTATTTTTATATTTTAACTCCTTGTTTGGATGGCTGCGAGTTTGTTGAGTTTTTGTAAGAAATTGGAGATACAGTGTGTGTTTGGCACAACTAGCTTATAGCTTATTTAGGAGCTTATAGCTTAAAGTTTATGAGTAAGTAGATGTGTTTGTTAACAACTAGCTTATATAAGCTATAAGCTAGCTTATATAAGCTACTTTAAGTAACTTATAGCTTATGAAAAGTAGCTTTCAATAGTTCTTTCCTATTTTACCCTCTAGTCAATTATTACATGTTTACTCTATCAAATAATTTATTACATGTAATTATTAGTTGTCCTTTTAAGTCATTTAACAAATATAAGCAACTTAATAAGGTAATTTTATCAAACACCTCTACTCAATTATAAGTCACAAGTCATAAGTTATAAGCTATAAGTCATAAACTATAAGTTATAAGCTAGTTTTAGCTAACAGAGCCGCAGATTGCGGATCATTATTCAGTAGCATTTATGGTTGGCCGTTGGATTTTTCCATGGTCATGAAGGAAGTATGATGCTTATTTTAAGAATCCTTCAAATTCTAGAAAGAGAAAAAAAAAGCTATCAATAGAGAAATATTTGTTGACAGAGTCTCTCTAATTTTTGGCTTTTAGCATTTTTTTATTGAGACAAAGGTTTTGACATTTTCTCTTTTCTTCTTAGTGTTCTGATGTCTTTCATTTTAAGAATTACTTTGGCTAAATCCTTAAGCATGTCCAACTAGATCTCTTAGTCTAGGATTTAGGTTTTAATTTGATTTCTAGTGTAATATATTGCTTGCAGTGATTTTGAGCTTGATTATTGCATCTTTATAGATGAAGAGAAAAAACTTAGATGTGAATTTTGACGTCAGAAAATATAGAAATAAACCTAAAGATTAAAACACGAAAGTAGTTTTAATCTTTTTTGAGTTTTCATTATTTTTAATTATCATATAACTTAAAGGATCTAATGTTAGTTACTACGAAAGTATGAATTGATTTAATAGGACTCTATCGTCAACACTCATAATCCAATCGTGATGAACTAAAACTTAAGCTTTTTTTTTGTTCATAGGAAAGTAGTACAACTGATGATCGAATCTCGTACCCACAGAAGCATGTTCTGATGCGCTAACCAACTGAGCTACATAATGGGGACAAACCTAAGCCTTTTTAAATTAATTGATTGTAACTATCTTTATTCTTTTTTTAATTAAAATTTATATTATTTTAATTTTTTTTGGTATAAATATTATTTTAACTAATTTCTCTTTAATCATATTTTTATTTATTTTAAATTAGTTAATTACATTTTTCAAAAGTATTTAGTTTTCATTGCGCAGTCTCTTTAGATATTTTGTTACACATTGATTTCGCATACTTGTGGATCGCATCAAGTTTTTGATGCCTTCGATGTAGAATTAGAAATATGGTCACCAGTATGAATGGCTAAAGCAAATATGGAATAAGCCTTAATCTAGGTTAATTCCTTCTGTCCACTCTCGTAATGCAAATACAGATGTATGGGCACAAACTAGTCTAAGAATCATATGATTTATCCCTAAACCGTGACACATTTTGAAACCCTTATAAAATGCATAGATGTTTTATAGGTTTCCACAAGAAACAATGACCAAATTAGGAACTACAAAATCTAATCTTGTTGCTATTTTAATAGCAGATGGAGAATAAAAAACACTCGAATGGACGAAGCATGCCAATAATGAAAACAATATCTATTTTCTAAATGCTATTTTCGTGCTTGCGAGTCTGATGAAATTGCTCCACTTGAGTTTTTAATAGTTTTTAATAAGTTTTCAAGAGCAATTAGATGTGATAATGCTAGATCTTCTTTTCGAATCTAGAAGAACAAAAGAAATAAAGAAAGAAAAAAAATGCCCCAATGGACACTTTGTGTCCAATGCTAGATGGATCCCAAAAAATTAAATCTAGTGCAAAGTGGAGTGTAGTGACAGTATATTACTTGATCTTAAAGATGTTTCCATTGTCCACCGTTTGTTATATATTATAGTAGTGGGTTATAAATAATTAATTAGTCCCAATTTTAGAATATTCTCATAACTTATATATGTTAGTGTTTTATGAAGAAAATGATAAACAATGAAAAATATGAAGTTTATTTTTATTTTGTTTTTCAAGAGGGTTACTTTATAAAGAAATTATTTTTAAAAAAAATTTGGTTATTATAATTTGGTATTTTTATTGAATCTTAAATATGTTCCCCTTGTCTACCAGCTCTTTTACGTTTGTCCTCATCCATCTCGTAGTTGTTGGGTTGACGACATCAAATCTTTGTCATGAGTAGCACGAGTAAAGAAATGACGGTTCTCATTTACATAAAGATACAAGGGTTAAATATTGATATAGCTAATAGAAATTTTTACAAATATTTAAAAATGTGAGTGAACAAAATATCATTAAAAATTTCACACACAAAAAATTATCATTAAAAATTATTAGGACCATCATGGTCTTCAAGATTAAGATCCATGGTAAAATGAACCATCAGGTTTTAATTTTGTATTATTTTCCCCTTTTTAGTGGCGTTTGTTTTTTTTGGTACGTCGAAAAGAATTTTATGGCATTTGTTTGGTTTAACTACTTAGAGCATTTATTCCTTTTATAATATTTATAATATACAAATAATAAAAAACTACTTGAAGCATAATGTATAGAGATTGAATTGGCTGCTGTTGCAACAGTATGCGGTTGCTGATCTAATAGTTATAATATCAACAACACTCTTTACATTTTATTTTATTTTTTTTTTAAAAAATAAAAGACTAAGATTGAAACACATTACTATAGCATGGTGCTGTTATAACACCAAATCTTTTACTTTCAATTCTATTTAAATTTTTTTATCACCTAATAATTTTTTATTTGTTTTATTCTCATAAGTTATTTTCCAGTTCAATTTAATTATTTTTGTTAAATGTGTTAAATTGTTAACAGAAAATGATAAAACAATATAATTTTGATGCCAAAAAACTAAGAAACTTTATGTTAAAATAGATTTGATTTGTCATTTTCGTTAACAAAAACTGATTACTTAAACACAAAAAAGTTGTGGGTTCAAAAAATTATTAATAGAGAACAAATTAAAATTTTAAATAGCAATTTAGCAATAGAGAATCTCCCCATAAAATAGTAGTAGAGGTGTCACATAGTCTATGAATTGGGTTGATTTGAATTTGTAAAAAAAAAAAATCTTAAAATCTGAACTCAATCAATCCAAAACAATTTGAGTTAGATTATCGAATTGTCCAATTAATTTTTTTACTACATTATACTTCTAAAATATATTAATATTATAATAATTAAATATTTAAAATACTAAATTTAATAAAATTTAAGTTCAAACACTATAAATTCAAAACATAATACTAATTTTATATAAATTACAATACAATTTTTAAAACATAATTTTTAATCTTTTTGAATCTTTTTTAAATTTTTACACATTCTTGCAACTCAGCGCCCAAACACAGACACTAGTCCTCATTCACACTTTCTATTTTTAGTCTTTACCAATTAAGCCATTTAAAAAATAATTCAAAAACTTGGTCCATCAGGTCTTTTATTGGGTTTTTGGGTTACCTGACAACCAAACTAATTGGTTTGATTCAAATTTTATCCGACTTTAATTATCAGTGGCAACTCTGGAATGCTAGGAATGATCGTATCTTCAAGTCTTATACTCCCAATCTTCAAAACATTATTCGTCGATCAGTGGATTACACAATGCTAAGTCGTTCGTGTAATAGCTTCTCACAAAAGATCTTGAGAAGCTCCTCCAAATCAGAGACTCTTATCACTTGGAGTCCACCTATGACTGGTCTTCTTGAGCTCAATATTGATAGATTAGTTACCAAAACTCCTCTTGAAGCCATTTGTGGAGGAGTAATCCATGATGATCATGGCAGATTTGTGGTTGGATTTGTCTACAAAATTGATAGATGCTCAGCAGTAAAAGCAGAACTTTGGGGTCTTTTTGAAGGCCTCAAACTTATCAAGGCTCTCAACCTCCATCGTGTTGTGATTGAGATGGATTCTAAGGTGGCATTGCATCTTGCCAAGATGGGTTGTGACACCTCCCATAGTTGCTTCCCTCTTGTTAGAGATATTCGGGACCTAACCAAGATGCCTAATATAGTTGGCATCTTCCACATCTTTAGAGAAGCAAATCGGAGTGCATATCACCTTGCTAACATTGCTCATGAGTATAGCTTAGGATTTCATCCTATTGTATCTCCTCCTCCTAGTCTTATTCCTATTCTTAGAGAGGAGGATTATGATATTGTTATTTCCCGCTTGTTAGTTAGTTTTTTTGAGTCTCAGTGACCCGTTGATTAAAAAAAAAAAAAAAAAAAGTAAGGTTGTGCATGTACTGAAGGGGTAGGTGGCTGGCTATCCAATATCCATTCAATACGTCTATCTAACCCCTTGATCCCCTTCCAACAACCAAATTTGACGCAAACATTAATTTAATACTTTTTTAAAATAGCATAATAATTTTTTAAGTGGATTTATAAAAAAACTTAAAATTATAATTTATTCATATTTAATAAAATATTTAAATGACTTTTCAAAAATAATTTTTTATTCTCAGTTTTTACCTTAAAAAATAAGTATTAATTATTCAAAAAATACTTAGTTAAAAAAATAATTAAAATTCATTTTGGTACCAAATACTATCAAAGAGTAATGATTTGTTTAGTTTAAATTTTAGTAAAATGAGAAGTAAAAAACACTAAAACAAAAATTAATGGTTGAGATTTTTGATACACAAGAATTGAAGCAATCCAACGGAAGTAAATATTTTTTATGTTCTTGACTAAATAAAAAATTAAAACAAACTGGCCCTAAATTATCACTCAGAATTGTTATTCTACTTTTTTTTTTTTCTCAATTCAGAATTATTATTCAATAAACAAATACTTCAAGTAAAAAAAAAGCTTAGAATATTATCGGAAGAAAAATGCTTATTACTATGAGTCATTTTTCATATATATACTGGCACTCCTTGCCTCACTGTCTTTTTCTTTGTGCTCTCCTTGTTGACTTCAGCTTCAACAATCACCTCTTTCCTTGCCATGGCTAAGCTACAATCTTTCATACAGGCTCACCCTGATTCTCATTTCCCCATACAGAATCTCCCTTATGGTGTCTTCAAGCCCCAACCTGGTTCTTCTCCTCGTCCCGGCGTGGCCATCGGAGATTACGTGCTCGACCTCTCCGAGATCGCTTCTGCCGGCCTTTTCGATGGCCCGCTCCTTAAAACCTCTGATTGCTTCCTTCAGGTTCTTTTACTTCTCCTCTCTTCCTCACTCGCCTCTTCTTTCTTCCGATTTTTCCTACTCCAATAACCTCTGCTTCTCGTTTCGCTGATTCAACTAAGAAACGATCTCGGTAGCTTGATTGTTATTTTATTTTGTTAATTTTCTTTTCTATTTCTGTTTTCCCCCCTAAGATATCGTAATTTTCCGTCTTTTCACAGTCTTTTCATTTCCCTGAGAAACCGGAAGAAAGGTTGAGAATGTGCCTAATTATCGCAAAATGCAACTTTGTATATTTGCTTGTGTTTCTAATATTATATTATGTCCTAACTGCTTCCGACATTATCCGTGTAACAGCCCAATCTGAATAAATTTGTATCTCTTGGAAAGCCAGCTTGGAAAGAAGCTCGTGCCACTCTTCAAAAGCTCTTATCAGGTAGAATAACATTATTTCTTTTTTGTTTTCTTCTATATTTTCATTTTCACACTGCATAGAATTTAAGCATTATTCGGATGCATCATGTGCATGTTGAATATTGTATGTGCTGGTCCTTATGTCACAAATTATTTGGTGCTAGTACTTAGCAGGATCACACTTTTTAGATGAATTACAGCAATAGAGAAATTGTATTGTATTTATTCATTTCTTAATTCTTATTTTATCAATGCAGCATCTGAACCAACCTTGAGGGACAACGAGGCTTTGAGGCAGAAGTCACTTGTGCCTTTGGTATTGCACATTGTCTTTCCTGATTTTTTATTTTCAAATTGTTGTGTTAATCTTTGTCACCTCTTATAATGATTTTGATGTGTACATTTTCAGAACCGTGTTGAATTGCTACTCCCTGTTGTAATTGGGGACTATACTGACTTCTTTTCATCTCTGCATCACACTAAAAATTGTGGGCTCATATTTCGTGGGCCGCAAACTCCTGTTCTAGATAACTGGTGTGTTGATTTGAAATGATTTACAAATAAACTAAGAATGATTTATCTTCTATGACTCAAAAGAATAAAAATTGTTTCCTAGGTATCACCTTCCTGTTGCCTACCATGGACGGGCATCTTCTGTTGTTATTTCTGGAACAGATATTATTCGACCAAGGTCAGAAGTTATGTTGCTATTTGTAAATTTTTCTAGTCTTGAGTTCATGTGCTTGACTAGCTTTCCGCTTTCCTTTTTTTTTTTTTGAATCTTATATTTACTTGAATTTTTAAAGATATACTGCATAGATGTTTTATTGCTTGACATGGGAACCTTTATAATGCATGTCTATCTCTATAGCATATGTATTGGAGGGATATATCTTTGTGTGCCAATTTTCACTTGCATATATTCATGAAAAATAAACATTTAAAGGCAGTATCATGCTATAGCTCCTAATTTAAACATTATGCATTTGGTTGCTTGCTGTTCATCCTATCTCACAATGTCGTGCTGCTTTGTGTTTATTCAGAGGGCAAGCTCATCCAACTGGCAGCTCGGGACCGTACTTCGGTCCTTCCTTGAAGCTAGACTTTGAGTTGGAAATGGTCAGCTTTTGTCTATGTAGATATTTTTTGGCCATTTTACTCGCAAAAATGCATCTGGAAAACTTTATTTGAAAAATATGAAACTCAATATTGGAAATTCTTTCATTTACTCCTTTGTTTTTAGCTGCCCTAAATGTGTTATCAAGGTACTGCATAACTTTTCATTTGTTTCATTTTTTAAATTAATATTATATTAGTATACTTACAGGCTACTATAGTGGGACCCGGAAATGAATTGGGGAAACCTATAGATATTGATAATGCTGAAGATCATATATTTGGAATTGTTCTAATGAATGACTGGAGTGGTAATTGTTCAATTCTCTCTTTCTCTCTCTCTCTAAATGTTACTGCACCCTAATATTGCTGCTTTTCTGAATTGTATTTGGCAGCTCGAGATATTCAGGCATGGGAATATATTCCTCTTGGTCCTTTTCTCGGAAAGAGCTTTGGTAAGATATCTTCTAGTCCTATTCAAAAAGCTGACATTTGGACTAGTGCATTGCATTAAATATTACATGGGTGATTAATGTAGCATTTGTTGTTGATGTAAACTATCACCTTTTCTATGCTATATATGCTGTTGTAGAGATAACGACCTTTCTTTATGGTCTGATTATGATTCTATAGGTACAACAATATCACCTTGGATCGTGACCCTTGAAGCATTAGAACCTTTTGCCGTTGAAGCCCCAAAACAGGTAACCTGTTTCTTTCTTTGGAGATTGACACTGCAGGAACTTTATAATTGACTGTTAATGTTGAAAGTTCATAATAATCATGGCTTGCTGTTTGATCCATCTATAAAATGCAGGATCCTCCTCCACTTCCATACTTGGCTGAAAAAGTATCCAAAAACTATGATATTTCACTAGAGGTATTTCAGAGCACCTTTATCTGCGTTTTTTTCAGTGGTATTTCTTCCTATTGTGTGTCAGACTGATTTTATTTCTTCACGATTCTTATTTATTGGGTTTGAAACAGGATCAGTCTTCCTTCGTCGTGCTTTTTTCCCCTAGTCAATTAACAATTAATTAAGTTAATCACAAGACCTTTTTTTTTGCTGCAAGGTTCACGTTAAACCTGCGGGGCATGAAGATTCAAGTGTGGTGACACGGAGTAATCTAAAGCACTTGTAAGGAGTCTTTTTCAACTACATAATTCAGTTTATTTAATTATTTCCTTGTCCCGATGACCTCTTTCAATTATGGTGACAATGTTGATTTAAATAAAGTGACTGACCAGTAATTCGTTAGTCTTATTTTATGCATATTTGACCTGTGTTTGGTGATGTATTTGTTTTCCTCGGCACAGTTTGCGCAACTCTGCATAAGTAGGCTCTCTTACATCTTGCGATTTGATAAATGCTTGCCCTTGCCTAGTAGAAATTCATTACTTTGGAACTGTTATACGTTATTATAGTAATAAATATATTTGCTATTATTTGTAGATATTGGACATTGACTCAACAGCTAGCTCACCATACTATCAATGGTTGCAACCTGAGGCCAGGGGATCTCCTTGGAACTGGGACAGTTAGTGGTCCTGTAAGATTCAATATTTAATTATGCAGTCTGACTTCTTGTTCCCTGTATTTCTTTCACTTTTGAGGTACTGTTCCTTGTCAACTAGTCTACAAGTTTCGGTTGAAATGTGTGTTTTTTCATCGCAGGAGCCAGAATCCCGTGGATGTTTGTTGGAGTTAACCTGGAACGGACAAAATTCGCTGTCATTGAATAATGGGTTAAATCGGAAATTTCTTGAAGATGGAGATGAAGTCACATTAACTGGATATTGCAAGGTTACAATGACACAAACTCTTTAATGCCTCAGTTTTTCAAAAGTGCCTTTTCCTTCCAATTTTCACGACTCAAAAGAATTAGATTTTTTTGTATATTTTTAAAAAAAAATTAGTTTTTCAATTTTTTTGATTTTGGAGTTTTAACCTATTTAAATTAATTGCATTAGGGGCCAATAGAAACCTCAAAAGGAATCCAGAAACCTATCGAACTCATTTTTGCAAATCAATTCATTACTTCAGAGTTTACTGCTAGACCTGAGTTGCTGTGAATTTAATTACTTGTTGGCATAATTTTTAACTACCTCCCCTCCATTTCCAAGTTTGGTCATATACTGTTCTCACTTCTCAAAATTATAAGCTTTTCAATACACTAGTAGTATTAATCAGCTTGGTATTTAGGAATGCTATTTTTGACATCAACTTCTTGAATAGTCGTATTTTCCATTAGTTTTATAATTAAAGAGTAGCTATAGACACGAAATACAGAAATGGGCTCTGTGGGTTACTGGATAGCCAATTGTCTTTCAAATCAATGGCCTGAGGTGCTTAGGGGTTTTCTTTTCTGTAATGAACTTTGTTCGACTCTGTGACCCCCAACCAGCATATACCCTCTAAACTCTAAATTAGAATGCCGAAATTGTTTTCAACAATGTGCCTTCTTACTATGTATGCAGCTGAGGCAAGTTAGTCACTCTTCTTGAAGTGCATTCACTGAATGTTTTATACCACCACTAGTTTATGTTGGAGCATTTTTTATGAAAATTGAAAAGGATATAAAGTTGTTGCCATGCATATGCAGGGAGATGGTTACACTGTTGGGTTCGGTACCTGCTCGGGCAAGATTGTTCCATCAGCTCCATGATGAGGGCAACATTACTCCTTGCTCTTCTAGTTATGGTGGCAGTTGTTGAATAATATTGGCTTTCTTCTTCTTTTTTGGTTGTAATTTACTCAACGATTAGCAAAGCACAGAGAATTGAATAAAACCTGGCTTTCATGAAGCTCTTTACTGGGCCATTGCGTGGAGCTGTGAATTAACTATTTGGATAAACTAATAAACTAATAACAGGTAAATGTTAACCACTATCTTCAGATCCAGAACAGTGGTTAAAGATTTTTTTTTTCAAAGTATTAACTATTCACTATTCATTATAACTGGGGTGGGCTTATCTGGTTTAGTGGATTTGCACCTTGTAGCATGCAATTTCAAACCAACCGCCCAATACTATGCCCATGTCTATTTCAGATGCATGCTTGAGGCTGACATAATTAAGCAATGTCGAGAACTATCTAGAACTGTTATAGCGCGTTAATTATTAATTATAACTAAAAATTAAACACATCCTTAGTAATTAAATTAATACTTCCTCTGGTCCTATTTATAAGACGTTTTCAACTGAATTACACAGATTAAGAAAAGTAGTTGAGTTTAGTTAATTTTATTGGTTTTCTTAAAAAGTGTATAAAATACCATTTTTATCCTTCATTAAATAATGTGTTGACCAATTATAATTAAAGACTTAAAATAATTGATGTATTTAATGAGGGTAAAAAAGAAAAGAAGCAATAAATGCATCATGGAAACTACAGAATATCTTATAAAAAGAACCATAAAAATCTTCTAGATAGTATCTTATAAATATTACAAGAGGGAGTAATACACTTATTTTCATCTCTTTCTTCTCACATTTTCTTTATCGGACGGTTTCCTTGAGAGCACCATTATCGTCGGAAACCATCTTAAACAAACCTTATTTAGTTCCTCATTATATTAGTTATCAATCCAGCCATGAAGTTTTGTCTCGTGATTTGAATTTACACCTGAAATTAAAAGCAAATCCTTTTGCCTTAAATCGAGCGAAGGGTCCCGCATCTAACGAAAGGCTCTTATTCTTAGCTCTCAATACCCGAGCCGTTACTGTAACGCGCCAACATTATTCAAGGGAAAGTAATTCAGGCCCCTCCACGAAACAAAACAAAAGAAACAAACAAACGAAAACCATTTCTTATTTTCCTTCAAACTCACCACTCTCTGCTGCAGATCTCTGACTCCAAATCCCAAAGCACCCCCTTTCCCATGAAACCCTCTTCCAAATCCAATCTAGGAAACTTCTCCTCCCATACTACAACTGTTACCTTCACTCATCACAATGACCACACTACCCCTCCTCCACACCCCAATTCCACTCAACTCCCTTCCCAATCCAACGCCGCCCTCACCATCCAATCCGTGTACCGCGCCCACAGGATCCGCACCCTCTTCCGCAAAATCTCCGCCATCGATTCCGAAGCCGACCGCCTACAACGCCTGATCCAACGGCAAGACACGGTAGACGCCGTCCGCACTAACCAGCTAGAGAAGCTGAGAATGAACGAGGCGCTGATGCGTCTCTTGCTGCAGCTCGATTCGGTGCCGGGTTTCGATCCGACGGTTAGGGATGCCAGGAGGAAAGTCTCCCGTCGGATCGTGGGGCTCCAGGAGATACTTGACTCTGTTTCTGAATCTAAATTCGATGAATGCAATTGGTGGTCCGTGAATGATTGGGACGAATTCATATCGAATATGGAAGAAAGTGTTTGTAGGGAGAGAGGTGGCGATGAGATGGAAAAGTTTTGTGATCAGTACTTGGGATTTCGCTGCCTGCAAAGGTTTCTTCGTGAACCCTGATTTCCCACTCTTGTTCATCTGTTGTATAAATATATAATCTCTATCTTAACTGAAAGCTTTTTGAATTAGGTAACTATAGCAAATACAAGGCTGTGAAATGCATATAATCAAAATAGCCTTTGGTAATTAAATTTACAGCAGTTGAATTAATGTCAAATTATTAGCACAAACTCAGAACAAGTGCAACATCCATCACCATCAACTAGTGGATTTGCTTATATATATACTATAAAATTTTACATAATAGGATTTCGAGTAAAGAAGGTAGAAGAAAGGAGTGAATACTCAATCAGTCCTTGACTTAGTGCATCGCCTTCACATCACAGTAGCCCCTAAATTGAAGAAACTACATGTTAGCTCTCGAACTTCAATACCTCAAGCATGTTACACCCTAAACTATGCAAGCAGGGTTTGATGTGCTTGACAAATTGCAAGTTAAGAGAAATAATGTAGCAGTTTCGTCATAAACCAATGTGAAGAGGGTGTGTAAATTCCAAAACTTAATTGACTATTCACTCTTATAAAGTGTTTCCAGTTAGGGGAACTAGTACTACCATATCGTGGATGTTTCTGATTGGAATAAGACTGAGGATACATGAGACTTTAGAGTAATAAGATAGATAGATAGATAGTAGAAAGTGAGATAATTCGGCGGAGATGGTACTAGTTGAGGCAGCTGCATTTGCACTTGAACATGCATCTCTTACAGTCAGAGAGTGTAGGGTAGGAATTGTCGTTGCAGTCGCATTTCTTGATGCAACGGGCCCTTGAACTGCCATCCCATAAGCACCGAGCCATGCAGTGTAGGACTGGCTTGCAGGAAGGACAGCTATTTTTCATCTGGTTTACAATGCAATCTTTGCATCCCCTGCCATCTGAGGGAGGACAACCGAAACCCATTATAGGTGAAGCCACCACCAACATAATCACCAGTAGCATTTGTACTTGTACTGCCATTTCCTACTTCTTCGATCTTATGATTATGAACCAGCTGAAAGGTTTTGGTTTGCTAGTGCAAATGTTCTTCACAATTGTGGAAAACAGTATGTTCTGGACAGATATGTATATGCAGTTTGCGGGTAAGAATAAAGAATCTGCAGATCCAACTAAGGCATCATCGAAACTGAGGAAGCATTTAATTTCGAGGCAACACCACATTTACTCTTGTGAGGGACTGGCAGCTCAGGGTTCTCTTGGTTTGCACAATGCTTTATCTCATCCCTAATTACCTATCCTTTTATAGGTGGTATTTTTAAAATTGTGTTAAAAAATATATAGCTTTTTTTAAAAAGTTCTGAAATACCGATCCAGATCCTCTAAAGTCACTTTTTCCTAAATTCACCTAAAGTCAATTAATTAAGACCACTAGATTTATCCAAGGGAGGACATTGCAAGTTTGCACCAAATAATATTGTATGTGCACAATACACAATAATTTTCTATACCTCTTTCCTCCCTTAGATAAGTTTAGTGGTCTTAATTAATTGACTTAGGAAAAAGTGATTTCAGAGGATCTGGATCCCTGAAACACAGAATAATATGCACTTATAATTATATTCTTAATTTGAATAATATTAACAAGTGTTCTAAGGACATTGTTTAGCAAGATCATTTTTTATATATAGATGTAGGGCTGTTAGAACTAACTCATTTTATATTTGACATTATTCGACTGTTAATTAGTTCAATGAGTTTGGTTCATAAACCAAATGAGCTGTGAATTTGAGCTAAGAATTAAGATAGTTAACTAAACAAACTTAACTTGAGTCAAGCACAACTCAACTTGTTTGGTTTATGAACCAATTCGACAAGTAAATAAACAAATAAATACATATATAATATTATAAATGATCTTTTATTTTGATTTCAATAATTTTTTATTTTAGTTTTTAATTTTATTTGTATTTTACAACAAAAAAATAAAGAAAACAACAATTTTAAAAAGTTGAGAATTTTAACTTGCTAGCTGGTGAGCCAAAAGTTAGGGAACTTCAAATGAGACGAACTTGACCCAAAAAAGTTAGTTCATAGAAAGCTTGACTCGAGTTCAATTCAGAAAAATTTTAATTGAGTCAAGTTGAGCCGAGATAAATTCTAATTGAGTCGAGTTGAGCTGAGGCGAGTTCAACTCAGCTCGACTCATTTGAAACCCTGTATAAATCTAATGTGTGTTTGGTTTAAATTTTAGTAAAACAAAAAGTAAAAAAAATACACAAATCAAGGCAAATATTAATGATCGATATTATTTAATCTAATAAAAATAAATATTTATAATTTTAATTAATAATGATTTTCACCAAAACAAAATTTCAAACGAACGGACCCATAGTAAATTTTTCATTTTTCTATAATCAACCTACCGTTACAAGTACAACTTACAAGCCACAAAGGGAAGGACGGAAATCTACTATCCTTAAAGCCTGTCTGCAACCCTGCGCCTTCAAAAATATTATGGCATGTCAATTTTATTAAATTCAAAAATTGAATATTTATTAAATGCTGATAAGAACAAAAACAAAAACAAAATGTCACCTTTAATTTTTTTTTTCATAAATGTAATATTTAAACTTTTTTTTTGTTTACAATGTCATATTTAATTTGAATTAGTATAAAACTTGATATTTGTACTGTTTACAATAATTTAGACTTTTTTATATTTATATTTTTTTTTGTGAGAATCAGATTTTGAATTGAAAAAGATAGATTGAGGTATTACCACTTAAGAGTTTTAATGGAAAGAGCAAAATCAATGTTCAATGATGCCTGAATTAAGTAAATGTAAAGTAAAGCATCACTTTCGTCCCCAATTTTATCAGAAAAGTTTACATAGGTCATTGAATTTTGTGGGAGTTTATTTAGGTTTTTGACTTTGTTTAACGTTGTTTAGTTAGGTCCTTAATATTAACTATCGTTTTAAAATCGTTAACAGACGTTTAAATTAATCTTTGTGTTTGAATTAAAAGTTCAAATTAGTCTTTATATTTGTTAATAAAAGTTTAAATCAATTTATGTGTTATGTATCAAAAGTTTCAATAAATACCTATATTTATTATTAAAAGTTTAAATTAGTCGTGATTAACATTAAGGACTGAGATAAATAACATTGGACAAAGTCAAATACCTAAATAAATTCTCATGAATAACAAAAATCTAGGTAAATTTTCGTTATAAAAACTAGTCACCTTTATGATAATTATTTCAAATGTAAATTGATGAAGCACTGCAACAATAGTAAACGTAAATGAAATCGAAATTGACGTGTGGGTACAAGATTAGAGACCGGTCACTGGGACAGTAGATTTTCGTCCTTCTCACCTCACCTCTTTCAAAAATGCATTATATGCGTTTATTTTTTATTAAAAATTAGCCTTTAACTGAAATATACTTTTTGAAATATACATTTTGGACGAAGCTGGATTTAAATTTTCAGTTGAAATTAAATGCTATACGTGATGACATCAAACAAGTAAGTTTTTCATTTCATTTTCACCTTATTTACGCATTTGAATGATTAGTTAAATTGCTTGATAGTATGAAAGTAGATTTGAGTTGTTGTCGGACTCAGAATTCCAGTTTCAACTTTATTTTAAAAGGTGGATTTTTTGGTGTTCTCGTAAAATAAGAAACAAATTTGTTTCTCTATATTATTTTTTTTATTGACTGACATGTGTTTAACTAGTCGACATCATCTAATTGAAGCTTATTTTTAAATATCGCTAACAAACCCCTAATATTAAAACTACATTTTTTAAAATTTAAACACATTCTTAAACAATTACAAACTTCATTAATTTCTTTTCTTTCAACTCACATCTTACCCAAACTACTTTTCCTTTCGATACAAATCAATCAAATCTTCTATCTATTTTATTTTACATAATATTTTATCTATTTAATTCTTATAATTATTTATTTTAAAATATATATTTTTGTCTATTTGAATTAATTTGCACTGTTTAATTTGTATATCATTTATGTTATCTTTTTATATACTAAATTAATTATAAATTTAAATTTTTACTAATTCAAAAAAAACTTAGTCATTTTATATTATTATTTATTTCTCTCTTTTGTTATTTCTAATTAATTCTAACAAATGAATGAAATGCATAATTTCTTTTTTATATATTTCTCTCCAACTAAATAGCACTTCATTTTTTTACTATTTTAACTCTTCCTCTATTCTTTAATTTCATATTCTCTTTTTTATTTCTTTCTCTCCTATTTCTTCACTTAGTCAAACGAAATGTGAAATTGTATTTTAAATACTCTTTTCTAGTGGATATTTTTTAATTTAAATGTTGTTAACTCATATATTATATCTTGTATATATCTAAATTTTTAAGAAAAAAAAAAGACAAAATAAATTTGGTAAAAAATACAAACTTAATAAATGTATTTAGAAAAACATATTATTCTGACTTTAAATGAAATAAATTTAAATAAGTAGCTTGCTTCTGTAGCCTCTATGAGTATTGTTGATGGCTTGAAATTTGCTCCATGTTCTATTTGTTTATTTCTTTTTTTTTCTTTTTTTTTTCTCTTGTCTGGCTAGGGTGCCTGCTATTTTTTAAGCCCCTACTGTTGTTTGGATATTTACTTTAGCACTTCTTGTGATCTTAGTTTTTATCAATATAATTTTTTTAGATGATAAAGAAATGAAATAAATTTATATTTTTATTTAGAGAAAACTTATATAATTTATATTTTAATTTTAAAAAATTATTTTTTATTATTATAATTTTATATCAAATGCCTTGAACTTTTTAATTATAATTTAAAATAACGATTTTATAAATGGTCTAACCCACAAGATCAACTTTATAAATGACTTTAAAAACTTATATAAGTTTTATTTAAATGGGCTAATCCGCTAGACTTTAAGTTTTAAATAAATTGATTAACCCGCTAGATCCACTATTTATAACTTTCTCTAGAAACTTCGTCTGTTTCTTTTCTCTCAATTTGCAATTTATTCAAGCCTTACACATCTCGTATATCAACCAAATTCAATTTTTATAGATTTAATTTAACTCTTATAATAATGTAATTTTAAAAAGTATATACTCTTTTCTATTCGAATTAATTTATATTATTTAAATTATAATAAGTTTATGTCATTCTCTCTGTTTGTCTATTCTCTCATTTTAATTCGATTAAACAAAAGAATAGAAATAAATGTTAGATAGACAAAGTCATACTCAAGTTAGTGCAATAAATGAAAGACAAAAAAAATAAAATACCATGTCAAACTAGCACTTTAACAATTCTTAACTAATAAAAACTTATGATATAATAGATACGCTATAGTGCTTAACTAACAAATCATGTATTCAAACGGCAATACTATTGTATTCAACAAAGTACATACATCTTATATGTTTATATTTAGTAAAATAATTTTATTATGATTTTAAAATATAATAGTGTATAAAATATTTACATGTATATATATTATATGTAATATTTTGAAAAAAACTGTTATTTAATTATTTTAAAAAAAGTATCTCGTGAGACATGAATTACTTGTGGCCTAAGGGCCGACTCAATACTTATAAATACTTAAAAGCAAAGTTAAAAATTACGTTTTTTTCATAATAAAAGAAATTTATTAAATTTATTGAAATTTAATTTTTTTAGTTTTAGAGATACAAAATCATTTGCAGTATAAAATTAGTGAAGTCAATTACAATTTAACATTTTTTTTTAAATGTTATATAAAATAAAGTCAAATCTATTTAATTTTTCTTGAGACATTATTGACATTAATTAAGTGAGCTTTATTAATTTTAATTTTAAAAAAACTTCTTCTGAAGCAATTGTTACAAGAATCAATAAGATTATTTTGTCAGCAATATATGCATTCAAAAAATAATATATTCTTTTTTTAAAAAAATTTAGTATGTCAATTGCTTTATCATTTTTATTGTTTTATTTATTTTAATTAAAATACTCAATTCTAAAAATAAGTTTTATCATTCAATATTTTTCCTTATTAAAGGGGCTAACCCGTTAGACTTTAAATTTTATTTAAATAATGGATTAAAATAAATTTTTTTATTTAAAATCTAAATAATATAAGTTATCTCTAAATAAAAATATAAAATTTATTTCATTTAAAGTCTGAATACTATAATTTTTTTAAAATACATTTATTAAGTTTGTATTATTTTACCAACTTTATTTTTTTTCTTTTTTCTTGTTTTGATAGTTGAGATATATGCAAAATATAAAATATGAGTTAACTTAAATTTTTTTAAAAATATCTTATACGAAAGAGTATTTAAAATACCCTTTCACATTTCGTTTGACTCAGTGAAGAAATTGGAGAGAAAGAAATAGGAAAGAGAGTAAGAAATTAAAGAACGGTGGAAGAGTTGAAATAGAAAAGAAATGAAGTGTTATTTAGTTAGAGAGAAATATAAAAGAAAGAAATTAATTTCATTTCTTTGTTTGGATTAATTAGAAATAAGAAAAGAGAGAAATAGGTAATAATATACATTGACTGAGTTCTTTTTTTAATTAGTAACAAATTAAAATTTATAATTAATTTAGTATATAAGAAAAATAACATAAAATGATGTACAAACTAAATAGACAAGAATAAATATATAATAATTATAATAATTAAATAGATAAAATATTATATAAAAGAAGATAGAAAAATGAATTGATTTGATATTTGGAGGAAGGGTAGTTTGAGTAAGATGTGAGTCGGAAGAAAAGAGATTAATGAAGTTTGCAATAATTTGAGAATGTGTTTAAATTTCAAAAATATGTTGTTTTAATGCTAGGGGTTTGTTTGCAATATTTAAAAGATAGTTTCAATTGGATGACGTGGGCAAGTTAAACACATGTCAATCAATAAGAAGATTAACATGGAGAAACAAATTTGTTCCTTATTTTGAAGGAACACCGGAGAAATCACCATTTTAAAATCTACTTTCAACCATATTTTGAAATCTAATTTCAACTATATTTTTGGGGATTGTTTAGCATGAGGAATATTTTTTAGATTTTTGAGAATTTTATTTGATATAAAATATATCCATGTTTGGTAAAAGACACAAAAGAAAAAATTTTTCCAGGTAAGTAGGACTTTTAGAAATTTTAAAATGTGAAGTAAGTTTGTTTTTAATCTTACCACCTGAATAGATAAGTATCTTAAACTTTTTCGATAATCACTTATCCAGGAAAAACATTCATTCCTATAGGGATGGATTCATTCCTTGGCCCCTCTCCCCTTCAATAAATATTTATATATATTACGCTTCGCATAAAGTACAAGTGGCCCTATGTAACGTAGCGGTTCAATTGCTTTGGATTCACTCCCAAAGTCTAGCGTTTAACCGTAGAGACGCCTGTTTTGTACATTTTTTTGTTTTTTTTGGTTAATTTTATTTTAAAAAAATATTTGGATGTATTTAAGAAAAAAAATTAAAATTAGCGTTTTTAATTATAAATTTAAAAACAAAAAATCTAATGCAAATGATGATATATATATTTTTTATACTCGATATTATATGTGGTTTTTTATCTCAAAATTTAATTTTTTTCTCTTTATTTATAAATTTTTTATATTTTGAATATTTATCATTATTATCGTTTTAAATTTCCTTTTCTAGTCAAAAAAAAAAAAATTGCCACCCCACCTGCATTCCTAAGAAAGTCACTAAAAAATGTCTTGTACCAAACACTCCCTTAAATCCGATTTCAACCATATTTCAAAATTTGATTTGGTGTCAACGTGTGTGATATTTGGTTTCAACTAGAACTCAAACCTAATCTCGTTTGAAAATTATATTTAGATTAGAAGTTAATTTTGAAAAAACTAAACGCGTATAATGCATTTTAAAAGAGGTGTTGTGGCAACATTGCCAAGAGATAACAATAATAATGATGTAAACTAAATTTAATTAATTACTACGGTGAATAATTAAAAGCCTAACTGAATTTGAGTTTTGCTTTTGAGGATAACAACCTCACTAGATATTTCCCTTCGGGATAAAAATCCGTTGTTTCCCTTAGATCCGATTTCAACCATATTTCAAAATTTGATTTAGTGTCAACATGTGTGGTGTTTGGTTTTAACTTGAATTTAAACCTGATCTCATTTGAAAATTATATTTCGATTAGAAGTTAATTTTAAAAAAACTAAACACGTATAATGCATTTTAAAAGAGGTGTCGTGGCAATGTTGCCACAAGATAACAATAATAATGATGTAAACTAAATTTAATTAATTATTACGGTGAAGAATTAAAAGTCTAAATAAATTCGAGTTTTGCTTTTCAGGATAACAGCCTCACTAGATGTTTTTCTTCCGGATGAAATATGCTGTTACACAATGGTGTAACATTTTCCTATTACACCAATAACATTTTATTGCCTGATTTAAAATGCACACCTCACCACCTTTTCTTTTTTGCTAATGACGTTACGGTAATTTGCATCTGATCTTCCCTTTTGAGCTACAATTTTCCCCCACTTTTTGCATACTGCAGTGTCGTCAACTATTATTGATTTTGATTATGATAAATCGTTGATTTATTCTTGCTCTCTCAGTTCGAGAACAAATATAGAGTTATAACATGATCATAAAGAAAGCAACATATGATCAAAAGAACAATTCGGCACAACTTTATAGTAATAATTTGTTAATCTTCCTCCGTAAATTAAAAGGTGTGACTTATTATCGATTTTCAAAGAAATAGGATGAAAATTGAAAAACTAATTTGTTTGAAATGCATGGAAAAAAAAGCACAAAATATGATATACTTTTTTAGTTAGGGTACAATAAATAGTTTGTCAAACTCACACCTCTTACCGAGCACAATCTAAAAAACCAAATCTCAAATTCATGGCTCTCAATTTGCTTCTTAATCTATTCCTTTGACTTGGGTTGATCCAGAAAGGTAAGGAAATTTGATTGATAGAAATTAAATATAACATTTATGAAAAAAAATAATTAAAGATGACTTTTTTTTGTTGATGTGGCACAATATCATTGGAGGGACACTGTTGGAGAGACTTTAGGGAGAGTCGATTTCCATCCAAGGTGAGAATAGTGCCACCCTAATCTTATAAAAAATGTTTTTCATTTACTTAAACACAATCCATATTAGTGTGTGCTTGCTGGAGTGAAACAAAACTAGTAGCAGAATGGGAATACTGGAGATGGATGGAGAAATCAACAATTTCATTCTCGTATGGACTTTAGCAGCAGCAACAATGTGCTACTGCCACTCAATCGGCAACCTAATTCCTCACGGCGGAGCAACAAGATTCACCGCCCTATTCCCCGCCATACTCCTCCTCCTCCTCCTCCCTCTCCGTCTCACTTCCATTCACCTCGGAGGCCCTTCCTCTTTCTTCCTCGGTTGGCTTTCTACCTTCAAACTCATCCTCTTTGCCTTTTCCAAGGGCCCCCTATCCTCCAACCCTCCCCTTTCTTTAGGTCACTTCATCCCCCTCGCTTCCCTCCCCATCAAATTCCAAAACAACCCCCAAACAAATCACAAATTTCCCAAATCCCCCTTCTCAGCAACAAAGTTCTTCATTTTGGTCTTTCTCATTATTCCCCTCTATGGAATCAAACAACATCTTCACCCCAAATTCGTGCTGTTCCTATACAGCGTCCACATGTACATCGCCCTGGAGTTCCTCTTCGCCATTGCTTCCGTTTTCACGCGGAAAATCCTCGCCGTACAGATGGAGCCCCAATTCGACGAGCCTTACCTGTGTACCTCGCTTCAGGATTTTTGGGGGAGAAGGTGGAACATCAGTGTTAACCGTGTGCTGCACCCCACCGTATACGAGCCCGTCGCGATCGCGTGTGGGCACGTGATTGGGCGGAAGTGGGCTCCACTTCCTGCAATACTCGCTACTTTCGCTGTTTCCGGGATGATGCATGAGCTCATTTTTTACTACGTCAAACGGGAGAGTCGCACGTGGGAAGCGTGGGAGCCGTCGTGGGACGCCACGTGTTTTTTTCTCATTCATGGACTGTGTTTGGCTATAGAGGTTGGGATCAAAAAGAAACTCAGGGGGAGATGCCAACTCCCGAGGGCGGTGTCTCGGCTGCTCACGGTGGTTTTTATAATCTACACTTCGCTGTGGCTGTTTCTGCCGGCGCTCGTGAGATGTCGCATTTATGAGAAAGGCACCGGTGAGTTGACTGCGTTGACCCAGTTTGTAAAGGATTATGTGTATGGGGCTTCCAAATTTGCACATCTTAATGTAACAACTACATAAACATAGATAACAAAAGCATCTTTTGAAAATGATTTGTTCTAATAATATTGTTTTATTAGTATTTTCAACCTCATTTTTTCATGCTTACATTTTTTTTTATAATGTCAAATTAGGTCGCTTAATACAGCGCTCTCCAACCATCTAAACAACTTATTAACTAGATGCTTAATGATTACATCTATAACACAGTAAAGAAAAATAGTAGTACGTTAATGCAAAGATAAGTTTTTAATTTTTAATAAAAATATCACTTAAAATGACACATCATATGACTCCTAAAAATTTGATTTGTGCACCATAACTTCGTAAGTGCCACTCCTTCGTTTCATTTGCATCCTCGCAGGTTCTGGAATCTGAATTGATGGTAACCGACGTAACCTTGTTAGTCAACTTAAACCGTCAACTTTCAATTATTCACAGTAGTAACCTTTATGACCAAAGATGCATTTATTGAAAATATTTAAGAGTAATACTCTATGTTATTATTTAACTGTCGGGAGAAAAAAAATTACACATATTAAGAAATGTAATAATGATTATAACTTTTTTCAAATTAAATTTTGAACTCTCTATAATACTATTTATCTTTCATTGTTTAATTGGTTGGGTAGTGTGGTATTGATTAGCCTCCAATTAAACATAAGGTTAGAATTGGTAAAAATATAATTAATATTATATTAAAAATATGAGTAAACAGATAAATATAAACAAGTTTTTTTTCTCCGGATAGTTAAATAGGAAGGGAATGAGTAGTATATTTTCTTACTTATTTAGTTATTTTTATCCTCCAACAGTCTTACTTTCTTTTAAAATAAACATTAAATAAAAAAAATTGTTTCTCTAACATTCCTGGCTTGATTTGGTTCTAGGCTTTATTGGTTCTTGACTACATAAATTTTGTTCATCACCAAAAAATAGTACATACTATTTTTAACACACACATATATATATACTAGAATATTATTTTTTTATTTTAGCCCCATTACATCTTTTTCATACAAACATCATGCTTTATCAATACCCGGAAGAGGTACATTGTCAATTATTAAAAAATAGGTAGACAATTTTTTTTCTTATAAATATTTATATAAAATATTAGAAGTATTTATTATTTTTTGAGTTTTTTTACTTTTGATTGATGATGATAATTGAGTTAGTTTAATAGAGATATTAGTAGATTTATTGTTAACAAGGGAATGATGTGAGAGAGGTCCAAAATAAGACCTCAAATAAATAGAACAGGCATACTGGTCTATAATAGATAAACAAAGAAAGAGTTAAGGCATGTTTCGCTTAGATTTTAGTAAAATGATAAGTGAAAAATATACGAACTGATATAAAAATTAATAGTAAAAATTATTGATACATAAAAATCGAGACGATTTAATAAAAGTAAATAATTTTAATTTTGATCAAAAGTGATTTTGACCAAATTTAAATCCTAAACAAACAGGCCTTTAATAGTATTTTTAAAAGTCAATACATTTTTTTAAATTAATAATTTTTTAAAATATGCGTGTTTTTTTAAGTACTTTTATATAGAAATAAAGTTAGTGACATCTTATCGGCAACTTTTTTTTTTTTAAGTCAACATTTTATCAAGAAGGCGGCATCAATATACTCCCACTATTTTAAAATATTATTCATTTTTGTCAAAATATTTATTCTAAAATATTTGTTATTTTATATTACCAAAATAATATTTATTATTATTTTTTCAAATTTATCTTTCTTTTACTCATTTGTAGTTATTATTAAAAACTAATATTATTGATAATTTCAACTTTTAAGAAAAGGGAGAATATTCACTAACATTACTTTTTTTATATTTAAAAATCATTAATATTTTTTTAAATATTTGTGTATTAATTTAAGGTGACTAATATTTTAGAATAAAAGTAACGTAGAGCTACCAATTAGTAATACATGGGTTCAACCCTTCTCTCTTTTTGACATAAATTATAAGATTACCCACATCATCCCTAGCTGAAAAACCGGTTTGAAAAAATTTCAAAATGTCTTTTTGAATTTTCAAAAGGGGTGTGTTTGAATAAAAAGCAAATCTTTTTAATTATTAATATTTCCAGAAAACCGTCTTCTGGAAAGGTCATTTTTGGTGTTAAAAAGTACAAAAAAAAATAAGGGATGATAAGAGGCTTAAAATGGTGGAGGGGATTAACACCATTTCTATTGGAAGTGGCACCATCCTTTTTAGTATATAAATTTATGATTCTTATATATAAAAAGGATAGTGCCAATATAAGTGAGATAGTGCTAATCCCATCCTCCCTTAAAATAGGTATGGTGCCACTATAAATGGCCCAAATTTGATCTGCTCTAGGGAGAACTCTTTTTTTGTCTGCCAAGAAGAACTCCTATTTTTTTTGGCAAACCAAGAAGAACTCTTTTGAGTGTTGAGTTTTTTACAAAATAAATTGTTTGTTTTTTGCATAAGATAGAAAAAGGCAATGTGAAAGCAAACAGGTAAAGGTAAAAGAAAACTCAATTTTATTGACAAAAAAACTAAGTATCTGTGAAATGAATACACCATTACCAATTTGATCCTCCAAAATCCTCTCATCATTGTTAAGATAACCGGTCTGAGACAGGGATTAGAAACAATAAATTAAACAATGAAAAAGGAAGCAAGTAAAACACTGAAGGAGATTTCAGCAGAAATTAACAATGACTAGGGATTCAACATCATCATCATCATCACTCAAGGAGACAAGAGAAACTCTCTGTTGACTCCTACTCCTGCCATTCCTTTCGGATATCAAAAGTGTAGTTGATCTCTAAGTAGCACTTGTTGTCATCATCCACAAACTGGAAACAAAAAAGACCAGAAACAAAATACCAATTCAAGTACTTCAAATTGTAAAATACTAGTATACTTCTTCATCACAACGGAAGTTTCTACAAGAATTAATGACTCATGACCAAAGAAAGTGACTCGAGAATTTGAATTTTGAATAAGTGGTTGAAGGTGTGCACGTGTAGTGTGGCACCAAATTTATTACAACATTTATTGGGGAGCTTATAATTGGCATTAATTCAGCTTTGCTTGATTTAAAAAACAACTGTCATAATATCAATATGGAAATGGACAAGGGTCTAGCTTAGGATAGGATTAACTATTTTTCTTAATGGGTTAGTGGAATATGCATAGGTTAAGGATCCAAAATTGGAAGCTTTTCATTGGAAAACATAGCATTTATTGCATTATAAACACAAAACTCATTCAATGTTTGTTTTTCTCTTTAAAAAGTTTTCAGGTTTGTAATTTTGAACCCCTAACCTATGTATGTGATGCATAGGATAGAAAATCACATTCATAACCTAGTGAAACTCATGAAAATAGCTGCTGATCATAGGATCCAACTTTCATAGTTTTTCAAATGATGTTTCATGAAAAAGGCATGATATGGGAATAGTAAATGCACAAAAGCTTTCAATTTGATACCTTTGTGTGAACTCATTATCAATCTCTTCAGTGTTAAGGAAGCAAATGATTTTATGAAATTACCTTACTTCTTGCTGAATATGTCCCTCTAGCAAACATCCCAGATGGTGTTGTCTCTTCAGGCATCTCGTGCGTGTAAGACTCCGTTTGGGGACTGAAAGTTCCAATCATTTCTTTACTGCTATCAACTGCAACAAAGTTCAACAATGAAACATGTTTAGTTTGCAGACAAATTATATGTTTCACATAATTTGTTTGAGATTTGAGCGAGTAATAGAAGTTACTACCTTTGATACCAGTTTTCCAGACAGTGTTGGTGTATTTGAGACCTGAAACAATGTTATGACAGACCTGGAAAGTGAACATGAGACGGTAACGGCTACCTTCTTTCAAAGTAAACCACAAACCCTTCGGATTTCCTCCTTCCGGTATTGGAAGAACAATATCTTCTCTGCCAGCAGACTTGATTGCAAGGCTAAGAATCTTCACTTCTGGCTCCAGAGTTTCTGGATCATACAGAATACAAACAAAGCAAAAGGATTTTTCATGAGGGCAGTTCGCAACACAAGGAACAATTGAACTGTTTCAATTGTTAGTTGGAATTCACAAAATGAAATAATGTCATCCTATTTCAAATTTTTTGTCACACTTATCTGGATAAACCATCAAAATAGCATCAGTAAAAGGAAAAAAACCAGTAATATTAGGGTATTGATAAATGATACATATGCAATTACCACATAATGATAAAGAATGTAGAAAAAAAAAGTAGTAGTACCAACGATAATAGTTGAGAATCTGAGATTGCATATTCTGGCCTACACAAAGATGATACAGATTCTTTGATTTCATTTTTAAATTCAAGCTGGGGAAGATGGTGTTTGTTCTGTTTTAAATGATGTTTTAAGACTATGATTCAAAATCTTAGAATAATTCACCATATAAATTGAATTGGACATGATTATTTGATGGAGCCATCTATGCAGAAGCTAACACTAATGTAACACTCAGAATTAAAAGAAATCACAGATAGAGAGAGGAAGAATAAGATAACATGAACAATCAGAAATTGAAAACCAAAATCACCAATTCAAAAACCAATTACCTCCAACAGCACTTATGTCAACATTTCCAAGAAGCTGCTCCTTCCACTTCCTCAAGCTCTCATCATCCTAAACACACATAAGTGAGAGGTTAATTGGGAAAGCATAGATTTTTCCGAATAACAGAGAGGAGATTTATAGAAACAAACCTTATCCTTTTCGAGTTGTTCCTTTAATGTGCACTGAGGTCCCAATTCAATCTTCCTCTCTTCATCATCATCTTCATCCTCGGTGGCAGCAATTGAACTCTCACTCCTGTATCTTCCGAGGGGAGCTCCCCCTTCATCGCCACTTTCTTCCTCAGTAGCAGTTTTTCCCGCGGGAAGCGTTTCTGAAACTTGAGAGGTATTATCCTCTGCCCCTTCATTGTCTTTCTCGTCAAAACCCATTCTTTGGAAATTCGAAACCACCCCAAATGGCCAGAGACATCAACAACCCATCAAAACAGGGGAAAAAGACAAGATTGTGTTATAGAAATAACACCCACTTGGTAGAATCTTGCAGAGAACGAGAATGAGAAAAGAAAAAGGGTACCTTGGGTTTGAGAAAAAAGAAAAGGAAGAGTCTTGAAAGAAAGAAAGAAGTGGGTCAAAGAAAGAATCCCAGAAAGGTAAAAACGAGAGGGAATAGAAAAATGAGAGAAGTGTTTTAGGAAGGAAGAAAAGACGCGAAGAAGAGAAAGAGAAAGAGAAGGGTGAGTTTTTTTTTGGGAAAGAAGCAGAGGAAGAAACGGTCATGTGGTGATCCGAAAGAGAGGAAATTTCAACGAGAAAATGTGGAATGAATGACACTCACTCTCTGTCTCTGTTGCAGAGTTGCAAATGCTTCCACGAAGACCAAGATTCAAGGAAACCTTTTCCTCATCCTTAACGTGTACTAACCCTATGTCCCTATGTTCCGTAGCCAGCAAAATATGCAAACAAAAACAAAATTAAAATTTATATTTTTTCATAATTTTCTTATAAGTACTTTATTTCTTTTCATCCTATAATAGGCAGTTTTTTTCTTTTGTAAGCATATGTAAATAGGAGCAATTTGAAAGAATAAAAACATTTGCAAATAAAATTTTATATATATTGAGATCCACTAATTTTAAAAGTTAATGTCGAGCGATTTATTTCACTTAATAACTTTATATCAATATCGAATTTTATAAATCTAGAAAGTTCATACACAAGACCATTTTATTATTATCCTTGTAAGTTATAACCTCAAAATTAGAAGGGAAATACAATGAGAGGAATTTTTTAGATGACATTAGTTACATGCTATTAAATTTTTGGTATTGATAAAGACATTGCAATTTAAGAGAAGAAACTTAGCTCAAATTTCGAAGAGAGACGAGAAGCATATTTGTATTTAAATATTAGTCTTTTTTTTGTTTATATGAAAATAGCATAATTGGGAAACTCTGAACCCACACATGTACGTTCTATGCACTGACCAACAAAATTACATGATTAAGACAAATATTATTCTTTTGTTTTAAAAATAAGATGTAAATGTAAAAGTACTTTAAAAAAACTTAAATATTTTAAATATGCTGAATAAAAGAGAAGTCACAAAAATTTAGTTAGTGATAAGGAGTTTAAATAATAACCATAAGGCTGGATAAGTTCAAACTTCAATGGACAATGACCCCATTATTATTATTATTATACCAGAAAAAGAATATTATAAACACAATTTAATTATTTTCTTTGCAAATACTAGAAATGACTTTATTTAGAAGATTGAGTTTATTTTATTGAATTTCATGTGCCATCAATTGAATTGTATCTTAATATTTTTTTTAGAAAATCATTTAAGAATTTAGATTGTTTTATTTACACATGTTAAAGAAGGATTGTTATTATTATACTATAAAAAGTATATTACAAAAACAATTTAATTATTTTCTTTGCAAATACTAGAAATGACTTAAATAGAAGATTGAGTTTATTTTATTGAATTTCATGTGCCATTGATTGAAGGATATCTTTGATTTTTTTTTTTAGAAAATCATTTAATAACTTAGATTGTTATATCCACTTTACACATGTTAAAGAAGGATTGTTATAACTGATAAAAAAAAGGAGGATTGCTCTAACATGGTCCATTTTATTTTGAGAAACATCCATGTTCCATTTATGTAATGCATTGTTATTTTTAATCGTTAAGATTGTTTGATATAATTTTTTTTTTTTTATCTCGATTTAACTTAGAATTGTTCTCGTAAAGGATATCAAGTTAAAAGTTTTTCTTGAAAACCAGATTATTTATTTTACTGTGCATATACAAATAACAAATCATACTGAATTTAACTTATTAGGATCTGCATTTAAGGGTAGGTATTAGGGTAATTTAAATAAGGTTCTCATTTTAAATTGTATTTGTTTTTATTATATAAAAAATACTTGAGCCTTTTAGGAAAAAAAATCATAATAAATGAAAAATTGCACATGATAGAAAATTCTAATAATTTTAATATTTCGAAGTTTATTATTGCCAATGAGGATAACACTAGAAAATTCAAGATTATACACCTTCATATATATATATATATATATATATATATATATATATATATATATATATATATATAATATTAATATTAGGGTGGTAACGAGACGAGTTGAGTATTTAAATTTTAGGTTTGATTTGTGAAAAAAATAAAGATTTAAGCTGGCTCATTTATTAAACGAGTTAAATTATAAACTTGAGCTTGACTTGTTAAACCTATTTATTTAATTACTTTTCTTATGAATAATTCCTCTTTATTTAAATTTATTAATTCTATACTTAATAAATAATTTAATATTCTAACTTAATAAACTAAAAAATTTACAATATATATATAATAAAGTAATAATAATAATAATAATAATAAGTTAATATATAAAAGATACGATCTTTATTTCTTTATATAAATTATTAAGTAATATATATATATATATATATATATATATATATATCATTTATTTTGTTTTTGGGTGTGTTTTCTCACATACATTTGTATCGTGATAGATTACAAGCTTTTTGTCACGTATCTTCAAACCATAACTAACGGGTATACATGTACCATGTTGCTGTTGCAACTCCACACTAGCGCAATATCTCACTCATGTTTTGTCACTAAATTACCGCAATAATAAATGAAGTTAAGACTCATATTTGTTCTAATTATCGCAATAATATTCTGGTTTAAAGGCTGCTCGGAGTGTGTTTGATTTAGATTAATGAAATGTCTGGATTGAAAGAAAGAAAAACATAAATAATATGGTTTTTTTTTCTTAGTGAAGCGTGGCGATTGATAGAGACAAGCCAAGAATCACAAAGACAAAGCTGGTCCTAAAATGTTACTATAAATTTATGAGAGGCACAACTCATATGACTGTAAAGCATGCAAGTAATTCAATGAGATTACAGAGAAGAGAAATGATTAAGGTTGACTATACATATTTATTTCATTTATTATTTATTTACACTCACCGAAATAACACAATTACATAAAATTTCATTTTGTCACGTATCTTCCAACCATAAATAACGGGTATAGATGTACCGTGTTGTTGCTGCAACTCCACACTAGTGCAACATCTCACTCATGTTTTGTCACCAAATTACCACAATAATAAATGAAATTAAGACTCGTATTTGTTTTAATTACCACAATAATATTCTGATTTAAAGGCTGCTCGGAGTATGTTTGATTTAGATTAATGGAATGTTTGGATTGAAGGGAAGAAAAACATAAATAATATGGTTTTCTTTTTGTCAGTGAAGCTTGGCAATTAATAGAGACAAACCAAGAATCACAGAAGCAGAAGTTGATCCTAAAATGTTACTATAAATTTATGAGAGACACATCTCATATGATTGTGAAACAAGTAATTCAATGAAATTACAGAGAAGAGAAATGATGAAGATTGACCACACATTTTTATTTCATTTATGATTTATTTACAATCACTAAAATTGCATTGCATGGCAATTTAATAAGGTTTCAATCTTTTGCACCTCTACCTCTTTAGTGGTATTTCTGTCATTCCACAATTAAGTATTTGAAGTAAGACGGAAAAACAATGAATGAAAATTTGAAATTATGATATGATTTTCTTCCGAGGTTAAGGGCATAGTTGTCATTTCAAAGCCAAACAATTATATTATGCCTCAGTGTTGGACCAATGTCTAACATGTAACTATCATTGTTAGTCCTCTACCTATTTTTTATGTTTTTTCATTTAATGGACTCGATTTACATGATTAATGATGAATTTTTGTGTATTATTTTCTGATGATGATATGAATGAAAGAAGAACTAGATTGTTCAAAAGGTTAGCTTGTTGAAGCCAATTTAATTTGTTACCATGTCACAAAAATTAACAAATGAAAGATGTCATGGTTTATGACACTGGCTTTGTATGAAGTTTCATGAAGAATAGCAGGACAGTTAGGAATGACAGAGCAAGCAAAATGTATAAATTTCTTTTAGGCTTATTCTCATCAGATCCTGACACAGAAAATAACCCTATATTCTCCACTAACTCTGCGAGGCTTGATTTCATTTTCTGCATCAGAAAGAGATAGAAAAAGGAGAGGGAAAATCATAAAAGTGAGAAACAAGCATATGTTCAAAAGTTTTTCTTGTATTTATTCCATAACTTGAGAATTTTGCATACCAGTCTGAAGGGTTCCAAGTAGAGTAGTGGCTTTATAAACATCTCAATGTTCCTGAATTAGACATAAATAATGATATTATCAATTAAAATCTGAAAGAAATATTAATAGTAAATTCAGTATCCAAGTTTATAAACACAAATTAAACAAACCTTATTACTGCTTTTCCGTGGTAAGATTGGCACATGTGGATGCTGAAACCCTTCCCTAAAGGAATATGGATCTTGTTCCATTCTGCATACAAGAAATTTTAAGGATATATAGCTTCTTAAACAAGTAACTCATGTATTGAAGCCTAAGCTTTAACCTTACATTGTTACAATTAAGTAAAAAGTATTTCCAAAATTTTCTAGAATTTCGTATACTTGGAAATTTTGCAATTGCTCCGTCCAAAAATTAGGTAAGAGTATTTACCAAATTTCCACTCAACACCAACACACATGCCGTTATGCTGCGTTTGTTTCACCACAAAATGAATGTTGTTTCCCAATATACTTATCAGATAAGAAAAGAGTTCCAATACTTGCTGCATTGCAAAAGGGATGCACCATTACTTCTAACAATCAACTAATTTAAATGATAGCAATAGTTTATATTGATGAACACTTGGAACACATTTCAAAGAGCTATCTAGTATCTACTTATAAGCAGTTTTTAGTCTGTTCAAGTAAATTTCATAATTTTACTAATAGATAAGTTGTTATTCGATAAGTACTAATAACTGAGCTGTTCATCGATACTCTTTTGTGCTGAATGAGAGGAAACTGCATGCTAAATTTTGCTTCCTCGTAAAGAGATTGGAAAATAAACATGCATACTGTTTTTCCTTGGAAGGCATGGAAGAAAGAGAGGAAATTGCAGACGCATCGGCATTCATCTGCAAGTATATCAGATAATTCGTGTATATTTTTGTTCTTGAAGGCAGAGTAAAATTTCATAACTGCATCCAGGGCCTGATTATCTTCTCCCAATGATTCTGAACTCTTAGCATCAAAGGCAATAAGAGATATTCTTCTCTGCCTCTTAGAATACAAGTTCCTACTAATTAAGGATTGGTAAGAAAATGAAGAAAAATCAGAATTGACATGTACATTAACATTAACATTTCTAGGCTGTTTTCTAGGAAGAAAAATATTACAAGAATTATTGTAAGTAGCAGAAAAGGTCAGTGGGGAAAATGAGGTTATTTTATTGTGTTTTATGGGGCCAGTGATAGGAAATGGAGCCATATTCAAAGGTGGGAACAATTTGAACCTTTCAACATGTAAAAGAAACAGTTCAAAACCAAAAGAAAAGAAAAGTGATATATAGAAGATGGAGAAACGTGCTTTAAACTAAAGGCAAAGTTGAAGATGTACCAAAAAAAGGGCAAGGTTGAAGAACATTTGATACAAAAAAGGAAAAAAAGAATTTGATTCATGATTCAACCTCAAAGCTAAGTATCTCCTCACCAAGTCCAATGCTCTTGTCCCTGATTTCAATCATTTAATTTATACATGAGTATTTGTATTTGTTATTATTCTCTCAAGTCTACTCTACTAATGGCCTCACTAGGTTGAGATGAATCCCTAGCTCTAATCCAATTATCAGAAGATAAAAATGATCATGCTTTGACTAGTTCTTCCTCATTGATTTTGTATATGAAAATCTATACAAATTTCTATTTATTCTTGTATGCTATTCATAACTAATATCAATTTAGCGAGATATTTAAATAACGAATATGTGATGAGTGTCTTTATACAATGTGTGACCAAGTTAGACTTTTACTTTCGATCTGAATTGGAGTCTAATTGAACGGTCATTCCAGGCCAAGTGAATGAACGACGATGACCCATGTTCCTACACTAAAAAATGGAGTAAAACACCAAAAAAAGAAAATTAAAGTAAACTTTTCACTTTTGATGTTTCATGATTCTCTACTCGGACTTGATAACAAATGTTTGATTAATACTCATTCCATGTTTTTTTTAAGTTGATGGTTATGTTATGTACAGGGATTATGAACTAATAAGAAGTATAATTAATATTACAGTTTTCTAAAAAAATTATTACTTAAGTTTCTATGTATAAGGATTAGTATGTACTAAGAAGTACGAAGCATGATTTATATTATAGTTTCTATTGTATCCCTTTTTATAGGTTTTTAAAAAAATTCCTTGTTTGTATTTAGTGAAAACATGCACTAATTATAGTTAAAATTAAAAATGGAAAGAAGTATTAACTATTCATTAATTTTCTATAATGATAATCATAAGTGAAAATTTACCAAAAACTCATAAGTGAACACAACAAAAAATACTAAAGTGGAAAAAAAATTCATTTTTTTTGTAAGATTTTTTTTTGACAATTTTTTGGTAAGAATAAATTACATTGAAGGTGGATGAGATTAGCACCATCCTTATTGGGAGTGGCACCATTCTTTTTAGTATATAAATTAATGATTCTTACCTATAAAAAGGATGGTGCCACTTCCAATAGAGATGGTGCTAATCCCATCTTCCTACATTGAATTGCGGCAGAAAACTAGTTTAGTTCCCTGGGCCCATAGAATATATTGGGCTGAAATATTTAAGTCCACCTTCGACCCAATAATAATTATGGGCCAATATCCGAACTTGAAAGTGAAGAGTTTGTCAAGCCCATAGAATTCACTGCATCGTCATATAGCTACACAAAAGAACTAAATTTGTGTTCACTAAAAAAACTTAAAAAATACATTTTTAATCCTTAAAAAATATTTTTTTATTTTGATTTAACTTAATTTAAAATTTTTATTTTTAATGCCTACAATTTTATTTCACAATAAATCTAAGATATTAGTTCCTAGAGTTATTAAATTTTATTTTAGTTCTTGTAACTTAATGTTTTTCTTATTTTGTTCTCTGAAATTATTATTTTTTATTTTGATCGCTTGAGAAATGTGATAAAAAAAAAACTTAACACTAGAGACTAAAAATAAAAATTTTAAATTAAGTTGGACCAAAATAAAAAATAAATATATTTGATAGAATTAAAACCAAAAAATTTGTTAACTTTGTATGGCCTAAAAACAAACATTTTAAATTAGGTTGGACTAAAGTAAAATAAAAATATAGAGACAAAGAGTTTTAACTCAAATGGTTATGCACCAAGTCTTAAGGCTTGGGAGCAGGAGGTCCAGGTTCGAACCTTAGTGGAGATTTAGAGGAGAATAGTTTAGTTTAGGGTGTTTGAGTAGTGAGTGTGAAAGTATTTGTCTATCAAAATAAAATTATAGAGACTAAAATAAAATAATGTCAATTTTGTAAAGACTAAAAAATTGTTTAAGAAAAAAAAAAGCTAATATTGCAGGGAAAAGAAAAGGTAAAATCCTGCCATGAAGTTTCTTACTCTTGCCCTTCCTTGATTGTTTGGAGGTAAGGTAAATAATTGAAGGCAATAGTAACAAGGAAAAATGATTTCACTTCTCTCTGCAAACTTACATTTGTATACTACTACTTAATTATCACATAATCACATAATTAAAACTTAAAATTAAATATTTCGCTGATAATTTTTAGCTTTAACTTATGATTATTGAGCATGCATGCATTGCCTTAGTGTTACCAAATCTCTAGCAGCGTGCTGAAGCAGTGACGAGGGAAGTTGCTGTTGAACTATAATTAAGTATATTATGTTTAATTAGGATTTAGAATTAAGATCACCATCAATTAATTTTAATTATATATATATATATAGCCCTAGCTTCACGATCATCATTCTCTTGAAAATTTTATGTTTGTAGGTACATAGACCATACCACTGTCCCAACTTTCAGAAAGGGGACCTAGGTTGTTGCTAATTTGGGGTGCAAAGAGAAGAAGCAATTGCATTATCGAAAAATAATAAAAGAAAGTTCCAAAAAGAAGGATCAAAGTTGAAAATGATGTTTGACAACCGGTCGTTTTCCAAAATTGTGTAAAAATATTTCATTGATAATAAATTTAAATTTTAACACTGATTTAATAGAAGTAAAAAATTATTACTTAATTCAAAAGTATTTTTCATATAATAAAAATGTAAACAAACATATCTTCAAGTAAAACAGAGCAATGTATCCAAAAAAAAAAGTAAAACAGAGCAAACAATAAACTTTATTTGTATACTTAAAAGAGTTTCTTTAATTTTATGGATGAAAATACTCTAATCAATTAAGTTCTAACACCTCAATCACACTGTACTATTTTCATTTTATCTTCTACATGCCAGTTTAATTTCCTGGTTTATTGAAAGATGTTTTGTGTATAATTATTAAAGTGTACAATTTATTTACTATTTAATTTAATTAATATTTAATAAATTAGGGATATTTACCGGTTGGTTTAATTTGAATAGGATTTGTGGATAAAAAATTCAAACAAATAAAAAAATTTATGTTGATTAGATTTGAGTTTAAAAAAAAAAACTTAAAATTGGACAATCCTCAAACTATTCGATTAAAAATATGGTGCTAATTAAATATTCAAAAGATTAAGTCTGATAAAGTGTAACTTTAAACATAATACAAATTTCACAATGTAATAACTAGAATGTTAATTTTCAATGACTATTTTACTAATTAAACGAGTATTAAAAAAAAATCAAAATCATCTAACTCGATATATGTATTAAAAATGTATAAATACAATTATTTTTTCTATAAACAAATACACATTCATAATCACAAACACATATAAATACACTTAATATATATGTATACTTCCTCCATTTTTTAATACAAATAATTTATTTTACAATAATATTTTATTTTATTTAACTACTCCTAATACATTTAATAGAAACATATAGAAATTTTCTTCATTCAATTCACTTATTTATATATCGTTGTTGATCGAAGGAAGAGAAAAATTAATATATATAATAAAGAGCAATTTAACATAAAAAATTATAAAAATGAGATTAAAAAAATTAAATGAAACTAACAAATTCTCTTAAAACACATGTTAGCATTTTTAAAAAAATAAAATAAAAGTTGTGATGTAATGACAGACGTTTTTTTGTCATACTATTTAATAAATTCATCAAAGTATATCTACTGCAATTGACTCAATTATTGAATAATTCACAAAAAGTTTCATAAGAAAAATATATAAGCACCTAATTTTTAATAGAAAATAGTTACATTTTTACATCGACAATCTTATAACCACCCATTAATTTTTAATAGAAAAATATAAGCACTTAATTTTTAATAGAAAAATATATAATCATCCTACATCAATCATATAAAAATTTATGCAAATAATTTTTTTTATAGGCAAATACTCACTTATTAACTATACACCCTAAACTAAACTATTCTCCTTTACCAAGATTCGAATATTTGACCTCCTACTCCCAAGTCTTATTGACTTGGTACATTACCATTTTTGCTAAAGCCTTATTTGATACTTTATTAAAGTACTTTATTTGAACATATATTACATTATTTAAAATATAAATAATTTTTTTCGTTAGATTACAAATATACAAATTTTGAAATCATCTACATTTTAATATAGTTATTCTACTTCATTTAAATTTCAATTAAATGGTTAAATTTGTAAAATTCTTTGTTTATGAAAAGTTATTAGAGGTGTCAATTTACTAAGTTTGACACTTGATGTCAAAGTTAGTAAATGATACTGCGTATAATTTTTTATAAACAACAAATTTCATTGATCCAACCGTTTAATTGAAAGTTTATACTATATAGATTAGCTATGAAAAATTTCATACAATTTAAATTTTTTTAGTTAATTTTTGTATCCTAATGCTCTAATTTTATATAATTGTGTGAATTAAAATGTTTAGTTTGTCTTTTTTATATTGATTTTTAGTTTTAATTTATCTTAAGTATATGACTATTTTTAAAAAAAAAAATAATGAGGGTGTGAGTTACTCATAAGTTCTTTGAACACTCTCGGAAATGAGGTTGGGTTTGAAATTTGTACCCCACCTATTTTATCTCCAAACATGTTCTTGCCCAGTTGTTCCTCATAACAAAATTTAACAAAAAAAAAAAAAAACTTTGCGGATGTTCATAAACTACTCACTAATGGAGGATGAGATTAGCATCATCTCTATTGGGAGTGGCACCATCCTTTTCATATGTAAGAATCATAAATTTATATACTAAAAAAGATGGTGTCATTCCCAATAGAGATGGTGCTAATCTCATCTACCCTCACTAATTTGTGGGGTGAACATTAACTCATACGTGAATAGCTCATATAAATTGTTAGCTGGACTAGTCAGTCTCACCTCAACACACTTCAGACAATTAAGCCTCAAGACTAGTAAGGCTAGTAAATTAGCCAGATTCAACTCAGCTCACTTCAAGCCATTAAACATAGCGGGAAGGGCATCATGAGAAGAATCGCGGCAATCGGACAATATTTATGGCAATAAAAAATCAAAAGCATATCATTTAACATTTACACTAAATACTTTTCTGTTTTAGAATAAACATAAACACTAGACTTTCAAGAAATCTATTTATATAAATAGTTTAGCTAGACAATAGAATATAACTCTGAACAATGCCTAAGAACTTTGAATGAATACTATCTTTAGTGTGTTTATCGAGGAAATTGGGGGGACGGTGGGGGCCACTCAACTCTAGTTCCATAGCAATTATCTATGAAAAAATAATAATGATGGTGTAATGAAGTTGTACTTGGATAGTTTGTTGCCCCTGGTTAGTAGCAAGAGGCAGATAGATGATCTCAAATCAATAACACTTGATAAGTAAGTCGCTGTCAACCTCAAACCAAATCCACATCCACATCCCCCCATTTCTTTAATTTCTTTCTTTCTTCTTTTCAATTTCAAAGTGATGTGCCACTGCCACGTCACCATAGACATGTATAATATTAGGTGTCTACACGCTGGAACAATCAAATAAACAAATTAAGTATAAGGTCACAAATCGTTAGGCCTAATTCCAAGAAAAAAAAAAGAATAAGAATATACGAACATGCATGAGCATGATGCAACCAAAGGGAATCTATGGAAAAAGGGCCCCACATGTGGTGGAAAAGTATTGGGCCACATCATCATCGTTTGGGTGGCAAAATCATCCATCCACCATTACCATGTAGTAATCTGGATTCTCAAGGAATCACGCCCATAATGCTTAATAGACATACAAACATGACAAGCAATTCCAAAATCAAAGCTCTGTCTCTCATCCTACTAACCATTCATGTGCTTCGCCCTTATTACCATATTTCATTTCTGATTTCTTAATCATAATCATAATTTGGTTTAAAAGAAAATTACTTTTTTTCATTTATGATGTAATTACGGTTTGAGATTTAAAATTATATCAGAGAATAATTTAATGTAAATTTTACCAATCATATGATTTAAAACCCGTTTATTGTTGTTTAAAAAATACTTAATTTTAAAGGTAAATGGAGAATTAATTATTTTTAATTAATTAAGATAAAAATAAAAAATTATTTATGTTAAGTTATAATTGTAAGAATAATTTTTAATCTTTATTCTTTTTATAATTGATTATTTTAAGAAGTAACTCTTCTTAAAAAATCAAAATGTAATTATTTTTTGCTCCTAATTAATTTTAAATTTTATTTTTTTAATAAAAATAATTCATTATTTTGTAACAACTAAAAATAATTTATTTTTGATATAAAAATATTAAACAAACTCTTTTAAACTTCAAAATAGAGGTATTGAATCTCTAAATCAAATACACATTTATACTTTATTTTTTTAGTAATTTATAGATCGCTTACTAATGAGAACAAAATTTAATGAGATGAGACTCAAAGTCATGATCTTGAAGTCATGAGTCTAAGTACATACCATCTAGACCAACTTCACTTGGCACTTATAATTTATTTCGTTATAACATATATGGATAAAAAATGAGATGAATGAAAACTTTTTTTTATCGGGGTTCGAACGGAGAACCTGCTACTTAAAGCAGGTCTCATCAGCCATCCAATTAACCTGTTGGATGCAGATGAATGAAAACTGAAAAAAATTGAGAGGAGAAAAAAAAGAATTGTTTCTGCGACTCAGCTTTTCTATCCCATTGTCCTTGAAACCAAATAATAAAAAAATACATTTTTTGCTAATTGTTTTCCTTCTATTTTTCCAAAATTCAATCATACTACTATTGTAGCCAAGGTTAACGGTCCCAAATCAAATTCAAGAGTCTTTTCTTTTTTTTTTTGCTGTTCGGTCCATCTTAGTAGGGACTCTCCACCGTCCCCCCTCTACTTTTCACCTGGTAAAACTTCCCAATTCTAGGCGAGTACATCACCTTAATTAACTTTATACTAATTGATTTCTTTCTGATTCAATTTTTATAATTGAATTTGATTTAGTAATCAAAAGTTAATGTTTCTTAATTTTATCAAAAGGAAAACAATGATATATGATGTCGGGATATAATGATGTTCCGTGTTCAAAACAAAGTAGGCCATTTTGCCTACTCTTAAAATAAAGTTAAACCACACATTGGAATTGGATCATCCACCATTCTTCTTTCTTTTTTTTTTAAATGATGCAAATCTTAATTCAAACATCTCCCCGCAACAACAATTAATGTAAATTTATTGCTTCTAGAGAGTAAGGCTTCAAATTATATCAAATGTAGTAAATTTTGTATTATATTGACCAAATTTTGAATAACTGGATAGAGTAACAAAACATACTAAAAACTCGATCAGATGAATTTGTGACACGAAATAGAGGAGACACTTTAGCTTACGTTTCAGGATTGGAATTAACATTATCTTGATATATATATATGATACCATAGATGAGCATTATCATGAAGATCAAAGATAATGCTTTTATAATTTCATAGCCAACATGATAGTGTCTTAGCTCAAAGGAGCAATAAGACGTGTAAGGTTTTAAAAGAAATATACATAAAGGACAATGTCTAATTAATTAATATACTTATGATATTTGGGAATCACCTCACGCAATAATGCTTCCCCAAGAAAAATCTAAAAAAAGAATTATGAATGGTTGATATTTTCTATTTTTTTATAATAAATTATATTTTTATTTGCTTTTAAATGTTTAAAACATGTTTTATATAAATATGAAAATGAATTTATTTTAATTAAATTTTTAAGTAACTTTCAATATTATTAATAGCAATTTTTTTGCTCATATTATTAGTTAATAGCAATTTTTATATTCATCCGGTCGATTGTCGAAGACTAGTTCATTTGAGACAGAAAGATCATCGAAGTGGGTACAATCTCTCTCAATAAAGTCTTTTCTATTTGCATGATTAGGATTTGAACTCCTGTCAATATGTTTAATAGACCTAATTATCTATTAACTATTCCGAATTTTGTTGGGTCAAAGATTTAGAGTCATTGATCTGATTTGTTGATTAATGATTATTATTGAAAGTTCATTTTCATCATTATGAGTAAAAAATTAAAACATTTTGTGTTTTATGAAAAAATATTGATTTGTTTGAAAAAATATAGTGTACTAAAATAATTTCCTAGAGATATTTGAGTTTAATTTACAAACAAAATCAACACATTTGTCACATATTTTGTCATACAATAAGAAAAGTATTGTGTATTTAAATTAATTTGTTTGATCTTGCTCAAAAAATTATTGAGAAGATTTATCTTAGAAAAGACATTAATTTTTGGAATTTGGATTTGTTATTGTTAGAGTAGCATGTTGTTTTGAATCAAACGGTTATAACAACAGCAACATATTTTTTATTTTATCAACTTTTACTTAAAGTAAAAAAATAAAAATCTAAAATTAAGATATATTATTACAACATAATATTGTTACAACACAAAATCTATTTTCTAATTTTTGCAATGTTTTATAGTGGTGGTGACTTGGAGAGATTGAATTGAAGTATATTTGGAGAATACGGAAGTAAATACTATATTTTGTTAGGGACAGAAGCGGAATATGAATGGAGTGACGTGGCAGATGAAAACAGCTGGAGAGAGTGTACGACGTGGAAAGCATGTCCACGTGGGTCCCATGTGATTTCTCTCATGGTTTGCAAAAGGCCGTTTCACAATAGCAAAATGGCCCCATTCCTGGAACCAAAAGTTGTCCACGCAATTTCATTTTATTTTTGACCTCTTTTCTTGTTTTCTTTTCCTATTTTTTTCTCCCGTGGGGTCCATCTTTTCATTTGGACGGTAATGATGCCCATTCATCAAGGGCCCCACATCAGCCACCGCCCTAGTTTCTTTGTTGCCTTTTCATTGGCTACTTCTCCAAACCCTAAACGTCTCATTAGCAATTTTTGCATCAATTTATCAAAACTTTAATTTTTCAAACCTTAAAATTTGATAAACAGCTTGACCACAATAGGAAAAAAAAAGAAAGAAATACATTTTTATGGGTAACAAGCTGCTTTCATATTGCACATCATAATAATGTATGCCGGAGCTACTATATATGTGCCACATTATTATTTTTAGTTTTTTAAATATTTTCTTATTCTGTTATAAAAATAAAAGATTAATTTCTTAAACATAAATATATGTTGTATCTGAAAATTGCTAATTTGTATGTTAATTATTTTTCAATTGTTTTATGATTGCCCTTTGCCCCAATTAGGGTGCCTAGCTAGTTTTTGGGTACGTAGAGAAAGGGTGGGGGGGTCGAGTCAAGAGGGTAAAGTCACACACATGATTATTATTTAAAAAAATAAAAAAAGTGAGAGACATGGATGATTTGAAGGTGTTGGGAGAAGGGAGAAGGAAAAAGGATGTGGCTTTGCGCTGTACAAAACATATTGAAGCCCCCACTCAAGACTCGCTGCCCCTACAAAATCGGGGACTACCCTTATTTTCGCTGTCATCCAGTGGAGCAAATTTTTAGTATTACATAATTTCTTTTTCTTTTATGTGTAATTACTGGTAAGTCACTAAGTCTGTAATACATAATAGGCAGTAAAATTATGTAAAGCTTTTTAATATGAACAAATGTTATATATACTATGCTCGTAGTAAAAATTTGTATTGTAATTGAAATTGCATTTATATTCTTCTTTTTAAAAGGTGAGATTTATGTAACATACTAACAAACTTTAGAAGAGGAGAGAAATTGTTATAACATACTAATAAACTTTAGAGAAAATAATAATAATAATTAATGATTATAAAGTCAAAAATTATTTAGATATCAATTTCAAATTTATTAAAGGAGTATCGTGAGTACTCCAACTCACGTATAAGAATGAAATATGAACTACTTAATCATAAAGCCAATTATTAAAATTTTGAGAAAAATAATGATATAATGCTTAAAATTTCTTCTTTTACAAGTAATTATGTGAAGTTTTAATTCATTTCATTTAACTCTTAAATTTACAAAATGTAGCAATAGGTATAAATCTCTTGATTGAAACTATTATTTTTTTAAAAAAGAAAATGGTAAGAAAGAGTGATACATTCAATTAATTATCATAGGGTGTAAATGGCATGTTGGGGCCGTTAGCAGATGCCAATCCAAAAGATTAGCGGTGAGACATAACTTACAAGAAAATTAGTGAAACATAATGTCTCAAATTCAAACTACATGAATAACATGATAAGCAGCGTAGGTGCATGAGTTTAGAACACTAATTATAAAAGCGACAATAGAAGTAGTGTATAATGTGTACCTCTAAGAGTGATTACCATTATCAATTGAATAAGTATTGACTATTTTAATCACTTGATAACACATGTATCTGGGATTAGCATCTCCGTGTTATGTGAATCATGCAAATGAAATGCAAAGCCTTTGTTTGCCTAATCACCATCTTCAAATTTTAGGTTTTCAAATTTGATGTGGCTATGATTCTTGTTGTTGTCATAACGATAGAGAAGATTTAGTCATGTTATTTATAAACTCTAAGTGTCTCCCATCACTGACTTAGCAGTCAGGCTCACACTTTCTCCCACATGGATCAATATCAAGTGTACAATTTTTTAGTATCGATTGTCACCAAATGGATCAAAACACTAACCAATTTTCAGTAAAACCAAAAAATCACAATTAATTCAACTCACAAGAAAAAATCTAACATAAATCACAAGCAATATTACTCTATACACAACTATTCAATTAGTCTCTATACGCTAAAAAATCTCTTTAAAATAAGAAATACACTAAAAAAACTTCAATAACTCAAAAAAGATTCGAACTCATGACCGGTTAAAAGAGTTTTCTCTATCATTGTCACTTGTTGAAACTTTTATATGCTGCTAACTTTGAATAGATTTAACTAAAACTATTATCATTAACTTGAAAGTATCTATTGTTATATGGCGGTGTTTAATGAAATTTAAAGCTTAATACGGACAAACCAGAAATGTAAGTAACTATTTGTAAATGAATCTTTTTTTACCAGCTAGTGCCTAGTATACTCTTCTGAGTGAAATCTTTTACTGTTCCTTTTATAGTTTGAGTTGTCTTACAAAAATAAAATCACATCATATAATGTTTTTATGTGAAAATTTTGGTTTTAAAAAAATAAAAAGAATATCTTTTCTATTTCTATTGAATTATAAAATAAACTGTGAATGGTCTCACTCAATTTCTATACTGGTACCAAAATAATTGAGCAACTTATGTATAGGTGTATCTATATTTTTATTGACAACTAGACAGAGAGATGTCTTTTAATTTATGTCCAGTGACATAAGATGTGTGTTTGAAAAAGATTCTTCCCAAGTGATCACACTCACACTCTCTCTTTTGAGCATTAAGCTGTTACTATTCACAACTTTTTGCATCTATATAAACCTCTCTCACCCACCTTCTTCCTCACTCACAACTCACAGATCACTCTTCCTCATTCATTTATTCATTCATTCATAATCCTCTCTTCAACCCTTTTTCTTTCATTTCTTTTCTCCTTTCCCTTCCCAAATGGCCAGTGTTGAGGTAACTCAACTCTAACACACAGTTTCTCTGTTATTATGGCCTCTGTTAGTGTCAACCTGTAGTTTATAATTATTCCTACATGCTGATGACCATGGAAATCAAAACTTCAGAAATTAACAGAATTTATTTATATCTCTTTAATTTCTTCACTCCCTTATTTAATTTGAATTGTTGTGATTTATTATATTATTGATCTACAACTTTATATATCGCATTTGGGATGGTAACTCACTCTCTTGCAATAATAAGATAACCAACACTTTCTTTAATTTTTCTGTTTTTTTATTTTTATTTTTATTTTTTTTCCGATCTATCTTTCTTGCTTCTTCCTTTCAATTTTCTTTTTCGCTCAGATCATGTGTATATAAACCAATATACTCCATAAACAGTGCTTCATAGATTATAAGATCACTTTAATTATACCCGATATGAGTAGTGGATCAACCTGTTTCATAGATCATTGATTGATTAAGAAGCACTTGAACCATTTTCCAGTGGATCAATATCTCCGAAATATTTTTTTTTTTCTTTCATCCAAAGCAGAGATCGGTGATAAATTTACTACCAAGTTTTTTTTTTTATTTGCTAAGAAATCTAGTTAATTAACCCCACTTTAAAAGAAAAGGAAAATCAATTAGTTCTATCACAGTATTTTGCCAGCAACAAACTTTCAGAGTATCTATTAATTTCACAATAATGATGATAATTCACATTTATAATATATTTTTTAACATATGTGATGTTTCATTTGTGTCATCAACTGATCAAAGTTACTGGTTTCTCATGTTCTTATACGATTTGCCTTTGTTAAGCTTGTTACAACAAGATTTTGTTAATGAAAAAAATAATTTATTGAACTTGCAGGTTGCACAACCAACAGTTCAAGAGAATGAAACAATCGAGGTAACAAAGCCCCAGGAAACAACCCCGGAACAACCAGCCACGGAAGTTCCTGCCACAGAACAACCAGCTGCAGAGGTTCCGGCCACAGAACAACCGGCAGCTGCAGAGGTTCCTGTCTCAGAACCAACCACCGAAGCACCAAAGGAAGAAACCACCGAAGAACCAAAAGAAACAACAACAGAGACCCCAGTTGAAGTTGAGGTAACAAAGGAGACAGAGGAAGAGAAGGCAGAAACAGAGGAGAAAACAGAGGATCCCAAAACAGAGGAAGTGAAAGAAGAGCCTACAGAAACTACTACTACTACAACTGAAACAGAGTCAGCACCCGCTGCAGCAGCAGAAGCAGCTGAGGAAAACAAACCAGCTGAAGCAGCAGTGGAAGGAGAGGTTCCTGTTGAGAAGACTGAGTGAAACAAAAAAAGAAAAACAGAGTTTAAAAGGGTCCAAGTTGTTGGGATCAGTTCTACCATTTTGCATGTCAGGGTTGATCAGCTTTTCTACTTTATTTCTTTAATTTTCTATTATAATTAATATTATTATTATGATGATGATGGTGAGTCTTGGGATATATAAAGGGTATACCTACATCAGCATGCATAGCAAGTGGCTGTGGTGAACATGAAAAATTCTATGACTTTGTGTATTGAAGTTGGGCTAAGCTGCTTGAGTTTATGGGTTACATGAGTTTGTGATGTTGTGTCACTGTGTTTTCTCTAGGTTTGAATAAATGATATTTTCTTTATATTTTATCCTCAAAAATTTATATAATTCGTTCTAATATCTTATTATGTTGCTTAGTCTTTCATTTTGAATTCTGTCACTACTCATTAGCAATGTTGACCATGTTAACAATTATAGTCTTTCAATTTAAATGCTGTGGGGGAAGATTTTATTTTTTTCTTCCAAGAATCATGTGATGTGATTATTGTATGGGTCTCCCTAACACATTCTCACAAAACAAAGGGGTGAATGTGTTAATGATTCCGGAATACAGTAGAATTCCAAATGAAAGATTAAACAATTTTATCTAGTGCTGCATCACACTCTAAATCGAATGTTGAAGCACTACATTGATCATAAACAAAAACAGTAATTGGACCGAAGAATGCGATTGCATTATAAGGCTCTAAAGAAAGTTCAAATTGATGTAACATAAAATCTATTCTTTGGAAAATACCGTGGAGAGCAATAAAAATCCACGTATCACCTAATTAACATAATGGGTAAAATGTCCCTGTGCTTCACGACCCCACACTAACAACAAATAGTATACTATGAAATTATAAAGGTCGTACATGTGAACCAACACCTTGTGGCAAAATAAGTGCAATGAAAGAACAATAGACTGGACCAACCTACAATAACGAAAATCTCTTCATAACAAGTCATTCATAGTATCAACTAAATAATTTTATAAATTTACCAAGAGTTATAGTCATAAGAAGAACATTAACAAATATCCTTAGAACACCAATTAAGAATATAAATGTGAAGATATTTTATTGAAATTATAATTATTTACTATTTTAAAATTTCAAAACTTATTAATTATATACGATTTAAGTAATTCAAAATATTTAATGAGATGCAGTTATTGCATCTTTTCCTTTAAACATTAGTTAATAAGACTAGTCATAATAATCCTCCTATTCAACTACTTCGACCATTTCAAAACACCTTGGAGGCATTTATCATTTAGTATGTATATTCATATATATATGGTTGCAACTATTCACAAGACGCTCACTTCTAGATTCATCATACATTCTAATTTTATTTGGTAATTAGAATTTGTTTGTGAACGGAATCTAAAATTTGAAAGTTCAAAACAATAAAGTTTAACACATTCAAAAAGTAGAAACCCTTTAAAAATTATAAATAAAATCATGACAAAACTAAAAAATGTGATGAACACAAAAATCAATTTGACGTGAATAGTGGTGACCTATACATATAATTCACTTGACATTATAAATTTCAACTAATCCTCCACTTTAATCCTTGAGATCTTATACACTAATTATTTTAATGTTTACTTTGAGAGAATTTTCACACTTTTGTAAAAATATAAATCACATTTACATTTGTCTTAAAGTAATAATAAAAAATATTATAATATCATTTAAATTAACCTTTGAAAAATTATTAACATTAATCTTTAAATAATAATATGTTCTTCTTTTTTATGTAAAAAAAATAGTAATATATTTTACACTATGTTCAAATTTCACATAAGGTTAGAGGTATAAAAAAAATGCATTTCATAATCATGAGTAACCTAACAGACAATACCTTAATTATGGCCTTGATTCATTAGAAAATGACACCAAAAGAAGGGCCAAGGCCACACGACCACCAAGCCCCCCTACACCTTAGCAAGTCTCATACTTCGGCCAATGAGTTAGAGAATATTTGTTTCAAACCATGTTTACATCCTATATTAATATATTAGAGTTGAGACAATAACAGTATTCCTTCTCAACTCAAACCATGAAACCGAAAATTAAAGTGGACAATATCTTAGTTGTTTGAGCAAATTTTATATCCTCCGAATAATCCTCCTAATTATCTTCCTAATATCATGTAAAGTATAAAATTAAATACACTTTCAATCTTGGAAATATAAAAAACATTAAAAACATTCTATAATAAATAATTAAGAGTATTTTTAAGAATATAAATGAGGAGAATTTAAAATTATTCTAGTTGTTTTATTCTATATTGACTAGACGCACGTTAAAACATAATATCATTTACTTTGTATAAAATCAAGGGCGAAACAACTTTCACTAAAATAAATAATTGATGGATACAATTCGAACAAGTAATGTGAAGATTTACACATTAAATTTCTCAAAAATGTTGGATGAATTACTTGTTCAACTTGTTTTTTTCCTAAGGACAAAATGCCTAGAGCCTTTAATGTAATTTTGTTGACCTACTCATATTCATTGGTCGGGAAAGAGCATTGATATATATTTCAAATAAAGGTTTTTTTAGTACGTGCAAATTAAGAAATATCAAGGGAATTATATATTAAAGGCAAATGATATTTAGTGTTCTAAGGGCACTATATAAGAATCTAAATGTAGTAAAAAAATATTAAAATGTGTAGTTTTTTGTATTTTCGAGAGACGAAACAATGTGCTCTTTTGATATTTTTCTAATTCTAGTAACCTTAACTGTACCTTTAGGGCACTATATATCAAGATCCTATATTAAAATAGTTCATAATTTTACATTTTATAAATTATTTAGCCTTTTACTGTCATCAGTTATTTTAGTCCCTGATTAGGAACTAAAATGAATGTTCATAAGTTAGGGACTAAAATGAATCTCCATATAATTTAGGGAAAAGTAACCTACAAAATGTAAAGTCAGAGACTAAAATAATTTATCTACACAAAGTCATAAACTAAAGTGACTTATCCTCACAAAGGGACTAAAATGATACATCACTCAACTAAGACAAAAAATTGTTATTGAAAAAAAAAATTAATGAAATTATATTTAATATATAATTAATATTATGTTTTATTTCAATCTTTTAAATTTTTAACCCTTACAATGTTACACATAATAGAAAACTCTTTTTAATAATCTTCCTACTTATCATCATCTTATTACCTTGAAAGGTCAAGATTAACGAGTAAACCTCCAAATTAATCGCTAAAACTATAGATGTCATGCAAATTAATTCCTGATATTATAAAAACCTTATATTAGTCCCTGACTATACAAAAAATCATTCATTTTAGTCTTTGTTTTTTTAGTTTTCTTTAATATTATTTATAGATAAAAAAAACTAAAATACATGTAATTTCATTTTACAGAGTAAAAGACCATTTTGAAGTTTTTAAAATCACAGAGATTAATGTGATGACACCTACCATCTCAAGAACCCATTTAAAAATTTACTCAAACATTAATTAAAAAATTAAATAAACTTGGTATATTAAAAACATAAAAAACATTGAAAACATTTTTTAACATTTTTTAACGAGCTTAAGTAAGAAAAATTGTACAAATAGTAAGAGGATTTTGAATTTCCCTTCCCGAAATTCACCAACTACAAAACAGAAACGACAATCCATTTAAGGCTAACAAACGCAAAAGTTCTATTGCAGTGGCTGGTACAACCAGATCAACATTCACACATAACCACTGAGGCAATCAAAATTATCAACACGTCATTACAGCAAAACGTCATAAATCATTTTCTTTCAACTGGGAATAGTAGCAGATGTTGCTAGATACTACTAGTAATTAGAGATTGTAAGACCATGTGATCCAGGACACAAAGGAGTTGGGAAAAAAGAAAACAATGTACATTGGGTATCTGTTCTTCAAGTATCGTTTTCATTATCTTCAGTGTTCTGAACCCCGAGCCCTTTCTTTCACTCTGCGGGGCATTTACTTCAGATTCTTCACTGAGAAAACAAAAGTGCAAAATCAAGCCTGTACAATGGAAAAGACCTTAAAACTTGACAACCAAAAAAGTAGCTCTGTTGGTGATCAATTCAACTCTTCCGGTGAACCAAGGTGATCAATGTATAATTTCATCATCAGAGATAAGACCCAAAAGGTGGTACCATTAATCCAGTTTCAACCGCATACCCCTGGTTCTTCTTTTGCTTTCTTATAATGTCAATTTGAACCCATGGGATAGAAAGTCATCCCTGCAAAAATGTGAACACAATCAATTATTGCTGCTATTTTATATTCATGTTAGGGAGCATGCACTGACTTGAGCCAGTCAAGGTCAACACATAACCAAACACACATAAATACATATTCACAAACTATGAAAAGTTTATTACGGAACCAAATCATATGGGCCCATTATAAAGATATTTCTTTGAGAGGTGAAATTCAATGGCAATGCTGATAAATGAACTATGAAGGTAGTCAATTATATACCTTGTTTTCCTTCTATTTTGGCATCCCAACTGGTGCTTCTTCCAACTATTTTCGGGTAAGGATGGTGGCACAAGGCTTCCCAAGCAAATCATTCCTTCATTTAAATTGGGTATTCCAGGAATTCTAACAAACGTGATTTCTTTGTTTTCCAGGTTATACCAACACAGCTTCTTGTGACCGTGTTCCAACAAAACCTTCGTTCTATCACTAGAGTAACCTAAAGGCCTAACACATTTCAAGGATTTCATTTCACGAGATTCCACCAATGTAAACAGCTTACACCAGCTATCTCTGCATCCATATTCCTTCATCAGCCAAACATCAATTCTCTTGTTCTGGTAATTCAAAATCATGCAGAGGCATCCGTCCAGGAGAGAAACGTCGATTTCGAATCCTCCGGGATCCACTGTTTCGGGAAGTGGCACCTCTAGGAAGATCTCGAGCCTGAGATCAAACGCGACGATCAAATCGGGCTGATCCGGTTCAAGTTTCCTAGTCACGACCCAGTGCAAGGCGTGGCCGACGAAAACCCCCATGGTGCGGGCACAGCAAAGAGCGTAAGGCATGCTTGGGAGAGTTTTCCACGCGTTGGTTCTGAGACTGTAAACGTTGACCAGCGTATTAAAGGTGCGATCGTGCAGATCGACGAAGTAGGAGATCCGGACGAGCTTGTAGTCGACGGTTAGAGAATCGAAGCCGAAGCCGAAGACGCGAGCGGCGAAGAGACTGGTGTCGGGGTCAGGACGGGGAGAGGGGGAAAGGTAAGGAAGGAGACGGTGGACGCGGAGGGAGGGGTTCCAGACGGCGATGTCATCGGCGACGTTGGAGAGACAGAGGAGGCCGTTGCAGGAGCCGAGGAGGGAGATGCGGTTGCTGTAGCACATAAGAGGGTGATTGAGGAGCACAGGAGCTCGTAGAGAAGGGAAATCGAGCTGGTAGAGGTCGGAATCGAGGCGGAGGAGGAGGGAGAGGTTGGTGTGGTGGTGGAGGGAGTGGGAAAGGTGGAGGGAGACGAAGTGGCGGCTATCGATGAGGGAGCGCCATGACTTAGAGGTTGAACGGAATCGGAGGAGGGAAGGGACGGGTAAACGGGAGAGGATGTCGGTGATGACCTCAAAGGGAAGATGAGTAAGATCCATGGAAGTGAAGGATGAAGAAATTGGGAATTTAGGGTTTTGTCGTCGCGAAAACCAAGAAGGAAACAAAGGTTGACGGCGTTAGGTGAAGAAGTAGTGAGTGAAGGTGTGGACCACGTGATCGTGCAGTGTCATTTGTGGAAGGGAAAGGGTGAAATAGCCAACTAACTTTTTCTCCCTTACATTACACGCATCAATTTCATTTCATTTCCTCCACTTTCCTTTCCTTACATTCTTGCAGTATGGATTAAAAAGAAAGAAAAGAAAGAAATAATAAGAAAAAATATATATTCATTCCTAATTTTTAACTCGAAAAAGAAGGAAAAACATGTTTAATCCGTAGAAAATGAGTAATGTTATTGTATAATAAAAAAGAATGTTATATTCCTGTGCTATTGATGTTTCTAAATGTATCTTTTTATTTCCTTTTAAATTAAGTATTAAATATAAAAATAAATACTATATTTTATATCCTGAAATTATAAAATGAATTAAATTTATTTTCCACTTAGTATGTAGAGGATTTGTAGAAATATTTTGTCAGATAGTGTAATATTAGACTTTAAAAAATTATATTCAAATTTCAAATTTTCATATCTTTTTATCGTTTTAAATTCACTTTTTTTTTTGTTAAATGCACCTAAAAATCTACTATTTAAATTTTTATTAAAAATAGAGATTTGATATTGTATTCCGGAAGCTCTTTTTTGGTGGTAGGAAGTTTATTTTTCTGGTGCTCGCTTTGTATTCAATAGAAAATTTAGGGTAAGAGGATAATAAAAAAAAGCTTCTACCCAAAAAAGAATAGATAGAGATACTTATATTTACGTTACTTTAAAATAAATGCAAATTTTAATGTACGTGTTAAATGTAAGGTGAAAGAGATTAGCATCATCTCAACCTATTTGGAGTGACACCATTTTTTTTAATATATAGATTTAAGATTTATGATTCTTCTATATAAAAAGACGATGAAATTTTTAAAATTGGGTGGTCTCAATCTCCCACTAAATACAAATACAAAGAAACAAACACTTTTAACATCTAATTTTATGAACCAGAAATGACTGAAAACGATGTGATTAGCAGAAAAAAAAAAGTGCTGCAAATAGCAATAACCAAAAGTTTGAGCTAAATGATTGAGAGATTTCATTAGCCCTGCCCAAGCATTTTATTTTTGGATCGATACCTGCCCTACAATTAAAACAGTATTTCCTCTTATTTTATTTATAAGACATATTTTTTAGGGTTTTTTTTTATAAGGTACTCACGGTTTCCTATGAAACATTTAATATATATTTTTTTATTTATACTTATTAAATCACTTAATTTATATATACTGTTTTACTTTATAAATTTAAAATCATTAATATACTTTTATATTCAAAGGATAAATTTAACATATCATATAATTTTTATGATAAATAACTATATTTACTTATTTTTATTAATATTATTAATTTCATTAAAAATAATATCTTATAAATAGGACCGGAGGTGTATATACGTTGTTTGATTGTTTGGGCCGCTCAAAACCCAATATACTTTTTTTTTTCGTCAGAAAAAAGCACCATGTTTTAAGAAATAACATTAATTTGATCTGGACTTTGACCCCAAAAAAAATCGGTTTGGACCCCCAAAAAAACAAACAGTAATTTTAGCCCCAATAATTTTAAAGAAATCTTTGATTAAGATTTTGAAAAGGGTTATAATACATCCTTGTGAAAGTAAAAAGTTTTTAACTTCTCAAAGAATTATTTTAAAATTTGTGCCAAAATACATTTTTAATGGTTTAAAATTTTATTCAAATAAGCTACAATTATCATCACTCAAAATATATTTTTAGTTTTTCACTATACTCTTTTCATATACCATGTTTGTTAAAATTATAGTGCATTAAATAACATAAGTTTTTGATATGGGTATTGTTTCTTTATTAATAATTGCTTTTAAAGAGAAGAGAAACTCTAAAAAAAAATAGGCAAAATTACATCTAAATTCAATAGGGTGACAATGGTGATAATGCATTATATTATCAAATAGGAGTATATCAGTTAACGAAACATCTTACTCATTATACATAGTAGTAATTTCACATTTGATAAAACGAAAAATGTAAAAATTACAATATTACATTTAAAATCAACTATTATAAATAAGTAAGAAAAAATATTTACTAAAAATAATATTAATTATATATAATCAATTCAGTGTAAAAATGTAAAAAAATTAATAAAATCTTCGATATTAAGAACTAATAATGCAAAAAAATAAATGTGCTTAAACTTTTTTTAAAAAAAATAAAAAAAACTTAAATCCATAATTGATAATGTAAAAATAAAATGTTTATTTAATCCACCTTAATATCTCGGAGCTGGATTTCGGGAGCTACATTATGTAAGTCAAGTCCAATATGAAATATCCAATAAGTCTTTAAATAATAGGTCATCAGTTTAAATCCCTATAGATGCACTTTAGCCTATTAAAAAAAAAAGTCCAATATGAAATTTCTTGATCTCTGCAATTTCTGCGATGTGTTATTGACAAACTGTCCACACCTTCATTTTTTTTTCCCTCATTAGTATATGCCAATCCATAGTTCTAAAATATAAAAGTTATTGATCTCAAAACCAAACATAGAGTTTGTCTCTCTTTAATTAGTGTTATGAGCAATTTGAGTGAATGGGGACACAGATATGCATACATAGGTAATAGGTATCCGAATTAATTCTTGGTTATTATATATTTTTCTACTAAAATAATGTGTGTAAATCAGATTCACATATTGGGGAATGCTGAGTAATCAAATTAGATACTACTGGATAACCTTATCCAAGCTGTAGACGATGCAAAACAAATCCTGTAGATTCATCCAAATTTGGAGCAGCCACATAAGACTCACACAAAACCAAGTTTAATTTGAATATATTAAAAAAAAGAGACGATGACGTTTTTAATGGTAATCTGCAGCTTAGTGACACATAGGAGGAGGATATATCGACGCTGCTGGTCGTTTCACAACATTCTTCCTTCTACACTTCCAACGGTTACTAAAATCATTCTATTAAGATTCAACGGTCAATATTTCATATATCAATTAAAATATTAACAATGATTTTTTTAACTCGTATAATCATGGCACAGAATAAGAATTTTAAAATAAAAAAAAAATATAAATAATAAATATATGTTAAATACAAAACGCAATTAATTTTTGTCTTTTTATAGGAAAAACTTTTTCTTTGACATGTTTAACTTGCGCATTACATTGGTTTAAAAAACCAATCATTTAAAACCTATTCTTGTTACTATTTAAAACCTATGTCTATGAAGTGACAAAAAATTATTTTTCACTATCAACGATAAACACATAAATGTTTAGGTTATCTTGCATAGTAAATAAATAGTTGTCTAAGAAAATAATATATACAAGTGTGTTTTTAAGTAATAATTATTTCCTCTCTGATGTGGTATAATAATTGGTATATATAATCATTTGATTCAACCAATATAGAATAAAATTTTGTAAAAATTTATAAATTAAGTCATAGAATCCAAAAAACAATGCTGTTAAATTATAACACAAATAGAAGAACAAAAAAACAAAACATTTCGTCTGAAAACCATGTACAGAGCAAAATAGAAAATAATTAAACTGAAAAAAGTCTTCAAAGGTCTATTATTTCACTCTCATATATATATATATATAATGAGATCAAGATAAATTATATTTATAAGATAAATTATATTTATAAGATAAATTATATTTATAGAAAATTTTAAATAATTAAATATTTAAAACTGATTGACCGCTAGATTTTTTAATCTTATAAGCATTAATTAACTCTAAACTTTTTGATTCCTTCTAGTTGTGCTTTTCTTGGTTAGTTTATCTTTTGTTCTAAGAATAAGTGGAAAAATAGAAGGCTCAGATTTACTACATGATTTTTACATTAATTAAACGTATCTAACTAATTTATCATTCATATTTAACTATTTTTTAATATAAAAAAATTAAAAAATAAACCAAAAATATGATTTGACTAATTTAAGAGGATGGTAAATAAGGTGATATGAGTACACCAATCATTATTTATTTTAATAACACAAAATTAAAAAAAAAAAATTGTGAGAGAAAATACTTTATTTAACGTACTACTCTCTCCATTCCACAATACATGTCGTTTAGTAGACATGTTTGAATAGAACTGAACATGACACTATGTATTATTTCACGTTTGATATATCAGTCAAGAGGAACGAAACGTGACACAGAGAAAAATTATCATTATTTTCATTGAGTCATTTTTTATTAACAAAATAATATATGTTTAAATTCCTTAAACCTTATATAATTTTTCTCCGACAAACAGATTTTTTTTATAAAAAAATTACTTAATAAAAATATATTTAATAATTATATTTATTGTTAGAATTTTATATTTAATAATTTAATTTTTTCATAAATACTAATACAAAAATTAATACATTTTAAGATTATTATTTAATTATACTCATAATTTTTTTAAAAAAATATATACCATTTTATTTTCATTTAATTTTATATTTTCTATCAAGTAAAGTAAAATATCATATGCATTATAAAAAATATTTTATATATTTTAATTCGCAATAAATACATATATGGTACTGTTTTGTTCCATGGTCATCAAACACAGTGCACAGTTTTGTTCCATTTCATTCTTTTCTGTTTTGTATAGTTACCAAACGCTATCTTAAGATTTGGGCACAGTAATTAAGAAAAATATTTTTTAACACTATTAGTTTTACAAAATAAACTAGTTAATTTCCTAATATACAATTTCGCTGTCATAATTAATTTTCTCGCTCATTACATTAATTTTTCTCTCTATATTCAATAGTAACTCTTTATCCTTTGAGGGTATAATTAAAAAAAAAATTAATACCATCATTAAAAATGTAAAATGACAAATAATTTAAAAAAAAATAAAACAGCTAAAATGACAAGTATTATAGAACGGAAGAAATATATCATATTATATTTACAATACAATTATTTTCATTCTATATATCATGAATTAAACTGTACGAGCGATTCATATGATTTTTAAAAAATTATTGTCATAATTATACAACTCTTTTCATTCTTTTATATATATATATATATATATATATATATATATATATATATATATATTAATATTATTATAATTATAAAGTTAAGTGATAATTCTCTATTATATTGTGATTGAGATTTTAAAACCATTAATTCACTACTTTATAAATGATGCGTCCATCGAGTTAGTATATCAATTACTTGTTATTTCAAATAAATTGCAATTACTCTTATCACTCACTATTTACCATGTGTAAAATCTCATTTCCTTCATTTTGCCTCTATTACTGATATAGACTTTATACAATAGAATTAACTCTTTAGTCAAATATTATGTAACAGAAAAATATGTTATTTATATAAGTAATAGATATATTTATAGACCAGTGATAAAAGTTTTTAATGATTATATATACTAACAAAGTTTATGACAGCAATAATTAAACTGACGAAATTCAAGAAAAAAACGCTATGAAATGACACTTTATTTAATTTATAGGATAAGTGTGATGTAGGAAAAAAAAAAAACAACGTGAAAAACCTTACATATTAAAAGTTTATATTAGAATCACAAGGCAAACAAATCATAATTTTTTCTTTTTCTTTTTTTAAGTTTCCATTATCCATCCATATATGAACTATATTATTGATCGGAGAAAAACATTATGTATTTTTAATAATTTCCATGGGAAAAGCAAAGTCATCATCCACCAGCAAATTGGATAGAGACATATCACATTATTTTAATTTTTTTCACAAGATAATCACTACATCTATAATTCATAATAGTACTTCCTTTATGGCGTTTTTTTCCTTTTACAGCCATACATATACATATGACTTATGAGGTTTTCCCCCGCGGGCACTCCCACATGGTCACATAAATTCAGCTTGTCACAAAGTAAAATATTTTTTTTATCACCCATCTTTTAGCGAATGAACTAGGAAAATTTTGTATTTAACAGGATTTAAGACTTTAATATCTCAGCATTCTCACTAATTTAGAAACTAATAAAGTATTGACTCAAAATAAAATTCAAAAAAATATAATCCACGCCAAAAGCACTCAAATTAAAATTGTATTACTAATTGACTAATTCCAATTTTAATCGTGATCACAACTCTAATATCATCCAATGATATATAATAAAATAAAGAGGAAGCAAATTTGACGACTTCCATGTGACTAATGAAAATTCAATATTCAATAGGCAACAATAAACATGCCCACATTTAATTAACATTATTCACATATAAATATATATCGATCCATTCCTCTGCATAGCAACCATTTTAAATTTTCTCCAAGATGATCGGAACACAAACGCCGCCACGGGATTCCGGCGACACAACATTGCCACTTCTTCCCGTGCACGAAGCAAACCAATTAGGAGCACAGACCACAAAAACATCCTTGTCAATAAGATCAATTTTGTCACTAAATAATTTGTATGTGATTCTAGGACCATTATTGTCCATTTTTATATGTCTATTGGTGAAACTTGATGCTCCTCCAACTAGTGAGAAAATGTTAGGTGTCATCGTTTGGGTTTTCGCTTGGTGGGTCACGGAGGCCGTGCCGCTTCCAGTGACCTCGATGTGTCCCCTGTTTCTATTTCCGATGTTCGGAATAGGTTCGGCCGATAGCGTTGCACATTCTTACATGGATGATGTGATAACGTTGGTTTTGGGAAGTTTCATTCTTGCTCTTGCTGTTGAACGATACAACGTGCACAGAAGATTGGCTTTGAATGTGAGTCACTCCTTTTTTCCCTTATACCCTGTTTTATTATATATAAATATAAATACTAGCTGGTGAGGTTATATTATGACTTGTTGATTTTCTTAAAAAAATCAAATTAGATGAGAATTGATGGGAAAGAATGATTATTATTATTATTTGAAGATAAAATCTCAAGTAAGCTGTCTAAATTTTTGGCCACTAAGTCGACCTAATGAGTTGAAAAATTACAAATTTATAGTATGTTTGTTTGGTTGTTACGTTTAGGTTGAGGTACATTGAAATCTTAAATTTCAGATTTCCTAAGCATAGAATGTCAAAGCAAAAAAATATAGTTTTTACGTTGTGTTGTGTTCAAATACAAATGCAAACATAGTCTTAAAAAGTAGTTAAGGTAACTTACAAAGTAAGGGTGAATTGTGGAATAACTAAGTAATAACCTTTTTTTTTTTTAAAAAAAAAAACTTAACCTAACAATCTCTTAGTTTATACTCATTTATTTTCGATTATAAATAACTTTTTTAAGAATCTTATGTTATTAATTATAAAAAGATTCAATTATTTTTGTTGTATTTAATAAAAAAAATATAAAATACTCTTAATTATTAATTTATTTGCTACCGATAATAAACATATTTTTCTCTCAATAATACATTTGACATGAGATAATATAAGAAAACAAAGAATGTGTGATGATAAATTAATCATGGTTGATATTGAATATGAATTGGTCGGAATGTGGCATTTGCAATTTTTGTACAAATTTCATTGGATATTTGTAACACAATATCGATCCTTAATAAGTGGCTAATAAAATTAATTGAAGCTTGAACTTTTCTCCTAAACCAATGGAATGAAAAATTCCAATTTTGTACGTAACATTGATTAATTAAAGGGTCTAGTTAACAAGAATAATGATATTTCTATTTGTAAATTCTGAACAATTTCTTCCACATTTCAAAGATATCTAGGGTTGAGGAAAATTAAAGATATGATTTGTTGGAATTGATGACGTGGCGGTAACGGTATAGGTAACAATATTGTTTTGTGGCGATCCGCTGAATCCAGCGATGCTATTATTGGGGCTATGCGCAGTCACATTCTTCGTCAGCATGTGGCTGCACAACGTGGCAGCGACGGTGCTGATGATGCCGGTGGCGACGGGGATCGTGCAGCGGCTACCACCGGTAGAGGAGCAATCGACGGTGGTAAACAAGTTCAGCAGAGCGGTGATTCTGACGGTGGTGTACGCGACGCCGATCGGAGGGATAAGCACATTAACGGGAACAGGGGTGAATTTGATAATAATAGGGATGTGGAAGAGCCTGTTTCCTGAGGGAAAACCCATAAGTTTTAACACATGGTTTTTCTATGGTTTCCCTGTGGCTGTTATGATACTTATTTGTTATTGGTGCATCATGTGCTTGCTTTTTCTACGCAAAGATTCTGCTATGGCTTTGTCTCCTTATTTGGATAAATCTCATTTGAAGAGGGACCTTGAAGCTCTAGGTAACTTCTTAATTCACTCTCACTTTACTTGCCACATATTATTTTTATTTCAATATTTATACATAAAATATATTTGTAAATCCATCAAAATAAAAAAAGAAAGGGTTATAAATACATTTGCTCCTAAACAAGCTGAAACAGATACAATTCTGTCACGGGTGTTTGCAGGTCCCATGTCTTTTGCTGAGAAGATGGTGTTGTCTGTGTTTGGGGTAAGCATACAAATAAATAATAAATAGATTAATTTTTATTTTTTAAATCTTAATAATGGAGAAACCTAATATGTACATTTTCTAAGACATTCACTAACTGAATTGTGAATAATGCAGCTGCTGATACTACTATGGATGACAAGAAGAATCACAGATGACATTCCTGGATGGGGAGCTTTGTTCCATGGCCTTGTTGGAGATGGAAGTGTTAGTGTAAGTACTATGTCCACTTCTAATCCTTTTCTCCAACATCAAATCACAATATCATAATTTCATACATTATTAAAATTGCATAAGACTGTAGTTGTGATCTGTAATGACCACATAATTGAACTCTCCAACAAAAACAGAACAAAATTGAATCTTTGAATACAATGCAGGTACTGGTGGCAGTGTTGTTGTTCATAATCCCTAACAAGAAGCAAGAGGGTGAGAAGCTAATGAGCTGGAATGAGTGCAAGAAATTACCATGGAACCTAATTTTGCTTCTTGGAGCAGGATTTGCCATAGCAGATGGAGTTCAATCAAGTGGCCTAGCAGATGTCTTATCAAGAGCCCTAGGGTTCTTGGAGGGTGTCCCATACTTGGCCATTGTCCCTGTTGTTAGTCTAATTTGTAGTATTATTACTGAATTCATCACTTCCAATGATGCCACTGCCACACTTCTTGTCCCTCTTCTGTTTCAAATAGCTAAGACTATGAATGTTCATCCTCTTCTTCTTATGGTCCCTGGAGGAATAGCAACTGAGTTTGCTTTCTGGCTTCCAACTTCAACTCCATCAAATGTTGTTGGATTTGCCACTGGACATATAGAGATTCAAGATATGATCAAAGTTGGTATTCCTCTTAAGGTTGCTGGGATTGTTGTGCTCTCTCTTCTCATGCCATCACTAGGTGGGTTATCTTCTTTTATATGACTAATTTTACTCTTGAATTGGGTAAACATAGATTTATGTCAGCACAACTAATTGAGTATTTGGATTTATATCAAGTCTGCTTAAACTTGGATTCAAATGTCTAACGTTTGCTGTTACAGGAGCTGTTGTTTTTGGAACAAGTAATGGTATTCCATGAGTGACACTGAAGTGAAAATGGAAAACTCTCTTTGGTTACAAAACTGATTACTTTTCCAATTATCTAACATTCAGAGATCATCTTTTATCCGGGAGATGGACGACATTCTCAGTGAGTTTGTTTAGGCAATCATTTATTTATACTCTGTACAGATATCAACAGGCAAAGGAGAAGGAAGATAAATATTCCAATATACTGTATTTTGTTTGTTATTTTGTATTTTAATTTGTTTATTTTGTGTGTGGATACTGGGTGGTATCAATTTCTGCCAGGTGTCAAACATTAATACATTATAGTACCTACTAATGGTAGAAGAAAGAAAATTGTTTTGTATAATTGTATATTTTTTGGTCAAAAGAAATAAATTACTTTTGTAATTACTATTTACTATATGTATTCTTTTTTTTAACCAAGATTTACTGTGTAGAATGTAGATGTAGTTTCTTGTTGATTGTTATTATTTTTTTTTTTTTGCTATTCATCGGGACTCTAAGGCCATTGTTCTGGGCTTTTAGATGGGCCTATTGTGTGATGTTTATGTTGTTGCTTCCTTCTCTTTTTTCTGTTTGGATAGAATATAGGCGTGGATGCAATTTGATGCTCTGGACTTTTTGAACAGAATAATTTTTTTTTTCCTAAACCATTTTAAACAGTAATGATGCAAGCTGTGTTTGAATAAACAGCTTAACTATCATCAAGAACAAAAAACTAAAACGGCTTGCCTATCAAAAAGAAGATTGTTTAGTTGAGTTTTGTATAATAAACAGTTGATAAATGCAAGCTAATTGACATGTATAGTAAGAGCATTCAAACTACTGAACATGCCGATTAACAGACACGAGGATTATTCTAATTTTATCCGTGTTCTTGGGTTCAACTCCTGAATATACAGCTGCATAAATACTTAAATATACGTGTTAAAGTATCATAACCGGTTAATTTGTCCCCTTATTAGATGATAACGAAATTTATTAAAATATGTTATTATGGCCAACCAATCTCAAATCTATGTTCTTCATTATGATATTTTAAAAAAAAAAAAAATGTCAGTTCGATTACAAGTTGGACGTATATTACTATCGAGCAACTACATAATCACAAAAATGCTTGCTCAAAAGAGAAAAATTGAGGGCTATCATTCTTAGGTTTAGTTTCCGTAAATCTGGCAAAACAATATATTATATATAAAAGTTTCTTGATTATCTTTCATCTAAATTACACAGTTAATAATAGTATTTTAATTTCATTATTTAATAAAGATTTTTTTAACTTGTGCAATATTGTACCGGGTAAGAATAAAGCACATCATTAGTTGTATATTAAGTACAATCTCATTAAATTTTTATTTTTAAAGAGAAACTTTTTACCTTTAGTTTCTTCACTTGTATAATATTGCACATGTTAAAAAAATTCTTTATATAATTCATAGGGTCTTATATACCGTGTCATTAAGGCACTACTTAAAGTTACTAGAAATAAAAAATTAATCATAAGAGTACATAGTTCTGTCTCTTGGGAATATAAAAAACTACACAATCTAATATTTTTTAATATATTTGAGTTCTTAAATAGTGTCCTTATAACACTAAATATCATTCGCCTAATTCATAGTATTGTCGATGAAGTATCAAGATACAATTGTTAGAGACAAAGTTCAAGATAAAGAGAGTAATGGAGTATTATACTCCCTCTGGTCCTATTTACAAGATATCATTTAGAAGATTTTTATGGTCCTTTTTATAAGACATTTTATAGTTTCCATGATGCATTTATTGCTTCTTTTCTTTTTTATCCCTATTAAATGCATTGACTATTTTAACTCCTTAATTATAATTGGCTAACACATTATTCAATGAAGGATAAAAATGGTATTTCATATACTTTAAGAAACCAATAAAATTAACTAAACACAACTACTTTTCTTGATCCATGTAATTCGGTTAAAAACGTCTTATAAATAGGACCGAACGGAGTAATAACTATGCATCATCTTTTATTTGTGTGAAGTGACAAAATGAAATTATTAATATGTTAAAAATAACATAAAATTAACTATTAAGTATAATAAAATTAAGTATAATAAAATAATAATAGGATTATGCAAGTATGAAGCAATGAATGTATAATTGCATGAATGATTATTATATGCATGTATTATTCATTGATTATATTGTGAAGTGTATTTTAGTGGATTCGAGAATAATCTTACCTAATATTCCCAAAATCTGTGTTAGGGCCTTAGGGGGAAGGTGGAATTGGATGTTTTGAGTTGTGGGGTACAGCACAGAGTTGTGTTCCAAAATTGGCCCATATCACATTATTAATGACTACTACTACTACGAATTTACATTTATCTTAATACACTTAATTTAATGTGATATGGAGTATAGATATAGATGGAGTATAAGACTCGTCTTTTTCCGACAGTTTTCTACTCTACTCCCTTAGCGCGCATGGTTTTGGTTTTGGTTTTGGTTTTGGTTTTGGTTTTGGCCCATTCTTTCGTGATTGCAGCTGTCCAACTCATTAAATCTGATGTCAATCTTCACATTAACTACTATTCCCTCCGTTACTAAATTCACCTTTTAAATGTGTGGTTTTTCTATGTTTTTAATATAATTTTACTCTTAAAATCACCTCAAAACGAAAAAAATTACATTAAAACATATTTTCTTTATTTTTCTTAGTCTTCTAAGATTTTTCACAAAAATTAAAGAAATTATTAAAGGTTAATTTTTTTTAGTGTATTTATTATATAGTTTCCTACTGTACCCTCATTTATACATAATGAACTATAAATACTTAGTGGAAACATACATTTATTATAAGGGTATAAATGAAAAACTAACACTAATTACTTATTAATATTTGAAAGTGACTACTAAAATTGAACAACTTAAAAAAGCTAAAGAGACTAACATAAAAATCAGAGAGAGTATTTGGTTAAATATTAAAATCATGTTTGAAAACAATTTTTTATGTTAAAACAACTCTAAATATCAATGTAACTTTTTTTAACTTATAGATCCATGTTTAGCAAACGTCAATCCAAACACACACTAAATAAATTCTTTTCAATTAATAATAAAAATTAATGAGTAAACCCTCAAATTGGTCCCTAAAATTGTAAGCGTCGTGTAGATTAGTCCTTAAGATTATAAAAACCTCAAATTAGTTTCTAACTTTGCAAAACGACATGCATTTTAGTCTTTTTACCTATTAAAAGACATTAAGAAATTAAGTATAAAAGGACCAAAATGAATATTTTTTTGCAAAGTCGGGGACTAATTTAAAATTCTTATAATCTTTGGGACTAATCTACATTATGCATACAATTTCAGAGACCAATTTAGAGATTCACTCAAAAATTAATAATAGAAAAAAATAATAATGGAACAAGATAAAAAAAAAAAGTAAATAGAGATTGTCCTTGACACGTGTTTGAATCGCAAGACAAATGATATTTAGTATCCTAAGAGCACTATTTAAGAACTCAAATGTAATAAAAAAGATATTGAAATATGTAATTTTTTCATTCCCGAGAGACGGAGCAACGTGCTCTTATGATTATTTTTTTACTTCTAAATTTTTTAATTAGTACCTATAAGGCACTGTATACCAAGGACTGAATCGTAATTATCCATAAAGCAGGAGGGCAAACGATTTTGGGGCGCCAAATACGTAATCAGGCAAGAAATAAAGGAAGTCGAAGGGGCCCGTTACCTTCGTCTTTCCTCTTTCTATCTCCTATAAATCCCAACTACCACGACACAGAACCATAACCCAATCAATTTCCATTACCAATGAGACTCCACTTCCTTCTTCTCCTTTTCCTTTCTCTCTCTGCCTTCTCCGCCGCCGCCCGTACCGGTGCTCTCGCCGGCGGATGGACCCCCATCAAGGACATCAAAGACCCCCACGTTTCCGAGATCGCCAATTTCGCGGTGACCGAGTACAACAAGCAATCTGGGGCCAAGCTGAAGCTAGTGAAGGTCGTTAAGGGCGAGACTCAGGTGGTGGCCGGCACTAACTACCGCCTCGTTCTGGCAGCCAAGGATGGATCCGCCACTAACAATTACGAAGCCCTCGTTTGGGAGAAACCCTGGCAGCATTTCAGAAACCTCACTTCCTTCAAACCCCTTCATTGATTAATACATTACCCCCTTTTCTCTTATACTTTATAAACCCTATTAATCAATTGGTATTATGTATTGTTATTTTCTCTCTCTCTGTTTGCTTTGTGTATCGAGTTGAGACATGCCTATAGAGCTAGAATTATGAATTATGGAGTAATAATAAATCGATGTATTTCTAAGTTGAATACTTGAATTCCCCTGTTCTGGTTTTTGGATTTGGATTTTTATTGAAATTTTATCCCTGATTTTCTGCTTTCGGATTATGCATTTATGCTTGAAGATTGACTAAAGTCAATGGGACAGAAGTCTAGATTGTGAATCAGGAAATCTGTAGAAACTTGTGCTACTCCATTCTTCACTCTGTGGGCCTAGGGATATCAATTGGGTTTCTATGCTTTGATCCCTTCAAAAAACTATCCACCGAGGGTTTCTTTTTGTTGGTATACATGTAGATGGGCCTAAGAATACAATTTATTTTAAAATTTTAAAATCAATAATAATATTTTCATAAAATAAATAAAAAACAACTTTAAAAAAAAATGTTTCTGTCACCCATCCTTTGAACAATAAAAAATGAGACGAGAGAAAATTATTAAGTTATCTTTAGATAAACAAAGATGAACAGAACAGGATAAAATAAAATGGACAAAGAATGATTTTGTAATTCACTTATTATAATAGTGAGTAGTGACATAGGATAGGATTGATTCCATTCATTGCTCCTCAATTTGGAGTGAACAGAAATGATAGAATGTGATGTATTTGGATGGAATCAGTTTTATTACTTGTCATTTTATGTATCTTTAAGTGATATTCATGTAACACTTCTGTTAGGTTATTATCAAAAGGATCATTCCATTCCATTGTTATTTTATCAATCCAAACAATTATCAAGGGGATCATCTTTATTTGAAGATGTTGAAAACACAATTTAATTATTCTCATCCTTTCATAATATAAGTCTCAACTATAAAAAAGTTTTGTTCCATAATATAAGCTTCTATACACAAAATTAGAAACATTTATTATAATTTTTTAACTTTTAAAATCATCCAACAATTAAAAAATAATTGAATTTAAATTTAATTTAAATTTAATTAGTGTAATATCTTAATAGTCTAATTAATATTTTTAATTTTAATAATTTAATCACTTTTTTAAAACTGAGTAAAATATTAATTAAAGTTTACATTACACAACAAAAGGAGTAATTATTTATACAATAAACTTTATTAAAAAAATAGTTTATTTATAGATAAATTATTAAACTTATTTAAATAAAATAAAACGATCTAATATTTTAAGCTATTTTAAAACATTTATCAAAATAAATTTTAAAAAAACTTATTAAAATTTATTAAATTATTTTTATAAGTTGTGAATAAACTATTTTCAAATGCACACTAATCTCTCACTCAGCTTTTAACACACCAACCTTTACTGCCAACAAGAATTTCTATTTGCCAACAAGAAAGGATAAATGGAGTTTTGGTTGAAATTAGAAACTATGAATAAGGACTAGAAAGTAAATGTGAATATGTTTCTGCATTAAAAGATTGTGTTTTTTTTTTTTGAGAGCTAAAACAAAAATGAACGTAAAATAGGTTAAATTGGATTTTGATTTTTTTACTTTATTTTTGGGGTAAATTGCAATAACTTCCTTGAGGTTTGAGGAAATTGCACTCGATCCTAAACTTCACCAAAATTAGTACTCCACTTCATTTCTTTAATCGTTGACTGTTGATTACTGACCTAGCTAACGTTTCTGCCGTTCCCATCTGTCACATTTACAAAGATGTCTATTTGTTAACTTTAAAAACTATTTTTAAGGGTGATGTAGCAAACTTACGAGGCAAAAACGTTATAGTTTAGTGCTATACTGCTAACGTTTCTGTCATACTAGTTTGTCACATATGCAAGTTCTGGACCTTCTATTAACACTAAAAATTATTTTTAATACTTATGTGATAGATTGACGGACTAAAAATGCTAGTTAACTAACCAAAATAGAGTGGAGTGCTAATTTTGATGAAGTTTGGGTGGAGTGCAATTTCCCAAAACCTCAAAGGGGATTATTGTAATTTACCCTTATTTTTGAGGTGAATTTAATTCCTTGACTTTTAAATGCATAATTTTGGTCATTTAATTAGTTATTTTTTAAAAATTAATGACATATTTTGTCTAAATTAATGACAGTTTTTAAAATTAGCAACAGTTTCATCTAAATTAGCAACTAAGGGGGTGTTTGTTTTAGATTTGAAAATACATTCTCGGGTATCTTATTGCCATGAATATATTTCTAGTAATGTTTATTCCCAGGCATTTTAAAAAAGTTGTTTGGCTTTTAATTTTAGTTCTTAGGGATCTTTTGAAAAAAATTTAATAAAATTTAAAATCTATTTGATTTATAATAATATTACATGTAATAATATAAAAATATTTTTATTGCATATAATATTATTTATTTATTTTAATTATTTAATCAATAAAAAAGTAACAGATAACTAATAAAAGGATAACAAATGTAATGCAATTATATAGATTAAGAATATATATACATATATATATATATATATAATGAATTAGATATATAATATTGACAACTTAGAGGGTGTTAGCTTCGAGGAATAAAAAATATTTTCAGACATTTTATTTTTTATAATTTGTCTATTTATAAAAATGTGTATTTTTTAACATTTTATAAGATAGTGTTTGATAAAATTAACATTGTTTTGAATACTTTTAAAATTTCAAATGAAAAATTCAAAAAAGAAAAATGAAAAAGTGATAGTTACAAGTAAAATATAAAATAATTACCTATATTTTCATGGGAAAATAACTTACCCAATGAAGATTGCATAAAGTACAAAGGAAAAATATTCCCGAGAATAAATGATGCCCGGTAATTTTTTTTTATACCTTAAAACAAACATGTGAATCTCACATTCTCAAATACATTTTCAGCAATATTTTTTTTTTAAACCTTGAAACAAACACCCTCTAAAGGATTAAAATGGCCTATTTTGTAAATTTTGGCACCAAAATCGCTTACTTGGAAGTCAAGGGACTAACTTCGCACTAAATACAAAGTAGATGGATCAAAAGTACAATTTAAGCTGTAAAAAAATGTAAACTAAGGATTTAAATAGGATTTTACTTTGCTCAAAATTACTCTTGATCAAAATTAAGTGTATGTTTGATTTAGATTTTAGTGAAATAGAAAGTAAAAAACATATAAAATGAAGTAAATATCAATGATTGAGATTATTAAGACACGAAAATCAAGGTCATCAAATAAGAATTTTTTTTTTAGCTTTTGTTAAAATTGTTTTTGACCAAAGTAAAAACTTAAACAAATATGTCTTAAATTTCATTGGGCGATATTGATTTTCATACATTAATATAAAATATAATAAGAGTATATCTCGATCGTTGACCAAATATTAATTTATTTCAATTTGTGTATTTTTCACTTATCATTTTATTTAAATCTAAATTAAAATACACTAAATTGTTAATTTAATTATTAATTTTTTTTAGAGTAAAGAACTTCTTTTTCTACAAAAACCAAGAATTAAAATAAAATTATGTTTTAAAAAAACTAAAGTGAAATTATCTTCCCTTCCAAAAAAAAAAATCTTAAAGAATAGACTTGGGTTACACTTTCCTCTCTCTTTTTTTTTATACTACACATTCCTCTCTCTTGCACTTGCACTGTTAATAGCAATCATTTCCATTGTGTTTGATTTTTGCATATTGGGGTATTTTCAGTTTTACTGAAACTGAAGCGGTTAAATTAATTTCGGCAAAAAAGGGAAAAGATGGTTTATGTTTTCTGGTGTCTACTTGAACCTTGCGACAGATCATTTTCGTATTGGATTATCCTCTCATCCACAATTTTCCCAGAAAATCTGAAACACAGATAACGAAATCTGTATTTCAAATTAAAAAAATTGGTTGATATTGTTGTTCTCCCTCTTCCTCTGCCACTCCCACTCCCACGGTCACGCTGAATCAGAAACCCTAATCAGTTATTGGACTCCAGAGGAAGTAAGAAGATGAAGGGTCTCTTCAAGTCCAAGCCACGAACCCCTGTTGATATTGTGCGCCAGACCCGAGATCTTCTCCTCTTTGTCGATCGCAGCACCGAAACCCGCGAGAGTAAGCGCGAAGAGAAGGTTGGTTCTATTACTCTCTCTAGATCACATTTTATAAAATACTGATTTCCTTTTTTTTTCCCTCCCTTTAATCGAGATTCCGATCTTGACGAACTCTCTGCAGTGGTTAACTGCCAGTTTGATCACTTGATAAAATTATGAAGCTCTGCCTTTTGAGTTTCGGATGCTTAATACTTCACTAGTGTACTGAACCTTAGACCCTTGATTTGTGAATTACAATAATCCATTCCTCCCTCTGTGTTCCATATGTTGATTTTTCACTCTTTTTAAGCTTACCTTTATCGCCATTTTGCAATGGTTTTAGAGCAGTAATTTGTTTTCAGTATTTAATTTGTTGGGGGGTTGATGCTCATATTTTACCATTGCAATTTTCTGCTTGTTATCCTTTGAAATGTTCCGTGTAATTTTTTTTAGTTTGTTTGGTTTGCAAGGAGGAACTTAAGCTTGCATGTAGGGCATTATATTATATAGGTCAGTGGTATAGTTAAATTTTTGTGAGGAAAAACCAATAAGGTGGAGTTAATCCTATTTAGTTTTATTTGATCTTGACTCCCTGTGGCAGCAAAGTCACCCATTCTTATTTGATGTTCACTATGTTTGTGTGATGGATCATCCTACAGCAGATGTCCGAGCTATGTAAAAATATTAGGGAGCTAAAATCAATCCTTTATGGAAATAGTGAATCTGAACCAGTGTCCGAAGCTTGTGCGCAGCTGACTCAGGAGTTCTTCAAGGAGAACACATTGCGCCTGCTCATCAACTGTCTTCCAAAATTGAATTTGGAGGTAAGAACTAAGAAGGAATTTTGTGAGAGACCTTAAGATATTTGCTGTTCAATAGATGTGCTGTTAAATTTACTTGCACCCTTTATAGAAGTGTATGCTTAGTAAGATGTTAGCATTCCTGCATCATCTGGGTGATGCTGAAATTAGAGGGGAATGTTTATCTTTATGTTGTACTGTGACTATCTAGTGTTTGCTAATCTGGAGACTACGGGATTATGCAGGCCAGAAAGGATGCCACGCAAGTTGTTGCAAATTTACAAAGGCAACAGGTTCAGTATAAACTGATTGCATCTGATTACCTGGAGAAAAATATGGACCTTATGGATATTTTGATAGTCGGGTAAGAAAGAAACCATTGGATGAACATTTTTTTGTTGCTCTACTAAGCTTTGCAATCAGTATGGTGGCACCTTGTGTTTGACCGAATGAATGGAAATCTAAATTTATTTTTGTACCGACTGTTGAATATTTGAAGTCCCTGTGAATTGAATATAATAATAATCCTATGTTGCTGATCATTTATTTATTTATTTTTTTGGTTTTTTAAGGTGAAACTTAATTTTGTTACACCTACTTCTTGTTCTTATATTGCTATGTGTATTTGATTTGATTTCATTTGTTTCTTATTGTGCTTGTCATTAAATTATTCTTTCTTTTGTATTGACTCTTTTATGCAAGTGACTAACTACAGCTCCTTTATAGATATGAAAACACAGACATGGCTTTACACTATGGTGCAATGCTGAGGGAGTGCATAAGACACCAAATTGTTGCAAAGTAAGTAAAAGGCAGATGATTCATTTTTTCATTGTGTAATATGAAGCTTGAAGATATTTAATATGGGTGGCTAGAAACACTATCATTTTGCTAAGGTTTTTAATTTATGCTAGAATAGTATTGCGCCAAATAGTTGCACACTTGCACCTCTTTGGGATATATGTCAAATGAGAAGGGTGCTGTGTAGAAAGCTCATATAAAAAACTGAAAACTAGAATAAGAAAAGGAAAATGGGTTTGGTCTGATAATTTTTCCCCACCATAACTCTTGTGATGCTGTAACTCTTCATGGTCTTTTTTATCAGATATGTTCTGAACTCACCCCATATGAAGAAGTTTTTTGATTATATTCAACTCCCAAATTTCGACATTGCTGCAGATGCTGCAGCAACTTTTAAGGTGGGTTTCATTGGAAAGAACTTGTGATCACCATTTCCTTAGTTTGTGCCTTGCACATTTTTGCAACAGAACCCATGTTATATAATGTTATCTTGTTTCAGGAACTCTTGACAAGACATAAATCTACTGTAGCTGAATTTCTTTCTAAGAATTATGAATGGGTAGGTTCCCCTTCAACCTAAGTATGAAGTAGCATTTTTAACTTTGATATATAATTCTATACACTTTAATGTTGACATCCCACCTCTGTTCTTATCCTAACATTCTTTTGGTAGAAGATAACGTGTGTGGGTGGCATACTTGGTTTATAAAGGTTCTTATATTAGAGTTTAGAATTTTGTGTTAATATGGGCATGGGTTAGATCACAATTTTAGTTTTGGATAAATATTGCTTCTGGTATAGATTATAATACGACAAAAAGAATTTTAGAACTTCTAGTCTTGATTATTAGTTTATGTTATATTCTTTCAATTCATATTGCATGGCCCTATTACTCTATTAGATATAGATACACATACATATGTATGTATGAGCTTATAATTTGCTTTCAAATATAGAGATAAAGTTAATGCAGTTTTGGAAAATGATTCGTCATTCATGGCGGATGAATACATCCTCTCTATCAAACAGCCAATTTTGTTTGTGGTCCATAACCACTTCTTTACTTTTACCCTTTTTAATGATAATTATCCTGACAAGCGTGTTGAACAGAGTTTCGAACTGCTATTTTTCAAAATCTGCTTTTAAACTTCAGCTGCTTGCATATGAACATATGGTCATCTGATTGTTAGTATATCTTAATGTGTTTTGTTTGTTTTGGTTTATCAAATAATTATTTGTTAATTACTTATCAGCTATTACTCACTATCTTTGTTTTTTGCTTTCAGTTTTTTGCAGAATATAACTCTAAGCTGTTGGAGTCTTCCAATTATATTACAAGGCGCCAAGCTGTCAAGGTGCTTCATAAATTTGGCTTTCATCTCAATTGTAACTTAGTAATTTGTGAGAACGTTAAGTGTACAAATATCTGGGCATTAGAGATTTTCCCTGTTGAAAACTTAATTCTGGGTTTGAATGTTTGAGAAATTTTGCTGAACCATTCTTTCTCTTTCACAGTTGTTGGGAGATATGTTACTTGATCGTTCAAATTCAGCTGTAATGACACGATATGTGAGCTCAAGGGACAACTTGAGGATTTTGATGAATCTTCTAAGAGTATGATCCTTTACACAAAACTCGTTCACATGTCTTTTTTACTCACATACATACCTTGCTTATGTGCTTCCCTTGCAGCCCCTCTTATGAATCTATGATGTACTCTTCTCTATTCTTTTTGCTGTTTTAAGCACATGAAAGTGTGTCAGTTCCATTAAAATATATAGCTCTTTACCACGATGTTATCGTTGCAACTTGTCTAAGCATCAAGATCAAGTTTAGTATACTAATCGTGTGTTTAAATTGAGTTTCTGATGATAAAGATGTTTAATGGAGAAAAGAAAATGAAGAACTTAGATACATTTTTAAAGTGGGTATTTAATGGGCCATTGTTAATTTATTTCTACAGGAGTCAAGCAAGAGCATACAGATAGAAGCCTTTCATGTTTTCAAGGTACTATAAGTTATGTACACATTTGGGAGGAGTCATTCTTAATCTGTGCCATTATTGATATTTGCTTGTCATAACAGCTCTTTGCAGCAAACCAAAATAAACCAGCTGATATTGTTGGCATTCTTGTTGCAAACAAAAGTAAGATTTTGAGACTATTGAATGATTTCAAATTGGATAAAGGTAGGTGAAGCCATCACTTAAGTGTTTGTTGTTGCTTAAATGGTATCTGCAATCATTTTCCCATGCTCACGTATTTGTGCGATTGTGCAGAGGATGAACAGTTCGAAGCAGACAAAGCTCAAGTGATGAAGGAAATTGCTGCACTTGAACCTTAAGTAGCAATGCTCTTGAGCTGCAGATTGTGTTGAGTAGCAGGTTTGAATGTGGCGTTTTCACTTTAGTGAATTGTGTATTGTAATAGTTCCCGTTAGTGTTCACCAAGATGAGACTATCGTTTCATACCAATTTAGATGCTTCCATTCTGTAATTTTATAACCGCCTTGTAAAATAGTGTATAAATAAATTGCTTAAATGAGCTACTCGCGATTTATGGTTTTTTAGGTGTTAGAAAGTAATAAAGGTTTCCTAGCTACCATGTAAATTATAAATTGTACGGGGACATGCCTCAAATTCGTTTGACTAATCTTCTACTTAATTATATACGATGGACAACTGGTATTTTTGTTACTTTGCACTTGCAGTTGAACCAGTTTTGGCCTTCCTGAATAGATTTTTGATACAAGCTGGTCAGTATTTTGGTGAACTGTTGTAGGATAGGTGAGTTTAGATCTTCTGTGCTTCCACCTGAAGGCAAATGGTTAGTGCTTTTTCCATTTACTAGAAATCTTTCAGCATTCCAGTAGGGGAGAAATAAACAACACTCTCGAGTCCTATATGGGAGACTCACATGAGTGTTGTTTTTTTTCTTTCTTCTATTGAAAATTACTGGAAAGGATTTGGCCTGTTGGGTAAACCAAATTAGGGTTTACCTTGCACATCGATTACAGATGTGAAGGGTTAATGTACCACTGGTGATGTGTGTTTGGTTTAGATTTTGGTGGAATAAAGAGAGAAAAATATACAAATTGAGATAAATATTAAAGATTGAAATTATTGATGTACAAAAAATAGAGGTGATCAAATGAAAGTAAATTTTTTTAACTTTAGTCGTAATCGATTTTGATCATACTAAAATCTAATACAAGCTGCCCGATGTCTCCTTGATTATTTTTATTGGGGGTAGATTTTAGAATCTGTGATTGTTTTGGGAGGGAGGAGGAGATATTGGGGCCCAGATGCGCCAATCATCTCTCCTTTCTGAGGGACAAGTCACGAGGGAAGCTAGAACTTGTAGAAGTGAAAGGCGCGGAATCAAATTAGGTATCGGCATCTAGTCTTGGCATATTCCGTATGTCATTCGCAAATCGCTAGTAGTGCTACTTTTGAATAGAACTCTCGTTCTATAAATTATTTTCATAGTGAAGTTTTTTGTAAAAAAGAAATTCTTTCTTTTTTGTCAACAACAACAAAGAAAGTCTCCCGGACTATAAAAGATTATTTTCATAGTGTACTAAATCTTCACCCGGATTATACAATACAGGCTCTTCCTCCTCATTAGTGTCTTGTCAATTATCCTAATGCTTGAATTAATAATCTTGCTGTGAGATCTTTTCTTAGTTTTAGCTTCGTTACTACTTGTGACACAGTTATGGGTAGAGTTTCATAGATTAAAAAAATTTGAAAAAAAAATATGATTAAAATATATCAAAAAAGAATTAGGTGTATAATTTGTTAGTCTTCCTTCCTCGGAAGAAAATAAAATTTCTAAAGTAATAAGAAAAATTAAATTTGAATTATTTGGACTAAAATCCAATTTGAAAAAGACAATTTACTTGATTCATAAAACTTCACCTTTGGAACATATAATTTCACATTAAATATTTTAGAATATGATGGAAAATATCAACAACAAGCTTTCTAACACATTTGTTATTTGAAATTCTAGATTAAAACACTAAATTAGAAATTATTAGATATATGTAAGAGCTTTCTAACACATTCTATTTAATAAGTCAAACCAAATTTTTAATTAATACTGAAAAATATGTTAAAAAATAATGTGTTGTTGACATTTTTCTTAGGTATATTAAAGAGGTTTTGAATTTATATTTTATGAGTCTTCCTTAAAAGAAAGTAAACATGTGAAACGACTAAACTAATAAGAAAAAATTATAAGCAAAATTAATTAAATTTCTAAAATCTAACAAAAATGCAAAAGAATGTCAGTACATGCAACTTAAAAAACAATCAAATCAAAATTTTCCTTTTACAATTTATTTTTTGTTTTAAAATATTAAATTATTAATTAAAGTAATTCTTTCCAAATTAGTGAGAATTGACTTTTATTTATACATACATACATATATATATATATAGTAATAATACAAGGACACCCTATAATTAAATATAAATAAATATGTGATTAAATTATTATATTATTCAATTAAATTATTAAATAATAACTTAATTATATATTTTTTTAGACTTAACTACGTATTTATTTATATTTAATTATATGTATCAAGTGTATATAGGAGGAACAAAACAATTCTCATATACTACTTTTGGTCCTTTTTATAGGACCCTCTAACTAATTCACATAGATTAAGAAAATTATTAGCAATTTTATTTAATAAATTTATTCTTATTTAAAGTCAATTTTTCAATAAATGCAATAATTATACTCATTATCCTTCATTTATTACAATGATAGACAAGAAAAAAATCAATAATGACCTTTTAAACTTTGTAAAAAGTTATTTATAAGACCAACAAATTTTCTTTAATCGGTCTTATGTCTAGGACCAGTAGAACCGGTATTTAGGATCAGAGGTAGTATAATACTCCTTCCATTACGAAATATAAGCAAGTTTTTGGAAAGTTCTATGTTATTTTTATAAGAAAGTATAACTCTTTGACCACATTAAATTAAATTATACATTAAATGCCCTTATTTATTTCACTTCTTATTCTCTATAATTCATTAATTTGGCTAGGAGAGAGAATAGACTTTCTACTTTCCCATAGTAATGTTAAATTTTTTGTGGTTGAAAGTTGAAACCAACACTAAGAGAGATTTAATAATTAGGGGTAAATTAGGAAACAAATATACTTTTTATTTGATTTCAACAAAATTTAATAAGTTTAACTAATTTTCTTAAAGAATGTGCAATAGATATTTTTTTGCTTATTCTCCCTTTGTCCCAAAATATAAGAACCCTCTAGAGAGTTTTTGCTTGTCTCATTTTATAGGACCCTTTAAAAATTTTTGTGTACATTTAATTTTTTTTACCATTATACTCTTGCTATTCAACTAATATTGATGAACATTAATTAAGAGAGATGATAAAAAAAATTAAAATAATAAATTTAAAAACTAATATTTTTTTTAAAATAAATTTAATTTATTTAATTAAATTAATCACTTTTCTTAATTCCTAGTATATTGTTTTGTTTTGTTTCAGGGGTCTTATGTATCTTGGGACTTAGGGAATATTTCGTAAGGGAGGGAGTATATCACATGCGGTTTGCCGTGCTTGTGCAGTGTTCAGTTCACTGGTAAGTGTGCTACGTGAAAGGAAAGGTCAAGCAGAAAGCACAGCCTCTACCATTTTATCACGTTCCGGAATCCGGAACCTTCTCGTTCCTTCTTTCTCTGCAATTGAAGAAGAAAATGGTTGACAATGGTACTTAATCTCTTTCTCGTTTCACTTTGAGATCTTAATTTCCCTCTCATACTTAGTTACTCATTGATTGATTCTTTGCTTACTCCATTCACTGAAATTCAACTCTAGATTCGCTCTCAGAATTCCTCGCATCTGCCGTCGATGCTGCTCGGAAAGCTGGTGATGTCAGTTCATTTTCATTTCGACTTTCTCCATTGATTCATTTCCGTTTAATCTCTTCTCTTTTCACTTTATTTATCTGTTGTAATCTTTTCTATTGTACATGGGTGATTTCCAGATTATTCGGAAAGGGTTCTACCAGACCAAGCACGTTGAGCACAAAGGACAGGTTTGTTTGTCTGCATTCCCTCTTTTCTTTTCTTTTTACAATGTCGATTTTACTTTGAGCATAAAATTATATGATTCTTCATTCTCTTTATCATCATTACAACTGGTGTCGATTAGCTTATTTTATGTTTGGTATTTGTTAAATCGAACTTTTAATTTTTTGTAAGTGACTCTCATTTTTACTGGATTCCTACAACAAGGCAGTTTTTAAACTGGTCATACTACAGTATAATATTATAATCTACTTCCCCCTAAATGATGACTGACGGACTATGATGTGATCAGAGTTTGTGTTTGACTAGTTGGGTTAAATTAAACTTCTTTTTGTTATGAAATTAAAATCGTTCACTCTGTACTGTTGTCTATAGTCATGATAAACAAAAAAATGCACACAGAACAGGATACTCTTGATTCCTTCACTCTTTGTGGCATCCCCCCAATCCTCACTCTACCACACTAGGTCCAATCCACTAGCCACCCCAACAACTCGCTATTTGAACTCCTTCGAGGTCTATCCCCTCACCGGAACCTCAAGTCTGTCTTTCTCAACCTTGACCATGCTTGGATGAATTTTTCAAGTTCTTAGTGTAGAACTTGTTAGAGAAATACTAAATTCATAAAATATTTTACTTAAATTTTAAATATTAGCTTCCGAATTAAGCTTCCTTATCTCAACATTCCTAAAAGATAATATTTGAGATAACTTCTCTAAAAACATTTATAGTTTTGTAAGATTGAAATGGGGAAGCTCCTATAAGCTTATCCAAACATACTCCATAGTCCATGCCTAATTCTCTGGTTCTTCCTCTTCTCCTGTGGAGAAGAAGCATAAAAGCACCAGCGTGGTTCTTAGATTCACTGTTGGGACTGCAGTTCTAACTCTACTTTTACTTTCATGTTGATCACGTTGATTAGGACTTAGAACAGCTTGAGAAAACAATAGAGTTTGGAGACCCTATTGCTGATGGAAACACAAAATGATTTTGAAATAGATGTGAAGGTTAGGTAGGTAGAGGAGGTGCATGAAGGAGGAAGCAAATGCTCTGTGGTAAGGGGGTCCAGAAGTAATTTATTAACTACAAGGTCTTGCTAAATAAGCTAAGAAAAACATGAATTTGTCAAGTAATTGTTAACCTTTTATGCATATCAATGTATGACCAAGACTCAACAATGTCAAAAAGTATCTAAGACGACATGACTTTATTCCAGAAAAACAAGTGAGAAGTTTATGGCACTTGTTCTTTTTTCTTGTAAATAAGTTCAGATAGGTAATGGAATTAGGTATTGGCATTATCACAGGCTCACAGCATATAATTGATGAAAGATATATTTCTTTTGCTTACTGTCTTTTACTTTTGTTGTGATGTTCAGGTTGATTTGGTCACTGAAACTGATAAAGCATGCGAAGAGCTCATATTTAATCATCTCAAGCAGCTTTATCCCACTCATAAGGTTGATTTGGATCTCTTTGAAACATATTGAGCTTATATATAATCAAGTTTAAGATGGGTGGCTATTCTCTCCTATTATCTTCCCGTATATATTTCCATATGTTGATGTAAATTGGTGTTCTTATCAGTTCATTGGGGAAGAAACCACCGCTGCTTTTGGAACTACAGAACTTACTGATGAACCCACATGGATAGTTGATCCCCTGGATGGAACTACTAACTTTGTGCATGGGTAGTATAAACAATGCTGATATTTTAATTGATAGTGATACACTGATATTTCCATATTGATTGGATATAATTTTTCTACGTGTAGATTCCCCTTTGTTTGTGTCTCCATTGGTCTTACAATTGAAAAAATTCCTACAATTGGTGTTGTATACAATCCTATAATTGATGAGGTTAGAAATCTTCCCGCTTGCAGATGCATTGGATTTGAGACTAGATAATGAAGTAATTTATTTAGGATTATGGCATTCTATAATTTATGTTTACATTGGGTTGTGGATATGCCATCTTCTAGTATTCTCAATTATTTTTCCTCTCTTGCTTAGCATGCAAATTGAAATTTGGGAATGCTGTATGTAGCTTTTCACTGGAATCCGTGGAAAAGGTGCTTTTTTGAATGGGAACCCTATAAAAGGTTTGTTCTCTGTTCTTTATCTTTTCTGTGTCGTTAATTAAAATGTCATGCTTATGATTTGAAATTTCACAGTATCGTCACAAACTGAATTGATAAGCTCTCTTCTTGCAACCGAGGTATGTCAAGCTTGTTATAGTTGACTACGTTATATCTATTCCTTTTTTTTTATTTATTTATTTTGTTTGCATCAATCAAGTGTATTCTTTTCCTCCTCCTTATTGTGCATTTGTGGAAAGGTTCTATTTTGAATGAAAAATATAGTTTGCTGCATGATATCAAGGTGTGGAATGGCCATATAAGTGAGAATAGTTCTTTCTGTCATTCAGGATCCACAGCCACTACATGTCAACCACATGAACAGTAATTAACCTTGCTTATATGTTATGTCCTGTATTTGGTCTCATGCCGAATATGACACCCTATAAGTCTATATTGAGTAACGATCCCCATAACCCGTGGTTAGTGTGTAACTTTCTACACCTATGTAAGCAGTCTTGTTCAACATGTTTCTGTCAGACTAACTTTCCGCATCTATAATTATGTAACATTTTAAATCTCAGTAGCTACTGTGTAACTTTTCCAATATGACACTCCATAAGTTTAAATCATGGCCATTACTGCTGAACCCATTTAAATCATATTAGTCTGTTTTCCTCAAGTATAATGAATGCATTCACTGCCTGAATATACCTTTCTGTTTTATTCTCATTTTATCTCTAAGACCGCTAGTGAAGTAGTCACTCTTCTAGAGTCTTTATTTCCACTAAATTTATGTGGATGATAATCAAATTATCTGTATAGGTGTAACTTGCTTATATTGAATTTACAAATTTCATGTAGTCCTCCATATGTTAGGGCAGGAAAATTAGATTAGAGGCTCACGTTTTGTTTGCTATTTACCATTCAAATATATCAAGTTTCAAGTCTATTCCTTATATATGAACTTCTTATCATTTTTCATGATACAAGTGTTGTTTGCAATCTTGAAAGGTATGAAATTGGAAAGTTACTTTTTGTTCCGGTAATAATTGTGAGTTGTAGAAGAAAAAATTGAACTTGATTATGGAAGTAAAGTTGGTGCTTTGCAGAGTACATTTTAATTTTAGGAAACTTCTTAGATATCAAAAATCAAAATTACAATGAAATCATTTAGCAGATTAGCAAGTCTGCTTTAAGTTTTGTCCCCATTGAGTGTACATGTACTTTTTACCTGCATCACTGTGTTCAAACGCATACAAATCAGGCCCTTTAGGTTGGTATGATCATCTTAATTTATGGAACAGAAAATTGACGTGGAATATTAAGATTATTGGGTCAGGTACCCTTGTAAATATTTTGCCTTTCGAATCAAAAGACAAAATTGAAATTCATCAAGTGTTCTCCCTTCTGAATGAGCAGGCTGGAACAAAACGTGACAAGTTAACATTAGATGCCACTACCAATAGGATTAATAGCTTTCTTTTCAAGGTAAAGTGAAGACTTCCATGGAATCTATCAGACTAAGGATGGTATGACTGACTCTGCCATATATTTACCAGGTGAGATCTATTCGAATGAGTGGCTCCTGTGCTCTGAATCTTTGTGGAATTGCATGTGGAAGGCTGGATGTTTTCTTTGAACTTGGCTTCGGTGGTCCTTGGTACGAGTTTCTCTTCTCATGGATAAGTGTTGGGCACTGTGATGATGTTTTTCACATGGTCTCTTTTTTTTTTTCCAGGGATGTTGCTGGTGGTGCTGTCATTGTTAGAGAAGCTGGAGGCGTTGTGTTTGATCCGTAAGTGACTTTGCTTAGATTTCCTTATTCTTAACGAAGAGGTTATACCTTCTAGATGGTTTCTGCACTGTTAGGTACATTGTCCATTTGACTATTTGCATGCGCATCTTCCTCTTGTGGACAGATGTGTAGACATTGTTGGATGGACATGCATTTGCATTGTGACAAATTTTATGCACTACTGGCAGGAGTTAAAACTATAAAACTGAAACTTTTAGATATGTTGGAAAGATTTCATACTTGCGTCAAAATCTGATGTTTCCTTTGCTTCAGGTCTGGTGCAGAATTTGACTTAACAGCACAGCGAGTTGCAGCTTCAAACCCTTTCTTAAAGGATGCACTTGTTGATGCTCTGCGCCAAACGGTGTGAGAAATTTAGCCTTAATCATTGAGATGCAGAAATTGCCATATAACTCTATCTTTGTTGGTTCATTTACCTTTTGCTCAAATAATTTTTAAAATTCTCAAATTTGTGTTTAAAAAAAAATCTGATAAAAATGTTTGAGATTTTCTGAAAGTGTGTGACTGTGTGGATGGATCATTTTAAATCCTCTTCAAAAGTACTGTCTTCATCATAGAAAAAAAAAGAATTAATATTGCTGTCTTGTTTTTCCCCCTAATTATCATTTATTTTTTGTATTTGTTTATCTATCATCTTTACCTCTTTCTTTTTAATTATATGCTTATCTAATCTTTTTTTTTAATTACTTTTCACACTTACAAAAAAAAAGTCAAATAGTTTTGGAATGTTAGAGTAATAAATAAGAAAAATTAACAAGAGATAACAATAAAAGAGACAAAATAATATATATAGGAAATTAAAATAATTTTAATTTTTTTTTCAAAATTAATGTCTTAATTTGTGTGTTATTACTGTAAAAAATTAATCGAATAGTATGAAAAAACGCTAACGTTTTTTTTATTGTTGAGTAAATTTCATACAGCTAATATAGTTTCTTTTTAATAAACTCTAATAGAGTTTTGTTTTGATGAGTTCACTAGTAGTAGAGTTTAATTCATGTTAATTAGTGAGACTTGTATAAAATTCATCAAAATATAGGCCTTGTTTTTTTTTTGTTTTTTTTTTGACAAATATAGAACCTTGTTGAAAAGAATATATTGTTAATTCTCATACTATATATTTAGTCTAACATATTCTCCGGAAGTGTCTCGTGGTTCATGACGTGGTTTTAAATTAATTCTATTCATTCACATGGCCTATGAGAGTGGCTTCCCGTAAGCTTCCATTTATGCTGTCATTCTTTTGATTTTTCCCCATGAACCTCTTTCTAATTTGTTATCGTATGGCTACTGCCTTTAGTCTCTTGGCACCATCTTAAGTAAAAGATAAAACAATGGCAGAAAAACGATAATAATTGGATGGCAATGTCATTATTGCCCTCATCAAATGAGTTGACATGTGTTGCGCAGTGTGCACCTTCTTGTGGGTTTGGTTTTCAAACTCACAGAAAATAGGGAACTCGGGGTATTAATTAAATATAGAAAATGTTTGATCTAAAACATGTAAAACCAAGAACGAAAAATAAAAGTAAAAAATAGGGCCAGCAGTGGAAGAGGTTTGAACAATCCAACATGGCAACACCCTTATTTGTGAGGAATATGAGAAAATTTGAGCACAATAAATCCACCCCGTTGGTCTGATCAAAAGATATTAGAGGTTGGGTCAATGTCCACCAAAATGTGCCATGTACAGGGAATCTAAGCTGCACTCTTTATGAGCGTATTTATTTATTCATTAATTATTTTGAAGAACTTTACCAAATTGTCTACAATAAAAATTCCCCCAGCTTTTGCCACGAACCGAAGGAAGAAATAAAGAATGAACGCCTCATCTTGTCTTGAGAGAGAACATAATTAAGATATTTGAAAGGGGGAATGTATTGAGAAAGAGTAAAGAGTAAGATAAAATTAAATAATTAGTACAAATATGAAGAAACCAGTATAAAGTATCCTCTGGAACAGCATGGAGAAAACCACACCCCAGGAATTCACTATCCTATGAAAGAATATATCTCAAAACCAGACTCTGATCAACTCAGTATCCTAAACACACTCAAAATATATAAGCAAATATACAAAAAAGTCTAACAACAAAACTCATATAGAAAAAGGATTCAGAAGCCAAAGATTCAGCATATCCTAAACCTGCTGTGGCCTAGAACCATACCCATTAACCCCATTTGTTCCATTAATGCCATGTGAAGTCTTGCTCTCTGATTTCCTCCTCTTCAACACAATAATCCAAGTGTAAGCTTCCAAAAGGACAGCAATTCCACCCAAAGCTGCAATAATTCCAATGTAAGCGTGCTTCCAGTCATTGTAGCGATCCCCTACGGAATTCTCCAATGCATCGAACCCTCTGAAGATGTTGATAACACTGATGATTATGGTGGCGTATCCAATAGACCAGTGGTAAATATTCCAGTAGAATCTGTACTTGTTATCTTTGTTAGGCCTCAAAAGCAGAGCAAAAACCTGTAGTGTTTATCACAGAGATTTCTGTCAGTTCCTAAAACTTAGTAGCATAACATTCAGAGTAGGTATATATCAGCAGTTTCAGAAACAAAACAAATGATGAATATCTCATATCATACCTGAAGGGTTCCAAGGCAGAAGAGGACGATCCCGAGTCTTCTATGGGTTGTATATTGAACCCCAACTGAGTCACTTCCGAGTTTGAGACCAGTTCCCCATCCAGCAACACCAATTATGTAGGCAGAGGTTTGGCAAGTAACATGAAGGTAAAACCAAGCAGGGTCTGCGGATTTGAACACCTTCAAATACCTTGCTATTATGGCACCAAGGGGCATCAAGATCCCCCAACCCACTGCATTAAGCACTCCATGAACCTGAACAAAGTAACAGTCTTCAATCAATTCACCCCCAAAACACAAAAAATCCAAACTTTCCGGTGTATGCTTGGTTTGATATATGTTTGGTTTGACGCTGAAAAGCTTCAAATCATGGTTTGTAGTATATAAACTAGTTTTGTCTGATATTTAAACATGTTTGGCAAAAATCATATTGAATTACTTTTCAACATGATTATGAGTCTCAAACCAGTTTTTTTCGGTTGGATCAAATCGTAGTTTGCAGATTAAAGTCCTAACATAATACCAGTGGCTGAAAAAGTGAGATTGAGATACTTACATTCCTTCTTCTTCTGAGTGAATTCCCACTTGATCCTGCCTGACTGGTACCAGAAACAAGATCCAAACTTTCCTTGGCTTGGAGGTTAGCAGTAAGCTGGTCATGCATTTGAGGGGTGGAACCAGACATAGCACCATCTTGCCAAAGGTGAGCCAAAGAGGTAGTACCACTTGGAAGGGTAAGAGTAGCATAAATGGTCACCTCATTATTCTCATATGTAGCAGTCAAACCTGTGTGGCTATAACTGATGTTTCCCTCTTGCAACTGTGTGCCATAGCTTGTGATGGATGAAGTATAGGCTCTTGGGGCACCACTTGATTGTGGGATAGCCACCAGAGCCTGTGCTCCAACCATAGCTTGATTGAGGTTATTGCTGGGGTTGATAGCCCATGAAACCCACCTGTTTGTTGATGTGATTCCTGTGTGTCTGAATGCTATGTCCAGTTTTCCTGTGCTCTGATCATAGGTCCAGTGAAGGTACGAGGTTAAGTGAGGAAGATCACGGCATGAGGTGAAAACCTTGTTTTCTGTAAAAGTCTGACTCCTACATGTCTGAGCAGAGGATGTCAGAAGCAGAGAGCTCAAAACAGAGAAAACCAACACAAATCTCACCATCATCAACTTTCCACCCATGTTGTTACAAAACAAACCCCTTTCCCTTTTCTGATCCTCACCGAGGAAGATGGAAATGTTAAAATATCTCTATTGGGTGTTGTTGATAACTAAAAAGATAGAAGCTTTTTGAGAACTTATGTTTGTTTCTTTCCTTCTGCTTCCAAATAAAAAAACTCTCTAGAGTTGAACGAACTGGAGCAGGTTATGGTAGAGAAAGGGGAAAGGTTAGGGTTATTATAGAGTGGGTGGGTTTAGGTAGTTGAGTGGTTGATGTCCAACGATGACTAAAAGTCTTACAGAAGGAAAATAAAACTTCAACAAAGAAAAAAAAAGGTTAAAAAAAATTTTCTTAAAATATACACCGCAAACTCTAGATGCCTAAATATGTGTAAAGTGCGAATTAAAATTGCATTATTATATTTCATGACTCAAATAATACAAATCTTTAACAAAAAAGAATCGCTTAAATTAATAATCTATTTTTTATTATGAAATTATGTATTTTTGTCTCATCACAGGGCCCACAAGCCCCCATAATAGGAAGCTTCCATTACGTGTGTTATGTAAAAGCAATTTGATTTATTCTAAGAAAAATAATTGGAATTTTGGAATTCCGACTTGCGCAGTTGACAAGCTTTATCTACCTTTCCAAACGCTCTTCCCTTTTTACACCTGTCTCTTTGCGCAATTTCAGAGTTCAGATTTCAAACACACTTTTAACTTTTATTTGTTTGTTTGTTTCACTTTTAATTAGAATTAGAATTTTCATAAAAAAAAAAAAAGAATTAGAATGGCCAATGTGTACATCTTTGGTAAATTAATTTTTTTTTTTTAATCCGTAACTACGTTTTGGCTTTTTCTGTGTTGTAATACCGTCAATCGAATACCAAAGGGATTGACTGTATTTCTAAAAATCTCATCATGACATACGGTACGGTATTGGTGTATATTTTTATTTGGATGGCTACGGTAGTGGTATTTAATAATATATACGGTTCCCCCATGTTTCTATCGCATCGCATACTTATATTTTAAATTTTAATACTACGTTATATTTTAATAATAATCTTTTTTTAATAAGCTTATATGTTCCAATCGCAAACTTGACTTCAAGTTTATTAGAAGTAATAAAATAATAATTATAAATAATAATTCACAGACATCAACGCCTTAATTATGTGAATGCATGAAATAAAAAAATAAAATCAGAAGTGACGTATTTACATTCTTCAATTTAAAACGTTTAAACAATGATAATAACAAAAAAAAAAAAGTTTAAACAATGAGATGTTTTAATACCAAAAAAAAAGAGAGACATGTTTTTCACCAAAAAAAAAAAAAAGAAAACAATGAGATGTTACAACTTATAAGTTAGTATAACATTAAATTTTATGAATCTAAGACGAACTTGACCATGACATAAAATATACACAGTCAACAGTCTGTAAATTTATCGAGGTAACACTTGTTAGTTGTTACAAATTTAATCGTATGAAATTAATGAATTGCTCACTGTATGTGATCTGTAAAATACAACAAATATTTTTAAATGCATTAATATTTTTTTTATGCATAATATTTATGTTGCTGTTGCATTATCATGAGAACTAGTAGTATTTTTTAACTTTATGATCTTGAGAAAATAACTAGAAATTGAAATACTTTTACAAGGCACATTTTAATCATCAGATTTCCAATTTTAGTTTGATATAATAGTATTACTTTGCAAAGATGAGAATTTATATGGAGTTAGTTACAATGTGAGGAATGGATCAATAAATTGTGCATTGATGATTGAGTAATTAACTTGAGAGGTGCCAAACATGAAACATTATTCTGCAAGTGTAACACAATGACATAGTCAACGCTTTACATTTGTTAATTGGTTTAATTTTTGCTTGTTCAGCAGTAGTAATTTATTTTGGTGATTCCTTGTTAAACACATTGCATAGGGCATTAACATGCATAATGTTGTTGAAGTTTGGGTCAGAGTCAACTTAATTGTGTTAATGAGTGAGTGATTATTATTTATATATAAATAATAAATAATTATAATATTGTGGCTGCTTTCTCCAATATACTAATTGAGTCAGTCAACAAACTTGGAAGAAGATTTACATCACAAGTCAATAAAGCCAGCCAGCGATATAAGCTAATAATGCAATTAACCATTCTATTCCAAATCCTAACCATACATACACGCTAGCCGCTATACTTGGACTCCGACCCAGTTTAATTTGTTCTTATCATTATTACCACATTTTCATTTTTAATTACCAACAAACCAATGCCCACTTGCTACTACTATTTTTAATTGAGTTGCTTTTCCAATTTTGAGGAATAATGTTGCTCTTCTATCAACAAAATTTAATCAATATAATACCCCTTTAGAATCTTTGAGCAATTCTATATTATTCATTTCAATTTTGTTTTTCCGGGGGGTACATATTCGTTTCAAATTTATATAGTACTTTAATATTGTGATAGTACTTCTTTAAAAAAAATAAAACAGTACTAAACAATGTGGTAGTGTATGATTTAATTTGGTAATAATATTAAGATTCATGAAACAAACATGTGGTGATATATAAAATACACAATAAATAAGTAGATCAATGATATTTTTTTTAATTACTTTTCATCTCATTTTTATGATAAAATAGACTAATCTCTCGTGTAAAAATAAATATATATCTTTTTTAATTAATGTTCTTTCAAAGAATTTAAATATAATATTCTTTTTTCGGTCATACTATGCTTTCTATCATTGCGTCAACGCTCTTAATCTTAGTTAATCAATTATTTATGTAATAAATATTTATTATAAACTAGTAAATATTAAAAACATGATGCATTATTTAAATTTATTAGAAAGCACAAAAAAAGTTAGCACATCGGAGAGTTAGAAGAAGAAAGCACCGGACGTTGGCGTGTGGAGGTGACAGAGCGCGTCAAAGGGGTTTGTGTGGGGACCACATCAACTTTTTCCATTCTGGCGGTCACTCCGTACGCCATTCTTCTCTCAGTCAAAACAAACAAAAATATCAAAATTTCATAAACAAATAATTGTATATTTATCAATTTATATTTTAAAATTTTTGTATTTATAGTTTTACTTATTTATTCTGTTTTATTCATACACGATGTAAAGGATTATGACTTTGTGAGGTAAGTATGATGTAAGCAAAGAAAACTATTCCTATTATATGAAAAAAAGTGTTTTAGTAAAGTTGTTATTAGCTTTGAAGTATCGATTTTAATATGGACGCTAAATACGATATTGGATATGATATTGATACCAACATTTTCATTGATTAATGTCCAAAGTATATGACATTTATATGTATTTTTTAAAGGGTCTTGATATCTAGTGTTCTAAGGGTATTAGATAAAGTTATTAGAAGTAAAAAAACAATTATAAGAACATATTGTCCTGTCTCTCGGGAATATAAAAAACTATACATTCCAATACATTTTTACTATATTTAGACTCTTAAATAGTGTCCTTAGGGCACTAAATATTATTTGCCTTTTTATAAAATATATATATATATAAAAGAAATATGACAAAAAATTGATAACTTGAGAAATAAGATGTTTGTTTTAATCTTCTAAGATAACTAGTTAAACTTTATAATTTTACTTTATATTGAGAGACACTATCAATAATATAAGCATTTCGTCCTTCGTACTACCTAAGTTTCACATTTTTCTTGATATCTTTCTTTAAATGCCTTACACACAAAAATATGAAAAAGCATAATTCCAATATATTTTTATTATTTCATTTGATATATAATATCTTAAAACAATTATTTTTTAATAAATACATCAAAAGTGTTTTAAAAGTGTCAAAGGATGCCAAATAAAGAGATCGTCTCGAAGTGCTGAACTAATAAAAAATTAATATTTTTTGTTGAAAATCGGTAAAAATGTGTCACAAACATAACGTATGATTATCGGTGCTTCAAAACTTATATGATATGACTTCAAGATTTTTTTCTTAGCATAATAGTCAAACAACTCTTAAATAATTTTTTTTTTTGTTAAAAGATATAATGAAAACGTATTTGTGGTATAAATACTACTTTTTTCAATAAAAATTGCTATCAACGAGTTTCTAATTAATTATTATCCTTACGATATTAGTAAAAAGGACAAAATAATGATACTAATGAAAAGATTAAAAATAAGGACAAAATTAGCAATAAAAGGATAAAAAAACAAATTAAATTTTTTGCAAAACATAGAGGACAATAGAGAAAGAAGTAGTTTATGTTTTTGTAAAGTTGAATTTTTATTCATAAATATATAAAATTCTTAAAATAAGTGACAAACATGCATATAATTAAAAAGTTACATATTTATTGTTTTGAATAGAGTATGGAGATGAATATCCCACTTCTTTTTTTTTTTTTGTGTGTGATTGACTTTTTCTAGAATTTCTTTAGTAGAAGTTTGAAAAAGGTGAAAGGAGTAATTTGGAGTATGGTGATTAATTATTACTAAACGAGTAGGAGTAATATTTTTTGTTCAACGCGTCAATTGTACCATGCGGTTCTTGTTAAACGTCGCCGTTGTGGTGAGCTTGCTTTCATCTATTTACTTTTCCTGTTTTAGGAGGAAGAAAGAAAGATAGAACACAAGAAAATAAAAATAAAGAATCAGAAGAAGAATGAAAGAACAAAGAGAAGAACAAAAATGGTGATAACAATCTTTTATTTTTTAAAATACTTTTTTTTTAATTATATATAAATATATTATTATTATTATTATTAGTGATTAGTGAACCAATAGAAGTGTGACATATGACATATATTAACCATATTTGTTCACGACAAGTTAGCGGGGTGTCCCAGTCTAGTGGTCTAAGGACTAGAACTCAGTAGTTACCTTGGTAGAATTTGTGATATACCATCTCTACTGTATCAGGTGGTTTTTATAGGTCGAGGGTGCGTGGAGTAAGTGAGTTGGCTAGATAGCCGGATAACGTGGGTACTAGGTTGTGGCCGTGAGACGTGGGTATGATGATAGTGGGTGATCAAGAGAAACTGTGAGGTGGGGATGTGGGCCTCAGGGAACTGGTGTTGCGCAAGGTTGTATGTCACGTCAAGGCGGACTGCCTTTATGTCGCGGGCAGGCTGCCTAGTTATAACACTACAATATTAGTGTAATTTTTAACGGAAAAACTAACCGAAAGGTAAACTTGGGTGAGGTTGATAAATCATTGGACTAATTTGAATAAAACAAAATTAGAAGAATTAGGGCTTGTTTGATTTCTGTTTTTGAAAATAGTTTTTTGTTTTTTAAAACTGAAAACTAAAAAACGTGTTTGGCAGACGAGTTTTCAAAAATAGTTTTTGGAAACAATTTTTGTGTTTCCAGTATTTAAAAACCAAAATTTGGAAACATCTAAAACTTGTTTCGGTTTTCAATTTCCAGTTTTCTGAATTTACACGTAAATTTGTATTAAAAATTTCTCACACTTTTTTTTAAACGATTTTTGAAAACTATTTTATAATACAATTTTTAAAAACTAAAAACCAAAACTATTTTAAACAGACCCTTATTTAAATTTTTCCTTAAAATAGAGGTCCAAAATAGTAATTTAACCTATATTTATTTATTGAATTTAAAAGTCTAATTTCTCATTCATTTTTTCATCCCGTTTGCTTTATTTTGAATAAGCACGTGTTCAATTATGACAATATTGCTTTTTTTTTTATTACTATGTCAATATTCTTAATGCACGTTAATATGAATTGGTATATGACATGTTATATGTGACGGCAAGAAAATTTTTTGTTACACCCACATTTTTATTTTATTTATTTATTGGTAAAATAGACCCACATTTTTTCTCTGTTCAATAATCGATTCTTCCGTTTCCATATTATATAAATTTTATGATATGTGACTTTGTTGCGTTAATAAGGTCATATTAAACTTTCACAGCCGTGCACGCTGATCGTACGGTTAAATATAAATTATGAAAAAATCTTAGTTCAATTTATTAATTTTACTTCAGTCAACATGACTAGATGACTTTCTTCTTCCAAATTTATAACCTAGTAATATAATATTTATTTAAATTTGGACCCATTTCTCCTTATTCTTTTTTTACGTCTATTTCTTATATTCTTACGTTCATTATAATAATGTTTTCAACTATATGTTGTTCGTATGTAGTACACGTCGTTCGTATACAACAAATAAAATTTCGATTTACTGATTTTTTTGTTAAATTAGTATAGATTTTTTTTTTTCATTTTGATATTATATATTTATAATATCAGATTAAGAGGTGAACTTTTTTTCTTCTCATTATTATTTATTAATAATAGAATATATACTGTTAGTACTTGATTGTTCCACACTTCATGGAGATGAGCGTAATTGTAAAAGTATTGAAATTTCAAAGTGGTGGCATGATCGATGATGATGGTATAGTTAAAGAAAAATCATAGAATGAAGAAATAGTCTTACGATTCATTTTGAATAAATTATTAGTCTATAGCTTGTGTTTAAAGTTAAGCAAATTAATCTAGCGAGGTTCAACTTGCAATTGAGACGGTGCAATGTCTCTATTACTTCATTTTTCTTTAATTTTATCATTTCTCAAGAAATAAATTACATAAATGGTTAATTATAATTTGGTCATCACAAATGGAAGTGCAATCGAGATATTTAGATATTGGGAAATAATGCATCACTTACGCATCGAATAATTTCCTTCTCTGATTTAATTTTTTACTTTCTTTGGTTGACTTGTATGTATTTCTGATTTATCTCACGTACGGATAATATATTTGAATCAATAAAAAATAAAGGACTAGAATTTATTTTTTCCTGGAAAGGTGCATGTTCATGTTCTTTTGATGCCTTTTTAGCAAATTATAATACTTAATTCCGTGCGCCATCGTGTAATTTCAAACAAGATACTTAAGCAATCTATTAAAGTAATTATCAATATGCGGGCATGTTAATTAATTGCATCTATCATACCCTAAACTCTCTATAATATGAAACGACATTTGGAATTTTTTAACAAATGAAAAAGATTTAACTTTATATTTATTTCAGGTTAATTTATAGTAATAATTAATAAAGACCCATACCAATTACCAAGCAAGACCTACGTAAGCATGCTTGATGCGAAAAGGTAACCAAGCTCCAAACAAATTTGCATTTCATTTTGAAAAAAAAAAATTAAGCCTTCAAGTCGTCATAGAGTAGCTCATTATTATGACTAATTCTATCTGCAACTTTGTTAAATCATGTCTTTACGACACTTATTAAAATTAATAAAATTTAAAATATAATTATAAGATCATATCATTTAGTTTATTTAAAATATAAAAAAAATATTTATTAATTATTTTTTATTATATTTAACTATTTAAAAAGTGTCATAAAAATACTAGTTACTAGCGTTTGCGATTCTATTTTGACATTACTAAGTTTGTCTTCGGCCGAGGCCCACTCCATATTTAGTTTTCAAACGCCTGGCGTGTGACATCGGAGATTAACATGTGGTTATTAGTTATTAATTAAAGAATAATTTTCTTCATAACAAATTTTGAATTAAAAAAAAAAACATGGATGATTTTAATGGCTGAATTTGTTTGAGTAATGGCCAAGAGTAGTTAAATACGAAATTGGAGAACTGTCACGTCACAAGTGTTCACGGTAATTGTCCATTAACGTTTCTTTTATTATATTTATTTATTATTTATTTATAGTATTAAAAAATATTACCTAAGTAAAATATAATATAAGGTCATTACACGTGTGTAATGGTAGGTGAACAGAAAATCTCAGACTATGAACATTGACCACATCAAATTTCAAACTAGAACTTTCATTGATGTGTATTGTGTTGGATTAGGGTTCGTGTAACATCTTCATCATTCAATCTTTAACTTAATACAATCTCAATCTCAGAAGTTCATGATCTGCAAATTAAAATACTTTTGATCCGTTTCCAAATCTCAAACTAATTATTGCCTTTATAACTTGAGGCCAAATTTTTAGATATCGTCACCGTAAAATGAAAGTATCAGATTTTTTTGGCACATTACTGGTTCTCTCATCCTTGCAAAACAATCAATTGGATAGTTCCCCCCAACAATAAACTGGAGAGTAAAAGAAGGGATCTTTTCTTATTTTGGGTTCGAGATAGAAACAGTGTTTAGGATTAAGGATGGAAACAGATTAGGTGAGATTTATTTTATCGTGGTTAGAGTTAAGTTTGATTTATTGGCCTATCTTAAGTTAGGTTGGCCTAGCATATTTAAAAGACTATAAAGTTTGAAAACTTAATTATGGACTTATTTTGTCTTAAGGCCTCTAAAAAGGTCAAGAATTCTTTCTTAAATAAGTCGACATGCCACTTACATAGGCTAATAGGTTTTTTTAACGAGCCTCTAAATAGGCATTGTTTAATTATTTCATATTCAACCAAAAAAATAATTATTGCTTTCACTTGAAAACAGTTTATTAAATATTATTACATGTCATACAAAAAAAATACAAATATATATTATTTTTTTAATTAACAATCTTACCACAACATAATCTTAAATGTGATATGTTCAACTGGCTTATCAACTTTCAAAACAATAAAAAATTATTATTAAAATGAAGGATTGCCTATTTTCTGCACTTAGCTTAACTCTTTTTTGTAAGCACATTTATTTATTTTTTATATTTTTCTCTTAAGTAAGTTAATGTATCTAATTAATATTAATATATATCATATTAAATTTATTTTCTTAAAAAGTATTTAAATAGACAGATTGGATATATTATCTACCAAATAATTTTCATTAGGTTTAATAGGCTTTTTTAAAGGCTTGTATCTAGCCTTTTTTTTTTACTTAAATAAACTTTCGAAAAGGCCTAAACATGAATTTTTTATTAAACAGGTCAGGTCAGACCAAGTTTTAAATAGCCCAGACTATAAGTCCATATTAGACTGACTGGCCTTTTTCACCCTTATTTAAGAGAGTTTGGATCGTTTACTAGTAATACTTTTGACACTATACATATTTTTTAAACCACACATTTGTTCAGACTCTTAAAATTTGAGCGAACATTATTTTTAAAAAGACTCTCAAAATCTAGTAATACAATGTGCGGTGTCCTAACAAATATGTGTGTTGCCAAAAATACTTCTTCGGTTGGACTGGGACATGTAAAGGGCATGTGAAAAAAGTTTAGTTTTTTTTTTGTCAGAAAGGACATTTTAAATTTTTTTTTGTCAACAAAGAACATTTTAAATTGAGAATATAGCTTTGTGCTAGGCCTAGGGTGACTTGCTAAAACCAAAACCCCATACCTGAGGAAATAAAAAATAGAATTGGGATTCTTGGCGCATAAATTAGGAAGTATGATTTTTTTTTTGGACAATTAATTTTAAAACTTAAAGATTGAGTTGTCTCAAGAAAAAGAGATTGTGCGCTTCTCAATCACCAAAAACTAAAAGGAAAATAGGCCGAGCTTCTATTGGCTAGATGATTTTTTTTGGTGAAGAAAGAAGAAACTTTTTTTTTGGGTGAAGGTAACAACACGAAATGGTTTAATTTGATTATTTTATTATCAATATGCAAGAAAAGAGAAACTAATTCAGTTTTAACTTAGATATTATATTCCTTGGTGAAGTTTTTTCTTTTCTTTCCGGCAAATATGCATGTAAAGAAGGATGTATGGACAAAATAAGAACCTCACCTTGTAGGGTAGAGGTTAATGTTGACACCAGCCGTTTTTAATAAACTATGTTTTTGGAATCCCATCTATTCTGTTTACTACTATTCAATTAAAAAACACTATTGGGCCCAATAGTGTCAATTTGGGCAGAGGCCCAATTCAAAAACCCAAAGGCCCGCCCAATCAACTTTATTTCTAGCTAAAATCTTTGGATTTTACTATAAAGTTTTTATATTAGACCACACATGAAGCATATTACAAGGGTAATTAAGCACCTATAGAAAATACATGTAATTAAGCTCAAATGCTTTCCAAATAACTTATTAGGGTAATTAAAGAAATTAAATGAGATTAAAGACTTGTTTGGAATTGAGGTTAGCCTCATCCATGTCATGCATATCAGGTGCAGAATCAGAAAATGGACCTTCTTGCCAAAGGTGGACCAAAGAGTTAGTTTCACTAGGAAGAGTCAAAGTAACAAAAATGATAACTTCATTATTCTCAAATACAACTCCCAAACCGGTATAATTGTAGCTGATTTTCCCCTCTTCCAATAGGGTGTTGTAGCTAGAGATAGAAGAAGTATATGCCATCAAAGCACCATAACGTGGAATTGCCACAAAACTCTGTGCTCCAATCATAGCTTGAACCAGATTAGGGTTTGGATTAACAGCCCATGCAAACCACCTATTTGCAAATGATTCGACTCCTGAATGTCTATATGCAACAGCGAGTTCGCCAGTGGAGTTGGTGTAGGTCCAATGGAGAAACGAGGATAAATTAGGAAGATCAATGCAATTCGCAAAAACCTTCTCATCAGGTAATGTGTAATCTTTGCATTTCTGACCCATGGATAATAGAAACAGAGAGGTGAAAACGAACAAGTAGAACACAAACCTCATTCTCGCTGAGACCATTGTGATGTTATAATGTTTCTTCTTAATTTCTTTACTTCAACCTTTATGCTCTGATCTACTAACAAAATATTTTTAAATTGAAGTAGTTTTATCTAGGAATAGGGAATAGGTCAAAAGGATTCACGTAGGAATGGTATATATATTGGTACTCATCATTAAATACTATTTAATATATTTTATTAAATAATTTTTTTTGTCTACTTTTATTAAATATTTTTAACTTTTCAAAAATTGTATTCATTATTTTGTATTTTAATTTATAAATAATTCTTAATTGAATATTACCTATTTATATTATATTTCCTAGTTGACTACTCTTCTCGCTATATTTAATTTTATCTTTTGAAAAGTTTTTCTCATTAATATTTTATTTTAAAAAAATTAATTGAATGAAGGGTCTAATAATTCAATGAGCGTATTAAGGCCATTAAATAAAATTCGTTGAATACACTATATTAAGAAATTAAAATTATATTTGACTATAATTAAGGAGATTAAACGATGAATAAAGGAGATATGTCAAATGAGGATGTAAATATTTTAGGATTATTACAAAACGTAAATATTAGTATGTGTAAAAATCAAAACAAAATATTTTTTAGTGTACGGATCAAAATAAAAGTAAGTGATATGCATTGGAATTAAATTGATAATTTAATTTTTGATTATATATAAGCAAAAATATATTATTAAAATGAAAGGGGTACGAGGAGTATTTCAATTCTTTTACAAAATTAACCTAATTGCTTTAAATAGAATAACGGACCAACAAGCTAATTAACAAATAATAACTGGCCCTCCTTTAACACCCCAAAAATCATTTCCAAGATCGATACTTAATAGCATCAAATAATTCTACTTAGTCCAACTAACCTTTATAAAAAACTAATAGGTTCCTATGTAATCAAATACTCCATACTACCGACACTCAAATAGAAATCATATAATGTCACTACGGTTTGTTGTTCACAAAGCCACCCATATACAGAAATAAGTATCAATAAATGAGTTTTATATTTAAAATGCAATAAATACTTTTTTTATAGAAACTATTTCAACCGTTCATTTTGACCTATTTTTTATAATATTATTTTTTTCCATGAGTTTTAGAAAACATTAATTAACATTAATTATAACTTTTCATTGCATTTTCTGAGGTATTTGTGATCAAAGAGAAAGCAACTAACAAGAGGTTAATTATACTGATCTTCCTACATGTTAAATAAGAGATATTTACAAAGGTTAAAAGTCTCAAAATAAGAAAAAAGTTAAGAAAATAAGTATTAGTAAATGAGCTTTATATTTAAAATGCAATAAATACTTTCTTTATAGAAATTATTTCAACCATTCATTTTGACCTATCCCTTAGAATAACATTTTTTTTTTCATTTACCCTTTCTAGAGTTTTAGACAACATTAATTATAACTTTTCATTATGTTTTTTTTGAGGTATTTGTGATCAAAGAGAAAGCAACTAACAACATAGATAACAAATAAGAAAATAAAAGGAATATTTTAAAATCCTCCTAAAAAGTATTTATACTAATCTTCTTACATGTTAAATAAGAAATATTTACAAGAGGTTAAAAGTCTCAAAATAAAAAAAAAGTTAAGAAAATAAGTATTAGTAAATGAGCTTTATATTTAAAATGCAATAAATACTTTTTTTATAGAAATTATTTAAACCATTCATTTTGACCTATCTTTTAGAATAACATTTTTTTTTTCATTTACCCTTTCTAGAGTTTTAGACAACATTAATTATAACTTTTCATTACGTTTCTTTTGAGGTATTTGTGATCAAAGAGAAAGCAACTAACAAGAGAGATAACAAATAAAAAAATAAAAAGCATATTTTAAAATCCTCCTAAAAAGTATTTACACTAATCTTCTTACATGTTAAATAAGAAATTTTCACAAGAGGTTAAAAGTCTCAAAATAAGAAAAAAGTTAAGAAAATAAGTATTAGTAAATGAGCTTTATATTTAAAATGCAATAAGTACTTTTTTTTATATAAACTATTTAAACCGTTCATTTTGACCTACTCTTTAAAATAACATTTTTTCTTTTCATTTACCCTTTCTAGATTTTTAGACGATAACATTAACTAATTAATATTAATTATAACTTTTCATTGCGTTTTCTTTGAGGTATTTGTGATCAAAGAGAAAGCAACTAACAATAGAGATAGTAACAAATAAGAAAATAAAAGGAATATTTTAAAATTATCCTAAAAAGTATTTATACTAATCTTTCTGCATGTTAAATACAAAATATATTAATTATCTCAGTCATGTAACTCAGTTGGTGAACACATGAAAACATGCGTGTATGGGTATCTGGATTTAATTCCCAATTAATGTGTTAATTGTGATGTTTTTTATAATTTCAAGACTTAAAATGTAGTATTATTTACCGAAAAAAAAACATAAAGTTAAAATACAATGTTAAAAAAATTATGAAAATTAGGATTTATTTCTTTTGCATTTTTATTTCTTGTTTTTTTTTTCATGAACAATTATAATTTAAAACTATCATTTATTATTATATTATTTCCTGGTTTTAATTTGAGATTTATATTATCAAACATTCGACAGATAAAAACAACAAAAAATTAATTTTAAGTGTTTTGAAAATTTTCGTTTCTTTTCTTATGATTTTTAACACAACAACACTATTTTTCTTTTCATCTATATTAGCGACGGAAATGACTTTTTTGTCACAGATATTTTCGTGGCTAATGGAAAACTTTCTTGTAGTACTCTTTTGGACTATAAATACCTATGTAAAATAAAGAATAAAAACAAAAAAGAAAATGTACAAAATAAAAGGCCCTTAAGTTTCGAAATATAGATTCTTTAGTCTAAAAGTCGTTTTCTAAATATAAGAGACTATTTTTTGTTTTTTGTTTTTTTCTTTTTTGAGAGGGGGTTCAAGTATTCTTGAGTTCCATTGTCAAATACCTTAAAAGCATAGAATAGATATAAAATTAAAGCTCAAGCTAAGTTTAATAATTAAGTCGGTCAACAAAGCAGTGTTATGATTCACACAAAGATAACTATTACCTTTCATTCTAAATATAAGACCTTTTAAAAAAAGTTTATTAGTCCTATATATAAGACCCTTTATTATAAAGTTCAAGAGATATTATTGATTTTTTTATTTATCTACTCTTATAACAAATGAATGGATAGTAGGTATAATTAATGCATTTGCTGAAAATTTTGACTTTAAAAAAGGATGAATTTGGTAAATTATACTATTTTCTGAAAGAATAAGACATTAAATAAGATTGTTAATAATTTTCTTGATCTGCGTGAATTGATTAGAGAATCCTATAAAAAGGACTAGAAATAACATTACCAAACAAATACGCTTGCTTTCACTGGGAACTAACTCTAAATTCACCTAGAAACAACTGAAATAGATAAGATTATTGATCATATAGTTGATTAAATTATACTTAAATCTAAACCAAACATAAATAATTGACCTGCATTCTGGGTACAAATTGTTATCTCTCGATATAGGATTATATTATACATATTAAAAAATATAATTGTTAATCTTATTTTTACTAAAATATTTTTTGAACTCTTTATAATATCTTTTATTCATCTTAATTTTATTGGTTGGATAGTAAAATATTTATTACTTCTCAAATTAAAGATAGAGATAAAGTTAATAAAAGAACAATTAATGCTTTATTGAAAATATAAATAATAAATAGATAAACAAACACAATTTTTTCTCTAAATGAACCGATAAAAAGGAACAAAAGGAGTAATTTTGTTTGCTTAATAAACATTTGATTATCCTCTAAGAATTAAAGGTGATTCAAGGAAGGCATAGGATATTAATCCAAAGTTTCACATTAAATAACATGAAGAAGAAAAGTGGGTCATTAAAGTCCCACAATGAGTGGAAGAGAGCAAGAAGATATGAAATACTCATATAAACGGTAAGAGTTACTTTGACGACTATTTGCACTATATCAACACTAATCTATCTATTAGATATTGAGACTTGGGTAATTGTGTGTCATAAGAGAATTCGTAATTTTTTCGTGCAAAAATTGCTAATCATAAGAGAATTTGTAATTTTTCTATTAAAAAATTGTAAGATGAAGCGTAATAGTTGATTTGTAATTTTTGCCGTTCAGAAATTACATGCAGAGTAATAAAATGTTCTTATTTGTGGAGTTAAACTTTGAGGTGTCAAATAACATTAAATTTGTGTATACTTTATATACTTATTATTTGAATGTTTATTTCTATTGTAAGAGATTGTAGAGAGATTTTTTCTTTGGTGATAATTTCCTCCTCTCGTGATCATTTCTTAAGAGTGGCTCCTCTAATGACTATGGAATGGTAAAAAGAACAATAGATCAGAGAAAGAAAATGATGAAGAAAACCGCAAGCTAGCAATATCCTCACATATTCATTTGGAGCCACAATATAATTCACTTAATTTAATTAACTTTTTGAAGCTCTAGTCTTGGATACGCTTCCCCCACGTGTGTTCATAACAAGATGTTTTCAATAACATTTGTAGGGTCATTAATTGATTTCACGATGAACATAAAACCATTAACTTGTTAATAGTAATAATAATGTGAGGTCAACACAGCTTCATTGTCCATTTTCAAATGCCCCATTTTTCCCCTTTCATTATTTTGAAATTAATTAGTAGGTATTACATTACATCATAAAGCATCCCTATTCTCCTTTCCTATCTTTTATTTTTGTTTTTTTCTACCATCTACACTTTTGCATAGGTTAAAAAATAATTAGAAGTAATAATTTTTCAAGAAGTAAAATTCTAACTGCACTATAATTATAAAAAGATATTAATTATTTTTTAAGGTGAAATTAACACCTTTTTCCTCTAATTTATTTTTTATTTTTTTTGTTTTCTTTTTCTGATTAATAAAAATCTCAAATAATCATATAACTTTTTCTTTTGTTTTAATTTCATTCTTTTTTGTTAATTTATTTAAATAACAAACTAAAATATTCAAAATGACGTTGTTTTAGACTATAATTAATGCAAAAAGGACGTAATTTGCAAATTGTTTTCACAACTTTATGTTAGTTATTTTACGGAGATAACAACAAAGGATAAAATTGAAAATAAAACGAAAAATTTTTAAGTCTAATTTTAAAATGACAAAATAAAAAATAATAAATTAAAGGACAAAAATACTAAATAAAAATAATATTAAATTTTTTTTAATCTGTATAATATTGCACAGGTTAAGAAATTAAAAGTAAAAAATAAAACATAATATTAATTATATGCTAAACACAATCATATTAAAATTTTATTTTTTTAACAAAATTTTTTATTTTTAATTTCTTAACATGTGCAATATTGTACCGGTTAAAAAAATCTATGATATTATTCTTATTCAAATTTTTTAACTTATCCAAAATTGCATAAGCTAAAAGAATCTTTTATTTTTATTGTGGTTCGAAAGGTCAATTTGAGTGGTTTGACATGTGTTTTGTTCTATCCATAACAATTCAATCTTCACACAGACATTACGTTTCGGTTGACAAATTCAAACACGACTATTGTTATATTCACTAAAAATATTATTTTTTCTTACCAAAAAAAAATATATTATTTTTGGACAATAATAAATATATTTTATTTTATGATTTTGAGCAATTCTAAATATATTCTAATGCCTTCTATTTGTGTTTGACACTTGTCTCCTTAGAAGCTCATTGAGCTAAACGTGTGGGGTTCAATTCCCTGTGAGGTAGATTTAGGAGTAGTATAATGTGGGATGTGTGTGTTTGATCAATAAAAATAACATAATAAATGTGATTTTTAATTAAAAAGAAGCTCAATAAAGATAAATTCTGGATACAATTATTAAACAAAAATATAGAATGGCGCAAATACATCTCTTCTTATCACGTTAAAATTTAATATATGAATCCAACCTTCAAGATATAAAAGCTAGGCTAAAATATAAATTTCATTCTTTATGTTTTTTAGAAGTTTTATTTTGATTTTTTATATTTATTTTGTCACATTTGATTTCTTATATTTGTTTTTTTTTATTAACATTAAACTCTTCTTTAAATCCGTTAATTAGTTAACTGAACTACATACGTGGCACCTCTATGATATTAACAGTGTTAGTTGTTATCCCTTTCCAAACTAAAACGATGGCGTATTATTTTTTTTTCTTTAAGCATATGCAGTTCTGTTAACGTAAACTAACGAAGACACGCTTAAGAAAAAAATTCAGTATGATATCGTTTTAGTTCGGAAATAGATAACAACTAACGTCGTTAATTCCATATAGGTGCCACGTATTCAGTTCTATTAACTTAGACTAACGAATTTAACGAAGAGTCAAACGTTGATCCAAAAAACAAACGTAAAGGAACAAATTGAGACAAAATAAACGTAAATGATACTTCGGCAAAACATAAAGTACCAAATGTGTTTTTTAGCCTAAAAGTTACGTATACCTGCAAATAAATCGTTATTTATTAACTTTTTGGATAAATTGGACTTACCACCCTTGAGGTTTGACTAAATTACAAATCACTCAATTTCATTAACTATGGTTAGTTTATTATTTTTTTTTACAATGGTTAATGGTTAATTGATTATTTTCTACGTTAAAATGGTTAGTTTTTAGGTTTCAATAAATTTTTAATCCCAACAATTTTTGTTTTTTATTTTAATCCAACTTAATTTAAAAATTTTATTTTTAGTTCTTAATAATGTTAAATTTTTTCATTAACATTTTTTAGGGGACCAAAAGAAAATTAAATAATAGGATTAAAGTTAAAAAATTTAAAATTTTTATTGAAAACTAAAATTAACAATTCAAGGGACTAAAAATAAAATTTTGAATTAATTTTGTCAAAAGTTTTTTTTAAAAAATTATAGGCCGAACCACCCTTTGGTTAATTCTAAACATTTGCTTTTAATCCATATAAAATTTTGTTTCATGATAAATACTCCTTTTTAGGGCGAACCACCCTTGAGGTTTGGCTAAATTATAATTTTTAGTCCTTATAATTACTAACTTTTATATTTAGTCTCCTTTTTTCTTTCTTTAATCCTGTTATTTGATTTATTTTTCTTTTGGTCCCTGAAAAAATGTGATGCAAAAATCTAACATTATTAGAGACTAAAAATAAATTTTAAATAAAGTTGTATTAAAAGAAAAAATAAAAATTGTTGGGACTAAAAGTTTGTTTCAACTTAAAAACTAACCATTTTAATGTATTAACCATTTTAGTCCCTTGAATTTTTTAATTTTAATTTTCAATAAAATTTTTAATTTTTTAACTTTAATCCTTTATTTATTTATTTTTGTAAAAAAGTTATGAAAAAATTTAATATTATTAAAAACTAAAAATAAAATTTTGAGTTAAGTTGGATTAAAATGAAAAACAAAAATTGTTGGGACTAAAAACTTATTCAAACCTAAAAAACTAATCATTTTAATGTAAAAAATAATCAATTAACCATTATAAAAAAAAATGAAACTAACCATAATTAATGAAATGGGGTGGAGTGCAATTTTACTTCAAGAATATAGTAGAGTGTAATTTAGTCCAATCTCAAATATAATGAGTGCAATTTAGCCGAACTTTTATTTTTAGTGTGCAAAATATAGGTAAATAGGGCAGTGCAGGAATGTGATGATAATTAAGAAGAATCCTTTGATCGCACGCTACTTTTGTTATTAATTACTTTGCCACAAGTTCGATATTTACTCTGTGACCACGACTAATCTAAACGTGCGCAGCTATGATTAGTCTCATAAGCAGAATATTAACCTTAAAAAGTGATCACTTAGTTTGTGGATACAATAATAGATTATTTACTTTACTTTTCAGTTTTCATATAAAATCCCACTCTTTCGTGATCTCACTTAGCTTCTTCGTTGCGTGTGTCAAGTACCCAAATCCCTAACAAACACTTTGCACTTCATCGTCGCATATTTTTGGTCAAATACGCGTTATCATGGACATATATGGAGTGGAGACACACACTCCTTTGTTCAACCAATTAAACTCACAAATATTTTAAATATATATCTAAACCAACATAAATAAACTTTAATGTATCAGCTATCAATATCATGATTACGTATATTTACTTACCCTTTTGATTAATTAATAATAATACGGATATAATTAAAGGCTTATATTGCAATACTGTCGCTTTGCTACACATCACCATATAATATGCATAACAATTAAATATTCAAAAGGGAACGAATAATAATAATAAAGAAACAGCGGTATTAATAATGCGATCGAAATGCAAATTAAAATTGAACTGATCGTCACATTGCTGCTATAATTAATCATCTAATTACATCTGCAACATGTTGCTCTTTCATATTCAATTTGCAGTATGTTTTCATTTTTATTTTATTTTCTTCAATTAGGCAATCAATTTGCTTTCTTCCATAGTTATTTTCAGTGTGTATATATATATATATATATAACCTAGCTAATTGACTTAATCCGTTTCATATAAATATAATTAAGAAGGAACAAAATCAATATTCTCGATCTATGTCAGCCTACAATTAGGTCGTTGGACAACTAAGAATGCTACGTTCTTACATAACAACTTAATTAAAATATTATATTTAATTCATGAATATAATAAGAATAATTTGTATATATCATTTATAAGATTATGTGCAGTGTACCCATCAATATCCATCATGATAGAAAGACTCAATAATACTAGTATTAATAATTAGAGTAATTAGTTATTGTGTTTTCTCTGTACATTAATGGTACGTACAAAACCAACATGCCAATCAAAATAGAACCCAGCGAAACCATATATTGAACTGTTGGAACCTGTCCCCATTTTTTATACAATTTTATTTAATATCATATGGGTGATTATTAATATGTTAAGAGTTTTTTCTAATGCGTGTCTATAAATACACAATAAAAATAATAAATATAAAAAACAATTTTATAACAAACAAATTATGATAAATTAAGTCACACGTGGACTAAAAATAGAGTTATCATAAAGTATATAAGTGGTGTGACAATCTTCATTATATATGAGCTAGTTTTTACGAATAAGTTAGACCAAAAACCAAATTTTAATATAATATTAAGAGCCAAGTTAGTTGTAGGTCACCCGCAAATATCCAGCTCTAAAGATGAGGGAGTGTATTAAAATGAAGTCCCACGTCGACTAGAAAGAGGGCGATCATAAATATAAGTGGTGCGACAATCCTCCTATGAACTCGCTTTTGAAAAAAAGTTAAGTCCAAATCCAAATTTTAATAAGTTATTTATTACTTAAAATACGAAAATAACTTTTAATTTTCACCTTTATAATAATTTAATGTCAAAATTAAGATTAACAAAATTCAGCTATTTACGTATGTTATTGCTTTTCACACTACTTGTCATTTTAATCACATTATTTTTCTCATTTAAAAAGCAAGGATATTTTCAATTTGAGTCTAATAATAAGACAAAATAGAAAGTTCCCCCAAATGTGAACACAGTAGTGATGCATTTGCGACCGCAGCACCCATAGGCATGGATCGAACAGGGAATTCCATTATATTATTGGTGCATGCGTTCGTTGACTGCATTTCAAAATTCAACGTCCACTTAACAATTTTACGTTACTTTTTATTTTCCCCTTTACGAAAACACATTTTATTCATGTTCATCTCTTCACTGATATTTTTAAGATAATAATTTCAATTATACTCTTATTATTTCTATTTTTACATTTCATTATTTGATTACAACACTGATTGGAATTTACTAAAGCTACCGTCTAATAATTTACCGTTTTATGCCGAGGATCACACCGCGACTACGCACGTGCGCGGAGTTATATAACTGAAGCCTGAAATTATAATTTTTTTCTAAGGTAATTATTTTTAAAGCAAGTAAATAAAATAATTTAATTAATTAAAGCATCTAGTGGTAAGAGGTTTTAGTTATAAACATGGGATTTTAAATTCAAACTTTAACTTCATTGATATAAAAAAAATGATACATCAACTTAATATACTTTTATTATTTTTAAAAATGAGGTGAAATATATTTTTTCCCTATAAAACAGAATATTCTTTTTATTCCTTATAAAAATATTTTTTGTATTTTAGTTTTTATAAAATAAAAAATTATTACTTTTAGTCCCTACCGTTAATTAAGAAATTTCTGTTAAGTGTGAATTAGGATGACGAAGTGCTATATGTCAACACCATTTGAGATTTAAATAATTTTTTATTTAATATTAATTAATTATTTTATTATTATTATTATTATTATTATTATTATTAATAATACGCATTCTTATCAAAGCTCTTATCGGTGAGTGACATCCGGAGAAAATTCCTGCTAACGACCTTTAGAAAGTACATGACCTTTTAGAAAGTGTGGAGCTCTGTATTATTATTGTGCAACCTTGCTCGATTCACTTGATACTTGTTGATTTTGAAAAAAATGAAATTTTATCCAATTCTTCTAAATGTCAATTAGACATTTGTAAAAAAATGAGAATAGATCTAAAAGAAGAAGTGAGAGATGACGGGTTGCAATGATATGGAACAATGAATGAAAGAAAGGAGCTAGTTTGGTAGGTGTTAAGTATTTTAGAGAACTAAAATACTAACTCAGATTATCAAACTACAGAACAATTTAATGATCTCTTCCTCTCTGTTAATTTCTATATTATTCGAAAGACCGTAAGCTAATACGAATCTAAGCTACCATCTTGAATTGAGAAACAATTGAATTCATAGATGAAATTAAATTCTTAATTTCTCCTCCCAGATTGTTTTAGTTCCTAGTGAATGAGGCTTTTTATAGAAATCCCAAGTGGTTTATCTTTGCTTGAAATAAGATAAAATAATATCAGATAAGGTTGCTTCAGATATTTTTTCATTTTTCTTCACCCTTATCGTATGTGTTTTTATCTATTTACCTGCAATCCAATAATTTAGGGATCAAATCTTATCAAAATTAATCCAGGATAAAACTCAAATAATCAACCGTCTCTCTCAAATTAAGATAAATATTGAATTTACTAAATTTAGGAGAATTTAATTAAAATATAAACATAATATCATTTAAAATATATTCAAATTAACCACAAAATTGTTTAATAATTATCCGTCATTAGTAGGAGTGAGGCAAAGTCTAATTATGTTCATGCTTTAGTCACCTCGAAGGGGGAAGAGTAAAGAAGAAGATGAATTTTGTTTTTGTTATTATTATTTTTTGTTATTATTCTCTTTTTTATTATTAATAAAATATTTCTTCCATTCCTATTTATAAGATGTCTTTTTAAAGATTTAGATGTTCCTTTTTATAAGAGGTCTTATAGTTTCTATGGAGCATTTATTATTTTTTTCTTATTTACCCTTATTAAATGTATTGACTATTTGTACTATTCAATCGTGATTGGTTAGTATAATGTTTAATGAGGGTTAAAATTGGTATATATATAATTGTTTAGAAAATCAATAAAATTAACTAAACTTAACTACTTTTTATTGGTACGTGTAATATTAATTAAAAATGTTTTATAATAAGAAACTAAGAGAGTAATTAATTAATATTAGTATTAAATAAAAATAATTTAAATCTGATGTGACGTTAACACGTGACACTCAATTATCTCAATCAGTACTTAATAACAATTTTTAATTATAAAGACTAAAAACAACAATATTATTTTTTTTATAGGGACTAAAATACAACAAAAAAAATTACAATAACTAAAAACAAAAATACCATATTTTATAAGAATTAAAAACATATTTTACCCTTAAAAATATTATTTCAAGATCTTTACTTGTGTCAATCAAATAGTTCAAATATGGTAAAAGGTAAAAGTATTATAATCGATCTACTGCAACTCAAATATATTTAGTAGTATTTAGTATCGTTTGTATTCGATTAGTATTTTATAAATATTTTAAATATTAAATTAAAAAGTATTAAAAAATTTTAAAATGACAATAGACTCATACAATATAATTACTCTCTCTTTTTATTTTTTGTTTATTATTTTTATTATTTTATAACATTATTTTTTGAAAGGTATTACTACTACCTTATAACATAATTTATAAGTCATAACATAAGTACTAATCCTCTTATATTTTTGGATTAGCCATTTGTTGGTTTGGGGTTGATGGTCTTTTTCTATTGTTGCGATGTAATTTTCATTTTGGTGAGGCGATTAGTAGTGTAGCATTGTTGTTCTTTTTTTCATTTGTTAGTTTGGCTTTGTTTATTAATTGTCATTCTTTCAAGTTTTCTTTCTTAAATTTTTTTTAAGCATTTCTTATGTTTTTAGTAATAATATTTATTTGGGTTATAAAAAAAATTATAAATACACACGATGCTTTAAAATTGAAAAAATTACTATTAAATACTTTTTTTTGTTTAGTAAATACTAGTACGGTAATCATATCCATATCCTTGCACAGACGGATTGTAAGGTTCGTGTTTTTTAAAATATTCAATGGAATATTACGGTCGGGTAAAGTTTATTTAATTGTCGCTGTTAAGGAAATATATTATATTTTTAACATTTAAATTCAGGAATATAATGTTACCAAAAAAATTCAGGAATATAGTTTTTTTCAATAAATAAATTAAACATTAAATACTTTTTAATATTTTCTCACTTAGGAGATTCATAGTATTTCGTAGCATTACCCTTATCTTTCCCGCAAGGTTAACAACCATTACACCAATTTTCGGTTACTTCCCAATTACAGAATTACTACTAACATTTGACTTGCATTAAATAAAATAAAGTAATACAGATCAGACGGTGCAGATACTAAGTTACGGAAAAGCGGAAACGCGAGACCTGGAAACACGAACACGTGGCATTCATTCCTGGGACTTGACAACTGTAGTTGAGTCTTTTCGTACAGCTCCCAGCACCAGAATCTTTCCTTGTCGTAAGATAAAGTAAACTCAACAAAAAAAGTTACGAACGAGGCCATTTAAGTAATTTGAGGCAGATAAGTTGAGAAAGGTCCCGCAAAACGACGACGTTTCAGGCTGACGCCGACGCTCACGACCCCACTTAAGATTATCTCAATCCCATCCTCTCAGTTCGTTCACCTTCCGCAACATCTATAACCGTCGATTTTACACAAAACAACCAGGTCCCACCTTATCACTACCGACGGTGACCAGTGCATATGTGAACTCCCTGTAATTGTAGCACGCCCAAGATACCAAAGCCACCACTCACAGCAAAAAACAGCCATTTAATTTCACTTCATATAAAATAAATAAATAAATAAATAAAACGCAAACAGTTTTTCATCTTCTTCTTCTTATTAATTTATTCGTCATCTTCAACCTGGCGCAGCCTTCACTCATTTTTTCACTATGAAACTCAAGCTCCCTTGAGAATTCAGAAAAATCAGAATACCAAACCCTAATCCCCAATCTGTGTTCGTGGAAGCTTCGAAAATGGTTTCGCTGGAAGAATCTCGCTCCAATTCGAGTCGCTTCCCCTTAACGCGAAGCTATCAATATCACTCATCGATTTCCTCCAAAACGCAGCGACATATTGGTAGGTCTATGCGCACCATACGCTCCAATTTCTTCCAAGACGATAATAGCAGCTACTCCTTCACCGAGAAATCCACGTGTCTGTCGGAAAACCTCACCGACTCCGTCGTTGATCTCCGCCTCGGCGAGCTAGCATCCCGTAACAACAAATCCGTCAAGTCCTCCGCCACGGAAGAAGACCTCCTCGATCTTTCCCAGGCTTTCAGTGATTTCTCTGCCTGCAGCAGCGACATCTCCGGCGAGCTGCAGAGGCTGGCAAGCTTGCCGTCGCCGGAATATGTGCATAAAAGCGATTCCGGTAGAGAAACCGAGAAGGAGCCCGAGCCAGAGCCTTGCACCGGGTTCCTGCAGAGGGAGAATTTCTCCACGGAGATTATAGAGAGTATTTCTCCGGAGGATCTTCTGCCTACGGTAAAGCTTTGCATTGAAGGCCTCCAGTCGCTGTCGGTCGCGGTGAAGCGATCGGCGGCGGCGAAGTTGAGGATGCTGGCGAAGAATCGTGCTGATAACCGAGTTCTGATCGGTGAATCCGGAGCGGTCCCTGTTCTGGTTCCTCTGCTTCGGTGTAGTGATCCGTGGACACAGGAACACGCCGTGACAGCGCTGCTGAATCTCTCACTGCATGAGGACAACAAGATGCTGATAACCAATGCCGGAGCCGTGAAATCGCTGATTTATGTGCTGAAGACGGGGACGGAGACATCGAAGCAGAACGCGGCGTGCGCGCTGCTGAGTCTCGCGTTGGTTGAAGAAAACAAGAGCTCGATCGGTGCTTCTGGAGCGATACCGCCGCTGGTTTCGCTACTGTTGAACGGTTCCAACAGGGGGAAGAAGGACGCACTGACGACACTGTATAAGCTTTGCTCCGTGAAGCAGAACAAGGAGAGGGCAGTGAGCGCCGGAGCGGTGAAGCCGCTGGTGGAGATGGTGGCGGAGCAAGGGACGGGAATGGCGGAGAAAGCAATGGTGGTGCTGAACAGCTTGGCTGGCATTCAGGAAGGGAAGGATGCGATTGTAGAAGAAGGTGGAATAGCTGCTCTGGTTGAAGCGATTGAAGATGGGTCTGTGAAGGGGAAGGAGTTTGCTGTTCTGACGCTTCTGCAGTTGTGTGCTGACAGTGTCAGGAACAGAGGGTTTCTCGTGAGAGAGGGTGGGATCCCTCCTCTGGTTGCTCTTTCTCAGACTGGAACTGTTCGAGCTAAGCACAAGGTGAGTTGTTACACTTTAAAATGCTTGCTTGCATCATTTCTTGGTAGTGTTGGATTAAGAAATTTTATGCAAAAATATATTATAGTCTGGTTTTCATTTGAGTCAGTGCTTCCTTGATAATGTTTCCTTATCATGAAATCTTGTTGCTCTGTTATTCCCCTTCTAACCAACTTTTGAATGTCAGTTAACTTGCCCTGTCAGTAGCAACATCTGGGATCATTTTAGGAATTTTTTGATAAATTAAGTGATCTTTGACCTTTGTAATGAATTTTGACAAGTGAGAAGTCAAAGTTATTAACTTTTAATTCTTGACTCTTTCCTTAGACATAATTATGCATTCAATTAAGTAAATTTTAACGAATTTCGTTTGCTTTGATTGCGCAAGTATTTAGAACTTTGGCCATTTATGTTGAAAAAGAGACCTGGATACTGCTACTATTCTTTTTAGTTTTTCCTCCTTGCTCTGTAATATTTCTCTTTATTTTATTAAAGCTTCTGGTATGTTTTGCAGGCTGAGACGCTTCTTCGTTATCTGAGAGAATCAAGACAAGAGGCGTCGTCTTCAGGTTCTTAGAGAAGTAATTAGATTTCTACTTAGGGAGGTAATTATACATTGTAATTTGTTATTGTATATATAGTATTTTTGCTGGTTTGTACAGTGTGGCTAAGATCGCTGGAACGATGCTTATTTATCATAGGAGCTTCTAGCGAGTTATAGACTGACCCTTAGATGTATGATGGATAGCAGGGTTTGGGATTTTGCTTTCCGTTGTTTCAATCTGTCTTGTTTCCTGTGGTTGTCTGAGTTTTGGGTTGATTAGGTTTTTTATTTCTTTTGTTTTAGATGACCCTAGTTTTGTGAAAGGGTTTCTGATTGTATCATTAATCATTGTATGTTAATTTTCCCCGTAGTGAAAGTACGGTGGCTGTACTACACTACTAGGATTATTTGGAATACGTCTGTGTCCATAATCTCTTTTTCATCAAAACAGAGCTTGAGTTTGGTTTATTTGACATTGCTGAATATACTACAGAGCCTAGCATGTTAGTGTTCACATGCAAACCGCATTTAGTGGAAGGAGAATTTTGTTCATGTGAGCAAGACGCATTGGTAAGACAAATTTGTGCATTGGAGAAGGCAAATCTTTGGTGGTTTTAAATAAACAGCCCTACTTATCTATTTCCCTTGATTTTCTCTTTGGCCTAATAACCCACCTTGGATGTTACTACTACACTCAATTTAATTGAGCGCTGTTTTGGATGATTCAGCTGTAACTCGGAAAACCTATCCTAATTTTCATGCCCAGGAATTCCTTTTATTTATGCTTCTTTGTCATGAAATTTTGGAATATGATTGGCTGGTAAGTTGAGGAGAAAAATTATACAGAATTGTTCTTGCTAAAAAGTTGACATAAGTGGGTTTACAAGAATCCTCTGTTTGGACGGAGTAATTGGTATTTTCAAATGATTTCTCAGTATATACTGAAAAATGTAAGAATATAATATGAATATGAATATCAATGTTCTGAAAAGAGCAAAGCTCAGTCTGATAAATTCAGTAAAGATGGGCCTTGTGAAATTAGAATTTGTCTTTATCCTCAGCTGTTGAAGGACCACTTAGATCTTGCGCGTTATCTTAGACTCAGTGGAAGAAGATCTTAAATTCAGATGAAGAGAAATGTTTGATAGTATAAAATTGTTAATTGTGTAAAGTGTGAGATTAAGACATATTTAAGCGGGTGTTTATATGAATATGATGATGATGGATGTTGTAGGTCCCTCTTGCTGCTTGTCCTTGTTGTGAAGCGTCTCACCCGCTGCATGCTTCCCATGAGGTTCCAAGTTACATCTGTATATCAAATCAGAACCCCACCTATATTACACCACGTATTGAATCATTTTGTTGTACAAAATTTCCTCATCTAGCATCTTACATCTTGATTTTTTATTTTCTTTTTTACCCTTTTAAAATCTTCTTGTGGAATATAATAATCATCAATTAGCTGGCAGGTCAGGTATGTTTTGTCCTGCCGTTTGTTTGGATGCTTACATCTTCATGTCTGATTTGTTTTGAATTTACCAGGTGTCGGTGTTCTCTCACCTTTCATTCATTTTAAAGTAAATATGGGTTTAATATATTTTTAAGTTGATTGCATCATCAAAAGGCCAATCTGTTTGGTGAGATGACAGTGGTTTCCCTTGAGAAAAAGTTTGAAGCCTCTTTCCACGTCGTACTCACATATAGATGGTTGAATTCTTACGTTTTGTATCACTCTGCTTTTGCCTCTCATTTATTTTGCAGACCTTCTACTCAAAGTTTCTTTCATACTAGTCGATTTTTACGCCTACGTCATCCCCAAAAAAATGACAAATTAAATTAAAAAGTAGTAGTTTACTATTACAATAGAATCTTACTGTCAGTCTTTAGACATCGTATTGGACACCTTTAACAATACTTTAGCCTCTACCAAGTATTCTATTTGCGGTAACAACATACGATATGTTGACCAAGTTTTACATTTTTAAGTGATTAATTTCCTGAACTACTCTCTTCCTTTCTTTTTACTGTTTTTTAAAAAATTATTACTTTTTATTTGTCTATTTAAAAATTTAGGAAAAAATTTATAACATATTTTTCTATCATATTTCTTTTTTTTTTATTATTATTTTGTCACTCATCAAGTAGTGAATAATTAATAATTTTAAAGTCTTAATAAGGACATAATAAAAAATTTCACCTAAATTTTATAATAACAAAAATATTAATAATTTTTTTAATATACGTAGATTAACCGTAAAAAACACATAAAAAAGATAAGAGAGAGTATATCTTTCTTTAGTTCTCCCCCTTCCTATAAAGTACAATATTGTACTATTATTGTTGAAACTAATTACTCTATAAGATCGGAGTAATTTTGTATTTGTGATTGCTTGTCATACACTGATTTCGTAGAACTTTATCCTCATTATCTGTTCAAGTAAAGAGGTGATCTGAAAGTTAGGTTCAATATTAAATTCTTTATTTCTTGCCAGCTGGAACTTGAGAATTTTAATGATTCTATTTGTAATATGATTATTTCACAGCATTGAGATATAAATACTATTTTACCACCAATCAAACAACCTTAGCTTTTTCAGTTATTCAATACAATCTCCTCATCTTAGAATATACTACTATGAATCAACACATCCAAACATAATTTTATTGTACTCAGAATCAAATTACTGGAAAATAAAAACTAAATACAGATAATTGAATTTTAGTTTATTACTTTTCCACAGTTAATTCAAAGATGTCATGGGTTTATGACTGATCTTGCCAATTAGGCAATGAAAACCAGTCTTGTCATAGGTTTTTCCCTTGAACAAGAGACATGAAAAACTAGCATTAATCCAAAACTTGCCCTTGCCCTTTCCCTTGATTATCCTCCTTTTTCCTGTCAAATGGGAAAGGTTTGAAGCCTTTCTGAAGCAGTTTCTCCACTTCCTCAAACTGAAGGCCTTTAGTTTCAGGCACTAACACATAGATGGCTACAAGCCCAACAAAGGAGAAACCAGCAAATAGAAGAAATGTGCCAGAAGTGCCTAGAGCTTTTGTCATGCTTAAGAATGATTCACTGACAATGAGATTAGCACACCAGTTGAAAACTGCTGCTATACCTCCACCTATACCTCTGAATCTCAATGGGTAAATCTCAGAGTTCAGAACCCAAGGTACTGTTCCCATTCCAGGAGAGTATACTATGATGTACAGTCCAAGGATCACAACTGCAAGGATTCCAATTTTGCTTGGACAGCCCTTTGAAAACCATACACGGTTTTGTGCACGACACACTCCTCTCACACTCTTTTCTGCTGCCAAACATGCTCCCGGAAGAACCTGAAATGACAGATAGGAAGATAGAATTAATAACTCTTCCCTGATCAAGTTGTGTACCATTTAGGCGAAGTCCTGGTTTTAACACATTAACATATATTCTTGGAGAGTAAATTCTTATTCTAGTTCTCGTTGTTATAATCTTGCAGATTTTTTAGTTTAGTACATGACGTCTGAAAAATAGACATTCACGTTTGCCTTAATACAATAATACCCAAATAAAAAAAACTAATATAAATTACATCTTACAAAAAATTGTAAACTGAAAATTTATAATGTTAAGGACTAAAATAAAAACTTAAACAATCTCAAGCACTAAAATGGGATTTTGGCATGTGTTTAGTTTGTTGGTTTCACAAGAAGCAAGAAATTGTTGCTTATATTAAGCATGGTTGAAATTTGTGTTCATATAAATCATAATTATTTATATACATTGAAATGTGTGATGTTTATACGCCTATGTGACTGATAAATAAACATGTACTTAGTCTATTCTTATGAAAAGGTTGTGCTTTGATCCTCTCCATCAATACTTTGTGCAGCCATTGTTGCAGAATCTCAGCCATTCATTGAATAGTGCACACTAACTAAGAGAAAAAGAGTATGTGATGTGTGGTTAAGATTTTTGAGAGGTTATCTGACTTTAGATGCTATAGAGGATCCAAGGTCGCAAAGGTTAGTAGAACTTACTTGACTGTCACTGTTGGCACAAAAGGCACAGTTTACTTGCAAACACTGCATACAGTTCCAAGAGGAGAAATTAGGGGCCTTTGTATAAGCCTGGCAAGTAGAATTACCCCCAAAGTTAAGGGTATCCTGGTTACTAATAGCAGGAGAATGATGAGCTGCATGGTTGAAAGTAACAGTTAACATTATAAGACAAACAATGATGCCAATCATGGATATGAGCATCAAATTTCTCCTTCCACATCTGTCAATGAAAACCATGCTCAATATAGATCCAACAGTGTTCAAACCAGAAGTGATCAGAGAAAGTGCAAGAGCTGTTGAGTTGGAGGCTATTCCAGCGAACTGAACTATTGTTGGACTGTAATACATAACTGTGTTGATTCCTACAAATTGCTGAGCAACTTGGACTGTGATTCCTGCATAGAGTGCTCTTCTAACTACTTTGTTTGCAAAGGCACTCCTTAGTTTCTGTACAAGACTTTGCCCAATCATGCCTTCTTCTGCCTTCTCCGCTTCGACGGATTCTTGCATTGCTCTCATCTCCTCTTCGACTTCACTCGGGCGGTAGATTTTTGAAAGAATTTGCTTTGCCTCCTCTTCTTTGTTCTGGGGAAAAAATTGAATTGTTGCCATGAAATTATCTCCAAGAGAAAGACTTTTTATGGTTTAGCAGATGAATCTAATAAGCCATAAAGGTGCATTGCAAGTATTTCTCATAAAAGAATGACAATTTTCAATCATCATTGACATGGCAAAGGAGAATTTGATGTTGGACAATAAGAAATTTAGAACTACCTTCCTGTAGAGCCATCTAGGTGACTCAGGGAGCGACAGCATTAATATGAACTGTATCAGAGCCGGAATTCCTGCCACCCCAAGCATCCAACGCCAGGTTCCAGGCGCCTAAAACAAAGCTTATCGATTACAGTTAAAAATAACCAATCTATTTGGTTTTCAGTTTCAAAATCATGTTTTATTACGATTTCTGTTTAAACCACAATATGAGACTCAAAATCATATTAGAAAGTAAGTCACGATACACACTCCAAACCATAGTTTGAAGGGTTCAATCCCCTATCCAAACACGAACTAATAAAAAACTTTACGAGGTGTTTACATCATTTAAGTGATGTTAACTTCAATAACCACAAGTGTTTCAATCTTACATACCTTAGTGAATGCCAAATTGATGAGGTAAGATAGAAACTGGCCTCCAGTGATAAGAAAGCCATTAATGCTGACTAAAGCTCCTCTGATCTTAGCAGGGGAAGCTTCAGAGATATATAGAGGTGCAGTCATGGATGCCATACCAACTCCTAAACCAACTAAAATTCTTCCAATAATGATGACCCAAGGAGCAGGAGCAACAGCCATGACTAATGCACCTACAAAGAACACAACATCAGCCATTAAAATGGATCTCTTTCTTCCTAACTTGTCATTCATATATCCTCCCAATGCAGCTCCAACTATAGCTCCTGCCACAGCCATACTCACAATGGTTTCCTGTACAAAAATGGGTAAAACAATCAAACAAACCATCTAAAAATGCAGAGAAACAAAACAGCTCCCTCCACTATAGCATCTTTTCCACACTTTTTTTTTAAAATCTTATGAAAAGTTGACAGAAGATGAACTATTAGGGTCTGGTTGGTTTGCATTTTGATGTCCATTTTCAAAATTTTGTGTAAGAAACCATAGAAACAAGTTTTTAGTATTTCCTATACAAACTATTTATGGAAATGGAAAATGCAAATGCAGACCAAACTCTCGTTTCTCCAAAATAAACTGAAAGGAAGGAAAATGAGTATAAACTTACTTACTTGGAGCCATGTTTTCTTGTCAACTTGGTCAAAATCATCACGAATGTATAACAAGGCACCAGAAATCACACCTATAAGAGAGGAATTTGGTTATTTCATCAAATGTGGTCATAGCAACCCTCAATTAACATCACTAAGTGAAGTGAATAAGGGTAATTATGTAATTACCAGTATCATAACCAAAGAGAAGACCTCCAATACCAGCAGACAAAGCAAGCTTCATGATGTAAGGAGATTCAATTGTTCTGTGCCAGCATTCTGTGAACTCATTCTTGTTTGTTGGGTGACCTCCCTCTTCCATCTTATATTTGGAACTTGAAAATATTCACAGCTTCCAGATGTATGAATGGAAGAAAAGTGTTAACACAAAATCTCAATTCAAAATCTAAGACTTATACTGATAAAACTACAGAATGACATGATTTTCAAGTAACAGCATTAATGATCCAAAAATGCATGCATGTGAGATTGTGAAGAAAGACTGAATGCAAGAAGTAAATGATTCATATGCAGTGGCAAAATCATAGATGTGGAGCCATGTTTCTGTAGTCATGTCAGTTTGAATTCATGCGGCAGAAGCAGATTCAGTTTACTAATTTATATGCAGATGCAGACAATAAAATGTAACAATAAAACCAAAATTAATGTGTTGGAATGGACCCACATGACATCTTGATGCGTTGTCTTCACAACTCTGAATTCCATACTGCTCTCTTTACCAGTCGGCAATCTTCTTATAAATATTTTTTCAAATTGGACTTTTTTTATGATGATAATTAAAAAACTTTTAGAAATTTACAAACACCTTATAAACTTTGTTCCTCCTAAATCAATTAAGATACCTTTTTAGCATAAAACTGTTATGTTCATGACATGAAAGTGTGGGTGGATTATTAATATTAATTTACTATTGTCCATATTATAAGGTATAACTATTAAGTCATCGACTAAACTTGATAAGGATATATATTCCTGTTAATTGATTAACATGCCATAACATGACAATATTCTTCAGAAAGATAAGATATACCAGACAAGGGAGAATTTCCAAGTTTTTATTTAACTCAGTAAACTCAAACACTAAACTGCAGCCATAGTCATTAAGTGACAAAATTGTAAAGTTAATAGTTGATAATGACATTTAATTTACTCTTAGTACATTGATAGAGAAGAGAGCTTGAGAGTTGTTACTTAAATTTCAAGAGGCATATATTCTAAACAATGACTTGAAATAATGTTGGAATGCATTATTATCTGAGAAACACGTGTGAGTTCATTCCCAAAAGGCAAAAGTGACATGAAAATCAATTAAACACGTAATTAATTATAAGGAACTTAGTAGTTGAATTTCCATCACTTACCGAAATGACACTATGGGAAATCCCAGAGAACCTCAATTTTGTTGGACTCTGTTCACTCTAAAGTCTAAAGTAACAAACTCTGTTTCTTCTCATTGAAATATCTAGGGTGTTGCTGTTTGTTTTTAAGTGATATGCGAATTATGTGCCCTAGGAATAAAGAGAAAGATGCGTGTTCCACTTTTGAAAATTCGTCAAAAAAAATATATAAATATATAATTTAATAGTTCAAGTGGCTGAATATTTTTCGCTATTCTGGTAATTCTGTTTCGCTTCCACAACCTTCTTATATTCGTTCGCCAATGATTAAATTGCAGTAACCACAAAAAAAGGGAAAAAGAAAAACTAATAAAAGAGTCGCATATTGTCATCATAATATGTCCCAGGACCTGCTCGTGCCTTCTCCTAATCTCAAGTCTCAACTAATAATCTTTAGGGTACATTGGATCTCACCTGAACTATCCATATGGCTGAGAGCCCTCACAGGGCAGGCACAACGACGTAATTATCAGGAGGGGCCCGCTATGCCAAAAGCAAGAAAAACCCCATCCTTTTATTGTCAAGAATGGGATTCGAACCCATGCCCTTTCGGACCAATACCTGAAACTGGCGCCTTAGACCAACTCGGCCATCTTGACTTTTTGATCAAAATATTATTTATTTTAATTTATATTAATAGTACAACTTTTCGAACTGTGGAACATACCATTGAAATACAACTCGTAAGCTTGTACGTGCAAATTGCATTAGTGTATTTTGTAAAAATAAAAAAAAAGGTAAAAATATAATTTTGGTGTCTTAACTTTTACTTAATATTCACTTTGGTCCCATAATTTTTTTAACGTTCATTTAAGTCTCTTAACGTCTGTATTTAGTAAAAAATGATCCATATCGTCATTTTCGTTACAATTTAGTGGATTTTTAACTAACGCTATTACATTATGTTATCTATTTATTTTGAACCGTTGATTTACAATAATTTTAACCATTTATTTAGAACAATTTGGACCGTAAAAAATCCATTAAATTACTAATGGGAGTGATGATAAGACTATTTTGAACAAAAAAATAGAAGTTAAAGAACTAAACTAAATTTAAAAAAAATTATGGAACTAAAAATAAACTTGAAGTAAAAGTTAAAGTATCAAAATTATATATTTTTTTTATAAAATAAGATGATAGTGATAGACAAATCAAGAAAGCTTATAAGATTAGAGGAACATAATTTAATCATGAGGCCATTTTCAAATACAGTAAAAAGTTAGTAATAATTTTCTAACCTTTATTTATTATTTTGATAAAATTAAATAAAAATTTTGACTTACCTTCTTTGACAAAATTTATATGAATTTAGCTTATTTTAAAAATCATATATAAAAAATGAGTTATATACCGTTTTAGTCCCTCACTTTGTATTCCCCATGCAATTTAGTTCCCCACTTTTAAAAATGACTGATTTAGTCCCTCACTTTGTAGGCCGTCATGCTGTTTAGTTCCTACAGTTAACTCCCACTAACGGCGTGATGACGTGGCCAGTTAAATGCTTACATGGCTGTTAAGTGACAGTTAAGCATCCACGTAGGATCAAAACGACGTCGTTTTGGTAGAGGCAAATCATTCACTTTAGTCCCTCGTTTTGAAATTTAAATTTGACTCCCAAATCATTCAGTTTAGTCTCTATTTGATTGAAACCCTAATATTTCTCTTATCCCTAACCTTGAATCCTTAACATTCTCAGCAACTCTCATTTCTCCTTCTTCTTTGCTTTGTGCTTTTTTTAGTCTAGCAAAAGCAAGTAATTACGAATATGACCTTCGCCAAAAACACACTAATCTTGGTTCTTCTATGCTTCATCCTTGTATTAGAGGTAATTCAATTCAATTAATTTGGTTCTTAATTTCATCATTCATTGTCATATATATGTTTTATACACGCAATTCATGATGAATTTCATTTTTCAGTTTGAGATGTATGGTGAAAATCACATGGTTGCTACCCATCGGATAGATAAGGGTATTTAATTTACGTATTGCAAGAGCAGGAATTATTATATTGGTAATAAATAAATTATATTCAGATGTAGTATAAAAGTGAATAATTAAAATGATTGCAGATTGTGCGAGAAAAGAAGAAGGGGAAGGAGAGTTATAATTGAAATTTATATTGCAGATTGTATTATATTTAAATTTCAATATACTAATATTAGAGTTCAGGAAGAAAGGAGAAGGAGAAGGAGAGTTGTTAAGAATGTTAGGAATTAAGGTTAGGGATAACAGAAATATTAAGGTTTTAGTTAAATAGGGACTAAACTGAATAATTTGGGAGTCAAATTTAAATTTTAAAACGAGTGACTAAAGTGAATGATTTGCCTCTATCAAAACGACGTCGTTTTAATCCTACATGGATGCTGAACTGTAACTTAACGACCACATGAGCACTTAACTAGCCACGTCATCATGCCGTTAGTGAGAGTTAAATGTAGGGACTAAACTGCATGACGGCCTACAAAGTGAGGGACTAAATAAGTCATTTTTAAAAGTGGGGGACTAAACTGCATGGTAACTACAAAGTGAGGGACTAAATAAGTCATTTTTAAAAGTGGGGGACTAAACTGCATGATAACTACAAAGTGAGGGACTAAATCAGTACATTACTCATATTTTATATACATAAAAATATATTGATATTTATATCATCTAACAGAAGTCACATAATATGCTTTAGAATATTGCAATAGCTCAATGTTAGCTTTGAAAGTTTTTCGAAATCTAATATAAAAAAAAAAAAGGTTTTCCGAAATCTATATTCTAAGACAAAATAATAAAATTTTAAACAATATATTAACCTGTATAATAACAAATTAAATTTTTTATTTAGGCTTAAAAAAATTATTTTTACTTTCTTTTAATGACTTGATTACAATATACAATTAACCTGCATTCCTAGAGATGGAAATCTACCTCTTGGATCTAGATTTAGAGCCTCTTTGTTAATGCTTATTTTATAAAATAATTATTTTTTATCAATAAAAAAGTAATTTCAAAAGTTTTCAAAATGTCTGTGTTAGCTTTTAAAAATAATTAGAAGTAAAAATGATCAAATTTCTATTATTATTGACAAATTACTTTAATCAATTGTAATAGGATAGAGAAAAAATTAAAAAATATGATTTTTCTCATTATAACCGAACATAAAAATAATTTTTGATTTTCATCTTAATCAAATATTCACCTATCTTCAAAATCAACTATTTTTAAGTAATAACAAACATTTCCTTAACTAGATTTAGTTTAAGAGCTAGATTTAACTACTTTTTATAAAAGTGTTTTATGGTGAAGTGCCTCTTAAGATGAAAATATTATTCTATTCTTAGAAAACTTAATTTTTTTCAATATCTTGTGTAAAACATAGGCAAATCATAATTGTAAGTGAGTTTCTCAAAAATAAAACAATATTTTGAATATCATTTTCATGTACAATTCATAAACTAAGCTTGTAGAGGAACATATATACTATGTAGAAGAAGAAACAAACATCATTTTCATGAACTCATATGAACATCCCATGATAATAACACAAATAATCAATCATGTATCTCTTACAGACTCAGCTGAAAAAATCAGAACACTAAATTAAACCAGAGATAATAAATAAAATACAATGACCAAGAATGGTTACATGATCTAACTCTACTACCAAAAGAGGACAAAGAAAGAACAGTTCAAAAAAGGGAGGATTGCTTCTTGTGTGTATTGCTCTGTCATGAGAGGTGTATGACATCTTTTTTACAAAATCCTTAACCTGATATTACAATTCTCAATATCTCAAAGAAAGAAAACCTATTTTTCACCCTTTTTAGTAAGGCCTTTGTAAATGTTCTACATTCTTAAGTTATTCAACAGAGCCAAACCAAACTAGTTAAATTTTAGAAGCACTATTGTATACTGAAATTGTATATGAAAGCTTTCCACTATCATTCACCTTCTGCAACACATAAATTTCACTGAGACATCATCCTAAGCAAGAATTCATGAAGAAAAACATGATCAAAAGCACATTCAATGCGTACGAGCTTTGTGTTTATCATAATCTTCGTGGGGACACCGGTGCATTGGTAGCATGATCTTCCTAAGCAACAATTCCTGAAGCAAGACATGGTCAAAAGCACATTTTGAATACATAGAAGTAACAATTTCACATAACCAACGTTTTTGGAGCATTGTTAGTTTACTACTTCACTTTTTCCAAATGAAAATAAAAGAGAAAAATATTTTACCTGCATTTGATTGTCCATTAGCAACATTATAAGCCTGAATGTGACTACCAGAGCTTTTGTTCAAAAAATTTGGAACAGCATTTTCAAGGCCAAAGCTTAGAAACCTTGAATTCTCTAGTTCTGAAACTGATGATCTCCAAGTATGATCATAATAAAGCGACCCATTTATGTCAGAATCCTTATATTCCTCATCATAATTGTCATTTGACAAACCATATGATGAAGCTGATGCACCAATTCTTTCACTGCTTTTTCCATAACCTAATGTTTTTGTCCCAGAAATCACATCATTAAATCCATAACTATAACTTCTGCTACCAATTCCCAAGCCAATATTTTCAACTTGATCAATACCTAGAGAGGAATTCCAAAGTGATCCAATGCTATCAAAAGAACCCATGCTTGATTTTTCACCTCCATAATCAACAAAAGCATTTGAGCTTGAAGGGTTAAAAATATCATAGTTAAATTTCCCATTTCCCCATAAACTCTGATTTGTTGTACTTGTGCTTGAATTGTTGTTGACACTTGAAGAACCACCATACCCTATGGAATTATTGTACCTGCTTGGACTTCCGCCATAAGGCGAGTTCAGTGTGCGTCCTATAACAAAGTTTGCATTCTCATTTTGGCTCAATGGTTGATCAAAGTTGAGTCCTGTTCCATAACTAGGACTCACAAGAGGATACCTACTGTGACCGATAGTAACCGGATTCAATCTACTACCATCTATCCTAAGGCCATGCCCTCCAACCAGGTTTGGATTATACCCTTGAATATAACCATTAGGAAGGGCACTAAGTCTACCTATACCAGAAATATTATATCCACCAAACTGACCTCTACTTGGTGATAATTCCTTTGGAACAGCTCTCTTGACCTCAACCATTTTGCCACTTAGTTCATGAAAAGTTTTGTGCAGAACTTTCTCAACTCCTTCCTCAGAATCGAACGTGATGAATCCGAATCCTCTTGGCCTTTGAGTGTTATGGTCATACATTACCACAACATCTGTGATTGTTCCAAATTGATCAAAGTACTTCTTGAAGTCAGACTCAGTAATTGTGGATGGTAGACCTCCAACAAATATCTTCTTCGTGCGAATAGGAGTTAGGCCTGGCGACCCGTGACTGTTTTCGTTGTTTCTGTTGAGAACATTCGGATCATCTCTCGGGACAGCCTTTTTTGCTTCAACCTGCATCACATGACAATATAACTCAATTTAACACCTCAGAAATAAACATGGCACCATGAACACATTATGTTGAACCTTATTGAAATATTGAATTCCCTATTGCATCATGATGAAATACAAACCTTTAAAAACTAATCAAACTCTTACATCTTTCCTAATTCAAATTGCATATGTAACTTTTAGAATCACTTAGTGCCTGTTTGGATGCTAGTTTAGAAATGTCCAAAAGTAGTTATACTGGTAGGAATTTCAAATCCCAACATAGATCTTGACAAAAATAAGAAATTCTTGTTTTCTCAAAAAATACTTGTACTTGTAGTAAAACTATAACAAACGAGTCCTTGGTTCTAAAATTGAAGTTGCATGTTGCATCATGATGCGACAAAGTCGTCATCATAATCATCTAAGCCCTTTTCCCACTAGACGTGAATCATGATGTAGATAAGGATTACAATAAAATGCATATAAATCCCCTAGTGGAATAATAAATTCAATTTTTCTATTTTAGGACAAAGCATATTGATCCATCTAGAATGGAACAATGAAAGAAAGTGAATATAGTAAGGCAGAGATGGGAAACCTTACAGTTCTACCATTGATGAGATGTTTTTCCATAACAACTTGTTCAGCAACAGAAGCGTCAGCAAAAACAACGAATCCAAAGCCTCGAGCACGCCCTGTGGTGCGATCCTTCATAATCATGGCTTCAACTACATCTCCAAAATTCTGGAAATACTGTCTGAGTTGGTCTTCATTTGTGTCCCATGATATCCCGCCAATGAAAAGTTTGCCTGGGTCCATTTCCATTCTGCATTTTCCCATACACCAATCATTTCTCTTTCTAACCATAATTTACATGCAAAACATGAAGCAAGAAAACATGCATAAAACTAAATCTACATTTTTCAGATGATTTTTCTGAAAAATATGATATTGTTATAGAAACAACTATAATAGTATGGGAGCTTTCTTGAGCTCATCCTAAATTTTCTTTAAAATTGTTTCACATATGCTTAGCATCATAATGAACCATATTGCAACTTGCAAGTTCTGATTAATATTCTCATGAAACTTAATATGACAAATCATAGAATCAAATTCACCACTCATCATCTGAACTAGAATATTTTTATTCATAATTTTTCAAGAACATTTTAAAATAATTAAACTCATTAAAAAAAAGGAAGAGAAAATATGCACGTAATACAAATACAAAATAGTAAACAAACAAAATACATTGAGACAATTATAGATGATAGAAAATTGATTTGTACTTATTATTCTTTTTGCTACTCTATTTTTTTCAAACTTTTTTATTGTTGTTCTCCTTTGCTTTTTTTTTTTTTCAGAAAACAGCTGGGCCTTAAGAAAATCTGCGGCTGACTAACACATTGCTAGTTTGCTACCTCACTAATGGACACATGGGCCTGCAAGAAAAATGGACATATGGGCCTACATTACTTGCATTAGCCCAAACTTGATTTTTTAAAAAATAACCAAACTATTGTTTTTCCTGTACAATATACAACCAATTCAAAATAATAATAATAATAATAATAATAATAATTCTAACAATTTTTTCTTGTTTGAATTGTTTGTGGTTGTGTAGATTGTACATGAATCACCACCCTTATAATTTTACTTGTGTATTTTAAGTGTGTGATTGAGCCCTGTACTTTTTTTATGTGTTTTTTTATTACATTTTATCTAAATTAGTGATAATTTATTTAGTAAATTTTACATTCCAAAAGTATAAGTAGTAAATTGCACATTTTAAAAGTTTCTACAGCACATGAAATAATTTCAAGGGATAAGATTAACCCTGATAACAAAAATAATATAGTAAAATGTTCATGATTTTATAGTCATCAATCATTTTAGTTTCGAATTTTAACGAAATAAATTTTTACTCTTTAATTTTATAGAACACCCTTCAATTTAGTTTCATCAGGAATTAAAATTACTAATTTTTATATAAAATTAAAAAATATTGTGAACGAATTTTATAAAATGAAGAACTATTGTGTCAGTTTCACAAAGTCGGTGATTAGAAATTAATTTCGATAAATTCAGTAATTAAAATAGCTGATCACAATAAATTTAATGAATATTTTAAATATTAATTTCTAAGCTTTGCTATATCTTTTTATAAGCTCTTTTTACTCATTTAATTTTGATAATTATTATTTATTATTTTAAAAAATAAATATTTAATAAAAGATAAATAACTATTTTTAAAATTAAGTGGATAAAAAGGTTTAGTAATATGATTTACCATTTTTTTTAATTTCTAATTCTAAATCACTAATAACAATTAGCCCTTTGACAAAAAAAAAAAAAACAATTAAACCAGAAAAAAGGTGAGATGGGCTCTACAGTAGAATCGTGGTCGAGCAACCAAACAGGAAGGGAGATGGGTAAGCTCTGCTGCTAGATCGGCGGCCTTGTGATCGCCGGCGAGTTCACGGCGGCAGCTACCGCGACAGGCAGCTTGGGGGAGGCTATAGTTACCAATGCGGCGAGGATGGCGCTTCCGGTCATCGGTGGATGAAGAAATGAGATTGCGGAACAGAGATGGTCATCTCATTCATTTGGATAGAAACATGAATAAACTCGTATGCGTTTGTTTTTGAAGGTTGACTAAATCATTGACTTGTAAAGCTTGCATCTTAGTAAATCAATTTTCTCTCTGTTTTCTGGTGAATTTTGCTTGGTTTGGTATCATTGATACTTGATGAGAGACAGAGTTGAACAAGCAAGTCTAAATGGACAATGTTTGCTCATGTACCAATTCTAGATGCTTCTGATTTTGATGCCAATGAAAATCGAATCAACAATTCTTGATCTTAGCAAAACAAGTTTAGCAAAAACAATATCTCAATCGCTTTTAACCATTTCTTCTCATCTACCCAATTTGGCTCATCCACTTTTTTTTTTCTTTCTTTTCTATTTCCTCTGCTGTTTTCTATTTCCTTCAAATCAATTATTCTGCACCCCAAAGAAAAAAGGGAACCACCCAGAAATCAATTGTTGAGAAGAAAAGGCATAGAATTTGGATAAAGTTTACAGAATTAAGACATCGGAGACGAGAAATCGATTAAATCTAAGATCTGGAATTCCTCTGTTTCTTCTGTCTTTCAATTATGGTTCATTCAAGCAAATAAATAAAGATATAATCGTGAATCCATAGATCAACCCAGAATCCGAAATTGAGAAGAAAAGCAACAAGCATTGCAAAAAGCATCGAAACACGGAAGGAATTCAACACGCAGCATCAGCAAAGTCCAGACAAGTCTCAATTTGAGAATCGAGAAGAAAAAGAAAGAAACAGAGGATTATCGGGAGAGAAAACATACCAAATGAAGACACCTCAGAAGAGAGAATTGACGAAATCTAAGATCTGAGAGAAAGCATAATATAAGGAGAGAGGGCGAAAGGCCCTCTTTTCTTCTTCTTCTTCTTCTTCTACTTTGTTTCTTTTTTGTGTTAGAATTACGGTTGTTGAATGAAACAGATAAATGTATATTTATATATATAAGGGAGGAAAGCTGTGTATCACACAGAACAAGAGATATGTATGAGAGAAAAAAGGAATTTGCATCGGAGTAATTATATATAGATAGATAGATTTTTATATTCATTTATTTAGAGAGAGAAAGAGAGAAAGAGAGAGAGAGAGGTTCTCCTATCTATCCTCTTGTGTAAGAAAGTTACACCAAGGGAGAAAAGATGGTGACTGCCCATTAGCCATTTCCCAAGTTTAAGCTTTTATTTCAGACAACATTGGGGAAAAAATCATAAAACATATTTTACCCTTTTTGACAAAAATATTCACTATCTTGCTTGCACACCCTCTTGTTTTGGGATATTTCTCAGATACTTGCAAAAAACATTTTTTTTAGATCAAACAATAAAAATAAAAACAGTATATATCGACATTTTTCTGAACTTTTTTTATTAGGTGAGCACTCAAGGTGTCTTCTAGTCAACAGTGAAAAATTAATTTTTTTAAAGATAAAGAGATCACTAAATTAATTTTATCTGTCATAATAAGATTTTAATTAGATACCCAATCAACAGATATAAAAAATCTAATTATCTATTATTAATTATACTAAACTTTTTTAATTATATATTTTTTGTTTTCCTATTTGTATAAAAAAAAACTTTGTTAATTATGTTCATGAACTTTTAATCAAAGTAAATCATCCAAATTAGCATGTAATTTTAGTATTTTTTTTTAAAAAAAATAAAATATACTTTTTGTCCCTATATTTTACCTCTGGTTAAGTTTTAGTCAATATATTTAAAAAAAATTATTTTATTTCCTAAACTTTTATTTTTTTTAAGAAATTTGTCCTTATTGATAGGTTGTAATAAAATAAAAGTTTGCAGATTAAAACCAAAATAACAATAAGGATTAATTCAATTCTTTAATTCTTTAACAGAATGAAAGTATAGATATTAAAACTAAAATTTTCTTTTAGTTTTGGTTGATACACTTTCATTTCATTAAAAAGTTAGTAATTTCTTAATAGAATAAAAGTGTGTAAACTAAAATCAAAATTTTTAAAGTATAGAAACTAAAACTTAAAATGAGGTAAAGTATAAACATTTATAAACATTAAAAATATATTTAAACCAAAAAAAAAAAGTCAGTCTTTTAAGTCCGTTTAAATTTTTTAACATTGTTGTTTCCTTCTATCTCTCCTTCCATGTTTTTTAATGGTTAATAAATGCTGCAACTATGAGGTAGGAGTTGGAACCAAACATAACAGAGATTCTGTTACCATTGCTTGAGGTCAAAGAAACCCAAAAATTAGATGAATTAGAATTTAGAAGACAGTGATAATATGATGTAATATAGTGAACAAATTAGGTCATGATAAATTGGGAAATACCATAAATTTTGAGGTGAACCGGCAAAATCAAGCAACTAGATAAAATGGCCACATTATTATTATATAATATATGAGTGGTTGCTCTCTAAAATCAACTTTCCATCAACTTTGAAATATTATTATAAAATAAATAAATAAATAAATAGAAAAAAGTAGGGTTATGTGCGAATGACAGAAGGGATTGCTTGTGCACCCACTCATCCGAAGAATAGAACAGGTAGATGGAAGCATAAGAACAAACATTTTGTGCATAATGCATGTGCATAACCTTATTGCTTTCTCTTTTTTTCTGATTAATTAACCTTCTTATTGCTTTACAAATTCATGATCAGATCGCTTCTTCTGATATGAAAAATCACCCTTCTTATTTATTTTTTTAATTTTTTCATTTTTCATCGTCATTGGCAATTGAAATTTTAAAGGTACATAACAATTTGTCTCGAATTAATTAATTTAATTAGCAAGGATAATGGTTTCTCGTCGATAGTTTAACACTACTAATCTCTTCAAGATAAGTATTTTTCTCTTGCAACAAAACTTTTTTATATATGTACCATCAACTATATGAGCTTTTGAAAAAAATTAATAAATTCAAATTAGTTTTTGAAAAAATATTTGTCATCATTTATTATGGTAAAAAAAATTAAGTGGAATTAGGTGTGAAAACAGGCCAAACCAGGCTAGGCTTTGGCTAAACAGGTCAGACCTATTTTACAATTGATGGAGTTAAATCTGGCCTATTAGCCTATCATAAGTTCATTTTTCAGGCTAAACCTATACTTTTTGAAAGCCTATAAGGCCTGAAAGTCTATTTATAAACATACTTTGTTTCGAGGTCTCTAAAAAGACCAACAATTCTATTTTAAATATGCCAACAAGTTACTAAAAAGGCTAATAGGTCTTTTTAACAAGTCCTCTAAATAAGCTTAATTTATAAACATATTAAAAAATTTATTGTATTTACATTTAAAAAATTTATTTTATATACATATATAAATTAATTTTTGAAAAAATAATATTTTATTTATATTTATAAAATTTATAATATATATATATTAAAATTTAACAGGCCGGCCTATTAGGCTTAATAGACTTTTTTAAAAGTTTGTACCTAGTCTTTTTACTTAAATAGACTTTTTAAAATACCTAAATTTAACCTTTTTATTAAACAGACTAGGCCAGACCTGACTTTAAATAGGTCAAGCCATAGATCCCTGTTAGGTTGGCTGAACTTTTTCCACCCATAAGTGAGATGTTCTTAGAACATGAATCCTCCTCGCTCTTATTTCTTTAATATTATGAATTAAAGTTGAGCAATAATAATATAATAATTGTAATGAAGGATCTGATCCGTTAAATTTTAGGAGCAACATTTTCCTAATGAATGAATTTGGCACGTTTGTTATAAATTTACGGTGGGCCTAAGTTTTGCCTGCTTAAAATTGGTCTAGCAACATATTTTGACCTTTTTTTTTTGTAGTCCTTTCGTATTCTATTTTTTTTAAAGTCAAAAGAACCAATTGGAAAACTCACGTTTTAATTTATACTAGCACGTTTTAATTAAACACGTTTAAGCCAGAAAAGGAAATTTAAAAGAACTTCTTGCTGAAATTTACCAAACAATGGATAATAATTCAAGATGGATGACTAACGCTTGAGAAAGATATACATAACATTTACTATTAGTATTTTTTTTCAATTAAATTTTTAGTTAAGTATATTTCTCGTCCCTAATAATATAGAGTCTTTTTCAGAGAACCAACTGCCTGCAATTTTCAACCTTAAGAAAGAAAGAAGGAAAGAAGAAGAACATATGCATAATAAAGATGGTAAGTTGGGAGAACCAACTGCCTGCAATGCAATTTTCAACCTTAAAGTTAAGGCATAGTACAGTAACGTAGTAGTATATGTTTGGAGTTTAATTTGTAACAGATCGCTGATCCAAATGGGATAATGGCAGATAATAAGTAGCAGCATCAAACCACAACCATTAAATATAATTTTGTTATCTCACCTCCTACTGCATAAAAACTCAAAAACTTTAATTATAAGGTAAAAGAAGTCTCCTGTTTTATCCTTTATTTATTTAAAGTTGCATGTATCGAGTTTGTAAGAGTAATTTACATATTAAATTTATAAGGATAGTTTATATATTGAGTTTATAAAGGTAATTTATATACTAACTTTGCATACATCTGAGTTGTACAATATTCACTTAGATCTTTGAGTTGCTGATATATGTCCAATGTATGTACAACTCAAACCTACTCTCTCCATCCTTATTTATAAGATCATTTAAAAAAAAAAATTATTTATCTCTTTTTATAAGAACCTTTTTAAAATTTTGTGCATATTCAAAATCTTTTTACTAAATTATCCTTATTTACTTGACTATTTTGTGTGATTCAAAGAAAATAAATGAGTATAATAAATTGATAAGAGAGAAATTTTATCTCTTATCATAATTGGAGAAAATTAATTGAGTGGAAAAAGAGTAATATTAGTAGTTTTAAGAGCAATTCTTAATTCTCCTACTCTATGTTCCTACAAATTCTTCTACTTACTCATTAAAGAATATTTTCAATGCTTTTATGGTTTTAAGTTTAAATGTGCATTTAATTTCATAACAGGAGAATTATTAGGATAATATAACATTACTCTAGTTTTAATAATTGAAGGGTAAATAGGAAAATGAAGATAAATTGGTAGACAAATTTAATGACTTTTTTTTTAGATATACTAATTTTTTTAATTCTTATACTTTTTTTAGAGGATCTTATATATAGAGACGGAGAGACTACACGTGAACTACCATTATCAAAATAATTATTTCATTTATTTTGATTATTTTTTATCTTTTTAATGTTATGGCCGTTTTATTTCTTCTTCCGGATAAAAAAAAGAATAATTTCTAATCTCCTATTTTATGGTTTGAAGATTGAAAGTACATTTAATTTTATACTTTATATAGTAATAAAAGAATAAGTGCGAGGATTTTTAAAAAGATATAGAATTACTCAAAAAAAACTACCGGTTAATTGCTGGTATTTTAATCATTTTGGACTATGCTCACTTTAATTAGTTCTTCACTTTAATGTTTTGTTTGGAAGAAGAGAAAATAGGTAGAAAGAATATAAGATAAAAGAAAAATACAAATAATGAAACACTTTTTGTTTGTTTGGAGGAGAAATAAAAAAATAAAAGAAAAATATCTTATTATGCATTTTTTTTCCATTTTCTTTGTACTTATTTTCTCTCTTCGTCCAAACAAAGTCTAAAAATGATTAGTTTTTTACTGCTAACCAGATAATATTCAATGCGTGTAAAAAAAAGTTTTTTGTTTGGTAATTAACTTCCACAAAACCATCCGGATAAAGGATTTTTTTTATGTTAATATATGGTATTTTTAAGTATGTTTAGTTTTTTCTTAGTAAAATTTAGTTTTGTTGAAATTAAGTTGAGTTAAAAGTTAGTTTGTTTCAAAATGAAATTTATGTTTATATACTTTTAACAAATTTTTTTTAACTAAAAGTATATTTGACAAACTAAATATTAGTTAGAGAGAAGGCTAAAAGTAAGTTTATAAACTAAAAATCTTTCAAACTACCTTTCAACAAATTGACAAGAATAACTATAACTTCATTGGTCAAAAGTGAGTTCAACTTATTTTTGTTTTCAAATCTAGTTTTATTAACCAGACAAAACTGAAAAACAAACTAAATGACATATAATTTCATACAACTAAAAATATTTTTTCTATCTCAACTCAAATCCAAACACACACTAATTCCTTTAGCCTAGACCCCTCTTTTTACCAAAAAAAAAAATTTTAAAAAATTAATACCTTCAAAATATAAAATATACCAAAATAAATACAATCTCTTTCTATAAAACTTTTTTCATACAGATAATTAACATTCCATCTCAAGTTATCATATATTTAAAAAATCTAATTGTCTATCTACTGTATATACAATTTTTTTATTCATAAAAAAAATACATTAATCAAGAATTAAATCCGAATATCCAAACACGCTACATTACAAAGACATATTATCTCTGGTCCTAAATATAAGACTCTTTAGAGAAAATTTGTTGGTCTTGTATATAAGTACCTACAAAGTTCAAGAAGCAATTATTGTGTTTTTTTTATCCTTGTAATAAATGAAAAAATAGTAGGTATAATTAATGTATTTCCTAATAATTCTGACTTTGAATAAATGAAAATTTAGTATATTTTACTATTTTTCGTAAACATAAGACATTAAATAAGGTTATTACTCTCTGTGTTCCTTATTAGTATAAGACACATTTTAAAAAAATTTTATGGTCTTTTTTATAAGACATTACACAAATCGTATTTATGATTATTTTTTTTATTTGTCCCAATTAAATGTTTTGATTTTATTATACCAACTACTAAATATAATATTTAAGAAAAGGTAAAATTGATATATTACTTATTTTTTTAAAAAAAATTGATGTAAATAACTAAGTCTATTGATATATTTTATAATAAAGATAAAAAAAAATAATTTTCTTAATTTATATAAATTAGTTAGGCCTTTAAGTTCCTATAAAAAGCACATGAAATAGTACACTTTTGTTTGTGGATAAAGGATATAGTATTATTGACATAAAAAAAACAAGTAATAATGCTTCCGCGTAGCGTTTGTTTGGGTAAGAAAGGTTTGTCAATTGTGATTGGTGAGAGTTGCGGTAAATGATTTTTAATAATTATTTTTCTATTCTTTCTTTAGTTTATTTTTATTTGAGATAGCTTACATCGTGAGTAAGATGTCTCGGTAAAATTAAAAATGGGTGGTTGCTATATATGGTTTGAAATTAATTTTGCACATAATTGGTTTCTTTTCCTTCTTTTTTTTTTCCAGCTATAGGGAATTTTGCATAATTGAGTCCCACGTGCGAGGTAATAATGTAGGATGGGGTCAAATGTTTCCTAGATTCCATGCTTTGTGATAAGAATGTTGATGCTTATGCGTTGCATATGAATAATGTTAATCGTAATTAATCTAAAATCGTAATTAAGAGAGACATTATAATTATAATATGGGATAAATGATTGGAAACAGCCATAAGCCAAGTTGTGCACAGCACAAATTTAATGGTGTTTATTAAAACAAATCTCATCCATTCATAAAATAAAAGACTCATCCATTTTTATTTTTGCTTTGGATGTGCTACTTTTCTCTCTCTTGAGCTACGAATTATATATAGATGAATCAACAATTAAATTAAGTTCTTAGCCTGGCTTATTTTTAGCTTATAAGCGACTTTTAAGTAAAAATTGAAAATAAGAGCTTTAAAAAAAAAGCTAAAAGCTGTTTGACAATTTCATTATTTGATACTTTATAAGCTATTTATGAGTAAAAAACTATTTGTTTGATAAAATATTTGTATCAACTTTTTTAAGTTATTTATTATTAACTGTCACATATCTTTGATATAAGAAAAAAAAATTATCAATATAATTATTTTTAAAATTAAAGATACAATAAAAAATAATTTTTTGATAAAACTCAATGTTTTATTTTTTTAAAAAAAAACTAAACAAAATATAAATTTATCAAAATAATTATTTAACATTAACATTTTTTTAAATATGTAAACTTTTTAAATAACAATAAAATTCATAAATATTAAAGTGAAATAAATAATCGATAAATGAGAATAAAACTTTTTGAAGGTTTTAGTAAATTGCTATTTTTACAAAGAGAGAAGAAAAATATATTGAAGATTTCAAGTGTTAATTAGAATATTTGAGTATTAATTACAATGGGCCCACTAAGCCAACTTTTTATCAAAAAACTCATATTTTTAGCTTCTGGCTTAAAAGCCAACTTTTTGCATTTTGTACATAAAAAAAAGCCAGCTTAAATTTAAGAGGTTTGTCACAAATCCTATTTGGACCAGCTTTTACTTATGGGTCTTGATATCTAGTGCCCTACTAGATACAGTTACTAGAAAAACAATCAAAAGAGTACATTGTTCCGTCTCTCGGAAATATAAAAAACTACACATTCCAATACATTTTTACTATATTTAGGCTCTTAAATAGTGCCCTTAGGACACTAAATATCATTTGCCTTTACTTATAAAAAAAAGAGAAGTAAAAAAAGGCTGGGTCAAACATTCCTTAGTCACTACAATCAACATTGTTAAATTTGATGGTTTGTCACTTTGGTCTTGTTATTAAAATGGAGAAAACTTCCCGACATCTTATATGCAACCAATAATAATGAATTTGAGTTTTCAATTGGAGAAAACTTTCCAACAATGAATTTTTTAATCAATAATAATTAATTGGAGAAAACTTCCCAACATCTTAAGTTTGACTTTTCACTTACCTTTTCTGAATGAGTAAATGTAAATATTTTTTGAGTTTGGAAACTTTTTCTTTCTTAGATTGATGCATTATTCCCTCACTTTATTTTTTTCATAAAAAAAACTCCGCCTTTAGTAATATAAAATTACTTTTTACATCATTTAAACAAAATAAACTATATTATAATCTACTAATAAAAAATTAGTTATAAATTTCATAATTTTTTTGTTCAGTACATATACTAAATTTTGGAATGATATATTTTTTACAAGTAAAACAATAAAGAATAAAGAATTCAAAGTTTGCCAAAAAAAAAATTAATAAATTTCAAGTAAAACAATTAAAAAATTACCGAAAATTTAAAGAAAACATAGTAATATTTCCAAATACAGTAGTAAATTTTTTTTAACGGTCAAACACACAACCATACTATTCTATTCCTAAAAGTAAGACCACCAAATATCGAATCTCTCCCCTCAAACTCCAATAACTTTTCCATAAGTCACATGATAGTACAAGCTATTGTCAGTAGTAAAATTGTATTATTATTCAGTTTCATAATTATTTAACGTTGAAATTAAGCTTATAGGCGATAAATGTTTCTTATAGGAAAATACTAAATTTCAACTTGGAACGAAACCCTCGCAAAAAGGAGCATAAAAAATGCCAAATTTCAATTCCTAGTTGCAAAACCCTTAAACCCTTTTCCAATTTCTACTTGCAGGAGCAGGATGAAGTCCATCCTAAACTCAAAGTTCTCAGCTTTATCTCCTAAAACCTTTCCTTTTGCTCTGTTTTCACAGCCTTCTGAATTCCCGGTTCCTTTCTGCATCAACCCGTATCGAATTCCTAATCGTCTTTGCCTCCATATGAGACCAGCAACACCATTTTCTTCCGCTAACTTCATTTGCCCAACTCAACGACGAAGCTTCCAAACGGAGGAGCCATCTCGATCAACTTCCGGTGAGATTCACGTCATAGTGGGCCCCATGTTCGCCGGAAAAACCACCTCACTTCTTCGCCGGATTCAATCCGAGACCACCAGCGGCAGGTTGACTCCTCTCCTGTGTTTTTCTTTACTTTCATTTGTGAAATTCCCTTTAATCTAAAATTGACTTTTTTTATTGTTTTGTTTTGTTTTTCTTCGAGTGTGGAGTTTTTCTGCTTGAATCATTGATTGTTGAATGTAGTTTATCATTGTTGTATGCAAGTTAGAAATCACTATTGCTGCAAAAGCATTGATACTCCAAAGTCATTGTGTTTTTGTACTTTGGTTCTGAATGGGAAAGACTTTTGCTTTGGAATGCTATAGTTGCAATCATCACTGGTCAGATATTGTCAGCTTTCAGGTCAAGCCTTGCAAGAAGGACCCCAACTTGGATGAGGTCATGAAAGGTCTATGTGTATCTGGAAGATTAGCTGAGGCAATTGGGCTCTTATGCCGCACTGGAGTGCCGGTGCTCCCGACAACCTATTCTCTGATGCTGCAGGAATGTATCTTCTGGAAAATGTATAAGAGGGGCAAAAGAATTCATGCACACATGATTATTGTTGGATATGTTCCCAATGAATATTTGAAGAACAAACTGTTAATATTATATGCGAAATCAGGAAGTCTAGAAACTGCGCACCTTTTGTTCAATAACCTGGCGGAGAAGGGCAGAATTTCATGGAATGCAATCATAGCCGGTTATGTTCAAAAAGGCCTTGAAGAAGTTGGGTTGGACTTCTATTATGGGATGAGACGGGCTGGTTTAAGACCAGATCACTATACCTTTGCATCAGTTTTCAGAGCCTGTGCAACTTTGGCTGCATTAGAACCTGGGAAGCAAGCCCATGCTGTAATGATCAAGTGTCAAATTAAGGAGAACGTTGTAGTCAACAGTGCCCTAATAGACATGTACTTTAAATGCAGTTGTATTTGCGATGGGCGGCTTCTGTTTGATAAATGTTTGAGTAGAAATACCATTACTTGGACTACTCTAATATCTGGATATGGTCAGCATGGAAGAGTTGTGGAGGTGTTAGATTCTTTCCATAGAATGAAATCTGAAGGCTATAGGCCAAATTATGTTACTTTTCTTGCAGTTTTGGTTGCTTGTAGCCATGGGGGTTTGGTTGATGAAGGGCATAGGTATTTTCAATCAATGATAAAAGAGTATGAAATTACGCCACAAGCAAAACATTATGCAGCAATGGTTGACCTTTTAGGGCGTGCTGGGAAGTTAAAAGAGGCTTATGAGTTTATTCTGACGTCACCTTGTAAAGAGCATAGTGTAATATGGGGTGCATTGCTTGGGGCTTGTAAGATTCACGGTGACTTAGACCTTTTAGAAGTTGCATCTAAGAAGTATTTTGAATTCGATCGTGCAAATGCTGGAAAGTATGTTGTTTTGGCAAATGCTTATGCCTCTTCTGGGCTGTGGGATAATGTTGAGGAGGTTAGGGCTACAATGAGAGGTTTGGGGATGATGAAGGAGCCTGGTTATAGCAGGATTGAGGTACAAAAGGAGGTTTGTTTCTTCTTTAAAGGTGATAAAACTAACCAACAGACTGATGAGATTTATCAGGTAATTAGAGAGATTACCTCTATTCTAAAGGATGCGGGCTATATTCCTGATTTAAGTGAGAACTGTTAAATACATACCTTTTGTGGGTTATAAACATTTCTCGATGAATCAGACACGATGCTTTACGAGTTTAAACTTCAAACTATATTCTTGCTTGTAAGGAAAGCTGCTGAATTACTGGTTGTAGATTTGAAGTGGAACATTGACACATATGGGACCTTGAAATGTACTAACATGTACAAACAGGAATAATGTGCCTTTGATGCTATCGTCGGGTAAGCTGCTGGGTGATAGCCAAGTGGTTATTATTTTCCTCCTGGGAATCCGTGTACCTAATTAATCAAAATATTTGAAGCATACATGAGTGGGATAAAGCTTTTGCTGTTTTTGTATCTGAAGCATACAATGCTATGCATGAAAGTCAGTATGGCCTGAATCTGTTATGCTCAGTATTTTTCTTGGAAACATATCTAGCAGACATAAGTTTTTAGGTAGTTGGTTTGCTTGCTCAATTTTCGAACCTTGGTTCCTTTCCATGCTTTGAAGCAATCAACATACCTCTTTGTGCTTGACATTATAGTAGGTGTTGTTTTTGCTTTTCTGATTTTCTGAAAAGGAAAAATACATTAACATGTACAAATTGCTTTCTTTTTCTATGCCACATATTTCCTGTTCATTATTCATCAGAAATAAATTTCTTTCCTCTTTTATGACCTAAAGTCTGAACCTGCCACATCTTTTTAGAATTATTCACTTTCACATTTTTTTTAGATGTTTTATATTACAAAAGCAACGTTTTCAGTTTCAGGTTGGGACCTTTGATCATAGGCCTAATTTACGCCCTGTTTAACTTTGATTTTTCATCAAAATTATTAATGGTGTAGAATATTCTGTATACTTTATTTTTGTTGACCACATACTGCTATGTTTGCTTTTACTGCTTTTACTGCTCCTGCACCTCCCTAAAAATGAGAGGAAAAAAAATGTATGTCGTCTGATGGAGGCAGTTTTCATATTTTTTGAGGGGTAAGACCATGAGGTTGCGTCATCCCCTTTGGGTGTTAGAGTAACTTCTCATTGAGCATTGTATGTTGGCTTGGCCCTAACCATAAGGTGCTTCCGGTGGGTTTCAACTTTCAAACCCCTATACTATATGCAAAATCCGCCCCCATGGATCTTAGCATTATAATTGAGTCACACTCCATGGTTTGAAAAGAGTGGTTTTATCTTTTAGGAAAACAGTGAAACTTCATTGTGGATGGTAATACAATTACGATAGAATGATTTCAATTCTTTTTTTGCATTGTGGACGTATCCTATATCCTATATCTTTGCAAAGCTTATGTCGCTGTATCACTTGTTCGATGTATAGCAATCACTGGGATGTTTAGCAATAACCTGCTTTATGAATTATGAGCACTTTATTTGATGCAGAAATGTGGCAATAATTAAATCAAGCAAAGATACAAGATATGGATTAGATTCAATTGTTACACACGATGGTGCAAAATTACCGTGTTGGGCACTGGAAAACCTATCATCATTCAAGCAGAAGTTTGGACTTGATGCTTATGAGCAGGTATCATATTTCAAAGTTTTGAAGTATGCATTTAATTTATTCTGCAGGTAATTCAATGTATATGTGCATCGGAGCGTTGGAAATTCTTTTAGAAACACTATTATTTTATGTTTCTTCTATTTTAAATAGTGTTACTCCAAATTTAATTCATGATTAGTTTATGCAATGCATGGCTATTAATAACTCTGCTTTTAGGCTTGCCAATTTACTGCCTGTATTATTTTTGACTCTCACAACTAATAGATGATGACAGCTGGATGTGATTGGTATTGATGAAGCTCAATTCTTTGAAGATCTTTATGACTTCTGCCGTGAAGCTGCTGATCATGATGGAAAAACTGTTATAGTTGCAGGACTCGATGGTAACTATTTGAGGTATCATTACTAAAAATCAGAAAGTGATTATTAATTCTTTCCAAGCCAGGTGAATTGTGTATTTGATAGTGGTCATGGTTATAAGTTCCTTTAGGAGAAATATGACACCATAACAACCTGAATGCATTCATGATCTGAATACTTAATGGATTTCTATTGAATATAGTACCAGAACTTAAACTGATACAAAACTATGCATTTAATTGAAAGGGAAATCATCTTGATCACTTGAGACACGTAACCAACTAGTCGGTGGAGTTAAAGTGGCTGGGCTAAATTGTTGTTGCTGTACCTATATTTATAGATAGCTCTTGGAATTTAGGGATTGATGTGGACTAGGCTGACCCATGTGATTTCCTGGTGCAAGTCGATTCTTGATTTCCTTGTACTTGCCTATTTTGTTCTGGTTTCTTAGAAATCTATGGTGTCAGCCATATCCTCACAAACTCTAGACATGATTAGAGCCAATTCCATCTTTTCAGTCAAGCATAACCAAGCACAAGCTTGAGTTGTGCAGCGAAATCTATTTGTTTTGACCTCTTTCTTCAACAAGTGCTAAGTTACTTGGGGTTTTATAAGTATGTTATGGTTGAAATGTTCAAAATCAACTCCATGCTGATAACATCTACAATTCTAAATTTACTGGCAGGAGGAGCTTTGGTTCTGTCCTTGACATAATTCCCCTTGCTGACACTGTAACGAAGCTAACTGCTCGATGTGAAATCTGTGGGAAGCATGCTTTCTTTACCTTGAGGAAGACGCAGGAGACACAGGTCGAGTTGATTGGTGGAAATGATGTCTACATGCCAGTGTGTCGGCAGCACTATGTTGGTGGACAGGTAGCTGTGGAAGCAGCAAGACTTGTCCTGGAAACCCAAAAGGTTGAATGTGGCTCCCATACATAAATAGCTCCACGTTTCTTAGCTGCCATTTGTATGATTGTATCCTCCGTAGTATTTAACATTTGAACATTTCTGTGCTGTATCTATTCTACACACTATTAGGAACTATTGAGCAGGATTGTTCCTCAATTTAGCATGTAAATATAGTTTCTGTGTTTAAGACCAAAACTGTTATTCAACTTGTTTCATCTGTTGGATATGGATTTTATAAACAGTAAGAATTTTTTTCTTCATTTGTTGCCGGTGTCCTTTACCATTACCATTATTCAAGATAAAACAATTGGTACATGTTTCGTGTTAAATTTTGGGTCTGGTACAGCTCAGGACTATATAAATATGGATTTGTAATCTGAATATGCTAATTATGTATTATAGGCTATATGACAATAACAGGGTTAAAAATGACCTTTTGGGAGATTAATACGATGAAAATTAGTTCATGAGGCATCAACTGTGTAAGAAAGAGCATGTTAATTCACGAGTCAGCAATGATAGAATCTACGCTGCATTGTTAACAAAATTTAGTAAGGGAACAAGAACTTTAGTTCAAATGGTTATGTTATAAGACTTGGGAGTAGGAGGTCCAAATGGTTATGTACCAAGTCATAAGGCTTGGGAGTAGGAGGTCCAAGGTTCGAACTTTGGCAAAGGAGAATAGGAGAATAGTTTAGTTTAGGGTGTGTGAGTATTTACCTACAATTTAGTAAGAAGCACTTAAGCACGCGATGTTTTCATTCCTGATGTTTATATACATAAATATCATAGATAACAGTTTTATATCCACTTTTTATGATATTTGGATGTTGATGGTGCTCAGGTTAGCGTATATGTTATTATATTTTGGGGGTCCTATAAGCACACGAGGAAAGCTTGGTAGGAGAATAGTTTAATTTAGGGTGTGTGAATATTTACCTATAAAAAAAAATAACTTAGTGCTCTAACCAACTGAGCTCTGAAAGCCTGGTGTGGTTGATGGTGCAAATATCAATTATATAAACGGATACGTACTTACAGAAGCAAACGATTGCGCAAATAGAAATCATCTACAGATCACAGTTAAAGCCAAAAAGAAAAATGCTTCAGGCCTTGTTTGGTTCAGGGAGGAAAAGAATTTTAAGTGTTAATTTTGCCTTTTCTATCCTTCCCTCCAAATCTCCCAACTTTTGAAGAGATTATAAGACTCTTCACTTTCCTTCCCCTTCTCTAAAAATTGAACCAAACATACTTCAAAAATTAAAATCTCTCCCCTCCATTTCTCCAATCAAAGATTTTTGGAATCCAATGATTTGAATATACTAAACATGCCTTTAGTAGATCATATCTTTCAAAAGTTTTTGTATTTTCCCCACAGTTATTACTTCATCCGTTGCATAAGTTAGGTTATTTTAGCCTTTTACACACTCATTAAAAAAATGATAATTATGACATGTTTTTATTATCTATTGGACTAAAATACCCTTATTAATATATAATGAAAATACAACATTTGCATAAATTCACAGAGTATTAAATTAAAAGCCTAATAGTGCTAGTGAGAATAAAGATGATTAGTGAAATTAACACGTACATCTATAATCATTAAGTAATGGTATAATTAAAAATAATAATAATTAAGTTTTTAAAAAAGTAGACTAAAATAACGTAACTTAATAAACAGAGAGAGTAACGTTTATTTTTATCGTCAAAATGCTCTCTCCTTTTTTTTTTCTCCCCCTTTCTCCACATGAATTAATTGAGTATCAATTTTTTATCCAGTCCAAAAAGTTATATTTCCCTTTCAATGTGCTCACAAACTTCGTTAGCATGTTGAAAGAAAATAAAGAAGAGAAAATTTGGGGTTAGGTACTATTGTTTGGATGAAAAGACTGATGAAGGAAAAGTAAAAGAAAGAAAAATATTGTTAAAAAACATCTAAATCAAAGATTTGTCATTTTAAAGGTTGTTTGGTTTTTATTTTTATTTCTCGCTTTTATTTTTTGTTTTTTGAAAATTTTATAAAAAAAAAAATGAGAATGCTGCGAATTGAAAAAATCGGTTTCCAGCATTTTCAGTACTTTGTCCTATAAATTTTAGTAAACAAGAAATAAGAAATGAAATTACCCTTTACTTTTTCTTTTGTAATAATGTTGCACCCAGGACTCAACGAATGAAAATCTCTCTTTTTTTTGGGGGGTCTACATGAAGAAAAAACTGCCAATTTTGTGTTTACCCAGGTAATACTTTAGTTTGAACAATCTTTTTAATAGGCCCATCAGATTATTTCGGCCCATTTAGCCATTCTTATATTGTACGTTGAGATGGACATCATCTTAGTTAGGAATTGAGACCATCATATTTCGGACATCAATGTTACGAATAGTGTTTTCGGACGATGTCGTTCGTAAAATAATAGTGGTTTCTTTTTTATTTTCACTATTTTACGAACTACAACGACTAGAACCACTATTTTAAACGCTGATATCCAGAAATACCCTGGTATCATTCCCAATTCTCAATTAGGAGATTGTCAATCCCAATATCCTCTTACATCTTTCAGTTCAGTTTTCCAGATTTGAATAAAAAAGTCAGTTTTTCAGCATTTGAACCAAAAAACCAGATGATATTGCTTATATGTGGACCAGAAAAAAAGTTCAGTTATTTCCTCTCGTTTTTTGTTATTCGGCTAATTATTCAACGGAATAATATTCAGTTATACCATTATACTCCAGCATTGAATTGAATTGAACACAAGATTTGAGAACCTTTCTCCACTCTACTTATTTATTTATTTTTTAAAATTAAACAAAAAAAAATTCGTAATCATCCATTATCTAATATAAGTAAACTGAGAATTGCTATTACTGTCAACAAGAACATGCTATCTATCTGTGTCGAATTGCCACATCGCTCACTCTCCTCAAAAGCAAAGGCATTAACCTGCAATTCAATAATATGATTATTTTACCCAAGAGAAACTGATACAAACAAAGATCACTCAATGCACATATATAAATTATTATCACAGTGCAACTATTTGTATTTTGTAATGTACCTTTAGGTGAGCAATTCGCTTAATTTCATCTCAGGAAAATATAAATAAAAAAAAAATTCAACTCCGAAAGTTAACTAGTGCCTATGAAACTTTCACTGCCAAGTAATTGAATCCCTTCTTCTGGTGCTAAATTGTTGTCATTCTGAGCAGCATTCTCTTTGGAATGCAAGTTTCTTGATCTTGCAAGGCGCTTCACGCAATTCAAACGCAAGGATTTTGGCGAGTCATAGTTACCAACTGATTCATCTTCCTTTATCAGCAACTCTGCTGAAACTTGATCAATAGTATTAGCATGATCAACCGTTGAACGTGTCAGGTTTCGAGCAAGACTTCTGATATGATTCAGACGCAACCTTCTTGGTGAATTGAAAGCCAGAGTTTCCATCTGAACTGAAGATCCTATCAATAGAATAACATCATAAATGTTTTTTATGAACATATAAATTGTTTAGCTTAGAAAAAAAATATATATATATTGTGGTTACCTTGAAGACCTAAGATTCCCAAATTTAACGTGTCTTGTCCATGATGAGGGAAACCAATGAGTCTGAAGTCTAGAGAGGTAGAAGAAGAAGTGACACCACCTTGAAGGTCATCACTAGTACTGGCTTCACCTGCACTTGATTCTTGAGGGAGAGGAATGAATGGAGGAGCGCTGTGAGCATTATTTGCAGCTCTTTGTCTTCGTAGCTGGTAGTTTCTTCGGCGCCTCGCCAGGTGTCTTTCCCTTTGTTCTTGAGTCATGGATTGTCTCCTCTGCCTGTCGCGTATTCGCCTCCTCTCCCTCTCTTGTTCTCTCTGCATTCTCCTCAGCTCTGCTCTCTCTGGAAACTCTTCCATCCTTATACTCACTCAAATAAATTATCCTCCTCAAATTCTAATCTTTCTTATGAGTATATTGCACTCATATGAATGTATCTTCCTAACCAAAATAGAAACATAACATGAATTCTGCATCAAAGGAAAATTCTTATGATCCATGCAGGTTCATATCAATAGAATTATCAACATTTGAAGCCTTCTCTAGCAAAATAGAATTCATGGAAATCTGGTCTATCACAAAAAAGGGGCAGTTATCACATGCGAAATAACAAAATAATAATTCATAAAAATTGAGACTAATAATATAATTATAATTTGTGAAATTGGAAAGCATAAGAAAAATGGGATGGAAGACATTTTACCTGACACTGCAGATTTGAACAGTGGGGAGACAGAGGCAAGAAAGGAATTAAAAAATGAAATGGAGCACGAGATGTGAATGAAAAGAATTATGTTTTTTGTTTTTGTTTAGTTAATTAAATAATTTTACTTTTTTGGCTTGACAAGGTTCATGGACTTCCCTTCCTTCTGCATTCCATAATAACCGTTCTCTGGACTCCGGAGAGTTTGCCAAATCAGACATTGACACATAACGAAGTGGTCGCTTCTAAATCTGAATCTGAAAATACGTACAAGGTACAAACATGCCTCTTCTTATGTTGTAATTAATGTGACTACGGTTTGTTAATTTATATTTAGTAACAACCCAAAAAAAGAATTTCTGCAACCTTTACTTTTATACAATACACAAGTTTTTTAACATCAGTTTTCCTTCAATGTATTTATTTATTTACTTTCGAAAAGATTATTACCTTACACAATATAACGGAAAATGTTAAACCCGTGTTAAAGTTACATCATGTGTAACTTGTTTACAGCTTCAGCAGGTAATGGTATATCATGAACGACTTATGAGATGTTGTATACAAATTGTTCACAAGTTTTGCAGATAGGAACAAACGTGTGATCGCCTTTTCTTTTCCTTCCAAAGAAAACAAAAAAAACTTACAAGGTTTCAGACTTTTCAGTCACAAGTATTTTAATGACAACTTGCTTATGAAGGACACACGGAAACCATTCACGATACCAACACAAATATTTTGACATGAAATTTTACCTGATAAATGAGTCTCATAAAAAATACCAAAAAACATATTAATAATGTAAGTATTTTGTCCTTCCTACTTCCTAGATTTCACATTTTTTTCAATTACTATCTTTAAATATCTCACACTAAAAATACAAAGAGACAAGTTAAAACCTAAGATTCACATTTTTCCTAATTATATTTTTTATTTTATTTAATACATGATAATTTAAGAAAACTTTGAAAAAGGAATTATGAAAAGTTATACACAAGTGTTAACTCAAAGTATCAAGCGGATAAAAATTATTGCATTTGTTAATTGGACACCAGTTAAAAAGTGTCTAATATTTGTCGTATGTCGAACAGGTATCCAACACTGTCGAATATTTGCCGTATGAGTGTCAATGTCGGACATGTATCCAACACTGCAGTTGAGAGAGACGTGGAATGAAGCACAATTTTCATTCAACATTTGGACCTCTTCAACATGTCCATTTATATTATATAAACACTGCTTTCTGACTTCAATATGAAAAGGATAATAGTAGACCAAAAACCACGAGTTCCATATACTTAACACTAAAATGATCAAGTTCCTCACATATTAAAAAACGATTGCTATTATTATTACAAAAAAGAAAAAGAAAAAAAAAAAGATTGCTATAGAGAAGATACGTAAATAACTATTGAGATTTTTTTTCCTTTCATTCTAGCGTTGACATGTACAACAAGTTTAGAAATTCAGCTGCAAAACCCACTAAAGGAAAATGATACACATTGGATCAAAGCTGAATCTCAAATCCTATTGAAGAGAAACTCTGGATACAACTGAATTAAGGCTAAAATTCAAGAAAAGGGAAGAAGAACAATGAGGAAAATCTACATATACCTATGACAATGAGTCAGTAACATCTCCAAGCAGAAGAGGTACACATAGCTCTATTCTTCCAGTATAAATAAAGAGCACCATCAGTTTGTTCTTGAAGCCTATAATTTTCACTAAACTCATTCAACATATTTCTGACCGCCGCCATCACCGAAGGACTCAAGGGGCAAAGTGCAAAACCAGCCATTGAAAATCTTGACTTCCACTTTCCAAACGGTTCATGCCTTTCCACTCTCTCAGCACCCTCACAAGCTATCAGGTTCACAATATCGCGAGCCACGCAATGTTGTTCTGCGCTAATCCTCTGCTTATCATCTCTGGGAAGGACCACATCTATTGACTCAAACATAGCAGAGTAGTAACTGAATGTCTCAACAAACCTTTGGAAAAACGGAGAAGTGTTTGTGATGGATTCTTGCTCAACAAGGGTGACCACCTTGGGAGAGAGGCTTTTCACCAATCTTATCAACCTGTCTCTATGATTCTCGGTGCTCACACTCTCATCCGGCATGTGGTGCAAAATGAAGGGGAAATTCACGGCCAGAGCTTCCCCTGGTTGAATCACAAGGTTCTCGAGTTCAATCTCACTGCCTGACATAGCAGCGTTGTGGAACTCAAATGGCACTCCACATGACTTGGCATAATCCGAGAGCCGTTTTCCTACAATGTGAAGTCCTCCGCCTCTAGCATGATAAGATTGAGAATCATCAACACCAGTCACGCGAATAAACGGAGGTCCACCCGGACGGCATGCAAGAGCATTGATTAGTAACAACCACTGTGTTCCTTGTGCAATTTGGAAGTCAATTATATGGATTCTTGACTCATTTTGCATTGCTTCCGCAATCACAACATTGGCAGATATGTAAGCAAATTTCCAATATGGGCAAATTTGATACAGAACATGCATGTAACTCATTAAGTCTTTGCTTGTTGGTTCTTCACACTTCAAGGCCTTGTAGATTAAACTCCCTGATGATTCCATCCTTGCTCTTAGACCCTCCAACATGTAAGCACCTAACCTCTGAATTGGATCCCCAGCAACTGATACCATCTTTCCCAGCACATTATTCATCAAGCCTAATGCCGTCTCAATATCATCATCAGAAACAGCTTGAGCACATCTAATGAGGACTTCTTTCAAGTCCAACTTAGGAATCATTTCTGCAATCTGATCCCAATTATATTTAGCTGTTGGAGATGCACCCTTGAAGCAGCAGTGACAACTGTCAACAATATCCGACTCGGGCCCCAACAATGAAATCTCCAATTCTCTAAGCTTGTGCTTCAACTCATAACTATCATCACCACTAGAGTACACACTAACCGGTGATCCATAGTTGTTTTCCGATGACTGATGCTGATCTGAATGACATGAGTGAGAAGCCTGCGGAGAAAAAGGACTTCTATTGGATGATACACTGGCATAGGAAGGAGAATCACAACCTATAAGGCCAGTGGTAGCTGGAGATGATTCAAGGGTAAAGTACTGCTCCTTGCAGGTTTCAAAAGAAACATTGGTTCCCTGACTGCTACTATCATGGCATGAATTGCTTTGTAATATTTGGTAATGAGTGTAGGGATCAATGTCTTGGATTTGCTGGTGGTATAAGTGGATACCAGCTGAAGTAGGGTGTTTCTGAGACGTTTGCATCTAAAATGAAATTGTTTTTACTCAGTGGAGAGAAAGAAAGTGTTGAGAATAATGAGAGGTCAAACTTTGAAATTGGAAAAAATAAAAAAGTTTCCCAACTGCTTGAGGTCACCCGTTTATTAAATGCATAAAGCTCAATAATACCGTTTTGGTGTATGGTCGGTCTCCATTTTGATAAGCTGCTGCTTGGTGCTTTAAATATCAGGAAAAGTTGCTGTCAATAATAACCATTCACAAATGTATGAAGGAGCCACAACCTGCATAGGAAGATAAACAGTAATGAAGTTTCGTTGTAGATTAAACAACTCAAGAAATCTATTTAATCAACTTTTTAAAGGAAGATCTGATATAAATGTCTTTCCATGTAAAGAATAAAAACTAAAATATGCAAGGATCCACCAGCACCAACCAGTAAGGATGATTTAGTACACTATAAAATCAAAGGATGCAAGGACTTCAATCACTTCAACATATCACAACAGAGGCAGAGCAATTCTAAATGCGCTGAGGAAAAAAGTGTGAAGATTTGTTTGGTTCTGTTTTAGAAGTTCTCTAGTCTCTACTACGCAAATGAAGAATCCCATTAATTTGCTCTGAGAATTTTGAGTTTTAAACTCAATGCTAGTCAGTAGTCACATTCAAGAAAGGAGGCAAAAGAAAGTTTAACAGAAGGAGGTGGTGTTGTCAGAATTTGAATGAGTAAACAGTAATGACTAATGACCACTTGAAAAAAAAAAAAAAAAAAACATTAACTTTAAAAAATACCCACTAAACCTCTATCTACCAAAAAATACCCACTAGAACAACTAACAACAGTTTACGTATAGAGATCAGAAAAGAGTTAGTAATAGTAACTAGCAACATATATAAAGCAAGCAGCAAAACAACTCTTTATTCCTTATCCCAAAATATAAGTGTATGGTTGAGAAAATTTGATTTCAAAGAAATACTCATTTATTTTTTAAATTTGACATAAATAAGTAATTATTTCTTAAAAATAAGCTCAATAATTCATTGGACTAGCACCTGACTCACTATAAAGCAGTGAGCCAATCCATTGACTCATCAAGAAATAATCAGAAAAATAAAAAAGGAAATGCGAGACAAGGTTGATTATTGATAAAGATGGAAAAAGGAGGAACATATATACTCTAGAACTTGTAAGGATCAAAATACAAATGAAACAAATTTTAGGTAAATATCCAAATAGAGAAAAGTAGTATTTTACCATCTTTGGTTTTTTTATTGCTAATACCAAACCATCAATGAAATAGGAAAGGGAAAAACAAAAACAGCTTAACGGCGAAACACGCATATAATGCTCTCAAAACCAGACACGCGTTTGAACAATCCAACTGCAACCACAAACTCCATGACAACGAAAAAAATTGGAGTTTCGAAAGGCAAACTAAAGCACAAAGCGAGGTTAAATCAAATCAAGTATGAACCTCAAATCAAAAGCTGAAAACCACTAGAAAAGTAAGAAAAACGACGTAACCAGTCGCATGAAGCAGAAAAAACCTTAGATAAAGCAAAAGTGCAAAACAGAACAGAACATAACATACCTCCTTGTATTGAAAGTCAGAGGCAGATTCTGAGGTACAGAGATGTTGTGTATGGCAGAGATGAGAGATTCCTTGGGAAATACTACTAGAAAGACGGTGGTTTTGCAAATACAGAGAGAGAGAGAGAGAGAGAAATCGGCAGCGGAGTCCCAAATCGATGGATTGGTAACCAGCGAGCGTTATTGTGAATTTAATATTTGCATCAGATAACACCTCTGATATTTATAATTTATAAATAAATAAACAAATACATTATTCTCAGAATTGCCATATTAAATAATGTGTAATTACCATTATGACCCTATGTGGGACCTGGTTGTCACAGTGCCACTCGGTTTCGCGGTTATCAACAGCAGCCTCAGCCAACCATCAGAAAGATTTATTAGCAGCGAGCGATAGCGTATACATCACATACATTCTGACCGCAACAATATTTGACATATATAATTTGGTTTTTTAAACCTGTTTATAACAATTTAAATTCTTGTTAACATGTATACAAGATTTTATTAGTATAGCTAAAAAATATTTTGGTAATTATTTTCATAATTTTTATCTCTCAAATAAATAGTATTTGACGATCAAATGTGACATAGCCTTTGCTCACAAAAATTCGGACCTGAAAAAACAGAAAGAAAAAAGAAAAAAACGGGAAAATATAATTAGAATGTTCTTCGATGGTCGCCGAGTAAAAGTACTCGGGTATCAGTTAGAATGCCAACTCAGCTCACTCGGGATTGGTTCGCCATGAGCTAGTAAAAAAAAACCTAGTTCAACTCTACTCACCTTTAAGGTAAGTCATAAATAACATAACCCCATTCAATCACTAGAGTTGATGGATTAAATAGGTTGACCCACTTAAATTAAAAAAAAACAACAAAATTATATTAATTAAAAAATTAAAAATAAAATGTTATTTATTATTGGTATAAAACATAATTCTCTTAATTAAACACATCTTATAAACTTGTATTATATACTATATAATCTAAAAGTTATATTTTTATCACTAAAAGTCCTTATATTCCTTTTTCTTAAGTGGTGAATTAAACGGGCTAACTCGGTCCAATCCAGTTCAACCTGTATTTAATAATAAGTTAAGTGAGTCGAGTTAAATTTATCCGCTTTTTTAATAAGTCTTTTTTTTCAATCCATTTCGCCATGAAGTTGGCTTACAAGTTCTAGTTTATTTTGATAGCTCTAGTATAAACAAATCAAAAAAGGAGTATACCATACTCTCTCTCACTTATGGTGCAAAACCAAAAAAACTAAATAAATACATAAAAATAGTTATATAATCTTTTTAAAGTATTTTTAAGAAGTTAAATATAATAAAAAATTATTTAAAAAAAATAGAGATAGAATAATATATATTTATGATTAAAATAAGAGTCCTGATTTTTGTACTCACAGTTTTTTTTACTCATTGGTTATGTACGTTAAAAAAAGTGGTTACATTAGTTTTTTTTACCGTGTTTTTTCGGATCTGGTGGTTACACGTGTAGAAATATGTGGTTACAACATAAAAATAAAAATTCAACAAAACTTCTACATGTGTAACCAGATATTTTAACGTATTTAACCATGTGTATAAAATGAGTACGAAAAACGTCAATACGAAAATATTTTTTCTTAAAATAAATATGCCCATATAGTAATGCGTGCATTTCCTGACTTTTTTCTTTTCTTTTGAACGATTTCAAAATGAATTTCTTATTTGATGTGTAGGAAGTAAAAATTATTTCAATTTATGAAAGTAATTTCTATCATGAGTTTTTCAATAGAATATGTACGTATACGTTTTTCTCAAGTGAAATAAAATTTAAGTGTATATGTAAAAACAACGCTAAGAAATTAATTTGTTTCCTTAAAAGAAAATTCTTTAACTAAAAAGCATACATATGTCTAAAAACATAGATAAATTTATTTAAAGCACGTAAAAGAATTTTGTTTGTTGAGGCAAAATTTTGGAGATCTTTGATTTAATAGTAGTTTCAAAATGATTAATCATCGGCCATTAACTATAAAATACCTTTGATGCACAAAGCGAAAATAAACTTTTTTTTAAAAAAATATAACATAAAAAACTAGTCTTTTTTTTATAAGCAATTTAAATTTATTAAAAGAATACAAACGTACTCAAAGCATTACACCAAAAACTCTAGTCTGAGAAACACCCAAGAGAGCACATACACCAATCGAAAAATAAAATTGAAATTAAAAATTTAAAATGTTTTAACTAAGTTTAAGATTGAACCTTGATTTGATGGAGGACTTTGACCCCATTCCAGACACCTTTATTGAAAGCTAGTCTTACTATTATTTTTTTTTATAATTGTTTTGATAAGTCAACAATTTGCGGTAAAAATTCTAACGTGGGGTGACACAGGTGGTAATGATTCAGGTTATGTGTGATTGTGTGATTGAACAGTAATAGTAGTATATTTTAGTCTGAAAGATTTTTTGTAATTTTGTAATTAAGAAAATCTGCTAAGAAGTATAAATATTTTCCATGATTATCTAGCATTCTTCCTAAAAAGGGCACTCAGTCTCGTGATCAACGAAATAAGGAAGGATAAATGTTACTCCTAGTAATTACGAAAAATTTCCCGATTGACTTTGTTAATTTGATGATGTACGTTACAGTACATATGATAAACAATAATTATAAATTTATAGGAGTAATATAACTTCACAAATTTAATCACCTTCTCTTAGATCACTTATTTGTCACTTTCTTCTTTCTTTTTCTCTCTTTTATTTATTACACCTACTTATTATATAATAGAATATTTAATATTATGAAATTATTTTTTATTTATTTTAAAAGTAAAATTTTTATTAATGGATTGTTTAACCATAATCATTGTCCTAAGAGTAAGGGATTAAGAAACAATAAATACACTTTCTTAAATTATTGGAGTTACTATAAAAAACATTCACTAAATGGTATTCGAAACATTAAATTCTACCATTTTTAATAAAATATTACTATTTTTATAATCTTAACTAATGTCTTTAAGACACTGTTTAACATTTTTCATAGAAGTATATATGAAAACTAACAATAATTAGCTGGTTATGTTTGACAAATAATTTTAAATTTGAATAAATAGAAAATAGTAGTTTGAAATTAAAAACATTAGTAAATATGTTTATTTTTTAGTGATAGTTGACAAATTAGTTGAAAGCAACAGAAAAAAATATGGTAAAATGATATTTTTGGTTCCTTAATTCTTTGCACAGATTCACTTTGGTCCCTTAACTTTTTTTTGACTCATTTTGGTCCCTTAACTTCTATGTTTGGTTCGTTTTGGTCCCTGACGTTAAGTCCGTCAAGGATATTGACATATCTGTCTTACATGGCTCTTACGTGGCACTAACTCCGTGATAACTTGATGGATGAGGCATTGGTTAGTCTGAACGACGTCGTTTGGGGATGAATGAGAGATACACAAGCTTGAAGTTGAATAACGTGTGAGAGAATCGAAAACGTTACCACCTAAGAAACTGTGTGCATTTGGCTAGGTTTGTGCTTCAATTTAACTCTGAAACAAGAAATTTGGACGGGTATTGAGTAATCGAAAGAGTGCAACTCAGAATCTCGCGACATGGACCAAAACGAACCAAACATAAAAGTTAAGGGACCAAAATGAGTCAAAAAAAAATTAAGGGACCAAAATAAATCTGTTCAAAAAGTTAAGAGATAAAAATGTCATTTGCCAAAAAATATTTGACTCTGTGACATACGTCCAAACATTAGAACGTAAAGAAAAATACAAAATCTTAATTATAGGTCATGACCTGCCTTCAAGAAGATAAGGTCGTGCATGTCATAGAAACGGAGGGAGTAGAGTGCCACACATATGTGCCCACCCCAAATTTTTCAATAAAAATTAATAATTTTTTAATTAAAAAAAATGATAGGAAGAAGAGATTCTTTCAACACTATTAGAGAGGACGCCAATCACTACAACAAATATCTAAAAAATTAATACTATATATATATTATTAATAAATATTGATAGATAATAATATATTAAAGTAATTGTGTGGAACCCCGGTAAAACTCACCGAATTTATATCATGTTTCTAGCTTAATAGAGTAATGTTTTTTAACAGAGCAGTATTAATTTATGTATTATATATTATTGTTTACTTATGTTTATTTTATCATTTTTTTATCTCTTTTTTTATCTATAACATTATCTTTATTAAATTTGTTTCTCTTTCTTTTCATCTTTTTTTCTCGTTCTCTACATATACCACAAAAATAGAGTAAACTTATAATTATTCAGCTTATTAGTAACATGAGCTGGCATGGCATGTGTTGTAATACTCCTATGTGAGTGTCACGGAAGGGAATGAGCGAGGTCAAGTGAAGTCGAAAGTTAAATAGGTCTAAATTACTTTATAAAATTGAAGTCTAAACTTAGGCTTGTGGTCTAACATAGGTCAATTTTTCAGGTTTGATAGTCTAGTCTAATAGTTTATTTAGTAGTCTATTTAACATTAATACTTTCAAACAATACTAACAATTCAAATTTAATGGGCCAATAGACAAATAAGCTAATAGGGAACAGACTAACGAGCCGAAATACCTACTATTAATAAAATAATAATATGATATTTTTTTAAAAAAATAAATTATAATATACATTATACATTATATTTTTCCGGACTATTATATTTATATTATAATGTTATTAGTATGTTGCAAATAAAATAATATAAATTATTAAATAATTTAATTATTTAATTAGACCGACCTGAGAGGCTTAAAAGGCTTTTTTTAAAAGCTTAAATCTGACATTTTTATTTAAATAGGCATTTAAAAAGTCTAAATTTGGCTTTTTTAATAAACGAAACGAGCCGAATTAAACTTTAAATAGGCTAGGTCATAGACCCCGACAGATGGCCTAGCCGTTCCCATGAGTGTCATGGGTAGGGGTGGAAACAGGCTAGGCTTTGACTAAACAGGCCAGGCCTATTTTATAATTAATGGAGCTAAGTCTGGCCTATTGGTCTATCATAGGCTCATTTTTCAGGCTAAGTCTAGCCTATTTTAAAGCCTGAAAGCCTATTTATAGGCTTACCTTGTCCTAAGACCTCTGAAAAGGCCAATAATTTTATCTTAAATATGCCAACAAACTACTAAATAGGTTAATAGGCCTTTTTAACAAGCTTCTAAACCTAATTTATAAATATGTTATAAAATTTATTGTATTTACATTTATAAAATTTATTATATATATATATATATATATGATTTTTTGAAAAAATATAATATTTATTTATATTTATAAAATTTATAATATATATATATTAAATTTAATAGGCTGGCCTATTAGGCTTAATAGGCTTTTTTAAAGGCCTGTACCTAGCCTTTTCACTTAAATAGACATTTTAAAAAGCCTAAACCTAGCATTTTTATTAAACAAGTTAGGCCAGTCTAGGCTTTAAATAGGTCAGACCCTAGGCCCCTGATAGGCCGGCTGGCCTTTTTCCACCCCTAGTCATGGGCATGTTTTATGATATATATTGCACTCAAATGTCCGTTTTTATTAATTTTTAAAACTATATAACTATATTTTTTCTGTATTTGCTTCTTTATTTTTTTTATATTTATTACCAATACATTTAGGTTTAAGTTTAGGAATAATTGCAAGAAATTGGAAATTTTAAACTAACAAGCTAAGTAATGTCCTTTACGCTTTTGGGTAAAATTTAAACTTTTTCTTTTTCAAGTTGTTTGAAATTTTGAAGTGTGATTAGAGATGTAATTTGTAATATTTATTTTGTAAAGTATGTTTTGAGTTGTTTGTGTTATTTTTTCATAATTTTTTCCTAATTCTATTAATTTCTTCTAATTTTCTACTACGATATTTTTTTTTTTTAAAAAAGTTATCGTCTACTGAAGAGTCCTTTAATATTAGAGTGAGATAATTTGTGAAAATAAAATGTCTAATTTTCTTTAGTGAATTATTTTGCAGGGAGATTTAATTTAATTTTTAAGTGATTATTGGCTTGACAGTTATAACTTAATAATATTATAAAATTTCTTGTATTGATTTTGTATAAAGATATAAAAATATAATATTAAATGAAATAAAAAATAACATGATAATTTACTTATTTATTCCATCTTGGTATTTTTTTTAATTCATATAACTCTTTGACTTTGACACCTCCAATCTATAATCCGGGCTCCATCCCATGTTGTGAATATGATTTTTTTTTATTGGGAGCAATTATAGGATTGAATACGTAGCATTAATATAAAAACGTAAATTTGAAATTTAACAAATAAATAAATACTCATAAAAATTTTAAATTATTATGAATATAATAAATGTATGTATTTACTTACGATATTTTACTCATATTTATAAAATCAAATATAAATTAGAAGTATATATATCCAATCATATTTAAAAGGTATTTTTATTTTAAACCAATCTGAATTCCCTATCAAGCTACTTTGAAACCCTAAGGCGTGGTGAAAGAGACTAAATTGTATGATATGTTATTTTCTAATATTTTATAAAGAAAATATTGAATATAAATAATATATTTTTTAATATTTTTAATTAATAAACAAAAATAATGCGATTATAATTGATATTGAATCTCATGAGTTGGTAGAATGTTGGTTTCCAGGGTTTGAGAAAACTTCCTATGTGCTCCCACCGCAATTGTCGTTGACATTATGTAGGCGACACGTGTCATTCCCATGGCATTATTGAAATTTTATTCAAGTTCACGCACTAATCAGTAATAACACAAAAACCAATGGAAAATGCTGACCAAACTGACATTCCACTAAGCTGCTCTAGACAAGCAAAAATACGTTCATCATGTCCTAAATTAAAGATGAGAAGTTAATTCATTAAATTTGTTTTAAAAAATAAATTATTTTAAATTATATTTTTAAATAAATATGTTAATAAATATTTTTATTTAATTAATAATTTTTTTTATTTTATTATATTTTTCTCTTTATTATTATATTATTAATTAAATTTTTAAAAATTGTATAAGAGGTAGAAGTGAAAATTATTTATTATAAATTAATTTGTGACTTATATTTAGAATCAAATAATATTTTTAGAATGCAACTTATATTTAGAGTTGGAGTAGTACACCCAGATTTTTAAGGATTCGTTTATATAGAATTTTATAGCATTTAAAATACATTTTGACATAAATTTTAAAGTACTTTTGTGAAAAATTAAAATTTTAATTTTTAGAGAAATATATTTTAATTTCTCCCAAATCCCTATCCAAATGGATTACAAGTTTTGTAGAATAGTATTAAAAGAGAGACATTAGTACAAATAAAAAAAAATTAAGATAATGAGATAAAAAAAACCATTAACTAATGTTGTTAGGTCAATAGTTGAATAGTATTTATATTTATGGATAAAAAATTTGTATTGAAGAATATAATATTTAATGTCTGGTCACGAATACAATTTAATTTTTTTTTGGTTCATAGGAAATAGTATAACCGGGATTCGAATCCCATATTCACATACGCATGTTCCCATACACTCATCAACTGAGTTACATGACTGGAACAAATACAATTTAATTTCATTTCTAATAAAAAGAATTTATCCGAAAATCACTTAACTATTATACTTAAGAAAATAAATAACAAAAAAAAAAAAGCTGTAAAATAAGTGTAATAAATAATAGCGCGTATCATAGTATCAATCATTACGTACTTGTTTTTAAATTACTTTAACCAATCACAAGGGCTTCACTCAACCTTAATTACTTTAACCAATCAAATTAAATTACCTTACTTCAATCAATATTCGAAAAAATCTAAGGGCCACTGTAACCAAAATATTTTAGCAATTGTTTTTTTTTTCTCTTTTTTCACAATACTTGTTTGATTAAGAAATATAAAATAAACGGGAAGAACAAAAAAAAGTTGTGAGGAGAAAATATGTTTTATACTTTTGTACTTCTACACTTTTATGTAACAACTAAGGATAACTAATATCGTACATTCAATTTTTTTTCTTCACGTCATTTTCACCACATTTTTTTTTTAAAAATTTCACTCTTTTCTTTTATATTACGTACATTTCTTATTTGCTCGCATTCTTTTATTTTTCTTTTCTTCCTCTTTATCTTCTTTTACAGCTTGTAAACCTAAAATATGATGTAGTCAAATCATTCTCTTTATATAATTTAAGAATAAATTATTGGTATATATTCTACACATAAGTGTTTTTTTCTATTTATTCAAACGAAATGATTAGTGAAAGCTAACATTACTTTTTTTCATTCTTCTTTATTTTTAGTCAATAAAAAGTAAACTAGGAGAGTGACATTTTTTTTCTCTAAATATATAATTAATTTAGAATATGTTTTTTTCTTTGTGTGAATTAATTAAATTCATAATTTATAAAAATTATAATTTTTTAATAAAGTAACAATAAATAAATTAGAGTGACAAAATGAGTATTCTTTTAAATTAACTTTGCCTTTGTCTTTTATTTAAAAAGAAATGTTAGAATAATATAATGATGTCATGCAAAGCTGACCTCATATTCTGGATCTAGATGAGTTGAGGAAACCCCTTGGTTGTTTCCTTGGATACTTCACTCCTTTATTTATGTTACTCGGTTTTATTAATTATCACGTGATTTACAAGTTGCAATTTAGCATGGAGTATTATGTTTATTTATTTACTATATTAATGATATTTTTAATTAGTGGCTAAAACAGTAGTAATAGGCAAAGTAAGTTGCCTATATTAATCTGCGACCAATAAGGGTGGACCCGCTACGTGTTGCCCATTGACATAGTAGAAATTTAAAGATATATATTCTTCTTCTTCAAGTTTATTTTATACTAAACAAATACATACTAATGTGCTCGTATTTTAAATTAAAAATTTTAAATTTTTACTGTCAAATTCAAATTTTAAACTTCGAAAAGTCTTGATACATGATCAAATGAGGATTAAGTTATTAATATTAAATATTATTATATTAAAGTATATTAATATATTACGCATCTTAATTACTTGATATATATATTTCATTTTTACACAAATAAAATGATGCGAAAAAATTATGCGCTTCGTTTTCTATTTAATTAGCAAATTATAGCCCTCGGTCAAATTGTAGAGATATTAATCAATATAGGTGTGGCACAACAAATAACTAAAATGGATTTGGATTCTTTCCGATTTTCGTCCAGTCCAATTTAGTCTATTTATTATTATTTTTTATTTCATTATACATGTAAAAAGAAATTAATAGTAAAAAATATACTTTTTTAACTACTGCACAACTACTGCAGCCGAAGAGGATTGAGTTTCAACTAAAATATATTAACCCACTATAGTGGCTAGGGAGATTTCTTTTATTGGACTTTTGAGTTTCCTAAGGTTAATTTTCATATTAACCATCATTTCCCCGCCACACACCACCCGTGCGCACGAAGTTTTCTAAAAGGGTAGGGATATTTCTGTATATCAAGTGTACGTGTAACCTTGAAAAAAATAAAAATAAAAGGAAGTGATTAATGTGATAAGTAATGCTATAGAAAAGGAAGGAAAAAATAAAGAAAAAGAGATATCGAGAATATATAAATGAAATTAGATGTAAAAGTATAATTATTATAATTATTTAGTCTAAAATTCCACTCGATCGTTCTAGAAACGTATCAGATTGAGAATATTAGTAGTGATAAAGTGATGCTGCTTAAATATTAAAATATATGTACGAGCAAAACATGATAAGTTCCTTTTATTAGAGCATTCCCTCATATGCAACTTTTCATTTGCACGTGTCTAATAACTAAATGTATTAAAATTCCACTCTTCTCTAATCATTATTCTTTTGAATCTTGTCAATTAAAATTAGAGTATGAAAATAAATTATGAACTAAAGACTATTATTAATCAATAATTCTTTTAAGAAATAAAATAAAAAATTAAAATGAAATGGCAATACACTATCACTCTCAGCTTTGTGATATGTATACGTTATACACCGATGACACTATTGCCATCACACTCATCTCAAAGTGTACCACACGTCCACGTTTTTTTTTCAAATTCGCCCTTGTTCCAAAAATTAATTTCTGGGCGAAACGGGAAAATAATTTCCGGGTGCAATCGGAAAATAATTTCTTGTTCCAACCGGAAATTATTATCCGGATGATTCCGGATTTGATTATCCGTAGGAGAGTTAAACTTTTAGAAAAACGCTGATTATACCAATTTTGTTTAACCGGACTTGAGAATCAGGTTGGAACAAATTTTATTATCCAGTTAGAACCATATTTTATTATCCGGTTGGAACCAAACATTATTATCTGGTTGGATACCAAATCCTGCATTTCCATACCAACTGAAAATTTTTATCCGGATTTTCCCGGAAATTATTATCCGGTTGCGCTCGGAAATTATTTTCCGAATCGAGAGCAAATTTGAAAAAAAAAGGAATGTGTGGTGTAAATTGAGAAGGGTATGGTGACAATAGTGCCACCCGTTATACACTTGTATTTTTCTTAACCGTGGTTTAGCGATTTCCGGTTATGTTGTGCATATTCCTTACAGGACATATTCCTTACTCTGATTAAATATAAGTTATTCAAGGAATTTATTAAAAATAAAATAATGTCAAAATTTATAGAAATTTCAAATGACTTGACACAAATAAAAATAGTTGTCCGTTAAAATTAAATTTATAACTTTGCATCCATCATCCATGTATGGTATCTTCATGCAAATATAGGTATAGCTAACATAATCTCTTCCAGGATCATGTTAAGAAAAAACTTCTTTCAACAAGTGACTTTAAGATGGTGTCAAAAGAAAAACAAGTGACTTTAAGAATATTAATTAACAAATACTTGATGTGCAAACTCTACAATATTTCAAAATTATTTTAACTAGCTAGCTCAAATATATTACATATGATAAATAATTGAAAGTAAACGTGTAATAAATAATTTAAATATCAAATAAAAAAATTATTGAATGTTAGCCTTTAAAAATCACTTTCTGTTTCTATTTATCTGTTCGAAGAGAGAAAATTTCTGTTTCTATTTATCTGTTCATTTATATTTTTAATGCAACATTAATTATAAATTTACCAATTTTATCCTTATTTTTAATTGGATGTTAATCAATGTTCACTATCTCACCGACCAAACCATAAGAGATAAGAACATTATAGAGAGTTTAAAATTTATTTTAAGAAAAAATATAATAATTAATATATTTCTTAATAATGTATAGTTTTCTCCTTCCGAATAGTTAAATAGAAATTGAAAGAGTATAAATTTATAGTTAATAAACGTCTCTGACAAACAATAAACTATAACTTTTACCCCTAGATAAGTTACCTTTGCCAAACACGTACTCATCTTCGTTTAAGAAAGAATAATATTTTGTATATAAAAAAATTAAAAAGTCAAATGAAAAACTTAATTTGATTAACGTTAACTGGATTGTAAATAGAGTGTACTCCCTAATGGGAGTACACCAATCATTGTTGAACAATTTGATTACGTCACCAATATATAGCAAGCTTTCAAACCGATAGTATTAAAGGACCATAGACGACCCAAAAAAAACTTAATTATCTGAAAATTGGTAAACTTTTTGACAGAATATAGGTAAATTTTTGTCAAGTTTTTTTTGTTTTTTGAAAAGTAAATTTTGGCCAAGTTAGTTAAAAAAAACCAATGAACCAAATAATACAGAGATAATATTGTAAGGCTCTGCTGGGCCAAGGTTTTTCCCCCTTGTATTTGGTTTCTGGAATTGAATTGAATGTTGCATGATTACAGCAAGGACACCCCAAATTTTCAGAATTTAGTTTTAAATCCTTCCACTATACAGTAAATGGAGTTTAGGGTAACGGGTAACCATTGTGTTACAACTAAGGAGTGTACAGTTCAAAAGAGGAGAGGAATATGAGATGTTATGATGGAGGGAAGAGGAAGGAAATTATGTTTTTGTTTTCGTTTGCAAAGAAAGGGGAGAGATTTTAGGTGATTTACTTCGGGTTTAACTTTCTTTGTCTTCCCTTCCAGTTTTTGAACCAAAACCATCTCATTCCCCCTTACAGTTTTTGAACCAAACATGAGGGACTAATAAGTAATAATAGTCCCTTCTATTTCCCCGAACCAAAAGCTATGCACAACACTGCAATAAACAACATGCTTTTTGATTCGTAACCAAAAACTTGAAACACAAATCATAAATGAGGCAATATATTTATTAAACATGTAGAAACAAACAATGCAGAACTGTATGCATGGAGAAACAGAAAGCAAATAGCACAATAGACACCTTCAGAATAACTGTTTTTTAATCGGTCGATGATCCTCAAAATCTGAGAACGTACACCCTGCTCTAAAAACAAAACTTTTACAATGTGCGGTATATTCTTTTATGAGCAGAAACAAAGATGCATGGTGTGTTAATGATTAATACTTGGACACAAAAACATTGTTGAATTTCAAGTTTACTGCATTGACAAGTTCATGATTATTGGTAAGGGATCAAACTCCTCTAAAGTGAGTGGGTACATAAAGTCAGCAAGTAAGAATTTATCCACTCTTTATTTGTATTTAAGAGCCTTAAATTAAAAGTGGAATGGTGGATACATCCTTACTTTCTCACCTTACGCATCCACTCACTTTAGAGGAGCTAAATCCATCTTTAAGTAAATGAACAATTGCCATACTCCACCAATGCAGAACAATGTGGTGAAGCACATGCTTTGTTCCATTGCTGATTAAATTAAAGCCCAAAACATAGAGAATTCCTAGAGTTGCATTTGAATAGAAAGAAAAATTCAATTCTGCGCGTTCATAGAACACAATTGCCCTAGGGAAACCTCAATCAAACAAAACAGAGTAATCTACTAACTTGCACAGTTAAACGTCAAATTAACCCACTGAATCCCTCAAGCACGACATCACATTGCCCTGGTTTCCTCATAACTGAAATTCTGAAACTCCCAAACTAGCATGATTCATAAGGAGAATGAAGTAAAGTTGTTACAGATAGGGGATTCAAAGTCAGTAAATAAAAGTAAACGCAGCTCAACAATCACAGCTCAAGAGAAATTTGATTATTCAAAGACGCCCATAAAAGAGGGCTTTTTAATTTTGGTGAAAAACGTATAGAGAAAAGGGTTCATTTCTTGTTGAAGCGAGCTACCTCATCGTCGTTGGGGAAGAAACCCATGAGTCTTCCAGCGGAGTTCTGGTAAGCGTACATGAAGCCACCCATGAGTCCAATTAGACCCCCAGTCACCATCGAAGGTCCCCTTATTCCTGGCTTAATCCCTAACATTAAAAAAAACCCCATTTCCCATTTCAACTCCCAATTCAATTCGACAAAGCAATTGAAAGTGTAGAATGTAACGGAAGAGGTTATACTGACCGGAGAGGTAGCCGACGGTGACGGAAACGCCGGTGATGGTGACGAAACGGAGATAGTCGAGAGTGTTGAAGTTGCCGACAACTTTGGTAAAAGGAGGGTTGCGATCAATGACGGGGTACTCTGGCTTCGTGGAAGCTGTGATATCTGTGTTCATCTTTTCTTCTTCTTCTTCTTCTTCTACTATCACCGATCACTGTCACTCTCGATCGATCGATGCTGCGACACTGCAACCTTACAACTCTGTATTTGTGTTGGAGTGAGTACTTCCGTTTCTCTTTCTTTGTATTTTCTGTTTGGTCTATAGTATTTTTTTGTTTTTATGGGCCTTTAATTTTGGGATTTTACAGCTCAGCCCAGTTTCCTCCTTGATTTTTATTCCTTATTGGGCTTTTGATCCGAAAAGGCTTGGGCTTCAGTTTCACCATTCCAATCCACTGCACACTTAAGAGTTTGTTTGGTTTGAAAAAAAAAATCTGTTTCTATACTGACAGAAAATTTCACAAATCCGTTTACTCCACACTTACTTCGCTTTATAAATTTACACGGACATCAAATTTCACAAATTCAACTGTTGAATTAAAAATTCATAGTATATAGTTCAATTATACAAAATTTCATATGATTTGAAAACTCATTAATATTTCATTTATCCACTTCAATTTAATGAATAAAAGAATTTTTAAGACATACATAAATGTCATTTACAAGGTAACATGTCTAGATATGTTTGATTTTTCTAAAATTTAGCATGTTTAGTCATCGTAAGATTTAACTAGGTCCATGATCAAGTTATTAAGAAGATAGTTTATGGTGATTATTTCATGGTTAAGGATGAATGTTGAGAACAAGCTAGTGACAGAGAGCGGTGTTTGTGGGTGGTTGGTTATGTTGAAGTAGATGGTGTTGCATTAATTAGTTTGCAATGATTATATATATATATATATGTTTAGTTCTTGTGGTTGTTTTTGACACTGGTATTGCAGCATAAAGTACGAACCAAATGTCGGAAACATAATCAATTGTGCCTTTGAAATTTGAATATAATAATAAAACTTGTTACTTTACTTGTGTAGTGGTCCCTTCCCTTGTTGTTAATTCAATTTGAAGTGTGTACTGTATTCTCCTGGCTCAAAGCAAAATGAGAATGAAGATGGACCAATACCCACGTTCCCTTTGCCAATTAACTTGCTCTCATTCAGATCATACACCAATCATTTTCATGTCCTTTGCAATGCAATCATTCTTTCTCATAATTAGTAATTAACATTCACAAATGAGAATTTCAGAATCCTTAATTACTTACAAATGTATGTTCTGTTTCTCTAGTTTATCAAAATCTTCTGTGATCAAAGTAGTACTATAACATACAGATAATGCAGTTATTGAATAGTTTCGGATTCAATCAGAACATGTCATACCATGCCATTATTGATGATCTCGAGATTCCACTCATGTAGCTGAGGCAGAGCAACGTGAATGTACTACTAATTAAGTACAGCCTTGTTTCCACTGATTAGTGTCACTTACTTAATTATTCTAACTAAATTACAAATACAGTACTACTTCTTTTCTTTCATTTCCTAATTAAGTAACTAGCACAAATCACCAAATACAAACAACAAAGTAAGTTCCTGTTACTGAAAAATAATTTTATACTAGTTTTTTTAGACTCTCAGGTGGGTTAGGTATCACACTAATATAATCATGTGAAACCATGAAAATAAACAGATACAAATGTTTGTTTTGTTGTGATCCCCAACAATGAGGGTCAAATGTTGATACCTTTTCTATTTAATTTATTTGATTATGATTATTTGATTTCACCTAACCCCTTTTCTGATGTTGCTACGTCCATTCAAACCCAGCTCCAAATGAAATAATGCATATTTTTTTTCTAAAATCACTTCCACTAGTGTTTTAGATAATTCAATCATCAGTGAAATGTAGTTCCTTAACCTGTAATGCCTCTCCAACTTTTTATGGTTGTAATTATGTTGCTAATTTGGCTCATACACTTGCTTCCACTATGACCTCCTGCATGCTTTTAATAATTTTAATGGCAAACAAATGAAATTTGAATTTGATTAATTAAATTGCACGCCTAGTGTATAATAATTTAACCAAAGCCGCATAAAAGAAGCATCCAATCCAAAGCATTAGTGGTATCTGCAGCTTTCAAATGTGCATGCCATTCAGATACAAACACTTGGAGACAAAGGAGTTGCATAGAGAGAGAGAGAGAGAGAAGAAATGAAGAATGTTGGTATGTTTGTACTTGTCATACATAATTGTTCAATCAAAACATGATAACCTCCCAAGATTATTCCTCCTTCTATGCCTTGTCTTTTTCCTATTACCCTGCCCCCCCAATTCTTCATCTTCCCCTTCTCCCAACAAAAGCAAAAAGTTAGGACCCTATTAGCAATAAAACAACTAGGCTTAATTACATTTTCCTACTTCAGTTATGGTTAATGTGCAACACTCTCAATTTCTTATTTTCTTTTGTAAGGTTTAATTTTAGTCCTAAGATATTATACTGAGGCATAACACTTTTTCGTACAATTTTCTTTCTTCTAATATTATGCATTAGCATGATTTCTTAGAATTTGAGAAAAAAAATCGTGAAATTAAGTGTAAAATTGAACGCTAGAAAAAAATAAGAGACTGTCTAACTGAAACTACATCATGGTTATATTGTAGGATCAAACTTGAATGTTATAAAGAAACTAGAGGAGGAGAACACTAAAAAAAGAGAGATTAAAACCGCGTAGTAACTATTGGAAGATAAAATTTAGCATTATAAATAAAGAAACAAGAGATAGAGAACACTAAAAAAGGAAGACTGAAATTGCAAAATAACTGCTATATTAAAAGATAGAAAGTGCAATTAAACTAAAGAAATAAATGTAAAAGTAAAAAGGGGAGGAAAAAATAAAGAAAGTGATAGGGAAATCCAAACAAAGGGCACCAAAAAGAGTGTAACACAATGCCCAAAGCAGAAGAGGGGTTTAGGGACATAATGGCAGGGCATCACTAGACTTATTATTCCTCCAAACACTCCCTTCCATGAGCTTACTTCCGACATTCTCTTGGATTTTTCTAAGGGTCATTTTCTGCTTTAGTGTTACTTTTGCCTCTTCGTACCCTAAAAAATTGAGAGATATGCTTCTGCCTCCTTCCCCCTTAGATTGCCCAATCAACCATCTTCTTTTTGGACTTTGCATCCTCTCTGCCGATTCTCATTCCCTCTCGTTTGTAATATACTTCTTACATTCAGTTAAATATAAAGAATATCTAAATCAGTATATTATTTACTTAATTATTACGTACTCATTTAAAGAAAATTTAATCATATATTTTTTAACTTTTAACTAGATATTTCTTTTTTTTTTTATCGGCCAAACACACACACTCCCACACTATACTACTCTTAAATCTAACTCTTAAATCTCCCCAGCAGGGATTGAACCCCTCCCCTCAAGCTACAAGAGCTTTTCCCTGTGCCATTTGAGCTACAAGCTTTTGGCAACTAGATATTTCTATATGGTTAACAGTCAACAAATATGTAATTAAATTAGTACGCAATGATTTAATTAAATTAGATACTAATTTAACTATGTATTTTTTCATATTTAACTATAAAAATCTGGTGTAAAATTAAATATTCATCAAATTCATTTCTCTTTATAGTCACACTCAAAAAAGTAAAATTATTTAAATTAATGTTAACCTTGCCATCACCCTATATATACACACACATATCAATTCATGCACCTAGCTATTTCAACCCACCACAAGATCATATTACTACCACTACACTTATTAGTTATTGCTTATTATTACTACTCATTTTCATCATAATGGGCAGGGAAATTAATCATGACCCTAGTATCTTTCATCACTCTTCCATTGCTCTTCTACAAGAGAGGTTTAGGCAGTTGCAAAGAGTGAAGGAAATGAGGGAGGAGAGGGAGCTCAAGAAGATGCTCAATGAAACTACACAATTCAATTTCAATTATTCCAATAATGCCACTGCTACCAGAACTTATAATGAGCCAACAATGCTATTTTCCCACCCTTCTGAATTGATCATCCCTTCATCAAGGTCACCACCCCATGTTTCTCTTTCTCTTTGGCCAACTTCTCAGGAAAAGCAGGAAGAAAACAACATAAGAGTAGTTCAGACCCCTATCTCAATGAATCATTTCACACACACAGAGTCCATGCAGGTTTCATGGAACAATAATGTGTATGAATATGATTGTGACTCTGGCTCCGACTCTGGTGGTGTTGACACTTCTCTTCACTTGTAAAAGAATCTATACTTGTGCGAATTGTCAAATGATTTAGTGCGTGTTTGGTTTCACGTTGGAATGGAGTAAACATGGATCCATTTCAACGCAGCAGCTCAAAGTGGCTTCCACGTTTTGGATTCAGATGGGTCACATAACAACTAGAGATTGTGACACTAGTGTACTATCAGTAATCAATTTATCATATATTCAGCTTAGCTATCTATCTGCTATATCACTACCTGTGATTACTAGCTATCACTGTGAAAAATTCTATGATAAGGCTTGAAATAGCATGAGCATGCATTAGGGTTGTTTGGAAATTTTGGTGTGCCACAGTCACATAATATCAATGAACCATCTCTTTCATTTTCTAGATTGGTTTCTGAGACTTCTAGAATTTTAGTTAGGTTTATGCCTTTTCTGGTTTATGTCTATAATCTAGTTAAAGTGTAGTTCATGTTTAGCATCACACTTTTATTTTTACCTTAAAAAATAGCATGCAAAGTATATGATGCTTAGGGTCTATATAATCTTTATAATCTAACAGTAATGTGTCCTGCAGCAATTTTATTGAAAATGGCTATCTTTGTACTTGATTAAATGATCATGGATAATGGAACATGTAGGAAGTTTTGATAGGTAATGAGATGTCTCATGAAATAGTGAAGGAAGGAGAAGGTACTGACAGGTTAAGAAAAATGTATAAAATAATAGTAATAATAATAAAGACACATACAAGAACAAATCCCTCTAAACAAGTAAACGGTTTTCATGCAACAAGACTTGCAAAAGAATACAACAATGAAGATGACTTCAAAGTTCAATGAATCCAAATTGTTTTTTTCTGTTTGTTTGGATATGAGATTAGATAACATTGCAAAGTCCAAACAGGTAACTTATAATATTATTGTTTGAAACATTTGAAATTTTGAATATTTATTAACTCCAAGCACTTCACTTGTACTATTGTACACATGTAAGGATGAGGTCTCTAATATACAGGGGATTTACTGCAAAAATTATGAATCTGTTTTTACTGCTCCAATACAAGTGCTTATATTTGATTTGTTACCATTTATTTTAAAAGCGATTTTTCTCTATTTTGGTTAAATGAGCTATACATGAAGAGAACAAGTGGTAAAGTCTTAAAAATAGAATTTTTTTGGTTTGTGTTTTCATTTCATGTTCTCAATTGTTAGTTTTCATAAATAATAATCACAAAATTACAACTTAGTTATTTTTATTTCGTTTTCTGTTTTCATGAAATTGGTATAATAAACACATGAAACAAATGAAAACAAGAAAATCTTGTTTCCATCTCATCAAACTCCTTGTTATTCAAACTTCAAAATATAGCAGCAAATAATAAATAAGTGAAAATGAACAAATTGAAACGTAATAATGGTTATATTTTTCTGTTAGACAAAGAGTTTGAAACTGATGTCATCAAATTATCAAGGATATGCTAATAACTTCTATATATCTACATTATGTGAAGTATCCTCGAGTATCATAATCAATTCTAGCATCAATTCCATGGCATTTGATGGCAGAGTTCAAGCAAACATTTGGATTAACAATTTGAGCATTATTAACATAGAAATCCTCCCTCCCTCGGTTGTTGATCCCTGTGGGAACAAGGGTCCCAGTTGGGAAATGAGACATGTCATTGGAATAGCATGGCTTAATAAGAACTCATCTATTTCATCAACTGAAATGGATGTGGCAGATAATTTCCTATCATCTGGCATCAAAAAAGTTACTTCCCTAATTTGCTGTGAAGTTCCATTCAGCATCTGCAAAAGCATTGCAAATCCATAGTAAGATTTTGCTCTCATGTCACCTATTGCTGCATGTAAATCAGTGTGGTTAAAAGGGTGTGTGGGAGATTCTGACTCAGCAAACCCTAGCAGAAAAATAATCATGAACAAATAGTGAGAAAATTGATAGGTGTAATGCAAAGGTGGGGACTTTGTGAGTGAATAAATAAGAAGACATGGAAGAAGAGTTAAGGTAAGGGTGTTTGTACTTTGAAGGGTAAAGTGCATGAGGAGTTTATCATAATATTCTTTTTCAGAACCTAATTGAGAGTAGGTTGTACATGAGGATGCACTTTCTTGGGAAGCATGCAAGGCTTGATTGACTGTGGTATGCTTTTCAAAGTTTGTAATAATGTTTTACCATAGGACATGTTAAGTGTGTGTTTGTATTTCTTTCAACAAATTTGACTGTGTTAAATTGGTGTTTGTTTGACACCAATTTGAATCTTTTATTTTGAGTTGAGTATGTTAATTCAAATAACATCAAAAGACATCATAACATTTAAATTAAAGTGAGTTGGATTGTTTCAATAGAAATTCAAATAAGCAAAAAGAAATAGTGATAGATTCCTATGAAGTGAAGCATTTAAGAATGAATAAGAAGATTCTTTGAATTTCTATTGACAAAATTGAATGTGTTAAAATGGTCTTTCTTTAACGAAACGAAAGTAATGCTTTCGCTCAACACTAATTTAAAACTATTTTTTTAAAATCAATTAACTTTCGTATGAGTCACGTGCAGATAAAAGTGAATTCAGTTACTTCAAGAAAAATCAAATCACACTCTAAGCCTTTGTTTATGCTTTTATGATATACATCTAAGCCAGTCATTCTTAAGATATAGCATTCTTCTTTCTTGGGGGAAATAAGGGAATCATGGTTTTGTTATAGCAATTCCTATTATTGCATAAGAGATCATTGATTTCATAAGTAGTTAAGTAACGGAAGCTTTGTTAATTTGCTATTAGTGGCATATGCATCTTATTATCTTAATAGGTAATTATCAAATTTTCAATCTGCATTATGTGACACTTAAATGTAGGAAAGTGAAAGCATGTATATCAAGTTAGCTGGGTGTCTCAAACTTTGAAAAAGGAAATTAAAAGTGAAAGTTTCTGCTACTGTTACAGTTTGAGCTTTACTAAAACTAATTTTGAGACTGAGAGGTACTTCACCTATAAAAAAATATATGCTTTCCATAATGGGAAGCAATGCCTCCAAGACTACAATTAAAGTCGAAGATTTTTATAGGATAGATGTGTCACACCAATTCAATGTGACGTCACTCTTTTCTTAAAATAACATATACAGGAGTATTTTTTGTTTTTTGAAAACCTTGTTTGTAAATGCATTTTTCCTTCTGAATGAGTTTTTCTGGAAAATACAGTGGTGTCACATAAATTTGAAATTGATCGGAGTGACTCATTTATCAGCGTCCTTGAGAGCTTTGCTCCTATTCTTTGTTTTTGGTCTAGTTTTATTTATTGTTTTCAAAAATGAGTTTCTAGAAGTGAAATAAAACTGTGGTGTATGCAAAAAAAAAGGTGCGAATAGCAATTACATCATTCTATGTCATTTTTATCCCTATTTAACCTTCTCTTGGCCTAAGCCATTGAGTTTAAAAGATGAAACATTTTACATTTAATACATTCATCATGAAGTATTAAGAGGCCAGGATTCTTATAGAAAAATATAACAACGCATTTTATCATGAATTATGGATGTTTTATAATTGCAGCAGGATAAAAAGATGAACCTTGAACCAGCCCTTTTACCTACCAAATTCCTCCAGGGACCATGCCTCAAACTCAAAATAGCCAAGTACTGATGTCAATGCTGTTTTTTTTTTTTTTTTTTTTTGTGTGGTGTTGTCTCTCTTTAAGTCTTAAATTCTCGATAATCAACTTCTTAATGTGAAAGTGCTATGGGAAAACGACTTTGAATTCATCTATTTCTATTGTCATGCTAGTTACATGCATTGAGTATCTGTATTTTATACCAAATTTTTTTTGACATTTTCACAGTATTTTAAAGTTCAGAGTCATTATTTTTTTGGAGTAATTTATCAAAATAGGTCTCAACTTTGTAGTTATTACACGTTTTAGTTCTTAACTTTGTAGAATGATTGAATTAATTTATAATTTTGTATTTTGTAGGTCACTTTAGTCTCTAGCATTAAGTAACACTAACAGAGTGCTTATGTGACATGTTAAGTGCTTATAAGGTATGTTATTTGACACAAAGAAGCCTATTTAAGCAACCAAACGATGATTTGAGGTTAAAATTAAGTTTTGTTGTAAGTGATTTGTGGGGTTAAAGTGACTTGTGGCGTATAACAAAACCTAATTTATGGTCTAAAAACATTGCGTTTTAGCCCTGGTCACTTATGTAGACTCATACGTGTCAAAAGAATGCGTCACATAAGCACTCCGTCAGTGTCACTTAATGTCGCAAACTAAAATAACATACAGAGTGCAAATCATTGACTAATTAAGATATTTTATGTAGTGGGGACTAAAATGCTTCCTAACCATAAAGTTTGTTACTATTTTAATAAGGAGTTTTCTAACCTATGCAATATTGCACAGGTTAAGCTTCTCAAAGGAGAAGTATTTTATAGGGAAAAATAAAAATTAATTGAATTATATTTTAGCATACATTCATTATCTACTATTATTTCTACTTTAAGAAACTTAACCTGTGAAATATTGCAGATGTTAGAAAAACCCTTTTAATAAATCTTTCTCTTATTTTAGCAGGCGAGAGAGATAAAGTGAATGTAGCATCACTTGTTTACTTATTTTTTTGGTTCAAATGTAGCATCACTTATGAATACTATATTAATCAAATTGTATGGGCTCCACCACTAAAATTTGGGCTTGTATTCGTTTTGGACTGGGCCAATTTAGGAGGTAGGGGTTTTCACTTTGATGTGTCTAACAATTAACACGTGGAAAGATTTGTGGTCCTCTCTTGGGCTAATCCTTATGTGGACAAATCTCATTTTATCAAATGTCACAAAGTGTATGACCCAAAAACAGAAAATGTCGTGATTTGTGAAGTGTGTTGGTTGCATGGATCTAATTAAGTGCATGGAACCATGGAAGACTTGCATTTTATTGCATCAAGTCCTCTTTGAAGAGACAAAGGACCCCTTAGTTATCACTCATCATCATGTTTGTTGCACTAATTAAGTGACACTTTCAATTTCTTTTCTTTCAATCCAACACGCGTCTCAATGGCCCTCCGCTTTTAACCCTAGTACCAAACCTACCTTCCCACAACCTCTACATCAAAGTAGGTTTCATGTAGGATCTACACAATATATGAATAATATATGAATTTTGTGAATAATTTATGATAAATCATGTAAAATTTTGTGACTCTGAAAATTAGAGGTGGTTTATTCTGCAAACTTTAAATAAAATCTTGCTTTTCTAGTGAGCATGTCATATATGCGAAGCACATGTTTCCTTTTTTATAGCGAAGAACTGAGGCGAAATATGTATAGTAAGAATTTTCTTCATTAATATCTTTGATCGAGTTAATTGAGTACACGTAACTAATAGAGAGGGGTATGTGCCTCATGTAGTAATTGATACTTGTTGCCCTTGATAGCAAAATTATGAAGATCACTATTAATGTGTTTGGTTAATTGATCAATAATAAGAGATAAATTTTTACTAATGTGGAGATCAAAATCGGAGGATGGTAAGACGATATCAATGTGGAGCTGAGGTAGAGCAAGGGTCAAGTTTAGTAGAGGTCTGAACGAATCGAGATGAGGCCATGATGGGACAAATACAAATATTAAAATTAAAATGGATTAATCATGAAAATTGACTAAGTAGTTTAAAAAAGAGTAACACATTAATATAAAATTATTACACTATAATTGATTTGAAAGGGAAAAGAATTATGTTATGGACCATTATCTCGGTCTATCCTCCTTAAGGCTCATCCCAAGAAATCAACTCAAGAATTTCACTACACATCTATATCAAAGAAAGTCACCTTGAGATTTGGGCCTAAAGTCCAAACTCATTATATCATGAAACTCTAAACCTAGGGATTTCATTAAAGTCAAAGAACGCCTAAATCATATAAGTATTCATTCTTAGCCATCACTTCTCTTATATTATATATTGATTTAATAATCGAAGTACCCCATCATGATTATATCATCAAAGAAGATTCTAGACCACCCTTAAAACATATAATTAATCTATCAGTCACTTGGAGATTGTGTATCTTTTATGATTATGAGTTTGTCTTATAATAACTTATACCAGATATTTTCAATTAATAGAAATATTAACATAACAATTACAAGAAACAACTATACAATACAAACCTCTAATTATCAAAAGATTAAACTATTATATAACAATAATACAAAGATTATAATTATTTTCTTTAGAGATAAAAAAAAAAAAATAATCGGAAAAACCAATGCTCATTTTCTTCAAAGGATTTGAAATATAGTAGTACACTCTTTCCAGGTGTAAAGGCGAAGTTATAATTGACAATTGTTGTTGAAGGTAAATTAAGCAAGTGTGAAAGTGTTATGGAGTGTGGACCTGTATGTGTTTAGTGGAACGAAGTAGTTGATATGTAGTGGATGGATGGCAAATTGGCAATGGCATTATCTTCATTTATAATTAATAATTAATACTACTACTTGGCAAGGCATGGCTTACAATCCAATTGCCCTATGAACTCTCGATTCTTTATTTATGACACTAATCACATCCAGATCTTTTGAGGTCAGGATCATGCCCTACACAAACAATCCAAATTAAATAATCAATACTCTTCATCACCTTAATCATTCCTCCATTTACCTTTCTCTTGCGTAAACTTTAATCATTCAAATTTCCATACTAGACCACACAACAACAAGCTCACCATTGCTACCACCTAACTTCGACACAGTTTAAATGTTAAACGTGTGTATAGAAACAATTTTGTTGAAAAAAGTTATAATCATTTTAGTAATCTCTCTACTCAAAAAGAATTGGTCTTCAGCTGTCGTGTGAGCTATTATGCTTTTTAAGTGTGTATTTAATTTCGCGTTACCAAAAGTTAAATAAGAATATCAAATATAAAATTAATGTTAATTATATTAAAATAAAGATGTATATTTATGGTACATATACATTTTTTATTCTCGATTTTTACGGGTTAAATATAAAAAAATATGTGGTTAAATTACTAAGTAATAATTTATTCTTTTAACTACATATTCTTTTTACATTTAATCATAAATCAGGTGTAAGAAATGTACATGTACATGTATCATATATAACTTCAAGTGTTTGTCCAGTTTTAACATCAAACAAAATGTGTACTGTTACTAAACAAATGAAAGATTTGGATGATTGCTCTATTGATATTGAAAATAAACGTAGTTATGAACACTTACTCATCAGTTATGAACACTTACTCATCTTAAATTTCACTCATGTATTAATAGTAGTACATTTTCTACCACAGTAAAAGACTCCATTTATTCCTGAAACTTGAAAAGCAATGGTAAAAACTATGCACCATGTCTTTACAATCTTTTATGGTATGGTCTAGGCAAAAGTAATGGGTCATCATAAATTGAACCACGCTGTCCTTAATTAGATGACAAAAATTAAGACAGCCACATTCATAATATTATCAGATCCTTTCTAGGGACGAAGAAAACTGATAGTACTTCTTCCTAGAAAGAAATTAAATACAGGGAACGCTAAAAACCACATTTTTTTCTTTAGCATTTATCACTCCCTTGATAAATGCAGAACCAGAGGTCAGAGCAGACCCATTAAATGATCCCCAATGTATGTAGTAATGTATAGATTCAAGTGCCTTTTTCTATGTCTCTTCTCTTCTCTGTCCTTGTAGCACCCTCAACTTTTCACCACTTGGCACTCTCTGCTGCTTTCACCTAACCTCACACCTTCACTAATTTGAAGTTGCTGTGTCTATATAAGTAGTGCAAAACTTGTGGTTGGTGTTCATTTCATTTCATTCATAGTTCTTCTCTCTGGTTTCCTTTGTGGGGAATTCTTTGTTTTTCTTAAAAAATTTGTTCTGCCTCTCTTGTGTTTGTGTTTTGGCCTCAGAGGGAAAATGAGTTATTTGGGTGTAGGTGTTAGTCCTGGGAATGTCCCAGTTTACCACAGCACAAACCCAAAAGTGTTGGATAGGAGGATTAGGATAACTGAGTTGGTTTTAAGGTGTGTGATTGTTGCTTTAGGAGTTCTTGCAGCTGTTCTTGTGGGGACTGATTCACAAGTCAAAGTGTTTTTCACTATTCAGAAGAAAGCCAAGTTTACTGACATGAAAGCTTTAGTGTATGCTCTCTGCTCTCCAATCCTGTTCTGTTTTGGTTTTTCAAACATTGAAGGCTGTGTTGTTCTAATTTTGATGGGATTTAACTTTGCAGGTTTTTGGTAGTTGCTAATGGTTTAGCTTCTGGCTACTCTTTGATCCAAGGGTTGCGTTGTATCATTAGTATGGTCAGAGGAAGAGTACTGTTCAGCAAGCCTTTAGCTTGGGCCATTTTTTCCGGTGATCAGGTACACATGTGTAGCTAAAAGCTGCATATTTGCTCTTCTTTAGCAGAGTCATTAAAATAATTTTTTCCAGATGCTTATGAATATGTTTGGACTTTGGATTTCCGTTGGATTAATCAAATTGACTTCTTAATGTAATAGGAGTAATTGTGACATAATGTTTGGGTTTCTAGATGAAAGTAAATTGGTTCAAATAAAAAGGACTTCAAACTATCGTTGAAACCAACGCACCACTTTCATCCCGTTAGACAAATGCTAGTTTGATTCGAACTCCAGTTTAGTCAACGGAAATTCAGACACATACTATGTCACTACATTCTCATTTTACAAGTTTGAATGACATTCTCAAAAAGTGTAATATGCCATAGGTTGTATTTATAGAATTTTTAAACAATAGGTTTTTGAATAAGTTTAGCCTTTCTCAACTTTAGTTTTTCCAAAAGTTACTTAATAGGACTTTTAGATAAGCTGAGAAAGAGAAGCCTATCAAAAAAGGCATACATAAAATTAAAAATTATGTAAAATTAGTTTAATATGTCTCGTATGAACACTTGTTTGGAATCCAAACAGACTCTTAATGCTTTTTATTAGGGTCTTGATAGCTCTCTGTATGATAAATTGACAATTGCCCAAATTGAAGTTAAGGCGGTTGTTTTCAGCTTCTAAGGAGTTCATATCAACCATCTGTAAACTAATGAATACAAGTAGTTCTGCCTAGCCTATCTAGTTGATCAATGCAATGGAACAGTAAGCTCATAACCAAACTAATTAGGAAAACCGTAATAAGAGAGAGTGGTACTAATTCATTTATGTGGTACGTATTCAAATCAAACATTTGACTCTTTCTTTAGTACATTTTATTTGCATACACACTCTGAAAGAGACTCAAGTAGGGCCTGTTTGGATACGGTTTGAAATTGAGGCTCAGATTGATACAGCAAACCATAATGACCTTAAGTTTGTGTTGTCAAACAAGGGTGACTGGTACTGTGGGACCTCTTGGTTTCTTAAGGAACCATACCTGGTTGATTTTAGGACTCATTCACCATAAGGCATACTTAATTCCATGATTGGGTTTGGGGTTTGTCACAAATGCCTGCTGGTTGTTGAGATTCTTAATTGTGGGTGGGAATTAATGACCAAAGCAATTATAGGGACTATGGACATGGTAGTTATAGTCTTATCTTACAACTTTAATACACCTTTATTGAAAGTAAGTTTTTTATATTCATTTCTGTTTTTTAAAATATCACTTTTTGAGATATGTGTTCTCATCCTAGATAACATTTTTTTAAAAAAAAATACTAGTAATCTATTGATGATAATACATGGACTGTTACACATAATACAGCTGTTACAGATAAGCAGAGGATGGAAAAAAACAAACAAACTTCAGGCCAAAGCATTAAGAGAGATTTAGGGTGTGTTTGGTTTATAGTTTGCAAAGAAAAAAAAAAGATTTACTCCAACCAGAAAGCAAATTTTTTTCATCAAACTACATATTGGGTCTCAAAATCATGTTTAAAATGAACTAAACGTGATTTTTACCAAACATGATAATCAAAACTTTGGTTTGAGGGGTTCAAACACGTATCCAAACATAATGTATGACTGTTCATTATAGGACTGTATGATACATGTGGCTAACATCGCTTAGTGAGAAAAGAGTTGGTGCATGATTGTTTTGCATTTGTATTGATGTGATTTGCATTATGATAATATTGTTATGACTTGGTTAGACATAAATCTTGATCACATCTAACTGAAGCAACAATTTTTTTCTTCTAATAAAAATATTTTCACGTTTAGTCAACAGTAAAAGAAACACATAACTAGTTAGGTATTGTTGCTGTTGCTGTAAATTTGTTATCTATAGCTATCAAGTTTAACAAGTACTACAAAGACAAAGTAATAACACTGAGACATAACTTTTCTTTGTATCAGGTAATGGCATATATGACAGCGGCTGCAGTGGCGGCGGCGGCGCAATCGGCTGTGTTTGCGAAGCTAGGCCAACCAGAACTGCAATGGATGAAGGTATGCAACATGTATGGAAAATTCTGCAACCAAGTGGGAGAAGGGCTAGCTAGTGCTTTTGTGGTTAGCCTCAGCATGGTTCTTCTGTCTTGTATATCTGCTTTCAGTCTCTTCCGTTTGTATGGCAATAATAAAACCAAAAATGCATATTGGTAGGTTAGAAAACTAGCAGCACAGATTCTAGTCAATAGCCTACCACTCATCCTACTGTTTCTTGGAACTGTTCTGCAATTTATTAGGCTCTAATTAGTGTATATCAGTATATGTAGCAGTGAATGATGATGGTAATATTTGTAAGAATGCCAGCTATCGTACTAATGATTTAATAATTGATAGCAGTAAAGTTGAAAACTTGGAAATTCTCTGATATATATTTACCTACTTTGGCATGATTATATGTTCAATCCAAACACCTGTTCTGTTATGGCTAATTAAAGTGACAGGAGAATAATCGAAACACATGATATTTGCAAACATCAACTAGTTCAATGTAGTACAAAACTTCAGGTTAGATTGACAGCATATTCACTCTTCTTTTCCTGAGAGCTAGGCTGCTCTGGGAGCAATACACCACCTCCACTATGAGTGAGAAAAACAGATATCTGAATTTTGAGTTAAGCAATTTACTATTTTTTAAACTAACATTTGGGTTTTCAAGAAGCCAACATGGATGCATTCCAATAATATACTCCTTCCCTCTTAAATATAAGTCATATTTTTTTAAAAAATTCTCTCGTCTTAAATATACACGTTACTAATTTTTACGTTACTAATTTATTATGCATATTCACTCCATTTTTAAAGATAGTAAAATAAGAGAAAAAATGTTATTAATTGAACTGAAACATTTATTAACACGTTTATTTATGAGTATAGTTGAAAAAATCTTACATTTTTAGACAAATTTAATGAGTTAACTTCCATATTTTAGTGATTCGGTTAGAAGTGACTTATATTTAGGACCGTAGCGAGCACACATATTCATTTAGGAATTATATACTAAAATAGTCCCTGACTTTATATTTTATCATTCAGTTTAATCCCTCGCGAAATCAGTTATTTTAGTCCCTGACTTTCACTATTATTGGTGATTTTAGTCCCTGACCTTCACTACATCATTCATTTTAGTCCCTGATTTCAGGGACTAAAATGAATGATCATATAATTCAGGGACTAAAGTGACCTGTAAAATATACCTATTCGCACAAAGTCAGGGATTAAAGTGAATTATTCTCGCAAAGTTAGGGACTGAAATGGTACATCACTTATTTATTTAGATACAACTCTCAACTATGTTTAATAGATATTACTTCTGTTTTAAAATATACTCCCTCTGTCTCAAAATGTAAGACTATTTAAAGAGTTTTTGCTTGTCCCATTTTATAGGACCATTTGAGAATTTTTGTGCACATTTAATTTTTTTTACCATTATACCATTGCTACTCAATCAATTTTGATGAATCTAAAACACAATAAATAAAGTCATGAATTAACTAAATCAATTTCTCTCTCACATATAAGTGGACCTCATTGCCATCAAATTTATCACTTTCACTTTTCAGTCTGACGTACTATTTTCAAAACATGGAGTAATTAATAAAGTCTTTCTAAAAATAAAAAATTAATAAAGTAAATAAATGAACAACATTAATTAAGAGAGAGAGTGAGGTGATAGAAAGAAATTGAAAGGAAAAATTTGAAAACTAATGCTTTTTGTTAGAAAAATTTAATGTATTTAACTAAATTAACCACCTTTCTTAATTCTCGCAATATTGGTCTAGGGGTCTTACATTTTGGGATTCAGGGAGTATTACCTCTATTCCTATTTATCTGTTCACTTTGGACTAAAATATGTATATTAAAAAATGTAATTATTATTCTTGTTTTCACCAAAATAATGTTTAAATTTCTTATAATACTCTTTATCTCTCCTTCTTTGATTGATTTAAAAGTAGAATATTAATTGGTGCTCCAATCAAATAAATAGTACAATTGATAAAAGTATATTTAATACCTTTAAACTCTTAATGGACACATAAAAAAGAACAATTTTTTTTTTCAAAAGTGGACAAATAAAAAAGAACGAAAGTAGTAATAAATACTTAGTTGCTTTTTATACATTTCAAAAAACGTAGTTATTGTATTAATTTTACCCCTAAATAAATATAACTCACATTATCTTAAAAACTACTGATAGTGATTTACTTTAATAAATAAAGATAAAATTAGAAACAGTTAATAAATATATTTTGTATTTTGTGTAACTATATAATATAAAACATAAATATTTTACTTTAGGTGTTTGTATTTTGAAATAAAAATAATAAAAAAATTGTTTGCATTAAAAATATTTTCACATTGAGCCAGTTGTAAACTAATTAGCATTAATAGCATATGTAGACTATTGATTTTTTTTTTTTTCATACAAAGGAAAGAAACAAACCAGAAGGAAAAGAAAAGAGACCAAACAGCAAGGTCTCTACAAAGCATACGTTGTTTTTAACTTATTTTTATAAATTTTATAATTATTAAAATAAGTTGTTTTTTAGTTTATCTAAGTAAATGTTATAATTAATCTGTAAATAAATAAATTTTAATTTAATTAAAACTTATTATATAAGTATTAAATTAAATTGTATTTTCGAAAAAATGGCCCTCTTAATTTCTTAATAATTATACACATGGATCCTCTTAGTTTCGTTTTTTTAAAAATTAAAAAACGAGTGTAAGTTAACTAATAATTGCACATGAACTATTATAATTATACATATACTAAGAAAAATTAATTAACTTCATTTTATTTTTTTAATTTCATCTAGACACTATTCAATTTTCTAAATGATCATTTATCATATTTATTAACAAGATGTTAATTAAAAATAATAACTCAAGTAGTTATAGTTATTAAGGATATTTTAAACTTACATTTATTATTAAATGAAGTGAAAGTAATTAAATTTACTAATAATAAATATGAGATTTTTTTATTAATTGTTACTAACAGTTATAAAAATAAAGAAAAAGAATGAATATCAACACGTTGTCAATCACAAGGAAACAGTTAACGGTTAATAGCATGTAATACATCAATAGCACAAAAATGCGCCAAACTCACCACGCACTCTAACACAATCCTTGAAAGAATATATACATAACTTGTGAAAATATCTTAAAAATATGTTATTTTCAGTTTATTTTCTGCTTATTTTTATAAGTTTTATCGAAGAGCTTATCAAAATAAGTTGTTTTAGCTTATTTTTTGGTAGATTAATAATTTTAATTATAAATAAATTCTAATTTGATTAAAATTTATTGTGTAAATGCTTAACAAAAATGTGTTTTCAAAAAAATGGATCCTTTTATTTTCTTTAAAAAAAATGAAGAGAATGTTAACCATTTAGATATTTATTTTAATTTTAAAAAATGGAATAAATTTTTTTTGTGATAATAGTCATCATCATTGGATGAGAAAATGAAAAAGAAAAATAGAGAACCAAACACATAAAAAAAAATTCTCTATCCTTTTTCTCTGTTGAACCAAACAGGCCCTAAATGTATGTTTGGCCCAATTACTTTTTTCTTTTCTTCTTTTTATAAGATGATGTTAGATCAAACAGATTCTAAAAACAACTTTAAACAAAAAAAATTGTTTTTTTTTAATTAAAGAGAAGTTATAAAAACATAAATTATAAATTTAAGCTTCTATTTCTACTTTAACTTCTAGTATTTTTCCTACAAAATTAAAAATACATAAAATATTTTAAAAAAATAAATAATTTTTTATTTATAAGTAAAAAATAACAAAATTATCAAACAATTTTTATTTTTTTAATAAAACTCTTATTTATAATTTAAATTAATTTTTAAACTATAAAACTCTTATAGAGATTCTTTTTTTTTTTGGCAAAGAAATATAGAGATTATAGAGACAAGATAAGAAACAAGAGAGAGAAGAGAGATGAACAGAAAATACGGTGTGTGTCTTCATTTTCTCGAGTGATTTTTCTAAAAATAGGAAGGAAATGAAAATAAAGCCCGCGCCCATCACGTGAAAATTTGAATTAGTACCAGCGCCACATGCTTAATCATCCGCCACGTGTCTTCATCAGAACAATCGTATGACTCAAAACACTTCACCCCTTCTTCTTCCTCATTCCTCACCTCAAATTCAAACCCTCTCTTTCTCTGTGTCTGTAATTGCAGCACCATACCAACAATGGCGTCTTCAAGGTACAGTTCCTACGATTCTCGCTCCTCCACTTCCTCTCACTTCTCCGATCCTTCTTCGTCTCGCGAATTCAACCCTCCCAAATCATCTTCCTCCTCTCGCGCTCTGGTCAAAGCTAAACCCTCTCACGTTGTTCCATCCGCTAAGGTGGACCCCACATTTACCTCAATGGTGAAGAAGCTCATCGACAGGAAGCCCAAATCGGGGACACAGCCCACCAGGCTCGTCATTCCCTCCGATTTCATTGCACAGGATTTGAAGAAGGATTCGAAGAGGGTCGCCGGTTTCTCTGCCCTCCAGAAGAAGCTCTTCGGAAAGGGTGGCTCATCGGAGAAGAAAGAGAAGGTGAAGGCCTTGACGGAGGTGAAAGGGAACACTAGGACACTCTCCATGGTTCTCAGGAGCGAGAGGGAGCTTCTAGGTATCAACAAGGACCAGGAGGAAGAGATTTCTCGACTCAAGCGTGAACTTGAGAATAAAAATAAAGAGGTAACTAAGCACATATGTAGAAATGCTTAATTCAAAAAAATAATAGCGTATAATCGTATATTTTAGAAGTTATCATAGTTCATAGGAAGCATTTTTTTTTTCAGGAACACAATCTGTGCATGTTTACTATAATTGGGATAATTTGAATCATAATTTGAAGTGTGTAAATTCAATTTTATATACAAGTGGTATGTTTGATAAATATTAGGTCGTATTACTTTCTTATTTGATCTTGATTACCATATCATGATTCGAGTTAAATTGGAAAGAGTTGCTTTTCTAATTGCACAAACCATGATTAGCAAATTACAAACCAAACACATACTAAATGTCCTGTTTCGGATCTGATTTACTTTGTGAATAGGAAGGGCGTGTGTTTCAATTCCGGGTATTTGAATTTTGACTTGGTTGATTATAACTTGGTTAGGTTTTGTATTAGTTGATCATTATTACTGTTGTTGAATTGAGATTTTTGGTGTCCTGTTTGGATTTTGAAGTGGTGGTGATCAATGGTATGCTGCATTGAATTTTCAGGTGGAGAAGCTAAAGGATCTGTGCTTGAAGCAAAGGGAAGAAATCAAGTCATTGAAGAGTGCAATACTGTTCCCTGATGTTATGAATACTCAGCTTCAAGAGCTTTTAGAGAAGCAAGGTTCAGAGCTGAAGCAAGCAAAACAGGTTATTCCTGCTCTACAAGAGCAGGTTTCTTCTCTCACTGGTCAGCTTCAAAGCCTCGCGGAGGATCTTGCTGAGGTATTGCAACAATTCCTTGTCATTTCTCATTGAAATTCTTTTCTTTTTGGGAAATACTCTCAGCCTGGGATACTACTCAAATGAACATTTTGCAAGTACACATGATTATGTTTAGAGTAAAATGTAAACTTAGTCCCTAAAGTTACCACATGTCAATAGCAATTTAGTCGCAAAATATGAGTGACTAAATTAACAGATATTTAAATAATTCAAGGACTAAATTGATCTAGATAAATTAATTACTGTTACCAACAAAGATATTGTTCTAGTGGTCGAAACACACTACAACCCCATTGGAAGAGCAATAATTTGATCCCTAGAGAGAATGTTAATTTTAAGGGTAGGCCTAGTTATGCTCAAGAGATTAGTCTTCTTTTTTAGTAGGGTAAATGAATACTCAAGAAACCAAACAAAATTAGTCGACGGTTGTTAACTTAAAGGACTTTTTTTTTTTCTTGTTCATAACTTCAACAATTTTAATATAATGACTCAATTGACTTATATATATAATTTCAACAACTACATTAATTTTTTACTCAATTATTTTTTTTAATTGAGACATTCAAATCCTGAATCTTCATTTTCAGCTTTAAAAAAATAGATATGATTACCTATTAGGATCTAGGGTAGTAGAATAATTATTGTTTTTCATTTTGTTTATATTTATGTTTGCTCCATAGGTCAAGGCTGACAAGTATTCAGCAAAAGCAGGTCTCCAAGGTTATGGAAGTTCTCCAAGAACACCACCAACACATGCACGGGAAGATGCTTCTAACTCTTGGGTAAGCTAATAAATACGCTTGCAATTACAATATGATTGGAAACTGTAGTAATACAATAATTTTGGGTCACAGAAATCAATCCAAAACCAATTTCCTCATGTAAAGCCAAGGAGAATATCCTGATTTTTTCTCAACTAACTCTGTTATCTTTGAACCTGACAAACATTTTGGTTAATCTGCCCCACAATTCATGCAGGAATTAAGCTCTGAGGACTCCGATGATCTATTACTCAAAGATCTAAATCCATGCTTAACACCCCAGAATGCCAAGTCTAGATCCAGGGTAACCAAAATTCCATACGCTTTAGCACTTTGTTGTAAAACAAATCAAAGAGTTTCTTCTCTTTGCTTTGTCTTTTCTGAAATAAATTGTAAGTTAGCTCCATTTCCTGCAGGAATTTGAGGGTATGGGCTCTGGTTCTCTGCATGATGAAAGCTTATCTGAAGATGATGTTAAAGTACATCCAGTGATGGATTTTGGCACTTATGATGGGAACTTTTCAAAAAGTTCTGATTGTTGCCATAACACCAGCAAAAGAAGTGTCTCAACCAAAGTAGGTCGAAGATCTGATGAGAGCAAATTAGCATATGGAGGTAGAATGATGAACCATAAACTAGCAAAATGACCTCAACCCTCTTCCTCTTATGAGATTTCTTATCTCTTTTCCTAGTGGCCATCTTTCAGTTTTGTTAGTATACCATATGTATGTCTGTTTCAGAGTTGGACATTGTGTCTTAAAACGTGTAAGATCAAATTATTTCTCCCCTGTATATGGTGCAAATGAGCAATTAATAATGTCTCAGAAATCTGACAAGTCCCTAAACAAATTGCTTGAATTGTCAATCCTAAACCTAAGATTTTAGTCTTGCAAAGACTCAACAAATCTCATTTCTGTCAATAAAATCGCTTGGTTCTACCATCACTTACAGTTCCTTTAACAACTATCCCGATATTAAAAGACAGACAATTGATATCTAACAAATGTGGCTAAAACCATATAAAAAAGGTACCATTTTTGACAATTTCATACACTGACCTGGTATCTAATACAGTTCATAGCAATACGAAAGAAACAATTCTTGTAAAGAAATTTTTTAAGGATGTTGACCCTCTTTCTGCATCTGCATTTCCATTCAATATAATACCACAAAACACAAACCTAAATTACCTATAAAAGTTTTGTTTACTCTCCACCCTATTACATAAGGCCTTTATGATTTTGACCATTGGAAAAGTTAATTCTAAGAAGTATTTCTTTTAGTGTCTGCTTGGTTGAAATTTTCTATCCCTTATAATAAATTCCAATCACAGTGATTTTGAATTCCAATTCTCCAAAATCAATCCCACCTGTAGTCATCAGCTAAAACAAAACAACTAGTATGAAGTACGATTTCAGACACATCTTGAACAAGGGTGGGTTGGTTTTGGTGTTTCTAACGCGATTTTAGTTTAAAAAAAGGAAAAAAAATGACGTTGAGATATGTTTGGCTAAAAATCAAAATCACCTTTAAAAGCAATTTTTCATGCTGAAACATGGTCAAACATGAACGCAACTATTTTTAGCTTATGGATTCACGTTTACCAAACATCAATCCAAACACACAAAACACACACTAAAAGATGCGCTTCAGATTGTTGAGCATAAAAGATCAGAAAAAAAGGAGTACTCAAATAGCATATTCATTTATTAACAAAGCAAAGTTGTACTCATTTCACTCTTTATCAACAGAAGCTGATCTGGGGTGAACTATGATATTTTCTAGACACCTATTTGTTATTACAACTTTTAATAAACATTCTTCCTCATTTATGCCATCCCACGACTAGTCGCAGTCCTGATGATCTGAAACAGAGCTGCAAATCAAAAGGAAAAAAAAAATAATTGAGACATCTTTGCTGAAATAGATACTGGCAAGTCAATAAATATTCACATGATAACTTTAATTACTTGAAACAAAATCTTATTTACAAAGAATGTTAATTTTGTAACTTTAATATTCTGACTAAACAAGCTCAAGTAGTTCCTAATTGACTAATTCCTATACTTGGTATCTGAACAAAAGATGTTATGCAGAAAGCATGGAATAACAAGGATTGTGTAAACATTGAACAGAGTGTTTATATTCAAGAAAGCTGCAGAAGTATGGGCTGTGTCCAGGATTTGACCCCATGATTTCAAGGTAGCAACTTCAAATCAAGCCAATCACTCTCTAGTGCTGTGCTTATGTAAATACATTGTTTAGGAATAATATGTAAATACATGGTTTTTTTTAATATGATCAGTTAAATCTTAACAGGAATAATAGGATGGATGAGAAAAAGGATACACAAGTTTCACCTATTAGGACATACATGTAACAGTCTCATGTTGAAATCAAATTAGAAAAACACAAAGGATAATAAATACAACAATAAATGTATACAGTCAGCAAAAATGTTTTATGCTAATGGGTCAAAGTAAATCACACTCTACCCCATTGAAAAGAAAATGGTGAAAACCACAGTTAAATTCATAGCAATAAACCGTAACTAAATCACGCAAACATAACGAAATCAAACAGTTTTCATTTTAACGTGTAAAAATTAAAAGGGAGTAACGTGTAATTTGCCCATATATCAACATTGTGTGAATATTGATTAATTGAAAAGTATGCAAATGATCTAAATTTTGGTGTGCAAAACAGCAAAATGTAGATTTTGGTATGGTTAAGGAAGCAAAAGAGCATACATGATCCAACGACAACAAAGACGAAGAACCCAAGCACAATCGGGCCGACAGGGTAGTCATATCCTTTCTTAGAGTTCTCGGATGTCTTCGCTATGTTCCTTTGAAACCTGGCGACTTTCCGGTCAGCTACGCGCCTTGAAGTAGTCTATGAAATGAAATCCATTAAGTTAGCCAACACAACAAATATCAACAAAAATACAAGTCACAAAAAACTGCCAGAGAAAGCATAACCAAGAAGAGCACATAACCATTCATCAAAACCACAAGTTTAGATGAATATAATTGGAATATATATAGGTTTGTGTGATTTGTATTTTCATTTCCTGTTTTCTTTTCTGTTTCCTGTTTTTTCAAAGTTTACCTACGAAGAATTGAAAAGGCTAATAACAAAAATGTCCTGTTTTCAATATTTCATGCTTTTTATAAAACAGGAAACCTAATAAAAACAAAAATAGAAATACAAAGCAAACATACCCTATAAGCAGTTACACTAATGTTGTGAAAAAGTGTTTGCTTCTAAAAAATTATCATCACTTTCAAAGGGCCAAGAGATTGGGCTGACACCAAACAGCCTTACTTCCGTCAAAAACATAAAAAATCTCCAAAACAAATGGATGAAATTTGGAAGACAGCCCTTCTGTAAGACATTTCTAAAGACTTTTTCTTCTTTTTTGAGGGTTAAAATTAAAATGAAAAGGAATTGGGAAAAACAGAAAAGGTGGTGGAAGAAAACGGCCATTGTGATTGCAGCTGCATCAGTCACAATTGTTTACAAATATTTATAATTTATAATTACAAGGCAAACTCAATTCAGAAAGCTAAGAACTTTTTTAATTCCCCTCAGGAATTTTCCCCAGCATACAAATAAAGCAGCTTGAGAAAATTCAAGAATACAGATTTTCAAACAATTCAGAGTGGATCATAACTTCAGACACGCCATTAAAAAATCTCAAAACCCAGTTTTCACTATTAAACACGCCAGATTTCTGTACCGAAAGAAAAAAGAAAAATTAAGAGGAAACCATAAACAAAAAAAAAAAAAAAAAAAAAAACAGAAGAAGAAGAATAGTTACAACACACAGCTTCATCACCAGGTACAATTCATCACCAGCTTCATCACAAACAAAGAAGAGAATCAAATGGAAAATTGATAAAATATTACAAAATAACTGCAATAGGGATGAGAGACAGAAGCCTTACCATTGTTATGAGCAGATTGGAAACACAAAAACAGATTATTGTTCTTATTTTGTAGAAAAATGAAAAACTATATGCTGCAACTGCAAAGACAGAACAGTTTTCAGAGTTAATAGAGTCCAACACGACTACTGTTTTTTACTTGTATGAAAAAAAAAAAAAAGTATTTTGGTGTCATACATGTAACATGTCACCTCATTAAGCTGACTCGTGGATTCTGCCTCTTCTTCTTTCAATCTTCTTTTATTTTTTTATTTTCATTTAAAATAAAAGAAAAGAAAAGCCAATTTTACATCTCTTGCTTGCGTTACACCTAGTATATTAATCCTTATTTAATTACCCACGTTAAAGTAGGAAATTTGTTTCCAACCGATGGGAATTAAATGCAAGCAATAAATACACAGAAAAAAAGACATCAAATGAAAAATAGTATAAATTAGATAATTTTATAATAATAAGTATATTTATGAAAAAAATAAATAGTAACAGATTATTTGACCGGATTGCTAACCTCCTTTTTAAAAAAATTTCAGATATTTTACCAAAAATAAATGTAACTTTAACATTTTTTTTAAAAAGCATTGACCCTCTGACCTGAATTTCAATCTCTTTATAGCTGCACTATGTTCTAAGGAGAAGGTTAGAAAAATATTGCTAGTTAAGGGTGAAGGTTAGTGTGTGTTTGTTTGGCTGATGACTCGATGTCAAAATGCTTTTATTGAAACTAAAAGACATTTACTCTAATTAGTTAGAATTTTTGTCTTAACAAATCTAATATATTACTTAATGTAAATGTTAACGAGCACCATAAGAATATTTTTTTAAAGAGTTAAATATAATAAAAAATTATTAATTTTTTATTTTATTTTTGAGAGATAAAACAATATGTATTTATAATTATTTTTTTAATTTTAGTAATTTTTATAAATGTCTTAAAGATATTGTTTAATAAAACCTTTACTTTATAAGGAATGATGTCTTCTAAAAAAATCTATTTTTAAAAGTGGTTTGTTACGCATGGTTCTTCTTCCTCCTCGGTTGAGCTTATTTCTTGGCAAAATTGTTCTGCAGGGATTTTGCCTTTGCTATCGTTGGATTGTATGCATTCGTTGTATCTTCGTAGCTAGTTGTTTTTTTCCCTTTCCAATGTAAAAAAAAAAAAGCATTACAATCATTTCCTAAATGCCTATTCAATGCGAAATTGATAAAATATGTTTTTTCAATCGTAGAGTCGGCCTAAGGACCAAGCAACTACAACAAGGCCCAATCTCTTATATTAATCTTCAAGTCTTTTATATGAATTTTTGCATAGTTGACCTACATCATAGAAACTTTCAATTGATTGAAATTCGTTTTTTTACAAAAAAAAATTATGCGTGATGTCATTTGCTAACTCTAACACCTTAGTGTCATTTGAACCCAATGATATATATATATATACACATACTACTTGTTTAAATCTTACTTGTATTATAGAACAAATGCTTAATATTGTTCAAATATTGCTTTCATACATAGCAGTAAAATTAAGAATATCTAAAAAAAAATTAAAGTATATGAAGAATTATTTTGTTATCTAGTTTATAAGATGACATAAAAGAGGATAGTCAAATCATAAGGTTTTTTTTTTCTTTAACCCATGTGGTATATAAATTAATTTTTAAAATAAAGATAAATTATGTTTATCTAAGAAAATGTGTACATATTTAGTGCCGGAGTAAAATATAGGATGACGCAAGAGAGACAATTTATCACTCGAGAGAAGTTATCCAAATAAAATTTTACTTGAAGTATTGATTGATACGTTGCTTGTTTTAAATATAACTTCACGATATTGATTTAAAAATTCTAAACAATTAACGACTATTACTAGCTTTCAAGAATGATACAAGAGCAATTGATTGAAATCATACCTCATACATGTTTAATGCTAGCAAGCAACTCAAAATTATTGAAAAAAAGGGACATTAACCCAAAATATAATAAATGTATGTAATTAGGATGTATGCTTTGTTTTTGCACTCTCTAAGTAAAACGACACCGCATTTGATGCTCGAGTATTTGATTAACGTGCTCTCATCTAGTTTCCCATGCATATCCACATATAGGTATGTTTCTTGAAACTGTCATTAATTTTATTTTTATTTTTATTTATTTATTTATTTTTCATTTAAATCATAATATACACGTGATGATAACAATAATATTTATTTGGTAATTAATATAATTTGATGGATCTCGATTATAATCTAATCAATCTCGTTTTAAGAAGAGAAAAAGGAAAGGAGTTAATTATTTGGACTTGAACCCTTCATAAAAGATCTTGACTTTTGAGAACCGGTATATAAACTGTAGTTATGTGTGAACTAGTTACAAATTAATAATGTTACTATATCAACGTAAAATTTTATCAATTAAGGTGCTATGCAATATATAGATGACATGTTAATTGACCAACTCATCAAAATCAAACACTTTTAAAATGACAAGAATACTTCATAATATCTTGAGCTATATAAAGATATATTCAAAGATAGATATATTTTTTTTAATATAAGGTCTGAAATAAAATAAAAAAAAAATTACAAAGACTCATAGGTAAGAAGTGATTTGGAATAATTAAAATTTAAACATCTATAAACATTAATAAATATATAGTTATCAAATTTTGATTTTTATCTAAGTAATTGATTATGTTTCTATGTGTTTTATTTTACATTCATCAAGCAATTAATTTAATCAAAAACTTAATTCAATCAACTTAATAGCATTGTTCAATTAGTTTTCCACTCTATTTTTTTTTTTTGTTTTGTTTTGGACTAGCTTACACATATATATACACTACTCAATCTCACCAACCATTTGAATCAAAATTAAATTTAATTGATAACTTATCTTAGTTAGGTTTTTCTAAATTCTAATTTTTTATTATAATTAAGAACACATGTATTTTTCATAAAAAAACATCTCTTATCAGGAAGGATAACATAGAACCATTATAAATAACAAATTTTTTTCTTAAAATATTTAACATTTAATGTAATTTTATTAATTTTTTGAATTCAAAACTACTGAAACAATAATATTTAGCAGAGATAATTCTATTTAAACTAAGTAAAATTTGATAGGTGACAATTTTTTTTTTGAGTATTTAATGCAATTGTATAGTTATGATTCAAATCTAACACTATTGATTAAGCTAGAACACAAGTTGTTTGATCCAGAAAGGTTATTTTTTTTTCCTAAATGAAAGTAAACTAAATTAAATAAAGTGCCAATTCACAAAAAGTAAAATAAATAAATAAATAAATAAAATAAATACCAAAGTAGTAGTACCAGTTAACCGTGAAATAGATACCTCGTAATCCAGTTCCACTTTACGGCAACGGAAACTCAACTTTCAGGGTGAAGTCGTTTGACATCTTCGATTTGTCTAAACACAATTGAATTGAATTCCCTCTTTCATATATTTTAGCGCCTAATACTGGATCCTCACCCAAATCCTCAGAACTAGGGGAAAATAATAAAAATAAAATTAGGGTTTTTAAAAGGATAAATTCTACCTGCCGTTTTTTCCTAATCGCGATTGCGCGTGTCTCAACAATCTGAAATTCGTTCAGGGGTTCGCTCCGGTAATCAATGGGTCGTTCTCGTGGGAATTTTCACCACGCCGATGAAGACCCAAACCAAAGGTTCGTTCTTTTTCAGAGATTATTTCTTGAAAGTCTTATCGAGCGTGGAAAGAGGCCAGTTACAATTGACTTTTGCAGAGATTTTTTTGTTGAATCTGTATAGTGTGTGTTTGACTGATCACAGATGCAGTAAAATGCTATGGTGATTTTACTCTATGATGCTCCCTTAAGTATCTGCTTAATTGCTTGGCTATGTAGGTCAAGGAGAAAAAAGAATGCTGCCAGCGGAGAAAATTCAGAATCTGGAGCAGCAGGTACCTTTTCTACCAGCTTGGCCTGTTTGAATAAGATCAAGGCTACAAAACATTATGGTGTATTAATGCACTAATTTATCTCCACTAAATTTAGTTTGCTAAATTCACATCGTCATAACCATCTACTTGTACATACAAAATTCGATAATGAATACTATACTATAATGTATTCATACTATTACAGGGTATAGACTTGTATCCCTACGACATTAATACTGTGAATTAGGAGGTAGTTAATTCTGTTAGTTCCTAATCTAGAAGTTAGTTAGAAGCTGTCAGGTTTATTCTGTTATATAGCAGCTGTAACAGAAATAAAGATTCATTCAAAAAACGAATTGTAAACTCTCTCTGATCAAATCAATAACATTTCGATTCCCATTCATTCCCTGGGAGTCCTATTGTCTCAGTTCTTCGTATCTTCTTCTATTCCTAGAACTACTGTATCACATACAGTATAAGTCTATAACCTGTTCGTTACAAAAGTAACCTTTTACTAAAGATCCACATTGCATACACGGAGTAGTCTTTTGTTGAAGATATCATACAGGAGTTTTACTGGCAGGCTTGTGAAATGTCTGTCAGCTTAAAGATACTAAACCAATTCTTTTGCAAAAAATTGATAGCTATTTGGAGCTTTAATTGTCTGTTTATTGATTCTTTATTCATATGACATATATTGATGTTTGAAAATTAATTAATGGTATTAATCTGAGCTAGGCCAAGGAGCAGGTGATGGGAAAAAGGCTTTGTATCACTGCAATTATTGTAATAAAGATATTACAGGAAAGATCCGTATCAAGTGTGCCATGTGCCCGGATTTTGATTTATGTATTGAGTGCTTTGCTGTTGGAGCTGAGGTGACACCCCATAAAAGCAATCACCCTTACAGGGTTATGGTCAGTACTCAGTAATCATTAATTTCAAATTTGTTATTTTAATGGATAGTTAATTTAAAGTTTTTGTTAGAGAGAAAGTTATGTGTTATTTTTCCTGCTAGTTGATCTGTCTCAGGATAATTACAGGATTAATTAGGCAAGTTAGATTTGAAGTTTGTTCTGAAACTGTTCTGTTATCATCTGTGGAATACAACTCATAGTTGAAATAATTTTTGTTCAAGTGAATCTGTCCCAAATTGCTGTTAAGATAATCACGTTACAGTTAGTCTTGTCGACATCATTCTTGTAATTGACTTATTTCTGTATGATGGTTTGTTCAAATGCAATTCCATTTTGACAGGATAATTTGTCATTCCCTCTTATTTGCCCTGACTGGAATGCTGATGATGAAATTTTGCTTCTAGAGGTACTTTGAATTTATTTGCATAATAGTGGTAATATGTAGCTCAAAAATCAAAAGTATAACACAATATTTGGTTTTCCTAGAAATATTTTTACATCTGATCTCTTGCAATATTTTTTCTGTTTTAGGGAATTGAAATGTATGGCATGGGAAACTGGACAGAAGTTGCTGAACATGTCGGGACAAAGAACAAAGAGGCATGCATAGAACACTATAGGAACATATACTTGAACTCCCCATTCTTTCCTCTTCCGGTATGATAGGCATCAAAAAGCTACAATCAATGTTTATTATTATATTTATTCTTATTCTGATAAAGGTATTTTAAATCCTGTCTTTTCATAATTTTTAGGACATGTCTCATGTTGTTGGGAAGAACAGAAAAGAACTTCTTGCCATGGCTAAAGGGCAGGGTGAGGACAAGAAAGGTTTGTACAAAAATAACATGCATTCACTAGCCTTTTTTTTTTTCCTTTAGTTGATTTCACTTACGTAATATGTTATTAACATTAGGAATTCCTCATTTATTATGTGTTTTGGACTAAGTGAGCTTCTGGCCTTTAACATAACTTTATGTACTGTATCTCCAAATGATAAATAATAATGCTTGAAAGGCATCACTGGTGCAGATTGTCTTAAAACAGATGTACATATTTCTGACAATTGCTTAAACTATTTTATATCAAAGGAGGTTAAGTTTATTGTCATTGATTTTTTTTGCATGATTGGTCACTTGTGATTTGCACAGGAATTTCAATGGCGGATCTTAGTTCAAAGGAAGAATCTCCCTTTTCTCCATCTAGAGTCAAGTAAGGGTGTTGTTTTTTATATGCATTATCTCTTGCCATCTGTGGTACCATACTTTTTGACATGTATTTATTTGATTCAGAGTTGAAGATTCCCATAAACCGGGTTCCTCTAGCCGTTTGCCTTCCAGTTTAAATTCAGGTAAAGCAAAATTAAGTTCATAGCTACCATCCGTACACCAGTTTGCTCGTGTTGATCTTCTTTGCATCCCTATCTTGTTTACATATTGCAGAGTCAGATTCTGGTCCCTCAAGCAACATACATGCTGTGGCTGGTGCTAATCAGAAGGCGTCCAATGTGGGCAGGGGAAAAGGTGGTCCTGGAGTGATTAAAATGGAAGGTGTGCATCTATATATTTCATCCCAAATACCAATTGAAATTAAAAAAATTATATCTTTGGACTTCCACTTCCATAGAAAATTTAGAAAAACCAATTAGCCAACAACTTAATACTTTTTCTTTTTGTTCCTAGATAAAATATTGGAGGAAGACTCTCGCATGTGTCTGTTTTGCATGATTTTTCAACCATAGCAATAAATTAGATTTGAGGAAATGTATTTAGTAATTCTTCTGTTACTAGTATAACTAAGAATAATATTGTCTATGCTGAAGTAGGGTAGGGTAAAGGGGAAGCAGCTTCTTGCATGAAAACAGTTTTATCTTCTTTCTCACTGGCATTAGCTTACATGTCCACCATGCATATTCTTTGAGGAAATTCATGATGCTATATTCTGTATTAAGCTTCCTAGTTCCTCCATTACATGCAGACTCTCAAGTAGACAGAGATTTTGGGAAGAAACCAAGTTCCTCAGGAAACGAAGGTCCTTCTTTAGTAGAATTGAGCGGTTATAACCCAAAAAGGCAGGAATTTGATCCTGAATATGATAATGATGCCGAACAACTACTTGCTGAAATGGAATTTAAGGACACTGACACTGATGACGAGCGAGAGCTGAAACTACGTGTGTTGCGTATCTATTCAAAAAGGTAAATACCATTTTAGTTCTATAGGTTTGTCTCCTGAATCATACACACTTAACCATTTCTGTAATGATGTTATCAGGCTAATGCCAGAATATTGCTCATACTTCCATCTTTAAATTGAATTATGTTGCAGACTTGATGAAAGAAAGCGTAGGAAGGATTTCATACTTGAAAGAAATTTGTTGTATCCCAACCCATTTGAGAAGGATTTAACACCTGAGGAGAAGACAATATGTCGAAAATATGACTTATTCATGCGCTTTCTTACCAAGGAAGAGCATGATGAGTTGCTTGAAACAGTTATCTCTGAACATAGGACTCGTAAAAGACTTCAAGAGCTTAAGGTTTGAGACATGGACTGGCATTAAGTTGTTAATGACTTTTTTTCCTTCTCTATTTGGGAAATGTAGCTTCTTTTGGTGCCATCTTGTGATCGTTATTTTCATAGATCCCTTTGGTTATATTTTGGTTGAATCTGCAAGATATGAACATGTTAATTTATGGGGATCAAGAAATTTTATACTGGGCAAACTGAATATACAGTTTGAGTGGTCATACAAGCATCTAAACTGAAGCATTCCATTTAACCAATCCTAGTACTAGATGTAAGATGCATGATCTCTATTCGTACATTTATGATTTTAATGGTGGCTGCGTTATTCTACTGCTTATATTGATCATCTCATGTGCATACTGCATGTATGAGTGAAACAACTGACATTAACTCTTACATTTGTAACCCCTGGATGACACTGCAGGATGCCCGCGCTGCTGGCTGCCGCAATTCAGCTGAAGCAGATAGATATCTGTTGAATAAGAGGCGAAAGGAATCTGAGAACAGTACTCGTAGGGCAAAAGAAAATGCTCAGCTTGGCCCAAGCAATCAAGGGGTTCCAAATGCATTAATGTCTCCAGACTCGGGCAACAAAGATTTGAGTGTAAGACCAGCAGGGCCTGCTACTTCCAGCTCTGTCAATGAAATGGCTGTAACAGGATACTATGGAGCAGATTTACTTTCTGAACCTGTAAGCATGTCTCTCTCTATTCCTGATTGTGCTTCAGATTCGGAAAGCAAGAATTGAGAAAGAAAGCATCAAGAAGTGATATTATTGCTGCAGAAAAATGAAAAAAAAAAATAATAATACAAGAATAGCAAATAGTTTCCTTTACATCTGTGGTTATACCAAAAAAATAAAAAGTTTCCTTTATACTTGTGGTTATACCAAAAAAAAAAGTTTCCTTTACAATGACCCGGACTCCTAATCTTAGAGACTAAATCACCTAACTAATTCTCTCAATCACAGTGGCGCCCCTTTTACTCAATATAACCCTTCTAATATAGTCTAAACTCATAATTTGTAATTGGGGCTTGGCATAGTACCTAACAAGTACCTAACAGTCAGCCTCTTGAAATTCAAACTTGCTCTCAATGTTGGAGAACAATAAATCAAGAAAATGCAACCTAGATAGAAACTGAATAAGAAAAAGAAACAGAAAATGAACCCTATTCAATCTTGGAACCAAAAATGAAATGGAAAAGATCCCCCACAAAAACTGACTCTACATGCTAAAACTGGTCTTCGTCGTTTTTTTGCTTCCTCCTCTTCGATCAGCATCATTCTCAGGAACTTCTCCGGACATTGATGCTTGGGGTGAAATCTTTCTTGAAAACATTTTTCCTTTTTCCTATCCTCTAGCTTTTCGTGAGGTGCTTGACCCCTCTAGATTTGCTCCCGGTGGTCCTATGTTCCTCATTGCCCTGGTTGGCCGCCGTCAAAAAGGGTGAAGCAATGGTGGCTGAGATTAAGGGGTTTCATTCCTCCTATTTTTGCTTGAAACCCCAAGGTTCCACTCCTATTCCTGACAAACCCCGAACCGCTCCCACTATCTTCTTCCAGCTTCAATGTCCCTCGCCATTCTCATCACTTGCCATTGTAAAGAGGGGGCCAAGTGTTCTGCCCCTCTACGAACCTCAGGATGAAGTCCCCTCATGGAGTATCCGGTGACGCTAAAATTTTGACTGCCTCAATGTACTCCCCCACCTTGCCTGCTTGTTTCAACACAGAAAGCTCTCCTTTTGGGTTATAAAGATGAGCCATTTCGTGTCTCTTGACCTGAGCCTGCTTGAGCCCTTGCCATGTTGGTTCTTTGTTTTCTCACCAATAATTGAAACCATATATGGTGTTCCCGCCCTCCATATGTAGCCTTGATAGCTTGACTTCGACCTCCTCGGATGTCTCATTGTTGGTTGCATCTCCAATAACGCCATGTAGAGATTGCCAATCACATTTTCACCACGTGAACCCTAGAAACCAAAGCGTCATCTGGCAGGTCAAATCAATTGATAGGGCTCTAGATCTTGAAAGCTAGAATTGAGAAAAAATGAGAAAGAAAGAATCAAGAAACTGATATTATTGCTGCAGAAAAATGAACACTAATGATACAAGAATAGGGAAGAGTTTCCATTGTAAAAGTCTCAGACTCCTAATCTCAGAGATTGGATCTCCCGACTAATTCTCACAATCACAATAATGCCCTTTCATTCAATATTACTTGAGATGGCAACGGTATGAGATAGGTGCTAGCCTCTCGCTACCCAATCCCGCGGGTACTGGTGAGTATACATGGATACTTGCGGATATGTATTGAATTATTTAACATTTAAAAATTATTTGCAATATGAAAAATAACATATATTAAGTAATATTTCTCAAATAAAATTTAAATTGATAATTATATAACTATTAAAATGAAAAATAAATGCCTAAACAATACAATTAACACTCAAAACTTTGGTTTTTTTTTCAAATTTAAAAGCTTAATGAGAAAATACTAATATTTTTTAAAGACATTTGGCATTCAATCTCAACATCTTTGTTTATTAAATATTAAGTATCACTCTTAGAAGTTGAGGAAAAAGAGTACTTAAGCATATTAAGTACAGTATCATCTTTGTATTTTTTTGTTACCTTATTAGAGGATACAAATAAATGCAGGCACCCGCTGGTGCAGTTAATTTTTTTGGCATCCCTGTCTTACCTCTGTAATATAGCCTGAACATAGAATGTGTAATTAAGCCTTGGCCCTGTACCTGACAGCCACCCTCCCCCAATAAGTCTTTGATCCATGGTAGGCCACTGGATTCGCGCCAAAGAAGTTGGGAGGTGCACCATTCATCCGACCATCAATCCAGAAGTTATAAAATACATTGCGGATTGATGGTCTAGAAAAAATGGATTCTGTATTTTTTAATAAAAGTAGTGCCAATCCCTGCCACCTCCATGGTATTGGTTGCATGTTTTTGAAAACAGGCTTCCTGCTAGAATTGTTACAAATTTCAGTATCTAGGTTCTTGGTGACAGCCATTATGCTTGTGTTGTTACTAAGCAATATTTGTTGCCGACATTAAGAGTAAAACCTTGATTGAGGGATAAAACCTATCCAATCGCTAGAAATTAAATTTCTTGTTGATGGTGGAAATTGTGGTTCTAACAGTTAAAATGCTGTTATTTTTCTGTTGGGATGGGAGGGAGAATAAAGAAACTTAGTATTTTTTTTTGTTTATTGTAATGATTGATTTTTGGATAATTTTTTGCTATTGTCTGTAATTCCCTTGGCAGGAGAAACGTTTATGCTGTGAGCTAAGGTTGACTCCAACCGTGTATTTAAAGATGCAAGAGCAGCTGTCTCTACAAATACTTAGTGGCACTGTGTCTGCAAAATCTGATGCTTATCAATTATTCAAGATGGATACCATGAAAATTGACAGAGTGTATGATATGCTCGTTAAAAAGGGAATTAGTTCTCCTTGATATGTCTCCTGCAGCTACACCCATAAGACATTTTAATGTATATCAGTATTCTTTTTAGGCGAAAATGCATCTACCGGGATTCTAACCGAGGAGAGGGATTCTAACGGAGGAGCTGCTACTCAAAGTTTCACTCTCCAGCCACTAGACCAACTTGTTCGATGAACATATCAGTATCTATTTATAATATATTGGATTTGAAATGTGAGTTATAGTATTGACACATTGACTTCTTTGGTAGCATATTTTTATCACATCAGCAAATTTGCTCATGTGTAAATTTTTGCTTTAGTTGTTGTCTCATTATCTTTCAGTTTCATTTTTCTTTCTTTGTGCATACCACTCCAGCATATTCATGTTATTTTGTAGTGTTTTCAGCTATTCTTCATCCTTTTAAAATTAAAATCCTTAATGATTAATGTCCCTTAATATTTGTCCAGCTCTTATTTATTGTTGTCTTTTATTTTTCATCATGATTAATGTATGAATGAACTATAACAAATAATAATTATGTATTCTAAAAGCATATTTTCACTGGAATATTGTACCAAAAGTGAGTATTCATGTGCATTCTAAGAAATGTTGCCCAAGAAAATTATCTATTTTCTGTCATAATAAACTATCATCTATAATTTCTTTAATTGGCGGTATTTGTTTCTTTGAATGAGTTAGTATGACATACTATTAAGAACAATTATGAATTTTACATCATAAAAAAAAAAAAAAGCATGATTAAGCAAAATTTGGTATGACTTGCATATGTATGTGAGTTTGCTTCAAATAATTTTGATATGCAAGGTTAGTAGTGGTGATAATGTTTTTAAGAAGTTATGTCTTTCAAGTTCTCATTACCAAATATAAGGAAATGTGACATATTCTTCATCTTGTTTAGGAATTAAATAAAAATATTTAAGTATATGAACAAAAATTAAATCACAAGGATTAGAACGCTAAATATTAGTATATATAAGGACTAAAATAAAACAATTTTTTATTTAAAAACTATAATAAAGAAGATGTTATAAATTTTAATTTAACCTTTTTATCTCCATTTTTTTAGATAATATTTGACTTTACCATTTTAAATGTCAATTTGGCTCTAACATGAATTCTCTGAAAATGGCATTGTCTAATTTTGTCGCTGAGATTTGAAAAACTTAAATATCAAATTAAAATTTTTAAACCAAATTCAGGAAGTTAAGTAAACCGACGCTATAATAAATACCAAACTGAAAAAAATTATGGAATAAAATAAAACTCTGGCAAAACTGAAAAATCATACTCCGTATTAAAAACAAGAACTAGGAAGGACATGTGTGTGTGAATGAGTGGTATAGGGTTCGATCCTTGGTGTCGTTAATTTCCTTGTAAACAAAAAAATGATACCAATGAATTCTAATATATTTTTTTTAAAAAAAAAGACAATTCTAATATTTTCTTCTTTTTTTTTTGGAAAATGATTTTCTTTTTTATCACGTCTGTTTAATTGCACCCTGTGGCTGTGTAGGTACTAGTATAACGAAAAAATAGAGTGATTTGTGCAGTGCAGTGAAAATCAAAAAGCGAAGAAAGGAAGAGGTTGTAGCCTTGTTGGGGAAGCTAAAGAGAAAGAGAAGAGAATGTTCAGAAACCAGTACGACACCGACGTGACGACATGGAGTCCGGCGGGGAGGCTGTTTCAGGTCGAGTATGCCATGGAGGCTGTCAAACAGGGTTCCGCCGCAATTGGTCTCCGATCCAAGACCCACGTCGTTTTGGCCTGCGTCAACAAGGCTAACTCCGAACTCTCTTCTCACCAGAAGAAGATCTTCAAGGTTGACGATCACATCGGCGTCGCCATCGCCGGCCTCACCGCTGACGGCCGCGTCCTCTCTCGCTACATGCGATCCGAATGCATCAACTACTCCTACACCTACGAGTCTCCTCTTCCTGTCGGTCGACTCGTCGTTCAGCTCGCCGACAAGGCCCAGGTCACTATCCTTCTCTACTTCTATTACTTCTTATTTTGATCCTGCAATTGGAGCTAGGTTTTTCTTAATTAAAACAATTGGAAGCGTGCTCCCTCTCTTTTTTACTATTAGGGTTTCTTATAAATTGGAGAAAGCAATGGCGATGGTTTAGAGAAATTGGGATCTTAATTTCTGATAAAGTTGCTGACTTAAGTTCTAGTTGTTCTATATCTGGGTGCAAAAATACTATGACTTTACTCTTTTCGATTATACCACCCTCCAAACCCCTCTATCGCTATTGCTTTTCAGTGAGTTCTTAACAATAGTGAAATGTGATTCAGTTATATGCGAGTGCAGAGTGAGTGTGGGTATCTTTTGCATACCATTCCGTTTGTAGCTCTCTATAGGAGCAGAGCTCTGGGCTGTAGAATACAACAAATAAGGAGGTGTTGTCACTTGTGTGGCTAAAGTAGCATACGTACTGGCTCATACAAAAGAACTTCCAGCTGATTGAAAATTATAAACAAGATCAAAGTTAGCCCCAAATCTTGTAGATGAGCCTGTCATTACTCATCATATGTAGTGCATGTTAGGTTTCACTTCAAATCACGTTGAGATGAGGTAAACATGGATCCATTTAAGCATAATTAAGAATAGCTTTCACGTTTTAGATCCCGGTTGGACCTATCTCAAGTGAAATTAATCACACACGTAAATGTGGTAAAAAGGATCTTATATGTGTTGAATTTCTTGTTGAATGCGTCATTTTCCTGAGAAAGCTGCTCAAGGAGAGGCTTCAGTAGCTTTAGTAGTCCTAGAAAAGCACTCCTACAATAAAACAAGGAAATAGTGAAAAACAAGTAAAACCAGAAACCATAATGATTATTATTGCAATGATTGAATTTGGACCGGTCTTGTAATAGATGACGTTGTCAGCTGATACCTAACTGATGAAGTGAACAGCTCTGTTGCAGGCGTTACATTTCTGTTCTGTTCTACTGGATGCCGTTTCTTTTCTTTGGTTTTCTTTGCACGTAGTAAGGCAAAATCAAATCAGCAACATTGGTTTGTAAAAGATGATGGCTTCTTTCTGATGTGACATTTTAATAGGTCATTGCGCCCTCAAGGTTTTTTATTTGTTGTGAGAGGAACAGAGGAAACCTAGAAGCATGCTAACATCTATGTTTATAATTATCTAATTTGTCTTTCATATAGCCATATTTATTTGCTGTTTTATGAAGCGAGTGGAATACTGTTCTGTTGAAGTCAATGTAAGCAGGGACAGAAAGTATACTGAACAGGACACTCTGAAGAAACTTGCCCCCTTTCACTTTTTGTTTCTTAAATTTAATTACTTTATGTGATACTGATCTGTTCTGTTTACAATGATTAAACACATTGGGTTAGCTAATCTGCATTATTTTTATGACAGTTTTGCTGTTATTTTAGCAATATAGTAATAGAAGATAGATGGATTGTTGGGATATGAGAAGCAAAGCTCGTGTTCGTATCTGCAGATTTACATGGAAAGAAAAGATAGAAAGAAATATCTGCAAATTTTTTTTTAAGGTTTGTTTCCCATCAGTAATTGTGATATAAATTTTTATCGCAGGTTTGCACCCAGCGATCATGGAAACGTCCATATGGGGTTGGTCTCCTAGTTGCTGGATTAGATGAATCAGGAGCTCACCTCTATTACAACTGTCCAAGTGGAAACTATTTTGAATATCAGGCATTTGCAATTGGGTCTCGCTCCCAAGCTGCAAAGACATATTTGGAACGCAGGTTTGACAACTTCATGGGCTCCTCACGGGAAGACCTAATCAAAGATGCACTTATTGCAACTAGGGAGTCCTTGCAAGGTGAAAAGCTCAAGAGTTCAGTATGCACTGTTGCTGTGATTGGAGTTGGTGAACCATTCCACATTTTGGATCAGGAGACTGTTCAACAGTTGATTGATACTTTCGAGATTGTGCGGGAGGAAGATCCTGCTGCTGAGGCTCAGCCAGAAACTGAGCAAGGTGCTGCCACAGATCAAGGTGGTGCTGAGAATCTAGGTGGTTCTCCAATGGACATTTGATAATTTAAAAATCAGAACTAGAGATCCTAAATGTGGATTTTTAATGATGAGTAGGTTTTATGTTGAGTGTGTCATGGAAGAAGATATTTCTTTGGTGGATTTTATTTTCTCAATCTTGTTTGTTTCTGCAATTCATCCATGGCTGATCAGTATAAACGATTCAATTGCTGGATTTGATGGGCTTGAATGCATGATTTACAGTAGTATGCTCCAATGATACAATCCATCAACATGTTAGTGTGAAAAAAGTTGAGAAAACTGGTTTAGTTTAACTATTGTTGTGCGTATATTTGTTTCTTAAATTGTGAAAATTTGGGTTGACTAGGGATGGTGGGTTTTACTGTTGGTTGTTTCAATGGAGGATGTATAAATGAGATGGGCGGTGAGTTCTTGGGAGATGTTCACGTGAATTCTCACCGGAAAGTGTGTTGGAAATAATTGGGGATGGTGAATTAATTTTAGTAAAGTGAATTTTATTTTAGTACTTCTGTAACATTTTGATAATAGTAAAAGTATAATGTGATTTTTAAATTGTCACTACCAGATACTCTAAACTTTTCACTTAATGAAAATAACTTACTAATTAATGTGAGAGAAAGATTATATACAGGCACATTCTTATAAAACTCGGAACGATTCGATTAGCAGGTTCAACTAGATCACTGATTCTGAATTGGTTTTGAAATAGGTTAAACGAACAAAATCAGCACTTAAGTCTCCGATTAGGGTAGTTGTGAGTTTGTGGTTTTTATTATTAAACGTAATTTTCAAAACAAAACACGTTTAATTAAAATATGCTGAAATGATTTTTATCGAAAACACTATATTTTTCATGTGTATAATATACGGTCTTACTTCAACTGTCATAATACATCGTTTCTATTTTCAAAACGAAAAACACTTTATTCTTTCAGTATACACACAATCTCTAAAAAAATTATTGTAATTTTAAAAATATTTACGTAAATTGGCAAAGAAAATTCAATGTGTCATAATGCATTATTTTCTAAAAAAACATCAAATAATTTAACCAATTTAATAAACGTGATATGATTTTTAAATTGAAAAACATCATATTCTTCAGATGTGTATCGTACAAGATTTTTAAAAAATTGTTGCAATTTTAAAAAATTGAAAAATTATGTAGATTAAGATAAAAAACTTTAAAGTGAATAATACATTATTTTCGGAAAAACCAAATAATTAAAGTAATATAGAAAACTCCTTTTGATTTTTAAATAAAAAACGCCTTATTCTTCACGTGTACCATACATGACCTCTAGAAAAATTATTGCAATTTTAAAAATATAATAAATTAAGTAAATTGATATTAAAACTTTAAATTTTTTAATACAATGTTTTATTTAAAAATATAATCATTTAATTAATTTCAAAAAATGCATTTTGATTTTTCAATAGAAAAACACCGTAACATTGTAACAATTTTTAAAATATAAAAAAATATAAAATTTAAATGGGTAAATTGCACAAAGTACCCTTGAGGTTTTAGAAAATAGCACAAACCACCAAACTTTAAAAAATTAGCAGTTCATACCATTTTCTTAAATAGACACTAACCGTAGTTAAATCACTCTCTATCTTTTTTCTATAATAAAAAAATCAATTTTCTCGTATGCTTTTTTTTTTTACAATATTTATCTACTGAATTTTCTCAAAAAATATTTTTTCATAAAATAAAAATTATTTTTCATAAAGTAAAATTATTTGTGAATAAAATTTTATTTATTGTAAATTAAAAAATAAATAATTTACAAATGATGATAGTATTTTTTTAATTTTTTTTAATTTAAAAAAATAATTTTTTATTCACAATTAATTATTTTATTTTATGAAAAAATAATTTTTGAGAAAATTCAGTAGATGAATTTTGTAAAAAAAAAACATACAGGAAAATTGATTTTCTTATTTATAGAAAAAAATAAAGAGAGATTTAACTATGGTTAGTGTCTATTTGAGAAAATGGTGTGGACTGCTAATTTTTTTATAGTTTGGTGTTTTGTGCTATTTTCTAAAACCTCAAGGGTACTTTGTGCAATTTACCCAATTTAAATTGACCTAGAGGTTTCAAAGGGTCAAAATAAATTGTTTCCAAAAAAGAGTCAAATAATTTAATTTATTTAAAAAATTCATTTTTATTTTTAAATAAAAAATACTCTATTATTCAAGTGTATAGTACACGATCTCTAGAAATAATGTTACAATTTTATTTCAAAATTATATAAAATTGGGCAAATTGAGGTTGAAATATCAAGGTGAATAATATATTATTTTAAAAAATCAATTAATTTAACTAATTTAAAAAATTCATTTTGATTTTTAAATCGAAAAACAACTTATCCTTATTGTAGAGGATCTCTAGAAAAATTGTTGCATTTTGAAAAGTAAATAAAAGTCATGTAAATTAAGCTAGAAATTTCAAACTATCATAACACGTTTTAACACAAATAAAACAGTTTAAAAACCTGTTTTTATTTTTAAATTGGAAAATACCATATTCATTAAGCGTATTGTAAGTGATATCTAGAAAAATTACAAATATTTTAAAAAATTAAAATGTTATTTGAATTGAGGTAGAAGATTAAAAGAGAATAATATGTTGTTTTTTAAAAACTCAAATTATTTTAAAACACATTTTGGTTTTTAAATTGAAAACACCATATTTTTCAAGTGTATAATACACGATATCTATAAAATTTGTTGGAATTTTAAAAATATGAAAAATTAGGTCAATTGAGCAAGAAACTTCAAAGTGAATAGTAAATTATTTTAAAAAATAAAATAATTTGAATAATATCAAAAATGCATTTTGATTTTTAAATAAAAAATCCTATTATTCAAGTGTATAGTACACAATCTCCAAAAAAATTGCTACAATTTGAAAAATATAAAAAATGTAAATTTCGCTATAAACATAAAAGATAATAATATATTATTTTTAAAAAATAAAATAATTTAATTAATTTAAAAATGCATTTTGATTTTTAAATGGAAAAATACCATATTCTTCAATTGTATAGTACACGATGTAGAAAAATTGTTTTAGTTTTAAAAATATAAAATTATGTAAGTTGAGATATAAACTTCAAAGAAAACAATACATTATTTTCAAAGATATCAAATAATTTAAGTAATTTAAAAATGTGTTTTGATTTTTAAATCGAAAAGCACTATATTCTTCAAGTGTATAGCACACGAATTCTAGAAAATTGTTCCAATTTTGAAAATACAAAAGATTATATAAATTTAGCTAAAAACAGTGAAGTGAATAATAAATTGTTTTAAAAAATCAAATAATTTAAGAAATTTACAAAACGCGTTTTGAATTTTAAATCAAAAAACACGTCATTCTTCAAGTGTACTCGATTTCTAGAAAAATTCTTTCACATTTAAAATCATAAAAAATTATGTAAATTAAACTAGAAAATTCAAAATGAATAATATATTGTTTTAAAAAAAATAAATATTTTAAGTAATTTTAAAAAAATGCATTTTGATTTTTAAATTGGAAAACATCTTATTCTTCAAGTGTATATAGTACATGAGCTTTAGAAACATTGATGCAATTTAAAAAAGCAACAATTATATAAATTGAGTTAAAAACGTCAAAGTAAATAATACATTGTTTTAATAAAAATCTAATAATTTAAGTAATCTACAAAATGCATATTGATTTTGAAATCGAAAAATATCTTATTCTTAAGTGTTTAGTACACCATCTCTAGAAAAAATGTTTCAATTTTAAAAATATGAAAAATTATGTAAATTGGTTTGAAACTTCAAAGTGAATAACAAATTGCTTTTGAAAAAATCAAATAATTAAAGTAATTTTAATATTAATTTTTTATTTTAAATTGAAAAATACCCTATTTTTAAAGTGTAAATAATACACAATTTCTAAAAAATATGTTGCAGTTTTAAAAATATAAAAAATTGTGTTATTTAAGCTATAAACTTAAGAGTGAATAATATATTATTTTCTAAAAAATATATATTAAGTAATTTAGAAAATGAGTTTGGTTTTAAAACCAAAAGCACCATATTGTTCAAGAGCATTTAGTACACAATCTACAGAAAAATTCTAGAAATTTTAAAATATAAAAAATTATATAAATTGAGATAGAAACATGTAAGTGTTATAATACAATGTTTTAAAAAATATACATAGTACTTTAAGTAATTTTAAAAATTTATTTTAATTTTTAAATAGAAAAACATCATATTCCTCAAGTATATGGTTAAATCGACCTAAAAAATTCAAGGTGTTATAATAGATAGTTTTCAAAAAATGATAAAATACTTTAAATAATTTAAAAAATGTGTTTTCCTTTTTAATTCGAAAATCACTCTAATCTTCAAGTGTATAAAGCACGATCTCTACAAAAATTATAGAAATTTTAAAAATAAAAAAATATATATATTGAGCTAGAAGCTTCAAAGTGTTATAATAGATAGTTTTAAAAAAAATAACATAATTTAAGTATTTAAAAAAAATTTGTTTTTAAATCGAAAAACACTCTATTCTAAGTATATAGTACACAATTTCAAGAAAACTGTTGCAATATGAAAAAAAAAACTCCAAAGTGTCACAATACTTTATTTTAAAAAAATCAAATAGTTTACAAAATGTTTTTAGATTTTTAAATCGGAAAACACCTTGTTTTTAAAGTGTACAGCACACTGTCTCCAAAAAAAATGCTACAATTTTAAAAGTAAACAACAATAATGTAAATTGAAGTAGAAACTTCAAAAAAAATAATACATTTCTTTTAAAAAATAAACAATTTATGTAATTTAGAAAACACATTTTGATTTTTAAATCGAAAATACCTTATTCTTCAAGTGTATTATACACGATATCTATGAAAATTGTTGCAATTTTAAAAATGTGAAAAATTATCTCAATTGAACTAGAAATTTCAAAGTGGGTTGTAAATTATTTTTAAAAAATACAAATAATTTAAAAAATTTAAAAAACATATTTTGATTTTCAAATGGAAAAACACCTTATTCTTCAGGTATATAATACACGATCTCTAGATAAACTGTTGTAATTTTAAAAAAATAAAAAATTATGTAAATTGACCTAGAAACTTCAATGATAATACATTATTTAAAAAAAATTAATTACTTTAAGTAATTTAAGAAAAATGTTTTACTTTTTAAATGAAAAACTCTATATTCTTCGAGTGTACAATAATATTTACAAAAATTGTTTCTATTTTAAAAATATGAAAAATTAAGTAAGTTAACCTAGAAGTTTCAAAGTAAATATTATATTGTCCTCAAAGTGAATACTACACAGTCTAGAGGAAAATTGGTACAATTTTAAAAATGTATTTTGATTTTTAAATCGAAAAGCACCCTACACAGTCTAGTGTATAGTATACCATCTCCAATAAAATTGCTACAATTTGAACAATATAAAAAATGTAAATTTAGCTATAAACTTCAAAGATAATTATTGTTATTTTCCAAAAAATAAAATGATTTTAGAAATTTAAAAAATTTATTTTGATTTTTAAATGGAAAAACACTATATTCTTCAATTATATATATAGTACATTATTCTAGAAAAATTGTTTCAGTTTTTAAAAGAATTTAAATAGTTTAAAAAATAAAAAATGCATGTTAATTTTTAAATCGAAAAACACCTTATTCTTTAAGTGTGTAGTGCACGATCTTTAGAAAATTTTTTGCAATTTGAAAAATAAAAAATAGGAAAATTGAAAAATAATAAAATAATTTAAGTAATTTAGAAACCTTGTTTTGATTTCTCGAAACTTAAAAGTGAATAATACATTACTTTTAAAAAATCAAATAATTTAAATAACTTAAAAAATTGTTGCAATAGGAAAAAAATTATGTAAATTGAGCTAGAAATTTCAAAATGTCATAAAAAAGTTGTTTTTTTTAAAATAAAATAATTTACCTAGTTTAAAAAATTGTATTGATTTTTAAATAAAAAAAACACCTTACTATTCAAGTGTATAGTACTCTATCTCTAGAAAAAAAAAACGGTTGCAATATTAAAAATATAAAAAATTATGTAAATTGAGCTTCAAACTTTCAAAATGAATAATACATTATTTAAAAAAATCCTAATAGTTTTACTAATTAAAAAATGCAAAGTTATTTTCAATTCCAAAAATGCATTATTCTTTAAGTGTGTAGTATACTATCTTTAAATAAATTATTACAATTTAAAAAATATTATAAAATATTTAAATTTAGCTATCAATTTCAAAGTGAATAAAATATTATTTTTAAAAAATAAAATAGTTTAATTAATTTAAAAAATGTGTTTAGTTTTTTAAATTAAAAAACTCAATGTTTTTCAAGTGTGTAGTACACTATCTCTAGAAAAACTTGTTCAATTTTAAAAATATAAAAAATTATGTAAATTGAGCTACAAACTTCAAATTGAATAATACATTATTTTCAAAAAGTTAAATACTTTAAGTAATTTAAAATATATATTTTTATTTTTAAATCGAAAACACCTGATTATACAAGTGTATACGGGACGATATCTAGAAAAATTGTTTCAATTTTAAAAGTATAAAAACTATGTAAATTAGGCTGAAAACTTCAAACTGAATAATAAATTATTTTTTAAAAAAAAATAAAAAATTTAATTAATTTAAAAAACATGTTTTGATTTCGAAAACGAAAAACACTCTATTCTTCAAGTGTATGATACAGTGTATCTAGAAAAATTGTTACATTTTCAAAAATATAAATAATGATATAAATTGACATAAAAACTTCAAAGTGTCATAATACATTATTTTGAAAAAAAGTTAAATAAAAAATACGTATTAATTTTTAAATAAAAAACTATGTTGCAAAATAATATGTTATAAATAAATGATTTGTAAAATAATTGTTGCATTTTTCCAAATATAAAAATTATGTAAATTGATCTAGAAACTTCAAAATGGCATAATAATTTTTTTAGAAAAAAATTAAATAATTTAAGTAATTTAAAAATACATTTTTATTTTTTAATTGAAAAACACCTTATTATTCAATTGTACTCCATAGGATATGATGTCAAGAAAATTTATTATAATTTTAAAAATATAAAATAATTTTGTAAATTTAAGTTGAAACTTCAAAGTGAATAATACATTGATTTCAAAAAATCAAATATTTTAAATAACTTAATAAAACATTTTGATTTTTAAATCAAAATACACCATATTCTTTAGATGTATAGTGTTGTACAAGGGCCTCAATGCTCAAGGAGGGGGGGTGAATTGAGCGTATAAAACTTTTATATAAATCTTTACAAAAACCGTTTATATCAAGATTTATGAATTTAGATATATGAAGTGAGATGAAGAGAAGATGAAGAACAATGCAATACTAAATATAAAATATGCTGAAAATAAAGAGTTAGGGATAGAGAGATCAAACAACACAGTTTATACTGGTTCAGCCACTAAACCTCCTTGTGGCGTACGTCCAGTTCTTCAAGTCTCGACCGAATCTTTATTAACTTTCAAAGTTTTAACAGGTGCTTGTAACCTTTACAATATTGAGCGCTTCTCACACCTTGGGATACCCCACCCAAGTGCTTAAGCCTCACAATACCTCTACAGATGCCTCACCCTAGTGCTTCCAATGAGGGATACCTCACCCTCACCAACTTAAATGAAAGAAGAAGAAGAAAATATGATGAAACTCTCTCAAGAGTAGATTATACAAATTGAAATTCTATGATCAGTATGATATCACTAAGATAGAGCAATACTCAAGCAAAAGCAATAGAAGTAGGAAATGATATGATCAATGTGAGAAAATACGAGATTTAGGGCTTTGCTTTTTTTTGTATCTGAATGCTTAGACACACATATTTATAGCCTTGATGAAGATATAGCCATTGGAAGGTCAAAGGGTGTGTCTTTTTGGTGTTTTCATCGATTTTTGGAAGTTATAAGTAGTTAGGAACATTTTTCAACCGTTTTTGTGAAACGTTGCCAGCGTTTGGTGAACAGACACCAACTTTAAACGGTCATAACTCTTTGTTTATTTATCCAAATTATGCATATGACCATTCATTTTAAAGCTCTATGTGTTTACTTTCAAATAAAACAAGTAGTGTTCCAAAATGATGAGTAAATTTAAAGTTATGATCAAAATAGTTAGCAAAGGTCATTTACCGAAATTTTTAAACATTGCTAACTTTAAAAATTCATAACTTTCGTATTTCTCGTCCATATTTGACAAACGACCACTCATTAGAGAGATAGTTATATCTACTTTCATATAAAATAAGTTTCAAATCAATATCATATTTTTAGTTCAAGATATGACTAAAACCGTGAACAAAGGTCATTTTCGAAAATATGAAAACCACACTTTTTCAATGGCTGACTTAGAAATACCATATCTTTTTCTTTTCTTACTCAATTAAGCTAAATAAATACTTGTTAAAAAGAAAATTGAGTCTAGTTTTATATAGAACAAGTTTCATCTTAAAATACAAATTATTTTGTAAGTTATGATTAAAACAGTGAACATATGTCAACTTATCTTATTTTAAGGAACCTTTTAGAAAGTGGCTATAGTTTCAATTGTTGGCTATAAATATTAGTGTAAAAGCAAGAATGAAAAATTGCTCTACCAAATGATAACTTGCTAACCTTACACTTGCTTAGCCTAAGTCTTGTATCCATAACCATTGAAGCCTTCTTGGACTTAGCACAACATGCTGTTTATCTTGAATCACTTGCTTGGAATTGTTTGATTGGAATTATCAAAACTCTTTAAGTCATTTGCATCCACATATAGTCCATGATCTCAAGAAAAATTGTTGCAATTTTAAAAATATAAAAAATTATATAAATTGAGCAACAAACTTCAAAGTGAATAATATATTGTTTCAAAAAAACATTAAATAATTTAAGTAATTTTTAAAAATGCATTTTGATTTTTAAATCGAAAAACATCATATTCTTCAAGTGTATAGTATACGATCTACAGAGAAATTGTTGCAAATTTAAAAATATAAAAATTATTTAAATTTATATTAAAAATAAAAAATGTCATAATACATTTTTTTCGAAAAAAATCAAATAATTTAAGCAATTTAACAAACACTTTTTTATTTCTAAATAAAAAAAGCATCATATTCTTCAAGTGTATATAGTACACGATCTTTAGAAAAATCGTTGCAATTTTAAAAATAAAAAAATTTATGTAAATAAAGCTAGAAACTTCAAAGTCTCGAAGTAAATTATTTTTAAAAAACAAAAATAATTTATGTAGTTTAAAAAACACATTTATATTTTTAATTCAGAAAACACCATAGTAGGACACGATCTCTAAAATAATTATTACACTTTTTTAAAAATAAAAACTTATGCAAATCGATCTAAAAAATTTAATTTAATATTACAATTTTTTAAAAAAATCATACATTTAAGTAATTTAAAAATTACGTTTTGGTTTTTAAATCGAAAAGCACCATATTCTTCGAGTGTATAGTAGTACACGATCTCTAGAAAAATTGTTGCAACTTTAAAAGTATGAAAAATTATGTAAATTGAGCTAGAAGCTTCAAAGTAAACCATACATTATTTTAAAAAAACAAATATTTTAAGTAATTTAAAAAACGTGTTTTAATTTTTGAATCAAAAATCACCTTATTCATCAAGTGTATATTACATGATCTTTAAAAAAATTGTTTTAATTTTAAAAATATTATAATTTATCTAATTGATGTAAAAAATTCAAAGTGAATAACACATTATTTTAAAAAATAAATAGTTTAAGTAATTTTTTTTAAAATAAGTTTTTTTTAAATAAAAAAAGCACCATGTTTTTCAAGTACATGATCTCTAGAAAAATCATTATAATTTTAAAAATATAAAAATTATTTAAATTGAGTTAGAAACTACAAAGTAAATAATAGATTATTTTTCAAAAAAATAAATATTATAATTAATTTAAAAAATACATTTTAATTTTAAAATAAAAAACATTATGTTATTCAAGTGTATAATATACAATACCTAGAAAATTGGTTTTAGTTTTAAAAATATGAATAATTATTTAAATTGAGCTAGAAACTTCAAAGTGAACAATAAAGTATATTCAAAATTTTAAATAATTCATGTAATTCAAAAACTCATTTTGATTTTGAAATAAAAAACAAAAACTCTATTTTTCAAGTGTATGGTACACAATCTCTAGAAAATTATTGTAACACCTTAATTTTCGAGTCCGTTTTTTTTAACACACTAGTGCAAGCTAAATTCTAATTTACAACAATTAATAATCATAATAATTACAACCCTTTCAACTTATACGGATTCATATACATCTGAACAAATTAATATATGAACTTGAGACTTAGGTTCACCACTTGTGGCTATACCTCGGAAAAGCCCACAGCTCGTCCCATTTGTGGCTTTCGCTTCACAATCTTCTGATACATGTGATATGGTAACCGTCAGTTATATGCAAAACATATAACTGAGTAACTCCTGCCATTTTTTAAAACACTTTTATACCATATCACAACCAGTCTAACTGGAAAACACCTAATTTAAATCCCTAACACACAATGCAACAATTTCATACATAATGCATGCAACGACAATTATGGATGTATGCATGCCATGATCTTTCATTAACATACTAATAATTCTTTTCTTTTCTTGAGTCTTTTATGGAAGCCTCGTGCACTAGACTTCCTCTAGCGCGTGGCAGTAACGCGAGGTTGAGCTCAAAACTAGGACCACAGCAAGCGTCCCTACCGTGATCAAACTGGCTGCCGGGCTATCTTACCCCAATCATTAGGATAGCCCAGGACTATCTTACCCCATTCATCGGGATAGTCCTTTCTTTCAGGCAATCTTCCCGGTCACCGGGAAATCCTACTAGTTCAGGCCATCTTACCCCGTTTATTAGGAGATCCTACATTCTCAATCTTTTCATGTTTGTCCGCTTACCCGGTGTCTGGCTAGTGGGATTCAACTCGCTTACTCAACATCCGTTGATGGGAGAAAGCTTAAACTTGTCTTTAAATTTAATTTTCATTTCACACAAAATAATATCATGCATTTCACATTCAACCCATATCATTTGCATACAACATTCATCATTCATCATTTATGACATTACGATTTCATTAATCATTAATTAAATCACTTTTCACCCATGTCATAACACTATGCTTATCATAATTATTTCAGGACCCTAATACATGTTACTAAGTCATATGGACCTATTTACATTGATTCTAACCCTAGAAATAGTCTATTAGGGTCCACAATGCATTGTGGAAGTTAAAACAGATCAAGGAGGTACAGAGCACTGGCGCTTAAGCGCCCATCCTAGCGCTTGAGCGCCAGACAAAATTTTGTCACTGCCAGGAATTTCATCCTGGCGCTCGAGCCCCCATTCTGGCGCTTGAGTGCCAGACACCCATTTACCACTGCCAGAAATTTTATCCTGACGCTCGAGCCCCCATCTTGGTGCTCGAGCCCCAGCCATAGATGACAGCTTTTGTGAATTTAACCAAAATTTCAATTTCTTGCCTTTTAACCTCCTTCCTTAACCCCATTCTAACTTCCAAAACACTACCCACATCATGGCACAACAATTTCACACATATACAATCAAATTATCAAAAATTAAGTGCATATTTCAACATCCATCTTCAAGAGACTCAATTCACCAACATAACATCAAAGCATTCACCAAAATGCACATCCACCATGGTACCATAAGCGACATGCTTTCTAACAAAATCACTTTGGTATCCATACATACTCATCATAACCCAAAATCACATTTTAGCATACATTTCTTCAATAATTCCAAGCCAAGCCACATGCATCTAAAACAAATTATCAAGTCATCTAACATACACAGATCCAAACTTATTTTATCACACATTTCACAATAGCTCAATAATCAAGCCACATACCATTTCTATTCCATAATTAGTTTAGTTTGGGGTTTAGTGGGGTTACCTTCTTCAAGTTGAGCTCCAAAAACCCTTGCTTCTTCAATGTCTCCAAGAGCCCTAATCTCACCTCAAATGACTTGTTAGCTCCTAATGTTCACAATGCAAGCTATTAGCATCTATGAGAACCCTTTTTCAAGCTTGCATGTTAGAAATGGGTTGGGAGACTATTTGCCCAAAAATGGGGGCTTGACCAAAAATGGAGAAATGAGTTTACATGTCTTACCTATGTGCTTAATGGCTTCTCTAAATTGCAGATGTTTCACTCCAAGCTCCAAATGGAAGAGATTAATGAAGAACGTGGAGGATTTTTTGGGTTTTGAAGGGAACCCTAGGAGAGCATTAGAAAGATGGAGAACATGAGTTTAAGTGTGTGTGAGGGAGAGTGAGGCGAGAATGAGGGAGGAAGTGAGAGTTTTGCCTCACTTAACTAGTTTCTAAATCTTGCTAAGTGGTTCCTCATGGCACTTTATAAAATTACAACCTAGTCCTTCCCTCTAATTTCTTAAGGATTGCAACCAAATCCCTAAATTCCCATTTTATTGCATAAGAACCACTAGCTCTTTTCTAAGAAATTTATGGGATGTTACAACTATTGCAATTTAAAAATATAAAAGTTATATAAAGTGACATAGAAACTTCAAACTGTCATAATACAATGTTTTGAAAAAAAAAATAATTTAAGTAATTTAAAAAACACATTTTGATTTTTAAATAAAAAAAACCCATTTCTTAACTCTATGGCATACTATTTCTAGAAATTTTTTTACAATTTTTAAAATATAAAAAAAAATATGTAAATTGACATAAAAACTTAAAAATGTTATAATACTTTGTTTCCAAAAAATCAATTACTTTAAGTAATTTAAAAAATTCTTTTTGATTTTTAAATTGAAACACACGTTATTCTTCAAGTATATAGTACAAGATCTCAAGAAAAATTGCTGCAATTTTAAGAATATAAAAAATTAAGTAAATTGAACTTCAAGCTTTAAAGTTAATAATACATTATTTTTAAAAAAATAAAATATTTCAAATAATTTAAAAAATACATTTTTATTTTTAAATTGAAAATAGCTTATTCTTCATGTGTATAATACAAGATCTCTATAAAATTTGTTGCAATTCAAAAAGCAAAAAAAATTATATAAAGTGAGCTAGAAATTTTAAAGTGTCATAATACATTATTTTTTTAAAAATCAAATAATTTAAGTAGTTTAAAATAGGTGTTTTGATTTTTAAATCGAAAAACATCTTATTCTTTAAGTGTATAGTAGTCGATCTCTAGCAAAAATGTTGTAATATTAAAAATATGAAAAAAAATTTAAATTGAGCTAGAAACTTAAAAGTGAATAATATATTATTTTCAAAAAATTTAAATAATTTTAAAAACATATTTTTATTTTAAAATAAAAAAGATATCATATTCGCACATGATTTCTAGAAAAATTGTTGCAATTTTTTCTTAAATAATTATATAAATTGAGCTAGAAACTTTAAATTGTCACAACATTGTTTCACAAAATAAAGGAATCAACTAATTTAAGTAATTTAAAAAATACGTTTTATTTTTAAATCGAAAAGATCTATTCTTCAAGTTCATATAGTACAAGGTATCTAAAAAAATTGATGCAATTTGATAAATAAAAATATATATATAAATTTAGCTAGAAACTTTAATGTGTATTAATACATTGTTTTAACAAAAATCAAGTAAATTAAGTAGTTTAAAATGAGTTTTGATTTTTAAATCGAAGAAAAACACTGTATTCTTAGATGATCTCTAGAAATTTTTTTGCAATTTAAAGAAAAAACAAATTGTTTACAAGACGTGCTTTGATTTTTAAATTGAAAAACATCATTTTCTTCACGTTTATAGCACACGATCTCTAGAAAGATTATTGTAATTTTGAAAATATAAAAATTATTTACATTAACATAAAAACTTCAAAGTGTTGTAATAAATTGTTTAAAAAAAATTAATTTAAGGATTTCAATAAATGTGCTTTGATTTCTAAATCGAAAAGCACCGTATTCTTCAAGCGTATATAGTACACGATCTCTACCGAAATCGTTATAATTTTAAAAATATAAATTTATGAAAATTGAGCTAAAAACTTTAAAGTGTCATAATACAATGTTTTAAAAAAATAAAATAATTTCAGCAATTTAGAAATTGCGTTGTCATTTTAAAATGGAAAAACATCATATTCTATAAGTGCATAGTACATGGTCTTTAGAAAATTTGTTGCACTTTAAAAAATATAAAAAGTTATGTAAATTAAGCTAGAAACTTCATAGTGAATAAGATATTATTTTATAAAACTTCAAATAATTTTAGTAATTTAAAAAACGTAGTTTGATTTTTAAATCGTAAAACACCTTTTCAAGTGTATAGTACACGATTTATAGAAAAATTGTTGCAAATTTAGAAATATAAAAAATTATTTAAATTGACATGAAAACTACAAATTGTCATAATACATTGTTTTCCAAAAAGAATCAAATGATTTAAGCAATTTAACATACACTTTTTTTATTTCTAAATCGAAAAATATTATATGTGTATAGTAAACTATCTCTAAAAAAATTATTATAATTTTAAAAATATAAGAAATTATATAAATTGAGCTATAATTTTCAAATTGTCATAATACATTATTTTTCTAAAAAAAGAAAATCATTTAAGTCATTTTAAAAATGCGTTTTGATTTTAAAACCGAAAAACATCATATTCTTTGAAATGATACTACACGATCTCCAAAAAATTTATTACAATTTTTAAAATATTATTCATTTGTCAGCACCCAAAACGTTGTATACAATATTCTCCAAAACGAATACAATTCATTTTCCACTTAACAATTATATTTTATTGCATCAACATTTTTTTTCTCCTTTCATTAATTCATTAATTTCGTTATCGACATGTATAAGGACTACATATTTAGTTTAATATATTTTAACTTTAGTTTTTTAAGTGATAACATATGCATTAAAATAAATTATTTTACAATTACAAATACTCTAAAGTTTATATATATAACATCGTGTTCAAAACAAGAAACACACCTAACTCTATAAATTTTAAATTAAAATAGTACAAAATTTCTATAAGAAATAAGAGGAAATAAACTTTAAAATAAAGTAACCCTTAAACTTTAAAATTCTAAATTCGGATTAATTTTATTAAAAATTTAAGCTTATAAAAAAATAATATTTTATATAATTAAATAAATGGCATTTGCAAATCTTGAAAGATTTAAAGTTTATCAATAACTTTTATACTTGATGTTTTATGGTAAATCAAATCGATCCCTAGTACAATGAGGCACCAAATCAAAATTATCTTGGACCATATTTTTATACGAATAAGAATTGCAAAATCAAACCAAAAAGTCGTATAATTGATTTAAGTTTTAGTGTTTTTTTATAAAAAATTCACAAAATGAGATGCATAATGAAAAGAGAAAATAAAAATGAAACTCAAACACGCCAGAAAGGATGTGAGATTATAGAGACCACAATGCCAACCAACAAGGGTTAATTGGGAATGAGGAGTGAGCCGCACACTCGAGGAAAAACATCAGAATTGAATACAAGTTCAAACCCTTCAAAGGTACTAAACTCAACAGTATTGGTGAGAATTTCGGATTACTTAGCAATCTCGTAAAATTCATATTTCACAGTCAAAAGTCAAAACTACTTTAAATATTAACTTACTAACTTTACTGATGGGTTGACCCTATGATATGCAGTTTTAACTGATATATATATATATGTGTGTGAGAGTTGATCAAATGAAACACTCTCAACACAAAAACATAAGCTATACACTACAATTATCCATGAGTTATAAACTTGACAATCATTATCCCATATATATATATATATATATATATATATATTACTACCCCATAGCTTCATTTTGTTTTATATACAAATAAAAGGTTATTCCACCTTCAGGTGTAATCAGTAGGAGAAAAACCATCTTAGCTCTACCATATGTTTATGCAACCTGTATTGTTGCCTCTGCTGCATCAAGTTTGGGTTCGGAACAATCAAAATTTTCCTCACTGTCCTGTTCAGCAATGTCAGCGTCCTCATCCGAGTCATGATCATTGTCAGAGTTACCATCACTGCCACCACCACAGTTATTATCCTTGTCTTCATCAAAGGCCTGAGGTGGTTTCCCATCATCCACAACATTGTCAGTATTACCATCACAACCTAAACCAGAGTTGTTATCCTTGTCTTCATGAATGGCATCGAGTGGCTTCCTCGAAGTTATTGTTCTCTTCAAACTTTCCGGGTCACCAGGTGATTCCAAACCACATAATTCTGGCTCAAGCTTTTGAGCATCTTCAACTTTTGCAATTGATGAAGATTTACTTTCTAATATTGCAGAGCCATCGGACTTAGATCCATCTACCACTGCAATAATAGCTGACGGTTTGACACCAGATTTGATCTTTGAAGATAAGTAGCTGCCAATGTTAGGCTTTCCCTGTATATCAACCCACCTGTTATCAAACCAATCACGGGAAATCCGAACGTTCTTCTTCTCGACCATGAGGAGCTTTTCTTCACCTGAAGAGAAAATCATGTCACCAACTATGAGATGCCACCCAAACATAACATGACTCAAACTCAAGGATTTATCATCCACGAGCCAGTGAATTATAGCACAAAATAATAAAAGTAAATAAAAGGTAATATGCATATTGAATCCTACCAGGGCAATAAACCTGCAGGATTCCAACTCCAAGATCATTTACCGCAGTTATTACACCTTCCCACCATCCATCACTCCACCAGGCATCCACAGGTGCTCCAATCTCAAAATTATGATCTCCGGTGTATTCAGGAGGGCATGGACGTACTGTTAAGCGGCCTAAACATCGGATACCCAGTTTGTCAGGAGCTGCCACTCTAAATGCAGGGATCCATTCCTACACGTAAACAACAGGGCTGAGAACCATACTCTTTCCCTTAGCTTCAACGCTATGGTTCAATTAGTGAAATGATTGGACTTCTCTGCCCTAAATCACCAATCATTATTTCTACTAAATTAGATATTAGATATAGAAAATCACCAAATGATTGTGTGTGTGTGTCCGTGTGTGTATAGAGAGAGAGAGAGAGTAGAATTTAGAAACCTAACACATTGCTTACCTCTAGTTTCTCTGCTCCATCTGCATCCAGTAGATCATCATACTGGATCTTCAGCTGCCTCTGAGATGCACTCAAGATTTTACATCTAAACCAGCATCCTCTAATGCCACTATCTTGACAGAGAAACTCTATCTTTTCATTGACCTTAAATGATACTTGAGGCTTAGGTCCAATAACCTTAATACCCATTGTCTTTCTTGATAGTTTTAGTTTTAAACTAGGGTATTTTGATTCACATTTTGTCATCTCATTAGCAGGAACACGGTTTTGAAGATCAGAAGAACCCTTTTCAAGTAATTGATGCCCCTGAGAACTTCTATTCCTTTTGTTGCTGGATCTTAATGGATCATCTTGAGTGAAGGTCTCGTTATCTTCTGCATGCAATTTTTGAGACTTCGCCTTTCTCTTAGAGAGATCAGGACTATTCAAACAAGAAAGTACAGATTGATTACTATATCCACGCAACTTAGTAAGTGCGAAGGGCTTAAGCTTACTGTTTTTAAACTGCCTAAAGCATGTATGGACCTCAGATAAAGAGGTGTGGGGAACAGAAGCCAGGTATTTCTCATAATGCTTGGGAGTCAAAACTGTTGCAGTACCATTAACACACTCAGCACTGATCACCTGAACATGAGGTGTGATGAAAACCTCACCCTCTTGCAGATTAAGCTGTGGAATGACATTCTTAACTTCCTGACCACGGTGAAACCACCGTACCTTCACCTTTTTTTGTTTCTTCTTGTCTTCATACATATCTTCCAAATAACCAAGATAGTGGTTTTCCTCTTCAGCCATAATATATACAAATGAATGAACCTAAAAATGAGAGAAAATAAGGACCATATAAAATACCACTGCCCCCCCCCCCCCCCAATACAAAAGCCAATGATATGAAGAATGTGGGGGAAGTAATTGCAATATAAAGACCAATGAAAATCATTTTCTTACATATATGGTTGTTCCATTCCTGCAAAAACCTGTGTAGTGCTTCAGTTGTTTAGCACAAAACCATGGCATGCCTGACCATTCAATATCTGAGCTTTGAAATTTCAGTTTCCTAGAAATCTGCGGTATATAACAAAGGCATGATGAATTAATCATGTAAAGATACAAAGGGAAGTATAGAGAGATTAATTTAATTAAGTTGACATTTTTATACCATTTTATCAGGTAAAATTTTTTGATCGACGTTGATTCCAAGTGATAACATCTTGAGAGATTCTACAGCTTGTGCTGAATCATCAAACGGTACACCTGCCACAGAAAAATTGAGGTTGTTCAAACTAGTTTCTTTCCAAATCTACAAGAAAAGAAGCAGATAGAAGAGGATTGATTGGTCTTGTTGTAGCAAAATAAGGACAAGATAAAATTAAAATATCCAAAAGACAAAAAAGAGATTCATCTAAAAAACCATTTAGTCAGTTCGACATTAAAAGGGCCAAGAGCATTTTATTTGAGCCATCGGACCACTAAAATAACCATATTTAGATGTTCACATCAAGCTGAAATTTATTTGTAATGTTGGTTATCTTTGTTCCCTTTTCACAACAACTTCGAACTATTGGTTTTATCCATTATTTGCACCTACATAAAATACATTTGATACCAAGAGGGGAAATCTCAAAAAACCCTTAAAAAACACTCGAATGGTTTTTTTATGGGCAAAGCCGGAATTTCGTACATAGCCGCAACACCAAAAACACGAACTACTTATACGGCATTCATTTAAGTTTTAGGAACACCCAATATAGTGAATTAACAGGATATATCAAGTTGAAAATGTTTAAGCGACAATCTTCTTCAATAGAAGTGCCTATACATTTTGAACCTAAGAATAGGTTTCCACACAAATATGAAATGCAATTGTATAAGCCTTAATAAGGCCACACTATCATGAAGTATCAAGTTCATTACATGACATCAATCATTTTTTTTTTTTTGTCTAACTGATCCAGGAGACATACATGACATCAATTACAGAACTCAATAACTTGCATTATTCTTATAGACATGCATAGGCCATAGCTCAAGACAATTAAGTGGTTCTTGCGTCAAATTAATATAGGGGCTCACATCCAAATCAAAACAGGAAAATAAAAGGGAAACTCTATGTGTACAAGGCCATCACCATTATGGGACTTAGCTGCCAGATGCATGCAATCTTACCCCCATAAGGGAGAGAGGCTGTTTTATACAACTAGGCACAGTCACAAAGCAACAATCTTCAGATGCATCAAGGCTCATGGGAAAATTGAATAAGAAAAAAGAAGATAGATAGGTTTTGACAGCCAATAGCTTAATCAATCAGCAGAACAAGGAAAGAAATAAAAATTGACAGGTCCACAGATATAAATTCAGAATAGATAGATCTAAATCAGAAAAATAGATCATGAAAATCACAAAGACTAGCACCTATGACTACAAAGCATAGACTCCAACCAAGTTTCCGACATGGATACTACGACACGGCTAAAGTCAAACGTGTGTGCATCTGGAACTTCAACTCCTTAAGCAGGAGTATGTCCATGCTTCGTAGCCTAGCATCGATCGGGAGATAAAAATAAAGGAGATCAACAAATTGAAGACTGAAGAGTACCTATTTCGTAGTAAAGGAGATCAACAAATTGACGAGTACCCATTTCGTCAAACACCACAAATATGGCCGCAAGCACCCAGCTGAGAGAGATAGGTGGAATGGTAGAGGACATAACTTTCAACTTATCATTACGCGTCAGTCTTAAAGATCTAGGTTGGTTCCAATTAAGCTGACGCTGTCAATACAAGTGATTTTTGTTCAACGTAACGCGTTTCCAGAACAGACTCAAAGCAACACGTGAATAGGCTTACAGAGGCTCAAAAAATTGTACAAGAATTTATTGTTTTCTTTTGATAGGTAATTTTAATGTGAACTCCAATAGTATTGAAGCAGTCGCGTGACTAGCATGTGATCCTTCATTGACTAACGACAGATTTTTTTTTGGTAGTAGACTAAGGGCCGACGTTTTGGTTGGGTCCAGAATTCTATGGGCTTGGCTTCGTATATACAAGTAAATCAAGAACAAATAGATAAATAGTCTGTACTCTGTGGGATTTGTATTCAGTCCTCATATGATAAATTTTAGATCTGATTGGTTACTCAACCCTAGGGCCCTAGTTCTCTTATTTCTATCTCAATCTTCCACATTGTTAATCTCATTTCTGTCATGAAGCTTATGCTTATTCAACCGGCTCTGCTTCATAGAAGTAGCTGAGAAGGATGTGATATAACTTGTTTTTCCTTTAATCTCGATAAAATCCTTCCAATCATAAGGTCCAACTATATTTGCATCTCTAAACCATAACATTTCCAATCATAAGTGTAACTATAATAAAATATCATAATGTGTTCAGTAACGATAACCCATAAGTTACGCTCCTAAGAAAAAATTATGCGTATTTAATTGTTAATGCATGGTTTCACGTATTACATTGACAAAATGACAGACCAGAAACCGGAATAACAAACCAATCTTGATTACTCTTACATTTATTCACTTACCATGAATACAATAAACAAATGCTAACACTGTGATTATGAATCATCCATAATGGCATTTTAAAATTAAGAAAGATAATAAAAAAAATTGTACAATTAGTAACACAAATAAAACATTTCATACAGTAGATACATAATTGCATAATTCTCCAATAACCCTGCATACCACATATGTAATTCTCTGTATCACATACCAATTCTTCTAAAGGACGTATTGTTTAAAATAATTAAATAGTCGAATCTATTGCAGCTTTCGACTGGCCCTATAGAATGAATTAAGGGAATGCTCTTTCATGCGAGGTGAAAACAATTCCTTACTCCAAGGTAACAAGTTGTGAACAAAGTAACAACATAACCGCATACCCGATACCCGATACCCGATACCCGATACCCATACCCATGTATTACGTAACTATGGGTAGCTACACACTTTTAAAACAAACCTATTTACTATTTATGCTCTTCCAGTAAATCATCAAGTAGTTGTCATGAGAAGTTCATCGGTAGTCAATAAGGACATAAACTGCATGATACATAAAGTAAAGACCAGACCAAATTCCTTGAAGGGTACATAGTTAGAAAATTAATCGGAAAAACTACGGTAGCTGCCTAACGAAAGTACGCGACAACGGTTTCCGACCAACAACGACAACAGCAATAAATTTGATGATAAAATTCCAACGGCCAAAAAAACATGCATTAAGTAATTTGATTCAACACATGCATCCATAATTAGAATTTATAAAAAAACAAATCATCCAAAACTTGAAAGTAGTCACATAATTCTCTTAATAACCCCATATACAGCTAATAGAATTCAGCGCAACACCACGTACTGCACACGTGGTTCCCATTAAAGGAGGTCTTGCAAAAATAACGTAAGAAGTAACGTTCAGTGATCAACGTGAATCGCAAACCTTACGTATTATGAGACTATGCTTGAAGCACAGCACAATGAAACCAAATTACCTTACAACATGAACACATACCCTACATATTATGCGATTATGATTGAAACACAGCTTATTGAAACCAAATTACCTGCACTAGGAGGACGATTACGCGAGACCAAACAAGTGAGCCAGTCGACAACCTCTCTCCTTGCCCGCCATTTACAGGCATTTATGGATTGTGTGGATCCATAAGTCTGCAAAAAACGTTCAGGAACAACATACATCATGTGCCTCACACTCCTCTCAGTCCCCACAACTGCAAGCACCGCATTCCCCAACGCATCCTTCAAATAGAAATGAATAACACGGTTCCCACGCTCTTGGCATATCACTTGCTCTTCCCACGCCACGAAATGTGGACCAACCTCCCCCCCAGACATTCTCAGCAGCAACAACAATCACCAACCCCCACTTTACCACGTCAAAGCAAAACGCAAATGTAAAGCAACGATGACCCAAATTGGACTAAGAAAACCCTAAAACCTCAAGTTCAAACCATTGAAGAAGAACCAAACCCACCACAACCCCAGAAAAATTTTAAAATAAAAAAGCAAAGTGTCAAAGAAAAAGGGGATCAAGGTTAAAGAGAGAGAGATAAAAGAAAGCGTCAACCCTAAATGATAGATGAGAGAACAGTGAAGTCAAACAATGCCCCCACCAAAACGAGAGTTTCAGCGGAAAAACACAGAAAAGTTAAACTACATTCATTGTGCTTACGTAAACGGGGGTGGATGGAGGTTCATGGAACGAAACAAAAACGAGATTTTTCGAGGTTAATGGGATGGGTGGTGAGTGTGAGAAAACCCAGAGAGAGATAACCAAAAAAACAAAAAAGGAAGCTTTTTTGGGCAAAGTAGGAAGGTAGAAAGTATGTGGTTTGGTCCCTTTAACTGAAAGAGGTAATGGGTAATGGGGAAGGGTTGGGGAGAGATGAGGAAGGGGTTGGGGTTGCAGCTGCTGAGTCCTTAACCTACTGAGCCATGTGGTGAATCAAGGGAGATGGAGGAGCAGAAACCAGAGGGGCATAAAGGGAAATTCGTATCATTATGAGAGGGGATATTCCGCTGCAGCACAATGCACTGTAATTTTTGACACATGGCACTTCCGGAGCATTGTGGACGGTTGTTTTTAGCCATTTAATTAACTCTTTGATCTTTGATTTGAAGGTTGTTCCATACGAATTGGATCAATTTTAAAAGAAAGTTATCGAATAATTAGTTGGTTTTATAAAACAATGATTTGATTTGATGCAATTCAATCTTTTTTTCAGTTTTAATTGGATTATTAATTACTCATTTATAACTTTGTGTTAATTATAAATATTTATTTGTAAAAAAACAAAATTGGAAATGAAATTATAAATTATAAATTGAATAAATACAAATAGATATAGATATAGAATAAAAGGAGAATCCTGTTAAAATGGAAATAACTGAATAGAAATAGTTGATTTTAATTTTAAATCAATTGAAAAATAATAAAATTAAAAAGATACATACTAAAGGCTCTGTTTGGTAAAATAGCTTATGACTTGTGACTTATAATTGAGTAGAGGTGTTTAGTAAAATTAACTTATTAGGTAGCTTATATTTGTTAAATGACTTAAAAGGACAAGTAATAATTACATGTAATAAATTATTTGATAGAGTAAACATGTAATAAATAACTAGAAGGTAAAATAGGAAAGAATTATTGAAAGCTACTTTTCATAAGCTATAAGCTAGCTTTTCATAAGCTAGTTGTTACAAACACCTCTACTTACTCATAAGCTATAAGCTATAAGCTAGTTGTGCCAAACACACTAAAATATGATATTTAAATTAGGGTAAATTGCAATAACCCCCTTGAGGTTTGGGGAAATTGCACTCCACCTCAAACTTCACCAAAATTAGCACTCCATCCTATTTCTTTAATTGATGACTTACCTAATGTTTTTGTCGTTTCCATCTGTCACATCTATAAAGATGTCCATTTGTTAACTTTAAAAACTATTTTTAAGGCTGATGTAGCAAACTGACGAGACAAAAACGTTAATTAACTGCTATTCTACTGACGTTTCTATCATACCATTTTGTCACATATGCAAGTTCTAGACCCTCCATTAACATTAAAAATTATTTTTTAATACTTATGTGATAGATTGACGGGCCAAAAATGATAGTTAACTGACCAAAATTGGGTGGAGTGCAATTTTTCCAAACCTCAAAGAAAATTATTGCAATTTACCCTTTAAATTATAAAACAATAAAAAAAATATAATAAGTTATATGTTAATAACAGAAAGTGTTTAACTAGGTTGCATTTTCAAATACATTTTTAATTGACTAAATTTATATTAACTAGTTTTTAGGAAAAGATCATGAATGATCTAAACAAATCACTTATAAATAAAAGATTAAACATAAAATTAAACACAAGGTTTATAGTTGATGCATGTTTATTTTTTAATTGATTAAATATAAAAGTATTTTCACATTGAATGCATACTAACAGTTATAATTTATTTATAAATAGATATAGAATAGAAGGAGAATCATTTTAAAATGAAAATAATTAAATAGAAAGAGTTGATTTCAATTTTAAATCAATTGAAAAATAATAAAATTAAAAAGATATCATAGTAAGATATGACATTTAAATTATAATACAATAAAAAAATTGTATTACCAAAAAAAAAATTATAATAAGTTCTATGTTAGTAACAACTTATTAAGAAAGTGTTTAATTAAGTTGTATTTTTAAATACATTTTTAATTAACAAAAATTATATTAATTAGTTTTCTTAAAAAGAGATCATGAATGATCTAAACAAACCACTTATAAATAAAAAATTAAACTGAAAATTAAATGCAAGGTTTATAGTTAGTGCATGTTTACTTTTCAATTAACTAAATATAAAATATTTTCACTTTGAATGTATGCTAACCGTTATAATTTATTTACAAATAGATATAGAATAGAAAGAGAATCCTTTTAAAATGGAAATAATAGAGTCGAAGAGTTGGTTTTAATTTTAAATCAATTGAAAAATAATAAAATTAAAAAGATACCATACTAAGATATGACATTTAAATTATAAAACAATAAAAAAATTGCATTACCAAAAAAAAAATTATAATAAGTTCTATGTTAATAACAGCTTATTAAAAAAGTGTTTAATTAAGTTATATTTTCAAATACATTTTTAATTAACTAAATTTATATTAACTAATTTTTTTAGGAAGAGATCATGAACCATCTAAACAAATCACTTATAAATAAAAGACTAAACAAAAAATTAAACGCAAAGTTTATGGTTAGTGCATGTTTACTTTTTAATTGACTAAATATAAAAGTATTTTCACTTTAAATGCATGTTAGCAATTCTAATTTATTTATAAATAGATATAGAATAGAAGAAAAATCCTTTAAAAATAGAAAAAATATAATAGAAATTAAAGAGTTTATTTTAATGTTAAATCAATTGAAAAATAATAAAATTAAAAAGATACGGTACTAAGAGATGACATCTAAATTATCAAACAATAAAAAAAATTGTATTACCCAAAAAAAAATTATAATATAAGTGCAATGTTAGTAAGAGCTTTTGAGAAAAGTGTTTAATTAAGTTCTATTTTTAAATATATTTTTAATTAACTAAAATTATATTAACTAATTTTTTTAGGAAGAGATCATAAAGGATCTAAATAAATTACTTATAAATAAAAGGCTAAACTAAAAATTAAACGCACGGTTATAGTTGGTGTATGTTTACTTTTCAATTGACTAAATATACAATTATTTTCATTTTGAATGCATGTTAACAATTATAATTTATTTACACACAAAACTCAATCATATTTGATATATTAACTTTTTTTTAACTTCCAATAAAAGTAATATTATAATTTCATTTTCAGTCAACTATAAACTAAAAACAGTTCATAGGAGGGACGATTCACAGCGGGAGGTCCCGTATTCGAATCTTACTAATGTCAAATTTCCGGGGACCAGTGCCAGCCACGCTAACAGGATTAGTCTCATCCTAAAGATGGAGAAAACCATGATTATATATATAAAAAAAAACTATAAACCAAAAACAAATTTTAAAAAAAGAGATTCAATTGGAGGATATTGTGAAACATATCCTAATATATACTATTCTCGAAGAAGCAATTGTATGATTAATGATTAATGCGAATATGCTTGCATTTAAATAAAACTACTATGCTATATGTTATTTTTTAAGAAAAAAAATTGATTGAAACACTTAAAAATTTACTAAAACAAATGCGTTAACACCGGGACCAATTTTGCTTAGATAGCCATTTGCACTCTAATAATAAAAGCTTTTGTGATATGTCTCTAAGTTCTAATGCAATAATATAACGGTGAACATTTAAGGAGAATAAAATCTCTGTTTTGTCTTCAATAATCCTTGTACACTTAAATATATTTAGATACATACCCTTATGTTCTAAATTCGAGTACTCATCTTTTGAAGAAATTACCTACATGTTTCTTGGGGCTTTGGCCCCCACTATCAAAAGAAAAAAAAGAAAAAAAAAAGAAAAAGAGATTACCTACGTGTCTTTTCAAATTTTTGAGAAGTTATGTGATTTTTTCTTCATTAAAGATATCCCTTTTAAAAATAACAAAAAGAAAAAAATATCCCTTTAATTAAAATTATTTTATGCAATTCAAGGCTGACCCAATGAGGAGGCGGATCAAGCCATTGATTTAGGTCCTCTAAAAAATTACACATATTTTTAATGTATTTAGACTTAATTTTTATATATTTTTATTTTAAAAAATATTTGAATAGTTTATGACATAAAAGAATAAATTTATTTTTTATAAAACATTTTTATCCCTCTAATAAAATACATATTTTAATTATAAAGTAATTTTATTAATTTTAAAATATTTATTATTTATTACTCCCTTCGTCCCATAATATAAGTCTCAACTACAAAAATGTCTTGTCCTATAATATAAGCACCTACACATAAAATAAGAAGCATTTATTGTGATTTTTTAACTTTCAAAGTCATTCAACCAATAGAAAATAATTGTGTTTAAATTTAATTGGTATAACATCTCACTAGTCTACTTAATACTTCTAATTCCAATAATTTAACCACTTTTCTTAAACTGTGTGAAATGTGAAATGTTAGTTGGGGCTTATATTATGGGACGGAGGGAGTACTTTAGACCTCAAAATTGGTTGGATCGATCCCCAACGCAATTCATTATTTTTACTAATATAAAAGAATGGTCTTGATATACCGTACCCTGAGGGCACTAGTTAAGATCATTAGAAGTAGAAAAATAATCATAAGAGCACATTATTTTGTCTATCGGGAATAAAAAAACTACAAATTCTATATTTTACTATATTTAAATTTTTAAATAATATCCTTAAGACATTAAATATCATTTGTCTAAAAAAAAATATTTATGAGAAGAGAGAGAGAGAAACATTTTATTATGTAAAAGACTAGTCAAATTTTGAAATTTTAACGCAAATTCTAGAAGAATATATAATCTATACATCCACATTTATGTTATATAAATACGAGTGCTCATTTTTTATAAGTGGTACCTAAACATGTCTCATTTTTCGAGCTATTTATTAGGTTATGTTTAAGGTGGTCCTTAAAAAATTAGGATTATTGTAGTTTATTATGGCTCAAAGATATAATTTTATGAATTCAATCGTTGGATTGAAAGTTTATATACGATAGATTAACAGTGTGAAAATTCAAGTGATTTAAAAATTTGTAGGTATGTAATCTAACTGCACATATTTTAAGTATATATTATACATTCATATGAAAAAAAAGTTCGATAGAATACCAATCAGTTTTCAAACGGTTTAAATTTTTATATAATTAATCTACATCGTATAAAATGTTAATCTAACGATTAAATTGATAAAATTCACTATAATAAATGGTGTAACATAATAAAAAACATAGTGATTTCAAACTCAAAAGAACCACCCTACAATTCACATGTTTATTATGATTCTCATTTTTCATCTCTCTTCTGAGATTTGAGAAGATAAAACAAAGATAAGGTTGGTGCAAATTTGGTAAGAAAAATAGAGTTGCTATTGTCAACGACACCCCCTTCATTTTCTTTAATTTCCACAATAAATTAAGCGTCATATGGGGTAATTGCATATTTAAGCTATAAGAACAGCAACTTTGAAGGAAAATAAATAACTCTTAGCTCTAATTATGATATTAATCTCTTTCTGATTATGCTACTCCACCAAACATTCCATTTTTCAGTGAAACTACTGAACTAGTAGTCTAGTATCACATCGGAATCATAATTATTGTTTATTTTCATAATGTCCGTGATAGCTCTTTTAAAAAACAAACAATTGTGAATATAAAAAAAACAATTATTTCCTAAACTTTAAGCTTTTCTAAACTCATGCTTTAACAATATTTTGCACTTTCAAATTTCAATCTAATGTGGGAGCAAATTATCACTATTACAATAATATATACTCATTTTCTTGATGTGTAATTAGTGTTGAGTTCACAGTATATGCCGAGTTGTGAGATTATGTGATGATTTTTGAAATGTAAAGCACATGTTGACATCTAAAGCGGTGTTATAAATACTATGAGAGTACTATATAATTTTTTTAAATGTGGAGCATTGATAAGCACATCACACCTTTAACGAGGATGTCACCTTTTATTAAAAGGGGTGGTACCCTTATCATTCATATGTTGAAAATGGGCTACAGGGAGGCCTTTTTGCCTTGTCTTTGGGTATTGGCTCCTTAAAGCCCAGATGTGCAAGTGTTTTGAGATAACAAGTTAACAACTCTTTGTTTTGGGCTTTTGGGTTTTCAGTTTTGTTTGTGAAGTGATACTTTTGACACCATACACACTTACAATACTAAATTCTAAAATATATGTGTGGTGGCATAAGAGATATGTGTAATGTTAAAAGTGTTGTTCTAGTTTGAAGTGATACTTTTAACACTATACACGATTTTTAGAGTAACACACATTATGTATGTTCATATGCTTACTAACTGAACTACTTATAATATGTTATGTAAATGTAACAAAAAGCAATTTGTGTTGTGTTGTTGGTAACACAAATTGGATATGAAAAAAAATAGTTTTAACGTAATTAAGAAGCCATTTAGCTAGCATTATTGATATATGATGTCAAGGGTCATAGGTGTCATTCATGTCAAATCAATGCTCCACACGCAACACAAAAACTATACAAGCATTCATTCATGTATTCATATATCTATGTACTAATTAATATGAAATATGAAATAGCATTAAAAAAAAGAAACCAATAATCACGACATCGGAAAACTTGGCCTATCAAGGCATTCCAAGCAACCACAAATCCTCATAATAGGATAACTCTCAGAGCAAGCAACTGCCAAATTTCAAAACCTTTCATAAATCATGCAATTACTAAATTCATGTATACATATCCTAAGGAATTAGTATTAATTAATTCGCTTAATTAACAACTGTAATACACAGTTTTTTTTGTCTTACACGGATTAGCATGTCCTATATATACGGGTTCCATCTATGCAGGAATATTAATTTTCTTTAAAGCAAAACACATTTTTATTTTAATTAATAATAAATTAATAAATTGGCTTCTCTTCTATTTCCCTGTTTTCTAATAGAAACAGAGGAAGATGGCTCTAAGGTGGTTTCTCCACTCAGCTTGCCATGTTTTGGGGTACCCTACGGACAACACTGAAAAGCAAGGTTACCCTACAAATGGAGAGGTGAAGAGCAGCTTGAAGGGGTTGTCCCAGGGAAAGGTTGATTACCCTTCTTCATCTGGGTTTCAAATGCCTCTTCATTATCCACGTTACACTAAAAAGGAGTATGAGAAAATGGAGGAGTGGAAGGTGGATTTGCTTCTTAATCAATATGGATTAAGTTACAAAGGTACCCTTCATGAGAAGAGGGCTTTTGCAATGGGAGCATTCCTTTGGCCGGATCAATATTAGTTTTTTTCCCCTACTTTAAGTGCCTTTATGCTAAGTGCTAATTAATAATGTATGTGCAAGTAATTTAAAGTTTTGTACTAATGTAATAATTAAGAGACTCCATATATATGTACCTCTATGTTAAAATTGAAAATGTGATAATGAAAATATATATCTGTATTATTGTGCAATTTTAATTAGTAGTTGTTCTTCTATTAAAGGAAGATATGCATTGCATTGTAATATTGATTGCTTGCCCTCGTTTTCAAGGAAGGCTCCTAGATGGTGGTGATACTGTTTGTAATTAATGGGGCAGTTTTGTTTTCACAGAAAGCACTATCCGTGGCTAAATATTGTTCAGACTCCAGTTCAATGACAAAGAAAATTAGAGAAGAGCCACAAAAAGTTGCCTTTCTAAATAAATTGAAGCTTGTCTCTTGAATTAAGACTTTGTTTGAGTATCTTCTCATTTTATTATTTGGATAACAAACTAATTCTTAATGCATAATTACATTTGTTTTTTAATTTTATTCTACTTAAGGCTTGAACCATAGTAATTCTATCTCCCACTAAAATATCTTTTACGATGAATCTCTTTTTTTCCATCATATTGTTTATTTGATATATTTTTTTGAATTGCAAGCTGGATAACTTGAGTTGTTTAAAGTGAGGGAGAGAGAGGATAGAAAAAATGCCTCAAGATTTATTATAGTTAAGGTGCAACTTAAGTTTCTCTATTTTTTTTTTTCTGAGCACTTGTAGTCAATTTTAAACCTTTATTTAGTGTCTTTTTTCAAATTGTAACTATTTTTTTTTTTGTTCTTTATTGTTATTTGAGGAGTGGAAGGAAGGATTGAAGGTGAAGGAATGGTGAAGTTTGGTTTGAATAATATTTGATGGTTGGAATGGAATGGGAGGAGGGGCTCAACTCAATTGACGACAGCCGCAACTCAAGGACAAATGGGACACGTAGTCAAGTATTAGAAGCTTCTTTCATGATTGAATAATAAATAATACGATCAAATTAATTGTTGTCCTTGTATTTATATTTCATTTCTCTTTTAGTTCTTATAAAAAAAAGTTCTTTTTTTTGTTTTGTTTTTAGCTCCTACAGTCATTTTCAATTGGTTCTTACTATTAAATCTCATAATTTGACTATCACAGTCCACAAAGTTAGATTGAGGATAACAAGACGAGATAGGCGACGCTAAGAGCTACCGAAGCAGTGTGAGTGCTGCAAGGAAGATCGAAGTGACACGTAGGGACGTGACTCTAGTTCGATGGCCACCAAACTTCAAAGATAGACCCATCTCGATGAGACGCAGCCGATGCAAGCCGTGATGGTTAGAGAAATTACCAATAGCGGTGGCTGTGGACCTACGGGTTTTAATGACAGCCACTAACGAAAAATTATGACAAGAATTGAAACGAAAACAAAGAATATGTATGAAAAATAAGATGAATAATTTTTGTATAAGGACTAAAATGAAAATGAGGTGCAAGTATAAGGACAAAAAGTTAATTTAACCTAAATAATATTTATTGACCAATAAAGTTCACAAATGATTGGGTCTTTCATGTATATTGATTAGAAATTGAATCACGGTTTGGGTGGCAAAACTGATAACCAAATAGGGGTATATATATGAATTTTTTTTTGTTTGAAGACCTGATTTTTTGGCTTTAAAAGGAATTAGTATTTGAGTGTTGACAAAAAAAAAATGATTTAATTATATTTTTAGTATTTATAATTTGTTAACTGCACAATTTTAGTCTTATTATTTCAATTGAATGATTTTGATTGTGATAAATTTTAAAATGTGAAATTTATTGGGTCTTAATGTTCATTGGTCGTCCAACTTGTTGTGATCTAACCTGGCGGCGATACCGGACGAGCAAGGTGGTCATTCTTTCCGAGGAGGATGGATAAGGTTGACTCTTGATCTTGGACTCTAATGGCGGCGGTGGTGCACTTGCAAGGACTCCGACACTCAAGTCAGTAGCTGAATTAGGATTATATGTGATAATCAGATAGTTACGTACCTTACATGATGCATTTAAGATATTTTTTATAGATGAGTGCATGATCTGGGTGTGGACCTTAGGGTCTGGACTTGGGGCAAGGGCCCAGTCCATGTTGACGTGGCTTCGTACGGGATGATTCCGAGATACCTTTGAGGTCCCTGTCCTGACATGGATGGATAATATCGAGATACCGTGATTCTAGTCCATAACACAACTTAAATGACTTGTTACTATATTATTGTTAATAACATTACTGATTATAAGTAAAGAATCGATTAAAACTCTTAACATAATTTCACCAATGTCAATAAAATATCGTTTTATTTGAATAAAAATTAAATCTCAAAACTCCATTTATATATTATTAAAAACAAAAATTATTCAATTAAAATTATGAATTTGAGATCAAAATTACATAACAAACTATTGGGATAGAAATTTCCGGATAAAAAAAATATTTAACGTCTGCATCTACAAGTTTGTGAAGGGTACTATTATTATACAAAATATCTCAATGATTAAGGTATGTGTAGGGTTAGGGTACGTGCGTGGTCGTAACTTAGTCAATCCCATCAACATAAATTATTACTTGCGTATTGGCTCACTAGATGATCTCTCAAGATCCATCCCTTCTATTTACATCTTGTGACATTTCTGCATGCTTCTTGGAATTTGTCCAAACTTAAACAAATAGAAAATGCTACTGAGAGTTTAATTTTTTATTATTAGTAAGAATTGAGGAATATTTTATGACTTACTTGATAATTATTTCGTGTGAATTCAATTTCAAAAAGAAAATTAGTTATTAGGTGAAAAAAAAATGAAAATCAGTCTTCTGTATTGAAATGCAATGATTATATTATGCCAAAGTTAAGGGTAATGGAAGGGACTATTGAGCAAATATTCTAAACTTCATATGAGAATCAGGATTACTAACTTATTAGTGATATGGATACTAATGTAATTAAAGACTATAATTAGATGAAAATCATAGACAAAGACAACATAATTTCATTAATATCCCATTTCCATTCTTTCAATGACTTTCAAATATGTGAGAAAAAACTTCAAAGACATAATTTTTTAAAGTTTGGGATTAACTTGGAAAAAAAAAGTATCTTAGGCTAGCGAATTAAGTTTTGATTACTTATCTGGATAACTGATTTAGACGGAAATAGTTTCTCACATTTGTTAATTAGTTAATTTTTTCAATGATATGAGGGATGTAACTGTGTTATAAATCAAGTTAATAAGGGTGAATATGTTATAAAAATTCAAAATTAGTCATTTGCTCATGAATCGAAGCGGAAATAATTTTTCTTTCTCATGACCCTCTTTACTTACCAAAACTTTGTGATCAGATATATCAAACACGAATAAGTTATCTTTTAAAATGAAATTTCTAAAAATAAAAAAATATTTTTAATACTAAACACCACCTCAACTTATTAAAACAAAAAAAATCAAGGCAAAAAATGTTTTTAAAAATTGCAACAGAAGAAGTGAGGTAGGTGTTTGTGGTGGCTATGAAATAATAATGCGTGATGGGGCCCAGAAATCACAGATTGCACACAAATTATTGAGCTCCACTCTCCACTTTACTTTGAGGGAAAACACAAAATCAATATTCTTTCTTTCTTTTACCATGTTACAGAATACACAGTTTTATAGATGTGTGGCGCAAAAGGGTGACAGCTAGAACCTTCATTTAACTTCTTTTCACCTTATATTATAATATTTTTCTTTATTTATCTTTCATTCTTAATTAATTGACTCACATTTGTTTCACTCTCCTTGTTGGATTTGGATACCAATGTTATATCCCTATCCCATGTCACTATGCTGTGTCTCAAAATTTCCACTTGTTCATTTATACCATCTTTCATGTAAGATAATTAGGCCATTTTGGTAATTTTACTTAGCAACCTCAATAAAAAAACTATTGAAGATTTCATTTTCATGTTTACTATAAATAGAAGGCAACTTAGAGTTCAGTGTTCACATTATTACACCAAAACTCATAAACAACACAAAGCTAAGTCACAATTCACAAACACATTTGATTCCAAATCCATCTCCTCTAACTGTTTTCACACGAGGGATCAAATGGAGGACCACATTCAGAAAGAATTCCACAGGAAACCGTACTTTCTGAAAACAACTCTGCAGTTAGTTTTCTCTGTTTCTGTGTTCTGTATATTTATTTGGTACTCTTCTGGTTTTTCCATTCACCCTCAGTCTTTCAATGCTTATTTCTCCACGTGTCTTTTCTCCATGTTCACTCACACCCTTGAGAGAAAATACATGTTCCTCATTTGCAATGGAATCCTTGCATTTGTGGCTAAGACCTCACTCATGATGACCTCTTCAGAATCCATATCAGATTCTGTTTTCAATCTGTCAGAGACAAAGTCACCTGTTTCTGATATGGTAGTTGTTGTCCCTACTATGCAAATTTCCGAGTCACATGAGAATGTTGTTCCTCTTATTATGGTTGAACAACAAGTGAATTGTCAAGAGGAGGAATCCTATGAAGAAGTTTCAGATCAAGAAGAAAGTGACTTATTGAGTACCAAACCTGAAGGAACAGAAAATGAAGAAGGAGGTTCCATTGCAGATGATGCAGATGGAAAAAGTGAATTAGGGGGAACAGAAGAAGCACAAGATGATGAAGTAGAAGAAACAACAATGATGACAGCAACAGAAGAATTAGTGAATACAGAAGAACTGAACAGGAAATTTGAAGAATTCATAAGAAAAATGAAAGAAGAGATGAGGATTGATGCTCAAAGACAGCTAATTGCAGTTTAGTAGCACATTTTAAAATTATGAAAGATGACAAGGAATAAGGTGCTTTAGTCTGTTTTGAAATGACTATATAAGCATTATTATTAATTATTATGCTTCAATTCACTTGTAGAGCTATAATTCCAATATTCCATCTCATTTCATTTTCAAGTATGCTGAATTTCTGCCATGTCAATTTTAAGTTATTAGTGTAATATAATGCATGCATGATCTTAGCTTTATAAGTGGTCCTACTTCTATATATATGCATGTTAGTTGTTACTCTTGTCTTATCTTTGCTTGCTGATTCATTTAATTTCCCTTTTAATTTTAATATTGTCGGTTTACTTTAATCAACACTTTTAATAATTAGGATATGATTCAATATGAAGTTAATTAAGAATGATATGGGTAAGAAATTGGTCAAAAAAGAACATGCGAAGGCAGTGGTGGATCGAGAAATTTGAACCAGTGAAAGTAATATACATATATAAATTTATAGATTAAAATGATATCATATTATTATTTAAAAGTATAAATATACATTATATGTATTCTGTACAAATTTTCAAAGTTTCAAAACTTGAATGATTTTTCCATCATCAAATATTGTAAAAAATTCTCCCTAAATACAAGTAGTGAAACTATCGATCATCCATTTATCTTCCATACGATTTTGCATTTAATTATTAATGATATTTATAATAGAGAAAGTATTTTCAACAGTTGTCACTATCCATATCAAAAAGTTACTTCTAAAAGTAAATATACTAATAAATACAAATGCTTCATACCCTTCACGAGTTTTATAAAAAGATTAATAAGAGTATATATCTATAAAATAATTATAGTTAACTATCTAAACCTAATGAATAAAATATAGAGAATTAAATTAAAATTTAAGTGGTAAACAAAAAATAAAATAAAATTTGTGAAGATATAATTATACACATTAGTATATTATAGCCGGATCAAAGGGTAAAGTCGGCTAAATCTTTGCTTTAAATAAAAAAAAATATTAATATATTTAAGTCCTGCTTTTAAAAAAATTATTTTTAAAAAAAGAATATTTTATAACATAAAATACTATTATGTTTTCTTGTAAAATATCTCTATCTCTTGAATAAAACATTTATATTGTCTATAAAGTCATATTAACAACTTTCAAAATATATATGGATATTTTTTTTATAGATAATACTATATTTGTTGTTAGTTCGTTTTTGGCCAAATTTGTTATTGTCCGATTATAATAATAATAATAATAATAATAATAATAATAATAATAATAATAATAATAATAACAATAATAATAATAATAATAAAATATGGCTCAAGAAGATTTGTGGTGTCTTGAGACTGGGAGGGAGATTGTATTTATGGGATAGTGCCCAACCTTTATTTATTTATTTGTGAAAAAAGTATCGAACATTTATATATGATGGAAATAGATGTTAGCATAAAATTTATTAAATGAATCTCAAATATTACCCCACACGTCTTTAATTGTCACTCACAAACATTCTTAAATGAGTTAAGCAAGTAACAAGTATATATATCTTCTAGTTAATGTAACTGAAAAACAATCTTTCACAAAAGTGAATACAACTCTGTATGATTGAGTACTCAAGTAAATCTATCCACAATATTTTTAATAAGCCTTTTATTTTTTTATTATTGATATCTATGGTAGAATTACACCTCCCCTAGACACAAACTTTCCACGTGTTTCCATTTCTATGCACCCAACAACTATGGTTTTAATTCGCAATCCTCACCACATATTTTCCCACTCATAAATAACAAAAGAGGGAAGAGATTTTCTCCAATGAACTGAACACAATCTCAACCCTTCAATGTAATTTATGTTATATATTATTATATGAAATGATTGTGTAAAGATCATTTGATTAAAACTCAAAATGTCTGGTTTCTCTTTTTAAATGGGGAGAATTTGGACTCCAAAAAAAAAGAGGGTGAGAAGAGACACAAATTTATTTAGTTATTGTTTGAACAAACACAAAGAAAGTGAGTTGAAAAAAAATATGAATAACAATAGAATATTTTTAATTTAGTTTAAGAGAAAATGAAAGGAAAATATGAAAAAATGACTAATAAAAATGAAAACAAAATTCAAAATTTTCATTTTCCTATTTTTTCTTTGTACTATACTGCACATAAAACAAAGTTTAAGAGACTGGAGTACAATAATTTGTTATGCTTCGATTTTTGTGAATATATTTAATAATTTGTCAATTGAAAGATTGAATCATCCATTATGAGGACATAATTTCTCCCCTTTTTGTCATATAGTACTAAAATTAACAATACAATCACCGACTAGTCAACATAGGTTCCGACATTCTTGTGGCTAAGCAAATAAATAAAATTATTATATTCTCTTGTGACCAAATATCATGGACAGTAGTCTCTGTTGAATTAATGAGAGAACTGATATAAGGATAATTGAAAGAACAAGGGTCAAATTATTACCTTTACCTAAAACCTCATAATCAGCTTTCAAAGGAGAGAAATCTAGAAGGGTACTCAAGGACACTAGTTAGCATGATGAGGAACACTGCAATTTGAAAACACATGAAAAAAAATTGTATCTGTCTCCACGTTAGGACAAATATATGCGTGCTATATGATTGAATTAGTAAGGATCAGTACAATTATGATCTTTAACACAAACAAATAGTAAACTTGGTTGAAAAATGACATTTGATTGTAAAAAGACAAGACAACAATTAGCCGCCCTATGTTCCTTCATTAATCATTAATCATGTGGGTCCAAAATGATTGTAGGGGGAAAAAATAATGATGGTAGAGATTGTGGTCACAATTTCAGTTCAATAGATTCAATTAACTAGAGCAATCAATATTGAGAAACTGGTAGAGGGATACTATTGACAATTTACTCAAATGAAGTTCATGGACGAAGACGTGCCATGTATCATTGGTGTAAAGCTTTTCAAGCATGAAAACAGTATAGACCAGACCACTTCCTAGGATATCATGACAGAACATGAAAATGCCCGTTCTGTCTTTTGAACACAGAATTAACATTAGCATTCATTTACTTCAATTTTATACAAAGGAAAGTAAACAAAAGTCATATTCAAAAAACTAGTTTTATAAGTGACTTTTACTAAAAAGTAAGAAATTCATATTTTTGTCAAACATGATCACGCAAATAGAGTATGCCCGTAAGTAATATCCTTTGGCATTATAAATAAGTGATAACTAATCCAGGAAAAAGAAAAACAAAGGTTGTAGCAGTTGAACAACAAATCATATCTTGATGTACATGTAGAACAGCCCATTTCAAAATAAGCTGAAAGTGTTTTTGACATTTTCTCTTTTCATTGTACTATATAAACAACCTGCATTTCACCACATATAAACAACCCTAAACTTCAAACTAGCTACCTCGCGAAACACTCATGTTCATGCAGAGTCCTTCAGTCTCGGGCAGGTTTCTAACCTCATTAAGAATCCTTGTAAGTTCTTTTGTCACTTCTTTACGTGCGTAGTCAGATCGCTCCTTTGTAATTGACGATTCTGAAAACAAAGTTTCAGTGAGGGACTGATATTCTTGAAACCAATCTCCACCATTACTTTGATTATTATGATCATGTTCAAGTAAAGGGCATTCCCGTCTCCATCTATTTATGTAGTATTTGTCAGGCAGGTGAAAGTAATTCTTTATCACAAATACACGAAGAGCGTGTCTGCATAGTATTCCCGAGGACTCGAACTCCTTGCAAGAGCAGTGCATCTGTTCATCTTCAGCCAACCATATTACGAGCCGTTCTCCATCCATCGTCTTGAAGTGACGAACAATGTACGATCCGTTGGCCATTTCAGAGGTAGCATATTGCATTGCCAGCAACAATTCTTGTTGCAAAGCGTTAAATGCAAAAGGCGTGAGAATACTCCTTGCATGCTCTTCAATGGGTATGCAGGTTTTAAGATGTGTGTTTTGAGTCTCCTGAGGTACTTGATGTTGAAAACTTGCTGAAATGCCAACCTGCAATAAATGTACAACACCCATGGGAGGGAAGAAAATCATTGGAAAGACAAGTGAACAACTTAATGAAAGTATATGAGACTTTAGGCTATGTTTGGTAAAATTAAATTATAGCTCATGACTTATAGCTTATGTTTTATTAGAGCTTATAACTTATATATAATAGATGTGTAAAGCTATTTGGTAAAACTAGATTATGTGTGTGTTTGGGGCTGCGTTTGCAACCCCTAAACACACGTTTAGGCCTTCAAAATTGATTTTGAATGGCCAATTATTCGTTTGGTTAAGCGTTGGCTTTTTCTTGAACGTGATTTTACACCTCCAAATTTGATTTTAGTTTAAGCAAGTTTGAGGTTGCTTTTGTCGTTGGGTGACTATTCTACACTATGTTTTTAATCTAAACTTGCATTAAAGGAAAAATTTCTAAACATATATCACGTTACCTCAAACTCAATTTTTCAAAATCAAGTTCATTCAAAATTAATTCTGCAACCGCTCATCCAAACACACTAACTTGTCAAAATGTTTTAAACGAGTTATAGGGACATGTAAAATTAACTTACAGGTAAGATAGGAAGTAAATTATTAGAAGCTAGCTATAAACTTGCAATCACCAAACACCTCTAAGGGGGCAATAAAATATAAACACCTAAATAAGAAAGAAGCTAGCTGGATTTACCAAACATAAAAAAAAAAATCTTTCTTAGCATCATACCTGCTCAAAAAAGCTACGCAAGCATGAAGGAGCAGAGAAGATCCCTTTCAAAAATGCATCTATAGACTTAGAGTACGTTATTGTTACCATTTGAGCCAAAAAGTAACCTCTCACATAGGATTGTGACCAGGAAGCTCGAGCAGAATACAATAAATCAGCGTGTTTATCTGAACCAAGACCAAACACAGAAATCATTTGGCTCCACTGAAGTTCAAATTCCTCTGTATTCTCAATGTGAAACAAGGCATCAAACTCGGATTTAAATTCTGCATAGCGAGACCCAAGAGGAAGAGAAAACCAGCTGGGTGCCTTGCTTAGAATATTCCACTGAGGAATGACCTGTTTGGTTCCTGGAAATTCACTTCTAATAGCATCTCTAAGCCCGGGGTCTAGATCAGTTAGAATTGTCTGTGGACATCTTCCTCTCATGAACCGTACAAACGTCTGTATTGATGAATAATCACTATAAGAGGAAAATTTATGAAGGCACAAGTAAAATCTTACACAGAGGATGCTAGTAGTAAACCTGTAATGCCCATGAGAAGGATTGTGGTGTTTCATCCTGCAATAAAACACAACCAAAGAAAATAGTTCTGCCATAGGAATCAATACCAAACCATACTCCAAAATGCAAGCCATAAGTGATTGATCGATAAGTGGTGTCAAAATAAACTACATCGCCAAACATTGCATTTGCATTAACAGATTCACCATATGACCAAGCTACATTCTCAACCTTGTTATTCTCATCCACTGTGAAATCATAAACAAAGTCATCATCTGCTTCTTTCATGGATTTGCACGCCTCAACAAGTTCCAGTATATCATTATCTCTTTTCTCACTTAGCAATGCTTCATTCTCTTGAACAACTTTCTTGCGGTTTTGAACAAAGTTCCTTACATCCCTTTCCAGGAAAGGCAGTTGCCCACCTTGAATCCCCTTTTCAAGCTCAAGCATTTTCACTATACGATGTATTGGAAACCCAGCTTTCGAAAGCAAGAGTATACGCTCTTGATCAGCCTCGTGAATTTTGCGATACGCAGGCAGAAGGCGCACTTGATCATCTTCCAAAAGTTCATGATTGTGCACATTACTAAACTGCACAACAAACCATTGGGAAACCCCATCGACAACCTCTTTTGAGAGATACATTTTAGCATCACATCCACACCTCACTGATTTCCTATCTCTGTGGTGATCTCCATTGGGCTTCTTCTTCACCGGGGCGAAGCCGGACCGGTAACAGACAAAGTCGCGCTTGTAAATGCCCAACTGAGGGCTAATTCTAGATCTTTCTTTTCTAATAGAGAACCCATTTTTCCTAGCAAAATTCCCATAATACTCAAAAGCTTCAATATCACTCTTGAAAATCATTCCAACATAAGGGGTAATCATAGCTCCTGATGAAGCTTTCTCTGCCTTCTCCAATTCTGGTGCTGAAGAACCCTCCTCAGCATCACCCTCATATGTGATATAACACTTCCAATCTCCACAAGGGCATTGCTGCCTTCGAATCCATAGGCTCTTCGAAGGTACTGGTGTCATTTTTCGACCTGAACGGAGTGTTCAATTTACTCAAAGTTTCAAACTTTAATAAGTGACCCAGACACAGGTAAAATTGAAAAACAAAACCGAAACCCCTGACTTGAACAGAAAATTAAACACAACCGAAAACCGAAGAATGGGTAAATTAAAAGATCATTTTTTTCTTTTTCAAACCCAAAAAATTCCAAAGCCTGTAATGAAAATGCAACAAGGAAGAAGTTCTGAATTCGGAGCTGACAGAAACATAAGCTTGAAAATTTCGGTCATAAGGTTAATAAGGTAGAACAGAAAAGAGACAGAGAAACAATGAAGTTTTTGAGCAGCGTACCAGAGAGAAAGAGAGTGACAGAGATTCAACCTTTGTTCTTAGGTTCGTCTTCTTCCCCTACTTGTGCTAATTTTTATTTTTTTTGGTCAATGTTGTCCCCGTTTACTGTTCCGAGAATCCCAAAAAACTAAACACTTCAAAGAAGGATTTGGATTTTCATTTTGGGCCAGACTATTTATTGGGCCATTCCAAACATGTAATGGGCCTATACCCGGTCCAATCCATTTTTTTTCTGAAGGAACTTTGAATTAAGAACTTGTTTTTGGTTTCCTTGTCAAAAAAAAAAAAAAATTAAGAACTTTTTTTGAGATCCAATCCTTTATAATGAAGGTAAATAGGACAAATGGCATCTTGTGTTTGTGAGGCGTTAAATTGTCCATTTGGCAGCTAAGTTATTGTTAGATACTGCTCATGAGTTAAGAACTTCATCAAAAGGGAGAAAAAAGAGTTGTTCTTTCAGGATAATGTGGCAGAATTTGCTCACGTGTGCAAAACTGAAATCAATCTGGATGAATCGATGAACAAGAAGCAACTTTCTCAGGTTCTTATTCTTGTGCCAATTGGTTGTAACACCCCCCTTCTTTATGGGCATATGATTATGATGTATATGATATATGATGAAACATTCATTGATACTTTCGCCACTGTTCATATGAGTCCAAAAGGCAAAAAGATGATGTAGCATAAAGTTTCTTATTCATCCGAAAGTAATTTTACTTTAGTCAGAGGAAAAAGAAAAAGTCAGATTAGTGCTGCCTTAGTCTCTAAAATTACTAAGGATTCGTTATAAACGTATGCACATTGATAGTAGTAGTTTTTAGAACAAAATTACCTATGAAATTTTTTAATCAGTCAAATGACTTCATTGGTTTGCATATATTTAAAAACTTTTGATTATCTGTGATATAAACTGGCACAATATATAAGAGTTTGCAATTATGGAGTAACAGATATTAGTTGGTTTTATTCGGTCACTTTACTGTACATTTATTTAAAATTTGGGTAAATTGCAATAATTTTCTCTTGAGGTTTGGGGAAATTGCACTCCATCCCAAACTTCACCAACAATAGCACTCCACCCCATTTCTTTAACCGTTGACGGTTGATTGTAGACCTAGCTAATGTTTCTGTCGTTCTCATCTGTCACATATACAAAGATGTCCATTTGTTAACTTTAAAAACTATTTTTAAGGCTGATGTAGCAAACTGACGAGGCAAAAATATTAGTTAACTGCTATACTGCTAACGTTTCTGTCGTGCCAGTTTGTCACATATGCAAGTTTTGGACCCTCCATTAATATTAAAAATTATTTTTAATACTTATGATAGATTGACGGGCTAAAAATGCTAGTTAACTGGTCAAAATGGAGTTGAGTGCTAATTTTGATGAAGTTTGGAGTGGAGTGCAATTTCCCCAAACTTCAAGGGGATTATTGTAATTTACCCTTAAAATTTTAATAACCATGTCTCCATAAAATTCGGAAAGATAACTTCAAGGAGAAAAGATTTTTCAGTATTTAGAAAGCAATCATATTAAGTGAAGTGTGTGTTTAGTTTTATGTTTGGATGAATTAAAGGTGAATTTATTTTAATATAATTAATAGAAACTTTTCATGTTTTAGATTATTTTTGATTTGTTTCCGATGGCAGCAGCAAAATTTAAGTCCCCAATAACTTCAACCTATGAAGTTTTCTTAAGCAAGTTGATGGGTAGAAATGAAGGTCAACAAGCATTGCTTTTAAAGTCAACAACAAAAAATTCTCATCTCAATCAAAAGAGTAAGAATAAGACACAGAGAACAAGGCCCCAATGTGACATTGCTTCAGAGACTCAGATGAATCACCAAGAACAAAATTTCCAAAACCCTTCACATCCTCAACCTACATCTTCAAAATCAGATTTCAATTTCAAGCAAGTGTTTTTCTTGTTAGCTGCATATCTAGGTGGAGGCACCCTATGCTTCTTTCTCACAAGATATCAGATCAAGGGAATAAAAACCAATGCCTTCCTTGATGCAATTTACTTCAGTGTTGTTACTATGACAACTGTTGGATATGGAGATCTTGTTCCCAATAGCTCACTAGCAAAACTTCTTGCTTGCACTTATGTCTTCATTGGAATGGCTCTTGGTGGCTTAATTCTCAGCAAAGCAGCAGATTACATTGTTGAAAAACAGGAACTCTTATTGGTTGGAGTCACATGTAAAGTTGGTCGTGAAGATCTTCTAAAGGAGCTTGAAGTTAACAAAACTAAATATAAGTTCATGCTAGCAGCAGCTACCCTTTTGGGACTAATGATTTTAGGAATTGGTTTTCTGTGTTTTGTTGAAAATCTAGAGTTTTTGGATGCCTTGTATTGTGTTTGTTCTACTGTTACTACTTTGGGGTATGGAGATAAGAGCTTCTCAACTGCTAAAGGTAGAATATTTGCAGTTTTCTGGATATTGAGTGGTACTATTTGTTTGGCTCAGTTGTTTCTCTACCTTGCTGAACTTTACTAGAAATAGAGCACAAACTAAAAAACTTGCAACTATAAATGTTCTAATGAGAGATTGAAAGAAGCAAAATGATGGCAAAATCTGAACTAGATCATGCATGTGTTGCAAAAGAAGCATAATGAGGAATTACTTTTTTACTCTTCTAAATGTAAATAGACACAACATGCAGCACATGAACCAAGTAAATAAAAAGCACAAGTGATCAACAATAATCAAATATGTAAATTGTAAAGCAATTCATGTTGATCTTGAACACGACCTTATAAAGATACGTAACTTCACTTAATGACTTTAGGATTGTTAGTCCTTGAAGATAGTTATTGCTGGTTTGAAACAAAAAATCCTTTATGCCTTATAATGCTGTTACAAAGAAGGCAATGTGTTTGCAGCAAGTCAGAAATCCTTAATTAATTTGCCTAACATATGATTAGTCATGTGCGAATTCTAGAAATCAAACTGATAATTTAGCGTGCCCATAATTTGCCGTTGGCTCAATTTAAAAGTATTTTCAATAAAAATGATAAAGTTGTTGTGTTATTGAATGTGATTAAATGTATTTCTTATATTACAATTATTTATATATTATGAGAATGCCTAAGAAAAAGAAAACACATAAGCATTAGTGGAGTTCTTATTAGTATTAATCAAATTACGCGTAAAAATTATGGTTGAGTTCTCAAAAAAATTATAAGAATTATGATGAGATATAACTTTTAAAGTTATTACTAAACAAATCCCTCACAAAGAACAAACTCCAGAAATTATATTTCTTTGCATAAACCAAATCATTTCCACTAATTATTAATTGATTATGCATACTATCATCATCAAAATTCAAAAGTTATATAGCTTTCTTTTACTACCTTAACTACTAGCAACATATATGGACATAAATGCAGAATCCTAAATTTGTAAAAGATGAACTTTAAAGTGTGTTTTGCAGTTGTGGGGCCACTTCAGAGGGTAGATGCTCTATTAAATATTTTCATGAAGAAAAAGAAAGTGAACAAATTCAAAAGAGGTTGTTCTAAAGTGAAGGTCCATTTGATAGGAGAGATGATTTCTTAAATATTTTCTCAAATAGGAAAAAATGCTAGTTTTGACACAATGGAAAATGACCTAAAATCTCAATTAAATGTTGAGATCACATGCATCATAAGCAATATCTTCTCTACTCACACTGCTATTTCAACTATCATAGGTAAAAAGGGATCAAAATCTCAATTTTTAGAAAATACCACTTCATATTTAACTTTTTATTATTATTTTTTTTTTGCTTCAAAATCTTGCCTCTATTAAAAGAAATGATATTACCTCCGTTATACAGATTTATTACTTAAAAACTTCAACAAGCTTTATCGCACTAGGTGAGATCAGCTAGATGGATCACTCAACGTTTTTGTGCTCGATCATTGATTTATTACTTAAAAGTGGACAAAATTATTATGAACAAACATAAATCCAAGGTTCGGTGATTGAATTAATCCTTGGAAGGTTCAAAAGTCAGATTTCCTATACCTAAGAACAAGGACAGATTTTACCCAAAAGATGAAGAGTTGAATACCGGTAATAAAAACTAAGCAAGAAAAAAAGTTAACTGAGACCAGAAGAAATTTGTTTGGCTTTGCAGAGAGTTAATGCAAAGAAATTCTAATGTAGATATATACTTTGAGAGTCATAATTCCAAGAAGTTTACACTTGCTTTATTTCTGTTCATATATAGCTTTGACAAATATTATGCACATTGAATTGATAATTTGATACATTTGTCTTTTGATTGAGCAGCAGAGTGGTCACAGAGAATTACATGATACCATTGAACATGGATTTTGAACCTGAAAGGTTCTAAGCTAAGCCTGAAATTGGAACACTACCCTTCATTGTTAATGTTCATACATTCAGAAGTTTTGAGGGTCATGATAATTAGTATGTTCTGGCCTTGCAGCTACATAATCCAAGAGTCCTTCACCTGCTTTTTCGCCATGATCTTCATCACTTGAGAATTTCGAAACGCCTCCGAAGGCTATTATTGCCACCAAGAACACAGTAGTAAAAGCAAACAAAGGCCAGAAATAAGCCAGAATGCTAAGAAACCGAGGGGCTGCATATAAAACCAAGGAACATGATAGTGAAATTAATATTGCTATGGTTATGTGGTATCTATATTGTACAAGCTTTTCTGATATATCCATGGCTTCTTCTCAAATTGATACTAAATTTCAATTCACTCTTTGAGACAGAGGAGGAAGAATGAGAAAAAAGGAGTTGAAGAGAGAAAGAGAAGGAGAAAAGGGTGGTTATCTCTTCTTTAAAGAGTTTAGTAGTTTATGGCAAGTATTTATATATCACAAGAGATTCTCTGTTGGAAATTATGGTCTTCATGATTTTCAAACCTTGCTTGGCCCTTCTGCCACTTTTTTTAAAACTTTATTTATAAATGGCACATATGCTTCCCAAACTATCCTCCTAAACAAAGTTAACACAATCTTCTTATTAATCTGATAACTAAGGAGCATAATTTTAAGTAGTAATTTTCAGCTCGAACTCACGTAAACATATTTTACTTGTAATAAATTTTCCTGATAGAACATATAATTAAGTAGCTAAGAACTTGTTGGATACACTCAAGTTCTCATCAAGCTGTAAGTATATATAGATAATTTATCTTCAGCAATTTTAAAAAATAACTGTACTCAGTAAAATTTACTATTTGTGAAATTGGTCATTAAAATCTATATAAAATCAACTTGTGAGTTATGAGTTATGACATTAGTGATTGTATAGCAACATTTTTATGAGCATTTTTTTTTTTGTTATGAACTAATTAAAAAATGCTTTAACCTGACTCGTCAATAATCCACCTAGAAATCTCTAATGACATGATCATAAGATTGGATAAATCCCACTATAATACTAACTTTCAAATGAGATAAGGAAGATGACATTATACTAACATCATTTTTTTAAAAAAATACAAAAAACCAACATAATTTGAATGAGAGTAGTGACACTAAAGTTTCTAATGGACGGCCAATACAGGGGAAGAGATAAGCCTTTTCAATAATTGTTTTCAGGACCAATTTGTAAATTCTGAAGGGCATATTAGTAATTAACCAAAACAATGGCTGATGATGGAATGTTTTTGGTGATATAGGCATAGATTCTCTGTCAAATTCTTGATTGGTCGGTTTGCGGTGTCCTTATTGGAAGTTGATGCCTTTTATTTTAATTTTAATTGAAAAATTTGTAAATGAAGATTAGCCTTCAGGAAAGGCATAACTTCTTGATTATTCTTCTTTAGGGTGATTTGTTTCAAGAACTCATAAATAATAAATTAATCAATGGAAAATTGAGAGTTATTTCATTTTCATTTGAGCTAAGTTTTGGTATTGCTTTGGATTTAAGGTTTCTTTAAACCAGATACTGTTGTCATCACCCCCATGTGGGAATTCCAGGCCTTTAATCATTGTTTAGTGAAAAATAAAATTGTTGTCCTCAATGTTCAAAATTTTTTAATTCACTGGACCAATTTTAATTTTTCATTTCTTTGTACTGAATAGTATGATGACATGTAGCTTAAGAAAACTACCCCTTTATTACAATTTGGGATATTTAAGTCCATTGAATTACAAAGCTTGATGCTAATAATCAAATAAATTAAATCCTTATCTTAAATGAGATTCATGAACCAAAAAATAAAAGAGAGAGAGAAAGAAAGAAAGGAAAGATAATCAGTTAATTTTCTTCAACTTGTCAACTTTTGATTCGAAATTAAACATGTATTTCTCACTTTGATCAGGTAAGGGGTAACATTCAATCTCATAAAGGAGGTGAAATTTGTGACTTAGTTTTAGACTTTGAGGTGAGAGGTAATCTTCAATTCTATGAAAGAAAGAGACAGTGTCATGAGATAAAGTCAATTAACAATAAAATACTTATTTAATTGCACTTTGAATCAATTAAATTTGCAATTTTTATGATTATTGTCTCTTAAGTTTTAATTTAAAAAAATTGATAGTCTAAATTTTTAAAAACTTTAATGTTACTCCTTCGTGCATCTATTTTTTTAGAGTACTGTAACTCTCTCCCTCAATCATATTACCGATAGCCTGAGGTGGCAACTCGCCTTGCTTCTGGGTCCTCAATCATCTTACACAGTGATAAATGTTAGTCTGAAAAACAAAATTAAAACTTTAGAGATTAAAATTACAAAAAAATACAAACTCAAACGACTAAAATTACAATTAACATTAGTCAAAATTTTGGTTCCATATCTAAGTTGATTTTTTTTTTGGTCCACTTGTCCTTGATTCGGACTAAGATTTTGTTATTAAAGAATCCTAAGCCCACCAAATAGTTGCTTTGGTTCTACGCGAGTATCACACCGAAATAGCTTAATAATAAAATGAGAATGGGCTCAATTTCAGCGACTAGGCCCAATTTCTAATCCATATTTTCTAACTTTTCAGTTCAACCAACTTTTCTAGACCAGCAAAAAAGTACAAGCACTTTCAAATTCGAAAATAAAATAATTTTTTGAACATAAAAAATAAAAAAGAAATTGATAGTTGAATGTAGTCGGAATGAGAGGACATTTGTACCATTTGAGTGGTTCATGGGAAAAATAAATTAAATATATAAATGATAAAAGTTCTAAGAATTTGGTCAAGTAGAATATGATTAAGTCTTATATTTGATAGGTCAAAAATTTGAGCCTGTAAAACATTTTTTATCTTAGACTGGAATACTATCTTTTTACCCTAGATTTTAACTAAAAAAACTCACTCTGTCTAACTATTAGAAAAATTGTATAAGACTTTTTTTTAGTATAAGGGTGTGTTTAAATTAGCTGTGATTATTTGTAAAATAAGTTATGAAAAAAATTGATTGTCTGAGACAAAATCGATTTTTGTTTGGATATATTTGGTGTCAAAAGTGATTTTTAAGATAATTTTAAGATGTGAAAAACGATTTTGAAGGTTTTTGAAATAATGTCCAAATTTTAGTTGAAAGGTAAAAAGCTTTATCTTTTGTTAAAAGAATAATCAAAAGCTTTTTAAAATTTTTTTAAGTGCAAAATACAATTATCTAACGTATGTTTAAAAATAATCATATCCAAACATGTTTTAAGACTTATTATGTAAATAATTAATAGTACTCATAAATACAAATACAAATACATATCGTTCAAAATAATTATAATAACATGGGCCCGTTTGGTGGATAATATATGATAAGGATAAATAGAATAAGAGTGTTGGATAAGAGCCTGATATAATATGAACTGGATAAACTCAAATAATCTCTTATCCTATATAGTATTTGATATGCCCATGAGATATCAGAATGAAGAGTTATTATTATTATTATTATTATTATTATTATTAATTTTTAATTTTAGAAAATGCTTATTCTTATTCTATCATGACAGCAGTTAATTCAATTCCCCCTAAGATAATTATATTGTATTATAAGAGTATGATATAATAAGCTAACAAGATAAACTATTATGTCTTGTTAGTTTATCAAATTACATACAGTAATAAGATATGATAAGTTATTTTATTTTGAGTTCTTTATCTTGTTCATTAAATGAGGCCTTAAATATTATAATATATGCATTACATTTAAGGTGTTATATATTCATATAATTATAGAAATATATGTGAAAAAAATACTCACAATGATATATTCATCGTTAAGGATTACGAGTGAGGACATTATTTTTCTTCCTTTCTTTCCTTGTTTTCCATGCTTTCACATTAATTTGATGGATGTATATGAAGCTAAAAACATCCCTTTCTGCGACTACCTAAATTAGTTATATGTTCAAATAAGTACTTATATCTATACAAGAGAGTATTATTACTTAAGTGGGTCTATATTCAAATATATAAATAATAAGAAGCTGCTACCAGTTTAGACAGGTGTTGCATCCCTGAATAATTGACATATGTGGATAACATTGCATCTTTATCTTTATATATTATTTAATAATTAAAGCTAACAAATTCAATAAACAAAATTTTAAGTAGATAGGCTTCAATATCTTAAATTTGGATTTTGAGATTATTAGATTTTAATATTATCTTAAATTTAAGTTTTAAAACTTAATTAAATCCTAAAAATTAGCTAGAAAAAGTTTGTCGGGTCTTTATAAACTTTAATATGATTATATTCTTAGTTAATGTAAAATATATAAGTATGAAAATTTTTGAATTTTCAATAAATTATTTTTTAATATTATATGTATCCATCTAATAAACCTTTTCCTTATTTATATATAACTAACACAATATTGTAAGGAGAAGAGGGTAATAGCCCACATCATCAATTCGTCATGTACGTTAGAAGTTTGAACCTTTACCGTGTATTTATAAAAAAACATGTATGAATATGTCTTTTATACTTTATTTGTTAGATTTGTATTGAAATTTGAGATCATTGTTGCTAGAAATGCTTCTGAAGTTTTCTAACTCATATCTAAATAACACAATATACATGTTTGTTCAACAATAATGTATGTATATATATTTAAGAATCTAACTCTTATTTTTGGTTAGAGAAATTATATTCTAATTCTACCAACTCAAACCAACATAAAATATGTGTCACAATGGAAAGAACTAGGAACATATATACTTATATAGTACCATTCCTTGTTCATCAATCACTATCAAGCCCTTAAATTCAATTGTATTTCATCAGAAACCCTTTTGACTGTTTTTATTTTATAGCATAATAATGTGGCTCTGTTCTCCATTTTTTAAAATGAGCATTTGGTTGTTGGGAAAGACTTCTAAATATTGTCACAATCACAATCCAAACAAAAAGAAGGAAAATAAAAATAAAAAAACAAAACTGATACTTGGCTTTGGTTTTGTGTGCAGAAACCGTAATTTTTTTTACTCTATTTAATTATTATACTTTTAAGCAAAGATGACAACTTTTTCTAAATATTGATTCTATTTTATTTTATTTTTTTGTTCTTTGAAGCCACTTTAGATCGTCGCTTTCAGACTGGAGTCGCGATTCTTCAAATGTATTGTTATAGTTGCAGTCTTTTCTGTTCTGAGTGAACTTAATTAATTTCATCAAGTAAAAGAAAAAATGATCTCACCAACGTTTTTAGCGCTTAAGCAACACAATAGTCCAAACTGATATCCTTATTGACACAGATAGAATATGACAACTTAGGAAAATTTGATTTTAAACGAATTTGTGAGTTTGTCAAAAAAAAAAAAAAATTGATATCCTTCCATTGGTGCAGAATGAATATGAAAAATTAGGAGAATATATTAAATATTAAATGAATTACTGAGTTTGCCAATAAAAAATGGAAAAAAAGCATTAGTTTTTATTTTATAGTCCCCCGCCCCCCAATAAAAAATGGAAAAAGTATTAATTGCATTTTGGCTCTTAACTTTGTATCCTGTGCGAATTTGATCTCGTTTTAAATGGTAAGTTTGGTTGTTACTATGCGTGCCTCCCTTATTTCTCAGTGCACCACACTGTTTTATTTTATTTTTTTCAATTTTGCCCTTCGCTCGGACAATAACGTCCGTGCAAAGGTTTTTTTATTTTGGAGTTATGCAAAAAAAACGGATCATATTGTCCAAAATGAGACAAACATTAACATTCGAACAAGTACGGATGATAACAGCCATTTTGTCCGTTAGAGTATCTACCATTCAAATCTTAACTTATCTCTATTTTTATCCTACCACTCTTCGTCATTTTCTCCAAAACCCACTTTTTCTGGACATAAATACATTTTATCAATTTTTTCAAAAATTGTGTTGTTTTATTGACATTTGTAGAATATACCGTGTTTTAAACATATTGGATTTGATGTAAAAACACAAAACAGGAGAACAAATGATAATGTCTGAAAATATAATAAAAATGGACATTATCATTCGACGTATAACTTCTTAAAAATGATACACAGCAAAACGACAATAACATATGTACTCAAACAGGCAAAACACGAAGCAGGTAAATAGCTGATAATGTCCGTGCAAATATAAGGACAACATACATTATCATCCGAAATATAAATTTGTAAAAAAGATAGACAATGAAACACACATTATCATCCGAAGTATAACAACCAGAATGGATATTATGATCCGAAATACAACTTATAAAAAATTTAAGTTACAAAACAGACAATAATGTTTGGGCGAGTATTGCACACATTTTAAGTTGAAAACGGATATTATTGTCCTTGCGAAGGGCAAAATTGAAAAAAAAAACGTTGTGTGGTGCGTAAAGATGAGCTTGTCATGCGCATAGTAGCAGGTGTCAGTTTTGATCCTAAGTTTGCAAAATAGCTGATAGAAAGTAACTCTGTAAGTGTGCTAGTGTGTGTTTAGTTTTTAGCTGATAGAAAGTAAAAATATTCTGACTAAAAATTAGAAATGATTTTATCCATTAAATATTATTGAGATTTATCTTCAAATAAATTATATCTGTTAATATAAAAAATAAAAATGTTTTTACTTAAAATTAACTGAAAATCAAATATATACCTACCTTACTCATGATAATTTTAAGGTTATGTTAAAACATAAAAAGCTGGATATGATATTCTAATTATGCCTGCTAATTGTAAGGTCAATGATTTTGTCTTATTTGTGATGGACCCTTTATGTGTCAGACTCTTAATACGTGTACTGATGGTAATTTAGATTTTAATTCTGAAGCAAAATGAGTCAGCAGAAACACAAAAGATTAAACGGAAGTATTTCAGCCAACTAATCCATTATTTTGTAGCAATGTGATTGAAGCCAAACTTTGGGTTAAAAGAAGAAGAAAAAAATTACGGTTTTAGAAGCCAAAAGTAGCTATAAATCAAGAAGAAAAAATAATTAATATTAAGAAGAAAATATAGAAAGTAACAGTTACTGTCAAAGCTAGAATTGAGGAGAAGCTAAGGAGCTAAAGTAGTAGAAACCGCTTAAGTGGCATGTTATTGTGCATTTCACATTTGTCTTAGTTTGCTTAACTGCAGGGGAAGCTCTCTTTCTTTCTTTTTTTCCCTCACTTTGCGGTCAATTCCTTATACGATTCCACTTTCTTATTTTCTGCCATAATCTTCTATATTTCACCATCATTATTATTATTATTATTATTATTATTATTATAATCTAATAATTATTGCCGTGTGTGAGCCTCTACCATTTGTTGTTGTTGTTGTTGGTGTTCTAGGACTCAGCCTTACCAGTTCACTTGCCACCAAAAAAACATCTATATATATATATCATACCAAGTGAGCAACCAGAGTTGTAGTTGAGAACATTTCTCAGAGGAAATTAAGATATGGTGATGATGAGTGAAGAGGTATTTGGAATTGGTGAAGAAGAGATTCCACTTGTCAAACCTGACCCTGTGGCTTTAGAGATTGATCGTTTGCAAAACCAATTCTCAGGTTCACCCTTGTTCCTTTTCACTTGACTACATCAGGTTCTTGCATGTCAAAAACATAAATGGGAAATAAATCATAGCCATTTTATATGATATTTGAACGCGTGTCAAGTTTGTTCAACTAATAACTAAACATCTACCGAGTCATTTGTGTCAGGAACCTACATGAATTGTATTATATCTGAAGCATTTAGGAGTATAGATGAATTTGTGTGTTTAACTCTAATTTTTAGTCTTAATATCTTTTTTTTTGGGGTCTTGTCTTAAAATCTTATGTGAATCATGTTAGATATCACTGTTTAAAACGGGATTTTAAAGAAATTCATGTTTAGGAGAGAAAAATAACTATAGTAAAACTTATGTTCATCTGTATGGATTTTTACACCTTTAGGTTAGCTTGTTTTCTGTTTCTGTTATCCGTTGAACTTCTGTTATATATTTCTTTCTTGTATCGTGAGAAGAAACGAGAGAAAAAATAAAACAAAATATTGAAATTAATTTTCTTTCTGTTCACATCAAAATAAAATCGACGAATATATATATATATATATATATAGTATGAGATGTCCTTTTCTACTCAAATCAATTATTCAATTATACACTTTTTGACTGAATACTAACCTCATTGCAGAAAAAGTAAAGGAACTAGCGAATTGCCAGGGTGAAATCAAGGCCTTAAGGGCAACTGAAGCACAGAAGGATAAGGCCATAGAAGAGGTATATATTTTTGTTAAGACTAAAATTTGATCCATAGATATTTATCGTAATTCTTTTACCCTTCTTAGCATATGAAATTTAAATATTTCTCTCAGATAAAGTTATTCACTCTCTTCTCTTCCTAGTTCCTAATAGAGGTTCAGCTGCACTACTCATTTGTTAGTAAATAACAAGATATTATAAAAAACTTCTCTGTTACTAATAATAGCTATAATTTTCTGTCTCCAATGGCAGCTGAGAAATGAAGTTACTAAGCTGGACGAGAGACTTAGACTTACTGAGAATCATCTTAAGCAAAAGGTACATATTCTTCAAAATCATGTCTTGGAAGGTTCAAAATCAAACTAGGTGAAACAGTGCCAAATTCTGAAGTGCATAATATTCTTCAAAATCTGTTCATGTGCAGAAACTAGAAATCAAGAAACTGACAGAAGAAAAGAAAGATGCATTGGCTGCACAATGTGCTGCAGAAGCAACTCTTAGAAGGGTATATGCAGATCAAAAGGAAGATAATTTTGTTCCAATTGAGAGTTTCATTTCTCCTCTTGAGGCTGAGATTAAGATGTATAGGAATGAGGTAATAAACTAATAATGCATTTTCCACTGACTGAAGATGCTTTTACAAGAAAATAATAATACTAATGATGATACTATCATACTAACATCCATTTTTTACCTACAGATTATAGCACTACAAGAAGATAAGAAAGCTTTGGAACGACTCACAAAGTCAAAGGAATCGGCGTTGCTTGAAGCCGAGAGGATTTTAAGAAGTGCACTAGAGAGGGCTTTAATAGTTGAGGAAGTTCAGAATGAAAACTTTGACTTGAAGAGACAGATTGAGATTTGCCAGGCATATCTTTTACCTTTCCATTTTCACATTCAGTTTCTGTATCAAATTGTAAGTAGTTCAGCCAATTTACAACTTCATTCAACAGGAGGAGAACAAGATCTTAGAGAAAACGCACCGGCAAAAGATTTTGGAAGTTGAGAAACTGAGCCAAACCATACATGAACTCGAGGAGGTCATCTTAGCTAGTGGAGCCAATGCGAATGCCATTCGCGATTATCAGCGACAGATTTCTGAATTACAAGTAGGCATAGCTTATGCCAATGACATTATGAGCTTATCTTTTAGATGTAATGACTTTTTACCTTTTGGTTGATTTATGTAGTAACCTAATTTAGCATAAATATTTCAGGAGGAAAAAAGAACACTGGAGAGGGAGCTAGCAAGGGTAAAAGTTTCAGCTAACAGAATTGCAACTGTTGTAGCTAATGAGTGGAAGGATGAAAATGACAAGGTCATGCCTGTCAAGCAATGGTTGGAAGAGAGAAGAATTATGCAGGTATATCTTTCCCTCAAAAATTTATTTAGAGCTCATCTGATCCTTCCTTCTCAATCCCTAAATATTATTGTGTCATTAGTAATATGTCTTTTCTTTTGATCAGTTCAAGACCAATATATATAGGCAAAAGTAAATTTACAAGGTCCAAAGTCAAATAAAGAAAAGCTAATGACCAAGTCCAAACTATACTTTCCAAAGGAATTTTTTTCCTAAACTCTGGTTATTCAGTTATGAGCTAGAACTTTTTTATGATCAAGCATGTGTATTAATATGTAGGCAGAGATGCAACGATTGAAAGAAAAGCTAGCTATATCAGAGAGAACAGCAAGAGCAGAGTCACAATTGAAGGTAACTCAATTATCTTCACTCTTCAATGTAATTAAGTACATAAATTGATTTTTTAGCAATAAAAATGTTATCTGGTGTTATTCTAGGAGAAACTGAAGCTGAGGCTAAAAACATTGGAAGAAGGCTTAAAGTATTCGTCAAGTAACCAGGGCAATTCAAATGCAATTTCTGGATCTCCAAAATCAGAAAAGTCTAACATCTTAAGTTTCCTAACGACCAACGGTGGACTGAAAAACAGATCCACATCACAACCAAGGGCATCTACTGTTGGAAGCTCTTTGTTCCAAAAGCCAAATTTAAAAAGCAACATGGACAGTGTTGATGGAAACCTTAAACAGGCTGGTGTTATAAAAAAGAAAAATGGTTCTGCAGAAAGTGTGTTAAAGAAAGGCATATGGGCATCAAGAAATAAAGTTGCTGATAGCGGTGAAAAAGAAAATGAGACGCAAGTGACCATGGGCATGAATTTAGATAAATGCAATGATGAAAGAGAAGAAGAAGAAACTAAAACCAGTTTTGATGTTGATGAAGACTCTAAAGACAATAACAGTAATGATTTAGGCAGCAATGATGTGGTCTCAGGTTTTCTATACGATAGACTTCAAAAAGAGGTTATCAACTTGAGGAGGTATTGTGAAATTAAAGACAGTAGTTTGCAAAGTAAAGATGAAGAAATTAAGGTATGCTTTTATTCTCACTTCTTTCTTCACACTTTTCTCACTTGGAACTAAAGACAAGAGATATGCTTTTCAGATGCTCATGAAGAAAGTTGATGCACTGACAAAGGCTATGGAAGTAGAGTGGAAGAAAATGAAAAGAGAAGCAGCTGCTAGAGAGAAGGAGGCTGCATCAAAAAAAGCAGATGATAACAGGAAAAACAGAAGCTCAAACTCCTCTAAGAGGTTCAATAACTTTCTCTTTTTGAATGAACGATACCTGTTACTATAGTCCTGTTAGTTGTCAAGTTACTTTAGTTTATCTAATACTAAACTTGAAATTGTTGTAAAATTACTGCAGGGTGATGAGAGAGCATTGAAGAACTTTTATTGAGAGAAAAGTTGAAGGAATTTACTTAACCATGGCATTTTGTGATTTTTCTTTGTAAATACAAAACAAAATTATAGTGTGGTAGCTTGTTGAATAAACTTCCACTGTGGTAAGAGAGTATGAGGGTCTGAATCTGTATATACAAGAAGTATTGTATTGTATGTCTTCCTCTATATTTGTTTTAATGACATCCTTTGAGCTTGTGATTGTAAGTACCACCAGAGAAATGAGAAATGAACACTTGGAAATCAATAGAATTACATGTCTGCAATATGCGTATCAAATAACTTATTTATGGTCCTATTCTGTAGCTTAGTTGGTTAGCATATGGGGATATGTGTATGTGCGTATTCGGATTCAATCCCCGGTTATTGTTCTTTCCTATGACCCCCCTCCCCCCCAAAAAAAAAAAAAACTTACTTATGAACAATGGTTATAGAGAAGATAATTCCTGAGTGATAACCGTAATAAGTTCAAAGATATTTACATGTAGAAAGTAGCAACTGAGCAGAAGCAGATTCTACTATCTTATAGTAGTAATAGAGAAACGACAAGGATAAATTCTACCAGTTGTTTCACTTAAACAACAGAAACTGACAAATGTTACAATCTCATTGTTCATACAAGAATATGAACAACAGTCAGCATTCACTACCCCTAGAGTATGAGTGGAAATCTCTTAAACCTGAAGACAACAAAAGAGGATGTATATTTAGAAGCTTTTCTTTTTCCTTCTCTTCCCCTGCTTTTACATTTAAAAAATAAAGCAGGTAAACATCCCTGTAGCATCTTTCAGGAAATCTACAAAAGCAACAAATAAAATTCATTTCATAACTGATGATAGGAAAGCTTAAATAGCAACTATCCCATCATTTAGAAGTTCTGGACCTCTTGAATAGTTGATAAAGAAGGCATCCATTTTCGGCACCCTTGCAAGCCAGAACTTCCCCTGACACAAACAACTCTACTTTTGATTTGGAACTTCTTTGATCCACTTAATAGTGATTCCAATTGTTTTGCGGTCATCACAATCTTCACATTTCTGATCTTCATCCTTCTGTCATTAGATTGCATCAGGAATGGTGCTAGAAGGTAAACCTCCCCATTCTGCAGCAGTATGCAACGTTTACCAGAAGAAGATTGCATCTTTTCAACTGGCATTGAGGCGTTAACCTCTACCTCTCTTCCTTCAATTAGAGGACTTCTGGTTTGCTTCTTTGGCTGAGAGTGACATGCCACACAGTTTCCCATTTTGCATGATCAAATGAACAAAGACTCACTATTATATACAGAGCAGGGGGTTGGGTTAGTTTATGTTGGAAAAAGTTTTAAACGTGCAAACCATCACTGATCACATAGCTTTGAGTCTTATTTTGACTTCTTTTTTAAAAATATAAAGGAGAGTTAAGAGTTTACTTCCACCAAAATTAGTCAAATGGGGTGTGACTGTAGGCTGTATCTGGCTTCTGGCACTCTAGGTACAGTACAGGTAGGACTTGAAGTTCCAGCCCAAGTATTTTAAAATATTTGTTCATAACAAAAGTCAGAAGCCTTTTCGTCCTCCATTTCACCAATCTTTAGTCAAAATAAATAAATATAGCCAGAAACTCAAAGTCAACCTCTCATGATAAAAAAAAAAAAAAGAAGAGTAAATAAGGTCAACCATCATGTTCAACATAAAGGTCAACCTTAGCCGTGCCCACATCTTTTTTCTTTTCAAGATTTTTGGAAAACACGTAGAGACAAAAAAGATTATTCACCTTCTTCAAATATTGTTTACCGAGCTTAAGGCAATTGGAACAGGTTTTTTTTTTTTTTTTTTTTTTTTGCTAACAGGCAATTGGAATAGTTGAAAAGAAATGTAACAATTTAACCATATTGTTGAAATCAGCCTTGTCAATGTTTTTTTAAACTAAAGCTCCACAATAGAAAACACACTAAAGTTGTATTGCCAGGTTTTGTAGATCTTTATCATCTAAATTTGCAGTCCTCAATTTGAGTACATGGATCCCGGGTAATTAGATACTACGGTCTAAACCAGCTCTCAGATATGAATAGAAGGTTAAAGGTATCAGTTTTGTTTCTTGTTCACCCAAAAATAGGGAAATGTGCCACATCAACCTTGTCATAAAACGAGGAACACTTGCACAGACTATAATATTAATTAATAAGAAAACCAACTTCAGCCTTAAATTTTGCATAAATAATCATTCAATCAATTTTCCCACTTGATGGAGTAACATCGAACTAAGAACGCCCCATGTGGTTTGCATCACACCATTGAAAAATAAATAAATAAATTCAGGCTGTGCTCAACTACACACAATATAATTTGGAAGTTTACAGATTCCTAGATGATCACTGAGGAGCTGCAAAGAAATTTAGCCACTAAACTAGAAAGTAGCATCAGGCCTTCATTCATAATATAAGACATCCAAAAACAAATCAGAAGTTATTTTCTGAATCTACTTATACCAAAATTTCCTGCCAAGGTAACGAAAAATACATCAAAACTACATGGCACAAGGTTGCCTAAATCAACACTATCATTAGGAAAGAGACACTGTTGGAACACCTGAAACACTGGAGTCCAAAGCAGCAACTGTTTCCGTTGAACCCCTAGACTGTAGCCACGACTTAGCTGCTTCGTTCGTAGTCATAAACCAGCCAGCCTTATCCGTAGCATTATGGAATGGAGCATTAAGTTCCTTCAGATATGATTCAAAAACACCTGCCAAACCCAAACCCTTATCTGAAAACTTGTGTTTCCCATGCCCAGTGTTAATTCCAAGTACTGGTGGAAGGTCTTCCCCTGACTCCAAAGCCTTAGACAAGTCATTTATCCAAGCATGTAAGGCGGTCACAGCAGCTCCAAGGGAGAGTCTCTTTAGATGCAAAAACCACTTAGTTTGAGATCTTGACTGTATATCTGTATATATCTCAAGGGTCAACCCCAGGTCTAGAATGGCGCGAGCTTTATCCGGCATACGCAGGTTGACACAAAGATCAATTAGACAATTGCAAAATGACTTCTTCACATCATCATCAATTGAATTAAAAAGTTCTGATGCCTCCTTTCTAAAATCTCCATCATTAGCCTGCTCTTTGATCAAATGTCTTACCACAGTCCCAAGCTTTGGATTAGCCTTCTCAATGCAATCTGTTATCTTACCGAATTCTTCTTTTGGTATTTGTGTCATTACGTACAGAAGACAATCACAGAAACGATCATCAGGGCTGATACCCAAATCCAAGAGTTGATTAAAAATCTTCACAACATCATCGGTTTGCTTGGCTTTTCCATAGCAATGGACAAGTGATGTAAGGACTAAAATATTAGGCTCAAATCCAGATTGGATCATTTCTTTCAACATGGCTTCCGCCTCCGAAACATTTCCAATGCAGGAGTACATGTTGATCAAGGATGAGTATGTAAAATTGTCTGGCAGGCAAGTCCCAGAACTTCTCATTTCATCAAAAATTTTAACAGCTTCATCAGCATAACCAACATCAGCACACATGTCAAAAATCATGTTATAAAGAACTAAATCCATATCCATTCCTTTTTCCTTCATTTCCTCATAAACACTCAGAGCATCTTCAGCAAACCGCGCTCTACAGTAGGCCTGTAACAGAGCTGCATAGGTTGGCCAATTTGGTGAAAATCCATTATTTAGCATCTCCTCATATATAGTCTTAGCTTTCCAGGCCGTCTTAGCTCTTCCCATGGCATACAACAAAGTGTTGTAGGTTACCAAGTTAGGCTTGGCACCAAGAACCTTCATATCATTATAAACATTTAAGCATCCATCATAATTTCTTGACATCCCATGCAACTTAATCAATGCTGAGAAAGCTACCGTATCAACGTGCCACTTCTCTGCCTTTGCACGTTCATATAAGTTCAAAGCCATATCAACATTCCCGGTACGTGCATAAGAAAATATCATAGAAGAGGATACACTGTCATCGGGTTCACAGTCAAAGGAAGGCATCATCTCAAACAACTTCACAGCCTTATGCGGCAAAGAACACATGGAAGCACAGTTAATTATAGTTGAAAAAGTAATGAGATTCGGCTTGACCCCTCTCTGAAGCATTTCATCAAACAGCTTCTCTGCTCTTCCAAAGTCCTTAATTTTCCTTAACAACTTCAAGGAAACGTTGTAAAGAATAACATGCTTAGTGGGTTTAATCTTATTTTGGAAATACTGAAGAGCGAGGAGTGCAGTATCGGGATTCGACATGCTATCGAGAATGAATACAATACCGCTTAATGAAACGTTTCCCCCAAAAGCCTCCAAAATTTCTGAGACGTGTTGTTCACTGGGATTGCACGAGTCTAAAGACTTGGCCAGTTTGGTGAGCGGTGACCTGCCATCGAAGGATTTCTTGAGGAGCTGTTTGGCTCAGGGACTTTTGGGATTGACCCAGACGGAAGTTCTGGGGAAAGGCGAAGACTTTGCATCTGGGTCGTCGATTTTTGCATCCTGGAGACAATTGACAGCTCTGGGGAGGTGTGGAAGATGGTGTTGTAAGGGGGAGTGAAGAAAGGTCTCGGATTGAAGGGTGAGAGGAGAGAATGGGTGAGAGGAAGAAGGGAAGTTGGGGAGTTTGAGAAAGCGGCTAGAATGAGAAAAGGAGATGCATTTGAGATGATGATGGAATGCAGAAGAAGGGGAAGAGGAAAGAGGGTGAGCCTGAGCCATTTTCCCTCACTCTCACAGTACACCGAATATCCTAGTACCCAACTGAGTTGAAAGGAAAATGTGGAGTGCACTTTCACACTAATTTTTTTACAACTTGGTTAAGATATTACTTAAAAAACAGTAAAATTTAATTAAGGATCATTAGTATTTGTTAATGTGATGTGATTGCAGATGGACTGTATAGAGATAATTGTGTGTACGTATAATAACTCGAGTTGAAATCCATTATTTCATACTAATGTTATGTGAATAAATTATGAAAATATTGCTCAACTCTGTAGTCATCTAAAGTTTTATCCATGCGTCTATAAAATTAAGTCAGTTTGGTTTCTGACTTAATAATGATTAACAGAATGCATATATAATATATTAAGTGATATGTTATAATTTATATAATCACATAAAAGGACATTATTTGGTTTAGTTAAGAAAAATTAATCATTTTCATTATTAGAAAGCTAAATAATCATACGAAAATACAATAAAGAGGATCTTTACAATTATCGTCACGTATCTTTTTAAAATCTTTTTAAAATACATTACATATTTATTTTGCCTAAGAATTAAATTATGATTGGTGAAAAAAATACCACGTCATTCAATAAAACTTAACCAGATTAGACTTTGGGCGAGTGCTGTGTGTGACGAGATTAGAAATATGTGTGGTGCGAATAGTTTTGTCCAACAAAGAGCCGCACTTTAGTGAATAGAAGGAAAGCACAAGGAGCCATAGAACTCAAAAGCCATGGAATTAGTTTTTAGTGGGGGAAAATAAGAAACATAGGAGGAAATTATATTTTCTATTCTTACTACTCTTACATATATGGATCGTATCAAATTAGAACTCTAAACATGTGAAAACATGAGAACTATGAATCTTGAGAAATTTGTGTAATTTCAAAAATTAAGAGAGCATAAGTGTAATAAGAGCAAACATCAAAGAAGATTGATGTAACTACCATATATATATATATATATATATATATATATATATATATATATATGAGGCGGGATGAGTACTAAGATATCTTATTTCTTCTCAACTAATATTTGTTTTTTTTATAATAAAAATTAAAAGACACGATTTTTAAGGAGTTTTTTTAGGTCAAAGTGCATTTACAATAGTTCGAATCAAATAGCTGCTACTGAAAGCTTCACTCTCCACTCCCTAACCACTAGACTAACATGTTAGATGCGATTTTTAAAAAGACTAACATTAAATACTATTTTTTTTAAAAAAAAATCATTTTTAAACTTTAGGGGACGTTTGTTTCAAAGTTTGAAAATACATTCCCAGGTATTTTATTGTCAGAAATATATTCCCAAACATTTTAAACAAGTTTTTTGATTTTTAGTTTTTGTTCCTAGGAATCTTTTGAAAAAATTTCAATAAAATTTAAAATCTATTAGATTTATAATAATGTTACATGTAATAATATGAAAATATTTTTATTGTATATAATATTATTTATTTATTTTAATTATATAATCAATAAAAAAATAAAAGATAACTAGTAGAAGGATAACAATGTAATGCAATTATATAGATTAATATATATATAGATTAATATATATATATATAATGAATTATTAGATATATAACATTGACAACTTAAAGGACATTAGCTTCGAGGAATAAAAAATATTTTCAAACATCTTATTTTTGATAATTTGTATATTTCTAAAAATGTGTATTTTTTAGTATTTTATAAGAGTGTGTTTAATAAAATTAACATCATTAGGAATTTTTTTGAATTTCAAATGAAAAATCCAAAAGAGAAAAATAATAAAAGTGGTAGTTACAAATAAAATATAAAATAACTACATATATTCCTATGGGAAAGTAATTTACCCACCTTTCACCATGGGAATGGAGATTATAAAAAATACAAAGTAAAAATATTCTCGAGAATAAATGATGCCCGGGAATCTTTTTTTCAAACCTTGAAATAAACATGAGAATCTCACATTCCTAACTACATTCCCAGAAATATTTTTCTAAACCTTGAAACAAACACCCCTTAACTTTGTTAAACATTATCCTATGATAATTATTAGCAAAATCCATATTATAAATAATAGTATATGTTTTCATATCTTCGGTCAAAGATTAATCCTTCTAAAACAGTATAATCTCTCCTAATGCATACGATTAGGATTTAAACCTCTGCTAAGATGCTTTAGGATTTATTTGGTTGGGGAGAAACAGACATGAGAAGAGAGATTTTAATTTTAAAATCGTGTTTGGTACAATTTTTAAAGGGAGGAAATGAGAGAAAAAATAAGGACTTTTATAATCTCTTTAAAAGTGGAGAAATTTGGAGAAAACAAAAAATTAACACTTAAAATCTCTCATCTCAATTTAAACCAAACACACTAATTTTTTTTTTTTTCCTTCCTCTTCCCTCTCTTTTGTTAAACCAAACAAACACTTAAAAACTTAGTTTTCTATCAACTATACTAGATTTTGTTACCTATATAAACTAGTAAAAGAAATGATTTCTACTTTTGAAAAAGATGATTTTCTACAATAATTCCCTCTGGGGCATGGCCTTTTATTTTCTACTCTTAAATTACATATTATATATTCACAAAAAGATTATATATTATATATCATATATATTATATAAGGTATAGCCGTATAGGATGGATATGATATTTTTTTTTTACTTAAATATGTTTTTCGTTCCTAGAAAATAGAAAATCAAAAATTTAAGTCCTTTAAAAATATTTTTTTAGGATTTAAGTCCTTAAAAAACTCAAAAATAGAGATATAAATCCTTAAAAAATATTGATTTGAGGACTCAAATCTCTCGTTTATGGACTTAAATCCTAAAAAACGATTTTTTAGGGATGTAAATTCTTATTTTTTTAGTTTTTGAAAACGAAAAATATATTTAAGCCAATTTTGTTTTACCATTCCCACCTGTAATATCAACCAAAACCTAAGGAAGAAGGATTCTGTTTTAGAAATGAGAACTTGAACAAACCCAAACTGAGTCTGTGGGATATCCTCCTTCGTTTAAGATGCAATTTTTCTCTTTCGCACTTTGATTGAGTATACTCTCAAAAGAATTCTAACTAGTTACACCGAGCCTAATCATCAATGCAAAGAGTCCCACACCGCTCAATTTGATATAATAATGACAGAATATATGTCACAAGTTGCAGCACCAGTGTGTCCCTTTGGGGACATCTGATAAAATTGGAACAATACAGAGAAGATTAGCATGGCCATCCGAAAGGATGACACGCACAAATCGAGAAATGGTCCAAATTATTTTTCAAATTCCTCTGAAAAGATTGAAGTGATTCATGTGTAAAAGTCGTTTGTCGTAAAATGTATTATTGCTGTTGAAGAACAGCGGTATGTATTTACTGTGTATTTGTGTACTACTTGAAGAGATTGATGGGTGTTGAATGGCATGGCAGCATATAAACAATTTTCAGAGTTACAGAATCACGACTTTGCAATAGAATTGCTGAGATACGATTTGTGATGTCTAATGGAGGAACTGACAGAGCAAATGTAACCTTGTATTCATTGGATCTTTCCAAGTGTCATCAAACATCTGTCTCAAAAGCTTAACTTGTTTAAAAAAGAAAATAAAAAGGTCCTTTTACTGAAGGATAGATTCCTGTTGGCTGCTGCATCTATTTGCAATATTTGCGGTTTGGTTATTGATGTAATCTTAGCTAATGAGGCCAGATTTTGAAAACCTTTTAATCTTCAGGGAATCAAGGGAGGATAATCCTATTGAAAACAGAGGCTATTGCATTAAGAAATATTTTTTAACAGTAAAAGGAAGAATGCACATAGACAGAAGTTTATTATTGTAGACCATATTTATTCAAGACTTGGAGGGACGTGCTCTGTCATGCGGTTTCTTTACCTCTATATCTCTTATGAGTAAAGACATCACAATTCAATCTTCTTATTGGTTTTATGGTGATGTCTTCTATTTGTCAGGTCAGAAAGATTTTCTCCAGTTCTGTGTAGGTTTTTTACTGTGAAAACATTATTTTTCAATTACCAATTTGATGTTTTCTTGCTCAAAATCACAGTTGCACATTTCAACAGTTGTATGAGCTACATATGATAGAAAGTTGGGTAACTAAATTTTAATGGAACATGAAATGAAGAACATCAGAAGATAAGGAGAAAGAAGAAATGGAGAAAAAGATGATTGTCAATTACCACATCAAGTAAGGCCGAGGCGAGAAAAGAGAAGGTTAGATATACAAAGTGGAAGATCTAGAATCAAGTATTCATTTACTCTATAAGGCACCCAGAATTTTAATACATGTATTGAATCTACTAACAGTCTAATACAAAATTTCTCCAAAAGGAATAGGGAAATACAGAATTTTAACATGCATATGGTTCCTAAAGCAACACTATCAACTGGGTAGAGCCATTGTTGGAACACTTCAAACCAGAGTCTCCAAAGCAGGAATTGATTTAGTTGAACCCCTAGAGTCTAGCCATGATTTGGCTGCTGCATTTGTAGCCAAAAGCCAGCCAGCCTTATCTGTAGCCTCATGGAACGGAGCATTGAGATCCTTCAAATGTGATTTCAATACACTAGCCAACCCTTTGTTCGAATACTTGTGTTTTCCCTGCCCAGTATTAATTCCTAGTAGTGGCGGAAGGTCCTCCCCAGATTCCATAGCCTTACACAAGTCATTTATCCAAACATGTAGCACTGTCATCGCAGCTCCAACTGAGAGTTTCTTAAGATGCAATGACCACTGAGTTTCAGATCTGGATTGTATATCTGTATATATCCCAAGCATCAGTCCCAGGTCTAGAAGGTTACCTGCTCTATCCGGCACATTCAGGCTGACACAAAGATCAATTAGGCAATTGCATAAGGGCTTCTTTACTTCAGCATCAATTGAATCAAAAAGTTCTGATGTCTCCTTTCTAAAGTCACCATCACAGTCCTGCTCTTCCACCAAATACCTCACCACAGATCCAAGCTTTGTATTAGCCTTCTGAATACAATCTGTCAGCTTACCAAACTCTTCTTTTGGTGTGTGAGTCATAACATTCAGTAGACAACAACAGAAGCGATCGTCTGGAACAATGCCCAAATCCAAGAGCTGCTTAAATATCTTCACAACATCATCAATTCTCTTTGCTTTTCCATAGCACTTGACAAGTGATGTCAAAACAAAAATATTAGGTTCGAATCCAGATTGGATCATTTGATTCAACATCTCTTCCGCCACCGACAATTTCCCACTGCAGGAATATATAGTAATCAAGGATGAAAAAGTCCAACTATCAGGCAGGCAAGTCCCAGAACTTCTCATGTCTTCATAAACATCAACAGCTTCATCTATGCATCCCACATCAGCACACATGGCTAGAAGTATGTTATACATATCTGTACTCATATTGATTCCGTTCTGCTTCATTTCCTTATAAACACCAAGAGCATCTTTACTAAAATGTGCTTTAGCATAGACTCTCAAAAGAGATGCATAAGTTATAAAATCTGGCGAAACTCCATAATTTTTCATCTCTTTGTAAATAGTCTTCGCCTGCTGGGGCCTCTTGGCTCTCAACATGCCACTCAACAGAGTGTTATATGTTGCCACGCTAGGCTTCACACCAAGAGCCTTCATTTCTTTGTAGACACTCAAGCATCCATCATATTTTCCTAACATGCCAAGCATCTTGATCAATGTTGAGAATGTTACAGCATCAAGGCGCCATTTTTCTGCTTTTGCACGATCATATAGCTTCAAAGCCATATCAACATTATTAGTACGTGCATAAGCATAAACCATAGCAGAGCTAGTGATGTCATCGGGTTCACACCCAAACCCAGGCATCTTCTCAAAAAGCTCTACAGCCTTATGAGGCAAAGCAGACGTCCTAGCACAGTTAATTATAGTTGAGAAAGTAATATTATCAGGCTTGACCCCTCTTTGAAGCATTTCATCAAACAGCTTCTCTGCTCCTTCAAAATCCCTAGATTTCCTAAACACCTTCAGGGTCACATTGTAGAGGATCAACTCTTTATCTCTAGTTGGTTTAATCTTGATCTGGAAGTATCTAAGGACAAGAGGTGCAGTGTCGGGATTCACCATCTTATCTAGAATTAACACAGCATCACGGTCTAAAACCTTGTCTCCTAAACCTCTCAAAATTCTAGAAACTTGTTGCTCGCTGGGATTGCATGAGTTCAGAGACTCTGCAAGTCTGACAAGAAAACTGTACCTAGCACCAGAAGATTTCTTCCGGAGCTGGTCAGCTTTGGGACTATTGGGATTGACCCAAATGCTGTTTTTGAAAGAAGAGGAAGAATTTGCATGTGGGTCTTGAGAATCCGCGTCTAGCAGCGATGGGTTGTGGTTGAGGTGGAGAAAGGTTTTGGATTGAGGCGTGAGGGGTTTGTGGGAAGAGACAAAGTTCAAACCTTTGGATTTGCTCCAAGAAGAAGAGGCGGAAAAAGGTTGGTAATCATTGAAGAGCGAAGAGTGTGAAGAACAAAGACGCGAAGCCATTTACCTCCTTTTCCTTCGTTAATGTTGTAGCAGCTGCACTTTGTAGACCTCAAACAAAGTCCCACACTGCTCAGTTTTGAGAACACTTAAGTAAATATATTGCCAAAGACGCAGCTATACTGTGTCCCTTCGGGGACATCCGATAAAATTGGAACGATACAGAGAAGATTAGCATGGCCCCTGCGCAAGGATGACACGCACAAATCGAGAAATGGTCCAAATTTTTTTCTTCCAGATTTTCTATTCATGTGATCCTCATCCTCCATATTTTTCGGTTTGTTCCTCCAATGGAGAACCCTCTTCTCTTGTTTTTACAACTACTTTTTGCAAATTTCCTCTGCGTACCTAGTTAGAACGAGGTCAGATTTTGAAACCCTTTTTTATTCTAAGAATTAAGGGTAGAAAACCTTACGATGATGGAAGCAACTCACGTGTATAACTCATTAACAGTCGTACAATGTATTTTTGCTGTATGAATATGAATAAGAGGGATGTTCCCTTTCGCGTGGATTTTCAGAATTTCAGCCTCCACATTACTCATGAGTTCAAGCTTCTGTTTTATTTATCATGTTTTGTGGGATTTTCAGGAGTTGAGGTATCTCTGCACTAAGTGTTTTCTTCTTTTAAAACATTAAAGATTTCCATTGCCAATTTGATGTTTTCCTGCTCAATTTCAAATTTGCAAATCACAGTAGTTGTTCGTGGCTTTGTGCAGTTGTGCTACAAGTTAGGTATTTCAACTCAATGATGAGGACTGAGAAGAAAATTAGGTATAAGGAAAGAAATGTAGAATAGGGGAAAAAAAAACAGAGAAGACTTCTCCTTTACCTTGTCAAATAAATCTAAGGGTAGATACATTGAAGATAACTTTGGAAGGGAAGGGAACAGAGGAACATGGGATAGACAAGGAAGTCAAAATTTTCCCATTGTGTAAATTCATGATTGTCATTACAAGATAAAGCTTTGATCATAGAATCTGTCATCTGTCATCTGTCATTTATAGGAAAAAATGTGTGCAGGTTTGGACTTTGGATTATAGTTGGTATGCCCTCAACCATAGTTGGAGTGTGTAAATTGAATTTTGTCCGTAAATAACATGTTGGGCAAAATCACATTGAGTTATTCTTCATCTTGATTGAGTCTCAAATCATGCTTCAGGTGGAAGTGAAAAACAACTTTTTTTGTTAGACCAAATCATAGTTTGCATATTAGAAAATCACACTTGTATGCTACAGTTCATTGTGGATTTATTATTATTTGCTAGATGATAATTTTCATTTGTGAAATCCTATAATCCAGGAGTTCCTTACTTTAACAAGATTCCATTTCCATCCTTGCAAATGTCTGCAAGGTTTTGGTTTTATAAGTGTCATTATGTCCAGTTGCCCACTCCCCCAGAATAGACAGGTAGGAGTTTTAATAGAATTACGCAGATGCTCCTTAGTTGATTTGAATTTTGAACTTTTCTAATTCTTGCTGTTCATACTTGTAGATGATAATAGATGGCCTTAATTCTTGTCCTTCATGGAACTGTTTCTGCAATGGTTTCATGTATTGACAGATGATTGAAATTGTAGATGATGCATATTATTTACATAGTAGATAGTGCATATTCAGGTAGGGCATCTATATTCTGCTATTAACTTTGGTGAAAACTTTGTTTCAGTACCTGTTGCTACTTCAACCCTGAAATCTCACTTGGATCAGTCTCACCAAACCTTACTTTGTGACGTTCTGAGATAATTTCAATTTTCAAATTGTTTGTACATTTAGTTATGCTTTGTCTTCACTATATTAAATTTGATACCATTTTTTTAATAATTACCTGCTATTAGAGGCAAATGCACAATTGCAGATAGCTCATTGCGGTAGTTGTTTCTATGGTTTTGGTATTCATTACTATGCTGATTGTCAATATGCTTTTCATTTTAGTATTAATACTATACTATTTATAAGAGTTATATATTCATTTACTGCAGGTAGACTTGTAGTGCTTGAAGACGTGTAATTTGATGTCTGTTGAATAACAGAACAATATATATACAATTTGCAGAGTTTCAGAATGATGAATTTGCATTAGAACTGCTAAGATTTGACTTACTACGATAATATAATGGAGGAATTAATCGAGCAAATGTATGTAAACTTGCACTCATTTGAAACAGCTTAAGCCCTTTGAGATTTTAGCATGATGGACAACTCATTCTGTGCCAAAATTAATTTTTTTAATTACGAAGAGAAATGATAATAAGAAACTTGATTTAAAAAGTGACTTATTCAAGAGAAAAACATTTTAAATTATACAGTTTTTTTTTTTTTACTTAAATTAATTAGGTTTATTTCATTGTTAATTAATCCATGCAATTTTCAGGGCACTTGCGCGTTATGCTAAGAAAGAACGTGACGGTGCCGACACAATTCTGAATTCTTAGCTCTGTTCTCGTAGAGCTTAAGATAATTTTGGATCATATGATGCTGAGCCCAACTAATTAACCAGTTCACTTAAATACCAACTATTTTATTTTATTTAACATGTCTGTCCAAAGCATGTGGTGGTGCAGGCAGAAGAAGATGACAAATTAAGTTAAGTGGCATCGTAGCTTCGAAAGAATTTTGAAATGACGATGGATGATGCTTAAGGATTGTGATGATGCCTATAATTGAGTTTTGGTTTCTTCTGGTGGCTGCACGTATTATTCATTAATTTATTAATGATGATTATATGACCTCATCATCACAAGATTAATTCTGAGACCCCATTTTCCTCAGCTGATTGCTACTTGGCCTTTCCTCTCTATAATATTCCACTTTTAACCTTCATTCATAAATCCTACTTTTCGACTTTTCAAAAAGCTATCTTTTATGGGATTGAATCATTTTCTAATACCAAATGACAATTATGAAAGTTGCTTCCAATTCAGGGCGAAGAATAGTGGAAAACTGAAAATAATGTATACATGAACTTTGGTGTACAACTTATTATAATGTGGTGATTATGAATCAGGAGAGAGGAAAACAAGTGTTTTTGATTGAATTAGAGAAATGTAAACGTTATTTAATTTTAAAATAAGTGAAAGCAGTCTTTATCTGTTGATGGAGATTGTTACATCCCTTTCCTGAATTCTCTCTGCCATTAGAAACATTTTATTTTATTCTAATAAACTTTTTTAAAACTAAAATTAATGTCGGCAGGGTTCACCCCTGGCACTAGCCCTTTCTCATAATTGACCTTCCTTTCCATAACTGTGTCTATGTACCTTATCTCTGTCTGTCTTAAAATGAAGTTCTATTTTTGTGTAAGAGATTTTGATTTGTCGCTGTATTCCATATTGGTGTGAGATTCTGTGTGTAGGTTCATGGATTTAATAAATTAAGGTGGGAAAAGCTGAAACAGCGGACACGGAAAAAAGATCATGGTTGTCAATTTGTCATTGTCTACTGAGGTCATTGATCATTCTTCCTTAACCACTAAAGCATAAATTGGATGCTAACACTAATTTAAATTAATCTACCAGACAACTTTCCATAACGTCATTTAGCTGGCAGCTTCTTAACTGATCCAAATTCTCATCACAAAAGCATACAATCCATCGAAAGCGCTTAGGTCCTGTTTGGAAAAGTTTATGCACAGCTTATGAAAATAGCTTATAAATTTCTATAAGATGTTTTCAGCTTATTTTTATAAGTTTTTTGAAGTAGCTTATTGAGAAAGCCGTTTTTAACTTATTTAAGTAAATTTTATAAATTTATCTATAAAAAATCTTATGTAAAAATAACTTATTGAATAAGTGCTTAATTAAGTTGTGTATCGAAACTCATCCTTAATACTTTATTAACCTACGTCTTCTTGTTTGTTTATATATACCGTTTTAGAAAAAATGCTAGAGTAGACAGTTCATCACTAGCAACAAAATCAATTTAAAAAGCAAATGCGCTACGCAAGTTATATAGATTGCTGGTTGTAAAGAAACTTTATTAAATTAATTAATTATGAAACGTAGAACGAAATTAATAGTAACATTTATTTTTCCTCCTTTCGTATGAAACACTGACGAATTTTAATAACAAAAACAGAGAAATGGTTCCTCATCACATGACTGTGCATCCTTGCGGATTTTCGTCGCTGAAATATTGATCGCATCGACTCACATAACAGGCTCTGCCTCCACCGTAGCTATCGTAAACGGGCCTACCGTAGTACCCATCGTAACAAACCACGGGCCCACCGTATCCGTTGTAGCACGGCCCAGGCCCAACTGGCCTTCCTTCATAGCAAGGAGAAGGAACAACACACATTCCAACCGGAACAGCCATTTGTGGTGGCACCTGTGGCATCACGGGGATCGGAGCAGGTGCGGGCTTTTCCTTGGGCTTCTCTGCCTCACCCTTGGGCTTTTCACCTTCCTTTTTGGGACCATCCGATTTAGGCTTATCCGTGTCTTTCTTTTTCTCGGGCTCAGCCGCAGGCTTGGGCTTCTCTGCGTCCTTTTTCTTCTCGGGTTCTTTTTTCTTCTCAGGCTCCGCAGGTTTGGGCTTGGGTTTCTCGGGCTCAGCGGGCTTGGGCTTTTCGGGCTCCTTCTTCTTCTCGGGCTCAGGTGGTTTGGGCTTTGGCGGTTCAACAATTTCAATGCTCTTGATTGAGCCTCCGCCTTTGCAGCAGAGTTTGTCCCTGATTTTCTCAGGGCTACAACAAACCACAGTGATGGTCACAATGTTTGCCTTCTCGTCGAACTTCTGGTCTCGAATTTCTCTTGTTCACAAAAATTTCAACACCCAAAAATTAACTCAATTTTATATCCTTTTTCAATATTATTAATTCATAATTCCAAAAGCATGTACAATTAATTTTCAATGCCACAAGTAAAAAAGTATAAAAAATAAGCCAAGTGATGGATGAACAGAACTCACGAGGATACTTGCTGAGAAGCTTCTTGACCTTCTTGTAGCATTTCCCACATTCAAGGTCAACCTTGAGTTTCATAATCGTAACCTGAAGAATGAATGTTGAATAAAATTAAAATTAGCCATCAGAACTAATGAACAAAATTGATGGCCATGACATGAAGAATGACATCATTTGATAAACTATGTTACGAATTGAAAATCACATGTTTCAATTTGTAACAAAAATTGAACATTTATCTAAAAGGGTATGCATATGTATGTATGTTTTTTTGGTTTAGATGAGAATTGAATGGGAACCCACTAACCTTTTCAGCCATGGCTGTGGATGATATGAGATCTGAGGCTCAGAGTTAGAGGAAAATGAAAATGCAGACAAAAGTGATCAGAGGGAAGGGACAGAAAAGGCAATCTTAAGAAGGCAGTAATGTGTAACACTCCAACCAATGACAGAGGGACACGTAATCCAAAAAATGTTGAAATTCAAGTTAGAAAGAGGAAGTAGAAGATGTGTGTATGCTGCTACTACTGATACTTATAGGTTCAAGAATCAAGAGATATGAGATATGAGATATGAACATGGGCATGTGCTGTCTTTGATTGATACGCCCAACCTTGTTGACTCAATGCATGTTCAATTCATGAATCCCTATATTTTTAGTAATTAATTACTAAATCAAATGACAATTTTTGTGTTACTAAGTAAGTAGCACTTGTACTACTACCATCATTATTTTCAACATTTTATTCATAATTGTATTATGGTTTTTATGAATTTGGTTACGTGCAATAATGATCTTGCACTACCACATGCCGACCGTACACGTGTCTCTTGGCCTAGTGCCTCAACATATAGAATTAAAAATCACAGATTTTACTCATCTAAAAAGTTTGGTGAGAAATTAAGAATGTATTTACTCTCATTTAAATTAGGCTAAGAAATTAAAACTAGAAATTTGTTATTGAAATGAACAAAACTTTAATGAGATTAAGTTTAACTTATAATAAGTATTCCCTCCGTTCCATATTGTTTGGTCATTTAGGCTTTTTCACATAGATTAAGAAATCAAATCATTACTTTAAATTTCAGTAAATTTAAGATTGAATTTCTTATTTTGCCCATCAACTAACTAAATTATTTATATTCTCTCTTCCACCACTTTATTAATTACATTTACGGTAATTGTACCCCATTATACACCTTAACTACTCAAATTATCATCGTTTCAATTCTATTGGGAATAGCTATTAGCTTTACTTTGCACCGTCCACTGATTGAATTGCCACAAAGCCTCAAGGATTAAAAGCTGATAATACATTGTCAGTCAATCCACAAATAGCACTGATTTTATAAACCCGATTTAAGCCAAAAAAAATCAGTTTGCTTCCAAAATTTTTATTGCTTGCCTCCAAAATTTTTATTGCTTACCTCCAAAATTTTCATTTTGCTTACCTGACTTACCTTTAAGATTTGAATTTAAAATTGGCTTTGTGTATGAGTTTCACTATATATATAGGGATTCTTAGCTCAAAACAATCATTCAACTATCAGCATGGCTTCAAATCAAATATTTCCGGTTGATACAGATTTAAATATTCATTCCACAAATCCAAAAGTTAATAATGAGGGTGCTCAACAAGTTTGTCAAGAAGAAAATCAATCTTCATTGCCTGATCTAAATATTAGTGTTGCTGAAAGTTCTGTTCTTGACGTTGTTCCAAATTCTCCCACTCCCACCATGACATCATCTCAAAATGAAATTTTGCTTGATTTAAACCAAGTGCCATCTAACACAGGTCAGAAGTGCTATTACCAATTTTCTTAACGCCAATTTTTTGTTTGCTTTATATGCATATGTATCAAAATCATTGATTGGGTTCTTTAAATTTTTTGTCACCAACTTAATTCTCAAAGATTTAAAACTATCAAAAATTGAAACTCTATCAAATTAGTCCCTTAATTAAATTACACATAGTAAATCTTTTATAGACTAAATTGATGATAAATAAAATTTTAGATACCAAATGAATTTTTTTCTCTTTTATAAATGTGCTCTATATAATTTTTTTTTTGAAATCTATGTTGATAACTCAGAGCAAGATGACGAGATCAATAGGAATAATTTGGATCCCTTCATGCCTGAAATTTCTTCAAGTCAGAGTGATGAATCTCCAGAATTAAATCCAATTAGTGGTATAATTTTACTTATTTCATTTTAGTTTATTGATTTCAATTCCTTTACTGCAAGTATTGTTATTATTGTTTCTCATGTCTAATAGTGTGTCATGCATTGTATAATTATATTTTTCAACAATTTGCAGAAGATAATATTGATGATGATGTGATTGATGAGGAGCAACAAGTAAGAAACACAAGAGTGAAAAAAGTGTTGTCTAATGCAGAAAGAAGGATGTTGTATGAGGCTCTACTGGAGAGGAGTGTCAATGGAAAATTGAAAAAAGGGGTGAAAAGAATGGTTGCATCTCAATTTGGTGTTTCTATGAGAACCGTTCGACGTATTTGAAAAAAAGCAGACTATAAAGGTATATATGCTGATGTGTCTCACAATATGTCAAAAAATTGTGGCCGTAAGAGAATTGACATTGACTTTGCTCGAGTTCCTAAGATTCCATTGCATAAAAGGACAACTATCAGGTCTTTTGCTTGCACATTGAACACGAGTAAGAGCACATTGTTTCGGCGTCTAAAATCTGGAGTTATACGAAGGCACACGAATCCTATAAAGCCTTCTTTAAATGATGGGAATAAAAAAGCTAGATTGAGATTTTGTATTTCAATGCTTGATAGCGCTACCATACCACATGATCCGACCTTTTTGGGGATGTATAACATCATTCATATTGATGAGAAGTGGTTTTATATGACAAAGAAGTGTGGGAATTACTATTTGTGGCGGGAGGAAGAGGATCCAATATGCACTTGTAAAAGTAAAAATTTCATTGGAAAAGTTATGTTTTTAGCTGTCATAGCTCGACCAAGGTTTGATGCAAATGGAAATGAGCTCTTCTCTGGAAAGATTGGTGTGCTTCCCCTTGTCACAAAAGAGCCGGCTAAAAGGAATAGTGTCAACAGACCTGCAGGAACACTAGAAACCAAACCTATAACTTCAGTTACAAAAGAAATTATTAAGACATACTTGCTAAATAAAGTCATACCGGCCATTAAATCAAAGTGGCCAAGAGAGGAGATGGGTTATCCAATATTTATTCAACAGGATAATGCAAGAACGCACATTAGTTATGACGATAAAGAGTTTCGTAGAGTAGCTTCAGAAGATGGATTTGATATTCGTTTAATGTGTCAACCACCGAACTCTCCAGATTTAAATGTTCTAGATCTCGGATTTTTTAATGCTATTCAAAGCTTGCAACATCAGGAGTCACAGAAATATATCGACGAGCTTGTGAATGCGGTTGAGAAGCCATTTGAAACATTTCCTACAAAGACGTCAGACTATATATTTTTAACTTTGCAATCATGCATGATTGAAATCATGAAAGTCCAGAGTTCTCACAAGTACAAGATTCCACATATGAAGAAATTAACTTTGGAAAGAGAAGCAAAATTGCCTAAACAACTCAAATGTGACCCAAAATTGGTTCAAGATGTTCTTCATGACTTAAATTAATTTTTTATTTCAGTTTCTATTAAAGTTTATTGTTCTCCTTTATATTGGATTGATTAGAATTTACTTTCACTTCTACAAGTATTTTTAACTTTACATTGCTTGGAATTGAAACTATAGAAAATACACTATTTTTGTTTTTTTTTTATCCGCACACATATGTAATAATAATAGGAGTAATGTACATAACCGCAACAAATTACAACTAAAAAGCTAAGAGAACAATTTCATGAAGTTTCCCAAGATTCTGAACAAAGCAACAAGCCTTATCGGAGCTTTGATAAGATTCTACTTGTAATTTGACTACCTAAAGACAATCACACACATAACACAACCAAAAGGGTCTCAACAACAAACCCCAGCAGCATCTATAGAAACACCGCATAACGAACCCAAGCAATCAGAGGTTAAGAGCTGCACTCATAAGTAAAAACAGAGTAGATGAGGACCAACCAACCATTACCAAATTCTACCAAAAATGAGAAAGCATCGTAGGACACACGGAGTATTGAATTGTGCAATGCATGAAATCTAATTACTCTACATCTTTAGTTTCAATAGAAGCGAAAGTAAGTAAAGAAAAATAAAGACTTAGAATTTGGGAAGTTAAAAATATAAAAGAAGTGAAATTAAAGAAGACACACAAAAAAATTCAAACAATTAGATATCATTGTGCTGATATAAAACTCTTCTGGAAGATAATTTCTTAACATCACATCAACTACTTCATCAATTTCATTCCTAGCCAAATTTTCTTGTTCTCCCTCAATGTTATTCTCAGCCAAATTTTCTTGTACCCCTTCAATGTCATTTTCATCCAAATTTTCTTGTTCTCCTTCAATTTCATTCTCAGCCAAGTTTTCTTATTCCCCTTCAATACCATTCTCAGCCAAATTTTGTAATTCTCCTTCAATGCTATTCTCAACCAAACTTTCTTGTTCCCCTTCAGTATCATTCTCAGTCAAACTTTCATTTTCTCCCTCAATTTCATTCTCAACCAAATTTTCTTCTTCCTCTTCAATGTCATTCTTAGCCAAATTTGACGGGGCTTTTTTTCCTAAATAGAGGTTTATAATCTATAGAGATTTCATCATGCTCCTCTATCTGCGAATCCATAGAGTCTTCAACTGTTTCAAAACAAACAGAGTCTTCACAATTATCTTGTGAATCCAAGAAATCTCTATCTATTTCCAATTTTCTTTTTCTAAACAGGGGTGTATAGTCTATGGAGTTTTCATCATTTTCATGCCTCTCTGAATCTGTAGAATCTTCCACAACTATTTTTTCAATTTCATTGTCAGCCAAATTTTCCATGAGATTTTTTTCCTTGTGATAAAATGTTTTTTTTGGTCTTGGTAGAAAGCACAGAGAGAAAATGGTGTAGAGATGAATGGATAGTGCTTGTGCATGGGGTTTAATAGTAGGAGTACTGGTTCCTTGTATAATAACATCGGAAATGAAAAAGTCAAAAAACTTGTTGGGAGAGTAAAGGTTAGTGGACGGTGATAATGTAGAAGTACATTTAATTAGTTAGGAGTAAAATTGTAAAGAAAAATTAATGTTACATTGGTATGTTAAATGAACAATAAAATTGGAACAAATATTTTTTCCTAAATGGCCAAACAATATGGGACAGAGGGAGTATTGTGTTTTATTTTTATCTTTGCACAGGTTAAAAAAACTCTTTCTTATACTACCTCTGGTATTTTTTTTATAGGACAATCTAACCAATCACATAGATCAAGAAAACCAATAATTATTAACGGTCTCATTTAATGTCTTGTTTTTTAAAAAAATAATACAATCTACAAAATTATTAGTTTTTTTACAAGGAAAAAACTAATAATTATCTTTTAAACTTTGTAGGAGGTCTTATATATACAGGATCAACAAATTTTCTCAAAGTGTTTTATATTTAGGACCGAAGGTAGTATATAAGATTAGAGGTCATAGTATTAATTGAATCACTTTATCTTTGTGTTGTATTTTTTTACCAATTTAGTCTCTTACTACGTTGTACTATCTTTAGACTCAAATATAAGAAAAAAAGTTCTATGGTTTCTTGGTCTAAAATTTAAGCAAATTTCAACCACTTCTCTCATACTTAATATTATTATTCCTAATATATCATTCATTTAATGTTATTACTTCTACGTTACAATAAATGTAATAGAAGTTATTTTAGTAAGTGAAGTTTATCTTTTAGATGAAATCAAGAAAATTAAATATAACTAACTAATTTTTTTAATATGTTTAAGTTGGTTAATTTTTACTTATATATGAGTCTGGAGTTAGTACTTTTTAGACTAATAGAAAAACAAAACGATGTTGTTTTGACCTCTCTAGTAACTTAGTTAGACAAAGTTAATGAAAATGATCAAATTGACCCAAAAATTATAATATAAGCAACTAAACTAAAACTTCGTTACAATATGAAGGACAAAAAATTTAATTTAATAAAAAATAAGTATACATTTGTTATCATTTTTTCTCTTATACCCCTTTCAACATTTAGCATAAAAAGATTTTTATTTGATGCAAATTTCAACAAGATACAATTGAAAATTACATAACATCTTTATTCAATAGAAACTATTTATTAATTTTCTTAAACTGTGTAAATCAACTTCAAATAAAACTTAAAATGAACGAAGAGAGTAATATTTATAATACTCTATATAAAATCTTGCTTAGCAAGTTACCATATCAATAAAATGAGTGGGTACCCGTTGAATTTTGTAATAAGTATGTGTTAAACACTTAATCTATTTAATAATTTTATATCGGCATTAAATTTATTAATTTAATCGTTGAATTACTATATATATTATTACTATAATTTGCATACTAAATTTTATAAAAATGAAACATCTCTAAACATATCATTTTATAGTTAATATTTATTTATACTTCAAAAAGTTTTTTATTGCTAAACTAAAGCTAATAGATAATTAAAATATCAAAAAGTTTTTAATCATATAAAATTTTGTATAACTAATTTATATACTGTGAACTTTCAATCCAACAAAGAGATTAATGAAATTCAATATTCACTTTAAATTAATGAGTATAGTTAGTCTCACAATAGTCACTCATGAAATAACGGCTCTTCACTCTAATAAAACATTATATAATAAATTTCAAATTTAACCTTATTATTTGAAACAATCTTTCATCATTTAATTGTATCTCATTGTCCTCTTAAAATTTTAGGAATAATTACATTAATCTTTCATGAGGTTTGCGCTTATTGCACTTACTCTCTCCTAGATTGATTCACATCAAAGGAGGTAAGTGTAATGAATTTCAACCCTCAGGAGACTAAGTATAATGTCTCGAGGGGATACGTATAATAAAATTTCAAACCTTAGGAAATTTATGTAATTTTAAAAATTAAAAAAAAAAATGTAATAAGTGCAAACTTTATAAGAAGTTGGTGTAATTATCCCAAAATTTTATTAAATATAAATACAAATAAATTTTTTGAAGAGATCTTATTTTTAAGATCATTAAAAACATAAGAGAACATGAGGAACGAATGTGAGATTGGTTGTGTTTATCTGCTTGTGGGGTGTTCCCTGTTTCTACACTGGTGGTGGGATCACTGCCCAGGTGGGTTAGTTTTTTTTTTTAATTTTTTTAGACTAGTTGTAATTGTTTCTGAGTACATCTAGTACTCTATTTAATGAATTTGGCTTTTAAAAAATAAAAATAAATAAATAAGAGATGATGCTCCTTTTTCACTAGCAAGTGTACTAGTAAATGACTATAAACCAAACTTGAGATGTTTTAAATTTAGAGGGTGGAATGAATAGAGTAATGGCACCACTATCTAATCTAATTTAATTAAGTGGTTGAGGATGAAAGTGGGAGTTAGGAGGGTCCAAATCTGTGGGTTCCACAAAGTGTCCACATATTTCTTGAGGCAGTGGAAGCTTAGCAAATGGCAATCATAGTTTTTAACCAATTATTATGTGATGTTTGCAATTTGCAACTTATATTCTTTTATCTGAACCTAATTATATCCATAATTGGACCCTTTCTCTAACCATTCTAGTTCTACCTACTGTTCTGTTTGTTTTGCTTGTTGTTTGTTTCTGTTGGTGAAAAGCTTCATCTAGAAGACTTACCACACGAAACGTTCTGTTTGGTTAGTTACAACCTCGAAAATTATGACAGCACAGAAGATGAAAATAAAAATGAAATAAGTAATGAAAGTGTTTGCTTTTTATATTATTCCTAACACATGAATTAGATAAGTCAAAATATGAAAGAATTTCAAATGACAGTCTAGGTCCATTCAAAGATTTATGAAGAAACCTGAGTTTAAAGTTCATCGAGCGTTAATTACTGTTAATTCATTAACAATATGATCTGCACATCAGTTTATAGATCTAGTCACTTTAAAAGTTAAGACACTAGTAGTTGCATAGATAATTAAGTTGTTACTAAGGCATCACACTCCAAGAATTAATCATTATTCCAATGCATAAAACTTTGATTAAATAAGATTTTTCGACATGGCCTTAGTGAGGCCAATAACAAACTCATACCTAATAAAATAGCATATGAACATATACTAATAACTAACACAATAATTATAAATTTAATATAAATGATATTTATAATCACCAAACTTAATAATAGTAATACTAAATTTATAAAATTCATATAAACATAATTTTAAATTAAATTTAAACCAAGTTTAAGAAAAACAGAATAAAAAACCATCAAAACCGTACATTAAATCTAAGAGTCCACTTATATGGTTGAAATGTTGAAAATGACACAATTGCATCCCATTAATGCATAAACTTTTTTCTAACAAAAGGCCACTCCAGACAAAAACAAAAAATGTTTGCTATACTAACACTTCGATAACTATAGTTGGTATAGATTTATTTTCTTTCTTGACCGTTTGATATATCAATGAAAACAATAAAATAAATAATATTTTCATATAGACCTCAACTTTTACACGAAAAATTAAAATCATAAGTAATTTATGCTTGCAACTTCTAAAAAAGTTATTTGATTCTACAGCGAAAATAAAAATGTGGTAAAATAATCAGTGTAGAAAATTTGAGGATAGAGGATAGAAAAATAATTTAATAATTATTCAATAAAATAAAAATTTAATTTCAACTCATTCCTCCCAAATTGAGAGGGAACCAAAATGGGAAAAGTAATAGAGTGGAAGGGAATAAATTTCATTCAGTGTTATGCCACTCCATCATCATTTTAAGTACTCAAACAATAGATTTTTTATTTTAAAAAAATTATGCTCTGCTCTTCTCTGTTCCGTCCCATTCCATCAATCCAAACGAAGAGAAACTAGAATGCATTTTAAAATAGTAATTGATAGCGTTTTTTAAACTTTATTCCTTTTAAGAAAAATTAATTCAATTTTGTAAAAACAAACTATTACATAAAGTATAGAGGGTCTCAATCATGTATAGCTCAGTTGGTGAACATATGAAGATATGCATGTGTGGATAGTAGATTCAATCTTCAATTATACTACTTTTTTATGAATTAAAAAAAAAGTATAGAGAATAGTTTTGTAATTTTGCGTCGAAAAATAGATGATGGGATTAGCACAATCTCTATTGGGAGTGACACCATCCTTTTTATGTGTAAGAATCATAAATTTATATACTAAAAAGAATAGTGTCACTCCCAATAGAGATGGTGCTGATCTCATCCACCCGAAAAATAGAGAGAGTGGTGCCACACCATTTTTTGAACAGCGCGGGATGAAGCTGGATTATACAAGGCCTCATAACCAATATTTCTCAAATTGGCCCATTATTGTGTTTGGTTTACAGTCCAGAATTCATTGCCTCAACGATGTTATACTATTTGTGACGAATTTTTATTCTGACACCATCTTTATTTTATAGCATCACCGTCTCTCTTTTCTTTTTTTTCGTCCAAAAAATCAATAAGCTTCTTCTAAAAATTTTCAAGATGCTAATAAAAAAAAAATTATTACATAGTACCTAATTTACAACGAAAGTTCACTTAGGTCCTTGACTTTTATGAGAGTTCACTTTGGTCTTTGACTTTGTCTAACGTTGTTCACTTAGGTCCCTGACGTTAACCAATGTTACATAGGGACTTATTTGAACTTTTAATAATAAATATAAGACTTATTTGAACTTTTGATACATAACACAGGGACTGATTTGAACTTTTATTAATAAATATAGGGACTAATTTGAACTTTTGATTCAAACACATGGACTGATTTGAACTTTTGTTAATAGTGTTAAAACGATAGTTAACGTTAGGGACCTAACTGAACAGCGTTAGACAAAGTCAGAGATCTAAGTGAACTCTCGCGAAAGTCAGAGATCTATGTGAACTTTTCTGATAAAGTTGGGGAGCTTTACTCAAAAATTTAAACAATTATTCCTTACTTCAAATACATGTGAACACATTTAATTTATCTAAAAAGAATTAAATTCAAATTTAAATGACAAATTAATGTGACTTAATTATGTTTATTTCTTACATTTATTTCTCTTTATAGCATATTAAATATGTGAAACTCTCTAAACACTAACAAAAAAGAGATAAATACAGAAAGTAAATGAGTGATGCTAAATTTGTACATGAAAAATTCATTGGTGTAGTTTTAGAGATGCTGAGTCAGCCATGGACCATGGTGGAGAACGTACATCTCTATTTTCTGCATTAAACGGTCCACCTCAGATTTACAGAATCCACACCTTAATTTAATGTTCTTCTTCCCCACCACCCTCCTACCATAGCTCCATTCAAAAACAAGAGAGAGAGAAAGTTTACAAACAGAAACAAAACAAAAGCAGCACCAATTTCTAGCTGCAATATATATTCTTTACATGTCCTCTCTTCGTTGCCAACAAAATTAATTTCTAAAGCAGAAGCTATTGTCTATTTTAACACCAATGGGTGAAGTAAGAGTTCTCTTACACAAATTCTTGTCTTCTTTTATTCTTAATCTATCTGACAACTTTTGCTTTCAAAACTAACTATCTAGACAAGGACTAGCTAATATCATATCTCTAACTTTCATGATTTTTTCTTTTTTAATGTTTGCTAGCTCTATGATTTTGATGTTATACTGTAATCACTCATGAAATGGAGTTTTTTTTTTAAAAAAAAAAATTAGTTCATTTTTGCTCTGTATATTTAAATGTTCTGTTTTCTGTTAAAGGAGAACAAGGAAGAAGGAAAGAAAGAAGAAATCAAAGAGGAAAAGAAGGAAGAAGAAAAGAAGGATGAAGAACCACAAGAGATAGTACTCAAGGTTGATATGCACTGTGAAGCCTGTGCAAGGAAAGTTGCCAAAGCATTGAAAGGATTTGAAGGTCATTTTTCCAAAACTTCCTGCTCTTAACACATTTTCGGACACAACTCCAAGTCATTTAATTAATCTAATTAATATGAATTATATATCTATCAATGCAGCTTTCAAAGGAGTTTCTGCTGAATGTATTGACTAGACCATTAAGCTAACAATCATGTTACACATTATTATTTCTAGCTAGTTTTGATGATTTAGTGTCAGCTGGTACTTTATTCTCTTTTTTCCCCTCTTTTCTTCTTAGAGGGATCTGCTATCCATGATTGATTTTTGAATTTCACAAACATATATGATGAATTAATTTGTTAGGTGCATGTTATTCTCAACTTTTCCTGGTAATTTTACACAAGTACATTCAAATGGAGACAAAAGTTCATTATTGCATTTATGTGTAGCAGCAAAGATAAAGGTGAAGGTGGTGGAAAAGATTAATGTTAAAAGTATTATTAATTAACAAAAATTCACTTGAAATGTGTTTTGTGAGAGACAGGAGTGGAGGAGGTGAGTGCAGATAGCAAAGCTAGCAAAGTGGTGGTGAAAGGAAAGGTAGCAGACCCCATAAAGGTGTGTGAGAGACTACAAAAGAAAAGTGGTAAGAAAGTGGAGCTCATTTCACCTTTGCCTAAACCTCAAGAGGAGAAAAAAGAAGAAACCAAAGAACCCCAACCAGAGGAGAAAAAAGAGGAGGTAAATCATTCTCTCCTGCTTATATCTAACTAATAGACTAAATTCCTTTATCAAAGTTACTTTAGTCTCAAACTTTATAAAGATTTTTATTCTTATTTGGTCCTAGACATTTACTAGTGTCATTTCAATTATTTTTCTTAATCGAGAACTGAAATAAAGTTTCTAAAGAATAATTGATGCATAAAATCTGAAAGACTAAAGTGGAAGTTCACTCCTATAGAATTAAGTAATAATAACATAGTGATTATTGATGGGAATAGATCCTATTAATTTGAATTTAACATTTTTAACTTTGGTCATGTATAATTTTTGTATCTGTGCATCATCAGAAGTAGTAGTAAACAAAGATATACACACATAATTCACATATGAACTGTCATCTACATGAGGTGATTAAGATTAACATATACACATTTTCCTGATACAAGAAAAGATGAAGCATGACAAAATGTTGTAGCAGATCATTCACCATGGGGAAACCTTTTAATTCATTTGTTCCATTTTGTGCTAAACTTCAAAGGGGGTAATATTTTCACATTGAAGATGGAGTTGTACATGAGCAAGATGCTTTGACAGTGAAAAACTTTTGAGTGGATGAGGTTTTTGCATAGTTTTTTTTTTTTTCTCTCTTTCTGTTTTGGTTTGTTGTTGGTGTTGTATTCCACGGTGGATGGATGCTATATAGTAGTAGCTAGCATGAAAGTAACGAAACAAAGTGATCAAAATGATACCACTCATTCATTCTCTTTCTCCCAAAAGGGCACATGTAACGAGGTACAATTAACACTGTGACCCCACTCCCCTTTTTACAACTTGACATCTTGTAGCTTGCACCAAAATGGGGTCACGGACCTCATTCATTCATTATTGCATTATTTAACCCCTCTCCTAGTTTTACCCTTCAATATGTTTCATAACACAAATTTCAGCAATTTTGATTCTGAGGACAAAATATTATAAACAAAATAAGTATGACGCATATGATAGATAATTAGGTTTTTAAGTGTGTTTGTTAGAGTTTGATTTCAAGTCATATGTATGAAAAAAAGAGATTTTACTCATATTAGACTAGTGATATTTATGTCTAGAAGATGATTAGTCTTCAACTAACGTATGATTGTGGAAAAAAAAACATGAGCATGTGAGGTAGGTAAGTGGTGAAGTAGGAACAAGAAGTGCTATTTACTGCAATATGCATTGGATGAGATCAGCAGAGTAAGGTAGCTCTCCGAGACTGCTCCTCTGCTAAATTTTGTTTTTAGGGTTCAGATTTTAATCTTTGCTAATTTGACTTGTAGTGTACAATTGGAATTTGGAACACCCCCCCTACCCCTATGGCCCATTTCTGAATTGACCAAATAGAAAATAGTAAGTAGAAGCACTTAGAGGTCTTTTCTTTTCTTTTTTTTGCCAATTAAAAGGGTTGTCACTTGGTGACACAACACAATATGAATATGAATATGAATACTTCATAAAAAATCACCTCACTAGTCAGTAACATATGGAAAACTAAAATGATACCCTAAATTAAGGTGAACCAACCAATTCTCACCCTATATGGAATAATCAAACAGTTTACTCTACTCACTACTGCATGAATCATGGGAAATGAATCCTAGAGGAAATTTTCAAATAATGTATGTACCAAAAGTGTTTTTTTTTTCCCTTAATATCGAATAATATTATTCAAATAATGTATGTAGTTGTAGCATGGTGATTTTGATGGCGAAAATAATGTGATGGTTGTTTGAATGGATTGCTTGCAGGCTCCTCCTCCAGCTGTGGTAACAGTAGTTCTTAAAATTAGAATGCATTGTGAAGCATGTGCTCAAGTTATACACAAAAGAATCCGTAAGATTAAAGGTACAAATACAATTTATTATTTCACATTCATCTTCTCTCTCTCTCTCTTGCTGAGATTCATTGCTCCTGCGAACTGTCACACTCCCTCTCACTCGTGCAGCACACATATCAAACACGTGTTAGATTATTACCCGCTCTCACTATCTTAGAAATTCTCTTAATAATTATAAGTGCGTAAAAAAATGTGAGATTGTTAATGTTTCTTTTCATGTTTAAAGCTTGGTCCATGAGTATCTAGTATATACTACATAATTTACTAATTTTTCCTTAAACATGGCTTGAGAGTCATAATCAGTGGCGCTAATCCCGTTCTTTCAATGCTCAATTTTTTTATTTTTTTTTGGGGTGGGGGGTTTACATGATGCTGAAATGTTTATTATAATAGATTCATGATTACAGCTTACTTTTTTTTTTCCACTTTAGGATCTAATTTCAGTTGCGTCGTGATTAAAAAATGCTGAAATGCTTAGGCATATAACACGTGCTTTTATGTTGAACTTACAAACATAATCATAGTTTAACACTTTAACTTAATTAATCTCTCAACTTTAATCCACATTGCTGCTTCCCTTTATTGCATGTTTGCTATTAAACTCAAATAAAAAATTTAATCATGGGTGAGCAATATGTATAAATTAATAATAATAATAATAAATGTGCAGGAGTGGAATCAGTGGAAACAAACTTGGGGAACGATCAAGTGATAGTAAAAGGTGTGATTGACCCAGAAAAGCTTGTTGATGAAGTGTACAAGAGGACAAAAAAGCAAGCTTCTATTGTGAAGGAGGAAGAAAAGAAGGAAGAAGAAGAGAATAAGAAAGAAGAGGATAAAAAGGAAGAGAAATCAGCAGAAGAGAAAAAAGAAGGTGAAGAAAACAAGGGAGATGATGATGATGATGAAGATAGTAAAACTGAGATCAAGAGAAGTGAATATTGGCCATCATCAAGATCCTACATTGACTATGCTTATGCTCCTCAGATTTTCAGTGATGAGAACCCAAATGCTTGCTCCATTATGTAGAACTGTCATTTAATTTTAGTAGTTGAATTAGTTTGTGCAAATTTTTCTGTTCTATGCTGTTGTTAGAGATGATCATGAATAACATCCATAGCGGTGAATATTTTTAAGGGTTTATGCTTTTGATGCCAATCCTCAGAGTTGGCATTCTATGGAGATGGATGCCTTATTTCTTGTGTTTTTAAGCTTTCAGTGTACTCTCTTGCCAAAAAAAATGGCCAGAATCACTAATGTTAGTGTGTACTGAATTCTGGCTTCCAATTTCTGTACCTATAGTGTTGAGATTATTGATTTCATATTTCAAGTCTTCATTTTATGAAAAAATCATTTACATGCAATTAGAAAAATTTCTTTACATACTAATCATTCGTATAAAAATAATTTTGTTGAAAAAAATAAAACCTATTTCAGTAACCTTTACGCCTCGAAAATATTAGTCTACCCGTTGAAAGAAAGAATGGTACTCACCAAAAAACAAGTTTACTTGTAAGCTATTTAAGTCTTCAAATCAACGTATTTGCATCTTAGATCCTCTTTTTTACAATAAAAACAAAATAAATTCAATTTAACAATGCAAAATACAGGTGATTATTAAAAGTGGTGGGGAAGTGAATTGGCTTCATGCCTAATGCACAAGGAACTTGGGTTGAACGTTGGCCATTGTTCAAATAGCTACTAATTAGATTGGCAATTCTGTTTTAGAATCTTTACTTTTGAAACATTTCTTATATGCTTGATAATAGATATATTTAGCAAATTGGTAATGGAACAAAAACTGACTTCTAATTCTGATACACATTAGAGTTGCAGCGCTCAGAGGAAACGGAATCTGAAATATCAACAAAAATTGACATGATAGTTACAATTTTATCGGTTTCGCAGACAGAATCATGCAGAGTAGTGCCATCTGCCATGGAATCAAAATTCAGAAGGAATAGGATGCAAACAACTCTGAAATAATGGGACGTTTAAGATAAGGAAGGTGACATCTAAAATTGATGCATCAAATTCAAAAGGAGAATCAGACGCACTTTATTCTTGTGAAGATGGTGTGAACTTTTTTAAGGTGGCAAAGTAAGCAGAACTGTTTTTTTTTTTTTTTTATGAAGTTAAACCCATCACTATAATGGGAAAGAAATGAACTTGCATAATACATTGGATCAAACAGTGCCTATAGCAGAAAGTTTAGATACCTAATCTAGAAAGTGCAAGACCATTCAGCAATTTCAGTGCACTTGGGAATATCTTTGAAGTTATTCTTAGAAAATGATTGACGTAGTACAAATTTGAAATTGACTAGTCCCAATAATAACTTAGTTGTTACTTGTTAGCCATAAAATTTGTGTCTGCAATTTTTCTACTAAATTGTTACTTCAGAATTTCCCTGAAAATGTAGCAACTTTTTGCAATAAAAGAAAAAGAAAAAAACATTATAGCGATTCTTTTTTTCCCCTCAAATTCATTAAATTTGAAGGACAGCAAAACAAATTTTGATACAAAGGATTGAAGATTTAGAACAAATATCTGTTAGGTGTATAATGGGATCCACATATTTCAGACGTAAGACTTGAAATTAAATTTAGTTAATCCAACCACTAAACTATAAAATTAGCGAACACTTTGTTATATATAAACATATATACCAGAATGGGAAAGAGAGAGCGATGGATATGAGCTGCAACAAATGTTAAGCCAACAAATGCCATTAAATTACCATTTTCTTTCTGCTTTTATTTTAGTGTGGCTTAATCAAAATTCCTAGAGAATGGCCATCAAGCAATTGCATTATATGTAACACAATATGAACTTTCATGTAATGATCCTTATGGAGCTTAGAATCTCTCACTCAACCATACTGCATGAAGCTATATCAACTAATAAAAAAGGCTTTAAAAGGCTACACGATCATGTCATTTATGTTTACCTCTGCATAGACTTGTACAGTACCACAGTGACATACTTAGCTAGAAACCGATGAGTTGTACCGAGCGCAACCACTGAAGGGCTGCTCTTTCCTTTCTGCATGTAGAGATGATTGAGCACGACATGCTGAGGTCTGGATACGAGAGGTTGGATTTCCATATTTGTTGAAGGAACATTGAGAAGTGTCATTTGCAAGAATGGAGGAACCAGGGGTGGTTCCTTCGCATAATCTTCGGAACTGAGTTGTAAGTTGTTATAACTAGATTCTGGTGATTTAGGAGGTTCAAAACTAGAAATGCTTCCAATGTCCTCAGGAACATAATCCTGTATGTGATATATAAAAACGTTAGACTTTAATAAAGATGTCAATGCCTTATAGCTTGTAACAATTTAAAAAAAAAAAAAAACCATAATGTCACTAAAGTGAAATTGCAAGCTTTACTGATTAACTGCCCTGACAAAAGTTCATAAACATAAAGCAACAAGGAAATGGAGACCCAAGAAAAATTGAATAAACTAATCTGTATATCATGCACATTAAGGGTGATTATCTAAAAACCAAAGGAGACTTACTGAGCTACTTAGCCATAAAGATGTTGACATGAGCTTAGGATCATATAGGATCATATGCATTGAAAACAAAGGTCCTTGCAAGAAGAGTACAGAAATTTGATCAAAGAGCAAGAGATGAAGGAAAGAAGGAAAGACATCCCGAGGAGAAAACTGAACGCAAGGGGTACTAATAGACTAAAAAAGAGTTTCATCTTGGAGGAAAAAGATAGAATTTGGTGTCGTGAAAGGAGAAAAAAGTGAAATCTATCCCAACTTGCTGCAAAATAAGGGGCTGTTTGATTTGCATTTTCATTTTCTGTTTTCATTTCCTGTTTTCAGTTTGTTTCCTGTATTCTGAAATTTTACAAAGGAAAACCTGAAAATGCTGAAAACAGAAAATTTCTATTTTCAGCATTTTCATTTTTTCCTTTGTAAAATTTCAGAAAACAGAAACAAGAAAATGAAAACAGGAAATGAAAATGCAAAACAAACAGCCCCTAAGGTTTTTTACAGTTTACTCAAACAGGGAACAGGCTTAACTTTGTGCACAAGTCCCTGATCAAATCACAGAATCAATACCTAACTATTGACAGCATCATCCTTTTTCTTAACTTGAAAAATATCTAATTAGTATTCATATAATCACCATCACTTATTAATTTGATCAAATACTATATACGTCAACAAAATAGAACCTGTAAGTCCAGAAGGTTGCAACTGTTCCCAGCATCATCTTGGGCCCAAGGCAAGTCAGGTGCATACCTCCATTGGCCATCCACAATAAATCTAAATTGGTAAACACCAGATGGCAGTACCTTCATTATCGTGAAGTCCTTCCCTGATCTCTGCAAGGGCAATCTGATGAACAAGGAATTTTAGGATTTACAACAGTTATAGCAACCTTTGAAAACAAGTGACGACATTTAGGGTGTGTTTACTCTTTTTTTTTTTCAGTTCCAGGTTATGTGTTTTGATTAATATATGAAGATGTCATACTGTTTACTCTTTGTTTCCCATATTTAAAAACTTGCAAAGGAAATAGCAAAAACAACAAATTCTTGTTCTCACTATTTGCTTTGCAAAGTGTTGAAAACTGGAAACAAAGTAAAACAATGTGACACTTTTGTAATTATTAGCAAAAACATATCAACTCAAAATGAAACAAAAGCCAAACTGAACGCATCCTAAACTTTCCAAACCTTGTTTTCCAATTATCCCATGATCCCTCCACAGCTACTTCTTTCCCATCATAACTCCAAGTAATCATTGTTGGAATTCCTAGCTCTCCTAGTTCGCTGTACATATCCTCATACCCAGAAGTAGTTTGCATCCAGGAAGGGCTTGGAACATGCACCTCATCTGGTCTTTGTAGCGGAACCACCGGGACCTAAACACAGGGCAAAGGAAATGATTGACAACTGATGCAAACAGATAATCCACAAAAGCAGTAACTAAAAAGTAAAAACAGGCAACAGACAAGAGAATATATATCCAAAAAACAAAGTTTTATAACCAAGCTTAACAGAGACTAATTAGCACATCTAACATGATTGACAGCAAATATATCGTGCAGGCTCAGATGTCTCATTTAGTACTCTCCATAGTCCACAATCAACAGAGAGAGTAGAAGTGATAAGATGGTTGATTCTTAATCTGAACGAAAATCTAGAACAAGCGAATATAGCTCCTTCACAGTAATCCCAATACTATCAGCAAATTGCTTCACAGTCCCAGACTGAATAAGGTTCAAGTACAAGCTGATTGATGAAAACCTAGGTATAGCTCATCATTAAGCAAGCTATCTCAGTGATCAATTACCAAAATTCTCAGAGTTCAAAAACAAGGTGGGGGGAAAAAGAGCTTCAGAAACTCATAATCTACCTTATGGACTTGCATCAAACAGGAGAAGTTTAACTCAGTACCCAGAAAACATCTCAATAAACTAAAGGAAATACAGTCTGAGCCTACTGATTCAGCTTCCAGAATGAATGCACTCTGACCTCACGGCTGCTAAGACTTGTCAAACCAAGACATAACAGCATTCAATCAAAACAAAACCTACGTGAATCGCACATTTGACTTTATGGTATTGATTTCGACACTCCAATCAACCTCATCAGCAAAAAAAAAAAGGGGAAACCTTTTACAATCGGATGAAAATATAAAGGAATAAAAAAAAAAAAAAAAAAAAAAACCCATGAACCCATGAATTGAAAAAATCTGAAAGAGATGGAAAAGGGGGAAACTTACTTGAGGGGTGAACATGAAGGGAGATTGGGTGGCTCTAGGGCTAGCAGGTGGAGACTGACCCATCAACTCAGAAGGCGCAGAATAGTCAGGGTTCCCAACCCCATCAGGCGCAGACATGTGACGACCCTCTTCTTCTGCTTCTTCTTCTTCCTCTTCCTCGTCTTCAGTTCCCGATGGAGCACCGTTCACATCATCTCTCCCATTGACATTCCCCATCGCTATACAGAGAAGGGGGAGAGAGAGACGGGGAAAAAAGGGGAAAAGGAAAAAGGGAAAGAGAAAGCGAACCCACTTGGTTAAATACCGAGATACGATTCCCTAAAAGCAGAAAAAAGATGAGGGTTTGGGAGAAGAAATTGAAGTATGAGAAAAATGTGGTATTTATATAGAAGGGAAAGTAGTTTTAGTGAGAGGAATGGATCTTAGGAATTGGAAGTGTGTTTGAAAGGTTCCGATGGCAGTGCGCCACCACTGAGAGGGAAGCTGTTACTATCATCGGCTTCTTATTGATGATTGTGACCCATTTCTCATTTTAACTGCTCCTCTTCTCTGCTTCCTCTTCAATCTTCCAATCTTAATAATTGAGCCTTCTAACAATAACCCATCTTTATTACCACTTATTAAATGTCTTATTTTTTATAACAAAAATAAGCTTTAATTCCACATACCTAACCTCAATTTTTAATTTGGTTATTATATTTATATAGTAGTATAAAAATTTGATAATAGGCTCATTTTTTCTTCAAGCAAATTATTAAATCAGAATTGAATTATGTACCATACAATCACACATACATATTTTTATTAGTTGTGGTTAAGAATAGAAATAACCTAGGCCGAATTAGATTGTTTTATAAGACTTAAGTATAACCTACTTTTTAAATGGGCAACTTTAATCTAGCATATTATGTGTTATAAGCTATTTACCTATTAAAAAGTCTATTGACATCAAAATTTGTTTAAAAGTCTAATTTAAATAAAGTCCTAAATATTATTTATAATAGCTCACTTCTAAAATAAAAGTTAATTAATTTTTTTTTTAAGAAATAAGTTAATTGATATAAACATATGCTAAAAAAAAGATATAAACATATACTTATAATAATACTGATTTAAATCCTTAAATATAATTAAAATATGATCATAAAATACAATATCAATTTTTTAAAAAACAATAACAATAATAATAGCATGAACAATTATATTATTATTACTAATATTATATATATATATTTTAAAAGTCTTTTTGAATAGCTTAAAGCCTAACCTAATTAATTAATTAGACTTTTAAAAAAGCATTGGTCTAACCTATTTATTAAAGAAATATATACTAAAATAGTCATTGATTTTGCATTTTATAGGTCATTTTAGTCTCTCATGAAATCAGTCATTTTAGTCCTTGACTTTCACTATCATTGATTATTGTAGTCCCTGACTTTTACTATTATCAGTCACTTTAGTCCCTGACTTTCAGGGACTAAAATGAATTATCGTATAATTCAGGGACTAAAGTGACTTGCAAAATGCAAAGTCAGGGACTAAAGTGACTTATCTGCACAAAGTCAGGGACTAAAGTGAATTATCCGCACAAAGTTAGGGACCAAAATGGTACATCAATAAATTATCTTGACTTAATTTGAGCCTGATATAGGCTAAGTTTAGGTTCCTGATAGATAATCTGAACTATTTTCATCCCTGAACCTATGTTGGCCTTACAAGACATAATAGGCTCATTTGTTATTCTTTAATATATTTATTTTGAAAGTGACTAAAGAATTAATTAATTTTTAATTGATTACGATGAAAATTATAAATTATTTATGTTAAGTTAAAATTAGAAGAATTATTTTGTTTTATTTTTTTTATTTTAGTTGATTATTTTGATAAACAACTCAAAGTAATTTCTAAAAAATAAAAAATTTAATTATTTTTATTTCTGATATTTTTAAAAGCAAAAAAATATATTAATTTGTTAAAAAAAATTAATTAAAAAATAATTATTTTACAAAATACTAAACAATAACATATTTCTGGAATCAGGAGGCACTTGGGTTTTTTGTTTTTTGCTCAGCAGTAGACACCGAGTTCGAATCGCGTAGAGTGAGGAAAATATTGTTTTCAATAGTCAATGCTATTTGCCAATGCTATTCTTACTACCAATTGGCTTTTTAACGCCATTGTGAGTTCTCAATGTAACTTTTAGTGCCTGTTTTGATAGAAGTGGATTTACGTTAACATGAATTCACTTTAACGCTATTTTTGTTGCGTTCATTGGATTCGCTTCGGTTTATGTGTCAAATTTATCTCAACTATTGATTTATCTATCTTAACGTGATTTGACGTGATCCGACGCCAATCCAAACACACACCTAGTATTACATAACGTGGATTTTTATGTTTGATTTGATGAATAATAAGGGTTTATGGGCTAAAGAAAGCATTGATGTCTAAAATGGTCTGGTGTTTGTTGTTTTAATTTGTTTTTGTGTGCTGTAAAGAATATTTTTGAAAGAGGATATGGTGGCTTTGGTGTTTACTATGATAAGTATTAGTTTGCCATCAGGAACTAGTGTTTTACCAAAATAACTAAGAATAGAGAGGCTCAAGGTGCAAAGTTCAGTTCAATGAAAAACAGATTGAACTTTTGGGCTGTGTGTTTGCATGTGTTTGGGAAAACGCAATGCAAATCAAACTTTTTTCAACTTTCATATTTATTGTCTTAAAATGTGTGACCGATAATTTTTAAAGTCGAAAATGAAAACGTAATAGGTATCCAAACATGTTCACAATGATTTTTTTTTTATAAGTTAAAGTGCATTTATAGGGATTCAAATCGAAGACTTATTACTCAAAGTAGTACTTTTCAACTATCCAACTAACATGTTAGATGCCATGCTCACGATGATTGTAATCTTGGATGGTTGTTAGAAGAATGTTGGACAACATGCAAAGACGGTTATTGTAAAAATTCATGTCCTATGAACAAAAATTATGTCAAACACCAATTAATATCGTTATAATGTTCATTAATGGCACGAGTGATATTGAAAATGATATTCCAAATGAGTACTGAACTAAAAACATTTTCATATAATGCATCAAAGTTACAAATTTTAGTTATAAATAAGGACTAAATGTTTATTTAAACCTTATAACAAAAATTTGTTTTTTTAATAAAAAAAGATTAGTTTAAAATGCATTTTAACTAGAAGAAAAATTATTTTATTATCATAACTTGTGATCTAATTTGGTAACAGTTTGCCACTGTAGTTTATATGGATATACATTATTATTTTTCTCAAGTAAGTAACATTTAAGGATTTCATCTACTATTTTTTTTTTCTACATTTATCCTTGTTATCAATTATCAATATAATATTATTTAGTTATATTATATTAAAAACTTAATTACGATAATTTAATATTTTTATTGTACCAAAAAAATGAGAAATTAAATTATAATAATATAATAATATTTTGTTATTATTTTTCTCAAGTAGTTTTAAGGATTCCAGTTACTAATTTATTTTTTTCTACTTTTATCCTTGTTATTAATATTATCATATTTATAATTGTTATTAATATAGCAATATTTAGTTATATAATATTCTTATTTTATTTTGACTATAATTTTGAATTTTAATTAGTCCCATTTGAGTAAAATAAATTCAAAAGATAAGTTTTAGTTTTATTTACATTTATTAATAACATTTGTTTATTCATCTGTATTATCCCATTTTGAATAATAAAAAATTTCTAATTAAAAAAATAAAAATTTTAAGAAGGTTTTGAAAAAAAATAAAAATCAATTAGTGTGTTTTGTGTTAAATCAAGTTACACCATATTTTTATTTTTGGTCACAGAAGTTGCGCTATATTTAAAAGGCTTTTAGTTGATGTATATTTGAGTTGTCCTGTTTTTTTACTAGAGTATTCTTCTGTCAATAATTGAAGATTAATCCATTCGAATTGTAGAGATTATCCAAAAAAATTTTGTTTCTACCAACAAAATACTTTTTACATGCACGTCAAATTTGGAAAAGTTGTCTTCCTTTTTATTAGCTTATTTTAGGCATATTATATCATGAACTTTTTTTTTTCAGTTGCAAAAAAATAAAAGGGCTTTGAGTTAAAATATTAACTTTGGTTAAATTCTTACTCCAAAAAAAAAAAGTTCTGGTTAAAATTAAATAAAACCTAGGTGCTATATTGAGCTATGAAGAGTGGGAGAGAAAGAAATACGAAGTGGTTTCGAAGCGTATGAGTTTTGACTCTTTCTTTCTTTCTTTCAGGCATTATATCAAACACCTACCGACCGGTTCATTTGTCAGTATATCTGATCAAATCTCAGTCACTGCGGCAAATCTCGTGAGTGCCCACTTCTGTCTCTTCCTCTTCCATTATAATTTGTTTCTTTCAACCTTAATTGCACTCGTGTTAGTTGCTTTTTTCTTCCTTCCTGTTTGATATTGATGACAATGCTATGAGACATGAGTACCCCTTCTGGTTTTTCCTACTTTTGTTTGTTACTACTTACTACTGCTACTACTAATGTTGAGTAATTCTAGTAATTTACATGGAAAACCTGACATTACATTTCATTTCATATGTATTTGAAAAATTGCTTATACTCTCTCTGTCAAGACAATAATGGGATTGTTCGTGTTGATGTCATTGTGAGGTGCTGGTTGAAAATTGAAATTACCTTTGTTGTGATCAAGGAGTTTATTGGGACTTTCCTTTCTTCCTTGACCTTGATGGAACATAACACATCTCCTGATTCCAAGGAAGTAGGGACAAGAAAAATTTCTAGTGATATCTTGTTTGACAAGAGATGTTAGTGGTGTCGGCATTTTAGGGTTGAGACCTTTCTTGGCTTAATTATGTCCAGTCATATATTTAGCTAGGATCTTTATGCTCATAGACTATATATGGCTTACATCTCTTTATTTCTTTTCCAAAAAATCAAGTTGTGCTTTTGTGAAATTTATTTTACCTGGTGTCCACGTATTGATTGATTTTGATGGACCATGTGATTTGGAGGCATCTACTGTCTTCTGTGCATCTAGAGTCGTTGATGAAACATACATTTCTCATTGACCACTTACTAGCTCAAAATAACACCTCCGGAGCATGAAGGACCGGTTTTCCACAATTTCCTGGTTTGGTTTATGCTATGCTTGTACAGTTGTGTGTTTCCTTTGCTTCAAGTAAATATTTTAACTTTGAAATAGTATTTTCTCACTGTTTGTAATAAGAGAAAGGAGAAAAAGTTCTGTATCATCCTCACTTTCCTCTTTGATGATGCCTCTTTTATGTTCTTGGAGTAACCAGCTTGGATCAATTGTACTTTGTAGAGATCTTGAAATGCAGAGCATAAAGAAATCAATCTTGACTCATGTCAGTTTGAGGAAGTCAACCGAAAGATGGATTTTGGCTGGGAATGAGAGTGTGCATATGCATTTGAAATGTTGGTCCACTTCATCTGCTTCCAGCTCTGATCAAATACTGGCCCGAGTAATTGCATTAGCCAAGAAGTATGATAAATTAGATGCCTCAAAGGTATTAAACTAACAATCAATGAGATTTGAATTATTTTATGGCTATATTTAGTGCCAAACAGTTAATGTCTCTGTTTTTGCTTTTAATATATGAAGACTTCCAGATGTTGCTTAATTATCTTTTATGCCGAGGTGTAACATTGTGGGAAGCTTGTCATTGCTTCTGCAATTCTAATTGGCCATTTTGTAGGTTACTGAAACAGCTGATTTTCAAAAAGACTTGAACCTGGACAGCTTGGACAGGACAGAACTCATTATGGCCATTGAAGAAGAATTTGATGTTGAAATCTCGGATGAGAAGGCTGATAAGCTTACATGCTGTGCTGATGTTGCAGAATTCATAGCCTCCGGAGCTGATCAGAAAAATGTGGAAAAGCCCTGACTTCTCACTGTTAATTTTTTTTGTGGCATTCAAGTTTTTATGGCTGTGCTATATGGATCTCTGTTAAGTAAGCTTTGTTGCAAATATCCATGTTATTGATCAATTGTTTGCTTAATTAAGATAGTTATTGGTAGAATGCATATAGACCCCAAGGTTTCCCAGGTGACTCTTGAATGTGGAAATGCATTTTCTATGTAGTAATTGATCCATCCCAAATTCTTAAACCTATACATTAGCTTCTTATGTGTTTGATAATATTGCTTTAACATTTTTAGGATCATTCTTATTTTTCTAGATGGCCAAATGTGGCGCGGTATTTACATAGAACACACCTATGTCATGCAGCTCTAGAATATCACCTACATATTTTACAAACTAGTCATAGTGCTGTATTTTTTGGAGGGCAGAGGGGTTGAAGACCCACACAACTCTGTATTTTTCTTCTGGCGTTTAATCTTATTCTCTACTCCCGTGTCCCATCTGCACATGCCGCATGCTATGCCTCTTAGGTTGAATGCTCAAAGTCTGAAACCTTAAGTTTCCAGCACTGTAAGTACGGATGCCATTCCAAAAGGAATGCAGCCTGAGTCCCTTGTGTCTCTTGACATTAGCTAGCCAGCACTGTGATCCCTTTGGAATCCGAAGTATTTTCACTCTGCATATCTTTTCCAAGTTGGGAATAGCATGAAGGTGGGAAGGGAGGTCAACAGTGAAATCTCCAAATTCATTGGTAATTCCTCGTGCTACAATTGATTTGCTTTTCTTCTTGGTGACATGACATGGGCAGTCGACAGCAACTGAAACTCCTGCATCAGTATCAGAATCAATTAAAAATTTGCAGGCAAAGGAGATTCCATAAATGTTGAAAATTCGAGGTGTACATTGCATGCGGTTGGTGTCGAGATTCAATAACTGTGACCAATGAGACTGGATCCTAGGTGGAGGCTACTATACCTCTGAATTGCTATGCTAGGGACCTACCTTGGTTCTCGACTTAAATGTTATGTGAGTGCATGTTTGTTGCATGAACTTGGTTATGAACCTGTTTTATTATTAGGTGTGATAATTCATATTATTTCTTAATTCATAGCTATGTGTTAATAGTTTCCATGATAAGATGAAAAGGATGTCATGAGTGGCACAGCAGAGACCACGCTATCGGTGACAGTGTGTGATCCTGTTGTTGTCAGCTGTTCCATATTTTGGGACAAAATTACCTCTTTATTTGCAGGGATTGAATCAATGCATACTCTGTCACTCAGACCTAGCACAGTTATGCATTCTAAGAAAATACTTAATTAGCAAATAAATTCAGTCATAGTTGTAGCAGCACCGAGAAAATGGTTTTTGGCTCCTTAAGTATTTTCTTAAAAAATATTTGAAATGATATTTTTCTTCTCCAAACTATAGTAAATTTTCCAAAACATGAAAGACAGTTTGTCTTTGTCACCAAATGCAACAACGGAGCACCAACAGCTGATAGTCTTCAGTTTTGGAGCATTAATTAATTATTCTTTCTTAACTTAGCAATGGATATTTATGGTTATCCTATCTAACAGATTGTGCATTAGCCATTATTTCTTGATTAGTCATTTAATAAATATGTAAAGAATCAGAAACCGCTTATGTTCTCTAATAATTACACAGCATATAAGCATAAAGAAACAAAGTAGTTAAGAGTACCAGTTCAAAACTATTTCAAATACCTGTTATTGGCCATTCATGTTGTTGATTCCCTCTACCATGGAAACTGGCCTTACAGTTAACGGATCCCTTCACTAAGACTTTAGATAGCTTCTCCTCTCCATAGCCAGCCATTCGAAACACTTCATCTCTGCTCGATAACTCGAACCACGAGTTGTCGTGTCCAAATGCCGGAGATGCAGGCAAGAAGACTAAGCAGAGAAGCAGCATCAGAAAGATATGGCAGCTCATCTTCTTTGCACTATTGTGTGTTTGTTTATCAACGTTGGCTTTACTTGAGAGAGATGCTAAAGCAAGCCAATACAAGAGCAAGACACTTCATATATAATTAATAAGGCAATCATTTTTCTTTCTTTGATGCCTCAAATTGTTGAAATTACAGTTTTGCCTGCGAGTTTGTATGATGCCGTAATGAAATTTTTTTGAAACATGATAAGGCAGCTGAATCAACTAGACAAGCTATAACATTATTATAAAAATGGAAAGGGTTGAAACTTGAAGGAGAAGGACCAGGATTTTCTAAAATTGGTGAATAGAAGGGTAATTAAGTTGGGAATGAAGTGTTAATGCGTCACGCACAAAGAATTCAAGTATAAGAAGGAACAAGTTTGAAGTGTAGAATGTTGATAGCCTATACTTAACTTCTACGTATTTGATTCTTCCGTAGTTCCGTTAGACAATTTCTTAATTTAATTTTTCTTTTCTGATTGGTGAATTCTTAATTTATTTTTGTTTACTAGAACTAGCGTCAGTTAAAAAAAGCAGAAAGGCAAAGTTAGCGTTTACCAAGCCTTGAGCATGGACACGTCTCACACAATTTTTTTTTTTTCTTCATATAAAACCAGCACAAAGAATAATTGATACATACACACCATTATTATCTCTTTCTTTCGATTTCTCGTAACAGCAAACACGATATGCATACACATACACATAATTGTAGTAACATTAAAGCATGTGCTTTAAGCTAATTCTAAACCATGATTATCCCAAATAGATTTTAATTAATTCAAATTGAGGGATCAATGAAATAGGATATAATAACGAGGGATCAATCAATGAAACACAAGCATAGATTTTAATTTTAAATCAAATTGATAAGAACGGAAGAGCATATACCTCTTGGCCTTAGCAAATTGGAAGAATGTCCCCTTGAATCTCTTTTTTTATATCAGTTATTCTTATGAGATCCCTTGTGCTCTCACCTCACATTCTGACCTCTGTTTCTGGAATTCTGTTTTTAAAATATCATTTAATTTAATGTCATGTCTACTACAACTGATTGATCTCTCTCCCCCACTATCTCCTAATTCTTAGGCATTTTTCTGATGTGGGCAGCAACTACTCTAACACCGGAAAATAACCTCCTCTGACTCATTTGACTTGCTAGTCATCTATATACATGCAGTTAATTATAATGTTATACTACTGAAATATAATCTGCTGTCAAGTTATTTTGATGTTCCTGTTCAGTTTCTAACATAAACCTGTGATAATAATAGGAATGGATTCACTCGTATTTAAAATTAATATGATGTATCATATTAATATTTATGTGTCTATTTTTCTCCTTATAAGTATTAAATGTGTAAATTCATATAAATATTAATGAAAAAAAATAAATACAAAAATATTAATATAATACATTATAGTATTAATTTTGAACACGAGGAAATTTATTCCTGAAAATAATTAATAAAGAGAAAAGAATCAGATCACAACCCTGCTTTAATTTGTTTTATATTATTGACTCCATCAGCGAAAATAAATAAATAAATAACACGTCTCGAGTATTTTTTTTTTTTGATTAAATGTCCCGAGTCACTTTTATTAAAAGGTTAGTTTTTCTTCCCTTCATGAAACGTGGTTTGACAAGCAATACAAATAATGCATGTTTGATGCAGTGACTGTAAGTGCTTTCAGAAAGACCAACGTTAATTGCACAATTTTTTTTTTTAATATATAAGTAAATACTTACGGAATAATTATTATTTCAGTCATTGAGTCTTTCAAAAAAAATTCACATAAATTTTTAAGTTTATAAAAGTAATTCACACGAGGTTTTGAGTTGTACCAAAGTTTATTTAGATCATTTAGATTATCAAATGTTTGTTCACTTACCTAAATGAATTATTCTTACAAATTTAAGGACTTAAGTGAATAACGTTGGATAATCTTAAAGACATAGATAAACTATTCTAATAAACTCAAGGACTTGAGTGAATCTTCTTACAACTTAAAAATCTATATGATTTACTCTTATAAATTCAAAGACTTATGTTATGTGATGCTTCACTTAAATACTCATATATATTCTAAATTAAATCTCTATGTACTTTAAATTTCTCATATCAATATTTGAATCTTAAAATATTTGATATAAATACCTAACATCATGTTAATTGTACAACTATTATTCAGGTTTTACCATTCACAACTAATTGTGCTGAAAATTTAACTTTTTTATACAATTAATTATGAGTTGTAAAACATGATTAATAGTTATCAATTATATTTTTCTTCTCCTTCACAAAATAAAACCATATTCTAATTAATGTCCAAACCTCATACAATGTTAATTTCTATATGCTGACAAAAAAAAATGTTAATTTCTATATTATCAAATATAAGAAGAGCTGAAGATAATGTATGTCAACTGTTTGTAGTTGTTGTAAGTACTGCCCCAGTTCCTACGTTGTCAACAAATATTCTTTCTTTTTCCTTTTGATGTATGATATTATTTTATTTTGGCTTTAAAAAATATATATTATTTGTTTGTTGGAGAAGAAATTAAAGGCAAATTTTAGATGACGATGGAAATGGAGTTCCTGTGAAATAGGTACCCTACATTGATTCCAAAATTAAAACACCGCCAATTAGCATGTAACTAATTATAAATAACACGTCTAATCAAGTGTTAATTAATTGAGAGCTGATTTTTCACACCCAAAAATCATACATCAACTATATATCTACATTATTTTATTATTTTTTGACCTCTTTAATATTTTTTATTTCCTTAATTTTTAATTTATTTAAATCAAATAATAATATTATATTATGAATATAAGAAGAATGTAAGTTTTTTGGATATCAACGAAACATTATTCTAACTAATTAGTGTGATGTTCCATCAGCACTGAGCTTAAAAATATTGAAAGCATGGACCCCAGAGTTCATGACCAGTTGCCAGGTGGCTGAAGGTGTGGACGTGTATATGTGATGGAATGTATGAAATGGTTCAAAGAAGAATCATGTTTCCAACGACAACCTTCTTAATTATTAGTGGCAGCAATCAAGTAATCAGTGCCGTTGGATTAGTCCACAAGATGCATCCACACACACTATGATGTGCCCCTCATCTACTCTATCGTAACGCTGACGAGACTCAAAGCTCATTCGCTTACTTGCACAGCCGCCGCGACCTTCATCACCCATTCAGCCTCTCATAACTAATTTTCTTACTAAGTTGAGAGTTATTTCACTGATTTTTTTATAAATTTAAGAATTATTGTGATTAATTTTACATTAATTTGAATTATATTTTTTTTTTGAGTGTAAACAGGCATAAAAATATAATTAATTTTAAATACTTTTGATGCAATTTATGGATTGATTTGGTCTTTCATTCCCTGAGCCGAGCCGAGCCGTTAATAGAGAACAGGTTAATTAAACCCCGTTTCCACTAGGCACAATTAAACGACGTGGATACTTGGATTCCAAGTCATACATCTCCCAATATTAATCCAACGGCGAAAAGCAAGTACACGAGACAATGAGGTGTCCATAGAGGAACGGCCTCAAATCATCCACGTCTCCAATGCAAAGGCCATGATATATGATATATTATAATGAATAATGAACCCCAAAAAACAAGTTAAATTAGGGTTGTTAATCACCCTTAATTTTCCATTCTCCAAGCACGCCCCACTTTACTTACCCACTTCTCCAACTCTCAACCCGCCATTTTCCAACTTCCCCCCTCTCCCCTCGATCATTATTTCAATTGGAAACCCTAACACCCACCTCGCTCTTTAATTCCCAATTCGATCCTCGCACTAGATGAATCATCCACGTACTATCCACTCCCCAAATAGTTTCAATCATTGCATTTTACACTTTTTGCAAGCCTACTACCATAAATAATAGAGTAGTCCTATAGAGGCATATGGTTAAATTGGATCGGGATGGGTGGAGAGTCAGACAACGAGTCAGGGGGTGGTCAAACAGGGTGCAGAGAGCAAGACAGGTTTCTGCCGATAGCGAACGTGAGTAGGATAATGAAGAAGGCGTTACCGGGGAACGCGAAGATCTCCAAGGAAGCGAAGGAAACGGTGCAGGAGTGCGTATCGGAGTTCATAAGCTTCATAACAGGGGAGGCGTCGGATAAGTGCCAGAAGGAGAAGAGGAAGACCATCAACGGTGATGATCTGCTGTGGGCCATGACCACGCTTGGCTTCGAGGACTACGTCGAACCTCTCAAGATTTACCTACACAAGTATCGAGAGATGGAAGGGGAGAAGACCGCCATCATAGGAACCAGGCCTCATCCCACGGATGGGAATACTATTAATGCTTCTGTTGATGCCAGTTATGCTCATGCTCGTGGTGTCTCATCATCCTCTATGATCATGATGATGGGACATCAACATCAAGGACACGTGTATGGATCTGGGAGTGGATCATCACCATCTTCAGCTACAAATAATAGATAACTGCAGGTCTACACCATGCATGCTGCTTGTTTGCAATTCCTTAGTTTGTTGAGATCAATATACATACTAGATATATATGGCGGTATCTTATTCCTATTTTTTAATTATTGACACGATATAATAATTAAGGGGAAAAAACAACACTAGAAAATTTGCGCCTTGCATTTCCTGGCTTGCTGCTGCTTTTGTTTTTCTTCAATCTTTTCCTTTTTTTTTGGTACTGCTGGTGAATGTTTGTATTGATTAATGTATATATTACACTTGTATTTTATTTTTGTTATTTTTTTCTTTTTAGTATTTGTGATGCATTTTTTGCTGCCGCCGCTTTTCGTTACACACTTACAATTGATCTCAATTGGACCAATGATAGATACTGTATTTTTTGTGTCCTTAGAAAGGCAACCATTTTTTTATGCCTACTTAAGTTCTAGTATATATAAAGAAAAATGTCAAACTTTTTCTTATTAAATCCTCCGATAAATATTTTTATTTGTTTAATTTTAAAAATAATAAATAATAATTATCAAAATTAAATGGGTTAAAAAGTTCGTAAAAAATTAATAAAAAGATATAATATTTCTACGATATAAATAGTAGTTGTACCTTATAATTTTCGGAGAGTAAAATCTAATAACTTGAGTTTATACAGCCAATGTCCCCCTTCCCCGGCCCCAATGCAAAGGAGTAAATAAACAAGGAGTTCACTTTTGATGACGAAAATTGAGTTATTAATTTACTGAATTAAATAACTGAATTACGTTCGCATCGCATTCGCATTTACCATTAGGCAATTTACTGAATTAATTCATCGTCTCTTTTATTATTGTAAGACACTAGTTGATTATTTTTAAAAGCAATTCAAAAAATTATTTATCTAATAAATAAATAGAAATTTAATTATTTTTAACTTGTAATTATTTTGAAAAACATAAACAAAACTTAAAAATTTTTAAAAGTGTTTCATTTTTTTAAAAAAAAAATAAAAACAATTAAAGAAATTGTAAATCGCGTAAGTATAAACAAGAGACATACATTACTTTGGTGTAACTAGGACATTGGTGTTTGCTTCCGACAGTTGTGTTAGTAACTATACTTATTGTATATGCTTTTGTTGCCTCTACGATGATGTGCATGTTCCATCTTGAAGCTATGTGTACATACAGATGTAAAGATACCGAGAGGAGAGAGAGAAAGAGACAACGAGGTTGTGACCACATTAATCCAATATCCAATATAATTGTTCAAACACGATACCAATTCATTTTCATATTAGTGATGACTTGTCTTTGGTCAAGGTATGGTCCCAAAAGGGTTTAATTTGCTTTGCCCATTGGACATTCTCTCAGGCTAGATTCATGTGTATATACTAGGAAGGTGAAAAATTGAAGCAAAAACGCTAGAAGCCTCCCAGGGGTTGTGAATAATAATTTTTAGTTTATTTTTCTTCTTTGGGAAGAATATAATATAATATTATATATAGAAGGCTAATAATAATATATAATAAGACTTTGTTGTCAATAATCTAATCTATATTGACGCTTCAACGTAACTAAGCGTGAAGCTAGGCACGGAGCTAGCTACTTAGCCTCATCTCAAGTAGATATGGTTGATTTTGATTTTTCACCCAAAACAAAAATGGTTTAGTACACATATCGTTGTGATCAAACCTCACACGAATGTACCACGAACATAATAGATGTGTTTGTTTGGGCATTTTTAACGGGATCGGTCCGAAAATCACGTTTAAACGGAAAAATTACGTTAAAACATGTTTGGTTAAAAAAAAATAACATTTGTAGCTAATTTTTCACGTTTAAACAGGGTTAAGCATGAAAGCAACTTTTGTTAGCTTATGGATTCACGTTCACTCATCGTCAATCCAAACACACACAATGTGATTGGCTGATTGCACCAACGAAGAAGAAGGTTTCCTATATTGTCGACTAAGTTCCTGAGCAGTGGGATGTGGGATGACGATACCAGTAAAGACTCTGATGTCAAATCAATTTATGATTAGGGTTTTATATGTCAATTATGAAAGTTATGTACCGTGCATGTTGCTCATATATATGTATATATATAGTATAGTGGAATCATTATGGTTTAATTTGTAAATTGTATTTTGAATCTCGTGAGTCTCGTCTTTGTGTTTAACCCAATTATAATAAAAGTTGTGATGTTGTTTTCATTCCAGTAATCCACCAAGATGGTTTCGGAATAAATCACTCATATCGTGTCAGACATAGTCTTTATGACCATCATATCGGTCCACAACATATATATTAAAAAAAAAAGGATATGGTTGATTGTTGTTAATCAAAGTAGTGGTGGATGCCTGGTCTTGAAAATGAGAGAATATTGTAGGGTGAGAAGGATTGAGACCATTCAATTTTAGAAATCTCATCATCTCTTTATATATAAGAATTATAAATTTATATATTAAAAAAGATGATGTTACTCCCAATAAGATGGTGCTAATCTCATCCATCGTATCATATTGTAGGTGCCAATGTGCCATGGCCTTATGAGGTTGAAAAAGTATGCTTCTTTGACTTTGAAAAATAAAAAAGAACAATTTAGTAGGAGAGTCGCAAAAATATAAAACCGCTAACATTAATTAGTATCATGTCTAAAACTTATTGGAAATAAGATACTACTAGTTTCATGCTTTTCACATACATACGAAATTTGATAACAGGTTCCTGACAATGTACATTCTTTCGTGTAATAAGTGCTTAAATTATCTATCCAAATCCACTCAAAATTAAAAAAAAATAAAAAATTTATGGAATATACTTAATACAAATTCACGAAGGGGTAAATTGCACAAATGTTTAATTTGAAGGGAGTTTTTCCCCTAAAAATTACCCAAAAACTATATACATCAAGCTAAGTAATTATCACTATTCTATATAAATAATAATGTGAAATTTTGAATACATTTATACTTCTCCAAATTTATCACATGGCATATATCCATCTTGCATCATGTTATCTTGAACAAGTACTGCTGTATGAACGAATACTCTTTTTTGGGTAAAAAAAATTGTAAACATAATAGTTTATTATGTAAAACTCTTGGCACTCAACAATGACAAAAATTACTTTCTTGTGAGGTTTTTTATTTTATTTTTTGTTGAAGTTGATTGGTCTACACGGTTGCTTTTAGCATTGTGAATGAATGTAATCAAATAATGTTATGGACTACACACCAATGTCAATATGCGCGCATGACAATCAGCACTATCAACCTACTGGTCACACTTGCTTTTATCCTTGATTTTGAAGGCCCCAGAATTCAAGTACAAATAACTTTGCTGCTGAGAGAAGTTTGATGACGTGGACAAGGGAGAAAATCCAGAATATCTTCCATCAATCTTTGCCAAACACATATCATTTATGCACTTCAAAAGCTCACTCTTTTGAATGAAGGGCTGAGCTGCATATTCCTCAAATGCCATCCACTGCAACAAAAGAATAATATCAACTATGAAGAATTGATATCCACCTTTGGATAATGGTTTTAAATTTCCTCAACATCTTTTTCAATAAACATGCACCACATTTGAAGCAAATCAATTGCTTTTTACTTTTTTTATAAAAAGGCTCTAATGTATAGATGCTAATGATAGCTTGAAAGTAGGTGTAAGAGAAATTATGATAGTTTTATGATTCATAAGCATAGAACATTTCGAAAGACACATGGACAAACAAACCATAATTAGCTTCAACTGAAATTAACGTACCTGTGCACCCAATATCTCTAATCTCTGCACTTGGATGTCATAAGAGAGGGGTCGCAATACGCACACGAAGAATAAATCTGACTTCTCAAAGAATGAACTGTGACTTTGTCTGTTGATCAGATATTCAGATGAAAGAAAAACAGAATGCTCAATATCTAAGTTGTTAACTCACAACAATCCATGAAATATCAAAAGGAAGAAAAAAATTCCTAATTTGTCAACAAGCAACATTAAATTTGCAATATATGAATGTCTCAGTACATTTTCTCCCATAGACTATGATATTTCTAAAAATGAATATGTCAACATAGACAAGCTTTAATATTTTTTAAGTCTCCATATTCAAGCATCGGAATTTCCTTCAAGCATATGAATTCACATAAACATGCTACCTGAATGCTAATATTTCCACAAATTCTGAGTCAACCTGAAAATTGAGAGAAACCAAATCTATTAGGCCTAGAGAAAGGGAAAACTTTATCGAAACTGGGCAAAATAACTGATTTCAGGACTAGCCCACATTTGATTGATGCTGTAACGAGATTACTTACTCCGGTTTCTTCTTTTACCTCTCTTACTGCAGCTGCACAAATATCTTCTCCCTGTAGAGGTTGAATTGACTAGATTATATATGCACAACAATAATACTTTTTAAACTATAATGAGAAACATATTCAACACATTTACCTGATCAACAACTCCAGTAGGGAATTTCCAGACTCCAGTTCCCTGGAATAGTCCACTATTTTCTTGAACAACCAGGACCTGAGATCATTGTAAAACTAAAAACTGAGATGTTGACTGCTAATAGAACTTTGTTTCTAATGAAAATTCTGATAAGGAACAAGACAGAAACAGATATGAATTAAAATAAGTGAAAGCAACGGGTGAGAGAAAGAAGAAAGGAATCAACATAAAAAACAAAGAGAAAGTCCATTCATCACTTCTTTAAGGTGTTTTATCCCTTTTGCTTTACTTTCATAAATAATCCAGACATACTAGTTACTCCCTGAATTCTGAAATGAAATGCAACGCATGTGAGTTCTACTTCTACCAATTAAGCATAAGCCTAATTGTGAAGTATCACCACTACATTGAGATTAATAGTGGAGAAAAACCTCTTGTTTTTCATTCATGACAAATGAACCAACGCCCACCCTGTGTGTGGCATTTGCAGGAATAGTACTTGGGCTATCAGGAATCCAATACACAAGCATTAAATATTTTGGTTCTGCATGGTGATACCAAAAACCTTCCTACATAAAAATGTCACAAATAATGGTTAATACCTAAAATTGATACATGACGATGGTAACTGATCTTCAACTTTCACTAACCAACTTATTAAGCATAACAATTATCAATAAGGTAACCAATAATTTTACCTTAACTAAAGCTTCAACAAGATTGGCTAAATGAATAGGTAATTTGATCCAAACGCCCTTCTTGCCCTACAAAACAAGGTATATTAACTCAATTAAAGAAATATAGTGAGTGATTGTAGATTCACAGGACATGTAGTAAGGATAAAAACACCCTAGTTTTGTTGTAAATAAATGACAACCTTATCTTGTTTTAAACATTTTATTATTAATTACACATGATCCAGATTCAGCTCAAACACAATAACATTTTTTTTAAAAAAAAAAAGATGCAAAGCTGAACATACAAGTATATAACAATCATTAAATCGGAAAGCTTTATGTATATTGAATATAAATATTGTTCTTATTGATCATATATAAATAATTGCCAAACTAGGATTGAGGGTTAGCTGACAGCCAAATATATTGACATTTTTCATAGTGTGAAATGTCCAAATGACCAAAACAGAATGAGAATGTAAAACAATATTCTATATATACTGAATGACAGATCAATGATAAAAGAAGAAACCAAAGTCACTTAAAAATAAAAACACATGTAAAGAGTTAAATGCATTGATGGAGAATAAATGTTAAACCACACTACACAAATAAACAGGAAAAAAAGGCAGAAGATATAAATGGAAAATCAACCATGCCCTCTGACACCTGTACTTGAAGCACAGAAAATACCAAGCTAAATTCATAAACTTCGCATGGGAAAGCCTTTTGTCTGATCTAAATATAAAACATTATATATCCATCAAAATGATTGATAAACTTAAGATGACAAATTAACTAGAATCCAATAAAAGTAAAGAAAAGGGGATTATGCCTGTATATATATATCTGCTATAATTATCCAGAATCCAATTTCTGCTAGTTTTATTGCTGTCTGATTGCCATTGCAAGAAGCATACATAATGTCTATCTAATCATGCTAAAATGGATCTTCTCATATTAAATTTTCACAAGACTTTGTCATGTGAAAGATTTGTGTCTATCTTTCTCTTTGTAGACATTAAATAGGAAGGGTCTCATCAAAATTTGTGACTATCCATGAAGAGATAAAAAATTTCACAGGACAAGGTCATATGAAATTTAACATGAGAAAATCCATTCCCCTTATCATGCATAGTTGTAAACGGAAAAAGCCTTTTGTTTTTTTTTTTTTTTTGGCATTCCACTAGTATTTTCCATCAATGAATGAAATCAAATAGGATGATACTAATTACAACAAGCAACAAATATGAAAGACTACCAAAGACTACCAGTTGCTTCCAATGTGAAATTGAAGCTCTAAGGATTGAGACAAAAGTGGAAGAATCCATAGGCTGATCCAGTTCCACAATGACACCACCATAATTATCATCAGTTGATGTTAATAGTTTAACTTGTTGAACTTGATCTTCTGCAGCCATTTCTGCTGCAGTTGGTGGAGAAATTGTCGAGGTTGACATGGATCGAAAAGGATCATGGTTTGTCGCACCAATCTTAACTATTAAGGAAAAGTGAGAAAAAGCAACATCAAACTCTATCCAAAAGACTAATTTATTTACTATATCATACAAACCTGAATAGAATTATTAAGAATTCCCTATAAAAGGAGAAATGTATTAGTGTAAACAAAGACTAACACTCCTTATAGCCAACTTTTCCTTACTGATAAGAGAAAAGGTAGAAAGAAACTTTATGGTAAGCATCAATTACTCACTTCAGAGTTCAAACTATATGCAAAGACATCAGAACCATTGTGAAGCAATTTTTTTATTGAGTGGATTAGTCCAATCTCCCTTTTATTTTCTTGAGTTTCTAAAACCTCCTCAACAATGGTCTTTGGACAGGAGACTTCAATGAAAATTAGGAAAATGGAGGTTAAAGTAATCCTCTTTCCAAGTGGAAGTTTAAACATACTTGTAGAAAAACTCATTAACAGAGAACAATATCAGAAGCACAGACAGGTAGTTGTGAGTTACATATGCTACTACGAAGCAAGCGATTCTGTAAGCTCAAATCAGAACCATCCAAGTTGATGCGTGTGTTTAGATACTTATTCTATATTTATATTAATATTAATTCAAATTCTGGTATTAAATTCACAAATAAAAATAATCAAAACCAGACTTGCACGTTGGAACCAATCAAAAAGGGTAACTTTTGTTAATCATAAACATTTCCAAATACAAAAAGACACAGAATTTGAAAACAGGTCACTATCAAATCAGCAGGAAATCAAGGTTGAGTAATTTTTTCAGCACATACCTCTTGAAGCTGGTCTTGTAATTGTTCTCCTGGAAGATATGAAACGTTGGGCATACGCAACATAACGATGATTCCTGGATGAGGAAAAGAGGGGCGAAAGCTTTGGCAGCGATCTGAGCATCGTGTTACTATGAATCCAAACCACACAACCACAGTACATCATCGTTGCATTTGTCTTCCCTTTGTTTTCTTAAAAAAGGGAAAAGGAATCTGTTAATTGGCCAAGTAATCAACCGGCGAGTACGTTAGGATTAGGAAGTAATCAGAATTTGACGTTGAAAATTGGAAATTGAATGGTGAAAACTGAAATTGAAACCAAAATGCACTCCATTTCCAATTTCCAAACAGAAACATGAAGAAAATTGGACACGGCAGCGTTGGGATACAGTCGTCATTATGGGCCAACAAATGGCAACGCCGGTAATTTAGTTCTTGAGGTCGCTTTATTTACTCTGTGAATACTAATGAAATTCAAGTTGAAATAATGGTTAGGTAAACTTGATAATAATCAGCAAACACCCATCTTTTTCACGGGTGTACTATATGAAAAATAAAGTGAAATTACTTCTTTTTTTTTTACAAAAATTACTTTTAACAAAAATTATTGTTTTAGTTGTAATTTTTCTTAAAGAATATTATGCTTTGTATAAAATAATTGTAGTTTAAACTTTGAAGATTATATTAATTTAAAATAGAATTAAACCCTTGTGAATATAGTTAAGGGATAACATAAACTAACAATATGCCACACCTTGTGTTTTAAAATATTTTATACAATTTAAGTGCAACTGATCAACGTGGTTATACCAAAAAAGGATTGCTACTATCAAAATTAGAAAGTCTTATGGATTGTAATCTATATTTTATTCAGGTGTGACAACAAAAATAAAACTTCCCTTGTATTAATGTCCAAGTGAAAAAATTGTGTGGTGAGTGAAAAGAGGATGTGGCGTGCAAAATTTTCCAGTAAATTTTATATGCTAATTAATTATATTTTTAGTCTTTATAATTTGTTAATTATATAATTTTGATTCTAGTAGTTTTAGTAAGGTCATTTTCATGTTTATAGAATTTAAAATGTGAAATTAGATCCTTAATTAAGTACAATTTTTGTCAAATTTAAACAATTGGTTATTGATGTTACTAAATACCCTCTTCGTTCACTTGAGATTAAAACACATTTATTAAGAAATGCAATAATTACTATTATTTTTATTAAAATAATTTTTAAAGTATTTATATTACCATTTATATCTCTCATTGTTTCATTGGTTCAATAGTTAAGTACTCCCTCTTATTTCAAATATAAACAACTTTAACCAAACTAACTTGCCTCAAATATAAGTTAAAAAACAAGTAATTCTACTTTGATTAATAATAAAATTCTTAAATTACCCTTAACTTGACTCAGTTGTTATTTTTAATGTCTCAATTAATTTTTTGTGTTTTTCAAGAATAGAGAGAAACTATTCTTCTTGCAAATAGTACTAAGCTTTTTAATCACTAGATTTTTTCTCTCAGTTGGTTTAATTTAGAGTAATGTTATATCCTCCTAAAGATTCTCTTACTTATCCTCCTATTACCATATAAAGTATAAAATTAAGTGGACTTTCAATCTTGAAACCATAAAAAGCATTGGAAATATTTTTAATGAGTAAGTAGGAGGATTAAAAATTACTCTTAAATTTAACCAATCAAATACTATTTTAGAAATGAACATTTATGGTACTTGCCTCTACTACCTTTGGAGACTTAAGGGTAATTCAGGAAATGTAGTAGTATTTTTTTTATAAAATTTAGAGTATTAATTTAAGAAGATAAATTTTTTTAATATGTGTAAACTTGGTCAAAGTTGTTTATATTTGAAATCAGAGGGAGTACTAATTAGTGTCCAATTAAACATAAAGATAAAATAGATAAAAGTACAATTAATATTATCTTAAAAACATAAATTGACATATAAACAGAGACAAAAAAAATTTTGATATCCTTCCAAAAGAGTATAAGTTAAGAGATGACCATAATCCTCAGGTAGTAGTGTTTGATATACATAGCAAAATAGAACGGAACATAACTTCTATGTATGATACATAAGTAAAGGGTAACGTAACATGACACTAAGGTATCGTTTGATTCAACTTATTTATCTTTGAAAGTCAGTTTTGAGTTAAAATTATAAATAAGAAGTTAAAAAAAAACCAAGCTATTTGACAATTTCATTTTCTTAATTTTTTTTGGTAACATTCATTTTCTTAATTTAATATAAGCTACTCATTTTGAAGTTTTTTTATTTATAATAATAAAAAGTAGTGTATATATATATATTATAATATTTTTTTAAAAAAATGTTGATCGACGATGGTCTGACTGCGGCTATGGTAGTTGGTAGATGTTCAATAAAAATAAGAGGTTGGAAAAATAAGTAAAAGTTCCTATTTGTGGCTTATTTTAAAGTTCTTTTTTCTCTCTTTCATTCACTAAAAAAATCACTTAAAATTTTAAGAACTTATTAGTGTCTCTGTTTGTCCCGAATTTTACTTATGAGTAGAAGAAAAGCCCAAAATAAATTGGGTCAAAGGATACCTAAATTAAATAAACAGACACAATTTAATTCCATAATAAAAAGGGGGAAATTAAAGATAATAGAACAGGTCACAACACAATTATTATTATTCTCAATGTATAATTTTTTATTAATAAATAATAGTATATGTATAAATTTGTTAAGCATTATATTATTTTTTATTTGTTAAAAAGTATATAAAAACACTTTTTAAAAAAGTTATATAATAAAAATATATCAATCATAAATTTTATTGAACAATTATTTTTAAAAGTATATTTTATAATTATATTTTTATAATAAATTTATATTTAATATTTAAAATTATTTTCATGAAATATAAAAAAATAATGTAATTGTGTTTGGTATATAATTAAGGCAAATGATATTTAGTGCCATAAGGGCACTATTTAAGAGTCAGGTATTGGAATGTGTAGTTTTTTATATTTCCAGAAACGGATAATGTGCTCTTATGATTGTTTTTCCTACTTCTAGTAACTTTATCTAGTGCCCTTTGGGCACTAGATATCAGGACCCAATAATTAATGTTATGTTTTATTTCTACTTTTAACATGTACAATATTGTATAAATTAAAAAAATTCATATTAAAAAACCATAATATTATCTTCGATTCCAAATATAAGACTTTTTAGAAAAAATTTATTAGTCCTATATATAAGACCCTTTACAAAGTTTAAGAAACAATTATTAATTTTTTCCTTGTCTATCCTTGTAATAAATGAAGAGATAGTGATATAACTAATGCATTTAATAAAAAAATTTAAATAAAAGTAAATTTGTAGATTATACTATTTTTGAAAAAACAAGACATTAAATAAAATTATTAATAATTTTTTAATCCATATAAATTGGTTAAAAAGTCCTAAAAAATGAGCGAAGGTAGTAAAAAAAGTCTTACTTTTTAAACCAATTTAATGAGTTTGACCCTAGTAAATGTAAGTCATAAATGTTACTTATTACCAAAAAGAAAGTCATAAATGTTATAAGTCTATATATATTACTACTAATGAGTTGCCAATTTACTGAGCGTAGGCATTTTATTTTTCTTACCAGCCATTAACCATCACTACCCAGTAAACACACACAGCTGCAGTCCTTTTTCACCTCTCCACAAAACCCTTGCGCCTCTATTTTTTTTTACCATAAATATGGACCTCTACGCCGCCGAGCTTGTTGCCCCATTTCCCGATTCCGGCGACCTCCTTTACGCCACCGATATCCACTCCCATCGCCAGAAGCTCCGTCCCATCAGGTCCAACGCCTCCGGTGACCTCCCCTGCGTCCTTAATACCGATTTCTCTGACCCTTTGCTATCACCATCCTTTCAGCCGCCGGATCCAATAGCTTTTGGGTCGGGTCACGTAGCGCTCCCATCCGCTCAGGATTCTGGGTTAGTCCATTTATCCAATCCCTCTGGTTTTTCTGTAGCCCAGTTGCAAAAGTTATTAACTTTTTATTATTCAAAAATTAATTATTATAAAATTGGGTTTCCCCCCTTCAACTCTCTCTCTTATTAGTACTTTAATTCAATTTAAATTTTTGTTTATCTTTTGTGTATATCTTTATTCGTAACTTTGCGGATGAGGGCAGAGCAACCATGATATCCTTTTTCTATTGTTCAATAGGAAAAGATTGTGGTTTTGATTTTGTGGTGAGGACAGTGTGTGGTTTTGTTGGGTTCAAGCAATTAGGCACTTAAGCACCCTGCTTGACACAGGGTAACATAAAACTTGTGAGTAGCAGATGTTGCAGGAATATTTTGTTCATTTGATGTTCATTATGATAGGCTTTGTTTTATGTCTTGATGAGAAAGAGAAATAGATCCCACAAATAGGGTAGTGATTGCTCACTGCTTTGTATCATCCTTTTCTGATTGTGAATGTTTTATTCTCTTGGTTTAAAAATAAAAGCACACACACACATCAATGTATGATAGATGGGTCAGCACTCAGCAGCTGTGTTAATTTTATTTTCAAGATACAAGTTTTTTGTAGCATATGGAATGTTCTATATAAAAACACGTCCTACAGATTAAGGCATCCTTGCTAGTGTCAGTATTGTTGTCTTTAACTGAAGTCCATACAATTTTAAATAAGTTTGAGCTGGTTTTTTTATTTGTTCTTCCTTGTTTCAGCTTTTCTTTGGATGATGAGGATGATGATAATTCGTGTGCCAATACTAAACAGCTTGGGTCTAGAAAGAGAAGGAAAAAGACGGAGAAAAATCTTGAAGATTTTGTGCGGAATATGGTAACCAAAGTGATGGAAAAGCAAGAGCAGATGCATCAACAATTGGTGGACATGATAGAGAGCAGGGAAAGAGAAAGAATAAAGAGAGAAGAAGCTTGGAAGCAAGAGGAGATGGAAAGAATTAGAAAGGACGAAGAGGCGAGAGCCCGAGATATGTCCCGTAATTTAGCACTCATATCTTTGATTCAGAATCTATTAGGCCAGGAAGATCAACTCCCAAAACCAGCAGAAACAAGCAGCCGAAAAGATGATGCTGAAGTTGAGGTGAACCTTGATCAGGAAAACGAGGTAGATTTGATCGATGGAAAAGATTTCGACAATGATTCAAGTATTAGTGACAACAGGTGGCCTAGCAATGAAGAACAAACACTCATAAATTTGAGGGCTACAATGGATCACAAGTTTCGCATGACGGGATACAACGGGTCAGTATGGGAAGAGATATCTGAAGCAATGCATGGAATGGGCTACAGCCGTTCTTCAATGCAGTGTAAGCAGAAATGGGAATACATGAACAGGCACTACAATTGGGTTAAAATGATGAAGAAAGGGCAACAAATTCGAAAAAATGAAAATTGTGCATATGTTGATGATTTGGATGTTGTGTATAGAAATGGGTCTATCAGTCTTGGGAAGGCCTTGAGCAATGCCAACAATACTCCCAACAATGATGAAAAGAAGCAGAGTGAAACTTGATAGTCACACAAGTATGGCTTGTGTAAAATTTCCAGAACTTGATAGTCATTTTTCTTTGTTATCACCTCCCTTATGATTAATGAACTTTGTTAGACAATATAGCATCCTTAAACAATTCAGTTAAATATTCATTTCATTCAGTAGTTTTCTGAAGTTTTTTTTCTACTTTTTCTACTCCCTGATTGCCATCTTGTTGTGCGTGCAGGATCATGTGAAGTTGATTGATTTCAGCTTATCCGACCTGCTAAGAGTCTTCAGTATCTCAAGGAACAAAGCATACAAGAATCAAATGCAGAATTGGTTAAATGCATGCAGAACATAAGTGTTCGACCATCCCCTGTTGTAACATAAATGACCATTCATGCCAGATAGTGTATTTTTACATTCATACAACAAGGTTAAGCTTAAATGGGTCAAGTTGTCAAGTTCTCTTTAAACCCATTTCATTAAATAAGTCAGATATACAAGCGATTTGTTTAATGTAAAATTGGATTCGAATCTTCTTAAAATCTCATTTAATTTAATAGTCACAAGTCAGATTACATGTTTTTTTATTTAAAACTTATGTAATGTTTATAATAGTTTATATGCAGTTTTCGAAAATAACTTTTATATTCTTATAAATTATTTTTAGTTTATTTTCATATAAAAAAATCAGGTTTATTCTTAACTTTTTAAAGAGGTTTTGTGATTTGACATAGTTTAGTCTTTTAGATAGGTGAAAAGGAGTTCGAATCCTAACCGTGCACATAGCAACACTTTGTTGTGAGTAGCTATATCTACTTGCCACTTTGGTGATATCGAAAGGATTAATTATTTACCGTTAACTAGAAGATATTTTTAGTTCACGAAAAAAAGACTAGTACAACTTTTATTTTTTCTCTCATCTATTTTATCATATAACTCATTTCACGTTCTTGTATTCTAATTTTTTTCTTTATCACGAATGATTATTTTATTATATATAACAAAATTGTGCGCAAATATCGTGTGAAGCTTTCTATGTTGCCCAGCGAGGGTGCCAGCTTGGTTAGGCATACTCAATTAATTATAACCATGTCTTCATCACTTTCCCTTAATAATACTAATAATTTAATTAAAACAAAATTAAATAAAGTCACCAAATGAAAACCCTCACAAATGCTAGTTGCCTATAAAACCCCCCTGTTACATCTCTCCAGTAGTCAAACAAATTAAGCATCCCAGCTAGCACTAACTATAATAGTTAATATTGTTTGTAAATAACATAATGGTTATAATTTCCAACAAGGGTAGTACTACTGTTACTATTGCCCTATTCCTATGTCTGAATCTACTTTTGTTCCCTATGGTGCTCTCACAAAGCGGTACCTGTCCTATAGATGCACTTCAATTTCGTGTCTGTGCCAGTGTTTTGAACTTAGTGAAATTGGGGGAACCTTGTTGCACACTTATTAATGGTCTGGCTGATTTTGAAGCCTCTGCTTGCCTTTGCACTGCCCTTAAAGCTATCGTTCTCGGCGTCAACCTTAACGTTCCGGTCGACTTGAGCGTTATTATCAACCGCTGTGGAGGAAGCAGCAGCAGTTTCCAGTGCCCTTGAATTCAATGTCTTCAATTAATATACACAGTGCTTCCTATACACATGTTGTGGTTCTCATCTGTTACGTATCTCTTTCTATGTTCATCCGTGGTTATTTTTTTCATCCTTGATTTCATTTTCAGTGATCATTCGTGGTATAAATTTTTTGTATTCGCACTATTTCGCATCTTAATTTGTTATTTCCTTCCCTAATTTTCTACTATTGGATATGAAAGCTAAGATTGCTGGCTAATGATGAGCTGCTTTGATTGTGTGAAAAATGTATATACAGTGCAAATAAAATTATTGGATTCTCAATTAATTGTTCATTCTCTGTAGAGATTTATGATGATTTCCTTTTCTCAAACTAAATTTTAGTAACAACAAACCAAACAAACATTAATATGTATGTTCAGAAAACAGAAATGATATAATATAATAGGTATACCATGATCTAAATTTATTTATCATTTTGGATAATTGAGAAGCCAATCGAAAGAATGTAGCATATCAAAAAATTTGTTTACTTCTTGATACACATGAACAATTCTAGCTTATGTTGTTAGAGTTTCTAATCCGATATTAATTTCCTTATAATCTACGTTTTGGGCTTTAGCCCCTTTCATTACCAAAAAAAGATAAAATAAAATTATTTATCAGCGATGGAGCTCCCATCCATGTGGGAAGGTCATAACAAGGTTAAGCATAAACGGGTCAAATTTTCTAATTCTTTTAAAATCTATTTAATTAAATAAGTCAGATTACATATTTACATTCTTGTAAAACCTAGTGCAATTTGTTTAACATAAAAAAAAGTTGGATTATCTTCTTAAAAACCTATTTTTTTTATAAGAAAGTAGTACAATCGGAGATTAAATTCGTACTCACACATGCATGTCCTCATGTACTCACCAACTTAGCTACATGACTGAGACTCTTAAAAACCTATTTAATTAAATATAAGTCATAAGTCATATTACAAATATTTAAAGGTTGCTTCTATCATACACCACGTCTCAAGTGATATATGGTACACCACGTAAAAAATTGTATACAAAATTCAATTGAAAATATTTAATATAATAATAAATTATGTATTTTGTGTGTATGCATATCTCTTTGATTTTATTTCTTTTAAACGGGCTATAATTAATTAAATATAATTTCATAACTTGTGTATGATATACCATTTTAAAATTGGTGAATGTTAAAATCCACCAATAAAAGGTTAAAAAAACTTAACAAATAACAAATATGAATAAATAAAAGATATACTAAAGATACATTTAATTGAAAATCACGTATAATTCATATTTTTTTTATTGGTGTATGGTACACCACTTTAAAAGTGATGTATCCTAAAATCCACCATATTTAAAATGCTAATACAACTTTTAAAATATATAAATTGGAAAATAAGAAATTAACTTTCTTTATGCTATATTCATTAATAACGTAGTCCATAATTCATGCATGTATTAATTTATATATAAGAATGTAGTTGCTTTAAAATTTTGTAAGAAATTTTTTACCTTCATGATAGTTCTACCTTATTTGTAAATGATTTTATTTGACGATGTTCAATGTTCAATATATTGTGTTAAAATAAAGTACGAACAGCTATATATTATCACTAACTTAAATTATAACAAAGCTTCATTATCGAAATATCAATTAAGGTTCACGAGTTATGATATGACAAATCTACTTGACGTAATATTCTAATTCTTAATTTGTAGTGCCATCTGCTCGAATCTTTTGATTAAAAAGTAGTTAATATACTTTTACAATATTATTATTACTTCTACGTTACAATAAATATAATGGATATTATTTTAATTAAAATTTATCTTTTACATAAAATTAAGAAAATTAAATACAACTAATTAATTTTCTTAATATGCATAAATTAATTAATTTTTTCTTATATATCAGTCCGAAAGTAGTATGTTCTATAATAATATCTAGTTGTGAATGAGAGTTATATATTCAGTTACATGTCACAATATAAAAAAAAAAAAAACCTATTAAAAAATTATAAGCATATATGCATGATTTTTTTACACATTATTAATGTACATGTGTTAATCTGTTTAAGTTTTGTCGTATATATATACATAAAAGATTTTATTGGAAGAGATTATATTTATTTTAATGATTTTTTTCGTTTTAAAAGATTAATGTTTGACTGTCTACACTAGATATAATTGACCTGAGAAAAAAAGTATGCATGCGTGTAATGATATATACAAGTAAATATGATGTGTCATTATCAACCTTAATTTTTGTTAATGAGACTCACAGTAATGAATAATCAATTCATTGATCACCCTCAATTTCATTCATGGTTTGCAGTATTGGTGGCAATATATAAAACTCTTTAATATATAACACAAAATTATAATACACATATTTGATATTCCAATCATTTTGTGCATGAAGCAGTAGGAGATGCTGACGGAGGCATGATAATTGCATTTGTTTTGGAGCATTCTAGGATAGTAATTTATTTTCACTGCGTGATTTCATTTTATCATAAGAGTAATCCTCATATATTCAATATTTATGTCAATTTTTTGGTAAAATCATCGTGTCAATTTGATCTTACTATATATTTAATTAAATAATATAAAAAGGAAAACCAACTATACACATATGGTTCTACAGTGATTCTAACCGTGTTGCTCATCCAGGGTGCCAGCTTAGAGCTTTGTTTGGCATCTCAATTATATGTTCACGGGTTTCCCTAATTATTAATTTAAAATTAACAAAATAATAAAAAATCACAAAATTACTTAACTATAAAACCCCGTTACATCTCTCCAATTTAGCACAACATAATGGCTTCTAACAACACCATTATTTATGTTGCCCTACTATTCCTATGCCTTAATCTAATTTCCTTCACTATGGTGAGTTCGTACTATATCCCCGTGGTGCCTGTCCCAAATAATAAGGGTACGTGTCCTATAGATGCAGTTAAGTTGGGTGTATGTGCAGATGTGTTGAAGTTGGTACATGTGAAATTAGGGGTACCACCAACACTCCCTTGTTGCTCACTCATTCAAGGACTAGCTGACCTAGAAGCCGCTGCATGCCTTTGCACTGCCCTTAAAGCTAACGTCCTTGGCATAAACCTTAACGTTCCCGTTTCCTTGAGCGTTATTCTTAACAACTGTGGACGGAACAACGCCGCTTTCCAGTGCCCTTAAATTTAACGGCCCCGTTAATTCACACCATGCTACGCATCTCTTCTCTACCTTTCTCTATGTTCCTTTTTTTAAAAAAAAAAAAAAAAATTCAATTCGTGTGTGAGCATATAATCTTTGGGAGTATTTTTCATCTTGCACTACTGGCATGGAAGATTACTCATCTTCTTCCTAATTACTATATATTGAGCGTTTTCATTGTGTGAAACCTATAGTACTACTAATAAAATTATTATTATGTGATTCTTAATTAATTATTCATTCCCTTAGCATTTACCAATTACATTGTTTCTCATTTCATGCAAGCTAGTTTTAGTTTTTGTTTTTGTCTTTGTGTTTTGAATACAGAGGAAAGAACATGCAAGCTAATTTGGGTAATCGGTTGTATAATTAATTTTATATTAATTAATTTTTAGGAATTTATTTTAATCAAAATTAATTAAGTTTGATGAGTTGTGATTTATGTTTGTAAAACTTTTGTCTTAAAAGAAATTTAAAGTAAAAGTACAATATTAATCATGTAAAATTGTTACTTTATCAAAAAAAAAAACTCATTGAGCCTGTTTGTTTATATTTTTACTATGAAAAAATATTTTTAAAGAAATATATTTTTTTTAAACTTTCATCAAATTTACGTTGAGATCCAAAATCACTACAAATAAAACAAATAATAGCTTTTGCTTTTTCTGTAAATAAAGTTTATTAAATTAGTTGAATCCTTTAAATATGCTGATATTAAATTAGTTGAGTCCTTTAAACATGCTGATAGGATTTAAATTTTGGCCGTGCATATAGAAAAAAGGTTCTGTTAGTAAAGATAAAACCCATTTTGGTGATATCTATACGCTTCGAAGAAGATTAGTCTTTGACTATAGATTGGTGAATTACCTTCGAAAAAAAAAAATCAAGTTTGTGAAATCAAAATTCCCTTTCTAATTCTCTCTTTCAGACATGTAAAACGCAGAGCACCCCTATGCTCTCATTCTTAACACACTCTCTTTTCACCTTTTATTTTTGGTCAAATTTTACTTTTATTTAACAAAAAATAAACCGTGAAAACAAACAACAAAAATATTGCACAATCACGTTTTGAAAAACATCCAAACGTGCGTTTGGAGTTTGGACTCCCACAAAAGCCAAACCACACAAGCTGTATCTGTTAGTTTAAGGGCCTTTTTATTTATTTATCAATTAAACAAAATCCAAAAGTTAAAACATCTTTAGGCTTTAACCGGGTGGATGGGATTAGCACCATCCCTATTGGAAGTGACACCATCTTTTTTAATATATAAATTTATAATTATTACATATAAAAAGGATGGTGTCACTCACAATAGAGATGGTGCTAATCACATCCTTCTTTAACCGGGGAAGATATCAATACGTACATTATATATCATCAAAAAAATTATATATCACTAAAGCCCAAATTAAAGCCCTTTTAGAAATTATCCATATTATAAGTTTATCGGCTATAGAATATAAATGGTGTAACGATTTTTCTAGTAATTATAAGCTAGTTTTTAAAAGTGAGTTAGGTTCCATCTTTCTCACCTAATTAGTTTCTGTTTGGATACTTATATTTTTTTTAAAAAAATAATTTTACTGGTAATAATTTATAACGCAAATCTAATTGATCAAATTTTCTTTCTTCAATTTTTTTTACTTATTGTAAAAATATATATAAAATAAACGAGCTCATAATTAATTATATTCCACTAGAACACTATTATCAAATTAAAAATGGCACCATTTTGTCTCTACACCCCACAAGACCTCAAGCATTACATTTCGCTTTAATATAATTTAGTTCCAATCTAATTTAAGAAATTTTACCTTAACCTTTCACACTTGCAAAATCATATAAAAAAATTTCACGTTAGTCATTTACTTCATACAAAATAAAGGCTAAAGTTAAAATTTGACACTGTAGAGTAGGGAAACAATGCAAAACTCCTTTGAAAAATAAGACTAAAATTATAAATAATAACTTTTCAATCTGATTATTTAATTACCAACCCCACAACGCAATGACAAAAATCATATATATCGCATTCTCACCTCCATTCGACCATTCCCAATTTTGTCTTCATATTTTTTATTTTTTTTTCAAAATAATATGTAAATTAAAGTATACATGAGAGTTTGGGATGATTTTAGTCTAGGCGCTCATCCCCATAAATTTTTGCCAATCTGAACTTGGATTGTGTATATAAACCATCTTCTTTTATTATTAGAAAGCAGGTTCCATTTATGGTAGTCCCATTAAATAAGTCACTACCGGTGCTTCCTGTATTTATAGTCATTAGATTCACAGTTATTTAAATCAATGGAAGGGATGAAAACTGAGTAACTGAATAAGAGGTTTAGAAGTAGAATATATGTAATTGTGGTTTAACCCCTTCCGCGAGTTTGGGTCCCTTGTAGTAGTCGATTACCCCTTCCGCTTACTGTTCGGTGAATCTGGAAATTAATCCTAAACTCGTTATCCCTTTCCCTTACTGTTCGACAAATCTGGAAAAATTGCAGGTTGTTTTTTAATGATTTATTTATTTAAAAGTGTTTACCTTTGTTGTTCTTATTTTCCTATGCAAAACTGAGATTTCTAGATGATTAGTGACTCATTGCCAACTCTCAGATGATGGAGCTCACTGATTCCACCGGCGGCGACCGCAACCACAACTCGCTGCCGTACAAAGATTCTCGCTCTGGCGTCGGAATCGATTTGAACGAGATCCCTTCCCCTTCTTCTTCCTTCGCTGAAACTGTACCTTGCTTTGCCGTCGACATCGTGCCTACCATGAGAACCCCACTCCTCTCCTCCTCCCTTCGACCCCGCCGTCCTCCCCTGTGGCTTTATTTCATGTGCCGCTTGTGCCAGATCTGAGCCTCGCAAGGCCGGTAGAAGCCTAGTCGTTATCTACGATGGCTGTGAGCGCGGCTTCCATCTTGCATTCGCGATGGCCGCCAGGCAGTGAGTCTGGGCTAGTGGGTCTGCGGTGGGTGCTTGTTTGACGGTAAGGAAAAATCGTAGATCTACTAACAACGTCGAAGACGGTAAGAAGACATTCTCACAGAGATGTAAATTATGAGCGTTCTCACTAAGACAATATGGAAGACGATTCAAATGGGAGACATTGACGATGCAAGCACTTTACTGTATTTACACTTGATAGCTGTTCACCTCTGTCAATCACCAAGTAATCAATGCCTAAAGGGGCACTCAGCAATACTAAAACTTTATTTCCCCTAAAATATAAGGGTGTCAATTAGAAATTTTTAAAACTAAATATTACCTATAAACTTACTAGCACAGGTCATTTTTAAGTCACTACCAATACTGTAAAACTTATTGTCACTGCCATAAATGGAACCTAGAAAGCAATCTTGTGAATGGTTTACTTCTTATTCTACAGGAGGTTTATATTGCTGGTTTGTATTTCTTTTAATTAATAATCACTCCAGATCCAAGAGTTTTAGTCTCCATAATAATATTAATCGAATAATTTATACTCTCTTTTTTAAAATAATATTAATCGAATTTATTATTTTGTGCTTAAAATTTGTTAATTTAAAATCCTTAATCAATTAATTGGTTATAATTAATCAATTAAACAAGTTTCATGTCACACTGTCAATTTGTGACAATTAAATAATGTTAAGACTAAAATATCCTACAAAAGATAAAGTCAACGACAAAATTATCTATTTTTAAAAATTAGGGACTAAATAAAACATCTTTTGAGTTATATGTCATGAACCATTTTACTATATCACTCAACGTTAATTGATTTTTATTATTGATATAAAAAATTGGTCCCTGAGATTTTATGCTCAAACACTTTAATCCCGGATGTCATGATTGAAATTAATTTTAGTCTTTAATTTTGTAAAATATCATTCAATTCTATCCGCATATAAATTAAATTGATTTTCTTTTACAAAGTCAATAACTATTGTGATTGATTTTTTTTGTACAATCTAGGACTAAAATAATCGGTTTTTACAAAGTGAATGACTAAAAAATAAACGGTTTGTTTTGCATGTCCTTTATAATTTGACCAATTAAAATGTGACATGTAAGATTAATAAATTAGTATCAATCATAATGAATTCTAAATTAGTAAAATAGCATAACTTTTTATGAAATTGTAAATTAATTCTATTTCTTATTTATAAAAACTATAAAATGATTCTATTCTTTAATATCTCTTTTTTTTTCTTCTTTTAATATATCTTTTAACTTGTCATTCGAAGGTAAATTCACAAAAAAATGATATATTTAAAAATATTTATCAAATCGGTCTTCGAAAAAATAATTACCAAATTGGGTGTCTTCATTGTTCTTCTCCGATTTTCGTAAATAAAAAAAATCAAGTACCGCCTGAATTTTTGTATTGAAAAATAATATATAAGGTTAAAAAACAATTTTGAATATTAAAAATAATATTCAATATTTAAGAAACTTAATAAAAATAATATAAAATATCTTAAAATTAAATAAAATATTTAAAATTAGTAAAATACTAAAAATAATAATTTTAAAAAAATGAAAAGTAAAATAATATTTTAAAAAATATTTAAATTATAAAAATATTTAAAATATTCAAAAACAATTAAAAAAATATCAGATATATCCTAAAATTATGTCATGCAATAAAAAAATTTAAATAAAAATCCAAAATCTAACCATGTGAACCAGATGTAAAAAGATGTAACATGACGGATGCATAATCAATATCCTAAAATCATGTTCTGCAAACAAAAAAAAAGTTCTAATTAAAATTCAAAATCTAACTATATGAACTAGATGTGAAAAGATGAAAAAACGAGCTTAAAGTTATTACAAAAATAAAAAATAAAAAAGTTATAAAAAATGACCTTTTTTAGAATTCAAAAGGATTTGCAATGCGTAGATGACGTCAAATTACTAAAATCTATATATAATAACCTTAAATCTAAAAAGTATACCAGAAATTTCAAACTCAACTAATATAAATTTCAAGTACAACTTTCACATAGTTAGCATATTTTTTTTTATTTTTAATATATTTAATAAATTTTAATATAGCAAAATATTTTTTTGCTTTGAAAATAATTTTTAAATTTTTCAATATTTAATTTTTTTATTTAAGAAAATCGGAGATGAACAATGAATAGATCCAATTTGATAATTATTATTTTTAGGACCAATTTGATAAATATTTTTAAAAATAACATTTTTTTTTGGTAAATTTGCCTTCGAATGACAAATTAAAAGATGTATTAAAAAAACAAAAAAATAGAGATATTCAAGAATAAAGTTATTTTATATTTTTTTGCAAATAAAAATGGGACTAATTTATAATTTTATAATTTTTTTATAAGCTAATATTGTAAAAATTAATATTAGTTTACTAATTTAAAATTTAATAATCCTACGTGTTACATTTTAATTGGTGAAAGGACATACAAACCTTTTATTTTTCAGTTCTTTGTTTAATTTTTTTTTATTTTATTAATTTAATATATTTTTATTAATTTTCTTAAATATTGAATATGATTTTTATATTATTTTTACATTTTAATTGGTGGAAGGACATACAAACCTTTTATTTTTCAGTTCTTTGTTTAATTTTTTTTATTATTTTATTAGTTTAATATTATTTTTATTAATTTTCTTTATATAAAAAATAAACTTTATTCGTATATTTTTTCACAAATATTCGTACATAATAGCATTTTCCTTTATATAAAAAATAAACTTTATTGGCAAATATGTTCTTCATTGTATTTATTGTAAATTAATACTTCTTTCAAATAAAAATAAATGCTTCATTAAACGAACGGTATTTGGAGATAGATAAAATAAAATTAAATATGCTTAAAATAGATAATAATTAATATTTTAGACCAACATATATATTAGATTTTTTGTTACTTCCTCCTATATATATTGGAGTCGAGAATGGGTACAATTTTTAAACCACATGTGTAAATAATTAAATGACTAGTAATATATAGAATGGAGGTAGCTAGTATTAAAAAGTTGATTTTAATTATTTAGGCAAGCAACTATTATTGATACTTGACTTTGTTGTGTAATATCAAGAATTTAACAAAGAATATATGTTCAGACTTATTAATTATGTTAGGCATGATATCATAAATAATGCGATGTTGAGCCCACGTAATTTAGTTTATTTTTTATTTAACTTTGAAATATATCAATTACATTTTATTTTTTTAGGATTAATTTGATGTTTAAACCATGTTAATGACGAAAGAATTAATATGATAGCCATATAAATATTTGGAAAACTTTGTTTGATGAAAAAAAAAATTCAGATTTTTGAAAGGAATAATTTGATTTTTTTCTTAGATATTAAATAATTTTTTTATTGGTCAAACACATACATCCCCACACTACACTACTTCTAAATTTATTTATAATTTTATTTTATCGGCGATCAAACCCTTTTTCTTTAATTCAAAGAACTTCTCCTTATGTCACTTGAACTATAAGCTCTGCATAGATATTGAATAATTTGACAATTTAATATAAATATAGAGCTAGGAGTGCATTTTATTTGAATAAAATAAGTAAAGTATGAGGAATAAATTAAAAGGTAATATATATGACGAGCACAGATCTATTGAGACTTAACCGTGATTATTACAAGAAACACAGAAATTTTATCGTAGCGGCAATTTGCAGTGTATAGACTGAAAATTTGAAGCACGTAAAGTACAGGAGGCGAGTACATGTACTGCATTTTAAATTCAATGAGTTTATTGTAACCTAATTGGCAAAATATATATTGCCTAATTTACCTTTGACATTCCCTAAAATTAGTTAAAAACTGGACCATTCAACATTAAAAAAAAGTAAATTGAAATAAACAAAGACGAGGGGAAAAAACATACACAACAGAAATCCTTGGCCTATAAATTTTGTCACTTTGTTCATGTTGAGGAAACTAAGCTAGCATTTTATTTGTGTATTAGTATTGTATTACCTGTTGTGATTAACAGAAATGGGGGGTCATTGGAAGGGTCTCGCCACCAATGGCCTTTTTCTCGTAGTAAACCTCCTTTTCATCTGGCTGGTTAGCTCCGAGACTCAAGAGCTTCCCCGAGATTTACAGCTACCGCCACCCTCTCGAGCTCCTCCTCGTGGCCCGCCACCACAACCGCCCACTGTAATTTTCGTACCTTCTCCTGCCTCTTGTCAACCACCATCACCACGACCATCCATTGTATCCCCCATCTCGCCACCACAACGACCACCGATAGTGGCCTCCGTCTCGCCACCACAACAACCACCCAATGTGACCCCTGTCTCGCCACCACAACGACAACCTATTGTAGCTCCTGTATCACCACCGCAACAACCACCAACAGTGGCCCCTATCTCGCCACCAAATCGATCGCCCATAGTGGCTCCTGTCTTGCCACCGCAACGACCACCTATAGTATCCCCTGTTTCGCCACCACAGCGACCACCCATAATGGCTCCTGTCTTACCACCACAACTACCACCAATAGTGGCCCCTGTCTTGCCGCCGCAACGACCACCTATAGTGTCCCCTGTCTTGCCACCACAACTACCACCAATAGTGGCTCCTGCCTCACCACCACAACGACCACCTATAGTAGCCCCTGTCTCGCCACCCCAACGACCACCCATAGTGGCTCCTGTCTTACCACCACAACTACCACCTGTAGTGGCCCCTGTCTTTCCACCGCAACGACCACCTATAGTTTCCCCTGTCTTGCCACCTCAACTACCACCAGTAGTGGCTCCTGCTTCACCACCACAACGGCCACCTATAGTAGCCCCTGTCTTGCAACCACAACTACCACCAGTAGTGACTCCTGCCTCACCACCACAACGACCACCTATAGTAGCCCCTGTCTCGCCACCCCAACGACCACCCATAGTAGCTCCTGTCTTACCACCACAACTACCACCTATAGTGACCCCTATCTTTCCACCGCAACGACCACCTATAGTTTCCCCTGTCTTGCAACCTCAACTACCACCAGTAGTGGCTCCTGCTTCACCACCACAAAGACCACCTATAGTAGCCCCTGTCTTGCCACCACAACTACCACCAGTAGTGGCTCCTGCCTCACCACCACAACGACCACCTATAGTAGCCCCTGACTCGCCACCCCAACAACCACCCATAGTGGCTCCTACCTTACAACCACAACTACCACCTGTAGTGGCTCCTGTCTCACCACCTATAGTAGCCCCTGTCTTGCAACCCCAACGACCACCCATAGTGGCTCCTGTCTTACCACCACAACTACCACCAGTAGTGGCTCCTGTCTTGCCACCGCAACGACCTCCTATTGTAGCCCCTGTTTCGCCACCACAACGACCACCCATAGTGGCTCCTGTCTTACCACCACAACTACCACCTGTAGTGGCCCCTGTCTTGCCACCCCAACGACCACCCATAGTGGCTCCTATCTTACCACCACAACTACCGCCAGTAGTGGAACCTGTCTCGCCACCGCAACGACCACCTATAGTAGCCCCTGTTTCGCCACCACAGCGACCACCTGTAGTGGCTCCTGTCTTACCACCACAACTACCACCAGTAGTGGCTCCTGTCTTGCCACCGCAACGACCTCCTATTGTAGCCCCTGTTTCGCCACCACAACGACCACCCATAGTGGCTCCTGTCTTACCACCACAACTACCACTTGTAGTGGCCCCTGTCTTGCCACCTCAACGACCACCCATAGGGGCTCCTATCTTATCACCACAGCGACCACCTGTAGTGGCTCCTGTCTGGCAACCGCAACGACCACCTATAGTAGCCCCTGTTTCACCACCACAGCGACCACCTGTAGTGGCTCCTGTCTCACCACCTATAGTAGCCCCTGTCTTGCCACCCCGACGACCACCAATAGTGGCTCCTGTCTTACCACCACAATTACCACCAGTAGTGGCTCCTGTCTTGCCACCGCAACGACCTCCTATTGTAGCCCCTGTTTCATCACCACAGCGACCACCCATAGTGGCTCCTGTCTTACCACCACAACTACCATCTGCAGTGGCCCCTGTCTTGCCACCCCAACGACCACCCATAGTGGCTCCTGTCTTACCACCACAACTACCACCAATAGTGGCCCCTGTCTTGTCGCCGCAACGACCACCCATAGTGTCCCCTGTCTTGCCACCACAACTACCACCAATAGTTGCTCCTGCTTCATCACCACAACGACCACCTATAGTATCCCCTGTCTCGCCACCCCAACGACCACCCATAGTGGCTCCTGTCTTACCACCACAACTACCACCTATAGTGGCCCCTGTCTTTCCACCGGAACGACCACCTATAGTTTCCCCTGTCTTGCCACCTCAACTACCACCAGTAGTGGCTCCTGTTTCACCACCACAACAACCACCTATAGTAGCCCCTGTCTTGCCACCACAACTACCACCAGTAGTGGCTCCTGCCTCACCACCACAACGACCACCTATAGTAGCCCCTGACTCGCCACCCCAACAACCACCCATAGTGGCTCCTATCTTACCACAACTACCACCTGTAGTGGCTCCTGTCTCGCCACCGCAACGACCACCTATAGTAGCCCCTTTTTCGCCACCACAGCGACCACCTGTAGTGGCTCCTGTCTCACCACCTATAGTAGCCCCTGTCTTGCCACCCCAACGACCACCCATAGTGACTCCTATCTTACCACCACAACTACCACCTGTAGTGGCCCCTGTCTTGCCACCCCAACTACCACCCATAGTGGCTCCTATCTTACCACCACAACTACCGCCAGTAGTGGCTCCTATCTCGCCACCGCAACGACCACCTATAATAGCCCCTGTTTCGCCACCACAGCGACCACCTGTAGTGGCTCCTGTCTCACCACCTATAGTAGCCCCTGTCTTGCCACCCCAACGACCACCCATAGTGGCTCCTATCTTACCACCACAACTACCACCAGTAGTGGCTCCTGTCTTGCCACCGAAACGACCTCCTATTTTAGCCCCTGTTTCGCCACCACAGCGACCACCCATAGTGGCTCCTGTCTTACCACCACAACTACCACCTGTAGTGGCCCCTGTCTTGCCACCCCAACGACCACCCATAGTGGCTCCTATCCTACCACCACAACTACCGCCAGTAGTGGCTCCTGTCTCGCCACCGCAGCGACCACCTATAGTAGCCCCTGTTTCGCCACCACAGCGACCACCCATAGTGGCTCCTGTGTTACCACCACAACTACCACCTGTAGTGTCCCCTGTCTTGCCACCCCAACTACCGCCAGTACTGGCTCCTGCCTCACCACAACACCAACCACCTATAATATCCCCTGTCTCGCCACCCCAACAACCACCCATAGTTGCTCCTGTCTTACCACCGCAACTACCACCTGTAGTGGTTCTTGTCTCACCACCACAACGACCACCTATAGTAGCCCCTGTCTTGCCACCGCAACAACCACCTATTGTGTCCCCTGTGTTGCCACCACAACTTCCACCAGTAGTCGCTCCTGTCTCCCCACCACAACGACCACCTACAGTAGCTCCTGTCTCACCACCCCAACGACCACCCATAGTGGCTCCTATCTTACCACCACAACTACCACCTCTAGTGGCTCCTGTCTCGCCACCGCAACGACCACCCACGGTGGCCCCTGTTTCACCACCAAACCGACCGCCCACGGTGGCCCCTGTCTCACCACCATACCGACCTCCTATAGTGGCTCCTATCTTTCCACCACAACAACCACCCACAGTGTCCTCTGTCTCGCCTCCACAACAACCACCCATAGTGGCCCCCATCTCGCCGCCAAAAGAATCACCAACGGTTGCCCCTGTTTTGCCACCACAACGACTACCCGTAGTGACCCCTGTCTCACCACCACAACAACCACCCACTGTAGCCCCCGTCTCACCACCGCAAAGACCACCCATCGTGGCCCCCATCTCACCACCGCAACAACCACCCACAGTCGCACCCGCCTTGCCACCACAACGACCACCAATTGTGGCCCCCGCCTCGCCGCCGCAACAAGCACCACCAGTATCACCCCCTACTCCACCGGGCAACTGTCCAGATTTACGTGTTTGCGTGAACTTGTTTAATTTTGGGTCAATAGGGATTGGGTCACAACAGAGTCAGACTTGTTGCTCCCGTCTTAAAGGCTTGGTTAGTGTTGATGCCAGTGCGTGCTTGTGTAGCACAATCAAGGCTAACGTCTCATCAGTAATCGGCACTTCGTTTCAAAGTGTATTTTCATTAGTACTCAACACATGTGGAGTGACCCCCGCTAATAGCTTCCAATGCCGTTAAATTAAATATAATATGCAACGGAAACTAATTTATCATACTTATTACCAATAAATTAAAGATCCATACATATGTATCCATAATAAATAATTAATAATATATTTATTTTTATTATACAGTACTATATACTGTTGTGTTGTGGTTAAACTAATTAATAAAAGTTAAGTTTCTTGTTTCACTACTGGTTCAATGTTTTATTTATTATTTTAAAGTTTGGATTGGATTAATATAATACTTTTCAATCACTATATTTTCTGTGTGTATTGTTGACATATATAGCCATACCATATACAGAAGACGAATACCACCGTGGTGGACCAATACCACCGACCACCACCCAAAGAGGAGAAGAGGAAGAGGAAGACCAAAAATAAATAGTAGAATAATAATGTCAATAATCTCCATATACATATAATAAGTATATATATATATAAGATGAAAATGCACGGTGCTATGGAACAGGATTTGTGACAGTGAGCGAATTAAATACAATGGAATCCTCTTAATGAAATTCAACAAGTTTTGAGGAAATTAAATCACAAGCTTTGTGAAGATGATGAGTAATATTAGTTTAATTTCATTTTTACAAGATGCATGCCAATAAGTGCATAATAACAACAAGATTTTAATCGGCTTTGGACCACGAGGATCAAATTAGTGATGAGTGTAAGGAGAAAATGAGCAAAGATACTTGTAAATTAGTCAGGTTCAAGCTTTAAATTAGGCTTGAATATTTTAATAATTTAAACTCAATTTATAAACTTGACATTAAAAGTTCATAAGTAGTTTGGAAAAAATCATAATTTTTTTATTGGAAGCTAAGGGCAACATAACCTTAAAAAAAGTTCGTTTAAGGTTAATTTAAATGAAAAATAATGTGATTGTGCTAAAATTTAAGTACTGTATATTTCTTTATTTACATATTACTACGTGCGCATCAATTTATTTAAATTACATGCAATTTGTATTCCTAGTATACAAGTTAAAAAGAAAAAGAAAGTTAAAAAAAGATAAAAAATTCAAAACGTTTCCATTTATGCAAAAGTGTTAGGCATGCCTATCGCACTTAAAAAACAAAATTAAAAAAAAAAGGATAAGAAATCTATTTTAACTAAACGGATTTTCCATGCATGATAATTAGAAAAACAAAACAACATAGATAAAAATCAGTTCCCTATCAAATAAATTTCTCATCTTTAAAAGAAAAATATATGATGGAAAATCGATTTTCTCCAAATTGATTTCTCAACTAAATGAAAATCTAAGGGGTGTTTAGTTTGAGTTTTTATTTTCTATTTTTATTTTCTGAAAATAAAAATACTGAAAATGTGTTTAGTTGGACCATTTTCATTACTATTAATATATTTTTATGTAAATATTAAAAATATATAAAAATGGAAAACTAAAACAATATATATGGTTTAATATTTTTTTTATATGAGCTTCTCAAAATAAATAGATTAATATGAAACTGCACAAGAAGTGCAAAGAGGAAATACAAAGGGTTCACAATAGAAAAAGCAAACCAATAAAACTAAAAAAAAAAAAGGAAATACAAAGAACTACAAAAGAAAGAATAGCCGCAAGGTAGAATGCATTATAGTATGAAAAAAGAAAACAGAGACAAGATGTTGCTGAAATCAGGGATGTACTTTCAATTTTAAGCTTGTATGTTTACATGGGTGCTCCTATTTAACTTCCACTTCCTCACTTTGTTATCATTATTCATTATTTCATTTCTACTTTTGAGCGTTTTGATTGTGTACGTGAAAGCTATAGTAGTACTAATAAAATTATTATTATGTGATTCTTAATTAATTATTCATTCCCTTATCATTTACCAATTATATTGGTTGTGTTTCATTTGCTAAATTTTATGGTACAATACAATACAAATTTGTTAGTTCAAATTCAGAAAATGATCCAGCACAAAAGTAGAGTTACTGGACAGCACAAAAAAAATTTTGTACTATACTAAACTATGGGACAACTTTTTCTTCTACAACACAATTATTCAAAAGTCAAAAATATCCATATTCTCTCCCACTATTGTGTAAACCACCTTACCCCAACTTTTCTCTCTCAACTTACCATATATATATATATATATATATATATATATATATATATATATAATTTTTAGTGGAAAATAATGATATTTTTTTATAAAAAATAATTAAGAAAATTAATTTTTTTATGTAAAGTAATAATAATATGTAATATTAATATGTATTATAAAGGGTATTATTGTAAAATTTGAATTGCATTTTTTATTCGGTACATTGGTTATCAAACACTAAACAATATAATAAATTGTATTGTGTTTTGTTGACTTGTACTGTGCTTTATCACTTGTACGACACCCATTGTTTCTCATTTCATGCAAGCTAGTTTGGGTAACCGGTTGTTTAATTAATTTTAGATTACTTTAATTTTTAAGAATTCATTTTAATTAAAATTAATTAAGTTTGATGAGTTTTACGTGATTTATGTTTGTAAAACTTTAGTCTTAAGAGAAACATAGAGTAAAAGTACAATATTAATCATGTAAAATTGTTATTTTATCAAAAAAAAAAAAAAAACACTCATCGAGAGTCTATTTGTTAATAGTTTTACTAGAAGGAAAAATATTTTTGAAGTAAGAATTTTTAACTTTAATTAAATTTGCGTTGAAGAAGTAAGAATTTTTAACTTTTATGCAGAGTTTGTCGGTCTCTATCGTGGTCTTTTCCTTACTTGGAAACTTGGTTATCGTGATGTTGTTTGTCACTCCGACTCGCTCCTTGCGGTGGAGACCGTCAAGCTGAAGCTGGAGAATTTTATCTTTATGCTGCATTAATACAGTCCATCAAGGAGCTCTTGTTTCACAATTGGATTTGTCGGTTTGAGCATGCTTATAGGGAATCAAACTTCTGTGCTGATGCCCTCGCGAAACTTGCATCTAGCGGTGTTTTTCCTCTCACAGTGATCCACTCTCCTATCCCTCAGCTGTCTAGTTTGTTGTTGGCTAATAGAGTAGGAGTTGTTCACTTTAGATCACTTCCTTCTTAGTTTTTTAGTTTTTTTATTTATTTTTCCGATGTACCAAAAAAAAACATCCATCTTGCTTTTTCTCAAAATCAAGTTTATTAAAGGCTTGTTTGAAATAGTTTTTATTTTTAATTTTTTAAAATTGTATTATAAAACAGTTTTTTTTAAAAAAGTTAGAAGAGTTTTCAAAACAAATTTGTATGTAAATTCAAAAAACTGAAAATAGAAACAAATTTTAGATGTTTTCAAATTTTAGTTTCTAAATACTAAAAAACGAAAAACTGTTCTCGAAAATTGTTTTTAAAAACTCGTTTGCCAAATGAGTTTTTTAGTTTTCTGTTTTTTAAAACATAAAACTGTTTTCAAAAATAGTAATCAAACAAGTTATAAATTAATAGATAGTTGAGTCCTTTAAGCATGCTGACAAAATTTAGATCCTGGTAGTGCATATAAAAAATGTTTTGTTAATAGAGATAAAACATATTTTAATGATGTCTACACTTCGAAGGGATTAATATTTAACCAACAATGATTTTTGGCCAACTTTATTTGGCCAACGTCTATTAAATAATAGTAGAAAATACAATAAAATCAAATTTAATTTAATAAAAAAACTTACATATTATTATTTAATAGAAGTTCACCAAATAAAGTTGTCTACAAATTATTTTTGATATTTAACTATGAGATGGGATATATACTTAGTAAAAAAAAAAGTTCATGGAATCAAATCTCATCTAAAGTTTGTAGATGATACACTCCTAATTGGGGATGCATCATGGGACATGGGAAAAGGTCATTTCCTTAAACAGCGTTTTGAGATGTTTTGAATTGATTTCTAATCTAAAAGTTAATTTTCATAAAAGCAAATTAATGGGTCTATATGTCTAGGAGTCTAATATTCTTGGTATGGCTGAATTGTAAAATTGGATTGTTGCCCTTCTCTTTTCTTGGAATACCTGTAGGTGCAAATCCCAAAAGAATATTTTGTTGGAAACCTATTATTTTGGAGGCAGAATCACTCTTTTAAGGTCAGTGTTATCTTCCCTTTCCATTTTTTTTTATCCTTCTTTAAAATACCAAAAATACAAAGGAAGTTCCTATGGGGAGGTGGAAGCAGGGAGAGATGTATAGCAGGGGTAAGGTGGGACAAAATATGGTAACCAAAAAATAAGGTTGAGGGACTTAGAATCTTTTAATCATGCTCTCCTAATAAGTAAATGGAGATGGAGACTAATGACAGAAACCTCAGGTCTATGGAGGCAAGTACTGATATCCAAGTATGGGGTACAACCTCTAAGGACTATGTGTTTGATTCTGTTCTGCTCTTGCTACAGGGGAATTTCTGTGTTCATTGATTGGCTTGTAAAACTGCAATTTTGCTTATCATATATATAATATTTCCTTCTTGTTTGTTGATAAAATAATAATAATAAAATTCCCTTTCTAAGCTAGTAAATGTAAAGAAACTTTTGTTAGGGTGTTATTGGGTTTTCTTGGGAAATGCAGTCTCGTTACGGGTTGCTTATTCTTATAATTATTTAAGACAAATGTTATATTATTTTATTAAATTTTTTTACTCATTTAATTTTGATAATTGTTATTTATTATTTTTAAAAAAATATATTTAGTACAAAATAGATAATAATTGTCAAAATTAGATAGATACAAAATTTGTAAAAGAATTTATAAAGAATTTAATAAAAAAATATAATATTTTTAACTGGCAATGTTTGTGGTACAATCCTAAACATATACAATTTATATAACTTACTTTTTTGTTATTGTCTACTCCAATAAAATATAAGTAGCTCATTTTTTCTTTTAACAAAAAATAATAAAATAAATAAGTCCTATAAACTGTCTAAACTTTGAATTATACACTAAATTTTATTGATTCTTAACACACACTCTCTTTTTACCTTTTATTTTTGGTCAAATTTTACTTTTTTTTAACAAAAAATAAACAGTGAAAACAAACAAAAAAAATATTGCACAATCACGTTTTAAAAAACATCCAAACGTGCGTTTGGAGTTTGGACTCCCACAAAAGCCAAACCACACGCTGTATCTATTAGTTTAAGTTAAGGGCCTTTTTATCAATTAAACAACTCAAAATCCAAAAATTAAAACATCTTTAGGCTTTAACTGGGGAAGATATCAATACATTATATGTAAGTGTTGTGCATATACTTCTCATAGTTATAAGTTAGTTTTTAAATTAAAAATGAGTTAAGTTTAATCCTCCTCACATAACTAGTTTCTGTTTGAATACTTATATTTTTTTTCTTAAAAATATTTTTATTTGTAATGATTTCAGATTTATAACACAAATTTTATTTTCTCCAAACATTATTTTACTTATGATAAAAATATAAACAAAGGGACTCATAACTAACTATATTCCACTGGAACATTACCAAATTAAAAATAGCACCATTCGTCTCGACACCCCACAAGACCTCAACCATTACATTTCGCTTTAATATAATTTAGTTTGAATCTACTTTAAGAAATTTGACCTTAATCTTTCACACACTTACAAAATCATATAAAACATTTTCACGTTAGTCATTTATTTCATACATATAATATCATTCATATTCTACAAAATATTAGAGTAAAATAATTAAAGTAAAATAATAAATTTATATAATTAGAAGACTAAAATAAATAAATTTCATAAAAATAAAGACTAAAGTTAAATTTTGACACTATAGAGTTTGGAAACAATACAAAAACTCCTTTGAAAAATAAGACTAAAATTATAAATAACTTTTCAATGTGATTGTTTAATTACTAACCCCATAATGCAAGGAGTTGGATCCTCTCGAGCTCCCGTACCCTTAAAAATCATCCTAGCTATTAATTTTTTTTTAGTACAAATACATTAAAATAAAAAAGAGAAAGTAATAAATGGTTTAGATTTCTCTACACAACTAATGGACCATTAAACAGCTAGATAGAATTCAACGGAAACCCTTTATTTTCAGTTTTTTAAAATATTTTTTTATTATTTTATTAGTTTAATATTATTTTTAATATTCTATTTATTTTTTTGATATTTTATATTATTTTTATTAAGTTTTTAAAATATTTAATATTAATTTTATATTATTTTTAATAATTAAAATTGTTTTTTAATCTTGCCACGTGGTGACACCTGAATTTTTAATTTTTTTATTTTAGAAAATCGAAAATGAACCATGAATAGACCCATATTGGTAATTAAATTTTTTAAGGCCGATTTGATAAATATTTTTAAATATATAATTTTTTTGGATAAATTTGTCTTCAAATGAAAGTTACTAAAAGATATATTAAAAAAATAGACTTATTTTATGAGTAAGAAATATGATTAATTTATAATTTTGTAAAAATTAATACTAATTTACTAATTTACAATTCATTAATCATATATATCATATTTTAATTGGTCAAATTACAAAGGACATATAAACTCCCTAAATTTAGTTCGAGTATTAATTTTAGTATGTGTACATTACTTTATGTGTATATATACAGGGAATTTCTAGAGAACCCTTTTTATGGAGTGGCTAATGCTCCGTTTGGTCTGGCTTATTTTTGACTTATAAGCTGCTTTTAAGTAAAAGCTAGAAATAAGAGTTTTAAATAAAAAGTTGAAAGCTGTTTGACAATTTATTATTTTGTACGTTATAAGCTACTTATGAGTAAAAAATTACTTGTTTATTAAAAGTATTTTGTGTCAACCTTTTTAAGTTACTTATCATTAATTGTCATATTTCTTTATTCGTTAAAAAAGAAAGTTACAATAAAAAAAATCTTTGATAAAACTCAATATTTTTATTTTTTTAAAAAAATAAATGCAATATAAATTTATTAAAATAATAATATAACATTAAATATTTTTGAATATGAAAAATTCTAAATAACAATAAAACTCATAAATATTAAAGTGAATGAATAATTCATAAACGAGAAAAAAACTTTTTGAAGGTTTTAGGAAAGAGAGAAGGAAAAGATATTCAAAAATTTTAGGTGTTAATTAGAATATTCATGTATTAATTACACTGGACCCACAAATAAGCTAGCTTTTTTCTCAAAAGCTCATATTTCTAGCTTCTCGCTTAAAAGCCAGCTTTTTGTATTTTGTACACAAGAAAAAAATCAGCTTAAATTTAAGAGCTTTACCATAAATACTGTTTGGCCTAACTTTTACTTATAAGAGGAAGAGAAGCCAAAAAAAACTACGCCAAACACTATCTAAATTAACCCCTTCACTCAAAAACTTTCAAGTAATTTAAGGTTATTATATAAGGTTTATGTTATATGTTTTCATTTTTGTTAATCAGTCCTTTTAATTACAATTTCTTTTTTTTTTTTTTCTCCCTCTTTAACATCACTTTTGCCCAACTAAATTTACTGTAGTTAATATTCTTAATTTCTTTTCAACTTCAATAACCCTACTTTATCTCCTTAATTCTTTCAGCCTCCTCTTATCACTGTCCATCTCGTTCTTCAAGTCCGGCGCCCCTTTCCATCAGCACCAACTCCGGCAAAGGACCACCCACCCACAGCCCACCCATTGATTCACCTTTCTCTTGCCCAATGCTATCTTCTTCTTCTTCAACCTCCAACACCACCACCACTAAAACCTCCATCACCGTCACCTACCTCTAGCACCAACCACTACCACTGCCGCCACAACTCCCAATTTCTTAGTTTGAAGAATACCCACTTATTCCCACCATCATCGACAAACCACCATCATTACAATTTACAAGCCCAAAAAAAAACCTTTCATCTTGAACCCTTATTCATCAATTTAAACCAAAATTATTGCCAGCAAATCATGGACAAGAAAATAATCAAAAACTCAAATCATGGACAACCAAACCATAACGATAAACCAACTAAATCCAAATCAATTCTAGAATAAGAATTGAATGAAAAAATTGGGGCACACGAAATCAAAATCTAAGAAACCCACCAACCAAATCGAAGATGGAGGGAGATGCAAACAGAAGATGCGAAATGGATGGAACCAAAATAGCAGAACCTAAAGCGCAGAACCAAAATCACAGAACCTAAAGCGCAGAACCAAAACTGAGGGCCACCGGAAAAAACAGAATGGGCCGCCAAACTTGAAGGATGAGATGGACGGCGGTAAGAGGACGGTGACAAAGTTAAGGAGATAAAACACAGTTGAAAAGAAAAATAAGAATATTAACATGGGTAGTGATTTTTGGCCGAGCCAAATTGGCTAACTTTTGGCTAACTTGGGTAAAATAATAATATTTAAAATTTTTAAACTAAAAAAGAAAAAAATAAAATGAGAAAAAAATAATATTTTAATTGGTTGGTCAATAGTTGGCAAAAAAATAGTTGGCCACAAAACATTTTCTTATTAACATTAGTAAATCTAGTGGGTAAAAGTGAGTTTAAAGAGGGAGAAAAAAAAAAAGAAATTGTAATAAGGACTGATTAGCAAAATTGAAAACATATAACATAAAGCTCATATAACAACTTTAGATGATTTGAAAGTTTTTGAGTGGAGGGATGAATTTACCCTATCCATCAAAAGGATTCCCTAAAAAATTATATATATATATGATTTTGCTATCTATTGAGTAATGGTTAAGCAATCAATTAATGGAAATTTTGTATTAAAATAAATTTTGTAATATTAAATATTTTATATTTTTTAACATTAAATTTTTATTAATGAGTTGCTTAATCATTGTCCTAAGAGTAATAAATAGCAAAACTCATATATATATATATGAGTTGGGTTCAAATGACACCAAGATGTCAAAGTTCTTAAATGACACCGCGCATAACTATTTATAAAAAATGAATTTCGCCGATCCAACCAATCAATTAAAAGTTTGTATGACGTAGATCATCTATGCAAAAAATCATACCATTTGAAAATTTGTAGGTATGTAATCTAACAAATGAAATTTACTTCTATTTTAAATAATGTATTAGACGTTCAAGCAAAACATACCGATAACGTATCAAATAGTTTTCAAATTGTATGAATTTTTGCATAGTTGATCTACATTATATAAACTTTCAATTGATTGGTTGGATCGACGAAATTCGTTTTTTATAAAAAGTTATACACGGTGTCATTTAAGAACTTTAACACTTTGGAACTACTTTTCGTATAGATCATGCCTGCAAAATTTTACATCTTTCCGAAATCGTTTAGTACTCCATCAAAATGGTTCTAATTTTCATATATTTTAAAAATATATTTTACGTTACTTTTTCAATACGTTGATGGAATACTAAACGATTTCAGAATAGTGTGAAATGTTGTAGACATTATCTATAAAATAAGTAGTTTCAATCTGACGGTGAATTTTGTGAAAAAAATATTCAACAAATAGTTATTAACCGGTGTAACAGTTATTGTAAGTTACACCGGTGTCATTTGATCCATATATATATATATATATATATATATAAAGAATATAATAATTAATAAGAAGTTAGATAATAATTTTTTTTGGTAACAAAAGAAAAAAACAAAAAATAAAGAAAATAAATAAATTAACATCCTCTTGGAAACGTAGTTCCGATCTTATAAGCTAGAAGAGAAATAATAATCATAGGAGGACATTCTTCAGGAACAAGGGTGTCTTATACAACATTAATTGCATACTTGGCCAAGATATCTGCACACTGATTGACTTCCTAAAGGCCCTAAGAGACTGAGACATTCCAAGACCTATGAAACCAAACCCGAATGTCACCGATGATAGCAGCATAGGTATGGAAATGTGTATGTAACATCCAAAAGACCAAAACCAAACTCATGACCAATAAAAAATTTGTGTGAACAATAAAGTTAATTACTTCCTTTGGACTGATATATAAGAAAAAAACTAATTATTTTTTTAATAAAAAAACTAACTCATTATAATTAAGAAAGTTAATTTATTGTATTTAATTTTTTTAATTTTAAATAAAAGATGAATTTTATTGGCAAATATGTCCTTCATTGTATTTATTGTAAATTAATATTTCTTTCAAATATTAATCGAGAACTAATTTGATGTTTAATCAGTGTTAATGACGAGCGAAAGAATTAATATGATATCCATATAAATATTTGAAAAACTTGTTTGATGAAAAAAAATAGTTTTTGGCATAATTACGAATTTTCCACCCTTAGGATGAAACTAATTCCGTTTGCGCTATAGATCGTCTTTCTATGAACTTAACGGGACATTATACCGCTAAGCCAACCATAATTTAAATTTTATTTTAAGAAAGAGTTGATGTATTAATTACAAAAGGAAGATACATTAAAAGTGTCATCAACATTTAAAAACTGCAGGAGGTGTTACGGTAGAGTAGAGATTCACAAACTATCCCCATTAGAAATAACAAATTTGACATTACAATTGGTACATTTATTCAAACTACGACTAAAAAAGCTAATATGTAAATCTTCCATCCCGAGATGTCGAAATAAAATCCAATTTGATTTTCTCAAAATAGAATGAATCAAGGGAATGCTTCTTCGAAGCTTGCACATACATTGTTTAGACAGTCAGTATAGAAAAGAGCCCTGTGATAGTTCATTAGCTATTAGAATGTTGTCAATGATCCATTCTAAAGATAAGCCTGTACAACTCTAACTTCTACAACTTCAGAAATTCTCTTTATAGCATCAAAACGACTTTGAGGAGTCATCATCACGAAGACCAAACCAGGGTATGTTCTAGTGCAAGCAAAATATCTATAAAAACATGAACATATGCATCATTCACAGAATCAGAACCATATAAAAGGAAACATCATTAAGATTATAATTATCATGATCCTATATTGAGTAATTTGACAATTTAACATAAATATAGGGCTAGGAGTGCATTTTATTTGAATAAAAGGAAACATCATTAAGATTATATACTACTGTTGTACGTCTTGTGGTTAATTAAACTAATAAAACTTACGTAAGTTCCTTGTTTCACAGTACATACTGCTTCAATGTTTTATTACTCCTTATTTCAATTTAAACTCTGGATTATTAATATAATACTTTATTTTCAATCACTATATTTTCTTTAATTTGTGTATTGTATTGTTCACATATATAGCCATGCTATATATAGATGCTAATGTGATGTGGTGTAGATGAGTTGTAAGGAGATAATGGTGTGTATGTATCAATATTCTAAGAAAAGATAATGGTGTTATTTTGATGAAAAGTTGACTTCAAAAGTTATAATTTTGATTGAATAAAGATTCTCACACACCATTTACACAAATAACTTATTAACAACCCCACATAGAAGCAAATTATAGTTGCTTTTTTTGGAAGTAACCCTACTTAACCCTGGTTGTACATTAGTTGTGCGTGAACGGGAGTGTGCGAGGATAATTTCCTATTTTGATTGATGCGTCAAATTAAAATAGCTATTGATGGGACATAATGGTTATGATATAGGGTCATGAAGCAACAAGATTTTAATCTACTTTGGACCACGTGGATCAAGTTAGTGTTGAGGGTTAGGAGAAAATAAGCAAAGATACCCGTAAATTAGTTGAGCTCAACCTTTAAGTTTGGTTTGAATATTTTAATAAGCTAAACTCAAGTTTTACAAACTTAACATTAAGGACTCATAAGTAGTTAAGAGAAAATCATAACTTTTTTTATTGAAAGCTAAGGACAGCGTAACCTATATGAAAGTTAGTTTAAGATTAATCTAAATGACACATAGTGTCATTGTGGCAAATTTTAAGTACTGAACATGATTTCTTTATTCACATGTTACTACATGCGCATTATTTCATTTAGATTACATGCAATTTTTATCTCTAGTATACAAGTTAGAAAACATATTTAATTTAATGTTTATCAAAAAAAAAAAATTCCAACAGATATGAAATAAAGTATATTGGCCTTAATATCATGACCATAACTATATCACAATCCGAAAATGCGAAAGCCTTCTCATGGACATCCACAATCTATACTAGCATTCACACAGAGATAGACATGTGAAAATAAGGTCACCTAAAATGTTTTTGTTCATGCAAAAGTGTTATGTTAGACATGCCTATCACACTTTTCTTAATCTTGAAAGTAACATTGTCGAAAAATTCACTACATGGTTAATTTATTTTGTGCAATATTATTGTGTCATTGTATTCTTTAAAGTTTTAAGTTGAGTTGAAAGGTTAAGTTAAATTTACGAAAGTTATCATTATTTTTAATTTTAAGTACCGTAATTGTTTAAATGTATTTTTTATTTTATAATTTCTAGTACTAATTATAATAAATAAATCATGTATCCAAAGTTTAAGGTGAAAAAATTAAATTTTATTGTTAAAAAAAATTTAAAAAAATTATTAATGTAAAAAAATGATATTTTTTACAAAATAAAGTTTGAAATAATTTTTTTTTAAAAGAAAAAAACTTAAAAAGAAACGAAATTAAAAAAAAAAAGGATAAGAAATCTGTTTTAACCAAACTGATTTTCTATGATAATTAGAAAAACAAAACAACATAGATGAAAAACCAGTTCACTATCAAATCAATTTCTCATCTTTAAAAGAAAAATATTTGTTGGAAAATCGATTTTCTCCAAATGGATTTCTCAACTAAATGAAAAACTAAGCATTTTGAAAATTAAAGATGACAATGTTTGTAGTTTAAAATAATATTTGAAAAGTAAATATTTATGTAAAAAAGTCGAGGCATACACACAAAAAATACAAAAGTCATATTTAATTTTTCAGAGACAAAAAAACATATTTAAAACTAAAAATACACATTTTTTCATCAAAGAAAGAATATAAACATCTTTTCGTAACCTGAGTTTTCGCAAGAGATATAAAGAAAAATTGAAATTCTCATTTTTGTTAATTTTCTTTAATTTATTTTTTTTTATATTATGCTTAACTACCACTCAACCAATTAATGGTAAAGAATTAGTGTATTACGTATGACATCTTGGATTTAAACTTTACTAAGTTTTTTCTTTATCCAGTCAATTTTTTTAGAGTAGAGAAAATGTAAAATAGTTTTGCACTTGACCTTATTAATTAGTAACACTATCACTAAACTATTATCCATGGAACTTATTAAAGTTCACCAACTCACCACCGATATTATGCTTTGCCCTTTCCTATAATAAGAAAAAAGGGAAGTGATATTCCATTTCAGTCTCTAACTTTGGGAGGATAAGTCATTTTAGTCTCTGATTTTGTGCGAATAAGTCACTCACTTTGTATTTTGCAGGTCACTTTAATCCCTGAATTATATTATTATTCATTTTAGTCTCTAACTTTTAGGGACTAAAATATCTGATAATAATAAAAATCAGCGACTAAAATGATCGATGATAATGAAAGTCAAGGACTAAAATAACTGATTTTGTGAGTGATTAAAGTGACCTATAAAATACAAAATCATAGGCTATTTTAGTATATATTTAAAAAGGCGGCCAATTGGCCAAAACGCCACCTACAGCACTGTCATGAAAAATCTATCCCAAGTTGCAGATAGGAATTTAATTACCTCTTTTTAGGCATTTAATTAGTTTGATTAAAATTGGGCGGCTACAAATACATAGGCAATAATGAAAGTAATGACATTTTCTTTTATAATGAAAATGGTAATGTAGAATTTTATAATGTGTTATGCTAAATAGTGTTCTAAGGGTACTTATTAAGGTGCAATAAATACACCTTTTTAAATAATTGGAGTTACTATAAACAACATTCATTAAGTAGTTTTAAGTTTTGAAACATTAAAGTCTACTATTTTCAATAAAATATTACTATTTTTATAATTTTAAGTAGTGCCCTCAAGGCATTGTTTATCATTTTTCTTTTATAATTTAATATTTGATAATTAATAATTTCTCTCTTAATCTCATTCAAAAGGTGAAAAAACTTGTAGTTATACCAAAAAAATTAATAATCTCTTTATAATAAAAAGTTCTACGGTTCTAACTGAGTTTTTAATATAAATTAGTAATTTTGATAAAATAATTCTTTATCTGTTTCTATTTATTTGTCTACTTAAAAAATATTACGCATATTAAAAAATATAATTATTAGTCTTGTTTTCATCAAAATATTTTATGAATTTTCTATAATATGTTATCTCTTAGTTTTATTAGTAGACAGCAGAATATTAATTACTTCTCCAATAAAAATAGGGATAGAATTAATAAAAAAACAATTAAATATTTTATTAAAAATCTAAGTAGACAAATAAATAGGAATAATTTTTTTTTTAAGTGGGCACATAAAAGAAAGGAGTGTAAGAGAATAATTTTTTCGAAAAACCCCTATATAGTTTATGTTCTAGTCAATATTATAATTTAATAATGATATAAAATTACAAATATGACTAAGACAATTTAAAAGTAAAATATGAAACTATTGTTGTTGTCACTTTTCAATTTATATTTAGTTCAAGAGCAATGTTATATTTTCTTAATAATTCTCTTAATTATCTTCTTAATACTATATAAAGTATGAAATTAAATGCATTTTCAATCTTAAAAATATAAAAAGCATTGAAAACATTCTTTAATAAGTAATTTAGAGAATTTTTAAGAACATGAATTAGGAAGATTTAGAATTATTCTTAGTTCAATTTTATCTTAAACTTTTTTTATTGCATTCAAATGCTCCGGTGTTGCTTTCTCGTAATGCAATATAAAATTGTGAAGAGTAGTTGTTGCTATGGCGGCTACCTTTCTCTAAATTGATTCTAAAGTTATTGTATCATCAAAAAAGATTCTTAATTAATTATGCTAGCTACAATTTCTTCTAAAATTTAGATCTCCAAACATGTGTAATTTTCTTTTGGGTAATCCAATAGAATAGTGGGATCCATTTTATTACGGTAATCGATATCATGAAAAAAAATTTGTGTCGATTTCCATTGAAAAAGATTCAAACGCATGTCAAATTCAAAGGGATATTATTTAATAAAGGAGCAGTTGAAACGCGTCAGAATGGAATGAAAAAGAGAAGAACCAAAAGCAATATTTCCAATACCCTCTCTTAAACTGGAGAATATATGTTCAAGATTTCTAGCTTGGAGAGCATATTCTGAAAGGAAGCAGGTTCAAGGGGTTTTGTGAGAATATCTGCTAATTGATGGGCACTTTCAATGGACAACAATTTAAAAAGGCCTTTTTGCAATTTTTCGCGAACGACGTCACAGTCTATCTCAATGTGTTTCGTTCATTCGTGAAAAACAGCATTATGCGCAATGTGCCTAACAGAATTATTATCACAAAATAATAAACCTGGAGAAATAAAGCTAAGACCTAAGTCTCTAAGAATGTAATCTAACCATTGCATTTCACAGGTGGTGCTGGCAAGGGCTCTATATTCAGATTCAAAAAAAGATCTGGATACAGTCCCTTGCTTTTTAGATTTCCAAGATACAAGAGAATTTCTTAAAAAAATACAGAAACCACTAACAGAACGTCTAGTTTGTAGGCAAGTAGCCCAGTTAGAATCACTAAAGCTTTTTAATTGAAGGATGTTATCAATAGCATCGAAAACACCCTGTCCCGGGTTATTCTTAAGGTAACGCAGTACACGTATGGCAGCAGCATGATGATATTGTTCAGGATTCTTCATTTGTGTCAATTTCCATTGACCAAAAAAAAAATTATGTTTTAACAAAACCGAAATCTCATCATTCGTTGTAAGGTTTAGAAATTACGTGTTCTTGTTCTTTTACTAAGGTGATCGGTGTCCTCCTTTCATAATCAAATTCGAATTTTTGTGAATATAATTTCAAATAAATAATTTTATTAAAAAATAAAAAAAATATTTATATAGCAAATTGATTATGTTTGAAAAAATATATATTTTTAATTCATAGAAAATTAGTACAACTAGGTATCACACCCCATGTACGCATATGTATATTTTCATGTGCTCACCAATTGAATTAATGGGACTGAATAAAACATATATTAATAGAAGTTATCCTAACAATTTAAATTAAATTCTTTAGTATATGAATATGTTTTTGTAGTGTATATATCTTCACTTTATAGTTTATAGGAAAAGAAAATGCTTTGCTGAACAATTGTAGTATTAGTTTTTCCTTCAATCTATCAAAAAAATATCATTTCCTAGAAATTCTTTTTTTTTCAAGTTTTACTCCTACCTTTTAATTAAGATAAAAGACTGACTTTTAAAGTGTAGGCATGTTTATTTTCTCAATACGTGTTTCCTCCTTGACTTGAACTTATAAGTGGTGGCCAATTTAGAGTTAAGGGTGAAATTTCACTTCCTACTCTTATATTTTTGTACTCTTGAATTTAAATTTAGGTAAATTGTACTCATCATCCTTGAGATTTGGTTAAATTGTAATCCATCTCATTCTTGAGGTAAAATTGCATTCCACTTCATTTCATTAACTATGGTTAGTTTCATTTTATTTTTTTTTACAATGGTTAATTGATTTTTCTACATTAAATTGGATAGTTTTTAGGTTTGAATAAATTTTTAATCCCAACAATTTTTGTTTTTCATTTTAATCTAACTTAATTCAAAAATTTTATTTTTAGTTCTTAATGTTAAAATTTTTCATAACATTTTTTTAGGGGACCAAAAGAAAATTAAATAATAGGATTAAAGTTAAAAAAATTAAAATTTTATTAAAACTAAAATTAAAAAATTCAAGGGACTAAAAATAATTTTTTTAATTAATTTTGTCAAAAATTAAAAAAGAAAATTATAGAGTGAACCCACCCTTTGATTAATTTTAGACATTTGTTTTTAATCCATATAAAATTTTGTTTCATGATAAATTTATAATTTTTTAGTCCTTGTAATTACTAATTTTTATATTTGGTCCATTTTTTTCTTAATTTAATCCTGTTATTTGATTTATTTTTCTTTTGGTCGCTGAAAAAGTATGATACAAAAATTTAACATTATTAGAGATTAAAAATAAAATTTTTGAATTAAGTTGTATTAAAAGAAAAAAATATCAATTAAGAATTAAATTAATTCTAAAATTTAATTTTTAGTCCCTTGAATTTTAAAATGAATTAACTTTAATCCTATTTAATTTGACCTCAAGAATGAGGTGGAGTAGAATTTAGGTAAAAGTAAAAGGTGGTGAGTACAATATATTTAGCTTTGAAATTTTGATATTTAGAAAGTTATAAAATTGATTATTTGAGAAAATATATAGAAATGGAAGAAATGGATTTGATTTGAATGTAGTACTCCATAAAATAGTTTGGTGTTGATTTAAATATTAGGAAATTGGGAAGTGTAGCTAGGTATTAGATCCCCAGCGTAGCCCGAATGGTAAATTAAATTGTAGTCCTAGTTGCCATTATTTTGATTAATTAGGAGAGAGAGGGAAATCGAGATGGGTGGCCTAATCATATGAGTTACGTTGTTAAGAAAATAAAATGGCAAAAGGTGTTGGAATAATAATGAGCAGTAGTACCATGGGGGTTGTTGTTCTCCTTCTCCTGATGAATCCAATTGTGTTTATTAGGAGTACTTCGGAAGCTGCCCCTGCGCCTTCTCCGTTGTCCACGTGTCCGGCGGAGTTATTCGGTTGCGTGGGAAGTAACCTCCTTATTGGATCGGAAGAAAGCAAGCGTTGCTGCCCCATCCTTGGTGGTATTGCTGCTTTTGATTTGGGGTTATGCATATGTGACCAGGCTTTACTTAATGCTTTCGGAATTAATATTCCAATTAATCTCCTAATTAACTCTCTAATCACATCCTGTCCACAACAAATTCCACGTCACTTTCAATGCCCTCCTCGCTAGCTACCTACACCTACTTAAATAAACTGTACTAGTGCCTCTTCCTCTTCTCATTTATAATAATATTAATAATAGAGGATGGAACGCAAGATTATATTCTAATTAATAATTCCCTCTTTCTTCTATCTCTATCTCTTTAACGACTTCTCTTCAATTATATTCTCCCTCCTCTCGCATTGCCAAACATACCCATAATCTAATGTAAGTAAAGTATAAGGGAATATTTTACGCTAAAATATAACTCCAAGTCCTTTATTTTGGTTATTTTAGTACCTTATATTTACTTTTCACTTCATATTGATTATTTTGTGCTAATAAGATTGAGGGCTTTTAATGGAATTGCCACAATAAAAAATACGTAAATGAAAGCAATCAATGTTTTTTTTGAATAAGCCAAATAAATATATTAATAACCACAAACTGAACCATAGGCATAATAGCAGTCTCTGCAGAAGATTATATTATCCAAAAATACTGGGAAGGGAACAAGACACCAATTAGCAAAAAAGTAGGAAGACCCTCCAAGAGAACGAAACTAGAACCAGGATCTAAATTTAACAGATCCAAAGCAGAGCAAATATCCATCTGCTAGCTTTAAAAATGAGTTCATTCCTAAAAACCTATAAGTGTGTGCTTGGTTTAGCGTCGGTAGAATTGATTTTGGATCAACATGATTTTATAGAATTGATTTCGTGTAAAATTAATTTTAAAGTAACGTGATTTATGTTTGGGTATTTTTTTCTCAAAATCAAGTTTAGAGTAAAAATACAATGTAAATTTTTCAACCCAACGTAAAAGCAAGTCTAACTTTTCTTCAGCCAAAATCAATTTTGGCAACTCAAAATCAATTTTAACTTTTTCTCAACACATAAACAAACGGCTGATTTATCAATCAAAATCAATTATGTTCTAACCCAACAGTTTTCCAAACATGCACTAAATTGTCTTGATAATTGCAAAACTACACTACTAAAAAATGTTTTTAACTACAGTTAATTAACGTCGGTTAACCGAACTTAAATATGTGATTGACTACGCTCAAAAATCACCGTCCCCAAATTTAAGATATTTGCTACGGTTGCCATTAATCCGTGGATAATTTTCGATAGTTTTGCCTAAACCGTAGCCAAACCCAAAATAATTGGCTCAATTTACTCTCTCACCACAACAAATAATTGCCCCAAATGTGAATGGTTCATTTTTTATTCTTGAATTTCATCAGCTCTCTCGATTTCCACAAATGTTCCTCTGTCTCTCTTTCTCCAAAACCCTCCATATGTCTTCGCAAATCTCACGATCTCACCAATCTCTCCTTCATCTACCGAAAATCTCTCACACCTCCTTCGAAATCGGTAAATCTCAAGCTTCTTCTTCATTGCATTGTTAGATTCCGCACTCCTCACTACTTCTCTGTCTAAGGATTTGGCTTATTTTGACTGTGATTTTCATTCTACTCCTCAGATTTGTTCATCAGGAATTTTAATTTTACAGAAAGGTGACTCTGTTAAGATCAGGGATTCGGTTGTTTGCTCATGAATTTCTCTGCTTCTTGCAGTAAAGGTACCTCAAATCCCTCCTTTTTAATCGTATCTCTCACTCTCCCAATGTCTATGAGCCCTAATATCCGAATCTCACAAATCTCAACTCAGCTTCCATCGATGTTGCTCTGCCTCATCGTCGTTTGCCGTCTTTGTTGCATTATTCTTTCTCTTCTAGTGTTGTGTTATGGTAATAGTTAAATCAACATTTGATTTGCACTACAAAATAAGACTGAGATACATTCAATTTAAGATTGTATATGCAAGCTTTTTGAGATATCATGTGCTTAGGTTTTTTCATTTTCTTGATGTATTTCGTCATGCTTCTTTTCAATTTACCCCAGTTGTTGTCTCTTTTTCTCATTAATTTGAGGTTATATATAATATAAAGGATCTAAGAGTCATGCCAATGCTAATAGAACATAAACCAATTATCTTAATTCAATCCTAGGCTCAAAGTTCAATTCCTAGCTAGTTCTTATAGTGTACTTCAACATAAAGCTTTCATGTCACTTCTGCAGGGTATTAGAATTCCACTAATTAATACTTAGAACATGATGCTTGAATAATGGCTTTTTATAACTTAAGTGTGACACTAATTAATTCTGATACAAAAGTAGCATTGTGTTTTTTCCTATCTATATTCCCTTAGCTTTAGGTTTCACAAATTGTGGCCAAAGATTTCATTTTTCATTTCCTTTGTTTTGTGTTTCATAATTCTTTTTGATTTATTGTTATATTTTCACGAGAAGATAAGCATAGTTGAGTTGTAGCAATGTTGTATTATTTAGTTCCATTTTTTTTGGAGTTAATAAGGATGAGTTCCAACAATGTTGTATTATTTACAGGATCAGCAAAACAAGGCTTTAGAGAATAATACAAATTCTTGAACAGTCCGGGAAGACAAGTAAGATTAATTTATCTCTTTGTTAATCACTGTTAGAGATTTGATGTTGAATCTGTAGGATAAGCCTTGTAAGAATTCATATATTTTCCCTATCCTTGATAATTTGTTGTGAAAGCAAAATGTGGAAAAACACTCCAAACACTAGTGTGTCCTTGGATTTTTGTTGACAAAACTGAAATTTGTATCAATTCTGCTCTGGTGAATGAAAGTGATACTTTTGTTAAACGCCAATTTGAAGCCCTTTTCTTTGGACTAATTGACTTTCATTTGGTGATGTGAAATATGTGGCACATGGTTATATGGAGATGAAAGTCAATTTGGTCACTCTAACAGAAATCTAAACACACTCGAAACCAAGAGCTTTGACAACTAAAATGATTTTTGTAGCATATAACTGTAATGGAGTGAATGAGTTTGGATCAGAAAACGCATACAGATGAAACTACTTAAAACTCTAGTAGTGATTATGCCCCGGAAGATACTAAAATGACTGATTGAATTAATGGCAGAATTCCACAATTTGTGTTTTGCACTTTCCACTTTTTCTCTTACCTCTTTATTATTAGTATTAGCATTGTGTTTCACTGTTATTCAGTTAATGCTTTCACCGGATTCTACACCAACTGATACAGAAGTAGGATTTATTTAAATCCTCATATCTTATGTTTTTGACTACTCAAGCTTGGATTCTCAATTTCTTATCCTGTGTTCATTTTTGGGTTTGTGTTCTTGAAGTTTTTTAGAAGCAGCTGGATCTAGAATTGGTAAGCCTTTCAACACTAAAATTTATAAGCATATTTCTTAGTTTGTTCAATTATGCTTCTTCTTACGATGATAATGGATAAACCATAATGAGTTTGTTTGCTTTTTTTTAATTACAATTTAGTTTAGTTTAGAGATTCTTTTTGAAGTTTTCAATTCGTTTTCTTATTTTATTACACTGAAATCATGTATTTTGTCATCCTTATGGTGCTATAATTTTTCTTTTCTATAGGTTTTTCTCTTCTTTCGTCTATAGGCACCATGTCAAAGATGTCTCCAGGAGCCTTCTCTGGGTATTTCCTTAGAGGTAATGACTCTTTTGCAGCATTCATATGTGGAGCTTAGGAGGTTTTTTTGGTGAGGAACTCCATTATTCCGCTACATCCCTTGAACTGTCTATGTTTAATCTGGCGTGAACGTAATTTTTTTTTTTTTGCGGTTTTTATTGGGAGGGGGGATTGGATTTTCCCGATGTGCTTGTCTTCTATTCTATTATTACTGAGGCTAAAACTCGCAAAAACTTCAAAAGAAAATTTGAACTAGTTATATAGATTTCTTTTTTATCCAAGCTTCAGTAATCTGTAGTATTTGGTATAATATTAAAATCTGAATTCAATATAAATCAGTTTATAACTGTTATTCTAAGTTTTATATCATCGTGCATCTTGTTTTTATTTCTTCAGAACTGGAATTATAAAAACAGATCATGATTGATCAATGCTGCCCACAAATTTTGTGCATATGTTAGTTTTTTATTACATTTAATGAACGAACTTGGTAGTGAATTTATTTAATGAACTAGTGGTTACGTAGATATAAAAAATTCTGACTTTGAAAGTTACCTCTTTAATGCTTAAAATCTTTAGAAGCATTGAAAGGTAGTAGTGAAAAGAAGCTATCATAATGTCTATGGAGCTACAGTCTAATCAACTGCTTAGAAACATACATTGTTTTTATCTTTGGGCTTTGGTCTAGTGGTATGATTCTCGCTCTGAATGTGAGAGATTGCGAGTTCGATTCTCGTAACACCCTTTATATAACATAAGATAATAGAAATTAAAAAAAGAATATATGTTTTAGTATGCTCTTACTAGTTATCTATAATGATTTCTTAAATAGCTGAATCCTATATATAAATCATCTAACACAAAGACTTAAAGCATTTATAGAAGAAAATATATGTTCTAGCATGGTCATATTGATTATCTAGATGTTTATTATATATATATATATATATATATATATATATATATATATATATTTTCTAATCGATGGTTTTGGCGTCAGTTTTAACTGTAGGTAACGTCAAGATATAATGACCGTTGGTTAATGTATTTCTCTACGGTTGGAAATGAAACCGTAGCCAATGCTAACGTTTCTCTATGGTTTAAACCGTGGTTAATCCTAGAATTTCTCTACGGTTTACAACTGTAGTTAATGCTAATTTCTCTACGGTTTGTTTCTAAACTTCTAACAGTTGCTTAAAATTGTAGTTAAGTGGTTTCTCTATGGAAGATTTGGCTACGCTAGTGCCAACCGTAGATAAGTGTTTTGCCTAAGGTTAAAACCGTAGCTAAAACCAAGTTTTAAATGTAGTTAAAAACAAATTTTTGTAGTGCTAAATCAATATTCCCATATGTTTTTGCTTCTTTCCGGCGAACAAGCCCTTGAATTTGATAAACCATCCAATAACCAAAAGGGACATAACGAAAGCACTCAATGTGTTAACATAAAAAGATCAATGTGATGTAAAAAAAAATAAAGGATTAAAATTTTAAAAAATAAAAATTAAATGATTAAAGTAAAAATTTATTGAAAGATAAATGATCAAATTGTATTTTAACTGAGAGATGTGCTATTTATCACGAAAAATTTGATCACAAATTTCCACGAGATTAATTATAATCATTAGATCAATGCATATCTATACATAGGTCAGTCAATGTAATTACTTAATAAATAATCAAGACACAGCATATTTCGTGTTAGAATTCGTGTGATGATGCATTTGGTGCCTTTTAGCATTTTTGTTTAAGTAATGTTATTTTAAAGTGGCAAACGAGATTTGTATAAGTGCAATGCTGAAGTACTCTTTATGATATAATACTGCAGGCAAACACTGAAAATGTATGTATGCATGTATACTCTTTTGATGTTATTAGGGTATGTATATTAAGATTAGAATATGGAGTAACTCTTTTCTTTCCTGTGCTCTTTGTTAAAGTAGAAACTCTTTCGTATTACAATTTACAAACATACGATTTATATATCGAAGAGCAAAAAGCAAATAATAATGGATGCAAATTAAATTAAATCATGAAATTAATTAACGAGTACAAATTGAAGGAGTGGATGGAGATATATATGTGCGCGCGCGTATTTGAAAACCGTAACAAAATTATCGCACAACGTAACAATCGCGAGTCACACAAACAAACATATTGATATTGATGAAATTGAATAATAAGGATAATAACAATACTTATTTCATTAATTATTCAAGAAAACATAGTAAAGTAGTACATATGATATTTATATGATAGAGTAATAGTAGAGTTGAAGGCATAATATATAATTAACGATAACTGTGACTAATGTCATAGTTAGTTATTAGTGACTAGGACAAGGAAGATGAGAAGGGCGGCAATAACTACTGGAAACACAATCAGAAGAGGAATTCCTGGCGGTGTAAGTGGACCCATCATAAATGGAGCGAAGACCATGATGGCCACAATTATCAAGTATAACGCAATGGAACCATGACCCCACACTTCTGGTTGCCTCATCCTTCCAAGTCTCAGAAGAAGATTTGGTGAGACGGAATTATAGAGCCATTTAATGTATATATAGACAGAGAGAGAGTATGGAAGGAATGAAATGCTGTCGGTTGGGGGAAGATACCAACCGCTACCAATCACAACGTTTCGCGTTTAGGGTTCAACGGACGCATATCTCTAGACCGCGCTACTCTCAACTTTCCATTTTCAATTTATTTATCACACAATTACAAATAAATAATAAATATGTACACACTTCTATTGCCCAATTAAATATATTACATTATCTCTCTCTACGTAAGAACCTCTAAAAAAAGTTATTTGACCCTTTTTATAAATATGGCCTTTTTAAAACTTTGTGTACGTTCATTTAATTAATTTTCATTAGAATACTCTTGTTTAATCAATCACTTTTGTATGGTTGAAAGTCAATAAATATAATTTGTTAATTAGAGAGAATTAATTATTAGTTCAAAGTCACTTAATGAAATTCTCTCTCTTATGATAAATGAATAAAAGTATTGGTTTAATAATCAAATGGTAAGTTTGAAAACTAATACTCCCTTTATTATGAAATATTAATGACCTTAAACTAAAGCACAAGTATTAAGAAAAACATTGATTTTTCTAAAATCTAGAAAAATTAATGTTAGTAAGACATTGTTATCCCTTTCTATAAATGAGTTAAAGAGGGATAAATTTGGAAAAATAACAATAAGTGGAAGTTGTTGGAATTTATTTATATTTTGAATCATTTGGCGGGTAATTGGGAGGGTAGAGCAAATTGGATGGAGCATAAAAATTTTAGGCAGGTAATTGTGAGGGTAATTTTGAGACTTACTCAAAAAAATTTGTTACCCAATTCATGAGAATGTAGATACCTACCTTTCTAGGTGAGAATGAAAATCTATAAAATCATAGAAATATAAATTCTTTGGAACAAAATTTACTTGAAAATATTTTTTTATTATTTGTAACCAAATGTAAAAATATTCATTCTCAACCCAACATTTTCAAAAATGTTATTGTAATCCATAAAACAAACACTACCTTGTATTCGAGTCCAGAATAAGTACTTTTCTAACAATTCCAGAGAATCAATGTGGGTTTAGTTTACATTTTTATAATATATAATAATATATACTACTATATATATGCATGAGTATCTATCGAATATTAAAATATAGCTTCAAAATTTAGGAAATAAAATCTAGGAATTTGAATAATTTCATGTGTTTTTTTTTCGTTACCTTAGGAGAAAAATAGTGTACCTACTGATTAGCAACCATATAAGAAATGCTAAATTATTATTTTGGTTCCATAATTTTACACTTAATTTCACTTTTAATCTCATAATTTTTTTTTAAATTCATTTTAATTAGTCTCTTAAGTTTTTATTTTTGACCATTATATTATAGTCATTTTTATCAATTCCGTTACTAACGTTAACTGAGTTATCTACATGCATGTCGCTAACAACATTAATTTAATCTACATGGCAATACAAATATAATTAAAAAATTGTGTGATTTTCTAAATAAAAAACAAAAGAAAAAAAGAGAGAACTAAAAATCTTAATATATTTTTCTTCTTCCTTCTTCTTTGTTTTCTTCTTCCTGATCTTCCTCGTCCTCCTTGTTATTTTTCTTATTCTCCTGGGCCGATTGGAAAGCAAACACCATGGTCTTCTCCGATTTCTTTTGAAATAGCAATATATATAGCCAATATTAAATTATAACACATACATATTAACAAATTCCCTCTTTGAATTTGGATGAAACCCGTTTAGGATAAGTGTATATATATATATGTTGCTTAATTATTATATTGAAGTTGTGTAGAACGAGAACGGTGGAGTTCTTTATTTTACCACCCAATGGAGCGATTGAGACGACATACATACATATGGAGGATTCATAGAAACAAATGAATCAACAGAAAAATAATACTCCGAAAATAATGAAACAGATGCAACAAAATAAAAGACATGCAATAACGGAGTATATTATATTACACATTGGTGAGGATTGTGCATGTAGCTAGTAACAATAATTAGTGACTACAACCATAAAGATGATAAGCGTCACTATAACAACCGGAAACACCAAAAGCAGAGGAATTTCCGGTGGTGTAGCCAACTCCATAAACAGCGGAGCAAAAGCAAGTATCGCTACGATAATTAGATACACGTTTACGGAACCACGGCCCCATAGCTGCCTCATTTTACTCAAACTACTATTAGATTATTGAAGAAGAAGAAGAAGATTTATGAATTGAAAGAGACAAGTGATAATCTTATTTATATAGCAAGATTTTGAAGGATTTATAATTGTACAAATAAATGTACACAAACTTTTATATAAAGATAGTCAATAATTCCTTTTTCACAAAACAATAACGGAAGGAATAATTTGGATATCAAATTAATGTAAAATGGTAAAAGTTTTTTTTTTTGAAAGGCAAATGGTAAAAGATATTACTTACATATAAATAAATTGATTTTTTTTTCTTCAGTTTGTTACTTTGTTGACTCCTTTTATTAGATTACTAACTGAAATTTTTTTCTTTCATGTGTTTTTTAATAGATTTAATAGAAAAAATGCATATGTCAAATATTTATTTTTAGGGTTAGATTGTTTGAATTTAAAAATAATTTATTCTAAAGTTAGAGATTAGAATTGATTATTATTTTAATTGATTATGGTGAAAATAATAAGTTACGTTGTTTATATTTATTTAAAGTAAAAATAATCACTTTTTTAATTTCTTTTCTCTTCTACTACATTAAAATACTTATTTTTAGGGTTAGATTGTTTGAATTTAAAAATAATTTATTCTAAAGGTAGAGATCATAATTGATTATTATTTTTATTGATTATGGTGAAAATTATAAGTTGTTTATGTTTGATTAAAATAAGAATGATCATTTTTTTAATCTCTTTTCTCTTCTATTACGGTAGATTATCTTAATAAGAAGCAATTACTCAAAATAATTGCTTCTCAAAATAAGCAGAAATTTAATTATTTGCTTATTCGGATTATTTTGAGAAGCACAAACAAACATATTAAAAATTTATAAAAGTGCTTTTTTAATATATTAAAATAAGCACAAATTAAACAAACATGTGAAAAGTCGTTAAGGGCTTATATTTTGAAATGGGGAGAGCCACTCGATTTGTTTTTATCCCTATATCAAAAAACACTATACTCTAGTCTCTACAAGAACTAAATTTTATTTTATAGACATTCTTATTTAATTTTGTTCTTTATAGAAAAATATTTTCATTTTACTCCCTAAACAAGGAAGAATATGTTTGGCTATATGTCTTTATAATGCGATACTGGCAAGCACTTAGAAAGTGTATGTATATTTTTCGGCTCTTGGGCACAAATTAAGAGAATTATCCAGAATTAGCAACCATACTTTTTTCCTACTTTTAAACAAAAAGGGAGAAAATAATTTCCTTAAACACACGATACATAAAATCATAATTAACTTAAACATTGTTCCTGATCAATGATGAATGGAGTGAAGAGAACGATGGCGATGATTATCAAGAACAGGTTTTGAATTCTGATCATCATGTTTTCTGACCTTCCCTTAATCCTGGATATTTTTTTCTACAATATCACTTGCATGCGCTACAACGTAACTATTTTTATCAATAAATGAAGGAGTTGTTCCAAACATGGTCACCAACATCTAGAGCAACATGGGCTAAATAGTCAGCAATTACTACGATGACCTTGCTTTAGGGTTGAGGATGAAACGTTTAGGATAATTCTATATCTTGCTTAATTATATTATTGATGGAGTGATCGAGAGTCGAGACACACATATGGTTACATAGAAAAATAATATATGTGAAGCGCCACAATAATAAATTAACCGAAAATAATGAAACATATGCAACAAAATAAAGTTGAAGGTTTATTCATTGGTGACCATTGTGCATGTAGCTAGTAGTCAACAATAATTAGTGACTACAATAAGAAAAATGATAAGTGCCACTATTAATACCGGAAACATCAACAGCAAAGGAATTCCCGGTGGTGTAACTGACTCTATAAAGAGCATAGCAAAACCAAATATGGCAACAATGATAAGATAGAGGAAAATAGAACCGCGGCCCCAAACTTCTGGTTGCCTCATTTTACTCAAACTACTTTTAGGTTATTCGAAGAAGAGGAAGAAGATTTACAAATTGACAGAGACAAGTGATACCCCTATTTATATAGAAAGATTTTGAAGGATTTGTAATTGTACAAATAAATGTACACAAACTTCTATATAAAGATAGTCAATATTTTCTTTTTGACTACACAATAACGGAAGGAATTTGGATATCAATAACTTAGGGTAATGGATAAGAAATTCATAAATAAATTTTTTTAACAAAAATTGTAATTAATAAAGATATACTTGTAGCATTGAATATTATACTTTTCAATACGAAATTTCTATTTATGCTTATTCATTGCCCTAAAGGCAATAGTTAGCAAAACCCTATTTATATGTAAATAAATTGATTTTTTTCTTCAGTTTGTTATTTTGTTGACTCCATTTATTAGATTAATAACTGAAATTTTTTTTTCTTTCATTTGATTTTTTAAATGATTTAATAAAAAATGCATATATATTTTTTTGGTAAGCCAAAGCAAATGCAATTAATTAAACCAGAGTACAAAGTTAAGCAGTTACAACATTGAGTACCAACAATACTCAATTAGGATTGTAAACAAATATAAAAGAAGAAAACAAAGTCATTACAAAACGAACTCCTAGTTAACACTACTCTAACCCCTAATACATGTCAGTGGAGCTAGACACCAATTTGCAAAAGAAAAGGCAGAATTCTCCAAAGCATTAAACCATAACCACGACCTAGACTTTACAAGATCCAGAGAAGAGCACAGAGATCAACCTTATGAGATTTGAAAATCACAACATTCATGTCCAACCAAATAGTCCAAACGAACGCAAACCAAATCAAAGAACCCCTGCGCTTATTAACTTTTCCAGAAAAGAAGCCCCTGAATTGTAAAAATCAATTTCCAATATTGTTTGTCAATCCTGATTGTATACCAATCCAATTTAAGACTTTTTTTCTACAGAAACACAGAGTAGTTACAACACATAAAAAGATGTTTTGAATCTTCCTCTGCTGCAGAACAAAGAGGACAAAGTGGGGAAGTTCCACATGGTAAAATACCTCTTCTCCATAAATTAAATTTTGTTGGAATTCTGTCTTTGAACAGCAACCAAGAAAAAACCAAAACTTTTGAAGGAGCATTTGAATTCCAAATGTGCTTTGCTAATCTTTGTGATAGGAGCGGAAGAGTGCATAAGGCAGAACCCCATGAATAAGCTGATTTAACTGAAAAACCTCTAACTCCCTCAGGAGACCATACCCAAGAATCTTCTTTCGACCAATCAAGTGAAATTGGTTGTAAGATAGCCAACAGCTCAGCTAAGGACTCCTCTTCCCATGCAAGAAGGTTTCTATGCCAAGAAAAGTTCCAACTCCATCTAGTCCCTGAGACCGAAAAGAAACTTGCAATAACCCCAAACCTATTGACAGAAAGAGCATAAAGACGCAAAAAAGATAAGCATAATGGTTGATTTCCCAGCCAGTGATCTTCCCAAAAGCAAGTTGAATCTCCCATCCCAATTCTTTTTGAAGCTCCTTTAGCAAACCAACTTGAATCTAGAAAATTACCGGCCTTACTAATTTCATTCCACCATTTTGACCCCTTCTTTTGCACAAAAGAAATATCCAACATACCGAGGGAGAGCCTTCAATTCTAAATTTAATTACCTCCACCCAAAAGAAGTTCTTTTCATTAAGATACCTTTATCCCCAAATAAAAAATACATATATTAAATAATTACTTTTAATTGATTATAGTGAAAATCATAAGTGATTTATGTTTGGTTGAAATCAGCATAATCACTTTTTTAATCTCTTCTCTCTTCTACTACAACGGACTATTTTAAGCAACAACTCAAAGTTGCTTCTCCAATTTTTTTCTAAAAAATATTTTTTAAATCAACTGTATTTGCAACTGCTTCTAAATGTCTATCTTAAAACATTCAAAAGCGGATTACTAGCATTGGATTCTCGGTGGCTCTCAAGGGTTCTGAGACAAATTAAATCAGTGTAAAAAATTGAGGTCTTTAATTTAATGTTGTAAAAATATAATTCAGTGATAAATACGATTCACATGGTAATTAATCAATAACAGGTTCTGATGTTTTCTTTTCCCTTAATCCTCGATATATATTTTGTATGTATGCAATATTATATTACTTGCATGCGCTTGAACTATTTAACAATAAATTAAAGTCCACTACAAGAAATTTGAGGATTTGCGACAAATGGATCCCTCGCAAATCCACCATTAATCTGTCGCTAATTTGATTTGCGAGGGATTTGCGACAAATTAGCGAGGAAACATTTCGTCGCATATTTCTGGTCACTAATCACCTACGAAAATAATTCTCTCGCTAACCCGTCGCTAATTAAAATTAGCGAGGGATTATTCAGCCACAATTTTGTCGCTAATTCTCTGCCAAATTACTTTACCTCTATTTAACAATTCCCTCGCTAATTAGCGATGTAATTTTCCGTCGCTAATCCACCATTAATCTGTCGCTAATTTGATTTGCGAGGGATTTGCGACAAATTAGCGAGGAAACATTTCGTCGCATATTTCTGGTCGCTAATCACCTACGAAAATAATTCTCTCGCTAACCCGTCGCTAATTAAAATTAGCGAGGGATTATTCAGCCACAATTTCGTCGCTAATTCTCTGCCAAATTACTTTACCTCTATTTAACAATTCCCTCGCTAATTAGCAATGTAATTTTCCATCGCTAATCCATCACAGTTCGTCGCTCGCTATTTCTTCGATATTCTGTCGCAGTTGCCTATTTTTGTATCCCTCGCAATTCCCTCGCTATGTTTAAGATAATGTTTTTTAATTTAATTATAATTCATATTAGAATTAATGTTTTTTAATATTAAAATTATGCAACTAATTACACAACTAATATTTGTATAAATTTAACAAATTAATAAAACACAATAGTGAAACTCAATCAAATTGAATCTTGCAAATAAATACAAAATTGTTGCTTATCAAAATAAAATACTCAGAACAGATCTTCCAAAGGATAAATAAATTGATCATCTAATGCAAAACAATATATATACTAAATACAAATCTTCTGGATGATAAATAAAAATCACTCATTTGCAAGCCTTCTACTTCTTGACTTGTTTTTCTAGTCTTAATATCTCTATTTTGAGGTCCATCTTCCCAACTCAAGAACCTGAAATAAAAAGTATTAGATTAAATTGGGTTATAAACAACAATCTTATTGTAAGCAATAATTTTATAACATATAATGATGGATTTAAGATGTGGAAAAGATCAAGATATCAAGATATAAAATTAAGGGAAGCAAAATTAACCCAAAATTTTAGATTTAGATAAAGATAAAAACACTAAACTAAAAGCTAAGAAATGGAGTTGAGTTGATAAATGTACAAACGCACATCATAGATAAAGATTGTAGCATAGAACTTATATATGAGGCAAACACTATACATACAAACAATATATTTTGGATCAGAACCAAATAAAATCATTAGTTAATGCATTCATTTGCATCTTCCTTTAAATGAAATGCAAATCACAAAATGTGTCCATACTTTAGGAAATCCGTAAATTTGATCAATAGAAAATTTTCAATCAGGCATATGCTATAATTTCATTTCAAGTTCATAAGTTTCTGCATTTAATTTTATCATATATTTGTACCTTCTATGGAATGGGGAACACATCAGCTACTGCCAAGGTTTTGTACACAAATTATAATTGGTTAAACCTCAATTCAATGCTTTCAAAAAAAGGAGTAGACACCTTCTCAGAGAAATAGTCCAAAACACACATCACATAGATGAGGTGGGGTCAATCATATTTATCATGGAGTTACTTGCATTATGCATGACTTGTAACAGGTTCAACAAATTAAAAAGAAATAGTGAAGGTTAGTTACTTGCCTTGCGGATAACTTAAATTGGAACATGTTCACTCAGTAACTTCACCAAGAGAATGTGATCAAAGTCACCACGCTCTGGTTGCGCATGCGTACTCATCCCTGTTGAACTAGTTATTTAACTTTGGAGTGCAAAATAATCTCATTTCATAATGTTTCTAGTTTATTAAGAGTTATACAACCAAGGCATATCAATGTTGATATGAAAATAGTTGAGACTGGTCTTTGTCGCAAATCTGAAATTCGAGAGAGGCATTGACTTCAAATTAATTTTGCTAATAATTTCAATAGAAGTGCCACAGTGGTTCTTCATTTTTAAATTTAAAAGAGACACTGTCTTCAAATTTAGTAACTAAGAGAAAATAACAATTTGTAGAATTGAAAACATTATTAGTAGAATTAATATCTCAAATTCTCAATAACTACATATAAGCAATTATAGATAGAGGTAACATAGAACAATTAATTAGAATTTCATCCTAACATCTTAATTTCGTGGCTCAAAAGTTTCCTTTTCTTTTTGGAGAACCGAAATCAGAGTTAACACCTTTTCTAGTTGGAACTACTTCAATATTTTTAACAAGTCAATGGCTTATGTGTGTACGACAGAGATTAATAGAATAATAGGCTTGCAGCAACACAATTGAAAGCAATTCAGGTATTTTATCTTAACATATCAATATCAATCCTATTAGTAAAACTCTAAAGTAACAACTAAAACATTAAATTTGCTGAGATTTACATGAAGTAGTGATTTACATATCATATATAGAACATAACATCAAACAGATCAATCATAATATTATTGGGACAAAAACAAAAACAATATAACAATAGTGATAAAAGAAACTGAGCTAGAAAACTTGGAGATAGTAGAAACGTTCCCTCCAACGCATGAGGCGCTGAGTCGGAACATCCTTTGTTTTGGAAATATCAAATGAATCGGACAACTTGTCACCATCGTCAAAATCGTCAGAGCAGCAAATGGGAGACCCAGTCTCTATATCACGTTGTGTCTGGCCATAAGGAGAAACTCATTATTTTGGAAACTATCGCACGAAAGATAGCACCGTCAATCACTACCACGGTAGTTATTCACAGAAAATCATGATAAAAATTTTGGTCAATGGTGATTCCACTTCCACTTCAGAACATACTTCACTGAATCGACAATGTTGTAATTAAACCTCTCTGTTCTAATCCACTCTCTCTACTTTGGAATTCATCACTCTAAACAACGATCAAAAATCAAAATCGGAGTTCACTGGTGTCTAATTAGTAATCAGAATCTCTCCCTAGAAAATAGCATCCCCTAAATCACAGTTCATTGGTGTGGTTACTGGATTTTACTCAAAAAATAGCAAGAAACTGTACCTTTTGTTTAGGGTTCTGCATTAGGAGTGACGGTCGATCTCTAGACGGTGGTGGTATGGCGTCTCGATGGTGGATGCAGGTGAAAGAAGAAAATGCTCGATGCTAGACGGTGGTACGCTAGTAGCCGCCGTAGCTACCAGGATTCGAGAAAGTCAAGGACGGTAAACAAGATTAGCGAACGTAGACGCGAAGGGAAAAAGGGAGGACGACGAGGACATTGAACCCGATTAGCGAACGAGGACGTGACGCGAGGAAGGGAAGAAGAACAGCGGGGGAGAGAGGACGGCGGAACCCTAATGTGAAGCCAAATATAATTCTTGCCAAGAACTTGTATCGTTGAATCAGGGATTTTGAATTGATAAACTCTATTAACACTTTTTTCTTTTACAAAACCCTTGATATTTGTTTACTTTTTTTGAATTAATAAACTCACATAGTGTGTTTAGGGGTTATATTTATTTTTGTTTTTGACACCATTTGATATATGAAAAATGAAAACAAAATCAAAAATGTAAAATGCATAATTATATATAGTTTTTTATGTGAAATGTTTTAGTAAAATAGCCCATAAACCACATTAATTAATCACGGTAAAAACATAATTGAAATTAATTCAGAATTAAAAATAATAAGTTCATTTAAATCATGCAAATATTTTATTTAATATATTTTATTATATAAATTAAAATTATAAATTATATTTTGATTCATACTTGTGAGGAAATAACAATAAAACTTTCCATCGCATAGCATACAAATTAATGATATTACAACAGCGACAAAATTGCAAGGAAACAATTCTCTAGCTAATTATAAAAATTCCTTTTTCACTGATTTAGCGAGGGATTAGTGAGGAAATGATTTTATCGCAAAATTCTCTCGTTAATTCGTCATTAATCCCTCGCGGGATTCAAACAAAAATTTATTCATGCCTTTTGTAAAGAAATTATGTTCCCTCGCTAAACCCTCGTTGTTTCCTCTCTAATTAGCAACAGAAAATTTCCTTGCTAAATTTTGTCAGCAATTTTCTTGTAGTGGTTTTTGCTGAAAAAAATAATTAAAAATTGGATAAATAAATATATTAAATTAAGAAACTAATAGTAGACTAAGATATTTAATATAAAAAAAACATCATAGATACTAATCATTCATATAAGTGATATAACATCCTTCTTGCAAATGCTAGTCAATGAGGGTTTAGTTTACATATTTATAATAATAATAATATAAATAAATATATTCTATATATACTATATTTGTGAGTATCTATCAAGAATTAATATATAGCTTCAAAATTGAGGAAATAAAATCTAGGGATTTGAATAATTTCACTTTTGATCAATAATTGTATACTATGTCTCACTTTGATTTCATAGTTTTATTTAATTTATTTTAGTTTTTCAAGTTGTTTTTTTGGGATCATTATAATCATTTTCGTCAATTCCGTGACTAGTGTTAACGAAACTATCCTACATGTCGCTAACGACATTAATTTAATCTACATGGCAATGCAAATATAATATGGAAACTTGATGCATGCTTTTGCATAATTTTTTTTTATGGGTGAAATTTTTTTATTATTATTATTATTTTAATGCCTGACATATGAATATGTATGATGATGATTTTTTATGCATAAAAATCGAAATCACAATCTTTTTTTTATACATGATGAAAATTTTCAATGCATGATTTTCTTGACATGAATATACACATGGTTTTTTTTTTTTTGAAAAAATTTTATGCATGATTTTTTGCTTTTTTTTTTTGCATGAATTTATTTAATGGATGATATATATGAATATGTAACAATATTTTCATGCATTTTTTTTTTTTTTGCAAGTGAATGCATGATTGTGACTTATAGCTATAATGATAAAAAATATTATTATACACTTATATGCTTATTTTTATTTGAAAATACATGTGTACCAAAAAATATATATCTCTTTTTTCAAAAAAATGTCGTGCTCACGAACAAATCTTATTATTGTTATACACAATGAAAAAGGAAGAGGTAGGACCCCCTCTATCCTACATTTGGATTTCTGTACCCTACAAGTGCAAGTTTTCACGTGTGGGTCTAAATACTCCCTTTACATTCACTAGCTCTCAGATTGTCTCTATCATATGATAAGGATCCAGTTCTTAGTTTAGTCATACGGAGGTATAAGCCCTCTTAATATGATCACCATAAGATATTGGTGATAATCTGAGCGAATACTAGACGACTGTCAAGTGAGCATAAAGCCCCTCAATGACACCCGACTAGCCTCCTTCTAATCGTAGGGTCACACAGGCTCAGGTATAAAGCCCAAAAATGTGTGTTCGAAAAGTGTAAGTGTGCGGTGAGTGGGATATACAAACCTTGTGGTCTTAGGCTATTTACATGCAAAACAAGCCACGCATATAAAAAAGTTTCCTACCCTAGGGTTCATCATATTATACAAAATATCATGATGAGCCAAGCAAGCAAATAAATGCAAGCAACCATAGGAAGAGTGAATTAAATATAGTTAACAATTTTACACAATTAATTAGGCTAGGTTTGACTCTCTATAGTTCCCAGTGAAGTTGCTATCCATCACAATCGGGGTCACGGAGGGGACGGCGATGAATTAAATACAATGGACCCGGCACTAAGTTTTATTAAAGGAAACCTTACAAAAACTTAAAAGAAGGTCTTCGAACCCATAAACGGGTTAAAGAGTCGATTATGTGCTTGGAAGATATTAGCATCATACGACGTCCACTAAGTAAGCGGTTACTTTCTAACTAATTATGCATAATTTATTAACTTAATAAAAATATCTAATTTACTCAAACAATCATTTAAAGAATTTATTATTTATTTATTAAAGAGGGGGGAAACATTTTTTATTTATTTTGACTTGGCGAGTTCGGTTCTCACTTCTACGTATCCTCAGCTCGAGGAGGAATTAAAACCATGTAGTTCTTAATGATTACAATTAATATGTGATTACAAAGGAATCACGATAGAGTACTGTTCAATAAAGCTCCTATGTGACATGCTTACGCTAACTGCAGGGCATGCCGCAATGAAAGGTAAGAGTCATCGTGTGAATCTATTGTACGCACGGGGTTACTGATACTGCTGTGTTTAATAACCCACGTCCCTGATTTGACCGTGGAAGGACCACTCAATCGCATCAAGGCTAATTTTATATACGCAGGGTTACGATAGAGAGTTATTCCATAACCCATATACGGCTTTGGCTTGGGCGGTGCAAATATCACTCAACCCAATCAAAGATTAATTCTTTACGTTTATGGTATATGAAGGAAAGTCGTTCAATTTATATGATGCCTTGGTCTTGACGAAAGGATAAACACTCAATCAGATCAAAGATTATTTTTATTAAATATCTTTGATTATACCAGTGGAATACCACTCAAATAATCAAAGTTTAAGTTTATTTTTATTAAATATCCTTGACTATGCCGGTGGAACACTATACAAATAAAGTCAATACTTAATTCTTTTGAAATAAAATTATTTATTTTTGTCAACAAAAATAATTTATTTTTAAAAAAAATTGGGTCACAGCCCAGCAGTACCAAAAATGAATCACAGCCCAACAGTGCCAAAATATCAGAGAGAAAAAAACACAGCAAGAACATACAACACATCACAAAAAAATTGGGTGGTGCAGAAAGAAAAAAAGGAAAAAGGCCAGCATTCAAAGTAGAACTAAACAAACAGGCTTTCTGCGAAACAAAAGAAAACAACAGCAAAAATAAAACAAAAAATAAATAAAATACAGCACAAAAAAAACACACACACTAGAGGTGCAGAAAGCAATTAAAAAATAACAAAAATAAAGCAAGTAGGCTTTCTGCAAAATTAAAAAAAAAAAAAAGAAGACATACAGCACAGTATACATACAACAAACAAAAAAAACTTTAAGAGGTACATTTTTCTACACTCTAGTTCTTCTTCCTCTTCTTTCCCTCTTCAATTCCAACTAAAATTTGGGGATTATAGTTCTGAAATTTCTTCAATTTCAACTAACATTTAGAGATTAGGATTCTAAATTTTGGAATTATGATTCTAAAACTAGAACTAAAATTAATTTGAGATTATTTCGTTTTGATTTTGGAGTAAGGTTTTGAAATATAGGAATTATTTGGTTTTGATTTGTGTGTTTTTATTTTGAATATCTTTGATTTCGATTATTTAGTTATGCATTTTTGTTTGTTCGCATCTTGGATTCATCATTTTGCATAGGTCCCTTAAATAGAAGAACAAAGTAGAAGGAGATGAAAAACATAGTAGCAGCGAAAGACCAAAGCATCAAATGAAGAACGAAGCAGCAAAATGATGAACGTTAAGAAAGAAGGAGGATGAAGAAGAAGGAGAAAGAAGAAGAAACTTGAAAGAAGAAGAAATGACTTTAAGACCAAAAACAAAAAACATAAAATTTGTAGGGATTAAAAGCCTAAAATAAGAATTTTGCAAGGTCTAAATGCAAAATAACATAAATAACATGACAGACTGAGATGACAAGCTAACGTAGCTTTCTGTTAACCATGTCAACAATTAATAATCAAAATTAACAACAATGATTAAACATCAAAAGTTTTAATTAATTTAGATTTTTAAACAAAAAAAATTTGCAAAGACAAAAAAAAAACTAAAATAGAATATTTTGCAAGAAAAAAAAAACATTTAACTAATCGTAATTTACTTAGAACAGTTGCTTCTTCACAGTTCAAAGTATACAATCATTATATACCCAACCCATTAATTATTGAAAAACAAAAGATGCAAATGAAAACAAAACATCAATTTTTTTAATCAGCTGTTTTCCAAAAAAAAAAACAATTTCATCTTCGCTGCTTACGCATTGACGCTTTTTGCTGCTGCAACCGACCAAATTAAAGTTGTGTAGAAATATCCAACAAATGCAAGCAATTTTTTTCTTCTTGGCCATCTTTTTTTTGCTTATAGTTCTACGTCTTACATCCGACAAGGACAGAACCATTGACATACAAACATTAAACACACATCTAAAAAAATTTATTGGAAAGGGAAAATTTTCCTTGGAATTATAAGTTAATAATTCTGGTTAGTTGTACAACATAACAAACTTTGAGTCTGGTTTATTTAGATTTTAATAAAATAAGAAGTAAAAAACACATAAAGAGATAAAGATAATTTAACTAAAAAATTGATACATAAAAATCAAGATAATCCAATAAAAATAAATATTTTTAACTTTGTTCAGAATCACTTTTAACCCAATTAAAAGTTAAATCAAAAGCGCTTAGTCTTATCTATTAAGTTGGTGTTTCGTTATGGCGTATGGGAATAATATATTTTCCAAAGAGGAGGTATTCTATATGAAAAACATTTCAATAAATTATTTATCATGTTTGATAAAATAAATTATAGTTTTTTGTGAACTAAGAGTATCTCGACTGATAGTCGAAGACTAATCCCTTGAAACGTAAAGATTACTAAAGTGAGTTTTGTCTCTCCTAACAAAATCTTCTCTAGACAAATAAATTATAGTTTTTAAAAGTATATAATGAAGAGTAAAATTCAGTTGAATCGACTCTAGACAATGCACTTGTTGAAGACGGGAGTAATAGTCCCAATTTCCAGAATAACGTGAGCAATTAAATTTGTGAACACTATTCGGTATAATTATTTTTTAATTTTTTTCTTTACTTATTATTTTTTCAATATTCTAGAGGAGATATATATTTTTTTTCATAAAAAAGTAGTACAACTAAGAATTAAACCTTGTACTTATACACGCATGTCTTCATATATTCACTCATCTGCTACATGACTGGAACATTCTAGAGATATTTAAAAAGTATTAAATATTATTAATATAAATAAATAATTTTATACATTCGTTGTAATTTAAGAGGTAAAACTGATTTTTTTATAAAATCTAACAATTACTATGTGCTAGCTTAGCTTTAAAAAAGGAATTGGTCACGGCTCTCGAAGATAAATCCCTAAGAAGAAACTCAAAATAAATGCTTATTCAATAATATTAATAAAATAAATAAATAAATTTAAATATTTTTTATATGAATTTTGTGAGTATATAGGTCTTATGAGTGTCCAAGTTAAATTGAGTTAAGTAAAGATGCGAAGCAATAAAAAATGTTTGGTTTGGGTTGGAGAAAAATTTTTGAACCAAACCAAAACAAGAACAGGTTAGCTTAGTTCAGGTTGCTAGGTTGTCTAATTAAAAAATTATTATTATGTTTCAACTTTTAACTATATCAAACATCTATTTTTATTTTTTGAAAAAAAAAATCTAATAATAATGACTTATATTATACAAGTTAAATATTCAAAATACATCGTAAAATTCATAATTCAAGTCTAATGTAAGTCTTTATAAATTTTAAATAATAAAATCACAAATAAATTTTAAAATAGAGCAAATTTAATATGAATTTATTTTTAGATGTATGAAAAGTAAATAAATAAATAAGTAAAAATTGAGTGTTGAGTCGTCAGATTTAAAATATTGGGTTAGTTGGAATTTGACACAATAACACAACTCAAACCAAACAAATACAATTGCATTGGTTTGCTAGGTTGATCGATGGATCAACTCATCAATGAACACCCCTTATTGGTCTTCAAGGCTACATCTTATGTATCAAAGAGAAAAAGAAGAACGAAAATGGAGAGGCTATAAGACAATAAATAAATAATTGAAAAAAATACAGGAGTATAACTATGGTCTATCTCATTTTCAATCTTTTATTTCTTGTTCATTGATGCAAAAGAACTAAACAAAGATAAAACTTGACAGAATTTGCATGTTTAAAAAACAAAACAAAACAATAAATTACTGTCTCAGTACTCCATCCAAAATATATATTCTTCAATTCTTCGGCCTCTACGGTTGAATGCATATGATTATTGATATTCAATAATTAAAAACTGCAAGAAAAAACGCATAGAAAAGGACAAAAATAGGAATAGAACATAACCATATAAGTAAGAACAGGGGAGGTTCAGGGGTCATAAAGTACGGAAATATAATAACAGAGGAAGCTAAAAGTAAAACCATTAACACTATTGCCAAATTTCTGGTGAAGTTTCTGCAGTTCCTCATCTTAGCTATTTGGTAAGTAGATATTTCTTGTTAATTATTTTTCTACTTCTTCAATTCGTCATATATATATATATATGATATGATCAGACAATGTGGCTCATTCAAATTTCATAGTAACCTGATATTTTATGGAATTTGAAGAGAGCGCATACAGAACTATTGTCATACATATGTATTATTTAAGGGGATATATATAATCAATGGTGATGACAAAGGAAACCATTATTTTTCCGTTTAGGAATATTCTTAATTATGTGAAATTGATTGATTATGCCTTAATTGTTGTATTAATAATTTGGGATTGGGGAATGAAGAACCTTCAGTTTAATTTAAATCAGTTACCATCATCCAATATCCCTTCTGTCACTACTAGTTCGACGGTTTTGGCAAAAATTAGAAGTCTGATCGATATTATTTCTTTTATAGTTAACGCCTTAACGGAATTGTGGGAGAAGTAACATTGTTGTATTTGATTGTTTTGAAGCTTTGAAATTGTGTAGAACGTACATAGTATTAGTTAGAAATCTCACGTCAACTAATTATATGGTCATTGTTTAGTTTATAAGGGTGTGAAGGAGGGATTAAATGATATTAATGTAATTTACATTAATTATTACACTAGTTAATAATTATTTGTCAAATATTTTTTCACGAAACTTATCATATGATTGAAACTATTTATAGATATGTATACCAAATTTAACCTCATATTAAAATTGTAATTCTCAGTTTAAGCAGGGTCACTCTGTTCGATGGCTTAGAAATGTCTTTACTCTCTCCTCTTCACATTTTTTATTATATTAAAAATAATTTCACAAGAAAAAAAATTATCACCGTATAAAAATTCTAATAAATCCAAACAAAAATTCAAATTAGATAAATTCCTCTAATTCAAAAAGGTTGGTCAAGTAAAGCAAAATAAAGTTTCATATCTAAATGATGAGTTAGATATAAATATCCTAAATGCTGTTTGAGTTTATATGATTTCTCTGAATTAAACTGGGCACCAACCTCGGCTTAATTTTATTTTGAACCAACAAAAGTTAGACAAGTTCCTCCTAAACAATGAAGAAATTTGAAACATATTGGCTAAGTCATTAAATAACGAACCAATTTAACAATACAAGAGAAAGACAAAACTAAACGAAAAATATAATTGACACAAAATACAAAATAATCCTCAAATAAATACACAATCTCGATTTAAAGATTAACAAATTTAAAGCAATGTGTAGAGTATATTTATCGATGTAAAATTATAAATTTTTTAGAAGATTATAACATTTACAAAGCTTATAAAATTGTTTGGTAATTACAAAATTAAAACTGTTATAAAATTATAGCTTTTATAATTAACTTTTAAAAAATCATTTAAAATAACTTTTAGCTTTTAAAAGCTAACTTTCAATAATTTGCTTTCTAGATTATGTTCATTTATTATTATAAATCATAAATTTTTCACCTTACTACTTTAATTTATTAATATAATATTATTTAAGCTAAAAAATATATTTTATCCTTTAAGTTATACCGAATTTCTATTTTAGTCTTTTAAGTAACTTTTTGGAATCAATATTGAACTTTGGATGTATTCCGTCCACTAAGTTAATGGGGCAGTCTACGTGACGCCTAGTTGAACTAATCGTGTTAAATTTATTTTCAACTAATATTTTTAAATTAGAAAGAAACTGGCTGGCCAAAAACGACACCGTTTATCTTCCTGAACCTTGGCATTCCTAGTGGCTCTCCATCGTCACCGCTTCCTCTTCCCTACCGCCTCCTTCTTTCAATCTTCTTCTTCTTTCTCTCACACTTGTTGTTCATCTTCGTGAACCTGCCACGTTGTTGTTGGTCCGAGTTTGAGTTTGAGTTTGTGCAAGTGCAATACGACATTGTCTCCTCCACAAGGATGATGCAAATGGAGATTTGGGAAAATCTATAATTTTCCCACTCAGATCTAAACTGCCAATTCAATTACACAACCTTCCTAGAACGCATCTTCATAGCTCTCAACTGAATCTTCGAAAATTTCCGCAAACGAATCAGGAAAATTGAAAAACCCCTTCACTCGAAATTGATGAAAGATTCCACCTTTGACATTATGGAACTACGATTGGGGAGGGAATTTGCGCTTCAATTGCAAATTTTCGAGATTCTTCACTGAACAAAATGACAAAAAATAGAGAGACAAAGAAATGGGTAGATTTGCATAAATGGAGCAAAATGTATAATAAAAAGTAGAGAAAAAAAAAAACATGGAAGCTATCAAGTGATAGCTCGCCGGAAAAGTAGGTAAAAGAAAGTTATAGAGTGAAAGAAAACAAAATTGGAAAATGTGATAGCTCAACGCTCACCACCAAATCCATCATTTTTCCCGGCAAGGGAAGAACGTGCCTGCGGCGGGAGGGCCATGGTAAACGTATGGGTTTGATATTAATTAAAAAATATTAACTAAAAATAAAATTAACACCATTAGTCCACTTTAGCGCCACATAGACTTTTTCATTAAGTTTTAAGACCAAAAACATCTAAAGTCCAACATTGTCCAAAAAAAAAATAATTTAAAGAATTAAACTGATAAAAAAAAAACTTAAAAGTACTAAAATGAAAATTTAGTATAACTTAAAGGAGGAAACATGTATTTTCCTTTTAATCATTTAACTTATTTCAACCAATCATATAGCTCATTTTGTTAGTTCTAATTAATCAATTATCTATACTGCAAAAATTTCACGATCATAATCTCACAATTTTTAACCAACTTTACAATTAAAAAATAAAAAATCTAAAAATTTTCAGCTAAAAATTAAAATATTTAGTATCGTAAATTGAAGAAAATTACTTAGAATAATATTAAAAAAATTTGTCATCTTTTTAGTAGGTAAAAGACACCCGTGAGCACGAGCAAATTTTATCCATGGCGGAAATTATTCGCGAAACTATTTTTTTTATCATCCCTACACGTAATAGAGTAGTTCGGTAATTTTGGGATAAGTCGGCTCAAAATTAAGACATGACGGAAAAGATATCATCAAAACAGCAACATTTGAAACTGAGGAAGTTTCTGTAAACAAGATATAATTCTTCAAAAGAAAATGACTTTACTTGCTATTATTTCACTACATCTGTTTTTCCCCTTGATTCTCCTTCTAACGGAGGAAAAAAGGAAGAAAAAATAAAACAAACACAGTAAAAACACACTGTGATACATTATTTGCTAACTCCTCCATCCAAAACATCATTTATTATTCTAGAGAAAATCTAAATCACCAACAGGGTGTAGTAAAACACACTGTTGGAGCATCTTCAATTCCTCTCCTCTGAGATCAGATGCTTGATCATTGATATCACCAAACGAAAATTGCAAGAAAAACAGCATAAAAAAACACAAAAATAGGGATAGAACATAGCCATATGAGTAAGAAAATTGGAGGTTCTGGAGTCATAAAGTAAGGGAATATAACAACAGCAGATGCTAAAAGTAAAACCATCAACACTACTGCCAATGCTCTGTTATCGCTGAACCTACTACTACAGTCGCTCATTGTAACTCTTAAATTATGTGACACAAATTCAGATGTTCTAACACAATTTTTATAGGGAATTTAAAGATGCCATATACAGATTAATAAATGTCATATATAATTAAGGAATAATAGTGAAAGAGGAAACTATTATTTTCATTCCAGAAATTCTGATTGAGATTAATTAAAGACTGAACATACATTGCATTTTGTATACTTGTATCTAGGAGGGTTTAAGGTAACGTTTGACTAATTTAATTTAAATCAGTTACCTTCCTGTTATATCCCTTTAATTGTTACAGGTGCAACTCCTTAACGGACCGTTTTGGCAATAAATTAGATCTGTTTGGTTTTCATTTTTATAGAATAAAAAATAAAAAATACATAATACATAAATTAAAATAAAAATTAATGATTGAAATTATTTATAAACAAAATTCAAATGATCTAATAAAAATAAATATTTTAAGTTTTTGATCAAATTGACCAAAACAAAAGTTAAAAGAAACATGCCCATTATAGTCAAAATTATTTTCCTTTTTTTCACGGTCTAAACTTCACATAATTACGCTAATTTGGTTCTTACACTTTCATGAATCTGGTAGCTCACTTTTAAATAAAGGAATTTTATTCATTAAATGGATGTTTGCAGCTACAAAAGATATTTGGAAAAGATTCTCTCATGTTGAAAAACAACATGATTTACTATGTTAGTTTTTATTTTTTTCTATTTTTTTTCATATGTATTAAATATATATTAAGATAACATTTGGTAAATGAACCGAACATAATAGAGTATAACATAGTAGAATGAGATAAAATATAACAGAATGTGTACAGTGTTTGTTGATCGTGGAACAGAACATGTCCATATATCTTATTTTACATTGAGGGTCCGTTTGATTTGCTATTTTTGAAGGTACAGCACAGAACAAAACTGTGTTTGATTCAAAAAACTGTCAAGAGACAGCACAATATTTGTGTAACTGGACAGCACAAATAGCCACTTTTTTGTACCCATTAAACAAGGGACAAGTTTCTTGTTCCATGTACAAGTTAAGAAAAGTCAAAACTAACCTTCCATCTTTACTCAGTAGTATAACTACCTCCCCACTTTCCCCGCTTACCTAAGGTAGTTTATGTTGCATTATTTTTTTAAATCAATGTTTACGTTATTTTTTTTCACTTCTGCATATTTACTGGTTAACGATATATATATATATATATTATATATATATAATTAAAATAACGTATTAATAATAAAATTAACTTTCATGATAAATATAAATATTAAAAAATAAAGAGTCAAAAATATTTTTTAATAATAATTTTAAATTTTATTTAATATAATTATTATATCACATAAAATATATTATGTAGTAATTTATTAAAATATGAAGTTTTAATTTTATAATAAATAATAAAATATTTCTAAAATATTATTTTCTTAGAAAAATTAAAGTGAAATTAATAATATATAACATGAAGGATATTATTGTAAAATTCATGTTGTGCTTCTTGTTATGTATATTGAGTATCAAACAATACACAACACAAAAGGTTGTGTTGTGACTCATCAAGGTTGTACTGTGCTATATTACTTGTACTATCATGTTCATGCATCAAACGCACCCTTAGGCTATGTTTGGGAACGGAGCTTTGAGTTTTTTTAGGGAATTTTGGCTTTCAAAAAACTTGTGTCGTCGTTTGATAATTAGAAAAATAAGGCTTTTGGCTACATGATTGTGGCTTTTGTAACTAACTTTTACAAAGCTCTTTCAAGAGGCTTTTAACTTTCAAGGAGGGGCTTTCAATAGTTCATTTCCAAAATTGCCCTTATTTATTTTTAAAAATCACAAAATACCCACCATTATTTGTCTTTTTTGGTCATTTAACATATTTCAACTTATTACACAGTCTATTTTACCAAACAATTCTAACCAATAAACCAACCTCACAGCCATAATTTCACCGCCTTTAGCCAGCTTCACAGCCAAAAGATTTGAGATTTCAGTCCGTTTCCCAAACATACCCAGTGCTAAATAAAATGTAGAAAACAAGGTGTATTATACATATGTAACTTTATTTTATTTGATACAATATATAAAATTAAATAAAAAATAAAATGATACATTTTTTAATATTTTTAAAAAATTATGAGCATAATTACATAATAATTTTAAATTTATTATTTTTTATATTAATTTTTATGAAAATATTTTCAAACGATTAAATACAAAATTCTTACGAGAAATATAATTATAAAATATACTTTCAAAAGTAATTATTAAATATAGTTTATGGTACTGAGGAGTGTTACTTTGAGTAGTGGCTCCTCGGCTCGAACCTCAGTGGACGCACTTTTGCTTATCAAAAAATAGTTTATGTTAAATATATTTTTATTATATAAATTTTTAAAAAAATTATTTCCAAAAATACTTTTTTGTCAAATAAAAAATAATGCAAGGTTTAAGGAATTTAAAACATATATTATTTTGTCAATAAAAAATGACTAATTGAAAATATTAACAATGTTTGTGTGTGTTGTGTTCTACTCTCTTTCATTTCATCCTTTTTCATTGAAATATAAAGTATTATGTTCATGTGCCTTAGTGTCATATTTTGTTCCTCTTGACTGATATGTCAAACATTGAGCAGTAATGTCTTGCTATGTTCTGTTTAAATACATTTGTCAAATGCTACCTAAAAATGTGGGTCTATATAAATAGTAATGAAGAGAGATAGATATAAAAATACCAACAAAATAGGTCATGTTATTTTTTAATATGAAGAGATCCATTCCCAAGAGATTTAATACATTAGAATTTTTTTTATATAATACTCCCTCCGTCCCAAAATATAAGACCCTCTAGAGAGTTTTTGGTTGTCCCATTTTATAAGATCCTTTGAAAATTTTTGTGCACATTTAAAATTTTTTTACCATTATACCCTTACTACTAAACTAATTTTGATGAATCCAAAACATAAGTTAAGAGAGAGAGAGTGAGGTGATAGAAAGAGATTGAAAGGATAAATTTTGAAATTAATGCTTTTTGTTAGACAAATTTAATGCATTTAATTAAATTAATCATTTTTCTTAATTCCCATAATATTAGTCTAGGGGATCTTACATTTTGAAACGGAGAAAATACTATATAGGATGGTTCAAAGTTAAATCACTAAAAGTATCCATCTAATGGTCCAACTTGCAATATATTAAAAAAAATCAATATATAAAACCATAAATTACATATTTTCTCATAATTGGCAACATAATTTTAGAATAACAATAAACCAATTTATAAACAAATTTATTTATTATTTCAATCCTGTAAAATGTAAAGTATGTCTCAACTCTACATCTATCATCTATGACATAGAAGTGAATTTACACAAGAATGATGACGAAAGTCTCACGTCATCTAGAATTATGACTAAGAAAATAAATATAAGAATTGTTGCAAACTTTTTTTATAAACTAATTTTTTTGATTAAATTAGGCTCAAAATCCAAATTTGATAATAAGACCAGCTGAGTAATTGTCTATGATCCATATATTTTATAAGGACTCCAACATAAATTACATGATTTTTTTCTAGTTTAAAAGCTACTTTTAAATTAAAGCTATAAATAAGAAATTTTAAAAAAACTAAAAGTTATTTGAGATTTTTTTTTTTCACTTATAAACTGCCTATAAATGAAAAGCTATTTGTTTTATAAAGTATTTTATGCACTTTTAGTCTCATAAAAAAAGAAAAAGCTCAAATTTATGACACATATTTTTAAGTTTCTCTTTAGTAAAATAAAACTACTTTTTTGTTAAAGAGCTTTATCTAAAACTTTTTGACCCAACTCCTCCTTATATCCTTATAAGTTATAAAGATAAGAGAAGAGAAACTTTGAGGAAAAAAAAAAAACCTAGATGAAACATGCATTTATTATTATTTCAAATTTAAATTATTTTATTAGTTTTTAATATTTGTATGTCATAATAAAATAATTTTTATCAGAACATAAATATTGATAAGTTTTAAATTATTTGTTACCTAATTTTATTATAAGTTTCTCTATCTGTTAATAACGTAGAAGCATAAACATTTTATTGGAGAAAATTAATATTTAATGAGTTATGTATTGATATTAAGGGTCTGAATTTTTTTCTATTTTTATTTGGAAATAAATAAGATATTGGTGACACAAATTTTACTTTTAATGTAAAATTATAAATAAAAATTAAAACATTAAATATGGACCAAAAGATGAGAAAATGAAACTCTATTTCCTTTGAGAGATTAAGAGAACCTAACCCCTGATATTACAATAAATGATTTGTTTTCCAATAAAAAGATCTTACGATTATTCACCCGCGTAAAGGAAAATCACAATGATCTCATGATTCTCATCTGAAGTTTATTTTGTTTTATATCGATTTTTCTTGAAGTTTATTTTTTCCTACACAACCTCCCCTAATGTTATTTTTCACACATTTCATAAGATTTGCACACATCTATGTCCAGAGAGTTCAATGTAATTTTGAAAGCAAACTCAAGTCTAAATGCAATGTACAAACCTCATCGAAAATTGATGTAATTTTCTCAAATTTTAATCCCTTCGAAATTTTGAATTTTACCTATTTTAAAAAGTAAGCACCTTCCAGTACCATGACAAATCCTCTGGTTTGTATTTCTTACTAGTAAGTAAACAATGCTGTTATTTTCCATTTTTAACAGGGAAAAAAAAAACTGCTATTGTTGACTACTGAGGTAAAGGTTACTCTTGCCGGAACCTCAGAATTTCTTTTCCGGTGAGCAAATTTTAAAGGGAAGTGGTGATGTTACGGTTCAATACAGAAACAACCTCTAGTCACAAATAGCACTTACATATACCTCTACATCAGCATATAATATTATGCACTTCAGCCACAGATTTGTTAAAATGTGTAAAAAATTATGCTAATCCTCTACATCAGTATGAAGAGTGCATATGAAGATTCAAAGTTCATGTCTTGATGAGTTGGCTTTTCACTTTCCAGCAGTACAATCCATGCAATGTCGAAGGGAAGCTCAACAGGTTTGAGGGATAACTTTGAGCCAGTGACAAGTTTCTAACTTTTAGAAGGGACCTCCACCTCCTCAACACATTTCTTTTTACTTGCCATTACTTCATCATTTTGTTCACATTCTTTCTCTGTTGTATCTTCCGCACTCCCTTCTGAATCGGCTTGACATCTTTTCCTTTGAGGGATAACAGCAAAGAAAGATGTTTTCCAATCCCTTGTCTCCAGGAACTTGAGTAGTATTTCTAGCACTTGATTCACAGTAAGAACCTGAAAACTCAAATGAGAAATGCGATGAGTTCTGAGGAATAATACGGTATATTTCTTTTGAAAATCATTATCTATTTTTATAGTATATACTTATAAAATTGTCAATGCACTTTCACTTCATTTTTCAATTTCTAAATATTTGTATCATTCAAACTTTTTTCACAATTGAATCTTCCCTCACTTTTTCTCTAATTATTGAATTACTAACTCTATTCCGCATTGTATAACCCACTAATCCATAGTGCTAACAGCCTAACACTCTCAAAACTAAAAATAAAAGTCATTTCTCAAAGTTACAAAAACCTCAAAGAAACACGTTCTCTGTTGCCATCCAAGTACTTATCAGATTGAGAACTTAGAACACCAGCGCCCATTGTACAAATTTGATGAAATGACTACAATTTGCAATGCAAAAAACACCAAATTCTCACTTGCAAATGACAGGATCAATTCAACCCAACGAAAGAAGAAAAGCAAAGATAAAAAGAAGTGCAAACAGCACAAAATTGGCAATCTTAAAAACGCCTCTTGTATGCTATATGTGCAGTAGACACGCACAATCAAATGTCAGATAAAAAAAATGGTCTTTTAAAGATGAACAATACCTGAGAACTAGCCATCTTCATAAAATTTCCAATCGGAAGTTTAGCTGTTTGGATTCCTTGCTCTCGTGCTTTCTTCAAGGTTATCCCCTTCCACCGGTTCCTGTCAACTAACCCACCAATAATATATATCTTGTTTATATCAAGTTCTTCAAGCACAGTATCCGAATCTGCAGTGAGATAAACCAAATTTTCCTTACGATCTTGCAATGCTTCAATGTAGGATTTATTTTCCTTCTCAATAATCCATTTATCAATGCCTGGAATCCTATTCAATTGGTTATCCATTTCTCCATCGCATCCAGTGAGCCAAAGATGAGCAGGGTTAGTGCATCTTCCATTAACTGCATAACAATACATAATCTGCAAAATCAATTACAATAAACAATAACTCAATCAATGATTAAGAATTATTTTCAATTTGCAATGAATCATTACGATGGAATTCATTTGCCAAAGAATGAGAAGAGAAACCTGCTGAACGAGACTGTGGATTTCGTTAGGGGACATGAGATGAGAGAACTGTAGATCGACGACGACGTTTTGGCCATGTTCTCTGGCGTGGGAGAGCCTCTCCTTCTTGATCTGTTTCTCCTGCGACCTCTGCTCCATTCTCTCCTTTCGGAGGTTCCTTCGGGATTCGATGAGCTTCGCTCTCTCGTCTTCGGAGAGGCTGGCGAGGCTATCCTCCCACTCCTTCTTCTTCCTCTCAACCTCCATCTTCTTCTGTTCCTTAGCCAAAGCCTTCTTCTCTGCCTTCCTCGCCTCGAACCTCTGCTGCTTTGCTAACTTCTTCTGTGCGTTCTTCGATAGAACTACTTTTTCTACGGGATTTACTTCGTTTGCTGGTTCCTCCGTTCCCATCGTCGGCCGTGGATCTCCGCCGTCTCCGTCGCCGTGCGCTTCTAGTTCGGGCATTTGTTTATTGGTTAGGGTTTAGGGATTTGTTGGAGACTCTCACTGCACTGCAAAACTGCTCTGTTCAGTGTTCAGCCTCAGTTTCTTTGCGTATTCATCCGAACATATTTTATTTTATTTTATTTTTAAAAAAAGTAATTATTTTTTTTAATTATTGATTATGGTAAAAATTAAAAATAGTTTATGTTAGCATAAAATAAGAATTTTTTTAATTTCTTTCTTTTAATACAATTGGCCGTTGTCTATGTCCCTTGGGTTAAAACTTGGCGTGTCATCTCTCCCGAGATTCTCCTCTAATGATGTTTTGAGTGGATTTTTTTGAGCTTAAATGGCCCTTCAAATATCTTATTCTTGGCTAGTCTCCGGTAGGCGTGGCGTTGGAGGAATCATCATCTTCTAGGAGATAACTCTTGGGATATCCATTATGTGTACCGCCAAACTATGCTATCGTTTCAAGACTTTTCTAGGCTCATTGGTCCTAATTTCTCTCTGCATGCTTTTATCCGCTCTATTTCTTGCCAACCTCTGTCCGTAGGTTTCTTGAAGATTAACGTTGATGGCAGCCTTATAATGTCCCAGACCTTTGGAGGTTTTGGTGGTCTCATTCGGAATGACATTGGTGGTTGGACCATTGGCTTCATGGGTCGGTGTATTGCTCGGGATATTCTTCATCTTTGAGCTTTTGGGCATCTTCCAGGGTCTCAAGTTAGCTTGGTTTCAAGGCTATAGACGCGGTGTTTGCAAATCTAATTCTTTAGATGCAGTTTGTCTTTTGGGTGAACTTGAGTCTTAGAGGTTTCATCGCTACAGCGCTCTATTGGCTAATATTAGGCATTTCTTGTCTCATAATTGGGAGTTGAGTGTCTCCCATGTGCTTCGAGAGGGTAATCAATGAGTTGATATTCTCGCTAAGCAGGGTGCTCGTTAGGGAGAGGACTTGATAATTGTTGAGGTTGCCCCTCCTCTATTGGATCTTGCCTTGTTAGCAGACACCGCAGGAATTAAGTTCTCTATGGGTTTTTAGTTTTTTCTTTTCTTTTCTTCCCTTGTACAAAAAAAAAATTGATTATTTTGATAAGTAGCTCAAAATTGCTTCTCAAAATAAGTAAAAATCTAATCATTTTTTGTTCTGATTATTTTGAGAAGAATAAACAACACACTAAAAATTAATAAAAATACTTATTTTATCAAAATAAGTGTTTATTTTATAAAACAAGCGCAAACAAATAGGCTCAGTTTAAACCAACACGTGTATATATTTTATTTTATAAGCAAACACTCATGCATAGTTTATTTTATATGCAAATAGTCGGATATGTTTTATTTGCTAAAATATAATTTTGATCCCTTATGTTGTCGAAAAGTCTAAGTTTTGGCTAAATTTGTTGTGATTTTGTTGGTGTGCAAATTTGTTGGTATCTCAACCAATTATGTTTTGTGTTTGATGACCAATAATGTGTTTGAATTAGCTGTGAAAAAAATCAATTGTCAGAGACATTATTAAATATTTTGATATATTTATTGTTAAAAGCGATTTTTAAAATAATTTTTAGATGTGAGAAGTGATTTTGAAGCTTCTTTAAATAATGTTCAATTTTTAGCTAAAGAACCAAAAACTTTTCTCTTTGTTAAAAGAATAATCAAAAGCTTTTCTAAGTGCAAAATACAACTATCCTTTTTTGGGTGAACCAAGGGTATCCCCAGCCGTTAGCCGAAGACTAATCCCCTAGAGGCGTAGAGATCACTGAAGTGGACTTTTCCTCTCCCAACAAAGTCTTCTATATACACACCACCAAGATTTAAACCCTTGTCAAGATGCTTAAAAGATCCAGCTATCTGCTAACTATAGCAGACTATTCAACAAATGTTGGACCAACAATTCCAAAAACACCCTAGGCATATCATATAGTTTCTTTATTAAGTCTAGTTAATAGTAAAAGTTTTATGTGCCACTGACTCAAATTTGAATTTACATAATTAGTAAGAAGTTTTACTCTTAGGTATCAAAAGATGCGTGGTTATATTTGATTTTATAAATTAACACATGTGCATATTTAAGCCAACACATGTATATATTTTATTTTATAAGTAAACACTCGTGCATAGTTTACTTTATAAGCAAATAATCGGACATATTTTATTGGCTAAAATATTGTTTTGATCCCTTATGTTGTTGAAAAGTCGTAGTTTGGTTCTATATGTTTTAAAAATTTCAATTTGGTCGATTATGTTTTAAAAGTTTCTGTTTGATCCTTTGCGTTGTATTTATAAATTACTTTCGTCCCTTATGTTATATTTTTTATTAAGTAAGAGCCCAAAGTGATGGACAAAAATGATTCAAATATACAATATAAGAGACCAAATGGATTCGAAAAATACAATGTAATGGATCAAAGTGAAACTTTTTAGTCATAAGGGACCAAATTACAATTTTTAAAATATAAAAGACCAAACTAATATTTTTTGATAACGTGAGAGACCAAAATTGTATTTTAGCCCTTTATTTTGTAAGTCCACTTACACACATGGATATCTTATTAGGAAAGTTAACACCCATACATATTTTATTGTAAGCCAACACCCCTACATATTTCATTGTAAACCAACACTTGTGCATATTTTATTTTATAAACCAACACTCATACATAAAATGATGTGATTCTTGTTTATATTGTAAAAATTAAAAATATTTAAAGTTCTTTTCATTGATGTAGCCATTAATAATAAAAAAATTGATTTGGAGGCTTTTTTCTCCCAAAATATTTAAAGGTCCAAAACCTATGCTTTAGTGATTTGGGTCTTGAGTTGACTCTAGTTATACCATATTTCACAAAACTAAAAACATATGAATTATATTAAATAATCACATGAGACAATTAAAAAATGATTCCTAGTATATATCATTGTTTTGCATCATGTATAATGATCAGTGTTTAGGAAACCGGACCGGACGGTTAAAAATGCTAAAAAATGTTTATCCAAGATTTGAACCAACAACCTAATACTTAAAAAAAAATAATTACCACTCAATCACTAGAGATTCTTTGTTATTTGTGCACATTATGTATATATAAAATAACCACGGTTGGACCGTTGAACCTTAAGCCAGTAGCTTCACTGGTTCAATAACTAGTCCGGTTTTCAAAACATTAAAAATGTAACTTCTACAAATCATATGTTGTAGAACAAAATGTTTGGTATAAAATAATTACTTTGAATGTCATGTTCCAATAAGTTGGTGGCATGAACCATATTTTTTAAAGATATTATATTATATTATATTATATTATATATACAGAGGGATTAAATGACATCGGTGTAAATTACACTAACTCTTACACCGGTTAATAACTATTTGTTGAAGATTTTTTTTCACGAAACTCACCGTTAGATTGAATCTACTTATCATATAGATCATGTCTACAAAATTTCACATCATTTCGAAACCACTTAATACTCCATTAATGTACTAAAAAAGTAACGTAAAATGTAGTTTTAAAATATACGAAAATAACAAGTGTTTTGATGGAGTGCTAAACGGTTTCGGAATGATGTGAAATTTTGTAAATATGATCTATATGATAAGTAGATTCAATCTAACGGTGAGTTTTGTGAAAAAAAATCTTAAAAAAATAGTTATTAACCGGTATAAGAATTGATGTAACTTACATCGGTGTCATTTAATCACTCCCATATATATATATATATATTTATATATTGTAATACTGATAGCATAGTATTGTAATATTTTCAATCCAAAATTTTTATTTGAATTTCAAAGTTAAAAATTCAAACTAAGAAAAAAGTTAGTCCGGTAAGGCCACAGTTGGTAAGGACATGAGTGTGTGATACATGGTTCAATCCCTGACGTTTTATTTACTTGTAAACAAAAATAAACTAAAAACATCAATAAATAGAAGTGGGCCGGCCTAAAATTTATTGCAGGAAAAAAATCTTTCTAAAATTATAATTTGAAATTCAAAATTCAATTCAAATTTCAAACTCTAAAAATACAAAAATGAATTAAAATATAATGGGTTACTCAAAATTTTAGGTGGGAAAAATTCCAATCTAAAATTTTAATTTAAAATCCAAAATTTAAAATTTAGTTGAAATTTAAATTTTCTAAAAAAAATGTGATTCAAAAAGAAAGAAGGAAGTCTAACTCAAAATTTTTGGTGGGAAAAAGTTTTTAGGGCAAAATTTTAATTTCCAATTTAAAGTTCAAACGTTATAAAAGAAATTAAAGTTATTTAAAAAATAGAAGTGGATCCCAAACAATATTTTGGTAAAAAAGTTTTTCAATCCAAAATTAAAATTTGTAATCAAAGTTCAAAATTAAATATTCAACCATAAAAATCTAAACAAAGAAACGTGGGTCAAAAAATAGAAGTTGATCTTATTCTAATTTTTTGTGGGAAAAAATAACCACTTGCTTACCTATGGCGTTTCTCTCTCTAAAGAAGGTACACGCTTTAAACAAGAAACAAAAAGGAGCCAAAATATTAATGAGTCTCACTCGAAATTTTTGGGCAGAAAAATTTCAATATATAATTTTAATTTGAAATCCAAAATTTTAAAATTTATTTTTTTAAAAAGAAACAAATGTGATTCAAAAAATATAAGGAGTCAAACTCAAGAATATTGTCAGAAAAAAGTTTTTACTGCAAAATTTTAATTTGCAATTCATGGTTCAAACTTTAAAAAAGAAACTAAAGTTATTAAAAAAAATAGATGTAGGTCCCATCAATATTTTGATAGAAAACTTTTTTTGTCCAAAATTTAAATTTGAAATTCAAAATTCAATATTCAATCGTCAACTAAATATAAAAATGTGGGTAAAAAAATAGGAGTGGACCTCATTCTAATTCTAGGCAGGAAAAAATACCCATATGCTAACATGTGGCATTTCTCTCTCTTGCCAAGGTACAACGATTTTTCAATAGTAGAAGATAGAAGAAGAAGATTTCAAATTGAAATTTAAAATTCAATTCAAATTTCAAACTCTTAAAAAGAAAAAAGAAGAGTCAAAATATTAATGGGTCTCACTCAATTTTTTTTGCGGAAAAAAATTCTAATCTAAAATTTTAATTCGAAATTTCAAAATTTTAAAAAGAAACAAAAGTGATTCAAAAAATAGAATGGAGTCTAACTCGAAACTTTTAGTGGGGAAAATTATATTGCAAATTTTAATTTGCAATTCAAAGTTCAAACTTAAAAAAAAAAAGAAAGTTATTCAAAAAATAGAAGTGAGTTTAAATTAATATTTTGGTAGAAAAATTTTTTTAGCAAAAAAATTAAATTTGAATTTCAAAATTTAAAATTTAATATTCAAATGTCGAAAACTAAAAAAAAAATGTGGGTTGAAAAATAGGAGTGGAATTCTAATTTTTTTGTCGGAAAAAATCAACCACATGTTAACATGTGGCATTTCCCGCTCCAACCAAGGTCCATAATTTGTCAATAGTAGAAGATGAAGATCGAAAATAGAAGAAGATTGTAAAATTTTAATTTGCAATTCAAAGTTCAAACTTCAAAAAAGTAATTAAAGTTATACAAAAAATAGAAGTGAATTCCAATCAATATTTTGGTACAAAATTTTTTTCAACCCAAAATTTAAATTAATTTCAAAATTTAAAATTTAATATTCAAACGTCAAAAACTAAACAAAAAAAAGTGGTCAAAAAATGGGAGGGGACCTTATTCAATTTTTTTTGCGGGAAAAAAATAACCACATGCTAATACATGACGTTTCTCACTCCAATCAAGGTACATGATTTTTCAATAGTAGAAGAAACATCAAAAACTAAAAAAAATGTGGTAAAAAAATAGGAGTGGACCTTAATTCAAATATTTTGGCGGAAAAAAATCAACCGCATGCTGACACGTGACGTTTCTCACTCTAACCAAGATACATGATTTTCCAATAGTAGAAAAATAAGATTGTAGAATATGTTTTTTTTTTTAAAAAAGACATTACCAAAATAAATATAGCATCTCTCAAAAATACCCTTTTCAAATTCGTTGTGATTTTACCTAAATATTAATTTTTAAAATATTATTTTTCAAATTATAATAGTTTGTCTTAGTTATGTAACTCAATTGGTAAGCTCATGAGACATATGTGTTGGGATACTCGAGTTTAATCCTCACTTATTGTACTTACCTATGAAAAAAAAATTACAACAATTTCATTATGATTTTCTAAAATACTCTATTTTTAATTTAGTTGAGAAATTGATTTAAAAATAATCAATTTCTCAACATCCTCATTCTTCTTTCTCTTTGTTTTTTTTTTAAAAAAAATATTTAAAGATGAGAAATAGGTTTTGGGGCAACCGATGTCTCATCTGTGTTGATTTTTTTTTTCATTTTAATTGTGATGGGAATAAGTTTGACCAGAATTGATTTTGTTTTTTTTTTTAAAAATGTTTTTGATCAGTTTTCAGCTTTTTATATTTTTTAAAATTTTGCTTTAAACAATTTTTCAGCCTTTATTTTTTTAAAATTTTTTTTATATTAATAAATATTTTGAATACTTTTTAAAATAATTTTTTACATTAATACATAATTTTTTCATCCCAAATTTTAGTTTTAAACCCTAAACTAATTGTATCAATTAATCCTAAACATAGAGAAATCTTAGAATTTCGTGTTCGTGTTGCGTGAGAAACAATTAGAGTTCGAAATTGAAATTATCATTACATACTATACTGAATTAAGCAATACAATGAAATTTTTTGATACACCAAAAAGAACAATATGGGATATAATTGTGATACTTAGAAGAATCAAAGCCCTTATTCAATTTCATAAAAGAACCTTTTAATTCAAGTAATTTTTAGATCTATTAAAAGGTTAATATTACGTGCACGAGTGAAAAATAAAATTAAATAGAGTAAGAGGATGTACTACTAAATGAACAATCATTATGGAAATTCTCACTCTCGTCCAAGAGAACAAGATTATTTTGATTATTTATTTGTGTGTGGTATGCTCGAGAAAGAGTGTGGCACATATAGTACTACTTTTTTTGTGTCACTTCTCAATTAAGAGAAAGAGAAGGGTACAACTACAATAAACACAAAATACAATTGGGGAATTTGGAAAATACCAGGATAAACAGTGACAAGAATGCAAAAAATAAAAAAATAAAAAAAAGTCAGCGCGTGAAATTTTGCATAAATTTGGATTTGGAGCTTATTTCGTTCGGGTGTTCGGAAATCAAAAGCGTCACTGAATGACACTAACAGCAACAACAAGAAGATAGATAGAGAGCCAGAGAGGAACCAAAACCCTTCTCTTCTTCACTTTCTTCTTCTTCTTCTACTCAAACCTCGTGAAACTCCACGAGAAACCACGTGCACCGCTGTAACGACGCCGTTTTGAGTCTGCACTCGGGAACATGGCTCAGAACCTTCATATTCAGCTCCACGAGTTGGGATCCAAGCTCGACACCCTTCCCTCCTCCAAGGACGCTATAATCGAGCTCTTAATGGTATGCCCCTTTTATTGTGTTCAATTTCTCGTTGCTTTGCTTGCCAATTAGGTTTGCCTGGTTCTGTAGTTTTGGCCTTTTTTGTGAAAGATTTAAACTTGTTGTTTTGCGGTTAGTTATGCCCGTTATTTTCAGTCTGGGGTTGTTGGTGGGCGCCGAGGCAAAAAATTTGATGACAAATTTTCTGGGTTAAGCTGATTTGTCTCTTGGAATAAGTGAATTGAGCTCAAATGAGTCAATTACTTACAATTTTTGTGCTTCTTCGTGTGGGTGGTTTGCAATTGTGGATTTGTGTTGTGTCAGTCGGTCTTTTGCCGTTGAGACGAGTAATTGGTAGATTTACTGTGTTTGATTTCAGACTCTGGTTAATTTGAAGCATGTTTGTGTTAGGTTAACTTGTATATGGTTACCAAGATGCTTCAGGTCCGTTTACTGTGTGAAGTTGTTACTATCTTGTGTTCTAGTTAAGTTCAATAAGCTGTCTGCATTTTGGATGTGAGAAAACTGAATGGAAAAGGATGAAGTACTGAGTTTGAAACTTTGCGTGAGAATGGAGGGAAAGAAGTAGAATCATAAGTAAAAATGAAGAAATTACCAGCTGCAGACATATACTCTATTTTGTTGTCCAGCTTTTGAACAAGTGAATTGCTTACTCTAGTGAACCCTAGGGTTTGTTGTATCCCATGTAATTGTATAAGTGAAAGTGGGAAATGGAAACTTCTGGTTGAATTAGGGACCTCTTTCAATTTTCAAACGTATTTGAGGTTGAAAGTGTTGTATACCAGAGCCAGATTATGAATTAAATTATGAAAATATTTTTATTATAATACATCGAATTAGAAAGATGTGGATTCATTCTTGCTGAATGATTGGTCAACTTATTCGTATTACTCCAAAAATCTCGGTAGTCAACATATACTCTACCAAGCTTATGACCTGGTTTCATGGCGCAATATGATACATCTGTGGTAATTATTTCTATTTTTCTCTTAAGAAGACCTTTACATCTCTAGTCCCTTCAGTGCTAATGTTTATCCTTGGAAGATTTTGAGGATGTTTTATGGAAGTGCATGACTGAGGTGCTTAGTAGTTAATATGTGTGCTGTAAGTCTGTTACCAGATAGATAGTGACTAGCAATAGTGTAAATTTTTTAATTTCAAGTGCATGTTGATTTTGATTGGCAACTGATAATGTCCCTTCCCCCTCCCCCCAACAAAATGTTTCCCTACATGCAGCAAGCAGCAGCATGCCTTACTGAATTGGATCAATCACCGTCAGCTTCAGCATTGGAGTCAATGAAGCCCTTTTTCAATGCAATTGTTAATCCAGAATTGCTGAAGCACCAAGATAGGGATGTAAATGTTCTAGTCGCAACATGTGTTTGTGAGATAACTCGGATCACTGCCCCAGAAGCTCCTTACAGTGATGATGTTCTAAAGGTGCCTTTCATTTACTCTGGTTTTTATTATTTTTTTATTATATAAATTAAGCTGTCTCATTATCTGTAACCACTTCTGTTATCCTCTTAACTTGAGCCAAACATAAAGGGAAAATGAGTTGGGAATATAGTCTTCTTCCTACAAATCTTTGTTAAATTACTTCATAATCTTCTTCCCCACCTTAATCTTTGTTGAGTCACTTTGCAGGACATGTTTCAGTCTATTGTTGGCACTTTTAGTGGTTTGAGTGATACAAGTGGTCCATTCTTCGGCCGAAGAGTTGCTATATTGGAGACTCTTGCAAAATATAGATCATGTGTTGTAATGTTGGACCTTGAATGTGACGATCTGGTGAATGAAATGTTCAGTACTTTTTTTGCGGTCGCAAGGTTAGTTCATTGTAAAATCTTTTACTTAGTTGTAGATGCATTTCCATTTTGAAGAGTTGTATTTTTTTCCTAAAATCTCCTGTTGTTTGCTTCCAACAAAGCTTTTGATATTTTATTGGTGTACTAGCAGTTAAGCTATATTGCTATGTGTAACAATAGCACAAGTCTTTTGTGCTTAGCATTTTTGCTTCTTGATTTTTCGATTGCTTTTGAACTATTTCCCCATTATTTTACCCATTATTTGTATTTTCTAATTTTAATACAATCATATATATTGAGTAATACTTCCTTGTGATACCAGTTTTCAAGCATTAATCATAAGTTGTTCTTCTTGATTGCCAAGTTTTTGACAGCCCTTTTCTAGATTAAAGTTCCTCTTTGGATTAATGAGTAGTGCCTGTACGTTTTGTTTCATGCTCAGAGATGACCATCCAGAAAGTGTTCTGTCATCCATGCAAAGTATAATGGTTGTTCTCTTGGACGAGAGTGAGGATGTACGTGAGGATCTGCTATCTATTATATTGTCAGCATTAGGCGGTGAAAAAAGAGTAAGTACTTACAAGTTTTTTCCGTTATAAGCAGAGAGCTGATGCTCTTGGAGGAAGAATCTTGTCTTTTGTGTTATCTCTAATCACTAATCACTAATATTATATAATAGACATGATTGTTTTGAATTTTCGATTCTAGGATGTTACTGCAGCTGCGAGGAAGCTTTCAATGAATGTCATACAGCAATGTGTTGAAAAACTTGAACCCAGCATTGAACAATTTTTACGATCATTAATGTCTGGAGAGAGCAAGCCAATGGACAGTCAAGTTCAATACCACGAAGTAATCTACGATCTCTATTGCTGTGTTCCTCAGGTCCTTTCTGGAGTTCTCCCTAATATCACAGGAGAGCTACTGGTAATTACTGATTTATTTGTTTTCTTGATTCTCTATGCAGTATCTAAAGTATCACTTATTTCCATTATACTGATCTTGATGCTATGATATAGAAGTTATATTTTAATGTGTAAATTTTATGTTGCTATGCTTTGAGGAATTTTTGGGCTATAGAATTTATGCGTTCTAATATCACCAATGCCAAAAGTCACTTTGGCATTTTTATTCCATATCAAATTTAGTTGACTATCAAATTTAGTTGACGAGTTTTAGCATATTAAGTTTTGGATTTGGGCCTAACTAACTCTCAAAAGCTAGCCCATAGGAGGAGGATTGCCACCCCGCTTATATACTCTTTAGTAGCCATATTTCTATTTTCTAGTCGATGTGGGACTTTCAACACACCCCGTCACGCCCAAGACTAGACATCTGAAGTGTAGACAAATATGGGTGGCCCAGTATATGAGACTTTCAACATACCCCTCATGGGTGGCCCACTAATAGATCTAGGATAGACTCTGATACCATCTTAAGTTTTGGGTTTGGGCCTAACTCGCTCCTAAAAGCTAGCTCATAGGAGGAGGATTGCCACACTGCTTATATACTCTAGTGGCCATATCTCTAGTCAATGTAGGACTTTCATCATAGCAGAATATACTTCTGACTGTCATTCATTGATGCGTTGATTCTCATTTGTAATTTGGAAATCTGCAGACTGACCAGCTGGAGACACGCTTGAAAGCAGTGAACTTGGTTGGCGATATAATTGCTCTTCCTGGATCTTCTATTGCTGAAGCATTTCAACCTGTATTTTCAGAGTATTTAAAGAGGTTGACTGATAGAGATTTTGGGGTCCGCATGTCTGTCCTTGAGCATGTAAAGAGCTGTCTGCTGTCAAATCCTTTTGGCGGTGAAGCACCTCAAATAATATGTGAGTCCATTAAATGCATGCACGTGATATTCAGTCTGAGGTTTTTTATTTTTTCACTATTTCTGCTAAATTTATTTGGGTGTGACTTTTTAGCTGCCCTTTGTGACCGGCTGCTGGATTTTGATGAAAATGTTCGAAAGCAAGTTGTGGCTGTTATCTGTGATGTTGCACGTCATGTTCTGAATGGGGTCCCTCTTGAAACTGTGAAACTTGTTGCAGAACGGCTTCGTGACAAATCTGTAATGCCTCTTAAATATAAATTAGTGGTTTTCTAGCATTCTCTCTTAACTTTGACTATTTCAATTCACTGCATCTCAAATCCTTGTTTTGCTTTACATTTGCAGCTACTTGTGAAAAAGTACACCATGGAGAGATTGGCTGAGATATATAGAGCTTTTTGTGAGAATAGGTCTAACACAGTTAATCCCAGTGAATATGACTGGATTCCGGGGAAGATCCTTAGATGCTTCTATGACAAAGATTTCAGGTGAAACTTGATGCTGCCTAAATATTTAGTAGGTTATATCTTTTGCCATTATTTGCATCATGGTCATTGTCTTTTGTGTTAGATATTTGCTTTTCTGTATAATGTTTGAAAACTAAGGAAGCATAAATCTTTATTGTTTTGAAACATTAATATTTCAGAAAGTTTGGTTTTTGATAGAGCACAATGACATTGTTTGATCCATGTAGCCGACCCCACCTAGTGGGATGAGGCCTGTTGTTGTTGTAAATTGAATACACTTGCATAACAAATTCCTTCTACGATCATCAAATGAAAATAAGTACAATTGAAATCTTTATACAGTCCACCTGAAGCAACATTTCAGTACAACTCCTCAGATGTTTTGAGGAAGTAGATTAGTTTTGGGAACTTCAAATAACGCCACTATTTTTGATTTCACATCTTTTAAAATGAGGAGTTCCCCCTCCACATCCCAAATTGAGGTTGGGATTCTTATTTTCTGGTAAATAACCAGATTTCATACCTTGTGCTTGAGTTATATGTTTGCTTTAGCATCATATGTCAATCTGTTTTCTCCTTTTGAATAAAATTTTGAATTTAACTCTGATGCACTATCAGTATAAGAAACTTTTAATTTGTGTCAATGATGTATTGTCGTATTCCCACATTTTAATAAGCTTGACATCTTTAGATGAGTTTTCTAAGAAGAGCTTGTAGAACTAGAATTTTTCATATAAACATTAATTCTACAATTTGTTTCTACTTTCTACATAAATTTCAAAGACCAACTTGCAAATGACTTTTGAAAAAGTTCAGGCAGGGAAGCTTATTGGAGAAGCTGGCCTTTGAAATTTATGCAGAAACAACTTTTGTCTTTAATGTTTACATCATTATATGTCAAAATCTACTGCATTTATAATATGCATTTTGTAGAGAATACAAGGGGCAAGTAACCGTTACAAAATTTTAATTAACTAAATAAGTAACCACAACTTCAAATGTTTTCAAGGATGAAGTTTATATTTAATTAGTTATGTAAAGAGACAAAAACGTGTTACTCAGTATTTACAATGGTATAGATTTGTATATTACTTCTGCATAGATGCCATGCATATACTATAGATATTTTTCTTGTTATGTATATGATATCATTGAAAGAGTTTTTGTATATTCTCCTAAACATCACCTGAATATGTAATGAAATATCAAACGACAAAGCTGATGCATTTGATAACTTCGGGAGTAGAATAACCATTTAATTTTTCTTCATTTGGTACTTGGGGAGATTGTTAGGATGATTTTGAATTATTTGTGATGTGAATAATAGAACTCAATTGGCCCATGTCATTCTGAAAGGTTGTTGCTGTACTGGGTCAATGACTTTCTGGTTGTAGTCTGGTACTTTTATTGAGCTTTTTGGTTTCCTATATATATATATATATATATGTATATGTATATGTATATGTATATGTATATATGCACACACACACATACATATATATTCTAATTCTCTGGTAATCTTTTAAATTTAATATTTTTCTTTTACGCTAAATTGTATTATTATTTTATGCATTATTGCATCCTTTTTTTGGGGGTGGGATAAACCTTTTTATTATTTAAATTATTTAAAATTTTTAAATATCTTTCTGTTTTATTTATTTACAAGTTTCCATTTACTTTACCAAGTTAACTAGGAAAGAGGTGAACGCCTTGGCGGTGAACACTGTCATAGCAATAGAATAGTAGTTTCCTCTGAGTTTCTTTCTTTCTCATCATTTTTCATATTGTTTTTATTTTCTTGTTTTGATTTTCTTAAGAATAAACATATTCGAATTATTGACATTCATCTTTTCCACTTTATTCTGCAGATCAGATGAAATCGAATCTGTTCTATGTGGGTCCCTATTTCCATCAGAGTTTTCAATCAATGATATAGTCAAACGTTGGATTGATATTTTCTCTGGATTTGATAAAGTGGAGGTTAAGGCTCTTGAAAAGATACTGGAGCAAAAACAAAGGTAAGCTCGGTTGACTTAAGTGATGGTTACATTTCTGGTGTCTTAAATATTCAGTTTCCATGACACCACTTTGGTAGCAGGTTACAGGAAGAGATGCAGAAGTATCTGGCTCTGAGGCAGATTAGTAAGGTATGTGGCTTTGGAATTTAGAAAGATGATATTTCAAAAGAAATTGGTGAGAAAAAGGGATTTGTCTCATTTAAATGCAGGATAAAGACAATCCTGAGGTGCAGAAAAAGATTGTGTTTTGTTTCCGAGTAATGTCCCGTTCATTTGCTGACCCAATAAAAGCTGAAGAGAGTTTCCAGATACTTGATCAATTAAAAGATGCTAAAATCTGGAAAATTTTGACGAATCTTCTTGATCCAAATACTAGCCTCCATCAAACTCGTGTGTACAGGGTAATATAATCTGAATCTGTTAGATATGGTTTTTGATATACTAATTTTATTAAATCATAGTTACAAGCTGACCAGGACTCCCTCTTATATGTTTCATTTCTGATAAGGAAAGAAAGGAACTATAGTTTACAGTTTGTTATTTACTGATGCTGGTTTTTTATTTTCCTGCCTGCAGGATGATTTACTTAAAACACTTGGTGAAAAACATCAGCTCTATGAATTTTTGAATACCTTTTATGTAAAGTGCTCTTATTTGCTTTTCCACAAGGAGCATGTAAAAGCTATTCTTTCAGAAACCATCACACAAAAATCTGCAGAGAATGATCAGCATATACAATCTTGCATGAATATATTAGTGGTAAGAATATGCCATTACTAGGTGTATTGGCCTATTGCAGTTGGTTCATGGACATTTGTATTATGTAGTGTCTCAAACAATTTCCACTTTATTTCATTGCAGAGAAAACAGGGGACAAAGAAAAATTTTAGGAACTTCTATATATTGCTTGTACTAATTGCAAAGTGTTGTATAGTTATTTACTGCTGATTAATTGGTATCTTTGGGCTTAGGGTGAATGTCTGTCAAGTGTCAAGGACCAATTCATCCAAAAAAACTAAAGCTTAATGAGTAGCTTAGAGGCCAATGAACGATATTATTGGTTTCTTTAACAAAGCTCCTCATTTGAGATCCCTTTAAGCTTAAATTGTTAAGAAAGCACAGTCCCGTCAATATGTTGTGCTGAATTAATTTCATTGAGACTTGAGAGAATAGGGTGCCACGAGTTGTGCTTTTGGTTAAAAAGGCGTTTGTACCATGTCATGAAGCCTATTCATCTCTAATGTTTAAGCTGATAGAAGGCCTGATAATATATATCAGTATGTAAATCAGTGTTAAATGAGTTATGAGGTCTTTTTTTATCATTTAATCCGCTTTTATGATTTTGTTGTGAAACAGTGTCATGTTTTCGATATTTTGGACATGAAAATTAAAAATGTTGTGATTTGGAAGTACCTTCCCTAACTTTCAAGTTAACATCATTTGTGTCAAAATGCAGACAATTGCTCGTTTCAGTCCATTGCTCTTTAGTGGCAGTGAGGAGGAGCTGGTGAATTTACTTAAAGATAATAATGATATGGTCAAAGAGGGTGTTTTGAATGTGTTATCAAAGGCTGGTGGTACTATTCGAGAACAGCTCGCAGTTACATCAAGGTTCCACTGTTAAATTCAATAACTTAGTTTTAGACTGTTACCTTTTTTATAATATTCTTATTATCTCCTTGTTTCATGCAGTTCCGTGGACCTTATGTTGGAGAGACTATGTTTAGAAGGCAATCGGAGACAGGCCAAGTATGCCGTGCATGCTTTAGCTGCAATAACAAAGGATGATGGCCTCAAGTCTCTCTCTGTTCTATACAAGGTTTTATATAGTCAAATAATAATTTATTGTAGCAATGATTCTACTAACCTTCTGAGGTTATTGCTAATTACACTTACACCTTTCTACATTGAAAAATTACATCTACCTTCGTTGCTTTGTTATTTTCAAGGGGGCATTTTTTGTGGTACATAAAAGTAGGGCAGGTGTATGCATTTTCCTAAAAGAAAAGTTGTCAGTGTGTAAGAACAATACTTAGAGTTAGACTAAGAGAGGTGGGTTGAATTTTCTAAACAAAAAGGGTGTATGCAGAAATAGTAGTAACCTGAAATGAAGTAATTCATATCTTTGTTATTATATTCTGAAATTTTTAATTCTGATTGTGCTCACATTTTAAGCAGAGGCTTGTAGATATGCTGGAGGAGAAAACTCAACTACCTGCAGTATTGCAGTCTTTGGGGTGTATAGCACAGACTGCAATGCCTGTGTTTGAAACTAGAGAGAATGAAATTGAAGAATTTATAATAAACAAGATTCTGAAAAGTGATAGTGTAAGCCTTTCAAATTCCTTCTAGTGGCGTGCTCCTTTATGAGATAAGCATGGAAGTAATTAATTATTAATTAATTTCTATCTAAATGCTTGTTTTGCAGTTACAGGAAAAAGATAATATGAGAGCATCTTGGGATGATAAAAGTGATCTTTGTGTGTTGAAGGTAGGTAGGATGATAGTTTATTCAGTTGGTTTAGCTTTTGAAACATCCAAACCATGGTTTGGCTTTGGTCAAACTTGATTTTGACCAAAAGATCATGTTTTGCAATTTAGAGTAGAAATGGTTTTTGATACAAAACCTAGGTTTTGTGAGAAGTAACCTTTAGTTGCTTCTACTTCTTCCATAATCAATTATGCATCATATTTACACTACAAAAGCAATTTTGATAAGAGTATCCAAACATCATTCTCTCTAAGAATCAATTTTCTTATCCTAGTTTTCTAAACGTAAATCACTTTTACTTTATAATCAATTTTACTTAGAATCAATTCTAGTTAGAAGCAATTTTACCACTGCCAAACCAAAGATGCACAGTTGTTGTCGATACCTTGTATAACATCTTTATTCTGTAATTTAATACATCGGATAATGCTTATAAGTTAGCTGCTTTTTGACTGTTTATTTGATTACTCTCACAGTCTCACTTCTTTTTCTTTCTTTGCTGTAGATATATGGCATCAAAACGATTGTGAAAAGCTACTTGCCAGTGAAAGACGCTCATGTTCGTCCTGGTATTGATGGTCTTCTGGATATCCTGAGGAACATGCTATCTTATGGTGAAATATCGAAAGATATACATTCAAGGTATATCAGCTTCACAATACTATATTTTTCTAATTAATTTATCTGAAAATTGTTGTTTTTCCTTTTCATTTCAAATTGAATTTGCTGGTTCAGATAATATGTACTAATTCATGCCCTCTTGCAGTTCAATTGATAAGGCCCATTTGAGGCTGGCTTCTGCAAAAGCTGTTCTTCGTTTGTCAAGGCTCTGGGATCATAAGATACCTGTTGATATTTTCCACTTAACTTTAAGGGCACCAGAGGTGGGTTCCTCCTTCTGTTTACTTAATTTCTTCTTGAGCATTTATGATTCGTTCACTACATTATTATAGTGATGCAAGTTTATTTTTTTCATATTTATAGGCCTAAATTAATTTCTTGAAGTTTACATTTCAATGTGGAAATAACTTATCTTTGTATTATTTTTGGTCTGATAGATTAGCTTCCCTCAAGCTAAGAAGGTATTCTTAAGCAAAGTTCATCAATTTATAAAAGACCGCCTTTTGGATGCCAAATATGCATGTGCCTTTGTATTAAACATATTTGGGTCCAAGCCTGAGGAGTTTGCCGAGGTAATGTTTTGATTGATTCAATCTTTCTTGCAATCGCAAATTTTTCCAGCTGTGACGTCAATTGTGTCTTTATGACGTTTTGTCTCTGTTCATTCAGGACAAGCAGAACCTTGCTGACATTATTCACATGCATCATCAAGCACAGGCTAGGCAGCTTTCTGGACAATCAGATACAAATGCCTTGACTACTTACCCTGAGCACATCCTTCCATACCTAGTTCATGCACTTGCTAACATATCATGCCCCAATATTGATGAGTGCAAAGATGTTGAAGCATACAATAATATATACAGGTATGGTTTTACACATATAGGACATCATTATACTGGGTGCATATTTAGCCCAGGTTTGGGCACAACTTTTCGGAAATTGTCACTTTCTTTTCCCTTTAAAAAAAGTTCTCTCAAGAAGTTTCAAAAAGAAAAGTGATCAGTTCTCCAACCAGACTTGCATTTACATATTCTTCTAAAACAGGTTTAAAAGAGAGACTTGAAACCTGCTCTGGGCAAGGGATGGGGGCCTTTATTGGCTTTGGTATTTCGTAACTGTTGGTTTCCTACTTACTAAATTTATGATTTATATTAATTGCTTATCATTATAAGTGGTTGTATCCGGGTCATAAGATATAAAGTAAGCCACTTGTTAAAAGTTTGCCTTTATGCATGCCTGGCTGCACGGTTTATGAAAAGCTTATATAGTCTTAATTTGGCGTAGCTTTAAAACCCACACTTGCATTGCATGTGTGTAAGTAAAGGCTTTTTGTTTAGGGGTCCTCATGTTAATGCATAGTCTGAGCCTGTTTGAATCGTTTTTTTGTTTTGATGAGCACCTGCACATAAAAAATATATTAACTTGTGTAGATTGTTTAGATGCTTTTTGAGTATGAATATGGAATGCTTTACCTGTAGATTAACCTATGCTTGTAAGCTTCAGAATATGGAATATGTTGGGAATTCTCATTCTTACAGAATTTATATTCTATCTTGAATTTTTAGGCAGCTATACTTGATGTTATCAATGCTAATACAAAGAGATGAAGATGTCAAGTCAGAAGTAACTGGCAACAAAGAGAAAGAAATTATATCTACCATCATTTCTATCTTTCAGAGTATTAAGGATTCTGAAGATGTGTTTGCTGCATCGAAGTCGAAGGTTGAGGATGAATATTTTTTATTTGTGGCATAGATAAATAAAAGTTTGCAAATGCCAAAGTGATAAGACTGTAATCTTACATTTGTGATGTATGAATGCCAGAATTCTCATGCTATATGTGACCTTGGGTTGGCGATCATTAAGCGACTAGTGGAGAAGGGTGTTGATTTACAAGGATTATCCTCTTCAGTTTCTATACCTCCAATATTATACAAAGCGCGTGAGAAGGGAAATGACCTCACGGTATTCGCTTTACTTTTCAGTTTGTGTAGTTTTTTCTGGTATGTAAGTTTTGCTTAGTTTCTCTCACACGCTGGACAGAACAGGTTCCAAATAGTTGCTAACTCTTGAAGATACCCTTTTTAAATGAGGTTGATTTGTAACATTGCTGTTTCTTCCATCAGTTCTAATCTTGTTAAATTTTGAACGTCTGTTTTTTTTGTCTTTTTTTTTTTATATTTTTTTTTATTTTTAGATTTTATTGTTACTTTGATTCAATGCAAGTTTATTTGTTCTTTTTAATTGATTAAATTTTTGTGATGCTATACATCGTGTTAGGAGTTAGAATAGAATCGTAGGGGAGAGATAATTAGGGAAGTTAGATTAGTGAATTTGTCAGTTAGAGGGGATCGGGCATCAGCAATATTCAGCAATATAAATAAGAAAAATAGGGGGACAGGAAGGCATTCAGAAATACAGAAGTAGAAACGGGAACCCTTTTTGAAAGGAACCCTTGTAGGAGAATTTGGGTTCCTAACTGAAGAATTTCTGAATTTGTATCTAATGCAGACCACATACATGCATATTTATATTTAGAGTATTAATTACAAGGATACAATGAAGGAATAAAATAAATCAAATGCCTATGATTATTAATCTAATAACAAGTTTATAGCATATCCCTACTGTTATGCAAATCTGATTACAGCATGCGCTATTTTCTAACACTAACACATCAGATATAGACACTTGCATAATTTAGTTATGGGAAGACATTTACCCTGTAATTAAATGGAACTGAGATGGGTTTTTAGTCATCTTCATTGTCAGATTTTAACGTTTGTAAGATCTTAGATTATTTGAATTAAAAAAATGCCTATTTATGCCATTTATTTCATTTGGCAGGTAAGTGAAGTGAGAACTTGGTTGGCTGATGAAAGTGTCTTGGCTCGCTTTGAATCACTTGAATTGGAGGTAGTATGTCTGATGCTAATGATAAAGTGAAATAGCACCTTAAATTCCGTCTTAAATCTTGAATCATGTGATCATGTTTCTTCCATATGTCAGGTTCCATCTCAAATGGCTGAGGGTGATGCTTTAAAGCATGGTGAAAAGGACTTAAATGAAATGCCCCTTGGAAAAATAATGAAGAACATAAAATCTCAAGCAACCAAGGGCAAAAAAGTGAAAAAGAAAAAATCTGTGCCTGCTGAAACAAAAAAAGCTGAAAATGATATTGATATCTTAAATATGGTCAGAGAAATTAATTTGGATAGCATGGGGATATCTACTAATTTTGAATCAAGTAATGGTCATGATAGTTCTTTGAGTAAGAAGGTGCAGAAGGATTCAGAATCTGCAACAATTAAAAAACGAAAAGCGGGAGAAGCAACATTTGTTCCAGTGCCTAAACGTCGGCGATCATCCTTTTCTGACGGAAAAATGAGATCAAGTACTTCAAAGGCTCCTCAGAGAGTTTCAGGGGAAGACTCGTCTGGAGTGAAACCACTGTTGGATGCAGAAACTAACCCTGATACAGATAGCAAAGGAAAGCAAAGGAAGATGGTCAAAGACAGTGAATCCTCAGTAAAACGAAAAGTGAAGCCTTCTGAGAGCTTTCATAATGACAAATCTGAAGAGGAAGATTTGAAGGTAAAATCTTGCTATCAAGCAGATATACACTATTTTGGGATCTTATCAATGTTGAAGTCTTCTGCTTATTTTCCGCTTATGTTGCAGAGTCCTGTTAATTTGAAGCCGACTAATAAGGCTGAAAAAGACAATGTCAAGTCGTCAGGATCTACTAAAAAGCTGAAAAGAAAAAGTATTGGAGGATTGACTAAGGTAAATATCTCTACTGCTATTTTAGTCAGTGTTTTAGTGGTTTTCATGTCTGTAGCTTCTCTTTGCCATTTTATAATGTTTGTGTTCCAGCAAGACTCTTGGATGATAACTTGATTCGATATATTTTTTTTCTGTAGTGTACGACAAAGGATGGCGAAATCGATGCTGAAGATCTAATTGGCTGCAGAATTAAAGTTTGGTGGCCTCTTGATAAGCAGTAAGTGCTTCTCATAAATCTAGGGAGATGAGTTCTAGACTTCTAGTAGCAAAATAATGCATGGATTTCACTATTTTTGTTTATACAAAGAACAGGAAAAAGTCCTGTTTTTTTTTTTGAGGTGATGATTTAAGCATTTTGACCACATTCTCTTAGTTTGCATATTTATTAAGTATTTTGTGCTGCACCTGTTCTCATTAACTGATTTTGATATCTTACTGGTACTGGATTAATTATTAGTGTAACGCTTCCTATTATCTAAAATGCTTTCTGAATGCCTTCTTTAAACCCTAGAAACAAGGTTCTTCAGCCCCCAATTTCTTTCATTTTGCTAATATTTCAAGTTAAAGGTCTCACCTTTGTGTATTAATGTTTTGCAGATTTTATGAAGGCACTGTTAAGTCATATGATCGTTTGAAGAGGAAGCATGTGGTAAGCTCACACCCAGAACTGTTGCGAAGATAATCTGTCAGCTAACTGTTGCAATTCTGACAATTTTACTGTGGCATGTTATGTCTTGTGGAAGGTATCATATAATGATGGAGATGTAGAAATACTCCATTTAGGAAAGGAACGCTGGGAGCTCGTTGACAGAGATCAAAAACCTACTAAGGTCTCTGATTGTCCATTAGTCTTCTTTCTTTCTCTGAAGCAGTTCTATTGTTTTACTTTTTTTATGTCCACTAAAAGATATTCATTGAAGTTTGATTCATTTTTTATTGTTATCTTTCCAGAAGCTAAAGCCCTCAAAAGCTCTATCTTCCCCTGAAGAGTAAGTATTCCCTTTACAAGTTTTAGTTTAATTGTTTTTGAATGAATGTTTCACTTGACATTGATATGAAGATTTCTATAATATTTTTGGAAAAGATGAATACATGTTTATCTTCTTTAAGTGTGATGCGAGTATGACTACTTGTTTGATTGGACATGGTCTTGTACCCGCATTGTAAGTATGCTGTCTTCCCTTTGTGGATTGATTTTCTTGATTGTTTTATAGGCCTACTGTGAAGAAGCAGAGAAGTTCAAGTGGTTCAGTGAATAAAAAAATAAAAAAGATGTTAGTGCAAAATATGAGATCTTATTGTACATTTATTACGTTGTTCAATGTTCTGTAAGTATAACTTACATAATATTTTTTTTTTGTTTAGAGTTCACGGCAAAACTCCTAGCAAGCGTGTGAAATCTAGACAAAAAGGTGGATCAAACAGTAATTTATATCGAGAGGATGCCAAAGAGAGTTCTGAGCTATCAAATCCAGAAGAGAAGATTATATCTAGTGCAGAGAATAACTCAGGTAATGTAACTTAAAAATATATGTGATGCACTTGTTGATTGTCATTTACGTCTCCTGTCTGATTTACGTGTGGTGATGTTTGTGTGTATCATGCAAATAATGCTTCAGGACCCGCATAAACCTCATGCAAGAACTTTGTGGCTTTTTTCAGCTCTTTTATTTGATAACCGCTTTAGCTAGGGAAAAAAATTAGTGATTTTACCTTTTAGAATTTGACTGATGGACTATCACGACTTTTAGAATCTAATTAAAGTGTAACTTATTTGTGAAATAAAAATAGCATTTGCACAAGGTAAAACTGAACTACTGTTCTATTCATCCTGTTGACAGGTTGTATATCCAGGCTTTGCTTAAATGTTTATTTCCGTAAAATAGGTGCTTGGCATGGTTTTACATTTATGTGTCGGTCTTTGGTCCATTCATTGTAAGCATGTCATTATAATTTCATGATTTCCTTTTTAAGGACAGTGAGTCAACTATCAAGGTTTGATGTACATGTATTTACAGAAAGATTGTTCTCTTGCAGACACAAACTGTTCATATTCTTTCAGATTCATAGGCAGTCTTAATGTCAAAAAGCAAACGTGTCTTGTTGAAAATTCCCATCAAATGATGACAACGATTTTAGTTCCAGTTAGGAAACTTAGAAATGGATTGGGTCTATAAAGGTTACTTTGGTCAAGCCCTATGATGGTAGGAGAATTGCCCAAGCCTTCTAACTGTTTCTTTGGTCATATTTCTAGTTGATGTTAGATCTGAACCCCCCCTCTCATGCCTTGAAATGGATATGTAAGTGTGAACTGTGAAGGTTATAGGACTAGACATGTGCGAATAATCTAAGGATCAAATATATTCAGATACCAATACCATATTAGAAAATAGAAATGGATCGAGCTTAACTCAATCCCAAAAGTAGCTTTAGAGGGAGGATTGCCAAAGCTTCATAAAAGCTACTTTATCCGTATTTTTAGCCAGATCTCAATTCTCAACACACCCCTCACGCCCTGGAATGGACATTTGGCATATGAAATTTGGAGGGTTGGACTTGTTCAAGTGGCTTGATAAAAGTACTGGAAAGACTCTAATGCTATATTAGAAATGGAGTCAACCTAACTCAACCCTAAAAACTAGCTTTAAGGGGGGGAGGACTGCCCAAGCCTTATAAAACTACTATGGGATATTCTTAGTTATGTGGGAATATCAACACTAAATTTTTGTGTTGCCAATGCATTGAAGTTTGTAAAAGCTCATATCAGAAATGCTAAGAACACACACTGTACTTTCTTCAACATAGTTTTTACTATTGGTTGAAATTGTGATGTGATGCACCACTAAATGATGTGGTATAAAGCTAACTATTTATTGGGTTCTACTCACTATACAGTGGTCAGTAGGCAACAATCTATGAAGTATTGCTTCTGTGAAATGGTTAATTCATAGTTTGCGAATTGCTTTGGAAGTGAATATTAAACCTATAGTTTTGTTTGTAGTGATGTATTGATGTTTTAGCGGTTCCTCGTGATTTTGTGTGACATCTGCTTCTTTTTCGTCTGCTTGCTTCTTTTCAAATTGTTTCATTTTCTATTTTAGGTGATTCTGAAGGGAAACAGGTTGAAGGGTCTGATGTAACCATAACCAAGGAGAAGAAATCTAACAAGAAAGTAAAATCAGTTGCACGTGGAAAGAGGCCTAATAAAGAGAAGAGCTTGAATTATAGTAAAGAATCAGACGAAGAGAAGCAGGAATCCGAAGAAGAGAAGCAGGATGGTGTTGAGAGGCTTTCTGAAGGTAGAGAAAGTGTCCCTGAAGGAGTTCAAAATGATGAAGAAGAAAGTAGTTCAAAAGAGAGAGATGTAGATGAATCGGGGGGAGCTTTGAGAGAAAAGGTCAATGGAGGAGAAGAAGAATCAGATTCTGAAGGGAACCAAAATGACAGTGATGGGGAAAGTAGTCATAAAGATGTGGAAAAAACGCACTTAGCATCAGCAAGTCCTGATGGTGCCAGAACTGATGAGGTTTCTGATGACGAGCCGCTGGTAAGCCTTTGCTGAATTATGGCACCTACTCTTGTTTACTTCCTGATTTCTTGATAAAACTTTCGTACATTTCCTGAGTTAACCATTAATCACTGAGAATGGCTGATGCAGAGCAAATGGACGCGTCCCCTGGGGAAGAAAAACTCGGGAAAAAAACGGTGAACAGTTTGGCTGCCTACGAAACTCAAAAGATTTCAGTTCGAGTACTGGCATCTGTGCGGATGATGACTGCCATTTTTTAACACACTAATGAATGTGCTTCGCGTGTCTTGTATCTTACCTTGTAGATGTAACATAACAGTTGTCATGCCCCCGTTTAGAAAAAAAATGATGGTGCTTTAGGGATTTCTAGAGTTATGCTGTGGTGCTAAATGACCTTTTTATTAATGTGTAGATGATAGGTTTAGCATATGGTTCATAAGGGTGTCTTGATCCTTTCAACATAATTGTTCCTAATTGGCCGAGGCAACATGTACAGCTATACGTGGGGATCATTGTAATCTGTATCTGTATCTGTATTTGTATCTTCTGCTTATCCATACTTTTGTAGTCTTAGCATTATCTGTGAAGAAAGATGACCTTACCATCAGATATTCTTCATGTTGTTTTGTGTTTGACATGGTTTATGATCCTGCGGTTTTTGAATTTGTGATGAGGAAAATATTTTATCTAGTATTGCGATTGATAGAATGATTGTTTTTCGGAATCAAAATTCATATTGGAGCAATATTATTTGCACACATCTTTCTAAATTTGTATTAAACCAAGGGCAATGAAAGCAATGAAGACATCTGAATGCGTTTGCTGAGTCTCGTATGACTAAAGTACAGTATCTCGTGCTTATGAACAATCTATATTTCTTACACCTTTCCCATATCAATCCATTGAACTTAAAATCCTGTTTTTACTTGCCGACAAAATTAGTCTTGAGTCTTGATCATAGTGGCACACTTCTAAAGTTGCAGATATTATTTTTGCTTAATGAATCCACTATCACATCCCTTGTGCCTTGAAGTTGCCAAAAAAGAAACACCTACTGAGGGTGCAATCTTCCTCAACATTTTTTTTCACGAGTAATTATGTTTCTTTGAACTTGGTTTAGATTAACATTCGCATACCGAAAACGTGATTAATTTTATATTCTCATGGAACTAAAGCATAGTCTGTTTCATACGTAAATATAGGCTCCTAGCCTTGCACCACCATTCTTTACACGGACCAAGTGAAAAAAAATAAAATAAAATAAAATAAAATAGGAAAACAATATAAATAGACAAACATGGATACGAGCCTATGGTGATGCGAAAAAGAAAAGAATAATAGTATGAAAAGCAAACTTTGTGGTGCACGCGGTTGAAAACTAGACATATATGAACAGAGTGGTTGCTTTCACATACAGTAATGTCCATTGTTTATTTTATAGGAATCGAAAGCTTCACTTCTTAATTACTGCATCAACATGTTTGGCGCACACTAATATCCATCGTTAAAGCCTAAAAGAAAGTAAGAAAAAAGCATTATCACCAAGTGCATAAATCAATTTTCTAATTTAATTGATAGTTTTCAGTGATGTTATCCATTGTTATCTAGAATGACAAAATTACTTACTTTCATGAAGTATAATGCGTTGTGAGACAGAGTCAGGAGTGAACTGAGTCACAAAACGCGGACGCAGAGGATTCATGTTATTGTTAGCGAGGTAAAAGGTGGGGAAAAAAACAAGACCTGGTCTTTGGTCAAAGCTGTGAGAAAAGAGAAAAACACACAGTCCACCTGGTAATAATGAACAATGATATTCTTTGACTGACACGTGTGTGTTTCTCCTTTTCATGACACGTCTTTTGGTGACCTGTAGTTGCCGGTGACGGATGTTGTTCCCCCACAGCATTTATAGCTGATTCATTTCACCGCTAACCAACCAACTCAACAGTCTCACAGACATAATATCCATAGGTGAGTTGTCACTGATTTTCTCTTTCTTTCTGTGTTTTTGCTTCTCAAATTGGAAATTTCTCCAACTTCAACTTCCATCAATGTTGTCAAATGCCAAACACTCTTCATCTCTTCTTCACGATCCAAGATCCATTCTCTTGCTTTTGCTTACTTTTCATTCCATTCAGTAATCGATTGTTTCTGTTGTTCTTATTTCCATGCTTCTGTTCTGTTCTTCTCTGCTTTCCGAAATCCAAATGCTTTTATTATTTTTTTCCCTATTTTAGTAGTTACTTTTAATTAAAAAGCTAGACTTTTGTTGAACTTACCTTGCTTTCCACTTCAAGCTTCCTTCTCCACCAGAATATTCAGGGTTTATTCCATTCTCCTCTTTAGCTCATTTTTCACTATGTTTTCGTTGGATTTCTTGGTTATTTTACTTGATGAACTTTATAAACCTAAATGGAAAAAAAGGGTTTATATTTACCATTCCTTTTTTTTTTTGGAAAAAGAAGAAACAAACGAAAGATTAGAACTTTTTTTGGTTCTGATAACTTGTGATTCTTTGCAGAGGGGAGATATTTTGCACCATTTATGATTACGGCACATAATTGACCTCCTTGCTTTGTTTATGTTTATGTTTTTTTATCTGCATGAACATTAAATTTTTTTAACTGCATATTGTGTTGAGGTCTAGACAATGTTTGATTAATAACTTAACTTCTCATTAGGAGTATAATGGGTGAACAATTAGGGCTGCTAAAAGTGATTGTTGTGCAAGGGAAAAGGTTGGTGATCCGAGATTTCAAGAGCAGTGATCCTTATGTGGTGCTCAAAGTAGGGAATCAGGTAAATATAAAGGATCTATATTTTAATTACAAATGTTTATCTTGTTTCTCTTGACATTTACATTATGTAAGCGTATTTTGATCTCAAAATAATTAAATGATTCATTAAACTGAATCAGACAGCAAAGACTAAGGTGATTAATAGCTGTTTGAATCCTGTTTGGAATGAAGAGCTGAATTTTACTCTGACAGAACCCTTGGGAGTTCTGAATTTGGTGAGTTTCCTGATATTTGGTATACCCCTCATTATTCCTACTTTGTTGTGCATGTTTGGATTACAGTTGGAATGATCCAAACTCCAAACCATGTTTTAGAGTATGTAAATTGTAAAGTGGGTTTTGTATGTAAATAGCATGTTTGTCAAAAATCACATTTAGTGTATAATGCAGCCTCCAAACACACCTTTGACATGTACAAACATGATTGCAATATTTTCAAGATTTTGATAAAACGTTTGCAAAATATTCCTTTGTGAAAATGTTGGTCAATCATAATTCTAGCATAAGCAACTCTCATGTGACTTCTGCACTCACCCAAATACGCACGTTTGTTTTTGTTTGATTTTGGATCCCAAACCATAGTTTAAGTGAAAGCGAAAGGAAGTTGTTTTTCGTTGGACCAAACCATGGTTTTCCAACCATAAAGCAAACATACCCTTAATCTCTTTATCTTAGAAAGTACTCCTCAATTTTAGTGATTTTCACTGTGGTTGTGAAATGTGTTTTAAATTTTTGTGGTGAATTTTTTCGAATTCTGAGTTCAAGGCACTACTTATGAGGTCTTCATCTTGCATACTGAGTTGTTTTCAATCTACAGGAAGTATTTGACAAAGATCTTTTGAAGGCTGATGACAAGATGGGAAATGCATTCGTGAACCTTCAACCACTAGTCTCTGCAGCCAGATTAAGAGACATTTTGAGAGTGTCCTCTGGTGAGACAACACTGAGAAAGGTGATACCAGAGAATGAAAACTGTCTTGTTCGTGAAAGCAGTATCAATTGTGTTAATGGTGAGGTTGTGCAGAATGTTTGGTTAAGGCTTCGTGGTGTTGAATCTGGAGAAGTAGAATTGACTCTCAAGTTGATCACACCTGTTTCTCCATCAAAATAGTGCAGAAATTGCAAGTGTGTAGATCTCTAACAAGATCATAATTGTAACATTTTATATGTAATGTAATGTCTTGTTTTTGGTTAACCCCTTTATAGATTAGAAATTGGTTGATAGATGCGCATATTCCAATTAAGTTAAGGAGCAAGTTGGTGATGCCTCATCCCAATCCCAAGTTAGATAAAAGCCACTTGAACTTGAAGCTGTATTTCAAAATTAAGAACAAGTAGAAGTAGTGATTTTATGGCTTCTTTGGTTTTTAAGGTGTGTTGCGTTTTGTGTTAACTTGTACTTGTATTACATCACAAAAAAAAAAGTAGAAAATTATCCCTGTTGTTTAGGTTTTATTCTATCAGGATTCATTTGTATTGCTTAGGTTTTGATGGTACTTTAATTTTTTGTTATAGGCGAACGGTGTGACCACATGAATTTGAATAGGAAAGTTGCTAGCTACTTAAACCTTCACTCTTTAACCATCAAATTAGTATGTTACACCTCAAAAATATAAAAAAATTACGTAAATTGAGACTTTAAAGTGAATAATAAATTGTCATAAAAAAACTTCAAATAATTTAGGTAATTTCAAAAACACGTTTTCATTTTAACTTCGAAAAACATCGTATCCTTATACGATCACTACAAAAATTGTTGCACTTTTAAAAATACAAATAATTTTGTAAATTGAGTTAGAAACTTCAAAATGAATAATATATTATCTTCAAAAAACTTAAAATAATTTAGGTAATTTAAAAGAACATTTTCATTTTAATTTCAAAAAATCTCAATTATCAAGCATATAACACATGGTATCTAAAAATATTGTTTCAATTTGAAAAACATTAATAATTATGAAGATTGAGCTATATTCAAAGGAAATAATATATTGACTTAAAAAGCATCAACTAATTTAGGTAATTTAAAAAAGTTATTTTTTTTTTGTTTCGAAAAATAGCCTATTATTCAAGTGTAGAGTACACAATCTATAAAAAAATTGTAGCAGTTTTAAAAATATAAAGTATTTTGTAAATTGAGCTAGAAACTTCAAAGGAAATAATACATACTCTTCAAAAAGTTTCAAATAATTTAAGTAATTTAAAAAATAAGTTTTCATTTTAATTTCAAAAAACATAATATATTCTTCAAATGTATAGACATGATCTCTAAAAAAATGGTTACCATTTTAAAAATATTATGTAAATTGAGCTACACACGTCAGAGTGAATAATACATAGTCTTCAAATTTTTTTAAATAATTTAGGTAATTTAAAAAACGTGTTTTTATTTTTATTTCTAAAAACACCTCATTCTTTAAGTGGTAGTACACGATATCTAAAAAAGTGTTGCAATTTAAAAAAAAATTATGTAATGGAGAAATAAACTTCAAAGTGATTAATACATTGTCTTCAAAAGGCTTCAAATGACTTAGGTAATTTAAAAAATGTGTTTTCATTTTTATTTTTGAAAACGCCCTATTTTTCAAGTGTATAATAGACGATCTCTAAAATAATTCTTGCAATTTCTAAAAATATAAAAAACTATGTAAAAGGAGCAATAAACTTCAAAGAGAACTACATAGTTGTAATTTTAAAAAATATAAAAAATTATGTAAGTTGAGCTAGAGACTTAAAGTGAATAATATATTGTCTTAAAAAAAGCTTTAAATAATTTATGTAATTTTTAAAATGCGTATTTATTTTTATTTTTGAAAACACCATATTTTTTAACAGTATAATACACGATTTTTACAAAAAATGTTGCAATTTTAAAAATAAAATAAAAATCTCTAAATTGAGCTATAAACTTCAATGTGAATAATAGATTGTCTTTCATAAAGCTTCAAATATTTTAGGTAATTTAGAAAACGTGTTTTTATTTTTGTTTTAAAAAATATCATATTCTTTTAGTGTATATACACAATCTCTAATAAAATTGTTGCAATTTCAAAATTATAAAAGATTATATAAATTGAGTTAGAAACTTCGAAGTGAATAATAAATTGTCTTAAAAAAGCTTTAAAAAATTTTAGGTAATTTAAAAAGCACGTTTTCATTTTAATTTCGAAAAACATTCAATTTTTCATAGAAAATTTAAATTGAATAAAAAAGATTTAAATAATTTAAGTAATTTAAAAAACACATTTTCATTTTGATTTCGAAAAATACCATATTCTTCAAGTGTATACTACACGATCTCTAAAAAAAATTGTTGCATTTTTTTTTTTGAGTTAATTTTTTTTGTTAAATTTTTATTTGAATTGTATTTAAAGAGATGATTGATTGGGATAGGAGAAAAGAAGAGTTGGTTGTAGTTGTGTACAGTAGTGTGAATGAATTGTGCCAAATAGATAAAAAAAACCTGATGTAGCAACACAGCAATTTAAAAAACCTGATGTAGCAACACAGCAATTTAATTTTAATTAATGCAAGATGGTTAGAGTATAGTTAAAAACATGGGCTATTCTAAGAAAAATACAAAGCAAAATAAGCATTTTAAAATCTATTTGATTAGATAGAAATTTAAACTTTAGGATGTATTTTTGTTGGTTGCTATTTTTTTGGTGGAATGATACTTTTTCAATAAGTTGTGTTGCTTTAATTTTAAGTACTTAATCTTCTATAAACCTTTTATCAATATTAATTTTATACTTGAGTATATTATTGAGTCAATCTGATTTTGTAATTTTGTTGTCGTTTACTTATCATTGTAATTTAAATATAATTTAATAAATAGTTTTTTTTTAAAATAGAGTTTAATTTTCACTGCATACTTGTTATATAAATATCTCAAGTGGAGTGTAGTTAATAATTCTAGTTGTGTATGAAAATGTTAAAAAAATTGATTTTTTTTTATTGTGAAATACATATTTATATTCATATACGATGAAATGTGTAAATGATTAATAATTTTTGAAAAGATATTTATACGTAAATTTTCATTTAAATAATTAATATGAAATAAAAATTAAATTCTAAATTTGTAGTGTATGTTTTTAATATATTGAGTATCTAATATTTTTTTTTATATATACAATTTTTTATGACTGAAATTTAATTAGTACATAAATTATATTATTGTAATTAATTTTTATTTAACTAAATATGAATTTATTTTTTTTTTTTTGCATAAAAAGTAGTAGAATTGGAGATAGAATCACGTACTTACACACAAATTGTCTCATACTCTCACCAACTAAGCTACGTAACTAAAACATATGAATTAAAATTTGATAATAAAATAAAAAACCTTATATTCAATGTACAATAAAAAAAAAAAAGTGAGTGAAAATAATTATGACACGCTCATATAGTATATGCAATGGTATTAGAAATGGAATGCCCATTGAGGAACGGTGTGAGCATCATCGATGAGTGTGTTGAAGCTGAAAGCGGTATCGTCGGAGGCGAAACCTAACGACGCGGCGAAGAGGGAGATAGTGGATCTCGGACACGGAAGCGACGTCGTTTACATTCAAAGGTTAATACCCTCCGATCAGTCATGGGAATGGTTCCATTACCTCGACAAGCATATCCCTTGGACCAGACCCACCATTCGCGTCTTCGGAAAATCATGCCTTCAGGTTCATATACTCTTTATCACCACACATTCCCACAATCCTTTCAAAATTGAAATTCAACCCACCCCAAAAATCTCATCTTCGTTGATTCTCCTTTGCAATGAGACATAAAGCTATTAGCTATCCATCTAAATTGTAAAATTTATCCCCTTTTTTTTTTTTTGTAATGACTAATAAGTATAACAAAATGTCTTACTTTTTCTGAAATGGGTTTACTCTGTTCTTTTCGTACGTCAGTTAGCCTTGTGAAGTTGCAGTTTGAATGTTGGAGATGTAATTTGTAAATTGTGATGTCATGCAAGTTGGTATTAGGGTAAGTGATTTGAGTCCCTTGAACGTTTAGTCTTGGCTTCAATATTAAAATCCATGTTATCATTTGGATGATCATTGGTGAAAACTAGGAATTCATGTTTGCAGTTGCACGTTGAAACTTCACCTGATTTTGTTGGGTGAAAATTTAAAAAATAAACATTACCAAAATTTGTGAATGTTATAACAAAATACTGTAGAATTTTAATATGAGAATATCTGTTTTCCTGTGAATTTTTAACATGAGAAGATTCACGAAGTTTGTTATGTCATGTAATGTAATGTATTTTCCTATTCTCTGCAGCCTCGAGACACATGTTATGTTGCAACTCCAGGATTGACTGAATTAACTTACAGTGGATATCAACCGCATGCATATTCTTGGGATGATTATCCACCACTTAAAGACATCTTGGATGCTGTAAGAATGATTTTCAATCAACATTGATCTTCGTCAATTCTGCTAATGTGAACAATACATTTATTTGACTAATGAGATTTTGGCTTATGTTTGTTATTGTTTCCTTAATATTTCTCTCTACTTATTTCTGAAGGTCCATAAAGCTCTCCCTGGGAGTAGTTTTAACAGCTTACTCTTAAATAGGTATAATGGTGGTAATGACTATGTTGGTTGGCATGCTGATGACGAGAAGCTTTACGGACCAACGCCTGAAATCGCGTCTCTAACTTTGGGGTGCGAACGCGACTTCATCCTCAAGAAGAAGCCATGTAAAAAAACTTGTGGTATGATTTCTTCTGATACTGGACTGAGGTTATCGCTGCGTGTTCTTACTTATAGAGTCTCTCTTTCTGGGTTTGTTCAAGGTGATCCCTTTGAGTTTGTGACCACTAGTAGTCCATGCGATGTGAGCCATTCAATGGAGCAAACCACAGTGATGTCAAACTCGGGGACCACCTTATAACGACCCCTCTTTTCGTGTGTAATACAAGATTGGGTGTTCGTGTACATATTATGATTTGGTTTGGACCTTTCAGGTGAAAGTGATGAGCGAGCGAGCAAGCGATTAAAGAAGAGTGGCCATGCTGATCAGCATACTTTTAGACTTAGGCATGGATCCCTTTTGGTGATGAGAGGTTATACCCAGCGAGATTGGATTCACTCTGTGCCTAAACGTGCAAAAGCAGATTCTAAGCGCATTAATCTTACGTTTAGGCGGGTTTTTTGATTCACTTGAGACATGCATTTGTCGGACCATGCTCATGCATTGTTGTAAATCTGCTTCTGGCATTCTAAGAAGAATGTCCAGTTGTGACAAACTGATATGAATATAGTTTTGCAGAGATGTTTGATAATTAGAAATGAAGGAGCATAAATTAGTTTTCTCCAGATATTCCTTCGTTGGTTGGTTTCCCTGTACAATATTTTTTCGTACATAACAGCACCACTCAATTTTTGTTAGGATTGTCTTAATTTGAGTACTATGATTACTCCCACCCTCTCCCGTTCTTTTCTATATATAAGTCATTTTTAACCGAATCACTGAAATTATTAAATTTATCTAGAAAAGTAAAGTTCTTTTTTTTTTTCTAACTATACCCTTAACATAAATGAATTAATAAATGCTTCAACTAATTGAATTTTTAAAAATTTTAGAAGGGCAAAAATGAAAATTATGTAGTAATGAGTTATCCAGTTATCTATATATTTTTTTTATAGGAAAGTAGTATAATTGGAGATCAAATCATGCACTCATTAAAACACACATATTTTTGTGTACTTACCAATTGGGTTATACATTCTTGTATACTTATCAATTGGGTTATATGATTGGGACATCCAGTGACCAGGATTAAAAAATTCTTCAAAAAAATGATTAATATATAAGACTGAAGGGAGTATATTTAAAGCTTTTCAACTTGCATTGTGTGCTTAAGCTCTCAAGGTGCTGCGAGTTCTTGTAAAACTAGCATGTATAAGTTAAAAAAACATTTTGGATTGAGTAGTTTGGGGGAAAAAAAAATATATGGCGCTTTTCAATTTACGTGGTGCAAATTCTAACGCCCTAATTGTGGTTGAGAATGTTTTGACCTTTTATTCAAATAATTTGTGGGTTGATCATTTTTAAAACAAATAAATTATTGTAGTTACACATAATTTTTGGGATCTAGAATTTTTACTATTATTGTTATGATATTGTAGATGCTATATTTGTCAAAGTTAAAAAATAAATAAATTTAGAAAATTATGTTGCGGTGAATTTTAACACGCACCACGTCCTAAGTGATATACGGTATACTATATGAAAAAATGTATACAAAACTCAACCGAAAATATTTAACATAATAAAAAATTATGTATTTGGTATGTATGTATACCTCTTGTTTTTTTTTTTTTGCTATAATAGTGGTGAATGTTAAAATTCACCCTAACTTAAAAGGAAAAAAACAAAAGAGGTATACATACATACCAAATACATAATTTATTATTATTTTAAACATTTTCGGTTAAGTTTTGTATACATTTTTTCATGTGATATACCGTATAACACTTAGACGTGGTGCGTGTTAAAATCCACCGTTACATAATTGTTATTCTTATGAAGTCTTTGAATAGTTTAGCAAGGATAATTAAAAAGAAAACAAATGTAAATGAATGATGAATATAATTGTTTTTTTATTGGCAAAATTGCACTATTGAGCCGAAGAGCTATTACTTAAAACTTTATTTTTTAGCCATTAAACCAACTTATTTTATTGGTTCATAGGAAAGTACATTAACCGAGGATTGAACCTGGATACTCACACGCATGTCTCTGTGTACTAACTAACTGAGTTACATGATTGAGACATTAAACCAACCTATTGAGTGCAATTTTTTTTTTGTTTCATAGCTATTGAGTGCAATATAGTTGTTAAAAAAGTTAAAAATACACCTAACTAAACAAAAAGAATATAAAAATTTATCTATATATGGGTAAAAGATTAAGTTTCACATACTTAGGTTGCAATTTTAAAATTCACATATAAAGTATCATATACTATATATATATATATATATTCTATTGAAGGCTTTTAGAGTTTGGCTGCTAGATGCGATAACGATTGATGAAGGGAAAATTAGAAAACGAGAAATTACAAACAAACAAAAAAATAAAGAGAAGGAGAAAAAATAAATCTTGAGCAAAATAGATATAACTTTTCAGATTAAGGTATAACGATATTTGGAGAGATTTTTCATTTTCGTAAACTTCTTATGAAATCGACAAATCTAAGACTAACTAGAAAAGAAAATATTGATGGAGTATCATTATCTTTCTGAATAGTTATCAAATCAACACTTGCAACTTTTATCAAAAAAAGAATCAACACTTGCAAGTTGCAACTGTTTTCTTCATACGTTTCAAAAATCTCCTCACACTTATTAACGAGAATGACACGCATTTCCCCTTAAAAGGAAAGAAAGAGACACATCATATTGGAACTTGGAAAGCACAATCTGATCTTATATTTTTAATGCTTTGAATCTTCTTTTTCTTATCATCTGTGCCTAAATAACACATGTTTGTTGGGTATAGCCTTATTGCATTAAATGAGTAGTTGTTTGTTACAATCAAATAGTACTAATAAAACAATATTGACCATGTTATACTTCATACTATTTTAATAATGGATCTATTTCTACAAGGTTTCCTCAAATTTTGGAAATATCCCATTTTTAGCATCCATAATTGCAACTTGCAAGATTACCACCATAGAAGGATATAGCCAACTATTAAGCATAATGGATTAAACTTGCAAGATTTTCCAAGTCATATTTACTATGGAATTTCCAGCATGGCTTGTTTGAATGTTCCTTTTTTTCAGGATATATCCTTCGAATTAGGGTCATTTTGGTATTTGACAAGCCTCTATGGTTGGCAATTAAGGTCAGCACCACCACAAACCTCTCTGCTAAAATAGCATATAGCCAGCAAATTTAAATTTAACCAGCAACATTTTAGGGTGTTCCTTGTTTTCAACAGCCTCAGAAAAAGGTACATAAAAGTTGGACTTAAAAGGAACCCTCCTTTTCACCTTGGCTCTTTTGAGTTCCAACACCTTTCCTTGTCAAATTCATAACGTGATCAAGTGAAAGGGCAAATCTTCAGGCTTCACATTTATAAGGATATTGCATTTCAGGGCCTTTCTTGTAACATCAAACATTAAGGTGAACATAAATCTAGTCCTTTTTAATGAAACTTTTGATATGTAACAATAACATAAATTTCATGTGAGAATATTTGTCTTCACAATTCTCTTGCAGAAACAGTTTGGAAGTGATTAGAAGAAAGAATATTATAATGAGTTTCAGATACAGAGAACAGCCAAAGGATATGGGTTCTCCAAGGGGAGAGGTTGGAGAGATTGACACAAGGGCACCATTTCAATCTGTTAAAGCTGCTGTTAGTTTATTTGGTGAAGTTGCTGTCTCTAAGGACAGACGTTCTAATTCAATCAAGAGAAGATCATCCGAGGTAAACACATCAAATATGTTTATGTTTCGTGTTAATTCGTCTTCTAATCTCTTATTTTCATAACGCGTGCATTTAGTCCTTTATTTTTTGAGATGCACCTATATTAGTCCCTAAATTGCAGCTACTTTAGTCCCTCATTTTTCATGAAAATCTGTCTTTAGTCCCTCAAATGGATGCAATTATGGACTAGAAACGGATATTTCAAAAAATGAAAAGCTAAGCGCGTGTATTAAACAAAAAGTTTTGCTAAAAATGAGGGACTAATAACATATGTAAGTCTATAATATATAAAGGAAGCATATCAGGTGAGATATGAGGGCTAACTAATCTTAATGGTGAAATATGATGATCGGGTCGAAATTAGATTTGAGTAAAACAATCTTAACCAATTCTGAAACTCAACAATTCTGTCATTTTACATGAATAATATAGTGAAGTTCTGTTTCAGTTTAAGAATTAGTGACTTGTGTTATTTGCAGAATGTGCTGGAAAAGGAGACTCAGCTTCTCTTGGCCCAAAGAGAATTAAACAAGATAAAGAAAAGGCTGGATAGTGCTGAAAATACAAAAAACAAAGCACTTTCTGAGCTTGACAAAGCCAATGTGACACTTCAGGAATTGACAAAGAAGCTCACCAATGTGAGAGAATCTAAGCAATCAGCAATGGAAGCCGCCGAGGCTGTCAAGAGTCGCGCCAAAGAACTCGAAACTGCACTATCCCAAAAAGCAATAGGATATGAAGCTTGGAAACAAGAACTAGAGCATGCAAGAAAGGAATACACCACAACAGTAACTGAACTAGATGCTTCCAAGCAAGAACTCAACAAAATAAGGCAGGATTTTGATGCAGCCTTGGAGGCAAAATTGTCTGCATTCCAAACAGCAGGAGAGGCTCAGCGTTCGGCAAAACTGAACTCAGAAAAGGTCAATGAACTCACAAAGGAAATTGCCAACATGAAAGCATCAATTGAACAAATGAAGCTTGCCTCTACCCAAGCACAAGAAGATCAAGCAAAGGTCATGGAAGAAAGAGAAGCAGAATTAAATTCTTACAAAACTGCTAAAGAAGAAGCACAAAAGAAACTAGAAGAATTAATGAATGAGTATGACCCTGAACTAACCCAAACTCTAGAGACCAAACTTTCTGAAACAACTGAAGAAATTCAAGTCCTTCAAGAGCAGATGAAACAGGCTCATGCTTCTGAGATGGATTCTGTGAGGCTAATTACTTTGGAGATTAAAGAAGCCACAAAGACACTGCAAGAAGTTACTGAAGAAGAAACCTCACTGAGAAACTTAGTTGCTTCCCTCATGACAGAACTAGAACAAGTGAAGAAAGAACAAGAAGAAATGAAAGAGAAAGAGGAAGCAGCAGAAGCTCTTGCTGCTAACTTAACTGGTGAACTACAAAACACAGCAAAAGAAACAAGTTCTTTTGAGGATAAAGTGCCTGATGCTAGTCATGAGATAGAGTTGAAACTCAAGGAGCTTTCATCTGAGACAGAAAATGCAAGAAAGGAAGAAGAAGAAATGAGGAAAAAAACTCAAGAACTGAAGGAAGAAGCTGAGAAATCCCAAGCTGTGGCTGCAGAGTTAGAGAAGAAACTAGAGGCTTGCCTGAAACAAGCTGAAGAAGCAAAAGCAGCAGAACAAAGAGCAGTTGAGGAGATGAAGTTGTTGTCTGACATGCAAGGAAGAGTCTCAGTTTCAGATTTGAATGGAAAGATCATACTCACAGTTGAAGAGTTTGCTTCTCTAAGTGGAAAAATTAAGGAGTCTGAAGATTTGATTGACAGAACTGAAGCTGCTGCTATAGCTCAGGTGGAAGCAATCAACACAAGAAAGAATGAAGTGGACAGAAAAGTTGAAGCTAATCTGATAGCAATTGAAGAAATTAAGGCAGCAACTGATATGGCTCTGAAGAATGCTGAGATGGCGGATTCTGCGAAACTTGCAGTTGAAGGCGAACTAAAGAGGTGGCGTCAAGAAGAACAAAAAGGGGCGTCTGATATGGATTTCTCTGACAACTCTTCAAGACCAATTGCGCTTCGCATCTAGAAGCAAAATCTTCGAGTCCTAGATATGCAGGTGGAATCATCAGAAGGAACCGAAATCTTTTATCTTTGTCTTTTTGCCTTTCTCTTGGGAGTTGTGACTCTCTTCTTGCAATACATGATCGTTTTTTTTGTGTCATCAACTCTCCAAGCAAACTTTGAAAGCCATGTCCTAATGTGAATGATCTCATTGTGAACATCCTGGTTTCTTCAATGTCCCTTTTACAGAAGTTTCAAGTTTTTCTACATTTCAGGGAAAATATTTAGATGTTGCTGTTCCTTTAGGTTTCTTTTATTCAAATGTACAACCATGTTAAGGTGAAGAAGCTTGAAGCATAAGAAATAAAGCATATATACTTGTTTATACATAAATTTGAAATGACCACTTCTCAAATAAACTTCCCGAACTTGACATTTCCGAAACCTATTTGAGATAAATTCTGAGATTGATAAGGTTATTTGATAAATTTACTTTTGAAATTTATATAGAAACAATATATATAAATTCTCCATTAGTGTTTGTTTAACAATTTCTGTTTCCATAAGAATCCCTTGAGAAGCATATTCAATGTTACTATAATTCTTATACTAGAATACAAATTAAATACTGCTTGTAACTGTGCAAATAGAAGTAATCTCATTTATTTCTGTAATACTTTTGGATTTTATCTAATTCATTTTTATTATTAATGAGTGTTAGTGGATCTAAAGCTATGTTTTAGTGAGAATAATTTGAGAATGCATTAAAATGCATTTACATCACACAATTTTGCAAATATTACATTTTTAATTTAGATCATTTAACTACAAAATGTTTGATATTAGATTAATATTTTTGTTTATTCAAGAATCACAAGTATTTAGTATGAAAGACAATGTACGACAAATGACAAATAAGATATTTGACCAATGAAATGGTGCATACTATACATGGTCAGTTTTGAAATAATGAGTACTATATAGTACGAATGACAATGTAAGACAAAACGATATTTGACCAATGAAAAGATGTATACTATACATGGTCAGTTTTGAGAGCAAATATAATTATTGAAAAATTAAGTAACCGTCACTTGTGTGACTTTTCGATAAATACATTTCATACTATTAATTGTTTCTCTGTAACAAGATTACTATTTAGTACATACGACAATGTACGAAAAAAGACAAACGAGGTATCTCACTAATGTAAGAGGTATTTGACCAATGAAAGATATCTCACTAATGTAACAGGCATTTGACCAATGAAAGGGCGCATGACCATAAATGATGAGTTTTTGATGAAAGCTAATTCTCCGCATATTAAGTAACCATCACTTTCGTGACTTTTCAATAGATACATTCCGCATATTAAGTAACCACCACTTTCGTGACTTTTCAATAGATACATTCCATACCGATAATTGTTTCTCTTTTAACAAGATTGTCATTTAGTGCGAACGACAATGTACCAAAAACGACAAACTAATAGTTGATCAATAAAAGAACTCAACAAGACATGGTACAATTTAGCATAATAGATTATGGGTCTTGATATCTAGTGCCCTAAAAGCATTAGATAAAGTTACTAAAGTAGAAAAACAATCATAAAAGCATATTGTCCCGTCTCTCGAGAATATAAAAAACTACATATTCCAATACCTTTTTACTATATTTAAGCTCTAAAATAGTGCCCTAAAGGCACTAAATATCATTTGTCAAAGATTATTCTCAGCAAATCAAGTAACCACCACTTTTATGACTTTTCAAATATACATTCACTGTTTCTCTTTAATAAAACTGTTTAGTAACCAAAATGTACGGAAAATGACTATCAAAACAAAGGTATCCAATAATTTCATACTTAGAAAAGGTAACACTGAAATTAAAAAGATGGGATGAATGCCGGTAAAAGAAAGATTCGAGGTCACTCACCACTATAAAAATGAGTTAAGGGTAATATTATAGCCCATAAATAAAATATCTCATCCAAACTCCTCGTACTTGGAAGTTGGAACACAAATTTCTCTTGTGTTTGAAATGAGAAGGCAACATGAAGAGAAAAATGGAAAAGATCAAACTTAGAGAAGAAGAAGAATATAAAATATCATATTTGACATTTCCCTCTAGCATTATGATTGTGACATAATGCAAAGCTGGGATCCGCTTAATTCTGACCCTAAATTTCTCAAGCTAACATAAACAATGCTAACTAACTAGTACTGCAGAATCCTGATAGTAATGTGAAGGTGGAGCCATTGTATAGTACAACACTAAATTGGTTCAAACGGTTAGATAGATAGACTATTAGGACTGAAAACGATTAAACGGCCAAGAAACCATTGTGATCGTTAACGCTTCAATGAGTATCTGTTCAATCACGGTTGCCATTGCTGATCTCAAACTTTTGTAGCTCCGACTCTAAAGTCCTGACAATATCTGCTTCCTCAGCAGGAGGCTCAGGAAAATCTACATGGAAAGATCCCTGCTTGATAGGTTCAACAGCTTCATGGATTCTGGATTGCTCCTTGATGTAATTGTAGAGCTGTTGGTGGAAGGGATGATCCAAGGAATAGCAATTTTCACTTCCATTAACTGAATTTTTGGATGATCCAGAGCCTTCCTTTCTGCAGAAATGCGGCAAGGAAGCGTAATCCATGATCTGCATGCCAAAGTTTATTTGTCAAAAACAATAGAAATAGGACAATATGTTACTATATAATTACTCATAATTTTTTCTTCACAATAAACAAGCTACTATTCCATATCTCAGAATTGAATTTCATTTAGTCATCATTTTTCTTTCTTTTCACTAGAATCATAGCCAGCACAGGGCTTCAAAACAAAATAAAAAAATTACCTTCAACAACTCATCTCGCCCACAACCCGGTAAGACTTGCACTTTTTTTCTTGTCCTCTCTTGTAAAAGTGGCTTCACAACCTGCTAATGCAAAGTGTTCAGTATTACCCCAAGGCCTCAATTGGTGCAAAATTTAATCCAGTAACATAGAAATATCATACAGGAAACAAAGTCACAAGGAAAAAAATAATTACCTTCCAACAAGCTGAAAATATGTATGGGGCATTTACAATGTAATAAGTATTTGTCTTCTCAGGGTAGTTGAGATCATCAATGGATGATATTATAGATAGCAACTGTATCAGCACATAGAAAACTCGTTAATATGGAGAAAACATCAATTTTCTGCTTTTAAGCATGGTTTCATGAAGAAATAACAGCAACAGTTTGATCCGAACTCAATCTTCAGTGCAACTTTGAGCTGGTCTACCACTTTCAATTATTTATAGTTTATTGATAGTGATATGTTTAGTAAATTCTACACAAACATATACACACCCACATTATAACAAATTCAAAATGGCTATAGTATTTAATACTTACCATTCAAATATAAACAAACATGCTTGCTGTCTAAGCATGCACTAATAATACATTGAATTCACAAGAAATTGTGTGTTTGGTAACACTGTTGGACCAATTAGCTGTATCAATTTAGAAGTACCTTAATCTGATTCAGGGCTGACAGTTTCAAACCAGTCATATCCAAAACCTTCACACAGGTTGTAATAGCCCGCCCATGCTTCTTTGATGCAGAAGGCTACAGGATATATGTATCAAAACAAATGAAAGGACAGAAGTTAAACTAACAGACAGGTCAAAAATTGATGAATCTTAGAGGACTCCAAAGACTAATACTCACCAAGATTATGCGATCACGATATTCATTAATTTGAATGTGAGACTGCACATAATAGTGGACCTGCAATCAAACAAACTCACAATAGAAGATATAAGAATACAATAATTTAAGATTAAGCAATAGAGAGAACTCCAATATCCAAAACAGCAATATTCCTTTTCCCTTTTCCAACAAACCAAACTTACAGAAGCTTTGTCAAATGTGCTAAGCCCAGCACCAATTGCAAAGATAGGCAAACCCTGGAAAGGATGGCAGGCAGAGCAAGCATGAAAAAATAAGAAAGGTATGTAATTTTAATCAATGAAAATGTGGATTCAGTTATAGCATAATGTGCACATTTTGATAACAAAATACTTTTCTGCAAAACTAAAATGAAATAGACTGAGATAAGATTGTGTTTGAAGAGCACCTCTTTTGAGTACCCTGACAATCCTATAAGTTGTGAATCACGCACTGCTCTGTATAAATCACCAGGGACTATCGGTTTCTGAAAATGAAACACATTGTCATTTGCAATAGACAATCATGTCAATGCGAATTACAAGATATCGCCAAAAAATATACAAAGAGCCACAAAAAGGACAATCTGTCAACTACAGGCAACCACTTGATTAAAAAAAATGAATAGTACAATGATCAATAGAATATATACTTACCGATAATATCTTGTCAATCTCATTTTGCACTCTCCATTTCAAACTATCAACTATCTGAAACATAACATAGGCATTTACAAACTAAATCAGATACCATACTCAATTCACAACAATCAGAAACATAACTGCAAAGCATTCAACAGAACAACACTTCAACTATCCATGTCTTACCATTTTATAGGCCTTGGAGGCATTCCACTCCCTTGCTTTTAGAAACCGCGTTAAGGTTTCAATGACATATCCTTGATGGACATTCTGCAAATAACAGCAATTAAATTTCCAATACTCATTTACATATTAAGACAATTACATGCAATTGACTAAATTTTGCAGCAGTCCAGGAATAGAAAAAACTTATTACCAATTATGTTTGTGAATATACGAAAATAAACAAGACAAGTGAAACATGAGAAACGATGGTCTCTTCAACCGACAGAATTTAAGATATAATTAGAATTGCTGCTACATTGATTGAACTTCATACTTGAAATCAGATCTAAATTATCCCCCTCCCCCCTCCCTCCTCTTTTACTGAATAATTATTTCGCTGGAGGAATGCAGAAGAAGCAATTAGTCAACAACATTAATGAAGCACTTTAACACATCAGTTACGAAAATTCCAGGGTTCCAAAGGCCAAGGTAGAAAAAATCCATGGAAACTTGGTAATTGACAGTTTGACACAGGGGATACAGAAGATAAGACATAGATCAGCATCAGAAAACACCCCAAGTAGGAAAAGTAGAAGGGAAATAATTAAAGCGGAAGAATTTGCAATGTTAAGATCAGACGGTAAGGAGTAGCCGAAATGGGTCACCTGAAAAGTTCTCTGCAGTGGCTCCTCAACTAAGATCGTTGAAATTGGGACGAATCAATTCGAAAAAAAAAATCAAAAAATAAAGTCAGAAAGCCATAAGAAAAAAAAAAAGATGAGAGAGAGAATATGATAAAAAGGGAAAAAACCTTGATCCATGAGAGCTTTGAGTTGGTTGAGGGCATCCTGGGAAACGAGCCCCATTTTGTTGAGAAAATGAGGAGGAAAAGGAAAAGCCCAAGGCAGAAAGAGAATCGAGTGTTTTTCTTTTGTGTTTGTTGCTTTAGCTTCACTCTTCAGTCTTCACTCACTTCCTTCCTTCACTGTGTTACTGTTACAGATTCAGATACAGACATTTACAGTACAGTACAGCACACCCCAAATTCCGATTTCGCTAATTTGTAGCATATGTATAATTCTTACATATATATAGAGAGAGAGAGAGTAGAATTCGAGAGAGAGAAACACGATATTCAATCACGCAGGTCCACCTCTCTCTCTGTATTTAACTTTAAATCCTATTTTTTTGTTTATTATTTTTATCTTTGAAGAATTTATTATTTTTATAATAAATAGAGTTTACACCATTTATAAATACCACCAAAAAAAAGATCTTCTGAAAAATTACAACTATTGTTTTTTAATAAGCTTTAATTTGAAACATATAAGACCATATACAGTAGGATTGTTTAGATGGTGCTTTTGTGTTAAGCAAGTCATTAGCAAGTAATTTCATATTGCAGTTTGCTAACATGATTTGGGTTGCTTAGTTGAGTTGCTTAAATAAGCAACCAAGACTAAGGGTTGCTTGAAGGAGAATTAAGACTAAAAAATATAAGTGTAGTGTAAGAACCTTATTGTGGGGTACATACGAGACTCATGTGAGTTGCTTAATAAGAATCTTGCAGTTGCAGTGTAGTATAAGAGTTGCTTAAATTAAAAGAGTAATGTGTACACGTGGGACCTACTAAAATATTATAAAATACTCCCTCTGCTCTTTATTATAAGACGTTTTTAATTAATATTACACGTACCAATAAAAGTAGTTAAGTTTAGTTAATTTTATTGGATTTCTAAAAAATTATATAACATACCAATTTTATCTCTCATTAAATATTATGCTAACCAATCACAATTAAATAAGTACAAATAATCAATGCATTTAATAGGGAGAAATAAGAAAATAAGTAATAAATGTTTCATAGAAACTATAAAACGTCTTATAAAAATAAACATCAAAATTTTTTAAAAGGCATCTTATAAATAGGAACATAGAGAATATTTGTTAAGCAACTCAACTAGCAATCTTGTATTGTACATGGTCTAATGGTCTAAGTGGATAGCAATTATATTTTTTCGCAAAAAAAAATAAATTTCATATAGAGAGATATAAAATTTATTTAGGTCAATTTTTTGTTTTTTACACTACAAAAAAAAATTATTCTTAGTTAGAAAATATGGTTGATCACACCTAAAAATTATGGATGGGAATAGTTTTGATGCTTAGAACTGTACTTAACCACTCAAACTAGACTACTTAGTAACATCTAATATGTTGATTTAGTGGTTAGAGAATCAGTGACATCTTAAGACTTGAGCAATTCAAACAAGGGCATGAGACTGTTATTTTATTTTATTAGTATATTAGTATATTATTGAAAAGCTAAAATAATATTTAATCTTAAAAATATATTTATAGACATTGTTTTGTAGATTTTATGATTATTATTTTCATTCTTAAAATTTTAATTTCAATTATAATAATAATAATTTTTTTCTCTCTTGCATTAAGAAGAATATTAAAAGAATTAAATAAGTTTTTTTCTCTTTTCTTCTTTTATCTTTTTACATCAATTTTAAGTTGTACTAAGTTATTAACCATGAGATATTGTTGGGTGTTTTTATGTCTTTTTTTTAAAAAAAAAACATTTTAGGTCTTTAAAACTATTGAACCGCTATTATGGAGATTGAAACTCTGAATAATAATTCATCGGTCCAAACTCTTGTTAGTATATTTCGCGTATGAAAAAATTTATCTAATTAAGTCATAGATGTCTTATATGCCATATTGGTGATCTACTCTAATTAACCAGTTTAGATAGTGTTTTTCTGAAGTTAGAATTGGATATATATTTAAGTGTGTATAAGATTGATGTTTCTCGAAGCCATTGTTCTATTCTTTTTCAAATTGGCTTTGTAAACTACTTTTCAAAATCACATATTACTTGCCATTTTTTCTTAGTCAAAATATTCATTACATGAGACCATTTTTTTTTCTTTTGCAGGGAGGACATTATTCACCTTATAAGGAGACTAGTTATTTATTCAAAAATTATCATTACCATTTATAATTAGCAATTTTGATAGTGAGAATGGCGAAACTCTCCTCCTATTATCAAATCGTTTTCGGAAAATAAACCTTTTTGTTGCTAATATGTTGTTTTCTACCAATTAATTAATTTTATGATTGTGGCAGCTGATAAGGGCATTTGAACCGTTAATGTCGCCATACCACTCTATAGATCTAATCTGGACCGTCTGATTCACTTTTTATTTTCTTTTTAGAGAAAATTGAATATACTTCCCAGCAGTGTGTGATCCCTTTTGCAATGAAATTCGCATAATGTCTTTGTTTTTTATTTTTGTGATAATTCGCATAATATCTTATTTGTGTATGAAAATGGATGCTCCATGGGAGAACCTTCTAAAATTCCTCTGCCTTTCACTTTTCCTCTATTTTTTTGGAATTCCTTTCAAATTTAAATGTAATAAAATGTAAATACGGTATTTGTAACCTTTTTTGGGGTCTGTATTCTGTAGTGCCCTTTAAGGCTGCGGTAATTTATATTAAAAAAAAAAATCGGTATTAGAAGTTTAGAATTTTTGTTATAAGTAAAATGCACTTAATGGGTTAGAATGCTACTCTTTGCTCCTTGAATGTTGAATCTGGAGTAGTTTATAATTAAACTACTAATTCGCATTTTTAAAACTCAAAAAAAAAAAATCACTAATTATTAATTCAGAAGTAATTCTAGCGAAAACATAGCGAATAATTCCCTTGAACAAGGAACAATGGTGGAATTTTAAGAATCAAATATTATATAATATGCATTTAATCTTATAGTGGTATAATTGATTAATTAGAATTAATTTTATATAATTGATTATGAAATAAAGTGTTTTACATTTGAAAAACCGATATGAAAAGATAATTTTAAAAAATAATGTTATTTAGATATTTTTTTGTCAATATTACTTTTTTACCGTGTAAGTAAAATACTATATATAATACATAATTAATTATAATAAAAATAAAAGTGATTAAAATTTATTTCTCCTAAAAATATAAATTTCACATTATAATTAGTTCTTCAAAATTCACCTAATTAATATAAATTAATTATGATTACTCTCAAAATCACTCAGAAGTATTTCCAAACACACAAAAGTATTTTTCTTTCTTGTATATTACTATATTGTTATTATCGTTTCCCTTTCCCCACATGGTGGGTCACAACCCGATCAAACATCAAAAATTGACAGCAGTTGATAATATATAGTTTAAGATGTGAGTCCGTACAATTTATGGTACTACTAAACTAAGAACTTTATATCACATTTCCACTTTAATTTTCTTTGGTCTTTTGATTTTTTATTAAGTCTTCTAGATTGTTCTATTGTTGCATCTAGCATCACTTGCCTCATATGTCAATCATATTTGAACATAGGAATTATCATATTTAAAAGAGTTTATATATAGCTTATAAAATTGTAATTTGTGAGTTCTTTATTTCTTAAAGTAATTTGTTAAAATAATTTTTTTTATTTATTCAAGTAAATTTTATAATTTTGTTTATGAAAAATTTTTATTTAAAAATTGCTTAATAATATAAATTTTAAAGTTAAACTTATTATTAATTTAACACTTTTAAATTATTGTTACCATATATTTCACTATACACTACACTTATGCAAGAACTGACGTAGATAATGTTTGGAAATGCTTTTTTTTGTAAAATAAATTTGTTGCTCTTTTTTTTTAAAAAAATAAAGTACGTTTGAATGAATTTTGATTAGATAATTAAAATTTTCTTTTGGCAATTATAATTGTTTTTAAAATAAGTAATAATTTAGAGCTTATTAAAAAATAATTTTAATTTATTTTCTTATTTTATTGTTTAAATTTCTATTATAAAAAATAATTTTTATATCATTTAAACATAAAATATTATCTTCAAAATCACTTCTCAATAATATAGTCCAATAAAAAATTAATTATGTTATAACCAATTATTATATAAATAATCAATTTTTAAAATAATCTTATTTTATAGCTAATCTAAACTTCGATCTATGTTAGTTAATTTACGCGCTTGTGAATATCGAGGTTATCCTATCATAAAAGGAATTTGAGTGAACAGAACAAGTGATTGCATGCATGATCATGCTCCACTCAATTCAGTGACAACTTTTTTTTTCCCCTCGATACTTGAGTGAACAGACCACTTACAATTTATACACATCAAGCACTTTATTATCTATTTATCAAAAGTAAATAAAAGGAAAAAAAAAAGTTGCACTTAAAAAAAAGCAATTAAAATTAAAAGCACATATCGAGATAACTCTAGAGTGTAGTCCAATTATGCCGCTTTTTCATCTTTACGAAAATCTCCATTTTGCTGTTGCGCTAGTATGTGTCTTTTTTTCTTTTATTGTTTTAAATTAAAAATTAATTATTAAAAATATATATGCATGATAATAAAATATTTTTATTTGGTGTTATCTTAGCGAGAGAAAAGTAATTGCACAGGATGATGACATAACGAGTGGGTCCATATTTGCTTACGAAGGTAACAAGTTAGAGATAAAAAAAATGGTGGTGTTGTGTGCACCCAACTTCTGTAACTATAAACTATTTTAGGATAAAAGACAAAGCAGATTATTTACTTATGTTGCGAGTACAAGCAAGCAAGCAATTGAATAATGCGTGGAAATTCAAGATAAGGAAATCAATTGCATGTGTCATATAATTGCTACAATGTGTCAGATTATTTTTCTCCTTGCTGGAAAAATCATCCACTATGAAGACAAGAGCGGGATGTAACAGGTTGCAAATTCAAATCTTCGTTCATTCCTAAGTATAAGTATATTTTAAAATGTTCTTTGAGCTGAACTTTTTTACTTATTTTGAATTGTGACATTATTTTATTATCCTAAATTTTGTATACCAAAAAAGAAAGAGTGGAGTGCGTAATAAATTACAGGATTTCTTTGGTGTGAAAAGAAAAAGGGAAAAAATTGTGGAGAGATCCTCAATTTTTTTCTATTTTATTTCTCCTACCGGAGGATTGCACGTTTGGGATTGGGTAGCATGTTTTGGGAGATATTTTTTTAAAAAAAAAAAATTATTGCCAAAGTTTTTAATTTAAAAATAAATTGATCTTAATAGGCCTACTTTTGGTGCTTCAAGAAAAAAAAAAAGTATAAAAGTTGGTGTCTATTGTTGAACTCTCATGGTCATGGGTCATGGAACATGGTGGTTAATTGATCACATATTCACCTAATTAAATACCTACCTTTCCATTTTTGAGATATTTCGTAAACAATAAGCAGCTTAAGGGTTTGTTTGATTTTTTTTTTAAATAATTTTTTATTTTTAAAAATAGAAAATTAAAAAACCCGTTTGACATACGAGTTTTCAAAAATAGTTTTCAGGAACAGTTTTTGTTTTTCAGTATTTAAAAATCAAAATATGAAAACATCTCAAACTTGTTTTGGTTTTCAATTTTCAATTTTCTGAATTTATACACAAATTTGTATTGAAAACTCCTCTCACTTTTTTTAAAAACTGTTTCTAAAAATTGTTTTATAATACAATTTTTAAAAACTAAAAACCAAAACTCTTTCAAATAAGCCCTAAATTCCTGACACAATATTTTTTGATAGAAACTGAAGTTGCATGTGGCGCTTTCAGCTGTGAAAATGAGTCAACTCGGCTTACATAGGTTGACTCACATGAATTGTGAGTTAGAATTTCTTCCACTCAACTCATTGTAAGTTGCGGGTTAAATGGGTTGGCTCACAAAAAAAATTTTATTAAAAGAAAATCATAAAAAAAAATTAAAGCAAAAAAAAAATGTAATTTTTGTTTTAACAAATCTAACAAAAACTGTAAATTAAAAAATATAATACAAAACACAAAAAAAGAACTTTAAAAAATAAAAAATTCTAGAAACTTAAATTAAATTTTGCTTTTTTTTTATCTTTTAATAATTTTTAACTTATTATAATATGAAAAAATATTAAAAAAAAACATTCTAACCCACAGGCCAACCCACGAGCTAACTCGTGAGCCAACCTGTCTCTACTTGGTCAAAATTCGTGTGAGTTGTAGGTTAAACGGATTGAGTTAAATGAGTTGTAATTTAAAACGAGTTAAATTTTTCTTAATCCAATCCGACTCTAACCCGCAATGAATCGAATTGTCTCACCGTTGATACTCAGATTCACGGCTCTATTTTCATCTCTCTCTTTTTTTTCGCTTTCATCTGTAATTGATTAATAATAGGATTAGATAGCTAGTTAAAGAAAATTAGATGTTTAATTAAGTGGGGTATACAGTAATACACAAGTGAGCAATATTTTTTTTGGGACTGGGGCTACAAACGAGTTTGGATATATATATTTTTTTCTTAAAAAACATTTTTTTTGTTAAACGTTAAAAACGAGCTTAGATATGAGAAATATTTTTTTTTGGACGAGCTTAGATATGAGAAATATGAATTCATAATCTTTGCTTAATTAGCTAGTAAGGCCCAGACTAAAATAATTAACAACAAAGAATCCATCCCATCCCATCTGCTCTTACACCGCAAACAGCTTTTCTTTAGTTGATCAGCAAAAACCAGATCCAAAAACATCAGCAAAAAACTTAGGTGGTTTTGGAAATGACTTATAATAGTACATTGAAATAGTGTATAGATTTTTATAAATGGATTAAAAAAATGATTTTTATAAATTATTTTAAGCTGTTAACCCAATTTTTTTTTCAACTTATTTTTGTAAATTTTTAGAAGAGTTTATTTAAATAAATTATTTTTTATTTATTCATATAAGTTTTATAACTATTATTATATCTATAGTAAGAGCTTATTACTGAAAATAAAATTAAATAATAATTTATTATATAATTGTTTAATTTAATTACTTATCCAAATACACTCTTAAACTAGTCAATTTTTATGAAATATTTTTTTGGTGCACCCTCAAGTTTACCTATCATTACCTCTAAATTTTGAGTCATACCTATAAATTTTTAATGTGTATTTGATTTTATGTTTGAATTAAGTATATATAAATTTATTTCAATACAACTACGAAATATTTTTTTGATTTAAATTAATACGGGATATGAGACATGAAATAAGGAGATTGTTGGGTCACGGCCTTTTTAATTTTTTCAAGTAAACCATCATATTAGTGTTTGATTTTGTAAAATAAAAAATCACTTAAGATTACAAAACACATGACATTTAATAAAGAGTAATAATTATTGTATCATTATTATTCATTACATTCATTTTAGGATTTCAACTCTCTTCAATCACAAGAATTTTTTAGTAAAAAAAATAAGACACAATATATATTTGAGATCTACTTATCTAAATGAATTTTACATGAATGTTATATTGTGTCTTTTTCGCTCTACTAAAAAAATTCTAATAATTGGAAAGGATCTCAACTCTTGCTTCTATCACTCATTTTTCCTTGTTATCTCTCTTTTCTTATTTATTACATTATTTTTAATATTTTTATTTTTTTCTCTTTTTTTAATCTTTGTGTTTCCATATCACTTTACATGTTGTGTACAATAATAATTTTTCTTTTTTTTTTTAAAGGGCATGGAACCGGCCCACGAGATAAAGTGTTGAACATACAAAAATATCTTATTATGGAACATAAGAATTCGGTAGTTTTTTATTGAAGACAAAAACAAAAGTCAAAGTAGCTTACATGTTCAAATTAACTCTCTCTCAGAATTTCCTTGTCCATGGATCCACTTGTCTTTTCCCATCCCTCAAATTTCTCCCTTTTGACCTTAAGCCCATACCTTCCACAATCACTCTCATTCTTAGTTACCACACTTGTTCCTCTTCCCATTTAGTTCTTCAATTTCTTCTGTTACCCTTTACACTAATGTCCTCAACCTTGCAGTGCTTGCACCATTCAGAACAAGCTGTGTCCATGGAGAACAACTATGGCTATGGAATCACCAGAGTGAGTGAGATAGAGGAAGAGTTTGAGTCAGAGAATTCTTCACAGTTTCACTTTAATGATGGTAATAATATTCCTATGGCTACCATTAGTGAAAAAGAAGAACAGGAAGAAGAAGAAGACACTGTTTATGTAGCTGTTGGTAAGAGTGATTCTAGCATGGAAGCTCTCTCTTGGACCCTTAATCACTTGGCTTCTCCATCTTCTACCACTCTCTTTCTCATACACGTTTTCCCTGAGATTAAGCACATTCCAAATCCATGTAAGTTCTGTTTTTTCAATTTTCCCATTACTGTTTTTTTATTATTTTATTTTTTTCTAGATCATCATAAAGTTTGCACCTTTTTATCTTTTCTGTTCTTTCTCTGTCTCAATGGTAGATGGGTGGAAGTTTTTCACTCCCTGGACCTACTTGTAAGGTTGAGATCTTCACCACTATGCTATTTTTTTATTTTTTAAGACCTAAAAGATATGATCTTTATTGCCTCTAGATCAAGGGGTATAGAGAATGGTTGAAAGTTTGAAAATTTAATCAACATGTTTACTTTTCTTTTTGGTCCCCCTTGAGCATGATTTGTCTTTCTTCAATTCCATATTGAGGGCTTAAGAATCAAAATGATCCAAAAGTCAACAAATTAATACATGCTAGATATTTGAGTTCTCAAGTCTCAAATATTTGGACAAAGATTGGGCCATACCTAGTACTATGATCAAAGGGAAAAAAAAATGTAAATTTTAAGGACTAAAAGTCAAAACTCATGTGTGGAATTCTGAAGATCAGTATTTTTCTTTTGTAGTTAAAATTCAAATGCTTCTGATTAATCAATGCCCACATGTATCATATTGCTTTGTGAATAATTCAGTGGGAGTGGGAATGGTTCCAAAGAACCAAGTGAGTTCTGAGCAGGTGGAAACCTATATGGCTCAAGAAAGAGGCAAGAGGAGAGAGCTTCTCCACAAGTTCCTCCAATCATGTTCTGCTTCAAAGGTACTAATTCCACAAACGTGGCTCGTTTGTTTATACTTTTACCATCAGTGAAAGTATTTTTGGATGAAGTAAGAATTTTTACTTCCGTCAATCTGTGTTGGAATTTTGTGATTTTCCCTCATCACTAAATCGGCACTACAATGAAAGTACTACTATAAACTTTCTTACAACGTGTTTGGTTTGAGTTTCTATTCTGCATTTTCACTTCTTCTTTTCATAAATAATTACAAAGGTGTCACATTATTTTTATTTTGTGTAAATTTCTGAAATTTATATAGAAAACATTAAAAGCCACTAATCAAGATTTTCTAGTGTCTAATATTTTCTATACGAAATTCAAGAAACAAAATGAAGTTAATAAGATGTCAATTTTGCATTTATTTATAGAAACATGAAATGAAATGAAAATGCAAACTAATTTAGTAATTGCATTTTGGATTTCATCCAAAACTTAGAGAAGAAGTAACAAAAACCATCAAACAGGTTAAGGTGGAGACCATCCTGATTGAGAGTGACTTGATTGCAAAGGCTATCATTGATCTCATCCCCATTCTTCAAATAAGAAAACTAGTGATTGGAGCCAACAAATCCCAATTAAGGTGGAATTTCAATGCCCTATAGTAGTTGAATAGAATTTCAATCCCAATTAAACCTTCTGATATTTGAACCACTCACATTTTGGTTGCACAGAAAATCAAAATCTAGGAAAGGGAATGGAATAGCTGATCAGATACTTCAGAATGCACCAGAAAGTTGCAAGGTGAGAATCATATGTGAAGGGAAAGAAGTAAATGAACAGATAACTCGCGCCATCGCTAATGATTCTTCCATCTCTCAGAAACACAAACATCATCCAAATGGTTCAGTTTCATGTGTTTGTTTTAGCTTTTAAGCACAAGTTTACAGAATCACTTTGTGTGATTGTGAATTGCAGCACAAGGGATAGTTCCCAAAGTGAATATATATTGCTATTAGAATTTAGAGTTTGAATGATCAAAAGTATAGATGAAAATGAGATATTTGTTATATATACCAGAAGAGATTTTTAATTTTTCATACTACTTCACCAGTTCTTAACTTAAGGGAGTCCTTGTTGTAAATAAAAATAGCAAGCTAATGTACATTAATCATGAAAAATATGAACTTTGTTCTTGTTGTAGCTCTATTTATAAGGAACAAAAAAAAAGAAGATTATACAATACACATGAAATTTTAATGACGAAAAATCAACGGGTGGTTAATTTAATTGGTACACACTTGATTTCTCTTGAGAAATGTCTTGATTATGTTATTGGCTCAAATTGGATTGGATCTCCTGTAGAGAATATGGGTGAAAATAATTATGCTAACAAAAAAGGAAAAAAGAGTAGAGTTTAAAAATTGAATTTCATATAATAGCAAAGTCACTATAATATGACTCTTACCAATTTAGAAAGGTTCGTACCACACTATCAAAAGTTGAGTTGCAAAGATTTTTCTTGTTTAGGAACACAGCTAAAAATGAGCAGACCTGCATGAAGTGGAAGTCTGTAAAAATAAGCACATACACTCCATGCCAGTTAATTAGTTGAAGAAAATTAGGAGGAAAAAAGTAAATGAAAAATTATATTTTAATAGTATTTTTATGAGATGAAATAAGAGGGGTGAAAGAAGAATGTTTGGAGTTTGTAAAATTAAAAGAAAAATACAAAATCTTTCCTTAAGAATAGAGAAAAGGAGAGGAAATTAAAATGACATATTGATTTAAATTATTCATTATTATATTAAAAAGATAGAATTTTTATACAAATATATTTTCTTTTCTTACTTTGTCTACCAAAAAAAAAAAACTTTATCAGAATAAATGAATAATAAACATAAACTTTCTTATTTTCTTTAGACTTTTTTTTTTAGCAAGAAACATATCTCAATCATAATTGGGTGCGATGTTTAAATTTATGAGTTTCGATTTTGATTCTTATATATTTTTCATTTGTTTTTGTTTTTTTCGGTTCGACAAATCCATACGTACACATTCCTAAATCCTAAACACATACACCTATCCTAAATTACTCCCTCCATTCCAAAACTATAGTCACTTTAGGTTTAAAATCTTGTTCCAAAACAATTGTCATTTTAAGATTTTAAAATGCAATAAATTATATATTTTAATATTTCTCTCTCATTACCTTATTTATTCACTAATCACCATATTTCTTTTTAATTCTTTTGTCTACCACTATAGTTTCTAATTGGACACATTAGTCCACTCATATTAAAAACTTATCAATATCAATGATTTCTTAATATGTGTAAAAAACCCAAAATAACTATAGTTTAAGAATGGAGGGAGTAACTCTTAATACCTTAAACTAAATTATCACGGCTAAAATTCGAACCTTGGACAAAATTAAAAAAATTTACTATAAAATTTTAGTCTTTATAAATAATTTTTTAAAACTTATTTTTTAAAACTTATTTGAGATAATTGTTGACTTTCAAAATATGATTATCAATAATTTACTTCTAACATTATTCTTATTAGTTTATAATAATCACAAATTACCCTATAAATTCTAATTACATATCTTATTTTATTAAACAATTCTAATTAATAATTAAAATATATAATTATAATTTCATAATTATAATCTCACAAGCTATAATTTTATAATTTTTATCTAATTTTATAGTTAAAAATTAAAAATTAAAAACCTTACTTTTCAAACATACCCTGAGTTTCCAAAAATTAAGAAAAAATATGTTCAAATAAAACTACTAACTAAAAACGAAAAAACAGAGATGAAAACCAGAACCCTGAGTTTCCAAAAATTAAGAACAAAAATGTTCAAATAAAACTTTTAATAACCAAAATTAAAAGTTGCATATTTCACGTCAATATATATATATATATATATATATATATATATATATATATATATTCTTTTTGAGAAAATAATTAAATATATTTAAGTCTATTCACAAAATATTATTAATTAACACAAATGACCAATCTAGTCATTATCTAGTACGTAAGAAAGAGAAGTTTAGTATATAACTATGTATTAGTATTAATATTAATTAATGTATTGTTATTGTTAATATACTACATTAATGTATGCATGTGATCTGACTTTAGTTGGAGAGTTTGACCAGATTTATTCACTTTTCTCTTTTTTTTTTTTTCTTCTCCAAATAGGGTAACTCATTGTTTGGAACTATGGAAGTAGAGAGAAAAGAAGTAGAAAAAAAAAGAAAAAAATTGAAAAGGAAAAATAAGAGGACGAAAAAGTGTAATTTTTTTTTTTTATAACTCAACTTTATCTTTCAATTTCTTTTTATTTTTTTTTAAATCAAACAAGAAAAATCGTGTTAGTATTTGTGTTTTTTTACTTACTTTCTTTCCTTCTATCCAAACAAAACTTAATATGTGCTCCACTTCTGTTCTATTTCCATTCACCCTGCTTCTCTCCTTCCCATTTGTAAGATGCAATTTTAACAATGCTTTTGAGGTGTAGGTCTACTGGAGTGCCTGCTAACGATACCCCTCCCTAGCTAGCTCATTCATTATTCAATTTCATATCACTTTCTCATTTTAATTAATTAATTAATTGACAAATTCTCCTCATATGTCATATCATCACTTTATTTTTTAAATAAATAAATAAAAGTTAAAAGAAAACTATGTTCGTACCCTCTTGTTTGTTCACACAAATACGGGTACTATTTTTTAGCATTACTCTAATCTATCCGCATTCTCAATCTGCTTAACTTTCTCCATAATTAGTTGTTGTTTTTTTCTTTTCCAGTCTAATCTAATCAAAATCCTAGTTCCAATCTTCCCTTTTCTTCTTTTAGTTAAATAAACTGTTGACAAAGTCTACATATCTACATAACACACAGGAGAAAACCATGTTGCAATGTCAACAAGGACATAATAGTAATATGTCAACAATCTCATTTGAAATGGAGCATGATAGTTTACACTATGATTCCATTGAAGAAGCCTCTAATAATAACTGCATGTGCAGTTTGGTTGGATTAAGGAGAAATATCAAAGTGTTAGATTACTTATGCGAGGAGGAAGATTCAGAGGAGGAGCTGTTTGAAATCAATCTAAAGAAGTCATTGGATACAATATCAGAAGACTGTGAGAGCAGTGTTTTCTCTTTTGATATTCACACAGAGAAGAAAGAAGAAGATGTTGTTTATGTGGCTGTGAACCACACTGGAGAATCAAGCATGGAAGCACTTTTATGGACTTTGAACCATGTTGTCACACCCTCCTCCACCACTCTTTATCTCATTCACGTTTTTCCTATTATTAGGCTTATTCCTAGTCCATGTCAGTTTCTCTTTTCCTTCTCTTTCTTTTTTTTTGGGGTTAATTTGTATTTTTACTTATTTCTCATTATATGAGTAATAGTCACTGTAAAGTCTAACATAGAGTTTCTTTGAATAAGGGAATCTAGGCCCCAATTCTATGATCATCCTAACCTAAGTTTCTGTGAATTTAAGTTTTTGAAGTAGTGTTGGTGAAATTCAAGGAGTGAATATAGCATGGTAGGTGTCATTTTGATTAATAAGGAAAAAAGAAAAACTTAAGTCAACGGTGAACAAAGTGAATGTTTCCATTCTAATTAATAAAGCCCGGAAATTTAGCTATGACTTTCTGTGCTTGATCTTACTGCTTTTAATGTTTGATGGCAGTTGGAAAATTTCCAAGGAGTCATGTAAATTCAGAGTATGTTAACTTTTACTTGTCTCGAGAGAAAGACAACAGGAGAATGCTTCTTAAGAGGTTCATTGATTTGTGCATTGATTCCAAGGTAAAAAAAATCACAACTTAGAGAAACAATGGAGTAATGAAGTCCTAGTTAGTTTATATTTTTATTTTCTGTTTTCAAATTCTGTTTTTTATTTCTATTCTTAGTATTTTTAGTTTTTTCTTGAAAATATGAAACAGAAAATGAAAATGCAAACCAAGCCGGCCCTAAGATACCGGCCATAATAATATTAAGGTGTATCAAATGATTTATTTTCTGTATTGATTGAAAATTAGATAATGGTAATGACATATTGATATCACACAGGTTAAGGTGGAGATGATACTTATTGAGGGTGACAATGTTGCCAAAGCTATCTTAGACCTTGTTAAGGATCTTAGTATAAGGAAATTGGTGATTGGAACCACTAAATCTAATTTAAGGTACCATGCCCTGCAAAATCTGAAATCAAATTAATAACAAAAACCCCTCTTTTTTTCTTTTTCTTTTTAACTAATCTTTAGTAATTCTATCTGTCTCTAGAAGGAGAAATGGCATAGCAGATAAGGTTCTGAAGAATGCACCAGAAACGTGTGATGTTAAAATAATATGCGAAGGAAAGGAAGTGATTGATCAGATGATTGGTTGCAGTGAGAGTGTTTCACAGAAAGAAGATGAACCTCGTGGTTTTGTTCCTCTTATGCGTTTTATGCATAATCCTATATGGTCATTTGGACCCAGATTTTAATCAAGGATGAGCCAAGATTGAATGTTAGACTAGGAATATGCTTCTTGCACATCTTCTGTAGTCATAATTCAGTATTATTTCTTTTTCTTTTATAATACAAATGAAGCCAGTGAATATACTTTCTGTCTATACTTTCCCAACAAGAAAATAAAAGTGGTTATCACTGAAAAAAAAAGAAGGTTAAAACAGTGTTCTAACAGTGCTTGCTTTTGAGATTGGAAGGTTAAATGTGAATCCAATTCAATAAGAGTAACTTTCTGTTTTTTGAATTCACGTTAAAACTGATTTAATGTGAACCAACGCATTAACTAATTTTTTTTTATTTTCATCTGAAATACTTGCTGTGAAGTGCAGGCCTAAGGCAATCATTAGGAAATGGGCTGTTTGGAGTCTAGTTTAAACTGTAAAGGGTGCAGTTGTAACCTTACTGTCATAAACTGAAAAGAGATATATCTTCAAGCCCTTTTGCATAAATAAAAATCAAGAACATCAAAAATGAAAATAAGAGTTTCTTCTGCAACTTGGCTCAATCTTGTTAGGAATTATTCTAAATATTTTAGACAATAGCATCATCCACTTGTATAAATATTATTAAACCACGTCTGTCAAATAATCATCAATACAGACTCGAGGAAGAAAAAAAAAGGGTCCTAATGGGCATAAACAATCTCCCCAGCTTAACAGGAAATTGACCTTCACTGGAATATCTTTCTACAATACATTTGTGTCCCGGAGGAACTTTCACTTCAGTGAAAAGGATGCAAAATGCTCAATAAAAACACCACCATCTAAGAGTAACCTTGCTATCCAACTTGCCATGACAAAATTAAATAAAGAAAATCACAAAAACCTATTTTTGATTTTATAGTTAATTTTCAGTTTCAGACTTAAAGATACTCCTATTTCTTTATATGAGATCAGGCAATGTTGATTTCCTAGGGAGAAAAGAGACATCTTTCCTTCATGACATGACACTGTTGTTTTCAAAGAAGATTAAATATTTGAAATATGTTGATTTTTCAAGTCTACAAGAGCAACTGCATGTTGCTGGATGAGCGCCAATTTCCACTAATTGCATAGTTACTTACTATAGGGACCTTAAGAGCCTCATCACCACCATTGACCACCTCAAATTACTAATGCATTGGCTTGGTCCAGTCATTGGAGAAAATTTCTTTAATGCCCTTTGAGAGATGACAGAGAAGCCATGCATTAATTTATGAGCCATACAAATTTGAAACTGCAAATAGCCAACAAAAACAAACATACAATTCCTCATCATCTGTTCCTGAAACATTGAAAAACAGTTCCTCCCCTTTCTTAACAGAAACCATTTTTTTTTTTTTGCAATCAATATTGTCTCTATCTCTAGAAGAAATCAAACTCCAGATAATTATCAGAACCTTTCTGATTAGCTATTGACATATGGTTAACAGCCTTTTCGCCAGCCGATGAGGCTGGGGACGGTATCTTCTCATATTCTACAGGCTTCGGGATCTCAGGTGGGGTAGCGCAACGGATCAATGCCCAATTCACACCTTCAAAGAAGGGGTGTTGCTTAATCTCAGTAGCCCCTCGTTTGTACGCCAGTCTGTGCTGAGGTTCCTTTACGAGCAACCCCCTTATAAGGTCTCTTGCTGCAAAACTTACAACAGGTGCCTCTGGAAATCGTAGGGGCTGACCTACGACGTTAAACAATGTAGCTCGGTTCCCGGATCCCTTGAAAGGAGTTTTACCAAACAGAAGCTCGTATAGAAAGATGCCAAAAGTCCACCAATCAACTGCACTTCCATGACCTTCGCCCTTAATAATCTCAGGTGCCAAGTATTCATGGGTTCCAACAAATGACATTGACCGAGCGTCAGTAGGCTCTGCAATGAGCTCAGGTAATGGAGTCACTTGGTTGCCGATTTCAGTTTTGGGCTTCCGGTCCTTCTTTGATTTGCTAGAGAAGAGCCGCGGTGAAAAGCATGTTGTCGGAGCAGCACAGGATGGCTGGATGCAGGAAGTTGGTTCAATACATGCAGGCTGAACACAGTAAACAGGATTCTTTCTTAAAGGCTCAGAATCCATGGATGAGGTTTTAACGAGGGTTGGACTAACAGCACAACGGAGGGAAAGGTCAAAGTCAGAGAGCATAATATGTCCATCATCCCTAACAAGGACATTTTCTGGCTTAAGGTCGCGGTAGACAATCCCAAGCATGTGCAGGTACTCCAAAGCCAGTAGGACCTCTGCCACGTAAAATCTGCAAGTTAAGGCAAATTAGTAGTTGTCAAAATCAAATAAAATTAACATCATCACCAAATTAGGCAAAATACACAAGATAAATAGGGGAATAGAAAACATGAATAGGCTAGAGTAGTATCAAACATCTCATTTCCAGCTGACAGATTTTATCAAAAATCAAAGAGGACAAGTAAATATCCCAGTAAAGGAAACAAGGCAGATGCCCAGAGTTGTTTCACTATTTAATTACAATTAAGATTTCTAATTAATTATCTTTCAACAGACAAGTTTTCGAACATTCTAGTTTGTATTGGACTCAAACAAAGCAACCAGAGGCATCATAAACACATGAACAGTAAAACATGCCTACATCCCAACCCACAGGTGAAAAATGCATATCATGACCTCCACTTATACGTTTCGTGCATGCATGGCATGGTAGGATCCAATCCTAGCCTCAAAATTCAATGTTCCTTATATATAAAGTCATTAATTTTATATGATTGTATAATTGTAACAGGGATCTGTAAAAAAGGGTTAGAGTAATCTAAGCATTAGAATTATGTTGCTGCAGTATAGTTCAGCAATTAGAGCAACGAGATTACATGAGTGCACAAATAAGGAGGATTCCACAGCAAATGCCTATGTCAACTCAAGGAATTGCCTAGGGAAAAGTTTGATAAAAAAATTAAAAAGAAAATGATGTGGTTGTATTAAAATATCCAGCAAAGGCGCTAGTATCATTGTAAAGTTCAACGACCAGCTAAAGCATTCTATCAGATATCAGGTCCAGTTTTCACACGAATGTTAACATAACCACAATTCCATGTTCCAAAACAAAAACATAATTCCTTTCAAATAGGATATTCAGGGTATATTGTAACTTCTATTTCGTGTTCAGATATTTTATTCAAAGTAATAAATCTTTTAAGTCTGCAGATTGCATGTTTCAAGCAAACATAAATTGTAGAATCAATTATCAATCATTTTCTTAGATTAAAACAGGTGTGAATCATGGGAGGGGCAACTAAAACTAATATGAGAAAAGGGGTACGTCAAAAGCAGAAACAAAATATGTGCTATAATCAGTATGAACAAACCAAAACTGAGTTATGACTTAGACATACTTCACTGCCTGCTCAGGAAAATGCTTCCCTGGTTGCTTCTGCCTAAGAGTATGGAGATCTCCACCTGGGCAGAATTCCATTACCAAACATGAGAATTTCTCTGTCTCAAAATGGGTGTACAAAGTTGGGAGAAAGGGGTGATCAAGTGACTGCAGAATTTCACGTTCTGTCTGAGCACGAAGTAGCTTTTTGCGACTTGCTAGGGACCCTTTGTCCATTACTTTCATTGCGAAGTAACATTTAGTTCCACTCAACTCAGAGAGGTATACACTGCCAATATCCCCACAACCCAACCTCTTGAGTAGCCGAAAGTGACCTAAACCCAATACCCCATCTCTAGTTCGGACTGCTTGGATAGCTTCCCATCTCAAGTCATTCGCCTTGTGAGGCTTGTTAATGCTGCTACTAAAGCTACTACAAGTACTCTCATCACTCACATCGCTGCTCGTACTTCCTCTGCAAATACTGCTCTTGCCACTCTCAACAAAATCAGCGCGATCACTGATCTTGGCACTTCCACTAGTCTTGGCAAGACTGCTAGCCCCATCACTAACTTTGGCAGAAACAGAACTGCTCTTCACGCTTCCATATTCCGATGTCTTTTTTTCTTGATCAACAGAGCTCTCCTGTGAGCCTATGTTCTCATTAACTGCAGGATTCACTTCTCCCGATGCTTTGTCGATGACAGATGAGGAAGCACCAGAACCACTTTTATTACTCGAGGAATCACCTGACCCCTTTTGGATTGAAGCTCCCAACTTCTTGCTTTCAGATTCCCTAGTATTCTGCTTTGATGTGTTTTGAACTGACTTTAATAAATCTTCTGGAGCTGCCATCTCAGTTTTGCCCATCTTTGGAACCGGCACTGACGGAGGCTTGTTGTCTTTTGCCTCGAGGGTTTGAATCCCAGCTGTTTTCTGATGCTGCTTCGGGAGAGCTTTAGCACTAGTTTTTGAGTCCATCAGAAACGCTAGAGGGTTTCAATTGATATCAGATTGACCAAATCCATGGCTTAGCATCCATTTATGTCTTCAAATATCAGAAACAACCTATCAAAAGCATCAATATCAAAAAGAAGCTGTAAGTCATCTCACCACAGCAAAAAAAAACGTGCTCAGCTTAACAATAACCAATGGATTGCGAGTAACCTACCAATTTATCATAGAAATACTTAAGCATACATCAAATCAACATACAATTAACTTACATTCAACAAGAGAAAAACAGATCCAGCAAAAAGTGAAACAGTTCATCCTACTGACACAACACATGTGCATCATAACAAAGGCAGAGCACAAGAAGTTAATTAGCCAAACAAGACCTAGGACTCAAGCTGGGTGAGCCCACATGCTATTATTCATGAACAAAAAGTTGACAGAACCAAAGACCCAGTCGGTAAGTCAAGCATATAACCCTAAAAGAAGAAGAAAACTTCAGCAGTGGAGCTACATGCAGACCATGATCACTGATTAGATTAGTAAAGCTCAACAGTGATGGGTAGCCAACAATACAAGAATCAACATGAAAAATACAAAAAAAATAAAAAAAAAAACCCATAGAAATACCACAAAGGGTCGGACTTGGAAGGCCAATAAAAGGGAAAGGTAAGAGTCGATTTTGCCAGCCACAAGCGGAGAATGCAGTGTTTAGGGTAATACAAGGGTATTGAGAAGTGGGAAATTACCAGAAGCAGGTATGTGAAAGTGATCCTAAGACAATTGAACAAAAAATGGATCTTGATCAAGGAAACAAGGATTTAAGTGGAATCTGAAGCAGATCCGAATGGAGAGAGAGAGACCCAGATGCGAAAAGTGTTGCAGTTGAAGGGTTAAGGAGGAAACAGAGGAAGAGAAGAAATGCAAGAGGGTAAAGGGGAAAGTGAGAAGAACACAAAAGAGTACCTAATTGGAGGGATCAGAACTCAGCTTCGTTGCTTTAGCAGAGAGAGAGAAGCACTGTAGATAGGGAGCTCTTGGTGGTAGCTAATGCCTTAGAGAGAGAAAGAGAGAGAGAGAAGGGTCAAAGGTAAAGCAAAGCTTTTTTCTTCATTCAATAATTTCAATGGTTTTTTGTCCCCAAAACCAAGAGAGGTCCAAATCACTTAACAGTTCTGAGGTCTTGCACCTGTCTCTCATGCCTTTACCTGAATAATTCTTTTTTGTAGTATTTCATTTCATTTCATTTTTATTTTTTATTTTCCTTCTCCTTTTCCCATTTATTATTTATCATTTACTTTTTATGTTCATATTTCTCATCTTAAAAGATAAATATTTTCTAATAATGTCTAATGACTATCAATATCAAATGTGGTAATATACTAAACTGATTATAATAAGGATGTTAACATAATAAGATTTACATATTATCATTTAGAGGGAAAATTACTATTCAAACACTGATGAGTATTAGTCGAGAGGAAAAATGAATTTATACTTTATTTTAAAGTAGACTTGAGAAAATGAGTTGGTTTCGTTGGGTTGATCCGTTTAACTTTTTTTTTTTTTTGGTTGAATTGAGCATTTGAATTCATCTTTTAAAAGTAGGTTGGCTTGTCCAATCTCATTTTATGACGGACTAAAGTGGGGCAGGTTGACCTGCTTTGACTCGTTTATATTTGCTTGTCATTTTTGTTTGATTTGTTGGACTCATATTTTAAGTATTTAGTATGAAATTTGACAATTTGATACTTGTTTGAACTTTCTTTCTAATTCTATTATAATTCGACACTTTAATTTAATTTATTGTATTTATATTAGTACATTACCATGTTGATAATTTGACGTTTGATGATTTAACTTATATATAATTTATAAATCTTATTTATATACTTAATAATTATTTTAAAATATGAAATAATATATTTTTGAAAATGTGTCAGATATAAGATAATATATATTTATTTATTAAAGAAAAATTGAATTTATATAAATTTTCATTTTTTTTAGTGTTTTAATGAGTTTATAAATTTTTTATGTTTAGATGGGTTGATCCGCCTACCCGTCAACCCACACAAAAAAGGGTGGGATTGAGATTTTTAACCCACATTTGAAAAGTGGGTTGCCCTCTCCCCATTTTATGGCAAGCCAATACAGGGTGGGCTAAAACATGACGGATTGGCTCGCTTTGTGCTTGAAGAATTAGCTTTTTCCTTTTAATAAATGAGTGAAGTAATGCTTGAAAAAACTAAAAATAAATGATTAAATTAACTTTTTGGTCTATATATCTGTACTTTATTTTCATTTTAGTCTCTATAAAAAAATAGGCTTTCTTGTTATTCTCTATACATGTTTTTTGTTTTTGTGTTTGGTCTTTACAGTTGAATCCCACAGCACCATGACTATTGCCACGGCCACGCCATTGCACAAAATTAGACAGAGGACAATAAAACGAGATAGGCGGCAACAAGAGATACCAAAGAACCGCCAACATGCGCTCACTCACGTAAGAAATTGTTGCAGGGCTGGTGAGTGCTGTGAGGAAGAAGAGGCATGTGGAGACACCTCTCTAGTTTGATGTCCGCCAAACTTCGGGGATAAATCCGTCTCAATGAGACGCGGCCGATGCTACGTGGTCAGAGAAACAACCATTGGCGGTGGCTTTTGTGGTTGCTGTGGTGAAGTTGCGAAATTTAATGGCAGATGCCAACGAAAAATGACGGCAGAGGATAAAACAAAAATGAGGGACGTATGTGAGGACAAAAATAACGTTTTTTTTATATGAACTAAAACAAAAATAAGGTACAAATATAAAGACCAAAAAATTATCAACATAAATTTAAACAAAAGACATTTTTGCTTGATTAAGGGCCTGTTTGTTTTAGTTTTTGATTTGGTCAAAATTGCAAAGTTAAAAATATTTATTTGCGTTGGATTGTCTCGATTTTTGTGCACTAACAATCTCAATCATTGATTTTTATCTCAGTTTGTGTATTTTTTACTTCTCATTTTACTAAAATCTAAACCAAAGAGACCCTAAGTCATTAGATATCTTCTTTTCAATTTTCACTTCAAAATTTATAATAAAAAAAATAAAATATCTTGTACGAATAAGAACTTCAAAACATATTTAAATGAGTGACACAATCTGAAAATGAATATTTTTTCTTTTTAAAAATGACCATGTTTTAATTTCAATTATTTATGATGAGACTCAAGGAACTAAATTCACTCCTCTCACTCATATGAAATCACATTTTTTATACGAATCATCATCATCATATATATATATATATATATATATATAAATAAAGATAAAGATATGTTTTGCTATATATCATGTATTTATGCGTAGGTTGAAAAAGTTAAAAATTAAAATTTTTTGAAACTAGTAATAAATTAGTTTTTTTTTTTATCTAATATATTATTTAGTTTTCTAATACAAAATTTTCTCTTTTTAGTTTTATTGACATGTGTATCACATCACATGTATAAGATAGGTTTTTCCATATTTGCATAATAAAAAGTGGATTAAAATACAGTTTTGGTTGCTTACGTTGTTAAAAGGTGTTCGTTTAGTTTTTTTATGTTTTAAAAGTTTTAATTTTGGTACCTTATGTTTAAAAAGTTTTCACTTTGATCTCGTGTTGTATTTTTTGAATCACTTTAGTTCCCTTATTTAGTAAAAAAAAAAATATAATATAAAGGACGAAAGTGATTCTTAAATACGTAAGAGATTAAACTAAAACTTTTAAAACACAAGGAACCAAATTAAAACTTTTTATATATAAATGACCAAACTAAAACTTTTTAACAATGTAAGAAATTAAAACTCTATTTTAACTTTAAAAAAGTAAGTATGTTATACTTACCTCTTCTTATATTTGCAATAATTACATTTGGAATCAATTTATTTTCGTGGTAAAAACATTTGGAACCAATTTGATTTGTAAATTATTTAACAATCAAAAATACTTTTGGTATAATTACGGGTTTCTCCATCCTTAGGACGAGAGTAATCCCATTTACACTGCGCGACTGACGCTGGCCCCAGGAATTTAGCATAAGTTGAGTTTGAACACGGGACCTCCCGTTGTGGATCGTCCGTCCTATGAACTTAGCGGAACCTTACAACGCTAAATCAACCCTTAAAATTTACAACAACAAAGTATTTGTAAATTATACCAATTTAAATAATAAAGATGCATTATACATATACGTTACCGTTAACATATAGATTTATCTAACATATGTAATATTGTTAAAATTTTAATAATAAATTTTTTTATTAAAAAATAAAGCATTAAATATATTAAGCATATATGAAAGAAATTAATTCTTTTTTTTTATAAAATATTTTTTTAATTTTTACATTTTTAACCTATGTAATATTACAAATATTTTACAGCTATCTCTATTATTAGCATAATTATGCTGATAAAAAAAATATTAACATAATTATTAGTAATTAGACAAACACAAGTTTATCGACTGTAATATCCTTCCGTAATGTCTACATACTTTTTTTTTTTAAAGAAAAAACAAACTATTATTATATATTATATATTATATATAAAAGTAAAAGAGATGACAGTAATCCTGATTTTGTATAAAACCTTAATTCTCAATCACTTTTTCTACTTTTTACTTTACCTCTCATATTTATCCATTTAATTTTTATCTGAAATTTGTTTACTTATTAGGTTTATGGATTCAATCTTTAGCTTGAAAAAAAAAATGTTTTTAATACTATTAGAATATCTACTATACTAAATGAATAAACTAAAACATATAATATGATAGGTGTAAATTAACTAGCGTGTAAATATAATAAGAAATTTATATTTATTATCTCATGAAATAATAAATTTTAGTGTAAATTTTATCTGTAATATGTATTTTGTAAGTTTAAGAGTGAAAAGAGAGAAATAATCATTTTTAATTTTGGAAATGCATTTTCAAGTATTTTGGAAATTGGACAAGAAGGAAAATGTGTTGTACGCAAGAAGCCAGCACTCAAGCCGTCAAGCGCGGGAAGTGGAAAAACATAGGACACTCATTGCCAGCATAAATGTCCTGGCGCTTGAGCGCTGAAACTTGCGCTCAAACGCTGGGAGCATTAACTAGGCATTAAAAACAACACTCAAGTGTTAGAACTGGCGCTTGAGCGCCAGAGTCCTGTCCAGAATAGCTATAAATACAGCTCTGTTAAGTGAAGAATGAGGCGAATTTTGGAGAGAAAAATTCTGAGAAATAACATTTTACTGATAGTTCTTGTAATTCTATGATGCTTGGCTAAGTTCTTTACCAGGATCGAATGTAATTACTTTTCTCCTTTCTTCATTTCCATTTGTATAGTTATTTCTTATATATAAAATGGAGTTTCATCTTTGTTCTTCATGCTTGGTTTTGTTAGATCACCTTTTCCATATTCTTTCGTTTGTTGCATAGTTGAGAAACTTGTTTACAAATGATTTCGAATGAAACTCTCATAACATTTCTATTGTAAAGATAGATAGAAGTTGCTATGAATGAGCTAAATACTCTTGCTTAAAGCAAAACTTAGTTCCTAAAGTTAGGAGATATTGAGTTTTGGAAATAGTGTTTTAGAATCAAATGTAAAAATATTTGCACATGTGAACTTAGTATTCATCTTTTTATATATAATATTTATCTGTTATTGGAATGGGCAAAGCAGATAATTTTTAGTTTATCTCCATCTTTTAAGTTTTTATGTTAATTAATCAACTTGAACAATTTCTGTCATGATTACTTTAAATTTACAACTTAATATCTAGATAAACGCTCAAGTACTCTATGTGAACGATACACATTTTAACCAATATATTTGAAACGAGTTAATCATAGTTAACAACATCGCAGACTTTTTTAAAATTAAATAATATAATTATGAACTATCTTAATTTTAGACATTGCACGGGTAAAAAACTTTAATTTGTCCTCATAGGAATAGTCTTTTGAAGTGATTTTCATTTGATGAAAACAAAAATTGCTCACTATTATCATTCTCTCAATTTAAATAATAATCACTTTAGTAAATATTATATTATTTGTCATTTTATAATTTCAATAATAAAATAATTATTATTTTAACATTATCATACATAATTAATATGAAATATTTGAAAATTATAATACTTTTTTTTAATTATTTTTGTTTGTTTTTTATATGATTCATTAATTACATTAGTCAAAAGAATATAATAAAAATTCAATAATAATTTTATTAAAACAAGACCATTAAATGTAATTCTTAATTCGTGTACCACAATCTTAAACGGATATTACTTTAGATGGGAGGGATTATTATTTTAAGAAAATAATGAAAGAAATACTTAAGTTGGAAAGAAAAATTAATGAAACAATGAGAGAGATAGATAAGGTATGGAGAGATTAATAGAATCATGAACATTTAAAGTATAAATAATCTTCTGAATTTGTGACGATTAAAATATTTTTAAAATATTTCAGTTGAGTAAATTTGTTTAAAAAGCCTTAAAATTAAAACAGAGAAGACAGAATTCACTATGCTTGGTTTAGCGGCGAGAGTTTAGATAATTGACCATAATATCAAAGTTTAAAGCCAAATTTGGTGTTGATTTTTTTTTATTGGCTAAATACACACTCTTATAATACACTACTTTTAAATCTATTTCACCAGAGATCGTACTTTTTTCTTCGAGTTTCAAGAATTTTTCTTTATGTCACTTGAATTATAAGTTCTCAAACAAATTTAGTGTTGATTAGTAAGGGAAAAAAAAGTTTGTTATATGATTTGACAAATTTATTATTTATTATTAAAAAAATAAGAAGGGGTTAAAGCTTAGGTTGAATTTTATGAAATATTCCGTTCATATATATGTCGACAAGTTTAGAGCCAGAACAGAAAGATTAGTTAAAATGTGAATAATTGGATATTGGATTCGATATTTTTGCATTTAAAAATTCTGAGTTCACATGTTATTGAGGGAGCAAGTCTGATAAGGTTCAACTTCCCCCTTAATCTGGAGCATCCTACTAGCTTGTACCCATTCTATCCTATTTCCTATAATCTCTTTGAATACCAAAATTTAGAAGAAAGATCGATACGATGATAGTTCACATTATCTCTTAATTATATGTGTAAAATTTTGATTTTTTGTCCCTGAGAATGAAGTGGCATTTCGTGATTAATCGACAACTGTTTCGTGTGAGTTCAGATTTAAAAATAAACTAGTCACGACTTTTGGTAGTAGATGAGAAAAAACAAAAAAACAAAATTTAAAAAAAAAATATCACCCGGAAAGCAAAACTGAATACGGAAGAAAGAAAATACAAAGAAATAAAACAAAATAGGGAAATATATATGTAGGGAAGAAATTAGAAGTAGTATTTTATTTTATTTTCCTATATAGACAATAATTGTGATTATGATTATGTTTGCATGGAAATAAAAATTCCCATCACTTAAGGCGACATGAAGATATTTGGTTGGCTAAAATGGGTGCTACTTTCCCCTTGCAGTCAATAAAATCACCCAAGTAATTAATGGACCTACGTTGGAATGTTTTTGCATTGTTGTTCCAATCAAAATTAGAGGTGTATCTATTACTGAATCATCTAATTAATTACTACACTATTACTAGTTTTTATTTTTTGTATACCATCCAACACACTCACTGCCATGCCCATTAAAACCTTTTATTTTTTTTGATTTTTTTTTAAGAAAAAAAAAAAGAAACTCTTCAAGTTGTGGTGTTAAATGTTATTATGCTTGCAATTAATCTAATTATTATGAGTGTCTTAGCAATACTAGCCAAGAAGGGCCCAAATTGTAAATGCTATATTGCTATTGATGGGACAAGGTATCACATAAGAATCACCCAAACCCTATATTTGTGATGAAGTGAAAGAGATAGATAGATAGATAGATATAATAAGAGATGCATGCATTAATAAATGAGACTTTATATATTCCTAAAGAGTTTGGCTGAAATTGATTTAATTAGTTAGAACAGAAAGAGCTTTAGCCAAAGTGATCTCTATATATGGATTTATTTTCTAGAGATAATAATAAGTGATTTTGCACAACTGTATAAGGTCCCAATTGAGTATGAAATCTCATAAATAATAACAATGAAGGTGGTTGGAATTCATTTTCTCACATGAACACCCCCCTTTTCTTCTTCTTTTCTAAATTAAATTAAAAATTGACCTTAATCTTTTTGTGTGTTTCATGTAATCCAAATATCTCTCTTTCCATAAAGCATCCAGATTTCTCACTCTGGCATATCCACAAATACCCTTTTTCTTATTTTTGACAACCAGTATTTGGATATGTAACCAAGGAGGTTGATAAGGGTGTGCCACACACATTTTTGGGTGTACTATAAATCTTTATTTTAATTTTTAAAATTATCTAGACTCGATTTTAAAATCTAAATGAGTTTTGTCCCAAAGGTCACTCATGATTTCATATTAAAATTACTAAATTCTAAAATTTATTTTTCTTAGATTATACAAACCGGTCGTTATACTCTAATAAATTTTAAATTAAAGTAGTGATTTGTGCACACCCATTTTTCATATAACTCATTTACAATCGATTTTGTGGTTAAATACAAAGAAATATGTAGTTAAATTAATATATAAATTGGTTAATTATTACCTAATAATTTAACCATATTTTTCTTCAATTATAACCACCTATATGTCTACACAATTTTATGGTTAAATACGAAAAAATATACCGTTAAATTAGTATATGAATGAATTAATTGTTACCTAGTAATTTAACCATATTTTTCTTTACTTTTAATTATCTATAAAATATGGTTAAATTATTAATAATAATTAACCAATTTATATATTAATTTAACTATATATATTTTTATATTTAATCACAAAATCAATTGTAAATAAGTTATATTCAACAAAATGTGCACAAAACATTTTCCTTTAAATTATCCAAGTTACATGTATACTAGTGGACTAGCGCATTCTAAAGTCCAATTCAATACATATTTTAAAAATTATTATTGCTCGAATTTTAGAATGCGTTATTTATACTTAATAAAATCTTAAATTCTCTAAGTTATACATATACTACCTGATTTTAGAATTTGAGTAAAAGTTGATTTTTTAAAGAACGCTATATTTATATTTTTATTATGCGTAATATTGTATATACTAAAAAAATTTAAGTAAAAGTTTTTTATATGGAATAACAAACATTCAATGACTTTTATATATATTGATATGAAATAAATGCTTTAATTAAATATTAATTTTTTTTTTTACTTAAGTGTAATTTTGGTCGCCTTGTTTTTATTCTGGGTGATTTTAGTTCGTGAGTTTTAAATAGGCGATTTTGGTTCCATTTGTTTTAGAAACAGGAGAATTTGGTCTCTCCATTAATTTTTCTTTCAAATAAGTTATAATATTTAGTGATATTTAATGTCAAAATTGAGTAAAATCATTTATTGATAGAACGTATTCCTAAAAACTACTCCCTCCGATCCTTGGACTAAACGATTTAAAATTTATCGCTAATTTTCTTTTCAATCATTTATTTAATCAGCTATAATTTTCTTTCCAATTATTTGTAGTAAACGATTTAAAATTTATCGCTAATTTGAAGAAAAATTGTCACTAAATTAATATTTTTTGAAAAAAAATTTATATGTAAATAGTTTTGATCCCTCCGTCATTATTTTGAAAGAAAACTGTCACTAAATTAATTAAAAACTACGGTTAATTTAAAAAAAAAAACTAACAGATGAACCAAAATCGTTTATTTTGGAAACGTAAAGAACTAAAATCACTCATTTAAAATTTGAGGAACCAAAATTGCCTAAAATACAAACAAGTCGAACTAAAACTACAATTAAATCAAATTTTTATTTAAATCTTTTTAATATATATATATATATATATATATAATATTACATACAATAAAGATAAATAAAGATGTATGATATACCTAAAAAATGGTGTTCCGTGAATAGTATGGGATGCCAATTAAGCAATCAAGTATACACATTATGTGTCCAAATATGAACTATAATTAGTAACAAAATTTGGCACAATTGCTAAAAATTTTTTTTTTGGTAAAGACACAATTGCTAAATATAGTTGCATTTTTCAAAACAAGTTTGACACATGCACTAGATAGCTTGGTCATTTATTCATATGAGGGCAAGAGTTTGAATATTGATCATGTACACAGAAAATATTTTTATTAGAAAAAAACAAAACTAATTTTGATAATTTTTGCCTTAAAAAATCAGCCTTTACCTATCAGCTGAACACTAAAATAAAAGTATGATGTACTAATCTTTTAACCACTAAATTGGATTACGAGTTTAAAAGAATAATGTAAATTTATGAACAACTATCACTTTATTATTAATTCTTCCATTTAATATCCACCACAAAATGAACATCATTCAATAACACAGACATGCCCCCAATATATGAATTTTATTTAGGATATGGCCAAAAGGGTCCCCTTCAAACATCAACGAAATGTTTCTAAGACCTTCTTTACTTTTAGCTATGATTCCTATCTTATTTTTCTTTTCTTTTAATCCAGTAATATTTAACTAATTTTCTTTTTTGTAGCACTAGCTAGTTACGTATGAGCAACTACGCACCAAATGGGGAAAATGTGAATAATCTGTAATAGGGAAAAATCCAAGTGTCTCAAAAACGACAATAAATCAACTTTGGAGTGTGACTTTATTTTACCAATGTTTTGTTTGATTGCTCATGTTATGGACAACTTTCTTGGTTCAAGTCTTTGTCTAGTGTCATTCAGCAATAGCCACATGGGGAGCCTGTGACCTTCAATTTAAGGGTTCAAATTAGGATTAGGATTAGTGCCTTCAATTGGATTTTGACTGTATCAAATATTAGTTTTTTCTTTCTTCGCTGAAGTTATGTCTCGGTCGATAGTCAAAGATTAACCCTAGTTGGTTTTATTTCTGCTAATAGTTCTTTTTCTATTCACACAATATAATTTCAAACATCTTTTAACGGGCTTAAAATACTTCGCTATCCACAAATTGTGTCGAGTTTTTCCCGATAACTATGTAATATTAGTTAGTAACTAAGTTTGGTCCCAAAATAAAAAGCAAAGCAGGGCACTTCACGCTTCTCTGGTCCTTTCCCTCTCTCAAACAGACACTTTGTTTTCTCAGTTGCTTTCTTCTTTCTTTTTTTTTATAGACCCCCCCCCCCCCCCTCCCTAAAATATAATTTTTTTTCCTTGGTCAAACAAACTTTATTTAGGCCAATTTTATCTTTTTATATATAGGCTTTTTTCGTTATCAGAAAATGTTGAATGATGATGATAAAGGTTTTTCTCTGCCTTTTACATTTTTTTTCTAGGTTTTGAAACATGTGATCCCCTCCCTTGAGAGTGAGTGGAACCAAACTTACTAAGGTGCCTTTTCTCAAATACAAAAATAGTTTCAGCTTTTATATCTTGAGTTTTTACGTTGCTCAATAGAATATATTCGCAATTAAAACATAGAAAGTACTCAGAGTTTTGTCTCTCATAACAAAATTTTTTTTATACACATAATCAAAATTTGAACATCGAACATCATGCTTAACACACCTATTATCGGCCAACTGTTAGCTGGTTTTAAAAGTTCCATTTAAACACAATAACAATCTCAGAAACCGAAACAGATTCAAAAGATTTAGTATAATGCATGCATGGGAAACATCTTGTAAATCAAAAAAATTAATTAGTACTAATGACACCTTTAATTTGTGTGATTAAAACACTTTTTGACCTTTTAAGGACATTATTATTGTAACCTCCTAAGCCCATGCAAGTGGAGCAAGTCTTTACATATGTTTCTTCTTACCCTGCTTTTCAATTCAAGCAAAATAAATATATAGGAATACTAAACAAAAGCATTAAAAATTAAGAAAAAGAGAAAAAAAAAAACACAAAGCAGATCTGAGGTTCTTGCATAGAGTTGCGAGCTACTTACCCCATACCCACATGCATCTCTATCTGTTTTTGAATCAAAACTATCAGTTTTATGCAGTGGTCCTCTACATCTTCTTCATATTAAACTGATTATTATAGTTACTATGATTAAATATTGTTCATACATAATGATATTATATGAGTAGCAACCAAATGGTAGAATCAGTACAATTAGGTTTTGACATGTGGCATGCATGTGAGTCTTGGGCCCCTCAACATATTATTTACATATAGATAGATAGATATCTGTATAATTTTTTTACTTTGGGTCTCTACAAAGTTTGAATTTTTTTTTGTTTTACTAGTAGAAGGGAATATATTCTTTCAAGCGGGAGAGTCTGAAACTTCAGAGTTTGATAAGCTCATCTTGCAGAAAAAAAATAAAATAAAGAAAAAAGCTTTGGAGATGTGGGATTTGGCTGCTAGCTTCACTTTTGGCTTCACTTTTTAGTTTCTTTTTATGTCAAAATCTCTACCTCCTAAGAAAATGTTAATTTTTTTGGCTCTTACAATTGGTTAGATGAATTTTTTACCATGCACCTTAAACCTAGTAAACAAGTATATGTTTGGTTTTCAGTTGAACCAATGTGAGTTATGTTATAATAATATAAAATCGATTATAATTTGTTTAGACATAGATTTTAACAACGTTTAACAAAGACCAACAAGTAATTTGACATTGAGCTAACAGTAAAATGAACGCGCGCCAGCAAATCACAATTCAAGGTTTTGGCATGGCTACAAGGTCCATACCTTTTCCTTTGATGTCCTTTTCTCACACTTATCATCATTCTCATCCAATTTGACCTGTAAACTGTCTGGAAAGGAAGAAAAAAAAAATTGTGGACCAATTGTGTGATATTGAAACTTCATTGATGTGGGTTGCTAAGTTTAAAGGTAAGTACATTTATTATGTTTATTGAAATGATAGAATTTAAACAGCTAGGTAGTAATAGACAGTGGTGCTGATTGTGCAATGTTGTTGGTTATGGAATGTGTACAACTGATTTTTTTTTTTTTTTAATCAAATTTACATTGTAAATACTTACTATATAGTTTGACAGCATGTGAAGTGAGTAATTGAAGAAGCACTACATCAAATCTGTGTGTTATTGATTGGTGGCACTGCCGAGGGACAAGGGATTGTAAGAGGTCAGTTATTATTATGACAGAGCACATCACGAGAATATTGCTCAAAATGGGACAAACCATAAGATCCTTCTCTGTTCCAAAAATTTAGTTAATATGGCAAATTATAAAAGAAACCCTTTATCTTTAGTCAGAGAAACAATCATGATTCATGAGTATCCAGTTGCATTTTCAGCCCAAACCAAATATGGGCCCATTACAAAATTGGGTCTAAACACAAGGGCCCACGGACCAATAGCCCAATGAAGGATCATAAGAAATTCTACAAGCTTGATTGCTTGATGAGACTAAATGACATGACAGCAGTTGTATTTGTGAAAACTTTGAACACAGTATCATGCAGACATAATTTCCAATATTTTAGGTAAGGAAGGGGAGCAACTAGCACGTGACTAACAGATCCTCTCGGGAATTACACGTACAGTTTCTTACTCTCAACAGTTTGATTAACAGTTAAACGATACTTTATAGCCAACCGAGCCACCAAGCAGTCAACTATCTGATGTTGGATTGCTAATAAGACGATTGAAAGTAAGAAACTGCAGTGAATGGCTCTTGTAATAAACTATGACAAGCCTTTTTTTCTCTTATCCTTTTCTTTTATTAGGTCGGAAACCATGACAAGCAGCGAACCGGATCCTCTTCAGCGGTTCAGCAGCTATAAGGAGGGATTTGGGTCATTCATTACTTTCTCATTCTCATTTGGTTTATGTGTAAAAATATAATTAATGGTCCGAATGAAGCTTTTGGGGTGCTGGAGAGAGAGCAAATGCAGGGGAGAGTCCTACTGCTGAAAAGCAATAGTGAAGTTGAAATACAGACGTAAATTTTGGGCTTACTGGTGGTGCAGGAAAAACTGGTGTAGCTACTACCTCTTCAGTACACTGATGTGTTTTACTTCCTCACACGCATGCTTATTCAAAGTAATAGCCCTGTTCCTGTGTTCCACCTGAATTGGCAAGTCACGAAGCTTCAAAATTTAAAGCCAGACACTATTCAATTCATGAATGACTATGCAGACAAAATGACTCTGTTTGTTCCTCAGGAAACTTGTATAGTTTGAGGTATAGGCACTTCTTAAAAGAGACATGTGATGATGATGATGAAGTTTTTTCATGAGGAGACAGAACATCTTGCCAGTGATGCTAAGCAGCATAATCCGGTTTTTTCGGATCCTTCTATTATCCTGGTATCATTGCAATTGTCTATTTTCTTCTTAACAACGCTTGTAACAGGAATAGATAGTTGTAATTAATCTTTTTTAACTGATAATCTTTGATTAATTTGTTATTTAATGCTGCAGTGTTTATTGTCTTGTCTGACATGTTTGTGGCTTATTGAAGGCCCTGCTTATACCATTACCACTTCTAGTTTACATGTTGGCTTAGTCAGAGGTAAATACTCGCTTTTTTGTGCAAGGAGCAATGATTTATCTACAATTCACTTTACTGTGTAAAAGTATAAAAGAACAGAAATAAAAAGAGAAAAAAATATTAAAGTTGATGTGATAAGAAAAGAAGAGAGATAAAGAGAAAAATGAGTAGAGTAAATAGTAGTAATGAGCTTATTATTTTGCTTGTGGCAAATGTTGCTCATTTTGATTAGTTTGTCTATTTATGTTCTATGCTGGTGTGATTACACCGGTAAGTCAGACGCTAAAATGCTGCCGCTGCAGCGTCTCTCACACTCACGCCCCAAGTTTTGTTATTTTTGTCGACTTTCACGCCACATTTGTATTATTTTGTATTAGCAGGTTTTACAAGTTTTTTGTATTAGTAGGTTTTACAAGTTTATGACATGAAGTTAGTTTTGATAAAATTTTCAGTAAGTACTTGTGAGAGTAAAAATTATCGTATAAAAATTAAGTTATTTCTTCGCAATTTCAAATGTGAGTTTCTTGAATAAAATTTTATATCTCAACCATTTTTGCATTTGAATTTATTGACAAAAGGGTTTTGTATCGAATTGGCTTTGATCAACAAATTAACAGTGACACTTTCGTTTAACATCAATTAAAAGCTCTTCTCCTCTAAGTTAACTAACTTTCATCTAATAATTGAAACATCACATGATGAAGTAAGACTGGTTGCTTCATACAAAATCCCAAACACATAAGCTTTCTGAGTCAACAATTAGAAAAGTTGAAACATGACCTGTAAAAGAAGCTCATATTAATTTATATAGAACCTGTTGATTAAGCTTGAATTTTTATGACATATTCCACTCTTATAATGGCTTCCAGGGTTGCTAATTCAAGAATGCTCATAGTACAAGTTTGGACCCAAGTTATAGTAATTTGTTAAGTTTCAAACATTTACCAACTTTTTAAAATTTTCCTTTTAAACATTCGTTTAAAGTGGTGCATCTTGAAGGGGCACAAGATGGCTCCATGAGATAACGGCCAAAATTATCAAAGCAAGATAAACCGAGTTCTTAAGCAGATTTCATAGTACTGTGCATACCAAAAGCCTGACGATTCTGAGACTTTCTATAGCGATGCTTAAATCACAATTAATATATTAGATAAATAATCAGAAAATGTTGCTAATTGCCGAATTATATTAGCAATCACAGTTCCTGGAATCTCTGCAGTAAGTGTATAGATTATAGCTTATGAAGCATCCAAGCTTAAATCCAATGAACCCAACTGTTCCGAAATGAGTGTAACTTACCTGTGAATGTAAATGTAATTGAATAACACTCGGAAATTTCACAGCGGAAGTGCCAAACTGCTGAAAAAAAGCTAAATGAGCAACTGCAGTATTAGGATTATAAAAATCTGTGTTCAGCTCAGAATGCATCATTTATGCAATAATTGTATTGTCAAACAATTGAAATAAGAACAGTCTCACCCTGGCCATGTCTGGTATCTAGTTCTACCACGAAATCTGAGTACAGTGCAATTTCAGGGACTGGTTGATATTTAAAAACATTCCAACAGAGCATCTAGCGATTATGATCCACAGGGGAGAACAAATATTATAGTCTCCAATAACTTTTGGTGCACATTACCTTGCACCGAAGTGAGATGGCAGAAATCCAGATGAGATCAGCTGTAATTAGATAGTGAAAGTTGTATAGATGTGAAGTAAAAAAATGTCCTTGAATGTGTGTGGTCTTATTTTATAGTCTCAATGGGCCAGTAATGGATGTTTAAATTGGGAAGAACCACATTTTATGCTCCTGATAAGTCAAGCATATCAGAAATTTTGCTTGTATAGTAATCCGGCTGAATATTATTTGAAGGATCTTGTAGAGCTGACTTAGTTGTGCAACCTGTTTGCACAATATAAGTAATACCAAATGAATGAATTCTTTAGCAAGTTCTGTCTAGTTTACAAAACAGAAAAAGACAAATCACATTACCTGAAAGTACTAGAAGAGTTTTACAACCAGCATTTTGCCCGAACAATATATCAGTATCTAGTCTATCACCCACCATACACATCTTGGAGCAACTTATGTTGAACCTGCGAAAAAGGGTAAGTTATATGCAGAGAAAAGTATGAAGTGAAACACGAAAATCCCTGCAGAAAAAACCCAACAAATTTAAGCTTTTAAATTTCTTACTTCTTAAGTAAAAACTCCATCATAAAGGTTGATGGTTTCCCCACCACAATAGGCTCCTTCTGCGTTGATCCACATATGGCAGCAACCATACACCCCGCACCTGAAATTCAATTTTCATCCATCATGAGGCCATACAATTAAGTTGCATGCTTATTCTCCATCCTTTAAGAATAAAATGGGATTGGATAAAGGACCAGGCCATTCTTGCAAAGCAGTCATATGTCCAACTGCATCTCGGTTGGTGGCAATGAAAAGGCATCCTGGATTTTCACGTATGCAAAGTGTTCCATATCTATAAGACAAAATTCGAAATGTCAACACATGAAACAACTAAAATCTAAAAGCAAGTAACTACATAAAATGGGGAGAATTTTCAACATAGGACAATTAAAAGCAACTAAAAATAAGGGTCTGTTTGTTTTTTTTTTTTTTTTTCATTTTCTGATTTTCACGAACAATTACAAAGAATGCCACTTTATTTTCATTTATTTTCTTTGAATGAAACGACAAAAACAAGATTTGTTGTTTTCAATTTTTGTTATAAGAATATTTGAAAACAGGAAACAGTGATAATAATGTGGCAATTTTGTAATTATATTAAACTAAAAAAAATATCTCCAACCAAACAAGTCCTCATTTGTTCATATCTTGAAGTGTTGTGAACTTACTACAACAGCATGAATCTTTCCTTACAAATCTTTAACATAAGCAAACATTTGAAAGAAGCTTTAAAACTTCATGCATTTGATTAGGCCAAGCTAGGATCATTAGAAGTTCAAGCATGCTTGGTCAAAAGAACATGCAATATGGATACTTCAGATCATACTCGCAACTGGAGTATAATTCTGATAATACCAATGCCCTTATGAACTCCATATACTTATATGCCACCAAGGGTTCTTAACTAAAGATTTGGAGACACAATCAGAAGAAGCAGCATGAAACAGAAGTCAAAAATGCTCAAGAAAAGAACAATGGAAAAGATTTTCTTACTGAAGCTTGTAATAATTAATGTTGGGATCTATACCAACCACTACAGCTCCAACCTACAGGAATGAACTCATCAATTAACTGCAAGTATTGATTTCAGCGAAGATACTTAAAGTAACAATGGCAAGGTGTTACATTACACTTTCATCATATTCAAAATAGCTGTTCTGCTTCAGGTCAACTGTTTTATTTGCATCTTCCTGCAATTATCGAACGCTTTCATGAGGATTACGTCAATGACAATCTTGTGATTCTCATCCCTCTGCTTGCATTGCCATTAAGAAAATGTACGGATGGCTAATAATAAACTTAAAATGTGATCACTCGAGTCAAACTGTTAGTGCAAGGTTTTCCTTTCTAGAAAGATACACAGTACTACAGGTTGCTTAACCCAGTTAGCTTATAATCACCCAAACAACTAATTTACAAGCAGAAGATAACACAAACTGAAAAACTAATATGGTAGAACAATAGTGTGTGCCTCCTAAATAGCTCTGTAAACGATAAGATCTAATCAGGAATAGGTAAGGGAGGAGCAATCGGTTGTAGTTTATAAATATGCAAAACTTACAGGACCACCAAAAGCTGTGAAACCTGCCAGCCGTACTTCCTCCAATATACCTTCACCACCGATTGCATAAACCTGAAGATTGAGAAATGAGAAGAACACCAATAAATGTTTGCTATTGATATAAGGAAATGTTAGCTATTTCTATTTCCTGCTTTCACTAATAATTACAAAACGGACATAAGGGTCGGTTTACTTTGCATTTTCATTTCCTGTTTTTTATTTTCATTTCCATTTTGTAATTATTTTTACCTTGTTTCTTATTTTTAAAAGATATGCGCAATGTTGTCACTATGTATCGTTAATCATCAGAAAATTCATAAACAGAACATTCAAGGAATGAACCACTATTTTGACATAACAAGAGAGAGAGAGAGAGAGAAACCTTTTTTTGTGAAGAGAAATTGTTGTGTTTCAGGTACATAGCAGCTGCAAAAGAAGAGGAGAAAATCTCATCCTGTTAAATACAAACGGAAAAGGTTGATTTAGTGGCAGTACATTTGAGTTGGGAGAAGACAGAGATGAAATTTAAAGTGAAAGTGAAAGAGAAGTGAACCTGGGAAACGGGAATTCCTAAGGAGCGGAACTTCTCAGCGAATTGGCTTCTGGATTTCAAGGAATTGTTAGTGACAAAGACGAGCTTCTTTCCCTTGGAACGAAGCATGTCCAGAGTTTGTGAGACGCCATCGATAAGCGTATCACCCTTCCAAATCACACCTAATTAAGTATACCAATTACCCTCATAACTCAAACTCATAATCGTGTCTGAACTGAATTCCGCAAACAAACCAACACACAGAGAAAGAGAGAAAGATGAACTGAATTTTACCGTCGCAGTCGAAGAGAAAAGCTTCGACGGAATCGAAGAGATCTCTGAAATTGTGAGAAGAAAGACGCTGAGATTGGGGACTCATGAGAATCTTCTTGCAGTGAAAAGCTGCCTCTGCCTCTGCTGCTCCTCGTTACTTCACCTATGGGAACACCAATATCTATCTACTCTCAAAAATGATATCTATCTATTTCTGTCTATATCTATATTATGGGTGGAATTTGAGTGGGTCAATTTCATAATTCAACCAATTTAAATTAATTTAAATATTTTTAATCTAATTTAAACCAATTTGAATTAATATTGTATCAAACTCAATGAAATTGAGGTAGTTTGGTTCAGTTCTCGAATTTGTATTTTTGAATCCAATACAAATAGAACTAAACCGATCAAATTAAAAACTATGTGATATATATTTGATATATATAATTTTAAAATGTAAACGCGAGACTTAATAACATATTGTTGATTTTGAGATTGGGCAGTCACATATTTTTTTAGAAATATTATTAATTTGTTTATTTTTTATTTTGTGATGCATGGTGACATTATAACTTATAAGTTTATGTTATGACATATTATGAGTTAGATTTCCATGTATGAGTTTATGTTATTTATAATTATTTTTGTTTATTTTGTTGTATTTTTACATATGAATCATTAAAAATAATAGATAAATGATTTCATAAATTATAAGTAATATAAATTTTAAAGAATTTTTTAAATAATTTCATAATTTTAATTTCTTACTTATCAACCCGAGACCCAACCCAACCCAAATCGAACTTGGACGGGTTGGTTTGGTTCGGATTGAAAGATTTTTTTTTTTACAAAACCAAACTAACCCAACTCAATAAAAATTGATTGGTTTGGATTTTAAATTCTCTCAAAACCAAACTAAACCAACCCGAACCACCTCTAATCTATATATCTATATTTTTTTCTATATATAATACAATATATTAAATCAGAAGTTTAAGCTAAAAATTTGACACATCATACAAATTCTTTTACGTCATTTTATCACATCATTCATTTTAACTATGTAGTTCGAGAAAAATGCTTAATCTTCCTACTTAATCTTCCTACCAATTTAATTTTAACAAGTATCATTTATCTCTCACTTAGCATTTATTTTTTGGAAGATAGATGACACTTGTCAAAATTAAGTGGACAGGAAGATTAGTAGCAAGATTTAGTAGGAGAATTAAGCATTACTCACAAGTCTCAATACTATCCTTTCATCACAATCATTATTTTAGTTCTAAATAGATTGAAACATCAATAAATTAGTTCTCCATTATCCCTTTGTGTTGATGGATGGATCTATTTAGTGATGTTTTAATTTTGGAGAAATAAAATGGTGATAAAATATTTTCAAGGAATAAGTTGTTATGCGAACATTTTTTAAAGACTAAAATAACATTTAACTTGACTGATTTTGATTATTATTTTTAATGTGCTACTTCAAATTACAATTTCATACCAGATTTATATTTGACTTCTGAATTTGTAATCTATTTTGAATATAATTTAAAAACTATTCAAAATACTCCTTTTGTTTTATATCATAAGATCTTATTTGGACAATTGTAATTCTTAAAAAAAAAATCAATTCATATTTTGGATTTTAAAAAATTGGTACAATTTCTCATGTTTGCCCTTATTTAAAGTAGAAGCATTTAATTATTGCATTTGTTTAAATCTTAAAAAAAATTTGGAGATGATCTTATAAAATAAAACACTTACAATAGAAACTCTTTAAATTAATAATGTCAGGACCGGAGAAATTTATTAATTTAGAGAGTTATTAATTTATCAATAAATTAATAATTATTAATTTAAAGAGTTTTTAAGTAATTACATACTGTACATATCAAACAAAAAGTAATTACGCGAAAGGAAGCACTTATGGCGTCGAACACTCTTCACAACTTTATCATACAATACAAAAATACAACACCTGAGCTATTGGATGCAATAAGAAAAGTTAGAGATGAGCTCCAAATAGACTTGAACTTTAAAGGAAAACAGACAACTATTGAATCATATTTCAATAGAGTGTAATATATTTTTTTTCAGTTTTTATGAATTATTAATTTATGATTTTCTTGAGACCAAAATTATAAAGGGATCTCCCGAAAAGTTATTATCTTATTATTTTATCGAGTTTTTCAATTTTTTACATTGGCCCAAGTCGGGACCGGACAAATTTATTATTTTAAAGAGTTTATTAATTTACCGAGTATTAATTTAAAGAGTTTCTACTGTATCTTATGTGAGAAGGGTCTTATATTAGGAAACTGACGGAGTATAAACTTTTTGTTACACTTCAACAAAAAAATAACAATAATTTATACATTATTCTCTAATAGACACACCCATCTCTCTATAAATGATTTTACCGATGAAAATGTTGTTTTAATTTTCAAATTTTCACTATAATAAATGACCTTTTCATATGTGTTGTTAATATTTTTTCATGTCTTATTTTAATATTATATTTTTTTAATAAAATCCAAAAATCAAAATAAATTCCCTATGTTACAAAAACATTTTTTTCTTAATTGAAAAAAATTAATCATAATTATTTTTTCCTTAAATTAAAATTTTTATTTAAATTATAATAAACAAAATTTTTTCTTGGATTTTATCTAAAATTCTTTTTTAAACCTAACAATTTTATTTTACACGAATTGCAAGTTTATTTACGTAAATTATTTATATCTTTTAAAAATTAATTTTAAACTTCATAATGTAAAAATAGCATTGAGTTTATTTCACTCTTAAAAAAAAATTGTTTATTGTATATTTTTTCTCGTGCTCGCGCATCACACGGGTCAACGTTTAATTACATTTTAATATTACCTCCTCGTTAGCAAAATCTCCTATTTTTTAATCTAAAATATAAATAAATTTTGAGCAGAAAAAAATATAAGTAAATTTTTATTGTTTCTCTTTTATTGTAAGTATTTTTAGGGAATTTTTTATTACACAGGTTAAAAAAATTTAAATTAAAAATAAAACATAACATTTATTGTATGTTACATGGTTTTATTAGATTAAAGTTTTAATTTTTTTTTAAAAAAAAACCTTCTACCTTTATTTTCTAAAGTTGTGCAATATTGTACGAAATAGAAAAACCGTTATTTTTAATTATCTTTTATTTAATGTTATAACTTCTATTTTACATTAAATATCATAAAAGTTAATTTAGTAATTTAAGTTTCTCTTTTACATAAAACCAATAAAATTAAATACAATTAACTAACTTTTTTAATATACATAAATTAGTTAATTTTTACTTATATACTAGTAAGAAACCCGTGCAATGTACGGGGTCGTGTGTATGCTACTATGATTTTTTTATGGTAATTATGTTTTTCGTTTGATCAAGAGAGTGGATGACATGATTTCTTCATGAAACCATGAAAAAATGCGTAATTATATTTTGTCTTATAAACCAACATTTGTACATATGTTATTTTATCAACAAACATCCGTATATATTATATTTCAATTTTCAAAAGCTAACACCTATATATTTTATTTTATAAGCAAACACTCGTATATAATTTCTTTTATAAATCAACACTTACACATATTTTGTTTTAAAAACATATTTTATTTTATAAGCTAGTCAAGTATATATTTTATTTATATTATAAGCCAACACTCATATACTCCTATTTTATTGTATTCTAAATTATTATTTACATAAGTCACCACCCATATTATTATTATTTTGCGTTTTAAACAATCAATTATATAAGTTAGGACCTGTACATATTTTTTATATTCTAAAGCATTATATAAGTTAGGACCTGTACATATTTTTTATATTCTAAAGCATTAAGTCATAGCAAAATCATATTACACAAGTAACATAAATAATTAAAATATTTTTTAAGTAAATTTTAATTTTAATAAACTCTAACTGACAACATTATTATCACTATTTCATAATAATGTTAATAATATCATGCTAGAAAATACTAATATAACAACACAAATCTATTTTATGAGTTATGTTAATTTAATTATTAACAAAACAAGAGTATTGTACTCAATTCAATTAAGTGTAGTTAATAGTAATAGTTTTATATGTCACTATCTCAAATTTGATTTTATATCATTAGAATGAAATTTAAATTTAATACAAAGTTGATAGTACGAGGTTTCACCGTGTCGTCAGACCATGAAAAGATACATAGCCATATTTTATTTTATGAACCAACATCTGTACATATTTAATTTTATAAGTCAAATGTATATTTTTTATTTTATAAGCAATAAGTCATACATATTTTATTTTGTAAATCTGCATACACCCTTGCATACTTTTTTTTAAGTTAATAAACATACATATTTTATTGTAAGTCAATATCTGTACATATTTAATTTTATAAGTAAACAATTATACATAAAATGACAATAAATGATATTTATTTATATTAAATGTATTGTAAAAATTAAACATATTTTAATTTTTTCATTAATGTCGTCATTAAAAATAGAAGAAAGTCCCACTCTATGTTTGGTGGAAAAAAGTTTTCCTTCTAAAATTTTAATTTGAAATTGAAAGGTTAAAAAAAAGCAAAAATGATTCAAAATATAGAAGTGGGTCCCAATCAAAAATTTTGGTAGGAAAATTATTTCAGTCCAAAATTTTAATTTAAACTTCAATTCAAATTTTCAACACCAAAAAGAAAAAAAAAAGTAAAAAAAAAATAAGTAGATTTCATTTGAATTTTTTAGCGGGGAAAACTCGACCACATGTTGACAGGTGATGTTTCTCTCTCCGGTAGGCATGGCAATAAAAACAGAACCCGCAGGTACCTGTCCGACCCCGCTCGATGTTGACTGGGAATCCTCGCTTTGACCGGGTTTTTGACGGGTTCGGGTTTTTCCCGCCCCCGCTTTTAGTGGGACAGGGGCGTGTTTGGGATTTTAACTATTCGCCCCCGAACCCGCCCCGCCGTTATAATTCTATGTATTTATATTTATTTTCATACTTATATACATATAATGCTATTATTATTAGCAATATTAATAATAATAAAATTAGAATTTTATTATATTTCTAATAACTTTTACATATATGTGAAATAAAGTAATTAGTTTAATTTTTAAAAATTTTTAAGTATTTAATTTGTGTAAAAATATACTAAAAAATTGTATTTTTTTTTAAAAAAATGTGTCTAAATTTCCCGTGGGTTCCCCGATCTCCGACAGGGGTGGGTTTGGGTTTAAATTTTTCATTTCCGCCTTGTTTTTTCCCGCCTCGCTCTTAACAGGGGCGGGGATGGGGAGGGCAAAATCCGCCCCCGCCCCGCTCTTAACAGGGGCGGGGATGGGGAGGGCAAAATCCGCCCCCGCCCCGCCCCGTTGCCATCCCTACTCTCCGGTCAAGGTACATAATTTTCACATAGCAATAAATAATAAATAATAAATAAATAGTAAATAAAAGATAAAACTATTAAAAAAATCTCTTAATAAAGGTCACCTTTGAATACTTATTTTAATCATTCAATTTAAGATTTTAAATTGAAATTCAAAATTTAAAATTCAATTCAAATTTCAAACTCTAAATAAAAATAAAAGTGAGTAAAAAAATAAAAATATGTCCCACTAATTTTTTTTTTTGTGGTAAAAACTTTTCAATCTGAAATTTTAATTTGAAATTTTAAATTTGAAATTCAATTCAAATTTTAACCTCTAAAAAGAAAATAAAATTGATTAAAAATATAGGTGGATGCCACTCAAATGTTTTGGAGAAAAAAATTTTCAATCCAAACATTAATTTGAATTTCAATATTCAAAATCTAAAAAAACAAAAATTAGTCAATAAATAGAAGTGGGTCCCTTTTTAAATTTCTGGCGTTAAAAACGTCTTTTCAAAATTTTAATTTGAAATTCAAAATTCAAACTCCAAAAAAGAAACAAAAATGAGTCAAAAAAAAGTTAATGGGTTTTACTTGAAAATTTTGACAAGGAAAAATATTTATTTTAAATTTGATATTCGAAACTTTTAAAAAGAAACAAAAGTTAATCAAAAAATAAAAGAGAGTACCTTTGGTACCAGGACGGAGGCTAGTGTTGCAATGGGGGCCTAGCTCAGCTCCAATCGAGAACAAATTTTATTAGTACCTATATAATTTTATATAACGCCTCCCCCCTTCCCCCCAAATATTTTTTTTTTACAACTGCCCGTTTGTTTTGGATGTGTACCAAGATATTCCATAACGAATATTAATCCCTTTAAGAAATAAAGATAATAGAAAAATGCTATACTAATATAGATGTATTTTAGATTTTGGTAAATATTATATAATAATATAATAGCATAAAAAAATGCCTCAATTAACTTTCAAAAATGTGTTTCAGATTTGAAAATTATCATATAATAATATAATATAGATGTGTTTTAGATTTAGAAAAATACGGTATAATAATATAATAGCATAAAAATATGCCTAAAATAAATTCAGAAGATGTGTTACAAATTTAAAAATTATTATATAATAATGTGTTTTATTTGTTTTAGGTATGAGTAAAATGAAAATAATTGATTAATTTTTTAAAAGGAATACAACTCACGTAAATAGTTCTTCTACGATTGAGCCATCTAGTCTCAATATTTTAACTCATGAACAAGAGCAATGCAAACCAAAGCGTACAAGACTACAACGTGATCGATAGATGGATTTGTTTGATCTTGACGTTTTTGGTATCTGCGACAACTACAGAGAGAACATTTCCAGCGATGAATATTGTTAAGGCAAGACTTCAAACCAAAATGGGTGATGAATTTCTCGCCGACAACATGTTATATTGAGAAAGAAATTGCCGGTTGTTTCAATACTGAATCAGTCATGGATGAATTCGAATAGAAAGCATCGTCGAGTTCAATTTTCCTAGGTGAAAATTGTAAGTTTTTCATTTTTTTTATAACTCTAATATATGTTTTATATATATCTATTAATTATCATAAATCATTTTAATTATTGATCATTTTTCGCATATTAATTTTATAAATAAATTTAATTTAAATTTTTATGTTCAGTCCCCATAAAAAATGGGCTAGTTCCGCCCCTGTTTAGTATGCATTCAAAACAAATTTTTTATGGGAGGCCGTTATAAAAAATTTTGGAGAGATCGTTATATAAAATTATATATAGATACTAATAAAATTTATTTTTGATAGGAGGCCCTATTACAACACTAACCTCCACTTCTTATGTTCCTAACCGTTGAAGTTTTATCTTATACTAGTATTGTCATATAACATATTCATTTTCTTTTCAGTTTTTTGTTCGATAAAGATTTTATTTTCAAATTTTGATGCTAGCTAATAGTAGTAGTTGTGATGACCGATGATTATTCTGTACCTAATGATAGCAACCAGTAATTTCATTACTATTTATTACGTAAAATACTTCACTATTATGTTGCGACTTGCGATATTCAGAAATAAATGAGTTTTAAATGATCATCATAACCTGAAAAGAAAAAATGATCAATCTCATAACAGTGATTTTAGTAATTATTAATATTCTTTTAATGTGTTTTTTTTTTTTTTCCAGTCAAGCTTTATGTTAATTAATAGATATGAATCTCGAATTTACTATTATTATTTCGTATCGGCTCGTATTAAATAATAGTCTACTCAAAATGGGAAATTCAGGTACCATTGATCCAACTAATTTCATTTTTATTAGCTTGTTTGAAAATACAACTTAATTAAATATTTATAAAGTAAATTTTTATTAAATAATAATTTATTTATAAATAAAATTATAAAATTTTTGGTACATCAGAAAAATAAATAAAAATAAAACTAAAAAAACACTAAGAAGGAAAAGATCTAAAATGAACAACTCCTACTCTATCAGCCAACAACAAACTAGACAGCTGAGGGATAGGAGAGTGGATCACTGTGAGAGGGAAAGCACCGCCAGATGCAAGTTTCGCGAGGGCATCGGCACAGAAGTTTGATTCCCTATAAGCATGTTCAAACCGACAAATCCAATTGCGAGACAAAAGCTCCTTGATGGACTGGATCAATGCACCATAAAGATGAAATTCTCCAGCACCCAGTTTGACGGTCTCCACCGCAAGGAGTGAGTCAGAGTGGCAAACAACATCACGATAACCAAGTTCCCATGTAAGGAAAAGACCACGATAGAGGCCGACAAGCTCCGTATGAAAACTCGTGAAATCGCCCAGAGATTCGTAGAAGTCAAAAAGCAACCCTCCGCAGTGATTACGGAGGAGGCCGCCAGCCCCTGTCGGACCTGGATTGCCAATACAACTACCGCCGATATTCAACTTCACTTGATTTTCCCTCGGAGCGCACCAATAGACTTCTTTTTGCAAGGAAACCTGCGAGATAGAAGTGTTCAACCGTTGCAGCAAGTCGGAGGCATCGCTATGAATCGCTGAAATGGTCTCAAAGTTAGACATGATCATACCACTAATAACAACTTTATTACGAGCACACCACACATGCCACGCGGTGCAAGCGAACAAGATTCCATTGCCATTCTTCAGGAAGCTAGAAACCCAAGAACCAATGTTATTATCCAAGAACTGAGCGTCCTCACGAAAACTAACACCGCGCCAAATACCTCTCGCTTGAGCATAGTCACGCAAGCAGTGCAGAATGGTTTCATCGGCTAAGCCACAACGCTAGCACATAGCAGATACCGAAAGGTTCCGGTGGTAGCGAAGCTCATTCGTAGGGAGAATACCAAGTAAGCAAAGCCAGAACATAAAGGTTATACCCTCAGTAATTGGTTGACGCCAAACCCAAGCAATTTGAGGAGTATAATGTCGAGATTGCCAATGATCTTGGAGCCAAGACGCCGCAGAGCGAGAAGAATAAGAGCCATGAACATTAGCAGCCCAAATAAGAAGATCCTGAACAGACGGGTTAACGTGCACTAAGGAGCACTTATTTTTTAATTCGCTAGGCAACACAGTGGCTAACAGATCAAAATTCCATACACCATTAACACACACATCCTTGATCAGCAAGGTAATATCTTGAATATTAACGTAAGGGACCTTGTCACATAAGAAACCATCTGAAAGCCAGCGATCATACCAAAAAGACACCTCGCCAACTCCCACACGCACCTTATATCCATCCTTCAAATGATTAAAAGCACGCATAATAGATTTCCAAGCATAAGAGTTGACTGCCGAAATATTAACATTAAATATAGAGGATCCTCGCAAATATTTTTGGCGCATCATTTTAACCTAGAGCTTGTCATCATCATGAATAATGGCCCATGAAAGTTTCTCTAACAAAGCGATATTCGAGACGCGGGCTAAGCGAAAACCCAAACCACCAACACACCGAGGTAAAGCCACTTTATCCCAACGAATCAAGCTCCACCCATTACGGTCACCGGAGCCAACCCAAACAAAGTTCCGGACAATGGAGTCAATAGAGGCACACACCGATTGAGGGAGCCAAAGGTTTTGCATGCAATAGGATGAAATAGTAGCAAGAACTGAGGAGGCAAGAGTAGTACGGCCAGCTCTATTAAGCAACTTACCCTTCCAAGACAAAAGACGTCGTTTCATAGAATTCACTACAAAGTCAAAGTCACTCTTCTTCACTCTACCCTGGATAATGGGAAAGCCCAAATACTTCCTAAAGTTAGAGGAATAGGCAATAGAAGAAATATATGAAAACTTTGCCTGTTTGGTATGAGGGACATTTCTGGAGACAAACATCTTAGACTTCTCAACATTAACCTTCAAGCCAGAAGCAATACAAAATTTCTCCAAGACATCACGAATAACTCTGACTTGTTTACTCTTGACTTGGGCAAAAAGGAGATAAAATTATAAAATTTATTTGAATAAATTATTATAGAAAGATTTAAAATAATTTATATGCACGTGCAAGTTATTTTTAAAATTTGCATAAGCTCTTCCAAACTCAACTAAGTCTAACTTAATTATATATGATTTTATATAATTTTATGGTATTTTATACATTTTTTTTAATTTTAAATTTACTAAAATCAAAATTTATATTTTTTGTTTTAAAATTACTGAATCCTTGTGTTTTAAAATTATTTAATTTATTTACCAAAAACTTATTTTCATTTAATTTAAAACCATCACCTTTTTTTTCCTCAGTTTTTTCACTTCAATTTATTTATCTTTATTTGAACAATGTAATTATTTTCATTGTGTGATAAGTGTGTGTTTATAGTTTATGATGGATGGGTCTGTATTTACCAAAAATAAAAAACTTCATTATCTAACTTTTTCAGTAAATCATCACTCTCGCTCAAGAGACAAGATCCTCTATGAATCATTGAGCTCACATCACATAAAGAAAATAATATTATTAATTTAATTTTCTATTTTTAACTACTTATGTCATATAAATTATTGATGATCCCAAAATAAACTAATATTTTTATTATATGCATCTACGTTAAGAACCTCCGAATAATATTTTTTTGTTTAAATGAAAACTAAAATATTTATTAGTACATTATAAATAAGAAGTTTATTAATTTTTCTATATAAAACTTTTAAGTTTTAACCTATAAATGTGCATGTTACAAACTTAAATAAATAAAAAAAGAAAATACAGCATTACAGTAGTATACTCATTGTCATCCTGGGGTTCTGGATCTGGTGAAAAACACACATACAGAAACAGAATAAATATTGTAAATATAACTTATAGATAAATTATAAATTATAATTATAAATTAAATAAAAACAGAGATATTTTATATAGAAAAATATTAGAGATATATGTTAGAATAATACTACATACCACGTGAACCATACGTACTTTATTAAACTACTAGTAAAGTACGGTCAGTGGTGTTTCGATGGCTTACTAAGTTAAACGATTCAGCTAAGAACAGTGTCTCTAATATCTACCGTGAAAAATAGATCATAACCATGAGATTCATCTTGACTTCCTTAATTAGTCAACATCAATGTCTTTGTTTAATAAGGACCACTGGATTGAAATATATTTCCTGTGTATCTGATGAGCGAAGTACTCGATAAAAATCTCCTATTCTGTTCAGTATCCATGCACGATCCTCGTGGAGAGCAAGTGTGACCAACGAGGGTATGGGTGAATCTCGTGTTCACAAGCATCCATTCCAAAAGCGTCACAAACCACCCAATAAGAAACTGACGCATGTCAATGTTTTGAAGACTTGTAGTCCTTTATTGGTTTCTTATTTTATTTTCTCTGTTTTTTTTCTTCTTATTTTATGTTTAGTTTTTTTAATGTTAACGTGGACGCAAGATGTGTAGATATTTGAATTTAATTTTCATTTTCAATTTATGTAATTTTATAATGATTAAATATTGTGTTATCTAACAAATTTTACTATTATTCTTTTCTTTTCGTTCATGTACTATTATTTTTTTATAAGAGACAATCCAACTTGAATCAAATAAAATTATTCTAAGTGATGAAATTCTCTATATCTACATATTTAACACAATTATGTACTTATCAAATTTTCTTTTGAGTACTGCTTTCGATTAATCGGGAAGAACTAAATTTAAACTACATAAGTATTAATTTTATAACAACGTTTTTATATATACCCTTGTAAAATGATAATGGTTATTAAAATGTTCAATCATGTATAATTATAATAATATTTAAAAACAAACTCTTCTCATGATTAATAAAATAAACTCCATAAGTATATATCATAAACTCCATAAGTATATATCATGAAAAAAAGCCTGAGATTTCAAGATTTTTAGGCTTTAATAAAGTATTATTGGCTAAAGATTGGTGGCGCTTAACGCAAATCCAAATTCTCTTGTGTTTAAAATATTGAAGGCTAGGTATTTTTCACATTGCTCCATTCACAAAGCAATAAAGGGTCATTCATCCATTTTCTCTTGGGCGAGTATTTTTGGGGCAAATGAGACTATTGATGACGAGTGCTTTTGACGTATTGGAAATGACCAACTTATTAGTATTTGATATGACAAGTAGTGCAACACCCTACCGGATTGCTATATTCACTCGAGATGGGAATGACAAAATGAGATTCACTTGGTTTAGGATCTAATTGATTTTGAGCTTAACCAATAGAATAGGGAGTTGATCTATCAATGTTTCTCTAGGTACAAAGCTGATGCAATTATGCAGATTCCCTTGCGCAGACAACTACATGATGATGCTTTGTTATGGTGATATACCTCTGATGGGGCTTATATAGTGAAATCGAGGTGTACGCAAATTTTGGAGAAAAAATTCGTTGTTGCAGGTCCCTCTTCAAGTACTTCACATACCACGTCCCCATGGAGGAATGTATGGTAGGCCATTGCAGCCCCAAGATGTGTGGAGACAGGATGGCGGGCATGTAGGAATGTCTTGCCGGTTAATGAGAGGCTCTCCAGTAGAGGTATTGAGTTAGATACTCATTGCCCACGGTGTGGAGAATGCGTTGAGTCACTGTATCATGCACTTCTACTTTTTCCGGAGGTTAAAATGATTTGGTTTCCGTCTCCTTTATCGTTTAGAATTGATGAATCACGAGATAGAAATTTTAGTGCATGGATTACACCTTATATCCAATGGGGAGATCCAAAGGTGTTGGGCAAAATTTTCAGTATTATTATTGCCATATGGGATAATAGGAGACAGAGCCATACGACGAGTGACAGTTCCAGAAATTCTTGCACACGCTTCTTCCATGTTAACACAGGTAGAGACAGAGCCGCATGGGGATATCCATAGCATCCAATCATCTAGCGGTAATATTCGCAATGACGAAGCATCGGTGCATGTCTTTGTTGACATTGGCCTCAAGTCAGGTGTAGGCTCGGTGCGAGGCTATGTCTTGATCTCGCCACGAGGCCTCTTTCTCCGAGCTGAGTCATGAAAACTACCAGAGATGATAGAAGCAAGAATAGTTGAAGCGCAAGCTATTGAGTGAGCTCTTGAGACTGTAAAGCGGCTTGGGTTCCCATTTGCGGCCTTGTACATAGATTGCTTGAGCGCCATTCAGTCTTGGCAGCGACAACATCGTGGTTCATTGTACTTTGAGGAGCTAATCCAAGATTGTATCGCATCTGCGCATGATTTTGATGGCTTTCATATTAACTTTATTAGTAGGGGCTGAATAAGTGTGTCGATTGTAATGCCGAATTTGCATATACTAACGGAGATAGCTTGTGGGAGTCTATTGTTCCGCAACATCTTTTATTGTTTTTTCTTTTGGATGGAACCTTTGATGTATCTTTTTTTGGTGATATATATGTATTTGCTCTTTCTTCGAAAAATAAAATAAAATTTATTTGTCTTTATTATTTTTAAGTTTAAACAAACGCGTCTATAGTTTATTTAAAAAAATCTGATTTTTTAGTTTTTTTTGAATTAGTTTTCAAATTTTCCAAAATAAAATTAGGCCAGCATTTTTTTTTTAATTTCTTTTTTTTTAATCAACATGTTAGTGTCCACTGTCCACAGCCACAAAGCGAAAATATAGATATAAATAAATAAATAAATAAATAATATACAGATAAATAAATAAATAAATAAAATATCACACTTTCCACACACTCTCACTCTCTCACTCTCATTCCCTTCTTTCGATGCTACAAATAGAATTGCGTTACAATCAAAATTCTCACTCTTTCTCTCTCTCTTTGTCTCTGTCTGTGGAGTTCCTTTTTCGTCCATGGCGGATCTCAAGTCCACATTCCTGAATGTCTACTCTGTTCTCAAATCTGAGCTCCTCAATGATCCTGCTTTCGAATTCTCCGACGATTCTCGTCAATGGATCGACAGGGTATATCTTCTTTTTCATTTGTTTCTTTTCTCCTTTTAATTGTTTTGTTTCAGTCGGATTTGAGGATTCGGTCTAGTTGCATGATTGAAATTGCGAAGAGAATGCAATTTGTAACATTTTTTTGTGGAGGGTGATGCTGGAAAGTTGCGTGCGTGAAATTCCATCTTTTTTATTCTGCGAAGACGATGCATAATCGTTCAAATATACGGCGTGTCTGCAAAAAAGAATGACCGATTGAATTCAGATTCAGAAAATTTGAGATTATTGCAGTGATGAAAGTATATTTTGGTTTCTTGTGGAATATATATTTTGTCCTGTTACTAACTGTTTTATGTACTCTATTACAGATGCTGGACTACAATGTGCCTGGAGGTGAGGCTTGAGAATTTCTGTGTTTTTGCCTAAGTAACTTTTAGTGTGTTGTAACTATTGCCCGCTAGGAAAAGGATGGGGTATTCCGGAAACATTTTTGAAAGAGATGAAGCTTGTTGACACCAAGATGGAATATGACTTATATTGCAGGAAAGCTGAATCGTGGACTGTCAGTTATTGACAGCTACAGATTGTTAAAAGAAGGACAAGCATTAAATGATGATGAAATTTTCCTTGCTAGCGCTCTTGGTTGGTGTATTGAATGGGTATGCCAAATTAAAGTTTTTACTGTTCTGGTTTGAATCATTATACTATTATCTATTCAAAAGTTTACTGTGGTGGTATTAAGAAATCTTTCAATTGTCTGTTTATGAATTTTGCAGCTTCAGGCATATTTTCTTGTTCTCGATGACATCATGGATAGCTCTCACACTCGTCGTGGTCAGCCATGCTGGTTTAGAGTACCTAAGGTTTGATAAAAATGCAAACATGTGCCATCATTTTATCTGTTTGCTGTTGTATTAAAGTAATTACCTCTAATTACTGTGTGGTGAAGGTTGGAATGATTGCGGTGAATGATGGAGTTCTACTACGGAACCATATTCCTAGAATCCTTAGGAAACACTTCAGGGGAAAGCCATACTATGTTGATCTTCTTGATTTGTTTAATGAGGTACAGATTTCAAGGTTTGAATTATTTGAATTTCGTCTTGCTAGTGTACTACTTAAACTGACTTTGTCGACTTTACTAGGTTGAATTCCAAACTGCTTCAGGACAGATGATTGATCTGATCACCACACTGGAAGGAGAAAAAGACCTGTCCAAATACACATTATCACTGTGAGTATGGAACAAAATGAAAGCAGTATTGATGAACATTTTGTATAAAAAAATATCATTAGTCCTGTTTCATATGTGAATGAGATTGTAGTGACTACAATAATAACTAGCATGAGGCCATCTTCTGCAGGCACCGGCGTATTGTTCAGTACAAGACTGCCTATTATTCATTTTACCTTCCAGTAAGTATATATGTTTCATTTTTGTATTGCCTCCCTTAGGTTTTTTCTTGCCCTTTTTGACTTGAGATACTGCTGATAAATGATTCTCTGGTTACAGTGTGACACTGTATCACACTTTTAGAATCTAAGGGCTTTTGGTTTTGTAAAATGTTGTAACTACTTTGTTTCATATTTTCAAAAGTTTTTGGCTAAGTGAAATAAAGTTGCAACATGTCACTTTTGCAATTGCTTGTGAAAACTGAAAGTAGTTTTTCAAATTAAAGAGGCTCTTGTATTTTCTGATCTAAGAAAGAAGCAGATAACAAGATACTTATAATGTGTTCTTTGGATTGATATCATGTTCTACCACTTTCGAAATTTTGATCTATTATTTACCTTTGGATATATCCCCCTTACACAGGTTGCATGTGCATTGCTCATGGCCGGTGAGAATCTGGATAACCATGTTGATGTAAAGAACATTCTTGTTGAGATGGGAACATACTTCCAAGTACAGGTAATACTATGTTGTATGTCTTTAAGTATGCTGCTTGTCGACGATTGTCGCTATCTGCTTGAAAACTCTTTCAAAATAGGGTATGATGTCTTTCAGTATGCTGTATGTCAATGATTGACGCTATCTGCTTGAAAACTCCTTCAAAAACGGTATTATGTCTTTAAGTATGCTGTATGTCGATGATTGTCGCTATCTGCTTGAAAACACTTTCAAAAACGGTATTGTCTTTAAGTATGCTGTATGTCAACGATTGTTGCTATCTGCTTGAAAACTCTTTCAAAAATGGTATTATGTCTTTAAGTATGCTGTATGTCAACGATTGTCGCTATCTGCTTGAAAACTCTTTCAAAAATGGTATTATGTCTTTAAGTATGCTGTATGTCAATGATTGTCGCTATCTGCTCAAAAACTGTTTCAAAAACAGTATTATGTCTTTAAGTATGCTGTATCTCAACGATTGTCGCCATCTGCTTGAAAACTCTTTCAAAAGCAGTATTATGTCTTTAAGTATACTGTATCTAAACGATTGTCGCTATCTGCTTGAAAACACTTTTAAAAATGGTATTATGTTATGCTGTATGTCAATGATTGTCGCTGTCTGCATGAAAACGCTTTCAAAAATGGTATTATATCTTTAAGTATGCTGTATGTCAACGATTGTCGCTATCTGCTTGAAAACTGTTTCAAAAACCGTATCGTAACATATCTTTCTTGTCCTTTTTTCCATCTCATTTTAGGATGATTATTTGGATTGCTTTGGTGATCCGCAAACAATTGGAAAGGTGAGATACTAGAAGGATAATGGTTACTACAAACATAAATTTCTTTGGAATCTCATTGTATTTATCTACTGGATCAGATAGGTACAGATATTGAAGATTTTAAGTGCTCTTGGTTAGTTGTGAAAGCGTTGGAACTTAGCAATGAACAACAAAAGGCAGTTTTACATGTATGTGGCCATCTTATTTTTCCTTGCCGATTATTTCATTTTTTTCCCTTTTCTTATTAGTTTGGGATAAATTACTCATTTTTGTGGCTTGCAGGAGAGCTATGGGAAGCCAGATCCAGCAAATGTTGCTAAAGTGAAGGCCCTGTATAACGAGCTTAACCTTCAGGTTTGAACTTCCTTTGTAGCTGGCTCTAATAGTTAGGGTCCGTTTGATTTGAGAAACATTTTTCCTTTTTTGTTTCATACGTTTATAAATAATTATAAGGTTGTCATCTTGTTTTTACAGATTTTTTACCACAGATGGTGAACACAAGAAAAATCAGTGCTTTCTATACAAAATTTTGAAAACGAGAAACAAAATGAAGATGAACTGATGAAGTGTTGCTCTTGTAATTATTTATTAAAAATAAAAACGAAAAACAGGAAAGCAAACATACAGAAATATCGTGCAAACTAAGTTGAAAACATTTCTACGTATCATGATAGTTGTTATAGATTTTCTTTTGGGGTTATTTACTTGCAATGCAATTGAACAGGGTGTATTCGAGGAGTATGAGAAAGCTAGCTATGAGAAGCTTGTGACTGGCATTGAAGCTCATCCTAGCAAAGCAGTTCAAGCTGTATTGAAGTCCTTTTTGGCTAAAATCTACAAGAGGCAGAAGTAGAGTCACTGTATGTCGATGACAAAATTTGTTGAAGACGATGCAGTAGAATATCCAAGAGTCATGATTTCTATCTACTGCCTGTATCATGTTTCATTCATAGCCTCTTATTCTTCTAAAAATGAATCTTCTCTTTTTAATTCGGGTGCTTAGATGTTGTATTTTATCTGGTAAACTTTCTTATGATACTTGTTTGGCTAGTCAATAAATTTTGTCTTCTGATTTTTATTATTATTTTAGGTACAGTTTGAGACCATAGTTTTGCTAGCAAAATTTTTTTTATCGGCCAAACACGCACACCTCCACACTACACTACTCTTACCGTGCTAATAAAACAAAAGCACAAATTAATGGACAGCATATTGGAGGGCACTCCTCGAGTGGGTTTGGAATCTATCAGAAAAATTGTTTAGCTCTTAAACTTAATCATCAAGTGCTGAGTTCCATTCCCTAATGAATGGAACTAGTAAGATATGTCACTGTTTTTGTGCCTCTGCGACTACTATTTTCTCCTTAACCAATGACGACACTTTAATGAATTTTTGCACAATCACATAAAAACGGAGTTTCACACTGAATACATTTGTTTTTGTATGCCTAATTTTAAAATTATTTTTGCAATTATCATAATTAATTTTGAAGGAATGAAGAACGGTTTACTTTCTAATATTAATTAGATTAAATTTTTGCATGTAAAATTTAAACAAAGTTTTGATGTGTTTATATTATTGCTAACGTACACCCATTTGTTTTATAGAAGGTGTGCGTTAGTAAGTTACATCTTTTTGGGTGTATTTTAAAAAATCCATGTAGGGCTTGTTAACATATACCCATTTGTTTTATAGGAGGAGTGCGTTAGCAAATTACACCTTGTGAGTGTATTTTAAAATTTCAAGTTATAACTTGCTAACACACACCTTCTAAAATGCAAGTGGATGAACGTTAACGAACCCCATATTTATACGTGTTTCATAAGTGATTTTTTTTAGGCCCTCACTCACATGTTCTTCAAAGTAGTAACAACTTTCCATGATGTCTTTAGGCCTCCGGTTCCCTTCCCACCACCAATACAATTTCATATTAATATACTCATTGGGAAGTACAATTTCATACCGGACTTTTTGTAAAAAATATAGCATTTAATATTATAAATGTATTTTTATAAATTATGATTTTTAATACAATATTTTTATTATGAATTGCTTATAGCAAAACCCTATTTTAAAATAGGGTAATAAGATAATCATTTTATATTTAATACTTATTTTAGTCTATTGGGTTACGTCAAAGTTTTCATATTAAGTGATGAATTTTTAGAACACCGGTCACCGGGGACAATTCATTACTTTGTTAGCTCAATTTTATATTTAGGACTTCAATTTTTTATTATTTTTAAAGAGTTTACAGTAAACTATTTTATAAATTTCTTTTCTGAAAAAGTAAAATAACATTGTGTGAAATTAAATAAAATTTAAATATTTTTCTGAAAAATACAAAACTAAATGAATCATTTTAAAAATTTTTTTTAAAATGATTATGGCCCATGGTTAAATTATTTTCAATAATCCGGGTTATATTTTGAAATACGAAAGTAATTAAGTCATTCCTTTAACATTAAGTGTCGATTTTAATCTATGGGGGTAAATTATTTTTTCACACAGAGTGCTAAATTTTAGGACATAGAGGTAAATCGTTTATTTGATATACCAAATTTGCTTTTTATAAGTTATACAATTACTTTAAATATATTTTTACTTAGTTAATTATATTTCATAAATTCCTTCCTTGAATTATTTAAAATAATTAAACTAACATTCTATGTAACTAAATAAACTTTAAACATTTTCTAAAATCCACAATAATTACGAGTATGAGACCATGATTTTGAAATAACAATGACCGGTAGAGTAATGAAAAGATGCAAAATCTACTTTAATAATTTATATGTCTCAAAAAAATTAATATTCGGTTATCAATCAAATAATATTCTTATTGCTCATCAAAGTCTACAATAAGATGTATAAAATTTCTACTCAATCAAACACAGAAACAACCTTTAAATTGTTTAATTTGACAACTAAATTTGGGATAAAAATTTCATAAGAAACTCTGCAAACACACAATTAATTATGTATATTAATAAACAAACTCAAAATTGAAATACAAATTACAAACTCCCATTTACAAATGCAATTAAAAGATCTACAAAATTTTATTTTGTGTTTAGTTTCACGTTTGGGAAATACTAAATTGCACAAATTTGTATGGCAGGAATTATTTATGAAATATCACGTCTGTTTATTTTTAAATGATTACATTATGAAATCAATTGCTTATCCATTAAGCTCGTGATATTTTATATAGTCTCCAATTTAATCGTGTAAATCTGATTTGTGCCATTCGTGCCAATTCGTGAGAGTATGCATTCATGTGATTAGTGTTGTAATAATATATTAACGATTATAATTTGTTTTGACACAAATTCAAATTACATTTATCGAATGGACCAATTTCTTATTTCCAAGTATTATTTTCACTTTTAATCAACTACAAATAAAACACACGTTTAGTAACAAAAAAACATGTTAACTACCTTGCAAGATTGTACAAATCTAAACTTTTTTTGTTTTTTGTTTTTGCAAAGACAAATTAAGAACTGGAGTCATAATTGTATACGGCAAGAGCTTGGGTGGGTACCCTCCAACTTGGACCCAATTGTGGCATTTGACAAAATTATGGCAGACTCTTCCACTCCAATCCATATCAAGTTCATAGCCATTTCACCACCAAAACAAACAGCAATTGGTTTTTAAAATAAAATCACATGCATACACATCTTTATCCATTTCTGGGTTATAAGATTGATTTTTGTCATGTTGTATGTGAAATATTATATTGCTTTATAATGATTTAGTGTCTTAGTTTATTTGTTTGTTTTGTTTATTTCCTTCTATATCCAAAAAAAGAAAGGGTCTTATTATAGGAATATGCATGTTTTTTTAGTGAGTTTCTATTAAGGTTTTTAAAATTAATGATGGCATGACATTAATCAAGTATATAGGATGGCTATTCCTTAATATCTATGTTTTATATAGTAATAAGTTTTCAAATGATTTTTATGAAAATTTTTTGGTACATAAATATTTTTTAATTATAAATTTATGAATTATGATATCATGACAATAATTGTTAAAAATTTCATGTCACTAAATATTTCCTCAAAATTACAAAATATTAGTACTGTTTTTTATTTTATTTTTTGATTTTTTGATAAGGTAATATTAGTATACTAGATTAGTTTCTATGTAACACATAAGAAAATAATAAATTATGAATTTACTTTATTGATATATTTTTAAAAGCCTCAAACAACAACATATTAGTCCCAGTCATGTAGCTCAGTTGGTGAGCGCATGAGAACATGCGTGTGTGGGTACGGGGTTCAAATCCCGGTTGTACTACTTTCCTATGAACCAAAAGAAACAACAACATATTAATTATTAATTATGAAATACGAATTTTACCAACTTTCATTTTAATAAATTATCAAACATTTGTCATATATATTTTTTTTTATAATTAATAAACATATAATAAACATACCAAGATATACATAAGTGAGCAATGTTTACACTTATTCAATAAGGCTCATATAAATTTTATCACATAATAATAAATAATAAATATGACAAAAAAGTATAACAAATGAAATTATATACTAAAATAGTCTTTAACTTTGTATTTTATAAATTAGTTTAATCTCTCGCTAAATTAGTCATTTTAGTCTCTGACTTTCACGACATCATTCATTTCAGTCCCTGACTTTTCAGGGACTAAAATGAATGATTATATAATTCAAGGTCAGGGAGTAAAGTAACTTATCCGCACAAAATCAAGAGCTAAAGTGAATTATTCTCACAAAATTAGGACCGAAACTATACGGTCACTCATAACAAATGTATAGTTACTATTTTTTTTTAGGTAAGTATAGCTTGTAAATAGGTGTAAGCATCAAGAAAACTCAACCATATTCATTTAACTACTAAGAATCCTTAATTAATTAATTATTAAGATTATTGTCACTCTAAATATGTCTATTTTCTCTCTTCTTGATTTTTTTTAAAAAATTTTAAATATATTTTTTAGTCAATAAAATTAAAATATTAATAAATAAATATAAATATTATTAAAATAATTAAATAAAAGTAATAATAAATAATATTTTAGAGTGACAATAACTCTATCCTTAATTAATTAAGAGTAATACTATATCTTTTTAAAAATTCTCACGTATCTTCATACTGCCTCATAAGGTAAGTAATAAATACAAAATTAAATATTTCTTGTGTCTTAAAAAATAAAAAAATATTTAATTCATTGATCAATAAATAAAAAAATTATAAAAATATTTAATAGGTGAATTTAGAATTGTTAATTGAATAAAATAGAAAGGTAAATGGAGGAAGCGTATGATTACCACTTACCCTCGCTCATACGCGCCGTTGCCAACAGTTGAACGATATATAAAAATATATAAATAAATATAAATATGAAAAGAAAATTAAAAGTATTTTTACTTTTCAGTTTTCCAGCTTCGGTTATCAACTTGAATGATTCTCTTGCATCTCCCTCTCTTCACATAATCCTCATATCCAAAATTTTCCATTTTCCAAATAATCCCTTTTTTCAATCAATCATTGGATTTCTTTTGAGTCTTTACTGTTTTGGTCCCCTCAATCTCTCTCTGAATATCCACTCTCAATTTTTTTTTATATTTTTTTTCTTCTTTTTTTGGCCAATTTTTCTTCTTGCCTGACTCATTGACAATTCGTTGCTGCTTATTTCTCCATTGGTCCAACCATTAATGATAAATTCGTTGTAAGAACTCAACTTTGAACTAATTTTTTACATAGATCAGCAGTTTCCACGGCATTTCTTTTCGCAGAACGAAGATTTTTTCAAATGCTTCTTCCTGATTTTTGGGTTAGTTCTTCTTCTCCTGTTCACTGAAGAATTTATGCTGTGTTGATCCATTCGATTCTTAGTTTTCCACTTCCAGTTCATTCTTTCTACTTCATATTGTTTCAAACCCATTGTTTCCAATCTCCTATTTGTACACTACATTGCCCTTTTGGAAGATCTTTCTGGGGTGCTCTTCAGTTTTAGGAGTAAATCAGGGTAATAAAAAAAGTTGGCAATTTTACCCCAATACTGTGTTTCCCTTTGAGTAATAATACACAATGAAGCTTGTGGTTCGTGTGATTGAGGCAAAGAACTTGCCACCGACGGATCCTAATGGGTTGAGTGATCCTTATGTGAGGCTTCAGTTGGGAAAGCAAAGGTTCAAGACCAAAGTGATCAAGAAGAGTTTGAATCCTAAGTGGGATGAAGTGTTTAGCTTTTCAGTGGATGATCTTAATGAAGAACTGGTTATTTCTGTTTTGGATGAAGATAAGTTCTTCAATGATGATTTTGTGGGTCAACTCAAAGTACCTGTTTCTCTTGTTTTTGATGAGGAGATCAAATCACTTGGCACTGCTTGGTATTCTTTGCAACCCAAAAGCAAGAAGTTCAAGAACAAGGAATCTGGTTTGTTATGCTGCTGAATTGTACTTTCTTGTACCTTATTCAATGGTTTAATGCTTTTCTAATGTTTGTGTGGCCATGAAATTTTTCTCTCTCAACTAGTAGTTTTGTAGTTTGTTTTATATGTAAACCTCTAAACCCCCATTTTGGTCTTGAAAGATTAGGGACATCAAATTGCTTTAGATGATTTTCGGTCATCGCATAACATCAATTTGTTTTTAGTAAACCATATTTTTTAGAGTATCTTGATGTAAAAAAGATACCATTGGAGGGTCAAATTGATGCAGTAATATTTTGAGAATCCTATTGTTGTTTCATAGTTATTTCTGAGATCAAATGAGGGTTTTAGTTTTATTTTCTGTAGTTAAATTCGAGCTGTTGTTATATTGGTTTCATTTCATGCTTGATAACATGGTGGAAATTGCACTATGTCTAAGTTGAGAGTTGAGACACAAAGGGTCATAGTCATATATCTCAAAGCATCTCTAATCCTTTTTGGATAATAATGTGGTGACTTACTGTAAACCTGAACATATGAATCATGATTTTTTTGTTATTTTGAACTTAAATTCTGGCATTTTTTTTCCAATGTCTTGGCAGGCGAGCTTCGTTTGAGCATATATTTTCCACAAAAGAATGCTTCCATGGAGTCAACTGATGATGGTGATCTATTATTTTGTCCATGGAAACCGGCTGATGCAACTACTGAATCGCCTTCAAGGTCTTCCACTAGCCATTCAAATTCACCTTCTCCTGCAAGGGAAGAAATCACGTCTGCTAAGGATGAAAAATCCGGTACACAAAAGACTCTGACAGGCAGAATTGCTCAAATATTTAATAAGAGCTCTGATATGTCTTCAATCCCATCCCGTAGAAGCATTGACTCTGAACAATCTGAAATTAGTAAAGTGGAAGTTAGTGCCGAGATCAAGACCGAGGATCAATCTTCTAATGAGTCTTTTGAAGAAGCTCTGAGAAAAATTCAGTCTGCAGATCAAGGCAGTGAAGTTCCTAGCAATTTACCAGGAGGGGTGTTTGTTGATCAACAATATATCATAGCACCAGAAGACTTGAACACGTTACTATTTTCGTCTGATTCGGATTTTCTCAAGTCATTGGCAGATGTACAGAGTAGTACAGAACTTCAAATAGGACCTTGGAAATTTGAGAATGGTGGGGAAAGCTTGAAAAGATTAGTCACTTATGTCAAGGCTCCCAGTAAATTGATTAAGGCTGTCAAAGCTATCGAGGAACAGACGTATCTAAAAGCTGATGGGAAAAACTTTGCAGTTCTAGCCACAGTTAGCACTCCTGATGTTATGTATGGGAGCACCTTTAGAGTAGAAGTACTCTATGTAATCACGCCTGGAACAGAGTTGCCGTCAGGAGAACAGTGCTCGCGTCTGGTTATATCGTGGCGAGTGAATTTCTTACAAAGCACCATGATGAAAGGAATGATTGAAAACGGAGCTCGGCAAGGTATAAAGGAAAGCTTTGATCAGTATGCTACTTTGTTATCGCAGACTGTTAAACCTGTTGATCCTAAGGACCTTGGTTCCAGTAAGGAACAAGCTTTGGCGGAATTACATGCAGAGCCTCAGTCAGATTGGAAGTTGGCAGTGCAGTATTTTTCTAACTTCACAGTTTTCTCGACAGTTATCATTGGGTTGTATGTGCTTGTCCATATTTGGCTTGCTGCACCCAGCACAATCCAAGGGCTTGAGTTTGCTGGCCTTGACTTGCCAGATTCAATTGGTGAATTTGTTTTCTGTGCTGCCCTGGTTCTTCAAGGTGAACGCATGCTGGGTATGATCTCACGCTTCATACAGGCCAGAGCACAAAAGGGTAATCTTACAGAGTGAATTGAAATACTTCACATTTCATAAATCTGGCTTAACTTTTTTTTTTTTCTGTCTTACTGTTGCTTTTAATGGAGTGACCATGAGTTTGTTTCACTCTTGTATCATAATTCTGTAGTGTCCTTTTCCTTAAGTCACTGCCATGTTACTTATTTTGATTTTTTTGACATTCTGATTTTAGGTAGTGATCATGGAATTAAAGCACAAGGAGATGGGTGGTTGCTAACAGTTGCCCTGATTGAAGGAAGCAATTTGCCTTCTGTTGATTCTAGTGGGTTCTCTGATCCATATGTGGTGTTTACTTGCAATGGGAAAACAAGAACTAGTTCAATCAAGTTCCAGAAACCCAATCCTGTATGGAATGGTAAGAATCATGTCGTTATCTATTATTTTCTTTCTTATAAGCAAACCTTTGAATTCAGCGGTCTAATGCATAACTCTACTTTTCGCAAAGTGTAATGTGCATTATTATATTGGTGATGGTGTTTTTGTAAAGTTGTGAGAACAATGTTTACCTCTGCAGAAATATTTGAGTTTGATGCAATGGACGATCCTCCTTCTGTACTGGATGTGGAAGTTTATGATTTCGATGGACCTTTTGATGAAGCTGCATTGCTAGGACATGCTGAAATTAATTTTCTAAAAGCAAACATTTCAGAACTTGCTGATATATGGGTTCCGCTGGAAGGAAAGTTGCCTTTGGCATGTCAGTCTAAGCTGCACTTAAGAATTTTCTTGGACAACACCAGAGGTGGCAATGTTGCAAAAGACTATTTGAGTAAAATGGAGAAAGAGGTTGGAAAGAAGGTATGCCAAACACACTGTCTTTTCTATGTTGTACTCCTGTTTTGTCACCCTTCTTTCTAATTTATTTTCTAATTTTTTGATGTAGATTAATATGCGATCGCCTCAAACAAATTCAGCGTTTCAGAGACTCTTTGGGCTTCCACCTGAGGAGTTTCTCATCAATGATTTCACCTGTCATTTGAAAAGAAAAATGCCTCTGCAGGTGTGTTTATATTGTTATGGGATGTTGAAAGTCATGTTTGTTTTTCCTAGTTGGTATTTACCAGTATGTGCTTATGAAGATTATCTTAATATCTTATCAAGTTGCCAACGTTTCTCCACAGGGGCGTCTATTTCTATCACCAAGGATAATTGGATTTCATGCAAACTTGTTTGGAAATAAGACAAAGTTCTTTTTTCTTTGGGAGGATATTGAAGATATTCAGGTTGTTCCCCCTACATTTTCATCAATGGGGAGTCCAATAATTGTCATAACTCTTCGGCCGGGCAGAGGTCTGGATGCAAGACATGGTGCAAAATCACAAGATGCAAAAGGCAGGCTGAAGTTCCATTTCCAGTCCTTTGTGTCTTTCGGTGTTGCAAACAGGTAGACAAAGGACATTCCATAATATCTTCTAAATAAATTTTCCCGTTACCGGTTTAACTATTAAAAACCAGTGTACTTCATTTTGGTGGACATATTCTTGTGTTTTGAATCTAGTGCTTGAGGTTGTTCCAACATTACATTACATTGCATTGAATCTAACTTCTCGAATGATGCTTATAAAATGTGCTACTATGATATGAATTTTATCTTTAATTCTGAGTTTATCTGATAAGGTAAAGTGATATATTACTAAAAAGCTTTTTCGTGGGTGATACAGGACTATCATGGCTCTCTGGAAGGCCAGATCCTTGAGTCCTGAACAGAAGGTCAAGTATGTTGAAGAAGAATCTGAAACCAAAAACCTTATAACTGAAGAGAGTGGCTCATTCCTTGGCCTGGATGATGTTAGCATGTCTGAGATTTATTCTCATACTCTTCCAATTCCTGTAATCGCTCTCTCTCTCTCTCTTCCTCTCTCTTAACACGCACACACATCAGTCACTATGTAACTGCAAATTATGGGCTTATTCTTTTTGTTTTTTGCCGTACAGCCTTGCAAATGTTCCCATTTGATTATAAATTTATAATCAGTTTCTTTTAATCAATTCAGGCCAATTTTCTCATGGAGGTATTTAGCGGGGGCAAGTTGGACCGTTGGGTCATGGAGAAGTCTGGTTGTATCAATTATTCTTATACCCCTTGGGTATCGGAGCACAATGATATCTCCGAGAGGGCAGTATATTACAAGTTTGAGAAGCGTATTTCTAGTTACAAAGGTGAAGTGACAAGTACTCAGCAAAGATCTCCTCTTTCGGATGGAAAGGGTTGGCTTGTAGAAGAGGTTATGAACCTTCATGGAGTTCCTCTCGGTGATTATTTCAATGTGAGCGAGCCAAATTTAGCGCATTTCTCGACTTTCAGCTCTGTATCATTATCTTTATTTTATATGGCTTACCCGTTCTTGTCATCCTTCTGTTGATTTTTCTATCGTTAAATGCCACAGATACACCTTCGCTACCAAGTCGAGGATTTACCCCCGAAAGCAAAGGGGTGTAAAGTGCAAGTATCGTTTGGAATCGAATGGCTAAAAAGCACAAGGAATCAGAAAAGGATTACAAAGAACATCCTAGAAAATCTGCGGGAACGTTTAAAGGTGACCTTTAGCCTAGCTGAGAAAGAGCTTATACCAAAATAGCAGATGAATCAATTACAAGAGCTAGCTCATGTTCTGTCAAAGAAAATTTTATTTTCAATTTGTGGTCTTTCCACTGTTAGGGATTGGTTTGCGTGATATTCTCAACTTCATTGAATATCAGAGCTATAATGATGCTGAAAATTTTGCTCTCTGGCTGCTACCAGTACCAAGTGTTCTTAAAATCAGATTACTGATAGGAGTGATTACCAAATTGTTCCATTGTATATGACTCGTTTAACTTTAGCAGAAGATACTCACTCAGATTGCAAGAGTTCAAATTTTGAGTTTTGTTGTACAGTAAGAATCACAGCATAGATGATTAGTTGTTGTGACAATTAATTGTGTCACTTTGTTAAAGTTGTACTAATGCTTTTTGTCATATAGGAAATGTTGTAAACGATTTTTTAGGCCTTAGAGCGTCATGATAGTTGCATTGATATACTTTGGCTCCTCTTAGATTGATTTGTTAAAATGTGAAACACATCCATAATAATAGGGAATTCTTACTTTGTCAATTGGAATTTATGTTGATTGCTGATTTTCTTACTTTGCATTCTTCTTTTTTATGTAATCCTTGGTTTCATACTTTTATTTCACCAAAGAAATTGATTTTAAGCTTCACTTGTAGAGGATTGTTTTGAGAGCAATTTGATGAGACAAAACAAATTTTAGTGTCTGTGAAAAAGAACTCAGATGGTTTTAGCCTACCTATAAGCTCTTTTAGCCTAATGACTCTATATTCTAAAGAGGTACTTAGTATTTAGTAAATTACATAGTTCAATAATACTTTAAATATTTAAGTTGTAATAATAGACAAAAAATAAATAAATAAAAATATTTAAGTTGTAATTTTTTTTTTTAAAAAAATGCTTCTATATTATTTTTAAAATAAGTGGGAATACATTAACTCTTTAGAGATAGGGTGTTCCTACTAATTTTGTTAACTGAGTTATAGTATGTTTTTCAATTACAAGTTTACAACATTATACTCAAATTTGTTCTCCATTTGTTTTCAAGCTTAAATCAAATCAATTAACAACAAAATCTATTCAAATAAATAAAAACAAAACTTCTATTATTTTGGTTAAAATCAATAACTTCAAAATTTGAGTAAAAAAATACATTAAACACGGATTTCTGTAATAAAATATTATCTTTTAGTCAATAAAATTATTGAATTCTCGAATTTAAGTTATTTTTTTAAAAAAATAAATTTTGATGATAGATTATGAACAACAACAAAAAAAATGTTGATAATAGATCCGACTGTCAGGGTTCTACTGTGGAGAGTGTTTCGGTGTCTTATGGTGAAGATTCGAGTTGTCTTTAAACTCAGGGACATATTAGTAAAAACATAAATAGAAACACAAATATTAATTTGTTAATTAACGGAAAAAATTAAATTCAGCTTCTTTTTCTCTCTCTCTCTGAGTCTCTGTCTCAACTTCTCAGTGACACAGCATTCTAAAACCCTAATCGGTACGATTCTCCAACTTCTCATTTTAGCAATCAATCTAATAAACAACAGAAAATGGTCTCTTTTCTGGATTTCGATTACAGTTTTGAAATTAGACTCCAATTGGCTTTTGAATTTGCTCAGAATATGATTAGAAGCCGGGTAGATTTATCCCAAATCGATAGCAGATTTTTTATTTTTTATTTTTTATATTTTGGTTACAAATCGATAGCAGATTAATACTGTATTCTTATTCTAGGGTCGGATTAATCATATATAATTTTTTTCATTCGTGATTACCCGTGTGTCTTCTGATCATTATGCGCTAATTATATTCTGCCAAACGAATTTCTACTTTCTAATCATCATGTTTTGAACAGAACTTTTAGGATTCTGTGCAAGTAGAGCTTTGTAGCTTGTTCTTTGGGTATGCTTTGAGCATTGATAGCTTCTATCCTTTTGCGGTTATGGTGGCATTGTGATGTAACTTGGGTGTGAGCTCGAACTAAGAAGGAGCTCATCCACTAAATCCATTTGAAGAGAATGTATGGAAGAGCATCGGGTCTTGATAGGTTTAAGAAAGCTCAGACTTTGGAACCATTCTCTGTTTCTGTCAATTCATCTTCGAGAAATGGTCCCTCTAGTAAAGTAGCTGGCCATGCCTCTGCTGGGCCACCACAATCACAAGCCTCTGTCCAACATCATGGTTCTCAGAGAGCAGTAGGAGTCGAGGCAGCTCCACTTTTGGGGCAGAATCAGCAGGCTACTCAGGTTGGGGGAGGGCAGTCAACATGGCAGCCACCGGACTGGGCGATTGAGCCTCGGCCTGGGGTATTTTACCTGGATGTTTTGAAGGATGGCCAGGTGCTAGATCGTATTAATCTGGACAGACGGAGGAATATCTTCGGGAGGCAAATCCAGACTTGTGATTTTGTGCTTGATCATCAGTCTGTCTCTCGCCAACACGCTGCAGTCATTCCTCACAAGAATGGGAGGTTAGGACGTTTCTGGCTCATCTTTAACATTATTAGAAAGGATTCCTTTGTTCTGTATATAAATCATACAGTTGTTTTCTTTCTGAATTACGTTTTCTTAAACATGTTAATTTATGTTAATCAACCTTTTGTTAAGATGAACTACAGTCTACCTAACTCGGGATAGGAGCAATTAAGTGTGTATAAGATGTTAAAATAGAAATGTTTCTCATATAAAATATAGAAATTGATGATTCAGTGAGCCACATGTGGACATTCAACGGAAATTATCCCATTATCTACCTTCATGTTTTGCAATTCTCTTTTTGGTTGTAATTAACTCTGGTGAACTTGAAAACCCCTTGAAAATTGTGATTTCACTGGCATTGACAAATTGTTTTCTATTTTCATTTAATTACAGCATATATGTAATTGACTTGGGTTCTGCACATGGTACATTTGTTGCAAATGAGCGTTTGACTAAGGATTCTCCTGTTGAGCTTGAAGTGGGGCAATCTTTGCGTTTTGCTGCATCGACAAGAACATACATACTAAGAAAGAATGATGCCGCTCTTTTCCCTCGTCCTCTGCCACCCACAGAGATTAATTTCCCACCTCCTCCTGACCCATCTGACGAAGAAGCTGTTGTTGCTTATAATACATTGCTAAATCGTTATGGCATCAACAAGTCTGATCTAGTGTCCAAATCTAGCGAGCCTAGTAGCTCAGCAAGTGGAAAAAATAAGGATGACCAATCAGAAAGAGCAGCTAAGAGAATAAGGAAGACAAGAGTTGCCTTCAGGGATCAAGTTGGGGGAGAGTTAGTTGAGGTTGTTGGAATTTCAGATGGTGTAGATGTAGAAACAGAACCTGGTCCACTTGGCGTTAAAGAAGGAAGTCTTGTTGGTAAATATGAATCTCTTGTACAGATTACTGTAATACCAAAGGGGAAAGAGCAGCCCTCTGTTAAGGAGGTGGATTCGTCCCCAAAAGGTGTGACTGATAAACTACAAGAAGTCTTAAAAAAGATCAAAACCCCAAGTAAAACGACTGGGATTTATGATGACCTCTATGGAGAATCCTTATCTGTCAAGGTTGGATCATCCTGGGCATATTCACCTGTCAGTACTAGTGAACAAGCACCCCGAGATAAGGAGAATGAGAAAGGAGTTACGTTAAGTGGCAAATCAGTCAGTAATCCCGGCAGTGATGATGGAGATGATGATGATGATGATTTGTTCGGTTGACTATTTGACTTATGCTTAATGGATTATGGGGCAAATTTGTGAAATTTTGTATGATTTTGACATCACAGGGAGTTGAAAACATGCAAAATATTATTTGCATGTTTCTTTTGTCGTCTGGGGTTATTGTTCCAATGCATCCATGATTAATGCTTTCCACTGGATGTGCTAATATGTCATTGACTAGACTGAGAAATGTTGGTAATGCACACTCTATCGTTGGATGTAATTCATGTCGAATCCATTAACTTAAAGGTGAGAGTCATTATATAGATAGTGAAACAGACATTTATTTGGTCAAGTATGAATTTTGCTGAAGTGTATTGTAAACATTTCTCTGAAGTCTAAACTAGAAAAAAACACATTATCACCAAGTAGCTTGTGTTGATTTATGATTTTTTGGGTATTACATTTTTGATATGCTGCGGTTTAATTTTGTTGGTTGCTATGCACATATGTGTGAAATAAGCATCATTGATGCTTTTAGTGGAGCTATATTGTTCCAAAAGAAATTGAAGCTGAAGTTGTCTGATTGTTAACCCTCCAGTAAATAAATCAGGTTACATCTAGCTTCAGGCTGAAAGGAGAAATTAAATTATGTAACTCTTTCCAAGTCTCCATTCCCCAAGAAAAAAAAGTGTTGGAAACTTCTGTTCAAATGATGCTATCCGAGTCCATTTATCACCCCAAAAACATGTTTTCTTCTCATCCCCTACCACTCTTGTCAACCCTTCATCTACCCATGCTCTGCTCTTATCTTTAATTTTGAAGCAGGCATCTTCCACCAATTAGAGGTTAGTCTCCACCCCCTACCACTTCTCCTGGCCCCTTTGAAGCATGCATGTCCATATTTCGAACGCAAAACTTCAGTTCACAATGCTTGCGGTTAGTTAAAAATCTCCACTTCCATCTGCCTAACGCAACATTATTGACACTGAAATTCATTAAGATCATGTAAGGACTAAATGTGGTTAATATTATTGGATCGCTCTTTATGCTACATAATTACTCATTTAGATCTCGAAATAACATATTTTAGGATTTAAATGGATGGTTATATAATATAAACAGTGATGCCAATAGTATTAATCATATTTAGTCTTTACATGGTCCTAATAAATTTTTAGTGCAGAAAATGTTGCATTATACTGCCCTGTTTTCATGTTCAAATATATACTCTTCCTTTTTTTTTTTTACATAAAAAAAATGTCCCCTTATTATTCTTTCTTTCAATTTATATAAAACAAACTAACGAAATAAGGGATTGCAACAAATTAGACTTGTAAGTTGGAAGATTCATTTATATTTTATAAATAAATGAAATATGAAATGTGGGGTAAGAGGTTAATAGTGAATATATTAGGGTTATAAATTACTTACTTTTAGTTTTTTGGTAAAAAAATTATTTACTTTTACATGTAATAATATAGGAACATTGATTCCTAAGTATAAATTCGCATTTATACTTACTTCCTCCATTCTCTTTTAAGTGTCTACTTAAAAAACTTAGAAAGTAAGGGTTTGTTTGATAAGGGTTCCTGACCAATTTTTTTGAAAACTATTTTCGGAAACAAAATGTATTTTGTTTCAGTTTTCATATTTTAGTTTTTAAATTTGCATATTAATTTGTATTAAAAACTGATTTTTTCTAAAAACTATTTATGAAAACTGTTTTTTAATACAATTTTAAAAACTAGAAAAATAAAATTGATTCAAACAAACCCTAAAAATTTGTTCATATTTAATTATCCACTTATATTTTTAAAAGAGTATTAATTAATTTTTATTAATTTTACTCTTACATTTAATTGGAGTAATAATTAATACTTCATTGTTAATCTAATGAAATAAATAAAGAAAAATATATAAAAAATTCAAAAAATATTTTAATAAAAACTAAATAATCATTATATTTCTTAAGATATAGTATAATCTAGCGTTAATTAAATACAGAGAGTATTAATTATTGAAGGTTAAGATATAATACTCGCATGTCATATTGTCATTGCCATTATTGATGATGTCTAGACCAATTCATGCTTCTTGTCTTTCCACATATGAGGTTTACGTTTCTTAAATGTCAAGCTTTTTAAACTCCATCTTCAAAAAAAAAAAAAAAGACAATCATCGATAATTAATTTTGATTATGAGTTATTTTAATCGTTAAAACAAAACAAGGCCTATACTTACATATTTTTTAATGCATGTGCCAAATTATATTTTTGATTAATTATATTAATTATTAATTTATTATATTTTCAAGGAATTAATAAGGATAGTTTAGTTTAAAAGGTGAAAAAAATGACATAATTATTGTTTTCTTAATCTGTGCATAGAAGTCTTAAACAACATAACATATTGATCGGAAGGAGAAAAAAGTTATTGAAAAAATTAGTTTTTTTTTGTATTTTTTTAGAGATAAAATAATATACACTTATAATTATTTTTTTAACTATAGTAAAATATTTCAATAATAAACATGGAATTTTAGGGGAGTAACAAAAATAAATCAAACATTAAAAAAAATTAGAATAGGAGATATGAGGGCATGGTAGCTGGAGCTGCCATGGAGTGTAAACTATTAGGTATGTTTGGATAAGTCATTTTATCTAGCAAAAAATGTTTTTACTAGATAAAATGTTAGTAATTCTGTTTTATAAAAGTTTAAAGAAGTAGGAGTATAATATTTTGGCAGTTATCAGCGTTTTCTAAACTCTACTTTAACTAGGATTTCAACTTCTCACATATTTATTTTTTTCAATATTATCGTTATTAATTAATTAACAATCTCTTTATATTTTTTTTATCATTTTACATTTAACAATTACTTTAATAATTAGTTTTATCTAATATTTTCAATTCTATAATTATCTTATCATATTTTTATATTCTAATTATAATTTTTTAATTTTTATATATATTTATATTTTCAACTTTTAGTTAACTTATCAACTAATTCTATCAAACACATCTTAAGGGTGTTATTTAGGGTGATCCCTTAAAAATGAAGACGACCGTAATCTTCTTTTATCTCAAATTTTTTTCACCAATTCAATCGTTGGATTAAAAGTTTAAATACTATAAACTAACGGTGTAAAATTTAAATTTTTTAAAAAATTTGCAGGTATGTAATCTAACCGCAAATATTTTAAGTATATATTATACGATCAGAAAAAGAATTAGTCTGATTAAATATCAAATAATTTTTAAATTGACTAAATTTTTATATAATTAATCTATATTATATGAACTATCAATCCAACGGTCGAATTAATGAAAGGTGAGTACCATACCCGACCCTTGAGTATTTAACACAACAATGGCAGGTAGAGTACAATGTACACCCAAATAATGTTAAGAGTGAGTATTCTAGATTCCTGATTTAAAAGGTGTGATGGTGGAGTCCGAAATCGGGTATGACACGTATACGGTGTTCCTGATTAAGGATGATACGTGTCGTCTATACATTGGTGCAATAACTTTGACTTATTAGGGTAAGACCTGATGAGCCGGTGATAGCCGAGTTGGACCGAAATATTGCTATTTAGCCCAAATCTATATCTCTTACTGATGATTGGGCCTGAGGACTGATCCAAAAAACAACGTGTATATTCCTTCTATGACTAAGTCTATGATTGGATTAATTTGTTTTTGAAAAAGTTACTTCTTTTTAATTTTGTTTAAACAACTTTCAAATAAAAAACACTTTAAGAAAATAATCCATCACTAAACATGCATTGAATATAATCTTGGATGAAGATATATTATGGAAATATTTTCCTCATATAAACTTTCATCACGATGCTAGATGTAATGAAATATGATTGCAGCAAGGTTAAGAAGCCAAAACAAAAAAAATAAAAATGAAACACATCAATTAAAGTGCTGCATGCATAATAAACAATCAGGTTGGTACTGGATTCGCAGAAGAATGACTTGCTATCTTCATGAAAAGGCTAATGGTCGGTTCAAAATTATAATCAGTTTGTACACTGCTTAATAATAATAATGATAAGAAGAAGAAGATCTTAATTATATATTTAGAAACTCAAGAAAATGATGATAATGATCACTATTATCATGATCATGTTATTGAGATCATGATGCTCATCATGGCCATCAACATCATTTGGGTTGGACTTGGACCATAATAGTTATACTAGTGATCAACCAAATTGCTTTCAGCTTAGCTTATGCATTTATATTTTTTTTCTCTCCTAACTAGTTGTTAAAGATTGACAATTGACACCAAAACCATACCATTATTGACCAAAACCAACAAATTCGAGTTAAAATTCTTTCAAAAGTTACTTGATAATAAATATAAGAGAGAAAGATTAAATAATTTTATAAATGCAACTCACAAATAATCATATCTATCTCTTTGGTACTTAAATCAAATAATTTATGTCAAACAATCCAATCCACACACAGGCAATTTGTGAAAGAATAGTTATAGGAGCACAGAGAAGAAGGGTCTTCACGCATGAATGATTAAGCAATGCAAAATCATAAGGTTGGCCCTAATGAGAAACAGAAGTGCTTGTCTGTTTTTGGCTTTCAAAATAACCAGCAGAGAGAAGTTAGGGCAATCTTAGAAGGTTTTGATGTAACAAACGGTTCAGAAATTGACACGTGTCCTCCATGCACAAAAAGGTGGACCTAATAGAAGAAGAATATCCCAAAGTTTTTTTTAGTGGGGGGAAGCATGATGATGAATGCACAGTGGATCTTTCATCTATATGTAGACTTAGCCCCACACAACCTTCTTTTTTTCAATTAGTATAGGACTAGCACTCCAATGCCTTAACCCACTTGCATTTGCATGCTTTTTGTGATTTAATCATACATCACCAATTTTCAAGTTAAAGACTTCTTTTTCAATTTTTTCTTCATTGCATTGAGTAAATTTGGACTCTAGTATTTTAGTCTTTGATATACTTTAAGTTAATTATTGACTTTACAAAACCTTTACTATTAAACGATACTTTGAATTAAATTAAAAGAAGAACTAGAATGTTTGTCATTTATAAAATCAGAAACTAATTTAGGATTTTCAAAATTTTAAAGACTAAATGCTGGACAGTTAAAATCTAAGTGATTGATTTGAGTTCTCCTGTCTAGTTGCATATCCTATTCAAAGGAGTTTATCATAACATGCTTTTGATACATTACTATGTTGACTAATTCCAACAAACCACTCCTCATGCTTTCTTTTCCAGACATTGGAACCTTCCCTGGTTGTTTTCTGAGACTTATAAGCTATTGCTTTTTCCTTCTCTCTATTTCCTTGTCTCTGAGGATTACTTGCATGAAACTTAACTACTAGAGCACTCACTATCTTGCTTCACATGTTTTAAGCCACCATATATCTCTGTCTTCACTTCAACTACTAAGGCTTCTGCTTCATCAACTTTCTTCATTTTGTACACTTACTTCAATACCACAGCTTTTCCACTTGTGAATACTACTTTTCTACTACCTATCATTCAAGTAACATAACATCAATAATAGGTTCACAGGTACGTTTTCTGCTTTCTTTTACCTTTTTTAAATTCATTAGACATTTCCAATGCATTTGTTTTAGTCTTTAGTATGTGGTGGAAGGCCTAATTTGCAAGCTTAAAAAGATAACTAGGGACTAGGGAGCAATTTGATTAAAGGATTCTGTTTGACTTACCACTTCACAACAACCAGTTAAATGCTTTTTTCATTCTGTTATAAAGATGAAGAGCACTTTTGTCAGATACAAATTTGCTAACATTTTTTGTTTTTGAAAAGGCAGTAAGTAGTACATAGTAGGTTCTGTTTGCTTAGAAAATTCCATGAGAAAAAGGACAAAAGGAAAATGGTAAAACCTTCTTGTGAAGGATGAGAAAAGGGTAACTTGTAGATAAACTTTATCAATTCAAGAAGAGAAAGTGCCATATAATTGGCTAAATGCCTTGCTGAGTGAAATCCAAGAATCAAATAGGGATATTGCTATTGATTCTTCAAGCTAGCTGGTAGCTGACACTAACTATACACTTTTTCTGATTTTTTTTATTTTTTATTTTTGTAATGATCATGGAATTGGGATCTGTGAGAGTTACCTCTAAGAAAAAAGATGCCTTGTAAGGCCTCTAGATGCCAATCTCATTTGGAAGAAAAAAATGAAGAGGCTTTTCTTGTGTCTTGTTGAAAGCAATGTGTGCTTTGCTATAAACACAGTGCTTTTTTTGCTTTACCATCACTTGTCTGTGAAAGCACAGACCAAACTGTATGTCACATTTTAACAAATGAATGAATGGTGGAAAAGGCCTACCACTATGCCATACCCTCAACCTCAAGAACCATTGTAGGGTCTTCTTTATTTCTCCTATACCTATATTATGCTTTTCTGATTATATTTGGAAGTTTTCTAAACAGTAGTTTCTTATTTGGTGAATTTTAACATGAGTAAATGTGTATGTGGTCCATCACAAGGAGTTGATTTTTAGCATAGATAGGAGGATAATGCAAATCCTTCATTTGTATATTACTATATCAAAGAGACTAAATGAATTGCTCCTTCATGAGTCACTTAATTACTTATTAGTGTGTATTTGAATTTCTGTGGACTAACGAAGAAGTTGAATTAAATTGGCACTAATTTATTCAATAGAATAAAAGCAGTTTGTTGACTTGACACTAATTTGAAGCTATTTTTCATTAAGTCAACTAGCTTTCATCTCCTGAATCATATATATCATAACACATCGTTACATAGAAATAAAGTCAGATTACTCAACTTTCATCTGATGACTCAAATGTCATAACATATCGTTACATAAAGATAAAAGTCAGATTTCATTGTAAACCAAAGCATACTCTTACTCATGTTACACGAAACATTTTTTATTTATGAAACTAATGCTGAGCTATTTCAGCAATTATATGAATGAAATTGGAAGAAAAAGAGAAACAAACTAAGAAAGAAAAAAGGTTGTGTTCCATCTTTCATGGTTCCTGTTTACTTAATGAAGTGTAAGATAATTGAGAAGACCACACATCACAGAGGACCACCTATGCCAATTGTGAGTTTCAATTAAATAAAAAAAAAAAAGTTTACATTAGTTTATATATATGTCAAAGTTCATTGGAGACATAGGGAAAGTGACTACTCAAAATAATCTCACTAAACGATTGTGATATTAGTTTGCTTGGTGCATCATTTTCTCTCAGATTTCAATTCCATTTTCTTAATGACTTATCCTTATATATGTGCCATGTGGTATCAAAAGTGTCTTCTCAAAAAAAAAAGTTGCTGTGTGTTTTGGTAGATACATGTTTGGATTTATATACACCTTTGATTCAATTGTGAGCTACTGTTGAAGCTACAGTGTTTTTCTTTTGTCTCACCTAATAGTTAATAACATTAAGAAGGTTATGAGATGTGTACAATGTTTACTGCATTATATATTTATATTCTACTTTATAGAGTAGGGTTTTTTTTTTTGACCAGTTAACATTGAAGAAAATGGGAGTAGGAAAAGGATGCATGTATGCAATAATTTAAGTCAAGTATGGATCATGTTTTTGCTTTATCCAAAATACATTTTATCTGACAAAAGAAAGTTAGGTTCAAATCCATTTTAGATCATTTATATATTTGCCCAAATGGAATAATAATATAGGGCCAAGGCACTAATAAATATTGGGGGACACTATCCCAATATAATACTCACCTAAGAAACATACAAAGATCTTGAAAAACAAAAAAACAAAGATTCTGCTACATTAAGGTTAGTAAGTTATTAACACTTCACTTTTAATCAAAATCAAATATTATAAGGATAATGAAACTAAAATTTCCTATTATCACTTTCCTTATTCTTTTCCTGTTGACTTTTTTTTTTTAAATTTCTTAAAATTTGGGGAATATACGCATGAGTTGCGTAACATTATATGTCATCACGCATCATTTTGCAAATTCTCATGTTCTTCAGTTTCTTGTTTGTTACATGTCAGAAACTGCCACAGTTAGCATAAAGATTTGAAACCTAGTGTGACTCAGTCAGAGAGTATTCTACATCCATCAAATTTCAATTAGCTTCACAAACTTTGCATAAATGCATTAGTACATCTCTAAAACAGTTACTATTCTGTGTACTCTTTCTCAATGCATGAAGGAAAAAAAAAACTTGAATTTATTGTTATTTGATTATTTTAAATATGTATGATAACACTATCTTCTATATATTGAAGGGTTTGAAGAGTTATATGAAAATGATTGAGGTCTTGACTTGTTAGAGTCCTTGTCAAATTGAAATTTGAGGTAAGACTTTATCCTTATCTCTTTCTTTCTCACTCTAGAAATAATTAAGCAAGGTATCAAAACCTTGAATTAATGTGGATCTGTATGAAGTATTATTTAAATTGCAGCGTTCAGAATTTGTGCAGGCACTGAAGTAGAGCTTCTTCTTGAGCATTTGGTATATAGATCGCAATAAGTAGGTATGAAGTTCATGAAAATTGGAACAAAGAAAGATACTTTCTTCACTGAACAAGCTACCAGGTATTCACATCAATCTTTGATTAAGAGTGGTATAAGTGTGTTTAGATTTTCCTTGACCAAAGTGGAGTTTTGCCATTGATGCATTGGCTCAAGTTTAGTTTGAAGTCATTTGTCTGTGTCAAATTTTATTTGATAACTCGTATATCGTGACACATAATTAAATAGAGGTAAAAGTCAGTTTAATTAGTTCCACCCTTCAAAAGAAATTTGAATACACAACCTTCTATTTTTTCTTCTCTCGTATATATTTTTGTCACAAATTAACATGTATTATCACAATCATAAATGCAGAAGTCTGATTTCAGATATACCAGCTGACCTTGTGATAAAAATCAATGACACTACTTTTCTTCTTCACAAGGTATTGTAAATACATTAACTGTGATGTGTACATAAAGAAAATAAAATTGTTAATCCTGGTTCATATATAATTCTGCTTCTACTTCATGCAGTTTTTTCTTCTTCCAAAATCTGGCCTTCTACAAAGACTTTGTTCAGATTCTGGTGATTCTGAGAGCATTCCTCTTGAGCTTAATGACATGCCTGGAGGAGCAGATGCTTTTGAACTCTGTGCTAAGTTCTGCTATGGAGTTTCAATCAACATTAGTGCTCATAACTTTGTCCCTGCACTATGTGCTGCTAAACTTCTCCAAATGAATGAGTCCATTGAGAAGGGAAACTTTGTGGGAAAACTTGAGGCTTTTTTCACTTCATGCATTCTTGAAGGTTGGAAAGATTCCATTGCAACACTTCAGGTCACTGAGAAGTTGCCGGAGTGGTCTGAGAATCTTGGCATAACAAGAAAATGCATTGATTCAATTATTGAGAAAGTTCTCACACCCCCACCCCAGGTCAACAACTCAAGACCTTCAAACTTCCTCTTGTTGTATCTATCATGAATAATGTTTAATCCTCCTATTTATTCTCTTACTTTTACACCTACCTTCCTCAGGCCTACTTGGTTTGAGAAAACGTTTTCACTTTCCATTTTCTGTTTTCACGGAAAATTACGAAATTGTCACATTGTTTTGAGTTTGTTTTATGTTAATATGTTGAGTCAAGTCTCGTGTTAGCTAGGAAAATTACCAATATAAGTATAAAGACGGGACAATCCTCTTGAACTAGTTTTTGGGATTGAGTTAGACCCAAACCCAAACTTAAGATGATATCAATGTCTGACCCGTGTCGATGTGAACCACGTGCAGATGTGTTTTTTAGCAAACTTCAATGCATTCTAATTATTGTTGAAAATATAAAACATATCTAAAAAGCATTCAATGCGTTCTTCATTTAGTAAATACAATGAAATGATTTATAGCAGTAATTTGTAAGAGGATTTAAAATTACTATTCTGAGATTGATGCTTAGGACCTTTTGCTTAACCATGATGATTGTGTACAGGTGAAATGGTCCTACACCTACACTAGGCCTGGTTATAACAAAAAACAGCATCATTCTGTCCCAAAAGATTGGTGGACTGAGGATGTTTCTGATCTTAACATAGATCTTTTCCGGTGCATAATAATGGCTATCAGATCAACCTATGTGCTCCCACCACAGCTCATTGGTGAAGCATTGCATGTCTATGCTTGCAAGTGGCTACCAGGAATCACAAGGCTCAGAAGTTCAGCCAGTTCAGCATCACAAACGGAAGAATCTAAGGAGAAAAACCGAAAAATTCTCGAAACAATTGTAAGCATGATTCCTTCAGATAGAGGGTCAGTTTCAGCTGGATTTTTGTTGAGACTTCTCCGCATTTCAAGTCACTTCGGTGTCTCACCAGTGACAAAAACAGAACTGATAAAGAGAGCCAGCATTCAGTTTGAGGAAGCAACAGTTACTGACCTTCTTTATTCTTCAAAATCTTCTCTGGATCATCAGAGTTTTTATGATATAGAGTTAGTTTTGGCAGTGTTGGAAAGTTATTTGAAGTTTTGGAAAAGAATCTCTCCAGGTGCTGTGGATAACAGACACTTCTTGAGATCAATAAGAAATGTTGGCAAGCTCATTGATTCATATCTTCAAGTGATAGCAACGGATGAGAATATGGCAGTGTCAAAGTTTATAGCTGTTGCTCAAACTGTGCCGGCTATTGGAAGATTAGAGCATGATGATCTCTACCAGGCAATTAACATCTATCTTAAGGTAAATTGTCCTTTCCATACCATAACCAAGGTCTAAAATTTTGTTGAATTCTCTTCTCATGGTCTCTTTATTGGATACCAGATAAATGCTCACGGAAAACAAGCCATTCCAGCACTAAGTTAGCATTAAACTAGTAATAGGGTTAATTACATCGATGTTTCCTGAGATTAGTATTAATTACACTAAGAACATTTTTGTTTTAATGTATTATTCTTATCTGAATGTGATTTTTTAAAAAATGTCACATTCATCACTTATATTTATTACTCTTAAGGATTAGGATCCTCTTCAGTTTTGACGGGAACTGCACCTGCAGTCTCTCGCCCTCAATTATCAGAATAATAATCTAATAATGGATTATAGGTGACATATCATAGGCGAATCTTTGGTTGGCTATAACCCATTGTTAGATTGTTAATTAGATTGTTAAGAGAGAGAGTGCAGGTGCAGTTCTCTCCAAGCTCGAAGAGGATCTCTGTCCATATACTTAATACCCTTAAAGTAAGACAGAAAGGGTGGTGCTAGGGATGCAACTTTATTAATGCTAATTTAACAAGAGGTCAATGTAACTTACCCTTGGATATTTTTGTGTTAATGATGTGACTTATGTTTAATACACAAACAGGTGCATCCTGACCTAAGCAAGGCAGACAAGAAGCGCTTATGTGGGATTCTAGAGTGCCAAAGGCTATCACCAGAAGTGCGAGCACATGCAGTCAAAAATGACTTTCTGCCATTGAGAACAGTGGTTCAGCTCCTTTACTTTGAACAAGAGAAAGGTTCTAAATCCATCACTACTTCCAAGCTTCAAAAACATCATCCACATGAACTACTTCTAGCAGCAAAAAAGAGACCAGTTACTAGTGATAGCCATGCCAAGCCACGATCTCTCGGCACAGACAAGGAAGAATTCAAGAAAGAAGCAGAAGTTGCAAGAAGAACCTCTCATGCTTATAGCAGAGAAAAGGATCAACACAAAAATAAACGATTAGATGATAAGTTGGCATTGGACTTGGAAAGAAAGATGGTTATTAGAGGAAACAATAAGGAGATGAGATCAGAAAACGTAAGGGGAAGCAAAGAAATGAAAGAAGAAACTATGTCTTGCAGCAACGTGGAGTTGGATTCTAAGAAAATCATAAGAAGGGCAAGAAGCAATAAATCAGAACATGGTCGTGAAAATGGAAGATAGAGTTCAGAACAACCACAATAATAATAACAATCTTTGAGGAATTCGGAACAAATTATCCCTCTATGAATGAACTTTATAGCTTCTATTCTTATTATTTATTTATATGTGTCATAAATGTAAACAGGGTATGACCCTTTCTACTTTCTGTGTATGTTAGTGTTTTATTTATCAAAGAGCTCGATGCAAAAAATGCAGTTGAAAATCCGATTTAAAAACACACTTGATTGTTGTACTGATCAGACCCAAATCAAAGGGCCAATCCGCTTGCGGGCTCAAAATCAAAGCAACCCGACCAATTAATCTTACTCACAAATTAAAATCCGAATAACAATACAGATACACGTATCATAAGTTATACGATAATGCAGAGAAAAGAAAATGAAGAAGATCATATGATATGGAAACTAATCATCTTCATTGATTATTGAAGAATGCTAATACAAGAGCTTATATACAAGAGTGGTGGCGGAACGTTGGTTAGGAAATGTATACAACAAGTAACTAGCCTATAACAAACCAACCAACTAGGTTTCTATATTTATCACCCCCAAAAATGCTGGTAATGGCGCATAAGGGTTAAACATTCCCAGCTTGGCCACAAAACCAGAAAAACAGTGCAGATGCAATGCCTTGGCGAACAAATCTACACTCTACAGTTAGAGCCTTGGTAGAAATAGTACGAAGCTTCATGAGACCAAGTTGTAATTTTTCACGCACTGTGACAGTCGATGTTCAAAGGTTTAATGTGCTCGTGAAATACGGGGTTAGAAGCAATATGGATCGCGCTAGCATTAAAGAAATCTAGCATAAAGACCATGATCCAACTTAAATATTACCTTCATATATCTTTCTCTGCATCTGATCAAGAAATAAAAGAGATGCATCAGAATTTCAGAAATATACAAACATAATCATCAGAACAAGAAATTTTTCTGAACACACGTCTCCCATCCAGGCATCTACACCTGAACTAAATTAAATTAAATAAAATGAAAGAATAGAATAATACCCTACCCATATAATTATTAAATTGATGACAGTTTAGATTTTTCTTTCCTCTAAGAATTAAACATTTAAGTAACTAGCATTTATCTTGTCTAAATTAGGGGTAACTTAAAGTTTAGTTAAAAATATAAATTAAAAAACATGTTAAAATAGAGTATATACTCATTTCAATTAGCATCTAAGAATATATATCGAGTAAAAATACTAAATTATATATTTAAAAAAAAATATATGTTTACTTCATTTTAAAAAATTCAATTTCTTTTTTTTTCTTAAAAAAAAGGTAAAATTAATAATGGCACATATCTATTACCTATGTGTTATGTGTTATATTATATAAAACACAACTCTAGTCAAATTGCATATCCTTCTACAGAAAAAAGATACCGAAGAGAACCAAAGCTACATCAATGTCAAACAGCTGCATGATGTTATTGTTCTATAGTTTCTTGTGACAAATCTCATTCGCTATTCTTGTACCATAGTCATATTTCTCAAAGGGACGATATTCACAAGCACTTTTGAGTTTTGATTTCATCACGCAAGGCAACTTGAATGTCCTAAAAGATGAAAAAAGAAATAAAATGAAGTTAAAGAGCCTTACAAACTTGCAATAGAGGGTTAGAACATCAAATTCAAAATGATAAACTAAAATAAGAACATAGCCCACCGATCATAAGTTGAGAGTTTTATTTACTTACTTAAATTCTTACAGGCTGCATAGCATCAAGAAATAATGATGCCGAGAATATGAAAGAAAACCATTGTTCTCCGCTCAATTCTAGCGCATGATTTGTGGGTGCAGTGGAAGGTAAGGTTGAGGAACATAACCCTGCTTTCTCAACTCAAGAAGAAGATTCTTTAGAATCAAATAGATCTCGTCAGATTGTGGATGACTTCCATCAGCAGCAGAAAACATATGGGTGCCACCATTGACATCAATCCAGCTCCATCCAGGTATTTTCTGAACTCCTTTTTCCTTCATTAAACTTCGAATCTTAAGAACACTTGCCCATTCCCCAGCACCAGCATGTACATTTGAAAGCAATACATAGTATCCTGAATTTTGTGGGTCCAATTCAAGGAGATGTTCTGAAGCTACTTTAGCCAACTCAACATTTCCATGAACCCGACAAGCGCCAAGCAGCGTCCCCCAAACGCCAGCGTCTGGAGTGAATGGCATGCTTTTTATGGTATCAAATGCTTCATGCAAATGTCCAGCACGACCATATAAATCTACCATGCATCCATAGTGTTCCATCCTAGCACAGATCCCGTATTCCTCGATCATGGAATGGAAGTAGTATCTTCCTTCCTCAACAAGGCCTGCATGACCACAAGCAGATAATATAACAAGAAAAGTAACATGATCAGGGTGAATTCCAGCTTCTAACATCTCGCGAAATAGATCAAGGCATTCTTGAGGGCAACCATGGTTTCCATAGGCAGCAATGATGCTATTCCATGAAACCTGATTCTTCCAATTCATCAGGTCAAACACACGCCGGGCTAAAGCTAATTTTCCACATTTAGAATACATGTCTATCAGTGCACATGCAACAAAAATGTCAGAGCTAAAGGCATTTCTTACCACAAAACAATGCATTCCTTTCCCGTAATAGAGTGCTGGTAAATTTGCAGAAGCAGAGATAGCAGATGATAGGCTCACAGAATCAATTTGGGTTCCACTCATTCCCATTTGACGGAAAAGATCAATGGCCATGTCTGGTTTCCCATTCTGAGAGAAGCTTGCAATCATTGTGTTCCAACATACACTATCTCTTTCAGGCATTCTTCTGAAAAATTTATAAGCAAGATCCACTCTTCCACATTTTGCATACATATCTGTGATGGCAGATCCCACACAACATATATTCTCCATTCGTTTTTTTAGAATGTCACAATGCAACTCCTTTCCTAATTTCAGAGCAGCCAAAGAAGCACACGCTGGCAAGACACTAGCCATGGTCAGGCAATTAGGCACCATTCCCACATGAATCAACCATCTAAAAATGCTTATAGCATCATCATTCAGCTCATTAAGCACATAACCTGATATCATAGCCGTGCAAACTGCAACATCAACCAAGGTATTCTGCTGGAAAGTCTTTCGTGCCATCTCAACATCTCCACCCTTGAAGTATGTGTCAATAAGAGCACTCTTCAAATAGACATCCAAAGGCACCCAATGCCGCAATATGTAACTATGAGCTTCCTTACAATGTTTGAGACACCCAGATTTAAGGATAGAAGGAAGGAAACTTGCAAAAGTGATCGAATCTGGTTTGATGCCAGCTGAGATCATTCCTTTAAACAGAGGTGCAGCCTCATCTGTAAATCCATTTTGTACATGTCCAGCAATCAGCGCATTCCAGGTCACCGTATCAGTCTGTGGCATTGTATCGAATAACTTACGAGCATCCAAAAGGCTTCCGCATTTTGAATACATGGAAAGTAAGGTGTTTGCTACCTGGGAATCGAACTCATACCCACTACCAATAACAAGACCATGAAGCTGAGTACCAACACAGAGTATCCCTCTTGTAGCACATAAAGACAAAACACAAGTGAATGTTACCGAATTAGGGTGAATACAAGAGTTTCTCATTTCCTGAAAAATTGCTAGTGCATTGTTAAAATCTCCACTTTTCACATATCCATTGAGCATGACATTCCACAAAATGCTGTCTTTATGAGGCAATTCATCAAACACGCATCTTGCATCATGAATACAACCACTATCTGCATACACCTTGATCAGAGAACTACCAGCAAACATGTCCAAATGAAATCCCATTGACCGGACCATACGATGAACCATCTTACACAATGGCACATTATTCAAACCACCACAAGCTTTAATCACATACGGGAAAGTGTACTTGTCAGGTGAAACTTTACTGCCCAACATCTTGAAGTAAAATGACAAGGCAAACTCAAACCGCCCCAACATGAAAAATCCTCTAATCATCCAATTCCAAGGAAGACTGTAGCACAAATCAAGCCTGAAAAACAAGTTTCTGACATCCTTCATGCTACGACAGAGAACATACAACCCTAAAATCCTTGAACTCAGTGTGTTACTATAACTCATACCACTCACAATGACCTGAGCATGAATTTGTCTAACTTGTGGAAGCAAAGAAGAAGCATTTGAACAAGAATGGAATACAGACTCTAATTGAGATGCAAGTGCATCGTGCGTTGTTGTTGTTGTTGACTGTGAATTTGGAAAGACATCGTTGAAAAAGTTGGTTGTCGTGTGCACGAATTTGTACCTAGAAATTGTAACTCTTCTACACAGAGAGCAAATATTTTTCTGATGCATTTTTTCTTCATCCACAACCGATGCCAACGCAGTGCGAGCTGCAGAACGCAACTAGACAGAAATTAAGAAGAAAAAGGCGTCGCAGAAGAACAGGGAAGAAACCATTTGGTGTTGCTTACTTGTGTTTGGATCCTCGAAGTTAGTGAGGATAGCAACTACTCCCTCTTGTTCTTATTACCAAAGGAGAAATGATACGTGCGCACCCATTAAGACTGATCATCTATTTAGAATTATTTAATTAATGATATTGGTCACTTTTATCAATATATTTTTTTTATTTTAAAAAATTAACATTAACATAAGTTGTAAATAAGATGAGAGTGAATAGTAGTGTGCAAGGATTTTCTTCCTTATAAAAGATAGTTATCTAATCTGTGCATTACAATAATAGTTAGTTGTATCATTATTTTTAAAATGTTGTATGAGATATCAAGTATAATCTTCATTGAATAATGTATTTAATAGTTGTAATAAAAGAATGGCTTTTTGAACCAATGACTAGCTAAGAAACCATAAGTAATAAGAAGTTATTGGAAAAAATAAAATTTTAAGTGATTGACATGCAATTAATGTTATATTTTTTTTAACTTATGGTTTATTAACCTCTGCAATATTGCATAGGTTAGAAAAATCCATAAAAGAATAACAAATAACCAAAGCATTTACTAAGGGCAAATAAGAAAAGTGACAATAATTGCTTCATAAGAATTGTAGAATGCCTTATAAAAAGAATCATAAAATTCTCTTAAAATGTGTCTTATAATAAAGACTAGAGGGAGTATTCTCATCAAAAGTCTTTTTAAAATACGTTACCCTCTCCATTTCACAATGAGTGTTACTCTTTCGGTTCCTAAATATAAGCACCTAAAACTCAACATTTTTCTTAGGGCTTCTTTGATTTCTCTTTTTGAAAACAGTTTTTTGTTTTTTAAAAACAGAAAACTAAAAAACTCGTTTGGCAGTCGAGTTTTCAAAAACAGTTTTTGGGAACCGTTTTGTTTTTCAGTATTTAAAAACCAAAATATGAAAACATCTAAAACATGTTTTAGTTTTCAGTTTTCAGTTTTCTGAATTTACACACAAATTTATATTGAAAACTCCTCTCACTTTTTTTAAAAACTGTTTCCAAAATCTATTTTATAATACAATTTTTAAAAACTAAAAACCAAAACTATTCCAAACAAGCTCATCTATGTGATTTTTTTTTTGAAGGGCTTATAATTAGGAATGGATGAAATATTTTAGAGGAATTTTTTAAAAAAAATAATAGTCGCTTTACATTTTCAATATATTATTAAATGTTCTTTTCTTTAGTTTACCTTTATAAAATAATTAATGACAATTAAAAATATGGTTAGGTAATTAATATGTTAATCATTAATAGGGTTATTTTAGTAAAATTATTCTATTCATTATAATATTTATTATATTCCTTAATCTCCATAAAACAATCTTAAACAACTATCATTTTAAAACAAAGAAAGTATATATTTATATAGGGAATTGATATTGTCATTATAAAAACTCTATTGCCACTCCTTTTTTCAATATTTTAATAATATTTAGTTATTAATGCTTTGATTTGATTGGTTAAAAAATATAGTTTAAATTAAAAATAATATTTCAAAAGGAGTGAGAATAAAATTTTAGGAGTTGCAATATCATTTCTCTTTTATATATTTCTAATTTCCTTATATCATTCATCGATTAAACTCTCATTTTGTTTCTAAATTAGAACCCGTATATGAAAAAAAAAAACACTACATTACATTCCAATAAAACTCAATAAAAAACTAGAACCCAAACCCAAACTCAATCAAATTCAGGCTAGTAATGTGGGCCGCGAGATTATGAATGTATCTTGCACAAATAGTTTTGTCCTTCACTAAGCTTGTGTTTGGAAACTCTTGAATTATGTGAAATAATTGTTTTTGTTTTTTCACGCTCTCTCATTGTAAAAAAACAAAACAATTATTTGTAAGGTATATTAATTGTTAAGAGAAGAAAAAAAACTATCTTCAAAGAGTAGGGTATTTTTAGAGATTCTGTATTATACATTTGAAGGATAGGTGTTTTTTTGTAATAAAAATGAATACAGTACTTTTAAATTATCTAAGAGCTCGTTGGTTTAAACTTAAAAATAAGGCAAAATTATACTTTTCGTCCTCTAACTATTGGGTTTGATTCAGTTTCGTTCTCTAACTTTTTTTTAATTCATTTTCGTCTTCGAAGTCTTCTGTTTGATTCACGTTTGTCCTTTCCGTTAAAAACTAACGGTCAAAATTTAACACTGTTAAAGAAGAGACACGTGTCACGACGTGAGTGGTCCGTTAATTAAATAATAATAAAAATATAAAATTTTAATAAAATAATACTTTTTATTTAATAAAATAATTAAAAACAAAATCCCTCATCTTCTTTTTCAATCCTTCCCATCTACTCCTTCCTCTGTCTCCCCTCACATCTCCACCTCCTCTCTCTCCTCCTTTCTCTCCCACCGCTCCTCTCTCTCTTTCCCATTGCCTAATTCTGGTGCTTTGTTGGATTCATGAAGAAGGCACAGCAAAATTTTAGGCTTTCTGAGGTGGGTATTAGGAGGCAACTGGATATTATTGCGAAAATAATCAAGGACGCCCACCTATTTAGGCATTTGGAAAAGGTGAGGATCACTTTTTTGTCTATATGATGGTTGTGGTATTGTTTAGAAGGAAATTGACTTTTGAACAGACTTTATGCCTATGGAAAGTGATGTGGGCAGATCAAGAGACAATCAAGGCAGGTATTGATAATATGCATGAAGCAAAATTAGGCAACGTGCTCCACCAACAGATGATTTATTGCTTTATGCTATATCGGCTTTTGTATTGGTGATGGGTGGAAGGATTGCCGGAGAAGAAGTGTTGCCGGCGGTGGATGGGAAGAATTGCCAGAGAAGGTGTTGAGGAAGAAGATGAAGGGTTTTGTTTTAAAATTATTTCATTAAAATTTCAAATTATTTTTATTATTTAATTAACGAACCATTCATGTCATGACACGTGTCTTTTCTTTAACGGTGTTAAGGTCTGACCGTTAGTTTTTAACGGGAAAGACAAACGTGAACCAAACAAACGACTTTGAAGACGAAAATAAATCAAAAAAAAGTTAGAGGACGAAACTGAATCAACCCAAATAGTTAGAGGACGAAAAGTGTAATTTTGCTTAAAAATAATTAATTATTTTTATAAATAAAGAATTAATTATTTTTTTTAAGTGATTATCATAAGCATTAGAAGTCATGTATGTTTGGCTACAATAAGAATAATTAGATTTTTGGTTTATTTTGAGAAGTAACTTGTTAACTGCATCTGAAAATAAGCAGAAAATCTGATTATTTTCTAATTCTGATTATTCTGAGAAACACAAACAAACAGACTAACAATTTTTATAATTATTTTTTTTTTAAAATAAGTACTTATTTTATCAAATAAGCTAAAATAAACGGGCTCTAAATTATTTGAATCTTTCTAAAAACAATATATTATTCACTTTTAAGTTTCCTAACGCAATATACATATGTTTTTATATTTTTAGAATTGTAAAAGTTTTTCTACAGTGTACTATACAAATGAGTAGGGTGTTTTTAAATTACCTAAATTATTTGAAGCTTTATGAAAACAATATATTATTCATTTTAAATATAGTTTTTAATATTTTTAAAATTGTAACAGTTTTTTTAAGACATTATGTTTGAAGAATTGGGTGTTTTTGGAAATAAAAATGAATATGATGTTTTTAAATTACTTAAATTATTCACAGCTTTTAGAAAACAATGTATTATTCACTTTGAAGTTTCTAGCTCAACATACAAAAAATTTTATATTTTTAAAATTTCAATAGTTTTTTTAAAGGTTGTATACTATTGTATAAAAAAAAAAGAGAGAGATTGTATACTATACACTTGAAGCTAAAATAGGGTATTTTTTGAAATGAAAATAAAAACGTATTTTTTAAATTACATTAATTATTTAAATATTTTTTTAAAAAATGTTTTATTTACTTTGAAGTTTCTAGCTCAATTTACATAATATTTAATATTTTTAAAATTGCTATAATTGTTTTAGAGATCATTTACTATACACCTTAAGAATATGGTGTTTTAAAATTACAATAGTTTTTTAAGAGATCGTGTACTAAACACTTGAAGAATATGGTGTTTTTCGATATAAAAAATTTATTTTTTTGAATTGCCTAAATTATTTGAAACTTTTTGAAAATAATGACTTATTCACTTTCAATTTTCATGCTCAATTTGCATAATTTTTTATATTTATAAAATAGCATTAGTTTTTTTAGAAAACGTTTACTATAAACTTGAAGAATATCGTATTTTTTGAAATAAAAATGAAAATGCAAATTTTAAATTAACTAAATTATTTGAATCTTTATGAAAATAATTTATTATTAATTTTTAAGTTTCTATCTTAATTTACGCAAAATTTTTATATTATTAAAATTGCATTAGTTCGTGTAATATACACTAAAGAAAAGGGTATATTTTGATGAAATCAAATTAAAAATAAAATTTTTTTAATTACCTAAATTATTTAATACTTTCTAGAAATAATGTATTATTCACTTTTAAGTGTCTTACTCAATTTACATAATTTTTATATTTTTAAAATTGTAACTATTTTTTAGATATCGTGTAAATTACCTAAATCATTTAAATCTTTTAAAAAATAATATATTATTCACTTTAAAGTTTCTAACATAATTTACTTAATTTTTAATATTTTTAAATTTCAACCGTATTTTTAGAGATCCAGTGTTATACACATAGAGAACATGATGTTTTTCGAAATAAAAATCAATAGAGTGTTTTTAAATTATGCTTGAAGCTTTTTGAAAATAATTTATTATTCACTTTAAATTTATAATTTACATAATTTTTTATATTTTAAAATTGCAACAGTTTTTTTAGAAATTGTGTACTAAACACATGAAGAATATGACATTTTCGAAATTTAAAAAAAAAGAGTGATTTTAAAATTGCCTAAATTATTTGAAACTTTTTTAAAACAATATATTATTCATTTTGCAGCCTCTAGCTCAATTTACATATTTTTTTATATTTTTAAAATTGTAATAGTTTTTCCAGAGATCGTTTACTATACACCTTAAGAATATGATGTTTTTCGAATTAAAATTAAAAACACGAATTTTAAATTAACTAAATGATTTGAAACTTTATAAAAATAATGTATTATTCAGTTTGAAGTTTCTAACTTAATTTACACAATTGCAATATTTTTAAAATCATAACTGTATTTTAGAGATCTAACATGTAACCCTATTGCAAAAATAAGAGTAGTTTTTTTTTTTTTTTTGTATTTTAAACAATGAATAACTTAACAAAGATCCTTTTAAACATTTAAAATACTATCTATAGTAACTTAATTAATTTACAAAAGGTTTCTTGCATCTTTATAAGCGTACATAAAGTTTAACAAAAGATAAGTCATAACGTCTCATGATTCATAATAGAGAGATATATCATCCCAAGTAACCACCGCATACAAAATAAGTTTGTGCGTACACAATCTCAAAAGTAATACAGTCTAAAGTAGTGAGACTACGAAACCTACTAAATTTTTACTACCTAGATACAAAACCACTATCAGCTAAGTGGAACCAAGCACTCTAGGCTCTGGAGTCGTATCCGTCGTCTGTACCTACATCACTAAGACCGTCAATCATATGGATTACATATGACCGAGTAACTCCGGTCTATAAAACTACTTTTCAGTGAGCAGTCTGTTAAACAGGAAAAATCTCCACATATGCATGAATACATGAATACAAGTCTCAAGTCAAGCACACAAGTAAACAATATTCATATCATTCAAAAATAATTCACTAATCCCTTAACTGAACATACATATTTTTATTAAGTCTTATACGAAATTCAGTGCACGTGGAAACCGCGTTGAGGTGTAGGCAGCAAACACCATTTGAGCTCACTGTACGCAGGTGAGTGCCATGTTTTTATCAATTTATATAATGTTTATATTTTAAAAATTTCAACATTTTTTGAGAGATCATGTTCTATACCGTGAAAGAATAGGATGTTTTTCGAAATGAAAATAAATAGGGTGTTTTTAAATTACCTAAATTAATTGAAGGTTTCTAAACCAATGTATTATTCCATTTGACATTTCAACCTCAATTTACATATTTTTTTATATTTTTAAATTTGCAACAGTTTTCTTAGAGTTGTATACTATACACTTGAAAAGTTCGGTGTTTTTTGAAATAAAAATGAATTGGATGTTTTTAAATTACCTAAATTATTTGAAACTTTTTGAAAACAAATTTTTATTCACTTTGAAATTTCAAGCTCAATTTACATAATTTTTATATTTTAAAATTGCAACGATTTTTTTAGAGATCGTTACTATACACTTGAATAATAGGGCATTTTTAAAAATAAAATTGAAAATGCATTTTTTAAATTGACTAAATTATTTAAATCATTTTGAAAATAATGTATTATTTATTTTGAAGTTTCTAGCTCAAATTATATAATTTGTTATATTTTTAAATCTGCAAAAAAAATTTCAGAGATCGAGTATTTTAGAGTTGAAGAATATAATGTTTTTCGAAATAAAAATGAACATTGTGCTTTTAAATTAACTAAATTTCTTAAGGATTTCTAAAAACAATGTATTATTCACTTTGAAGTTTATTGTTTAATTTACATAAGTTTTTATTTTTTAAAGTTCAACAATTCTTTTAGAAACAGTGTACTTTACACTCGAAGAATATGGTATTTTTTTAAATTAAAATGATTAGAGTATTTTTGAAATACCTAAATTATTTGAAGTTTTCTGAAAATAGTGTATTATTCAATTTCAAGTTCAAGCTCAATTTACGTAATTTTTTATATTTTAAAAATTATAACAGTTTTTTAGATATCTTGTACTAAACATGTGAAGAATTGCGTATTTTTCGAAATAAAAATGAATAGATTACTTTTAATTTAAATTATTTGAAGATTTCTGAAAACAATGTATTATTATTTACTTTGTAGTTTCTAGCTCAATTTACATAGTTTTTTTAAATTTTTTAAATTGCAACCATTTTCTTAGAGATCGCGTAATGTATACCCTTAAAGAATAGAGTGTTTTTCAACATAAAAATGAATTGGGTGTTTTAAATTACCTATATTATTTTAAAAAAAAAATTGGATACAAATTTGAATTTTTTTAAGACAATATATTATTTACTTTGAAGTTTTTAAGCCAATTTATATAATTTTTTATATTTTTAAAGTTACAAAGGTTTATTAGATATTTTGTGCTATACACTTGGAGAATAGAGTGTTTTTGAAATTAAAATAAATAGGGTGTTTTTAAAATACCTAAATTATTTGTAGTTTCTAGTTCAATTTACATAATTTTTTATATTTTTAAAATTATTACAATTTTTCTAGAAATTGTGTACTATCACTTGAAGTATATGTACTTTTCAAATAAAAATGAAAGTCGATTATTAAATTACCTAAAGTATTAGAAGCTTTTTAGAAAGAGTGTCTTATTCATTTTGATGTTCCTAGTTCAATTTATAATTTTTTTTAATTTTTAAATTTTATTAGTTTTATAATGATCTTGTACTATACACTTGAAGAATATGATATTTTTTTAAATAAAAATTAATATGAGGTTTTTAAAATACCTAAGTTATTTGAAAGTTTCTGAAAACAATGTATTATTCACTTTCAAGTTTCTAACTTTATATATATATATATTTTTTAAAAAAATTGTAACATGTTTTAGTGATATTGTATTATACACTTGAAAAAGAGAGCATTTTTCTAAATAAAAATAAATATGGTAATTTTAAATTACATAAATTTTTAAAGCTTTCTAAAAATCATGTACTATTCATTTTCAAGTTTATAACTCGATTTATATTTTTTTTTATTTTTAGAATTGCAATAGTTTTTATAAAAACCATCTAAGAATAAGGTGTTTTTCGAAATAAATATGAAAACTCAATTTTTAAATTACTTAAATTATTTGAAACTTCCTAAAAGCTTTTGAAGTTTCTAATTAAATTTACATAATTTTTAAAATTTCAATAATTTTTAAAAAATGGTCTACAATATACTCAAAAAAATATGATATTTTTTAAAATCATAATAAAATTCAAATTATTAAATAATGTCATTTTTAAATGGAATAATATCATTCTTGTCGGGAGGGGTGAATTCCAACAACCTTAAGAAGAGGACAAGGCGTTGCGGTTGTCTCTATTCTGGAGTATTTGAGAATAATTTTTTTTTTTTTTAAATTTTCGAACGTTCGAAAAGTAATATATCTACATGCATGTAGTGTTTTAAAGGGTAATTACATTTTCCAAACGTAAATTATAGGTATCTTATTTACTTTTTTGTGTAAATTATAGGTATCTTTTATAGAAGGTAATTATGTTGAAGTCAAGTAAATTTATTTCCTTCTACATAGATGTATGATGTATGACGTATAATGTAAGATATGATATAATTTTTAATCTTATTCTTAAAACTTCTTTTTATTAGAATATATGTATTTATAAAAGTTCTTCCCCTATAATTATCACGTAATATTTTTTTAAAAAAATTGCTTTTATAAGCATTTATTAATTCAACTATTTGACCTTTATTTTTTTTGCATTTTTTCCAAATTATTATTTTTCACTTTCCAAATTATTATTTATAAATGTTTTTTTAAATAGGTAACAGTCAGAAGCAAATTAAGTACTGATGAATAAAAAATTACGTATTGAATTGGAAATGCTGGTATGCAAATGGGTGGGTACTATTCCCACTTCTTTAATTCCAGAGGACACCATAATTTTTTATTTAATTTTTTTAAATTTTTTCTTCGCCCAGTTTTTAAAAATTGCAAAACATCTTAAATGTTTTTAAAAATTGTGTGTGCCCGATAATTAAAACTTGTTTGTCCACGGATTCTAAAAACTGGAAGTTGAACTACAATTGTAACTAACGGTTTTTAAAAACTGTGGGCGAACAATTTTCAATTACCGGACGTGCCCAGTAATTAAAACCGTTAGTTAGTTTTACGAAAAACTTATTAGTTCACTCAGTTTTTAAAAAATAGGCGCCCCCGGATTTTAAAAACCGGGCGAAGGTTATTTTCGAAAAAAAATAATATAATGCGGCACCCTAAGAGATTCAAGAGGCGTAAATAGTATCATCCTTACAAAAAGTTGTGAGAAAATAATTAGTGTAATAAATATAATAATTATAGTAAATTATTAATTATTTATAATTTTTATTTATAATTGCTTTTTTTGGATGTTAAATACAAGGTAAAAATTTAATGAAAATTTAATGATAAATATTTATTTTATTTTACATTTTATAATAAAATATGAATTATTTATTAGTTTCAATAATTTCATAATTAATGGTCATTATAATATCAACATTTATGTTTATAATTTAAAATTTTAAAAAGCATTTAAGTATTAAATTCTAATTATGATTGGTAATGTTAATTAAAATTATACTTTTCTCCATGTATGGTATACTAGTCATGATCGTAAACTATTACCAAATATTTTTCTCCAATATGATTATTTACTCTTTTTTATAATATCAATTGTTTCTTTCCTTTTTATAATTTATATTCTACTATTTTTATAAATTTGTTAATTCTTTAATTAGGCTTCTACTTTTTAAAATTGCATAACTGATGTATCTTTGTTTGAATTTGACTTGAAAATTACTTTAAAGCCAGAAACGACAAAAAAGTATTTTCAAAATTAATTAAATCAATACATAAAGTATACTAATTAAAAAAATATTTAAAAAAATATTTCTTTTATGAACCACTGGTATATAAATAGATGCAAAATCAGAAAAAAAATAAATAAATTTCGGTTTCAAGTTAAATTACATTGACAAATATATCCATTCCTTCTCATTTCTCTGCTTTTTCTGAAAGGTAAAGCTCAGTCCTCCATTTTAACCCATCTCTACAGTGCTTGGTTCAACTATTTGCAAGTTGCGTTTTTTCTTTTTGTTATTCAATTAACTTGGTATCTGGAGATTTATATTTTTAAAACCCTAAATTTGTTTACCGTTCAATCAGACATACAGCAATCAAAGATAACCCCTTGATTATTGGGTTTGGTTCATCAGTAATCAAAGAAAGTGATTCTGTTCAGCATTCCACAGTTAGCATCACTCTTTCTTTTAGAGAAGAGGACTTCTCAAGCAATTTAGCTTTATTACTTATATTTTTTCGCTGATCACCTGCTGAACTAACTTGCAACTATTGTCTTGAAATGTGTGAGCTTATCAAATGGAACATTTAAAAGATTCGCGAAGAATAAAGTTCCCATTACTTCTTAAAAGTGACTTTTTCGTAACTTAAAGGTGCCTTTTTGAAATTTGCAATAAGAAATGTTTCAATTTAGGGTTACGTCTAATGCCATAAAGTTGTTATCTTTCTTGCATTGTTGGTTTGCATTTTGAGTTGAAATTGACATCTTTCATGAATAGTACCTGACTCTCAAGAATTTGTGCTGGGATGTTAGAACTGTGATTTTTCAATTATCTTATTTTGTGAATTTGCAGAGCGCAGAGTCTCTATCCCTTTTTTAAAGTGTCTTTCTTTTGATAAACTTAAAAGTCTTTTTTGACATCGGCAATAGAGGATATTTCAATTTAGGGTCACCTCTAGTGTCCCAAAGCTGCTATCTTTCTTGGATTGCTAGTTACATTTTTAGGTCAAATTCACACCATACCTTTTCTTTTTCTGCGGAATAGTCTAGTTCTCTGAAATTTGTGCTGTAATGTTGAAACTATAATTTCCTAATTATCTTATTTTGTGGATTTGCAGAGCTCAGAATTTTCATCCCTTATTTAAAGTGTCCTTCTTGTTCTTTTGATAAACTTAAGAGTATCTTTTTGACATCAACAATATAGGATGCTTCAATTTAGGGTCACGTCTTTTCGTGAATAGGATGTCTGGCTTTCTGAAATTTGTACTCTGATGTTAGAACTGTGATTTTTCAGTTATCTTATTCTGTGGATAATTCTTTTTCATGTTATTAAAAGTAGTTTGATAGCAATTTTTTTTTTAAAAAAATAATAAATTGTACGGTTTCTTTTTTATTTAATAATTATTTCCCTATTATTTGATATTGGGATGGGGATATGAAGGGTAAGACAGCACAAAAATCTCATTGAAAAAATTAAATGCATCAATATAATTCTTTTAGGATTTGGGAAACACACAAAAGAAAATAATTAAAATGAATGTTACAAGGAAAAGTGGGGACTAAAAGAACCACAAAAAATATAACTGATATTGAAATCGTATGTTAAACACAGTCAAATACAATAAAAGAAAATTATTTTCAAAAGATGAGTACCATGCATACAATTTTTGCTTTTGCTACAATAGCACATTTAATTACTCTAACTTCTTTGTTTTGGATTTTCAGGGTAACATAAGCAGAAGAAAATGGTGAAGTGCTTAGACGGATTGAAGAGGATGTTTACTGCTATAATTGATTTTTGCAATGCCGAACCTTACAATTATAAGGAATCTATTAGAGTTTTAGAAAATCCACATGCAATTGCCAGAGAAACAGTGTGTACGTCACTATTCCTCTCTCTCTAATTTCTTTCCATTTTATTAAATTATGAACTTTTAGCTTTTTTTATAGTATTCATTCTTTTTTTAACTTTGCTGATAGCATTTCTGAATCAGCATATATAGATTAGATTTGCTTCTAGATTGTCAAACTCAGTTAACTTGTAAACTCGTGAGTTTGTTATTCAGTTGTACAAAACTAGCTAATTCGCACTCTGAGTCATTTTCTGTCAAACTCGAATAGACTCACGAGTTTACCTCGAAGTTAACAAGTTTGAGTTGATTAAGGAAATAGCCGAAGAAAGCACAAAACTTCATCATTTCATGGTTTGGGGTTTTCAGTCTTCATAGTTTATCTTCTTTCCCTGCCCCTTGGCCTTACCAAGCAAAAACTCCTCTATTTTCTTCTACAAACCGCAAGGTTATCGCCACTTTTGGCGTCATAACCTTTGGCGAACTTTCTGTCACATTTTTTATAGTAGTTCTCTTGTGGCCAGGAAATCAAAGAAACAGACCACTTTATCCCGGTCTTCTTCAGAGGTTGAGTACAGAACACTAGTCTCTTGTTACATGTGAGTTACAGTAGCTATTTTACTTGTTTTTGGACCTTAATTTGCATATTCTAGTTCGTTTCCCCTTTTTTTGTGATAGCCGGTCTCCAATTTATATAGCAAAGAACTCGATATTTCATAAACATACGAATCACATAGAAGTAGATTTCACTTCACTCTGCCTTAAACTTTAAGAAGGTCTCATTCATCTCCTTCATGTGCCTTCCAAATGCCAATTAACAAATGTTTTCACCAAAGCTTTGTATCCTCGGTTCTTCACTGAAGCTATTTTCAAGTTGAGCTTGCTTGATATCCCGAGCCTAACTTGAGAAGGGGTATAGGCACATTGGGTCACTTGCATGTTGAGCCTCTGAGTCCAATTACCAATTAGTTATTCATTTATTATTCTTCTACACAGTTTCAGTTATTATTATGTATAGTTAGTAATGTTGTAAAAAAATATTTGAAATGGACTCAACAATCTAGCAATAGTTGTGTGATAGCACACTGTCCTCAAAGAATTATTCGGATGTAATCCAAATTTTTTCAGGATTAAACAGGCCCTTCTAGTGTTAGAACCCGGTCTAGTGTTAGAATCCGGATCAGGACTAACAAATATATAACAACCATAACTCAGGAACTTATGAGAGGGAGAGAGAAGGGTCAGTGAAATGTATGAGTTAGGCATTTGAGAATGAATGAGAATTCTCCTTTATATAATGATGACCATTAATTCCTATGCATTAATAACAAAGTTTGGATGGTGACAATAAAATAGACATTAGAACAAAATACAATACTTAGATGATGGAGTTGAAAACTATGTGATTGAAAACTTTTGAAATAGTCTAAAAAATATAACAAGTAAGTCACTAATTGATGTATATAAACCTTTCTCTTGTACTGATATCATTGAGTTAGATAAATAAACAATTTCTGCAATTCCCCTCTTCTACATTTTCTCTGCAATTTTCTGGCTAACACGACCAACGACCATTTTCTATTTGTGAGCCTACAACTACGTCAACCATCTATAGTTGTAATACTTAGCTTACACAGTGCGATTAAGGTTAGGACACATGTGTGTTTGATATATTAGGGCTATGAGTATATTAGTCAAAGAAATCCTCCCTATTTTCAATTTGTTGTCATCTCTCATAAACACTTCATAGTAAATAGTTTGTTTGTATGGTCTGCTTTGTTATGAATTAGGATTGTTAAATTTCTCTTGCATTTATTTACACTCTTATATCTCTTTTTATTCTAGAATCTAGTTTCTCTTCTATTTTTCTATGCTATTTTTGAAAAAAATTGGTGAAAAACATTTAAATAGCTACTTTGTTTTGGTCATTAACACTGAATATGGTCCTAATATTAAGGGTTAAATCAGATAATAAAATGGGAAATAAGTTTTTTAGGATGCAGTAAGATTTAAGGATTTTAAATTCCACAAAAGTGATCATAGAAATAGTTGTAGGAGACCTTCTCATGACTTTGAAAAGTCAGGTTTTGGTTACTTTTTTTTATAAATAATTATAAAACTATCTCGTTATTTTTATTTTGTTTTTAATTTTTTAAAATTTGTATAAGAAACACTTCCATATACAAATTCTAGAAACAAAACAAAATATATTTTTTATTGTTATTTATAAAAATACAGGACATTCAAACAGAGCCTTTGGAAACTATTTGGTAGGACTTGAATATAACTTGTTTTATTTGCAATGCAGTTAGTGTAAGTGAGATTGAAGCACTGTATGAACTGTTCAAAAAAATCAGCAGTACAGTGGTTGATGATGGACTCATCACCAAGGTTAGTAAATAATCCCATATATATGCATTGCTTAGTGATTCTATTAATGTCCCTCTTAATCACTTTTCTTTTCAACATTTTTGGCATTCTTTATAAGTTTTCCCTATGAACATAAGTGCCTTATTTTACATGGCAGGAAGAATTCAAGTTGGCCCTGTTCAAGACCAACAACAAAGAGAGCTTATTTGCAGACAGGGTGTGTTAACTAAAGCTTTCACTTGTGATTTTCTTATAACTTCTTTTAACTTTTCCAATTCAAGGAAGATGCAAAACACTTTTTTTATGCCTTGTTCATGATTTTGTATTGTTTAAATTTTGTAGGTGTTTGACTTGTTTGATGCAAAGCATCATGGAACACTTGATTTCAAAGAGTTTGCTCTTGCTCTCTCTGTCTTTCATCCCAATGCATCAATTGATGATAAGATTGAGTGTAAGAGTGACTAATATTTATTTATAGACTTTAGATATTTGATATCTTGTAGCTAACAATGTTATTATGACTTCTATAATTGTCTTTTATTTCCTTACTACATTTGTTATTAGCAATAATTCATGTTCTTGTTTGGGATTTCTAACTTCCCCTTCTTGCAGTTTCATTCCAATTGTATGATCTCAAACACCAAGGGTTTATTCAGAGAGCAGAGGTATGATATTAAATAAAATTAACTTGCATAAAATTAAATGATTATCTTTGCATCACAAAAACCAATTTGAGTTATCTGTTGATGATTTGAGTCAGATCTACTAATTAATGTTGGTTTTTTATTTATAGTTGAAACAAATGGTGGTGGCCACTCTTGCTGAATCTGGAATGAATCTTTCAGATGACATCATTGACAGCATAATTGACAAGGTACAATCAATATGTCAAATCTTATGCTCATAATTCCAAATGCATGTTCAAAAATAGTTTTTCTAGGAAAAACATTTGCCCATGTAACAAAATTTCTCTCAGGAAACTCACCAATTTAAGCTAATATTTCTCTAGAATAAGCTGAGCCAAAATTGAACCATACATGCACTAGTTAAAGCATTAGCAAGTTTTCTTCATTTTAGTTTTTCTTTCATTTTACTTTATGTTTCGCTTCTTGCTAATGTTTCTTTTCACTCAAAGCTTTTGGGGTTTGACTGTGGTGTTGTTCTGCTGCCTAAAAATCCCAATAAAAGTTTTGGCATTATTATAAGTATGAGAGATACATGGCGGGGAACTGAGTATTTATATGATCAAGCTATTAGGTCTACATTGTTTAGGTGTCTATGGGAATGGATCTTCGTCTTTAATGTGTGATTGTAAACGATTGAGAGCCTTAGTTGTATGGCAAAATCAGGGAAATCACCATAAATGCGTATCAAGCCGCTAGATTGATCACAGCTCTTGTATATCTCAGTTGGTGGGGTTGTAGTTGATCCCAAGACTGACAAAGTTGTATTGGGATCTGCGAGTGACGACCTAGTTGGACCAAATTGAAGCTGGGACGTCCCAGTTTCGAATATTATTATCTTTTCCACCATTCTTGATAGCTTATAAAACCTTGCTAAGCCTTGTCCTTTGTGAACTTTCTAAATTTTTTATGTTACTTGATTTGATTATGACATCCCAAATCATTTTTGTGCTATCATAATTTCTTTAATGAGTTGTTGGTAACAATGCTTAAGCTATTTTCAGACATTTGAGGAAGCGGATACCAAACATGATGGTAAGATTGACAAGGAAGAATGGCAAAGCCTTGTCATGCAGCATCCATCCCTTTTGAGAAATATGACTCTTCAATATCTGAAGTGAGTTTAATTTCTTTTACTCTTAATTTCTAATTTCTTTTACTCTTAATTTCTATGTGGTGTGATGGTTATATTTGTTACTTTGTGACTGGTTGGTTATGGGTTCAAATTTGTGAACTGTCTCATTTCATAAGCAAGAATAAGGTTGTGTACAATGACCGTACACTATATCTTAAGTGAAAGCCTTTTGGCACTAGCTATACCATTTTGCTATCATGCATATATGTGTCTTCTTGTGTTTGTTACAAAATACAATTTAGAAATAGAATATTTTATTATATAGTATGTAAACAAAGTTAGTTTGTGAAATGGTATAATGTGGCGTGATGGTTATTTACTCTTAATTGCTATGTGGCATGATGGTTGTATTTACTCCTTCGTGATTGGTCGGTCATGGGTTCAAATTCGTGAATAGTCTCATTTCATAAGGTTGTGTAGAATGACCTTACACTATACCTTTAAGTGAAGAGCCTTTTGGCACTTGCCATACCATTTTCCTATCACACATGTATGCGCTTCCTTGTGTTTGTTACAAATACAATTTAGAAATGGAACATTTTAGTATATAGTATGTAAACAAGCTTAGTTTACAGTAATTTTAACATGAAAATACTTTCACTAGAAGTTAGAAATTGTTGCATCTTAAAATGTGATTGAGATTTCTGTTCAAACAAATCATAAATATATTATATATTGTTACAATGCGAGCCATATTAGCCCAATATATATAAAACTAAACAAACAGTTAGTGTCGTGTGGCATCTTTAATATATCTCTATATATATTCTGCAATTGAAGGACTGATGTTTAGTGGATCATTGTCTGGCATTTTGTAATCAAGCTTAAGCATCTGGAATCTCACAAAGTGTTTTAATTTCTTTTGCAGGGAAATTACAACAACATTTCCCAGTTTTGTGTTTCACTCACAGGTTGATGATGCTTGAGTTGAGGCAACTACATAATCTATATATGCCAGTTTCATCATGGTCTTGGTTTATAATGTATGTTCTTCTTTGTTAGCTTGTGAGTGATGACAGAGTTTTAATTTGTATGAAAAATTCATTTAAGATGGATATAGATCCTCTCTTTATAATTTCCATTGAATAGAACTTTGCGTTCCCTTTTTGGGCAGATAATGTATGTAAATGTAATATAGGTATATTGGATAAGAGGATTCAAACTCTTATTAACACCAAGGAGTTTTGGATAGAAATTTATATATATTATGGCCATTGTGGGTTTGTGAATGGCTCAAGGCCAGTCTAATCAATTTTGAGGCCTAAAGTAAATTATTATAATAGGTCTTTTCTAAATTAATAATAATAAATATTTTTTGAAATTAATAATATTATTGGATAAATATTATATGCATTTTATTTTAAGCTGCTCTAAGCCATCTGCGCTTTCCACTCCAATATCTTATTTTCTTAGTCTCGTTCTCGTCTCTATCTCTTAGGTCAACCATATTCGGGCCGTCCCCGTCTTAGTTGAATACCTTTTCATTCCTTCCACAAGTTCGTATCTTATAAGAATCATCCTTTGTCTTTCTCCCGGGCGAGCTTTTGCTTTCTATTCTTACTCTCTCTCAGCAACAAGACCATAGAATAGGAGAACCACTAGATCCGTTGCAATCCCAGTTGCCAGTTGACTCAACAAAGAATCTACTTTGTTTGCTTTGGTGCTTTCTTTTATGTCCTTCATCGGGATATTACCACCAAACCGGATATCGTGATCTTGAATCTAGGTACTTGACTTCCCCCTCTTCCTATGTATGGGGCGAGTAGCCTAGTCCATCTCCTCAGGCTGAGCTTCATTGCCAATCCTTTGAGCCGTTTCGCTTCTTGAGATTCTTTACCTTAAGAATGATAACATTGTATATTATAAAATATTTAATATTTTAAAAATCAAAATATATTAAAATAAAGCCTAAATATATTAATAATTTTATACATTTTTTAAAAAGTCTAAAACAAGAACTTGACGGGCCTTAGGCCCGGCCCTGGAATGGCTCTAGTAAGCTGGTAAGACATTACTATGCTTATGTGGCTTAAAAAGTTATGTCTGAGATAGTAGTATCTTCAATTTGATTTTGATACGGTAAGTACCCTCAATTAACTTGTGCTTTTTTACATTAAAAAGCTTTTCCATTTTTTTAACAATTTTTTTAATTTGTAAGGTAATAAACTTTTTGAGAGGACTTTACGCGTTTATCTAGAAAATTACAAAATATAAACAAAAAATATCTATCGCACACCTCTTAAGAATGTTTGTTTCTTAATTTACCCCTAATTATTAAATTTCTCTCTTGGTGTTAGTTTCAACTTTCAACCACTAAGAATTTAATACTACTATGAGGAAGTAGAAAGTCTCTCCTCTCTCCTAGCTAAATTAATGAATTATAGAGAATAAAAAAGTAAAATAAATAAGAACATTTTAGGTATAATTGAATGTAATATGGTCAAAACAGTTATATAACATAGGACTTCCTAAAAATTTGTTTATATTTCGTAACGGAAGGAATAATAGTTGTTATGATAATGAAAACATTTATTGAGATGATTTCATGAAACCCATATTGCAAACATAAATGTACTAATATAATGGAAAATATTACAATACTAAAACTTAAGTGAAGGGATTATATATTTCACATTCAGAATTATGGTTTAAGTTTTGCTATTAGCCTTTTTATTGTGCAAAATAGTGGTGATTGGTGATAGTTGGCCACCGAAGATGAGAAGAAGAAGAAGGAAAATAATTCTTAGTGTCAAAAGCGATGTCTTTTATGCATCCTTTTAATTATTCAAGAAAACTAACGAAAAAAGTTGAATTAAAATGAATGTAAAAGATATAAGACAGATTTTTTTTTAAAAAAAAATAAAACGCCAAACTGAGAAATTAAATTAGAATAATGATTTATCCTCCTAAATGTCCTCATAAATATCTTTCTAATTCCTTTTAAAATATGTACTAAAAGAGAAAATTAAATGTCTTTATCTTGAAACTATAAAATATATTCCTCACTTAGTAATTAGGAGGATATTTAAGAGGATGTTTTAGGAGGATATAACATTGTTCATTAAATTAAGTTAAAGGGTCAAGTACTGATTTGGCAACTGAGAAATTAAATTACATCAAAGGGTGAAAATGCTAATTTGTCCAAAAAAAAAAAAAAACATAAATAGAGAGGCTAAAGGACAGTTAATACACATAAAGCTAAACATTGAATAACATTCAACTTCGTTAAAAGCTTTTCAAAAAAAAAAATCAACTTCATTAAAATTTTGAATTAAATCAACTTTATAATTTTTATTTAAAAATTGAACTAATGAATTTAAGTTTAGTAAAAATATTATATATATATATATGAAAATTGAATTTGCACCAAAAAATATGAAAATTGAATAATATAAATTTTGAATGTTTGAATTATAAAATCGTTTAGACATTTAAATTAAAAAAAAAACTTTGTCTGAGATAGTACGTAGTACCTTCAATTTGATTGTGATACAATAAGTACTTTCAATTAACTTATGTTTTTTTACCTTAAAAAGTTTCTCTATTTTCTTAGCAAATTCTGGAATTTGTAAGGTAATATATTTTTGTGTGATAGTTAAACAGTTATTGAGATAGTTCCGTAAACGATAAAGTTAAAAAGAGATACCAAAATACATTAAATTTTTTGAGTTCTAATTTTTGTACTCACAATTTTTTTTATACTCAATGTATTTATTGGTTAAGTACGTTGAAAAAAATGATTATATTAGTTATTTTTTTGTTACAGTATTTTTCAGATTTAGTGGTTACACACGTAGAAAATATGTGGTTATAACGTATAAATAAAAATTCAAAAAAACTTGAGTCCGAAAATCTTCTTTTCTAAATTTTTTGCGTACTTTTGTGTTATCCTTGATCTTGTGGGTGTCCTCTCAAATGTTAGATATTGGTATTTAAGTGTGTAGGAAATTTTTTCCATCAATAATGATATTCTTTCTTTTACTGTTTAAGAAAATTATATGCACATATATAAAAATCAAATATTTATAAATATCAACATTTTATAAAATTTAGAAAACTCATTTTTAGTTTTCATAATAAATTATTATTGTTGAGTTTCAATAGTTTTCATATACAATTTCTTTTTTAATTATTTTTATTTTAATGTTATTAAAAACTGTTTATTTAGTTGTGTCTAATAAGGAATACTACAATATTATATTTGTGCTCTTAGAATCCTTTTAGTTCTGTTATTTTTTTTTTCTGATTGCACCTTTTCACTTGAGATTTAGGAATGACATTACTCTTTTAAACTTTTGGACGATTCAATCAAGAAATAGCACACGTGATTGTATTATTTTAAGGGATTGTGCCATTTTCTGAACATTCAAATTTTGGATGGAACTGTCTAAAAATTAAAATGAGAGTTCATCTATGCAAGTTTATTTTTTTTACTCATTTATAAATGGATTTATGCTAGTTGACTTGTATAGGTGAGTGAATTAAGTCTAAGTCATGTAACATAATTAGTAAATACATTAAAACATTATAATATGTATATAGACATCCGAATTCAATCACAAGTTATTATGCTTTCCTATAAAAAAATCAATGAGTTAAGTTTGTGGTAAGTCCATGGGCCATATTAAAAAAATAAAAAATAAGTCTAGTTAGAATTAATTTTTAAAATCATTACTTTAGTAGTATTTATATATAATTTTAATGGCATGACAATTTTATTATAATTTTAAATACAATTATTATTATTTTTCAAAAAATTGAAAAAGGTTATTTTTTATGGTTTAAATAAGTTATTAGTTCTATAAAATTGTTGTTTTAGCCTATTGAGAAATATGTTTTTTTTTTTCCATTTTAGCACAACTTAATTTAATTTTTTTATTTATACTCCATACAAAATTAGTACTCCCTCCGTTTTAAAATGACAGTCGTTTAAGGTTGTTTCACGGAAATTAAGAAATTGAATAAATGTCATAATGAGTAAAACAATTTTACTAACATATCCTTATTAATAATTGAAACATTCACTATCTCACATGATTTTTAGTTGAGCATTAATTATTATATAGGGGTAAAATGGAGAAAAGAGCATTTAATAATGTATTGAAAATACAAAACGACAATCACTTTGAAAAAAATTATTTATGTAAAACGACACTCATTATGAAACGGATGGAATACTTTTTTTTTCGTCCTCACAAAATATTTTATTTCAATTTGGTCCAACTTAATTTATTTATTTATTTATTAATCCCGGATGTTAAAATTCCAGGGAACAAATAAGGAAAAAGTTTCTAGTACTAAAAACAAAATTCTAGAAATAGGGACTAAAGATTTGTACTTGTTGTGGGATAAAGTTTGGAGTGACACTTTGTGCACTACACCATGTTCTTGGCGCACCACAGGCTATGAAAATGTAAATGTTCGAATAATTATTCTCATGAAATTTAAATTTAGAAACAGACATCAATGTCCAAGAAAAAATGAACATTAATGTCTCATAATTGTATGAAAATGATTGAACGATGATTTTCTTAAAGTTTAAGTTCCAAAACAGACATTAATGTCTGTTTTAGTCAAGTGTGAAGAAAAAAAAATGGAACATCACTCGAATCTTAACATTGGAGCGAAGATCAAAATCGGGGAAAAATAAGTCATGTAGTGCACTAAAAAGACAGTGTGGTGCGCAAAGTATTGTCATAATGTTTGTAGGGACAATTTTATTTTTTTTTAAATTGAGTTAGATCAAAATAAAATAAAATATTTTTATGTAGAAACTAAAAAGTATTAAGTCTCTTAAAAAAGCAATATTTTTTTAATAAAGCAACATTTTTATTTAAAATTAAAAGATACATGTAGGCTAGCCCATAAATGGCTATCACTATTCGTACCACACTGTTTATTAGGCATGTCACACATTTTTAAAATTAACTTTCACCCGAATTCTAGAATATGTAACAGTAAATTGGGATCTATAATATGTTTTCAACCAGATTCTAGAACTGAGTGAAGGTTAATTTTGCTAAAAAGAAAAGGAGAACAAGTGGGTGCTAAAAAAAAGGTAAAACAAGAATAGTACCCATCCCCGTAAATCCATGCCAGCACAAAGTTTTTTTATCTACACAAACATAAAAAACATAGGTCTATTCTTTTTTTTAAAAAACATAGGACTCACCATTTTAGTTGGAAATGACACAATTTTTTTAACTTTTGGATAGTTCCAAACAAAAAATAGCACGTCCAAAAAATGACGCTATCTTTTAAAACTCTACATCTAAATGTGCTATTTTTGGGACAGAATCATCAAAAAATTAAAATGTGCGATATTATTCTCCAAGTGAAATAGTGGCAGTCTCGTTACACAAATATATATAGCTTAATGCACTAACCAATGCTTGATCACAAAACAATCCAGAAAAATGAATGACAAAACCTAGATACCATTAACAAAAAGGCTAAATCCAGAGCTGGCAATAAAAATCTCAGAAAAGTGTAAGGAAAAAAAAACATTAAAAAAAAATCTAAATTCAGCTTTTTTTGCTTGACTTGATAAGGTTTTCAAATAAACTGGGTCCAAGGCGAGCTAGAGCCCGACCCGGTAAAATATAGTTTAATTTTTTTATTTTTACATATTATATTGAAAAAGGATTATTAATAGGTTATTTAAAAAAGCAATAACTTAGGACAAAATCCTTATCAAATGCACCCCTGTCTTACATTTAAACAATAGTTTTATAGAATAAAACTTAAATAAAATAATTTTTTTTTCCTTAAACACATGGTATATTTTTTAAAACAAAAACACATAGTATATTTTATTTTTCCAAAAAATATTGCAAGTCGTCCCGTAGAAGTCTGAATACGGCCGAACTTGAGCACCTTAATAGGATAAAAAAGATGTCGAGTTCTACACCCGAAACCTCAACGCCTTGGCCAAAACCCTTTTTCCAGCTTCGACTAAATCCAAGACAATGTTAGGAGAGCTACTTTACACACTATTAATGTTTCTAGATTCACCACACTGTTCTTTTTTTCTTTTCATTTTTGACCCTCCCTCAGAACATATGTTTCGTTTTTGTACTAAAACTATTTATAGCGCATGTGGAATAAAACGACACATATTGTTCACCAGTACACTCGCTCAGAATATATGTTCTGTTTTGGAACTTAAAAACAGTCAATAAGATATGTTTCATATAACATTAATGTCTGTTTCATACCGACATTAGAAAACTCTAAACACAAATGTTTGCACCTTTAAAATCACAGAGTATACAAATAGTTTGTCTAATTATCATAACAAAGACAAACATTGAGATTTCACTGCTGTCTTTATCTTTGGTTAAGATTTGCAGTCAGTATAAAAACAGACATTAGTATCCGTACGGAACAGACATTAGCGTTGTGTGTGGTTGATTTTTCGTTAATAAAACTTTGTTTGCCTTAAGTTTGATGAAAGTAAGTGAGTTAAAAGTTAGTTTACTTCAATGATATTTATGTTTGTATATTTTTAGCTAAAAATATGTTTGACAATTGAATATTGTTTGGATATACTAAGTAAAATTACTTTAATAGTTATAATATTATTCAACTAGCTTTTGCTCAACTGAAATGAGACTCAAAGCTTCTTTCCACCTAACTAGCTTTAAAAGTCAGTTTAATTGCAAACTCAGTTAAGTTAACTTGTGCAAATTAAAAACCAAATAACTTGACACATTGTTAAATGTACCTTAAAGTACTTTTACTCAACAAAACTGAGAACCAAACATACACATGTGAAACATATATTAGTTTCCATTTGTTAGTTCCAAAATAAAACTTACAATGCAAGCAAATCCCTTTATATGTTTCGCGCGAGTGTTTAGACGAATGATATGTTCTTTTTTATTCCATATGTGCTAGAAAATAGTTTTAGCCCAAAAATAAAACATATGTTCTAAACGACCATAATAATAAAAAAACAAAATAAAAGTGTGGTGTGCCAAAAAAATTTTAGTGGTGTGCAAAGTAATGCTCGAGTATAAGGGTTTGTTTGGTTGGAAGGCTTAAGAGAGGAGGAAAATAAATTTTTGTTTGGTTGAGAAATAATAGAAAGAGAGGAGAGAAATTTTAGTGTGTTTTGGAATGCCTCCAAAAGTGAAGAAATTTGGAGGGGAGCCAGATGAAAAGTTTTTAACATATAAAATTCTTACTCTTCTCTCCAATTAAATACAAAAACACTATTTTTTCTTTTCCTTTATTTCTCTTTATTTGAACCAAACACACTACTAAATGTTTTATTTTTTCTCCTCTCATTTTCTTTCTATTAAAATCTCTCCCTTCACTTCAGCTACCAAACAGACCTTAATAGAAGTAACGCCCCAATATAAGTGTGGGCGAGCAACACACTCAAATTGCATTTTCGTTTTTTCTTCCAATCTGCTCTCTCACTCCTGTGCCCTTACTGACGTTTTCTCTGTGGTAAGAGAATCCCAACTTCCCTCTCCTCATCGACGCACTTCTCTGTTCTTCCTAAAATTCACGCATGTCTAAGAAAAACCCTTTCTTTTCAGAATATGAAATCAGAATTTAATCCTTGAGAATAATCATTAGGTTATTTATCTTACCTGCATTGCTCTCTACTTGAATTCTCTAGGCTGATAAAGTTTTGAAGATGTCAGACAAAGGAGGAAAGGGCCAGTCGCTGTTAAGCAAAGGAGGTGAGTGTTGAGTTTTCTCTCTGGCCCTGCTTATAGAGTTTCAATTTTTTATATACATATGTTTTCTTCTTTTGGGTTTGAATTGAATTTTCTGTTAGGTTTTTCTATTGGGTCACCGTAAACAAAATCTGGGTTGGGTTTTGACTTTTGACCTGTGGTATTGCTGCTACTACTGATAGTCGCCTAGGAATTTCTGGGGTTTTATCTCGGGGTTTGGTGCATTATTCATGGATTTGCATGATTTTCTTTTTTGCTCTGTCTTAGTTTATGTATTTTTTTATTACTGATATACAATTCTGCGTTGACCAAGCATATATGTGTTCATTTTGCTTTTGTCAGTCTCTGGCACATGGAGGATAGCAATATTTTAAACCATTTTTTGATTTAAGCACTTGATTGTTAACTCTTTTTTTTTCTCTGTTTATTCATGGTTAGGATCGCTAAAAGGGAAGGATGATAGTGCTGCAAAATCAGCAAAGGGAAGGAAGGTTAAGTTTTCCACAGAAGGTTAGAAGCGCCATTCTATTATCTTTGATTTGCTTCTCAGTGGAGGATGCATGTTTTAGGGCTTCTCCATAGAAACTCCATGGCGGAGCTTGGGGCAAAGTGTTATGTGACAATTGATAATGTAACCAAAATATTTTTAATACTAATTATGTGAAAGATGGACCTGGATTGAGAAAAATTCTAAAAGAAATAATATATCAAAAGTCTTAATGTTAAGATGACATCATGAGTTCAGCCAATTGACATTAGAGACTAGGGTCCTCATATCTTTTAAGGACTATTAAGTAAAAATTATATGGTACTAAAACATGCTCTAAGAAGCTCCACCCGTCTGTTGTTTCTGTTTTTCCGAAAGACTTTGGGATATTGTTCATGTTTGCTACTACTTGTGGAATCACCTCACTGAAATTATCGGTTGGTTCACTTGGTTGTATATTGTAGATCCATTTGAGTCCAGAATAAATACACCAATATCTGCTGGAAAAGGTAAGAGTGTAAATCTCAAAGCTATTACTGTCTCCATCTTTTAAATGACTTTGCATTTTGGGTCTGGCAAATCTTGATTACCATTTTTAAATTGATTCTCATTCTTTTGTTGCTTTCTTATTTATGTATCCTTTTCCTGGACTCTTTTTCATTTTCAAGGTGATTCTGGCAAAGGAGGAAAGGCAGATAAGGTTGCAAATGGTGGAAAGGCTTCTGCATCAAAAGAGCCACCGTCGGAACCTAGAATTGATCAAAGTCGGTTCTTGCTTCATTATCTCTAATGTGTTTTTTCTTTGAATTTTTGTAAATCATATTGTATTAATTTGTGTTTTTATGTTGACTCACATTGTATTGCATCCACTTGTGTTAATCCACATCACCAACTTAATTTTGCATTGAATGGAATCCCCTTTATCTCTTTTACTTTTATTAGCAATTAAATATTAATATCAGCATTAGCAATGATGATTCTCTTTGGATGGCACATGCAGAGTTTCCAGAAAATATCAAATGCCTGATGGACTGCGAGGCCTTGAATACTTTACAAGGAATCCAAGACCGGATGGTCATGCTATCTAGAGATCCATCTGTCAAAATCCCTGTGTGAGGAAGACATCGAGCTTTTTTTTTTCATTGAAAAAGGATAAATGAGGTATTTAAGGTTTACCATAAGAGTAAAAGATCTATTTGAATGATCTGGACATTTTTTTTTTCTGTTGTAGTTCATTCGACAAGGGACTGCAGTATGCCAAATGCAGTAGCAAGTATACAGACCCTGAGTCTGTTAGGCGCAGTCTTGAGTATCCTTTTGGGTTTTTTCACATGAATTAAGGATATCACTGTTTTGCTTTATATTAATCTTCTTGATTCATCTCCAGTTCTCTGCTATGTTCTTTTCTTGACTCAAATATTAGGTCTCTTGTATTCTGTGGTCTCACAGATAGTGAGGTATCAATTTTATTCTTATTAGATACTTTATTCCAAAGTATTATGGTGCTTTACTGACATCATTATCCATTGCAGATATGTGTGATTGGTAATGTGTGCCCAGAAACTGTTGATGAAGTCTTTGCTCTTCTCCCATCATTGAAGGTATGACATGGAGCATTATGTGCTCCTTTCAGTTAAAATTTGTACAAGGAATTCTTGGTACTATAGGGTCAAGGTTGTTTTCCTAAATGTATAATGAAGTTATTTGATGATTAAGTGTTTATTAAGAAAAGGAGATCTTTCATGGATACTCAACTGCAGTTGGAAGATTGGTTTTTGTAGGACAACAATCTTTCAATAGGTTAGGTGTATCATTTTGATTTTGAATACTTTGGTGATAATTCAACTTAATATTCCTATGAAAGAGTTAATTGAAAAACATAATTACTTGACTATCTCCATTTTTTCCTTTCCTCATCCTTTTAGTCTTAATTGTGTTATATAGTGAAACTACTAGTACTTTTGTCGTAACTTTTTACTCGTATGAAGCTCTTGAGAGCAAGCCTTGACACAACAATAAAGTTTGTACCTTCACTACCTTGTGACCGAAGTCCTAGGTCCAAATTCTAGCCGGGGAGAGGTTGCATACGCTTATGCTTCTTGACCCTACTAGGTGTGAGCCTCGTACATTGGACTACCGTTTCTGTAGTGAAGTTTAAGTGCGCCAATGACTTTAGTACATGCCAAAAAGATATTGGAACACTTGTCTAGTTTGGGTGGTTTGACCTTTTTGTAACCCTGCCAAGATAGAATTTCTCCTTCTAGTTTTTGAGTTATCTGTTTGCCCAATTTTCTTCAGAGGATTTTGGGGATTCCTGCTTGTCAAGAACAAGAATAGAATACAATATGACATAGGGATGATATCTCATGGTACGGTATCTATTTCAGGGTAAGAGAAACGCTATCAGCGATGTGCTTAAGGATTCATTGAGTGAGCTTGGTAAATTTAGAAGGCCAATGTAAAGGCTCACAATGTAAAGGCTCGCGGGTGACGGTGAGGTTTTTCTTGTTTATGCTTTTGTCTTTTCCTTTCTTTTTTGTATCTGCTTTATTTACTGATAGGCTTTTTATTGTATTTTGACTGCAGGTTTGCCATTTAGGAAAGCAGCTAGGAGTAACCCGCTCTGGCAAATGAAAAACATGCTAATCATTTTCTGAGAAAACACTTGATCAATGTTTTGTTTTTAATGTGGTATCCTAATAGGTCCTTCAAAGGTCTAATGTGGATTTCTAGTAGATGGATTTTGTATGTAGTTGGACATGGATCTCATGTATTAACAGAAGGAAAACATTTTCCACCAATTGAAGGGGAAGGAATTTCTTGATGAGTTTTTCGCATAACAAGATGATGTGAAGAGATTGGTAGAAACAAAGATTCCAGTGACTGTTGTCATACATCTTAGATTATTTTTTTCGTTTCTGCCTCGTGATTCTAAATAGGCGGTCCCATTTCCTAAATAGCTTGTTCGTCACCCCCATTTTGTTGTCCCTTTGTGGCGTGGTTGTGATTGGCACTTTGGTTTTTTACTTGCTATGCTTCGTTTTCACAGTTAGCGTGTTAAGTGTACCTTAACTTTATGCTCCGCCGCTGCATGAAGCCTTGTTCTGCAATAAGAACATCATTCTTGTTTACCCCAAAAGGACCCAAACGTAATTTTATCAAAATTAGTTTGGTCTCTTATGTTATACTTTTTATCAAGTAAGGGTCAAAGTGAGGGAACAAAATGATTAAAAAATACAGCATAAGAATTAAAGTGATTCGAAAAATACAATATAAAGGGTTAAAGTTAAACTTTTTAAACATAAGGGACTAAATTAAAATTTTTAAAATATAAGAAATCAAATTAAAATCTTTCGACAATGTAAAGAATCAAAATAGTATTTTAGTCTTTATTTTGTTTTTCTTTTTTTCATATAGAATATACTCTAGTTGACAGTGGAAGACTAATTCTTTTTTAAGTGAAGATTAATTCCTTTTTAGGTGGAGATAAGAGAAAGTGGACACAACCTTTTTCATCAATCATTTTTATACTATCTTAAGGGGATATGAACCCCTCTCAACAAGTATATAATATTGAAATAATGGTATTATATAATAATTTTAGTTGCATAATTTTTTAAAATATTTTTATAATAGTTAATATTAAGTGTAATTTATTTATTAAATAAAATAAAATATAAAACACTTTAGATTAGAATAAAACTTACAATTATGTCTTATATATTTATTTAATTTATACCTTATATCTTATTTTTAATTAGGAAAAAAATAAAATAAATGTGTTGTTATGATATGAAGGGGGAGTGGAGTGGTCATTACACACTGCAGAGAGAACGACACGTTCCTTTTCGTAAAGTTGTTCGCTTTGGTTCTTCATAAATAATTATTGGTCAATGGGGAGGGTTGGCATTGGAAATCATTTAGACCAATTCAATCTTGATTCTTCATCATTCAAAATGGACAATACTAATACAAAAGAAGAAGACAAAATTATTATTGATGAAGATGAAGAAGAAGAGTTAGAGCTGGAAGAAGAAGATGCAGAAGCAGAGAAATGGAAGAAACATTACTCATCAAAACATAAGATACTCCTTGTTGGAGAAGGTGACTTCTCCTTCTCCCTTTCTTTGGCCAGAGCTTTTGGTTCTGCTCACAACCTTGTCGCTACTTCCCTCGATTCTCAGGGTCAGTTAGTCCCTTCATTATAATTTCATAAAGTTCCCAAATTTTACTTCATTTTCCCTAATTGATACTGCATGAGAATTTTGACGTGGACTTTTTTCAGTTCATCCGATAACCTAATCCTATTTCCTAGGAATTACATATCTCATTCTCAGTCATATTAGTCTTCATTGTTTTTTTTCCTGGGAAATGTAAAAATTGAAACTTGGAGCCATTTTCATCATACCCATTTGATTATTTGTTGTGTTTTGCAGAGAACGTTGGAAAGAAGTATAGTAACGGAATAAGTAATGTGAGGGAGCTTGAAGAAAGGGGTTGTATTGTTCTTTATGGTGTTGATGCTAAGGTGATGAGTCAGCACTTCTTTCTCAAGACTCAGAGATTCGATCGCATTGTCTATAATTTCCCTCATGTTGGGTTTCTTTATCCAGAGAATAGCCGCTGCCAGATTCAGTAATGTTTCCTTCCTAGTTCCATCATACCTTTTTTAACTTTTTGCTTTTTTTTTTTTTTTTTACCTTATCTTTTATTTTTGTTATTACTTTTGCTTTTACCTTTTAATGTTTTTCATAAGCCTTTGCTTTAACTTTTCTTTCTTTGGTATGAGAGAAGTATTATTGATTATTGATAGTATAATAAGTATTTTACAGTTTAAATAATTTAGGAATTATATGTAATGGTCTCGGCCCGAGAGATATTAAGAATATTATAGATCAGGTTATGAGTATATTATATAATTATGTTAGATGTAAGAGAAATGAATCAATGAAAATGAATTAAGTCTTGTTTCTTCCCCTATTCAGTCTCTTCTTCCTCTCTCTGATTTCTCAATTTCTCTTCCTAATTTCCATCTCAGATTTCTCAATTTCTTCTCTGATTTCCCTTCCTAATTCTGGTTCATAACATTCTTCAACTTATTATAATTTGTTAATGATCCTTCCTTCTACTTGAAGAACTAAATAAGGTTGTAATGAATTTCCAATTATTGGCTTTGTTGTAGATAAATAATATATTTTTTTCTCTGACTGTAATCTGCAATAGGCAAGTAGAGGATAATGGTTTAAAAGAACTTATTCTAATTGCAAGCAATTTCCAACTTTGGAGCTATATATTTTAGCTGTTTCCTCAAAGCTAAGGGTTTAGTCACACCTATGCATAAGATCATAATTTAAAGAAAAAGATATATTTTATTATAGTTGTATACTTACCTAAAAAGTAGAGTTACATTTATTTTAACTAACTCTTCACAAATAATTAGATTTCTCTCATCCAAACTCTAATTATCTAGGAGATAGAATTTGAAATCTCTTTTGACTCTGTCATTCCCTACTGTTCAATTGGATTATTTCAATCTTCTACTCTTTCGCTTACAAGGAATTTTGGGTTTTGTAACTGATGCTTGATGATCAAGTTAGTTTTGCTTAATTCTCATACATTCAGTTAAGAACTTAAGATGACAAATGATAATTTATTTATGCATGCATTCTTGTCTGGTACACTGTGGACTATAGAAGCATATTGGTTTTGTTTTAAGCAGAATTTGTTGTTCATCTATTGAGCAGATTGAACAAGAGTTTGGTGAAGGGTTTTTTGGCAAATGCCAAAGATCTAGTCAAGAAAGAAGGAGGAGAGATTCATATAACACACAAGGAAGGTGATCCATACGACCAATGGGATCTGGTAGAGAAGGGAGAAAAGAGAGGGTTGGTGTTGCAACAAGTTGTGTCATTCTACAAGGATGATTACCCTGGTTATGACAATAAAAGAGCTCATGGAAAATTATCTGATGAATCTTTCCCTCTAGGAGAAGCTAGTACTTACATGTTCAAGCTCAAAACATAGTACTTGTAGTGCGTGTGACTAAACTGGAGTGTGAATCAAACTGTCATTTGTCTAACGAAATGATAGTGATGTGTTGACTTAATGTCATTTTGAAGTCATTTTTCTTTGAGCCAACTGACTTTCATTTGATATGATGAAAGCCAATTTAGTTGGATAAACGGAAATCTAAACATACTTGTTGTGACTGATGGGAGTTCCAAGTTTTGGGTTTAGCTGGAAGATTATAGTCATTTGAAAGATCACTCCTCCAAAAGTTAAATGTAGTCATGTACTAGAAAAAATTGTCATTCTTGAACTTGCACAGGTTGTAGTCTCTTAATTTTCTCTTAAATTCCTGAAAATCAAACCAATACCCCTTCTCTTTTGAAGAAAAACACAGTAAAGAAATTGGGAGACAAGATATATGGTATTAATTCTGAACAAGTAATTGGGTGAAAAATTGAAAGGAACAAAGGCAGAAGCTTTTCTTTTCTTTTCGCTGTATACATTGTTTGGTTTAATCACGTTTGTACTATTTTTTTTTTTTTTTGCTGTCCAAAAACAGGTTTCTACTTCTAATCTAATTAAGTCAAACTACACATAGATGTATCCAAAAAAAAAAAAAAACTATACATAGAAGAGTAATTGTTTCAGAATTGTACATTCTTCATGTTAGTAGCATGTTTTGCCAACCTTTCTAAGCTCTTTTGTTGTCGACAAAATCAAATGCTCTTACTTTATCTAAACAGTTGGGTTGATGGATCAAATATTGATTGTGTACCAAAAAGAAAATGTTTTGATAGAAAGATTATACTTACTTTAATAATCTATCTATTACATATATTAAATCTGAATGAATCTGAAGTGAAAGTCGTAACAACAACCCGTCATCTATTTCATTATCATTATTAGGCCATATCAGCACATTTACTTATGTGTCATAATTAGATTTAAACTCATTTTCTCCTACTTTTCATTGTATATTAAACATGTCACTTGCAACTTACTATGAAATTTCAATTCACATTTGGTTTAGTAAAAATCAATTACAATAACATAATTCACGTATTAATTAAATTTTAGCTATAAAAATTTGTATATATAAAGAAAAATATTAAATACTCAATTTATTAAAAAATACACTTCAAATTAAGATCTAACAACAAACTTAAAATTTAATTTTTATTTAATATTAATTGTTTAAATGAAAATTTACACATATAATATCATTTCAAAAAGTATTAATCATTTGCACTTTCCATCATATATGAACATAAATATGCATTTCAAATCAATAAAAAAATTTTAGATTTATTAATATTTTCATATACACTAAGATTTCAAAAGGCATTAATCAATAACCACAGTACCACACTCTACTACATATAAATATACATATTTAACAAGTATACAGTGAAAATTAAACTTATAATTTAATGTATTCTCTATTTTCAAAAAACCATTAATTAAATTATATTTAATTTACAATGATAAATAAACGGCAACAAAATTGCAAAATCAGATTGACTCAACATACTCAAGTAGAAAACTAATATTGATAGAAAGTTTATAGAAAATTAAATATTTAAAATTAAAGCAACACAACTTATTAAAAAAACATCATTCCACGATTAAAATGCATCCTAAAGTTTAAGTTTCTATCTAATAAAGTAGATTTTAAAATGCTATTTTTGCATTGTATTTTTCTTAGAATAGCCTATATTTTTAACTATACTCCAACAATCTTAAAAAATACCATGTTGCCACATAAGTTTTTTGACTCACTTGACACAACTCATTCACATCACTATACTCAACTACAACCTACACTTCTTTTCTCCCACCACAATCAATCATCTCTTTAAATACAATTAAGATATAACAAAAAAAATTAACTCAAAGAAAATTTAACAAAAAATAATAGTTCAAATATTATGATTGAAATTTAAGTACAGTTTTAATGAAATTGACTATATCTATATCTATATCTATCTATATATATATATATATATATATATATATATATATATATAAAAGCGAAGCCAAAAGCTAAGAAATTAACTTCAAAATTTTTAGCTAAATTTACATAATTTTTTTAGAGATCATTAACTATAACATTTAATGAATAGAGAGTTTTTCGAAATAAAAATAAAAATGCTTTTTTTAAATTACCTAAATTACTTGAAGATTTTTCAAGAGAATGAATTATTCACTTAAAATTTTTTAGCTCAATTTAAAAAAGTTTTAATATTTTTAAATTGCAATTTTTTTTAAGAGATGGTGTACTATACACTTAAAGAATTAGGTGTTTTACGAAATAAAAATGAAAAAACATAATTTAAATTACCTAAATTATTTGAAACATTTTGAAGATAATGTATTATTTCACTTTGAATTTTCTAACTCAACTTACATATTTTTTATATTTTTAAAATTACAACAACTTTTTTATAGATCGTATAGTAAACATTTGAAGAACATGTTGATTTTTAAATAAAAATAAAAATACATTTTTTAAATTACCTAAATTATTTGAATCTTTTTATAGACAGTGTGTTATTCACTTTGAAGTTTTGAGCTCACTTTAAATAATTTTTTATATTTTTAAATTGCAATAATGTTTTTAGAAATCGTGTACTATACACTTGAAGAATAAGTGTTTCTTAAAATAAAAATGAAAATATGTTTTTTAAATAATCTAAATTATTTCACTTTAAAGTTTCAATCTTAATTTACATAATTTATTATATTTTTAAAATTACAAGTATTTTTTTAGAGATTGTGCACTATTACACTTGAAGAATAAGGTATTTTTCGAAATAAAAATAGAATATGCTTTTTAAATTACCTAAATTATTTGAAGCTTTTTGAAGACAATGTATTATTTTTTTTAATTTTAAAATTGCAATAATTTTGTTTAGAAATCGTGTCCTATAACTTAATAAATAGGATTTTTCGAAATTAAAATAAAATCTTATTTTTTAAATTATCTAAATTTGAAGCTTTTTGAAGATAATATATTATTTACTTTGAAGTTTCTATCTCAATTTACATAACTTTTATATTTTTGAAATTACAATAATTTTTTTTAGAGATCATGTATACACTAGAAAAATATGGAGTTTTTTGAAACAAAAATGAAATCGCGTTTTCTGAATTACCTAAAATCTTTGAAGCTTTTTGAACAGAATGTATCATTCATATTGAAGTTTTAAGCTAAATTTAGAGAATTTTTATATTTTTCAAATTGCATCAATTTTTTTAAAGATTGTTTACTTTGAAGAATATGGTTCTTACATAAATAAAAATGTAAATGTGCTTCTTAAACTACCTAAATTATTTGAAGGTTAATGAAGACAATATTTTATTCACTTTAAAGTTTCTAGCTCAATTTACATAACTTTTTCTATTTTTTAAAATTACAATAATTTTTTAAAGATCATGTATTATACACTTGAAGAATATGGTGTTTTTTAAATAAAAATGAAATGAGTTTTTTAAATTACCTAAATTATTTGAAATTAAAAAAAAATTAGAGATTGTCTACTAATTACAATCGAAGAATAGAGTGTTTTTTGAAATAAAAACTAAAACATGTTTTTCAAATTACCTAAAATATTTGAATTTTTTTGAAGATAATGTATTGTTCACTTTGAAGTTTATAGTTCTATTTAAATAATTTATACTGTATTTTTAAAATTACAAAAAAAATTTGAGATAGTGTACTATACACTTTGAAGAATATAGTAATTTCCAAATAAAAATGAAAAATACTTTTAAAAATCATAAAAAAATTTGAACTTTTTTTAAGATAATTTGTTATTCACTTTGTATTTTGTAGCTCAATTTACTGAATTTTTTATATTTTAAAAATTACAACAAGTTTTTTGGAGCTCGTGTACTACACTTGAAGAATGGGAAGTTTTTCAAAAATAAAATAAAAACGTATTATTTAAATTACCTAAATTATTTGAAACTTTTCGAAGAGAATGTATTATTCACTTTGAAGTTTCTAACTCAATTTAAATAATTTTTAAAATTACAACAATTTTTTTAGAGATCTTATATTATACAAAGGAAGAATTTGGGGTTTTTTTAAACAAAAATGAAAACGAATTTTCTAAATTACCTAAAATATTTTAAGCTTTTTGAAGACAATATATTATTCACATTGAAAGTTTTAGCTCAATTAAGAGAATTTTTATATTTTTAAAATTGCAACAATATTTTTAGAGATCGTGTATTATACACCAGATGAATATGGTGTTTTTCGAAACAAAAATGAAAACGCGTTTTCTAAATGAAAAAGTTTTTTTAGAAATCATATACTATACACTTGAAGAATAATGTGTTTTTCGAAATAGAAAATGAAAATACATTTTTTAAATTATCCAAATTATTTAAAGCTTTTTCAAGATAATGTATTATTCACGTTGAAGTTTCTAGCTATGTTTCCATTTTTTTTTAATATCTTTAAAATTGTATCAATTTTTTTAGAGATCGTGTACTATACAATTGAAGAATGAGTTTTTTTTTAAAACAAAAATGAAAACACATTTTTTAAAGGCTTAAATATGATTCTAGTCCCTGGAATATTGAATTTCATTGACTTAAGTCCCTAACATTATGAATTTAGGACTTACATCCTTATAAAATTTGAAGTGATGATTTAAGTCCCTTTAATAAATTTTTTGAGTGACATAAGTCCTTGATAAATGTGAAAAATGTTGACTTAAATCCTTAGATTAGGGACTTAAGTCACCCAAATTTTTTTTAAAGAGACTTAAATCACCACTTCAAATTTTATAGGGACGTAAGTCCCAAATTCTTAATGTGAGGGATTTAAGTCAATGAAATCTAATATTTCAGGGACTAAAAACATATTTAAGCCTTTTTTAAATTACCAAAAATATTTGAAGATTTTTGAAGACAGTGTATTATTTATCACTTTGGAGTTTTTAGCTCAACTTACATAATTTTTAATATTTTTAAAATTGTAACTATTTTTAAATTATTGTTTAGTACACACCGGAAAAATATGGTGTTTTTTAAATGAAAACGTGATTCTTAAATTACCTAAATTATTTTAAGCTTTAGAAGGCAATGTGTTATTCAGTTTGAAGATTATAACTTAATTTAAATAATTTCTAATATTTTTAGAATTGCAAAAAAATGTTAGATATCGTATATTATATATACTTAAAGAATATGATGTTTTTTGAAATAAAAATGAAAATGTGTTTTTTAAAGTACCTAAATTGTTTATGCCTTTTGAAGACAATGTATTGTTCACTTTAAAGTTTCTAGCTCAATTTACATAATTTTTTATATTTTTAAATTTTAAAATTTTTTTTAGAGATTACGTACTTATTTCACTTGAAGAATGGGGTTTTTTGAAAAAAAATTAAAAAGTATTTTTTAAATTACCTAAATTATCTTAAGACAATGTATTATGTATTTTTAAATTTTCTACCTTAATTTATAATTATTTTTAAAAAAAATCAACATTTTTTTTAGAAATTGTCTACTATGCACTTGAAGAATAGGGAGTTTTTTAAAATTAAAATGAAAAATTATTTTTTAAATTACCTAAATTGTTTGAAGTTTTTTGAAGATAAGGTAATATTCACTTTGAAGTTTCTAGCTACAATTACAAAATTATTTACATTTTTAAAATTGCGTCAGTTTTTTTGGAGATCGTGTATTATATACACTTGAAGAATAGGGTATTTTTCGAAATTAAAATGAAAACGTGTCTTTTAAATAACCTAAATTATTTGAAGTTTTTTGAAGACAATGTATTATTAAGTTTAAAGTTTCAAGCTCAATTCTCATAATTTTTATATTTTTTAAATTGAACCAATTTTTTAGAGATAGTGTATTATACACTTAAATTAAATTATATGGTGTTTTTTTAAAACAAAATTAAAAATGCATTTTTTGAATTACTTAAATTATTTGAAGTTTTTTTGAGATAATGTATTATTCAATTATATGTTTCTAGCTCAATTTATGTAAGTTTTTTTATGCTTTTAAAATTGTAACATTATTTTTAGAGATTGCGTACTATACACTTGAAGAATATTGTGTTTTTTGAAATTAAAATGAATACACACTTTTTAAATTACCTAAATTATTTGAATCTTTTTTTAAGATAATGTATTATTCACTTTGAAGTTTAAACCTCAATTTACAGAATTATTTGTATTCTTAAAAGTGCAACAGTTTATTTAGAGATCGTGTAGTATACTCAAACAAAATGGTGTTTTTCGTAACAAAAACGGAAAATCATTTATTAAACGTAAGTTTTTATATTTTAAAAAAAAGAATTTTTTTAGAGATCGTGTACTACTTGAAGATTATTGTGTTTTTCGAAATTAAAATGAAACAACGTTTTTTAAATTACCTAAACCATTTGAAGCCTTTTGAAGACAATGTATAATTCACTTTGAAATTTCTAGTTTAATTTACAAAATTATTTATATTTATGAAAGTGCAACAATTTCTTTAGAGATCGTATACTATACACTTGAGAAATAGGGTATTTTTCAAAATAAAAATAAAAACACATTTTTAAAATTTTTCCAAAATTATTTAATACTTTTTGAAGATAAAATATTATTCACTCAAGGGTTTGTAGCTCAATTTAAATAGTTTTATTTTTAGATTTTTAAAATATCAACAATTTGTTTAAAAATCATGTATTATACAAATATGGTATTTTTTGAAATTAAAAGGGAAACACATTTTTTAAATTACCAAAATTATTTGAAGCTTTTTGAAGAAAATATATTATTTAATCTTAAGTTTTTAGCTCAATTTGCAAAAAAAAAAAAATTAAATTGAAGAAAAAAAAGGTCGTGCACTATACACTTAAAGAATAAGGTATTTTCCGAAATAAAAATGAAAATGCATCTTTTAAATTACGTTAATCATTTGAAGCTTGTTTAAGACAATGTATTGTTCCCATTGAAGTTACTAGCTCTATTTACATATTTTTTATATTTTTAAAATTAAAACAATTTATTTAGAGATCATGTACTTTTAAGAATATGGTGTTTTCCGAAATAAAAAATAAAAAGTACTTTTCAAATTATCCAAAGTATTTGAAGCTATTTGAAGACAATGCAGCATTATATTTAAAGTTCCTAGCTCAATTTTAATAATTTTTAATATTTTTAAAATTGCATCAATGTTTTTTAGATATTGTATATTATACACTTGAATAATATGGTGTTTTTAGAAAAAAATTATTTTTTTTTAAATTACCAAAATTATTCTTTTTGAAGTTTCTAGCTCTATTTACATAATTTTTTATATTTTTAAAATTGCAAAAATTTATTTAGAGATTGTGTTCTATACAATTGAAAAATGTAGTGTTTTTGGAAATAAAAATAAAAATGCATATTTTAAATTACCTAAATAATTTTAAATTTTTTTGAAGACAATGTATTGTTCACTTTAAAGGTTCTAGCTCAACTTTCATAACTTTTAATTTTTGAAATTGCAATAATTGTTTTAGAGATTGTGTATTAATACACTTGAAGAATATCATATTTTTTGAAACCAAGAAGAAATCATGTTTTTTAACATAGCTAAATTATTTGAAACTTTTTTAAGACAATTTATTATCCACTTTGAAGTTTCTAGTTCAATTTTCATAAGTTTTTATATTTTTAAAATGATAACAAGTTTTCCAGAGATCATGAATATAGTGTTTTTCGAAATCAAAATGAAAATATGTTTTTTAAATTACTTAAATTATTTGAAGCTATTTGAAAACAATGTATGATTCACTCTAAGGTTTGTGGCTCAATTTACATATTTTTTTATCTTTTCAAAATTGCAACAATTTGTTCAAAGATCGTGTGTTATACACTTGAAGAATATGGTGTTTTTCGAAATTAAAATAAAAACAGGTTTTTTAAAATTACCTAAATTATTTGAAGTTTTTTAAAAATAATATATTATTCACTCAGAGGTTGGTAGCTCAATTTCCATAATTTTTATATTTTTAAAACTGCAACAATTGGTATAGAGATAGTGTATTACACCCTTGAATAATATGGTGTTTTTTGATGTTAAAATAAAAATGCATTTTTTTAATTACTAAAATATTTGAAGCTTTATGAAGACAATGTATTATTTAATTGAAGTTTCTAGCTCAATTTACATAATTTCTTATATTTTTAAAATTACATAAAATATTTTAGAGATCTTGTCCTATAACACTTGAAGAATATGGTGTTTTCTGAAATAAAAATGAAAATGCATTTTTTAAATTACGTAAATAATTTGAAGCTTTTTGAAGCCAATGTATTATTCCCTTTGAAGTTTCTAGCACCATTTATATAATTTTTTTATATTTTTAAAATTGCAACAATTTATTTAGAGATCTTGTACTATAGACTTTAAGAATAAGGTAAATCCAAAATAAAAATTAAAACATTTTTTAAATTATCAAAAATATTTAAAGCTTTTCCAAGACAATGTATTATTCACTTTAAAATTCCTAGCTCAATTTTCATAAACTTCTATATTTTTAAGATTGGAAAAATGTGTTTAGAAATCGTATAATACAGTCTTCCGAAGTCTAAATGAAAACATATTTTTTAAATTACCTAAATTAATTGAAGAGTGTTATTTACTTTGAAGTTTTTACTTCAATTTACAGAATTATTTATATTTTTAAAAGTGCAACAATTTGTTTTAGAGATATTGTACTATACCCTAAAGAATATGGTGTTTTCCGAAATAAAAATGAAAACCTGTTTTTCAAATTACCTAAATTATTTGAAGTTTTTTTAAAACAATATATTATCACTTTAAAGTTTCTAGCTCAATTTACACAATATTTTATATTTTTAAAATGCAAAATTTTTTCTAGAGACTGTGTATTATACATTTAAAGAATATGGTAATTTTCGAAACAAAAATAAAAATATATTTTTTAAATTATTTAAATTATTTGAAGTTTTTTTAAAACAATATATTATTCACTTTTACCGAGAATGATAAACATACAAGATCTTAGCATACAAGATTTTCTGGAAGTGATTTTTGCCTTTTAGCTTATGCAATGAAATGCATAGAAATATCTGAGAATGATAAACAATGCAAGATCTTAGCTTATGCAAAAACTAGTGGGCCAGCAAAAATGGACTACTCATTCATGGAATAAGACAGGGATTATCACGTAATATAAGCTATGTCTGCACACTGAATCGTGCATACAAAATTTTAAAAAACTTGAATAACCAGTGAAGGTTTTGTTTTGTGCTTGTGCTAGTGCTAGCAAAGTGTATTCAAAAGCCAAAAAAATAATTTTGGTCTCTTATCATTTAGCGAATTATTTTAAGCTAACATCATTAAGTATTTTCATCTAATCTTTCTCAATGTCATTCTGACATTTCCACTAGAACATTAATATAGTGTGAAAAATAAATGGACCAAATTAACAAAAGAAGAAAAAATAAAGGACCAAAATAAAAATTCACAAACAAAATAAAGAACTAAAATTATATTTTAACATATTCAAAATAAGGGGATAGTCAAAATTGGTGAGCATAACAGATGAGAACTAGTGTGTGTAACAGACAAACGGTGCCCATATTTTAAGTAAAAGGGATATGCACCACTTACATATCATTATCAACAAACAAGTTGTAGAATCCCACTGCTTTTTGCTCTATATACTGTCCAAAGGGGAAAGAAAACTGGTATAAATAAGCTTGCAATGAGAAAAGAAAGGCAAGGTCAAGAAAAATGGTGAACAAAGCAGCTTTGGTCACTGCTCTCTCATGGCTCTTGCTTGTGGCAATGGCATTCATAGTTGTTTCTGCCAATCAAAACAACACAAAGGCTCATACCCCTACTTCTAAAAACATGGTTTATTATCCTCAAGGTAAAATCAATATTTTCTTCTCAAACATGCTTTTGGTCCTTCATTTCACTCTAGCCATTATTTTTTAAGGAATGTCAACCATTTTTTAGTCATTGTTCATTCATATTAATTTTTGACTTTACAAAAAAAAAAGTTCACGTGAATCTCAGACTTTATACAAATATCATTTGCATAAAGTAAAATGAACTTGTAGAGTTAGGATCTGAAGTGAAATGAACATGCAAGAGTCAAAAACTAAAATAGAACTCCTTAAAAGACTCTGCAAAAAATGAAATAATATTACAAAATCAAAGATAAAAGTGATAGTTTACTCCAATATTTGCTTATGCTTTTGCATTGATTGGCATCACCAATTTATAATAACATCCAAGATTCATTTCTGTGAAGGTTGTAGGTGCTGCTGGTTCATATGGAAGCCAATGATCCGATGTGGCAAAGTATGTTGTGAAGATGGATGTTGTCTTTGAAATCAAGCATTTCACAAGATTGAACCAGACACCCTATAAGTTCTCCTATATGTTTCTGTTCATCCAGACGCATAAACAATTTGCTGCTAAATAATTATGCAGAAAGCCAAAGATTGAATAAAGCCCTTAGTGAGAGTTTGAAGTGTTCTTGATAACTTAATGTAATCAAACTTTTTCTATGCAAGATCACTCCATCCCCCATCCAACAAGTTTTCAAAGAGCTCTTACTAATGCATTAACAGAAAAACCGTGAAATAAATATATGAATAATATTCAATGCACAATATTGTGTTTATACCGTCTCTTATATGATACAATGACTTAATCATATGCTGGGCTACAAATCATGAATCTTTTGAATATTCCTAAGCTTAAACAGTATAACAGCTAAATCTAATTCTAACTGTCTCAGAAGAGGGGACTGTGAAAAAAACCCACTTATGAAACTTCTTAATCACATTGCAAGCAAAAAAGTCCCATGTAAAATTAGAAGTAATACCAGAAGCCACCACTGATATGCTGTTCGACATGAAGATGAATCCGAGCCTTTATCTGTAACTCCGACAAGAAAATGACAATCACCAACTGAAGGGTCTAGGAAAGTAACCATACCAAGCCCATCAAAATCGCAGCTTCGCGAATCTTGCATTTGTAGTTGATAGTAACTGTTGAAGGCATACGATATGTTACCCTTTTCGCCAATTTCATTACATGAACCTCCATAGTTAAGCGTGGTGCAATCTGCAACACTGCAAGCAAGTCTCATATGGTTTACTACATTAGTCAAATCAGTTGAGGGGTTTGCCACACACCATCTTGATGGAAGATACTGAACATTCTTTGCATTTTTTAACTCCTTGTTTCCAAGCCCAAGGTCTAATGGATACTTAGCCTGCCCGTCGAAAGAAAATATCCCCCAGTGTCTTTCGAAGTTTCCAGGAAGTGTGCTCTTAACTCCTTCATCGAGCAGACTGAAAAGATAAACGTCCATAGGAGGAGATGCTGGCCTCAAGGGGGTTCCTTTGTTACTCGCAATGTGACGGATAAGGCCTTGATTGAAAACCCTAGCAGCCGTTATATTCGCACCAATGGCTCCATCAGAGGGCCAACCAATTTCGCCAATTACTATGGGCATCTGACCATATCCAAGCTTAGTAAGGGCTGCAACTAAAGTGTCGTAGTTTCCATCAAACGCATTGGTGTAAACATTGGCGCCATCTGTGACAGGATGAGTAGTTCCCTCGAAGAATGCATACTCTTGGGGGAAATCTTTATTATTGTAAAGGCTTAGAAAGGGGTAGATATTAACAACAAATGGGGAACCATTTGAGTTGAGAAATTGAACGAGTTGAGTGATGATTTGAGTGAGTTCAGGCCGAAATGCTCCTTGAGAAGGTGGTCCTGAGGACTCGTAGGCATCGGCATTGCAAGGGACAACTAGCTTTACATAACCAGCAAGATTTGCTTTGACTAAAGACTGCTGTAGGTTGAGTATCGCCGGCATGACCAAGTTCTCAAATTGACCATTATAACTTGAAAGGAAAGGCTCATTGCCAACAGCAACATACCTGTCATACAAGGTAAAAGGTTGAGAGGTGTGTAGAGAATCAACATGCTCTGTACATTTTCTTAAAAAACATACAAGGCACAAACCACAGAATGCATTTAACATAAGTTTCTTCAGCATTACAGAAAGGAAATAACAATAAAAACTCATCAAAACTCAATTTATCATACTCCAAACTACTTAGGGATTAAGTTATAGTAATTTCTCAAAGAAAGTTTATATCTCCCTGCAGACCGATATTGTGAATCATATTCATCCATAATGAATCTGATCAACTTAAGCTTGCAATTAAGAACCAAAACATAGCTTTTGATCTCCAAAAACTTATCACTGATTGGGTCACCCTCAGATCCTCAACATCTTCAAACAATCTCAAAAGCTACCATAAAAGAATATTCATAAAAGACATAAGCAGCCAATGTTTGCAGCGCCCCGCGACCGATAAAGTAAAACAAAAATGCTTACAGTAATAACCTTTGAAGAATTGATACATCATAAAATATCTCTCAACACCACCACTTCAACAAACACTTCACCAAAGAAATTCCCACAAAAGCACCACCCTGGACGGCACAAAAAAGAAAGTTGTTTTTGATCTCTAAACCAAAAAGTAAAAAATAAAATTTGAAGGGTGATCAAATAAACCACCAAGTTGGTACTTAATACATTGACTAATTCCTTATAAAATATAATAATAGTAGTATACAGAGAACAAACAAGCTTCTTAGTTAGTAAATTAGTAAATCAAATTAAAGTAATGGATCATTATTCGCTTTTGATATATTTAATTTAACTGGTATTTATTTATCATTTCAAGGCAAATCTGAGACATTCTTCAGGTATTAGCCATGGATTTTGAATGATGAAGAAAAAAAGAAGAGGAAAACAGAGAGGAAGAACAGAGGAAGGTGAGTGAACCTGATATCAGCACCGCGTTTGCCCATGTAAGCAGAAACATTCTGGGAAACCCACAAATCAGAAGCAGAAGGGGAAGAACTCAAGAGGGGAAGCATCTCATTAGGGATTCCAACCATGACCTGAATGCCACTACCCATGAGAGCTTTAAGCACATCGGAATCTGCCTCAAAAAGCTTCACTTTTTGGATCCTGTTATCTCTGAGCAGATCAACCACCGTGGAGGGTTTCAGCCTGTGGAAAGATATGGTCCCCCAGTTGAACCCAATCGCTGATTCCGCCATCATCGGAAGAAGAAACGTCACCCAACAAACCAAAACGACACCGCACCATCTGGGTTCCAACATTCTTCTTCTTGTTGTTCTTCTCAGTGACACTGAAATCAAAATGCTGATCAAAGATAGAATCTTTACCTACTCAACGGGAATTTCTTACAGTGTTGGAGCTAAAGATATTATCGATGAATCGGTGTAATGCGCGTTGTTAATGTTAACGATGAGTGAAGCTGAAGATAGAAAGAGTGTAAAATGTAGTGAGCTTGCTAATGATAGTAGCTAAAAGGGTATTATTAAGCGAGATGGATATGAAATTACCAAATTACCCTCACTTTCTAATTGTTTTTTTCCAGTCATGTCGGCATCAACAGACGATGTGGGCTCTGTATAATGATGTTTCAGAGGAAATTAACAATGGAAACAAATGATTAATTATAATTTATCTCTAATATATTTTCTATAATACGTGATTTATTATGAAAAATACTTAAAATGTGTTGTTTGTTTTTTTTTATTTTTTTTTAGTATATTTTCAGTATTCATATATGCTCTCTTTGATAAAAGAGCATGCAGATAAAGAGTTATGAATCCACAATATATAATAGGTGGTGGAGATGAAAAGAAATTTTATAATTTTTTTAAAAAATAAAAACTTGTCATTATTTAAAATGACATTGTATATATTACAATTACAATAATATTGTAGATTTTTCCCTATTTTTCGAATGAATGCGGCAAACAAAAAAAATTGTCATTAATTTAGAGAGAAGTTATCCGTAATTTAAACATAATGTAATAAACAACACATTATTATTCTTTTAGTTTAGCTGTTGTTAAAAATTCCATGACTCTTGTGTAATTTGAGTATTCATTGTACTCTTATTAATAAATTTATTTGCTTATTCAAAAAAAAAGTATAAGGGATAAGTGGTAAATTATAATTAGGCGCATAAAAAATGAAAGAAGTAAATTAAAATAATTTGATAATTTATACATTTGTGTGTATTTTTAAAATGAATTTAATTTTTAATTTGAATGAAATTAATAACATGATAATAGACTAAGACTTGTATGAAAACATATATTTATAGACACAATTACAACTAATAAAAATTGATAAGTACTAAAATTTTAATAATTTTAATTTATAATTTGTTATTATTATTTTAATATTAATACAAACTACTTAATGGTTATATCTAGAAATACTTCTCTGTTCATGTAAGTCTTGTTCCATGAGAAGTTTGTAGATATACATGAACAGAACATATACTTGTAAGTGTGCCTCCCTTGAGGTTTTTTCTTTTTTTTTTAAACGGTGTATTTGAACAAACTTTTAAAACACAATTTCATTGTAGCAAAACCATCAACGAGATAGAGTATTTTTTATTTTTATTTTTTTGATTGCCAGTAACTGGAAAGTATCCTCCTCTTCCAACCCAGCTCATCATTTCACGTGGTCGTATAATATAGCCTAAAAATTAACAAAACAAATAAATTCGCAGTTTTTTATGTATAAATTTTAATTTTAAAGATGAGGAGATCCTGTCCAATCTAAAATAAGGAAATTCTTTAAACATAAAAAATATTTATATTATTTTTAAAAGAAAAATTAAAATTTGAGTATATAACCTGTCAAATACAAAACTTACTATTTTAGACCATTTTTAATTTACTCATTTTTTGGTGGGAGGGTTCTTATATGGTTTGGATTTTGATGGAATAAGTGAGTCCTTAGTCACGTTAATGGATGAGTGTAAACAGGGAATGAGGTTTAGCAAAAGGCTTTGTGTATTGTGTGATTGTGACACACCAACAATATGATGTTTATTCTTTAAAATGTGGGGGTATAACTGTCATTTCACTCCCCAAACAATAAATATAGTCAACAAAGTCCCTGATGATAGGTTTAAATAATAAATAAATAGTGTGATGATGTCTATAACGCATTTGTCATTTAGTTAAGGGAGTAAGCCAAAGGAGATAATAATCTGACAAATTTGATAAATAGCCTACCCTAGTCTCTTAAATATTTTCTTTATGATCGAATCTTAGTTATATTACTTACATGTATGTATGAAAAAGATATTGAGATTTTGTTCAAAGAAATTTTATCATCATGAGTGCATGGGTATTAGTAAGAACTTCGACAATCAAGTTGACATATGCTAGAATTTGTAAAGTAGTTATTAAAAGATGAGTATATTATCTTATGTTTTATACTTTTCAGTTAAGGTTAGATCACTTCTAGTGAGTCTTCGAGACATAGTCTTATTTGACCTATTATTTTGGCTCACTATTGGGTTGCCCTTAGCATATATGGGGCTCTTAGTAGTATCGAGATACTAGTCCACGACACTTGTTAACTTTGATAATTTAATTTTTTTGTCTTGAACAAATGAGTCTTATTTTTTGTTATGAAATACTACTCTTTAGTCTTTAGTGATGAAAAAAAAGAGAGAGAGAGGAATGAAAAAAAGAGAGGTAAATACATGATGAGCGAAAAATGTTTAATATATCCCTACGGTTCATTAGCTTATAAAAAACAAATTATGGTTCATTAAGTCCATATTACATAATTTTTTATGTCAAAATTCTTTTGTTCTCTTTTTATCATTACAGAATATAAAGTATATAAATAAACAGTAGTAATACATCACATGCTATTTCATGAGGAGGTTACTATTACCATCACATGCATGAAGATGAAGATGAAGATGGTGGCATGGCGGTGCTTGGTGCCTTGTGCAGTAGTTGATGCCCATAATCATTAATTTTCCCTCCCTCCACTCTAATTAGCTCATTAAACAATAACTTAATCTATTAATTCCTTCATAATGACATTCGTGATGGGAACTAATTAATTTTTCTTTTTTTCTTAATTTTGGAAGCATTGGAATAAAGAAAAAAACATACAATATATGTTGGGGTTGATTAGTCACATTGGTTTCCCTCCTTGCACATGATGATAGGATTTAGTTTTCAATATTATTTAAATTTTAATTCATTGTAAGTTTTTTTAAGGAGTAATGCTAAATTTTCTTACTAAATTTTTATATAAATTTTTTTACCCTCTTAATTTTAACAAGTGTTATTTATCTTTTAAAATTTAAATGTTTAATAAAAAATAGAAAACACCGATAAAAATTAAATAAATAAAAAAATTTATAAAAGATTTAATAAAAAAATTTAGCATTTTTCTTTTTCTAGTTATCATGTCATTATTCTCCTACCTCTTATTTTGGGTATCTCCCCTAATGAGCTAAATTTTTAATTTTTCTTATACCAATAATTCTGTTAATAATGTAATTGCATACGCATTTGGCGATGTCTTCCATTCTCAAGTTTTCAATCATATGGTGGCAGCAAATGTCAGATTCTTTTGGAGTAATGCATTTTTGAGTACTTAGGGACGACTTGGTTTTTATTTTTATTTTTTGTTTATATTTTTTATTTTTTATTTTTTGAAATTTTATAAAAAAAATAAAAAATGCTGAACAGAAAATATTTATAAAACAGAAAACAAACTGAAAACAGAAATAAAAATGCATACTAAATATTCCCCAAATTTTTCTTAGATAAAATATAAATTTAGTTAACAAACGTGTTATCAACTTATTATTTTAAATATATTTTTTTTATCAAAACTTAATTTCTCGGAGATTTAAAATTTAAAATGTTCAGTATCACATAAGTAATATTTAACAATATTTAAAAAAATTGTCTACTTTTGCATCTGTTATTTTTAATATTTTTATAACATTATATAAAGATCATATTATTAAAAAAATTTAGTAATATTTTAAAAATTTTACATCTAAAAAATATTTTTAAATTATTAAAAAAATTAACGTTTTACATTCGTAATATTTTTTCATATATAATGTTGTATAAATATTATGTTATATAAAAGTGATGTCCTTAAAAATTAATTATATTATAGTATTTTTACATTAATCTATCGTCATCTCTGTTTATAACCCTATAAGGTTTTTGATGTGATGGTTAAGTGCACTATCAAGGACATTTTATGGTGTTTCGGATAGAGGAGATGACTAATGTAGGTTATTTCTAAATTTTTGAAAAATTAAATTAATAAAAAAATTGATGAATTAAATTAATGATAAATATATTTTTTTGGGACCAAATTGACATTGGTCCAATTCTCATGATAATATTAATTATATATTGTGGAAACATAGTATATTCTTATAGGCTTAAGGGAATGAACAGATTCCCCTTCCTACATGTGAGGTTCAGTGTACCTTTTGTATTTTATTCAAAGCCACTTTGCAATCTTTTGAAGAATTGTAAAAGGAAGTATGTCATTTCTAAAGGCCAAGGTGAACCTAGATATTGATATTCTCAAATCTCAACCAACACATAAAGGCCATCCCAAAAAAGAAAAGAAAAAAACAAGTTATTACAATTAAGTCTGACATAATTAATTGGTATATAATTTTAGTAATTAATAATATATTTTTCTAAATAAAATTAATTTTTAAATATAATCTAAGAGAGATACTACTACTATTTTTTTTGTAGAAAAAAAAAAGTACATTTGCTAAGTCAGCATTGCAAAGCAAAATTTATCTGAAATTCTTTCACTGAGCAAATATGTTATTGGTGATTCCTGATTGAGAGACACCATATCTTTTATTATTATTATTATTTTGGTAATACCTTATCTCCTTCCTCTCTTTATAGCTTTGTTACCACTTAGAGGGAATCCAAACATATATCAATTGGGGTGGTTGGTATATAGAATATTGAAAGCTTATTTAACACTCATTAATTGTTGAGTAGCTCTGTCTGCCACAACAAAAGAATTGAGAGAAAGATAGAATGGTAAAGCAATAGTAGCACATGCTTATCACTTCCAATTAAGTTGCCTTTTGCATCAACATTGCACCAATTAAGTTCTATACAATTCTTCCATGGATTCAAGAAGGAAAATGTCAAGAATATATATAATGGCCTCACGATTCAGTCACTACTTAGTTATTTTTCTTCGGACTTATGTAATATTGACTCAATCTAAATCTAAGTGAATCTCTCAAGTCGGTCATCTAAAAATTATGAGTTAGACATTATAGTTCATCAGAATTTAAAAACTTTAAATAAAGGCAAGAACAAAAGAAAATATAAAGGATATTCGGTTTAGTCATTTTAGTTACTAAATGAAATTGAAAAAAAAAATTGAAAATAATTGTCATTTTGCAAAATTAAAAATTATTTTAATTTTTAAAATTCCAAGGATTTGGGGGGCTTTCTCGTTGAAAATATCTTTCCCAATAAACAATTTTTTTTCCGGTGGAACCATTGAGTACCAATTAATCATAATAATAAAATAGATGTTTAATTATTTGGATATTTAACCTTATTGATAATCACATATTCGCATTATTACAAAGCATACAATACAATCTGTCTTGCAAAAATGTTAAGGGTTGTCACAAATTGAAAAAACATATATTTTTTCAATTAATTTCTACCAAGAAAGAAAACTCTTCAGCAAGTTTATTATTTTTTTTTTTGGAGAAAACTCTTCATCAAGTTGAAACATTGGCTTCATGGGGATCAATTTCAGTCTCATATTTTTTTTTTGGCAAAAATTTCAGTTTCAAATTTTTGTTTGCTAATAGGAGTTCAATTTTTGTTCCCCTATAGAGATCTTTTATTTCTATTGCTAGAGTCCAATAAGATCCATCAAAATGAAGTGGATCCATATGAAACGGACTCAGCTAGGCCCAAATGGAAAATTAAGCGACCATTTTGACTTGAAGATTTCAGTTACAAATCTTACAAACTTTTTAAATTTAATATTCTATGATGACATTTTTTAGAGCCCCTATGATGACACTTGTTTGCCTTTTATTTATATGGATTTTGCTAATTATTGCTTTAAGGAAAATAGATAAACAATTCGTAAATAGAAATATTGAGTTAGAATTCATAATAAATAAAAATACATTTATAACATTAAATGCCACACTGATAGGAAATTTTTATTCATAGGTTGCTTATCAATTGTCTTTCGGGCAATGATTAACAAAATTATATATGGATTAGGTTCAAATGACACCAAGATATTAAAATTAGTAAATAATACCGTGCATAACTTTTTGTAAACAACGAATTTCATCGATCCAATCATTGAATTGAAAGTTTATACGATGTAGATTGACCATGTAAAATTTCATAAAATATGAAAACCATTTGATACATTATTGAAATGTTTTGATTGAACGTCTAATGCATTATATAAAATAAAAGTAAATTTTTTTCGTTAAATTACATATCTACAAATTTTTAAGTTAGATGAATTTTTGCAGGGTCGATCTACATCATATAAACTTTTTATTCAACGATTGAATCAGTAAAATTTGTTGTTTATAAAAAGTTATGTGCATTGTCATTTACTAACTTTGACACTTTGTGTCATTTAAACTTAACCCATTATATATGAAATAGAAAACTCGATTCAAGGGGTCAATTATGTGCATGTTTAGTTTTTTAGTTAGTTAAACGTGAAAGTGTTTCCACTTTGGGTAACGATGGTTAAAATTTGTTTGGAAATAAATTTCAATCACGTTTGACGGACGAAATAATTTTTAACTTCTAGTGAAAGTACTTTCACTTTCAGTCGACTGAAAGCCAAACACCCACTTGTTTATTTTTTTAGTCCATATATTAATTGTTGTCCTTGCGTCTTGGACTCTCGCTTTGGTGTGGACAATTTGACAATATTAAATACTGTTGTTGAGTTACTGGGCTAGCCCTGAGATTATCTAACCCGACCAATTAGGTGTCAGATGAGGCCAGGGCCAAAATATTTCTATTAGTTAAGTTAGAGTTAGAGCCAATTGGGCTAAATACACGGCCGAGGTTGGGCTAGCCCAACAATAAGGTCCATATTGACAACTTTGTTTACTAGTAACTAGTAATTACTTTAGATTCTTTTAAGATTGTCGAGTTTCAAGACTATGTACCCTCTAAATGTCTTCTAATTTGGTAAACTTTGTGCACCCTTCAAAGACGTATAACTTGAAACATGGCTACCAAGTAGGGGGTTTTTTTTTTTATCAGCCAAATACACACCCTCACACTACACTACTCTTAAGTCTAACTCCTAAATCTCCTTACCGGGGATTGAACCCCTCCCCTCTAACACTAAGAGCTTCTCCTTGTGCCATTTGAGCTACAAGCTCTTAGCCCAAGTAGGGGGATTTATATATCCTTTAAGGGTCTGTTTGGTTTGCATTTCTATTTTTTATTTTTATTTCCTATTTTCTTTTTGTTTTCTTATTTCTAAAATTTTACAAAGGAAAAACTAAAAATGCTAAAAATAGAAAGTTCACATTTCTAGCATTTTCAGATTTTTCTTTGTAGAATTTCAAAAAATAAGAAACAAAAAATGAAAACAGACAATAGAAATTCAAACCAAATAGACAGTTATCTTGACTAACTTTATCATTTAATCAGAATATTATAATTGACCAAATATAGATGAATCGCACGCATGTAAGACAACTGTAGATTAAAAAATATGATTAATAGATAAGAGCAAATGACATTTATTAGGACTAAAAAGTATTTCAATATTTCATTCATATAATAATAAGCATTTAATACTCAATAAATAAAGGCAACGGTTATAAAAGGAGCTCATTTATATGAAAAACAATGTTTTTTTTTACATCTCGGAAGGTAGAACCCTTTTCAATACTATTTGGTTTTTGAGGTACTTGAGAATTGCTCTTTTCTTCTACAATTCTTATCAATTAAATTATTATATTTCTCATCTATGTCTATTGTGCGTACTTCCTCTTATCGGTGTCAATTTTTTCTCTCTCAGAGTTTTGGACGACTCTGTAGCATTTGATTCAACAGTTCATACTTAAAGAAGGTATGTAGTTTGAACTTTGGATTTTGCTCTTACTCTTTGTTGCTGGGTTTTCAAAGAAGCTTGAATAAATTTTGAGTCCAGATGCGTTTCCATCATAATCATTCATATAGATCAACTCAAGAACTTTCGTCAAGAAATTATTAACCTTATTTTTAAGAAAAATACACTCTTTGTTTATTTTTATAAGCAATTAGGGTTTTTTGCTAAGTTGTCAGTTAGTAATCAAAATTTGATTAGGTCATTAAAGTGCGTTTCAATTTCAATCATCTTTGTTTCGTTTATTCTAAAATTAAACCATCGTGACCATGATCATTCTAATTTCATGTGATTAGCTCAATAAAAAAAGCATCTTGCTTGCTTAAATGCTTTAGCTTCTCTTTGTATTGACTAGTTATATTGCTTACACAACAACATGTTGATCTACTTAGGGTTGTTCAGAAAAACTAAAAGAACCACACTGATTAACCGAATTGAACCACACAACTTAAAAGACAAACAACTTGATAAAAAAAATTAAACCAAAATGAATTTTGAAAAAATGGTCCAGAACTGGTTTGGGTAAACCAAAACTTGTTCAACTATGGCGGAATTGAGTTATTTTTGCGTAACAAATAAAACCGGATCGAACCAGTTTGAGTCATAGCAGAACCTGTTCAAAACCGGTTCGGGTGTTGCAAAATCAGTTTGGTTTAATAAACTGAACCATTTTTCTGGTTTGATGTGGTTCTGATTTAGTTTTTGGGTGAACCAGAACCATGAACAGACATCATCTACTTTAGGTTGATTAATATTCCACATCAATACCTATGTTAATTGGAAATTAGCTAGTGATATGGCCATTGTTGAGTTTATAAGGGTGTGACAATCTTCATCTTACAAGCTAGCTTTTGGAAGTGAGTTAGACCCAAACCCAAAATTGTAAGATGTATCAAAGCCTATCCTAGATCCGTTTGTTGGGCCTCACATGTTTGTTGTTGGGTGTTTGTTTGTCCACCCATATTTGTCCATGATCCAGCTGTGTAGTTCTGGGCGTGAGGGGGCGTGTTAGAAGTCCCACATCGGCTAGTGATATGACCATTGTTGAGTTTATAAGGGTGTGACAATCCTCATCCTACAAGCTAGCTTTTGGGAGTGAGTTAGGCCCAAACCCAAATTGTAAGAAGAATTATGCATCCTTGTTAGTTTCTTCAAAGAAAACATAATCGAGATTATTTTATATGTTATACCACCAATAAGACATTTACACACACAAAATTATAGTTAACTGAACTGTTGATTTTTTATTTCCTCTTCTGATGCATGTGAGACTATCCCTATTACAATATCAAAAGAAGTACTATATCTTACAAATTGACCATGTATGAGTAATACATAAACATTAGTGATACACCACTCTCTTCCCTTATCTATATCTATATATATAATGGTGAATATATAAAGAAAATGTTTCCAAGGAAATTATTTAAATAAAAATATTTGTCTTTTTTATGATTATAGTTCTTGTTTTAGTAACAAAAAGGTGTCGTCTTGTTGCTAGCATCAAAATGGACAGCAATAAAGGGAAGCAAGAGATTGAGATTAGCGAGGAGGTCAATGTCAATGGTTGTGATATTAATTATGAAGAACCAAATGAAGTGGTCAAAGAGATGACAGAAGTGGATGGTGATGATGATCATCAAGTTGAAGAAGTAGCCAAAGAAATGAATCCTCACGGTTTAGTTTTGATTGCACAACAAGTTCAATTGAAGAAACCATCACCAGCTAATAATAATAATAACAACACAACAAAGATTAATAGTGTGGTAGCAGATAATGTAGAAACAGAGATTAATGTTGTGGTAGCTGATAATGAAGAAGCCGAGGTTATGGTTATGGGAGAAGCTTTTTCAGGAAATGGAGATTATGAGTTGGAACAAGTTCGAGAAATGATTGAGTCTGATCCCACTCTTCAAGACTTTGTTAATTCATTTTTGAGGTACTATGATGATGAACTGCTGAATGTGCAAGAACAGAATAACAATGGCAACATTCCTGACGGTGTTTCTAACAACGGAGCAGGATCATCAATTACTGAGAACCGAGATGAAGCTGGATCAACTGTTTCAGATTATGCTTGCAATGCTGAAATGCCTGATGTTGATGATGACAATGATGATCAAGATTGAAAACAAGAGTAGTCAACACCTTAATTGACTCAAGGAAAATATCATAGGTTTCTTCGAGTAAAGATATTTTCTTGATTGATGTGGAAAGTAGTGCACACTCATGTCTAGATAGGATTTTTTTTGCAGCTGAATAGAGGAATGGATCATGTAGGTGGATCATATGCTGAGTTTGTTCAGAAACTCTGGTTTAATGTTTTGACTTGAAGATTTCATGCTTGAAACCATTTTGAAGTGTATGAATGAATTAATGTTTGATTTTTATGGTTTTAATGTTCATTAATCCGTTATCTTATATATATTATACCCTAATTTTTCTTAACAGAAATGAGTGACCGAAATAGTTTCCTATTATATTGATAATGTTCATTGATACACTTTATACCTAATTGTGAAAAAAGTTAAAATTTGATATTTTAAAATCATCTCCACTCTTTTGAGACAAAATTACTTAGCTTAATTGCACTTTTGATCCTCTTACTTTATATTTTGGACAAATTTGGTCCTTAGACTTTCAAATGAGCAATTTTCCTCCTAGAGTTTGAAAGTGAGCGATTTTAGTCGCTCTGTTGGTCTTTTAAAAAATCAGCAACAATTTTTATCCAAATTAGTGATGTTTTTATTTAAATTGTCAACCGTTCACATTCAAATTAGCAACAAAGGGACTAAAAATGACCATTTTGTAAACTTTGGAGACCAAAATAACGCATTTAAAAGTTAGGGACCAAATTCACACAAAAATACAAAGTAGGAGAATCAAAAGAGCAATTAAGCCAAACTACTATTATATATAAATGAGTTTTGTCTCTTCTCTTTTCCTTAAGGCACGAAGTGTTTTTGGTTCACTGCAAATGTTGACTTTCCTTAATAATTACTACTAATAGACTCATAAGTCATTAAGTCATAACTCTATTTTTATTCATTGTTGGGAGGAAAAGACAAAGAGCATCCTTCCTCAAATTTAAAACAACATATTTCTTTCCTTTTTTGTGTAATAAAGCCATGCATGCATGTTTCTTTCTTTATTCCTCTGCCTCTAAGGATTGGTTTCTTTCCCTTTGCTCTTTGCTTATTCCGTATTCAAACTTCCCAAAACACTAAATTTGCCCTTTCCTTTGATAGAGTGTTTTTAAAACACAAGTATAGACTAACAAGATGTTAGCCAAGTGATAAGTAGTTTGGTTCTTGTAAGGATAAAAACAAAATTCGAGTTTCGGAAAGCATATTTGTTTAGAGGCGGAGTAACCATAATTCTCCATCCTCCGAAATTGCAAGAGCAATGTCTCTCAAAATTTTTATTATAAAATAAAAAAACACTAGTATGAAAAACAAACCTAATTTTATTTTTTTTCCCTATACCACATTTATATTATAGAGAAAATAATTTTGTTTAAATTGGGTAGGATCATTTTATATGATAAAGCACTCACTACGAGTATTTAAAGCAACTATATATTCAGAGAGTAAATCTTACATAAACATCACTTAGCACATCACATTTACACACAATCAATCAAAATTTACAAATAATTAAAATAAAAATACACCCTGAAAAATTAATAATTAAGATTTAATTTTTAGGATTTGTGTAGAAGTGAGAGTCGCTCACTTTCTCCTAACTTAGTACCCAACTACCCCTTCCCAGTTCCCACTATGCAACCATTGTATATATGTCAAACCTTTTTATCAACAACTAAAGATTCAACTAGAGCAGTAGAGCCTCCATTAGAAAAAAAGTTATGTTCTTCCATTAGAAGAAAATAATTACACACTACCAGTTTTGTTGGTTTGGGATGGTTTTGATCGATTTTTAACTAGATTCCTAATTTTAATTAAATAAATAAAACAAAATATAAAATAATTCAAGTTTCATAGCGTTAAAATGGATTGAGGTTGAAGAACCAACTCGTCCAAAATAAGCGGAATGGGCTAATCACCATGAGCTTGCCTGCCCACTTAATCCCCACCCCCGACAAGTTCCCCTGCTAGTCCACCAAGAATTTAAGGAATAGGAGAAAAAATACAAAATAATTTAATTAGTTTTACTTTAAAACAATCATCTAAGTCTTTTAAACAAATTAACTAAATAGTAGAAAGTAAATATATGAATTTATTTGAAGATTTATATTATGTATTGGTATCTTACTAACATTTATGATGTATTAAGTAATTGTGAATATACTAAATTAATTATTTGGTATGAAATATAATTAGTATATTTAGTTTTTACTTTTAAATTTCTTTTTTAAAAAATCTAAACAATATTTTTAAAATAGCATAAATTATTATCTTTAAAAATTTTTAAAAATTTTGGTAGCTAAGCAAGCTAACTTGTGACCCGTCTAGCATACTAAAAAATAGGTTGAATTACACATTTGAATAGGCTTCTTTTGACAGGATGATACGCAGCGACTCTTTTTTGCGAGCTATAAACATATTAGGTCATAGCTAAGTATGTTGTTTTTTATTAATTTTATATGCAATGGAGCAAATGAATATACCATCCTAGACACCTTGGACCCAATCTCAAAAATATCAGCCAAAATAAAAGGTTTTTTATGCATGATGATATTATTGATTATTTTGCAAATATAAAAATTAACTATTCCATCCATTCTTAAATAATTATCACTATTAAGAATTACTTTTTTATGATCGAGAAAAATAATTAATGAACAAACTAAATTAGCCGTATTTACCAAAAACCTAAATTGGCCGTACACTTACACAATAATTGATCGATACCAAAATAATGAAAAAAATTTGCAAAATTAAGAAGAAAAAAAACTGTTACCTTGATATTGTAAAATGAAAAATAATTTGAAAAATGTTTTGGAATTTTGTTTACTTAAAAAAAACATAAAAATACTGAAAAAATATATAAAATTATTGGAAAAAAATTATAATGGTAGAAAAAATTAATATATATATGCTAAGCAAAAATTTATTGGAAATTTAAAAATACTATATTCCATCGTTCTGGTTGTCTATATTCCATCGTTAGGATAAAATTTTAAAGTTACAATTAATACTTCTATTTTTTATGGTGTACAATTTTCAATAAAGAATTTAACTTTTTTAATTTTAATTAAGGACATATGAAAGAAAAAAAAATTATTTTTTAACTTTGGTTGACTCATCCTTTAATTTATATTGACCGTGTTGGTTAATTTTTTTTTTGTATTGAGGTTGAAGTATTCCTTATACTTTTGTTGATGAATTTATTTTGATTATAAAAACAATCAATTAGTGAGGCATGAGAAATTTGAAAAATATGTATTATTAAAGAGTGAAAATAATTTTTCTTTAATGTAAGATGTGTTGTATAAGATAAGAAAAGAAATGAAGAATGAAGAAGCTGAGTCATGTGATAAGTAGTGAAATAGAGAAATATCGAGGAGAAAAAGTAAAAAAAAAAAAAATTAAATGAGCTAAGTATAAAATTAGTGCAAGAGAAATAAGGTGTAAATATATAATTTTTATATTATTGAATATTAAACTAAGAAAATAAAATAAAATAAAAAAAACTCATTTTCACACATATATTAGCCTTTAGCCTCAGCTACAGTGATAAGATCAGTGTGTCCAACTTTTTTCCTCATGCAGCTTGCCAAATTGGCAGCATCCACTCCATCTCCAATCACCACCACTCTGTCTTTACTTTCCCCTTCTATACTCACAGAATTCACCCCTGCATTATTAATCAATTAATTAATTGCAAATTTCACTAATCATATAAATGTATTTATGTATAACTAATAATTAAGGTCACTCTTAATCGTTTAGCAAAAAAAAAAAAAAAATAAACTATTGAGTACAAAAAGATTTAAAATTTTAGCTTATATCACATGATTCAACTACAATGTAATGTTTTGATACTCATTACAATTGTAATTGTGACCTACAATAGTCGGATCGGACTGCATCCAACTATCCGACTATGTAAACTATAACTGTAATTTAAAATCAAGAAAGTGTGACGAAGGGATGAAGGCTCACTGACCATTTGATCCAGAAGCAACTTGAAGTGCTTTTGCCCTGCACTTTTGACAATTCATTTGCACTTTCATCACAATTTTTTGCTGTAATTACAATCACATGAAAAGATACATAATTAATTAATATTTCTGAAAATGTATACATAATCTTAATTATTAACTATATAAAACAGAAAAATGTATAAATTTCTTTACCTTCATGTTTAATTTGCTGAATATAATTAATTAATTCTTGGAAGCAGGTTTCTCGGAGGCAAGCCCAAAAAACCACTTTGCTGAGCAGAATGCAAATCCCCTGCCTTTCTTATAACTGAGAGAAGTGAAGCCAAGTCAAGGAAATGAAATTACAAAAATGCCCCAACAGAAGATAGTAATTATAATTGAACCCAAACTTCCTCAACAAGTATTCCAGTATAGCCAAATTTAAGATGTCAATAAGATCATGGAGTTCTTGACTTCATAAATATATGTGTGAATTAAAATTTAAAAGAGTTGTTTTTTTCTTGGTGTCAAAATCAAATTGTTGACTATAATTGTGGCCGTGTCAATAACGTGTAACTGTGAAAAGAAAAAAAAAAAAAAAAGAGAAGCAAGGAACGAGAAATGGCGTTATTAACTAAGTTTGGCGAGGAAGATAACCTAAGCATATTTTCAATTGATCGTTTGAATAAATTAAATACTAGTAGCATCTTTGGTTACCAATGGTGGATAATTGGTGTAACTAAAATGGTGCTGAAATTCACGTTTTTTCTTTTGATTACACTAAGAAACTAGCATGCTTGGGATTTAGGTTGAAAATTTGACTAAATTCCTAACGTGTGTGTAAACACAATGAATCAAAGTAACATCAGATTTTGCACATGTGGAAGTGTGCTGTGTTGTATTTTTTATCATAGAAAATAAGGTGTTCAAAGTAAATTTTTCGATTCAAAATAGATTTCATTACAAAACATTCAAAATAAATTCATAAACAATGGATATTGATTACATCACATTAGACAATCAAACTAGAGAAATTTTGGACATTGATTATATCACAATAGACCTTACAATGGACATTGATTCAAAACTCATATTCATCACACGATATAAATATTGGTCCCTATATTAGACCTATTACGTTTGATTTAATCCCTACACATTTAAACTTGATAGGTTCAGGTCTCTATACTTAACCTAACACTTAAGTTTTAGTCTCTGCACATTCAAATTAAATCGGAATAAGTCCATAAAATAAGTCATCTTCAACCTTTAGAAGGTTGACACATCGTTTGTCCTCCATTGTTGCTTCTCCAAACTATGAACAAGAGAATCAATAACACCAAAATGATAATCCAGGAGATTATCAACATAATCTTGTCCAATTTCAATTGGGTCTTCATCTTCTCAATCAAAGTTTATTATCTTAGCAAAATTTGTGTTACGTTCTCACAAAGGTGGATCAATGCATCTAAAATGCTATGTAGCAATCTAGAACACCTCCACATTGGCAGAATCTGATGTTACTTTAGTTCATTGTGCTTCCACGGGCATTAGAGCTCATTTGTGCCATGATAGAGACTTCAAAAAATTGTAGATTTAGGATTTTCAAATATTTTCAATTTGGGAGAAACTTTAGAAATTTAGGGTTCTTATTAAGGGCTTGGTGCGTGTCCACATAAATAGCTGATGTGACACTCTATACTATCAAACTAATAGCCAAATGTGTGCCACGTAAGCTAACTGTAACGAAGTTAGTGACAGAACTAACGTCAGGGACTAAAACCTTAACGGCATGAAAGTGTGGAGACTAAAACCACAACTTTTAAAGTAAATGGACTAAAACCTAAATGAGCGTCAAGTATAGAGATTAAAAAATGCATTTAAACCAATTAAAATTTAAGATCACTAGTAAGGGTCAATGTGTTTTAGAACTTATTCGGTTAAATTTAACTTAGGTTTGAAATTTGTATTGTGTGAAATTTGTATTGTGTTTCAAATTTGTAGTGTTTGCATCGATTTAGACTTTATTTTTATTAGACATAATATTTTAAATGTTTAATCACTATAATATTAATATATTATTAAATGTATAACATAGTTAATTTTTTTAATCAAACAATCCAAACTATTTCAAACCTAAACTCAAATCAACGGTTGGGTTTTAGATTTGAATCACAAAATATCTTAAAACTGAACCAACTCAACTTATGTACATCCGTGCTCGTGTTTTTATCCATATTTATTTTTTGTTGGGGATTTAGGTCTACTTTGATCAGGCGGTTAAATCGTGTAGGCTATCTGCCCCTGTCTATGTTTGTCTTCAAATTAAAATGTGAGTGTACTAATAACATACACAACATGATACATTTTCATTCGGTTAAATTTCAATCAAAAGTACAAGTAAACTTTTATTTTATGTTATTTCAAATCACCTATTCTTGCTACTTTTCATAATTGCTTTTTGGTCCCAAATACTCTTATACAAAATAATGAATTTCAAGACCAAACAAACAATGTCCAGCCTTGTCTACAAGTGCAATCTGTCTATATATTGATGAACTTCAAACATGCTCTGTCTCTCTGCATCTGAACTCTAAAAAATAAATTCGAAAACACCACCAAAAAGAAAAAAAAAAAAAAAAGAATTGTAAGAGACAGGGAGGGGAGTAATTAAACAGAGAGTAAAATTGTGAACATTTATTAATTGATCATGGTTTCAGCATTCTTCTTCTTCTAATTGTTGCCTTTATTTAACTTCTGCTAAACTGATAATTTCAGTTTGTCCAACTTTTTTCCTTAAACAATTTGTTAACTTAACAGCATCGACGCCATCTCCGATCACCACCAAGTTGTCTTTCTCTTTTCTTTCTAATCCCACGAAATTAACACCTGCATTTATTTTACCAAATTACAGAATTTGTCACTAATTAATTAATATTAGAGATAATAGTATAATGTTAATTAATTAGACACAGAGATTGTTAATTAGACACAAACCGTTTGCTCCAGCAACAGCTTTGAGTGCCTTCGTGCGACACTTTTCGCAATGCATGTGAACCTTCATCACAATCTTTTGCTGCAAACACAAAAACAAATCACATAAGCGATTTACAACAGAACTTATAAAAAATAAGCGATTTTTTTTTAAAATTAAATATTTCTAAACATGTAGTCAGTCTGGTTTAAAACGATAGATATTTTAACAAATTAAAAAAAAAAAAATGATTGTAATTTGCAAGTGAATGAAGTGATGTATGTACCTTCATTCTCAAACTCAGGGTATGTATGAATTTATGATCTTAGAGCAAATTAATTAGAAGAGGCAATGTGGTGAAGAAGGTGCAGTTCTATTGCCATTTTTATATGCACAATGCACAATTGTTGATTTGTATGCCAAGCCTAAAGTCAAGTCATGTACCTTAAAATTAATAACAACAACAAGAAGAAACCAAGTCAAAGTCAAGTAAACAAAAAATAATTAAAAAAGAAAACACACGTATATGAAAACTTGACCTAAGGTTGCTATCATCTGTTTTCAATTATAAGTAAAAAATAAATAAAAAACATCCACACCCTTGAATAAAATGTAATTACACTAATGGTCTTGATTGTATCAAAGTAATACTTATTGTATTTATAAATTACTCTTAATTTCTCTCTACTTTAAAATTAATATGAGTAAGTCATTAGAAATAAAAGCTAAATTAAATTAGAGTATTATTGGTATGTTTTCATTTAATGTAATTAAGGGTAATTATATATATTTTTAATTAAAAGTATGGTATTGTCAAAAGTAAAAAAAATTACTTATAAACAAAAATAGGAGGCACTGTATGTCTATGTCTATATGTGTGTTTGATTTTCATTTAATAGAAAACAAAAATATTTTTACCAAAAGTTAAAAAATTGTTGCGTCCGTCACATTTTATTAAAATGTGTATTTAAATAAACTAATACTAAAAATAAAAATAAAAATATTTTTGTTTTTAAACAATTGAAAAATTATCACAGCATGAGAACCTGTGTTCGAATTCTATTTATATATGTCAAATTTTCAAAAGTCAACACTAGTCACATAATATAAACGAAATTAGTCTGATGAATAAATCCGTAGTTATACCAAAAACTGAAAAATTAAACCTACATTATATATTTAAACTGCGGTATATTAGACAAGGATGAAGGCGTCCACCTGTCATAGATGAGAGGACGAAATTTCAAGGAAATAAATAATAAAGAATGGTTTTTTTTTTTTTTTTATTTGGAAACCATAATAAAGAATGGTGTGATCGTGTTGACAATGACCAAGACAATATAAAGCCTTTTTTTTTTTTCAGAAAAGTCATGATCAACGCGTTAGGAAAATCAGTGTTTTCTTTCTCCAGTATGTGAACAACATAAATTATAGTAGATTGGTAAATAATACTCACTTACTAGTCATTTAGGAAAGATAGAAAAGACAAAAGGGGGGAAAAAAAAAAAGACTATAGAAAGTGTATGATGTGATAAAAAAAAGCGTATAACCTTTCCGATCCAAGAAGGAACTGGACAAGGTGGCGGTTAGGACATAAGAATTACTGAGAAATTATAAGACCATCTTATTTTAAATATTAATGTTTGAAATTGTATTTTTGAAATGTGTCATCCATAAAATAAGAATAATTTTTTTTATGTTTTTATTATTTTTCGAATAATAACGTTTGAAAACACTATTTTAAACGCTAATGTCCAAAGAAAATGTGATTTTATTTCAACTGGAATGGTGTCAATCACAACGTTCAGAATGATATTTTTCGGATGCTATGACTTATGAAATCCATTTTCAAGTTTCATTTTTTTCTACATTAATTAATATTATAAAATAAACCAAGAAAAAAAAAACCAATCAAATTTCATTAGCCATAGAATCCTATAGTTTTTTTTTTAAAAAAAATATTTTAAGTTTTTAATGTAGTCCTCTAACTAACCCACCTATATCCATCTCATAACCTATGTTTATTTAATTTTTTTTCTCAATACCAAAAGAGAAATGAGTAGTGCATACCACTGTATACTTCACAACTCATTAACAACCCAGTTAAATAATTTATTTAGAATAAAAAAAAGAAGAAAAGATTGATTAGAGATTAGATTTAAATGATTTGATGGGATGTAAATAGGTTGGAAGGAGTTAAGGGTGTGCAATAATAATAAATCATAATAAAATGGACCATAAGCCCCTTGGAAAAGGGGAAGAGGGAGTGGGGATGTAGTATATGAGAATCAACCCTTTTTATATAATTAAAAAAATAATTAAACTATAGAGGATGAATTTTAATTTCAAATATTAGAGCGATATGAGTAAATTTTTTTTTTTGGAAATCGACCCTTATTGTTAAGAAATAATGTTCCACAACTTTACTGCATGACCTGTCTTAAATGGCAGACCTACGCATTTAAATAAACCATCACATTAAGAAATTTATAAATAATACTATGAGTTATATGTATTTTATCCAACATGTTAGTTTGATGGTTAAGAAAAAAGGTTTTAAGAAACAATTTTTCAATTTGAACTTATAAGAAAATAATTTAACTTATAAAAAATTTCATATATTCCGCTCTCCTATTTTATATTTTTGTGAATCCACCAACTTTAAATTTTTGTATTTTCTTTTTTCTCTTATAATTTTAACCTACTAACCCATTGAGTATGAATCCAAATGTATTTTAAGGTATTAGTTTTTACTTTTTCCTTTTACTTTTTTCTTCCTTTTTAATCCTTATATATTTATATATGTATAATCAATTTTTAATTTTTTAAAAACTAAATTGACCCGATTGCATGCTTAAGAGTGAATGTGGGCCGATCTACTTTTAAATGTACTTCTTGCTATTGCTTTTTATCTATCTACTCAAATAAGAAATGTAATTTTTATATTTGATTTTATCAAAATATTTGTTGAGCTCCTCATCATACCTTATAAGGATGGAAATGAGCCGAGCTATTCGTGAAATATTCAAGTTCCAATTATTAAATACTCGCTAAAACTCGTTCATTTAACTAAATAAACAAACTTAAACTATAAGTTGGGATCGAATATCTTAATGAGCCAAACCTAAACTTTATAAGTTTAATATTAAGGGCTTTTGAGCAACTCATATATATATTAGCTTATTAAATTAGAATATTAAATAATTTATTAACATAAATTAAGAAGAATTATTTATAAAAAGTAATTAAATAAACATATCTAACAAGTCAAAGTTCAAACCTCTTTTTTTCTTATCACATCAAGCTCAACTTTATAATTTGGCTCGTTTAAATAAATGAACCAAACTTAAACCTTCTATTTTTTTTTTGTAAGTCAAACCTAAATTTTAGATGTTCGACTTGACTTGCCTCGTTTCCACACTTAATACCTTATATACATTTTCTATACATTTATGTGATTGATATATTAGTAGAGTATTTGTTAGCATTTGAAATTAGTATAGACTTATTTTATAAAAGCAGTAATTAGTTATGTGATGAATTAAAAGTGGATAGATAAAAAAATGGGATAAGAGGAGTATATCTTTACTATATGTAAAAGCAAATGAGTGCTTGAAACCATAATTTGTATAACTAATTTCATAACTTGCTTTTTTTCACACTCTACCTTTTAAAACTTTTTTACCTTTATTTTACTCTTCGATTGCACAATTTAGGAGATAAAAGTAAATAAGTACCGAATATCCTAATTTTCGTAATTACCTTTTTATCTCAGTTTTTTTTTTCACTCTACCTTCTCAAATCTGTTTCCTTTATTTTAATCCTCATTTGCATAAATTTAGGGGATAGGTACACGCACGCACTTACCACACATACACATGTATGTACCATGTGAGAGGTCCAATTGAAAATCCTATCACGTGACTCCTCTCTCTATTTATAGTGTAAATAACATATGAAAAATATCGACGTCACTGTATTAGGTTTTTGGGGGGAAAAACCATTTTGAGTTTAGTGTTATAATGAATTTTGCCGAGTTCATTCAAGTTCTAAAAAATATAGCAAACATAACATGGAAAATTTATCAGCTTGTGTGAAGAATCAGAGGTGTTGTAGCTACTCGGAGGAGAGGATAAAGAAAGCAATTAGATTAGACATTTTTAATAATTGGTTTTGTTATTATTTAGGGTGTAATGATGAGAGAAAAATGTCTAGCATGGAGGTTGGGAGGTTTGTAAATGTCATTTTTACCATTAGTGGCAGAATAGGCACCGAACAAACTATCAATAATATTATTGTCTCTAGTTAAGTTATAATATATATGGATCCCTACAGATATTTATACTATATATAAAAGAAAATGAGAGCTAAAAACCTTAATTTGCATAACTAATTTTATAATCCTCTTTTTCCCTCCCTTTTTTTTACAATATTCATTTGCATAAATTTAGGGTATTGAAGTAAATGAGTGCTAAAAACTCTAATTTGTGTAACTAATTTTATTACACTATTTTATGTCGCTTTTCACATGGTACCTTTACAAACCTTTCTCCCCCTATTTTACTTCTCATACACACGCACACGTGCACATGCACGCGAGCACACACATATAGGCACATGTACTATGTGAGATATTCACATGTGAGTCCTTTATCTCTCTATTTCTAGACTAAATGACATATGAAAATATTAGGTTTTGGGAAAAAAAAACCATTTTGAGCTTATTGTTTCAATGGATTTGAGTGAACAATCAGAGGTATTGCAGCTACGCAGAGGAGAGGATAAAGAAAACAATTAGATGTTTAGGCATCTCTAATAATTGATTTTGTTGTTATTTAGAGTTAATAATGAGGGTAAAATGTCTAGCATAGGTTAGGAGGTTTGTTAATGTCATTTTTACTATTAGTGGCAGAATGACACCACTTAAACTATTGATAATATTATTGTCTCTAACTAAGTTATAATATATATGGACCCCTATAAATATTTATAGTATATATAAAAGAAAATAAGAGCTAAAAACTTTAATTTGTATAACTAATTTTATAATCCTCTTCCTCATATAGATGTAAATGAGTGCTAAAAAAAACTCTAATTTAATTTATGTAACTAATTTCATTACACTATTTTCTGTCTCTTTTCACCATATATCTTTACAAACCTTTCTCCCCCTATTTTACTTCTCATTTGCATAAATTTAAGAGATAGTCACACTCATACATGCACTCAGCACGCACGACACACACGCACACGTGCACGTGAGCACACACAAAAATGACATATGGAAATATTAGGTTTTGGGGGAAAAACCATTTTGAGCTTATTGTTTCAATGGATTTGAGTGAACAATCAGAGGTGTTGCAGTTACGCAGATGAGAGGATAAAGAAAGCAATTAGATGTTTAGGCATCTCTAATAATTGGTTTTATTGTTATTTAAAGTGTAATAATGAGGGTAAAATGTCTAGCAAAGTTTGGGAGAGTTAATGTCATTTTTACAATTAGTGGCAGAATAGGCATCGGATAAACTATTGATAATATTATTGTCTCTAGCTAAGTTATAACTAGTAAGTTATAATATATATGGACCTCGACAGATATTTATACTATATATAAAATAAAATGAGAGTAAAAAACCTTAACTTGTATAATTAATTATATAATCCTCTTTTTTCCCTTTTTTTTTACAATATTCATTTGCATAAATTTAGGGTATAAAAGTAAATGAGTGCTAAAAGTTCTAATTTGTGTAACTAATTTTATTATACTATTTTTTGTGGTTTTTCACATGGTACCTTTACAAACCCATCTCCCCCTATTTTGTTTCTCATCTGCATAAATTTAAGAGACAGTCACACTCATACACGCACTCAGCACGCACGACACACGCACACGTGCACGTGCACGCAAGCACACACATAGGCACATGTACTATGTGAGATATCCTCATGTGAGTCCTTTATCTCTATTTCTAGACTAAATGACATATGAAAATATTAGGTTTTGAGGAAAAAAACCATTTTGAGCTTATTGTTTCGATGTATTTGAGTGAACAATCAGAGGTGTTATAGCTACGAAGAGAAGAGAATAAAGAAAGCAATTAGATGTTTAAGCATCTCTTATATTTGGTTTTGTTGTTATTTAGGGTGTAATAATGAGTGCAAAATGTCTAGCATAGGAGGGGAGGTTTGTTAATGTAACTTTTACAATTAGTGTATAATAGGCACAATAAAGTGCTGATGGTATCATTGTCTCTAGCTAATTAAGTCATACTCCCTGTGTCTCATATTGATTGGCCTTTTAGGCTTTTTCACATAGATTAAGAAATCTAATTATTGTTCTAGTAACTTATAAAATTAGTACTAATTTTTCTATTTGGCTCAAATACTTGAGTTATTTATTCTCCACCTAACCACATATAAAAATTAGTCCTTTCTCTCTTTATTTTTAAATTAGTACTAATTTTTCTATTTGGCTCAAATACTTTTAGCTAACTCTCTCAAGTCATACTCACCTGTGTCTCAAGTATTAATTAGTCCTTTCTCTCTTTATTTTTAGATTAAACAACATATAAAAATATTAGATTTTGGGAAAAAAAATCATTTTGAGCTTGTTGTTTCAGAGCCTGTTTATTTAAATTTAAAAACAATTGATTATTTTTATAAGTAAAGAATTGATTATTTTTTAAGTAATTATCATAAGGATCAGAAGCTATGTATGTTTATAATCAGAAGCAACTTAGTACCTGTTTCTCAAAATAAACAGAAAATCTTATTGTTTTCTGATTTTGATTATTTTGAGAAGCACAAACAAACGGACTAAAAATTTTTACAAGTATTTTTTTTAATTATTAAAATCAGTACTTATTTTACTAAATAAGTTGAAACAAATGGACTCTCAATGAATTTTGTAGAGTTTATTCAAGTTCTTTCTTTTTTGTTTTGGCAAAGGAGTTCATTCAAGTTTTTTTTTTTTTAAACCAGTTCATTCAAGTTTTTTTTTTTTTGGAATACCAGCTCATTCAAGTTCATGCAAATAAATAAGCACTGCACAAATACTAACAAGGCCAAGGGGTACAATGGCCCAATTTGAAAGTCCAGTGATACAGAGGTATTCCAAAGAAAAGCCTACAAAAACATTCTCAAAGTGCTAATTATTATTTATCTGATTTTATTTTTATTTTAAAACATAAACATCGTTTTCTAAATCTATACTCTTATACTATGTCTATTGTCTATTGATAATGAGTCATGACAAATTTATGGCTGCTTTGAGTCAGTATTGATTTGTAACTATTTAAAAAAAAAAGTTTTTAATAAATTTGTATGTAAATTTAAAAAATTGAGAAAAATTTAAGGGCTTGTTTGATAACTGTTTCTGAAAACATTTTTTTACTTTTAAAAAACAGAAAATTAAAAAAATTGTTTGGCAAACTAGTTTTCAGATACAGTTTCCAGAAACAGTATGTGAATTTTAGTTTTTAAATCAGTTTTTAATTTTTGGAATTTACATGCTTTACATCAAAAACTCATTTTTCTTTTTTTTTAAATTGTTTTATAATAAAATCTTGAAAAACTAAAAAAAAAAACTGAATCAAACAAACACTTAGGGCTTGTTTGATATCTCTTTTTGAAAACAGTTTTCTGTTTTTAAAAACAGAAAACTAAAAAACTCGTTTGGCAATCGAGTTTTCAAAAAACAGTTTTCGGGAACAGTTTTCGTTTTTCAGTATTTAAAAACTAAAATACCAAAACATCTAAAACATGTTTTGATTTTCAGTTTTCTGAATTTACACACAAACTTGTATTGAAAACTCCTCTCACTTTTTTAAAAAACTGTTTCTCAAAACTGTTTTATAATACAATTTTTAAAAACTAAAAATCAAAACTGTTCCATACAGTTTTGATGGGGTGGTGTTTTTATTTTATTTTATTTTATTTTATCTTTGGAGTATTTTCGAACTCTATTTAAATCTTTTTTATTTACATTTTCATGATGAATTAATAAAGCTTGGCAATTGAGTATATTGTAAGCTATTTTATTTTGCTTTTTTCTTTTTCATACACTGCCTACTTTGTTTTACCTGTTTTTGTATGAAGTTTGATTTATTTTTCAATAGAAAAGGTTTTACTGTTAAATTCCTTTTATTTTTTCTACCATATCTCGAAGCATTTACTTTTTTTAATTAAAGGTTTTCCATATTAACAGTTGAAGATTAATACGTAAAAGATAAATAAAATAAAATTTATCTCTCTCGACAAAATTTCTTCTATGTCGAAGGTAATTTTGATAGAATTAACTATTTCATTAAATGGTTCATTACTGCAATCTAACATGATAAAAAGAAATGTTGTCTATAAAGAGACATTTAAAAATTTGATTTAGATAAGTTCATTGATAATGTTTTAATTTTTAGGTCTATATATTATAATAACTTATAAATGGTGCATGAGGACGAGATTTAGTTATTATTATTTTTTCTGTTAGAATATTTTAAAATTCTACATAAAATAACTAACAACTTTCAATTAGGTGACTTTCATTTTAAAGAAATCTGTTTACCATTTTTCAATTTCACTACTTCAATTCTCCAACTTTTACTTTAATAATATTGGTTTTTGAGTATGTTATGACAAGTGTAAAGAATGTTGTTAGAAGTATTCATAAGGAGAGTTAATAATATAGGTTTTAGTCGATAAAACAGGATAAAAAAACCTAAAAGAACCATAAAAAAGGCTCATTGTTATTTGTTGCACTCTTTTGGTCTTTGTGAACTGAATGAAACTCAAATTTATTGTCAATCCAAAAAAAAAACCTTAAAAAAAAGCCCCCACAAATTTAGAGAATAAAAATATTTTTATATATACCGAAAGAAACCGGAAGAAGATAGAAAATTGATACGAAGCAAATTTCCTTATCAAGAATCTATACTAATTCGACACCAAAAAAATAAATAAAAAAAAATATTAAACTTCATTTTTCTTCATCTCTTAATAGTTTTTTTTTGTTTGGGAATACTTCACCTCTTAAAAGTTAAATGTTGGTATACAATACATATAAAAGAGATTAGCAGGAAACTAATAGAAACGTTAATTCTAATTGAATGAAGCCCATTATATGAAAATACTAAAATTCCTATTTTTAATAAATTTCTAAATACAATTATTTTAAATATCTCTATTAGTCCTATTCCTCTATCAAAAATGCATTTTTTCTGGTAACAGATATAAAATGCTTATTGTACTAGCTATGGCGTGTCAAACTTGGCTACACAAGTCTACCAGAGTCAACGACAAGAATCTTTTATTTAAAGCTGAAAATGATGTGTGTGACTCATATGATTTGTGACAATAAAATTTCATTTCATATTTTTCCCACTTCAAATTAAACAAGTACTACTATTAATGCTATGATTCGTAAATTAAGCTTTGCTGTCACACTAATTAGAAACATGTTTAGCCCTAAACTAGACAGAAACAGGGAAACTCTCCTTTAGATCCAGAAATTAGAGTTACAAATAATTTGATAAGTAATTTGATTTTTTTTTTCTCTTTCTGTGGTATCTATTGTGAGAAGCATTGATAAATTATTTTCCTAAAGTTGAGTTCGCACAAAATGATTATCTAGTGATTATAAAATGTCACTTTTTATGATCACTTTATTACTAATAATATGGGATCGAATCCCACTTAAGAGATAAAGTAAGTGAGTGCTGAGTTTTTGACACCCAAAAATTATACACAAACCTTATACTCTCATTATTTTATTATTTGTTGACCATTTTAATACCCTTCATTTCCCCAATTTTTAATTCATTTAAAGCAAATAGTAATATTATATTATGAGTGTAAGAGGGATGTAAGCTTTTTGGGTGTCAACAAAATATTATTCAAAGTAAACTACCACCACGCCATACCTCGTAATTTTCTGATAGGAATAAGATTGTGAATACACAAATATGAAAATAAATAAATAAATAAAAATGTCACTGCTTACATAAATATATATATCAAATCTAATACAAATATGCAATGGCAGATAAGTTCATAAGGATGGGAGTATTCCACAATCACATTACTTTTACAGAGTCCATATCAACAATTAACTAGTGCTGTGTTTGGATTGCTGTTGATTAAGAGATATCAAATTACAATTTGAAATATGCAAACTAGTTAAATTTTGTTTATGAATATTCTGTTTGTCGGAATTACATTGATTTTCAAATTTAATTGAGACCATAATTTCATTCATTACCCATACAAAATTTTTGAAGGTCCAAAGCAAGATTTGTAAATTACAATCAAAACATGTCAAAAAGTTTGAAGGGTGTGTTTGTATTTACTATTTACGTTACATTTTCATTTGAGGGTGTTGGGAACAGTAAATCACAGTTTTCAAAGTTTCAAATGTGAAAGCAAAACAAAATTGTTTTAGCATTGTGTTGGTCACCAATGCATGTACAAACACACATGAAATGGTTCAAACAATCTTTACCAAACATGGAAATTGATTCCAGAAACGAACATCATCTTCAAAACTGAAGCACAGGAAGGGAAAATGCTGCTTAATGTGATTGTGAAACCTGCATAAGATTCCCATGAGATTTTGAGCTAAGATATATAGAAAATGTAAAAAGGGAATGATAAGATCACAAAGGGTATGAAAGGAATGATCACAGGAATTACGATGATTTCAGAGGTTGAAAGTAACAACGTTGTCTCAAATTAAGTGTGATCGAGAAGCTTGCATGGCTCCCTTAATGCCAAGTAAAAAGGTTGCCAATCCTTTTGACAAGCTTCTCAGATGGCATGCAGGGAGCCAGGCAAGCACATCATATTCACAATTTGGCTTCTTCGTTAAGTTTCATCTTTTATACATCAGCTAAATTTGGAATAAACGGTTGAGATCGCCTGATACGAATGAATTTGTCTAGACAAATATTAACGATCCGCTTGAGTTAAACCAGGATCTGCACCATTAAAATCAGAAATGTTATGTTCAAATTCTAATCTACATAATAGATATAAACACTGGAACTATTATAGATAAACACAATAGATTAGATGAGGATACACATTTGTGTTAGTGTGATAAGTCATAGAAATAGTTCATTTGACAGCAAAATTAGGAGCTAGTGAGCTACATACCTGATAGAGGCAGAGGAGACCAATTCCACCATTGATATAAGATCACTGATAGACAATCCTGTTCGACCCAAGTAGAAACACAAGAATATGTATCATTTGCTCTGAGTCTTCTTGGTTGGTATTGGAGGCAATTATAGAGATGATGGGGGGATTTTAAGGAGAAGATGAAGGAGATGGAAGTGAGAGGAGAGAGAAGAGAAAAGGGGGGGGGGGGGGGGGGGGGAAAGTGAAGAAGTGTCCAAATCCAATTGGCTAAAGGCGGCAACCAAGAAGTGTCTGTCTGCCTCTTCTTTGTAAACAGATAGTTCCATCACATAAATCCAAACCTGCTTGGGTTTTACAGCTACCTCCTTTTTTTGGATTTTCTTCCCTTGGAAAAAGGTGAATCCCCCACCAAATTCCTCATCACATTTTTCTTCTTTTTCTCAGTGAAATCCTTTTTCCTTTTTGAAAGTTCAAATTCTTTTAATTATTATCCCTACATTCTACAATAACCTTTAAGCCTTGATGAGGGGCAAAGTTCAAATGTTATTTTTTTAACCTCAATATTAATCTCTTCTAGACGTAAAGTAAAAATTATTAAACCAAATTCTTTCTGTACACATTATCATGATTCAAATTCTTATGGATAAAAATTTATTTTAGGCCGAATTGAGTGAAGTTAGTCTATCTTAATTATCCAATTAGCACGAAAGGTTAAGATTTAATAAGATAGAAAATATAAATTCTTAAAATTTAACCAACCAATTTAGTATTAGCTGTCTAATCTTGATTGACAGATAAGACAAAACGACCTTAGTGACTTTAGGATTCGTTGAAAGCAACGCAGGGAATTCGACTCCCATATCAATATGCTTAAATGATTCAATTATCTAACAGTTATGCCTAACATTATTAATTATAACTATTTGTGATTTTATAATTTGGAAAAGTATTGATTGAATTAGTGAAAGGGTGAGTTGTGTGATGGGGAAAACCAGAGAATAAGACAAGGACAGAGTTGCAGTGAGCGTTAGCTGAGTTTGATGCTGGCTGGGGTCTCCCTTACCTTCCTCTCATCAGAAACTGAACCTTTGGTTCAAATATGGACAAATCTGATCATGAAACTCATGCTACTCCATCACCATCAATCATACACTTAATTTAATTCCAAAAAAATAAAAATTATTTGTGCAGTATCTTTCAGTGGATTAATCTACCTCCATCTTTATTGCATCTGTTAACTTTTCTGATAATATAATAACAGAGAAAATAACTCTAGTAAGATGAGACAAACTATTTTCTGCATCATAATATAATATACTTCTGATAAGTAGCAAAAGGAACATGTTCAAACTAAGGATTTGATTAAGCATGAGGAATGGCGGGATAGTAGTTTATTTTATCTTTTAATTATACGTATAGGCGTCGGAACTCTTACGAGTAAAAATGGAGTAATATTTTGTAATCATCCAACCACAATTTCGTATAAGTTCAGCTTAAAAAAATAATTAGTCATTGCTTTCAAACATAACTATCTTGGGAAGAAAAAGAAAAAAACAGGTTTTGATTTTATTTCTATTTCATATTTTTATAAATAATTACAAAATTATAACCTTATTTTTATTTTGTTTACGGTTTTATAAAATTTGAATAGGAAATAGAAACAAGAAAATTTTGTTTCTAACTAGTTGTTTTTAGTGTTTCTTGTTCAAATTTCATATACTATGAAATAAAATGAAAACAAAATAACATATTTATAATTATTTATGAAACAAGAAAATGAAAACAGAAAATAATTGATACATAGAACACCGAGCATGTTCGGGCGTGTTTGATTCGAATTTTCATTTGGTCAAACCAAAACTAAAAATATTTACTTCCATTATATTGTCTTAGTTTTTTTCATCAATAATTTTAACTTTTATTTTTCACTTTTTATTCTACTAAAATTTAAACAGTCTGAACATTGTGAATCTGAAACTTTGTTAGTTTCTTTTTAACTTTGAAACAGCCTGCACATAATACAGGTCATATAAATGTAATAAAATTAGTATTATTATTTTTTTGGTATTAAAAATTTGTATTATTATCTTATTGCGTAGCTGTGAACAGGGTGAGAAGTAGATAAATTAATTTACTGTGGGGCTTTCATATGTTATTAGTGGTCTCAGGATGATGATTCCCTGTTTAATTAGTGCTAATTAAGGGAATTGGGAATGGGACCCACTAATCTGTTTAATTATTCATTTAATTTCTACAATTGGCTAAAATTGCATCATATATGGTTGTGAAATTAACATATACATGACTCATATATGTCATATCTTATGCTTTCATCTTTAGATGTGTGTAAATTAAAGTGCAACCATGGTTCTGAATTGTGATAGCAAAATCCTAATTATGAGCAATTTTTCTTCTTCCTTTGAGACATTTCTTCACATTGTTTTGTAGGTACTGAACAGAGTTCTGCAATTTAAGAATGGAATCCAATTAATAAAGACATACATGCATAAATATATCATACAAGATTCAATCTTTAATATTATAACTTTCTCGTGACCAAAAATTTATGTTAACAATTTTTTATTTACTCATATATCCGACTAAAATTTAATCTCTGATAATATGCTAAAGAGAATCAATTATATGCAAACGTGCCAAACTATGTTAATTTTTTCATTTCATACAAATGCTATTTTATTAATAATAATAAGCAGAACTATTAATAAAATATTAATATTATTATTTGCACGTTTCTTATACTCTCGTTTTACGATAAGGAAGGAGGAAAATTAAATTTATAATTTTCTTTTCCATTTTTTTTACCAGAAAAAGAAGGTGCAAGAAACTATCTGTATGACAAATTGATTAGACTTCTGTTAATCTTAATAGAAGAATTAAGATTATCTTACAGCAGGTGTAACTGTGTAAGAGGCATATACAGATCGAAATAAATTTTAAAAAGTGAAAGATGCGATAAAAATAACAAAATGATAAAAAAAAAATTGAAAGAATATAAAAAAAATGAAATAATTATAAAGCACCAGAAAATATGCCCAAGGAATTACTTTTTATTTTCTCTTTAAATCTATAAAAAATTTTGGTTATATCTGAAGGAATTAGTTTGGGTTTTTTTCTTTTGTCAAAATATTTTGAGAATTTTATATTTTTGGATCAAATTACTTTGGGATCTATGGACCAGAGTTGCAGATCAGTTTTGCTATTAGGTTGGACATCTTATAACTCAAAATTTCTAGCCCATGAGGCTCACATGTATGCCCACAGTAGTATAGGTTCTGCTACACTGATGTAAATATTTTCATATGGCCTGTTGGCCTTGTTGGATTGTAATGAAAGTCAGGTTTAAAAAAAATAAAAACAATTTTAAAATTTTCTAAAACTATATATTATTTTACACAAAGTCAGGTACACATACTCAATGAAAGTGTAACATGAAAAGTAAAATACTATATTGCTATTAATATTTTTAATACAATTGTAACATTTTCAATTCTTATTATTTTCTCAAAATGACTTAAATATTTCTCGTGTATTACACATGATCATATACTGATAATAATAATATGAAAAATGCTAAATATTACAAAATAAATTTACACAAAATTATCAATCTCTAATAAATAATAACCCATTATATTTAACAGTTTATTATGACAAATACAATCTCGTTTAACCACGTCATTTTGTGTAACGTTGGAAAAAATCTACTATACTTCTGTAGTATGTACAACATCCTTTAAAATTATGACAAGTGTTCAATTTTTTAAAAAAAATATAAAATTCTTTTTAATCACTATCACTTATTATGTATTGCTAGTCCACCCGTACTCTTTATCTCCTCCACTAATTTATAGAAAGGAGTATGTACTACTATAATACTTAAAATTTACTCGTAATATTGTTACTTTGCCTTTTTGTACCATACATTTCCCGTAACAATATTGTTATTTTTTTGGTTCATAGAAAAATAATACAATCAGGGGTCGAACCTCGTACCCACATATACACGTATATTCTTATGCGCTCACCAACCGAACTACATGACCGAGACAACTAATATAGTTATTATAAAAAATTTAGTTACTAATACACGTATATTCTTAAATGCTAAAAAATTATTTATTTACTTTTCATCTATAAAATAAAATAATATTTCATAACAACTAAGTTCTAAAAACTATGAAACGGTGACCCTTAACGTGATCTAAAATAATCTGTTGTATTATTATATAGTTATATTATATTAATTAACAATTAAAGAGTACGTATATAGGTCACCCTCAAACTAATTCATTTTTGGACATTTGGTAAATTAAAGCAGAATAATGTGGCCTAGAAAACATTCAATTTTCTTCTCATCATCACTCATTCTTCTTTTCCTATTTCAATCACCAACTTTTGCGGCTAAAAAGGTAATCTTTTTTTGGTGTCATTATATCTTCCCATATAACAAATTTGATAAAGCATTCATCAACAAAATTCGGCACAATTATTAGATAATTAGACCTTGTATACATGTTGATCAATGTTTTATTTGGAGATGCTAAACCTATTTTGATAATCTTTTCATTTTAAAGGAATTAATCTTTTGCAGTTAACTGAGAGATACTTTGTGAAAAAAAATAATGTTAAAAACTAGTGAATTATTATTAATTTATATTGTTTGTATGACAAAAACAAAGGCATACATAGTGTACTTGGGATCACATGAGCATGGTAAAGGAGTCACACAAGCTGATTTTGATGGAGTCACAGAAACTCATCATGATCTTCTTGGATTCCATTTAGGAAGGTACTTTTACAGTTTTACATAACACTATTCATCATATAGTGACAATAAATGTATATTAGAATTTTGAAGTGCTACATTTTTGTTATTTCATTCTTGTATATGTACGAGTTTGAAATAAAACAATTAAAAATGTAACATTACATTATTAGAAATTAGAAATATCTATTTTGAATTGAAATTGGCATGCAGTTATGAGAAAGCAAGAGAAGCAATACTTTATTCTTACACAAGACATATCAATGGATTTGCTGCTGTGCTAGACGAAAAAGAGGCTATTGACATTGCAAGTAAGAATGCATAGTGGAATAGAGTTTGGTTAGGGGTGGCAGAGGGTCAGTTTGGCTCGTCACATTGTTGGTCAATCAAACGGGTTAGCCCGACCTACCGTAGCTCTGACCTTTTTTTAAGTTCATCCCATTTTTTAGTTAGTGAGGCAGGGTGTGGACGGATTTATTTAGCTTGACATACAAAAAAAATTATTAAAAGAGGTGTTTTCATTAAAAATTGCATTTTTATAAAAAAAAAATTTTAATTATATTTATTTTATTTTGTTTTGGATTTTTAGTCTCTTTCTCACATAAATAGAAACATATATTTTCATAAGAAAAAAAACATGTCTACAAGCTAGTTCATCCGAGCCTACCATTGGCTCATGTAAGTTGATGGGCTAAACATTAGGGTAAATTTTAATACGCAACCGAGTCCATTAGACTAAACATATTTTGTCACCCCTTTGGATCCTCTCTCTTATTATAGTGTTTGGATTCTTTTCGGCGCTAGACGGTTCAGCAGCTGGATGGATGAATTTGAACTCTTTATTTTCTTTCTCTTTCGTACTCGATAGATGTGTATAAATAGATTAATGATTTTGATGTCGTTGAAACCAGCTACAGACTGTCCAACGCCGGAGAGAATCCAAATCCCTTAAGTACAGTAAAATAGAGAAAAACAATGTGTTTTTCTTTTTTGTTATGAATAAATGTTCTAATTAATAGCAAAGACACTCACATTATGAAGGGTAATAATATTGTGTTGGCTATTTAATTTGATGCAGAGGATCCAAATGTTGTATCGGTATTCCCAAACCAAAGAAGGAAGCTACTCACCACACATTCGTGGGAATTCATGTCATCAATGGAAGAAGAAGAAGAAAAAGAAAGTGGTTCAATAAATATTCCATCAACTTCTATTTTTGAAAAGGCCAGATTTGGTGAAGACACTATTATAGGACACATTGACTCTGGTAGGTAAAAAATGTTTGTTCTTCTTCTTATTATTAATTATTAATTAACACAATTAAACTCGTGTTGATCAAATAAAGAAAACACATAAGTATATAATATGGGTAGAAAGATTAAATGTTATGCAGACTCCAATTTCTTATGTTATCTTCCTGAATCAATGAAGGTTAATTCATTCATGATCTATTTAATTTAATTTTTTTTTGGGGCTGTGATTAGATTAAAAATAAAAATTGTGAATTAAATAGGTGCATGGCCAGAATCTCCGAGCTTCAGTGATGAGAGAATGGGACCCATTCCTTCAAAGTGGAAAGGAACCTGTCAGAGTGATTCCATTGGCTTCCGTTGTAACAGGTGATTCAGTTTCTTTTCTTCTTCTTTTTTTTTTTTAATAAAAAGATAAAAATTTTCTCCACAAAATATCGCCTTCTTCCATCTCAGTCATATAGCTTAGTTGATAAACATATAAAAACATGCGTACGCGAGTATTCTAGTTCAGTCCCCAATTCATTTTTTCCTCTCATAGTCTGTTTCAAACTCCATTTTAGTCAAGAAAAATCAAACTATCAAACTAGACTTACAATATGAATGTGTGACAACTACTCATGCAGGAAGCTGATAGGAGCAAGGTACTTCTACAAAGGGTATGCCTCTGAAACAGATCTAAAAACACTGAAAAACATAACCCTAACCACATCAAGAGACTATTATGGTCATGGCACTCACACACTCTCAACACTAGGAGGAAACTTTGTGGAAGGTGCAAATGTTCTTGGGATGGGAAATGGAACTGCAAAAGGAGGTTCATCAAAGGCCAGAATTGCCACTTACAAGGTTTGTTGGCCTGCAATTGATGATGGAGAAATGGAGTGCTTTGATGCTGATATATTGGCAGCCATAGAAGCTGCCATGCATGATGGTGTTGATGCTATTTCCTTATCTCTTGGAGTGGAGCCTCCCTTACAATACCATGATGATCTTCTTGCTATTGGGGCTTTTCATGCTGTTAACAAGGGCATTACTGTAATTTGTGCTGCTGGAAATTCTGGACCTAGCCCTAAAACTGTTGCAAATATTGCACCTTGGGTTATCACAGTTGGTGCTAGTGCCATGGATAGGAAATTTGAAGCTCTTGTTGAACTCCCTAATGGACAGATTCTCAAGGTGTTTTTTTTTCTTTCTTTTTCATTCTTTTGGTTAAATTAATAATTAAGTTTCTATATATGTCACTTATTTTTGTTTCGGTCACTGCACAAGAAAAAGTTTCAGTTTGGTCCCTATATATACTAACATTTGGCTAACACTTTGCGCACCACACTAATTTCTGAGCGTACCACACACAAAATAGAAGTTAATTTCTAAGCGTGAAGGAAAACATAAGTTAGCTTTCGTCTTGCTTAATACTTTAACAACCAAAAATTTACTTCTGAGCGAACGTGTGGTGCGCACAATAATTTCACAACGTGCAATGTTGGAGTCTCAACATTTAGTCTTAGTTTTTATCATTTAATTTTGGTCCGATAGTTGACAACATTTTTCATTTTAAAGATGAATTTTTAGCCACATATCCTAATACTTGATCAACTAGAGAATAAAGTTAAAAACAATGCCTATTTTATGACCCAAAACGAAAAATATTGTCAAAGTATATGGACCAAAATTAGATAACAGGGATTAAAATGTAAATATTGTCACGTGTAAGGACCAAAACAAAGGGTATTTTAGTTTGGGCACTAAAATTAAAATGAATGACATATATATGGATTAAACGGTTGATTTAACTCCTTTTTTTTTTTTTCATTTTGTTCTTTGTATGTATTGTCTATTATTTTCTTCAACTTCTGTCTTTTTTCACTAAAAATTAAAGGATGTGTCATTCAATTTGTTCTTTTCTTTTGCTGTTGCCATTCTTTTTGATCATCAGGGATCAACCCTTTCTGAGGCTTTGCCGGAAAAGAAACTTTATCCACTCATTAATGCCACACTGGCCAAAAAAGCAAATGCATCTGATGAAGAAGCGTGAGTCTTTTTTCTTTTAAATTTTTCATGTTTAAGACCAATAAAGAGAGGCAGAGTGAGGAGAATGGATATCATTATTTTTAGCCCTGTAAATACGTTTCTTTGACTATACACGATGCTGCTGTGTGATCCATGTTGCCTACCTCACCTAGTGAGATAGTGAGTTAAGACTTTAATTTTTTTCTGTGATGTGAAAAAATCTCCAATGAGCTATCATCTTTTTGTGGTGAGAATGGAAGTTCAACATGGTAACTAACATGATTTTTTGTTTTTTTCCTTATGCAGTATGTTCTGTAATGAAGGAACAATTAATCCACAGCAGGTGAAGGGTAAAATATTACTTTGTCTTAGAGGTGATGCTGCAGTAGTGAAGACTAGTCTGGTTGCTTTTGAGGCAGGTGCTGCTGGGATGATTCTTAGGAATACTGATTATTATTATAATGACTTTGATATTATTGCTCAACCTCACTTCCTTCCAACATCACAACTTACATATGAAGATGGCCTTTCTCTTTTAACTTACATCAATTCTACCAAGTATTGCTCACTTCCTCTCTCTCACATAATTCACAAGCACTTATCTTTTCGGTGATGCACCTAACAGATTGGTCTGGTACGAGGAGTGAAGCTTTGAGTAACAGCTCCTTAGTTAGAATTCATTTAGTTGCATTTCGCTTATTTAAAAAAAAAAAACTTATCTTTTAAGTGATAGTTGATTATTTAATATTTACATCTTTGATGGATAAATCATGTATCAAACAGGAATCCTATGGCATATATTCATCCTCCACAAACCAAGCTCCATGTAAAGCCTTCTCCTTACATGGCAATTTTCTCCTCTAGAGGGCCAAACCAAATCTCACCAGAGATACTCAAGGTTTGTTTATCTGTCCATCATGGCTTTCAATACTTGTGTTTCTTCTGTCTAACATTTTTTTTTGGTGGGTTCTAACATTAGTAATATAAGTAAGATGAGTAACTTATCACGAGTCGCGAGTTACAGGTTCTTCACCCTTGAATTGTTTGTTAATAAATCTAAAGGTTGAGTGACACTAGTCTATTATGAATCACATCATAGAGTCCCTAATCATGTTAGATTGAACTAACATTTTATGATTTTTTGTGATCCACCTTATGAGTGACCTTTCAGTTTTGTTTGTTTCCATAGGCTCTTTTTTTTTTTTCCCCCTCCAAATACTCCGTGACAAAACTTCTAGTTATTTTACATCAATCTTTCTTTCACTCTCAAGTTCAGCCAGATATTATTGCTCCTGGTGCTAACATTATTGCTTCCAACTCACAAGAGGCTAACCCGACCGGATTTGAGTCAGATAAGCGTCGGTTTCCTTTCATTACTATGTCCGGAACATCCATGGCCGCCCCTCATGTAACTGGAGTTGTTGGTCTTCTCAAGACACTCTACCCCGATTGGAGTCCATCAGCTATCAAATCCGCAATAATGACTACGGGTAAGTATGACCTTTAGATTTACTTATGAGTTACTACCTTCTCAAGACATTCGTCATTCAAAGGAAGATAACACGAGTATATCATTTAATTTTTTGAAATTTTTAATTAAATTGACTAAAATTAATTACTTTTATTGCTACGAGTAAGTTAGTTAACTATGTTGATGATGTTGCTTTGGATGTGAAAAATGTTTGTGTTGCAGCTGGGACAAGAGACAACACTAACAAGCTAATGCTTGATTGGGATTTCACCAAGGCAACACCATATGCCTGTGGCTCTGGCCACATTAGGCCAAATAGGGCAATGGACCCTGGCTTGGTCTATGACTTAACCCCCACTGATTACATTAACTTTCTATGTGCCTCTGGCTATAACCAAAATCAAATAACAACTATAACTGGTGCTCCTTACCAATGTCCTTATAAAGTGAAAATTCTTGACTTCAACTACCCTGCAATAACAATTCCTAGACTCAATGGCTCAGTTTCTTTGACCAGGAAAGTTAAGAATGTTGGTACACCAGGAACTTATGAAGCAAGTCTACATGTACCTGCAGCTCTTAACATAACTGTGGATCCTAGTACCTTGAAATTTGACAAAGTTAATGAAGAGAAAAGTTTTAAGGTAACAGTTGAAGTTACTAGGCCAGGTTTTGATATTGCATATGGAAGGTTAACTTGGTCAGATGGGAAGCATTTTGTGAGAAGTCCTGTTATTGTTCGAGGCATTATGACTTAGATATGTGCATGAGTTTTCTCCCAAGTGACAACAGATTATATCTTCAGGGGATTGAGAAGAAATCAAATGAATAATTTGGAATACTTTATTTACCCATTTACTGATTTTCATTTTGTGCTTGGAATATTTGAAACATCTTATAAGTTATGATCGTTATTTTAGTTATAATTATAATTATTAATATCTGTATAAAATTTGAAGAAAAAGCATATTTTCCTTAGAAACCATTGCAAATTCTCGTTGAACTACTTGTCCACACAATATTGCAGGTACAAGTTTTCATAGTTAATTTAATTTAATGCATGAAATGAGTTGCTAGGACAAGATTTAGAGCAATGTTATTCCCTCTTACTTATCATCCTACTTCCTTTTAAAATAAGCACTAAATGAAAAAAAATAAAAATGCATGTGTATTGGTTCCACCCACCATTAAATATATAAACATAATCAAGAAAAATGCAGAAAAGATGGATTCATCCTACTTCTCATTGCACACTCTTCATAGTTCATAACATTAAGCTGTATGGCAAGTATTAGAAAATTAGACCGCCGATATTTTATAATTTTTAATAGAGGAGAAAAGGAAACCTCAAACCCCTTCATCAAGTTTTTGATCAAGGATTTGCACCTGTAGAAAGGAACAAGAAAAGATAATGGAAATGGGCTGCAGGAACATTTGAAACACCTCCTCTTTACAACTTCACTGTCAAAATAAAAAATCTACTAGAAAAAAGCCAGTAAATAATTAAAACACGAATTTCCTGCATAAAACAATGCCAAATTCATCATGGAACTACTTTTCTTGCTGAGGCTTTTGAATTTGACATTTTGACATGCATATCTACCATTAGGTCTATGTATTCATAAACAACCTCTTTCGCTGCATTGCAGATTTCAGTTCACTAATGGCAGACAGAATTAGCCAACAGTTATCAGACTCCATTGAGACGAAGGAATCCTTAAAGTAAGCAAAATATATTTTGATATGTAGTTGGTGACTTCTGTGTACTTGCAAATATATATATTTTTTTTGGGATAAATGACAGAGATGAGGTCAGTGCTTTACTTTGGACCTTTCCAGTTTCTTGGAATCACGGCTAAGTGGATACTTGTTTTTCTTACGTGACAGCTTCCCATTGGAATCAATTGGCAGAATACCTTTCAGGTGTAACCTATGAAACTTGCTCCTAATCCCCCATGTCTTGTACCGGAATCTCGCCAATAAAGCAACCTTCAACTCAGCAGTTGCATTCGAAATGGCCTTGAAGAGTGGTTTGAGAGTTCCAGGTTTGGCATTAACAACATCGGATACATAGCGTGTTTTGCCAGTTCCTTGATGAAAGGAGCCTATTGTTGTCTCCCCTATTGTATCCTCTTGCTGCCCATATAAGAAACTCAAGATCATGTCTTCATAGTAGATGCTTGAGTCCTTGTTCGGATTTTCAATTTCAAGGCCGTAAAAGATGGTGCCGTTTTGACTTGTCGGCTGCTCGACAGAGATGAAGACAACAGAGAAGGAGGGGCTTTTGGGTCGTAAGGACAGCCATAGGCACAGAACAAGAACGCATAATAGGGCTATAAATTGAATCAGCCCCCATACGTACCTACGGAAAACGTCTTGATATTTGGGAGAAGGCATTGATTCTTTTTGTAGAGCAGTGAATGGTGCAGCAACTAGTTTTATTTATTGGATGGGAAAAGGTTGATATTCTAAATTTGAAGATGGCTAACAAGGGGAATTATATTGAATAGGCGTGTAACCAAAGTATCAATGCAGAGGAATATATGCATTTCTTTAGAATCATCCATACTCTGCACAAGGGAATTGCAAGCCTTTCTACTCGTCACTGATGACTCCATCATTATCCATGCATTGCCAAGCAACATTGGACGTGATGAAGAAGAATATTGAAGAAACATTTTTGCTGTAGCAGAGGATACGTAAAATTCGCAACTTATATCATATGAGCAAAATGAAAAAAAAAATAGGTAGCAGCCTTGAGTTTAAGTAAAGTATCAAAACAGAAAAGCTGAGAATGACTTTATAAATGTAGAATCCATGAAGAATCTAGTGCTTTCGTGTTATTCTTATTGAGAACCATAAACTCTGACACTAAATGAATCCATTCTTGTGGCACATATCCAATATTTTCACCAGGTTATCTTGCCAACAATGATGAACATGGAGTTCTATAATAAGAACTATGACAGTAAATATCGCCCTATTCAAAATTAATTTAGTATCAAACTGAGTTACACTGCAAAAAGAATCACACAGCATGCGATACTAATGTGTTATATACAAACTGCAGAATGTCATTCTGGGATCTCTTGGTCAAATACAACAAAAACGAATAAGACCTAATATAGTAATATTCATTCATCGGATTGATTGAAATTATTTATCCTCCGCCATCTTCTTGCGTATCTCATGAGCAACATTGAAAATGCCAAGTGTTGGCTGGTTGCAGACAAAGCACTTCTTATTCTTTGAATGATGCTGTAAATAAAACAAAAAGAAAGTTAGACATAGTTAAATTAAATACAAAGAAATCAAGGGTTACTACAGTTTACATGTCAGAAGTGTTGAGGAACCCAGTGCTTATGGCCAAACCAAGAGTTCAAAAGAAGACAAAATAATATTCACTAATTACAAATATCTGGTAAATCAATAATTCATTCAAAGTGAATCAGTTAAGCAACCAGACCATGTAACATGTAACTGCAACCAACGTAATCGAACTAGGATGAATATCATCGAATCATAATTATAACTATTGAATGCCATGTTCAAAACACTAAATAACCAATTGAAACTTATTCGCAATGAGTGTGAGGCTATACCTTCAATGCACAATGCTCACAGAAGTAGTGCTTGCACTTGGTCACAACAGGGTCAACAAAAGGCTTTCTACAAATGAAACATGCAAATGGTAATGAATCATCATCATCTTCTTCAGACACATTTGCACCTTCCTCATCTGCATCCTCCTCACTTGCAGCCATTCTCATCTTCCTTGCTTTCTCAGCTTCTTCCCACTCCTTCTCCAACTGCCACCCAGACTTGTAATCCCCTCGATCGTGCATAAACTTACACGCATCGCCATACCCACAGTAACCAGTTTCCTTGTAATCCTTACATATGTCAGGCTGATAATCGAACCTTGCAGAAACTCTTATATGAGCTGAAGCCCTAAGAGGGCCATGTGCCCCACCAGCTTTCTCGCTAGCAATGGTTTGCTCTCTACGGAACCCAGCCTTATAGTCTTTGTAACTGTTGATTCCCTTATATAATTTTTCACCCTCCGAACTTTTTCCTTTCCCTTTCAGACTCTCTTCTGCTTGCTTGAGAGCTCTTTCTCGGATAGCACGGGCATCTTTAGAAAAGTCAGTTTCAGTCTCCAGAGTTGCAGTTGCTTTGCTATCATGTTGAACTTGAATTTCTTTTGAAGATTCAAAATGAAATACTGGCTTAGCAGATTCTTCACTGGGTTCTGCAGATGCAGAGCTTTTCGAAGAGCCAGTGGAAAAGTACAGCTTATTGTCAGGTTTAGTGGTCTTTTTCTGAATATGCAACAAAGACCTTTCATTGTTTGAGTTGTCCTCGTCATCTTCATTATCAATATTGCGTTTCCTTATATTCTTCTTATTAACCGGTTTTCTGAAGAAACTACACACTGAAATAAACAAAATAGAGGGAAAAAATTACCATAACGGGAGGAAATGCAGAGAACAAAATCAAACAAGACTGTAAAAATTGACTGAATGCAGAGAGATAGATTAAACAAAGATAGTGAACAAGAACTGACATACCTTGTTCGGTTTGCTGGTTTTCAGCAGATTTGGCCACTTGATCAGAATCCTCCATGGTTAGTGAGATTGATACACAAACAGGACGCGAATGATGTTCTCTTCTCTTTCGAAATCACCGATTAAAGAATGAAGGGATGAAGAAATGATTAGGGGCTAGGGTTCGGATAACGACTCCGAAAAAAACACGGACGATAAAGAGCAACTCGGACGACCGCCAATGAGGGTCGGTGGCCGCTGGGGTGGGTACTGGTCGGTGGCGATCCGTGACGGCGAGGGTTTGGAGCTGCTTAGGGCGCGCGACGGATGAAAGCGATTCTGATGTGATTAAAATCTGATGACTGATGCAACTCAACCCGATTCTGGTATGCAGTCGGGTAGTTGGTTCACGGGTCGAAATTTATATGGACTGCTCTAGTAATTTTTTTTATTTATTTAAAAGCTAAATTAGTCTTTGACTGTTAATTTAATCCTATTAATTATTTAAACATAAATAAAATAAATTAATTCAGTCTTTACTATTTAGGTATAATTTTAGAAAATAAGTTGATAAAAAGTCAATTTTGTTAGAGCAACTAAGAAATTATATTATAATTAATAATTAATGTAATAGTAGTATAATATAACCCACAGCTCTATTATATCTAATTAAGACAGTAAAATGGTTTGGAAATAAAACTTTGAATAATTACTCTACGACGCACTTTAACCTATAAAAGTATTCAAACCCTATTAAACTAAAATAAATAATAAAATTAATAAATAAAGGTGTAAGTTGTATTCCTTTTGAAATGATTTATAAACAAAAAAAAATTTAATTTATACATATAAAAAAATTAATTAAACACATTTAATATTTTTATTTTTAAGTAAATACTTAACTCTATTTAACAAATTTACATGTCATATTTATTTTTCTTCTACTTAAAAAGTCAAATAACTAATCAAATAATGATATTTAAGGAATAAAAACATTAAATAAGATAAAAATAATTAAAATTTACTTATATTTTAAGATAATAAACTTAATTTTTTTTACTTATAAATTATTCGAAAAGGAGTATTGTGCTATAACTTTACCAATCATGTTTGTTTTTGTTAATATTAAAATAAAAATTACTTTTTTATAACTATTGTTTATAAAATTTATAAATCTATTCACTCAAAAAACAAAAAATTCAGTTAAATGGAATTATGAATGGTACTCTTATGAATAGTAATGTTATAAAAAAAATCTGAAATATAAAAATAGTTTGACTTTACTTGAGTAAAGACAGTTTATTTTTGTTTAAAAATAATTAATTTTAAAAATAAATAAAAAATTCATTATCTTTTTAATTAGTTATGATGAAAATTAAAAACAAAATAAGAATTATTTTTTTATTTTTTAATAATAATTGATTATTTTTAAAAGTAGCTCATAATTTTTAAAAAAAATATTATTATTTTACTTAAAATTTTTTAAAATTACATATTTTATTAAAAAAATGATCTCTAAAATTCTACTCTATCTAATTTTGTGAATTAGTAGCAGTTTAACTCTCGACAATTAGAACATGACAACGTGTGGTGAGTAAGAACTGAGAACAGTATCCTCATCTCTCCCATTTGTGAGGAACGGTAACTTCTCTTTCTTCCTTCCTTTCTTTGGCTATGAGGGTTTCTTAACTGTCACTCTCAAATGCTGCTGCATTATTGTTAACCTTCTTGCTTGCACAGCACACCTCGGAATGTTAATGTTTTCTCTGCAACTGCAACTCAGTTCCCCATTTTCTACATTCCTACCGTCAAAGTCAAACCACAATTACAGATGGAGGCATTATTCTATGTTTGTGAATCCCAAACCTATTCTCCAAGATTCCACTCTCTCTGTTAATGGCAAGATTGCATTGAGAGGTGTGCCTCAAAACGTGGTGCTTACGCCATTGACTGCTTCATCCGCTTTCTTAGGTGCCACTTCTTGTGATCATGATGATTCTAGAAGTTCTCGCCTTGTCTTCAACCTTGGTCTCATCCAGTATGATCTTCTTCTCTCTCTCTACACTTTTTCTTTTGTCTACAAAGCAACAGGATTCAATGAAATGATAGTTTTGGCTTACGACTGGTTGGTCTAGTGGCTGTGGAGTGCTACCTTGAGTACTATCTCCTCGGTTCGAATCCCAGTAGACGTACTTTTGCCTAATAAAAAAATTGAAATGATAGCTTTGGTTATATGAAAGCTCAAGTCCAATTGATGAGGATTGCAGAACATAAGTAGGATAACAACTTCAATCATGAAAGGACTCTTATTAGCGTGTCTGTGAAAATCAAAACTAACCAAACAAAACGGGCATAATTGTTTGAAAGCTAGGTTCTGTAAGCACGTTGATAGGAGTTCGACTCATGATCACGTATGTAAAAAATGCTTTATTGGGAGAAGCGGAACTCACTTTAGTAATCTTTATACTTCGAAAGGATTAGTCTTTAGCTGTCGGCTATTGCTGTTGTGCTAAAATAAAATAAAAACACTAATGTAGCACATTCTCCTTGGCAATCTTGCTCATCTGTTAATTCGTATTTGTTCATGCTGTTAGGAATTGTCAATGCTCATCAAATGAAAACATTCAATGTATCTATCAACAAACAGCTCAACTACATTATACCATGATCTTTACCATTTCAAATAATCCTATCCTATAATAACTATTTGGCCCTCCCCTCTGGTTCTCTCTTCTCTGAATGTCAAATAGATATTTTTTCCTCAACTATTTTGCTAAGTCAGTCTATGAAAATGTTTACATTCCATTTATAGTGAGAGTCCAGCAAGGGTTTTCTTACATTTTTAATGAATGATGCAGGGATGTCAGATTGTTGTGCCTTTACAGATTTAAGATTTGGTGGATGATACCACGAGTAGGGAAGTCAGGGAGGGACATTCCTATTGAAACTCAAATGTTACTCTTGGAAGCTAGAGAAGGAACAGATTCTCAGTCATCCAAAGAAGATACTTCATACATTATTTTCTTACCATTCCTGGATGGTCAATTTAGAAGCAGCTTGCAAGGAAATTCTTCTGATGAACTTGAACTTTGTGTTGAAAGTGGTAAAGACTTCAGTTCAACATCTTCAAACAGTATCCATATTCAAATAGCAAGATGGAATTAAGTTATAAGGGAAATAAAATCAAGTAGGAAATATCTTGTTCATAACAATATGTAGTTGACTTCATTTTTTCTTGTTCTTTTTTTTTTTCATGATTTTTGTAGGAGATCCAGCAGTGGTTACCTCCCAGTCCCTAAATGCTGTTTTCATGAATTATGGAGACCATCCATTTGATCTAGTGAAGGATTCTATGAAGTAGGTCAGCTATTCAAATATATATCACAAGACACAGCAACTAATCCCTTTGTCACTTCTTGTTTCTTACTTTCTTTATATGTGTTTTGAACAATATGCAGGATTCTGTCAAAGCATAGTGGCAGCTTTTCATTGAGGGAAACCAAACAGGCTAGTCAGTTGAAACTTTAAATCTTTTAAGGCAATAAAGATTCAGAAATCAAAAGGAAAGTAAAAACGTGAATCTAATTCCCAGTTTTATTGAATACATTCTTTGGTTGCAGATGCCAGGAATGTTAGATTGCTTTGGTTGGTGCACTTGGGATGCATTTTACCATAGTGTCAATCCTCATGGAATAAAGGATGGACTTAGGAGGTTAGTTTTGCTATATTTCATCTGTTCCTAGTGACTGGAATTTAAAATAGTAGATAGACTAAAATTTTCTGACAAACTCAAATGATGAAACCTTCAACATTCAAACTATAATTGCCACGAGCTTATAGCTCAAGTGGCATAAGGAGAAGCTCTTGGAGCTTGAGGGGAGGGGTTCGATCCCCAGTGGGGTATATTTAGGAGTAGTGTAGTGTGTGTGTTTGGCCGATAAAAAAAAAAAACATTCAAACTATAATTCACAGCAAATATTTGATATTAAAGTACCATGGGTTGTTTTAATGTTTTCTATTTCATCTCTGTTTATCATATTTGGTTAATTTCTTTCTAGTTTGTCTTCTACCCTACCCCGTCTTGTTTTATTACTTCTTTGAGTTCTTTCTATTTATGGAAAACCTTCCCAATTGGATCCATATCACAGTTTATCTGAAGGAGGAACTCCAGCAAAATTCTTGATAATAGATGATGGATGGCAAGATACTATTAATGAGTTTCAAAAGGATGGTGTGGCATTTATTGAAGGATCGCAGTGAGCTTCTATTCTTAATCATTTTTCTTCTGGAAATCAAATACTTGTTTGCTGATTTCTTCAAAACTTGTAGATTTGGTGGCAGATTAATCAGCATCATAGAAAACAAAAAATTCCGAGCAACAGGCGACGTAACTGAAAGTGGGACACCTGATAGTCTAAAGGATTTTGTTTTAGATATCAAGAGCACTTTTGGTCTCAAGTAAGGATCTTGTAACTAGATTATTATTATTTTTATTATGATACAGTTTTACACAGCCAAAGACAAAATTGCAAGTTGTAACATGTTTGCTCAAAAAAAAGTTCTTCATTGGAAATGTTTTTTTTTTGAGAAAAAAAAACTGATAATCCAACAAGAGTACATGATCACCCTTGTCCCTCCAATTATGAAACTTTACCTTCTTTTTCCTGTAATTTAATTTCAGGTATGTCTATGTGTGGCATGCCCTACTAGGTTACTGGGGAGGGTTGGATCCAAATGCATCTGGAACAAAAAAATATGATCCTAAACTAAGATTCCCAGCACAGTCACCGGGAAATTTGGCAAATACAAGGGACATATCTATTGATGCCATGCAGAAATATGGTATTGGTGTGATTGATCCAGCTAAAGTTTCAGAGTTTTACAATGATCTTCATAGCTATCTTGCTTCTCAGAAAATTGATGGGGTTAAAGTTGATGTTCAGAACATACTGGAAACAATTTCAAGTGGTCTAGGAGGTCGTGTTTTTCTCACTAGACACTTTCAACAAGAGCTTGAAAAGTCCATATCAACAAACTTTCAGGACAACAGCATAATCTGCTGCATGGGTCTGAGCACAGATTCCATTTACCAGTATATACTTTGATAAGCACTTCTGTCTTCTATCAAATTCTTTTAATTTCTATGCATTCAGAATCAGCAATATCTGCAAATCATGCATATTTTCATGTTAATGAGTTTGCAGTATAAGTTAATATTCTCAGTCTTCATACTTCTGGTGTAATTGTGTTAGGAACTATAGAACTTGGAAAAAGATCATTCATGTGATCATGCATTTGTTTGATGTTAACTATTCTTCAAGAAATGGCTTAAATGTTGATTATTGTAACGGCGCAAAAAGAGAAGAGGTAACACAAAAGTTCAAGGAATTTGGGCTTTGCACTCTGACATTCTTTTCAGTATCGTCTCATTTTCTTCTACTTCAATGCATCTTCACTTCATATGATAATGTTGACCCTTCTTGGATTTTTACAGCTCAAAACAAAGTGCTATTACACGAGCATCCGATGATTATTATCCGAAAAACCCCACAACACAATCTCTACATATAGCTGCTGTAGCTTTCAACAGCATATTCCTTGGTGAAATTGTTGTACCAGACTGGGACATGTTTTATGTATGATATGGCATTCTCACTATTTTATCCATTATATAAACTTGTTTCCTGAATCTGATTAACTTCTTAACAACTTTTTCTAGAGTCTCCATGAGGCAGCAGAATTTCATGCTGTAGCTAGAGCAGTTGGAGGCTGTGGAGTATATGTAAGGTAAAAACTTACAACATGCAAATATAGAACCTCTCAAATGACATGTATTAATGATGACATGAAGTTTTATTTCACTTCTAGAGAAAGAAAAATACAATGAAAATTTCATGTACTCATAAGCCTGATGACTAATAAAAACTTTCTGATAATTTGGCATTGGATTGAGCTTGCAGCAATTGAATAATTCATAATTAATTCTTGTCAATATCCAGAATTTGATTTCTAATACTTTCTTTTCACTGCTGAAAGATCATTGTAGTGTTTTTAGCAACTTAACATGAAATGGCACTATGACAAACAGTGACAAACCTGGAAAACATGATTTCAATGTACTGAAAAGGCTTGTACTTCCTGATGGATCAGTTCTCAGAGCTAGATATCCCGGGAGACCATCACGCAATTGTTTGTTTATTGATCCAGTTATGGATAAGACAAGGTACATATTAACATGTTTGTTTTAAAGTTAGACTCAACTGAACAAAACGATGGCCAAGCTTTCTTTCACGTTCGCCTGCATTGAAAAGCCAAATTTGGCTTTCAAATGCAAGCAAAACAAAAGGACTTTACACTGCAAACCAAATAGCACTAAATTTATGTTGAAGAGTTTGACACATTTAGAATCTTCTATGACTTCTTATGATTTCGGATCACAGCCTTTTAAAGATTTGGAACTTGAACAAATGTGGAGGAGTTATAGGCATCTTCAATTGCCAAGGAGCAGGTTTCTGGCCTGGTCTTGAAAGTTATGCTGAGGAAGATACCATTTTTGAGCTATCAGGCAAAGTGTCTTGCTCGGATATCGAGTACTTTGAAGAGGTTTCAGCAGGGCCTTGGACTCAAGATTGTGCAGTTTTTCACTTCAGTACAGGTAAGGTTTCTATTGCGCAAGTGCCAAATGTAAGCATGTTATGCACTTCCTTTTGCAATTTCAGGATAACAACATCATTCAAAACAATGTTCTATGTCAATCTCTATAGTATATTTGGTTTATAGTTTGCAAATAATGGTTTGATGTAACAAAAAGATTATAAGACAATTTTTTTTTCACTTCTGTCCAAATCATGGGAAAAAGTAATCCAACATAGTTTTTGTGAAGCATGTTATTTCTCTACAAAACTTAGTTTACACACTCGAAACCATGATTTGAAGAATCCCAACCCAAATCCAAACATGGAGCAATTTCAAGACTAGTTAATGTCCTATTTGTTTCCGTTTGCGATTTCAGGGTCTTTGACAAGACTATCAAAGGAAGAATCACTTGATGTCACATTGAAAGTTTTGCATTGTGATGTCTTCACTGTGTCTCCTATAAAGGTAGAAACCTACATCATTCATTCTGTTTAAAATTTACCAAAGCTGAACCATTTTTACATGATGATAATGATATACACAGGTTTACAATCAAATGATTCAGTTTGCACCAATTGGACTGATAAATATGTATAACTCTGGAGGAGCTGTTGAAGCAGTTGACTCTAGTGATGATTCTTCTGGATGTAAAATACACATTAGAGGTAGAGGAGAAGGTGAATTTGGAGCTTACTCAAACTTAAACCCAAAGTCTTGCACCGTAAATTCTGAAGATATGGAGTTCCAATTTAGAGAGGAAGATAATTTGTTTAGAGTAACAGTTCCACCTAAAACAAGTTCATGGGACATCACCATATGCTACTAAGGCATTATTTTTCATGACATTAATGAATGATGGTTGGAAGAATTAGTCTTCAAGGGTTCAATTATGTTATGAAGCAGCAATTGTGAGGGTTAAAAGTTAAACCAAAATTCTAGAGTTCTTGAATGAAGACTTGCCATTGCATTAGCATGTTATAGCACTGTTTCCATGAATTCTGCAGATACTAAGCCTACGTCAAAATGCTAGACAAATTCAGTATGAGAGATACGACTACGCTCTTGTAGTAACCGTCGTTAAATGTGACTTTTATAGTAAAGTGTACATTCAAAAAGTATCGTAGGCAAAACAACACTTTCAAAATTTTTATACTAATTTACATATTAAAAAAAAGTACTACATAGGACCAAATTATAATTAACTGTGTTAAGATAGAATACAAATACTACCTGCAACCAAACTCTGACTGCAGGAGATCTTGATTTTCAGTTCAAAGGAATCATTGCTTCTTGCCAATTTATTTAACCATTCTAGTTTTTTTCTTTTGGCTAAAGTGGTTTCATAAGTAGATCTTCAGTGACGTGAAATTGGTATTGCTATACAGTGGCATCAATATAATTTCCCTTCAACATGACCAATCCCAAATTGGAAAAATTTCGGTTAAATTAAAAGAATAACTACAACTTTTTTTCTATAAATTCTTTTACTTGTTGAGAATGGTATTAAATATTTACAACTCGTCAAGAAAAAAAAGACTTCTAATACTTAAAAAACCTTGAGTTACATAAATTGTAAAAACTCAAAGTCGATAGTAAAACAAATCTGAAAGCCAAAGTTATATTCCTTTCACAAAAAGTACCTTGGAGTTTTGGATCTATTTTGTCGTGAAAAATATCTAAAACAACTAAGCATTAGATTACTGTTTATTGAAAACAAATTTCTAAGCCTAAACTCTTATTAAAATGTGTCGTTTTCACCCGTAATCACACTCTTATTAAAAATGGTAATAATATCATTATCATTAATTATAAATCCAGATACATGTATAGTGGAGTATATCATTGTTCAGTCTTTTTTTAATAACTAATTATTATAAATATATTTTTATTAGTAGTAATTAATATAATAATTAAGATTTAAGAAGGTGTGTGGGCATATGACAACCTTAAATACGTGTAGTGCTACCTATAATCTTACAGAAGAAGGAAAGAGAGAAATTATTGCCTCGCTGGAACGAAAACTGTTTATATAATTAATTAATTAATTAATTAATTTTGACTCTCTTCTCTATTTCATTTGATTGCTTCTTTGTTCTGTTTTCTCTTCTTTTCTTTCCCTTTCCCTTCGTTTCTGTGTTCACAATTCACAATTCCCATTCGAGATTCAACACCGATATGTCTTACGCCTACCTCTTCAAATACATCATCATCGGCGACACCGGTAATTCAATTTAATTTCCGATTACTCTTCTATGATCTTAATCCCAATTGATTACTACACTTTTTTTTATTAATTCTCTTAATCTCTTAATCACTTCATGTTTTTTTTTGGGGCGTCAATTCTACGTGAACTCTAGAAACCTTGTTGCAGCTTGGTTCCCGATCTGATTCCTTCTGTTTCGATTTTTAGGGGTTTTCTGAGAATGTTTGAACCAATGATTTGATGTATAAGATGATAGCTAGAGAGATTCGGTGTTGCTTCTTGTTCTATAACCATATTGCTATGCTATTTTGGAGGGATTCTAATTCTGTTGTGTGGTTTCAATTTTTCTATCCTCGTGATACCGTTGTCACCTAATTAATTGTGTATTTTAGAATTGATGATAGAACTGTAACTTGTGTTGCAACTTCTTCTACTGACACTTATCAACTTCCCTTGTTGTAATTGTTGTGGACTCTTCATTAAAACTGTGGTTGCATTTTTTCTTTCTTTCTATTTTGTTTTGAATAAACTTTTGTTCTTTTGAATGGACTCCTTGGGGTTACTTAGCTTCTCTTAACTGAAAGTGATAACAATCAACAAGTTGGTATGTTGTAGTTTGTTTCCCCTGTATGTAGTCTTAGTAGTAGTTAATGTGGAGAGAACTGAGTCTCCACTCTCCTGACCTTCTTTTGTTTGTGCAGGTGTTGGAAAGTCATGTCTTCTACTTCAATTCACTGACAAACGCTTTCAACCAGTCCATGACTTGACCATTGGTGTTGAATTTGGTGCTAGGATGATCACAATTGATAATAAGCCAATCAAGTTGCAAATATGGGATACGGTTTGTTCAAACCTTTCACAGAACTTGGCTATAAATAAAATTAGCTCAATTGCAGAAATTTTTAACATTAATTTTTTTGCTGTCTCCTCTTCAATTCTGGGAATTGGTAATTGGCTGTGGTGATCATTCTAAATTAGGGCCTTTTGGGTGCTGTTTGGACCTTTAGATTTTATACCCACCAGGATTAAAGATGATAATATATTATTCTATGTCGAATTACTAGTTGGTTTTCATACAAAGAGTTATGGAGATAGGAATCATATTGGGTGGTGGGGCAAGGGCATAGTGTTGTCTATTCCTATAAATATGATTTTGATGCTCTGTTTGTTCCAAAGAATATTATGCCAAGCATGGTGTGCAGTGTACTTGTGACCAGTCGGTTCCCATCATTCAAAACCTAATTAATTCAGAATGATAACCTTTTTATTCAAAATCACAAATTTATCCAGAAAATTGCTATGTACATGAGAATAGATTTTTGGCTTTGGAAAAGTTGGGCAGTTTGTCCAACCCATTTTCTCTAGTGAGAATTAGTGGGTAGGATATGGGATTTGGTGTCCCTGTGAGGTATAATGAAGACATATGTTTAGACTATGCATTCTAATTATCTAGTAGGTTAAAATTTGGGTTTATGTTATCAGCTTGAATTACTTATCCAGATTTCAATGATGGAAAATATTCTTTATTAGTTGCTTGAATTCTAGGAATTGTGTCTAAGGTTCTGGGTTTTCTTGTAATATTTTCAGGCTGGTCAAGAATCCTTCAGATCTATTACAAGATCTTATTACAGAGGGGCTGCAGGTGCACTGCTTGTTTATGATATAACCAGGTATCCTCAAATTTGAACTTCTATTATCTGTGTTTGAAGTCCTAAAATGAAATTATTATTTTCACTTATTAAGAAATGATTTTACAAAGAAATTAACTACTTTTAAGAATCCATTCTATTTACAAATCATACTGTATGTGCAATATTATATGTCATGTATTTCTTCACTTCAATTCAAATATGATTTATAAATCATTTTAATCAAAATGATTTCTTTGTATTCCGTAAATAAGCTTTTTAAACTAAGTGAATTCTAAACTTTTTCATATTGGCTGAATTACTTTTATAGTTTTTAAGGGAAGATATGATATGACGTGCAACCCTTCTAATAAATATTGATGTATTCAAAGAATATAAATAGGAAAAAGAGATCTTATTCTCTTTGGAGATACATGTTTTGAGCCTACCCAAATTTTTTGGGCCTGCAGAATGTGTGATAATTTTGATGCTTGTGTGTTTATGTTGATGTATATGGGAATTATGTGTTGTTTATTTTTAAACAAAGAGTGAAAATTATGCTGACCTGTGTTTACCAATAGGAGGGAGACATTTAATCATTTGGCTAGCTGGTTGGAAGATGCTAGGCAGCATGCAAATGCCAATATGACAATTATGCTAATCGGCAACAAGTGTGATCTTGCTCATAGACGGGCTGTAAGCACCGAGGAAGGCGAGCAGTTTGCCAAGGAAAATGGGTTGATCTTCATGGAGGCCTCAGCAAAAACTGCTCAGAATGTTGAAGAGGTTAAAAGTCACATCATGAAACCTTAATTGGATTTTTTCATCCATCCCCCTGCCCCCAAAAAAAATCTCAAGCCAGATTTTCAACATATCTAAGTTCTTAACTTGAATACCTTGGAAAAGTATCTGTATGGAAGTTGTAAATAGTCTATCTTTTTGCAGGCATTCATAAAAACAGCTGCAACGATATACAAAAAGATTCAGGATGGAGTTTTTGATGTATCAAATGAGGTTAGTTTCTTTCCTATTAAGTTTGGTTCATTCTTTAACCTATCTGTTTTACGTGAGTGGAAATTTCACATAATTATGGTAGATTATAGAGGAGCTGTGGGATGTTTAATTTCAGTCTACCTTACATTTTGCCTTTCAAAAAAAAGTCTACCTTACATTTTTACAAGTTACAACCCGTGGATGCATTCTGGGGATAATGATTCTAAATTAAAAAAATATACTCCCGATTCAAGGAGCAGAGTTAAGACACTGATAAATTTTATATGGTTGCAGTCTTATGGAATAAAAGTAGGATATGGTGGAATTCCTGGACCATCTGGAAGTAGGGATGGCCCTTCTGCTTCGGGTGGAGGCTGCTGCAGTTGAATGAACATAGTGCAACTTTATTTGCTTCAATGTAGTGTTTTATGTATTCTCTTCATTTCTTTTATTTTGGGTTTGGATATGAAGATATATATACGCTTTACGTCCATTCATAAAAATCAGATAATTGTATAATGGTTTCTTTTCTGTCTTCACTTTGTTTCTGTGACTTGAACTGATTATGTCTATATTTGTGTGCATAACTAATTGATCTGTTGTTTCATTCTTCTCACCTGTGTTGAATAGAATTGTTCTTATGTTGCAATATAAGGTATAACCATGTTTATACACGAAACTTTGCTGCGTTTAGTTAGTCAATTAAAATTTGCAGATGACTTCTCTTTTCGGGTGAGGTGGTTTATTTGCCCCTTCGTGTGTTTTTTTTTTTCTTTCTTTCTTTTGGTCAAGGTTTCCTATGCTTAGATCAATGTGAAGTTCTTTTGAGAAAATTAGTAAAGGATCGGGTGATTGAGGAAGAGAACCCGGCCTTGTTTTTCACTTTACCATCTTAAAGTTTCTTTTTGGTTGTAGGTGCTGCAGCTGAATGCTAAGATTTACACCATCTTAAATGAGAACGAGATAACTCTTTTTCATACATTAGTATTTAAAATGATTTTTTCGGACAGTTATGTAAGTAAATTAGTGAAAGTAAAAAGGAAATCACTCTTATTTTACGGACAACACTGTTTGGAGACACCATTTCGACAATAATGTTTAAAATATAGTGATCTCGTTTCTAATTGAGATGGTGTCGATTTCAACATATTTTACCGTTTAACCTCACGACTACGATAGCAATATAGTATTAGACCTTTTTTCTTCTTTTTTCCTCGTTAAAAAGAGTAATTAGTTCAAACATAAGGTAGCAATGTAACATTTGAGCTTTTACAAAAATTGATTGGAGAATTTCTTTTACCCTAACAATACTTATTTGAGATTTTTATTTTATTTAATTAGAAGTTAAAAGTAATCTTCATGTTAAAAAAGAAACATATAAACTTAAAAAATAGGCTTCTTTTGATTAAGTTTTGGGTAAGGTTGTTCCATAGTTTTATAACTCTAATAATTTCTCAACTAATATTAATAATAATTGGTAACAGAACTAGTACAGTCATATTTATAGATAATTACATAATATATTATGAAATTTGAAATATATTGAAACGAAAGTTGAAAATAGAGCATGACTGGCGAATAGATATGTTGGGTTAGGAAAAGGGGGATGGTATGAACTTCCATTTGGATAGTTATGATTATGATTCTAAGATTCCTCCCTTTTTCAGTATTATTATTTTTATTTATTTTTTCAAATCCAATGATGCTATCCATCCATCCAATCTTAAGAGAAACAAGTGTGGGTCATGATTATTAATTGATAAGGCCTCAATACAGAGAGAATCGTCTAACCCATACAAAGTGCAAGAAATTTTATGATAAAGACAGTGTGATAAAGTCGGCAAGTGCAGGGAAATTGTGAAAGCACCATGTCATGTTTGATCCATAAATTTGATGTTGAGAGAGTTTAGGGTTCTAATGTTTTTCCAACACAGTAACCGCAGACAAGGGATAACTCTGATGTGATATCCATTTCTCTTCACTAATTTTTCACAACAACAATGAAGAATGAACTCAACAACACCTTCCCCTTGCAGTTGTTATTTTAGTGTGATCAAATATGGTTTCTAAACCTAACGTGTAGGGCAATCAATATCTTAAAACCCTCATTCCTATCAATAACTTTATGTATAGTTGGTAGATAATTAAATTATATATTACGTTGATAGAGGTTCGAATTTTGATCGTATATAGGAAAAAAATTTTGTTGGAAGAGATAAAATTTACTTTCATGAACTTTATGTCTCTAACGGTCGAATAAATAATACCTTTAGAGTTCAACACAATAAATTATCATTCCAATTTCTCTTATTATAATACAAATGTTTTAAAAAATTACATTATTATGCACAAATCCAGTAGGGGTCACCACTAAACACATAAATAAGTTATTAACAATTATTTTATAGCCTTGTTAACAATATTGAGTTTGAGTTTTGAGAGTATAGGTGAATTAAAATTCAATTTAAAAAAATTGTGATTGCACATAATAGTGTTAATTAAATCCAATTAAATTAGCCAAAAGGAACCGATATTAATTTAATTTTGAATAACTAAGTCTTGCATTAAAAAGAAAAATAGTTAGCAGTGTGAAAGTCTACCATTAAAAAATTTCCATAACATAACAAGATACATTGTTATCATTTTCTATATTTCAAAGTAATTTCCTTTTTTAATAGAAAAAAAAAAGTAATTTCCTTTTTTTTTCATAACTTGATGATTCACATGATTAATAATACTTCAATTTCCTTTTCACTTATATTAGATTAATAAGATATATAATTTGACAAATTAAAAATCTCACATAAACTATTCATATAAAATTATCTGTGATGAGATAGATTATCTTTAATAAGATTGTCTCTCGTAAAAAATATCTGTGATATATATATAAAAAGAAAAACTCAATTAAAAACTTGTCGTGATGAATTTATATGATTATAATTACGATACAATGTATACAATATATTTAAATCATGCGTTCTTAAAAATAAAAAGAGGCTTTAATATATACAACTAAATACTAAGGCATGAAAATAAAATGATATCCCTAAAGACCCTAACATCAAGTGCAACGAAAGCATTTATTTATTTATAGTTTCTCATGAAAAAATAAATCATTTCATGTGCTAATTGAGTAATAATGGAATACGTTAAGGAAAAAACAAATTAGCGAGTCTACATCTTTATCATCAGGGATAAAATATGCATATATTAAGACTTGTGAGATGGCACAGTGCAACCAAAAACAAATTAATTAATGAGTACTTGTTTGAATATATTTCATAAAATTGCTTTTCAGATATACAATCACTACTAATACATGGAAAAAAAAATACTACTATACTATAACTTTAATGTTTATGTGTTTTTACGATAGAAAGACAAAAGTAAATAGATAAATAAATTAAAAGAATATAAAAAAATAGATAAATAAAAGTTTTACCCAAAAAAAAAGATAAATAAAATATTAATTGATCCAATGATTATTTTTGTTAAGTACAAAGTAGATCAAAATTGTTTCTTCTTCAACATAATTTTGACATATAAATTAATTATTTCTAATTTATTTCCATTCATATTCACATGAAATGAAAATTTGGCCACTGTGATTCAAAAAAATAAAATAAAATAAAGTCATTTTAAAAATATTAACTTAGAAACAATAAATAATATTTAGAATGTGTTTAAAAACATAACTTAATTAAAAACTTATATATTGAGTTTTTATTAAAAAAATAATTTATTTATAAAAAAATATTAAATTTATATGAGTAAACTTATTTTATAAAATTTATAAAAATAAATTGATTATGATTTATAAGCAATTTTCACGTATAAATAAACCTTGTCTTAGTATTGCATTATTGTGGATTAATTGATTTAAAATATTATTTATGCTCTTATTATTATTAATATTAATATTAAATTGGTTTCCCTAACATCTCCATTTTCTACCATGTTTGTAGTGCTAGCTATGATGGTTGCCATTGTTGTGATTGCTCCAAAATTTTCATCCTTTGGTAGCTATTTGCTAAATCAGAGGATGCAAAAACGTAAATTATTGATTAACCCTTTCTTTTTACATGAATTCTCATTCTCTCTAGCTCTCGTCCAATTCTGGTCTTAGCAGAGAAGAACGAAACAAACAAGACCAACACAAAGAAACACAGAAGAACAGGTCTCTGTATGTAACTACGATTTTGTTTTTTTCTTCCTCTTTTTTAAAAAATAAATAAATAAATTTATTTCTATCTTCGTTCTGGAATTTCTAAACTAGTACGAGGAAACAGAGAGCGAAGTTCAAAGTAACAGTGGAAGAAAAGGCACCGAAATCAATTTCAGATCTCAAATTCATCATCAATCGGATCCCATCTCGTTCTATCTGATTGTTTGTTCCCAAGTTTTGATTTTGTTTCGGTTGCTTCAATCGAATTTTTGGTCAAAGTTTATGGCTTCTTCTGGGAATCCAAATCAACAGCAACAAACAACCCAATTTGATTTGCAGAAGCTGTTCAAGGCAACAACAACATCACCTATAATCCAAAATCCTTCAAATTTGAACTCTTCTCCTTCATTTCCTGCTCCTTCTCCTTCCACGCCTCCTCCTTCTTCCTACCCTACCCCTTCTTCTTCTTACCCTCCACCTACTGGCACATACCCTTATCATAATCCTCACTATCTTCCTTTTCCAACCCTTCACCACCATCAGCAGCAACAAGAACACCCTCTTATTCTCCCTCACCTTCCTCAAATGCATGCTCCTCAAAGACCAATCTTTCAACCCCCTTCTCCTTCTCCCTCCTCACCACACCTTCCTTCATCCCCAAATCCTAATACCACTTCTGGTGCTCGTTTAATGGCTCTGTTGGGCACCCAAAACCCTTCTTCCAATCCAGATTCATCTGTTATGTATTCATCTTCTTCTTCCACAGCACCATCGCCTGTAGTTTCTGATTTTTCAACGCCATCTAACCCTTCAGTGTTGACCTCCACACAACCCTCAGCTTCTCCTGTGAATCTTGCTAGTCCTCAGTCCACTCCTACAAGGATGCTGAGCAGCAAGCTCCCGAAGGGACGCCATTTGATTGGGGATCATGTTACTTATGACATTGATGTGAGACTGCCAGGGGAGGTGCAACCTCAGCTTGAAGTCACTCCAATCACCAAGTATGCCTCTGATCCTGGCCTTGTGCTTGGCCGGCAAATTGCAGTGAATAGATCTTACATTTGCTATGGGCTCAAACTTGGTGCCATCCGGGTCCTTAACATTAATACTGCATTGAGATATTTGCTTCGAGGTCATACCCAGGTTGGTTGTGTTGCCTTTGACGTGAATGCTACCCCCATGTTAGTTTTCGTGTCATTGTAATGATTACAGTGTTGTAGTTCATGCGTTGAATTATTTTCTGCATAAAAACTGTTTAGTTCAGTGTTGCTTTTTGGTGATATGAGTAATTGATGCATTGGCTCCGTGATTGGGGGTAGCACCCTCTTTTTTCTGTTTGACACTTTCCATTAACATTGTATTTTTTGATCTGTTTGAGTCTCCTCCAGTTTAGTTGAACGACGGGTAATGTGAACTAAAGTTTCATATGATGATGATATATTATTCTTTTTGCACTAATCACTGCTTATAAACAAACAACCTTTGTTGTCTTTTGCTATGAAACAAAATGGTATGGACTTTGTGTTTTCCTCAAAAACATAAGGAATTTGCCTTCTCTTGATTTAAGCTTATCCTGCTGTGTTTAGATATTTGCTTGTGAGGAAGGCAAGTATAATATGAAGTATAAACACATGACTGCTCAAGTCTTATGTTGATATCCAAGAAAAATTGTTTTCGAGTTATTTCTGTGTTCTTACTTCCATGTTGATTTTACCTTTTTCTGATTAATTGTTTGGATTATGTAGTTATTGATTTTAAGATCCTAAAATTTTAGAGCAGTGTACTTAACTTATGACTCCTCTTCTTTGAACACCATATGGGTAATCTTGTCAAATGTTATCTCATGGTGTATCTTATTCTTATAATTGCAACTTCCTATGAACATGCAAAGCTTGCTCTACCTGTTATATTGGGTTTGCTGTTGCAATACGCATTTGAGATTTGGTTCTTTTACCCTGTTAATTCAATTTCCAATCTGTGCCATCCTCCAATTTATGTGCAACATCATTTTATGTAGAGAGTAACAGACATGGCTTTCTTTGCCGAGGATCTTCACCTGTTGGCCAGGTAAATTTCCTTTTTCTTTTTATTGTTTCATTTGTCCTTACTTTTGCAGTATTACGTTTATTAATTATTTCCCCTTGAATATGCTCTTGTGCTCACAGTGCTAGCACTGATGGGAGGATTTTTGTATGGAAAATCAATGAGGGACCTGATGAGGAAGACAAGCCTCAAATTACTGGAAAAGTTATCCTAGCCATTCAAATATTAGGAGAGAGTGAGTCAGTTCATCCCCGAGTATGCTGGCATCCCCACAAACAAGTAACAACAACTTTATAATTTTGGCCTATTAGTCTACTATCTTGTAATGTGTTATTTCCTTAACATCTTAGCTTATCAGTTGGATTTGACCAACAGGAGATTTTAATGGTTGCTATTGGGAACCGTATCCTCAAAATTGACACAATGAAAGCTGGAAAAGGTGAAACCTTTTCTGCAGAGGAGCCTCTCAAATGTTCCGTTGATAAGTTGATCGGTGGGGTGCAACTTGTTGGGAAGCATGATGGTGATGTCACTGAGTTGTCAATGTGCCAATGGATGAAGAGTCGATTAGCTTCAGCGTCAGCTGATGGCACGGTCTGCATTTGGCTCTCTCCTTACCTTGCTTTGTTGCTTCATTTATTTTCGCCATACAATTTTACACTAGTGGAATCTGTGAAAAGATTAGTACAGTCTTGAATTCTCTTGCTTTAAAGGGTGGGGAGGGGATGCTGAATTTTTCACAGGATTGCATTACATCTTCAAATTGTCAATGTGAAGTCAAGGTTCATAATAATTCTTCTATTTTGCCCTTCTGAATGACTTTTTTTTACCCCCAACAGGTGAAGATATGGGAAGAAAGGAAGGAAACACCACTAGCTATTATAAGACCACATGATGGTAAACCTGTTAATTCTGTGACATTCTTGACTGCTCCTCACCGCCCTGATCACATCGTCCTTATCACAGCGGTATATGCTCCTTGCCTTTTATTGGAAATGACATATATTTTTAAGCTTTTGTTGTGAGTGCTTTTAGACTATTTAGTTATGCAGCTTCACATTTAGTCATGTTTGCTCAAAGAGGTCCCCTTGCGTTTCATAAACTAATTTCTTTATGCACGTATTTCCTTTCCCACAGGGGCCACTAAATCAGGAAGTGAAGATATGGGTCTCTGATAATGAAGAAGGATGGTTATTGCCTAGCGAATCTGAGTCATGGAATTGTATTCAGACTTTGGATTTAAGAAGCTCTTCCGAAACCAACCCTGAGAATGCATTCTTTAATCAAGTTGTTGCTCTGCCCCGTGCTGGTTTGTTTCTTCTAGCAAATGCCAAGAAAAATACAATATATGCTGTGCACATAGAGTATGGACCAAATCCAACTGCCACCCGCATGGATTACGTTGCTGAGTTCACAGTCACAATGCCTATCTTAAGTCTTACTGGAACTAGTGATAGCTTACCAGATGGAGAGCATATTGTACAGATATATTGTGTCCAAACACAAGCTATTCAACAATATGGACTCAATTTGTCACAATGTTTGCCTCCACCCCTGGACAATGTTGAACTTGAAAAAACAGAATCCAATCTATCCCGCTCATTGGATGCTTTGGATAGATCTACTGATTTGGAAACTGCAAATATGCAACAAGTTCATTCTAGCATTCCTGAAAGTGCTCCCGCTGTAACCCTTGCTTCAAATTTGGCTTCTTCAGATGTTTCTTCTGGTTTGCCTGAAGTTTCTTTGTCAGATAAAGAGACCAAGTCAAATGATTTACCTTCTCGTAATGGTTTTGAACATATCCAAACTGCTCCACCTCCACTTCCTCCGAGTCCAAGATTGTCACGGAAGTCATCTGGGTTAAAAAATTCATCAAATAATTTAGAGACTATTTCAACAAGTGCTGATCACATCACTGAGCAGACAAATATTGATTCTTCAGCTGAACGAAGAATGGAGTCTGAAAAAGATAACAGGAATGATGTGCCTACCTCAGGTGACAATTTGCAGAAGAATGATAAAGTTGTACAAAATGATGTTTCTGTGGTTTCTAATACCCCTGCAGTATTTAAACACCCAACCCATTTGGTAACCCCATCTGAGATATTCTCTAAAGCCGCTTTATCTTCTGATAATTCTCATACTTCTCAAGGTATTCATGTTCAAGATGTGGCTGCCCATAGTGATGCAGAGAACTTCGAAGTGGAAGTTAAAGTTGTAGGTGAGACAGGTTCTAATCAAGAAAAATCTGAGTATGACAGAGACAAAGACTCACATGCCAATGTTGCTGAGAAGAAAGAGAAGCTATTCTATTCTCAGGCCTCTGATCTCGGCATTCAGATGGCCAGAGATGCCTATAACATTGAGGGAATTCGTCAGGCTGATAATATTAAGACTATCGATGAACCCAATCAAAGTTGTAGCTCTGTTGAGGAAGAAGTTCAAGACACTAGTAAGGACGTCCCTGCAAACATCAGTGAATCAGAAACTGTTGCTGCTGCTTCACAGTCTCCAGCACCTGCCGTCAAAGGTAAAAGACAGAAAGGCAAAAATTCTCAAGTGTCTGTTACAACTTCCTCTTCTCCCAGTCCTTTCAACTCAATGGATTCATCAAATGACCAAGGTGGCAATTCAGGAGGCTCATCCATGGAGGCTGCTTTACCACAGTTATCCACTATGCAGGAGATGCTTGGCCAGGTCATTAATTTACTTTTAAACTTCACCTTTTTTTTTGCTTCCACTTAATATGGTGCTTACATTCAATATATTTGTAAAATTAACCATGATTTTGTAGTGCTATCCTTTCCAAATTTATTGTTAGTGTGTTGTGTCTAGTGTTACGTGCTATAAGTGAGCATAACTTATTGTTATCTAGATTACTACTAGTTTGCTTCAATTGTAAACTTGTAGCTAAAATGGATTTTATTAAATGTCTTTATCTTTATCATGATCAAATTTGGGACAGAAGGTTTGTGTATGTAAGTTTCTGTAGGAAAGTAGAGCAGTTATAATGTGTTGCTTGTTTTTGGGGATAAAGATACGGCATGTAGTACATGCAGCCTGAAAATGGAATGGACCTATCCTGCAGTGAAGCTTGATCCCTCGATTTGGTTTCCTTATTACGTATCTCTCTTGGCTTTATTCCATTTCTGTTATTCTGAAATGTTGTTAAGCAAGACATTCCCTTTATGTCAGCACCATGGTTTTATGATTATATGATAAAACAGTAACACGGGCTTGATTTTATTTTTGAACCATTAAATCTTATAATGGTGCAACTTCTCCTGTACCCGTCCTCAATAACTTTTCTGATGACCAGTCTTCCACATAGGAAGGCATTGCTTTATGTCTTCTATATGATTTTGCCACTTCTATGTACTCATGTTACCCAATAAGCAACGTTTAGATTTCGGTTTCTTGATCTGCTTCATTTCCTCTGTTTTACAGTTAATAAGCATGCAGAAGGAAATGCAAAAGCAGATGAATGCAGTGGTTTCTGTCCCAGTTACCAAGGAAGGCAAAAGATTAGAAGGATCATTGGGTAGAAGCATGGAGAAAGTTGTTAAGGCCAACACTGATGCTTTGTGGGCGCGTTTACAAGAAGAAAATGCAAAGCAAGAGAAATTAGAACGAGAACAATCACAGCAAATAACAAATTTGATCTCCAATTTTGTAAACAAGGATATGGCATCTCTGATGGAGAAAATCATTAAGAAGGAAATATCTTCGATTGGATCAACCATCACTCGTTCAGTTAGTCAAATTATAGAGAAATCAATATCAACAGCTGTTACAGAGTCATTCCAGGTTTATATTAACTTCAACTCTTGAATTGGTTATGAACGTCTTTCTAGTTCGATTGGTTTTTTGTTAGTTTGCTTTTGGAAATCCCGATTCTGGTTGTGCCTTCACATGTTAGTTTACAATCTTTCAAAGACTACTTTGTAAAATTGTTGGCTATCATGGGATATGGCAAACTTAAATATCAGAAATCTTTATGTGCAAATCATTGGTTTTCTATCCTATTTGGCGATTTGCTTCTTCAAATCTGCCGTCACATTTTCCTCACTGCTAAAGTGTCTTTTTTGTTTGAATATGTATGACTGGGGTTATGATATAAATTCTGCAGAAGGGGGTTGGAGACAAGGCATTAAGTCAACTAGAAAAATCAGTTAGTTCAAAACTTGAAGCTACGGTGGCTAGGCAGATACAAGCACAATTTCAAACTTCTGGCAAGCAAACTCTTCAGGTAAGCAGAATGTGGTAAACGTCAACAATATTTTTTAAAAGAGCTATTTGTATTTTTTTTTACACCTTATGTTTTTTTGTCTGCCTGGGTTCCCTGTATTTTATCAGGTAAAGTAACTGTAAATATAGAAGTAATTGGTGGCCTGCAAGCTCAATGATTGTCCTAGTCCAAGCCAAGGGCATTGAATTAGTTGAATTAATAAAATGAAAATGATAGGACAACCAACCTGACTTGCCTTTGTTCTTCATAAAAATATGATAGATTCATGTTGTGCTCTTAATTGTATAATGTAGAATTGTAGACAACTTGAATTTCTATCCTAAAAAATGGAGGAAAAGTTTGGAATCGTTATTGCCGTAAATCCGTCTCAAATGCTAAGAATTCAATACAGCTTGTCTTAGGGAGTCTTTTATAGCCTTATATTGAGTAGTTACATCTTTTAGGATGTGCATATGGAGGACCATTTCAGCCTTCACATGGCCAGGAAGATATTTGAAAGTAAAGTCTGTCTAAACTCTGTTGATAGTTATTTCTCAGAGCAAAGGACTTAAAGTTTAAGTTGTTTCACATTTGACGGATGTATTGCCAGTTTGGTTTCTCCAGTTATTTCTTAATCAGTTAATTGGTTATATATTTCAGCACTAGCTCTACTACCTCAGATAAGTTTGCATGCTATTTTAGATAGAACCCGACTTCAACTGGACCATTTCTCTACTCTAGTTTTCTTGTGGCTGCTCTCCTTTCTCATTATCTTACCATCCATTCTTCTTTCATTGTTCCTTCAAATAGCTTTCAAATTATAGGCTCTAGCATTCTTGAGTCCGCTAGAGGCTTCAGTTTGCTAACTATTTTAGGTTTTCTGGATTCTTGACAGATTTGAACTCTGATTTATTGTATTTGTGTTTCTAGGTGATGTTTGATCATGCTGCTTTAAAATTTAATGATTTGAAACCCAATTTTATGAGCCTGTAGTTTTATAACCATTCTGAATTTCTTCATTTTTTAGTATCTATCGTCTTTGCAATATCGTTTTTCATACATAGTGTATTTCGGGTTAATTTTATATTTTGGGTTTTTTTATGTTTGCTTTCAAAGTAGTCTGGAATTTCTTGCCCTCGAGGTTGCTTTGACTAATTTTTTTTTTATTTTTTTTGGGTGTTGTATGTACTTTGTAGGAATCACTTAAGACTTCTATGGAAGCTTCAATCGTTCCTGCATTTGAGAAGTCTTGCAAAGCCATGTTTGAGCAAATTGATGTCGCATTTCAGAATGGACTTGTGAAGCACACATCTACTATTCAACAGCAGTACGAGTCTGCTCATTCTCCATTAGCCATGACTTTGAGGGTATGTGTGTGATGCTTGTTTCGGAAACAGATAATATGACTGCTACCTTTGATGTTGTTTTTCCTTTCGTCAGAGATTCTCTTGCCTCTCTAGTTTCTATCTATATAGACACTACTGTTTCCTTGATTGCAAAAGATATCATTATGCACCATGGGAATAAGTTGTCACTGGTCAGATGTATTATCCTTTTGTTAATGTACTAGTCTATTGATAGGATTTCTATTCATTTTGAAACATTTTTTAAAAGTAGTAGTTTAGCTAGCATAGATGACCTTTCATGATACTTTTTTTTATACCAAAATTATTCACTCCTATAATATAGATTTGAATACCAAAGCTAGAAAATGGTGCAGCCACATGTCTTTCTCATTACTTAGTAAGTTATGTGGTTTCTCCTATATCAAGTGCCCATTTTTTAACTCTTATTAATTTCACACATTATCACTTTAAATTCATTATAACCTATATTTGTAACGTATATATATATTATATTTTATCATAATTTTAAAACTACCCGTGTAAATGTAATGCATGAGATATTTTTCTAGTGATTATAAAAATGAGTAAAACATCAGCTAGTAATTATTTTTGAAATTATAATTTATTTCCCCAATATCTTGCCAGCCATCACTGGGCAGAAGATTCATTGTTACTGACCTTCCTCTTTTTAACTTAATCTTGTGAGTCTGGTTTATCATGTTGGAACACTCAACACAGTTTCATGGTTTCACAGGATACAATTAATTCAGCATCATCAATAACTCGAACTTTAAGCGGACAACTGGCTGAGGGCCAACGAAAACTGTTAGAAATGGCCGCAAACTCTAAAACACCTGTAGATCCCTTTGTGACACAGATCAACAATGGCTTGCATGAGATGGTAATATATTTTTTGTCATTCTGCTTGTCTTCCTGTTTTCTGAGTATTCTTGATGTTTCATACTGTGAGATGACTTGAACTTGGACAGACTGAGGATCCTACCAAAGAACTTTCAAGGTTGATAAGTGAGGGCAAATTTGAGGAAGCATTTACTGGAGCCCTTCATAGAAGTGATGTTTCAATAGTTTCTTGGTTATGTTCTCAGGTATGATAGTCATTTCTTTATTTTTCTTATAAAATAACTAGTCAAAATGAAACAAAACTCCAGATGATAGTGAAAGAGGAGCTTTTTTATTTTTATTTGAACTGTATAAATTGGAAAGACTTGGTTCAGTATATTTCAAGCAATTTTTCAGTGAGTTTAGGTAAATTTTTATTAACCTGTTGACTTTCTGTCCTCATCAAAATTGAAATTTACCAATGTCCTTACTAAAAAGAAAAGCGCACAAAAAACAAAAAAAGAAACATTTTCACTTACTACAATAACTTTAAGTCCATCTTTATGTCTAACTTAACGATCAAATCCCATTCATAACCCACTCCAACCGTCCCTAACATGATCAAATTAGGCCTCCACATATGATTATTGGTTAATGCATATATTTAATAGTTTGCAAGGTTATATCAAAGTCGACATAGCTAACATTTAATTTCATTCCTCTTCATAACCAGGTTGATTTAGCTGGTATCTTGACAATGGTGCCGCTTCCATTAAGCCAAGGAGTACTTCTCTCTCTTCTACAGCAATTGTCCTGCGACATCAATACAGAGACACCCAAAAAGTTGGCATGGATGACAGATGTGGCCGCTGCTATAAACCCATCAGACCCAAGGATTGCAGCACATGTGCGGCCAATATTGGATCAAGTGTACCGGACGCTAAGCCATCATCGGACTTTACCAGCTACCTCACCTTCAGAAGCTAGCACAATCCGCCTTCTCATGCATGTCATAAACTCAGTGTTGTTGAGCTGTAAATGAGTTCGTTGTATTTTATAATCTGTGAAAGTGTTAAAAGTATCAACTTTGGTTTGTATAGATATTTAGATAGTTGAGAGGGGATGAAGTGAACTACTGTATTGAGTTATTTCTGGTACAACTGATTTGTGTGAGATATAGTTTCGCTTCTTGTTTGCTATTTGTTTACATTTTACACTGGCTCCCCTCCTTAGGGTGTCTCTGCGCCTTACGCTTAGTTGCAGTTACAGATATTCCCTTCACCTTGATTGGGTGTGAAATCCTTGTGCGAAGAAGCCAACATCTCAGGGACTGTAATTTCCAAGCAATTGAAGTGTAAACAGAATCCGGGTAGGTTGCAGTTGAGGCTATGAGATAGAATTTGTGCAAGATTTGTGCTCCTTAAATTTTGGGAAGTTCAAAGGTTGTATTGCTTTGCTAGGATATTATATGAGGATTGACTCTCCGGCCGTTTGAATAAGCACAATAATGTCATCTGATTCATGTAGTTGATTTTACTTAGTGGGATAAGGTTATCGTTACTGTTGACTCTCTTGTGACAGTTTTCGGTAGAGGTAGTTGTGAATGTTTGCAATTCATCCATGATCGACAGTGATTTGGAATCCTCGGAAATATGTAAACTTAACACTTATTGTAGGAATTGAGTTGGAATAGAGGCCTCCTTCCTAAATTGCATGTTTGTGCAGCTGGATTGCTGGACTGTAGTCAACATTTCAGAGAGCCAAAAGGGGAAATGTACTTCTATGAAAGTGTTTTGTTTATTGGTCATCTGACAGTGCTTTAAACTTGAATTACTCTTTTTTCTTCCATAAGTAATTTAAATAGCATTATGGTAGAGTAATGTACTTCTCTTTCCTTTTCAAGTACAAATGGTAAATGTGCTTAACTTGCCCATACTATTACTGCCAACGTAAAAATTTAGTTTGGATTTTCATTAACTGAATTTTACCTGAAAAATGGTATTGATACTTTCAATTAATGTCATTTTGAAACCTTTTCTCTTTTAAGCTAACATAGTTTAATATGATAATGGCACATCATTACATAGAAGCTATAAAAAATCATCATTATATAGAGATAAAAATCACTTTGATTGCTTCAACTAAAATTCAAACACATTCTTACTGTTTTGTCACTTCTATAGGTGGATCATTTGAGTGATTGGTTGCAATAAGGGCATTGTACTACAAAAGTACATATATCACAAGATAACCTGCCATAAGTGGAATCTCAAGCCATTGTTTAAAAAACTGCCAACCCATAAAAATGGGTATCGCTATTGCTACCACACACACCGTTGTCTTAGAAATCGAGTGGAATATGCACCAGACTTCTAGTTTTTAGATTTTGTGTTTACTCGAGATTTAGAAAAAATTAGAATTGAAACTTTTAAACTATTAGTTTCTAGTTTATGTGGTTGCTCGATATCTAAAAACCGAGTAGAAACAGATTCTAGAATTTTGTATTATTAATTTGTGAATTGCATCACTACTAGATTTTTAAATTTGTTTTCGCTCGATTTTTAGATAAGAAGGTTAAATTTGAGAAAAATATAAAGCGGTTTAGCACACGCAGAAATGGATGTGGCGCCAATATGTAGTAGCGGACCTAAGAAATCCTTTGCTAGGGAAAAAAAAAAAAAAGAACAATAAAAAAAACGAAGCAGTTAGCCCCTAATCATTCTAGCAGTCACCACCATTTACATGCTTGAAGTCACCATAAAATAAAAACCATGATAAGACATAATTGTTTGTGTTACAACACATGGCAAGCCATGATTAGTCATGGAGAGAAACAAAGGTTTCTTCATTATGCAGCCATGGTTTTCATTTGTGGTCTATCCTTAAACCAAAATTAGAAAACACAAAAATAGGAACTAACCCCTATCTCACATTACATTGCAGGTGTCATAGATAATACTAATAGATCCGTTGGTGAAGAAATTAAGGTGAGAAAAATGTGTACGTGTGATTCATTTTGTGTGCTGTGTTAGAGGATTTATGGTTTTGCCTTAAAATAATCTTAGCGTGTGAACAATGCTCACCATTTTCTGTTCAGTTTTTCTTTAGATTACGTTTTTACCAACTGTTCCGAATAGAGAACATAGATATATATAGGTACCTAAGTCCCTAGCTACCTCTCTCTAGGCCTCAAGCTAAGACTCTTAGGTATGCAACTACCCTTTACTCTTACGAGTTATGATCATCATTATCATCATCATGAGATAATCTTTCTGAAAAATTGTATCATTTGTTTCCTAAAACATTTTGTTTTTTCACATGAATTGAAAGAGGTTTTGTTGTTCACTTTTATAGTAAAAATCTGTTTTTTCTTTCTTTTCCACATGTATATATCAAATGTTTTCATTTGTTTATTACAATCTTGATCTTAGCATGCAACATGTTTTTACGTTTCTGTGTTTGATTATTAGTTAACTGCCTGTTTACTTTGTATTTTCATTAACCATTTCTATTTCTATTTCCATTTACTTTGAATTGTCCTCGTTTTATTTCTTATTTCCTGAAATTTATATCAGAAACACTGGAAATGAATTTAAATTGATACATAACGTTGTCTGTGAATCTTCCATTGACAGAAAAGGTATCTAGGGGTGTATAAATGGAGCATGAGAAGAATAAGAGAGCAAGAGAAGATGAAGAAGTTGAATCTTCTTATAAGAATAACAAAAAAACAAAGAAGAGAGATATTTATGGCATGAGCTTCATTAAGGACAAGAAGGAAGAAGAAGAGAAGGAATTTTTCAAGGCATTGGATTCAAACTTGGCACAAGGAGGAGTGTTTGATTTTCCATGGCTCAAAGATGGTGTCATATCCAAATCAGAAGAATGCTTCTATAGTTATAAAGATGAATTTTTTTCATCTCTAGAAGGCCAAGAATGTTCTTTTAAAGCTGTTGGTGTTGATTTCTTTGAGGAATATGGATTTTGTGAGACTCCAAAAGCATCAATGGCTCACATTGAAGAAGGAAAGTTGATGGAGGATGTGTTGAAGCCATTTGAGAGTAATGGGTTGGAGCTTGAAGCAGAGGATTTAGATTGTATTTGGAGCTTTCTTCTCAATAAGCCTCATTGAAAGACATAGCAAAATTAGGGTTTTTTTTTTCTCTGTCTTTTTGTGTTAATAGTTCTAAATACAATCTTCATTATTGATGGATATCAAAGTGTCTATTGATCAATTCAAGTCCTAATTTCTAAACTTTCTTCCTGAATTCTTCTTTCTTTAATTTCTATGATTCTATCTCCTCCCTTATGCATTTTTTTTTTTTGAGCAAGCCATCACCAATTTTGTGACACCTTTTCTTTGACTGTTCATATAAATTTACATGCACCTGTATGCAGCATTCTGTATCTGCATCTACTATCTCTTATTCTATGTGGGACATATATATATATATATATATATATATATATATATATATTTATGTGCAATTTGTTGATATATTCCCATCTGCAAGGGATGTACTTCACTCCATTCCAACCCCATAAACCCTAATATAAGATATTAAAACCTAGAAGCTCCAATTCATGTGGTCCTAATTTGGCCCAGACAGAAAACAGAACTGCTTATGTTTAATTAAAAAAACAAAAACCAGAACTTCTTATGCAGTCACACAAAAGGGAATTTTGTTAACATGATTTGGATTAGAGAGTAATTACCACTGAAGGCATAAATCACCTATTAGAAAATACTTTATCTTAATTAGAGATTTCAAGTTTGAGTATCTAGAATATAACTACATTACATCAAGATCAGATAAAAAAAAGTTTAATCATTGATAAAAGTCTTACTTGACTCGAATTGAATCATGACACTCATTAAAGAAATAAGGTTAAGTTTAGTTTGCATTTCTATTTCATGTTATCTTATTTAACTTAAACTCAATGCGTCATAACGCCAATTAAAAAGATAAGATCATGTTTCATTTACATTTTAATTTTATGTTTTTATTTTGTTTCTTATTATTTTTTATTTTCTAAAATTTGTAACCTAAAAAGCTAAAAATACTCAAAAAAAAAAAACATTCATTCCTAATTGTTTCTAGACATTTTTAATTTTTCTATAGAAATTTGAAAACACAAGAAACAGAATCAAGCAAAAAATAGAAATACAAACCAAAATAATTTTTTTAAGTTTTTTCTCCAGATATCTATCACTAGAATCAATGAATAATCTTCTTTCTAAAACTGAGATCACACAAAATAATATTCAGTTAATCACAAAATATCATTTTATTCTCATCCGCCGCCGAATATAGAACCAAAACAAGCTTTAAAAGAGTAATTTGTAGCTTGGTAGAGTGACTATGCCGACACAAGTGTAACCTTTGACTATTATAAGGGTGCAAAGGTTGTCTAACATTTATAACAATATCTGCCTTCCTTTGTGTCTTTTGATTTGAGTGTGGTATACTCATAGATCCACAATTTGCTTTGTTTGTTAACAGTTTTTTTCTTTTTCATTTATTTTTAGCGGTGGAAACACAATATAAGGCATAGTTTTGTTCGGCTTATTTTAAGTTTATTTTCTACTTATAAGTAAAAGTTAAGCTAAATAAAAATATTAATAAGTTCTTAAGTGGTTTTTTTTTAACGAATGAAAGAGAAAAAAAAATAGTTTTAAAATAAGCTACACAAAGGAGTTTTTACTTATTTTTCAACTTCTTATTTTCATTAAACATCCACCAACCACCATAACCAAGACCAGACCGCCACCCGCCGCCGCCGCCCGCCGCCGCCGGACCACCGCCACCGGTCAAATTAAATTATTAAACAGCTTATGATTTTTTTTAAAATCTCTTATTTGTATAACTTTAAAAGTGACTTTTAAAAAAAATAAATTAGATCAAACTATACATAAGTATTGATGCCTCAAAATGATTAAGTGTAGCTTTCTGAAGTTATGATCCCATTTATTTCTATGAACAACTCATTCTTCTCAAAATTGGTTAGCTGTTTAGAAAATGAATTGAAGATGCAAATCATCATGGATGTATGGATAATGGATGCATATGTTCTTTATACCTAATAAGATAAACTTTGGATCCCTAAAAATTTAATAACAAGAAATTCATAATTATTATAATTAGACAAATGCATGTGATTTGTGGTGTTCTTTTAATCAGAATTAAATATTCACCTCATCAACAACTTAATACCCAAGTTTAGTACTCCCTTTCTTCCTATTTACTGTTATATTAAAAAATATAATTGTTATTATTGTTTTTATCAAAATAATTTTTAAACTCTTTGTATAATTATTATATTTTATTTCTTTTAATTTTATTGATTCAATAATAAAGTATTAACGAATAGTTCAATTAAATACAGTGATAAAATAAATAAAAGTAGTGGAATTAATAGTATCATAAAAATATAACTAGACAAATAAATGAAAATAATTTTTTCAGTGTGTATAACTGAGATAAAACTTCAATTGTATAGTGGAGTATACTTAGAGAACCAAAGTGTATTTAAATTAATTTTGTTCCATTTAACAGTTGACTAGGTGTATGAACTTAGTCTTTTGTTTTTCCCTTTTATTAATGAGAAGGGACAAGAGTAAGGATGAAGAATTATCACAAAAAGGCCTAAAATATTCATATCTAGTTAACATCATTATTTAAAGAAAGCCAAAGATTGTCACTTGTAGATAAAGTTTTGTATATAATATGATAATATATAATATAATATATTATAATATGCTAACTTCTACTGTGATGATGTTGACATTAACAAGAGTTTTTAATTCTTGTTAATAAAAGGGTAGTTAGAAATAAACCATTAATTTTTTTTATGTATAGAAAAAAACAAAAGAGTAGTTTTTTTTTCTTTTAATGTGGAAAGAAATGGTTGGCAAAGTTACTTTTGGCTGTTACAGCCTTAACAAAGACAATGGGAATAGATAAATTGAAGTTGAAAGCTATTGAATAAATAAATAAATAATAAAATCGTAAAATAAATAAATAATGTTAGCTGCTATTTAGTTTCCTTGTTAAATATTGCAGTTGGGTCTCTTGTATTTCAATTAGTTTTGCTAAGTAGTCTTTTTATGTGTTCTGGTTTTTCTGCTATATTTTTCTTGTTTTCTGGTTGCAGAGAGGTCTTCCATATAAATCCCTCTCTTTTCTGCTTTATGTGTAATTTTTCTGATTTCTAATAATACAAAGAAAGTTTTCTTTCATCTTTCTTTTCTCTGCTTCCACTTCTCATCATCATGATCAGGTTTGGATTCATGATGAAATTCAACAAATAATAAAATAAAATAAAAAAACTTAAGGAATAAAATACAAAATTCCTACAATTGAAATCCTTTCCATTTAATAGTCTACAATGATATTGCCAAAGAAAATTGATTACTTTCCCTAGTCTTAAACTAGAGCTTTATGACCAATATGTAGTTGGTTCAAGTGGTATATGCTCGTTTACTTAAGTAAAAAATTCTGAATTTGAACTCTTATAAATATAGATAACTAACCGTTAAGAGGAGTTATTTTTAATACCAATGATTTGCTCAACAAAAATTAGAGCTTTATGAGAAAATTTTAATTCAAATCCCAAAAAAAACACTGTAATATTTTTATTTATGTCATGATTTAATCTTTTAAAATAAATAATAAAGTTATAAAATATCAAACAAAACATAATAAAAGTCTCAGTTATATGCAGTAGAAACTCTTTAAATTAATACTCGGTAAATTAATAAACTTTCTAAAATAATAAATTTGTCCGGTCCCGACTTGGGTCAATGTAAAAAATTGAAAAACTCGATAAAATAATAAGATAATAATTTTTCAGGAGATCCCTTTATAATTTTCGGTCTCAAGCAAATCATAAATTAATAATTCATAGAAACTGAAAAAAATATATTACACTCTATTGAAATATGATTAAATAGTTGTTTGTTTTCCTTGAAAGTTCAAGTCTATTTGGAGCTCATCTCTAACTTTTCTTATTGCATCCAATAGCTCAGGTGTTGTATTTTTGTATTGTATCATAAAGTTGTGAAGAGTGTTCGACGCCATAAGTGCTTCCTTTTGCGTAACAGGCTCCAAAGACACTGTATCATCTTTGCCATCATCCTCTGCATTGTTCTCAATGATAGTACCCACAATATCTTCTAAACTCTGAACCTCCGAACATGCTTCATTAGATTGTCGATATCCATCTTATTACGATAGCCACATTGATTGATCATAGTCTCGAGGTCTTGAGTTTCTTCATCAAAAGTGGATTCATCCAAATTTCTTGCAACGTCACTAGCTGAACGAATTTTACATTGTCGGAAGCAATTCGCTATTGTTTCTTTTCGAACATCTATCGTCCAAGCTGTGATTGCCAAATTGATAGCATCAAGGACATTTATCTTCCCTGGATCAGATTGTCCCACCTCATAACCTTCCAATATTTTGCAGTAAAACCTTCTACGGTAATGCATCTTGAAAGCTCTTATTATCCCAGCGTCGCAAGGTTGAATCTTTGATGTCATGTTGGGTGGCAAGAAGAACAACTCAACGTTTCTTAGCCCTTCAATATTTCTTGGATGTGCTGGACAATTATCCACCACAAGTAGAACTCTTCTACCATGCATCATTTGGTCAAATGAATGAACATATTCATCAAAAAGCACACTAGTCATCCATGCTTTTTTGTTAGCTCGATATTGACAATTCAAGCTATTTATGTTGACATTCTTGAAGCAACGAGGCTTTGCATATTTCCCAATAATCCATAGAGGGATTTTTTCAGAGCCATCTTCATTGCAACAAATAACTACCGTCAGTCTTTCTTTATCTTGTTTTCTTCCTTCAAGTTGTTTTGTTGCCAGTGAATGATCAGCTTGTAGCCTATAAAACAACCCAGTTTCATCCATATTGAAAACATCTTTCATAGGGAACTGATCAATTTTCTCCCGAATCGATACCAATTTCTGCTCCATGTCTTGTACATCAACAGACCCACTCTCGCCAAAACGACGAAATGACTTTATGTCATGTCGGTGCTTGAATTTCCCAAGCTATCCTATAGAGAAGTTAAAATCTGAATCATCATGAGGGTACACGAGTTTCATTGTATCTCTTGCCTTCTGCAAAATTAATTCTCCTGTGATATTTTCTTGATGCTGGAGAAACCACTCATAAACAACCTTCTCCATGTCAAGATATTTTGCTAGTTTGTGTCTTTTGATCTCTGCTCTTCCCTTTTCTATTTCAGCAGAGAGATAGTCATTTGACCGCTTAAGTGTGTTTGATATTGTTCCTCGACTAAGTTTCAACTGAAATTTTCCTTCAAGCCATCTCTGCAAGTCTTTTTGTGTGCTTGCAGGATTATCTCTCTTATACTCACACAACTCCTTACGTATTTGATCTGACATAGTTGATTTTGCAACACCTTTTAGATGAGAAGCCATATATGGTTTGAATACTCTAACACATTCATGTAATTTATATATGCCAAACTTGCTTAAGAATACATTTGCATATGTATACTTCAAAAGTCATTATTGATTTCCAATGCATATGTAATTATTAATTTACGTTGAGTTCCAAGGTTCGCTTCAACGTAATTCTAAGAGGCATAGATTAATTTGCCTTTTTGTTTGGTATGTACAGTATGTAATTACTTAAAAACTCTTTAAATTAATAATTATTAATTTATCGATAAATTAATAACTCTCAAAATTAATAAATTTTTCTAATCCTGATATTATTAATTTAAATAGTTTTTACTGTGGTTCAATTGATGAACATAAAGATGTGTGGAGGTACGAATATACTTTCCTATATAGAAAAACAAAACGTAATAAAATCATAATGCATCACAAATATAAAACTCCGATAGAATATAAAAAATAAATAAATTAAAGAGTAATGTAAATACAAATAACCTTGCACAGCGGTGGATGGTTGCAATCTTTGATTGCGCCGACACTTTTGGTTTTTTTTTTTTTTAATTAAAGTTTCTAATAATATCTCCAAAACTATAGAGCAACCAGTGATGTTGTACTCTGTGGTCTTCATATTTCCATGAGTCATATTTTGGGAAAACTTTTTTCTTGGTCACCATATTTTTGGAAAACTAAAATGTAAATAGAAAAATCTGATAATAAGATCAAACTAAGCCATATGAATGAAATGGATGTATAAAATACTAACCTCAATTTCTTCTCCCTGTTACTAACATCACAATTTTGCTACAAATCGTCTGGTGAATGGAAATTAGGGTTATGTCGATTCATTACCATCAAATTAAAATGTTTGAAATTTGAATAGTATTTAGTAAATAATACGGGCATGATTTTGTTGTATATATTAAGTTTTTTTTTTTTTTCCATCTTCAACGTTTCTGAGCAGTGATTATAGACAATTAGAACCCAACTGAGAAAAATGAAACTATTTTCTTTTCTTTTTTTTTTTCAAATAATCGGTACTCTATCTCATGAAAAATGTTGGTGATACATATAATTATTTAATAAATTAGAGTACTATAGTGTATCAAGTTAAATTAATTAGCCCTCTCTCTCTCTATCACTACAACTATTATTATTAATTATTAGTATTATTATTATTTTTAGAAGACATGCCCCTCTGTACTTGGATAGAAGAACAATTTTATGATTAAGAAATAGTGAAATAACACAAAAACACCGAAGCAGAAGTAAGCGCACAACACTGCCTGTAGCTGCATATTATTTATTTATTTATTAGGTTCATGTTATAAAATTAGCAGGTATGAACAAAAAATAATAATAATAATAAAAAATAGTAGTTCCAATTATATATTGTGGAAATGTTTGAGGAAGTAGATCTAACGGCGATTATTTGAGCAAAACTGTCCGATGGATCAATAATCTATCATAATTTATGATAAAAGAAACATAATTTCATTCACATTGACATTTAAGATTTGAAAACACAATTTACCTTATATATAAATTTCAGTCACATTCACATTTAAGAATTTAAAACAAAAATGATAAGAAACATAATGCATAATAATTCAGTGTTATGTGTTATATATATTAACCTTTTGGAAGCGCCAATCACGGGCGTCCGAATGGCCAGACAAGCTTGCATTCACAATCACATGCAGCCCATCACATGCTCATGGACTCATTATGTTATTACATTAATTAATTATTAATGAGTAATAAAATTCATTATTTACCTTCACAAATTAACCACTTTTCAATAAATTTCCATTTTCTGATTTTTTTTCTTCTTCTGATATTTGCGTTCTTTCTTGCCAACTTATTAAAGAAGTAAACTATTAGTAGGAAAGATTAATATTACTTTTTTTATTCACCAAAATTATTAATTATTAATTATAGTAAGAACATTAGGACATCTTTATTTGGTATTCTCATTTTTTGTTTTTATTTGTTATTTTTACGAATAATTACAATATCAAACTATCATATTGTTCTTATTTAATTTACTTTTTAAAATTTTATATAGAAAATTTTGAAAGCAATTAAAATAAATATAATATATTTTTAATGTTTTGTAAAATCTCTGAGCATAGCCATTAGTTAGATTAGATCCGGACTGGAAACTCTTTCCTTAAAGATGGGAACGACCGACTAGCCCTTTCAACCTCTTCCATGTCTTAAGGTAAAAAAGGAAGAAATGCGGTAAAATGAAAAAAGTGAGAAAGATCCCTCTCATTCAGAGCTAAAAGTGACTTTTAACCAAAGGAGTTGGCAAGTTGGTCGATTTAACTTTCCGTCGCCGAAGGGAAGCTAAACACGGTCTTTTGTCAATGATATGTTTAGATTAGACTTTGCTTAAAAAAGTTACTTTTAACTGCATAGAATTATGTGTCATTATATTTGTTGGTCAGTTGAGTCAAGTTATCAAAATTGAGTTTGACATCAAAAATGAGTTGTAAGTGGGTTTGACCAACGAAGCTCATAGGTCAATTTTCCGTTTACTAAAAGTACTTTCAACTTTTTTTTAAGTTTAAGCTTACCTTTTGTTAAAAATATCCGAACATAAATTTCGTTGAACAAAATTAACTTTTAACTAAACTTATTTATATCAAATTTACTTTCAACCAAATTAAATTTCACCAACGAAAAATCAAACACACACGAATCCATCTTCCCTCGTAGACAAAACACAAATACACTATTTTTTAAACTAAACATATCCATAAAATAGAAAATAAAAATTCAAAGTAAATAGACCCTTTATCTCTTTTACAATAAAGCGATTATAAAAAGAATAATTAGTACAAAAGTTTACAAACAAAACTCAGCACATTTTTTAACTTAAAAATCTTCGATCAATTTGTAGATAATTTGATCTTTTAAACATGCTGATAGAGATTTAAATTCTCGAAAAAATTAGGGCTCGTTTGTTTACACTTTTATTACTAGAAAAAGTATTTTTGAAAAAATAAGAATTTCTTATTTTCAACAAATCTGTATTTAGATATGAAATTATTACGTGTAAAAGTACGATTGACATTTATCTATCGGCATAAAAATACTGTTACATATTGTTTGGTTGGAGGGAACGAAAGGAAAGAGAAAAAATTTAAGTTGAGTTGTGTTTGGTTCAATAAAATAATAAAAGGAGAGAAGAAATTTTTAACACATAAAATCACTTTCTTTTTCACTAGTCAAACACAAAAATACTAATTTTCCTCTCCTCATTTCCATTTGAACTAATTTTTTTTATTTTTTCCTCTCCTCTCCTCCTTCCCTTTCTTTCAATAAATTCCTCCCATACCCTCCATTAAATCAAGCAACACCTTAGTGCCCATCAAAATTAATACCAAACTTTATTAATATGTTTAAAGAACATAATTAGCATTTAATATTTATTAATTTTAATGAGTTTTATTGATTAGCCTTATTATGTTAATACACTATTTTAAGGAATATTCAGTTATTATTTTAATACACTATATTTAACGACTTTTTTTCCTTGTAACGTAGTAAATAAAAACGAGTGTTTTTTTTTTTTTTTTATAACGAGTGAGGAATAATGATTTCGTTATCATTAAGAGAGTCGTTTTATTCGAGAGTAAGATCGTTTTATTCAGGAATTAGGAGAAAGTAAAGAAGAAAGTGCCGTTTACAAACACTCACTGTAATAACACGCTTTTTTCTTCTCTCTCTCTTCCTCATTGCTCGTTCATTCGTTTGTTTCATCCCTATTATCTCCAACGTCCTTTTACTCCTTCTTCTTCCTCTCTCTCTCTCTCTCTCTCCGGTTCTCTCTCTGTCTCTGAGAGCAGCAGCTGCTTTCACATGCATTTTTTTCAATAAAGGGCTACAAGCCAATAAAGAAAAATTTGCAGATTTTGAAGAACGGGTCCCTTTTGGTTTCTTCCAATTTCGTACTGACCCACACAACAACACATCGCATCTTTCTCCCTTTACGATCAACAATTTCTCTCTCTCTCTCTCTCTCTCCCCAAAACTAGATGTAAGGGCTTCAGATTCCACCCTCCACTTCCTTAACGCTTGTGCCCAAAGCTGAAACTCTGCGCTTCCAGTTAATTTCCTAACGGCCACTAGGAACATAAAGTGGGTCTTCTTTCCTGCTCAAAAAGTTCATTTCTTGATTCCATTTTCTTCGTTTTCTTCATCTCTGTCCCCTTAGATAGAACAAAATCTGTGCGATTTCAAAGGGACTCGCGGCTTTTTGCTTTTCTTCCTTTGGTTGAGTAAAAATGGTGGCGGCGAGGAACATTGTGTTGGTGTTGCTGTGCATCACTGTCGTTGCTCCGATTGTGCTCTACACTGATCGCCTTGGCACCTTCAAGTCTCCCTCAAGTGAGTTTCCCTTAATTTTGTTCTCCAATTGTTCTTTGCATTAGCTATTTGGTGATGATTTTGGTTTCTTTGTGTTGATTTTTTATTCCATTCTGCAGCCAAACAAGAGTTTATAGAAGATGTTACCGCCTTTGTAAGTGTTCATGAACTTGAAAAATTCTTTAGTTCTTTAGTTTATAGGGTTAGAGTGAGAAAGATCTTTGAGTTTCTGAATATTCTTTTGTTATGATTTGTCAGGCTTTAAGTGCTGCTGACTCTGGCCACTTGAATCTGCTACCTCAGGTAAATTTCTCTTCTTTTCTTCTTCTGGTTTTTTGTTTATAACTCTTATTTTGTATATGTGCCTGAGAAAAAAATATGAATTTGTGTTAAGTTAGTATTTATTGCTGAAATATCTCTTTTTGGCAATAGGAAACTTCAACAGCCATTAAAGAACCTATTGGAGTTGTGTATACTGAGGACTCAGCAAACACAAAGAAATTGCCTCAAGGTAACTTGTTTTCTTTGGGCTTTATCTGTTTTTTAGTAAGATTTTCGGTAGTTTGCTCCTTTATTTTCTCGGTGTCCTGTTTGTATTTCCATTGTAATCTAATTTCAGCGTCACTTTGATGTAGACTTGCAATTGGTTGAATCAAGGGAGCATGTATCTGCCAGGGTATTGTCAACTACAACTGAGGAAGATCAAACTGAAAAGGAGAACCCCATCAAACAGGTGACAGATGGAATTAAGCCAGGAAATCAAGGCGACAGCACCCTGGAGAAGGTTGATGCTGCTGGCGAAAATGTGAGTGGGGAAGATGCTATTGATGTTGATGACAATGATGGGAAACATACTAAATCAACTCTTGCTTCTACCCAAGAGCTTTATATTAAGGTAGGTGATATATGTTCCTCATGATTTTCTTTGCTGTTCTTTGTTCATTTTGTGTCTAACTGTATATTACTGCTGCGCACTGTTGGAAAAATGTCTTCAATAGTGATAATTGAGGTGAAAACTTTTGGTCTTGTTGAAAAAAGTTCATAAATTTGTATATCTATGGTGAACTGTCCATCATCTATCATTGGTCATTTATCAAATATTATATAATATAATATAATATTACGTATATACCTGGGAGTTCCAGTACCTGAATTTGGTATCTTATCAAGACTTTAAATATAAGGACTGACTGAGTAGTGTGTACATTGATAGCGCTGGCACAAGTTTTTTTTTTAATTGTGAACACTAAACAGAAAATGGTTGATTGGTAGTTTGATAAATAAAGTCCGCACTGATTTAAATATACACTGATTTAAATATACATAAGTTGTGCCTCCATGATGTGTGATTTTGTAAGAGTTCATAATAAAATTTGCGCATGATGCAATCTTGTGGAGTGCAGATACAACACTAGGCGTGTTGGTTGGTTGTAATATAATATCTTTTCACATTGACATTCATACATAATGTTCTTGTAGTGTATCAAAGATGAAATAGTCTTAGAAAGTAAAAAACAGATAGGAGCTATGTCAACTGTTAATATGGTGTTGCCTGTCAAGGCCCATTACTACTTTTTTTAACCCTACTTTTCAGAAAATTTTGTCATTCTAATGAAGGAAAGTCAAATTTGATACATATTAAGGTTAGGAGATCTTTTGTTTAACAATTGGTTCATCTTCATTTCAGGATACCAAGCAGGAGAAACAAGCAACCGAAACTTCTAGCAAAATAATTAATAAGTTGAATGACCAAACACCACCAGATGCTCGGGTACAGAAGCTAAAAGATCAACTCATTCTAGCTAAGGTCTATCTTGCCCTTCCGGCAGTGAAAACCAACCCCCATCTCACTCGGGAGCTTCGTTTACGGATAAAAGAAGTTTCACGAACACTTGGGGAGGCAAGCAAAGATTCCGATTTACCTAGGAAGTATGTTCATTTAAGAATGCCGTTCTCTGTCTTCACATTTTATTTTATATTTATGATTCTCAAGCTTTTGCTTTCCTTTCTGTTTTTGCACTAATGCCAGTGCTAATGAGAGAATGAAGGCAATGGATCAAACCTTGATGAAAGTTAAGCAAATTCAAGATGATTGTTCCGCTGTTGTGAAGAAGCTACGGGCTATGCTCCACTCAACGGAGGATCAGATTCACGTGCTCAAGAAGCAGACTTTGTTCTTAACACAATTGACAGCAAAAACACTGCCCAAAGGTCTTCATTGTCTTCCACTGCGCCTTACAACTGAATATTATAACTTGAATTCTTCTCAGCAACAGTTCCCTAATCAACAGAAATTAGAAGATCCTCGATTATACCATTATGCCATATTTTCAGACAACGTATTGGCAACAGCTGTTGTTGTGAACTCGACTGTTTTCAATGCTAAGGTAAATTGTTACACTGAGAAAATTTTCTTCGCATTTCTTTGGCTGCCAAGATCACTGAGAAACATCAGAGAAATTTTGTGTGGCTGCTATAGTGCTCTGTGATGTGACTTCACTTTACCTATTGACATTACTTTCTTTTAATCACTTATTTTATTGAATTTGCAGGACCCCTCAAAACATGTTTTCCACATTGTTAGTGATAGGCTCAATTATGCAGCCATGAGGATGTGGTTTTTGGTGAATCCACCAGGCACAGCGACCATTCAAGTTCAGAATATTGAAGACTTTACATGGTTGAATTCAAGTTACAGCCCTGTTCTTAAGCAGCTGGGTTCCCCATCTATGATAGATTACTACTTCAAGGCTCATCGAGCAACTTCTGATTCAAACTTGAAGTTTCGGAATCCGAAGTATTTATCTATCTTAAACCACCTCCGCTTCTACCTGCCTGAGATCTTTCCAAAGCTCAACAAAGTGCTGTTCTTGGATGATGATATCGTTGTGCAGAAGGATCTGACTGGTCTTTGGTCAGTTGATTTGAAAGGCAATGTAAATGGTGCTGTAGAAACTTGTGGAGAAAGTTTCCACCGGTTCGATCGCTATCTCAACTTCTCAAATCCTCTCATTGCAAAGAATTTTGACCCTCATGCTTGTGGGTGGGCATATGGGATGAATGTATTTGATCTACTGGAATGGAAGAGGCAAAACATCACACAGGTGTACCACAACTGGCAGAATCTGGTAAGTGATGAACCTTGGTTTACTTTTTCGCAAATATCTCATGTTTGACACAAGTACTCACAATAATTTACAAAATTAGCAATAAATATTTTTTGAATAAAAATATATTTGAATTAAATTTACAAAACCCACCTGATAGGAATTTTGGCAATATTAATGATCCAAAAGTGGGAGTTGAAACATGTAAATTTTGTGTGCTTTGGCACATTATTCATTATTATGTCACATACCATCTTCTTAAAATGTAGGAAATAAAAGCATGATTAATGATTCGAATTTGGGTATTGAAAGGTGTGAATGCATTTTTGTCTTTCTGAGGTTTTGTTCTTTATTAGTTCATCCCATTACATCTGCCTGTTTTTTGGATTGTGAACTACTGAACTGATTTTCTTTTCTATTTGAACTGGAATACAGAATCATGATAGGCAACTATGGAAGTTAGGAACACTGCCACCAGGTCTCATAACCTTCTGGAAACGCACTTTCCCGCTTAACCGATCTTGGCATGTCTTGGGTCTCGGCTACAACCCCAATGTCAACCAAAAGGAAATCGAGCGGTCTGCTGTTATACACTACAATGGGAACATGAAGCCATGGCTTGAGATAAGTATTCCCAAGTTTCGGAATTACTGGACAAAGTATGTCGATTATGAACACGTGTATTTGCGAGAATGCAACATCAATCCGTAAATGGATCTGCTTGGTACATCTGATCATCGAAGTTTTCTCCGCATTAGCAAATAGTGATGCACTCTTTAGTTCTGCAATTTTATCTGTGTGTAGGGCTTCCATTTTTTTTAAGCTTTGCAATTCTTTTTGTATACGTTTTCCTGTTTTCTATCAGTATTTTTTGGATTTGCATATAGAAGATTCGGAGCCAAAGTCTGAATATCAATTTGCAAACTTTGATTAGACACCTGCCAAATTTGCTAACTGTTCTTGTAAATGAAATGAAGAGGCTAGTTTGTTTTCCATTTTTTTTCTCTAGTCCATTGTTTCTTCTGCATGTTTCATTCTAAGTTGATTCTCACTTCAATGGAATGGCATTCTTTTTTCTGTACTTAATGATGTAATAGTACTGGTAAATTTATCAACATCATTTATCTGTTCTTGAATATTTTTTTCTGATTGTCATTTGGCAATCAAAAACTTCGGTTATCACCAGTGGATTTTAGTACCCTTAATATTCAATCACCAGAGGTGTAAAGATTTGTAAAAATAAAGGCAAATTATGAATATAATAAAAGTTTGGTGGAGTGGGTAGTGCCTCTATCACATTTATTTGCAAGTAGAGAGTATGGTGGGTAATGATTAAAAAAATGTTGCTATAAACACAGAAAAAGTAGAAGTATGGTAGAACATTACAGAAAAGAAAGAAGGTTGAAGTGTTCATTTCATGCTTGTGAATAGTAGTAATAAATATATTAATGAATATAATATAGAAGTAGATTTGAGTGGAGAATGCATCAGCATCATTCATCATCATGAATAATATAAGATGACAGGTCTGTCTGTCTCCCAATATGGACATGCATAGAAATAGAAATGATAATACTAAATCAGTACAACTACTGGTAGGTTTAAAGAAACAAACACGTGGTGGTGGAACCCATTGTGTTTCGTACTAAATAAAACCCCCAAGATAAAATTATTCTATTCATTATTGAATGTAATTGAGATTTTAGTTTAAACAAATTACCCCCTTTGTTTTTTTGTTATAAGCAAAAAATTTCACAATCTTATATTTTTTAATATAAATAAATTTAATTACCTTTATTTACATTTAATAAAAATATATTTAAAATACTCTTTACTCAATTTACTTACTCATTTATTAGTGACCGTGAAATAGAGAGATTAATTTGACTAAAGACAATTTAAGATAATTAGTTGTTTTTTCAAATAGTTTTAAGAAAATTAAATAAAATTAACTATTATTTTTTAAATGTGTGAGGTAGATTTTTTTGTTTATTATAAAAAATGGAGAGAGTATAAGATTTGATATATTATTAGAATGTGAGTATTGTTTGTTTATCTGAAAAATCAAACATATATGGGAAAGAGACCGGTTTACTTACATTCTAAATGGTTCCAGTTTTAATAACAAAAAAATAAAGAAAAAGTTCTAGTTATGAATCATTTAAGCTAACCTTGAAATTAATGACAAATGAAGTCTAGGTGACTTGTTGCGATTACAAATGCAATAATTAACTTAGAAGATACAAAATTAATGAATATAGAAGTAAGAAAATGAACCTTCCTTTTGTTTTGTTTTCCTTCCTTTACTAATGAAAATAGAAATAGATACTTATAAGTGAAATTACAAAATCAACTCCTTTATTTTGAAAACAATGACATGAAAGTGTAATACTCCATATGCAAACATAATGACAATATAAATAACGATGAAATCCATAATTAAGTTTATTAAGTATGTTAGTTACGATTTAATTTCTAACCGCACATATAAAAATAACGTCATTAATTTTCAACTATCACCTAGAGAATATTATTCTTGATTTAGAAAAACATGCATAATATCATTGTCTTTAGCTTTCAATATCGATCACGACACCCATATGAAATGTTGTCAAAATTGGTGATTAACACGTTTTAAAAATTCAGATAATAAGAGGCAGATGACAACCATGTGAAATATTGCTACGTATTTTGAACTACTTTAATTTGGATAAGATTATTTTTTACGTATATTTGATAGTTATATTTATAAAAAATTAGACATTATTTTAAAAAATTTTAAAATTATTTTTCATAACTTAAAATTATCTTAAAAGTCACTTCTGAGAATAAATATATTTAAATAAAAATTAATTATATCTTGAACATTTTTTTTACAGTTTATTTTTACAAATTAATTAGAATTTATCTAAACAAACTCTAAGAATATTTGTTTAGAGTAAATTAAGGATACATACATTTTTATTTTCTAACTTAAACTATGAGCCAAATCACAGGTTTAAACGATGATCAACATGTGTCTCTGTCACTATCGACGACGCATGTTTTCCCGGTGTCAACCCAGTTTTCGTTTCCTAAGGCATTTCAAAGCTTCAATTTCCACCGCCCCGGAAAAGGTTTTGGTGAAAAAACCCAATGGGGCTCTCGTTTCATACACCGCCACCACCTTCATCCCCGAGAGTTTGACTTTGGCGCCACGGTCTTCGGATTATGCCATCCTCAGACGTAACGCGGATATAACGTTTCTGGGTCGTCGCGGGAAGCTCGAAGAAGCAAGGAAAGTGTTCGACGAAATGCCTCAACGAGACGCCGTTTCTTACAACTCTATAATCACTGTTTGTTTGAAGAACAATGACCTACACGGAGCTGAAACGATATTCAAGGCAATGCCTCAAAGAAACATTGTTGCTGAATCCGCGATGATTGATGGGTATGCTAAAGCTGGTCGCTTGGATGATGCCCGCAAAGTGTTTGATACTATGACTCAGAGAAATGCATTCTCCTGGACCAGTTTGATTTCTGGGTATTTTAGCAGTGGAAGAATTGAGGAGGCTTTGCGCCTGTTTGATGAAATGCCCGAGAGAAATGTGGTGTCCTGGACTACGGTGGTTTCCGGTTTAGCTCACAATGGATTGATTGTTCGTGCTCGCAAGTTCTTTGATCTCATGCCTGAAAAGAACAACATAGCTTGGACAGCTATGGTCAAGTCATATCTTGACAATGGCGACTTCAGTGAGGCTTATAAGCTCTTCCGTGAAATGCCTAAAAGAAATGTTCGGTCCTGGAACATCATGATCTCGGGTTGTCTTAGAGCCAATAGAGTGAATGAGGCTATACAGTTGTTTGAATCAATGCCAGAAAGGAATCATGTATCGTGGACGGCTATGGTTTCAGGTTTGGCAGCAAACAAGATGATTGGGGCCGCAAGGAAGTATTTTAATCTCATGCCTAATAAAGATAGTGCTGCATGGAGTGCAATGATCACTGCATATATTGATGAGGAGCTCGTGGATGAAGCTCGAGAGGTATTCAATTTGATGCCAGAGAAGAATGTTGTGACTTGGAACATAATGATTGATGGTTATGCTAGGAATGGTGATATAGGGGAAGCAGTAAGGCTGTTTATTTTGATGCTAAGATCTTGCTGTACACCCAATGAAATCACTATGACTAGTTTAGTCACTTGTTGTGATGGCATGGTGGAACTCATGCAAGTTCATGCAATGGTCATACATCTCGGGTTTGAGCATGACACTTGGCTTACAAATGCTCTTATTACTTGCTATTCCAGAAATGGGGACCTTTGCTCTGCTAGGCTTGCTTTTGAGCAACTCAAGTCAAAAGGTGTAGTGTCATGGACTGCAATGATAATGGCCTACTCGAATCATGGACATGGTCACCACGCGTTACAAGTGTTTGCACGCATGCTAATATCTGGAACCAAACCAGATGAGGTCACCTTTGTGGGACTCTTATCAGCTTGTAGCCATGCTGGTCTTGTTAACCAAGGAAGAAGACTATTTGACTCAATGAAGAGTACTTATAGCTTAAATCCTAAGGCAGTGCACTATTCCTGCCTCGTAGACATTCTAGGTCGAGCAGGACTTGTCGATGAAGCGATGAATTTAGTATCTAGTATACCTCCTTCTGAGATGGACGAAGCTGTTCTTGTGGCATTGCTTGGTGCGTGCAGGCTTCATGGGGATGTTGAAATAGCAAATTCCATTGGCAAGAAGCTATTGGAGCTAGAGCCATCTAGTGCAGGGGGGTATTTATTACTAGCAAATACATATGCTGCAGAAGGGAAATGGGATGAGTTTGCACAAGTGAGGAAAAGAATGAGAGAGAAGAATGTGCAGAAAGTTGCTGGCTATAGTCAAATACAGGTAAAAGGGAAGAATCATGTATTTTCTGTTGGGGATAGGTCTCATTCTCAGGCTGAGGAAATTTACAGATTGTTGCAACATTGTCTTCAACCTTCGATGAGGGAAATGGGTGATACACTGGAGAACTCATTGCTACTAGATTAGTTCCCAATTATTTAAAGACTGTTGAGTTGATTGCTATTTCCTGATTATGTTTTCCATATTTACCTTGATTGTGGTTTTCATGATTAATGTATATATCACAGATTTGATTAGATGTAAATATAGAATTAGTGTAATTGCTATAATTAGGAGATTCCTTCTTGTAATTAGATAATTCATTCTTGTAAACATCGTTATTATAAATTGATATGCTGAGAGCTATTTCTCTTCGGCAAATTTCATCAAATCCTTAGTTCTCAAGTTGGTATCAGTATCGCAGATGTCTTAGCGTTAGTATGGCCACAATAGAGTATATAAAGGCATGGCACACCTCCCCTTAGAAGCTAACTTTTAGGATTCAGTTAAGCCTAAGCTCAAATTTATCAAAGACTAACCAAATTTATATTTATATATTACAGAGAAATGTACACTTTAGTTTGGCTTACTATGAGTGCCACTGCTTTGTTCAAACTCTGGATTGTTATCATGCACCTTACATTCATAATGACTTAATAGTGATAATAACTTAATAAGGAGTTAAGGACAAACAAATAGGTGAGAGAATGTTTTGGGTTTGGAAGAGGACACAAAAGCAGAGCAAGAGAGAACTGAAAAGGTTAAAAGTGAAAATAATTTGCTTACCCTTCAGCTCCAAAGTCCAAATCAAATTCAAACAAGCAAATGATTTACCCTTCTGTTCTAATCATGGAATTTCTCTAAAAGCTGCAGGTTTGACTCTTAATTTCTTTTTCTTTATATTGTGGTCCAGGCAAGAACTAAAAGATTCAGAAATGGCCAAGAAATCCAGTCATATTATTATTAATAGAGACTATCAAAAGGGAGAGCGTCATCAAAACAATTAGAAAATGCCAAAACTTGGCCTATTAACAACCACCAGGAAATCAGGTGCATGTATTAAGGAAAAAAGTACTATTCATGACTAAGAAAAAAGTAGATATGGATAGAGACTGCAATATAATTACATATTAGAATAAGATTAGAAAGATAAGCTCATAATGCAAATAAATAATCCAAGTTAAAGCCCTTATTGAACAAGGATTTGACCAAGTCAAATCCAACTATTTGAACAAACACTGAGACACATTTCCTCTTTGTAGGCTAGCATGAAGCAAGTTTTTCTGTGGACACTAGGAAGCTTTTCCCCTTTACCTTCTTTTGAGGAGCAACAGAGGATCATATCAACAACTTTCCCATATGTCATTCACAAAAAGAGAGATTCTCTAATCTCTCATCACTTTCACTATTTTCCGTTTGTTTTTCTAACACTACTTGAACAACTTGCAATCAAGAATAATATCTAATTTTGGTAATTTTTCTTCATGCACAACAATTAATGAATAAACATTGAAATCAGCATATTCATGTTCAATGATTGATCTACGAGGACAACCCATTGCTTTGCTTGTAGACATTAAATTTCAGTTATCTTGGCTTTTTATCATTTGTCTGCTTGTTACATGCATGTCTTGCTTGCAAGCATGTGACAGAAGCATCGCTACCTAACTATTCTGAATAACTTATGGACAGAAAACAAACTGATATAATTTGAACATAGACAAAAATTTGCTATATTCATGGAATATATTCTTGCTCATCACAATCATTTCTACAAGTTTGATTTCTTAATTGGTTGCTTAGAGTGTGATCTAGTTTATCTAGTAGATTTTATCTTGAAGTGATGTTATGCAGGAATCTGAAATTGTTGTAGTTAAACCTCGATAGAGATATGATAAGTGATGTAATAGGTAAAGGAAAGCGATTTAAAAAACATGCAAAAAAAAAGGGGAAAAATATAATAGTTGTATATTTTTTAAGACATATATATATTAATTTTGCTTCAATTGGAATACTACTTATGTTTCAATTTTACATTTGGTGACAGATTCTTGTGGTAAATATGTCATCTGAACAAAGGTTACCACAGTAACAAAATGCAGGTAAGTAGGGGCCCTCTGCATTTTTTGGTATTTAGGGACCCAGAAAGAAAATTTGGAAGAAAACCCTAAAATTAAAGAAATACTGAGAAATAAGGTAAGAAAAAGAGCAAAGTGCATTATTTTAGAGCATGAGTATTAAAAGAGTACCCTATTCAATCATCAATGTGACAACTCATTCTTTTTTCAGATCAAAGTGAAGGACATGAAAGCAACAAGGGCTTACAAAAGCACATATGGAGCTACTACTACTACTGAATAATTTCTTTTTAGTTTCCTTCTCTTTTTCACTCATAATATGCTTTTATCTATAGATCAGATAAATGTTTGCTGTGTCTTTTTTTAAAACTACAATTTAAATTATAGAATATTCTTAACTATCATAACTATACCTTTTTTTTACAATACAGTTCAAATTATAGAATATTCTGCACTATCATAATTATAGCAGTAATTATTCTGTATGACTAGAGATCTCTCTGGTTCTACACACAAGGAATAAAAAATCCCTATATAAACACATGAACTAGTTTATCACTAGTTTCTCCTTTTTTGAATGCCATACATATTCCTTGTTTGAAAAAACGCAATAAACCTTAGGTTTAGAACTAAAATACTGATGAAGGATGTTCATTTATGCGTTTGAACTTTGAACAAGTGTGTGTTTCAATATCTTCTGATAAAACTAAGTTCATCACAAACTGAATTTCTTTAATGGGATAAAACAAACATTTGATGCAAGTTGAAGCTCTATATTTTCAGCTAACTGATTTTCATTAAGTAATCCAAACATGAAAGATGATATTATATGAAGATGAAAACCATTTGACTGCTCCAACCGAAATTCAAGCACTTTAAATGGCAACACAAACCTCTTATTAGGAATAAATCCAAAATTTTTCACTCAAAATTTGAAGCTAAACAAGAGAATATGTATTGGTATAAAGGGCAAGAGTATATAGTAAAAAGAAAAAGAGATTTATAGAGTAGCCCACGTAAGTCATCCATTTATGAAGACAACAAGTGGAATACAATTAGTGCAAGAAAATGACTCTTTATATATTTATTTGGTCAAGACTCTTAATTTATTAATTAAGAAGCTAAAAGGGAAAAAAGAAAAGGGCAAAGAATGGAAGCTATCATAGACTGAAAACCCTTTTAAATTCAAATAAAACGGTAATTTTCCCCACCTATTGGAACCCTTTTGACCACTTAATTCTCTTCTCTTTTCTTTTCTTTTTTTTCTTTTTTTTCTTTCCCTTTTTTCCTTCCGCATTCTTTCCTTCTCTCCATTGCTTTGGTTTTCATTTTTCAATCCTGTTAGCAGATCAGATCTATATTTTCATTCATGTGGTGGCAATTCACATGTTTCACTATATGCTTTTTTTTCTTCCAAAAACAAGTTGGTGTTGAAGTGATTTGAACCAATGCATGCTGAAAATGGGTAGGAATATTTGTTTTTGCTGTGCCACTATTTTTGAATGGGAAGAAAAAGAAAAAGGAAAGAAATGTGCTCCAACACTATCAACTAGTGGACCCAACTCCTTTGTGTGAAAGGTGTAGTGGAATGCTTAAAATCTAATGGAAATTTATCATAATCATTGAGCTCATCTCATAAATTGTCATTATGTTCCACAAGCCATATACCATCTAGATTTAGGGGCTATAAAAGTGTTTCTTTATCTTTATCTTTTTTTTAAAAAAAAAAAAACTAAAAATAAGTATATGCATTCCACACTTGATGCATACATAAGATTTTAAAAATTTTAGTATTTTTTTTTATTAATGAACAATTGAGAAACAGAGGATGAAAACAAATGTAGTTCAAGTGGAATTGGGCATACACAAATGAGTTTGATTTAGTGAAAGTGCGTTAGATTTACGAAAGTTGAGAATGTGTATAAGATATTTTTTAAGAAGATCTTTGGTTCGATTATTGCGAAAAATTTGTCTTGAGAAAAAGATTTAATCGTCTCGCTCTAACATTTAGGACTGTAAAATTATTCCATAGTTTAATTAAAAAAAAGAAAGGAAAAAAAAATAAGTGGAGCTAGGCATCTCACTATTGCTGTAAACAACTAATATTTGTCAATGAGGTTGAGTGGGATGGCCCCATGATATCATTGTCTTTGGAAAGGGTCACATTGCTCCTCTTCTTCATCTTCATTTCATGCTCTCCATCAATTTCAACAACTCTTTTTTTTATTTTTTTATTTGTTATTTAATGGAAATTGATAAAATATCAATTTACATGCGAATAAAATTGATTTTAGATTCTGCGGCCTAACTAGAATTTTCTCATGGAAAAGTTGCTCACAACAAGAGGCAATTAATAGGACCTATGATTTGTCAAATTGAGCTTTCTTAAGGAAGCAATCAAATTTTAATTCCATATAGTCCTCATAAATCATATAACTCTCAGACTCTCTTTTCTTCTTCTTCTTCTTTTTTTTTTTTGGAAAACTATAAAGTTTAGGGTGAAAAAATTATGTTTAAGTTGATGGAAGAAAATGGCTTAATCACTTTAAAATATAAAAATTACTCAAATAAGTTTTGTTCTTTTTTAATATAATGTCTTACATAATATATATAATCCCATGATTCAATTATTTTTAATATGTTTAAAATATCTAACTATCTCTCAATTGTAAGACATTATCTTAGTTATCTTAAATTGTTTAATTTACTCACATTTTCACAAATATGTATAAAAGGGATTTTTTTTTTGGTAACATGCATAAAAAGAATTATTACTCCTTAGTCCTTACACAGTCAAAACAAGACCATAAAGCAAAATTTCAAACCTTGCCTATCTTTGCAATCAGAGCAAGCAAGTACCAAATTATAAATTCAACAGATTTGTCCGTTTGAGGGTTAAAGAGATAAAAAAACAAAAGAGGGTTCCATCCCTCTCAGCGTGGAAAGGAGAACCCCCATAATTTTTTATTGATAAATGTGGGCACAAGGCACATACATAATAAAAAGTTATTTGGTTTATGAATACATCTTATATATTTTTTATGCTAACAAAATGGAATAAAATATTGTTTTAGTGTTTATAAAATACATCATTTAATTTAATTTTTATATTTTTTTTTTCGTTTTAGTCTTTATTCTTTAAAAAATTTTATTTATTTAGATTTTGTCGAATTACACTTATAGTTAAACTCCTATATTATAAAATTTATTGTTAAAATTGAGAAATAATTGAACTCTTAAACTGTTTTTAATCAATGTTTTCATGTTAAATTCATTGTGGTTAAGTTCGTAATAAGCACTGAAAATTTAAAAATGTGATTTTTTTTTAAAATAGAGATTAAAATACAAAAGTTAATTATATATAAACCAAAAACATATTTTATCCAAATAAATTTTAATTTTTTATCATAAATTAATATAAAATATACCAGCATTAATGTTACAAACACTACCTTATAATGAATATTGGTGGCAGTGTTTTGGAAGCAGTTGTGTGTAACGTACTTATGCTATATAAGCGTGTGAGTGTGGCTCTGATGAAGAAAGAAATAACTCAACAACAATAATAGTGACTTGCATAAAAGTTGCAGCAAAGACGGCAACACTAGCTGCTCTTTCCTGAATTTTGCAGTTCCCTTTGTCTCCTCTCTCTCTATCTCTCTCTTTCTCTTTCTCTCTCTACTTCACTTGTGACCTCAAGGACACTTGACACTAGAAGCTTTGAAACAGAGAAAAACAGAGGAAACAGGGGAAACAGAGAATGGGGGAAGGAGGAGGAAGAAGAGGATCATCAAAGCTAAGAGAAGTAGCTAGGAAAGTAGCTGTGGCTGCAGCTTATGCATGTGGCTCATTCTCCAGAAGAAAAGCTTTGGTGGATCCAGTTTCCATTGACACCTCTTGTGGTTTTTCTGCTACTGTACACACCCATTTTCCCTATTCTTTCATTATGCATTTCTTCCTTCTTTGGGTGTTTGCCATTTTGGAAAAAGATTGAAACTTTTTCTGCATTTTAGGGTGGATTGCAACTTTTGCAAATTGGGTTTCATTATCTCAGAATTGGGGTTCTGTGAAATGACCCTCTTCATTCATGATTGGTCTCCTTCTCACCTTTGCTGAAAATTCTCTATGAAACTGGAAATGTGAAATTTGTGGGTTTGAGAATGTTGAGTCCTGGTTATACTTTTGTTAATCCATGTGTTTTTTGTGATTTCTCCACTCTCATTTTTTTTTTTTTACCAATACTTTCATTGACAGTGGTTAAAGGTTGGTGGGTGACTTGGATTGGACCAGCTATGAATTTATTGTGGCTATTAATGTCATTATTATTTTTTTCTTCAATTTTGATGAAGTTACTTTCTATTGATTATCAGTTTCAAGAGAGTTTGACATTTGTTTTGGTTTTGTGCATGTTTACAGATCTCAAATTCATCAGTTGTGTCTCCATCATCAACAACAAAAAATTCCTCAGGGGAGGTAATAAAAGAAACAGAATCCAGCACCAGTCCTAAAATCAACAACAATGAGCTTCATAGTAAGGTAATTGACCCCCACAAGACCATTTATTTGGCTAAATTAATAACTACTGACATTATATTGCATAGGTAACTCAGTGATTTATTAATAGTATTATTCAGAAATTCTGCGGTTTTGTTTCTGGTACTTGATTCTTTCTGGGGTTTTCTATCTTTCATCCTATTATTACTTTATAAGACTTCAGAATCCAATGGTCCTCCAAGTTTGGCCTTATAGAGCGGTTTTCCATTTTAGTGCTTTATTTTTTAAAAGCATTCCTAAATATTAGACTACCCTTTTTCTTTATGATTTTTCTTATCCTATTTATTGGCAGCATAGCTTATGTAGCATTTATTTTAGTACTGAAACTTATTTAGAATAGCAAGCATAGTGAATATAGGATAATAGCATGTGAATACCCCAGCACATGGCTCATTGGTGAAGCCAAGAATCAATTCAATAAATGCTGACCCCACATTGGGAAGTTTCACCTGTCACAACATGCATGATCATATTACTTTTCCTTCTATTGTTGTGAAAACCTTTCTGGACATTTATATATGCTTATATTCATACCAATAGCTTCCTGATGAAGGGAGTCAACTTTTGTGTTGCACACAATCTATTGCCACTTTAATATGGAATCTCTTTTTTTTTTTTTATGACCAAAATGTTTCACTGTATTTGTCCCTACCCCAATTGGTAAAAAGTGTGATAAACTTGATTAAATTATGTGTTTTTGTGTTAATTTTAGCATTAAAACCACAAGTCTCAGTGAGGGTGTATGTATATCGATACTTACACAGTTACACATACCGGTAGGAATATACACATTATGTATTTGTTCCCATCTTCATCTAATTTTAGCCCAACTTTATCCGAACGCCGCTCTTCTTTTCGTTGAAAAATGATTCTTCTATTTAACTGTTTATTGTTCCATACTTTTTTTTGTGTGAATTGATATATGAGAGTCATCTTTTTCTTCTCTACCTATTGTACACATATATGTAAATACACAGATGATACTTCTATACATATAGAAGTTCCTAACAAGCTAGAAAACTAAGCGCACTTGATTAGTTTTGTGGTACTTAAACTCTCATTTTGTAGATTCATTTCTTCCAAAATCAAATATCTGTGTCTGGTCACTTGTAACATTGCTTTTACTTGGTCAAGAATGCATACTTATATTCCTTCATGGAATATTTGGTTGACTCATCTTCTTTGTTTTACTTGTTTTGCAGAATTTATGTGCAATATGTTTAGATCCTCTGAGTTACCACAGCAAGGGCAGCAGTCCAGGCCAAGCTATATTCACGGCTCAGTGCTCCCATGCATTCCATTTCGCTTGCATCTCTTCCAATGTTCGCCATGGTAGTGTAACTTGCCCCATCTGCCGCGCCCATTGGACTCAGCTCCCTCGCAACCTAAACAACAACCTTTGTGGTTCCTTCACTCCTAGTAATCAAAGTGATCCTATTTTGCGAATCCTTGACGATTCCATTGCTACCTTCCGTGTTCATCGCCGTTCTCTTTTGCGCTCTGCACGCTATGATGATGATGATCCTGTTGAGCCTGACGATACTCCTGACAGTCCGAAGCTATGTTTCTCCCTTTTGCCTATTCCCCCAAATGCGCCAGCTAGTTTCCATCCAGCTTTGCAAGTGACTAAGCATGCCTTGTGTCCTTGCAATCTGTCCCTTCATCCTTTAACTTGCAGTTCCTCATCATTACTACAATCTCCTATGCAAACGCCATACGCAATGTGCCCTTCCTCCAATAGAGCCTATCTTTCAGTAAAACTAACCCATGAACGAGCAACCGACTTGGTCTTAGTCGCTAGTCCAAATGGACCACACCTAAGACTTCTCAAACAAGCAATGGCGCTTGTGGTTTTCTCCCTCAGGCATGTCGATCGCCTGGCCATTGTTACATACTCCTCGGCCGCAGCTCGTGTCTTCCCTTTAAGACGCATGACATCCTACGGAAAGCGCACCGCCCTTCAAGTCATCGACCGTTTGTTCTACATGGGGCAAGCCGATCCAGTTGAAGGGTTAAAAAAAGGTATCAAGATCCTGGAAGACCGCATGCACAAGAACCCCGAGTCTTGCATCCTTCACCTATCAGACAACCCTACAAGACCATACCACGCGATAAGCATGGAACTTCCATCCACACCAATTCATAGATTCCATGTCGGATTCGGGTTCGGCACTTCTAGCGGGTTTGTCATACAAGAGTTCGAGGAGTTCTTGGGCAAGATGCTCGGAGGCGTCGTTCGCGAGATCCAACTGAGGATATGTGGGGCCGGGGAGGACGTTGGAAGCGGGAGAGTCATAAGAATCGGAGAAATAAGAGGTGGAGAAGAAAGAAGAGTTATATTAGACCTTGGAGATTGCACTCATGTGTATGTAGAATATAGCTACATTGAAGGTGAAATTGATGAGTGTGTTAGAAGGACAGGGGAAACTGTTGTAGGTGTTGGAGAACATAAAGGCGAAGATGTCACAGAAGGTAGCGATGAAATAGCGCGGGAAATGAACATGGGTGGAAGGACAAGTAGTGTTGAAAGTTGGGATTTTCATGACCCTTATATGGCTAGAAGATGGGCTAAGCACTTGCATGGTTATAGACTTTGAAATTAATTGCAACTAATTTTATAAATAGAGCAATGTATTCTTCTGGGGCTAATGCTGTTATGTTCTTGGCCAACCCTGCCTTTTGTCTTCAATTTTTTGTTAGACTTGTAATCTTATAGAACTGTAAAAGATACTCAATACACAAGATTATTTCTTAAGTCACTTCTTTTTGTGATCTTTGATTGGTGTTTTCATCAAACATAGTTATGAGGCTGATCTTCAACCTGAAAATGGTTATTACATTAAGTTTTTTTTTTTCCTCTTGAAATGATAACTTAAAAATTTACATCTTAATTTTGTACATAAAGTTACTGTTGGATGAAGGTTAAATCTGATTCGATTTTCCATCTCTTCCAAACTAAGTTCAAGTCACTTCAGGACCCTTTAGGATAAGCTCCAGGGAAAAAAAATCATTTTGGTGATTTCTATTCTTTAAAAAGGATTAGTATTTATCAATTAGGGTGTTGTAGTGTTATGGTAGAGTTATAGAGACTTAGAGGCTCACTATGACTCACGAGAAGAATCTTGGTTTGAATTTTTAAGAGAGCGGAGGGGCAAATTTATTTATGTCCAAAGAATTAATTTTGAATGATTGGTTATTTTGGTCTCTTACTTTATAGTCACATGGTGTTTTAATCCTCGACTTTTTCAAATGCTTGAATTAGTCATTGATTTTGCACACTGTAAGTCACTTTAGTTCCTGATGTTAAGTGATCTTGGCGAAATGCTTATGTTGCAAGTGATTAAGGGTCTAATTAATTATCTATTTTGAGATTAAGCAAAATGATGTCAAGTAACATATCATATTAGCACTCAACAGATCACATTTGCATTTTACCATTATCACTTAATATCAAACGTGAGAGGGAAAAAAGGGATGATATTTTTATTCTTGCCCGAGATTGAACCTTCGACCTAAGGGGTAATGTCTAGTAGTTTTACCAACTGAGCTACCTTAAAGGGACACTATATTACTATTGTATCCCTTGTTACCACTATTTTTCTTTGACCTTTGCATCCTTTTTCTTCTTTTTTTGTCAGTCAAGGTTTTCTTTTGGTCCGTAGCAGAATGAGGATGGACCCATCGTCCATGCAGGCCTATCAGACACAAATCTGGTCCAATTCATCTGTTCAGTTCTTCATGCACATTTCCTTTATAGCTTTTTTCTTTTCAGTTTTCTCTGTCGCCATTGACATCCATGAAACATAGCAAGATCATCATGATAAATATTAATTATGGAAAATTTTAAATTAGTCTAGTTTTCACTCTTTTCTGCATGTTTGTATTGTATAGATAGCCGTATGCTGATTTTTAAATTAGAAAAAAAAAATCATTAATAAGTGTCTACCAAAATATATATATATATATATATATATATATATATATATATATATATATATATTCTCCCAGTCATGTAGTTCAGATCAAGCACATTAGAACATATGTGTGTTGGATATGTGATTCGATTCTTGGTTATACTATGAAACTAATATATATATATATATATATTATGGTCTAATATTTTTTCCCAATAATTAAAATTGTTACCTACCTAATATTTGCTATTATATTTTGACTAACTTACATATTTTTAATGAATAGACCCGGCAACCAAATATCAACTAATTATCTAATTGAATTATTATGTTTTCCATGTGAGTTGCCACCTATTAGTTCTGTTTTACCCATTAAATATTGAGGATTTAATTGTAGTTTTGTTTTTCTTAGTTATTCAATTGTTAGTTTAAGTCCTCAGATTTTAATATTATGCGAATTTAGCCTCATGTTTTATTATATGACAATTTTGTCCTTCCATTATCATTTCATCCATTCTTTGACAATTGAAGTTGATGCAACATAGGGTTTTAAGTTTCTTTTTCTTCTTTAGCAATAGAATAACTAAGAAAGTGAAGGACTACAAACTTAAAAATTCAAAATTCTATTTTAAGGGATGGATAAACTACTAACTCATAAAACTAGCTAGAAGATCATCCATAAAACGAAGAAAAATGTTGATAAGTGTAGTTAATAAAAAGACTTTTTAAGAATATATAAATAAATTTTTTATTGAAAATGTGAACATTTCTTGTCTTAACAATTTTATAACCTTTTAATGTATTTTTTAATAAATTAAAAATATATTTATTACATCTTAATAAATATTCTAAAGACATTTATTAGCAAACTCCTAAGAATAAAGAAAATCATAACAATCACCAGAAGGAAATTTTTTAGTTTACCCAATTCTAAAATAAGTTTTTAGTTGATCTTCCAAAAAAAGAACACGTCATTTATCATCATTTTTTTCACTTTTCCAAAATAATCGAAGCTACAAATTAACCCTTCATGAAAAACAAAAGCGATAAAGTTATAAAAATGATTAAATATCTACTCGTATATGATATGTAACCTTTCGCCAATATTCGTTTTTATTTTTGTTACCAAAAAAAAATATTCGTTTTTATTTTCCCAACTTTCAAATGCCTGTTTTTACTCGTATGCTTAGTCCATTTATTTAACTTTGAAAAATGAGATCTACACATAAAAGAAAATCAGTCATTAATTGAACAAAGTTGACAAAATATGCAAGTTCATGCTAAAATTGAAGAAAAAAAAAAACAAAAAAACCTTTTGTGGGAAGAAAAGCTAAACCCAAATGTAATTTAGAACGACGCAAGTTGAAAGGAGGTGATAGATAATGGGAAGGGAGGTGGTAGAACAAAGTTAAACAGAGAAAATAAAAATGTATGGGCCTATTTGCATATTAGTTGGAAATTAAAATCAAATATTTTATTTGTAGTGATTTTAAATTTTAATGTGAAATTAATGAAATTAAGAAATTCATCCTTTTAAAAAAGTATTTTATTCATAATAAAAGTAAAAAAACATGTCTAAATTTTAGTTTGGGTTGACAAAAATATTTTGGATGCATTTAACAATATATAGTATCTTTAGTTTTTAATTTGTATTTGGCTCAAACCCTAAACTGACTTTAAAAGCTGGTTTGACGAATAGATTATATAAGCTGCTTTTTTGTTTGCTTAAAACTATTTTTAACTCATTTGGGTCAGTTTATTTTTCAAAAGTCATTTTTAAATTATTTGGTAGTTTTATTTATTTTTATTTAGTATAAGTTTTTTTTTTTATAATAATAAAAATAGTATATATTTTATACTCCCTCCAATCTAAAATATACCACCTTCTAGAGAGTTTTTGTTTGTCCCATTTTATAGGGCTCTTTGAAAATTTTTGTGCACATTTAGGGCTGGTTTGATTTTTCTTTTTGAAAACAGTTTTCTGTTTTTAAAAATAAAAAACTAAGAGCTTGTTTGATTTCTCTTTTTGAAAACAGTTTTCTGTTTTTAAAAACAGAAAACTAAAAAACTCATTTCGCAGCCGAGTTTTCAAAAACATTTTTCCTAAACAGTTTTTGTTTTCTAATATTTAAAAACCAAAATATGAAAACATCTAAAACATGTTTTGGTTTTTAGTTTTCTGAATTTACACACAAATTTATATTGAAAACTCCTCTAACTTTTTTTAAAAACTGTTTCTGAAAACTGTTTTATAATACAATTTTTAAAAACTAAAAATCAAAATTGTTTCAAACTAAGCCCTTAATTTTTTTTACCATTATACCCTAGCTATTCAACCAATTTTGATGAATCCAAAACATTAATTAAAAGAGAGATGATAAAAAGAGATTCAAAGGGTAAATTTGGAAATTAATATTTTTTGTTAGACAAATTTAATGCATTTAATTAAATTAACCACTTTTCTTAATTCCCGCAATATTGGTTTAGGAGGTCTTACATTTTGGGACGGAGAAAGTATTTTATAATATTTTGTAAACACAATTTGTTGACTGATAGCGAAGGACAACACCTCGACTATGACTATGGTGGTTAGTGGATATTCAATAAAAATAAAAAGTTGAACATATAAACAAAAACTTCTATTTAAGACTTATTTTAAAATTGTTTTTTTTTCTTTTTTTTATTAAAAATCATTTAAAATTTCAAGAGTTTAATGATATTTTTGTTTAGTCACACTTTTACTGATAAATAGAAGAAAATAAAAAATAAATCAAACCAAACAATATCTAACTTTTAATTCAATTTATTATTACTAATCTTATTCTCAACTAAATCAAATTTTACTAATAAAACGAAACCAAATACACATTAAAAAGACTCACTCTACATGAATCTTTATTATTTTAGGGAAAAAAAGGTATTTAAGTGTATTAAAAAACAAAAAGAAGAGAAAAGTAGTAAATTGATAGAATGGCAGTGAAAGTGGTGGGTGATGATATGAATCCTCCATGTCTTCTTGCTTTTCCTCACAGTCCACGTCCCACTGACTCCATTTTTGGCCCAAAGAAAATGACAGAGTGACGTCGACAGAAAGAGAAATTCAGAAGAAACAGAGAAAGAGAGAGAGAGACAGCAATAATAAACATAAACATAGAGCTAGTGAGCTAGAGTTACTTACACAGACAACACCCCTTAAAAATTTGGTCTTTTTTCCTTTTCCCCTTTCAATTTTCTTTTCTTCTTTCTTCACCAAAAAATATCAGAAAGGGACAAGATCCCCGAAAGCCGTGCCAGCCCAGAGTCAGTTTCACTCGTACGGTGTTTTTCTTTTTTCTTTTTTTTTCATTTCATTTCCATCATCATCATCATCTTCCCTTCTACCTTTTCTCCCTCAATTCTCTTTCTCACCCAAATGGGTACTCACTTCAACTTGGATCTACTCTTCCTTTCTACCCTTGATTGAAAAACCAAACCTTTTCTACCTTTCTTTTCTGGGTTTTCGCCATTGAAGCAGCAGCAGCAACAGAAGAAGCAGAAGAAGAATGTTTCCGAGACTGATACACCCACATGAAGGACTCGTTGGTCAGGAAGATTTACAAGGTGGCGGCGGTGGCGGCGGCTCCAACCTCTCTCTCAAGGGTGATCCATGTCTCGTTTTGACCGCTGATCCAAAACCTCGCCTTCGTTGGACTCAGGACCTCCATGAACGATTCGTCGATGCAGTCACCCAGCTTGGGGGTGCTAGTAGTAAGTCTCTCTTTCCTCTTCCTTTCTCAAAGTTTAAGCCTTTTCCTCTTTTTCAGTTGAATTTTCCTTTTATGGCAATTGGGCAATTTCCCTTTCTTTCTTTTCTAGAAACGAAATTGGCAGAGTTTGTGTATGGGTTGTATGTGATGCGTCGAGTAGTAACGTTTGGGATGCTCAGGAAAAATGCAGGGGATTTTCTGTGGAGTTTATTTCTAGTTCTAGTTCTTTCTGGGTTGTGATAATCTTCCTTATTTATACTATGCATGTGCTATGAAGTTCATCAACTGTTTCAGACTGTGGAATGCAATAAGTAGAATTTATTCTAACAATGTAGGTTGATAATGCTTTCATGAGCTGAACAATAGCGAATATGTTAGTTTATTTGAATGTGCTTGTTAATCAGTGGGTTCTGAGTTTGATCACCAATTATAGAATCTTTTGGAGAAAGTTTTCTCTGCTACCAAAGAAACATGTAAAAACATTTGAAGGATGTTTTGAGACTTTGAGTTGAAATTCGTCTTGCGGGAGCATGGGAGTGGTAGAGAACCAACACTTTCCCTTTTAGCTTGATATACAAGGGGAAGATGATTGCCGAAACGAAACAGGATAAGTAATAATCATCTGCAACTTTTGCGTGGTTAACTATGGCTGAAATATACTCCCTCCGTCCCATTTTAAGTGTCGTTTAAGATACAACACACAGTTTAAGAAATGTCATTAATTTTCTTGTTTTTACACAAATAATTATCCAACTCCCTATTATACCCCTTATCACTCTTATTAATTAGTGAATTACATCTCTCAAAACATTTATTTAAGATTCAACTACTCAATGATATATTTGGTAAAACATAATTAATGCTCCATTGAAACTATAAAATGACAAATAAAGTGGGACAAATTTTTTTCTTTAAAACGACACTTAATATGGGACGGAGGGAGTAACTATTTAATTGTTCTCCTTTGCATTAGCTACTTTCCCTTTTCGCTTGATATTAAAACTTACAAGGCTATAACTTAAAGTTGAGTTTCTGTCATTTAAAGGTATTATTAGGAACCATTTGTTGCACAAGCATATAGATGCAATTAGTGCTGTGAAGTTGGTATATTGATGAACATTTAAGATATATAATACTGCTTTGAAGCTGTGTCAATGTCTAAGCAGTATACTTTGTGTTTACCTTTTTAATGAGATTGTTAAGATCTAATATGAATAAAGAATATGGCCAAAATCGAATATATAAGCCTCTGGCAATCCTCTCCGAGGAGCTAGCTTTTTGGATCAAGTTAGGCTCATTTCATTCCTATTATGGTATATTGACCCTTAAGAGGGTGAGAATTGGTTCAATGGTAAGGTTGCCGCCTTGTGACCTTAAGGTCATGCATTCTAATTTCTATTAGATATTGCTTGAGCCTAATCTGACCCCAAATGTTAGCTCGAGGGAAAGGGTTTCCCAAGGTCTTATATAGGCTATCTTGCCATACCTCTTGTCAATGTGGGACTCTAACACAACCCTCTACGCCCATTAGCAAAAGTGAACGTCTGCGGTGGGCCCTAATTTGGATAGGCTCCATTACTATATTAGAAATGACAAAGGTCTAACACAACACTAAAAGCTGGTTTGAGTGGAAGGCTTGCTCAAGGCCTTATATGGGCTATCTTCTCCATATCTCTAGTCAATGTGGGACATTAACACAAGTTCAAATCTCTAAAAGAGTCTCTTCGCTAGTTGAGGTAAGGCTACATATATCTATTCTCAGACTCTACAAAAGCTAGCTCATGAGAGGAGGACTTCCTGACCTTTGCAAACTTTATTATGGTCATTTTCTTAGCCGAATTGAGATCTAACTCAACATATTTTTTTTGGTAACAATTTAACTCAACATATTAACATAAATGTTAAAGAAAACCCAAAATTAAAGAGAGAAAATGGAGAGCTTCTGTGAAGAGAACTTAAATGAGACCATGGGGGTTTCATTGGAGATGACACCGGAGCCATGTGTTTGCTGAAAAAGGATGCCAGAAAAGCAGGTTCTCCTCATTCTGTGCTTTGGTCATGAAACAGAAGTTAGATGAGAGTAACAAATGGGTAACTGAAACTGTTCTTGAGACTGAAATCCCGAAAATATCCCCCACAATAAAACATATTTGTTTATTTAGACTTCAAATTAACAAGTAATTTGGGTTTCTTCCCCTGGCAACAGAAGTGGTTGAAAAGGATGCAATTTTTCCAGAAAGCAGGCATGATTTGTGGCTGCAACTCCTGTGACTAAAAAACGTTACGCAAGCGGTCCTGAATAGCTGCCAGAAATGGCGATGCTACACGACACCGTTATAGTGCTCTATTGACTACTGTGATGTATGTTACTATTAATGCATCGGTGTGAGTTGTTTGTTTGTAATAATTACTGGTGAATTGCTTATCTTTTATTTTTATGCTCATAATCAATTTAGTTAATCTTGATTTGCTTTTTATAGTAATTCCTGTGTTTTTTTAACTCTAACATCAATGTTATTTCTATCTAGTGGTGGACCTGTTCACATTTCTGGGTGGGCAGCCGCACCCCCTCAACTTGAGAAATTTACTAGTAATACTATGAGATTTTTATATTTTGCACCCCGGGACTTGTATATTTAAACTCTATGAACTTAAATATTTATATTTAGCTTCTTAATTTTTTTTAATTTTAAGTTTAATATACCACTAAATATAGACTAAAATTCATCTCATTTAGAGCACCTTTTTTTTTTTTAAATTTCAAATTTTTATTTTTTCTATTTTTAGTTAAATTGCACCTACTGATTCCAAGTCGTCAGTCCAAAACTGTTTCTCTATATATATATTTTTCCTTTCTTGAATGAACTCCATTTTGTACTCAAGATATTTGGAGTTTCAATTTGGTTGTTGAAAGTTAAGTGATAACCAAGTGGTTGGTCCAGTATCTTTCGGACTATTTTGATTTCAAAAAGTTCTTTCGATGACAAAATTTATGTTCTAAATTCTTTTGAGGACCAAATTAGTGGTTTATTTTGCTTTTCCTTCCTAATGTATAAAGTTTCAACTGCTACAATTATTAGTAATGTGGTTTTTTTTTTATAAACTTGAGTTTTTTCTTGAAGCCACTATCTTTATTGTAGTGGCCATCCCACGATGTGCCATGTCAGTGAAGCAATTTTTGGGTTGGCAACTTGGTGTGGCGCTCCACCATTAAGTACTTTGATTTGTTAAGGGAAACTGCCAAGAATGAGGTCACAATTCCTGAACATGGTGAAAATCATGCAGACCTAACTTGATTTTGCTATAAAAAAATGGCAAACACTTTAGCGTAGTTCATGGTTTAGATGTTGTTCTAGAATGGTCAACATTTAAAATAAACATTGTTTTATACCTCCATCTTGAAAACAAAGCTAGAAAAGTCCAGTTTCTTTTGCTTCCTGCCAATATTATCTTATGTATTTAAGAGAGACTAAATATATGATGGCTGTTAATAATTTCCTTATGTGAATGAGAAGATAGGATGAGATATTCTAACAAATTTCTAATTTTTGTTTGAAGTGCATGTTTGGTTAAACTTATTTTGGATAATTACTTATATTTTACTTAGTTTATTTAGAGAGCTTTTGGAAAAAAATTATTATTATTTCCTATATGTGCAAAATGTAGTAAATTCTGAAGACATGTACAGCATTTACAGGTGACTGTTTGGGTTTGTGTTGGTTTTGTGTTAGTCAAAATCCTATATACAAATTTGAGTCAATTGTGTTGTGTTAGGAGTGAAATGATTTTGTAGTTACTTGCAGGATAAGTGGATTCATTTCATACCTAAAATTGGCTTGCTTATTTACAGTTGGGTTACATTATAACTTGATTTACTGCATCCTCAACCAAAATGTCCAAACTACATGCGGTTGATTTTTTTTGGTGGACTACACTTTTCATGAATTTATAACTTGTCAAAGTTGAAAGTATTTTGGCACAATATTATTTAGCCTTCTGTGCATAGATGATACTCGCGGGACTTGTTTGAAAAGTTAGCTAAAAAAGCATACTTTTCATTTTTCTTCTAGTTATAGTTGAAATCTTCATGTGTATGTCATCATCAATATCATTTTCTGACTAGGTTCTGGATGTTATCTGCAGAAGCTACGCCGAAAGCAATTATGCGGACCATGAATGTCAAGGGTTTGACGCTATTTCATTTGAAGAGTCATCTCCAGGTCTCTTTAATTCTTTCAGTAGTACTCTACCTATTCTAATCTTTGTACTGAAAATGAAACCTTTCCTTGTCGCATTGCAGAAATACAGACTTGGTAAGCAATCTGGGAAAGATATGGGTGAGGGATGCAAAGATGGTATGGTTGTCATTCCCCTCTTCCGACTTTCCAATTATGTTCCCGTCATCCGAATTTATTCTGGCCCTGTATTCAGTGTTGTCTTTCGCGTTTCCTTTTCCTTAGAGAAAAGCTCCACTAAATATTTTGTTTATACAGCCAAGTCTTTGTGCATGTAGCTCTGCAATTGGGGAATCTTGATGGACATATTTGCAATTAGGGTGCAAATTAACCTAATTTCAGAAAACTGGATGACCAAGTTAATTTATGGTTAACAGTTCAAAATTGCTGTTTGAATTTGAACATTGATTAACCATTTGTTTACTGTGGATATCTATTCCTAAATTGAAAGAAAATGTCCCAGGACTTCCCAAATTGTAACTTCCCCAAACCTTTTTCTGTTATAATCATGGCTTCAACTGACTTGTTGAAATTTATGGAAGGAATATCAGGCTCATATCTCTTGGAAAGCCCTGGTACTGATAACTCTTCTCCAAAGCTGCCACCTTCTGACACAAACGAGTAAGAATTTTCATTAATTCATAAAAACGTATTTCTTATCCCTGCAGATGTCTCAATAGTTTTAAGTTACCTAATTAAGAAAATAATTGATATTACGCCTAGGGGTTATGAAATCAAGGAGGCATTAAGAGCACAGATGGAAGTGCAAAGTAAACTGCATTTGCAAGTGGAGGTAAATTTCATTTTTTTGTAGTGTAAAATTTTTATTCAATATGGCTTAATGAATTTTTTACCACACTGTTTGGTTATTTAGTGGTAGATTATATTTGCTTATGGAGTTTGTTGAAGCAGTTTGGTGCTTGTTATTCTGTTTTTGTGACATTATAAGGGATTCTTTTTAGATTGACTATTGGATTAGTGGATAATGTTGGCTAATTTTTTGTAAAAAAAACAAATATCACTGTAGGCTGAGAAGCACTTGCAGATTCGCCAGGATGCGGAGCGAAGATACATGGCGATGCTCGAAAGAGCTTGCAAGATGCTGGCCGATCAATTCATCGGTGCTACAGTTATTGACACGGACATCCAAAAATTCCAAGCAATTGGAAGCAAATCACCAAGAGGTCCCGTGGTTGATCCTCTCGGCTTTTACTCCCTGCCATCTGCTGAGGTGGCCGGAGTGAATGTCCCAGAAGAAGAAATACCTCCAAGTCTTCCAACCCAAAGGGCTGATTGTTCAACCGAAAGTTGTTTAACCTCGCACGAGAGTTCCGGAGGATTGACCCTAGAAGGGTCTCCAGGCGGCGGAAAAAGGAGAATGCTAGGCATGGATTCAATGGCAGCACCTTTGATTTGGAGTGAAGCTAAAATGAGAACTCAAGCTATCAATGTGGCTTCTCAAGGAAATCCTGCTGGAATAACTAGGTATGGAATTTAGGGATGGAAGGTCAGCTTGATGGTTCATCTTCTTTGTGCTTCATTCCTTTTTAGATAGCTACTTTCAACTCTCATCTCTTCATGTCTATTAAGTTAGTGGGACAGAGTTGGAATCAATTATTGTTTTTTTTTCCCAATTTGTAAATCCAAAAACTACTTTCTGGCTTTAAACATTACCAAAAGCTAGTGTTGGCCCTACAGCAACCTTGGGCTTTGGTGTGACTCTTATGGATATCACTTGTTGCTTATTGCATCATTCTGAATAAAGGGAAAGTCATGTCGGCTTAACTCTTGTACTTTCTCAAAAGCGTTGAACTTGAAATATTTTCAACCATTGATATTTGGAACACTATAGGTTGGAGATCCACTCTATGAAAAGAAAAGTTTTCTTAATGGTTTGACTTAATAATGTATTTGGATTTTGGTTGAGGGTTAAGACAACTAAATTGACTTTCATATTTGTGTTAGGATGTGTCTTGATGTTGGGAATACTAAATGTAAGTCAATTAGTTTGTAAAGAAAAAGGGATCCTAATTGGTGATGGATTAAAGTGTCAATTTTATCTCATTAAACAAAACATAAAGTTTAGTTTTGTTAATGAAAATTTGAACACGCCTCGGGAGAGACATAATTTACTTTGATTATTCCTACGTCTTAAAGAGTAAGAGTTAAAGTGACAAGTCTTTGTTAGTCTGTAAGAGGATATTTATGAGTTGAATTTATGCATATTAAGAAAGTTAGTTATATTTAATTTTCTTGATTTTAGGTCAAAGATAAAGTTGAATTACTAAAATGACATTCATAATATTTATTGTAAAGTAAAAGTTATAGCAGTAAATTAAGGGAAAATTAAGAATAATAGTATTAAATAGAAGAGAAATAGTTAAAATTTACTTATATCTTAGACCATTAGACTAAGAAACATGAGAGATTTTTTGTTTATATTCGAGTTTAGAGATAGTAATATTTGTTTCTCATCAAGTCATATGTTTTTGGTGTGAATAGTGGATTTAGTATTTGTCCTAAAGTCAAAGGAAATTAACATTGGAGCATGAATTGCAGTTGTGGATTATTTGCCATTGGTTGTATGATGTTAGTGGATGACACATAACTGATGCAACATTGTTGTAGGAATTCTTCAAAATGGGACCACTATGTATATAATCAATGTTACGATTAGTATCACTATATGATTAGTACCTAAGACAACAATATAAAAATAACGGTAAACAAGTGGATGCATAGTAGTGAGACACGTGGAGGGTTATTATTGATTTAGGTTTGCAATTGCAATGGCTGAATGATCGGGTTTCATTTGGTCGGACTTTTTTTTATCTTAAAAGCAAATTTTAAGTTAAAGTTGAAAATCAAAGTCCCGTTATATAGCTCAGTTGGTGAGCGCATAAGAACATGCATGTGTGAGCATGGAGTTCGATTTCCAGTTATACTACTTTTCTATAAAGAAAAAAAAATTTGAAAATCATAAATTTAAAAATTGTTCGATAATTTTATTATTTTTAACTCAAACTTTTTTTCACTAAAAATATAAAAGAAAAAGTAAAAACTTAAAATTTTAGTTTGATTTAAAGGTAGATATTATTTATTAAAAGAAAAAAAAGCTTTCATTTAAGAACTTTTCTAAAATAATGTTTTGAGCAGTTTATAAAAATCTAAAAAATAAATAAATAAAACTAAACCTGCTAAAAAAGTAGTTTGAGAGTTGACACCATCCCAGTTTGGGATTGACATAATCACAGTTGAGAATGAGACTACCTTTTTTCTTGGACATCAATGTCTGACATGGTATTTTCGAATGGTGTCGTCAATAAAATAGTGAAAATAGGAAAGAAATAATTTTTATTTTACGGATAACCTCGTCCGAAAACACCATTTCAAACGCTGATATTCTAAAAAAAATAGTCTCGTTCCTAATCGAATGGTGTCAATTCTAACATCCCGATATCAATAACCTGCCATGAGAATTAAAAAAAAAATAGCCCGCAACGACCCCACTGCATTTAATCTTTCTTATTGGCTTCATCTTCCTTCCTTCTAAAGTAGAATTCTTTTTGCAATGACATGAAAAAGGGTAGTTGGTGATGAATGATATTCTTTTAATCTTATGGCTCAAGTTTTTTTATCTTGTAATTCAGTTATAGCATGTGGTAATTAAGGAATGTATGTATACTTTTTTAACGAACTTAATTTTAGATGATCGAAAAATACTAATGAATAATTAGGCATTAAGAATTTGGCTTTTAATTTTTATAAGGGTATTCTCTAGCTAACCGTTAAAAGACTAATCTTTTCGAACTATGTGTACGAAATGATTTAAATATCAGGATGTTAAAAGACTCAACTATCTACTAATTATGCCAAATTTTGTTAATCAATAGTAACAATATGGAAAAGAACTCAATGATTAACAACCACCGTAAGTTTGACTGGAAACTACACCTGTGTACCTTTGTTGTCTCATTTCTAGGGACATGCATTTTTTTTTTCATCAGATAGAAATGGTATTTGGAGTTTTTTTTGTGGATTTGGATTTAATGACGCAGGCATATATAACTATTTATTATTTTAGGGACAATTAACGAAATAAGATTTCAAACAATTTAAACAATAGCATCTCTGTTCTACTTCATAAAAAATGGGTCTGGTCTCCTAAGAAAATACCGTTTTGAAAATAAAGAGAGGAAGAGAGGAGAAAGACATTTGTCCAGTAGAGTTTTAAAAGTTCTTTACTAAAAAAAAGTGATATTGTCACGCCTAAATTTGATATTTTCACTCTAAAATCATGAAAAAAATTTATGAATAAGTGTCATGCGAGTATAATATCAAATTTAGAAGTAACAATATCATTTTCTAAAAAAATTGTGTAAAAAGTTAATATAGTTCAATAAAAAAAGTGAACATTATAATATTTTGAATATTTTGAATTTTGAGTTGTTGTTAAAATTGCTTAAGCCAAAGTAAACTGCAACAAAACACATGATTACATCAATGATTTTTTGTAAAGTTAGGGACTGATTTTTTAGAACCATTTTTGTTTTTTAGTATTTAAAAACTAGATCAATCATTTTAGTCTTTTTACCTATTAAACGACTTTAAAAAACTAAGTAGAAAAGAACTACAATAAATGATTTTTTTTGTAAAGTCAGGGACTAATTTAAAGTTTTTATAATATCAGAAACTAACCTACATGACTCTTACAATCTGAGTGACCAATTTGTAGATTTACTCTTATATATAATTTGTAGGAGTACCTAAGACAACAATATAAAAATAGGATAAATCCTGGTGTAAGTGTACACTAGCATGTTTTATTATTTTATGCTGAAAATCAGAATTCTGTCACCTCTTTTCTTTATTGTTTATAGAGCGAAAGTATTAAAAAATTTAGGTGTATAATTTTTACACCTAAAAATGAAGTACACCCATTGGAGTTGATAAAAATAATATAACTATGAATGGTGTGTTTGAGTTTCAGTTCACCAAAATTCAGTTTGAACTCAAGAGAAAAAGAAGTCAGTTTTTCTCATGTATGGTAAAGTAATTTAGGGTTACGAGATAGATAAATAAAATTGAACAGAATTTGAACTAAAATTCAATAAAAGTATTTTTTAGCCAATTATTTTTTAGTCAACTATTAATCAATTACTTAAAATATTAATTTTTTTTCATTTAGTTTTTTTTTTTTAATTTAAAAATTTAAAATATTATTATTTTATCTAAATTGACCAAAACTTAGTCAGTTGGCTAAAAATCACAGCCCAAAATTCAAATACACACAAACAAGTGCATGCATAGTAGTGAGACACGTGGAGGATTATTGTTGATTTGGGTTTGCAATTGCATTGGCCGAATGAACTGGGAAACGTTTGACCTTCTTTTTTTTTTTTTAAATCTTAATAATAAATAATAAATAATAAATAAAAGGAAATTTAAGTTAAAGCAATAAAAACCTTTTAAAAAATAAAAATTATCTGATAACTTTATTATTTTTTAATGTTTAAATTATTTTTATTGAAAATTGAAAATATAATATGAAAATAAGTAGAAGCTAAGATTTTAGTTTACTATACAAATACATTTTTATTTTAAGAGTTTATTTAAAATAATATTTGACTCAATTTCAACACTAAAAGATTGTCAGAAAGACCAAAATTATGCAATTTAAAATTATGGATCGAATTTGTATAGTAAATAAAGTTGAGGGATTATAGTTACATAATTAAAAAAAAAAAAATCAAAATTACATAAGGACCCAAATTATAAAATTAACTAAGTTCAAGGATGAAAAGTAAATTAAACTAATTTATAATCATTGGGTGAAGAGGATCGGAATATTATTGGAAGATTCCATCGTAGCCGATTACAATACAAGGCAATGTATTTGTCATCTTACTAGTAGTTAAGTTCACAACTTGAGAGACTTTAATTGGATATCTTAAACTAACTAATTATTATTATTAATGAAACAAAACAAAAACCGAAATAAAACAAAGAAATTAAAGGAGAACCACATAATAAGATCATCATAAGACCAAGATTCATACGATAATTCTGATACTTTGTTTTCAAATTTGGTCTCCTTTCTATGCTTCTCCAGGTAATAATAATGTCTCTCTCTACTCTCACATCTCTTTATTATCAACTAAACCAAAACAAACACAATATATTGTTTGATTCTTTTTCCCCCTTTTGTTCCAACTTTTCTTTTTTATTTTATTTTATTTTTTGTTGTGTGATCTCCTGGTATTGCCTTCGAGACTCGAGTAGAAAAATATCCAAGGTTCAATTAAAAAAAAACTCTTATATATTTAATTAAATAATAAACTACTTGCCTTGTTTGATGATAACTTAGAATCTGTATGTGTGCATATATCGACATTATTATCACTTCTACATATAGAAGGAATATTAGAAAAGATGGTGTATATATAGAAACCTATTAATATTTTATTATATTATATATTAAACATATGTTCTGTTTTCAAGTGTATATATAGTGCGAATTGAATCTTGAATAAAGTGGTATTCCCTTAATCCTTGCATACCCATTAATGTGTCTAATTTTGCATGAATCAACACCAAAATAATTTAAAACTTTTGGCATCTTGTTTTTTGGCCAAATAATTGATTATTCTATCAGAGAATAGGTTGGTGGTCAGCGAATATATCTGAAATGAACTATCATACATTACAAGCTTTAATTTTATATATAAAATATAAATATAAATATAAATATAAATAATTAAGGTTATGATTACCTAATTTGAGTGATAGAATAGGGGATGTAAAGTATGCAGAGATTGATCTGATCATCACAACTACTCATAGTCACAACCATTGAAAACTTTAAATAATATCTCTACTCAATGACACATTTTTTGAAGATCTAAAAAAGAGTTTACTTGATTTTTAATGCGTTCATATAGAGATTGGGTTAATTGTTTAGTACTACTATAGAGTTTTTAGTTTCTCACATGGTACTTAGCAAAAGAGCAAAATATAAAGTCAACAGTGGATAAAAACCAAAAAATAAGTAAACAAGGACTTTGAAAATTTTGAGCTGATGAATGGAAGAATTTGGGTTGGTTGAATCTCAACAGGGGAGAGGGAAAATAGTCAAGAGAGTTAATTCTACCCTTCTGATTTCATTAAACAACTAGTATTAATTTAATTTAAATACTCAACAACATAATATTAATCATAATGACTTTTAAAGATCAGAATTATTATATAAATTTAAAATTATGTATCCTATACTTTTACCAAAAAAGATGTAGTCTGTATTATGTATCATCAAAATATTAAAGACAATTGTAAAAAAAATATTAATGACTATTTTCAACAAAAAAAATTAAAGACTACCAAAAATATATTTTGAGAATTATGAACTAGTTTTTTATTTTTGAAATATCCTTTTCATATTATTTTTTGTTGAAAAATAAAATATAATTAATTTTTCCATTCCTTTAAATATAATATATTCTTTCCTAATTATAAAGATGCATTGATAATTAATTTTCCATTCTCAATTATGTTACATGAAGTATTATTTTCAAATTAATTCCTAGATCTTAACTAGTAAACCAAAGCTTGGAGGAGATAATTTTGCAAATTCGATTAGTTTTAAAATGGGATTTGAATATTTCATTAATTCATATTTCTAGAGATCGAAATATAATAATAAATGTTCTAATTAGATATGGTGTCCAAGATGGAATGTAATTATGCTTTTGAAAATGTCCTCTTTCATAGATATTTTCTTTGTTTTGTAATGATTTAGCTGTTTTATTTTCTTTCCATTATATTGAAAAATAAATAAACTTTTAAAAATGTTAAAATGAGGGCTCTTCTTCAAAAGTCCTATCCTATGTTTGTCTGGTTACATTTTCCCATTTTATAAGAAAATAAGAAAATTTATTAACAAAAAGAAATGAAAAAAAAAAGAATAATTTTATTGGAGGGTATCACTGTATAGGAAGAGAGAGAGAAGGGCAGAGCACAGCACTACACAGCTCCGAAATAGGAGGGAGAAGACGCAAATTTGTATGCTTCTTTGCGTTTCGTTGCGTTGGATTTCGTAGATCTGAGTACGTTTTTCTCTTCTCTTCTCCTCTGTTTCCCTCTTTCAATTTTGAATTTCAATTTCTCTCTTTGTTCTTATGGCTCTTTCTCTCTGTGTCTGAACCTTGTTCTTCTGTATTTTCAATCCTTTTTGCTTTTATTTTTGACGACCTTTTTGGCTTCTTCCATTTGAGCTTCATCTCAGTGATGCTACTGTCTCTGCCTCGTCCTCAAGTTCGTGTTTTTAAGCTTTGACTTCAATTTTTGTTTTGTCCCTAATTGTGAAGTTTTATGCTTGGTGCTGGGAAATCGGACATTTCTCATAGTTGGTCTTAAAAGGTTTGAAATTTTCAGCTTTTGTGATCATCGGAGAGTTTTTAGGTGTTTTCATGTTCTGGGGTCAGAACCCCAATTTTCACTACTAGTTTTTATTTTTATTTTTATTTTTAATGTTAATTGCTTGGGGTTTTTTATACAACTTTTTCAGCCTTGTTCTTATATGTCTTCTCTTCCATGTTTGAAGCATCAACTTTGAGGGTGTTAGTACCTGATATTTAGAGGTATTATGGTGATGAAAATTAGTCAACATTTAGCACTGTTTACCAAATTGCTGACATTAATAGGGTGCATCAGATAAATGAAATTTGTCTGCAAACAGCAATATGATATTAAATTTTCAGCTCTCAGTAAATAAGAATGATACCTTTGTGAGTTACTAAGTATAGTGAGAAAAATAAAAACCAACCTCATTTAATTTCTAATTTTCTACACCAACTTTTTTTTTTCGAGGGAGGGGGTATGTGCAGGGAAAGGATGATTCCCTCAAATTCTGTTGGATTCTCCTTGTATGTGTCGTCCAATTCAAGCGCGGTATTAGTACATAATATGCATAACTATAGATGATAATCTAGTTATTACAGAAATCGGATGATATTTGAAGGGGCCTATTATAGAAACTTTACTACTAGGTGAGTAACATACTATACTTGATCCAGAATTCTTGCCGGTACAGTGGTACTTGCTAGTCCTTGATCATGTGTCTAGAAATGGGATTTATTCAACTTATGATGGAACCGGATTAAATTTTCTTCTACAAATTCTAACGAGGTAAAACTGTAAAGTACCTCAAAAGGACTTCATTATAAAAGGCCTAGGAAGCCTACTTCCGTTTGATTTAAGTTCCGTGGAGATAGTGTTTCTAAACAGTGTTTTCATTGAATAAAAGCACCAGAAAGTTTACCTAGTTCTAAGATGACTCAGAAAGGCTAGGATCACTTGGTTCAAGTTTTGAAGACATAGACACTGTGCCTTTTTCCTAGAGACTTGAGTTTCTCCTCAAAACTCACCTGAAGGAAGAGGACATTAGATGTCTGAGAGTATTTGTTAAGGCGTGTGTCGAAACTTGAGAATACTTTAATGATCCATTGTGTAAATTTTGTTAATGGAAATCTGAAAAGTTGGTTGAGGGAGACTTATATAGTGTAAATCTATGATTGAGCCAAATGTGTGCTGAACTGATTCAAATTAGGATTTGGGATCAGAATATGTTAATTTTTTAATGCTTAAAGAACTGTATACACTATAAAGTTTCTGAATTAGGGAATTTCAAGTTTTCTTTTAAAGGCCTTTCTATCATGAGGAACCAATACATTTATGTGTCTCTGTTTGTCCACACGTTTGATTCTTCCCCCATTTCTCTACCAACCTCTTCCACTATCCAATAAGTTTGATATAGTAGTATTAAATTTCATATTATATTCTGTTCACCTTTTATTTTGCTTGCTGGTAGATAAATGACAGATGTATCATCCAAAGAATGTTCCTAATTCAAGTTTGATTGGAAGCAATTCGTTGATGCATGGTCAGCACATGGATTGTGGTGGCAGCACAATGGATCTCAGCAATGGAGGAAACAGTGTCACCAACAACTCTAATCTCACCTCAAAACAACGTTTACGGTGGACACATGAACTGCATGAACGCTTTGTTGACGCTGTGGCTCAACTTGGCGGGCCAGATCGTGAGTATTTTACTTCGTCTTTGGTCAACTTGGAATGGTTTTTACACAACTATATTATTCTGTAAAAGGAGTGTACACTAGGTTGTTCAGTGATAATAAGATTAAGGGTTTTGCTACCCAGAGCAGGTAATGATTAAGAAGTATTTAGACTATTTACTATATTGTACAGTATATACTATACAAAATGCTTCCGGTCTCTTAAAATAGAAAGTATTCTGATTTTTGTGTTTCCAATGCATATTTTGATCAGATGTCTAATACTCATGTTGGCTAGATATACTGATGTTGGATGAAGAATTCTTCAAGCTTCCATGCATGATTTTAGCATTCCTTATCATTGAAGTGATTAAAATCTCTGTCTATCCTTTTTCCTAGGTGCCACCCCGAAAGGTGTTCTCCGAGTTATGGGCGTACAAGGCTTAACGATCTACCATGTTAAAAGCCATTTACAGGTGATGTGTACTTTAGGGCTTCTTAACTTTATGTAATTATGTCCATTATTCTCATTAAATAATGTTTTTTCTGTTGCGTCCAGAAATACCGGCTAGCAAAATACCTACCTGATTCCTCATCCGATGGTATGGCTATCTGATTTTCATTATTTGATATTGTTCATGAATATAACTAGGCTTATTGATTTGTTATTCTTAGTTCATCAAACATTTATTTATTTATTTATTTATTTATTCCCTGATTTCTCCTTCATATTTGGTTAGTGATAATGTATTATATTGTTGATAGAAGGGAAAAAAGCCGACAAGAAAGAAACGGGGGATGTACTTTCCAATCTTGATGGTTCATCGTGAGTAATAGCTTCCTGTCTTGCTTTTGAGTTTTCATAGTTATACAAGTTAATGGAAGCTTGTGATCAATTTTTTGTTGTTGTTAATAGTGCCGGTGCACATTCAGCCGGGTTTTAACCATATCCTGGAGTAAATTTTACGTGATTGTTAGCAATATAGAATTTCACACGTGAATACCTCAAAATTGTTGCTGGGAAAAATGTTCCTACTTTTTTTTTTACCAAAATCTTGATTGTTAGATGAGTTCTGGTGACTAAAAATATTAATTGACTTGTCTATCTGCAGTGGGATGCCTATTACTGAAGCACTAAAGCTTCAAATGGAGGTGCAGAAGCGACTACATGAACAATTGGAGGTAATTTTTGTTGATGAACTGATCTATGACTATGTGTAAGTTTGTTCATCAGTGATAAAGACTGTAGCAACCATGTATTGTCTGGGATACAACTTTTGATCTATAATGATTTCTATTACATGTAATCATGTAAGATGAAGTGCAGACATTTATTTCTCTCTTCTGATTTATGCCAGCCACACAAATTGGTTATATTATTTATTATTTGATAATGGTAAACTATGCTATAGTGGCCCAAGCCGTATCGCACAATATGCAAATGGGGTTTAAAATCTACATCTGTTTACTAGTTTGAAATTTCACTTGAATATGCATTACAACACCACTGTGTACTTCCAAGGTTTTTGAGTACAATTTTGAAAATGTAGCGAACAGAGGATAAAATTACGTTAATGCGTTTGCAGGTCATTGAGTGTAAAATGTTAACAAGATGTTTATCTGAAGATCTGTTTCCAAGTAGTGCAGTAAACTAGTTCTTATATATATGAGTAAGTTATGCAGTAGAAAAAGGCCATTGTTTTAGCAAGTTACTGCACGGTTCATTCTTTCTTTGACTGCGAAAGATGATAGGCATATTAAAAGAGAAGTACACTGTTGTTTATAAATACAAAAAGAACATAGATATTCCTTGGTATTGTTACGTTCCTCAATTTTGAATGAAGAAAATTCAGAATAGACAGATTGTTAGCTGAAATTACTGTTTATTTTGAAACAGGTACAGAGACAGCTACAACTACGCATAGAAGCCCAGGGTAAATACCTGAAAAAGATCATCGAAGAGCAACAGCGGCTCAGCGGGGTTCTAACAGAGGCACCTGGCTCTGCGGTTGCCGCCACAGGTCCAAGGGATACACGCCAAGAACCTGATAACAAGACTGACCCAGCAACCCCGGACCCAGAAAAAGCTGCCAAAGAGCGCGCCCCAGCAAAGAGTCTTTCTATCGAATCATTTTCGTCTCACCACGAGCCAATGACACCAGATTCTGGTTGCCATGCTGGTTCCCCTGCTGACAGCCCGAAAGGTGAGAGATCGACGAAGAAGCAACGAGTGAGCACGGAGGGAGCGTATTCTAAACCGGAAATGGTGCTTCCTCATCAGATACTGGAATCAAGCATGTCGTCGTACCAGCAACCAACCCCTGTTTTCCTGACCTCGGAGCAATTTGACCCTTCTCTGGGCATATCTACCAGAAGCAGTGAGGAATTGGAGAAGATTGGTGGTGGCAGCAATCTGTGATTTGGTGTAATGTGTAGGTTGTGCACTAGTAGTGACTCACATTCTCTATCATATCCTTCTAAGCTTAGTTTCTATGTTATATGTATTCCTTAATGGATGAAGGATCTTGATCTCGTAGATTCTCGAGATTCTTAGTTTTTAGTTCAAATGTTAAATACTGACTAAATTTCCAGTTTTTAATTACTTCTAAAGAGCTAATTTGAATAGAATTGGGCTAATAGAAAGCATCTTGTTATATGCTCCATAAAATAGGATGATGCACGGGGAAGGTGATGAATTTTCAAGTTTGGAACGTCTTGATTTTTCGCGGATGCGAAGGAGACATTTATCTTGCTCTTGTTTGTTTGGGATGCGTAAAGGAACAAGTTGTATTTCACGCTACAGAACTCCAAATTCGGTGGTTCAAAAATAAGGAGAAAGCTCAACTTCGATTTTGGTTCAAGAATTATTCAATTTGGTTGAGTAAAATGAGTTACAATCACGAGATAATTCTGGCCAGTATTACGTAAATTTTAAGATGGTGGGGATAGGTAGAAGGAAGAATCATTCTCCCTTAGTGAAGGCAACATACAAAGGTGGTGGAAAACCTTTGATATAGTCTACGTGTCTTGAATCACTCAAGAACACTAAGGGAATCTCACTCTCACAAGTTTATAAAATAAATACAGAATTTTTACTCAAGGTTCAATTTATCAAATGATTACAAATAGATCCCTATTTATAGACTAAGTAAAAAAACCCTTATAATAGATTTTTATTATACTTTCCACTAAGTCTTTAATTTCCACTAACTAGTGTTCTACTTATTTTAGTACTCCACTAGTAATGAAACTACAATTAAAACTCCCACTATGTATTATAATAACATACGAACACTTATAACACTAAATAACCACTAAAAATAAACTAAAAAGACACTTCTAAAAATCAACCTAAAATTCTATACGAAAATATATTTAAAATTAAAAAATGGGCTTTATTTAATAACTCATCAATCATAAGCTAAATAGCCCAAAAGCAAATTAAATTCCAGCCCATGTTTGCATGTTGGATTATGTGAATTGGGCTTCAATTTATTGTCTTCAAATTGGGATGAAATTTAAGTTTTTTATGTTTTTATAGATCATATTAGCTGTGGTTGTTTACAATGAAGAAACTTGAAGATATGTTCCAAATTTGTAGTATCTATAAATGCGCATGGGAATTCTTGTCGATGAAATCATATTATTTCGAAATTGTAATATTTCGATAGTTATAATAATTTTTTTTAATAATTTAAACAGTGAAAATGTCATCAAGTTAGCCATCTATTCATAATGAAGAAAAATAGTTATAATAATAATAACAAGTACGGTATTAAAATGAATACATAAAAACATTATACAATTATTGCAGGAACAAATCGTTTTGCTATTAATGCAGAAAGAAAGTATGGTGTATTTGGATCAAATTCTATTTAATGTTCCTAAGGAAAATTACTAAACCACCATTAAAGCAAACATTAATTATTCAACAAATACTACTACTACTAGGAAAAGTATTGAATTATCTTGCAAATTCTTCAACTCATTTAATTTTGATAATTGTCATCTATTTTCGACTAAGCATTTACTTCTTGAAATGACAAATGACAATTGTCAAAGTTAAGTGGATAAGAGAATTTGTAAGAGAATTTAGTATTACACCTACTATTACTTAGTTACTTTTGCCAAAGACTTTTTATCAATACATTCCAACAAGAAGTCAAAGTGTTGTAGAAAAGCCTTAATGTTAAATAGGCTATTGGGTCAAATTAGGCTTTCAAAAAGGTCAAGCTAAGCCAAAAAAAATTGGCCTATGTCGAGTCACAGAACTAAGTTTAGGCTTCAATTATGTAGTAGGCCAGACCTATTTAACCTTTGGTCTGCCCAAGCTTGGCCAATTCCCAACCCTAGTCGCCAAGTTACTCATCTATTCATAATGGAGAAAAAATAGTTATAATAATAACAAGTACGGTATTAAAATGAATACACAAACACATTCTACTATTATTGTAGGAACAAAGCATTTTGCTATTAATGCAGACATAAAGTATGAAGTATTTGGACTAAATTCAATTTAATGGAAACAATAGTTTCTTGTTCTTCATAAAAATTACTAAACCATCATTAAAACAAACATTAGTTATTCAACAAGTTACTACTATTACTTAATTATCTTTGCCAAAAGACTTTTCATCAATACGTTCCAACAATAAGTCAAAGTAAAACAAATTGGGATGTAGGGGAGTTTCTTCTTCTATCAAGTCATCTTGAAATGCCAACAACTGCTCTGAAAATAACTATGGCCAACTCTTAGTTTCTTCACCATCTTCTTAATTATGTGCACACTCAACTTTAAAGGATGTTTGTCCTTGATTAATTTCATCTCTTAAATGAATATTGTTTTGTCCTACATAATAAAAAACACAAAGTCAGTAGTTTATTATTATATCTAAAATCATAAACTTACTGATGATAACAACTCATCTATACATACCATTCCAAAAACAAAAAATTCTCAAAATATAATAAAATCTTATTTAGTAATTATCCTTTCAGAAATTGAAAAAAAAAATGTAGCTGCTACATAGATTGATGCTATTTAAATTAGTTGCCATTAATTATGGAATTAAAGTCACATAAGATGTGCCTAACTAAGATAATTAAATGTTTCTCATCACATTAACTACTTACCGTTTGAGTGATAGCTGGGAGAGTAAGAGCCGTGGTCCTCCTTCGTTATTGATTAGTTCTATTATTATTCCGTTGAACTTGAAGTCTTTCACTCCTCCTTCTCCGATTATTAGTTTGATTATTTGTATAATTTGCATTAGCATTTAGTTTTGCTTGAAATTCAAACCTCTGATTCTTTCTAAATCGACATACAACATAGTTATTCGCCTGCAACAAAGAAATGCACAATAATAAATTTTAAATAATATAACAAGACATCAAAATTCAAACTACATAGTCCATACCATAATAAAAACCCCTATTATTGTTGATTAAAAAAAACATAGTAAAAACTATTTGAATTGGTTGTGGTTGTATGACTTATATATGAATGCTAACATATCAGCATAGAATTATGATTTTTATGCAATTATTATATATCAATATAACTCAACCAATTCAAAAAGAAGTATTTTCCTATGGACATATGCATGTTTGGGAAATTTTTTTGGGAAATAGTGTTAATTTTTTCAAATAAAAAACACTAAATCTCAAGAAGTTAGCATTGATAAACAATTATTTCTTTAAATAACTTAGTCAAACATGCATTAATAATGTACATAAATGAAAGTAATGAATGTTGGTGCAATGATAAAAGCAAATGTCATTTTTAGTAATTAAAAAAATTATAATTAGAATTCTAAAGAGAACAATACTTAAAAGGAAAAAAAAATTCAATATCAAAAAAGGAAAAAATTTACTATGTCAAGAAATTAACATTTTTATAATAATAAAATACGAGATAGTCGATGTATAGAAAATTACGAAAATAACATATGAAGAGTACAGATGAATGACTAAGCAAAGAAGAGTCAATGATATATTCATGCATGACCCATCCACCATCTAGCATAAAGCAAGAGTAAATTAGTGTCAATTATTCAAATAACATCCACATACATAATATAGTTGAATAAAATCCCCATAAAAACCTACACAAAAATATTTTATGTTCATATTTCCAGAAAGTGAAATGAATGTTAACATCTTAAACTTGTTCTGGAGGTTTCAGGCAGTTAAGACGGTAAGAGGTGGAAGGGACTAGCATCATTCTTATTGGGAGTGACACCATCCTTTTTAATATATAGATTTATGATTCTTATATATAAATGGATGGTGGATTTCTAAAATTGGGTGGTCTCAATCCCTTCCACCCGGTAAGATTATGATAGGGCCCAAGAGTTTGTTGGGCCGTCGCACACATTGGTCCATAAAGGAGCCCAAGGTCCTAAGCCTTGGATGGTGTACGTGCAAAGGAGAAAGAGAGGCATGAAGCTAAGGATGTGAATGCACCTGTGTGAGTTGGCAAGTTAGTTAAAAGGGGAGAATGATTTCTGTTACATAGGGCTGAGAGTGTGAGGGAGAGGGACCTTTTTGGCAATTTTATTGTATAGGATGGAGAACCTTTGATTTCTCTGTTTGAGCCTAGCTCTATGGACAATGGAGAGACCCTCTTCTGTGTATTGTGTTCCTCATTTTTGATTAATAATACATAAATCTTCCCTTAATTCTCCATTAATTGTTTAGTTCTGCACTCTATTTTTACTAGTCGGTAACAAATTGGTCCGACCTACCAGATTACTAGCCATAGTCGGTGAATGCCCCCCCAAAAAAAGTGGGCAAAACAGAAGAAAGGAGAACCAGCGACATGCTTCACCCGTCAACATGGAGTCGCGAGTGAATGATGTGGAATGTGAGATGGGAAATATGTGAGCTACTATGGAGGCGTCGCGTAAGCAAGCAGCCGAGAACCACGTATCAATGAGATTCAAGTCTGTGTTCTCAAATTATGTCCCAAAGTCTCACGAATAGAATATCGTCACGTTATTAAAAATATTTCCTTTAATTTTAATGTTCAATTTCCTAACAAATATTTTTAATGACGTGACGATATTCTATTCGTAGGACATGATTGATGACATTATTTGAGGACACCATATATGAATCTACATCAATGGAGGACATGGTAGAAGACCATGGAAACTGAATCGAAAAAGAACTGTTGTAAAGAGGAGTTGTGATCACCATCTCAAATTTTACTATACTTTTGTCTCCTTACAAATATATAGACCAAGTTTGATATTTCAACTTTGTCAAAGAGTGTGAATCTGCATATTTCTTTACAAAATTTTGCTCAAAGGTTTGCATTAATACTACATATAAATCAGAGATGAAATCAAAGTGGTGAGGCTGAATGAATTGATCATCATTTCCATGTCCAAATAATATAGGAATCAATGTCTTCGGTGCAACCTATAAAATTTGAAAGAGTTAACCGATAAAAGACAAATATGGAAAGAAAATAACTATGCTAGACAATTTGTTTAGCCAAAAAGAAAATGCTGTCAAACTAAGAGTGTCTTTGAATTCATTTATACTGTGTTCAAAACAACATATACTAGAAATCTTCTGCATAGATCTTTTGAAAGAAAAATTCTAATTTTCTGTTATAATTAAGTAAATTCAAACATGATATGAGATTTTATGGTGAAAATATACATGATAAATCACATTATAATTATATCAATAGTTGTACAATTCCAAAAGTGGAACATGTCAAGTAAAGCCTCATCCAAAAAACCAATGGGCAAAATAAAAAGAGTTAACTTCACAAGTTTGCAAATGTATTGCATTTATAGTTTCATAGATGACATAACATGCAAAAAACTAATGGGTAATTTAGATGAATAAAAGAGGTAAATGCTTAAAACTGATTAAGACATTATATACATGTAAATAAGGAAACTTACTTCATGCCAACTAAGCCTAACATAGTCTCCATCACATAAGCATTAAACACGGTAATATTTGATGGAAGAAGAATAATAGCAGTTGCGTTCGCATATGCCCTACGCACCATAGTACATGATACAAACACATATAAAAATTGAGAAAAACCGAATGTGTATTTAAAATTATATCTACATTGTAATTCAGAACCATATGGAAAATCTTATAAGCAGCAATAGCATTGTCCATAAAAATTTAAATACCTATTATCATGGAAATATATAACACAAGGAAGGGAAGTATATCTATAAAAGGTGCGGGGAGATAATGACTACACTTCAAAATATGGCCTCTGGTATTCTTGAGTTTCAAGGTTTTAAGAAAAAAGAGATAATCTAGTTTTTTTTATAGGCCAAAATGTGTCTATAGGGATTCAAATAATCAAAGGTTCACTCCTTGACCACTAAATCAATCTATTGAATGCAGAAGATAATTTAGTTTAACACAAACAATTAAAAAATTAACCATAAAACAACTTAAAATAGATAATAGTAATTGTATCGGTTAAAACTCAAGTGTGAAGTAGGAAGTGAAGTCCCACATTGGATGGTTAAGAGTAAGGCAAATGGTTTTTAAGTAGAAAGGCCTTGTACCTAATGCCTTAAGGTTTTGAGTTGCATTGTAGTGTCCTTCACTTATATACTCCCTCTCATGTTCACTCTAAAGGTCCAGTGCTGTGGTTGTTAGGCTTGCCTATAAAAATAATTGGCTTAGGACCTAGGCTTCAATTTTGTGTAGTAGGCCACACATATTTAACCTTTGGCCTCGCCTGGCCCATTCCCAACCCTAGTCGCCAAGTTAGTCATCTATTCATAATAGAAAATTACAATAATAGCAAGTATGGTATTAAAATGAATACACAAACACATTATGCTATTATTGGGGGAACAAAATGTTTTGCTATTAATGTGGAGAGAAAGTATGAAGTATTTGGATTAAATTCTACTTAATGGAAACAATAGTTTCTTGTTCCTCATAATATAAGCCACCATTAAAACAAACATTAATTGTTCAAAAAGTTACTACTATTACTTAATTACTTTTGTTAAAAGACTTTTCATCAATACGTTCTAACAAGAAGTCAAAGAAAAATAGATTGGGATGTAGGGGAGTTTCTTCTTTTATCAAGTCGTCTTTAAAAACCAACAACTACTCGAAAAATAACTCTAGTCAACTCTTACTTTCTTCACCATCTTCTTCATTATGTGCAAACTCCGTTCTAAAGGATGTTTGTCTTTGATTAATTTTATCCCTTAATGAACATTGTTCTTATCCTAAAATCATAAATTTTACTGATGATAACAACTAATCTATACATATGATTCCCAAAATAAAAAAAAATCCTCAAAATCTAATAAAATCTTATTTAGTAATTCCTCAAAGAAATTGAAAAAAATGCTGGTTCCCTGCTGACAGCCCAAAAGGTGAGAGATCGACGAAGAAGCAATAAGTGAGCACGGAGGGAGCATATTCTAAACCGAAAATGGTGCTTTCTCATCAGATACTAGAATCAAGCAAGTCATCGTCCCAGAACCCAACCACTATTTCTTGACCCCGGAGCAATTTGACCCTTCTCTGGCCATATATACCAGAAGCAGTGAGGAATTGCAGAAGGTCTGCGGTGGCAGTAATCTATGATTCGGTGTAACGTGTAGGTTGTGCACTAGGAGTGACTCATATTATCTATCATATTCTTCTAAGCTTAGTTTCTGGGTTATATGTATTCTTTAATGGACGAAGGATCTTGATCCTCGTAGATTCTCGAGATTCATAGTTTTCAATTCAAATGTTAAATACCGACGAAATTCACATTTTTTAATTACTTCTAGGAAACTAATTTGAATTGAAATGGACTAATCGAAAGCATCTTGTTATATTCTCCATAAAAAAGGATGATGATGCATAGGGACGGTCCATGTGAGTGAACATGGTATCTCAAGGAAAACAAGAGAAAAAGGAACACAATAGAAATCAAATTTTATTGATTCGCAACTTATATGAATATTACAAAGAAGAAGCCATTATTTATAGCTTCAAAATGTAACTGCTAAATAACTACTAAAATGAAACTAACTGTAATTGCCTAAAATAACAAAACAAAACTATTTCTAATCTATTTCTAATTATTTTTAATAGCCCCCGCAAACTGGAAGGTGTTACTAAAACTTTCAACTTGGGATAAGTCATACAAGACTAACCAAACAAATGAAAATATAATGTGAAATGTCTAATACAACGGCTAAAACTTATGTGAAAATCAGAGAGAAGAAAAAAAATAGTAGCGTCAGAAATACATCAGCCAAAAGGAAAGAGATACAATGTTGTAAAATCAGCAAAGTAAAGGCATACAAGCCTGTAAAATCATCAAAGCTTGACCAATAGACAACCATCTAGCAAAAGCAAAACCAATGAAAAATTCATAAACATCACCAAGAACAAACAAGAGTGATCGCTGAAATTTCAGAGTCCACAATCCAAACAATTGACATGCATTTCATGTCTACAAGTTCGCCAAGCAACCTGAAAGTAAACCATCAAACATATGGCAGGCAGAAACCTTTTGAACAGAGGAACTTCTTTGAACACCAAATTAGACAAGAAGAACCAATCAATAACTTCCATCGCTTCTTGAAGAATCGTGCATCAGTTAAGGCATAGAACTTCCAAATCAAAGATGGAACCACCAGAAAGCAAGAAAGAGATGCGAAGGAAGAGGATTTTAGAAGAGCAAGAAAGAGAGATTTGCGAAAACAAAAACGAAAAAAAAAAAAGCTTCAAAGCTCTAGCAGCATAAGGTGTTTTTAGGGTGGATGGAAATGCTCTAATACCATGTTAGTGAAGATGGTATCTCAAGGAAAATAAGAGAAAAAGGAACATAATAGAAATAAAATTTTATTGATTCACAACTTATATGAATATTACAGAGAAGTCATTATTTTAAAATGTAACTGCTAAATAACTACTAAAATAAAATTAATTATTTTTAATAGTCCTAGTTGTTTACAATTAAAGCTGACAAAGCAGACCAACTTGTCCTAATTTTCTCGTCATAAAACGGGGCAGGGCAACCCACTTTTCAAATGCGGATTGGTGGGTTGGCTGGTCAACCCACCTAAACATAAAAAAATATTTATAGACTCATTAAAACATTAAAAAAAGAAAATTCATAATAACGAAAAAGAATTGAAAATTCATATAAACTAAATTTTTTTTTCATATATATATATATTACTATCTTATATCCAACACATTTTAAAAAATATATTATCTCATATTCTAACATAATTATTAGATATATAATTAACATTTATAAAGTATATAAAACTATCTATAAGTGATATCGTCAAATGTCAAATTATCAACCTGGTAATATATTAATATAAGTACAATAAACCAAATCAAAGTATCTAATCACTCTAGAATTAGAAAGAAAGTTTAAATAAATATCAAATTGTCAAATTTCATACCAAGTATTTGAAATATGAGCCCAACAAACTAAACAAAAATTATAAGCAAAGACAAACGAACCAAAACGGGCCAACTTGCCCCGCTTTGGCCCGCTAAAAAACGGGACGGGGCAGTCCACTTTTAAAATTTGGGTTCAAATGCTTAACCCAACCCGCTGAATAAAGCGGGTTAAACAGGCCCAACCTAGTTTGCCAAGTCTATTTAGTATTTACAGTGATGAAACTTGAAGATATGTTCCAAATTTGTAGTATCTATAAATGTGCATGAGATTTCTTGTCGATGGAATCATATTATTTCGAAATCGTAATATTTCAATAGTTATAATAAACATTTTTAATCATTTAAAGAATGAAAATGACATCAAGTTAGCCATCTATTCATAATTGAGAAAAATAGTTATAATAATAACAAGTACTGTATTAAAATGAAAACACAAACATATTCTACTATTATCGCAGGAACAAAGCTTTTTGCAATTAATGCTGAGAGAAAGTATGGTATATTTAAACCAAATTCTATTTAATGTTCCTCAGAAAAATTATTAAACCACTATTAATACAAACATTAATTGTTCAGCAAGTACTACTATAACGAAAAATGCTAAATTCTCCTACAAATTCTTGAAAAAACAAATGACAACCGTCATTGTTAAGTGGATAGGAGGATTTGTAAGAGGATTTAGCATTACTCCTACTATTACTTAATTACTTTTGCCAAAGACTTTTCATCAATACGTTCCAACAAGAGGTCAACGTAAAATGGATTGGGATGCAAGGGTTCTTCTTATATCAAGTCTTCTTTAAATGCTAACGAATGCTCTGAAAATAACTCTAGCCAACTCTTAGTTTCGTCACCATCTTCTTCATTATGTACATTCTCGGTTCTAAAGGATGTTTGTCCTTGATTAATTTCATCCCTTAAATGAACATTGCTTTTGTCCTACAAAATGAAAAACACAAGATCAATAATTTAATTTTATATCCTAAAATCATAAATTTACTTATGATAACAACTAATCTATACATAACATTCCCAAAACAAAAAATTCTTAGAGTCTAATAAAATCGTATTTAGCAATTATCCCCGAAGAAATTGGATGGGAAAAAGATGTAACTACTACAAAGGTTGGTGCTATTTAAATCAGTTGGCATTAATTATGAAATTAAAGTCCCATAAGACGTGCCTAATTAAGATTATTAAATATTTCTCATCATATTAATTACTTACAATTTGAGTGATAGCAGGAAGAACAAGAGCATTGGTTCTCCTTTGTTGTTGAACTTGAAGTCTTTCACTCCTCGTCTAGTTAGTAGTTTCATTATTTGTATGATTTGCATTAACATTTTGTTGAGCTTGAAATTCAAACCTCTGATTCTTTCTAAATCTACACACAACATAGTAATTCTCTTGTAGCCAAGAAACATACAACAATAAATTTTAAATAATATAATAAGGTCATCAAAATTCAAACTACATAGTCCATACCATAATAAAAACACATCCGGTTGATGATAAAAAAAAATAGAAAAAATTGTTTGAACTGCTTGTGATTGTATGGCTTGTACATGAATGCTATAGGATTATGATTTTTATGCAATTATTATTCATCAATACAACTCACAAACCAATTCAAAAGAAGTATTTCTCCATTGACATATGCATGTTTGGGAAAAAATTTGAAAAATAATCTTAATTTTTTCAAATAAAAAATACTAGATCTCAAGAAGTTAACATTGATAAACAGTTATTTCTTTAAATAAATTAGTCAAACATGCATTAATAATACATAAATGGAAGTAATGAATGATGGTGCGGTGATAAATGCAAATGTCAGTTTTAGCAATTAAAAAAAATCATTATTAGAATTCTAAATAGATCAATACTTAAAAGGAAAAAAAATTTAATATCAAAAAATGAAAAAATTTAATAGCTAAAGAAAAACGAAAAAATAAACTATGTCCAAGAAATTAACATTTTAATAATAATAAAATATGAGATATTCGATTAATAGAAAATTATTGAAAAAACATATGAAGAGTACTACTACTTACTGATGGATGGCTAAGCAAAGAAGAGTCAAGGGTATATTCATGCATGACCCATCCTCCATCATGGATGGTATCACTCTTCTCAAATCGATAACGTTTCTTCAACCCAATACATCTCTTCGTCTTATATTCTACTATCATTCTTCCAACATTTCCACCTTCCCAAGAACCGCACCCAATGGTTTGAGACAAGCGTGAACTATTAGGGGTCTTCCTCTTGAGAGTGGTGAAGAAGTAAAGGTCATGTCCATCTGAACCTCCAAAAGTCTCCCAAATCTCCCAAGGGTTCATATGACCGTACAAGTCAAATTCAAAGATTGTGGCTTCCTCAGGCATTGGTTTACCATGAACCTTGTTGTAGAGGAGCATTATGAATTCTTCATCAGTTGGATTGAAATTCTTGCTTGAAGATGAAAGAAAATCCATTGATCAACGATCTTTGATAATTTCTGTAGAGATTAATTTTTCTTGGTAAATACTGTGGAGATTAATTGTGACAAAGGTTGACCTTATATAGATTTTAAATAATGGTAAATCAAATGAAATCTATTAAATGCTTTAAAAAAATTTTGATGTTTTAAATATTTTGTAATTTCATTTAATACTTTTCTTTTGTCATAATGAGGATCAAAGATCAGTTTCATAGGTTAGCGTCGAGTTTAATTTATTGCGCTTTGCTAGTTTTCAATTGTAATTAAATTGATATCAATACCTGATTTGTTTTGGCAGTGGTATTAATACTAGAATCTCAAAAAATATGAAAAATTATGACTTATTTTCCATCAGTAAATATTTTAAGCAAAAAAAAAAACTGTAAATATTTTACTCACTCTATCCTGCAATAATTAAGAAAAATATTTAATACCGTTGATTTTATGAAATAAACTACTACTTAATATATCACTTCTCTTTTATAATTAAATTTCTCTCTTATTCTTAAATAATGATATTAACTTTTTTCTCCATACTCAATATTAACTCTCTCCTTTAAGGATATAATTGGAGAAAAGCAATTAATATTATCATTAGAATTGTAAAATGACAAGTAATTTTAAAAAAAAAATTAAAATGTCTAAAACGACATGTATTGTGAAACAAAGGGAGTAGTTCTCAATATGACTACTTCTGAGTTCTAAGGCAATATATTTTTTTGGATCTTGAAAAATATAATACTCCCTCGGTTCCTTTTTAAGTGTCGTGTTTAATTTTTTTTCTATTTATTTGTCATTTTGAAGTTTCAAAGTTATATTAATTATTTGACAAAATAACACTTTTGGTCTCTTAACTCTTTGTGCCAATTCAGTTTTGTCCCTTAACTTTTTTTCGATCTATTTTAGTCGCTTAACTTTTATTTTGGATTCAATTTGGTGCCTTCAGAAATGGTTTTTGATCCGTTAACGTCCTTGATGGATGTAACCGTAGGGACCAAATTGAATCCAAAATAAAAGTTAAACGACTAAAACGAATCAAAAAAAAGTTGAGGGACTAAAGTGAATTGGCGCAAAGAGTTAACGAACTAAAAGTGTCATTTTACCTAATTATTTCTTGGTCAATTATAACCTTATAATTTACTCCCTCCGATCTTATATATAGGTCGCCTTGTAGAAGAAATATTTGATCCTTAATATAAGTCACTAACTAACTCATTAATGCATGTTTTTCCTTTTACCCTTCAATATTTTTTAAAGATTCAATTAATGATAGAGTGAGAAAGAGAGTGAATTAAGAGAGAGAAAGATATATTAATTAACTTAAGCATTTACTAACAAATTTATATTGAGGGTATAGTTGAAAAAAATATTCTTTTTAGACAAATTTAATAAGCTAACTATCATTTCTTGGTTTTGATAATTCGGTTAGAAGTGACTTATATTTAGAAAAGGAGGGAGTACCTTAAATTTAATTAACTATTGGCACATTTTCCATAAAGATAAATGAGAATATCAAACTAATTTTTTTAACTATCAAAGTGATTTAAAGAGTTATAATAGTAAAACCACTAATAATTTAATAAAAAATAAGACATTTAAATCTTTCCTTAGCATGTGCAAAATAGCCAAAAATCACACTTATAAAAAAGACGGAAAGTACACCTATAATTTGTTATAATTTAAATTTTTACAATTAATTGTAATTTTACCAAGAGAGAAGAATTCGGGATAACACAGATTGTTATCTTTCGTTTTTGTAATTTAAAACTGATTTTTGCTAACTATTAATTTTTTTTTGGATACAACAAAGAAAGCAAAAGAAGAAGAAACAACAACTAAGTTAACAAGTCATTACAAAGCCAATGAATAACCCAAGAAGGTGGGTATTTCCATACTCTGGAAGGAGAAGAATCTTGGAGTCCATGTCTTGCCAACGCATCAGCAACTTCATTGCGTTCTCTAGGAATATGGTTGACAGTAATCTCTCATTCCCACGTCAAAGCGGTGCGAAGATTAACAATAATATCCTTCAACTAATGTCGATCAATGTCAGAGTTTAGCGTAACAAGGTTCACCAACTCAGCACAATCACTTTCACAAATGATTACTCGATATCTCAAGGACCAAGCATGTCTAATTCCGACATCAAAGGCTATCGATTCAGCATGAAGTGGACTCGTTGCTTTGCCATTACATGTATACTCTGATAACCACCGACCAAGAGAATCACCTTCTTTTTAAGTGACTTAACTATAACTATTAATTTAAGAGCAATGAGTAATCAATCTAGAAATAAAAATTAATTATAAAAAATTGTAGCATTTATTGTTACAAATACATTTTCATTAATTATGATTTTTATTACTCATTTAATGAGAACATTTGTATACGAACATTTGTATACTTAGAAAATCGTTACTTTTTAGTATTGAGAGAGTTTATGCGCAATTTATGAAGATAACTTATAAATCCCAATAAGTTATTTTTAACTTATTTTCATAAGCTTCTTGAAATAGCTTATCAAACTAAGTTGTTTTTAACTTATTTAAATAAATTTTATAATTTTATATATTTATAAACTCTTTTTCAATAAGAACTGCTTAAATAAGTTGTGTTTCCAAACACATCATTTGTCAACAACAATCACTATTATACTTGTAAATCCAATGTTCAAACATTAATATCACTTTCCTCACTTCAAACTTCTATTTTGTCACATTTAACCATCAATTACTAATTAGTCACATTCATGCCACAATAAACAAGTAGAAAAAGCAAAACCAGAAAAAGAAAACAATATTTTGCACATTAAGTATATGTTGAATATTTCCTAAAAGAGATACAATTAGATGAACTATTATGACAACGGTAGTCAAGAAAAAGACTTATTTCTTCGATGCGCAGATCCCTTTAAAATGCAAAGCCGCAGGCGTCGACGGAGGGACTCTAACTTCTCAAATCTGTCCAACTTTAGCTTCTTTCCAACTGTTTCAGCTTTCTTCTTCTTTTGATTCTTTCTCTCTTCTTTTCGATCCGCCGTCAAGGTTTCTTTCATACCCCCCATACTCCCCAGAGGTGTTGCAAATACCTTGATATAACATCACACTCATGTCAATGTATGAATTACCAGAAAATGTATGCATTATCACATTTGTATCTTAGGTCACTTCCATTTTCTTTATCCTAAACTAGTTTATTGGTCAAAGATTATGTGCAACGTGCATGCATGTGCGTGTGTGTGTCGTGATCAGAGAGAGATACCTCGGAACAATTATTGTCACCCTTGAAATCTGCACAAGATTCTCCATCACTGATTCCGAATGAAGAACATCTGCCCCAGCTTTCTCTAGTTGAGCTAGTATATGAGTAATAATCTTCAATTAGGCCATTTTCCTCATCCTGAAGAATCATCAAAAGTGTTTTTCAAGACAAATAAAAAATGGGACTAGAAGAAATACTACACATGAAATACTTTCAAATTGAACAGAAGAAATAATAATAAAAAAAAAAGTGTCAAGGCCTGCTGGGCAACTTGTTTAACCTAAAGCCAATAATTAGCAAAGGCCTCTCAACATAGCCCAAAAAAAATAACAAAAATGGCTGACATGATTAAGAATGGCATGACATAAACAAGTAAGTTGTTTCCACATAGAGCCATCAATCTAAGGTTAAAAATACCATGCACAATTTCTTAATTTCAGAGATAGAACTTGATCAAATCACCTTTACATATCCTGGTTCATCATGGCCATGTGCCATTTTGTCTTTTCTAATGATGGAATCCTGCATTAGAAGAATTAAATTATTTAAACAAAACAAAGCTTTTTGAAGAAAATAACATGGACAAAAGATGGGAAAAAACATCCAACCGCAAAAGTTGCTGAAGAAACTTTTGGAAGTTGTTCACTAACTGATGGCGTAGTTGAATTTGAAATGCTTGGAGTAGCTGTAGATGAACTTGCACCATTGATAGTTGCAGATTGTAGACCAGACAGTATCTCAAATAATAGGCTCTAACATGAAGCAAGAGTAAATTAGTGTCAATTATTCAAATAACACCCACATAATATAGTTGAATCAAACCCCCATATAAACCTACACAAAAATATTTTATGTTCATATTTCCAGAATGTGAAATGAATGTTAACATCTTAAACTTGTTCTAGAGGTTTCAGGCAGTTAAGACTATAAGATTATCTCCTTTCTTTTGTAATTTTGTTATTTTCCATATTGTTGATATATTAGTATTACTGTCACTTGTAGCTTGTCGATGTATCATTCTTTGAGTTCAAAAATATAATTAAGAGCTTGCATAATCGAGCAGGAAATCAAAGACACTGAATTCTGAACACGAATTACCTCATTCATGGTAGAACCAATTTTCAAATCCCCCAAATCAAAATATTTCTCAACCTTATAAGCTCTAGGAATGTGAGGAGGGCGGAGAACATTGTAGAAGAACATGGAAACTGAATCAAAAAAGAACTGTGGTCGAGAGGAGTTGTGATCACCATCAAATTTTATGATATTTTTATCTCCCTACAAACATATAGACGAAGTTAGATATTCAGTTATGTCAAAAGAGTGCAAAGCTGCATATTCCTTTAAAAACATTTGCTCAAAGGTTTGCATTAATACCGCATATAAATCAGAGATGAGATCAGAGTGGTGAGGCTGAATGAACTGATCATCATTTCCATGTCCAAATAACACAGGAATGAATGTCTTCGATGCAACCTGTAAAATTTGAAAGAGTTAACTGATGAAGACAGATATGGAAAGGAAATAACTATGCTCGACAATTTGTACCTGCAAACAGTTTAGGTCCATAATATCGAACTTTGCCTTCCTCTCAATAACCCGCCGCATGTATTGTACAGCCATCTTAACCTAATTGTGGATCAAGTGCAGCAAAATCTCAGACTTTTTAATCAAAACTAGAAATCTCCAAAAAATAGCAATCCAAGTTTGACAGAAAATGTGTACAGTGAACTTCGGAAGTCGAATTTTATAGACATCAGAGAGTTCCATCATCAGATCATATAAGTTTGAAAAGGCACTATCCAAAACCATTCCAGCAATAGAAGGGTCTTCAGCTCCATAAAGAAGGCTACATCATACCAAAGCAAAGTGACAAGTCAATTAAACTAGAGGTACTCACACATAAGTAGTTCATAATTACAGGAATATGGAACAGAAGTCTTTAGAGCCATATTTGAGGCCATATAAAATTATTTTGTTATCTAGTTTTCTTTCTTTTTCCACAAAATATCAAAGTAGTTAGTTGGTTGGAACATGGAAGATGTAATACCTAGTAACAGCACCCATTGATCGTCCCCAGATACCTATACGAGATACTTGTTTGTTGCTTCTTAAATGTGACACCACCATCCTGAGATCTTCTTTCTATAAATGGGTAGCGAAATAAAAAGAGTTAACTTCGCAAGTTTGTAAACGTTTGCATTTATAGTTTCATAAATGACGTAACATACAGAAAACCAACAGACAACTTAGTTAGATGAATAGAAGAGAAAACCAACAGGTAAATGATGGAAACTAATCAAAGCATTATATACATGCAAAAGAGGAAATTTACTTCATGCCAACCAAGACTAACATAGTCTCCGTCAGATAAGCCTGACCCCGAGAAATCAAGAGTAAACACGGTAATATTTGATGGAAGAAGAATAATAGCAGCTTCATTCGCATCTGCCCTACATCCACTGCACCATAGTACATAATAGGAACACATCAAAACAGAGAAAAACAGAACGTGCATTTAAAATTATATTCGCATCATAATTCAGAACCATGTGGAAAATCTTATAAGCAGCAATAGCATTGTCCATAAAAATTGAAATACCTATTTCCGTGGCAATATATAACACAAGGAAGAGAAGTATCTTCGGGGAAAGGTGCGGGGAGATAATGACTACACTTCAAAGTATGGCCTCTGGCATTCTTGAGCTGCAAGGTTTTAAGAAAAAAGAAGATAATCTAGTTTAATACAAACTGTTGAAAAATTAAACATAAAACAACTCAAAATAGACAATAGTAATTGTATCTAGCAACATATGTCCATACTTGCCTCCAAATCCTGCCTTTGGTATGTTCTTCCTGCAAAGGTGAATTCCTTTTCCCATAGGTACTGATCTGGATTATACTCAGCCCTGTTTCAATCAAATTCGTGCTTAACTCAATTGGCTCGAAAAATGATAATAAAAAATCGAGCAATGGAACCACAGCAATTGGTTATTTTGCATTAGTTGAATACAAGAAAAACAGTTTCAGAAACAGCGGTCATTTAAGTTGATGGTGTAAAGTGTAAATTCTCACATATAGTTCTTCCAAGATGATCGAGGCGCATTCAGTTGAACATAATATAACAATTTGAATCAAATGAAAAGAATCTACTAGCTTGGATACTCAAGGTGTCATTGACAATACAATTCAACTCAGAAGCTACTTACTTGTCGAGGATTGATCAAAAATAAACTAGCAGCAAGAGAAAAGTAATACCTGGGAGGCCGAATAATGAAATTGATGAATTGATCAATCATCATGCTACTACAAGCAGCTCAGAGCAGCTCCGCTTCATGAGATTACGAGTAGAGCGGAGTCTCTCTGAGAAGCTCAATGTCAATTCTCCCACATCTCTCAAAACAAATGAAACTCCTTGAATTGTACCTTAATCTCAAATCCTCCCTAGATAGGAAGATCCTTACTCCTGAATTTGAATGCCAGAGATAAATTAAGGGCAGATATTTTTAACAAAAACAATTAAAGCCCCAATCCTGTATGAAACAACATCAAATCACTGTTAAAAAGGTGAAATTTTGAATCAAGGGAAAAAATGTGAAACACTGTACAAAAAGATTTTTTCAAATTAACAAGGATGCTGGTCCCATGTAATCAATAGGAAACAGAGAGCAGGGGGAAAAAAGACAATAAACTAAAAGCATTTCCAGAATCAAATGCCCATATTTTTTGTTTTTTTCACAAAAGCTGGTTCTAGAAAAACCATAGAAAAGGTGCAGTAAACCTGAGATTTTCACCCCAAACAAAGCCCTTTTTTTTCAGCATTACTGCAGCAACTTTATCAAAGGTGAAAAAAATTCAAACTTTGGTTAAAGGGTACCTGTGAATCCCATCATCCCATCAAATATTCCCAAATGTTGCAGGGAAAATGGTAAAACCTCATAAAGCAACAATGTGGGGTACAAAAGGAACAAAGCACTACATTACATGTCTATGAAATAAATATCAATGCAGATGCATCTGAATCTGATTTGTACACGAACAGGAAGCAGAAAGCGGAAAAATGGAAAGAGAAGAACAAAAAGAAAAGAAAAAAAAAAAAAACTTTACCTGAATGGAGCTAAAAGAAGCAGCAGAAATGCTTGTCAGAAGAGTAAACGAAGCCGCCAAGGAGGGAATGAGATGAAAAGGAATTGAGATTGAAGAGAGAGGGTTGTTGTTGTTGTTCTTCGTTTGTCCTTTGGAAATTTACTGAGTAGGAGAAATCATCGGAGATGGGAAATGGAGGAGAACATCGAAGACAGAACACAACACCTTAAACAGCCAGCTGGATTTTTTTCCTTAAAATTTGCTGTCTTTCTTTCTGTTTCTTTTTTAAAAAATGAAAGAAAATATTATTTTGTGAATAATTTTAAAATTTTGTACTAAATATTTTTATAAATTATTTTCCATGTTTTTTTATAAGTAAATAAACACTCACACACATCCTCGATTAAATTTCTTATTAAATTTTTACGGCTAAAATACACATCTGGTGGTCTTTTATGTTTTATCAAAGTTTTATTTTTGTCGTTTATGTTTATTTTGTTTCAATTTGGTCCTTTACGTTTGTTTTTTTTACCAACGTTAGACTCTTCTTTGAATCCGTTAGTCTAGGGACTGTTTGGTTTACATTTTCATTTTCTGTTTTTATTTCTTGTTTTCAATCGGTTTCCTGTTTTCTGAAGCATTTTCAGTTTTTCCTTTGTAAAATTTCAAAAAAGAAAACAGAAAATGAAAATGCAAACCAAACAACCCCCTAGTTAACCAAACTACATATGTGGCACATACCTGAAATTAACAGTGTTAGTTGTCATCCATTTCCAGACTAAAACGACACCTTATTGAATTTTTTTCTTAAGCGTATGCAGTTCTGTTAACTTAGACTAACGGAGACACGCTTAAGAAAAAAATTCAATACGGTATCGTTTTAGTCTAGAAAGAGATGGCAACCAACGTTATTCATTCCATATAAGTGTCTCGTATGTAGTTCTGTTAACTTAGACTAACGAATTTAAAGAAGAGTCTTATGTTGGTCAAAAAACAAACGTAAAAGACCAAATTAAAACAAAATAAACCTAAAGGACCAAAATAAGATTTCAACAAACCATAAAAGTCCAAATGTATACTTTAACCAATTTTTACGATCAAAATTCAAACATTTAACCTTTAATCTCCCAAATATTAAGACTTGCTATATAGCAAGTGAGCTGGATATATTTATTAGTTTTAAGTTTAAAGACATATAATGTATTTATTTTTTATTTGATATTTATTATAATAAAAAAATATATAAAAAGATAAATAAAAGGAAGTAGTAAAACTCTTTAGTCTGTGTTTCTCCTCCATAAAGACAAGTGTTGTTATCATTATTATATTTTATGTTGGAGTTTTTGTTATTAGTTTCATGTTACTTCACAATACATCATTGTGGAATAACTAATTTAAATAAAATACATTTATTTAGAAATATTAATGTATTTTACAAAACTCATAATTCAAAACAAATTCCGTAAAATTTCTAAATTAAATTTTATTTAACATACAATTAATTTTGGAAAATAAAATATAAAAAAAACAAGCACTTGCATTATTTAAGATAGAAGTAAGAGTTAACAATTTTATAATAATAATAATATATTAAAAAAAAAAAAGAGTTTTTTATGTACCCCACGTTTCTCTTAAGTTTTAAATATTTAGCAAGGTTTATAAGAGCCACACGCTATGTAATTTAATTGGAGTCACATTTATCTGTAGCACCTAAAAATATTAACATTTATTTCTAGCACCTAAAAATATAACATTTATTTGAATGATTATTTAGTCGAAATAATAAAAATCATTTAGGAGTATTAAGTTTTATTTATACGTTGACAGGCGTGAAGATGTCATAATTCCAATTTTTGAAACTTCTAAATGTGTTATGAGACTCATCAGATATAGATTGATTGGGTTATCATATTTGATTGATAGGTTACTGGGTTAACTCAAGAGGACTCGAATATTTTTATATAAATTAAAATATATAGAAAGAACCCTCTAAATTTGACATATTTATACTTTAAATTTTACATTTTCAAATCAAACATAACAAATTTCAAGATAAATATATTAACCAACCAATTAATTTTATGTATATACTTAATAATTTAAATTTAGAGAGTCATCAAAAAAGTATCAATATTAATTAAAACATATCAATATTTTAAAAATGATAATATATATGAAATACTTTTAAATAGTATACTAATATTACTATTGATATTTATGATATAAATATAGAAAAATTTTAAAATTAAATGTTTCGTATTTATATTATATATATTTTGATAGGTGATTATATATTAAAACTTGCATTGTGGTTCCATGGTTGTTGCCACTCTCAATTCACGGGTCAACCGGCTGAACCAGGGAGGTTGACCCGAGTATAATAACTATGCTTCTAATTCTTTTTCTCTAAAGATAAACAAGTGATCAATATTTTTTATTTTCATAAAAATGTAATGTAATATAATATCATTTCCCCCATAAATGAAAAATATAAAAACGTCCTTGAAAACTCTAAACAACTTTGATGATTTTTTATTTTAACGAAACATTATGGCTGTGATGATCTGTAGCTCACTTTACTTACCTATTGGTTGGCTAAGTAATAAGGGATTCCAAAAAAAAGAAACAAAAAACAAAAGGGAAAAATAGTTTTTTACTCCTATTTGATTGTATAAATAAAACCGTTGAGAAAGAAAATTTTTGATAGATTTCGATAGAAAAAGAAAAATTGCTCCTCTCTAGAAAATGAAAATTTACAGGAGAGAAACTTCAATGGCATCTGTGTGCAATTTAAACAAGGCAAAGGATACTTTTAAGAGTTTTATTAATATCCAATTTAGTCCATGAGTTTTCCTATTGCCTTCAAATTAACTTTTAAACTATAAAATTTTCACTTTAATCTCTACATTTGTAATTTTTCAATCGTATTAGTCATCCAACATTGGCTGAAACTGCAAAACAATTTGCTTAGTCACAAGTTATTTACACCTTGACATTAAACTTGTGTTTGGATAAGTCACTTAAAAAGAAGGTAATCTTTAAGAGTATTTAAAATGTACTATTATTAAATTTGTTATTATTTGGAAATAAAAATGATTCACTTTTCATAAAAGCATTGCCATGTTAATTAGGTTTCTAAAATCCACCTCATAAATTTTAAATTATTTAAAATTTTAAAATACATAGTCCAAACAAAGAATTTACAAAAGTTGTATTATTTATTTTCCTTTGGAAACCTGAAGTTATGTATCAACCAGCAACCAATGAGAAGCATGAGTTCACATGAATGAACATCTATGCTGATCATTAAGCAGCATATGAAGGATTCAGATCCTGCACATTATCCTCAGCAATGCTTCATCTTGAATCTCCATTGAAACAATTCACAGCTCCCAAATTAAACAGATCAAACTGAGGTTTTTTGCATCATTTTCCATCTTCCTTCCAATATGGTTTTTCATCAGCTCTGTGGCCTTGAAACTAATTGTGGCCTTTTCTACTCATAAAATAAGTTCTGATGCTTCAGAATTCATCTTTTCGCGCGTCTATTTTATAAGTTTACCCAGTATGGAAAATCATAAGTAGCTAGCTATTGGGTTTTATTATGCCCTGAAGTTTCCATCCACCAAATCCTGCTGCAGCAAATGCCTGTATGATACACTATGTTAGATACACCTGTCTTTGTGAGTCAAAAAACCTTGCACTGCTATTCGGAGGGGAAATATTGAAGCCGTTTTCTATCTACGTCTGTGTTTTCCTACCCATTTTGCAGCACTTTTTTAACGAGGATGATTTGCAAGAGATAAGAACATAACATTTGTATGTGATGACTGTAACACTCGATGGATGTGTTACTAAAACAACTCAGCTTCATGAAAGTATAAATGGAGATAAAGATCGATATGTAACACGTAACATACAACAAGAGACAGCTGAATGACTTGAAAGATGCGGTATATGAAATTGCAGAAGGTAATGAAATCAAACCTCATCCCAAGATTTTCCAGCAGTCTCAAGCAGTGCAGCATTGCATGTCTTTAATTCCACAGAGGCGCCAGAAAACATTGACGCTGCCTCTTCCCAACCCCTGTTATGTCCCATACACCTGTGTACCATCCAATGATCAAATATCTATCAGACCTTATAAATCGTAATTTGTAAGTATCAAATATGTTTCCTAAGAAACCAAATGAAAATAAATTATCAGAAAAATAAGAAAATATAGGGTTCCTAGAGAATTCTTCGAATTGAGCTGGACATTGCCTTAAGGTTAAGCAACCCATAAATAGAAATTGGTAATGAAAATCATAATTAGTGAAGATGTATTTGTAGCATTAAATGGTACACTTTTTAATAACCAAATTCTATTTATGGGTTGCTTAACCATTGCCCCAATGGTTAGCAAAACCCCATTAATTATAGGCTTTATATTACAACGTTAAGATAATAACCACCTACCTACACACTACACATGCTGATCTTCAGGCTAGATTCAGACAACGCGTGAGTTAAACAATATGTGTTTCGATTGATGGTATCGGAAAAGTTAAAAACACTACCTTGGAAGAATTCCAAAAGAAAATAAACTACAATAAAGCAAATGTAAAATATGACTCCAATGGTTTTCCAATTTGACATCAAGATCAGATTTCTTAATTATAGCTAATTCAGTCTGCAATTACAGAACCAACTTGTGTTTTGTTTCTTGTTTAGGCACAAGTTTGTTCTCTAAACTGAAAGACATATAACCCCAACTTTGACAAACTGAGAGAAAAAATAAATTTAAAAAAAAAACAACATAGAAACAATCTTAAAAGAATGGAATTTGCAGATACTCACATGACAGTAAGTACCTCATCCCTTGAATATTTACAGATAACCTTTTGAAGGTGCTCCGCGGTTTGCCCATCCATGGCTGCAATTGAATAGAAACTAGAAACAAAATGAACCTCAGCTTCCAACAGCTCCTGCACTTGCTCCTGCATTATCTTAAGTGTCTCCTTAGTCCGCGCCGCATCACTGCAACGAAAGGAATCAACAAAGAATTCATCAAAATGAACCTTAAAACCACTGAAGCGAAATTAATGTCACAATCACCAGCCACAAAATTCCTCACCTACACAAGATAAGTTCAGGAATCCAACCCAACTGTTCGAGCTTGCGAGAAACCTTCATAGCATCCTCTTTCCCAGACTTACTCAGAGGCCGGTCGTGGTCTGCACAAAATACAATTTTTTTTTTAAAAAAAAACTTTTTTCCTTTCAAATTCTAAAAAATACCTTGTTCTAAGAACCGAGGAGCAGGACAAAAAACTAAACACTAATCTCACATGGGTAATAAATAAAAATACAAAGTTTGAGACTTTAAACTTGAAATTGCACAAAGCAGAAGCCCAGCATTTGTTATTCTACCTAGAAGTGATACATTTTTGCATTCCCAACTAAATAGGCAAAGTTTGAGCGAAAGGTTAAAAAGGGGAAAAGTGGAAATTGGGGGAAATGAGGGATTACCCACCGCGGAGAGAACGATTATCCCCGGAACTCTTAGCATGGCGAAGAAGGATGAGGCGACGAGAGATGGAATCCGACAAGGGGTCGACGACTTGTGTGTCCTGTTTCTGGATTAGAAGAGAGGATTTGGCGCGTAATCGGTTAGGGTTCCGAACGGTGCTACGGCGGTGGAGATGGTGAGGAGAAAGGGCTGTGCCGCTGCAAATAGCAGAATGCATATGACACACTCCCACATTCATGCTCTTACGACACTCTGCTAACTGCTCTTCCATTCTAGCTTGATTCTGTCTTCTCATATATACCCTTCCGTGATGCTTTATTTATTTTGATTCCTGCTGCTAAATTTTCAATCAACTTAATTTTGATAAATGTCATTTATTTTATAAAAATTAAATATTAAGTGAGAGATAAATGACATTTGTCAAAATTAAGTGGGTAGAAAGATTAATAGGAAAATTTAGTAGAAAGATTAAGTATTTTTCATTTATTTTTCTTTTCTTTTCCTTTTTATATAAATTTGGCTAAAATACACATTTAGTCTGTTTTGTTGAAGTCTTATTTTGTCTTTATGTTTATTTTATCTCAATTTAATCTTTTACATTTGTTTTTTTATCGAAACTCTTCTTTGAATTCGTTAGTCTGAATTAACAGAACTTCATATGTGGCATATCGCGTTAGTTGTCATTCCTTCCAGACTAAAACGACATCGTATTGAATTTTTTCTTAAGCGTGTCTCCGTTAGTCTAAGTTAACAGAAATGCATACATTTAAGAAAAAATTTCAATACGATGTCGTTTTAGTCTAGAAATGCATGGCAACTAACGCGGTTAATGTCATGTAGGTGTCATGTATATAATTCGGTTAACTAGACTAACAGATTAAAAGAAGAGTCTAACATTGATAAAAAAAACAAAATTAAAGAACCAAATTAAAACAAAATAAATATAAAAAATCAAAACAAAATTTCGACAAAACACGCAGAACGCGTGTATTTTAACCTATAAATTTTTATGAAACATTTGATAAGTAGTACTACTACTTACTATATTTTTTGAAAACACGAAATAAAATCTGGTAGCAACTGAATGAAGTTTTTAGAGAAAATGTATATGTAGTATATTATTATTCTTTAACATTTTCGGCTGTATAAATGAGTGTCTGATTTTTTGAGGAACGTTACATTTTGATTTTTTGTGTGAGTTTAGCATTAATACGATGAATAAAAAATCTAACATAATATATTAAATATCATGTTAGACCTAAAACGTTGTTGTTTGGAGAAAAACTCAAGAGAATGAAAAAAATAAACCAAATTACAGAGCCTTTGTTCCTCTGTTCACTCTTCCATGATTCCATCCAACCATTTTTCCAAATTCTTGACACTCAAAACCCTAACGTGGACCTTTCATTCAAAATCATGCATTTTCTTTGCTACAAAAATCAAATAGTTCCTCTCTTCAACCCTTTTTTCATGTGAAGAAGCAAAACTAAGAAGAAGAAAGAATTGAAAACCCTCAATCATTTATAAGTGACAAAATCAACCTTATAGTTTTGTTTTCTTTATGTGTCTGTGTTACCGACTAGGCACACAATGACACATATTCTTGTTTGTGATTTTGCAAACAATTTCGGTATAATTGCATGTATTAATGTGCCTTTCTGTTTCATACTTTTCTTTTTTGACCAATTTTATTTTTAAAAATGAGCACCTGAGAGAATTGGAAAAGAAAAAAAATAAAACTCTAATTTTTAAATTTTGGGGCAAAAGGAGAGGCGGAGCTAGACTATAAATTTTAGGGGCCGAACATAAAGATTAAAATTAACATATCAAATAATAAAATTTAATCTTCGCTTAAGTAAATTATAAGAATACTTTGTAGCATTAAATATATTAATAATTAACACATACATTTAAGAAAATTACTCTATTTTTTATAAATAAAAAAAATTGAGAAAAAAATTTCACAGTTTCAAAGGTTAGAGTGACATGGGTAAACTTCTTCCCCAAGACAAAGCTTCTTTCATCCTTGTACACATTCTCAAACTATTGAATCTACACGCTTTCGCAAGGTTAAACACATTTGGTATAGAAAATTCGTGATTTGATTAAACAAGCGTCAAACAATAATTTAAGTCAATTAAATATTTCTAAATTTGTCAATAGTTTTTTATTCATATAAATAAGACTTGCAAAAATTATTTTTGTTAAAATTAAAATGAGTGAACCACCATTTTAAGAGGTCAATTTGTTCGCATTAGTCATTTTAGTCCTTGATTATATCAGAATTACTTTTTAGTCTCTGACTTTGTAAAATACTATTCATTTTAGTCCACTCTCAACTAAAATGATTGATTTTTTTTTTATAAGTCAAAGATTACATTAACTACTTTTTTATACAATCAAAGACTGATCGATCTTATAAAGTCAAAGACTGAAGTGAAATTTTGATAGTGTTAAGAACTAGAATGAGACACTCATACCATCTAGGGAACTAATTTATGTATTTACTCAAATTAAAATATACTCCCTCCGTCCCTATTTATAAGTTACTTTTAACTAATTCACACATATTAAGAAAATTAGTTAAAATTAATTAATAGCATTAGGGTTAACAAAATTTGTATGGACTTTCCAAAATTACCCTTATTTAATTTTTTTGGTTTCACCCATCTCTCTCTTCACATTTTTTATCCACTTTAATTAGAACAAAGCTATTGGTGGACATTATTATTAAAAATTGTAAAGCTATTAAATATCACAAGGGTATAGAGGAAAATTTTCACATACTTTAAAAAGTGACTTATAAATAGGAACATAAAAAGTTTCTAGAATGTAACTTATAAATAGAAACGGAGGGAGTAAAAGAGAGTTCATATACATATTTTAAATAAGTGATTCAATAATATCATAACTAGTATATAAATAATATATTTTACCAATTTTGAAAACAATTTCGATTGGGGACCATCCTAGAAAATAATTGGGGGGCGGGGAGGAAAAGGAGGTCATTCGTTAAAGTAATGTATAAATGCTAATAAATATTTTTCGCGATGCGGCGGCTGAGGCCTCCTAAAGCACAAGTACGCTCCACCCCTGAGAAGAAGCTTATGAAATAGATGATAGAGCTAAATTGAGTTAAATATCATGTTAACTATTAAACAACAACATTTTGGGTCCAAATGTGACTTTAATTTTCCACCTTAAATTTGTATTTATAGTCTAAGCCATATTTAATTTTTTTTGGGATATCAATGCACACATATTTTAAATTTTTTGGTCTTGATAAACAATGCCTTTAAGATATTTATTACGGTTATTAAAATTATAAAAATAATCCTGAGTACATATTATTTCATATCTCAAGAATATAAAAAACTACATTTTTACTATAGTTAGTTTATTAAATAGTACTCTTAAAGTACTAGATATCATTTGCCTAAAATTTTTAATATTACATCTAAGTTATTTCTCAAAGTTATAGAATATAATATATATATATATATATATATATATATATATTTGTTATCTTTAGTCATTCTTAATAATTTTATGCACTTTAGTAAATTATTTTCCACAGAAGTTAAATAAAAAGATAGTTAAAATAAAGATAAAAATTAATCATTAATTTATATTTGAAAAAAATAAAAAAATTAAGATTACTAGTTTTTCAATTAATTTTCTTAATTTGTATGAATTAACTAAAGGTGACTTTTATATTAGGGGAAAATTATGATATACATATGTTAGAAAATTAAATGTGAAAAGTTTTTATTAAAAAATAAAACATTTATAGTATTGAAACATAAAACTCATTATTATTAGTATATTTGGATAAATTTATTAATTTCTTAATTTATATATCACATACATAGAATAGCCCAATTTTTTATATGCAAAATTACCTTTTAAGTGTGTATCAAGAATAATCTATTAAAATATAGAGTTCATCAAAATATATTTTATCTCTATTAACAAAGTATTTTTTATATATAACTTTAGGGTTTGAATCTTTATCAGTATACATTAAATGATCCAGTTTTATATTATAAATATAAATTTTCTTGGTTCAATTTTTAAATACATCAAGGTTAAATATTGAAATGTTAAATAATACATACATATAATCCCTTATTATATAAAATGGTACTCCATTTGTTTTTTTATTTATTAATTTAAGGTATTGTTTGGTTTGGGATAAATGGAAAGGAGACGACGAGCTTTTAGTTAGGGATCATGTTTAGTTAAAAAAAAAATGAGAGAGAGAAATGAGAGAAAGTATAAAATCATGTATCTCCTTCAAAAGTGGGGTCATAACATAGTAAATAATTTTAAATCCACCGTTTCCTTGAACTAAATGCAAAAATATTATTATTTCTTATATTTTAAATATAAGTAATATCTATCAACTTTTTTTTTAATAACCATGGGTTTTCTTACCCTTAGGATGAAATTAATCTCGTTTGCGCTGACCCTGAGAATTTGGTATAAGTGAGATTTGAATGCGGAACCTCCTGCTATGGATCATCCCTTCGAGAGACGGCTCAAGGGTTTGAGAGGTCTAAAGCCTATTTAAGAATGAGACTTTGTTATTTACTAATAAAATAGTTTAATAAAATTATCATTAAATGTTATTTGTAGGATCAATATAAAACTATAACAGTCACTTATAATATTTTAATTAAAATTTATTTTTAAATATGATTTTACAATTAAGTTTTTTATTTGAGGTATATTAATACTAAAAAAATTTTTGGGGCCTTTTTATTTTTGGGGGCCTAAAGCCTTTGCTTGGGCCTTAAGCCAGCCCCGATCCCTCCTATTAACTTAACGGGGTCTTACACCGTTATGTCAACTATTGAGGTTAACTTTTTTTTCTTTAAATATAAGTAACAATTACAAAAAAAAACTACTCACTTCCACTTTAATTAATGAATATTTTTCTCAATTACCCATTGGATGTTTATCTCAATGATAGTTGAAATAGAATCTTATAATGAAGTGGACATTTTAGAAATTGAATCTACTTTTTATATTAGATCAATTAAATTAAATGACTTTAACCAACTCAGTTAATAATAAGCATATTTTTTTGTAGTTGTTTGTATTCGAAACTAAAGATAGCATTTTTCATTAGGTTATGCTAATTATTATCTTGAAAACAATAAATAAGCAACCCATATCCATTATTCTAAAAACAATTATGTGCAAAACTATTTTTCATTTCATCTTCATTTATCATTTTGAATCAAACACACACGGGAGGATTTTCCTTTCTCCTATCCCCTTCTATAAACCAAACACTTTCGATAAAAAACAGATATTAAAAATATATAATTATTATTTTTATTTTCCACAAAACAGTTTTTTAATTCTCTATAATACCTTTTATTTCTTATTGTTTCATTAATAATAAACTACTAATTAGCACTCCTATTAAAGACATAGATAAAATTAATAAAAAAATAATTAGTAATCCCTTAAAAATATAGATATATGAAAACAAAATTTTAGTAGAAAATGGATCAATATTACTTTTTTCGATCCTTTTTATAAGAAATACAAGGCTTCTTCTATACTTTTTAATATTGTTGTATACAGTTTAAGAAATGTCATTAATTTTTTTTGTTTTTATACTAATAGAGTAATAGTTATATAACTTTCTATTATACTTATTACCACTCTTATTAATTAGGGAGTCACGTCTCTCAAAATATTTATTTAAAACTCAACTATCAAGAGTATATTTGATAAAACATAATTAATGCTTCATTGAAACTATAAAGTAACAAATAAAGTGAGACAATTTTTCCCCTAAAACGACACTTAATATGGGACGAAGGTAGTACATACTAGTAAAACATACTCCTTCCGTTCCTTATTATAAGATGTTTTTAACTAATATTACATGTACTAATAAAAGTAGTTAAGTTTAGTTAATTTTATTAGTTTTCTAAACAAATATATAACATATCAATTTTATCACTCATTAAACATTATGCTACCTAATCACAATTAAAGAGTACAAATAGTCAATATATTTAATAAGCGTAAATAAGAAAACAAGTAATAAATGCTCCATAAAAACTATTAGACTTCTTATAAAAAGGAACATCAAAATCTTCTAAAAGACGTCTTATAAATAGGAACGGATGGAGAAATAAATTACTATGTCCGAACTCATATATAAGCAAAAATTACCTCATAAAGTTGAATTACTAAAATAACCTTCGTTATTTATTGTAAAGTAAAAGTTATAACAATAAATGAAGGGTAAATTAAGAATAATAACATTAAATAGGAGAGAAGTAGTTGAAATTTGCTTATATTTTGGACAAGAGTAATGCTTAATCCTCCTACTAATCCTCCTATCCACTTAATTTTAACAAGTGTCATATATCTTTTAAAAAGTAAATGCTAAGTGGGAGATAAATGATACTTGTAAAATTACAATTAAGTGAGTAGGAAGATTAGTAGGAGGATTAAGCTTTTTTCTTTGGACAAAAATTATGAGAGATTTTTTTGGTTATATTCGAGTCCAGAGATATTCTCTCTGTTTATTTTTATTTGTCCACTTTTGAGAAAAGAATTTGTTATTTATCTGTCCACTTAAAGTTTTAAGGTGATATTAAATGCACTTTTATCAATTATACCCTTTATTTGATTGGAGCACAAATTAATATTCTACTTTTGAACCAATCAAAGAAGGAGAGATAAAATGTATTATAAGAATTTTAAATATTAGTTTGGTAAAAACAAGAATAATAATTATACTCCATCCGTCCCAAAATATAAGACTCCCTAGACCAATATTGCGGGAATTAAGAAAAGTGGTTAATTTAGTTAAATGCATTAAATTTGTCTAACAAAAAGTATTAGTTTCCAAATTTACCCTTTCAATCTCTTTCTATCACCTCACTTTCTTTTAATTAATGTTCATCAAAATTAGTTGAGTAGCAATGGTATAATGGTAAAAAAAATTAAATGTGCACAAAAATTTTCAAAGGATCCTATAAAATGGGACAAACAAAAACTCTCTAAAGGGTCTTACATTTTGAGACGAGAGAGATTTCTTAATATGCGTAATTTAGTTCAAAATAAACATATAAATAAGAACGGAGATAATAAAATACGTTATAAGCTAATATTAATTAGGGGTAAAAAAAGCTTTAAAGTTTTCTTAACATTTAATATTAACATATAAAAAAAATATCACTTTTATTGTAATTAGGACAAAAAAAATTACTTTTTCACTTCTTATAAAAAAAGGACAAGAGGGAGTAAATAGAAATAACAAACGGAGAATTATCTTTTCTCCCTAAATTTTAGTGAAAGAAAGTCATTGGAAATCACAAGGCTCCTTTATCCATGTTCATGCCTCCAAAGTAGCAGTTTTTTTTTTTTTTCACCATTATTAAAGTTTTTTAATAGTACACTATTATTAGGATGTTGTTAAAGGATGCTTTTAAGGTACTCCCTCCGTTTCCCACTGTTTTATAAGAATTTTTTTTTGAGAATATTAGTATTTAATAATATAAGATTCTCTGCAATCTTTTAAGAATATTTATTACTTTTTTTTATATGGATTTATCTAACTGTTCAATATTGCACAGGATAAGAATCTCAAAATAGAAATAATAATAAATAATAAATACATGTTCAAACATATCTTAATTAATTTTTGTGTTTTCCCATAAAAAGTTTCTTATTTGAAAAGCTTAGAAAACTCCTTTTTTATTTGTCTATTATAATTAATGTGATTTTATAAAAATATAGTGTGAAATAATTAATACAGTGATAGTAAAAGAGAATAGGGATAAGTTGGGAAGATTATATACATTTTTTAAAAATTAATGCATTAATTAATTTTATTATATATTTTCTTAATTAGCATAATTATTTAAATAAGATCTTATAATATGAAACGGAAGAAATATTTATTAAGGTAAAATAAATATTCATTTACTCTCTCTGTTTTTGTTTATAAACACTTTAAAAAAATATTTTTCTTTTTTATAAGCACATATTATAAAAATAAGGGGTATTTGTTATTTTTTTAAAAAAAATTTTACTCTTAATTAATTAATGAGAATTGTTTGATTTAGTTTTAAATGATATAAATAGTATAGTTTTACCTAGATAAGAATATTTTTTTTATTTTATAGGAAAGTAGTACAACCGGGGATTGAACCCCGTACCCACACAGCATGTCCTCATGCGCTCACCATGCGCTCACCAATTGAGCTACATGACTGGGACACCTAGATAAGAATATAATTGTAAAGAGAATATTATTTATTTATAAATCATTGTATTTTATTGATGTTATCATTTTTGTAATACGTATGATTTTTGTTTTGAATAATTAATTAATTTTTTATTATTTTATTGTATTCTAAATCTTTCTACTTAATGAATAATTTTAAATTTTCCTACAACTAAGTCTAAGGGTTGGCTTAGCGGTGTAAGACATTCTTAAGTTTATAGGAGGGACGATCCACAGCGGGAGCTTCTGTATTCGAATCCCACCTATGCCAAATTTCTGGGGGCCAGCACGAACGGGATTAATCTCATCTTAAAAATGAAGAAACTTGTGGTTATACCAAAAAAAATCTTCCTATAACTCTCTCCTATACATCCTCCTACATAAATGTAAAAATAATTAATTGTTTATTATATTTTTAAGACATGAACACACTTACTTTTTTATTTAATACTTACTCTATAAAGTATTAGAAGATTTTTTATAGAAAGTTATAACAAAGCTCCTTATTTAATATTCTTATAAATTCCCATGTTTATTAATTGAAGAATGTATTAAATGTTGATTATATAAGACATGAATTGTAGTTCAAATATTCATTTATTATTTACTTTATAAAGTAACAGGAGAATATATAAGAGATTATAACAATGCTCTTTTATTTTAGATGCTTATAAATAAAAACGTAAGAAATATATAGTATGAGCTTTTTTAATATTACGAATGCATGTTTTCTTACTTATACTATCTCCACTTATGTATAGGTCACGCTCTAAAAAAATTCATTGGTCTTTATTATAGCCTATAGGTTACTAACTAACTTATTAATGAATAATTTTTTTAAATACTCCTTCAGTTTTTAAAGGTTCAATTAATAATAAAGTGAGAAAAAGAGTGAAATAAGAGGAAGAAAGAGACATTAAATAACTTAAATATTTATTAATATATTTATATTATCAGTATTATTGAAAAATACTTATTTTTATATAAATTTAATTAGTTAACTATTACCTGTTCCTTTTTTATTTGTTCACTTAGAGTTTTAAAGTGATATTAAATGTACTTTTATCAATTATATCTTTTATTTGATTGGAACACCAATTAGTATTCTACTTTTGAACAAATCAAATAAGGAGAGATAAAGAGTATTATACGAAGTTTAAACATTATTTTTGTGAAAATAAGAATAATAATTACATTTCTTAATATAAAATACGTATTTTAATCTAAAATAGATGGATAAATAACAACGGAAATTAGGGATAGCAATGAGTAGGGTTTGGGTAGGGTACTTAAGTACCCATCCTTATACTCGCGTTTTAAAAAAATTCCTGTACCCAACCCCATCTCTGCGTGGGTAATGATTTTAATGTCCGTCCCCATACTCTCTGGGTACCTATATACCATACTCGGACTCAATACCCACAATTTAATTAAATAAAATATATTTTTCTTCTATTTTTTTAATAAACTATTAAAACAAGAGTTATTTTTAATATTTAAATTTGGTTAATATTAAAATTTAAATATCTAAAAAATAAAAAGTATTTTTAAAAATTAATAATATATAAACTAATGAATAAGTTATCTAAAATTTTAATCATTTATCTAATTTCAAATTCAATACATAAAAACATAAGGTAATTGGCTATAAAACATGATATAGTTTAGAATCTAAAGTTATAGAGTAAATAGTTACAAAACATAATATAATTTTAAATCTAACAGAATAATACTCACATAAGTATTACGTGAAGCTCTCCAAGATTTTTCTAAAAAAGTATATTAATATAATTTAGTTTTAGGTTATGAACTTGTAATTGTCGAATGAAAGAATGAGGTTAGGTAGACTTGTTGAATAACCTAGTGACTTAATCAATATTAAAAAAATAGCAATAAAGTGAAAGGATAATAAGATTATAAAACTATTTAAGAACAATATAATTGAGGTTTAAAAAAGAAGCGAAGAAACACAATAATTATTACCATAGTTTAATTATTCAATAACATAATCATAAATAATAATAATTTTTATATAATACTTAAATATGCGGGTATGGGGCGGGGTGGGTTAGTACCCGTAACCGCACACATCCCCACTAAAAAGTGCGGGTAATTATATGGACCCAGACCCTTTCTCATTTTACTGATAAATTCTCTCCCCACAATAAATAACTTATAAGAATACCATATGGGTCTAAGTTCGATTCACATCCCTAACAAAAATAATACCATTTAGCTCAAATGGCATCACCGATAAAAAAAAAATACCATTTATTGATTTCGATAGTTCAGATAGAAATATACATAGGATAAGTTTTTGGTTACAGGAGGGAGTAGTTTATAATAAAATATTATTATCATTATTATTCAGTCAAATTCTATAAGGAAAAAGAAAAGAAAAGAAAATCTTACGCATTAATCCGTATCTGATTTTATCAATCACAGACTCAAAGGTGCTGCAGTTATCTACTCTATTATCCATTTACGGAGTATATTATTTTCTGAATTCGCAAAGTTACTTCCTTTGTATACGCAGATCAGATTCAGGTTCTAAGCACCAAGATCCAACATCTCATCTGCCACAACGAGCTTCTAATTGCTATCCCCCTTTGGATTATTCACAAACCCAGAAAAGACCCCTAAAAAAAAAACAAAAGTAGGTCTGAATTTTGTGAATCCATTAAGCACTTTTTCATCGTTTTCTGCATTGAATTACAATTGCTTCACCCCTTTTGATTTTCTTAATTCAATTATCCTTTTTTCTTTCTCAAAGTTTGCTTTTTATATGATTCTTATTATGTTGTGTGTATATATATCTGCTGCTAGTTCGTTTCCGGTTAGGTATCCTTTTGCTTATTGTTTTGGCTCTCGAGGCTTGTTTTCTGGGACCGTCGGATCAAGTGAAATCATCGTTTTGATTTTGAAATCTAGTGGAGAAGTTAGGAATTTTTGTTGTTATGTACGTAGATGTTCGAATTCATTTCATGGGGTAATTGAAAATCTCCCTAATTGATGATGCCAAGTTGCCCTCAAGCTTATCCTTGTCGGTTTAGGTTTAGAATCTAAATGAGATGATATGGGAATATTTTAAGAATAAATTGAAGAAAAGCATTTGGTTTTGGGTTAGTTGAAAGTTCTCCTTGCTGCTAAATATCTTTAAGTGGTGTGTTCTTTTCCCTGCAACATTGAAACATTAGTATATGAAGTTTTTAAGTCATACAGAATTTGATGTTTATGGATTTGGTATTCTTTAGAGTACAATATAAAATATAAAATTGGTATCTGTAATGATTAGGTTATATAACTTGATGTCTTGATGTTCATTTCCTTTCACGTAGTGAATTTGATAAACACATTTTAGCTCACTCCTTTTTTTTTGGTAACATATATAATATTAGCTTACTCCCTTTATAAACAGCTGAACAGCATCAGGGAACATGTCTCAGTACCGTGGGGATGACATGGACTACGTCGCAGATGAAAATGAAATGGCTGAAGTAGAAGAAGACGTGTATTTCCATGGCAGAGCTTTTGGCGAATCAGATTCAGATGATGAAGATGACGATGAATATGACCCATTGGTTTGTTTCTAGTACTTAGCAGAAACTTGGTTATCATTAGAATTTCTTTTTTGTGGAATGTGTATACATATACATATATTGTTGTTGCTGCTTTCTGGTTTGTCTCCTCACTTGGGTTCCGTGTTATAGGAAAACCGAATAACAGATACCAATGCTGCTGAAGCTAGGAGCGGAAAGGATATCCAAGGTATACCTTGGGATAGACTGAGCATTAGTCGTGAAAAATATAGACAAACTAGACTAGAGCAGTACAAGAATTATGAAAATATACCACAATCAGGGGAACTTTCAGAAAAGGTAAATATGTTTTGCTTAGAGTTTGGACTTTGGAGGCACTTGAGTATTGATTTTTATGACTTCTTGGATTAACGGTAATAAATAGCATTAGAGTTTGCTTAAACCGTAGCATTTACTTTTTTTTCTCTTCTTGTCATCAGGAATGCAAACCAACAGAAAAGGGGGGATTGTATTATGACTTCTGGCAAAACACTAGATCTGTAAAGTCAACAATACTTCATTTCCAAGTATGTTAATTTAATCATCTTTACTTTTAATCATGTGAGGTTGCGATAAGATTTGTTTTGGCCTACACTCCATCTCATCTTGTTTCTTCTGGAAAAACACATGCATGCATGTACACCTGTGCAATAACTGATGAATTATTTTGTTATATGGAGATATATGTTTATCTTTATAACTGACAATTTAAGTAACATCTGGGTGAAACCTCTAATTTGTTATTTGCAGTTGAGGAATTTGGTTTGGTCGACATCGAAGCATGATGTATATCTTGTTTCACATTACTCTATTGTTCACTGGTCCTCTTTGAATTCCAAAAGATCTGAAGTCTTGAATGTATCAGGGCATATAGCTCCATGCGAGGTAATAGTTGTTGCACTATTTTGTTTTTGAAAGCGTCACTTGGGAAAAACATCTGAGATTTTAAATTTTTTTTGCTAAGAAACATCCTGGAAGCCTTTTGGAAGGTTTTACTCAGACACAAATTAGCACACTGGCCGTACGGGATAACTTGTTGATTGCTGGAGGCTTTCAAGGAGAACTTATTTGCAAGGTACTTCTTTTGTCCTCATCATTTTCTTCTCTGAAATGATTGATATTATTTTTCTCTTATCATTATTTAACGAATGTACCAAATCTAAAACTCTACCAGTTTTCCACGTAACATGGTCACTGAGAATCTGAGATATGTCATGCACATTATTGCGTATACTCTAACTTATTTTAATAATTGTTAATACTAATTATTACCAAAATGGGAATATTCTAAAGTTATCCATAATTTTATTTTTTATTTTGCTCTTTCATATTAATGTATTCTTCAATATTTTCTTGTTGATTGATGGTACATTCATAATTTCTTGCAGTACTTAGATAGACCTGGGGTTAGCTATTGCTCCCGAACTACTTATGACGACAATGCAATCACAAATGCTGTTGAGATTTATGAGCATTCAAGGTCTTTCTTCTCTGCCTTCCTTTTTTTTTTTTTTTCCTTTTCTTGAATTTTTTCCTTTTGTCTTAAATTGATTAGTGATTAAAGGTCAGAACCATTAAGCATGGATGCTTACTAACAATCAGTTAATTTGTCAGTGGAGCTGTTCATTTCATGGCTTCAAACAACGACTGTGGAGTTAGGGACTTCAATATGGAGAGGTTTCAGCTTTCGAAACATTTCTGCTTTCCTTGGCCGGTTAATGTAAGTACTTCCACTTGATTTTCCATGTTTGAAACAATAGATATGGCGTTATTGCTTTGACTGAGCCAAGATTGTTGGCCAATTCTAAGAATTGGCGTGACTCTTGTGGTTCGTGCTTCTTTAAGATACAAGAGAATGAGAAGAGGGAGAGAAGTGGAAAAACAGAATCATGTTTTTTTTATGAAAAAATGAATGCGTGATTAATTGTGATTTGAATTATGCTTGAATTGATTCTGATTTCCAAAGTTCTGGGAAATTATGCAATGGTGAGGAGAGTAAATAAAACGTGAATTAAGAGGGGGTATGAGAGAGAGAGAGGAGGGGGGGGGGGATTTTGGAGAGTGTTATTGTATTTCCATTTCTGCATTTTCATATCTGCTCTGCTCATTTTCTATGTGACTGGCCTGAATTTTTTTCCTTTCCAAAGGAGAGAAACTCTTCAAACCTTATCTCAAATTCAATACGATTCCAATCCCTATCCGTATCTAAATATATAATCTTAATTTCTTTGCACGGATGCCAATTGCTAGTTTTGGAAAGTATAATATCCAAGTCTGTTCGTAAATAGCATTAAATGGTAATATAAATATTTGCCCTTGCTTTCTGCAGCATACTTCATTGAGCCCAGATGGTAAACAACTTGTAATTGTTGGAGACAACCCAGAAGGGATGCTGGTGGATTCCCAATCAGGAAAGGTTGGCATGTTCTGTTTTTCCATATTTCCGAACGAATCTTTTAAATGAGACGCAAGTGCGGGTGAATGTGCCAAGTGTGGAAGAGCTATGAATATCTAATTTTGATTTTGGTTTTGTTTGTAGACTATCACACCTTTACATGGACACTTGGATTACTCATTTGCATCTGCATGGCATCCCGACGGCCGCATTTTTGCCACTGGGAACCAAGACAAAACATGTCGAGTTTGGGATGTTCGGAACTTGTCAAAGTCTGTTGCTGTTCTCAAGGGAAACCTCGGAGCTATACGTTCCATACGTTTCACCTCAGACGGGCGGTTCATGGCAATGGCTGAGCCTGCTGACTTCGTGCATGTCTACGATGCAAAATATGGGTTTGAGAAAGAGCAGGAGATCGATTTTTTCGGGGAGATCTCTGGCGTATCATTTAGCCCCGACACAGAATCACTTTTCATTGGTGTCTGGGATCGTACCTATGGAAGCCTTCTTCAGCTCAATCGGCGCAGAAACTATACATATCTTGACTGCTTGTAAATTTGTAACCTTATACCTTGTAAGTACACCTACAGTTCATGTCCTTTTGTTGAGTGTTTAGGAGTTCAAGTATTGTGGCACCATCTTACCGAAAGAAGAAGAAAAACCGGTTGATTGCGTCATCATACAGTGTAGAACATTGTGCCGGGATGTTACAGTTGTACACTTTCTTGTTAGTAACAGTTGCCGATTCTGTTCTTAAAATCTTGATGGTAATAGTGAAAGGAAGTTAAGTTTGTACAGTGGTCCTATACATGCATTGTTTCTCCCTCATTTTGTACTGCATTTGGTTTTTTTGGAAAGCATTTTCAAGGCAACAATGCAGGGAAGCAGGATTTGACTTTGCAAACATGGAAATTTGATAGGAATCAACAGCATCATGTTACCTATTTTACAATGAAACTGTTTTCTCCTATTTTTATTACTATGATATGATGATATGGAATATATGAGATATGATGATATGCAACCGGTGGTCACTGGTCAAGGCATTAATTATGAATGTTTGAAAACAAATCAATTTAGGTCAAATATCAAACATGGAAGTTACTCTTTATTTGTGTTGAAAGGAATTTATATTTAACCAACAAAGTTTGGTATATTTAGTAGATAGTTGGTTTTTTAAAATAGGAATTCAAATCTTGGTTGTGCGCTTAGAGAAGGCTTTGTTGGGAGAGACAATATTCACTTTAGTGATCTTTATGTTTTGAAGGAATTAATGTTCAGTTATCAACTAAGGATTTCATTAATAGAAGTATAAATGTAATACCAAACACACATGTAGACTTTTCGTAAGGAACGGATACAAATATGTAGATTAGTATACTTATTCACTTTGCATACTGGTAGGGAAGATTTTTCGTAAGGAACGGATACAAATATGTAGATTAGTATACTCATTCACTTTGCATACAGGTAGGGAAGATATGAAAAAATATAGTGGAGTAGATATGAAAAAATAGTGGTGTCATGTTTTGGTTAGGATTTGTACACTACTAACAAGATTCAGCTTAACCTTCTATCTTTGATTTGTACACTATTAACAAGGTTTACCTTAACCTTCTATCTTTTATCTTTGGTGGATCTCTTTTCCGGTGGCATTTATCATACAACAAATATTTTTTTTTATGAATCTAAATGTTTATAATGTATAGTGTGATAGTTAAAATGAAATTTTTTATTTTTCAATACTAAATTAATAGCTATAAAGCCGTTGTGTATCTATTGTGTATGTAAGTATTTCTTTGAAAATTTTCCTTGTCACTTTCTTCCTTTTCATTCTTTATAATTTGTTTCAAAATCTCTTTTTGTTTCCAGTTTTAGAATGTCGTTTAGAAACATAGCTTAATTAAGTATTTATCAAGTATTTATATTATCAAAGTAAAGTTTAATTATAAGAAAAATTATAAAGCTTTGAATAAGCATAAAACAATTTATAGAGACTTATAAACTGTTTTTATAGTTGTATATAGGCTTTTTCAAACGCACTCTTTAGATACACGGTTATTATAATATAGAATCTGTTTTGCATCTATAAACTGTAAAGTTTGATAAATTATTTTTAGGTTTCACCTATAATTATAAAATTGTTATATTTGTTTATTTAGTCATATAGAAACTCTTTCATTTATTTTTCTTTTTTTTAAGGCCTGTTCATTATTCTTGAAGGATAGAATAGAAAAAAAAATTGCATTCTTTGTGGCTATTCTTCCTTTCAACATGTATATTTTTTGAAATCTAAATTTGTATTCTCATATTCTTACCGGAAAGTAAGCTATATCACTGATATTAATTGTTAATATTTTACAATCGTTTTATAGTTATTTGATTATTTGATATAAAAAGAATCTTTTCAAATACGAACCCTAATAAATCAATTTAAAGTTTAAATTTTTTGAAATTCACTATTCATAGTTCATGTACAAAACTAATGAGTTAGAATATATCGTTTCATATTTATCAGGTTTATAATTCCCCCAAAACTCAAAATTACAGAAATACCCTGATTCTAATTTCAAAGATTCTTCTATAACATTCTACTCTGTTAAATACACTTGCATGAACATAGTGAGGGAGAGCTAGAACTAGAAGAAACTGATGAATCCACAAGCAGACAAGGTGGTGAGAAGACTGACCATGGCGGCAGCTATCACTGCTTCATATTTTCTGTTAACTGCTGATTATGGCCCTGAACCCAACGTTCTTGACCCTGTAAGTCTCTCTCTCATTTTCATCCGTCAGCGTTCATAAAGTTTGAACCTTTGTATTATTGGGTTTGGTTTTTATTTTCTTTAATTTGATTTCCTGGATACCCACATGGAGATTTTGACGGTTTCAAAGTGGGTTCTGTCTCTGATTGTCATTTCAGTTTTATTACCATCCCAGGTTGTGTTTCCTCTTCTGTTTTCTTTGTTAGTTGCAAAATTTATACTTCAAATTTAGAATTCTATCCTTAGAAATTTTGGAAGGTCAGTTTGTCTAAAGCCTCTGCTATTGGTTTTCATTGTTCTTGCAAATTGATTAAATATGCAAATCAAAGTGTATCATTGAGCTTGACCAACAAGTGTATTAGATTCAAAATTTAGCATCCTTAATTTTTGACACTAGGTTTTCATTTGAAATGTTGATGACACAAAATATTAACAAGGCGATTTTAATTAGTCAGATATGCGTGCACTTGCATTAACATTGCTAGAAAGAATGGAAGCTTATCCTTTACAATTAGAAAAGTTCTATGTATGGGATTAATTTATTTCTCTTTTTTCTTTTAAGAAATATGATTTAATTGAATGCTATGGTAAATACTTTCTTTTTCTCCTCTTATAAGTCTAATGATACAGTTTCCTAATGGCAGATTAGGAAAGGACTGCTTTCAGCAGAGAATACTGTGAAAGAGTATATATTTGGATCAAAGAAAGGGTCTCAAGAAAATCAAGTGGGGAAATTCGATAGCAACAAGGAGCATCCTTAAATTTAGGGTCGTCTTGTATAAGAACATCTAACTGAATCAATGTTTTACTTTAGCCTTTTGAAGGAATAGATGTCCCAAGGTAATCAAGAATGTAGTTAACCATGTTAATAGATAATAATAGTACCAGTGAACTTCACAGAAAATTTCTAGAAGGAACTTTTGTATGCTGACTTTGTCAATTACCTCAATTTATGAGTTGAGGAGGAAGATGCGGCGGTAGAATACATGATAACATTAACTACTTGAAGAACAAGCAGAGAGCATCCGTGCTTCCCTTATATCCATTAAATTCTGGTATAGCCGGGGAAAGTGTTCTCAAGATAAATGCTGGGAAACAGGATTTGAGTTTGCAGATATGGAAGCTTTATATGATTCAAAATCTTCATAGTACTTCTTTTCCTAAGAAATTGTTTTTCTCCAATTAATTCTTATAACTATGATATGATATGATGTGATATACAATGAGTGGTAAAGGTATTAAATATAGGCAAACATGGAAAAAAATGAATGGGAGATTCACAAGCATACAGGCATGGAAGATGTGAAAAAAATAGAGTAGTCAAGTAGAAATGGAAAGTTTTGTATAAGATTTATCCATTATTGACACAAGATTCACCTTAGCCTTCTATTTGTGGTTTATTTCTTTCTCGGGGTTGCTTCCTTCGTCACTTTCTTCGTCTCCATCCTCTGTAATTTGTTTCAGAATGTTTTTTTCCTCTGCCTCAAGATTTTGCATACACTGTTCAAATGCAGACACTAACTCTGGACTAAATACAGAATCCTCACTGGATTCATTTGCATTTTTCATTGAAGAATAGCTGCCAAATTTTGGAGTGACATAGGATCCAGGAGAGTATATTCCTCTTGCAGGTAGCCATTCTCTAAGACTAGCAATTGCTGGATTTTCAATATTTGAGGGAATTCTAAGTGATTCCAATCTCTTTCCTATAGCCTTTCTCTTATTTTCCTTCTCACTAGTGCATATTTCTGAAGCTTCATTATGAATGTTGATTTCCTTCACTATTTCTCTTTCTTCTAATGAACAGTTCTTGTTTAAGCATGGTAATTGCATTTTCTCAGCAGAATTCTTATCCTCAGTAAGATGAGTTTTATCAGGTAGAATTTCCGATACCTTAAGCTCCATATTGATTCTTGAGCCATTATATTTTATATCATGAAACTCACTTCGGTGATCTCTGCATGACGATATTTTGTTAATCATAGCATCATATTCCTCCACAGAGTGAAAACTCCTACTACCTACATCACCCTTAGAGCTCAAGTCATGTTTGTCTTCAATATGATCTGGAAACTGGTGCCAACTTTTGGACCTGTTTTTCTTATCACTTTCGATTTGTTTCCCTTCTTGGTCTAGTTTCACTGATAATTCGAACCTGTCGGAAGTTTCGGAACTGGCAGGCTCAATAGCCGATTTGGAGGGCGTGCTAGAATTGAAACTCCTAGAGTGAAGTTTGTTGGATACTGTGTTAGCTGCGCGGAGAAGAGCAAGGTACTGATCACTGCCACTATGGGATATGATTAAATCTTCCAACGTTCTGTGTGATCCTTCTTTTCTCTCTTCATGGAAACTGATTGATCTTGCTATGACTTTTGAAGAAATGCACCCCATGGTTAGTAGCTATAAGCAGGTAAACCTGTAAAGGGTGAGAGGAGATAGAATAGAAGCAACATCACTTACAATGATCACTAATCTAACATAGGATATGCGGATATTATAAAACAGGAATTCACAAAATTGAAACAGAATCCTAAGACATTTTCATTTTTGATTTCATAAATAATTATAAAATTGTCTTGTATTTCGTGAAATTTATACAGAAAACACTAGAAATAAGAAAAAAATTATTCAGTATCCTATACAAATATCAGAAAACAGACATAATTTCTATTTCTTATACAAATTCTTACTTGTTGATGATGCCCAACTTCAAGCCCACACCTGCCAAAGCAGAATACTTAAAGGCTTTGGCCTTTGGCAATACAAGTAATGTTATGAACCTGAAACTAGAAACTTTTAAGATGAAAGTGAAATCCAGCATGGCACTTTCAAGGCATCAGAACTTTTCACTTTTCAGCTATGCTGCTTTAAATAGAAAAATCCACCATATAATTGTTAGGTACATGATACATCCTCTGTTACCTGATATTTAACTAATTCTGTTGACTAGGTATATGATGAGCTTAAAATTTAAATAAAGGCTCTTGATCAACCCCTGCAACATTGTGTTGGAACTGTGTTTTCTAGTCATTTAGAATAAACAAGTGGAGCCAGATTTCAAATTGTTAATTTAAGATTTTGGAGAACAAGGAAGATAATTGGTTATGAATTTATGATAATGATAATTCTTAAGGTCTAAAAGGTGCTATGATGCCACCTACTTATGCCTTTCGCTTGTATGTATAAATTTATGTAAATTGCACAATGCTCAATGTCAGATGCATAAACAATCTTATTTTCTATCCGGGTTTTCCGCAAAAAGTGACACATAAAAACAGGCTTAGATTAGTAATAACAACCTAACAATTAACAAACACAGTTTTTCTGCTTACACATATCAACTTACTTGGCTAACTGGAACTAGATGTATCACTTGCTCATCTTCAATCTTCAGTTCTAGTTATGATTCTGTCTTCTCTTTGCATTTTATTCAAGGTGTGGACTTTGTAGATGGTCAGCATAAGGAGGCACCAGTAAACATATAATTTAATAATCAAATTAAATATGAGCTGGCCCCACTATGGATAAAAAAGTTGAAGTTTGAAATTATAGACCTAAAACCAGAATTAAATAATGGTAACATAGGCTAAAAGGGTATAAGTGTAATTGTAAAGACACGTTAGAAGTCTAATTAAAAAAAAAGATAGTCTGAGCTCTAAAGAGAATATTAATCGAAGGACAACGATAATTATGTTCTAAAGATTATTAATCTCTTATTTAATACTCTCTCTGATTCTTATTATAAAATACATTATAAAAGAATTTAGTACTTTATAATTCTGATGAAATCTTTTTTTTTTTTCTTTATCTCAATTATTAAATATGTTAACTTTATAATATTATCTATAAAATAAATATAAAGATGGTACGGTAGGGTTTTGTAACCTGCCACGCAGAGTGGACAACAGAATGTGAAGTATGTACTACCACTACCCCAACAAAATACATGATAGGAAAAAATATAATTTTGACAGCTGAAAATGGGTCCCTTTAGAGTCCCATAATTAAGGCCAAAGAAAACTAATTCCAGTTCATACATGATCTGCTGATTATATTGACTTGTTGCCTTTGGATGATTACGCTATTTCCAAGACAGAAATATGAACAAAATAATAATAATAATAACATGAAAAAACAATTTCAAAAATTTCCCTTGAGTTTCAGTTGGAACTATTGTCACCACACACTTTTCAAATCCAATCACATGCAGTTATTTTTTTTTTTCAATTTTATCCTTTTATCAGAAATTAATTTTCGGGCAAATCTGGATAATAATATCCAGTTAAGGTTTATGCACACCACACAATTTTAAAATTTGATTCCACCCGAATTTTAAAATTTGGTTCCAACCAAATTCTTAAATCTGATTACAACACAATCTGTATAATCATCGCTGTTACAAAAGTCGACGGATTTAACGAACATTGAAATGCATAAATAACATGGAATTAACATAAAAAACTTACGATTTATATATTCAATGGCAGAAAGATAACAAAACATCAATTTATGTGGTTTGATCTTAGGAGTGACTATTGTGTGAATTTGAATGTATTGTTGTAAAATGAATCTGCTAGAACTTTTATTAGTTTAATTCTCAACCGAAAAATAAAAGCTAGATTCGCCCAGATAATAATTTTCGGTGGGTTTCAAATATTAATATCCAGTTTGGTTAAACAAGAACTGCGTTGAAAGTGTATCCAAACCAATCAAAAACTTATATTCGAATAGGTTTGAAAATTATTATCTGGTTTCACCCAAAAATTAATTTTCAATTTCGCCTAACAATTAATTTTCGATAAGAGGACAAAATAAAAAACAAAATATTTGCGTGTGATGCAGTTCAAAAACTGTGATGTCAATATTGTGAACCATTGAGTTCCTGGGAGGCTGTGACTGTGAGAAGACAGTGATAGGCATAAAAGTTCTGCATCTGACAAAAGTTGTGGGATCACTTTTTAAGGAATTTTTTGGATGATATTTTCAGTAGAGCTAATGTATTTTGTACTTGAAGAATATAATGTTTTTGTAAATCAAATTACGTTTTTGAAAATATTTAAATTATTTTAAGATTTTTGAAGAAAGTGTTTTATTCTTTTTGAAGTTTCTAGTTCAACTTAAACAATTTTTAAATTTTTTTAAATTACAACAATTTTTTAGAGATTGTATACTACACAGTTGAAGAATAGAATGTTTCCCAAATAAAAATGAAAATGTGTATGTTAAGTTACCTAAGATATTTGAAACTTTTAGAAGACATTTTATTATTCACTTTAAGGTTTCTAGCTAAATTTATATAATTTTAATATTTTAAAAATTGCAACAATTTTTTAAAGGTTATGTATCATACACCTGAAGGATATGATGTTTTTCAAATTCAAAATGAAAACACGTCTTTTAAATTACCTAAATCATTTGAAGTTTTTTGAATATAATTTTTTATTCACTTCAAAGTTTTTAGCTGAATATACATAACTTTTCTATTTTTATATATGAAACAATTTCTTTATAGATCATGTACTACACAGTTTACGAATATGGACTTTTCCCAAATAAAAATGAAAACTTGTGTTTTAAATTATCTAAAATATCTGAAACTTTTTGAAGAAATTCTGTTATTCACTTTAAATTTCTTAGCTCAAATTACATAATTTTTTATATTTTTAAAATTGCAACAGTTTTTTTTTGGAGATCATGCATTAAAGAACATAGTGTTTTTTGAAATTAAAATAAAAACGCCTTTTTAAAGTTATTACCTCAATTATTTTAAGTTTTTGTAGAGAATAAATTGTTTACTCTAAATTTCTAGCTTAATTTACATATCTTTTTATATTTTAAAAATTGCAACATTTTTTTAGTAATCATGTACTATACACTTTTAGAATAGTATGTTTTTTGAAACAAAAATGATAATACATTTTTAAAATTACCTAAATTATTTAAAGTTTTTTTTAAAAAATATATTATTTACTTTGAAGATTGTAGCTTAATTTAGATAATTTTTAAAATTTTTAAAATTGGAACAATTTTTTTAGAGACCATGAGCTATACACTTTAAAGTTTCTAGCTCAATTTACATAATTTTTATATTTCTTAAATTGCAAAAAAAAATTTTAGAGGTCATGTATTATACACTTGAAGAATAAGATGATTTTAAAATTTAACATGAAAATCAAAATTTTTAAATTATCTAAATTTTTTATGTTTTTTTTAAGACAATAGATTATTCACTATGAAGTTTCTAGCTCAATTTTCTTAGTTTTTGTAATTTTTAAAATTACAATATTTTTTTAAGAGGTTGTGTACTATACATTTGAAGAATATCATGATTTTTAAAATAAAAATGAAGACATATTTTTTTCAAATTATCTAAGTTATTTCAAGCATTTTGAAGACAATGTATTATTCACTTGGAAGTTTCTAACTCAGTTAATATAATTTTTTATATTTTTAAAAGTGCAACAATTTTTTTATATATCATGTACTACACATTGGAAATATAGGGTATTTTTTGAAACAAAAATGAAAACACGTATTTATTTGAAGCTTTTTAAGACATTGTATTATTCAATTTGAAGATTTTATCTTAATATACACAATTTTTTATATTTTTAAATTTACAACGATTTTTTTAATGATCGTGTACTTTACACTTGAAGTATATGATGTTTTGAAAAATTAAAATGAAAATATATGTTTTACCTTAGCTAAATTTTTAAAACTTTTTGAAGATATTGAATTATTCACCTTAAAGTTTCTAGCTCAAGTTATATAATTTTTATATATTGAAAATTGCAACAATTGTTTTAGTAATCATGTATTATACTTGAAGAATACATATTTTTCGAAAAATAAAACAAAAAAAAACAATTTTTATATTAACTAAATTATTTGAATATTTTTAAAGGCAATATATTATTTACTTTAAACTTTCTAAATTAATTTATATAAATTTAATATTTTTTAAATTGCAAAAAAAATTTAGAGATTTTTATTTAGATCGTCTATTATACACTTAAAGAATGCGGTGTTTTTTGAATTTAAAATGAAAACATATTTTTTAAATTAGTGAAATTATTTGAAGATTTTTTTAGACTATAGATTATTTACTTTGAAGTTTCTAGCTCAATTTACTTAATTTTTATTTTTAAAAATTACAACAATTTTATTAGAGATGGTGTACCACTTCAAGAATATGGTGTTTATTTCAAAATTGATTTTTTTTTTTAAATTACAAAAGTTATTTGAAGCTTTTTGAAGGCAATCTATTATTCACTTTAAATTTTCTAGCTCAATTAAAAATATAATTTATTATATTTTCAAAAAGGCAACAATTTACATAGAAATCGTGTACTACACGTACACTTGAAGAATATGATGTTTTAGATATAAAAGTAAAAATGTATTTTTTCAATTTCCAAAATTATTTGAATCTTTATGCAGACGATGAACAATTGTCTTTAAAGTTTCTAGCTCAATTTTCATAATTTTTTTTATATTTTTAAAGATGTAAAAAGAATTTTAGAGATCGTGTATTAATCACTTGAAGAATATGATGTTTTTTTAAACCAAAAAAAAAGAAGAAAATACATTTTTTAAATTAGCTAAATTATTTGCTTTTTGAAGACAATGTATTATTCCCTTTGAAATTTTTAGCTCAATTAACATATTATTTTATATTTTTAAAATTGAATTTTTTTTTAAATTTTGTATACTATACATTTGAAGAATATGATGTTTTTCTAAATTAAAACGAAAACACGTTTTTTAAATTATCTAAATTATTCGAAACTTTTTTAAGACAATGTATTATTCATTCTGAAGTTTCTAGCTCAATTAACATAATATTTTATAATTTTTAATATTGCAAATATTTTTAAAAATTTGTGTACTATACATTTGAAGAATATAATGTTTTTCGAAATTAAAATAAAAACGTATTTTTTAAATTACCTAAATTATTAAAAGATTTTTAAAGATAGTGTTATCATTCACATTAAAGTTTCTAGCTCAATTTGTAGATTTTTATATTTTTAAAATTACAACAATCTTTTAAGAGTTCGTGTGCTATATACTATAATAATAAGGGGTTTTTCAAAATTAGAATAAAAAAATATTTTTTAAATTACTTAAATTATTTAAAACTTTTTGAAGACAAATTACTATTCACTTTGAAGTTTCCAGCATAATTTACTAGATTATTTTTATTTGTAAATGTGAAACAATTTTTTTAGAGATCGTATACTACACACTTTAAGAATGTAGTGTTTTCCTAAACAAAAATGAAATGGTGTTTTTCAAATTATCTAAATTATTTGAATATTTTTTAAGACAATATATTATTCACTTTAAAGTTGCTTAATCAATTTTTATAATTCTTAATATTTTTAATATTACAACAATTTTATTAGAGATTATGTATTGTACCTCTGAAGAATATGATGTTTTTCGAAGACAAAAAATGAAAACTCATTTTTTAAATTACCTAAATTATTTTTTGATTTTTGTAAACAATATATTATTCACTTTGATATTTCTAGCTCAATATACATAATCTTTTATATTTTTTAAATTGGAACAAACTTTTAGAGATCGTGTATTAAAACACTTGAAAAATATTGTATTTTCCAAAATAAAAAATGAAAACATGTGTTTTAAATTACCTAAATTATTTGAAACTTTTGAAAGACATTGTATTATTCAATTTAAAGTTTCTAGCAAAATTTACATAATTAGTTATATTTTTAAAATTTCAAAAATTATTTTAGAGATAGTGTATTTATGCATAGAATACGGTGTTTTTTTTTTAAAAAAAAATGCATTTTTTATATTAACTAAAGTGTTTGAAATTTTTTAAAGATATTATATTATTCTCTTGGAAGTTTTTAGTTCAATTTACAAAAATTTTTATGTTTTAAAAATTGAAAATTTTTTTTAAAGATGGTGTACTATATACACTTGAAGAATATGCTATTTTCCAAAATATAAATGAATATACATTTTTAAATTACCTAAATAATTTGAAGCTTTTTGAAGACAAATTATTATTAACTTTAATGTTTCTAGCTCAATTTACATAGTATTTTATATTTTAAAAATTGCAACAATTTTTTTGAAGATTGTGTCTTATTTACATGAAGAATATAGTGTTTTTGGGAACAAAAATGAAAATCATTTTTCTAATTACCTTAGTAAGTGGAAGTCTTTTAAAGATAATGTATTATTCACTTTGAAGTTTCTTGTTCAATTTTCATTTTTTTTATATTTCAAAAACTGAAATAATTTTTTGAGAGATCGTGTGATATACACTTAAAGAATATGGTATTTTTTGAAATAAAAATAAAAACGTGTTTTCTAAATTACCTAAATTATTTGAAGTTTTTTTAAGATAATTTATTATTCACTTTAAAGTTTCTAGATTAATTTACAGAAAGGTTTTATATTTTTAAAATGCAACAATATTTTTAGAGATCGTGTCTTATTCACTAGAAGAATATGGTGTTTTCCGAATTTAAAATGAAAACATATTTTTTTAAATTATCTAAATTGTTTTGAGCTTGAGAAATTCTTGGGTGGACACGGACTTAACACATCATTTTTGTGCACAACCAATAGAAAAAAACCAACTCACTAAATGGGTAGTTTCTTTTGATTGAGTTCATAAACTATAAAAATTGAAAAAAGTAGAACAGGAATGAGGGAGAAGCAAATGAGAGCAACTACATACATCATGTGAGAGAGAAACTACCTATTTAGTGAGTTGGCTTTTTTTTATTAGCTGTGCTCAAAAATGACGTGTTGGGTACATGTCCATACAGGAATTTCTCTTTGAGCTTTTAGAAGACAATGTATTATTTACTTTGAATTTTCTAGCTCAATTTGAAAATTTTTTATATTTTAAGAGGGCAACAATTTTTTTATAGATCAAGTACTATACACTCGAAGAAAACAGTGTTTTCTGAAACAAAAATGAAAAACATTTTTTAAATTACCCAAATTATTTGAAGTTTTTTTAAGACAATATGTAATTCACTTTGAATTTTTTAGCTCAATTTACATAATTTTTTATATTAAAAAAATTACAATAATTTTTATAGAGATGGTGTACTATACAGAATATGATGTTATTCAAAATTAAAATGAAAACACATTATTTCAAGCTTTTTGTGTATAATATATTATGCACTTTAAAATTTTTAGCTCAATTTACATAATATTTTATATGTTTAAAATTACAATAATTTTTTTTTGATATCTTGTGCTATACACCTGAAGAATATGGTATTTTTCAAAATTTAAATGAAAATGTGTTTTGTAAAATAACTAAATTATTTGAAGCTTGTTGAAGGCAATGTGTTATTCATTTTGAAGGATATTATACACTTGAAGGATATGATTTCTTTGAAATAAAAATGAAACTGTATGTTTTAAATAAGTTAAATTATTTGAAGCTTTTTGAAGAAAATATATTATTCACTTTGAATTTTTTAGTTTAATTTATATTATTTTTTATATTTTTAAAACTAAACAAATTTTTTTATTTATAGTGTATTATACACTTAAAAAATAGGGTGTATTCCGAAATAAAAATGAAAGCGTGTGTTTTAAATTACAAAAATTATTTGGAAGCTTTTGAAGACATTATATTATTTACTTAAAAGTTTCTAGCTCAATTTATATAAAATTTTAAATTTTTTAAATTGCAACAATTTTTTTAAGTGATCGTGTAATATAGACTTGAAGAATACAACATTTTTTGAAAAAAAATGAAAATGTATTTTTATATTAACTAAATTATTTGAATATTTTTAAATGTATTTTTATATTTACAAAAAATTTATATTTTAAAAATTGCAACAATTTTTTTTAGAGATATTGTACTATACACTTGAAGAGTACGGTTTTTTCTTAAATAAAAACGAATACGTACTTGTAAATTATTCAAAATATTTGAAATTTTTTTAAGACAAATTATTATTCACTTTGAATTTTCTTGTAAAGTTTACATAATATTTTATATTTTTAAAATTGTAACATTTTTTTAGAGATTGTGTCTTTTACATTTAAAGAATAGAGTATTTTTTGAAATAAAAATGAAAACTTATTTTTTAAATTACCAAAATTACTTTAAGCTTTTTGAAGAGAATGTATTATTTTCTTTAAAGTTTCTACATTAATTTACTTAATTTTTTATATTTTTAAAATGCAACAATTTTTTAGGGATCGTTTATTATACACTTGAAGAATATGATGTTTTTTAAACAAAAATGAAAATGTGTTTTTCAAATTACCTAAATCATTTAAAGTTTTTTGAAAAAAATGTATTATTCACTATGAAGTTTCTAGCTCAATTTACAAAATTTTCAAAATTGTAGCAATTTTTTTGAGATTATGTAATGTACATTTGAAGAATATGCGTATTTCAAAATTAAGAAGAAAGCATGTTTATTAAATTACCTAAATTATTTAAAAAAATTTTAAGACAATGTATTATTCACTTTAAAGTTTCTAGTTAAATTTTAAGAATTATTTATACTTTCAAAATTGCAACATTTTTCTTATAAATTATGTACAATACACTTGAGGAAAACAATCTTTTTTGAAACAAAAATGAAAACATATTTTTTAAATTACCTAAATTATTTGAAGCTTTTTTAAGACAATAAATTATCCTGTTTAAAGTTTTTACCTTAATTTTTGTAATTTTTATATTTTAAAAATTGCAACAATTTTTTTAAAAATTGTGTCCTATAAACTTGAACAATAGGGTTTTTTTTGAAATTAAAAATGAATATGTGTTTTTTAAATTACCAAAATTATTTGAATCTTTTTTTAATACAACAAATTATTTATATTTTAAAATTGTAATAATTTTTTTAGAGATCATATACTATACAATTGAAGAATATGGAGTTTTTCGAAAATAAAAATAAAACATGTTTTCTAAATTACGAAAATTATTATAAGCTTTTTTTAGACAATATATTATTCACTTTCTATCTGAATTTACATTTTTTTCATATTTTTAAAATTCAACATTGATTTAAAGATTATGTATTATACACTTGAAAAATATAGTGTATTTCGAAATTAAAATGAAAACGTGTTTTTCAATTTATGTAAATTGTTTGAAACTTTTTTGAATATAGTGAATTATTCACTTTAAAGTTTATAGCTCAATTTACAAAATTATTTATAATTTTAAAAGTTTAACAATTTTTTTAAAGATCATGTATTATACACTTGAAGAATAGGGTGTTTTTTGAAACAAACATGAAAACGCATTTTTAAATTACCTAAATTATTTGAAACTTTTTATGAGAATGCATTATTTATTTTAAAGTTCTAACTCAATTTTCATAATTTTTATATTTTTAAAATTGAAACAATTTATTTAGATATCGTGTATTATCACTTTGAGAATATGGCCTTTTAAAAAAATTGAAAACACTTTTTTAAATTACCTAAATTATTTGAAGCTTTTCGAAGACAATGTATTATTCACTTTAAAGTTTCTATCTCAATTTACATAATTTTTATATTTTTAAAGTTACAACAACTTTTTAGATATTATGTATTATACACACGAAAAATATAATGTTTTTCAAAACAAAAATAAAAATGCATTTTCAAAATTACCTAAATTATTTGAAATTTTTTTAAGACAGTGTATTATTCACATTAAAGTTTCTATCTTAATTTACAGAATCTTTTATATTTTTAAAATAACAACAATTTTTTAAAAGATCGTGTCTTGAAGAATATGGTGTTTTCCAAAATAAAAATGAAAAGACATTTTTTTAAAGTTGCTAAATTATTTGAAGCTTTGAAAACAATGTATTATTTATTCACTTTCAAATTTCTAGCTCAATTTAAAAAAAAAAGATTAAAATTGCAAAATTTTTTTTTAGAGATTGTATATTATAAGTTAAGAATAGGGTATTTTTCGAAATTAAAATAAAATGTGTTTTTAAATTAATAATATTATTTGAAGCTTTTTGAAGACAATGTGTTATTCACTTTGAAGTCCCTAGCTCAATTTAAAGAATTTCTTATATTTTTAAAATTGCAACAATTTTTTTGAGATCGTGTACTACATACTTGAAGATTGTGGTGTTTTTCAAATTAAAAATAAAGATGTGTTTTTTGAATTGTATAAATTATTTGAAGTTTTTTAAACACAATATATTATTCACTTTAAAGTTTCTAGCTCAATTTACATAACTTTTTTATATTTTTAAAATTGCAACAAATTTTTTTGAGATTGTTTCGTAGATGAATGGGGTGTTTTTCAAAACATCAATAAATTTACTTCTTAAATTATCTAAATTATTTTAAGACAATGTATTATTGGATTTGAAGTTTTTAGCTCAATTTACAAATTTTTTTTATATTTTTTAAATTGCAACAATGTTTTATAGATCGTGTACTATATACTTGAAGAACTGATATTTTTTGAAATAATTTTTTTTTTCAAAAATTACCTAAATTATTTGAATCTTTTTTAATACAATATGTTATTCACTTAAAAGTTTCAAGCTCGATTTATAAAATAATTTATATTTTTAAAAGTGCAATAATTTTTTAAGAGGCCGTGTATTATACACTTCAATATTATGGTATTTTTCGAAACAAAAAATGAAAATGTGTTTTTGAAATTACTTAAATCATTTGAAGCTTTTTGAAGATAATGTGTTATTCACTTTGAAGTTTTAGCTCAATTTATAGAACTATTTCCACTTTAAAAGTGCAAAATTTTTTTTTCGAGATCGTGTAGTATACATTTGAAGAATTGAATGTTTTTTGAAAAAAAATGAAAACGCACTTTTCAAATTACCTAAATTATTTAATTTTTTTAAAAAATAATGTATTAATAACCTTACAGTTTCAAGTTTAATTTTCATAATTGTTTATGTTTTTAAAACCGTAACAATTGTTTAGAATTCATGTAATATAACTTTAAGAAGAGTGTTTTCGAAACAAAAATGAAAACGATTTTTTTAATTATCTAAATTATTTGAATATTTTTGAAGACAATATGTTATTCACTTTAAAGTTTCTAGGCTCTAGCTTAATTTACATAATTTTTTATATTTTTAAAATATTTACAATTTTTTTAGAGATCGTGTACTATACACTTAAGAATAAGGGGCTTTCCGAAATTAAAATTAAAACTCATTTTTTAAATTACCTAAATTATTTGAAACTTTTTGAAAACAATATATTATTCACTTCGAAGTTTTTAGCTCAATTTACATAATTTTTCTTATTTTTAAAATAGGAAGAATTTTTTTAAAGATCACGTACACCTAAAGAATAAAATATATTTTGAAATAAAAATAAAAACATCATTTTATTACATGTTGCCACATCAACTTTTTTATCCACTTGGCATAACTCATTCACGCCACTATACTCGATTACAATTCACTTTCTTTTTTCCTATGGCAATCAATCATCTTTTTAAATACAATTTAAATATAAATTTTAAAAAAATTAACTCAGAGAAAATTTTACAATAAATAATAGTTCAAATATTATGATTGAAATTTAAGTACTATTTTAATAAAAATAAGTACTTCTATTAACATATATATTTTGTGAAGTAATACATCATTAAATTAATGATCATTTTTATTTTGAATTTCTTAAATTATTATTTTTAAATTTTAATTACCAAGAATGCAAGATTAAAAGTACTTTTGTGAAAAATGTAAAATAAATAAATTATTTAATGGTTTAAATAAATATTTTAATTCTATCATGCTAATTTTGTATCAGTTATTTTTTATATCAGTGAAAAATGAAAAATGTAAAATAATTAAATTTTTAGTTGGTTTTTATCCCCTTTTTTAGTCCTTTTTTTCATATTTTTTTGTCTCTGATATTTCTAAAATTATATAATTTCTTCGTTTATTTTTCATCTTGTCCCTGTTTTCTCTTTTATTTTTTTTAGTTCTCGATTTTTATGAAGGAATGGACTGAGAGCAGAATTTCAGAATCAAACAGGGACGAAAACCAACAAAATATTTTTAAGAACCAAAATCAGTATTCACATATTTTATAAGGAATAAAAATATACTTAAACCTAATAGAATTTGCTGAATATATGCGAATTCTTTTGATATTATTACATAAACCCAACCAACTTAAAAGCAGAAAAGAAGCTGCAAAATAGTGGCAATTAAGTAGACTGGCAGCGGAACATGATAAGAAGACCAGTTCTACCAGACAAAACCAACGGAAAAACATAGGACTAGAAAATGAGTGATGCTACCATACTAAGTTGACACATGTCATCTTATAATAAAGCATTCCACAATATGCAGCTATACTTGCCACTATACAAATATCAACTTTCAAAATAAAAATCTCCCTTATTCTAAAGCAAGTTCCATGTAAGTATTTAACTTTCATTTTAATTATTTCCACAACTAAGACACAGCACATGCCTCTGCAGCTGTTCATTAATACTTATTAATAACATATATTTGTAAACAACCCTTGATAAATTGTGTCCAGAATCATCTTCATAATTTGAAGTTGAATTTGTCAGGAAACAAACAACTACTAGTTATCAAATATCACTGACAGCCACCAGGTGCAAATCCAACCTTGGAATTTCCAACATCATAGGCAACCTTATATGTCTGTTGTTGATAATTCCCAACAATGGTGATGGTAGAAGAGCTACCAGCAATGGCCAAACAAGTGACACCCTTTTCAATTTCTATAAGGGCATTATGAGCCTGAAGTGCCAGCTCAGCACCCCCTCTAAATATAATCTGAATCTCGGGCATTATTGACATTTCCTTCTCACTGCCCTTAAAACAAGTATCCAAAATGGAGATTCCTGGTGCTTGTGGAAATTTTTTGGCCATAATCATCACAAAATCTTTTTTAAGTTCTGTATAAATAGGCATAGGTAGCCTTGTGATTACTGTACCAGAATCTATGATAGTAGGTACCTTGTAACTTGAGGCAGAAATTCCTAGTGGCTTTCCTGCCACAGTAATAGATGTCAACTGAAGAAAATACAAGTTTGGAAACTCTGGATTCTTCACCAAAGGAGTGAACTTGTATGGTGAATTTGTTGATGTCAATGATGAGGTTCCAATGGACAAGAAACCTTCTTTGGAAGAGTTAGGTGCAGCAAAAGAAGTTGGAAGACAATAGGAGAAAGCATAGCCATATTTGCTTGATAATTGTGAAAACATGGAAAGCTTGTCATTTGCTAGCCCTAAAATACCAGCAGCCCTTCCAAACAAACCTTGATTGTCCTGTCCACATCCATAAACAAAAGTTGGTAGTGTCTCTGACGGAGTTAAAGTTAGAACATCTTGACTCAAATAGCCAATCGAGAAAGACAAATCACCATAACTTGCTTTGTACACACAAGAAGCTTTGGAACAACTAGGAGCATTGAGGGTAGAAATCTTTAGAGAGGAACACTGTGAGGATGAACAAGGCAAGGTTTTGTAGGTTTTGGAAGTGGAAGGGTTAAATATAGGGTCAACTTGTTCATGGCAGTATGTGACACAAGGTTGACATTGAAGCCAAGAGAGAGAGCTACCAGTGTCAACAATCATGCTAAAATATTTAGCAGGGGTCCCAAATCCTACTTTCACATAGTAATTGCCTGACCCTATTGACAAACCTGATTTCAATGGTGTGCTCACAGGTTTTGGTCCCCTCACTTTGTCAGAAGAGGCAGTAGTACCTGAATTGCTGCCTAATTTGGAAACAATTGAATTCACACGCTCCTCATCTTTTGTGAACATGTCAGAGTATGAAAATGGTGTCGCGGATGCTAGAGATTCGTCGAGACCTGTGACATGATACAAGTTGAACTGTATACCAGCCTGCTTGTGCCTATGATCTGCAAAATGGACTGTTATTAGTTGCACAAGTAGTCAAGTACAAAGTTTCATTATCCTAATATTGAAAATGAAACAAAGAATATTGATTTCTTTAATTAGGTGTCAAAGGTAATACAAAAAAGGAAACTGAAAACTATGTATGGTTCAGCATAATATGATCTAAAGAGGAAGCTTTGGCTTCAATCAAGTTAAGAATTTGGTAGCAATTTTTTGAGAATTGAAATACATGCCTTCAAATCCCACCACAGAAGAAGCTATTGCAAGATGTGCAGAGAGAACCAGAAGCCAAAAGAGACTCATCTTTAACCGGCTCTGCGAAATTGATTATCGACAAGTTTTCTTTCTCTTCAAATTTGGTTATGAACAAGTTTCTTTTTCTTCCCTCTTCCCTCAGCAGATATATGGTACAATAGAACTCTACTTGTTTCCAAACCGACACATTTCCCTACCAATGAGGCAACTGAGAAAAGAACATAGGAAATAATTTTCAGTGTGGGGGCCAAAGTTCATATGAGATTTACTTCATTATATGCATTGCACTGATTGCTTTTAAAAACATTTTTCCTTCCTTGACTGACTCATGAAGCTCGCGTAACTCCGTGATGGTGTACTTAGCTACATGGTGATGGTCCACTGTGACCCTATCATCTAATCTCTGTGGTTGTTACAACAACATCTTTAATACTGAGTACCTACACACCCTTTAGCAATAATATTAATACCATTAATCACATAATCCTAATAACATGCGAAGCAAGAGAGATTAAAGGAGGAGTGGCCATCAAATCCTAACTGTGTGTATAGAAAATGTTTTATTAAGAGAGACAGAACCAACTACGGTGATGTCTACACTTCAAATGAATTAGTCTTTAGCTGTTAGTCAGAGAATATCCTTAGTGCTCACCTAAAAAAAAAAGGAGGGGCCATGCTTGTCAAATACTCTAATTTATCACTGTCATTTATGCAGCTGTAACTTAGTAGCTCAATCAATAAATTAGTGAACATGTAGTACACCATACATAATAATATACACATGTAAGTGTTGGAATGATATACAGAAAATGCATCAGAAATATTAGTCAATAATTACCAAAGGGTGTGTCGGCAGGAATTGCATTTAACGAGTCTAATATCAAATTCACACAATTACCTGTCAATGAGGTTGAATGGGTAGGACTTAGGAGTTGAAATGATGATTATTTGGCTTTGATAAATTCTATAACTGATGAGAGAGACATGCAACCGTAAGATGAGCCATATCATTAATCAAGGAGGAAGCTTTGATAGCTATTATCACACTTGCTAGATTAAGAAAAGCGTGCTTCACTTGATGGTGAACCTGCAACCTCATCTTTTTGCCTGCATATGCATGGTACGGTGGCCATTAACTACCACCACAGATCCACGATTAAATTGCTAGTAAAGTTTCTCTCTCTCTCTTTTTGGGGTAAGCAAATAAAGATTTTGACACGTGGTAATGAGTTCTAAAACTGGACGTCGCCTCAGAATAAGAGAGATATAGGCATATAGCATTTAGCAATTATTATGTCAAGGGATAAGAATTTTTTGCAATCACTAAAGAGAACAACTGTTGTTGAAGATACTCGGGTTGAAAACTGATGCTTTTAAGAGGTGAAATGAACGGATAATAACAGCTGAAGAGTGGTCTCTTTTAATTTTGATTCCCTCTGTCTGGTTATTAATATATTGATAATAACCTCTTAACAGTCACATTAGCAGGAACAGCAAGTTGTCTAACTCCGTTTGCATTGTCTATTAAGGGTTTTTTTTCATACCTGTATACGCATTATACATGCATTACCCAAACAGAAATCTATCGTATAGGGTATACACAACCACTGGCCATGAATACATCGAAATACAGGAAACAAAAAATTTCAAATTGCAGAGGACGAACTAGGAATTCTTGGACTATTATGTCATTGGATATTAAAAAAGGTTTTCACATATTAATACATAGAAGGAATCACACAATCCGATGGTACAAAAAGAAAAGACTTGCAGAAGAGGTCTCAACACAAGTGAGATAACTAAAACTAGTGATAAAATCACCCAGCCTTCCTTCTAGATCACCGCCTAAATGCATTGCCTTCACCTGCAGACCTGCCTTGAGAATAATGTGTCCGACGACGGACACTCTCAGCTATTGATGAGCTCCCCCCTTCAGCAGCACCATATACACTTTTTTGAGCACTATCCAAGAAATTCTTGCCACCAGTATTATTATTCTGGATTGCTTCTCGTGCATCAGTTTCCTCAGCCGTCTTTATACGTTTCCATCTCTGCTCTTCATGCAACTCAGCAGCAAGTTGCATCTGCCTAAGTTTAGCAGCCCGCTCTTCTTCTGAAAGCTTAGGAGCCACAGTTCTGCGTTTATTGTGTGATTCATGCTCTTCAGTAGAGCCCCCATTCCCCCTTCTGGAAGCATCAACATTGGAGTGGCCTCTGGAAGCATATCTTTCTGACTTGGAAGTGTTATAATGTCTTTCATCAGCATCTTCTTTATAGCCTCTACTGTGTCTTTGCCTCTGGTAATGACTGGGAGATCTTTCTCTGTATTTTTTCTCTTCATAGTAATTCTTCTTTCTTTTCCTTTCTCCTTCACTTGAGTCATACTCTGGATCTGATTGAGGCCTGTGATGCTTCTTATCAAAATCTACATCAGCAGTCTTCCTTTTTCTCCTCTCGGCAATGTCATCTTCTGAGTCAGACTGTTTTTTATGCTTTGATTTACTAGATCGGTGCTTAGTGTCATCATCTGAATCATACTGATCTTTATGCTTTGATTTACTAGAACGGTGCTTAGTGTCATCTTCGGAATCAGACTGACTTTTATGCTTTGATTTACTAGAACAGTGCTTCTTCCTCTTCTCCTTTTTACTGTGAGATTTCTCCTTGTTTTCCATTCCTTGAACCTAACAATAATACAAGGAATTATTAGGACAGGCCATAAATTCAAAACATCAAACAAAAGATTTTGGTCAAAGTAAACAACAAAAATAGTTTCCAACCAATTTAAAGATTGTTCAAATGCAATCAATGAAAACAAAAAAAAAGTGAAAAAGTCCAATGATTGAGCATGTAAAAAGCAACACAAATCTCAAATTCATATAATAACACATTACTTCAGCCTGACACTGAAGTCACCATGAACAAGAGCAGTAGCCTGAAATTACATTGACAGCTTGACATTCTCCTTAGGTGGCTGCTACTGCACAGAGTTGTGAACAATGGATGGTCGTAATTCCTAAAACTTTTAACTACTAAGTATTAACATCTCATTCACAATCCAAAAAGTGGGTAAGGCGTACCGATTTTTTTATCATAGCCATCTTGATAGGGTTGTTTTTTATCTTTGCAAGTGCTTCCTGCTCACGCTGGCGAATCATGAGCAAGGGATCAGAATGGAGCTTCCTCCAAGCATCATTAGCAGACTGAGGTTTGTCCTCAAACAACGCTCCAGGCACGCTTGCCCCTTCCTGTCCCACAAACAATTATGAATCAATTCAGACGAAACAAATAACAAAACAATCTTTTCACTAACAAAATGCAAGAAAAATCAACACAGAGACAAGATCAAATGAACCTACCTTAGAAGCAGAAGCAGAAGCAGAGGATGAAGGTGCAGCTGTTGCATCGGATTTGGGAAACGCTTCGAGGGACTTGAATCCTTCGGAATTGCCAGCATTTCCGACGGATAAGCCCGAATCGTACAGAAATTCCAACCTCTCCTGGTGACTGCAATCAAAATGAGTAATTTAGAATCCACGGTGAAACCCTAAACCTAACCCTAAAAAAAGGAGAATAGAAAGAGATAGGGGAATTACGGGACGAGGCCAGCTTTCTCCTGAAGAAGGCGAAATTCGGAGCGTTCACGCTCCTCCTGGATCTGCTTGCGAAGCTCTTCGAGCTTCTTCTGCTCCGCTTCATGCTTCTGCTCTGCTTTCCACACGTTTTCAATGTTCCTGAGACTCCCCGTGTGCCATCCCTTCTTGTTCAAAAACTTCAGTGCCATTATCTATCGCTCTTTCTAGTTTCTTCTGTTTCAATTTGATTTGATTTCAGAAACAAATAGCAGTTGAGAGCTTCAAAGTTGGAGAGAAAACAAGACGAGAATGAACAGAGGAATCTCTGCCGGGGCAAAATTTTCTTTTTATCAACTATATTAATTTTATCCGAGAAAAAAACTACTACTTAATTAACTATTTTTTTTGTCTCGACCAAAATAAATGAATTTTTTAAGAGAAAAAATGTCTGATTTTTTTTTTTTGGTTTCTGGCTGGTTTTAATTTTTAATTTTTTTGTTGTTTAAAATATTTTTTTACCGAAAAAGATTTTTATTTAAATTAATTTTAGCCCATCATTTTAAAAATTATTTTTTTGTTGAAAATTTTAAAACATTTTTTTTTGTCATTACTTTCAAATTTTTTAAATTTTCATGAAACAATGATACAACAAAATAAAATGTATATGAACAAAACTAGAAATTACAACTAAAATCAAAATTTATAAATTTAACAGAGATTAATGGATATTTTCTTTATTTTGATCGGTATATATAGTGGGCGGATTTTAACATGGGGCGTTGATAAAATTTCCCACCATGGGAAAGTTTATTTTAAACCGTATGATATATTAGATTTTTAATCAACGGTTCTGATCTGCGGCCGGTTACCTTTTTTGTATAGTTTTAAAGAATTATGGATTAAGTCCTTGTATTTTCAGCAATTTTGGTTTTCCTCCCCATATATTTGCGAAAACCGCAAATGGTCCTTGCGATAACTAAACTCTCCCTACCGGTCTTCAGCGACGAGGATGAAGAAGAAAAAGAGGTGATGGTGAGCGCGGTGGTGATCCCGACTACGATGACGAGGACGATCGATGACGACGAGGCCGGCAAAGAGATGATTGTCTTAGATAAGAACAAAGAGGTGATGGCGACTACGACGACGAGGACAATGACGACAAGGGACGAGGACAATCAATGACGACGGGGGTGGCGAATAGATGATTGTCTCAGATTTGCTTTATCAACGGATTGTAGATAATAGAAATTGTTACAATTCATTTTCCTTTTTTATTTTGAATCTAGCTTCTTTCTTTTATTTTTGTCAAGATTTATTTCCGGTCTCAATCTGCTTTATGTAAATTGTTGATATATAATTTTTCTAGATTTTGTTCTTTATTATTCTCAAATCTGGAAATTCCAGATTCTAGATCTGTTTTTTAATGGGTTGAGATGTACGATTTGCCATTGCTGGTGTGGTGATCTCTGAAGAAGGAAGAAGAAGAAAGGTTACTTTTTTGGCCAGGTTCGATGATTTTGGGGTTGTTCTGGGCTATGACGGCGTCATAAAGCAAGATCGCAGCGAGTAAATCTTGGCGATCAAACATGAACACTCGAGCACATGATAGATCTAACGGCGACACTATGATCTTCGCGGACGGCGGCGAGCGACAAACTGAATGGCGATGCAACTGAAGCAAAGAAAAACAGAGAAAAAAAATAAGTGAACAGATCAACAAGGTTGCCGTCGGCGCCGACGAGATTTGCCGGAGGAGCGAGGACAAGATGGTTGAGATTCACAAGATCCACACATGAAAAACGAACAACAAGCTCCCTCCCTCACGCATAACATTTCTTTGATCCTAAAGAGCACCTCTTAGCTTCGATTATTGGGATATCTACACAGATTGAATCAAATGATAGTCAAGGTACGTTTTCAGTTCACCGTGTCCCGGGGTTTCATCGATTGAGAGGGAGTATTAAATTAAAGGGGGGTGGGCAACTTTATGAATTTTAAAAAGTAAAGGGCCAAACTTGAATATGAACAACTTACAATAGTAGGTAATCTAATTTGTTTCCCACCGGGGAAAATTTATAATGTCCTATCATAAAACCCGCCATATATAGTGAGTTACTTTTTCTTATATTTTCTCTTTTTCAAACTCTCATAATTTACACTTTCCACTAGTACAATTTGCAAGAGTGTAACTTTTGGCACTATGGGACATGTTGGGTGCACTATGGTTGTCTTATTTTTTTTTTAATTTTGTCCCTGAAACGGGTTCTACTAAGTTAACCGTATCGCTACTTTTAAATTTTTTTATTTTGAATTTTAAAACTATACGGTTTCTAGAAACCGTTTCCAGAAACTATTTTTTTAAAAAAAAAATATATTTTGTATAGCACTTATTTTGTATTGTTTAAAATTTAGAATTATAATTTTATAAATGTATTAATTATGCAGAAATGGACAATTTTAAAAAAGAATTGAAGAATGTAGATGAAGAAATGGAAAAACGATCTAATTATTAACAAATAATATTAATAATACAATAATTACAAATAAAACAATAAAAATAAAACAATAAAACAATAATACATTAATAATAAATAATTCTTAACAAATAAAAAAACAATAAAAAATCACAAATTTTTTAAAATCGGTAAAAAATATTAAAAATCTATAGTAAATTTTTTTTTATAAAAAAATCAGATAAATACTAATATTCAAAAATTATAATAAAAAAAATCCAAAAAATATCATACAGTTTCTAATTCTTCATCTACGTTCTTCAATTCTTCTTCAAAATTGTCCATTTATGCATAATTTATACATTTATAAAATTATAATTTTAAATTTTAAACAATGCAAAATAAATACTATACAAAATAAGTTTTTTCTTTTTTTAAATACAAACGGTTTCTGGAAATCGTTTGGAAACGGTTTCTAGAACCCGTTTCGGGGGCAAAATTGAAAAAAAAATAAGGCAACCATGGTGCATCTAGCATGCCCCATGGTGCCAAAAGTAGCACTCAATTTGCAAGTTATGATTTTTGAAGTTTTATGTAATGGTTAAAAGAATTACATTAATTTATTTTTTTCTAATGGCTAAGAAAAGTTCAGGTTTTTATATGGTTCGCTACAATGTGAGGCATTTGGTATGGACACAATAATCTCATCTTTAAGCAACACCGTTAGAATAGTGATATTATCTTTGACAAAATTGTGCAATGGTTGATGATTGATGATTCCTTTTCCTAACCCTTTATGCAAGGAGCTTGATTCCTAGTGCTTGTCTAGGGATGTAGTATAACTTGTCTTTACTTTTTGTCCTTTCCTTTTTGTTTAGCGTTGCTTGATGTCGATTCAAATTAATTTATTGGCATTTTATCTCTTCTTGTTTCTTCTTTTTGTTTTGCTGCCCATTGATTGGATTTTCCTTGTAATCTGAATACCGTTCGTACTCTGTTTTTTAATAAAATCTTACTTAACCAAAAAGAATGGTTAGAAGAGTTACATTAATTTACTTTTTTTTAATGGCTAAGAAAAGTTTAGGTTTTTATATGGATGAATTTCTTTTTTGTTTTTTAAGTTAATTAAATCTATTACATATATATATATATGAAGTTTGAGACAATTTCATTTAGACATCATTTATTTTCAAAGCTATATTTATCTATTTTATGTATTTCTTTTTTTATACTTTTACCCACAAATATATATCCATATCAAGTGGAAACTATGGCATAAAAGCCGTTATTCCAAAATTTTGTTGACACAATAAAACTTGACAACACAACAATGAATAGTCTATATTAAAATTAAATAAAATCAATCTCGGCATCAATATTTAGTTATGTTCAAGATTCTTTGTTCTTTGTTCTCAATATATTTATGAAAAATCATTCTCATTATATATCCCACATACATAAAAGAATATTGCTCCAGAATTATGATACCTCTTAAGCTGTTGATACCTCTCTGGCACCATCATGGAAGAAATATTGCTCCAGAATTATGATAGAGCCAACTTGTTTGATGTCCTAGACTAAAAAATGATGATTATATTTTTACCTTTATGAGAAAGTACTCTCAAACACAAAAGTCAAAAGAAAACTTCAATGATACAATTAGTGCTATGTGAATCAAACATTCCATTCATTCAAATTACAAGGACAAAGTGTCCTATGACTTTTATTGACATTCAGTGAGTGAAACAGGGAGAGAGATGATGGTGACTTAGCTGAGCCACACATTGACAATAATACACACTACTTTTGGAACCTCTCAGCAACTCAAATTTTATCATTCTATATGACCAATCATGATCCTCTCTCCCCCTTTTCTCAATCAATGAAAAAAGAATAATGTGAAAGAGAAATGAATCCCCCTCAGATCTTGGTTCTGTTGATGCTCCCTCATCAACAACATTACATGTGTGTGATATTTTCCACAGTTGGCTTTGTAATTGTATAAGCAGTTGCTTTCTATTCTTTATTCTGATTCTCATGGAAAATTGAATGCAGTTGAATTAGCTGGCCCCTTAAGCTGCACTCCTCCACCTGAAAAATAGAGCACCATCAAGATATTGTATGATTTCAGAATTCAGACATTAACTACAATGAACAAGGAAAGATTGTTTGAAAGACAGACCTGTGATTTGTATGTCTTTGATAATAAATCTCCACATTCTCCAACAAGAGCTCTTTCTCCACCAACAACTCTAGCTAATTCTGAAAGAGAAATATCTGTATCTTCTGCCTGAGTTTGACAAAACCTATGTTAGTGCAATAATTCAGAGTATACCTAATTCAACAAATTATTTATGCAGTATCTAACGGGAATAAGGACGCCTCAATGTGTTTCTTCATCTAAATTTATTAGTGCAAAACATTTGAATAGATGTTCATTCTTCTTACCTTTGGCATGAATCTTTGGATATTTGAAACAATTGTTTCCATCATCTTTAATGCTGAATTCAGCGTCTCCCCCACCTCTTTTACATCAACCTGTGGCATAAAACTTCTTCGTAAAAAAGAAATTGCAGACAATCCCAAGTTCCCGATGAAAAACCATACCAGAAAGAAAATAAACATAATTCACTTGTCTAGATAATCCACAAACATGAGAAGAGGATTCATGATCTTACCCTAACATTCCCACCAATTGGAAGTTGCACTGAGGCATTCAACAAAGCCTGAACCGCTTCAGCAATAGAGATTGAATAATCTTCTTCCATACTAGACCACTCATCCAGATACGGAATCTGTGATTGTATATAATTAAATATAGAAATTACTTATACAGATATTACAGTGCATAAATACTTGAAGAAAGAAAGGCTCCTTAATTAAATTGACCACGTATCATCATTAAGGAAGCTAAAGGTTAGTTAGTTAGGATAGAGAAAGAAACCAGTACCCTCTTAATTCCACTTCATGATATATTAATTGCATGAGGTGGTTATGTTGAGAAAATATTGATACCACAAGAAATCAACAGAAACAACAACCAATCCTTCTCCGACTTGGTGGGGTTTGCTAGTTGAATCAAATAATGCCATAAGTTTCTATCATAAATCATGTTTGCAGACAAATTATTGACCTCTAAATTCTTAATAATTTTGCCCATAAGTTTTCTAAATCTTCCTCTACCTCTAGTGATTCGGCTACAATCCATCTTATCTTATATTTATTAGGTTTCCTAAGGGTCTTCTCCCCACATGCCCAAACCACCTAATCTACCTTTTTTTTTCCTAGAATAGTTGTTACCTCAACTTTTTCTAATATATATTCATATATTCAGTCCTTAACTCCTTATCACATTGTCCAAAATGTTCATTCATCCAACAAAGCATTCTCATCTCCACTGTGTTGAGTTTATTCTTTTCTTGGCCTTTTACCCACCTAACATTCAGTTCCGTCATACATCGCAAATCATTTAGCTATGTGGTAAAGTTTTTCCTTAAACTGGGGCAGTACCATTCTAACAAATATAATTCCTGAAGCATTTATCTATTTCATCAGCCTCACTTGAATAGTTGAATCCCATGGTAAAAAATAACATTTCTCGGCGCACAACTAGAATGCAAAAATACTAAAGAAGCATTCAAAATTATAGGTAGCCTTACTTGTGCTTCAAGAATTGTTGACAGAACCTCTGATCTCCGCAAAAGCTCCAGCTCCATGCGTTTCCTGTTCACAGAATTACGCATTTCTGACATTTTTGTTGCATGAGAATATAGTGCTTTCTGCAAGGATTAAGAAGAAGAAAACAAACAGTGACAAGAAGAGCTGAAGGTGATTAAATTGTACAAGACAGTCCAAGATTTTAAAGCTATATCAAAACCAGCTGAACACTGAGTGAATGTAAAAGTGCAAGGTAGTAAATTTTGTATTTTTCTGAAAAGCCATATCAGGTTGGGGAAGTATAACTAGATTACAAGGTCAAAAGATGTGAAAGTTAGTTTAGACTCAAAAGTCAAAACTAAATCATTTGATATACGAAAACAGAACTGTTATATACTGCAGACTAGCTAAAAGGGATTTTCTCAAGAAGCATAAAATCAACAACAAAATCTTCCAAGCCAAAGTGAATGTCATTTAAACATTTACTCAAGTTATTTTGCAGTGTAACTTAAACAGAAACCCACCTTCTTGCTCATGATAAGATAACTTAAATTCCTCTTGTTATATCCATCAAGAGAATTCTACATAACTAACTGCCTAACCAGAGAATTCTGTTTTTCAGCAGTACTACAACTACTACACATTTGTCAATTGTCGATAAGTAGGAGGGAAATAGAAGGTGGTAGGGGGCTGACCTGGCATTCTCTTTGCTGAGCTTTCATTGCAGATTGCGCTTTCGCATTGGCGAATCTCCATTGCAAATATCGATTATAAAGCAATCTGAGAGAATGCACATCTTCCTGATGACTAGACCCTTTCTTCCCTTTCCTGGTATCCACGGCCGGTTTCGCACACTGAGGAGGAACCGGCGGCAAACTAAGTCCTCCTGACTTAACAACGCTTGACAGGTTCCCACTTCCATGGTGTTTTGAGAGAGGAGGTTGCTTCTCAGTGCCTTTCACCAGCAACTGCTCACTGCCAGAAGGCAAACTAACAGAACGAGACAAAGGGTTACCATTTTCTATTTTATCAGCCACTGACACAGAAGGAGTCTGCAGCAATATATCTCTATCTGAATTTCCCAACTCAGGAAGTGACTGAATGCTGCAATTCACACTCGAATCATCACGGGAGCACGCTGAATTAGTTTCGACTTGAGGCAAACCAGAAGCAGCATTTGCCTTGGCTTGACTTGCCGCTGACAAGCCACTGGCTTGTAAAAGCTTAGCAGCAGCTGAAGCACTACCATTAAAAGACCTACTATGGTGGTGGTGATGGTGATTGTGATGAGGAGTGAGTCTATACCTTGAAGAAACAGAAATTGAGGGTATGGGAGTGTCAGGTCTAGAAGGACAAGGTGTGGAATTCCCATTTACATTACCAATTCCAATTCTACCTGAACATGATTTTGAAGGGTGAGGATTTTGAACCTGTTCGACTCCATTATTCTCCCTGAAAAGCTTCACCGCTCGCTGTTTCCTCTGAGATGCAATCGGGAATTGGTTTTCTGAATTCTCGTCGCCGCCTTGATCCGCCTCCGTCCGCGGACGCCGTTGAACTGCCGGCGACATGAATCTGGAGCTGACCTCCCGGACCCTCGGCCGGCGCTGATGAGGCGGCGGCGGAGGAGGAGGGGGAGCGGCAGAATCGGAGTGTTCTACCATGGTATCGGTGGCACAAACTTGCAATTGCACCATCAAAAAACAAGAACCCCCAATTGGATGGAAGGGTTTTCGATCGCTGAAAACGCTAAAGACGAAGACTTTCGAGAGGAAGCAATGGTGGGTGGGTGCGAATCGGAAGGGGAGGTTTGGAGTGACGGAGAATAATGGAAGAAGAAAGGGTTCGTTTGGTTCTGTTTGGTTCACAAGTGTTGTGTTTGGAAGGAGAAGTAGCCGTTGGGGTGTGTGGGTTTACGTTGCAACGGTTCTAATTTCGAAAATCGATGAACGGAATTTCAATAAAACTTTTTAGATTTTCTTTATGTTATCTACCGCTATTAAAAAATGTCACTCGTTTCTCGTCAACCTTATTATATTTACTACATTTATTTCATTATTTGTGTGTATATTTGAGAGAGGAGCCTTTCTATCATATGTTGCTTGCTGGAAATTTAGTACTCCACAAGAGGTCTCAAGTTTAAAACCAGTAAATGCAATGCGTAGATAAATTTTGTAGCTTTGATAATTTAATAATAGGTTTAAGTTCAAGACTTTTGTAGTACCTTCAATCACAATATTGATATGAAACTTTTTAAGTCAGTAAATATAATATTTATAACAGTGTTGGGTATGCGGGCAGTCCGTCCCGCCCGGCACTGTCCTGCAATGGCTCACGGATTAACGGGCTAATCCGTATAAGCTCACGTCTTAAATGGGCCAATAAAATTATGGCCTATATCCACACCGCAAATTCGCGGGTTATCTCCAGGGCCCACATAAGCCTCTTTTTTTGTATTAAGCTCATTTTTTTAGTTTTTTTATAAAAAAATATAGTTTTTTCTTCTATGATAAAACTGAACGTGATTTTACGTATTATTTCTATTTGTCTATTTCTATTATTCTCATATTTCTCTATTTCAAATTTTTAATTTCTGTTTCCAAAACTTTTTTTAGAAAAAACCAGGTCTAGCTGCATCTCTTTTGAGCTCTTAGACCTCATAACAAAAAAAAAACTCAGTATTAAAGTATGCGAGGCCCACAAATTTTATCCGTTTTGGCCGCGAACAAACGGGCTGACCCGCAATATAAATGGGTGGATTTTTTTTAACCCAAATCCGTATAATCCGCGAGCCCCGATCCGTATACCCAGCTCTAATTTATATGGTATTCACTTGATTTAAATCCTCTTATTCTAATTATATAGATTATTTATGGGATGTTTTTTTTGCGCACCACACTAATTTTTGCGTGCACTATACACAATTTAGTTTTAGGTGGCACTTTGTGCACCAACCCAATCTCATGTTGCAACACATTTTTTTTTTTCATTTTTGACTCTATCTCATGTTAGCGCGGTAAACTAAAACGAACATTAACATTTATTTTGTGTCTCGCTTGAACAATAAATTTCATTTTGAAACTTATAAAATGAATGATAATATTTGTTTTGTATAAACATCCGCATCCGATTAAGATAGAGTTTATATTTTATTTTGTTGCTATTTATAAATTTGATTTATTATATGATTCCTAACATCATTATTATTTATATAAGAATAAAAAACATTAATATAAGGAAAATGTGGGGTGTACACGACTATGTACTCCCAAACTTATTTACGACTCAATTAAGGTATATTTAAAAATAAAAAAAAAAGAAAGAAAAACTCAATTAGATGCTACATTTTACTAATGTGATGTGGTGTAAATAGGTTGTAAGGAGATAATTGTGTGTATATATCATTCCTCTTAATATAAGCTACTCCATTCCATTCAAAACTTTTGTATTTTTAGAGTGTATTTGGATTGGCTGTAATTAATTGGGAAAATAAGTTGTGCAAAAGAATCGATTGTCTCAGACATAATCGATTTTTGTTTAGATATATTTGCTCTCAGAAGCGATTTTTAACATAATTTTTTAAATTATAAAAAGTGATTTTAAAGCTTTTTGAAATAATATCCAATTTTTAACTGAAGGACAAAAAGTTTTTTATTGTTAAAAGAATAATCAAAAGTTTTTGCAAGTGCAAAATACAACTATCCAATATAAGTTGAAAAAAAATCTAATCCAAACACACCATTTGAATTCAAATTTTGTTTCAAAACATTAATCTTTTTAGAATTTCAATATTCAATAAAAATATGTTTTCTAGTTTTATCCTCTACAAATAAATACAATTACCGTCATTTTCTTCACCAATCATATAGTGTATGCTTACGTTACTTTAGGGTGTGTGTGAGGAGAGGGGAGGGATTTTAATGGAAGGAGTTGGAGGGGAGGGAAGGGGTGGAAAAATAAAACTTGAGAGTGTGTTTAGTTCAAATAGAGAGGAGAGGAGGAAAGAAAAAATAGTGTTTTTGTGTTTTGTTAGAAGAAAGAGGAGAATTTTTATGTGTTAATTTTGCCTCCCCTCACCTTCCGTTTCCCTCAAACCAAATTGGCCCTTAAGTTCCATATTGTTTAGGTGTGTGAAAAAAAAAACCTCGTTTATAACTTAAGTTCAAATCAAAAGACAAAATTTTTAAGAAAAAAAAAGTTTCGTGTAATGCGCACAAAAGGCCGTGTGGTGTGCTAAATTGTGGCTAGCGATTGAAATAGGTTGGGATGAAGTAGGCTTTAAGTGGTTAGGCCTAGGCCTAATTTAGAAATTATACGATGGAAGGGATTAGCACCATCCCTATTGGGAGTGACATCATGTTTTATAATATATAGATTCATGATTATTATATATAAAGGGATGGTGGGACTTCTAAAATTGGGTAGTCTCAATCTCTCCACCCTTGTAACATGTCATAAACTTTTTTTAAGACCTGGAAAGTCCGTTTAAAAGTCTGTTTCATAATAAAATCCCTAAAATTAATTAAAAAACATTCATTTAAATAAGTTAATGAATCTACCGACATAAATAAACTAATGAAAAGAATCTATTAACACAATAAATGTACAATAATAAAGCATAACACTAAAATTTTCACAGAATAATAGTAATAACATATATAATCATATAATCACATTATAATTTATTATTGTTACCACTATTATTATTATTATTATTATTATTATTATTTAAATAGGTTGGCCTATTAGGCCTAAAAGGCTTTTAAAAAAATCCAAAGCCTAACTTGTTTAATTAAATGAGTTTTTTAAATAGTGAGAGGGATTGAGACCACCTAATTTTGAAAATCTCATCATCCCTTTATATATAAAAATCATAAATCTTTATATTAAAAATGATGGTGTCACTCCCAATAGGGATGGTGCTAATCTCATCCACCTTTTTAAATAGCCTTAGTCTGCCCTGTCGAGCGATCTGGCCTATTCCCACCCCTAATTGTGGCATCATCTATTGGGCCAGCACTTTCCCCATCACACCCATTTCTCATGCCACCACACGTTATTTTTTTTCCAAAAATGCCCTTTGCTCGGATTTTTAAAATCCGAACGAACCAATATATTATCCTTCGGATTTTTAAAATCCGCCCACATTCACCACATCTTGACGGATTCTTAAAGTTGACTATATTTTAAATCTGGGTTTTTAAAATCCGAGTGACAACGAGAAATTATTAATATTAATAATAATAAATTTTTCATTTTCCCAAAACCATTACAATTTCCCATTCTCAAACATTCTCAAAACCCTAAACTCTCTCCAACATAATCACTCTCAATCTCACTCATTCACCTAATAAACAACTACATTACAAATCTTCGTTGAAGTTGAGCTATATTTGGAGCATTCCACTTATTAATTGGTAAGTTGTAATATCTTTTCACCATTTTCTTTTGTTTCTATTACATCGACGTTGTTGCTGCTGTCAGGATTACGCAGAACTCGGATTTTAAAACTCCGAGACAATTACGGATTTTAAAAATCCGAGGGCTTTCAGATTTTTAAAATCCGTTAAGCTGAAACACATTGAAAAATCCGATCTGCTCGGGCTCCCCGACGCGTTGTCTGCGCTCCAACATAGTCGGGCGCCTACGACCGTCTTGTCGTACTGGAGGTCGTCCATCAACAGCTGTCACGTAAATCTTCGCCATGTCTAAAAAATTATACAAAGTAATAATAACATCAAAACAAAATAAATAACTACTAATTATTTTTTTTATTTTATTTATTATAAACATTGTTTATATTTATTATTTTTATTTATTATTAACGTTATTTATATTCATTCTTAATTCTATTCATTATTAAATGTTATTAATATTATTGGTTTTATTAAGTAATGCTTAATATGACTAATTAGTTTTATTAGCTACTAGTTAATATTATTAGTTTTTATAATTCTTAAAATCCGATTCTATACGGATTTTTAAACTCCGTGTTAATACGGATTTTTAAAATCCGAAATAATTACGGATTTTTAAATCTGAAACAATTACAGATTTTTAATATCCATTGTATCTACATATTCTTAAAAGCTGAAGCTTCGCGGATTTTCGAAAATCCGGGAAGCCTGCATTGTCCCTAATCTCTCGCCATTCTCTCATTTCCCAAAATTAACGCATAAAATGTCATAACGCATCTAGGGAGTGAATTCTATCAACTCTAAACTCTAATTTATCTTTAAAATCAAACAAATTGCATAAAAAACAAATTAGAAACAAAACAAACAAATTTACAAAACCTAGGACTTTCATTGAATCCAATTAACAACAAACCTTACGTCAAATGGAAGATAATTGGAAGTAGAATGAATCAATGGAAGGAAAACTAGATAACTTTTTGAATCTTCGCCCAAAATCATACCAATGATGCGAATGCGTTTTGTTCTTCGAGAGTGTGGTGAATTCGTGATTTTTCACGGATTCTGAAATCCGATTTATGTATAACGAAGTGTGATGTTTTGCTCGGATTTTAAAAATCCGGTAGTTTTGGAAATTGGTTCATTTGGATTTTAAAAATCCGAGCAAAGAGCATTTTTGAAAAAAAAAAAATAACGTGTGGTAACCTAAGAAATAGGTGTAGTGAGAAAAGTGCTGGCCATCTACTGCCTGAAACTCATGTTGACCACCTTATAGTGTGTTTGTTAAGGATACCACACAATTCAAAGAGAAAATACACACATCTAAAGGCACTTTTAGAGCAAGAACATTTTCTTTCCTTTGTTAAAACTCAGTTTAGTACCGTCAATGGAAATTTAAAAAGCTTATAGAAACGGATAATTATCATCCAAGAAATAAAAACTGGATAGGAAAATTGCTAAGTAATCTCTGTTAGTGGAGCGTAGAAACCATTATGATCCATGAAAAAAAAAACCATAATAAAATCTACTGTGTCAATATTAATCTTGCTAAAATTAATTTTTAGATAAACAAATATAATATAAAATTGTTTCACTTCAGTCTCACTTCTAACTAAAATTAGTTTAACAAAAATATTGAAAATCAAGTTTACAATTTTTTCTCCAGAACACTCATAACTCAACCTGAAAGAGGCAAATAACATGAAATATTTTAATATTTTAATGTGAAGAAAATCTATTCAGCAATGTTCTTATGTGCCAACTATTTGATCAATCTCCAACTCACTAACTGTCTAAAGAAAACATCCACAATTCAGAATTTGGTCCATTTTGGGATACAACTGCCTCATTGTCACAATGAAGTTAACTAAACTTTCAAACTTAATTGAACTATACCTAGGTGAGAAAACCTATAAATCGTGAATTCAAGAATACATGTGTGATTGGATCCAAATAATAAAACCTCCAACTTCATGACAAAGGCATACAGCTATCAACTTGCACGGAATGCTAACTCTCCAAGCTAACGACACTTGCCATGAGATTCTCAATCGTATAACTTTGAAAGCAGGAGGTAAATTTGAATCTTGTATTATGTCAATGCCTAAGAGCAGTCTATAAATTGCATGACTGAAGTTATGTACAACAGACTTCAAAAGCATTGAATATGTTCTTCAGAACGAATCATACGATGAATAATGGCTCTAGCCATGAAATCCTGATCTTCTAGAAGTAAAAGGCTCCGCTGCCAAGACCAATAACAACTAATTGAGGAAATATAATGTGAAACAAAATTACTTCTACGTCACACAAAACCAAATAAAGAAAATTCACGAAGTTCAAATCCGTCAATGAAAACAAATTATTAGAAATGGAACTATAAGTACTCAATGAAAATTGCAAGCTAACAATGGAAAGGGCAAATAAGCTATTTATTGTATATTGTCTTTTATGAGTCAAAGAAGCTGTAGGTTCAAAAGCCTCAAGACAAGACTTTTAGTGATCAGAGAAAAATATAGTTTTTCAAGCCTATGCTGTACATACATGATCTTAAAACCTGAAAACAAGATGATAGTCCAATATGCCGCTTCAAAATCTTTAACAAGACTCAACCCTTGAACTGTTGAAACTGATGTTTAACAACAACTTCAAGCAAATAAAAAACTTAAAATAAATCAAAAAAAAAAATCCAAGAATGATCTGATTTGAAAATAGAGTAGCTCAATAATGACCAACTACGCTCATAAGTTGGAAACCTGAGTGCCATTTTGGTTTGCATTTTCATTTCCTATTTTTATTCTATTTCATGTTTTCTGAAATTTTATTTCCAGATTTTTCTTTGTAAAATTTCAAAAAATAGAAAACAGAAAATGAAAACAAGAAATGAAAATGCAAAGCTAACAGGCCATAATAAAACAAGTTTTCTGGCATTGGTAGAAAAAATGACTCAAGATGCAACCATTTTAAGGAAAAGATAAAGACCAGATGCCAATACTGCACCCATTCATTTCACGAATTCTTCAGTAATACCGTGACAATGACAAATTCTAATTCTAAATAAAAATTAAGGTCAGACTTACTTTCATCATCTTCATCTCCATTTTGACTTGTAAAGAATGGGGTGAGGTAATTTCTATCTAATGCAGAAAAAGATACAGCACTGCAACGATGCAAAGAGAAATCAGCGGCGGCAACATCATGAAGAAATACACACACATACATAACTGTATTTGCAGTTTCAGAATGCAGATAATACCTCTTGTGGAATTCTTTTAGCTTCATCTTGATTTTATTTCCTGATGATGATTCTTCATCATAAGAAGGAGCAATATAACCATTGTTCCCTTCATAATTCTTGCGAAAGAAACCAAAAGTATAAGAATAAACAGAAACCGGACAGAAAGGGGTGAAGAAGAATTTTCAAGTTAAATAATATCCCTTGTCAGGATCTTGGGTTTGTCAAACTTTACTTTCATTTGGAAGCTAAGGAACAATTTGGTAACAAATCCAATATAGCTAATGACTTCCTAAAATTTTGAAGTACGATATGAATTTTGCATATGTTGTTCAAGCATGTTTATCCCAGACAACAAAGCACAAGATAACTATTTGAAACACTTAATATTAAGTTGGACATATCAGGAATGTAGAATTCCATTTTAACCATGGTGAGCCTCTACTTCATAGATTTGGACTTTTTGTTTCTCTAACTGAATGGTTGATAAACATTGATCTTAGAAAAAGCAATTCAAAAATATAATCACAAGTTCAATTGCATGTTTCCACTTCTTTCTACATCAAATACACCTTAAGTATTTAAACCAAAAAAAAAGTCTTACCCACAAAAGGGGAAGTTACTTGATACAAATTACTAAAACTAACCCACCCATATCTTAGCCAAGCCGAAAGTGCCTTACTGTATGCTTCCGCTATTTCAGAAAGTAAAAGAGTCTCATCTTGCACACTAGAAGCTATAACTAAAATGACTAAAGCTAATTGAAATACGAATGACAACAGAAGCTACAATAAATTATACAGCCTAGCTAAATATTACTCCCTTCGTTTCATAACATAAGCACCTAGCCACTTTTCACACGGTTTAAGAAAAGTAGTCATTGCATTGATTTTAAAAAAGTTAATTACACTATTCCAATTTTACCCTTAAATAAATGTAAACTCACTATTTTGGGAATTAACAATACTAGCAGTAAATAACTTTAATAAATATGGGTAAAGCTGGAAAAACATAGTAAATGCTTCTTGTGTGTTGTGTAGGTGCTTATAATATAAAACATGAAAATTTTACCCTAGGTGTTTATATTATGAAATCAAGGGAGTATAGTTGAATACAGTTTCGAACATTCAACAATGTGGTCACATAACAAGCATAGATCTCTCTTAACCAATATATTATATAATTATAATATTGAAGAATATAATCTTGGAGCAAGCTTGTGAAAAAGGAAATTTAGGTAAAAGACAAACAAGAAAAATCACATAAGTAGAAATTTAGAATACACAACTAAAACTCAAACAACATTATTTGTTGAAAACTTACTGTGATGTTGCCAATGGAAGCTAAGGGGCTGTCATCATGACTGTCACTACCTACAACATCTAGAGCTTCCAGCATGGTGCCTGTTGAACCACCAATCAGTAATACCTGAAACAAAAAAAAAAAATTTGAAATTACTGCTCAAGGATGATGATGAAACAAATTGTATGGAAAATATTAGCCGCACATTAGTAACCTAAACAAGATAATTACAAAATTAGGACGAACATTTAGCCAGTTTGTTTGGTGTTTACCATCAGTTTCCCTAACTAATAAAGTTACTTAACTTGGTCATTATCTACAAACCTAAACCTCACCCAGTCTCATCTACGGTTCATGAAAATTGGATTCAAACATCCTGGACATTTCGTCAGGTTCTCCTAAAGAGGGATAATATATGGCAACTGAACAATATTTTTATTTTTACTGTCTCCGCTTCATGATTTCTAGGAAAACAATCCTCAGTTTTCTCTGCACCTTGCTAGTTGCCATGCTAGGATTTTAAGTTAACTTTTCTACTATATCCTCTGCATATAGAATCCATCAACTTTTTTCATCTCTTAAGGGAACACAGTATCGACCTACCTCCTTTCCCATTCTGAAGTAATATTAATATTCTCTTCAATAGGTGTTGCTCCAACTTTCTCCTGAATAAATCTATTCCTGATCTTATGTCCACTATTCTCATCTCCCCTACATTCAGTTTTGGCTCTTGTTGGCTTATTGCATATAAGAATAGCATTTATATTAACATGATGTCCAACATTGCCAAGAACTTTACACTAACCCAGCATTTATTTTTTATAATGATTAGTTTAACTAAAGGACAACAACGATGCCTACCGTCAAAACAACTATTGCTGTGGTAGCAGTGAAGATGGTCTGTCCATGTCCTTCTGGAAGATCATGAACTGATTGCAGAGCAAGGGCAAAGGCCATAGCTCCTCGAAGTCCTGTTTATATTCATACAGTGCAAAACTTAGAATACGTCGAATACAACTAGCAGTTTGTTTAATTGATAGAAGTAATTATCCTTTTCACAGCAAAGTCAATAATTTATGAATTGCTTCATTCCTTACCACTATACCAAAGTGCTTTCTGGTGTTTTAGAGGTATCTTTCGGTGAGCAGGTCTGACCAGATTGACCAGATAAGCACAAGAGAAGACATTTGCTGCCCTGCATGAAATAATTCAACAATCTAGTCTACAGCTTCCAAGAGAAATGTTAAAGCAAAGCATAAAAATATCTGAAGTGCATGCAGATCTTTATTGCAAACTATTGAAAAGCCCGAAATGAACATGTGCCACTGTAATCAAAGACTTATCAAAGATAGCCATCAGACCAAATACCTTGCAATTCCAATGAATATCTGAAGTGGTTACCATGTGAGTTAAGGAAGAGAATTCAGGAGTGAGGAGAACATAATATGCTGAGATAATACAAATCACAATACTTAAATTTATGGGCCAAAAAGAAAAGGATACAATGGAGAAGAATATAAATCCAAGATGTGACCAGCTATGTTGCTCCATAGCAATATCAAAACCCATGTATATAAACCTATAGAACATAAGACACAGGGAGTTACATATCATCTGGGGGAAATGTTTAAATACAAAAGGGTAAATACTGCAGAAGAAATACTCCTTACACAAATGTTTCTGCTAGAGATGATATCAACTCGAAAAAGGCAGACACAAATCTTTGGGAGCTTTGTGATAAATTTGAATATGAATAATGCTTCATGACCTAAGACAAAACACCAAAATACTCATGACTATGTTTTAGCAGCCACGAAATAACATGAAAAAAAAAAATATAATGTGCACTTACTATTCCAGTGAACAATATTGATACGATACCAGACAGACCAACCCCTTCTGCAAGCATGTAACTGAAAAAGAAAATAGTTTCACATTGATTTGCACGATGAATGGAAGAACTTCATAAATATCTTTGAGAAAGTAATTAAATTATGATCCAGGAAGATTTCTCACGAGAAATATGGGAAAAGAACAAAAAGACAGCTTTCCAAGTTCTGAAGGCTGCATGGAACCATAAAATTCCTCTGATCAGTATTTTCCAGTTGCTATATGGATCATCAAAAGACAAATATTCCCAAAGAAGACTAGTATTAAATACTTACTTGTCAATATCCAACCCTGCATACTTAAATAGGTTCTAATAGTCAAGGTTTTACAATATAGTTTGCCTTTAAAACTCTAAGGACTTGTACTGCAAATATAAAGGACAATAAAGTATTTAAAAGGATATTAGAGCAGATATAAACCCAACTCCAACACCTGCAGAGCCACCAAAAGATCACAACTTAGGATTTAGGAATACTGAAAACATAACAATTCATAAATCATCGCAATACAGAATAGCAAGCAAGACTCTAAGTTCATTAAATAAAACAGAACACTGGGTAATAGACTGACCAGCAGACATTGATCCAACAAAAGTCTCCAAAAATCTAACAACCACCATGAAAAGATTTTGTCCAGAAGGATGAGTTTTAACCAATGACATTGTCCTGCAACATAAGTGCAAGAGTTATAAGTGAACCTTTGTGACACTTGGCTTGGCCTACTTAAGAATAATATATTCTAGAAGCTCAGATACCTGTATAGAGAAATTGCCATCTGCCCAGAGTGCACAAGGAAAAGATAATGGAAAAGATGAGCCAATTAGCATTGTCTATCTTTAAATGCATATGTACTACAGCATTAAAAAAAATGTAGCAGATAGCTACAGAAACTTACTGCATCATTCAAAACAGATTCCCCAAAAACCAAAGCATATAGATTGACATCTGTGCCTAGCTCCTGTAAGAGAATCAGACATTATATATAATTATATTATTTAATATTTATATATAATACTCAGAAAAACTGTAAAGGACAACAAAAGACAAGCTCAGATAGAAAATAGGAAAGCTAAACTCCCCAGGGTTATTTGTAACAACTGTAAATGACTAAATTATTCATAACATGTTAATTTCATCCAATTCATGGATGAGTTGATAATGTAGCATATTAGAGATTTGCAAAACTATAATTTTCCAAATAAAGGTTTCACGATTACATTCTTTCTGCTGTCACATACATTTACTAATGAAACTATGTTCTATGCTGTTATCTTCCAACATTTATAATGTTTTTACGTCATTATGGTATTGCAAATCTAATGAAAATCTTAGCCAAAGCTTCAACTTATGTAAAAATGCAACAACTGAAAGCAACAAACAAGCGAGTGCAGGAGAATGCTAATGTAATGAGTCCAGCCTGTTGAAAATCTTGTGTTGAACATGTGTATTGGGTTTGGAAGCATCATGGATCATAGCCTAGGATGTCAGAACATGCATATGTTCTGTAGAGTAGAGGTATAAATGTAAGAATTACAAAAATAAAGTGGTGAATAACCTGAAATATGGACAAAACAGTAACAGGATCAGTTGCTGATATAAGAGCACCAAACATCAGGCACTCAACTAAAGGCAGCCTATACATGAGGAAGATCACTCCACCGAGATAACTGCAGCATAGAAGATAAAAACATAAGCAATGAATTGAAAAAACCTTGTAAACTCCCTGCGACAAATATTAAGTGTAAAATAACGCATTAAAAACAGGAAAAAGAAAACTTACACCAAGAAACCCGTCACAATTGAAGCTATAAAAGTACCGAATATAGCAAATGTCACAATTGCTCCAAAATTCGAGAAAAAGGGTTTCTGTAAAAGACCACGATACCACTAAGTAAAAGGTCTATCCAAAAGAACAAAGTCCAATAAAAAGGAGAAAACTATGCATAGAGGACTCACAGGGGCTAGACTGAAGCCAGACTGAGTAAACAGAGGAGTCAAGAGAAACAAATGATGCGAAATGAAATAAACAGAAATTCAAGAGAAAAATAACAACAGTCATGAGAAATTAATGAGGATATAATATGATGGGAGGCAACAGGAACAGGAAGAAAAATTCCTCGTGAAAATTGAACCACGCCCTGCAGAAAAATCACAATTCAAATGTCAGCTCCAGAAACAAACCAGAACTTCGACTTCAGAAACAGTAGAGTGGTGATTGATAAAACATTGGAGAAACCTGATACTAGTTTCAGTGTCCGAAATGTTAGCTAGTATACCAACAATTAACCCTGCAGAGTAGGAAAAGGGAAAAAGAGAAATATAATTTAGGTTAGGAATTAGGAAGCGGATAAGAGAAGAAAGAGGGGAAGGAGGAAGAAGAAGTACCAATGAGAAGAGAAGCACTAGCTTCGGGGATGACATAAATCTTCTTGCGACGGAGAACGTGGCCGAGAACGAAGGACAAGACCAACATCATGATCTGAAGAAGGATTCCGACGCCGGCGGCTTGCTGCTCCTTGCCGGGAGTTTTGTGAACATCGGCCGGAGAAATATCAGCCTCCGACCCCATTCCGAAGGACTAGATTGCTTCCTTCGATACGATTGGATGCGATTGTTGGCTTCTTCGCAATTCAAAGAAATCAGAACACAATGATGTTTCTCCTGCTCTGTTTTGCTTTGCCTATTAGATTCTCTCTCCCGTTTTCCCTTTCAATTCTGTTTCTCTCAGCTCTTGGACTCCGCCTAAGCACGCAAATCTATACTAAAATAAATATAAAATATGTATAAATAGTAGTAATAAATAATTAAATAGTTAAATAATATAAATAACATAAATAACAAAAAACCAAGTTAGACCTCCAATCATGAGCAAGAATGCTCGACATCGCTTACATGATATATCTTGGCTTAAAATACTACTCCTACTCGTGTATTATAATATAAGTCTCAACTAACAGTTTAAAAAAAATGGTTAAATTATTAGAATTATAAGTATTAAGTAGATTATTGAGATATTACATCAATTAAATTTAAACATAATTATTTTCTATTGGTTGAATAACTTTAAAAGTTAAAAAATCACAATAAATGATTCTTATTTTATATGTAGGTGCTTATATTATGGGACAAGACATTTTGGTAATTAGGGCTTATATTATGGGACGGAGAAAGTACTATTTTGTTCCATTATGTTAAAAAAATTTAGTTTAGTTTTTTTATGTTGTCAAAAAATTTAATTTAGTACTTTATATTTTAAAAGTTTTAATTTGATCTTTTATGTTTAAAAAGTTTTATTTTAACTTCTTATGATATATTGTATTATTTGAATCATTTCGATCTCTTATGTTGTATTTTTGAATCATTTCAGTCTTTTACTTTGGGCCCTTACTTGATAAAAATAATATAACATAAGGGATAAAAATAATTCATAAATACAACATAATGAACCAAACTGAAATTTTTAAAACATAAGTGACCAAATTAAAAGTTTTAAAATATAAATGATCAAACTGAGACTTTTCAATATCGTAAGAGAACAAAATAATAATTTAACCATTTTTTAAGGGTAAATGCAAATCAATGAACACCCTTGAGGATGGTTAAAATGGCCCTTAACTTCATTTTTCATTAATAAAATAATAAAATAATTGCAGTTTGTTCCACTAATTAACGACACTATCGTTTCAAATCTCTCTCTGTTAACTATCTTAAACCTAAAAGAGAAAGAAAAACTCACTATCACTCGTGACATCATTTTAAACATCTGAACAAGAAGCATAAGGAAGAGCTAGGTTGGAGCTTTAGAGGTAGAGGCCAGGGTGATAAAGATGGGGTTTTCAAGTGGGGTATGGGTTCTTTCACTACAAATAGAGATGGGAGAAAGTGGGTGTTTGTGGACTTGGTTGCTAATTGGAAGTTGAATTTTGTCATTATTATACTTACTGAACTATTGAAAAATTAAGAGCATAATAATTGGATTTTTCAAATTGTTGTCACCGTAGCATTATGCTTATAGTCACAACTGGTTTAGAGTATTAGCCATGATTTTAAATCTATGTTTGAAGAGTGGCATTGTGCTAAAACATTAAGGTTTTGAAAGTCAGCAAAATCACATCAGATCATGATTGTGATTTGCAATAACCGCATTTAATCAAACATGATCGTAATATTAACACAATCACAAATCACAAATTTAAACTTTGTATTGGCATTTAATTGAAAATGCAGTGAACAAAGTCCCTTTGAAAATATGAACAAGTCCCCAATTTGAAGTGACTAAGCAGAGTCTATTGGTTGTATTCACAAATCCTACTTGGAGATAATATGGTGATGTCGTGATTGTTGGTGTTAGGTGGTTTTCGAAATTGGATGAGTTTAAGGATAGGAAAGTTGGTAATGGTGGATATGTTAATGGTGGGGAAATTTAAGGAGAAGATGGTGTGGGTTTGATTTGTGCTATGTAGTGAGTGAATGAGAGAAAATAATAAGTAGTGTATAAGTGATGGTAAGGATAGAGTGGTTTGGGAACTTTATCATATAATAGTAACGTGATAAGGTGTGACGTTAAAATGATAATAGAGAATCAAGTTCAGTTGTTAATATCATTGGTAATTAGAGATTTTTTTCATTAGCAAAAATGCATTCACAAGAGTCCAAACTAAGGAACTGTTATTTAAAGCAACACTCTTCAACCACCCGACCAACATGCCGTTGGTAATTAGAATAGAGTGTAATTATTAAAGAAAGATGAGGTTGGTTGCTATTTTATTAAATCTCAAAGTTACTTGTTGCTATTTACCCTTTTAAAAAGAAAATTTATACGAAACAATAACACCTCAAGTATCGCACCCTCAAATTGGGCTAACCAAAGGTCACCCAACAAGTAAAGGCCTACTAAGCGCTAGGAGATCTCCTTGAGATGAGATGTACACCAATAAAGACTATGACAGTGCCAAACGGATCCTCTTTCACAGTCCTACATCTTCGATACACCAAACGATATTTATCTATTGTGTTTCTGATTTTTTCCTACTTTTCTTGCCTCCCAAAACGTACGTGTTAAGTTAGCAAACGAATGTTAGCACAAATAGTAACGAAGCAGGATTCCCTCAACCAAGTTATGGGTTCGAGGTCCCGTATAACCATTTAAGTCTCCCTTGGTAGCCTTGGGTGGCCTAGTTTATGGTGTGGTTTTTAATAAGCCCTTGAGGCCACCCGCACCTATTAGCTAAATTCCCGATGTGAACATTGGCACTCAGTCTAATGACTTGGAAGTGCCTCTCATCTCAATTTTCTTTATAAAAAAACTATTATTAACTTTTTTTTTTCCTACTAAGTGGTAATTTGCACTTTTTAAGATATGATTTTTTTTTTATGCTTTTGAGATTACAATGTATAATAAATATTAATTTTATTTATTGATAATCTTGTTAGAAAATGCTAATAAGTGTTTAGGCCGTACTAGTTACAAATACAAAAGTAAAAGTTTTGGGTCTTGTAAGACTTGCATAGCTGCCGATGAATAAGTGTGTAGTACAAGATTCAATCGCGAATATTGTAATTTTCTAGTAAAAAAAATTTGTATTGAAAATAAAGGTATTTATGTTTAAAAATCTGAGAATAATTTAATTTATTTATAATTTTATACTACTTTTTTAAATAATTAAAAGTATTTTTAGAGGTTTAATTAGTATACCTTAATTAATAACACAACAACTATATCCAAAAAATGAATTTTTAATTTACAACTACACTTACGTGTCCCCTTTATTAAAAAAAAAAATACCTATGAGTCAACTTTTTCATTTTTGCCTAATCATATCCTATGACCAAATGATACAAAATATACTTTAGACCTTTTTCTTAATAAAAAAAGTAAAAAGTATATCATCTTAAGGCAATTTTATCAAATTAATATTTTTTTAAATTAATTATCAAATTGGGTCCCAAAATAAATTATTTACTAAAATGAGTCTTCTTTTTTAAAAAAAAAAAATTAATTGGAATGTCATGTGACAACACCCATTGAGCGGCGCCTCCCAACATGAGTCATCTAATGCATTGCTGCCACTATTTTTAAAAAATGGAAGAAACAACCCAACATGACGGCAATAAGAGGCCGCCACGTGGCAGACACGGGTGAGTTGTGTCTGCCATGGGACGCCACAAGAAAAAAAGAGAAAAATCCAAGGGCCAATGGGGTGCCACCATGTGGCAGCCCCCTATGAGTTGCACCCATTAACTTGCGGAAAAAAAAAAATCCATGGGCTAATGGGGTGCTGTCACTGTGAGTTGTGTCTCCTAACTTGCGCCAAACATAAAAAAAATAAAATAAAAAATTCACCTAGTGGAGCACTAGGGAATTTCCCTCCATTTGCCTCCCACGAACTCAAAACTATAAATAGAAGTTGGAGGAGGCCATTTTGTGTCCTTTTTCTCTTTGTTGTATTTTATTTTCACTTTCATTTGTCTACTAATGAGTTATTACATATTTTTAATTTTCATGTTGGGCTATTTTTTTTGTTTTTTTATTTTAATTTTGATGTTGCGACGTGGCAGCACCCCATTGGATGGCGTCTGCTAGGAGGCGCCACGCAATGGGGTGTTGGCACGTGACACAGTACAAATTTTTTAAAAGTTACGCAAACAATAAAAATACCCTTTAAAAAAATACACGGGAATTAAGGAGTATAATTAAACTCATTAATTATGTCTTAAGTTTTTTATTAGCTTCCAAAAATACGCCTTTTATTTTTTTGAAACTCATAACTCCACCTAATTAATGATCCTAACATTTTTTAGTATTATTAAATGTTAAGTTTGGGTAAAAAAAAACCTTCAATTTGGCACAAAAATTGTAAAAGAGTCTTATAAAAAGAGATAATTTTTTTTAGAAGGTCTTACATCTAAAGACGGAAGAAGTAATTTTTTTTTAAACTCAATTTAAAAATTAATTTTTTAAAAAATATTAATTTAGTAAAATTGCGTATCATCTAAACCTTTTGTTTTACCCTTTTACCTAGATAACATTTTCTTTAACAAAATGAAACTTTGTTAAGATGAGAAGGCAGTTTACAAACATTAACAATCACGTTAACATAGCAAACTTTATCGGGAGATAAACGGTAAAAGGGACTTTTATGGATTAAGGGCATGTATCTTTTTACTATTGTAAAAATATTTTTATTGATAGTAATTTCGAAATTTAACGCAAATTTGTCGGAAGTAATAAATTTTTGACTTATTACAAAAATATATTTACTTATAATAAAAGTGTAACCAAATAGACCTCAATATTATGCACAACTTTAACTAAAAATAGATTAGGAATTTAACTTTAAATAACATTGAGTTTAGAAAAATATAGTTAATTTAATTTTAAAGCTTAGAGTTTAAAATTATTTGAATAAAATAAAATGAAAAATGTAACAAGTCATCCAATAAAAGACGAGGAAATTAGGAAAAAAATATAAAGAAGAGATAGATAAAAAAGAAGTAAAAGAAATAGAGCATGATGCTATTGCCATCACACTTTACTCAAATGATATCACATGCTAGTTTTATTTTTTCCCTTCAAAATTGTCTTCCAACAAGATTTATAAATCTAGACATAGCTAGATTTACAAATATGGTCCGCTGCAAAAAAAAAATAAAATAAAATCATACACCACACATAAAATCCAACAAGATTTAGCCCTAAGGATTGACTTAGCGATGTAAGGCCCCGCTAAGTTCATAAGAGAGACGATCCGGGAGGTCCCGTATTCGAATCCCACCTATGCCAAATTTTCGGGGGTCAGCACCAGTCATGCAGCGCGAACGCGATTAATGTCATCTTAAGGATGGAGAAACCCGTGGTTATAAAAAAAAAATCCAACAAGATTTAAAATACAATGTTATTAACAAATTGTGCTGTAATTATTAAAAAAAATGTGCATACACAAATTTTTAAAAACTATATATTTTTAAATCTTGTTTCAACCAAATTTTTAAATCCAGTTACGCTCAAATTTAAAAATCCGGTTTGAGAGAAATTAAAAAAAAAAAACCTGTGTGTGGTATCATTTGAGAAGAGCGTGGTGACAATAGTGCCATAAAAAAAGAGAGTATGGGAATATGGTTCTTGTCTATTTTAGTTCGGGATTTATTGTCTAGATTATATCAAGGTGACTACTATTCATGCTACCATCTCTTTTCACCACACCATACATTTTTTTTTTAAAGAAATAAAATTTGTCTAAATTTTAGAATATGGGCGAAAATAGATTCTACAATCTGGTAGAACAAATTTTAAAATCTGATAGTGATCTATTTCATAACTTAATACTACTGAATTTTAAAATTTGAGTGGTAATATATCTTTCATGATTCTATAATTTGTTTTTGTTCCGTTTTTAGATAAAAGACAAAAGTTAATATTAGAAAAAAAAATAAAAATAAGTGTGTAGTATAGGAGAAAATGTCTGTGGTAACAAGAGTACTCGATTTTAGAATCTGTTTTTATTTAGGTTCTAAAATTTGCTTTTGCCCAAATTTTAGGTTAATTTTGGAGAAAAAAAGTGTGTCATCGTGATAATATAACGTGGCATGAACAGTAATCACCCATGTAAGGGTTGTAGTATTAGCAATTACTTGAATTTTACATGAACACAATTAAAATTAAAATATGTTACAATTTTAATTTAATTAGAATTAAAGGTGAATATTCTTTTATTCTTTCAGTTTACATATTTTGTCATGTTAAAAGAGTTAAATTTTTTAATTAGTTTCTATGCACTAATATTATTTATATAATTTATATTATATGTACACACCTGAGTAAATAAAAGCATACAGAAAGTTAAAAAATACATAAATAATCATTTAATTATCATAATAATTTTATAATTGTAATTTTGATGTATTTCTTAAGAGATTTTATAATATTACGTAACATAATTTTCCTTAAGATTCACAAGAGATTCCTATGAAATGAATTTTTTTAAAAATAAAAAATATTGTGAAATTATTTTTTTCTAGCGAATAATAATAATAAATTAATAATAAATAATTTTTTTTAGTTTACAAGAAAATTAAGGATACCTGTAATAGGTAGAGTTGTGACATTATGAATGAATGTTGGGGCTTTTGCCTTTTGTAAAGAAAAAAATAAAAATTTCAGTAGGAATCCTCTGAACTTGATATACTAGAGCAGGGTCCAGAGATTGAAGAAAAAGAAGAAGAACAAGAGGAGACAAGGACTGGCAGCAAGCTGGATCTATGACGAATCGAAGAGCAGCTCAATAACCAGTGTTTGATGCTGAAGAAGAAGACGCCACTTCAGAGATCTGCTTCTGATCGCAGCGGCCTCAGCAGCAATGGACAAGTCAAGCGCTCTCGAATACATCAACCAGATGTTCCCCAACGGTACGCTTCCATTTTCCATTCCCAATCTCACTGCTGTTGATTCCGTGTTTCGCTTCTCAATTTTGCGTTTATACCTGCAGAGGCATCTCTATCCGGCGTCGAGCCTCTCATGCAAAAAATCCAGAACGAGATTCGCACCGTTGATGCTGGAATTCTCGCTGCCGTTCGCCAACAGGTCTTCTTTCATTTAACTTTGCGTGATTTGATTTGTTCTTTGGTATTTTCCGCTCTTGGATAACTGTGCTTCTCTGATTTCAGAGCAATTCGGGAACTAAGGCAAAGGAAGATCTCGCTGCTGCTACGCGTGCTGTTGAGGTATGATAATATGAGGGTGTCTTCTGCTTTTTGAACTTTCTCTGCACCTTCACTTACTTGGTATCTTTCGGTTTTGCAATGCAGGAACTTATGTATAAGATCCGAGAAATTAAGACTAAAGCTGTGCAGAGTGAAACAATGGTTCAGGAAATTTGCCGTGATATTAAGAAACTAGACTTTGCAAAGAAGCATATAACTACAACGATTACTGCACTTCACCGTCTTACGATGCTTGGTAAGTCTTGCTTTTCCTTGTACCTAGTCCTTGTATCTTGTATATCTAGTAAAACCAAAGTACCTTCATTTGTGGTTTTTAAGCTTGCTAGTTTAACCATTTCAATAATTGAACTTTAAATAGGTGTTGTTTTTTTAGAAAAACAAGTAGGCATCTGTGATTATGTTTATTCATAATCCTGTCCTTTGTGCAATGTAGCAGTCGAATTGCAAACATGCATAATCTGTAAATTACAAAAAAGAAGAAGCTATCTTTGTGACGTGAGGGTATTGGTATGATTGAATGATATGCTCCTGTTAGGCATAGTTATGAATCATCTATCCAAATTTTTTTATATAACATAACATGTTGCCTTATTCTCCCGTAAACACATGGGCATAGTACTATTCCCCTAAATCTATTACAACAAACAAGTACTTGTATTTCTTTAGTTTTTATTTGTAGCATCAAAACTAAAAAAATTCATTAGACCATATTTCTGATACAAAAATTGAATATAAGTGGATGCTATGGTACATCTATTACTCTATAAGTTTGTTGTGTACTTGGTAGCTTATCAGATATATAGACATGTTTAATCTTTTACTTCAACAAGCATACCTATCATATGGCAGTCTCTGCTGTTGAACAGCTTCAAGTCATGGCTTCAAAACGTCAATATAAAGAAGCAGCTGCACAGTTGGAGGTACCTAACCTATCAGTACAGCATTTTTTTTAATTTTTTAAATTCTAAAATCAACTGCCAGCATAAAACTTGTTGAATCTCTACCATGAATTTTAAAATCAACTAACTGTGTTGGTTTTGCTTGGCTCACTAGTTGGTTGGTATGTTCGTGCGCACATGTGTGTGTTTTTGGTAGAAAGCAGATCTGTGGTGATTCCGAATTTGTGCAATCAGTAATGAACTGATGATATTTATTATTTATTATTATCATGTCCGTTTGCATCGTATTTATAGGTTAAAAATTGTGTCTTGTAATTGGAGTTTAATTATGAGTTATTTAGGTCCGCACAGTTTAGTTGTTTAGATCATAGCTTATCTTATTACCATTGGTGTTTGAAATTTATTTTCCATTTTCAGTTGCATTACTTGATTCCTAAGTTATCGATTGATCTAGTAGTTTGAGACTTTCAGTTGCCTATGCTAAGCATATAATCTGACATAGGGTTTGAAATTTTATGCTTAAATGTTTAATTTGAATAATGATATTTTGGGTGTTTTGTATATCTTTCATTGGTTCTTCCCACACTGCATCAATTTGGTATTAGATTATTCTTGTTCTACACTGGTCTGGTTAGGAAAAGAAGGAAATCCGTTCAGTGAAGAAATTTTTTGTGAACCATTTGATTGAATCACATGGCATATTTCATAATGCATTGAAGAGGAAATATAGTTATTGTGATTCATGATAAGCCATCATCTTCATTCTAGATATTATTCTTAAAGATTTATTAGATATTTTTTGCGGAAGCTGAAGTCATGTAAAAATGTAATACAGTTCTCTAAAAAGGTGTCTTCTTTTGATATCTTTTCCCATTACTAAGAGTAGGTATTGTATCTTAACCAAAGAAATAAAAAGAGTGGGGAGTGCATAGATATTTTATTCAAGGAAAGTTCGTATCTTGGCTCATCTGATGCAATAATGTCTATGGATTTTGTGAGGATGCATGACATAGGCTGTCGGCTTTTCTAATAAAAATGCGCTTCCTTTCGATTTTTCGCTTCTGGGTGTATTCTTTTTTTTTTTGTTTGGCTTTGAATAAAGTTACTATCCCCACCTAGTGGTATATGGATTGGTTGGTTTAATTGCTGAAATCTGAATAAGTTACTATATAGATATATTTGGTTAATTTTTTTCTATCCCATTGAGAAAGTATTTCCCTTTTTTTTTTAAAAAAAGTTTCTGTTAAACTAATCTGTAAAACTCAACATTTTTTTTGGGGTTCTATCTATTGATACTTTCATCTTGTATTTCAGGCAGTGAATCAGTTATGTAGTCACTTTGAGGCCTATAGGGACATTCCAAAGATCATAGAACTGAGGGAGAAGTTTAAGAATATCAAGCAAATACTCAAGTCACATGTGTTTTCTGATTTTTCTAGGTATAATGTTACAGATTTCCATTTTCTGCTTGGTGTGGAAATTTGTAATTCTCTATGGCACTACAATGTGAATTGGATATTCTAGGTCATTCTGATATCTCATTTTTTTTTTTTTCATTTTGTTTTGTGATTTATAATATGAAGCTGTTTGGTTCCAAAGTGGCTATGTGTAACTGGATTTCTCAATTTTCTATTTTCGTCTCAGCTTAGGTACTGGAAAGGAGACAGAAGAAGCTAATTTGCTACAGCAGTTGTCTGATGCCTGCTTGGTTGTTGATGCATTAGAGCCTTCTGTAAGGGAAGAATTGGTAAATAATTTCTGCAATAGGGAGCTTACTTCTTATGAGCAAATTTTTGAAGGAGCTGGTATGTTTGATACATCTGTAACATTAATTTTGTGGCAGTTTATTCAGAGCTCTTGTCATTTGAGTTTTACATTTTAATTTTTTAAATCTTTTAGAATTAGCAAAGTTGGATAAAACTGAACGAAGATATGCATGGATTAAGCGCCGAATGAGATCAAATGAAGAAATTTGGAAAATCTTTCCATCTTCATGGCACGTTTCTTATCGGCTTTGCATCCTTTTTTGCAAGAAGACAAGGTATGGTGTTTATCTGTATATAGCACCATCTTGATATAGCTTATATAACCATGGATCTTTATTGCCTTCTCCATCGAAAGAAGCCATATCCATCACGAAACATGATTACTTCTAGTTCTTTGTGAAATGACATTTTAATTTATTGAATATGAATAATTTCACTGCTGCAGCATCAAGGTTATTTACACTTCATTTCCCTGTCTGCTTGATTTAGAATTACCTACATATTTTTTCACATATTTAAATTATGAAACAGTCTTTATTGTATTCTTCATGAGGTATGGTTTTACGAAAATGTGATGGAATCAAGCATTTTACAGAATGTTGTGCCTTTTCAAATGTACAAAAACTCAGTTCAGAGTTGATATATTCAAAAATGTATTGTGTTTATGATACTTGTCTCTGCAGGAAACAACTTGAGGACATTCTTGCTAATCTAAAGGAAAAGCCAGATGTTGGGACCTTGCTGTTGGTAAGTGATTAGATGATGAAGTGCTAACGTTGCTGTTAGTTTTATTTCTTCACATATATTGGTGCTATGCTTCCTTGTCACTATTTCCCTTTCCCAGGGTGTTCAATTTGAAAATAATTGTTGTTGGATGGTTTTATGCTATTTCATTGATGATGTAACACTGCATAAATTGTCTGTGTATATATTTAGGATGAGATGAGAACACTTAAACTTTTACATGTTATTTCAGTGTTTCATCTGTTATTTTTTTGCAGGCTTTACAGCGAACTTTAGAGTTTGAGGATGAATTGGCTGAGAAATTTGGGGGTGGTACTCAAAACAGAGAGGTTGGGAATGAGATTGAAGAAATAGGTAGAGGGGTTAATTCTGGCAACAATGCTTCAGATATCCGTAAGAAGTATGAAAAAAAGCTTGCTGTACATCAAGAAAGTGACAATGCAGTATGTATTATGAATTGCTGACGTTGATAATGCTTATTTACAAGGACTTTCTGAGATTATAGTTATTAAATGACCTTTATCTTTTGATTTTGTATCAACAGGAAAAAGATGGCAGTAAAGATTTGGCAGTGCCTGGAGCTGGGGTATGTTTATGTGTGACTATTTTTTTTTCCATATAGGTGAATTGCATGTATTTACATTTATGTTTCCAAGGTGTTGCCATGATTCTCTAAATGCTTTTGGATATTAACCTTTTTGAATTTTTTTCCTGTGGTTTGGTTTTCTTGCACTTCTTGGCTACTGTTATTTGATGGGGCTGAGCGGCTTACTATCCATTTATCCAATAATTCCAAGTTGTGAAACAGGCTAGTCATTTTTCAAAAAACCCAATATGTGTTGCGTTAAGATATTGCTTTTAATTTTAAAATTTCAAATCTTGACTCGAAACTATTTTCTCCAATTTTCCTTCTCAATTGAAATCCGGAAAACTGGTAGTCTAATATATTCTTTATTTTGGAATTACTTTTCTTTTGATCCTAATTCCTAAGTCTGAGCTTCTGTGGAAACTCTTGTCAAGCAGTTGCCTTAAGTTATTTTTTTTCTATTTTCATAAAGTGAAGAAAGGAAAGTGGAAAACATGGAAGTAAAAATTCAAAATGAAAAAATAAGTCAAGTAAGAGAGGTTGATGTAGAAAATTTCACTAGTCTCTTGGTGTTTTATTTGTCGTTGGGTGTAATTATGGCTTTACTATAAGCGTTCTCATTTTATTCCTATTTGACTGTTTCTTTAAGACAAGCCTGATAAACATTTGGTTGTTTGGTCAGTTCAACTTCCGTGGAATCATTTCATCTTGCTTTGAACCTCACTTAACAGTGTATGTGGAATTGGAAGAGAAGACACTAATGGAAAGTCTGGAGAAACTTGTTCAGGTAATTAGTGTCTTGCCTTTCGGATATGTGCTCTGTGATTTACCTCTGTTTTTGGTATTTTCTTTGTTAAAAGTTTTGTCCATTATAGGAGGAGACATGGGATATTGAGGAGGGAAGTCAGAGTAGTGTTTTATCCAGTAGCATGCAGGTTAGTCACTATATCTTTTCACATGTTTTGTTACAGAGTGGTGTAACTTGCCTTTCTATCATTTCATGTCTTGTGAGCCTTTGGAAGTTCATATATGTGCTATCTGATTAACTGTTGCAAAAGAGTAACTATGGTTAGATTGCTTAACTCCACCATTCTCCCTTCTCACGTGTTATGCTTGTTTATTTGACTGTCATTTGTCATGCTATATAGTTGTTTCTTATAATCAAGAGAAGCTTGAAGAGATGCAGTGCTTTAACAAAGAACCAGACACTATTTAATTTGTTCAAGGTAAACTCCTGATCGATAGGTGTTAATATTTCTATTTGTAAAGTCAGTGATAATGCTTATAAGCTTTCTACCTTGTTTTGGTGGTTGTTTTGAATCATGTGCACGAATGATGGATGATTGCTGTTAATGTCCCTTAGGGTCAAACTATTGTTGCTAGCTACTGTAACTTATATTAATTGAACTTCTTCAATAAAGAGGGGGAATAGAAACTAGCAAAAAAAAAAAAGTTAAAGAAAGAAAAAAAAACCTCGCTCAAATAAAAATTGGAGGCATTCATCTCATGATGATTGATGATATGTAGTTATGCTGACTCAAGAATCAAGATTAATAATTCCTTGAACTCTCTTAAAAATGAGATGCCTTTATTTAATTCGTGGCGCTTAGAAAAAGAAAATTTTCGCCTAGATAACAATAATAGTTATGAATTAGCTTATGTGTTCTTGATAAAATAGATTTTCTAACTTGTTCAATTATAAAGCACAACATTAGGCATTTTTGCAGTCAGAAGAGATATAAGAAGGCTATGTGATTTCAGATTTGCAATCTTAGTTCTCTGACAGTGGGGTTTAATTCTAAGGTTTTAAATCTGTGAGGGAAAGGAAATGGTATTTTAATTGCAAATCATACTTGAATACGATGCATCTACCTTCATGCAGTTTTTGACTTTATTACGTTTCAACCTTAGGTATTCCAAAGAATTCTTAAAGCATATGCTACAAAGCTCTTTGCAAGACTCCCAAAGGGGGGAACGGGAATTGTTGCTGCAGCGACAGGCATGGATGGACAGATAAAGGTATCTTGAAAGGAATTGGTTTTTCATGATAAGTGAAATGTGAAAAGTTATTCACATTATCTAACAGCTTTCTTATTTTAATCTTTGGAAATGTTGAACAGACATCTGACAGGGATGAAAGAGTTATTTGTTACATTGTCAATTCGGCCGAGTATTGCCACAAAACAGTTAGTTTCTTTAACATTCTTGATCCAGTTGATAATGAGTAAATGCCAAATTGACTAACTTAGCTTGTAATTGACAGGCTGGTGAACTGGCTGAAAGTGTTTCTAAAATAATTGATCCTCAATATTCAGATGGGGTGGATATGTCAGAAGTCCAGGTAATGATATCTTCTGAATAAATGATACTCTTTTCTACAGCTCCCATTTTAACAGAGCTACGGGTTACACAGGATGAGTTTTCAGCTGTCATAACGAAATCACTGGTGACCTTAGTGCACGGCCTGGAGACCAAATTTGACATTGAAATGGCTGCAATGACACGCGTGCCATGGGGTACCCTTGAAAGCGTTGGTGATCAATCTGAGTAAGTTGAATTCTGTAGTAGAATTTAGCTAGTAGTTTTTGTTCCTGATAAGTTCCTTGGTTTAATTGTACGATTTTTTCTTGCAGATATGTTAATGCCATTAATTTAATTCTAACCACTAGCATTCCTGCACTTGGAAGTCTTCTTTCACCTGTGCACTTTCAGTTCTTTCTGGACAAGGTGATTGACTAGATAGTGGATTATGTGCATAAAGTTATAGTTTTTGACATAAACGTTGTTGTTAGGACATTTTATCATCTAGCATTTACAGTTCTATACTTAATAAATTATACATTTTTTTTATTTGTTTTATTTTTGTGATTATGTCATTCTGCTATTTCATATGCATCTTGAATTATTTCCGTGGCATGGAAATTTGTGCTTATCCTGGGAGTGTCTGTGGATGTTTATCTATTACTATTAATGTTTTGGTTAATCTCAGGATTCTAACTCAAGTATAATCAATTTTCACACATGCTCGATTTTTCTATCATTTCTGTTCATATTTGCTGAAGTTGATTTTGCTAACATCTCCTAGTAGTTCATCAATTTATTCATCCCTAATTATTCATATGGTGCATCGTTAGTTGTCTGCATTAAAGTTATCTTCCCATTATTATCTGCAGCTTGCATCATCTCTTGGTCCGCGCTTTTATGCTAACATTTTCAAATGCAAGCAAATATCAGAAACTGGAGCTCAACAGGTACTGATTGTTCGTTCGTTTATATTCAGTCCCTTTATGTTACACGAAGAGTAAAGTTAAAGCATAGCTTTGATGTGTTTATATCTGCAAGATGGCTTTTTATGTTGATGGATAAAGAAATTTTATTAGAGCGGAAAAGGGAAAGTACAAGAGGGAGGTTACGATATCCTCCAAAACCCAAATTTCAAAATGCAAAAAGAATATGGAAAAAAAAAATTGAATTAAGCAAGGCTGACAAGATTTTTTTTAATACCATAATCTGATCCCCATCAACAGCCCTTGAAAATGACTGACTTAGAATATGGTTACTAATCATTACTTGAAGGATGTCTCTCTCAGGCTTCTCTCCTGATTCCTGAATGTTTTGAAGTTGAACTTTCTTCACTTTGAGTCTTAAATGGTAGTATAATAAATGAAGACATTGTCTCTTGTCTATGCCTGTTAGGTTTTGAGACTGACTTTTTTTGTTTTTAAGTTACACTGTATTATTGATAATCGTTGAAGCTTCTCTCTCTTTCTCATAATAATATCTGTTTTTCTGAATAACTCTTTGAACCCTATTTATGATGTTGATAACCGAGTGAAGTGATTTCTGCAGATGCTATTGGATACCCAAGCTGTTAAGACAATCCTTCTTGAGATTCCTTCCCTTGGAAGACAGGTTATCAAAGCTCATGCGAATATTAACTTGCAGTCATTGTTTTTACTTCTTTATCTTAAATACAACTTGATATTTCCGTTGTCCTTACTCCAAGATTTTCACCTTTGGAGGCAATTTTTACTGTTCTGTTCTCTCTCTTGGAGTTTGTATCTAGTGAATCTGTGCTCTCATCTTTAATTTTGCTGGTCTGTGTAAATGCTTCTTTTGCCAGAGTGTTTTCTAATCCCATCTTTAATTTTGAGACGGACCATAAGTTTTGAAGAGAGAATATACATGCTGATCTGGACGGGAAACTGATGTTTTAAATCAAACCAAGCTGAATCAGAAATGAGTCAAAGGGATTTCAATTTTTGCATGTTATCCATATCATTAGTATAAATGGTTTCTACTTCAATTTGCTTTACTGTCCACGAGATGCCTGCTTGATATTCTGAATTACTTCTACGCTGGGTAGGAAACAATAATGAACTGACTACACTAAAGGTCGCCTTCCAGTAATCTAGATAGTGGAAGTGACCTATACTTCTGTTTGCATATCTGATTGTCAATTAATGGTGTGCTTTTCACTGTTATTTATTTATTTATTTATTTTTTCGTGAGAGCTTGTCACACTACCTGACTGCGTATTCTCTGTGGCAGACATCAGGTGCTGCTAGTTATTCCAAGTTTGTAAGCCGTGAGATGAGCAAAGCTGAGGCCCTTTTGAAGGTTTGTTCTACTTTTATTTGTAAAAGTCTAAAAGAAATTGTCTTATAGAAATAATTTTGTGTTTAGATTACCTTTGTGTTTAAAACATCTCATAATCAAAATCTTACTGAAGGTGTTTATGGAAAAAAATAATTAATCAAAATCAGACATGTACATTTAGCTCTTTCTAATGAAAGCTTTTGTAAATGTCTATGTTCAGGTTATACTGTCGCCAGTTGATTCTGTAGCAGATACATATCGTGCATTGCTACCTGAGGGTACGCCTATGGAATTTCAGCGAATATTGGAGCTTAAGGTTATAATTAGTTTTCTTACAAGTTATTTTTCCAAATTCTCTAGTTGGTTCATTACTTTATGCATGATATTAGGCCGTGCTTAACTAGGTTCTTATGAATTAATTTATTATATTTTGTTGGGTCCCACATGTACACTTCATTTTATTAATTTAAGCACCCGAAGCACTCCAATGCATGTTCTTAAATAAACACTCCGGATGGGACCCACATGTACTCATTAACTATTTCATATATATTTTTTTTTTTTAAATACAAATTGGGCTCACTCTTTTTATAAGAATCAGGTGCTTAGCAAAGTTGCTTAAATTAGCACCTGGTTGATTGAACTCATTTAAGCACCCTCATTGGAGATGGTCTTATATGCTTATGTTGGGATGAGTTAACAATGCTTTGTGTTTTCAGGGTCTTAAAAAATCCGATCAACAAAGCATTCTTGATGACTTCAACAAACATGGACCTGCAATTAAGCAAACTCAAGTCACACCTACAATTGTGCCAGCTCCTCCAGTAGCTCCTGTGGGACCTAGTCCCACTGCTGTTGGGCTCATAGCTTCTCGAGAAGATGTTCTAACTAGGGCCGCCGCACTTGGGCGAGGAGCCGCTACCACAGGGTTCAAACGGTTCCTAGCTTTAACTGAAGCTGCTAAAGACAGAAAGGATGGGCCTTTCAGGAAGCTCTTTAATCCTTAATTATGAGAGTGATGCAGTCCATATTTTTTGGTCGGAGCCCAGAAGCTTTTAAGTTTTTGTTTTTAATTTAGTTTTCTGTTTCTTTTTACTTTTTCTTTTCTCTCATTGATTCTTTATGTAAGTTTAGTGTCATGTTTATCTGTATTTTACTCAATCAACTGGAACCTGATTTGGCAAATAAAGAGATCAAAAAATTTGCACAGTTCTTTTTGTGGCTTGTAATGGATTCTTCAACTTTACTGGTTTTTTGCAGTCCAAATTCCCATGCTTTCCTTGCTACTCACTGCTCATGATATAACCTGTTGAGAACATGCTCTTCAATTTTGATGATAGTGAAACAACTTTCTACCAAATCTCATGTAATTAATTTCTTCTATTTTTAGTTTCCACGAACTGATAATAAAAAGAAATGGATAGTATTAAGTTTGCGGGTAATGTGACAGGAAAAGAAAAGTGAAAAGTCAACCTCTTCAACCTGAACTTCTAGATAATGATATATAGCTATTTATTTATATTTATATACAAAAGGTAGAATAAAACTTGTGGGTATAACTTAGTTGTTGAAGAAGAATATGCCATTGTTGCAAGGTGGCGTGGCGTCTAGAAGAACAAAGTATTTTATTCTTGTTGCATTTGAATACTATACTCTGAAAATGGTTCGGTGTCTCACGCAAGCACGAGCCGATAGCGTTTGTTTCCTCGATTCAACACGAAAAATTGAAAGGGCGAAATGAATAATAAAAATGTCAAGAATAAAGAAATTTGTCAAAGTTGTTATGCTGGTTCAGCGCGTGATTTCTTTTCATACCATGCAGATTTCAGAGGAGAAGTCATCAATCATCAAGTAACGATGTTTTATCTACTCGTTTTTTTATCAATACAATTTTTAAAAAATTTGATATTAAAATTATTAACAATCAAGTCATATAAATGTTTTAGTTGGCATAATTGATTAATTGTGCAATTAAGCCCCTACCTAAAAAACTCAATATTAAAATTTTTTCCTTAATATAACAATAAACTTTTTTTTTGTTATAGTCTTGTCAAAAAGTTTATATAATTGTTTAATAGGGTTAAATATTTTTTTTCCTGTAATTTAGCGAGAATTTATTTTTAGTCCATAAATTTTAAAACGTTGATTTTTAGTCTTTAACTCTGAAAAAAGTTCACTTTTAGTTTCTCTAAACATTTTTTATGACGTGACAAATTGATATGTTGACATGGAAGGACTAAAAGTGAATTCTTTTGAAATTTAGGGACTAAAACCTGACATTTTAAAGTTTGAGGACTAAATAAATTCTTATTAAAATTCAGGGATAAAAACATATTCAATCATTGTTTAATATTGGTTAAATTACACTTGTGGTCCTTTATGTTATAACAATGTTTTAGTTTAGTCTCGTATATTTATTTTGATTCATTTTGGTCATTTATATTGTATTTTTTAGGCTATGTCATTATTATTAGTTTTATCTAATTGAGTTATCAGAAATGTCAAAATGACGTCGTTTCAAAATAATATTGGATCTAATTGATAGAAAGAATACAACATGAGAAACTAAAGTGTTTCAAAAAATAGAACAAAAAGGGTTAAAGAGAATAAAAATAAACATATGGACTAAATTGATTAAAAAATACAACATACGAGACTAAAGTGAATCAAAATAAATATAAAGGACCAAACTGAATTTTTTTTATGACTTAAGGACCAAAAGTATAATTTAACCTTTAATATTTAGTTAAATAATAATTGAATCATCGATCAGCATGTGTGATAAATTTAAACTCGAAACAAATTATAATTAGGAAAAGTGAAAAAAATTATTTATTATTATTTTTTCAAATAATTCAAATGAAATAATATTTTGATTCACATGAAATATTGTTTTTGCAACAAAAAGAATTATTAAAATTTTTAATCGAAACTTCTATCTTGAAAATTTACTTTATTTACCTCTTTCGATTATTTTATTTTAACAATTATGGAATTGCAGTTAATTTACTTTTTTTAATAAAAAACCCATACTAAAAATAAAAAAACATGTTGAAACCGCGCACAATTTCTTATAAACAATAAATATTATAAATTCTATCGTTTGACTAAAAGTTGTATAGGGTAAATTTAGTCTGCAAAGTTCATCTAATTCAAAAACTAAATGATATTTTATCAGAAAATTTTATTTGAATATATAATATGTTGTCTAAAATGCTTAAAAAAAGTATGTTGTCTAAAATATAATATAAGTTAACATTTATATTATTAGAATTTAAACTTATAAGTTTTTAGATTATGTTTATAGGTCTCTTTTTCCAGTATTTATGGTTGAAAACCGTGATTAGTTCTCTCTTCGAAATTAAACTTGCGCGAAATAATTTTAAATTATTTAAAATTTAAAATACATAACTATTAAAATAATATTAGATGATTCAACCGTTAAAATCATCAATTTTGATATTTATGAAAAGTTTCGTTTCATTAAATTTAACCATTGATATGATTTTATCTAAACTCAAATATTTGGCACATGAATACCAAAAGTAAATTAGTTATATCTCTATTACCAAAAAAAAATAAAAATTACTTATAGCTCATATATCCTACTTGTATGTTGCATCAACCATCCATACCAAAAAATGTTACTGTTATGTTTTCTCAGTGTGTGTTTGGAGTTTAATTATATTAAAGTAACCAAATTAATCAAAGTAACCAAAGACAAAGAGGTAATGGTGAATAGGATGGTGGAATTGGCGACCGGAAGAGGTGGAGGGGTTGGGGAAGAAGAGGGGTTTGGATTTTTTTTTATTATTTTAAAAATTAAGAACTAATTTTTTATTTAAATATAAATTACTAATTTATTATTATTATTTTATTTATAAACCACTCAGAACAGAACATATAACATGTTTTAAATGGATGAATGAAAGGAAAAGTAAATTTGATTTAAGTTATAGAGTTGGAGGATGAAATTAAACAAAACAAAAGTTAAAGGACTTCGTCGAACTGAGTCCAAGACAAAAATACTAATTAAATTAATATCTGTATGGATTATTTTGATGTACATTCCATAAGTTTGAGTTATTGAACGTATCATACTTATTACTGTAAATAATTAAATTCTTTTTTTTTTATTTTACTATTATTAAAAATATATTAATTTAATTATTAAAATTACAAATAAAAAAAAGGTGTAATATTCTCCAATTTAGGGGAGTAACTTATCCTCCTCCTAAATCCATAAATATAATATTTTCTATCCCCGCTGGCCTCCTCTCAAAAAATAAAGCAAAACAACATATGTTAATATATTTTTTAGGGCAACAATCTTCTTTTATATATATATATCGGCAATTTGGTAAATACACACAATTAAAGTTAAATATCTAATAATTTTTACTATTTTTTTTAAAGAAAAATTGAACCTAAGATTTTCACTCCTTCAAAATTTTAAAAGTTTAGTACATAACTATTTAGATTAATGCTTGATTTTTAAGGCAACAATTTGTACTATATAAACAGTTCTTTTTCAAAATATAACATTTTTTTCTTTGAACGGTGCATTAAATGTCATATAATAATAATAGCTTTAAAAAAAGCCAAATAATAATAATAATATAAAAATATCATGCTCGAATTACTGAGTTTTTCTAATTCGAAAACATATAGCTATATACAAGACATGATTTTTCTTTATCATATAAATCTTAAAATGGCAAAAAAATAAATAAATCTATATGTATCATCTTCCATCATTATAATTCATAGTAAATATATTTATTTAGAAGAAATAAATTTAGTAAGAGTATATTTATAGTTCTTTTTAATTCCTTTTTGTATCTAAAAAATATTCATAATTCTTTATTTTTAAGGGTGATTCAACTAAGTCATTTATATATATATATATTTTCCGTTAAATTTGGTCTTTCATTTGTTAAATTCACATTAGTGTGGTTCTTTGTGGTTTAGTAATGATTCTAACTTTAAAAGTCCATATTTTTTAACTCTCATGACGGTTGGGTGGGTGGAGAGATACAGCAGTGAGGTTGGGGGTTAGAAGATGAAGATAAAAAGGAGTTTTTTTTTTTAAACACAAAAACATGTTTATTAGGTTAAATATGGGGTAGTTTGCTAACGTTTTCTACGGGTGAATATATATATATATATATATATATATATATATATATATATATATATATAGTATATTATAATTATTTTTTAATAGATCATTCACATTCACAGTGTAACGTGTGTTCTATTGTAATGCCATTAGCCTTTTTTCTATTAGTTTGTAACTAAAAACTAATATTGAGGACAAATGTGAATTAATGTTAACTGATACAAGATCAAATTGGTAAAAAATAAAGATAAAATACTGAGTTAAATCAGAAGATAAAAAAACAAAATATAATTTTACCAAATTAATTTTCAAAATCTAAATATCGACTACAAATAATTTAATCCCGTCACACGCGACACGGCTACAGATCTAGTTATTATTATAATTATTATAATATTAAAGAAAAAAAAAACCAAAAGCGTGCATTGTTTGAAGTTTTGAAAATGAAACTCTCGTGAAGACATTTTTCTCTAATTTTGTTGGGTTGCGCTTGCGCGTTGAAGTTTTTTACTTTTCAACCAGCTCCTCCGCCCACGGTGGTCGCCGTCTTGCTCCGACGGCCAAGCTCCCCTCGAGGTTTACTCAGCAACCTTGCGTTTCTATCAGCTTATCACAACACACTCTTTTTCTTCCTTTTATTGGTAAGTTTCATAACTTAAAGGAGATTTTATGCTGTTTGAATTTCTTCGTTAAAAAAAAAAAAAGCCATAAATTTACGTTCCTTTCATGAATTGAGGACGTTGAATGGTGCAGGCGACTTTGATTTTTAAATTTTATGATTTATTAAACTAGAAATGAAGTTAATTCACTTGATGATATGTTGATTTAATGTTTAAGAGGCTGGGTTTCTTAGGTCATTTGAGTCCGCGAAACCCTCTAACTGATTTGGGAAATTTTTCCTTCAAGACTTCGAAGCTCTTTAAATGATTAGAGAAGTAAATGGAATTTATTTTGATGTGTTACTGTTACAGGTTATTTGGAGTGAGGATATAGATTCTATTTTGGGGGTTTCATATGAAAGGGGACCTGCTAAAACTGTTTATTAAGGGCTCGATGCTCCTCTGTAGGTTTCCCCCTCCTAGAATAAAAGGTCATTGAATGAGTTTTTTGAGGGTTCATGTTAATTCTGGGAGAAGGGATTTATGTACAAAAAAGTGGTTGAAAAAAAAAACCCTTCTTAATGGCTATTTCAAGTGACTGAGTTTTCCTATGACAAAGTTCTTTATTGAGATGCTTTTAGCAGACATGCATAAACTCTATTTTGCTTAGGACATACTATAAGCTTATGAATAGTCTCTTTACATTCCTTTTTTGGGTTAACTTCAGTGACCCCTGCCTTTGGTAGAGAATCACTCATAGGGTAGGAAACTTTATTCCACCCGTAGGGTAAAATGCATTTCACCCTAACATTTTGCTTACTATGTTTGGCTTCTCTTTGCCTTATAATATCATTAAACAGTTGTATACTGTAGTAACTCTACCATATTTTGAACACTACACTTTCAACCTTTGCCAAAGTCATCCATAATTCTTCTCAAGCGTCCTCTTTTTTGTTTTCTTTTTTATTATTAGCTGTCATCTCTGTCGTCATATAATGTGAATGTTTATTGGCTGTAGTTTGACTAAAGAATTTCTGGTTTTAGTCTTTAAGATGAATTATTATTTGCTTGTGCCATCTGATTATTCTTGTGCAATTTAAGTATGTTGAATCAGATATACACTTTGAATGTGAATGGTAGTCATAGCTTCATTCTCACTTTCTGCTTTTGTTTCATTTTGTAGCCCTCTGGCATCTCAATGATGACACCAGAATCACCAGGGAAGTCGGAAAAACATGCAATCTCAGGTCATCGTGCGAGGGGGAATAGTGAATATGTTAGACTTGTCATATCCGATGAACCGGGGTCTATTGAAACCGAAATACTACAGCCTCAAGCAGAATCAAGACTTAAATCTTTCAGGTGGTGGATGAAAGCCTTTTTATGGTGCTTTGTCATTGTTATAATTAGTCTCGGTCTAGTGAAATGGGGAGTGCCATTCGTTTTTGAAAAGGTACTTCCTCTTACTTTACAATTGTTCTAGGACTAGAGCTGCTTTTCTGGGTGTATCTTTACTAGAGTTGTTCTGGTACTTCCTCTGATTCTTGTGAAAGGCATGCATTCGTCATGGATGTTATGTTTTTTTTGGTTGGCAATACACACTCGCACACATGTTAAATTAAATCTCCATAATCTTCACCGCCAAGGATCGAAGCTTTGACCCCAATCTCCTAAGCCTTAAAGACTTGGTACATGACCAAGTGGGCTAATACCCACGGTCTCATGGATGCTATGATTAAATCACATTTTGAAGCTTGAACTTTCTAGAATTTTCATTGCAGATTCTTTACCCAGTCATGGAGTGGGAAGCGACTACCTTCGGCCGTCCAGCTCTTGCCCTAATACTTACTGCTTCTCTGGCTTTATTCCCAGTATTATTAATTCCTTCTGGTCCTTCCATGTGGTTGGCTGGGATGATTTTTGGTTATGGCCTTGGCTTTGTCATAATAATGGTCGGAACAACCATCGGAATGGTCCTTCCTTACCTTATTGGACTGCTTTTCCGTGACCGCATTCATGTAAGCCATTTTGTTTGTCATATGATCACAAGGCTAGGCCTTCAAATTTCGTGTTGTTTTTATTTCTTAAGTAGTTTTTCTTGCTGTTTATGATCTTTGTTTCTGTAATGTTCAGCAATGGTTAAAGAGATGGCCCCAGAATGCTGCGATGATTAGGCTTGCCGGGGAAGGTAGCTGGTTCCATCAATTTCAAGTGGTTGCTCTGTTCAGAGTTTCACCTTTTCCCTATACTATATTCAATTATGCCGTAGTAGTAACAAATATGAGGTTTTGGCCCTACTTATGTGGATCAATAGCAGGAATGGTTCCAGAAGCTTTCATCTACATCTACAGGTTCGTTCTTCTATTGTTTTTTTTTTAATGGCCTTTGAGGCATGTTTGGATGCAGGGGAAACCTAGAAATTTTTTCTTTATTGGACCAAGTAAATGAATTTATACTTGTTTTTCAAAATACATACTAGTCAAAATAGTTTTTTTTTTTTTTAAAAAAAAAATTATCATGTTTTTGAGCAAACCATTATTTTCTGCAAGTGGTTAGTTCAAGTAATACATATTTGATTCCTGTTACGCAATGTTTTGAGTTTGAATAGTGTATGGATAAAATCCTTACAAAAGAGTTAGCCCAACCATGATATGGATATTCAAGACTCAATAAATATAGTCTCCCACTCTCCCGTGAAGGATATCTATGTGCTATGGCTTGACTAGAAAAAAAAAAAACATTGTCCTTATTTGAGAATATTTCAATCCCCCACACCTACAAACTATTCTAGGACTATAAAATGAAAAAGTCAGAGGAAATTAGCGACAATAAATATCCAGGAAGATGAAAGATTGTTAATAGTATTAGTATATGGAAATTGGTAAAGACCACATGTTACTTTGACCATTGTATGGTTGGAGGGCAAAAGGGTTTTGAGTCAAACTCTGTGAAGTACTGAAGTTTGTTTGAACATTGAATACGACATTTATGAATATTAGTACCGAACAAGACTTCGTGACTGTTTGGGTTAGAAACCCTTAAAAGTATTTCCACCAGTAGTGATTTCGGATTCTAACGAATATCTGATGGAAGTAAAAAATTCATACTTCCTCCAAAAGTACTTTTACAATTTTTTTTATCAGCCAAAAGTACTTTTACTTGTAGTAAAAGTATAAACAAACGGGCCTTTGATGATCCAAAAATTAACCGACCCTACAACGTGTTTTCATTTTTAATCTTTATTAACATATTAATTAATATATTAATAAGATCTACTGTCTTTCTTTATCTCATTTGCTAATGATGGTCAGTTTTGAACAGTGGTCGATTAATAAAGACTTTGGCAGACGCACAATACGGGAAGCACCACTTGACCGCTGTGGAAATAGTGTACAACATTATTTCATTTATAATTGCTGTTGTTACCACTGTTGCCTTCACTGTTTATGCAAAAAGGACTTTGAATGAACTCAAAATGGAAGAGGCCAATGAAGAAGATGCCTCTGTTTCTGGGAATTCTAGTCTTGACATGGAGAAGGCTTCCCACTGAAAGGCCTCATCTCATCTAATTTTCCTTGATAGTGTATATTAATGTATCTAAAATTTTGTCTAAGGAATACTTACGTGATACTCCGTAATCATACTGATTTACTCGAGTTGAAGTTCTCTTTAGCCACTTGGTGATTTAGTACGAGAGTGATTTAGTTTTTCTCAAGTCACTTGGTGATTTAGTATGAGAGTTTGAGAGAGATAAACACAACAATGTGTCAGATGGAACTCATAAAATTATTGTCTTTCTCTCCTACTTGACCATCAAGTGACTTCGGAAGATCTTATTCTGGTTTTACTTCCTCTTCCTCTTAGGCCCTTTGTTGATTAGTGGAATGAGCATGTATCTCACTTCATGTTTATGTAAATCCACCAATTCATTTGAAGTTTCAATAAACCAGTTAATACAACTATTACTTGTATTTATTTTCTTTATTCATAATTCATAATAATCAATCCTATATGTGGATTTGTCAATACTTGTTTGGACAATTTTATTCTTTTGAGGAAGTAGCTTTCACTAATGTCACCATTGATTTAATGGTTTGTATCAAGGATCATGGTCAGGAGCAACCTTAATATTCAATAATCGTATGATGGGACGCATCATAGTACATAAAAGCTTGCAATGAATCAAATTTAAACTAATAAAAAGACTTCCTTCCAATTTTTGCAAGGCTTCAAACAGTGCAATCTGCATTTTTTTCCCTTAAGTACTGTAATATCCAACCCAACATACAAATTCATCATGAACCAAGTGAATAGTCCACCCCAAAAAAAGAAAGGAAGGTGTATACAACATCAGTAACACTAATGCTCTTTAAAACATTTTTTTTTTGGAAACCCTTAAAACACCCATATGTACACAACTAGGTGGCATCAAGCTGCAAGCATAACGGATCTAAATTAAGCTAATCTCTAATATTATGGAGTATCATTTTTATTTGCTTCAAACATTCGTAGCAAAATCCGTTGCAAATAAATAACGAAAAAGCATGCATAATTGCATATGATGCTTTTATCCAAATTCCAACGGAATGGAGTATTGCTGTTATGAAACTGTTCTTTGATGTTTGATACTACCAACTTAAGGGTGCTCCTTTTTCTGACACCCAAATAAACCATTAATTAGGACAAGCTTCTGATATGTATCAACAGTTAGTTAACATTGTTATGCTCTGAAAAGGACAAAAAACTTGATCATCCTCTTTTTAAGTACATTAAGCTGTGCCCTCTTCAAATAATTGCCTACTTTAATCGCCAGATAATTGCCTACTTTAATCGCTAGAGCCTTGATAGTGTGATTTTAAAAACAAAGGGAAACTATAGAGTGAGTAACTAATAACTCAAAAATAAATTATATATAACTTTTTAGATTAAGCAAGCAAATTAGTTACGAAAATATTTGCTCATATATCTTGCATCATTCCAAATGGCGAAAACTGACTTCAACAACATGATATGTTATGCATGAGCATGTGTTTTTTCATAATTTAAACAGTTGATATAACTCTAGTACTTTACATTGTACCCTGCAAAGCATGCCTCTCACTTCAGAAAATTCGAACAGAACATCAGTAGCCTTACATTTTTCTTTCAATAGCGTTCGAAGTTTATACAGAAGCCAAGGTTATTATTTCAGGCAACTTACTGGCCAAATATATAGGAGAATGGTTTCCAGGATCTTCCACTAATCTCGTAATGCATAGATTCACAATCAGAGCATTCAGAACAGCTTAATATGGCGATCTTACTAAACTGAATTATCATAAGAGAGACAAGAAACAACGAGAAACAAAAGTGGGCAGGAATAACAACACAAAGAAAGAAAAAAAATTGAGCAAAACTGTAAAGACATTAGATGAAACTATTAAACAATTACTAGCTGTTCAGTTTTCATGTTTAAAGAATACAAGATATGATTTTGATACATATACACTTTGTGTATCACAAAAAAGTTAAACAAAGGCACACTCTCAAGGAATCACTTCATCAACTCTTAACTTTAATCATGAGTTGACAATTGGCCCCAGGCAACTAGATTTACTATGCCAAGTTCCATTACTTCCATCTATCCAAGTCCTTGTTTCAAAATTATCTTGGATCTTCCAGTTGATACAAAATAACAGTTATTGATCCAACCAATTCATTTGGGGCACGTGCTGTAAAGAGATGACCAATGACATGATGCCTCATGGTTTCCATGGAGCTGGTGGTGGCGGAGGTGTAGGAAACATCGGGGGAACAGCAGAGAAAATGGTATTCTTGTCAATGGATGCGCTTTTGTCACCTGACAATGCCACTAGTGCAGCAACTAAACCAGCATTTCCAGCAAGAGTCGGCTCTGTGTAATTGTAATTTGTACGAACATCATGGAAGCCATCATGCTTGTCAGGACCAGCAACCATGGCACCAACAATTGTATTTGGGTTCGGCTTTGACGTGTCTCTCCATTTCCATCCACCTTTGCAGTTATACTTAACCTTGTTCTTTGGAATAGATGCACCTCTGTGGTGGACATGTTTTGGATAATGATTGCCAAAACCCACGATATAGCTCATTTTCCGAGGGTTCTTCCCCAGGATGTAATCAATCTGCAAAAAGAATCATGAAAGGGAGAAGAAAAATAATTAGCCCAAACACCTCAAATGATTTCAATAATGTAAGGAAGAGTTGGATCCCATAGATGTCTCACTTAAAGAAGCAGAATATCACTTGCCTGAGTCTTGGCAAAGTCACGGAGAACATCGGTTGAAAAGAAATTAGGTCCACAATACCATCCGGGTGTATCAGCAGCATCAAGATAATCACTATACAGGGCAGCCAAAAAGGCAGCATTGACAACATATTGGAGAGGCTGAGGCCTACCATGGTTTAATTGAATCAAGCCTCCTGAGTGAAGAAAAACACCAACATTTGCATTAGAATAGAAATTGGATAATCTTGATTTGGATGCCCAACAAAAAGGTCTGAAGAAAGAATTGTTACCTTTGGTTCTGTTAAAGCTTGTGAAAACTGGTAGGTAAGAGCACATGACTATGCTGGTCTGATTGTGGAAGGTCCTTAAAATTTCTTCATATGGATACCCAGGACTCAAGAACAACCTCAAACGACTCAGAAGAACCTAAATACAAGATGACAAGATCAAATTAGTTGAATGTAGTTTTGCAAAAAAATACCATTATCTGCAAATGATAGATGATATTAAAATCCAATTGTAATGAGAAGGGCCAAAGTGTGTAGTTGAACTCAGAAAAGACAGTACAAGAAAATGGCACGTAAAAAGGCAAATATTATCAAAGAAACAGTTGCAATAATACCAAAATATGGAAAAAAGAAATTTCATAATATCAAAATTTAATAATTTCTAGCAAAACGTTTTTCCAATCCAGGAAGAATCAACCAACCAAAAACCGCCTGTTAAAGATTGATAACTATCAGCCAACTGTTATTATTTATATCAAATGGATATTGAATGGATGTCTTCCATTAGAATGAGGAAGTTAACAAAAAAATTACTTAGAAATTCATCATATCAATTCAGGTAAAAAATTAAGCTTGAAAGATAAAACCTCCTATTGTTGCCTGTTGACATTGATCAATTTTACAAACAACAAAATGAGTCAACTTGAGCATGTTATAGTAAAGAATCTCTAACAAAAATTACCTGAGCACCGGCAAGCTTGTTATCCCAGCTCAGTACCCCATAATCAGGGCCCCCCCAGAAGGCACCGGCATGCTTGGCCAGGCCAGGAGCAGTAGCAAGCTTAAGGTACGATGAATTTCCAGTTGCGAAGTACATCCAAGCACCTCCCCAAACAAACTCATCCCAGTAGCTAGTAGAATTATAAAATGTTGCAGCCTCTGATCTGCCAGCACTGTATCTACCCCTCTGATCCCTCGAAAACTTAAAAAGCGTGGTGGCACCATGAACAAGTTTCTTTGAATAGGCTTTGTTGTCTTTGAAAACAATGGATGCAGCAGCCAAGGCAGCAGCCATTTCAGCTGCAAGATCCGAACAACCTTGGCATTCAGTCACAGGTCTGTCATAGTCAATATCCTCCGGACGCATCCAGCAGTAATGATCATTTGGAGTTGTACTCCCTCCAGAAGTATCTCCAGACCCAACCTGTGGCAAAACATCCATAATTGAGATGCATACACACTCCACACTAAAAACAATTCTAGTACATCACGAAAGCAGATCTTCTCAATCACTCAATCAGAAATTCAAACAATTCTAACAAATCCTGACTTTCTATGCAACAAGATAAAACTAATGTGTCTGACTGTCTGGTTCCACATCAAATCAAAACAAACTAGATTCAAAACGCAAAAGCTCGTGTGCTTGGTTTCACATCAAATCAGGACAAACGTGAATCTAAAACATGGAAGCCAAGAAGCTGCTCTTAATTGTGTTGAAATAGATCCACGTTTACCATCCAAACATTAAACCAAGTAGAAGACAAACATCTGATCTGAAGGGAAGGGAAACAGGATACAATTCAGGACAGCTACCTGTGCAGCAAGGGTGGTGATGGTATCAGCAGAACTATTGAATGTCTTGAGAAAGTAATCGGTACCCCATTTGATGATATCCTTAACATGATCAAGCTCCCCAGCAGCTTGATACTTAGCACTGTACTCAATGACACTCCAACTCAACATAGTGATGGCAAAAGATGCAGGAAAGTTAAACTTGATAGCATCCCCAGCATCATAGTATCCACCAACCAGATCCTTGATAGCGGGAGAGGTATCAGAAGACTTTCCATCTTGAAGACACGAGTTACCCCTCCAAGAAACATTGTTATGCTTGGGCAGTTTCCCAGCTACACACACCAAACCAAATCAAGTCAGTGACATGAAGAGCAAAGCATCAATGTAGTCAATGAAATTATAACTATTAACCAATTCAGTTTAATCCTAAAATTAACAACAGACAATTATCAATTTACTCCTTAAATAGAAGTTAGGAACTAATTTGATTTATTTTACACAATTTAGGGACTAAATTGATCTACTTATGGAGACTATGTTGATCTACTTTAAATGGACTGAAATTGATCTGAATTGATGGGCTAAATCAATTGAAGATTGTTAATTTAATGAACTAAAACTGATCTAAATTGATCGACTAAATTAATGGACGATTGTAATGACAGTGAGTAAGTTGAACTTTTACTAGTAGCATGAAGATGAAAAAGGGAAAGGGAAGGAGGAAAAGAGAGAGTACATTTTTGGGCGTTGAAGAACATGAGGGCCTTATGGAGAGCGAGGGTGTAGTTATCAGGAGGAGGGTGCTTGAGGTGGTGGCGAGGGACGAGGTTGACGATGAGCGCAATGAATCCGGCGAGGAAACCGGCGAAGAGAAGAGTTCCAACAGTCCAGACGAAGATCTTGCGGCTGACAATGATGCATCCAAGATCAACGTACTTCTTCTTCTTCTGCTCGCCGGGACCAAGGAGCCAGCTCTGCTGCGTCTCGTCGAGGGGACGAGAGAGCGCGGCCCTGTCGAGGTCCTGAAGGTTGCGGCTGCGCTCCTCCTCGGTGGCGGAATCGTTGGCATTGATCTCCAAGGGTCCGCCCCATGGATCACGACCGTACATACTCATCTTCGCTCGATCAGAATTGATTCCACCGACGCACACCACAACGTAAGTTATTCAAATCCACTTAGCTGCTTTTCACTGAGTATCTTTCTTTCTCTCTCTAAAATTTGTCTAAAACCCAACGTGGTTTTCTTCTTTGGATTTTATGTGGTGTGTGACAGATGAGGATGACAATTGGTAAAGTAGTACGTACACTACAAGCTTTTTGAAAAAAGTTTTTTTTTTTAAGCTACGGTAGTTTATTTTATGGATTGCAATAATATTTTTAGAAATATTGGATTGGAAATGAATATTTTTATGTTTGGTTGAAAATAATAAAAAAATATTTTCGGGTAAATTTTGTTATTAGAAATCTATATTGTCATGATTTTATGAATTTTTATTCCCATCTATAAAGATGGGTATTTACATTGTCATGACTTGGATAAGAAATTTTTTTTAACTAAATCTTAAAATTATCCTCACAATTATCCGCCTAAAATTTTTATGCCTCTTCCAATTTGCTCTAGCCTTCCATTTACCCCCAAAAAGTTTTTATGCTCCCTCTAATTCGCTCTACTACTAATATGCTAATTGCTTAATTTACATCGAGTCTTCAAATTATTAGTATGAGGTTGGACATGCATTTTATAACTTTATGTGTTAAGAAAAATTTATATCTTTTTACTGTTTTAAATAAATTATCACATATATTTTGTAAAACTATAATTTATTTTCTCATTTTAATTAAAATTGTTTAGTAACATATAAAAAATTTAAGTGATAAAAGTCATTTTGATTTAATATGAAAAAGTCGAATTAAAATTTTTAATAATTAGTTGATGTTATTTATTTTTTAAACTAATTATATTATTAGAAATAATTTTTATAAGACATGAGATAACAAAGGTATTTTGATATTTACAATTTATATTCCCTATAATATGTGTTATACACTAAACATACATTTTAAATATTCCTAAAAATTTCATAAAATATTCTCAAAAATAATAATTTTCAACCAAGCAAGTTATGTTAAAATACTTGAGAATGATATTCTTAGTAATGTACTTCTAAAAATAAAATACCCGAAAATATATTTTTAAACCTTGAAACAAATGCCCCTAAAGAGCAAAGACAATAGTTAATTCATTCATGAATAGAAATTGATAATTGATAATTAAAATTATAAGTATTCTCTAGTTTAGGCACATTTTAAATGGATCGATAGTAATTTTAATATGGGTATAAATTCTATGAAGATTTTATAGTTATTTTTTTATTTGTTTATATTAAATATTTTGATTTTATTGTACTAATTACTATATAATATTCAATAAATAGTACAATTAATATGGATTTTTTATCATATATAATATAATTTTGTTCAGATTAAGAGTTTTAAAATAAAAAATTTATATTGAAAAAGACAAAAAATTAAATGTAATCTATATTAATCATATATTAAATACTTTAAATTTTAATAAAATATTTTTAATTTTGGTGTTTTTAACCCGTGCAAAGTTGCGCAAATAAAACAACTCAATTGATATATCATGTAACTTTTTTTTAAAAATTAGTATAACTAACTAATTTAGGTAAATATGTTTTATAATAAGCACAAAGGGAGTAATTAATAAAGATGTACTCTAAGTATATTTTTATTATAAGCAATTTTTTTTTTTGAATACTATGTTATTGATTATAAGTAAATTTAATTATTTCTATTGCATGAGAAAATATCTAAAATATTTTTAATAATTAATTCACTTGCTACTTGTAATTTATTGGTATATACCAATACAGTTCGAACCAAGGACCTGCTACTCAAAGCAGTTCACATCAACCATCCGACCAACCTGTTGGATGCTACTTTTCAAATGAGTTGTACACCATAATGGGTATATATAAATATTTTTTCAGTAATATTAAATACTAAAATTTTTAATAATTAATTTTTTGGCAAAATTACTCTTCTTTTAGTTCTCAAAGTATTGAGATTGATTCATTTTCGCCCTTAAACTTTTTTTTATTCATTTTAGTCATTTCTGTTACTATTTTGTTAACGATGTTTTAAAAATGACACGTGTCAGAATTTGGTTGGTCCGTCAATAAAATAATAGTAATAATATATTTTTTTAATAGAATAATAATTTTTAATATTTTTTTTAGAAAAAAAACTCATCTTCTTCTTCGCCACCACCTCAACACCTTCCTTTCCCCACCATCACCATCACCACCCCTTCCCCTTCCTCCACCATCCCCACCCCTTCTTCACTTTGTTAACACTTTCTTCCCCAACCCCCAACCACTAGCTCTGATAATAAAATTAATTATTTAATTTTTATTTATATATTATTGACTTTGGATATGTTTTTTAGATTTTTAGATTTTAATCGTGAAAAAACTTATTTTTGTTAAAACAATAGAATTGTTAATATTATAAAAAGAACGAAAAAATAAGCATTCTTTTTATATAAAATTAACATGTTTATATTCAAATAATTTAACTTTCGTTATAATGATAGAGTATAGTATACCTAAAAAAACATGTAATGTATATGTTAAAAAAATGACTAATCATGTAATTACATATATTAAATGATGTAATATTTTTCTGCAATATAGATATTTCTATGTTATTTTAGTCATATAGTTTAATTGGTGAGTACATAAAAATATATGTATATAGATACAGAGAGTTCGATTATCGGTTATTATACTTTCCAATAAAAAAAAATATATATCTATATTAGTAATTAATAACCTCTAAATTTGGAGATAAGATAAGCTCCTCCAAGAAAATATGGACGAATGGTCTCTACTCAACCAGCAGTTGATGAAGCATATATCAATATATAGGAGATCAAATGATACCGGTATAAGTTACACTAATTTTTACACTAGTTAATAACTATTTGTCAAGATTTTTTTCACGAAACTCACCGTTTGATTGAAACTATACATTATATAGATTGTCTACAAAATTTCACATCATTCCGAAATTGTTTAGTACTCCATCAAAACGCTTATTATTTTCATATATTTTATAACTATATTTTACGTTACTTTTTTAGTATAATATGGAGTACTAAACGATTTCGGAATGATGTGAAATTTTGTAGAACTGATCTATAGAGTAGTTTCAATCAAACGATGAGTTTTGTGAAAAAAAAATTTTGATAAATAGTTATTAACCGGTATGATTTGATCTTTTCCATATATATATATATATATATATTGAAAAGCGAAGCATATATTAATCACTGACCTGATTAGTTTACAATATTATACTTCATCAAAAAAATAAAAATCATAGAGGATTAGTCTTCACAATTTCTTGACCGTAAACACATCACTTGTTGTATATAATAAGATGAAGCATCAACAAAGTTCGGCACAGTTAGTAGATAGTTGGGTCTTTTAAGCATTTTGACAGGGGTTCGAATCCTGGCGGTGCATATAGAAAAGACTTTATTAGGAGAGGCAAAACCTACTTCAGTCATCTCTATCCCTCAAAAAGATTAGTATTAGACTATCAGTTCGGGATACCTTGGTTAAAAAAAAAAAGATGAAGCATGTACAGCTAGGTAGTGTTAATTGGAGAGGGTATTAATTTCAGGAATGTAAAAATGCAAAATAAGGGTATCTTGGTTTTCATTTTTTTTATTTTTTGTTTTCATAAATAAATATAAATTTGTCAGTTATTTTCTAAACAAATTTCAAAAAACAATAAACAAAATAAAAATAAAGTAACAATTTTGTAATTATTCATCACAATTGGATCACAATAGGATACCTATGTGCTATGGCTAGAAAAAATAAAAATAAAAAATTCTCCTCATTTCAGAGAAAATAAGCGGCAATAAAATTTTCTTTGATAGTGTATATTAATGTATCTAAAATTTTATAGTAGCAATACTTATATGATACTTCACAATCATACTTATTTGCTCGAATTGAAATTCTCTCAAGTCATTTAGGTTGCGTTTGAATGGAGTATTCACAAATTTTTTAGAATTTAAAAATTCTAGTATTTTAATTATCTTAATTCAATTCCTTTTATTTCTCAAATTTCTTAAAGATGATTTAGTTTTTCTTAAGTCACCTGATAATTTAACATGATAGAGATAAAGGCCATAAAATTGTTGTCTCTCTTATAGTAAACCATCAAGTAATTTTAGAGAATCTTAATCTGGTTTTTCTCTCTCTTTCTTCCTTTGTTAATTGTTAATTAGTGGAATGAGCATGTATCTCTCTTGATGTTTATGTAAATCCACCAACTCATTTCAGTTTCAATAAACCAGTTAATAGTGTTGATTAATCTCAAGTGGCCAACAGACTTTTAAATGAATGGCATCGCAATGCTCAATTTATTTATATTTTTTTTAAAAAATGAATTAGCATTGAATCTAGAGTTGTGCTATTTGTGAGGAAAGGTTGAAATCAGACGTTGACTTGTTAATTAAGTTTTAATTTCAAAATCAATTTTATGTTTGAGACATTTTCCAGAAATGAAATTTAATTGGACTTAGCTATCAAATTTTATGTTAGTAAGATGTAACAAATTGAAGTTGAATTAATTTCTTTTGAAGAGGGAAGTTGAATTAATTTACTTCATATTAGTAACAAAAAATGAATTTGAACAATTAAGAGTAAAAAAAAATCATTTAATCCAACTGACTTGGAGTAAATTTCTATTCACAAATAAGTAAAATAAATCAATTCTTATTTTATAACTTTTTAAGTAAAGAATTTCATTTACAGATCAAATCAATTCATAAAATGTTTAATCTCAAAAGAGACTATAACACAATTAACTTTCAACATACCAAGTAAGCTTATGTAACCAATAAAAAAAGAAAAGTAAGCTTGACAAACATGAAAAAGGCATTAGAATCACAAATCACAATCAAACTCTGACATCCTAATTTATCTTCATTTTTTTCCCTGAATTTTCTTAGTTCAATTTGTGTTAACAATCAAACTATTCTATTGACACTCTTTCCTCTAAAATCATGATGAATCCATGCTAATAAATATTTGTCAAAGATTTAACTATTCAATGCATTAGGTCTCTCCTAGGTTGGACACCACAAGAAAGCTCAATTGAAGATGATGTTGCATCTTCTACCATGATTATTGCTTGTTCATTAATTTGAGTTTGTTGGCTTGATACTTTGGTCAAGCTGTTGGACCCGGTCCGCCAAATCCCCGGAGATAGCTCCGCCATTTGATCAACCTTGTCGAGCTTGCAACGGCTACCCATCTGCCCTCATCGAGTGAAGATTAAACAAAAAATTGACAAGCATGTGAGAGTTTTGATCAAAGCTTGTATTATGTTTTCAAATAACTTTTTTATTGATGTGATGGAAATTATCCAATTACCTGAGTCACAATAGTGTAGAGAGGCAAGGTGCTGTAACTGCAAAGCACTTGAACAATTACACTGCATCACATTATAATTTATGACCAAGCAGTGAGATAAGAACATAGCATAGGGTTTCTCAGCAGCATTATAGCTTGAGCAAAAGTAAGTTATGATTTTCTGTTTACACTTTGAAAAGAGTATATTACCCCATTATAAGTCTTGGGATGACGTAGGACATTTTCTCCATAATGCATGAATCAAATCCATATGTGCACTGCATAGGGGATAATACTTATTGTTAGACATGGGAAAATTATTTATTAAAATTTATGGGAAAAAACAAAAATGCTCCCCAATTTAAAATGACCATGTTTCGTAAATAAAAAAATGCCAACAATGCTCTCTTTAATACCCTCTTTTTAAACAAACTCTTGTTATTGGTTGAAATTAGTGTATGACTCACTAAAAGACACTGATTTTACTTTTTATTTAGTGAGTTAGATTCTTAAGACATATCTTAATTTCAACCAATAACAAATAATATGTTCAAAAGAGCATTAGGGCTTTAGGAAGTCCATTCCTATTTTCTTAGCATTGGTTTTTGTAACTAATTTATATCGGTAGAAATTTTCACTAGTGGCATTTGGCTAATTATTGAATTATATACTAAAATAGTTTTTGACTTTTGTACTTTATAAGTCAATTTAGTCTCTTGCGAAATCAATCATTTTAGTCTCCGACTTTCACTATTATTGGTCATTTTAGTCCCTGACTTTCACTACATCAGTCATTTTAGTTTCTGAAAGTCGGGGACTAAAATGAATGTTCATATAATTCAAGGACTAAAGTGACTTGAAAAATGCAAAGTCAGGGACTAAAGTGACTTATCCACACAAAATCACGGACTAAAGTAAATTATTCTCACAAATTAGGGACTGAAATGGTACATCACTCGCTAATTATTATATTATTGATGATTGAAGTTCACTTTTATACTGACTTTTTTTCTAAAAATACAATTAAAAAATATGTATATGCTTTGATTTGCAAGGGAAATTTAGAATGTAGAAACTCACCAATATCCAAAAGAAGAATGCAATCTCAAAAGAGTTTTGAAACAAAATGAAGTGAAGCAAGTCAAGGACAAGAGTTGGGCGTGTAAACCAAAAGTATTCATCAGATGGCTTCACACGTTTAGTTGAATCATCTCGTGTCATGTTTTCTACTGATTCCTGTGCCAAACGAGCTATTATGTGTTCTAACTTTGCCCCAACGAGAAGTAGAAGCTGTTTCATCAATCACCATTAAGCTGAATATAAGTCTTACTAATATCTCATTCTTCATTAGTAATGTTAACAAAACATCCATTAGGGAAGAGTCTTTTTCTTACTATCAATGGTAAAAAAGCTAGCCAGAAATAAGTGTGCCACCCTGCATAGTAAACTCATAACTTGGTAGATTTAGAATACCAATTGTTCAATACAATATTGCCATGGGTTAAAAATGGATTATCCCCTTGGATGGTATGTAATGTGCGGTTTGATGCTAATACTTTAAAAACTTGTGAAAAGATCCTGATACTTTGCATGTTCTTCACGTTAATGCAAACCCTTAAAATTTTGATGAAAAATGGCACGTGAAATGCATGCATCTGCTATAAAATGAAACGTGGAAGATAATGTTCTATCCTAATTTTACCAATTTTGACGGAATTCTAGTAAAGTGCACAACAACTAAAGTTAAAGAAACTTTTTTCACGTTTTTAAAGTATCAACATCAAATTGTATTGTACAAAATGTATTGTTAAAGGATAATCTATTTTTAACCCTATTACTAAGCAGGGCCCAAAGTATTGCATTTACTATTACCTTCAAGATTCAACAGCAAAAACAGCACAACAAAAAGCCACAGGTACCAGCTATGGTAGGTAAAACAATTAATGGTTAGCTTAGAAGTCAATTTTTCTTGCAATAAATTAAATTAGATAATATTGTTTGAACTCTTACCTTATTCCTACAACTTTTTTGAAGTCAAATTCAAGGGTCCGCATCATGTAATTATGAAAATCAAAATCGGGTTTGTCTGGACAGTGTTCCTGGAGTAGGTTACAAGTAATATAATTTATTTTATGGCCATGTGATGAAATTATTTATTATCAGAGAGATTAACTATATAATATATGATATGACTGGATATTAACCTTGACAAATCCATGTCGAAGTGCAAGGTAGTCATATTTTGTTACAGAGCCATAAAATTGCTTGAAGAATGATATCTGCCAATACAAACACAAACCAAGTGATCACTATATCAGATTCTCAGAAAAAAAAAAACATCTTATTAGCATACCATTCTCATTTATTAGCAAGTTTGTAACCATTAACAACTTATCTTTATTAAATACTATAGCAACTATAGAACCAGCCCCCTCCCCCAACAAGAAAAAAACCTAAAGCAAATAAATGCTTTTTGGCTTTCTGTACACTTGTAGGACGTTGAATTCTGTGTCTTACTGCATAAATAATAGAGTTAATATCCAAATTGGTTCCGGAATAAAATACAGGAAGACACGATAGCCTTTAAGAATAAGAAAATACAACTTTAATCCCTAAGAAAAATAGTTTTTAGTCATATTTGAAAAACAAGCTCAAGTTTGAAGATACACTCACAAATTTAAATCACTCAAATGCAACTATTAGAATTTGGATTTGGGTCTAACTCATTCCCAAAAGCTAGCTCATGGGAGGAAAATTGCCACACCATTTATATATACTCTATGGTGGCCCTTTTTCCGGTCAATGTGGAACTTCATCTTAACAGCAACCTCTTTGATTTTGACATAAATAACTTGCAAACCAATAGGGCAGACTCATGTGAAGACTTACCAGCCAACTAACAACAGCTGCTCTTCTCCAATATCCCTCAGCATGTACTTTGAAGAACTCGTGGTAATCTTGACCTGCATTTCAGAAAAGCTATGAAGTCCGTAACAATTTCAATTTTCAAAAGAAAAAAAAAAATTATTTTGTTTCATTTTCTTGTGTATATCATCTAGATTTTCAGTTTCAAATCATTACTTGGACTCATAGTCATTATCCTCTTCCTATTTTCAATCTCCCAGACCTTCCACTGCCGGATCTACACGACACAAAAGTTAATGATCAATTCATCATTATGCTGCAAATCATGAATGGATCATACATCAGCTTCAACTAGTATCATATCAGAAATCTATTACCCTTGCACCTCCAAGAATCATTGTGGTCACACAGAATATTACATGTACTACGGCCAATACAAAGATGAATATGTGAAGATGATGTAGTGATTCTTGTGATAACAGCGGAACCTTCCCCTGCTTAGGAAAAAAAAAGAAGGAATTAATTATAAGATATAGTAAATCAAATGATTGTGTAAATGCAAATATGATGTTTTGTGTGTAGTAAGAGTGCTCTTTGTTTCTTTGTTATTGATCTATTAATTATTATCTGATAATCTGAATTTTTAATTATCTTGACTTGAGCTAATTTTTTCTACCATTTTTTTTTGGTACCAACATTACCATAATAAATCAAAATAAAATAATTGGTTATTACCTTTTGCTTACAATGCTCGGAACCATTTCCTGTAGAAAAAAGCCTTCTTTTGTTGATTATAGTATCATAGTGTATCTGATAATGCTCTGAACCTTCTGATGGCCCTTTAGGCCTCTTGCATGGAAGCATTTGAGTTGTAAGATCAGGTGAGATGCAGATGTCACATATTACACCTTGAAATACGGTTAATAGAAGGGAGATGAACCCCAAAAGCATCAATTCTGGTTAAAACATAAGGCAAAAGAATCACATTAGATTAGACAATTAGACATCTACAAAAAAGTGTCATGTAATGTATGATTCAATAGGAGTTTAGTATGAAGACTGTGTATCTCACTTCAGAATACAACTATTACTTATATTTACTTTGTTTATTCATAATTCATAACAATCAATCTTGAGTCAATGGATTCGTCAATATTTGTTAGGACAATTTTATTCTTTTGAGGAAGTAGCTTTCACTAATGTCACCATTGATTTAATGATTTGTAGCGAGGAACATGTTCAGGAGCAAAGCATTAACATTCAAGAATCATAAGATGGGTCAAAACATCACAGTACATAAAAACTTGCAATAAATCAAATTTAAACTCATAAATAGACTACCTTCTTCCAATTTTTGCAAGGCTTCAAATAGTGCAGTCTGCTTTTTTCTCTTTAGGTACTGTAAATATCCAACCCAACAAACAAACTCATCATGAACCAAGTGAATAATGCCCCAAAAAGAAAAAAATGGTGTATACAACAACAGTAACACTAATTCTCTTAAAACACAATGCTTGAAAAATCGACTATGCCTCTCAGGTCCATATATACACAACTAGGTGGCACCAAGCTGCAAGCATAACGGATCTAAATTAAGCTCATCTCTTGTGTGTTCATGTTTTAATTTGCTTCAACCTTCATAGCAAAAACCGTTGCAAATAAATAACAATAAAGCATGCATAATTGCATATGATGCTTTTATCCAAATTCCAATGGAATGGAGTATTACTGTTATGAAACTGTTCTTTGACGTTTGATACTACAATCATCCTATTCCTTAATGATAACACTATTATGCTCTGATATGCATAACAGTTAGATAACACTATTATGCTCTGATAAGGAAAAGAAGCTTGATCATCCTCTTTTTTAGTACATTAAGCTGTGACTTTCTGTTCAAATAATTGCCTACCTTAATCACCAGAGCCGCGACTCTGTTATTTTAAAAAATAAAGGGACATTATAGAGTAAGTGAGTAACTAGTAACTCAAAAATAAATTATATATATACCTTTTCAGATTAAGCAAGCAAATTAGTTAAGAGAATGTATGCTCATATATCTTGCATCATTCCAAATGGTGAAAACTGACTTTAACAACATGATATGTTATACATGAGCTAATGTTTTTTCATAATTTCAACAGCTGGTATAACTCTGCATTGTATCCTGCATAGTATGCTTCTCACTTTAGAAAATTCAAATAGAATACTAGTAGCCTTACATTTTTTCCTTACGGTTTACTATTTCTAACATAACCGTACATGAATGTCTGACCAAGACCAGTAATATAAGAAGAGAAATGGCTTTGATTTCTCAAAGGCTCAATAACATCATCATCATCATGTGTCCCCTACAACATGCAAAACCTTCTTTCCACATAAACTTCGGGAAGAAAATAATAGAATTGAATGATGGTAACAGAATTGTGGTAGTTTACCTTTCCGAGCCGGTGAAGGGCACGCTCAACACAAAAAGATATGAAAACAATAATGGAACAAACAACGGCCACAATCCATGTTGGTGTATATTCTAGAGACTCGTTCAGATCTTCTGCCATGTTTTGTACTTTTTATCACCAATACAGTTTCACAGATTTATGATGACTTGATGACAAATCTTCTTCTGTTATATATGTTGGCTGAAAGTGAAGGCAATCAAGGAAACAATATTCTGCACACTTAACGTTATATCAGCAAGCAACGAATGTCTCCAAATGCATGAAGGTATCCATAGCTAATGAGTTGGCATAAAAGGTGGAACCAGATTCTATGTGCTGATTTAGAGTAGCGTGCAAGATTCACCAATAAAGTATCGTAGTTTATTACCCACACAGGTTTCCATATACTAAACACCTGACACATCCTCTATGGGACACAAAAACATTCTAAAGTAAATGTTTAAGTGTTAAACTGTATACATCATTACATCAAGATAAAGGCTTTTCACTAACATATTTATTTTATTAGTGTTCAAAGTTTATACAGAAGCCAAGGTTGTTAATCCAGGCAACTTACTGGCCAAATATGTAAGAGAATGATATCCAGGATCTACCACTGATCTTGTACATGCGTAGATTAACAATCACAGCATTCAGAACAGCTTATAGCCATCTTACAAAACTGAATTAAGATAAGAGAGACACGAGACAACGAGAAACACAAGTGTGAAAGAATAACGATAGAAAGAAAGAAAGAAAAAAATTGAGCAAAACTGTAAAGAAATTAGATGAAACTGTCAAACAATTACAAGCTGTTCAGTTTTCATGTTTAAAGAATACAAGATATGATTTTTTTGATACATATATACTACGTATGTCACAAAAAAGTTAAACAAAGAGACACTCTCAAGGAATCACTTCATCAACTCTTAACTCTAATCATGAGTTGACAATTGGCCCCAACCAACTAGATTCACTATGCCAAGCTCCATTACTTCCATCTATCCAAGTCCATGTTTCAAAATTATCTTGGATCTTCCGGTTAATACAACATAACAGTTATTGATCCAACCAAGTCATTTGAGGCACGTGCTGTAAAGCGATGACCAATGACATGATGCCTCATGGTTTCCATGGAGCTGGAGGTGGCGGTGGTGTAGGAAACATCGGGGGAACAGCAGAGAAAATGGTATTCTTGTCAATGGATGCGCTTTTGTCACCTGACAATGCCACTAGTGCAGCAACTAAACCAGCATTTCCAGCAAGAGTCGGCTCAGTGTAATTGTAATTTGTACGAACATCATGGAAGCCGTCATGCTTGTCTGGACCAGCAACCATGGCACCGACAATTGTATTTGGGTTTGGCTTTGACGTGTCTCTCCATTTCCATCCACCTTTGCAGTTATACTTAACCTTGTTCTTTGGAATAGATGCACCTCTGTGGTGGACATGTTTTGGATAATGATTGCCAAAACCCACGATATAGCTCATTTTCCGAGGGTTCTTCCCCAGGATGTAATCAATCTGCAAAAAGAATCATGAAAGGGAGAAGAAAAATAATTAGCCCAAACACCTCAAATGATTTCAATAATGTAAGGAAGAGTTGGATCCCATAGATGTCTCACTTAAAGAAGCAGAATATCACTTACCTGAGTCTTGGCAAAGTCACGGAGAACATCGGTTGAAAAGAAATTAGGTCCACAATACCATCCGGGTGTATCAGCAGCATCAAGATAATCACTATACAGGGTAGCCAAAAAGGCAGCATTGACAACATATTGGAGAGGCTGAGGCCTACCATGGTTTAATTGAATCAAGCCTCCTGGGTGAAGAAAAACACCAACATTTGCATTAGAATAGAAATTGGATAATATTGATTTGGATGCCCAACAAAAAGGTCTGAAGAAAGAATTGTTACCTTTGGTTCTGTTAAAGCTAGTGAAAACTGGTAGGTAAGAGCACATGATGATGCTGGTCTGATTGTGGAAGGTCCTTAAAATTTCTTCATATGGATACCCAGGACTCAAGAACAACCTCAAACGACTCAGAAGAACCTAAATACAAGATGACAAGATCAAATTAGTTGAATGTAGTTTTGCAAAAAAATACCATTATCTGCAAATGATAGATGATATTAAAATCCAATTGTAATGAGAAGGGCCAAAGTGTGTAGTTGAACTCAGAAAAGACAGTACAAGAAAATGGCACGTAAAATGGAAAATAATATCCAAGAATCGATTGCAATAATACCAAAATATGGAAAAAAGAAATTTGATAATATCAAAATTTAATAATTTCTAGTAAAACGTTTTTCCAATCCAGGAAGAATCAACCAACCAAAAACCGCCTGTTAAAGATTGATAACTATCAGCCAACTGTTATTATTTATATTGAATGGATACCGAATGAATGTCTTCCATTATAATGAAAAAGTTAACAAAAATATTACTTAGAAATTCATCATATCAATTCAGGTAAAAAAATTAGGCTTGAAAGATAAAACCTCCTATTGTTGCCTGTTGATGTTGATCAAATTTACAAACAACAAAATGAGTCAACTTGAGCATGTTATAGTAAAGAATCTCTAACAAAAATTACCTGAGCACCAGCAAGCTTGTTATCCCAGCTCAGTACCCCATAATCAGGGCCTCCCCAGAAGGCACCGGCATGCTTGGCCAGGCCAGGAGCAGTAGCAAGCTTAAGGTACGATGAATTTCCAGTTGCAAAGTACATCCAAGCACCTCCCCAAACAAACTCATCCCAGTAGCCAGTAGAATTATAAAATATTGAAGCCTCCGAACTGCCAGCACTGTATCTACCTCTCTGATCCCTCGAAAACTTAAAAAGTGTGGTGGCACCATGAACAAGTTTCTTTGAATAGGCTTTGTTGTCTTTGAAAACAATGGATGCAGCAGCCAAGGCAGCAGCCATTTCAGCTGCAAGATCCGAACAACCATGGCATTCAGTCACAGGTCTGTCATAGTCAATATCCTCTGGACGCATCCAGCAGTAATGATCATTTGGAGTTGTACTCCCTCCAGAAGTATCTCCAGACCCAACCTGTGGCAAAAAATCCATAATTGAGATGCATACACACTCCACACCAAAAACAATTCTAGTACATCAACAAAGCAGATCTTCTCAATCACTCAAACTCAGAAATTTGAACAATTCTAACAAATCCTCACTTTCTATGCAACAAGATGTGTCTGGTTCCACATCAAATCAAACAAAACTAGATTCAAAACGCAAAAGCTAGTGTGCTTGGTTTCACATCAAATCAGGACAAATGTGAATCTAAAACATGGAAGCCAAGACTCTTAATTGAGTTGAAATGGATCCACGTTTACCATCCAAACATGAAACCAGGTAAGAGACAAACATTTGATCTGAAGGGAAGGGAAACAGGATCACGATTCAGGAAGCTACCTGTGCAGCAAGGGTGCTGATGGTATCAGCAGAACTATTGAATGTCTTGAGAAAGTAATCGGTACCCCATTTGATGATGTCCTTAACATGATCAAGCTCCCCAGCAGCTTGATACTTAGCACTGTACTCAATGACACTCCAACTCAACATAGTGACGGCAAAAGATGCAGGAAAGTTAAACTTGATAGCATCCCCAGCATCATAGTATCCACCAACCAGATCCTTGATAGCAGAAGAGGTATCAGAAGACTTTCCATCTTGAAGACACGAGTTACCCCTCCAAGAAACATTGTTATGCTTGGGAAGTTTCCCAGCTACTCACACCAAACCAAATCAAATCAGTAACATGAAGAGTAAAGCATCAATTTAGTCAATGAAATTATAACTATTAACCAATCCAACTTAATGCTAAAACAAATATCAATTATCAATTTAATCCTTAAATAGTAAGTTAGGGACTAAATTCATCTATTTTTACATAATAATTTAGGGACTAAATTGATCTACTTATGGAGACTATGTTGATCTACTTTAAATGGACTGAAATTGATCTGAATTGATGGGCTAAATCAATTGAAGATTGTTAATTTAATGAACTAAAACTGATCTAAATTGATCGACTAAATTAATGGACGATTGTAATGACAGTGAGTAAGTTGAACTTTTACTAGTAGCATGAAGATGAAAAAGGGAAAGGGAAGGAGGAAAAGAGATATCACATTTTTGGGCGTTGAAGAACATGAGGGCCTTATGGAGAGCGAGGGTGTAGTTATCAGGAGGAGGGTGCTTGAGGTGGTGGCGAGGGACGAGGTTGACGATGAGCGCGATGAATCCGGCGAGGAAACCGGCGAAGAGAAGAGTTCCAACAGTCCAGACGAAGATCTTGCGGCTGACGATGATGCATCCAAGATCAACATACTTCTTCTTCTTCTGCTCGCCGGGACCAAGGAGCCAGCTCTGCTGCGTCTCGTCGAGGGGACGAGAGAGCGCGGCCCTGTCGAGGTCCTGAAGGTTGCGGCTGCGCTCCTCCTCGGTGGCGGAATCGTTGGCATTGATCTCCAAGGGTCCGCCCCATGGATCACGACCGTACATACTCATCTTCGCTCGCTCAGAATTGATTCCACCGACGCACACCACAAAGCAACTATTCTGAATCCAATGAGTGAGTTTACTTGTGAAAGAGAGGAGAGAGAAGAAGAAAAAGAAGAAGATGAAGTAGAGAGAGAGAATCACACTCTCATACTCTCAATCACAAATTGATGAACAAATGCATATAAATAAATCTTACTAGTTTGCACAACAATTCTTCCTCTATTTCTTTTCTTAATAATTACTCTCTCTCTCTCAGGGAGTGAACTAATAGATCTTTCTGCTGGATCCTTGCTGTCTCATTTTCCTTCATTTTCGTAACAATTTTAGTAAAAACATACTGTGCCTATTTACCTATTCGAAAAGAAAAAAATACACATATTAAAAAATATAATAATTATGGTAGTTTTTCTCAAAATAAATTTTAAACTCTTCGTAATATCTTTATCTCTTATTGTTTGATTGGTTGGATAGTAAGTATTGATTAGTCTCCAATTAAACATAAGGTTAGAATTGATAAAAGTACCGTTAATTAATGTTACATTGAAAATATGAGTAGACAGATAAATAGAAATAAGATATTTTTTCTCTCCGGACAGTTAAATTGGAACGGAGGGAATACTACTGTGTTTAGCGTATTTATTAAAGTTATTAAAATTTAAAAAATAATTATAAATATATATTTTCAAAATAAAAAAAATTATATTTTTTTATATTTTTATTACATTTAACTCTTTAAATAATATATTTAAAATATTAGATATCATTTGACTTTTTATTTTACTATTTTATTTTATTAATTACGATTTTTAAACAATTTAAAAGTAAATTTCTTTTATTGAGAAAAACATATGCTGAATTGAACTCTCTACTTATAATGTAATACAAAATCTAGATTAAAATTTTTAACCAAAAAGGGTAGAAAAACCAGTGTGTTAATTATTAGCTGAGTTTTAATTTTTGAAGGATAGAATAGAAAAGAACTTTTTTGGGCATTTTCCTTGTCTGGTAGTGACGGTGCAACTTGCTTGGTCATGTGGGTTAGGATTTTGCTTTCATATCTTTTTTATTTTTTTTGAAATAATTTTGCTTGGAATTAAATTAAATTAATTAGGTTGAAGACGCTGACCAGCCAGCTGATCGACAGGGACAGTCTGGCTGTAATCTTTCAATCAAACCCTTTTTGTTGTTATTATAATTATTATAATATATAATTACTATTATCATCAAATCATTAATTATTTATAATGTAAGATATAAAATACGAGTAAAATAACTGGGTCTGTTATTTTGGATATGTAAGCTGAAAGGTTTTTTTTCCATAAAATTAGGTTACTTGAGAGCCATGAATGGGTGACTGGAAGAATCTATTCCAACTAACGGTTAAAGATATTAAAATTGTAAGTGTTGCCAAGGAATGTGTCATACGCATAATGCATCACCCGGCTCATCCACTTAGTAATAATTATTAGTATTAGTATAATAATATAAACCATAATGTTTCTCATCCCAATAAATAATAAAAGTTTAATTGTATTTTCTTCCCTCGTATTTGTGTTATTTAGTCTTCTGATTTATGAGCCATTTTGGACTCTCAAGGTTATAAAATAACAGTCTTAATTTATTAGTTAGTTTTTCTAACATTAACGATAATTTTTATCTAAATTATCAACAAAATTTATTTGAATTAGCGATATTTTAATCTAAATTAAAAACTAAAAATAGATGAATTAAAATTGCTTATTTTACAAACTTGAAGACCAAAATTAAACATTTAAAAGTTGAAGATTAAATTTGCATAAAATATAAATTAAAAAAAACAAAGGTACAATTGTACCAATAATAAATTAATAATAGTTGTCTCTAATTTTTTTACTTTTTAAAATATTTATCACAGGAAATAATAATTAATCATTTTTTTAAAACTGAACTCACATCAAAAAAATTATTAGATAACTATAAAATTTAAATTTATTTTCACTAATAAAAGATGGAATTCAAATTCTCACACATTTGATTAAGGAGGCAAGAGAAAGTATCACTGCAAACTTATATGTGGTTTATATTTGTATTTAATTCAACACATTAGGTGTGGAATTTTAAAGTTAATAATGGAAGAGACTGAACATGCTATTCCTTTTATTTAAATTTTTTTATTCTAAGAGCTTTTTCATTCAAAGGAACCATAGCAACCGTAACAGTTGAGCTTTGCCGACACTCAAAGATATCATCTACTTACCTGCTTTTCACCATCTCTCTCTTTTATTTATTTTTTTTAATATCTCTCTCTCAAAATTTGTCTATAGTTTTTCTCTTTGGATTTTAAGTGGTGTGTGACACATATGGTAGTTGAGTTACACCTTTTTTTTTTCTCCCTTTCTTTAACGTTATTCTTTTTTTTTTTTGGGTGGGCCAAACCATAAAGATAAATTAGTAGTAGTATTTTATAAGTTTAGTCTCATAATATTCTTTTGGGGTCGGTTTACATGTAAATAAATGCATTTATATCTAAATTAATTTTCTTGCAACTTTTTATACAGACATCCATTAAAGTCACACTTAACATTATGTTAAACATCAATTGGATCTACAAAGTAATGTTAAGAGCCAATATATTTGGAAGATCATTTCCTTATACTAGCTTTTTCAATGTGATAATAAAAAAAAGTCAACACAAGATAGGTTATTGAGTTTAATTTGCGAAGATAATTTACATAAACTTCTGAATTTAAAAGAGTAGTTTATATAAATTATTGAATTACATAAAATTTACTTATGTACTTAATATCACTAAATTATTTTCTAAATTTATTAGAGTAATTTACTTTTGTCATTGAGATTATTAAATTTCAAGAATTTAAGTAAATAAATTGGTTGACCATCTCAAAGATTTATATGAACCATATATTTTTACAAATTCAAACGTCTAAGTGAGTCTCCCGTATAATTCGGGGACCTGTGTAATCTATTCTTTCAAATTCAATGATCAAATTGATAATTATTTTCTTAATTAAATTCAAAAGAATATAAAATTTTGATAAAATTAAAATTTTGAAATTGAAAAGCAAAGATATAAAATAATAAACAATCTCTTAACTTTTAACTTTTAGCTATTTTTTCAATCCAACGTCTCTACAAGTTTTACTGAAAATCAAAAACTTTTTTTTCTTCTGAAAACCATTACAATCCCAATTAAGAGTTCCTTCAAATAACTACTTCCACTCCTACCAACAAATTAAAGTACTGTCTCGCATTTTTTAAAAATTATCTTAAGAGAGGTAGAATCTATTTTAGTTTAGAAAAAAAAATCTATTTTAGTAATTTTTATAATCAATATCTCATTATAAGTTAATCTTCAACTATCAACTAACTTACACTCCTTGAAAAAAAAACAAAGAATTATTAATTTTCCTAACATGTGACCAAGCAATAAAAGTTTTACCCTCATAAACATTAGTATATATTTTTCATTTGATTTCACTCATAAATAAAATATTATATTGATAACAAATGATATTTAGTATGGTAAAGATATTATTTAAAGAATTAAATATAATAAAAAATATTAAAAATATAATTTTTTATATTCTTAAGAGACTAAATAATATATATTTATAATCATTTTTTTAATTTTAAGTTAAGTGACGTATATATTAATAACAAAAAAAAAAAGTAAGCATGTGAAAAGGAGATACAAGTATTTAATAGGATTTGAATTCTTTTTGTGTTGGATGATCCGCAATTAACATCAATAATATTATAATCGTTAATTTATTTTTATATATCGATCAGATAAAAAAAAAAAAAAAATTAGATCTATCAATCTAAGTACTGAACTGTCCAGCACCAAAGAGAAACTCACTAACACTTGTGCCCACGCGTTAAATGAACATCGCTTTGAGAATCTGGTGCCAATGTCTAAAACTTCAACATCAATAAAAAGCATAACCAATATATATATAATCTTTTTTTCTTCCAAGCAATCATGAAGCAACGCCGAAAAAAAAAATAAAAAATACCTACACGGATTCATTATACATGCATTATCTTATATATTTAAACAGCGATCCTTTCTTTTTTATCTAATTACAAATTTACAATTACAATTCTTTCTCCTTTACATTTCTTGCTTAGATTTTGATTTTGTCACTTATATACATACGTTATGTGATATGTTAGGAAAACAAAACGTGCGCGTTTTTGACAAGGATGGAAACTTAATTAACATTAATTAACTATGTATTTTCATATAATTAATTAACATTGCTAAATAATGACATCCCATCTTTCATTAACTACGTAACCAATGAAATTTGCTGGGTTATATATTTCAATGATTTTATTCAATTCAAAAATTAATATTTCTCTCTTCATTCAAAATTAGACAAATACTAATACAACTATGTACAAGATCCATAGACCACTAAAAAAATTACTAGTACTATTTACTAATGCTTTAACTTCTATTGTTATAAACTTTATCTAATAAAATTAATCTGTTAATATAACTATTTAATATTTATACTAGAGTGATGTACCGTTTCAGTCCCTAACTTTGCGAGAATAATCCACTTTAGTCCTGACTTTGTGCGGATAAGTCACTTTAGTCCCTGACTTTATATTTTACAGGTCTCCCTGAATTATATGATCATTTATTTTAGTTCCTGAAAGTTAGGGACTAAAATGAATGATGTAGTAAAAGTCAGGGACTAAAATGACCAATAATAGTGAAAGTTAGGGACTAAAATGACTGATTTCGCAAGGGACTAAACTAAATGATAAAATACAAAGTCAAGGATTATTTTAATATATAATTCATTTATACTAGCAGATAGATATAAAATTATTAAAAAATAAATTTATTAGTATAATATTTTGATAGATATAAAATTATTAAAAAATAAATTTATTAGTATAATATTTTAATAAATATTATTAATAGACTTTTATTGGTTACTTATCCGTTAGACAAAATTTATATTAACGAGTTAATCCAACTAAAATAAATTTATTAAATGTCATTTTTTCGGTGTACGGTATCAAAAATTAAAGTACCTATTAGAAACTTACTTTTTAAGTTTTAAGTAATGTTTGTTAATGTTTAGGGTTTATGATTTGATTCACCCATTTAAAGTTGAGGTTAGATACAAGGGTGGAAAATCCGAGGAATAACATTGTTTGCAGAAAATCTAAGAAACTGGGAATAAAAAATAAAATGAAAGGGAAAAAAGAAGCATATACAATTCTGATGCTGAAATTGCATGCAAACATGTCTAATTTTAATATATTTACATAAGGTCTAAGGAGTAATATTTTAAATATATATTATCCCGCTTAGAGTTCCTTAGCTTTTAGAATATATATATAGCATCTTATCCAGCAAAGAGTTGCAGAAATGGACAACTGCTATATACTATATGTGTCCAATTTCTCTCCAATACTGGAAAGATCATGTAGAAGAGAGACATATACATATTTGTTTCTGTCTCCCTCCTACTGATTTCTCTCGTGAAGAGAAATGCTTTTTTCAATGGGGAATGTGCATGTTTTCTTCAATTCCATGTTGGGGGAGCTAGAGATCAAAGCTATGGCTATGGAAATGGAAGATGGGATGATGGCGTTGTCTTGTCAAACTGTGTGACCTAATTTCTTCGGCAACACTTGATTGAAGGGTTGGAGGGCCACACACTATCACTCCCACATCAACATTTCCCCATTTCTCTGACATCAATTCAAAAGTTTCTGCAACATATATATATCTATATTAGTAACCACTAAATTTGGAGAAAACATAAGCATTTAATTAATAGGAGGCTTCATGGTCCTCCAAAGAATTGTGGAAAACATATTGAGATTTGTTTAAGAAAGACTAGAGACAGAGATCCTATTTCCAGTTGTTTCTTGTACAAATTTCAAAAATCAAGAAATAAAACAAAAACAATGTGGGAGTCTTGTGACTATTTATGAAAAGAAGAAATGAAAACAGAAAATAGAAATGCAAACTGAGTAGAGGCCCTATGCTTGTACATGTAATGCAATTAGGTATATATGAATGCATCTATAAACATGTGAACTTGATTGCACAACATTCTTTTCATGTTTTATTTGAAATTAGGGTTCAAGATAAAATCAATAACTTCATGAAGGCATACCTTTAAAGTCTGGCCTTGAACCATATTTAATGACAGTTGACTTTGCAATAATGTCTTGACTTGGTTCCTTGTGAGTCAAAGAGCCATTTTGCCCATTTTGATCAACCTTAAAATTATTGGTCATATCCTTCTTAGAACTTTGTTTTTCCCAAATATGCCACAAGGCAACAACTGAACCACCAAAGATAAAAACACTTGCAACCATGCAAATTACGTAAAGTAGCCCTTTATACCACCATTGATATATGCCATAAGGGTTTATATAGTAAATATATAATAAAAGTAGTAAGATCACAAATCCAATGGTAGATGAGAGAACATATAGCCCAGACCAAAAATTGTCTCCTGTACCAACCAAACCAGACATGCCATGATCACTAGGCATAGGACAGAATGAAGATTTTATTGGTTTGTAAATGTATCCCTCTTCCTGCAGATAAAAAAACCAAATACAATTGAAGTGAAAAAATAAAATAAATAAATGAATCACTAGATAGTACTGTTAGAAGTGTGTACAAATTTGTTAAAAGAAAGTTAGACTCACCAATGGAGCATCTGATTCTCTAGTGACATAAATATGTATCTCAATGTTAACTTTATCAGAAAAGGATGGACAGATTGATTCCATGTCAATGGTTGAAAGAAGTGGAAGCTCATTTGATTTTTTCACTGCCCAAACGACTAAAATCTTCCTTGGCCGACACGGTTTCCCGTCCCTCACACGGTGGAGTATATCACTCAATATAGCCAGGAAGGGTGAAAGTCCAATACCACCAGCAACCAATACTAGATTTTCATACCTAAGAAAACAAAATGGCCAAAAAATTTCATTAGTTGAAGAGATAAAACATAAGTTGACTCAGAATCTTCTTTGTTATTAAAGTTTATGCATATTTAGGCCATGTTTGGTATGTATTTTCAGTTTCCGTTTTCATAAAGAAAAAAATATGCAACTACCACCTTGTTTCTATTTTGTTTCCTGTTTTCAAGAATTTGTATCGGAAACATTGAAAACAGGGTGACAATAAATGATTATTTATGAAAACAGGAAATAGAAACAAAAAATGAGAACGCGTACCAAATATGCCCGGCCCTTAAATATCAACACAAGGTTTCTTTCATCTACTATTTGAGAAACATAGAAAATAAAAGGGCAGATAGCCACTTACATTAAGTGGTATGGTACTTCATGCCCATATGGACCCTCAACCGAAACTGTTACCGCAGAATTACGCTGCATAGATATATCTTTCAGTGCATCAAAATCAGTGATCTTTTCTCTCAACTTTTCTGTCCATTTGCCAAGAACCTTAATGAGAACAGCAAGGTGATGCTTTCCATCCAAAGGGCTAGAAGAAACACTGAATGGATGCCATTGCAGCCATGATAATTCCCGGACTTGAAGGAAAATGAAACTTAAGGCATTGTATCTCAAATCTACAATTTAGAAAGATTTATTGTCACTTATATGGTATAATGGTACGAAAAATTACGCGCACAAAAATACTTTGATAAGCATAATTACTTTGAGGTTTTGATAGAACAAGTTCCACAGTGCCACATGGAAGACACCTTGATGAGACTACATTGACCGTCTTTCGTGATTGGCAGAACCTCAGAAATCGATCGAGCACGAAAAGAAATATTCCTCCAGCAGCCATAGTGAAAACAAAGTCACCAACATGCAAGGCGAGGAAGACAACAAAGACTACATATAATTGGTGAGTGTAGAAAAACAACTCGAAGTTCCACTTTCGCACTCCGGGAAGAGAGGTCACCCACATCAACAAACCAGCTAGAAGGCTGATAACTCCCGGAAGATTCGCAACACCAAAATCTTTCCATTCTACTAACTGCAAAGGGGACCAAATTATGTACAGAAAAATTAATAGTTTGCTTGATTAAGCCATTGTGTTCAAGCAACAGGTCGAACTAATCGGTAGAAACTTCATACTTAGAAGTAAAAGGTCATGTTAAAATCAAACATGAGAGGATCCAAATTCATTTGCTCCCACACTCAAGAAACACTATTCACAATCAATCACTTAAATTCTCTAACTTATTAAGAATTCATTTTGTTAGTTTAAGATCCCTTATCTTTGATTACCATAAAGTTCAATTATCAGTTTACTTTCTTCCATATCAGACTGGCTCTTTAATGTCGCATTAGAACACCCATGGATTTGTAAGGATTTGAAAAATATGTCAATTGTCAAAAATGGAAATATTTCAGAAATAAATAGACAACATAAGAATTTTTCTAGTAAAAGTGTCTATTTAGTAAAAATCAACCACAGATAGACAATATAATGCTGCTAGAATATATCACTTTTTACCCATGTCACTCTTGTGCCTCGTTGGATGCATTCTATGTTTCATTGACATCAGTTAACTAATCCAGAAATCAAAGAAATATATCATACTTTCTTTACCAAAAAAAATAAATAGAAACACAAAGGGCATTGAAAAAGAATGCTTGTGTGTGTTGTAAAGCATAAACTAAAACTATCTTCAATTAAGTAAAGAGATTCATCAAAGAGGACTCACTTGTTGTCCGAGGCGGCCCTCCATTTGCCATGCAATAACATATAAGAGTCCATGGAGAGTAAAAATCACCATAGTTAGGTGTCCCAGCCACACATGATATCTTGTAGCATGTTCAAAAGGGATATCTATGTAGCGCAGAAGAACAGATCCCCTTGCAACTGGGATAAATAGAAACGCTAGACAAAACAACCCAATCAAACCCAAGCGAAGTCCCAGAATTCTCAACATGTTTGTGCTGAAAAATTGAAGTAAACAAGGTCATATTCATCCAAGGTTTAAACTATATAAGCATTGTAAAGTTTCTAAAAACACCCTTCCATGATAATAATGTCAGTGACGATTGTTGTTAGAAATAATTAACATGCCAAAAAATATTCAATTGAATAATGACTGCACGATGAGACAAATATATAATCCGTTTGACATCTAACTTAGAAAAAGTTAAAACAGACTACAGAAAGTTGTTTGTGTGAATTTTCATACCACACTTCAAAACATGAATGCATAACCTGGAGTCTGTTTGGGGAATAAAGCAATCTGCAGCATGAAAATTCTTAATATAAATTAATAAATAAATGGCACTAAGCTGTTGTACCTCTTGGTTCCAATTAATATCTCATGCTCAGAAATAGATCCAATGGCCTTCACAGTGTAAGCATAGACAGCCCATATAACAAAAGCCAGAAACAAGAAAATCCCAATTAGCTCTGTCACAGAAACAACCCCAAATGGTCCATTCACTAGCACAGGAAATGTCCACAGACGAAACCTTGGATATTTGGAACTCTTCTTCCTGACCCATCAAAATCCAAGCCAAAAACAAACACACGCCACATATCAAAATTCAAACTTTAATGGAGAAATTGAGTACCCATGTAAGAAATTCTCTGAAAATCACATACCCATGAAGGTGATCCTCCCCAGAAATAATTAAGTGAACAAAGGCAAGGAATGCAATTATCAGAACTGGGGCTGTGAAGACCAAAAAAATGGTTCCTGCAGAATACACAGTTAGTGAGCTTTGAACTCGCGCCACATTCAAGAAAGCAACTGCATGTTTGATTCAGCTTATGTTAGTGAAATAATTGCTTATTTTTAACTCTTGAAAAATGGAAATTTTGAAAAAATAAGAGGTGTCTTTAAGCAGCATTTCCAATTCAAAAAAAGAAAGAAAAAGGAAGAGGAAGACAATTAACCTGTGATTCCTAGAGGGTTTCCACTGGTGAAATTATAAATTTTTGAGAACAACTCATTCACAAAATCAGCTGGGTAGAAAAAAAGAAAAGCTGCCCATGCAATGAAGATCACGCAAATCAGAAACCAGAGAATCCATTTGGTAGCTGACAACACTAAAGGTGATATCTTTCTAGAAAAACCAGCAGTTTCAGCTTCATCACTTGAAGGAGAAAGCAGGGGAGTATAATCTACAGAGTTTTTCTCCATGAAAACACCAACAAAGTTTTTCCTTTTCTCCTACAATGAATTCACTACTCTGCTAGCTGCTTCTTGAAGTAGAAACAGAACACCGCATAAAAATACGAGGTAGCAGAGGAAAAGGTCACAGACGGTGGAACCCACAAATTATGAGGTTAGTAAAAATACCAGGGTCACAAACGATTCTGAGCCACCAAAATGAAGAATGAATGAATATTCTTCAGGTGAGGATAATAGAGTAGAGGTTAATGTAGGATTAGGAGTATTTGTAAATTGTAATTGTTGTATACCTTATCCATCAACCCAGAATTTGTGGTGTGAAACTGAGGTATTATGCGCATTTTAGTGTAAGAAAATTGAAAGATCGAGGGAGTGAAGCTAACAGTAATAGTAATAGTCATTATTGAGTGAAACAAACTGCGAGATCATGTTTTCAGTAACAGAAATATTAGCACCTCTGTAATCAAAAAAAGAAAAAGAAAAAGAAAAAAATATTAGCACCATACTGAAACAGTATTCTTAACTTGTTGGAATTGTGGTGTTAGTTACTCCCTCATCTACTCTTATTAATGTATTAATTTTTATAAATTTTATTATTATTTTATAACTTTATCCTTAATTAAATATATAATTCATTATCTCTACCGATAACAATTTACTCTAATAAAGTTAATAAATATTTTTAATATTTTGTGTAGAAACTTACGATATAATATATTAACTTTTTTATTATTAGAATTATATTATATGAAACGGATAGAGTATTATAATAGTTTTTAGGTTAAATTATCTATTTAGTAACTTGTTACTCATTTTTCGTTTTGGTCTCTATTCTAAAGTATATTTCGTTTTTATTTTAGTCTTTATATGTACTCTGATATTTATATTTTAATTCCTATAATTTGATTTATTTTTTATTGATGATCCTATAATTTGTTTTTTTTTAATATATGACCATGTTTTTTGTTTTGGTCTCTAACTAAACATTGTTGTCTTATAGGAACTAAAACATAAATATTAGTATATGTACTATGATTGGGATCAAAACAAAATATATTTTAATGTAAGAAAAACACGGAAATGATAACATATATAAAAACTAAATTGCTAAGTTAACCTTGATTTTATTTGCCTCTCACCTTTAGTTTAACACAAGTTGTTAACGTGTAGTATCAATAACATGTTTTTATGATTTGAGTTCCATAAGTATAAAAACTATTAAAAATGAATGCTCCAAATCTATGTAAAAAAAAAGTTTATTTTAATTTATATAGCTTATATTATACTCTAATTTTGTATTTGTAACTTGGTGACTTTAACGGTAAGACCCTGCCCGCATGCAAAAACTGTATTTAATCTGAGGCAGGGACGTTTTTTTTTCTCATCTGTAATAAATTAACTTTTTCTTTATTTTAGAAAATGATTGTATTTATGGAAAATTGCAAGATATATGCAAATTATTATATTTGTGTAAGGCTAGAAATAAATGAGAGAAAATGTGGGGTCATAAGTTGAGAAAAAGACTGAAAACTTGGTGAAAGGGAGAAATTAAAGGTTGGAGAAGGAGATCGACGTGTTGCTCTGTGTACTCAATACTCCCAGGTGTTATCTTGCATGCCTCTTCTTTTTTCCCTTCCTCAACCAAATACGACAAATTTTATTTATTATAAATTCCAACTCATCTTTCCACTTGTGATGTGTGAACGATGTCAGTTGTGTACCATAGTGAGTAGTTAAATATGCACAAGGAAGAAATAAAATTTCATCTATATTTATATTTAATATAGATTTTTGTATAATAATTGAAAATTTTAAAACCCTTACTTTGTAGAAGCCTATTCTTGATTATAATTTTAACTTGATACTCAATGAGTGAGTAGAAATGTATTCATTATTCAATAGTAAAAGAATTTATTTCGCTTATTCTTTTTCATTGCTTGGATCTTTTCATTACCTTCTGTTGTTGTTGTTGTTGTATGCATTGCTTATATTCATTAGATGACAACTTTTCCCTCTTTGTTGCCAAACCAGAAGGAGTTCCCCATTCTGATAGGACTGTATCAGAATTAAAAAATAGAGACATTCCGCCAGATGCAGTACATTGATTTGAGTCATCATTTATTTTCCATTTTGCCTTGTTCTGTGAATATGTGTAAATCATTTTTAGGTATGCTTCTGAATTTTCAATGCCTGATTTTCAATTGAATGATCATGAAAACATGAGATGATATCAACTACGTAGAAATTGCAGCAGGAGCAACAGATTCAGCATCAAGTTAACAAGTTATATCCCTAAAAATATTATATATATCATCTTGCAACATGGATTGCTACACGCACTATTCATTGCATTTTGATTCATGGGCAATAAATAATAAAGCGAATCGGTTTGTAAAGCTAAAACCTTGTGTAGTTTTTGTTACATATTATCAAGCAGATCAAAATAAGGGAAATATGTACCTTTACTGCAAGCCCCCCACTGATGTTAAATGTACAAAAAGCCAGTGTACGCAAACAGGGAAATGCTAACTGATATTTAGCAGTTAATAATTCAATATCCTATTTAGATGCACCCTCTTGAAGATGATGCAACATAAATAGATCTAATTCAGAGCTAAGACATATAAATGTGATACAGAAAATCACTTCAACAGGATATGAATATCCCAAACATTTTGTTCAATTAGGCGTATATATAAGCTCAACCAATGAAGAGTAAGACTTTATTGATGGCGCTTTTCGGATGATCTCTTCCTCTTACCTTTGTTTTTACCCTTGCTTCTCATGTTACTGGCGGTTATAAGTTTATAATCAGAGGAATGCATTTCATTCATCTTTCCAAACCTTCTTTCATAGAAGTCCCATACTTCAGACCTGGTCAAAGTCAGAAACAAGTAAGGGAATTTACACTGATAGTAAAGGATACTGTTGATTTGGATATACTGTTATTTACCAGTATGCCAGGAACTGATATGGCTCATACTTTCCATAAATTTCTTCAACATCACTCTTAATTGTTTGAGAGGTCGACTTCCTCGAATGAACCTGCATTAACACATCTCATACGTATGAAGAGTGTTTAGGATTAGACAAATTGAAACAGGAAAAGCAATAAGACAGCACCTGTTTCAAATGTCTAACAGTTTCAGAATCAGTTGGAATGACATGGTAATATCCCATGCACATAAGTACATTGGCACAAGTAAAAGGGCCAAATCCCTTAATTTGCTTCAGCTGATCCTCAAGCTGGTTATAGCTGGATAAGCTTGCGTCTTTGGATAGTTCTTCAAGTTCCCTTAACTGAATTTTTCCATCAACAATGGCTCGAGCAAGTTCTATTATACGACCTGCTCTATACCCAAGTTTGCATCGCTTTGCTAGAAAACTCTCATCAAGGTTTGCTAGCTCACTTGGAGATGGAAAATTTCCAGTGTAGTCAAAATACTCCTTTCCATTAGTCAAGTGAAGAGCTGAATCATCTAGACTAAACTCTTCTGCACCTTGACATGCATTGCCATCATCTATATCTGTCTGAAGCAAGGTTGCATCGGAACTTGATGCAGGCATGTGGTCCATTTGAATATCACCGTTTACTTCCAACTCTAACTTCTTCTTAACAAACATGCTGCCTTTTGTTGAAACACCAGCAGAATTCTTGCCCTTTCTCCTGGTCTCTTTAGCAGCTGGTGTCTTGGGTATGAAGCCCTCAGTCTCAACTTTAGGATTTCCTGACAATGCAGACGGATGAGGTGACCCATTTTGCAGTTCCAACTGAAGCTCACAAAGTGCCTGAGCCATGCTCAAAGTCCTTGGCCACCTTAAAGGCAATGAACACAAAGAATAAAGACACTAGAATCAACAAAAGGGATTTTATACTCCTTAAAGTGTATGAGTGTATAAACTATAAGGTGATAAGTTAAGGTGTATTAAATGATAAATACACCCTTGATTCGAATTAAAATACTTCCAATTTTGACCCACCTAAAATTAACATAGACACACTCTAGTCTATCCCAAAAATAAAATAAAAAAACATAGACACACTCTATAAAATTATTTTCTAACTTTACACACCTACTCACTTTAGAGGAATTTGATCCAAAAAATAGGACCAAAGTGGGAGCTTTCTTAAGCCATTGGCCTGAACATAACAATTTTTAAAAATGGAAAATGAAAAACAGGAAAGAGTTTTGTTTATTGAGGCATTATGTCGAACACATAGTAGACAGGACTCACTGACAGTTACAGAGGAGCACACACTTCACCATATCCTCAAACAAAGTGGGAGACCTAAACACCCTCCCACCAAAGCTTCTACTTTCATGATCAACGCTCATGCTTCTGAACTCTCTCGCAGCTTTCTCTTCCTTTTCCGACAACCGCAGCATTCTCGATACCTGAGCCTAAAAACAGTAGCAGAAGCAATACAATAAAAAATCCCAACAAAACCCACGAATGGTAACAATCAGTGAAAGAGATCGGTACCAGCAAGGCGCGTTTTTCCTGAGGAGAGAGAGACTGGGTGCCGCGAACCCTAATAGCGAGCGATGTGCAACGCTGAGAAACAGAAACGAGGAGCGAGGAAGAAGAAGGGTGGTCATCATCGTGAAGGCGGAGAGGGCGAGTGAGGGTGTTGGAGAGTGGGTCCCAGTGGTTGGGAGCCATCATGAAGAGGCCATGGCTGCAAACTGCTTTCTCCAAACGGAATGGTTCTGTTGCTGCTGATGAAGATATTTCGAGTGAAAGTTCCATGTCGAAGCATGTTGATGATGAAGTTTGACCATTTTTGCTTCTTGTTTCTATCTCCTCAACACAATTACCGTTACGAGGGTGTTTTTGTGGCTCCTCCATTTGTGACACAGTATGTGCTCTGTTTCTTCAAAAAAAAAATGGTGCACCACTCTGAAACAGAAAAGTAGCCGTTACTTGGTGGTGACGCCTAATGCCAGACGGTGTTTATTCCCTAAATTCCGGTGAAAAAATTAATTCCTAAAATTTAATTTACACTTGTTAATAGCTAATTTATTAGTGATTGTAGTTAATTTGTTCTCTACATTATTTGAAAGTAAATAAATTTCGTTTTTCACAATATTTAAAAAATAATTAATTTAGATTTTTATAAGAAAAAAATTATTAAAGGGAGTGTAGGAGTGCACCATACATCAAATTCGCAATGCGACGAAAAACTAATATAATAGTTAACCTAAGAACAAAAATAATCCACTATTACATCTCACCTACACCAATTTCCAAAACATATACTTAATAGGATCAACAAACTCAGTAACATAAAAAAAAATTATTTTGATGTAATTATAAAGACGAAAGAATAACTATTAACATAAAAGAGTAAGGATTTTCTTTTCACTTCATCACCGCACCATACATGTCTTATCATAATTAAAAGTAGTTAAATTGTTTGATATAATTGTAAAAAAAAAAAATAACTACCGAACATCTCGAGAAATATGATTAATTTAATCCGAAATATAATAGCATAGTAAAATGATTGAGTTGTAATATCAACAATTAAATTGATTGATAATTCATTTTTGTAATTTTAAGAAATAAATTAATTGAGGTTGAAATAATGAATTACTCGTTTTTTAATATATGCTAAAGGTTCAGTTTGATTTGCATTTTTTTTTAAAGTGTTTTAAAAAATTCACATATAAAAACTAAGAAATATTAAATATAAGCAAATCATGTTTTAAGGTATTTTTATTTTTTAATAAATTTTTAAAAAATAAGGAACATAAACATGCAAATCAAACATGAATGGATTGAAAAATTATTTTTTATAATTTGAGGGCCCTAAGTTAATTGTGAGTGGAATAATGTATTTCTCATTTTCTAATAGATGATTAGTGGCTTGGCCAATCCATATAGAAAATATGTAAAAACAAAGAACAAGAGGAAGTGTAGAAGAAACATTCAGTTGCTTTTATTTTTTTTTAATAAAAAAAAAACTGAGAAAATTTTACAATCATGAAAATTAAAGCAAATTAAATCTCCTCTTAAAGGAATACGTTATAGCCTTATCTTAATCTTACTCCTTTGTACTTTGTAATGTTATAGGAAATACCAAATTAAAATTTAAGTCTGTCTCCGATTAATCAATTCAACTATGCATATTATTTTTGATGAATTATAATATTTTTTTACGGTTCTTTATCCAAAAAAAGAAAAAGAATATTTTTGTACGGTTAGTTACAACTTGCATCTCACCTACTAGTCCATACAAAGACTCAATCAGAATTCCAGTTTTTGTAACAAAAATAAAAAGACTCAATCAGAATATTCTTTTTTTTTTCCCTTTCCTTGTTATTTTTTTTTCTGCTCATTCCTTTTCTTGTTGCTTTTTGTCAAAATTAATTTTGCTTTGTGTATGAAAAAACTTTTCTGTTTAAAAAAATAGTTATTCTTCAGCTATTGATTAAGGGATATAATTAATGAGAATTTAAAAAAATTAGTTTTGCTGTTTATCTCCATAATAAATAGAATAGGTTTAAGTCAATTCTGTGGTTAAATTAGCCCTTTCTATAAGATATCATTCTTGTTGTTGCCCAATTTTCTAATGAGATATGACTTTAAGGAAAGGGTAATAAATAAGATAGTATCAAATATTCAAAAATATATATCTAAAGTGCATGTGATGGCCAGATAATGACATCAAAAATTGTATGTAGGGTAACATAGTTTGGTAGGTGCAGAAATATTCAAAACCTTAGAAAGTCAAATAGCAATGGTGCATTTAGTTACTAAGTTAAATTAACATCATAGTCTTTACTTCACACTATATTTTATGTTTTAATTTCTAAAAACAAAACAAAGAAAGAAAAAACACAAAACAAAACAAAGAAAGAAAAACACTTCATTTTAATCTTTACATTTTCACACTTACATTTTTATTTTTGGAGCTATATATGCTTGATATAGTTTTTAATTTCAGTCTTTATATAAGGATGAAGGTTAATCCATGTATCCTTATACTTGATATTATTTGGGGACTAAAAATGATAAAAGACTAGTGTGTGTTTGGTTTTTAGTTGATAGAAAGTGAAAGTACTTTTATTCGAAGTTAGAAATTGTTACGTCTATTGAACATAATTGAGATTTGTATCCAAATAAACTATAACTCTTAATATTCAACTGAAAATACTTTTATTTTTAATCAATTGAAAACTAAACATGCACTAAATCATAAAAGTTGGTTAGTGTAATGACAAAGTGTTTTTCCTTTTAGTGGCGAAAAAATATGTAGAGCATAAAAATCAAAATGTTAACTATTTGCTTATTTCCATCATTTGTTTTTGGTCAACACTTATTTTCATCATTTAGAAGCTTTCATTGTTCGTAGAAGATTTCTTATACATGTTAGTATTTCTTGACCCCACCCCAAATAATATAATCTTATTTTATTCTACAAAGCCAACCAGTTTCATTTTTTGAGATTTAATTTGCATACTTTCATGTTCCTATGATTGTTGACTCTGTACATTGTTAACCCTATTGATCATTCTTTTATACATTTATATTCAAATGTTAAAGGAATACAACACCATCATTGTTAGCTAGTGGTAATTCTTAATTGTATTATTACTGTGTGAAAGTTCTATTCAAGTTGTGTATTCATTTAATTTTTTTACTAAATGAGAAAATCACTGGAAAAAGCAAATATTAAAGAACTTTCAGTTTTGCTGACTTATTCTCCATTGATGTAATTAATGAAGTGATGGGTTGGTTTATCAGTTTTATTCAACATTACATAGTTCTAAGAGTACCAAGTCTTGTGTTTGTGTATATCCTCTTCTAATTTGATCATGGTTGAAAGAATTCTAACATTCCTTCTACTGATTTTCAGTTACTTTCTGATTGTAGTTGCAAGAACTGCAAATGAGGATTGTAAGTTCTATTTCAATTCTCTGATGTGTTGATTTTGTTTCTTCTCATAATCCAAATAACATTTTTTGGCATACACATTATTCCATTTAGTGTTCATAATCTATAGAACTCAAATTTGAATACTTGAAAAGAGTACTCAAGCGTCGGTCTAGTTTGCATTTTTATTTTCTGTTTTTATTTTCCATTCTCATTTAGCATTTTTAGTTTTTTCTTTGTAAAATTTCAGTAAACAGAAAACAGAATGAAAACATAAATGAAACAGAAAATAAAACTGCAAATCAAACGGACCCTAAGCATTAACTCTCATCTTATACAAAATTCTATGTTGTTTTGAATTTCTGATGCAGATCTTGCTTTGCTGACTCTAAAAAATGAGTGGCAGAACATACCTCCAAGTTGGGAGGGCTCAGATCCTTGTGATGATGGTTGGGATGGCATTACTTGCACGAATTCGCGCATTACAGCCATGTACTTTCTCTTCTAAACTCTTATATACGAAGTTGCTATATTTTCTTGAATTGACTTTTGTTAGATTAATGACCTGTTTATTTAAACTTTCATTCAACCTGACATAGTTACGAAGTAAAATTATTAGTTAAGAGTAAGACTTTTTGTCGCACGGATACCAAATGCTTTTAGCAGAAGTAGAATTTTTTAACTTCATTTCAAAGTTTTTCGTGGCGATAAGAATCTTAAACAAACGAGCATTTAACTTATTGCTGGTTTTTCAGATCATTGGCAAGCATGGGTTTGTCTGGCCAGCTGACCTCAGATATTGGATTACTATCTGAATTGAGAATTTTGTAAGTGGTGGTATTTTCTTGTAACATATTATATTCTAGTAACAAAATTAAAACAATGCTAAACTTTAACCATATTACTCATTGACAATGATCAAATATCTTAAGATCATCTTTGGTTACAATCTATAAACTTGCATGAAGACTTCATTTCTTTTTATTTGTAAATTGTAATTTTCATAATTTGAGTATTGGGAAATGAATTGAACCCTATGTGCTTTGTTCTTGAATCTTCCTTTTACAGGGATTTGTCTTACAATGAGAATTTAACAGGACCTCTTCCCAGTGAAATTGGAAAGTTAACAAAGCTTACAAACTTGTAAGGAAGTATTGAATTTTGTTAAGATTATTATCAAAATCTTATTAAGTTTGATAAAAACAATTAACAATTCTCTTTCTGATTTTATCTTTCAGACTTCTTATTAGTTGTGGTTTCAGTGGTCCTATCCCTGATTCAATTGGAAATTTGCAAAGACTCGTCTTCCTGTAAGGATTGTTTCATTTGACGGGAACTGTATATGCGGTCTTTCATTCTCAACCATCATTCTCAATTGGACAGTAAACTATAACAGTCTGAATATGATTTGTCTGTTATAATTCGCTATCCAATTGTTAATCAGACGGTTCATGCAGCAAAACTAGAGAGAATCCAAATTCGTCTCATTATTTTTAATGCTACTGATGTATTAAATCAAATTGAATTGCAGATCTTTAAATTCTAATAGATTCAGTGGGAGAATTCCAGCTGCTATTGGAAATCTCACAAATATCTATTGGTTAGACTTAGCAGAAAACCAGCTTGAGGGGCCCATTCCAATTTCTAATGGAACTACTCCTGGTCTTGATTTGCTGACACATACAAAGCACTTGTATGTAAAATCCATTTTGTAAAAATTGACATTACCCTTTTCATTTTGTTTTTTATCTTTATAATAATTGGTTTTGTATCTATCAAAATCCTCCTAATATGTTGTTCAATTATTTACAGTCATTTTGGGAAGAATAAGCTTTCAGGCAATATTCCTTCTCAACTTTTCAGCTCAGAAATGACTCTGATACATGCGTAAGATCCATGATCCATCCCAATATTTTTTCCTGCAGAAATTGGTTTAAGCATTAAAATTTAAAATTTTCTTTATATTATAATCAATACTCTTACCCTGTGTTTGGATGAGACAATTTTATTAGAGAATTTAAAATATGTTTGAGTAAAATGTGCTGTTTGGATAAAAGAATTAAGAATACTTAAAATTTTAAGAGTTTAAAATTCATGTATTTCCAAAAAATCTCAGAAATTTTCTTATAATTTAGATTTAAAATAAAATAATTTTGACAGGCTTTTTGAAAGCAACCAACTAACTGGAACCATTCCATCTACACTTGGACTTGTCCAGAATCTGGAGGTGGTGTGAGTGTCTACATCTCATACTTTCAATTTCTAAGTACAATTCTTTTTTCTTTTTGTCATGATTTTATTTATTTATTTTTGTTGCAACAGGCGCTTTGATGGAAATTTTTTAAGTGGATCTGTGCCTCCAAACATCAACAATCTTACAAAAGTTAGGGATTTGTAAGTAGACAAAAATCTAATATGTGCAAACAATTTTTCATCATTTCTTTAGGTGTTAATGTTGGTATAACTGTGATAAGTTTTTACAGCAATTTTTACACAAGTTAATGTTTTGATGTTATGATTTTCAGGTTCTTGTCCAACAATCGCCTATCTGGTCCCTTGCCAAATCTTACTGGAATGAATCTCCTCACCTACCTGTAATTAGTAAACTATTTGTCTAAGAAAATTGAATTTTATTGTTTTCTGTGAGTGAGTGAGTTTCTTTATAAATATTTATAGACGTAGAATGTCATATAACAACTAATGTGATTGATTGTTTTTATATAAATTTTGAAGGTAATAAGTTGTTTCTATATAAATTTCAAAAGGCCTAATTTTGTGATAATCTTCTATGCCTCTCCTTCTCGAAAACTTGAAATTTGAGATAGCTTTCAAAAAAGTTGAGACAATGAAGCAAGAACATTTAGAAAAATGCCACTTGAAATCTATGTAAAACTAACTTATGACATCATGACAAATTATATTTATGTGAACACTTCTTAAAGAAGCTCATCCAAAAACAGACTCTACAATCTGTCATTCAATATGAATATTGAATACTAATTTCTAAAGAATGACTAACTTGATAGGGATATGAGCAATAATAGTTTTGACCCATCAGATTTTCCTCCATGGATATCAACTCTACCATCTCTGACAACAATGTATGTCTTTCTTTCTGTACTCTTCACCTTTTTTCTTCAACTCTCTCACACCTTCCAACACCTAAATGCTATACTCATAGCTTTCTTTTGTAAGACAGAACAATGGAAAATACAAAACTTCAAGGGCAAATTCCTGTTTCTTTGTTCAGCCTGACACAGCTACAGACAGTGTGAGTGCAGTTTCATTTTATGATGACAATTAATGCTCAGAAATCTTGTTATACAGCTCTCAAAATGTTAAATTTAGTTGCAAGTGTGAGTAACTTTTTATTCGTCTAGTTGTAATGCTATTTTTCTTATTGTTAACGCATCTAATATCATAAGAGTCAAGATAAAAATGAATATAAAGGCTAAATTGAGAACATGTCATCGACAAGAACTAAATTTAAGATGAATCCACGTATAAAGAACAAAATGAAAATATTAAAAAATAGTAAGTATAGGCACCAAATTAAAATTGGGTGTCAATTATTGCAAACATAATTATACTTTTAACGTTTATCCCTATTCATCTTTGTGATACTGAATTATCGATATATAAGCTAAATTTTTAATTTGATCCATAGGGTGCTAAAAAACAACCAGCTAAATGGCACTTTAGATGTTGGTACATCCATCAGCAACCAACTGAATCTCCTTGATCTGCAGACTAATTTCATAGAAGAATTCCAACCCAAAATTGATGTCTCTAAAGTTGAGATCACGTAAGCCATATAAATAGGTTTTAACATATTTCCATCTTGTCTTTCTTTTAGGGTTAAAAGTAAATTAGTCTCCTGAACTATGAACTATGAACTATAAAGTGATGCTCGGTTCTAATATTTTACTTGTTGTGCATTTCACTACATTTCCATTAAGACCGTTAAAAATTGGACGAAAAAATTTCAATAATTTTAGTAACGTGCACAACACTTAAAGTATCAGGACTTTTTTTGTTCATTTTTGAAGTATCAGCATTAATTTGCACATCGCTTATAGTTTAGAGGGATAATTTTTTATTTTAATTATTTTTCCTTATTATAAGATTGATTGTTGAATTCATATATTTATCTGCAGACTTATGAATAACCCAGTTTGCCAAGAAACAGGAGTTGTACAGTCATATTGCTCAATTGTAAAATCCAATGACACATACACAACACCACCAAATAACTGTGTTCCTAATCCATGTAACTCAGATAAAACACTAAGCCCAAATTGCAAATGTGCTTATCCATACACAGGAACCCTAACTCTCAGAGCTCCAATGTTCTCAGACTTGGAAAACAATTCTATCTTTGGGCTATTGGAGTTATCTTTAATGCAATCTTTTCAACTGTATGATGAACCTGTGGATTCTGTTTCCTTAAGCAATCCAAGGAAGAATGAATTTCAGTATCTTGATTTGACTTTGAAGGTTTTTCCATTAGGCCAAGATCGTTTCAATCGATCAGGGATTTCTGGTATAGGGTTCATGCTTAGTAACCAGACATATAAGCCTCCTGCTATGTTTGGACCATTTTATTTCATTGCTGATCAGTATGAGAACTACATGAATGATTCAGGTAAATCTTATTCTACACTTGGTAGTGAAATTAATTAAAGGGATATGAGCAAAAAAATCTAATTATAGGGATAATTAGGTTGAAGTCTCTTGAGATTAGTGTCAATTATACTAACCTCGGAGAGAATAATTTTTTTATCAGCAAAAGAAATTTATTTGTAATTATCTCTTAATTATAATAAGCCCTCCATTTTAAGAACTACTTTTCTTTTTGTCATTTCAGTATTACAGGTTCCTGAGACATCCGGTAAATCTTCAAATAATATTGGAATCATAGCTGGAGCTGCTGTTGGTGGTTCTGTCCTGTTGGTGTTATTACTTTTTGCAAGTGTTTATGCTTTGCGCCAAAAGAAAAAAGCAAAAAAAGCAACTGTAAAAAGCAATCTTTTTGGTAAGTAACTGTATATATAAACATGTTCACTTTTATATATATAGCTTCTATCGTGGAGTTGAGTTAATTTCTATATTTGGTTTTGATGAAATGCAGAACAATGGGATCCGGATGAGAGCAATAGTAGTGTCCCACAGTTAAAAGGAGCAAGGCGTTTCACTTTTGAAGAGATGCAAAATTACACCAAAAACTTCTCACAAGTCAATAATATTGGATCTGGTGGTTATGGAAAGGTATTAATAGAAAGGGTTTTGTTAAGGACAATAGATAAGTAACTCATAAATAGAAATATTACGTTAGAAATCAAAATTAACTAAGATGCATTTATAACGTTAAATGCTACATTTTCTATGAGAAACTTTTATTTATGAGTTGCTTAGCAAAACCCTAATAGAAATACTCATACTATAAGTTGTGACACTTGTGAGCTTTTCTATTTCAATTTTTCAAAAAATTAACTTGGGATAGCTTTTTTTGGAAAAATTGAAGGGAAAAAGGCTTGTTTGAAAAGCTAACAGCTTATGATATTTGTGTTTCTAACATAAATATGCTCCTTTAAGCATTTATTGACAAGTTCAACCGACTATATAATGTGTTTGGTTTTAAGTTAGGATAGAGTAAACATAAGTTTAAAATGTAGAAATTACTATTTATTAAAATGAATTTACTTTTATCAAGTCTCAACAGAAAACCAATTGCACTCATAAACAACTATGCTTTATGCTTTATCCTTCATTTCACTTTTTGACTTTCTAATTGGCAATTCTAATTTAAAATTAAAACTATTCCTTTAACATCACCACATAGTTATGTTACTACTTTGGGAAGAGATAATGAGATATTTTGTCAGTATTTCATTTATAGTTTTATATACATTAAGGTTATGGTAATGTTAACAGGTTTATAGGGGAACTCTTCCAAATGGGGAACTTATTGCAGTAAAAAGAGCTCTAAAGGAATCAATGCAGGGAGGGTTAGAGTTTAAAACTGAGATAGAACTTCTATCAAGGGTCCACCACACAAATCTTGTTGGTCTTGTTGGTTTCTGCTTTGAGCAAGGAGAACAAATGCTAGTTTATGAGTATATTGCTAATGGTACTCTCAAGGATACTCTTTCAGGTACAGGTTTAATTTTTAGGTTAAATATGTTTTTATTCCTGAATTTTCGTAATTCTTTTAATCTTGTTCAAAATGTATACGTTTAGTCCCTTATCTTTGTAAATGTCCGTTTTTGGAAAATAAATTTTTCAGAAAGATGAGATACTAAAATAAGTGACTAAATGCAAGTATTTTGAACAGGGGCTAAAACCAAGTTTTTTTTACGAAACATGGACTAAAAACGTATTAACCATTGTTTTTGTTATTTTCTGTTTAGATATTTGCTTATATTATTTAAATATTTGTATTTGATTATGGTATGTGCAGGGAGTTCTGGAATTAGATTGGACTGGATTAGAAGGCTAAAAATAGCACTTGGTGCTGCAAGGGGTTTGGATTATCTGCATGAACTTGCAAATCCTCCTATTATACATAGGGACATAAAATCCACAAACATATTACTGGATGAGCGCTTGAATGCTAAAGTTTCTGATTTTGGTCTCTCTAAGCCTTTGGGTGATGGTGCAAAGGGTTACATTACCACTCAAGTCAAAGGAACTATGGTAAGTTCATTTTTATCCATTCACTGTAATGCCATATGTTATGAATTAACTACAGCTACACATTAGTACTTTAAATTGCATGCAAATTCATTTTAATTCCTGACTTTATAGAAATTTTATTTTAGTTCTTGATTTCGTAAAAGCACTCACATTCGTCTTTGACTGTATAAAAAAAGCATTTGTATTAGTCCTTAAAAGGCATATCCTAGTGCCATAAGGCTCCTCGTTTTTAAAAGTTACAGGGGAAGATCATTGTACGCAGCCTTACCCTTGTTTATGCAAAGCAAAGAGTCTGTCTCCAGATTCAAACCCATGACCAACAAATATTTGACTTTATAAAAAAAGTAATTCACAATAGTCTTTATTTTATTAAAAAAAAAAATCATTTGCATTAATCCTAAGAAGATTGGTTAGAATGGCATTGGTAAAATTCAAGGACTAAGCTGAAGTTTTTATAAAGGGGAGACTGAAAATACATACAAATTGAAAGTGGACAAAAATAAAGTCAAATCAATATTCAAAAAGGAAAAAAAGATGAAAATTATCAAAATTGAATAATGATAATGGATTTTTGCTTTGATGCAGGGTTACTTGGACCCAGAGTACTACATGACTCAACAGTTGACAGAAAAAAGTGATGTTTACAGTTTTGGAGTACTAATGTTGGAGCTGATAACAGCAAGAAGGCCAATAGAACGAGGGAAATACATAGTGAAAGTGGTTAGAAATGCAATTGATAAAACAAGAGAGTTCTATGGTCTTAAGGAAATTCTTGATCCTGTCATTGATTTAGGGACGACATTGTACGGTTTTGAGAAGTTTGTGGAACTTGCAATGCAGTGTGTTCAAGAGTCAAGTTCTAACAGGCCTTCAATGAACTATGTGGTGAAAGAAATTGAAAACATGTTGCAGTTGGCAGGTTCAAACCCAAATGCTGAATCAGCTTCCACTTCTTCCAGTTATAATAATGTGAGTAAAGGGAGTTCACTGCATCCTTATGATAATGAATACTTTGATTGAAGTGTGGTGATTCCGCGTGCGTAATTTGATGAGTCTATAGGTCTTCTTGTCACATTTTACCTCAATTCTAATGAGTGTGTTTGGTTCTGCGTTAGGATAAATCAAATGTTAATCCAAAACGTGAAAGCCACTCATTGTTATATTGAAATGGAATTATGTTTAGATCATTCTAACGTAAAACTAAACACTCATAAAGTGATGTTCAAAGAGAAAAAAGAGGAGGTGATTTTGTTAATATTGTTTGTATGATGCTTCTAGATGACTAGATTGAAGTTTGAGGAGTTTCTTTTTTCTTCTAGATATCTGTTAGCTGGGATTTGTAACATGTATTAGTTTTGAACATATTATAGAAATTGCTTTTGTTCAAGTTGGCTTGTATAGTCACATGATACTTTATGTATATAAGATTTCTTTTTTTTCCTTTTTTTTTTGTACTCTTGGTCTCTTTTATCTATCAATTATAGATGGATAAGGTTTATTGTTGTTGTCGTCGTATTCTTATTTCTTACTATAAAACGCAGCTAAATTACTAATAGGAAGATGACATTTAATTTTAAAGAAGAGTCAATGTAAAAAGTGATTGATTGCATGCTTTTGCAAAGTTTTAGTTCAATGCAATAGGGGTTTTGACTTTTGATATGTAAAATTATATAGAACATAAATGTTTGTGTTTTTCATGACATCGTTCCTCACTTAATGAATGTGCTGAATGACATTCCTTTTACATTATCAGTAAACACAAAGCATAATAAATAAGGTTTTCACATGGCACATGATGTTTTGCTTATAATGTAGATCAATTAATAAAAATAAATGCTGATTGCATTCATTAATTTGACAAGTCAAAAGGTGATTCTCAAGGTACATATTATTTTATTGAATGCCAGTATGCCACATGAGGACCATAATTTGTGATTGTGCCTTATTAGCCACGTTGATGAGACTTTTACAACTTTTCTTGAGAGTTAGGGAACTAATATAGAATTCAAAGATAAGTTAATCAAAATAAAAATAGAAAATAAGTTAAAGGGATACATTTTACCCTAGTTAATATACTTAGATGTTGTCATTTGTTCATTGTAAATATTCAAGCTCGATTTTTTTATAGATTATAATGACAATAAAATTTAATGAAATGATATGGAGTAAAATATTAAAACACTTTTAAGTCAAATTTTTGACATCACAAAATTATCTCAAGCCAACACACATTCGTTCGAATCCTGAACAATCAAACGAACATTTTATAAAATTTTTTTAGAATTCAATAGTGTAATGTGTGGTGCTGTAAAAGGTATGTGTAATGCCAAAAGTGCTGGTCTCACTGTGAACTCACTTGTAAGATCTTTAGGATCATAATTTTGTTAGAAAGATTGATAAATCCAAAACTTTCGCCACAAAAATCAATAAACTGATAAAAATCAAGAGGACTAAAGTACTCGGTACATATTGATAGAAGATTACTCAACCTTTGAAGAAAGAAAATATAACATCTGAATTAATCAAGATATTTCACTTTTTTCAAATGATATTTTTTTTCTCAAAAATAAAGAAACTATGTTCATTAACTCAACTTATACAATCAAATGCCTACCTCAAGCCATTGGTTTCTCCATGAGAGCTGAAATGTACCATACATTCTTGTGAACCCCATTCATTCCAACATGCCATCTCAATTTGTTGAATCCAATTTTTTCCAACATTGGCACATAAGTTTTGTTGATCTGCGACCTAAAGCAGAAAAAATTATCAAGCCAGAATAATCCCCCTGGCCTCAAAACCCTGTATATATCATACAACAAAAATTCAAGCATAGTTTCTGGCATCCAATTGCTCATGACATGCATGGAATGCACAATATCCAAAGTGTTCTCAGAAAATGGAAGCCTTTGAGAGATACTAATATGAATTGGTAACAAACCCCTTGAAGCAATGATATTATTGAATGGACCATCCAAATTCAAAGTGCTTGTAATGATATTCACATCCTTTTCCTTCATTCTAGCAGCAAATGTTCCTGTTCCACCACCAATGTCAAGTCCAATCCGAATCGTCCCTGGCGCTTTTGTCGCGAGAACTTGGTCTATTCCAAAACCAAGTCCTCCATCATCAAAAATCCACCTGTTCTTCTCTTTTCCATCTAAATCAAAGCAATTCTTGCAGTCAAACACCCCTAGTTTGTTGTTTCTGTCAATGAGACACTTGTAACTTTTACAAGTATAAGAATCCCATACAACACTTGAATCTGGTGGAATTGTCCAAAGACTATCAGGCAAAGGCATTGGCTCTGTGTAATTCGTCGGAGATTTCGCGCGACACCTTCTCCGAGGAAGTGGATCACACCCTTTTAACACGAGCCTTTCTACAAACACATCATCTGCAGGACACTCACCTCCAATCTCATATGTCATGTATTGGTTCAATTCATCATGAAACTTCAAACACGCGGTGCCAGTAGACGCGTGAACCTCATCTGCTCCAATATTTTGTGAGTATCCAAGAGGAAGCTTGTGAGGTCCAAGTGAAATGGCTAGTTCATCAGATGTAGAAATTGCTGTGGAATCAGAGGAATCTTCATTTGCAAGCTTCACATTGTTTGGTTGCTTTTCGCGGGTAAGATCAATGAGTAAGGCTTGGACAAGTAAATTAGAGGAATTGAGTTTGTGTTGTAACTCAGATAAGAGTGAGTTAGTGGCCAAAAGTTGAGATTTTGTGTAGTTGAGTTCCTGCAAGATGGAGTTTGTGGAATTGGGACTGAGAGAAGAGTGATAAAGAAAACTGAATGGGCCAGTGAAGATGTAAATGGTGACAAGGTTGGTGAGAATAACTAGCAAAAGAGATTTGAGCTTGTATTTTTGAGTGTGGCTAAAAGATTGAAGCTTTTTTGAGTATGGTTGGTCATGAACTAGTTCATTTCCCATTCTGTTTTTTGTTTTTTATCTTCAATGAATGGATTAGAAGTTAGAAAAAGAGGAATTAAGGGACAAGAAGAGGTGGTAGAATGGAAGGGAAGGGAGATGTTTGTGCAATTTAAGGTTAGTGATTATGGGTAATGAAGGAATTAATGATGATGAACCATAGGTAGGAAGGGAGTAGTTCCACGTTCTGTGCATGTTTTTGATAGAACATGAGCATTGGTGAGTGTGAAGCGCCGGTATGGACGTTCAAGGAATGTAATATTGCCTCGTGATCTCACCTTGCATTGGAATTTTGTGTTACATAGCTGTGTGTCAGTATATATGGCTGGGTTAAATAAAATGATATTTCTCATAATCTTTTATTAGCAACAATTTTCACAAATTTAACCTTTAAACTAAAAATTTATATGATGTAGCTAAATAAAAACTCATACCAATGAAAAATTCTTCATCAATCTAGTTTAATCATGTCATTTTTTTTTTTAAAAAAAAATAGGTGTAATTTAAATAAAAATAAAAATTTAAATTTTTTAATGACGTCAACAAATTCTAAGTGATCAAACACAAATGTGGCAATTTAAATAAGTTTGGCTTAGTAAAAACGTGTTAGATCTGCATGGTTTGAAAATGTGTATAAAAATACTTCACATGGAAATCCCTAATTCAATTCATGCGAAATGTATTCACTTAAAGATAAAGTTCACCCACACGAAATTATTATGAAGTTCTTCTTCCATATTTCTTTTTTTTAAAAAAAAAAACAACACAAATATTTCACATGTGAGTATAATATATAAGAGATTTTATCATATTATTATTATATGATATTTTAGCACTTGCAAGTTGCAAATATAATAACTTAGCATTATCTGCGGATCTGGCCCTCTATAGCTCACCTATAATGCATGAATAAATTAGTTATAAATTGTTGTTGGAAATTCATTTCAAGTTTCAAACCCCACATTGTTTGACATTCATTTTTGTGATACCACTAGCTAGATATTTCATCGGTAATGCCAGTTTTCTATTTTATTTTTTATTTTTCTTACTTGATACTAGTATCTATAAGAGAGTTAATTTTACTTGTATTTTTCATTCATAAAGTGATAAAACTACAATTCATTTGACATAAAGAACATGATAATAGAAGAGGGAGGAGTTGACTTTGGAATACTTCATATAATCAATTGAAATTTTATATTGAAGAGGGGAGTTGACTTAGGACTGCATACACAATCCTTTGCTTCTTCTTTTTTTCCCCCTTTCTCCCTTATTTCTTTGCTTTGTCAAACAAAGTATAAATGATTCAATGAATTATGTTAAAAAAACAAAAATGGAGCCCACTTATTTATCACAAAGTTTTGATTTCATGTTTTGACAAAATAACGATAAATCTATTTTAAAACAATAGTAGTACATTGAAATAATTTACATGTAACACATGTAAAATAGCTAGTTTTATCTTACAGTAGACTAGTAAATTAAAATATACATTTTTCCCTTTGGTTAATTGGTTTTATTGAAAAAATTGATTTTAGGCATGGATTCTATGTTTGTTCATTTTACCATTTATTTTCACTGAAAGCCTCAATTCAAACATTTTTTTTTTATCAATTTTTTTTATCTCTATGTTTATATTTATTTTTAAAGTTTTAATTTAGTCCTTCTTCTGAAATTCTTTAGCATGTTTTCAGTTTTTTTTTTATCAATTTCTTATATTTATTTTTAAAGTTTCAATTTATTCCTTCTGAAGTATTTTAGCATAATTTAATTTATTTTATTTTTTTGGCGAGTAAGAAACATAAAAAGTAAAGAACAATCAAGATGTCTGTCAATAAATCTAAGATATTACCACGAGAATGAATCATAAATTTTATCCCTTATAATATTATCACTTTTAAATTATGGAGAATGCTCATAAAGGTACTTTTTAAATAATTAAATATAGTAAAAAAATGTTAAAAAATATAGTTTTTTATACTCTCAAAAGATGAATTGATATGCAATGATAATTATCTTTCTATATTAGTAACCTTAATAAGTATTCTTAAGATATTATTTAATGAGACCTTTAAATTATACAATAAAAAGTATTGACATAATAGACCCTTAGGGTGTATGTATATTAGATTGGATAGGTTCTAAAAAGAAAAATATTCGATCCGATTATATTGGTTTGGATTAGATATATCATCTAACATAGGTTGACTTAAAAATTTGGAATATGATCCCATCTAATCAAACGTTGGTTTTCTTATACATCTAAAAAATAAAGAGAAATTAAAGGCAAATAAAATTTATAACATCCTATAAGTGAAGATTGCTAAAGGCACTAGTGGCTAGAAAGTCTATGCACAAGACGCAATAGCTCCATTATGACATTATTTACGAAATAATTTGTTTTTTGATTGTTTTCCGTCAAGTGTATACGCACATGTAAAATCACTTTTCTTATTTCAAATGACACTATTAATCACTGTCCTACCATGATTTGAAAACACACTATTATTCATATTAACTCATGAACACCACTAAAAAAAAACCTACAAAATTATACAAAAAGAAATACTTTTAAATATGACAAATGACAAAATTCATACAAACTCTTCTATCTTCCTTGTAAAGATTATGTATCTTAAGAAAAACACACAAGCATTCTACTCAAAGTTGGTTTGAGTGGATTTGATTTTGGTTGTATATAAATAATTTTACATTGAGAATATATATTATCTTATAAGTTAATTGTTACTAGTTTAAAATTAATATATTAAATGTAAATCCAACTAATAAAAACATACCACCAAATCATTAAAAGACACAAAAACAAAAAACCCAAATAAATATGTGGCATAAGGAGAGGGGTTTAATTTTTAGTGGGGTTGAATTATAAGTAAATTTAGGAGTAATATAATATGAGGATGTATGCGTTTGGCCGATAAAAAAAATGTTACTAAATTATAAACAAATTGACAATAGGGTTGGCCTAATGGTGGTAATTTGTAAGTGGATAGTTTTGCATGATGTCATATATATATATATATATATATAAATAAAAGAGAGTAATGATTGGTACACATCACTATACATACAACTCATTGATTTTATAGTTAAATATAAAAAAATATGTGGTTAAATTAGTACATGAATTGGTTAATTATTACCCAGTAATTTAACCATATTTTTCTTTACTTTTAACCATCTATATATACACCTAATTTTATGCTTAAATGCAAAAAAATGTGATTAAATTAATACATGAATGGATTAATTGTTACCTAGTAATTTAACTACATTTTTGTTCACTTTTAACCATCTATAAAACATGGTTAAATTATTAGTAATAATTAACCAATTCATGTACTAATTTAACCAAATATTTATTTGTATTTAACCACAAAACCGATTGTAAATGAGTTGTATGTAATAGTGATGTGCACAAAATATTTTCCTTAAAAGAGAATATAAGACTTATTTCGGTCGAAGAGAATGCCGTTAACTTCCGGTTAAATAATACAGTTGTACATTCTAACAAAAATAAAATATATTTTTAGATATAAAATAAAAAATAATCAATACAATAAAAACGAGATGAAATTAAATTTCAAACCAATTAAAAGAACAAAAAATTTTGAAACAATAAGTAAATAAGATTTGAGCTTATCACCTCATATAAAGTTAGAGGTGTGCGTAAGACTAGTTGGGTCAGGTTATACACCTCCCTCACCCGACCATACTTATAGACTAACCCAATTATTCAGACCTAAACTCGTCTTTAAACCAAAGAAAGTCGAGCATACACGGTTCAAGTTAAGATTAGGTCAAAGAGAATAAAACCGGGTCAACCCAAACTTATATTTTGACAACTTAATTTGAATATATTATAAGAGAATTCAACTCAATTAACTTATTAAAAAAAATGAGTATTCTTACAGGTTACAACTTTATTCAATTCTTAATATTTAGTGCATTAAGAAATATATCATTGAAGCAAATACTTAGAGAAAAATGTGCGACGTTAGCGTAGAAGACAACAAAATTTAAATTTAAAATGAAAATGAAGAACACGTTATATATTATATAAGTTAGTATAGGGCCGGGTTGAATAACTCGAGGATGAACCCGATCCCGATCCTAACCCGAGTAACTGGTCCACAAATGAAACTTGAACCCTCTAAGTTTATGAGACATCACTAATTCTTGAAAATAAGCTAATTCAAACACACGCTAGTCCTCTTATGGTGTTCGCTGCAGGAAGCCTTTAGCTATAAGGCTCTCAGCTGCTTCTCTTACAGCATCTTGAACTGGTGTGAAGACAAGGCCCAAGTCTATTAGTCTCCTTGCTGCATCTTGACATGGTTTCAGGCCAGGTTGTGTTTCTGTTGGGAACCTGCAAGTGGTTCTTGATCAGAGAAAACTAGCATACTATGCAAGAGATATTGACAGCCAAATGTACAAAAACATATAATTGAAGAAGCGTTCTAATTTGCTTCATTAGAAAATCTATCTGGTTTTATAAAAATCTTGATATCAGGTTGCCCTGTTTCCTACATGACATACAAAACCAATTGATCTCAATTGCCTAAAAAGTTTTATGATTTATGATGAAGCATGTCTCGACATTGATTTTCTCTCTAAAGGAAACATTGCCTGAATATCCAACAAAGAAAATAAAACATGGGAAATAATGCTAACTAGATTAATAGATATGTCTCATAATTACTCTCATTTAAAAACATGGGAAATAATGTTAATGGAGATGGTTTCTTCTTATTAAAATCGTGCTTTTAAACTCAAAATTGCTGCACAATTTCAATAACCACAAGAAGGGAATAAAAAATCTTCAAAGTACTCTATGGAAGATTAATCTGGATTCTGAATGATGTCATTTTGATCTGTAGAAAAAGATTAAGAACTAAAGAGAACTCCAAAAACACTAGCAAGTAGCCAATGGCATCTGTTTTCTCGACGGTTACAGATTTGCAAGTTACAATAACCATATTGCTCATGGATGATCAAGAAAAGCATATAAAATGTTATATTACTTTATTGCTTAGTACTCTAATATGCAAACCTTAAAGGCTGCAACCTGCTACCTCGAGAAATTTCATTGTTTATGTCATGTCACAGAACCTCACTCCTTTTTACTGATGAACTGAATTTCTTTTACCTATATTCTACTTATTAATGTGAAGAGTGGAAATTAAAGGGCTGATGAAGGAATCAGTAAGAAAAAATGATACATCACAAATTCACAATCACAAATGACCTTTGGAAGCTTAAGCAAAGTGGGGGCGTTCAGTAATAAAAATGAAAGCAACTCATGTCTATATGCAGAGAAGCTAAAGCAATAAACAAATGAAAAATCATTGCACAATATGGAACAAGTAGAAGATAGAAAACAAACCTGTGAATAGGGAAATCAGGGAACAATTCAGAGACAGTATCAGCAAAACTAGAAAACTGATAGATACCATTTGTACACAGATATCTACCCTCAGCATTGGGCGTTTCGTAAAGCAATACATGAGCTTCAGCAACGTCCTTCACATGAACCGCACCCAACCAGTGATACTCCTGCGTCTCCGTCGATCCCATCATCAGCCTCTGCAGCACCGCCGAACTAGCGTTCAGCGACGATTGCAGCAGCGGTCCCAAACAAGTGGCAGGGTGAATCGCCACCACGTCGACGCCGTGCTTCTCCTTGAACTCCCACGCCGCCCTCTCCGCCTCCGTCTTCGACACCGGGTACCACTTCCCCCGCGCCTTGCAGTACTCCACGTCCGTCCAAGACGACTCGTCCACAGCCTTGTTGTTCGGCCAGCTAGGGTTGGGAACCATGGCCGAGATCGAGGAGGTGAGCACCACGCGCCTCACGCCGAATCGCTTAGCAGCTTCGAGGACGTTGAGGGTTCCCTGCAGCGCGGGTTGGATGAGCTCCTTGTGAGGATCCTCGGGGTCCTCGAGCGTGCAGGGGGAGGCCACGTGGAAGACACCGGTGCAGCCTTCGACGGCGCGGGAAATGGCGGCGACGTCGAGGATGTCGGCGGGGAAGATGGTGAGGCGAGATTTGGCGTCGGGGTGGAGGGTGAAGAGGTGGGAGGAGTCGGAGGAAGGGAAGACGGTGGCGTGGATGGAAGCGTAGCGAGGGTTTTGCAAGAGGGTACGAACCAGCCAGGAGCCGATGAAGCCATTGGCTCCGGTGACGCACACAACCTCCTCGTCCTCCGCCTTCTTCTCCCTGTTATGGTCAGCCATGTTTCTGAGTCAGTCACGATCATAGAAGAATTTGTAAATAATTAAATTATGAAGTTTGTCTGCCAAAATACTAAATTATGAACTGCGTCTACTATATGCTGACAAAATACTATTACTTCAAAAAATTTCATACACGCCGTTAAGGGGAGCTGTTATGATGTAAGTGATGCAGCCACTACCGTTAAGGGTCGCTGTCGGTTGCGAGCTTTATCTGCTTTCCACTGTCAAAGGGAACTACGAGACTAAGTAGAAAAACATCTTAATACTTATTCTCACCGGTAAACTACACTACACATTTATCTGTCCGGAGATTAGACTCCGGTTTCTGAAATTACAACTCCTTTTGATGAAAAAACGTTACATTATAAGTAATTCAATAAAACTCAATTGAAATTTAAAATTTGAGCGGACTCAAAAACTAGAATACGGGCAGGGCAACTATGAGTTACAAGATTAGAAATATATAGGGCGTGAATAGATTTTTGCGTAGAGAAACCACCACTTATGCTGAATTCAGACTAAAAGCTTCGGGGGGTTTTTGCATTTTCAAAATATAATTTTATTAAGTATTTATATTATATAATAATTTTTTATTAAAAATTTATTTATAAATAACACTACTAAACTTATTTAAGTAAGTTAGAACCAGTTTAATTTGATAAACTATTTTTAAAAATTTATGAAAATAAATTAAAAATAATTTGTTAGATCTAAATTCGAGTTTTAATGCAACCTTAGTTCCATACTCAAATCAGCCTCCAAAATTATATAAAGTTTGTCATTTCAGTTTAGGAAACTTTAAATAATTTAAATTAATTTTTAATTTTATAAAATCACCCAACATTTTAGTTTTCTTAACTATTATTATTAACTAAAATCGAGGCCTTCCTCGTTCTGATAGTGATTTGAGCATTTTTTTTTTCTATGTCGAATAATTAAAATTGAATGAGTGCTGAAAATAATTATTTTAAGTGCTGGTTTAAAACTAAGGCAAGTCAATCTTGTACTTTGGTTAAATGATCCTTTGAAATGTTTCGTTGACTTTATTTGAGCTGTAATTACTTGAAGTACCCCTTATACTCTATTTATCATTTATATTAATAAAATATTTTTTTGCTTATAAAAAAAATTGAATGAGTTACTTTTGTGTAAGTTTTGTAATAAAATCATAACCGAAAAGTTATTTACATTTAGTTAGAATAATAAGAAAATCTTTTTAAATTTATTTTCTTTTTTGTTATAGTTAATTATTTTCGGAAACAATTCAAATTAGCTTATAAAAAACATAAACTTAATTAATTTTTATTATTTTTCCTTTGATTAATTAAATTATAATAAAATTTATTTTTTTATTTGATAATTTTCATTGTTAACTCTAAAAAAATGGAAAAAAAAAAATAAAAAAAAAAGCAACTACGCTGTAACCTCGAAGCGGTCTCACGTGAAGAACAGAGAATTCCCTCTCCTTCATCTTGTTCTTCGATCCCGATATTGCTTGGCTGGTTGCATTCCTTCCTAACTCCATCTTGATTCCGCAAAGGGTTTTATAGTTCATACCTTGAAGGTAAGGTTCTTTCCCTATCAAATTCTTGATTTCATTTTAGGGCTTTGTGGTTTACTGTCTATGATATCGTATATATGATGGATCGGCAATGTATTATTGCAAATTATTTTCTTCTCCCCTTTCAAAATATCTGCAGTCAATAACCTAATTACAAATGGAATGCTGTCGTAGTGAATGCTCTGCTCAATGAGTAAACGAGTTTTTAAATCAATTGCTTATGGAATCCATTTGTACAAAATCAAAGTTCAAGGTGTCTGTTTGCAAACAGCTAGAAGTTTAGAGTAGCTGCATACTCTTTTCCTTTCAAAAATTAAGCATTTTGCTTTGCTCCTTCATCTCTCACAGATTCGAAAGAGGGGGTGATTTGATTCAGGAAGATTGAATTGTGTATTAATTGAAGATGGACAAGGTCGTGGAGGAGGTGGAAAAGGTGAAGAGGGAATGGGACGAAGCTTACAGCAAAACACAACAACATATCAACGCAATCGGAGAGTTCGGCAAATCGGGAAGACCCAAGGAGGAGAAAAACTCGCTTCCTAGATTAAATGCCATCGCTCAGGATGGCTTGTCGCTCCTATCTAACTGCCACTTCACCCTCGATCTCCTCGCTCCACAGTTGCCCACTCAAAAAGAGGTTGAATCTGCTCGCACAATGCTTCAATCCTGGCAAACACTATGTCAAAAGTATCCTTTCTCTCCATGTGCATGCTGCTATGTTTGTTTGATAATGCTGTTTCTATTGACACTGTGTCTCTTTCTTTTTGAACAGTTTGCGGTTAAGTCTGAGAAATGCCAATCTACAAGCCAAGGCTAACTTGAGGAAAGCTGCACAGGAAGAGGCATGTTACTGACTTGATCTTCCTTTTGTGGTTTTATTTGGAGTATCTTATAACCAATGACTGGCCTGCTTTCTTTGTGCTAGTGAAATACAAGACTGTATTCACCGTGAATCTATTAATTGCACATTGATGGGTTGTAGTACAATTTGACTTATTATATTTCTACGCGAAGCAGAGAGAACTACTTCTAGGCGGTGGAGAAGAGTCCACGGTTCGCCGACGCAATTTACAGTATGTCATTGGTATCATTTTTGGCTTGGGTCAAATCATACTTTGCTTGTTTTTATTTATCATTTGCTGCCATTTCATTGGGAAATTTGATTGGCATGATGTCTGGATGAAGTATTTATGTTCTCAAATGTGCGATCTTCTTCCAGGACAAAAGCTGGAATGACATCTGCTGCAGAGAGCATCACAGAAAGCCTTCGCCGTACTCGTCAATTGATGGTTCAGGTCAGTTGTTATTGGTGGTATTCTTTCTAAACTTTATTTTTTTAATGCTCCCTTGTTGCAATATTTTATTCTGTTGATATATTCACTCCTTTATAAAGTATGTCACTCTTTGATATGTTAATTAGCATACTCATTGTATCCCTTCCTTAATAGGAGGTTGAAAGAAACACAAGCACGCTTATGACTCTTGGTAGGTACATTTTCCACGCTCTCCCTTTACCTATATTGACAACGGTTCTTTTATCTTTCTATTTCTACTTCAATTTATATTTGTTTTGCATTATGTTCTACTTTTAGTGTATGTGAAATTTATGTGAAGACAATGAAAAATATATATCAATTTCAAGCTGCCCAAATAAGTCTATTAGATTCAAAGAAAGAAGGCTGTGGGGAGTGGGTTTCAAATTAGCTGGCAGCTATTACATTTTTGGCTTCAGGCTGCTACATGCCACAATTTTAAAGTCCTCTTTTATTTCAAATGGATCTTCTTGTCAACCCTATGATATTACAAGACCCTCAAACCTATTTATATTTTGAAAGCTTAATGTTAAACTAATGAGATTATTCATTTTCATTTGTATCAAATTTTCTCATTCTCTTTCTATGACTAGCAAAATGAATTGATTAAAACTAATATTATCCCCAAGTTGTTTTGATGATGGCATACTATGTGCAAGAATTAAGATCATTATGGTCAACCTAAACTCTAAAGGTTAAGCTAACTAGCTTACAGTTTTAGAACATTTACATCCAAGTGGCCTGAAATGCAAATAACCTGATTCCACTTTGGACCTGGCAAATAACTTTTGAAATTAATTTGCACAGATATCCAAAGTTTGACAAATAAGTCTTTCATCCAAAATGCCAGATTTATGACTGAATTTAACTGCCCAAAATCAGGAAATTGTGAGAGATTAAGTTATAATACAGAATTAAATTATGGTGCTTGTAAGTCAGTGACTGTTAATATTACTGCTGTTGCAAGTTGCTGCATAGATTCCATTCTGTTAGGCAATATCAAAAATGGTTTGCCCTTGTATACTTTATAATTTGTATTTTATGTTAGGATCTTAATAAATAAAGCCCTTAGGGCACTAGTTAAGGTTACTAGAATTAGAAAAATAATTATAAGTGCATATTATTTCGTCTCTCGAAAATACAAAAAACTACATTTTTCAACAACTTTTTACCACATTTGCCTTTATATTATAGTCCTCATTAAGATTAATTATTTTCTACGCACACAGAATGTTTGTAGCGAGTGAAATTGATGCTTGAGCTTGCTCATTGTAAATAATCGTGGTCTACAATTGACACTCTGCTTGTTTTCATATTAGAGGATAGGAGAGAAGAAAGGAAAAGTAGTTTAGGATTCTTTCATGTGGTTTCTTTGCTAACTTCACTTCATAGTTGGATTACATGCATTGAGTCAAAGGTTTCCCCCAGGATAGGAATTACATTAATGGCATAAGTTTTGTTAATATTACAAATAAAGAGTATCATATCTTAAAACTGATGAAATTCATTATGATCTTGATCTTTGTAATTTTTAGAACTCACTCGATATTTGGTTATATTGTTTTGAATTACCTTATATTCCTTTTGTAGTAGATTATATAGTACATTATGGCTTTCTCTTTTAGGAATATGACTTTATGCAATTTAACTTGTGCTGATTCTTCTTCTACCTTTGTTGTTAAGTAAAGATGCTTCTTTTTCACTGTTGTCTGGAAAGCTTGTTAATATTTGTTGAACGACATTAGTTCTTTTGACTCGATGAATTGAAGTGCTGATATGTTCTGATTAATATGCTTATGGGGAGTGTGAAGTATCATTGATGTGGATACTTGTTTTGCAAAATTACTTGGATATATAGATGAATCAACTGGAGTGTTAAAAAAGGCTGAAAGTGAATATAAAGGGCACCGCTCATTGTTGTCAAGAACACGCAATCTGCTCTCCACAATGCAACGGCAAGATGTCATTGACAGGTATTCAAAGAAAATATCAAATGGATTTTACTTGGGGTTGGATTTTTAAATAAGTTTATAATTAACTCATAAGTTGCATTTGAACAGGTTGATACTTGGGGTTGGATTTTTGCTGTTCTCTCTTGCTGTTCTTTATGTTGTTTCCAAGCGGATTGGACTGCTCAAGTTGCAGAGACAGGTTACTGAGGCCATAAAAGCTGGCATGGCGGGGCAAGCAGAACTGAGACCTCAAGCTGGTGCAAACGACATTAATCTTCATCATGTCAGAGGTGGTCGTGTTCAAAACACAGAGGTTCCTTTAGAACAAAGAATACATGATGAACTTTGATACATTGCTAGAGAACAGAGTCACGTTTTATGTTTCCTTTTCCTTCTTTTATTTAAATATTTCTTTTCTAACACAACAGATTTGAATCACAAGTTGTTGAGTATGAAATTTTATAAAGCATTATGTTAATGGGTGTGGCATGATTTAATGAGATATTTATCAAAATAGATAAACTAGCGTTGCAAATGGCGTTCTTCATTGCATGTTTGGATAGCAATTACAAATTTCCTTTTTCAACGAGATTTCAGATCTCAATGCAATATGACGGAAGTAAGAAATTCTTACTTCTCCTAGAATGAAGTTTGGCAAAAGGAAAATGCTATTTAAATATATCCTTAGTCATGTAGCTTAGTTGATGATCACATGGGGACATGTGTGAAAGTATCCGGGTTTATTTTCTGGGTATTGTACTTCTTAATGAAAAAAAAAAAAAGTGGTATTCATATGCATTGAATCTGATCTCTTCTTTATCAGAAAAAAATATTAAATAAATTGCTACCAATAGTACTCAGTAGGATGATTAGAAAAGGAGTAACTTCAGAACCACCTTATCATATGATCCCTTTCTGCACATTCAAAGCAACCACTCAAATATTTTATTTTATTTTATTTTATTTTTTTAAACCACTCCAATCTATTATAATGGATTAACTATCAACCATAGAAATCCAATGACCCAATGAAAAGTAAAAACTATTTGATACTTAATTATCAAATATCAAATAATTCAAATTTAAAGGACACTGACTAAAGCATCTCTGTTACAAAGCCACCCGAGAACTAGTAGAAAAATCAACACTGACGCAGTCATATATTTTCTTATTTTTTGTTGAAGCTACAGCTCCTGCCTTGGGAGTGTGGAGAAATTGTCAGATACATTATAGTTTACCATTGAGTAAAGCTATAGTTTATTTCTTTATGGGTAAAAATAAGAAATGAAAAGGTGATACTTACGTGGATTGTCATTGCTATTTATCGTAACTTTACATTTGATCTTTCTAATTTCTGGATACCAACACAGACTCCAGGCACGTTCACAAGGGAAAATAAATATTTGTTTCATTATGTTTATAGAGATTTGACAGATTAAACCAATTAACAAACACATAACAATTTTTTTTCCGATTATTTAATATCAAATAGCAATGTTTTCGTCATATTCGGACCCTCAGGCCTCAAGTATTTTTTTTGTTCGGTGGGATATTTTTAGAGGGGGAGAGAGATTATATTGGTTGTTAGGTGCAATGTTCACGATAGAGCATATTTGGTCGGTGGGGACCGTCAAATTGAAGGAACAAAATTGAATAACCCAGTGACAGTTATACTATACGTTTGGTTGAACCTTTTTAGAAAAAATAGTTATTATTTTTATTTTTGTTAATGTTCACGAGAGTTTTTTATTTTATTAATGTTCTAAAACTAATAAAAGTCTGACATAATTTATAAATATCTGAATCGTTTAAGTATACTGACTCCAGATTGAATATGTAAGAAAAAGATTTTGTTCGGAGTGGTATACCATATACCCATATCACTGATCTCTTTATTTCAAAAGAGATTTGTTTGAGAATACTTTGGTGCACAAAAAAAATTAAAAAAACTTTTAAACAAGCAGTTATTTTCTTCAGAGAAGAATAATTCCAAACGTGCACTAGAGTATTAAGAGGCGAGAAATGAAAGAAGTTGGGCCCTCAAGCCCAAAGGTATAATTAATCAGAAGAGGGAATGTTGGGCCGGGCCAAGCCTGGATACTTTCTGGGGAAGAAAAGGTGACAGGTGGCACCGCCCATTGGGCCATAGAGAATAGAATCACAATAAGTCACGACGATATTAATAATTTCGTCATGCTTTTTCTCTATTCTTATTCCTTCTTTCCTCTTTCTCTCTGAACCCTCGATCGAGAAAAGAGAGAGACACAATCGCACGCTCCTCTTCCTCCTATATCTCCTCCTTCACCGTCGCTCTCTCCAACCACCGTAACCACTTCAACACCACCTCATGGTATGTTTTTCCATCCCTAATTCCTTGCCGTTTCGTTATCCGTTAATTTCTCACACATCAGGAAAACAGAATCTACGAATTTCGACGGCTTTATTTTTATTTTAGTTTGCTTGAATTTAGTGGCCTTCTAATTCGTCGCTGTTTTCGGCTCTTGCTGTTCAGCTTAGTCCTAGCTGGATTCCTCCTTGATCTGATCCTTAGGTTTGGTTTTTCTCTTTTACTTTTTTATTTTTTATTTTTTTAAAAAAAACAGAGATATCTGCCAATTTCAGATCTGATTTTGATGTCAATTCCGGTGCTTCAAATGATTATTCCCGAACTGATCGCTTACTTTGATTGGTTTTAGTGCCGATTACAGCGACTTGTGGAGTGAGATGTGTCTGATCTGTGTAGACTTGGGTTTCTGATCTGAATTATGTGAATTCGTTTTTTTATTGTTAGGGACTTGGGGGGTAAACGTGTGTGGATTCATGAAATTTTTTTTATCGGATTTGTTTTGGTAATTTTTATTTTATTAGATTTATTAATGAATAGATATGATATATGTTTCTTTGCCGCGAAGAACAGAAACATAACACGGTTTTTTTTTTTTCTGTTGTCGTTACTTATTTCGGCACTAACCACTGTTTGTTTTTATCCCCGTGATTTGGATGATAGTATGCCTTGTATAACTATTTTTTGGATTGTTATTTGGCTACATAAACATTTCCTTATTTCACGTTGTTCAAATTGCTTCTTTTTTTTAACCTCTTAATTAATAAAGCTAGAACAACTGTTTTTTCGCCCTAATTTTGTTTCTTTCAGACAAGTGGTAGCACGATTATATTTAAAATCCTGTGTTTTTCTCTTTTTTTTGCCCCTCGAGTAACAACTTAGCTGGCAAAAAATATTAACAAATTTCTGTACCAACATGGAATTGCTGATCTTCCTGTCGATGGCATTGATGACTATTATGAATCTGCAACTGCAATTTTATAGGCAAACGCAGCATCTGGTATAGCAGTGCACGATGACTGCAAGTTAAGGTTTCTGGAGCTCAAGGCTAAGAGGACATACCGATTCATTGTTTTTAAGATTGAGGAGAAGCAAGTCATTGTGGAGAAGCTTGGTGAGCCAGCCCAAGGCTATGAAGATTTTACTGCTAACCTTCCTGCTGATGAGTGCCGATATGCTGTTTATGATTTTGAGTATCTGACAGAAGGAAATGTCCCCAAAAGCAGAATTTTTTTCATTGCGTGGTAATGTTTGGTTTTATATCTGCAAATAGCTTTCACTGCTATGGTTGTGTATGCATTAATTTTATTGCTTATGCTTGTAGGTCCCCTGATACATCAAGGGTCAGAAGCAAGATGATTTATGCCAGCTCCAAAGACAGATTCAAGAGGGAGCTGGATGGAATTCAAGTGGAGTTGCAAGCAACTGACCCTACTGAGATGGGTCTTGATGTGTTCAAAAGCCGTGCCAACTAAAAATGATTATGAATAGTAGGCTTTCTTGGGGGAGCTCCCCTTAAGCCTTAGTTTACTCATATGGAAATATCCATAGTTTGTGGGATGTTCAACTTGGCTAGTTATGGTCCCAAACTCTCAATTTTCCAAGTTGTGGTATAAAGTCTATTGCACCTTCGACAAGCTTTCTCATGTTTCAGTGTATTTTATTATGACTTGTGATTTATACAATCTATGCGGTTTGAGTGGCATTTTAGTCGTCCTATGCTTCTTACTAAATGAATTTGTAACTGTTTTGTGTGATCAGACAAAATCTGGGGTTAACTTAATATTGACACTCATCATTCACCAATGCCTTATAACTTAAACTAGCTGATATGTGCTTTCTTTTGTATATGCTAAGGCCTGCTCTTGTTCATGGAAACACTCTTTTTAGGGCGGGGTAGGTGGAATGATATCCTATTCTGAGCTTGTTTGTTTACAAACACTTTCTCTTTTTGAATCTCAAAGTTGGTCTAAATGAAAGCCTAAAATTCTTGTTTGTTCTTAACTAGCTTTTGTTTGCAGTCAAAATTAAAATAAACGGGCCCTCTATTGGTTGGCTTTTCTTACTATCATCTGAGAACTTCATTTATTATCTGCTGACTTGCTGTTTTTGGTTTTTCTTTATGTTACTGGATGGGCTTGCTGTAGAATGTTTTTTAAGTCATTGTTCCACCGTTTTATTTGCTTGTATGACTTTTAGGCTAAATTGAGAAAATTATGCTTTTGGATTTCGTTGTCACTTGTTCATTGAGTAAAATATCAACTTTGTCTCCAAATTATTTTGGATTAGATTAATCTATCAGTAAAATTATTCAAAAGTAGATAAATTTAGTCAAGAGTGTTTAGGGTTTAAATTGATTGGATATTATTATGGTTTTTTTAACATGAGCAAAAGAAACTAAACATGGAAATATTTTATTGAAAAATATAGTACTTTAAGATTGCCGTTTTTTTTTTCCTTGTAATTCTAGAGATCAAATTGATTAAGATTTAATAGCTATTTGATGCTATTTGAAGGTGGTTATTTTAGTAATAAACTATTTTGACTCATATTATAATTTATATTGTTATTTGGTAGGCTATTGTCGCTCTAAATGTCTTTTCAAATTTTTTAAAAAATATTTTTTAATTTAAATCATATTTTTTGCTTATAAAAACAATGTTTTAATATATATGTGTGATGTGTGATTAAAATAATTGAATACAAGTCAATAGACAGATTTAAATGGCAATAGCTCTCTATCCTATTCAAATCCCTATTATTGGATTCCAAAAAAAAAATCCACATTATTGGTTTTACTGTCAAAAGTATCTACAATTTAAAATTTTAGCCTTTAGTAATTCGGAATGTCAATCAAAATGTTAGATAAAAAAAAAACCACAAATAGCAAAACATTTATGATCAAGCATTTTATTTTTTGTTTTTCAAGTATTCTCTAATTTTATTATTAAGGCAGAAAATTAATTTTTCAGATGTAGTTAGATTTATCATCATAACTAGTGTTCTCTTAACCGTTTGAATTATAATTACTTCACTGAAGTCTTAATATGCTTTTATCATGATGTCAATATTTTTGTTGTTTATATTATCACATATATGAAGGTCTGTCACTTTTAAAATGGTACATAAACTTAAACTGTATTTAACTTTTAAAGTTAATTTGTTTCGGACCTCCGGCACAGTTTTGAGAAATTTGCATATTTTAGAGTGGGAAGTAGAGATTTGAGGGAGAGGGCTAAAGAACTAATCCAAATCTTCTTTCCATATTCAGTCATATATGAGATACATGCATGAAAAAACAAATATATTTGCAAGTAAATGATGGAATTTGAGATTTTCAATTTGACATTGTCACTCAAAAACGTTTGGCTGGAAAAGTAAAACTTCACCTGAATGTGTATAATTCACCAAAAAGAAAAATGATCTATATTTTGAAAAGGGTTTAATATTTGATTACCCAATGAAAAATGTTTTTGATATAGACCAAACAAAATTATTTATTGACTATATAATATAATACATATTAAACATTAACTAGGGTCGACGGATGAGCTCAAATGAAATTTTTGTTTAGAAAAAAAAACTCAATTTATACCTACTACTATTCGTTGTTTACACCTACACTCATATTATGCCAATTAAAAAATTAATTTGTTTTTAATTGTAAGAAGATATAAAAGATAAAGTGAATAGTAGATATAAACTAATCATTATCTTTTTGTTTATTGCATGAACGTGGGTTAAAATCACTCTCTCATTATTTAACTTTGTTTTGGTTGGTAACTCTTTTCATAAGAAAATCTCTTGATGTTTAGTGATTTTTTATAAACAAAAATGCATCAGTATGTATTCGAATAAAGGAATTTTCTGTTTAGTTTCACTCCTTAACCACTAAATTTATTGTGACCTTGGTGTCTAGTAATTAGTTAAATAGCATTAAAACTACTTGCAACTAAATAAAAATATTTAGGGTTTAGGTATGCACGTTAACTTATGTAGGTATTTGTTGGCAATTCAAAATATCATTGGTGGCCTACTAAATAAAATTGAAAGTGTGCGATATATTTATTTTTTTTAAAATAAAATAATGTAAGTCAAAATGTCAAATTTAAATTGCACTAATTTATATGAAAATTTCAAGTCACTAAAAACATTAAATTACTTCTTTGGCATATTTTTTTAGGTTCTTTTTAAACAAACTATATGAGACAATATAAAGGTATCACCCCAAATGCAGTCTGTAGTAGATGTTGATGTAATGTTCAAGGTTCTCTATATTATGGGATTATCCTCGTGCCTTGGACTCGTTATGATTTTGTTGCTAAACAAAATTTCTTTGGAATATGCATTTTATAGAATTCTCTTACTCTTTTACAATATTACTTTCGGCCACATCCTAGGCCTTTTTTTTGGCTTTTATATTTTAATTCGTTTATCTATTAAAAAAAGTTATACTAAAGAAGACATTTGTTAAAGTGTAATAAATACACCTTTTTAAATGATTTGAATTATTATAAACAATATTTATTAAATAGTTTTTAAGTTTCGAAATATTAAAGTTTACTATTTTCAATAAAATATTACTATTTTTGTAATCTTACCTAATGCGCTAAAGACACTGTTTATCATTTTAAAAAAAAACTGCATCAATTTTGTATTAACATAAATAATTAACATAAATAATAAATAAAAAAATGCACTCCTATGTGTGAACCGTACGGTGAATAGAACTGTAGAAGTAGAACAGAATAAATAGAAATCTCGAAGCAAATTACATACAGGCATGGACACGAGAGAGTGTGCGTGAAGGTTTGGGCAGAGAAGCATCTTGTTGGAGTTGCAGTGAGAAGAGCGAAATCACGGTAATTCTTCTTCCCTACGCTCCTTTCAATTTCAATTCAGTTCCATTCTCGTATCAATTCTCAATTTAAGGTTGTCTTGCTCCCTCTTCACCTTATCGTCGGATACTATTTGATTTTGATTAATTGTTACTTCAATGTTTACGATATGTATAGAGATTGGAAATTCTTCGATGTTCTTTGAAATGCCTTTATCTCTTGCTGTTGTCTCTCTTGTTCTTAGGTTTTTTCATCCTTATCATTTTCCTCAATTGAAGTCCAAAGAAAATTAAGACGCTAATTATAATAAAAAGGAAGATATTACTGCTGAAAATCAAATGATAACAGGTGACAAGATTTCGAGAAGAATGCCAGAAAGGGAAATTCTCTCTTGTTCTGTTACATTGATGATCTTGTTGTAATGAAGACTTGTCAGTGGTTTTCTTTGCTTCTTTCAGGGGCTTAGTAGTGGATCATTTAGAGGGGATGAATTGAGAGATATTGATTGGCGTGGTTTTGCTCAGTTGATGTGGTTTTTTCAGTTGATTTCCTGAAAGGGAATATCTTATCCCCTGGCCAGTGTACATTTTTGTTTTGCCTGATCGAATTAACTTTTTTTCTTCCCTCCTGACCCCCCGGCCCCGAGATATCTTATGAACTCTTTTCTTCCTTGCACGTGTTCAGACTGTCAGTTTAGCATCCAAACTAAATTATTTTGACTCCGATATTTTGATTTGTCGCTATTGCCTTGTCGTGATGGCATTCGTGGATATACGTTTAATCTCACGTGGCATTGATGAGTGAACTTAGGGGCCGTTGTACGCAGATGCCTGGATTGCATACACATCGGACAAGTCCTCCATTATCGGCAACAGTAACTCACCTCCAAATCAATGATTTTCGTGGAATGATGTCTGCTTAATTGTAGGGGCTAATGTTCTGTTTTAGGAAATTTTAAGAGCAATTATGTTTTTATTTCCAGCCATTGATATTTTTTTGATCAAAATGGATGGTTGAGATTTGTCAACATGAAAGGTCATGTTAATTTATAAATCGAGAGGATCCATTCCCGCAGATGCTTGTTATACTTTTTGGACGTATTTGAATAATCTTTCAGGGTACAACAATGCTTCAATTTACAAATGTGTGTCATGTGAAGTGTGGATTATATTACTGCTGGTGTCAATATTAAGTATCACTTACTGCATTTAATTTATTTCTTTTCCCTTTTTCTGTAGACTGGGAGGTGCAACCAGTTGGGTGGATGAAGGTAGCAGGCCTATTTGAAGATTAAGCCTCTAACATTACCATTACACCCCAAGCTTAACGACAGGTGCCAGTACCAGTTGACTATGCTCTGGCCAGAAGAAATGTCTCTAAAAATTCCCGAAAAGCTTCCCGCTTGACCTACCTACTACCTCCCTATCAAATCAGGTTAATTTTATAACAGTAAGAAATTTAACACCTTTTAAGCTACTTTGCATGAAATACAAATTCACCTAAGAGTTTAAGCACATGATGTTTGATTGAAAATTCTGTCGGTTGCCTTTATATGTCAAAGAATCTAGTATTCAAATATTGTTACATTTGAGGTAGCTTATTGATTTCATTTGACAGTACGCTAGATGGAAGAAACCTCTCTCTGCTGCGAACAATTGCCAGATGGGGAATGCATTGAGGTTCAGAAAGACGAAGATGGTTCACTAATTGAATTAGATTGTCAAAATGTTTTTTCTGAAGGAAGAAAGGAATTTGTTGCACCTGCTGTTGGAATGGAGTTTGAGTCATATGATGATGCTTACAATTATTACATCTGCTATGCTAATGAGGTGGGATTTAGTGTAAGGGTGAAGAATTCATGGTTCAAGCGGAATAGCAGGGAAAAATATGGCGCAGTGCTTTGCTGTAGCAGCCAGGGTTTCAAAAGAATTAAAGATGTTAACCATTTGAGAAAAGAGACGAGAACTGGTTGTCCTGCAATGATAAGGATGAGAATAGCGGAGTCTCAGAGATGGCGGATACTTGAGGTTTCTCTTGAACATAACCACATGTTAGGCGCTAAGATATGCAAATCAGTCAAGAAGATGGGAACTGGAACTAAGAAGTCATTGCCTAGTTCTGATGCTGAGGTGCAAACAATTAAGTTATACCGTGCACTTGTGATAGATGCTGGAGGTCATGGTAATTCAAATTCAAATGCAAGAAATGACAGAACTTTGTCTGAATTCTCTAACAAGTTGAACCTTAGAAAAGGTGACACACAAGCCATGTATAACTTCTTCTGTCGTATGCAGTTGACTAATCCAAATTTCTTTTACTTGATGGATTTCAATGACGAAGGGCATGTGAGGAATGCATTCTGGGTTGATGCTAGGTCCAGGGCTGCGTGTGGTTATTTTGGCGATGTTATTTATTTTGACAACAGTTATTTGTCAAACAAATATGAAATTCCTCTGGTGGCATTTGTTGGAATAAATAACCACGCTCAATCAGTGTTATTAGGCTGTGGCCTGCTGACTGGTGAAACCACTGAGTCGTATATATGGTTGTTTAGGGCATGGGTAACATGTATGTCAGGATGTTCTCCCCAAACTATTATTACTGATAGGTGCAAGGCTTTGCAGAGTGCAATTGCAGAAGTTTTTCCCAGAACTCATCATTGTTTTGGCTTGTCATTGATTATGAAAAAAGTGCCAGAAAAATTGGGAGGGTTGCGCAACTATGATGCAATCAGGAATCAACTGATTAAATCAGTTTATGAGACATTGAAAGTGATTGAATTCGAAACAGCATGGACATTTATGATTCAATGTTTTGGAGTTGCTGATCATGAATGGCTTCGTTCTCTTTATGAAGATCGAGTTCGATGGGCACCAGTATATCTGAAGGACACCTTTTTTGCTGGAATGTCTGCAGCACGATCTGGTGAGAGCATTAGTCCATTTTTTGAAAGATATGTGCACAAACAGACTACTCTGAAGGAGTTTCTTGATAAGTATGAATTAGCTCTTCACAAGAAGCACAAGGAAGAATCCTTTGCAGATATTGAATCTAGAAGCTCAAGCCCCTCGCTGAAAACAAGATGTTCATTTGAATTGCAGCTCTCTCGAATTTACACAAGAGAAATGTTCAAGAAGTTCCAATTTGAAGTGGAAGAAATGTATTCTTGTTTTGGTACAACACAGTTACATGTGGATGGCCCTGTCGTAATTTTCTTGGTCAAAGAGCGTGTTTTGATTGAGGGAAACAGACGGGAGATTAGGGATTTTGAAGTTTTGTACAGTAGGGGAGCGGGTGAAGTTCGTTGCATCTGTAGCTGCTTTAAATTTTATGGATATTTATGTCGGCATGCATTATGTGTGCTCAATTTTAATGGGGTTGAAGAGATACCCCACAAATACATTCTTTCGCGATGGAAGAAAGATTACAAGCGCCTATATCTTCCTGATCTCACCTCTGGTAGTGCTGATCATACTGACCGTACACAATGGTCTAATCAGTTATTTAGAAGTGCCTTGCAAGTTGTTGAGGAGGGGTTAATTTCTCTAGACCATTACAACGAAGCGTTACTGTCTTTTGAAGAATCGCTGGGTAAGGTTCATGATGTAGAAGAAAGACAGTAATAACCTTCATTCTACCTAAAAAAAGTTACTGTTAAGTGTATTTAAATTTGTAATTTTCTGCCTGATTTAGCCTTGCGCTGTTTAACTTTGGTCTTTTTATAATGTCTATAACAACTCTAAATATGCTTAGCTGTGGTAGTTCTTTAACATTGGTTCGCTTTATTGAGATATTGAAGAGATTCTTGATTTTTAACAATAAAGAGAGCTTTGAAGAAATAGAGTAAGTTTGGATGAAGTTTATGACAGTTTCTTATTTAGAAGTGGTGTTAGGTTATGGAATAATTTTTATTTTTTTTTATCAAATCATGTGTTTACAGAAACTATTTCAACATTAATACTTGTTAATCTTTGAAACTATTCAAAGCAACTTATGATGTTAGTACTTCTATGACAAACTCATCTAAATAGACTCTTGCTTCAACATTTTGAAAACTTTAAGATATATCTGTAAATATTTGAAGTTTTTTTTGGTCAACTAAAAATTTTAAGTTTAATTAGAGCTTTTTTTTTATAAATCATAATTCAACATCACTTTTACATAATTTATGATTATATGATTTATTCTTATAAGAATTACTTAAAAAATGCATGTAATCATGTATAGATTGGTATGATTTTGTCATTATTTATTGTTGTTGTGACATGCCTAAACTCGAAGTGTGGCAATGGCAACCTGATCAATTCCCCAAATATTTCTTTTAAGAAAATTAATAGTAATAATTTGAAGGACAAAATGATGTAAAAATTGGATTTCACGTAAACTTAGATGACTGATTGTCTCTAAGGCTATAAAATTTCTCTAGTTAAAGTTTTAGCCAAGAATCACACTAAATCTCATTCTCGGTCATGAAAAACTTATTAATTATTTGTTAAAATATGCAAAAATTAAGAATATGTTTGGAAACAATTATTTCTTCAAAATAAATTAATCCAAACACACACTAAAGAAGAAATTATTGGCAGGAGAGGATTCAAACTAATTGATTATTTGTTAGTTTGTTGATCTATTTAAACTTAGTTACTGTTAGGTTGTTGGTTTTTTCTTTGTATATAAATGCTGTTAATCTCTTAATCATAGTTCAATTGAGTTTTGCTCTATTCCTAATATGATGTGATTCATTTGTTGCCATTTTTTTTGTTACAAAGGAAAATTAAAAAAAAAAAAAAGTACTACTACATCCGGACTCATATATAAGCAAAAATTAACTAATTTACGCATATTAAGAAAATTAATTAATTATATTTAATTTTCTTGATTTCATGTAAAAGATAAACTCTAATTACTGAAATAACTTCAATCATATTTATTGCCATGTAAAAATAATAACATTAAATACGATAGAAGTAATTAAAAATTTTTTATATTTTGGACCAAGAAACAAGTAAACTTTTTTGTTTATATTTGAGTCTAGAGGTAATACAAAATTAGGTGATCGCATTGGGGTTCCATTCTTGAACACCCTTCTTAGTTCCTAGCGAGCACATATGTAGCTCGGTTGTGATTTCGGTGAATATGAGCAAATATGACTTTCTATTCCCACGCCAAATATACCTCTAATTCTAATGCTAGAATCTCTCAGCCAATGACATTCAATGTCTACTGCACTCGCAATGTACTTACAATCCATTTAACAAATCTATCTTCTATGATCCATAGACCAAGCATAACTCAAGGCTTGCTTCAGCGGCAAATAACTTAGCATGTAAGGGGTTATTGTTACCATTGCAATAGCAAATGAAACTTGCGATCCATCTCCCTATATAATCACAAATGGCACCACCACCACCCATATGAGTCAGGTTCGGCACCCCGCTGCGGTCAACGTTAAGTTTAATTAGATCACTCGGAGGTGTTTGCTAGTGTGACCGCCTCGAATACAACATCTTAAGTAAGCATATATTTTTTACCAGTCAAAATTATCTCTATTTTTTTTTTAGGATTAGACAACTCTAATTCTCAATTCAACCGTCATCAATATAAAAATCTACATTTTTATTTATTGTTTCATTTTATTTTATAAACATGAATTCATGGTGAAAATGAAGAGGATCTCCACTGGTTTTTTATTGGAATTTCCGCTTTAGAGAAGAAAACCATTTTTTTTTTTAAAAAAAAAAATGCCATAATCCAATTAATAAAAAAGGTGGAGAAAACGCTACTAATAAAACTGCATTTGGACGCACGCACGACAAACTGCAGAGAATCAGCTACGCTTGAACTCGATTCAACTCTGTCTCTTTGCTCTCTTCTCTGTCAGTTTCAATCACACTTAACTCAATCCATCGCAAAAACCAATCCTACTATTAGGTTTTCTTCATTTGCTGTGAAAATCACACTTCTGTTCTTCCGGTGAGTTTCTTTTCTTCTTTTCATCTTCCTTTCATTTTCTTTTTCTCTGATCTTGGTCGCCATTTCCTGTTTTCCTTTCTTCACGATAATTTGATTAACCGTTTTGTTATTTGCTAAAACCTATTTATCCAAACCTCAATTCGAATCATATCGTTTCAATTAGTAGATTACCTTCTCAGTTTCTTCTGTCGGAATTGTCCAATTTGTGTATATATAATCAATGTCCTAATTCCACAATGCATCTTATGCTGTATGTATGCATCTATTTTTAATCATCATTCATTCATTCTTATAGCACTGATGGAACATAGACGACGGAAACCTCTCTTGCAACTACTCCACGTGCTCCTTTCGATTTTTAAAGTTGTGCAAGGGATTCGGTGTATCATAATAATCGTTGCCATCCACTGTTTTGTGTATATGAAATTCATAGATACTTCTGAAGATGTTTGACTAGCATGAGCAAAATTTTAATTACTTGTTTGTATTTTTGTTTTATGATTTGATAGATTTGAAATTTCAAATTGAAATGAGAGATTAAGGCAAGGCTGACATCTCATATTTTGACAGAAAACATGTGAAGCTGTGAACCCTCTGGCCAGACCATGACTGATGACAACGTGTGTTCTCCCGGAGACAAGTGTTTGTCGCTGAGTCCCAATCTTGACATCACGGTAAATCTTCATCGAAACTCTAAAATCATGCCCACGTGTTTCATTATGCTGTGTTTTGCAGTCTCATGGTTGAATTGGGCATATTTGTTTGTCTGCCTGTTGCCCAAATTAGTTCGCTGTAACCCTCTTTTTGGTTGGGAGATGAAAAAAGGAACATGGTGAATGCTAAGCTCATAATTTTTATGTGAAACCTGAAACTTTTAAGACATTATTATCCATCTAGTTCAGCTAAATTGGGTGAGTTGGTTTTATTTCTATGTTCTTACTATCAATTTGGGGAAAGTCTTGAAGAACCTGAGGCTTGACTCTTAAGTCTTAATGTATTTGAACTCCTTTTTTATTGTCTGTCATCTAATTTCAAAGGGTTTCTCCCAGTTTTGAGAAGATGGGGCAATATTGATGGACTGACAAGTGTTTGGCGCTGCTGTGAATTTGTCGTTAGCTAAGCCTAAATGAGAGGAAAAGAGTAACAACTGTCTTTTGAGTCACCTGCGAAGCCTAGATACTCCAAGATTGTCAAAGTATTGGCGTTGTACTCGTATTTGTTTGGAGCGTAACGACAATACCACTTATCATGGATAGATGTCTTGACCAAATATAATGCAATACCTTTTATTTTAATCTTATAATTTAAAGAACAACTTTTCAATATAAAATACAATTAATAAATATGTAAATTTTGTGACATGCTGTTCTCATATGGGCAGGGGAATGATATGTAACTATGCTTTTTAATCATGAACTTATGATCACAAATATCTTTTTGTATCATCATCTATTAATATAGTTATGTACTAGTGAGAATAATCAATTTTATGCATTTATGTAATGTAATATATATAATTCTGTGTAACACTTTATCTTGAATCTTTAAAAACTCATATCCATATCATATCATATCTTTAAAAATGAATGGACATTAATTACTTTGTCTTTCACTTCAAATTTCTGTTACTGACACTCTGTTAGGATGAAATGGGCAGGGATGGACCTATGTATTGACTTATGATGGCAACTGCCCCCTCTAAGATTTTTTTTTTCTTATTTATATTATATGTATTATGCATATTATTTGTCCCCACAACTTACCTTCGGTGGTTGGTTCAAGTGGTATGTTTGATGTTTGATATATATTAAGCATAGTCTCAGATTGAGTCCTGTGTATGGAAAAACTTTTGCTGGGAGTTAGTCCCATGATGCTATAAATTTTTCCAACTCAAACATAATTGTCTCCCATGGAGGATAAATGAGGATACAATAAATAAAAAGGGGGTCCCTTTAGTTTCACAACTTATATATGGTATGCGTTGCCCTTATATATCAAAGTTTCTTGGTCCTACACTGGTCATGGGTGCTTTGGAATGACAGTCCGTAATTTACAGAGTTATTTTGGAATTCTTTAACAGCCTGCAAACAACAATTAGTGGATTACAAATCATTAAATCTGAGATGTGTATCGTGCCTTTCTAGATATCGCTCAAGATTTGGCTATCCACTAATGTAGAAGAGTAGCTGACTTATTGCTTCAAATATACAATTATAATATGTCGTGAGAGAGAGAAAGGGGATGGGCATAAGATCATGACTGAATAGAGGTAGCAAACAAAAGATTCATGCGTATCAACAAAATAAAAATTTCAAGTTGGCTACTGGTGACGCTATCTATGAGCTTGGTTGTCCAGAAATTTCAAATTATGTTGCCAATTTCTATGCATACTGAATTTTTTTTAGATGTTGTTTTGAATTTTTTTTTTTTTTTACCCTTTCCAGATAGATGATGGATCTCCAAACAGTGAGCAACATCTTGAGGTTGAGGATGAAGGCAATGAGCTTGACAATGACTGTGATCAATTGTTTGACATTGATGGAAGTGAACATGAAAATGGGAGGGATGACACAACAGTAGTTGATAGACATAGTGGAGAATCTCAAGCGAAAGACTACCAGCCGCCAGTTGTGGGAATGGAGTTTGATACTTATGATGATGCCTACAGCTATTACAATGGCTATGCCAAGGAAATTGGATTTGCTATTCGGGTTAAATCTTCATGGACCAAACGTAACAGCAAAGAGAAGCGTGGTGCTGTGCTATGCTGTAACTGCGAGGGTTTCAAAACAATTAAAGAAGCAAACAGTCATAGGAAAGAAACAAGAACAGGCTGTCTAGCAATGATTAGGTTGAGATTAGTGGAATCTAACAAGTGGAGGGTGGATGAAGCCAAGCTTGAGCATAACCATTCATTTGATCCTGAGAGAGCACAAAACTCTAAATCTCATAAGAGGATGGACAGTGGGGCCAAAAGAAAAGTTGAGCCAACTCTAGATGTTGAAGTACGAACAATCAAGTTATATCGAATGCCAGTTGTAGATGCATCAGGATATGTGAGCTCAAATTCTAACGAAGGAGGAACTAGCAGTAGCAGCTATATTAATTTTTCTAGGCATTTGAAACTCAAAAAAGGTGATTCAGAACTTATTTCAAGTTACTTCTGCCGCAGACAGCTTATGAATCCTAATTTTTTCTATGTGATGGATCTGAATGATGATGGACAACTGAGGAATATATTTTGGATTGACTCTAGATCTAGGGCTGCATATAGTTATTTTGGTGATGTGGTTGCATTTGACACAACATGTCTGTCAAACTATTATGAGATTCCACTAGTTGCATTTGTTGGTGTTAATCACCATGGGCAACCTATTTTGTTAGGATGCGGTCTGCTTGCAGATGAGACATTTGAGACGTATATTTGGTTATTTAGGGCATGGTTAACATGTATGTCTGGTCGCCCTCCACAAACTATTATTACAAATCAGTGTAAGGCCATGCAAAGTGCTATAGCAGAGGTTTTCCCGAGAGCTCACCATAGAATTTGTCTATCACAAGTCATGCAGAGCATTCTTGGGTGTTTGGTGCAGTTTCAGGAATATGAAGCATTTCAGATGTCGCTGACTAAAGTGATATATGACTCTAAAACAGCAGATGAGTTTGAGAGGTCTTGGGATGATCTAACCCGGCATTTTGGAATAATGAATCATGAAAAGATCCAAACCTTACATGAGGAACGAGAGAATTGGGCTCCAGTATACTCCAAGGACACATTTTTTGCCGGAATATATGATTATGAAAAGGGCGAGTCTGTGGTTCCTTTTTTCAAGGGCCATGTGCATCAACAAACTTCTTTGAAAGACTTCTTTGACATTTATGAATTAGTTATGCAAAGAAAGCACAAAACTGAAGTTCTCAATGATCTTGAGTCACGTGATCTAAGCCCATTACTGAAAACAAGATGTTACTATGAGTTGCAGCTCTCAAAATTGTATACAAATGCAATATTCAGGAAGTTCCAAGATGAGGTGGTGATGATGATGTCCTCTTGTTTCAGCGTCTCGCAGATTCAAACAAATGGGTCTGTAGTGACGTATATGGTCAAAGAATGCAAAGGGGAAGAACCGGCAAGAGATGCCGGGCATTTTGAAGTCGTGTATGATAAAGCTGGAGCAGAAGTACGCTGCAGTTGTAGCTGCTTTAACTTCAAAGGTTACCTGTGCAGACATTCCTTGTATCTCCTTAGTTACAATGGTGTGGAAGAAATACCGTGTCAATATATTTTGTCAAGATGGAGGAAGGATTTTAAGCGATTGTATGTACCTCACCTCGGCTCGGATGATGTTGATATTACCAATCCAGTTCAGTGTTTTGATCATTTGTACAAACGCGCTATGCAAGTTGTTGAAGAAGGGATGATATCTCAAGATCATTATATGGTTTCTTGGCAGGCATTTAAGGAATCTTTGAATAAGATCCGGCTTGTAGCAGACAAGGTTGAGTAAAATGAGTAAGAATATGCTGATAATATGTTGTACATAATATATTATTCATTTCTTTGTTTCCATAGTATTGTCACATAGACATGGTTCTTCTTGGGCCGGGATCATGTAAAGTTCAATTGTATGAAAGCATAGAATGTGTTTTTTGGATAGCTAACCAGATCGATTTGACAAATGCATAAACATCCCCAAAGTTTCCTTCACAGTAATCTTCATCACAAGTTTCATACAAGTCTTTATGTTTTGTACATTTTTACTTTTCAATATGATGGTTAGTTAATAGCTCAGTCCTTTAGACATGTTGCATAGGCTTTTATGACCTTGTGTATGAAAAACATATTATTACTAGAGATTGTATTTAGTTGTTTGATCTTTTCACATAGAAAACTTGAAAGAGACTTTCACAACCATTGCTGTAAACATGAGTAAAAATTGATTAAACATAACGACAATTTTTTTCTTATTAGACTTTGACATGATAAGGTATATACTGCTTAACGGATTTTGATTAAAATGACATTCACAAACAAAATAGAAATAGTCAAAAGTATTTGAAATAACAACCGTTTTATTAGTACATCTAGTTGATCTTAACATCACTTCTATATCTCTTTTTTTTTTTTTCCTTTTTCTCTTTTGTATCACATCATTAATTTCCTCTCCCCCCCCCCCCCCCGCTTTCTTTTTCTTTCTTTGTACACTTTTACACTAGTTTAACTTCCCCTCAAATTATCACAATTTTCTTTTAATTTATCTTTGAGAAGAAAGACACTTTATTTGGCCATCCAAATTTTTACCAAATAATCTCTCATTGCACACACTTCAACTTGATAAACCTTGTATTTTTCAATAAATACGCACCTTGCATGGTTAGCATTAAGATATACATTAAGTGAAAAATTGAAAAATTTGAGAAAGAGTAACTTGTAATATGTATCTCTTGTTTATTGTGTATGAAATCTTATTCAAACAAACACTAAACTTTTATTTGATAGAATCCAAAGAGGAAAGAGAGAAAAATAGAGAAGAGAGAACATAAGTGTCTGATTACTTTATTTTCAGTTTTATGTTTTATTCTCTACTTTTAAAATAATTGTATTGCAAAAATATCACTTTGGTCTTATTTTATTTTTTATTTTTAAAATTTTGTATAGAAAGTTTTGAAAACAACCAAAACAACTGTAACTTGTTTTTAATGTTTTGTAAAGTCCTTTCACCTCTCCTTACAAACTATATATAAATACACTACTTTTTATTCTTTCCCCCAACTCTTTAAATTAAACACATAAAAAATAGAAACACAAAAATAAAAATAAAATAAACAAACCTTAAAATTCTATACTTTTTTATTTGTTTCTTAAAGTTCTATAGTTTTTTATTTGTTTGAAGTGAAGGGAGACATTAAGGGAAAGAATGATAATTGTGGCTCTAATTTCAAAAAGAAAAGTTCTCATTATTAAGCAATATCAACGTTATAAAGAATGATAATAAAAATATTCCCTCCATTCCATTTTATCTGTTTTCTAAAATTAAAACACAGATTAAAAAATTTATTTAATGCTCTTATAACTATCAAAATTACAAGATAATTCTCTATTGTATTCTTGTTGGAATTCTACAATTATTAATTATCTACTATTTTGTATATGTATAAAGTAATAAATGAAAAAGGATATGATAGGAAAACAAGCTATAAATGTTTTCTTGTATTTCTAAAGAAAGAAATAAAAAGAAACAGAATATTTCTAAAACGAAGACAAATAAAAAGAAACAGAGGAAATATCTATTTATTTTTAACCAAGAATTTTTTGTTGGGACAATGGAAAACTAATTTCTTCCAAACATAAAAATTATTGATATGAATTTTGTCTCGTTGAACAGATAAGGTTATAGTTATTATTTATGTATTTTCTCCTTTGATCCCAAGTTTTCTTCACTAAAAACACATGAAAATATTTTGATGTAGCTCACCCGAATTATATTTTATATTTCTTATAATTTTATGTGGTTCCAAATGATTGACGAATCGTGATATATATGTTTTCTCTTCACAGTTTTTTATGTTAGATACTTCTTTTCATTTATATTATGGCATTTACGTTTAGTGAACTGAATGAAAACTGATTAGCACTATTTCTTTTACGTTTGCAATATCAAAATTAGAAGTTTAGAGTTTCAAGACATCTAAATTTTAAACGCAAACAAAATGAATTCCCAAACACTCACTTAGACTTTGTCGTTTCCTTCAACAAAATGTGTTGCTCTTATCTTAAAGTGAAAAAATGTCTAGATCTAATTTGTAGTTATATTTTTTAATGCATTTACAGTCCTAGTTAATATAGGTATTATTTTCAGTTCCAGATAAAATATTGTGTTTTAAACTTTTTATTTATTTTTAGTATTAATTTAAAAATTATATTTCCTCAAAATGAAATAACATAGGTATGTTTGGTTTTTTTTTTTATATATATATAAAACTTGATTTGGTTGAAAATAAGTTTGATGAAAGTAAATTAAGTTAAAAGTTAGTTTGTTTAAGGAAAAGAATTTATGTTTGCATAATTTTATTTAAAAGTAAGTTTAAAAAATTGAATATTATTTGGATAGAAAGATAAAAGTACTTTTATAAATTAAAAAGAAGTTAAAAAGCACTTTTTGCAAACGAAAAAGTGATTCTTGTGATATACTCCTTGTCCTATTTATAAGACGTTTTTAACCGAATTACACGGACCAAGGAAAGTAGTTAAGATTAGTTAACTTTATTGGTTTTCTTAAAAAATATGTGAGATGCCAATTTTATCCTTCATTGAATAGTGTGTTGGCCAATCAAAATTAAAAAGTTAAGATAGTCAAAGTATTTAATGAGGGTAAAAAAGAAAAGTGACAATAAATGCTTTATGGAAATTACAAAACATCTTATAAAAAGGACCATCAAAATCTTCTAGATGATGTCTTATAAAAAGGACCAGAGGGAGTATTCAATAAGTGCATGTTTGGAAAAACGTTAGATTGGATTGGAGTAGAATTGATTTTGAAGAGCCAAAATTCATTTTGATTGATAAATCAGCGGTTTGTTTTTGTATTGAGAAAAAGTTAAAATTGATTTTGGGTTGTCAAAATTGATTTTGGCTAAAGTAATGTGAGACTTGCTTTCACGATTGGTTAAAAAATTTACACTATATTTTTACTCTAAACTTGCTTTTAAGAAAAAAATCTTCAAACATAAATCACGTTATTATAAAATCAATTTTACACAAAATCAATTTTATAAAATCACGTTAATCCAAAATCAATTTTACTTGAGTTGAAAACCAATTGAAAGTAGGTTTATACTATCTCCTAATTTAATTTTGAAGTTCTCATAATATTGTTGTCAATTTTTATTTTTATTTTTTTAAAAAAAAAAGAGGATAGTAAAAATAAAATGAATTTTCTAACCTGTGTAATATTGCGCAGGTTAAACTTATTAAATGAGAAGTTTTTTTATAGAGAAACACAGAAAATAATTGAGTTATGTTGAAACCTGCATTTATTACCTACTATTTTTTTTAGTTTAGGATTTTTATCCGGTGCAACAGGTTCAAAAAACCCAAAATAAAATGATTTACCAAAAAAAAATAAAATAAAATGGCGCAGTAGGTTGACAGAGGTTGAAATTTTGGTTTCGCTGAGAAGTTGCTGTTTCTCCTCCGACGCTTTCAACATCATGTCTCCTTCAGTTGTAAGCTCTCTTTCAACTTCAATTTCTCTCTTTTCTCTTCCCAATTTTCTAAATCCCTAACTCTCTTATCTTTTCTCCTTCACTTTGCATCAATTTCATCTGCTTGTGACTTCAGATCTGTTTTTGCTGATTCATTTCACTCTAAATTCCTGTAACCTTCGCTTGCTATCGGAACCATATTCACTTCACTGATTTAGGATTAAGATGACTTGCTTTAATGTATGTTGTACTCAGATCCGATTCATATACCTAATTTTTTGTGATGCTGCATAGTGCCAATCATGGGAATGTTTTATATGCTTGCATGTATTCTGTTCATTTTAGTTTTACTTGAATTTTATCGTCTAATTTGCAAAACAATTTTGTCTTTTCCCTTGCGTTGTGGATTTCTGTCGTTTGAATTTGGTTTCCAAGAGTGAAGCTGGGAAGCTTCACAATTAGTGTTTTGAAACTGACATTGACCAGATCACTGCCACCCCCAATTTGATCTAACCCTATGTCCCTTTTGTTTTTATTTAGATTTTAGAGTTAGAATATTTACAGTATATGACAATAGTTTAACTTGCTTGTTCTGAGATTCAGCCATCCAGGGTACCGATTTGAATGTAGTTGTATGCTAGTTGGGCAATTTATTTGACTCATTTTATCAAACTTGCTAGGTTTGTGCTGCTTAATGAAAATTCGTTGAATTACTGTGAAACACGAGATTTTGAGACGTTTGTATGAGGTAGGTACCTTTGAGGAAAGTTCTGACTTCTGATCCTGTACTGTGTGCTTTTCTTAGGAGTCATGCCCTTCTGTAAAGAACATCCTCCTTCTGGATTCTGATGGGAAACGTGTGGCAGTCAAATATTTCACGGAAGACTGGCCAACAAATAGTGCAAAGGAAACTTTTGAAAAAGTTGTATTCACAAAGACGCAGAAGACCAATGCCCGTACAGAAGGTGTGTGCTTCCTTCTATAGAAATTCTTCATGTGATATGATGACTGGCCATGCCATAACTAATGATCAAAAACCACCCTCACGTTTGACAATATCTTGTGATTGGAACAGATTGCTAATCACTATATGACTTCATTTTTAAAACATATTGACTTCATGGGATTTCTTTCATTGGACAGCTGAAATAGCAATGTTTGAGAATAACATTGTGGTATACAAGTTTGTCCAAGATCTTCACTTCTTTGTTACCGGGGGTGATGATGAAAATGAGCTCATCTTAGCCACAGTTCTGACATCATTTTTTGATTCTGTTGGAATCCTGCTCAGGTTGTTCTCTTATACTTAACTATTCTATATGTCGTATTCAAAGGTATTATCAATCACCATTGACTCAGTACTCTTGATGATTTTGCTGGTTTCTCTTTTCCCCTCCAGAGGCAATGTGGACAAGAAGGAAGCACTTGAGAACTTGGATCTCATTCTTTTGTGCATTGATGAAATTGTTGATGGCGGGTAAGATATATGCTATTAGTAATAAATCTATTTCCTTCAGCTTTTTTCTTTGTTAGTTTCTCTTAATCTTCTCTTATTCATCTCTTTTCTACCAAACTAAGCTGCAAACTTTAGGATCTATTCAATATATAAGAGATAATTGTCATTTATGTCAAAAAAAAGAATCTTTGAGCTTTTATACTAGGACCATGAAAGGAACATAAATACCAGAGTTTGAAGCTTTTTAAGTTCAACTTGATAATCTTTTATCGTGTAAACATTCCATTTCTCGAAGTAACGATTAGGCTTGGGTCAGTTTTTATAACTCTAGAGCAATCATGTCCTCATTGGCCTTATCTAGTGTGATCAATAAGTTGTAGCAAATGTCACTTCCATTAATTCATTTCAGTATCCTCAACCAGAGTAGAATTTGAATACATGATGTTTCTGCTGAGAATTACTAAATTTTCATACAATGACATCAACTTTTTCACTTTCTCTTTTCATTGTTAAGCCAACTACATACCCCTGATTGGTTTGGACCCATGATCTCGTCAGTTGCTTGTTTTCAATTTTTTTTAAAAATGTCATTTTGAGTAAAATTATCTTACATGAAACACAAGGTTAAATGCATGTTTCATCAGAAGTTTGGATAAATGAGTATTAAGCCATGCTTTTCAATGGATCATGGCTTAATCTTAAAATGCCTGTCTCAAATTTTGGATACATATAATTATGTTGCTCCTCCTTAAAATTTTCCTCCCAGTTTCCTGTGAGACAAGCTGCAAGTACACCCATAGTGATAGTACCTTGCTTCTGCCATTGCGATTTCAATCGTCAATGTTTCCTGTGAGACAAGCTGCAAGTACACCCATAGTTATTGGTCCATGTTACTGGAATTCCCGCAGAACACTTCAGTCTCACTTAAATTCATGTCTTCATATTCTGTGCAGTATCATTCTTGAAACTGATCCAAATGTTATCGCTGGGAAAGTTGCAAGTAATAGTATAGATTCTGGAGCACCTTTGTCTGAACAGGTAATTTACCTTCTCTTTAATTCCAGAAAAATATATAAATTTAAAATGTATTCAGTTATTTGAGGTATAATATACACTGTACTTCTTTTCATTGCAGACACTAAGTCAAGCTTTGGCCACAGCCAGGGAACATCTTGCAAGATCCCTTCTCAAATGATTCATGTGGCATATGGCGAATCGAGGAACTTTATGTTTCGGTTTTTCTTAGAAAAATTATAAGAATCTCATTCATGTTGCATTCTCGAACCTGGACAGTGATGTTTACATGCACTTGAGTTTTTTTTTTTTTTACATTAAATTTCAGGATGATAGTATATGTCATCTACTCTATTTTTCTGAAAATTTTGTCGTAATCATTTTTTTTCTTTACCAAAAAAAAAAAAAGTTTACATGATGGTATATCTCATATACTCTATTAATTATTATGGTATTTGACCGGTACATTATCAGATTCTGAGCTAAACACATAGCAAATGTTAACTTTACTATGATACATTGTTCATTTCATTTAATAGAGGTTTCTTGACCGAAAAGGAAAAGAGAAGAGGAAGCAAAAGGTTACAGATCCTATTTGATTGTACACCTAGAAAGTTTAAAGTCCCACTTGTATCACATTTTTCTCTTATGAATACAAATATGAATTTAAATCCTCTCGTTTGCTTTTAGCATGAAACATTTGTTTTGAACCACCCATACTTCAAAATTGGTCGCTTACCCGTATTGTACCGGTGTCTGGTACAATACTTATGCATTTGCATTTTTTATACATTTTGAAGTTTTGTAATATTTTTAAGGGTGGCTATTGCCACTCCCTCCATAGTATGAGAAAATTATTTTACAATTTAAAGATTTATGTTATAGTTCTTTATAAATTGGAAATTTGATTCAGATTTCATGTAAGTTTCAATGTTATATGTGTAAATATGTCTGAATTCACTCAAAATATATTTTATACCTGTGTATTAATATTTTTAAAAAAATTCGTATCCAGAGTCGTATTGTATCGCACTACTCAGTATCCGATATTCATTTCCATAGTCAAGCAATATGGTTTAACTCTACACCAGCACTAATCACACCAGACACTTCCGTAATTGTTTTTCCAAAATTGCCTCTAGCTTAAAAACTAGTTTTCGAGTGAGGATATTCAACATACACCACACTAAAATGAATTATAGAATTCGTAGCCTAATTTTTTTTCATTTTTTAAGTTTTTTTTTTGTACTTAAATATTTTCCATTTTAATTAATATATTACAAATTTATTAATTTTATTTTCAACTGTAAATAAAATATAATGAATAATAACATTTAGTAATTAAATACTAATATAATTTTTTTACATTAATGATACACACCAATCAAACTAAAATATTTTGTGTAATGAAACCAGAATGGAATGGGGTGCAAATAATAGCCACCTTAACTCTAATGAAGAACTAGCAGAAAGCTCAAGTCTCAAAGAATTTCGCCTTTGTTTGACACTTTTGAGGGCACAGGAGTGTACCGAAATAACTCTCAACTTATCAGAGATGCGAATTTCCCCACCCCACATTCACCAAAGCTCATGAATAAGTATTGAAAAATGTTTTTTTTTTTTCTCTCATTTCATGCTTTAACTTTAGACTTGCAACAACTCGCTACCACCAAATGAAATTAACGTCAAAGCATACTTGCTCAACTATAAATATCTCTATTCTATGACAAGATAATCCGGATCACTATGGAAAGCATCACCAGCAGTAGGAGGCAAATTATTCCGCGAAATGTTTTTTCGAACTTGGGCATGAGTTTCTGCTTCATGCTGAAACATCTTCACCAATTCTTGCAGCTCAAGCTTCCTCACTTCAACCTGTTCTTCTTCAATGGGTTTCTTCAGCCCCAAGTAAATAAGGCCAACAGCAATCAGCACTGCTCCCAAAAAGACGAGGATGGCTGTGAAGAGACCAAATGCATACGCTGTATTTTGTGCCCCAGGTATTCCATCAACATTGATCCCAAATAACCCAGTGATGATTGTGAGGACCATGCCGCCGCCACCAAAAACGGCTAAATTATGCGTCACCCGAAGGCTTCTATCCTGGATACATATTCAGCAGATTCAAGATAGCTATCATGTTAATCTTGGAGTGAACAATATAAAAATGTTCTAGCTACTGAGAGGAGGGTAGCGTTAAGCTATCAATAGTTAATGTAAAACTTGTTAAAACCTTTATCATTACTTTCAGGAAATAAAAGGCAAATGAATGAAAGTTCTGAGATACTGAATATTGATGATACCTGCAACCAAGCTCGAACAGTGCTCTGCATAACATCTTGAATGGTGAACAAGCGGCCGCGAACTGCTTCTTGCTCCTCAATCATTTCCCTTGTGCTCTTTTTGATTCCCTCTAACAAGCTTCTTGCTCCATTTCCTTTCAAATGTTGGAGAAGCTCAAAGACAATCTCATCTCTTGCATGGAGTGACCACTTCACTCTGATAACCTGCAATGAAAGACAGATGTTCTCGGAATTTCTGTGCTTGACTTGGCCAGTATAAATTTTTATCAAAAAAATAAAAATCAGCTCAATGCAGAGGATTCTATACGTTTTGGAACTTTTGTTGCTTTTAAATATGTTTTTATGACACACATAAATAGGTCGTGGAATGTCATTATTATTAAAATGCATCTTTTCATGTTTCAAGGACAAAATGCACAAGTAAATTCAATTGAAATTGTGGACAACCAGAAGTCCTCAAAGCTTAAGGACCCATTTGTTTATACTTTTACTTTAAGTAAAAGTACTTTCGGAAGTAGCACAAATTTCTTACTCTCGTTATGTCTACGTTAGAATCCGAAATCACTAACAATAAAAGTACTTTTGGGGTTTTAAAACTGGTATCCAAACAGGCAGTAAGCTGTCAAGCAGAGGCCTTTAACTGGTTTATTTCAATAACAAAAAGTTTTTATACATCACAATTTTACTACCTTACATGTGACAAATTGTAATAATATACCAACTCAAGTAAATTTCTGGATTCTGGTTCCAAATGGGCATTTACAGGGAGAAGGCAGATTGTGATGCAAGAGACTTGCAGGTATTAAAGACATACTACGTTGGTATGAGTTAATTTGTTTTACATGATGTTCACAGATAAATGGCCTCGGCTGGAAACGAGTTCAGTTCAACTTGAATTTATAAGAAATTGGTTCATGAACCTAGTTCATCAAACCAACTAGTCTAGTAGAGTCTGGAACTACTCTTAAAGCTTGTTTGGTTCACTGCCAGCACTCAGAAGCCTGATAACAAAACTTACAGACCTGCTGCACAGGAATATGTAGTTGAATATGGCCAATGGACAATTTATAATCATTGGGATTTAGTTTTGTTAACTCGAACATGTTGGAGTTTAATTAACTAACAAGTACAATCAGATAGATCTGAAGCCTCAGCTCAGTTGCATCCTCTTTGTAGTTCATACTCTTTGTAAGAGATGTAGCATTGAAACTAAAGTCACATATTCTAAATTGTTTTCTCAGGATTTGAATCTTCCAAGATAACTGCTAATTTTATAGGCGAAGTGAACTATGTAACCTGCAACAGAAAGATCAACCTGTGAACTACAGCCAGCCAATCATTCGAATATCCCAACCCTCATTTTATCATCTATTACTGAGTGAGAATAATCACATAAAAATGCACTTCTAACCAAATCATATAATCAACAAAACCTCTAAAGATGTATCTTTGCTTCTGCTTAGTAAAAATGAACATACCTGTGTTGATAACTTTCTGATTTCTTGATTCAAAATTACAACAAAAAGATTCAAATCTTCATGGTTTCTCCTAGTCAAAAGGATAACTGTCAACTTAATGTAAGACAATTTGCAAAACTGGAATGACTTGAATTTGCACGTTGCATATTTAAGAACCTGTTCATAAACTTCAATTCAATCTCGTCTGCTGCCCCAAATATAGATTTACGGAATAACCTGAAAAAATCATAATAAAAATGTTAAACCAAAGTAACAGATTGAAGAAAGACCTGGCGTGACCAACTTTTCACTGATTTTTCTTCTTTTCTAAAATTAGAATATGTTTAAAAGCATCCAGATTCAGAGTTCCAGACAACTCAATAAATAATCCATTTTGGTGGACTGGAAGTAATTGAAGGGTGCCAAGCATAACCCAAAATCACAGTAGGGAACCCAGAAACATTCTGAGAGAGATAAGATAGGAAAAAGAAAAAATACTTCTATAGTGTTTATTGAACTACTACAGACAATAAGGAGAGAGTGCTCCTTCCAAAGGCTTTCCCTTTATACAACTGAGTTAAACTTCTGAAATGCAACTGATCAGAATGCTGCCTCACTAACATATCTCAATGAATTCAGAGAAACCATGTTCATTGGATCCCTACATTGAATCCCTACAGGGGATTTAAGCTAATAAACAATCATGTTCATAGTTTGTTAGGTACTGTGTAGATGAGTAAATCACAGGGAGTTTTCTGCAGGGATTTTACCCTTTTATCTTCCAGGACATATAAAATGATCCTTTTAAGCTATTTAATAATACCTAAAATTATCCCTTATGATTTACTACATAATATTTAAAATATATATTTAGTTGTTGTCGGTTTGGCTTTTTCTCAATGAAAATCAGAGTGTTAGACTAATAAATTATGAACCAATGTCTTCACTAGTTTAATGAACAGTATGGTTTTAAAACACTAGCATATATTGATATTATGCCAAATATGGACCGTTCGTTTATTTTTTCTCTTGGAAAAAAAAACAGATATATATGTAAGTTTGCCCAAGCATGATATGTAGTAAAAAATATTTGCCAAGTCATAAGAGCGAAGGCCAGTTAAATCTACTGTAATGTAATTAAGGAAAAACTTATTTGACGATTTGCTGAAGAACAGAACGACATGATGAGACATATAACACATACACATATAGTTTCACATGTGAGCAAACTTCTAATAGCCCACATCAAATATGAAGGCAATGTTATCATTACCTATCATCCCACCGTGAAAGACGGGAAGCAAGCTGTGCTATAATTTCATGCGCTGTTCTTGGCACATTATACCCTCCGGCAGATAGAAGCTCCTAACCAATATGGTGCACTGAACGAATTACATTTTTCCAAAAGAATATAAATTTGTGACAAGAGGCCAGTAGAGTAAAATGCCAAGCAAAAACAACCTGAACTTCTGTTATACCCAGAACGTTTATCCTCGACAATGATCCTTTTATATGCATTACAGTTACTAGGAAGTTTTGTGCTTGCCAAGACCTAAGTACAATTGGAATGTCATCTTCTTCAACAAGAGGATCACCCGCTGATTGTCCTAAGAGCTCAAATAACAGCCCTCCAGCGACTCTGACAGGGACCTACATATAAGAGTACCTTCTAATCATTAATTGTGTTAGACTGGTGTCCAAGGAAAAGCTGTGAAGAGTAATATGAATATCATTGACTTGCCACTTGTTATTTACCATTAGCAGATCCCTTCTATTAATAATCTATTTCGTTCTGTTGCTTAAACAGTCCATAAGATCTTGTAAAACTTTCAAAACGAAATAAAATAGAAACAAATGTAAATATCCCCACTTCAATATGCTGAATATGGTTGTCCTACATACATTAGAATTACCTTGCTTGGATTGGATCTACAAGCATTCAGGCAATCAACAAAAACGTAATATAACTGAAGAATTTAACTTCAAATCTTATTAATATATTCACAGCCTCATGATATGGTGCATGTAAAGGTATTAGCAAAACAATGCTGAAAAATGCAATGTACCTCGTAGAGAAGGTGTTTCATCCGCTCACTTATAAGTTTACTTTCATCTCTCAATGCTAAACTAACAGCAGGGTGTAACCATGGAGCATTGCTGAGCCAAGCCTCAACAGTAGGGTGACCAGCAGAAACATGGCACCACCATATAGGCCCAGCTGGACGCTCCCAATAGGGAGCTGCCAAATCAGCAACAGTAAAATCTTCTTCATAATCCTCAAATTCAAATTGATGAGAAGACCAAACTGCATCAACCTGAACTGCTTGGACAAGTTCTGAAATTCTTGTCCATCCAATAGGAACCCAATGACTACCTGCATACCTTTTAGATTGGCCAGACTGATTGTCATCATCAGAGGCACCAAGTGAACTGTCCCTTAAGCCATTTACAGATGAAGGATGTGAGAGCTTGTTTTTATCTAGTCTCATGGAAGAAGTCTCCATTGAAGCATCTGAAGCAACATGCAACTTTGAATATTGGCCATCAAGGTGTAGTCTGTCTGTGATCTTTGATGAGGGCCTCAAATTAACTGATTTTCTTTTCCCTCTAACAAATTCAAAAGCACAAATAAGTCCATCTGTCCAAAGGTCATTTCCAGCATTGGGATCTCTACCATGATAAGTTTTATGGCTTTCTGGTTTTTTCATTTTTCCTGAGCTATGTGATTGATCTTCTGCATCATTCATTTTCTGCTCTTCATAAAGCCAACATAAAGCTTTGAGTTAGATCTTCACAGAGAAAAATCACTTTTACATGAGGAAAGGTACACTAAGTCACTAATGCAATGTCTAAATAATTTTTATTTCATGCCTGGACTTGACAATCAACATCAAGCTTCCCTGTGTTATTGCAAGTTGAGGCTTCGACTTAAAGAAAAAGGTGTTAATTATATAGGATAGTACAGATATTCTAATTGAAATAAGAAGAGGAAAAGGCGGAAACGGTAAAAGAAAATAGTTTAAACAGAACTGGTGATCAATTATACTATGGTAGTTAATCAAAGTAACAGAATGTTGAGGAAGAGCCGCATACAGGGGAGGAAAACAAAGAAAGAGGCAGTTAGACAATTAGTGAGTTAAAGTAGTCAGCAGTCACCTCTCTCACCTGCAAATGGAACAGTTGCATAGCAGAGTATGCAGTTAGTTGATCACACTAAACTGATTTCTCAGTTTGTAAGGGACATTCACAGGAGAATTCATCTCCTGGTTTCCTATCACAATAAACAGCTTGAGTTTTCTTTCTTCTTTTCTTGTATCTCTCTCTATTCTACTCTCTTTTTAGCTAGGATCTTTGATCAGCAAACTTCCTCCTCTTGCAGGACCCTACCAAACAGAGATTGTGCAAGAAAATCTTTTAGCAATGGTCTAAATTATCTAACTACTAGGATGGATGAATATAACTAGTAAATCAATTACAGATACGCATCTGAAGCAATTTGTCATACAATTTGTCAAAAAAAGGAAGAAATTGTGTTAATGTTGGAGAACTTTCTAATGGGGTTTAGGAACAAAAGGCGAAATTGCAACGATGCAGATTAGAGATCAGATGCATTTTTAAGTTAGATATCAGCAATATCAAGCTACATACTATCTATTGGAACCACCGGATAGCTTATTTATCAGTCATAGGGAATGTTGTTCGTTTTCCTTAAGTAGCCAGGTGTGTGCACAATGTAATCAATCAGTTAACAGTATTATTTATCCAACAGCTCTTTACAGTTTCAAATCATGCTTAGCTTCACCAACCTTCCAATGGTGGAATCAAAAACAGAATAACGCAACCAATGGAGAAGAATATGACTTCAAACTTATAATTCAACAAGTATCAACCAAAGAAGCTGACCTAGGGGAATCCAACTTCAACAATTTAGAATCAGAATCTGTAAATAATAATAATAAATGAGAATAATGGAGGATTATGGAAAGAAAGAGAAATTACCAGAAAAGAGAATGGAGAGAGTCGCGAGAATATTGTCGATAAGAGAAGAGAAAAGAAACACGAAGCGCGCCCAGTCAGTCACATCGATACCCCGGTGATAGTGACGTGCACCAAAATTCAGTATAATAATGTCTTGGGATTGCTAACCTGCTTTTTGTGTGTTGTTTAGATTTAGGTTAAACTAGTATTTAATGCTTGCACATTAAATTTTTAACGAGAAATACTAAATTTTCTTATTAAATTTTTTTATAAATTTTTTTATTTATTTAAATTTATTAATTGTCATCTTTTTTTTAAGTATTTATTTTTTGAAATAATAACTAACAATTTTTTATTTATATTTATTTTTAGTTAACAAATTAAATTAAAATTAACAATATTTAATCAATTTGGTTTAAAAAATAATGAAAAATACATTTTAATTCCTAATATTTACAATTGACAATAAATTTAGTCCTTAAAATTTTTTTAAAAAAATTGCTATCCAAATTTATAAGCCATTAATCAATTTAGTATGCTGAACTAGAAAAAAATACATCAAGTTAGTACATCAATGATTCAACGCTGATAAAAATTAATATAGTATATTTAAGTATTAATTGTGAATGATAAAGTAACAACTGACCCTCATATCCTATTATTCAATACTTAATTCCAAACTAATACAAGCATATATAAAAAATATACAAATAATTTATCATTGTAGCATAAAATTCAAAATTCAATATAAAACATAATTTAGTTACACGTGACAAAATAACTTATTCATATAACAACGTCAAATTAAAGTGGTAGATAATAAAATAATTTTAAAATTTAGTGACAACTCTATGAACTTTAAAACTCTCTCTCACAACACATTGTCTTAAACTAAAAGTAGTAAAATTAGCTTCTAAATATATTAGGATAAAGTGTAACATAAAGCATTTAGAATAAAATTAATATCAGCTTCTAAAACAATTGTTGCACATATAAAAAATTATGTAAATAAACTTAGAAACTTCAAAGTGAATAATAAATTATTTTTAGGAAGTTTAAAATAATCTAAATAATATAAAAACATCCTATTCATTTTTATTTCGAAAAACACCCTATTCTTGTGTATAGAACTTGATCTGTTAAAAAAAAACTGATGCAATTTTAAAGATATAAAAGATTATGTAAATTGAGCTAAAAACTTCAAAGTCAATGAGATATTGTTTTCAAAAACCTTCAAATAATTTAGGTAATTTAAAAACCGAATTTTTATTTTTATTTCGAAAATGTCATATTCTTAAAATGTATATACTACACAATCTCTAAAAAAATTGTCGCAATGTTAAAAATATAAACTATTACATAAATTGGGTTACAAACTTTAAAGTGAATAATACATTATTTTTATAAAGCTTCAAATAATTTAGATAATTTAAAAAATGTATTTTCATTTTTATTTTGAAAAACACCATATTAGTACACGATCTCTGAACAAAAATTCTTGCAATTTAAAAAATATAAAAAATATGTAAATTGAGCTAGAAACTTCAAAGTGATTATTACATTATTTTCAGAAAGCTTTAAATAATTTAGATAACTTAAAAATATCATATTGATTTTTATTTCGAAAAATATCATATTTGTAAAGTGGATATAGTAAACGATCCCTAAAAAAGTTGTTACAATTTTAAAAATATAAAAAAATGTAAATTGAGCTAGAAATTTCAAACTGAATAATAGTTTGTTTTCAAAAAGTTTCTGATAAGTTAGGTAATTTAAAAACACCTAATTTATTTTTATTTTGAAAAGTATCTTATACGATTTCTAAAAAAACTGTTCAAATTTTCAAATATAAAAAAAGATGTAAATTAACCTAGAAAATTCAAAGTAAATAATATATTGTTTTTAAAAAAACTTCAAAAAATTTAGGTAGTTTAAAAAAAAAAGACATTTTCATTTTTATTTCGAAAAGTGTCATATTCTTGAAGTGTATAGTACACATCCTCTAGAAAAATTGTTACAACTTTAAAAATATAAACAATTATGTAAATTGAGCTAATATCTTCAAAGTGAATAATTATTTTACGAAAACTTCATATGTATAGTATCCAATCTCTAAAAAAAATTATGTAATTCAAAAAATATAAAAATTATGTAAATTGAGATAAAAACTTTAAAGTGAATAATACATTATATTAAAAAGCTACAATAATTTAGGTAATTTAAAAAAAAAATTATTCATTTTTATTTTAAATAACACCTTATTCTTCAAGTGTATAATACACCATCCCTAGATAAACTATTGTTAAAAATATAAAAAATAATGTAAATTAAACTTGAAACTTCAAAGTGAATAATACATTGTCTTTAGAAAGCTTAATTTAAAAACACAATATTCATTTTTATTTTGAAAAACATTATAGTTCAAGTGTATAGTATACGGTCTCTAAAAAAACTGTTATAACTTCAAAATTATTAAAAATTTTATAAATGGAGCTAGAAAATTTAAAGTGAATAACACATTATTTTCAAAAAGATTCTATTAATTTAGGTAATCTAAAAATTGTTCTTTTTTTTATTCGAAAAAACACTCTATTCTTCAATTGATAATACACAATTTCTAAAAAAAGTTTTGCAATTTAAAAATAGAAAAAATTATTTAAATTGAACTAGAAACTTCAAAGGGAATATACACTAATTTCAAATGGAATCCAATAATTTAGGTAATTTAAAATGTGAAAAGCTATGTTAATTGTACAAGAAAATTCAAAATGAATAACACATTGCTTCATAAAGATTCAATTAATTTAGGCAATTTAAAAACACCATTATTATTTTCATTTCGAAAAACACCATATTCTTTAAAAGTATATAGTATATGATCTCTAAAAAAAAATTTTTGCAATTTTCAAATTGTAAAAATTATGTAAATTGAGCTAGAAATTTCAAAGTGAAAAAGACATTATTTTCAAGAAGCTTAAAATAATTTAGGTAATTCAAAAATCGTTTTTTCAATTTTATTTCGAAAAACATCATATTCTTCATAGTACACGATCTCTAAGAAAACTTTTGTATTTTTAAAATTTTTAAAAATTATGTAAATTGAGTTAGAATCTTCAAAGTGAATAATATATTATTTTCAGAAAGCATCAAATAATATAGGTAATTTAAAAACACCTGATTCATTTCTATTTTGACAAATACTCTATTCTACAATGACATTGTACACGATCTATTAAAAAAAACTGCTGCAGTTTAAAAGATATAAAAAAAGAGTAAAATAAGTTTTTAGTCCATATAAAATAAGGTATTTTGGTTTTTAGTTCCTATAACATTTTTTTGTATTTTGGCCCCTATAAAATAAAAAAGTATTGCTTTTAATCCCTATAAAATTATTTTTTGCATTTTTTTCCTATAACATAGAAACTTGTTTTTAGTCCCTATCATTAAGAAATTTCCCTTAAGTTTTAACTCGCATGACGGAGTACCACGTGTCAACACCATATGAGATCTAAATAATATTTTTATTTAATATTAATACTAATTTATCATTTTATTGATAATAAAAAATAATAATAATAAAAAGATCGGGTATTGTCTTCTTATCAAAGCTATTATCGACTAACGACATCAAGAAATTCTCGCACACGACCTTTTAGAGAGAGTCGAGCCCTGCCTTATTGCTGTGTAACCTCGGTCGATTCACTTGGTACTCGTTAACACATGGCACTTCGTAACCCTAGTAAGCACTTATAAGAAATTTCTTAACGATCGGGACTGAAAGCAATAATTTTCATTTTCTAGGGAACAAAATGCAAATAATAATTCTATAGGTACTAAAAGCAATAAATTTTAATTTTATAGGGACCAAAATGCAAAAGAAAAAAATAAGGACTAAAAGCATAAGTGCCCTATTCTTCAAATGAATAAGATATTGTTTTCTAAAATTTTCAAATAGCTTAGGTTATTTACAAATCGCATTTTAATTTTTATTTCAAAAAACACATTATTCTTCAAATGTATAGTACATGATCTAAAAAACTATTACAATTTTAAAAATATAATTAATAAGGTAAATTACGTTAGAAACTTCAAAATTAATAACACATTATTTTCATAAAGGTTCAAATAATTTTGGTAATTCAAAAATACACTATTCATTTTTATTTTGAAAAATACCCTATTCTTCAAATGTATACTTAAGGATCTCTAAAAAAAACTTTTGTAATTTTAAAAATACAAAATGTAATGTAAATTGAGTTAGAAACTTCAAAGTCAATAATATATAATTTCAAGAAAGCATCAAATAATTTAGGAAATTTAAAAACCGAACTATATACTAAAGGAAAAATTATACTTTTTCGTCCTCTAATTATTGGGTTTAATTCAATTTCGTCATTTAACTTTTTTTTTATTCATTTTCGTCCTCGAAATCTTCTATTTGGTTCACGTTTGTCCTCCCCGTTAAAAACTAACGGTCAAAACTTAACGCCTTTAAAAAAGAGATAAGTGTCACGACGTGAATGATACGTTAATTAAGTAGTAAAAATAATTTAAAATTTTAATAAAGTAATAGTTTTTATTTTTTTATTTTCTCATCAAGTAATTAAAAAAATTAAATTAATATCTGCACCAGCGGTGCAGAAACAGATACACGCAGTAGCCATACACGCCGAAGCATAAACTAGCAGCACCCACATACATCTCCCACCATAGCTGGGAACCTTCAATTGCAATCACAGAACAATGCCATGTCATCTCTATCCATCTTCTCATCGTTGCCATCTCTTCAAAACCCAAATTTGGACCATGTCCACCTCTTTAAACCCATTCAATTTCTTAATTACTCTTTGAATTCAAAGCTTCTTTCATTGCTCCATTGTCACCACCATTTTTTCCACCTTTAACAAATCACCCCCACTATTAATCGTACAATCCTCTGCAAAGTTGTGAGGGCTTCTGGGGATGACATTAAGGCGATGTTGGAGTCAGGGATGGTGGGAGAAGGGGAAGGGGTGGTGGTGACGGTGGGGGAGAGGGGAGAGGTGGTCCGGTGGCGACGACGGTGGGGGAAGGGGAAAGGGTGGTGATGGTGGTGATGGGATAGAGGAGAGAGAGGGTGGAGGAGGAGATTGAGAGCAAAAGAGGTTGGAGGAGAGGGAGGTGGTGGTGGTGGTGGAGTGGGGAAGAGAGAGAGGGAGGAGTGGTGAGAGAGAAAGGAGGTGGAGGTGAAAGGGGAGTAGGGAGGAAGGAGGAGATTGGAAGGATTGGGGAAGAAGATAATTTTTTAATTATTTTATTAAAACAAAACTATTATTTTATTAAATTTTATATTATTATTTTTATATTATTATTTAATTAACGGACCATTCACGTTGTGACACGTGTCTCTGTTTTAACGGCGTTAAGTTCTGACCGTTAGTTTTTAACGAAGAGGACAAACGTGAACTAAACAGAAGACTTTGAGGACAAAAATGAATAAAAAAAAGTTAGAGAACAAAATTGAATCAAACTCAATAGTTAGAGGATAAAAAATGTAAATTTTCCTATACTAAAATAGTCGTATTTTATAAGTCACTTTAGTCGTCACGGAATCGGTCATTTTAGTCCCTGAAAGTCGGGGACTAAAATGAATGTTCATATAATTCAGGATTAAAGTGACCTGCAAAATCGGGGACTAAAGTGACTTATCCACACAAAGTCAGGGACTAAAGTGACTTATCCTCACAAAGTTAAGGACTAAAATGATACATCACTCCATATGTTTCCATTTTTATTAAAAAAAATTATTTTTCAAGTGGGTACATGATATCTCACAATTTTAAGAATATAAAAAATATATAAATTGAGCTAGAAACTTTAAAGTGAATAAGACCTTATTTTCACAAAGTTCCAAATAATTTAGGTAATTCAAAAATTTTATTTTTATTTTTATTTCAGAAATCACTATATTCTTGAATTGTATAGTACACGATCAGTAAAAAAAGATCTGTTGCAATATAAAAGGTACAAAAAATTATTTAAATTGAGTTAGAGACTTTAAAGTTAATTATATATTATTTTCAGAAAGCTTCACATAATTTGGGTTGTTTAAAAATCAAATTTTCATTATTATTTTGAAAATTAACTTATTCTTCAAGTGTATATAGTACATGATTTCTAAACAAATTGTTGCAATTTAAAAATGCAAAATATTATGTAAATTGATAAATAAACTTCAAAGTGAATAGAAAGTTGTTTTCAAAATGCTTCAAATAATTTAATTAACTGAAAAATCGTCTTTTCATTTTTATTTCAAAAACAAAATATTCTTCAAATTTATAGTACATGATCTCTAAAATAATTGTTGCAATTTAAAAAAAAATGAAAAATTATATAAATTGTGTTAGAAACTTTAAAGTAACTAACACATTATTTTCAAAAAGCTCCAAATAATTTACCTGATTTGAAAATCATTTTATCATTTTTATTTCAAAAACCATCATATTATTCGAGTGTATAGTACTCGTCTATAAAAAGCTGTTCCAATTTCAAAAATATTAAAAATTAGGTAAACTAACTTAGAAACTTAAAATTGAATAATAAGTTGTATTCAAGAAGCATCAAATAATTTAAGTAATTAAAAAAATACCCTATTCATTTTTGTTTTGAAAAATATCTCATTCTTCTAGTGTATAGTACACGATCTCTAAAAAAACTATTGCAATTTAAAAAGTATAAAAAATTATGTAAATTGAGTAAGAAACTTCAATGTGAATAATAAATTATTTTCAGAAATCTTCAACTAATTTAAGTAATTTTTAAAAATCATATTCATTTTTATTTCAAAAGAAATGGTATTCTTCAAGTGTATAATACACGATCTCTAAAAAAAATTTTTTAGTTTTAAAAATATTAAAAACTACGTAAATATAGTTAGAAACTTTAATATGAATAATACATTGTTTTGAAAAATCTTCAAATAATTTAGGTAGTTTAAAAATTGTATTTTCATTTTTGTTTCAAAATACATCATATTCTTCAAGTGCCAGTAAATGATCTCTAAAAAGATGTCAAAATTTTAAAAATAGAAAAAATTATGTAAATCCAGTTAGAAACTTCAAAGTGAATAATATATTGTATTCAAGAAGCTTCAAATCATTTATGTTATTTAAAAAACCCTATTAACGTTTTTAGGAAAACTTCAAATAATTCAGATAATTTAAAAATCGTGTTATCATTTTTATTTTGAAAAATAGTCTATTATTAAATGTATAGTACACGATCTCTAAAAAAATTTACATATTTAAAAATATAAAAAACATTATGTAAATTGAGCTAGAAACTTCAAATGAATAAGACATTGTTTTCTAATAGTTTCAAATAATTTAGGTGGTTTAAAAATTGTGTTTTCATTTTTTTTTAAAAAAAAACACCTTATTTTTTAAATGTATAGTCTAAATAAAATGTTTCTATTTTAAAATTTATATAAATTGAGTTAGAAACTTCAAATGAATAATACATTATTTTCAGAAAGCTTCAATTAATTTAGATAATTTAACAATGGTATTTTAATTTTTAATTTGAAAATTACCCTATTCATCGAGTATATAAAACATGATCTCTAAAAAAAATTCAATTTAAAAAATATAAAATTATATAAATTGAGCTTTACAGTTCATCATGAATAAGACATTATTTTCAAGTCACTTTACAATTTTGGTGTTTTAAAAATTAAGTTTTCATTTTTATTTCGACAAATATCATATAGTACTTTATCTCTAAAAAAGTTGTTGCTACTCTAAAAATATTAAAAATTCTGTAAATAGAATTAGAAATTTCAAGGTGAATAATATATTATTTTTTCAAAACCTTCAAATAATTTAGATAATTTAATTATCAAGTTTTTTTTATTTTGAATAATACCCTATTATTCAAGTGTATAAAACACGATCTCTAAAAAATTGTTAAAATTTTAAAAATATAAAAAATTATGTAAGTTGAGCTAGAAAATACAAAGTGAAAAAGAAATTATTTTCAGATTGCTACAAATAATCCAGGTAAGTTACAAATTGCATTTTTTTTATTTAGAAAAAACACATTAGTGTATAGTATTAGATCTCTAATAACACTATTGTTATTTAAATAAAACTAAAAATTATGAAATTGTGTTAGAAACTTCAAAGTGAACAATACATTGTTTTTATAAAATGTCAGTAATTTAGATAATTTAAAAATCACATTTTTATTTTTATTTCAAAAAACACCTTATTTTTCAAGTATAAATTGTTGCAATTTTAAAAATATGAAAAATTATGTAAATTGAGTTAGAAACTTCAAAGTGAATAACACATTATTCGAATTATTTTCAGAAAGCTTTAAATAATTGAGGTAATTTAAAAATCATATTTTCATTTTTATTTCAAAAAACACCATATTCTTCAAGTGTATGGTATATTATCTATAAAAAACTATTGCAATTTAAAAAATATAAAAAGTATGTAAGTTGAGTTAAAAACTTCAAAGTGAATAACACATTTTTTTAAAAAGCTTCAAATAATTTATGTAATTTAAAAACACCTTATTTATTTTTATTTTAAAAACTATAGTACACAATCTCTAAAAACTATTGCAGTTATAAAAGTATAAAAAGTTATGTAAATTGAGTTAGAAACTTTAAAGTTAATAATATATTATTTTCAGAAATCTTCATCTAATTTTGGTAATTTAAAAATAATATTTTCATTTTTATTTCGAAAAATACATTGTTCTTTAAATAATACACAATCGGTAAACTAACTGTTGAAGAATTTTAGAAATATTAAAACTTATGTAAATTGAGTTAGAATCTTCAAAGTGTATACATTATTTTCAGAAAGCTTCAAATAATTTAGATAATTTAAAAATTGAAGTTGAAACTTCAATGTGAATAATACATTGTTTTCAAAAAAAAAAAACTTCAGATAATTTGCGTAATTTAAAAAACAAGGATTGATTTTTAAATCAAAGTGTCATATTCTTTGATTGTGTAATACATGATTTTTTCTTTCTTGTTGATTGAAGAATACGTTGTTTGAAAAGAATTTCTAAAAAATTTGTTGCAGTTTAAAAATGACAAATATTATATAAATTGACCTAAAAATTTCAAGTGCATAATACATGATTTTTTTCATTTAGATTGAAGAATATGTTGTTTAAAAAAAGTTCTAAAAAATTACTATAATTTAAAAAATATAATAATTATCAAAATTGTCCTAGAATATTCAAATGTATAGTAAATTTTTTAAAAAAAGATTTCAAATAATTTAATTAATTTAATAAAGACGCTTTAATTTTTAAATTAAAATATCGTATTACTCAAGTGTATAGTACATGTCTTTTTTTCTTAAAGTGAAGAATACGTTGTTTAAAAAAAAATTTAAAAAAAATTACAATATTAAAAATATAAAAATTATGTAAATTGACCTAAAAACTTAAGTGTATTGTATATTATTTTCAAATAATTTAAGTAACAAAAAAGACCCTTTGATTTTTAAATCAAAACTTTGTATTCTTCATGTGTATAGTACATGATATTTCTTTTTTAGATTGAAGAATATGTTATTTAAATTTTTTATTTTTTATTTTTTTACAATTTTAAAAGTATAAAAAATTATGTAAATTCACGTAAAAACTTCAAATGTACAATATATTATTTTCAACAAACTTCAAATACTTTAAGTATTTGAAAAAAGGCGTTTTGATTTTTAAATCAAAATATTATATTCTTCAAATGTATAATACATTTTTCTTGTGAATATATCCCACTAAATACGTGGTTCTACTAAAATAGTATTTTCAACTCGCTAATTTGTAAAAAAATTTTAACAAATACACAATCACAAAAATATTCATTAACTTAATTTATCAAGGCATTATTTGATTGACTTTTTCTTTATTTATAATTTTGCAGGTTTTTTTATGGTTAATGTACATAATTTTTATTTAAAAAAATAGGGAAAAATATTTACCTTGCAAAAATAAATTGACATTAAAAAAATAGATAAAAAACATGATTATATAAAAGAAGTTTAGATAACATACAAAGATAGACATGATAGCACTAAGATAATTAACTTAATTGAAGTGTACCAAGATGTAAATTCACCTTATAAATAATAAATTAATAATATTTTTTCTTATTTTTCATTCATCTTCTTTAGTTATAATATAATATGCTTTAGTTATAATATAATATGATGTGATATGACATAATATAGATATATAGATATAGATTTAAAACAAATACATAAAGGAAATAGAAAGAGAAACAGAAAGGGACATTAAATGCAAGGCAATAGCTTAACTTTTGGTCATTAATTAATATCACATGCATCAATAATTGAATAACAAAAGCAATACTAACATGTGAATATATAAATAAAAAATAAAAAATAATTCCACAAATAGTTTATAGTATTGATATTTATAAAATGAATCTTATTATTATAAAAACAAGAATATCATCCAAATATAGTGTTTGGAAAATCATTGGGTATCTAATACACAAATTAAGTTCTAGAATAGGCGAATCTAGCGTAAGGAGACCTTTTGAAAGAAAAAAAATGTCTTTTTAATAATCAATTATAATCCATATTTTATTTTCTAAAATATAGCATTACTGAAAAAAAAAATATTCAAATTGTCTTAACTTAGTACACGTGAGTCAAATTGTCTTTACTAACATCGACATTTGATAACCGTCAACGGTAAATTACAATAGCTAGGTTAGAATAATGCTTTCTATAGTAAGAAGCACAAGCACAACATAGAAATTTTGATCAATCCAACTACGAGCATATATTTAGACCTAAAAATAAATTAACTCGCTTGGGCACAATGCATGTTCAAGGACAATTTCTGCCCAATGTATATTACAACCAAAAAAAAAAGGAGAAAAAGCACAATGGCAACGGGTTAGAATATTGTCCCAGAGATTTTCCACTATAACCAGATGAGAATTTAAATTAAAAAAAGTTTAAAAAGAAAAATACTGACTGAGTAAACCAAATTAGCACATCTAGTACCTACTCTAAACAGGACAAGCGTAATCATGTTGTAGAATACAACCTGGTGGCAATGGGCTCACGGTCTCCAGAGACTTAACTATGAAGTTTCCTCCAAGTTATTAGACCGAGGAAAAGCCTCTGCTTAGCCACTTTAAAACCCTCGTCAAGACTCCGAAAAACAAGGAGGGGACTATTATGATCAGTAGCTGTTTTGCCATAGTTGTTGGGACTGCTTAGATGGCTGGGTTTGCGGACCGCCAAGAGATGCTTCCCGAGGATTTTGCTGCTGATGTTCCAGGGAAATGCCAGTCTGAGACTGGTAGTAATTAGAGTACCCAAGGGGTTCAAAATGCTGTGTGGGCGGCTGCTGCCTTTGCCGAAATCCACCCGGTTGTTGATTCTGTCCCTGCAAGCCGTAATATGTGCTAGGAGGAACTGCAGACATTGTTCGAGAGCCGGGTCCCTGAGCCCACATCGGAGAATTCTCATTCTGCCACAAACAAAAAATAAACCCAATTCAGGTTTTACTCGAGTAGTATTGAAATAAGTAACAAAACTGTGTCATACAAAACTCAACAAAATGAACCCCCAGCTTAGAACATTTACCCAGCTGCCTATTAAAGGCTCACAGTTTTTAACAAGGTAAAAAAACAACAGCAGATAATTCCAGTTTGAAATAGAATCATCATGATGATTTCAAATTGACACTTCAATTAAATGTTAAATCAGTTTAAAATCAAGATTTGTGTACCTGCTGTAGTGAAATCATATGATTGTTGTTCTTAAACTGGGTGTTTATCATATCCTCATATGCAATGGTTGTCCCAGTAGGAGCAGCAGGTGGATTCAGAGAAAAATTTCCTCCAGGAATGCTTGTTGAACTACCAAAGCCAAATCCAGACGGAATAGCAGCAGTCTGAGGCAAGCTGCTGACAGAAGCACTGCTTTTATATTGTGGAAGCATTGCTGCCAGAGACTGCTGATATGAGCTATTTCCAGCAAAAGTCTGCTGAAATGCTGATGATGGCATATAGGTATAGCTCTGAGGCAAGAATGGGTAGCTGATCATATTAGCATAAGGTCCCAGAGGAAGGGCAGGCTGGGAGTACGGATGCACAGCCAGATGCTGAGGAGGTGCAGGTCTAGTGGCAATGCTGGCACCAGGCGGGGTTTGAGCATTAGGTTGAGGTGCAGAAACACTACTAGATCTTAGAGCCTGCACATTAACATGAGAAATTATCAAATAACTGAATTTCAAAGTTTTCCATCTACCTATCCTACATACTCAAGATACAGAAGCAATATTTAACTCTGCAAATGCAATTACTAACAAACAATTTAATCTAGAATATACCCACTGACGAGCTCTACAAACATTTCTCTTAATGTGAAATTAATCCAGCAGTACTGGCATCATACCATAACTATCCAATATTGAGTTGACTACCGGATGTAAGTCATCTTTAATTTATATAAAAAGTAGATGAGTTCACAGTTGGTATGTAACATGCACACTAAACCAACATATAACTAGTAACATAATAGCCAGGGTGACTTTTGTGATATATGTTGATGTTTATTATGAAGAAAGGGTTCAGTGGAATACCACTGCAGCACTTCAATATACACATGCTCCACCACACATTTATAGGCTAAGAATGATCTAAAATTCAAAATACTGTCTAGCAACAATATTTATTTCTATAATATTCAACATCTCTAAACAATCCATTATAGAGAAACTTAAGTTTGTTCAGTCTACCTCAGACATGGTTATGGTGGAACCACCAATTGGAGAAGCAATGTTATTATATTTTGCAGGCATTCCTTGCGCTGCAGGGAAGGGTAAGTATGGGATATCCTCCCTTGCCGTTTGAGCTGTAGAAGCCAACAGAGCATTGGGTAAAGGATTCGTGTATGCCTGTTAAAATATCAAGAACAATATTTAGATACAGATAGCAGGATTATAAGGTAGAACTACACGTTAGAAGCAGAAATTAAAGCAATATCAGTTGCTATTACTATATTGAAGCAACCAAAGATGGTCCAAATATTGCATTGCCCCATAAAACCAAGTTCATTTAGCAAAACATCAGAGACAAACAAAGACAAATGCAAAGCACTGGCCATCAGGCAAGTTTTACAACTACAAGACACCTACTAAGATACCTAATTAGGCTCTGTTAGTTTTCGTGGTGGACAGACATGTGATTGGCGGTTTGGATGTAGGAACAAGTTTCTCATTCGAAAAAATCGCCTCAGAACACGAAAATTCCCCAATTATTGCCATGAAAATCTAAAACTAAAAGGGTATTTGTCATTTTGAACTAACTCTTAATTCATTTAATCCAAAACAACAGGTTTTACATACACATCCAAAATATAACAATTTTAGGGATTACCATTACATTTGAGAAGGGAGCAAGATTCTGCATCTGTGAGCTTGTCTGTGAATGAGGAAACGTGACCTCTGTTTGTTGGGTGTTTTCATAAGTAAACCCATGTGAAGCCGAAGGAAATGAATACTGATTTTCCTGAGCAGTTTCAGAGGGTTCAGGTTTTACAACCTCTTGTCGTGAAATGGAAGTATGTTCATAGGTCCTAGCACTCACACCAGTTCCATGAACAAAATTTCCATCTGAGGCAGTAGCAAGATGATCATCCTCATAATAGTCGGGATTTCTGCAAGAAAGATATATGTAAGGAACTAAGTATGACCGTAATATAGCAAGTTTGTAAAGAAGTGTACTATATATAAGCAAGATACCTAACATCTGAGGTTCCAATTGTTGAAACATCCGTTATTCTAGATGTATCCTCCAAGTTACTATTCAAGGGCTTAGGTGTATATGACCCGGAACCAGAAAGGGGAGCATTGTTTCCAGGTCCAAAACTTCCAAAGCTCAAATTCAAGCATTCTGAAGTATGAAGTTGTAGGTGATTGGGAATTACTACAGAAGGATTGTCCTCCTCTGGTTCTGTCCCCTGATCATCTCTCTGTAAATTTAGCTTATCTAAGTTTACAGCCAGCGATGAAACACCATCCTCAGCTGAAAGATAGAAATTAAGAATTAAGAATATAGGAAAAATTTTAGGGTACAAATACAAAATTATAAATAACAAGTGTAAAGCATCCTAGTCCCATTATGCCATGAGGTTTGTAGGAATTTGTGTCCTGGTACAAGCTACAATAAAAAACAGAAGTACCTCCCATGTTATCCTCTGATGCACTGTTAGGAGACACAGAATCAGATTCAACATGGTCTGCATTTTCAACAGAAGCATCTTCAGCTTCATGTTCATCTAAGTGAGTCTCCTGCGGCCAATTAGCTTCGGTGAAGCTAGATGAGTTCGCATGGTGCTCAGAATTTGCACGAGTATTAAAACCTGCATATACTCTGACACCATGTTGATTCTCAATACAAGGCCATTCATCAATCTGTGGAACATTGTGGCTAATATTGTGGCCTTGATCAGCATTTGTCTCTGAAACCTTGGAGGCATGACCTTGCAATGAATGCCAGTTATGATCTGATGCTGCTGCAGGCATCGAAACATTCTGATGATAACTGCCATGGATGGAAGAGTTATGCACGGATGCATTGGCCTTTGGCCTACCCATCTTGACAATATCAGCCATTGATAGTTGACCCACATTCCCTGTCCATGCAGATTGTAAGCCACTGTGTTGTGATGATGAAGGTAATCCATCGTTGATGCTTGGTGCAAATGTTTTTCCAGTAGCTACGGAATCACTGCAACAATTTTGTGCAAACATGAAACAAGGGAAGTGTGAACTACACCTTGGTCACATAATAATAACAGTCTTGTATTACATTATAATAACACAGTCTTGTACCCCAAGTGTTTGTACTCACATTTTTTTCAAAAAAAGACATAAAAGTTTATACACCAAAGATAGCTAAAGCCTCTGCAGGAGGTACAGCCACATAAGTGGCCAAATACATTACAAATTCATATGATTCCTATATATATACACAGAGGGCATATCTAGTGAGAAAGTTTTCTTATGTGAGAGAGAGAGGGATAAATCTAGGCCATACATTCTTACATGGATGGTTATTATTAAAAGATATTTTAATTTTTAATGAGGTTATGTGACAGTATAAAAAACCTCACATGACTTGTTTGTTTAATATCTTTTAATCATGACCATCCATGTATGGCCTAGATTTATCCCTCTCACTCTCACATAAGAAACCTCATATATATATATATACACACACACACACACACATATTCATTCATACATTCATACATACATACATATATGGTTGCGTGGTCAAGATTCATGGTTTTCATGTTTAGTGTTCTCACTAGATACGCCTCCTCTCTCTCTCTCTATATATATATAAAAACATAAAAATCATCAGCCCATATTCAATCAATTTTGTTCCTAAAACAAAACATTCACTATTAGTATTTTTTGGCACAGATGGATCAATGTAGGACCATGGTCAGCAAAATCGCGTTTCAACTCATAAAATCAGACGATTTAACCAATTTAATGTCTCTGGATGCATCTCCGTGTTCGTTTTGGCTGAAAATCGTATTTCAGCAAGATTTGAGTGAAATCGTTGTTTCTGCACGTGAAATCGCAAATTGCTTTGCATTTCGTTTAGCATGAAACTAGCACGGATCAGGTTTTGTGTGGCCCGCAACTGTTTTCTGTTCTATTTAGTATTTAGGGCTTTCAATTCAAAATGGCAAAAAGGGGTCTCATTAAGGGTATTATGGACTTTTTTTCCTTCCCTTTTAAAAAACCCTAATTTCTTTCTCTTTTTAGTGGCCTTCGCCCTCATCTCCGCCATTCTTCTCTCTGCCTCATCTTTCAGTGTCTCTCTGTGTATCTTGCTCACTCAAAGCCCACCCTCTTCTCTCAACGCCTCCTCTTCTTGTTCTGTTCTGTCAAGCACCAACCTCTGTCTCTGTTCTGTCAAGCACCAACCTCTGCCTCTGTTGTTTAGTGAGCACACCTCTTCCTTAAACCATTTTCATGGCTTCATCTCAAGGGGCCCAAAAGAGGAGGAAGATGAGACCTCTACTAGTGACAAGAGTGTCCATCAAGGTCAAGATTACCTTGAATCAGATTAGTACAAGGTATTAACGATTCCCTTTTAGTCTTTTATAGTGTTTTAGAGCTATTGGAATTGTGGTTTTTATGTTTTAAGTGTTTGAGACTTTAAAATTATGACTGCTAATTATGATTTATGAATAATGAATATGATTGCCAGTTTTGTTTTTTTATTTATGTCATTATGCATATATGCCTAAAAAACTTAAAGGAAAATTTTACCGCACTGCTATACGGCCAGCAATGCTCTATGGTAGTGAATGTTGGGCGTTGAAGGGACAACAAGAGAAGAGAGTAGGAGTTGCAGAGATGAGGATGTTGAGATGGATGTATAGTCACACAAGGTTAGATAAGATTAGGAATGAATATATTACGAAATGATGTCGGTGTGGCGCCTATTGAGGCAAAGATGAAAGAAAATAGGTTTGGGCATGTGCAGAGAAGGCCGTTAGAAGCACTGGTAAGGAGAGTCGATAGCATCATAGTTAGCCCGATAAATCGGGGTCGAGGTAGACCTAAAAGGACTCTAGGTGAACTTATTAACAAGATCTTGAGATTAACAACATCACAATAGATATGGTTTTTGATAGAGCACAGTGGCGTCGTGTAATCCATGTAGCTCACCCCACATAGTGGGATAAAGGCTTGTTGTTGCTGTTGTCATTATGCATATATACACGCTTAAGTATAATTCTGGCTTTTAAGTAAAATATTACATGTCATGCTACGACTTTACAAGCTACCATATTTCACCCCCTCCCAATTCCACTTGTGATTTTACCAACTTTGCTTAGAACAACCCTTAAGCATTCCAGAGAACAAATGGCATATAAAGCCTCAACATTTTGAGAAAAATACAAAATCTATGCTGAAAATGGTTTGTAAGAGTTGGATGCTTGGACAGCCTATCTGTTTTGCAATGAATTGAAGGAATCAAGTTCGAAATTTGTTAGCTGGTAAATTAATACAATAGAGTTTTGTGATGTATTAACCCCTGATGGTGGTCAGGCTTAGTTTCCATTTTATAACCAGGCCAAATTTGCAAACGTATCAAAACCATAGAATCCCTTTCACTGTTGTAAGTTTGTAACACATCTTTTACACTGCAATGCTATAAATTTTATTGAGCATAGTCATATATATCAAGAAAATTAAACCTGTGGGATGGTGGTCTCCTGTTCACATTACTTCCCAGCACACCAGTTGCAGAACCTCCATAAGCAGCTGTTCCGTTTTCCTTCTTGTGTGCAGGTTTTCCCTGCAGACCAAAATCTGGCCTCCAAAAACAGGCAGATATTTTAAATCAATAATAATAATGATAATAATAATAATAATGACAACATCACATCAACAGTGTCAGATAAGAAGAGTTTTATGAAGTCCAGTGCAATAGTAGGCTAAGAGTATATCAGTTCAAACACCCCATTATCAGCATACCATTACTACTGCTGCTGAATTGGTTGGCACCACCACGCCCACCATGACGATCTGTGCCAGTCCTACTACCACCACGACTATATGTATTATTTGTCCCACGAGATCTGGAATCTGTTGGCTCCTTAGTCTGAAGCAATAAGGACAAGAGCAGGTAAAAAAGGATAGAGAAACTCAAACAAAATATCAAAAAGAAAAATAACTTTAGAGGGACAGTTAGCAGAACCAAATGGTTATGTTATGCTAAACATTGAAAGCAACTATTCATATCAATGTATAAATTAAGCATAGAGATTCACCTACTTTCAGTTTATAAACCTGGCTCGGCAAATTTACGTACCAATAGCCCAATGAAAAAATATGTAGACACAAGTTATGAAAACAAAACATAATTGATTATGAAGCCAAAAATGAATTCTACATAGTGGAAAAAAATATGTACATATGCCCCAACTCCCACACAAACGCACCTCTTTTTTCTTTTCTCGCTTGCTCTTCACCTCGTGAAAAGGATCTACATAGTTAACAAACTTAAAGTTAGAACTAATAATTTAGAATACCAAGTTCCAAGTCCAACTAATGCATGCATATCCAATAACATCACTAATCACTGATGCATTGCATCGTATACAACAAAATCATGCGGAGGAAGATTAGTAAGCATCCATTCATAACAACCAATTCACGTGCCACATGAACTATGCTTGCTCTGTTATTTCTTATTTTATGCAAAGCGGAGGCAAGCAAAGCAACAACTTCCATAGTGTCCATGTTTTTTTTTTACTCCAACTGAAAGAAAACACAGAACCTTGAAACGGGAAAACGTTACCGCAGGGAGAAAACAAGTAGAGAGATTGGAAAGATGGGAGCGAGAGAAAGAGAGAGAGGGAACCTTGAGAGAGGAGGCGACTAACAGCTTCGTTGGGGTCCATGTTACAGTCTTTGAGCATGGCGTAGATCTCGTGGTCAGGGAAATTGGACACAATCTCCTTCAAGCTCTGCACCATCTTTTTCGACGAAGGCGGAATCGTTGCTGACAACCCCTTGCCGCCGCCGTTGTTGTGGCCCCCACCGCCCTTGTCACTCATCCTCTTTGTCAGTTTCTCTCTCTATCACACTCACACAGAGAAACGCCCACACAGGACACGCTAGGGTTCCGCCGAGCCAAGAACAAAAACGAACCTTTCTCGCTTGAACCTCTCTCTCGCTTTGCACTCAAAAAGCGAAAACCCCTTCACGCTTTCTCCCACTCCTTTTCATTCTGCATCTACAATTATTTAAATTATTTAAATTATAAAATAAAATTTGTTATTTGTTAAAATCTACTAGTAGTAGTTATCTACAACTATTGTCTATTATTGTTTTAAATTTCGATTGACTAGTCGTTTACGTATGCCAAAAATTTCAGTTTGATGTTTTATATTTTAAAAATTTTAATTTAATTTTATATTTTAAAAGTTTTAATTTGATTTTTTAGGTTGTATTTATGAATTATTTTAATCTTTTATGTTAGATTTTTTTTAGGTAAAGGATCAAAATGATTTAAAAATATAACGTAAAAAATTAAAGTGATTTAAAAAATTAAATATAAGAATCAAATTGAAATTTTTTAAACATAAAAAACTAAATTAAAACTTTTAAAACATACGGAACTAAATTAAAACATTTTAATAATGCAAAACGACCAAAACTATATTTTATACTCTCGATTTCTACTTCTATGTGCATCCATGATTTTAGTGCTTTTGATGGACATGAATTTAGGTTACCAAACTACTAATTACACCTGTGCAATTTATGGCCATTCCATGTTATATTATAAGATATTATTATTTATTATTTATTTATAATAAAAAATATGATGATTGCATATAACTAAATTATAATATAAATAAATATGCTCATATTTTAAAAATAAGTACTGCAGTTTTTATAGTATAGTAAATAATATTATACTTAAAAAGATTAAATTAATATTCATGAAGTTCATTAGTAATAATTACAAAATAAAATAAACTATAACCATATGTGACAAATAAATAAGCTTGAAAAATATTTCATGTTTAGTTCAAGTAGTATATATATTTGATTTCCCGTAAATAGTTTTTGATATTTGTTTATTTCTCAAAAATTTACTAAAAAATCAAATTTATTCGTATTTAGTACAACATATAAATTCATTTGAGTAAGTGAATTATTTTATAATGTTAAATTTTTTTCACTTTCCAAAATACTATCGTGTTAAATAATATTTTTCATTTCCATTTTATTAAGAGGAGAGTATCACTTATTTATATTAAACACTATCTCAAATGACATTATTTTTTATGAAAAATACCTTTGATATCAAAAACATATAATCATGAAAATACATGTGACATAAAAGTTAGAGTCATTTCGTAAAATGGTCATTGGTTTACAATTTATAACTATTTGTTTGGTTTTCTGTTCGTTAAAAGTAAAAATATTTTCACTTTGGATATCAATAGTTATAATTTGTTTGACATAAATCTTAATTATGTTCAACGAACGAAACAATTTATAACTTCTATTACTTTCTGTTAATTGAAAATTAAACCTACACTAAAACATTTTGGTCTCTGACTTAAAAAAATAGATAATTTAGTCTGTATTTATCTTTGCATGACCTTTGATCTTGAGGACCATCAAATTATCTCTCAGCTTATCATGTGAGAGCTATCTAGGTGTATTGTTGAGCTCAAGATATGATAAGTTTGTATAGCATTTTTCTTAGTTAGCTCAAATTAAAATCTTTAATAATTTTGAGATAGATATAAAATTAAGACCTAAGTAGAAAGTCTTTTTTTTTTTCTTTGCATTCTAATTCAATATGTTTGGATTTACGTGACTTTGTATATTTGTTTTGCAATTAAAATAACTTGGCAATTGCTATTCCTTATCGCATTTAATTTAAACAAAAAAACAACTTCTAAACAAACTAGTCATCAAGTTAAATTAGTAATTAGTTTTAAATAAATGTAACTAAGTGTATTACATTGTCGGTATTTAGGTCAGCTCTCTTTTAATATAGTGCAATTTGAGGTAAAAGTAGGTAAAAGTTGGTGGGCATGTGACATCGTGGATGCCGATAAGGATAGAGTGATCGTCGATGCAATAAGGCACAGACAAGGCACGGCTCCTAGCAAACTTCTAGGAGGAGAGACACATTAATGAATCAAATATACATCGGAATAAGAGAGTATGTGACTATGCAGTTAATGCTAGTTTAAAAGAATTGGTTCACACTACTTATACCAACAAAATATATTTATTTTCGATAATATATCACTCAATAACTCCAATGTTAAGCATGCTAGACTTAGAACAATTTTGAAATGGACGGCCTCTTGAAAAATATGCGAGTAAAGACAAATCACACTAAAAAGTCACATGTTAGTCTATGAAGACTGTCATCAATCCTAAGAAGCGTCATACTATTCTCTAAAGGCGTGAACTAAAACACCCTTAAATTGTAAATTAGAGACTATTTAACTCGTTATTTCATAAAACTTATAATCACTTTGGAGGATAAATTAATATAACTATTTTTATAAGTCAAATACAATTACATAAATTCGAACTAAGAAACATGTAACTTATTTAAACTGATAAATTTAATTAATTAATTTGATGTAATTTTATTTTTCTTTTCTTGTCTATGTTTTCAAATTTTGTAAAGTTTATGATATTATGTTCTGATCTCTGGTCTTTTTGTTTGTTTTATTCTATAATTTGTACAAATTTAGTTTTATTTTGCAAGAAATATTTTGGTTTTGTCCCTAATTATTTTAATTTTAATTTTTTTTATCTCTATTTCATGTGTAAAAATTATCAAAACCAATCAAAAAGTTTTAGAAATGAAAATCGAAAAAAAAAATTAAAATTATAAAGACAGAACTAAAAGTCTCAGATTTCATATGGACCGAAAGCATATTTAAACTATTCTTTTATTTATTGGCTAAAGTGCGTCTACAGATGTTCGAGCTAAGAAGTTGTTATTCAAAGTAACACTCTCCAATATGCTTTAAACTATCTCTTTTTTGAAAAAAAAAATCTTTTTTATAGCCTCTTACCGTGCTCAATTCTCATGTCTGTGTTTGTCAAAAATTAGGAATAAAAGTTATCCTTAAATTAGCAAATACCTATTGTGTAATTTATCTTGAACGTCTTACTAATAAATATTTTTAGTAATTAATCTTGTTAGATGACATGGCATTTTAAGATATTCTATTTAATTTAAATCAAATACATTTTTATAGTAGTTTTATGAAATTATTGATAGTAATTGAGTTTTTATTTGCTAATCCAGAAAAGGATTAAGTGTCTATTTTAACTAATTATTGGGGATAATATATAAGGAAAGAAAACAAAATTTAACTGAAAAACAATCCGATAACTTATAATTATAATCTCCAAAATCTGGCTCATATATTATATTTGGTTTCTTTTACCTATTGTTTAATTCTATAGAAAGTGCGAGGAAAAAAAAAGTTAAAGAGAAAAGGAATATAATTTGATATTTTCTCTAGTTTCGTTATAAATAGAAAACTAAAGAGAAATAAAATAATTAATGGGCCCCACCATAAAAAAAAAAAAGAATATGTGCTCCCTCATGTAAAGAAGAGTGTTAAAATTTTCACCAAAAAAGAAAAATAATAGTGTTAAAAAATATGAAATATTGTCGTTTTCCAAATATTATGCTTAGAAATCCATATAACATATTATATATTGTATGGACAAAATTGGTATTTTATATTTTTATATTTTTTTTCTCACTTTTTTTGCTTATTTTTTTTACAAACCAAATAATACTCTATTCTCTTTATTTTTTCTCCTTTTTTTTTTCTTTCCTTTTTACACTTTATTTCTTCGCACATTCTCTTCTAAATCTAAACTAATGCTTAGTCTTTTACAAACACAATATCATAAAAATTAGGGTAAATTGCACTCCACCTCATTTTATTAACTATGGTTAATTTTATTTATTTATTTTTTTACAATGGTTAATTGATTATTTTCTAAATTAAAATGGCTAGCTTTTAGGTTTGAATAAGTTTTTAGTCCCAACAATTTTTATTTTTCTTTTTAATCAAACTTAACTCAAAAATTTTATTTTTAGTTCTTAATAATGTTACATTTTTTCATGACATTTTTTAGGAGACCAAAAGAAAATTAAATAATAAAATTAAAGTTAAAAAAATTGAATTTTTTATTGAAAACTAAAATTTAAAAATTCAAAGAACTGAAAATAAAATTTTTGAATTAATTTAGTTCTTAATTGAATTTTTGGTACAATAAAATAGTTAGTTTTTAAGTTTAAAGAAACTTTTAGTCTCGACAATTTTTATTAAATTTTTCCATCACATTTTTGCAAGGACCAAACGAAAAATCATTCAAATAACATGATTAAAGTAAGAAAAAAAGGGACCAAATATAAAAATTAGTAATTACAAAGACTAAAAAATATATATTTATCATGACACAAAATTATATATGGATTAAAAACAAATATTTGTAATTAACCAAAGTGTGGTTCGCCCTATAGTTTTATTTTTTAACTTTTGAAAAAATTAATCAAAAATTTTATTTTAGTCCTTTGAATTTTTTAATTTTAGTTTTCAATAAAAAATTTAAATTTTTTAACTTTAATCCTATTATTTAATTTTCTTTTGGTCCCCTAAAAAATGTTATGAAAAAATTTAACATTATTAAGAACTAAAAATAAAATTTTTGAATTGAGTTGGATTAAAATGAAAAACAAAAATTGTTAGATTAAAAACTTATTCAAACTTAAAATCTAACAAATTTAATGTAGAAAACAATCAATTAACCATTGTAAAAAAAAAAAAAAAAAACTAACCATAGTTAATGAAATGAGATGAGGTGCAATTTTACCTCAAGAATGGAGTGGAGTGTAATTTAACTAAACCTTGGTGAGGACAATTTACCCTAAAAATTATAATATAACGTTATACTAAACTCATTCAAACAATTAGAATTCAATTATGTTCACTGTTACTTTCATTATATTATAAAATAATAATTATAATCTCAGAATAACATTCACCCAAACATGTTTATATATGCATAATAATAATAATAGCTTTCACCCAAACATGTTTATATACACAAGTTACATAATATATTTTTCAAACATGTAAGAATACATATTTACAATTTAAATCAATTTTGCACATGTTTTATGCATATAAAAACATAGGGGGATTAAATGTGATGGATCAAATTATCTCTTCAAAATATAAAACTTAAGGGTGGGCATACCACATACAACTCTTGGAGAAAATTGGTTTGCTTGATGAAAACTTAGTAATATTTGAATTCGGAGTTAAAGTAATGAACTTTTTATAAAGCTTTTCATATATCATCACAATTTTAAAACAATAAAATTTAATGTACAACTATAAGTTTGTACAACTTGTATAATTTATAATATTTAGTTATTTTTAGTAAAAAAAATTTCTTTTTTTTTAATGAAAATACTAAAGATAAAGAGTTTGTATAATTTAAATAATGTTTGAGTTGTACTATAAATATTGTTGTTTTAAAAAATTACGTGATGCTTGTCAAACTTCTTGGTAAGAACTTGGATTTTTATGTATGGAAGTCAATATTTTTTTTAATAACAATGAAAATAAATAAAGTTTGAATCTAAACTATCCAAACCTCCCATTAAATGAAGAAGATAGGTGACAATATTTGAATGCCCTGTACTAACTCACAATAAGCACTTTGAGATATAAATTAATATTATTAATTTTAATACCAATATTAACTTTTCTAGTTAAAATATGTATAATTTTTGGCTTTTAAATTTCATTTCTTAATGTTCAATAATTAATTTTATATTCATTTTTAGTTAATTTTAAATTTTTTTCAAGCAATGATACATCTTCCAAAAAATATTATTACTTTGCAAAATGTTAAATAAAAAATGCACTTAATATTAAAAAATGGAAAAAAATCTTAAAATGATTATTTAGGAAATGAAAAATCAACGAAAAAATTTGTTAGAAATTTGAAAGGTATCATCATCATCATCATTATTTTTTTGGTATTATTATTATTATTATTATTTCTAACACAGAGAAGAGTTAGTATTATATTCCTTTTGTTTTTTTCCCTTTCCCACCCGTTTGGTTGAATTTTTTTTGTAAGTTAAAACCTCTGTTTCAGACTCAACCATACTCCCTAAACCTTCTCTCTTTTGTCTTTCTTCTTTTCTACTCTTGTTTTCGTTCTTCATTCCTTTCTCTCTCTAGAAAAGCAAACAGAGAGAGATTTGGATAGAGCAACGCAAAAGCATCTAACTGTTCTCAGATCTCTCTTCCAAGTTCCAATCGATGGGGCAGAAGTCTCTGATCTACGCCTTCGTCTCTCGTGGAACTGTGATCCTCGCCGACTACTCTGAATTCACCGGCAACTTCAACTCCATCGCATTTCAGTGCCTCCAGAAGCTCCCTTTCTCCAACAACAAGTTCACCTACAATTGTGATGCTCACACCTTCAATTACCTCGTCGACAATGGCTTCAGTATGTCTCTTTAACCCTTCCCTGTAACACTTTGCTATAATTGCCCTTGATCTCATGCTTCAGCTTTTAACACTTTCGATCTTCGTCGTTGATAGAATGATTTGCCGTTTTTTATTGATTATGGTAGTGTTTTTCTGTTGCTCTTCTAATGGATGCCCCAAAATAATGGTTGCCCCAAAAATCTATTTGGAAACCGAGCAAGCCTTACTTAATCCTTGAATTATCAATTGCTGTGCGGTTTTAGTACCATGAAATTTATAAACTAATCGAGAACAAGATAATAATGTCTATGTATGCTACTTTAGAGATATGTTGTGTTATACTGTTATGTACTATATTTGTACTCGTTTGGGTGAGATTATTCTTAGCCAGTTTATGTAATATTACTGCATTTCTGTTTTTATTCGTGATTGCACTTTAACTTCCAAGTTTATAAGCTGATGCAGCTTTCGTAGAGGCAGACTTTAAAATTATTGAAGTTGAGAAAGGTCTGACTTTGGTATTTTGTAGCATATTGTGTCGTTGCAGATGAATCAATTGGAAGACAGTCGCCCATGGCTTTTCTAGAGCGTGTCAAGGATGATTTTGTGTCAAAATATGGTGGTGGAAAGGCAGCTACAGCTCCTGCCAACAGCCTTAACAAAGAATTTGGGTATTGAGTTTCTGTTCTGACTTGTGAAGTTTGAACTGGTGGGTTTGTGCTGTTATTTTAGCTAATCTGTTTAGCTCTTCTGCACAGGCCGAAGTTGAAGGAGCATATGCAGTACTGTGTTGATCACCCTGAAGAGATAAGCAAGCTTTCAAAGGTGAAAGCTCAGGTTTCTGAAGTTAAAGGTGTCATGATGGAGAATATTGAAAAGGTACAGATGCTTGGCTCAGAGTTAGATGCATTAATTCAAGATAATAATACAGCTGAAAATGTAGAGATCAAATAGTACACTGTACAAGTGCACTTTTTTCCTAGAGAAATATAAATGTTGTTGTGTTTAGATTCCCAAAATAACAAAGACAACATAACATAATGGATCTCTGAGCAAAATTAAAGTTAAACATGTAACAATTTCGCTTTGTATTTTATGAAGTTTGTGCATTGTGCTTTTGAAGCATTGATATTTCTATATGTCCAGCTTTGGTATCTCAGATGTTGATCTGGCATAGCTACATCTGTATACTATTTTTCATTACATTTTGAGTCTGAAGTGACCATAGGAATGTATAAGATGTGTTTGAGGTAGATTTCCAAATTTATTCTGCCTAGAAAAATATCAGCAGCAACTGACGCATCATAAATGTTATGTCAAACCAGAAAGAAATGGATTGTTTATGGCTCTTTGAGTAGCTAAGTTATATTGTTTGGGATAAAAAAGGGGGCCTGAGCAAGGGGGTATTCAAGGTTGAACCCATTTCTCTTGGTTTGCTGTCTACTGTTAAGTTTCTCACTATGTGTGAGTTTCTAACTGTGTGTGATACTTTTAATAGGCAGAGCCAAACTACAATGAAAGAAGGTTTATCAGAAAGCATTTACACTTTGTTTGGTAGGGTGGAAGTAGGGTAGAAAGAAATAGGGTGGAAGGAAAATATGAGAGGAGAAAAATTGAGAGGAAGGAAAAGCTTGAATTTTTTCTCACTAGAAATCGACATTTTCCTTCCAATTTCCCTCAAATCAAACAAAGGAAGCTGTAACGGGTTCTGTATTTTTCTTTCCTTTCAATTTCTTTCTACCCTACCAAATATAGGGTTAAGAACATTTGGGTGCTGTCATTGCAGGAATATAGATACTAGATGCTGTTTAGATTGAAAATGAAGCAATTGATGGTGCTGTCATTGGTCATCTTATAAAATATGTGTGTGTATTCAGTTTTAGTAGTCTTCCATGATTTTTTTTCCCTTCTCAAATATTCGCTTTAATTTTTACTTTTTTTTTGGTGGTTTGTATGCTACAACGGCTGCCTACACTAAATTAATTTCATACTGTCACCCAAAAAAAAATGTTTCATATGCTCTTGCGCCTGGATTTCCTGAATTACATGTGTTCTACCACTGCACTATTATACTTAGTTTAGTTGTGCTTTTTTCTAGTGATATTTCAAGTTCAATACTTTTGAGAGTTAAAACCCAAATTATTTGAATTATTAAGCAATTTATATCTGTTGCAATTTATTCTACTTATACAATGTTAATTCCTCTACATCTTTTAAAGGCTTTAGAAGTTCGTGTCATTTAAATGACATATGAAAAGAGTGACTTTCTGGGTTTCTTTGGTACAATAGCTTTATAATCTATCTATGCTCTTGAATAACAGAGATTATACCAGCTATTCTTATTGAGAGAAGGAAAATATTGTCAAACTTTTGGCAGTCCCCTTTATCTTTAGTTGCAGCAAGATGTCTAAGGTGTAAGGACATTTAATCACATTATAGTGATTCGTTTCTGATTAAACGTAGGTTCTGGACAGGGGTGAAAAGATAGAGCTTCTAGTGGACAAGACTGAGAACCTTCATAACCAGGTTAGTATGTTGCATATGTGCATTTTACAGTATTGTCTGCATTAACCGGCTAGAATTCATGTAAAAAACTCTCATAAATTATATAGTGAGGAGATTTGTGCTCTACTTAGGTGGCTGATTTTTTTTAAGCAGATGCGAAGTTGCAGGTTATATTTGTGTGTGTTTGTAACAATTAAAAAACAATTAATGTTTAGGTTAAGATTTTCTCACATGGTGGTTGCCTCCTATATGATGCATTGTTAATTTTGGTGGCAATTTGACAATTTCTACGTCCCCCCTCTTTGAAATCCATATGTTTCACTTTTTTCTGTACTTAATTTGAGCTTTGATTATGGATTGTGGAAGCTCGAATTCATATTTTACCATTTCTGAGGAAAGAAATATTTTTTCAGGCCCAAGATTTCAGGAATTCTGGAACTTCAATCCGGCGGAAAATGTGGTTGCAAAACATGAAGATAAAGCTGATTGTGTTGGGAATTTTGATAGCACTGATCCTTATTATAATCTTATCTGTGTGTCGTGGGTTCAGCTGTGGAAAATAGGCACCACTCTCCGAGGTTTTTTATCTTGTTATTTCAACCTTGTGATTATCTAAGGGAAGATGTTGATGTATGGCATGACTTTGTATGTAATATATATAGATTACAAATACTTTTGAAAATATAGATTTGGTTCTCAATTTGGAGTTTTGATTCTCCTTCACGTATTCATGATTCATAGTGCCATCAATCATGTAAATGAATGACTAGTTCAGTGATGTATTCTACAGAACGTATTCAGGTGAGATTTTAGGGAGGGATGCAAGGATTCGAAACTCTGTGATAAAAGACTCTGGATATTCAGTACAATCACTGCAAATTCTGAACAGATTAAGAAGAGTATTTAATTGACCGGTTAAAATTAAAAATGAAAAACGAAATTCAAACACCTAAAGATAATAATTGGATCCTACCTATGGTTGGACTTGTTGAAGGCATGACTCTAAACCCTAGTATCCTCTCATATGTTGGTTTAAGATATATGCAGTTATCCACACTTATCCGGTCACATATGTTCTTTTTTTTTTGGAAACCTCCGGTCACATATGTTCAAACCCAAAATAAAAAGATAACACAAATCATATAACACAAGTGAGCTTAATTAAATGGTCCAAAGAAAAAAAAAGCGAGCTTAAATAAATAGAGTGAGATCATCTTACACTAGCGCAAAATCAATTTTATTATACCCATTTCTTGCCATTGACATCATATTGATTCAATGATTACGATTAATTTGTTTATGGTATATCAAGTGCAATTAGTATTAAGATATAATTATGATTCTAAAGATATTTTTTTCATTATTTTTTATTCAATTGTGTAATGTTAGGGGTGGCAATGCGGGTTATGGTATATCAAAATACAGGGCGAAACGGGCCAGCCTGCGGAGGAAAACGGGTCCATTTCTTCAGCCCAACCCGCTTTATGAAGGGTTATGCGGGTTGCGGGGCCCGTAGCCCGCCAATTAAATTTTAAAAAAATATAAATATATTAAAAATTCATAAATCTCATTATCTCTTTAAAAAAACATAAAAAAATATTCTAAAAAAACTTTAAAAAATCATATTAATTCCAACACTATATAAAAATAATAATATTAATTATTCAAAAGATCTAAAAATTTTACAATGTATTGTTTTCACAATAATATAAGAAATTTATGTCAACTTCATAGTAAACAAATGTAGAATGGGTTGTCTCACTCTATCTTTGTCTTTGTGTGTTTACTTTTTTTTAATGGAACAAAACAGGCTTGACACCAAAAAGCAAAAAAGGCTTGATTCAATTTTTTTGTTTACAACTTATTCAAAATTTTAGTTTTTTTTAATTACAAATGAGCCCGCTGGCCAGCCCGCCTCGCACAACTGTTGGCTTGTTAAAAGTGTGGGTTATGCGGGCCAGTGGACTACTTTTATATAGCCCGCCCCGCGTATAAATTGTGAGTTATGCGGGCCGGCCCGCCAGGCCAGGCCTGTTTTATCACCCCTATATAATGTGTAACTTCTCTCTCCCTCTCTTTTCATCATTATTGTATCTTTTCGTTTTTATAAAAGAAATTACTTCTTCTCTATCATTCTCTTGTTATATGTGTATCATTCTCTTGTTATATGTGTTTTCTTTTTTCTTAACTTAGCTTAAAAGAGTTGAGTGCTAATAGTTTGAATGCAAATAAACTATTCCTAATAACTAGAAAAACACATTAATGCAACTTGCTTTTTTCTCATAATAACTATACTTATAAGTCTATCTCTATCTCTCTTTGTACTGACATATTAACATTAAATAAGTCAAGATAAAACAAGTGCATTGTAGAGAACTTGGTTTCAATTGCAGCTAGAAAAAAAGAAAAGTAAAGAAGTAGCAAAAACTATACTTTAAAAAATATTTTATTCTTATTTCTCTAATTTTTTATTACACTTTTATTCGTTAGACTTATTAATATAATCACTATTATTAGATATCGGCGTCTATCACAAGGCATAAATGGTATAAAACTTTTGAATATTTCTCGCATGTTGATGTAGTATTTAATTAGCAAAAACATGCTTGTTACTATTTATTTCTAAATATTTTTTTATATAAATATGTATGATTCTTAACCCAAAAAATTAAATTATGTCTGTGCAAACTTTATTAAAAAAAATTAAATAAAAAAGACAACAAATATATTAGATTGATTAAGATGCAAGTTTCTCATTAATTTGTATATTATTTAGTTCAATTTTCCCATCATTTATCGCTTCCTTTTTCTTTATTTGTTGAATGGATATTTGAGAGAGAGAAATTTGATAAATGTTAAATAAAAAATAAATGCAAAATGTTAAATGAAAATAATTTTCTCTCTCTCCCGATAATATTTTTATTATTTGGAAAATGTTAAATAAAAAATGCAATTAATATTAAAAATGTAAAAATATTAATATGATAATTCATTCAATAAATAAAAAGTTAGTTAAAAATCTTGAAAGAAATTTGAGAATTATCATTATTATTATTAGGAGTATTATTAATTCATTATTATTATTGTTGCTAATTGCTAACGGAGGTATGCAATAGCCAATAGGCACAAGACAGTAATGTTATTCGGCTTTATTTTGATATTTTGTGTGTTTTTTCTTCATCCGTTTTTGGTTGCATTTGTAAGTTAAAAACTCTCTTTCAAACCCAACCATTTCTCACCGCTTTCAAAAACTCCCTAAACCTTCTCTCTCTGTCTTTCTTCTTTTCTACTCTTGTTTTCGTTCTTCATTCCTTTCTCTCTCTAGAAAAGCAAACAGAGAGAGATTTGGATAGAGCAACGCAAAAGCATCTAACTGTTCTCAGATCTCTCTTCCAAGTTCCAATCGATGGGGCAGAAGTCTCTGATCTACGCCTTCGTCTCTCGTGGAACTGTGATCCTCGCCGACTACTCTGAATTCACCGGCAACTTCAACTCCATCGCATTTCAGTGCCTCCAGAAGCTCCCTTTCTCCAATAACAAGTTCACCTACAATTGTGATGCTCACACCTTCAATTACCTCGTCGACAATGGCTTCAGTATGTCTCTTTAACCTTTTCCTCTAACTCTTTGCAATAAACGACCTTAATCTCATGCACCTGCTCCTCCAGCCACCAACAAATACAATCTTAACCATTCATTCATCTTTGCACGAAAATCGAGAAAGAGAGAGAGTGTGGTGTAAGCGCAATAAACAGTCCAGATTATGTAAGAGGGAGCAGGAGCTGGAGAGATCCTTACTCAATCTCATGCTATAGCATTTAACGCTTTGGATCTTCGTCGTTGATAGTTCCATTTGCTCTCTTTTTTTGTTTATTGTAGTTCTTTTATGTTGCTCTTCTTATGCGTGCCCTAAATGTTTATTCAGAAACCGATGCAAGCCTAAGACATCTTAATCCTTGAATTATCAATCGCTGTGCGGTTTTATTACCATGAAACTTATGAACTAACCGGGAACAAGTTAATGATATCAATCTATGCTATTTAAGAGATATAATATATAATATATAATATGTAATATGTAATGTAATTAGTTGTGTAACATCATGCTTAGCCAGCTTAAGCAATGTTCTTGCATTTCTGTTTTTGTTAGTGGTCGCCTTATTTCTAAGTTTATAAGCTGATAAGCTGATACTGCTTTTGTAGAGTCAGGCTTTAAAAGTATTGAAATTTGGTAGAATTGTCTGACTTTGGTATTTTGTAGCATATTGTGTCGTTGCAGATGAGTCAGTTGGAAGACAGGTGCCTATGGCATTTCTAGAGCGTGTTAAGGATGATTTTGTGTCAAAATATGGTGGTGGAAAGGCTGCTACAGCTCCTGCCAACAGCCTTAACAAGGATTTTGGGTATTGAGTTTCTGTTCTGACTTGTGAAGTTTGAGCTGGAGGGTTTATGTTGCTATTTTTGCTAATTTGTTAAGCTCTTGTGCACAGGCCAAAGTTGAAGGAACATATGCAATACTGTGTTGATCATCCTGAAGAGATAAGCAAGCTTGCAAAGGTGAAAGCCCAGGTTTCTGAAGTGAAAGGTGTCATGATGGAGAATATTGAAAAGGTACAGATGCACTGATTAGATGCATTAATTCAAGATGATAATACCTCAGAAAATGAAGAGATCAAATAGCACAAGAACATTTTTTTCCAAAAGAAAAATGGTGTGTTTAGGTTCCCAAAATAACAAAGACAACAAAACAGAATGGATCTCTGAGCAAAATTAGCATAATTCTTTTGTATTTTATGAAGCTTGTGCATTGTGCTTCTGAAGCATTGATATTTCTGTATGTCCAGCTTCGGTATCTAGATGTTGATCTGGCATAACCAACATCTGTATGTTATTTTTGTTTACACTTTGAATCTGAAATGATGCATCGACGGCATCGTACATGTTAATGTCAAACCAGAAAGAAAATGTGATCATTATTGATCTTTGAGTCAGCTAAGTTACATGGTTCAGGGAAAACGGGGCTTGGGCAGGGGTGCATTCAAGGTTGAACCCTTTTCTCCTGTTCGCTGTCTAGTGTCTACTGTCAAGTTTTTGACTCTGATAATTTTAGTAGTCAGAGCCAAACTACAATGAAAGAAGGTTTATTGCAAGAAGACTGATATCAGATGTTGTTTAGATAGAAAATGAAGCAATTATTGGTGCTAGAAGGAAAAGAAAACGCGGCCTATCCTTTATGTCAGGTTGTGACTTGTGAGAAAGTTTATGATCATGTGAGGTTGGCTAGATGGAAAAAGTGAATTTGGTAGTTGTTAGAATTATGAAGATATTGAATGGTGAGTTTAGTGAGGAGAGTTGATAGCATGATTTTTAGCACGGTGAAAAGGGGTAGAGGGAGACCTAAAAAACCCTTGGGGAACTTGTTAAACAAGATCTATTGGTGAATATTCTGTGAATTTGTTCTTTGAACCGAGCATAATGGCGTCGAGTGATCCTGTAGCTGACCTCACCTAATGGGATAAGGCTGCTTGTTGTATTAAATGGTGAGTCTATGCTTGGTTTCAAGGCAGTAACAAGTAAGCTTTGAGAACCTTTTACCAAGTTTCTTGTTCTCCACAGTAGTTGACATCTTAAGTGGTGTTTTTAAGCTGCTAATAGGAATCAATGCTATTAGGATTGGTTGAGGTAAGAGAATGTTCTATTTCAATTTGCTGATGTCTATTTTTGTCTCTGTTGGCGGAGTGGGGATACTCTGAATGTACCGTATCTCTATGATCTTTGAAGGTAGCTAAAAGTAGGCTAATTTACTCAGAATAGTCAATTTTCTAATGACAACTTTCCTTTTTGTTGGAAGAGCGGGGATATTTTGAATGTACAATATTCTACCTAAATCTCACAAGTGTTTCATCATCATTTTGAATGTACTGACTTTGAGGCTAGTTAAAAGCGGTGAGGCTTGTTAAATGAGAATAGCTGGCATTATGACTTGCGGTACAAGGCTGCTGTAGAAGTTTAACTGCGTCATGTTTTTGCATAGTGTGGGTACTGGCTGGGAGTTGTGGTCTGAGTGTAAAACCGATTTTGTTTGAGCATACATTTTTGGGTTCCCTTTTCTAGAAAATTTACATCCTGTTTTGCATTGAGCGATTTTAGGTTTAGAAGCCCGGGTTCCTACGAAGAAAACTCAGCTCCTCACCTGATTCAAACCTTTGGCAGAATACACTTCAGTTTTCTGCTAGCCAATCACAGACCCTTTTTCAGCAGCCCCTCCCTTGTTTCAGACATCCTTCCTCTGTTTGAGGCTCCCTTTTCGCTTAGCATTTCAAGTCAATTCTAGCTCAGGCCAATTCTTTGTGCTACCTGTCTCTCTACTGCTCATTGTGTTATTTATCTACGAATGTATTTGACAGAAGTACAATAAGCTTCTTATTTCATTATTGTTTTCTTTTCTTGGGTGCTCATAATATATTGCTCAGGAATTAGCATTAGTCTTGCCTTCAATAAATTATTTTCATGTTATATCATATATGTATATATCTTCAATTCCATCTGTTTCTGGTCTCAAGTTTTTAGCCTCCTGTTCCCTGCAGCTTTGTCTTAAATTTGAGTACTTTTTCTTGAGTTTTCAGCATTTATGTGTATGGGATATAAAGAATAAACTATTTACATTGTACTCATTATCTTCTATGTGGTGGAATTCCGAACTCATCTGCTTCTCTGGATGGTTGTCAGATCTGCTGTATCTCTTAGGAGTTTCTTTGAATGTCATACCTTGTCTATTTGTTCCTAGGATCAGGTTTTTCATAAGATTTAAACGCTCTAACAATTGGAAGGTTTCTTTCCATTTGTTGGGTAATTGGGTTGCATTATGACATTATTATACTTTTTATAAACATTATAACAACAAAGATTAATTCAAACATACCTAATTAGAAAGAAAGAAACAAGATAAATTCATTAGTTTGATTATTGATAGACACTAGTGATGTACCAATTAATTTCACATCCAAAGCATAAGAATGAAAATTGAAGCCTTGCTTCATCGCCGATTCACCGTTGTTCATAAATTCACTGATATTCCTTGTTGTATCGTAGGTTTTATTCTCTCGTAAATTCAGTTGAAGCTTTCAACTGGGATATATATGCATATTTGTCGATTTTTCATTTCAAATCTCTCTACGTTAGCGTGATATGCAAGTGGGATTACTGGTCATCTTTTATAATGTGTATATTTTCAACTTTAGTAGTCTTCATAATTTTTTCCCCATTCTCATGCTCGTTTTAATTTTTACTTTTTTGGCACTTTGTATGCAATAATGTCTACCTACATTAAATTAGTTTCATTTGTTCTAGTCCCTGGATCTCCATAATTACATGTATCCTTTGACTATCATACTTGGTTTAGTTGTGCTTTTACGAGTTATATTTAGTTCAATACTTTTCAGAGTCAAAAACCAAATTGTACAATGGCGTTATATCTATATACTATGATCTTGAAGAGCAGAGATTACACCAGCTATATTCAAATGTTGTCGAACTTTTGGCAGTCCTATTGTATCAAGATGTCTAAGGCATAAGGGCATTTAATCAGATTATATTGACACGTTTCTGATTAAATGTAGGTTCTGGACAGAGGGGAAAAGATAGAGCTTCTCGTGGACAAGACTGAGAATCTTCATCACCAGGTTAGTATGTTTGCTACGTGTATTTTATATTTCTTAGTATTGTCTTCATTAACCAGCTAGAATTTATTAAAAAAAAATAAAGCTATTATATGGAGAAGAGATCTCTCCTCTCTTTTGGTGGCTGAATTACTTTTTCCAACGGGGATGCGAAGTTGCGGGTATGTGTGTGTTCTCACATGGTGATCGCCTCTTATATGATGCATTGTGAATTTTGATGGCAATTTCTATGTCCCCCCACCCTACTCTCAAATCCATGTGTTTAACTTTTTCTTTTTTAAAAATTTGAGCTTCGATCATTATGGATTGTGGGAAAAGCTTGAATTTATATTTTACCATTCCTGAGGAAAGAAGTATTATTCTTTTCAGGCGCAAGATTTCAGGAATTCTGGAACTGCAATACGGCGAAAGATGTGGTTGCAAAACATGAAGATAAAGCTGATTGTGTTGGGAATTTTGATAGCGCTGATCCTCATAATAGTCCTGTCTGTTTGCGGTGGGTTCAAATGCGGAAAATAAGCGCCACTTTTCGCGGCTTTTTATCTTGTTATTTCAACTTTCAACCTCGTGATTATCTGAGTATGGCATGACTTTGTATGTATTATAGATAACAAACTCTGTATGTTGGTCACTTTCTTCTACCTATAAATACTTTCCAAAATGTAGATTGGGGCTCTCTGTTTCAAGTTTTGATTCACATTCACACTATTCATATTTCATACTTTATATTCAAATTTTCATATAAGTTTTGAAGTTTTGTTATCATCAATCGTTTACACTTGACAATATTTCATTAGTAGTATCTAGAAACACACATATTTCCTCATATAATAATAAGTCCTGCAATCAGTATTAATTAGCACAATATCAATCAAATAATAACGTAACCACATATTCAGATAATCCCCACTGTTGTTTTTTAATTAGAATAAAAATATTAATGTTTTAAAAAAAAGGAAGGAAGGAATATAACAAAATACCATCTAGCTATGAGTAGGAATTTCGCAAAAGTTCCAACTTCCAGGAAATAAAAACAAATGAATGTGTCAAGAAATAGAAGCATTTTTTTGGGGCTACAATAGAAACGTTTTATGATAAAGATTTTTTTAAATACCGTGCAACATTTTCAAGGCCTCACTCAAGGATATCAAGTCGTAATATATAATAAAATTAAAAATCAAGCAGCCAACTCCTGCATAGTACTACATGATGAAAATGCTTTTCTGGATATTTTTTTTTGGTGAAAAAATGCTTTTCTGGATTGGTATGATGAAAATGTTTTTTTGGGTCAAGCAGCCAACTCCTTCGTTGGTTGGCCCAATTCATTTAAAGTACTCCAATAAAAATAGTTTCTATGGAGGACCAAGAAAAATTTTCTGGACCAAAAATTTATAAAATAGTTGCTCTGATTGTCAAATACTTATGTACGTTATAGTAACAGCCACCTTAGCCCAGAAGAAAAACACCAAATACCTTTTTTTTTAATCAAAGTAGTTTCTTAGCAGCGAATTAAAGTACCACGTCGATTAAGAAAATGAATATATATAGTGTGATAAGCCTACTCCTATGAACTAGTTTTTAGGATTAAGTTAGGTCAAACGTCCGAATTTAATAATTTATGTTTTTTCTAATAAAGTTTTCTATACACTAGTAAAAAATTTAAACTATTACCAACATACTTATAAGATTTAACTATTTATCAATTATCTCAGGCTTTGTTAATAGACACCAAATGCTATTGTACTAGAAATTTCAAATGTTGACAAATGAAAGAAAAAACAGAGGCATGCAAAACATTTTAATATCTAGTTTAATTTGTTGATAATTTATATTCAGCAGAAGAAGTCAAAGTCTAGGTTAGCCAAACATAGTTGTGATAATACTATCACCAAAATTTGTAATCAAATGACGCAAGGCATCTCCTTCAATTAAGGAAAAATATTCTACATACAATTATGACCCTCCATTTGTTCAACAACATATTAGGAGAAGAAAACAAACACAACAAAACGTTTGTAAATTTGTCATTATGACTTGTGATACATGACTTTTAATTATACAACATTTTTTTTAAAAATTATTAAGAAAGAAAGAACCTTGCAATGGTTAACTTTCATTTTTAAACTACAATTTCAATGCAAAGATATCATCAAATTGGTTCTTTAGCTAGTGGATTTGTTGGTTACTAATTAAAGAAATGGTCTCAAACCATTTCAATCAAATTATCAAGGGAATTTTTGTCTATATATTAAGTTATCTATATTATATTTTTTTCATATGATGGGTTAAAAAAAAATCAAATGAATTTGAGAAAGTCAAGAGATATTTTGTTTACGTAGGTTGTTTCACGGGTCAAGTCAGGGGAACAAGAAAAACTGAAATACTTGACATTTGAGAGACGTTAGCAGAAAATAATGGACTTAAATATTCATAATTATAATCAACATATTATTATTATTTTATTTTTGAAGAGTATAATCAACATATTATTTATTACACATAATAATTAATAACAATGCAAGAAAAAGAAACATATAATATAATCAATTAATCAAATCAATTCAGGCGGCAATTTTATAACGCTCCTTAGATGAAGATATGTATTGAGTTTAATTAATTGTCACTGTCCTCAAATTATTCAACGTTTCACCTAACAATTAATTGTACGTTTTTTTATTTTTTATTTTTAATTCAAATGCATAAATTGATATTCGTTGCTTCTAAGTTAGACTGACCACCCTGTTATAGATGAGAACTACCATAATGACAAAAAAAAAAAAAAAAAGACTACACAACTTTTTGTTTTATGCAACTATCCTATATCTTTTAATTTAGTTAATAGTCAGAAATTAATTTATTCGTGTGACAAAGAATCACATATTAGAATAATTAATTTTTTATGCATATGAACTATTTATTAATTATATCAAATTTTACTATTTCTTATTTCCTTGGTCGTTAAATATATTTTATTTGGTCAGTAATAAATAATTAACGATATAATTAATCACTAAATTAAGAATTAAAATGATTAATAACATAATATTAATTACCAATCAATTTTGAATATTTGATCGCTAAATTAAAGTATTTTGTTGGTTAAAGCAAGTATGGAACTTGTGAGAAGGGTGAAGACACATGAAATGGTCTAAAACAAGTTTAGATAAATGTGGTTGTAGTTATTGAAAATGACATGATTTCATATTATTCATGTCATGCCCATAAAACCGTTTAATCTTTTTCATTGTTTCCTTGAAAAGACAGATCCATTATAATTTTGATGTATTCATTAATTGATTGATTTTAGTTTTAGATGAACATTAGAGGTACAAAGACAAGCCAAAAATAAAAATAAAAATAAAAAAGTGGTTGATGGGTGAAAAGTAAGTATTTGAAGGCAAAAGGTGCATGCTTGTAGGACCAACTAATCTAATTGCCATGAATTGAACAAATTTAATTAAATTATCAAATGTGTCCTTTTCTGGTCATTAATTAAATTCATTGGTTTTGATTTGAACCTGATTTGTCATCAAAAACTGTCTTTTTCTTTCAATGAGTATGCTACCCAACGTTATCTTTAGAGGCTAATTAATATTTTTTTTTTGGTCAATTAATTAATAAGAGGCTTAATATAAAAGCAATTAAGGAAATCAGATAATTTACTTTTTTGTTAAGGACAAGCATATGGCACAATAGGAGCATGTTATTTGCCCTGCCCCTCCCCCCAAAAAATTAATTAAGTATAATTTGCAATAACCTTTTTTCTCAACTTAATGAAAGTTGCATTATATATCACTCATAAATAAATAAATCCAGATTCAAATCATATGCACCTATTTCTTGTTCCAATAAAATAATTTCTCTCTCTTGATAGTTAATTTTTTTAATATACATGTTAATTATTTTTTATATTAAATTATTTCTTATTTAAAAGAGACAGAAAATGAAACATGATATGCCAGATAGAGAATTTTAGTCCCTTTATAAACTATTTACTACAAAAGAAATTTCTTTTAGTGACTGAATTAACAATGTTGTTGGTCGTTAAAAATGGTGTTATTAGTCATTTAAATCACTAATTCGGTCGTTAAAATATTTAGTGACCTAAAAAATATGTTTAGTGACCAATTTTATTGATCACTAAAGAGACCTTTTATTTGTAGTGTGAGCAATGCTAAAATCATGTGAGGAATTAGGCATTAGCTACTTCTATTTCTTTTCTTCTTCTTTTTTTACTCACTTGCTCTTTGATGATAATAATAAATAATGTAAACGTTAGCAAAATGATGAACTTTGTAGACATGATAACTCCACTTAATCACTTGATAAATTTCAATCTCCAAGGTGCAATTAAAAAAAAATAAAAAAAAGAGCATTATTGTGCATTGAACAATAAGGAATCACAATCAATCTTAAACACTTGCATCTAAATTACGTAAGACAAAGGAAACTTCATTCATATATGTAAGATGTACATGACATTTTCACTTGTACCAATAAGTAGGAAGAAATTAAATTAAATGGAATAAGCATGTGATGATTCATATGATGATGAGTACCTTATACTTTAATTTCTTTAATTTATGTTTGAAATTTAATTTATTGTTATTGTTAACTTGTAATGCATGCGTACGTGCCATGTGGGTTGTTCTTTACACACTTATAATAAGTGATTACATAATCAATTAGTTAAGCTACTATTAATTATTAAACAACAATGACACCTAGATTCATTAAATTAAAAAAATCATTCATGTTTCTTTGTTTTAAAATTAAGCTTGGCCCTTGTGTTTGGTCTATGAAAGAGACCTATATAATAGCTAGTTCAATTTGGGCCAACTCTTTCAAAAATTAGGGTATATATTGCAATTTCCATGGGCTTCCACTTGTGCTTAAAAAATAAATATATATAACATCAATAAAATTTGACATAATTGTTATAATTAATAGATATTTCAATCTATTAACTATGTCGATTAGGGTTTAAGTTCATACACTATGTTTTTAAATTATAATTATGTTGAGTTGAATGTGGTCAAATGTGACTGTCAAAATAATTTTGATGTTGCGACAAAATTAATTTGAAATTAATTATCACTATAAACAAATTGTCATTTATTAGTGTTTTTTATCTTGGCTTCACTTAGATTAACTATTGTTGGTATATATTTTGTCGGATGAATTTATTCGTTAGTATAGTCTTTAAAGACCTTTACTAACATTCTATTAATTAATTGATAGTATACATGCATTACTAGAAAAAGTCATAAACTTGTTTATTCGGTCGATAAATAATTGGCGACAGAATTAGCCACTAAATTAGCGATCAAAATGGTTAGCGACGTGATATTAACTATCAGTGTTGTTGGTTATTTAGTCACTAAATCAAAATTTTCTTACCGTGGGATTTAATAATCAACTTGGTCGACCAGATCTTAAGATTTGGGAGATTAGAGATCCAAAACTAAACAAGGTCTGTACTAACGATAGTAATTAACGGAAGCCAATAAAAAAAATTAATAAATAAAAATATTTTATAGTATATATATTTAGATGATATTTATGTCTTAAATAGACTAGTCTTAAATTATGGGTTGAAACATTGTGCTAAATGCTCATCACCTAAAAGAACACGTATATTGAATCACATCAACTTTGTGAGTAAAGCCAAACAAGTACTCTTAACATGAATTGAGAAATTGATTTGAAACTAAGAAAGGAAACAAAAAAAACAATCATCCATCAATGTCACCACTACCACAAGAAGTTGATGCAAAAAAAGAAAAAAGAAAAAAGAAAAATTGGTCCACACCCTATCCCTTAAATGGGGTCCAATAATTATAATAGTTTCAATATAATTAAAGTACGTGTGACTCATGACAACACTAAGATTGATCAAATTAGAATTATTATTATTATTACTATTAAAGTTAGTTTGTTTGTTTATAATAGGCACAAATTCTTCCCTATCGTGCTCATCCAAGCAGCCTCCAAAAGAGAAATTCCAAGAAACTGACGCACACCAATCTCTATCACACTTTAATTTGCTTCTCATTCATTTTTAATTCTTAATTAATTACTTTTGTGATATATTGTCCCACTTATTTTTGGTTTTAGTTGAATATGCTCTTTTGTCAATGGTGGCCACTCCTAGGGATATATATCATGCATTTTAATTTTCCCATTTAATTTCAACCTTCCATAATTGCTTTTCATATTTATATTGATACTTGGTATATAGATAATATTATAATATGTTTTCAAAAATAAAATAATAATAATAATAATGATAGGGTTAATTCATGCCAAACTTATGGACTCAATTGAGAAAGTGGTAGCTCTCCATTTTCAAACCAAGAAGTTTAACTTTTTTGTGATCATGCCCTTTTTAAGGGGTGATAAAAATATTGATAATGAAGAAATATAAACATCTATCTATCACATACATTAAATTAATTTTCATAAGAAGCATTTTTTATAAAAAAAAAAATTCATCTTAGAATAAAATTTCTCTTAATATAAATTATGGTAATTAAAATTTACTAATAATCATTTATGCAATTCTTTTTGAGATTTAGCTATATACGCGTCAAGAAGCAAAATTGATTGATTATCACATGGAAAATAATAAGTCCAACCATGATGATGATTGTCAAAATTTTCTTCATTTCAAATGTCTAATCATTCTTGTATTGTTCTGTTCATGTAGTGCTACTAAGTTGGAAGAATTGATTTAATTTGCTTGACAGAAACTTCCTAGAAAAAAAAGGATATTTCATCATTATATATAGGTCTAGACGAAGCTTCCAACAAATTAATTTATTCTTTTAAACAAGGAGCATGATGGATAATTAGACCATGATTTAGAATAATTTTATGATATATATATAATTGTGAATTGTGATTCAAATTAAACTTGTCAATAATATTATTGTACTGGAAAGTGCTATATGCCACCTTGTTATTGATTTTAGGGAGAAGAACTTGTCACATGGTGGGGGTATGTGTACAACTATTCAAATTAGCTATTTATATAAAATGAAATTTATGACTATACTTGAAAAGAGAATATTTATATTTTATTTATTTATTTATCAGTCTACAGGCAAAGACTAATTATTAAAGTGAATATAGTCTTTTTTAATAAAAGTATTTTCTATATATACAATTAGGATTCGATTGAACTCTGTCAACATACTTAAAGTACTCAACTATCTATCAAATATTTCTATAATATTTTTGATATGTAATTAAGCATTCTTTTTTTATTTGGTTTTTGGATTTGAGGTTGGTCCTGGAGCATTAATAATGAGTGATGGAGTGTCCATAATATACCGCTTCTGAACAATAATAAAAGCCAGAAAATTCAATTGTCATTATTCTTTCCCTTTTTTTCGATCGGTACAAATTGTCCTCTCTGTTTTTTTTTGAATGGTCCTCTCTTCTTAAATAACTCTTCAAAATCTCCTAAATATAGTAAATACATTTCTATTATCTTTAATGCTATACCAAAAAATTATTTATTTCCCTTTCTTTCAACAACATGTAATTCTAGTCATATATTATATATAATATATATACTTGGCTACATTAAATTGTTTTCATGATGAGATAAGAGTTAACCTTATTTTTCTTTTATTTCTTATTCACTTCTTTTTCTTGGTTTGCTTTTTTGCATTTTTTTTGTTCGAAGTTTCTTGCATTTTCTCAAAAACTAACTCATTAGAATACCACTATTATATTTTCACAAATTTTACTATGATTGATCCTGTTGATATATGTGAGACTTTAATACACTCGTTCACTACTAATATTTTTAATCGAAACTCCAACACTATTTGCGTATAAGAGTGACCATGGTTCAGTTTAGATTAGGAACTGAACTAAACCCGAAATAAATTACTTAAATAGTTTAAAAAGTTGAACTAAATTACCTATTCTTTTAGTTTAGTGAACTGATTTTGCTAGTGTAAACTATTTCTAAACTAGTTCTACAAATAGTTTTGATTTTGAACTAATTCTAAATTTAGTTTTTGTTTAGAATTGGTTTTCAAAATAGTTTAGAACCAATTTTGAATTAAAAAAACTAATAAAATAAGTTCTAAACCATACAATTCTAAATTAGTTTCAAATCAATTATATACCTGTAAGGCCAATATAGGTGACAAGAACATGTGTGTGAGTGTGTGATACATGATTCAAATCTTGTGTCATTAAATTTTCTTATAAACAAAAAAAAAAATTAATTGTAAGTTCTAATCGATCTAAAGTCATATATGAAATAATTTGACCATAATTGTGTTCAAAAACTTAATTCATAAGAAGATGATTATATTCAATAATGCTTATTATATATTCATCCTAACGTGTAAACTATTAAACATCAATTCTCTCCATATTAATGAATATGTTTGTCATTGTTTAAAAATTTCTCAAAAAATTCATTATTAAGTAAAATAAATACATATATCATGAAATAAATAAATAAATGGCAATAAACAGGCTGAATATACTATTATTGATTCTAGTGCTATATCCAGTTAGTGGCAAGGACAAGCTAGAAGATTAAATTAATATAGATACATCATACATGGCAAGTACACTTTTTTGTTTTATGTGGACAATTAATTATTGGATCACACGTTCTTTTTTTATTATTATTATTATCAAACCTTCAAAAAAAAATTAGAAAAAACTAAGCATAAATTTAGGAGAGCACGATTGATTAATTAATGAGATCTGATCTTCTTTACAAAGCAAGAAACCAAAACAAAATACCTAACAAATCATCTAATGTGTCATTAAACTTAAAATATAGTATATGATGTTTCTTTTTTCTTTCCCCCTAATTAAATTGATTTCTTGACTTTCTTATATTCAGCTCTGTTTTTAAAAATAAATAAATAGTAGTACTACTCTTTGTGCCTATTACTAATATTTTAATGCACATCCAATCGTGAACATATGAAAGCAATGAATATTTCTGTACCTAAAAGAGCAAAGATTTGTAATAGTATATAATTAATTAATTAACTTTAGATTAAAGTAACAACTAATGTTGGTTAAGGCAGGGGCAATAATAAATAAGACACAATGGGGTCAAATCACTTAATTAATTAATTAATTAATTAATCTAGATCTATCAGGTAGTATTTCAATTAAAATAAATAATAATTAATAAGATTCGTGCGTTTTCCTTTTCTATTAGGTTGATAATCACTAAAATTAAATAAATTATGAAAAGTCTAAAACTTTAAGGTTAAGGGGACCCTCTACACCACTTTTACAACATTTGTGTTATAAAAGCATTGGCACTTTATATCAATTACTTGTGATTAATTATGATTCATCTACCCACTTCAAATCTACTCCTATTTTGCACCAAATAAAGTGCTATTCCTCTTTCACTACTCTATACCTCACAAGATCCAATGTAGATTAATTCCTACTTTTTTATTTAATAATTTTTTTTAAAATATTGATACATATTACTCTAAGCACACTTGTTAAGATTATTAGAAATTGAAAAATAACTATAAATGCATATTATATCATTTTTCAAAAGTATAAAAAAAAATATTTTTTAAATAAGTTTTTATTATATTTAACTCTTTAATAAGTTTTTATTATATTTAACTCCTTAATAAGGGCATTCGATATCTTTTAATTGGGGAACACGGGAACAGTGATATCTTTTTGTTCATTGTTTCGATTTCAGCTTAACTTATTTGATTTCCAATAGTATAAGATAAGCAGTTACGTTAAATATTTATAAAAATAATTTTATTGTCTATAATAGTCTTACTTGACTTGAACAATTATTTTTCTCTAGAAGAGTGTTATACTAAAAAAACAGAGAACAATAAAAAAAAACAAATTACAAAGAAAATAGTGTGAAAGAAGAGAAATTAAATAAAAATAAAAAGGTAGAATTGAAAACTATAATGAAACACAAGAAAATTCCACCCACCTTCAATTCAACACCAAAACTATATATTTTCTATACGCGGTTCACAACTTTGACAACTTTTTGAATGGCCACAGGATCTTCCAATTTGGATGGCATATAAATAAAATTCCTTAATTTTATTTTTATTATTATTTAAAAAAAAAAGAAAAAGAAAAGAAAAGCTAAACAACAAATTGTGGCAATTGATGGGTACGTGCTTCTCAAAACTTCAAATTAGAGTTATATCTATATAAATTGGAATAGTTGTGAGTGTTATTTCCACGCTAATAATGAAAGTGACATTAAAAATATAAAGTACATACGAAATTAAATAAATAAATATATTAATATGGACAGAATTGACATCTTGTGTGTTATCATGTCTCTATATATAAATATGTTTTCTAGCTATAGCTCACATGTAACAAGCAACTCCAACCAAACTTTATTTTTGTCTCTCAAATTAGGTTTTGGGTTGTCTTTATAAAAGACAAGTTTATTTCAGCCACCCAAACCATTCATTTCTTCCCCATTTTTTCCATGTCACACTCTCTTTCAATTTATAAAAAATTACGTTAATCGAGGATTGAATTCAGATACTCACATACACATGTCTTAATGTACACACTAACTGAACTATATGACTGAGACATTTCATGTCACACCTTGGTACTTTAATTTTATTTATAGAAAATTTCTATTTTAACTTAATAATTATACTTATCTTTGGATTTTTAGGACAACTTATGGCATGACCTATATATTTTATGGAGTTTTCTAAACTGTGCAATTATACAGGTTAAGCTTCTCAAATGAGAAGTTTTTTTATGGAGAAACACAAAAATTAATTGAGTTATATTTAAACATGCATTTATTATTTATTATTCTTTCCACTTTGAAATTCTTATCTCGTGCAATATTGCACAGGTTAAAAAAAACTCACATTTTATTGCATATTTTACTAGATGTATGTGAAACTTAATTCGATATTTTAACAAATTAAACCTCTGCCACACTTAGGACTGAAAATTTGGATTATGAAGTTTACACGAAAAATATATCTACAAATGATTTATATTAAAAATGATAAAGTTCTAATAAAATCTCAAATTTAGATTTGAACTGACTTCAATCTTCAAAATTAACTAGAATTATATTTTTTTTATATTTAACTCAACATATTAATATAATTGACATGTCTTGGGTAATGAAATTAAACTTATTATATGTAATTTAGCATCTATGAGATAGAAATTTATGTTTAAAAAATTAGGGTTTTGATAGGGGTCATTGTCTATAGTCCTATAAATTTATCTAGTTAGGTACTATCTTTGAGGTATACTATTTGTTGATCATTTTATTTGCTTTCTTTTTCTAATAAAGAAATAAACATTAAGATTCTCTCATTTGTTGATGATACCTTAGGTTTGTTTAATTACTTCCAAGGTGGTTAAAGCACAAATAAGTTTTGAAAGGATCTAAATATGCTATTTATAAATATATTTGAATGATGGAAGAAAGCAATAAAAGAGGACATAGAAAAGAGAGAAGGGATGATGGAAGAAGGAAGAGGTGGATGTGGGAATCCATCTGTCTATACTATTATTATTATTTAATTTTAATTTTCTCTTTTTTTGGTGGCCATTCCTTTTCTTTCTTTTTTTTTTCTTTTTCTTTTTCTTTTTATCCTCTTCACACCTTTTCATTCATTGTGCGTGCTTGTGGGGGAATTTATTAATTATGATTTTGAAATGTTAGATGGCTTAACTTGGACAAGGTGGGCTCACTGTTCCTTTTTTTTCAACCTAGCTATATAGTATATATTTTAAATTAAAATTTATACATTATCCAATAAAATCCGACACAGTTAGCTGATATATAAATGTTTATGTCTTTGCAAATTCTATTATTATATATAAAAAGAGAATTTTGTGAGAAAAGTTATATTTACTTTCTTAATATATATCTTGATTTTAATAAAAAAAGATTAGTTTTTGACTATGGAATGAAAAATAGTTATAGATTTAGTATTTTGAATCCCTTAGAATTAAAAGCAATCAATTAATGTTGAAGGCAGAAGATGATATGTAAGTTTGATGATGTCAATCCATTCATAGGATCGGATGAAGAGGTGTTTCTTGTTTTTTTCCATGAAAATGACATTTGTATAGCTGCACTTTTCTACTAAAATATCTTTCTACTTTAATATCTAATTAATTTTACTATTTTCTAACCGTATAGATCATTGTATTAGTACGTAGAAGAATTAATAATTATATCGTATTTTATAGTCTGTTTTTTAAAATTTGTGTAGAAAATATCATAAACGTAACATTTATTTATTTATTTTATATATTTTCTAATAAACAAATTATAAAAATGAGGAAATAAAAGAAACAAAGTGACAATAAAAATGCAAATGCAAACTAAACGGATTAAAATTCAGTTTGTTAATTATTATTGGACAAAAAAGCAGCTTTATAATATTTTTCCATTATAATGATGGATTCTTGTGTTTGACCAATTGAGCAAAGAATGAACAAGACTTTTTATTTTTGACAATTAGAATTTAGATCATACACTATATATAGGATAGATGGCATCTCAGTTGAAAATTAAAGAAAATCATATATACAATAATGGCCTAATAATAATAATAATAATAAAATCATGCAATCAAATTCAAATAGCACTACATATATACTTCAGAAGTCTAAAACTATGGTATTGATTCAAAGTAGTTATATTAATTTAAGGGGAATATACTTATTATTACTTTGACATTTAGCTCATTGAAGGTATTGCTTGAAAATCTTAATGGATTTACAATTCAAACAGACAAACATTGATTGATTGATCAATTAGTTAGCCCTTAAAATAGGATTATGCATGTTAATTACGTGCTTAAAGATCCAACCTTCAATTAATAATAATATAATATATAATCCCAAATTTTTTAATTCTATAACCTATTGGAAAACTATTTATTAGCTACCAAATTTTAGATACAATTTTTTTTTAGCAATTCAAATCCATATCTAAATTACTGTTGATTCCGTATGTAGCTAATTTTAGGGATAATAAATTTTAGTTTTATTTTACAAATAGTTATGGATTATTTATAAAATGAAGCTAATTTTTTCTTTTCACTAATCCATATCTAATTGTTACCGATTAGCTACAAATATATATAAAAATTCAAAGCCAATTATGAAGACTATTAACTACAAATTTGTGAAAAAGATAAAATAAATTTTAGGTGAAAAGTAGATATATAGAACAACCACTAAATTTTTTTAATTAGTTATAGATTAACTACAGAAATATTTTTGGTCACAAATTAGCAATATTTTTTTATATAAGCTAAAATTAGTTATGCCCATGATGACTATGCTCTAAATTCTAATTAATATAATATTGTGTAGAGTAATTATATATTTCTAGGTAGCTAGGTAAAGGCAAACATGGGCCTCTGTATAAAATTAATTACAATTTTAGCGAATTAAATTATTGTAGGTTATGACAAAAAAAGGATAATGGATATATACACTTTAGTGGTTTTAGAGTACAATATATCTGACAAACGCACGTTATTTGCTTAAAGAATCGCTAATTAAGCTAATACTAATTTTTATTAAGAACCATTTATATATAATATAATTAAGCAGATTTTTTATAATAGAGAACCATGCATCTTTATAATTTTCCTTCACCACCCGTGCATGCTGCAGGTTTGTTAATTAGTTGTGTAATATATTCAAATTATTAATTAATTAATTAATTATTAAAGGAAATGTATAGTATTTATTTTGCATGTGAGGCAGCAGGTAAACGTTTCTTTTTTTGGAAAAGATCAACTTGATCTTTCTACGCCTCTATAATACATTACCGGTTTTTATTTATTTTTTCTATTATTTTATCAATTATCTTTAATTATTTGATTAACATGTGTAAAAAATATTATAAATATTAAAAGATAATATTTTTGTGTTTCCAGCCACTCACCTAGTGGTGAGAGAGGGGTACTTGCAGACACTCGAATGATAAAATTTGTGTCGAACAAGCAATTTAGAGAACGTATGTGCACCATTATATATATATATAGTCATGAAAGTCAAGCCTTGCGGTGTATTTGTTACCACCTTCTTATAATGGTAGTGAGAACGGGATGTCATGTTGGGGTGTTCCGACCGACATGGCCCCTAAGATCCCGATATGGTGATTTTCCAACGTGGTTCACTGGCCTATTACTCACACGTGACTAGCACGTACCTGTCCTACAGGTTTGGTCCATAACACACACCTTGGAGAATTACAGATGAATATTGACAAAAATTTATTAAGTTATACTAATATAGTACGTGTTTTTTATTGCAAATAAATTTTTATATAAAAAATGTTAAATATTTTTATTAATTTTGTTTATAAATTTTTTTATTCATTTAATTTTGACATGTGTCTTTCATATTTTATTAAACATTTATTTTATGAAAAATAATTACCACCATTTGTCAAAATTAAGTGAATAAGAAAATTTAATCGTTGAATTTAATATTACTCTTTTATATTTCACAGTGGAGGCTGGCTTCTCTGCTTCTGAACTTCAAATTAGTACAGTAATTAATTAGTTAATTTGATAGGAATTAAATATATGATTTTTGAAGGGAAAAAGAAAAGAAGTTGTAGATTGAGACATTATATTGAGTGGATATTAGAGAAAGAAAGTCAGAAAATGTTTCGTTCCAAGACAAGCAAGTCTATGTTGACCGGGCGCGCGCCCCCACCCACATGCCCTGCATCTTCCCCACACTCTATCATTATTCTCCATTTTCCCCATACCCCCTTCAAATTAGTATTTCTCATTAAGTGTTATTTTAAAGAAATAATTTTTTATTTAAATAATTGTTATTTTATACTTTTAATATATTATTAAATATTTTTTTTATTTTATTTCTATACGACAATTGATGGTTAAGTACTTAATTAAAAATAATATGAGCAATTATTAACAGGGATATATGTTAGTAAAATTGTTTTATTCATTATGACATATATTTCATTTATTAATATAAGTGAAACAACCTTAAACGATTGTCATTTTAAAATAGAAGGAGTACAGGTTAAGAATTCCAAATTAGAAATTTATATGGAAAAAACTAAATATTAAAGATTATGTAAATATAACTTATGTAATTTCTAAGAAATAATTTATAAGTTGATATTCTTAGCATGTACAATATTGCGTGCACATGTTAGAAAAATCGATAAATGAACAAGGATATGATAAAACAAAATTGAGCAATAAATGTTTTCTTTAACTTTTAAAGTGACAATTAAAAAAAAATTAAATTATTTTATAAATTATGACGGTTAAAGGGAAAGTGAGGGAGTACCATTTAACCACGAAATTTGAAAACCATGATATGTGGTGTGGTGATAGCTTACATCGTCACTTAATTACATGTGTAGTGATTTGATCTTTTAGTGGTGAGAATGAAGTGATATTTTGTGGCCACTCAACAATCGCTTCATCTGAGTTCAGCTTTGTGGACGAGATTAGTCACAATTCCGATAGTGAGTATCCTGAAAAGAGATTAAGAAAGAAATCATGAAATGTGGCATGGGAGTAGTTCACTTCGTTTCTTAACCAAGTGTGTGGGTTTGATCCCAATGGAAATGAAATATCATTACATGACCACTCAATTAAATGCAAAGTTTAGGAGAAGTTGATATAATTATTTTTATTCTAAAATTTTTCAAGTTTGTTTGTTTCCTTTTTTCTTGTTTGTATTTTTTGTTTTCTCAATTGTTGATGAGTTTTGAGTACCCTTTATACTCTATTTAATAAAATTTGTTTTGCCTATAAAAAAAATTATTATATTGGTTTGATGTGCTTTTTTACTTTAATATTTTTCTTATATTCTATTCACTAAAAATATAAAAATAACAAATAAAATAAAAAATATTTATTAATTTATACGTGATTATAAAATTAAAGTAAACAATTTTTTTAGATTGCAATTTTTAAAAATCTGATGTTTGTTAAAATTACTTTTGATTATCACCCTAAACTCCGTTTGAATTTTTGTTATATATATATATTATAATTAAGTTGTGATTTTCTAGAGTCTGGAAGGCTAACAATTTTGAAGTATTTGTAAAGATAAAATTCATACAAGGATATCGCTAAGATGTCTTATAATTATCGAGAGTTTAATTAATTGATTCATCATTCATACTGAATATGTATATAGTACTACGTGCCTTCAAGATAAAAACTAATTAACTCACAACCATTATTAATTATTCACTCTTATGATTTACAAATTTATTTTAATAAATTATTATTACTATTATTATTTTTTAAATGGAGTTGTGAGTGTGAATAATAATTGAGGAAACAATTGAAAGCAAATATTATATTATATGTGTAATTTTGTAATTACAAATCTTTGAAATTTAAGATATTATTATATTATATGATTATGATAAACAAATATATATCCAAAAATATTATTCATCGTTTGATTTCCATAATGCTTTACTATCATATATATTCTATAAACGGCGTTAGATTTGAATGAATTAACTTATTAAATTGTTATCAATTTAGTATAAATTATTTGGATAAAATATTTAATATATAACAAATATAATTTCCAATAGGATAATTTTCTTCATGTGGTATTATTTTTTAAATTGAATTGACTTTATGCCCGTTTAATATAAAAAAAAAATCAAATTGATTTTAAGCCTTTATACAAAGAAATTGACAAGGCCTTACATACTTTGAATTGATATACAAAGAATTTCATGAATTTGTAACCATCTGTTCTTTAAGTTACTTACTTTATTGGAATTAAATTTTAGTTTCTAATTTTATAAAATTGTTCAGAATAGTTTTTAACTTTGTAAAAAAATTGTTAAAATAATCTTTAATTTTATATAAAAATTGCTTATTTTAGTCTTTAATATACTAAATTAAATGACACTTACAAAAACATTGACTAAAAATTAATTTTAATAATATAATGAATTAAAATAACTGATAAGTATAAAGTTATGAGTTATTTTGCTATATCATTCATTGGTAAGTATATATGTTTTTCTTTTTCTAAAAAAATATTATGTTTTAATTATACGGATAAGGATTCGATATTAAAATGTGTATATGAAAAAAAAATTAAAAGAATATATATATATATATATATATATATATATATATATATATATATATCAACATTGACTTTTATCAATCTACTCGTTGAGTCATAAGATATTATCATGATAATTATGTATATCAATATTTAGAAAAATTAAATATCTTCAAATACGTCATCTTCTAGGTAATATTTATATATATATTTTAAAACACCTTTTATTTATTAAATTTAAGTGGACAGATAAAAGATAAAAAGGTTTTAAAATCAAATGAAATTTTGTAAACATTATTTATATACTATGAACTTTCAATTTAATGAGGTGATTGATAAAATTTGATATCTATATAAGCAGTATAAGTATTGCAATACTTACTCTTGAAATAAACAAATTTACGATATTATTGGTGGAAAAGAAAAAATTTATATAATCTTATAATTATAATTGAAGAATGAGCAAAATTTAGACCATATTTTAGGAGAACCATTTTTGTTCATGGCAATGTCTAATTGGTTAGTTTTACGTAATTTTCTTAATATTTCTTTTAAAAAAATCGTTGATAATTTTTTTTTTCTCATGAAGAGAAATCTTTGAATATTGAAATGCTATATATTAAACTTTTCAAAAATTGTTAGTCCAACGTATTTTGTGTTGGCTCATATATATTAATTTTATTACGTTAGGATAACTTATCATTTATATATTTGTCTACACATGTAACAAAAATATCATATAAAGATTTTTTGATAAACCAAAGCTTTTATTACTGAAGAGTATAAACACTAAGTGTTGCTAAAAAAAATAAATATAACTTGATATCCGATTTAATCCAATTCATTTTTTTTATGGGTTAAATTGGTTAGGATTAGATGACAAAAATTATAAATACAATCAAATTTGAGTATTCATTTTCTTTTATTGGATTTAACCAAATCTGATTCAATCCAACCTATATATAGTCGTATATTAATATGAACAAAAAATACATGATTGACAAAAAAAATACGCAGAAAACGGAAAAAGTTGTAATAAAACAAATGTGATTTGAATGATTTACATAGCAAGTTTATAGAGTTTGTAATTAAAGATAAATTTATGAAAATAAATCATTAAGATCTTATTACTAAATCCTGTTGGATAAACATGATCATGCTGATTTGATTCCTTAAGAGGTTGAATTTGATGATTTTGTGCATTCAAAATTTCTCCTAATGAATCATCCAAATGCATGATTCTGGCATGAGTAAGCTATCAAAGAAATATGGCAAGTAAATAATAAATGGTAATTTTTCTTGGTTAATTAGGAATGTGCAAAAAAATATATACTAATATTATCATGTAACGCTATCATTATTATTATTATTATACTATTATTTGTTACATGTATCATGTCTGTATTTATTTATTGATAAAAAAAGAAAGAAAGAAAAGAAATGTTGGAAATCCAATTTCCAAAACGAGTGAAAGTAGGAATTAGGAAAAACGTTAAAGCGAATCCTGCAGAGTACAGACCAAAATCTGACACACCTTGTTTCTTTCTCTCATTTATTTTATTTTTTTTGGAAAACGAATAGTGAGAGTGGTTTAATATTTTATAATTGAGTAACGTGTAATTTATTAAAATAATATATAACTTTTTGGTTATCTTGTACTAAAATTTTGTATGAAATTTTGAGCTAAAACATATCATTTTGGATCAAAATTGAATCTTGTTATAAGTAATTTGATTGACTAAAATAACTCGTAACTTATAATAAAACTTAAATTTGGATCTAAACATGCATTTTTGCCCCCAAAACTCTTCAAATAATATGTGACATTGACGATTAATATTACTTAATGTGAGTGACTAAAACGTTCTTTGATATTAAATTATGGACTATTTGATGAACGAGTCTTGCTAAAAAGTGCATTTATAGCACTAAATAAGGTGTAATTAATACACATAATTTAATGCTTTGACTTCTTATAAAAAGTATACATTAAATTAATTTACAACTTTTAAAATAATAAATTTTTCTAATTTTTATAAAACATTTCTATTTTCATACTCTTAACCAGTGCGCTAAAGATATTAATTAGCATTTTCCTTGATAAATTAGGGTCTGATTTGGTGTAAATTTTAATAATATAAGAAGTAAAAATACATAAATCAAAATAAAAATTAATAATTAAAATTATTGATGTATAAAAACCAAAATAGTAATACGTTGCATTGTTGATATATACTAGTAGGTTTTGATTAATTGTCCATTAAAAAGTAGCAGTATATGGTGAGATTTTTCTGTGTCTAGAAAAGATGCGTTTGACTTTCTATCTCTTAAAAAACGTTCCACAAAAACCAAAGCCTCTAAATAAACCTGAATCATTCATTCAATTCATTCATTCATTCACTTAGACTCTCTCTCTCTCTCTCTCCCCCTATTACTTAGCCACATCTATTGCATGTTCTGCCTCATTCCCTTCTTATTCTCTTCTTCCTCTTTCCCTATTTCTTCCCTCAATTTCTCACCCAACCTCCATGGCTGTTGAAGCTACTTACATGAATCTCTTACCCAATTCTCAGTTACTCTCTAACAGGTATCACCCACCACTTCCACCTCAAATCATTTTTTCAATTTTGTTTTGTTTAAAGTTTTAAACTGTGATTGAGGTATGCTATAACTGACTGCAACTATGATATGATGCATAGTGTCATTAGCAGTTGGTTCAGAAAATTTTAAATTATAGTTACCGTCGCGTTATTATAGACTACAATCATGACATGGCTGCAGTCTTGCTCATAGCTGAAATCATGATATTACGATTTGATGTCACGAATTTGGTGATGTGTTAATTAATTACGTAATTTTTTTTTTGCAGAGAAATCATGAAGCCCAATAATTTGTTGAACCAAGAGATATTGTATAATGCACAGATGGATTCTTCTGCTCTGCCTCTACCAGCAACAATGCAAGAATCAAATATCTTACCTTTTTACCAATCAAATGTTAATTGTGATCCAAACAAGGCAGATAGTGGTCTCACCTACCATAACCCTCTTCACAGAAAACGTTCAAGGGATTTCACCTCAGAATTCAATTCTCTCCCTCTTCATCAGAAGAACAAGCTCTCCTCTGATTCTACTTTTCTCGATCAAGATTTTCTCTTCCAATTCCAAAATCAACAGTCCGAGATCGATCGCTTCCTTGCCCATCATGTAATTTTCCATCCCTCTGTTCAAATTTTCAACTTTTCTTTAATTTTGTGATGAAAACAGGGGAAAAAATCTGTTCAATGGGTCAGGTGGGGGAAAGTTAGTAACTGAAAGGGGATGATAAATTTTCAAACTTTTCTCTGGAAAAAATCGTGGGGTGTTCTTATTTTCCACTTTTATTTTATTTTACTTGATGAATTTTTAATTCAAACTGGTGAAATAAATAAGTAACGGTTAAACAGGTCAGATTTGAAAATAAATAAATAAGTAACCGAAATCTATTGTCAAATTTTCAATCTTTTTTTGTTGAAAATATCATGGGGTGTTTTTATTTTTGTAAATTTTTTCTGGGGTGTTCTTATTTTCCACTTTTATTTTAGGTGATAAGTTTTTAATTCAAATTTGGTGAATTAGTAAGTAACTGTTAAACAGCTCAGGTTTGGAAAAAAAATAAATAAGTAACTGAAATCCATTATCAAATTTCCAATCTTTTCAGTTAAAAAAATCATGGGTTGTTTTTATTTTTGTGAATTTTTTTCTGGGGTGGTGATTAATTTTGATTTTCATTGTTTTTTATTTGAACAGACAGAGAAAGTGAGAATGGAGATAGAGGAACAGAAAATGAGGCAATCGAGGATGTTAATGAACGCAATTCAAGAAGCAATGTTGAAGAAGCTAAAGGAAAAGGACGAAGAGATTCAGACAATGGGGAAATTAAATTGGGTTCTTCAAGAAAGGGTAAAAAGTTTATGTGTGGAAAATCAAATTTGGAGGGACCTTGCTCAAACAAATGAAACCACAGCAAATTACTTGCGCAACAATTTGGAACAAGTTCTAGCACACGTCGCTGACGATCGCATCCGTCACGCCGCCGTGCCTGACGATGCGCAATCAAGTTGCGGGAGCAACGGCGACGCCGGAGAAGACACGGCGGCGTCGGGCGGTAGTGTTCGTCGGAACAACATGTGTAAAAATTGTGGGGTAAAAGAATCAATAGTGTTGTTGCTACCATGTAGGCATCTTTGCCTTTGCACAAATTGTGGGTCCACTGTTCGTAATTGCCCTGTTTGTGATTCTGGCATGGATGCTAGTGTTCATGTTAATCTCTCTTAGAACATAATTTTACAATAGAGTAAAAAAATAGAGAGAAATAGTTTTTTTTTTTTGTTAAAAGACAGAATTAGGAAAGAAAATACATTCTGGAATTCTTTTGTTTATAAATATCCTCTTTCGTTAATTTTGTTTTGGTTAAATTAATTATCCTTAAGATATAAATTTTTATTTGTTTAATAGTAGTTAATTGCGCATGTTTTTTTTTTTCAAATCAATTACCAATATTAATATACGCTATCAATTTTTGTATGGGCAGATATATACTGTATCAAGGGAAAAAATGTTTTATTCATAAAATATTTTCTAATGGTAACGCACTTGAATTACATAAATTATATAACTGTTATTGTATTATTTCCTTTAATTGGGGATTTTACTATGTAAAGCAAATAAATATAAGTATGTATTTTTACTTTAATTTCTCAATTTATATCTGAATTCACTCTAGAATGAAGAGTTTGATTCAAGTTTTGGTATTGAAGAAGATAGTGTAATCATATATTACTGCCAATAATATGCGATATGTCCTATTTGAGTAATATTCTTTTTCCTTTAACTTTAACTTTTTTTTTTTTATATGAAATTAGTGATATTCATGCAATAATGGATGGTTTTGGGAGAATAATGGTAAAGTTTTTCATCACTTTTGACACTCGTGATCAAATATTATGAATGAATGAATGAATATAAAGAAGTAGGAGACACATGTGTCCCCTGCCTAGTGAGAGAATAGGAATCATGATGAACGTTGGAAAGAGAAAAATATATACATTAATAGGAACATTTTATTTTGGGTTTGGAAAGTAGTGAAGGACGGTGGTTATGAATATTGAATTATTTTATTTTATTTTTTTAAAAAAAGGCAAAATAATAAAGGGTGTGACTTGTGACTTGTGAGGTGTGTGATTTCAGTGTGACCATAATAAGTTGGGTGGGGGCATCAATTGAGGAAAAAACTACTCAAAGGATTAGTGGTTTCTTTTCGTTTGATCCATTTGGATTTTCTAGTGTTTATTTTTTTTGTCATGTCACAAACAAAATTGACACCATATAACTTATATTGAAACTAACCCATTATTGTATTATGTTTGTGTTTATTTTTCATAACACGATTGACATGACAAAAAGAAACACTAAAATATTTAAATTCGATTGTGTTTGTGTTACGATGTTAAATAGTTTCGCTTCAATTACAAATATGATTACTATAAAATATATAAAAAATGTGACAATCCCTTTTTTATATATGAGTTAATTTTTTAGGATGAATTAGACCTAAAACTAAAATTAAGATAGTATTTGAGTTTAACTAGATTTAATATAAATCACTCATAAAGAGTTTGGTTTGATGATTTTGGCTTGAAGGGGGAGGAAAGTAAAGGTGTGAAAAGTTGAGACAAGTCTAAAATTCCTATCATAAAGTGAAAGGGAAGAAAGAAAAAAAAAAGGAAAAGTCGCTATTGGGAATGGGAGAGAAGTGTATGTATTTATTTATGTAGAAGACTCATCAAAGCATGGGGGCAAAGGGATAAAGTGTTTCAATTAAATTTCTCTTATGTCAATTCACCATCATTCTTGTTTCTTTGCACCATTATGGGAGTAGGATGCTTCCACCTTCCTTCTTCTTTCTTTTCTTTTTTTTTTTCTCTATTTATCTATTTATCCTCTTTTTATTATTCACCCCTTTTTTAGTTTTATTTTACCTCATTCATCCCCTTTTCTCTCTTTTATATTTCTTTATTGTCCCCACTCTCCTCCAAAGTTGTATATTGCTTGTACACCACCTTGCCAATAATAAGAAACTTCTTTTTCCAATTAGGAAAAAAATCAACATCATTATTAGCTTTGGTTAATTTTATTTTATTTTAATTGTGATCAAATGAGAGATGAACATGACCCCGGTCAAGAGTAATTCTGATAGAGTTCATGTTAATTCAGGACTTTTATTATTTAAGTGGTATTTACATATCGTGATTAATTATAACGTATTGAATATTATAATTGTATATTTGCATAAAAAAAAAAAGAAGTTATGCCTACTTAAGGATAATCTGTATGATGACACTTAACCTACTAGTTAAGCATACGAAGGTAAGAATACATTTTTGTTAATTATTTAGAATAAATTAAAAAAAAGACTAATATTGCATGTTGACACTTTGAAAGGGTAATGAACATAATACAAATGACTATTTATATCCTTTATTTTTCAAATTTGTTTTTGTTTCACAAATCTAGAAAAGAAAATTAAAGTAAAGAAACTATTCATTGTGTAAAACGAAAAGTAATGATTCTTTGTTATGTTTGAATCAAGAAGAATAATAAAAATACATCAATAATATGGCAATATTATATTCTATAAAGAAAAATAATTTGGAAAAAAATTATTTTATAGGATCATATGTTTATATGCCTGACTTTTGTGTTTGGGCATTGATGATCGAATCTACAAACTATGGTAAGAGAGTAATAATGGATGGACTGTTATAGCATCTAAATAAAAAAATCAGCAAATGTTTTCTAGACATATCTACATACAAAAATATTCTTAAAATCTTGTTTGAATGATTTTAAATAAAAAAATTGATTCTTTTTCAATACCATTCAAACAAGAATTTAAGAATTTTCCTTTTATTCCAACATATAATTTTGGTATAGTTTACATTGTTAATAATTATTTTTGGGAAATTTATAACATAATAGCAGTTCATTATTAAGAAATTGTTAGTTGAACATTATTTAATTAATGAACATAAATGTAAAATCGTTGAACATTATTAATTCAATCAACAAAAATAAATGTTTTATAACTTAAGAGTTTAAAAAAATATTATTACTTCTTTATTTCTTAAAATGTATTATAAGAATGTATATTTTTTCTATAATCAAAATTTTATCAAAAAAATTCAAAAAATGTTTTTTAAAAATTAATTATATTCAAACACACACACTGTTCCCTTATAGAAAGACTGATCAGATAGACATGGAATGCCAAATGCACTCAATTTTTCTTTTTTCTTTTTTTTATATAAGAAATCTTTCTTTTCTGATTTTAGAATAATTTAATTTAACATAATAACCTGACATTTACCGTTCCCACTATTTTGTCTTTTAATCTGTCAAAACTTTTATGATTGCTATTATTATTAAAGTCTTTGCTTAATAAGGGTTCAGTGACCCACATGTATTTGTATTTTTTATTTTTTATTTTTTATTTTTTTTTATATAAAACAAAAAATTCATGTAGACCCATCTTTTTCAATCTTTCCTAACTTTATCTTTCATCTTTTCCCAATACTCAAAATGTTGTCTTGTGACTTGTCTCTCACAAAAAAAGAAAAGGAAAGTATAATTTTAGTTGTACTTCTCTTCTCCATTTCAGATGGAATGATTGAAATGTTTACATAATCCTCATTCTATCCTTTTTCTCCTTTCCTATTCAATTACCTTTTGATTCTTTTCTTTTTTTAATTTAAAAAATAATTTATTTCTAAGTCCACCACTATCTTTATGCTTTTTGGAACAAAATCCACTCTAGTGGAAAAGAGTAAAAGATACTCTTTTCTTATTTAACCATGATTTGATTTGATTTCTCCAAATTTCCCATTCTCTCTTTCTTTAACATTTTTCTTTTTCTTTTTTGTTATTTTTTCTATTATTTTATGTCTTCATCTCAATATGGAGAGAAGTGGCACAATTAACAATATGTGTCTCTTTGTGTGTAAAATTTTACGTTAAAATATATCAAATATAATTTTAAAATGTAAATTTTTTATTTATTTATATTAAAATATATTCATATTTACGCTTACAAACGTGAAATTAAATAGATACTACCTTACTTTTTCTATTCAAATAATGAGAAATATAACTTTACTTAATTACTATTGTTTTCTTCTAATTCAAAAGAATTGCTTAACAGAAAAGTTGAAATTTGATTTGATTTGATTTTTTCATTGAGTCAAATAATATTTTTACATTTAAATTTAGGGAAATTTCCTAGAGTGAGCAAGTGTGGAATCCAATAAAAGGTGGGTGGGGCTAAATACTCCTCACTAGTATCTTAACATGGTTGTTCAAGTGAATTAAAAACATAAAGTTTCTCGCATATAACAAGTTGTAAGTTGAAATTTCTATAAATTTTTTTTCTAAAAATAAATAAAATTATTTTTATAAATGCTTTTAAAATTCAAAAGCTTTTTGTATCTTAAACTATAGTATTATCCGCTCACCCTAAAATTACTTCTTATGAGAGTTAAGTGTTTGGGTCAGTCCGGCCCGACCTGACTCCTGAGTTAAGCGGGTTGACTCGTGATGCCCACATGTTAAATAATTTTGTATTTTATTAACCTATATAAGTTAGTGGTTAAATAAGCTAGCCCATGAACTGACCTTACATAAAATATTTTTGAAGATGAAATTATAATTTTTGTTAAAAATTTATAATTAAAGTAAGTTTTAAATTTATAAATATTATTTTTATTTAAATTATAATAAAATTAAATTACGCGTGCAAATTTTAAAAATAGGCATTAAAAATAGATTTTTAAATTAAATTAATTTTTTATTTTATAGTTGTGACTTGTGAGCCAATCCCCATTTAACCAACGATTTTGAGTGGACCAACCTGCAATACTTACTTTATGGATAATACTCTTTATTTCTTGTCCAAGAGCGCAGGAATTGTGGGTTTTGCAAGCTAGCTCATTATGGATTATAAGATCTATTTCTTAATGTATGTTTGATTTTCAATTGACAGAAATTTGTCACTAAAAATTAAATATTATTTTGTCTGTTAAACATAATTAAAATTTGTGTGTAAATAAATTATAATAGTTGATACGCAAATATTTTAATTACTAATATGGTGTTATTGGAAGTAGGTTAGAACTTAGAATAGTGAGTGGTGTGACACATGAGAATGAAACCCCAATTACCCCTCACACCACAATCACCATTTCATCAAACAGAATGAATTTATTTCATGATACTACTCTCCCCTCCCTCAATACCCCTATCTATCTTTATTGTTTTCTTGTACCCTACCTACCTACTCTTCCTTCACAATCATGTTCGGACTAAAATGAACAAAAATTACATATAAATACATTCACAATCCACATTTCACATTGAAATTTGAAAATGGGTCACCATCACTGTCACTATGTAATTATATAAGACTGATACAACGGGTGAAAGGCTCGAATCCATTCATGGACACATCACACATGCACAACACAACCATTATTATTATTATTTCTTCATTGTGCAATGAATTTTGATTGAGATCGATGCCCAACAATGCCACTGCCATCATCATGAATGTGTAAAAAGGTAAAAAATATAAAATAAAAGTTCAGTATAGTAACTTTACTGACATTGTCGACAAACAATCTGAAACTTCTCAAACACTAGTGCAAAACAAAAAACATAAAAGTATTACTCTAGCAGTATTTTATTTACTTAGTGAAACTTTTTATATACAAAGTTGAGGAAAACAAGGACAAAAATTAATTATAGTAATAACTATTTAAACTATTTTATTGGAGTGGTGTTGTGTTATTTATTTATGCTACTATAAGCTACGAGAATCTAAATTCATTTTGATTCACACGCCATAAGATTCACATGACGAAACCCGATGTAGTGGTTTTTTTTTAACTATGACAAGTAGTAACTAATCACCCTGTCGTGTGTTTTGCTTGACCAGGTCTCGAAAAATAAAGAAAATAATAACGCAAAAATATATATTTAGTGCTTTATGTTTTTGTAGAAATTTTATTTTAGTTTTTTATGTTTATTTTGTTTCAAGTTGGTTCTTTACGTTTGTTTTTTGGACCAATATTAGACTCTTCTTTGAATTCATTAGTCTAAGTTAACCGAACTGCATACATGACACCTATATGGAATTAACGGCTTTAGTTGTCATCCCTTTCCACACTAAAACGACACCGTATTGAATTTTTTTTCTTAAGCGTACCTCCGTTAATATAAGTTAACAGAACTGCATACGCTTAAGAAAAAAATTCAATAGGGTGTCATTTTAGTCTGGTGCCACATATGTAATTCGATTAACTAGATTAATAGGTTAAAAGAAAGGGTCAAATTGAAACAAAATAAACATAAAAGACCAAAATAAAACTTTAACAAAATATAAAAGACCAAATGTATATTTTAATCTAATAATAATAATAGTGGAGTATAGAATAGATTTATTAACAAGTAGTTATATTTGTATTATAATAATGTGAGAATTAAGGCGGTGGATAAAGAGTACAAAAAGTGGGGTTATTATGGTGATAATTGGGAGAAGTGTCAGAGGAGAACGTGAAATGGCAATATCTAACCTGATGAGGAGTGAGGACCACGTACACAGCAACTAGCAAATTATATTTATATTGGAAGTTGAAACTTGAGAGAAAAAAAACAGAAAAAAAAGGTAAAGGAATGGTGGGGAAGGAAGATTAAATAGCTTGGTAGCTTGTGTCAGGGTTATGAAATTGTTGGACATATATTATATCGTGAAATTGAAATTAAATAATAATATGGACAAAAATTGTAGGGCTGGGTGAAGTGATATGATCTGAATTCAGACTTGAGGAGGTACTACTACTAGTACTTACTTAGGTCTTAGAGCAACAGAATACAATAAATATAAATATAAATATGAATGTGATAAAAGTATGGTATGGTTAAGAAATTAAAGAAGCAGATGAAATGATGATAAGAATAATTATAAGATGCCACCATTGTTTTGAAACTGTCACCACCACTACTCACAGTCTCACAGAGACAGAGTCACAGTCACAGTAGGGTTGTTTCTTTAAGAAAATAAAATAAGTTTGTTCCCAATCCCAATCACTCCACACTGTGCTTTGCTGCTTTGGTGTTTTGTCCCCACCAACTTCTGCACCCTCTCCTTCTCCTTTCCCTTTCATGCATCACATTCACATTTCCCTATTACTACTCATTTCTAATTAACCTCAAAACACAGAACTTTCAAATTTTACTCTAGTCAAACAAATTATATTATGCATTATCAATTCCCCTCTTTGTTGATTTTTGTTATTAATTAATTTCACACTCCAATGGATCAATTTTTTACCAAGTCATACAAAAGTTGACCTGCAATCAACAACAACATAGTACAGTATATAGTATTATGAACAGTGAAAGAATCGTGTGGATATGGAAATTGGGGACAGACAAGTTGGGTCAAATCATGCTTCTTACGACACGTTTCAGAATTCATCTCACTCATTTCTACGTAACATTAACATCTGCACCTACTCCTCTGTTTCCCCTGTTTTTTCACACAGTTTTTTATCATGTAATTTTAAATTCAATTTCTCAATTCATGACGTAATTAACAAGTTAATCAAATAATTACAGGAGATCATGATGATTAGATTAATTGTTGTTACTTTAATGATGAGATTTGACTAGAGCATGTGTAAGTCGTGCAATCCAGCTCCTTAATTATTAGGCACCTCTCAGTTTTAATCTGATAATTAAATTCCTTTTTTCTTATCACTACACATAAATACTCACTCGCATAAGGTAGGGGTGGTGGCTCTATTATTTACCCTAATTGCTGCAAGCTTTGGATCTTGTTGTTGGACCCAATTTGGGTCTACATGTTCGAAACCAACTTCAACATTACACAAACCTCTTATTTTTCTTCCATCCCTTTATATGAGTCTTCATTGTTTAACAAAAAAAAAAAAAAGACAGTATTCATTCAAATCAAAACTCTTTCTGGATTCCGGAAAAAAAACTCTTTGTCCTTGCAGTTTTAAATTTTTAAAGTTTTATAAGCTAGTACTCCTATTAAAAGTTGGCGAGTGCCTCCCCCAAACTTCGAATTCGGAAAATATGTGGAAAAGCTATTTCATTTGGTTAAAATATAGTAATGTTTCTGTGGTTGAAAAGTATATGAACATTTTTCCAAGTTCAATCTAAATTTTCACCATTTTGTCACGTGCCAGCTTTAAGTTTTGACAATAGAGTAGGCTTAAGATGCAAATGTTCCATTCCAACTTCTAGATATATGTGGAAAATTTTGCCATCTTGTGCATTTTGGTAAAGTAATGGGGTTATTAATTGAAAGGTTTATGCACGTTTTCAATGCGTTTCAAGTGAAGGTTCTAGCTTTTAATCTTCAACTGGCTCAAGTCTTCTATCCTTCAATTTTGCACTTTGTAAAGCATGCTTGAATAGACTTTAAGAAATACTAATAAAAGTAAAATTTATCATACAAACACTGGTGTTATGTTTATGTAATTTCCAAAAGTCACTATAATTAGTTGTTTAAAACAAGAGATGAAGAACTTTAAGAAACTATAATCACAAATTATATAAGCACTTTTTTTAATAAACTCATCCGAACAGACTCTTTGATGTGTTGTGTAGACTTCAAAACATAATCACTAATCAGTAATCACTTCAAAAACACTTGCATTTAGAGGCATCCATAAACGAAAATTGAAATCATTAATTTCTTGAAGTTGACTTAAATTGCATTCTAAGCAACCACAAGTAAACTGGTTTTTACTTCCAATTTCTTTTTCTACCATTTTTGTTTTATCATGATGAGGTTCTTCACCTTGATATCCAAGAAGGAACATACAAGAAATTTAGTTATGCAAAGCTTAGTTGCTACACCTCTTGATGAAAAATTGCACAGGGTGAGAAACTCTTTCTGCATCCTTTCAGAGCTTAGTTGAATTCAAAGTTGATGAACTTATTAGGTGGTCTAAATGATCAAGCACAATATCACTGAATGTAATCATACGAGTAGTTGTCAGTTATCACTGACACAAATCGCTCTAGCCATGGAAGTTGATGCAGATCCTTCATGGGGTCGACATAGGATTCCGTACAGCGAGGCGGAGATTGGCAAGGATTATGGTCGCTGAGGCTGAAACCTCCAGACAGGAACCTTTGTATAAGCGCAAGCTGCGATCGTTCTTGGTCTGAGTATGCATCCATAATCATGGAGAAAGAATTGAAAGTCTCCCATGCCCATTGTTCTGATTCTTGAAGAGAGTTTGCCACCGAGTCTTCAGAGTTGTCTTCGTCCCAAAATGCGCACTGACATGTTTGCTGGCCGTCCCTGTATTCTGCACCGCACGAATAGCAGAACTCATGACCACACCTGAAATTAAGACACAAGTTGAGAACTGTAAGAATAGCTAAAGATAAACGGAACTTGAGAACGATGTTATAATTCAGTAATTGCTCATGTTATGTTATACTTAAGAAATTCAACTAATACAGCTAAAGTCTATCATATCATCATCAAACATACAACATATTCAAAATCTATAAGAACAAAGTAGTCAACATACAAATCACAGTCTAGATATATAGTTATTTACCAATAAAAAGAAAGAAAACACTAGCAGTTCTATCCCACATTAACTATGATAAAGTCAAATATGACACTTGATATGCTATTAAGAATTTCATAACATTGCAATACTTGGATCCACTCTTACTCAGAAAGTCCACTGCTTTCTAGGGTTACTACAAAGTTTCCACCAAACACATGAAATTTTCAATTTTACAGTCAAGGGTTGAGCCAAATTTGAGTGATTTGGTTCCATTTCAGAATTTTAAATTTTTCCTTGTTTTTTATATTGGGTCTCATTTTTTCTTATTAAACAGCATTAATAAAACTTCACAATACATGCACTTGACAAATTTAAGATAACTGAAAGTTGAAAGTATAAGACTAAGAGAAAAGTTCCAGACAGTGTTTTCTCTGCTTGACTTTTGTCCTTAGCTGCTAGTGGATGCCAGTAGCCCGGTACTGCTCATATCATATTTCACTAAAACAGTTTCAATCTTAAATACTATATTATCTTCTTTACGACCCTAAACTGATACTTCCAAATTTTCAGAGCCCCATGAATTACCACCCTGCAATCTTTAAAAGAAATACTGCTCATAGCCACGCAAAAAGCTCAAAGGTTCAAATTTTTATCCATTGCAAGTATATAATGAAAATTCGAAATATTTTCCAAAATATTGGCCCCTCATATCCCAGCCTTTGATGACTTCAATATCTGCCCATCATCTGCCGCCTGCAGAGATACTTTATTATCAATTCGTTCAATTTCAGCCAGCTTACCAATGTTAGGACTTCAAATCTTAACCATATAATTGGTATGCAACTTATATCCCTGAAGCCATTTGTCTGCAAGTGGGACAGACTGCTCAATAAGCCAAAAACAATAAACTTACACCTTTCATGCATAGAACCCACCATAAAGCCACGTTATTTATATCCTACACCAATTTATCATTCTAATACCTCCGCTCAGAAAAACATATACTGCACACGTAGTGGGATGAGGTTTTTGTTGTTGGTGTCGTATTCTAGCACCCATTACCTAGTATCTAGTGAACCAGTTCAGTTCGAATCAGAAGCATCAGGTCATATAATACAATGAATACAGCAATCTGAAACTGGTACTGAAGTCTACGTTGACCCAACACAATTAGGGAATCAAGATGAATGTTCAGGCTAATCAATTGTATACTTCATCTCCTATTCTCCTCTAATCTGAGAAAACTGACTCTGTGGGATCAAATCACTAACCTACCAGCTCTCTCTGTCTCTCTCTCTCTCTATAACCCATTCTAAAAGTAAAAGACAGAGTCGGTTTACAAAACCAAAACTTTTCCAAGTCTAAACTAAATATTATCACTTATAAATGTGTCTTAAGTTTTTGTTTACTTTTAAGAAAAGAATACATTCAAAGTTCAAATGTTCTAACTTCTAGCTCTCAAACAGAAATTTAATGAAGGTTCACAGACAGTTTCCTTTTGCATTTATATATTAGACAATACAAGTTTTGTGCATAATCATTAGAAGGAAATGAGACACAAAAACATAGAAACAAATACAACTTGCAAGAGACAGTAAGACACTATTTTAAAAAAAGGCACATTTCTGACTTCTATTCATGTCAATTTTTATAAGCTATATAATTCCACTTTTAATATATTGCTGACTTCATACATCTAAGTAGGTTTTGAGATTTGCAATAACAGAATATAAAACTAATCAACAATCTTTTTCATATAAGAGAAGTTGTATCTTACCAGCATGTCATGTGATAACAACCTTGAGTAAGCTCAATCATTCTACGACACTGCTGACAGCGCTTCCACCTTTTATTCTGAGCAAGACGATGCAAAGTAATGTCAGAAGCATCTCTCTCCTCCTCTGGCAAATTCTGGTATTCTTCACAGCTCATAGAAGAATGCCAAGGAACCTTACAGACCACGCAGATAAACCTTTGACATACAGGACATTCAATACAAGAATTATCAGACTGGCTAGATGAACTAGCCCTAGCGGATACACATTCATGAGGATCAAGGAGAACGGAGCAGTTCGGAAATGGACAATAAATTCTATCTGAATGGAGAATATTTGCTTCCAAAAGGGCTTTCTCCAAAGATTCAAAGGAGGTGAATGGAAGAAAAGACTTGCACTCAATCACGGAGATGCAATATTTGCATCCTGGTTGAGGGCATCGTATAGGGACTTGACAAGATTGAACTTTACCATCAGCATAGGCCCTCAAGCAATGTGAACAGAACTTGTGTGAACATTTCAAGGTAATCATAATTGGCACTGGCTTGTCGTCACAACAAATAGAGCAGTTCTCCAGTAATCTCTCACCATTTACAGGGAAAGTGATAAGCCCAATAGCTACTTTGGCCAATTGCAGCGGTTGCTCAATATTCTTATTGGGGATAAGCTTCAGAACAAAAGCCTCAAAATTACTGGCAAGTTCCAGAATCCTTTCTCTCAGGGCCATCAAAAGTGGCATCTCCAAATTTTTCTCGAATGTTATCTGTCAAAATATTCGAGCATTCAAATGAAAAGATGGTTAACGAGATGTGATTTGCAAAAATACACTCAAATTGCCAACACACGTTAAAGAAATATAAGAGGCCAGTTGCACATGTCAAACTAACATAAATTAAATTATTCTGTAAACATATTCGAAATGTAGGCTGTCCAATGATGTTTGAACGGTAAACTCATCCACCTAGACAACAAAGTACTCGCATTATGTTTAAGAAACGAGCGTATATATTATTGATAAATACCAGAGAGAAAAAAGTAACAGTGCAGTTCAAATTGGATCATAGTGTGGCTGCAAGAATACAACCCACTAAAACTTCTCCATGTACAAACTAAATAAAAGAAGAGGATAAGAAGAAAATTCAATTAAGGGATATTCAGAAGTAAATAGCAAACTTTCCAGATGCAATCAGGAAAACAAATTAAGAAATGAAAACATCAAATGATGCTTGTGCATACCAAGAATAGCAAAAAAGCTATAAGGCTTATCTCAGCTCAGAGTTCATCGACAAAAAGGAAATATGAACACTGAGAAACATGCCTGAACAATTGGTGGGAAAACAAAACAGAAAATCAACAAGCACACCACTAATAAATAGAAATTTCATCAATTTATGCAAAGGTCATATAGCAAAGAAATGTTAAGATTAAAATTGAATTGTCAACCTGATCGCATAACAACTCAGAATCTGTGAAAGCATAAACCCGCCGGATCTTGTTCTTCACAGCTTCCAACAAGCCATCCAAGAGTGCCAAGTACTCAACTACAGGCTCCTCTGCATAAAAATCAAGCTTTTTCTGCACCCTTATAGCAGGAAGACTTGGTGATCTTTCCATGAACACTCCAATTCCAGAAAACCCAGAACTAGAATCTTCAACCCTAGCAATTGATAAACCTTTGAAGAACATTTTTACCGAAAACTCATCAAGCTCATCCTTCCAACCTTCCACCACTGGCTCTTCAGTTTCTTTCCATACTTCTTCATCTTCACAACAACTGCAAAACTCATCTTCCTCTTCCTCTCTTCCAACCTCGACAGATGCTCCACGACCTAAAACACCCTGATCCTCCATTTTCCCAACAAATTACCACAGATTTCCAGCTACATAAACTTCAACTCGCCATTACAATAACGTCTCAGCATAACCCATCAACAAATCAATCCAAAAAACCAATTTTTTTTTCCAAATAAGGAAACTCAGAAGCAAAAATTACAACACTTTCACAGAAAATAATAACCCTTTTGGGTGCTATTGATGAATCAAAATCCAAATAATCGAAGGCTCCATAATGTGCTTCACAAATCTGACCCCTCCCTAAAAAGGAAATATTTCACCCAAAACGAATCAAAGTTTAGGTGTTAGAAAAAAAAAAATCGAAAATTTAACCCTAAACGTCATTGACTTTCATTACATTGGCAGGTAAACTGCACAAGAAGAAGAAGAATAATAAGAGAAGAGAGAGAGAGAAAGGGGGAAAGGGTATCAATCAAGCAAAAGAAGTGAAGCTTCCATACTCCTTATCTGATTGGAATTTCGTAATATTATTCTGTTTAGCAGAGTCTGCCACAAAATAAAAACCCTAATAATCTAAAGACAGCGAGTTTAGTGGTAATAACTTAACAACCTTACTAGGATTATTAAGAAATTAATTAAGAAATTAAGAATAAGATGTGGACAGAGAAAACAGGATTATCAGATTCAATGACCTATCAGAAATGGATATGTGTCACTTAAGTATTTTTTTTATTTTCGTAATAATAATAATATGTGTTTCTTAAGTTTGAGGTATTACTTGCATCCTTGGTCGGCACTATTTTAGGGGCTGTTTGGTTTGGATTTTTATTTTTTATTTTTGAAATTTTACAAAGAAAAAAGTGAAAATGTTAAAAATATAAGATAAAAACTAAAAATGAAAATGCAAAACAAACAACTCCTTAAGTAGCAAGTTTTTAGTTCGAACCCCTGTAGTCCGACTTTAGCTTATAAAAAAAAAGTTTGAGTTATTACTGTGAGTTGTACTTAATTTTTTTTAATAACTTTAATAAGTATATTTTTATTTAGTATAAAATACAATTTTGATCATTTATATTTTAACAAATTCTTACTTTTTTATTTTTTTTTATGCACACTATATTAGTCTTTTTGCGTTCAACATTATTGAGTGCTTTAATAGAAATATTATGACAATATTGGGGAAAATGTAAATAATAACACTTAATTGTGTTAGTGCAAAAAGACCGATACATAGCGAAAAGAAAATAAAACAACATAACAAAGTTTGTTAAATCATAAAAGACCAAATTTATATTTAATATTTTATTTAATAATAATATGTTTTTAAAAATAATTACTTGATTTATTCAATAATTAAGTATAGTTATCGGTAATCATTACTATACTCAAAATGAACCAAGTAACAAGTTTGTGCTTATTAATTCTATAAGATAAACATTTTATTATATTTTAGGTTAATCATTTCGTTAACAGAATTTTTGCTTTTAAAATTGATTTTGAAAGAAGAAAAGTTGTGCACGTTTGATCTGTAGTTAGTCAAACTTGACACGCCTTTAAGCACTATCTCAATAGTCATAATTTGTTTAGATACAAACCATATTTAATGGATGAAATAATTTTTAGTTTTAAATGAAAATACTTTCAATTTCTGTCAATTATAAATCAAAGACACACATCATTATTTCTTTTATGATTGAAAAATAACTTTATATTATATTTATACTCTAAACTTGCTTTTAAAAAATAAAATTTCCAGACAAAAATCACTTTCTATTAAACTAAATTTAAACCAAAATCAATTATATATTTTTATGTTAATTTAAAATTAATTCTACCACTACAAAAAAAACACACTAAATAAATCCTTGAAGGTCCTCCATTTTCAAACCCTATCTTCTTGTTACCATTGGGTAGGGTTCCACAACTATAGTTCAAGGGTCTTTAATCAAATTGACAACGACCCAATTAAATATTTTTGTCAATATGACCCAAAAATAAAAAAACTGGTAAGTCTCCAAAAAAACAGAGTCCGGTCCATGATTCAAAGATGATAATAAAAATATGTAGACAAAAAAAAGTTTTTTTTTTGAAAAAGGGAAAAAACCCAAAACAATAAAAAAAATAAAAGAGTTACACTATGTTTGGTTGCCGAGAGAAAATGTGGAAAAAAAAATGTAGAGAAACAAAAAAAAAACAAGAGAAGATAAATGGAGAAAACATTTTTAAAAAAAAGTTTGTTTGACTAAAGAGAGAAAGAAAGAAAAAGGAAAGTGTAATAACATCGTAAAAGATATTCTAATCCATATAAAATAATAATAAAAAATATAACAAGGCTATACATGTCATTTCACTTTCTTCGCATTAGCAAAGAAAGAAAGGATATGATACAAAACACACCTTCAAATTTCTCCCTCTCTCAGGGCCAGCCCAAGGGTAAGGCCAGCCAAGCTCTTGCTTTAAGCACCAAAAAAATGTACAAAATTATTAATATATTTAGGCTCTATTTTAATATATTTTGATCTTTAAAATATTAAATACTTGATAGTATACAATGTTATCATTCTTTCTGATAAAATATTACATTCTCCTAAATAAAATGCATATGATGTTTATCCAATAATATTATTAATTTCAAAATTTTTTTATTATTATTAATTTAAAAAAAACCTATTATAATAATTTGCTTTAGGCCTCAAAATTAGTTGGGCTGACCCTGCCCTCTCTTCTGTTTCTAACAATCAAATGGAAGGAAGATTCTGAATTTTCATTTTAAATCTATTTGAGTTATATTATAAAACAGGTTTTAAGAACTGTTTTAAAAAAAAAGAAAAATGAGTTTTCAAAACAAATTAATATGCAAATTTAGAATCTTTAAGGGAAGAATTCAAATCCTATATTTATCAAAGTTTTGGTACAAAAATTATACAAACAAGAGTAAAAAGACTAACGTCGCAAAATTACTAAAATAGAAGGATAAAGATTTGCAATTAAGTTTATTTGAATAATTTTTTAAAATTTTGCGGCCCAATATAAATTTGTATTTTTTAAGAACTAACGTCACAAATATAATTGAATAATAGACTATAATTTTATGGACTAAATTGAATTTATACTAAAATTAAATACCTAAAAAATAGCAAAAAATAAAATAAAATTAAAGACCTGAACCACCTTGACAATCTCAATGAAAAAAATGATATATCACTCTACTAAATTACTTCTAATTATTAACTCAATTGATTAAAGAGTTATAATTTGTACATCACGTGATAGTAGTTTTTCAAAATGCCCCATTCTAAAAAAATAAAAACCAATTGCATAAAATTATACAAAAGAAAGAGGGTCCACTTTCTGTCATGCATGCTCTCTCAATTCAAATTGTACAACCAAACAGTCATGTCCCACAAACCATTCACTTACAGTTATAGATGTCTTCTATTCACCTTTTCCAAACTCCATTTTGAGGTGTATACATGATTCTTTCTGCATATGCTCTCTCTAACACTTCAAAAGTTTCTTACCAACTATTAGTTGTATTTTTACACATAAACCAAGTAAAAAAGAGAAAGTGATGAATGACCCAAAATTCCTCCTACCATTCAGCGGCCGGAGAAAATTCAGATCCGCAAAAAGTGTATAAGAAGAGAAGGATACAAAGAAAAAGAAAAGAAAGAGACAGAAAATAAAAGATGTGATAAGTAATGAGGAAAAAAGAAAAAAGAAGAGAAAAATGAGGTGTAAATGAGATAGAAGAGAAATGGAGGGTAAAAATATAATTATTGTTTTCAATTCTGACATGTGAACCCAATCAACCAACATTACCTACCCACACCCAAATAACAACACCAAAATAAACAGAAACCAAAACTGACCCTTTTGAAGGTACCTTGTTGTATTTTCACAATAAAACAAACAATACCACATCTGAGAAACTTGCTTCAAAATAATATGTTAAATTTACATAACCAGAAATTATGCCTAAGTGGAATCAGCTACATTCCATTGTATCTACATACAAAAAATTAATTAATTAGAGTGCTAATCAAACTCCAGAAGAAAAAATGTTGATAACAGAGAAAGGAGCCCTTAATCTACTTCAAATTGAAGATTCTTCAACAAGAGATGTGATCAGTACCATAACTGATTGATTGAAGACTTGATTCAGACATGTTTGTAACCCATCTCATAGGGCCATTTGATTCTTTTCCTGGAATATTATAAGCATAAGAAGTCCATCTTACATCACTTCCACACATGTTTGTTGTTACATTCATTCTGATTATCTTCTGTGTTCTTTCAAGAACTACAAGACTCGAAAATGTGGAGAAACTGTTTCCCACGAAGATATCAGCCCGTAAACACACTTCGTAGTCGATTGCAGATTGAATTAGATATGGATACTTGTTGTAAATTCCATCTACACCAAGTTTCTTCTTCTCATAAGGGAGAAATCCCTCTTCCCAATCTTCTAGTATGGAAGAATTGTTGATGAGTTTATCGGCTACCGCGAGATAAACAACAACTGGAGTCTTCAAACCATCGATGTTGTTAACTCTTTGAATGATCTCTTTCTTGCTGCTGCAGATTTTGTTTGTGTTCAATCTCTGCTCTAACTTTTTACAGTGAATCATCCAATCAATTTCTATCCTCATGTGGACAGCAACATATGCAAGAGACTGAAACGAAGATGTATCCAAAGCGATTTTGTTCTCCGATTTTACTGATTCAGTATTGCTTATTAGTTCCCTTCCAAATGCTCTAATCCTAGAAACAATCTTATCTACTTCTTTTTCAATCTCATCTATCAAATACAAGCACCCGAAAACCTTTGCATAGTCCTTAACGGGCCAATGATCATGCCACAAGAACGGATTCTTCCCTACAATCTGGATAACCTCGTACTCATCGAAAGAGCCCGTGCTATGCTCTTTCAATTGTGACAAATCTCTATCTACCGTCCACCTCCTTCCACTCCCTTTCTGCATTTCAAGCACTCGTGTTCTATTCAACACATCAAAGTACCGACCCAACCGAACATAACCGCTGCAAAGTGTGTTAAACATTTCAAATTGGAACACCTTGTCGAAGGACATCGGTTAGAAAAGGTCAATTTCTTTGTAAAATAAGGAAGCACTAAAGCTAGGCATCAAAAGGGTTCGATTCAGCATTCGAGCAGTAAGGCAAGCCCTTGCGAACGCAATTTTCTGGTTGTTTAATCCCCACACAAGCTAAGGAACGTCCAAAAACTTATCTGGCCTAATTCCATAGTCAGAATTCATCAATGGAAGATGGTTGCGGATGTATACAAGGTGGCTCCATTCAATCCCATCAAAAGGAAACAACAATAATCTAATGATCAAAAGAGTAACAAGCAAAATCATGCATTTGCAAATTAGTGAATTCAAATTTCCACCCAAGAGCTTTGACAAGACTTCCGTGTAACATTTAATTTTCTTTCTAATTCAAAAACTTAGACAATAGCATCACTTACAAAGGATCAACATCAGCAGCATGCCTAGATCCAATTTTGAAGTTCCCCCACAATCTGACTAAAAATAGCAACAAATTTCCAATAGAGTTCCTCAGGAACAATGTATATTTACATCACCAAAATCTAGATTTTTTGTTTCAAAAAAATAATTCATCAGAACCAGCTAACCCAAAATTACTTATATGGCTGTGACGTGAAAAGATTCAACTTGATTCTAATTTATAGCGATATCTCCAATGTTCTAAACTCTGAGTCCAATAAAAGACAAGAGATTAATGTAACAAAGAACAGAGAATGAAAATTTTCGTTCCAATTTTCAAGCCAAGGAACAGAGCGATTCAGAACAGGCTAAAATAATGACACACATGTGAATCTCGGTAACAAAAACCATCATAGCATATCGATATCAGAGCCTGGAATTTTGAAAAGCAAAAGAAACACAAGACATCTCAACAATAACGTATCCTACGAGAACGACGATAAAAACAACAAAGAGTATTCAATGAGGATTCTATTTCCTCTGCATGTTGACTTTTTTTACCTTTCGAAAAATTTTGAATCAGTGATCGGAAGAACCCAGAAAACAAACGAGGAATAAAAGAAGATGGGGTGTGATGATCGGAGGAAAATGAACCACCTTGAATCCGATTTAAGAGAAGAGTGAAGAGATGACAGAAGAAAGAGTGTGAGATTATTGGGAACAGAGGAAATGGACCAAAAAAAGTAGTGCAAAGGTTGGAAGGAAGGATCAAAGAGGGTCTAAAGAGAGGAGAAAAATGAAAAAAAAAAAGAAAAAATATTTTTAAAAAGTTTTAAATATATATATTTCTTTCAATGCTTTATCTCAGTTAGTACTACTTTAGTTCTTACTCACTTTGTTCTTAATTATTTCATCTACTCTTATTTATAAGGTATTTTTAACCAATTTATAAGGTATTTTTAACTGAAATACTAATATCAATAAAAATAATTAAATAACAGGTTTTTGGTTCAAATTTTTGTGAAGACACTTTAGTCTTTTAAAAAAAATAAAAATAATTAAATACAGTTATTTGTTATAAAAATAGCTTCCAATACTTTAAAAACTTTAGTTTTAGTTTCTATATTTTTATTTGTTAAGGAAAGCAGCAGGATCATAATTCCCTAAAGAAATACACATATGAACTAAAATCAGAACAATGATAAGACCAATTTATTAACAAAATAAAAGTGAAGGGAAAAAAATAAAATTTTCTTTTTGTTTTGATTTTTATATTTTATTTTATTTTATTAAGAAATTAGTTTATATTATTACAATAAAATATTAATAAATAGCAATTACTTATTAAAATTAAAATATAAATATTAAAATTAAATTTTTAAAGTATATAAAATTATAAATTAAAAGGCAAAATATAGGAATCAGAAATATATTTGAAAAAAAGAAAAGAAACAAGAGAGAGAAGCAAAAGGACAGGTGAGATTTGATGCCGCAGCGGGAATGCCTTATGTCTGCAGTGTAAGTGTAACAGAGCCAAAAAGTAACGACAAATTATAGTACATGCGTAATCAATTTTATTTTTTTTTCAATTTCTTTCTTTTTCATCTTTTAATTTTTTTTAAAAAAAGCTAGTATAATTACACTAATGTCCTCCCTTCAAGAGTAGTTAAACTTATTACACTTGCATCCAACTTGCGATTAAAAAAATTACATGTGATTTCCTTGTATATAATAGACAAATAATATATAAATGCCACTACTGTTAATGAAATGAAAATATTATAGAGTAGTTTTATTTGTATTTCTATTTTCTATTCTTACTTTAATTTAATTTTAATTTTTTATTAAAATAATTAAAATGACAAAAAAAAACAATTTTTTTTTGTTTCTAACCCTCCCCGGTATTTACCATACAAAATAAAAAAACAAACAAAACATAACCTACCTAGACAAAGTACATGGCTAACGTTTGCGTTTCTTTTTTTTTTTTTTAAAAAAAAAGGAGATAAATAACATTAAAATACTCTCTTTATTTAAGTATAATTGTTACTAAGTATTTTTTTGAGCTAAATGTATATCAATGTTGTAAGTATAATTGTTACTAGATAAGTTACTTTGGAATCTCAATAAAAAGAGTATTTAAATGTTATATAATTCAAAATAGTAGGAGTATTAAAAAAGAAATCACGCGTTTGGCATGCATTAGTCTTGTCATTAATAGTTTTGCATACGAATGAAACTATGTGAAACTCCATTTTAGCTTACTGTTTAGATAATTACTTTTTTTTTTTAATTTAATTATACTTTTCATTCATATATCATAGTTAATAGTTAATGAGAAGCATTAGTTTTTTATAAATTTTTCACTTGGATATAAATCCTAAATTTTGAAAATTTGTACAATCAATTTTATTTTTTTTTGTCAGTTTTCATCCGCATAAACCTTAAAATCCTTATTTTTTTTTAATAAGCAAAAAATTTATTAAAACAAAAAAAATACTAAAAATATTATGTAAACATATCTGCCAAAGAAGTTAGCCAGAGAAATTATACAGAATTAAATGCACCAAGACAAGCAACCGGACACCCTTCCTAGTTAGAAAAATAATATGTAAAATCTGATACATTTGCTTTAATCCACAACTAGGAGCACAAGCACAATAACACCATATAAAAAATATACTCAGAATTCCATTGTGTTTGTTTGAAAATGATATCGCTACGACTAATCTAAATTGTCCAAACACAAGAATACGAAATCACACACCACAACGTCTGACAACGCGACACCAAAACGAAGTGTTACAACCATTACTCACACGACCACAACCCTTACCATATGAGCAGAAAACACGCACAATGAGGATTAGCGGCACCAAACAAGCCGCATATAACATGTCACCATCAAGAACAATAACCACCCCGCATCCTCAACGTATAAATATCCTTACCATACTTCGAATACAAAAACCTTGTCCAAAGAGACCCTCATTCTATTTTCAACCTCCACACCCGTCTTTTCAACAAAGCAAATCAAAGCAAAGTTTTTTCAACAATTATAGATTCTTGAAACTAAAACCCCCTTCTTCCAAACTTCTACACACCCATCCTCACTTAACCCAATAAAATTTTTTTTTGCCCTCACACCCACCCCAAAAAAGTTTTTGAAATAAAGAGTTTATAGTAAGAATGATATTATTAGAGCCTTAAAAAAAATTCAAATAATTTATAAGCTTTTGACAGTATTAAGATAGGAAACTATTTAAACAATTCACACATTTTTTTTGGGTACATAAACAATTCACAAGTTTTAATACAAGAAATGATTTAGAATGAATTCAAAGAAGAAATTAAAAAAGTTATTGTTATGTCGTTTAAATAAAACATTTTCATGATAGACTGGAAAAACATATCTCAAATTAAAAGATAGGGTGAAATACTGAAATGAAAAAAAAAATCATAATATTTAAACATTCCAAACAATAAATTCCAATTTAAATATTTTATTTTGTTTTATTTCAAAAAATATAATTATTTTATACAATAAATTCCAATTTAAATATTTTATTTTATTTTACTTTATTTTGCTTCAAAAAATATAATTATTTTATTTTATCCTACACTCCGTTTTATAACTCCATATAGACATCAAATTTCACCGATCTATCCGTTTAATTGAAAGTTTATAGTATATAAATCTACTATACAAAATTTCATTTGATCTTAAAACCTTTTGATCTTTTATCTATTAACTTCAATTTAATGAATAAAAGACATTTTAAAACATACATAAATGTCATCTACAAGATGACGTATTTAGAGATGTTCAATTTTTCTAAAATTTGGTATACATAATCATCATGATAATATCTAACAACTCAACAAGATGGTTGGTAAAATTTTATATATATATATATATATATATATATATATTCCTGCTATTATAATTTGAATATATTTTAAAGGGTATTAAGATATACTCATTTCTTTTTTTAGAAATAGTACGTTAGCAAAATACAATTTAAAATTTTAAATGTACTTACAAGGTGTAATTTATTAAAGTACTATTTGTATAAAATAAGTGTGTGTATGTTAACAAATCCTATATGAATTCAATAACGTACACTCACTCAAGAGTAAGTTAGGACTTGTTTGAAACAATTTTGGTTTTTAGTTTTTAAATATTGTATTATAAAACAGTTTTCAGAAACTGTTTTCAAAAAAAAGTGAGAGGAGTTTTTAATACAAATTTGTGTGTAAATTTAGAAAACTGAAAATCAAAACATCATATTTTGGTTTTTAAATACTGGAAAACAAAAACTGTTATCGAAAACTGTTTTTGAAAACTCGACTGCCAAACGGATTTTTTAATTTTATATTTTTAAAAACAGAAAACTATTTTTTAAAAAAGAAATCAAACAAGCCCTTACTCTCTCTGTTTCATAATGAATGTTGTTTTAGAGAATTTTTTTTTCTCAAAATAATAGTCGCTTTACATTTTCAATACATTATTAAATATTATTTCCTCCATTTTACCCTTATAAAACAATTAATGTCAATTAGAAACAAGTAACATAAGGAGAAACTCTTGAAGCGTGAGGGAAGGAGTTCAATCCTTGGTAGGATTTATTGCATTTCTTAGGGCTTGTTTGGAACAGTTTTGATTTTTAGTTTTTAAAAATTGTATTATAAAACAGTTTTCAGAAACCGTTTTTAAAAAAAGTGAGAGGAGTTTTCAATACAAGTTTGTGTGTAAATTCAAAAAACTGAAAACCAAAACATGTTTTAGATGTTTTCATATTTTAGTTTTAAAACTGAAAAACAAAAACGGTTTCCGAAAATTGTTTTTGAAAATTCGACTGCCAAACGAGTTTTTTAGTTTTCTGTTTTTAAAAACAGAAAACTGTTTCAAAAAAGATATCAAACAAGCCCTTAGTCTCCGTGAAACAATCTTAAATTACTATAATTTTTAAATAGAGGGAATAACAAGTTATAACTTAATCATTTAAAATACAATAAAAAAATATAAATTGCTATCGATCCCTAATGGATGGACGTTAGTTAACCCTACTTTAAATCATACTAAAATTGAGTTACTCAGATATTTTTGTGTTTCTATGTTCTAGGTCCCGTGCAACGTCTCGCCGCTTTCCTTCAACCTCTCTTTTCTTCTTCTTCTTCTCTTTCTCTCCTTCCAATTTCACTCATGATTTTGTGACTACACTACACAGTACACACCACAAAACAATCGCACACAAACATGCCATCTGCAGATATATTTGCTGTAAGTTCTTTTTCTTCTTCTTCTTCTTCTTCGTCTTCTTCCTTGTCTTATTCTAACTTTATAGCCAATTTCTTCCCAAACCCTCTCTGGGTTCAGTTGCCGCCACTGAACCCTAGGTGGGTCTGTCCTCGAATTCGTTGTTCCCATTCAAAGACTCTACCTTTGCCCACCAATTTTTCGAGTTCCAATAACGGAAGGAAGAAGAAGAAAAAATATGGTGGGGTGTTACCTACGATTCTGAGGTCACTAGAGTTAGCTGATGATGTTGAAGAAGCCCTTGATTCATTTTCTGAGGATCTGGGTCCTAAAGAAATCACTGTTATTCTCAGGGAGCAGAGTAGCTGGCAACGTGTTGTGAGGGTTTTTGAGTGGTTTAAGTCACAGAAAGGGTATGTTCATAATGTAATTCACCACAATGTGGTCCTTAGAACTTTAGGTAAAGCTCAGCAGTGGGACCAATTGAGGCTTTGTTGGATAGAAATGGCGAAAAATGGTGTGTTGCCTACTAACAACACTTATAGCATGCTTGTTGATGTGTATGGCAAAGCTGGTCTTGTACAAGAAGCTCTTTTGTGGATTAAGCATATGAGAATGAGGGGTTTTTTCCCTGATGAGGTTACTATGAGTACTGTGATTAAGGTATTGAAGGATGTGGGAGAGTTTGATAGAGCTGATAGATTTTACAAGGACTGGCGTGCTGGTAGAGTTGAGCTAGATGATCTAGATTTGGATTCTTTAATGTTTACCACCACTAATGGATCTAGATCAACACCTATTTCTTTCAAGCATTTTCTTTCGACTGAGCTCTTTAAGACAGGTGGCAGAAATTCTATGACATCATGGCATACAGAGAGTGTTCCTCAGAAACCTCGGCTCTCTACCACTTACAATACCCTAATAGATTTGTATGGTAAGGCTGGAAGGCTAAACGATGCTGCTGATGTCTTTGCTGATATGTTGAAATCTGGAGTGGCAGTGGATACATACACTTTTAATACTATGATCCATATTTGTGGAAGTAATGGTAATTTGGTTGAAGCTGAATCTTTGCTTGCTACAATGGAAGAAAAGGGTGTCTCCCCTGATACAAAAACTTATAACATTTTTTTGTCTCTGTATGCTAATGCGGGTAACATTGATGCTGCTCTTTCTTGTTATAGAAAGATTAGGGAGGTTGGGCTCTTCCCGGATGATGTAACACACAGAGCTCTTCTCGGTGCATTATGTGCAAATAATGTGGTTCAAGATGTGGAAGCTTTGATTGATGAAATGGAGAAATCTCTTATATATCTAGATGAGCATTCTCTTCCTGGTATTGTCAAGATGTATATTAACGAAGGGGCTGTTGATAAAGCAATTCACTTGCTTCAGAAGTTTCAAATGAATGGGGAACTGTCGTCGAATATTTGTGCTGCAATTATGGATGCTTTTGCTGAGAAGGGACTTTGGGAAGAAGCGGAGGATATATTTTATCGGGAAAGGGACTTGGGAGGACAGACAAGGGATGTTATGGAGTACAATGTCATGATCAAAGCATATGGCAAAGCAAAACTCTATGACAAAGCTGTTTCTCTTTTCAAAGGAATGAAAAACCATGGGACTTGGCCTATTGACAGCACATATAATTCTCTTATTCAAATGCTATCTGGTGCTGATTTAGTGGACCAAGCTAGGGACTTCTTGGTTGAAATGCAGGACATGGGGTTTAGGCCGCATTGTCAAACTTTTTCTGCTGTTCTTGGATGCTATGCTCGCCTTGGTCAGCTTTCTGATGCAGTCAATGTGTATGAGGAAATGCTAAGGGAAGGAGTAAAACCAAATGAGATTGTGTATGGATCTTTAATAAATGGATTTGCAGAATATGGTAGTCTGGAAGAGGCACTTGAATACTTCCACTTGATGGAAGAATCTGGATTATCAGCAAATTTAGTTGTGTTAACATCCCTACTAAAATCTTATTGCAAGGTTGGAAACTTGGAAGGAGCAAAAGCCATCTACGAGCGAATGCAGAACATGGAAGGTGGTCTTGATTTAGTTGCATGTAATAGTATGATCACCCTCTTTGCAGATCTTGGATTGGTATCTGAAGCCAAGTTAGCTTTTGAAAATTTGAGAGAAATGGGTTGGGCAGATTGTATTTCGTATGCAACAATGATGTATCTTTACAAAGACGTGGGTTTGATCGATGAGGCCATTGAGATTGCAGAGGAGATGAAACTGTCAGGTTTACTGAGGGATTGTGTTTCATATAACAAAGTTCTGGTTTGTTATGCCACTAATGGGCAACTTTGTGAGTGTGCTGAGTTAATACATGAGATGATATCTCAGAAACTCTTACCAAATGATGGAACTTTTAAAGTGTTATTCACCATATTAAAGAAGGGAGGGTTTCCCATTGAAGCAGTGGAACAGTTAGAGACATCTTATCAGGAGGGGAAACCTTATGCTCGACAAGCCGCATTTACTGCTCTGTACTCTTTAGTTGGTATGCATACCTTGGCACTTGAATCTGTTCAAACATTCATAGAATCTGGGGTTGATCTTGACTCCTCTGCCTATAACGTGGCTATCTATGCATATGCTTCTGCTGGAGATATTCAGAAGGCTCTGAATATATATATGAAAATGCGGGACCAGCACATCGAAGCTGACCTCGTTACTCAGATTATTCTTGTAATCTGTTATGGAAAAGCTGGCATGGTTGAAGGCGTGAAACGGATATATAGCCAGTTAGAATATGGGGAGATCGAGCCGAGCGAGTCTTTGTTCAAGGCTATCATAGATGCCTATAAAGTTTGCAATAGGAAGGATCTCTCTGATTTAGTTAGCCAAGAGATGAAATTCACATTCAACTCAGAAGAAAATTCTGAAATTGAAAGTGAAGCTGAACATGAAACTGGAAGTGAAGCTGAATATGATGAAATTGAAAGTGAAACTGAATATGATTATAATTCAGATGAAGCTTCTTGAGGTATGTAAAATCCTGATTTGTATATTAGGAGGGATAATTAAATCATGATCTGTATATTATGAGAGATAAGTTCTTACATATTGTAGAGATGTGGGTGGGCTTTCTTTACACATCAATAGTGTATATGGGTAGTAGCAATTTAGTTATATTAAGAAAACTTTTATCTTCATAGTTCTTGTGAGTGAACAGGAATTTTCTTTATCTTTGTAACTTCAAACTATTCGTATACATGATAAATATATTTTTTGATCCAAAAATTAACTTTAGTAAATCTGAACTAATTGGTATAAGTCTTGGAAAGCTTTTTTTTTTGGGTGGACACCTTGGAATTTTTTTATAACCAGAAGAAATCTGGCTCTCGTTTAGATTCAATATGTTTTGTCTGCTGTCATTTTACCAAGGAAGAAATCGTGTGCCTGTTTTCTGTCTTAATTTTCCATTGCATGAAGATTAATGTTTATGATGTTTAAGGTTATGTGACATAAAGGAATGAGGTTGGATGTTTAAGGTTATGCTAATTTTTAAATTAAACAATGAAGTTAACCTTACGGTTTTGACTATTAACAAATCTGAACTTAAGTATAGTAGTTCAAATTATAAGTAAATGTCAACTTATTTCACATTTTCACCTTATTTACTGAAAACATTTCTTAAATACATTTTATTTAAATCGGTTTTTATTTTCAATGACCCATTTATTGTTGTAGCTGCAATAAATTTCACGAAGGACTATTATTTTTGGTGGATTCATGAAGGACAGATTAAAAACAAGTTCATTTTTAGATGAGATAAAAAATTTAAATGAAGTTAAATAACATTTTAAATTAGTGTAAATTATTTTTATACTTATATTCAAGAATTATGTTATTATGTTATTATTATTAAAAAAAGGAATTCATTTTGCTGAAATACTCCCATTTATTTGTCTTATATGTTGTATGTAGATGAATCTTAACAAGTATGCCTTGAGAGTTGGAATAGGCATGAATGACCATCTTCAAAGTTAATTCTTGATTATGCATTGCAGTTTATCGTAGCATTTTTTATATATTCTCTTAATTAAATCTTCGTCATTACCATTTAGATGTACTTTGTAAGATGCTTTAAATCTGTCTTCTTTGTCATGATCAGCTGAATAACGAGCTTTTAAAGTTTTCTGGTTTCTTTTTTACCTTTTCTGTCCCACTGATAATTTTTGTTTCTCTTATAGTTAACTGTGCTAGAGCTATTATCAGCACAGTGGCACTCTTGTGAGTGCCATTACCACAAATAGCAAGTTTCGAAAAACTTAAATCTTAATGAGAAATCACTTTTAAAAGGTTTTTTGTTTAGAAACTGGGAAAAACATGATTATTTTCTTAAAACAGATAAGAATCCAGGCGTACCAATACCATTGAAAGCTTAAAATGTACCAAAATCTGCATCAGTTACAAAAAGATAGAAGTTATTGATCGCCTGTGATTTTCAGGGTCCACGAAATTACGTTAGTAAAGCCTAGTAGCACAAGAAGCTGCTGTTTTTGGACCATTCATGTGTTGAGATGAAACTGATAGCATGGAGTTGTAGTTTAAGGCTGTGTGCAAATATAAGTAAAAGAGTATGAATGGAAAAAATATCTTCTCAAGTAATATATAGCAAGTGTTGTTCAAAAAAAAAAAGTAATATATAGCAAGTTGTATACAAATTGTATGTCTATCAGTTTCTTTCCTTAACTTTCAGAGTCAATGTCACAAGAATTAAACAGGGAAAAATAAAATTGTACATGAGAAGATCTGAGCAAATGTATCCCCTGCCCTTGAGACTTGCTTTAATTGCTTAGTTAGGTATGAAACTTTTTCTTTGTATACCACTCAAGGAGTAATACACAAAATAGTCCCTTTGTAGCCATTCCTGACTTTTATCGAAATTAATTTTTAATTCTTAACTTCATAAAAGACGGTCACAATAGTCCTTGATTTTAAATAAAAATCAATCAATTTAATCCTTGACTAGACTAAATTAAATGACGTTTTACAAAGTTGAAATTAATTTCAATAAAGTCAGACTAAAATGACCCATGACTATTAAATTAGGGACCATTTTGCTATATTATTAAATCTAGGATCTAGCATGAGAAAGGGGGAAGGCAGGCTAAAGTGCACCCTTGAACCGCAGCTCTTAAGCCCAAGAAGGCACCCTTCAGAACATTCGCAAGTTTGAAGATTCATTGGTAGATGTCAACACTCAGCAACTGACATGATACTAGTACTGTACTGCTAATGCATACAAAGGATTAGGAAAGCTGAGAAGCATGATAAAGATTGCTCACACAAATGCATATAATTCTCAATCTTCAAGATAACCATAACATCAGAAATATTTGAGATTCCTGAAAAATGCTGAAGGTGTGTAGGAATCGAACAAATCCTTTTGAGGCATGAAATACATACTGTAACTGTTGTAACCAAGTCAAGTCAAGCCAATTCACTTGAAAATTGGTTAATGAATCAAAGAGTTGTACCAAATACCAACTACCATATCAGAATCAATAAGACAAACAATAAAACTCAATATCTGTGCATACAAAATAAGAAAGTGAACATGAAGCATGGAAAATTAAGTTCCTTCTAATCTAGCCCTATCTTAAGTCTAGAAAAAGAAAAACAGATTGCCAACTTTCTGTAGTAAACAATGCTTGATGCTAGAAGGTAGTTTTAACTAACACACGTTAGCAGTGAGAATTAATGCTGTATGACATACCTCAGGGTGCAGGAAAAGAAAAGTGGCACCTGAATATGAGCTCATGAAAAGATTAAAAAAAAACTATTAAAGATATATCTTTGACCTTCAGAGTGGCGAGTTGGTTAGAGGCTGCCAATGTTCCCTGTCATAGAAGTACTCCAATGAAAAGTATAATAGAAACAGTGAACAACAGAAGATGGTTTCAAGAGTCGTTAGCTATTAGATTTGTACACAATATTCTTCACTATCTTCAGCAGAAAAAGCAGTAGACGCAATACATTGTAGACAGGGGAGAAGTTGTAAGCTATACTAAAATTTCCTCGGCTAAAGGAAGAGTAGATAATAGGTTCTTTATATGAAGAACATTATGTTTTCCAGGTCAGCATGCAACCTATAAAATCCATGTTCAAATGAAACTGTTGATGAAACTGATGAAGCAGCTTTTATAGATGAAGATGTTGCTGACTTTGATTGCATCCCAATCCTTGCTTCATGGTATAATCGTCCTCTATAGGCAGCAAGGTCAGCATAGTACACTGGAGGGACTAAAGACACAGGTTTAGTGCACCTTGCGAAGGTGAAGCACATCTCATATATGAGCTTTTGCAATTCATCAGATGTAAACTTGTGCTCGTCCCATAAAACATGGTAGTGAGTGGGCTTGCTTGTACCTAGGCTTCCATAGTAACTACAAAAGTAAAAGTCAAACTCAAAAGGGTGTGTTACTTTTGTGTCCACAATTGTTCCCGGTAAAATATTGCCACTGGAAGCACTATCCCTCCAACCGTCTGGAAAGAATCGAGTTTGATGTCGTTTTTGTGCTACTATAAGAGTGATTGTCGGAAAGTAGTTTATTCTTGGAATGTTCTCTTTAAATCTAGTAGCTCTTCATTAAGAACCATATCAAACTGGTATTCACTCACCCCATCACGAAAAACAATTTTTTCTGGCCTGACTCCATTCATCCTCCTATAACATGTAACAAGCTCAAGGCAAGCCTCACCAAAGTTCAATATTTGCTCAGTTCGATTGAACTGAGGGTAAACTCGTGCTGCATAACGATTTGCAGCAGGTCAGTTCACAGTTGCAACCACAGCAGCAATTGACGGACTGCTGGTGTCACGGGAACCAGGATGATTGACATCAGCCCCTAAAAACATAACATGACCTTCACCCTCAAAGTAAGGGAGCCAATTATTGAGCTCCACATTACTGCCTCCAAGCTTAGCATTGATCTTGAGAGCCAGATTAGTATAAAACTTGTCCTCCCCTTCATTTGCACTATTAGACAAGCAGCATTGCGTTACTATACCTAGCTTGGTTTCGGAAATCCATTTGAGGTACTTATAACCTGGACTTTTGCTAGCCATTACACAGAGAAGAAATTGCAGGTGACCTTGCCTATATTTAAAAAAGTTGTTAACTTTTTCAAGTAATTCAGATAGCAAATCATAACTTGCAAGTATCCTCATTGAAGATTCTTCATACACAATGGGTTCTTGCATGTATATACCCAATTTTTTGTATTTATCAATAAGCTTTTGAAGGAATTCATTTCCTCTTAATTTATACTTATATGGCCCCAAACTAGTGAAATCAAGAATGCCCCATTGCTCAACTGGTTTGCCTTCCACCATTGATCTTCCAGCGAGATTCTAGTGACATTTCTCCAGATCCACTGTTATCTTGATTATCTTTCCATTTGGATCACTTAACTTCAACTCTGGTGGACCAATAACACGTCCTACAACAGTTGTCATGGTCGTGTTGACACTCATTCCAAAATTTTGAATAATATCACCACTGCCAATTAAGACATTGAAAGTGAGATGTCTCCAACAAATTAGTAAACCAAGATAGTGGTCGATCAGATAATTAAAAAACATATCCAGACATTACATGAGTAAACCAATTCTCTTATTTTCACACATATTCCACAACTAATAATCACTGCAAGCATTCATATGAGAAAGATAGAGAGATTGTAAAGTTGACAACAATCCAGTACAAAGTAATGAAAATAAAACGTACAGGCTTGTACTTATGTCATAAGCTACAACAATTGCTAAATGGCTGAATTATCATGTTTCATCATTTCATGATTAGAAAATTAGGCACCGTGATACAAACAGAAATTTCAGCGCATGTCATAATTCATCAGGAGTCCAATAGTTTATTTTTCTGATTTCGTTATGTGATAGCTGATATTAAAAACCAGAAGTCCAATTGTTAATTTTCTTATTCCAATATGAACATACTGTTTTCCTAGTTTTAAATTTTAAAGATTGCTGTAATGAAAAAATTGTAGCGGTTCTTTCGTCATGGAAATAAGCTCTTGTGTCCTTTCACACTGATCCCTTGTTTAGATGATCCAAAGAATTTTCAAATTTTCACTTTCACAGATGGTACCAAAGCATATGGACAGAACCTGTTCAGTGACTTGCACAAGACACCTTATGGTTGATTGACAGAAGGTGTTCTAGACACAAACATAAGCTTTTTTTGCAGGGATTTTTTTTTTGGAGGGGGGGGGGGGAATAATCGCTTTTGTTCCACCTTTAAAAACCCTAAGCCCCTATCTGTACATGGGCCAAAATTAGAGGGTGTATGTAACCTGCAATTTACCCTCCAAGTAAGTACCTAAGGATCAAAATCCATCACTGTGTCTTTTGGATCAAATAGTAATAAGAACCAAGTAAACTAATAATACAAATTCCAAAAGGCATACATGTTCAGAATTAACGAAATTGAAATAATATTCCCCTTACCCGCAAGGTCCATCACTTGACTGCACCATCCTCTGTATTGCATACTCCCTCTCATTTGGGTGAGCTAGTGACAATGATTTCAATGTCTTCGCAGCAACACCATCCAAACGCTCTTTTGGATATCTTTGGCCCTCAACTAAAACACAGAATTCCATGGGTACATAGTTTTTCTTGTTGTCTTTCCCTAAATCTAAACAAGGAATATCTTTGTATACGATGTCCTTGCCATATTTGTCTCTAAAAAAGCTAAGAAGACTAACATCCTTTGAGAGATTCCAGCCCTTGGTATTGTCATTGGAAAAAGTGACATACCTTGTAACCATAGGTGTTAATCTTGCAATAGTGTATTTCTGTTTGGATTTACGATGAGTCACATTAACTTTCAACCCAATAAGTGCTTCCTCAACATATTTCCTAAAGTATTCAAATTCTTCCAATTTAAAGTTATCAATACGCTCATGCAAGAAATCCAATACTGACATTTGCTTTCGGAAAGCCAACACTGAGTAGTCCACACATAAGGACAGACCCTGAGATGTAGGTTTTAAACTATGATGAAACCCACCAACAGCAATTATTCCATGATGAAGATCCTTCACTAACAAAGGAGGATTTGTGGGATAGAAGTGTCTTCCCACAGAAATAGTGCGTCTAGCAGGATTCTCTTCATCACCACATCCAGGCCTTGTAAAATATCCCTAGGAATTGAGAGGGTATTCCCATTAAGATAGTCCATTAACTTGTGAAGGCTGAATTTATTAGCAAGGTTTATGGTGACACAATATGAAATGGACTTTTCATCCTCTCCTTCAGAGATCTCCACAGTAAACGTCTCTTCAGGTAATTGCACTGCACTATAGATGGTTTTTGCACCATCATATGCAGTCATCTCCAAGGGCAACCTCTTAGGATCATCAGAAAACAGTTTCTCTCTAATCATGGACAGGTCAGACTTAGAAAACTTCTGAGGCTGGCCAAGTTTTGAAGAACACTTTGGTTTCACACCAACATTATAATGCATTATTATACTCTCTGGATTGAACTTAACAGGGAAATGGTTAACACGAACTCTGCTTGTTAGAATTGCCATAGTGCCACCATTGTCAGGTCTCCGAATAGGTGAAATTTTATCCTCTTTTTCGCGGGTATAAAATGACGTAGCTATTTGTTCCGATATCTTTAGTCTTTCCAGTTTAGGAAGTGAAGAATCTGCGAAGAAATTTTAATAACTGAAAATTTGACAGAACAACTATTATATATGCAATTTATCTACATCTATTGGTAATAGATACACACAACGAATGTCAATATGAAAAAAGGCTTCAATGAAGAGTGTATGGTACATTCCGAAATCCTAGTTAGTTTGTTATCCATGTGCTTGTAATTTATAAAAAATTAACAGTGCCTTTTTCTTATATATATTTTCAATTTGGTATGTTTTAATGATGATTACAAAAACACCATTGCAATTTCACTCAGTTACCTGTTTGGGGGAGAGGGAGGGGTAATGATGAGGAAATAAAACCCCCCTTATTATGCTTGGGTTCAAATGGAGGGGAAGCAATGGAAGGGAGCAGAAAGTAGTGTTTTTATGTTTGGTTGGAAGGGAGGAGAGGGCTTTTAAATGGTTTGCTTTGTTATTTTTAAGTTTTCCCTCCCCTCCAAATTCCCTACCTTTGGGGAGGGATGGCAAAACCTCCCACTTTCCCTCCCCTCCCCTTGCCTTCTATTTTTCTTTTAACCAGACATGATAAGTTGGTAACTATCCCTCCCCTCCCTTTAAAACTCCTCTAAATTTTTTTATTTTTCCTCCCCTCCCCTCCCCTCCCCTCCATTGAACCAAACAAACCCTAACCTAACACTTTGTAAAAGAAGAAAAAAGTCGAAATGAGATTATTATAGTTATTAGTGAAAGCATATCAACAAACCATCCAAACGCATCCTAACGTGATGATTCTTGATTATTAATATCAATCAAATTGCAGGATAGAAAATAGCAATCCCCATTCCAAGTCTTAAAACATGAACAGGAAGTAACATAAAGAGCAAGTACAAAGCAAGCAACACATTAATCCGGAAATCGAGTATACCTGGAGCTGGAGTTGGAGCTGGAGCTGGAGCTGGAGCTGGAGCAGATCGCCAAGAGTCGTTATAGTCTCTGTTCCTTTGAACAACACCGGAACTCGAAGCTCCAGGTTTCCGAACACCGTAATTTTGGTTCCACGGAAATGCGGTTTGTCTCGCACTTCCACTTGCATTTGGCTTTGATCGTCTCCATTCCGGTTGGAGAAGCAGCTCCTCCTCATCGCGCACTTCACCGCTACTATTAGAAGGCTGAGGAAGAGGACCACGTCGTCTCCATTCCGGTTGTAGAATCAGATCGTCTCTTCTTCCAGCTGAAACACTTGGCCGTCTCCATTCCGGTTGCAGACTCCGCTCCTCAGGCGGTTGCCGAATTCCTCTTCCGCCGGAACCACCGCCACCGGTTTCCATTATATAGTTCTCAGTAGTCAATAGTGAGTCTAATCAGGGTTAGCAGAGGAATTGCCGAGTCAAATGAGCGGAATATTTATAGGAACTAATAGAACGACGAAAATGCCCTCATATTATTTGTCTATGTATGGTTTTGAGTTTTGACTTGTCAAAGGTGACGTGTTTTGATAATATATCAAATATTAAAATCAATAATTATAATTTGTTTAAATATAATTTTAAATATATTCAATAAATAAAACAATTTTTTTATAAAATTATTTTAAGTGTGTGTTTGGAAATTAGACTAGGGATATTCGCAATTTGGTATGGTTCGATTTTGAGGGGTATAGTCTTTCGATTCGATTAACTTACTCTTCTTCAATTTGGTTTGATTTGGTTAATTTTACAAAAAAAATTGATCTGATCCAATCCGATCTTTTTCGGTTTAAATTGAATCAATTTTCAGTTTTTAACTTTGTATCAATTATATATAAAACTACACATTGCATAAAATGCAAAAAAACAAAAGAAAAATATATAGAATAAATGTCACACAAAAATATATTTATAGAATAAAAAGATATGGAATTTAATTTTAAATTGATCAAAAAATAATAAAATTACAAATATATACTATCGATATCATATTTACATTATAAAACTATTATAAAATTATATGAAAAATAAAATATGGTGAAATTTTATTTAAGTATTTATAAGTATAAGTATGAGTAATATTATAAATTTATAAAAAAATTGTATGAGTATATAAACTTCGATTTGGATTGGTTTTGTACGGTTTAATTAAGGGGATACAAAATTCAAACCAATTCAATAAAAAAAATGCGATTTTTTTAATTTTCGATTTTTCGATTCGATTTGTTTTGTTTATATTGGTTTAGTTTATTTTTTTATAATCATGGGTTTCCCAACTTTTAGAATGAGACTAATCTCGTTCGAGCTGCGTGACTGGCGTTGCCCCGAGAATTTGACATAGGTGAGATTCGAACACGGGACCTTCCGCTGTGAATCATCCCTCTTATGAATTTAACGGGACCTTACAACGCTAAGCCAACCCTTAGAGTTGGAGTTAGACATTTGATTTTTGGTAAAATTTTAATTATTTATTTTTGTGTTGAGTTTTCAACTTAATTTTAAAAAGTCAAAACAATTCTGATGTCTAACAGAACCAAACTCATCGTTGCTTTTGTGTTGAGATAAAAAAATTTACACTTAATTTTTAGGTTTAATTGTACTTTTGGTCCCTCAACTTTATCAATTGTGTAATTTTAGTCTCTTGACTTTGTCAATTGTGTAATTTTAGTCCCCTAACTTTGAATTGTGCAATTTTTGTTTTGAAACTTTTACAATTGTGTGATTTTAATTATTTTAACCATTTTTCGTTAAGAAACTAATAGTCAATACGGTCCAACATATATAATGAATTTTCAATGGTGCTTGAGTTGCCGGTGAGGAACATGGATCTTCCAAGGAGGAGCGTGGGAGATGTGCGCATCGAGGAAAGAGAACGATGTCGGAGAAGGTGAGACGTTGCGGGATGACGTCGTAGGGGAAGAGTAAGCGATCCAGTGGAGGACGGCCCACGGTGCGGTGTTGTGGGATGAACAGAGCAGTGTTTACTGTTGCTTGATCTTGTTTCTTTTTTCTGAACGCGGTTTCTTGATCTTACTTTCTTTTTTCTGAACGCGGTTTCTTATTAAGAGAGCTGTATTCTGTGAGTAATGAAAATCAGTGTTATTAAACCTGGGTCAACCCGTAAACCAGTTAGGAGACCGGTCCGGTTTATCTTCAACTCGGTTCTGCAGTCAACCCGGTCAAGAACCGATCAGCTCGGTCAAGAACTGGTCGACCCGTGTGAACCGGATGGGTTTGAGCGAGTCAAACGGGTCTGTTGACTACTTATTTTAATAAAAAAAATTGAATAAGTCCCCATATTTCATTGAACGGCAATAACCACTAGACCACAATACCAATTTTGATATATAATTAGCTATAAATATATATATTATATAAATACAAAATATTTAAATTTAAAATTCTTCTATATTTATATCATAAATGCCAAAAATAATATTAGTATACTATTTAAAAATATTTCATATATATTATTAATTTAAAAATATTGATATGCTTTAATCAATAATGTAAAACTGGATCTATATATTTTATTTAAAGTTCCAAAATTTAATGATACTTTTTTTATGACTCTCTAAATTTAAACTATTAAGTATATACATAAAATTAATTGGTTGGTTAATATATTTATCTTGAATTTTTTTATGTTTGATTTGAAAATATAAAATTTAAAGTATAAATATGTCAAATTTAGAATGTTCTTTTTATATATTTTAATTTATATACAAATATTCAAGTTTACAATAATCCCAAAGTCAACTCGAGTTAACCCAATGACCCATCGACTCAATGCCTGATCGAGTCGATCACTAACCTGAGTCTTATGAAAACATTTCACCGTAGCTTTTGAAACAAAACAGTTTATTGGGCTAACCCACAAATCGCTTTAGACCAAAAAAGCCCACAACACTTGGACCAAATAAATTTTCTACCAATAATGGTAGTCAAGTTCGAATACTTGGACCAAAAAATAAATAAATTCGTAGACCAAAATAAAAAACAAAAACAATAATAATAATAATAATAAATATGTACTTTTTAAATAAATTTTAGTTTGTTAACCTATATATATTATACGCATCGGAGAATTTTTCCTATTTTTTTAAGCATATAAAAGCGAGTAATGCTAAAAATAATAAACGTCTATTATTTAATATACCAATGAATGATAAATACATGCATTATTTCTATCTCTATTGCAAAACTCAATTATTTAAGTAGATCACATGTAATTTTATAGAGACAATCATGTTCGAGTTGAGTAAGACTATTATAGGTACTAAAACTTTCTCTCTGAATATTTAACGCAGCTGCATACCTAGACTCGAACAAGAGATAACTGGTTAAGTATGAATAACTTTGTGTCGGTTGATCTACGCAATTAGTTGTTATTAAGAAAGTTATGCAACATAATTTTAGTGTTTGATAATGTAAGTCACTCTTGCATAAAATAATTTAAATTATATAATACTTTTTAATTATTTTAAAATAACATTGTTAATAAGAGTTAGTGAAATTTGAGTTTCAATGTGAGAGTAGAATTGGAATTATACAATTAAATTATAGGAAATGTCATATTGTGGTCCCTAATTCAGATTCTCTTTTACACTAAGTTCTTGAGCATATACAAATTATGCACATAGGCTAATCCATAAAATATTATTCCCACATTACAAACACAGAAAATGAAATAGAAAATGAAATGTAGTAGAGACTGACACGTGATGACGTGGACATTGCAAAGAGGGACAAAATTAAAGGAGGACCACCAATATAGTAGTTCATACTGTCATTCATATGTATTCTATCTAATTAAATTTTGACCATAACATTCTCTAGCTATCATGCTGTTTTTTTACTTTAACAATAGAAGAAACATTAATTGCTGCCCATTATCACAATGTCTGTTTTTTTCCTTCCAACCATTCGATCAACATATAAGTGTCGTTACTAGGGTTGTACAAAATAACATCAAGAATTAAAATAAAATCAGTCCAACAAACAGTTTAGAACTGATTATTTATTCAAAATTAATTCTAAACTGTTTTGAAAACCATTTTTAAATGAGAATTGAATTTAGAATTAGTTTAAAATCAAAACCATTTATAAAATTGGTTTACACTTACAGAACCAGAAAACGCATCTAACAGGTTGATCGGATAGTTGATGAGACCTATTTTGATTAGGAGGTACTCGGTTTGAACTCCTGTGACTTTGGACACACTTTACCCTTTAAAAAAAAATTAAACCAAAAAACTAATTCGATTAAGTTCATTAAAATGTATATAAACAATTTTTTTCTAGTTTAGTTCAGTTACGTTCCATGAGTGAACTAAACAATGACCACACAAAGTACTTGCATTTATTTTGAACTTCAATGATATTTTCTATGAAAAAAGATTTTCGTATTTCCATTTTTTGTACTCACTTTATACTCATGGTTACATATGTTACACACGTAGAAGTTTGTTCAATTTTTATTTTTACGTTGTAACCACATATTTTTACACGTGTAACCACCAAATCCGAAAAGACACTGTAACAAAAAAAAACTAATGTAACCACTTTTTTCAACGTACGTAATCAATATACACGGTAACAAAAAAAAAACAACTAATGTAATCACTTTTTTTCCACGTACGTAACCAATGAGTACATGAATACAAAAAATTTTTGAATACAAAAATCAAGACTCATTTTCTATTGAAAAACAATAAGATGATTTGTTGACTGATTATTTTTGATACAAAATATTCTTGTCCAATCAAAACAATTTATTTGGCCAAAGGGACCCCAATGGGATAAAGGGTTGAGCCCAAAGGAACAGGAGGAATAATCATAGCAAGAAAATATTGCTAGGGGACAATTGGAGTTTCCTTTGAGAGAATGATATAAGTAAAGATATCATTTTTTTTTCATCAACAATATCTCTTATTTAATAGTTAAAGACTAATTCGTCAAGTGTATAGATTATAAAGTAAATCTTTTTCTTTTTCAAAAAATATTTTTTCTATACATGATTAAAATATAAATTATACTTAAAAAATTCAATTATGTATTAAGTGTATTGAATTTTATTGGTTGCAGGATAAGAATTAGGAAATTTTGAAACCTGGCTAATGGTGAAGTGATATTTGTCGTGTTCTTCATTGAGGGCATCATAATTAAAGAATGATTGATGACATGATACTAGGTATTTACCTCAAGTACACGGTAGTGAATAAATCATGGAGCACTAGCACTTATTTAGCCTAAATATTTATATCTTGTTTGCACTTTAAAAGTAATTTTACTTATCAAACTAAACAAATTCAAAATCTTTTTCAACCTCAGTTTTAAAATGTCATTTTCAGACTAATACAAATCTTTCAAACTCAATTCTCTAAACTGCATTTAGATTTAGATGGATTCGAGTTGAATAAATTAATGCTCTCTTAACCATCTGATTGACTTGTTTGATGTATAAAACACCCGTTTTCTCCAAATTGATTGCATACAATGAATGATTCCAAAGTATTCATATTAACATAATTATCTAATAATAAAGTCCCAAATTGTCTGCTACAATTTAATTTTTGTTTCCTAGCCTTGACAAGAAATGAAGATTTTTTTTAAAAAATCCAAGAGATTCTGTATACATATGAAGAGATGAATGCTCAACCTGTCTCAGTCCAAGCCAAACAATTGCACATGAAGAATTACGTGTAAGAGATAAGTTGTTATCCATGTGTAAACAAATAAAATAAAATCTAACTTCATCTTTTGTCTTCTATTTAATTTTCTTTCTGTTACCCATGTGAGAGGGAATGAATAATTTTAAAAAAAAAAAGAAACACAGCATGACAATAGTACAAATTTTGCAATCTAGGACCAAAGATAAGAACTTTAAGATCTATACAGTCAAGTCTGTATTAGAGGCCCCTCCTTTTTTCTCCAGTTTCTTTCTCTGGCTAAGCAAGATTTTCAGATTGTGAAATCATGAGTTCTTATGTATAAAACAAGTATTATGCTTCTTTCAATAGAAATATTCCCTTTCAAACTAAACTACTATACAAACCAAAACTCAAGGATGATGGTTACAATCACACTTGTATGAAAAAGAGAAACAACACTGAAAAATTACACAAATATGTTTGGATTTCTGTTGCCAAAACTGAATGTGTCAAACTGGCTTTCATTCGATGATCAGTTTAAAGCAAATTTTCTTGAAGCAATTGATTATCATTTAGTAATCCAAACATCAAGACACTCCATTCCGTGTAGATGAAACTAAGTTTGATTGCTTCAACAGAAATCTAAACACAACTTATGATTGCCTTAATTGCGAGCCGCATTTTGAGAAGATTGAGATGAGTTCATGGGCAGTCCAAGTTACCAGAGAGAGATTTTTGAGATGTCTGAGTGAGTCTTTGTCCAGTGATGGTAAGATGGAGACACATCCTGCTATCAACATGTCAAAAGTAAGGACAAAAGAAAATTAATGAAAGTTTAAAAAAATAGCAATTAAATTTAATAATGAGAATCTTTTCTGAGGCCATATTTTATTTGGAGACTCTATGATGCCAAATCTGAAGCTTGTGAACAAAATTGAGACAACTAATCCTTTCAGGACAAAAGTTAAAATTTGGCATAACTTAATAGATGACAAAAAATATTCATACCTGTATTTTTTATAAGAGATAGCAATGAATATGAAGCTAGGACTCTTTCTTCAACATCTCTATCATAATTCAATGACTGTATTAACTGTGGCATTAAGATTGAGAAAGCCATTTGTGGAAATTCTCTATCTTCAACTGAGTTGAGGTAGTTGCTCATCCATGAAATAGTTATAAGGCTTGCTCTTGCTAAAATTGGAATTCCATTGGCTAAAGAATCAGCAAGTGCAGATAGAAAATTTCTGTTTCCATATTTGAACAAGATACAAGCTGCTCTTTTTTGCCAACTTTCATCTTCTTCTTCCTCAGTCTAATCAGTGACATACAGTAAAACCAATCAATAATTTTGACAAGTGCTATAAAAAACAAAACCATGAGTACTAGAAGCATGTTCCCATGTGGGGAGAAAAGACAACAAGTTTAAATGTTGCACAATACACACAATTATGGTTTGGTTTAAATATAATTTTAGTCCTAATATGTGATGTTCAATTTTAAGTTGGTTCTATACTAAAATTGTTTTTAATTGTATATCACCATACAAAAAAAATATTTTTAATTTGATATATGTCATTTTTAGTTTGATGCTTATATGTGACACTAAATTTCAATTTGGTCCTTATATACGACACTCATTTTCAATTAGTCTCTATAGTGTTAGACATATTAGCAGTATTTAAACGACATTATAAGTGTTGCAACCGGTGGGGGCCAAAGTGAAAATTTTTTTAAATATCAGGATGTAACTGAAAGAAATTAAGTATAAGGATTAAATTAAAATTAAGTGTTATATAAGGATCAAAAGGATATTTTAACCTTATAATTTTTTAGCAAAGCTTACCTTGTGGATTGAACCATAAACAACAGTTTCATTGCCATGAAATGAATCTTCTAAGCAAAATTCTCTGAAACCTGCTTTTTGTAAAAGTGCTTTTTCCATTAATGATTCCCCTGTATATGAAAAATGGCCTCCTAATAAGAATAGAGCACTGGCTGTTTGGTGCTGAACTTTATCATTACATATTTGACAATTTAAAGCAGCTACAATTGTTTCAATTGCTTCTGCTCTATATAAGCTTCCCTTCAAAGGATCTTCCTGCAACACAACTGCTATTGCATTTGTGAACTCTTCAACAAATGAAAACCAATTTAATTTAGAATAATATAGGGTCTAAAAGTTATGATCATAAAACTAATGAAAGTGACAAAACTTAGGTAACTATGTGCTCCCTCCAGTTTTTTAATATAAGCAAAATTTATCTAACTTCACCCTTTTTTATAGGATCATTTTTAAAATACCTTTATTTAATGAGCTACTTGACTAAATGACATTTTAGAGAATTAAGTCTATATTTTTTAGATGATCTCAAGAAAATTAAATAAGACTAGCGAATGTTCTTAATTAGTGTAAATTACTTTTTTTTTCTCTTATATTCGAAAATGGAGGGATTATAAGCAATAATTCCACATATGCACTAGTAAGTTGAATGAATTAGAATTACTGAATTACCATAAGATCTAGCAGCAATAATATGACTGCAACTATAGGGCGTTCTTCAGGTGGAGCCTTCTGAAGGTAAATGAAGAAAATGTGCATTATGTTTAACCCACCCCATCCATCTTTAAGTCCTCTCAAGAAATTCAAAATCTTGCTTTTTCTGGTATGATTCCAAAACAATGTCATCATCATCTTCTGATACAGAGAAAAAATGGCAAACAAAAAAAAAATTATATCTTGAAAGAAAAGCTACAAGTGCATACCTATTAAGGTAGAGCAATTCAGCTAGCACAAACAATGCACATCCATTGGAACTTTGTTTACTCCCTAGAACAATGAGTTCAAGTAGTGAAGTCTTATTTATATTATCCGCTAAAAAGTTCCTACAGCTTCCTTCGGCTCGAATGCAGCACGAAATTATCAAAGCCGAGTTATTTCTCTCATGGATATCGCCTTCTTCGATTCTTCTCATTAGGAGGGTCAATCCTCCAAGTGAAAGAACTTGCCTAGCATTCTCTAGATTCTTGTCTTCATCAAAACCAGTAAGAAGCTGATCCAAAATGTAAAATGCTGCCTTTTGAGGACTGCATTGTACTGTGAAGAGGGTCTGCAATTTGTCTCCGAATTCCAACACTCGAAGTACTAATGGCACCCAATCCGAAGATATCATCTGTTTTGCCTGTGGCTTTGACAGATAAAGCAGAACCGCGGCTTTAAGAAACAAACTAGTGCTTCTTAGAAGCCTCACAAATATTTCTAGCTGAGGATCAGAGTTCAGAATAGTTTGTCTAACCGCGTCTTTTCTTTGTACTAATTCTGCTAGAATTGATATGATCAATTCAAGAATCTCATCCTCAGTTGAGGAAAATAGCACCTCTTGGATAGCTTCAATTACATTTGGTTGTGTTAGTGCTTCTTCAATGAGAGGATCACCAGGAGAGTTCAACCAAGCTTTAGTGATCACTCGAATAGCGAATTCACATTCGATTAGATTATCTGATGAACATATAGTTGTAATAGCTCCAATGAAATCACTTGAAAGAACACTTGAAGTATTCTTGGATCTATGGTTGCTTTCCATTGGTATGAACCTGCAAGAAAAGCACTGAAGATAGTCCAATCTTTGTGACACAGGCCATAATTGAGCTTGATTCTTGTCAATTCGGTTCGATGATCTCCCAAGGGATGTCCTTTCATCTTTCTGTCAACAAGGAGGAAAGAAAAAATAGATTTCTGAAATGAAATTCTACATTTTGAATAAGAAGATTTTCATCTATGAATTGAAGAGGCACTAGAACTCACCTGAACTGAACTGCTTCTGTATTCATCTTCATGCAATTTTCCATCATTCTCTAATCCCATAGTAATTGCTAAAACTCCATTTTGGTCTCCAAGACTTGAAGGTTGAGGCTCTAATTTAGAGCCAAACACTGTCTTATATCTGTTTCAGAAAACCAAAAACACTAAATCACACAGATAACATAACTAGAAACACATACAGTTGTTTCTTTAAAAAAAAAATGCTTATTGTGGTGAATACAAGATATCCATATCACTTACAAGTTAGGGTTGATTGAGGAATTTGAAATGAAGGAATCTGAAGAACTTCTTCTTCTTCTTGATGACCTATAACTTGGTCTTGATGGCAAAGGAACAATAGGAAGAGGAGGTTCACTAGCCCCAACTTTAAGCCATTGCTTATAGTACAAAGCAAACATAGAAGTTCCATTATCCATTTTTTCATTGTAAACTTTGTTAAGCACTTTCAATTTCTTCTCCTTCCCACCATGATCTTCAGTTGAAAGGAACTCAAGTTCACTGCTATACCAAACTTTAATATGGAGAAGATGAGGAAGAAACAAATGCTCCCAAAGGTCAGGAAGAAGGTAGGTTCTAGCCAAAAATGGAGCATCACAAAACACTTGCAATAAATGCTTAGAAGAAAACCTTTCCTTTTTCAGAAGTTTATAAGCTATTGCCAAGTATAGTTGAGCACAAGCAGATAATTGGGAATTGGGTACCCCACAAGTTGAACCATTAGCATCCCTTGAAGTTTTAGAATTCAAGGAAGCAACTTTGGTTAGAACTTCAATGGAATTCCTTAAGCTTTTGGTCATTCTCACTTGATCTTCTACCAAGCTATCAACTTTCTCCATACCCATTTCCAAATTCACAAAAATCTCATCATTTGAATCATTTCTTCCTCTTCTTTCCAATAAAGAGTTGCACTTTCCTCTGACTTTTTCTCTGAAGTGTTCATCTTTCACATATCTTCCTATGTAGCCATTGAGTATAGAAATCACAGTTCTAATGGCAACTTCATCCATCAAGGGTTCTACTCCTTCCAATGACTTGGAATTTGATTTTTCAGAAGCTGAAACAGGTCTTTTGAAATGAGATGAAGAAGACCCAATTCGGTTTTTGGCCTTCTCTGCCTCTTGATTTTGAAAAGGAAGGCTTTTTGGATCATGACAGATGAATGCAGAAAGTGGTTTTTTCTGAAGTTGGGGAAGTTCTGCAATGGAAGCCATGTGTTGGTGAATGGAAGAGAAAGAGAAATTAGAAGGAAGAAGAGGTTCAATGACATTCTTGGAACTCAAAACCAATTGTATAAAGATAATGCAGAGACAGCTAGCTTTGTTATGCAATGAAGACAAAGAAAGGGTTGGATTTGGTGGTGAACTGTGAATGGTGAATGCTGAACGTGAATACATTTAAACCTATATTTTAATTTGTATTTTGTATGGTTCTTCATATTTTTTTACCTATTTAACTCATCAATTTGATATGCCAAACTGATACCAGTATCAATTTGGTTTTAAAATTTTACAATAATAGTTTTTTAAAGTCTAAATGTACTTCACAAAATTCAATCTCAATAAGCTAGGTAGTATTATTATAAACAGCATAATTCTCCTTCAAGCTCGACAATACTGATTGAGTTAAAACCACGTGCGTAGTTGTATAAAGAGTATTAACCCAATCTTTCAAATTGACTAGGGAATTACTCAAAATCAATTATGCTGTTACAAAAAGAAGATTTTGGAAAAATGTTTTTCTTTTGAAAACAAATATACTCTGGCACCAAATCAATTCTCAATTGAAAAGAATTTATTCTAGTAGAAGTAAGAAATATTCATATTTTTTATTGTAATTTTCTTTCTCAAAGTATTAACCTAATCAGCTTTTACTTTTCATTGTAACAAAGCAAAAAACGAAAATACCCATCTGTCCTTAATTTATTCCTTCTACCAATAACACCCAACTATATTCATATTTTTTATGGTAATTTTCTTTCTCAAAGTAATACTCCTTTGCATCATCCAAATAAAATCAACTTCTCTAAACTCATTTTCAATGAATCAATATTATCGAAATCAATTTTATTAATCAATTCTTTTGAAATCAATTTTATCATGAACTCTCATTCAGTTTAAATTCTTCACATTTAAAACTAAATTATTTATTTATTTATTTTTGTTAAAAAATAATTGTGGTCCCAATACAAACTGCTTTGGCTTTCCCTACTCATTGGATCAATAATAATGGATAGCTAAAATTTAATAAACACACTAGCGACATTAAAAGGATTACAAAATATGGATTTAGAACTAATTAAATTAATGCTCAAGCCTTACTTTGTCGAAAATAAATAAGAGAAATATCGTTCCATAAAAAAAAGCCAAATATGAACAAAAATAAAAAGAAGCGAAATTTCAAAGTTTCACTTACATTATCTATATGATAAGCTTCTCCACAAAATTGAAGGAACAGGAAATTATTATCAAAAAAAATACTTGCGCATGTTGATTACACAAGACAGTAAGAGATCAACTTCCCTACTTCAACAAATTTTACAGAAGAGGTTGGTGGATATATCACCTTTAAAATTTGAACTATAACATGTAAGTAGTGAAAAGAAAAAAAAAATACTATGGAAATTTTCACACTTTTCTAGCCTTGTTGTAATGTACAGCAGAGTCTCTGAGGGATGAAGAGGAAGAAGAAGAAGAGATGCCGGAGCGGCTAAACTCGGCTTTGTCCTTGTTGAAAGCCTTGTGAACATCGTCTTTGAGTTCCATGAACCGCATCCGTTTGATTCTCTGCTCTTCTTGGGTGCCCTTTTCGAGGTAAAACAAGTCTGGTAAGTCGTCTTCCATGAACTTGTCCAGAACTTCTGAGCAATGAGGAAAGTAGCGCCGCCCCATCTCCACTGCCACCACAAAAACCATAACAACATAAGAACATGGTATTAGTCAGTGTCAGAACTCAGAACAGAAGAAATGTACTTAGAAACATGAGGTATATAAGCAACAAAACTCATTGTAAAGATTTTGCATCTTTACAAGTTGTCCTCACATGAAAATGCACAGATAGAGGATCTGTTTTTTTTTAGTTCTTAAAACCTGTCCCTAAAACTTGTCTCCATACCTGTTTTCATGAGGGCTTCCATCCTAGAAAGAAGTCTTTTGTTTTGCATTATGGGAGTCTCATTGAGATCAACCTCCCTTAAGTTGCCATTTGAACCTTTTGATGCAGTAAGACCAGCAAACTCCGACGTTGTCTCGGCATGTGCGATGTCCATGGCTAGTTTCGCTTCTGAAGGGAAGAATAGTCTGGCAAATGCCACTGCAGTAGACAGCAATATTTTTACTATGTTACGGCTCGAGCATAAAATGTTAAATAGAGTAAAATCAGTTGAAAAACAACATCCAAAATAGACAGCACCAAATAAGACAGGTGCCAAAGAGAAATTATTTTTGATAAATACTGGCTCCCCTTTCTTTCAGCCATAAGAAGGTTGTCTCGGAGCTTCTGCATTTAAAACTTATCAAACTTTTCTTCTTAAATAATGCTTGCCTTAAAGCTGTAATAAAAAAATATTCACGTCAATTTGACCGTCCTCCAAGGCATTTAGCTAGAGATATAAAACAAAGTGTTTAAGAAACTACATCAGTCAGCATGACTCAGCCTAGCCAAGATTTGAAGTAAAGAAATCTACATAGGCCTATTTGAGACCATAGTATTCTATCTAATACTTGCACTTCCTCCACATGTGCAACTTTTTGGTTAAAAACATTTTCTGTTTCCATGGGAGAGTGCAATCTCAAGATCCGGAGCATTCCACTCCCTTGTTCGGTTTTAACAAAACATGCATAATTAGAACCCAAAATAATTCCTTTAATAGATAATCGGCCTATTCTATCAGTCCTACTCTCCTACATAACATAGACTCGGTGTGTGGCGACACAAGATGTTATGCGCGAAAATAAACAAAATTGAGTCCCAAGCTCCAATCACACAAGGAGTCAAGGACACAATCCGAACTGTATCATAACTATCTCCAGCAAGAAAGAGACCCAGATTTGGGAAATTTAGTCCAAGTCAGGCAAACAAAGCAGTTTAGAAACCTAGATGCTAGACCACGATGTATATATACAGAACACGAGCAAGGAGCGAAAGAATATCATCCATGACATCATACCTCTATTCTCAAGGTACAGGAGCTTCATGTGGAGATCATCAGCCATTGTATGGGAAGAGATAGAGGCATCCCCTGCCAATGGATTCCTCCTCATTTCTCTTTCAAGAACATCAATGCATATTCGATCTTTGTTTGTTTCTTTCCCCTGTTCTGTTTTCGCATGATAATCCTTTGGCCTAGTCAATCTCCTACAAATACTAACAGCGCTCTGGCCATCTAAAGTCAAATCTGATGCACAAGCCCCTTTTGTCAGAAGGGATACTATAATAGAAGGCTCCTTGCGCATGGCAGCAATGTGAAGCACCGTGTAACCCCGAGAATTCCGAAGACTCACATTAGCTAGACCCAAACCAAGTACCTCGGAAACAACCTTGGGGTCGCAGTAGGCTGCAGCATAATGGAGAGCATTGGCTTTGTCCAAAGTAATGTCTGACTCGTTTAAAAGAAGTTTAACAAGCTCGACATCATCTGAGTCCAATGCCTTGTGTATTCTAGTGATTCGTTTTAGAGTCAGAGCATCCACTACAGGAGCATCATCTTCACCATCTTGCTGAGGGTTGCGACGGAGGAGTTTAACTTTCTCTGAGAGCTCAAAGGGAAGCTCTTTGTCGATTGAGATCTGATCAAGGTCTGATCTGGCCACCCTGTCAACGCATTGAGAGACAAGTTGATTCAATTGACAATGGAAAGCAACCATGAGGATCGGGATGACATCTTCCACAAGAGACTTTCCTATAAAGTTAAGAAGCCGTCGCTGCAAAATTTAATGTGGTAATGTTTAGTTTCCTTGACCTTACTTGATCAAACAAAATATTGACTGTAATTTAGATGAAATTAATTTGCAAAAAGCTCCCAAGAATTAACAAAACTAGTGGAGTCCAAGGCACAAGATGTCACGTACAAGTCATGTGTCTAAATAAAGCAAAATATATTGTAAATTAATTATGGAGTTCAATTTCATACTCCTTTACAACCAACATGGATAAAAGTTAGGTGTAATCAACAATAGTATTATATTTCTTTCTTTATTTCCTTTTGTGAATTCAAACTCATATTTCAAAAATAGATAACACACGATGGAATCAAATTTTAGTAGAAGGTTATTAGAATGGTCAATCATGTAGTTAATGTGGCATTCTTTTACTTCATCATGCATAGAATTAGTTAGAATTTTTACCTGGAAAAGTGAGACCAACTCAGGTATTTGGAAAATGGAAGAGGCATACATCAACTCAACAGCAAAGTTAATAGCAGGTCTACAAGCATCATGTGCACACACATTGTCAACACATGTAGAAACCTCCATTAGAGAAGGCTTGAGTTTACCAGTATATACATAGCCAAGGAATATTTGGAAAGCTTCATATCCAACCTTCCCATAAGGCAACAAATCACTCATGCAATACTTCAACTTCCCTTCTTTCTCTGATGATCCTTTCTTCTCTTTTTTGAATAGTTCATGAAAAAACTTGCTCCTAGAGGCCAAAATACATCTATGAACACTAACTGAAATCCCTTCCACAGTGATTTCAGCATCACTGTAATCACACTCAGGATCAATCAAAAGCTGCTCCAAATTGGAGCTAAGCTTAGTCAAACTGATAACTTCAAGGTTATGTCCAGGATCAATGCCTTGAGAAGAGCCATTTGACAAATGGGAAGATGATGTAAAGCTCAAAGATGATGAAGGTTCAACTGAATGAGCCATTAATCAATTTAAGAACCAAAGTGATCCTAGAACATATATCTCTTCTGATATATCAGGAACTCAAAAACTTCACACTTCAAAGTTCCCTTTTAGATGCCAAAAAAACTACTTTTCAATTAGCAACAGATTGATGGGGTTATGATCTATGTTACAAAACAGGACCTTGGATTTTCCAACAAATACCTATAAACAACAGCAACCTATAAACAAAATCTACCGGATGCTAATTGCTATGTGAATGATAAACACTAATCTGATTCCGAGTTAGCTGCAAAATTTAATGCCAAAAAACACAAGACATCCAATCAACCAACCCCTTAAGCTAAAGCCTCAAAGGTGAGTTGAAAAGAATCAAGTACCTATCGAAAACACTACTGTTTGAATTTCCAGAGCCACCAAAACAGCATAATCAATCAAACCAAACCCCAAAACTGATCCGGAACTGAAGAACCAAAAACAACAAATAAGTTCACTCCCAAGTCCCAACTTTTTTTTGTTTCTAAAAATTCACCTTTGAATAAGGCAAGTTTCATTGGTATCCTACAAAGCCCAAAAGGGAGAAGGACCACAGCCACCCCCACAAAACCAAAATCGGAAGTTCTGGCGTCAGATCCATCCCAATCACAAAAAGGTTCGAACTTTGATGCCCAGAAAACAAGAGGAAAAACAGAATCACGGAAAACAGAAAAGAGTTAGATAGTTTAGGAAGTCAAAGCACGAAAATGGAGGAAGTTTCAGAAAGGAAAGAAATTAGAAAAGGGGGTAATTAGTTATTAGGAGAGAAAGAATCAAACGAGAGAAGGGTACGCTAGTGAAGAATACAGCATCCCCGAAGGTTCGTTTTTCGCTGTCACAACTCAGAGAGAGAGAGAGAGAGAGAAAGAACGCGTGGAGGGAGAAATGGGAGGGGCGTATCGATTAGGAGATGAAGTGATTTAGGTGACGGCAGAGATGGCGTCACCGTCAGAAGCTGGGGTTTGCTTGCGTTCACAGTGGCGTCACCAATCTTTATACACATCATTCATCTTCATCACTTTCCATATCCATCCATAAAATCTACGTAACCCACCTTTGAAAATTTTTATGCTGCTACGTACGTTTTCATTTTATTTTTATTTTTATCACTTTCATTTATTTTTTAAATTATTGGATAATCTTATTTAAAGTTAGGTAAAGAAACGGTAGGTAAGAGCTTGATTCACTGTGGATTAATCTCTCAGTTATCGTTTATATTCTATAATTATCACATTGCTCTTTAGAGCATGTTTGTGGAAGCCTTTCACTCGTAATTTGTAGAAGTTTATTAATTTATCGACTATTATAATTTGTTAAGGTATAAATTTTAATCACATGCACCGTTAACTTATAAAATAAGTTTTAACTTTTGATGAAATTATTTTAATTTTATTGAACTGTAAACTATACACATAAGGATATTTACGAGTTGAGTTAGTTAGTTCGAATTTAGGATAAAAAAAATTAAATTGATTTGATTTAATTTTGTGAAAAAATTCTTAAAAGCCTAATCAAATCAATTTGTCTAACAGCTTAGTTTGAGTTGAATTTTCAAGTTATCCGATTATAAAAAAATTTATTTTCAATACAATAACACACAATACAAATTCTAACACACAATGTTGATTTAATAATTGTTTTATTAATTAGGTTAAATAGAAAGAGCTAAGAATTAAAAAAATAAAAATAATATTTTTAAGTTAATTGGGTATATTACTGAGTCATATGTTCAAATTTCAAAATCGTTACTAAAAACAATAAAGGTAGTCATAATAAGTTTGTTTGGGCTGGACGAGACTATAATTGCATTGGATTAATGGTGGATGAGATTAGCATCATCCCTATTGGGAGTGACATAATCATTTTTAGTATATAAATTTATGATTTTTAAATGTAAAGAGATGATGAGATTTTCAAAATTAGGTGATCTCAATCCCTCTCACCTGCATTAATTTACATCATTAGGTTTGTTAGATATATTCAATCTAATAGACACCTCTACAAACAGGCACAAACTATATAGTGGAGTGTCTTCTAAAGCTTTTAGCTCATTAAGGATTTATTTGTTTAAGATTTTGTAACAAATTAAGGTATTAGGATAAGAAGTTACAATTTAATTTTTCTTTCAAAATTATTTCGATTTATGTGTTTTTAAACTTTTTATTCCACTAAAATTTAAACATATAAATTTTGACTTAACTTGATTGTGATTAATAAAGTCATGATTATAATTATAACCCATAAAAATTGAAATATCCCCTTCATATATTCTTTTAGAGAAACTAATAAAAGAGTTGAACCACTTAACATCATTTGATCTTACTAGTTAAAATCTTCTGCTAATAGATTTGCACAAAATCCCAATTCCCCTAGGTCATTAATTAATTTCTTGAGGGAAGTTATCTCTAGTGTTTCTTTTCCCCTCTTAAAATAGAGTTAGCAGCACAATTTTAACTTTGATGATTGCATGTGAAAAATGAAAATAAATAATCAGCCCACAATTTCCTTTTATACATCACAACTTGCCATGCTGTGAGCCTTATACAAAACATGTCTTTTTATATATAACCCCCAATTGATTGCCAACTAGAAATTATGCTATACCATTATGTTCATATTTATTATGCTTAAATTGTAGAAATTGTAAATATTTAATAATATAATTTGTATCTATATTGTTATAATGTTATGCATGTACTATGTCACATTTTTTTTAAAAAAAATCAAATATGGGAACATAAAATAATAGGATTTGATACATAGGTCAATATTTGGTGACGCGCAAGCTCAATTATTAATGCAAGGATGATAGGTTGGTAAGAATTAAAATATTGATTGAATGGAGTTGCATGAGGTAATTATGGAGTAATAACCCTACTTAATTACTTATTACTTATTCATCCTTAATTACGGAAACGTTTTTAGTGCTCCTTTTAAGCAATTGGACCATAGCTGCTTATTTAGTCGTCACGTCGGCAGCATTTTTAATAATTTCTTTTTTTATATTATTTATTTTTATTATGTTCTTTTACCATTTTCCTCATTAGAAACACACAAATTGCTTTTGGTATTTGAAACACACATATATTTAAGTAAAAATAAATAAATTCGTCCTTTTGAATTGAAATTTTTAAATTTAACTTCTCTAAAATAAGAATATAAGTAATAAAATAAAAATATATTCACTCTTAATTTAAATTACAATATTTTATAATTTTAACTGAGTTTAAATGAATATAATAAATACACAATTACTTTTTTATTGTATACACTCGTTTATTTCATAGAAGTCAAATCCTAGATTTTTATATGCCTAAAAAACCTTAACCATTCTTCATGCATGGACCAACAAATATACATCGTGCTAGTGCGGAGAAAAAGTCAAAGGTGTGATAGTATCAAGATTCAAGTTCCACTTACATCTTCATAGATTTTTTTATTTTTTTTAGAAAAAAGGTATCGTTGTTAATTAATTAACTAATCCATGATTTCCTTGTCTATACAAAATAAATATATCTCGTTGGCTATAAAACCCATGATTCTCAATACTCTCGTTTTATAATATACTCTTTTCGGTCCTATATAAATCGTCTTTTAGAAAAAATATTTAATTTTTAATATGAATTACTAACTAACTCATTAACACATGTTTTTCCTCTTTACCCTTTTATAAATTTTAAAGATTCAATTAATAATAAAGTGAGAAAGAGAGTGAATTAAGAGAAAGAAAGATATACTCACTCCATTCTGGAATATTAGTCACTTTAGGAGATTTCACATGGATTAAGAAAAACAATTAATTTCTATAGAATCTAACAAAAATTGCATAGGTAAACTAAATTAATCATTAACTTTAAAGTTTACTCAATAGCTATTGGCTATAAAAATAATAAAAGTGGAAATAATTAATAAATATAGTATTATTAATGTAAATGTGACAAATATTTTAAAACAATTTTTTAGCTAAAACAACTAATATTTCAAAATGGAGGAAGTATTAATTAACTTAAGCATTTACTATTATATTTACAGTGAGGATATAATTGAAAAATGATTCTCTTTTCAGACAAATTTAATAAGCTAACTACCATTTATTAATTTTGATAATTCTGTTAAGATCGGAGAGAGTATAGATTTTTCTAACCTGTGCAATATTGCCCAGGTTAAAAAGCCAAAACTAGAAAGTTATTGTTGGAATGAACAAAAAATTAATAAAATTAAGTTTGACTTATGATAAATGTTATATTTTTTTTCTATCTATAGTTTTTAAACCTGACAACGTTGTAATGTTAAAAAACTTCTATTAATATTAAACATCTAACCATTTTTCACGGTGTAAAAAAAGAAGTATTCCATTAATTTTAAGGAAATTAATTACTCTTTTAATTTTACCTATAAGTAAATATAAACCCACTATCTTTGAAACAAACAATCTTAATAGTGAATTAATTTAATAAATAATACTAAAATTGAAAAAAAGAAAAAAGAAAAAGAAAAAACAATTTGAAAAACATTTTATTGCTGCCTTTGAACTCTACTGAGTTCAAAATTTGAAATGCAAATGAAAAAAACGAAATTTCTTTCTTGAGTTCAAAATTTGAAATACAAATGACAAAAGAAATTTCGTCAGAGTTCAATTCATGTTCTCTGCTTTTCGGTGCAGTTTCCGTCCTCTATGTTGAAAAGATTTTTAGGTATAATTACAGTCTACCCCCTGTAAGTGGACCGATAAACAATTTCTTTGAAGCTACCGTACTTCATAGGTTAGCATAACAACAACAAAAAATGCCAATGAGCAACCAAAACAGAGTAAAAAACAAAAAAAAAAAAAACAAATAAGTTTTGAACCCACATGATGTGGAAGGACCATAGTCCATATTCCATAAAGAACAAAAATCTTGAAGATTAGTAAAGTACTAGGAGTATCTCAATGTCTTCATGAGACATTTACTTTGTAGCCTAGAACAATACTATCATTGAAGTGAATGCACTTTATGTAATTTACAGTATGTAGGATATTAAAAGCTTTTGAAAATTGAAGTCTCCAAATGGAACATATCCTCATTGCCAGGGAAATGCTGCATTCATCCTAATCCCAAATCACCAGAGTATTCTAGACTTTTTGTATATGGTTATGATTTATGAAGAATTCAGATTTCTTAGCTTGGCCTTCGCTGAATCAAGTTGTTCTGTCAAACACAAATTTAGGGGGTAGGGGGAATTATCAGAATTGTTTGGAAAAAAGCACGTGTTTCTTCTAAGAAAGTAGAAAAAGGTGAGAACTGAGAACAGCTTCAGAGGTGAAGATTTCTTACTCTGCTCCGTTGCTGTTGCTGATTGGATGCTAGTGCGGAAAAATAAGTTCCCACTTTTATGATAGACGGTCTACAGTAAGAAAAGGAAGTCCTTTTATGAGTTTTGTCAAGCCTATACAATTTCCACAAAGATTCCCTTCCATAGCCAAAGAGAAAGTAGGGGGAATAACAGGTAAGATAAAAGGAACCATATTCTATGTTTGTTCACAATCACAACAAGTAAGGAATAACATGAAAAAAACAACAAAATAATGGAAAGAGTAAGCATATACAGTTGATTGTCATTTCATTGGAGAAAATAGAATGCACTACTCGCATCCACAGATTAGCTACACTTACAACAACTAACAAGCTAGGTACACATGTTATTAGAGTCTTCAACCTTAACTAATAGCCATCCCAATTACCTGTATTTGTTACTCTTATATATACTGGTATCTGTATTCACTGTATATAACTATACCTTTGCATCATACAATTGTTGCACAAGAGGCTAAAGTGCTAAACACAGCCCTCTCTATCAATCAACAACAACAATAAGTCTAATACTCTTATCCCGTTAAGTGAGATTGGCTACATAGAACACACACGACGTCATTGTGCTCAACCAAAAACCAAACTTTCAGAAATACAATTAACTAAGAGATCTTGTTTAATAAGTTTTCCTAACGTCTTTTAGGTCTTCCTTTACCCCCTTTGTAGAGGACTCAGTACCATGCTATAAACTCTCCTCATGGGTGTCTCCAATGGCCTTCTTTGCACTTGTCTAAACCACCTTAACCGATTTTCTGTCATCTTAGCCTCAATAGGTTCCACACCAATATCATTCCTTATACATCCATTCTGTATCTTATCTAACTTTGTGTGAACACACATACATCTCAACATTCTCATCTTCACAACTCCCACTTTTTTTCTTTTCTTGTCTCTTTAAAGCCCAACACTCACTACCATAAAGCATAGCTAGTCATATAGCAGTACGGAAAATTTTCCTTTAAGCTTCTTAGGTACTTTGCAGTCGCAAATAATTCCTTATGCCTTTCTCTATTTTAACCACCCAACTTATATCCTTTTGTGATATCTTCATTAATTCCCCCATTGCTTTGCACTACAGATCCTAGATATTTAAACTTAAAAACTTGTGGAATGACATCTTCTCCAACTTTTACCTCCAAATAATTTTCAGCTTGCCTCTTACTAAACTTGCAGTGCATATACTCTCTCTTACTCCTACTCAAAGGAATACCTTTTGATTCTAAAGTCTCCATCTAAATCTCAAGTTTAGCATATACCTCTTCCCATGATTCCTCAATCAAGACTGTAATAAATCAATATAAACAAATAAAACTCAGAATCATGCATCCACAAAAAAAGAGTTCCCCGTCTAGATCCTCTCTTTCCATGTATAACTGATTTTATATGTCATGTTCTACGCAAGCTCAAGAGGAACTAGGTATTACAATTAGTTATTAATCATCAGTCAAGCTGAATGCAATAGTGTGTTTGGATTTCTGATGAAACAACTGCAGTGACTCTCATTTTCATATAAATATGAGCTATGAAGTCACTTAACTCAGAGGAAAAGAGTTTCAAACAAGCTTTAAACTAAAGTACTCATGAAAATCCAGGCACACAATAAAATGGCAAGGAAAGAGAATTTGCAATTGACAGCTTTTTGAAGCTACACATTTCAGACCGAAATAAAAGGTTATAGAAATGCAGAACAAGGCAATAAAGTATTAAGTAATAAAATAATTGAGATACAATTCAACCAATGGAAACAGTAATTCAAGTTGGAACTCAAGATAAAAGAGAAAAACCTAGAATGGAAAGCAATTAGAATGTAGTTGAAGTGATAAATTGGCAAAGGGAAAACTGGTAACAGAGAAGTGAAGGGGGGAAAAACCCTAACCCTAAGTAAAAAGTGTTAGGTAAGATGAAGTGAATTCGAATATGCATACTCGGGAAGAAGGAAGGTTGTTGAGCTCGGCGATGGCGACCTCGTGGGTCCTTAATTGCTTTGTCAGATCGGCAGTGCTTAGCTTTGAACCAGAATTTGTGGCCATCTCCAACAAATTTTACTCAGTACAAAAACTGAAACGTTGTTACGAACTACTCCTTTTTTTGGTTCGATGATGTGCTCACTCCAACTATGCAACAAGCTTTTTGTTCGTTTCTCTGATTTTGTTTCTCTTTTTCTTGTTTTAGTTCAAAGGTGGCACGCTATTGCCACCACGCTATTTTTCTAAACATATCACGCACATGTGTTTTTTTAAAAAAAATTGCTTTCTAAATTTGTTGGGCGAAACTCAATTTGAATTTTCAGATCAAACTGAATTTAAATTTTTGGATTTTAAAATATGATTAAAATTAAATTTAAAAATATGTTTAAAATTGGATTTGAAAATATGGTTAAAATTGGAATCTCGAATTCAGTTATAACACAAATCTACATTCATTGTAGTTTAAAAATTCAGCAATTTAACAATTATTGAAATGCATAAATATCATGAAAATTAAATGAAAAACTTATTTATTACTTTCTCTGGTCTTATTTATAAGACTCTTTTCAGACAATATTAATAGTCCTTTTTATAAGACTTTCTATCAAAATTTATAACATTAATTATCCTTTTTCGTGTTTGCCCTTCATAATGAATCAATTTTTTTTAATTCCAAAATTTGAATTACAAAGAGAATTAATATCTTTGACTACTTCCTAATGCATTAAATAATGGTAAACATGAAAGAGTATATAATTTTCCAAAATTCTCATACATTAACTAACTTAATTACATATTTTTTTAATAACCGTAATTGTCATGTTGGGTCGTTATAAAAAGGACCGGAGGGAGTACTATCTCCGAACTCATATATAAGCAAAAATTAACTAACTTACGCATATTAAAAAAATTAGTTATTTGTATTTAATTTTCTTAATTTATGTAAAAGATAAATTTCAATTACTAAAATGATCATCATTATATTTATTGTAAGGTAGGAGTAATAATATTAAATGAATAATAGATTGGGAATAATATCATTAAATATGAGGAAAGTGGTTAAAATTTGCTTATACTCCCTCCGTTTCTATTTATAAGACGTCTTTTAGAAGATTTTAATGTTCTTTTTTTAAGACGTTTTATAGTTTCTATAGAGTATTTATTACTTGTTTTCTTATTTACCCCTATTAAATGCATTGACTATTTGTACTCTTTAATTGTGATTGGTTAGCATAATATTTAACGAGGGATAAAATTAGTGTTATATAATTTTATAGAAAACCAATAAAATTAACTAAACTTAACTACTTTTATTGACATGAGTAATATTAGTTAAAAACCTCTTATAATAAGGAACCGAGGGAGTATTTTGGACCAAGAAACAAGGGAGTTTTTTTTGCTTATATATATATGTAGTGCGTTTTGAAAGTAGTGTGATGGCGATAGTGTTACCATAAATCAAACATGACACAAGTTTTCATTTTGGGCCTAATAAAACGTCGTGGGCCAACAATTCCTATCACTTATTGTTGCAACTTTTTTCGTCACACATTTTTCCATAATACACCTCACATTGTCTCGCTCCAGAATTAAAATTTGGTTGCGTTCAAGAAGAAAATCTGTTTGGCTAAAAAACACTATATCATAGTTTAGCAAAACTCAACCGAAAACTAAAATCTAGATAAATGTTATGTGTGACGAGATTAGTAAAAAGGTGCGACGAAAATAATTTTGAACTCATTGTTAGCTCACAGTGGATTGATTAGCCCATTTGTTTTCAGTTTAAACTAAAACATCAACTTAATATCTATAATACAACACAAACCCCTTCCAATCCATACTTGGTAAATCTCATATGAAATGCAAAGTTTAAGGGAGCAATCTACTTTGTTCCCAAGGTTGGGTAAATATTGAGGGAATAAGTTAAGTGCATCAGAAGAATCTTTACTTTGGTCAACATAAAGAGGTAATTTTCTACTATCTTGTTAACGTGGTCACATATTTAAGAGTTTTGATTTTTAAATTGTAAAGAATCAAATGAGATTTACTAACAACTCTTTAATTGGAACTCATACAAATTTAATTTGACCTAAAAACAAAAAATTAAATAAAAACTACATTTAAAATATATATTACTATCATTTCTTTGATATATAAATTCTTCAATATAAACATCTGGATATTACAACTTCAATCTAGAGCATCGAACATACTCTATTTGATTGTTGTCAAAAAGAGGAACACAAACAAACCAAACAACCCTTATAAAATTTTCCTTTTGATTATTAATTTGTGCAACCCTACAAAATATGAGTGAGTTTTAAAATAGAAAATTGACCCTTGTCCAAAAAAAAAATAAAAATTGACCTTTGAGTAACATAATAGTAAAACTAATCAGTATGGGTTTACATTTTATTTACAACCATACAACACAAATGGCCACACCTAGCTCAGGGCCAAGTCCTTAGGTTGATGGATCATCCTGTGCCTGACTCAAGTTCTTAATCTACACGCTTGTTTTCACATTCAGCTGCCCTCATTTTTCAACCCCCTAAAGGTAGCAGAACTTTGATGCAGTTGTAATGATAGTTGTTTAGCTATAATTCGTAATTTAGCTAAGCTTATGCTATTGTCAACAAACATTCCAAGTCCATAAACACTTGCCATGATTTCAATGCTTTCTTGCAGCAATTCCTATTGCAAATCAGAGCTTGAAGTTGGTGGATAATGAGAAACTCATGCTTCAAGTATACTTTAGGGCTTACGGCATGGCCTTTTAGAGTAGGAAAAGTGCATTCATGTTTGTTGAGAGTTCCTATTCACATGAACTTCCTTTCCACAACCTTCTTGAGCATCTCCAATTTTTGGATGACCTCTGGATTCAACAGATCCCTTGCTTCCCTAATGAGGGTACCTTCAGTGCTCAAGTGATAAGTATCTATCACAGTCTTTATCCATGTGTGAAGCTTCTCCGGAGTCCTGAAAAAATTATATCGAGAATAGGTTACTGTAATTGATTTTATTTAAGGGTATTTCGTATTCTGACATCGAATACATACGTGTACAAGTTATCCACATCTTTTCCTTCAAGTTCTTCTCCAGGTGTAAATGCATCTTGGAGGGCAGAAAGTTGCTCCTCAGGATCCTCAATTCTAATAAGATACTTGATTATTCGTATCTCTTTTGGCACGAGTCTCTGTAGATTTCCCACTGCAGTCTTGTATAAATGATAAAGAACATCTTTTACCTGCAAATAAATACTTCATTTTACAAGCTAAAACAGGATAGTTGAAGTTAGCAAAGTCACAATCAGGGAAAAGATACTGTATAATTTTTCAAATACCCAGTTATCATTTTATTGAAAAACAAAAAGTCAAAGCAACCAACAACCAAACTTATTCACTAGGTTCCTCCCACATACAGTGGATGCGCATTGCAGCCTAAGAAACTTCATAGCTGCACTGTTGCAGTAATTATCCAGATTTTCTTATCTGCTATGTTTCTGAAATTAAATAGAAACAGCACATAGACAGGAAAGTGCTGATGTCACCATCAATTTACCTCATCCTTCATCATGTTTGACTCCTTGGCAGCTGACCAAGCTTTGGTGATCATCAATACCAATGTTGAATCTAGTTCTTTCTTTTCAGCCAATGTGTCTATCTTTCTGCAAGCAGCATCAAGTGAGGGAGAATTGATAATATCTTGGAATTTCAACTCTGCGGCATTTAACTTTTCAATGCTTTCAGTTGCAGAATCATAGGCTTGCACAGCAGCCAAGCATGTGTTCCCAAGCTTTGCCAGTTCTGGTGACACAAAAAGCACACTATAATTTATTAAATGCCAAACTAATTAAAGAAGCAAGTTTAACGTATCCCGTTAAAGTAACACATATCTTAACATGCGACCTTTGACACATGATCTTGCTTGTGGATGTATTCTAACAATCATATTTGACGTTCCACCAAACCTAGCCTAAAAAATATCTGACAAGCTTCTAATTATGGTCTTAATGTATGACTTTTGAAAAGCGAAAACACTACCTCCGTATAATCATACCCATAGAAAGAAATATAAGTAACAAATTTCTGAACAGAATGAACATCACACGGTTTGATCATTGATGACATACCAGATAAAAAAACCAAATGATAAACAATTCAGTAAAAAATTAGACAGCAAATGAGCAAAACCAAAAAACATATTTCAAATATTGAATTAGACTACAAAAAGCTTGCAAAACAAAGTCCTACCAGTTTGCTTTTCTGCATTGTCATAATAGGATTCAGCCACCGTGTGAAGGTGCACAAAGAACTCTTTGGTAAAATCTTTCCGACGCTTGGAGACAATCTCACTAATCTTCGAAGAATCCCGCCTGATCACTTCAATAAGATCATTGTGTCTCTGCACATCCTCATCAATCTGCACAAGAAGAAGTTCTTTAAAAATTGGCAGTTTAGCACAGCCCCTACACCTGAATCTTATCTTCCAAACAATGTAACTTGCAGCAGAGTAGCATTGCTGACACAAGTATTTATATGACAATAAAAGCTATTTCAAGTAGCTTCCAGAATGTACAGAAAGAAAAACTTATTCAAAAAGAGGAACTTCAAATTTACATGGAATCAATTTATGACACTACTATTTATATGACTATTCCTCCTCCTATAATCACTTCTTTAGTATCTCATCCAACCTTCTCGTTGACATGAAAAACAGAAAACTACTTACAGCACACAGTTTCACACACTATTATTAGATAATATAAGAAGATAAGAAGATTTCATAAATGTCACTCATATCACATTCTTCAAAACACACTATAATTAGCCTAGCCGATATGAGGTTTTATGAACGTTTAGAGATGCCCTGATAGCCTCTCTTTTTTTGGCAGAGATAAAAGACGACCTGTTTGAGCTTCCTTGCAAGGCGGAGGAGCTTCTCCTTCATGGCAGGATCGTTCTCAGAATCTGCTTTTTCATGACAGCGCGTGAAAAAGTGGGGTCTAATACTGTCCCATTCTCTGCTGAAAGCTAACAATCTTCTCCAATCGGTTGGAGTAGGCTTGTCAACCATGAAAACCCCGATCAATTTGTCACAAACTCGATTCATTCGACTCTCATCCACTGCCTCACACGGTTCCAACGCACCTGCTTTCACAAATCATCACTTTTCACATTCACAATGCAAAAATTTATACATTGAACTTCAAAACTAGTAATTTGTTATGGATTTTCTGTACTTACTCTCGGCTTTGCATTTGGTGAGGAAGTTGAAGCGCGAAAACGAAACGGAGTTTTTGAGTGGTAACGAACGGGGACGAGCGAAACGTAGGTGAGGTGTGGGAGTAGAGAACGTTGGTGGAAACGAACAGCGAGAAGGAAGAATTGCTGTGTACAACTCCATCTGCTTCAATTCAGAGCCAGATTCCGCTATCTGCTTCTTCCCCCTTTTGCTGTCTTCACCAGAACCAGGGTTTATTATCTTAAACCCAAAGAATTTTCCTTTACTAGATTTTTTCCGAAATTTCCTTTTTTTTTTTTTCTCTCGAAAAATTAAATTTCTTTTTTCTTTATTTATTTATTATTATTTCTTTTGAGTGATTGACCGTTTTGGTTCTTCACTTTGTAGTCATAGGGTATTTTAGTGTTTAACTTTTTAAAATGTGTGAATTAGTCTCTGATTTTGCACCTTATAAGTCACGTTAGTCCTTGAAATCAAGTGACATTGATGAAATGTCTTGATGAAATGCCTATGTGACATGCTAAATGTTTATATGACACATTATTTATCACATGTGAGTCCACGTAAACAACCAAACGATGTTGTTTTGCTTAATCGCCAAAGTTACACAACGTTTTGGTGGTTAAAATAGAGTTATATTGTAAGCGATTTGAAGGACTAATAGAGTTACCTATTTTGAGATTAAGTAAATCAATGTTATTTTATCGGTTACTTGGACTCCTAAATGTCAATTAACCTACCATATAGGTATTTAGTGTGTCATTTAGACATTTTGACAGTGTCACTTAATATCAGGGACTAAAGTGACTTATGAGTTGCAAAATCATGAACTAATTCAAACATTTTAGAAAGTCAAGCACTAAAATACCTTATGGTTACAAAGTGGGAGACCAAATCAATAAATAATTCTATTTCTTTTTTCATAATAATTACTTGACAACTGTTTCGTGTGAACTCAATTTTAAGAAGGAGATTAGTCACTATTTTCATTAGTGAATACTCTAAAAAAACTCAATTTTAAGAAAACTTTATGCAATAATTAAACTATGATTATTTACCAAGAAGTATGAAGATAATGCTAGCAGAAGTTATTTTAAAATTTTGAAAGAATTTACTAGTTTGAGATAAAGAAGAAATTTCTAGTTGCAGTATAGAGTTTATGGGTGTTAATTTTGTGTGTGGATTTAACGAAAATTTTAGATTTTGTTGCAGCAAACAAAAACGAGTAAGGCACTTAATAGTAGAGTCGCAGGGAGATCAATATACAACGCTCTAGTACACAAGTCATTTGAAGGTTTGAGATTCTAGTTCACAAGTCATTTAAGGGTTTGAACTTGCTCTCATGTAATAGAAGTGAAGATGAAGGGCCAATGGGTTACAGAAGAAGGAAGAGGGTAAAGAGAAGAGAGAAAAGGGGAAGTGTTGGGTGTATATATATATATATATGATGGTTAGGGTTGGGTTGAGTGAATTAAGAGTTGTACTGTGAATAAAAAGATTGTTAGGCAAATAGTCATATGAAGGTGATTTAAACATTAAGGTAAATTTTAAAGTGACGTGTGTCAGAAGTGTCATATCTCTTAGTTAGGGGTAGCGAAATAGGTTTGGTCCGTTGGATAAGCTCATTAGCTCGCCTTAAATTGACAGGTTGGATTGTCTAAGTCTGCTACTTCTATTTGGTCCGCCCCACCTAGCTCGTCAACACACCCATGCCAACGGCGGAGTTAGTGGGTGGGCTAGTCCGCTAGCCCGTTTTTTTTTTATTTTTCTTATAAAAGTACGTTTTTTTTTATTTATGTATAGAGAGATTAAAATTTTCAAAAAAAATAAATACAATTAAAAATTACACTTTTTTATGGAAATATTTTTTTTAATAAAAAAATTTTTTTTTAATAAGTACACTTTTTTCTTAGGAATTTGTTTTTTATAATTTTTTTTTGGATTTTTGGCTGGCTAAACAGGCTAGCCTTGAGTCCGTATAGTCATGGTGGGCTGGTCTGCCTCGCTTTTTGGGTGAAAGGGATTAGCATCATCCCTATTAAAAGTGACACCACATTTTTTAATATATAGATTTATGATCTTATATATAAAGAGATTGTGAGATTTCTAAAATTGGGTGGTCTCAATCCCATCCACCCTTTTTGGCAGGCTAAACGGGACCGGGCTAGTCCGTTTTGTCACCCTTACGGCCTTATCTGCCACCAAAGATACGTGTAATTGACATGAAACTTAAAAAGTGAGAGGGATCCATCATGCCTATATTTCAAAGATAAAACACTTATAACATTTTTTTAAGAGATAAAATTCATACACTCTTTATAAATTACTTTTCCTCCACACTCAAAATAGAAAATTGAAAGAAGGTAAACATATTATCAACTTAAAAAGTGATTTGTAATCAACAGGTTGGTTCAGTGGTTAAGGAGAGAATCTTTAAATAGTAGCTCCCAAATTTGAACCTTCGTGAGTGCATTTTGCCTTTTAAAAAAAAACTTAAAAAGTGATTTATGCCTATATTTTAGAAATCAAGAAAATATAAGCTAAGCTTTGATCTTCACGTTTGCAAGTTTCAGAAAGCTGAATTTAACTTTTGAATAAAACAAACTATCTTTAAACTTTTATCTAAACATACTCTATAATGATGTGTCGGAGTGCATCATGTTACGTGATTGTCGACCGTTAAATTAAAAATATTTTTTTCTTCTCTCATTCCTAGCTCACATGTTGGTGCATGTGATGCATATGATCGGGGAACATCTTGCGCCCACACGTATTCATTTATTAATAAATTTCAATGCTGAAAAAATAATTAAATCCTTTAAATATATTGATAATAATTTCAATCACACCATTTGTCTAGAAGATACTTCATTGGGGAGATTAAGTTTATTTTAGTAATGTCTACATCTTAAATGTATTAGTCCCCTGATAATCTTTACCCTTATCTTTGCCAAAACAAAAGAAAGAAACTCATTTAAATTTGTCCATAAAAGGTATAGACATTGCAAAATGACGTTGGAATAACAAAAGTTTCACAAGAAGTCAATAGAATTGAAAACATCTCAAATATTTCTTAAGTATACTTATTATAGAAGATATGGTTAGAGCCTTAGACAATAGTTTGAGTCAACAACTCTCTTAGAATTTCCTCATTTGGGATCCTCGGGAAAGAGGACCAAGCTGACTCTAGCGAACAACATAACAAACTCACTTAATAATGATGAGCAATCAGCTAATTAGGCTTACCCTCAACTCTTGACCTCTTGATCCTCTACTGACAAAATATCACTAAACAATGCTTAAAATTCAACATAAAAATATATTCTTTTCGTCCCAAAATATAAAACCCTTTAGATCAGTATTGCGGGAATTAAAAAAAGTAATTAATTTAATTAAATGCATTAAATTTATCTAACAAAAAATATTAGTTTTCAAATTTACCATTTTAATCTCTTTCTAACTCTACATTCTCTTAATTAATGTTCATCAAAATTAGTTGAATAATAAAGGTATAATGGTAAAAAAAAAAATTAAATGTGCATAAAAATTCTCAAAGGGTCCTATAAAATGGAACAAAAAAAACTCTCTAAAGAGTCTTACATTTTGGGACGGAAGGAGTATTATTAGAATATTGTTACATGTTACAAAACTTTCCTGCAAATTCTATTAATAATTTATAAAGTATGAATTAAACAAAAAGCATAATTAATAATTATTAAAAATTAATGTCTCAAAAATATACCAATTAATAATTTATTTTTACCTCTAGAATATAAGAAAATTTATAGAAAGTAGTATAAGAAGATTTAGATTTATTTACGTTATTAATTAACTTCGGAGGGACCTTTGGTGGAGAAATCATTAATAAGGAAAAAACATCCATTAGATTTTCGACAGCAATGTGCCGACGGAGAGAAAAGGTGTTATTTATTTCTTATACTCAATTAGATAAATAGAAAAGAGAATGAGCCATTTCATTTTATATCGTAGATGTGTCTTAAATGGAAAGGATTATTATCATTGTATGTGGAAGGGGTACAACGAATTCAAAGAATACAGATAATAATTCAATATAAAGGTAAAAGGAAAATTTTTCTTCCCTCGTGTAAATAATAAGCCACAGTAATAATTGGCATATATTGAAAGACTGTTGTCACCAAAGGCTAAGCTATTAGTGAGGGATAATTAAAACCACAAAATTTCACCACTTTCTTTGCAAAATTCCGAAAATAAAAAACTAAAAGAATGACGATGTTTTCGTAATTTTAGTGTTAATACATAACCAAAAAGAAATAAAAAACACAAACCAACCACCGTATCCTTTTTGGTGTTAAATCTGCAATTTTAATACAAGGAATATATGATACTAAAAAGTAAAATAAAAATATAAAAAATCGACAGAACGATAAATCTTGATAAACAAAACTAACGAGGATAAACGTACGAATACAAGGAGTCAAACATCAATTCATTTAAACTCAAAAAATTATAAAAGAAAAATGCATTACAGAGCAGACTTACATAACATTTTTCAATGAACAACCTCAGTGATTTTCAAAATATTGGGAATGTGCTGAACCTGCTAGGCAAATTTTACTGTTGAATTTGACCCTCAGTGCATTGCCTCTTGAAGTTCAAGGCCTCATCAGTCAAAAAGTCACTACAGAAATGATTTGCATTAGTTCAACAAATCAGGGAAAGGACAGATTTAAGCATAATGACAAAAATATCAAGCAAATGGCACAAGTACTCACTAAATGCGTTCAGCCATCTGCGGTGGTTCCCATCTCGGACTCCATGGATAATCAGCCATTACTCGTGACTTCATCGGTGCCATTTGTGAATTAAAATGCTGCAAAAGAACACAAGAATCCCACTGGTAAGCTCATTTACCTGAGATGGTAGCCACTGATAACAGCCTATGAAATAAATCTACCACCAAAAAAATGTAGAAACTCCCAATCTGAGCTACAGCCCAGTGAGAAACTGATGATTCAATCAACTGTAGCGGTATCCATACAGTAAATAGTTCTTAACCAACCCTTTCTCACGAGCTTTATAAAGCTTTAAGTGAGAAGAGTAAGGGGTAGAGCTCAAACCTACAATACTACCGTTATGAGCAGAGTATGTTTCAACCAATTAAACTATTGACTGTTAGCGAACTGTGGGAGTAGATCAGGTAGCGAGAGGGTAAGATAAGCGAAGATTGAGGTGAACAACATATATTGTAAACTTACGACTGTCCTGCTTTGAAGATCATCCTAACAAAATAATTTGTGTTAAGAGAAAGAATAATCACTTGCCTTGTCAGTTAAACGAACATTTCCATGTTAACCATTTAGGGCCTGTATACTTAACAATTCTATTTTCTGTTTTCACTTTCTGTTTTGATGAATAATTACAATACAAAATTATCACTTTGTCTTTTTTTTTAGATTTGTATGGAAAACATTAGAAAAAACCAAAATTAACTAAATTTATTTTCAATGTTTTGTAAAAATTCTCTTCTCCCCTTATTCGAACTCAAAACACTATTTTTTCCCCTTCCATCCCCTTTTTTGAACCAAATACATGCATAGAATACAGGATGAGAACATTAAATTAAAATGTAAAGTAAAGAGGCCCTTAAACTCTATGTATAATGCTAGAACAAATTAATTTCTAGTTCTACATCTTGCAGTTACGTTCAGCCTCTAGTAAAACTCTAAACATGGGATTATAAGCCAATTAACATATCAATCCATCAACTGAGTGCAGGAATCTACCAGGCATCGACAGTTTCTCACTATCTCCAACAGAAGACAATAAAACGGTATATAATTATTGAACAATATAATCATGTCACCAGACTTCTGTACATTAACTACCTATATGAAGGAATTCAGTGTTAAACATTTGAGTATTATACGTTTTGAAGCAACATGAGTATATTGCACTATAGACAGATTCCCAATCTGTCATCTACATTATTGTGCAATAAATTTTTTGAACGAAAATATGTACATAGCAAATATAACCTGTGAACTTTGAAGCATGATAGCCGGCTGTTGCTTTGGAAATTGAGTGGGAATTAGGAGGTGTACCTAAATAAACACAACTGTCAGAACTTTGGTTAAGCCGAAAAACATAGATGACTAGAACTTGTGAGATGTAGAAAAAACCTTCATAAAAGACATTAGCATCAGCCTTAGAAGACGGAACTACTGGGAAGACTGAATTCAACAATACAATTGTTATGTATTTATATGACAATACACCTTGTATTAGTAATTTACTCTAAAACTCCATCTTTTATTTTTTGGCCAGTCTTGTTGTGACTTCAATCAAGGGAAAACATCAATAGAGTTCTGCCCTAACCTGGTCATGTCCTACTCCTACCTATATCATTAGCTGACTAAGTTATCAAATATGTTATTCCATGCGGAAAACATTTTAATCAATTTCCAACAGCAAGCTTATCTCACAAAAAATACACAGACATCAAGTAATGAGTAAAGAGCGTCATGTATTACCAGGAATGTGAAAACTCCAGTTGCAGAAAGAAAAGTTGCCTTTCTGCAGAATACCTAGAAACAAGGAAATCAGAAATTAGCAATTAAACATTAAAATAAGAAATGCTTGCAATTTGAGAATGAGTGTCAAGGGCAGATACAGGATCAGCTTCAACGGGCCTTCCAAGCGGACAGGCCAATGCTTCAATGAAATGCCTTCTGACATCAATTAATGAAACAGCCTCCAGGACCTAAATTTCAATTTATATTTACATTAAAAAAACCAAAGAGGAACGTTAAGCACTAGAAAGCACATATTAAACCAATAGACAACACAGTAAAGACATTTCAGCGCACCTGTTTCTCAAGATATTCTTCCAGATTTGGAAGATATTCTGCCAAGCACCTTCGAAAAATAGAATTACGAAACAAGAGCAGACATGTTATCATTAATTACCTCAATCTTGTATATCAATCAATGTGGGGCAAGTACAAATTACAATATTAGAAGTAAAAAATCTTACATTCCATCCAACCACGGTGGCAGCTTGACATCATCAACGGAAAATAGGGCTTTCAACTCAGAAGAAGATACTAATTTCAGGCGAGGAGCTGAAGGAGCAGACATATATTTTCTTCCAACAGGATATACAACCTAGGTTTAACTATATCATAAGCTGCTAGTTTGAAAGCAAGGAAAAAAAATCTACGTAGAAAGAAAAGAAAACAACCTGCAAGTATATCTTCTGGGAATACCTCCAAGGACAACCAGACACCATCTTGTTTATGTTCATGTCCAGTAGGGGAACAGCAAACTTCACCTCCTCTGACTACACTAAAATGCAAAGTTACAGAAGTCAAGAATGTTGTTCAAAGGCTAAACTACATCATTTTACTCAACCACCCATTGAACAGATCATACAAACATCAGCACATTCTTGTAAATACCTTCTCAGCACCAGAACTCATATGCATTTCTATTCCCTGCACCAGAGCGATTGCAGTCAAACAACACTGCATATACTAAAAAAGCCAACAACTATTCTCAAAATCAAAGACAAACAACAACACCCAAGCTCCACTAGGTAAAGCAAGCTAGGTTGGATCAATCAATGCCATTGAGCTAAACTAAATTTTTAGTAAAATCAAAATCCTAGAAGATAATTTAACAAATAATTTATATCTCCCAATGATAGAATTAACTTAAAGAGAATGGAAGAGAATAATAGAACCGAAATAGGTCTGCCACAGATCAGCACAATAATAACAACGGCAACAACGGAATTTTCGTCCATATATAATAGCTGAATGGGGTTTACCAGTATCATTTGGATAAAATTCAAGCAAGACTTTCTTCAACTTTTACTTCAATCACTCAATCATACTCAGAACGAAAGTAGATGAAATATAAAAACCACATCTATTGACACAACATACAAAGCAACATAGAAAATCTTACGATGCAAACCTCTTCCTGTACCAACCATATTTAGTTCACACCATTCCCAACATTTATCTCTTCCTAATTCTCAAATAACTGTTCAATGCAAAACTAAGACACAAATTTGCCATTTAAACACAAAATTCTAAATATTTCCAATTTTCTAGAAGGCAGTGATGAGAAAAACTACCTCCCTGGATAAAATAGTGCTGACTTCGAACTTCAACCGATCATCATCAACTTCTCCAACACGCTTCCTCTGGTACAAGACATATTGATCCCTGCAGAAACGCACAGACAGAACCAACTCGCATTCACCCACCGTGCACAAACAATGAACAAAACGAATCAGCAACGATTTAGCTCAATTACCTCAGATACTGAACGAGGACCAAGAGACGCGTAGGGTCTTTATAGTTCCAATCCGATAAACAGTTAGTAGGTTGAGCACCTTCTTCAAGTGGAGGCATGTGAAAGGGATGAAACCCTTCATCTTCGGGGCCGAAAATAACATCTGGCGCAACAGTTGGACACTCTGCGTTGTAAATAACATCCCCTGAAACAAAATCGACGGCGAAACAAATTAAAACAGAAGAAAAAACATGTGAATATATAAACTGAAATGGATAGAAATATAGACAGATAGATACATTTGATGAAGTCCAAACAGTAAGGGATGAGGAGGGTGAAGCGATCGAAAGGGCCGGAATTGTACTTGTCGCCGGACCATATTTGTTCAACCTGCGAAAAAGAAAAAAAAGCAAAACCCTATGGTTATGACTGTGAGAGAAATCGGAGATGAAAAAGGGAGAAAAGAGTGAGAGAGAGAAATGCCTTGAGGGTGAGACGGGAATGCGAGAGGAGGTGACTCAGTTGAGCAGCGATAAATGGAGGAACGTTATCTGCACCTACCGCCATTCTCACTGCCTTACTCCTCCGTTCACACTGCCATATTCATAAGTTATATGCTGTTGCAGCATCACACACAACCTTTTACATTTTTTTAGTACAATAAATAAAAGTACTTAAATATATTTTTCCTCCTTATAAAAGAGAATAATTTATTTTTGTCCCTTCAAAATTTGTTATCAATAAAAGGTTTAAATTTTTTTAAGATATTTATTTTTAGTCATTGTAATTAATTTAGTCAATTAATTAATTGATGACATGACTACTATTTTAATGTTAATTTAATGTTAATATAGACTCTCAAACTTGTAAATGTTTGTATGACAAAAACGTTAATAATTAACTAACATTTTTGTCTCCTTAAACTATTATATCAGCATTAAATATAGATTTTAAAGTTAACATACGGACAAATTTGCATATATGACAGAATGACACGACAGAAACATTTATTATATTAACAGTTAACTGACTAAACTAAAAAAGTAAAAACTAAAAAATGAATTTTTTAATAAAAATTTAGACTTTTTATTAACAAAATTTTTTCACAAAAACAAAAAATAAATTACCCTAATTTTATCGAAATAAAAAATATATTTAAGCCTGAACCAAATTATATGAAATCATGAAATAAAATATTGGTTGTTTCAGGGTTTATTTGCATTCATGAAAATAAATTTACAAAAATAAATAATTTTTGTAACATGCCTAATTTCCATTTCCTAGTGTGGATTAAAATCTCACATCAGCCCCCAAAGAGTTTCATTTCTTAATTATGTTTACGTGACAACTAACTGAATGTTTCTTCTCTTCTCTCACATGAAACTTATTTTTTTATAAAAAAAAAAAAAACTAAAATCCCCAGCCACAGGATTTGTGTCTCACGCCCTCTATCTCCCTTGCACCCTCACATTTTTCATATCTACGCACCCTAGCTTCCTTACTCCGCCGTTTAGACCCTCGTCGCCACCGTCCAGATCCTCGTCGCACACCGTGCGGCTTTTCCACCCTGCTACCATTCAACTTCCGTGATCGAAGAAGAAGACGAAGATCGCCACTTTCTTCTCTTCGCAGCTGTTCAACCACCATCCTATTTTTACTTCTTCTAATTTTTTTCTGACCAATTTTTCTTGGTTCTAGTGCGAATCATGTGGTGAACCACACTCAAATTCAAATTGCTGTGTGCACAAACCAACAGATACCACACGCAATTTATAAACATCAATAACCTTCCTACATTTTTTTTCTTTCACATGTCAGTACTCTGCCCCACACAAAAAAAAATTATTCTCCGAATTCAATTTACTTTGAGTTTTTAAACAGTAACCTATATGATTATAGACTATGGCTAGAAACTAATAGCTATGAACAGTGCATCAACTCTTTGTCTATTAAGATAGTGTTGATTTCGGATTTGTGTTGAATTGAATTTTCAAGTATAGTGTTTGTTGGATGATTACTTGCTTGTAAATTGTGATTCTATCACGCGTGTAATTCTAACTAACCTTTTTTTACTTTTGCTGCAAATTATTCAAACTCTTCTTAGATAGAATTGCAGTGTTGCAATTCTCTTGTTGGGTGGTCGGCAATGGAAGTTTTGCTGCCAAAACTTCCATCTTTCAAGTTTCCAAGCCCAATTCATTGCTGCTCAATCACTACTAGGAGCTCATCATGTGTCAGATTTGGATTCCGTCGCTTATCTTATCTCTCCGTTTGTGCATCAACGGTCAATGAAGCAGTAGCTGAACCAACACTTGGCTCCTCTTCTTTGGGTCACTCCACAAGACCCCATTTCCCTATACTTCACCAGGTGTGTATTTTCTTATCTTATCCTCATTTTTATTTACCTGAAGTGCAGCCTGTGAATGTTCTGAAGTGTTCCGATAATCAAGGTTTAAATTTTCAATTTTCATTGTTGCATTACGAATGTAATGCTACTTGATGGATGGGAATAGCATAACACTTTTAAGCAATGTGAACTCGTGAGTCTTTATCACTTAGATATAGAGGCTCAAGCTTGATTCATCTCCTGATCTCCCCATACTTGCTTGATAGTTGATATCACAGAAAGTATGATAGTATGCAAATTAGACTTTTCAGTGTGTGTAAATAGAGCAAGATGTTTTCTCAATGGAAAAATGTTTATAACTTCTCTCCAAACCAAAGTCAAAGGTGAAATATCTAATTCTAATCCTCATAGTTATATCACAATTATACCATACTATTGTTGACCCACCATAGAATCGTTTACCTTGATATCTCATTGCAAATAAGATATAGAATTCAGAACTTCTATCTGATTAAGCATCTAAATACTCGCTTGAGGATATACTTCATTGAGAACCGTCTGGCATATAAGTTCAGTAGCTTATATAGGTTATTTCTGATACATGCATTACTTATGAATATGATTTGACCATTTTGATGAGTCAATAATCAAACCAATGAACATAGTCATATTGTGCAATTTATAACCAAGCGTCCAAGCCTTATTTCCATCACCTCATTTTAAACTAATCTTTCTATAATGCTGTTGGGGGATTGGATTTCATTAATAAAGGTATCCGTATCATTTTTTAGTCCTCAATTTTCTTTAAGCATACACTGCAGAAAATGTGGTTCTTCATGGATAATAGGCATTTGCAGGAAGTAAATGGCTCAAAACTTGTTTACTTAGACAATGCAGCAACTTCTCAGAAGCCAACTGGTGTTTTGAAGGCTTTGCAAAACTATTATGAAGCATACAATTCAAATGTGCACCGGGGCATACACTTCTTGAGGTACTCACTGTGTAATTTCTGGAAATACATATGTAATTTGGAGACATTTTTATTTAATTTCCCTCCTCCCTTCTGGCTTTTATTTGGAGATGAAAACATTTATACCTATTATTGCTTAAATAGCCAAATGCTTATTGTCCATAATTTTTTGTAATGCAGTGCAAAAGCCACAGATGAGTATGAATCGGCTAGAAGGAAGGTTGCAGCTTTCATAAATGCTTCTGATTCTAGAGAAATAGTATTTACAAGAAATGCTACTGAAGCTATCAATCTAGTCGCGTATTCTTGGGGCTTGTCAAATTTAAAAACAGGAGACGAGGTATTTCATTCTATAATCTATATTGGTATTTCGATGAACGTCAACTCACTTAATTTTTCAATTAAATCTGAGGTTATTTTGTGCATCTTTTTAAGAAATGGAAAAGAGTATTAAGGCTAGTTTGAATTCTTCAAAAGTAATTTTGAATAAGAAATTTCAGTATCAGGAGGATTCATTGTTTTTATTTAATGGCTTAGTTCATGTTGTCTACATGTAGCATAATAATTGTTGTTTATACTGCCATTATCTCCAAATTATGGCCTTGTAAAATTGTAAGTTTTATATATTATCGCAGATCATACTTACAGTTGCTGAGCATCACAGTGCGATTGTTCCTTGGCAACTGGTAGCTCAAAAAGTTGGGGCTGTTTTGAAATTTGTGAATTTAAACCAAGATGAAATTCCAGATACATACCAATTGAAAGAAATACTCTCAAGGAACACCAAATTAGTGGTTGTTCATCATGTTTCAAATGTGCTTGGTATGTTTCTCATCACGATTATTCACTTTGATAATTCCAGTTTTCTGAATGATGCCTTGAATTTATGCTGTCGAAGATCAGGTGCTACACCACATGGATTGCCAGTTTATTAGGAGCTTTATAAAATCCCTCGTTATTTCATGAAAGTCACTAGGTTTCAAAGCCTCTATCTTATATCTTTAAATTATTGCCCTCCTAGAAGTTAAACTGCTCTGCAAGCTGATGTTATGCTAAAATTATATTTAATAAGCATCAAGTGTTTGTCCACCTTGAATGTAAACCTATTTTTCTTTTTCAATGATTAATTTCTTCATATTGGAAATTTCAAATTAGATTTAGATAAGCATATGATATTCTTTTCGGAAGAACTTGAAGGAATTTATATTTTTAAAATACTAGAAATATTACTTAGACTCCACTACAGGCTTAAAATCATTAAAGCTCAGTGCGGTTAATATATGAATTATCATTTATCACAACAGCCATCCATTAGGCTCTCTTTCCATGCTTTTTCAATCTACAACCTCTTCTCTGAATTTGTAGCTGACATGAATATGACTTCATTTATTTGTACTCTGTTTTTCTTTAGCTTCTGTCCTTCCGATTGAAGATATTGCTCAGTGGGCTCATGATGTTGGAGCAAAAGTGCTTGTAGATGCCTGTCAGAGTGTTCCACACATGACAGTTGATGTTCAAAGCCTTAATGTTGATTTTCTTGTTGCATCTTCTCACAAGGTAGGTTCTTGTACATATTTTTGAATTGTAACTCGTCTGAACACATGTAATAAGATATAAAACGTGTTTCAGATGTGTGGACCCACAGGCGTTGGATTCTTATATTGTAAAATAGATATCTTGTCTTCCATGCCTCCATTTTTAGGTAATTTATCATCAAACATGATACTTTACTTACACTAAAGTTTCTGTTTGTTTTAGCACTAGGTTAGCAAGATTGCCTTTTTGAAACTAATGTATTGCTTTTTAGGTGGTGGTGAAATGATTTCTGATGTATATCTTGATCATTCCACTTATGCTGAACCTCCATCCAGGTTTGTGAGCTTGTTCTTGCTTTGACTTTGGTTCAACTTATCTTAAAAGATAATATAGACTGGAGTGGGTAGGGATCATAAATTTGATTCCTGATGTACCAAAAAACGAGAAGAGCATTAGTGACTTTACTAGCTTACTACTTTGCATTAGCGCGTACATGGAAAATAACTGCTTTACTTACATGGCTTTGAGATTACTTCCGACTAGACTCCCAAATTTACTTTGGCTTTTCAATTGTCTCACTACTTAGCTTGAAATTATTATCTATCTTTAAACTTCGAAGTTCCCTGGAATTCATTTATAAAGAAGGTAACAAGGCTGTGTTTACTAACACGAGCTTATAGCTTTTTGAGGAGCTTATAGTCTATAACTTATAGCTTTTTGTCAATAAGCTATGTTTATTATGACAAGCTTATAGCTTATGATAAGCTATAAGCTAGGAGCTTTTGAAAAGCTATGTCAAATAGCTTATAGCTTTTAGCTTTCCATAATTCATTTCAATTTTATCCTTGTCTTTTTTGGATAAATACATCTTTTGCCATCTCATTATATTAAATATTAATATATTACATACCCTTTTAAGTCATTTCATATAATTTTAGCTTATCATAAGCTAGTTTTACTAAACACTACTTTTCAACAATAAGCTATAAGCCATAAGCTAAAAGCTATAAGCCATAAGCTAAAAGCTATAAGCCATATGCTATAAGCTAATTTTGGTAAACACAGCCCAAGTCATACTCCTGGGATTCAAATTTAAGTAGAGTTTGCGGGTAAGGAAGAGATTTTACGATATCTGTAGTGATATTCTCATCTGTGTTTTTCTATGAATTTATCCTTCATCTGATTTGTTTTCCCTTGTTAATAAATTTTTTCACTTTTTCATTTCACTTTGCTTGGCACCTGAGCTTTATGATTTGGTATTGGTCATTGATGTTTTGAAACCCCTTAAATCTTTTAAACGGATAAAGGATTGGGTCAACCATTATTGACTGTTAATTGTCGTTGTTGGGTACTCAAGTGATAGAAACAGTTTCTGTTACTAATCTCCGGAGTTGGGACGGATACTCTGGTGGTTTAGTTCCTTCCTAACTTTAGATTAACCATTAATAATGTCTGGTCTCATGCTTAGCCATTTTCCTCCATTCCGTGTTTCTAATTTTTCTTTATCATTGTTGCATGCCATCAGTTACTTGTATCTTATAATTGAGGCATTTTGACTGTCCTAGATTTGAGGCTGGAACACCTGCTATTGGGGAAGCAATTGGTTTAGGAGCTGCAGTTGATTACTTGTCTGGGATTGGCATGCAAACCATACATGATTATGAGGTGAGTTGAGCTTCAATCTTATGACAAACACCACCATTTTGTATACTATTGTATACTATCTGTGTAAAAACACTGTACGCTATGTATTGATTTGCACACTGATGCTGTTCAGTCACTTCCCAAGTATATATATTATCTGAAACCATTCAAACCAATAATCCCTTGGTCTATAATTTCATAGGTGGAGCTGGGTAGGTATTTGTATGAAAGGCTTCTTTCAGTCCCGAATATTCGCATCTATGGGCCGGCACCTTCAGAAAAGGTCCAACGAGCTGCTCTTTGTTCTTTCAATGTTGAGAATTTGCACCCCACTGATCTCGCAACATTTCTGGACCAACAGGTAATAGGATAAAATACCATTCCCAAAATATATTTGCATTGCATTTTCTTAGTTTTGATGAGTATATATGATATATGATACATGATATGATGATCAATTGTCAAAATGCCTAGATTTTATGGAAGAAATTAGGTTAGCTGTTAAACATGAATTCTAATTGGTTGTGATTTCAGCATGGAGTGGCTATCAGATCAGGACACCATTGTGCCCAACCGCTACATCGTTATTTAGGAGTCAGCTCAAGCGCACGTGTGAGTCTCTATTTCTACAACACTAAGGAAGATGTGGACAACTTCATTGACGCCCTCAATGATACAGTCACCTTCTTCAATTCATTCAAGTAGTCATAATGTATTCCTATGTACATTAAATTTTGTCTATTTATACACCAACGAGGTTGGCTCAATTGGTAGGCATCGCTATTTATTGCTCACATTCATCAGAATCTTTTCCACTCTTCATGTTTGAAGGTGAATATTGTATCTATCCTCCATTACTTTGGATGGGAATCAAGTGATGTATAATTTGCAGCAACAGACTTTTCTCCTTTCTAGTTCAGTTATATCCAATATGTATTATATCAAAGCAATGTAAGTGGTTCTTCTTTTTAGATTATGTTTGTCTTTTTTTTTTTTGGACAAGATATTATGTTTGTCAGAATTGTACTTCTTGCCTAACCTTCCTCCGTGAGGTGAACTGTATCCTCAATGTCTTAGGATCTGTTTGTTATATGAGCAAAATTGTTTTTGAAAAAATTGATTTGTGTTTGGAAATGATAATGTAAGAGTGAGTTTAGGAAAGTTATGTTTGTTTAGATGAAATAAGGTAGAATCACTATCGGAATCAACTTAGTATCAATGATTAGTTGCTTCTACTCAACTCTTATTTTCACTTCAAAAGTAATTTACTGTTGAGATGTGTTTCCAGCCAAACAAAATTAAGACGCCAGCTCTTTCTTTTTCACCTCATAAGTGTTTATGGTTGTGGCAAAATCTTAACCAAATGTGCTAAATTGAGTTGTTTTTTTAAGACAATTGAATGGAGCAAAAGAAAGAAAAAATTTAAAAAAGCGTTAATCCGTATTGTAAATAAATATAAATAATTTTTTTGGTATAATCACGGGTTTTCTCACCCTTAGAATGAGACTAATTTCGTTTATGTTGTGTGGCTGGTGCTTACCCCCAGGAATTTGGCATAGGTGAGATTCAAACATGGGAATTCTCACGGTGGATTGTCACTTCTATGTACTTAGCGGAATCTTATACCGCTAAGCCAACTCTTGGAATTAAATAAATATAAATATAAATAATTAATAGTTAATTTTTTATAATCATTTAAAAAGTTAATTACTTCACTTTCTATCTTCAAAATTACTTGACTTTAAACAATAACAATGTCAGATCATTTGTATGAAGAGGAGTGCTGATTAATGACACCATTCTCTCATTTATTTTAGAGTATTAATTTTTGTACTCAGTTTTCTATATTTAATGTACTCATTGGTTACGTACTCTGAAAAAAGTGGTTATATTAATTTTTTTTTTGTTACTATTTTTTCGGATTTGATGGTTACACGTGTAGAAATATGTGGTTACAACTTAAAAATAAAAATTCAATGAAATTTCTACGTGTATAACCAGATATTTTAACGTAGATAACCATGAGTATAAATTAAATACGAAAAATGTGAGTATGAAAATCTTTTTTTCTTTATTTTGTATAAGAGTAATAGGGTGGAGAGGAGTGCTAACTAACAGTCATAGGCCATTATGTATGAAGAAGTTTAATAAGCATATTGCTTAATCTGACCAAACACATATTCTTTCAATTGCATCAACAGGACATGCAAGAGTTATATTAATTTATGGGGGCTGATTAGCAAAATAGGACAGGCCTAACTACGTATCTATGTCATCATTATGCCTACAGTGCATACAAATTAAGCCACACAGGATCCATACTATCATTTTCATACAAACAATTTAATAATAATCCATCATTACAAATTACAAAAGGAAAACTTTGTAAAGGGAAGATTAATTAGAAGCAATTGGACATAAGATTTGTGTTTTGTTTCTGGTTTTTTTATATAAATTATACAAAACAGTAAATAAACTGAAAATAAAATATGGTGTCAATTTGGTAACTCTGTAGAGTTGTATTTTCAATTTATAATATTAATTTAAATAATTTATTAATTAATTTATAACTTGCAAATAGTATGATTTTAGCTTGTACGTGTGTGATATTTTTTTTATGAGTGATATAGTACATTAGTCCTACATTTTATAGGGTTATTTATATTAGTCTTTGATATTGTTGGCGGTGTATATAAGTCTCTGATTTTCTATTTTGTGATTCATTTTAATTTACAATTAACTTTTGTTCATTTTGATCCCTAAAGGATTCATATATGTACTTGTATTTTTTTATTAAAAGTTCCATGAACTTTTTGAAAATGTAATTTAGTCTAATAATTTAATAATTTTAGTTATAAACTAATGGCCAGAACTAAATTATACCATGGAACATAATGTTTGGGACCTATTTGCACTTTCTAAAATGTCAAGATTAATACGAACAAATCTTATAAAGTTAAGAACTAAATGATGTATTTTTTATTTTTTATTTTTTATTTTGGAAAATTGTTTGTGTATGTTAATGTATTATTAGAGTGTGTTTAGATTAGCTTATTTCAAAAAAATAATCACTTATTTTTATAAGCTCTGTGAGAGAACTTTTAAAAAATAAATGATTATTTCTCTAAAAAAATATGTTTTTAAACATGCACTTAATTTATGGATTTTGCAAATTTGTGCCCTCAGGACTCATATTAGCAATGACTAATAACTAATCAAATTGCAAATAAAAAAATATTATTGAGTAATAGATAATGAAGAGTATAGTTAGTACACGCATAATATAATTAATAAAATAATCATTATTAACTTGTGTCTATAAACACGAGCTAAAAAACCTATAATTTAATTTCGATCTAATTTTATATAGCACTTTATTAATTAGCTAATAGTTAGTTTAAAATTCTTATATTTCCATGCAAGTTACGACAATTTTCTCATTAATCATTATTATTGTTTATCAATGAATAAGGAATCATATAATTCATCAAAACTGCCAACATGCAAAAGAATTAAATAAAATGATTTTTTTTTTTTATTAGGTAGCTTATAAATACCCTTGAGAAAACCGTCCCATTCCCACGACTTCACCTTTCATCACCACTATACCTCTCAAGTCTCAACGCTCTAGCTTTCACACTCTCTCTTTAATTTCATGACATCACATCATCAATGTCCCAAATTCCAAAATGTAAAACAAATTTTTTCTTCACTCCATCAAAATGTACTTCATTCTTCTTCTTCTTCATCTTCTTCTTCTTCTTGTGTTCCTTAATGTTCACCAATCCAACGTTAGCCACATTAGCAACCTACAATGTGGTCGAGTTGGGAGCGAAACCAGATGGGAAAACGGATTCCACAGCAGCATTCTTGAGCGCGTGGAAGAAAGCGTGCAAGTCGGCGAAACCCGCAAGGATACACGTGCCACAAGGGAGGTTCGTGGTTGGAAGTGTCACTTTCAATGGGGAACATTGTGAAAAGAAGAGGATTTTGATAAGTGTTGATGGAACCTTGGTGGCTGGTTCGCACGTGGGAGATGGTGGTGGTTATTGGTTAAGGTTTGAAGGAGTTAGTGGAGTTTCAATTTATGGTGGTGTGCTTGATGCTAGAGGAAATTCTTTGTGGGATTGCAAAAATTATGCCAAAACTAATTGTCCAATTGGAGCTACGGTATGTTTATATGTGTCATGCATAATAATGCTAATAATGTCTTTACAACATTCATAAGTCATAATATACATATTTGCGTTAAAAAAATTGATTTTTCATATTATAATTATTTATGTGTTTGCGTCCAAACCAGCAGAAATTTTGAAATTGAAGAGTTATTATTAGTTTTCTAGGAAATTGAAGCCACACCAGATGACAAAGAAAATTTTGTGCTCACGTGAATTTCCCGTGGGAAGGAATCAAATCATATTTTGTTTTCTTTTTGTTTGATTTTATAGGATTTGATATGTTTTTATTTTTATTTTAATGTGGAAGATAGACACTTGGATTCAGCAACTCAGAGAACATAGTGATAACGGAATTAACCTCTGAAAATAGTCAAATGTTCCACATAGCCTTCATCGGATGCCATAACGTGAAAGTGAACGGAGTTAAGGTCATGGCTGCCGGAAACAGCCCCAACACCGACGGCATCCACGTCCAATTCTCCTCCGACATCACCATCCTCAAACCCCGAATTCAAACCGGCGATGATTGCATCTCCGTCGGCCCCGGCACTACCAACTTGTGGATTCAAGAAGTTGCATGCGGACCTGGCCATGGCATAAGGTCAATTTAATTTTCTTTGTTAAATATTATGTCATTGTTAATTGTCACTTCATCGTTCAACAGTCAAAAGTAATGTCTTAATGGTATGTGAATTGACAGATTAAATGAAAAATCTTTTGTGATAATGAAATTTAGTCAACTTTTGGCATTAATTAATTTATTATTATTGCTGTTTAATCTAATTTTGTGGCAGCATTGGAAGCTTAGGATGGAAGTTGAATGAACCTGGTGTGAAAAATGTGACAGTGAAAGGAGCAACATTCTCTAAAACTCAAAATGGTTTTAGAATAAAGTCATGGGGGAGACCTAGTGGTGGATTTGTGAAGCATGTTCATTTTGAACATGCATTCATGACTGATGTCCAAAATCCCATTGTTATTGACCAAAATTATTGCCCTTTTTACAAAGACTGCCCTACTCAGGTACTAACTTTTAATTTCTCCAAAGCTAAATTAATTACATTTTAAATATAATTAATTAGTTAATTTTAGTACTGTGATTTCTGATTTCAAATATAATTAATTAGCTAATTTTAGTCCTGTGATTTCTACAATTGACTTGAAATTGATCTGCTATTTTGTTTTTTGGTGGTGGGGATTAATTTGAATTTGAATGTGCAGGCTTCTGGAGTTAAGATAAGTGATGTTTCATACAAAGACATTCATGGAACATCTGCAACAAGAGTTGCTGTGAAATTTGACTGCAGTTCAGAACATCCATGCCAAAGGATAATGTTGGAGGATGTGAAGTTAACTTACAAGAACCATGCTCCCCAAGCTTTGTGCAAACACGCCGGTGGAACCGCATTCGGTACAGTTCAACCGGAGAGTTGCTTGTAGGCTTAGTTTGAATTAGAGGATAGAAAATAAGAGAGACAGAGAAAAAAAAGAAGAGAAAAAGATGAAGAAACCAAGAGAAGAAAGCAATTAGTTAGGAATGACAAAAAAATAATGTAAAGAGAAAGAAAAAAAGGATTTCAGTAAAATGACTTTTTTAATTCATGTACAACAAAATATAAATATCTTTCGCTTATCAATGGTAGTTAAATTTAACGGAACGAGACTCTAAACCCAAACTAGACAAGTAAGGATTCAAAGCCTTAACCGCCCGAGCCACCTCTCATTGGCTTTCATGGTCTATTTTGTCCCGTGATAGGAGGTATTCCGGCGGAAACAACAACTTTTTGCAAAAAAATTCAGTTTTCTTGTTAGCATTGATGAAAAAAAAAAGAGGAGAAAATGCCTTCATCGTTTTACAAGTATATAGTACAATAAAAGGGTTTAATAAATTTCATAATTTTCACATGACATTGTTGTTTAAAAATATAGCTTGATCACCATATCAGTAGCAGTAGCTACAAGCTAACATGTTATCTGTAAACTTACACATCTCTCATATTTGGAATTTCAGTAATTAACACAGACCTGGACAGTTAACTTGGTATCCAAAAACAATAATAACAGTTAATGTTGCAACAGTTTGCTATAGTCAAAGAAATCTACCAAAAAATTCTTGTTAAGTATTACACATATCTTGATCGTGAAGGAAAGCTTCTGATTATCTTACAAGCTGCAGTTCTCATTATGCTTTGACTCAATCTTATTGGGTCTGATTGTTTATACTTTTAAAACAAGAAAAAGTACTTTTTAAAAAAATAAGAGTTTTTAAGTTCGTGTTGAGATTTGGAATCACTGCAAATAAAAATTTTTTTTTTTTGAGAAATAGTGTTGTTACCTCCAAACAGGTACATTATAGTTATTGGTGTGAGGTCAAAAGGGTGTATTTGTGTTGAAGAGTTTGGAAGGGAAGGAATGAAGGCCAATTTTTCACTTCTAAGTTAAGAAAATCACAAAATAATGTAACAAATATAATTGGAAGGTCACATGATAATCTCTAATTAAGCTCCTCATATCTCAAAAAAATCAATTACTCAAACAAAATTTTACTTAAACTGAAGATTATCCCTTCCCTCCCTTGCCCTACAAACTCATCCAAACATAATGGTGAGTTTACATTACCTAAAAAAGTGGCCTTTATAGTTTATAGTACATAAACTAAACCTTTTTAAAATAAATCCAATGGTTGACATTTAAAGAGATGATATTGGAAATGACATTCTCCAGTTTTTAATATTATATCAATGGTTACAAAGTTAATTGTGCAGTAGTGCACAACTTTCTACTTATGCACCACAAGTGAAACCACCGAAGAAAAATGAAAAACCACACCAATTGGCACATAAGATTATATAGATCCCATGAAAATAAGATTTTTAATAAACGTTATAAATTAAAAAGAAGGAAGCGGGAACAAATTCGTCAAATTGGTAAGAAATGAGAAACATCAGACAGGCCAGTGATGCAGTATGAAATGTGTGACCAGCTAAAACTTGAAACGCAAGTTGCAAATTCTAAACCAATGTGGAAGAGCATAACATTAAAAATAATTGGACATTTACTAGACAAGGAGCTATTTAGTTCAACAGAAAGTAGCTAAATCTTTAGAATGTTGAAAATTGTGAAATTCAGACACCACCACAGTTCAGTTCACTTCTGAATTCTGATGATTGATCAAAAGAATACCATATCATTTCAAAGTCAACAGAATAAATGGCAGTTTTATTGCTGTAATTAGGAGAAGTTTTTTCAAGCTCAATGATGGTAGTCTCCAACTGAGGAGTGTTTAAGGTTTGCAGTAGGAAGTGACAAAGTGAAAGACACCTAAAAGCTTATGAAAGTAAATAATAGTTGAAGCATATCAATTTTAATTACTATAGGCACAATGAGATGAACAATATGAAAGAAGAAATAAATCTTATATCTGCCTGATAAATCTTACTGGTTTGTTAAGGTAGTAAAGGAACATTGTAGTTAATTTCTTGTATCTACCTGATAAATCTGATTTAAATTTGAAAATTCACCAAATCAAGAAAAAAAGCGCTTTGAAACACCAATAGAGAAACCATAACAATTGTTCAAAAGAAACCAGAATGGAAGATAATGATTGATGTCCAAAATCCCAAATCTATCATGGCTATAACAGAAATGCTCAAATAATCAACCAGCTACTTTTCTTTCTCTATTTCTTTAGTTTTCTCTCTAACTACTCTTTTCATCTTCAATTTTCTCTGCTTTCTTCGCCGACGTTGCTTGTGAATACAGGAAAGTCCCGAGAATAGCTATGGCGGATCCAAGGCCATTAAGCGGCCTAACCGGATTCCTGAACACCAACACTGTTGAAACAATCACCACCACTCTCTTCATTGTGTTTCCAACTGAAAAAGTCAATGGGCTAATTTCATCTAGGGCTTGGTAAGATGATTGGTTATAGAGATGATAAAACACCCCAGACAGCAAAACCCAAATATAAAAAGTGGATTTTTGGCCTATAGTTTCAATTGCCTTGTAATAACCAGGAATCCACTGAGACCCTTCAACAAAAACAGCCACTGGAAACAGATAAAGCAATGATACTATAGTAATGCAACCATATAAGTTCAATCCATCAACTTCCTTGAAATTCTGTAAACTTCTTTTGGAATAAATGTTCCTCAACACAAAACCAACATTGCTTATAAGGGCACCCCACAATCCTTGTAAATTAAAAGACACCTCAGTGACAGCAGCTAAAGAACAACCAAGCACAATAGGCACAATTGAGAGCCAAACCTGAATAGGATACCTATCACCAAGAACAGAGGAAAATATGACAGAGAAAACTGGTTCTGCAGATTTAATAACATGGGTGAAGGACACAGCAACCTTAGAGAATGAAACACAAGCTGAAATGTGACCTATTGTGTGAAACAAAGCAGGTCCAAGCAGAGCAATGATGAAAGGTTTAGAGATTTTTGGACAAGGTTGAAACTTTAATGACCAGAGAACCAGCATCCAAATAGACCCAACAAAGAGCTGGAAAGAGGCAAGAAGCCATGGAAATGGGAAAATGTTCAACGCTTTCTTGTTGTAAATGTTGAATACAATGTTCTGGAAGTACCAAAGCCCAAATACCAAAGCAAGTTTCAGATTCTTCTTAGATTTGGGAGCTACAATTTCTCCCTCAGGATTGGCATCAGATGAAGCTGCTTTAACGATTTGGGGTTTCGGTTTTGCTGAAAACTCAAAGGGGTGTGATAGGAATTTGTTGAAAGAGCCTAACTTTGTGATTGAATGGTGGATCGGAGATGTGGGCAGGGATGAAAGGTTGGAACTTTTGAGACATGGTTCGTGAAGCAGAGAACTGGTTTTGAAGCAGAGTAGGTTTTTTTGAGTCTGAACCCTACTGAGAAGACTTGATTTGAGATTGGGAGATGCATTAATGGAAGATTGGTGATTGGGTTTGGTGAAAGTGACAGAGGATGATGGAGGAGCAACATTCAAAGACAGCATTTTGATGCTCTTGCTCAGCCAGAAACAACTGAGACAATGGCAGAGGAAACTGAAAAAAGGGGAACAGAAGGACAGATTTGAAGCTTCAGAACTTCACAAAGGGATTATAAGTACTTTTGAGAGAGGGCATACGAAGGAGAGCAACCATAAACCACCCCTTATATAAGACCTAGTACAATGACCAAAATTACCAACTTAATAAAACCTAGTACAGCTAAAGGTACATTGAGAAAATGTACTTTAGAGATTCTATAAATATCTCATTTATCTCTTTTCATCTCTTTTTGTTACATCTCAACCATTTATTTTGTTGATTTTTTTATTTTGATTGCTCTTTGTCTAATGTATAACATTCAATCGGCGGTTGAGATCAGTGTTAGATTTAGCAGAAACAAAAAAGAATCCCAGAATTATTATTTTTGCGATACATTGTACATTGATGGATTGATTTTTAGATAAAGAAAATTTTTCTTTTATTTTATTCATTTTGGATAAACTTCCATAGCTTTTTTTTAAAATAAATAACCTTCATAGCTTCTTAAAATAGATAAAGTGATTAGAACATGTCAATTAGTGCTCCTAAGAAATAAAGTAACAAATTTATAAACAAAGAAAAAAATGTATTGTTTAAATAAATCATTTAATGTAGTATATACTTTTTAAAATAGGATTTTGCTAGTCATTATACTAAGAGCAATGAATAAACAACTCATAAATAGAAATTAATTATAAAAAAGTATAGTATTTAATGTTACAAATTCATCTTCATTAATTATAATTTTCATTACAAATTTTTATTTATGAATTGCTTATTCATTGCTCAATAAACAATAATTAACAAAACCATTTAAGATAAGCTTTTTTTTTTATCATACATAGTACTTCAATTAAGGGTATGTTTGATTTGCTAAATTTTATGGCATAGCACAGCACAAATTTGTTAATTCAGTGTTTCATTCAAAACATGATCAAGAGACGGCACAAAAGTGGAGTTACTCGATAGCATAAAAAGCCAAAATTTTGTACTACACTAAACCATGAAACAACTTTTTATCCTATAGCACAACTATCTTAAAAGTAAAAAATATCCTTATTTTCTTTCATGGTTGAGTAATCATCTTACTCCACTTTCTCTCTCTCAACTTACCATTTATAAATATCAAATCATCTATATATATATATATATATATATATATATATATATATATATATATATATATATAATTTTTGTGATAAATAATGACAATTTTTTTAAAATTAATTAAGGAAATCATTTTTTTTATGTAAAATAAAAATATGTAATATTAATATGTAATATAAAGGATATTATTGTAAAATTTGCATTACATTTTTTGTTTTGTGCATTAATTATCAAACATTAAACAATATAATCAATTATAATGTGTTTTGTTGACTTGTACTGTTCAGTATCACTTATACTGCACAGTCCTAACATCAAAACGCAACCTAAGAATTGGAAAAAAAAAACAATTAAAGGACTGTTTGAATAGTCCTCTTATAGTGTTAAGAGTTTGAATCGAGGAACTATTACTCAAAGCTTCATCACCTCCTAGTTGTTATACCAACATGTTGGATGTCAAAAAAACAATTATACTATATGTCAATTTTTATTTAAGTGACGTTGACTTTATAATATCAATTAATTAATTAACTTTTATTGTCATTCAATGCTAAAAACGCATTTCAAATTAATAACATTTATTACACTATTATTAATTTCTATTCAATTGTATTAATTATTCAACGTCATTATTAATTGTATTATCAATTTCATTCAATTGTATCAAGTCTCATTCAATTTCAATTTTATTAATTGATCCATATTAAAAAGGGTTTTTTTTTCTTCAATTGTTACCGGTATTGCAATCACAAATGGCCGTGAAACCCACCCATAGCACTCTGAGCGGACTATGGAAACCAAATCTAATATTCTATCCGTCTCATAATATAAGTCTCAATTAATATTTTTCACAGTTTAAAAAAAGTGGTTATATTGATGGCATTAGAAATATTAATTAGACAAATAAAATGTTATACCAATTAAACGTAAACTCAACTATTTTTTATTGGTGGGATGACTTTGAAAGTTAAAAAAAATAATAAATACTTCTAATTTTGTGTATATGAGCTTATATTATGAGACAAGACTTTTTAGTAGTTTAGGCTTATATTATGGAACGAAAGGAGTATAATGTAACAACCATAATTGACTATATTAACTCAAATTTAACAAGAATTTTTTTAACATGTGAAATGTTAAAAAATCATAATTAAAAATAAAATACAATATTAATTGCATATCAAACTCAATCGCATCGAATTTTTATTTTTCCCAATAATATTTTTTCTACTTACAGTGTTTTAACATGTGAAATATTACAAGTTAAAAAAACTCATTTAACAAATATATTAAAAAAAAAAAATAGAGTCACAATTGATTGATTACATATAAACTAAATAACTCAATCCCCAAATTCCTAAAAACAAAATACAATAAACATGCAAGAAATTACTGTGTGTAACATTGAGAGGAAGACATGTATAATGAAAAAAAATTGTTATATGATTCAATAGTAAAATTATAAATATTATAAATTGACGATGAATAGGCGAGAAAAAAATCTAATGTTTGTTCAACATCTAAAAAGAAAAATTATGATTATGAAATATTTTGACCTAAAGATGAAATGGTCGGATGGGTTTTCTTATTTTAAAGAGAAAACAATAAGACATTTGACATGAGAAATTTATTTATTTTCCTTTGATGTCAGCATAACTAGGATTCTAAAGCAATTAATTTTTTTTTGGTACATCAAAAAAATAAATAAAAATAAAACTAAAAAAACACTAAGAAGGAAGAAATCTAAAGTGAACAACTCCTACTTTATCAACTAACAACAAACTAGACAGCTGAGGGATAGGAGAGTGGATCACTGTGAGAGAGAAAGCACCGCCAGATGCAAGTTTCGAGAGGGCATCAGCACAGAAGTTTGATTCCCTATAAGCATGCTCAAACCGACAAATCCAATTGCGAGACAAAAGCTCCTTGATGGACTGCACCATAAAGATGAAATTCTCCAGCACCCAGCTTGACAGTCTCCACCGCAAGGAGCGAGTCAGAGTGGCAAACAACATCACGATAACCAAGTTCCCATGTAAGGAAAAGACCACGATAGAGGCCGATAAGCTCCGCATGAAAACTCGTGGAATTGCCCAGAGATTCGTAGGAGCTAAAAAGCAACTCTCCGCAGTGATTACGGAGGAGGCCGCCAGCCCCTGCCGGACCTGGATTGCCAATACAACTACCGTCGATATTCAACTTCACTTAATTCTCCCTCGGAGCGCACCAATAGACTTCTTTTTGCAAGGAAACCCGCGAGATAGAAGTGTTCAACTGTTGCAGCAAGCCGGAAGCATTGCTATGAATCGCTGAAATGGTGTCAAAGTTAGACATGATCTTACCATTAATAACAGCTTTATTACGAGCGCACCACACATGTCACACGGTGCAAGCGAACAAGATTCCATTGTCATTATTCAGGAAGCTAGAAGCCCAAGAACCAACGTTATTATCCAAGAACTTAGCGTCCTTACGAAAACCAACGCCGCGCCAAATACCTCTCGCTTGAGCACAGTTACGCAAGCAGTGCAGAATGGTTTCATCGGCCAAGCCACAACGCTAGCACATAGCAAATGCCGAAAGGTTCCGGTGGTAGCGAAACTCATTCGTAGAGAGAATACCAAGTAAGCAAAGCCAGAACATAAAGACCATACCCCTTAGTAATTGGTTGACGCCAAACCCAAGCAATTAATTATTTTAATCTGATCTATCTATTTTTCTTAAACTAAATCCGACAAATTACATAAATCTAACATCTCGATATAGTTTTTTTTAGACTAGGTTAATCAGCACTATGTTAAATAGACACTATCTAACTCTTACTCTTTCCTATGATGCGTGTTGTTTATGTTTAATTTTCTGTTAAAATTACAAATATAAATTTAAAGGTGATGTTATTGCCACTCCAAAAAATATATTGTCACTCTTTTCGATATATTTGTAAATTTTAAAAATATTTTTCAACCAATTAAACTAAAGCATTAATACATAATTATTATTGATAAGATTAAAAATTGGCATTAGACTTAGAAAAGTGACAATAACCTCACCCTAAGGGAAAAATTACTCAAAGTTGAGTTAAAGTAAATCTATTTTTGCTTCTACTTCATCCCACTATAAAATAGAACATACTTTTCTTTTGGTCGAAAAAAAAAAGAAGCTAAAACGATAATTTAACAACTGTACCTAACTCCTTCATCTCCAATATCCACAAGATCACAAATTTAACACCACTCTTGTCACACCATTACCATTATTATTAGTATTATTAGAGTTCTGTTCACATGCCTGGGCATATATTTGCGACGAAAGATGCGACTTTACAAGTTTTACAAGTTTAAAGCTAAAAACATGACACTATTACACACAATTTGCTACGAAAGAGGCCTTTCAATACATCAAACGAGGAATCGAGGGTGGTAAAAGTTGAAAACCAATAACAGAAAGAGCAGTGTCATATGCGTGGATTTAGATCCTTTCATGTTTTCTAGTTACAAAAGGAAATGTTATGTTGATCAATATACTTGTCATTTTTCGAATGATACCGTTCTACTCTCCAAGGGTACAAACCCAAATCTGTTTGCAACAGAACCAAAACAACTGTGAGATTAAAAAAAGAAAAACAGCTGTGGCATGGGAGGGAACAGACAATCAAATTAAGTGATGCATCAAAAGTCAAAACAAAAAATAAGAACTTCAATTGATGCAGAAGGAAAATTTATAACCAACTCAACAGGTGCACAAGGCACAAACACATTCATTTTGAAGCCATACTTTTAAGATGAATTATTGCAGCTAATTGGAACAGGTTAAGGTGTTCAGCATCGGAGAAACCCTTCACAAATTTTCTGTGTATTTATCAACTTTCTTCATCTACAAGGATAATAGAATCATTGCCAATTCCAAGGTCCGTAAGAGATGACATGTCATTGTCGAGCAGCAGTGGCAATGGAGAACCCTGTAAATTCAAACATATAACTAAAGCAACAATGCTCTCTTTTTGGGGGTTGCAGAAAGAATATCCATTTAGTTTTGAGAAGTTCCTTTATCTTAATTTTTTCGACGGGGTAATAAATATGGCTCATGTAAAGTTATAGTCCTATCCCTCATTCCTAACAAGAAATTACTGCAAAAGTTTGCTTTTCCAGCATAACAGCTTGAAAAAATAAAATACAAATCAAGGCAGATTAAAATTTTTTTTGAAGATTATCTTAAAACTGTCGTTTCCGTTTATGACCGTGGGCTTTAGCCCACTTAGTCATGTACTAAGTCTTTAAGGCTTGGGAGATTGAATATCCAAAGTTCAAACCTTGGCATTGGAGATTTAGTGTAGAATGTGTGAGTATTTGCTAATAAAAAAAATAGCACAATTTATTTATTCTTAATGAAAACAAACCTCTTCTTGAAGAAATAATTTTAGCTTCACAGACTTCAGCTTGAAGAAGCTTTCACAGAGAAATTTCAGCTTACCAACCTGAGAAAAACAAGGTTATCAGAATGGTTGTTTTTAAACATTACATTACTAGAAAAGTATTTAAGTATGGATATTCAACTGTAGTTGTTGCTGGCAGCTTCTTTGTTAACGGTAACTTCTCACCCATGGATGCTCCAACACACTTCAGAGTAATAGCTGCATGAGTCTCTAAATCAAATTAATAAGGCAATTTCAAGTTCAGAAAAAGAAGTCAATGCTCAAACTTAACATCCATAGTCCATACACAATAATCCTGAGCTGATTGTTTGTGGCCCAGTAGCTCCAATTGAAGGTCTCTCATCCTCAATTCCATGAATATTCTTGAGCTCAGAAAACCTGCAACGAAGTGAATCAGTACATTCAACAAAAAGTTTCAACATGAGACAGAAATCAATTGATACTCCTAGATCCCAGTTTGAATTTTACAACACTATTTTGAAAATGAAAACAAGAGCAAGCCCTGGCAGGCTGTCGAAACGGCCAACCCGGTTGAGCTCTTAACAAGTTGATCCACATCTAAGGAGCGTGAAACAAAGAAACAACTAAAATTACCTTTTTAAATACAACCCCACCTCCCCCACCCCCCACCCCCAAAAAAAAGTAAATAATTAGTAACTAAATACCTCACAATGGTCAATGAATTAAGAGCTACTTACCAAACCACCTAGCTTATTGACGTGTCTCTTAGATGTGATGCCTAAGGCCTCAATCTCATTATGTAAATCCTAGGTTTCCATTCTTCCTCTTAGTTCTATCATTCCTACTGATTAAATTGCCAATAGATCAGACATCATTAACCCAATTACCCTGAACAATTAATACATATTTTCTCCCTCAATCCTATCAGAATCAGAGTCGCTAGGGCAAAATTCCCAGAAACTATTCATCAGCATGACTTTACCTTGGATGCTGTTTGATTTCTTCAGGATTAGAATGCAACCTTGGGGACACAAGCCGAACATATCTGCATAATTGTAAATAAAGTATAAGAATAAAAAGATGTTGCTTTTAAATGAAACACTAATAAGATTTTCTTACAATTTTGGGTTTAGGCCTAACTCACTCCCAAGAGCTAGCTTGTAGGATAAGGATTGTCACACCCTTATAAACTCAACGATGGCCATATCACTAGACGATGTGGGACTTCCAACCCCCTCACGGCCAGAACTACATAGCTGGAGCGTGAACAAACACGGGTGGCCCAAACAACACACCCAACATGGGGGGACCAATAACGGATCTAGGATAGGTTCTAATATCATCTTACAATTTTGGGTTTAGGCCTAATTTACTCCCAAAAGCTAGCTTGTAGGATGGGGATTGCCACACCCTTATAAACTCAATGATGATCATATCACTAGCCGATGTGAGACTTTCAACATATTTAAACCTTTAATTGAATTCTAAACCCAAAGTTAAGCATGGTTGAAAAAAGGCACATATCACAAGTATAAAGATAGAACATACAGGTTTAATGGCCAGTCCTTAAAAAAGAATCTAACTATAAAAGTATTACTTCATAACAGAGAATGCTAGAAACATGATCCAAAAAATAGAGAATGCTAGAAACAAGTTAAATTCTTTCTTACTCAAATTCTTGATTTAAGAATTATTTCTGGGTGATTCAATAAATCAAACATCTGTCTGCAACTTGCAACTTGTTTTTAGCATAGTTCTGATTGCAGGAATAGGTTAGAACAACTTTGTCTTATTAATATACCCCTAGTTTTATTTGGGTTTTCTGTCTTTGTATTGTGTGGATTCTGGTGAGCATTATTTACCCCAAGAGGCTCAAAGTTGCTTAAGTTTCTACAGTTCTGCAGCTGCTCATGTTAGGAATCCACAATGGAAATACAGAAAAGAAAAGAAGGATTTTATTGCTTGACTGAAAATGAACAAAATAAGGAGAAAGATCTCCCTTCCAGGGCTTCTCCTTTCACAACTGAGCACTTGTTCGATTCCCAAATGCTAAAAGTTCAGAATACCATTCCCTTCATCTTGCTAGTTAAGCTAAACTTCCTTCCTCTTCTATAAGGATAATTGATTGAAAGTTAATGGACAGAAGCAATTAGGTTCCGAGGAAAAGAATCATCTGAAAGTATACGCATATTGTCCAGCATTGACAAGGAGGGGCATCACATAAACAATCAACCATCCCAGAAGGAAAAGGTACCTCGGGTACACAATGCTAAAAAGGGTTACTCACCAAAATGGAATAACAAGGTAATGGATGGAATTTCACTGTATTACAGGGTGGCAAACATGATGGGTGTCCAACGAATTATGAATTATTAGTTCAAAATAAGCATAAACCAAATGATTAGAGACAATAGGAGCAACAAGATGAAATGCATGACAAACAGTAACCAGAATTAATGACTGCAAATAGTGTTTCGGGCTTTCAGTTGCCTGACCTGAAGGGTGTGTAAATATAAGGCATAGAATTTTGAGAAGAGCATACCTAATCTCTGAGTCCTTCCTTTCACGAGGGGTAACCTGAAAGGTAAAGTAGTTTTGAATACATTACATCAGGTAAAACAACCAAATAAGCAACAGAGATATCTTATACTATACCTCACTTCCATTCAACATCTGAATTTTCGCTAAACGAGCAATCAAAACAAATCTTGGAACTCCACCTCTTTTAGAATCAGTTATTGGGTTCTCAGAGAGCCTGACATCCTTTGTAGTTATTAAAGATATATAATTAGAAATTTAGTATAGAAGACCATCCATGAAAATCTGCTCTAGCAAAATAAACCAGTAAAAATAAGAACAGAGAGAGGGGAAAAAAAAGAAACAAAGGAACAAATAGTCCCCGTAGGGAAGAAGGAAAGATAAGTTATAAAAAGCGATAGGAAACTTGTAAAGATCCTCTGTTTAAACATATGTAGCATAATAGACACAAACAAAACAAGAGAAAAACTCGGTTGTTGCCAAGAAGTACAGTTAGGGACAAATGTTTGGTGTGTGAGATAAAGTATTTTGAACTTTTTTTTGGGGCTTCTTTATGATAATAGACTTTTCAAAGAGGGTTCAACATTGATTATGCAAAGAGAATAACAAGATTACTTTTATTTTCATGTTTTTTTGTCAGTTCCTGGTTCTGTTTTCTCGCTTCTCTTAGGAGGATAGTCCATCCTCTTCCCTGTAGTCACTATTCTCTATTATAAAGTAGAGTGCAATAACAAGTTGGTGTAGCGACAGGGCAAAAAACAAGTAGTGTCTTTTGATTTGAGGAAACGTTCCTATTTTCATAAATAATACAAAATTGTCATCTTGTTTTCACTTCCTATCCTACTCTAAAATGACAGCTTTGTAATTATTTACAAAAACAAAATGAAAACTGGACACATTTTCTCAAACAAAACAAACCCTTAATTATAATTTAGTGCATTTTCAGGGGAACGTTGGAACTCTATAAATGCATGTAAATCCACCAAAAACATGGTTTTCCAGTCTTTTTAGTGTGTTTGGTTGCAATATACCAAAATCAAGTTTGTTCCTAAAAGCATGTTTGACTTGAAGTGAAAAACATATAATATAGCTTTTGCATTGGGTTGGGATTTTCATAGAATTAGCTTAAATGGAGGAGAGAATAGAAGAGGGGGATTCTGATTTGTTATCATTTGGTAACTGAGCATTAGCCCTGTAGCAGAAAGGGTAACTCTTGGAAAAAGAAATCTATTTTGTCCGTTCTCTGTTATTCAAAGCTAATAACAGAAGTGGTCTCCTCCCTTACTCTCTTCTCTGTTAGCACAATAATCTCCTTGAAATATCACTTGCTGTTTCTGGGTTCCTAACACTAGCCGTCCATTAATTTCTTTTCCTTATCATTGATACAGCCATAATCTTCTCTAAGGACTGAGTTCCAATTTAATTTCAAAGCCACGAGATGAACTCCAATTAGAATTCAAGGTAGGGTAAAAATGATAAATAATATCTCAATAATATTGTGCGAAGATACGTACGACCTGCACCCATTACTTAGGAAATTGTAGCTACAAAATAATTTTGAATTGCATCCCCAATCCCGAAATACCAGGCCATGGTCCTTGGCTCATTGATACAGATAGAGTAGGCATTCAAGCAATCAAGCCATGCAAAATCAAGAACTTGAATAAAATATGTGAGCATAATAAACACTTCACAGTATAAACCTTACCACCAAATTAGGAAACAAGTTTAATGAGTCAACAGAGGCCAGGTCACCAATATTGTTATTACCTGAACAACGAATTGAAAGACTTAAAAGTCAGCCAGTATCATAGAAATATGATACAGATGATCTTTTATCAAGGAGAATATTATTATATTACCCAATAGAAGGCAGCGTAAATTTTGAAAGGGCTTATAGCATGTAACTTCCGATTCATACTGCCCAGCATTTTCAGGATAAAAGAGAGAATTCAAACAATTCTTGTTCAAATAAAGCTGCTCCAAACTGAAACCAGATAGGCAGATTTACCAACTATAGAATTTATCAACTCAACAGACTTAAAGGTAAATCTACCAAAAAGCAAAGGCATTGTTCTAGGGAAGTAGATAGAGAGGAACTGAATTGTTATTGCTAGTTCTAAGATACAATTATTACTTCTTGTGTTACAGGTACCACCTGTGACTTTGAACACATTTCACTTCAATTGCACAATATCATTATCATGTTAACCACTTACAATGAATAGTTAACTGAAAAAATAAGTAGTGAACTAAAATGTTAAGTGTTTAGATCAACTATGAAGTATAAATCCAGGTGTGGTGACATGAAAGCAGATTTGATTATTGAAGTCAGATGTATGGTTAAAAGTTAAGATGGCGTCAGTACCAACTGGAGTCAAGACTATTCTAGAGAAGGACAAAATTTTGTCTTTACCAACCATGTTAGGTGAGAAAGCTTCATGATTTCATTCCAATCAGCTATACAATTATCTTCCAAATTCAACAGCCGCAGAGAATCAAATCCCTGAACCATAGAGGACGACCCAGGCTGAACAGAAATGGAAAGAAAAGGATTAAAATGCTAGAAGGTATAAAGTTGGAGCAACATAAAATCAAACATGAAGATGAAAACCTAAGTACAACTGGAATACTCTAGCCCCTCGTTTGGAAGAGGAAAAAATAGGAGAGAAAAAATGAGAAGTGGGAAAATGAGAGGAGGGAGAAGTTTGAATTTTTCTCTTTATAAGTCAACTTTTCTTTCCATTTTCTCTTCAAACAAACAAAAAAACAATGCATCGTTATCCATATTTTCTTTCCTCTCATTTTCTTTCCTCTCTTCCAAACAATGGGTAATCTATCCATACTAAAATATACTAATACGAAGATACTAAGATAAAAAAACAAAAATAAAAGAACTTGAATAGAAAACTATCTTATTCTATTCCATATTTTAATGTCAAAACAAAAAGTGTAGAAGATCCAAGTGGCCAGGACCCAGGAGACAGACAAGTGAGAATGCATTCAACAAAGCATCCCAATTTCCAAATATTAGCGCAACAGCAACTAAAACTAAAACAAATTAAAAAATCATATTCAACATAGAGAAAACATCTTTATTAGCTTCTGTTTAATCAGATGAAACTTTTTAATCCATTCTTTCCCATTACCAACAACAAATCTTTGTGAACAAGGGGAAACATAAAACCATAAAGGCCAAGAAATACTGAAAAGTGAAGACTATATCCACAATGCTATTTAGTATTTATATTGGGCTTCCATTCTAATTTCTAAATCCATCACTTGGGAAAATCTAGTGGTTTGGTTGCCATAATGAGGGAAGGGGAGGCTAGTTGTTTGTATGCCCCAATCTGAACACTAGATATTCAGGCTGAGGCACTCAAAATATTGTGCCAGTTTCCACAACATATTAAACTGCACTCAAAATTAGCCAACGGGCTAATTGGGGTAGACATCTAAGCCTACAGCTATCAAGATATTCAACAGGCCTTCTGCCAAAGACAACACACCAGTATTCTGCTTATACTGTTTCCCATAATATGTAGCTCTTCAATTGTTGTCAACGACTGCCTAAGCAGTTCAACCTGCCCATTTGAAATGGAAAGTTTTAGCAAGCCTTCATTAAATATTACAGAAATTTAAGCAAGAAAAATAAATTGGGACTTCAGAGAAGAACTAGAAGTTGAACCTGCTCCCAATCTACACCAGTATTATTTAACACCAGAACACAGATGTTTTTCAGTGATGGAAGCTCAGATTTATATGGTGACATCAAGTTGTTAGATAAGTTGAGAGTCCTGAGAGCAGGTAACTGTTCACAAGTTGTTCCAACATCCTGCAAAGATTTAATCAAATGGAGATTTAAATGGAAATTCATGTCAATCAATCATTAACAAGATAGTGCACCATGCAAAATAAGTCAAAGGGACTTACTTGCATGATCCTTGTACCGAATTTCTTATATTGAAAAGGAATTTTATAGAAGTGAAAAGGAAAACAACGCAGATAATAAGATATTATCCAAAAACAGTGGCGAAACAAGATACAACAACAAAAATAAAATATAGTGCAGCCCACGAGTTCTGGGTAAGATCAACCAAAAATCTATTTGAGTTTAACAAATAAGACATCAGGAAGTATGATCAATTAAAGTTCTGGATAAGATTTGCAAGACATTATGAAAGTAAGCCGTCTCAAAGCTACAGAAGTAGCCAGAATAAACACTACACAAAACCCGGTCACAGAACGTACCTTCCACTCCGAAAGAAGGTTCCCGGTCAGGTCAAGTTCTTTTATATCTATTAACAGAAAAAAGGTCAAAGACTTTCAGCTCATCAATTAGCCAGATATGAAGAAAGAAAATTAAAAGGAAACTTGTTAACTTCATAAAAGAAACAAAGTTTCCAACTAGAAGTTCAGATAGAAAAGGCTAAACCAAAATTAAATGTAAAAGCAACTAATCCAGTGATACTACAATCCACTACTAGGCTGACATTTCGTTCATCTAGATATAAGCAAAGAAACGGGACTGACGTGAAATCAAGCTTACTTGGCACCGTAGTACTAATATGACTAGGGATTCCTGGGGAACTAACGCCCATATATGACAATGATGCACTGGTTAACTCCTCAAATTTACTTAGCTTGTCATGAATTTTCTCTTTACCCAAAAGTTGAACAGATACTCGCTTGTTGCTTGTCGAAAGGACATACATTTCTTCTGTCCAAACAAAAGAAGAAAAATAACATGATCCAATATGTAGATGTTTTAACTATAAATGAATTTATGAATTTAAGCCAGAGATATACCCTCTTCATCATTGGTAGTTTCACTTCGATATCTACTTTCAAGAGCTTCCAGCAACGAAATCCCTTGGTTCAGATTCTGGGGACGAACAAATGACCCTGATTTTTCAGACTTTGCTTGAAAGTATCGAACACCATTGATGGACCCATCATGTTTGCCTTCTCCATTGTCCCAGTCAACTCCAACCCATGTGTCAGAATAGCCTTCTACAGGCCCTACATACTTAACTGTACCAATTCTCCGTGAATCTCCAGATGCATGTACACGTTGACCCACCTGGAATTCATTCCTTGGCTTAGGGGAATCCTGCATCTTTTGTTAAAGTTGGCTCAGAATTCCTCTTATGTAAAAAGAATAAGGTATCAATCAACTCCAAATCCAATTTAACAAATCAGTGAAATCACAACATGTACGATTAACACGAATAAGAGAACAATCCCGTAATCACTTAACTAAAACCAACAAATGATCGAATCATCAAGCAAACAAAACCGCAGACAAGTATCAATGCCATTAGTTAGAATCTTCGAAGTAGCATGCAAGTTGAATGCCAACAATTACACACTCACTTATGCTTATTGAGGGAACAAGGAAAAACCAGGAATAGAAGAGTCTGAAAATCGAAACAAGCATACATTCTAGTAGCAAGACTTACCTGAATAATCAACTTGAAGAAGCAGATGATTAAAAACCCCAATCTCAAATGTGTCTGGTTTTTATCTCTCTCTAATAAGAGCAACAAGGGTCATTTGGATTTTTTTTTCCTTTCCAAAAATACAATTTTAGTAATTTAACTCTTTTTTAAGATTTATTTTGGCTACGTAATTTTTTTAAAGATTCATTTCAATGCTATGTTTTTAGTTTAAAATGGTCCTGTCATTGATTTAATGGATTTTTGACGGTCCAAATTATTCTAAATAAATAGTTTAAATTGTTTTAAATCAACTGTTCAAAATAAATAGATAACATAATGTAATAATGTTAGTAAAAAATCTGCTAAATTGCTAATGAAATTGAAGATAAGCCCGATTTTGGACTAAAAATAAAAATTGAGGGACCAAAATGAATATTAAAAAAATTACATTACCAAATTGAACCTTGAAGGAGTAATGTTTGGTGTACCATGGTTGCATTTTTTTTCTAAATTTACCCCCGAAAAGGTTTTTGGAAACTGTTTCGTTGAGGGATTGTGATACAGTAACCAAAAGCTGTATCGCTACTTTTAATTTTATTTTTTTGAATTTTAAAATTATACGGTCTCTAGAAACCGTTTTGAAATGGTAGCCATAAACCATTGGTAAACAGTTTCCCGATAACTGTTTTTTAAAAAAAAAAAACATATTTTGTATAGTATTTATTTTGCATGGTTTAAAATTTAGAATTATAATTTTATAAATATATTAATTATGTATAAATGGACAATTTTAAAGAAGAATTAAAGAATATAGATGAAGAATCTTGAAAGCCTATGGTATTTTTGGATTTTTTTATTTTTTATTATAATTTTTGAATATTAGTATTTATCTAATTTTTTTTTAAAATGTACTATAGATTTTTAATATAGATTTTCAAAAAATTTGTGATTTTTTTAATGTTTTTTATTTGTTAATAATTATTTATTATTAATGTATTATTGTTTTATTTTTTATTTTTATTGTTTGATTTGTAATTATTGTATTATTAATATTATTTGTTAATAATTATATAGTTTCTCCGTTTCTCCATTTTATTGTTTACAAACGGTTCCAGGAAACCATTTACAAACGGTTTCTATAAACCGTATAGTGTAGTGATACGGTTTCTGGTTACCGTATCGCAGCTTAGCGAAATGATTTCGAAAACCCGTTTCATGGGCAAAACTGAAAAAAAAAAAAAAGACAACCATGGTATGCTCAGCATGCCCCATATAACATTCCCTTAAAATGAGACTCATCTCCTTCGCGCTGCGTGACTGACACTAACCCTTGGAAATTACTGCTAAACCAACTCTTAGAGTTTATAATAAAATTAGTTTAGAAAAGTAAAAACAAAAAAATAATTTAAAATAAAAATGAGGATAAAATTTAAAGAGTGATCAAATCTCATTAACAAATTATACTATCAATAATAATATAATAGTAATAATAATTATAATAATTATCCTTACAACCCTTAGAGCTAAAGATAAAGAAAGTTTAGAAAATTAAAAACAAAAAATTAATTTAAAATAAAAGTGTCATAAAATTTAAAGAGTGACCATAAATATTCATTATTTTTATACTATTCCTTCCCCGCAGCTTGGATTAATCCCAAATGTGAATAAGATGGCAACTGCCAGTCCTAAGCTAACACTTACTATAATAGATTTTTTCGATCTCGGCATTTCAATATCAATATCAATAAAGGGCTTCTCTTGAGCAAATGCCCGTGACAGCGGTGCTGCAGGAATATCTACGCCCTCAACTAAAGTCATCTTATTAAAGCCTAGTTGAACATGAACTTCAGGGTTACTAAAGAATGCATCATAATTTTCAATCGGACTAAATAGGGGTGCTAATCAAATCTCTTTAACACAATCAATAATAATATAATAGCAATAGTTATCCTTACGACCCTTACAGTTAATGATAGAGATAGTTTAGAAAAGTAAAAACAAAAAATTAATTTAAAATAAAAATAAAAATAACGATAAAATTTAAAGAGCGACCATGTCAAATCTCATTACCAGGCAATAACAATAATAATTATCTTTACTGACTCCTTTTTGGGGTAAAATGGTCAATTCGGTTCCTACACGGGAGTGTTGCCCTAGACACTGTGCTTACACACGAGACGACGAGATCAAACAATTTCGAAAATCCAACGGCTGACAGTCTCCACTCACTCCTTTATATAAACCTTCGCATTGTATTTCTAGTCCTTCCAGCGCCACATTTGTAATCGCACCCTCTCAGTTAGTCAGTCGTCTCTAGGGTTTGCGATTCACCTTGCGCTTCAAAATGGTGATTCACTCTCTCTCTCGTTTGGTTTACCTTTGTTTTTTCTCGTCGATTTCGTTTTTGGCACTTTCCAATATTCCAATTCTTATCGTTTCGATTTGATTGTTCTGTTTACAGGTTCTCCAAAACGACATCGATTTGCTGAATCCACCGGCTGAGCTCGAGAAGAGGAAGCACAAGCTCAAGCGTCTCGTTCAATCCCCAAACTCATTCTTCATGGTAACAAACGTTATTACCTGTCTATTCTTCTGTATATGTCATTGTATTATTTTTCTTCTTCTGATTTGGATTTGGATTTTTTTTCTTTTGATCTAATTGTAGGATGTCAAATGCCAAGGTTGCTTTAATATGTAAGTGCCTTTTCATTTTCCGTACCCTTGGTTTTAGGGAAAAAATTGTTTTTTGAATCCTGTGCTGTATAAAGCAGAATTAGTTAGATTGAAATTGAATGGTTTTGAAAATTTATGATTGCAGAACCACTGTGTTCAGTCACTCCCAAACTGTTGTAGTTTGTGGGAATTGCCAAACGGTGTTGTGCCAGCCAACTGGTGGCAAAGCTAGGCTAACTGAGGGATGCTCTTTCAGGAAGAAGGGAGATTAGTTATGGATTTTGTTTGCTGCAGTTACTAGAGCCTTTTTAAGGGTTGGTTCCAAATCTTCAGAGAAATTTTGGCGTTCCTGGATTTGATAATGTCTCTATATTAAGTAGTTTTGTATTTGGATTGTCAAATGGAACTGGGTTTTCTATGTCAGTGCGGTTGTTCTGTTCATGTCAAGAGGATTTTTGGGAAAATTCCTTACGTTTGATATGGTTGTTTGACATTTTCATTATCATTAGGTTTAATTGAAATTTAGTAACTTATTTAATGTGTTTTGTGCAGCATTTGGTATTATTGCCTTTTTGAATGTTACAGCATTTAATGTGTTTTTATATGAATGATGATCATGGATTGAAACAATCTTCCCCTAAGATTTGTGAGTGAAAGAGATAAAGAATAAACTTAATATATTGAAGCAATTTTGTTTGTTATGGGAGGTTGTCCATAACAGTTTTTTTATATCATCAAGTTATGAATTATTAATTAATAAACATAAGCAAAGGGAAGTACTTCGGACCTAAATTATTTGAATGAATGACTGTTCTTTTTAAGTATCATAACTCATAAGCTGGTGCTTATTTAGTTACAACAGGATTGCGTTTAACTTCAGGATGTCATTAGTCATTCTGCATTAGTTAGTGAATGTAGGATGGACGATCAGAAACATGGTTGGTGTAGCAAAGTCTGGAATTGATGATGGTTATCTGGAGTTCAACAATTATAACTGCTAGTGCATGCAGTTGTTCTTACTCCAATTTCAAATACAAGTTGTTTGGTTGATATTCCCTGACTAGTGTGTTGCAGGATCTAGATGTCTGTTGTTCTCCTTGATATGGCTTTGGTTCAGTATGGGGTTAGTCTTATGGACAGAAAATTTCTGTTGAAGATAGTCCTCATAATGTTGATATTTTTGGTTTGTTCCCTGTTGATCCTGTTGATGATAAACCAAAATCCCTTGTCAAGTTTTTGATCTCGAGTTTCACCGTCATTATATAATCTTGTACAAATTCCAAACACTTGTTTCTTTTATCAATTGAAAAATTATGGTGGTGAAAAAAAACTGTCCCTTTACCTTAGTTAAATATCGTCCAATTTATTTACTTAAGCCGTTAATTTTTCTATTGTTTAGTATCTTTTTGTTGAATTGTATAAAAAAATCTAAACTGTACTTGGTATTTTTAATAAACTGTAGTATTCTTAGACAATGTCGTTATTTCATTAATAAATAAATAAGTATATCATTTTATATTTATTATAAATATTTATATCTATATATGTTTAAATTTTTTATGAGTAAAGATAAAAATTAAATTACTTATGTTTTAACCTGCATTTATTACTTATCATTTTTTTAATTTTGAGATTTTTATCATGTACAATATTGATAAAAAAAACCCTTATAATAAAATACAATGGCCTATCCCGCTGTGAAGCTGATTTGCAGGTTTGAGTCAAATTTCAAATCGGGTTGGTGGAGTGGAATTAAGATTAGGCCAAAAGAATAAGACTTGTATTATAATCAATTAAAAATTTAAATGCATACCGAAAACATGTGCTTTCAGTTATTTTCACTTATAATAAAAATAGAATATAATATATAATTTATCTCTTAATTTTATATAATTTATCTCTTAATTTTATATAATTTATTATTATCAATTTTAATAAATTAAGTGTAAAATGTGCTTTTAATTCCTATAAAATAGGATATTTTTTTTGTATTTTAGTCTTTATAAAATAAAATTTGTTGCAAAAATTTCTTTTAAGTGCTTACTAGGATAACAAAGTACCACATGTCAATGCCATATGAGATCTAAATAAATTTTTTATTTAATATTAATAAGAAGATCATGTAATCAAAATTCTTATTGACGAAGGACATCCAAAATGTGCATGTTTTAGTCGAAAGGGAGAAGGATGGAGAAGAAGATGAAGATTTGTTTTTGTTATTATTTATTTTTATTATTATTAAAATAATTAATATTAAATAAAAAGTTATAAAATTTTTATATGACGTTGGCACGTGGCATTCGGTCATCTGGCACTTTACAGAAATTTCTTAATGATAGAAATTTCTTAATGATAGAGACTAATTGCAACAATTTTTTATTTTATATGAACCAAAATGCAACAAATAATTTTATTAGGACTAAAAGCATTAAATATCATATTTTATAACGACTAAAATATATTTTACTTTAAAATAGTGTTTGCTTGGAGGTTTTTGGAAGGGAATTGAGGGATTATTAATAAATTGATGTGTTTGGTTCAAAAATTAGAGGAGAAGAGGGATTTTAGTTTTTTTATAGGCAAATACTCACACACCTACTATATACCTTAAACTAAACTATTCTCCTATTCAAAAATTAGAGGAGAAGAGGAATTTTAGTTTATTTTAAAATTTCTCTAAAAGTGAGGAATTTAGAGAGGAGAGAAAGAAGGGATAAAATTAACACATCAGATCACTTAAAAATTCCTCTCCTCCCCTCTAACCAAACACAAAAATATTATTTTTCTCTACACCCCTATATTTGGACTAAACACACTCTCAAATTTTGTATTTTTTCTCTCGAATGATGTACAATTTCAGTCCATAACTTTGCGAGAATAATTCGCTTTAGTCTCTGGCTTTGTGCGGATAAGTCACTTTAGTCCCTGACTTTATATTTTATAGATCTTTTTAGTCAATGAATTATATGATCATTCATTTTAGTCCTTGAAAGTTAGGGACTAAAATGAATGATGTAGTGAAAGTCAGGAACTAAAACAACCAATAATAGTGAAAGTCAATGACTAAAATACTGATTTTGTGAGGAACTAAATTGACAGATAAAATACAAAGTCAAGGAACTATTTTAGTATATAATTCTATAAATAAATATATGTAATTCGGATGAATAAAGAGTATGTATTTTATTTTATAGGCATAATAGGCATAAAGAGCATGTAATTAATTGGTTAAAAAAAAATTACCCCAAAGAAAAAAAAAAAGAAAGAGAAGAGAAAATGAGTAGTTGGAATTGGAAACTTTGAAAATTGGAATGATTGGATGTGAGTGGCACGTGTCGGTTGGACCCACGTCAAATAGAAATGAACAAGACTCGTGTTTCTTCTTCTACTGTATGTATTTTTTCTCTTTTTCTTTTCGGCTGAGTATTAGATTAGATTACACACATACTTAGCACACAGCATAATCAAAGAATCTGCAGGGAGATCAAACCAAACCAAATCATCAAATTAGAGATCTCTCATCATTCTCTTCACCGATCTCACTTCACTTCAGCATGGCCGACGAAGATTGCTGCGCCACCCAACTCATCGACGGCAACGGCGAGTTCAACGCTGCCGGCCTCGACAACTTCATCAAGACCGTTAAACTCGCCTCTTGTGGCCTCTCCTATGCCGTCGTTGCTATCATGGGTCCTCAAAGTAGCGGTACGTTCATTCCTTCATTCCAACTTCGCTTTTCCCTTAGCTCAACTCAAAAAAATAGGGTTGCTCCCAGTTAGTTAGTTATTGATTCAATTGTGCTAGGTTTGAATTTGATTGAAGTGACGTGTGCTGAAAGTGCAATATCTGAGTTAGTTATTGGTTAAGTTGAACTAGGTTTATATTTGATTGAGTAACTTGTGATGAAGGTGCAATAGACTCAGCCTCTTGTATTCTTTTATTAACTTGAGATGCTGTTTTGCGTTTCTGGTTTTACATTTTTAATGGGTTATCAATGAAGTGCGGTTACTTTAGCTTTATTCTCTCTCTCTCTCTGATGGGTTTATGTGATGTGATCTGATCTTGTGCTTCTGTTTCGTCCTCTGACCAGGGAAGAGCACGTTAATGAATCATCTTTTCCACACAAGTTTCAGGGAGATGGATGCTTTCAGGGGAAGGTTGGGATTTTGAATTGTTTGCTGTTTTTGTGGGCAAAGAGATAAAAACGAAATAGAAAAGAAAGGATGAAAACTCGATGCCTTCTGCCTGTTGCGTTTTGGTTTATGATAAACGAGTAAATGAGTGTCATGTTGTTGCAGATCTCAAACTACCAAGGGCATTTGGATGGCCAAGTGTATTGGAATTGAGCCGTGCACGATTGCTATGGATTTAGAGGGTACTGATGGAAGGGAGAGGGGTGAGGTAATTGATTCTGATTTCTGAATTTTTTTTTTTTCACTTCCTGTTATTTTTCACACAGTGGCATTCATTTATGCTTGTATATCCTGTGAATGATCATGGCACTTTGGTGATTTATTATGTATTAGTATTGTAGGCTGCGTTTAGAGCAATGACCTGATAGTATTAGTATGAGAAAATTGTCAAAATACTATAAACTTCTAGTGAGAACTGCTATTTGGTATGAAAAAAGTGATATACGAAGGTGACAAAAGAGACGTTTGACCAATAAAGTGATGCATGACTATACATGGTGGGGTTGGAATAGAATATGTTTCTCAATAGGACTGTAACTAACTTCTCGCATTTGTAAATTTTCATCGACTAAATTCCATACTATTAATTTTTTCCCTTTCCTGACATGTATTTGGTGTTAACACAATAGAAGGCCAAATCTGGGCCCAGGTCTTTTAACTCTAGTATAACATGATAGCTACTATAGGACACATCACTATCATCATCTCATGAGTGCTAGGATAAGACTTGAATTAGGGAAGATGGTCTTCTACCGGAAATGTATCTGTGTAGTTCTTTTGTTCACCTTGTGGGCCAAATGATGAATGATGCATAATTCACTTTCCCCGTAAGTTTTTTTTTTTTTTTTAAATTCCATTGATGAAGGCTAGACATCTTTTCCAGAACCTGATTTTTTATTTATTTATTCTTAGTGTATTATAGTCTTGGTAACTTGTTAATGTCCTGTTAAGTTGCTTATAATGTTGCAATGCATGAGAGTACAAGAGCTTATAAGCTCTTTTGTCCTATCATAAGACTTATTGCGTTTTATACTTTCTAGTGCATCAAACATAACCTTGGATTCTTGTTTGCTACGTATCAAGCAACAGCACTGTGTACCATGCATATAAGAAATTTGCAAAACGGAGAGATCATTTGATATAATTACTAATTAGTAAACAATGTTAACATGATAAAGAAAGAATTCTGTAAGGTTTGATTGCAACAATATGACAGTAATAAAAGTGATAGGATCATAGCAGTGTTAACCTTTCCACCAGTCATCTAGGAATAATCCATTTAGTATATTCTAGAACATAAGGTAAGTAGATTTGATAAAGTTTTATGTTGGTTGTCGACAAATCATTTTCGTGTTGTAAGATCCATTTAGCTGACTTTCCTTCTCCTGGTGGGAAAAGGTTTAGATTATAATATCTTGTAATTTTCTTTGTCAAATTTCGCATTCTCCTCTTGGTATTGTCTCTTTGATGCCAAACTGTTCAAAGAAATGTGGTATAGACTGCAATGAGCAGGTCACCACCAACTTGGCATTCACTGCAACGCATGCTACAAGTTCATCTGAGGTTCAAACATTGACTTTTGACCACCCAACTTCATGATATGTTTGCTTTTGAGTGACTTTACTTTAGACAAAGAGTTTCCCTCAGTTTGACTGGGAAGTGTCTGGAAATGTCTTATTCCTTGAGGCTGTTTGCCTTTCTACCTTGCATGTCTCCTTTATAGAAACTTTCAAGGTCCGCTTAAACTGGTATTTAGACAATTATACTCGATAAATATTTCAGTGGTAGAGATAGATAGTGGATTGCAATTCCTCCTGATCTTATTCTGCCCACTTTTCTTCCAGTTTTCATAGGATAGTTTTGACTTTGGAAATTCAAATCTACCTGTTACTGCCATATGGAAGATTAATCCTTTCACTGTTTTGCTTATAAATGAAAAATGAAAAACTAAATCCAGTAATCCACTATTAATGGACTGGGGTAGACTCAACTCTGAACTATCTCAAGGAAGATGATTGCTCAATCCTTATAGAAATTACTTCAGCCGTATTCTTAGTTGTTATGAGCACTCAGCACACTCTCGGCAGGCCTAGGACTACACAACCAGAGCATGAAGTTTGCAAGACTGAATATCTTTTAAGATGGCTCAACGTATGGACTGTATAAATCCCGGATACCATATTTGAAATGGATTAGGCCTAACTCAAAACTAAAAGTTAGCTCAAAGAATGAGGATTGTCCAATCCATATGAAGAATATTTTAGCCATATGGGATCTCTAAAGCCACTACGATGAACATCAATACACAATAACAATGTATCATACATTTAGTTGAAATTTTGAATTGTATGCTATTAGTGACCCTTAAGACCGGATTCTAGCTTAACTTTTACTGACAAATCCATTTTCATGTTCATATGTTTGTACTTATTCACATAATCACCTTATGTACATATTTTATATTATGGAGTGTTATCTCTCTTTGTTGCATGGATGTCATAACTCCCTTTTCCTTTTTTTTTTTTTTAATTAAACTCTCAGGATGATACTGCTTTCGAGAAACAGAGTGCTCTTTTTGCTTTGGCAATATCAGATATTGTTTTGATAAACATGTAAGTTTTCAGGTCTAGATTATTTCTTTATAATTGATTGAATGAAAATGAATCAGATTCTGTGGTGATCCTTGAAGTTAGCCATTCTGCTGGTGTTGGGTTGCTTATTTTTTTTATTTTTGCAACTTTATCCATCATTTTTTTGTCCAGTCCTTAGAAACTATGTTGCTTGAAAGGAAGATTAGGTGGAATTGCAAACCTTTCAGTCTAACTTGGTTATTGCATGTCTTAGTTTTTGGTTTGGACCTAACTCGCTCCCAAATGCTAGCTTGTAGGAGGAGGATTGTCACACCACTTATACACTTATATACTTTATGGTGGCCATAGCTAGTGCATGTTTGGAAAGGTTGCAAAAAGCTGTTGCTGTGAAAAAAAAAAAAAAGCTGTTGGGCAACTTAAAATTATGTTTGGATGATTTTTGGAAAATTGATTATTTATTTATTTTTTTTGGTTATAACTACAAAAAGCTTTTTCTAAATAAGCTAGAATTTGGAGCTTTTTGATTAAAACTTTTTGCTTTAATCTACTTTCTTCATCTACAATTTAAATTTCCACTATAAAAAGCAATTTTTACACCATTAAAACATTAAAGATTATGTTCAAAATCACTTTTCAAAAACATATCCAAACAAAAATTTATTATGTAATAATCAATTCTCGAAATAATCTAATTTTTACAGCTAATCCAAACACATCCCTAGTCAATGTGGGACTTTCAACAACCTGTATAACTTATGATTTATGATAATCTTGCTTATAATCCATCTACCTGATGCTTTGGACCATTTGCATTACATGTCAGTGAGTGTAGGATTGAATCTAATATAGTCTATTTCATAATTGAAGCTGTAAAAGTAGATGGTATACATAAATGCATTTTTATTTTCCATTTTCTGTTGCTGTGTACTTTCCAGTCCTTCCAAATCTCTTCTTCTCGTACTTTTTCTGGAGTAAAATTAGTAATAATATTTGATGAAAAAGTAAAAAGAACTTTGTTTCATGGGCTATGGAAGCTTACAGTAGACTTGTGCAGACTATTCTAAATCTATTTTGAATCATTATTAAAGACTATTTAATCCACAGGTGGTGTCATGATATTGGCCGAGAACAAGCAGCCAACAAACCTCTTTTAAAAACAGTTTTTCAGGTAGTTTTGCAACCATAAATTTTCGTTATTGGTATTCATCATTTGATTTTTCACCCCTCGGTGTTTCTTTTATCCATAGGTCATGATGCGTTTATTCAGTCCCCGGAAGACGACATTGCTTTTTGTTATACGTGATAAAACAAAGGTTTTCAACCATTGGTTCTTTCTTGTGAATGAACTCTTCTGTTCTATACTTTTCTTCGATGTTTATCTTGTTTCGGCTGTATTTCAGACCCCACTTGAACATCTGGAGCCTATTCTAAGAGAGGATATTCAGAAGGTGTCATTTCCATTCAATTTCCACATTCTTTTTTTTTCCTTTCCTTTTGTTTCTTCTTATCTTCATCATCATTTTTTAACATGATATCTGTTCCTCAGATTTGGGATGCTGTTAAAAAACCCCAAGCTCATAAAGATACTCCTCTAAGTGAATTTTTTAATGTAAGAACTAAGAAGATCTATCTGTATCCCCTTTTTACATGCCTCTTTAGCTGTTTATGTATATATTGTGATATATGATTAATGAATTTTCAAATGAAGGTGGAGGTTACTGCTTTGTCTAGTTATGAGGACAAAGAGGATAAGTTCAAAGAGGAGGTACTCTTCCATGAGATAGTTTATTGTTTTTAGGAGTTTATGCTAGGCTGCTTTTTTCTCATTCTGTGTAATTTCTAATTTCTATTGCTTTTATTCTTGGTTCTTGTGGTCGACCATTTTCTGCCTATATATATTTATGCAAATAATGAAGTTTTGAAAATTTCTTCATTGAACCTTTTGCATTTGGGCTCTTTTACTATATCTCATCTATGGTACAGTTGACGGTGTTAACCTCTTTTATACAGGTTGCTCAATTACGGCAGCGTTTCTTCCATTCTATAGCACCTGGGGGTCTTGCTGGTGATCGGCGTGGTGTTGTGCCTGCTTCGGCTTTTTCTATTAGTGCACAGCAAATATGGAAAGTCATACGAGAGAACAAGGATCTTGATCTTCCAGCTCATAAGGTTTTGTATTATCTTATTTTCATAATGTAATAATGGTTTGGTTTTCTTATTTGTTTGTCGTTTTGTTTGACAGGTAATGGTTGCAACTGTGCGGTGTGAAGAGATTGCTAATGAAAAGCTTAGTCAATTGCGCTCTGATGAGGTGCTAATCCATTCCCCTATATTCCGAGTTTCATTAGTTAGTTCTAATATTTGTCATAACATGAATGAATATGGTTCAGGGTTGGTTGGAATTGGAGGAAGCTGTTCAATTAGGTCCTGTACGAGGTTTTGGGGAAAAGCTGAGCTCCATTATTGATACCTACCTTTCACAGTAAGTTCTAGGTGTTGGTAGACTTAGTATTTATGCTCAAAATAAACTTATGTCCAGAAACCATGTGATTTTCTGTTTAATTTCTGAGTTGAATCAAGTTTTTCTTAACCCTATAACTCCTGTGTAGGTTTAATGTGAGTCCTTGAAGTAGTATAATAATTTTTCGAATTATATCGGAAAATATTTTTCTTTTTGGATTACACAGGAGATCTTCACTGCTTTGCTAAATTTCTTTACTCTATTCAGTGTTCTCACTGGTATAAGTTTGTAAAAACAGTAGGTCCTTTGTAATTGTTTAAAAGAAATTTGTTTGAATAGACATCCCAAATGAAAATAAAGCAAATAATCGCAGATTGGTTGATCTTATTTTATGTGCTTTTGACCTTGGAATTTAGCAAGGATTCAGCTTGTCATTATAACTTAAAGATTATATTGTTGAGGGTATTAGTTTTAGATTATTTAATTGTCTCCTAAAACTTCAATACTTCTTTTTTATGTGCTGATGATGTGTGCTTTCAATAGATACGATGAGGAAGCAATCTTCTTTGATGAAGGTGTGAGAAATGCAAAACGAAATCAATTGGAATTAAAGGCATTGGATGTGAGGCTTCTTTCTGCCTTTTATATCTTATTTTAGTGTTGACGTTCAATCCATGCGAGTTGAATTTTGATAAAGCAGCTGTGAGTTGTTGAAATAAACTTAAGTTTCTTTGAAAACCTTGAGCTAAGTCAAAGAAGTATTTTTTTTTTTTTAATTCATTTTTTTATTTTTGCGTGTGTGTGCGTGGGGGGTATGATGGTAAGAGAAACGCAGCCAGGTGGAGAATTGCAGAAGAACTTAAGCAGTAATGTGGTTCTTCTTTCTCTTGCTATCAAGCTACTCTCTGTGGAAGGGTTGAAGCCCTTCGCTGGTCAAGGGCTAAGATAGGCAGACAGCATCAGCTGCCAAGAACAGCTTGGGGTGAGGTCTGAGAGAGAAGGAGGTGGTTTAAGATATGAGGCGAAATTGAGTCTGAAACCCTAGCTGCAATCACACAAAATAAGAAAAGGAAAGCGGAAATGGAAGGAGCAGGGCCTTGGATGAAAAAAACTGAGCCCAGGTCAAAAGAAGGGTTGCAAAACTTGGATTTTTTACTGCCCATGTTTTGGGAATCCGACCCATTTTGTGGCTATGCAAGATCACAATAGATTGCCGATCCCCCGGTTCACAATCTTGATTCTTGCAGGCAATGCTACTCTGGATCTACTAAGTTCCGATGCCGCATGAGATTGATGTCGCTAAGCCTTCAGAGATCATGCAATCGTACTTTGATCCTACTGAGTGTTGATCCTACTAAGGAAGATTGCAATCTTGACAACACTGCCAAGGAGGCTCTGAAAATTTCCTAACTAGAACGTATCCAACTTTTACCAAAAGCTGCAAACAAAATTATCCAAGGGACTCAACAATAGAAGAATAAATGGGTCGCTGTTTGCTAGTTTTTTTAACAAGATTTCACTTGATACAATAGAAAAAAAGTTGTATGTGGGTTATGGAAATACCTCATTTCATTTGTATTAATTCTAATGAGTATTGCTGTCCAAACAGAAGATTTGACCATAGGAATTTTTTATTTCCATATGTGATTGTTAAGTAGAAACCTTCCCTTTTTAGGAGATCTAGTTCTAGTGAGAAATTTCAAACTGGACATGGTAAATACACTAGGGGTAAGTACTGTAAGGATCTATTTGGTTTGTGAAATAGTTTTCTTTTTTTCATTTCCTATTTTTATATACAATTACAAAAATGTCACATTGTTTGACTTTGTTTTTTAAAATTGTGAAAACAATAATCATCATGTCTCTTGTTAAAACTAATGAATGGCAAAAAAACTGCCTAAGACTGTACTGAAGTATTATTGAAAATGGCCTCTGAAGTGAATGTGTTCATAGAATTCTTGTAATTTTTTTTTTTTTTTGGCTTGTCAACTTTTCAGTTTGTATACCCTGCTTATACAACAATGCTCGGGCATCTGCGCTCTAGAGCTCTAGATGATTTCAAGACTAAGCTAGAACAATCACTAAACAATGGAGAAGGGTTCGCTTCATCTGTTCGCATGTGGACTCAGTCTATTATGCTCGAGTTTGACAAAGGATCTACTGGTAATAGTCCATTAGGATTCTTCATAGCATCTTAATTGTCACCTGTTACTTTATTTTCATGTTTCAGAACTACTTGACTGTTGGGGTGCCAATGCTTGGTTGAGTCTTCATTTGCTTTGAATTTACATAATGTGTCAGTAGTCATTCCTGTTTTTATTGTTTCAAATTCCATATTTTTCACTTTAGACATTTATGGGATGTGGGTTGGAGAAATTTGGTTAGATTATAATCTTTACTATTTGTAAGATTTGTATCCAATTCTGCAAAGTTTTACATGGTCTCAATTCGCAAATCTGTGTTAATAAATATGCAGAATCTATTGAATGTAATACACCATCATACTTCCAGTCCAAAGTTTTAATGAATTTGAAGGCAATTGCATACGACAAAGATCAAGGCAAAAATAAGTCTTCTTGAGAATGCATATGATATTTTGGATTTATTCAATTAATGGAGAATTTATTGAGTATCGCTGATTTCTCCATAACCTGTCAAGAGAGTATTTTAAGTGACTAAGGTTCATGATGTAGTTTGTTAGAAGAAGAAATGAGTGCCTCAAAGGATGCTTAATACTATGTGCCTGTGGAGTGTTCAATGTATATTCATGGTCTCAACTCTCACCAAAATTATGAGCATATTTGAAGTTTGACTTAGATTGTGCGCAGTGAGTTATAAAATTCCTTAATCTTGAAGCAGAATCTTTAGGAATTTATTATTCTTCAGTTTCATTGATATAGAAATTCTGGCTCCCATTATTTGCTTTTTTGGGTGTTCTTATATGTGTTCATAATTTCATATAAATAAAAGGGAAGAAAGAGCTTTACTTACAGTTTGGCTTCTAGTCTGTCTACATCTCAGGATATATCTTACATTGTCCATACTTCTGGATATATTTCTATTTATTCGCTTTAGAGGCACAGTTCTCTCTTGTATGAAGTCAATTAAAAAAGACATGGCATTTCTTCTCAATCATGTAAAATTTTTATTTATAATCACTAAAATGCTCACTTGATTTAAAATTTCTTAATATTTCCAATTTTCAGATGCTGTTGTAAGACAGGCTAATTGGAGTGCTTCAAAAGTGCGAGACAAACTTCACCGTGATATTGATTCACATGCTTTGTCTGTGCGTGATGCAAAATTATCGGCAATCATGACTAGTTTTGAGGTAATATTGTAGTTATATACTGAAGATTAATTAGTTGAGCTGAGTTTTATTTTATTTTTCTTGGATACTTGTGATGTTGCTGTAATCACTAAAATAGGAGTATCTTCTGCAGAAAAAATTGGCCAAGGCATTGACTGAACCTGTGGAGTCACTTTTCGAAGCAGGTGGAAAGGACACCTGGCTTTCAATAAGAAAACTTCTTAAACGTGAGACTGAAGCTGCTGTATCAGAATTTGTAGCTTCCATTGCTGGTTTTGAGCTGGATGAAGAAACAGTTGAACGAATGCAACAAAACTTAAGGGACTATGCAAGAAAGTTGGTGGAGAATAAAGCAAGAGAAGAAGCTGGAAAGATTCTGATTCGCATGAAAGATAGGTATATCTGCATTTGAAAGCAGTAGAGAAAGACACAAAGAAAACATTGAGAAAAACCATTGGAGAGGACCTTGCTTTAAATGGTTTTATCAAAGTTTTGGTTTTTGATAGAGCCCAAAGGTTTCTTTTGATTCATATATATAGCCATTCCTGATAAGTAAGATAAGGCTTGGTTAGTACTGCTGTTCGTAGTTGTTCCCATTTGTTTTGTTTTGGAGGACACCCTTTACTGTATTTATACTTTTCTGTTATGATGATAGAAATTCAACTATTCCAGATATATGTGTATTCATTTTGGGGGCTAATTTGGTGGCTTTCTTGATTGCTGTGATTTTTTTAGGTTCTCGACAGTGTTCAATCATGACAATGATTCACTCCCTAGGGTTTGGACCGGGAAGGAAGATATTAGAGCTATTACAAGGGATGCTCGCTCTGCGGTAATTAATCGATAGCTAGTTCATTGATAATTTGTCAGCTTGCTTTTGCTTTAAATTATATTGGAAATTACACTTTTTTCGCACCATGTAAAATCTCTTCTACTGCCTTGTACCAGTCGCTGAAGCTTCTATCAGATATGGCTGCTATACGCTTGGAAGAGAAGCCAGATCGGATTGAAAGCGTTCTTCATTCTGCTCTCATAGATAAAACTGGGGCCGTAACCTCTTCCCGAATTACCGATAGAGAAGCTTCCGTGGATCCACTGGCTTCAAGCACGTGGGAGGAGGTAGTATACAGTGATATTTGTGTTTGCCCTGATAATGCTGTAGTCAAAATTATTATATTTGAGAGTATATAAATTGTAGGTTTCCCCAAAAGATGTACTCATCACTCCAGTGCAGTGCAAGTCATTGTGGAGACAATTCCAGGGAGAAACCGAGTATACAGTGACCCAAGCTATTTCGGCTCAGGTAAAATATTAGATTGTATTTCTGTCAACGTTCCCCCCCTCCCTCTCTTTCCCATTATTAATTGAAATGTTCTGTAGTTCTTGACAACTCTTTTGCAGTCTATGTTTGCTATATAAATTTGTTCATATGTATTAAACCAGCAACTTAAGCTTTTGGGATAATTGGTTATTGACATGGTATTAGAGTCTCTGATCAAGTGGTTAGAAGTTTGATCCTTACCCATCCCCATTTCCCTAAAATAAGTTAAATTTCAACTCAAAGCAGAGTGTCCATGTTCCAAATTCAAAGGGCTTTTGTGTGAGGGGCCTTATTAGCATTAAAATTATTCATGTGCTTTACCCTGAAAGCATAAGCTTTTTCGAGAGTTGGTTCAATACAATATACGAAAAATGAAATCCTCCGGTTGTTGCATAAAGTTATCTGGCTATCAAATATTATCACCTAATTGTTAATGTTTTACTTGAAATTGGATCACCTATAAAATTGTATACTATGTGTGCATGCGTTGAGAAAGAGGGAATGTTGAAAGGGAGATAGATGTCTATGAATATGCAATTCATAACCTTGTAATACTATGATTTTTTTGGTGGACACAAGTATTCTTTATAAATCCAAACAGTTGGCATTAGTTATTGCAGTTACTAGTTACATCCATAATTGAATGTTATATATATATAGCATTTTGAATCTTATGTTAAGCGAACTCAATCGAGAAAACCTAGTAATTTTTAAGGCCTTAGCGAATATGTATTTTCAGCAAAGTAGTAGGAATTAGAAATGCATCATTCCTGCATTGCCAGGCTAGAAAGTTGAAATAGTACTACTTCAAATTATGTGTGGAAGTCGGACACTAGAATCGAAATACAGTAAATGCAACATTCGAATGTGATTCCAATAACCATGCAAACTGGTGTCTTGGCTTTATGGAGGATTCTTTTATTTTACTCTTCAATACCAGATTGATTGAAAAACTTCGACAGATATGTCATTTTGAAGGCCTTGTAGTTATATAATATTTGTATATGAAATTTTCGATGGATGAATTATAGTTAATAGAGTAATTGTACAGATCTTGAGCAAAGTTTTATAACCCAAACTAAGATTAAACCAGGGGACCTCCAAGTCACACTTCAGTTGATCCAACCAGTGCCCATTGAATTTGAAGTTGAACCATGATTGAACTGAATAATGTTTGAACTAGAAATATGGCTATTTAATGGCTCGACACTAACTGGCGAGAGTATTTCCTGCTAAAATTATGAGATTGGCGTGTGCTGAGATTTTGGCTCTTTTTTGATACGTGTACATTTTTTGGTCGAGGTGTTTTATCTGCTCAGATTCTATGAAATTGTCGTACTTGGCACTTTACTAATTCCAGGAATACTAACAAAGGTGGTATTTCCTTTCTCTTTTTTGTGGATTCAGGAAGCTTACAAGCGTAGTAACAATTGGTTACCTCCTCCATGGGCAATAATGGCAATGGTCGTACTTGGTTTTAATGAATTCATGCTGCTTCTAAAGTAAATATACTCAACGAAATCTTGAGCTTTGATTTTTATTTTATTTTATTGTGTTTTTTGGACCTGTTTTCCATGAGTTTATAGTTACATTTGCTGACTTGAATGTGGAACAGAAATCCTCTCTACCTGATGATTATATTTGTTGCATATCTGATCGGAAAAGCCATTTGGGTACAAATGGACATAGCTGGAGAGTTTCGACATGGCGCGGTGAGTATAAATGGACTTTTCTCTTTTATTCACCTTTTCAAGTGCTTGAGTCTTACAATCGTGCTATATACTAGAGGCTCGAATTCGTTTGTCATGCCAATTTTTTTTTTTAATAATCTACAATGCACAAATCCTGCTGTTCTCAAATTATGACTGTGGTGAGTAGTAGTTTTTACTAGTTCAAAAATTCTTGTGTTGTTGACTTTATTGTTGGAAGTTGATTGTTAAAGAAGCAAAGTTAAAATATAACATAAGATGGGATAATTGAATGATGTTAGGTACCAAGATGATTAGCACACACTGATTTTTGGTTTACTTAATTGCATATTTTGTTTGCAGCTGCCTGGACTACTATCCATTTCTTCAAAGTTTCTTCCCACAGTTATGAACCTTCTTAAACGTCTTGCTGAAGAAGCTCAGGGGAACCCAACACCCGAAAGAGCCGAACCACAAAGTTCAGCTCCTCAGATATTCAGAAATCAAGTGCAAAATTCTGATTCAATGTCAAGCACAATTTCTGATTCGGCTGTATCTAGTGTTGGCTCATCTGGTGATGATGAATACTCATCCACAAACTTATCTCAGAGACGTAGAACGAACGTTTCAGAAGCTGAATTTTCTTGACAATTTACTTCAAAGACGGTAAGAGAGTAGACACGCCAGTAACGGTGCTTTCCCAGATCAGTTTTGTATTACTTATCAACCGTATCTTACTTTTCTTTAACGTAACGTGTATATTATTTGATTATATGAAGGACCCCTATTTGGGTTCTGCCATGACAGGATAACAGTATTGTAAACTAGTTTCCCTTTTAATTTTAGCTACTTTAAAATTTGATAATCTTATCTTCGCTTTATGATAAAATGAAACTGACGATCATCTTTGCGGAGAATTCACACTTATTTGCTTTCTTTCCATGCAAAACAAGTGCCGAACCTGTTAAGTCAATTTCGCTTGAACTTTTGAAAATTAGATTAGGAAGTTTACGAATTGTGTTTTTAGTAAGTATACTTATCTGAAAATTTGAAATGAAACCCGAAACCTCTATCTGAATATTGTTTTGACTTACCTCATCACTTGAGCATATTAAAATAAATATTTTTCAACAAGAACTTCACTAGTTTTCTTTTTCTTTTTTCCTTTTCAGTAAAAACTTAGTAGTGTTTATAAATCATCAATTAAAATCCACAGAAAGACCAGCGCAATAAGTATTTAGTAGGGTTCCCTTCCCTATGAATCCGAACTAGAGTGACATCGACTTAAAAAGAGACGGGATCACTAAAACAGTCACACAAAACATTGCTAAACTCATCATGGTGCCTCAAGTGCTAAAGAAAAGAAATAAAGTCATATTGCATCTACACTTTGCAAGAAATATCCGAGTTTCCATTCAGACAAGTGTCGTATCAGACAACATTGATGGTCACAATCATATTTACTCAGTAACCGCAGTTAGAGACTCTTCACAGCAACAATCACAAACGAGGATAGTCATTCCTTATGCTGCAGAGAGAAAGAGAGATGACATATCATGAAGCAAAAGCTATATTTATTATATTTTGTCTTATCCTATATTGTGGATTTGAAATGAAGCACCGAACACCAATATGAAATAACAGAATTACCATACCAGCAAAAATTGTATCTCAAGAGATCTATCCTAAATTGTATCTCAAGGAACCTGTTCCCTTTGCTTGGCAGCAGAAAGCTTAAAATCCAGATCGTGGTTGCTTTGTGTTATTATAAATTTCTTCAGTATGGTGAACTGATAAAACTCTGCAAAGGAAAATTCATAAGGAAAAATATTTGGCGTCGCTGCAAGTTTGATTCATGTAAAGAAATTCTCTCAATTGTAGTTAGGAAAATTACCACTCAATCTTTTTGTTGTTTCTTCCGGAATAGATTGCGTAATTTTGAAATTGTTAGATCTGGACCTCCAAACCCATCCATTGTAGCATTTGCCGTCGGGAACTCGGCTCTAGATGTCAAACTGTAGGAAATTAATAAACTATTAAAAAACAGTTCTATGATAAACCAATTCAAAATTTAAAAAAAAAAAAAAAAAAAAAAAAGACCATAAATCTATTCATATTAATGAGTTTCCAAAGAGAACATCCAATGTCCAATTGTGTAAACTCATGCATTGCATTTTACTGAACTTCAAGGAAAAAGCAGTCACCTGCTCCGTAGAACAACACATGGCATGCCCACCCTATTAGCTCCAGCTACTCCAGATTGGCTTCCTGCTACAAGGACACAGTTGCAGACAGGTAATCCAGCATATTCGGCTCCCGCACGTAATGCAGCGATAATCTTATCTAACCTGGACAGATGATCAACAAATTAAATGATAATTGAACATAAATTGATTACTTGACCATGTAATTAAAATCCAAAATCAATGATTACTTTGATAACTGAAGCTGTCAAATGCCAATATACATTCACAAGCTCATACTCCGGCAAGGTTAAAAACTTACTGGTTTCAGAACAGCAAATGAGTTATCAAAAATATAATTCAGCATGCCTAAACAAATCCGTCATATAAACTGAAGAACTACACCTTTTTTAACTGTCCTTCAAAATTCTTGACTGAATGTACAATCCATCATGGAATTGAAATCAATCACAGTTCACAAAAAATCTGACGAGCACAATGATTATATCTGAAGGAGCACTTATCCACTGCCTCCTTCAGATTCAGTTCTGTTGTATAAAAGGAAGAGAACATAATGACAGATTTTTTGCACAACCCTCTGAAACCTTCTATATTAGATTTTTGAAGTTTACCCAATTTGAAGTATTTTAAATGTCCAAATATGAAATTAAAAACATTATCGAACCCCCAATTCTCTTCCCATCCTTTCTCACCCTTTTTCCTTTGATTTCTTCCCTTCCTTTCCCTCCAAACATACCCAAAGAGAATTGTTGAACAACTAAGAAGCTGAGTCATAAACAGTTTTAAGTTTCTTCGTCTAATGAGTATTATCCCTAAGAATACAGACACAAATGCACAATAACGACCAAGATATTTTATTTTATTATTATTATCTTTTTTCAGAAGATAGCAGAGACAAATTAACTAACCTTTCAGATAAGCCAGTATCTACCTGAACACTCAACTTTAGCATGGATGCCACCTCCTTTGCTAACCTTTGTCTCTCAGCAGAAGCTAGCCAATGCCAGAAGTGAAAAGCCCCTTAGCAAACAACACTGTGTGCTAAAAATGCATGAATGAGGACACAAACATGATCAAGGATTCAAGAAGTATATACCAGCTCTTTTGGCTTCCTTCGCAAGCTCTTCATCTAAACCAGAAGCAATTACCTTTCCTGAGACAAGTTGTCCATATAAACTTTGCTCAGCCTCCTTATTCCCCACGATAGTTACCTTCTTACTTCGATCACTACCAAGCTTTTCCATTACGGTTCTAAAAGTTTTAATAAACACAAGGAAAAAGGAACAAAATATTAGTGTGCTCACATTCTCCAGGAAACACAAAAGTGGAAGCTAGACAACCAAAGAGGAAGTATCAAACTAGTGGATTGTGAAACTCAAGGCCTCTCTAATATTGAAGTGTTTATGGTGCCAAAAGAATAAATAATATCATTCACATTGAAGATTGAACTTGAAAAAATATACCTTGCAACTTCACTGAACTTAGTTCAGTCCTCAAATAAATATTTCCATAATTCTAGTAAGAGAAACAAAAATATCTTCAGTTACAAGAGGGACGGAAGGAGAGAGGATGACAGGGAGACAGAGTGAAGACAGTGGTTGAATGAAAAGGCATCTTAATTACACGCCTTCAACTGTACTCGGCATATATTTACGAAGATTATCATACTGTTTACCAATAATTCGTGTATCCCAGAAGGAGACAACAAGGGGCTCAGGTGATGGATAATCGGTCAAATGAGGCATTAGTTATGGTCCACAAAGGGAATGGTGTGCAGAATGATGAAGCTGCTGAGCTGGAAGAAAGAGGAAATGACAAATTTTAACAGATTTGGTGTGGGGCGATAAAAAGAAGGTTAGCAGAGCAGTCAAAAGACGGAGAAATATTGGAGAAAGTGGATTAGTGGGGTTGGCCATCCTAAGGTTGGACAGCTGTATAAGATCGTTTCTTTATTTTTTGTTCGCTGTTGTTCCTTGTATTTCTGTAAAATTCCAGAAAACATCTGGTTGTAAGAGCTTAGCTGTATTTCTCTACAAATCCATACAATTCGCACCTTCACTGATTCTACAAATAAGACCACCCGAGCACCTAACAGTCTTCTTAAAGCTTGAGTGTACATATGATATGTTCTGGGTTTGTGCCAAATAAAACAGACCCAAGTACACCCCGCCGCCAATCCTCTACGTCCCAACAAAGCTTTAGTAAGCAAATAAGACAGCTGAGCTTCCGAGTGATCAAGAACATTTCTAGGTCATGTCTACAGATTAATATTCTACCAATAATCACAACATTGCCCTAGTTAATACCATTGTAAAGCTTTGGAATTAAATAGGAGTACCTGGCAATATTATCACTGCTTTTAGTGTAGGCCGTTAATATTACCACTGGAATACCTTCATTATATGCGTCATCAATAAACCTGTCAATGGAAAAATTACTCTATGCTATGGGCTACAAACAAATTGAAGTTCCACAATCACTCAAGCTCCTAAATTTACGAAATATCCATGCGGAATCTGAAACCTTCAAGAGAATTAATACCAGCAATTGGCGCACATTTTAATATGAGGAGGCAATTAAAACAAGGAGAAACATTGCAAATTGGAATTTCTGTGACAAGAAAAAATCCTTGTAAAAATGAATAGAAGGGCAGCCGCTAATTCTAAATCTCATCATGAAAAAAAAGAGAAGTAAACATAAAATGTACACATGACTTGTACAAGTCACTTTACCTCATTGAGGCAGCCCATCAATTCAGATGCAAACCAAATTTACTTCTAATCTTTAATCAAAATAAAAAAAGAAGTTTAGACCAAAACTACTTATTCATGAGCCTAAAACCAATCTCTCTATTGAAAGTCCCACATCACCTGGAGTTATGGTTACCATAGAACATATAACAGGTGTGAGAATCCTCCTCTTATGAGTTAGCATTTGAGATTTAGTTAAGCCCAAAAGCAAATTTAAGATGGTATCAAAGCCTATCCTAGATCTGTTATTAGCCCACCTGTGTGGGGTGTGTTGAAAGTCTCACATCAACTAGAGATATGAGCTAGCTTTTAGGATTGAGTTAAGCTCAAAACCCAAATTTAAGACTCTACTTGAAAGACAGCTCCTCATAGATAAAACATATATATGACACACACAATCATATGCAATGGATGTGAGATAACTCACTGTTCAACACCAGGTTGTAAAGGTAGACTTTTTGACATCACAAACTCTTCCAACGCCTTTTCCTGCCAATATTCGATAATGTTACATACTCTACAAACTGTCATAATCTTATTCTCAATATGTGTAGAAAAAAATCATTTCACTATATGGGAAGGATTTTTAGCTTACTAGGCTATACAATGTAAATGCATGTTTGGGAATGACTAAATTTAGAGAAATTATTCTTTTTCTTTTCTACAAAAGCTCTCTCAAGGATATAGAGTAAAAATGATTATTTATTCAAAATAAGTTGAACCAAATACACACTAATTCCTTAAAACTTCAAAATATAGAAAGAGCATTCACATTAGTGATATAGTAAATCCTTAGGACTTAATTTCAAGTTAAAAGGTTTGAGAAAAATGCCTTTCTCCATGGAGAGCTTGCTTGAGAAGATTAAGTTAGGATTTTGCTGTTTGTGTTTCTTTCTTCGTTTCTAACTCCTTCATATATTAACAAAAAGTTGCTTCATCTCTAGATCGAAGCTTCAAACAGGTTTAGTGAAAATTTTGATTTAAATTCTTAAAAAGTTAATATCATATCTTGATTGTATTGGTCAACACAGCGTGACCAAAAAAATTTCAGCATTGACACGGCAGTGAATGTACTACTCCAATACTTTCCTGAAATAGGAAGAGAAAAAAACTTGTTCTGGTCTTGTTAATGTTTATTCACTAACTAGAGGAATAACAAAATCTTTCATTAGAACGGTTTATGCAGGATTTCTGAAGAATGTATGTTTTTCCATCCTCATTCACCAAAATAAAAGAGCATATTAATTATTAGACTATTAGACATTAGTAACATAACATTCATCAAGATCAACTGTAAGGATACCTTTTCCTGTAAAACACTTTTTGTGAACAGTCCCTTCTCATTTGTGGGTAATGAGGTAGGCCACCCAATCTGCACATTAGAGACAATGAAAGCCAAAATATTGCTTAACTAATGTTTGTTCCCATTGAGGAAAAACAAATAAGTTTTTTTTTTTCCTGCTACAGACAAAAGATGCACAACTTACTCTATTAAAATACAAAAATACCATTATTTCCTCATCTCCAGCACTTCTCCTGGAAAGTCATAAGAAAACGGTTTACAAGCAACGTAAGTATTCATTCACATTAATTCGCAGCACTCAATAGTGAAGACGTTCCTATAGTTAATGACCAAAAGAGGTTTCAAACAAATTCAATGCATTGAATATTTCATTAACATGAAGCCAAGTGTTCACCTTCTTTTTCTATTAGAACAGAAACTATCCATTGACTTAAATACACACATACACACATAAGCAAACGAAAAATCCAATCGAATAAATAATAAACAAACAAACACACCTTAAGAGATCTAAATAGACAGGTTCAGTCCAATTTGCACAATCAAGTCCAAGCTTTTCAAACGCTGCGCGGAAAAGAGGGAAACTACATTCCATTACATTGAGAACTCAAACACACAGATGATGAAGGATGCACAGTTGCTCATACCTTTATTAAAGGCCAGGCGATTTCCCACGCGCTGCGCATCCATAAGAACCCTAAAAAAACAACACAACAGTTCAAACGGAATCAAACGTGAACACACAATCAAAAAGCAGAGTGAAACAAGACTGCTCGGGGAGAAGGAGAAGAAGAAGAAGAAGAAGAAGAAGAAGAAGAAGAAGAAGAAGAAGAATCACCCATGGACTTCGAGAAGGACGGCAAGGTCTGGGGATGAGTCGGTTTGAGATTCGGCGGGAACGGCGGTGAGGCGTGAAGATTTTCCGGGAAAACTGGAAAGCGAAAATGGAAGTGAAAGAGAGTGAAGAAAGCAGATGTTATGGTGGAGAGTGCGTGGAAAGCGATGGTGAAAGCGTCGCAGAGAATGCGAATGGAGAATGGAACACGCTACTGATCGTGTTGTTGTTGTTGTTGTAGCCATTATCAGATTTCGCTCCAAATTCACAACTCAAGTCTGATATTTTTCAATGTCATATTCACCCTTACCTCCAATTCTACTCTATTCCTGCATAATTTCCTAACTTTGTCACCAAAATAAATAAATAAGTAGATTGAGAAGAAGCCATGCCTAAATGATTCAACTTTTACCTTTGGCTTAATTTTTTTTGTGTCTTTATGTTTAATGGTGAGTTTAGTCCCAATATTAGTTTCAAGTGCTTTTCTTCATCATGTACTTTAATGTTCCAACAGATCATACATACACATACATACACTTAATACATAGTACAATAAAAAGAGAAAAAGAATTAAAATGTTAGGGTATGATTACTTTATTTTTATTTTTATTTTTGTGTTTTTATTTTTTATGTGTTTAGTTTAAATACTAGGGGAGAAGAAATCAAAAAGTAAGGAATTGTTTGGTTTGCATTTTCATTTTTTGTTTTATTTTATTTTTTGTTTTTTGAAATTTTATAAAGGAAAACTGAAAATGCTGAAAATAGGACATTTTTATTTTCAGCATTTTTATTTTTTTCTTTTGTAAAATTTTAGAAAATAAAAAACAAATAATAAAAACTGAAAATTAAAATGAAAACCAAACAGCCTTTGTGTTTAATTTGTAAGAGGAGGTGGGGGACTTTACAAAATATTGAAAACAAATTAAAGTTGTTTTAGTTGTTTTTAAAACTTTTGGTATAAAATTTTAAAAACAGAAAATAAAATGATGTCAAGATGATAGTTTTGCATTAAAATTACTCATAAAATAAAAAATGAGAACACAATACTAAAAATAAAGTAAAGTAATGCTAAATCTTCTTACTAAATCCGTCTGCAAATCTTCCTACTTATTTAATTTTGACAAGTGTCATTTTTCTTCCAAAAAATAAATACTTAGTAAAGATAGAAAATACTTGTCAAAATTAAGTGAGTATGAGAATTTGTAATAAGATTTAACATTTTTCTTATAGAAAATGAAGTAATTTTATTTGTTTAATTTAAGAGAAAATAGAAGAAAAATTGATTTATAAAACAAAACAATTAATTATTATAAAAAGAACAGAATATTTGAATTTTGAAGTCTTCATTGATTCTATTCTCCTTTTTCTATTTTTTCTCCACTTCCCCAAAACCAAACACAAGATAAAAGCGCATATGAGCCACGGTGGATGGGATTAACACTATCTTTATTGGGAGTGGCACCATTCTTTTTAATATATAGATTTATAATTTTTATATATAAAAAAACGGTAAAATTTTCAAAATTGAATGGTCTCAATCCCTTCCACTTCGGCCACACTTAACATAAACGTACGGTTGCATAATAGCACCAATTGAATGGTCCCTAGTGTATGCAATCTCGTTAGAGAAGCTCATGACAATGTCGATTTTGCATCATTTGGTGATGGTGGGAGTTGCTGTAGTAAACTTTTGCAAGTGCTCCGTGTGTGAGACAAGTGGTGTGGTGTGCTGGATTCAAGGGTCTTTAATAATGCTTTCGAAAAAATAGAAATAGGATGGTGGAATGAGTAAAAATACAGTGCAAACAGCAATCCCCATCAAAATATTATTAAAAAAATGCTAACGAATGCTTTAAAGATATCTTAGTAACCAATAAGTACGTTATTTATTTTTAATTTTTTTTGTTACAAGGGAGTGGATAAACCCATTAGAATAAGGGGAGAAAAAATTATGGGAATGAGATTCGAATCTCGTACATCATAGTTAGTAGCACCACACTCTATTTTGAGAAAAACATTTTTTCACTACATATTTTTGGAAAAAAAGGCAGTGCACTCTGTTTTATATGATAGTTAGTAGCACCACACTCTGTTTTGGGCTTTTTATATGATCACCACTCATAATTAGTTCATCAAACTATTGAGATATCATGAAACTTCTTGACCTAAAAAAATATCATGGAACTTTGTCAGTATATATATATATATATATATATTATGGGGAAAAAAATAAGAAAAAAAAAAGCAGCTAAACATAACAAATCCAGGGAAATCTGCTGGCATGTTTGTGCCTGAAGCGAAACAGAGGCAGAGCTCGACAATTTTCTGGAGGCATCAAACAAAAATTAACATTTAAATAATTTTTTAAATGAACATTTTGTTGAAAGTCAAATGTGAAATGGGATATGAAGTCTCACATTGGATGATTAAGAGCTAAGTGAAGGGTTTATAAGTAGAAAGGCTATTGCACCTAATGCCTTAAGGTTTTGGGTTGCTAATGGTGTCTTTCACTTATATTCTCCTACTCACATACACTACCAACACATTTTACGTATAAGTCTCAAATTAAAGGTCCAATTAACATTGGATAAATGTTTAATTGCCAGGCTGTTTTTATAAGCATATATATTACTTGCTCTGTTCCTTTTTATTTGTTCAATTAGGTAGGAAATTTTTATTCTTATTATTTATTTATCTACTTATATTTTAAACGTATATTTAAATTATATTATTATCAATTCTATCTTTACATTTTATTGACATAATAATTAATATTTTGCTATTTACTTAATATACACACAATACAGAGATAGTAAATATTAGATTAGATAGATATAGATATGGTAATATTAATGAGGATTGTTATGTGATAATCAAATTCAAACCAAATTTTGCTTGAGATTTTTTGGAGTACTTGTGACACTTATATTACTAGTTACTAGCAGAGTGACTGAGTGAAGAATCAAAGTTGTAAGGAGAATTTTAAACTTGAAAAACTAGGGTTAATTTCTCAAAATAACTATCATATTTATCTTTTGTATCAGATTTCAGTATCTAGATACTATATTGAACATTTGATTTATCTATTTAAAATAGGATTAGTTTATCATAAGCGGTAAATTTCTCCATACTAAGTTTTAAAGTAGTTATTTTATCAAGACCCAATAAAATTCTTATTGGTTTACTCTATTATGTATTACAAATATAAGTTTTCTCATATTATTTTGATGACTAACCAAAGTTATCCATCCTTTTAATTTGTATGTCACTTGATCTTTCATTCACAACTCTGCCCTCTCTTGAGTTCTTGAGCTATTTGCACACTCATCATCAAAGCTTGGATGAGAAGAAAAGGCAAATTTTGCTAGAGAAATTAAAGAAACATTTAATTATGAATGTTATGTCATCAAAGTGTGCTCTATTATATTGTCCTGCACAATCCAAATTGGGCCTTGGATTTGGTGGGATCAATGGGGGACATGGTAGATTACTAGATTATTTATGATGGATTCATTAAACCAATTGCATGGCTTGTGATTGTTGGAGGATATGAAAAATAATATATGCAACTTTTTCTCCCCATTGAAAGAAAAAAATAAAAACATATTGATTTCCTTGTTAGCCATGCTTTGTTTGTTTGTTATGTGAAGATAATGGCAAAATGGGATAGGTGGGACCCTCATGTATCTAGTGAAGATTTCACTTTTTTGTGTGTGTGAACTAGGGAAGCACAGCCCCAACCACAATAAGCAAAAAAAGACAAGAAAGATATCACATTGTGTTACTTTGTGACCTGCCACTAATTTTCCCCTTTATGTGTGAAGATGTCTTATGGCCAATTAGTCATGACCACTTCAATCGCGGATGGATTCGGATCTTCTCCAAGCTCCTTCACGACATCATTTTTATGCGTATATGTCTTGTGAATAGGTCACGATCAAAAAATAGTATGACTTCTGATCTAGTAGAAGGTGTTTTCACGTTCTCTAAGTACGAAGACGTTTTGGTGTGGAGGAGATTATATCTTCAAAGACTAAAACGCCCAAATCAACGACTAGTAAGATTTGCGTGTAATCAGAATGTTATATACTTTTGTACGATGTGCATTTAATGTATTTATAGTTGAATTTCTAAGATTTGGTGAACGCTTGAATGAACTTCGTGATTATTGAGCTTGGGCCCTAAGTTGAATAAGATTGCGGCACTCACGTCGGCTAGTAGCCTCTATCTCATGTCCAAAATCGAGATATCAACTCTGCATAATATAACTGACATGGTCTATGAGCGGACATACCGGTCCACAATAATTTTAATTCAAAATCTTAACCATTTATTATATTTTATCTTTTTTTTTTTTTGCAATAATCAATTAACGGTCGAGACCTTACAACTTTCAACATATTGACTATTTGCCTTGAACTTTTCTTACTTTTCTACCATGAATAACTATAAGATTTGTTAACTGTAATTTTATCTTTTTTTGAATTCCGTTTACGGTTAGAAATTGAAGGTAGAAAAGCATAAATAACTAATGCATATATTATCCTTAAAAAAAAATACTTAAAGAAAGTAAGAGGGGCCGGCCTCTTCTTATTAGCAAATAGCAATAAAATAATCTTTTTATTCTTTTAAAAAGTGCCACTAGATATAGACATCTGAAAGTCAAATTCATGCTCCCAAGCAACATCAACATACTCCTGAGAAAGAGCACAATAGAAAAGTGTGCTTGAAAAAAATTATGATTAGGGTTAGTCATGATTAAAAGATGCCCCAAATTAAGTTTCTAAGCATGCTTAATTGAAGTTAAGCACCATAGAAATTTGTAGACGACGCTTAGAAGGTGGGTTAGACTAAATCAATAGGTTTAGCATACTTTGCCTTAAATGAAATGCTAAGGAATCTTAACAGTGTGATAAAAATGCTAAAGATTATATTAGTTCATTATGGTTTTAAAAGAAGATTATTAAAATAATCCTTAATGGATTTTACTTAGTGAATCATGGAAACTAGGACCCATGTGATTTTCTTAAACAACAAGATATTACTACTATTCATTGTTGTTAACATTTGATTATGTTTAATCTCGTTACCTCACCGAATTAAACAGGTAACTAACCAAACAGTGAAAGTTCCAACTTTCAATAAAGGTTATATTATATATAATTGAGTAATATAATAAAATATACTTTGACTTTATAGTAATATGATATTCTAATCCTTGACTTAGTCATTAATAAGTCGTTTTGGTTCATGATATTAACAACTATTAACGCAATATATATGTAACATGTTAGAATCCACGTAATCATTCAATACAACATCGTTTGGTTTAGTTGAAAAAAAAAATCTTTTTCGTTTATGAGAAGTTGAAAAATCAATTAATTTCGAAAGTTCGAAAGTCCACGGTTACTTCTATGAACCGATTTTCCAACTTCTTTAAAGATAAAAAATACCTAACTTTTTCCAACTAAACTAAATGACGCCGTTTTTGGTGATTACACGAACTTCATTGTATCACTTAATGTGTCATATATGCATTTTTTTAATAGTTATAAATATTACTCTCTCCGGTCCTATATATAAGTCACTTTTTAGAAGAAATCTTTGGTCCTAAATACAAGTCACTAATTAACTCATTAATTGAGTTTTCCTCTTTTACCCCTTCTACAATTTTTAAAGATTTAATTAATGATGGAGTGAGAAATAAAGTGTAATAAGAAAGAGAAAGAGATATTAATTTCTAATGTATTTACTAGCACATTTAAGTTGAGGGCATAGTTGAAAAAATTTTCTTTTTTTAGACAAATTTAATGAGCTAATTATCATTGCTTGGTTTTGTTGATTTGGTTAGAAGTGACTTATATATAGGACCGGAAGGAGTATGAACTAAAATGACCTACTAATAATTAAGTTAGGGACTAATAAAATATTTTTACAAAATAAGAGATGAGAAACTTTACATAGTGTATTATGGTTATATTTTTAACAGATGAAAGACTTAATTATTCAACATGTTAACTATACATCTCTTTGACCAAAGCTTAGTTTCAAAATTGAATATCACTAAGCGCTTTAGCTTATGGCCTTCAAAAGTGGTCATAAAGGCAAAGAGGAGGGAAAGAAAATAAAATGGAAAAATGGATTGGCGCCATTGCAATTAATTTACTTTTTTTTTTCTTCACAAAATTGGATTAAAAGTAAAAGAAACCAAAGCCTTTGGGATTTGGGGTAGTGTGGAAGAGTGGAAGTTAATCAAGGTATATTTTAGGAAGAAAAGGTTAATGAATAGTCAAAAATGGGTCCCACTCACTTTGAATTTGATATTATGCCTTTTTCTATTTTGCTATGTCGCAAGTCAAAACAAACCGAAAGAAAAAGCTGTTTTTTTCTACAACGGTCGAAACATGTCTTCTTCATTTCATTTTGACCATCAAATAGCCACTTAGCTTTATCTATAAGCATAGAAAAATAGAAAATAGGTGTATAACTTATTTATTTTATTGATTTACTAATTTTTTAATGTAAAAAATTTTAAAAAAAATTGATTTAACTGATATTAAGTAAATTGTATATCTTAATAAATATATATGAATCATTATTAATAAGCATATAATTTAAGATCGTGGAAATCATAGTTACTACTTATCCGCACCTAGTAACTTGTAATGTTTCCATTGCACTTGACTAAAAATCACAAGCTCCTAATTCTGTGCATTTGATTTTTAGTAGATATAAAGTGAAAGTATTTTTATTAGAAATTATAAATTATTCTATCCTATAATTAAAAATTATATTCAAATAAATTATAATAATTAATATTCAAAATGAAAACATTTTTAATTTTAGTTAATTGAAAATCAAATATACACTATATTATCGTTATAAATGAGGTCTATCAATATTCAATAGTTAGTGTATGTTTGATTTTCTTATTAACTAAGTTAGACCTAAATTTAAAAGGTATAACTTATTTTTAGCAGTGTCAAAATAGATTTATGTTTTATGTTAGGACTTAAGCATATTGAGTTTCTAATTTTAGTCAATGTGAGATTATTAACATCACTGTCCCCTTTAAGTAGTGTCAAAATAGATTTATGTTTTATGTTAGGAGTTAGGACTTAAGCATATTGAGTTTCTAATTCTAGTTAACGTGAGATTATTAACATTGTTGCCCTCTTTAAGGGTTGACATCCACGTTTGCTTCACTCTATTGACATTGACTTGATGATAGTCCTTCCCCTTTTGTCGATTTTCACTCACATATTTGTATTTAGGATTACCCTTAATCCTGCCGATAGACCGCCCTTTCTGATTATGACAACTCTCAATGAAAACACTAATTGTAAATACTTAAGCATACGAGAAGAGCTTAACCAAAAAATTTAGTCCATTATAAAGAGAGCTTAACTCAAAAGATTAATCCATTATATAAGAGAGTCATATGATTTAAGTATTACATTAAACTTTTAATTCTACTTAATGCGTGACTCTAATAACATACCAAAATTTCTTTTTCTCTCTTTTTTTTTATTGGAGTAAAGTAGTTAGTAGATCTTTATGAAAAGGAAAATGGGAAATGATTGTTTTACCTAACACACACCTGCCTATGAAATCCGTTTGGTCCCTCTAAAGCTCACAAGGCCAGTCATCATGCTATTAGCTCAATTCCACTCTTCAATATTCATGGTTGGTTGCTTCATAAAGTACCCTAATTAACCTCCTGCTTAATTTCAACAAAAAAACATTACATTATTCTCATATTATATTACTAATTTCATTTTCCTTGTGGATTTCCTCCCGGCATGATCCAAACTATTAATAGCTTGTTTGGATTTAGGTTTCTTTTATGTTTGTTCACTTTAAATGCCCACCAAATGTTTTTCAAAGTGACAAATTAAATGTGAGAGCATATTGTTCATTTACTAGAGGTGTATCTAATATGTGGGAGTTATATTTCAACGTAGAACGAGTAATTTAATCATTCACTACTAAAAATTTGGAAAAAAAAATGTTAAATATTACTATTAATTTTTTTTATAAATCTTCTTTCCCACATAATTTTCACAATTGTAATTTATCTTTTACTGGTATTTATATTTTAAAATAATAAATGGCAATTGTCAAAATTAAATATATAAAAAAATTTGTAGGAAATTTTAGTATAAGGATATAACATTTTTCAGTTTTAAAATATACTCTAGATTTGAGAGATGTAACTTATTGACATACTCTTTTTATTTTCACCAACAATATTTTTAGTTGACCGTTGAAAACTGATCTTTTTAAGACATAGAAAACTATAAAGTAAACTTTACTTCTTCCAACTAAATCTTTTTTATACATGTAACCATAATTGTTGATAAAAAAAAATATAACCATAATTAAAATCAATATTAACACTCTTAAAAAATCTTGACTATCTATCAATTACGTTCAACTTTATTTGTTCAACATACTCTTTTGCTTTTAGTGAACCCCAAAATTACTTTACTAAATCTTAACCATATGGCTTCTATTCTCCTACTATATTTATCTTATCTTTTCCTAAATCTCTTGAAATCCACTTGGTCTTAAAATATAATAATATTATTACTTAATTAATTTATAAAAATAATTAGTCAATCAATTGCATAGCCCCTCTAGATTAGAACAGAGTGAGCATGTCCCTTTAGAACAGTGAAAGCCTAGAGTCAGTGTCCCTAAAGCATACTCATTGACTAACAATTAGTAGACCATGGAGTTGACTTAACATAAATTTTGGTTCCATAAACTCAAAGATATTGACAATAAGCATTTCATTATCAGAAAGCTTTTGTCAATCTTATTGGGTAGGTGTAACAAATTGAGTTTATGAATTTTGCATTCAATTTTTAAATTTATAATATAGTGCTTTGGCTTATCCCCCGACAAACATACACCTAATTAACCACAACAAGAACCAAGATAAAGATCCTTTGAAGATGAGAATCTAAGTCTATGAAATGAAATAAAAAAGAAAAAGCCAATTCAATACCCTAAGGACTCTCAATTTGATTCTTTATAGTAATTATTACTATACAATATATATGTGTAGGTAACTATTCACTAGTGACTTGGTCTCTCCATAGGTTGGCTACTCTCACTTCTAGCAATGTAAAAAATTATTACTAAAGTACATGTTTTTATATTCTGTGTTTAAAAAAGTTTTTATACTTAACTCATTTATGTGTAGGAAGCCATTTTAATGCTTGTTCTCATGTTCTCAGAATACTTATGTACTCTTAATCATGCAAGTTATTTGTAATTTAGCTAAATAATATGTGTATTTTTTCTCTCTTGTTATTTTTTTTCTCTCTCCATAAACTAGTGAAACAAGAGTTGTGTTTCATATTTAAATTTAAAAATTCACAAAACTAAAAGTGTTAATGAGAAATATAATAAAATAAGGAATCGAACAAACTATCTAATTTTTTCTATAATCAATTATCTAATTTTAAATCAAACACAATTATGCAACAAAGTATTTGACTATAAAATATATACAATTTAGAATTCAACATTACAAAATGAATAATTATAAAGTATAATCTAATTTTAAATCTAATATAATAATATTTATGTAAATTCTATAGTAAATCGTATTTGAAGCTCTTTAAAACTTTTTCAATATGTAATACAAAAGTATATATAATTTAATTTTAAGTTATAAAATTACAAACTTATAATAACATAGTGTTGACCGAAGAAAAAATGGCTAGATAGGGTTCATTATCAATTTATTTAGTTTCCTTCTTTTGAAAATTACACAACACTTTTTTTGCACTTCTCTTCTTTGTTATTTTTAAGAATAGTATGTATAGTCTATACAAGGGAGGTCAGCATGACGTTTTTTTAGAAAAGGAGATTAACATGTAACACTAATAATATATAAAGTAAGGGAGGTAATTATAATTTTAGGCTAAAATACACATCTGATTCTTTATGTTTGGTTGAAGTTCTATTTTGGTCCTTTATGTTTATTTTGTTTCAATTTGGTCCTTTACGTTTGTTTTTTGGACCAACGTTAGACTCTTCTCTGAATCCGCTAGTCTAATTAACCGAATTGCATACGTGGCACCTACATGGCATTAACGACGTTAGTTGTCATCCCTTTCTAGACTAAAACAACACTATATAGAACTTTTTTCTTAAGTATATGCAGTTCTGTTAACTTAGACTAACGGAGGCATGTTTAAGAAAAAAATTCAATACGGTGTCGTTTTAGTCTGGAAATGGATGACAACTAATGTCGTTAATTTCATATAGGTGTCACGTATGCAGTTCTATTAACTTAGGCTAACGAATTCAAAGAATAGTCTAACGTTGGTCTAAAAAAACAAACGTAAAGGATCAAGACAAAATAAACATAAAACACAAAAATAAGATTTCAGCAAAACATAATGGGACAAATGTGTATTTTAACCTTATAGGAGGAATGAAATAAAGTGTGTCTTTATTTCATATTTGTTCCATCATAATCTATTTATCATTCTGTTACAGTTAGATAGCATGTGATTAGTTAGTTAGTTTGTTATCTGTGTTAATTGATCAGTTATTCAGTTCCATGAGTTAGTTACTCGGTTAAGATAACAGCTACTCCTAACAAGTCCTCTATATATACAGAATTGAGGCATCACTGTAATAGTGTAATTCATTCATTCTGTTAATACAAAACTCTTTTACAAATTCTCAGTTTCTCTATATGGTATCAGTTTAGCCAGGTTCTCCGATTCAGAACTCTGCATTTTCTTCTTCCTTTTTTTTTCCAATTATGCAAAGCATGGCTTCTACTCCGTCCTTGAATGCTTCGTCAAATGCTTCTTCTACATTTTCTCACATGGCAGCAGCAAGTTCATGCTGTCCTACGTGCACATCAGCTCGAAATTTTTGTAGTTAATCCAAAAGTTCCATTGAAGTTTCTCTCTGAAGAAGATCGAGCACAAGGATCTATGAATCCTGAATTTCTAAGATGGGATCGTTAAGATTCTCTCATCATGTCATGGCTTCTTACTACACTTTCTGAATCAATTCTCAGTCGAGTTGTAACGTGTAGGCATTCGTTTCAAGTTTGGAACGAAATTCATTCTCATTTCAATGCGTTGACGCGTGCGAAAACTACTCAGCTTCGTTTGGAACTTCGTACGATCAAGAAAGCAACTCGCTCTTGTAATGAATATCTGCAACGTATTCAATCCTTAGTTCATTGGTGATCCTATTTCAAGCAGGGAACACATCGATGCTGTTCTTGGAGGCTTACCTTCTGAATATGACGGGTTGGTGTAGACAATTACTGCCTTCTTTAGTCGAGATGATAGTCTCTATGTTACTGATATTGAGACTATGCTCCTTGCCTTTGAAGCTCGTCTTGATCAAGCAAAGCAAGTTGTTCTTCAGGAGCCTCTCACAATCAATGTTGCTGAAACTGCTCCTTCAAAAGCCACTACAACTAATGTTGTACCTAGTGCCAATTTTGTCTCCAATCCTCTGAGTGCAAGAATTACAAATGATGTTCTTCAGCAGCAAGGTATTCCTCAAAGCAATTCTTTCAATAATACAACATATAATGCATTCAATCAAGGCTCTTATAGAGGTAGTGGCCGTGGTGGACAAGGACGTGGAAATTCTGTTCAATGCCAAATATGCAACAAAAGAGGTCACGATGCTTCCAGATGCTATCAAAGGAACAATGTCTCTGCCTTTAATCCTTTTCAAATGCCTAACACTGCCTTTTTCAATGCTGCAAATCCTTTCTGCTATGGCTCACAACCCCAATTTACTTCACCTTTCTTCAATTAGTTCGTTGCTCAGCAACAGAATCCGTTCTTATCTCAGCAGCCAACTTTTCCTTTTGGTGCTCCATTTGGAAACTGGCCTACTGCTCCTTCCAGTTACTTCTAAATGCCTGGTAGTACTCCCTTACAACAAGCTAGTCTGCTTAAAACAGCAAACACTATGAATCAGCAGCAGCATCAGAACTCTATTCCTACACAGCCTACTGCCAATTTTGCTCAAGCATGGTATCCTGACTCTGGAGCATCACATCATGCAACCTCAAATCCAGAAAATTTGCTTCAAAGTGCTCAAGTCAATGGTAATGAGCACGTTCTAATGGCAAATGGTCAAGGTGTGAAAATTACAGGAGTTGGTTCCAACATGTTTCGGTCCCCATTTTTCCCAAATACTATGCTACATCTACAAAAACTCTTACTTGTTCCATCTTTATCTAAAAATCTGTTAAGTGTCAGCAAATTTACCAAAGATAACAATGCTTTCTTTGAGTTTCATCCATCTCACTGCTATGTTAAATCTCAGGATTCGAATAAAGTCTTGCTTGAAGGTGCTGTTGGTGAAGATGGACTCTACAAGTTTCATCCCTCACTGACCAGAAGTTCTCCTCAGATTGAGAAGACTTCTTCATCAAAATGCTTAGCACCCTATACACCTCTTAGGTTTAGCTTGATTAATAATGTTGTTGTACCTAGCTCTTACAAACTATGGCATTTGAGACTCAGGCATCCCCATCATGATGCCTTGGCAAATGTACTTAAGAAATGTAACATTTCTATTTCTAATAAAAGCAGTTCTGATTTTTGTACTTCCTGCTGTATTGCAAAATTACACAGACTTCCATCTAAACCATCTACTTCCTCTTATAATTCACCTCTTGAGCTTGTTTTCTTTGATGTTTGGGGACCGTGTACTGTTGACTCTTCATGTGGTTTTCTATATTTTCTAACATTTGTAGATGCATGCACAAAGTTCACTTGGATCTACCCTCTGCAACGGAAGAGTGAGGTGCTATCAAAGATTCAACTCTTCAAGGTTATGGCTGAAAAGCAGTTTGTTGTTCCTTTCAAGGCTGTTCAAATTGACTTTGGTGGGGAATTTAGGCCACTCACTGCTTTTCTTCAGCAACATGGAGTAGTTCACAGAATAACTTGTCCACATACTCACCATCAAAATGGTTCAGTTGAAAGAAAACACAGACACATAATTGAACTTGGTCTTGCTCTCCTGCATCATGCTTCTCTGCCACTCAAGTTCTGGGATCATGCCTTCCTGACAGCAGTATTCCTCATCAACAGGCTACCTACGGCTGCTCTGGATTTCAGAACTCCATACTCTGCATTGTTCAAAAGAGACCCAGATTACAGCATTCTAAGAGCTTTTGGATGTTCCTGCTTTCCCTTCATCAGACCATATAATCAATCAAAGATCCAACCAAGATCAGAAGAATGCATTTTTCTTGGATATTCCCAACATCACAGAGGTTACAAATGTCTTAGCAAAGGAGGAAAAATCTACATCTCAAAGGATGTTATCTTCAATGAAGAAAAATTCCCTTATTCAGAACTGTTCTCCACAAGCACTTCTGAAGTCTCGGCATCTCAAACTCTACCTCCATTCCCTAGTCATCTCCTTAACAACAATTCTACAAACCTTGGCCAGAACTCTCCTCAGCCAGCCATAACTACACAACCACCTACACCTGATATACCATCGTCTAGTCCTTCCCCTGATGATCCTCTCCAAACTCAACCTTCAAATCTGTCAGAACCATCTAGCATACAAACTGTCCCTCTTGCCTTAGTCATCCAAAGTGATCAGGTTGCTTCAGATCCAACTCAAGCTCAACCTCCAGTTCCCATTTCCAACACTCACCCAATGACCCCTAGATCTAAGAACGGTATCTTCAAACCAAAACACCCTTCTCTACTTCTCACATATGCTACACCTAAGTCTGTGCAAGGTGCTCTAAAGGATCCTAGATGGAAATCAACAATGGAAGAAGAAATCAAAGCACTGCACTCCAACAACACGTGGGACTTGGTTACTCTTCCCCCTGGACGAGAACCCATTGGCTGCAAATGGGTGTTTCGAGTAAAACAAAATCCAGATGGATCTCTCAATAAGTACAAGGCCAGATTGGTTGCAAAAGGCTTTCACCAACGTCCTGGGCTTGACTTCACTGAAACCTTCTCACCTGTAGTTAAACCAATTACCATCAGAATCATCCTCACTCTTGCCTTGACTTACAAGTGGGATCTTCAGCAGCTTGATGTCAATAACGCTTTCCTAAATGGCGATCTCAATGAATCAGTATATATGAAACAACCCCCTGGTTTTGAAGCAAACAAAAATCTTGTTTGTAAGCTAAGGAAGGCGCTCTATGGTCTCAAACAAGCCCCGCGAGCCTGGTTTGAAAAGCTTACTCATGGACTTGTCTCTCTTGGTTTTCGAGCTAGCAAATGTGACCCTTCTCTATTTGTCTTCTCGCATGGTGGTAATACTGTCTACATGTTGATTTATGTTGACGATATCATAGTCACTGGCAATAACAACTCGCTGATCATCTCTTTAATTCAGAAGCTTCATTCTGCCTTCTCTTTGAAACAACTTGGGAGACTTGAATACTTTCTGGGTATTGAAGTTAAATATAATCCTGATGGCTCTTTGGTACTGTGTCAAGGGAAGTATATTCAAGACCTTCTCAGCCGTGTTCATATGGATGAATCCAAAGGTATATCTACTCCAATGGTAGGTGGGCTCAAACTAACAAAGACTGATACTGGTTGTTTTGAAGATCCCACCCTCTATAGGTCAGTTGTGGGAGCTCTGTAATATGTGACTATAACAAGACCAGAAATCAGTTTTTCTGTAAATAAAGTCAGCCAATTCATGTCCAATCCAATGATAGAGCATTGGAAAGCTGTCAAACGCATACTCCGCTATCTAAAAGGGACACTGCTTCATGGCCTGCACCTTTAGCCTGCCAATCTGTCTTCTCTCTTTTGCATTGTAGCATTCTGTGATGCAGATTGGGCTGCTGATCCTGATGATCGACGCTCCACCTCAGGTGCTTGTGTTTACTTTGGGCCCAATTTAGTGTCTTGGTGGTCTAAGAAACAGGTTCTTGTGGCTAAATCCAGTACTGAAGCAGAATACAGAAGCTTAGTCCAAGCTACATGTGAAGTTCTATGGATCCAGTCCTTGCTTCAAGAACTTCGTATTTGCTTTGACACACCAATTGTTCTCTGTGATAACCAAAGTACAGTTGCTCTTGCTCATAATCCTGTTCTGCATGCTAGATCTAAACATATGGAGCTTGATATATTTTTTGTTCGAGAGAAGGTTATTGGCAGAAGCTTAATTGTCTCACATATACCCGCAACTGCTCAGTATGCTGATCTTCTGACAAAGCCACTCTCCCCTGCTCGTTTTCTGCTGCTTAGGCCCAAACTCAAGGTTGTTGTTCCTTCTGCTCAACCTCCTTGAGTTTGAAGGGGGAGTATAGGAGGAATGAAATAAAGTGTGTCTTTATTTCATATTTGTTCCAGCATAATCTATTTATCATTCTGTTACAGATAGATAGCATGTGATTAGTTAGTTAGTTTGTTATCTGTGTTATTTGATCAGTTATTCAGTTCTATGAGTTAGTTACTCGGTTAAGATAACAGCTACTCCTAACAAGTCCTCTATATATACAGAATTGAGGCATCACTGTAATAGTGTAATTCATTCATTCTGTTAATACAAAACTCTTTTACAAATTCTCAGTTTCTTTATAAACCTAATTTTTAAAATAAGAAGGGTGCAATTGCATTTAACTATAATCTTAGTGAGATTGGTGTAATTAACCTTTGAATCACGCATGATCTCTTCAACAACGCATGGTGGTTATTTATAGCCTTCAAGGTTTCATCGCTCCGTTTTCTTGCGACGTGGAGAGGATGACCTCGTTAAATAATAGTAAAATGAGATATTTCTAGTTAAAGAGAAATTGAGAAGATAAAAAGAAGTTAATTTATTTTTCATCTTTTATTTGATTGGATGAAATGAGAGAATAGAGAACTATGAAAAGATTTAAAATGATTTATACATCCAAAACAAAGAACTATTCTTGAAAAAATCTATGTAGAAGTTGTTGATAGGTTTAATGACTAGGAATTAGTATAGACAAGATCTTATATTTTAAATTTTTGTGCTGTAATTTGTAAAACAAATAAATAAATAAAAGTTTGTATTTTTAGTACCAAATTAACTAGTACCAAAAGTTACTATTTTAAATATATTCATTTAATAATTAGTTTAATATTTTTAAGATTAGAGATGAAAATAAAAAGTTTACAGATGTTATTGGTCACTAGCTCATCTAACTTTCTTCTTTGTTTTTTTTTTTTTCTTTTTTCTTTTATAATTATTCGCTCATCTAACTTTCTAAAGGGACCTATATCCATGATCCATCGATAATGCTTAAAATATATACAATTTCTTATGTTAAAAAAATCTGCTTAAAAATAATGCAAATTAATTAAATATCATTTCTCTTTATGACACCCCTTTGGCATTTTGGCCTCAACTTAAAACAATAATAATTATTATATTATGTTATATTATTATTATTATTATATAAAACATGGCATTCTTTGTTGCTCTCCCCCACATTTCTCGCTTTTGATTCTTCTCTGTCGCTTACTTTTGTTCACTTTGAGTATCTTTTGTTCTTCCATCGAGTCCTTAAATTACAGGCCATATCTTTATTATGTCTTATTAGCCATTCTTTTGTAGTGATATATATACTCTTAATTAATCCCTAATTCCTTTGTGGTGGAAGCAGAAGAGAAATTGATGAAGGAATTAGGGGGTGGTGGAAGTAGCAGAAAACAGGGGACAGCTGCACCCTGTGCTGCATGTAAACTTCTGAGGAGAAGATGTGCACAAGATTGTGTTTTTGCTCCATATTTTCCTGCTGATGAACCTCACAAATTTGCTAATGTTCATAAGGTTTTTGGTGCCAGCAATGTCAACAAGATGCTTCAGGTTTTCTTTCTTCCCAAATTCCCCCTCCTCTGTTTTTCTTATCCCTAATTTCAGGTCTCAACTATTTACACCACACTTTTCACTTATTTCGTCGTACATAATACTTGCTCCGATTTTAGTTCCTGGGAGCGCCCGAATTCTAGTTCTTGGATACAGTCAAATTTAAGTTTTGGATTGAGTTTTGTTAAAGTGTAGTGTGATGTGTTTAAAATAAATGGATTCTAGTCTCCAGATGCACCTAGATTCTAATTCCTAAATGAGAGAATTGTGGAGTGTTCTAAAAAAACGCGTGGTGAAGAAAATAACTTCCTTAATTTCACTAGACTTATATCACTTGTATCTTAAGCAAATTTTGATTTTCATTCTCAAATACTACTCACTCTATGAAGCTTAAAACAAATAAAAGTGTTTGGTATAAGAGCGAGATTTTGATTACTTTTATTGGTATAAGAGCTTAATAACAGACAAACACATCCTAGTCTCATCTCACAGAAAATGTGTCTAAACTCATGGAACACAACATGATGGGCTGAATAGTATCAAATAATTCACACTAGATTAGACGTTTTCTCCAATTTTTGCCTTTGAAGAAATTTGAATATATATATTTCTGTATCCATTAATATCCATAACAAAAACCAAAAAATATTACCATGTTCCATATTTAAATAACAACCATCATATTCTTACAACCATTTTCATTACATCACTTTTACGTAGGGCCTGTTTTGATAGGATTTTAAGAGAGATTAAAATCATTTTTAGTAAAAATAAAAATTTTATATTTCTCACAAAATTATCTTAAACTATGTGTCAAAATTAATTTTCTTTTGTGCAGAATCTTATTTAAACGGATTAGTATTTTAGCACAATCAGTTTGTTTTTACTAATAACTTTTTTCTTAGAGCACTAAAAGTAAAATTGATTTGACAGTGTTTATTCTGCGTCGAAAATGAAACAAAAAATTACCAAAGAGTTTAAACACTTGAGAATCTAATTAATGAAGTCAACAATATCAACACCTCTTAAACTTTGTAAACCATATTCATACCACAAATTTTAAATAAACTTTCAACAATTTGAATACATTTTAATCTGTCAAGCTCAGGAATTTTGAATTCAACAACAGAATCTTCAAATTTTGTTAAACACATTCACCTTATTTGTCCTTTTTCTCTACAATACCCCACTAAATCACGAATACACAATAGGTTGGGGCCTGTTTGTTTGCTCAAAATGTTTAAATCGCTTTCCTAAAAGTAAAAGTTGGGGCAGGTTTATTTTTGTTCCTAAAGATTTTTTTTTTCTTCCTAATTTGAATTTTTTAATTTTTTTTTCCTTTTCCAATCTTTCATCTCACAATTTTGATCTAGTTTAAAACATGGATATTTTAGAAACGTTTATAACTTATAAGTTTTTTTTTCTTTAAAATTTCACGGATTTTCACCCCTTCTGTAATTCTTTTAATTAATTTTTTTTTGACCTGGATCTCCTTTTGGAAATAAATGTTTGAGACAGAGACGTTTACTCATTTCCAATAAATTTAAAATAGAAATACTGGAATTGAGTGTAAATATTTGTGAGAAATTCATTCGTGAACTTTCCAGTTTTATTTATTTGGTTGCTTGAGTATACTTTGTCTTTTTCTTTTGAGAAACAGAATTAGAATCATGCGTGTAAAGTTAGTTAAGTTACATAGTTGCCTAAATTATAAAGCAGCACAACTTGTTTGGTTATTTCAAAATTAACCTTTTGTTTCAGCCAATGAGAGCTACTAAACGTGATTTTGGCACCCAAAAGTCAATGCCTAGCACATACTGTACCACAACAAATATTTTGTTAAGATTTTTCACTACAAAATCAATTTCAGCAATAATTTTAAATATAACAATATAAATCTGAAGAAGCTAAAAATTTTGGTTTCCTTCAAAAATAAATTATACTATGAACACTTGTGAAATCACATTTGAGAATAGGTCAATATTTTTGTTGCATATGAACAAATTTTCAATATTACGATAATATATAATCTTCTCTTTTATGTGTAATTGGTAATGCATAAGAGTTTTTAACATATAAAACACGTATCAAAATCTTAAATAATATTATATATATTACAAAAATACCATAAATTTTTCCGTCCGTTAGTTCGTTACACAGGACCTAATTCGCTTTCCGCCGTCATTAAAAAAATGTTTTAAGCTAACGTTCTGCTTCTGCACCACGTGAACCTGTCTCTTCAGTGTCATTTTTTAATCAGAAATTTACAGTAAAATATGAAGACTAAAATGACGTTTTTGTTGTTTTTTTTTTTTTATTTATTTAATGGAAGAATGATGAATAATTGGGTATGAAATTTACAGGACCTACCAATACATCAACGAGGGGATGCAGTGAGCAGCATGGTGTATGAAGCAAATGCTAGAGTGAGAGACCCTGTTTATGGGTGCGTAGGGGCAATATCGTCTCTTCAGAAACAAATTGATGTGCTTCAGACCCAACTGGCCCTGGCCCAAGCTGAGGTCGTGCACCTTCGGGTCCGCCAAAATGGACACCTCTCCAATCCTGGGCCTGGTTCCTCAAGCCCAACTAATAGTGGGTCTCCACCTTCCAAGCCTGTTTTTGACATGGACATGATGGTGGACCACGATAACTATGGTGGATCTATTTGGTCTTGATTTTTCTTAGGTCAACACTTTTGGCACTACACATTGCCTTAGGCCACTATATGTTTGTTCGAATTCTCAGAATCTAGTAGTGTAATCTGTGGCGTCATGAGAAGTGTGTGATGTCAAAAGTGTTGACTCTTTTCCTAATACAATTACATATAGTCTAGTATTAATGCAAAAAAAAAAGAGGTTATAATCTAGCTAGTATTTATATATTTAGTGAACCATAGGTAAAAGACAAATTGGCCTTCTACTCTTTTAGTTTTGTGAGAGTTGGAGCAGTGGTGGTGCCGCCGGCGGTTGCCGAGTTACCGTGATGGTGGTGGAGCAGTGGTGGAGGCCTTTCGCCCGCTTACTTGAATTTGGTTTTGGAAAAAGGTTTCAGCTGATTGATGACATATAAGGTGTAAATACTAAGTATATTGCTTTGTATGCAGAACAGGTTTTATTATGGTGTGAATTGTGGACTTTTTATGACAAATGTTGGTGATGGAATTAAATCCTATTGTTGTTTTAGTAGTGATATGTTTTGGCCTTTTGTGCCATGGAGGATGCATCAACTGTCATTTATATACAAAGATTTTGATTTTGATTTTGATTTTGGTGATAGGAAGGGCTGCTTCTTTCTAACATTCGAGTATTTGCTTGTCTAGCTATCATAATTATATATGATTAAGAATAGTATTAATTTTAAAGTTTCATAGAAAAGAATAACCCGTATTTGAAATAGTGCTACTTCTTGAAAACCCAAACAAACATCGGGGTATAGGTTCTTTCAAAACACAATTCTAAATTTATAATTGTAGAATGCTACAGATAAATTCAAATGATTGCCATTATACATGGAAATCTATTCTTAGAGCTACTGAGCTAGGGATAAGTGATGACAACAAGTAATTTAATAAAATGATTACTAACTTTGTTGTTATGTGACGTTTTACTTCCTAACTTTTAAAGAATGTCTAAATTAATCCTTAATTTTACAAATTAATTTAATTTTTGACATTGATCATTGTAGTCATAAAGTTTAAAAAACCTTGAATTAGTAATTACATGTCTTCGTAGATTGACGTTCATTTTAGTTCTTTTAACTATTAAACGTCATTTAAAATAAACTATAATGACCAATTTTTTACTATGTTTTTGGAATACTAGAGACCAAAACAATGGGGCAACCAACCTTATAATCTTGAGAACTAATTCAAGGGTTTACTCTAAATCAATTGATAACTATTGTTGAAGGTGTACCAAGATTTACGTTAGAATTTAGATAGAGGGTGCACGTACACCAGTGACTTGGATACATTCAACAAATGAACATTAACACTCTGGTATAAAGTTGTATGAATTAGAGTGAGAAAAGAACAAAAACTCAAATCAGGTTGAATGTGATCGAGATGCATTACATCGTTACACACAAATAACTAATTTAAATTTACAAAATGATGAGCACATAATTGTATATGCCCCCACCAACAATTTCCCCTGTAAAATAGATTGAGTCTTCTAGTCACCCCTGCACCTTCCTCTATCCTCTCTTTTCTGCTAATTATACACAACCAAAAGATAAATATTAATTTAACCTAAGTCAACAAAACATTGGACAATTCTTCTATACAAATTTTAAGGAGTAATCTATCAAAATGGTCCATAAGGCGATTTAGTTTGTAATTTTATTGAATGTTTGAATTATTCTCTAACTATGCACTCAGGTCACTTTAGTTTGAGGTGTCAAGTGACACTAACGAAGTCCATATGTGACACATTATTTAATACAAAGGAGCTCAAATAAGTGACCAAATGACGATGTTATGTTTAATTTCCAAAGTTACTCAACATTTTATAACCCAAAATTAAGTTTTGTTATAAGTGATTCGAAAAAATAATTAAGTGGCCTAGCCTATTTCGATTAAGCAAAACAATGTTGTTTGGTTGCATGTATGAGCTTCTGTGTGTATGTGTCACATAGGACTCTTGATAGTATCACTTAAAGTCACCAACTAGAATGATCAATTTAGACATTTTACCATGTCAATGAGTAAAACGCCCCGTAACTACAAACTCAAGAAACATTTTAATAAATTACTTAAATTTTAAGGTGGTTATTTATCATTTTCTAATCAAAATTAGAGTTTCAACTACATGCACTAATACTATTGTATTCTTACTCTAAAGTTAAAAAATAAATGAAAGCATTATAAATTTGTAATGCAGGTAAAAGTTGAAATAAAACACACATTAGAAAGAAAGAGAAATAAAAAGAAAGACATACCATGAACCTAGACATCTTTAGCAACAAGGTCACCATTCAAGAGCTCTCTGTAAGCAGCAATGGGCCAACTGAAGCCTCTAAAGGCCAAACGACTGGCAAGAGGGACATCAATAATTATTTCCTTCTGTGTCGGTTTCTTGTCATCTCGGATCGCAATCAAGTAGCTCCGACCCACCCACCCGATCCAACCCGCTATGTACAGGAATAAAATCCCTGGCGTAATAAACTCCCCCCAGTGCCTCTGGTCCCCACTCACGATCAAATGGGGCAACCCGTCCGACCCGCACAGCAAACCCTGTTTCCCGTAGTTCTCGAACCTTCTCTTCGTCTTCTCCACCGTAGCCTTGATCGCCAGCGCAGGCGCACTGTCCGGCGCGTACAGCTTCAGCGAGGATTCGAGCTTCTTGATCTGCTGTTTCTCGCGCTTCGCGAATTGCTTGGATTCCTTGCAGGGGGTGAGTCCGGAGATGTCGGCGGCGGCGGGGAGGGGAGCGGAGAGGAGGATGGAGGAGAGAGCGAGGGCGGCGGAGAAGGCCTTCATCTGCGACGACGCATCGGTGTTGTTGGCAGTGCTGCAGAGGATGGTGGATGTGGTGGGCCTTTGGTGGTGCTTTGAGGTGGAGAGTTTGGGCCTGAGGGTGGAGAGGTTAGTGGGAATGGTGAGAGACATTGTGTTTGTAAGAAGATGAGGGAGAAGAGGAATGAATGAATGAATGAATGAAGGTGTGTGAAGAGAGTGTTAGAAGGTTTTTAGATTCTGTGAAGGGAAGATTGGTGGTGATGAACTAAGGAGAGGTGTGAGTGGATTGTGGATAAGGTAAGAAGTGTAAAGAAGCTGAGTTGGATTATTGTTATTGGTTCTTATTTTATTACATTTTGTTTTCTGTTATCCCTCTTGGGGATGGATAAGAGACAGAGGGTCACACAACACACTCACAAAACAAAGTGTGTCCCTCTTTTAAATTATATTATTATAATAATAATAATATAATATATTAGGACTTTGAATTAGGATTTCACTCATCATTGGGCAAATAAAACAATTTTAGTAGTATTAAAAATTATAATTAAAATATGTTATTTTCATTTTAAAATATAAATACTTTGACCAAAATGTACCTATTTTATATTATAAGCACTTACATGAAAGATAAAGTCTATTTATTAATTTTTTTAACTTTATTCTTATTTATAAGTGGTGTATGGTATATTATTAAAAAAATGTGTACAAAATTCAATGTATTTTATACGTATGTATATCTCTTTTGTTTTTTGTTATTTTAAATCGCCTATAATCAGTTAGATAATTTCATGATTTGTGTATAGCACGTCACTTAAAATGCTAAAATCCTTCTATAACGAATTAAAAAAATCTTAAAAAATAATAAATAATAAATAATTAAATATGTACAAAATAATACAATTAATTTAAAAGTGTCTATAATTCTTATTTTCTTAATAGTGTATGATATATCACTTTAAAAGTGAGGTATCTTAAAATACAACTAATAAAATAAATCACTATTAGTGTGGTTAGTTCATAAGTAGTAAATTATATTCATTTTGGGGTAAATTTATAATAAATTAGTTAATTTTTTTATTAAGTAATGCAATAACTTTTTTTTAAACTATGTAAAAAATGACTAGGTACGTATATTTTAACATAGAGGTGTAATTTTCAGTATTAAATATTACACTTTGCAATAAAACAAAATTCATTAAATTAACAATTTGATACTCATTTATCTTTTGCATCTTAAAAAAAAATTAAAAAAATAAAAATAAAAAACTTTTATTTTAATTCTTATATGTGTTAACATTTACTATTTTTTAGTCTATGATATTTGTTTTTGTTAAAAAAACTGTGTTCTATGTGACAAACGACAATAAACACATAAAAAAATCTTAAAATTTGATTTTAATTTTAAAAAGCTTATAATAAAATATAGTTATCAGTTATTCCGCAAAGAAATTAGTTATAAATTTTTAAGTTTAAATAAATAATTATAAAATATAAATGATTTATTGTAGACTAAAATGAAAATATTATTCCTTTTATGTCATTTATGTGTCCTCTTTCGTCATAATTAGTAAATAGGACAATTGATTTGTCTTCAATTTGTTACTTTTCTTGTATGTTTTTTTTTACGGAATTTCATTTATTTATATAATTTATTTTTTTCTTAATGTTTGTATGTAATTTTTTTATTTTGATAAGTTTCATTCTAATACTTTTTTATCTGAAGTATCTTAGTAAATTCATAAAGAATTCACTTTTCTTTCAGTTTTCTATTAATATGATTAGTTATATACTGAAATAGTTCCTGATTTTATATTTTATAATCAGTTTAATTCATCGCAAAATCAGTCATTTTAGTCCCTAACTTTTATTATTATTGGTCATTACTTCCAGTAAATCAGTCATTTTAGTCCCTGAAAGTCATGGTCTAAAATGAATGTTCATATAATTCAAGGACTAAAGTGACCTGCAAAATATAAAGTCAGAAACTGACTTATCCGCACAAAGTCAGGGACTAAAGTAAATTATTCTCACAAAGTTAAAGACTAAAATTGTAATCACTTTAATATTATGAATACCTTTTAAGTATGTATCAAAGACGTATCAAAGAGTATCCGTATTTGATACATATCTAATACCAATATGTTTTTAATTTACACAAATATATGCTTCACAAGTGGAGAAACACTTTTGTGAGCACAAATCCAACACATCACATTTAAACACAACCAATGAAAATCATACAATACATTAAAAATAGTCACCCTTAAAAATTTTAAAACAATCCCACGTGAAGGTATTTTAGGCATATTTTTATGTTATTATATATTATCTTTCAAAATATAAAACACACTATGCTATTATAGTAATTTTGATAATTTTTAATTTTTGAAGGTATTAATTTTTGTTGTAAAATACATTTGGTAAATATTCAAAAAAAAACTTTCAATTGAGAGGGCATTATAAAAAATTTTGAGGGATTATTATAAAACATTATATATAAATACTAGTAAAAAAAAATTTCAATGAGATCTTGACTCCTCCATTACAACAGTAACCTCCACTCCTGAGTGGTTCGTGAAACACCTTAAAAACAACCAAAAAAAATTAGATGACTTTCCACCTCAGTAAACATATGTATTTGGTGTAAACATATGTATTTGGTGAAGTGAAAGGAATCTAAGAAATAAGTACAAAAGTATATAGGCGAACGGTGGCTAATTCATACAAATAAGGATTAAATAAAAAAAAAATATATATATATATATAATTTATATCTTAAAAACGTAAACAACAATTAATAAAGTTTTTATTAGGTAAATATGAAAATTTATAAAAAAAAAATTATAGAAGAATTTAAAATTATTCTGATCAAAGCTCCCAATTTGGCAGCACTAAACACTACACTTAAGGTGCTTTTGGTTTGGTGGCAAGATGAATTCGACCTTATTTAGAAAGACTTATGCGTAGTTTATGAAAATAGCTTATGGGTTCCTATAAGCTGTTTTCAGTTTATTTTTATAAGCTTCTTGAAGTAGCTTATTAGAATAACTTGTTTTTAGCTTATTCAAGTAAGTCTTACAATTTTTTTACGAAAAAATTATAATTTAAAAATAACTTATTTTATATATATATATATATATATATAAACTATAATTGTTTTTATCTTAAAGTAAGTACTTAATTAAGCTGTGTACCCAAACACAGTCTTGGGGCGTTACTATTCAATTTAACTATAACTAGAGTTATTCTTTGTAATTAAGATCCATATATATATATATATATATATATATATATATATATATATATATAAACTATAATTGTTTTTATCTTGAAGTAAGTACTTAATTAAGTTGTGTACCCAAACACAGCCTTGGAGCATTACTATTCAATTTAACTATACCTAGAGTTATTCTTTGTAATTAAGATCCATATATATATATATATATATACAATATTGCAAATTTTTGAGTCCTATTTAATTTAATTTGTTCTCATCGTAGAGGTTTAAATTTGTGAAATTCTCCATATAAAATCACAAGGAGGTGTTCACACGAATAATAAAGGAGTAATTCTCACACTTAGACATACATTACTCTCACAATACATGGGATTGCTTTCAAGTTTCAATGAGATTATTTAAAATCAGTCACACTCCGCATTTATCATATTCCGTTTCTAATGGCTAATAATCAAACACCCATGCCTAAAGTTGTTAGATATTTAAATTTCAACTTCAATGATCTTTAATTTCAACTATGATATTTTTCTTTTCACATAAATCATTTTTAATTACCTCATATTTTAATGTTATTTTTTTATCGGTGAATACTCACACACACATCTTAAAATAAAGGCTTAACTGCACTTTTGGTTTCCATGTTTTCAATTTTTGCAAATTTAGTTCTCTAAATTTTAATTTTACAAATTTGATTCTCAATATTACCAAAAGTTGCAAATATTACAATTTCATCCATCTTTGTTAATTATTCAACAGTCAAAGCGGTAAACTTATTTAAAAAAATCATTTAAGTTATTTAAAAAAATGAAAATGTATTTTTTAAATTACTTAAATTATTTAAAGTTTTTTTTAAATAATATATTATTCACTTTTAAGTTTTTAGTTCAACTTTATGTGGAATTTTTTTTATTTTGTTTTTTATAAAAAATAACTTAAATGATTTTTTTAAATGAGTTGAACGCTTTGACGGTTAAATAATTAATAGGGATGGCTGGAAGGGTAATATTTGCAACTTTTAGTAACATTGGAAATCAAATTCGCGAAATTGAAACTTATAGGACTAAATTCACAAAAATTAAAAACATGGAGACCAAACGTACAATTAAGCTTAAAATAAATCTCTAATGTTAAGGTTTGTATCTTAGATTTTCAGTCTTTTAAGTCTTAAAAATTTGGTATATAAGGAACTGCACTATATTTAGGGTGAATATCTTAATGTTATGCTTTAGAATTTTCTTATATTCCAAAAACCAAAAACAGAATCGTTTTTTTTTTTTTTTGAGGAAATCGTTTGAAAATTGAAAGTCCCCTGTTCTTTTGATATATATGTGCAAGCTAACCAATCAATTAGAACTTTCCTTAATTTATTGTTATCAATTTATATATAGTGAAATGCATACTTTCATCTTTATTTCTTAATATGGTTATATGTGGTTTTCTTAATGTTTAATGTAATTAACTTCCTTAAATTGACAGATTTTTAATTCTTGCCTTTCTAAGTATTACACTGTCATCAATTTATTTAATTTTATCGACCAAATACACACCAACAATATATTACTCTTAAATTTAACTCCTAAATATTTCTACCGGGGATTGAACCCCTCCCCTCAAGCTCTAAGAACTTCTCCTTGTGTTATTTGAGCTACAAACTCTTGACTCATCAATTTATTATAGTTAGATTTCTGTCAACTACTTAAGGTGTGTTTGAAACCATTTTTTTTTTAAAGTTTGTTTGTATAGTTATATTTTGTATTTATAATTATTTTTTAATAAAAAAAAGTTTTTTAATCATTCAACTAACAATTAAATATTATTTTAAAAAATTTAAAATTTATTTTTTACAGTAAATATATCTAAATAAAAATTAATTATATTTTAAACAATTAATTATTTTTCACAGCTGATTTTCACATCTAAACTCATTTATAATTTATAATAAGAATATAAATTCACTCAACTTATTATTCTGTCTCTTCATTATTTGTACAGTTACGATTTAAACCGACACTGAATGCCTTCCCTAACTTTTTTATGGAAAATAAATTTCCCTATCCACTTATGAAAAATAAATTTCCCTAACGTTTGCATGAAAATTAAAACACACATTATTGTTTGTAATGATAAAAATCGTGAGCATATTTTGATATTCGTTTATTATTATTATAAAAGACCAACTCATGTATAACCATAAAAATACCAACGGTTTTTTTTTTTAAAAAAAATAAATAAAACAACGGATGCATACCATTAAGAGCCAACGATCAAATTTATGCTAAAATATTCGCTATGCAAATTATGTAATAATATGAAGTTTAAAAAATTAGCTTTAAAAGGCAATAAAAATAGTTTAATTTAAAACTAAAAAAGCTGAAAAACTTAAAATATTGGACCAATAAAGTCTAATAAGTACCGATAATGGATTATGGATAACTGTGTTCTTTAAGTATGCATAGATTTAAATTTTGGTATTGTACATCTAAAATAGGCCTTGTGATTTTGTTGAGAGAAATTATATTAATTTTAATGATTTTTTTGCGTCAAAAGAGATTAATTTTCGATTATCAACTAGAAGATCCTGTATAAAACTGAACCCAAAGTAGTAGCATGGTAACTAAACGGTATATGGCTTTTGAATTTTGATTAAGATAAGATATCAGATGGATAATTTTATTGGTCAAAATTGTTTGGTAAAATTAGTTGTGTGATGAGCTGAAATATGTTAAATGGTCAAAATAGACAAATAATATTATATTAATATTTAATATAATATTAATATAATAGTAATATTAAATAGTGATGGGTATTTTGTGATTTTTAATAATAAATAAAGACAATTTTGGAAATGAAATATTAGAAGTCCATCCTTGGAAGCCAAAATCTTTCTAAAAGAGCTTTGCAAAAGTTAGTTACAAAAGCTACCATCTCATAATCAAAAACCTTATTTTTATAATTACCAAACGGCGACACAAGCTTTTTAAAAATCAAAATTCCTTAAAATAGCTCAAAACTCCGTTCCCAAGTATAGTCATGATACGAGTAGAAAAAGTTTATGTGCTACATGTTTTCATTTTGTATTTTTATTTTTTGGTTTTCAGAGGATAAAACTTTGAAATTACTCAAAACAAGATTTTTTTTTTATTTATAATCATTTTTAATTTTTCTTATACAAATTCTTGAAAATAGAATCAGAATACAAGCATGTTCAAAATGGCCAACCACTCTGGAAAATCAATCAAACAGAATGAGTCATTACACACTCTTATGTCTATAAATTCTACAAAAAAAAGAATCAAATTCATTTTGTGGCATTTCATGATGAACCCATTAGATCCAAAAGAATTTAGGAGGCAAGGGCATATGATCATTGAATTCCTTGCAAATTACTATGAGAACATTTCCAAATATCCAGTCTTAAGTAAAGTTGAACCTAATTATCTTAGAAACCTTTTACCTTGTTGTGCTCCTCAAAATCCAGAACCAATTGAAACCATCCTTCAAGATTTTCAGCAACACATAATCCCAGGCATAACACACTGGCAAAGTCCAAATTACTTTGCTTACTTTCCCTCTAGTGGAAGCACTGCTGGATTTCTTGGAGAAATGCTAAGCACTGGATTGAATGTTGTGGGCTTTAATTGGGTCTCATCCCCTGCAGCTACTGAGCTCGAAAACACCGTCGTAGATTGGCTCGGCCGAGAGCTGAATCTCCCTGAGATGTTTCTCTTTTCAGGTAATCTTAGATTTGGGATGTAGCTTAACTTACTCGATTTCAAAAACTAACTGATAGAAAAATGATTGCCAAGCTTCATATACTTTAGGGTTAATTACACTAATCTCCATTGAGATTAGCTAGCTTTAAGTACACTTGGACATTCTTGTTTCGAAATTTACACATACCTCCGTTCATATCTCTTGCTTTGTTATTTTAAGTTATATATACATCCATACATAAAATAAGCGAGACTCGAAAAGTTTCAAAACTAAGAGCAGAGGTAGTAAAAAAATGTTATAAAACTAAAAGAGATCAACGTGTAACGTGTAAGAATAATACATAAATCCATAAATTAAAAGGTATGTGTATAATAATTTTTAGGCAAAATAACACTTTTGGTCCCTTAACTCTTTGTCCTAATTCATTTTGGCCCCTCTCTCACACTCGTCCTGGATCCGTCTCTAATTATCATAGTCATGTTCATAGCTGGCGTGAAACTTAACTCAACATCTTAACAGGTAATGGAGGAGGTGTGTTGTTAGGGACAACATGTGAAGCCATCTTAGGGACACTGGTTGCTGCTAGAGACAAGAAGCTTAAACAGATTGGGAGAGAAAATATTTCAAAGCTGGTTGTTTATGGCTCTGATCAAACACATTGTGCAGTTCAAAAAGCAGCTTATATAATAGGAATTCACCCCAAGAATTTCAGAGCTATTAAGACAACAAAGTCAACCTCATTCACTTTGTTGCCAGAATCATTATCTTCAACAATTGAATCAGATGTTAGAAATGGTTTGGTTCCTTGTTACCTTTGTGTCACTATAGGCACAACTTCAACCACAGCAATTGATCCATTAGGACCATTATGCAAAATAGCAAAAGATTATTCCATGTGGGTCCATGTTGATGCTGCTTATGCTGGTAGTGTTTGTATTTGTTCTGAGTTTAGACACTTCATTAATGGGGTAGAAAATGCAGATTCCTTCAGCTTAAATGCTCACAAATGGTTTCTCACTAACTTAGATTGTTGTTGTCTTTGGGTGAAGGATCCAAATTCTTTAAAAAAATCCTTATCAACAAGTTCTGTTTATTTGGAGAATAGCGCATCCAATTCGAAACAAGTAGTGGATTACAAAGACTGGCAGATAACCTTGAGTCGGAGATTTCGCGCCTTGAAATTATGGCTAGTTCTTAGAAGCTATGGTGTGGAAAATCTTAGAAATTTTCTGAGGAGCCATGTGGAAATGGCTAAGGTATTTGAAGAGTTGGTGAAACAGGACAAGAGGTTTGAGATTGTTGTGCCTAGGAATCTTTCTGTGGTGTGCTTCAGGATTGTGAGTTCATCAATTGGAAAGATTTGTAACGGAAAAGTGGTTCAAAATGGAGGTTTGAAAAATGAGGATTTTGCTAATGAAATTAATAGGAAATTGCTGGAAAAAATAAATAATTCAGGTGATGTGTACATGACTCATGCAATTGTTGATGGGATTTTTGTGATTAGGTGTGCTATAGGAGCAACTTTAACAGAGGAAATTCATGTGATTAAGGCATGGAAGGTAGTTCAGGAACATGCTGATGACATTCTAAAGTACTAAATTTCACAGAAAAAAAAGGTTTTTTTTTTCTTTTTTTCTTTTTCAATAGACTCAAATTATTCACAAAGTGGGCTCCTTGTCAGTTGAGCAAAAACATTCTTTGTAATTTGTTTGATCCTGCACTTTAAAAAATGTTGTTGTTTATTGATATTGTTCTCATTGAGTTTCAAAATAAATGTCAAATTAAACAGGTTATATTTAGCAGCTGATTATATTGGCATATTTACTATTTAGTGTGTCACTTGATTTGCGTGGAAGCTGAATTTCATTTGGGATTATTCATAAATGTCATTGAAGATACCCTCAAAAGATATTTGTTGTATGGTATTTTCACATTGGTTATATGGAATTTTCATGAAAATAAATATCCTTGAGTATATTCAAAAGTTTTTAATGCCGTGGACACCCCTCGCAACTACCATGCGCTGATATCTGAGCAGCAAAATTATAATCCTGCAGTACTGGTGTGATACTATGATGTGATAGAAGAAGAAAGAAAGAAAAATAGAGAAATAGAAAAAAGAAAAGAAAAAAAAAAGGGTGAAAAAGTGTTGTAAAAGGAAAAGAAAATGTGCAAATATCATAATTTTCTCTCGGTTACTCTCAGTCGGAAATTGTTTTTATCTATTTTTTTTTTCTTAGGTTTATCCATTTTGAAAGGACGCTCGTCGTTGCACCCATAACACCAACCGTTCAAAACGGAACACAAATTATAGTCTCTACTAATAATAATCACAACCTGCAATTTCCACGTCCTGTTTGGACGGAAACCCGTTTTCTAAGCACAAAGCCAACTTCTTCTAAAACCCCGTTCCGCACCCCCTCATCACGAAAACATAAACAACACTTTTCCGTTTCCATTTGTCTCTGATCTTCAATTTCAACGCTTCCCCTCAGAGAAGAGACAATGGGTTATTTCAAACCACGTTTTCTCCTCCTCAATCTCATATCACTCTCTTCCCTCATCTTCCTCGCAAACGCCGTTCCCTCAACTCGCAGCAACCTCCACATCGTGCACCGCAATCTCCGATCAGATCTCTTACAGTTCTGCAAAAGAACCACTAACCCTAACCTCTGTGCCCAAACCATTCGCCCTCACTTCCTCCACAGCGCCCTTGATCCCCTCAAGGCACTCGAAATCGAAGTCGATGCCACGCTGGTACAGTCCAGAAAAATCGCTTCTCTAATCGCCGGTTTGCTTGCTAAACACGACTTATCTAAGGCGTTACGGGGTTCCCTCGGCACGTGCAAGTCACAGTACAGCAGCATTTTGGATTCTATCAGCGAAACAAAAGCTGCGATCGCACAACGCGATATCGTAACGGCGAAGTTCAAATTCAGCGCCGTTTTGTCGTTTCAGGCAACTTGCAAGGACGAATTTCAAGGGTTGAAGTTTCCGTTTGCTCAGGACTCTGACGCCGTTTTCCAGCTCGGAGGAAACTGTTTGGATATTATTGCTAACATGGAAAAAAGTGTGGTTCCTAAAATTCCGGTTCAAACAACTCCTTCCGCGTTTAGCAACGTGATCGGAACCGTTTCGTAAAAACGGTTTTTGAAGAAACCGTTTCGCAGTTTTTAGAAACCAACCGTGCGAGCGTGACGGGAATTGATAACTGCCATTGTTTTATTTTTTTTATTGTTTTTTTTTTTGGGTAAGGTGAAAGTTTTTTTTCTGAGAGAGCCTGAGAGTTCTCATTCTCACTGTTATGATGCTCTATGCTTGCCAACGGAAAATTCCTGATCCCTTACATGTAAAATATTTTTACATTTTTACAATCATATAAAATTTGTAACAATTTTATATTTGATGCGTCTAAACACTCATTAGCATACATAATGAGACTAAGGTTATGTTTGAAAGAGCATTGTGTTGGATTAATATCTTGATCTAGAACTAATTAAAATGTGCCCAAATTGAATTAATCACTTTATAATATTTAAGTAAATGTAAATTTTTAACCATCAACTAAATTAACAATTCATAAATTCAGTTTTCCATGCATAAACAAAATAATGATTTGGACTCATTGGCCCAAATAATATATACATTTTTTAAAACAATTTATCAAACTAATATATATGTTTAAAAGTATTTATCAAAATGGGATATACATATTTAACACAAAAGTCACTTTGGGATGATATTTCAAAGTGAATTCTAAACCTGCCTCTAAGCCTTTCGTAAAGCTGGAAACACAAGTTCTGTCACATAAGTTGAGGCATGTTTCAACGTGAAGCCTCAAATTGGATTTAAAACTTTCTTAAAAGCTAAAGTTAAAGCCAAATCACATCTACTCTTTGAAATTCTAAGACAGAGTCGTAAACTAGATTTGTGATTTCTTAGATGATCGGTCAAAATTTATATAGACTGGTAATTAGTTTTTTTCTCCATTATATTTATGAATATTAAAAAAAGTTGTATTTTGTTCCCCATTATGTTAATTAGTTCTTTTTTTTTTTATTATTATTATTGTGGTAAGAAAAGCCAGCAAAGGCAGCTACTAGCATACTGCATTGTGTTCAACGTTTGGGATCGGTTTTTGGTTTGCCCATTTGTATACGTTGTTTGCCTTGTTGGGCTTTATATTTTCAGCACAATAACCCTAAAAAGCATCTTTATTATAATTATAAAAAAAATGAAGGATAAAAACAGAGCAACTTTATAAAAAAAAAAAAGAAGAACCGATATATAGATTAACTCAAATGGAGACAAAAAAAAAAAAAAACCTTAACTCAAGTGAAGTATAAAAGTTGTCCATAAAAAAAAAGTTTCAAACTTCTCATACAAATTCAAAAACATAAACATTTACGATTTCTTTCATTTTAAATTTTGGCATCTTAGCATTCATATCCGCATCAAATTTAGGGATAAATATTTGGACCTTACCATACTTTTTTAGCAATAGACAAATTGTATGCGTATTTAGATCGTGTTTACTAACATGAACTTATAGCTTTTTCAGGAACTGATAGCTTATAATTTTTTGTCAATAAGCTCTGTTTATTATGACAAGCTTATAGTTTATGAAGAGCTATAAGCTAGGAGCTTTTGAAAAGCTATTTCAAATAGTTTATAGCTTTTAATAATACATTTTAATTTTATTCTTGTCTTTTTTGGATAATTATATCTTTTGTTACCTCATTATATTAAATATTAATATATTATATATCCTTTTAGATTATTTCATATAATTTTAGCTTATCATAAGTTAATTTTACTAAACACTACTTTTCCACAATAAACTATAAACTAATTTTGGTAAACACAATCTTAACATAGTTATTACTGGCTTTCAGGGCAGGGCTTGGTTGGTGTATTTCTATTATTTCTCATAAAAAAATAGTTATTACTGGCTTCCAACATACTGTCGTTCCTATTTTTCCTCCTCCTTGCATTGGACAAATAGTAATAATAATATTTAGAACATGAATTTTGGAGGGCAACCTTTTTAAGGTGTAGGAGCATTTCTGGATTGTCCAATTGTATAAACTTATTGGCTTGTAATAATCTTTAGAACATGTGTTAAATTTAGTTTGTTATTAGTTGTGTGAATGTTCTAGTAGTTTAATTTGGATCACCTATTGGAGGGCAACCTCCTAAGGCCCTACATTTTAGGAGACTTCATAATAATTTTTTTTAATAATATTATGTCATAGTAAAAAAATCCAATAAATTAATTATTGATGATATTACTCATTCAGTTGAAGATTATTTTCGTATATATTTTTTATATTTAATTGATTAATTTATTTTTTTATTGAGAGTCAAACAATTTTTAAGAAATAAAAACGTGTTTAATTTTTTTATTTGAATAAATTTTAAAATTTTAGACGAAGATGAATTAGAAATATCTTATATCAATCTTGAACTTGAAAAGGCTTTGAGTTATTATAAGTATTGTTTTAAATTTGTTTCCAAAATTAAGGATATGGAAATAACAATTTACAAAATTTAAAATATATTATTTTAAACACATACGTTGTTTATAATATATTATCAACATTTCATGTAATTATTGTTGAAAATGAAAGAAGCTTTTAAAAAATAAAATTGATTAAAACATATGTGTGGGTAAATGGAATAAATTGACTACTGAGTAAGAAATGTTAAAACTACTTGGTTGAAAGTTTTGATAAATAATTTTGCAATTTAAGAAGTTAGTACAATAAAATATCAAAATATTAGTCATAATAAAATAGGTTTCGAACCTAATTTTCGTTTAAGACCCTCAAACCTCTAAATTGGGTCTTGTTTGGGCCTAATCTTGTCCAAGACTTGTCTATTAGGTAATAGTCCTATATAAGCTTGTAGTTGAGTCATAATTGAGTAAAACTTGCATCGTTGCATTTAGAGAGAATTCGCTAGGCTGTTAGCGTGAAGACCTGAGTTTAAATCTTATTTATGGAATTAGCTTCTATGGTAGTGCATGGTTCTACACTAGACTTATCATTTTTTCTAGAAATATGGCACTATTTTTATCCATTTTTTCCTCTTTTCTAATTGTTTTCAATTCTTTTAGTTCCTAAGTTCGTTAGGGCTAGGGTTCATGATTTTGCTCATTTCAAAACATGGATGATCTGAAAAATAAATAGGGATGCTAATATCCTATCCTTACATCACTGCTAGTTTGCTAGTTTGATATTTATATTTTATTAATATGTTACCATCAAACTATCACCTATAACTTTCTATAAAAAAACAAAAAACTATCACCTGTACTTTAAAAGGAATGTTTCTCCAGTCAAACCAGAGAGGAAATTGAACTAAATGAATTTTTTTAATATTTATAATAAAAGCATATGAGATTTGAATTCCGTGTAAACTACTCAAACTCTCACCACTAGTTATTAAACCAAATGACTAATTAAAGAAAATCTCATCACATTATAAACATTATTAATAATAGTCTTCAATCTTAATTACTTTATCTTGAAAAACGCATATTCATGCATTAGAAACCAAGTACTCTTTATGAGACATATATTAAGGGTAAGGGAAGTGTATATATGAAATTCCTGGCTATATATATATAAGAAGTTATGTATTGTATTTATATATAAAGAAATAAAAAATCTTCTTTAATTTCCTATTTGTTGTTTTCTTTCTTTTTTTTAATTAACACCCAAAATGTGAAACCATAAAAAAGAAAAAGGAAATAAGGCAATGAAAAGAAAATTCTTCGTTTCTGTATTCTCCGTCAAGATCACTACACATACACCGTTGAGCGAGATGATGATTACAACCAATTAAAGTAACAAACGGAAAAACCTCCACTCCATTGATGAAAATGATAAGATCGATCGTGCGGTGAAAGAAGATGGCACGTGGCAATTTAACCGCAAGTTCCGATGACACCCTGGCAGGGACCACCTGCAGGTGGAGGGTTGGAAACGGTTGGGATCATATTTCCCTTACGGCGAGCCTCTCTATCTTCAATGGCTTTCATAATATCCAAGACATTCCCTCCAAGGTCGTAAACGGCTTGCGCTTCGTTCGCAATCGGCGAAACGACGGAACCGAAATAGTCGTTGCAAGTAACGTGGTAAGACAAAACGGCACTGAACTTAAACCTGGCCTCGATGACGCTGCGTTGCGAGACGAGCTTTGTCGTTTCGGCAATCGCATCGAGCATGTTGGAGTATTGTTCGCCGCACGTGTGGAGCGAATCGGCTAACGACTTATCGTTTGTTGGCTTAGCGAGCAAAGCGGCGATTAAGTTTAGGGTTAGTTGAACCTGTTTCTGCTCGGCTTGGATCTCGATCTCAAGGGCCTTGTACATGTTGAACCGGCCGCCGATGACGTGAGGCAATATGGTTCGGAAACAGACGACTGGGTTGGTGGTGGATTTGCACAATGTCCAGACGCGGGCTTGGGGGGTGCGAGACAGGAGGCCCGCGTGGGTATGGGCGAGGAGCCACGAGAGGGAGATTATGAGAAGGAGGGATTTGGGAAAAGGAGGAGAAGCCATTGCTATTATTTTGAATTTTTCCTTCTCCTAGGACAATTCAGCAGAGAGGAATTTAGGAGAAGGAAGAGAAGAGAGACTCGTGTTGGAATGGAAAGAGGAGAAATGAAGAGAGGGGTATTTGAAGTGCATGGGTTCGTTCATGCATTTGCCCAAAATAGGGCTCTGGGCTTAGCTGGGCTTTTGGTTATATTTAGAATTGGTTTTAGTTTTTTTTTGGTTTCAAGGAAGATAATTTTAGTTTGCTATATACTATTTGACTTTTACGCCCTTTTTAACATTTATTTTCCTCATTCAGTCCAAAAAAAAATAATTATTTTCCTCATTCAATAAAAAAAAACATTTATTTTCTTCATTCTTAGTCTTTTTTTTTTCTAGTTACATGTATTTTCTACATCAGTATTTTGGTGAGCTAGTTATCCTAACTGAAAATTTGTTCCATCCACAAGGGTTCGACCACAAAACCATTTATTTAAGGAGAACAAACATGAACTATATATTGTCGTAATGTCATGAAATTTTAAAATATTCTTTAAAACTATATATATTGTCAATAAGAATAGATTGTTGTGGTTATCAATTAATATTTTTAAATAAATTAAATAGTTGTTAAGTATTTAAATTAAGTTGTTTAATGTTTGAGAAAATGTATTAGCTAGAATGGTACAATGAAAGAGCAAATGTACCGAATTAGGTCATGCACTTTGAAAATGTGTGATACTTTTAAAGTTATTACTTATTAGAATTGTGAGATAATTTTAGTCTCATTGAGGAAGTCATCACCACTTTTATATAAAAGGGTTTTTGAGAAGAAGTATGACACGCATTATAGTGAAGACAAAAGAATCCTTAATAAAGTGCAGTTAGTGATTAGAGAAGTGAACTCGATCTCATGTTCTTGTGAGGTGGAATTAAGTGTTATATATCATTCGTTATACAAAATTGTGGGATACTTGAGTTTCTATGTTAATACACAAAAATTGTATTTGTTTAAAATAGTGAAATATTTTAAAAGTCTTGATATATAGTGTCCTTAGGACACTAGTTAATGTTATTAGAAGTAGAAAAATAATCATAAGTGCACATTGTTTTATCTTTTGGGAATACAAAAAACTATATATTTCAATACCTTTTTACTACATTTAGATACTTAAATAATATATTTAGGACACTAAATATTATTTGTCATATTTTAATTTGTTGGAATATTTCCGTTGATGTAGGCAAACCTTGTTGAACCACGTAATTCTTGCTTGTTTCATTTTTGTTGGGTCTTTTGTGTGTGTTTGGCAGCAATATTTTTTCATGCAAAGTTTCCCCAATACACGAGCTCCAGATATTTCTATTTTGCAAATTGTTATTTCTGTTTTGTTATGAGCATATGATAATGCTTACTAATTAAAGGCAAATGTGATGCGGTGGATAATGTTTATTAGGAATAAAAATAAAAGCTTAATGTGATATTTAAGCCATTAAATTATTTTATCTAATGAATTAGATTTTTGGACTGAACTTTTATTACGTGTTTAAGTCCTAATAAATTCGTGTTTTTGTTGAGAGTTATCTTATAGATAGAGCTACCTATAAATTGAATTAAAGGTAATACCCAAACATGTTGGATTTTTGGGCTTTCAAGTACGAGGACAAATGCCCATATTTGTGAAGCCCACTTTGAATGGGAGTGAAAAGAAGAGAGAGAGAGATCTATTTTCGCTCAATTTGGATTGTCTCAGGCAAATTCGTGATTGTTGATTCGTTGACCGTTGAATTAAGCTCAAATTTAGATATAAGGTTCCTAATAACATCCAGTATTTCATCTTCAATCTATCGACACTTAAAAAAAAATTTTCTAAGGACGAAAACCAAATATTTTAAATTCTCAAGAACAAAATACAAATAAATATTTTCACAAAAATTAGAGTGAAACCCAATATGGCAGTCAGTAATCTCATGGGCTTTTGGGTCAACAATTGTGCCGAGTCTATAACTTAGTGCACTCACCATTTAGGTATGAAAAAAATTAAAAATATTAAAAGGTATGTAAAATTGTCCTGACAAAACAAAAAGTTCAGTAAAATTGAATTATATCTGGTTAGTGAAATAAAATTGAATTTATTAAACATTTTCTAGCCAGCATGAGTTGAGTTATTCGTTTTGACAACTATATACAGATCAGACTAATACTGTCTAATTTACTAATGATTTTATTTGTTACGCGATATGATCGAGTTAGTATAACATCTAATCTTATTTCGAGTGCAATCTACATTATAATCTTTGCTCTAAATTACAATCTACAAAAACCTTGTTAAAAATCTAAAAATAAAGCCAAGGAATTATCCAATAATAACTCAAATTAAATGTGTACAAAATATATATAATTTGCCAACAAGCGAAGTACTAAGTAGCATAACTGCATATATAGTAATAGAGGCCCTTTACAATCCAAAAATGAATTATATATGGTTGAATCTTGAAAATAACATCAATTGATGAGAAAAAAGTTTGTCAACCTTGAATAGATTAATTTGTTTGAGTATTAATATTTTGATGTAGATATTTTTCTTCTTGACGAATAAAAAAGAAGATATGCCAGTAGCAGTAATACACTACTGTTTGATATATACACTGTTTAGCAGACAAGATATCTCAAATTATTAAGACAACATGGGAAGAAAATAAATAAAAAGAGGATGAAACAAACAGATTCTAGTCCATTCCTTTTTTTGAACAAATAAAAATCACTATATCTAGATTTCGTTGAAGTTTCCCCTTCAATGCAATATAATCTGCACCAAGATTCTCTGTGCCACAAAAAACATAGCAATATTTTCCATATCTCCCACTCCCATGCCATGAGCAGCCATTGATATACCTATGCTAACTAGCTAGTGAAGTGTCTCAATTTATTTATTTATTTTTTAGTCAAACGCGTTTGGCACAAATAGTAAAAAAGTGGATCTCCTCAACCTAATCATGAGTTCGAGCCCCGGTATAATTATTTGAGTTTTCTTTGGGCGGTAACCTTCCTCAATGAAATTCTTTAGTGCCTGAAGATTATTAGTTGAGTCGCTGTTTCAGTCGTTAGTCTGTCCAAAGTATAATTCTTAATAAGCCCTTCAGGCCACCCCACTTACTTGTTGGATATCAAATCCGGACATTTGCGCCCTATTTGATTCTTGGAGGTGCTTCTCCTCTCTGCCCTTTTTTTTATAAAAAAATATTTTATTTTATTAATAAAAGTGTGTCAATTTATTTTGTTTTTGGATTAGTAGTGTATCAAAATATTGACCCTTGTATGAGGATGCAATAATGTCGGTAAGGAATCTCTCCCAACAGTTGCTTGTCTTGTTGGTGGCCCTCATTCCCCTATACGGTTCATGCATGCATCTCTCTGTCCTTATTATATTATATTATATTAGGCAAACCAAGCTACACAACAATATACAGAAAATGACAACAACTGCAACAAATTCAATTATTCAATTATTAACTTCAAAATTTAACCTTATTTCATATTTTCATACTTTAGCTATTATATTAATTATTCATCCTTTGGCTATTTGGTATGTTTCGATATGGACAATTTGGTTGTCACAAAATGCTTTCATTTTTAAAGCGTTCAACCTGATGATTTAATTGTTGCGTATAATAGATTCAATTAAATTGCGTACTTAAGACTTAAGAGTGGCTACAAGAACAATTTATTTGTTTTAGTATAAATTTTGCCATTTAATATTCAAATCCTTTATCTTGTATCATTTATATGTGACTTAAGTCACTTTGCATCTTGTATATGGATTTTAGTACCCTTAATACTCTTATACTCTCTAGTACTTTATATAAGACACCATCTAACAGATTTTTATGGTCTTTTTTATAAAATATTTTATAGTTTTCATAATGTATTTATTATTTCTTTTCTTTTTTACCTCTATTAAATATATGAAATATTTCTACTCCTTAATTAATTGTAATTGACTAACACATTATTCAATTAAGGGTAAAAATGGTATCTCATCCACTTTTTGAGAAAAACAATAAAGTTAACTATATTCAACTACTTTTCTTAGTCTGTGTAATTCGGTTAAAACGTTTTATAAATAAGACTGGACGGAGTATAACACAATTCTAACATACGTAACATAATATTAAATAATTATTTGATAGTTCATGTCATTACTTAGACCCTCTACAATGGAGATGTGTTTAACTAGATTCTTATGAATTAATTTATTATATTTTGTTAGGTGCCACGTGTATATACCACTTTATTAATTTAAGCACCCGAAACACTTCAATGCAAGTTCTTAAATAAGCACTTCGGATGGGACTCACATATACCTACAAATTAACTATCTCATTTATTTTTTTTATTTTTAATACAAATTAGGCTCAATCTTTCTATAAGAATCAGATGTTAATTTAAATAACCTTACTAAGCATCTCATTTCATGTCAGCATATTTTAAAGAAGATGAGGTACTTAAATAATAAAAACTTATTTAAACACCTTATTAGTGATGTTCTTAATGAAAAAAATATAACAGAATATATATAGAGAATAAAAAGTAATATTTAACCGGTCGTGTGAAGGGTGCTTGTTGAGTCCAAGATTGTCAGGTTCCCTATTTTGGAGTTTTGTAAATGGTGCCTTTTTCTCTTCTTCACACGTGTATGTTTTTTCTTCACTCATTTAGATATTCTATTCTATATATTACTAAGTGTACACCTTATCGTTTAAGTTTAATATTTTTTTTAATAAAGGTTTACGTTTAATATTATATTATATTATATTAAGCACATTGTTTTCCTTATAAGATATGTATATATATGATAAGGTGCAATAATACAGTTATGGGTATGGTTTGATGAATATTATTCCCATATTTGCATATTGTATTCAACCATCCGACATGTGTCACTATTTAAATCATACATAACCTGCCTTTTTATCCCACATTGAACAAAGCATCTTTTTTATAGATTAATTTTTTGTTGTCTAATTTGTTGCACCTATATATATATATATATATATATATATATATATATATATATTAGTGTATGTTGTATGTGTTACTCTACAACAAAATTTTGGAGCAAAATATTTAATTTCTCCTTTTCTTGGCTTATCCCTATACATACACTATGTGACTAATGATTTTTAAAGTTGAATGATACTTTTAGAGGAAGGTATAGTTTAATTTTTTTTTGCTTTTTGGTCATGATTAGAAAATGGTACTATGTATATTAAATTAGAAAGGCTACCTAACTAGCAAATAAGTTTTAACCATTTAAAAAATAATTTAGCGGTTGAGTAATTAAGACGTTGGTTGTTAAATATAGTCTTATTAGTTATTTTGCTTATTTAACATATTTAATGATCAAATAAACAAGTTTAACGACTATTTTATTGGTTGTTATATAGACTTTTTTTTTAAGGGAATTAAATGCAATAGCCTGATCTCAAATGTTAATGATTAACTGAAATTAAGATGTTCATTCTATCGTGTCGGTCTCATTTCGGCACATGCTGAGTCATTTGAGCTCAACTTTTAAAAGCTCTTAGGGAAACCTAACTCAATTCAACCATTCATCCTTGTAGGTCTCGCATTTATGCTCCCAAATGAAATCACGCCATCTTAGAGATTGTGATTAATCAATGCCAATTGAGGCTACATTCCAATAATGGCGAGCGAAATCTCCTCCCTTAATTATTTATTATCATGTATTCAATTATACAATGTGTATAAATAGTCCATACTCCTTCGTATATCCCTTATATATGCTCGAAGAAATACATAACTTTTATTAGGGTTTTCTGGTGGTGAAATACCATCGTAGTCGCAACTTGAACACCTTATTTAAAATTATTCGATTATGTATTTTTTTATAAGTGTCTCAAACTAAATAAAAAATGCATCCTTAGCAGTGTTTGAAACAAGAACTAAGAAACACGACAACAAATTCATGTATGTTATAGTTATGCCATGCAATGAGTGTTAAATATTGCCATAAAACATAGAAAACTCACACCTCATACATTATGTTTGCATAAAAGACAACAGAATTAATTAGAAAGCAGGGGAATAAACCAAAAATATTGAGAAATTTTATAGATTTAGTATCTCTAGCTAGGCAACCACAAACGAATTGTAAAGCTATAATTATATAACAAATATAGATGAAGAGTAATGAAACGGTTGCCTCTAATATTAGTGGATGCCAACAAAACAGATGATAATACAGAGTTGCCAATTGGGGCTAAACAGAGAGATTATTAATTAGGATATGATTCAAGTAATTCTTTTCATTTTAATTGATTTTAATTAGTACCAAAACAAGCAAAGGGAACAACAAATTTGTTTAATTTGTATACGTGTGCATACATGTAATATAATTTTCTAACTTGACCTGCAAGTTATTCAAATTTAATTGCATGTTCGTTTTTTTTTCAAACAAACATGACTCGTGTTTTTTATAGTACGTAGGGTTTTAGACTGACTCGAACTTAAAAATCTTTCGATCATCCCGATCGAAAGGAAAAATTAATTAAAACAGAGATAATCTTTTTTTTTAAAAAAAAAAAAGAGGGAAAATTGTGCATGTTTGATTTCTTAGCGAAGTTTCAAATTAATGTATGGTAGCTTCTGTTACATGGATCTTTTGCCTTCAACCATATTTTGTATTCTTTTTGTTCATCATCTACCAATTACTCTGTGAATTTTTTGGTGAAATATTATATATTCGTTAGTATTAAAAAAGAACATCTGAATAAGCAAAAATGGCAATTGTCGTTGGTTATATATGGTATCATAGCTAGAATGCATTGACTAAATAAAAAAAAATGAATAAAATGGTGAAAGCAACATGAACAGGAAACAAATGTAGCTGCTAAAGTGCTGAATATCACTTTGACAGTTACAAGATGATAGCAACAACCGATCCTTTAATTAAATGGAAACGATAATGACCTTAATGTTTGATTAATCACATACATGATTTTTTTATTTTTTATTTATTTTAGTAAATTAAAAGAGCACATGATATTTGATTTTAGTGACTAGCAATGAAATAGTACGTGAATCGGTGGTATTATTGGCTCCAATGTGTTTTGGTGAAACAAGAGCAAATAAACAAAAAAAAAATAAAATAAAAAATCCTCTTTGGAACAAAGTGTCAAGTACTCAAGTTGGTCAGTACTTAATGGTAGCTTAATAGAAGGAGGATAAAAATCTAAAACAATATTATAAAATTAACATTAAACGGCATAATTTCTTTTGTCAAAATATATGCACGTACACTGAATTGTTTCTTTAAAAGCATGTGTAGTGCGAGTAGGGTAAATTGAGTATATTTGATATTAGATTTGTTAATTAGTTCGATAATTTTGGTTTATGAATCAAATGAGTTAGATTTGATATAGGAAATAAGTTCGTTAATTTAACATGTGTAACTTGAGCCAACTCCAGTATCACTTGTTTAGATCATGAACTAACTTGATAAAAAATTAAATAGATAAATAAATAAATATATATATATATAATTTTTTTTAAAAAAATAAAAACTACTACTTTGATTTTGATGATCATAAATATCAAATGCTTTAAGCTTTACGTTACAAAATTTATGATTTAATTTTATTTTATAAAAATAATTAATTTAAATTTTTTTCTTTTGTTTTAGTTTGACTTTTATTTTACAACATAAAAGAAAGTAAATAATAATTTTAGAATATTGAGAATTTCAACTCGTGAATTGAATCAAATAGTTCTTGAACTTCAAACTAGCCGAATTTGAACATTTGAGTAAATTCTAATAAGGTGTTGAGCCAAGATAAAGTAAGTTTGACTCGACTTTAGTAATTGACTCATTTATAACTCTAAATAGAAGTAAAAATTGAGAAAATTACCATTCATTGCGGTCACCAAATATATATATAAAGCTAGGTGCGAACTTGGTTTTTTTTTCACTAATTAGTTTTAAGATACAATACTTCATGATAATTTTCGTAGAAGAATTGTATTTAATTTGTCTAAAATTAAATTTATTATATATTTTAATTGTATGAATTTAAATATAAAGAGATGGTAAAAAAAGATGTAAAGTTTTTTGGTTAACCAAATTATTACAGTAGTGAATAATAGAGAGAATTACTCTCAATGGTCTTTATTATAAGGCAAGGATTTTGTGGTCCTTTTTATAAGCATTGCACAAATCCCATAAAGTATTTTTGGTTATTTTCCTTATTTGCCCCTATTAAATACCTTAACTTTATTATACCAACCACTAAATACAATATTTAAGGAAGGGTAAAATTGATATATCATCCCACTTTTTAAGAAAATTGATGCAACCAACTATCTTTATTAGTATGCGTAATTTAAGTATTTATGTCTTATAATAAGGACCACGGAGTAACAAATTAGGGAGAGGAAGGTACAAGTTGAGTCAAAGATTTTGGTATTTGAAGTAGGGACAGGAAATATCATGTCCCCTAGGGCCCCCCATCCCCATGGAATGTGTACAAGCGTGTGGGAGAGGCCAATTAATTTCACACTTATAAATCTAATTAACAAACCTCAATGATTAAAGGTTTAAACCCATGATTAAGGACTCTAAAACAAATTAAAGCCATTTTGTCTGTTCAAAAAGAAGCCTGATGATACTACTACTAATAATTAATTATAAATGGATTAATATTGTTGCCCGACAATAATTGGTGGCGACAATGTTTGCTTCTAATTAAGTTTGACAAACTGCATGCAAATTAAAATTATTTAAATTATTTATTAAAAATTAATCTGATACTTCTCACCTAACGTTTATTAATAATTTACCTTCAACGGTGTCCCTACCCACTTACATGCCCAACATTTTGAGATATCCTTTTCTAACGTTTTAATTTTATTTATTTATTTATTTATTTATTTATTTTTAGAACAATGTACTTGGGCGTCGGTGACTGTTCTAGGAAACCTTAAGGAAACTTATCCAATTGGTCAATTCTATTTTAATTCGGCTTAATTATTTTATAGTTAATTCGTTTCCTTAATTAATTTTAAGAAGGTGCAAATTTTGCCTTTATATTTTTTTAAATTTTTTTTTAATTTTTGAAATCATAAAACTGTTTTAAACCAACCCAAAAATTGGAGTTATTTATGAAAGATGGCATGGACCCATTATTTAAGCTGTAATTAAACCGTGATTATAAGAAAAGCAAAGGCACATTACTGTGTATAAGAATAGATGTTATGATTTTTTGACCCGCTATCTAAGGAAAGATTAAAAAGTAGTGCAACATTTTAATTTACTCTAAACTTAATTATTTCATGTTTATAATTTTGGATTATGATTCTGCTGTCACATTGGAGGACCCATTGAGTTTGTTCAATCACACCAGGGAATCTGTTATTTTATTATAGTAAGTATTAAGTAGTAATATAGTAATTTTGACAACTTGAAAACGATATGATGTGTGAGCAAATGTGTGTGATTGCAATTGCAATTATTCAAATTAATTAATTTCATATCACAATCATTATTTAACATCTAATTAAGTGAACAGCATTTCAGGGTTTGACCTCAATAAAGAAGCACCAAACAGAGCATAAATTCAACTCAATTGCTGAGATATTGGACTCACTTTATTTCTCTCACTTAATTACATCCCTATAGTTTTTGTGTAGTTTGCTAATTTTGTCTCATAATTTTAATTGAGTAATTTTGTTTTATATTAAATTTAAAATATAAAAAGAAGATTTTAAAATTTAATTTTCATCAAATTTATTCGTTATTGTCGGTCAATAATGTAACTTATCACGAGTAAAAAATTTACAATAATTCTTATTACAATTTTTAATAATATTAATAATCAATTATTTAATTTAGACATAAATTGAACCTTAAACTGTCAAACATAATTTTTACATTTTTAAAATTATATAAGAAACAAAATTACTCAATTGAAAACTTTGGGAACAAATTAAATAATTGATAAAACTATAAGACCAAAAATGTTTTTTATTTTTTTTTATAGGCAAATACTCCCACATCTACTACTTACTCATCCGGACTTCCTGCTCCCAAGTCTTATGACTTGGTACATGATCATTTGAGCTAAAGCTTTTAGTCGAACAAAAATGTTATTAAATCTGTTTCTTTTATTAGTTGGTGGTTTAATTTAAAATCATACTTGAAAGGTATTAATTTATTTTGTTGGAACTTAATTGGAAGCACTTTTAAATGTAGTATTGGTGTTCAAACATGCATGTGCAACGAGCATGGTTAAATAATTTCTTTGGAATGAAGGGGAAAGTGATGGAAATTGGAAGTTATGACTTTTGAGTAATCTTGATGGAAGAGCATTAGTCAACTCTTGCCTTTTGCCTCTTTGCCATTTAAAAAGTCAACCATAAATTTTTCCTTTCTTTTTTTTGCCATTAAATGGTCCAATGAATTTTCACAAAATGAAAACTTGTAGTAACTCTTTCTGCTTAATATTATCCAATAATTTTGGTCTAGTGTTTCATTGACTTCTACTAATCATTGTTTAATAGGAGTAGTTGTTAGCATGAACATATGTATGTGAAGTATTTTTTTACTTTATATTTATGTAATAAATATTGTATAACTTTGCACTTTGAAGACGGCAAAAAGCAGAGCATTGGGGGAGAAAAAACACAATGTATATTAAATTTAAACTAGTCAAACATAAAAAAAAATAAAAACAAGCAAACTTGTTTTATGAAATTATACAATATAATGGCGTCCACCTTAGTTAATAGAATAAGTTGACTTGTATCGATCGAGTCATGTAGTTCAGTTATTGAGCACATGGAAACATGTGTGTATCAGTGTGTGAGTATTCGGATTCGATCTTCAATTAACATATTTTCTTATATATATATATATATAAAAAAAAAAGAAGTTGACTTGTTTTTTTGAAATTTAAAGAATAAATTAAGCATCAAGAACCTATAATTATTAATTTTAAAGACTAAGTTTTCTTTCTCCTAATGGCGAGGAAGCGCAATGTACGCTTCTTACAATTTAAGAAACCAAAATAAACTATCAACAAAAGTGTTAATAAAAAAAATGTGTTAACATAATATTAAAAATAAGTGCTAACATAATAATACGTGCATGCTTTAATACACTTCCATAAGGGAGAACCATAGTCCCTATAATTTTATTTTATAATAAATACAAATATTTAGTTTCTATAGTTACCAAATTTTATTTTTAGTTCTTTTAATTTATTTTTTCTTAGTTTGTTCTCTGAAATTTTAATTTTTTAATTTGGTACCTTGAAAAAAATGTGACAAAAAAATTCAAAAAAAAAATAACATTAGGGACTAAAGATAAAAATTTTAAATTAAGCTGGACCAAAATACAAAAAAAATATTTTTTAGGGATAAAAACAAAAAAATTACCAATTTTGTAGGGATAAAAACAAAAAATTACCAATTTTGTAGGGACTAAAAAATTTTTTTGAATTAAGTGGGATTAAAATAAAAAAAAAATTATAAGAACTAAAACGAAAAAATATCAATATTGTAGAGATTAAAAATTTTAAACCTAAATAATATTATAGTTGGGTCGGTAAATCTCCTTATTTTAAAGAACAAATATTTAAGTAATAAAAATGCTTAGTTACACTTTTAATCTCTTAATTTAATATTTTTAACAATTTTAACTTCTCAAGTCAGTAGTTTGAATTTTGTGGTTTTGGTCCCTTAAATTTTTAAAAGTTACAAATATTATCCCTCTGTTCATATGTTTCTCTAGAATGTATATGTTTGTTTGGAGGATCAAAATTAAGAAATTGAAACTTAGATAATCAAAATAAAAAATAAAATAAAATTGAGGAGGAAAAATCCAATTAAGAAGAACAAAAAAAACTAGTGACCCCCCCCCCCCCTTTTGGTGTCTTAGAGGTTAGAATTAATAACTAACAAATATGAAGTGACTGAACTTATATTCTGACCTATGCTTGCTCTATTCTGTCTAATATAAATTCACCCTTCACTTCTCATACAAAAATATACTTTATACTAACAAAAATGATGGATCAAATTCATGTGCCGCCGACACAGTGAAAAACAGTTTCCCTTTCTTTCTTCATCGGTAACTCTCAAATTTACCTCCCTCATACATCTATCTATCTTCAATTGGCCCCATACATTAGTACTTTAATTTACCACCACTTGTCATATCTCCCAAACAAGTACACATGTATTATTTCCCTATCAAATATCATTTTCCGGCACCAACCAAATCTTAAATGCTAATGTACCAACAGAATCAATTGTATTTCTTGTGATATAACCTTTTAAGGATGAATTACCAACACATTGTGATTACACTAGAGAAGAACAAAATCTCTTGTGTTGATGATCAAGTTTCAAAAATGATAAGTTTGTATTAATAAAGACTCTAACGCCCAAGTTAACAAGTGATTAGATCAATTTTGTATGTGAACTTCATCTTTGGACCTAACCCAATTCTTATAAAAGCTGTGATGTTCCGTCCATCTCGATATTCCATTGAGATGATTTCGGGATAATCATCTCATGTTGTGTCTGACATAGTTTTTACTACCAAAATATCTTCTTATATGTGTCCACGAAAGTGTCATATTTTCATCTTACAATGCCATAGTTCATTTTGACTGCTCTAGAATTGAGCAACATCTCAAAGATCAACCCTTAACTATTGACCTAGCAATATTGGTCTTGTACCGAGTTCTGATCTGAAATGTCTTTAATTTAGTCAGTTGAATTTAGTAAGTGTTTTGAAAAGAAAGAAAGAGAGGATTATAGGATATATCTCGTTTTAATTTGGTAATTAATTAATTTGGGGGCAATGGTAGAGAAAGAGATCTGATAGATGAGCACACAGCTCAGCACTAATTAATGAGTAGTTGGTACATGACTTACTACTACTACTACTATATGTTGATGGACTTTGGTTGTACGGTTTGTTAAGGGTACTGTCCTTACAACTGTGTGATTATTTGAGAGTGGGGGATGAGGAGGGGTCAACATTTAATACTGAAAACAAAGATTATATCTTTTTGGGAAATATGAACTGAAAATTCGGAGGAAGAATGAAAGGAGAAATAGAAGAGAGGGAGATTGAATGAAATGAATATAATCACTTGTTTATAATCATTTGTTTGTACGGTAATCCTAATACATCCAACACTACGTGCGTCACGCAATACAAGTTATATTTGACAGTAGTAATAAAATTCAAGTTGAGGAATTATAAATTTTATTAATTATTATATTATTGTTAAAAAAGAGATGAGTAAAGGGAAGAAATTAAAAGAAGATATTTGGCATGCAGGAGATTATGAATGTCGGTACGACCGTACATTGTGGGTAACAAGAGAAGAGAGAGAGAGAGATGTATAAGTAATCTTTGTGAGAGGTCCTACTGAGATTTTGCGTGTGACCCCATCACATTGGCATTGAACAGGACGTGACATTCTCTCTGTGTGATTCCGAATCTCATCCCTTACTACTAGTAACATTCATCTCCATTTCTAAATTCATTTCACACAAACATACCACTTTACTATTGCAAGATAATGTATACAAACACAAGAATACTATGTTACTACAAACTTAAGGGCTAAAACAATAAATAATTATATTTATTCATAATATTCAAGAAAGATTCTAATAGTAGCTTTTTACAATAAAAAAATAACTGCAATAAAAAAAATCACTCCCTCTCATTCTGTACTCTCTTCATTTTTTCCCATATTATGTACTCTCATTCTGTAACCAATTGCTTTCGTTTCATTTTCAAAACAAATTGAAACATAAAAAAACTACAAAAAAAGGAGCAAATCATTGAAAAACTACAGAACAAATAGATAAATTACGATCTGAACCAAAAAAAAAAGAAAAAAATCGATAAATGAAGATCTGACAACATATAGATTAGCACAAGAAAAAAAAACCATAAAATAAATTTAACGAAGATGAAATCTAAGATCTAGAATTACAAGATCTAAAAAACAAACAAACAGTACTGCCAAGATGAAATACCAGATCTAGAAATACCAGATTTGAAAAAGAAAATAATGCAAAATAAAATACAAGATTTGAAAATACAGATTTGAAAAGAAGAAACGCAAATCTGGTATGTTTTTGAACAAAGGTTAAAGGTTGATTTTAGTGCAGTTGGATCTTCGAGCTTGCTATGGAAGGGGAACGTGAAGGTTGGAATAGTGGTGGTGGAGGATCGTGAATGGAAGTGGGGAAGGAGAAGGGATGTGTAGTGGAGGTGGTGGTTGTCTCTTAGACTGTGAGATGCATGGTGATTCACGGTGGTGGAAGAAAAACAGAGAAAGAAGGATTGAAATCTTCGATCAACGGCGTCGAAGGAGGGGGAAGGTGAAGGTTGGAATGGTGTCGGTGGAGGAGCGTAAACAAAAGGGGAAGTAGAAGGGATGTGTAGTGGCGGTGGCGGCAGTGGCTGTGTTAGACAAGGAAGGGATGAAGAAGGTGATGTTCACAGTAATGTTCCCAATGCATTCACAGTGGAACAAGTTTTCCTAATAAATCTAAATCATTAAGTAAAATAATTATATATTCAATAGTCCAGATTTGTAATGTAAGATACATCATAAATTTTACTTATTTATCATAGATACTACCGTAATTCTTTCTAGTGAAAGAGTGAGTAAAAAGTATAAATTTAACAATCTACCCTGAAATTTGACATCAAATGTGACATTCGATCTAACTCTACAGGGAGAATAAAAAATAATTGAATAAATAAATAAACCAGCATTGTATATACCTTGACAGCTTTCCTAGTAGAGCATTCATTGAACATGTAGAAAGTACGAATTTCGTAGAGAGGATAAGAGATCGTGAATTTATTTTATTATTATTATTAGTATTATTTTTTGTGGCAATAGATCATGTAAGATTTTAAATTTTTAATGATGCAATACTCATGACATCAATTTATCTAGCTAATATGGCGCCCGATCATATAATCTCCTGAGTCTTCTCCTTTTAATGCTTGTCTACTTTTTTAAAAATAAAAATAAAAAAAATCCCATCTTTAAATGCCCATAATTTTATTTAATTATACTTGGAGTAAAATTTTATTTTAACACGTGGTAATGAATTGCATAGTATAGTAGTACTATTAAAATTAAAGAAACCGCGAACGTAGGTGAAAGGAAAATCTCTAAAGATGAGAGGAACAATTGATGAGAGCAAGTTTTTACTTTTATAAAAAAAATGTTTTTTAATTAAAATTATAAAATATGATGATTAGATAAATTATTAAAAAAATAAGTATTCTTTATTTATTTTTTTTCTTAAGTTGAAATACAACTACCATAATTATTATATTATACAAACTTTTTTTCTCAAGTCTATATCCACATGCGCACCATAACTTGCTTAGTTTTAGAAATTAATAAAGAGAGATGTGACGAAAATTTATAATGTTGGTTTAAGACTTTAATTAAATCCATTAATTAAATAAACATTTCTTGCATGAAAGCATGGATTTGATTGACTCAGAGACTCAGAGTGTTTTTCAGAGAGAATGTTGTTTGAATATTTGTTTTAATTAAAATTAATTTTGAGATGTATAACTATCAAAATTGGCTTTGTGTATGTATAAGCTTCCTCTGTGCTGGATTAAATGTAAAGGTTATTAACATAGGATGAAGAATAGCATAACTTTTTGCTTCTTTTTTTTTTTTTTTGCCAAACATTAATTGTACTATATATTTTTTTACATTTGGATAGTAGTACTCCATATAACAATTTGTTTCTAAAAAAAACAAAAAAAATGGACATCAATAATAAATTGACCAAAGACCATCCAAACATATTAGATTGGGACAAATTATAGTAATAAACTTTGACCTAATAAAACCATAATTTGTATGTCAAAAGGTCAAACCCGGACATGTACTTAAAAGGGCATACTAACTTTTTTTTTCTACTTCTACCACACAACTATGTTTTTTTTTTTGTAGCTCTTTTAACTTAAAACAAATGTTCTATATATGTTTGTTTTTTATTTTACTATAAACAAAATAATTTTAATTGCAAGGGAAACTTAATAGCTTTAGTAAATTTCACATAAAATTTCTTTATTATTACTCATTGTACTAATATAATACTTATAAAAATATTTAATATATAAATTCAAGGCAAATTTTATTATTTTGTTTAATATATAATCTTATATATTTTTATAATCTTAATTTTTTAATATATAAGAAATAAAAAAGAAAAATGAAAAGTCGGGAGTAAAAGATATAATTACCTAAAAATATAGGATAAAATTAAAAGAAATTATTGAAAATAGTTTTTCATATGTCATAAATTACTTCAAATAGTTCTTCATAAGCTAACTTATAAAAGCTAGTTTTTATAAGCTATAAGCTTGTAATTACTAAACACCTTTACAAAATAACAAGTTATAAGTCATTAGTTATAAGTTCCTAAATAAGTTATAGATCACCTTCGGTGATCATAACCATTATGCTTTATTAGTATATTATTATATACATTTAATTAAACCTCTACTAAAAATAAATATAATTATCCTTATGTTACACTACTCATTACAATGAATTTTACTAATTTAAACGTTGGATTAACAGTTTATATGATATAGATTAATTATATAAAAATTTAGACAATTTAAAAACTGTTTGATATTCCATCGAATTAATTTTATATGAACGTATAATATATACTTAAAATATCTATGGTTAAATTATATACATACAAATTTTTAAATCGCTCGAACTTTCACACAGTTAATCTACATTATCTAAACTTTCAATCTACCGGCTGAATTCGTAAAATTATATCTTTAAATCATGGTGAACCACGATAGTCCTTATTTTTTAGGGACCACCTTAAATATAACCTGATAAGTTAAATAAAAAATATTGTATATCCATGTTATTTATTTGCAAACATATAACAACCTTCTAAAGTTTTGCAATTGATTATCAAATGCTTTGAAAATGTATCACTTATGGAAAAATGAATGGAATTGGAAAGACAAAAATGACCTACTCATTTTTAACATTGCAGCGCGGTTATGATTTAAAAATAGTACTGTTTTGTTTGCCCAAAAAAGAAATCAGAGTACCGAATCACTTTTACTTATTTATGGTATGTATTGTATTTTAAAAAACGATAAACAGAAAAGAATGATAACAAAAAATTGGAAAAACAAGAAGAGATATCCGTAACACAATGACATTCCCACCACTAAGTTTTAAAATTTTTAAGACTGAAAATGTGAAAGTAACCGGAATAAAGCAACAAGAGAGAAGAAAAGGTGCGACACAAAAAGGAACGACAAGACTGTACCCACCAACCCAATTTTAAAATTCATAACATCATCATATTAAAGTCATTCAATTGCAACTTTGTTTTGTGGTGATCTATTTTTTCTTCTCTTTAGACACATTACTTTTTTTTATTAATTTTAAATTTAAAAGAGTATATGATCATTTTTCAATTTAATTAATTAAAACATGAATAGTTAGTTCACCATCCAAAACAATTCCCTCCTCCTTTCTTTGTCCACACCCTAAAATATTAAATTGAAAAAAAAAAAATACGAATCGCGTGGCGATTAATCGCACACCTTAGGAATGTTCTTCGATCGTCACATTCACTCACTCTCTTTCCTCGCTCACTATATAAACCTCTTTCCACTCCTTTCTTCATCATCAACATTTTCCCGTCAAATTCTCTTTCTCTCTCTAACTTTCTCTCTCTAAACAACAACCTTCACAGCTTCACTCCAATTGCAGATATGGCGGCAGTTTCTACATCTCCCATGAGCCTTAACATGATTGACTCTTCCTTTGAAGTTGACAAGCTCACCTACGAAATCTTCTCCATCTTGGAGAACAAGTTCCTTTTCGGTTACAGTGATACTGAAAATTCCAAGAATTTGGTTTCCAATTCAGCTCAATTTGACGCGAAGCCGGCTAAAAATGCCGCCGGCAAGGTTAGGATCCTCTGCATTGACGGCGCTGGTGCCACCGACGGCATCCTCGCCGCCAAGTCCCTCGTCCACCTCGAAGCTTGCATCCGCCGTAAGTCCGGCAACCAGGACGCACACATCGCCGGTTACTTCGACGCTGTTGCCGGTTCCGGAGTCGGCGGCATCCTCGCCGCGCTGCTCTTCACCCGCGGCAAGGACGGTCTCCCGATGTTTACCGCCGAGGAGGCGCTGAAGTTCCTCACCGACAACCACCGCAAGATCTCTCGGCGACCGGGGATTCTCCGGCGGGTTCTGCGGCCGGAGTCGAAGGCGGAGAAGCTCTTCCGCAAGACGTTCGGCGAGTGCACGCTGAAGGACACACTGAAGCCAGTTCTGATCCCCTGCTACGACCTCATCACGCGCGCACCCTTCGTTTTCTCGCGCGCCGACGCGCTCGAAATGGATGGCTACGATTTCAAGATGCGAGACGTGTGTGCTGCCACGTCAGCAGATCCCGCCTCAATGGGCCCCACCGAGACAAAGTCCGTTGACGGGAGGACTAAGATCGTGGCCGTCGATGGAGGAATCGCCACGAACAATCCCACGGCTGTTGCCATCACGCACGTGCTCAATAACAAGCACGAGTTCCCCTTCTGCAACGGCGTCTCTGACCTCCTGGTCCTGTCCCTCGGTAACGGAGAGTCAGACTTCAACGCCGTTAAGTCGTCGTCAGGGTTCACGAGAATTGCCGGTGAAGGAGCTTCCGATATGGTAAGAAATCTAAAAATCTACTAATTACTAATTATTCATTCATTTTCTGATTTTTTTTTTCCATAAAGTTTGTGATATTTTTTTAATATAGAAAATAATCGTAATGGAATTGGTAGTTAGGCTAAGAGTGATGAATCATGAATGTCTCACCTAACAAATACGTCCATCCATTTTTATATTTAAAAATAAAAAAGTTATACTACATTATTAGCGTAAATTAATATTATTCTAATGTGAATGAAAAAAATAATGCAGGTTGATCAAGCTGTATCAATGGCGTTTGGCGAGTGCGGGATGAGCAATTATGTGAGGATTCAGTCAAATGGGGTCATGGCGAAAGCAAACAAGGCCACGCAAGTGAAATCTGGCAGAACGGCGTCGGATTTGTTGTTAGCTTCAGAGGAGATGTTGGCCCAGAAGAACGTGGAATCTGTTCTGTTTAAGGGAAAGAGGGTAGTGCAGAACACCAACTTGGAGAAGCTAGAATTGTTTGGGGGAGAATTAATCAAAGAACAAGAGAGAAGAAAAACAAGCATTTTACCAACGGTTGTGTTGAAGAATGCTTCTCCCTCACCTAGAACTTCATCTGCCACTACTTTGTCGACTATGTCTTCAAGCTGTTAGATGATGATGAATTAGATCAAAAAAGAACAGAAACAAACAAAAATGATTAGGGGGAAGAAACCCAAAATTAGATTTCACTGTGGGATTGAATTTTGGTGTGAGTTTAAGTTTGTGGTTTTGGGTTAGCTGCCGCTTGAGACCAATCATGAAAATTTGAGTCTGAGCTGTGCAGAGCTGAATCCTTAATGTTACCTATTTATTTGTTTTTTTTTTTTTTTTCACTGTTTAGTTATTGGTATATATTACATGTATTTAGGGATAGTGATTTGTGCATATGTTTATTGTCAAAGGAAGATTTTTGATCAAAAATCAATATTAGAAGTGTGCTTGATTTGTGAGATTTAGATTGTACTGTTCGGTCAGAATGCCTGATAGTAATTGATACCCTTCTCACTAAATGCAGAACAGTTATTCTGGAATTCTTACTTATCAAATTCAATGGTATAGAGTAATACTAAATTATTCTACTAATTTTTTTTATAATATTTTTATTTATTTAATTTTGATAAATGTTAAAATTTAGTGGGTAGAAAAATTTGTAAAAAAATTTAGCACCAGAATTTAACATTTTTGTTTCATATATCCTTTGTGCCCCTTACTTGTGTTTAATGAGCATTTGTAAATTTTGATCTTAGATATTTTGATTTTGTAACATAAAACTCGTTGAAACCAAGTCTAAAATAAAGTAATTTACAGTCAAATGTTATTACTTCAAAAATTAACTTGTAGTCAAAGTTCACAAGTTTTTGGCCCTAAGAATTACTAAGATACAAATTCACATTTTAAATAAATTTGCAGTAAAAGTAATTACTTCCAGCATAAAATTGTTGTGAAATTTCACAGCATGTTTTAAAAATAAATACCCACATTTAAAATGTGAATTCGCATTTAAGAATTAAGATAAAACCAACTTGGAATTTGTTGGCACTAAATTAACTTTTAACTATATGTGTATGGTTTAATTTCCTGTAGAAATTGAAATAGGATGAAGTGTCCTGCTCAATTTATTGTCACTTGACAATTTCTTTGTATATGCTCAATTTTAAGGAGATGATTACTTAATGCTTCCGAAAGTAGATATCTGATAATAGGGAAAAAAGTCACTACGCATTAGGTGGATGAGAAACAATGAGTAAAGCACTAAATATATTTTTGATTTTGTAAAAGAAGTTCACATGGGTCTCTGAATTTACAAAAGTAGTTTATATATGTCTTAATTTGTAATAATAGTTCATTTAGATCCCTGAAATTACTAAACGTTATTCATTTAGGTCCTTAAGTTTACAAAAATAGTTCACTTAGGTTCGTGGGATTATCAAACTTCAGAGTGAATAAATGTTTGGCAATCTCAATGACTTAAATGAACTTCCGTGTAACTTAAAAACTTATGTGAACTATTATTGCAAACTCGAGGGCCTAAATGAACTATTGTACAACTCATGACTTATGTGAATTGTCATGGTAAACCAAAGACTAAACTGTTAATTATTTCGAGAAGTAATTAACTTGGGCCTGTAGATATTGCAAATTTGGGCTTATTAGCCGCTTCGATGGGTTGCTGGAACCCCCACATGTTTGCGAGCTTAATGGGTCTTTGTACCAAAACCAATTTCAGTTAAAGAATTGACCAAAGGTTGAGTTTTTTTGGGCCAGCACAAAAAATATGAGTTGAAGTTGGTTGGTACGTATTTAGTTAGGCTGATTAATTTTTGAACGAAGGATGAGATTAGCACCATTTTTATTAGGAGTGGCACCATTCTTTTTATATATAAGAATCATAAATTAATATACTAAAAAAAGATGGTATCACTCCCAATAGGGATAGTGCTAATCTCATCACCCTTTTTGAATCAATCCTTTTAAATCCCGTTACCCTTTATTTAGAAAGTACATTCCAGAAGTTTAAAAAACGTTTTCTGAAAAGCACTTTTTAGAAAAAAACGGTGTTTCTAGATTGCACTTTTCGAAAAAAAAATGGTAAAATTGGAAAAAAGAAGTGCGGTGCAAATATGAATGACCTTTAGTTAGATGGGCCATCATTGGGAGGTGTTTATTACTACTACTACAGTACTACTTACTAGCCGCACTTGCTGCACCAAATGAAAATGTGGATTAGTAATTTTAGGATAGAGTTAAAAACAAATAAGTTTCTCAACTTTATTAGGTCTAGTTATTTTTTAGTGTGTGCATTTTAGTTTTTTAAACTTTTTGAAGTGTGTATTTAAGTACAAAAATCACATTTATTAACGGTTTTTTATCATAATTAACGACAGTTTTAACTGTCACTAAATGTGACTTTGTACTTATGTATACACTTTGAAAAGAACATGAGACTAAAATGTATAATTTAAAAATAATTGAACTTAAATAAACATACATTGAAATTCATGAAACTTATTTGTTTTAAATAAACATACATTGAAGTTCATAAAACTTATTTGTTTTTAATCCTTTAGAATATGTTCATTAGGGTAGAAGACAAATATCAATCATAAATAAACTTTTTCTCAAGTTATAGTGTGTCTCTAATATCATATCAACACTCTCTTATTTATGATGGTTTTAAGAGATATTTGTTTTAAGGTATGTTATTATTTTACTGACAAAAAATATGGGTATGCTATAGTTATCATTTACTTGAGAATGACATACAATGTTTTGGTATATGTAAGAGTAAGGTTATTGTCTATTGTTAGTTTGCCACTCTTTTTTTTATATTTTTTAATTTAAAAATATTTTTAATCAATAAAATTAAAATTTTAATATTAATTGGTTAGGAATAACAATAAACAAAATAAAGTTGCAATAGTCTCACCCATATAAAATTGGATTCTATTAACCATTATTATTCATACAACAAATAGGTTTTTTTACACAACTATTATTATTATTATTATTATTTTAAACATGATTCTTTCATCTGCCACATGCTCCTCATTAATTCACATGATATTTTAATTTTATAAAATTTGAGAAATCAATTCCCCAAGATGTTTTTGTATTTTTTATTAAAGATGACAAATCGATTTTGACAAAACTGAAATTAGTTTCTCATCGTAAATGACTTTACATAATTTATTAATGATTATATGATATTTATAAAACTTTTGATTATTCTGTAAAGTGATAACATGTAAGTGATTCTTTTGTAAAATGAGAACATGCAAATGATGAAAAGTGTGAATAACTTTTGTGTATTTAAAAGATGTATCTCTTGTTGAGTTCCAAAAGTGTTTACATAGCACATAATTCTTCAACAAAGTGTTAATAGGCAATATAGAAGGTGGATTTTGATAAAAATCTATTTTTCGTCGTACTAACAAAAACATAAATGAGAATTCATTTTTCACATAGCAGATTTTCTCTCTCTCTTTTTTTTTTAAAAAAAAAGAAAACATATTGAGAAATCAATTTCACCAATTTTGATTGATTAAATTTTATAAAAATATAGTATTTTGATAACTAAAAATAAATGTGTTGTAGATAGGGCAATAATAGATAAAGTATTAATATTTTTGTATATAAAAGCTCAATAATTAAGAAATTGATTAATAGTATGAAGTTTTGATTAAAAGAGGTAGTGCACTTATAATCCTAATGTTAAATATTAAAATTTTTAATAATAATAATTATTATTTAGTCTCTTGAACATTAAGCTGCTTAGCAAAACTTTAAGTTAAATTATGTCAGGATAAAATTTAATGGTTTTTGAAATATTTTAAAACTAAAAAAAAAAAATTGTTGTTAGTAACCAAACTCTAAAATAACTTTTCATATTTTCATGGAAAACTAATGAACCAATCTCTCATATCACCAAAAGAATGAAGCACAATCATTTTTCAAGGAATAATTTTTCTTGTTATTAGTAGCAATGAAAAAAATCATTATAGCAAAAAAAAAAGAAATTATTATTCTTTTTATCAGCCAAACACATACACCCCACACTACACTATTCCTAAATCTAACTCTTAAATCTCCTCCACTAGGGATTGAATCCCTCCCCTCAAGCTCCAAGAGATTCTCCTTGTGCTATTTAAGCTACAAACTCTTAGCAGAAAAAATAATAATAATTAGGGTTTATTATCCTATGTCTTAATATATAAAGTTAAAAAAATAAAAAAAACATTTATTTAAAAATACAAAAAATAAATAAATTTTATAATTTATGTAATAAATATATTTTTTAAAATGTACTTTTAATTTTTAGTTTTTTTAACTTATACATGTGATGCGTAAGATAATTTTTTTCTTATTATTATTATTTAGTATATTTATTTAATTTTCAACTCAGCTTAAAAAAAAAAAAACGTAACCAATGCATAATGGACTCATCGTTGCCAGCACACAGATATACGCAAGGAAGCATAACAGCAATCAGCAAAGAACAATCTAGCACTGTTTCTATGGCAGTGGCGGACGGCAACGGTGACAAAACTCTCCGGCAAATTTCTGACGCATTCAAGGGCCTCGCTAACGTTGTCGCCGATTCGCAGAACGCACAACTCGAGGTTGCTCCTTTCTCCCATGCCTGCTCTCTCGTTTCCCCTCTCTTCGGTTGCTTGGGCGTCGCCTTCAAGTTCGCTGAGATGGATTATGTTGCCAAGGTATGCGTCCTTTTTCATCATCGTATGCAGATTCTTCATCTTTGGTTTTCAATTTCACTCAACTCGTAACTGTTTGTTTAATTGGGTAAACTGTGATCCATAAAGGCCATTGTAAATTTTAAATTTATATTTGTTTAATTATTATTAGTTTTTGTAATTGAAATACTGAGAATTCCTGATTTGGACTATGCTTATGTTTTGCGGCATATATGATTTGAGAATTCCTGAATCATTTGGGTTAGTGCAGTTCTATTGTGAAATTTACTTCCACTTTAGTGTTTAGGAATGCTTAAATTCCGGGAACTAATCACTTACTTTTCAAAAGCTCTTGCAGATAGCTGCAAAAAAATAAGTGATTATTTCACTATAGTTGTAGTTGATTTAGTTTAGCACTTTAACTGTGTTCTGTTAAGTCCCCAAGGGTTCTATTGTGGTTGATACTTGATTCTTTGATGTTCATAGGTTCGTGATCTAGTAGAAGCATCGAAGTCCATTCAGAACTTACAGTCTCTGATTGATCGGGATGTACAAGCTAATTCTGTTAGGACTGCAGGCAGCCATACAAGAAATCTGTTGAGAGTAAAGCGTGGACTCGACATGGTTAGAGTACTCTTTGAGCAGATTCTCCTTACAGAGTATGTAAATTGGTTGCTGCCTTACAGTTTGCCTTGTGCTTGTAACTTCTGTGATTTGTGTCTATAAATTGCTATATCATGCTTTGACCAATTTTAAGACTGTACTTTTCACTGAGGATTTGATTTGAAGTAGAATGCAATGAATATGAACTGCGAGTGAAAATTGGGGGGAAGTGATAGTGTCTTTTTTCCATCTGTGGGTGCCAGGTTGTTAATGTGCAAAGAAGAGGTTGACAATCGATGTCTTCCCCTAATGGTGAATTAAACCTTTAACATTAACACACCTACATCTTAAAGTATGGTACCAGTGCCAACTGAGCCACAAGCTTGTTCACATACCATTCAATGTTATGTTTTTTTTTTTTTTTTAAAATAGGTAAAAAGTAAACCTTTGAACCATTATTCATTGTTATTAATTGTTATTATGTTATTATATTATTGTTTATGGTTCATTTAATTATTTTTGTAAGCAACAGGGGTAGAGAAGGACCATAGGTGGGCGGTTAATCAAATCAAGCCTTCAACATTATCGCACTTCAATCTTAAAAACAGGGATTGATAACAAGTTAACTATAAACTTGATGGCTTACCATTTTATTCTTTTTATAGCATTTGCAATTTTTTAAAACTACGTGAACAAGATGTTCAATTGGCCGTTCTTTCTACTGTGTCATTTTTTATTTTTTTTATTTTTATATATCTTCATTTCACCAAATGACAGAACAAATCTGTTAACACTGGTGACTAGTCAAATTACTTCCCTTGATTGGTTCCGTTATAACCAGCATCTAGTGACAAGTGAGCGCAGTTGGAAAGCGTTTTCCTTTTTCTTGAAATCTATTGATTATAGTCTTTGGGTTCGAAAATGGTTTTGTGATTCTGTTTGAAAAGTTATTTTCAAGTTAGGTTTAGTTTGGAGGGTTGTCAAAACTCAAAACAGTTATTTTATTAGTATCGTGGACATTAAAGAATTAAAGGTTCATTCTGCATTTTTTGATTAAACAAACCTCGGCTGGTCCGGTCCAGTTTTTATGCCACGGGTCAAAATAAATGAAGTTAGTAAGTAGTTTAGTGAAATGTTCAGTAATGCTGATGACTTTCAGTACCTTAAGTTTTGCGCTTTTGAAGAATTTGTACTTTGATGGTATAAGCTCTGATGGTAAATGAACTGTGTTTCTGTATATCTTTTGGCAGGGGAAATTCTCTTAGGGATCCGGCTTCCAAGGCTTACGAACATGTATTTGCACCTTACCATGGTTGGGCTATCAGGAAGGCTGTTTCTGCCGGAATGTATGTCCTTCCTACAAAAGAACAGCTTTTGAAGAAACTCAATGAGGATGGTAAGTGTAGAATTAAGTTTACTTGTGCATTTTTTGAAATGCAAATCCTGAAAAATCAGGTGAAAGTGAAGTTGGTTCTAGTGCTTTAACAGGGGAGGCTAGAAGGGACAAAGATAATTTGTATGATATGTTAACTGCGAATTTGGAATGACTAATACTTTCATAATTTTTTCATACCTTTTCTTCTAAGTTTTTGTTCCATGCCTTAGGTTTAACCTTAAAGTTTGGGGCATAGTGGTCTTAACCTGTTAGGCATGGGCCTCTGTGTGTATACCCTAGGTGTAGGCGCAACAAGCGATAGGGAAGTTAGGAGGTTTGTTGTAGTTAGTTACTTAGTCAGTTAGAATTCAGTGGCGTGTATATATGGTGCTTTGTTTAAAGGGTGTGAAAAGAATTTTGTTTTGCAGTAACTGAGACATCAGTTGTTAGTGGCAAATCTTGGAAGACTGCATTCTGGCTTCTTGAACTCATTTTCCAGAAATAACAAAGTTCTTTCATTCACTTTTTTCCTCTCTCACTATTCTTTTTTCTAATATGGAATCTTACAAGCTCAGTCCGAGACATAATCTGTCATCATCATTTTGATAACAAATCTTTTTATTGTTAAGATCACAAGTTTACCCTGTACGCCTTGGTGCATGCCCTCTTTAGTAGCTTGCAGAAGTATTAAATATACATGATATGAACTCTATGTTTTGTGTTCTTTGCATGCTTTTATTAAACTAGTCCATTTTCTTTTCTTTTTAGGCTAAAATTAAGAAAGAGACTATCAAATCTGTTGTTTTTTTATCACATTGTTTCTTATTATTATTCTTTTTACCTCTGTTTCTGAAATGTGAAATCTATATATTGTGGAAGAAAGGGATGAGGAAAAGTCATTGTGGCAGACTATGTTACTCAAACTTGTCTAGTAAATTTATGCATTTATAATGCTGATTTTTCCTCGTCTTTTCCCCTGTTGTTGTTGCATTTGATTCAGAGGCGTCAGCAAAGGTCCACATGCAAACTTATGTCACTTCATCCGCACCTCTAATCCAATACATTGACAAACTCTTTGTTTCTAGAGACTTGGGAATAGATTGGTGAAACTTGAATAATATTCAAATTGTACAATGTAATTTGGTTCTATAAATTTATATGAAAGAATTCATGTATTTATATTACATAGTATGCATTTTATCACATAAGTTGTTTATGTTGCAACTTGCAAGAGATGTTGGTGCTAATTTGCTGGCTATTAAGATGCTACGTGTTACTTATTGCTGAATGGCTATAATGAGTTTTTCTTTTAGAGCAAAAAAAACTTCCCTGTTAGTCTTTGAAGGATTACACATTTGTCAACACCAAGTACTTTTATAGAGCATTAGATCGGAATACCATACTATAATGATAATGAATCGTTCGGCTACATGTTAGGATATGTAAAACATGAATTTAAAACGGGAAAGTAACTGTTGATTGTGTTAAAATTGATTCACTTTTGTCTTATCCCAATATAAAATTAAATACAGTAAACTCTATTGCATAGTAATGTGCAGCATGTGGCAACATAGATGTGGAACCTAAAAGATAATTATGACTGTCTACATCAATTTGATGCATTCTACGTTATTACGTGGGAAAGTTTGATTAGTTCAATGGAGAGTAGTAATTTTCCTGTAAATAAATTACTCGCTAAGGACTCTGTTTAAAAAATAGAATCAAGAAGTAAAAACCGTAGTTTACTAAAGCCAGGGTATAGTTTGCTTATAAACTTTACTAATCTACAATTCAATTCTAAATATTTGCAAATATCAGAGAAAGCTACACATCAAAATAATGGATGAACGAACCGTTCACACACCAAACATAAGCACTCAAGATAACGTGTTGAAATAAATTGCTATGGCTACTGGTTCTACCACCGAATTATAGTTCACAATACTCTCATGCACATTCACATCTTACATTTTGAAATTATGATGTCAATGATTTTTTATTTTTTTATTTTTTTTTTATTTTTAATATGATGTTAATGCCTTTATATATATATATATATATATATATCATGAATTGGTATTTAGTATCCGAGGAATATGGTTGTTTTAGATTTGTTTTACTTCAAATGCTATTCTAACTAAACCCCAAGAATTTTAGCTTTCCTTCCATGTAATCGGGATAAGTTTAACAGATTATCAGATCCAACTTTGCAAAGGAATGTGAGTCTGATTGAATAGATTCATAAACAAACATATTATTTTATAAGAGAATAGAAATTTTCAATTCGTGGTAAATAATGTGTATGTTGTGTTTGGTAGTGATTGAATTGACAGTTTGTGAAATGTAAAATTTTAAAGAAAAAAAAGCTGCATAAACACAATTTAGAAAGAAATACTTTACTTCAAAAGTCCAATTAAATTTTGATCAAATACAAGTTCATAAAAACAGTAAAAGCAAACTTCAATGTTTTATTTTCTTTGGTTCAAATTTTTTGATAAAAAAAGAGTCAATTTAATCAATAACGCTTAATTTTTTTAAATGAATTTGATTTAATTACCGTCACTCGTACCTACTTCAAAATCATGTAAAATATGCGATTTGATTTGAGGGAAAAAAATATCATTGAATTCTTTTTTTTTTTTGAAAAAATATCATTAAATTCTTGTTCATAAAGGAAGAAGGAAATTAGAAACAAAAAATAATGACTTTAAAAAGAAAACCAAAATTAGACCAAAAAAATAAATAAATAAATAAATAAACAAGTGTGAGTGTTTCAGTTTTGGTCTCCTTCCAACACAGTGAGTTATACTTGGTTTTGGTTCCTCTTCGACTTGGAATGCATCATATTATTTTCCCTTCAAATCCCTAATTCACTTCGTTTTCACTCTTTCATCCAAATGGAGGATTCCGAGGGAGTCCTCAGCTTCGATTTCGAGGGTGGCCTCGACGCCCCTCCCTCCGCCGCCACCACCGTCGCCGCCACTGCTTCCGGACCTCTCGTTCAGCACGATTCCTCCGCCGCCGCCTCTGCTGTAGCCAACGGTGCTGCCGCCGCACCCGGCCCTCCCTCAGCCTCTGACCCCGCTCCTGGTAACATGCCAGGGCGGCGGAGCTTCCGGCAGACGGTGTGCCGGCACTGGCTTCGCAGCCTGTGCATGAAGGGCGACGCGTGCGGGTTTTTGCACCAGTACGACAAGGCGCGGATGCCGGTGTGCCGGTTTTTTAGGCAGTTTGGGGAGTGCCGCGAGCAGGATTGCGTTTATAAGCACACCAATGAGGATATCAAGGAGTGTAATATGTATGTTTATTGTGCGTTCCTATTTTTCATCCTTTTTGGCTGCTGCAATTGAGTTTTGATTGTGTGTCGTGTTTGTTTGCTGTATAATTGTGAGTTCTTATTGTGGTGGTATTAGTGATGGCTTGTGTCATGGTTACTAGTTCTAGGATAATTACAGATTGCTTGATAATACTCTAGGACCATTCAATTAGATGATAATTTTTTAGGTTTAGAGTTTAGATGATCGGTTTTATTCTTGCAATGCGGCCACGGTATTATGGTTTCGACAGCTGCCATAATCTTATCAGGCTGACGTTACGGTCACATTAGATCGTTTTCGGCAACATAGTTTAAAAGACCACTACATTACAATTTCGACAGCTGCCACAATTGCAACTTTATGGTTGCATTAGGTCATGGTTAGCTGCATCTCACCACAACCACAACATAATTTAGAAGGCCGTAACGTTATGGTTTTGATAGCTTCCGTAATTGTATCAGGCTGCTGTCATCGCAACTTTATGGTCTATATTGTATTTAGCATCCCACCACTACCGAAACGTAACTTAAAACGCCAGTCTTGGAAAATACTGAACGTGCAAATAGATCAAATGTTCAGTACTTTTGCTCTTTTTCTTGATCAAACATATTTATCCTAGTTTGACTTTCTAGCTTCAACTTCTGTTATGCATTATATTCTAGCTGTAAGACTGTTTAGAGTGATTCCTTTGGCATATTTTCTTAGCTGTGAGTTGGCCCTTAACTGCTGGAGGAGCTTCATGACTCATTTTACGGGTTTTAGGAGAAGTAACATGGATAGGATTTTGTGGAGTCATTTGCAGTGTTTGTGATGGTTTGGCCTTCCACGTTCTCCCCTGGAAAGGAAATGAGTTTAGCAAAGAAGTCTCTGCTTTCTTTGTTATTGATATAGCATTACTTCTTGGCATCGTTATGATGTTTTGGTAATGAAGTTTTACACATAACTGGCTTCTTTGATGAACCTTCAAAGATATTGGAAGGATTTATTGGTTTCATGTTCCTATACTATTTATCCTGTCCTCCATTTTTGCCTTTGAATATTGTTGAGGAAGTTTTGTTGTTCTGCTCTTGTTTCATTTATTTGTTATATACTCCACTATTTTATAAATATGGTTCTTCCTTTGTTTGTCAAGAGAAAAAATATCATTCTATGTCTGATTAGTTCCTTTTGTTTTGTTTTACTTCTTTGCTTAAGAAAAGAGTATCTAATTTTATCGTTCTGAATCTTATCTTTAAATTTTTTGCATCTGCAGGTACAAATTAGGATTTTGTCCGAATGGGCCTGATTGTCGATATAGGCATGCAAAATCCCCTGCACCTCCACCTCCTGTTGAAGAGGTCCTCCAGAAGATCCAACATTTATATTCTTACAGTTATAACAATAACAAATTTTACCAGCATAGGGGTGCTAACTATACTCAACAAGTTGAAAAACCCCAGTTTCCTCAAGGAGTTAATTCTACAAACCAAGCTGTGGCTGGAAAACCATTAGCAGCAGAGTCTGGAAATGCCCAACAGCAGCAGCAGCAAGTTCAACAGTCTCAGCAGCAGGTTAGCCAGAGCCAAGTACCAAACCCTGCTAATGGCCAACCTAATCAAACGAATAGAACTGCAACTCCTTTACCTCAAGGAATATCTAGGTGTGTTTAGAGTCTTGTAATTTTCAATTAGGATTGGTGAAATCCGTTGTGTATGCTTACAGCACATAAATACTATAAGCAAGTTACATATTTAAGTACTTTTATTTGCGAGATTATTCCAAAATTTTCCTTGTGTAGTTTTTTCTCAAATAGATGGGTTGCTTTTTATGAGGGGTTTGTGTTCAAAATTTTGAGTATATATCCCATAAAGTATTGCATCATTTGAAGCACTATTTTCTAACCTATATGAATTATGCTAATTTACTTATCCTCTAAAATCTTTAGGTATTTTATTGTTAAAAGTTGCAATCGAGAAAACTTGGAGTTATCTGTACAACAAGGAGTATGGGCAACTCAAAGAAGCAACGAGTCCAAACTAAATGAAGCATTTGACTCTGTGGAAAATGTGATATTGATTTTCTCAGTCAACCGTACTCGACATTTCCAGGTTTATTTTGTATTCTGCCTCCCACTTGACTCTGTAAAAATTTATGAATTTAGGGCCGTGATCTCTTTGCTACTCAAATATTCAATTGACTGTGGAAATGCAAAATATTCAGCACCTGTTTAATGTGTAGCATGCCTCTAGGTTAATTCAATTGATTACTGAGAAATTGATAGATATGAACCAGGGTTGTACTATATGCTCAATTATTCGCTGAAAATTCCTGTACCAATGTTGGCTTTAGTCAAATTTCTGAGTTAGTAACTGATTAATATGTTTCCTTTCTGGAAAGCATATTTTGAATATTTGACATAGCTTCTTTGTGTAAGGTACTTCAATGGAAGTACCCTTTGTGAGATAATTATAGGTGGTTAGTTAGAGTTCTAACATATTGGCGGGAGATAGGTTATGAAAAGCTATTCAATGATAGGCTTTGGCAGACATCTCTGGTTCTTGTAGTTATATTGTTAGGTAAGTCTTATTCCACAAGACTACAAGAGGGAGTTATATAATTTTCAATTTTGCATTTTGTAAACCTAATTGGTTACTTGAATCATTTATTAATTCCTCTGGTCTCTAAGGTTATCAAATGCTTCTCATCAGCACTTAAAGTTTTTAACTTTATTAATTGAGAACCTTTTTTGGCTTTGACCAAACATCTATGCCTGAAGTTATCTATATTTTGGCAGGGTTGTGCAAAGATGACATCCAGAATTGGTGGTTCCGCTACTGGAGGGAATTGGAAATATGCTCATGGAACTGCACATTACGGGCGAAATTTCTCTGTCAAATGGTTGAAGGTATGAAAAATCTTCCATAGGTTAGATAGCATTTGTGCTGGGGGTGAAGCCAAAAACACACCAGAAGCATACTTGATAGGACTGTAACAAAAGGGTAACTAACTAAAGTTATAAATTGCTGACGTGGTGGAAATTATAAATTAATTTACCTTTTGTATTTTTAGTTGCTATACAGTTTATAATATTTGAAGTGGTTCCTTTTTCTTTTGTAAGTTGCCTATGTTATTTGAAGAGTCTCCTGATGACTCTTTTTGAAGGTTTCGGGTGGAATTGTTTTGGAGTGAAATTTGCTTGTAATATTTGTTATGCATGCTTTGGACTGAAATTCAAGTACTCAAACAGATGTCAATCTCCCTATAATTTCTATATGATAAGATTTCATTTTGTCACTATGAACATATTATTCTCTCTCTTACAATTTGGGTTTGGGCCTAACTCAATCCTAAAAGCTAGCTTGTAGGATGAGGTTTGCCACACCCTTATAAACTCATCAATGGCCATATCACTAGCCGATGTGGGACTTCTAACACGCCCCCTCACGCCCAGCACTACACAGCTGGAGCGTGGACAAACAAACGGGTGGCCCAACAATACGGGACTAAGAAACACTCTCCAACTAAATGCACCAGAGAATTGTGTTGACTCACAATACCCTAAAGTTTTCCATATTAATCTTTCCAAAATAATTAAAAATTTCAAACATTGAAGATGGCTAGGTGAAATGGAACATCAAATAGTAAATAAGGGGTAAGGACCCCGGATATGTGGTTTGAACTAGACTTTTTCACGTAAAACATGTCAAGAGATGGAGCTCTGCGACACCTACAAATCTGCAGCATGTCATTTGTATCTATTCTGTTAAACACTGCTTTAGTGCTACGCAAACATAAAACTTGACCATAGAGGGAGTTTTGGACTTCCTAATAGGTTTGTCAATTAGTAAACGAGAATAATAGAGAACCATAGCAGCTGTGCGACTAAGCAGTAATGCAATTTCCTATTTCTTTGTCTACTAGAGTTGGGTTTATTACAGCTTTTGCATCCCAACTTCAGTAACTAGGAGAAATTTGCTCATGAGCCAGTATAGGAAACCTCATAATGATATCTAGAAATTTTCTGTATGTTAACCAATCTGTTTAATTGATTTCTTATTTGCAGTTATGTGAACTTTCATTCCACAAAACTCGCCATTTAAGGAATCCATACAATGAGAACTTACCCGTGAAGGTATTATCTTTTACATTTCTATAATCCAATTCAAAGCTTAATAAGAGCTGTTTTCTTGCTTTGCTCTTGGACTTGCTACAATACTTTAAATGTGTTTTGTAGTATTTCTTTCTTGAATATTCCAAGCATGGATCCATCTCCCATTGATGTGATCCTTATGAAAATTTAGTTGTTCCACCCCGAGCTATACTTTGAATTTTATTTTGCTTTCTTGGTTAAAGTTTATCCTTTGCATCCTTGGATCTTTTGCATAGCCATTCTGCATCACCACTTGTGCACTTATTAGGGAATCCTACATCTACCTAGACATTATATATGAAAAGGTGCAGTCTTTTGTCACTTTTGATTATTGTTAGGATATCATAATTAGCTGCTTGGCATTTAGCAAGTGAGAGTTGATGTATATACTGGCCACAGCTTTCAGCCAATGAAATCAACCAGCTTCCTAATGATGGGACCTAACGTTTTCTAGCTACACACTGGATGCATGCTAATTGTGGAAACTAAATTTAGGTATTAATCTTTAGACTTCAGGTTGGATCTTTATGGTGGCATATTGCAGAAAGTGGTATTGCTATGTACATGACAAGACCAAGAACCAACCATTTTAGAATGGTCCTGAGTTCAATGATATGCCATTGTAGATGCTGTGCACTGTGGTGTTTAGTACGTAGAATATATTTTCAATTGTTTGAGCCATGTGCGCTCCTATATATCTGCAGTATTTATGTTATTTGTCGTCGTCGTTCATTTGTTTTGTTTACATCTAACTCATTGAGTTGTATGATACTTCTGTTCATTAGGTAAAGTCAGATTGGAGTATGATTACTGTTAATGTACTACTATTTATGTACCTTCACTTAATAGCTTAAGCAGTTAGGAAAAGTTAGTTGATGACAATTACTAAATATTCTGTTTGTGTATGTAATTGCAGATAAGTAGAGATTGTCAGGAGCTTGAGCCCTCTATTGGTGAGCAGTTGGCATCCTTGCTTTATCTTGAGCCCGATAGTGAACTCATGGTATGTTCCTTTGAGTTATCATCTTGTTTTTGTGAACAGAAGCTTTTATAGGTTTATGATGTACAAATGGAGAAAAAAACAAAATGTTTGCTTTCTTACTGTGACAAATTAAGCTACTCTGGATTTGTATATTTTTGTTCCCTGATAAATGATGGAATTTTCTCGCCATGAAACTTTTAAACATGATTAGTAGGTCGGTATTAATAATCTTATAATCTGATGTGTATATACATATATATAAAAAGGTCCCTGAAGTGACAAATTATGGTGTCAATATGTAATTCCCTCTAGCAGACTAATTTAGCCTGGTCCAAAAGTGTTATGATGGTAGCATTTGTCTAAGCTGTCGGCCTTGAAAAGCCAGGGCAGAGAGAAAAACTATGAAAACGGTGATGACTAAAAGAAGCTCATAGGTATCTTTAGGTAGTATCAGCACACAGGAAAGCACCTATTACAGAAGTTTATGAGAGAGCAGAGAGGCAATCGAGCTGAATTGAGAGCTTAATCCAATAGATTGCATGAGTGATTCTTGTTTTATCTTCCTAGTACCTTTTGTGTAATGTTTCGCTATACTTTTTATCATTTGACCAGCATGGAGTATAGCTTGTCTGGGATACAGTTTGGGGAAAAATCAGCCTCGACCAAACAGCTTGGTTTTTGTAATAGTGTGTTTTTCCAAGTGTATTGGTGATCTACCAAGAGTTAGCCATTTTGTTGGATGGAATTGGGAAACATAAGCTGCAATATCGAATTGTAGTGTTTTAAGAATTAAATTGATATTGGCTTTCATTCTCATATTTACAGGCTATCTCAGTTGCAGCAGAGTCTAAACGGGAAGAAGAGAAGGCAAAGGGTGTGAATCCAGATAATGGAGGAGAAAATCCTGATATTGTCCCATTTGAAGACAATGAAGAAGAGGAGGAAGAAGAAAGTGACGAAGAGGAAGAGAGCTTCGGTCATGGTGTAGGGCCAGCTGGTCAAGGCAGAGGTAGGGGCAGGGGTATGATGTGGCCACCTCACATGCCTCTTGGGCGGGGAGCCAGACCCATGCCTGGAATGCAAGGTTTTAACCCTGTAATGATGGGTGATGGATTATCCTATGGGCCTGTTGGACCTGATGGTTTTGGCATGCCAGATCTTTTTGGCGTTGGACCTCGACCATTTGCTCCATATGGTCCTAGGTTCTCTGGTGATTTTGGAGGCCCCCCAGCAGCTATGATGTTTCGTGGGCGACCCTCTCAACCCGGGATGTTTCCTGGTGGTGGGTTTGGGATGATGATGAATCCTGGACGGGCTCCCTTTATGGGCGGGATGGGGATGGGAGGCGCGAATCCACCAAGAGCTGGTAGGCCAGTTAATATGCCTCCAATGTTTCCACCACCGCCGCCTCTACCTCAAAATGCAAACCGAGTTGCCAAGAGAGATCAAAGAACTAATGATCGGAATGATAGGTATGGTCCAGGAGCAGAGCAGGGCAAGAGTCAAGACATGCACAGCCAAAGTGGTGGACCTGATGATGATATGCAGTATCAACAAGGATACAAGGCGCACCAGGACGATCAATATCCGTCAAGAAACGATGAAAGTGAAAGTGAGGATGAGGCACCTAGGCGGTCAAGACATGGAGAGGGGAAAAAGAAAAGGGAGGCGTAGAGGATACGTTAACACAAGCTCTAATCACTAGCTTATGCTTTCACCAAACACTAGATATTGATGAACCACTGACCATGATGCCAGTTTCCATTGTATTTTATTTTCTCTGAAATGAGGAGACCTTCAGATTATTTTGTATGAGATATTTGATTTTCCCCTTGAGACATGGGAACTGGGGTGCTTCAGAACAGAAAATTAAAATTCTGTTCACAGGTCATGTAATTTTCACTTACGGTTGATTAGAGACATATAATGATAAAGTGTGATGATAAAAGTGATAATTAGTGGGATAGATGAATGTACACTTGTGTATTTGTAAAGGGATCATAACATTAGAGTATTTAATGGAGAAAGTGGGATAATTCATTCCTTATAAAACATTTTGTTTGTGGCAATGATTAAGGTCTAATAGATGTTTTGATAACAGCAGATTTCAACTGGTTTATATCTTTAACTAATTTATTCAATAGTATTTGAATAGCGTAACAGGGTTTTGTGGAAATTCTTCTCTTAATCAAACATCCAGAGGAATTGACAGTAAAAAAAGCAGAGAGTAATCGGTGTTAAGAAGATTGTCTCTTGCATTATGGGTCTCTAAATGGATTGCTTATCATGTCTAGTAAATCATAATGCTTAGGTCCTTTTATATTTAGCATAATAATATTTTTGCTGGGAAAAATTATGATATTAAATCTCTGAACATTAAATATAATAATTTAAATAGGAGTATATGCATATTTACATCAATGTAGATTTGTAAGTTTAATTATCTTTGCTTTTAAGATTTTGGGTTGCTCTGCCTTGTTTGTGATTTTTTGACCTTACATATTTCTGTATAACATTATTGACAACATTTTAGCAAACTTCTAATACATTGTTTTGAAATTAAAACAATGGAGGCAAATTGCTTTCATTCTGGCAACATAAACGACAACAAAATAGAACAACCATGGTAATTAAGAATTTAAGATTGACTTCACTAATAATGAGACCCTTGAAACAACACGTTTCTAATCTTTTATTGAGTTCGTGGTGTTTCTAATTTCATTTGTGTGTTCTTTCGTCAAGTTTCTAAATTCATTTATGTATATATTAGTTCTTGGACGAAGTTTCTGAAGTCATTAATTAATTGGGTAACAATAAGTGGATCTTTTTATTGTTTTAGCATAAACTACAAGTGGTGGAAGTTTTATTCCACAGTGATAGATGTCATCTTTTGAAGAAAGCCCACTTTTTTTTTTCTTCAAATTAGCCACTTGTCTTAATGGGAACTACATTACAATCGATTCAATCGCTTATTATGATCCAAGCAATCAAATTGGATAATAATATTAACATTTTGGTCACAAATTAACTATATTACTTGCATCGCCATTTAATTATCTAATATGGACAGCTGTTCTTGCCTTGTTGACCACCAGTATCATCAAATGATGGAAAACTACATCCATATATTTTATTATTAAGTTTAATTTTCACTATTTATTTATATATGAGAATCTTGATCAAGTAACCTCGTATACAAAATAAATGTGGTGGATAGAATTCAGCGTCTTAGGAATGTGGAAGAAATCTTGTTAGATAAGGCACATATATATTCAGCAAATTAAACAAATGTGTGTGTGACACACTAAATACGTACGAGTATGTCACAATTAAAAAATAAGCAATCTTTGGAACAATTAAGTTGTATATATAGTTTCTTTTCCTGAGCTTAGTCTGCTACCCAAAAAAAAATTAAAAAATTATACTCATACAACTACTATACACATTTTGCTAATCACAACTAATTATACAAAAAAAAATTGACATAATTATTTATATTTATAAAATATGACTAATAATTATTTCCTAATCATCATTAAAAAAAGAATAATGGCCGGATAGAAGATTCAATAGAACTTAAAATTTTAGGATGAAAATATAAGAAGATTATATAGCCGTTTATATATTTAATAAGGTATTTTTTAAAAAAAATAAGAAAGGGTATTCTTCGCAAACACTTTTTTTTTTAAATTTGATTTTTACATTTTCACAAATACTAAATTTAGAGCCAATTTGTTATGCCTTATTTTATAAAATAATTACTTTTTTTAATAAAGTTTTTTTTGAAAGTTTCTAAGATGTTTCTATGTACTTTTTAAAATAGTGATCAGAAGCATAAAATAATCTTATTTTTGTTTCTTTTTTTAGAAGTTAGCTATTTTTTAGAATAATTAATTGTAGCAGAAGAAAGAATATTAAAAATTAATTCTAGCCATTATTATCAAAATATAAATAACTTCTACTTTTTATCATAATTAATTAAAAATAAATCATATAAATACCTTTAGAATCAATTGTTTTCAAACAATAACAAATGATTTCTTATTTTACGATACGGCTTGGCAGTTGTTTTTTATTTTCTCTGTTAATGTATATAGATCAAATATAAGAGTTTTACTAATATGTGCAATATTGCACAGATTAAAGAACCAAAGATGGAAAGCTTTTTTTTGGGAAAAACAAAACTTTAATGAGATTATGTATGACAAATAATGAATACTCTGTTTTTTTTTATCTTTGGTTCTTTAACCTGTATAATATTGTATAATATTGCACAGGTTAGAAAAACCCCAAATATAAAAGTATTTTTAGGTTAATAATGCCACTGTTCCTTTTGTTTTTGACAAAAATTTCTTGAAGAGTTTATATTAACAAATTAAATAGCTCAATTTTCACCTAGATGAAAAGAAAAAAAAGAACACACAAAAAATCTTTAAGTCCTTTTATTGTTCAATCAACATCCACTACTCATGATGGCCAATTCTCCTGTACCACACTAATTATCATAAACAAACAATGGAGTATATATATATAGAAATTAAAGTTTAACAAATTCATCAAAGGAATATATATATATAGAATAATGATATTGTTAACTTGTATGAATATAATATTAATATCTCTCTGGCAAAGGAAAATATATGTTTGAAAACTTGATGAATGAAATCCTAAAAAGTAAAGCATGCATGCATCTAGTTGAATTTATTTTCCTGCCCCTCATTTTTTCTACCATCCACCACGCTCATCACACTTTCTCGTACAAAATGTCTTATTCTTTTTACCAAAAACAAAAAAGAAAATGTCTTATTCTAAAAAACAGCGACTTTTTTGAGAAGGACTTGTTTGATCTGTAGAAAATTCGTATCACTTATTTTTAATTCAACTAAATAGAGGTAAAATGTATAATGATTGTTTTTGTCTAAATGAATGTGTCTCAAAACTTCAAATGAAGCCTGATGCAATGTTTGTTAAAATGTCCTTCTTTCAACGTGCTTTTTATCATACATATATATTCAAACAAATTTAACAGTTAAAAATATGACATAATATTTTAATTGATATTTTTTAATATTAAATAAATGACTAAAAATTATTTATGTACTTGTTAGAAATTTTGTATTTGCTAGGTATATAACTATCATAAAGTATATAAAAAGTATAACAATTTTTTTTATGAATTAACTTTTAGAAATAAATTACACTCAAACCTTAAATCTAAAATTACTGATATACAAATTTTTAATTGTACACCTTAATTTAAACTTTAATTCACAACTTATTATACACAATAGCAATAACTACTAGATATCCAATTTTAAACATATATATTACTATCTCTCTTGTCTCTCTTGTCTGAAATAAAATCAAATTAAATTTAGATTCGTAATAAATATAAGTAAAATTCAATTTTTTTTTCTTTATTAATGAAAATATTTTTTTTAATTATCCCTTACATGAATTTAATGTATATTTTTAATGATAGGGGAGAGAGTAAGGGCAGCTTCTTGTTGAGCTACCGGGGGTCTCGGTTTTAGCATTACGAAAAAGTATTAATATACCTATATAAATTTTTGAATTGTCTCCTTCCATTTTTTAATAACTTTTTAGGTTAAAATAATAATGAGTTGTTTTTATTTTATGTTTAATTTTGTTATTGAAAGAGAATCTCCTTTTAAAAAGGTATTATAAAAAATGGAATAATTTTATTTATAAAATTTAAAAAACTAAATAAATAAAATTAAATATTTTTTAATAAACGTAATTTAATTATCTTTTGGTTATACTACTTTGATAAGGGAGCTAGTAATTATTATCCTAGTTCATCTCTCTATATATATATTACAAAACATGAGAAAGAGCCAGCACGAATATACATCAAGTTTGAATCATTTTTTGTTTTTGTGTAAAAGAATAGGAGTAGTACATTTTGTTAGTTTCTTTGAATGACGTGCACCAATTAACCAACCCATCATAATAATCTTTTGTTTTCGTATGAAGAATTTCTGACATTTTCTTAATTAATTTTGTTGATTGACGTGCTCCAACCACACGACGGCATATTTATATCTTCAAATATCAATTCAAAAATCAATAGTTAAGTCAACAATTGTTTGGCAATAAGCTAGTTTTAAGAGATGTGTTGTGCTTCACATGAATCTTAACCTACTCTTTAATTTCCGGAAAACAAGTACCAGGAGCATTGACAAACATTTAGTACATATTATTATGTGAAATAAATAAATGAATAATACTAAATAAAATTAAATTTGCATAATAAATATATCGTGAGGTACAAGAAGCCAAACCCATCACCAAATGGTGTGTCTATAAATAAAGGCTATATTAGTAGTGGGTGAGAGCAGAGAGAACAAATTAATAAAGTAGTCACTCAAAATTAAAATGGGTTCCAATAATAATAAGCGAAGAAGTGTTAATAATGTGGTGTTAGCAGTATGGTGTGTGGTTGTGATTGGGATTCATAATTTAGGGTTTTCAGTTTCAGTGACCAATGCTGAATTGAGTTTCTCTTTTTACAACGAAATATGTCCATCTTTGTACAACATTGTTTTTGGTGTCATCTTTGATGTTTCACTTTCTGATCCTCATATCGGTGCTAGTCTCATTCGCCTTCATTTTCACGATTGCTTTGTACAAGTACGTGCTATTACTTCAATTTACTCCTAATTGTTTTCCCTAAGTTCTCGCCACAGTTGTGTAGTTTAGTTGGTGAGCATATGAAGATCAACATGCGTATATAGATACGAGATTCGATTTCCGGTTGCCATACTTTCCTATGAACAAAATATATATATATATATATATATATATATATATATATATATATATATATAAACTCATGTATCTATCAAAATCTCACACTATTAAGTCGAGATTCTAGTTAGTTACAATTTAATACTCCTTTTGTTTATTAATATATGTAAATTTTTTTACAATACTATGTTATCAAATACTTAAGCAAATTCAACAACTTCACTATATTTAATGAAAATATTGTAAAGGTAAACCACTCATTTGTTGTAGTTATTTTAAAGAAGAGAGATTATGTTAAGAATATTTTAGGAAGAACAATTATTTTTTTAATGAAATCAAAAAAATTAAATAAGACTAATTAATTTTTTTAAAGAACGTAAAGTTATTACTTTTTGGTTAATATATTCAAAAACAAGGGGAATAGTAGTTTACGAGTATAAACTTTTTTATTGGATAAAATAAATATTAAAATTTGTATCATAGTTAATGTTTTCTATCCCAAAAAAAATTATTTAAATATGTACAAAGTTGCACATGATTGAAAAAACTTAATATTTTTAATATTTTCATATTATTTTTATCTATTTTTTTCTCATTTTTAACTTGTTAACCTATTTATCATTAAGAACTAAGAAGAGCATAATATATTTTAGGCTTTAAAGTCTTAAAATAAGGCACAATCTTAATTTTTGTCTAAGACCCTATAACTTTTAAATACGGTCATGTAAATTTTCTTACTAAATTCTTCTATAGATTTTCTTATCTAATTAATTTTAATAAGTGTCATTTATTTTTCAAAAATTAAATGTTTAGTAAAAAATAAAAAATACTTGTCAAAATTGAGTGGATAGAAAGATTTGTAGAAAAATTTAATAGAATAATTTAATACTTTTCTTACAATAAAATTTTATGTCTGCACATGATGTTCTAACACTTACAATCACATGACGAGTGTTTATACCTAATTGTAATTTAATCAAGGGATAAGTTTAATTAACTACTACCGGTAGATTACTCTGTGTGATGTGGTTATTCTAACTTAAATTAACTTAAATTAAGGAATTGAAGTTGTTAATGATTGTGACAATTAATTAATTAATTAATGCAGGGTTGTGATGGATCAATTTTGTTAAACAACACCGCAACGATAGTGAGTGAGCAAGAAGCATTGCCAAACAACAACTCAATAAGGGGTTTGGACGTTGTCAATAACATCAAAACTGTTGTTGAATTTTTTTGTCCCGTCACAGTTTCTTGTGCTGATATTCTCGCTATTTCGGCTAAAGTTGCTATTGTTCTGGTATTTTCAATTATCACTATTATATAATTGACTTTTAATCACATTTAAAAACTATTCATTATAAAAAAAATACAGATTTAGCAACCCAACGGCCAAATTAGTAAGACTTTTGGTCGGTAAAAGTAGTGTTATTGATCGTTTTAGTCACAAATTCAGTTCTTAAAATATTTAGTGACAAAAAACAAGTTTAACGACTAACAAGGACTTTTTTAGTGATTATTAAATAATTATAAAATATTGTCTTTTTGTATTTGCACATTTTTACTAGTATTGTATAAAAGTCATGTTGGTAAAATATTTTAACATTTAAAATCTTTTAGTAATATTTAAAAAATATTTTTAAATTGGTGAACATGTTACTATTTGTATTTGTAACATTTTTTCTTTGCATATATTATATAAAGGTGATGTTGCTAATTTTAATTCAAATTTGAAATTTATACCTACCTTATGGATTTAAATATAAATTATAAAATTTGTCTAATTTCTCACCTAGTTATGATGAAAAGATTGAAATCTCCTATTATATATGCTTATATGTGTTATGCTTAAGTTTATCAATCAGCTTTTTCAAAATCATTTTAAAATCAATGTTTTAATTTAAATTATTTTTCTAATGACGACCAAATTTATTTGGTGAAATATGAACATGACACATGTAAATATGATAGGAGATTTTAATCTGATATGAAGTTTACTAAATCTATTTTTTTATGAAAACTCAAACTTTTTTGTTTTTGAAAAAAATAAGATTTAATAAAGGATTATCCATTTATTGAGTTATTACCTTATTGTTTTAATTTTGGAGAGGATATCAAATGGAGTATACAATATTCCATGAGCCAAACACCTCTCTTAACTTAAAGCTGAAAAAACTTACTTTAACAAAATCAGTCCAACAGGAATCTTACACAAAGGCTGTTAAATTGCTTGAAGAAAAAAAAAAAAAAAACCCTCAATTCTCTATATATCCATTAATATAATGCGTTAAAGTACTCTTGGCCCCATGAATTTAGGTTATTAATTAAGTAGCACTTTTAATTTCTTTTTTGGTGTCTTAATTTATTTAAATTAATTATATATAACAGGGAGGAGGTCCCTCATGGGCAATTCCATTGGGAAGAAGGGATAGTTTAACTGCAAACAGAACACTTGCAAATCAAAACCTTCCACCTCCCTTCTTCACTTTGGATCAACTTAAAGCTTCTTTTGCTCTTCAAGGTCTCAACACTACTGATTTGGTTACACTCTCAGACATACATACATATATAATTCTTTTCTTTGTTCTAGCACATCACAAAAATTCATTAAAAATTAAATAATTCATTTTGCGATGGCATAAGCAAGTTTGTACTGTCAGTCGTTAAACATGACATTGCTAGTCATTTTGATCGTTAATTTAATTGTTAACATATTTAACGATCGAATAAACATAGTTAACGATCAAATTATTAATTAATGAAATTACAGGTGCTCATACATTTGGAAGAGCTCATTGCAGCACATTCATTAACAGATTATACAATTTCAACAGCACCAGAAATCCAGACCCAACTTTAAACGTAACTTACTTACAAACGTTGCGTAACATATGTCTTGAAAACGCGACAGATAATAACATCACCAATTTGGATCTTACAACTCCTGATCAATTTGATAACAAATACTATTCCAATCTTCAAAACCACAATGGTTTACTTCAGAGCGATCAAGAACTATTTTCTACACCCGGGGCTGATACCATTGCCATTGTCAACAATTTTAGTAATGACCAAAATCTCTTCTTTGAGAATTTCAAAATTTCAATGATTAAAATGGGAAATATTGGAGTTCTAACGGGGGATGAAGGAGAAATTCGATTGCAATGTAATTTTGTGAATGGGGATGATTCTTCTGGATTAGCTAGTGTTGCATCTGAAGATTCAAAAACCAGAGTGGTTATTAGCTCAATTTAATAAATAATTATAGGTTTATTGGGATGCATGTGTTGGAATAAATGGCGAAAAAGATTATAGTAATCTTCTTGCTTTTTATTTTATTATTGATTATTGAAATAAAACAGAGGATGTATGTGTGTGACAATATGACTTTGGCATGTACCTAACTCTAACTCTTGTCATTATTAATTACTTTGAATCTCTCATCGATCACTTCCCTCTCTTCTTGATTGTAATTAAAAGAAATTTTAATTAATATCTCTATCTGCTGTAGTATTACATTCAGGGGTTGGTTTTTGTTATGATTAGGGTAAATAGTAATTTTGTTAAATTATTGTAACTTCAAATAAAATATTTCAACTCAAATTATCTCGACGCTAGTTTTATTTTACATGTACATATACAGGAAATTAAATAGACTAATCAATTGAAATTAATAATGACCATTGACCGAGATTTCAAGACAATTTAATTTTGTGTTTTGTTTTGATTATCATATCAACAATAGTAATACATCATCTCCTCACATTATATAAATACAATATGAACACGACATTTATGTTAATGAAAAGGATAGCATAGAGTATATTTAATTTATGGAGTATTGTATTTTGCTCTAACAGCTAAACATGAAGCCATATATAAGTTGAAAATATTTTTTGGCCAACTTAAATTAGCTAACTTAAATAAAATAATAATACTATTTTATTTTTAAATAAAAATAAAAAATAAGAGTATACAGAAAATAATATTTTATTTAAATTAACCAACTTGAATTTTTAAACAGGATCATAGTTAGGCAGCAAACGTATGGACAATAATAATGTTGTTCAACTAGATCCAACTACTCCTTTATATAGTATTATTAAGTTGTGGATAAGCTTCTTTCCCTCGGATAGATCATTAAATTAAATCTTAGTAAGGTTTTTCACTTTAATGAACTTCACCAAATATATAGTAAAATTGTGAGAAATTTTTTATCAATCCCTTATAAATCATCATCAATAATTTATTTGCAATTTTAAATATGGTCATGAAAAAGTATATAATAATCAAGATTATTTTTTTATAAGTTAAATTTTAAAAATGAATTAAGTTCAAAATCTCTAAATTTAATATAATATCAGAGTGAGCCTCATTAATTATAATAGTTAAGCCAATCTTCCTCTCCTAAATTGATTTTTTAGAGTGAGTAGTATCAAAAACTCAAATTTAATAAATTTGGTAGATAATAAAATTTCAAACTTTAATTGCACATCATTAGAGGGACTTAGAAAAAAAGAATGACTAAATGAGTGATCATATATCATTCAAAATGGTCCCTAAATAATAAGGCTAAATAAAATAGTTTCTAACTCTGTATTTTATTATTCTAAACAATTTTTAACTTTGTCTTTTATCATTCAAAATGACAATTAACTTATAATAATAAGTAAAATGTCTCCTGACATTGTCATTCGTCATTCAAAATAGTTATTGACTTTTTTTATTAGCCAATAAAATAAATATATTAAGAAGATAAAGTATTACAAAAAGGGAGTATAAGTAGTGTTCTATATGAACATTTCAGAGGGCTAAGATAGATACAAGGACCTTAATAGTCTTTGACTTTGTCTTCCATAATTTAGAATTATAGTCCCTACCATTTTAATAAGTAGACAAAAATAACGCATTTTGTTTTATCGATGACAAATTCAATAGTCTCACGACAACTTGAGAGCAGATCTAGGCAGAAGATTGAAAAAACCAAGGACGGGGTGGCTTATAAATCATGGATCATTTTGTTTATTCTTTTAAATTATGGATCATTTTGAATGAAAGAAGACAAAATTAAGAATTTTTTTAAATGAAAAAGACAAAGTTAAAGATCATTTTGTTTCATCTTATCAATCAAGAGTCATTTTGAATGAGAGAGAACTAAAGTAAAAAATTATATATATATATATTTTTTATTGGCTAAACACATACTTTCACATTATATTACTCGTAAATCTGCCTCATCCTAGATCGAACCGTTTTCCTTAAACTTAAAAAATTATTTCTTATGACACTTGAACCGTTTTCCTTAAACTTAAAAAATTATTTCTTATGACACTTGAGCTATTCACTCTCCGCAAAACTATATATTTTAAATCACGAAGAACAACATTTTATTTAATCTTATGAATGAAAAGTCATTTTGAAGGGTATGTTAGTCATTTATGGCTTAGAAAAATCTGGAGCTTGATGTGGGAATGTCTTTTATGCCGTGCGTTAATCTTTCTCACCCATTCTGGTGAAAGCCAGCCAGCATATTTAATTTATTAGGGTTTTTAAAAACATACTATTATATTATATTTTAATTTATTATTCAAAAGAAAAAGAAAAGAAAAACAAAATATCATCCAGAGACTTTTACTTTTTCACCCACTTTCACTCTCTCCAGTCTAAACTGTCGGCTTTCTTTGTGTGAGGTCCGTGACATAATTTTTTTTTTTTACAAACAGATTCTTTTTTTTAAAAAAAATGATAAGAAATTTACTCAATTAATATTTATATTTTTTTAAAACAAGTATATAACTTTTTCTTAAATATGACTTAAAAAAGCATAGACAAGATATACTAATAACGCTAAAAGAATGAAACATTATATTATAATAGTGTTTTTTAAAGTACTTCTGGAAGAATAATTTTTTTATATATTATCATTTTTAACAATATATAGTATTATAGTAGACTATATATAGATGGCTTCAGCGACCCTTTAAAGGTTGCGATAATGACTGACTGTACAATAAATTAAAGTAAAGAAGCAGTTGCCATCGAGATTGTTAGATGCGTGAGTTTAGGATAGATTCTGATATTATCTTATAATTTGGATTTGAACTTAATTTAATTTCAAAAGTTAGCTTGTAGGATGAAGTTTGTCACATCCTTATAAACTCAACAGTTGCCATATTACTGGCCGATGTAAAACTTCTAACAGAGATCCAATTAATCGAACAAATTAAATTAAATAATTTGAACAATAAAACCAGACATACAAGTCCATGTCCCTTGATCAAAATAAAAATGAATATTTTGCGGAAAAAATAGAGAGTCAATTAATATATAGTAATGGAGATGGGAAATTAATAAAGCATATCTTACTTTGATATTAATATTAATATATGCAACATTTATGCCTTGTTGAATAACATATTCCCACCATCAACAGAAAAAGAAAAAGATATATATAATAACATACTCCCACCACACTACAACTAAAATATAAAATGAATATTTGGATTTTACAATGTACAAACAAATGCTGGTAATGTATTGAGATTTGAGAGAAAGCAAATCATGGTCGTGCCGCCCACGTGTCCTAAGCAGGACAACTTGATTAAGTAATAATGAATAAATAATATTAAATAGTTAATACACATTTGGCTTCTTTAATTTTTTTACAGGTGTACACATTAATTTTAGAGATTTTTTTTTTAGTTCTCATATATAGCTCCATCAGATTGAAATTAATTATTCATTTTAATTCATGTCGCTCGTTTATAATTAACAATGTTAAGGTGTTGGTAATAATTAAATGTAAAAAAAATGTTAAGGTGTTGGATTAAATTGATTTTTTTTTTTAAAACACACAAACTAAATTTAGCTTTTAATAATATACACGAGGATTATTTATATGAGTAGCTGATTGAAATTCTGGGGATCACTATAAATTATATATTAATAGTATTTTTTGTAAACTAGTGTAAAATTAAAGGCTAAAATAAATAACTAATTTCAATTTTATGGATAATTGCTTGAGAAATGAGAAAATAATAATGTGAATTATATTATTATAAACTCAAGAAATAAACATGTATTTTACTCAATATGAACAGCAATGAGTCTGAGTAAGCGTGTTTACACAATAGTAGAGATGCATTATAGTTTTAGTGGAATAATTATCATTAAGTTATAGAAAAGACATCAATTAGAAGGGTAAAACTGTGTAGACCAAAAGAATTAGCCTTTTGTTCATCAATAAATTGTGAGGATACTTGAAAAACTAAAGTATGTTTTATATATATATCCGTTTTTATTTTATAGTTTATGTTAAAAAAAATTATCACTTTATTTACATTTTATTATTAAAATTTGTGCAATAACACTAAAAAAAATCTCATTCCCAATTTTCTATATTCTTCTTACAAATTTCAAAATAGAAAATAAATTGAAAATAAGGTGATAATTTTATTTGTTTTTTAATGAAAATTGATTATTCTTTTTATACGCTAAAGTGCATTACATGGGTTCAAACTGATAAACTGCTACTTAAAGTAACACTCTCCAACCATAAAAATGGGTAATTAACAAGTTACTAGTTAAAGTTATACATATTTGTTTCACTTAAATAAGAAGTCTCGAGTTCAAACTCTCGTGAATGTAAAAAAAAAACTTTATTAAAAGAATTAGTCTTATTATAATAAGAGAATATACATTACTTTAAAAAATAAAAATGAAGAAAAAAAAGGGGTCTAAATATGGGGCTAGGGTATTATGGGGTCCACCAATGCCATTGCACTAGCTAGCACACCCCACTTTTTAATATTTTTGCAACGTTCTTATGTTACCAATTCCAAACCATAGTCTCCATCTATAAATAAACCCTCTTTCTCTGACAACTCTCTCTCACAATTCTACTAATTCTAATCTAACTCACACAAAACAAAAATGAGTTCTTTAGGTTTCACATTAACATCTCTTTGCTGTGTTGTGGTGCTAATAGGAACACTACCATTCTCCTCAGATGGACAAGCACAAAACCTTGATCCATCCTTTTACAGAAACACGTGTCCCAAAGTGCATTCTATCGTCCGCGAAGTTGTAAGAGAAGTCTCCAAAAAAGATCCACGTATGCTTGCTAGTCTCATCAGACTTCACTTTCACGACTGCTTCGTACAAGTATGTTCCATCAATTAATCACTTGTTTTATTCTTTTCTTTACTTAATTTAGTGTCTCCTCGACTCAAACTTGTGTTAATTACTTTCTTAATATAGTATAGAAAAGATTTTGAAAAAAAATAAATTCTACTACCAAAGAAGACCTCTTCAAATTATTGCAAATTGAGATTTTTATAAGAGGCCAACTAGTGTTTGTTTCTCGTTTAAGTATTTTTTTCTCAATGTATATTTTTCTTTGAGTTTTGTACAGTGACCATGAATTAGAAACTGTAACAGTGTAACTATTTACTGAGATTAGATTGGATTTGGGACCACTTCCATTTTTTTTTTTTGGGGTACAAGGGACCACTTTAATTTCAATTTAAATTAAAGCAAAGCGTTGGAATTGGAATTGAACTATTGGTTTTTAGAGTTGGTGGGATTAGTAAAGTCTGTAATTATGGTTTTGTTCTCAAGTTCATAAATCTCATCATCACCTCCTTTTCTTCTTAAGTGGATTATCTTTACAGCTATACATTAAGTACTGGTAATATTTCGCAAAGTTTTAATATAATATTTTTTAAAAATAAATTTTCTCCAATAAATATTTTGCCTCATGATGACAGAAACAATCTGTGTTTGCCCCCAAAATTTGTAAAAAATAATTAGAAAGAAATTAATAAACACAAAAAGTTAAAAAAAATGGATAATATTGAAAATTTATATTCATAAGAAATACTCTTATATAATGTCTTCTTTTTTTAGTGAACTACTAGTATAATGTTGAAGAAGACAAGCAGAGTCTTTCTTTTCAGTGATATGTAATTCTTTTTGGAGAAAACAGTCAAAACACCAAATAAAAAGTTTGTTATAATTGTCACAGGGTTGTGACGCATCAATTCTACTAAACAACACTGCAACTATTGAGAGCGAACAACAAGCGTTGCCAAATAACAATTCAATAAGAGGTTTGGACGTTATAAATCAAATCAAGACAGAGGTGGAGAAAGCTTGTCCCAACGTCGTTTCCTGTGCTGACATTCTTACCCTTGCTTCTGAAATCTCTTCTATTCTGGTATGTCCTCATCTATAGTTAGCAGCTATAAAAGTGATTCCAAATTGATTTTACTTGTGTTTTGAGCATAAAAAGAATTTATGTTAATGATTATGTTTATATTTAAATAGTAATAAATTTCACCAAAAATAACACTAGTATTTTACCAAAAAATAAAATAACACTAGTATGCATTGACAGGGTGGAGGTCCAAATTGGAAAGTTCCATTGGGAAGAAGAGACAGTTTAACAGCAAATAGAACACTTGCAAATCAAAATCTTCCAGCTCCTTTCTTCAGTTTGGATCAACTCAAATCTTTCTTTGCTCGTCAAGGACTCAATACTACTGATCTCGTTGCACTCTCTGGTACGGTATATAAAAAAAAAAAAATCTAAACACATACTTAATATAAGTACTTTTCTTCAAGGTACGAAGATTTTTACAAATATTTTGATTGTAGGTGCTCATACATTTGGTAGGGCTCGTTGCAATTTTATCACTGATCGATTATACAACTTTAGTGGCACTGGAAAACCTGATCCAACACTTGACACAAATTACTTACAACAATTGCGCAAATTATGTCCAAATGGTGGGCCCAATAACCTAGTGAACTTTGACCCAAGCACACCAGATGAAATTGACAATGATTACTACTCTAATCTTCAAGTTAAAAAGGGATTACTTCAGAGTGATCAAGAATTATTCTCAACAACTGGTGCTGATACAATTAGCATTGTGAACAAATTTGCTAGTGACCAAAATGCTTTCTTTGAGAATTTTAAGGCCTCAATGATTAAGATGGGTAACATTGATGTGCTAACAGGGACAAAAGGGGAAATTCGCAAACATTGCAATTTTGTTAACAAGAGATCTGCTCAATTTGACATTACTCGTGTGGCTTCTAAGGATTCTTCAGATGAGGGTATTTTTAGCTCAATTTGAAGAATTTAGGATGAGTTATTATTCTACACTTGTTGTATTTTGAGGGTAACAAAATAAAGAAGCTATAGGCACATTCATGCTATGTGCCTTAGGCTAGGTGTCAGTGATGTACTTTGTTAATTTGTTTGAGATCTTTTTTAAGAAAATTTCTTGTAATTTGCATCATGTGTTGTTTTTGTTCATAATGATCAATTTCTCTCTTTCAGTCTCTGACTTCCTCTGTTTATGTCCTGCTTCTAGTTTTATAACAGAAAGACGCAATTGAAACGTAATTATCCACTTATATACTATATTGCTGTTTACCAAAATGTTAAAAAGGGTTTGGAATATTAAGGGTGTGTTTGGATTAGCTGTGATTAATTTAAAAGTAAGGTATGAAAAAAAATTAATTGTCTGAGATATAATCAATTTTTGTTTGGATATATTTGCTGTCAGAAGCTATTTTTAAGATGTGAAAAGCGATTTTCAAGCTTTTTGATATAATGTCTAATTTTTAACAAAGGAATTTTTTTTTTCTTTGTTAAAAAAATAATCAAAAGTTGTTTTAAGTATAAAATATAACTATCTAACGTATGTTTGAAAAAAATCTAATCCAAACATACTCTAACTCTCTGATTGATTCAATTTGCTTTTTAATTTTTTAGAATAATATTATAAAATAGTTTTTAGAAAAATGATATATGAATTTTTAACGCAAATCTATATGAAAATTCACAAATATAAAAACTGAAATAAATTTTAGTTTTTATAAACTAAAAATACATATTATTTCTAAAAGCGACTTTGCCAAATAGATTTTTTAATTTTAAAAATAAAAAACTGTTTTGAAAAATAGTTACTAAACAAACCCTAAATCTTTGTCTTGGAACTTTTTGAAATTTGTCACAATAATTGATTTTACTTTCAAAAAAGGATTTTGATGCAGGAGATCCAACATTGAAATAATTAATTGTGGCGAAAGGAAAAAAAGAAGAATAATAAAAATAAGGTTAAGATTCAAGAGAGATGACATAATGTTGTTGGAGAAGAGAATACAAAATACTAGATTCATACTCATATGAGTAAAAATCAATTAATTTACGCATATTAAAAAAATTATTTAGTTATATTTATTTTTTTTGGTTTTATATAAAAATAAATTTAAATTATTAAAATAATTTTTATGATATTTATTACAAAATGAAAAAAATAACATTAAATTTAATTATTTTTGAAGTAAAGTATATTTTATATATTATCAAATTCTTAGTACAATTAAATTTACAACGTAATGTGAGCAGTAAAACCAATAGATAAGAACAAATTTCTACATATGAGAACCAAATCCCCTCCTATCTCATCTCATACCTTGCACACAACTGAAATCCCACCATTAAGAACAAAAATATCAAATAAGAAAAAAATAGTTGAATTTTGCTTATATTTTAGAATAAGAAATATTAGAGATTCTTTTGCTTATATTTGAATTCAGAGGTAACAGTTTTATATTTGTTTTGAACATGTTGATATGCAGTATCAGAGTTCTGATGACACATGTTACAACGGATTGGATCTAGTGCTTTGATACCATGCTAAATATGACAAAGTAAAATAAAGAAAAATGAATATAGTTATCAAAAAAAAAGATAAAATTTATATTTAATTTGCTTGCTTGGTTGTTCCAAAAAAGAACATCACATATAAATCCAAATCTAGAAAGATCCCTCATCATATGCTCCTAAAATGCAATCTTTATCTCTAGTCACAATACATAATGACATCAATTCTTAATTAGTACTAAATTGTCTGTTATCTCTAATAATAGAAATGATCGACTATCATTACATACTATTTACTTGTACTACTTATCATTATTTATCACTACTTCAACTAAAAAAAATAATTATTTTTTTATTTAACCAATGGTAGGTTGTGGTAGTGTATGTGAATATAGTAGTGATAAGTTAATTATTACTCTATCTCGAATAATTAAGTAACATTTTTTGTATTTGTAATTGGCTCTTAACAACCTGATTTTCTTATTTAATTTATAGGATTAAATTTACAAAAAATCATCCAAACTAATCAATGCGGTTTTGTAATTTTACGATCAATTTAATTTATAAATGATATCCAAACTAATTTGAACTAAATTTTTACCATTTAGATTAGATCGATTTATTTGTTTTTTTATATATATGTTCTTATTCTAAAAAAATAGTATATATTAATGTAAAAATTGGATATAATGCATATATTGAATTCAAATTCTATTATCCAAATTTTTTATTTCAATATTTATGTATAATATATATATATATATATATTCAACAAATATTCCAACAATACTTATATATTTTCAAGAAAAAACTAAAACATGAATATATCTTTTGTTGGTTTGGGTTAGTTTGGCTTTGGTAGAGAGAGCTTAAATCTAAACTAAACCAATAAAATTATGTGATTTTTTTTTTGTTTCAATTTATTTGATTTTTTGTTTATTCAATTTTCAATTTTTGAATTGATTACATTTCAATATTTTAAAATGGGTTGGTTCATTTATGAACACTCCTATTAAAAATTATATTAAGTCAATTATATTATAGTGACGTGCTTGACATATTAACTTAGCAACCTTATTTTAGTTCTTATCAATAATTTTTTCCTACCATCCCACAAAGTCAAACCAACAAAAGATAGGTAGTAATTAGTCTATCTTCAATAAAGATTCAAATATGGTATTTTCAAATTATGTCCCACGAATAGAATATCGCCACTTTATTAAAAAAAATTATTAGGAAATTAAACTTTAAAATTAAAGAAAATATTTTTAATGACGTGGCGATATTCTATTCGTGGGACATAATTGATGACACTAGATTTGAATCCCTCTAATAAAAGGTTGTAGTAGTTAATATCATCTTCCGTGTTTGTAATTGACTCTTAGGTAGCGTTTGGTAACAGTACAAAACAGAATGGAACAGAATGGTACAGAACAAAATGGAACAGAACCGTGTACTGTGTTTGGTGACTATAGAACAGAACAAAACTATATTTACTATTTTGTATTTAGTGCGGATTAAAATATAAAAAATATTTTTTTATAATATATATAAAATTTTACTTTACTTGATAGAAATTATATATTTAAAGGAAAAACAAAAAGTATATATTTTATTTTTTTTTTAAATTATAAGTATAACTAAATAATAATTTTAAAATATATTAATTTTTTATTAATAATTTATGAAAAAAAAACAAATTATTAAATATAAATTTCTCTCAATAAATAAAATTATTAAATATATTTTTAAAAATAATTATTAAACATAAATTATGTTGAATATATTTTTATTATGTAAATTTTTTAAAAACAATATTTTTTAAAAATATTTTTTGGTTGGAAAAAAATAATATAAGGTTTAAAAAATTTAAATATATATTATTTTATTAATAAAAATAACTCTAGGAAAATAATGATAATTCTTTTGTGTATTATTCTCTTCTGTTCTCTTTCGTTCCACCATTTTCAATGGAACTAATCTGTCTCGTTCATTGGCTTCAGTGTCTTGTTCCGTTCCCCTTGGCTGATACACCAAACAGGGAATATTTCACAGTGTTCTGTTCAAACACATCTGCCAAAGACAACCTTAGCCTGTTTTTCTAATTTATATATATAGGATTACATTTACACTACTAAAGATTTTTCTAATTTTTTTTTCAAAATAAATCTTGCAATATATAGCAACGATATTTTAGTTCTTATCAATAATTTTGTTCCCACCATCCCACAAAGTCAAAGCAATAAAAGATATACTTAATAAATATTTTACGTATGATGTATGTATATAATTCAAACTTGAACTTCTTTCGATGTAATTATCTCTTGACAAAATCAAAATCTTCAATCCATGAGACTTAAATGGCATTTGATTTAGTTACGTTTTTGGACAAATTAAGTAATGGAGTAAGACATGAGCAACCGTGCACTAAAAGTCTACAGTTATAGATTGGATCCCAACTAAAATGTTTGAAACAGTGTACTACTAATAATAAATTAAATTATCGTACTCTATCTCATCATCAAATTATTGGTGTACGTATATATATTAATATCACCACATTGCTGTTCTAGATTAATTTTCATCACATTATTACAAGTTCAAGTGTCCAAGTGAGATGCATAATATTATTTTAGCCATCCACATGCAAGTGTTGTCCTTAATTTCTTCTGGCAGACATTCAAGACCGACAACAAAAGTATGTTCGATTTCATGGCTCCCAATATCCCGACTCTCACATTTTTAGCTTCTTCCAAACGTATAAGTAATGTCTAAATGGCTCTCGTCTTCGTCTTTCATATGCCCTGGAGTGAAATGAATAAAATAAATATTTTTAAGTAACTTTTTTTATTAAACTATAATAAAATTTTAATATTACATATTATTCTATCAATAATATCTTTTTTGACAGTAATGACTCTTCGTTCTTTTTTTTTGAGATAAACGACTTTTTGTTCTTGGCTGCTGAGCACTTTTTTGAATTTTTTTTTACAAATAACAGCCATATATATATATATATTATGGGTCTCTTTAAACATTGGTTCTTGGGCGGGTGCCGACTCGCCCTTACTGTGTCTAAGAGTAATATAATACTAAATTTTTTTATTAATTCTTTCTATTAAATTCTGCTACAAATTTTTTTACTCATTTAATTTTAACAATTATTATCTATTTTTTATAAAATAATTAAATGCTTAGCGAAAGATAGATGACAATATAATTATCTAAATTAAGTGAGTAAGAAGATTTAGCATTTTTCGTCACATGACATGTTAGGTCCTTGTCATGTTATTTCCATCACTGATTGTGTCACTAGAATATTTAGTAATAGAAAAAGTAAATATACCTATTAATTTTATTACTTTCTAAATAGATACATTTTTCTTGAAAAAAATGAGTTTAATCGATCCAACCGATCAATCAAAGGTTTATATGATGTAGATCAATTATGCAAAAAATTCATACAATTTAAAAATTATTTGATACGTTATCAGAATATTTTGTTTGAACATCTAATACATTGTTTAAAATATAAGTAAATTTATTTTATTATATTACATACCTACAATTGGAAATTGAATCTCATACTCACACACACATATTCCCACACACTCATCAATTAAACTACATGACTAAGAATATTATAAACTTCTTTTAACCCTTTGCTTTTTTTAAAAGGATAAAAAATCTCTAAAACTCGGGACTAGTGTCTCCTAGCACCCCTAGTAGTATTATATGCATAATTGCATTTTTTTTTTTTTTTTGCTTTTAACACATTTTTGTCGATATATCTTGTTGTCAAGGAAGCTAGCCACGTATGAACAAATAATGGGTAGATTGAGTATGACCATTGACAACGACAAAAAGAAAAAGTCAATATATACAGAAAAGTCTATAAACAATTCATGTTCCATATGTGCATGTGTGTTTATTTATTTATTTATTTATTTATTTATTTATATGATAAAAAAATAAAGCTGGATTCGTGTTAAATACATACCTACACAGCTTTACAACTTTCATTTACATGCCTTATCCCTTCGTTTTTTGGGATAGATGCAATATTTATTTATGCTTTGAAATTAATGGACTTTATGATTTTTTATCACAACAAAGCTACATATATTATATTACATTAAAATTTTATAAATTTGAAGTTCATTTCATCTTATACAACGATTCGGATTTAATTATTTAGTGAAAATATTTTAAAATATAGTAAAAAAATTGATATAGATTTTTATATTTTATAATAATAAAAAATTAAATTATATATATATATATATATATCAAAATTATAAGAATATTATCATGTAACTCTTAGGGTGTGTTTGATATCAAGGACTGCACACAGCACAAAAAAATTTGTTCCATGTTTAATTTAAAAAATGGTCATAATACATTACAAAACTTAAGATACAAGACAAAAATGAAAAATTTTGTTACTCAAAAAATCATGAGACAAACTTTTGTACCATACACAAAATAATGAAAAATCTAAATTGCTCTTGCACAACTCCTCTACTAATCTATAATGTATGCCAATTTCTTTTCCTCAACTCTGCATTGTGTTTTTTTTCATGGTTTCTCTTCTCACACTAACATGAATATATATATATATATGGGGTTTGCTAACGCACACTCATTTGCTTTTTAGAAAGAGTGTGTTAGCAAGTTATAACTTGAAATTTTAAAATACATCAACAAGGTGTAGCTTGCTAACGCATTCCTTCTATAAAACAAGTGAGTGTACGTTAGCAAGCCCTACGTACACCCACCTATTTTATAGAAGGAGTGCGTTAGCATGTTATAACTAGATTTTTTAAAATACACCCAAAAGGTGTAGCTTGCTAACGCACTCCTTCTATAAAATAGGTGGGTGTACGTTAGCATACCCCTATATATATATATATATATATATATATATATATATATGTATATGAGTTAGGATCCGCTGACACCAATTAGTTTTACACTAACTCTTACATTAATTAAAAATAATATGTCGAAGTTTTTTTTCACGAAACCTACCGTTGGATTGAAACATCTTATCATATAGATCATGCTTACAAAATTTTACATCAATTCAAGATCGTTTAGCACTTCATCAAGATACTAAAAAATAACATAAAATATAGTTTTAAAATAATGAAAATAACAAGTGTGGAGATAGAGTATTAAATAATCTCGGAATTTTTTCTTTTCGATAGGCAAGTACTCACACACTCACTACCCACCATAAACTAAACTATTCTCCTATGTTAAGGTTCGAACTTTGGACCTCCTACTCGTAAGTCTTATGACTTACATAACCATTTGAACTAAAGTTCTTGGTCTAAACGATCTTGAATTGATGTTAAATTTTGTAGACATGATCTATATAATAAGTAGTTTCAATCTAACGGTGAGTTTCGTGAAAAACAAACTTTGACATATCGTTTCTAGTTGGTGTAAAACTAATTGATGTCAACAGATCTAACTATATATATAATTATTAAACATAAAAATATAATTTTATAATAAATATAAAATAAAAATATGATGATATTATATGATAATATTTTATATATAATATAAATATTATATGAGATTTAAGATATTACGATAAAATTTACGTTTTATTGTTTGTTTTATACTTTAGTCTACAAACAACAGACAATATAATAAATGATACTGTAATATGATAAATTATGCTATATTGTACCACTTAAGCTGGAGACATATAGTAGTTGTAGTAAGCAAGCCCAACCTCTCAATACAAACATGTTAGGCTGCTGATCCACTTAGCCAAGCCGGTTTATGTATTGTCATCCTTATCTTGTTTTTTCGTGTTATTTTTGTAAATAAGTTAACACTTCTATAATTACTTACAAAAAATACTTAAAAAAATAATTTAATAATTAAATAAGTAAAATTATTGTCTATAAATTATTAAATATAATATTATTAATAATTTTAATTACTTATTTAATACTAACATATTTAATAATTAAATAAATACATTTAACGACTAATTTTATTGATTGTTAAACAGATTTTTGTTTGGAAGAAAAGAAATTATTGTAGGAAAGCAAATGATGGAGGGCCTAGTGTACTATTGTCTATTTGATAATATCTTTTTTCTTTGTCAGGAAACACGCCATTACAGTATTACGCGTGTTTATTATGTTCTTACAAAGAGTGGGCATGATTGAAAAAAAGAAAAATTACTATTGGGGCTACGGAGATATACTACTAAAATTATTGAGCGCATTACACGCTCGCTCTAAAAATAATTTTTAATAATTAAAAATTAACAAAATAAAAATTAATATTTTTTTTTTGTTGTTATAAATTAACTTTTATTCTGTGTGTGATATGGTGAGAAAAGACGTACAAGTGAGAAGACATGACATTGATGGTACATTGCATTGGTAGGCCATTAATTGGAGTAGTAGTCTATAAATAGAGGCTTCATTTTTTAGAGTTAATTCACAAATAACAACTCATCAAATATATAGTTGCAGTGAGTGAGAGAGAGAAATGAAGGGTCATGTGGAAATTGCAGCTTTGTGCTTGGTAATGGTTGTGCTCGGAGCACTTCCATTTACTTCCGACGCACAATCACCACCGTTAGATCCATCGTTTTACAGAAACACGTGTCCTTCTGTCACTTCCATTGTGCGTGATGTTATTAGAAATGTTTCCAGATCTGACCCTCGTATGCTCGCTAGTCTCATTAGACTTCACTTTCATGACTGTTTCGTTCAGGTAATTCATTATTTAATTCATTTCCTAGTAAACATAAACATAACCTTATGATACAATTAAAAAATTAAATAACATAATATATAACTAATAAATATATAATTTTAATTTTATTCATTTTTCTTGATATATAGCTTATTTTATTGTATTTTGTTTCAGTTCATTTTTTTTTTCTGCTGGCTAGATAATTATGAATGCAAAGGCCTTGGGTATGAGTTAGAAGTCTTACTTTTGGAACAGAAACATAATGGAACAAAGAACTGTGTATATATTCTGTTTGGTTATCATAAAATAGAATAATATTATATATATTATTTTGTATTTAGTGTCTATTAAAATATAAAAATATTTTTTGTGATACATATACAATTTTACTTTATTTGATAGAAAGCATAAAATTAAAGAAAAAATTTAATAGGATAATTTTTTAATTTATTTTTTAAAAAAATTATGAGTATAACTCAACAATAATTTTAAAATATATTAATCTTTGTATTAATATTTTACGAAAAAATAAATTATTAAATACAAACTTCTCAATAAGTATAGTTATTAAATATAATTTTAAAAATGATTATTAGATATAAATTATATTGAATATATTTTTATTGTGTAATGTTTTTCAAAAATATATTTTGGTCAGAAAAAATAATATAAGATTTAAGAAATTTAAATATATATTATTTTATTAATAAAAAAAATCTATATGAAAATAATGATAATTTTTCTGTGAGTGTTCTGTTCTTTTTTCTTCCGTTCCACCATTTGTAATGGAACCAATATGTCATGTTTCGTTCCTCTTGACGGATGTACCAAATGGAAAACAATACAAAGTATCATGTTCTGTTCAAACACGTCTGTCAAACACTACTTTAGGGTCGTAATTGAATGCGTACACTCCTAATTTTTAGTTTTTTTAAAAAAAGAAATGGCAAAAATCTCTCTGATTTTCATAAAATCTCATCAGAAATTTTCTTGAATTTTTTTAGATTGTCATGTTTTTAGTAGTGTTTTCGCAATAATACTTTTCATTGTAAGAAAAGGGGCCTCTAATCATTTTATTAATTATTCATCCAAAAAAAAATTTGTTGAGTTAGTTGTTTTTTTGAAAGGCCAAAGTGCATCCACATTTGTTGAGTTAGTTAATTGGTATATGTTTTTCATGATGTTACAGGGCTGTGACGCATCAATTTTATTGAACAACACTGCTACAATAGTGAGCGAACAACAAGCGTTTCCAAATAACAATTCAATAAGAGGATTAGATGTTATAAATCAGATCAAGACAGCCGTAGAAAATGCTTGTCCAGGCATTGTTTCTTGTGCTGATATTCTTACTCTTGCTGCTGAAACTTCCTCTGTTCTGGTATATGTGTCCCTCATCTCAAATTTAAATAAATTTCTTGTAAAATGTTGAATACCATTACTTTCAGTTAAAAATATATTTGTGGTTTATTCTTTTGTTTGAATAATTTATTTTTAAAAGTTATAGTTTGGTACTCGAAAAAAAATCAGGAATCTGTAAAAGCATGAACGTGTTTCCTTTAAAGCATCACTTTTACTTTCACTTTACATTATCAAGAAAAGGAGTCGGAGGTTTTGATGTACAAAAAGAAAAAGGGATTCCCCTTATTTTTCTATCGGTTTCTAGAATATATATGTCAATTTTTGATTTTTTATTTTTAGCTCCCATGTGAAAAAGGAGTTTTAGAATTTTTAAGTATCACATTCCTTTGATTATTTTTTTTTCTTTTTCATCATTTTTTAGGAATTCCCTTTCCTTATATATCTTTAGGCCAATATTCTCGTTTCCATTAACTCTAAGATCATACTTTTTTTATCGATAAATATACATACACATAACTAAAATTAAATTTCCAATAATTTATACAATTCTCTTTTGCAGGCCGGTGGTCCAGATTGGAAAGTTCCATTAGGGAGAAGAGATAGTTTAACAGCAAATAGAACACTTGCAAATCAAAATCTTCCAGCTCCATTCTTCACTTTAGATCAACTTAAATCATCATTTGCTGCTCAAGGCCTCAACACCATTGATCTAGTTGCACTCTCAGGCATCCAAATTTTAACTCTTCAATTTTTTTTGAAAAAATAGAATTATCTTTACAATAATAAAATATAATGCTACTTTATGTTACTTTTCATCCAAAACTAGGTTTCGAAAAACGACGCTGATAATTTGGTTGATTTTTCAGGAGCTCATACAATTGGTAAATCACAATGCGCTTTTTTCGTTGATCGATTATACAACTTTAGCGGCACTGGAAATCCTGATCCAACTCTAAACACAACTTATTTACAAACATTGCGAGCAATATGTCCCAACGGTGGACCAGGAAACACCCTCGCCAATCTCGACCCAACCACACCCGATACACTCGACAAGAACTACTTCTCTAACCTTCAAGTTCGAAAGGGCCTTCTTCAGAGTGACCAAGAGCTCTTTTCTACGACAGGTGCTGATACTATTGCCATTGTCAACCGTTTTAGTAGTAACCAAACTCTGTTCTTTGAAAACTTCAAGGCATCAATGATCAAAATGGGCAACATTGGAGTGCTAACAGGGTCTCAAGGTCAAATTAGAAGACAATGTAATTTTGTTAATGGGAATTCCGATGGATTGGCTACTATGGCTTCCGAAGAATCAAAAGAAGATGGCATGGTTAGCTCAATTTGATTGAGTTAATTAACAAAAATTAATAACAAAATAATATAATTAAACTATGCATGTATGTTGAAAAAATGAAGTGATAATTAATTAGATGGTACGTATTGAATAAAGAGTAGAGTGTGATAGGCACACTTGTTATGTCGTGTTTTTTTTTTGGTAGTACATTGTTATGTCGTGTTTGGCGTGCCTAATATGGTGTGCTTAGTGCACAACGGACACGTGTCACACTGTCTTTTTTTTTTTTGATAATATCGTGTCACACTGTCTTTAATCTGTATGAACTATTTACTTACTATAATTATATTGTTATGAAAATTCATATATGTTGATTAATTATGGGAAATGCTTTCATAGTGGAGGAGTATCCTGTCGCGCACGGAATATTACTTCGTACAATTATTTTCTTCATTGCTTTTATAATATTTAACTTGAGTAGTGATGGCAATCATATTATATTATATAATTAAAAGAGTTGATTGAAAAATGAAGAAATTTATTATTTATAAGGTAAATGTATATTTTGGCCTTTTTTAATATCGAGTTAATTATTCAATTGTCATGATGTCTCTATTTTTTTATAGGTATGTTATTTAAACTTCTTTTATATGAGCGTGATTTTTAATTTTAATTTTTTTTTATGTTAACTTGCTTTTTAAGAGGTAAATATTTTTTCATTATTTTTCAAATAAAAATTATATAGAGTAAAAATACGGAAAAACCTCTAAAATTATAAATGAAAAAAAGTCAATCAAATAATGTCCCAATAAATTAAGTTGATGATTCTTTTCGTAATTGTGTGTTTGTTCATTGTTCTTTTTCATACAACTTAGCAAGTTAAAAATACTATTTTAGTAAAATCACGTAATTAATGGGATTTATTCGTAGTAAAATACTTAGCAAACAATGTGTTCTTCGATCAACAAGAAAAAATCATGGACTATATAATTGAATAATACATATAATGTTTTGATTTAAAATTTAAAACGTCTTTTTTCAATTACTTAAATTATTTGATGTTTTTTAAAAATAATGTACTATACACTCAAAGTTTCTAGTTCAATTTACATAATTTTTATATTTCTAAAATTACAATGATCTTTTAGAACTTTTTTTAAATATTGTATTCTTCAATCTAAGAGAAAAAATTAGGTACTATACACTTGAAGAATAACATGTTTTGATTTAAAAATCATAGTGTCTTTTTTAAATTACTTAAATTATTTGAAGTTTTTTTAAAAATAATATACTATACATTTGAAGTTTGTAGGTCAATTTACATAATTTTTATTTTTTTAAAATTGCAATAATTTTTTTAGCACATTTTTTTAAACAATGTATTCTTCAATCTAAAAGAAAAAATCATGTACTATACACTTGAAGAATATGATGTTTTGATTTAAAAATCAAAGTGTCTTTTGTAAATTATATGAAATTTTTCGAAAAACAATGTAGTATAAACTTGAAGTTCCAAGTCAATTTACATAATTTTTATATTTATAAAATTATAACAATTTTTTAAGAAGATTTTTTTTAAAACAACGCACGTATTCTTTAATCTACAATAAAAATATTGTATTATACACTTGAAGAATACGATATTTTAATATAAAAATAGAACATCTTTTTTAAATTACTAAAATTATTTAAATTTATTAAAAAATAATGTACTAAATATCGACTTCAAGTTTATAGGTCAATTTACATAATTTTCATCATTTTTATATTGCAAAAATTTTGTTAGGACATTTTTTCAAACAACGTGTTCTTCAATCTAAAAAAATCATGTACTATGCTTGAAGAATACAATGTACGTTTTGATGTAAAAATCAATCCGTATTTTTTAGACTAAATTATTTGAAGTTTTTTTTAAAAATAATGTATTATTTACTTTGAAGTTTCTAGCTCAAATTACATAATCTTTTATATTTTTAAAATTGCAACAACTTTTTAAGAGATGATGTACTATACACTTAAAAAATAGGTTGATTTTCGAAATAAAAATGAAAAAAATAAATTTATTTTAATTAATTATTTGAATTTTTTTAAAAACAATATACTATTCACTTTGAAGTTTCTAGCTCAATATTCATGTTTTTTAATAATTTTAAAATTGGAACAACTTTTTAAGAAATTGTGTACTAATAACTACTAAGCACTTGAATAATAGGGTGTTTTTCGAAATAAAAATGAAAATGTATTTTTAAAATTATTTGAGTTTTTTTTAAAAACATTGTATTATTCACTTTGAACTTTCTAGCTCAATTTACATTATTTTGTATATTTTTAAAATTGTAACAACTTTTTAAGAGATCATATACTATAGACTCGAAGAATAGAGTATTTTTTTAAAATAAAAATGAAAACAGATTTTTTTAATTACTTGAATTAGTTGAAGTTTTTTAGAAAACAATGTATCATTCACTTTGAATTTTCTAGCACAATTTACATAATTTTTTCTGTTTTTAAAATTGCAACAACTTTATAAGAGATTGTGTGCACACTTGAAGAATTGAGTGTTTTTTGGAATAAAAATAAAAATGTATTTTTTAAATTACTTAAATTATATGAAGTTTTTTTCTTAAAAAAACAATGTATTATTTACTTTGAAGTTTCTAGCTCAATTTATAATTTTTTTTTATATTTTTAAAATTGCAACAACTTTTTAAGAGATCGTATACTCTCTTGAAGAATAGGGTGCTTTCGAGACAAAAAATGAAAACGTGATTTTTAAATTACCTAAATTATTTGAAACTTTTTGAAAACAATATCTTTTTCATTTTTAAGTTTTTAGCTCAATTTACATAAGTTTTTATATTTTTAAAATTGTAATAATTTGTTTAGAGTTCGTATATTATACACCCGAAGAATAGGGTGTTTTTCAAAATTAAAATGAATAGGGTGTTTTTGAATTACTTAAATTATTTGATGCTTTCTGAAAATAATGTATTATTTACTTTGAAATTTCTAACTTAATTGATATACTTTTTTGACTTTTTAAAATTACAACAGTTTTTTTAGAGATCGTGTTTTATATACTTGAAGTTTGTAATTTAATTTAGCTCAAAAATCATTTTTCTATATTTTGTTTTTATGTGGGTAATGTTTGAACAATTTTCAAAGTGGTTGTTGTAGTTTTGTTAGTTAATTGGATACATAACTTAATTAAATACTTATAAAAAAAGTAATCTTATTAAATGACATTCTATATATAAATTAAATTTTGAAACATACTTAAATAAATTAAAAATAACTTATTCTAATAATTTTCTTGAAAAACTTATAAAAAAAATCTAAAAATAACTTATATGAATTTATAAATTATTTTAATAAATTGCACATAAATTCTTCAAAACACTGTCTTAATGCTTGTTTATTAATTTATTCATTTTATTATACTTCAATAAAAAGTACGAGTTGTGGGTACGGGTACGAGAACATAAATACCACAATCCAGAAGGGTATTGGAGGAGTATGGAGATTTTTTTCAAGACGTAAGTAGAGGAATGAGTACTATACTCATTTTATTGCCCTTATCTTTTGGAGTTTTATTTTAATCTCTACTTTACAAGTTTATTATTTCACTTTAAATCTAAGGACTAAAAATGAGTATTATACTCATTTTAATAGAGTTAAAGACTAATACAATTAAGGACTAAAAAGTAAATTTTAGGAAAGTCAAAATTAAAAAGAAAATGAAAGAAAAAAGAAAAGTTAGAGGAAGGAAAATGAGATAAAGAAAAGATATAACATGGATCTTTAACCTGACATCCAATAACAGAGTTAAATTTGGTGTCCCCAAATTATATCTCATGAATAGAATATCGTCACGTCATTAAAATATTTTCTTTAATTTAAATCTTTAATTTCTGAATAGAATTTTTTTTATAACGTGGCGATATTCTATTCATAGGACATGATTGAAGATATAATTTGATAACACTAAATTTGAATTATCCAATAATATGCGTCTTTCGGTTGCTAAGTTAATAAATACTTACAATAAGAATATATAAGGAAAAAAATTATATTTAATACTTCATATTCTTTTAAAAAATGATTTATATATAAAAATATTGAACCATTTTAGAATTGTGACTTATTTAAAAAATATATTATTTACAATTACTCTTTAAATCGAGTAGCAGAATAAACTAGTGATAAGTACTCCCTCCATTTTTAATTATAAGCAAAAACAAAATACCTACTTTACATATACTATTTAAGAAAGTTAGTTGGTCTAATTTAATTTTGTTAGAATTATTTAAAAAATAATAGATTTTCTTACAATACCATTTATCATGTTATACTCTCTCCACTCTACAACTATCTCAATAAATAAGTGAGTAAATTGAGTATAAGATAGTTTAGATAAACTTTCATTAAATACAAGTAAAAGTAGTTAAATTTGCTTATAAAAAATAATATAGTAATTTTTAAAAATTGCTTATATTCGATAACAGAGAGTACTAGTAATACATGAAATACAATTCCTTTAAAATAAATAAAATAAAGTTCTGTTATAGTAATTTAATTGAGTATGATTAAAGATATAGGAGTATACTGTTTACTGGTCACTATATATATATATATGATTAGATTTAGAATTAGAATAGGATGTAGTACATATCAAATTTTATCTGGTCAATAATAATTTCAGTTGGTCAAATTGTGATTAATTAATTAGTTTTTTTAATTGATTAATTAATTATAATTAATTAATAGAGATTGTGATAAGGCTCTTTAGTATATAATTAACTGAGTGTTAACTGATAAAATAATAAAGTATTGATCAGCAAAAATCAGTTTTTAATAATTTTAAAATAATATAATAATTTATTGTAACTGATCTTAAATAAAAGATAAAGTCAATTTTCAAATAAAAAAGATAAAGATAACAGAATAACTAATCAGAAGAGGGAAATAGATCCAACTCAAACTCTATAAATAAAGATGCAAACACAAGAAAAATCACCCATTATTATCACGAATCACAAAAAAACAAAAAGGGAAAATTTCAGAAGAAACTCAGAGAATAGAAAAATAATCATAAAATATCATTTGTCATCATACGTATATTAAATGGGCCTCAATGCAATTAGTGTTATTCCCTCCATCAAATCAGGGACGCCATGACCCCGATTGCCACAGATGAATATATACAAAATTGTCTTGTTCCGTTATGAGGATTTCAAGGAAAGTATACATTTTGAAAATGAATACAGTAGTTGTTGTAAGCTTAAAATCAAATAAAGGGGACTGCAGCCAGCAGGATGAATGAATATCTGGTTTGGATTGAAGTAATTAATTTACTAAGGACAAAGAATATAACGAACGAGAGTAGTATTAATTAATTAATTAATTATTTAATTAGCCATGAAACTTGTGGCGATTCAATTGCACGTTTCTTTTATGAATTCTCAGTTGTGGGTCCTCCATCACTATCAACATACAAACTCAATCGTCAAAACAGGAAAAAGAAAAAAAAAAAAGTTGTAATTAAAAGTGGCATGATTCGTGATTACATACAGTAATTGATGAAAAAGCCACATACACTAGCTTACATATATAATTCAACACATATACGTAACTAATTTTACTTAAATGATGTTCATGTTTCTTTTTTTGATAATATTACATTTAAAATGATAATACGCACATTTTAACTTTAACCCCAATTTAAGAATGTTTTTCGAGGAGTAGTTGCTTATGTTCGTTCTTTTACAAATTTTAAAAAATTATAAAATGGGTTGTTAATTATACTATATATATGGTCTCCTTTATTTTAGAGACTTTGGATGCTTTTGCTTACGTGATATTGGTGATATTTGTTTGTGCTTATTTTGTAATTAAAATAAATATTTATTTTAATAAAAAATATATTTTTATAAGTTTTTTTAATGTTTGGTTGTGATTTTTAAAATAATTAAAAATAAAAATAATTAATTATAGTAGAAGAAAAAAATAAAAAATTGATTATTTTTATTTTAACTAAATATAAATAAATTTTAATTTTTATCATAATTAATTAAAAAATAATTAATTATCTACTTATTTTTAAAATTAATTATTTTTAAGTTTTTTTTTTTGATCAGCAAAAAATACTTTTATATAACAGGAGAAATAATTACAGTGCACAAGATGTGCAAAAGTTATGTAAACTTTACAAAAAATGATAGGTTCCAAAAAACAAAATGTAACCCAGGAAATCAAGTACCATGTGTCTAGACCTCTCAATTATTTTTAAGTTTAAATAAATATACTCATAGTTTTGAATCACTCCAATTTTTTCTTTTCTCTCATGATTTTAATTAATTGGACGATTGCCATGAAAGGATCATCATTGTGATCCGGGAACCATCTTAAAAAATTCCACTATAAAAACGAAAAATTAAGAATTTAAATAAATAGTCAATGAAGTTGGTTTTGTTGGAGTAGAATTTTTTCCAACTCGTAAAAGTTTAACCAATCAGACACTCAATCTTTTGCCTATATTTTTTACCAAAAAAAATATGTGCCTTAGTTCTTGAGTTTACAGAGGGTGTTCATATCTATGAGAAATTAATTTAACAGTATATATTAGTCTTTTGAAAATTTAAAAGTAATTCATTTTAGTTTATAATTTACACTGTCAATTTTAGTTTATATTATTATTAAGTATTAATGAAAAAGTTTAATGCGGTCTAAAACATTCACTATTTTAATGGAACGGCAATGACTAAAATGCATAACAGATCACGATCTCAAAGACTTATGTGTATCTTTAAAAATCTCAGAGAGTAAAATAAACTTCCTTTAAAAACTCAGTGACTCAAGTGTCGCTTCACTCCAAGCAAAGTGCTATTGTGTCAAAAAGTAACAAAGGAAAAATACCAAGATAAAACCAAAAAAATAGAAAAGTGGAAGGGTCAATTATTTGCCTATATTTTTTGTTATTTATCTGTAAAATGGGATTATACTAATATAAGCACATAGTAGTGCACCGACATTACAGAACCAGAAACAGATTAAACACCAAACAAAATCTGTCCTTTTTTTTTTTTTTTCTTTTTTGTTCTGAGTAAACCAACAATTATATAAATAACACTCCTAAGAAAAAACAGCCAGGGAGATTAAAGAGACTTATAGAGTGTACCAAAAAAAAGAAGAGTCTTATAGAATAAAAAATAAAAATTAATAAATGAAACTGGAAAACAGATCACTCAAAAAGATTCAAAGTCTATATTCGTTGTATTAGTTGTTTAATATAATGTTCATCATCAATTTAAATGTTGGATAAAAACTTATTATTAAACTAAAACACAAATACAATTTTTTTTTGTCAAACACTCACAAAAAATAAAAAAAATAACAATAATTGGAGGAAACACACACAAAATTTTATTTTATTTTTTGGCCATGGAGCACACACAAATTTAAGTGTTGCATTTCTATTTATTCCTGCTAAACTAAAATCTATGGCAGTTGCTTTTTACACCACCCACTTTTTTTTTTCCTAAGTATCCCTTACCCTATTATATTACAGGAATAGAAAACTGATTTTTCGGACATAAACATACTTGACATCCCAACTAATGTTGGAGGGTGGGATTAGCACCATCTCTATTGGGAGTGACACCATTTTTTTTATATGTAAGAATCATAAATTTATATACTAAAAAGGATAGTGCCACTCCCAATAAAGATGGTGCTAATCTCATCCACCACTAATGTTTTCTCCGAGCTTGAGCCATAGTGAGCTTCTACCATTACCTTAATACCCTTCTTGCTGCGCCTCCCACTTTTCTAAGTGCACTACTCCATTCCAGAAAATAACTTTTAAAAGTATTATTTTATCATTTTCAAAACTTAGTTTGTCAAAAGTGAAAAAAAAAAATGCAAACAAATATTTTTGGTCAAAGTCCAAATAAATTTACAAGAGCTACCATTGATTCTTGAAATGGGCTGGAAATTAGGATCAATGAATCCTAGTCTTATTTTTTGACCAAAAGAAAATCTAGTCTTATTTTATATATATATATATATATATATATATAAAATCTAGTCTTATATTATTCTTTTGGCTCTTACCAATGGCTGTGGCTTACTATTTCTTTTCATATTGTCATTGCAATGTAATATCAAATTATCTTTGTGATTTTCTGCAATAAGTTCCTAATCCTGAAAGTCAAATTTAAGGATTTAATATAGCAAATAGCAAATAAAAAAACAACAAAAGGCCTTCAAACAAAGACCCAGCGTTGTTTACACTTTCAATCAATCCTACTACACATTTTTTCAGAGCACTACACATTTTTTAGAAAAAAATATTTATTGCTCATATTATAAGAATCCAAGTGAATAAAAGATTTTAATCATAAATTTTGAGAATTTATCCTTTTGCTCGAATTCTTAGAATTTGTGGTTTACTGATTCTCATAATTTGTAGTTCAATACTCTTATTTTAGGAAAAGAAAATTAGTGTTAGTGAACTGATGAATTTTGCAAATCCGTATGCTGACAAATTCTAAGAACCAAATTCTAAGAACCTGAGTGACAAGTGTAGGTGAATATCAAGTCTGATTCTTAAAATGTGTAATCCATGGATTTTCAAAATTTGAGTAGGAGGCAATTTTGAAAAAAAAAAAAAAAGCTCGGCATTCTGAAAAACATGTGTGATGAAAAAAGTGCTTGCTAAATGTAAGACATTCCAAAAAAGGAAAAAAAAAACACAATTATGAATTTTTTTTTTGAGTATCATGTGTATTTTAAAATAACATCTAATCATTAATTTAATTATCAAAATGAGTACATCCTTTTTGAATAAAGTATTTTTCATATATACGCGTAGTTAAAATTTGATTCTTAATTAATATAATTAAGAGATATAACTATTTAACAACTGTGTCAATTTTTATTAGTTGACAATATGAATCTCATTAAAGAATATAATGAGAAGCAGTGAAGCACCAAGTACAATAACAAGGCACGCACTAGAATTGTATATAATAACAAGGCAGGGAGTGGTTGATTATAGATTAGTTTATAAAAAATAACTTAATTAGACCTAACATGTGATAATGACTTAATTAATTGGTTAAGTTACATATAATATAAAGCCAGAACCAAGTCAAAATTTTAAAGCGTAGAGATGGACATTTTGGATTAATTTTAATTTATAGATAATAAAGTAAGATTTCTTAGCAAAACAAAAGAGTAAGATATGTGGTTGTTGTATATATAATATATTATTGTTAATTGACATTGACATAGAAAGAAATTTAATTAGATAGATGCATGTGTTATGTGTATATATGAAGCAAGCATTTCATCACATGAATGACATAATAATGTGCAAAAATAAAGCCATACACCGACAAAACAAGGAATGGTACCGATAAGAGGTTCTTACAAAATTTTTTAAGTAATATTTTATAATATTTTAGTGGATCTCATATATTACTCTTTTAATATAAACATTCCTTATTATTTTTAATTTAAATTCAAAATTAATTTTTGTTATACTTGGTTATATGACTAATTTATTATACTTGATCAAAATTCAATTTAATTTGTGGTATATTTGCTTCGATTTTAATTTGTTGGCTCAATGAAAATTTATTCGAATTAATTTATTAATAAACTAATTTTTCAACTCAAATTTAAATCGTTTTTAGTTCACAACATTTTAGTTCAGTTCACGTACTCGCAAGTTGAAGTTCTTGTCTTTTCAAAATTATAATTATATTTATATAACAAATTATATGAATAATTAATTATTATTTTATTTTTTAAATAAAATACACAAATAAGTAAATACTTATAAAATTGTAACAAAAGTAGTGTAATTACTTTTCTATGGATTTAACATCACTATATACAAATGCATCAAAGACATAACTACACACTATTAAAATAATGTTACTACATTTGTTATTTTCAAATAAAATAGTTGTCCTTTTAAAAATAAGTCCACTGATAAAAAATTGAAATACAAAATTAAAATATCAGACCCACTTTAATTATGACTTAAGAAAAAACAATTTTGTTAAGCACTCATGTTCATATTACTATCTTTTTTATTTTTAATTTATTATGAGTAATAATTTATTTATTTTATATACTAGTAGACACATTAATTATATGAGTATTTCAAGAATAAAATTTAAACCCATCGCTTTATTAATTATAAAAGACCTCACTAATTATATTTTATTAATATATACAAAATTAATCATATATTGTATTATTTCTTATATATAAGGCTCGAGATAGTATACTTCTAATCATAGATATAACAATAGTTGAAAGGGTAAATTTAACTAAAGTTAATCTTTTACTTAGATCTTACATTTTTAGAGGATCATAATTACAAACAAAATCAAAATAAAATATTAAATTTAGTTAAATTTACCTTTAATTTTTAACTATTGTCGTCTCTATAATTAGAACTTACATTTTTAGAGGATCATAATTATGTTTTCTCAAAACATTTTTTTAAGAAGTGAAACTATTAAGTCATTTGATATTATCCTATTTGATATGCCAAATTTTAAATAATTTAGACATTTGTATGTATGCAATGTAATAGTAGAAAGTTACTTATACTTAAATAAGATATAGGTTTAGTTAATTATATTTTATATATAATTTTTGATAAGATTAATCTAGCTATTTAATAAGTTTTTTTTATAGATTAAAGTGAGTCCATAAAAACTCGAATTGAAGACATGTTACTCAAAGTAGTACTCCTTAACCATCTAATTAACCTCAACCATCTAATTAACCTATTGAATGCGAATTGATGTACTGTATAATTACCTTATTGTTTATAAAAAATATTTTACTAACTTGACATTTAATATCATTTGATCATATTGCTCACATAGACACCCAATATTTAAAAAAGACTTTATTTTATATGGTCAAGAAAATTGCATTAAAAATCTAGGAAGGAAGTGTTTAAAAAGGGATATATATGAATAAGTCCTTCCGTGGATTATGAATTAGAACGTGATATAACAATAATAATGTATAAACAACATTATTTGCCTTTTTTTAAATATATTGTCTTGACCATATGAAATGAAGTCTCTCTAGATATTATGTGTCTAAATATATACATGACAACTATGAGATTATTTGATTTGTATTTGTATTTTTTGTTTTTATTTTTTATTTTTAGTTTTTAAAATTTTATAAAAAAAACTAAAAATGTTTAAAATAAAATTTTTTTATTTTCAGTATTTTTATTTTTTTCTGTATAAAATTTCAGAAAATAAAAAACAAAATAAAAACAGAAAATATAAATATAAATCAAACCGCCCCTAAATTTCAAACTTTTCTAATATATAGTGTATAAGGATCAAAGGTCATGAATATAATGGATCCCGTGGGAGTAGGGGTGGCAAAACGAGCCTAGCTTGGCGGGCCAGCCCGCATAACCCGTCATTTATACGTGGGGCGAGTTATATAAAACCAGCCCACTGGCCCGCATGACCCGCACTTTTGACGGGCCAACAGTTGTGCGGGGCGGGCTAGCCCGCGGGCTCATTTGTAAAAAAAAAAAATCTAAAATTTTGAATAAGTTGTAGACAAAAAAAATTGAATCAAGCCTTTTTTACTTTTTGGTGTCAGACCTATTTTGTTCCATTAAAAAAAAATAAACACACAAAGACAAAGAGGCAGAGTGAGATAACCCGTTCTACATTTGTTTACTATGAAGTTAACATAAATTTCTTATATTATTGTGAAAACAATACATTGTAAAATTTTTAGATCTTTTGAATAATTAATATTATTATTTTTATATAGTGTTGGAATTAATATGATTTTTTAAAGTTTTTTTATAATATTTTTTTATGTTTTTTTAAAGAGATAATGTGATTTATAAATTTTTAATATTTTTATATTTTTTTAAAATTTAATTGGTGGGCTATGCGGGCTAGTCCGCAACCCGCATAACCCTTCATAAAGCAGGCTGGGCTGAAAAATGGGCCCGTTTTCCTCCACGGGCTGGCCCGTCCTACCCCGCATTTTGCGGGCCAGCCGCAGGGCGGGTTGACCCACATTGCCACCCCTACGTGGGAGTATTTATTTATTTTTTAGAAAGAGTATATTAGTAAGTGTTATATATATTTATGGGGTTTGTTAACGTACACCTATTTGTTTTATAAAGAGAGTGTGTTAGCAAACTATACCTTATAGGTGTAGTTTAAAATTTCAAGTTATAACCTACTAAAGCACTCATTCTAAAAAATAAGTAGGTGTACGTTAACAAACATATATATATATATATATATATATGGGGTTTGCTAACGTACACCCACTTGCTTTCTAGAAGTGCATTAGCAAGCTATACCTTTTGGGTGTATCTTAAAAAATCTAGTTATAACTTGCTAATGCACTCCTTCTATAAAACAAGTGGGTGTACGTTAGCAAGCCCTACGCTAACGTACACCCACTTGTTTTATAGAAGGAGTGCGTTAGCAAGCTACACCTTGTGGGTGTATTTTAAAATTTCAAGTTATAACTTGCTAACGCACTCCTTCTAAAAAGCAAGTGGGTGTACGTTAGCAAACCCCATATATATATATATATATATATATATATATATATATATATATATATACACAGAAATACACTCGCTTATTTTATAGAAATGATGCATTAGCACCTTATACATTTTTAGTGTATTTTAAAAAATTAAGTTATATTATAACTCGCTAATGTACTCATTCTTCAAAATAAGTGGATGAACATTAGTGAGCCTCTGTGGGGTTACTTATTTTTATAGAATGGGTATTTAGCAAGCTACAACTTATAAGTGTATTTTAAAAATTCAAGTTATATATTACATTTTGCTAACATATTCCTTAACTTCTAAAAAATAAGTGAATAGACGTTAACAAACTCGATGTGTATATTTATATACATGAGATGTATCATATTAGAATAATAATTTTTTAAGAGAAATATGAACATTAATATTGATCATTGGATCTTGTTTGAATGGTCAAGATTCAAGCAATAAATGCTTTCACATGCTCAATAAAAAAATCATATATATTTATTGCTTGAATCTTGACATATCAAATAAGATCTAATGGTTTATATTAGTCTTTTCATTTTTAATAAACAAATGTTCTCACTTGATAAATTATATTTATATATAAATGACATATAAGCGAGAATAACTATTTTTATATGAGAGTGAAATAAGTAAATATAGGCTATACAACCTTACATAGATGATATTTTTAAAAACTTTTAATAAACTCACATGACTTTCTAAAAAAATTTATATGACTTGTTTGATTTAATCTCAATTTAAGAATTTTCAATCATGACGATTATATAACTTAAACTTACTCGTTTCACTCCTTATAAAAAGAGTGCATTTTATTAGATATGTCCTCAAAATATATATACAAAAAACCAGCACAAGATAATAATGCTTTTCATTCCAATGAGATCTCTTAAATTAAAAATTCCCCGTGAGCCTAAATTGATTGTTTTTCATATTTGTGATTTTTTTTAATCTCTTTTTATGGTATTCAACATTTGAAGCAATAACTAATTAATTTCCTTTCCACAAAAAATTATAGAGTGGCCACGAAATATTGTTACAGTCTCATCACCCGCATGGATCTATCGTATTTGTGACCTTTGATTCATATTTATATACAGTATACAAGTTGCTCCTACGCATGCTTATGCGCTGATGAAGAGCCTTTTAATTAATAAAATATTTTCTAACAACCAAAAAATAAATATTTTAAAAAAGATAAAGAAAATATTTCTTCAATTCTATAGACAAAGACCGATCAAATATAAAATTATAGGTTTCATAACATTAAAAAAAAATGGAAATTCAGTTTCCCTTGCCTTGTACATATTTAGATACACACAATATAGAGAGACTTCATTTCATATGGTCAATACAATAAATGAAAAAAAAGCAAATAATGTAATTTACGAATATATTTCAATTTTTTTAAGATTAGCTTGTGGGGGACTATAAATGGAAGCTCAGTCATAATTTTATGCAATCCGCAAACCTCAAATTGAAAAAAGAAAATTAAAAAAATTTAAAAAAAATGAAAAATTCCTTTGTTCTTCGTCTCACTGCGGCAGCTTTGTGCTGTGTGGTGGCGTGGCGGTTGCCACTTCCGACACCGACACCATCACCTTTGTTCTCATCAGATGCACAGGCACAGCAGCTTGATCCCAATTTCTACAATGTCACTTGTTCCAATCTCACTTCCATGGTTCGCACTATTCTTTCTAATGTTTCTCAATCTGATCCTCGTATGCTTGCTAGTCTCATCAGACTCCACTTCCACGACTGTTTCGTTCAAGTACCAACATGTCATATATTGTGTATTTAGTTTCACGTTACAAAAATTATATATATTGTACCGTATTTTTTGGCCTAAAATGATGAATTGCTTATAATGTTATTATATATTTATGACTATGGCTGACTAGGGTTGTGACGCATCAATTTTATTGAACAACACTGATGATGGTTCCATAGTAAGCGAGCAAGATGCAGCACCAAATAAAAATTCAATTAGAGGTTTAGATGTTGTGAATCAGATCAAGACAGCGGTAGAAAAAGCTTGTCCAGGCATTGTTTCTTGTGCTGATATTCTTGCTCTTGCGGCTGAAATCTCTTCCGAACTGGTAATGTAATTATATATAATGTCTATTTTGTTATTTAATGTGTGTCTCGTTTCACATTCGTATATATCAAACATGAATTCGAAACGTAAAAACTACTTTTAATTAGTTATATTGAATATTGAATTAGATTTATATTTATCATATCACAAGCTGTTTTAACAAGAAGCTAGTTATGCACTTACATGACTTTTTTGACTCTAGTGTGATGTTGAATTTAGTTAATATTTTGTCTACAAAATGTAAAATGAAAATAACTTAGAGAAGCTACACTATAACATAATTGATTTTTAGTAATGTTTAAAAATTTTCAAATGTCGCTAAATCGTCAAAATAATGTTGCATTTGGCGTTTATAACATTATTACAAATGTGATATAAAGATCAAATTGTTAAAGATTAATTATGTCGCAGTATTATTTTGTAAATATTATCTAAATAAAAAATATTTCATGGTGTGTTTGATTAGATCAAGAAAATATATTGTAAAACTAACATGTTATTTTTATTTTATTTCTCATTTTTAAAAGTTTTTTTGGAAAACACTAAAAATATAATTTTTATTTGTTTCTCTGTTTTCCATATAAAATTAAAAAATAGGATGTTATTAAGCATGGGAAGAAAAATGGAATAAAAGAATTAGTATGTACTACTCCTAATCTATCATATAAAAAGCATTTTTTGGTTCTCATTGATTGTTTTAAGATTATTTTGATGGTTAGTTTTTTATTCTCCTTGTATTTTCTTAGCTTTTGGTCTCAGTACATAAGCTGGGGACTTGGGTTTTCATTTTATGGGTTCAATATTGATCATGTACTATCCATATTTGTATTTTTAAGCACTTTGGTGCTGTTTTTTAATATAATTATTGTGGCTGACAAAAAGAATCTATCACATAAAAGCATAAGATTCAAATTCCTTGGGGGAGAATCCCAAATCATCCATCTCTCATCATGTATGTGACGAGCCATATTTTACAAAGCTAGCATGGGAAAGTTGTACCACCCAATATCTATTCAACATATCCTTGAACCAATAATAAATCAATATTTATGTCAACGACTGATTTTTTGAGAGACTAGTTGTGACTTACAAAAATCATGATGCACTTATTTGACAGGCTAATGGTCCTTCGTGACAAGTTCTATTTGGAAGAAGGGATAGTCTAAACACAAGTCAAGCTCTTGCTAATCAAAGTCTTCCAGAACCATCATTTACTCTCAATCAACTCAATGCCTCATTTGCTAATCAAAGTCTCAATCTAATTGATCTTGTTGCACTTTCAGGTACAAAACTAAACTCATGCTCATCGATCTGCATAGACCTGCTTTTAAATGAGTTGATTTTTTCTTAACCCAATCTAAAGCTCATATTCCCAAGTCCAGTTTCATATCTTTGATGTATATGTTTCATTTTAGGTGCTCATACAATTGGCAGAGCAAAATGCAGTGCATTTGTTCGTCGATTATACAATTTTAATAGCACAGGGAGCCCTGATCCAACTTTAAACACAACTTTGTTACAATCATTGCAAGCAATGTGCCCAAATGGTGGACCTACAACTAATCTCACTAATTTGGACCTTACCACACCTGATACTTTTGACTCTAACTATTACTCCAATCTTCAATTTCATAATGGTTTGCTTCAAAGTGACCAAGAGCTATTTTCCACAACTGGTGCAGATACCATTGCCATTGTCAATAGTTTCAGTAGTAATCAAACTCTATTCTTCGAAAATTTCAAGGCATCTATGATAAAAATGGGAAATATTAGAGTGCTAACAGAATTTCAAGGAGAAATTCGAACACAATGTAATTTTCGAAATGGAAATTTTTCTAGTGAAAATTCTACTAGTTTGGCTACCTGACTCACCAAGGAATCATTAGAGGATGGAAAAGTGAGCTCAATCTAGTTAAACAAGTTGAGTAAGCATATGTTGACAATGCATAAATTAAAATTAAAATATATTAAATAAATTGTTCCACAAGCATACATGCCTTTTTGTATTCTATGCCTAGCTTTATGTTATAGCAATTGAGTCCTTTGATGTTGATTTGTTCATGATTAATATGTTATTTTGGAGAAACTTCTACTTTCAGTGTAACAATGTTGTTGTAAGGTTTCAAATTATAATGATCTATTCTTAATTTATTTATAACTAAAGATGTGTTTGGAATAGTCACGAGAAATAAATTATTTTAATATACAATTATATGTATAGTTGATTAATATTATAATTAATTATTTTGAAATAGATTTTTGTTAGGATATATTTATTAAAAGTTATTTTAAAGATAAATTTGTATTTGGTCACAGTCTTTCTCTTTTATATTTTGATTGTGTTATTTTTTTCCTTTTTTGTTATAAATTACAAAATGCTGACCCAAATGTTTTTGGCCAAAACTTAAATTGATTGGAAAAAAGTACACAAAAACACCGGATGGGGCTTCAAGTCCAGACTTGCCATCAGAGTCCAAAATTGGCACAATTAATAACAAAGTAAAAGGGCCTTGGGTCTTGGCCCACTTCAGAATCAGACTTTCAAAAGACCATGGAAACGCGATTGTTTTCACTATTTGAAGCTTTCAAATGACAATTTATGTTGATTTTGAAATTTCTAATTCAATTTATAAATATTTTTAAAATTTTAATATTTTTTTTAAGGATTGTCTATGATACACAAAAATAATAGAATGTTTTTTGAAATAAAAACGAATAAAATATTTTTAAATTACCTAAATTATTTGAAGTTTTATAAAAATAATGTATTATTCACATTGAAGTTTCAAACTCAATTTACATAATTATTATATTTTTAAAATTGCAACAGCTTTTTTAGAGATCTTGTACTCTACCCTTGAAGAATAGAGTGTTTTTTAAAATAAAATAAAAATGAGTTTTTTAAATTATTTGAAGCTTTTTGAAAATAATGAGTTATTCACTTTGAATTTTCAAGTTCAATTTACATAATTTTTTATATTTTTAAAATTGTAACAGTTTTTTTTAGAGACCATGTACTATAATAGGGTAATTTTAAAGTACCTAAGTTATTTGAAGCTTTATAAAAAAAGTATTATTCACTTTGAAGATATCAATCTCAATTTACATAATTTTTTATATTGTAAAAATTTCAACAATTTTTTTTATAGATCTTGAAGTATACATACACTTGAAAAATGTGGTATTTTTTTAAAATAAAAATGAAAACAAATTTTTTGAATTACCTGAATTACTTGAAGCTTTTTTCAAAAAATTATACTATCCACTTTAAAGTTTCTAGCTCAATTTAAATAATATTTTATATTTTTAAAATTACAACAGTTTTTTTAAAGATAGTGTACTATACACTTGAAGAATATGACTTTTTTAAAATAAAAATGATTAGGTGTTTTTTAACTTTCCTAAATTATTTGAAGCTTTTTAAAATAATGTATTATTCACTTTAAAATTTTTATCTCAATTTATATAAATTATTTCAATTTTTATCTCAATTTTTTAAAATCGCAACAAATTTTTTAGGGATCTTGTACTATACACTTGATAAATAGGGTATTTTTTGAAATAAAAATGAATAAGGTGTTTTTAAATTATCTAAATAATTTTAAGCTTTTTGAAAATAATGTATTATTCAATTTAAAATTTTTAACTAAATTTCCATAATTCTTTATATATTTTTAAACTGCAATAGTCTTTTTTAGAGATCATATTAAAGAATAGGGTGTTTTTTGAAACAAAAATAAATATGATATTTTTAAATTATCTAAATTAATTGAAGCTTTCTAAAAACAATTTATTATTAATGTTGAAGTTTCTAGATCAATTTGTATAATTTTATAAATTTTAAAATTGTAACAGTTTTTTAGAAATCATATACTATCACTTGAAGAACAGTGTGTTTTCGAAATAAAATTGAAAACACAATTTTTAATTTACCAAAATTATTAGAATTTGTTTTCAAAATAATGTATTATTCACTCTCAAGTTTCTAGCTCAATTTAAATTTTTTTATATTTTAAAAATTGGAATAATTTTTAGAGATCGTGTATTATATAACTTGAAGAATATGATGCTTTTTGAAATAAAAAAATAAATATGGTGTTTTTAAATTACTTAAATTATTTAGGGTTTTCTGAAAGCAATGTATTGTTCACTTTATGTTTCTATCTTATTTTACATAATTTTTTTATATTTTAAAATTGCAATAATATTTTAGAGATAATGTACTATACACTTGAAAAATATGGTGTTTTTCGAAATAAAAATGAATAGGGTGTTTTTAAATTATCTAAATTATTTGAAGCTTTATAAAAACAATGTATTATTCACTTTGAAGATTCTAACTCAATTTAAAGAATTTTTTATATTAGTAAAAATTACAATAGTTTTTTTAAAGATAATGTATTATACACTCAAAGAATTGGATGTTTGTGAAAATAAAAATGAAAACACGATTTTTAAATTATCTAAATTATTTAAAACTTTCTGAAAATAATGCTCAATTTACATTATTTTTTATCATTTTAAAATTTTAATAGTGATTTTAGAGATCATGTACTATACACTTGAAGAATATAGAGTGATTTTCAAAATAAAAATATATAGGGTTTTTTTATATAACCTAAATAATTTGAAGCTTTCTGAAGGCACTGTATTATTCACTTTGAAGTTTCTAGCTTAATTTACATAATTTTTTATATTTTGAGAATTGCAATAGTTTTTTTAGAGAATTTGTACGGTACACTTGAAAAATTGGGTGTTTTTTGAAATGAAAATGAATATGATATTCTTAAATTACCTAACTTATTGGAAGGTTTATGAAAACAATGTGTTATTCACTTTGAAGTTTCAAGTTGAATTTATATACTTTTTTATATTTTTAAAACTGGAGCAATTTGTTTAGAGATTGTGTATTATCAAAATAAAACTTAATAGGGTATTTTTAAATTACCTAAATTATTTAAAGTTATCTAAAATAACGTATTATTCATTTTGAATTTTTAACTCAATTTACATGACTTTTGTATTTTTAAATTGTAACAGTTTCTTTTAGAGATCGTATACTATACACTTGAAGAATAGAGATTTTTTCAAAATATAAACTAATACGGTGTTCTTAAAGTACCTAAATTATCTGACACTTTCTTAAAACAATGTATTATTCTCTTTGAAGATTGTAACTAAATCTAAATAATTTTTAAACTTTTTTAAATTGCAATAGCTTTTTTTGAGATCGTATACCATACACTTGAAAACTAAGGCGTTTTTCGAAATAAAAATGAAAACACAATTTTTAAATTATTCGAAGCTTTCTAAAAATAACATACTATTAACTATGAAATTTCTAACACAATTCACATAATATTTTACATTTTTAAAATTGTAACTATTGTTTTAGAGATCATATATTATACAATTAAAGAATATAATATTTTTTTTAAAATAAAAATAAATAGGGTATTTTTTTAACATCCCCCAATTGAATAGTAATAGTGTTAAGGTTACTCTAATGTCATTATTGTCACATGGGTTTAGTTTGAAAATCAAATAACTAACAATTTGGAAATTTGATGTGAAGGGGATAAAGAGGGAAGGAAGAACCTACTTGAAATTTTTAAAAATTGTTAAGTAGTCTCTCCATACTAAGTAGGAAAGGGACCGGCAAGAACTCATTTTTCACTCTCCTCCCCTCCTCCTCATGCGCCTCTCTCCTTTCTCTTTCTCGGTTTCATTGTCTCTCTCCTTCTCTCTAGAGTTCTTCCATTCTAACTCCATCTCAAGCTTTGCATGTGAGATTTTGCGCATCCATAAGCTCAATCTCTCCTTGATTCAAGTTTTGAGTAAGTAACTTCCTCTATCCCTTCTCCCTTCACGATCTCTATGATTACACCCTCATTTTTGTTTGCACGTTGGTTGAAATGGTGTTAAGGGCACAACAACCCAAGGGCCAAGATAAGGAAAAGGGTAAAGAGGTGTTGAATTTGGGAGCCAAACCCTAGAGTTTGAATATTCAAGACTAAAGACGAGAGAAATTTTCTTTTGAGGTAACCCCACAAACCCTAAAATCCTCAAATGAGCTAACTTGTGAGTGAAATGTTAGGTATTGATGATGTTAGGACCTTGAATAATGAAATGGCATGGCATTGTCTATATGTCTATACACTTAAAGAATATGATATTTTTTAAAATAAAAATGAATATAGTGTTTTTAAATTACCTATATCATTTGAAACTTTATGAAAACAATGTATTATTCACTTTAAACTCAACTTACATAATTTTTTATATTTACAAAATTGAATCAGTTATTTTGAGATTGTGTACTACACTTGAACAATATGTTGTTTTTGAAATAAAAATTAATAGGGAGTTTCGAAATTACCTTAATTATTTGAAGTTTCTAATTCAATTTACATAATTTAAAAATTTTGGTGTTTTGAAACTACCTTAATTATTTGAAGCTTTCTGAAAATATTGTATTATTATCTTTGAAGTTTCTAACTCAATTTACAAGTTTTTTCTATATTTTTAAAATTGTAAAAGTTTTTTTTAAAGAACATGTACGATACACTTGAAGAATATAATGTTTCTCGAAATGAAAACAAAAATGCAATTTTTAAATAACCTAAATTATTTAAAGTTTTTGGAAAATAATGTCTTATTCACCTTGAAGTTTCTAGATCAATTTATATTATTTTTATATTTTTAAAATTACAACGGTTTTTTAGAGATCATATACAAATACATTTGAAGAATAGTATTTTTTGAAAGTTAAATAAATTGGGTGTTTTAAATTACCTAATTTATTTGAAACTTTCTAAAACAATGTATTATTCACTTTGAAGTTTCTATCTTAATTTATATAATTTATATATTTTAAAAATTACAACAGTTTTTTTTATAGATCGTGTATAAACTTGAAGAATAGGGTGGTTTTTAAAATAAAAACAAATAGGGTATTTTTAAATTATATAAGCTTTCTAAAAACAATATACTACTCACTTAATTAAAGTTTGCAACTCAACTTACACCGTTTTTAATATTTTAAAATTGTAATAAATCTTTTAGAAATTATGTACTATCACTTAAAGAATACGATATTTTTCGAATGCAAATGAAAACAAGATTTTTAATATACCTTAATTTTTTGAAACCTTTTGAAAACAACGTCTTATTCACTTTGAAGTTTCTAGCTCAATTTATAAAAAAATTATAGTTTTCAAATGGTAATTGATTTTTTTGATATCATGTACTATGCACTTGATGAATAAAGTGTTTTTCGAAATAGAAATAAATAGGGTGTATTTTGAAATAAAAATGAATTGGGTGTTTTTAAATTAGGTAAATTGTTTGAAGCTTTCATAAATCAATGTATTATTGACTTTGAAGTTTCAAGATCAATTTACATAATTTTTTATATTTTTAATATTGCATCAGTTTTTCAGAGGATGTGTGTAATACACTTGAAGAATAGGGTATTTTTTTGAAATTAAATGAATAGGGTGTTTTTAAATTTCATAAATAATTTGATGCTCTCTAAAATCAATATATTATTCAATTTGAAGTTTTTAACTAAATTTATATAATTTTAATGTTTTAAAAATTGAAACTATTTTTGTACAAATAGTGTACTATACACTTGAAGAATTGGATTTTTTGGAAAAAAAAATGAATAGGGTGTTTTAAAATTATTAAAATTATTTAAAGTTTTCTTAAGACAATGTATTATTCACTTAAAAATTTCAAGCTCAATTTAAATTTTTATTATATTTTTAAAATTGAAACAAATTTTTTTAGAGATCGTGTACAATACATTTGAAGAATAGGTGGTTTTTCGAAATAAAAATGAACAGGGTGTTTTTAAATTACCTAAATCATTTGATGCTATCTGAAAATAATGTATTATTCATCTTGAAGATTCTAGCTCAATTTATATTATGTTTTGTATTTCTAAAATTGGAACAATTTTTCAAAGATCGTGTACTATATACATTTGAAGAATATGGTGTTTTTTTAAAATAAAAATGAATAACATATTTTTAAATTAGCTAATTTATTTAGAGATTTTTTAAAGCAATGTATTGTTCACTTTATGTTTCTATCTTATTTTACGTAATTTTTATATTTTTAAAATTGTAACAATTTTCTTAGAGATGGTACTGTATTATACACTTAAAGAATAGGGTCGGATATTTTAAAAAATAAAAATGAATAGGGTGTTTTTAACTTATCTAAATTATTTGAAATGTATTATTCGCTTTGAAGACTCTAACTCCATTTACATATTTTTTTATATTATTAAAATTACAATAGTTTTTTTAGAGCTCTTGTATTACACACTCAAAGAATATGGTGTTTTTTAAAATAAAAATGAAAAGTAATTTTTAAAATACCTAAATCATTTGAAGATTTTTGAAAATAATGTATTATTCACTTTGAAGTTTCTAACTCAATTTATATTATTTTTTATAATTTTAAAATTGAAAAAGTTGTTTTAGAGATAATGTTCTATACATTCGAAGAATAGAGTATATTTCAAAATAAAAATAAATAGGGTTTTTTTATATTACCTAAATTATTTGAAGATTTCTGAAAACAATGTATTATTCACTTTGAAGTTTCTAATTCAATTTATATTATTTTTTATAATTTTATAATTGCAAAAAGTTGTTTTGAATATCATGTACTATACATTTGAAGAATAGAGTATTTTTCGAAATAATAATAAATAAGGTGTTTTTATATTACTTAAATTATTTAAAATTTTCTGAAAATAATGTATTAAAATTGCAATAGATTTTTTAGATATCGTGTACTATATACTTGAAGAATATGATGTTTTTTGAAGTAAAAATGAGCAGAGTATTTTTAAATTACCTAAATTATTTGAAAATTTCTAAAAAAATGTATTATTTACTTAGAAGTTCTTATCTCTATTTACATTAATTTTTATATTTAAAAAATTACAACAGCTTTTTTAGAGATTGTGTACTATACACTTGAAGAATAGATTATTTTTTGAAAGAAAAATAAAATTGAATTTTTTAATATATCTATTTATTTGAAGCTTTATGAAAACAATTTACTTTGAAGTTTCTAACTCGATTTACATTATTTTTTAAAATTTTCTAAATTGAAACAGTTTTTTTAGAGATCGTGTACACTCGAGGAGTGTGTTTTTCAAAATATAAATGAATATGATGTTTTTAAATTACCTAAAATAGTTGAAGTTTTCTGAAAACAGTATCTTATTCACTTTGAAGTATATATCTAGCTCAATTTATATAATTTTTAATATTTTTAAAATTATGGCAATTCATTTAGAGATCATGTAGTATACATTTGAAGAATAAGGTGTTTTTCAAAAGAAAAATGATTAGGGTGTTTTTAAATTATATAATTTATTGAAAGCTTTTTGAAAAAAAATATATTATTCATTTTGAAATTTCTACCTGAATTTACACAATTTTTATATTTTAAAAATCTTATAAGTTTTTGATATCATGTACTATATATACATGTGAAAAATATGGTGCTTTTCAAAATAAAAAATGAATAGTATGTTTTTAAAATACCTAAATTATTTGAAGCTTTATGAAAACAATATATTATTTACTTTGAAGTTTCTATCTCAATTTACAAGATTTTTATATTTTTAAAATTGGTATAGTTTTTAAAAATAATATATATTATAAACTTCAAGAATAAGACATTTTTTAAAATAAAAATTAAAGTGCATTTTTAAAAGTCCACTAGGACTGAAAACCTATTTAAAAGTCTATTGTAAATAAAGTTTTAAAAATTATTTTGAAATAACTTACCTTTAAACAAGTTAATATGTATAATATATACAATTAGCAGACTAAAAATTAAACGGAATAAATATATAATCATAAAATATAACATCAATATTTTAAGAAAATAATAAAAATAACACAATAATAATAATAATAATAATAATTATAATAATAATAATAATAATATTATTATTATTATTATAATAGATCGGTCTACTAAACTTAAAAAGTTTTTAAAATAGAAGAAATATGATCTACTTAATTATTTAATCTTTTAAAAAACTGTAACCTAATTATTTAATAAATAAATTTAATTGGCTTGAGCCTAACATAGACTAAATTTAAACTCCTAACAAATAGCCTTAACATATTTCTACATCTAACTAAAATAGTGCATAACAAGGCAGTGGTTGATTATATATAGATTAATTTATAAAATTAAGTTAATCATAACTAACATGTGATACTGACTTAATTGGTTAAATTTATTTTAAACTACATATAAATTATAAAGCCAGAAGTATTATTCATGAAACCGATCTATCCCTAAAAGTGAAATATACCTACATAAATAATTAACATGTACCAACTCATCGACGTGACACGGTGACAGTGTACATTTGTATATTAAGGTTGTTAAGTAACACAATAATATTAATATTGACTTGTTAACTTTTGATTCAACATTAAAAAATAATAAAATAGGTCACTAGACGTTGAAAACCTCACAAGTCTCGTCGTGATGATTTAAAAATGCCACCGGCATCGATCATAAAGAATTGTTATTTATTACTATTTTTTATTTTCATTAAATTCACTATGGTGGTATAAATTTTGCATAACAAAATTAATCAGTTAGTATAAACATATTTAATATTTATACTAATAGATAAGTATATAATTACTAACAAAAATAGATATATTAGTATAAGTAATTATATATATATATATATTATCAATTTATAAATTATTACATTTATGTCAAATTCTCAAGGACTAGCGCCAGCCACGCAGCGCGAATAAGATTAGTCTCATCTTAAGGGTAGGAAATTACGTGATTATTAAAAAAAATTGTAAATTATTAGTAAAAATCTTTAGGAATTATACTAAAAAATAAATCCGTTAGACAAAGTCTATATTAATAATAATTAATCTAACGAAAACTAAAAAACGTTACTAAATGCTTTCATATTATTATGAAAAAAATGGGATCATTTTGGTATTTACTATTTAGAAGATTCTCATATTACTAATTGAGCTAAAAATGTCACCAACTATAAAATGATAATAATTGATTATTTTAAAAAATAATTCAAAATTACTTCTAAAAACCAGCAAAAGTCTGATTATTGTTTGTTTCTGATTATTTTGAGAATTACAAACAAACATACTAAAAATTTATAAAAGAGCTCAAATAAGTGCTTATTTTATAAAATAAGCACAAACAAACTGACTCTAAATATAAGTATTAGGGTGTGTTTGATTCTATTTTATTTTTTAATTTTTTAAAATTGTATTATAAAATAGTTTTCAACAATTATTTTTGAAAAAGATAGATGAGGTTTTAATGCAAATTTGCATCAAAATTCAAAATGAAAAACCAAAATAAATTTCAAATATTTTTGAATTTTAGTTATTAAAAATTAAAAAACACATATTGTTCTTCAAAACTATTTTAAACTAGTATGTTAAAAATATTTTTTAGTTCTATATTTTTAAAAGCATAAAAATATTTTCAAAAACAAGTACCAAACAATGCGAGTTCTTAGGGGGCATTTCGTGGAATTAAAAAAATTCCTGAAAATATATTCTTGAGATACACACGAATGTAAATTCCTCGGTATTGTAAAAGAAATTATTTGGTTGTTAATTTTTTTCCTTGGAATATTTAAAAATAATTTACGGGAATGTTTAAGTTACGTTTGGTTTAGAAAACACATTCATAGGAATTTACAGTGTAATAAAACATAAATATTTTTAAAATGATTGTTTACTCACAGCTCCAGGCCTAAAAGTAGTGGTGTTCTGATGCCTGAATCCTAATAAGAGCTATGATTTTTGCGGTAAGCATGGTTTAGAGACGAGGTCCTATAGACTATTTATATAAATTGAGTCTTCAAAACCTTAGTGTCTACATTCATTCTAAATTAGGAAAGTGTCTGGTACAAATGTTGATTGATACGTTCCTAATCTTCCATCACAATAGATGCTTATTGATCACTGCAGATTCTCTGCCAAGATATAAGGGTTTCTTGCTATGTCAGCGTACTCTAAGTACTAGGGGCCTTGGGGGAGAGCTGGGTTGTTTAGGCTGTGGGACCGAGCTGAGGCCCTGGCTGGAGAGGCTAGGACTGTCCAATGCTGGGCCGAGTTGAGACCGGCTAATCCACCGGTCCCGCAAGTTTTGAAGCTTTTGCTGAGGAGATTTGCGCTAATTGTTTTTGGGCCGGATTGAGACGAGCTAGTCCACTAATCCCACAAGTCTTGAAGTCTTGACTGAAGAGACTTAAGATAATTGTTTTTGAACCGGATTGAGACTGAGTAATCCAATAATAAAATAAAATAAAATATTTCTTCTACGGAAGCAAGCAGATCGTTCCAAATTCCAATATAAAATTATAGGTTTCATAACATTAAATAAATTGGAAATGTTCGTAGTTTCCCTTGCCTTATATTTATTCACACACACAATATTTAGAGTGACTTCATTTCCTATGGTCTTTAAAAAAGCAAATAATGTTGTTTATTCATTATTATTATCATTATTATTATATAACGTTCTAATCCAACTCCACAGAAGGACACACGTATATTTTAAACATTTCCTTCCCATATTATAAATACAATTGTCTTGACCATATGATGTGAAGTCTTTTTTTTTTTTTGAAATATTATGTGTCTATATGAGCAATATATATATGATCAACTAATATTAAATGTCAAATTAGTAAAATATTTTTTATAAACCATAAGTTTATTCAGTTTCCATTCATTGAACTAAAACATTTTAAGAACGAAGTAGCTAGATCAAGCCTCTCAAAAATTATATATGAATATATATAAATATAATTAACTAATTGATACTTTTTATATGAAAATTTTATTCAAACCTATATTTTTTTTTGGTACATTTACTATTTTTGTTTTTGTTGGTACATATATAAACGTATTTCTTATTTAAATATAAGTAACTTTCTACTATTATATTTCATATATACATACAAATGTCTAAAGAGTTAAAAATGTTTTTAGTCCTGAACTTTAAAATAGTTCATTTTTAGTCCCTCCATATAAATTTTGGTGACGTGGCAAACTGAGGTTCTTTCATCAAGTCTACGTGTCAGCAGATCAAATTGTCACATCACTAAATTAAACAATGCACGGAAGGACTAAAAATGAACTTTTTCAAAGTTTAGAGAGTAAAAACTGACGTTTTAAAGTTCAGAGACTAAAAATAAATTTTTGCAAAAACATATTTAACCTATATCTAAACAATAATTTAAAATTTGGTATACAAATTAAAATACAATAATATCAAATGACTTAACAGTTTTCGCTGATTGAAAAAATGTTATGAAAAAACATAATTATGATTCTCCAAAATATAAGTGTAAAAAAAGTTGTCTTCCAAAATATTTTGGTCATCATTTTATTAAAGATTGAAAATGTCATTAAGGATTAGTATGCAAACATTTTTAATATTTTGAGATAAACAAAAGTGATAACAAATAGATATCATATAAGTCCCCCAAAATGTTATTGTCACCCCTTTAATTTAATCCTCGTAGCTCAAAAATTTGACATGTCATCACATTACTCCTGTTACCCCTTTAGTTAACATATGGACCAATTTGATAACGTTTCTAACAATAAATCGTAATAAAAATATTTTAAATACGAAGTTTATGATTTGTACATTATTTTGGAGAGTTGAAGAGATTCTTTTATGTTAATTATACAAAATTATGAAATAGTGTTATTTAATGGTCTCAATCAGGTAATTCTTTTATGTAAGTACAAAAACATATATACGTGAATACGAGATTCAATTTTCGGTATACTATTTTTCTATAAACTAAAAAAACAAATGTCATTTAATGATGAGCCATAAAAGTAGTTGCCTAGTTGGCCCAATGTTCTTGTTTTCTTAATATCATATTCTGTTTGGACTGATTTATAAAAAAAAAATTAACTTACACATATAAAAAAACTAGTTAAACATATTTAATTTTTTTGTTTTCAAGCAAATGTTTAATTCTATTTAACAAATTAACTTATCATATTTATTCTTTCTATTTAAAAAATCAAATAACCAATCAAATAATGGTACCTAAAAATTAAAAACATTAAATGAAATAAAAGTAATTAAAATTTACTTATATTTTGAGACAATAAACTTAATTTTTTTTTTCATATAAATCAGTTGAGATGGAGTACATGTGAACGTAATATTTTGTCAAGGTATATATGTAGTTTCAAATTAAAAGTTAAAAAGAAAAGATTAAAGTAAGAAAAAAAAATTAATGGGAGGTTTTAGGTTCATACATCAATGTAAGAAAAAGGAAACCTTTTTTTCCGACTTTTTTTAATATTTTTTTTCTACCTGTAACTAACTTATTATCCTGTTAATATGATCTTTATTCAATAAACATTAGTACTATTAGACATGTCATTGAAAGTTAAAACCTTTTTTTTTTTTTTTTTTCAATATGTCATTGTTAAAACTTAAAGACGGCTCTCTCTTCCTTTTATTTTTTAGGGTAAATTATATTAATTATTTTTAATATTTGGCTAAATTATACTTTACTAATCTACTCTATTATTGAAGTAAAATTATACTCTATTCCATTTTTTAACGACGTCAATAGAATATTCTATAGATTAATTATGATTAATTTTCTTTTTGCTTCAATAGTTAGTTTTTTTTTTTACATCTAAAATGTTAGTTTCTTTGACTTAAATAACTTTTTTGTTCCTATAAATTTTTTTTTGACTTAATTTAATTTTTGTTTAGTTCCGAATGTTTAAAAAAGTCATCATGACATTTTTTTAATAGACAAAAAAAAAACAAGAACAAAAAAAGTTAGTAGCAATAAAGACTAAAAAGTTATATATTTATTGAAAAATAAAAATTTAAAGGGACTGAAGACAAAAATATTGAACTAAGTTGGATCAAAATAGAAAAAAAATGTAAGAACTAAAAAGTTAATTTTGCAAGGACAAATAAACTTATTTGACCTTTTTTTTTTATAAATAAGCCTAGGTTTTATTCAATTGAAATGAATTACCCTTAACTTTTTTCAAATTATTATCAATCCCATGCGCTTGAAAGTTTTTAATCCTTAAGAAAATTGATCTTTTTTTTATTTTAATCCCTATAAAAATTTTCATCCAACTTAATTCAAAACTTTTATTTTTAGTCCCTATAAAATTTTGTTTCATGATAAATATATAATTATTTAGTCCATGTAGTTATTAATTTTTGTATTTGGTCCCCTTTTTTTAACTTTCGTCCTTTTATTTAATTTATTTTTTCTTTTAGTCCCTTTAAAAAATAAAGGTCATAAAAAAAATTTAACATTATTAGGGACTAAAAATAAAAGTTTTGAATTAAGTTGGATTAAAGTGAAAACAAAAATTATTGGGACTTAAAACTTTTTTAAATCTTAAAACTAATAATTTTTAGTGTACCAAAAAAACTAATTAACTATTGTAAGAGAAAAAGAAATTAACCATAGTTAATGAAATAGAGCGGAGTGCAATTTACATCAAAAATAGGATGGAGTGCAATTAACCAAACTTCAAAGGTGATGAGTACAGTTTACCTTATTTTTTAAAATATTATTACTTTTTTGTTTAAACTTTAAATATTACTTTTTTTTAACACCATTCTCCTAATAATCTAATAACTCTGCTTAAAAGAAAAACTAATATCTAATAATTCTAATAAAAAAACAGGTTTATAAAAAAAACAAATGGAGAGTAAAGAAAAAGTTCAGTATGCGTGGGCTTTACCTTACTTTTTTTTTTTTAAAAAAAAAACAATCATTTTTTGTCTTTACACTTTACCCTAATTTAAATTTTAGCCCTTTTGCACTTTACCCTAATATTGTTTCTGTTTTTAGCGTTTTTTAGTGATGTTTGTTATTATGCTGATCCTTATCTTGTACTGTGGTTGTTACCAAATGCACCTCCGGTGCTATGCATTTTAATATATAATTGATGTTGTTGTTTGCTGATAAAAAAAAATTATATGGTTTTACTCCCTATATTTTCAAACAATAAGATTTTAGTCTTTGATGTTACTTTCATCTATAACTTTGTTAGTAGTAGCCTACGTGACATACAATTGGACTAACATTAACTACTTAATAGTTGCCTATATGAATGTCCACAAACCACATTATTAAGAACCCTATTTTGTCAAAAAAAATTCCCGATTTCTCACATTTCAAAATTCTAAATTGCTCTATCTCTTGAAGCTCTTCAATATCGCAAATGAGCTACATCGCTAGTGGAAGCATATTGAGTAACCAGAGATTTTGTAAGTGCAGAGAAGTATATTTAGATGCTACACTATAACAACAGATAGAAAAGGAAACACTAGAAGCAGATGCCCAAATTGGAGAGTAAGAGGAAAACAAAATACGATTTACTTGCTGCTATATTCTACATAACTAGCTATGTTTGTCATTGATGTTTACTGAAACCTTGGAGTGAATCCACCTTTGCTTGAACTTACAATTCAAATACTATAAAGACAATTGAATTTGATTGAGAATATGAAAACCCAACAGAGATTGGATAAGCTTATATAATCATCTCTTAGATTATCATTTTAGTGTTGTTGGTTACGTTGTTCATTACTTGGAGGAGTAATAGTGGAGGATTAAGGACGTGTTAACTTTAAAAGGGTTGAAAATGATCCAAGATTAGAGACTTATTTCTATGTAATTTGAATGTGTAGGAATAAAAACTAAAAATTTAGGATTACTAAAGAAACTTATTTCTAAATACTTTTGAATATGAAGGACCAAAACTCAAGTTATATATGAATGAAAGTAATGTTAGGAACTATAAAAACTTATCGATGTAAAACTATAATTTTTAAAGTACGTGAACTAAAATTTAAATAATATATTTATTTATTTTTAGATTTTTTAATCTGTATAATATTGTACAGGTTAAAAAATTAAAGATAAAAAGAAAACACATCATTAATTATATATTAAATGCAATCTTATTAATTTTTTTTCAAACAAACTTTTTGCTTTAAATTTTTTAACTTGTGCAATGTTAAACAAATTAATTTTTTTTTTTCCTAAAGCTTTACTTTAAAAAGGCCAAACTTGTCTGTGGTTGAATGCAATATGCAGTCGATAAGCCATCACGTTTCTAAAACAACAAATCGGAAAAACAAATCAATGTTGGTCCTATCTACTACCTCTTTCTTCGGGTGAGAGGGATTCACTCCACTTAATTTTAGAAGTCTCACCATTTCTTTATATATAAAAATTATAGATTTATATATCAAAAAAATTGTGTCACTCCCAAATAGAATGGTGCTAATCCGATTTATCTTTTTTTACCCTTTCTGATCGTTATTATAAAGCATAATAAATTAAATTACGTAAATCAATTAAAAAGGTTAAATATGATTAATTTTATAAAACAATACTCTATGATATACTCCTTTTTAATTATCGTATTTGATGCTCCTTTTCGATGTACAAAAAAAAAAAGTATTTGATGGAGATACTAATGAATGTCAATATAAACATGAAGAACAACAATAAATGTTTTATAAAAATATGATTTTGTTCTCTTAACTTTTACTCAACGTTTATTTTGGTTTTATAACCATTTTAAAATTTATTTTAGTCCTTTAACTTTTGTTTTTGATTCAAAATGATTCTGTCATTACTCTTGTTAGCAATTTAATGGATTTTTGATGGCCTAAATTGTTTTAAATAAATAGTCTAAATTATTGTAAATCAACGGTTCAAAATAAATAGATAACAAAATATAATAGCATTAGTCAAAAATCCGTTAAATTGGTAACGAAAGTTACGATAGGGACCATTTTGAATCAAAAATAAAAGTTAAGGGACCTAAATGAACCTTAAAAAAGTTATAGGACCAAAGTGAATATTGAGTAAAATTTAAGGAACCAAAATTATATTTTTACCTAAATGTTTTTTGAGAAATTGACAATGCTTTATTAAAAGGACCATAATTTTTTTATAAATTATGACTTATAATAAATACTGGAAAAAAGGAAAAAAATATTTTGGTCAATATGACAATCTCTCTTGAGTTTTGAGTATGCACATAATCTATCCATGACTATTACTACTAGTACTACCATAAATTTTGAAAAATTAAAATTATCAATTTAATTATATTGTTGATAAAAAATATTATATGATTCCTGTATTTTTATTTCATATGTCATTTATTGACGTTACTTAAAAAATATGTAGTTTGCCACCAGAGGTAGCTCAACGGTTACAAAAACCTAAAGCAAATTTAAATATGTACAGCCTAGATGAAAACACACCGCGTGATAACTTCATACTACTAAAAAATAAAGTGAGAAAAATATGGATGGAATAAGACAGAAATAAAAAACTATATAGTTATTGAGGGAGCAAGTCATTAATTAACTGTAAAATTATAAATAAAAAAAATTGTTTAACGAACAATGAAATTAGTTGTTAAATTTATTTTTTTTATCAATAAATATTTTTGTAATCAAATTAGTGACCGAAATGACTTACGATCTAATATTTAACGATCAACAGCTTTACTAATTTTATCCTTAAATCAATATTTTTTATAGTTTATAATATTAATAAAAGTTTAATAGGCATTTAGAGCATTTTAATTTTTAATAATGACTACAGATTTTCCATTTTTTTAAAAGATTAGACTTGGAAAAAGAAAGTGGGTTTAAGGCCTATAAATGGAAGCTCCGTATGTGGGTGTTGTGGCAAACAGCGAGTGACGGAAACACTCAGTCATAATCGCAATCGCAACTCGCAAACCTCAAATTAAAAAATAAAAAAAAGGAAAAAAATAAATAAATAAAAATGAAAAATTGCTTTGTTGTTCGTCTCTCTGCAGTGGCTTTGTGGTGTGTGGTGGTATGGCAGTTACAACCTTCGTTCTCAAATGCACAGGCACAGCAGCTTGATCCCAATTTCTACAATGTCACTTGTTCCAATCTCACTTCCATCGTTCGCACTATTCTTTCTAATGTTTCCCAATCTGATCCTCGTATGCCTGCCAGTCTCATCAGACTCCACTTTCACGACTGTTTTGTTCAAGTACCAACATCTTATATATTGTGTATTTAGTTTCACGTTACAAAAATTATATATATTGTTCTTTATTAAAACGGTGAATTGCTTCTAATGTTGCTATATATTGATCGCTATGGCTGGCTAGGGTTGTGACGCATCAATTTTGTTGAACAACACGGATGACGGTTCGATAGTAAGTGAGCAAGATGCCGCACCAAATACCAACTCAATTAGAGGTTTAGATGTTGTGAATGAGATCAAGACAGCTGTGGAAAACGCTTGCCCAGGCATTGTTTCTTGCGCTGATATTCTTGCCCTCTCAGCTGAAATCTCTTCTGAATTGGTAATATTATTATTATATATATAATGTTTATTTTGTTATTTAATGTGAGTCAGATTTCATATTCTTATAAACCAAACATGAGTTTAAAACGTAAAAATTACTCGTATTTATTATATTCTAGCTACAAAATAGGATAATAAAGTTTAAATAAAGTTCTAAGTAATTTATATTGCTAGCTACAAAAATGTGAAAATAGAGAACAAGAGGTAGGAAATATTTCCTCAACCCAAACAGAGCCTCGTTCTTGTTTGAATATAGGAAGGTAGAGAAATTAAAATTAAAAAGTTTGGTAGTACATCTCACAAATGATCAATTAATAATTCGTTTGACAAATACAAACAGTACTTAGCTTTATACTAGTAGTAGTTTAAGTTTATATTAGTTTCTCAGTAAGTGATTTTGTTGTAAACTAATTTTTCGTTTGGAAGTAGTTATACGATTAATTAATTAATTACTAGTGAGTTTTGTTTTGTCAGGATAAACAACTAATTAATGTTTTTGTTTTCTGAAGTACGCCACCTAATTCATGTGGAAAAGTAAACGTATATCATCTTTACAATTTCACTTTACTTTTACTTTTTTTAAAAAATAATTTTAATAATCACTTTTACTTTCACTTTAGCTCAATAAGAATAGGAAATTTTTATAAAAAGAAAAGGAAAAAGGAAAAACAGAGGAATTTTCTTTGTCCATAGTATTTTCTAGTATATTTTTAGAGTTTATTGACTTATTTGGTTATTAATTCCGAAAACAATTTCATGCATGCTGTAACCAAAATAAAGAATTAATTTTCAATAGTTATTGTACAAATAATTAATTTTTTACTTCTCAATAATTACTTTAAAATGAGATTAATATTTAATGTACTAAATAAAATTTTAATTAAATGGGCATATACATCGCAATATTATCCTTATGGAGAAGAAATATTAATGTATTTGATATAAGAGGGAAAAAAATGCAAATAACCCAAAAAAAATTCATTTGTTTTCTGGCCAATTCGACAGTCTCATTTTCCTCATATAAACACGGGTTTTCCGTTTTTAGGATGAGATTAATCTCGTTCGTACAGTATGACTGGTACTGACCCTCGGAATAAGTGAGATTCGAACACGGGACCTCTGGCTGTGAATCGTCCATCCTATAAACTTAGTGAGATCTTACACCGTTAAACTAACCCTTGAAGTTACAGTATCATCTAATTTATGTTCACATACTAATTAACTTTTTTAACAAAAAAAAATTATTAGCAATCAAACATAACCCTTAAGATTCAACCAAAACAAACCATTATGCAAGATTTGACTATATTTTCTTCAATGAGTTGGAGTGTTTTTCGTTTTTAAGTTTTCAAAAATAATCTTAAATTGAGTTGACTCAAGACCCAAACAATTAAAATAAGAATTTTAGACTTCTAAATATTTAAACAAAAAGAAGGTCCTTAAATATAATTTTATTATTAATATACATTAATTAAAAATAAATATATTTAGTTTTAATAATGTATTAAATATAAATAAACATTATTTTTAAAAAAATATACTATTAAAAATAATACACCAATTGTTATATTTTGTTGCATAATTAGTCTTGATTCTTTTATTAACGTGCGTATTGCTTCCTTTTTTGTTTACTTTATTAAGTATATACTTTTATCACAAAAATAAAATTCTTTATGTATAAATAATCTTGGTTTGTCGAATGGTTTTCTCTTTATATTATTAACAATTTCATTGTTTAAGTAAAAATAATTTTTTCACAACTAAAATCATTAAAATATTTTTTAACGTTAACAACATCTCAACATGATTTCATTGTATATGTAGCACTTTTAGTGTTCTTTTTTATCAAGTTACTATACTTCTTTACTTTTAAAAAAAAAAACATCTCAACAAATATTACGTAGAATAACTTAATTAATTGAATAAAATGTTTCACAAATATAATTATAATAGTTTAATAAGTAATTTTACATGTTAAAAATTTTTAAATGAAATTTTAAAAAAAAATTAAAATAATTTCAGTTAATTTTTATTAATACTTTTAAAAAGACCTATACTAAAGATTTACGTTAAACTTCTAGATATGTTGGACCGCCCCTGATCTTGAATAATAATATTGTTTAATTTGTGGCTGGCCACCTTATTGACAGGCTAATGGTCCTTCATGGGAAGTTTTATTTGGAAGAAGGGATAGTTTAAATGCAAGCCAAGCTCTTGCTAATCAAAGTCTTCCAGCTCCTTTCTTTACTCTTGATCAACTCAATGCCTCATTTGCTAATCAAAGTCTCAACATAACTGATCTTGTTGCACTTTCAGGTACAAACATTGCAGATTGGTCCCTGCAAACCAATCTGCATAACCCTACTTTTAAATGAGTCGATTTTTTCTTGAACAAATCTAAAGTTCATATGTTTGATTTATATGTTTTAATTTAGGTGCTCATACAATTGGCAGAGCAAGATGCAGTTTGTTTGTTGGTCGATTATATGATTTTAATAACACAGGAAACCCTGATCCAACTCTCAACACAACTTTGTTACAATCATTGCAAGTAATATGCCCAAATGGTGGACCCGGGACCAATTTCACTGATTTGGATCTTACCACACATGATACTTTTGACTCGAACTATTACTCTAATCTTCAATTTCAGAATGGGTTGCTTCAAAGTGATCAAGAGTTATTTTCTACAACAGGTGCAGAAACCATTGCCATTGTCAACAGTTTCAGTAGTAATCAAACTCTATTCTTCGAAAATTTCAAGGCATCTATGATAAAAATGGGAAATATTGGAGTGTTAACACGATCTCAAGGAGAAATTCGAACACAATGTAATATTCGAAATAAAAATTCTTCTAGTTTAGCTACTCTGCTCATCAAGGAACCATCAGAGGATGGAAAAGTGAGCTCAATCTAATCAAAGAAGTTGAGTAAGCGTGTGTTGAAAATGCATAAATTAAAATATTTAAATAAGTTATTCCACAAGCATAGATGCCTCTTTGTATTCTATGCCTAGCTCTATGTTATAGTAATTGAGTCCTTTCATGTTGATCTGTTTGTAATTTAGTTTATCGCGGAGAAACTTCTATTTTCAATGTGTAATTATGTTGTTGTAAGACTTCAACCAATAATGATCTGTTTGTAATTTATGATGAAAATAAATTATTTCAATGATTGATTAATGTTATAATCAATTATCGTGAAACAGATTTATGTTGCGATATATTTGTTAAAGTTATTATATTGTCAAAGATAACCTGTTTTGGTCTAAATCCTTTCTTTTATTTGGATTGTGTTAACAAATATTTTTTTGGTCTGTGATAAATTGCAAAATGCTGACCTAAATTTATCAGGAAAAAAAGTACACAAAAAAGGGGATGGGGCTTCAAGCCCAGACTTGCCATCAGAGTCCAAAATTGGCGGCACAATTAATAATTAATAACAATTAATTATGTTGTCCAAAAAAAATAAATAATAATTATAATAAGAAAGAAAAGGACCTTGGGTTTTGGCCAACTTCAGAATAAGATTTGATAAAACTAAACAAAAAGGTTTAACTGACAAAAACGAAAGCTTTATCAAAAAAACCTAAAAGAAAATAAAATAAAAATAGGATATGTCTGAGTGTTAACCATGTGTGATGACAAAATGTGTGATAAGAGAGGTAACCATCGGAGAGAGAGTCATAAAAAATTAATCAGATTTATAATTTGTAAAATTATATAATAAAAAATACTATAACTTTATCAAAACTTATACCTAATTTTCATTGAAGTAGCTAAAAATTTTTCTTTTAAGTAAAACAAATTTATTAGAGAGAGTAAAGGAGTACTCAAAACTCACAGTACAACAAAAAACTAATATAGAAGTTAATCAAAACATCTAATACAAATCATAGATTTGCCAACCAATCTCATAACATAAAACGTGACAATCCATCATTATATCACCCAGAAGAGTTACCAACACCCTTTTTTACCTATAACATCAAGAACTTCTGCATTAAAAATAGTTTTGTACTTTTGTTTCGATGTAACTATAAAATCAAAGGACAACTATCCAAATAGATAGTATGAATTTTCCTTTCACCGTACCCCACCATAGCACCACACCTTCATCGTCATAGCTAAATTAGTAAAATTGCCTAGTATAGCGATAAAAAATTCCAACCAACTAAATAAAACATATCAAACATCTCATAAAATATCACAATTTAAAAAGAAATTATTATAATCCTCATCAGCTCCATGACATTAAACACATTCTAAAGAAAAAAGAATTATACCACGACAATAAAGTTATGTTTCGTCTTAATATTATCAGGAAGCTAACAAAATTTTTCAATTCAGCTAAATCGAGTAATTAGTTTAAGTGATATATATATATATATATATATATATATATATATACTTGTTCCGCATAACTAGTAAACGTTTTCAATTTGAGCCCTTGTTAATGTAAAAGATTTTGCTAACATGAATGTTTTGGGCTTGTATAGATGACTACAAAATTAAACCAATTCAAATACATGTGGCTCATCTATATCATAGAATTTTCCAATGTGACATTATAGTATTTATATTTATATTTATAATAACCAATAAATAACACCTCCCCTTTTTACCAAAAATAACACCTCCCCTGGATCACAGGCAATTTCTCTCGTCCTTTAAATACCTATAGATAACTTCCCATTAATTTTTAGTTTATTTTATAATTTTATGTTATTCATATAAAATATTTAGTCTGACTTTCGTAGGTTCACAACATGTATGTGCATAAATATATACAATTAGACAAGGAGGGTTTCGTTTAATTCATCTTACTTTTCTTTCAATTTTTTAAAATGTAAAATTTAAGTTATTATTTTCCACAAACCTTCTTAGAAACTTAAACACTAAATTCAGAAAAAGAAAAAAAAATCATTTTTCCAATGTTGCTGAGAGACCGTGGAGCTTAATTAATGAAAAATGAGTATTTCCGTACATTATTATACCTGCTTTGTATGAAGGATTTAAAATGTTTTGGTGCAATTTGCTAAAAAAATTTATGAAAAAGTAATACTTAAATAAAAAAATAAGTGTGCCAGTCATATAGCTTAAAAGTCATTATGGGAGCAAGAAATAAAAGACTATTGAGAATCATAGAACACTTACATGGAAATGATGTTTCTCTTGCTTTATACAGTATTTCCTATGGTCTTTTTTGTAAGACGTTATTTAGAAAATTTTAATGGTCATTTTTATAAGATATTTTGTAGTTTTTATAAAATATTTATTGTCACTTTTTTTTATCCTTATTAAATACTTTGACTATATTAACTTTTTAATTTTGATTGGCTAACATAGTATTCAATGAAGGATAAAATTGACATCTCACACATTTTTTTAGAAAATCAATAAAGTTAACTAGTCTTAACTACTTTCCTTAATCCGTGTAATTCAGTTGAAAACGTCTTATAAATATAATCAGAGAGAGTAGTACTAAGCATGTTTGGATACCTATTTACAAACGAAAAATGTAAATGCAAAGAAATCTTGCTTTCACGTTTAGAGCATCGAAATCCGTAATTACGAATTCTAAGAGGTCTATCCAAACATACCTGATCCTAAGTAGCTGGACGACTAGAGTGTTGATTTGAGTCATACCCAAATCTCAAAAAAACGACTTTGTACTCAGAAAAAAGACACACAACTGTTTCAGGAGTGTTTGTCCTTGATGTACTGTGCGCCCAACTAATCTTTCTGCAGGATATATGGAGAAATCACAGGATAATCGATGAACGCCCCTATCCTATCCTATAGTTTTATAAGTGTGCATTGGCGAGATGGTCCCTATTAAGGTTTTTCGTGTCCTTTGTTCATGACTCTGGTCTTGTTGATAATAATTCTCTTAGTGACTTTGTATATACTCTTTACTCTTTATTTCATTAATGAAAGTCAATTATGTGATATGGTATTAATTTGCATTTTTTTATGATGAATGTCGAATTCAACTCTAACTTTCTCCTTTGAGCACTTTGGATGACCTTTACTTTTTCGAATGAAGATATTCTATATATCTATATGCTTATGGTAATCTGACATTGATTTGGATCCAGCCTCAGAGATCTTGGGTTTGGATTAGTGTGGAATGATTATTTCTCTAGTTTTAATTATTAGTTATTAAATTAGAAAGTTCTGTCTCAAATACTTAAAGCATTGCTTAACATATATAAAATCAATTTGAAATTAAAATTAAATAAATTAAGTTACGATAATTCATGTTGTTATTGCCACGTCGGATAGCGTGTGTAACAAAAATTTCCCTTTGTCATTTTCATCTTTGTGGCTATATGTCCCTATAAATAAAGGCACTTTATCTATTGGCCTCGCATCAACAAAAAAACATACACAAAGGTCAAATTGTTAGGGACAGCAAAATGAAGTCACTTCGTTTTTTAGGGACAGTTCTATGGTTTCAAGTTATTGTGATGATTGGAGAGTTACCCTTATCCCCAAATGCACAAAAACTAGATCCATTGTTTTACAGCAAAACTTGTCCCAAACTGCATTCAATTGTGTACAAAATTGTGCACAAAGTTTCTAAATCAGATCCACGTATGCTTACTAGTCTCGTTAGGCTTCATTTCCATGACTGTTTTGTTCAGGTATGTTTCACTTTATTTATCACTTTTTTTAATAATAAAATTAGATGAGATTAGAACTTAAAATTATTCATTGATATTTAATATGGGGTCATCCTTTTTGTTTTTACCCCACCTCTTTTAAAGTCAATTATTTCATGCTTTAATTAGGTGCTCATTGCCCACCTGCTGTTTTGCTTTCTAGTCATACGCGTATGTTTGGATTTTTATTTGACAAAAAAAAAAATCTGAAAACAATACTAAATAAAAGATTGACAGAATTAGACTTTTTTTCTTATGAAGATACATTTAATTTTTTTAAAGATGTTTTTAATTATATAAAGCAAGCAGAAACAGTGTACATAAGTTAATTTTTAAAGTAATTAATACCAACAAGATATTAGTTGATTTAGTTATTAACAATGAACAAGAAATAAGTTGATTAAGTTGTTTCATGTTTGTGAGTTGTGACAGGGGTGTGATGCGTCAATTTTGTTAAACAACACTGCTACGATACTAAGCGAACAACAAGCGTTGCCAAATAACAACTCGATAAGGGGTTTGGACGTTGTGAACCAAATCAAAACAGCAGTGAAAAATGTTTGTCCCAACGTCGTTTCTTGTGCTGATATACTTGCCTTGGCTTCTCAAGTATCCACTGTTTTGGTAAATGTCTATCCTATATCTTATATATAATATATCAGAATTTTCATTTTATGCTAAATGGTTGAAAAGGAAAAAAAAAAAAACTTCAATTCAAGTTGTTGTGCCTAAAAACAATCTCTATTGATCTATCTTACAAGTAATGAGAATATTTTCAGGCTCATGGACCTTATTGGAAAGTTCCATTAGGAAGAAGAGATAATTTAACAGCAAATAGAACTCTTGCAAATCAAAATCTTCCAGCTCCTTTCTTCACTTTAGATCAACTTAAATCATCATTTGTTGCTCAAGGCCTCAACACTACTAATCTAGTTGCACTCTCAGGTATCAAATATTTTTGTCTAATAAAAAATTTATACATCCATAAAATATTAAAATAAAAATCTGAATACATATTTATAAAATTTCAATTTCAGGCGCTCATACATTTGGCAGATCACACTGCTCTTTATTTGTTAACCGGTTGTACAACTTCAATAGCACTAATCAACCTGATCCAACTCTTGACACAAATTACTTACAACAATTACGCAAAATATGTCCGAATGGTGGGCCCGGGACTAACCTCACAAATTTCGACCCGACCACACCGGATAAATTTGACAAGAACTACTACTCTAATCTTAAGGTTAAAAAGGGATTACTTCAGAGTGATCAAGAGCTATTCTCTACCCCCAATGCTGATACAATCAAAATTGTGAATAAGTTCAGTAATGACCAAAATGCCTTCTTTGAGAGCTTTAAGGTTGCAATGATTAAAATGGGTAATATTGATGTGTTAACGGGGACAAAAGGGGAAATTCGCAAGCATTGCAATTTTGTTAACAAGAAATCTGTTCAAATTGATATGGTCAATGTTGCATCCAAAGAATCATCAGATGAGGGTTTGGTTAGCTCAGTTTAAATAAATTATTATTAGTTAATTATACTATGGAATTGATGTAATTTAGGGCCACTAATAAAAAAGCCTTAGGCATATATTATTGTTTGGATGTGTAAGATCTGAATTATGTTATTATGTTTGGATTTCAGTTGTCAATTGAGATTATTTTTATACTCATGCAATGATGTAATGATGTATAAAATTGTTTGATTTTTTATTTGTGTTTGATAGTATAATTTAGATTTGGTCAAAATTAACTTTAAACTCGCTTTTCAAAGAAAGAGAGTTATTTCTTAATTGACTAAAAGTATTTTTAACTTTATATTTAAACAATATTTACTTTCTCAAATTTACTTTTAACTAAAAATATTTAAACAAAAATTTTATTAAAAAAATTAATTTTTAATTTAATTTACTTTCACCTAACCTTATTTTAAGGAAATAAGTTTTACTAATAAAAATTCAAACACACACCTTGTGACATAATTTCTTAATCAGTTATTTCTATCCTCTCTCTGACTTTGCTCTGTTTTGTGCACTTCATCTGTTTTGGAATTCAAATATTTGGATACATGTATAGTGTTCACGATTGAACTGGATCAAATATTATTTATGTGTGTCCTCACATAACGTGGAAGGGAGTGGTTAATAGGTATGAAATATAAAATCTCTAACACAAAGTTAAAATTAATTAATCAAATTGAAATTAATTAAAACATTAACTAAAGGAAGGTATGCTTGACATATCAAACTCAAAGCTTCTAACTTTTAAATATAAAGTTGATTGAAGATTATGAGATTATGACGGTAAAATTATAATTGTTTAATTATATTATAAAATAAAACTATTTGGTTAAACAAGTTGTGTAAATAGTTAAAGTACGTTAAATGAAAAAAAAAACACATAGAGTATAGTAGTGAAGAGTAACTTATTATTTACGAAAATTAAAGAGGATAATTTTAGAAGTAATTATTGACAGCTATTTTCTAAAAGTTAAATATTATCTCAAATAACTTTTTAAAATTTGGTTACAAAAGCTAAAATCTCAATGCCTAAAACTTTAATCTCTTGATTACTAAACAACTTTATAAGTTTTTTAAAAACTATAATCTTTTAAAAAAAACTATAATCTTAGAGTGTGTTTGGATTAGTTGAAATTAATTGTGAAAATAAGCTATGAAAAAAATTCATTATCTGAAACATAATCAATTTTTGTTTGGATATATTTGTGGCCAAAAGCGATTTTTAAGATAATTTTAAGCTGTAAAAAGTGATTTTGAAGCTTTCTGAAATAATGTCCAATTTTTAAGTTATTAAAAGAATAATCAAAAACTTTTTTAAGTGCAAAATATAACTATCTAACTTATGTTGAAAAATAATTTTTCTCAAACATGTCCTTAGTGCATGTTTGGATTAACTTATTTTAAAGAAATAATTGCTTATTATTATAAATGGTAGTTCTTTGAGCTTAAGAAGCGGGGTTCGATCTTCAATAGGATGTGTGGCACTGTGGCCTATTAAAAAAAAAATTGAAATTGGTTATATAATAATAAAATGTTCACAAACTACTGGATCATTATTTCATCATCGAAGTCAAAGTCTATTATAGTGTACCTTTAGGCACACACTATAATAAACTAACATGAATTAATACATATTTTTCATCATGAAAAAAAATTAAATTCTCAACTAAATACACATGAAATCTTTGGATAAAATATATACTTATGTAAGAAATTAATTTTGTTCACAATTATATTTGTTAATCACAAAATAATATTCTGTATGTTTTATATGTTACTGCTCAATATCACTAAATTATAAATGTTTTCACTTAAATAGTTTATATTAAGAACTAATTTAAGAGTTTACTCTGAAACAAATAAAAACAATTGTGATGCACTATTTATAATATGGATAAAACTCTAATGAGAAAGCAAAATCCACAATGGGAATCTAATTAAGCTCAAACAAAGACAAAGAACAAGTAGGATAATAACAAGATCTAACAACTACTAAAATTAAAGAATAAGCAATTTAATTAATTAGGGAAGGCACTAGAATACAGAACGTGAAAGGGAGTGAATAATCGTGGTTTGAATTTTGATTTGAAATATAAAATCAATAACACAAAAGTTAAAATTAATTAATCAAATTGAAATTAACTAAACCATTAACTAAGGAAATCTCTTTTACAAATGGTGTATTAAAGTATTAAATTGAAGTTGCTTATGAACTGTTCACCAACTACTGGATTATTTCTCTTGACTGTGTATTATATATGGTTTAGTTTAGTAATCAAATGTATAGCTATGTAGGAAGACATAACAAAACAAAGCTATTATAAAATATTAAATTAAATATTTTAATAAAATGGTTAAATAAAGCAACCAGGCAACGTTAGAAACAAGTTATTGACCAAGAACCAAAAGGAAGTCATCATTCTATTATTAAATAAAAGTTAAATTATACTTTGGTCCTTTGTCTAGTAAGAAAAAATAAATTTAATCATTTATTTTATTTTGATTTATTTTAACTTTTTATATTATGATTCAGGTCCGTTGACGAGTATGTACAGGCTGTTCTTGTGCATAGTACCTCCAAAAAAAATATTATATTATAAAAAAAAAATTATCATTAATCATTTAACACTTTAGTCTTCATCTCTTCCTTTTTTAAATCTATCATATGTTTGAAGGGTCTCTTTTTTGTTACCACACAAAACCTCTGAAATTTATTTAAATCCATGGATCGATCTGTTCTGATTTATGAACTAATTTAATTCATTATATTTGTTTTATTCTCTTTGATCTTTTAAATATATTGTGTATTTTAAATCACTTTATTATTTTGCTAATTTAGTCTCTTACGCTGTATTTTTTTTAACTAATATAAAGTTGTAAAATCACATCAATTTCATCTATTAAATAACTCAATTAGACAAAATTAATAATAAAAATATCAAATTAGCTCAAAAAAATCAATATAAAAAATCAAAAGTGAATCAAAATTAAATAACATAAAGAATGAAAATGTAACTTTGTTATTTAGTCTTAAATGGATGCTTTGAAATCTCAAAAAGAAATCTATTCACAAGGTCCCATGTTACTGTTTCATTACTCGTTGATTTAAATCTGTGATTACTGATTAGTTGTACAAACACTTTTTTTTATTAGCAACACAAATACTCTTACAGTAAAATTAATCAAAATAGTTAGTACTAAATAATGGATTTGTAATCCAATTAGAATATAACAAAGTGGCATGAACGCTTTAGGCTTTACTTTGAAGGTTTAAAGCAGAACTTATCTTTAATAAAAGAATAAAAAATAAAAAAAAATAAAAACAGAACTTATCTTTTGTGGAACAACTAGTTTTTGACCCGTGCGTTCGCACGGGTCTTCGTCGTTATGCGTTTGTGAGGTTGTGTCAATATTTTATAATTTTATAATGAATATACAATAAAATATATAAATGAGTTTGATCATATTTTAACCAAATAGCATTCAAAAACTAATGACTCGGATTAGTCTCATCTTAAGGGTAGAGAAACCTGTGGTTATACCAATTTTTTTTTAACAAATCACAAAAAACAAAGTAAAAAAAAATGGAAAGGAAAGAAATAGTGAAATAAACTTAGAATGAAAAGAAGTGGAGAGAGAAAAAAGAGAAAGAAAGATGAAAAAAAGAAGTAAGAAAAAAAGTTTAATAATTAAATTTAATTTTATTATAACAATCCAAGCAGCCTTCCATTGATGAATTAGAATTAGAAATAAATAAACTGTAATAATATTTTTATCTTTTTTATGTTTGGCCTACTTTATTTTTTATATTAAAAAATACAGCTTTTGGTTATATTAAAAAAAAAAAATCCTTGGGATTAAATCTCTTTTTTTTGTATAATCACATGAGACCTCGTGTGGTGAATTGTCTCTCCTATTAACTTAAAGGGATTTTGCACCACTAAGCCAACCTTACTTAAAAACTAATTTTACTAGTTAAAAATATATTTTAAATTAAAAAATACTTTAAAAAAGTGATAATAAACATTTTAAAAGGACAATAACCTTACTTAAGAAACAATTGGGCCTTTGTTTCACAATACGTTGGACCTAGACAAGGAAATTGTGGGGATGTTACCTTATTATTTGATGACTTCGCAAAATTTTACTTACTTTTGACCCTTCTGTTACATATCTTCACACCCATATATGCCCTATATAGCAAAAGGGATATTTTTAATTTTCGTGTTTTTTACTAATTTTCTTTTCAAAATTTCTCCCCTCACATGTTTTCATGCCATTCCATTTTTACACACATTTAAACCAAATCTTAATAACCACACGATTTGTGGTATTATGGTAGTTCACTCTATCTTTTAACTACGTATATTAGAGTTATGTAACGACATTTCGTGATCACTTAACAACCGCTTTATGAGTTTAATTTCAAGAAGAGCGTTAATCACGAATTCTTGTGGTAGATACCTAGATTAAGAAAATAAAAACAAATCTTAATCGATATTGTAACCAGATTTCAAATGCTACATGTTCAAAGACTTTTCCACGACAGTAGCTTAGTTGAAATTTTGAACCAAGCACATTGTTCACGAAAGAACAATAAATACACTGTTGACACAATTTTTAACATAAACTTTTTTTTAGTATATTTTTAACTTTTCAAAAAGTTAAAGTTGAATGTACGTACTACATAGATAATAATACTCATAAATAAACAATGTATTTGTGACTCACATTATTTTTATTTTTTTGATAAATGTGTGACTCACATTATTGTATTAATTTACAATTGTTCCTCTTTAAATAATAGAGTCTCCATAACTGCGTGTGCCTCAGTTTCAAAAGAGCAACACTCTCATTTTTCTTCAAAACAGAGAAATAAGTGTTCTGAATCTCATCACTATGAAAACAGTAGCAGCACTGTGTTGCGTATTAGTTGTGATCATTGGAGGGTTACCCTTATCCTCAGATGCACAGTTAGATCCATCATTTTACAGAGACACTTGTCCCAAAGTGCATTCCATTGTGCGCGAAGTTATCCGAAATGTTTCTAAATCGGATCCTCGTATGCTTGCCAGTCTCATCAGACTCCACTTTCACGATTGTTTCGTCCAGGTAAGTGTCACATCAACTAGAAATATGCCTATATATGTTTCTTTTAAGTAAAAAAAAAACATGATTAAGATGATGTTTTCTTGTTATCAATTCGTGGATGTGACAGGGTTGTGATGCATCGATTTTGTTGAATAACACCGCTGATGGTTCAATAGTAAGCGAGCAAGGTGCAGCACCCAATAACAACTCGATTAGAGGTTTGGATGTTGTGAATCAGATCAAGACGGCGGTTGAAAATGCTTGTCCTGGCATTGTTTCTTGTGCTGATATTCTTGCACTTGCTGCTGAAATATCCTCTGTTCTGGTATTTGTCCCTTCTCTTCTCTTCTTCTGTTTTTACAATTAAATAAATATTAGTAATATATTGAATTTGCTACCTTCATATCTACCGACAGAAAGTAAAATGTTTTCGAAATAATATTACTACATTAAAAATTTATATTCGTTACCCTTCAATCACGCTAAAGTATAGTAAAATAATGACTTTTTCACGGACAAAATATGCATCCCAATCACGGACAAAAGTATATCTTATACTTGTTTTTATGTTGAAAAAATAACTTCGGTCACAATTGAATATAAAATATATGAGTGAACAATAGTGATAATATTAAATATTACCTGGATTACTTATCCAATTGCAAATATGGTGTTACCATGTTGGTGATGGTGGGGTAAAGGGTTGTAGGAAGCTTCAAAGACAGGTACTGAAAATTATTGGATTTAATTAAATCATGTGACAGAATCAACAGGTAAAGTAAAATACAAGGAAAATGTATGTATTTATTTTTAATAATAAATAAATTCAATTGATAAAATCATTTCTCAAATCAATATTCAATACCTTTTAATTGAGGAATGGTTGGTTGAAATAACACATAGTCATATATGCTTGATCTTTTTTGAGTAAAATCTTGGGTCAGAGTGTTCTACGTTGTAAAATCTCTTTTGAGACTAGAGAAATAACCCTATATGCCCTATTATGAGTATGACTTAAATATAATCATTAAAAATTTTTATTTATAGTATGTAAATTGATAGTATACGTTAAATATTTTTACTAACAAATTTATTTATTAGTAATTATATATTTATTCATTTGTATAGATATCATATATTTATATCAACATATTGATTTCGTTAGATAAAGTTTATTTATTAGTATTTTTTTTTTGTCAAAATTATATTTATTAGTACAAATCTTTATATTTGCACCATTTTTTTTCAAAATCAAAGTACATATCATAAGTCAAAGGTCACATCATTTTTTCTTGTCTTTTTTTTTAGAAACGTGTTTGTTGATAAAATTAAGGACATATTGTGTTTGGTGGTTGCTGTTTGCACCATCTTTTCTTACTAATCCACCACATTTAAAGTTTCTGCATATATGTTTTTTGGTGGTTGGGCTGATGTCCATTTTCCACTTTGTACCAATAATACTTGACAAAGGAAAAAAAACAACTCTGTTTCAAAAAAGAAAAATGGTTTAAAAAATAGTAAGGATGCTTTTAATTTTAAGAAAAAAAATCTATTTCAAATTTATACTAATGTTAAAAATGTCCTTTCTATGTTTTCTAGTATAGTATTAAAATCTATCTTAGTATTGAATAGTGAATAATGTTTTATCATGTTCTGCATTTTTCTTGTAAGAAAAGGTGAAGAATGTTTTTTAGGTCTATATGATGGTCTTTTCAAAAAAAAAGTTAAGAATGCTTTCTTATTTTGTTTGTCTCACTTGTTAGGCACATGGACCAGATTGGAAAGTTCCATTAGGAAGAAGGGACAGTTTAAATGCAAGTCAAACTCTTGCTAATCAAAATCTTCCAGCTCCTTTCTTTACTTTAGATCAACTTAATGCTTCATTTGCTGCTCAAGGCCTCAACATCACTGATTTAGTAGCACTTTCAGGTATGAATTTTTACTCTTAAATTAATTAAATAAAGTCATAAATTAAATATAGCACTAATATTAATTGCATATGTATGTTTTATTTTTAGGTGCTCATACAATTGGCAGAGCTCAATGTCAATTTTTTGTTAACCGATTATACAATTTTAGTGGTGGCAACCCTGATCCTACTCTTAACCAAACCTTATTACAATCATTACAAGCAATTTGCCCAAATGGTGGGCCCGGAACTACTCTCACCAATTTGGACTTTACTACACCTGATAATTTTGACTCCAACTATTACTCTAACCTCCAACTTCAAAATGGTTTGCTTCAAAGTGATCAAGAGCTATTTTCCACTAGTGGTGCAGCTACCATTGCCATTGTCAATAGTTTCACTAGCAATCAAACTCTTTTCTTTGAAAATTTCAAGGCTTCAATGATAAAAATGAGTAAAATTGGAGTGCTAACAGGATCCCAAGGAGAAATTCGAAAACAATGTAATTTTGTGAATGAGAACTCGTCTTCTAACTTGGCCACTACAGTTACCAAAGAGTCATCAAATGAAGGTATGGTGAGCTCAATCTAATAAGCTCATAAATGTTGTGTTTGGAAATGGAGAAGAGTCATTAATAAAGAGTTTTGTTCCACGTGGATGCATTTGACTAATAAAAAAAATGAGTTTTGTAAGCACATACATATCATGTGTGTGTGTGGTGAATCCTATAAGCTGTTATGGAAATTTTGATTTTTTTACTGTTGATTTGTTTAAAAATGAGACTCTTATTTTAACTCTCTCATATGGAGCTACTAAAAATAAATTGTTTTTTAAGACATAATATTAATTATTCAAACATGTAGGCAATGACAAAAAAATTTAAGTTGTGTCAAAGAAACTATATCAAAAGTATCATTTGAACAAAAGAATAGATAATTACATGTGTATGATGGCATATATGAACATTTCGGTTTGGAGAAGGTAAGAAATTTGGCAAACGACAAGGTTATGTGATTGTGATTCGAACATGTGTTGGATGTTGAAACTTCTAACCCTTGTAAACATAAAATTGATGGAAGTGCTACAAATTGAAGGGATTTGGAAGGACTCGGATTCTTTTGGGAAAAATCTTAATGTAAGGTGTACAATAATCAGTTTTTTATTAATGTTGTTTTTCACTTATATTATATGGATTATTCCCTAATTAGAAGTTAAACACCTAATAATCTATCAATTGTATTATGTACTGTCGGTAAAAAAGCTGTACTATATACTAGTTATTAGATTAGTATTTTTTTCTTTGTTAGAGTATTCATTGTAAAAAGTAGTGAGTTAGTGATTTTTTTTTTTTGAAGTTGAGCTTACACGAAACAGTTGTTAAATAGTCATGAGATACCATCATGTCAACGTTGATTTTTTTTTTTCATTACAAAGTTAACTTTGATTTTGAAATTTAAGAAGTGGTATTTACATCAACCGTATATTACCTTGTTGATTTTTCTAGCCTTAGCACTCTTTTTTGTTTTTCCCCTGTTTTTGGTTATGTAAGTGGAGTATAAACATATCGAATCAAGTTTAGTGGGGTTTTGAATTAACTTATTTTAATTTTTAAAGGATTATTCACATATTTTCGGAGAAAATCAAATGATTTTTTAAAATAAAATATTATTTGTGTGAAACACGCAGATGCATAACATTAACAATAACAACTAAAAATCTAGGTTTTTAATTGTTCGTATATGTATTATGAGTCTTTTTAGGGTGGTCACTTAAAATATGAGATCATAATGGTCACCTTAATGGAACACTAATGAATGGTTTAGATTAATCAATTTTTTACTCACAACTTAATATTTTATCACATTAGAGTGAAATTGTTTGTTTTTCTGATACAACCACATCTTTTGTTTCAAATTGTGATAACACCCCAAAATATTTATCCCAAAATTTTTGCAATGTAGACCACCCTATATCATAAACGTTGAATTCAATCAAAATGGTGTGAAAAATCATGTGACTCTCCATGGAAATGTTGAATTCAATCAACAAAGTTATTGCTTGGATCGTTTGGGGATTAAAAAATGTAGAGCACACCATTCAATTAGAAACGTCGAATTTCCAAATGTGTGAAAAATTGTTTGCAAAATGTTTGCGCTGATAGAGTTTGGACGCTAGATGGTGACTCCATGTCCAGTGTGCCGTCTTCGTCGACCTTGAACCCACAATCATCGACAAAGTTATGGCTGGCACCTACCGCCAATTTTTTCACTGAACAACTCAACCCTGGCAACAAGGAAACAATTTTACGGTAAACGAAGTAACGATGATGATTTGGTTTCGATGGCATTGATCTCACCGCCGAGAAGCAATTTTACAACGGTGGCCTTGGTTCCGTCAGATCTGATTAACAAACTTGCATTGCCATTGTACATGCATCAACGACATCAATCGAAACAAAAACAGAATCAACATCTACACTCTGTCAGAAACGAAATCAGTGTCTGCGCACTTATTAACATGACCAAAGATGGTCTATGGCGTTTGGTGAGGAGATCAAATGAGATTTTCAAATTCAGAGGAAGAAAATTTTGTACAAGTATAAGTAGAGATTTAGTTTGAAGGGGGAAAAACACAATAAAATGAACAAGATAATAAAATTAAAACCTATTAATTTTTGGATTTTTGAGTTGTTTTAAGTATTTACAAATGTATCGCATTTTAAATTACAATTGCAAAACAATCCATAATATAAATAAACATAAAAAAAAAAAACTAAAGATAGTGAAAACAATCCAACCAGGGGAGACCACCCTAAATTGACCCATGTATAAAAAAATAAAAGAAAAAAACTAAAAAACTTTATATGAGTGATAAAAATAAAAATAATTAAATTAAATAATAGTATGTTTGAGTGAAAAAACCACAATTGTAACACCTTAAACCCTAGCTACCTCTCCTCTGTAGTCTGTACTGTCACCTTCGCTTCTCAAAAACCCTAATATATATTCATTGATTCGTTAACTGTAACAGTTCAATCTCAAGCTATGCCCCGCAAAAACCGTAAGAAGAAGGGTCATGACTCTTTATTCGCCAAGGATTCCCGAAAACGCCGCAAACCAAACGACGACGTCGAAGATGCCGAGATAGAAAGTGATTTCGACGATGACGACGACTTCTTCGCCGGCGGAGGCTCCGGTGCCGATGAGCAACCCGAAGAAGAAACCGGTGCAGAGGCCAGGAAGAGAATCGCGCAGGACTATTTGCGAATGGTCCGCGAAATCGCGCAGAAAGAGAAGGATCAAGGAGATGAAGAAGATGAAGAAGACGAAGGCGAAGAAGAAGGAGCCAGAGACTCCCTCGTAGCTCAGAAGTTGATAAAGGATCAGCAAGAGGAAAGTGGACGCGTTAGGAGAGCCATTGCTTCGAGGTTTGATTTCATCCATTCTACGCTAACTGTTTGTGTTTGTGTTTGATTTCAATAACAATTAGTTCGTGTGAGGTAGTTAAATCTAGGAGTTTTTTTTATTGATTGGCGGGTGTGGTTTAGGGTGGAAGTGAGTGGTGAATTTCGGGTGTTGGCGAGGCATCGACATTGTGTTACTGCGGTGGCTCTGTCTGAGGATGATTCAAAGGGCTTTTCGGCTTCCAAAGACGGAACAATTATGCAGTGGGATGTGGATAGTGGGAAGTGCGATAGATATAAGTGGCCTAGTGATTTGGTGCTCAAGTCTCATGGCTTGAAGGATCCACAAGGGTCAGCTACAAAGCAAAGTAAACATATCTTGGCTTTGGCTGTGAGTTCCGATGGTCGCTATTTGTCAACCGGGGGCCTTGATCGCCATATTCATATATGGGATACCCGCACCAGGGAGCATCTTCAGGTACCTCTTCCTTCTCTTAAATGAATCATGTAATGTAAGATGAAAACTGAAAAGTGGCTGGCATGTTAAAATGTTTATTTATTTATGTTTTTTGGAAAATCATTACAGCTTTTGGTGCAGTGAGAAGGGTAGTTTAGTTAGTTGTGAATTTCTATTATTTTACGTGGTGCTCTATCAAAACTCTTAGATTGTTCTTGTGAATTTTTGGTTTTAATTGATTTAAATGTGAGTAGGAGCTTACATCAGTTACATGTTGATTGACAAAGTGGAACTTCAACTAATTGGCTTGCTTTAATTTTCATTTTTTTTTGGTTGTGGACACCGTAAACTTAGTATTTGCAAAATCATAGGCCTCTTTGTAGATTAGGTTTTAGGATTATGGACTGTTCATTTGGGATGCACTTTGCACTTATTGTTATTGATTTTTATTTTTTTTCATTACAGGCTTTTCCAGGTCACAGAGGCCCTGTTTCTTGTCTGATTTTTAGGCAAGGAACTTCGGAGCTTTTTTCTGGTTCATTTGATCGAACAGTTAAGATATGGAATGTTGAAGACAGAACTTACATGAATACTTTATTTGGCCACCAAAGTGAAGTATTAAGTGTCGACTGCTTACGCAAAGAAAGGGTGCTAACTGCTGGACGAGATCGTAGCATGCAGTTGTTTAAGGTAACCTTGACTAAGTAAAGCGTTATTGTATTAAGCACTATGCTAAGAACCATCTTGTGTTAGATTTTCCTTACTTTATCCTACTCTTATTTTCTATTTTGTGGGGATATTTTTCTAGTTATTAAGGAACGATGTATCAGCTACACTGTTTCTTGACTCTCCGGCAATTGTCATTCCTTTTTTCTTTTGACATGTTTTAAACTATTTCTTGATGCATATTCTCTCTAATTTAGGTTCCTGAAGAGTCACGTCTTGTATTCCGCACTCCTGCATCTTCCTTAGAATGCTGTTGTTTTGTTAATAATGATGAATTTTTGTCTGGTTCCGATGATGGAAGCATTGAACTTTGGACTGTAATGCGAAAGAAGCCTGTTTTCATTTTGAGGAATGCTCATGCTTTACTGAGAGATGGCATGATATCTGAAAAAAAGGATGGTGAAAGGCTCCCCAATGGTAACTTAGGTAATATTCTGTTTGTATAATTTTCCTTGTGAGTCAATTGTATAAAAAAATACGAATGGTTGCTTCACATCTTTCAATCAATTTATGATAGAGTGGATCAAAATACTTCCGATGTGCATAGCAATGCCCCCCAACCCCCTTCTTTTCTGCGAAGGTCTTATTTAGCTCCTGTGTGATCCTTGACTCACAATAGTTTACTCTTTAAAATATATCCATGAGGACAAGTAGCATTGTATTTGCGGTTGGCATAACTTAGCTTCAACAGTTCAACTTTTAGAATATTAATTTTTGAATTTGTAGTACATGTCTCAGTTTTTTTAGCCTTGTCTTGGGATATCCTTAAGTGATGCCATTATCTTCACTCTGCAGAAAATGGTTACCACCATGCTGAGAATCATCAATGTTCATCAGTATTCTCTTGGGTCAGTGCAGTCACTGTTTGTAGAAACAGTGACCTTGCTGCATCTGGGGCTGGAAATGGTTCTGTTCGATTATGGGCAATTGAAAGTGAGACCAAGGACATCAAACCTCTTCATAATGTACCATTGGTAAGTGAAAAGAATAGCAGCTAAACTCATTTTCCTTGTATCAGATAACTTTTGTTTAGATGTTGAATATAGCTTTCATTCTTGTCCTTGTTGGATATACTTTATTCTGTAAATCTATTGTTATATATTAGAGTGCTCTATTTCCTTTTATAGAAATTTATCCATAGAATTTTGCTTACAAGTTTGTGCATAGAATTTGTAGTTTTACTTTACATGAGAATTTATTATTTTTGAACTCAATCAATTTCTAGACATTATTCTTCATCTTTGTATATTGGATCTACATTTGTGCTGAGTTTATTTGTAGCTGAAAAATCAAGCACCATTTAATTGAAACTTTGCATTGTAGGTTGGGTTTGTGAATTCCTTGGCTTTTGCAAAATCAGCAGAATTCCTAGTTGTAGGAGTTGGGCAGGTGAAGTTTTGCTCAAATTATTATTTTCTGTTTGTTATAACAATCTGTTTCTTCTTCAGCTTGAATTTCACTGAAATTATATCAGAGAAATTGATTAATTTATCTTGTTCTTTTGCTGCTATTTCATTTGTTTTCCTTTCTGTTTCCCTAAAGCTCTTTTATTTACAACATATTTGATACACTGTCTTGCTGACTAGTTGCTGTTTGTTAGCTTGTGATTGAGATGCTTCTCTATTGTTTAGTTATTAAAATGAAAAAATTTATAAAATTAACGAACTCATGTCCAGATTTGGCTGCTCTCAGTTAGGTGTCAATTTCACTGGTTTCTCCTTCTGGTATAGGTTTGAGTATATGACATTGATTTGTTTTATATAGTAAAGAGCTGGCCACCAACTTGGAACAGATTAAATTGTCTGAAAGAAAGCATACCGTAGGATATTATTTACACTTTTTGATTGCATTATATATTTACCAGAGTAATTAGAGCCATCAACAGGTTAATATCTTAATACGATTATTAGCAAGTTCACAACTTTTAAGCTGATGACAATTTACAATAAAAAAATAAGCTCAAGTCATATTTTGAGTAGTTTGACTAGGCCACAGATTTTCAGGTAAAATAAGATTTGGTCATTAGTATCTTTATTGAATTAGCATATATGTTGAATATCAGAGTTGATTGGCTTTTTGGTTGGGTATATAAATGGGTTGCTTTCTATTAAGCTTAATTCCAATAAGCTTGCTTTGCCAATAACTATGTGCTACCTTTCTTTTTTGTAACGAATTTTCACCTTAACCTATTGATTTGGAATCTTATTACCTCAATTACTGTGTTTTATAATGACCTGAATCTTTTTGGTTATCAATCAGTATATTACACGCTGATAATTACTGTACTAGAATTAGTGATTTTTTCTTCTAACACTTTAGATATCTTTGTCTTCAGGAACCTCGTTTAGGAAGATGGGGACGTGCCCCTGAAGCTCGGAATGGAGTTTCAATTCTGTCTCTTAAGTTATCATGAGTCGAGGCAATGAGCATTGTAACTCCCCAATTTTGACTGATACGAAATGTAACACTTAGTTAAAAAATGTTTGCATCCGTGATCTTTGATTATATGTAACAATTACATTTATTATCATTATTATTTTCTTATAATAGCTATCATCTCAGGTATCTATGCTGCCATTGTTTTATTTAAATAATAAATAATTTTATTGGACAAGTCTATAACCAGATTAGAAAATTTCATTGAACAAATTTTTTAGAACTTTTACACAACCGTTTGTAATTTTGTTATCATATGACTTCTAAAGCATATATAATATTTGAATATTATCATATTAATCCTATAAAGCATGAAATAATATATTCATTAATTTAAGATAATCCTGAATCTATAATATTTTCTATCAAACTACCAATTTTATTCACCAAGATACAAGATAGAAAGGGGACACGAGTAACCAAAATGTTAGTTATTGTTGGAGTTTTTTAATCTGTGCAATATTGTACAGGTTAAGTTTCTCAAATACGAATTTTTTTATGGGAAACACATTAATTAAATTATGTTTAAGCATGTATTTATTACCTATTATTATTTTCATTTTGGAATTCTTACCATGTGCAAGCTATAAAAACTCTATTGTTTTAGTCTCACATTGAATTTCAGGGCATTTTATTAAAGTGTTTAAATTGGTTTTTGACTTTGCACTATGATGTTAAATGATACTAACATAATATGACAAATAGAAAACATGTTAGTAAGATAGCAAAATATAGAAATTACGATAGGTACATTTGGAATCTTAAGCAAACATAAACATATATGACAACAAATAGCCTATTTATTTTGTTTTAGCCTGATTGTTTATGATTTTCACCAGTTCAAAACTGAATTTGGTTGTAACAAGATTTTAGAGTTGAAGTATTTTGAAAGGTATGGAAAACTGAGTTTGGTGGTATCCAAAATCTCAACCAAGCATTCTGAATGTTAACTGAAGTATGTAGACTAGATAGTCATCTACGATACATTGTGAGATACTAAAAACAATATACTGGAACAAGTCAGTACAAGTTTCAGCTAGATTGCCGGTACGATTGTAATGAATCTTATTCATCTGAGAACTAATAATTACAAAATGCTCTTCCCTCTTCAATTTTTGCCCCTTCTCATTTCAGCTCTCTGAAGTGCATGTCCATATCAATAACAAACCAAGTTTTTGCAGTGCCAAAGCTCCACGTGACCTCAGTTTTAGCAAAACCACGAGTAAGAAGCTTCCTATAAAAAATCGCAATGTTACTTTGGGTGCTTGAACACATCAGGAAATGAACTCATTTTCATACCTATAGTAACACTTGGAAAGGTGAGGTGTATTTATGTGAAAAATCAATAGCACCAAAATGGGCGAGCCAAACATTGATATGAACAGGTGAAAAATCCAACAGCGAGAGCTAAAACCTCATCAAACACTGAATTTCTAGCTTCAGAAGTCGGTGGGAAAAAAAATCAATATTCCTATTAAAATTGGAAAAAAAAAAGTGCAGGGAGGTGTCCTAAGTACTCTTGCCCAGCCAGACTCCAGGATATATCTTCCCACCTGGTTAAATTTGCATAGTTAGCCAACCAAGCCAACTCCCAAGAATTTACATAGCTACTCGTGTTCAACTTCTTTTTTGACGTCTGTTATGTCTTTCTTACTGTCTCCGCTGACTTCGGCTGATTCCCCATCCACAGAAGTGGGTGCAGATGAACTTGGATTTTCACTTTCTGTTTGAGGTGGCTCTGAGGTTTCAGTGCTTGGGTTTGGATTGTCAGTTCCTGTTTGAGGTGGCTCTGAGGTATCAGTGCTTGGGTTCAGATTTCCACCTCCAGTTTGAGTTGGCTCTGAGGTTTCGGTGCTGGGGTTCTGACTGAGAGATGCCGATAGTTCAGCTTCCATCTTATCATCCTTGGCCAATGCAACACCGGACAACACAGATGATGATTCAGATGCATCAGGATTATTTTTACCAGATTCCGTCTCAAGTTCTCCATTGGGAAGAACATCAGAAGGGTCGCTAGCATCTGAAGACTCCCTCCATTCAACCCACTCAACTGGTTTATCAGTTCCACCATGTTCTAATCTTGGTCCTGCTTCCGTAGATGTTGCAGTGTCAACTAAATCCTCATCTTCGGCAGCAATAACCTTATCATCTTCACTGACTTTTGTAGCACTCTCCTCAGCATTAGGTGATGGAGAAGCAAAGGAACCACTTGACCGCTCATTAGCTACTCGATCTCTGTCCTCGTCAAAAGCAAACCAGTTGGAGTTTGTGAAGAGAGACCCGCTGCACATGCCAAGGCAATAGATAAGCTATGTGTTGAAAAGAAAAAAAAAATGCTTAGTGCAGAAGACTCCTAGCTAGTAAGGTCAGTAGAGAGTAGATTTACACAGCCTTACCCTCATAAGCAGACAGGCAGTTATTATGATTTGAAACCATGACCTCTAGGCTCTAGGTCAAAAGACAACAACCTTACGGATGCCCCAAGATGGACCCTCAAAAGGCATATATTGAAAGAATGTACAAAAAACAACAGAAAACAGACATGACAGTTCAAAAGGCATATATAGAAAGAATGAATGATCAATAAAGGCACACCCTTTACCTTTCATGGTCATCTCCCAATCGCAAAGAAGATATAACAACTTCTGCAGATTCATCATCAAAATAGACATCCTGCCAAACATATATTACATCAGGATCAGATGTTTTATTAAGGTCATGAATAAAATCTCAACCGAAAATCCCAAAGAAATATCAGAAGTGATAAAGATAGACATCAGAAATCAACCCCCCCCCCACCCAAAAAAAAAGAGATAAAACAGGCATATATGCTGTGCCTGAACAAGAAGTGATGTTAGCTGATGTCGCAGGATAAGATGAAAATATCAAAAATTTATAGGATGACATGTGCATAGAATACTAGCGGAGAGAAAATTTACAAATGAAGAAAAATTGAATGCAATCTGATTACTCTTTCCATGTCAAACAAGTTCGTTTGCATGAAGAAAATTATCTGACTATTAACTTCGTAGATCCTATTATACATTTATTTTCAATTTTGAGATTCAAGATTAACATTTCAGAGCAAAATAAAAGGATACCTCATCATCTCGTTCAAGAGAGCCGTGAACCTATAACACAAATATATATTATAGGTCAGAAATCAAGAACCAACTACTAGAACCATAAATGACACAGAATCAAGATAAGCAATAGTATCACACCAACCATGAATATATCAAGTCCATAATAAAAAATAATTAATGCAATCCGAAACTGACATCAACCATCAGGAATTCATCCTTTTATAAAAAAAAAAAATCGTCATGAATGACAGTGTTCAATAAAACCATTAAGGAAGTGGTAATCAAGCTCCATAAGGATGGGGGGGGGGGGGGGGGAAACATGATTGATCATTTGCTGGACAAAATTTGTATCAACAATTTGACCTTAGTAAAAGAAAGGAAAACACAAAAAAGCAGCAGCAAGTGTTAAAGAAATTGAGAACAGATTGTAATAACTGTAGGCAAGTATCATAAGTTCTATATAAGCGCCTAAATGCACAGCAAATTCCAAAAACACAGACAAGACTATGTGCTTCTCACTCCACTATGATTTGATTAGGATGAAGAGGATATGACTGACACAAATCACTTTCTCAGAGTTGTAGGTGGTCATTACTACCGAATAGAAAAGATTTTGGACATTCATTTTTTTAGTTCTTGTTGAATTGTTGAACCCCCCACTGAGCCATTCATTTTTCAGCTAAATAGTCTAAAACAACACCCCATACAAAATTTAAAGCCTTCACAGCCACAAGGAGCAAAAAACACCACATCAAGAATCAATAGTTTCATTTGAAGTTGATAAAATATTCCTTTTAAATGCCAATGAAATTTTTCATAAAATATTCCTTTTAAAAGCCAATGAAAATTTTCAGATATTTCTGTTTTTCCATTCAGACCTATCAATAATGACACTCTAATATGCACATGCAGCTGCAGACAGACAGGTTCCCCATAAATGACTGTACATCTGTACCTCTTCCATGTCTTCATTATTGTAAATGCCATAACGGAAGGCCTGACTTAAGTTATTTGCCAAGGCAGCAACATCATAGTCTCGATCCTGATAATCATCCTCATCACTATCCCTAGTCCTGTCATGCAATGCTGTTGGTCTCCTGTAACAACCAATTAATTTAGAACCATTGGAACAGTCTCTCAGAACATTCACTACATGTTATGACCAATGCAGACAAATAAAGAGGTATAACCTCAATAGCATAACCCGAGCAATAATTCTATTGAGATGGAAGGATCCGGATGAATTGTTCAGTGGAAAAACACTGAACTGATAACCAATTTATACTCAGAATGATACAGATAATATATGTAATAATGAATGATATAAATCTAGGAAATAGAAATGAACCTAGTAACTACACAGCAACTCAACAAGACTTCTTAAATTTGTGCTTGATCCTAATTCAATCCCAAAAGTTAGCTCATGAGAGGAAGACTGTCCAGCTTTTATAAAGGCAATCGTAGCCATATTCATAACCGTTGTGGGACTTAACATCTAACAAATTGCATAATGTAATCAAGAACTGCAAAATTTAACTTTTCAGGTCATCAAGATAATGCTAATACAGAACAATCATGGAGAAGAAATAGACAATGCTGGTAAAGAAATACAACATACCCACACGCCCATTGGTAGACATTTTCCACAGCATTTCGATTTGATAGAACACCTATGTACCAATCTGTCCATTCACTATTTCCCTGTCAATTTATCAAGTTGAAAATGAGCTTCAAGATTATGTAATTAATTTATAACATTAGGCACAACAAATATTAAGGCAGCAAGCAATTACTCACTAAGAAAAAATTGCTGGAGACTAGTAACATACCTGCAGATGTTCCTGAATCACAATGTTGCTATTTCCTAACTGGACAAGTTTGTTAGATATACGCGTTAAATGTCCTATGCTTCCTATCCTGGGAGGCGATTTACCCTCAGCGGGTATTGTTGGCTGCATGAATATTTTTGCAAACACAAATTGGAATATAAAATGCTTATTCATTCCAAAAGATTTATTTATTATTTTTCGTATAATCAGTTATCAAAACTCAGACAGACTACAATTTTAGGGGGGAGAGGCGAAGATACCTTGCTTGTATCAGCTTCCAATGTAAAATGCTTTTCTGCTTGCATAATTTTCCCAACAAAATTACAATCACGGAGAAGATGCTCCAGGAGAGAAGGGTTCTTGCTCTCCAAGCATGATATTATGATACTTTCCACATGGTGATGCAGAAAGTTATTGTATGGGTATCTACAACATTCAAACAAAATATCAAGGCATGAGACAAATGGCTCTAACACAAGATAACAGAATTGCTAAACTTACTCAAAGAACAAGTGTATAATTCTCTGTACAGCTCCAAGATCGATCAATTTCTTCTCAGCAGCTTCACTACCAACAGTCACTAAGACAGATATGAACTCTACAATCTGAAAGAACATATGTTCAGTTAATAACTTATTATGGTAAAGCTGCAATATTACCTTTCAATCTTCAAAATCAAGAATAACAAACATTAAAAAAAATAATTGTAAAGTATCTAAAAAAACTCAACTACCACTAACCAACGGACTCCAATAATCAAACACAAACTCTCCAAATAATTAGTTTACCTTTAAACGGTGTTTTCCTAGAGGTGGTTGTAACTTGCCAAAAGTAGTTAGTAACAAATTTTCAGCAGAAGAAATATCTAAAAGCTTGAGCAGATCACCTGCACAATAAGAGCAAGATTAGCGTTTCTTTCCTCCATCACAACTAATTTACAGTACAGAACAAGCATGCATAAGCATGCTTTCAATATGCATTTGGCTAATTAAAAAAAACTACTCATCAAAGATGGAATGCAACGCGATATTCAGCTTAAGGTGAATTTTACATGTTACAATCGTTTATTGAATTTACGACCTAGTGCGCGCGGCAATATGCTACAATATCATAGTTTCAGTATCCATAATATTGCATCAGGTCATGATTGTAGTACACAAAGGGCATCCTAGAGCAATGTGACCATGACAGCATCGCTACCACAATCTCAATTTCAAACATTGCCTAGAAATAATAGGTAATTTGAAGGTCATGGTTGACGGATGAAATCTACCTAGGCTTTCTAGCATGCCTTCAACAGTGTCAGGACTAGCAGTTACTGTGGATCCATTAGTCATTTGCCGGTTATATGAATGATAGGCTCCAAAAGTCAGTCTCTTAGGGTCTAGCAAAGATATGCATACAGATAAAGAGTTAACAAGAACAGATTTCGGCCGAGAGTCTTCCAAAGCATGACGGAATAATCTACCGATGAAGCTGTAACAAAAGATGATATATGATATCAGTAAAGAAGAAAGGATGAATCAATTACAAGCCTTGAAAAGCTGATGTAGGATTGCACTCGTAAAAAAGAGGAAAAAAAAGGCCCTGGATCGAGTCTACCTTGGGCTGGAAATCCTGGAAGAAAGCCCAGCTGGAGCAAATCGTGTAATAGCACAAAGTGTTTCTGCTGCATTAGCATGCACTTCTGGAGAATCCTGTAAAACCAACACCAAAGAAATGAGCAGTCAAAGTGAATGTATTTGCTGGCCTTGTTAATGAAGAGAATATGATAATATTCATAACCCTTATAATATTTATTCATTCATGCTTCCTAAGAGACTGTCAAAATTACCTACATTTTGCATACTGTATTTGACTTTATAGGTTGGACAGTTGAAAGGAAATTTCTATCAGAGGAAAGCCATTGTGAAAGTGATAGAAATTACAAAGACAAGATATCCTCATGTGAACAGTGAACAACCAAAACAGGAAAGCTTGCCTGAGAATGTTTGCCAGTGCAATATGGCTATGCAATTCTATTGCCGGGAAATACCAAAAGGAAGTCATAAAAATTATTCCTAATCCTAAATCATAGCTGTTTGGACAACATACTATTCTGAATACATGAGCCTACCAAATTTTAAATTGCAACTGTGGTTAAAACCACCGAAACTAATTGGTAAGAACAGTGTCAAACTCAAACCACAAACATTGATGAAAATTTTACACCACAACTATGGTTAAAACCACTGAAACTAATTAGTAAAACAGTGTCAAACTCAAACCATAAACATTAATTAAAATTTGTGGGTGCTTTGTATAAGTGCTTGCTCTCAATCTTAAAATGCTTGCTTTCATAGTTGAGTTGGGCACTCTTGCCCATCTCTGTATACTTTATATATCTGTAATTGTAATTTAAATAATGCTTCGTCCAGACCTGATTGAACTTTTTTATGACATTCCATTATTCCTCACACAGAATTGTTATAATAAAAATTTAAACCATGTGAGAAAAATATACCCTGAAGAAAAATATGATGAGAGTATAACCACATCATTCCATAATAGAAATATAGAATACTTGTTCTAAGTGAAAAAGGAAACCATTACTATTTATTATTATAAAGTGCAAACAACTGAAAAAAGCCAGTGGAAGACGGAACTTCCTCAAATATCATATGTTCCATCTGAGTTCAATGCATTAATATTCATTCACATATTTAATCTAAAATTCAACCATATGAAGAAAAAATTGATGCAGGGTATCACTGTATCATTCCGATTGTAATAAGTCAAAAAGGGTACCATTATTTAATATTATAATAAAGTGCAAAATCTTGAAAAAACCAGCTGAGGATGAAACTTTCTTAAATATCACGTGTTCCATCTGAGCTCCAAATGCATTAATATTCACATATTTAATCTACTTGGAATCACATATCAACCCAAAGGTATGATTTTTATCCATCCAAATACAGTAAAAAATTTATATTTATTACTAGTATAAACAAATCCACGTCTCCTATAAATATTTCTGGAAACTGATATATAGTGAGATTACTTACTGAAGAACTGAATTTGTCCTCAATCATCTCAAGCACATTGGTGTCTTCAATCCACTGCATGGCATCCACATGATTTACATACATATGCTCGTCCGCACCAATCAGGCGTATCAAAACCTGATCATTGCAGATAAACATTGACATTAAAATTACAGCTACACACACACAGACAAAAGAAGAGACTAACGAAATGCACAGAATTCAGTCATCAATGAGTGTATATAACTTCCTAACATTCAAGAGTTGTAAGTTCATGCAAATCTATGAGCAAGAAATACAAGTAAAACAGAAGATTTGACCAAACAAGAAACAAAGGAGAAAGCTTAACCACTGAGTACAGTATTCAAAACATGCAATAAATGGTGTCCATGACTAACCTCCATGATAGATGTAATTCCAATCAATTCGACTAGTTTCCTCACAATTTCTTGATGAGCCTGGATAGTCATAAGTACAGCATATCAGCCAGCAGATAATTGCAACCAATGGAAGCTTAACACAACAATGAAAATGAGCAGTTAACTAATCCTTTACTATAAAATAGAATATTAGGAAATATTCTTGTTGAAAGCCCTCAGCCCCCCACATCAATTAGTATATGGCCAGCTAAGGTATATAAGTGATGTGACAATCCTCCTCCTATGGGCTAGATTTTGGGAGTGAGTTAGACCACAACCAAATATTTAAAATGATATAAGAGCCTATTTAGATCCGTTATTGGGCTACTCATGAAGGTGTCTTGAAAATCCCACCATATTGGGTCACTAGTATTTGTCAACACTCCATATGTCCAGTCCTGGCATGAGGGGTGTCTTGAATGTCTCACATCAACTAGTGATATGTCATCTTAGAGTATATAAGTAGTGTGATAATCTTCCTCCTATGAGCTAGATTTTGAGAGAGTTAGACCACAACCAAAAAATTAAGAATTCTTCCAATCGTTTCATCACATATCAATTACTAACCATTACAAACCTCACTTGCAGAAGATTGGGAGTTAAGGCTACGACCAGCTTAGGTTCTAACGGTAAGAAAAACACATGACGACAAGACTGGGGTGATCATTCGATGGAGAAAGATTTACTAGCCTTCCAATCCTAAAAGTTCCTGGGAGTCTTTTGCAGTAATACAGGAACAGTTTCCTGATTTCCACCATAAAGACATGGTGAAACTGCTCAGAGGGGGTGTTTCTAGACCACACATTACCCAAGGGTACATCAGGAAGAACAAGGACTGCAGAGACTTATGCCAAGTGCCATTGATGGAGATAATCAGAATAGTGAATAACACAATCTGCACTAACCACTAATAGAATAAGAGGAACCAGCGATAGCTTTAAGTTATATCCCGGTGATAATGGGTGATAATGGAATGTCAACGTGGCATGAAGAGAGAAAGCTGCCAATGAATTTATAAAGGTAACGATAAAGATGAGGGAGGGAGGTTTGGATAATACCAGTGAGAATTCAGTAGGAAGATTGAAAAGGAAGCAGCAGATCATTTGGCAGACCCTTCAAAGGGTCTGCACTACGAGTTTTTGTTTTATTCTCTCTCTTTTTTTTTTTTCACACAGCTGATAGCAACTGAACCCAAAAGGATTTGAGAGGACCTTTTGTTATACAAATTTCTAGTCGTAACTGTACCGTATAAAATCAAACTTTATGACAGACTTGAGGGTTGTGCACTTATAAATCAATAATACAGCACTTGTTTTTCCAGTATCCTACAAAATATAATACGTTCGGAAAAGACAACAATAACGAAAAAAAAATTTCAGGCCAATCAGCATATTAACAAGAAAATGCATCTCGATCTGCACTAATCATTCACACGTTACAGTGCAATGTCATATGCCATGTCCAGAAAAATATGTGTAACTGTCTTGTGTGTGTCATAGGCCAATCAGCATATTAACAAGAATTTGGTAGCTGCGGACTTACTTGAACATATTGCATGAAAGGAACTGTCTTGCGTAACAACAGGCACACAACTACCTAGCAGCATAAGAACTTTATAAGTACAAGGGCAAGACTATTTGTAAAAGGAATTTAAGAAGGAAAACAATTTTCTTAAGAAAGCAAAGCAAAAAAAATTAAACAGTTATAAGTTCTGATTTCAAAGGGTAAGAAATTAAGTATTGACCAGGTCAAACATGATTAGTTTTTTAAGTGAAATTAGCAAACATCCCATGCATTGCTAAAAGAGTTTTAAAACTTATCAATGATCATAAAATATAAATTATCATAAAATATTTAAGTTGCGTGTGTGCGTACCAAAAACTGAAATGGGGTACATAAATTAAAAATAATAATAACAAAGTAACAAACACATAAAATTACTTTAAAAATATAATTTCAAATTTGAAAGAAAAAATTAAAATGAATTTTGAATAGTTTTTCACTTTATCAGCTTAAATTTTAAAATTTCAATTTCAATGAGTTGGTCAAACAATTAGAAAATATTTGGAATTGATAAATATCATAATAAAAGATTTCAAAAAGATTTTTTTATCAGTTTATATTTTAAATTTTCATATTAGACGAGTTGGTCATACAATTAGAAAATATTTGAAAGTGATAAATATCATAAGAAAAGATTTCAAAAAGATTTCAAAAAGATTTTTTACGGTGGTAATTTGTGAAATAAAATAAAATAAAATAATTTAAAAAAGAGGTGCTTGATACTGAAGAAATAACAGGGCTTATAAAGAAAGAGAGAACATTAACAAGGAACCATCTCTCAAGAGCAAGGACTCTAATTTAACAAACAAGGGCAGATAATTTTAAAGTCAGAAAGCAAAAGTAACTCAAGTCAATGGATATATTTATGGGAAAGCCCATTTCTCCATAGCATAACCAAACATGTAATAAACAAATTTCAATAAATCGATACCTTACTAAAATATCCAGCTAGTAGGTTACTATGGGAGTGATCTGGCTCCAAAAAGGAGAACAACAAATTCATCAGCTGCAAAGAAGGAATGAAGTCAGCCCTTCTACCAAACATCATCAAATAATAAGGGTTTAGAAGTTTTGATTTCTTACTTCCTCATCCTCTACAAGAGTTTTGAGTATGACATCAACTTCACAGGTAAATATCTCACAAGCAATAAAAGGAAACCTGTTGCAAAATACAAGCAATAAGACGTATCACTACAATATCCAGCAGAACAGGAACTTAAAAATCTCCAATTTGAGTAACCTACTTAAAAGCTCGCTTCTTTTCAGCATCCTCGGGAGCTTCTTCAATAATGTATTGTATCAATTGTTCGACCTGTGCTCTGCCAGATAAACTGCAATAGACAACATAAAACTTTGTTGAAGACTGGTGTAGCTAGCCAATTAGATAATAAAAAATAAAAAAAATAAAAAAAGTTTAAAGGTACCCATACAGGAATAATTTATCCAAGACAAAACTAAGCTGTCAGTATCCAGGCTAACGTAATATATAATTCAAAATCATGCAGCAAAAAAGAAGATATTCCAGAATTTATTTATCAGACAAAAACTACAACTTTCCACCTACAATCTAATTCATTTGGAGGGGAAAATAAGTATCCACCTTGAAACATCCTATTAGGGATAGTAGTATAGCAATACAATAAAAGTGTTATCTTTTAGTTTACACAGTTTGCCCAGGTCAGCATTAGTTAGTTAGTTAGTTATAACAGCTGTCAGTGATAGTTACCAATTCTGTTCTATTTATATCAGACTCTCATCACTCTGTAATTCGATTATTCAATTTAAGCAATATACAAAATTCTTTCAGTTGCTTTCTCTAATACATCCATTAAGTGTTTTACAGTTTTAGAAAAGAAAAGAATAAAGCAATTTAGTAGATAAAGTCATCCTGGGAGCTACACCAAAGAGGCAAATCCACAACTTTCCTAATTAGCAATTAAAAAAATCTGAATTACAATAACAAAAAGTATAAAACTACAGTAGGAAATGGAAATGTCAACAAAAATACTCCCTCCGTTATCAAATATAAGCAAATTTAACTACCTCCACCTGCATTTAATGAAAATTTATCTAAAATACCCTCCACTTAATTCATTCCCTCATTTATTACAATAGTTTTAAAGTGAAGAGAGATTAATTTAATTAAGGGTAGTTAAGGAAAACAAATATTTTTGGTATAGTTCCAAGAAGATTAAATGAGACTAACTAATTTTCTTAAGCGGCATGAGGTAGGTGTTATTTTTCTTCTTATATTCAATAACGGAGTAGTATAAGCACTTTGTATTCATATTAGTCCTTACTTTTTCAATTTGTTCATTCAAGCTACTTAATTTACCACTTACATATATGTTGCCATTATAGCAACTTCTCACATGAATTATTAGTTATAGTGATGTGGCATTGAAACTTTACTAAAAAGTGATATATCGAAATGACTATGACTATCAATGCAGTAGTTTTGGATGGCGAAAAAATCAATGTTGCACATCATTATTTAATAGAATAACATGGAAGGAAAATCTTACATTGTCTAAGTGGTAAACTAAGGGACTAAAGAGAACAAATTAATGACATAGTTTTCTACATCAATAGGAACAAGATTAGCATCAAATATTTTAGGGTGGAAATAGTATGAATCGATTTGATTTACATCTTAGGAAATTTTCATCACACTGAGAGCAAGACTAAAAAGTTAACCCTCACCCTTACTTATTGATGAATAGCAACGCTTAATTATTGAACTGAAGTAAGAACATTTGATATTATGCTTATAAATTTAAACGCAGGTAACAAAATCAATTTCCTAATTAAATTGTACTTTCAAATTTTTATTCACAATAAATTTATTTTTCTTTCAAAGGCAAATTGCAATTGTCATAGTTCAACAAAATAGGAGCCTCATGCATGTCGTCTCCCAGATTTACATTGGTATGAGTTACACTACAAGAAGCAACTTTTCCCCCTTCCTTTACTCTCTTGATACCTGGACAAGAGTGGCTTTGTTTACAAACAAATGCAAGTAAATGAGTTTTTTCAAAATCATAGTGATTAAAACAAGCGAAATGAGTATTCTCTAAAATTCATTATCACAAACCAGCAGACAAATTTATCAAGGTTATTCACCACATTATCCAAACTAAAACAAGTGGTTTACTTTTTAGCATATCAAATTAGGATAAGTCACAAGTCATTGAGTCAACAGGATGGCAACTAAGATTTACATTTTGTTTCCTGATATAATCAATTAGAATGTGGAGGCCAAAGCTCAGTTTGTTTAAATAAGTGCTCATTTCAGTGATTTCAAGAAGTCTCTCCATGATCTCATTCTCACCCCTAAGCATATACTCCTTCCATTCCAAACTATAGTCATTTAAGGTTTTTTTACAAGTATTAAGAAGTCATTGATTGTAGTAAAGCTTTATAAGGAGCTGACAAAATTATCCTTATTTATGATTGGTAGATGAAGGTGATGAGAGAGAAATGATTGTGGTATGCATTTATTAGATGAGGATAAAAAAGGGAAAAAAAATTAATTAATTACATCTTGAAACTTGAAAACGACAATAGTTTTGGAACAAAACTTAAATCTAAAATGACTATAGTTTTGGAATAGATGGAGTATTTAGTAGGATTGAAAACTGCCAAGAGAGAAAATAAGACAGAAGAAAACGCAAGTCCTATTTTTTTTTTCTCTCCTTTGGTGTCGGATAAAAGTAAGAGATAAACTTCTCTGCCAACATTATCAGAAAACATTGAGCAATTTAACAATCATAAATCCTCCTCTTACTCTTTACTGTTCTTTCTCTCGTTTCTATTTTCACACTTTCTCATCACATTCAAACAAGTGGTAAATGATACTATAAAATCAGTAGGATTTATTCGTAAGTCAGTGTCTAAACTAATCTGATCAATATTAGAGTAAGAGCTTCAGTTAATACAATAATTTACTTACATACTTCACTGTCATATTTTCTGCAAAACATAAATAGAACAGGGAAAGCCACCATAATAATTTCTAACAGAAAAAATGTGTAATAACAAAAAAGGAAAACGTACAAATTTATAAGGCGACCATTGAGAGCTTTGCATTCCTGAATAATTTCATCCTCATCAAGTAGTTCCTCCAAAGTGAAATTCTCCCTATCCAAGATGGTCTCCACCTGCAATATAATACAACAAATCACTCTACCAAAAGGTATCTAAATTGCATCAAAAATTCAAATTAAATTAAATAAATATGATGCTAGTCTAGCCAAGAATTGTAAAATTCAATTTGTATGCAATTTACCTGCCACACAAAAACAACAAATGAAATATTTCATTCTCAACTGGCAATCAAAAACACGCACACACAATAGCTTAAAGTAGATTTTCCAATCCTTCCCCATTCAGAATTCAGAATGGACTTAACAGTTAACACTTTGATACTTCTCTGTTCCTCTTCTTAGCCTATCACATGAGCACTAGTATTATTCAAAAGCATTCATTTCACATCATTCAGAAGTCATAAGGCAGCTTATAATCATACAGTCGACATGTACAATTGATTCTACCATCATTCGTCTCAAAAGTTTTAACTTCGATTCTACTCACACTTCACGTTTACCATTATCTTTCAAGTCATCTTCATTTTACACTATCACCTAGTAAAAATTAAGCAAAAGCTTTCCAAAATGATTTAAATACGCAAAAAAAGTTAGCTGTCTATCTACTGTAATAAAACCCAATATCCCTTAAAGAACAACAGTAGAAGGTGGCCTCAAGGTGTTGAACGTGCTTGTTACACCAACACCTCTCCAACAACCTTATAACACATTGGACACTGCTCACAAGGTATCAAATTAAAAACTTATTCTTTATTGGCTCAGACACAGCTCAGATACTTCAAGGGAACTCATATTGTAAAATAAATTAAGTTTTCTAACAATAGAAAACCAGCTGAAAATATAACAAATTTAAAAATTATTCTGCGAAGAGCTGAATTAAATATAACTTCCTAGAAAGGGATAGGTAGTCTTTCTTGATACATTTTCACAGGGAAAATGTAATTAACAAGTTGTTTTGAGGAGAACCGAATACACTATATGTTGTGAGGCACATTATCATAGAGAAAATGTCAATCTTAGCAATTTGTTTCAAGAAGTTGAATACACAAATCTTGATCCTCAATTTATATCGTTTTTCAACATTTCTGACACACGAGCGAGCACACACACATGTATAACAACTGTCTGTCCCAAGGTAACTGTCAGCTGTCCCACATTTATAGTGATGATCATTGAAACCAGTGTTTAGAAGAGGCATCCTCAGGTAAGGTGGAGCCAATAAGTCAAATTCAGGTATAGGAGTCCATTACTCTCAGGCTGTCAGGCACTGACAATTGGGTTGAGACTTGGTGTGAGCCCTTCCTCAGTTCCTTGTCCAATGTCCAAACTAAGTCCCAAAACTACTATAAGACCAATCTCAGTTGTAGACAGCAACCTCAATCTGTATATCTCAGAATCAGGTGGTGGAAATCTGCCTTTTTCCTATACTTTTTGTTGCTTTGTTTTACTTTTTCTTTGTTCTCTAGACATCTTTTCCTCCTTATAGATTTACTTTCATTCTTTTTTTGTTCTAATAAAATTAATTTTTAAAAAACAAAACTCTCCTGTATTAATTAACTAATCTGAAAGGGAAAGGAGGAGGAAAAGATAGGATGAATTAATCAACGCTGCCAAGACGAGATATGATATTTGGAATATCAAAGAACATGTTGGAAATGCATAAGATACTTGTAAGTTGTAAAACCAATGCCTTCTCAGAAATTGATGTAAGGAAAGAGGAATCATTTGGCAGAGGATAAGAAGCTCTTTTAACTACGATTAGAACAGAGCCAAAGTGGCTAAAAACAAAGCCATCCAATCACTATGCATATCAATAATAAAAAATCTCTGAAGCAACAATGAGCATCACACCAAATTACTTGTTCCACAAAAAGTAAGGAGAAATGAAACAGTTAGAATGTCAGCATGTCCCTCCAACAGAATAAACCATATAACTGTGTAGACTGAAGCACTGAGCAATGCCATAAAACCTCAGCCTACTTATGTTGACAAAACTCTTAAAACTATCATGAGGAAAATGTTCGAAGGAGACATGTCAGACCCATTGTTCTGATCAAGGCAAGGAAAAGCCTCTGACAAAGAAATATCCCCCACCCAATTGTTCCCCGAAAACCAACAAAAAATAACCACAAAGGTAATGCCGCTATTAAATTTTAAGACTGGAAAAAAGAAATACAGTTGCTTAAACCATAGTTATTGGATGAATAATGGGGGATCCTAATTCCTAAATTTCATCCTACTTTTACACCAATGAGAATTGTGACCAACGGGGATCATGCAAACATTAGTGTCCTTCATCTACTCCACTGACAACACAAATCCTATCCCTCCACACTGCTCCATTGATCATTTACATACTCCCTAGTCCCCATCATTAATGTTGATGAAACAATTATTAAATCATTCAAAAAAAAAAAAAACTCAACTAAGAACAATCTCGTACTATCATTAGTTTATTAGTATATCAAAATTTCGACAATCCTCAAACACCGAGATCATCCTAGTGTCCTCAACTTGATGTGGCAGTAACTACAACAGGCCAAAATATCAACGGCCATCACATCACTGTACAATCAGGCAGTTACGAGCACCAATAAAAAATATCCGATTCCATATTAAATAATTGAGGAAAATTGAGGCTAAGATCACCACATAGTAAATTCAACACAATATTGTCACACCTTCCCAAAAACCAAAAGGAAAATCAAATCCCAGCAAACACCGCATCACGAGAACAACCAAAACCGCTACCAATATACATGAATCAGTGTTGGCACAGCTCAAATAGAAGAATGAGAGTGCAGAACTCACAGGAGACGCGGTAGACAAGCCAGCCATACGCCAAAACATGTTGGAATTCTGAAAGAAGGGTTCCTAGAGAAGAAACCGGAAAAAACGAGGACGGATCTGGCAGCACAGAAACCCTAGCGCCTCGTCCCCAAATCGAATTGTAGGAGGAATTGCTAATGGAAGAGAAACCCTAGAATCGGAAAACGATGAGACGAAGGGAGATCGAATCAAGAGAGAGAAACCAAAAAGAAGCTTCAATCGCGGGAGAAAGATTGTTTACAAGTGAATGATAGCATTGCAACCATCATCAAGTTATTGTATATATATTTCTGGATTTTAATTTAAATACCCTGTGCCATAATTTATTTTCTGTAGTCTTTACACATAATTAATTATTAATTATCAAGTACATTAAATTAATTAATGAATCCAATGAAAAAATTGGAACAACATTTTTATTACAAAAACATATAATTTATTAAAAAAAAATAAAACATATAATAAAAAAGTAATTATGGAAATAAAAACTTGAAGGACATAATTCTTTGAATTGAGAAAACATATCAAAAATGAGAATATTATTGATCAAAGGACATAATTCACGTATTTTTCTATTTCGCATGAATTAAATTCAAGCATTGATTGTGGTCTTACAAAAGAAATAGTGTTAGAGTATTATTAATCAGTAAATTTAAAAAAATTTTGAATGGCAGTAAATTTAAATTTACTGTTATTAAAATGACAGATCTAATGCTCGCTTAAATTATGCGAAACAGTTTTTTGAAAATTCTGAAATTTTTTATTTATGTAGTATTTTTTTAGGAAAGCATCAAAATTATTCTTTGGCCAATAACTAGGTATTAATTTCTGGAGACTATTAATTATTAAAGAACGCTGAAATAAGTTTTTTCGATAAAGACTTATATAAATTATATTAATATGATATAGTCTATGTAAATTTATTTATTATATTATAATTATAAATGAAAATAAAGTTTAAAAGTATATAATACTATTTATGGTCGCTCCTCCAAAGTTGGAGGACTATTGTTGTCCACTTGCCAACAAGAAGCATTCAAAACGTATCTTCAATTTTTTGGATCACATTTGTGAAGTTTTTTTTTCTTCTAAAGTTGTTACTACTATCTATCTATAATTCTATATATTGTGAAGTTTGCAGTCATAAGGTGGCCACGAAGAAACTCTGCGGCTCACTGCATTTATTGCCCGGTAATTGAACAACATAATCTTATTTATAAGATACTATAATTAAATATATTTAAAATATATTTTCATACCTATATATAGTAGTACTGTAATATCCACATATATATTGTCATATGTTGTCGAATTTAATTGATGACTCATTGCAGGTATGCTAAATTTTTAGGGATTAGCATCAGACACACAACATAAATAAAAGGTAAATTGCAATAACTCGAAAAAATTGTATTGCACTCCAAACTTCAATAAAATTAGCACTCTACTCTATTTTTTTTAATTGTTTACTGTTGATTGCTGACCTAGTTAATGTTTCTGTCGTTCCCATCTTTCACATCTACAAAGATGTCCATTTGTTAACTTTAAAAACTATTTTTAAGGCTGATGTAGCAAACTGGCGAAGCAAAAACGTTAGTTAACTGCTATGTTACTGACGTTTCTATCATACCAGTTTGTCACATATGCAAGTTCTAAACTCTCCATTAACATTAAAAGCTATTTTTAATACTTACGTAATAAATTGATGAGCCAAAAATGCAATTTAACTGATCAAAAAGGGGTGGAATGCTAATTTTGATAAAATTTGAGGTCGAGTACAATTTCTCCAAACTTTAAGGAGTTATTACAATTTATCAAAATAAAATTAATCTTATCGTAAAAGTAAAAAAATATATAGTTATACCAAAAAAATTAATTGATCATTGAATACCCATTTTTGTCTCAAAACTTTTATCTTCTCTCTCAATATATTAGTCATAAACAAACAAAATATCTTCATAATTACTAAGATGGTAGGCCCATTGTATAAGTCTAGATAGAGGAGTCACACGAGATGCTTATATGGCCGTCGTTCCTAAGTTGCATATTGAACACAAAACAATCATATTAGTCTCAAGATTTTAAAACAATTAAAAACTCAATTGTGTTATACTCCCTTCGTACTTATATACAACTAACATACAAGACATTCATCCTTATATATAAAAGGTCCTAAATAACAAAAAACACAAGAATTAAGAAAATTAATAAATTTAGAAAAAATTATTAAATTTGTGTAGTAATTTATCATTCTTTTCTTATTTACTCTTAATTATTAAAATTAATAGTATTACTTTCTTTTCCCACTAAATTAGTCTTTTCTAATTATCATAAAAGATAATTTTTCTCTCATCAGTTTATTACATTTATTGACTTTGAACCACACAAAAGTGGTTGATTAAATAAGAGTAATTTAGTAAAAATAATTTGAATGTGCACAAAGTTTCAAAGAGGTTCCTATAAAAAGAGATAAACAATTTTTTTTAAAGGTTCTTATAAATAGGGATAGAGACATGTGACAACATGAGAACCATGAATCTTGACCATACAATCTTGCATTAAAATCTTCTCTCTCATCCATAAATGCATAGTTGTATAATCAAGATTCATGGTTCTCATGTTCTCACGTGTTTAGTGTTCTCACTAGATACGTCCACTATATATTATATGGCAAATGATATTTAGTGCCCTAATGGCACTATTTAAGAACTCAAATGTAGTAAAAAGATATTGAAATTTAGTTTTTTGTATTCCCAAGAGATAGAACAATGTCCTCTTATGATTATTTTTCTACTTCTAGTAATTTTAACTAATGCCCTAAGGGCACTGTATATCAAGACTATATATATATGGGAAGGGATCAAATGATACTAGTGTAAGTTGCACTAACTCTTACACCGGTTAATAACTATTTGACGAACATTTTTTTCACAAAACCTCATTGTTGGATTGAAACTACTCATAGTAAGATCAAATATACAAAATTTCACATCATTCCGAAATCGTTTAGTACTCCATCAAAACGCTTGTTATTTTTATATATTTTAAAACTATATTTTACATTATTTTTTTAGTACATTGATAGAGTATTAAATGGTTTTGGAATGATGTAAAATTTTGTAGACATAATCTATATGATAAGTATATTCAATCTAACAGTAAGTTTTGTGGAAAAAAAAACTTTAACAAATAGTTATTAACTGGTGTAAGAGTTGGTGTAATTTACATCAGTATCATTGTATCCCTCCCCAAATATATATATATATATATATATATATATATATATATATATATATTTGGTTAACGTATACCCTCCCTTTTCTTTAGTAGGACGAGGTCAAATGACACGAGTGAGCTTATTAAAATAAAGTGAAAATCCTAGAGGAGGATCAAGGGGGTGAAATCCCCGGTGAGTCAAATCTAGTCTTTGTCTTTGCAAGGGAAAGCGTTAAATTATAGATTTAAACTAAGGTATTATGCCCTAAGATAAGGCACAGTCAAAGTATGGACGAAGTGCATTAGCAAGCTATAACTTAATTTTCAAAATACATTCATAAGGTATAGTTTGTTAACACACTCATTCTTAAAAATAAGTAGGTATACGTTAGCAAGCATTGAATCGGTTTAAACCGAAAAATTGGTTTGGGATACGACGAACTTCGTTTTTTGCATAAAAAAAATGGTCTGGACCAAAACAGTTCTGGTTATAAACTAGTTCGAGAACAACAAAACCCGCTCGATTTGATAAACTGAACCATTTTTCTGGTGCGGTACAATTCTTGTTTGGTTCTTGGGTGAACCAAAACCATGAACAACCTTAGCTGATAGGGTGTTCGCGGTGCAAATTGGTTTGATTTTGAAGAAAAAGTTCGTCCGATTCGATATTTGTGATTTAATAACCTGATTATCCAATCAGTTTTATTTCTAACTGATGTCGAAACCAATATTTTACGGTTCGGATTTGATCGATTCTTTCAATTTTTTTATACATTCTCATAAAAAAAATATTAATAATAAAACTTAGATATGATGTGTATACTTAGTTCAATATTTTATATATTTTACTAAAATATTTATACATATTCAATAAACACTCAAACAATGTCTACATTTGAAAGAAAAATCAAACTATAAAAATAATATTTTAACCACATAATTCAATCTTTAAAGAAGATATGGATAACATATAAAATTTATAAATATATGTAATTTGGTTTGGGTTGATTTGATTTTGATAAGAAAAATCGACATCTGAACCAAATCAACAAAAGTATGCATTTTTTTGTTTATTCGATTATCGATTTTCCCGATTATCAATTTTTTATCGGATTTGACAATTTAAAATTAGTTGGTTCACTTGTGAAAAATCCTACTAACTAAAATTACTCACAAGTCACGATTCCAACTATAAGAATGAATAGATATGCAATGGAACTATACTATAAACACAATTAAAAAGTATACACTTACAATTAAGGGATGAAAATGAGCTAAGTTATTTGTGAAATAGTCCAGTTAGACTAGTTAAATACTCACTAAAACTCATTCATTTAACTAAACAAACAAGTTCAAACTTTAATTTTAGCTCAAATATTTTAATGAACAAACTCAAACTTTATAAACTTGACATTAAGGATTCGTAGTAGTTCGTTTATATATAATATAATATATAAAGTAGTAATAATAAAAATAATAATGATACAATCTTTATTTTTTATATAATTAATAAGTTTTATATATATATATATATTGTAATTTGTTTAGTTTATTAAATTACAATATATATTAAATATAAAATTAATAAACTTAAGATGAATTATTCATAAAAAATAATTAAATAAGCAAGCATAATCTAACAAATTAAGCCTAAACTTTTTTTTTTGTTATCAAGGTTGAGTCAAATTTAAATTTTCTATTTTTTCATAAATCAAACCTAAATTTTAAATATTCATATGCAAAATAAGATATGTAGTTAAAATATTTTTAAGAGTAAGGGTATAATTAAAATATATTAAATTAATTATTTAATTTTTATATGTGTTTCTTATTTTTATTTTAATTCTTATATGTAAAAAACGTTTCTTTTAGTTTTTATATGTGTCTGTCATTTTCAAATAAGTTATTATAGTTGATTTTAATACTAACAGTGTCAACTTCATTCTATGTGGGCAAAGAAATTTTTGCAAGTCAATCAATGACAAACACATGGGCTACTGACATAAAAATTAATTAATCCTCATACATGTATTTATTTTTCATTTTAGTCAGTATTTGTTTTTCGTTTTAGTTCCTATACATACTTTTTGTTTTAATCCCATATATACTTATTTTTTGTTTTAGTCCAAGCACTTGTTTTTTATTTTAGCATAGACTAACGCTAAAATAACGGAATAACTAAAAGCACTAATGAAAACATATATAGGGATTAAAACGAAAATGAGAAGCATGTTTAAGGACTAAATAATTCATTTAACCATCAAAATATTATAAAAGGAAGAGGATTAACATGTAAGAATAATACAAAAATTTAAATAAATGTGTATAATATTTAAAATAATTAGTATAGGGCTTCTTATATGATAGGTCATAGGTTCAAACTATTTTTTAATTAAGGGTGTTTTGTATTAGCTGTGAAAATTAAATTATTATGAAAATCGATTATGTGTGTAGTTAATTATTGTTATAATCGATTATAACATAATCAATTTTTGTTTGTGTATGTTATTAAAAAGTGGTTTTGAAGATAATCATTCATATTTGTATGATATAATGTTTTTTTTAACGGTATAAATTTAAATTGTAGAAAAAAAAATAGATTAAAGATAAAAGTTATTCTAATAAGTTCCAAAGTTTTTGTTATTTTAAAAAGGCTATTCTTTTATATTTTTTTAAAAAACTATTTAGAGTTGTAATAAAAAATAAAAAAAGTTAATTACTTTATCAAAATTTACCCAAATATAATAGTGTGTTTTGATTAGTTGTGATTAATTGTAAAAATAAATTATGAAAAAAATTGATTGTCTGAAACATAATTAATTTTTGTATTTGCTATCAGGAGTGATTTTTAATACTACCTCGGTTCTAAATATAAGATCCTTTGGAGGAAAATTTTTAGTCCTATGTATAAGACCCCTTACTTAGTTCAAGAAGCAATTATTAATTTTTTCTTTGTTTACCCTTGTAATAAATGAAGGGATAGTGAGTACAATTAATGTATTTGTTGAAAATTTTGACTTTAAACAAGGATAAATTTGGTATATTGTATTTTTTTTTATAAGACAAGGTATTAAATAAAGTTTTCTTAATCCGTTTAAATTGGTTAGAGGGTCACATAAAAAAGACCGGAGCTAGTAATTTTAAACTGTGAAAAACGATTTTGAAGGTTTTTGAAATAATTTTCAATTTTTAAGTGAAGGAAAAAAAACTTGTTTTTTTGTTAAAAAAATGCCAAATACACCTTTTAATCTTTTAACTCTTATGATCGTTTCATTTTGGTCCTTCAACTTTTTGAGATTTTATATTAGTCCATTAAATCTAAAAAACATTTCATTTTAGTCATAATCATAAGTTCCGTTAGTAAATATAATGACACAGTGATAATGACGTTAATTTTTCAAATGAGTTGCTCTCCCGCAAGTTTGGTGATGGAGGCGTAAAGTTAATTTCGTCATAATTGTTCCATTAAATTTACTAATAGAATTGATAATTTGGACCAAAATGAAACATTTTTTTAGAATTAAGAAACTAATATGAAATCTAAAAAAGCTGAAGGACCAAAATAAAATAGACATAAGAGTTAGAAGACCTAAAGATGCATTTAGCTTTAAAAAAATAATAACAACTTTTATAAGTATAAAATACAAAAATCTAACCTATGTTAAAAAGAAAATACTATAATCCAAACACACCAACTTCTCTTTTAAGAAAAAAAGACATTAAAAATCCGATTCAAACATGCTCCAAGTGATGTAAACGCAAAAATCTTTGTACATATTCTTTCAGCCTAGAGATTTTCTCTTCCTTACACTGATATTCCTTCACCCAAAAATTTACCTTGGAAAAAGAAAAAAATAACATTAAGCTATGCGTAATTATTATTAATATTAATTAACCCAGAAATGGGGAGTGTTAACCCCTTGTGTGGACCAAAAAAATTAACCCAGAAATGGGAGGAAAAGTGGTTAAGGGAAGAACAGACACAAACTAGTGCATCCTTCTGTGGGTGCAGAAGCAGGGTTTTTGCTGGGTTTTTGGTAATCCAAATTCCAATTCCAAACAAACAATGCCCTGAGAAATGCATCGACGCCTCACCCTATTCGCCCACAACCTCCTCTCCTCCAACCCCACCAATCCTCTGCGCTCACTCCCCACCGCCACTTCCCTGCACCACCATCACCCCCAACCCTCTTCCAATGTCTCCACCACCCACCACCGCACCCTCTCCTTCACCCCCTTCCACCGCCGCCCTCCCGACCCCTCCGATCCGTCCACGCTGATGAAGGAAGACGGCGTCTCCCTCTGCTGCCAAATGTGGATCAACAACTTCCGCCATCCCGACAGGGTCGTCACCAACCTCTCCTCCTTCCTTCGCCGCTTCGAGCTCTGGATCCTCGCCTACCAGAAAGTCTGCACCGACGAAACCGGCGCTTATACTCCTCGCAGCTCCATCCAAAGGTCTTCCCTTGAGGACCTTCTCGCCCTTCGCAACGCCGTTCTCGATGGTAAGTTCAAGTGGGGTGCTAGGTTGAAGTTCTTCATCAAATCCCCTAGGGATAAAACCGATTACGATTCTCTCTCCAAGAGGAAGATCAAAGCCATTTTGACCACTACTCAGCCTAGCCCTTTTCAAGACAAGATTGTTCAGGAGGTTTTGCTGATGATTCTCGAGCCAATTTACGAGCCTCGCTTTTCTCCAAAATCGTTTGCTTTTAGACCTGGGAGGACCCCCCATACTGTTTTGAGGGTCATTCGAAGGAATTTTGCTGGTTATTTGTGGTATATAAAGGGTGATCTCACTACCCTTTTGGATGGGGTGAAGGTGGGGATGGTGATTAATGCTCTTATGAGAGATGTTAGGGATAAGCTTATTGTTGATTTGGTGAAATCTGCATTGGTGACCCCCGTGATCACGAGTCAAGTTGATGACAGGGAGAAGAAGAAAAAGAAGAGGAAGTACCAGAAGAAGAGGGTATTAGCTGAGGATGAGCCTAAGCCTGATCCTTATTGGCTGGACACGTTTTTTGGTTTCGCTCCTGAGGAGGCAGAGAAGGTTCCTAATTGGGGGCACTGTGGAATTCTTAGCCCTCTTTTGGCCAACATTTGTTTGGATGAGTTGGACCGATGGATGGAAGGGAAAATTAAAGAGTTTTATGTTCCTTCCAAGAGTGATGTTATATGGAATAATCCAGAAGGGGAAGCAGAGCAAGGAAACACGTCTTGGCCAGAATTCGTGCCTACGAGTGGACCTGATAAAACTAGGAAGATTGATTATATTCGCTATGGAGGTCATATCTTGATCGGCGTTCGAGGCCCCAGGGCAGATGCAGCAACACTGAGGAAGCAATTGATTGAGTTTTGTGATCAGAGGTTTATGCTCAAGCTTGATAATGAGAGCCTTCCCATCGAACATATAACTAAAGGTATAATGTTTCTCGATCATGTGCTATGCAGAAGAGTTGTGTATCCAACTCTTAGATACACTGCAACTGGTGGTAAGATCATAAGTGAAAAAGGTGTAGGAACCCTTTTGTCTGTCACTGCAAGCTTAAAACAATGCATTAAGCAATTTAGGAAGTTGAGCTTTCTCAAGGGTGATAGGGATCCGGATCCCCAGCCTTGCTTTAGAATGTTTCATGCTACTCAAGCTCATACCAATGCTCAAATGAACAAGTTTTTGTCGACCATGGTTGAGTGGTACCGGTATGCAGACAATAGGAAGAAGATTGTGAACTTCTGCTCTTACATCATAAGAGGCTCACTTGCCAAGCTATATGCTGCAAAATATAAGCTTCGTTCGCGGGCAAAAGTGTACAAGATTGGTTCTCGTAACCTGAGCCGTCCATTGAAGGAGAAGAAAGGGCAGTCTCCTGAGTACCAGAATTTGCTTAGGATGGGTCTCGCCGAATCAATTGATGGGCTCCAGTATACAAGGATGTCTCTCGTGCCTGAGGCAGATTACACCCCATTTCCTAGTAATTGGAGGCCAGACCATGAAAAGTCTTTGTTAGAATACATAAAACTAGAAGATCCAAAGACTTTGGAGGAACAAAAGAGTTGTATCAGAGAACAAGGCCTCGTTTCACCACAAGATTATATTTCAATGCTTGTTTGGAATTACAAAAGGAATACTCTTCCCATGGACCAGCTCTCCTTGGTAAAGAGCTGCGAAAGTGCTGTAGGAAATCAGCATTTGCTGCTTGGCTCAAACCAGGATGATCAGGACCAGATGAGCAAAGAGGAAGAAAATGATGGAAGAATCAACGCGGCACAAATGTAACAGAAGGTTTTGTAATATGCACTTAGAAAGCAATACCTTTTTGTATGTTATCTTTAAATAGGATATAGGTTTTCATTTAGTTCCTCCCTGGACTGCACAGGCAGTGTTAACTTATACGGTTATACCTATTACACTCTATCTTTGGATGGTAATACCACTTTGTCCCTTTTTTGGTTTTTTTCCTTTCTTTCCTTCCTTATCTTTTAAAAAGAAGTATAGTTGTTAAAATGTGTTTTAAGAATGGTTAGTGTTACATATGCAAAACCCATTAATATGTTGCCATTCAATAACTTAGGCTTTTAGTAGACTTTTATCAGAACCTTTGTGGCCAAGAGGTCTGGAGTTTGATCTTTGTCACTCCTGTTCGCTGATAAAGAGGATAAAAACTGAGACCTGTACATTGTCCGTACTGCAAGCCCAACTGTCTGTTGTGTGAGACGGCGTATTAGAGATATAGAGATGGTTCGTGTGGTTTTACCTAATAGCTTAAGCTTTTAGGGGAGTTGACTTTTGACTATAACCTTAATTTCTATCTCTGTGATGTGATTATCTTGATACAATGGCTAAGCATTTAAATTTTTTACACAAATTTGAGTCCTCTTTGGTAAAATTCTATGCTTTGCAAGTGGGATTTTGGTTCAGCTCCAAGATCATTTTGGAGCTGTCAGCTGTGGTGTCATCTTCGCAATGTAATTTTTGATGATCTAAGGAACTAATTTGATAAATTTTCTATTTCTAACCTCAGTACTACTCCCATAGATATACATCATGATATACTAGATGACATATTTTTAGTTGCTGCCCCTACGGGGCTACTAGTAATGATTGTTTCACACAGTATCCCAGATGATGCGACGGCTTTCTTAAGCAGTTTGCATAGCAAAGTAATCATTCGAGGGATGATGCTTTTTGGTTGAGGACCTTTTAAATATAATGCTTATGTCATATTTTCTTGTTAAATTTGTCATTCTGATATAATGCATCTGTTACTAACAACATCCATAACTTAAATCACATTTAGAGGGGTTAGCGACGTGGTTTCTAGTACACCATTGTGTTGATTCCGTATCATATATTCATGAAGTCCCATATATTGTCGATCGCTCTTAATCACTAGGAATGAACTTGTGTCAGGTTTATACTCTGTTTCTCATCACTATTTACTGTGGTCTTTCCCTCTTTTTTGATCCAGCACTAGATAGCTCCTTGAACGCCTTCTCATTCTTTATATTCATTTGGTTTTTGGTGGTTCACGTTTAAATTCTTACATTGATTAGAGTTATGATGACCAGATAGTATATAAGTATAGTAATAATCTTTCTCATGTGAGCTAGCTTTTAGGAGTGAGTTAAGCCTAAAACTCAAATTTAAGACACGTTTTACAATTCCCCTTCCCATGCATCTGGCCTCTGCACTGTCACTCTTCTGCCTCTTTCGATCACTTCTGAAACTGGTTTTCCGCATTTACTGTTAACTGTCATGTACCTATCAGTGACTATGCTTTGCTTTTATGGCTTCTATTTATTTTGCTGTCATGTTAGTACTAACTAGCATTACGAATTTACAACGTTGAATTATTTTTCACTCAATTGCTTATAGTGCTGTAATTCCTGCTGTCTTTCATTATTTAGAATCTAACTTTCGGAATTAAACAAGCCAAATGTTGCAGTTGGCATTTTCTTTCAATATGTTTGATGTTGAATAAACTCTCTCTCTCTCTCTCTTCAGGATGGGATCATCTTTCACCTTCCCACCATGGATGCTTTCAAGAGAGAAGACACAACAACTGAAGAAGTGAGAGTTCTTTCAAGCAGGCATCTGGAGTCAGCAAAATATTGGGATTTCCACTCTACTTGTGTGCACTGGACTCTAAGACGAAGGTAAAAAATTTAAGCACTTATAAAAGAATGTGGAAAGTGATTTCACAGGCTGATAAATCACACGAAGGAGTATGCAGCTTTTCTATGCAAGACTAATAAAGAATGTTGGTCGTGGATGCATACGATAAGGGCAAGAAAGGAATTCAACTCCTACAGGATCATTTCAAATATCACCTTAAAATATTCTAAATTGGTTGCTTGTTAATATGTACTTGTCCCATTTTTGTAATGAGTTGAGTATGATTTCAAATTTTGGCCATAACTACAGTAACATATATATTATTATTTTTGTACGATGTCATGAAATCAAAACTTCGAAGCTGTAAGAACTCAGTGAATTTAGAGCAGTATACTAGGAGGAAGAACTTCATATTGAATTTTGTTCTTGATTCTACCAAGACGGAGAAAGGAAGAAAACTTCAATCAATTATTATACATTGGTCACTTGTGATGGTTAATTTACAGTTTGAGAGAGAAAGAGACACTAATTATGAGACTCACTAGAGTAAGCTCCACAATTACAATGTTTCTTCTGTCAATGGAAATTGCATGTAATTATTGTTTTTTCTTCTTTTTTTTTATCTACTGATTTTTGAGTCATATAAGAAGTAACGAAAATTTAGAAGCTTAAATAGACTAAGGCTCCGTTTAGCCTGGCTTATTTTTGACTTATAAGTAAAAAGCTGAAAATAAGAGCTTTAAAAAAAATTCTTTGATAAAACTCAATATTTTTATTTTTTTTAAAAAATAAATGCAATATAAATTTATTAAAATAATAATATAACATTAAATATTTTTTAATATAAAAATTTTTAAATAACAAAGGTTTTAGCAAATAGAAAATGAAAAAATAAAATTTCATGTGTTAATTAGAATATTCAGGTATTAATTACACCGGGCCCACAAATAAGCTAACTTTTTTCTTAAATTTAAGAGCTTTATCATAAATACCATTTGACCTAGCTTTTACTTAGGAAGAGAAGCTTTTAGGCCAAACACTACCTAAATTACTCTTATTTAAATTATATAATACTCTCACCGTTTCTTATTATAAGACGTTTTTAACTAATATTACACATACTAAAAATAGTTTAGTTAATTTTATTGATTTTCTAAAAAATTATATAACATACTATTTTTATTCTTCATTAAATATTATGCTAATCAATCACAATTAAAAAGTACAAATAGTCAATATATTTTTAAGGATTTTTCTAACATACAATTAATAATGCACTTTTTTTCTATCTTTCTTAACCATGCAATATTGCACAAGTTAGAAAAACCTTACATTTATTAGAGATAAATAAAAAAACAAGTAATAAATGCTCCATAAAAACTATAAAACGTCTTATAAAAAGAACATCAAAATCTTCTAAAAGACGTCTTATAAGTAAAGAAAGAAGTTATGAAAGAAAAATAATTAAAATGTGCATTTATTAGTTAAATATTGAATTTTAAAAAAAAACAAAACTAATAGTATATTGAAATATTAAAACTGAAATTATTTAGAAACAAAAATCAAAGCCTAAAAAAGTAAAAAAAATGGAGGGAGTACTACCCACTTAAATCCGAGTAGTTTTCATATCCCGAATTATCTGAAATGCAAGTCTGATTAAGGATGGTTAAGTTGATAAATGTATGGAGACGTGTGGGAGTTCGAATCTCAATTATATTACTTTCTTAGGAAGAAAAAAAAAAAAAAAGTCTGATTAAGGGTAAAAAATGAGCTTAAATTACTACTTTACGAAAAATTGCAATGCCCTAAATCCTAATACAAGGAATCAGACTTAAATAAGTTGCCATAAATAATTGTTCTTCAAAAAAATTTAAATTACAATGCAGGATCCCGAGTTAATTCTCTAGCTTCCCGCTTCAATAAGCTCCCATAAATTGTGCTTAACCTGTCAAAGGAAACAATCAATCAATCATTTGTATTTTACACGTGGAAGTGTATTAAACACTTGAAAAAAACTTAATTTTGCCTAAAGCACAATAAGAAAACATACCAGTCAAATATAATAAAATAAGCTTATGATTAGAGTCACCGCCACGGTAAATATACAAGCACTTAAACCTACAGCAGCTGAAGTTGACCTGCAAAATTGAATGATCCATCAGTATATATGAACAAAATCTCTGCAAAAAATGAATATGGAAGTGCTGAAGAAAATTGTGCTACAGAACAAGAGTGCTTGTTTGGTTATCTGTTAGGCAAACGTGACACGCGTTCTAATGGTACATAAACGGCTAAGATTCTTTTAGCCATCCATCCCAATAACGTTTGACAGAAGCAACATTTCTCGCTTAGAATGAAAGTGTTTTCACGCCAAACCATCAACAGAACAAACACACACAGAAAGTATAGATAGATTTCAAGATCCAAATGAAGAATACCTTGCTACAAGGTCCTTGACAGATTCAGTTGTTAATCCGAAACCAAAAGGAAACAGAGGATCATAGTGAGGATCTCCGAAATTCATCGGGAGTTGATCTACGGATTTGAACCATGTCCTTGCAAGCTTGCCACTGAAACCATAATCACCAAAAAGGACATCGGTCACGCCTTGGCCCTCTGTGCCTGGTAACCATGCTGCCACCAATGCATCTATAGACGAAACATATGGTTCAATCACAATAGGTCTGCCAGAAATAACGACAACCACACACTTAATACTTCCGCAGACGTTGTTGATGGTATTCGGGCCAGGATCCAGCATTGTTAGTGTAGTGCTGTCCCCAGCGGTCTCGGCATACGCAGCCTCACCAACTACAACGATGGCATAGTCAAAGTTGTTGGACTTAACAAAATTGCTGTCAGGGTTTTCTTGAAACACAACTTCTGTGCTTGGATCAACTGCTGATTTTATGGCACTGAGAGTAGTTGTTCCTGTCCATGAAAATTGAATTCTGTCAACTCAATTCTATTATAACTTAAAAATGACTAGTATCCTTGCATTGCTGCACATTATTATATAATTTTGGATAACTTCTAATAAACAGTGCTTATTGATTTCACAGGCCGAGACCTCGACTTGTTATGAATGTCAGAGTCACTTACCCCTTGTGTCGGCGTTGCCATTGAATCCTTGCCATTTGATTGTCCACCCACCACATTGGTAACCCAAATTATCAGCATGACTGCCGGCAACTAGGATTTTTGAGACTTTCTTTGGAAGAGGAAGAAGTGGGGTGCTTTCACTTTTCCCATTCTTAAGCAGTACGAGAGATTTTCTCACGGCTTCCCTTGCTAGGTCTCTGTGTTCCTAGTTATTAAAAAAAAAAGAAAATCTTATATCTCATGATTCTCAGTGTCTCAATTATGCAATGATATATTCTGAATTATGGGCAACAAGGAATGCCATTAAATTTACATAGCACTATTCTCCTTAAATCACTTGCAGGCATCAAAGATGGACAATGCGGATGATATGCAAACTGACTTAATTTACAAGAATCTTCTAAAACATTGTCAAGAAGATATTTTAAGAAAACACTGTTTCCATCAAATGAAAGAGCGTGACATTTCATATGGTTCTGATTGAACTAAACAGATGATTTAGTTTATCACTGAAATTAAGGTTGGCATGGTTTGAATTACTCACCTGGCTTCCAAGTTCATTGACTAAGCTGTTATCAGCTAGAGGATTCTCAAAAAGACCCATGGTGAATTTTACAAGCAAGATTCTCTCAACAGCATCATCAATACGCTCCATTGGAATGACATTGTTTTTGACCAAGAGTGTAAGATCCTGAATGAACTCATCATACTTGTATGGGATCATCACCTGCAATAATTATAATTTAGTCAACAATAAAAACCGAGTCCTATACTTCAGAATCATCACATTGTTTCATGAGCTATGCTCAAGAAAGAACTTCATTCAGTGCAGTCTTGAGGGCAACTTCAGCATAAAGAACATACTAACCATATCAACACCAGCTTCAATGGATGCCTGTACAGAGTATGTGTAGTTTGAATCAGGTGGTGTTGTGATTTTATCAATGCCTTGCCAATCAGAAATGACAAATCCCTGACGAATAAGAAAACAAATTTGTTGTTAGCATCCACAATATAAGTATACAACAGCAAAAATACAGGCTGTTCAACAAAAGAACTCCAGATTCATTTCTTCTTGCACAAACCATAGTATAATAGCTTATAATACGGTTCAGATAGATCTATCAAAAGAGCAATATCAATGTTACTCTTTTCACTATCTTAAAGGAATATCTAGTGCTTCCATGTTCAAACCATGTTGTTTATGCATAGGTATGTATGAGAAAAGAATAGAAAGCAGCTAATCACCTTGAACTTAAGGGTATTCTTGAGGAAGCCAGTGACAAGGTCACGATTCGCATGCATCTTTCTGCCATTCCAACTGGAGTAAGAAACCATGACCGTAGAGACCCCCTTAATAATAGAATCAGAATAAGCAGGCATGTGAATGCTCAAAAGTCCATGCCAGTCAATCACTGTGTTGTTCTCATTTATTCCCCTGGTTGTACCACCATCTCCAACAAAGTGCTTAGCACAAGCCGCTACTTTTGTCCTGCAAAAAATTTATGAGCCTAATTAAGGATAGAGGCACAAAATAAACATTCTATACAAGGTAACAAGCAAAATGTGTAGTCTTCTTGAAAAGGATTTACTGAGATTAATTTCTTACTTGCCACCAACATATGGAAATCCCTTCCTGGAATTCGCAGGGATACTTCCTTGTAGACCAGGTATGATTGCTGTCATGTCCTGCACAATTTTATGATCCTCGCTGTAACTTTCATAACACCGACCCCATCTTGGATCTCTACAAACCTGTAATTAATGTTTCAGGAGTAATCAATCAATAAAATTATAATGAAGAAACTGAAACCTGTCTAACAAGAAGTTTTCTACTAATTCATCATTAGACTTTTCGTCTTATTTACCGCAATGCATGGAGCAAAAGCATACTGAATCCCTGTAGCTCTGACTTCAAGAGCAGTTGCTGCACCAATCCTTTGAGCCAGGTCAGGATCCCTGTTCATCAAAGATTATTAAAAGAAATGGTGGAACCATCTAACAAAGAACACGTGCAATCTAAACAGATGCACAAGTATGATGAAATTTTGTTCAATGACGCAAAAACTTTTGAATTTGTTCACGTGACAAGAATAAATGGAAAATAAAATCTCAACTTGCCTGGTACATCCAAGACCAACATTATGGGGAAATATGGTAGCATTATAGACATTATTGTGTCCATGAACAGCATCAATGCCATAAATCATTGGAATTCCCAATCTAGTTTCCAGAGCCCCCCTCTGAAATTCATTTATCATATTAACCCAATCTTCAGCAGTAGCCTTTGGAAGGGGTTCACTACCGCCGCCACTCAATACACTCCCTGCACAGAATTAAAAGGAGTTAACTGACAGTGTCTCTTAATAAGATCATCAATTTCTATTACTTATTCCTAGCTTCATTAAGTTTCCTGTTTAGTTTACAAAGATCATATGAAAACTGAAAAGATCCAAGAATCTATCAAGAGTTAGTTTCCAATTACTAACATATTTTCAAAGGGGAAAACATGAGAAAGAAGCTAAAATTAAAGCCAAGGCAAAGAAAATAGCACAAAGTGACAACTTTCCCCCTTTCTCAGGGTTCCATTTCCTGCCACTACTAAACCATATGTCGTTATGCTTATAAGCCTATAGATACTAGACACATGATTTGGCAATCATATTTACATTATACAATGCAGTAAGTATATAATACTTATCAGCAATAAAAGCACATTATATTTTCAAAGCAGCATTACAGATAAGAAATGCAATCAAAATGAGTGAAAAGAAACATGGGAAGCAAAGGATGTAAAGCAAATATTGAAAGACATAAAACTCATCACCACTAAAACATATAGTTCAAAAGATTCATAAAACTTGCAAACAATCAAACACATTGCGGATGAAAAGAAAAATACAACAGAAGCCTTGAAGATTGGTTACAAACAAGTTTAATGCCTGGAAATGAAAGTAAAGAAATAATTCTAATAATATCAACTGAGAAAAAAAAATGAGAAGCTTAACAATGGGTTCATAGTTCATACCTATGAAGCTGTTTTTCATAACCTTAGCATTAGCAACACTCCTATCAATCTGAACCATTTGGCCAATCTTCTCCTCCAGAGTCATTCGACTCAGCAAATCCTTAACCCGAGTGGCAACGGGTTGCTTCGGATCTTTGTACTTCAAGTATTCTACTTGAGCTTCTCCACTTGGAGCCATTGCAAACCACAAACATAGCCACAAAGTACCTAACAAATGAACTAACGCCCTAGACATCTTCAACTTCCCAACTCTTGCTTCACCTGCAGAATTTTGCAGAACAGAACAGAACAAACCCGTTATCAGCTTTGGAGTTTGAAGTTATACCCCACTTGGTCACTAAGGAAAATACGAAAGAGCAGCAGAAGAAAAGCATATCCAATGAAATGGGGTTCAAGAAAACTAAACCCCATTACTTCAATCAGCAGTTTTTCCTTATTCTAAAAACTGAAAATGTGAAAAGGGGTATAAAGTATATAACCAAGTAAGATCAAGCTCATTTTTTTCCCCAATTTTTTTTCAGCATAAAACAACTAAAAATTCGCAGCAACTGAACAGACAGTGTAGTGAAGGAATCAAAACAAGCAACAACAGCACACTTGAAAGATGTGTGAACAGAGACAGAGAGAGAGAAAGGGACTCACGAGGAAAGGAAAAAGGGTAACTTTATTAGATGCTATTGCTAATCGAAAAAGTTAGAAACTTTGGATGCTAAGGAGAAATGGGGTTGTGATAGAAATAGTGGACACTGGAAAGGAAATTGCAGAGTTGGGGAAGTAGAGGAGAGTAGTGGGAAACACTTATCACTGTTTTTCGTATGAGGTGAGCGGTTTTTTCTCTCTCTGGAAAAATTTAGAGAACGTGGTCGGTGAGAATATCCAAGTAGGAAAATCTCGTTATTTATTATCATTTATTATTTTAAAAACTAAATATTTAATAAAAAATAAATGACAATTGTTTTTGTTATTTCAAAAAATGAATACATGTGATTAAATGTTACTATTTTGAATGTTTCTGTCCTGTAATGTAATTGATAAACGTATAAAAATATGTGTGAATTGAAGTTCAATCTCCAACCAATAACTAAAAAAAGAAATTCAATCTCTGGTAAAAAAAAATTGTTACTTTGACTTTGATATGCATAAAAAACTGACACTTATTTTATTGTTGGTGTCTTTTTGTGTATAAGAATAAATATTACCCGAGTGCATTAACCTTTAAAAAGTATTAAAGGTAATTAAAGGTTATAAGTATTAAAAGTATCATTAACCCTTTTAAAGAAGTTTGTATTAAACTAATAATAAATTCAACTTCAAAACTTATGATAGAAATATTTTAATGCTCTTAGGATTTTTTATCAATTATATATAATAATTAGTTATCACCTATGTAAGAATTATATTAATTCAAAACTTCAAACTCGATGCTTTATTAATTAAAAAGTTCAATGTTTTTATATTAATCTTTGAACTTTTATTGTTTTATAATAATCTTTAACTTTTAGACTAGTTGCATTTTTTTTGTGCAAGTGTGTCTCTATATTGTGTATATGCATTACCAAACAGAAAAAAGGGTAGGCGAGAGATATTTTGAATATTCAATTGTTGCTTTTTTGGTTAGAACCCAAGTATTTTCCAGTTTAGTTCAAAGCTAAGACAACCGTTAAGAACGATTTCTAAAAAAAGAATAAATAATTTAAAGTGTGTGTGAAAACAAAATTATTTTAAGAATTGATAACGTGTATATTTGATTATCATTATTATCGATTATAAATTTTTTTAAAACATGTTAAAAGTGATTTTAAAAAAAGTATTTTATATTTTGATGTATAAGAAATATTTTTTATCGTAAAAATTTAAATTTTAAAATAAAAAAATTCATTAAAGTATAAAAACAAGTTTTAAAAAGTTCAAACTACTGTCTGAGCCACTCATGGACTTGTTTTAAAATATTTTAAAAAATCAAAGAATATAATTAAAAATTAAAAAAATTTAATATAATAACTACAAATTAGAATCATGAATCAGTTGTTACATAATTATTATTGTAACAAATGCATAACAAGAAAAAAGTAAATACGATAGAATACCTTTGGAAGAGAAAAGTAGGGACAATCCCTTCTTTCTATGACACTGTGAAGAGTATTTTGTTGCTTAAAAGTAACACAAAGAACCAGAGAATAAGAGCAGATGCTGAATACATCTGATAAATGCTCTATTTATAGCCATAAGTAACTTCATCAAAAGCTATACTTAATTCAATTTTTACTTGATAATTTAATAAAATCTTATCTAGTTAAGCACAATTTAGGGATATCTACTGACATAAACTTTCATATCATCTTTATTTTTATCTTTATTTTTCAAATGTTATTTTTTTCTAATTCTCACGTCTCTTTGATATATTGAAAAATTCAAATGGGTCAAGTATAGATTCTTTAATACTTATTTTCCCCCTAAATATGAGACTCGTATTTTGATTTTTTTTTACGATTTTTTTTTCTCAACGAGAGATATGGATATGAATATATCAAAAAAATAAATAATAAGAGATAAAATGCAAAATACTAAACGTGATCAATAAAAATATTAATATTTAATTATTTATACTTCCTCGTAAAAATATATCTATTCTGTTTAGAGATTCTTTCTTACTAAACTACCTTTCAATTGAGGTCTAATGGTCTGTGATAAGCTCTACATGTTCTTAATTTAAAAGTTGAGTAATACTCTATCTTCTTAAAAATATATCTTTTTTATTATCTTATAAAATAAATAATAATTAGAAAATTAAATACCTTTTATATCTTGAAAAAATATTTAATTTATTTCTCAATTAATAAATAAATAAAATTAAAAAATATTTAATGAGATGATTTAGATTATTTAGGAGCCATGCATGTTAATTATCGAGGAAAAGTCAATAATAAATTTGTCTAGTCAATAACAAACACTAGATTGATTAAGACTCGTTTGGTAGACATGATATGATTATAAACTACTTGTGATATTGTCTTCTATCGTCTTTACCACCTTCTGAAACTAATTACTAAAAATAGTTTTTCGAATCTAATTCCTGAAATTGATAGGAAATTACTATAGTAAAACAATATCCTAAAAGTGGCCATAAATATTGGGTGGTTAATATAGAAAACACTGTGCTGTAAATAGCAATTAAAGTCCTACAGTTAAATTATTTTTTAAATTTTTATTTTTTTATATTGAACTGAACACTAAACCTAGTAAATTATTTTTTACAATGCCAAGCAGTTAGATTATGGCATCCATGGATTTTCTGATCCATAGATTGGACTTTAGATCATTTATTCGGTCAATATTTTTGTCACCACATATATTTTTTAACCGACCACATATTTATTCGGATTTTAAGAATCCGAGCGAATATTTTGTGAGAAGACTTTCAGAATTTGGTAATACAATGTGTGACTTTTTTTTTTTACCAAAATTGTGATACTACGAGAAGTGTGTATTATATCAACTGCGAGCCCATTTGCTATATCTGACTTTGGGCTTTTCTTCCACACAAAAAAATGAACAATTGACAAAAAAAATAAAATAAAAAAATTCCGGTGGTGCATTTTTTAGTAGAGAGAAATCTATAAATCAGTGTCATTATGTATAAAGTTGTAGTTCAATAGAAAAAAAATAAGGGTTACTGTCATTGGGGGTTTTGCCTTTTCGTCCTCTAAAAGTGCAAAGTTGTCCCAAAAAAAAAACAGTCTGTATGTTAGTCCAGTTTGGTTGAATTTGATAGCAAGTTTCAACCTAAAACAAACAGTGGTTTCAAAAAAAAATAAAAAACTAAAACAAATTGGTTTAATTAGCATCATATAATATTGAGCAAGATGTGTCAAAAGCATAGGAGTAGTATTACAAGTGTCTTATAGTGCAAGATGTTTATTTAAAATAACGCAAAAAAATGTATTTTTTTATTTAAATTCATTGTAAAAGTGAACACTGGTTTATTATTCATTTAAATTAATGCAAAGTGTATTTTTTTATTTCTCATAAAAGATTAGAATTGTTTACTCAATAACTATTCAGGTTAACAACAAAAGAGTTGAAGTAGTAATAGAGACACACTACAATTTGAATGGAAAATTTTGGATTAAAGTGTTAGAAAAAACACTAATTAAAATGACAAGTTTGACATGTATACATCTAAGAAATAAGTCATTTTCTTTCATAATAGAGTAGAATGACTTTGTGTGTGTTTGATTTTTAGTTGGAAAGGTTGAAAGTATTTTTAAGTTGGCTAAATTGAAAAAAAACAATTGTTTGGTTTTCAATTGAACCAAGTTAAGCCAACTAGCTTTTGGCTCCAAAAAGTACTTTCCCCCAGCTTGGCCAAAGAGTCTATTTTGGGTTGGGAAAACTTGAGTTTATAAAATGTTAGTTATTGAAAGTACTTTTAACATCTTATTCAAACGATATTCAGTTAGTCAAACTTTATTTTAGCTAAAAGTATCCAAATATAAATTCCGTTATGAAAACTGACTTTTATCCAACTGACTTTCACTCAACTGACTTTCAACCCAACTTACTTTCACCAGACGGAAATCCAAACACACACTTTGTGCTTCTTGAAAATGTTGTAATTCTCTTGTGTTATTTATTTTTCATTAATGCTTTGTAAAATGTAATTCTCTTGTGTTATTTATTTTTCATTAATGCTTTGTAAAATGGAAGGATAAAAAATGAGAGAAGATCAAATTAAAAGGAGGGAAAGTAAAGACTATGAGAGGAAAGAAAATTTTAAGATTATTCTCTTTATAAATAAATTTTTTCTTATATTTTCTCTTCGACAAAAAAAAAATCATTATTTTTCCTGTTTTCTCTATTTCATATTTTCTTTCCTCCCATTCAAAAAAAGGGGTAAATCATGTGACTTCTTTTGCACCAAGTAATTACTATTACTATATTAAAGTTATTTAAAATTTCAATTGATACAACTGAATAGTCCTTTCGAATTATACCACTAATCAATCTGATTCTAAAATTCAAAATTTTGGCTAAAACAGCAAAATGTTAATAAAAAAATTATTTTATTTTTTAAAAATGAAAATTTTAAAATTAATTATACATATAATTGTTATTATATTTTTCATAATTTAAAATTTATCCTAATTGATTTCATATGCTTTGTTAACCAGATTTGTATTGACTCCACAATAGTCACAAAAATCATCTAATCAAAGACCAAGAAAATTCCCAAAAGTACCTCCATTACCTGATTTGTCTAAGTGCTTTTTGTTTTGAATTTTGTTTTGATCAAAATTATCTTTTATCAAAGCTAAAAATATTCATTTTTGTTAAATGGTCTCATTTCGTGTGTATTATTAATATTTACCTCAGTTTATACTTTATTAATTTTTTATTTTATTAAAAACTAAACCAAACAGATCATAATTTGCCTTACAAAGCTTTCATCCATATTTTAAGTTGCTGCATACAAATCGTGTGGCAAAACTAATGATTTATAATTAAATTATATTAGTGTTTTTTTATTCATAAAAAAATATAATAACCAGTAATTAAATCTGAATTTTTACACATATATATTATTATATGCTCGCCAAACTGAATTTCATGATTGAGACCTATATGTGTGTATTTTAATTTAGAGTATGCTATTTTACGTGAAATAAGTTTCGGAAACACACAAAGAGAACAATAAGCAATTAAAATTATAGTTTTGGTACAACACTGAGTGAGTTGCAAAGATGATATATAAGCGAGTAACCACAATAAAACAATTATAGCCAATACGTTGATCTAATGAAAAATAAGTGATTTAGTATTTATTGAGTAATATTATTTCTCAAATATGCTCAAAAAAGAACATGAATACTGAAATAAATGTTATTAGGATTCCAAACAAAACTCCAAAATTCAGATATTATATTTCACATTAACACTAATTATAATGGGCGCCACTTTATTATTTTTTAATAACTAGAGTGCTTTGGTTTGAATTCAGGATCTCATGTTGACTATTTAAAATTTTTAAACCCAATAATAATGTCAATTGAGAATGATAGTTTTATTGATATTTTTTTCTTTAATTGATACGCATGTCCCTATAATTTGAATAATTATTTTAAAGAAATCAAACCAACAAATTGACCCAACCTGCATAGAGTAGTCAGTTTTTGAAGTTGATTATGGGTGGTCAAACCCTAATTCGGAGGATGAGATTAACATCATCTCTATTGGGAGTAGCACCATCCTTTTTATATGGAAGAATTATAAATTTATATACTAAAAAGGATGATGTCACTTCCAATAAAAATGGTGCTAATCCCATCTACCCTCAATTCTAAAATAAAAAGTTCAGTTCTTTTTGTTTTTGTCTGCAAAGTTCAGTTCACATAATGTATTAACATATTCTAGTCATCCAATACAGCTTTGTTGTTGTCCAAAAAAAAAAATACAGCTTTGCCCGTTTTAATTTTTAAAACATAAAAAAAATATCATTTTCACTGAGGAAATACTAATTTCTTTTGGGGTCTAAATAAGGAAATACTAAAACAATTAACACAATTTTTTCGATGTACAAAAAAAAACCAATTAACACACTACATTTATTAAAGACTTGGTACTTGGAAAAAAAAAATTGGGTCAGCCAAGGCCAATGTCAACTACAATAAATTCGAAATATAGTGGGCCCAAAATCTATTTTTTGGTGAACGTAGGCCCAAAATCTCTTTAAAACTATTATTTACACTCTATGTCAAAAGGCCCGTTTCTCACTTTACGTTTTAACTTTCTGAGATGCTTTACTTTTTAAAAATCCTTCAGACGAAAAAACACTTTATGGAGATCCATAAAATAAAAAACACTTTTGGAGATCATTTCTTATAAAAGTTAAATATTAAAATGAAATCCTTTGATGGTATTATTTTTATATAGAAAAGTAATACAATTGGAGATTGAACTCCGTATACATATACGTATATCTCATGTATTCACCAACTAAACTACATTACTGAAACATTTGATGGTATGTTTGGATGGAAGAAAAAGAATGTAATTAAAGAAAAATATAAATGAAACGATTTTACAAAATAAAAGAGCAAGGTGATAATTTACTAGATAAATAACCGATTTAACAATTAAGGTTAAAATACTAATAAAAGAAATAAGCAGGTCACTGTTTTGGTTTGGTTCTGTTGTCTGCATTGTGTAAGAAAAGCATTATAAATCTGTTGAGCACTGTTTGGTAAAGATTGCAGAGAAAGTGTGGTACAGTTGCAACTTAAAATAAAAACAATGCAAAGTCCAATCCTTGCTTCCATTTATTGCCTCTTTATTTTTCTGCCTTCTTAATTAGTGCTGCAGAACAGAAACAGAGTAACCCTGATCAGCAAAATGCAACAAGGAAGTAAAATACTACTCCTATGACTTTTACCACAGACACAAAGTTGAGTTGTCAAATTTTTACTAATTACCTTAATGTTATAATTAGAATTTGGGTTTGAGTATAATCCATTTTCAAAATTTAGTTTATAGAAGGAAGATTGTTAAACCACTTATATACTTTATGATGACTCTCTTTTTAATTAATATAGGACTTCATCTTAACACATCCCTCACATCTATCACTGGATATCTAGCACGTGAAGTTTACAGAAATTGATATCTATGGATAGCCTTGATACCATTTAGTAAAATTGAAAATGAAACAGGAAGGAGTAACCATGCCAAAGGCATTTAGTAGATGTTCAACGAAAATGGCAAAGGGCTAAAGGGTGATCCTTGGAAAGCACAGTTAACAAAAAAAAGTAAAAAACAAATCCCAAAGTTACAGTCAACAACTTTCTCTAATTAACGCTCTAAATTTTACAGACCATCATACCCTATTCCCCCTATTCCACCCATCTCTTTAATTCAATTTTTTCCTTCTGCTAAAATCTTTTAAAACCTGCAAGGCTGCAACAGAAAGATATGTTCTCTTTTTTTAAAAAAAAAAATTCTTAATTCCATAGCCCAAAGGCATCACAAAACCTAGCCTGTGTGACATAACAATAAACAAAAACCTAGCTCTTTGGACAAAAAAAAAAAAACCACCTAGGTCTAGGACACTCTTTCCTTGGATTTTGAAAAGCTCAAGATTTATTTTTGGCACTTTAATATTATTGTTCATTGTTGATGGGAAATAACCGAACAGTGCCCAAAAGGTAAAAGCACGCTTATTCAGAGACTCTTTAATTCAAACGCTTTAGAAAATGTAAAACAACAGCAATTTTAAGAAAAGAAAAATCTAAAACAACATGACATATAAATCAGTAATAAAGATAAAGAATACCACTAAAAAAAATATAAAAGAGATATTTTGTTGTGTATTATAAATAGAGAAGGTAGAGAAAGTGGTTATGTGTGTGCATGTGAAGCGTGAGACACACAATAATAAGCTAATGCTATGAACAAAAGTGGAAACCGGAAAGTGAGGTGTCTCCACAAACACATTCTTTTCTCTTTCAATCGAATTCAAATTCTCCAAGGTATATTTTATTGTAAAATACGAAAGAAATAATTAAGTGCAAAAATTTTGTGGTCCAGAGAGATCCCAAATCCTTTTTGCTGTGTACTTTTCAAAACACCACAAATTGATTTTAAAAATAATTTGTAACTTTACTAATTAACTGTATTACTCTACATACACTATTTTTTTTAAAAGTTTTTTTTAAGGAAAATGTTAAATAATATGTTTAAAAATTAATTAAGGTGCTTAATATAATAAAATTTTTTGATATTTTCGAGTTATGAGAAGATATACACTTATGATTGTTTTTCCAATAGTGATAACTTTAACTAGGGATTCAAATCATATGTCCTCAAAATCATGTTCCACCAATAGAATATGGTCACGTCATTAAAAATTTTTATTAAGAAATTAAAGATTAAAATTAAGAAAATATTTTAATGATGTGGTGATATTATGTTAATGGGACATGATTAAGAATATGATTTGGAGATACCTGTGTTTAAATCCCCTTAACTAGTGCCCTTAGGACATTTATTAACAATACCTTTTTTTAAACTAGTTATAACAAGTTAAATTTTTTTTTATAAAATTATCTAACCGATTACGATCGATTAAAAATACAAAAAAAAAAGTATATATGGGCAATAAATATAATTTGTTATAAGAAAATATTTTGTATACACCTATTATTTATACATAACTTATTTATTTCTATGTTTGATTATATTTTTAATGTAAAAAATTAAAAAATAAAATAAAAAACTTGATTAACTGATGTTAAGTGAATTATAAATGAGTTGTATATATTAATAGTTGTATACAAATTAAAATTGTTTAAAATAGAAAAATGTTTTGAATACACTTAGAACCCATATATTCCCTTTAGTTTACTAATTTTTTTATGTTAAAAAATTAGAAAATAAAATGAAGAGAATAATTTAAAATACGGTTTACTGTAGGAAAAACTATGTAACGTGACAATTGTTCATTTATGAATTAGTATTAATATTTCTTTTTAAAAATAAAAAAAATGAAAACCCAAATCTAAAATGATATCTAGTGAGGGGCTGGGAAAGAAGGGGGAAGAGAATAGGGCACGAGGCTCGAAAATACAGTGCCTTTCGCACTCAAACTTTAAACGGAAAACAGACCACCCTCCAATTTCAAACCCTAAAAAAAATGATAAACAAATTCAAGTTTGTCTGTAATTGTGAATGAAATATCTTTTTTATTTATCTTTAAAATTTTCAAATATACAATATTTGTAAGCAATGAGAATTGTTATTATTACAATACAATTTACAATTGATTTAAATTTAACAGGTAATTAATAAAGTGTTTTTTTTAAAAAAAAAATGAAGAGTAAAGTAGTGAATGAAACAAAAAAACAAGAGAGACATTTGAAAGACATGAAGAGCAGGAAGATGAGCAGCTAGAAATGGCAAATAGCCACCGTCCAATGCTTAACAATTTTAATACACAGAAATGGAATTTCCAATTTACAATAAATAAATAAATAAAGAAATTAAAAATGGAATAAGAGGAGAGGACAAACAAACACAGTCTACACGTGTGGGCCCTTCCCCCCTCACCTAATTGTCTCTGCTTCTGTGTGCCCTCTAAAACGAGGCCGTATTCACTATCACTCCTGTCAATGTCATACTCTCATTTTTATTAGTACAATTTTCTAAGCAACGTCAAAACTGAATTTATTTTAAATTAAATAAAGAATATTAATTATTAGATATTTAAATATTTAAAATATTTTCTTAAGATTCTAAAGTCAGGTTCAAGTGATTCAAATATAATACATTTATATTTTTATCTATTACTTAAACTTTTTTTTTTTTTCCATGTTTGTTTTAGTTATATATTTTTAGAGAAATTACTACGATTTTTTTTGAATTTTAATTAATTACACAAATTTCTTGCATATTTTATAAATTATATAGTTTTTTCTTAAATTTTATCATCTCATTACATAGATTTTTCTTCTTATTAAAAGTTTCTTTTTTTATTTATAAAAAGTAATAATATAATTGAGAATCAAACCTGTACTTACGTACACATGTTCTCATCAGCTCATCAATTAAGCTACATATTATTAAAACTTTGTTAATAAAATTAGTTAAAAATATTTTACACATAATTTTTAACTCAAATATATTATTAAATTATCAATTTTATTCATATTATTAATTTTACACATAAATTTTTACACTATAGTCTTCTCCCAAAGTTTATTTAGGTTATTTATATGTAATTTTCATTTGTCATCTCTTTTTACAACTCTCTTAGTAGTATTAGTGAGTTGGGAGTAAATAGTAAATGAGAGATGAGAGGATCCATTGGATAAGGTAAGGAATACAAAGTTGTGAATTTTGATAGATGATCAACAGAAGCATGTCGTCATCCCCAGTCCCCCCTTGACCATTTATATTTATATTTTATATTTTATTATTAATTTAATTAATTAATTTAGTCTGTATGTGTTTCGTAAGGAAGAAGATTCTGTGGACCCCATCATATCTCTATACTCTATTCTCCACTCCCAATTCCCACTTCACATCCACACCCTCTAACTGCACGAACCATTGATAATACGGAATAAATAAAGGTTCACCTTTCCCTTTTTTTAGATCACTCTATTATAACTCTAGTTTTGATCAATTAATTGATTATACAAAATTTATCTAAATATCACAAAATTAATTATGATTCTTATAAAATTTTGATTTGATCACCATAAAAGTACCTCCAAACACACACTAATATACTTCATTTACAAGTTGGCCCACAAAACTAGTAACTCGTGCGGTCTTATACTAAGAAAAATAAGGATCATTTATAAAATAAGTTTTGAGAGTTATCTCATTTAAACTGCGAGTTAAATGAGTTGGTTTGAGGGATTGCAAGTTGGCCCACAAACTATATTTATAAAATAAAAAGAAAATTAATTTTAAAATATATTAATTCTTATTTTTTAAAATTTGTGTATGAATTTTATAATAATAGTTTTATTCCAGTTTTTTAAAATATACATTAATTAAGATTTTTTAAAAAAAGTTAATTTTTTAATTCTCAAATTCTTTTTTAATCAAATATTTTATATTTTATGTGGGTTTAATCGCAAGCTGGCAAGCTGGCCCGTTTAAACATTGATTTATGCACTCTGCTAAAATATAAGGCCATTTAAAAAGTGAATTTTGCAAGCCAATCCGCTTAATTCGTGGACTAGCACCATCTGGACCGTACTAATCCATATACTCAACTCTAATTTCATCCTAAATAAAAGATAGGATTTTTAAAGAATTTATACTCCTATTTATAAGATATTCATCAATTTTCACAAAATATTTTTGTTTAAGAAATATTTCACAAAATATTAATTACTATTTAACTAATAATATTCATTTTTAATAAACACCTTATTCGTAAAGTGAATAAAACTAATATATCATATTACTTTTTTTATAAAATCAATAAAATTCACTGTATCTAATTAATTTTATCAATACGTACTACTATAATTTAGTTAATTATGCAGTCTATGCCTGCCTTATAGGGAGTATATAGTTTGTATTCCCTACTTGGCCAAACTAATTTAGTGTATATTTACTTTATATTTTAGCGAAATAAGATTATTAATATATATAACCAAAATTAATCCATAAAAAGAATGTTGGTTCTGTTCAGAGATTTATTGCAGTCAAACTCATCACAATACAACAGTAGTACAAATAAAAGTAATTAAAACATTTTATTTTTTAAATAAATAATTAAAATCATTAATATTCTAATATCAAGAATGAAATTTGAACCCATGCCTTTTCCGACCAGTACCTGAAACTAGCACCTTAGACCAACTCAGCCATCTTGACTGCTTGTTTTAATTAGTTACGGTTATTATATTGTTAATCTATTTGAATTTAATTACTTTAACAAATAATAAACTAATCAGTTTATTTTTTTTACTTCATGTTTTTTTATTAAAAAAACTTGTTTCTATTATTTTCTTCCAACCTTTTCCAAGAAAAAAGAGTAAAATGATAATATAAGTCTTATAATTATTTTTCAAAAAATAAAGTTAATACTACTAAAACTTTACATTTTTTATTACCAAACATAAAAGTAGAGACACGTTGTACCTTAAAAAGAGAACTATCCTTTAAATTTAAGAGAGAGCACTAGTTTTTTTTTTTTTTTTTATAACCACGAGTTTCTCCATTCTGCTGGCTACCGGGAATTTGGCATAGGTGAGATTCGAACATGGGACCTCCCGCTATAAATCGTCCCTCCTATAAACTTAGAGGGACCTTACACCGGTAAGCCAACCTTTAGAGTTAGAGAAAGCACTAGTTGAAAATGCAACTTTATTTAAGACTGAGAGATTAATCTTTTACCTTGAATGTCAACATGGAGAAGATACAGGAAAAATTAAAAGAAAACTTTTACATTTTTTGTTAAGAAAAAAAGATTTTGTTTCCAAGGATGGAGAGGTGGTAAATGTAGGTGAGTAGGTGATGGTATTGTTACCTGTTTGTCACTTTCTTGTGCATCCTTGTCATGCAGAATATGTTTTATTACACTCCACTCCTATGAAAATCTTTTAATGTTGTAAGTTTTTCATAATAATATCCAAAGGCTGTTAGAGATCATAATCATTCACAGAGGACAATTACCCCATATTGCACCTCATCATCATCAATCATACTTATCCCCATACAACAACAATTAATACACAACTCGCAATTCAAAATTCTTCAAATATTTCCACCATACCAATTCTATTATAAAATTACACTAAGAAATGTTATATTATCAACAAATAAGATTCAAAAAATTTAGACAGACTAAAGCCACTTTCGGGTGATATTTATTGTTCTCAAACCAAAAATAGCTATACTTTGAAAAAGACACAAGACTGACAGGAATCAAAAGAGACCTGCAAAAAAGTAACTTTATATCTCTCGAAACCAAAAAACACCATCATGGATCCAAATTCATACAAACACAAATGGATAAAAAATTAGTTGCCAAAAAATTCCAACTTTAGACCACGTTCTTCAAAGTGGAAACCAAGGCACGCATTGCTTTAGAACCAAGCAAAAGTGCAAAAACACCATCATGAACATCGTCCTTTGTGGAGAACAAAAAGACAAAATTATGCTACTATCTTCTAAATGTGGTCACACCATTCAAATCCCCCCAAAATAAGTAAAAACAGAAAAAAAAAAATTAATAAGCAATATTCTCCAAGAAAATGATGCAATGAAAGTAACCATAGATTCACCAAATTAATAAAGCACTAGTAGTTATATATTGTGATATAGAAACATAAGTCATAGGTCATACATAAGGCATATATATAAATAAAGAAATTCTGGCATTAGTACATATGATGTCTATGATAGTACTGAACATTAACATAGATTAAAAGATAAATATTGTCTTGATTAAGATGGTGGGTTCACAAATCACACGAAAGACCAGTTCATGAACATGAAGGCTAAGCAGTGATTTGCATCATCATCATTCAGAACTTTCCATGCAATGGCTTGCTCATAGGACACTGGCCTGTTCATGCTTGATATACATATTCCAGCTGGCAGATAGGCAAATCCCTGAAAAATAAATGCAAAAAATAGAGAATTTCACATAAGTTAGACAAAAATTATAGCTTTTCAAAGCTTGTATCAGGATTTACACACAGTAGGTTTACCTGTTGCGTTATCTTGGAGAATTCAGAGCAAAGAATCTTCCTGCCAGCTTCATCAAGAACTTTATCAAGCATTATATCTTGAAGAGCAACTAAGGTAGTTTCAAGCATGTCTAGTCCAGCCTGGTTTGCAAAGGTGAACACTGGAGATGTCTGCAATAATTTATACAGATTAGTAGAGTGCTATGAACTGAGAAGATTAAGAAAAAGTAAGTCACCATCTGATGATATAGAGAAGTTAAAAGAGAAATGAAAGTGATTACATTTGTTTTCACAGAACAACACATGATTGCATCAGAGTGGTTCCAAAGTTGCTTCAAGATTGCATCACCAGCTGTGGATTCAACTCTAAATAGCTCTGCACCTGTGTGCATCCTGAGAGAAAAAAAAAAAATACAATTTTAGTGTCAGACCAAACATGTCCCAAGGCCCAGAAATTTCTCTTCAGATGTTTGTCAAACAAATTTACAAATTTTAAGCAATGTTTTTTCAAACAGGATTTCAAGGAAATTTAAATAAGACAAACCTGTAGCTTCGACATATCCAACGTGCTAAAGTAAGAGCCTCAGGGGAACCTGGAAGCGACTTTGGTCCAAGCTGTGTACTGAGGCGTGAGGGAGCTATAGCCATGGCAACCCTCTGAACAGATGCCACCACACTACGCACATATTGGCGAGCCATAGCAGCCACATTGTCCCGCATATGGTTCTCAAAAGTGAATTGGAATGCAATAGTTAGGACCGATCTAAGGTTGTAATCAGCTTCACCGGCTGAACGAGCACTACCAGATCCTACTTCAAGTGTTGATGCCAAATCCAATGTCCTAGTCGCAGTCGGACCATCCTGAGAAGTGGAAGAAACAGAAACAGGATGCATTATAACATGAAACACATACAAAAGTAGTACAAGTTTTAGACAAAGAAACAGCAAAAAGAGTACAATAGTTTAAGTGTTTAGCAACCGAGATCCATTAAAACAGTACACATTTTTGAGAAATGTCACTCAACTGATTTAGGATCTAGTGGAATGACCCGAAAACCAGAGGGCAGTAAGAGAGCATCATCCGCAAAGGATTCATCAATAGGCGCAAACACAAGTTGAGCACAAGCCCCAATTGCATTTTCATCCACTCCACTGCACAGCTGTCACAGAAATATCATGGAAACATTCAGAGACAGTTGATACTTCTGACATAAAAAAATAAAATATAAAAACCAAACATAACTATACCTGCAACAGATACATGTCGCGTGCCAAGGCGACATCTTCAGGGGAAAATGCATGACCTTCTATACGAACTACCTCCAGGAACTGCACCATTGCAGTGTTAGACACATGAGCACATACCATAAGAGAACATAGAATAAGTTAATCATATAGTGAAGAAGATCAATACCTCCTCGTGTTCGATAGTATGAGCAAGAGGCAAAATGACCTGAGTGCTGGGGAAGCCACCAGGTCTGGCACAAGGAACCACATAAGGATTAGCTTTAAGGCATGCAGCAGAATACGCATCAACTCCATAATCAGCCCATTCTGAACGATGCTCCCTCAAGAATCGAACAAGCAAAGCAGGAGGAACATTCTGTAGATCACCATAGTAAAATTGAAAATGTAATGAAAATTCTGCATATGCTTAATAGTACATTGTGTTCCTTATTATGTTATTGTGTTCCTCAAGTACCTGGAGAAGCATTGATGCCTTGGCACAGAGGATACCGCCTCCAAATGCTGGGAACATTGAACTGTAATTTGACCCCAAGAATTTGTTAGGAGAAGAGTTTATGGCTATAGTCACGTCTTCCACCCCATCATTACCCATCAGTGTCCAGCCATCATCCATAAACCCATTCACAGCATCATTGAAGCCCCTAAAAAATTGGATTCAAATCAACCAATTTATTTTAATCACATCAAATATTAATGCATACGATCAATAGTTGAAACTTGCAATGTACTAATTCTGAACGCCTAGTATTTTAGAGCATTACCTGCAAAGCCTCTGACTAAAGGTTCTCAGTACAGCAGGCTGGCGTCCCCCACCATATTGAATTTCACCACTTGATTCTTGCGCTATCTGTCTTATATGTTGCAATGCCTGAAAAGTATATTCTAAAAGGTTCAGTGACTGCATTTGACATAATAAAATGAAGTATGTGAATCTATGAAACTTGTAATCGGCCTTACAGCAATAGTCAATTTCTGAGCCAAGATCTTTGAAGATTCGTAGAGGGGCCTCAGTACTTCAGGGACACTCCAGACCTGCATGCAATAACAACATTAAGAAACTGAGAACAAAAGGTTCATAGATGATTTGAATTGCTTCTGTTCCTTACATCTAAATCGATATGATCAACAATATGAATGATGGATCCACCACCCTCGCATGGCCTAATCAGATAACCACTTGGAAGCATTTCAGCTCTTACAAAGTTTGAAGGAGGAGGCCCAGTGGGGCCACCAGTTGAAGAAATCAATGACCTCTCACATATCTGTCAACAACATAATAATTTCAATATTAAAATTGGTTATAAAATGTCAAATATAAACAAGCATTCAACATTATGCAATGCAATGGCATGAAACAATTTTGAATCTGTTAATGTATTCATCAACCAAGCAACAAACAGCTTCAAACCAAATATTTCCAAATAATCCCACTGATACCAATAAATAAGACAAAATATACAATGGAAAAATGGGAATAAAAAATTTATTAAGCCAGAAAACAGAATGTTTAGGAAAGTTCACTTTTCTTCTTTCGTAAATAAGAAATAAGGCACATCCAAACTCATGAAAAGACACAAGATGGTAAATTCTCAGTACCACAAGACTTCCATCTTCCAAAGTTGTGGTGTATCTTAGAGTCCAAAAGTCCCGTGCTGCTGCCAATGTTGTAGGTGCATATGTCTGATAAAAAGCATAAATATCACCAAAACTTAAGAAACCAAATAAAAATTAATCCAAACGACGCGATTATTACATGTGTAGATTAAAATAGCCACTATACCTGCATGTACATAAGCTCAATTGTGCCCCCATTTCCTGTGGGGACTATACTCAACACATCAAGGCATCGACAGTCACGATACCAGGATAGTCGATCTTTGAGAATCTCGGCAACCTGAGATTCAAAAGGCATACAAACATGTCAGAAATCAAAACAAAAGTCGAACGAGGTTTTAGTCTTCCACAAGTAGGAAAACAACCAACACAAAGACAGAAACAAACCTTAGTGGGCTCAAGGCTCACAAGGCCGCAGGCTCGCGCTGCTACCCCACTGCAGTTGCGGGAAACAGCAACGATTCCAATAGAATCCGGACCAGGCTATTCAATGCCAAACACATCACAACAAAAACACAAAAAAGCACAACAACATCAAGACCAATGAATGAATATTGATATTTAACACACAAAAACAAGTAGTGATACTAGAAACAACATGGATCAAAGATTGTTGAAAAGGGTATAGTATACCTTCATCCCAATCATCTGGACCCAGTCGACAGCAGTTCCAGTAGCCTTGGAAAGGAACTCTGCCAGGGTCTCCTCAGCTATGGCGAGAAGACTAAACAACAAAGAATCATGATATTACAAAATCATTCTACCAAATAAATCATACTAACAAAAGTATAAGTGCATGCTTGGAAACTCTTGAGAAAATTGTAGATTATTTTTCAAAAGGTCTCAGCTCACAAATTTTTTTTTTAAAAAAAGAATTTTTTTCCAAAAATAAGCTAAACCAAACAAGCATTAAGATACAAATGGAGTTACTTACCCAGCTGGGTTGTTAGCATCCCTTTGAGGATGCTGAGATGTTGAGTTTTGCTGTTGGTTCTGACCACTCATCACCACAGACTCACAGCTATTGTCTGTGGTGGTAGCAGTAGACACCTGTTCCAAAAAAAGAAAACACAGCACATGAGACTTTTGTGCCAAAAATGGTGCATCCATGAACATTCATCAGAAATCAGAAAAAAAAAATTCAAAGGATAAAGGGAAGGAAGAAGGATTCTCACAGTCTGTATCTGTTGCTTCATGTATCCATTCTCATACACCAGATGCGAGACCTGCTTCTGCAAACGGTCATTCTCTTCCATTAACAGCTTGTTCATAGCAGTCAGCTTTCTGTTCACTGTCTGCAAACGAGAAGCTTCTTTCCTCTGTTTCTCACGACACCTACACAACAAATTTGACAATCTCTTGTGAGAAAAATCAAGCAAAAGAAACTGCATTTAGCACTAAATAATATGATAAAGACCACCATTAAGCTCAATACCCATTTTAGGAAGAAGAGATAGCCATTTAGTCTAAGAATGTTAGACAAATTTGGATATGTTGCTAATAGTCCAAAAAGTAGGAAAAATGGAATTTTTATTTACTTTGACATGATACAAAGATGACCCAGAAGAGAGTTGGTGAAAATGGAGGATAAAACAAACAGCAAAAAAAAGTTTCTTACTTTCATTGAGATCAAAAAGTGTTTTAGGCAAAGGCAGAGTTTTTAAGAATGAAAAGGAGAAAACTTTGACACAAGACCTTATGAGAAAGCTCACCTTCGATTCTGAAACCAAACTTTGATCTGTTTGGGTTCAATGTTAGAAAGTATAGGACACTCTCTAATGAGTTGTTGCCTCCTCAAAGAACTAGGCTTAGGGCATTCAGCATATACCCTTTCCAAAGCCTCAACTTGCTCAGGAGTGTACCTCACATACTTGCTAGAATCCATCTGGTTGTTAGCAGAGTCCTTGTTATTATGCATAGAAAGTGCCATTTCAACAACAACCCAGAAAGTGTTTCGAGAAAGAAACGAAAAAACTAGTTTGACTCTTCTTCTTTGCTCTGGTTATTGTTGTTGGTTGTTTCGGGCAGGCTCTCTTCTCCAAGAGAGCCTCCACTCTCCTTCATTACAGGGTGAAGAGATTTGTGAAAATGGAAGATAGTAGAGAGGTTGAAGGGGATACAGTGGTTTTTATCTTACACAGTAATCTCGAGAGAGTGAAGAAGAAGAAGAGAGTGAAAAGAGAGAAGGGGCACCCACAGAAAGAGATGGGACACAAAGACTGAGGAAGAATGTATGTGTTTGTGAGTGTTTTTATGTATTCTCTCTGTATCTCAATATGGTAAAACTCAATATTATATTGCTACTACATATACTCAGTATATAGCACATATAATATACAATACAATACAATATATATTAATTATTAATTAATATTACAATCTACAGTATATTACAATTACAATATATAATGTATTATTATTATGATTTTATTTATACAGTTAGTTTGGAACCACTATTTGAGTGATGGTTTAAAAATAATTGATTTTAAAAGTATAAAATTGATTGCTTTTTAATTAATTACGATAAAAATAATAAATTATTTATGTTTAGTAATAATTGTCAAAATTAATTTTTTAAACTTCTCTTTTCTATTACTAAAAATAACTCAAAGTAACTCTAAAAAGACAAAAATTTAATTATTTTTGTTTCTAGTTATTTTTAAAAAAATATAGACAAACATTTTTTAGAATTGCTTTTTAATTTGTCATGACAAATGGACTCTAAAAGTTAATTTGTGATGTTTGGATAAATTTTGAAGAATCAACTTTTGGTTTCAAAACTATGATTCTACTTTTTTTTCTAATGAATTCTAAATGTTTTTAAGATATTTGTTAGTGTTTTGAAAAATAATCAAAATAAAAAATATTAAGATTTAGAACTTTTTTAATCTTAAAATAATTAATTACGGTAAAAGGGAGAAAAAGTTAAAAAAAATATTTTTTTCATTTTAATCAAACATAAATAATTTCTAATTTTTATCATAATTAATTAAAAAACTAATTAATTTTTTACTGATTTTCAAAATTAATTATTTTTAAATAGTAACATACGGATCCTTATTTACGTTCCAAAAGCAATTCTTGTAAAGAATATCCTAATTAGCATTACAATTTAAAATAACTTTTTATACTAATTTTCTAAATAAAAATTAATTACACAAAATTGTCAAAAGCTTATAGCTCAAATTGCATAAAGAGAAGCTTTCAGAACTTGAGGGGATGGGTTTAATCCCAGGTGAAGTAGATTTAGGAGTAGATTTTGAAGTAGTGGGGTGTGAGGGTGAGTGTGAGTGTTTGGTCGATAAAAAAAATTACACAAAATCAATTTGATCCAAATTAATTTTATCACTGCAAAATCAAATACCACAATTAGTCATAGTCATGTAACTCAGTCAGTAAATATATAAAAATATGTGTGCATGAGTATCCAGATTCAATCTATTTTTCTATGAAATAAAAAACACACACAGTTAGTCCTGTATTCACTGTCCAATTTCAGAATATCTTTTTTCTTAAAAATAAATTTTGAATGAATGATGAGTTGTATTGCGTCAATTTATTTACACTTTTATTATAAGTAAAAGTATTTTAAAAAAACTTTTTTTAATATTTACATTTAGAAACAAAATTAGTAGATTACTATATTTTTCTAGTGTTTCAACAGAAATTGAAGTCAGGTGATTGAAAAAAAGTGTAATTAGGTGAATATTATAAAGATTTTGCTAACTATTGTCCTTAGTGCAATGGATAAATAATCTATTAATTAAATTTTTTAACAAAATTATAATTAATAAAGATGTATTTATAATATTAAATACTACACTTTTAGTATACATTTTTTGTTTATAAATAGTTTATTCATTGCCCTATAGCAAATTCCATATTATAATAGTAATAATGCAATAGCAATGTGGTGTGGGTGGGTTGTTTTGGAAGAGAAGAGAGAAAGAAAGGAAGAAGTGAAGATTGAATTAATTAATTAATTAATTTTAATTTTGATTAAATTTGTTATTTCTGTGTGTGGGTGATGCGAAAAAGGAAAGCAACAGAAAGGGGAAAATGAGAAGACAGCACAAGAGAACAGAACAGAACAGAATAGATACGTTTTCTTATTTTTAGTTTAATTAATTCAATTAAATTTGTTGAGTTTTCTGTTTGTCTGTGTCTGTTTGTGTGTGTGTGTGTGCAGGATAAAGATACAGCAGGCACACACAACAGTACTCTAGTATGTATGTATGTATGTATGCTGCATCGCCATGCATGTATGTGTCTAAATATACATGACATGATAATGGCATGAGGCATGTACCAAAAGTGTGATGGCCGAACAAATATTTCATTTCTCCCTCATACGATACGCTTAGCATCATCCCACAAACTTTCCCTTCATTTGGTCACTACTAATGCGTCGTCACACATTTCTTTTCGACTTTCAAATAATTTATTCCGATTCTAAAATGTAATAATTTTTTTTTAAAAAAATGCTACTTGGCTCGAATTTTAAAATTGATTTGAAATAAATAAATTATTAAATTGTAAAACATGAGTAAAGTATAGTGCGCTAAAAAAGTGTATGACAATTTACAAAAGAATAATTGATCCATAGTTGTATTACTACTATTTGATTTGATTTACTTTTGCAGTTTTGTGTATGTGTATGTGTACTATACTGTCTATACATACATACATAGAAAAAAGAACAAGTCAAAATTTCCACATACATACAAATTAGTACTATTGATCACGAATCCTTAACGCCTAAACATTTCTAAATAAAATCATTAAATTAAAAGTAGTGAGTAAAAATAGTATTCAACAGATTATTATATATAAAAATCTACTGTATGCTTTATATGATGAGTATTTAATTTGCTTCTTAATCAATTGCAATCTTGTCTGAGACACGTTACATCTTAATTAAAATTACATGTTAATTAAAAACTGCATATTAATTTACCCCCTCCCCCCACAAAAAGAAAAATAAATAAATAAATAATGTTACTGCATTTGCTCGTATTCTACCATAGAAATTTCGTGAAGCATAGAGTCCGATCCCTGCTAGTACAAATTTATTGCATAATGAATTAAATTAATATCTCATCATGATGATAGGAGTATATTTTACATGCATTAAGCTAAGGTACGTATTATATGTCAGAAATTTAAAAAACATATATATCTTTGAATTAATACAGTACTGGACTCACGCACTACTAGCTAGTCAAATAGAGTAGTAGGTCATCTTTTTAAAAAATAAATAAATAAATAAAAATGACTTAATTGTATTTTTGATCATTTATTTTGAGTGAATTTCGTCTCTAGACTTTTAAATACACAATTTTGCTCCATAAGTATGTAAAATGGAAAATTTAGTCCTTTTATTAACTTTTTAAAAATTGGCGATGATTTACCAACCGGACTTGGCACAAATGGCAAAAAAGCATAATCCCCTCAACTTGGTTATGAGTTTGAGGCCCCGTGAAACTATTTAAGTAGTCCCCTGGTGAGCAACATTCCTCGAGGAGATCTCTTAATACCTATAAGTTAATTGAGTCATTGTTTTGAAAATAATCTTTAGGTAGTTTTAGGTTTGCCCAATTTGAGTGTGCAGTTCTTGATAAATCCCTAGGGACACCGCACCTACTAGATGGATCCCCATTCCGGACACTGGCACCCTATCCGGTGGCTTGGAAATGCCTCTCATCTCAATTATTTTTCTTACAAATAAATATATAAGTGGCGGTGATTTTTATCTAAATTACCAATAATTTTTAAAATTAGCTATGTAGAGATTAAAACTACCTATTTTACAAATTTTGACGGTCAAAAAGTATAATTAAACTAATAAAAAACTTAATCTCATCTTAAATAGTTTGTATGACTGCGTTTGAAATAACTTATGCATGTGTAACTTGTAAAAATAATTTATAAGTTTACATAAATTATTTTAAACTTATTTTCATAAGCATCCTATAAGAACTTATTATTAATATAAGCTACTTTTAAGTTATTTAAATAAATTTTATAATTTTATTTATAAATAAATTAATTTTTAATAAAAACTTATTATACGAAGTGTTTAATCACTATTTTTCTTTTTCTTTTTTCTCGCGGTGATATGATCAACCTTGAAAACAACCACTGCGGATAATGAGTGGAACCAAAATATCACACTTCAAATGGATTTTATGCAAAAAGATACTTAGTGGACGTTTGCTAGCTAAATGATTAATCAAGAATAAATGTTTTTCCCTAAATAAATATAAATATATAAAAATAATTATTTCTGACAATAAAATAATTTAATTGCGCGTATTTATTTATTCGGCAGCAAACCTTGTTTCCAAATTAACAAACTATTTGTTGCTCATATTCTCTCTCATTAGTTAGTAATCTTTTTCATGCAAAATATTAGATCTAAAATACTCCCCCAAATAGTTAGCGTATTCTGGTTTGATTAAACTTAAAAATAATTAATTATTTTTATAAGTAAAGAATTAATTATTTTTGTAAGTGATTATCATAAGAATAGAAGTTATACATGTTTTGTTATAATAAGAATAATCAGATTTCTTGTGTTTATTTTGATAAGCAATTTGGTACCTGCTTATCAAAATAAGCTAAAAATTTAATTATTTTTTTATTCTAATTATTTTGAGAAGCACAAATAAACATACTACAATTTTTTATAATTATTTTTTTATTAAAATAAGTACTTATTTTATTAAATAAGATAAAATAAACCTGCTCTAATACTATATGAAATATAGAATTACATATCTAGATAGTCATAAGTAAATCATAGTCTCGTCACCAAATTTTCCTATTAGTAGTGGGACTTGATGATCATAGTTGGATAAAATGAAATGAATGAACTATGTTTTTTTTTTTTTCTAAATAGTGTATACTTTTAACTTGAATAATATATAATAATATATAATATATAACTTAATTAGGTAGCCCAAATTAAACTTAATTAAAATTATTGACCCGGTTAGATTAATTGAATGACACTGGATTAATGTAGCACTAACTAGAAATGTTATTCACTTGATTCATATGATATGATTAATAAGGTGGCTTTCTAGATATTGCATCATGTGGGTGATTAATTCTAAGTCAACTTTGACTTCTAACCAAGCAAGCACAAGCTGCATAATGCACCTTTTAAGTCCTACTAATTAAGTGGGTTCATGGTTCTTGTATTTTGTTTAATTTCTTTATAATTGTTGATTATTGACAAGATTACATCACAATTATGAATAATCTAAATTAAATGTTTAATTGATAAATTGATGCGGAATTAATTTTTTTCAATCATCAATTCCTACCCCTCTTGTTTTGTTATTTGCGGTTGAAATTATCTCATTCTTTCCTTCTCCATTTGTAGCTAATTAATCTAATGGTTTAATTTTATCACATCACCTTTTATCAATTATCATATACACCCTATCTTTTAGAATCAATGGTTGAAATTTTCTCAATTTATTTCTCATCGAGAATGAAGAGAATCGATTGCTCTTATTATATACTCTTTCCGTTATAAAATATTAGTCGCATTAGTAAAAAAAAAATATTTTTAAATATTTATTATATTTATATTACCAATGTTATACTTATTAACTATTCTTATTTTTATAGCCAATAGTTATCGAGTAAATCTATCTCAAAGTCAATAATTAATTTAGTTTGTTTATATATTCTTTTTATTAAATTTTATAGAAATTAATTATTTTTCTTAATTTACGTGAAATTCTTTAAGATGACTAACATAATGGAGGGAGTATTTGCGGCTATGTATGCATATATTTTGAATTTATACACAATAAATGATAAGAATTATAATTACTGTGATCCAATGGATTTTTCAAAATTAATTATTTTAAATTATTTTTTGAATATTTGATAAAAAAAAATTCACAATGACTTTACCCCAAATATTTCGTTAAGTACTATGAAATAATTTCCTTTGAATTTAGACGTCTATACTTAAAATATTACTATATATTTCTTACAATTAACACTATTAGATTGAAGATTAATTTTGAGAAATAGTCATTTTTTAGAAGGTTTCTCATTTAAAATAATGTTAAAAACAAATGGGTAAATTGCAATAACTCCCTTTGAGGTTTGGAGAAATTGCACTCCACCCAAAACTTCACCAAAATTAGCACTCCACCTCATTTCTTTAACCGTTGACTGTTGATTGCTGACCTAGTTAATGTTTCTGTCGTTTCCATTTGTCACATCTACAAAGATGTCCATTTGTTAACTTTAAAAACTATTTTTAAGGCTAATATAGCAAACTGGCGAGGCAAAAACGTTAGTTAAATAGCGTTTATATCATGCCAGTTTGTCATATATGCAAGTTCTGGACCCTACATTAATATTAAAAAATTATTTTTGATACTTATTTGATAGATTGACGGGCTAAAAATGCTAGTTAACTGATCAAAATGGGGTTGAGTGCTAATTTTGATGAAGTTTGGGGTGGAGTGCAATTTCCCCAAACCTCAAGAGGGCTTATTGCAATTTAACAAATCAAACCAATGGTTTCCAAATAAGTTTAATCATACAATTTTAAAATTTTGAAAAAAAAAATAATTAACATCAAAGTGTCATTCAAGTAAGATTTTTATGATCTATAGTATATGTCATCAAGGCATACACAAGCACTAAAATGATCAAATTTTGAAGAAGAGAGTAATAGATCAATAATCAAGTATACACCCATGAGCTCTCTAGCTTTAATTAGTCCAATAATAAGCACGCCTATAATTGAATCAACTAAAATTGAAATCTTGTCCCAAAAAATAATTGAAATAAATAATTTGTACGTATAGTTTATCTGCATGCAAAATAATTATGAATTTATGACCATATATATGTATACCCTCATATTATTCACCCATGATGTTAAGAGAGAATATACCATATTATTTCTATAACAAATAATAATTAATCAAACCTAACATATAACATTGATGAAACCTTTTGACAAGAGAAAAATTGTGTAATTGATAACTATACAGTATGACTAATTATTTCACCAATGTACAAACTTTCCTTGAGTATAGAATATACTATATATACAAATTTTTTTTTTGTTTGAAATTAAAAGCACACACATGCATGTATGTCGTCTACTTTTATTTGGACATAGAATATTATTAAATAAAATTGAATTTCGTCATGGTGAAGTCACTTGTTACTTGTCCATATATATAAAATCGTTGTCTATAGGCATGCACGACAAAAATTTATGTAAGAGATTTTAGAATTGATGAGATGGAGTTTAAGAGGATAATGATGAGAAATGGCTTAAAGAACACTAGTGTATGTGTGTGTATCCAAGTGGATGGTCTACAACAATATATATCTAATAAATCTAAATGCTTTAATTACGATTAAGTGTTCAATAAGTTTTAGGCCTGCAAGCTAAGCTACCTACAACATCTGAAACCCCTGAAACCAAATTTAATTAATTAAATTAAACTTAATTTATTTTGTGGTTGAGATCCACTAAGCACCAACCTATACCTATATATATTCCAATTATTTATTATTTAATTTTTTTGGTAATTAATAATATAATAACCTATATATATATATATATTTCCTTTTGTTGATAATTGAGAGTGTTTCCCACCTAGCTAGCTCTTTCCCTTTACTCATAAGGATCCAAGAGAGAGAGAGAGAGAGAGATAAATTTATGGGTGATGAGAAAAGCAATTGACTTTTAGACATTTACGAAGGTTGACATTTACATTAGGGTTTCAACTTTTAATCTCATGTCTTTAATTAAAGCATCCAATGATCCAAATTAAAAGCTTATTGCCATATATATATATATAAAAAAATACTCATTCATTAATTAATTTAGCTTAGCATATGTAGTAGCCTGTAGTGCTAGCTGGTTCCATATCTCTTGTTGGCTTCTACAATCATCTCAAAATTTATGGACTATAGATCTCAATTTTGTTATTAAGAGGATAAAAGACTAATCATATTAATATAAATAAATTTATTCTCTTAACTTTTTTATTTTTTAAGATTGTGATGCTTTATCGTCTAATATGTCAAGTAATATGAAAAAATTTGAACGATTTCTTATTTTTAAGACTCAAGTTATGATTTACAAATTTAACATTTTATAATATAAATGATTCTAGTCTAACAAACATAATTATTGATTTTTCAAATAGACCATTGTAACGGTAAGCAAGATCATCTTCTGCATATGCTCTTTCTAGCATCTTAACAGTTTCGTCAAGATTATTAATTATATATTTTTTTTACTTCAATTGAATGAGAAAGAAAAAAAAGATGAATAATCCAGATCCCTTCCTCATAATTGTTAGATTGTGCAGCAGCTAGAAAGAATCCAGATGCTTGCATTGTAACTATTATTTTCCTTTGCTAGTATAATTAATTAGTTAGATATTATATTAATGAATTACAGATATGATGGGGAGTGAATTAAGAGGGAGTCAATGGGGTGGGTAGCTATTACACAAACTCAGTTGTGTTTTTTTGTCTCCCTTTGCAATGGAGTTATGATAATATGCCTATAACTTTTCCTTGAGGAAGAGGGAGAATAACAGATTTTGGGACAATGAGACCCCGCCATTGGGTCACCTCCACTCACCTTTGTTCTCCATATTCCATTCCCTAATTTAATTTCATTTTTTTTCATATTAATTGTTACATACGGGTGTCTTGGTATATTGATCATGTAACCATTCATGTCTTATATACCGAGATAAAGTCAACAAGCTATTATAGGTAATGCAATCCAATTATAGATCTAGAGTCTAAGCCCAATAAGCACTTGAAGCCCACTAAGGCCCTTAGTCGCTCACAAAACCCTAAAAACTCCAATATAAATACACTATATGTACGTACATTGTGCAAATATACATAACATTCTAATTGTATAAAAAAACCCTAATAGTCATTTACTTGAACATTAGTCTCTGCATATATAATCCCCACTACACAAGAGCGCCATCGTACTAAGGAGCTTCCACTCACAGTTTCATACAATTGTGACCGTGAGCTATATATCTTTGAGGCATGTATACATGATTAATATTTTATGTAGGATTTCCTTAATTAATATCTTCATTTTTTATATGTAAAATCAATACATTATCAAGTTATAAGTTGTTAAAATATTTATTTTATAAAATAAATGAAAATATGTTAACACTATGAGTGTTAATGTATTTTCACTTAGTGAAGTAATTTTGCATTGTATATAAGTTATATCTACAGAATGAGGGTGGTTTTAAGGCGGAATAAAAAATTTGGGGATCATATGGTCACTTTATCAAAAATAAAAAATATGAAATATTTTAAGAAAATATAAAATATTTTAAAAAAATTACTCGGTCTAAAAATATTCAATATTTTTTATTTTTATAAAGTAACTACATAATCTCAATTTTTTTTATCCTACCTTAAAACCACCTATACAACGAGTGTATTTTAAAATTTTCAAAGTAAAGGTGGAGGTCCTTTTCAAAATTTGAATTGCTTGCAAGTCCCATGCGTGGACCCAAAAGGTTTTTGTTTGTTTATTTAAATAAAATGAAATCTCCCTTATTAGCTTGGTGGAGGAAAGGGTAATGAGCCCTTTTTCCCTTACATGCACCAAAGAGTGTCTATGACACTCTCTCCCTCACGTGACCCCACCATGCACCACCTTAAATGACTTTCTCTCTCTAGAATTGTGTGCATATTATCAATATAATGTATGACTTTGCTTCCATTTTACATCTCTCTCTCTCTTCTCTCTTGAGGGTCCATGCATGATAAGAGGTGTAAAGGTACCCCGCCATGATAGGATCCTCATGTGAGTGAAAATCTAATCTCTTTGTACCTAATTATGGCAAGATATCATTTCTAATCCTTATCATTAGTAGTGCTATTTAATTTAAGTATATACTATGAATTTTAATTTAATTCCTTATACTAATAGTTACTATTACTATAGTTTTGGAAAAGTCATCAATTAATATTTCTTTCACAAGAGTAGTTTCATGGATGCATTTATATACTAATGTGTGATCATATGCACTAAATATATAAGTCCCCAGCTTGGATTATATTTATCATCTATCTCCATGCATGCATTCATTAATTCTGCCTTTTTAATTTTCATATTGATTTAAATTAGTGTTTAATACTATCACGTTATTGCACAATGTATAGCAATTAGTGCATGTTTGTTCTAGCATGCATTCTCATAATTTACAAATGCTTATAATTTTTTTTTCAAACATATATAAATATAAAATTTAAAGTTTAATTACTCTTTTGTTTTTTATAATTTATTAATTATTTAATTTTAGTTTTCATAATTTTAATTAAGTGATTTTGGTTCCTATAGAATTTAAAAGATAAAAATTGAGTTTCAGAGTATCTAATTTTCGTCAAATTTAAAGGATTTGTACATTATTTTTCGCTGGTGACTCTATTAATCATCATAAATAAAAATTTGATCACAATTCTTTACCACAACTTTAATAATATAATGTCATTGTTGAATTGTTTATATATTTTGGATGAAAATTGGAACTCATGAGTCATGACCCAAATTTTACATTTTAAATTCAAATTATAGGAACTAAAATTATATGGTCAACAAATTATAACAACTAAAAATGCAATTAATAAAAGTAGCTACTTAAATATTTCATGGTAGTTAACCACCGAGTGAATGGTTAAAATATTATTTTTTGGGTATACTTGTTGTTTATAGCCAGTGAATCTATACAATCTATATAATTTATATGAAAATAATTACCGGTTTAGTGGTTGAGTTTAGACTCTTGAGTTGTACGAAAGTTTACTTATGTCTTTGAGTTTGTAACAATAGTTCACATAACTCTCTAAATTGTACGGATCAGAAGTTTATTTAGGCCATTGAGATTATATTGCCAAATATTTATTTAGTTAGATCCCTGAAGTTTGATAATCCCAAAAATGTAAGTGAACTATTTTTGTAAATTTAGGAACTTAAATGAATAACGTTTAGTAATCTAAGGGACATAAATAAACTATTTATGTAAATTAAGGGACTTATTAAGTGAACTTCTGTATAACTCAGACTTATATAAAATACTTTTACAAACTAAAAAACTTATATAAATTTTCTTTATAAAATAAAAAACCTATATGATATTTCACTCAATTTATACGTGGTTTGGCATATATATGCATAATTGTTAATAACTAACTTATTTTGTGTATGATGATCTTTATATATTTTAATTTGTGATATAAAGAGTTCTGTAGATTGAATCCCTCATTAGTGATTACTTTATTAATTTAATAAGTTGCTTAACTTATTTTGGACGCTACGTACATACGTACTCGGATTCCCAATAATTAAATTAGTTAATTATTTCATGATTAGTTGCAAAGTGTGATAGAGAGCATGAATTGAATTCTAAAAATTGAAGTTGGGTCTTTATTTAACCCAATTCAAAAATTAACTAGCCCATGCAAATTAGGCCTCAATGCATCATGGGGGACTATTAGTCAGTTGACTCAAAATAAATTTGTTTTTAAAATCACTATTAATTATTAATCTATTTGATGAATGTTATGTATTTAATTAATCTATTTTAAATGTTTGGCTATGCCAAAAAAGAAGCGGCTATATATATCTTAGCTTGCTGTATGGTGTGCGACCACTTGGTCAGTTTAAAGGTGATGAGTAAGGGAATATTCTAAGGTGTTCTATAAAAATTCTGGCATGAGTGTGGATAAAGGCTCAATTTAATTGTTCCTTACTGACTTTTAGAAATTGCTCTGTAAACCATGCCACTTGTATTTCTATGCAGGGAGGCATCTAGAAACATTAGGTGAGAGAGGTAGAAATTTTTGTGCGTGATTGAGGAGCGAAATTTAACACGATAATAATGAAACAACAGATAAAAGTGTAAAAATGCCTAACATGGCATTCGAATGCAGAAGCTGTTGGAAACATAGGCACTTATTGACCGCTAGACTCCATTCAATCTTTTCACAACATGTAATGTATATAATAAGTACTAGTAGGGGGCGGCCGCTTTTGAAAATGAAATAACATGATTTTTTTATCGACCAAACACACACCCTCACACTACAGTACTCCTAAATTTACCCCACCGGAGATCAAACCTCTCTCATTGATTTTATATTTTAGTATTAAAGCATTTAGTATTATAATTATATATTTTTTTTATCATCAATAACATTTTTATATTATTAACGGTATAATTATATAATTAGGTTGGCCCAACAAACTTAAAAGACTTTTTTAAAAGTTTGAATCTGGCATTTTCATTTAAAAAGGTTTTTTTAAAAGCCTAAGCCTAACATTTTTACTAAACAAACTGGGTCAAGTTAGGTCTTAAACAAGTCGGGGCATAGGCTCCCAACGAGCGACCTGACCCATTCCCACCTGAGGCCATTTTGTGCTCTTTTTTCAATAAAATCATTAATCATTAATGATTTTGAAAAAAAAAGTTTAAATAACTAAAATTAGTAATGAACTATGTGATATGTTAGAATTGATTCATTAATCACAACTTTTGTATAATCTACAAGTATGTTATAAGATTGGGTTTGTTAATTTGTTAAATCGACAATAATGATAAGCCTTTTAATCAGTGGCAAATTATTGAATTTACTCACTACAGAAGTGAACCATAAGAAGCTCTAATGCCATTTGAAGAAATGAAATTTAATGAAGAGAAAGGTTCAAAAGTGTCAGAAAATTCACCCCTTACCAATTCATGTGACAAAAAAAGGTTATGAATGTAAACTTTTAATTTAATTGGTAGTAGTTCAAATTAAATTCTGGGTTGCAAATGATTGATGAGTTGTTGAGGTCAAAAGCATTATTACATATTCTGAATAAGATTCCCAAACATGTTTTTATGTGTACTCACTTTTGGCAATTGCTCCCAACTTTGTTTCTTGTCAATTTCCAAATTTCGTCATGCTAAATTTGCTCCAGAAATGTTGCTTCGTTAATTGATATCATAAAAATCGCATTTCAAACAGGAATTTTTTTATTTTTTATTTTTAAAAAGTGCTTTCAAGAGTGAAATCAATTAACCTGCCATAGACAAAAAAAAAATGGTGCAATTGTTAAAGGAAAAATGCATTGGATAGAAGGCGAATCTGGTTTTGGTAAAAGGGTTTTTTTTTTCCTAATAATTGTCCTTTCGTGTTTATTAAGCTTGGGCCGGGTCTAATTGGTTTGCAGCACTCATAATGACTCGTAGACTATCTATCTAGATTGAGAAGACCGAGAGGATGTTGTAATTGACACTATCTCAGTTGATAATGAAACCATAATTTTTTTAAATATCAGCATTCAGAATGGTGTTTCCGGACAGTATCGTCCGTAAAGTAATGAAAATATAAAAGAAATAACTCTTATTTTATGGACGACACTGTTTGAAAACACCATTTCGAAAAAAAGATTGTCTCATTCTTAACTGGGATGATGTCAATCCCAGCATCTAGACTGAGATTATGGTTACCGGAATGCCAGTCCATAACAAATTTCAATAAAATTAAGAATATTAAGAATAATTTTAATGTTTTGAATCTACATTTATTTTTATTTATGGTGAAATAAAAACCACTTAATATATACTATAATCTTATTTTAAACGTATGCAAATTTAATTGATTTGATATGTATACTAAAATAATCTAGACAATGTCATTAAAGAATTACTATTTAACATAGTCATGCAAACTTGAAGCATCATTATGAAGATGACGAATGGAATCACATTCGCACATAGAAAAGGACAAATAACAAAGGTCGTGATCAAGAAAACTCTTCTCAAATCTCAATCCATTATCCAAAAATTAATTTCTGATAAAAAAAGAAATAGTGAAAAGGGTAAAAGAAAATCAACGCAGTCTTGCATGTATAAATAAGACAAATCCAATAACAATGTTGAGATGAAAAAAAAACAGTGCTGTTTTGAAATTTGATGGAATTGAAGATATTACAAATTTACAATAATGTTGATTGAATGGTTCATTTGGTGAAGAATCAAATAATCATTGAAAATGGTCAGCAATAATAGAAACGAATCACTTCTCTGACTTCATTTTCTTCGGTACCCTTTTACAACAAGTAAAACCAAATGCATAAATAGTTCAATCAATTATTGCAAACAAAGCAACAAATCGGTTCCAAGTGTTTCATATTTTTGCATGTTTTTTCTCACATATATTGCCTCATAATTAAGATGAGCAATTAATTAATCTTTTTATAAATCAGAGTGTATCCATATAAGTTTAAATCGAGAAATTACTAAGTTTGAATCGAGAAATTACTACTCAAAACTTTACTCCTAAGTCACTAGATCAACCTGTTAGATGCGAGCAATTAATTGATTATATCATCAAAGTGATTACTTAATCATAGATTAGTAATTAGATTAGATATATGAATCATAAATCAGATTTTTGAGTTAATAATCTATAGGAAAGAATTTAGAGCTTAAAGTACAATCATTGGCACCCAGATTTAAGGGAAAATTAAAACTTTGACCTTATCTAAGTACTATAATAGTTTCTTTTTTAAATAAAAATAAAAATTCTAGTCACGTACTAGATTGTAAAAGAGATAATTAAGTTGGAGTTAAAAATAACTACGTCATGGTATACTAGAAAAATATTTTGTATACACCTATTATGGTGTACAATTTATTTACTTCCTTAACTTATTATTTTTTAAAATTAAAAAATTAAAAAATTAAATAAAAATTTAATTTGACTAAGGTTAAGTTGGTTGTAAATGTATTACAAATCATAATAAATATATATAATTCAATATTGAGTATAATATTAGCTTTCCCAATGGTTTTTTTTTTCTTTTCATTTACATAATTTGAATTTCAAACTGTAGTTGAGTCAATTACTTGTTGGTTATAGGTAATATATAGTTGAGTATTAAATTTACTTGAATCCATAAATCAATCAAGTTTAGTTTTCATTATTTTGTCATTCAATTCTTATGACTGATTTTTTTTTTTAATTGGAAATAGATAAAATTTGTCAAACTTAAAATTGTGAAGTATAAAGAACAACCATTCAGTTTGTCATTTAATTTCCCAGTTGTGTTACAGGAGTACTTATCTAGTAAACTTTTTTTTTGTCTAAATCAACTTTTTTTGGTCTATATCAAGTAAATAAATACTCTTTTTTTTTTTTTGTTTTGGGACAAAAGTAAATACTAAAATAAATTAGACTAAGGACATGGAAAATTAACTTGTAGCCCAAGTATGTAATGGGCTGGCTAACACAGTACTAGTATTTTGATTTTTGTGTGACCCTTTTGGTTTACTTGCTTTTAGGCACACATTGCATATATATAATTTTCTTAAAAAAATAAATTTATCAAAAAAATCACTTTAAACTTATTTATGAAAATTACTTTTTTTTAAAAAAAAATACAATATAGGTAATTTCAAAATGTAAAAGAAGACATAAATGCAAAGATGAAAGATCAGTCACAATTGCTGCTTGCAAGAAAAAAAGGACACAGTACTTACTGTAGCTACAAATTGCAATTTGGTAGGGATGACTTCAATCTTAAATTTAATTTAATAGTACTGTGTACTATATTATGGGCGTTTGTTATGATTAATATGCAATAAGGTACATTTCAGTTCTTTTTATACATGAAAAGTTTTATTAATTAATAGACTAAGTGGACGTGTTTTGTGTTTATTATTTTCTTCATAATATCTTAAAAAAATTAAGATATATTAATAGAAAAATTAAATTACAACTTCTGTCTTCTAACACTCTTTTACTATATTTAGTTCTTTAAAAAATGTCATAAAGACATTGTTTAGCATTTTTCTTTAATTATTAATAGAAATATATCAATCAAAAGTTAAGAAAAAGAATTAAAAACTGAATTGAAGACTAACTCAAATAAGCAGTAACAGAATAAAAAAAATTAACAAAATTTTCTTTGGTGCACTAAAATGTATCGATATATTCTCTAGTCAATATTTAAAAATTGATTCTCTGAAGACATAGAAATGATTGAAATGAGTTTTTTTTTTCTCCCACAACAAACATTAGTGACTATTCCTCATCAAAATTGAGACTAACATTTAACGAAGAAATGATAATTAGTTGTACAAAGTAGCTAGGTTTATAGATTATACTTTACAAAAGTCTCAATCTAACTTTTGCTTAAATACTAATTACTCGAAAATTCCATACATATTAAAACCAAATACAATGGAGCAAAAGGTGATTTTTAATTTTAAGCTTCTTACTAAGATCTTAAAATGTCCGAATATATCATTACCCTACATATCAAAGTTGGAGACCACAAGGTACAAGGTACACTATCTATAAATACCACACAATCTTTTTTATTATTGATACCATTTTTTTTTTTTGCAACACCTGACCATCGAAGACTAATTTCTTTGAAGGTATAAAGATCGCCGAAATAGGTATAATTTCACTTAATGAAGTATTTTCTATATGCACGATCAGGATTTGAATTCTTGTCAGCAAGACTCAATTATCTATCAACTGTGCTGAAATTTGTTAATTTTGATACCATTTTTCTTGTTACAACTCATTTGATACCATTGAAAAAATATAAAAAAAAGTTTTGATGCCATTTGAAAGTAGCTAGAAGAGTGAATTAGGCATTTACCAGAACAGACAAAATCCAAGAGTACAAACAAGTGATTGTTGAAACTCCTTCTCCTTATAATTTTCTCTCCCACTAGTCACTACTCACTAGACAATACATGTGTGATTTCTGTGTTGGTGTGAGACAGTGGACAAAATTAATCAAAGGACTAGGTACAGTGTGGTCACAAGTCCACACCCTACAGCTTCTTCAATTGGATAGAACACATTCCAACAAACTCAATCATAGCTTAGGATGATCATCACTATCTTCTTTTTCACAACATCTAATATGCTTGTTTTTTTATCCTTTGAACCAACATGGCACGTACTCTAGTAATATATATAAATAGTTATGATTTGTTAAGATATTAATTGAAATAACTTTTAATGAAAACGTTCATTCAAATTTAGGGTTTTTTTAGGTTAAAGTGTATTAGTAAAGATTTAAACTAGAAATCTGCTATTTAAAGTTTAACTCCCTAATCATTAAACCAACTTATTAAATGTATATTTAGATTTGTTATAATCATTTCAATGAGGTGACATGAGCTATTAGATTAAAATTGGACAATTATGATTTAATAGGTCAGTTTAAATATTAAAAAATAATCAACTTCTTTTAGCATTGGTTAAATCTTAATCTTCCCACAATCTTAATCGGGTAGACCACAGTATTTTTTGTGTGCACCAAACTCAAATCTTAATTTTTCACTTCCATTAAAAGTACATTTATATTAATCCTTAAACAAAACAAATACATTAATTTAACGAAATGTCCATCGTAAAGTTTAGGAAGAATCAATTTGAGATGACAAAAAAAGGATATTTTATCATAACCAATCTTCATATTAACTAAAGGTTCATTTAGTTATACTTTTACTACAAATAAAAATATTTTTAAAAAAAATAAGAATTTTTTATTTCTATCATATCTACGTTACTACCCATCGAACTTATAAACAAAGAGATTGTGGTCCCCTTACGACAATCTTACACAACCATTGCCTATGAGGTTGTAATTCCCATGTCATATAATAACTGATTTCTTTTTATGGTATCAATGCATCATGGCTAGATGTGCTGTCCTATGAAGAAAAAAATTCTTATCAAATTGAGATTGATGTTGAACCGTGATTATCAATAAGTTGATGCCACTTCATTCTTTTGTTTCTCGTTTTTTTAGTTCAGAACTTATGCAAAATGTTAATGAAAGTAATGAGACATGCTTTATGAGGAAATTAAAAGATTTGCTGAGCAGCAGATGCACGGGGATAGATCTTGCAGCATGCACATACAACATAAAACTGGCAACTGGCTTGAAATTTCCAACTTCCTCACTTTCTTAATTCATATTGCATCACTATTAATGATTCATCTCCAAAAAGTTAGTTTGAATGAGTTTCTTAAAAAGTGCTTATACCATTAAAATTTCCCATACAAACACTTATGAACTGTTTTTAAATAAATTTTAAAGGAATGTTTCTCAGAGAAAAACTTCCTCATTTTAGATTTTTTGAAGTTGCTTTTACATAAATTTCAAATATCGATTTCTGGAATAAACTTTATTTATCTAAATTTTTCAAAATTAAAGTAAGTTTGAATTCTTACTGAAACAATCAAACTGACATGTATCTCCACGAAAGGATATATCTCGATATTTGAATTACCAGATGAAATTAGTAAGCTCCAAGAAAAATGAATTTATACTCGTGTTAAACAAAAACATGACTTTCATCCTAATAGAGTGAAAGGCAAATGGCACAACCGTCAACAGAAATCTAGATGCCTTCTTACTTGAGGTAGTTTTTAGCAGAAAAGAAAAATGTGGGATAAAGAAACTTATTCATGAAACTGACATTTGAACTTATTATTAAAAACAACTTATGATATTAATATTTACATAATATTTTACTCCTATAAACACTTTCTCAGGAGTCCATCCAAACAAGCTCTAATTCAACTTCACCAAAATTCAGTTTTAGCAGGAGATTATAAACTGATTCTACAGTGACAAACATAACCTCTTCATCTGCATTAGTCAACTGAAGACCACCAACCAGGAGCAGAAAGAATATTGTTAATTGATCAAAGGATCACGAAAAATGATCTTTCACAAGCTACCAAAGGCACTGACATAAAACAATTATGATGTCTGGTTGTGGGGCTGAGGCATTTTAGGCAGCACAAGTATGTTACTAACTTACTATAGTAAGGAATTGGAAGTTTAGGGTTTTTTTTTTTGGTTATTTCCTGTTTCTATTTTATATTTTTATTCTGTCTTATGTTTTCAGTAATTGGTATAAAAAAAAATTAGAAATAAATAGAAACAAGAAATAAAAATGTAAACTAAACAGGCTCTTAAATTGCAAGTCAGGGTAGATCTATAGGGCCCTCAGTTAGATAAGAGAACAGCAAAAAGTGCATAAAAATATTTAAATTCTACTGTAGAAATGAATCCAAAAGCATATGGTCAAATGCCCAGAACTGAGCTAAAAAGGCCCACATGGACCCTGAGCCATCAATACTAATGCATAACAAATGGCAAATCTGATCAACTGCTTATATTTTTATATGAGATTAAGATATAGATGACAATCCAGACCAGTACCTTCATCAGTAACCATTCATTTCACTTTGATTGGAAGATACCAAAACTCTGAAGCTTCAAATTTACTTAACTTGGTTTCATTCACTAGAATAATATAATCAAAATGAACTTAATCTACACAGAAACCCCTCTGCTTTGCAATCCATTATTACTTCCAAGAACTTATATAAAATGGCAATAGAGAAGCATTTGCTAATCACCAATTAAGAGGATTGTAGCATAAATTAATAAGGGGCATTAGTTGCTCATGAACCAAGGGACATGGTACACTCATCATGATTAAAAAGGTGTTACACAAAAATAGGTTTTGTCAAGGATTATGCTAAATGTAAAAAGTAAAAACCAGTAAGTGGGCTCTGAGCAGAAGTCACAACAGCTCAGTTCACATGCAAAACCTGACCTTACTCAGAATTGGAAGCAACAAAACTGCCAATAGAAAAGCTAGACAAGAAAAAATGAGTGCAGAGGAAAATAAAAGAAAAGGGAAATTAAAAAAAAAAATGGAATCTTTAAAATTACCAACATTGAGAGCAAGGAGATATTAGAAGCCATTGGAAAAAGCCATAGCAGAACTGGTTGTGGCAGAAGAGACAAGGGCAGAGCAAAACTTCATAATATAAGACAATAATAAACCAATGTCAAATATGTTGTGATTTGTCATTGTTTCAGTAGTTCATTGGCTCCCCCATGTTAAGTAGAATAATAGAAATTAAATCAAATTTTACGGAAGGAAGACATCTTAAGCACAGAACAAGTATTCTTCATCCAAAGGGGGCAGATCCATAACACATTTATTTGGCACAGCAAAAAATTCAACCAGCATTTAGTTGATTTCAGAGATCAACATTTAAAATAATCCACAAAAAAAGTGCAGCTTGAACCCCAATTTTCGTACATGCTACCAAACAATAACAATAGTCATCTCAATTACATTACATCAGACTTAGCATGAGCATAAGTTCATCATAAAATACGCACATTCTAATATGATGAGTACACAAGTAAGTATTTAAACGCTTGAGTGCCATTATAACCTTCATAGAAAAATGAAGTAGCAAATATCCTGCTTCCCATAATATGGATTCTGTATCTTTAAGCATTAAGCATTATATATTAAAAAAAGCCAACTTGCAAACAGATTATCATTTAGTTGTTTTTGGGGGCCAATGATTAACATTTAGTTGGTAAATGACCCAAAGCAAAGCCTCTCTGGGCCCTTCTGGACTGAACTCTTTATTTTATGCAAACCAATCTCTTCTTCACCTTGGTTTTTTTGGTCTAAGCTCTCCTTCACTTGATCCAACAAAGTTTGACAAAAAAAGCAAAGAACTTGATCCAACAAAGAAGTAAAACAACCAAAGCCATACCAAATGGTGCCCTCTTCTACTCTGGATAATTAAATAAGAACATAGATGTAAAGATCATATTGACTTTAGTTTTGAACCAAGTTATGAAATGGGACATATTACACCAGTTGGAGAATTGCCATCTTCCTGCTTACAATGTAATTTATCTTATCCAAGAACCTTTTGTGCAGCTGAAATAAATTTCTTTTTGTATGAAAAGGAAATATAAATAAAACTAAGCCGCTAACCAAACCTTAGTCAGTATGCATTAACCAATTCTTTTAATTGCCATGTCGCTTCTAGGGAAAACTATTTAAACTTCTTGGCCAATTGTAATTCAATCTAAACAACAATATAATACTTTTCTTTCCATCTGTTTCCGTATCAAACTTCAACAAACTACTTGAACTTATTATCCTCTTTAACAATGAATCAATCAAAAGACGAGTACAACAGTCAACAGCTAATCCATTTGACCATTTCACAAGCTGAATTAACACGATCTAACCAAGCCTTACACACAGCTTACGATTATCTCTAATCTCTCCATTGAGTATCAAATACTACAAAGAAATGCCCACAAATTTGAAACTCACCGACAAATGCTATAAAGGACCACAACAGGGGCAGTATTTGACTGAATCACTTTAATTTACATTTTAGTTGTTTTGTTTTGCAACTTCCCTATCATACCTAACACACAAATCCTAAATCTATAATCTATAACTATATCTATGAGGTTGTACAGTGTCAGAATAAACTGATACTGAGATATCTGACGCATCTGTTGGTAGGAGATTGGTCTCATAGTATAGATGCATAGCAGATCCTCCCGCAGTCTAGGCATCACCTATTCTGTAGCTTTAGGATGTTCTATCTGATGGTGCATGTGCATGATCATTTTTATCAGAACTGAGATTGATATTTGACTGAGATTCATCACTTGATGCAACCTCATTCTGTTGATTCTCATTTTTCTTTGAATTCAGAAACCGACCTCCACATCCCCTTGCTCTTCTCAGTGCATGCAGATGTCGAGATTCATGCAAGTATGGCTGAAACATTTAATTACAGATTGTGTAAGTACATTCATAGACAATACATGGAAACATCTGAGTCAAATGAATCTACGGAGCCACACAAAATTAATATCAACATCAAGAAGTTAGAAGCTAACAGCACAGCCGCCATGAACCCTCTCTTCCATTCATTTTCCTTTTCTCACGATTACTTTTGCCTTAATCAACTTTTGGTAAAATTAGCAAGAACCATGAGAACGGATAGGGATAGTGATATACCTTTCGGTTCCTTGTAGCTTTCTTTTCCGATTCAGCTTTAGCACGGGACTGCCTACGTCTTAATATACCGTGATACTGCTTAGCATTGACAAACACAGGTTCAACTGCGTCAGTCGGCAAAGGAACGCCTGCTTGTTGAATTCCCATTAACTGAAGATGGACCTGGAGCAGGATATGGTTCAATAGTATGTGGATCAGAATAACGTTTTGATATGAAGCCACAATATTGCAAACATCTACATCCAAAAATTAGACTGAACCATTGGATGTCCACCATAGGGTTGTTGTTGTGGGGGATAAGGTTGTGCATCATAGGGAGCAAATATACTTCTGTAGTACGGATCTGGATACGGGTAAGCAGGTGGTGCCTTCAATTAGATACAAGAGCAACAGAAATTAGTAAAGTGAAAAAAAAAAGGATTACTTTCTGAAATATAATGGAAAATAAAAAGAAAAAGCATTGAAACAACAAGATCAAGTGTCAAGTGTTCAGAAAGAGGGGGAGGGGAGCACACAAGTAGTTCAATCGCCTGAGGGGCCACTTCTTCCTTCTTTGATATCACATCAACATAACAACTGGCACCAGTACTTGCTCAGGGAATCATTCATTAACCTTCAATTACCAGGTCAAAAAATTCTGGTTATTTCCAGAAATTAACCTCAAATCACCAAACATGCCCTTTAAGGAACCGTTCATGCAGCAAAATTTCAGACAGATTGCAATCTAATTCGTCAATATTTGTCAGATTAGAAGTCTTAAAGCCATTCCACGCTAAACTAGGTGCTTAAGCAGTTTCTAAAACACGTGAGAAAATTCCAGCATCAAGTGCACCTTTCATATAATTCATATAATAATATAATAATTTATTAAAAAAACATTATTTTAGATTATTCAGGCACAGGAATTCCTTTCATATAACTCCTATGTACTTGCATCTCTTATAACTACAGCAGGAAAGACAATATTTGATGGCTATGGCCTATACAAAACAAAACATTCCTGAGGATTTCTTGAATTAAATAAATATTAAAATACCGTCTCCAATTAGAGCACTGAGGATGGCAAACCACTTAAACATGTTTTTTTCTTCAATACAATGAAAAGAATGGCCACTAAAATCTGAATTTATACCATAGGATGCCCAGTTCCAAGCTCGGGAGGTGTTGCATACTGTACATTCTGTGTACCTGTATCAGAAACTTCATTTGCAGATAAAGGCTGCATCTGAGATTCTGACTGCTGCTGCTCATCAGCTTCGTTATCTGGACACCAAATGTTAAATAACTTCAGGCTTCAGAATCAGATATTACTTCCATTCATTTTTTGGGGCCCACGGGGATGACAGGTAGGAATTGTCAAATGCAACAGTTAAAGAAAAATGGAACGATCTATTTCCCAATCTTATCCATCTTATTTGCCTACTCACCAATCACGACATCCTGTTTTTTATGCTATTCATCTTATGCTCATGACTGTAGTTTTATACTCAAAATTTCCAATCCACAAAATATTGTCTGGCAAAAATTCAATAAAGCTTTCATAGTAGCATGTAATTTCTAGGGAACCCTAGTATTAGTAGAACGGGTTCATTGACAATAAATGTAAACATGCTAATTGCTGTTGAACAAAATGCAAAAGATGTCTTCAATAAAATGATCACTATTGGGAAATGAAATGGTTATCCACTTATTATGAATAAAAAGGCAGCTTAAAAAGGTAAGTTGCACAAAGGATCTTTTTAAAGGTAATACCCGTGAGGTCATGAGTTGAAGTCATGATTTCCTGGTTTACATGTAACAGTATCCAAATCTGTAAGCAGAACAAACATTGTTCAGACATCAAGATTATTACATCGATATACTGTGCAGAGAAAACAGGATCTGTAGGAAGAAATGAAGAAAACTTCCAGAAGCAGGTAGCTTATGCAATTATAGTTTCTTCGAACGGGGGATCAGAAAACAAAAATGACAGACAAACAATAATATCCAAGACAGAATTGAACTGACAAATGAAGGACAGAGCCTAGCAAAAACTTAATTATGTAAGAAAAAATGATACTAAGCTGATCAAAAGAGATGCCTAGTTACAATGATAGTTATAACTCTTCATTGACTCTCTAATAATTAGAAGGGATACAGGTTAACAAAAAAAGAAAACAGTAAACAGGACAGCTTAAGTTCAGAATAACAACCTCAAAGAAAGGAACAAAAGCCACAGATCCCATGCAGCAACCATGTATTTGTATGATAGTTCAGTATGCCCAGGTAATCAATCATTTGATGTAGCAATTATTCTTGCAGCTAAGAGTGTACAGAGTATAGCAAGTGATTCAGTTTTCATGTTCTACTTATTATGAGTATAATCTACCAAAAGAGTTTGTTGTATAAGATGATCCATTAAAAACATTCAAATTGTTTTGCAAGCATATATTAGCTATAGCTTTAAGAATAGTAACCCTCTGCCATTAGGAATTGAAAATGATCGATAATATGGATTTTGAATTCGAATATAATGACGGGAAGCAAATAAACCATTAACTCATCTATGATATGCTAAAAATAAATCACAAACAATTTACCAATCCAATAATTAAACAAGTAAAAGAAAACTAGTCACAACATCTCATGTTCAAAATAAAACTTGTCAGTGCATAACTAATTAACTGTCTCCGAATTCCACATCTGATGCCAATTTAAGAATGCAGACCTAAATTCAATATTAACCGAGTTACCAAGCTGACAATTATAAATATGCAAGCAAAACTAAGGACAAATACTCAATCCGGTACCATCAAGTTCAAAATCGAAGATTCATAAGCATAACCAACCAATAACACGAACAAAGGAGTTCGCAATAAGCCTAATAAACATGGAGAGCAAAGAAGAACCAAGAACCCAAAAAAAGGTTTGAAATTGGGAATGGGGATTGTTGTTGAGGTCAGCTTCAGAGCATCCAAAAGGAAAAATGAACAAAAAGGGAAAAAACAGAGAAGAAATAACCTTGAGGGAAGAACAAGTGCTGCAGTTTGCAAATTGAATTCAGAGAAAGGAAACGAATGGTGGAATTGGAAACAGATAGACGAAAATCAGAGACTGTTCTACGACTGTGTCGTAGATGCCACGTCCACACCACGGTCAAAAATCTCACATTTCACAATCTCACAAATAAAGAAAAAATTTAAAGCATGTTTGATGTGAATTTATATTATTTTCTGTTTTATTTAATTTTTAAATTTATATAAGAAATATTAGGAAAAAAAATAAATAGAAAAAAGAAAAATCAATTTTAATATTTTCTATATAAACTTAAGCTAAAAGATAAAGTGGTAATTTAATAATAATTTAAAAACTAAAAACACAAATCAAATAAACCATCCACATTAGGCAACTTGGTTATATATCAAATATTTAAGGGTTTGTTTTAAGGATTACAATAATATTCTTGGAAATGTTGGGTTGGAAATGAAAATTTCCACGTTTTATTGCAAATAATAAAAAAAAATATTCTCAAGTAAATTTTGTTTTCAGGAATCTATATTCCTATGATTTTATGAATTTTCATTCCAACATAGAAAGATAGGTATCTACATTTATATGACTTAGGTAACAATTTTTTTTGACTAAGTCTCAAAAGTACTCTTACAATTATTCGCCTAAAATTTTTATGATCCCTTCAATTTGCTTTACCTTCCCAATTACCCGCCAAAAGTTTTCATATTCCTCTAATTTGCTCTACTAGTAATATGTGAACATGCATTTTATGATTTTATGGATTAAGAAATATTTTATATCTTTTTACTGTTTTAAATAAATTACCATATATATATTTTCTAAAACTATTATTTATTTTCTAATTTTAATTAAAATTATTTAGTAACATATAAAAAATTTAAATAATGAAAGTCATTTTGATTTAATATGAAAAATTCAAACTAAAATTTTTAATAATTAGTTGATGTTATTTGTTTTTTTAAACTAATTTATTTTTTTAGACAACAAGAATATTTTGATAATTACAACTTATATTTCTAGTAATATGTGTTATACACCAAACATATATTTTAAACATTCACAAGAATTTCATAAAATATTTTCAGAAATAATATGTTAAAATACCTAAAAATAATATTCTCTAAATGTATTACTAAAAATAAGATACACACAAAAATATTTTTAAATCTTGAAATAAACACTCCCGAGACTTGAGAAATTGATTGTTAACGAAATGAAATTTAGTTCAGTACGTGCGTATAAAAAACAAACCAAATAATCTTAATTGTGTTAAGTGTTGAATATTGACTTTTGAGTATAGTTTTTTAGAAAAATACGAAATATTTTACATATTCATATTCAAAATGTTTTATTAAATTTCTATTGCTCTACATAAAATTAATATTTTTAACGTTGATTCATGATATATCACATTTTTAATATGCATTTTTAAAATGGTCCATAACTTATAAGAATAAGTAAAATAATTTTTATTATTCGTCATTTTAGGTCTCTGATTTTGTTCTCAGTAATTCATAATGGTCCCTGTCATTTTAGTAAGTAAACAAAAATAATGCCGTTTTAGTCCGTCGTTGACATATTTAATAGTTTCGTAATAGCTTGATCGTAGATTTAGGTGAAAAATTGTAGAAATCAAAGAGAGTTGGCTTATAAAGTTATGAACTATTTTGCTTATTCTTATAGATTATGGATCATTTTGGATGAAGAAGGACAAAGTCATTGACCTTTTTTAATGACAAAAGACAAAGTCAGGTATGATTTTACTTAGTCTTATTAGTTATGGACCATTTTGAATGACATATGACAAAATTATAAACTACTTTAAAGGTTTGGGGACAGTGTCAAAAATCTTTTTGAATGATGGTCACGAATTCAAGGACCAATTTGGTCACTCTTTCCACCTAAATTTGGCTAAAAGAACCCATGTCACTAAAATAGAGTAATAGACTCATCTCACACTTAAGGTTTTAGTTCTTAACTTTTTAAAATTTCTTAATGAGTCTATGTCTCTGCCTTTGCACTTCACATATCACTTTAATTCCTAGTATAAATGATACTGACAAAATACCTACTTGATATATTAAGTATCTATATGGTACATTAATTAACACTTAAAAATTCATGTAAATAATAAAATAATATCGTTTTATTTAATCTCAAAGTAGATAATTCAATTAAAAATTATGGTAATATTGGTACCATCAAGTTAATAAAATTTGTCACGAGTAAAGTCGTTATATCATTCACAAAAAAAAAAATTATTAATACATTTTCTACACGTTTTATTGGTAGGGGTGGGTTCGAAAATTTTGGTACCATTGCCTGTAAGTAAAATCATAAAAATAAAAGAAAATGTTAACAAGTGTCATTGTTAGAATTTATAAATAAAAATATTTTATTAAAAGTATAAGAATTTATTATTTTAAAAGTGTAAAACTATTAAATGCATATATTTTAAGGTAAGTCAAATATCTATTTATTATACTTTAAATGTGACATTTGATTTTTTTTTTTCAAAAAAATGTTAAAAAATTTATTAGATGTTAAATACTTTAAAAATTACGATATTTTCTTATGTACTTTTTTTAAGTCTTGACATAACACATAAGTTTTTAATATTAATTATATTGTTTAGATATATATTTTCAAATTTTAGTTTATTTTAATATTCTATAGTTTCTAATGGAAGTTGTTTTAAAACATTTCTTTTTAATATATTTTAATATTTATTTTTTTAGCATGAATGAGAGTAACAACTAACAAAGTTTGAATTTAGGACCTTCTAATGGACTTGTTTGAGTGTGAGGGTAAGCAACTTCACCCAGTCAAGTCAATTTGAGAAACTTGTATTTTTTGAAAATTGGGTAAATTGCCCTTATCACGGCTGCTATTTTGTCTATCACCCAATTTTTTGGGTTTATCACACGCACAGCTATTTTTTTTTTACTCTTTGTTTGAGGATTAATTTCCGTTTTTCACTTAAAATCAGGCTCCTGCACATCACATCAACGTACTGGAATTAATTCTCGTTTTTTTATTTGTTCAGGGATTAATCCCCGTATTTCAACTTAAAATGCATTCGCTCGAGGATTAATCTCCGTATTTCAATTTAAATTGTGTTCGCTCGGGGATTAATCCCATATTATAACTTATTTTGAACACTATATTTTCATACAGTGATTAATATCCGAGCGAATTTCTGAAAAATAGAGATTAATCTCCGTTTGGATCGAATCTAGACCTATAAACATAACTTTACCAAATTTTCAAACCCATACACCCAAATTCAAAATTTGCTTGGATATTAATCAGGGTATGAAAATACAATGTTCAAAATAAGTTACAATACGGGGATTAATCCCCCACCTAACACAATTTAAGTTGAAATACAGGGATTAATCCCCGAGCGAATAAAAAAACGGAAATTTATCCCTGTACGTTGATGTGGTGCGCATGGGCCCAATTTTAAGTGAAAAACGAAGATTAATTCCCGAGCAAAGGGTAAAAATGGAAACAAAAAATAATTGCGTGTCGTGAACTCATAAAAGTGGGTGGTCGGCAAAGTAGCTGCCCTTACCACCCTTAAGATTTGGTTAAATTGCAATTCACCCCATTCTTGAGGTAAAATTGCACTCCATCCCATTTCATTAACTATAGTTAGTTTCTTTATTATTTATCATGGTTAATTGATTTTATTTTATTTTTTACAATAAAATTGTTAGTTTTAGGCTTATACAATTTTTTAGTCTAAAAAAAAAGAAACATGGTTATTATTTTAAATCCAAGTTAATTCAAAACTTTTATTTTTAGTCCCTAATTATTTCTTGTCAAAATTATTTCATGACATTTTTTAAGGGACCAAAAACAAAAGAAATTAAATGATAAGATTAATTTTTTTTAAAAAAAAAGCAGAGACTAAATACAAAAGTTAGTAATTGTTTTTAAAAATTTTCATCTAGCTTAATTCAAATATTCATTTTTTTAGTCCCTTAAATTTTTAAATTTTTTAACTTTAGTCATGCTATTTAATTTCTTTTTCTTTTGGTCCCTTAAAAATGTCATGAAAAAATTTAACATTATTAAGGACTAAAATTAATATGTTTTAATTAAGTTGAATTAAAATAAAAAAATAAAAATTATTGGGATTAAAAACTTATTTAAACTTAAAAATTAACAATTTTAATATACCTAAAATCAATTAACCTTTGCATAAAAAAACAAAAAAGAAAAAATAGGTTGAGTGCAATTTTGCCTTAAGAATAGGGTGGAATGCAATTTAGCCAAAACTTAAGGGTAGTAAGTATAATTTATCCTTGAAAATTTTATATTTTGCCACTATTGAATTTAACGTTTTGTATTTGATTTTTTAATTTTGTAGTTTTAAATCTACTATATTAATAAATATAAACTAAAATTCATCTTAAGCTTTTTTAAAAATACTAATTTTTAATTTTTTAATTTTAATTAAGTTACACCCCTTAATTTTAAGTTTTAGGTCTGCCATTTGTACTAGCTAATTATTAGCCACTAAATTTGTGACTACTAGCTTAATTCTAATAGCTTAACATATTTAGTATTTTTAAAAAATAAAAGCTAGATGAAATTTTTATAATTATATAATAATTAAAAAATACATAAAAAATAAATAAAGAAATAAAAGCACAAATATTACCAAATAAGAAAAAGCACAAAGAAAAATTGTCCCTAACATTCCAAAAGTGCCATGATCTTCGGTTTCGTTCGTTATCGCACAGGTCACAAGTAGCACGATTCAGTGTATTTAGCAAAGGGAATTAACTATTGATAATTAGCTGTTTAGTGAGGGAAGAAGGGACACTCCGAGAAGGGAAGGGAAAAAAAAAACCCGACCTTTCCGATTCTCCAAAGGATCATCAAACCCCAGTTGCTAACCTTCATTCACCTTCTCAAATCTGTTTTTGCCACCTTATAATTTGATTATATAAACCCATTAGTAAAGTTCTCTGCTTTCTAAACCCCCACTCCTCCAATCACTGTTTGTTCTTTAGATCACCACAGGTTCTTTTGTTCTCAATCTCACCATGGCTCATTTGGCTGTTTCTCAGGTAAACCCCTCACCCCACTTACATCGTTTTCTCCATGTTGAAACCCTTTTTGGCTTCTCTGATTAAATGGGTCACCCCAAATGAAATAAAAAATTGTCTTTTTTTTTTTTAATTAACTTTTGTTTTTATGTCTCTACTTTCTCTCTGGGTTGAAGTGGTGAACGAGTTCGTGATTGTAGAACGTCAAAGCTGAGAAATTTAATCATAGGACTTGTAAATATAATCATTATTGTTTTTAGTTTCTCTGCTACTGAACAAAGTTTAATTCACGAATACTAAAACCATTGTGGGTTTTTGCAGATGGCTATAACAGTTCCTATTGGCAGTGATTTGTCTCTCAGAAGATCTACGTTTAAGGTTTGATGTTTCTTCTGATTCGTTTTGCCTGCCTTTTTACTTTGGAAACGTGGTTATATGAATGCTTTTGCTTGTTCTGTCATGTATGATCTGTAGCTATGCTAGACCTTTTTTACTACTTTTTGATTTGGCATGACTGTTAGGAAACCCGAGGGAGCAATTATAGAGATTGATGGATGTTTCTTTTTGAATGAGTTTTAGACGAAATTATATTTTACTGAACACTTGTTTTGGTTAAATTCTTTACCTGCAAGATGTAATGGATTGAAGAAAAATCATGCAAAGATTCATTTATTTATTATTATTGTTGTTTTGCTAAGCCCAAGCGAGTTATTGGTTGTTAGTATAGATGATATTCTACTTAGAATTGATGGAACAGGGTACTTTTATATTAGAAATGTAGAAGTTTGGTACATGATGTTAGTGTTTTATTGACTGTCTGCTTAGCTCGCCCGTATTACTTTTATTTCTGAGTTTTGCATTGTGTTTCTTCCGAATGCAGATACTTGTTTTGTTTAATATTAACTGATTAATATTAATTGATTATTGATATTCATACTGGAATGTGTAAGAATTATACTGCAGTTTTATGGATTCTGTTTGTATTATTTTGTTTTGAATTCAGCTTTCTGTGTCTGGTTATATAACTTGCTCTTTTTAATGAAAATTATAAAAGATGTTGCAGGCATCGAACTTAAACTTTTGGGATAAGTCATGGGCACCAGTATTTACTTTGGACCTGAAAACAAATAACTCTGGTTTAAGACATCGTGGTGTGATATGCATGTCAGTGCAACAAGCAAGTGTGCCCAAAGTGACAGTCTCCCCTTTAGAATTGGAAGATGCTACAGAACCTCCATTGAACACATACAAGCCTAAAGAACCCTATACGGCAACAATTGTTTCTGTTGAGAGGCTAGTGGGACCAAAGGCTCCTGGGGAAACTTGTCATATTGTGATTGATCATGGTGGAAATGTTCCCTACTGGGAAGGACAGAGTTATGGTGTTATTCCACCAGTAAGTGACTTCTTAGTGATAGTCATTTATGTTTTCTCCTCATTCTTTGATTACTGAATGTGAATCCATAATGATTGATCTCTGGCTTCAGAATTTTGGTAAATTAATTTTTATGAAAGGAGTCAAAGGACCACATTTTGAATATGTTACAATGTCTAGTTATTTACCCCCACTCGTGTAGTAAAAAGTTTTTTTTGTTCTTTCTTTTTGATGGATAAGACGTGGAAGTTCATGCAGTTACATTTTGAAATTATTTTACAACTTATAAATGCTACTGTGCGTGGGTGGCAGGGTGAAAATCCAAAGAAACCTGGGTCTCCCCATAATGTTCGGCTATATTCAATTGCTTCCTCAAGGTATGGAGATTCATTTGATGGAAAAACTGCCAGCTTGTGTGTGCGTCGTGCTGTTTATTATGATCCTGAGACTGGAAAAGAAGATCCTTCCAAAAATGGCATTTGTAGCAACTTTTTATGTAACTCAAAACCTGGAGACAAAGTTCAGATCACAGGTAAGACCATACTCTTTTTTCTTTCAAAGATTGATATGATTTCAAGTTTCTTTTACAACTCTCAAACTTTAAATTCTGTCACTCAAGGTAGTAATACCTCAGTGCACCATCCTCAGCTGAGATGATCTTTTATCTCTTTTTATTGTACATGCTGTTCAGGGTTTTTTTAGTTATTCCTGTTACTGTAGGTGTGCCGTACACACGTACTCAGATATTTTTATGATGTTACAGCTTTGCAAAGTGCAAACCATATTTGAGTGTGATGTGACGGCTTCCTCTAAGTAATGCGTGAGTGTGCGTTGTTCTAGGAACTTCATTACTAACTTTAGAAATCTTAGCTCGTTTACTGCTATTCTTTTGCTGGTTAATCAATTGGAATCAGACTAGGATTCCTGGGTTTTGATTGTGAAAGGTCAAAGTAGTAACTTTAATTGATAGACGAGCAATTGAGGTTATTTGTGATAGTTGAAGTTTCCTAATAATCAGTTTGCTTAAATTCTCTAAACTCGCAACGGTTTTTATGCAGTATTCTAGTGAACCAGTTTTTCACACTTGGATATCTCTTCTCGAATTTCAATATTCGCCTATTTGGTGCGTTTGTTAATATCATACTCTTATCATATGGGACACAATGAAGAAAAGTTTTAAACAACAAATAAAAAAGTATATTATATGGTAGTTTACAAGTTAGCAGTTAACTTCATATCCTTCCTTATTCAGGATTACAAGTTAGAAAATCCTGGTTCACAAGTCCCTTTCACATCTTCAGTTCAGTATAACTGTTATGCCCCTGTCAGACTTTTGCTTTGTATAGTTTCTACTTCCTATTGATTGGAATGGCCATTCTTCCTTTTCTCATCAATTTACCTTTCATATGGTTTGTCTGACTGTATTTATAAAATTACATTTTTGTTTAAGTAAGCAATTGTTTATAAGTGATCTGTGTTTTCTCTCAAGATACACACACACACACACACCAATGAGAGCATGAGAGATGAGAGGAGTTAATCGTGACCACATAACCATACATGAATGGTTGAGATTATTTTTCCTAAATCAAATCTTAACCATTAATTATAATTTGATGGTCATGATTAACTCCTCTCATCTCTCATGCTCTCATTGGATATGCCCCCTATATATATATATATTATTTTTTTTTCGAGTATGTAGGTATGTATGTATTTACATGACAAAAGTATTTGTCTTAACTGTATTTGATATCTTAATATTCAGAATTAGCATCCTAATCCTAATACATTCTTAAAAAATTGGTGGTTCACAAGCAAGTCCCTAAGAATGTGAAAGCCTTGTCCTTGTTCACATAAACCAAAAACATTGGGTCATATTAGTCCTTAGCACTAGACACGTTAGTTCTTGAGAATGACTATTGTTGCTGATAATTCTTGTTCACTTGTTCTTAATGATGAAGGTGGGTTTTAGCATTCTTATGTTATAATGATAATGATTTAACTAGTCTTGGGTTGCCAAAGATTCCGCATTGTAAAAGCTGGTGGGAATACTTGCATCTTCATTGTTAGGGTTTTTAAGTTAATGTTCATTTTTTTGGCAGGCCCCTCTGGGAAGATAATGCTTTTGCCTGAGGATGATCCAAACGCTACCCATATAATGATAGCCACCGGAACTGGTGTTGCTCCATTCAGAGGCTATCTTTGCCGAATGTTCATGGAATCTGTCCCGAAATTCAAGTTTGGCGGGCTAGCATGGCTTTTCCTTGGTGTTGCCAACTCTGACAGTCTTCTCTATGACGATGAATTCACCAAATACCTTAAGGATTATCCAGACAACTTCCGGTACGATCGAGCACTTAGCAGAGAGCAAAGGAACAAGAACGGTGGCAAAATGTATGTTCAGGATAAGATTGAGGAATACAGTGATGAAATCTTCAAACTACTGGATAATGGGGCCCACATTTATTTCTGTGGTCTGAAAGGGATGATGCCTGGAATCCAAGAAACACTGAAAAGGGTTGCTGAGCAGAGAGGAGAAAGCTGGGAAGAGAAGCTTTCACAACTTAAGAAGAACAAGCAGTGGCATGTTGAAGTTTACTGATATTCTCTAGTGAAGAAGAACAAACATGGAGAGTGTTCTTTATTTGAAAGAAAAAAATTGCAAGGATTTCATTTTGGTTCCCTAATGATTGTTTTAGTTAATAATCTTCATTCAGCAGGTTGATTAGTTGTAGCTATTCTGTATGAGTAGTGATTTAAAATGAGATATTTTATTGTCTTCTTGATGGATACAAAATTGGAAAATCATGTCATTGGTGGTGTTACAGAATGTTAAGGACATTTGTCAATTTTCGCATTATGTTGATCAATAAGGATTATTGCTCTCTGAAATTTTAGCAAGATCTAGAACCATATTATAAGTATGAAATTTTGTAATTGTTTTGGAATTTCTATTATGAAATCGTGTTGAACTCCTTCAAGGATAAATAAATACGGGGGAATTGATAATGTGAAGCGTCTCCTTGTCCATACTTTTATTACAAGTTCTATCAGATTTGCATTTAAATTTGGAATCACTATAGAGACACATTAGTATGATTAATATCTAAAATATTAGACATCGGAACTCCTTTATGCTCAAAAATAAAAGACAAATTACGAAGCAAGATTTGTTTCTATCTTATTCGAGTAACTTGTTAAATTTCACAATCCCCTGTTTTTATTGTAAGTAACTTTTAGCATTGTTTTATGTTTTCTATTATAAGCAAATATAATTATTTTTACTTTAGAGCGGTATAAATATAATTACATTTATAATTGACAAATTATCTCTCAAATACCGATAAGGGAGGGAGTAATTAGTTATTATTTTTTATTATAAAAATGAAAAAAAGTACCATTCTTAAAAAAATAAAGATTACTTCATACATGAGCTTAAAAAGAAATTACTACTTCATAAATGAGCCTCAAAATATTTTTAAAAAGAAACATATCAATAACTTAAGTATTTTTACTTTTTACCACCTAAATTTTATATTTCCCCAAATCTCAATGATAATATATCTAAAAAACATATACTAAAATACATAGTTATAATATAAGAAACCTTATTATGAAATAGCTCTAAAAAATTGATAATTTTTTTGTTCGACACTTGTATAAAAGTGTCACTCAAGTGTCAAGACCAATGTCCAACACGTGACATATGGCACTTGAAAACAAGTATAGATGCTACGTAGATCATTAGTGATCATTTAGTTTTCAAGATATATGGTATTTTTCTTTTTCATGTACATTTGACTGAAAAATAACAGTTATTATCTATAGTTTGCCTATATGATGTGATCAAGCACATTAACTGAATTAATTGAATCAATTAGACGATAACTTGACTAAATAGTGAGAAAATCGCATCTCCACTATCGAATGGTTGTGTATTTTTATACAATTGAAAATTGATTATAATACATTATTAATTAATATTTAAGGAGTCGATGGTTTTCCACAACGATCGGCAATAAGCAGTGGTCGATAACGACGTAAGAAATTCTTTTTATATGCTTAAACTTTTTTTAAGGGATTTCGAATTTAATTTTCGTAAATGAGAAAAAAATCAAATTAACCTTACCATAATCCATATAATAATATGAATATTTTTTACTAGAATAAAATTGACTTATGTAAAAATACTGTGGGTAGAAAAATAAATAAAAGTATATAGAAGGTGTAGAGTACATGGATGTTTGATTTTCCATTTATTAAAAGTTAATACAATTTTATTTTAGCATTTAATAAGTTGGTCAGATGATCGAAGAGTACTGCTCTAAGAAACAGATTCTCGGTTCGAACCTTTGTGACACATTAATTCCGTGTTCGAATCTTACTTATGTCAAATTCTCAAGTACCAACGCGAGATTCCATAATAAAAAGGATAAAGACAAAAGAGAGAGCGGTGGTGTGGACTTTTTATGAGTCTCGGACAGTGACAGATACTCAGGTAGTTGCTAAAACGCATTTTCCGTGTTCTCACAAAACAAAGCCACTCTCACCTTTTTCTTTTTTGTCGAGTATGCTCCTCACCATTAAAACATTCACATCAAACCTTAAAACCTAAGCAACCCAAACAAACGGCACTCTGGACTCTACTCTACTGTTCCTAAAAACGACACCGTATCCACCCCCTTTATTATTTCCATTACATAATACACACGTTACTCACTTATTCTATCACGCCATTTCTATTATTAACTCAACATTATTTCATCATTTAAGCTTTCTTAAAATAAAACGAGAATAAGCTGAAATTATTGAAAAAAATAAAATAAAAAATTCCTAAAATATAAAAGAACAAGTGTTAGGAACATGATAATGCGTTAGTTTTTTGTTTTCTTCTTTATACAAGTTCTGACTCACTACCATTCTTTTCCGTTCACGCAATCCACGAATCAGTTTCTGTCGATGGTGTCGCTCTCGGGATTCGCCGCCGCCGCGATCATCATCACGATCACCGTTAGTCTCGCCGGAGATTCCGCCGCCAGGGAGCTCCGTCCCTCCGATCACGGCCTCAATTTTCAGGCGGCGTCGCCGCCGGCTAATTCATCGGCGGAGATGAGGTCGTTCTTCAGCGGCAACAAGGGCTCTTATTCGTCGCCTATCAGTACGCCAATTAGGAATGCCACGGTGTCACAGCCGCCGTCGTGGTGGAGAGTCAACGGCGGCGGAAGCGGTGGCGGTGGCGGAGGGCACTTGGGAAGAGCGTTAATGATGGCAAGCTTAGTGTGCGGGATCACAGGAGGCGTTCTGTTAGTGGCTTCGGGTTTGATTTATCTCTTTAAGCACCGAAGAAAGCCTAATCCAAATTCGAATCTAAACGATTCGTTTCGTTCTATTCAGAATGACAATAATGCCAATAAATTTCAGTTAGCGCCAGCTCCCTGAGTTCTCTTTTGTCTTGAATTCAATCCTCGTTGTTCTTTTTCTGCTATAGCCTTCTATGTAAAGGTGAAGGGTAGTTGTGTAAATTATAATTCTGCTTTGTATATTCGATTCATTGTTTATTGTTTATTAGTAGTAAATGCGCTTTCAATTCTTTCATCATTGTAATTACGTGCTTCAAAAGTTGCAGTGAGTAATAAATTAGTCATATACTACTGCTTAGACTTGAAATGTTGTGTTAACATACTTTTAAAGAGAGTACTCCAAAAATATTTTCTATAAAATTATGGAACGCCTTATAAAAAAGGATCATTGACTTTTTTTTTTTAAGTATATCTTGTAGTAATAAATATTAGAGAGTATAAAATTAATATTAAATCTTGTTAAACAATTTAATTATTAAAGTTATTAAAAATAAAAAAATAATTATATACATTATTTTGTCTCTTAATAATATAAAAATTTATATTCTCAATAGTCTTTTACTATATTTAATTTATCGCAAATGATATTTAGTGTTCTAAAGGTACTATTTAAGAGTCTAAATACCGTAAAAATGTATTGGAATGTATAATTTTTTATATTTTCAAGAGACAAAACAATGTGCTCTTATGATTATTTTTTTACTTCTAATAAATTTATCTAGTGCCTTAAGAGACTGGCACTGGATATAAGATCCTTAATTTATTAAAAAATACTTTTGGAAACTATTGATAACATTTAGAGGCGGACCTTATCCTTTGTCCCCAAATTACCCTTCAGCCTAACCTTGTGGGGATATTTATATTTATATTTATATTTATATTATTTATATATTCTAATTTATAATAAAATAATAGTCCCTATAGGTTTTTCGTATTGCAGTACTCCTCTCGGTTTTTTTATCTGTCAATTTTAGAAAATATTTATATTTATTTATTTACTTATATTTGTAAAGTAATATTAATTATATTTAGTTAGATATAAAAAATAATATTGAGAATTCAAAAATTATTTTATTTTTTAATATGTATATTTTACCATAAATAGTAACAAAGTGTATTATTAGGTTTACCTATGTTACCAGTTGATGGATAGTGACCGACTGAGAGTTATTGTTTTTGTTCTACTGCCTTAGAACTTAGAATAAATCATGCTTCAATACATTTTGGGAATCTAAACTAACTTGAATTATTTAATGTACAAATAATATACAACGTATAGTAAGTGTAAAGAATCAAAAGATTCGGTTTTTTCTGTCAGATATCACATAGTAGTAGACCAGTAGTTAATAGTAATTCAGTGGTTGACTATAGTTAGAAGAGTAATTCTTAATTTTTTTATTTATATTTTTATAAATTTTTTTATTTATTTATTAAAGAATATTTTTAATACTTTTAATGACTTTAATATTAAAACTTTACTTAATTTTATATTTTATATAATAATAAAAGGACAAGTAAGAGCACTTTTAAAAAGATATATAACATTAGTCTAGTGAAATTTTTTCAAGATAAAGAATTAATTAAGAATTAAATTTTACATATACCCTATATACCCTATACATGATATAAACATCATGTTACTATTCAGCAGCCTTTTTTCACGAACAAATTGTATTAGTCTTTTTCTTATACATTATCTCTTTTTTCAATGCAAAGTTTTTTTTATTCTCTATTTTATTTTTTTTATAGACTAAAGTGCGTCGACAAGGATTCGAACCGAAGAACTGTTTCTTAACGCAATACTCCTCAACCATCCAATTAACATGTTGGATGCCTATTCTCTTGTTTTATTATTAATCGAAATTCAATAAGAAGTAAAACTTGCATCATTTAGAAAGAAAAAAAAAAAAACTGGTTAAATAAATTGTAGGTTGTAAAAACAAAAAAAAATAGTAGTTATATGTTCAATTTATTTTTTAGTAACTCATTTAACAAATTTCTCCTTTAGTGCTATAGTCATAACAAGAAAAGGGTGATAACATGTGAAGTATTTATTATTGAGTGTGAATATAACATGATTTCCCTAAGTTAAAAATCACAATGATATCCTTCATCATAACCATTTAATATAATAAGTTTTTTTTTTTTTGGTAACAATCCAATAAGTTAAACTAATAATATATAAATATTAAATTTTTTCATATAATATGAACGGTTAAATGGAGGGAATATTCTGTAGTTCCTAATTTAAAAATACCACCTTATTAAAAGCCATGTTCATCTGCAACTCAGTTTTGAAAGTGTTTATGTATTATTGTCTGAATTTCTCCAAAACCAAAAATACCCCATTAAGGAATTAAGTAAATCACGTCTCTACATACATATTCATCTCAACTCACTTCTATTTCTCCATTTCTGTACCAAATAAAATATTAGTAAAGTATTACCAAAAAATGTACTGAATGTTTGGTCACTTCATCATAACTATAGGTTCTTCTCTCATTCTTTTCTGTGAAAAAAATGTACTGAATGTTTGGTCAAATAATTTAACATACATAACTTAAATAGACAAAAAGACAAACAGATTCATTTGTTCCTTTTGGATGATGAACCAAAAGCAGAAGAGAAAAAAATTACAGAGATTTCAATAGAACGGGTCCTATTGATCAAGAGGAATCCACTCAAGTTCAATATATAATTCTCCAGATTCAACATTCTGGAGCTTGAGTGACATCATTTGTTTAACCTTACCATCAACAATATTGACTGCGCTATCCTCAATAAGTGCATTGTCATCAGAGTTCAACCATTTTCCTATCTGCATATCACCAAACATTCCAGCATCTCCGAATGCCATAGCAGATGTTATCAGTGGCTGAAGATCAATGTCTGCTTCTCCCATTATATCATCAGCGGAAAATGTATCATGATCAAATACTGTCTGCAACGCAGCCAGTTCATATAGTCATATTCTCATACCAGAAATCAATTATCTTCTTTCTTATGTACGCACAGGGAAAGAAAGTAAAACAACACATAAACAGCTGGGTGCATCCAACATAAATATCTGTGTACCCAACCTTCAAAGAATAAAGCCATAATTAGAGGGTACAAACTACAAAACAGCTAATCTAACCCTAACCACACCAAGAGATTTGTAGCAGAACTTTAATATTGTATTTACAGATAACTATTGAGGGTAAGTTACAGAACAGGAGGGATGCAATAGTGAAGATTCTCTTAACTTTTTATTTTGTATACCAAGTGTTTTCACAGTTTGGTGAGCCATACACTTAGAATCTAAGTTAGATATTGCCATGTCAATCCACCAAAAGAGAAAGCTTGTTAAGAGTTTTGAGGGAAGACAATGGAAAAACACATCTAGAGTTGTGTTTTCAGTAACAGTAATAATGATATTCACTTGAAGAGGACAGTAAGAACCATGAAGAAAACTGAATTTCCCTCCACATCTACTATGGAATGATTGTATTTGTGAATAGGGTTTGGCTTTTGGAATTCTGCAGGTGCTGCATAGAAGCATATTTTTAATTTTTCCTCCTCATTGATCTGCCTTTTTCTTTTTCTACTACACCACTGAATACAGTATTCCTGTTTGTATAGGAAAAATATTATGACTCACAGACACAACTCAGGTTCAATCTAAAACTCATTAAACATGTTAAAGGCTTGTACAGAACTATATTCTAAACGTAGCTGCAACAAAGCTATGTTCTTGAGGCCATAGTTATATTATATATTATATATTAATCATTTTTGTTTCTGCATCCAAAAGATGGCAGTATACAAAAAAATTTCCCTTTTCCCTTGCATCATGTTTAACAGTACGAGGTTTGAGAAAAAAACAGCGAATTGAGAAAAAAACCCACAATAAATGCGGTTGGGTTTTGAGAAGAACAGGTCACTGACTGTAGATAGAATTAGCAAGGGAACAAAGGAATAACACGAGGTTGTGAATCAATGGTGAGAAAGCTATTTATATCCAGAAGGGGACAATCCAATAACCTATTACACCAAAATAACAAAGAATGTAAGTAATGAGGAATGCCTAGACATGGATACCGTTTATGTAACTTCTTAGTTCATTCTTACAACAAATTCATACTCTGCTTCCAGTAAAGCTATCACAAATTATAACCAATTACATACTGTATTTGAAAGAGAACTGTATTGGATTTCCAATGGAGAGGAAGGATGTTAGACAAGTTAACTTTGAATTGGATTAGGTTGCTTGCAATACAAGGAACTGGTTTTACAGATTTACAAGGTAAAAGGTGTCTGACGATAAGGAATGATGAACTCATTTTTGTTCAACGATGTGGTTCTATATAATAGTACACACAGAAGTTAGTATCTGTTATTCACAACATCAAAATTCAACCATACCAATTTCAGTGGTCCATATTGCTCGGGAACAGACAGCATATATTCTTCATTCCAGACTGGATTCAAGTTACTCCTCATTACAGTTGTCTGGACAGTCTGTAGGTATCAGGCAATAGCACCAAACCAATTTCAGAAACAAAATTATCACCATTTATATTCTTCAACCATAAAAAACGAGATAAAGAGACATAGTTTTCAAGAATTACTAACAAGACAACCAACCTGTTGGCCAAGGTTCAAAATAACATATGGATCACTTGACTTTATATCTCTGATGGCTAAATCTGTGCCTTTAATCACTTTCACTTTTAACATTCCAATAAATTCTACCATACCTTCCTGTTACCAACAATATCAGTCACATTCCAAGCAAATAATTATGAGAATAATTACACTGCCATTGATGCCAGAGTAGTAAAGTTGGATAATGCAACATGCTTCATCCCATCTATATTAAATTATCTTTGATTAGAACTTAGAAGGCTTTCATATGGCACATCAATGATTCAACTCTGTGAAAATCTAGTTCATAAAAAGATGCTTACTTAAAAATCTGCTCATTATATTTTTCCCTTGCTCATAAAAGAGGTAAGATAACCAATAGCACATAACATAAAGTTACCATTCTCTGTGAACTAGTACTTTTAAAACTATCCATAATGCTTTTGGCAGAACTTGATTCTAGACTGCTTTTCCCAGATACAATGCGCAAACTAGGTTTCAAAAATTCTTGAAGCTCATACTTCGACCTGCAGACAAAATAGTCCCAATTAAAACAGTAGTCAATTAATCAGAAAGTCAAGAAACTAAATAACAAAAATCAGAGAGGGGGAATCAACAAGCTTCAGCATTACCTACTTCAAAATGAACCAAAAGATGCTAAGAATAGCAAATATAAAATGCAATGTGTATAAGAAAACATATCTAACCGTATAAACTTTGCACGCTGCTCATGACTGGCATCTGGTCCAGGTTTTGTATATCCTTCAGGAATATAAGCCTCATAAATTGAATTAGCAGATGAATTTCCCCCAACTTCAATCATTGCATCTACTTCATCTTCTGACCATTCGTCCAATGTCACAGACAAAACCTGAAAGTAAAATATAATCATATAATGTTGTCAAATAAATAAATTTTGGCAATTATACCACTCTGAACTAAATAGTCATAGCCTACTGAAAACAAACAAGGTCACTTCACATCAAATGATTCAATATCATGTTAGTAAAAAGGAAAATTATATTTTTGGCATAAGAACATATTTAACATGCACACCTAAAACTGGAAGGGTATGTGAATGCAATGGGTAAACAATCATGGTCATCAGTCTTTTTGCTAAGATAACGTGTGAAGACTGGATTGGCTAAATGGCATGCCAAAGAAAATGCATTCTGAACGTCAAACTTAACTTCTAGGCTAGTCATGTTAAGCAAAACAAGCTTCAGCCACATGAGAACATTAGCTGAAACTAAGCTACAATTGACATAACTTACTTATTTAATAATTTTCTCAAAATGCTCACCATACTTTTAAGTATCGAATTCCAATTCAATGGGTTTTGTTACAATAGCTAGTTTGCTTCATTTTTAACTGGGAGTTCTAGATATGCCTTTGCCACTTTCAGTTATTACTACTGGAATCTATGTCTATGCCCCGAATCTGATATAAAAGTTGATACATGAGATGCGAGACAAAAAATTAATTTAATTTTCCACATATTGTATGCATCTAACACAACTAACTAATTTTTTTGCACATAAACATGTCCTCTCAATCTCGAATTGAAATACACATGATTTGCACAATTATGGAAGTGATTAATTAATTTGATTCATTTTGTTTTCCTCCATATCATATCAAATACACTTTTCATGGAAATTCAGGACAATGAACAACCCGAAATATGAATTGTCAGTCATTCAATTGGTTGACAAAGAAACAAAAATGGAGAAGACACTTGGTTCGAACTTCAAATATTTGACATTAGAGGGAAAAGACAGCATAGCGGAACCAGCTAGCAAGCCTTCCACGACAACAAAACAACCTGTGAATGATTTACCTTTGATATATGAGTACCAAGGCTTCTGTGCACGCCACAGCATTTTAAGCATATAAAAACTCCAATGTTGGCAGACCTGAAATGCAGTTAGCAAAAGAGAATTCGTAGTTTAAAAGGGCTACTCATGCCACATTCTTTTTTTTTATATTACACATGTAGCCGAGTTTCCTAAAGCTTAAAGAATGTCATATTCATTAATAGTATGATAATCCCATAGATAAAAACCACAAACATCAAGAGTGCAAAAAGGAAAAAATAAACACTTACGCCCATTTGGGATCTGGAGCATTACAATCAGCACAAGAACGATTATCCTTCTGAAGTAATAGATCTTTCAATCTTCTTCTACCTGTAAAAGATCTGCCAATCATTCAACCTTTCTAGAAAAAAAAATGAAAACAGATCTGCAGTAGCCTCCTACCTCATTTAAGCAAGTAATATCCTATTTGATCTTATTTAAAGACAATACCAAATGAAAGGAATCAAATGAGATATTATACACCTATGGAACCTTCTAATCATCTTAATGACTAAATCAATTCTTTTTATGAATATTTTACAGCTTCTACAAATTAAAAAAAAACAACTAACCCTCCCTTCCCTTCCCATTCCCTTCAAAGTCCAAAGCCCTCCATTCAAATATTTGTTTCACAGGCCCATCACTAGAAAGCCAGGGAAGATATTCCCAGATAAAGTATGAAAGTATTAACCACGGAAAGTTGCCATTCATAACCATCTAGTTAACAGTCATTCGCTGGAAGCCCTAAAAGATTTGCACATGAACCTAAAGCTTAAAAACTATCAGAAAGCTACATCGTAAGGCAACCTAACAGGAATGTCAGTAAAATCATCAGGACTAAAGCCTTTCCCTTCAGAGGGGGAAGGGGGGTGCTAGATATGGAGAACCTTTTTGCCAATTAAAACAAGTTGTCATGCTTAGTGACAGTTGCATAGATGTATGGTCCCTGGCTCTTTATCTTATCTAACAATCACCCTTGAGTCTAGCCAAGTAATTCAAAACAATGGCTCATTCTTCTTTTTCTTTTCTTGATTATTGGCTGTGTAGCATCACTCATAAAAACAACTCACCAGGGAGCATGGAGTTTAGTCATAAGTTGTACATAGACCAGGTAAAAAAAAAAATTAAATGCATAAACCATAACAGGAAATGTATTAGGACAAAGTACCAACCGTTCCCACTTATTAGAATAGGCCAGTAGAATTGTCAATACTTATTCTCAGACAACTACAATATTCTCAGTTGCAAACATGAAACACGTCATTATTATATATTATCACACTAAGTATTATAGGATTACCTGAGGCAGGCCTTGCAAGTTCCATTCGGTAATTATTCATGGACATGCTTAAAATCCACAATCATCCAAGCTGCAACCTCGACAATAAACAAGCAAAACAACCTTGAAAAGAAGAAAGAAATATATGTTTAAGCAAAGTTTTTTCACACCCAGCGAACTGAAAACTCCACAAGACACAATCAGAACTCAGCTTTTGACGTCATTTACAGGCATCGAAATTGTTTTTCATGCTGTTACATATAAGATTTGTATAGTAGCATCAGACATATGCATGCTTGATACTTATACACAAATTGGTCCCCTTATAGGTAGTTGGCAACTCCAGTAGTAGATAAGAAGAGTCAATAACCAATAAGAACAGACGACATGGTAAAACAATAATAAAAAAATGATAAACTAAAATTCTGTAAACACCAACTTCTAAAAGTGCTCCTCCTAATAAAAGCAGAATAAAAAAAAATTATGGTATGGAGTTCCTCCATTTTCATTTTGCAAAATATACAAATCCCAAAGTACTCAAATGAGGGAAAAAAAATGAATATTGAACCCTAAACACCACAAATTTTTTCTCATAAACCAAACAACCAATTTCAGATTACCTACAACGAATTTGATAATGATGTGAATTGTGATCAGTGCATGCAATGCAACAACCTACGTGTTTGGTCAGAATAGATTCCGAGAGGGTAACGAAAAATTCTGCTGAGGGAAACGAAACTTCAACGCTCAAAGGTGTTGCATTTGCATGAAACGAATCTTATCATCTTAAATTGATGACATTGAAAAAAAAAATACACAAAAATGAAAAGGAAGAAAAGAAATCTGCGAGTTCGAAATTGAGATCAGAAAGAGGAAGTAAAGCAAAGAGAATGAAATTAATAGTTACCAGTGAATTGAATTGAATGAAGGAATCGAAATCAACAGAAGAGAAGAGATGCGAGGAGAGTGGTGATATTTTCAATGTCCAATCGCATCGTTCCTCTCCAACTACAATTTTGGTGTTTTTTTTTTTTTTGTGAAAATTATATATTTGTCTAATACTTTTTAATTCCATTCCAAAAAACCTTCCAAAAAAATATCCAAAAGAAGTTCACAGGTGAATTTTCTTTTCTTTTCTTTTTCTTTATCGTTTGTGTTCACAGTTGAATTTACAAAAGTATAATTATAATTATTGTAAATTTTTAAATAATTGTAATACTCTCATTTTTGTATAGAATTCTTGTGAAATTGAATACTAGAGTACTAGACTAGCAATATATAAAAATTAAAAAAATAAACAGCAACTTATTCTTACTAAGATTCATTTGTAATTAATGTTGTTTTTTAAATATTTTTGTCATAATGTCAAACCCTCGTAGATCTAAAACACTTAAATTATTCTTTTATAAATTTTAAATAATATTAAATAAGTCTCTTAAAATATAAATAATAATTATTTAAAAGGTTAATTTAATGATAAAAATTCTTCAAAAATTAAATTTACGACAAACAAATCTTAAAGTGAACAAATTATTGTTTTTCTTTAAAAAAATTTATTGACATGTGTAATAGTTAAACTGTTAAAGTCATGTAACACTAATACAATTGACAATAACATGTTGTACAGGATTATTTATAAATTTCCAACATTCTATCTATTTCTATATTATCTTTTTATTACAAAATCATGATACAGTTACATTGTATTAAATATTTGACTAATCTATTTAAAATTAAGAAAAATCGTGAATGACAAAGCCTTTTTTTTTATTAAATTTATCACATATCTATGTTATTGATTAACTTAATTGAAAAAATCACTTAATTTCTTTATCCGAAATTGGAAAATCAATCATTTATGTTATTCTCTTTCCCAAACTGAAGTCCTATTATTACCTTCAATATCACCATCTAAATCATTGCGATCCAGATTTCGTAAGGTCATATTTTTCTAATATCACCTAAAGTTAATGAATTCATTACCATTAAATTTATCAAAAGGAAGATATTGAACCACGTAATACTTTCTCCACACGAAGCAATTTTCTCACTCACATAAAAGCAAGTTTTGTGGATTCAATTTTCTCACCCCACCTAAAGTCAATGAATTCATAAAGAAGAGGACATGAAGTTTTGGTTTGAAAAATATAGAGATAAAAAATGATAGTTTATTCAACTTATCAAAAGACAAAAATAACAGATTTTCAACTTATTAAAGACAAAAATGTCTAAATTTTTATTTATTAAACAAATTAAGTTGTTTAGAGTGATTACGTGGATTCTAATGTATCACTTAACATGTTAAAATATTCGATGATTATAAAGTTGGAGAACATTATACTATATAGTCATTAAAGATTAATAATTTGATGTGTGTTAGATTTTATGATTGTAACCTGTGTTAGATTTTGGGGTGCATTTACGGTGGTGACCACATGTTTTGGACCATCGGTGCTCACTTGTACGAAAACTTGCTATAATAAGTTTAGCAAGTAACACCAACTTTTCAGTATTTGCTATTAGGTACTTAATAAATGTCTTTAAATTTTACAAAATAGTCCAAAGTTGTAATAAAACACAACTGTGATGATATCTGATTCCCTGAGAGAGCAAAATTCAAGATTGTTTTTTACTTCTATTATTCACTTTATTTTATTTGGGATCTTAAGGAATGAGGAGTAACATAAAAAAATGTTAATAAAAAAGAAAATAAAAATAGAAAGATGCATACTTCTCTTATATAAATAGAGCCAATATCTCCCTCTGCATCCTCATACTGAACCAGAAGTGATAGCCAAAATGGATGGAACCTTCGTTAACATGAAAGGCAATTTCTCTTCTTGGGTATTTTTACATGGTGTTCTCAGAAACAAAAGAAGCCATTGAACCAAAACGAAAGTGAGTGCTGGATGAAATGAAACCTTCCGTGTTTATTGATTACAAGTGTTTGGAAATTCAGTCCCTTCGTTTTAAAATCTTCCTCTGTCTCGTTCATACTCATACGCGGTTTCGGCCGATTTTTTAATTCTCCCTCTTGATTTCCATTTCCATTTGTTCTTTAGTCTTCTTAACCCTTTGAAGTTTGAACATTCAAACTCCCACCCAACGGCAACTCTTTCATGGTTTTCTTTTGTTGTGTGTCTTTTGGGATCTCAAAAAATTTCACAGATCTGATTATAGGCACTTGAGAAATTTCGCAAGTTCTTGCCTTTATATGTGAAAGCTGCTGGGTTGCTGAAATTATAATCTGGGTTTGGAAGATAAATCACCCAATCGAAGCTTCAAGGTGGTTTGAGTAATCAAACCCTAGAATTTGCTTCCCCTGTTTCTATGGCTTCAGGGGTTTATTTTCTCATCACCGTGGCAAAGAAGGCCGTTGATGTTGGAAGCTTTTCTTCCCCCGGTTGACTTGAGCGATGTTGCGTTGGTTCAAACCTTGTCTCCGTGGGCCGTGGCCAGTGAGCTCGTGTCATCCTTTTCAAATTGCTCCTTTTTCTTCCAGCGCAACAACTCACGGTCTCAGATCAAAGTGGAGGATTTTCGGTGCTCACTACCTCACTGGTTACTGCTTCTCCTTGTTATTCACCAGAAGTGTTTTAACAACGACACGAAATTTTTGATGAAGCGTCAACGTGGCTACAAGGGAGGAGGGGTTATTAGCAATTAGATCATATAGTTCAAAAAACTCCCCAAATTATTGATACACAAGTAGCCAATTTTAATCATATCCATTGAATATATTACTATTAAATCAGATGGATGATATTTTACGAATCACCAGTGATGATGGTTTTTCCGTCTCCACCCTAAATGCACCCTTAGATTTTGATAGTACTTACTAGTTACTACTTCTTCCACTTTTTTCATGTTTTTTTATCTCTTCTCATCTTATGTGTTAGAGAAAAGAGAGATTCTGTGAGCCAATACAAGAGTGACACGTTGACATAGTGATTACTAATTTTTGGTAACAGAGCAGATAAGATAAGAAAAGTGTATTATAGAGTACACGCCAGTAGCAGTAAGCGCGGTTTGGAGGTGAGGCAAAATTCAAAGTTCTAACTAACAGACACTTCCATTCCATTCCATGGCTAACTACTCCGAGCCTCATATCTGCCAATGCCTCAGTCGCTTGCTCACGTTCCGGCGGCATATTCCGGTCACAATCGCCGGTCACCGCCGCAAAACGGGGCAACGGTTGGTGGATGAAGTGTTGTCGCTTGCTCAAGGCCTCCTCCACCTAGGTCTCACCCCTGGTGACGTCGTCGCCATCTCTGCTTACAATAGGTACCTAACCTACCTTTTATTGCATTTGATGAATGCGAATTTTCATTACTAGTTCATCTATGACTTTCCAAGTGATCGATGGATTTTGTATTTCTATTCTCAGCGATTGGTATCTGGAGTGGTTATTAGCGATTGCATTTGTTGGAGGAATAGCTGCCCCTCTGAACTATCGTTGGGTGAGTGAATTTGCTGGGGACTTGTGTATTAATTTGTTGAAAATTTTATCATTTTAGTCCTGAATTTGCAAGGTAATTTTAGTTTAGGCTTTATCTTTCAAGTAGTTTCAAGTAATTTTATTTTATTTCTCGACTTTTGTAAAAATGTTTTTTTAGTCCTTGGTCATTCACACTGGTCATTGACAATATGAGAAAAATTAGTCACATTTTTTTATAAGCCAAAATGCACCCACATAAGTTCAATATAAGCAGCTGTTACTTAAAGCTTTACTCTCTTAGCTATTTGATAAACTTGCTGGGTGCAAAATTAGTCACAATAATATCTGAATTAATAAAAAAATTATTAACATTAGTCCTACAAAGTAGTAAAGTGAAATAAACTTGCACAGTCAGAAATGAAGTGAAGTGAACTTGCACAGCCAGAAGTAAAGTGAAATTCCTTGAAAAATAGGGACTAAAGTAAAATTACCTTACAAAATCAGGATAATTGGACTCTATACTTTCTTCAATCACTCTAATGAAGCCATATTTAATTGTCCGCAAATGCATGCTCTAGTAGCTTACCAAACTGCATATCATATTTACATAAAGAGCTAATATGATATGTTTTCAGCCTTCTTGTTGTTATTATTTCATCTTGACTCCGTCCTTTCCCATGATCTATTTCATATACTAATCATTATGTTATGCTTTAAAGCAGTTTTCTTCTCCTGCAGAGTTTTGAAGAGGCAAGGTTAGCAATAAATGCAGTGAGGCCAGTGATGTTAGTGATTGACGAGAGCTGCTACGCATGGTACTTAAAACTCCAGCAGAATGATATTTCATCTCTGAGGTGGCATATTTTGTTGGATTCCCCTCCCTCATATTTTAAAAACATCCGGAATGGTAGGAATATAGCTTGGTATTTAGATGCCGGTGAAAAAATTATAGTAGAAATCTTATCTCACTTGAATAATCTTCATATCTTGTTGGTTTCAATGCTTTGCAGTTCTAAACCAAGAAATACTTAAGAGGTATCCTGTAAAGCTTGAACCATTTGATTACTCCTGGGCATCTGAAGGCGCTGTCATAATATGCTTCACTTCAGGTTCAAGATTCTCAGTCAGTTCCTTTTCCTTAAAATACCTATTTTGCTTGTGGTTTGTGGTTGTGGGTTATACAGAAGTCAGGAAGGGAATTCAATGGTGACCAAAATAAAATACTAAATGCCATTCAGTTTGCTGACATTATTGTGTTCTTTAATGTAGGAACTACAGGAAAGCCTAAAGGAGTCACCCTAAGTCATGGAGCTTTGATCATACAGTCTCTAGCCAAGATTGCCATAGTTGGGTACAGTGAGGATGATGTATGTCGTTCACTGTTACATGCTGTTTGTTTTATTGGTTATGAAAGGTTTCAGTTATTTCAGAACACAAGGCTGTGATGTGTCAATATTAACTATAATGACTTTACATACATTCAAGTTATAAAATTATGATAAATAAGCTAAGTTCTGCATGTTTTCAATTTGTTATGCAATAGGTGTATCTGCATACTACTCCATTATGCCACATTGGTGGCTTATCATCGGCAATGACCATGCTTATGGTTGGAGGTTGCCATGTCTTGATGCCAAAGTTTTATGCGGAATCAGCAGTTGAAGCCATAGAGCAATATACCGTGACATCTTTTATCACAGTTCCTGCAATTATGACCAGTGTAATTTCTGCAATTAGGTAAATTCGAATGTCAAATAGGAAGGAAACTTTGTCCTTTTTTGTAATAAAGATAAGTCCTCTAAAAACTATACGATTTATAAAATGAATTCTAGCTAGATTAGCATAGTAGTCTTATACCTTTAACGCCATTTTTCCTCAAAGTAAAGTAATTCTTTGATTCTATCGTAGGTTTCTTTTCTCATACTAAACAATGTCCTACTTTTCTCATACTAAACAATGTCCTAAAACTGTCACGATTTGTAGATCAAACTCTGTTGCATCTTTTTGATGTCTTATGTCTAGTATCTACATTAACCAACAAATAACAAAATTGCAAAAGCAATTGCCTGGTGTAAAACGTTTTACTATCCTCTAACCTTAGGTAAAGACCAAGAAACAGAACTTTGGAATATATTGTTTTACTATTATTTTAATATTTTTAGGCACAAAGAGACTTGGAGAGGGGGAGAAACTATAAAGAAAATACTTAATGGGGGTGGAAGCCTCTCACTCGAGCTTATCAAGGACACCAGCCTATTCTTCCATAAAGCTAAACTTATTTCAGCTTATGGTAGGTCTTTCATACCAATGTTGGCTGGAAGAAATTTATTGACCAATTTTATAAGGAAAAAAGCTTGCATATCATATAAAAGCACATGTACATGCAAGATAGTTTTACACGTAGCAAGCACTTTTAGGTCAACAAGTATTTTAAATCTTGAAAATATCTATATTAATGAGTGACTGCTTCTGTTTTTTCTCTTAATATGGTCAGCTTATTTATTTATTTATTTATTTTTATCATGACAAGCTCAAAAGCCTCACGTTTTCTCCTTGTTATTTGATATTTGATTTTGATTTGTTTAATCAAAACAACATACAACTTACATGAATTTATGATGTATGAAGGCAACTAAAATTTGACCCTTCTCAATTTTTCTAGGCCCCTTTTTTTGTATGATAGATAATAGATGGAAACTCACCGGTCTTGATTTATTGACTGTAATCTGGTTCATTTATCAAAGGGATGACAGAGACATGCTCTTCATTGACATTCATGACACTCTATGACCCAATACATGAAACCACTTGCAAGCCTCTTCAAATATTGGATGTGACAGGATCTAACCTCAATCAACAGCCACAAGGTGTTTGTGTTGGCAAGGCAGCACCTCATGTAGAACTGAAGATATGTGCTGATGCTTCTGGTCACATTGGAAAAATTCTAACTAGAGGACCACACATAATGCTCAGGTATTGGGACCAAACTCCCGCAAACTCATTTAATCAGAAGAATGAAGTCTGGCTTGACACAGGTGACATTGGATCAATTGATTGTTATGGTAATTTGTGGCTCCTTGGAAGAACAAATGGCCGTATCAAGAGTGGTGGGGAAAACGTTTACCCTGAAGAGGTACTAGAATGTCACTCAACCTGACAACCTGTTTGCTTTATCATAAAGTCATAAACATGGAATTCAAACCAAAAGAGTCTGCTTTATTACAAAGTTTATATTCTAAAGAGACATACTAAGGGTCTCTTTGGTTTGAGAAAACATTTTGTTTTCTATCTTTTTTCGTAAATAATTATAAAATTGTGACCTTATTTTAATGTTGTCTCATGTTTTCTAAATTCTGTAGAGGAATTGGTGAAAGCAAAAATGAGTGTTTCTTGTACAAAGTCTTAAAAACAGGAAATATATTAAAACATGTGACAGTTTTATAATTATTTATGAAAACAACAAATATTTTCTCCAAACAAAGAGATCCTAATAATTCAGATGCAAAATAATAATAATAATATAACACTCGAACGTTTCCATCAAGGGGGGTCTTGTTCAAAGCATACTCGGGCTTATGAAAATAATTTAAAACATTTTATTAATGCATTTTAGTTTAGTTCAGTAAGTTAAATGAAGAAACTACCCCTTTTAAGCTTAATTTAGTTAACTTGTTTGGTGAAGCTTATGAATAAACTCATTTTGCTATTAGATAAGTGTTTAATTAAACTGCCTAGTCAGATTCACCCTTAAGCATGTTCAGAGGTTCATTAAATATTCTTTCTTTTGCTCAATTAAGTGCTTGTTATGCTATGATGTTTACAATTCCATGGAAGTGTGAACATATTATTTGTTTGGAGCAGATTGAGGCAATTCTAGTACAACATCCAGGAATTGCAGGTGTTGTTATTTTGGGGGTCCCAGACGCTCGCCTTACAGAGATGGTAGCAGCATGTATCCATCTAAAAGAAAATTGGCAATGGTCAGAGCAATCTGCTAAAAATGAAGAGTTTCACCTATCTAGAAAGAATCTCCAGCAATATTGTTTGGAAAATAATTTAAGCAGGTATATCTCCGAAACCCATGTTTTTCATTGCAAGAGGTTACTTTAATAAGAGCATCTCCAAAGATGCAACTCTACTAAATTGCTTAAAACTATTTTTTGTGGGTCTGATAGCTCTTTCTGCTTATTTAATTTTAAGTAACTTGATTCTCCAATGATACAACTCAACAAAATATAGCAGTTGCTTGCTTAAGCACCAAATGCTTATATGCTACTTAAATAAGCAACTCATGTCAGCACTCTCTAATGGTGCAATTAGTCAAACAACTCTCCTCAACTTTGTAACAACACGGGTTAAGCATTGAATATGCTATAAGGGAAGGAATGGTTTTGTGATGATTTCTTTTGACTCACCTTTCAGGTTTAAGATACCAAGAACATTTATTGAATGGAGGAAGCCTTTTCCTGTCACTACCACAGGAAAAATAAGGAGAGATCAAGTCCGAAAGGAAGTCATGTCTCAGCTACAATCTTTGCATAGTAATCTTTGATTATAATGTCAATTGTCAATGTCCCAGTGCAACCTCCAACGTATTTTAATGTCAAGAAAACAAGATTGGTTGGATCTATAATATTGCCATGAGACATTGATACCTGAAATATGCGACCTTACCATTTTAAGTTTTCCAGACAAAGTGATGGCTAACAAGATATGAACGGTTTTGACTTCATGTGAGAAACTTGATCAATTTGTTGAGTCGAGAAATTAATTAAATGTATTTATTGTTTCTTCGAAAATTCAGCCACTGCACATTCTTGAATTATGCACATCTTCTCCACTCCCATTCCATGAGTTACCCTGTCTTGAAAATATTGTCTTTTTTTTTTTTTTTGGGGGTATAACACCGTATCTCCTCAACATGGGGAAGTAAGGTGTGTGAGTTGTGACATGTTATCAGGTGCTATTCACGTTTGCACGTTGTCATGCCCCACGTGTACTTCTAGGTGTTAAGGAAGTTGGAGTCTCTGATTTCACATTCGGATGGGCCAAATTTAGATACAAAGTATTTAAGTACTATGATTTGTATGGAGACAAATCCACGTTTACTTCATTCTAACGCGAAATTAAACATGCACAAGATTTTCTAAGGGGCTTGGATGTGCAAATTTCTTTCTTTTTTGGGTCCAGAGATGTGCGTATTTCAACTTCTTGCATTTTGTTAGGTGGGATCATCCTATTTTAGAAGTTCCACCATCCTTTTATATATAAGAATCATAAATCTGTATATTTAAAAAGTTAGTACTACTTCTAATAAGGACAATGCTAATCTCTTCTACCTTTTGTTACTTGGTCTTGGACTTATGGGCACCTATGGGCCCAGGCAACAAGGTGAATTAGGCTTATTGGTTTTGTTTATTGACCAAAAAGAACAAAATAAGTAGGCTATGTATAGGTTTCCAAAAAAAAAAGTAGCGTATGCATATAAAACTTTTTGTCTGATAAATATTGTATAAATAGAAAAAAAATTATTATATAAGATTTTTTTTATAAATTTGTATAATTTTTAAAACTTTTTTAGTTCACTTTAACTAACAATTCAAACATGTTTTTCAATATTTTTCAATATTTTTATAAGGTGAGTTTATTGCCACTCCAAAATAATTATTGACATCCTATTTGATATTTTAATAATATTTATATATTAATACTTTCATTTTATTGGTTATAAAATATTTTTTAAAATTTAAAAATATTTAAAAAGGAGTGACAATAACCCCATCCATCTTTATATGTTTATTTGAACTTAAAAATAAAAAATACTTTATTTGAAGTAAAAAAATAACATAAATTAATTTTAGAAAAACAAAGTCACATTATTATTATTGTTCATAGGAAAGTATCAATTTGGTCATTCAAAGATTATGTTGTCACCAATTTAGTCCCCCAAATAATTTTGTCACCAAATTAGTCCTTTAAAGATCATCTTTGTCACCAGTTTGGTCCACCAAATAACTTTGTCACCAAATTAGTCCTCCAAAGATGTGTAAGTATATCAAATTAGTCCTTCAAAGATTTAAATATATCAAATTAGTCCATGATGGAGAACTAATTTGAGGACTAATTAGGTAGACTTTTAAATCTTTGGAGGACTAATTTGGTGACAAAGTTCTTTGAGGGATCAAATTGGTGACAAGGTGATCTTTCAAGGACTAATTTGGTGGCAAAATTCTTTGAAAGGCCAAATTGGTGACATGATAATCTTTGGAGGACCAAATTGATAGTTAACTCTTCGTAGGAAAGTACATTAGTTGATGATTGAATTCGGATACTCACACATGCATATTCTCATGTGCTCACCACAGACTTATTACGATATAAAAAAAATGAAGTTAATATTTAATATTGGTACAGCATAAAGCCTCGGATTCTCACCCAAAAGCAAGGGGGGATCCCATCTTTGGATTCTGTAACAAATTGAAGGATTGCCACTCAAAAAGAAAAAAAAAAGAGAGTAGGCATTTGCAAGTATACTAGGTGCTTTTATGCTTTCTATAATTGTTTTTTCCTTTGGATTAAGCAACTGATTTCATGACTTTTGTTTTGTTTTATTTGCTACTGTTATTAATGTGTACACATGATAGCACCCCGGTTCTTATAATATTTTAATGACACTTACACTAGATAAAGATGAGATAATCATTCTTTTATGTAGATTTGTATTTATAGATAAGACTTTACTTTGATGTAAATATACTTTAGGACTGCTATTGCATGGCTCTCTGATATTTTCTATATTTATTTTAAAAAATGATAAGGCACAAGCTAGTAGGTGTTTGTACTTAACACTCCTTTTTTACCTTAGTGATCTAAATGAACTTCACCATGATCCAATCTTACACACTTTAACTTCAAAAACTATATACACCTGTCACTAATCATGTGCTTTACCAATCAGCATTTAGAAATTGAAACTCTTGTATATTGTTAATCAAGGTGTAGAAATAATTCACCAATATTTTAAATAGTCTGATGACATATATAAATAGAGTAAAACTAATATTTATGTAAGATTTTTAAAATGTCATAAAGACAAAATGATCTACCTCCGTCATTCATTCTATTAAATTATTTTGTGTATTTGTTTGCGGTTTGTTAATCTCATTTATTTATTCCATAAATATAAGATAAGATATACACTATTTTCAAAAGTACTATATATTTTAAGAGTAATATCCTTGCTTCATTCTTCTTTTTAAAAAGAAAATATATGCATCGAATAAATAATAAAAGTCTTGTCAATATGTATTTATATTCCAAAATTTAGAAGTCTTTAGCATAATGAGAAAAAGTCAACTACAATATCAAACTTAATATAATTCAACCAATTTTTTTTTAAAAAATTGAAATAGAATAATTATGATCCTCTTTTTATGATCCTTTAATATTATATATATATATATATATATATATATATATATATATATGAGTTAATGATAAAAGGTTTAGCGATTAGAAATTAGCATGCACAAAATCTTAAGTTTTGTACTAAAAAATGTTGTAATTTAAAATTTCCAATTTTCATTATTAAATGATAAAGCTACTTTTTTTTCGAAAAATAGTATGACTAATAAATTTTAAATTAATTTATTTTCACAAATTATTATTTAAAATCAAATATAATATATTCTATTGAGTAATAATATAAAAATGATCCATACCATTGGCAATAAAACAGAAGAATACTCAAATCTACTAGTATGCTACTCATTTATATAAAATAAATAAATGATAAATATTTAAGAAAAAATGAAGTCAACTTAATAATTAACAATACATAAAAATGAAATGATAATGAAGAAAGAGGAGGCCCCAGTAATTTTGTTGTTAGCTGTGGGATTTTATTCTATTTTAGTTTTCTCTCTCCCGCTCTCACCAGTTCTTTGTTGCTGCAACATTTTCGTCTTCTGCTAAACCCTAAAAAGCCAGCCAGCACCACAATTCATCACTGTCCTTCCCACTCAAATGCTCTTTTCGAACTTTTCCAGCTCTTACCTTGGGATTCTCCAACTCCTTTTGACCGTTAATTCATCGTAGTACGCGTCGAGGATTCGTTCACACCAGTAAGTTTCTGATGCCGTTCAAGATTGTCTTTGTATGTGAGGTTTGTTTGAAGTTCTTGTTGACGCTTCAATCTGCATTGGAGCTCCAATTAATTGCCACTAGAGATTGATTTTCGATTCTCAGTTAAATTTGAGTTCCTGGGCCATTTTGGGATTAAAAAAGTGATTTAGACTGTTAGCAAAGAAAAACTCATAATTTGCTTCGTAATATTGGATTAGGCTCTAATAATTTTATGAATGAATAGCAGTGAAACGGCGTGAGTATTTTTTTTTTGGGGGGGGGGGGTATCTGTGGCAATTTGAATTGCTGCTGAAAAGCAAGTATTTTATTGAGATTTATTTTGCAATTATTTCTCTTTTGATAACTTTTTATTCTGGTTATATTTGATAATCTAACCATTTGGCATATGTTTCTGACTCTGGCAGTTTGCGGGGTTTGAGGGTTTGATTTGACCTTTTAGTTTTTAATGGCCTCAAACTTCTGATTCTTGTTCATAAAGGAACAAACTGATATTGGAGAGCTTTGCTGTTATGGACAACGGTGAAAGGATCTGTGATAATGGTAGGGAAGATGAGAGTCTGGGTGATCATATACTTGAGGAAATGGAGTCCTTTTTGCTAGACATTGATGAGCGGTTGACCATCTCTAGGATGGTGAGTGACTCCGTCATAAAGGGTATGGTTAATGCCGTTGAGGATCAGGCAGCTGAGAGAATTGCTCAGAAAGAATTGGAGGTGGTTGGGCTAAAGAAAATGTTACAGAGTTGCGGTATGGGTTCAGATGAGACTAAAACATTGTGGTCTTCGGTACATCACCATGAACCCCATGAAGCTGTTGCGTGTCATTTTTCAGATAGTGTTGCAGCGCGTGATGGACTTATAAAGTCTGTGGATAGTCTTCAAATTGAATTACACGAGCAGTTAAATCAGCTCAAGAAAGAAATAAATAAAATTAGAGGGCCTAGTTCCTTCAGAAGAAATAGTTCAGGTTCTGATTTGGTGGGTTTAAGTGGTATTTTACAAGAGAATATACCGGAAAGATGGATTTATGTTGATAAGACTTTCGAAAGTCTAAAAGATACTCTAGACACTGTCTGCAGAAGGATGGCAGTTATGGATTGGCTATCAAAGGGATCACTTTCTGAATGGAAGGAGGAGCGGGAGTTTCAATCAGAAATTGAACGGATGGTAATCAGAAATTGTGTCTGGAGTTTGCAGAAGGAGTTTGAACAGAAACTATGGGATCTCTATGACTCTGAAAGTAGAAATTGTTTTAACCAATATAAAGAGATCTCAAGTTTGCGTCAGGAATTGGAATCAATTTCTAAAATAATATCTGTTTCTGAATCTGGACAGCTTATTTCTCTTGGATCCTTGGATAACACTGAGGAATGGTGTCATAATAAGAGGGCTGATCATTTCCATGTGAATCTTTCAGCAGAGCCTTTGTCATCTTCAATTATGGAAGAAAATGGCAAACAGGATGACTCAAAGATTAACAAGCCTGATGATTTGGATTCCAGCTCACTAAAGCAGATGTCTAAAGATGAATTGATTACTTATATAACTAAGATGAGAAGAAACCATGAATCTCAAGTGCAAGAGAAGACTGAAGAAAATTTTCGCCTTAGGCGGGATTTATTGAATTTGAAGGAAAGAGGTTCTTCTTTTCCATTGAAGAAGGACAAAGACTTCGATCTATTGAAGAAAAAAATCCCTGATGTCATTGCAAAATTGAATACAATCCTTCTTGGAAATGAGAAAGTGCATCGATTCAGCGAAAACTTTGAATCTCTTAGCAGTTTAAAGGATAGGTTGGATTTCTTATGCACCGAGAATCATCAACTGAAGGACATGCTTACAGATAAGAAGAAGGAATTCGAGAGTCTATCTTCCCAGCTTTCTGCTGCTGAGGAAAAATTGTCACAGCAACAATTGACTGAGAAAACCTTGTTACAAGCCATCCAGAAGCTTGAGGATGACATATGGGATGCACGTATTGAAGTTTCAGTTATTCATGATGTATATAAATGTCGCTTTGAAGATATTGCAAGTGAGTTTAGATGCATAACTGAAGAACTACATCTGAAAAATAGTTTCATGCAGGAAATATATGAAATAATGCTTAAAGAAACAGCTCACAGTGTTCCAGCTTCTAGTGGGTTGGAAATCGAGGAAGCAGATATGGAGTCGGCGATGATTCAAGGGCTATTGGATATTAATCACATCATATTTAAAGAATCTTTGGTGAATGTGTATGAAGCATTAAAATCGGAAGCTGCTGACAAAGAAAAACTAGAATATGAAATGCTTATGTTGAAATCGATGGTGGAAGAAAAGGAGAAGTTGATACAAGGAGCAGCTGATGCTTTGATACAAGAGAAACAAAAGACAGAGTCTGCCTTTGAACAGATTAGCAGCTTAAGAGCTGTGAATGATCAGCAACATGAATTAATTGCGGAGAACAGTAACAAGTTGGATGTCACCAAGGGTGACCTGGTTGCAGCATTGAGGGAAATTGAACAATACAAGGAGCAAACACACAATTTACAACAAAATCTTGAACAAAAGATCGACAATCTTAGAGAGATTGATGAAGAAAGGAGAGCTCTCCGTAATCTTACACAAAAGCAACAACAGTCATTAAAACTGAATGAGGCAAAAGAAAGGAAAAGCAGGAAGCAAATGGAATCAACCATTAATGTCATTGGGAATTTGTTGACAACGGTTACTGATTTTGAAGCTAGAGTAAATGAAGATATTTCAAGAAACTGTTTGAGGTATGCAATAATTGCGTTAAGGCCCTTCTTTTTTAATACTAATTAATAATTAATAACAATAATGTCGTCTGAATTTATGATAAATTACTGTTCCTGTTATTGCTTCTCTGTTTTAAGCTATTTTCTATGCTCTTCTATTTCTATCAATAATAATGAAGTGTTCAAGCTTATGTAAACCAGCAAGTGCATCAGGTGTGATTTACCTTTGGATTATTCTGAATGTGATGTGTATCTGATTGCTTGAAGGAATCACTTGGGAATTAACTTGATTATTTTTGTTTTAAAATCTTTTTTTAAAAAAATAAAATAAATTAAGCCAAATATGAAGCTGTTAGCATGTGCTTCATGTTACATTCATCCTTTCTTGAGATAAATGTCTTCAGATTGTTCTCCAAGTTGGAGATATACTATATCTTTGAGAAGGAGTTTTCATGCAAGCAACAAAGATATATCAAAGTTTATTTGATTTCAACTTAGTTTTATTAATTGTTCTTCAAAATTTTGTAAGAAAGTGTATGTTATTAGTTTATATTTTATATTCAATTTTGAATTTGTGGTTGTTATGGTCAGAAGTCAGAACCAATGTTAGGCCAGGGAGTTCCGAGAGTGAGGAACAGATATTGGATGTGGACCCTAGGCTAGGATTTGGCAAGTTTATTCTAGAAGGAGTGGTGCAGCCGCAAAGGCTGAGAGGGGTGTTAGTTATAGTTAGTTCCAGTTGAAAATAGGGAAGAGTATAAATACCAGAATAGGACATTGAGTTTCTCAGTTCTGTTGAATCTGAGTTTGGGAGACTTTGTCTGTGTTAGGAGCTTTGAGCTCTAGTTATTGTTTGTAATCCTGATTCATTTCTTTATTCAGCAATAAAACCAGTCTCTTTCTTTCATTTTACTTGATTTTCCTTCTTAGAACCCTAACAAGCAAGTCATATATGCGATCATCTTTTCAGGCTTGAAAACATGAGATCTGAGTTCTGTGACCTCAATAACAAAGCCAGTATACTTAAGACCATGGGATTGGTGTACAAGCAAAGGCTAGAAACAAGATGTTCTGATCTTGCAAAGGCTGAAGCAGAGGTATTTTTGCTTATGTTGTGTAGTTGGAAACTGTGCACTAGTTATATGCGTTTCTGAATCTTACTTGATGCTATAACCTCATAATCTGCCCTTGCTTTAATGCATGTCAGTGCCTCTGAATATCATTATTAGATTGTGCTTGTGGACCCATAATGAATGGGCAAAGGTGGTAAGCACTTGATCACCACTTGGGATGAGAACGGAAGTTTAAATATCAGGGAAGTGGCTCTGGTGGACAGGTTGCATAAGTCTTGATCTTGGGCCAAATAAGATTTAGTCTCATAGGTAGTTAACTGGTTCAAATGGGTTGAACTTGTGAGAGCACCTTGTGGTTTCACCTAGAAAGAGATAGTGCTTGTGGGGGAAAATAAACTGGATTGCAAACCAAAGGCTTGTATGTCAGGTTGATGCTGTAAAGTTTTGATGAACCATAATATACATTCAATATCCTACTTAAAATGATATGTAAACTTCACTTGGAGACCATTACCTTCATTTTTCCTTTTTTCTATGTTACCTTGTAATTGACACTTGATATGTTTGACCTAAAGCACTTACACTGGACATTTACCTGGACTTTCAGGTTGATCTTTTGGGGGATGAGGTTGATACTCTTCTTAGCCTCCTTGAAAAAATATACATTGCACTCGATCATTATTCACCCATACTTCAGCATTACCCCGGGGTAAGAATCTTCCCCTTCTGCACATCTTTTTAATCTTTATGCATAATCGAGGTTTGTATAATGCTAATATGTGGTATTAGTATAAGTAGTCTATCTTATTAATTATTTTCCTTATGGATGTAAAATTATTCTAGGGATAGGTTGAAACCAAACATGATCTAACTCAACAACACTATCCAGCTAAGACTTGTGTGTGTAGATTATGATGGAGCTCCACGTGGAAGTTTTTACTGTTTTTAGTGTCTGATTTGTTTGATTTGTAAGCTGTAGCTTCAAAGAAACATAATTGCATATAATTTTCATTCCAATTTTTCTGTGTTCAATATAATTAGTATTTTCTTCATCAAGAAGGTAAAAATTGAGATGAATTTTTACTCTTGAATAAAATAGTGTACCACAAAATCTCCATTGGTCCTAATATAAAACTGTTTCAATAATTAGCCATCAATTTTGCAGATTATTGAGATTCTGGAGCTTGTAAGAAGAGAACTAAGTGGAGAGTCTAGAAAACTTGTTTAATCAAATATTCTGGCCTGGTAAATTGTTGGACACTGTCTTGATGCAAACTGCTTCTTTCCTTCTGTATTGGTAAAACCCAGAAGTGTCGGTAAGAAAATCATTATTCGTGAGCCCCCACATGATCATTGATCAACCACTGGATGGTGAGAATCACCAGTTACTTCTTCGGGTGCACTATACGGAGTTAATTGGTTCATTATTTGCAGCTTTGTTTCAGCTTCACGTATACAAAGTTAAGAGATGTTAGAGATTTCTGGTAGCTGCATTTTCTTTCTCATGTCTATTTCTGCAGAACAGTGGGAAGCCATTGCATAAATTATTTTAGGCCGCGCTGTTCTTTTTTGATCCATTTCTTGTTTAAATCTTCTAAGGGTACAGGTGACAATTTGTACAGTTGTTCACACTAGTTACTTGCAGCTGGCTGATGTGTAGCAGGTGGGTTTTTTGTCCTAAAACATATATTTTGAGGAAAACAACTATAGAAAAGAATCAATAACTTTGTGCAGATGCAGATGCTAACATACCTTTGTTATTTGGCATACACGAATGCTTTATATGCTTACTAGGTGACACGATGCATTGTTTGGTTGGCTCTAGTATACCCCTAGTTTGCCTTCTCTCTTTTGTAATGCATATTTATTTTCTATATGGGCCAGTGGCATTTTTTTTTTTTTTTTATGTTTGGTATGTTCCTTGATGGTTTCTTTATGGTTTTACGTTATTAGGCTAATTGATTGATGCACCAGTCATGTTTAGATAAAACGAGGCATGTAATTTGTGTATGTGTAGTTAGTTTCTTAATATCATGCTAAGCCCGTTTTTTATTGTATAATAATAAAAATTGGGTATTTATTGTGATGTCCAAAGGTTCAAGCTTTTAAATTTCTAACCATTTGCTGTTATACTTGTCAAATTCTTAGCAATTGTTTGGGAGGAATAATAAGACCACCAATAGCCCGTCTGGATAAGATAAGATTTTACACAAAGCAAAATTAATTTTGACACGTAATTCAAGACAATTTTGTGATAAGTGGAAAATTTACTTTTATTTAAAGATAAGATAAGATTTTAAAGTGATCTTCCCTCAATTTTATCCAGACGGCCCCAAATGAGTCGAATTGAGTCTGTCTTGGCTCAATTAGAAAGTAGAAATAAAGTTTTATAGGCTTATTTTGCTTATCTTGTTTTATAGGAAAACTCGTTTAAAACCGCCTGTCCTTCATGGCTTCATCAATGAAACTTAGTCTCGTTTTGGGGTGTAAATTTTACTTGTTTTTGGAACTTTGAAAACTAAACTCCAGAAGTTATTTATTTACCAATTCCAAAAATTTGATTATGAAAATAATCTTTTGGAGTCTAATTTTTGGAATAAATTTCAAGAATAGTAAAAAATAAGTGGTGAAATTGTAATTTAGTAAGAATGGGTGGTTCAAATAGCAATTATCACTGGTCAGCCACATTTTTAGTGGATTTTGGGAGCAAATTTTCAGTATTATATTAGTACATACTCCCTTCCTTATGTATAGTTAGTGGTGTGCTTGCAATATAAGGTGAGTGGTGAGATAACGTGAAAGTTTTTAAAATATAGAACACACGTCGACACTTGAAGCAGTGTTGTAAGCACCACGGGAATGCCATAGAAAGAGTGAAACCTGCTATGTAATCTATCTTGTTGCCGTTCTTATTTTTATTGTTTTGGTATCTGTCATCTTATTACAAGATAAGATATTAATCCCTCCATCGTAAGTAAATTCATCCTTTTAACTGGTATTTTTTTCTTGGATTTGAACTATGATTTTCTTGTGTTTATAACATGCTTGTACCATTGTATCATTATCTTTATTTGAGAAATTAAGGGTTTGTTTAGAACAGTTTTGATTTTTAGTTTTTAAAAATTATATTATAAAACAGTTTTCAGAAATAGTTTTTAAAAAAGTGAGAGGAGTTTTCAATACAAGTTTATGTGTAAATTAAGAAAACTGAAAACCAAAACATGTTTTAGATGTTTGGTATTTTAGTTTTTAAATACTAAAAAACAAAAACTGTTCTCGAAAACTGTTTTTGAAAACTCGACTGCCAAACGAGTTTTTTAGTTTTCTGTTTTTAAAAACAGAAAATTGTTTTCAAAGAGAGATATCAAACAAGCCCTAATTTGATAATTTTTAATTTTTTTTTTTTATGAAATGAAATAATAGAAGTTAAAGTTAGATGCTAATCAATCTGCAACTTTTATCATTTAGTTTATAATTTTTTGAAGCAAGTAAAACGAGTATCTTTGAACCGATTTTCACAAATTAATCTCTTTTAAAACATAAAATTGCCGAAGTATTTTCTTTATAATTTTATACATGTATAACAATTATTTTAAGTGTTTGTTTTAAGAATAAAAAATACTTAAAGGAACCACGTCCCCCAAAATAAAACCTATGTCTTGTAACAAGAGCAATCATATTGTATTGATCATTGGACATTATAAAAAGAAGAGTTGAAAATGAGTGCCTGTTCATTGAGCCAAACCTACCTTGGTAGGATACTAATGACAAATTCAATGTACGCAAGGGAAAAAACAAAAGAAACAAACTGCTAAATTTGATAATAAATTTAATTTAATCAATGCTAATAATATAAGTACTCCATATAATAATAATATGTGGTAGCACTGTTTGCGGTGATGGGAAACAAAAATACAATACTGAATACTATATCATAATATATTACATTAGAAGGGTACATACAGTTAGTACGGAATAGAAATAAAATAAAATAGAATAAGGACTAAGGGAGTACAGAAGAGATAGAGAAAGCACAAAGCAAACGAAGGTCATTTTTGGAAATTTATTTTTTTTAAAGAAAAATTATAGAGGAAAATTTCAGAGTTCCCAAAATTAGAATGATATAAATAAACCTCCTTTTTAAAGTTATATTTTTCGCAAGGATTCGAACCAGGGAGTAAAGACTTTCTTATGAAGTACCCACGTACATATTCCCCTACCTTATGGACCTAGCATACTTTCACTAAACCAAACTTATGTGAATCACGAATATTATAGTATAGTAATTGTTATATTTTTTTTCAAAATAAATTTTAAACTCTTTATAATATTTTTTATTTCATTAATTAGTTGAATTGTGGAACATTAATTTATGTTTAATTAAACATAAAATTAAAATTAATCAAAAATAATATTACATTGAAAATTGAAAATATGAATATACAAATAAATAAAAAAACAATTTTTTCTCTTTATAAATAGATAAAAAGAATAGGAGCGAGTAATTGCTCTAATTGAACCACTGATCATGTGCGAGACAATCCCATGTGACCCACACCTCACAATCACAAATAATAGATACACCCCATCCATCACTGTCTCCACCTCTTCCTCCACATTAATTAATTGTTCAAAATCAAATACTATTAACTTCTACAAATTCAATTTAAGTATTGTTTGGAATATTTAAAAATTGTCATATATTAACATACAATATGAAAAACTAATAAATGAAAATCATTGATTAAAATTTGTCATATAAAATAACAAACAGTATGGATGTGCTTGGACATTAATGCACTTGATCGTATATTTAGTCTTTAAATTTCGAGAGATTAGAAATTTAAAATTTAATTTTTGACATGAGAATTTAGTATAAATATTAAAAATTTAGTATAAAGAATATCTGAGTATTTACCTAAAAAAAATAACATACAGTATATGAATATGTTTATATGCATACTTGTAAATTTTCATTCATAATTACTGATGAGAGCGGAATTCATAATCATTCAGTAAATAAAACACACACTACCAGTCAATCCTAAATTTAAGTGTAACTAAGAATGCATTGGTTTTTTTTTTTCTTAAAAAAAAAAGAAAGGGAAAAAAATTATAAGTCCATCGTTATTAGAAACTTGTGAATCTAAATTAGATTAAAATAATCGGATACATTATAACTTTTAGCGCTATATGAAATATGATGTCCATGTTTGACAAACGCATCAATAATACTTTTATCTTTTTCTCATTACATAACAATATTTTATCTTCAGCAATAATCCTTAAAATCTTTTAAATCTCCTTATCAAATACATGCAAAAATAAATGTTATGACATTTAAAATGAATAAATTGAATAAAAAATTTGACTCAAGAACAACCTTACAAACTCTCTTGCAATAACAAACTTAAACCCTCAATTATTCCCCAAGCTTAGCATGACTTATGAATCTCATCTGAGTGGAGAAACTAACTAAGAATACATAGTTTATAGTTATTAGGTATGCTAACAGTGGATTAAATTTACATTTACAGTGTTTGTATAAAAAAAGGTTTTTATGTCTTGAAAGTCGTTAGTTATTATTATAGTCATCTTAGTGGTAATAAAAAATTAAACGTAACTACCATTGTAATCCAATTCTATAGTTTTTAATTTTTAACACTTTTTTTCGTATGAGGATTTTAACTACTTGGCTTTTTATCAGTCAAATTCTTTATTTTTCCAGGGGTGGAGAAAGGAGACAAGGATCAAGCTCTAAACCTCAAACTGAAGTGTTTAATCCACGAATCTTTAACATTTTTTTTAACGAGGATTTTAACTTATTAACTTATTGTATTGTATATCATTACTTCCTCGCTTTTTGAATATAAATATTTTTTTTGCGATATTAGATTTTAAAATAAACAAATCTAAATATTTCTACTACATTAATGAAGATGTACACCAAACACCCTACATTTAATTTATTCACTTATTTATAATAATTATAATTAGTTTTTTTCCGCACACTAAAGGTATTTTATAGCCCCACCCAAAGACTAATCTATTTTAGAGAGATCACCAAAATTATACTTATACAATTATACTTAAATAATTCAGCTATCTACCAATTATATTAAGCTTTGTTAGTAACAATAATTAGTTTAAAATAGAGAGATCAATATAATAAAAAATCATTTAAGAACAAATTGTTTTATTATGAGATACTCTCCTGTTTTTTTTATATATATATAAGTGAAAACTTTTACAATATTATGTTTTTTTTTTAATTTATTATGTTTTTAAATATAAATAAATTTAACTTTTACTATTACACTTAAAATACCTTTCACTCAGATTACTTAATTATTTATTATAATTGTTTTAAAGTGGATAGAGATTGATTTAGTGAAAGATAATTTAGAAAAATAAATTAATTTTTTAATGAATTAAAAAAATAAATAAAACTAATTAATTTTTTAAAAAAGTGTGAGTTACATATTTTTTGTCTTATATTTAAAGATTGAAGGAGTAAAAAAATTTAAATAAAACTTAACTATTTTTCTAATAGTCATGAAGTTGTATTTTGAGTAAATTATCAGTTTGATTTTCCAAATTTTTGTTTATTAGCAATTTAGTCTTTTAAATATTTTTATTATCAAATTAGTTTTTCAAAGATTTTTTATGCATATTTTGAAGGACTAATTTGATAGTGCTTAAATTTTTGAGAGATTAATTTAGTAGTGTTTAAATCTTTCAAAACTAATTTGGTAATGATATAAATCTTTAAGTGTGAAATTTATTGATAAAAATCTTTAAACAACAAAATTAGTGACAAGTAATTTTTTTAAGACCAAATTAATGTTTCACTCATGCTTTTTTTTTCTTATATTGAAAGATTTTATTTTTATCTATTATAATAAATTACTACTAGTAGATATAGTGTCCATTATATTTAATTAAGAGTAGGATTAAAAAAGACTATTTAAAAAAAAATTAATACATTAATTGTGTGAGAAATGACTATTGGCCTTATCTTCTTATGAATTGCAGGGAGCACTAGTACTATTTATCAATGAGTGATATTATATTCTTTTAAATATTTTCTTATTTATTTTTTTATTATTATATCAGTTTTTCTAATTTATGTAACATTACACATATTAAGTATTTTAAAAGAGAAATTTTTTAGTGGAAAAAACAAAAGTCGAGTTTTGCATTTTATAAACATGCATTTATTACTTGTATTTTTTTTTCTATTTTGGGATTCTTATCCTGTACAAAAATTCTTACTATATGAAATATGAAATTAAATCTATTTTCCATCTCAAAACTATAAAAAATATTAAAAATATTATTTAATGAATAAACATAATGATTCGTAGGTATACGAAATAGGAGGATTAGGAATTGTAAGAATACGGAGTAGGAGTAAGTTCTAATCTTCTTACTTCATATTTCTACAAATCCTTTTACTTTATATTTCTATAAATCCTTCTGCTTATTTTTTAATGAATATTTTAAATGCTTTTTATGATTTTAAAATTGAAAATACATTTAGTTTCATATAAAATATGGTAATAAGTGAATAAATAAGAAGATTTTTAAAAAAATATAGTAGTTAGGAAAAAAAAAAAAGTACGAATTTAAATAGCGTGAGATTCTTGGCTTATTGTAAAAGATACAAAACCAAGCGCAGATGAAATGAAACTTTTCCTATCTGTTTCCAACCACACCCATGTTCTGATTTCTTTGTTTGTTTATTCAGAAAGAGCCCGTTTTGGGTGACATCTCTGATTGTATCGTATTTTTTCTCGATTCCCTATCACAAATTAGCATAGTTTTGTTTTCTTCGTCAATCATATTGCATTGCCACTTCTTGCTTTGGTCCCTGGTATCTTCAAGTTCAGATCTGTGAATTGCAGTTTGTGTTTCTGGCAGATTGGTTCACTTGAGCAAAAGTTGGAGGTGGGTTTTCTTTTTCAACTCTTTGTACTATATTCAATGGTGTGGAAAATGCCCCAGAAGATTGCTTGACCTAGTTAGCTATAAAGGCCTCTACTTTCTTGAGTGCTCCTGAATTTGGATACTCTTCTTCATGAATCTTCTTCTGGGTTGTTGAATTTGACTTTCTCGTTCTCAATATATTGGAAAACAAGGTTTTTTCTCTGATTGGACAGTGTTTGCTTTCTGAGTCTATTTCCCATTTTTCTCTGTTTGTTTGGCTACCCATTTGCAAAGTTTGCTTCTTTTTCTAGAAGATAACTCAAAGGGGTTGTTGGGGGGAGCAATCATAATGGGAAATGTCTTTAGGGAGGGACTGTTTATTATGCTGATTCTGGTGATAGTGTCGGTGAAAGTGAGAACTGTAGAGGGTCAAACTAAGTCATATCTCATAAATTGTGGTTCAAATTCTTCTGTGAATGTGGATGGTAGGAAATGGGTTGGAGATATGGTCCCTAATAACAATGTCACCCTCAGCTCCTCCCCTGGTGTTTCTGTTTCCACTTCTACATTAAGTGGAAATTCAATCTATGACCCCCTATACAAAACAGCCAGAATCTTCAAATCTCCTTTAAATTACACAATCAAAGAAGTTCAGGGAAACTACTTTGTCAGGTTCCACTTCTGCCCCTTTGAGTTTGAAGACTTCAATGTCAATGAGTCCTCTTTTGGTGTTGTGGTGAATGGTCTGAAGCTTCTGTCACAGTTTGATGTTCCAGGTATGATATCCCACAAGAATATGATTTTTCAGAATTCTGGAAAGAATTATAGTTCATCCTTCTTGATTAAAGAATATATTCTGGCTGCCGATAAGGATATGCTTGTGATTGAATTTGCTCCAACTGCTAACTCATTTGGGTTCATCAATGCCATTGAGATTGTTCCTATTTTGGATGAGATTTTTGCCGGCTCAGTGAGTAAAGTTGGTGGAAGTGGTGGAAACTTAAATTTGAGTGGACGCGTTATGGAGACTATGTATAGGTTGAATGTTGGTGGTCCTGAGATTCAATCCGATCAGGATCCAAATCTCTGGAGGACTTGGGAAGTGGATTCTAGCTATATGATCACGGAAAATGCTGGTTCAGGAATTAAGAACAGTTCTAATATTACATATGCTTCTGCGAAGGATACTTCAGTGGCTCCTCTCGATGTGTATGAAACTGCAAGGGCAATGTCTAACACTGAAGTATTGGACCATAGATTTAACATGTCATGGAAATTCGAAGTAGATCCCGATTTCGATTATTTGATCCGATTACATTTCTGCGAGCTGGTTTACGATAAGGCAAATGAGAGAATATTCAGAATCTACATAAACAACAGGACTGCTGCAGATAATGTTGATGTTTTCGTACAAGCTGGAGGAAGGAATAAAGCATATCACCAGGATTATTTTGATTCGGTTTCATCAAGTATCGATACAGTTTGGGTTCAACTCGGTCCCGACACGGCTGCTGGTGCTGCAGGAACTGATGCTCTCTTGAATGGTCTAGAGATTTTCAAGCTTAGTCGAAATGGAAATCTTGCCTATGTGGAGAGATATGATTCAGATAGCAATTCAGCTAGCCAATCGAAGGCAAGAATTGTTTGGGTGGGAGTTGGAGCAGGTGTAGCTTCTGTTGCTATAGTTGCACTTATAGGTTTCCTTGTTTTCTTTTTCTGCAAAAGCAGGAGGAAAGAATCAAGTGACACGAAAAACAATTCTCCTGGTTGGCGACCGTTATTCCTGTATGGTGGGGCTGCTGGAAACAGCACTGTTGGTGGCAAGGGATCGGCAGGAACTCAAAAGGCATACGGATCTTTGGTCTCAACCAGAGCCGGCAAGCGGTTTACATTGGCAGAAATTTATGCTGCAACAAACAACTTTGATGAGAGTTTGGTAATTGGAGTTGGAGGATTCGGTAAGGTATATAAGGGTGAGGTTGATGATGGTGTCCCTGCTGCGATCAAGCGTGCCAACCCACAGTCTGACCAAGGTCTAGCCGAATTCGAGACAGAAATCGAGATGCTTTCCAAACTCAGACATAGGCATCTAGTGTCCTTGATTGGTTTTTGTGAAGAGAAAAATGAAATGATTTTGGTTTATGAGTATATGGCAAATGGAACTCTAAGAAGCCATCTATTTGGGAGTGATCTTCCTCCATTATCTTGGAAGCAACGTCTAGAAGTGTGCATCGGTGCTGCAAGGGGACTTCACTACCTTCATACAGGAGCCGAACGTGGAATAATCCACAGGGATGTCAAGACAACCAATATACTTCTCGATGAGAATTTTGTAGCCAAGATGGCTGATTTTGGCTTGTCCAAAGATGGTCCTGCTTTCGAACACACTCATGTTAGTACAGCTGTGAAAGGAAGTTTCGGCTACCTCGACCCGGAGTACTTCAGAAGACAACAACTTACTGAGAAATCAGATGTTTACTCATTTGGAGTTGTGTTGTTTGAAGTTGCTTGCGCTAGAGCTGTGATAAACCCTACTTTGCCTAAAGATCAAATTAACCTAGCAGAATGGGCAATGAGATGGCAAAAGCAAAAATCGCTTGAAACAATTGTTGACCCTCATCTCAAAGGGAACTATTGTCCAGAATCATTGGCCAAGTTTGGTGAGATAGCCGAGAAATGTCTCGCGGACGATGGTAAGAGCCGTCCAACCATGGGAGAGGTGTTATGGCACTTGGAATATGTGTTGCAACTTCATGAAGCTTGGCTTAATAAGGACACCACAGAAAATTCCTTCTCAAGTAGTAGTCAAGTTTTGAGGATTCACAAAGAGGAAGCACCAGAAATGAATCAAGAGTCTTCAAGTCAAGATGAAGAGAGGGTGGTTTAGATCTCAAAAATGCTGCAATTTGAGATCAATGAATGGTAGTCAATGAGAATATTGAAGAACCATGACCTTACAGCTAATGTCCTTTACAGATTCTTTCTATTTGTTTTATTGAATTCAACTCTTCAAGTTTATTGTTACCATTTTTTTTTTTCATCTTATTGTTGTATACATGGTAGTGATTCATGGGTAAATTGTCAACATCTTGTCTAAAAAACACCAACATTTGTGTTCTGCTATGCTTTTGTATTGAGTTGGCAATTAGTTGTGATTCCTGGGATCTTTTCTTCTCAAAACCTCATGTCAGAACACTATCATCAGCCACCTCTGTAAAATATGTGGTTCATTTTGTCTTTCACATCAACATGTGAGAACTTCTGTCTACATCAGTATATTATACGCTTCCAAACTCCGGATTTTTTTTATACTCGTCAAATTTTCAAAGTATGCGCTACAATTTCTTGAATATTCTGAAACTTGGGATTTGGGAAGTGATTGTTTTCCTGCGTAAATTGCCCATAATTTACATTAATACATCGATATTTGATATTTGTCTTCTTAAACATACTACGAAAGAGTGTTGTACATAAACTGAAGTAGTACTAATTTAACTAATGTTGGAAAGAAAGAACACAATGAGTATTAATGTAAATTTGTTGGAATTAATTCAGTTACACCTTACTAATCCTTTTTTTTTGGGTAAACTTACTAACCCTTTTATTAAATTATGTACGAGTAATTAGATATGTAAATGCTTATTAACATGCTAAATTTGTGCAGTAGATTGTATATTATGATTTGTTTTCATGAAAAATTATTTTGTTTTTCATTTCTACTCAAACGTAGCTTGTGAATAACCACAAGGTGTGACGTGGTGATAATTTACCTCGTCCTTTAACCATATGTGCATGTGTTTGATCCTTTGCGTCATTGCTTTTCACGAAAAATAGCTTACGGATCAGAGTCAAATTTAAAAATAACAATATTAGTTTTTTTCCCGAACATAATATATTTGTATAAAAACGGTTTATATACTGACGATTATAATTTAAGTCATCCTAACTATAAGTCAAATGTGCATATTTTAGTTGAATAATATATTTTTTTTCATGAACACTAAACATATTTTGGTTAATCATTGAAGACTAATTGGTTCATTTTATATACTACGAGTACAAATCATGAATTGAAGATAAAAAATATTTATCATATTTTATTTTACTTTTTATATTTGTGAATTTTTAATCTATACATATATACATATAGTAACATATAATATGTAGAATAAAACTTATTTTCTATTAATCTTCTAATAATAATAATATTATTATTACTTTTATAAATATAATAGGATAAAATATGTTTTTAGTCCCTATAGAGTCGGATATTTTTGCTTTTAGTCCTTATAATTTTTTTTTTTGTATTTTGGTCTCTATAAAATAATTTTTTTTTATTTTTGGTCTCTACTATTAAAAAATTTTCATTAAGTGCTAACTAGGTTGACAGAATACTACGTTTCAACACCACTATTTAATATTATTAGTAATATTAATTTTTTTAATTAATTTATTAATAATAAAAAATATTAACAACAAAAAAAATCTTTGTTTGGATGGTCAGACTACAAATATTAGTAAGGAAGAGTGGGAAGACAATTTTTTGTTTTTTTTTGGTTTTTTATTATTATTCTTTTTTATTATTAATAAAATTGTTAATATTAATATTAAATAAAAAATATTTAGATATGATATGATATTGACACATGACACTCTATCATCCTAGACTGCACTAAACGAAAATTTCATAACGGTAAGGACTAAAAAGAATATTTTTTGATTTCACATAGACTAAAATACAAAAAATAATTTTATAAAGACTGAAAACAAAAATATCAAAATAGAGACTAAAAACATATTTTGCCCAATATAATATAATACTAATAATTAAAGAAGATGATAGAAGTGAGATCAAAATTTTTGAAAAATTATATGTATAGATTAAGATAAATGATATTTAGAGTGTGCTTGGTAACACTCGCTTATACTACCTCTATTTCAAAACTATAGTTACTTTAGGTTTAAAATCTTGTTCCAAAACAATTGTCATTTTATGATTTCAAGATGCAATAAATTACATATTTCTCTCTCATCACCTTATTTATTTACCAATCACCATGTCTCTTTTTAATTCTTTTGTCTACCACTTTAGTTTCTAATTGGACAGACTAGTCCACTTATATTAAAAATTTATCAATATCAATGATTTCTTAATATGTGTGAAAAACCTAAGATGACTATAGTTTAGGAATGGAGAGAGTATCTTATTTAGAAGCTTATTGTCAAGTGGAGATGTCCGGTAACTACAAGCTTATAGGTTGTAAAAGCTAGTTTTTGAAAAGCTACCTGAGGTAGCTATTAGCTTTCGATAATTTATTCTTATTTTGCCCTTAAGTAATTTACTATATTTTACTTTTTAAAATAATTTATTATATATAATTAATGTATATCATTTTTAGTCATTTAACACATTTTTAGCTTGTGATAAACCAATTTTACCAAATACTTCTACTTAACTATAAGCTATAAGTCATAACTTATAAGTCATAAGTTATAAGTCATAAATTATAAGCTATAATCTAATTTTAACAAACAGAGCCTTATATCACAAGACCTAATATTATAAGTTGAGCAATGCTATATCCTCCTAAAACATCCTCCTATAAATTCTTCTAATTATTAAGTTGGAAATGTATTTTGTAGTTTTAAGACAAAGACATTTAATTTTCTCCTTCAATACATACTTTAAAGGGAATTAGGAGGATATTTAAGAGGATAAATCATTACTCTTATAAGTTACAAGCTAGTGTTACCTAAAGACACTATTTAAGAAGCCAAATATAATAAAAAGGTATTGAAATATAATTTTTTTTTTGTATTTTTAAGAGACGAAATAATGTGCATTTATGATTATTTTTTTACTTCTAATAATCTTAATTGGTATCGTAATATCATAACAAGACCTAATGAAAAACTTTGATATTGATATGCTTAAATGAAAATTATCACCTTAAACTCTTCCTAGTTTTTCATTTGACTAATTATAACCAATTATAACCAAAAAAAAAATTAAAAGGGTGGAAGTGGAACTCAACAAGGATTGACGAACAGTGAGTTCTTTCCCTTCTACAAAACCCTACACAACACAACGCAACACACGAGCTTCAGATTCTTAGACGCTATTTACCTTTTGTCGGGACCCAAATCCTTCATCGCCGAGAAGAATGCCTCCCAAAGCTGCCAAATCCAAGGAAGCTCCAGCTGAACGACCCATCTTCGGTCGATTCTCTTCTCATCTCAAGATTGGCATTGTATGCTTCTCTCTCTTTCTCTCTCTGCTAATCCACAAATTTAGATTTTGGCACTGTTCTCAAATACCCTTTTTCAACTATAAAAATGGGTCTTCCCTTTTCCAAACCTTCATGCTCGATTGGTTTTGTTTGCAACTAGCTGATTTTTGTATGCTAAGGTCAAATAATTATTATTGTGCACTGGGACTGAACTATAAGCATTGAGTTGTTGTGTACTTGTTTTTAGCTTGTCAAATGCAACCCTTTTATAACTGAAGTTTTTATTCTCTCTATCTCTCTCTCTCTCTCATGTTAGTTATTGTTACCTTCTTGTTCAGGTGGGCTTGCCAAATGTTGGAAAGTCTACTCTTTTTAATACTCTCACCAAATTGGCAATACCTGCTGAGAACTTCCCCTTTTGCACCATTGAGCCTAATGAGGCTCGGGTCAATGTGCCTGACGAGCGTTTTGAGTGGCTTTGCCAATTATACAAGCCCAAAAGCGAGGTATGTCATGTAACTCACACTATTGTTAGTGAATCTTTGATGATTTCAACTGAAAATCAATTTTGTTAATCCATTAGCACACACTCTAGCTGTTACCAAGTTTCAAGTTTCAGTTCTATCTGTTGCACCTGTGATATTTTATTAGTTGTTTTTTTATTGATGGACCAGTCTATCCTTTGTTATGATGTGTTTGTTAACATTGTAAAACAGGTCTCAGCTTTCTTAGAAATCCATGACATAGCTGGATTGGTCCGAGGCGCTCATCAGGGACAGGGGTTGGGCAATAGTTTCTTATCTCACATCCGTGCTGTAGATGGCATTTTTCATGTTTTACGTAAGATGATGCCTGATCTACTTTTACACAACACTGATGCAAGTTTTACATGTTGGATTTTGACATTATAACATCGATTTGGGAGTTATTAATCCATAGCCGTTTGTTAGGTGCATTTGAGGATCCGGATATCATCCATGTTGATGACACTGTTGACCCAGTGAGGGATTTAGAGATTATCACTGAAGAGTTACGGCTGAAGGTATGCTTAACTGGCATCCTTTCTTTATGTCTATCGGACCTACAATTACTTTATTGTTGTTGGATGAAACATGAGTTTTATTAATTGGTTGTTAGGCTTGTGGTCTTTGAAGAGTATTTTCCTATATCGGGGTCGGGCAGTTTTCCTCAGTAGAATCTTTTCTCTTTGTTGCCTTTGTTATTTTCAACTTTAAGGAGGATCTCTTATCCTGCAAATTCATTATAATTTCTTCTTTTTGTCACTATGGATTTTTTTGTTGTCTAAACTGTATTGTAACTGCTATGACTTGTGTACATCATTATAGGATGTTGAATTCATAGAGAGAAAGATAGATGATATTGAAAAAGCCATGAAGAGGAGCAACGACAAGCAGTTAAAAATCGAGCTTGAATGTTGTCAAAGGGTATGGCTTCTGCTTTTGTGCATTACACACGCCCCCATACACCTACTGCATTAGTTGAAATAAAGTAGCACGATTTCCTTACTTCTCTCTCTTGTCTGTTTGTTTTGGTGGCATATGTTATTGGTGCTTTGTGTGACAGGGTTCTCTTTTGGATTCCATAGTAAGTTACAGCGAGTCAAGACATTAGTTGCTTTTAGCAAATTTCTCTGATATGGCTAGGTTTATGGACTGTGGACTTGTTTTAGAATTATGTTTGCAGTAAAACTTGTTGCATTTGCATTGTAAAACGTCAGTTATTTTTAATAAATAGGAAATGCATATTCACTTCGGCGGTTAAGTGTTCAAAAGTAGGGCTAGAAATGAGTCAAGCCAAGTCGGGCTTTGTTCAACTCAACTTGACTCGAATTTGAGATGAACCATTTCTTTTATCTCAAATTCGGTTCGATTCAAGCTCACAGACTGTTCAGTACAGTTTGTTGACTTGAACTGCATGAACCAAAAGCCAAAATAAGAAAAGGTATTCAGAGAAAAAAATAAAATTTACACAAGCACCATTAGTTGTACTCTACATTTACATATACATACGTAGCCAGTTCAGGAATTTAACAAGCTCAATTTTCAGTTCAAAGTACTCGAATCTTGAGTTGGTTTTCATAATTTCTGCTAGGTGTATCTTCTGTTTATGGTCAATTCTCATGGTACTGTATGAATGGAATATAGGTTTTCGAATTAAAGTTTGTCATCTATGGAGATATCTTATTTTAGTCATGATGGTTATCTTTATCTTTTTTCTTGTAATTTCACATGATTTTTTTATGTTACCACTTAACTGTAACTGGTGCTTTCGTTTTCTCTTCTGATATGTTCAAGTTTATACATTAAAAAATTGCGTGGCTGTGGATACATTTCTGATGAATTTTATGGTGACAATTCTTCATGACTTCAGGTCAAGGCATTGCTTGAGGAAGGAAAAGATGTACGCCTAGGGGATTGGAAAGCTGCTGACATTGAGATTTTAAATTCCTTTCAGTTGCTAACTGCGAAGCCTGTTGTATACTTGGTAACAGCTTTCACCGTTGTTTCTTTCTTTTGACTAGACAATTTATTTGTCTTTGGAGTACAAAAGTTTATTGTCTATTAGTAGTTATTAATATCTATTTTGTACGAGTTGGCAATGCCTGTTGGATACAATGTTAGATACGATGCCCAACTTCTATCCTCTAGCAGTGTTTTTCTTAAGTCAGATTATGAACATGGTTTTTTTATTAATAGGCATGAAGATGGAAGAGTTGTAAGCTAGTGACTTATGTTCGCCTTTTTCTTCCTTTCTTTTTTATCAGGGCTTCCTTTCTCTATTTTGCTTGCCTTTTCTTTTCATACATTCAGCACCATAGTCTATAAAACCATCTCGTTTATGTGCATATGTAACTTTATGGAGTATTTAATAAAGAAATCATTAAATTTTTAATTTGGTTATGAAACTTTTATGCACATTTCACAAATACCTTTATTTAATTTGGTTATCCTGGGCATCTCATAATTTTCAGAAGTTGCTTTATCTCTGTTTTGCATCGTACCTATTTCATCTTTCAACATCAGTGCTTCCTTAAATATTTCTTGAGTGAGTGAGGAGATAAACTTAAGTCTATTTTTTTCATTATGTAGTATTCTATATCTGTTTATATGAAATTTCTACCTCTTGATAGTTGATACCTACATTTCATTCACAGGTTAATATGACTGAAAAAGATTACCAAAGAAAAAAGAACAAGTTTCTTCCCAAAATTCATGCATGGTATGTATTTATTTTAGAGTGAACTAGCATTTTGGTCATTGGCTTTGTTGGGATAGGGCGTTTTAGTCCCTGACTTTCACTCTCATCTGTTATTTGAGTCCATGACTTGTGAAAACGGGTCATTTTAGTCCATCGCTTATAAGAACAATCTAGTTCCCGACTTTCACTCCCATCAATCATTAAAGTCCCCGACTTTCACTCCCAAGTCCCATCGGTCATTTTAGTCCTTGATTTTCATTCTCATTTGTCATTTTAGTCTTTAAACCTAGGGACTAAAATGACCGATGAGAGTAAAAGTCAAGGACTAAAATGCCCGATCGGAGTAAAAGTCCGGGACTAAAATGAACGAAAGTCAGGGACGAAATTGATTGTTCGTATAAGCCAGGGACTAAAATGCCATGTCCTCACAAAGTAAGGGACTAAAGTGGTTATTAGTTCATTTATTTACTTTTGTTTTCTTGAGAATAGTCTTCGTTCCATGAATCTTCTTCTTTCTCAGTTTCTTCTATGGTTACCTCTAATTATTGAGGATGCTTGAATTGGGTGCTAAGTGAACATTTTGAGGGAAATAACCAACTGCTGATGTGAGCAAAAGAGGTGAGGGAATCAGGAGACAAATGAGTAAGTGGGGGCCAGTAAGTGGGATGCACAGAAGAAGTAAGGAGGGTGGGTATTGGGTGGGAGTGACCAGTAATCTCGAACAGCTTGGGTCATTTTGTTCATTCCATTTTCTCTTTCAATAATACTCTTTATGTCACCTTACCCCTCTGATTTGATATTTCACTGATATCAATTCAGTAAATAAGATTTCATTTTCGTACAGCTTATAGCCATCTTTGTGTGTGATCTGATCCAGTACCTATGGCCAACAGCCACACTCTGGGGAGTGGGGCTGCATGACAATGGATTTCTATTATTTTAGTTGTTAAAATGAAATGATACTGCAGATTATAGTATTGTTTCTACTTGAAATATGAATATGGATTTCATACTGGTTTTCCATGAAAGCAGTGTACCCCTCCCCGCCAGAAGATAATCTTAACTAGTTTGTCACATTTTGTTGTTTCTTATGTTCAAATTAAATTTATTTTCTTCTTTTGCCCTATTATTTTTTTGCTTTTCTTTATAATTCTCTTAATATTGAGTGTTTATAGTGTAGAAAAATACATTAAATTAACATTATACATTGCTGTTCTCCAGGGTTCAGGAGCATGGTGGTGAGCAAATTATTCCTTTCAGCTGTGCCTTGGAAAGGAATCTTGCAGATATGCCAGCAGATGAAGCAGCTAAGTATTGTGAAGAGAACAAAGTTCAAAGGTCTGTTTGAAGTATTTGTCTCACTTCTATCAACTGTTTGAATGTTTGATTTCAAAGTTATTATATGAATATTTTATGGATTTGCAAAGATCAAATATCTACTTTTTTGTCAAACGAAATCATCCTATCTTGAATTTTCCGTTATGTGCAGCTAAAAACTTGGATATTTGAACAACAATTGACCTCATAGCTAGCTTTCTGCTTTTGAAGATAATCTAATCTTAGTTTAACTTTTCATTTAGTGGCCATTTTTATGCAATTTAGATCATCTAATCTTAGATTCATTTTTCATTTAGTGATCATTTCCATCCAACTGTAGAAGTTGGATCTTGCATGTGTATAGAACTAGCTGAAATATCTAGCATTCTTTTGTCAACTAGCACAGCGCGAAGTGGGTAACCAAGTCTTACCTCTTGGCTTCTGTGAATATACACCATGTATCTATCCTTTTGAAGTGAGGGTCTGCAGTGACTTTATTTAAACAAATGGAGAGAAGTAATATATGTTTTTTAACACTATTAATTTAAATAAAGATGTCTACGCATCAAGAGCTTATCATGATTGTTTAACTATTTGCTATTATTAATATTTTTAGTTTCTTTTTCACTACGAATTGTAGTTGAATACTTGTTAGTTTTGAAGAGTTGATCTGTAATTTATTTATTTGCTACTGAAATTGCCACATCCTTCATTTCAACAGTGCCCTTACCAAAATAATAAAGACCGGATTTGCAGCCATTAATCTCATTTACTTTTTCACAGCAGGACCTGATGAGGTAACGTATCTTCATGCCTTCTTTCATATCGGTAAAATTTGTCTTTCAAATTTTTATAAATGTCTTCTGGTATTTGTACCCTGAACTTACCAAACTACAGTTTTAGTATTTTCTCACTTTCTCCACTGTTGAGACTTGAGAGTATTGTGCACGAGTATAAAAATCCCTGCCTGACCATTGTGCGATACATAAGTGATTCTTCTTGACATGGTGTTGTCAACTGTCAAGATTCTTCTATAAAAATGTTATCATGCATAGTGATGATACTGATGATTTATGCCTGTTCGCAATAAGTGTTTTAATGCTATATTAGTTGGCTTTGTTATGATAAATACATTAAAATGAAAAATTGATTTTTTTTCCCAGTTTTTGAATGCATACTGTTATGACTTCTTTCATAATTTCATTTTGGCGAACACAAAATTGGCTATAGTCCTTATGGACAAAGCATGAAAACTTTCAGAGTTTTGTTTGTTTTGAAATAATTAATATTTGTATGACATTGTTCCCAACTCTTAGCTGTGTAAAAGTAATCATGAACTTATCTAAATTGAACTTCGTCTTTTCTGAATACTTGCAGATTACTTGAGATGGTTCAGTTTGAAATTTGTGTAACTGGCCTCTAATGTGACCAATGGGGCCTTTATTTTTCCTTTTGTTTTAATATGTTCCTTCCTTGGGCTTCTTGGTGATTCTTTTACGAATGATCTGAGAATTGTTCTTTTGTCACAGTTTCTCTGGAAATATAATATCATGTATACCTAGGTTATTTATGAAAAATGTTTTTGGTACCACTTTGGCACTTTGCTCTTCCATTCTACATAGGTTCCTTAGTGCATGGATTCTGTTTCTTTTCGGTATGTATGATAACTATACTTGGCAATTGACACATTTACGATGATTCACTTGAAAAACTTTCCATAGTTTTTCATGTCTAATGTTACAGCATTTGTTGCCTTTCGTTGATTAAAGAACTCCTTTTGGTACAATTTACTTCTTTCAGGTTAAGTGTTGGCAAATTAGACGCCAAACAAAGGCTCCTCAAGCCGCAGGGGCCATCCATTCTGATTTTGAAAGAGGATTTATTTGTGCTGAGGTTAGTTCATTAATTTTAGGCATTTCTTGATACTGGCCACTCATACTTTCTCTTCTATGACTGGTTTAGCGTTATGATTCCATGATTCTATGACCATTGAAAGGATCTTTTGCACCATGGTATCACAATTCTTAGGATAATTTGTTTAGGAAAGAAGAGTTGTTTTACGTCACATCTCTGTTTGAAAGGCCAGACCCGGGCTAGGTCTCCCCAATCCTTTGGCTGCATGACACATTCTGAAGTAACTGAAATTGTTGAAACCATGATTCTTTTAGTAAATTGGTGCCATTTAATTCTATGTAAAGCAATTCCATTGAATAAGAATATTGATTAGTAAGTAGGAATAAGAATCCTATTTCAGTTTCATTCTTTGCACAATTAGAAATAGAATGGCATGGGGAGTGATCATGCAGTTTAGTGTAATTCCTTTCCTATTGGATTATCCATTCTGATCTGATCAATCATCAAGCAGTTTGAAATTGCAAATTGAACCATTTTTTGTATCACTGATTTAGATTACTTGCCTCTGTTTTAATGACCTCCGATTTAGCATAGCTATTCTACTTGTCAAAGTACATTTGTTCACCACACTGTTTATAGTTTAACTTATCATAGTTTAATTTAATGTTTAAACCTTTTAACTTTTTTCCCCTGTCCATAGTAGTTTTTGCCATGAAGTGACTAATATATCAATAAATATGTTCAGTGTTGCAACAATTAATGTGGGTACTTTGTGATTCTTTTTCCAGGTGATGAAGTTTGAGGATCTAAAGGAACTTGGTACTGAGGCAGCTGTAAAGGTATGTGCTTATTCTTTAAATGTAGTCATTTCGGTACTGCTATGGCAACTGTAAAGAAGAACATCTGAAAAAATTGAGATTGAGGAAATCTGCTGTTCTGTTTAGATTTCATTAGTTTTTTTTAAAGAAAAAAATGTGCTTTGTACTATCAAATCCAATAAACTACCTTTTCTGTTGCTCAACAGTTGTTATATACATCATTTGAACGCTTTAATGTTACCGAAGATTCAACATTCTTCCACGCCTTATTTTAGCGTCCTAATAATTTCTTCTACTTTGTTGCGTTCTCTGTTAGGCTGCTGGAAAATATAAACAAGAGGGGAAAACATACGTCGTCCAAGACGGTGACATAATATTTTTCAAGTTTAACGTTTCTGGTGGTGGAAAGAAGTGAAACCAGAGAGATTCACCTCAAGTAGCAGCTGGCTAGTTTTTATGGAGTATGCTTTCATGATAGGCACATCTTCCATATCTTGCACTATTTGTATAACCTTGAAAATGTAATTTTTAGACCATTTTCAAAATTAACTTATTCAGGTTAAGTATTTCTAGTGGATTTTGATTTGTCAGGCATTTCCAGAATTGAAGTATGATACGCTACGTCTTATAGCGGCTTTGAATATAAAAATGTTGGTGAGTTGATACTTATTGAGTTTTATGTATTTTGCATCAAATAATTCAGTAATAGATTGTTGCATTCATGTAATTTTGAAGTGAACTAGGAATTTTCTTGTTACTGTTCTCTACTGAATGGTCGAATTACATGTGTTTGGTAATGCATTCAGCTTTGCTTATGAGATGATTCATTTGAGTGGTTTATCTAAAACATGTAAGAAAAATTAATTTTCTACAGAATTAATTTGAAGTCTGTAAAAGACATGCTTTGAATATAAATATTTCAAAACCGCCAAAAGATTCTCCTTTTTTTTTGTTGCAAAGAGGATGGTGCCTGAGTGTATGATAATGTCCCTTGCCTGCATGCAAGTATTAAGTGCAACAGTGTGTGGTTTCTCCATCTTCGACGAATGCAAATAAAAAACTCAGAATTGTGATTACGAAAGAAATCAAATAGGAAAAAAGGAATTGAAATATCAGATTAGCCAGCCCTAAAATAATCTATTTAGAGTAATACCATTTTCTTACCTTACATTGTAGGTGTTTGTCACTTTCATCTATGATTTTATAAAACATCATTGAAATCAGTCCACTTTAAATTAATTAGTTCTTGATTGTATAACAAACTTATTCATATTAGTCATTGATTTTATATAAAAACTTTTCAAGGTATTTCAAAATACACTAATTAAATTATACTTCCTCCGTTCCTATTGAACGGTTCAATGTGAAAAAAAAAATTTTTATTTATTTGTTTATTTATATTTTTAATGTAACATTAATTGTACTTTTATCAATTATTCTTATATTTAATTGGAGAATAATCAATGTTTCACTGTCTAATCAAAATACACTAATTTAAATTATACTTTCTCCGTTCCTATTGAACGGTCCAATGTGAAAAAAAAAAATTTGTTTCTATTTATCTGTCTACTTATGTTTTTAATGTAACATTAATTATACTTTTATCAATTATTCTTATATTTAATTGGAGAATAATCAATGTTTCACTATCTAATCAATCAAACAATGAGAGATAAAATGTATATTACGAAGAGTTCAAAATGTATATTGAGCAAAACCATAATAATTACTCTCTCCATCCCAAAATGTAAGACTCTCTAGAGAGTTTTTGCTTGTCCCATTTTATAGGATCATTTGAGAATTTTTGTGCACATTTAATTTTTTTTTTATCATTATACCCTTGCTACTCAATCAATTTTGATAAATTCAAAACACAATAAATAAAGTAAATAAATGAACAACATTAATTAAGAGAGAGAGAGTGATGTGATAGAAAGAGATTGAAAGAGTAAATTTAGAAACTAATGTTTTTTTGTTAGACAAATTTAATGCATTTAATTAAATTAACAACTTTTCTTAATTCTCGCAATATTGGTCTAGGGGGTCTTACATTTTGGGACGGAGGAAGTATTACATTTCTTGACATGTGTGATTTTCTCTCTCTGGACGATTAAATAGAAACGAAGGGAGTATTTTGTAAAATTATGGACTAAAATTAATTTTTTAATGAAGTTAAAGACTCGAAGTAGAGATTCAACTTTAGGGACTGTTTGGTTTGCATTTTTATTTCCTATTTTTATTTTCTATTTTTAGTTTTGTGAAGTTTCATAAAGAAAAAACTGAAAATGTTGAAAACAAAAATGTTCTATTTTTCAGCGTTTTTAGTTTTTTCTTTGTAAAATTTCAAAAAATAAGCAACACACTGAAAACATGAAATGAAAACAGAAAATGCAAATGCAAATCAAACATGTCCTTAGAACTCCTAATCACTTCGCTTCATCAAAGAGTGTGATTTTTTTTTAACAAAAAAAAACTTAATACAAATATGATTAAAAAAAAGACAAATAATATTTAGTATTCCTAAGGCAATTTTTATGAAGTTAAATGCAGTAAAAAATTGTTAAAAAATATAATTTTTATATTTTTAAGAGACGAAATAATATGTAATTATAATTATTTTTCTAATTTTAATCATTTTAGCGAGTTTTAGAGATATTGTTAAGTAAGATAAAAAAACAAAAAACAAAAATCACAATTCTAACAGCGACCTATGTTTTCGTGTAGTTAGTTAAGGATGACATATTATGGACGTGGATGTGGGTGTAGTAGAAGTCAAGCGCTTTATTAGTTTATTACCAAAATAAACATGTTCAAATACACCAAAAAAATACGAGTACTACTTTTATTTCGATATAGTGAGTGATTAAATGTCTAAATTATTACAAAATCTAATTTACAAATCTGAAATCCCACAATATTATGAGTGAAAAGTGGAAATTGCTTTATGTGGGCACCAATTTGTCTAAGCTATTAGGCCATGTTTATGGCCCCATGCTCTTTCAACCCATCTCAATAATTCCCTCACCAACTTCACCTCTTCTGTGTTGTGCGTGTGACTCTGCCTTTATTATTATCATTATTATTGAATAAATTTTGAATAAAATAAAATAAAATAAAACTTGCAAGTATTGATGAAACAAGAAACCCTAGTCAAAGGGGCAGTTGTGGGCCACCACTCTCCTACGTGGCACCCTTGACACAACTTTCAACCTCCCTAACCCAAAATCTTCACTCCATTTAATAAAATCTTTTGACGTCCACTAGGAAAGTGAGTGAGAGATTCCCTGCCTTTTTGGCGGGTAAATCCCTATTTTTTTTTCTCATAAAATAGACTTGTAACACTCAAAAAAGGGGGAAAATTAAAAGAGCATAAAAACCCTAACTTTTGTTCCCGCTAAACATTTTTCCCCTTGCCTCCATGTCAAATTGCACTGCATAATGCAGACACAGTAAACCTCAAAAGGATGAAACCAAATGCAACTTTATCTTGAGACGCATAACAAACTAACAGTTAGGGTTTTGTTTAGGTCCTCCCCTCCATTGTCACATGCATGCTAAAAGACATAAGTTAAAAGGGACAAAGGTACTCTCTTTTTAAGGTTTTATTGTCGCTCTCCATTAAAGTAAATCATGGGGTTATTTACTGTTTGCAGAAATTTTAATTTTAATAATACTTCTTTTTTTTCCTTTTTGGTTTGTAAAAAGATGTACACCCATCAATGAAGGCTTTTAGGACCAAAAAAATTCTGGGTCCCTTCTCCTTTATTGCAGCATGGATGTCAAATTGGGTACTCATTTTGATTTTCTCCACAACTTGGCTGTAGCTACAATGCTGCTATTCTGAAGCTAAGCTATTCTTCAGTTCTGAACCTTTGAAGTTCTAATCTTTCTGCTAAGCTCTCCACTCTGCTTCAATAGTATGATACTTTTCTACTTAATGAGGGTAGGGGTTTCTGCTACAGTATTCTACATTCTACATTGTGTTCAAAAGAAGTGATTTTGGTAAGAATGCGCTGTGTTTTATGTGTTCAGATCTCTAAATCTTGAGTCATTTTGTCTGGTTCATTTTAGTACATTTATGTCTTAGCTTACTCTATGCAGCTAATGGTTGTGTCTGCTGAAGCTGCTCTGCATCTGTTTTTTTTTTTTTTTGAAGAACTAGGAATCTCATCTTTTTTAGGTTGTTTAGCAGATAAACTTGATGACTTTATGAAGCATTTTGTTTAATTTTTCAATATATAGTTCTGGGTATTAATTACTAACAAAATGCCATTTTTCTTTGCATGCTGAAGGTTTGGTCACTTGTTGTTTTGAAGAATCGCTCTTGGGTTCTTTAGGGTTTGACTGTAATTAAGTTCTTCACTCAGTGAGTGGATTGAGGAGCTTGAGGACCCAACTCTCTTCTTTTTGGAGATTGAGCTTGCCTTCTTGTTTCTGTTCCAAGTACTATATCGTTGCACTTCTTAGAACTCAAGAAGCGTGTCTTGGAAAACTATTCTGTGCTTTTTGTTGGTGCGTTGAAAGATTGTTGCTTTCCATTTGAACCCAGGAAGGGTATTTTGGAAGCTCCCTCTCTGTCTTCACTTTAGTGTGAACCAAACAGAATTAAACATCCACGTTTTTATAGAAGACTATGAAGCTCTTTAGCCTTTTAGTGTTGTCTTTATCTTTTTTCTCGGTTATGGGGCAGCTTCCTTCCCAGGACATTTTAGCATTGTTGGAATTTAAGAAATGCATCAAGCATGACCCTACCGGTTATGTCCTCAATTCTTGGAATGAGGAATCCATTGACTTTGATGGATGCCCATCTTCATGGAATGGAGTTCTGTGTAATGGTGGTAATGTTGCTGGTGTTGTCCTCGATAACTTGGGTCTCTCCGCGGAGGCCGACTTAAGTGTTTTTTATAACCTCACAAAGCTTGTGAAACTCTCCATGGCCAACAATTCCATATCAGGAAAGCTACCTGAGAACATTGCTGATTTCAAAAGCCTTGAATTTCTTGATATCTCCAATAATTTGTTTTCTTCATCTTTACCAGTGGGAATTGGTAACTTGGGTAGCTTGCAAAATCTGTCATTGGCTCGAAATAACTTCTCTGGCCTAATTCCAGATTCTATTTCAGATATGGCTTCCATCAAATCTCTAGACTTGAGCCATAACTCCCTTTCTGGGGCACTGCCAGCATCGTTGACCAAAATGACTAGCCTTGTGTCTCTTAACTTGTCTCATAATCGCTTCACTGGAAAAATTCCCAAGGGTTTTGAGCTGATCTCTTCTCTTGAGAAACTTGACTTGCATGGGAATATGTTTGATGGTCATTTGGATGCCGAATTTATGCTTTTATCAACTGCCAGCTATGTTGATTTCAGTGAGAATCTATTAAGTTCTGATTCCCAGCAACAGAAGTTTTTGCCGCGGATATCTGAAAGTATTAAGCATCTGAATCTAAGCCACAACCAACTTACTGGGTCATTGGTCAGTGGAGCAGAGCAACCTGTTTTCGAAAACCTGAAGGTGTTGGACCTCAGCTACAATCAGTTGCATGGAGAATTGCCAGGATTTGATTTCGTTTACGATCTCGAGGTCCTTAAGCTTAGCAACAACAGGTTTTCAGGATTTATGCCTAATGGCCTACTAAAAGGGGACTCTTTGGTTTTGACTGAGCTGGATTTGAGTGGCAACAATCTCTCAGGTAGATAGACACTTTCAAATTTTCTCTTCATCAAAGTTAATAGCCTGTCTTATTTTACTAATGAATTGATTTTTTGTTATAACTGATATTACGTGAGTATAGTTAATAGCTTCAATTGCTATTTATCTAACATACAAATTCTTTTCCAGGGCCACTGAGTATAATTACGTCGACAACACTGCACTCTCTTAATCTCTCGTCAAATGAGTTCACCGGTGAGCTGCCGCTTCTGACTGGAACATGCGTTGTACTTGATCTGTCGAATAACAGATTAGAAGGAAACTTAACGAGGATGTTGAAATGGGGGGATATAGAATTTCTCGATTTGAGTGGGAATCATTTGACAGGGATTATCCCTGAGGTAACACCTCAATTTTTGAGATTGAATTATTTGAATCTATCCCATAATTCTCTTAGCAGCTCTCTCCCTAAAGTCTTGACACAGTATCCAAAGCTTAGCGTGCTTGATATCAGTTCCAACCAATTAGATGGACTACTTCTAGCTGATCTTCTCGCAATGCCCACATTGCAAGAGCTACATCTTGGAAATAATTTGATCTCTGGTGGCATCAACATATCGACTTCTCCTGGCCATTCTGATCTTCGGATTCTTGATCTTTCTCACAACCAGCTTAGTGGCTATTTTCCTGATGAGTTTAGGTCATTAACTCGCCTGAGAGTGCTCGACATTGCTGGAAATAACTTCTCTGGTTCTCTTCCAACCGCCATTGGTGACATGAGTTCACTTGACACCCTGGATATTTCAGAAAATCATTTCACTGGCCCTTTACCTAGTAACATCCCAAGGGGGCTCAAAAACTTTAACGCTTCACAAAATGATCTGTCTGGAGTTGTCCCAGAAATTCTTAGGAAGTTTCCTAGTTCTTCTTTCTTTCCCGGCAATTCCAAGTTACATTTTCCAAATGGCCCCCCTGGATCAACCACTTCACCTGCTGAAAGTTCCAAGAGGAAGTCTATGAGCACTATCGTTAAAGTTATAATTATAGTGTCGTGTGTGGTTGCTCTCTTCATATTAATCTTGCTGGCTGTCTTCATACACTATATACGTATATCAAGATCTCCATCAGATTATGACACTAGTAAAAATATCCGTGGGCGTGCTGAACCGGTTATCTCTGGTCCTGTTCGTACAACAGACAGGGGTGGTGGTGCTTTGGTTGTATCAGCTGAGGACCTTGTGACCGCGCGTAAAGGGTCACCATCAGAGGTAATAAGCCCTGATGAAAAGGCTGCAGCTGTAACTGGATTCTCCCCATCAAAACACAGTCACCTTTCATGGTCACCTGAATCTGGTGATTCATTTACTGCTGCTGAAAATCTTTCAAGATTGGATGCGAGATCACCGGATAGGTTGATTGGAGAGCTGCATTTTCTTGATGATACGATATCATTGACTCCTGAGGAGCTCTCAAGGGCCCCGGCTGAAGTTTTGGGCAGAAGTAGTCATGGCACTTCTTACAAGGCTACTCTTGACAATGGTTTATTGTTGAGAGTGAAGTGGTTGAGGGAAGGAGTGGCAAAACAGAGAAAAGAATTCGTTAAGGAGACTAAAAAATTTGCAAACATCAGGCATCCAAATGTTGTGGGATTGAAAGGATATTATTGGGGTCCTACACAGCACGAGAAGCTTATTCTTTCAGATTTCATCTCTCCGGGAAGTCTTGCAAGTTTTCTTTATGGTAATACGTTGACATTCCTTCCTTCTAAATTCTAATATTGATAGAATACCTACACCTTGTTGGGTATGTGAGATTTCATAAACAGGTATAGGGATTGGAAGGAGGGGATAATTTAGTAAACTACAAATAGTTGAAAATTTGCATAATTGGTCTGGAGCATGATACTACGGTGGTCTCAAATATAAGCAAAAGCCAACCATTTTTACCTTAATTTATGCAAATCTTCTTAAAGTGCTCCTACTTTATTACTAATAAGTAATAACCTATTTATTTTGATAGATGAAGAAAGAGAGATCTCATTTATGAGAAGGGTAATGCAGGGAACGAAATTATCTTTAGTGAGATTAAGATAATTAAATGTGGGTAACTAAGTTTCTTGATTAGTGTGATTTAGTAATCTTTTGCTTATATTTGAGACTGGAGAGGGTAATACATAATTTCCAAGTGGTTAACCTATCTAAATTTGAAATGCTTGGAAGTAACATCTACTAGTTCACCTAACATGTATGATATATCTATCTATATAGAACAACTTTTGGTTGCCAAGAGCTTTTTAATATAGTCACAAGATTGTCACCAAATTACAAGTGAATAACTTATGTCTCTCCTGTGTGCTTGTGTTCGCATTCATTCTAATGCATATCATATTTTTCAGCTGACACCAATAAATTTTTCTGAATTCTCATCCATTATATCTATTGCTGATGTTTGTCATTCTTAATATCTCAAGTTTAAACTTACTCGTAAATCCATGTTGTCAGATCGACCTGGAAGAAAAGGTCCACCACTAACCTGGGCTCAGAGGCTCAAGATAGCAGTGGACGTAGCACGTGGCCTGAACTATCTCCACTTCGATCGTGCTGTTCCACATGGAAACCTTAAAGCTACAAATGTGTTGCTAGACACAGCTGATATGAATGCTCGTGTTGCTGATTACTGCCTTCACAGGCTCATGACTCAGGCTGGCACTATAGAACAGATCCTTGATGCAGGGGTCTTAGGTTACCGCGCACCCGAGTTGGCTGCTTCCAAGAAGCCAATGCCATCCTTCAAATCAGATGTCTATGCTTTCGGAGTGATACTTTTGGAACTTTTAACCGGAAGGTGTGCAGGCGATGTGATATCAGGCGAGGAGGGAGGTGTTGATCTGACAGATTGGGTAAGGTTGCGAGTAGCTGAAGGTCGAGGCTCGGAATGCTTTGACCCTACCTTGATGGAAGAAATGGGTAATCAAGTTGTAGAAAAGGGAATGAAGGAGGTCCTAGGAATAGCTATTAGATGCATTAGGTCTGTTTCTGAAAGGCCTGGTATCAAGACTATATATGAAGATCTTTCTTCTATTTAGTATTCTCATGCTAACTATTTCAACTTTGGGAGTATTATGGGAATCAATGTCTCATTGGTTTTCCATATTTGTTCAGAGCTTCTTTGTTAACATGTTCTTGTATTAACCATTTTTTTAGCTGTAAAAATGGGGCACATGACAGAAGTTAAGGACATACATGGCTATATCACATGATGGGTTGTGACCATCTGATTTTGTCTTGAAATAGGATTGTGCTATGAATCATCCCTTGTTTGCAAGTAACATCTCATTTTGATTGATTGTATTGATTTTGGAGTTGATTACCAAGAATGTTAAACATAGAGCCACAGGATGCAAAAACTCGGGTGGTTTTCTGGAAGTGGCCACCAGTGAGTTATTTGTTTTTGAAGTGTTCTAAATGAGAGAAGCAGACTATAAGAGGAACTTCATGAATTTATGCCCAACATCCTAATTTTTACGTTAGAACTGTTAATTTTATGTTGATTCACTACTATGATTTGCTGTTAATTTAGATTTAGATTTAAAGTATAGACTAGAATACAATTTTTGTCCTTGATCTTTTAGTGAATTTATGCTTGACATTGTCTTTCTTTTTTATTATTATTTTTTGTGAAAATTCTCAAATTGATTTATGAGATTGTACGTTATGCAGGTTAGTCTTCGAGATTATGAAAACCTCAAATTAGTTTCTGATTTTGCAAAACGACATGCATTTTAGTCTTGGTACCTATTAAACGACTTTAAAAATCTAAGTAGAAAAAAACTAAAATGAATGTTTTTTTGTAAAATTAGGGACTAATTTGAGGTTTTCATAATCTCAAGGACTAATCTGTATAACCCCTACAATCTGAAGGACCAATTTAAAGATTTACTCTATTTATTTTCATATTTTGGTTCCTTGTATTTTTTTTATATAATTGATCTTTTTGTGCTAATACTAATGAGTATTAATGTTGTGAAAATGCCACAACAATGTTGAAAATGTAGATAAAAACTCATGCTATTAGCGTAAAAGAATCAGTATGATGTAAAGAATACTTGACAAAATATATATATATATATAAATTAAAATTGTATTTTAGCCTAAAATATAAATGTAAAAGAAATCTGAATAAGGAAAACATCAAAACAACAGTAACAAACAAAAGATAGTAACACATCACAAACAATGCATTATATTTTATAATTATGAATTATTATTAATAACGAACTCCTGCACCGAATAATTTCACTTCCTTATGTACTAAATTTTAAGGTTTGAAAAATTGGAGGTTTAAGATTTAATTTTTGGCAATGGATATTTAGGATAAATTATTAGAGTTTAATTTATGATGTGTGTGGGTGTATATTTAGCCAAAAATAATTAATGAGTTCATATCATGCATATATAGCTACAGTCTCTTTGGTAAGAGTTACTACACATTTCTACCCGAATAATGACTTGACTTAATGCATCATATTATATTATAAATAAAATAGGTGAGTGGAGAATGAAAAAATCTATTATTTATAAGATGAATTTATATATTGGTATCTCTCTAATAAGTTAATTATCTCATTGTTATCATGTCTTTATTTTTTTATGTTATTTAAACTTTTTTTACATGATCACATTTTTCGATTCATTTTTTTTTAATGTCAACTTGTTTTTGTAAGGTAAATTTTTTTCACTATTTTTTAAATAAAAAATATGTACAGTAACAATAAAAAAACCTGCAAAATCATAAATGAAGAAAAAGTCAATCAAGTAATGTCCGGATAAATTAAATTAATAAATCTTTTCATGATTATGTGTTTGTTTATTGTTCTTTTTCGTACAACTTAGCAAGTTGAAAATACTAGTTTAGTAAAACTACGTAGTTAATGGGATATATTCGTAGTATATTTCGCGATTATGGTATTTTAAGGTAAACAATGTATTCTTTAATCTACAAGAAAAATCATGTACAATACAATATTTTGTCAAAAAGTATTTTTTTCAATTATTTAAATTATTTAAAGTTTGTTGAAAACAATGTAATATATATGTGAAGTTTCTACGTAAATTTACATGATTTTTTATATTTTTAAAATTGTAAAAAAATTAATATTTATTTTAAACAATGTATTCTTTAATCTATAAGAAAACATCATGTATTATAAATTTGAAGAATACAATGTTTTGATTTAAAAATCAAACAGTCTTTTTTAAATTACTTAAATTATTTAAAGTTTTTTATAAACAATGTACTATACACTTGAAATTTCTAGGTCAATTTACATACTTTTATATTTTTTAAATTACAACAATTTTTTTAGAACATTTTTTAAAACAATATATTCTTCAATCTAAAAAAAAATACAATGTTTTGGTTTAAAAATCAAAGCGTCTTTTTTAAATTACAAGAATTATTTGAAGTTTTTTTAAAAAATAATGTACTATACACTTGAAGTTTCTAGGTCAAATTTACATAATTTTAATATTTTTAAAATTATAGCAATTTTTTAGAACATTTTTTTAAATAGTGTATTCTTCAATCTACAAGAGAAAAATCATGTACTACACTTGAAGAATATAATGTTTTGATTTAAAACTGAAAGCTTCTTTTTAAATTACTTAAATTTTTTAATTTTTTTTAAACTAATGTACTATATATACAGTTGAAGTTTCTAGGATAATTTACATCATTTTTAAATTACAATAATTTTTTAGAACATATTTTCAAAAAATGTATTATTCAATCATGTACTACACACTTGAAGAATATGATGTTTTAATTTAAAAATTAATCTGAGTTTTTTAAATTAGTTAAATTATGAACTTTTTTTTAAAACAATGTATATTTACTTCGAAGTTTCTAGCTCAATTTTAATTTTTTAAATATTTTATAATTGCAACAACATTTTAACATACTATGTACTAGAAGAATTTGGTGGATTTTGAAACAAAAATGATAATGCATTTTTTAAATTACTTAAATAATTTGAATTTTTTTATTAAAAAAAGTATTATACACTTTGGAGTTTCTAACTCGATTTACATAATTTTTTATTTTTAAAATTGTAACAACTTTTTAAGAGAGTATGTTCTATACACTTAAAGAATAAGGTGTTTTTCGAGATAAAAATAAAAAATGTATTTTTTAAATTACGTAACTTAATTAAAGTCTTATTTGAGAACAATATATTATTCAATTTGAAGCTCAATTTAAATAATTTTTATATTTTTGAAATTGAAACAACATTTTAAGAAGTTGTGTACTATACACTTGAAGAATATTGTCTTTTCTGAAACAAATTAAAAACGTATTTTTTAAATTACTTAAATTATTTGAAGTTTTTTTAAAATAATATATTATAGCTCAATTTACATAAATTTTATATTTTAAAATTTGCAAAAACTTTTTAAGAGATTGTGTACTATACACTTGAAAAATATGGTGTTTTTTGAAATAAAAATGAAAACACAGTTTTTAGATTACTTATATTACTTAATTATTATTTTTGAAAAAAAAATATTATTGACTTTAAAGTTTCTAGCTCAATTTACATAATTTTTTATATTTTTAAAATTACCACAACTTTTTAAGAGATCATGTACTATGAATATAGTGTTTTTCGAAATAAAAATGAAAGCACGTTTTTAAAATTATTTGAATTTTTTTAAAATAATATATTATTCACTTGGTAGTTTATAGCTCAATTTACATAGGGTGTTTTTAAAAATGAATAGGTGTTTTTAAATTACCCAAATTAATCAATGTATTATTCACTTAGAAGTTTATAGCTTAATTTACATAGTTGTTTTTATTTTTTATTTTTTTAATTGCAACAACTTTTTAAGAAAATGAGAACTATACACTTTAAGAATAGAGTATTTTTCAAAATAAAAATGAAAAGACGTTTTTTAAATTACATAATTTATTTGAAGTTTTTTGAAAACAATGTATTATTCACTTTGAAGTTTTTTGCTCAATTTACATAATTTTTATATTTTTAAAATTGCAACTACTTTTTAAGAGATCGTGTACTATACATTTGAAGAATATGGTGATTTTCAAAATAAAAATGAAAAATGCATTTTTAAATTACTTAAATTATTTAAACTTTTTTTGAAAAAAAAGTATTATTCACTTTGAAGTTTCTAGCTCAATTTACATAATTTTTTATATTTTTAAAATTGCAATGACTTTTTAAGAGATCATGTATTATACACTTGAAGAATATGGTGTTTTTCAAAATAAAAAAAATGCTTTTTTTAAATTACTTAAATTACTTCAAGTTTTTTTGAAAATAATGTATTACTCACTTTGAAGTTTCTAGCTCAATTAAAATAAGGTGTTTTTCAAAATGAATAGGTGTTTTTAAATACCTAAATTATGAGATGTCTTCTGAATATAATGTATTATTCACTTTAAAGTTTTTAGCTTAATTTCCACAGTATTTCCTATTTTAAAATTGCAACAAAGTTTTTAGAGATCGTGTAGTATATACACTTCAATTATATGTTGTTTTTCGAAATAAAATTGAAAACGTTATTTTTAAAAATTCTAAATTATTTGAAGCTTTTTCAAAACAAGTTTTTATGCTCTTTGAAGTTACTAACTAATTTTACATAATTTTTAATATTTTAAAATTTCAACCGTATTTTTAAATATCGTGTACTATATACACTTAAAGAATATGATGTTTTTTGAAATAAAAATGATATGGTGTTTTTAAATTGCCTAAATTATTTGGAGTATTATGAAAATAATTTATTATCCACTTCGAAATTTCTAATTCAATTTACATAATTTTTAATATTTTTAAAATTGTAACAATTTTTTAGAGATCGTGTACTATATACATAAAGAATGTGGTGCTTTTGAAAATAAATAGAGTGTTTTTAAATTACCTAAATTATTTGAAGTTTTTTAAAAACAATGACATATTAACTTTAAAGTTTCTAGCTTAATTTACATGATCTTTCATATTTTTAAAATTGCAACAAAGTTTTTAAATATAGTGTACTATACACTTGAATAATAGAGTGTTTTTCAGAATAAAAATAAAAAAAACAATTTTTAATTTTCCTAAATTATTTGAAACTTTCTGAGAGTAATATTTTATTCTCTTTGAAGTTTCTAACTCAATTTATATAATTTATAATATTTTTAAAATTGTAACAGTTTTTTAAAAGATGATGTATTATACACTTGAAGAATATAGTGTTTTTCGAAATAAAAATGTATAGGGTGTTTTAAAATTATCTATATTATTTAAAGTTTACTGAAAATAATATATTATTCACTTAGAAGTTTTTAATTCAATTTACATAATTTTTAATATTTTTAAATTGCAACAATTTTTTAGAGGTCGTGTACTATAAACTTTAAGAATTTGGTGTTTTTCGAAATAAAAATGTAAATGTGATTTTTAAAATATCTAAATTATTTGTTGCTTTCTAAAAATCATGTATTTTTCGCCTTGAAGATTTTGACTCAATTTACCTAATTTTTATATTTTTAAAATTATAATAGTTTTTTTTAAAGATATTGTACTGTACACTTGAAAAATATGGTGTTTTTCGAAATAAAAATGAACATGCAATTTTGAAATTACCTAAATTATTTCAAGCTTTCCAAAGACAATGTATTATTTAGTTTGAATTTTTTAACTCAATTTACATAATTTTTTATGTTTTAAAATTGCAATAGATGTTTTAGAGATCGTATACTATACACTTGAAGAATAGCATGCTTTTTGAAATAAAAATTTAAATGTGACTTTTAAATTACCTTAATTATTTGAAATTTTTAGAAGATAGTTTTTAATTCAATTTCAAGTTTCTAGCACAATTTATATTTTTTTATATATTTAAGACTGCTATTGGATTTTTAGAGATCCAATACTATACACTTGAAAAATAATGTGTTTTCATAAATAAAAATAAAAATTCAAATTTTAAAGCTCATTTTAAATATTTTTATATTTTTAAATATGCAACAGTTTTTTTTAGAGATCGTGTACTTGAAGAATAAAGCGTTTTTCAAAATAAAAAATAATAGGTTGTTTTTAAATTACCTATACTATTTGAAGCTTTATGAAAATAATGTATTATTCACTATGGAGTTTTAAACTCAATTTACATATTTTTATATTTTTTAAATTGCAACATTTTTTTTAGAGGTCATGTACTATACACTTAATTAAAGAATATGATGTTTTTTCGAAATGAAAATGAAAACACAGATTTAAAATTACCTAAAATATTTTGATACTTTTTGAAAATAATGTATTATTTATTTTAAATTTTCTCAATAAATTTACATAATGTTTTATAATTTTAAAATTTGAAATAGATTTTTTAGAGATCGTGTACTATATGGTACGTGTTTTTCGAAATAAAAATGAAAAGGGTATTTTTAAATTACCTAAATTATTTAAATTTTTATAAAAGAAATGTATTATTCACTTTAAAATTACTAACTCAATTTGAATAATTTTTTTACATTTTGAAAATAACAATAATTTTTTTAGATATCATATAATATACACAAGAGGATTAGGGCGTTTTTAGAAATAAAATAGAAAGCACGAATTTGAATTCCCTAAATTGTTTGAAGTTTTTTGAAAATAAAATGTTATTAACTTTAAAGTTTCTAGCACAATCTATATATTTTTTTATATTTTTAAAATTTCAACAGTTCTTTTGAGATCTTGTACTATACACTTGAAAAATTCAGTGTTTTATGAAATAAAAATAAAAAACATAATTTTTAATTTACCTAAATTATTTGAAACTTTTTGGAAATAAGATATTATTTGCTATCAAGTTACTTATCCAATTTGAATAATTTTTTATGTTTTAAAAATTTCAACCCCTTTTTTTAGAGATCATAAATGATACTCTTGGAAACTATGGTATTTTTGAAATAAAAATTAAAACGTGATTTTTAAATTACCTAAATTATTTGAAGCTTCCAAAAAATAATGTTTTATCCAATTTAAAGTTTTTAATTTAATTTACATAATTTTTAATAATTTTGAAATTACCACACTGTTTTAGAGATCGTGTACTAAACACTTGAAGAATAAGGTATTTTTCGAAATAAAAATGAATAGGGTATTTTTCAATTATCAAAATTATTTGAAGCTGGAAACAATGTATTATTCAATTTGAAGTTCCTCACACAATTTTTATAACTTTTTATATTTTTAAAATTGCAATAGTTTTTTTAGAGATAATGTACTATACACACGAAGAATATGTGTTTTTCGAAATAAAAATAAAAACACGGTTTTTAAATTACCTAAAATTATTTTAATCATTCTGAAAATAATGTATTATTTACTTTTAACTTTCTAACGCAACTTATATAATTTTTTATATTTTAAAACTTTCAACAATGTTTCTAGAGATCATGTACTACACACTTAAAGAATTTGATGTATTTCGAAATAAACATGTAAGCACAATTTTTGAATTACCTAAAATATATGAAACTTTCTGAAAATAATACATTATTCACCAACTCAATTTACATAATTTTTTATATTTTAAAATTGTAACTATTTTTTTAGAGGTCATGTAAAGACTTGAAGAATATGGTGTTTTTCGAAATAAAAATGAAACGTAATTTTTAAATTACCTAAGGGCCCGTGTTACTTTGCATTTTCATTTTCTGTTTTCATTCTCTATTTTTATGAGTAAATTACAAAACTTTCACCTTACTCCCATTTTGTTTTTTTTTTTTTTGTTTTTAGATATGTGTGTAGCAAATTTTGAAAACAACCAAACAACTATAATTTATTTTCATTGTTTTCTGAAACCTCCTCATCTCTCCTTGCAAACTAAATACAAATACACCACTTTTTAATTCTTTTCCTCCTACTCTTTGAACTAAACATATAGAAAATGAACATACAAAAGTGAAAACAACGTAAACAGACCCTAAATTTTTTGAACAATTCTAAAAGTAATGTATTATTCACTTCTAAATTTAATATTTTAAATTTAAAACAATTTTTTTTAGAGATCAAGTACTTTACACTTGAAGAATAGGGTATTTTTCGAAATAAAAGTTAAAACGTGATTTTAAATTTACCAAAATTATTCGAAGCTTTAAGAAAATAATATATTGTTCAATTTCAAGTTTATAGCATAATTTATATTATTTTTTATATTTTTAAAATTCCAATATTTTTTTTAGAGATCTAGTACTGTACACATGAAGAATATGATGTTTTATGAAATAAAAATGAAAATTTGATTTTTAAATTATCTAGATTATTTGAGAAGTTACGAAAAAAATGTATTATTCACTTTATATTTTCTAAGTCAATTTAAATAATTTTTTAAAAAAATATTGCATAACCTTTTTAGTGATCGTGTATTATACACATGAATAATACAATGTTTTTTTGAAATAAAAAACAAAATGTGATCTTTAAATTTTCTAAATTATTTGAAAGTTTTTTAAAAACAATGTATTATTAATTTTGAAGTTTTTAACTCAGTTTACATAATTTTTAATAGCTTTTAAATTGCAATAGTTTTTTTAGTGTTTTTCGAATTTAAATTGAAGGATATAGTGTTTTTCGAAATGAAAATGAAAAATTGATTTTTAAATAATCTAAATTATTTGATAGTTTTCGAAAATAATGTATTATTAACTTTTAAGTTTCTAGCATAATTTAGATATTTTTATACTTTTAAAGTTTTAACGGTCTTTTAGAGATCTTTTACTATACACTTGAAGAATATGACGTTTTTCAAAATAAAAATGAAAATGTGATTTTTAAATTGTCTAAATTGTTTGAAGCTTTTTGAAAATAATATCTTATTTACTTTGAAGTTTCTAATTCAATTTAATAATTTTTTTTGTAATTTTAAAATTGTATATTTTTTTTGAGATATTGAAAGATATGGAGATTTTTTAAATAAAAATGAGAACAATTTATATATTACCTAAGTTATTTGAACCTTTTATATTTGAAGTTTCCAGCTCAATTAAAATAATCTTTTATATTTTTAAATTTGTAATAAATTTTTTTAAGATCATTTACTATACACTTGAGCAACATGGTATTTTTCGAAATAAAAATGAAAACATGATTTTAAAGTTTTCTCAATTATTTGAAGCTTTCTTAAAATAATGTATTATTCTCTTTGAAATTTCTAACTCAGTATAAATCTTTTTAAAAATTTTAAAATTTCAATAGTTTTTTAGAGATCGTGTACTATGATGTTTTCGAAATAAAAATGAATAGAGTGTTTTTAGTTTACCTAAATTATTTGAAGTTTTCTGAAGACAATATATTATTCATTCTGAAGTTCCTAATTCACTTTACATAATTTTTAATATCTTTAAAATTGCAACATTTTTTAGAGATCATGTACTATACACTTCAAAAAATGGTGTTTTTCAAAATAAAAATGAATATGACATTTTTATATTTCCTAAATTGTTTGAAGGTTTCTGAAAATAATGTATTATTCACTTAAAAGTTTCTAATTAATTTTACATAATTTTTAATATTTTTGAAATTGCAACAATATTTTAGAGATCGAATGTTAAACACTTGAAGAATAAGGTATTTATCGAAATAAAAATTAATATCGTGTTTTTCAATTACCTAAATTATTTGAAGATTTCTGAAAAAAAATGTATTATTTCCTTTCAAGTATTAAACAAAATTTTTATATTCTTAAAATTGCAACAGTTTTTTAGAGATTGTGCATTATATATATGAAGAATATGTTATTTTTCAAAATAAAAATAAAAAAGAAATTTTTAAATTACCTAAATAATTTGAAGCATTCTGAAAAAAATGTATTTATCACTTTCAAGTTTCTCACACAATTTATAATTTTTTTATATTTTTAAAATTGAAACAATTTTCTTAGAGATCGTATATTATACACTTGAAGAATTTGGTGTTTTTTGAAATAAAAATGAATATAATATTTTTAAATTACCTAAATTATTTGAAGCTTTCTAAAAACAATGTATTATTCACTTTGAATTTTCTCACTCAAATTTAGAATTTTTGTTTATATTTTTAAGATTGCAACAGTTTTTAGAGATTGTAATACACATGAAGAATATGGTGTTTTTGAAATAAAAATGAAAATTCAATTTTTAAATTATTTGAAATACTTGAAGCTTTCATAAAAAATGTATTATTCGCTTTGAAGCATCTAACTCATTTTATATAATTTTTTATATTTTAAAATTGCCACTATTTTTTATAGAGGTCATGTACTATACACTTGAAGAATAGGTATATTTTAAAATAAAAAAGAAAACATGATTTTTAAAATCACCTAAATTATTTGAAGATTTCTAAAAGTAATGTATTATTCATGTTAAAGTTTCTAAATCAATCTACATAAGATTTTATATTCTAAAATTACAACAGTTTTTTAAGAGATCTTGTACTATACACTTGAAGAATACGGTGTTTTTCGAAATAAAAATGAAAACACTATTTTTAAGTTTTCAAAATTATTTGAAGCTTTTCTGAAAAATTATGTATTATTCATTTTCAAGTTTCTAGCAAAATTTCATATATTTTATTTATATTTTTAAAATTCCAACAGTTTTTTAACCGATCATGTACTTTACACTTGAAGAATTGGATGTTTTTCGAAATAAATTTGAATAGGGTGTTTTTAAATTAGGTAAATTATTTCAAAATTTTTGAAAGTAATGTATTATTCATTTAGAAGATTCTATCACAATTTAAATAATTTTAAATATTTTTAAAATTGCAATAGTTTTTATTAAAAAACGTGTACTTTACACTAGAAAAAAAGTATCTAAATTATTTGAAGCATTTTGAAATTAATTTATTGTTTACTTTTATTTTTTTTATCTAAATTTACATAATAGTTTATATTTTTAAAGTTGAAATATTTTTTATAGATCGTGTTGTATACAGAAGAGGTTTTTTTTTTCTCGAAATAAAAATGAAAACACAATTTTTAAATTACCTAAATTATTTGAAGCTTTTCAAAAACAATGAATTATTCACTTTGAAAGATTCCAACTCAATTTAAATAATTTTTTATATTTTTAAAATTTTCAATAGTTTTTTAACAGATCATGTACCATACCCTCGAAGAATAGGGTGTTTTCAAAATAAAAGAGAAAATATGATTTTTAAATTACTTAAAATATTTGAAGCTTTATAAAAATAATGTATTATTCACTTAGAAGTTTCTGACTATTTTACATGGCTTTTTATGTTTTTAAAATTTCAACGTTTTTTTAGAGATTGCGTATTATACACTTTAAAACTATGGTGTTTTTCGAAATAAAAAAGAATTTTTGTTTTTAAATTACCTAAATTAGTTGAAGCTTTTTGAAAGCAATGTATTATTCAATTTGAAGTTTCCAACTCAAATTTTATAACTTTTAACATTTGTTAAATTAGAACAATTTTTTAAAGACGATTTACTACACAGTTTACCCTCGAAGGATATGCTGTTTTTCAAAATAAAAATTGATAGGGCGTATTTTAAATTATCTAAATTATTTGAAACTTTATGAAAATAATGTATTATTCAATTTAAAATTTCTAGCTTAATTTACATATTTTTTTTATTTTAAAATCAACATTACTATTTAGCACGAAATATAGTACACCTAACAAGCTTTCTGATTGTATTTTTTTCTCTCATCCTCCCTTATCTATTTCCTACTCTTATTTATACTTCAGCACAAATTTTCATGGCTATAAAATATCTTTTTTTGTATTATACAAAAAAATAATTAACGTTTACTAATTTATACTTTATAATTGTTATAATATTTTAAAGGTCCCTCAATACAAGAACGTACTGGTATTTTCATTACTTCTTTCACCCCCTTAAGTTCTAACCTAACCCGCACATAAAATAGAATTCAGGCATGCCCAGCAAATAAAATTCGAGCAAGGATTATGTGTGACGAGACAAATAACAGGTGTGTGGAAGAGAGTTCTGACTCAAATTTCTGTACGGTGCAAATAAGAGCTTATTTTGAAAATACAGTTTAATTAAGCACTTATGCAGTAAACTCTTACTAAAAATTAGAGTTTATTTATAGATAAAATTATGAAATTATTTAAATAAAATAAAATACTTAATCTAAGTTATTTTAAGAAATTATAAAAATAAGATAAAAATAACTTAGTGAGACTTGTAGGAGTTTGATGCATGGACAAGCACAGGATAGGAAGTATAGTAAATGACAATCTAATGAGTTACCATACAATTACTTGTGTTGTTTGTTGTTTGATTATTAAAATACAAAACAAGAAATACAAAGTTAATTTTATCATAATATCTTTTACACTTTAAAATATTTATTTTACATAAGAAAAATTAACAATTAATATTGTGAAATTGTTAAACTATTATAATATTGTATTTTTAAAAAAGAAAATTAAATATAAAATTTATATTTCTTAAATAATTTGATATATTTTTAGTTATTTTATTATTTTTTACCCTAAAAATATTATTAAATTATATATATATATATATATATATATATTTGTGTGACGGCTAGTTTAGTCTTTAAAACTTCATGACATAGTAGATATGAGCGAAGTTGTTTTTGTATTTTTTCCACGAGTAACAAAAAATTTCCCTTTTATTCTATATTGTATCTTACATTTTGTGCTATATGAAGTCTCTTTTTACAAATAAACGGGAATAAATTTCTTTATGCTGTACGATACCGTTTATTTTAACAAATCAAATAGATGGCTTTTAACCTGTGTCTATTCGCCCATCAATCAACATACGTGGTATTAAAATAGTAATAACGCCAATATTAAAACTTGTGTCATTATTATTATATTTTAATATAAATACTAACTCTTTATTGACGGTGTAATGGATATATTCTATACAGATGTTTCTATAAAAGAAAGCTTAAACCGCCTAAAAAAAGTTTTTCGAAAAATAAAATAAAATAAACGTTAAGATATTGATGTTCCCAGTTCATTCTGGGTTAGAGTTTGCTAAACCCTGCAAGTCCTCTTTTTCGATAGGTATTGTTGTGTGGTTTTCCTTGAGTGCACCTATTAGTCTATTACTCATTACTGTTTATTAGTCATAATCATTGTTAAGTTAAAATAGTATATATCAATACACTCGTCTGATAAATTTGTACAGGTAAACAATATTGGAAAAATAGTATGAAGGGTGTGTTTGTATATCAATAGACTCGTCTGATAAATTCTTTAAGTTATTTTTAAATGAGAGTATTTTTATAGAAAAAATTATAAAACTTACTTCTAAAAGCAGCTTATTCTGATAAGCTACTTTATGAAGCTTATGAAAATAACTTATAGGAACACATAAACTATTTTCATAAGCTGCGCATAAGCTCTTCTAAACTGGGCTTAAATACTATTCTATAATTTATTTGTTTAAAATTGAAGATAAAATCTCAACTCCTCATCATTTTATATAAATGTGAAAACTAACTCAATAATCTAAAATATTTATAATGTAAGCAAAAAAAATATTAAATAATCGAATGTTGAACACAAGTTACATAATTTATAGATACTATTTAAAAAATAACAGTTTTTTTTAAAAGAAATGAATATGCAACTAAATTCAAGAATAGGTCAACAGTTTTGGTGATATAATGAGTTGGTTGGGTCATAAAAAATGAGGGAACCCATTGAAGGTATGTTGCTTTGATTTTGTTACGTGTTTCCACTCGATATAGAATTATATACGTTAATGGTAAAGTAAATATATTATTATTTTATCTTATTGCAATATAAAGATAGGTTTTGGTACAAAAGCAAATTCGTTGACTCATTGTAAACTCCCGATTCATAAGAGTTTATCATAATAGTCTATCAAGAATTTGCATATTTAAGTTGGATAAAACATTGTTTAAAATGAAGTTAGACAAAAAAAATAATACTTTCAATATTTTTAAAATTTATAATATTCTTGAATAGAATTAAAGTATTAATATATAATTATTACTTAAACAATCAAATAGGTGTATATATTAAAATATAAATTTATGCATAGACAAAAGATAAAAATATTACTATAATAGTATAAAAATATAATTATAGTATAAATTATTATTTATTATTTTTATATTGTTAATATATCAAACTTTAATATTAAATAACTTATTATGAATTTAATTTTATTCAAAATTAATCTAATTAATTGAAAATCATTTTTATCATTGATTTATAATTTTTGAAAATTATTTATACATATAACTATTTGTAATGATTGACGAAACATTATTTATGAACATTAGGACAAAGAACATGTGTTAATCAAATGGTTATCACACATAATTTTTCTCATGATGACACATTTTTTATATTTAAATTTTAGGCCAAATGCATTTTTTGGTAATGTATCTCTTACGTTTATTTCATTTTTGGTAAAGTATCTCTTTAGTTTTTTTTTTACAGTTTTAAAAAATTATGGGCTAAAGGCCCAATTCACCATTAATTTTTTTCTTTGAAGAAGGAAGAAGGATGCTTAAAAGGATTCCAAAAAAAAAAGATGCTTAAAAGTAGGTTTTGTGTCCTTCCTTCCTTCCTTCGTTGGTTTTCTTTCTCATCTCCCAAACCCAAACCCTACTCCCTTCCTTCTTTCCTTCGCCCCTCATACCAAAACGACGTCGAAGCTACATATCTGCGCCACCGTCTTGAGCCAACTGTCATCCCTCTAACTGGATCCCGCACCCGAAGCAAGCTCCTCCCACCGCCGCTCACAGAATCCTCGATATCGAACGAGAGATTATTGTTTTTGGTACTGCTTTCTCCTCTTCTTTCCCTCTTCATTCCCACTCAAATTCGGTTCTGTTTTTTTTTTTTTGAGATTCTCTTAGACTCTTAGGACAGGACAGAGTGAGATTGAAGTTGATAATTGATGAATAGAAATTAAAATAGCCTAAGCAGAGAGGTGAGAAGAAAAAGAAGATAAGGAAGAAGTAATTTGAGTGAGTGGGTGAGGGTGAAAATGGAATTTCTCGTGTGAACACCAAGCCACAGAATGTGAGTAAAAAAGTAAACTGATAAGGTTAAATAAGTAAATTCATGTTTTGAACAGTAGTTGCATAACTAAGAAATGCAAACATGAACACTCTAGCATTATATAATTTAATAGATGTATTTAGTCTTTAAAAATGGAAGAAAATAAAGTTTAATATCTTTGACAGAGTTTTCCTAAAACCTTTGAAATAATTAGTTGTTTAATAGCGTTAGAGTTCAATTTTTATGGTTTGTATTCACCTGATGTGGTCTATTTCTTACTTTTGCTAAATTTTTATTTAACTAATAATTGCTTGTTGAATGTATTTGTAAATTTCAGACTATACATATCTTTGAGGAATCTGTGTAAGAAATGCCTCTGCAACTATTTGACGGCAGTGATTCTGAAAAAGACGACTTCTCAAAAATAAAGGTAAATGAGGAATATGCTCGTAGGTTTGAGCACAACAAAAGGAGAGAGGACCTCCAGCGTTATGAGGAATTAAAAAAGAAGGGTGTTATTGACTCACCTTCACCCTCGGTTTCTGAAGAGTCTGAGTCTGAGTCATCTGATGATGATGACTACGACAACCTCTACAATTCTAAAAGATACAAAGAATTCTTTGATGCCTTAATTATGGCGAAGAAGCAAGATCCTGTTCTTAAGCAAAAAGATGTTAAGCTTTTTGTTTCTGATGATAGCAGTGATGAAGATAGCGATGGAAAGGAGAAAGGTAAATCAAAAGATAAGAAGGCTGAAAGGCCAATGTATTTGAAAGATGTGATGGCAAAGCATTTGATTGAGGAGGGGCCAGATTTTGATGATAAAGAGGAGGAGATACATGAAAAGGAGAAGGATAAAATGGAAACTAGTAAAGGTAAGAAGAAGGCAAAGCATTCAATGCTGGAGGGTCAAGATTTTGTGAATAAAGATGGGAAGAAGACTTATAGGGACGAGCAAGAGGAGAAGAAGCGAGCTTTTCTGGAAGCAGTAGGAAGTTTGGATTTGGAAGATGATGGAGGGGATTTTTTCACTGTGAAGGAGAAGGCAGGTGAAGACAAAGTAGATAGTAATGACAAGGAACTTGAGGAAAAATTGGATGAGTATTTTGGGGGAGATGAGGAATTAGATGAAAATTCTAAGTTTCTAAGAAGCTATTTCAAGAACCAAATGTGGAAGAGTGGGGAGAATTTGAATGTTGGAGACGAGGAATTGCAAGGGATTTCAGAGGATGAGATGGAGATTGAGAGACAGGAAGAATATGAGTATAGATTTCAGGAAAATCAGGGAGATAGGGTGTTGGGTCATGCTCGGCAGGTGGAGGGATCGGTGAGGAAGAAGGCAAATGCTAGGAAAGAACAGAGAAAGAGCAAAGAGGAGAGAATGGCTATAGCACAGAAAGAGAGGGAGGAGGAGTTGAAACATTTGAAGAATTTGAAGAAACAGGAGATACAAGAAAAGGTTCAAAAGATAATGAAGACTGCAGGAATCCATGATGATGATGTTATCCCATTGTCTGCAGCAGAAATAGAAGAGGAATTTGACCCAGAGGAGTATGACAGAATGATGAAGAAGGCATTTGATGAGAAATATTATAATGCAGATGATGCTGACCCTGGTTTTTGTAGTGACGGCGATGACATCGAGAAGCCAGATTTTGAAAAGGAGGATGAACTACTTGGCCTTCCTAAAGGCTGGGATGAATGTGGATCAGATGCTGGGTTTTTGGCTGCTAGGGAAAAAGCATTGAAACAAAAGGTTGAGAATACTAGTGACGATGATCTCCTGGACAGAGAGGATGAAAACGATGGGAAAATTCCTGAGGAAGGTAGTAGCCGAAAAAGGAAGCGTAAAACTGCTCTTTTGGAAAAAGCAAGACAGGCAATGATGGATGAGTACTATAAATTAGATTATGAAGACACAATTGGTGACCTGAAGACAAGATTCAAGTATGCTAAAACAAAGCCAAATAGATTTGGCATGAGTGCTTCCGAGATACTATTGCTGGACGACAACGAATTGAATCAATATGTTTCCTTGAAAAAGCTTGCTCCTTACCGGGAGGAGGAATGGAAGCTAAGTAAACAAAAAAGATACATGCTGAAGATGAGGACTAAGGAGCTCCTTCGTGCAGCGAATTCAAATAAGAAAAAAAATAAGCAGACAAAGGTTGATTCTGGAAAGTTAACTTTAAATGGTGTTGTGGAGAATGAAAAACCAAGCACAGAAGAATCAAATATTAACACGGATAATCTATCCAGGACAGCCAAGAGAAGGCGACAACTGGCTAAGTTTAAGTTATCTCACTCCAGGCTTAAAGCATATGGGAAGATACCATCAAAATCTAAGCCAGGAGGAAAGCACTAAAAGTTATCAATTATGTCAGCTGGTAATTCCTTTGGTGCAAAGTTAATTTGAATTAGCTGTATAAAAATGTTCACTGTCCATTGCTATATAATGATGGGTTTAATGAATATTTCATTTCTTCCTTTCAAGACAATTTATTTCAAATTTATGTCATGATTATATTCAGTGACAGTTTACGTTTTTCTTTTCTAGAAAGGATTGGTTTACCAATATTTTCTTCCCGGCCTGCTTTTAACGTATTTAAGCTGTTCTGCAGAACTATCAGAGAGCTTCTGTTGGAGAAGAGGATTGGAGCTTATAACATTAACATTGCAAAATAGTCACAGTGCTGGATGTGTTGACCAAGTGTTTTGTGGGGAGAAGTTTTGTTAAGTCTTGTTTTCTCCAATGGATTAGTCTATGAAATTGTGAGTCTTCACAAACTGTGTCATTAGGACCAGCAATTCAGTTTTGACCGAAAGTTGTGCTTGTGTCTGTTTTTGTAATTGCATTTAGAATTTGATTTTTTTTTGTTATTTTTAGAATTTGTGATTTAGCCATTCACAAGTTAAGACCAAAAAATGATGTAAGAACAATTTTTGCAATTTCATTGCGCCCAATTAATCGTGATAGAATTTACTGGTTTGTCTCTGGTTTGCCTAATATGCTGAAAATTGGGAATCTGATCGAATGCTTTCAACAATTGTTTGTCAACTGGTTTTGGTTATGCCATCATTTTGAGACATTGGGTTTTGCGAGAGCTATGATACTAGATTTCAAAATAACTGCAGGGTGGTATTTTGAAGTTGAAAGAATCCAAATCCATTATCAACTAGATTTCAACACCGCACCATACATGATTTCGAATTCAAGGGTGTAAGTCAAGATTGATTTAGAACTCAAGATTGTCTTTTGTGAAGGATTTAGAAAAAGAAAAGAAAAGCTAAAGCAGTTCCTCACAAAAGTCTTACCGTAATACTCTGTTGCCATTTATGTTTTTATTAAAATATCTATTGGCTATCATACATGGGGCATCATGGGAAAGTTATAATTTTATTTGGTCAAGGGAAAATTGTAAGATCACAACAGTTAAAAATATACAATTAACGGCTTAATTTACTAGTCATGAGGCTCGTCCATTCCAGAGTAATAATGACGAAAAACACATGAAAAGTCTTTGGCTTCATGGCCTCCGTTGCAGAGCTCAGTGTATCTGCACAAGATTCACTATTAAACATAATACTTGTATTACTTTTAAGTTCTTGAAGGAAATTATATATTGCCAAAGTGTGCTTCATCCAAAATTCCAAATCAAAGTTGGCTAGGAGCCTTTTCCCTTTTATTTCTTAGTTCTTACATCTTAGGTTGTTCACATCTGCACTTATTTTACTACTTTAGGGTAATTCTTGAGTTTTTAATAAAAACAGTGTGCTTAAGTCTTAATCCTTTACTAACACATTCATATTACAGTTGTTTTCAGTATTAAGGTCAAAATCAGAGATCACAAGTTTCCACAAAGGACTTACATCTTATGTGCTTCCAATGTTAGTGGGTGTTTACATCCAGCCAGATTAGCTGATTCTACTGCTAGGTTCAAGTCTTTAGCCTGGAACACATACAATTAGTTTAGCTTGTTTATAACAACCTAAATTTCAGTTAACACCAAACAAACACTTTCTATAAATTTTCAAGGTAATAAATAATAAAACTAATCGCTAAAAAAAAACAATCGGAATAGACTTCACTTTCGATGTAGAAACAACTTAGAAAAAAACACACTTATTTTGCTAGTTTATCAGCTAGCAGTACCAATTACTTTTTTATTAGCTAGTAGTTGCACCAAATTAAATTTGATTTTGAAATTAACTAGCTTGAAGCTAACTAATTTGAAATGAATAATTTATAATCCCCAAATTATGAAATCAACAAGAACATGTGCCAGAGTTAAATCTCAGCTACTTACCATAAGTTTGGATGCAAATCCTCCATCATAATCTCTTGAAGAGGGAACTCCTTCCATCACCCCAGGAACAGGGTTGTAAGCTTCACTGTGATCAACACAACTACTACCTATTAATTTGATCATCTGAATACCAAAACTTTAACCTTTTCAAAAATTCCCAAGAGATTGCAACCTAATCCAAACAAGGAAAAATTTCTGAATGTTATATAGTACATGTTGATGAGAAAAGAAGTCATGGTTTGGGTATGAGGTGAAAACCACAAACAAAGGGTCTCAGAATATTGTAAGACAAAAATATATAAAGACAAGTTTTTGAAGAAAACTCTAATGGTTGAATAGACACAAATACTCGTCGGAATACTTTCTGTTGATGCTAAGTTATGGCCTTTCAGACTTGATGGTACTTTCTACTACATAAGGGAAAACTATACCACTACTTTTTACCTGTTTCATTATAACCAGAATGCCAATTCTAAGTCTTCTTAGAATCATTGCTACCATACATTGTTAACAATCCAGACAAATCCACTATAGTCATGCAGTTTATGTCATATAGAGTTTAGAGAGAAAAGAACTGCATACCTACTCCAACAGCGAGCGCTGGAGCAGTTAAATATTTTGGTCAAGGTGCTAGCAGCAACACCTAGAGATTGGCCAAGAGCAAGGGCTTCTGAAACTCCCAGCATGCTCACAGCCAAAGCTAAATTATTGCAAATTTTTGCTGCCTGATGACAGAAACCAAAACAAAATATATGTGACTTACAGGTAAATAATAAGAAGTTGGGAATACTAATTACCCTACCCCTAATTAAGAGTATGTAACTTACAGAACCACTTCCTGGTCCACCACAATATATTGCACTTTTACCCATGGAAAGGAACAAGGGTTTTGCAGAAAGAAATGCTTCCTCAGAACCACCAACCTGTGGAATTTCATATCTTTTTATTACTTTGGAAAAGATTTACAAATAATCTTGTGGAATGAGTATTATCAGAATCTCCTTGATAAAATGAATGGCCATTGAAACTACAATATTTCTGATGGTATGTAAAAATTTATGTGAATTTCCAGTAATTTAGAATGAAACAGTAACATACCATAAAAGTGAGTGTCCCAGCTTCAGCTGCAATCACACTTCCAGATACAGGAGCATCCAATTTGACAGGCATTTCCCAATCACCTACACAATGTATAATCACTCAGCACCAAAACTCTAAAAAGTGTAAATGTTACTAAATGCTTCAAATCAATTGATTGACAAGGAGGATTTCGCGACAGTCCCTTTTCTGTTGATAAAACAAACGAGCATAAAACAACTTCAACTATAGAAGCCTACGCTGGACACCCATATGCCATTTAAGACTAACTTCAAAATCAAAGGAAAAAATTGAATCTACTAGTTACAAAGTAATTCCCAATAACTAAAATGCCAAATCTAGTTCTGATAAATCTTGACAACTGAATGCAAATGTAGGACATACGCATTGAAAAGTAGTGTGCTTTCAGTTTAGGACTAGATTGGTTGTAGTAGTTAACTATATTTATTCTGACTTCAAACATTAATTAATACGTTAAAACAACATGATCAAACACAATGACAGGAATTAGCTCTTAGATAATTCGGTGAGAAATTTGATCCATAAGAAAGACAGATGAAACTAATAGGAATAACATTATAAACATTTTCCATATGTGATTGACAAAAGAAACAAAAAGCTTGCTAGCATGCTTCACAAAATTCCATGGTGCTAAACGGAAGAATGAATTCATTGATGGAAATTCAAGTTGAAATTTAGTTCACTTGGCTGACATTTCGCTTTATGTTACCTTTCTTTTCTTTAAGAATATAATTAGATATTGTAGCAGAAAGGTTTCTTGATGTATGTGGATCAATAGTGGACGAATCTATCAATAACCATGGCCTTATGAATTTTCCACCATGAAGCAAACCATTTGGTCCAGTGTAAACATGAAGCACCTACTTAAATAAGGATGTTATTCTATCATCAGAACAAAGTCATATAATATTACTGGGAATAATAAGACAATTAATTCAAATAATTATTTAGCTAAATAACTGTTTAGACTTTAGAGTTTAAGCATGCTTCATATATAGATGCCACCATTTATATTTATATAAAACTAAACAAGACTAATATGATAAAAGACTTGACTATTAAATAAGTTTGCTTCTCTATCTCCAAATATAGATAACAAACCCTATGTTAGTTAAGTTAACGCGGAAAACTAGGTTAAATAGGACAAGCTGATGAGCAAGAAAAAAATATCAGGTTTCATAATGTCACAGAATCAGAAGTCATTAAGAAAACAATCGCATCATTTGGACTAGTCAACTAAAAATCGAAACCTTAGTGCAAATAATACAAAATAGTTGAAGAACTATAGAGGAAACTGAAGCTACAAATGATGTAATGTAGCCACAGGAAAGGAAATTTCATTGGACTGGCCATACTCACATTAGCAGAGGAAGGTAACATAGTAATTACAACATCACTTGCTTCTGAAACTTCATAAGGTGTTTCCTTTGTGGAAACTCCCATCTCAGAGAACTTCTTGAGAACATCAGAGTTTCTGCCAAGTTTTCACAAGTTCAAATTAACACCAATCATTCTGCTTAAATTAACAAAAGTGGAATAACTCAAATATATAAAACAGTGCAATTATATCCTATGAATTGTGCCAACAAATGAAATGGGAACATTGTACTCTAACAATTGGATAAAGTTAACTAGTTAAGAACTCAAGAAATAAAAGGCATCATAAGATTAAAAAGTAATGATTGAAACATTACAGGTCATGAACTGTAAGGCAGAATCCAGCTTTAATCAGATTATTTGCCATTCGGGATCCCATATGTCCAAGCCCAATGAATCCAACATTCTGCGGAGCATCAGTAAGAAAAAGTACAAATTTACAGGACATGCATCAAAATAACAATTTTGAAACATGATCAAGGGTCAAGGCTAAATGAATCACCAAAAAAATCATATCTTTATTTTCTGATAAACATAAAGAAAGACACCCCCCTTCTCCTATTAAAAAAACATCACAATTCTGGAACATGATCAAGGTATGTATGGATTTTATGAAGTACCCAGATAAGAGTTCAGGTGAAAGATGCAAGCTTTGGATGTTTTAAGAGAGAAAAAAAAGGAAGTTGAGGCAGGAGAGAGGGATCACAGACCTGCAAGTGATGAGGGAGGGGTTTTGTTTGTGACGAAGAGAAAGTGCGAATTGAAAAGGATTGAGAAATGCATTTGGGAAGAGAAAGCAGAGATCTCAACCTGCAAATCGCCATAGTTATAGTTATCCTTTCTCTCTCAGTTCACTTGTCTTCTTTATTTCTCAGTTAGTCCACTTCGTTTCTCTCTTTAATGTTAACTTGATTAATCAAAATTCCCATTACTGTACCTTTTGCATTATCCATTACAATATTACAATTAGAATATAATGAACTTATTTGAATTAAAGTAATTTATATTTTTAACTCACTTGAACGTTGTATACACTTTTATTTTATTTTTTTTACGCATAGGCTCACTTTAAACTTGTCAAATCTCAATATAATAAAAATTAATTAACATTTTTATTAAATATAAGATCTCTTGGAGAAAAATTTTTGGTCTTAAATATAAGACCCCTTGTGAACTTTAAGAAGCAATTATTTATTTTTTCCTTGTCTATTCTTGTAATAAATAATGAAGAGATAGATAATACAATTAATGTATTTGTTGAAAATTTTGACTTTAAATAAAGATAAATTTGGTATATTATACTATTTTTTGATAAGACCATATATTAAATAAGGTTGTTAGTAGTTTTGTTAATCCGTGTAAATTGGTTAGAGGGTCTTATGAAAAGGACTAGAGTTAATATAAATTATCATAAAGTTTTAATTTAGTTTCTTATATATTTTTAATTTATTTCAATCCTCTATTTTATTGTTTGGACCAATCTATATAATATTCTATATAATATATTAAAGAATAATAATTTATCCTCCTAAATATCTTTTTAATTCCTTTTAAAGTATGTATTGAAAGAGAAAATTAAATGTTTTTATCTTGAAACTATAAAATATATTATCCACTTAGTAATTAGGAAGATATTTAGGAGGATGTTTTAGGAGGATATAGCATTGCTCTATATTAAAAGAGATGCCAAAGCTAGGAGATTGACACATCATATGTACTCTTTCTTACCAAGTTGTCACATCAATTTTTTCACATACTTTACACAACTCAATCACACTAAAATATTCTCCTACAATCCACTCTCAATTTTTCTCTCACCACAATTAATCACTTTTTTAAATCCAATTCAACAAAAAATGTAATTCAAAGAATTTTTAAAAAAAAATAATAGTTCAAATATTCTAAATTACATTTAAATACAAATTTAAAAAATTAATTTTATTTTTTAATATATATATATATACCATTAAATTAATGATAATTTGCATAATTAAAATTCTAAAATTTTTATTTTAAATTTGATTATAAATATTTTATCAAAAATTTAATAAAAGGTAATTAAATTATTTAGTTAATAAGGGAAAATATTTTATAATCAATTAAACTAACTTTATATTACTTAATATTTAACATTTTAATAAAATTGAGTACAGTATCAATCATTAGATCATTTTTACATATTATATTATATTCATTTTTGTAATATAAATTAAAACTATTACAAATTTAAATTTTTAATCACACTTTAACAAAAAAAATTATAATTTATTTATCACTATTTAATTTATTATATGTATAAAAGGTACTCTCTAATTTAAATTATATATGCAACTCTATATTGACATCACTTTTTCTATATTTTATATTACTAAAAAACTATTATTTAAAGTCAAATTCACATGAAATACTATAACATTTAAGAACTCAATAATAACAAGATGATTATATTATCAAAGTTCAAGTTATCTGGCTATGACATGTCTTCATTCTAAAAAATAATCAATATCCTATATATTTCTTAATCCATCTTAACTATCTTAATATTATATAATTTTTTAAATAGTATCTAAAAATTAAAATAGTTTATGTATTTATCTAAATCTATTTTTTTTCCAATTTAATTCATGTAAATCAATTATAACTAATTTTACTTTTTAATGCCAAAAAATTAATCTAAACAATAAAAAAGCTTTTTTTATTTGGCTTACGAAGTTTTCAGTGAAATTTTTACTTTAAATTGTTATGTAACACTTTTACTTTACACAAATATTTTACATAAAATGCATATTTACTTACATAAATTATTCTCTTATTTTTACATTAATATTTAGTTTAATAATTTTTGAATAAAATATTACTCCCTCTGTTCCTATTTATAAGTCATTTTTAACTAATTCACACATATTAAGAAAAGTAGTTAAAACTAGTTGGTGATATTGAATTTAACAAAATTCATGTTGACTTTCCAACATTACCCTTATTTAATCTTTTTAGTTCTACAAAACTCTCTCCTCACATTCTCTATCCACTTTAAATGGAGTTATTTCATTGGTTGACACTATTGTTGTAAATTGTAAACTTATTAAATACAACAAGGGTATATAAGGAATAAATTATTTAATGCTTCACATACTTTAGAAAATGACTTATAAATAGGAACACCAAATGTTTCTAGAAAGTGACTTATAAATAAGAACGGAGGAAGTATATGTTCTTTCTTAAATCTGCGCATCGCGTAGGTCACCCTCTAATGAGTTCTTGTTAACAAAGTAAACAGAGATAATAAAACGTTGTCCTTTTTAACCTATCTTTTCATGTTCAACTAGATGTCATCATCACCTTTATTTTTTATTAGCAATATACCCATGTCCACATCTTAAACTAAATCTATATTGTCAGGAATTGAAGACTTGACTTTTAATCTCTCTAACCTTTAAAATTGATACATGACCAAGTGAATTAATACTCACACATCTTAAATTAAATCTTCACGGTCAAAATTTAAATTTTTAACATCTAATCTTTCAAATCTTAAAAATTTATATGGATCAAGTAAACTCATGCTCACATTTTTCATCACTACCTTGTGTGGACATTTTTAGTTCAGATTGTAAAAGCTAGACGGAAGAGTTACATTATGAATTTGAATGAGGATGAAGGGAGGATGAAGAGTAGCATTTTCTTTTACATTTTAAATGCTTAATTAATTATGTATTTAATATTCTAGTAAAGATATATTTAAATAAAAAAGTATTAAAAATTAATTAATAATTAACTTATAAAAATATTTAATTATTTTTATTAAAATAAAACTATTAATTTATTTAAATAAAATATTAACTAGGTAAATAAATATTTTTTATTACAATTTTTTTAATTAATATATTCAAATCAATAATATTTAATTAATTTTTTTTACAAAAATATATAAAAATAATATTTAATAAGTAATGTATTTGTTGATTTTAATTTTTAATGTTTAATAATGTTTAAAAAAATAATAAGTGTTAAAATTTAAATTTAAATATTATCTATTTGGGTGCATTTTTCTTAGTTTTTAAATACTTAATTAATTATATGTTTAATATTTTAGTAAAGTAATACATTTAAATAAAAATTATTAAAATTAACTGAAAATATTAATTTATTAAAAAAATTTATTTTTTATTATAATAAAACTATTAATTAATTATAATTAAAATATTTAAAGTTTAAATAAATATTTTTATTAAAATTGTGTTATTTTAATAAATTAATATATTGAAATAAATAATGTTTAATAAATTTATTTTAAAATAAAAGTAAGTGTATGTTTGTAAAAAAAAATTTAGGAAAAATAATCACTTATTTTTTAAAAGCTCTCTCACAGAATTTATAAAAATAAGCGATTATTTCTTCAAAATAAGCTAATTAAAACACACTCTAATACGGTTAAAATAACATTTAATAAGAAATATATTTATTAATTTTAATTTTTAATAATGTTATCAAAACAAAAATATTAATTTACCAAAAATAAAAAATTAAATATAAAAAATTAAAATTCAATATTACATATTTAATTATTTAATATTTTATTAAAATGAAAACTATCATTTTATTAAAAAATATTATATAAATTTTAAAATATTAATAAAATTTATTTATTTAATGAGTTAGTTTTTTTATTTTAAAAATTTAATAAAAAGATACTCCAATTTTTATAAAATAATTTTAATGTATTAATAAATTAAATATATAGTCGATGTATCTAAAATGCTTTTAAAAAAAAGCAACTTACATACAACATTCCTTAAGAATTTGACATGTCTTTTATATTTTAAAATTTTCACATAAATTCATCACTAACTTCACATTAAAGAGGGGAGTATGTAATATGTACTATAGTATTGAAAATTTGTTTGATTAACTGAGCTATGTCACTAACAACATATACATACATAATTGTTTTTTTAAAGAAACCAGAGTACGTTAATAGCACTTCTGCTGATATCAGACACACCATACTCATCAGCATCATCCAATTTTGAGAAGACCAAAAACAACATCAAAACATCTATTTTCCTATCTCCAAAGATTGAAGTAACACCAGGATCAGTTTCAAACAAATTTTACTTTGATGTGAATATTCCAAGAGGCCACATAGCACTCAAAAGTTTCAATGCAGAACTAATTGATGAAACAGGGGACTCTGTTCCTCTCCAAGAAACTTACCTCCACCATTGGGTTGTTGTAAGATACTACCATCCAAAAAATTCAACAGACCCTCAGTCAAATCTTGTTGGTGTAAGAAACAGTGGATTATGTCAAGCAGATGTTCTAGGACAATACTATGGCCTAGGATCAGAAACAACAGGAACAGAAACATATGTTCCTGATCCTTTTGGTATAGAAGTTGATCCAGAGAAAATTCCACAAGGGTATGAGGAAAAATGGTTGATAAATGTGCATGCTATTGATACAAGAGGTGTAGAAGATAGAATTGGGTGCACTGAGTGTAGGTGTGAGCTTTATAATGTTACACAAGATGCAAATGGTAAACCTTTGGGTTCTGATTATGGAGGAGGGTTGCAATGTTGTCCTGATGGAACAAAGTGTAGATTGAAGAAAGGGTTTCAGGGTTCAAAGAGAATCCTCTACTTGAGATATACTGTGAAATGGGTCAATTGGGATAGTTTTATTGCTGCCTGCTAAGATTTATATATTTGATGTGACTGATATTTTGAATATTTCAGAGTCCACAGCATACTTGCAAGGTAAGTGAATTCTCTTTCTCTCTCACACCTTTTGAATAATTTATGCCAGTATACTATGACTAAATATAAATCAGAGAATAATAGAGTTAAAACATATCAACGATCATAATAGAACATATCCTTTAAATCAATCAAGACAAAACTTTAGTCGGTTGGTTCATATGATTAATTAATGAGACTCAGAAAAGGACTGCAACCTAAAACCAATACTAAGCAGTCCAACAAACAGGAAAAACAAACTAATAACCGCCTTTAAGATCATTGACCACATCATATGGGATGGGTGTAACTGTTTCCAAGGTAGCTCCCTCAACCATGAAACCAGGTTTAGGACCTTCAGGTTGTCTCTTGGTGCTGATGACCTCTCCCTTGGCCTTAGCTTCAGCCTTCAATTGGTCATTCTTAACCTTCCTCAAACGGAATTCTTCAGTGCACCTTGAAGGCTGAACATGCTCCACCCTGACGTGAATTCGCTTCCTAATGATTCTGTTACCAACCTGGATACAACATTGTACTTGATAAGTTTGGTAACCTCTATCAAATATAACAAGCCAGATACTGAATCAAAGAACAAAGCAGTAAACATGACAGGAAATTAAGAGGGGCTCACAGTTTCAATTTTTTCTTACTAAAGAACAACAATGAAGACTAATCAAATGAACCAACACAATCCTTCAAATTGAAACAAATGATTAAGCACACTGCTACAATACAACCAAAATAGGAAGCAGAATCAAATCAATCTCCAATACACAAACAAAAGCCCCCCCCCCCAAAAACAAAAAAGCAGTAAGTACACGTTTGATGAGAAAACAACAGAAACTCAAATTCATTGCTCAAACACTCGAAACATGAACAACCAGATGAAATTTAATCCAACAAATGATAATGAAACAAAAAACACGCGTTTATTACCAGGAAGTATCATCAAATGAACACACAAAGACCTTCAAAATGAAATCAATAATCGGATAAACACACCACAACAGTACCACCTCCGTTCAATCTAAAGCACAAATAAACTAACCTCCAACAAAAGCTAAAACAGTTATATAAAAGAACATAATCTAAACCAGAAACCAAATACAACTAAAGAATTAATTATCCTCGCGACAATAAATAAAATTTCAATAATAAACACAGATAGAAAACACAGCAGATCCGAATAATTAACTTCGAGAGACGTAAACTTCGATTTGTATACCTGCTTGTTAACTTCAACGCCGATAGCACGCTTGGTCACATTCCAGACACGTCCGGTGCGGCCATGGTAGAACTTGTGCGGCATACCTTTGTGAACAGCGCCGTTAACCTTGATATCGACGTAATCGCCAATGCGGTAGGTTCTGAGGTAGGTGGTAAGAGCAATGGTTCCCTTCTTCCTGAAGGGACGAGAGAACGAGTCTCTGGTGCGAGCTCTCAAACCATGACCGGCCGGCATTTTTACTCACCTAGGGTTTCTCTCTGTCTCTCTCACGCCTCCGTTAGGGTTGAAGCAGAATCTTCACCCTGTTTTTTATATTAGGGTTTTTCCATGGGCTTGGTTTTGGGTTAATGGGCTGGACTCTCAAATCCTTATAATAACTGACACAAGTTTAACAAAAAAAAATGTTAGAATTACCACCACTTAAATATATATTTTTTTACAATATTACCCTTTCGGATGAGAATGTCCGAACCAATTAATTGCACTCCCACCACCCACAAATCTGGACGATCTCGTCCGTGAATTTAGAAAATATCCCTACTACCTAGTTCCGGACGGCTTTGTCCGTAAATCATGTATATACAAAATTTAAAATTATGAAAGGTGTGCACTTTGCTATAAATTTGACACTTTATATCAATTGGTCTGATTTGTATACGCACATACATACAAAAGCTGTAACAAGTTACTGAAATTTAACTATGTCACGGATATATTACATAATATTAAACAAATTATTCCTTTTGTTTTTAATTATAAGTCCCTAAAAAAAATACATAAATAAGAAAAATGTTGATATCTAAAAAATGCATTGGTACTTTAAAAAATTATCATAAATCTCTAATTTTATTCTTATTTAAAATTCATTTTCATTTGAAAATTAACTCACTTTATTTTCAATAATTAGGAATAAAAAAAAATCACAATAAATAGCCCAAATTTTTATGTTAAGAGCTTATAAAAAGGAATATACTTTTTTTTATAGGTACTTGTATTTAGAAACGGAGGAAGTATCCTTTATGGGACATTTGTCTTGTGTAGTTAAAAAAGATTCATATGAATGTTACTTTGGGAATGAGCATTTTCATATTTAGTATAAGTTTTTTTAAAAATATACTTTTCCACCTTATAGTGAATTTTCATTCCCACTCTCAACCATGGGGATCAAGGATCCCCAAGTGGTGGATATGTTAAGATTTAATGAAAAACTACACATATTGCTTCCCACCAAATATACAATAATTACTATATTGTTCTTCTACATTAATGTCTCGAAAATTTTTTTTTTAAAAAAAATAGAAGATCTTTATTAAATACTATATTTTTTATTAGTTAATTATATGATAAAATTATCCTTATCCTTATCCTATAATAGTTTATTAAGATCTTATTAGATAGACTTTATTTATCTAAATCTTTATTTTTAAAATTTATAATTCAATTAATTTTTATTTGGTACGTTAATATATTTTTTTATAAGTAAATTTTAAGTAACGTTAATATATTATTTCATAAATGATGCAAATAACTGATTGAAGTTTTTTTTAAAAAATTAAATATTAAAAAAATAATATTGTAATCAGGTTAGTAAAATAATATTTAAATAATCTCACACGTAATAGGGATATTTTGATAATTATACCTTAAATTTTTAGGAACACGTTTTTTTGAACGAAACATAACTTAAACATTTTCGTCAATTATTTTTAAACATTTCAAGAAAAAAAAATTAATAAACAAACAAAATTTTTTACAATATCTATATTCCTGGGTATTTCAAGAGTATATTCCTAGTAATTAGATTTTCATAAATGTTTTTTTAATTTCATGAAATAAATGGCCCCTTTAAATTTTAGATTAAAACACTGGAATATAGTTCAACTAAAAATGAAAACAAAGAAAAATAGATTGTATAGTAAGAGAAAGCAACTATTTTACCATCTAGTAACATGATTAACAACTTGAACAAAATAATAAATATGAGGTGAAAGGAAGGGGAAACGTCGAAATCAAATTTTAGATGTGTGTATCCGAATAAACAAGTATGGTGGTATAAAATAAGAAATAAAGGAGATTTATTTTAACAAATTTTGGATGTGTGTCCGAATTAAGAGGATAACTTTGTCTTTTTCTAACTAGTGGGATGGTTTTTCAATTTGGGAGGTAGCAATCCCATCATCCAAAAAATTGGTACTACGTGAATAATAATAAGAGTGGAAACACAATATATAAACAACCACTGGAGAAATAATTTTAATTTCTTACCATCAGGAATTTATTCATTATTTTTTATATTTACATTTGGAAATTCTTCCTATTCATGTTCATAATTTCATAGAGTCTTGCTATTTTCACAAGATTTTTTAGGCTTTAAATTTCTATTAAGTGTAAGTGCATTGAGATGCTAAACCATTTGTTACATGTAACTTTTTTTTGTGTACAAAATTTAGAAGGAGTAGGAGTTATCTCATTTGAAGATCAAATTAAAACATATCATAAACTCCAATCTATATGTAGCAACAATATTTTATAGGTGGTGAGAGCAATGGTTCCCTTCTTCCTGAAGGGACGAGAGAACGATAATTTTATCAATGTATAAGAGGTCTTCTATTTAATTGCAAGAGAATGAAATAATTTTGTTTTCAACACTTAATTAATTTGATGTGTATTTAGGAGGTTAAGGTATGTAAAAAAAAAAAACTGAAACACAATTTATATTGTATATTTGAAAAAAAAAAAAATCACAACGAATCATTAAAATATTCATTTTTAAAATTTTTTGAAGTGTTAAAGTAAAATATCAATTTGGTCTTTAAAAATATTAACAATAATTAATCTAAAAAATTAACAATCGTCAATCAATTTAATCCCTAAAATTGAATAAAAAAAGATATTTTAATTTACAAACTTAACAAACATTATTCAATTTAGAACCTGTTTGTTTGTGCTTATTTTGTAAAATAAAAACTCATTTTAATTAAAAAAATATACTTTTATTTTAGTATGTTTGTTTATACTTTTCAAAGTAATGAGAAGTAAACAATAATCACTTGTAGTAGAAGAGGAAATTTTAAAAAAAATGATTATTTTTATTTTAACCAAACATAAATAATTTTTGATTTTCACCCTAATCAATTAAAAAAATAATCACTTCTCAACTTACCTTCAAATTTAATTATTTTTAAATTTAAATAAAGCATCCCTTAGTTTCAAGAAAATGACCTTTCCAATATCACCAACAACAGATATTTCTTGCTCATTTTTACTCCCTTCAGCAAACATACAAAGGTCAAGCATTCCTCTAGAGTAATTGTCAAATTCAACTGTAACATATGCATTATCAATGATATCTGTCACCTGCCCAAAGTAAGCTAGTGATTAGCAATAATAGTATAAAACATATTAAACAAAAACTCACAGAGAAAACTCTATCTAAATTACGTACTGTTTCCATAACCACACATTCCACTCAAAACTGGGACAATAAGAACTGAAATTCTCATTTTTGCACATTGCATGACAGAATATAGCATATCTACAGATACCAAAATTTCATAATCAGTAGTTCTACCAAGCATTAACACCAAGATGCGTCAACTCTGTTTAACCAAATCATTCAAGAAATCACAAATCAAAGACAAAAGTTCTCCTTAACTTGCGAGAGATAAGTGCATAAAGATACAACAATACATCCTTTTTTTAAAGTATCACATTGAGATTTTAATTTATGGTTCTTCAGATTATTAATTCATTATTCAATAAGAAGACTTGTGCTGAGTCTTACAGGTTTCCCGAAATATATTTATAAGACTACTTAGTTTTTTGAAATGCCATATTTGATTACAGATATTGAAATCAGTATTTATCAAACAAACATACAAACTACAATAAAGATTTATCATTGAAACTTTGTCTCATTGAAACTGCAGGGTAATAACAATAAAAAATCATTGCAATAAAGCTAAAAATAAACTTAAACAAATGTTAGTTCATCCCATCAAGAACTAAATCTGAAAAAGGATAAAAATTCATATTCATCCTAGAAATTACTATATGATTCAAGAAGATGATAAAACTTTCATAGATGCACACAGTGAATTATAGGTAAGTGTTATGAACAATGTAAATATCTCTGTTGGTAACACTTTTGTTGGGGAGGAAGAATACATTCTGTATGGGAGATCTAGCATTACAGAGTCCGTAAGAGGGCTTACATTCCAAATATCAGCAAATTCATTCTTTCAAACAAACACTCATAAGGTTTGCTATATGCCAAAAGAATTTGGTATTCTCTTTAGATCCTATTTCATATTAATTTTTAAATTTAATCGTGGTTATCAGTCACAAAAATATGCAAAAAAAATTCCCCTATTAACCAGAGGTTTTATAGAAGAATGTGCTAGAGTCAGGCGAAATGGCTCTAAAATGTCTGATAAGGCAAGATCTAAGAGTAGTTCATGAAAAGAAATTGATAAACTCAACATAGGCATTTCATCAAATATCTTTTGTGCAAAACGTGATGTTCTTGTTTTAACAATATCAAGTGCAAAACTGAAAAATGCAATCAAATACTTAAAAAGCTCTTACCTTTGTAGCCAAAAATCTCTGCTCTTTCATTGCATGCCTTGCAATTCACCATCCACTAAATATAGTAAGACCATTTCACATATAACGAATTGAACTCAAACGAAATAAAATAAAAATATCAGGTTTCATAATGTCACAGAATCAGAAGTCATTAAGAAGTGAACAATCGCATCATTTGGACTAGTCAACTAAAAATCGAAACCTTAGTGCAAATAATACCAAATAGTTGAAGAACTATAGAGGAAACTGAAGCTACAAATGATGTAATGTAGCCACAGGAAAGGAAATTTCATTGGACTGGCCATACTCACATTAGCAGAGGAAGGTAACATAGTAATTACAACATCACTTGCTTCTGAAACTTCATAAGGTGTTTCCTTTGTGGAAACTCCCATCTCAGAGAACTTCTTGAGAACATCAGAGTTTCTGCCAAGTTTTCACAAGTTCAAATTAACACCAATCATTCTGCTTAAATTAACAAAAGTGGAATAACTCAAATATATAAAACAGTGCAATTATATCCTATGAATTGTGCCAACAAATGAAATGGGAACATTGTACTCTAACAATTGGATAAAGTTAACTAGTTAAGAACTCAAGAAATAAAAGGCATCATAAGATTAAAAAGTAATGATTGAAACATTACAGGTCATGAACTGTAAGGCAGAATCCAGCTTTAATCAGATTATTTGCCATTCGGGATCCCATATGTCCAAGCCCAATGAATCCAACATTCTGCGGAGCATCAGTAAGAAAAAGTACAAATTTACAGGACATGCATCAAAATAACAATTTTGAAACATGATCAAGGGTCAAGGCTAAATGAATCACCAAAAAAATCATATCTTTATTTTCTGATAAACATAAAGAAAGACACCCCCCTTCTCCTATTAAAAAAACATCACAATTCTGGAACATGATCAAGGTATGTATGGATTTTATGAAGTACCCAGATAAGAGTTCAGGTGAAAGATGCAAGCTTTGGATGTTTTAAGAGAGAAAAAAAAGGAAGTTGAGGCAGGAGAGAGGGATCACAGACCTGCAAGTGATGAGGGAGGGGTTTTGTTTGTGACGAAGAGAAAGTGCGAATTGAAAAGGATTGAGAAATGCATTTGGGAAGAGAAAGCAGAGATCTCAACCTGCAAATCGCCATAGTTATAGTTATCCTTTCTCTCTCAGTTCACTTGTCTTCTTTATTTCTCAGTTAGTCCACTTCGTTTCTCTCTTTAATGTTAACTTGATTAATCAAAATTCCCATTACTGTACCTTTTGCATTATCCATTACAATATTACAATTAGAATATAATGAACTTATTTGAATTAAAGTAATTTATATTTTTAACTCACTTGAACGTTGTATACACTTTTATTTTATTTTTTTTACGCATAGGCTCACTTTAAACTTGTCAAATCTCAATATAATAAAAATTAATTAACATTTTTATTAAATATAAGATCTCTTGGAGAAAAATTTTTGGTCTTAAATATAAGACCCCTTGTGAACTTTAAGAAGCAATTATTTATTTTTTCCTTGTCTATTCTTGTAATAAATAATGAAGAGATAGATAATACAATTAATGTATTTGTTGAAAATTTTGACTTTAAATAAAGATAAATTTGGTATATTATACTATTTTTTGATAAGACCATATATTAAATAAGGTTGTTAGTAGTTTTGTTAATCCGTGTAAATTGGTTAGAGGGTCTTATGAAAAGGACTAGAGTTAATATAAATTATCATAAAGTTTTAATTTAGTTTCTTATATATTTTTAATTTATTTCAATCCTCTATTTTATTGTTTGGACCAATCTATATAATATTCTATATAATATATTAAAGAATAATAATTTATCCTCCTAAATATCTTTTTAATTCCTTTTAAAGTATGTATTGAAAGAGAAAATTAAATGTTTTTATCTTGAAACTATAAAATATATTATCCACTTAGTAATTAGGAAGATATTTAGGAGGATGTTTTAGGAGGATATAGCATTGCTCTATATTAAAAGAGATGCCAAAGCTAGGAGATTGACACATCATATGTACTCTTTCTTACCAAGTTGTCACATCAATTTTTTCACATACTTTACACAACTCAATCACACTAAAATATTCTCCTACAATCCACTCTCAATTTTTCTCTCACCACAATTAATCACTTTTTTAAATCCAATTCAACAAAAAATGTAATTCAAAGAATTTTTAAAAAAAAATAATAGTTCAAATATTCTAAATTACATTTAAATACAAATTTAAAAAATTAATTTTATTTTTTAATATATATATATATACCATTAAATTAATGATAATTTGCATAATTAAAATTCTAAAATTTTTATTTTAAATTTGATTATAAATATTTTATCAAAAATTTAATAAAAGGTAATTAAATTATTTAGTTAATAAGGGAAAATATTTTATAATCAATTAAACTAACTTTATATTACTTAATATTTAACATTTTAATAAAATTGAGTACAGTATCAATCATTAGATCATTTTTACATATTATATTATATTCATTTTTGTAATATAAATTAAAACTATTACAAATTTAAATTTTTAATCACACTTTAACAAAAAAAATTATAATTTATTTATCACTATTTAATTTATTATATGTATAAAAGGTACTCTCTAATTTAAATTATATATGCAACTCTATATTGACATCACTTTTTCTATATTTTATATTACTAAAAAACTATTATTTAAAGTCAAATTCACATGAAATACTATAACATTTAAGAACTCAATAATAACAAGATGATTATATTATCAAAGTTCAAGTTATCTGGCTATGACATGTCTTCATTCTAAAAAATAATCAATATCCTATATATTTCTTAATCCATCTTAACTATCTTAATATTATATAATTTTTTAAATAGTATCTAAAAATTAAAATAGTTTATGTATTTATCTAAATCTATTTTTTTTCCAATTTAATTCATGTAAATCAATTATAACTAATTTTACTTTTTAATGCCAAAAAATTAATCTAAACAATAAAAAAGCTTTTTTTATTTGGCTTACGAAGTTTTCAGTGAAATTTTTACTTTAAATTGTTATGTAACACTTTTACTTTACACAAATATTTTACATAAAATGCATATTTACTTACATAAATTATTCTCTTATTTTTACATTAATATTTAGTTTAATAATTTTTGAATAAAATATTACTCCCTCTGTTCCTATTTATAAGTCATTTTTAACTAATTCACACATATTAAGAAAAGTAGTTAAAACTAGTTGGTGATATTGAATTTAACAAAATTCATGTTGACTTTCCAACATTACCCTTATTTAATCTTTTTAGTTCTACAAAACTCTCTCCTCACATTCTCTATCCACTTTAAATGGAGTTATTTCATTGGTTGACACTATTGTTGTAAATTGTAAACTTATTAAATACAACAAGGGTATATAAGGAATAAATTATTTAATGCTTCACATACTTTAGAAAATGACTTATAAATAGGAACACCAAATGTTTCTAGAAAGTGACTTATAAATAAGAACGGAGGAAGTATATGTTCTTTCTTAAATCTGCGCATCGCGTAGGTCACCCTCTAATGAGTTCTTGTTAACAAAGTAAACAGAGATAATAAAACGTTGTCCTTTTTAACCTATCTTTTCATGTTCAACTAGATGTCATCATCACCTTTATTTTTTATTAGCAATATACCCATGTCCACATCTTAAACTAAATCTATATTGTCAGGAATTGAAGACTTGACTTTTAATCTCTCTAACCTTTAAAATTGATACATGACCAAGTGAATTAATACTCACACATCTTAAATTAAATCTTCACGGTCAAAATTTAAATTTTTAACATCTAATCTTTCAAATCTTAAAAATTTATATGGATCAAGTAAACTCATGCTCACATTTTTCATCACTACCTTGTGTGGACATTTTTAGTTCAGATTGTAAAAGCTAGACGGAAGAGTTACATTATGAATTTGAATGAGGATGAAGGGAGGATGAAGAGTAGCATTTTCTTTTACATTTTAAATGCTTAATTAATTATGTATTTAATATTCTAGTAAAGATATATTTAAATAAAAAAGTATTAAAAATTAATTAATAATTAACTTATAAAAATATTTAATTATTTTTATTAAAATAAAACTATTAATTTATTTAAATAAAATATTAACTAGGTAAATAAATATTTTTTATTACAATTTTTTTAATTAATATATTCAAATCAATAATATTTAATTAATTTTTTTTACAAAAATATATAAAAATAATATTTAATAAGTAATGTATTTGTTGATTTTAATTTTTAATGTTTAATAATGTTTAAAAAAATAATAAGTGTTAAAATTTAAATTTAAATATTATCTATTTGGGTGCATTTTTCTTAGTTTTTAAATACTTAATTAATTATATGTTTAATATTTTAGTAAAGTAATACATTTAAATAAAAATTATTAAAATTAACTGAAAATATTAATTTATTAAAAAAATTTATTTTTTATTATAATAAAACTATTAATTAATTATAATTAAAATATTTAAAGTTTAAATAAATATTTTTATTAAAATTGTGTTATTTTAATAAATTAATATATTGAAATAAATAATGTTTAATAAATTTATTTTAAAATAAAAGTAAGTGTATGTTTGTAAAAAAAAATTTAGGAAAAATAATCACTTATTTTTTAAAAGCTCTCTCACAGAATTTATAAAAATAAGCGATTATTTCTTCAAAATAAGCTAATTAAAACACACTCTAATACGGTTAAAATAACATTTAATAAGAAATATATTTATTAATTTTAATTTTTAATAATGTTATCAAAACAAAAATATTAATTTACCAAAAATAAAAAATTAAATATAAAAAATTAAAATTCAATATTACATATTTAATTATTTAATATTTTATTAAAATGAAAACTATCATTTTATTAAAAAATATTATATAAATTTTAAAATATTAATAAAATTTATTTATTTAATGAGTTAGTTTTTTTATTTTAAAAATTTAATAAAAAGATACTCCAATTTTTATAAAATAATTTTAATGTATTAATAAATTAAATATATAGTCGATGTATCTAAAATGCTTTTAAAAAAAAGCAACTTACATACAACATTCCTTAAGAATTTGACATGTCTTTTATATTTTAAAATTTTCACATAAATTCATCACTAACTTCACATTAAAGAGGGGAGTATGTAATATGTACTATAGTATTGAAAATTTGTTTGATTAACTGAGCTATGTCACTAACAACATATACATACATAATTGTTTTTTTAAAGAAACCAGAGTACGTTAATAGCACTTCTGCTGATATCAGACACACCATACTCATCAGCATCATCCAATTTTGAGAAGACCAAAAACAACATCAAAACATCTATTTTCCTATCTCCAAAGATTGAAGTAACACCAGGATCAGTTTCAAACAAATTTTACTTTGATGTGAATATTCCAAGAGGCCACATAGCACTCAAAAGTTTCAATGCAGAACTAATTGATGAAACAGGGGACTCTGTTCCTCTCCAAGAAACTTACCTCCACCATTGGGTTGTTGTAAGATACTACCATCCAAAAAATTCAACAGACCCTCAGTCAAATCTTGTTGGTGTAAGAAACAGTGGATTATGTCAAGCAGATGTTCTAGGACAATACTATGGCCTAGGATCAGAAACAACAGGAACAGAAACATATGTTCCTGATCCTTTTGGTATAGAAGTTGATCCAGAGAAAATTCCACAAGGGTATGAGGAAAAATGGTTGATAAATGTGCATGCTATTGATACAAGAGGTGTAGAAGATAGAATTGGGTGCACTGAGTGTAGGTGTGAGCTTTATAATGTTACACAAGATGCAAATGGTAAACCTTTGGGTTCTGATTATGGAGGAGGGTTGCAATGTTGTCCTGATGGAACAAAGTGTAGATTGAAGAAAGGGTTTCAGGGTTCAAAGAGAATCCTCTACTTGAGATATACTGTGAAATGGGTCAATTGGGATAGTTTTATTGCTGCCTGCTAAGATTTATATATTTGATGTGACTGATATTTTGAATATTTCAGAGTCCACAGCATACTTGCAAGGTAAGTGAATTCTCTTTCTCTCTCACACCTTTTGAATAATTTATGCCAGTATACTATGACTAAATATAAATCAGAGAATAATAGAGTTAAAACATATCAACGATCATAATAGAACATATCCTTTAAATCAATCAAGACAAAACTTTAGTCGGTTGGTTCATATGATTAATTAATGAGACTCAGAAAAGGACTGCAACCTAAAACCAATACTAAGCAGTCCAACAAACAGGAAAAACAAACTAATAACCGCCTTTAAGATCATTGACCACATCATATGGGATGGGTGTAACTGTTTCCAAGGTAGCTCCCTCAACCATGAAACCAGGTTTAGGACCTTCAGGTTGTCTCTTGGTGCTGATGACCTCTCCCTTGGCCTTAGCTTCAGCCTTCAATTGGTCATTCTTAACCTTCCTCAAACGGAATTCTTCAGTGCACCTTGAAGGCTGAACATGCTCCACCCTGACGTGAATTCGCTTCCTAATGATTCTGTTACCAACCTGGATACAACATTGTACTTGATAAGTTTGGTAACCTCTATCAAATATAACAAGCCAGATACTGAATCAAAGAACAAAGCAGTAAACATGACAGGAAATTAAGAGGGGCTCACAGTTTCAATTTTTTCTTACTAAAGAACAACAATGAAGACTAATCAAATGAACCAACACAATCCTTCAAATTGAAACAAATGATTAAGCACACTGCTACAATACAACCAAAATAGGAAGCAGAATCAAATCAATCTCCAATACACAAACAAAAGCCCCCCCCCCCAAAAACAAAAAAGCAGTAAGTACACGTTTGATGAGAAAACAACAGAAACTCAAATTCATTGCTCAAACACTCGAAACATGAACAACCAGATGAAATTTAATCCAACAAATGATAATGAAACAAAAAACACGCGTTTATTACCAGGAAGTATCATCAAATGAACACACAAAGACCTTCAAAATGAAATCAATAATCGGATAAACACACCACAACAGTACCACCTCCGTTCAATCTAAAGCACAAATAAACTAACCTCCAACAAAAGCTAAAACAGTTATATAAAAGAACATAATCTAAACCAGAAACCAAATACAACTAAAGAATTAATTATCCTCGCGACAATAAATAAAATTTCAATAATAAACACAGATAGAAAACACAGCAGATCCGAATAATTAACTTCGAGAGACGTAAACTTCGATTTGTATACCTGCTTGTTAACTTCAACGCCGATAGCACGCTTGGTCACATTCCAGACACGTCCGGTGCGGCCATGGTAGAACTTGTGCGGCATACCTTTGTGAACAGCGCCGTTAACCTTGATATCGACGTAATCGCCAATGCGGTAGGTTCTGAGGTAGGTGGTAAGAGCAATGGTTCCCTTCTTCCTGAAGGGACGAGAGAACGAGTCTCTGGTGCGAGCTCTCAAACCATGACCGGCCGGCATTTTTACTCACCTAGGGTTTCTCTCTGTCTCTCTCACGCCTCCGTTAGGGTTGAAGCAGAATCTTCACCCTGTTTTTTATATTAGGGTTTTTCCATGGGCTTGGTTTTGGGTTAATGGGCTGGACTCTCAAATCCTTATAATAACTGACACAAGTTTAACAAAAAAAAATGTTAGAATTACCACCACTTAAATATATATTTTTTTACAATATTACCCTTTCGGATGAGAATGTCCGAACCAATTAATTGCACTCCCACCACCCACAAATCTGGACGATCTCGTCCGTGAATTTAGAAAATATCCCTACTACCTAGTTCCGGACGGCTTTGTCCGTAAATCATGTATATACAAAATTTAAAATTATGAAAGGTGTGCACTTTGCTATAAATTTGACACTTTATATCAATTGGTCTGATTTGTATACGCACATACATACAAAAGCTGTAACAAGTTACTGAAATTTAACTATGTCACGGATATATTACATAATATTAAACAAATTATTCCTTTTGTTTTTAATTATAAGTCCCTAAAAAAAATACATAAATAAGAAAAATGTTGATATCTAAAAAATGCATTGGTACTTTAAAAAATTATCATAAATCTCTAATTTTATTCTTATTTAAAATTCATTTTCATTTGAAAATTAACTCACTTTATTTTCAATAATTAGGAATAAAAAAAAATCACAATAAATAGCCCAAATTTTTATGTTAAGAGCTTATAAAAAGGAATATACTTTTTTTTATAGGTACTTGTATTTAGAAACGGAGGAAGTATCCTTTATGGGACATTTGTCTTGTGTAGTTAAAAAAGATTCATATGAATGTTACTTTGGGAATGAGCATTTTCATATTTAGTATAAGTTTTTTTAAAAATATACTTTTCCACCTTATAGTGAATTTTCATTCCCACTCTCAACCATGGGGATCAAGGATCCCCAAGTGGTGGATATGTTAAGATTTAATGAAAAACTACACATATTGCTTCCCACCAAATATACAATAATTACTATATTGTTCTTCTACATTAATGTCTCGAAAATTTTTTTTTTAAAAAAAATAGAAGATCTTTATTAAATACTATATTTTTTATTAGTTAATTATATGATAAAATTATCCTTATCCTTATCCTATAATAGTTTATTAAGATCTTATTAGATAGACTTTATTTATCTAAATCTTTATTTTTAAAATTTATAATTCAATTAATTTTTATTTGGTACGTTAATATATTTTTTTATAAGTAAATTTTAAGTAACGTTAATATATTATTTCATAAATGATGCAAATAACTGATTGAAGTTTTTTTTAAAAAATTAAATATTAAAAAAATAATATTGTAATCAGGTTAGTAAAATAATATTTAAATAATCTCACACGTAATAGGGATATTTTGATAATTATACCTTAAATTTTTAGGAACACGTTTTTTTGAACGAAACATAACTTAAACATTTTCGTCAATTATTTTTAAACATTTCAAGAAAAAAAAATTAATAAACAAACAAAATTTTTTACAATATCTATATTCCTGGGTATTTCAAGAGTATATTCCTAGTAATTAGATTTTCATAAATGTTTTTTTAATTTCATGAAATAAATGGCCCCTTTAAATTTTAGATTAAAACACTGGAATATAGTTCAACTAAAAATGAAAACAAAGAAAAATAGATTGTATAGTAAGAGAAAGCAACTATTTTACCATCTAGTAACATGATTAACAACTTGAACAAAATAATAAATATGAGGTGAAAGGAAGGGGAAACGTCGAAATCAAATTTTAGATGTGTGTATCCGAATAAACAAGTATGGTGGTATAAAATAAGAAATAAAGGAGATTTATTTTAACAAATTTTGGATGTGTGTCCGAATTAAGAGGATAACTTTGTCTTTTTCTAACTAGTGGGATGGTTTTTCAATTTGGGAGGTAGCAATCCCATCATCCAAAAAATTGGTACTACGTGAATAATAATAAGAGTGGAAACACAATATATAAACAACCACTGGAGAAATAATTTTAATTTCTTACCATCAGGAATTTATTCATTATTTTTTATATTTACATTTGGAAATTCTTCCTATTCATGTTCATAATTTCATAGAGTCTTGCTATTTTCACAAGATTTTTTAGGCTTTAAATTTCTATTAAGTGTAAGTGCATTGAGATGCTAAACCATTTGTTACATGTAACTTTTTTTTGTGTACAAAATTTAGAAGGAGTAGGAGTTATCTCATTTGAAGATCAAATTAAAACATATCATAAACTCCAATCTATATGTAGCAACAATATTTTATAGGTGGTGAGAGCAATGGTTCCCTTCTTCCTGAAGGGACGAGAGAACGATAATTTTATCAATGTATAAGAGGTCTTCTATTTAATTGCAAGAGAATGAAATAATTTTGTTTTCAACACTTAATTAATTTGATGTGTATTTAGGAGGTTAAGGTATGTAAAAAAAAAAAACTGAAACACAATTTATATTGTATATTTGAAAAAAAAAAAAATCACAACGAATCATTAAAATATTCATTTTTAAAATTTTTTGAAGTGTTAAAGTAAAATATCAATTTGGTCTTTAAAAATATTAACAATAATTAATCTAAAAAATTAACAATCGTCAATCAATTTAATCCCTAAAATTGAATAAAAAAAGATATTTTAATTTACAAACTTAACAAACATTATTCAATTTAGAACCTGTTTGTTTGTGCTTATTTTGTAAAATAAAAACTCATTTTAATTAAAAAAATATACTTTTATTTTAGTATGTTTGTTTATACTTTTCAAAGTAATGAGAAGTAAACAATAATCACTTGTAGTAGAAGAGGAAATTTTAAAAAAAATGATTATTTTTATTTTAACCAAACATAAATAATTTTTGATTTTCACCCTAATCAATTAAAAAAATAATCACTTCTCAACTTACCTTCAAATTTAATTATTTTTAAATTTAAATAAAGCATCCCTTAGTTTCAAGAAAATGACCTTTCCAATATCACCAACAACAGATATTTCTTGCTCATTTTTACTCCCTTCAGCAAACATACAAAGGTCAAGCATTCCTCTAGAGTAATTGTCAAATTCAACTGTAACATATGCATTATCAATGATATCTGTCACCTGCCCAAAGTAAGCTAGTGATTAGCAATAATAGTATAAAACATATTAAACAAAAACTCACAGAGAAAACTCTATCTAAATTACGTACTGTTTCCATAACCACACATTCCACTCAAAACTGGGACAATAAGAACTGAAATTCTCATTTTTGCACATTGCATGACAGAATATAGCATATCTACAGATACCAAAATTTCATAATCAGTAGTTCTACCAAGCATTAACACCAAGATGCGTCAACTCTGTTTAACCAAATCATTCAAGAAATCACAAATCAAAGACAAAAGTTCTCCTTAACTTGCGAGAGATAAGTGCATAAAGATACAACAATACATCCTTTTTTTAAAGTATCACATTGAGATTTTAATTTATGGTTCTTCAGATTATTAATTCATTATTCAATAAGAAGACTTGTGCTGAGTCTTACAGGTTTCCCGAAATATATTTATAAGACTACTTAGTTTTTTGAAATGCCATATTTGATTACAGATATTGAAATCAGTATTTATCAAACAAACATACAAACTACAATAAAGATTTATCATTGAAACTTTGTCTCATTGAAACTGCAGGGTAATAACAATAAAAAATCATTGCAATAAAGCTAAAAATAAACTTAAACAAATGTTAGTTCATCCCATCAAGAACTAAATCTGAAAAAGGATAAAAATTCATATTCATCCTAGAAATTACTATATGATTCAAGAAGATGATAAAACTTTCATAGATGCACACAGTGAATTATAGGTAAGTGTTATGAACAATGTAAATATCTCTGTTGGTAACACTTTTGTTGGGGAGGAAGAATACATTCTGTATGGGAGATCTAGCATTACAGAGTCCGTAAGAGGGCTTACATTCCAAATATCAGCAAATTCATTCTTTCAAACAAACACTCATAAGGTTTGCTATATGCCAAAAGAATTTGGTATTCTCTTTAGATCCTATTTCATATTAATTTTTAAATTTAATCGTGGTTATCAGTCACAAAAATATGCAAAAAAAATTCCCCTATTAACCAGAGGTTTTATAGAAGAATGTGCTAGAGTCAGGCGAAATGGCTCTAAAATGTCTGATAAGGCAAGATCTAAGAGTAGTTCATGAAAAGAAATTGATAAACTCAACATAGGCATTTCATCAAATATCTTTTGTGCAAAACGTGATGTTCTTGTTTTAACAATATCAAGTGCAAAACTGAAAAATGCAATCAAATACTTAAAAAGCTCTTACCTTTGTAGCCAAAAATCTCTGCTCTTTCATTGCATGCCTTGCAATTCACCATCCACTAAATATAGTAAGACCATTTCACATATAACGAATTGAACTCAAACGAAATAAAATAAAAATATCAGGTTTCATAATGTCACAGAATCAGAAGTCATTAAGAAGTGAACAATCGCATCATTTGGACTAGTCAACTAAAAATCGAAACCTTAGTGCAAATAATACCAAATAGTTGAAGAACTATAGAGGAAACTGAAGCTACAAATGATGTAATGTAGCCACAGGAAAGGAAATTTCATTGGACTGGCCATACTCACATTAGCAGAGGAAGGTAACATAGTAATTACAACATCACTTGCTTCTGAAACTTCATAAGGTGTTTCCTTTGTGGAAACTCCCATCTCAGAGAACTTCTTGAGAACATCAGAGTTTCTGCCAAGTTTTCACAAGTTCAAATTAACACCAATCATTCTGCTTAAATTAACAAAAGTGGAATAACTCAAATATATAAAACAGTGCAATTATATCCTATGAATTGTGCCAACAAATGAAATGGGAACATTGTACTCTAACAATTGGATAAAGTTAACTAGTTAAGAACTCAAGAAATAAAAGGCATCATAAGATTAAAAAGTAATGATTGAAACATTACAGGTCATGAACTGTAAGGCAGAATCCAGCTTTAATCAGATTATTTGCCATTCGGGATCCCATATGTCCAAGCCCAATGAATCCAACATTCTGCGGAGCATCAGTAAGAAAAAGTACAAATTTACAGGACATGCATCAAAATAACAATTTTGAAACATGATCAAGGGTCAAGGCTAAATGAATCACCAAAAAAATCATATCTTTATTTTCTGATAAACATAAAGAAAGACACCCCCCTTCTCCTATTAAAAAAACATCACAATTCTGGAACATGATCAAGGTATGTATGGATTTTATGAAGTACCCAGATAAGAGTTCAGGTGAAAGATGCAAGCTTTGGATGTTTTAAGAGAGAAAAAAAAGGAAGTTGAGGCAGGAGAGAGGGATCACAGACCTGCAAGTGATGAGGGAGGGGTTTTGTTTGTGACGAAGAGAAAGTGCGAATTGAAAAGGATTGAGAAATGCATTTGGGAAGAGAAAGCAGAGATCTCAACCTGCAAATCGCCATAGTTATAGTTATCCTTTCTCTCTCAGTTCACTTGTCTTCTTTATTTCTCAGTTAGTCCACTTCGTTTCTCTCTTTAATGTTAACTTGATTAATCAAAATTCCCATTACTGTACCTTTTGCATTATCCATTACAATATCACAATTAGAATATAATGAACTTATTTGAATTAAAGTAATTTATAATTTTTACTCACTTGAATGTTGTATACACTTTTATTTTATTATTTTTTTTACGCACAGACCCACTTTAAACTTGTCAAATCTCAATATAATAAAAATTAATTAACACTTTTATTCTTAATATAAATTATGATAAAATTTTAATTTAATTTCTTATATCTTTTAATTTATTTCAATCCTTTATTTTATTGTTTGGACCGATTTGATCTTGTTAACAAAGTAAACAAAGATGGTAAATCGTCATCCTTTTTAATGTCATCATTGTCTTTATTTTTTACTAGCAATACTCTTACATACATATCATAAACTAAATCTCCACCGTTAAAAATCGAAGTCTTGACTTTCAATCTCCAAAATCTTAAATACTTGGTACATAAGCAAGTGTATTAATATTCACACATCACAAATTAAGTGTGTGTTTGGTAACACTAGCTTATAGCTTATTTAGGAGCTTATACCTTATTGTCAAGTAGAGGTGTTTGGTGACAACTAGCTTATAACTTATATAAGCTATAGCTTATAGCTTATATAAGCTACCTTTCATAAGCTAGCTTTCAATAATTCTTTCCTATTTTATTCTCTAGTCATTTATTATGTTCACTTTATCAAATAATTTATTACATGTAATTATTACTTGTCCTTTTAAGTCATTTAACAAATATAAGCTACCTAATAAGCTAATTTTACCAAACACCTCTACTCAATTCATAAGCTATAAACTACAAACTATAAGCTATAAGTCACAAACTATAAACTATAAGCTAGTTTTACCAAACATAGCCTTAAGTTAATTGCACCGTCAATAATCAAATCTTTGACATTTAATCTTTTGAACTTTAAAGACTTATGTATGACCTAAGTTAATCCTCACAATTTTCATCACTACCTTGCTGTGTGCATTTTTAATTTCGATTGTAAATGCTAGAGGGAAGAGTGACACAATGAATTTGAATGAGGATCAAGGAAGGATGAAGAGTAGCATTTTTTTTTTAACAAAGGAAATAAAAAATTAAAAACAAAGAGAAAAAAAGAAATTAACGTCCTCTTGAGAACACAGTCCCGATCTTATCAACTAGAAGCAAGAGTAATTATAGGAAGACATTCCTCAAGAACAATAATGTCTTCTAAAAAGTTAATTGCATACCTGACTAAGATATTTGCGCATCAATTGACTTCCCGAACGCGATGAGAGACAGAGACATTCCAAGGCCTATAAAGCAAAGCCCGAATGTCAATGATGATAGCAGCATAGGCATGGAAACGTGTATCCATAACATCCAAAACCAAACTCACGTCCTATAAAGAATCAGACTCAAGAAGCACACACCGATAGCCACGATCCAAGTTAACGAAAGACCAACTAGAATTATTTGGAGTTATAGGAGAGTGATCTCGAAGCCCAATGCTTACTTTGGAAGCCGATGAAGAGTAGCATTTTCTTTTACTTTTTAAATACTTAATACTTAATTAATTATGTATTTAATATTTTAGTAAAGAAATATATTTAAATAAAAAATATTAAACATTCATTAATAATTACCTTATTAAAATATTTCATTATTTTATTAAAATAAAACTATTAATTAATTAAAATTAAAATATTAATTTTTAGATAAATACTTTCATTAAATTTTATTTTATTTAATAAATTAATATATTAAAATAAATAATGTTTAATAAATTTATTTGAAAATAAAATGAATACGGTTAAAATAATATTTAATATGAAATGTATTTATTAATTTTAATTTTTAATAATGTTATAAAAAATATTAAATATAAAAATTAATCTTAAATATTATATATTTAATTATTTAGTATTTTATTAAAATGAAAACTATCATTTTATTAAAAAAATTTAAATAAATTTTAAAATTATTAATAAAAATTATTTATTTAATGAGTTAATATTTTTATTTTTAAAATTTAATAAAATGATACTTCAGTTTTAATAAAAATAATTTTAATGTATTAATGCATTAAATATATAGTCAATGTATCTAAAATGTTTTTTTAAAGAAATTAGAGTCCAGCCGGCACAACTCATCAAATGCTTTAATATGTACATACTTAATTGATTTTTTTTAAAGAAACCAGAGTACGACAGACTACATACACAACTAATCAGGTGTTGTCACGTGATAGTATTTTCTTTTTTTTATATATATAAAAATGAATAGTAAACAACTACTATAATTTAATAAAAAAATTTAAAATTAATGTGTAAAAAAAACCTACGCGCTAACCGTAATCCAAGTCAAGCCCCCTAAAACAAGAAGGACATGATCTATTAAATATAGCCATATAGGTCCCATTAAATATTTCTAGAGATTCAATCTTGCAAAAGAAGTAAATTTTCTGCCAAATATAATAAAGAAATAATTCATTCCGTTAACTTAATGAGTAAGTATATCGTTAATATTCTAAGTCCATAGTCAATATGATCGCATTGAACAATAGGAGTTTACCAAGAATGATGACGAAAATTGAAAAGATATAAGAGAATGTCAACTCAAATGATATCGGGAGAAGTTTTTGGATCTTGAGGGGTGAGATTCAATTTCTGGTGGGGAGTTTTAAGAGTTAAATTTAGGAGTAGTGTAGTGTAGTGTGTATGTTTGACCGATAAAAAAAAAAGATATATAAGACTATCTTTTCATTAGAGCATAAAATATTTGTCCTGAAAAAGTCAAAAGAAATATTTTGAGAAAGAAGTGATATAGAGTTAAAAAAAAATAAAAGAGTATATTACCACTCTATTATTATATTTATCGTCACTTCTTTTTGAATTTTTAACATTAAAATTTATTTTTTAACTAATAAAATTAAAATATTTAACATACAAATATTTTTAAAATGGTTAATTAGAAATGATAATAGAGACAATAAAATAGCCATAGTCTCTCCAAAAAAATAAAAAACTCAATACATATTTTGACCAAAAAAACAAGAACTCCATACATATAACTACGGTTAGTTGTGTAAAGCCTTACACCGTGGTTAATTAGAAAAGCTTGAAAGATGCAAAATTTGGATACATTGGAGGTTTAATTATACTTCCTTCGTTACTGTATGGAGAGAGAAAAATATACATTAAAAAATATAATAATTATTATAGTTTTTCTCAAAATAAATTTTAAATTTCTCATAATATCATTTATTTCTGTTTGATTAGTTGGATAGTAGGACATTGATTAATCTTCAATTAAATATAAGGTTATAATTGGTAAAAGTTTACATTGAAAATATGAGTGGACAGATAAATATAAACAATATTTTTTTTCTCTCCGGACAGTTAAATAAGAATAGAGGGAATACTTTTTAGTCATAAATGTGTAATGGAGCACTTTTTAGTCCTCATATTTTTATAATATCTAATTTTTATCTTTTTTTAGCTTTTTTTTTTAATTCTAGAGAATTATGCTCATGCATTTGTTTTTTTAATATTAATGAAAAAAAAATCATCCATCAGCATAATAAGTTAGCATTCTTAAGAAATACGAAAGGAGAATCAAAATAAAAGTTAAAAAAACAAGACGAAAATAAAACATTCAAAAAGAAATTAGGGAGATTGAAATGAGACATTAACAATTTTTAGAATGTGTTTTTTTTTTATAGAAAAGTAGTATAATCGGAAATCAATTTTCATATTCACAGATCACACATATATATTCTTATGTGCTCGCCAACTGAATTACATGACTAGAACCACTTAGAATGTGTTTGATAATATTAACAAATAAATTAATTAAAAGGTAAAAAAAAATGAAAGATGAAAAGTTAAAAGTTTAGAATTGAAATCTGAAAAATGATAAGGTAATTGATAAAACTAGAAGTGTTTAATAACAATAACGGGTAAAGTAATTGGTAAAAATAAAAGGGTAAATTGCAATAACCTCTCTTGAGGTTTGGAAAAATTGTACTCCATCTCAAACTTCATCAAAATTAGCACTTCACCCCATTTTAGTCCGTTAACTAGCATTTTTGGCCGGTCAATCTATCATATAAGTATTAAAAATAATTTTTAATGTTAATAGAGTGTACATAACTTGAATATGTGACAAACTGACATGATAGAAATGTTAGCACTATAGCAGTTAATTAACATTTTTATCTCGCCAGTTTGTTACATCAGCCATAAAAATAATTTTTAAAGTTAACAAACGAACATCTTTGTAGATGTGACAGATGGGAACAACAAAAACCTTAGTTAGGTCAGCAATTAACGGTCAACGGTTAAAAAAATTGGGTGAAGTGCTAATTTTGGTGAAGTTTGGGGTGGAGTGCATTTTCCTCAAACCTCAAGGGAGGTTATTGCAATTTACCCAAAATAAAATTAAAAAAATGGAAAAAATTGAGAAAATGTTAATTATTAATAAGAATATTATTAAAAAAAAAATATGTAAGAAACTGAAATTCTAGAACACTTATTAAAGCAGCTTGTGAAAAAACGCGGATAAAATGACTTACTAGCATTTTAACTAATAAAAACACCTTTAAAAGTTGATCAAACAGTGCTATTAACATTTTAACTTGTAAAATTATCTTTCAATTAGATAAAATAACTTACTAAACACACCCTTAAAAGATCAAAGTACAACTAAATCTATATTTAATTAAAGTCAATGGTTTTACCATTCTACTCTTCCTCTATCCCTCTTTTCCTAGTAACTCATCATCAGCTTTATTTTATTCAATTTAACTAAATTTTAAAAGAATTCAAACTTCAAAGAACACAATTTGATTTCATGATTTTCCAGTGAACGTCATGGCTTAGAGCATACAAATTCACCCATATACTCTTCTCGTTGATATATAAATCTTTTAGTTCAAAGTCATTAACACTTGAAACCATCATTTAGTAGTTGAAAAATCAGTGACAGTTGACACTGTCAATTTACCCCTTCAATGGCAACTCCTAAGGTGAGTTACTTCATCTTCCACAAACACTATTTTCCACTTCTTAATCTTTCAAGTTCCTATAAACATGCCTTGCTTTTGTTTCTTGATCAATTTTTCTTTATATAGAATCAGGTAATGATATTTTTGATTATATAACATGTTTTACTTATACAAGCAACTATTGAAAAACTCTTCCAACCTGTCAATCAGTTAGTGAATTTCTTGCTGAAGATAATGCCTTCTATAAAATCTGAATTATTTTTGTTGCTTTGAGTGTGTTTAGATTAATTTATTTTGAAGAAATAATAGTTTATTTTCATAAAGCTTTTGAGATAGTTCTTAAAAAATAAACGATTATTTTTTCAAAAAATAATCTTTTGCAAATATGCACTTAATTGTTTGTTACTAACAAATTTTATGCTAACAGATCATCATGAATTTTCCATCTCAAAACTGGTTCCTATCATGGTCAATAGTAACACTTCTGCTGATATCAAACACACCATACTCATCATCATCATCATCCAATTTTGAGAAGAACAAAAACAACATTAAAACATCCATTTTTCTATCTCCAAAGATTGAAGTAACACCAGGATCAGTTTCAAACAAATTTTACTTTGATGTGAATTTTCCAAGAGGCCACATAGCACTCAAAAGTTTCAATGCAGAACTAATTGATGAAACAGGGGACTCTGTTCCTCTCCAAGAAACTTACCTCCACCATTGGGTTGTTGTAAGATACTACCATCCAAAAAATTCAACAGACCCTCAGTCAAATCTTGTGGGTGTAAGAAACAGTGGATTATGTCAAGCAGATGTTCTAGGACAATACTATGGCCTAGGATCAGAAACAAGAGGAACAGAAACATATGTTCCTGATCCTTTTGGTATAGAAGTTGGTGATCCAGAGAAAATTCCACAAGGGTATGAGGAAAAATGGTTGATAAATGTGCATGCTATTGATACAAGAGGTGTAGAAGATAGAATTGGGTGCACTGAGTGTAGGTGTGAGCTTTATAATGTTACACAAGATGCAAATGGTAAACCTTTGGGTTCTGATTATGGAGGAGGGTTGCAATGTTGTCCTGATGGAACAAAGTGTAGGTTGAAGAAAGGGTTTCAGGGTCCAAAGAGAATCCTCTACTTGAGATATACTGTGAAATGGGTCAATTGGGATAGTTTTTTGCTGCCTGCTAAGATTTATATATTTGATGTGACTGATGTTTTGAATATTTCAGAGTCCAAAGGAATGAGTCCACAGCATACTTGCAAGGTAAGTGCATACTCTTTCTCTCTCACACACCTTTTGAATAATTTATGCTGGTATACTATGACTTTTTATTCATCATTTCCTAGAAACTTCACTTTGCTTTCGGACTTTTACAAAATATTATTGACGATAGTTATTTCTTATTATTATCTTTGTTTGCAAAAACAACTATCGTGAATAGGTTTTTTAAAAATAACATACATATATAATTTGTTTGAACGACTAAAATGAGTTTATTTATTTGGCTATCATACGCATCATGTAGATAGAAAAGAATAAACTTTTTTAAAAAAGAAAACATTTATTTGTATTTTAATGTTCTAGAATATTTATTTTTCTTATAACATATGTATCTCAATACCTGATGCATATGAATGAAAAACTCATATATGTAAGCTTTTTTTCTCCAAGAAACAAATAATCATTGGATAAGGGAATGGCATCCACACTAAACAGTACTTTTGGATATATATCATAATCAGTGGTGAAATATATACACTTTTTTTTTCTTGCATGGAGGAATTCTCCTTCTAGGAGCATAGATGTAAGTAACAAAGATTCTTTGTATTATACAGATTGAGTATGATGTTGAACCTTGCAAAAATGGTCACAAAGATGGTAGTGATTGTCTTGATATCAGAAGATCAAGTGTTCCATTTAAAACTGGTGGTTATGTCATTTATGGTGTTGGTCATCAGCACATAGGAGCAGTTGGATCAACTCTGTATGGACAGGTGATGTTAAATAATCATTCTTTTAATATCACTTTCTGGTGACATGATCACATATGTACACAAAAACTAAACATAGAAAGTGGTACAATTTGTTCTCTTAAAATCAAAGGACATGTTTGTATCTATTTTCATTTTCTATCGTAATAAATAATTACAAAATTATTATTATTTTTATTTTGTTTTCTGTTTCTTAAAATTTGCATGGAAATATTTTCTTTCTAATATCTCCGATTTTTATAAACAAATTTTAGAATACAAGAAATAAAATGAAAATAAGATATCAGTTGTATAACAGATAATGAAAAAGAAAACCAAACACGTCCAAATTTGCACCTCTTTGATGCAAATTAAATATTGACCTAGGGCTTAATCTTTTGAATTTGGGGGTGTGACAATTTCAGGATTTGAGGGTTATATGTTCTTCAATACCAAAATATGGGAATGGAAGTGAAGCAGGAAATGAGAAAGGCTATGTTGTAGGAATGACCACTTGTTACCCTAGACCAGGTTTTGTGAAGATATTTGATGGTGAAATTATAACTCTAGAAGTTATCTACAACAGCAACATAAGGCACACTGGAGTGATGGGACTTTTCTACTTCTTGGTTGCAGAACAATTACCACACCATCATCTCTAATATTCATGTCATTGTTCTATGGTATCTAAATAATCAGATATGATAAATAATAAAAAAGCTATAGCAATAAGTTGGACTTGTAATTAATGGTAAGAACTATGTTAGTTGCATATTTTGGTGAGGATAAACTCTGCTAACATTCTTTGTGATGAAGAATGTAGCAATCAGATTTTCAGTCAGTTGTTTTTTGGCCCTTATATTCATTATCTGTTATGTATTTGGTACATTAGGTTCATTTGATTTTGTGTGTTGATTGTACTTTGTACAAGATATATATTCTGTATCACAAGTAAAAATAATATTGAATAGTTCTTTAATTTTAACATAAAAGGTGACATATCAAAAGTCTTTTTTTTTTCAATTTTTCAATTGTCAAAGGTTTGGCACTAAGATACATAACATAACATAGATCATATCATTGTAAGGTTGAGGCTGAAGTGTAAGTAAATTAGTGGCACTAAATTAAAATTAGCTTTCTGGTACTGCAGTGCAAGTTACATTTTGGTCACTAAGGTTGATAAACATGAAAGTTATAAAACAGGAAATTTGACAGGGAAAAGATTTGAAAATATATAAAAACTTGTCTGTAATGTAATTAATGAAGAGCAATGTTTGGAGGATGGAGTGCAGCAGTAGTAAGCCACCTTGATGAAATTTGTTCCATTTTTGTGATTTTACATTTGCTAGTTGGTCCCTCTTTTCTTTCTTTATGCCATTTGCTGATCTGAATATATATGGATTACTTGTCTTTTGTTATATAATATATATGCATATGCACAGCATAGAAGAGCAAAAAAAATTGATGAGTTAGGTAATTTGATATTGGCATTTCTAAATGCATGGCAGAGCCATGTAATCTACTTATCTCAAGTTTGAATTGAAAAATGAATGAAATCGCATCACATTGATAACAAAATCAATATCTCCTTTCACAAACATCAATTGGATGGAAATTGTGGAATCGCATTATTGCCTCAGATTATTTCTATTTGGAATGAGATTTTCATTCTAACTATCTTCGTTATGGCCGCTATTTTGTGCGCCACCCAAGTTTAATGACGCACCATATCGCGCTATTTTTTTTAAAAATTTTTTCTTCACTCGGAACATAAGTATGTTCCGTTTTAATACACTACTAACGTCAGTTTTTTAACTTCAAGATTATTCAGTGTGCTTTAGTGCTCGCTCCTACGTTATACTCCATTTTTCACTTAAAAGAACCAAAAAACGGAAGCTAATGTTCTGGTGCTTGCTCGGACTAAAAGTTGCATTTTGGAATTAAGTCATCTTCTTCTTCTAGACCACACAATATAGCGAAAGATAACTTTCGTTTTTTAAAACACATCGTAACTTTCTCTCTCTTCACCACGAATTCTCTCTCTTCTTTGTGAACTCTGCATTTTGCATGACGATCTCACTGAAAAAGACTTTAAAGCGTCTTAATCGTCAAGATCTTGTCATTTGTGCATCTATTCAGGTACGTTTTAAGCATTTTGCCATGTTTTTTTTTTGTCATATCTCGAGTTCATAACCTTAGGTTAGAGAACATCTACGTAGCACAAAAACAGATGTTAATGTTTGTTTGGTATTGTCTATAGACATTAACATCCATTTTTCTTACTCGTTTGGAGAATAACATCTGTTTTATGATTCTATGGAGCTATGTAATTCTTTCCGACAGACAACCGTGTTTGTTTTCATACTGATACTAATGTCCATTTGACGCTAAACTTGAAAAAAAAGTTGTCCTAACTAAGGGCAAATTAAGAAAAAAAAAATAATGTCGTGTGGTGCGCCGTCAACCAGATGTGATGCACAAAGTAGCTGCCCTTCATCATCTAGCTGAGCCAGTGTAATTGCCAATTGCTAACCAACTTTCGAAAATTTAAATGCTCAGTAAATATTTAAGATCATGTTATCCTATGAGATTCGAGTGTTAATTTTGAAGCCATAAATTCTAATTCTTCATATCTTTAATTATACTAATCAAATTATATAGCTAGCTCTTTCATCTTTAGATAACACTAGATATATTCATTCACATATATTGACAATGAAGATGGTACATGAACAATGGCTGAAAAGATATGCAATGCAAGTACTTTAAAGAAATGGAAGAGAGGAGGCATGGCTATAAAAAGCCGAACCTGTAGAGGTATGGTAATAAAAATTGAACTTATAGATATTTGATCGACTCTATCCCGACTTTGACGGGAAATATTCATTTTGATCGGTTTATTGACAGATTTAATTTTTTCTATCCTACTTTTAACGGACAGGATCGAGTTTCGAAATTTAACTACATGTCTCCCTCCCGCAACTATAGTTCCATATAGGTATACCTACGTACATATTTATATATACTTAATACCATTATTATTAACAATATTAATGATAATAAAGTTAAATTTTATTAAATTTTGGTGAGAGCTTGTAGCTCAAGTGATCTAAGGAGGAACTCTTGGAATTCAAGAAGCGGGGTTCGATCACCGATGTTTAGGAGTAATGTAGTGTAGAGCTGTGTGTTTGGCCGATAAAAGAAGAATTTATTGAATTTTTAATAATAGTTTTCATATAAAATATGAACTAAAGTGACAAATTTTTATTTAAAGCTTTTTAAGAATTCAATTTGTGAAAAAAATATATTAATAAATTAGTATAAGAGTCTCGCAAGTTGTCTGATCTCCAATAGAGTAGAGTTGAGTTCAAATTTTTTGTCCCCGCTTTATTTATTTCCGACCCCTCCGCACTCTTAGTAGGGGTGGGCAGTGATGACAAAACCCATTCCCACCCATTGCCATCCCTATAAAAGAGTTAGTTCACCAAGGTCTTGTTTGTTCCGAAAAATATTCGCTCTGTAATTAAAAAATAAAAATTAAATAAAATGAAGTCAAATTCTGTTTTTTGTACGAGTTTCACTCAGATTTCAATGCATTTAATTGTCATATGATGTTAAGTCATCTCTAATATGTCATCTGAGAAATGTCATCAGTCATCACAAAGACAATAACTTCAAGTCTTTGTTATTTTCTTTCCACTTTCAAGTTTCAATATGGTTAATTTACTAGTTGGTATGTGGCTATACACATAATCTGATATAATTTGCAATAGCAGGATTGTCATTTAATTTAATTACACTAAATCAAGGCCATTCGATGAAATATAAAATTCATTTTTGTGCTAAAAAATTTTGCCATCATTTTATGATTCGCATTTATTTAATTTTATAAATATTTTACAATACATCAATTATCGCTATTATCAATATTAGATATACCATTGTTGTCTCGTTTAACTTGTTCTACCCCTTTAATTTAATTTTGTAATTTTTCTTTGCATAAGTAGGCATCTCAAATGGAATTCCTATCATTTTTTTTTCAATAAATTATGCAAAAATATTATTTGCATTCCAAATAAGGCCTCATTTACAATTATCAAAAAATGGTTCATAAATACACCATGAGAGAGATAGACAAAAAATAAATAAAAAATTAACATAATATGTCATGTTTTTTTTTTAACACGAGGAGATCTATCTTTTTTTTAAAAAAAACATACACAAGGCATGTATGTGCATCACTCTACTTGCTTCAAAACCTTCAAAACTTGCTTGCAAGATATCTTCTTGGCTGTTTCCTTATCGGCAGAACCGTTATACTCATAATTGTGAACCACCCCATTAGCTTCTACCTCAATTCTGCAGGTAGTAACACCATTACTGCGCGACACACTCTTTTTCATAACGTAGTTTCTTTTCTGGCAAAGTTCATGCAATTCTCTGATAGGATGAACCTTTAAAGTTTGCAGTGTGACAAGAGGTTCCAAGAGAGGCCTTATGCTATGCCACACAACTTCCTTATTGTATCCAGAATCAACAAGAATTGCTCCAGCCAGAGACTCTATGATATCTCCAAGTACCTGTCAAATATGAATACCAAACATTATTTATTGGCATGTTTGGATTTTTTTTTTATTTTTAGTTCTTTAGGAAAAAACTGGCAAGAAAACTATAATAATAGTTATCTTAAAAAATAAGATGCATCAAATGCAAACTATTAGATTTTGATCGAATTTTACCAGCTCACTTAGTTTGAACTAGTATGTATTTTAAGACACTCCCTTTCGTTCTTCTCACAATAAAAAGTAAGAAAATACCAAATTCAAATAGTTCCACACAAAATTTACCACGAAAAAAAAAAAAGCACATTTTTTCATAATCACCACATTTGTTCCATGATCATATTTTTATCGGTTGACGTGTTGTGGTATTCCTATATGAACATATTGGCAAGCAACCCAACTTAAAGCAGGACACAAAAATAAGAGATTATCTTTACAAAGCTATTGCACCACATCCATTATTATTAGTAACCCTATCATTTGTTTTATGGCGTGTTTGTTTTTATAACTCTAACACCAATATGACACGAATATATCTCAAGACATAATAACCGAATGAAACCTTGAGCCAAATTTCAACTACTACTAACCTTGGGGAATGATGTCTCTGTTTCCCATCCAATAGTCGATGATGGAGAGAGCTTATCAAAATCATTAAGTATGACAACAATATGCTTATGAAGCTCTTGTGAGGCGTGGAGTATGTGTTTATGCAATCCAACCTTAAGAGCAGCCCATGCATAACAATCGTTATTCACAGAAGCTGACCTAAGGTCAGTTAACTGCCCAGGCGACATGCCAGGATATTTTTCATAGAAATGCGTCGTAATGAGGTAATCCAACACAGAGTCTCCAAGAAATTCGAGTCTCTGCACGGCAAGAAGTATATCATTCACAAATTGATATAAAAGAGAAACACAAGTATCAAGAACATGTCAAAAACATAATTAATTGATCATGAAGAAGAATGTATACAATTACTAGTCAAGACGGAGTTGGTGAAAGTTCTGCCTTTCATAAATGAGCAATGCTATATCCTCCTAAACATCCTCCTATAAATCCTCTTAATTACTAAGTGGGGAATGTATTTTATAGTTCCAAGACAAAGACATTTAATTTTCTCCTTCAATACATACTTTAAAAGGAATTAGGAGGATATTTAGGAGGATAAATCATTACTCTTCATAAATACATACATGCTAATGTCTTGTTTCCATATGATGAATATTGAATAATAACAATAGTACGTACCTGATAACATTGAGGAACTTCTGGCAACATATAAGAGCCATGGGTTAGAGCTTCCACTAAGAGAGTACGGTCACGGAATGAGTACTTCAATAGGGATTCTAGAAAACTAACATGTACCAAAGTCTCTGGACGAATGCCAAATTTTCTCTCATAGGGTGTCATATTAAAACTCACTTTAATACCAACACAATCCATAAAAAACAGTGCAGCCTTTTCACCGCCAGCGCTAAGGAAGGCACCGATTAGTGCCTCCACAACATCAGCAATAATTTTGCGTTTCAGCTTTCTTTTTCGACTGACATAAACTTTTGTACTCGTCAAGACCAACTCTTCTAATTTGAAGCTTCCAGATTTTGCACCAGGAATCTTCCAGGTTTTAGGATCAAAAGGCTCATTTCGTATGAAACCCTGGAACTCAAAAGAATAGCAGTTAGATAATAATAATAATGCATTATCAGCAAATACAGTTTAGTTTTCAAGATGGTAAAGCAGAACAATGAAAACCCATCAATTCACCAAATAAAGGATCAGATATTATCTAAGCAATACAATCCCTCATGGCTTTATTTAAAGAGCACATCGCTCGTGGTGAATAGTGTAAATTGTTCAATTTGATCCTCACTATTCATAGAGCAAATAAAGTATAAAAGTCACACAGACATGATAATGAGCCAAAAAATTGCAATCGATCAATCAATTGATTGAAAATTATCGTTCACCAAACTTCATAAGACAGCATCAACTAATTAAAAAATTCAAACAATTATTGCCTTTTGTCATCACACCAGAAATCATACTCTTTGTATACTACATAATAACATAATCATAATGATCATAATGATAATAATAAAAAGAATGCTACATGTTGAGAAATTAGCCATTGATGTGCAGAGCCAAAAAGATTACTTCAAATTATAAACGACTAAACCAGAACACAGATAAAACATCCTATAAGAACTCAGCGTAAATATGAAAAATGATGAAAAGCAGCACATACAGATGCATTGCATAAAAAAATGTAGCAGTAATATCAGAAGAAGAGAGAAGAATACCGGAAGTGCACAGCTGTTCCCTATCTTACACAGGGCAGCATTTGATACTATCTTTTCCCTCTTCACACTAAGAAGACCTTCATGCTGATTTTGATAGGCCTTGAATAGATGCTGACTGGCAGCATACTTCAAAAATGAATCTCCAAGAGTCTCTAGAGACTCATAATGAAAGGTCTCTTTGCATCTCTTTGTGGTTATTGCTTCTAAGACCTACAATGCAGATACCATCAATGGAAACCTCTTTAAAATGCCACAAGAGAAGTGGAGAAAAAAGATTCTAGACATTCAGAGAACACCAAGATGAAATAACCAGTAGATGCAGGCATAGGAAGTTCCACAGTATGCCCTGCTTAGTGCTATCTACCTCAATATTTTTTTCAGAATTAACTTCTAGATTCATAAATCACACAAGAAAACTAATAATAAAAAGCACCTTCAAAACTTTTTGGTCATCAAGGACAATCAACAAAAAAGGTATAAAATAAGATATTCCGGGAAAAAAAAAATTGGAAAAAACAAACTTGACTATATTCTAATGATAGCAATTTAGCAGGGCTGTAATTGTAGCCCACCTTGATAGCTTGAATTTCATCCTGCATGCAATGATCCAAATGCATCTTTTTTAAGTTGAGAGCTCCAAGCAATGACTCAAATCGATGCATAATAGATGGAATAAATGAGAAGGAATAAATGATACGATCTGATACAGGTGCCATGATTATAGAGCACAGTTCAGGAGGTAGTTCAACAAAAACCTTGCTGTCTTGAGTTGCTTCTGAAAATGAAAGAAAAAAGAAATAACAGGATTCAAGTTTCAAATTAAATCAAATATTAGTGGTGTTTGGAGACAGATAGCACTAAATATGGGTTCAAACTTGTAGGTATAAAATACAGCTAATATTTGAAAGTGAACAAATTTACACATCATGACAATGATAAAATTTGACAGCGGAAGTCACTGCAAATACAATTCTCATTCATACTAAGATCACACATTAGCATGGAGGAATAAGTGAGCAATTACAAAGGTAACAACTAAGGAAACCAGAGTCCTGTGCCAGAGTCCTGTGCCTCGTACAAGGAGGGCAGAGGCCATTCAAATAGTCCCCACCCCCAAAAAAAGGTTCAGAAGAAATGAAAATGCTAACAAATTACAAAACTTATTTCCTTTTGATTATAATCAGAGGGCATGCAACATCTAAAAAATTCCAAGTCACATTAATATTGGATATGTAGCTTAGCCTAATTTAAAGACCCATGGGCTTAATCAACCTCCTACACACCCACCTATACCAAAAATGAAACATGTATCAAAAGAAATGATATGTTCATTGTATTTACAGACAAAAAATACTTATCAAGACTTTTCATTGGTCCAATCTCACCAAGGAAAGATTAAGGAAAAGATATCAATTGACAAGTCACAGGTCAAACCTCTGTCCTTCACTTGTCTGCATCCGTGAGTGTAATTTTTAACTAGAAAATTATGCCTTGCTTTAAGTAGTCGTTGATGTCCATATTGCAGTTGAATGCCATGACTGAAAGTAGGCAATAAAAGAAAAAAGAAGAATTATGCACAAACGTAAATGAAATAACTTGATGAATAAACATCAACAACAAATAATTACTTACGTCTGTTTAAAGTACATGTTGTACGTTGTAACTCCACCATCCTTTAGTTCCATAGGTGATGTTCCATCCAATTCCATAATATCATTTGTAATATAAATATAACCATTATGGGGAGTATATACCAATGCGTTTTGTAGCATGCAAGTGCATACTAGCCCATTTTTGGTCCATGTGCTGGGTACATGATACGTGCACGTAATAGTAGATGGATTTATAGAATTGATGGCTAGCCAATCAATAATTTTTATTTGCCCTTTAGTGATAGCTGGAAGCAACAGATAATCAACCCCAAGATCTTCTTCCAAAGAGCATTGGTCTAAAACAGTTGCCAACTCATTCTTATTATGATCTATAAGAACTTTAAGGATAGTAACCTGGAATCTTTTACACAAAAGAACCTGGCAATTTAAAACAAACAAACATTAACTACAATTTTTTCTGATTTTTACAAATATGCTAGATACAGTTAAACGGGAACTAGACATCATACCTGATCTGGCATAAGACTAATAGTTCCTTTGTATGTTAAACTTACTGACAAGCTACCTCTGTCAAAACCCATATCAAAAGGCATGGATCGAATTTCTGAATCAAGCTCTGTTCTCATTGCAAGAAAAATGTCTTGAACAGAGGTATGATAGCTAAAGTTTTGTTTTAACTCCATTAAATAACAATAGTAGATTGTGCTACTATTGTTCGAAAAACGATTGACCAATTCGAATGGAACATAACTTGGTTGCTCCTCATTGTAAGGTTCATTGCCTGAAAGTATCAATTTTATATTAAAACCATTACAAGCATTAAATGCATAGAGTTTTTTTTTTCTTTTCAAGAAATATTACAAGAAATATTATTTAGAACGGAAGTTGGCAAATAAAGAAATGAATAGAGAAAAGAGGTTACCAGATTCCTCCACCTCAGCTTCTTCAACAACAATATCAGGAACAAGATTATCTGTTAAAGCTCCAATTTTGTGAAGTTGTTTGCATGCTTCAAGACATGCAAGATTCTTTAAGACTTTCTTGTCACCTTGTACACATATAGCCTCAAGAGGACAACTCTTTGGAAGATACAAGGTTCCAGTCTCTTTGACCCACCTTGGAGTCGGTTTAAAATACCTAGTTTAACAAAGATGTCATGGGATAAATGATAAAGAATAGAATTAAAAACAAAACAACAGAACAAGATTGATGCAAAAGAAATCGTATATAAGGTTCATTAAAATAAAGGAAGACAGATTAGCATAATAAGGACAGCAATGAACTAACCCATCTGCAGGGAGCCGTGAGCAATACAAGTATATCAAGCTAATGCTAGAACTAAGATTGACAACAGCTTCAGTGCTATCAACTCGATAAGCTTCATCGGGAAAATCACTCTCAAAAGGATCACATGGAAGAGAAGAATGACGCAGTGACTCCTTTCTCATAATATCCCCACTGGCAAGGTATTTCTCTAGTCGAGAATGAGTAACAGAATCACCACTGTAATTTGGGAACAAGATTAGGAAGTTGTTGGGGAAAATTTACTTCAAGTATCAACTGATAAACTTATAGATTTGATGTTATATTTGTCTGTTGCAGAATCCTAATTAGCACTTAAAAGTGTTAGAGTAATCTTAATATCAGGGAAAGTAAATAAGAAAGAATTACTACCTCTTGACCATTAATATGTAATCAGAATTTTGCATTCTGGCACGGCCTCGGGACTGTATGAAACTGCACACTGTGGGAGATGGGTCAAATCTAATAACCAAATTGCAACTTTGAACATCTAAACCTTCTTCGAGAATTGATGTTGCAACAATGATGTTGACCTGCATTTTAAATAATTCCTAAATATGAAAATGTATTTAGTTATTATAATACAATGGATTATCTAAGAAAGCAACATACCAATCCCATGCGAAATTCTTCCACAATTTCATTTTGCTTTTTCCTTGATTGATTTTGCAATCCAAAATTTTGTCCTGCTATAAATTTAGCTTTCCAGCTACTGAATTTTGGAAGGCAGGCATTCAATAGAGCTTGAAGGACAATGGCTGTGATGACCCTTTCCACAAAAACTATGCATCTCAATTCAGTCAAACTCCTGCAATTGTAGTAGAGAGATAAATTATTAATCAACTAGTACTTAATTCATGTTTTATTCAGTGAGTAAAAAAAAGATAAGAACAATTGGAGTTCCACTCATTATATCATAATGCAAGATCTTTGTGAATTAAGTCCATCAGATTAGGGGTATTCAACCCCCATCCTGACTTGAAGCTAATTGTGGCAGAGTCGGGTTCCTGAAATAAGGCCCGGTGTATTTTCAGGCTGCATTTAGTTTGTCCGAGCCTCTCCTCCCAGACCCAGGTCTGCCCGATGTCACACATTCTATAACTTTTGTTTAGATAAATAGTAGTAACATGTTAATATATTTATAGGTTATATGTTTTGTTCTAAAATATATATTGTAAAACATCTATTACTTTTAATTCACTACTATTAAAATTATATTGCACATTTGCAAAAAAAAATAAAATAAAATAAATCTAGTCAACAAAATCCTGGCCTAGTCAATATTTCGGGTGTGATTGGGCTAGATCCATGTCCACAAACATGGCCCTATCAAAATACTGGACCAGGTTAGGGATACATCAAACTCATGCCATGAACACCCCCTAATCAAAGGTGAGGAATTAATAGTATTGGTAAATATCAGTAAATAAAGGAGAAAGATGAGAGCAAACATCATAACACCCACCATAAAGGCATTTAGACATCCAAAAGGAACTCTATAAAGTCTAATAATAACCCACGTAAATGATCTCAGTAGCACATTTGGAATATTTTGAAATAAACCTATCAATGACAAATACCTGTACTCAAGTAGAGTCTCAACAAGACAGCTAACTTTGGAGGTTAGAAGCCCCAGGTCCACATCGGACTTCATATTGTCACCAATAGACCAGTGAGGAACTGAGTAAGAAAACATTTTTTGAAAATTAATCTAAGTAAGGAATGCAAACAAAAAATATTCATATTTAAATTTCACCAAATTCTTAGTGGTTGAAGAATCATCACCAGATGGCAAGTAATTTTTCAGTGTCAGCACCGTAGCCAAAATAAATTTTTCAACAAGTTTATCCCCAGAGTTATCCCGTGAAAATGATTCAATTTCATTGGAAGATAAGGACTGTGCAGCCTGTAACATAAGCATACAGTTTTCGTCAATATGCAATCATGAACGTATATCGGAGCTATTTAGAAGGGCAAGAACCTTGAAAGCCAACCAAACACCAAGCTCATCCAAGCAAAACATTGAAGCAGAAAAAATCTTTGTTATTCGTTTGTAGGCAGACTCGGCAGCTGAGTTCGTGAAACTTGAATTTCTTAGCATGAGTTCATGCTGCGGGGTAAAAATAGCCATTGTCAATAATCTCACAGGAATGGTCAACTATGATCTGATTAAAAACAAAAGTACAGCACAGTAAAGTAGCACCAAATAGAAAAGGAAGTAATTCTGACTAAGATATACCGGATAATGACATGATTGACAATCAGGTACTGATTCACATCACCCAGTAAAACAAATGACTTAGATGCATACTCATATTTCCACTTTTAACATTTAAGGAATATTTTTTTCTTAATCTTGTCAGAACACAACATCGAAAATTGATCTCCTTAAATGTACGTACCTGCTGCTTTATCATGTTGAGTTTAACTGCTAATTCTTCAAATAATGCAAATCGAATTCCGTTTTCCCTGTAAAACTTGAATTTTGTGGTTGAGGTTGGTACGAACTCCGTGATGGCGGCTTCACTTTCACATGTATATACCTGCAATTCAAAAATCAAGTCAAACAGGTGAAACATCACAAGCCCAAATGGCAATACTGATTTTCACTTCTTAATGCAAAAGAGCATTAGTCATACGAGAATATTGCCCAAACCATATTAAATAACAACTTAGTAACATAGATATAGTTCAAATTCCTCTAGGAATATTAACATTCAGAAGAATCTTGAACAGTTACAACTGCTCACTAAAAATTAAGAAAATAACTGCTAGAAATAAATACAAAGTAGCAAATTGAATAACAACTAAGATAATATAACTTTAATGACAACTTGGACCAGCATCCTTAAAGAACCTATTAATAAATTCTGTAATGTATCTATGTATGGTAACCTTCAATACGTCAATGATTATACAATTATAATCAGAAGATAAGGGGATAACATACTTCAACTAAACACAATAGCATGAATAGAAAGAGGGAAGCAAGAAAAAGTGAACAGAAAGAGGGAGAAAATAAAAAAGCAACCTTTGAGTGCATTAGAGTCATCAGTTTCCGAATATTATTTGACAAGGTCAATTCAGAATTCCCAACTGGATTAAAGAATAAAAGAGGAAAAAAAAAGGTAATTAAACATCAGAGAATAACTGACAGTGCTACATAGGGTAGGAGGAAAAAACTAGCAATCCAAAGAGATATGTAGAAAGTTTCTTCAGGCTTGTATACCTTTTGACTTAATTGGTGATGCAGTCATACCAAAAATTCGAGGGAGAACAGATTCAGGGATACCAAATTTTAACTGGTGATGATAAAATTCCTGCATGCAATCAAATTTTAGAGAAGTAACAACAACTAGTTAAGCACATACTACAACCTCAGTCCTCATGATGCAGATGCACATAACAAAGACAGCAGCTTGCAGTGCATTAATGAAATTGTCCTCAAATAAAAGCAGTTACACTTTCAACTCTTACAAAACAAAAGTTAATTAGAAAAGCATGATAAACACCATTCAAAATTATAATCTTGATCAATTAAACAAAATGGTCGATGGCATGGCATATTTTCAGAAGGCATGCATCAGATCACGACACCTTACTACATCCATGGAATCCATTCACCTTCAAGTCCCCTTTTATATTATCTTTAGAACACCATAGGTTGACTTCCATTTATATGATAACATACTGCAACCAAGTTTATGAATGCACCCCAACGGTCTTTTCTTTAGTTAGTTTCTGGAGATAAGTTCACACTACAAACATAATTGTAACAAACTTCTTATAAGAAATGTTTATTACTTATCTAATTGCTGATCTGAACTGAATATGATGCCTTTTGTCATATATGCAAAGCAACACAAAAACAAAATATTTGAATGTTGCCACATGACACCCCACCCAGTCTTTACACTAGCCCGATGGCAGAGGGTTAATTCTCCTCAATAAAGAATATTTAAGGATAATCTTGTATCATGACTCTAAATACATTAATATATTAAGTAGTAAGAAATTCAAAGACAAATCAGTTAAAAGAAAACTGGGGAGAGGGTATAACGCTTACATTCATGATGCAAGAGTAAGGGTGTTTGCCCCTAGCATGATGGCATTCATCCATTATAAGAACCTTTATCATCCTCAGCTTAAAAAAGCTATGCCTTAAGCAGTCCAGCAATATTTGAGGTGTCATGACAAGCACCTATATTTCAAAAGGATTACTGACATTGATTATCCATTCACTATGCAGCGTACAAAGATAAACTTCTGAAGTGTGATACAAAAAGTAACAAATTATGATTTTAACACTCAGGTTACTTGAATATCACAAAACAGGCAGTGGTTCTTTTCTATTCGATTCATTTTGAACAAAAGAATGAAGCCAGAAACCATTTATAAGTGAACTAGCAGCTTTAACCCAGTATGAGAATTGCAATCAAAGAGAAAAATGAAAAAAAAATAAAAAAAATTAACATAAAGAATAAAGCCATAAGTGAACTAGTAGCATTAAATATGTATAATACAAACTTCTAAAGTTTAGAAACAGAAAAGAACAGACACCTAACTGGGGGAAAAACACGAATATGTCAGTCACACGTGACACAAACAGATAGATTATGATTAGGCATAGCAGATTCATATTCATATATAATATAATATTATAATATATAATTAACAATAGCATCATTTAGTTCTGATAAAAGTGCAAAAACCTTCACCTCGTATTTCTCTCTTTCTTGCTCCCACATAGCAGCATCCCAAAAGTCTACACCCATCTCTCCCCAATACATTCCCACTTTTAAATCTGTGTGCCTTTTCAATGCCTCGGCTTGCTAAGATTTACAAGTGAATAACACGGGAAATGAGAAAGAAGAAAATCAAGGAGAAAGCACTGAACAATCATTACATAGTTCCCTAATGAATCTCAAACTTGCAAAGGCATGAAGGAGAAAGTGGCATACTTGTTGGACCAACACAACTTTTGGAACCAAGAACACTGCAATGAAAGGAGAAGGCTTTCGAAGATGAAAAGCATAGCTGCGAAGAAGCATTATGGCTATCAAAGTCTTGCCAGAACCAGTCTCCAAGTAGACTATGGTATTCTGGCGTACAGCTCTATCCAAAGCTTCAAGCTGGTAGCTACAGGAACAAAAATAACAACAATAAAAAACATTCCAACATCAATGAGAAAGAGATGATAATGTTTACAAGTACAAAAACAATGCATGCAATCAACTCAATACTAGAAGATTTGATTTCTGCAAAAGAAACACACCTTCGAGCAAATGGAAGAGCATCAAGCTGGATATCTTTATCTATTTCCATGTTTACCACGTTTTCCATTGCTTCCCTGATTTTTGGAATAAACACATTCAAATTCAAATTCCTAAATAAAAAATCAACCCTACATTAAGGCAAATTACTCTAAAACAACATCGGTTTATTCATGGAAACAGAGAGATTGAAGATAAGTTGGAAGTGGAAGTTGGAAAGGTGCTAGCTTTACCTTCAGAGCAGTGAAAAAAAGAGTGTTAAGCTGTAGCGGAGTGTGTCTATTTAACAGAATTCCAAATCAAACAGTTAAGCGAAAAGGATGGGATGCTTAGGAAGGAAGGAGGAGTAGGAGAAAATGACACACCAGTGCAAAAGAAGTCAAGGGTCAATTGACCTTTTGATCTGTAATGTACTAATGTGGACACCCACACACACGCATAATACTATTTATTGCAATTGGTACTTCAGGTGCATGATTGGGTCGTATTCAAACAACACCGTTGGATTGTGGATATAATAGTATAATAAAGCAACGGTTATGATTAAAGATGTGACATTCTAGTAACTGGTTTTTCAAATTGAAATTGAAATGTCCTTCGCTAACCTCTTACACAGAAAACCCCTTTTTTCCCTTCCTAGGTTTCACCTTTCCCAGTGAATTTTCCCGAGAAAATCCCAATTCTCCCTCCCTGACAATTGAATTTCCATGGGAAAAAAATCAGCGGTGGTGAACAGGGGGAAGGGGGAGGAGCCTCTGTTGGGCCATCTCCGATGCGGGCGAACCCACAGACGGCAATGGCGGTGCCGGCGGTGCTTGATGGACAATCTGAAGCTGTGCGAGATTCACTACCTGCAAGGTCGGCATCGTCAGTTCAAGGAGAAGGTTCCTGAGTCGCTGAAGCTTCAGAGGAAACGCAAGAATGATGACTCTGAAGTTCTCAACAATGCGGGAACTAGGGCACGGAAATAGTCCAAAATGGCGAAGAAGAAGCGAAAGGTTTCTCTGAAGGTTCCAGAAGCATTGATTGGTTCTGCTCCTGTTAAGTCTAAAGAATGTTGAGGGTTTAAAGTGAGGGACTAAAGCTGAAATCTTGTTTTTTTTTTTAAAAGGTATTATATTGCAGCAGGGGTTGGGTAGCAAATATATACATTTAACACTGTGGAACACCAAAATATTGACCATTTGGCATTCTGTGCACCTCACTAATTTTCTAGTGCAGCACACACAAAACAGAGATAGTAGTGTACAATAACATCGCAATTAAATCCAAACACATTGTACAATAAAAACGCACATGATCAGATAAGAGATTAATACCTAGAAGAAGATTTGATACTTTTGGTTTCGATCACGCTTTGGAGGGTTCGAATGGTTGCTGTGCTGGTGTTGACGAAGTGCTCAGTACTCTTCTTCCAATGCTGCAATCTGCAAATGAGATATAGTAGTATTATGATCATTAACAACTACGATGAAGGATTGTAGCATTATGCAGAAATTCACCGAAGAAAAAAAAGCATTACGAAGAATTGGAAAGAAAGGGTTTCAGTGGAGTAGAAGCTAGTGTGTTTCGTACGATTCGATACGATTACCAGTTACCATGCATTGCTGTTGTCATTGTCAATTTATAACATTTGGCTTATGGACTGTAGCCCCTTTTATTTACCCCCAAAAACAAAAATGGTATAATATATGAGTATAATAGTTATAATAATCATTGAAATTAAAAAGGACTTAAATTAGGATCGTCACACGATTTGGTCCAGTAAACTAATAGTGTGTCATTGGATAAAATTTGTACTAGACATGTAATCTAACACCATCAATGGTTGAGATATACCTATTAATGTAAAAAAAAAAACAAAAATAATGGAAATAATTATTTTTAATTTTAGTCAAAAAGAAAAAATTGACCAAAGAAAAATCATATATTTTTAATTTTTTTTTGCTTACTTAAAAATGTTTATATTTGATTAAGAAATTCTGAAAAAAAATCATTAGAAAATGTAGTTTTTATTTTTTATTTTATTTTTTTGGTGTTAGGTGCTTCTCTTGGTCTCGAAATAGGTTTTGTTTTTCCGAAACAAAAATCTTTTTATACACAATTAAATTTAAACGTTTGTCAACATATTTAGAAAAGTAAAATTTAAATGTGTTTTTCATGAATATATTAATTTAACAAAAAAAAAATCACAATAGAAATTGAAAACAACGATTTTAGAAAGAATATATGTATATAGAAATAATATATTAGGCATTAAAATTTAAACTACCTAAATAAAGATTAAAAAACATTTTACTTAAAAAAATTGGTACAACAAATATAAAAGTAAAATTTAAATAGGTGATTCTCATGAATATATTAATTTAGCAAAAAGAACCACAATAGAAATTGAAAACAACGATTTTAGAAAGAATATATAAGGGATTAAAATTAAAACTACCTAAATAAAGATTAAAAAAACATTTTACTTTAAAAAGTTTGGTACAACGAATAGAAAATTAAAATTTAAATATGTGTTTCTCATGAATATATTAATTTTATACTAGTATTAATTTAACAAAAAGAATCACAATAGAAATTGAGAATAACGATTTTAGAAAGAATATATAGGTGATTAAAATTAAAAGTACCTAAATAAAGATTAAAAAAACATTTCACTTTAAAATTTTTGGAGCAACGAAATTATAAAATAGGTGAAATAATTATGAAATTAAATATTTATATTATAGGGTGAGGCAGACAACTATTGGTGTTTCCGACGGTGCTAAAATCTGACCATTCTGTCTCCTCTGATTTACTCCTAACAAGTTGGGACTACCAAGCACGTTTTGTTTGTGGAAATATATAAATATAAATGTAAATGTATATTGGAATTTGAATTTTGATTATGTTTTTTGGAACCACAAAGGATATAAATTGAAAAGCATGATTGTTTGGTTTTTTATTTTTAGTATACAAAAAAGCATGATGGGCTTTGCCGCTTTTATACTGTCCTGCAGAGTGCAGACCTTGCACTCTGCTTACTTGCGTCGTGTATGCATTTCATTGAGATGAAATAAAAATAAATATAGTCTTCATTCGAGTATTAAAAAGTCTCAATTTTGTGCTTTATCTTTTAAAAGTTTAAAAAGTTTTACATTTTTTTGAATTATTTTAATATCTTATATTCTATTTTTGAATAATTTTAGTTGCTCATTTTGAGCTCTTACTTGAAAAAAATATATAACATGAGAAACGAAAATGATTCATAAATATAACGTAACAGATGAGACTAAAATTTTTAAAACATAAGTAACCAAATTGAAACTTTTAAAATATAAAGAACCAAATTGAAATTTTTGACAACATAAAAGACCAAAATTATATTTTAGCAAAAAAAAAATACATATAATGATGTAATTATTTTTTTATTTGAGAGAAATAAAATTAAAAAAATGTTGAATCTATATACTTGCTTAAGTTGGTAATTTAAAGTTTACTAATCATCTAATAAAAAGTCAATTTTTAATCTTTTTTATTTTATATATTTGCTTTTAAAAATTTAAGAATAAATGGTAAAATAGACTTTTACCCATATTAAGGGTATGACATATGTTGGATAGTTGTATTTTTGACTTACAAAAGTTTTGATTATTCTTTTAAGTCTTTCAGCTAAAAATGACATTGTTTTAAAAAACTTCAAAAAATTATCTTAAAAAATATTTCTGACACCAAATATATCCAAACAAAGAATGATTATGCCTCAGACAGTCGATTATTTTTCACAGTTTATTTTCACAATTAATCACAACTAATTCAAACACACTCTAAATTTCCTTTGATTAAATGATGTGAATAAAATATTTAGGGTTTTTCTAACTTGTGCCCATAGGACACAAGTTAACAATAATTAGCAACTAATAAAATTTTATGTAAATAGAAGTTATTAACTAGTTGGTGGTGAGGAATTTAATGAGTGCACATAGGGTAATAGAATATAATAAAAAAATCAAATCCAATCATTATTAACTTGTGTCATGGACACAAGTAAAAAAAAACCAAATATTTCTAAGATTTGTGTTAATTTAATTTATATAGGCCACAGTTATGATGGTGTCAATCAATTGATGCTATCTCACACTATAAGATGAATTTTGTTATTTTTTCAATAACCTAGTGTATAGGCCACAGGCCACAGCTATAATAGGTTTGATTACATGAAATATTTTGTCACACTTTAAAACATTATAGGGTGACTCTACACTAATTAAATTTATATAATGTACCTAATAGATTGGTTTAGTAGTTAGAGAATGAAACTTTAAATAAAAATTACTGAGTTTAAACTTTTATAAATGTATTTCGCCCAAAAAAATTAGTTGCTCATAGCTATTTTTATTATTTATTATTAAAATGATTTATTTCATCACTCTTAATTTATCATTTTATTAAAATTAATTTAATCTTATCATCCTCTCATAACGATTTCTGCAATGGGTCTCAAAATTGATTTTTGCAGGTAAGAATTGAGAGAAAAGAAGATCAAATACACAATATATCAAAAGAATCTATGTCTAGAATTCATAAAAATCCCATAAATTATAAAAATACAAAAAAAAACTCCCAAATATATTCCATAAAAATAACAACACAGTTCAGAAAAAGAAAATACAAAATCAATATCTAGATTAACTAAAAAATGAAGATCATAAAAATTAAAAAATAATAATAACAAAGTTTGTTTGAAAAATAAAAGAGACATCATATCAACCACAAGGAAGATGAGAGGTTTGAGGTTTTCAAATTTGATGTTAATATTGAAGAAGAAGCTTTTGTGGCAAAAGGGAAATGATGAAAACGAAGCAACGGAAGAAAGAGAAGGAAATCGAGGAATGCCCAGAAGGAATGTCAAGAAGGACCACCGAGAAGGAAGAGAGTTTGTGAATATTTTTTTTGGGTTAATTACTCGTGACTTCTCCTGAATTTTTAAAATATTATGTTGCGTTTTACATGTTTATAAGTATAACGGACTTTTTTTAAAGTTTATTTATTTACACGGACACATTTTTATGTTAATAGACAGTTAATATATGTGTTAACAGATAGTTAATATATGTGACTTACACATTGTCTCGTAATTATAAAAAAACAATTTTATTTTTTATTTTTTTATTGAGAAAATTTACGCTAAATCAAACAAATATTAAGACTTTAACTTAAAAAATAAATAGCAATTGAGGCCTAAAATTTTTTTAAAAAATCATTTTCATCTCATTTTTCATATAGCTCCAATAAAAAAAGATCATCTCATTTTCACAATAGTCTAGTTGAAAACTAAACTATTATGGACTAGTAAAGTTTAATAGTTGAATTGTTAATTCCATTATACTAAATAATTAGCCAAAATTTAACTGATTTATCAATTTTCAACTGTATCATATTATTGTAAACACAATTTTCTTCTCCATCTAGTTTTCTTTGGTAGTTTTCACCGGTTCCAAAAATCTCGTTAATTGAAGGTAGCATCCCATTTACAAAAATAAAAAATAAAAAATTCCAAAACTACAACAAAGAAACATTACACTTTAATTTAGAATATAAACTTTTTTTTTATAAATTTTTAGTATTAATTTGTTATTCTTTTATTAATATATTTGATTATTTTTATGTATTTTTGGAAATACATGATTAATATTTACTTTTCTAAAATAAAATAAATCCGGAATGCATGAATGATGTATTTTTATTTTTGATAATTTATTATTATTATTATATTTGTTATTAAAAAATTAATGAAAAATTAATAGAAGGACCAAGATCACATAATAGTAAAAGTTAAGGGACTAAAATTGCTCAACTGAAATTTGAGTAGATCAAAGTCAAACAATAAATAAAATTAAGAGACAAAAAATACAATTAAATCCTTATAATTAAGCTGCTTTTCTAACATGTGCGGTGTTCCAATAAGTACATAATTAAAAAAAAAGAAAAAAAAAGATTTTATTGAAAACAAAATTACTTATCACTTTTTTTAAATTAACTATTTATCACTTTAAATTCAAAATAAAAATTGATGTGTACTTTTTATATTAATTATTTAATATTGGTTTCGATAAAAACCTTTCAACTTTTTACTCATGGAAAATTTTAAAAATGGGCCCTGAATGTGGTGAAAAAAGTAAAGTCCAAGGGACGGTGGCCGATAAATGACCAAAAACAAATTGGCGGCCAATAACAAAAAAAGAGGCGGCCCAATAACCTCAACGGCTAGTAATTATAAAACGGCTAGATTTTTTACAAAATTTTCTTTCACCTTCCTTTCTCGTTTTTTTTTCTTCTTTACTTTCTATCGTTACAACACTAATCATTGCTGTTGAGTTTCCTTTTCTCCTTTCCTTCTCTTAAATTCGTTCTCTTTCTCTCTTTCTCTTTTCAACCCTTCAACCAGAGGAAGAAGAAAGAAGAAGAAGCGAGGTTCCCTTCATTAAAGAATTCAATCTGGTTCTGCTCTTAACTTTTGCTCGAGAATTTCTTATTCCTTTTCGCAATGCCGTTTGAGAGAAGCTCTCCGGGTAGGTGCTTCATGACGCCGCCTCCTCCTCCACCGTGTTCGTGGAAGTCGAGACCTTCACGTTCTCCGACTCTGCCATTTTCAGAGAAAAAGAAATCACCTAGCCCTGTGAATAAAGGTGATCTTTTTCATGTGATTCACAAGGTTCCTGCTGGGGACTCACCCTATGTCAAAGCCAAGCAAGTTCAGGTAAAATCTTCTTCATTTCCTTCTCAGTGCTGTTGAATTTGGATATTTCATCTTTTTCTTCTTCTGGGGTGTTTTGTTCTGTTCATTGATTTCTTGGTCTGTGGCTCTATGCTTTTCTTTCGTTGGAAAGATTGAATTTTTCTGCGGTAATCTTCTTTTAGGGGTTTTGTGAAATAACTGTGAATTTGTGTTACAGTTGGTGGATAAGGATCCAAGTAGAGCAATTTCAATGTTCTGGGCAGCAATCAATGCAGGGGATCGTGTTGAAAGTGCATTGAAGGACATGGCCTTAGTTATGAAGCAATTGAATCGGTCTGATGAGGCAATTGAAGCTATCAAATCTTTCAGACATCTCTGTCCTCATGAGTCTCAGGAATCTCTTGATAACATATTAGTTGAACTGTACAAGGTAAAATTCTTTTTGCTGCCTTTTTCAGTTGTTAACTGAATTAATATTATGTACATGCATTTGAATGATGAGGCTAGCTGGCTAGGCTTTATTGGATAAGCTGTTAAAATTAGCATTTCTTGCAAGTTTATATCTATTGGCCTTCTGTGTAGAGCTTTAATGGACTTTATCAATGAATAATTGAGTGATAGAATGTGTTTGATACTCAATATGATAGAATTTGAATTTGGACAAAACTAGGCATATAACAACATCTAGAAACCCTAGTAGTCCATATAAATATATTAGTTTCTTTATCAAATTAGATGAAAAGGATTATCAGGGTTTTGATGTGTAACTTGGAGTGTAGCTGAATTGACTGCCTAAGAATTCCAAAATCATGTGCTTAGTTTAACTATGTTATGAATTTTGCTGTAGAGGTCAGGAAGGGTTGATGAAGAGATCGCCATGCTCCATCACAAGTTGAGGCAAATTGAAGATGGCGTGACTTTCGTGGGGAGGATGACGAAACAAGCAAGATCCCAAGGAAAGAAGATTCAAATAACTGCTGAGCAAGAGATAGCAAGGTGAATTTTTTATCGCATTTTTTTTTTCATTTTACATCTAGTTTATAGGTCTTGTACATTTACCTGACTTTGACTTTGAATTTGAATTTGAATTTCTCTCTATGAATGTAGGATACTAGGGAACTTGGCATGGGCTTACTTGCAAAAAGGGGACTATAAAACAGCTGAAGAACATTATCGGTGAGCTTTAAAGATTAAATCAAAATAGATTTCATATATGTATTTTTCTTTGAAGAAAAAGTACCAATATATCATATTTGTCTGTCCAGAAAAGCACTGTCTTTTGAGGTTGATAGGAACAAGCAGTGCAATTTGGCAGTATGTCTAATGCAAATGAACCGAATTACAGAAGCAAAATTTCTACTTCAGGCAGTAAGCACTGCAACCAAAAACAGAAAGATGGATGATTCTTTCGTGAAATCTTATGAACGCGCTTCTCAAATGCTGACTGAGATGGAGTCATCATCATCACAAAGCACTCCAAAAAGTTTAGAGAACTGCAATGGAAAGAACTCTGATCATGTTAAAAGCAGGACAGAAAGTCAGTCGTTGCCATCTGAGGTGGAAGTATCTCGTGCAAGGAGGAGATTGTATGAGTCACCTGATCCTGAAAGGAGAGATCTGAAGGCTCCTCATGCAAAACCAAAGAGAAGTTCATGGGGCTTCAATAATGGACATCAAAGGGAAACTTCATTTGGGAGTTTTTCAAATGATTTGTCTTCTTCACCTGCTAATGGAAATTGGAGGACAAGGACATTGGAACCTCCTTCAATTGTAAAGCATGAATCTGATTCAACTCAAACTTTGAATACAGAAGCAGAAAAAAAGTTTACAGAATCACATGACATGATTTTGAATGGTTCTGAAATCTCTCTAGCAAATTCTGCTGGTAGTAGGTCTTTTGACAATAACAAGAGCTCAGAAAATTCGACTAATCTGCATGAATTTGCTTTGGGAAACAGAAATCCACCTCAGAAGAAGAGTTGGGCAGACATAGTTGAAGAAGAAGAAAAAGACTTATTTAGCAGATACACAAGTTTTGTTGATGGTGACAATGAAGCAGATGTTTTCAATGATGAAAATCAAAACTTGAATATAATCTATCTAAGTCCTTGGTCAATAAGCCAGAGCGAGTGTTCACGGAATCCAACAGCGAGGCGTTCTTTGTGTTTCAATCTGGACAAGACTCCGGAATCAACACATTTCATTAGCACATCAAAATCTCCAAAAAAGGCTTCGAACTCGGAAAGCCGCAGAATAATAGCTAAGGAGGATTCATTTTCTATGGAGAAGAAACTGATTAGGAGAAACAGGTTGCAGGTTTTTCAGGATATCACTCTTCAACCTGAAACCCCATGATCTTTATTCTTTACCTAAAGATTTTATTTGTCTCTGGCAGTAAATAAGATTGTGCCTATGGATGAAGAAGGATCACATTGTTAAGACTTATTGGCTAGAGTAGAAAGGATCATGCTTAGCATTTATTGAAAGGCAATTTGTTGATTAGTATAGCATATTCTTTCATTGTTACTCATTATGTTTTATTGGTAAAAACAACCTTTGTAAATCCAAGTTGATGCTTCTCAAATCTCAATTCTGTAAAATAGTTTCATCAGTTGTCATAACTGAAGAGTGCAGACTTATGTCACATTCATGCTTCAATTTGAATAGCTTCATTACTATTATTATGCATTTCTACTTCTAACACCATTATGAAGGGATTAACTCAAAAAAAGAAAGACTCGTTTCATAAAGAAACCAATAGGTAGAGCCGTAGAGGTTTTTTTTTTTTCTTCACTAGCTTTTGACCCGTGCGTTCGCACGGGTCTTCATTGTTACGCGTTTGTGAGGTTGTGCCAATATTTTATAATTTTATAATGAATATACAATAAAACATATAAATGAGTTTGATCATATTTTAACCAAATAACATTCAAAAACTAATGACTCGGATTAGTCTCATCCTAAGGGTAGAGAAACTCGTGGTTATACCAAATTTTTTTTTTAACAAATCACAAAAAACAAATAAAAAAATGGAAAATAGAGAAAAAAAATTAAAAAAAAATAGTGAAATAAACTTGAAATGAAGGGAAGTGGAGAGAGAAGAAAGAGAAAGAAAGAGGAAAAAAAAGAAGTAAGAGAAAAAGTGTTTAATAATTAAATTTAATTTTATTATTGAAATTTTAAATTTTAAATTTTAAATTTTTTTAATCTCAAAGCAATCCAAAATACAAAAAATTTGCATGGAAAATCAAAGCTTTTAAGTTTGGATTAACATCCAAAATACAAAAAATCAAATAAAGCAAGAATAGAATAAAATAATATTAAACGAAATTTTAGAGGAAAACTGAGTTAATGTGAGCATGACATTTAATAAAATATGTTACTTGTAAGTTAAGAAGGGGTTTCTTTTTTTTATAGTATATGATATATAACAGCAAAAATAAAAAGAGTGTGAAGTGAATTGTAATATGATGTTACACTAACACATATATGTTTATGTTCCAAGAATTAAATTAGGTTACATCATTGAAAATCTGAGATGTAATTTGAATAAAAATTTAAATCATGATTTTTTTTTTATGAAAAAAATCATGATTTTTTTTTTTTTATGAAAAAAATCATGATTTTTTAACAATGTGAAGGAACAAACTTAATTGGTAAAATATAAATATGGCACATATAAGTATAATATGTGATTTGTATGCAAAGTATACAAGATTGAATTCTTAATTTAATCAACTAATTACTATGCATTGCTCAAAGAAAACGAGAGAAAAAAATAACAAGAGAAAGCAAAATAAAAAGGAAATTATTATATTTTATTTTATTTTTTTCATAGGAAAGTAATACAACTGGGAATCGAACCCCGTACTCTTACACGCATGTTCTCATGCGCTCATTAACTGAGCTACATGACTGAGACATATTTTTTTTATTGTTTAGATGAAAAAAAATATAAATTCTTATTCTTTGGTGAAATAATAAAAAATAAAAAATCATTTTCTAAGGGAAAAAATATAAATATATTTTTAATATAATTCTAGTTTTCAATATAAATATAATAATATTTATGAAGTAGATTTGGGATTTCAACTAATTACCTCTCTCTCCATATGAAGACATAATTTTTTATGGGTTCTATACATTTATTTTCTTTCATCTTTATGTTCTCGTACTCAACCTAGTAGAATTTTAGTTTTTATTCTTGCTTTCTTAGTGTTTTTGTCTGAAAAATAAAAAAGACATTACTAGGCCCATAGGGCAAGTGCTAAAAGACCTTTTTCTACCAAAAAATCTTATGTATAAGACCATCTTCAATGGTGGATCTTATAAGGGTTCTAAAATTTTAAGCACCTAGTTAAGAACCCATGTCTCATTGGAGCTTGCTGACCTGGACATGGGTTCTAACCATGGTTACTAATTTAAGCACCCACATCTAACAGAACAGTGGGGCCAAAAATACCAGAATCCAGCGCCAAATGAAAGGAGAGAGAAGATGAAAATGAAACAACTATCAACCAGAAAACCAAAACTTGAAAATGAACAACAGATTCCAGCAACAAATTATACAGAACAGAAATAGAAATTACTTGTATTAAATTTCAGAAATTACAAAAAATTACAAAATTACAGAAATTATAAATTTTTCCAAAAATAAAAACGAAAAAATTACATAAACTAAATTAAAATACGAAAAAATTACATGTTTGAACCCAAAATCGAAGAAAGGTTGAATCTTTGAAGTGGAGAGGGAGATCTGTGATGGTGGCGACCTGGTGGCAAAGAAGAAGTGAAGAGGAGAGTTGTTGTGGCGGCGGTGTGACAGATCTGCGGCGTGGTGTGGTGGAGAAGATGAGGGAGAGGGAGGCGTGGTGTGGTGGAGAAGATGAGGGAGAGCAAGGCTTGGTGGAGAAGATGACGGAGAGGGAGGCGTGGTGTGGTGGAGAAGATGACGGAGATGGAGGCGTGGTGTTGGAGAAGGAGAAGATGAGAAGATTTAGGGATTTTGAGAGAGATGACAGCGAAGATGAGAAGATTTAGGGAGGTGAATGATATTGTGTGGTGGAGAGTAGGGATTCAATTGATCAAGTGGCTCAGATTTGATCATGGAATTTGAATGGACGGTTTCTGATGAATCTTGATCCTGATTTATTCTCATCATATAAATGGACGGCTATCCACAATCTGGATCATTTTTTTATGTTGAAACCAATCACAGCAGGAAATAACTCTAGGACCGTTATGCTTTCTTCCTCCATCTCAACAGTAAAAAATTTAAATTTTGTATAAATATGTGTAGTTTGAGATTAAATGATACAACAAAAACTCATTTCTATTTCTTCTTCTATCTTCTTGAAATTTTTTTCTTTCTCCATGGATCCCAACCAATTTAATTTGAATGATATATTGCGATACATGCAAAATTTTCAAGCTTCCCAGGGTCAAAATAATCCATTTCCCCCAACTCAAAATTCTCAATCGCCATCTCAAAATTTTCCATATCCTCCTACCCAAAATTTCTTACCTTTAATTAATGAAAATGTTCAATCTCAATTTCCACAATTTTCCACCCAAGCCGGTTTGGAAAATATTAATCTCGAAGAGGAAGATAACACAACCGCGACGAGTCCAAGAAAAAAAAGAGAATCAAGCTCAGACGAGGAAGACAAAATTCTTTTCCAATCGTGACTTAATATTTCTAAAGATTCCGTCGTTGGAATAAATCAAAAGTTGGATGGGTTTTGGCTAAGGATTGCAAATAATTATAGTGAGTATCGTGGCTCTTTTAAGGAAAAGAAACCGGGCTAATTAAAATGTCGTTGGCAAAAGATTAACACGACGGTTCAAAAGTTCGTTGGGTGCTACAATCACGCTGTAAGTTTGAAAAAAAATGGCATGACAGACAAAGATATATTGGAAGCGGCGCGCGCCATATATAAGTCAGATGAAAAAACGTCGTTCAAGATGGAGGTTCAATGGCGACTCTTAAAGGATGAACCGAAATGGAATTTTGAATCAAGCGAATCTGGAACAAAGAGGACAAAGATTTCTGCCTCTGGGGCTTATTCATCGTCTTCTAATCCAGAAACAAAAACTAGTGAGTACAATCCAACATCGCCTATTATGACCCGTCCAATGGGTCGAAATGCCGCAAAGAAGAAGGGAAAAGGAAAATTACGTGAGACTTCTTCAAATTGCAAAGAGGATGAGGAGGAGGCCAAAATAAAAGAGGATGTACTTTTGCGAATAGCTGCTGCAAAGGAATCATCCGCAAGAGCGAAGCACGAACAAATCGCACTTGAGAAGGAACAAATCGCACTAGAGAAGGAAAAGCATGACATGGCAATTTTGTACAAGGACACTTCCGGAATGGACGAGGAGCAACTTGCGTTTCATCGAAATTATTGTGCTCAAATTCGAAAAAAATATGTCTTTTAATTTATGAAATGTAATGTGTTTTAATTTACCTAATGTAATGTGTTTTAATTTATGAAATGTAATGTGTTTTAATTTATGAAATGTAACGTGTTTTAATTTACTTAATGTAATGTGTTTTAATTTATGAAATGTAATGTGTTTTAATTTACTTAATGTAATGTGTTTTAATTTATTAAATGTAATGTGTTTTAATTTATGAAACTAGCCGTTGTGGTCAAACTAGCCGTTGCGGTCAAACTAGTCGTTTAAGTCAAACTAGCCGTTGGGGTCAAACTAGCCGTTGGAGAGGCTGTGTTGTATGATATCCTATATATAGTCTTATATCTGAAGATAAACTCACAACCTTGAGCATTTTGTTCAATTGTCTTCTTTCACACTTCTCTTCTCCTTCATCGTTCTCAATAACAAAATGGATCCGAATCATTCTGAAAGTGATGACGATGTTCATTTTAGCACGACAGACTTTATAGTTGATTTAATTCTGAATGATCCAATATGGGAGAGGCGACGCCAACGTCGAAGGCAAAACTCTACTCGACACACTAGAACTCGTATAGAGCGCAATCGTGAAGAAGGACATATCCGATTGTTCAACGACTACTTCTCTGAAAACCCAGTATTTACGGAAGCACATTTCCGTAGACGATTTCGAATGAGGAAGCATGTATTCCTCTGTATTGTAGAAGATCTTGGCAATCACGATGCTTATTTTCAAACGAGGGTAGATGCAACCGGAAGAACAGGCCTTTCACCGCTTCAAAAGTGCACAGCTGCTATTCGTATGTTGGCGTATGGATCATCCGCGGACCAAATCGACGACAACATACGCATCGGTGAAAGCACTACAATCGAATGCTTAGAACACTTTGTTAAAGGTGTCAACGAGATTTATGGGGCTCAGTACTTGAGAAGGCCTAACAACGATGATATTCAACGTCTGCTACAGATGGGCGAGGCACGTGGTTTTCCAGGTATGCTAGGAATCATAGATTGTATGCATTGGGAATGGAAAAATTGTCCAGTAGCATGGCAAGGACAATTTCGTCGGGGTGATCATGCTAAACCTAGTATCATACTCGAAGCAGTAGTATCACAAGACTTGTGGATTTGGCATGCATATTTTGGGACCGCGGGTTCAAATAACGACATCAACGTCTTGAATCAATCACCCGTGTTTAATGACATCTTGGAAGGGAATGCTCCTCAGGTACAATTTACGGTTAATAGAACCCAATATAATTACGGGTATTATCTGGCAGATGGTATTTATCCGGAATGGGCTACATTTGTCAAGACCATCCCAATGCCACAAGGAGAAAAGAGAAGACTATTTTCCCAACGTCAAGAAGCAACAAGGAAGGATGTCGAACGTGCTTTTGGGGTACTTCAATCTCGATTTGGTATTGTACGTGGTCCAGCACGTGCTTGGCACATGGATACACTCAAGAACATCATATATGCATGTGTCATATTGCGTAATATGATTGTTGAAGATGAACGACACATATGCTAATTTTGATTTGTCTTATGATCAAACCGGCAGTGTCTTCCACCCGTTGAAATATACCATGGTCCACATTCCGACTTTCAAATATACATACAAAGGAAATCGGACCTTCGTCAAAGGCATACTCATTGCCAACTGCAAGCAGATTTAGTAGAGTATATTTGGGAACGTTTTGGTCATGAAAATAATTAAAATTAAGTGTTGTTTAAATTATGTGTTTGCTATTTTTTCTGTAATTTTTGTTTTTTTAAGTTGTGCTTTTTTATTTAATATTTATGTAATGTGGCATTTTTACCATTTAAGAAATATATTGTTTTTTATTTAATTTTTTTATATTTATTAATATTTTTATTTAATATGAGGTAGTTAATTTGTGGGTACATGCAGGACCCATCTGAAATGCTTATTTAAGAACCACCCATAGAGTGTCTCGGGTGCTTAAATTGATAAAGTGATGTGTACACGTGGGACCCAGCAGGATATAATAAAATAGTGGATAAGAACCCTCATAAGAATCCCACCATTGGAGATGGTCTAATAAACTTATATATATGCATTCCAAAAAATACTTATATATATAATTTTCATTTTCAGAAAAAAATTCAGTATTTCATGCCAAAGTTTTCAAATTTTCCTCATGAAATTAAATATATTTTTAGTTTATACTTCATATTTATATTCTTATTAACTATTATAGCAACTTTTTATTAATTAAGGTAGATCAAATGTATCTTTTGATGGTCTAATGTATTTTTTGATGTTGTATCTATTATGTGTATATCATTTTGGTTTTATATCTTTTTTGGGTTACATTTTGGTCTTGTATTTCTTATAAATGTTTCATTTTGGTCCCATCCGTCCATTCCATCACCCCGTTACAAGGTAATTTGACTCTGTTCTTATTAAGGTTCATGTGTATTTTATGGTTTTTATGGGTTCGAAGATAAATGACGTAAATTGACTCTGTTCTTTTTAGGTAAATTTTGTTAACGGGTTTGACGGAATTGACGGATTGGACCAAAGTAAAATATTTATAAAATTTACAGGACCAAAATGTAACAAAAAAGATACTTGAAAAAAGTACATTCGGCCATTCAGCTAATATAAGCTAATAAGTAATTTTTTAACAATAATTCACAATATTTCATATTTTTATTTTACTTGAACCGGAGCGAAGAGAAGAACAGCAAAGGAGGCTCTGCAGCCACAGGGCCAAGTGTGTGTCTCGACGAAGATGGAATCTTCTCTTACAGCTTCAAGCTGGAACCGCTGTTTTATTCGGCCACCACTTTACACTAAGAAACCCCTCTTTGCTACCTCTTTTCGCATTCATTGCTCCATCAAATCCTATCGTTTATCGAAGCTTTCTCACACTGAGCTTCAGAGCCTCAAGACCCGCCCTCGCATTGATTTCTCTTCAATTTTCAGCGTGGTCAGTAACTATTACCTAGTTTCACTCTTATATTCCAAATGGGGTTTTGATTTCACTCTCAAAATCCCTTCTTTTCAGGTCAACCCCATTGTCGATGATGTTCAGAAAAGAGGGGATGCTGCTGTTAAAGAGTTGGTGCTTCTTAATTCTTCACTCTCTTATTCTTTTTTATTAAGCAAACCTCCACTATAATCCTTCATACTGTGTGCTCGACCATTTTTGTTTTATAAAAATTTACCTTTCAGCTTTTTATTGTGTAAAATCTTTCACATTAGTCTTGTATGAAAAAATTCATTCACTTTAATCTTTCACTTGATATGAAAATGACTTGTATTAATCCTAAAAGGACTAATTTGGATGGCATTTATAGAACTTAAGGACTTGCGTAGAATTTTTATATAGTTAAAGACGAAAATGTCTGTCGCATGCTGAAGGACTAAAGTAAAGTGGAGGCTTACTCCTTTGTTATTTGGATTATTAATTTGCATCTTTCCAGTGCTCTTATTTGATTCACTCGTGCTGTGTGCATCTTCATATATTCTTTGCTTTTGCGTAGATACACTTCAAAGTTTGACAAAGTTGATCTGGATAAGATAGTTGAAGTTGTCTCCGAGCTCCCAGACCCAGTGGTATATTTGTTGGGATATGTGTACCTTACTGTGAAGTTTTTGTTTTACCTGTGACCTTATTATTTTAGTGAACGCGTGATGCTGGTTTGGAAGCTGTTATATTGTTGATTTTGCCTTTTGCAGCTTGATCCACATGTAAAGGAGGCTTTTGATGTTGCCTACAGCAATATTTATGCATTCCATGCTGCTCAGAAGTCACCTGAGAAAAGTGTTGAGAACATGAAGGTATGTCAATGCTTATTCTTGCTTCTAGCTTAGGTTGGATGGACAAACTAGGGGCATAATGATTTAAGGCTGAATTGACACTCATTATGAGCATATGCTTGTGCATTATTAAGTGTAAATTTGAAATGACCAGTGCCAAGATATCATTAGTATAGCTAAGCAAGTAGATATGTAACATGTTTGTTATGGTATGCTTTTTGTGAAACTATTAGTTGAGAAGTAGTGCTTGCAGCAATGTCGGGGTATGGAAAAATAATGCTAGAATGATCGAATGGATAGATTATTTTTTCCAGTTGTGATCACATACTTCCCCCGTCTTGATTAGTCTCTATCATTTGAATTTTCATTTATCTATGTTTTAGTCATATCTTTTCATTACCATGCCTCCATTTGTGTCTGTTCTTAGTTTTACTCAATATATTATTTATTATTTATGTGCATCTTAAGTTTTGTGAAAATCTCAGGGAGTTCAGTGCAAGAGAGTTGCAAGAGGTATTAATTCAGTGGGTCTTTATGTTCCAGGAGGAACTGCTGTGTTGCCTTCAACAGCTTTGATGCTTTCAGTTGTAAGTTTTATAGATATTTTAGTAGTTCTTATGTTTGTTAATGTTCGAATATTTTTTCATTATGTATATTGTCATCTGTCTAGCCAGACTTTGCTTACGGTTATTTGTTCTGTATACCAGCCTGCACAAATTGCAGGATGTAAAACTATTGTTCTTGCAAATCCTCCAACTCAGGATGGTGCTACATGCAAGGTATTTTTCAATATTGTATGAAATTTATAGTTAAGATGTGGTTATTATTCTCACCAATGTTTTCATGCAGGAGGTGCTTTATTGTGCAAAGAAGGCAGGGGTGACTCACATTCTCAAAGCTGGTGGAGCACAGGTTTGAAGCATGATAATATAATAACCCTCATCTGCTTTTGTAATTTGAATATAGTATCCTTATATTTTACCTTTCTTTATAAATTTATATAATTTATTATAAACTAAAAAAATTAACATGGCATTTTTCTCCATTGTAGGCCATATCTGCTATGGCTTGGGGAACAGAAACCTGTCCTAAGGTGACTTGCTTCTTATTTAGCTCATCTTTCTTGTTTGCTTCTCTAATTGTAATTATTGGTTTCAGATTTACATGTGTTATTACTTATACTTTTTTTTGTGTGTATTGATATATCATTCTAATTCTAATAGCATTCAAATTCATGTTTAGATATCATTGAGCTCTTCCCATGATAGATACTTGGACCTCTCACCCCCTGTTGATAACTTGAATGTCTTCACGTGTTCTTAATTTATGGTTAATGGTAATACAGATTTCACTGTCTAATGAATATATGGTGACTAAGATGTTGTGTCAATATTTTCTTATCTTGAAGCTGTAAATTAGATATTAAGGTCTTTGTTTGTTTTTACGAAAAATAGTTTTTTAAAATAAAAGTATGTTTAAATTTTTTAAATGATAATTCAATGTTTTTTGAAAAAAAGAAAATAATAATGCTTTTGTGAGAAGCTACAAAAAGTAGCTTGTACAAGAAAACAAAACTATAAGAACCTCTATTTTCTAAGCTTATCCTCGCATTATCTCGAGTATGTAACCCGTTGACAGAACAGTACTTGAGATGTAGCCTTGTCTTTCCTGATAAAATAATTATGTAATTATTCCATCATTTTTAATGGTGAATTTGTGATTGAACTTTTTCAGGTTGAGAAGATTTTTGGTCCTGGAAACCAATATGTAACAGCTGCAAAAATGATACTTCAGGTAAGCATATTTATGTTTTACGTTAAAATATCCAAATCCGTGCCTGCTATTTTGTTTCATACTATGAATCTCAAAGCTTCTTTAGCTTTTCTTTAATTTTTTTGAAATATTTTGCAGAACAGTGAAGCCATGGTTTCAATTGACATGCCAGCTGGTCCCTCTGAAGTTTTGGTCATTGCAGACAAGCATGCAATTCCTTCTCATGTAGCTGCTGATTTGCTTTCCCAGGTTCAATGAGCTATAAAATGCTCTTTTTTGTTTTTCAAACACTTTTAACCAGTTCACATTAGTAATGAAAATCGGTAGTCTTTCGTTTAATATATATGTAATTGTAAAAGCTTTTCCTCCTAGTTTCTGCTTTATGATGTTTTTTTTCCAAAAAATTCAGTTTAGATTCATAAAATGCGAAGCATATAGGAAACAAGAATTCTAATACCTGGAAAGCAACCAAATTGTAAACTAAGGAGATGGGATACAAACTTGTTTCATTTGTTTGTTTAGAATCTGATTGTGCTCTGAGTTCTCTTGGTTAACATTACATGTACAAATACACAAGAGATCACTAGCTGTAGGTGAAACACCTTTCTTCAACTAAGGCACAAAAGACGCTAAAACTTCAAAGCTCAAAGAAGCCTTATTGACTGCTCTTCTGTAGAATAAGCTAAGATCTAAAACCTGCCAAAAATTCCGCTGCCATGCTGACTAGAGCAGTATCAATTCTAAAAGAATAAAAGCAAAAAATTATAATACTCAAAGTCACTAAGAACATGCTTCACCATAACCCTACCAAAAAATTACTTGGGGTTTGAAAATCTTCCCCATTTTGTTCTGCCTACACATCCCAGTTGATTCCTTACCTTTTTTGATTTCCTGTACATTGCTGACATATGTGCACCTAATTTACAATTTTCAGGCTGAGCATGGCCCTGATAGTCAGGTTGTTCTTGTTATTGCCGGAGATGGTGTGGATCTGAACGCAATACAGGAGGAACTCAGAAAGCAGTGCCAGAGTCTTCCAAGAGGCGAGTTTGCCTCTAAAGCACTGAGCCACAGTTTTATTGTGTATGCGCGTGACATGCTTGAGGTCAGTCCTGTTGTCCAAGTTTCTATCTGTACCCACTAAAAGCATTGTTAAGAAATATAAGGTAGAGATAGAGAACAATTTCTTTGGAATAGCCAAAACAGACTGTTAACCTTCCATACCTGTATTTATACATTGCTCAGTAAATATGGTTATGCATAACATAGATTGTACTTTTTTTCCCGGGGCATTTATATGTTTATTGTTTGAGGAAAGCAACAGCAGATTATGAATAGGACCTACTAACTCAATGTTGTTTGTCTCCCTATGCCTGTTATAAAATAAATAATTAATATTGGTAAACGAGAGATAGACCATGCCCAATTATACAATACAAAATTACCTAATAAGCACATGTTAATAACTGTCCCCTATCATTGATGCGGCTTGAAATGTTAGGATAATCCCTTGATATGTCAGACTTGTTAACTTTCTTTGGAGGAATTCAAAATTTGGCCACAAATTATTGCTTTATTCTTAGTTTGTGTTTTTAATGAGTTGAATCAACCACTAAAGATAGAGGATCAAAAGTGTAATTTTGCCATAACTAATTCATTAAAAAACACACATATATATACCCCTATTGATCTTCTAGATTGTTAAGTTTCCATTCATTCATCTCCATTAGAGTTTCACATGTAAAATTTACTTTTGAATCTTCCAGGCCATCACTTTCTCAAACTTATATGCACCTGAGCATCTAATCATCAATGTGAAGGATGCAGAGAAGTGGGAGAGTTTTATTGAGAATGCAGGTAGTTTTTTATGGATTTTCCTTTTGTTTCTCCTACTTCTTTTTTTTTTTTTTTGTGTGGCTAGTTTCTCCTATACTAACGCTTGCAATCTCTTTCAGAGGATTGAATTCCGGTTAGATAACCTCCTTTTATATCCTTGATGGCAATGGCTGTTCAAGAATCTGGAAATCTAAATGTCTATGAATTACCTCTGCAGGTTCAGTGTTTTTAGGTCCTTGGACACCTGAGAGTGTTGGTGATTATGCAAGTGGGACAAACCATGTCCTTCCTACATATGGTTATGCAAGAATGTACGACGGTGTGTCGTTGGACTCCTTCCTCAAGTACATAACTGTGCAGTCTCTCACAGAGGAAGGTCTAAGAAGACTTGGACCATATGTGGCAACCATGGCTGAAGTTGAAGGCCTTGAAGCCCACAAGCGAGCCGTTACCTTGAGACTTCAGGACATAGAAGCCAGACAGGTTTCAAGATGAGATGATGCATCAATCCATTGCTCTATTGCAAGCTGTTAGCTCTTAATTTATGCTAACTCTGGATTCTAGAGCCATTTGCCTGATGAGATTACCTAGAAGATTAATAGCTAAGCAGTTGCCATTTCAAGTTTATGTAACAATGATTGCTGTTATATTCTATAACTTTATAATAACAAATACTGGTGTCAAATTTTTCTGTGATCTTTGGGTAGATCAATAAAAGCATCCTATGTATTTTGTTAACTATAGGTTCTTGGACAAAGGACAACAGAAATTCACTCAAACCACTGTCAGTTCTTTTCTTTCTGAACTTGTCAAATGCAATTCTTCATTACTATGTGGGTTTTTCGGCACAATGATTATAGCTATAATTCTCAGCTATAAATTAACATTCCATTGACAAAGTGGATTTTAGCATCATCCTGGTGTAGGGCGAAATTACTGTTATAGTTTATTTAAACAACGTTTGAACATTAGTAGTAGTTTAGAGTCTGAATATACTGAAAATTGCAATTAACGCTTTTTGGATTTTAACATTCATTAACCGATGGTCTGAATATCACTCAGAAGCCCAATGTCAACAAGACTGATGCCATAATACCCTTTGTCAGTTTTTTAGCTTTTGCCACAATTTAAAGTAGTTAAGAATTAAGAATTTAAAAAAAAAAAAAAAAATTCCTTCTACCATACACTATATTTCAAGTGGTTTATGGTACATCCTATAAAAAATGTATATAGAACTCAACTGAAAACGTTTAATATAATAATAAATTATATGAAAATGTTTAATATAATAATAAATTATATATTTTGTATGTATGCATATCTCTTTGATTTTTTTTCTCTTTTAAACGGGCTATAATCAATTAAATAATTTGATGACTTGTGTATGGTACACCACTTTAAAATTGGTGAATGTTAAAATCCGTTAAAAAAACTTAAAAAATAACAAATATGAATAAACAAAAGGTGTACAGAATGATATATTTAATTTAAAATCGCATGTAGTTCATATTTTCTTATTGGTGTATAGTATTAAAGTGGTGTATCCTAAAATTCACAAAAAAAAAAAAGTATTAGTTAAAAATAAATAGAATTTTTTAACTTCAATTGAATGTGTTTTGAAATTCAAAATAATAATGAGTGAAAATAAAAATAAAGCAAACCAAACAGGCTAGATATCTTGGCATCCCCACCTCTACTACTTATACAATTGGGTTAGATTAATTAGATTTTCTGCGCCAATGAAAATTGCTTTGAATAACTTTGTTCAGGATCTTTTTCGACAGAAAATAACTATGTCTAAGAAAGTAAGGGCTCGTTTGAATAGTTTTGATTTTTAATTTTTAAAAATTGTATTATAAAACAGTTTTTAAAAACAATTTTTTAAAAAAAATGAGGAGTTTTCTATACAAATTTGTGTGTAAATTCAAAAAATTAAAAACTGAAAACCAAAACATGTTTTAGATATTTTCATATTTTGGTTTTTATATACTGAAAAACAAAAACGATTCCCAAAAATGTTTTTGAAAACTCAATTGCAAAACGGATTTTTTAATTTTCTGTTTTTAAAAACAGAAAATTGTTTTCAAAAAGAGAAATCAAGCAAACTCTAATATACTTCACAATGAATAACTAGAATGAAATAAAATACAGAATGTGTAAAATGTTGTAAGATTTCATATCAGTTCCCATGCTTTTACAATACTATACCCAAACGACGAAAAAGATACAGGTTATGCTTCAAGAAAGCGATTTATTAACTCTTGAATTAAATATATCACTCGGATAGTGTACATGGCTATAAGCCTGTTTAAATGTGACCAATATAAAACCAAGGAAAAATAGTGATTTTTTCCACCCACTACATAATGTAATAGTGGAGAATAGAAAATTCTACACACAGAAAAATTACTGGCTTGCTTTTCCCCCACAGTTTTGTTCATCTTTGCGAGGTTAGAAAATGGAAACCCCTGTCTAATATCATGTATCTTGTATGATGCTACAGACCCTATCAAGAATTCAACTATCAGAATCTACAATCTACAAGAAACTCATAGCAGAAAGAATAGAAGCCTTTCTTCAGTCTTCATTAAACTCCCAAATCCCAATTCCCAAAGCACGAAAACTCGAGTTCATTACCCAACAAACAATCAAGTCCACCACTTCTGGAACATGGTCTCTGGTCACTGCACTTAAAGCGGCGCATCTGGTTTGGTCACTGCAACCAAGTCTCAGCCACTCATGTCCATCGCAATCGAAAAAAACACTGCCTAGCACCATTTTTTCCAAAGGCAAAATTCTTCAGAGGCGGAGAAATGCCATTTGCTTTGGTATACAAAAAACAGGCTCTCTATCACATGGCCATAATCATATTGATTTTGTAACAGCGACAGATTAGACAGTACTTGAAGAGCCCTGAAAAAGCCTGCTTACAATTTCTTCCTGAGATGGGCGCACAACAATCATTTTGTTTTCTATGTCATCTTAAAGGACTAACAACCCATCCAGTAATCGGGTTCTGCCTGCGAAACCTCAACTTCCCGTGTCCACCGCTTTGCAATCGTTCAAGCACAGCATACGTAATTGAATCTGGTGTCAATCCTTGCTGCTTAAGTTTTGCATAAAGGTCCACTGCTTCAGCAGTTCTTCCAGACCTTTCAAGACAGTCGAGTAAAATATTGTATGTGATCAAGTTAGGAGAGCAATCTTTAGCAAGCATTTCATCAAACAACCTACATGCCATCTCTACTTTATCTGTCTTGCCAAAGCACTCAATTAGTGTACTATATGTTACAACATCTGGAGTTAATCCTTTCTCTTGCATCTCTATAAATCTCATGTGAGCTTCATCAACATCGCCATTCTTTCCAAGACAATTTATCAAACAATTGTATGAAACAACATCAGGCTTACAGTCGCTGTTCTCTACTTCCTCAAAAATCTTAACAGCACTGTCAACTCTTCCAACCCTGCCAAAACTGGATATCAAAATATTGTAAGTAAATATGTCAGGTGGAGGTCCATCTTGTTTCATCTTTTCATAAAGATCATGAATGTGTGATATTTGTTTCAACCTGCCAAGAGCTGTGAATACTGTATTATACATGAAGGTATCGGTGGTTATACCCTTTTCGTGAATTTTATTCAGAAGGTCTATAGCTTCTGTCATTTTACCAGCACTGCATAAACTCTCCAACATGGACATGTACGCATCTTTATCACCCTTGTCATGAAAGTTCCACATGTTGCAGAATAGCCTATGCGCTTCAGAAGTGTGACCCAATTTGCTTAAAGTCCTTACCAGATAAGCATATATCTGCTTGTTTATATATTTCTGTGATAACTCCACAATACTGTCAAGCTTATTAAGCTTCCCTTCAGCAACCAAGGCATTCAAAAGCACACTGTAAGTGAATTCATTAGGCTGGCACTCATTCTCCACCATTTTCGAGAAGACCAGGATGGCCTTGTCAGCCATCTGGCCCTTGGCAAGTGCCTCAATCATAGTATTATAAGCAATCAAATTAGGAACGTAACCCTTTGATAGCATCGCCTGAAAAAGTGCCAGAGACTCATCAGTCTTGCCAGATTTTCCTGTCATTCTGATCATAATTGTGTAAGTGATCATATCAGGCTCACAATGCCTCCGCTTCATGTCCTCAAAAACTTTATATGCTTTATCAACCTGCCAAAACAATGCATATGCCCCATAACTGATTAACAGGAACAACATTCAAAAACAAATTACTACACTAGTAAAACTCAATTAAATGTTCAACAATCTATACACATTCCATAAGACAACTTTCTCTAGGATACTGCAGGGCAAGACACCCATACAAATTTCATACAGAGTCAACCATTCCATGAATAAAAAAAATAAAAGAAGTACAATGAAGTGCCATTACCATCTCTACCCAAATTCCCACCCAACATGATCCACACTAAATAGTAAATTGTTGAACTTTATCCAAAAGGGTATTATTGTTAATATAACTGTGGACTAAAAAGTATAATCCAATGAATGAGCAAACCTTTTCATCCTTGGCCAAAGCATCCAAAAGCATGTTGTAACCAAAAATGTCCGACTTGTAACCGCGCCGGTACATATCCAAGTAGACCTGAAAAGCCTTTGTCGAATCACGGGACCTCAAATAAGCCTGAAGCAAGCATTTATAGGTGTAGGCATTGAGTGTGAGGTCCCATTTCTTGAGCAAACCAATACAGCGGTCCAAGTCCTCGAAGAAACCGATGAGGATGTTGATGGTGGAGATGGAGCCGCGGATGCCGTGGCGGTCCATGTGGTCGAGGAGGGAGCGAGTCTGGTCGAAGCGGTTGGGGGAAGTGGACTTGGAGAGGATGAGGAGAAGGCGGTTGTAGGTGAAGGACTCGTAGCGGAATGTAGGGGAAAGAGAGGGGCAGAAGTAGAAGAATTTCAAAGCGAGGGAAGGGTTTTTAAGGGCTTTGAGGATTTCGGAAGCTTCGTGGGGGGTCAGGGATATGGATAGGGATTGCAGGTACTCCGAGAGGTCGGAGAAAGGATCGTCGAAGGAGGGTGAGAGGAGGATTTGGGTGGCTTTGCAGATTAGGTCGCGGCGGGGGAGAGGGTAGCCTCTCGAGTCGAAGGGGAGTGGCGGCAGCGGGCTCACCTCCGCCGCCACGGACCGCCCTGTGGGGGAGGTGGAGGTGATCTTCGCTGTGTATTTGGTGCTGAAGTGGCGACGGAAATGGAAGCGATATAGCTTCATCGTTGCAAACTGGAGGAAATGTGTTGTGGTGTTGTTAATGGGAGAATGTTTGGTTCATCTTTGATCTTCTTCCCCAAAGCACACTGCTCCACTCTTCAAAATTTAGATTTCCGGTGTGATAGTTTGAGTTTGACATCATATTGAGAATCCGTTTTGTGAAAATTTTTACGAGATATCTTAATACCTTATCTTATTCTTTACAAAAATACACGTAAAATGAATTTATTTTCAAAGGTATTTATTATATTCAAAATACAAAAATTACTTAGATATTCAACATTAACGCTGATATCAACAAATCTCAATATTTTCAGCCAAAAAGGGTCTTTAAAAACCAAAAAAAAAATGAATGTAGATGCACATTATGTGATTTGTGACTAATCCATTCAACAATTTATTTTTTGTTTAACCTAATCAGCTATTGAAAAAGAACTAAATGGGTGCTTAGTTTCGTTACCTTTTTCTATTGGGTCTGAAGAGAGAAAGCGCGAGAAGAAAGAGAATAAAGGTAAGAAAAAAGTGAAAAAGAAATAGAAAATGATGAATATATTTAATTTGAAAGAAAATGGAGAGACAGGTAATAGTAAATACATTGATCCCATAAATAGTATAAAATTCTCTCTTATCAACAACTTTCTTCATCAAAATGGAGAGAAAAATTTTCTCCACAGACCCCGCCAAATTTAACACTTTCTCTCCCAATCCAGACGAAAGAAAATTACACCTTCAACGTTCTCTGAACCACTCAAATCAAACAATGGGTTAGAGTCTGATGAAGTTAATGCTCTGCTCACAATTAGAAACAGAAAGGCACCGTAAGGCAAATAAGTCACTGAAACTTCTCTGTTTTACAACATTAAAATTGAAGATTATTTCAATCGAATTGTCAACCACGGGGAACACATTATTCTAAATGGCTGGAATAATCACACAAGTCCTTGATTAAACACGGTGTACAACACCCATGCATCACATTTAAACAACATTGGTATGATACTTTCCCGTTCTCTAGACCTGAAATCCCGATTGGACTAGTTTCCAATACCTGATGATATTATGAATATAATTGGCTACAGCGATACATTAAACACCAATACCTAATGCTTTAACAACAATAATATAATATAATCATGCACACAGATCAGAGGCATCTAGAGAAAAAAAAACCCCTAATCACAAGGCTCAATGGCAGCCTGATTCTCCTTGGATGATAGAAAAGATTTCTCTTGATATGCTTCCATGCCTAGTCAAGCTTGACATTAGAATAGAGGAGCGTGTCCCTAGTGAGTGGCATATTCAGGAGGTAACATATCTGGCCAACAAACAAGTAATTAGTAAACATTTATGATCATGCATCAAATATCAACATCAAGAATCCACCATCGCATCATTAAAGACGGATCCCAAAGGACCTATATATGTATCTGGAAGTCCCACTCCGTTACTTTCTTTCAAAGACATACCCTAACACCTAGGGCAAAATTAAGTACCCTCTATCAGGGAATTTAAAAATAAGTAAAAAAATCCTGAGGCACTGCCTCCCTAACAGTCATAACTGAAATCGATGAAAATAACTCTTCCAAGAATTGTTTTCAAACATTTATCTGCACCTTAATGAAAAATATCTCTAACCCTATAGATCAGGTGTTTATTTTCAAATTTCATTTTTTTATTAAATGTACATAGAAATATAATTATTATTTAACCCAACACTTACCCCTAAAAGAGTTGAAACGAGCAAAATAATTCCTGTTACCCAAGCAAGAGTTCTCCTAACCAGCACCACTTCAGGACTTGTAACATTCACTGCTTTTAGTTCTTCCAACCATCGAGCAGTGGGGTGAGGAGTAAAGATCACGTCAAATTTCCTTCCCGACTCCAGAGGAGTGGCCAGATGACAGTAGATAATTCCAACAATTTGACCTGTTCAATCATTGATCACTAGTAAGAGGTTAAATGAAAGCAAATGAACAATTCAGAGCAATACATCTGAAGAACAGACGCTCAGCTGAGTCTGCCGGTCAGTGACTAGGTTTTTATACTAATGCAAATCAGTACCAATACTGTAACGCTCAAATCTAAAAAAAACAACAAAAATCATGTAGCAATTATCTAAGCCATACAAAAAATGACCTCTGTATGCTTCTTGCAGTGAACCAAATATCTTTGTCAAAGTTCCAAGGAGCAATTCAACTCCATGCTGAGCAATACTTTCAGCTTCATGCTGCTGTTGCAAATCCTGTACCACATCAGACAAGAAGAAAACTAAAATCCATGTAGACATCAAGGATAGCCCCCCCCCCCCCCCCAATCCCAGAGTCTAGCAACTACAAATAAAGCAAAGAGCCTGCCCAACTTACAACTAAAGAAAAATAACAGAATCCATGCTTAAACACACTCACCAACATTAATCTTCCAATAATGAGTCTAACACATGATTTACCCCCCCCCCCCCCTCTTTTCATAGGTTAATTAACTGTGACAGGTCACCCTCCTTGTTTAGGCACTTCAATTCTTAACTTCTCTACCATATAATTGCCAAATCCTAGGCCATTGACCAAGTGGTACAACCACACAAGTCTGGTTGCTTCAACTGGGAACTAAACTCCATGTCCCAAATAAATGACAACAGAACTTGGTATTTAACAAAATTGATGTTTTTCCATATATTTGGTGTTGTTCGCAAACTATATAATAGTATGTCTGTTGAATTTGTACACACAGACACTTGTGTACCTAGAAAGCTATTATCTAGAAGATAAAAACCAAGTGTTAATCTAGTATGCAAAACAAATTGGCTAGACAGGACTTGGGAATTAGGATTTAAACTTGTTGAAATTAGGGGGTAATAATATTGACTATTGAGAGAGGGAGAAAGATAAGAGAATAAAACTTTGTATTGATATTAAGAAAGATAGGAAGATACAATGTGATTGTTGTGATTGATATCTCATGACAATGCACTATCCTTATTTATAGGAATAATTCTAAGTAAATAAGGAAATACGGAAACTAGTCCAAAGAGATCCTAAGAGATATTGATATAATAAAGAAATTAATCCTAGAGGATTGTCTAACAATATGATAAGATATTTTAAGATTTTCTCATATTTTAACAAAACTTTCTAAGGTAGCAGCACAGTTTAAGTTTGAGAAAAAATGACGACAACATGGCACACTGGATGGTGTTAGGTCAGCATAATTTAAACTCTCCCTCTCACAAAAGGAAAGCAGTGTTCTTCCAATATTCTCTTTTTTATTTTCAAATTGATCTGATTTCAGATTGTGCAGCAAAAGAAACAAAAAGGAACGCTCCTGAAGAACATCCAATCTGAAAGTAAATAATAACATGACCCATGTAAGACTTATCATTTTCATTTCCATATAACAACAGGCCTTTATCCCACTAAGTGGGGTCGGCTACAAGGATCAAACAATGCCATTGTGCCCGATCAAAAACCATATTTTCAGAAATATCGTTCGAATGAAAGCATGGAAGAACAAGCAGGGGGGATAAAATATCTTCCATGACTGAAGCAAAAAAAGTACAAAGAGGGTCACTTAGCCCTTACATTTGCTTTGGGATAGGGTAGTGTTCTACTCCTCTCTTGAGGGTTTGGTCCTTTTTTTTAAACAAGGGAGTAACCATCTTTGAGATGAGAACAGAAACAGATCATTCAGCCTTGCTGAATTTGTGGTTTGTTTTGTAAAATCTGATTTGTTTTAGTAATTCTCCTAGCTCCTGAGGATAATTTCACCTCTGTTGTACTTACTCTGTTAATCTGTTTCAACAATACTTTCTACGAACAAAAATGAAGTTTTTTTCCTATGATGTTGAAAGGGAGAAATAAGGTAAACAATCACAGAGAATAAAGAACTCAGCAACGTTGTCAAATATCTCTTCAAATCAGAAATGGAAAATCCTTTCAAACAAGCATAAAAGATTACTGATTTAACTAATAATATTGCCATATTGAATATGCTTTTATGATTACAAAGAAACTTCTGCAAAGTGCAAACAATATTATGTCCAACAACACTTGGAATACTTGGATTCAGAATGCAGTCTCCCCCCCCCCCCCAAAAAAAGAAACAGTAAAGAATGAGAAAAGGAGGGAGGAAGAACACTACGCACCTCAAAGCCATTGAAGTATCCAGTTAACAACTCAGCTGGACTTTGTGTGCTCTGTGATAAATCGTCATGCATTTGAATTGCCCTTTGGACATTACGAGTGAGAGACAAAAGACCTACTATGAACTTCCTTTCTGCTTTCTGCAAACATAAGCATGTCCCAATCAGTGATAAAAAATTCACACTTAAACTAGAAACAAATACCCTAAAATCTCAGTATACCTTAGACATATGGAGATTCACTAAGGCACCATTTGCCAATGGAATGGTAAGCACTCCATTTAACGACTCAAGGGCATCAGGAGCATATGATCCACCTAACAAAGATGACTAATAAAACAAAGACAATGTCAGTTTCACATATAGCATGAAAAATCAAATAATAACAATATGGAAATAACTCATAGACATGTATAATATAAATCAGAACTAACAAAATCACTAATTTCTTTGTCGGTGTAGTCTTCCAACTGCTCATCCAAAGAGACCACAGAAACATCACTTTCATCTGCATGAATTGAAAAAAATAATAAAAATGAATAGCCTCTCACAATTTTCATTGTATTCCATTTCTTTTCCAAACTCATGAACTATCTAAAGTCTCACCTGGAAGTTGAATGTCAACTTTATCTGAACCAAGAGAGTTTGTACTCCAAAAAGATTTGCTGAAAATTGTGTTATCTTGGACACTTTTTCCAAGACCTGCATTTGTAATACAGTATTTTTATTATTAATTAAAAAAAGATATTATAGAAATTGATATATATATTCTTATATCCAAGGCCACAGACCATTGATTCCATTAACTTCCAGCAAAAACACGGCACGGGGTCTATCGAATGGGTTAGGAATCAGAACATCATTCAACTGCAGGAAACACAGCATTAACATTAGCATCGATCAAAATAAAAGTATGATGTAAAATCAATAAGTTAGTGAAAACTGAACATCAATAATCATTCAATGACCTTGGAAGAGCTGGAAGATGAAAGGGTGGAAGAAGGTGCAAAACCAAGCAAGATTGACACAGCAGCACCAACTTCTTGAAGAAACATTGAAGGATGCTGCAAAGTGAGAATAATACCGTCCAGTGAAATTATTACTATTAATTAATCCTTAAAAATAGAGTGCAGTAATCTCATTAGTGATACTAAGAGGTGCATGGAATGGATGAACATGATGAGAATATTTAACCTTAATTCAAATAAAATCAATCTCCCCCAGCATGCACAAAAGTGACAAGAAAATTATCCCATAAACCTATGTTTAAAAAAATGCATCTGTGCATCATAAAGCACATGTGATAAATGAAGGGTTTTGTGCAAAATGTTTTCTCCATCCCTATATTGTTGTTCCTTTACTTGTCTCTTCTCATTTTTCAGATTTTAATCATCATATAGCACATCCATCCTCAAACTACAAGCACATTCTTTCTAGCCTACAAGTTTATACAGATCGAAAGTAAGTTACTACTCAATGCTACGGCTCAAAGACCAAAAAGCCTGATTACCATCACTCATTTTGTCAATTTCACAGGCCTACAAACAGGTCTTCCTAGACCTAAAGAAGCCATCCGCTAACCAAATTTATTACCTCTAATATTACCAATTAAAATCCAATTTCTTCTGCAACTAGAAACTAGCAATGGAAGCATGGGAAATATCTCCTAATAGGCTAATACAATGGAGTTCAACGGCAGTAAATCATTTTACGTCTTGATTGACTAACTTCTGTTTCTTTTTTTTTTTTTTAAATTTTATTTTGAAGACTGATATGCTTCATTGACAATTTGTAAATTTATAGCATCTTGACACACCCAACTTATGTAGGTCAGAAATGTCGTGATTCAGTTCTCACATCTATTAATAGTTATTATTCATTCATCAACTGTCACTTCCCCCAATATTTCAAACATTAACAACTAGGCAGGACGCTTTGTTGCACGATTCATTCATAAACTTTCAAAATGGATTTTAGTTTTAATTTTTCAAATGAATTGGCACCTCAGGTATCTAGTAACACACAAAGTGCAATAGTAAATGCGTATTCATAAATAGGACTGTAATTCGCATGGATCAGCGGGTTGAATTGGAAGAGACCATATAATAATGCAGAAACGAGACAAAAGAAGGACCTCAACCTCATCGTTGGATGATCTAGTGCGAAGGAATTGGTGAGTGGTGCTGTCGACGAAGAAGACGGAACCAGAAGTTTCACCCTGCGACAACACAAACAACCGAATCAAACAAAGGGGAAATTGTCAGATCGAAACCGCCATCAAATGCGTACGTGCTTGCGCGATTGAAGAGAGTAGAGAGGTAAACGAACCCAAACTGGAAGAGAGAAGAGAGCGTAGATGATTAACAGGCTCCAAATGAGAGATACGCGAAACTCCATCGAAGATAGAGAAAGAGTTCGATCTAGGAGGTTCTCCTTCAGCTACGTACTCCGTTATTAATTCGATCGCATTCTCAAGACTCAATAGACAATAATGATGCTCGTTTGGGCTTGTGGATTTCATGGGCCTCACAAAATGATTATGCTCCACAGGCCCAATAAGACAATAGCAGTATAGCACACGGTTAAATTGTAGTTACTGTTGATACCACCCATATTTCTTTTTATACCATCCAAACATTGTTTTTGTAAGTAAAATAAATATATATAGAAGTTTGTTAACATAATTTTTTAGAAGGAGTATATGGATGTATTTCAAAAAGTTAAGTTATAACTTGCTAAAATGATCTTTTTATAATATAAATGGGAGTACGTTAACACTCATGAATGTTAACGTACTCCTACTTATTTTATAAAAGGAGTATTTTATCTTCGTCAGCACTTAAGATGTCACTTGCAATTAATTATATTATCTGGCCTAGCTAGAAACTAATTGAATTTGAAAAAAGAAAAAACAAATCCCCCTTATGTATTTTCATTTCCTTTTCCGTTACAAGTGTGAGCACAAATTCTATTATACATTTTGGAGGTTATTAAATGCGTCACACTCATTTTTTGCTTTTTTAAAAAATGATAAAATTATCCTCTCCGGATAATGTGATCCATAAAATTTTTGGACCAAATTTTTGAAAAATACATAAGACTATTTTTTAATATCTGAACTTCTGGAAAATATAATCTGGAACATATTTTGATTAGTTTTTCTAGAAAATCTTTAAATTATAATTTTCTAGTTTTGAATTTTTTATTACATTTTTCATCTTTTTAGAATTAATTTTTCAGAAATAGATAAAAGATTGAAAAATGATTTATTATAATACTTTGGAAAAAAAATTATGGAAATGTCTCACTTTTAATAAGTAAGTGGCAAGAAAAAAAATGATAATAATATAAAAAATTTAATTGATTTAATATTTTAATGTGAAGTGGTTTATTTACGAAAAAAAATTTTTGGAAAAGATTTAAAAAATGTAATAAAATTTAAAATTAAAAAAATCTAGTTTCAAAATAAACAAAAAAAAATTAATCCTGAAATATTTTGGATTACTCTTTCGAGAACTTCAAAATTCAAACCTGATCTTATATATTTCTAGAAAAATAGATCCGAAAATTATCTGGATCACATTTTCTGAAGAGATCAATTTTGTCATTTTTTAAAAAAGCGAAAAGAGGTGTGGCGCCACACCAACACATTTAACAACCACCCTGCATTTTGCTTACTCCGCCCATTCCAAATTTTCAAGTCAATTTTCCGTTTCAGTGGGTTTTGTTTCTTAGTTTGATCTTTTTCCATTCTTCTCCTTTTGCACATTGCATGCATTCACTTTCTACACATGTTAGTCCATCTATCATGGCCATTCTATGAATTTTCGAGGCCTTGTGTAGTAATAAAAAAAAAGGCCCTTTAAACACACAATAGATATTTTTTTTTAATAATTGTAAAAGCAAAATTAAATACAAAAAAAAAGAAAAAAATTGCATTCGAATCATAAGGCCACTAATATTTATTAATACATAGGTCTAAAAGTTGTTCTTGTGATTCTAAACCAAACTTATCAAATAAAAAAAGACATTCTTCTAGCATTCTTCGAAGTAAAATTATTGATCAAATCCTTATCATATTTTTTTATAATATAACTTTTTTTAAGGCCCCTATCAATGGGAGGCCTTGTGCACAATAATAACCTGCACACACTCATCAACGAGCTTGAACATCACAAATTAGAAGAAGCTCATACATGTTCTTGCCATTTGGTGTGCAACAACTTGATTGATTTGGCGAACTTACAATGCTCTTGCATTTAATGACGTGTCCAAAGATTTCTTGAAAGTGATTGACACTATTTATATTAGGTCATGGAAGTAGATTAAAGTCTAATTACTAATACGTTGTCTTTTGCAAATTAGTATTCATAACTTTTATTAAGGATGGAAAAAATACAAAATGTGCTAGTCCGGCCTATTTAGCCTGTCAAAAAATGATCCGGACCACGATGATCGCTTGTGCTCATTTTTCTAATCTATCCCATTTTTTTTATTGGCCAAACAGACTACGAGTCGATCCGTTTAGCTCGTAAAAAAAGTATATATATATATATATATATATATATATATATATATATATATATGGTACCCGCTTGCCGAGTCAAGTCCGTTTTGTCACTCTTAACATTTTATACATGTAATTTGGTTTGGAGTCTCTTTTTACTCTTTTTTTAATAATAAAACTCACTTGTAAATAAGGAAAATAACGAACCGATCAACCAAAACATAATTAAGGTGAGCTTTTTCTGAAAAAAATTAGCATTCTATTTAGATCGGATGAAAAAACTCTTAACTCAATTACTCGTTTAACCCTAGCCCCCAAATAAACCTGAAATTTTTATTTTTTGAATTTTATTTTATTTTTAAAAAATTGGTATTTCTATGATCCAACTCAAACCTATCTAAGCTCAATTAGATTGATTTACATGGGTTGAGCTTTAACATCAACATTTATGTAAAATTAGCCTAACCTATAAACCTAATATGATATTGCATCTTTCACTTGAATTCACATTTTACCCCAAATATAACCAAAATTTAACCACTCTTGACTAATATTACACCCTCATATTGATTCTTTTAAAATATAACTATGCTATTTTTCTATTTTTTTTTTGTGTGGTAAATATGCTATTTTTCTATTTTGACGACTATAATTTTTTTTCCATCAATAATAACTGTTCACTTCTCATCATTGTTTTTTTATAACTTCTCAATAAATTTAATGTGCGATATATCATTATTACTATTTTTTCTTAAGCACTCACAATATGCATGCATATGCAAACAACAATTTTATACATCTCAGTGCAAAACAAATGTGGATTGCACACTGTTGATTTCTTTAACAATCTTTAAGTGCCGATATATTTTCGATATAATATTTTAAATAATCACAAAAAACACACTTTAAAGGAAATTATTCTGCTTTTTGTGTTTACAAAAGAAATAATTATCTTTAAAATATATTTTAAAAGTTAAGTCATTATTTAAATTTGGCTTACATATTAAATATACTTTTAGTTCTAACAATTTTTTTTTAAAATTTTTTTGCTTTAGTCTCTATAAACTTCTTGTTTGGTTCTCATCCCTATAATTAATTTTTCATTTTGATTCTTTTCTTTATTATCAGGGACGGAGCTAGACAATAATTTTTGGGGAGCCAGACATAAAGATTAAAATTAATATATTAAATATTAAATTTAATTTTTGATTAAGAAAAATATAAGAATACTTTGTAGTATTAAATATATCAATAATTAACATATTTAAGAAAATTCTTCAATTTTTTATAAATAAAAAAATTATGGAAATTTTTTTTCACAGTTTCAAATGTTAGAGTGACATTGGTAAACTTCTTTCCGAAGAAAATGCTTCTTAGAGGAATTGAGTTAACAATCTCTTAGTGAAGTAAGTATCCTTGTACACTTTCTCTAGCTATTGAACCTACACGCTTCTGCAAGATTAAACACATTTGGGATAGAAAATTCGTGATTTAATTAAGTAAGTTTCAAAAAATAATATAAGTCAATTAAATATTTCTAAATTTGTCAATATTTTATATTCATATGAGAAATTAATTTTATAAAAATTAAAATGAGTGAACCATCACTATAGAAGGTTAATTAGTTCGCGTTAGTCATTTTAGTCTTTGATTATATCATAATTACATTTTAGTCTCCGACTTTATAAAATACTATTCATTTTAGTCCACTCTAACACTGAGTTTTTTTATAAGTCAAATTTTACATTAACTACTTTTTTATACAATCAAAGACTAATATGATCCACCTTGTAAAGTCAAAGACCGAAATGAAATTTTGATAAGAATTAAAATGAGACACTCATAAGATCTAGGAAACTAATTTATATATTTACTCAAATTAAAATATAAAAGAAAGAGTTCATACACATTTTAAAGTAAATAAATGATTCAATACTATCATAACTAGTACATAAATAATATCTTTTATCCATTTCAAAAATAATTCCAATGGGGGGGGGCATCAAAGAAAATAATGGGGGACCATTCGATAAAGTAATATATACATACAAATAAATCCTTTTTACGATGCGGGGGCCGAGGCTCCCCAAAGCACAACTACGCTCCTCCCCTGTTTATTATAAATAGGGGTGAAAAAAACAACTAAGAAAACAATGGATGAAGATAAAACAATGTTAACAAAATAAGAGATGAAAACCTAAGTTTGGGAAAAGTAAAGTTGGACAATAATCAAACAAAAATTTAATATTTGGGGGCACACGCACGTGTCATAATTATATACATTAATGGAATAAAGTGGAATTTATTATTTTTTATTAAATTATTTTAACAAATTAAAGAAGAAATATTAAATACTTTGAACAATTTTAAAAAATTTAATTTTTATTTGATCATTTTTAGAGTTTCCTAATTTTTATCATTGTAAAATCCAATCTACCCGACCAATCCGACCTTACTTTGTTTCAATACTTTCTCTATTATTTTTATTCTATCTAAAATCTTTTATGTCAAAATATTTTTATTTCTTTATTTTTTCCTATTATAATTTTATAAATATGGATTTATTTTGAAAATTCTTCTATTTTTATATTCTTTCTATTTATATTTTAATTTTTAATATATATATATATATAGTAAAAGTAAACAATTAAGTTCAATCGGATCATCTGATCCAACCCAACCCGACTTTGTTCACATTCGATCAGATTAAATCTGACAAAAATAAATTGCACAATCCGATCTAATCCAACTCAAACTTAGTTTATTGGATCGAACAAGTTTTGTTGTTGTCTAAATCTAGTCTAATCCAATCCATTCCAAAACCACCCCATATCACTATTATATCATTAATTAACTTTTATATACATTTATATATTGTCCTTTTGGTTTCAATAATTATTTTTTTATTTCAATAGTATTATTAAATATCCATAAGATAAAAATTTAAACTAGAATATAATATTAATTCAACCTATGATATATTACTCTAAAGTGATTCATAGAAGAATCAATAGTTGCATAAACCAAATAGCATTCTAATTTAGTCCACGATCTGTATATTTGGGTTTTGTATTCAACTGAGTCAAACATTAGAAGGAAAATTTTTATTACTTATAATGGTAATATATGTATTAGACTTGACCAGGTTGAATGTAAGTATTTATAAAATAAAAGTAAACATAAGTAAATATTGTAATATACTAATATTACAATCTCTAAATAAAAATAATACTATGTATGTTTTATGTGGTAATAATTAATGATATTCTTAATTATTTTAATATTACTTAATAATATAATATCTTATATAGAAAGATACTTTGAGAAATAATTGTTATTGACATTTTATATCACATTAATTTGTATAATGTTTTAAAATTTATTTAATATTTCTTTTTAAGGGAATTCAACTTTGAAAAGTAATTGATGACACTTTAAATATTGGTATATATATAGTAATTACTAACTACAAAACACTTAATATTGTATAATCTTTTTTAATGCTTTGTTATTTATATTTATATTTTTCCTTAATTATCATAATGTTTATTTGTTTAATACATTATTTTTTATTTATTAAAATTAAACTATCACTAAATATAGTTTTATAATATGCTAACACTATTATATGATCATTTACTTTTTTTCCTACATTTATGATTTTCCTTTTACTTCTAATTCGCCATTATTAGTTTCTTTTAAATTAATACTTTTATTATTATTATTATTATTATTATTATTATTAATTCAATTGTCTCACAAGATAATTATAATGGCTACTTTTTAAAAAAAAGGATTATATGATCTATAAGATAAGAACTTTTAATCTAACAGTAAATTATATAAAAAAAGTTAGCCAACAAAAAGATATTCATAACGTAAAAATTAGTATCAACTTACACCGGTGTCCATATATATATATATATATAATATTAATTAAACCTTCATTATATGAGTTTAAAATGATGTATACATGAATTATGATGTTTTTAAATAAAATAGAACAAACTAAGACCGGGGGTACAATGGGTATTTTGATTATTAAATCAAGCTTTTTTTTAAAAAAAGAATTGAGTCTTACTAATACAAAAGTTAGTTTAGGAGAGGATATTTTTTAGTTTTAATATACTATTTTTTGGTAATATTCATAATCTGAGTGAAACTTTTTTATGTATCATCATCTTAATATAATTCGGTGTCACTCACATCAAAACTTCGCTTCCTACTCACTAAATTAATGTGTTAGATGTAGCCCATATCATAACATTAATTAAACTATGAAACAATCATAAAAAACAAATTTGTCTTAATCATTACTCTCTCCATTTTTATTTATTTGTTCACTTAAAATATATACACATATTAAGAAATATACTTATTATTTTTATTTTAATTAAAATATTTTTTTAAATTCCCATAATACCATTTATTTCTTTTAATTAGTTGAATGATTTTTTTTGGGTGGATAATTAATTAGTTGAATGATGTAACATTAATCATGACTCTAATTAAAGAAATGAATTAAGTTAATAAAATTGTAATCAAAACTTCATTATAAATATAAGTGAACAGATAATATCATAGTATTTTGTCCGATCAATATCACAAAATCTAATAAAACGCTCCTAATTCAATGTATTTATTTCCATTGCACATTACGGGTGTTCATATTGAACTACCGGATTCTAAAGTCTGAACCACAAAAATTAATTAAAAAATTGAAATCGAAAAAACCGCTTATTTTAATTGGTATGTTCTCTGTGTTGATTTAGATTTCAAGTGGATTCGAACAGAGGACTTGCTATTCAAAACAATACTCATCAACCATTCAACCATTCGGTTGGATGCCCATGAGAATTAATTCAACCTAAACTAAACGGCAAGATATACAAATATGTTTATTTTATTTGAGTTACTACTTTGAAGTGCATTTTTTAAAATTTGATACGTCATGTTAATATTAGTGAACTTTTTTACGACGGTTTAAATTTTCTTTTAAATGTAGTTGTTGTCTATCCAAACTTAAGTATTATATTTAGATTAAAAAATTAGAAAAAAAATCAATATTTTTAATAATATAACCGAATATATTATACACAAGTATTTGAATTAAAATTTTAGAAAACAAAATTTAATTTTTATTAGTTTTATAATAGATTTTGTTTTCAAATAATAAAGTGAAAACCAAATAACCGATCCAATCAAAATAATCTGTACCGCGAAGACTCCCATGGCACATTGCACATTTTCAACAAATTTCAGTTTCTATGGATTTTGTTTTATGGTTTGATCTTTTCCCATTCTTCTCCTTTTGCACATTGCATGCACTCACTCTTTACACATGTTAGTCCATCTATGCTTAGGTAATCCTGGCACAAAAGGAAGGCTTGGAAAATCATCCGTTACATGTATGACTCCTTTTCAAATAAAATTTCAATAAATATAGGATAAAATATAATTTTTGTCCTTATAAAATATATTAATTTTAAATTTAGTCTTATACATTTATTTTTTGCATTTTAATAAATTTTTTTAGAAATTGCATTTTTAAGTCCTTAATGCTTAATTTTGCGCTTTACTATGAGTTTAACTACATGGGTTCATCAAGAAATTGTTGGTTAGGAGGAGTTCAAGAGTTCAATTCCTTCTAAATATCTACAACAATTTGTATAGTCTAAGAGTTTAATTATGAGTTCAACTCGGCTGAGACTAAAAAATGAAAATTCTAAAAACATAGAGATGAAAACGAGAATATTATTTTTATAGAGACTATTAAAAAATGTTGTATTTTATAGGGACTAAATTCAAAACTTGTGTATTTTATACGGACTAAAAACATATTTTACCCATATATATAATTAAAGTTTTTGATATGATACTAATTTTTTACTATCGATTAGAGGATACCCTTATTAAATACATTAAAAAAACTAATTTTATTATGTTTTTTATCTAAGAAAATAAAATTAAACATTATCCATATTCACATCTGGAATGTATGTGGCAAATTATTATGAGGGAGCAATAATCCTTATTGTGTTATTATTATTATCTTTTATGGGCTTTGCAGTTAATTTTGTGTTATTTGGGGTAATTCAATGTATTGACAAAATATCAGCTGTCATGTAAGGCTAATAAGCATAAATAGATGCCTAGGGAACTCATATAACTCACACACAAAACAAAGGGAAAGGAAAAAAAAAAAAAAGAACAAAAAGCTCTAACTTTTAATTCAAAAAATGGAAGCATCGACCGGAGGAGTTACTGGTGGGTGTGGCGATGAACGTGACAAACAGAGCTCACAGAGAAGAAAATTATCAACCCACCATCGCCATTCTTCAGATCAAATAGTTAGACTTGAAGAGTAAGTTGCATTTTTGTGTATTTTTTATTTTTTTCTTGGCTTGGTCTCTTGCTTTAGCATTTTTTATTTGTCTAAAAGATCTTTTTTAGGTATGGTTGATCAAATTCTTTTCAGTCGATCTTTCAATGGTTTCGTTCTCTTTTCTTTTTGATTTTTTAAAAATGAATTTCAACTTGAAAGTTTTGGCTCATTTTTGAAATATTAAACGAGCCGACAAAAACCCTAGTATCCGTTTTTTTTTGTTTTGCACATCAATGGCTTCCTTTACAATCCTTTGCAGTTACCTTTGAATAGCAGGGGAATCAGCAGCTAACTTTTAATAGCAGGGGAGGGGAATTTCAGCCATAAATTTTTATTTTATTTTACGTTGAGGTCTGGATCAATCAACAACGCCTCTTTTACTCTCACTCTCGTAAATTCTTTTTGCTATTTGTATTTTAATATGTCTCTGATCACTTCTAGCTATTAATTCTCTTTTAATTAGCAATAGATGAGTAGTTTTGTGTTTTTGAGCTACGTAGTACTCTAACCGGCAGCTTAGAAGACTTGATTTTATTATACATAATAGATAGATTTGAGTATAAAACTAAAATGATTTGATTCATAACTGGGTAGGTTTTTTAAAGAAGTTTTGTTATATCCCCCAACTGGAATCTTCTCTAGCCAATGGACATATCTAGTTGAAAAGAGATAGACACATAATATATGTGCGATCCACCTAGGTGAATTACGTAAACACATTAGTGGGTCCACATACACAACGTGTTTATCTCTCTCTAATTGTACAAGTCTAGTATATATGGGAGAGAAACAATACTCATACCCCTAAAAAAAATCAAAATCATTTAGTATGTATTTCATCCCTTTAAAATGACATATCAATTAGAGAGCCACAATATTAAATACAAGTGAAAATAATGGAATACGAACAAAGGAATTAAATAAGAACGCTGAATTTTTGTGATGATACACTGAAATTTTGAGATTTGTTAAATGTCAGACTAAATGAAAAAATCATGATACTTTGAATTAAAAGAACATATTTTATTATTACTTTTGAAATTGTATTTCGTATTCAACTAGTTGCCTTGCAATACCCTATCACTTAAATCTAACTGGAATAATTTTATTTTTGAAATAAAGATTTTTTAGCCGGTGCCCACATCCAGATGAGGGGCAAAGACGTCATATTGCTAAAGAGCTTGGGCTTGATCCAAACCAAGTGAAGTTTTGGTTTCAGAACAAGAGGACTCAAACAAAGGTACATTCTCTTATGAATCTCTAGTTAATTTTGATACTTCATTCACCATCGAAATAAAATTTATTCTTGGCTTTAATTTGCTAATTATTAATTATACTGATCATTTTATTTTACACGTTTGATAATTATGATCTCTTAAGGCTAAAAATGATCGTGCAAATAATGATAAACTTCGTGCTGAGAATGAAAGGATTAAAAATGAAAACACAATCATCAAAGAGTTGTTGAAGACTGTGTTGTGCCCTACTTGTGGGGGTCCTCCATTACGAGGTGAAGAAGAAAACTGAGATGTTATGCAACAACTTCAGCTTGAAAATACTCGTCTAAAAGAAGAGGTTAGTCAATAAGTTAATTTGATGCATTCTTCTTTGAACTAAATGATTAAGAAATATTCTTAGTACTTATACACTATTTTTCATTTACTCTAACTTTGTCCATTAATCATCAAAATTCATGATAAAAATCTTTTGTACCATGCACATAAAAAAAGTCTCTTTTTTAGGTCAAGAAGTCCTTGGGCTACTATTCAAATTTGCTCATATTATTATAAAGTATGATATATAATTTGCTTAATTGCACATTTGGTCTTTCGATTACGAAAAATATGTGACTTCAATTCTCCGATTTTTTCAAACGATTTTGGTTCTCAATTCTTTGAAAAGTGAAATTTTAGTTCATTCTTCAATGTTTCCACAAATTTTAATTGGATACCTTGATGCATAATGTTTTCTCAATTAAATTAAAGTGAAAATGTAAGAAAAATGTTCTGCTTCAACATAATCCATTGTAAATTCACCAAAAAAAAACTAAAAACATTACTAAAGTTGCACGAGATAAAAAATAAAGACTAAAAGTGCTCGAATAAATTGGGGAGCTGAAGTCACGGTTTCATCACAATAGCCGAGGAGGTGAAATTAAGTGTCTATACTATTTGAATAAAAATTTGGAGAGTAATTTAAAATGAGGTGACAAACTCTGATTAGTGTTATAGGAGATTTTGATCTCAAAATTTAAATGCTAGTTACAAAATATGGACAATAGGACACATCTTATTTAGTGCAATAATTATACTCCTATCTTTTTTAAATCTCACTTTCATGTCATATGTAAATACTTCACACACTAGCATGCTTTTGAAATTACACTGACCTCACTTGGACCCAGTGATATGTGCAAACTTAAGGAGAGGTCGGTGTAATATACGCAAACGTGATGGGTCTTGGTTTAATATGCACATATATCTCTTGAGAAATTACTGTAATATCCCATTTTATTTGTGATTGTACTTTTTAAAAAATAGCAAAGGGATTGAACATACAATATTGTAAATTTATTTATTAATTTCTTTTTCAGCGTGAAAGAGTGTCTCAGATGGTGAGAAAAGTTAGAGAGAAACCAACCGAGTTAGAATCGGAGCTAGCTCATGCCAATGGAGAATCTTCTTCAAATCCAAATGAGCATGTCTCATTAGAAATTGGTCTGGGAATGAGTTCCTCAGCAATTTCAGATAAAAATACTATAGTGCCAGAAGCACCTAGGACAGGGGCAAAAATAGAAAAGCAAATGTTGTCTGAAATTGCAATAGCTGCTAAGAATGAATTGTTGAAGCTCGTGTGCACCAATGAGCCCATTTGGGTTAAGTCCCCTTTTGACGGAAGATATATTCTTCACAGTGAGCGTTACCAGAGGCTTTTTGCTAGGCCCAATTTCATCAAGGATTCTAATGTGCTTGTCGAATCTTCGAAAGATTCACGAATTGTGAAAATTAATGCCATGGCATTAATTGAAATGCTATTAGATTCAGTTAGCACTTGAACTTTTCCTCCCTCATTCAATATAGTATTATATTATATGCTCATATATAAGAGTGTGTGATTTTCTTTTAATTACAGGAAAAGTGGGCAAATCTTTTTGCAACAATTGTTACCAAGGCACGCACACTTCAAGTGGTTGATAGTGGTTTGACTGAAAATCAAAGTGGAGCTTTGCTGCTGGTAAATTTAATTAAATCATTTAATTAGGTTGACTGGTTGCACTTTTAATCTTTAAATTTTATTTAAATATGATAATTTATGATTTGATTTCCCAATTAGTTTTAGTACTTGTATCTCATTTTTTAATCATATCTATTAGTGGGTTATGTTCTTAATGAGTTCTTATCGGTTAAACAACTCTATTAAGAACTCAACACTCATTAGAGAGGCATGGGTTCCTATCACAGTTGCTTAAATAAGCACTCGAATTTTAGCTAAAATAATGTGACCGAACAGTTAAAATTAATATAAAGAAGTTAATCTACAATACACATGTAGGAGTTCTTATTGAATTCATAACATTGGAATGTGAGAATTTCTTAAACTGAATATTAAAAGAGTGATGTGTATATGTAGGATCTACTATAAAAGCTATTTAAGCATCTCTCTCATTTGAGATGCATCAACCTTTAATTTTGACGATATTTAGAGTGTTTTTATCAAACTTCTGGCCTATCATGACATATGACATTTTTAACGAGATTAAACAAAATATTATACCTCAACATAATCCATCAGAGTTTTGAAAAACTACTGAGTCAAGGACCAAAATTAAACGTTACAAAGAAATGGAGAACTAAAAGCATACATTGAGCATAATTGATGGACTAAAAGTGCAATTGAACTCTTTAATTAATTATTGTAAAACTGGCCTATGTGATTAGTTTCTCAATTATCTCAAATTAATATTTGAAATTGGTATCAAGCGGAGATTGTTTTTGCAGATGTATGGAGAGATGCACGTTCTTTCACCATTAGTGCCGGCGAGGGAATTCTACTTCCTTCGGAGTTGTCACGAGGTTGAAGGAGGTGTATGGGTGATAGTAGATACATCGGTTGATTACAAAGAAGACAACCCTTATTGCGGTTGGAGGTTCCCCTCTGGTTGCTTGATTAGACCACTTTCTGATGCCTCTTGCCAGGTGATTTACACCTAATTGATCAGAAATACTTTTTTTTATTTTTATTAATATTCTAATATAGAAGTTTTAAATTATAAAAAAAATTATTTATCTGTGTTTCCAAACACACATAATATGGTTGCATGTTTCAATAACTTATTTATGGTTCTTCGCAGATAATTATTACATACTTCCTTGGAAATTATTTAGTTAGCACATTTATAGTTTCTCACTTAACTAATTATAAATGTAACACTGTATAATTAAGCTCTTGTTATGATATTATTATGTTTATCTCCTTAATTAATTTTTTGTAGGTGTCTTGGGTTGAACATGTGGAAGTTGAAAATAAGGTTGTTACGCACCAAATATATAGGGATCTGGTTAATGGAAATATTGCATACGGAGCAGAAAGGTGGCTAATGGAACTTCAAAGAATGTCTCAACGATTAAGCAGCGCCTCAGCTCAAGACATGCATACTCCTAACATGGGAGGTAATTAATTATTCTTTTGTCTTGAATATTAATTTGTAAAATAAGAAAATTCCAAGTTTATAAGCTACTTACAATTTAAAGCGGTTGATAAGTTTAGCTAATTTAAAATTAAGAACATACTCCTAGAGTTTCTTTTTTTAGTATTCAAAATTTTAGAGTGAAGGGATAGTGGCCTAATCCAATGCAAGAAATCTGTAGGTAGTCTTTAAACTATGCAATTTCATGATTAGGACGTGACAAAGACTAATGTGCTTCATAATATATAAGTTCAAGGACTTATCTTGTAAAATCTGCAACTTGAAACTTTAAATACATTTTCATTTTCACATATCCTGTTTTAATTTGAAGGAAACTAATGTTGGGTGTTTATGGTTCATTTTTAAGTGGTGACTACACTTGAAGGAAGGAAGAGTGTGTTGGGTTTTGCTCAAAGGATGGTGAAGAGCTTTTGTGGAACTTTAAACATGACAGCTAAGATGGACTTCCCACAACATTTGAGTGAGGACAACAATAGTGGGACTCGAATCTCTATCAGGAAAAACACCGAACTTCAGGGACAGGGACAACTAGATGGCATGGTCGTCATCACTGCTGCCACCTCTTTCTCGCTTCCTCTTTATTCTCATCTTATCTTCAACTTCTTTAAAGATCCAACCAAACGTGTTCAGGTTCACAATTTACTATATATTTTTCGTATTTCACTCATTAGTGTAACTGTATAAAGTGAAAAAGTAAAGATGTATTTACATGTGATTTAGAGTGGATAATCGAAATTATATATAAGATTTGTTAATTTGAATCAAGGATGGGTGATTTTCTCACTTAACACGCTACTCACTTCACCGGAATCAAATTAATTCCTTCATGATCTTGTTAGTAAGCTTTATTTGTGGAATCATTCATTGATTAGTTGTCAATTTCTTGCAGTGGGATAGTCTTTGTGGTGGAAATCCCGTGCACGAACTTGCACACATCTCAAATGGAACTCTTCTTAACAACTATGTATCAATTATTCAGGTACTTAATATATTATTACATTCTTAAAGATTTTAATCTACCATTATATTCATCTCGTTTTGCAGTTAAAAATCCCTTTGATTTGTTAATAGAAATATAGGATTTATAATCTATTGGAATTCATCTCTTCCAACTCTGATATATTGTCTACCTATTTCTCCATTCCGGTCAAATAGTATCGTTTTGAACCTTTACTAATATACATAAAAGATCCATTTATCTATTAATTGTATTACAGACTTTGATGGTTTAGAATATATTAAAAGAAATTATGCATCTCACCTGAATACTTTCGTTGTGAAAGAATATATTCTTTTCAAATGAATTTTATAAAATGGTCCAATTTTATGAATGGTGTCTGAATATATATCTTCCTATAATTAAGTGTATAATTAACCATGTTTAACTTATTTTTATCAATAATCATTCATGTTGAGCAGCATGTGGATCAGAATGCAAGCAATGTGGTGATTATTCAAGAAAGTTTCTCAGATCCTCTAGGAGCATATATTGTGTATTCATCATGCACCTTACCAGACTTACAAAAGATCACAAATTGTGAAGATTCATCAATGGTGGAAATTCTTCCATCTGGCATTGTCGTCTCTAAAGATGTAGGACCAATTGCCAATGCTCAAACATTTAGTCGTGAAATTGCTGATCGGAGAAGAGGTTCTGTTTTGACTGCGGCATTCCAAATCCTGATGAGTAAGGAAGCTGCTATGAATGTTGAATCTGTGTCTTCTGCTAACTTGCTCATAATCTCTGCAGTCCAGAACATCAAGGATGCTTTGATGAATTATCATGATAATTTGGGCTAATCTGTTTAATTCCTATGGTACTTGTTGTTTAGCAAAGACATTATTGTGATCATCAAGTTTGATTTTGCTATAATTAGATCATCAATTTTCATTTTGCTACAAATAACAATTATGGAGAATTATTGGAACATTTTTGTATATGCCGTTGTGCTTGCAAAATGGTCATGATATCATGAAAAATTATATAATATCTGTTTTCTGTTTCATATATGTGAACAATATGATCTTGGTGTGTGGTATGGCAGAAAGAATTTTTAACGATAGTTATTGTTAACAAAGGAAATAAGAATTTTAAAGATAGTCAAAAGCACGGTAAGATAGAGTCACTGAACTGGCCTAACGGTAAGGTCGGTCAAGCACGTGATTTAAGCCCCGAAAAAATACACATATTTTTAATATATTTAGACAATACTTTTTATATATTTTTATTTTAGAAAACATTAGAATATTTTACGACATAGAAAACTATATTTTTTTATAAAATATTTTTATTCTTTAAATAAAATGCATATGTTGTTTATAGAGTAATATTAATAATTTTAAAATATTTATTATTCATTACTTTTAAAAGAGTCTGTCATAAAAGTTCGCTTTATGTTAACTTTTTTCAATGAGGATTACGGAAGCTCCATGAAAAACGCCCAAGGAGATGTAGCAAAGAACAGAGATAAAGCTAAGAGTGAATTGAAAAGAAAATAATGTGTTTCATTGATTTGAATTGAATAAATTACAAGAAAACATAGATACTTATATACAGAGAAATCTGTAAACTTAACTACTAGGGAAAACAGAAAGAACGATAAATAACTAACACTATTACGCAAGGACCAAAAAGAAACAAAGGGGGTTACTTAGCAAAACTTATAACTTGCCCACTCTATTAGCTATTTGCTAACTAGTCATTTTTCATTTCCTGATTGCTAATTGTTGTTTCAAGTTCTCTTCCTTGATCTCTTTCTTCCTTGATTGAGTTATCAATGGTGATTCTTTTTGGGTGTCTAACACTTTACGCCTCAAAATTAGTTGGGGCGACCCTCAATAGAGATTATAACCCCTATCTTTTTAGGTTCTATTACACTAGTTCTGAACTGAAAATGAAAGTTTTGAAAGACTATCATAGAAAAGTACAATTATAGTTGTTAGTGAGAGTGGGATCTAATAGATACTTTAAAAAACAAATTTTCAAAACAAAAATTTCAAAGTTACGCAAGACAATTTTTATTTTTGTAATAAATTAAAGCATAATCTCATAGATGCAAAATCCATCAATAAACAAGTATATATGATAGAATTCAGGGATTGAAATTAAAATATAGTCAAATCATATAAACAAGCTAAGAACCAAAATTCTAGGAATGATGACTGAGCACACTACGTAGAATAATAAAAAATATTGTGCGACCGCAGATCACTCATCTCATATTGCATCTAACTAACTTGGTGTTGCCGGAAGTTTGTAGTTCAAGTGACAAGTTCTTAGAATTTAAGATGCGGGAAGCAGAGTTCGATCTTTGGTGAAGTATATTTATAATTAATTCACACTATTTAAGAATGCTAATAAATGTCCATGGTTGTATAAAAATTGTAATTTACTCTCTATACATTTTAAAATATAAGCACTTAATCATTTTTTACTCCGTTTAACAGTTATTGCATTGAATATGTTAGTGAAAAGTAATATATACTTTTTTTTTAGTTTTTAAAATTTAATATTTAATTTTCACAATAAAGTTTTTTATTTAAATGGTCATTATTATTTAAATGTTATTAAAAGTTTTTTATTTAATTGTGTCATCTAAAAATAAAGTGTTACTATATTTGTGCTTTGTAAGAGTTATAAATTTAAAAAAAAAATCCTAATTCAAATACTCAGTGGCTCCTATTGTTTTTCTATCTCAAAAGTTTACATATTATTTTTTTTATTTATAAATTTTTTCTATGCTTGATATTTTTCATTATTGCTTAAGTTTTGGATTTTTTCCACGAAGTATTTCTTGATCTATCCCTGCCAAACACTACCACTTAAGGGTATATATATTTGTTTTAAGGTATGTAATTATATTCCCGGGAATCACATTTTTATAGGAATGTTATACCCACTAATGTTATTCCGGAGTAAATTAAAGAAAATGTTTGATTAAAATGTGACATTGATGAAAATATTTTTTTAATTTAAAAAAATATGAAAGTTACAAGCTTAATTTTAATATAATTACTCATTATTTGATGGAAATCTAATTTAACCATTTCTCACCATGATAATATGGGTTTTAGAAAATATGTCAAAACAACTTTCTTGAGAATAAATTATATCTTAAGAATATTTTTTCAAAGACTAAAATAAATATGAGTATATAATATTCTCAACTTCACGTACTCGAAAATCTCGTTATAAAGAAATGAGATAAGATGTTGTCACAAGTTCAATGATTATTAATTTTCTAATACATTTTTTAACAAAAACAAAAATTAACAGTAACTATAAAAAGTACGGGTAAAGATTTCTTTTTGTCGTATAAAAAATACGTAAAGGATAACTGGATAAGGATCATGAATGTATTAAAAAATAATAGTTAACAAGTAGATGCTTATGAATCTAATGAACTAAAATGTTCATTCTTTTTTAAACACTATTTTGTGTGTTAGTGAAAAGTAATATCTAAAAACTTTGTTTTTAAAAATTAATATTTAATTTTCACAATAAATTACTGTAGTTTAATTCTAATAATTTTTTCTACAATTTATTTTATTATTATTTTAATTTTATTAAAATTTTATTATTTGGTTATGTCTGATAATAGAGTAAAATTTATGCTCTTAGAAGAATTATAAATTTTAAAAAAAAAAAACCTAATTCAGACGGTGACAAAAAAATTTCTATACTCGATGGTTTCTGTTATTTTGTTCTCTATAAAGTTCATATATTATTTCTTTATTCATCTATAAATTTTCTCTATGTTTTATATTTTTCATTATTTTTGTTTAAGTTTCGGATTCCTCCATGAAGTATTTCCGGATTTGTCTTTACCAAACACTATCACATAAAGATAATAAGGAAATGAGATAACGTGTTGCACGAATTCAATGAAAGTATTAATTTTTTGATGCATTTATTTTTTAAAATTTAATAGTGACTATAAAACGTAAAGAGTAAGGATTTCTTTCCATTGTATATTAAAAAAAGTAAAGAGTAAGGAACATGAATGTAATAAAAAATAATGATTAACAAGTAGATGCTTATGAAAGTCATTTCGATTGGACTAATGGTAAGAAATTTAGCGGGTAAGAGTTAGTATGAATAAGATTCTATGTTCAAATTGTAGTGCTTTCATTTCTACCAAAAAAATAGTAAATTTTTATGAATCTAATAATGAACAAAAATAGTCATGCTTCTTGAAGCATTATTTTATATATGTTAGTGAACACTAATATTTAAAATTTTGTTTTGAAAAATTAATATTTGATTTTCACACCAAGTTATTATTGTTGAGTTTTATTTATTTTTATATACAATATTTTATTTTTATTTTAATGTTATTTAAAGTTTTTTATTTACTTGTATCTGAGAATAAAGTGCTAGTCAGTGACAGATTATTTATAGGGTTTTGCTAACTATTATGTAACACCTAAACTTTTAAGACCGTTTTTTTCACATAGAGTATTTAGCGGAAGTAAAATGCTATTCAACTAATAAGTTTATCAGATACGCAGTCATATACCTATATATACATATTTGCCTCTAAGGGTCTTAATCAAAAATATATTTTTTTAGTTTTATACATCCTAGAGAGAAGCTAGTCTGACTTAGATAATCACATTAGGTACAAATAAGGAGACGAAAATGACTACCTAAAATAATATAAAATAATTCCCTAAGCAAGGTTTTTACGCACTAAAGTTTTTTTCGTCTTCGGCACACGTAATATTGCAACCGTCAGTTATATGCAAAGCATATAACTGATTAACCCTCAGTTTATAAAACAATTTTACAATATTGCAGCTAATCTAACTGAAAAATCCCTAAATACTTGTCATATTCAAACACACAACACATAGCATAATCAAACAGTACATTAACGACAATATAATAATGTATGCATGCCATGATCCTTTTCATTTTATCTCTTTTCTTTTCATCTTTTACCGAGAGTCTAGTGCACTAGAACTTTTTCATAGGTGCATTGATAGTAAATGCACAACTGAGCTCATATCCATGGACCACTGGGAAGTCTCTTTAGCTAGGGTCAATCTTGTGGAGCTATCTATCCCTTTTGGGATAGCCAAGGACTATCTATCCCTTTTGGGATAGCCCTTTGTACCTAGGGTTATCTGCCCTTTTCAGGATAACCCTTGTACTTCAGGTTATCTGTCCCTTTCGGGATAAGCCTACATTTCATTTTCATTTTACATGTCTATTACCTGGAATATAACCAGTGAAATAATCAACCCGCTTACTCAACCAACATTGAAAGGGGAAAGCATTTCATGTTATCATTTCACATCATCATGCATTTAATTACAAACCAAAGTATTCATCATATATACTATCACCTAAACCCCAAATCACACGTCAATTACAAGTAAATTAAGCTACAATTGCAAATCAGTCACTGAGTTTTTCAATCGAACACTCCGTAGTGTTTGACTTGTAACTTGAGCTATACTACTTGGAATTAGGTGAAATTGGTGCCCTTAGAAAGCTAACATCGAGCACTACAATTCTGTAGAAGACTTTGAAGTAAAATTCTTAAGTTTTCAATATCTTATTCGAATAACTTAATCGAATTAGAACATTTTGTCGCCATATTAATCGATTAAGACATCATCTTAATCGATTAATATGTAAAATTGTAGAATTTTAGCTCCAGGAATGTTTTAATCGATTAAATTATCCTATTAATCAATTTAAGAAGCCATCTTAATCGATTAACATGTGCAGAAACACACGAATTCATTTCCAAGATGCTTCTTAATCGAATAACTTATGAATGTTAATCAATTAACTCATCCCAGGACCTAGAATTTCACCTATCAACCACACCAAATTCATCCCAAATCAATTTCACTCAAGACGATGCCTCAATACACAATAAATATTACATTTAACACAAAAACCACATGCATTTCTCATTTCCTATTCCTAATTTCACAAACTAACCAAATCAATTTGCCAAACATGGACTCAAATTGCCATCCAAATACTCTATGCGTTTGGCAATTGACATATTCTAACTTTTATATTCAAATTTCCAAGTTCAAGAAACATGCATAACAACAATATACATCTCAATCAAACAACCAAAATCACTCTCAAAGCAAATAACCAACATGCATTCCACCATTTCAACACACATGCAACCAAAAATTAAGTCCATATCTCCAATATAACATCATTCCACACAAATTTCAAAATCAACCTAATATATTCTCACCTAACACAAATAAAGTTTCAAAACCCTAACCACATTCATTTTCTACTCTAAAATTACTTTAATTTGGGATTTTAGTTGGATTATCTTAATTTGAGCTCCAAATTCCCAAATCACCAATTTCCCCTTTCTTTTCCAAAGCTTTCTAACCCTAGCTTCAAATCTCCACTCTTGCACTTGGGGTTCCTAAACTTTACAACTCCAAGTTAGTAATTACTCACATTGACTCAATTTATGGGTTGCATATAAGAATTGAGGAATTTGAGACCTTTTACTCATAAGGAGAAATTAAGCTAGAGAAGGGGAGATAGGAGATGCATGTTCTTACCTAGGTGACACTTGATGCTCTAGAGCTTAGAGATAGCAATCCAAGCCTTGAAAATGGAAGATTAAAGGAAAAAGTGATGGCTGATGGTGGAGCTTGGGAGTGAAACCCTAGAGAGAAGAAGATATAAAGTTGAAGATGAGTGAGAGTGAGAATGAGGCATGGGTGAGAGAGAGGAAGGATGAGGACTTGGTTCTCTTTTAGCAAACTTTTCCCCCCATTGCTAAAAAGTCCCTCTTTCTTTTGAAATATTTTAAATATTGCAATTTGGTCCCTCTCCCTTTTCATGGTTTTGCAACAAAATCCCTAAAATCTCATTTCTTTCTAAAAGATTTCCTTAGGGACTAAATTGATATTTCCACAAATTTAACTATTAACTTAAGAAATTTAAGGATGTTACATATTGCCTTAAGAGCAACTGATAAGCAACCCATAAATAAAAATTCCTCATAGAAAGTGTAGCATTTAATATTGTAAATGCATCTTCATCAATTATGATTTCTAATACAATGTTTCTATTTATGGGTTACTTATCCATTGCGCTTTAGGACAATAGTTAGCAAAATCATTATTTCTATACTTGATAGCCCCTATTGTTTTTCTCTTTAAAATTCACATATTCTTTCTTCGTTTCTTCATCTTTAAATTCTCTTTATACTTGATATTTTTCATTATTGTTGTTTAAGTTTTGAATTCCCCTATGGAGTATCTGTATACCATATAGGGATAATAAGAAAATGAGAAAAGGTGTTGTTCCGAATTCAATGAAAGTATAATTTTCTTACGCATTTATTTTTTAAAATTTAATTGTAACCATAAAAGTACGGATAAGGATTTCTTTCCATTATATTACAAAAAAAAGTAAACGGATGGGTGAGGATCTCTTTCCATTGTAGTAGAAAAAAGTAAACGGCCAAGTGCGGATCGTGAATGTACGTATTAAAAAATAATGCTATTTAAATAAAAGTTTATTTGATAATGTTTAAAATGAGAAAATCATTCAAAGTATTTAAAATATGAAAATTTATAGGGAGAAATTATTCAAAGTTTTACGCACATTTATACTTTATGGTAATGGTATATTAATATAATTTAAAAATTTCAAGTGAGAGGCTATTATTTATTCATACTACTTTTTTGTTGTTTCGTAGGAAAGTAGTATAACCGGAGATCGAACTCCGTACCCACACACGCATGTTCCCGTGGCTCACCAACTGAGCTACATAACTGTGAACTTTAATTAATAAAATTCCTAGATAATTCATGTTTTAACAAAGAATGTGTTCATAAGTCCTAGTAATAAAGCTCAGTTGATGAGCACATAGGGATATTTGTGTGTGGATATTGAGTTCGATCTCCGGTTGTTGTACTTTCTTATGAACAAAATAAAATGTGTTCATAAAAGCTTCTTTTTTCTAATTTTTTTTTCTCATGTCTAAGCAAATGGATGCCTTGAAAACCTTCTATATATTCATTTTATCAAATTTCCCAAATAACCTTTTCACAAATATGGTTTCTTATAAAGAAAACCTCTCATTTCCGTATTTGTTCCTACCTTAATTATTATCGGTTATTTAAGTATCTGCGCGGATAGAAACAAAATTTTATTATATGGAAACAAAATAACAAATTTTTCCATTACCTTCTCAAACATGAATACAATTGAGAAATTTATGTCTAGTGGGTAATTAGATTATTGTTTTTCCTTTTTTTTATCCTCATAATCCTTTTAGTTTCCTTTTGTATGTTAATTCAGGTGTGAAAACAACTTCTCAAAGGAACATAAAGGACTAAACAACTTGTATAAATACCCTACAAATTCATGTCTAGGACACATATCACAAAACAAGAAAACCCTATAGTATTTGCAAGTGTAAGGTTGAAAAATGGACTCTTCAATGGGAGGTTTTGGTGGGTCTGGTGATGGAGACACTCACAACTCAAATAGCGCAAAAAGACCTTCTTACAGACGTCTTAGCTCTGCTCAAACATCCAAACTGGAACAGTAAGAGTGCTTTTCTTTTAACAACATTTTATTTTAATATTATTTTTAATAATATTTTGAATTGCTTGGTCGAGAGAGAGATTTGTTCTCACTTTTTGGATGAAGGATGTGAAAGGGTTAGTGATGGTCGCCACTATCCGCGTCACACACGTTTATGGCCGCGCTACATTTCGCTCACGTTCTAGAATTTATAATTCAAAAGAACTCACTTTGATTCTAGAATCAATTTGAATTCTACTATCGGTAGGTTATAGAACCCGAGCGAAACATGATGTGCTCATAAACTTATGTGGCGCCGATAATAGCTTCCATTAGCCATGTGTTGATCGAATCAAGGAGTATACCTTGTGAGAATCATAATGACCTAGCTAGATTGCTATTTCATTATATCTTTATCTGTTTTTAATTAATTAAGCTCAATGCATCTCTTACAATTGATTATGACTATTTTTTTTTTCTAACTTTTGATTTGTTTGATTTGATATCTTTGATGATATTGTTTTCCCTTTACCCGCATTTGGTTGTTTCAAAGAATTGGTTTGGTATGTTAGATCGTGTGATCATGAATGACTTGATCCGATCCTCTGTTATAGTATATGCATACATTTGTGTAGAGCCAAAAAAATGGATTAGTTTTTCGGATCGGCTCGAAAAAACTCAAAAATTTTTAAATTCAGATTTTTTAGCTTGGTCTGGTAGGGCCTTATTGAAATCGGATTCAGGCCAGGTTGCGGGACACTAATTAAACTTTTTTTATTCTATACTATGTCTTGTGTTTATTGTACATTATATTCTTGCCTTCATAGATAATTTGTAAAAAAGTTTTGTTTTAAATTTCTCCAAATTTTTGCTTCAATTTTTCTCAGTTATTTAGCTTGTCACTCTTCTCCCACTCAACTAATGGGTGTTGGGAATTACACCATCCTAATTGATAATCAGACCACCCTTTTTGGACAGCAGCGTCTGGATTGGTGTTTCTAGACAGGGTTTTCCGTAAAATAAGGGTGATTTATTTTTTACTTTTACTATTTTACGGACTATACCATCTAAAAACATCATTCCAGACTTTGATGTGGGGAATAGGGTGATTTTGTTCCCAATTGGGATGGTGCCAATTCCAACGTCCTCAACTAGTTCTTTGTTTTTTATTGTAATTCGTCCACTAAACTATTTTTTTGTCTTTTTGTTCTGCAACTAAATTTTTGTTTGAAATAAAGGTACATCAGGGATTACCCACATCCAGACGAAGCCCAACGGAGACAATTAGCTGAGGAGACTGGGCTTGAGCCCAAGAAAATAAAATTCTGGTTTCAGAACAAGAGGACTCAAATTAAGGTTGTTCATTTTCTTCAGTCTCAAATATTTAAAAATTGTTTATTTTACATGCATTAATCATACTTAGTGCTAATTAATCATTTTGTTTTTACGTTATGTTCAGAATCAACATGAGAGAGCAGATAACACTGCTCTTCGAATTGAGAACATTAGGATAACCAATGAAAACACTTTGATTAGAGAGACATTGAAAAATACTCTGTGCCATATCTGTGGAGGCCCACCACTTCCAGAAGAACATCAGCAACAAATGATGCAAAAACTGAAGCTCGAGAATGCTCAGCTCAAAGATGAGGCAAGTGATGAAACTCATTTTTATTGATCATCTTTTAATTTGATATATATATAAATATAAATATTAGGGTTGTTAAAAAACCATTAAAATCAAACCAAAATATTTCAATGCCGAATCATTTCATTAAAAACCGAACCAGCTTATATAAACTGGTTCTGAATCGGTTCAGATAAAATAGAACTGATTTAGATTCAGTTCTGTCTCAAAATCGGTTTGAGGTACAACAAAAATCGATTCAGAGCCGATTCTGGTTTCAAAGTTGGTTCACTTAACCATAAAAATCAATCTGTTCGTTTTGTATCTCGTCAATTTGTTCTGTTTTTACAATGATATTTGTTGATTAATATTTAATTTTCATTGTTTTTTTCAGTGTGAGAAAGTGTCCAAACTTATTGAAAGGTACATGGAGAATCAAATATCTCAACCTGCTGCATTGCAACAAACTCCCATGATTGGAATCATGGAATCTTCTCATGATTATCAAACATCTGAAAGTTCAATTAACCAACCATTGATTGGTGGAAGTGAAAATTTGGAGATTGAAAAAACAATGATGTTGAAGGTTGTTGGTAATGTAACTGAAGAATTACTTAAGCTTCTGAGAGTCAACGAGCCCTTGTGGGTCAACTCTTCAAGTCAAGATGGGAAACTTGCTCTTCATCATGAAACTTACGGAAAATTATTTCCTAGGAAGAATCACTTCAATGGTTCTAATGTGCATGTTGAAGCATCAAAACATTTTGGAGCAGTGAACCTTGGTGCCATGCAATTGGTTGACATTTTTCTGGATGTGGTATTATCTAAATCTTAATTACTGGCCCTCTCTTTTTATGAAATTATTTTAATAATTATTTATTATATTGATAAAATATGTGTACTCATCTTTAATTTTCAGGAAAAATTTGTGACTTTTTTCCCAACAATTGTTACCAAAGCGGAAACTATCAAAGTTCTTGATAGCGGTTTGTTGGAAAACCGAAGTGGAGCCTTGCAGCTGGTATGTATTTTCATTCATGCTTTATGTAAAAGCTTTTTATTTTTTAATTTTTAACAAGTTTTTTTAATTGTTTTGCACACTAGATGCATGAAGAAATGCACATTCTTTCACCTTTGGTGCAAACTCGAGAATTTCAATTCCTTCGCTACTGTCAACAAGTTGAAGTTGGAACATGGATGATTCTTGACGTGTCTTGTGACGATTCCTCTTGTCACACTTGGAAACATCCATCTGGATGCATTATTCAACAAATGCCCAATGGATGTTCCATGGTAAGTATAAACTTTGTCTAACATAATGAATCTGTTAGTATAAGCATATAATATTCGATCAAAATAACATTGTTACATATGATTTATGATAGATTACATGGGTGGAACATGTGGAAGTGAACGATAATATGATCCAAACTTACCAACTATACAAAGATCTTATTGAAAACAAGATTGCATATGGTGCTGAGAGATGGATTATGGAACTTCAAGGCACGTGCGAGAGATTTGCTCGTTTTCATGATCAAATCATATTTGATCGTGTCTCTCGAGGAGGTTACATTTAATTCTACTTTCATTTAATTTTACTCTAATCCATGCTCAATTTGCTAAAGTAAATGTTGCTTTTCAAAGTCAGATACTAAATTTCCCTGCACATACAATTTCGGGACTAATTTCTTATTAGTAGTGTGCTTATAGCTAATTAATTAATCTAATGTTTATGTTTATGTATGTGTTGTATAGTGATGAACTCAGTTGAAGGGAAGAGGAGCACAATGAACCTTTCTGAAAAAATGGTTAAGAGCTTTTGTGAAAGTATAACCATGGCAGGTGGTAATAGGGTGGATTTCCCACATATAGCTATGGAGAACGATGGGGAGATTAAGTTCTCAATTTACAAAAGCAATGGCTTATTAGGCAAGCCAAAAGGTGTCATTATTGCTGGTGCTGCCTCTCTTTGGCTTCCATTTGACTACCATAAACTTTTTGAGCTCTTCACAGATAATAATAAGCGACCTCAGGTAAATTCATAATATTCTTTTAGCTAAATAGAAAATTTGTGTTTTTTTTTATATATATACTATTTTTAAAATGTTTGGATTTAGTTCTCAGTCTATTATATATTATTTGTTCTGTTTGATTCTTAAGTAATTGCGTGATAACTGTCACATATCAGATAATGATATGTTATGTCATCACTTAATGAAAAAATTTAATAAAATCGAGATGGAAGGATTGAATCGGAACATTTAAGAATTTGTTTGTGTACATTTTTATTAAAAATAAACGTATTTTTTTGAAGGTAGTAAGAATTTCTTACTTCCATCGTCAGATCTGTGTTGAGATCTGAAATCACTATCATCAAAAGTACTTTTACATTTTTAAAATTAAAAACTAGACACCGACTAAAATTCAAACTTCTTAAAAATAAGAAACTAAATAAAAAAACCGTTAGCGATTAAAAACATATTTTAACCCGCCTTTAATTTATTAGTTGAATTTCAAGGTTGTATCCTAGAGTTTATTGATAGTAGCTTGTAATTTTGTTATACTAGTGGGATATTCTTTCAAGTGGAAATCCTGTGAAAGAGGTTGCACACATCTCAAATGGAATTCATCATGGCAATTGCATATCAATCCTTGAGGTACTTACCATTTTTTTTTTCATCTATTGTTTCAATTTTGTATTTTGTATAAGACAAGCATATTGTGATTTTCAAGTTAAACTAATTAATTAAATTCATTTCAATTGCTCATGTGTAACAGCTACTCATTCCAAATGAGGAACATGTGATGATTGTTCAAGAAAGTTTCATAGATCCTCTGGGATCCTATGTTGTGTATGCTCCAATCAATGCAGCAAATCTGAATCTGGCCTTAAGGGGTGAAGATTCTTCAGTGTTGGAATTTCTTCCATCTGGTTTTATCATCTGTGCCAATGGTCATAAGAATTCTGATGTGGGAACATCTAATAGCAGAAATGTTGTTAATGGCTCCTTTTTGACTCTGTTTTTCCAAATAATGGGTTGCTCTGGTGCATCTGGAACAGAGCAGCTTAAAATGGAATCTCTGGCACCTATGAACTACCTTTTGACCACAGCCGTCAAGAAGATCAAAGGTGCTCTGAATTGTAACAATTAGGGTTTGTGAATCTTCATCAACGACAAGATTCTGCCTTGCTTCCTTTGTAAGATATATTTGCAAGGCATTTGAATAATGTGTTATCTTGTCTTCTTTTTTTTTATTCTCTATTCAATAAATGATCAAACATTATTTGGATCCTTATGATGGCAATTGCTTCTTCTAGATAAGTTTGTTAATTTGGGTTTTTCATCTTTTTTTCTTGTTAAATTTTTTTTTTTTCATTGAGAAATTTTATATATATATATATACACCGTACTATCTGAATTCAGTTCGGACATTGTCAAGCAGATCGACCCCAGAGATGCCCTCGGCACTCTTGGTATGGCCCTCACACTGCGCAGATAATTGCACACCATCATTCTCTCCCACTTAGGTATTAGCAAACACGGGAAAGATACTGGGATTGACACCATCCCAGTTAAGAACAAGACTATTCTATTCCGAACATTAACCTGAAATTTCATTTTAACAAATTGATAGTTAATAAAGGAAGCACAACAAATAATTTAATCAAGCATACAAATGGAAAAGATATACATCAAAACCACACATAATTGAACAAACAGTGCAAAATGTGTAATAAGAACATAGCACTTAATTAATTAAATCAACAATTTCTTGTCTAGAACTTGGACTTAAGTTGATTGACGGTATTGCCATCCAACTGAAACGCCTTCACGAGAACATCATTAGCAATCTCAGGATTAGATCCAAACACAGCATTAGCAATTCCGATTAATCCGGGATTCTGGCTACTAAGAGCCACAATAGCAATCGCATTACCATAACCCACATTTCTTTGATAGTGTACAAGTCCCACAGGAAACACGAACACATCACCCTTTTGTAGAACTTTTCTAAAGTGGCGATTTTGAGGGTTTGAAGTGACAAATCCAACTTCTAAGCTGCCTTCGAGAACGGTTAGGATCTCGGTGGCGCGAGGGTGCGTGTGAGGAGGGTTGATTCCCCATGGTGCATAGTCAATACGAGCCATAGATATGTCGAGTGTGTTTAGTCCTGGTAGTTGAGTTGCAAAGACCGGGGTCACTTTCGAACCGACAGGATTTGTGGTGTTGCCAGCTATGTGAAGACCACTAAAGAAGAAATCGTTTTCCGATACAAGCTTTGGATCCTTGCATACCAAACCATTCACTAACACTGCCAAATAATGTAATTTATCAAAATCTTATAATCTCGTAGTTTGTTAGAATAAATTCTAATATAAGTGCTAAATGGTAAGATAATCAAGCATAAAGTGGTAATATTGTTTATTTAGTATGAATTAGTATAACACACTCATTAGAGTCAGCCTAACGGGTGGAGGTTTACATCTTTTACATGAGATCTTAAGTTCAAAGCTCATTATTTTGAATTGTAACAATATGCAAAATATTTTGACGTTAAAATAGTTAGGATAGTGTTTGATAAATCACAATTGCTTATTAGTACAACTAATACCGAGTTATAATAAAAATCTTTTTTTTTCATAAAAGAATATAGAATGTACCAATAAACAACAGCAGAAAATCAAACATTTTTCTTAAAAATGAAGTGTGCAAATAACCGTAATGTGAATGCATCTAGTAGTTATACCTTGTCCATTTGGGTCTGCCACACAGAAATCTTGGAGAGAGCTTGAATCAGCCACAAAGAAAACTGAAAGAGCTAAAACAGCCAGCAACGAATATGAGAGATTAGCCATTTGAAAAGAAGAACACAAAATTAAAGCACTAGAAGATTTTTTCTAACAGGAATATAAATGTAACTAAGAGCAATGTGTGGTATGGTATTGTTGATGGATGAATATGGCGCTACACTGAGGACTATTTATAAGAAGCAAAATTTTTCGAAATATGCCGCTCCAATTATTAATTAAGAACTGATGAAATGGTCATATTTTTGAAGTGGTAAGAAAGAATAATAACGTAATTAATTAGTGATGTGTTTGAAGTTTTGCTCATGGATAATGCCGGCCAACAGCAAAGAATCTTAATTGACTAATTTTGCTGAAGCAGCAAAAGCTTCCATTTGTGTACCAATTTGAGAAAAATATTAGTCAAAAATAAAATAAGGGTATTATGGACACGGAATGGATGGCAACGGTATCTATTTTGGATTGGAGCTTATGTACACATTCAAAGGAATACAACATAGATTATAAGTGTATGGTTTGTTGCTATTGTTGTTTTTCTTTATTTTATTTATTTATTTAGTTATTTTTCTGAAATAATGGTATATGATTTTTATACAACTGTCTAGCGATCACCAGTAAAGCCGTGAAATTGGGTGATGTCCCGTGAGTCAACTTAGCTCGATATTGAATTGAATTGTAAAAATATTGGGTAGAAAAATTTGATTAAAATATAGTTCAATTTATTTAATCGGTGAGAATTTGCGAGTCAAATTAAATTGGGGCAACCATAACTCATTTTGAAATTATAATTATAACATGTGAATTTTGTGAAATTGTGCATTTTTAAATATATGACATTAAATTATGATTATAATATATAGTAAGTGATGTGATTTTTTTATGGATTATAATTTTATAATGGTAGTGATGTCATCAAAAATTTTAATTTGCTGCGATTTGAGAAAAGTTGTATATGTTTTAGCTAAAAAAATAAATCGAACTAACTCATTTTATAGTTGGTCACAACTCAATAAACTAAATTCGTGCAAGTTGAACTGACAAGTTTTGAGAGCACTAATCAATAATAATTAGAAAGAGCGGGTAGAGGGTTTGAAAATAATGAGTATATTTAACAATTAACAGCTTATTTTTATACCTGTATAAAAAGTTTTTATCGATTAAAGCTTATTCATGGGTAAGATAACTGAATAATTTAAAATTGTTTTGTATTGATAATCTTTTTTAAGAAGCTTGCTAAAATAAATTAAGATTACCTCATAAGCTTATATGGAAGTACGGTATAACTTCTAGCTAGCTAGTAGTATTTCCTTAAGCTGGGTACAAGTTCCCAAAAAGCTCTTTTGTAGGCACTAGTATTGCGTTATTTATAGAGTAAAACTCTAATTTTTCAAGTAAATGGAAGAAAAATTTTAAAAATTAAATGGCACAGGTTAAGATGAATAAAATCCATCAACCTTTACCTAATAACCCTACCCAAACTCACTAGCTTATTTTTTCACCTGAACCGAACCCGAATACTTGATCCGAATTCACATATTTAGCAAAAACCAGTGTCCATCCCTAAATATCACTACGCCTTTTTGGCACATAAATATCACTACGCTTTAAATTGCTGTATTAATGCAATCTCTTCACAGCTATAGTCCGTCGTTACAAAAGAAAAACTGAATCAGAAATTTCATTTTTTCCTTTATAAAAAATCAAAAAACAAGAAACAGAAATGTAAACCACATAACCCCTTTAAGTCACTAAAGTGACAACATTCGAATATTTTGCCAAAAAATGTAGTAGTAAACAAAAATGACCTAGTCAAATTTCAAGGCAAACAAGTACAATCAACGTATCGAAAGAAATAATAGGAATAAAACAAAAAGAGAGACCTGATGACTTAGATGCATATAATCATTTAACAATAACAAACCTCCAAGCCTTGATCTTAAGAACAGAAGCATTGTCAAGAAAAACCAGTTTGTACAATGACAATAATCGTCAATACATAGGCATACACATCAACAAGTCAATCTAATTTGACTGATCCACAATTAAAACTTATAACACTCGCTCAAAGCCAACCCAAATTGATATTTGAAACAATTTTTGAGAAATCACATAGATGCCTTAAGCACCAACGTCCTCCTCTTCCTCCTCTTCATACTCTTCATCGTCAGCAGTAGCATCCTGGTATTGCTGGTACTCAGCAACAAGATCGTTCATGTTACTCTCGGCCTCGGTAAATTCCATTTCGTCCATTCCCTCACCAGTGTACCAGTGCAAGAAAGCCTTGCGCCTGAACATGGCAGTGAACTGTTCACTGACCCTCCTGAACATCTCCTGGATTGAAGTTGAATTACCAATGAAAGTAGAAGCCATCTTAAGACCCTTGGGTGGGATATCACACACGCTGGACTTGACATTGTTAGGTATCCACTCAACAAAGTATGAAGAGTTCTTGTTCTGCACATTGATCATCTGCTCATCTACCTCCTTTGTGCTCATCTTACCACGGAACATAGCCGAAGCAGTCAAATAACGACCGTGGCGAGGATCAGCAGCACACATCATGTTCTTAGCATCCCACATCTGCTGAGTCAATTCAGGAACGGTCAAAGCACGGTACTGCTGGGATCCCCTTGATGTCAAGGGTGCAAACCCAACCATAAAGAAGTGGAGCCGCGGGAAGGGGATAAGATTGACAGCAAGCTTGCGAAGATCAGAGTTCAGTTGTCCAGGGAAACGTAGACAACAAGTAACCCCACTCATGGTAGCAGAAATCAAGTGGTTAAGGTCACCAACTGTAACCAAAAAAAACAATCAGATTAACAAAAACAATTGAGAAAATGAACTTCCACCAACTAAATAGATAATAAAGCAAAAACCACATTCGACTCAAAGAATGCAACTGAAAACCAAATTAATGCATGACACAAGACCTAATAAACCCACTTGAATCTTCCCCACGGTCCCACCAATATAATGATATTTGAACTAAGAATTGAAAGGAAAACCGTATCATAATATGCATGTTCGGTGTTGCATTTTGAAACCTCAAGATCATGGTTTTGGGACTCCAAATGCATTTCCAAACTTACGTATATGTTTGGATTTCTATAGGCAAAACTGGAGTTGTGTCAAAATGGAAGTGATACTTTCGTTTAATGACAATTTACAGCCATTGTGATTTGAACAAACTCACTTTCAACTACAATCAAAACATCATGCCACATCCTTACACGAAGATGAAAACCAGTTAGATTACATCAATAGAAATCCAAACACACTATATCAATTATCACTTTACATGAACAGTTCATCTGCAGCCAACAACCAGAACAGAATGGCCACGAATTATCATTAATCATAACAATAGCAGAATTATCAGCAGCAGCATCAGAAACCTAAATATCAATAAACAATAACAACAACACATCCTAAAATTCTATCAAATCAAACTTGAAAGGAAAAAAAAAAGTGAGAAACTCACATGTGGGCGTAGCGAGCTTCAAAGTACGGAAGCAGATGTCGTAGAGAGCTTCATTGTCCAAAACCATACATTCATCTGCGTTTTCAACGAGTTGATGCACAGAGAGCGTCGCGTTGTAAGGCTCCACAACGGTGTCAGAGACCTTAGGGGAAGGAAAAACGGAAAACGTCAACATCATACGATCTGGATACTCTTCACGAATCTTCGATATGAGAAGCGTCCCCATTCCCGAACCAGTTCCACCACCGAGAGAATGACAAACTTGAAATCCTGTCATTCAGAAAATAACTAAAGCATGAGAATCGTGAAAAAAATGATAACAAATCGAAATCGAGAATTCGAAAGGAAAAATGAAATGAGTACCCTGCAAGCAATCGCAATTCTCGGCCTCCTTGCGAACGACGTCGAGGACGGAATCTATGAGTTCAGCGCCTTCAGTGTAATGGCCCTTCGCCCAGTTGTTTCCGGCGCCGGATTGACCGAAGACAAAGTTGTCGGGACGGAAGATCTGGCCAAACGGACCGGATCTAACGGAATCCATGGTTCCCGGTTCCAGATCCATGAGGACGGCACGTGGAACGTACCTTCCACCGCTGGCTTCGTTATAGTAAACATTGATTCGTTCCAATTGGAGCTCGGAGTCACCGCTGTACTTTCCGGTATGGTCGATTCCGTGCTCGTCGCAGATCACCTCCCAGAACTTGGCTCCGATCTGGTTCCCGCACTGGCCTCCCTGAATGTGCAGGATTTCTCTCATTTTATCTGAATCTCAAGGGCGAGAGAGAGAAAAAAAGGAATAGAGGGTTTTGTTCGATTGCGATGAGATTGAAAACTGAAAATGGAGACAGAATGAGGAAGGAGGATATTTTGTCGAGAGGGTATTAAAGGGTGGGGAGAATTTGAAGGGCGGTGCTGTTTCTGGGATTATGTGCTGGCGTTGAGGGTATTTTTGGAAGAGTGTGAATTATTTGGTGATGCGAGCTTAGTTGTGATTTGTGAATAGACTGTTCTCGAACCGCTTCTTCTCTCTCCCGCCCAATCTCAACATTTCCCACGCTCTCCATTGCTAGTATTTCCCTTTTATTTCATTTCATTTTGGTTTAAACTTTAAACTTTGAATTTCTCTCAGTTCCGTTTGCCTCCAAACCTAAAATATTCATTATTGTTACCAAAAAATATATATATATAATGAAAAAGAATATTCATTTTATACACATTTTATTTTCTATTTTATATTTATATATAATATATATATGCAGAGCAATTTTTTTCATTATTGTTACCAAATGATATATACACTAATACATATGCAGAGCAATTTTTTTCCTCATAGGCAGAGCTATTTAATTTATAGTTAATTCCGACATTTTTTTGGACTTAGTTAATTCCGACATTAAATAGAGGTTGTTGGCAATTAAATTCAGAATTTTTGTAATGAAAAAGAACCGTCATTCTGAATGATGGTGTAGTAAAAAAAAAATATGGATTCAGTTAATTGGATTGGAGTGAGTGGGCTGGTTCGAATGGACGGATCACAGCCCAACCTAGCTGTCATAAACTTTTCCTGACTGGTGATCCAATTTCAACCTCTTAAATCTGTCCTCCAAAAAAAATAAAATGAAAAACAAACTCTTAAATATCAATTTCTGGCTGTAGTTTTAGAACCACACATTTTTCATAGCAGCATACATTGTACTTAGAGATGGCAACCGGGCGGAAGGGGGCGGGTAATAGTTATCTGCTACTCATCTCTACCGGTTTTAGGGTATCTGTCGAATATTTATGGGTACTTTATTCAATTCAAAACTATTGAAAAAATATTTAAAAAAACATATATCTAAAATTATATTTTAATATAAAATTTATATTATTATTATATTAACTATAGAATAAAAGAAAAATAAAAAATAAATGATCAAATAATATAATTATCACTTAATATTTATATTTTTTTCTCAAATTAAAAATTAAGTGAGAAGATATTATATTTTTTAAAGACATTTCATATTGGATAAAATTATGACATATTTTTTATATTAAATATTGAATATCACCTTTATAAATTATAGAAAAGTACTTGAAATATTATAAATTTATATTTTTTTATAATTTTTAGCGGATAATGCATACCCACAAATATTGATGGCGGGTATCTACGGACGCAATTTTTTTTTTCTTCCATCCCCAATTGTGTTACTGAGTTTTAAAAAACTGTTTCACAAAATGTTCATTAAATTTTTAGAATCCGAACGCTATAGATGATTTTGTGCTTCAAAAAATGTTGGTCCTCAATCCCTCGCAGTCATAAAAATCTCAATCCATCTGTTGACAAAAACAAATATCTCAATCCCTCTCTACCAAAAAAATCTCAATCCGGAGTTGATGGTTATGTTTCATTCAAAATAAATTTGTTTGTTCCTAAGACCAGAAAAAGAACAGTTTTTTTATTTTTGGGTAACGAAAAAAGATCTTTATTTGAAAGGTGCATCAGAGAAATTGTTTTGTTATATTCATATTCATATTAGGATATAATTTAATCAAATAAATTTTGCAATGAATACATATTTGCATATTTAAGTTATAATTCAAATGAGGAGTTTTTCAAATAAAATAGCTAGTACTCTCTTTTTTTAGTATTGAAAGCAACAAAACTAGTAATGATCTTGGAGTGGGTGAGTTCGGAAGACAAAATCTAAAGAATCTAATTACAATGCATTGTATATTTTAGTAATAAATAATTTTTAATATCATAATACAAATCATTTTATGTTAACAATATACGTCGCAGCTAATAGACAACTTGATCTTTTAATTATGTTAAAAAGCGTTTGAATCTTAGTCATGTGCTTAAAAAACTTTATTTGAAAAGGTAAAATTTATTTTAATGATCTCTACGTCTTAAAAGGAGTCTTTAATTGGTGAATATCTTTAATATATACAAAAAAATTATTTTATTTCAAGCATAATTTAATTAATGTATTAAAATTAATGCTCGTAAGGTCTTATTATATAAACTCCAATGGTTGGCTTAGCAGTAAAAAGATCTCGCTAACTTCATAAGAGAGACGATTTATAGTAGGAGGACCCATGTTTGAATCTCACCTATGTCATATTCCTGGGAGTCAACGCCAACCACGCAGCACAAATGAGATTAGTCTCATCCTAAGGGTGAGAAAACACATAGTTATAAAAAAAAAAATTCTATGATATAAATAAATAAACAAAAATATAGGTCAATGAGTGAACTCCAATGAGGTCAACTAAACTGTTATTTTTTTTGTCCCGGTTGAAGTCATACTAAACTAACATTATTTTTTATCCAAACTTTTTTTGGACAAGAAAACAATATCTTTTTTGTCCAAACTAAACTTAACATTAAAGCAATTTATCAGTGGGCCTATAGGTTTCCTATCAGTGGGCCTCCGCCATCCAATAGTCCAATGGGCTAAATTAGTTTGATTTAGTATCCATAATCGTACATGTTTGCTGACCAAAAATAAATTCGTCCATATTTTTTAGTATTTTTTAAAGAATTTTAAATTTAATCTTTACTTCCTTTAGAACCCAGAGTATATATAGTATGTAATAACAAATAAATTCTAATAGAAAAACCTGTAATAAAGATAGCAACGTAACCCTAACAATTTGTACGACTTTTTCTGTAAATATATGATTTTTTTGGTATGAAGTGATTTTTTTTTTTGTAATTAAATTGAATTACTAATTACTTATCGAGAAAGAAAACGAAAAAAAAAACTGGAGTCCATATTCATGAACCTAGAAAATAAGATGATTTTGGTTACACGGAATAAATAGATCATTCAATGCAAACTCAAGAGCAAGAGTTTATAGTATTATCCAACTAACTTTGATGAAAGTTCAATTAATTATTTAATAGGTTTGGTATAGTATATGTTTGCTAGTGTCCCAGGGGAAGGTCACTGAAGATCTTTAAGTTTGGCATGTGGCCCATCTTGTTCCCTTAATATTATCCTTTGTTTGTTTGAAGAAGAATAAAATAAAAAGAAAATAAATAAAGTGAAGAAAAAAATTATGATAATATAAAAATGCTTGTTGATTATAGAGGATTTTCGGACCTGTACTCCAGCATTAATTATATGAGCAAGATTTTTGAATTTTTGAAAGCATAAGAACAAGAATATTGGAGATAAGATGAATAGGAATGTTAATTAATTAAAACCCAAACAGGCATGACCTATTATAACCTGCATTTTATCATGTCAGACGTTATTGTAATGAAAACGATTTTTTGTGGTCAAAGTATTAAAGACAGAAATTGAAATAACAACAAATATATTTATTGCTGTAGAAATTAGATGGTTTAATGAGATGAATTAATTAATTTCAGTAAGTACTCCATACGTCATAGGCTCTGTTTGGTAAAACTAGCTTATAACTTATAGTTTATGACTTATAGCTTGTAGCTTATAGCTTATGACTTGTGACTTATAATTGAATAGAGGTATTTAGTAAAATTAGCTTATATTTGTTAAATGACTTAAAAGGACAAGTAATAATTATATGTATTAAATTATTTGATAGAGTAAACATATAATAATTGACTAGAGGGTAAAATAGGAAAGAATTATTGAAAGCTACTTTTTATAAGCTATAAGCTACTTGAAGTAGCTTGTCATAAGCTAGCTTATAGCTTATATAAGCCTAGTTGTTACCAAACACCTCTACTTACTCATAAGCTATAAGCTATAAGCTTCTAAATAAACTACAAGCTAGTTGTGACAAACACACATAGTGTTAGGTAGAGAAAGATTGGAATTTGAGAATAATAAACACCAATCGTGCTTGTTAATTTGATCAAAACCATATATAATTGTCTCAACACAAATACACAATAGGAATGTACTAGTAACTTTTAAATATGGTTACGTTGGTTCAACAACCAACGGCGTGTTTATTTAGTACTTCTGCCGTCTCAAAATGTAACACTCTCTAGATTAATATTGCAGAAATTAATAAAAATGGTTAATTTAGTTAAATGCATTAAATTTGTTTAACAAAAAGTATTAGTTTCCAAATTTATTTTTTTAATCTCTTTTTATCATCTTTCTTAAATTAGGTTCATCAAAATTAGTTGGGTAACAAGGGTATAATAGTAAAAAAAATTAAATGTGTACAAAAATTCTCAAAGGATCTTATAAAATGGGACAAACAAAAATTCTCTAGAGAATCTTACATTTTGGGATGGAAGGAGTATTTTAATTTAGTTAAAATTACTTTTAATTAAAGTTAAAAAAATTTATTTCGTTGAATTGTTTTAATTTTTGTGTATTAATAATCTCAAATATTAATTTTTATTTTAATTTATATTTTTCACATCTTATTTTACTAAAATCTAAACTAAACAAATCTTACGTATTTTAACTTAAATATCTCGCTTCTTTTTTCTTTTTTTTTTCCAGATATTAATATATCTCTTGTAAATTTATGTTTATTGTTAAGGAAGGAATCAAAGTCAATAAAATATGGAAAACCCAAAACGCCCAATTTATGCTTTATAAGGTTATGGATAACTTTGGGACTGTTTGGGTATTTTTACTTTTTTTTAATTAAGTACTTTTGTAAGTTTGATTGAAGTATTGCTTATAATAAAAATGTAAACAAAAGGGGTTCAGAGGTAGGGGTGGCAAAATGGGTTGGGCCCGGCGGACCGGCCTGCAGGTCAATATAAAATAGGCGGGCTGGGCTGTCCATTGAGGACCGTCAACCCAATGTAGTCCGCCCTGCCTAACCCGCCAGCCCGGCGGGCTAAATCAGTGGCGGGCTGGGCTGGCCCGCAGGCTGATTTTTTTTTGCTGTACATGGGATGGGAGCTTGGAACCTCAAGATTAAAGTTTTTTTTAAAAAAAAAGGTCTAATTCAAACAAAAAAAACATAATTGGGCTAAAAACCAAAAAATATTAAATACCTTATGTCCATAGTAAAAAAACTAAGTTTAAAGGTCTAGTTTTATTAAAAAAATCTTTCAATAGTCCAATTTTTTTTTGTTTTTTTTCTTATGTTGGCGGGCTGGCAGGCCAACCCGCAGCCCGTGCGGGCTTGCAAAATACAGGCCGAGCCAGTGTTTTGGGACCGTATGACTTTGGCGGGCTGGCCTGGCCCAGTCCGTTTTATGGCGGGCTAAACGGACTACGGGCCAAACGGGCCGGGCTGGCCCGTTTTGCCACCCCTATTCAGAGGTACCATGGATAGCGAAAGAGCACTATATATGCTACAGGTTGAAGGAAGAGAAGTCCCTTCAAAAGTAGTGGACTCAACTCAACTATGTCTTTATATGTAAAGCTTAGGTTTTTTGTCCCTCACTTTTGGTGGAGACAAAAGCAATCTTAAAGAAAATATTAGTAGCCTTTGCTGAAAGGAATCCGTTTATAAAATGCCTATTAAGTCTAATTTTAAAGGTTTTAACAAAGCAATGTGTTTACTCCAATGCCCAATCATATAGTTTAATTGGTGAGTGTATAAAAACATGCGTATCTGAATACGAGATTCGATTCCCAGTAGTACTACATTCACAATCGTTGATTCCTTATCATCTTCATCTTCAAAAACTTTTTTTTTTAAATCAAACAAAAAATGTGTTTTGATTGTTCAGTCAAAATTATTTTGATATGCAACCCGAAGCAGAGGTAGATGCTAAATATAGGATGACAAGTCCCTATTTTACAAAGTACTTAATGATTTTGTTCATCTGTTGTAGGCTTGTAGGGAACGTGGGTCATCATTTTCATGGTCCAGGCCCAGCATTTTTTAAGGAACCCAAATTATTCAACACTGCACTACTCTTCCTTAGCGGCTTTGCCATTCAAACTCTCTTTTTCTATTATTAGAACTCGTGATTAATTCTCTCTCTGAAGCAACGTTTGAATAAAATAACAAATGAGTAATTACGAAATGTCGCTTTAAACTTACCAACAGAAATCGAACCCTCACACATTTAATTAAAAGAAAGAGATGAATTACTACTATGTCAGATCTCGTGATTGATTTGCCTAATTTTCAAATTTGGTATGTGTAGTGCAATTATTGATGGTGGTAACATCTAAATGCAATGTTGGCATTTCACTTCAATTAAAGTAGTAGCTCTTTTGGCCACAAAATTACAGAGGATATTCTCAGTTACTTAACTGGGAGATTGTCCTGCTAAAAAGTTATTGTACTACTACATACTAATTCATACTTTTTGTTTTATTAAAATAAATAAACTTATTACATTGGTTAATGCATTATTGGTGTGTTAATATATACTTATTTAGTAGTGGTACGAGAATATCTCGTGTTCTGCACGGCATGCTGGTCCCCTTGCTCAGTACAGTACCATATAGTAGTTATTTAAATTGCAATTCTCCATGCCATTAATTAATTTTTTGTTTGGGATATAAACAAAAGATTTATTTTGTGAAAAAATGATCGACTCATCAAGTGATTATACAAACTTAACTGGTTCTCAAAAGCCAAAATGTGCATGGCGTCTATATAATCAATTTTTATTTTTTTTTATTTTTAGTTTTGGTATTATTATTAATTTTAGTATTTATTATCGAAAGGTGTATGATTTCTGTTCCTTAGAAATCTCGAAATTTTGCAGTATACGAGGAGTTTGAAGATACTGCCAGGGCATATAATATCTCTCAATTTGTCCATTATGAAGCACAATTTTCGCATATCATGTGGTTTATTCCTTCTAATAATTTAAACTTTTTACTTTATTTACTTCACTTCCTTCTTCTTCATGCTCTTTTCTAGCAGTTTTTTTGGTTTGATCCCTTTTGTTTGTATGAATATCTTGTTTTCAAATTCCAATAAGTTTTAAAAAAAGTTTGGTTTGATTGATTTTTTAGTTTTTATAGTTTGACAATTATATAATTTTAGTTTTGGTAATTTTTATTGAGTGATTTTGCATGCAATACTATACATACAATTTGTGGTTAAAAGTTGTGGTAAGAATTATAATTGATTTATTTTTTTTGTGATCAATATATAATACTAGTAACGAACAATAAGTAACCGCTTAAATTTGACTAAAATTGAATTTTAAAACTCAGTTTTCATGTCTTAAATTTTAATGGGACCAAAATCGCTCAATTGAAACTATAAGAGTTAAAATTAGACAATTAAAAAAGTATAAGAATAAAAATATTAAAGTAATTAAACCAATTTTTTATTACACTCACTTTATATAACTCATTTTTCTTTCTATTTATCTATCATATCACCCTTAATATTTTTTATTGTCTCAAACTTTGATTTCTTCTCATTTTCGTTCTTTCTATCTCAAACATACCTAAGACTTGAATTTAGGAAGTACAATTTTTTTAAAAAATAAAAAATGTATAAAAAGTATATACTTTTAAAAGAGTTTATAATTAATTTGAATATATAAATTTAGGAGGTATGAATACAAACAAAATTCATAATATTTTTCATAAATTTCTCAAATTAAAAAGTGCAGCTGCATTCCTTAACTCAATATAATTAAGTTCAGCTATATATCTCCTCTTCCCATACTATTTTACACTACAAAATTATACTATAGAATCATAATTTTTCTTTTTATTATCACAATGCTCTCATCATTGTTATTGATCTATTCACTTGAATATAAAATATATATTAAAAATGAAATTATTATTTTTTATTAAAGTAATTATTAAACTTTACATAATATTATTTATCTTTCATTATTGTATTAGTTGAACAGTAACTTAGAATAAACGTATGTTGTAAAACATGAACCTAGTACATATATATAATAACAAAATTGAATGAAATAGAGTAGAGAGGAATATATGAGTGAAAACATAAGGTAGGGGATGAAAAGGAGGAGACAAGGCATCGCTTTCTGTGAGTACGAACCATATTTGGAGTCAAATTTCATATGATTCCACGTGCTTCTCATTCATATATGTCTCCAAATCATTCTGACTTCCCATTTACATTTCCTATTATAAGGTCCCAATGCAAGAAATAAAAAAATAAAAATAAAAATAGTAAAATAGTAATTCGGTTTTGATTTTGTCCTAAAAATGATTCCTTCTTTCAAAGAAGAAACTGCGTGCCTGGGATACCCACCACCAACCCCACTTTTCACTCACTCTCACACTAATAGCCATAATATATATCACTAGGATTTTTCCAATTTTAAGCCTTAACTTTTTCTATTTGTCTCTTATCCCACTTTTTGCTACCCAAAAAGTCAATCACTTTTTTCTCCTTTTCTTTGTGGTTTTTGTTGCATTTTGAAATAATGAAAAAATATAGTATAAAGTGATATTTAGTTAAAAGACGATGTAAATTGAGTTGACGAGAAGAATACAGTCTCTAAGTGTTTTGGGACGGAATAAAAAACTACATAGACTCTAATGTTTAAGTATGAGGTCTAAATAGGGAGCAAACAATATAAAATGCATATCTTAATAATTAGTAGTGAGGCTTATTTATATCATGTAAATAAGATTGAGATTTCGTTCTCAATTGGGTCTGAATCCGATGCTTAGACTGAGATCTTAGTCTACGACAATTTTATTTTTCTCTTAAAGGATACACTTACCTTCCTTGGGACGAGTAAAAAGAAAATAGACCAAAAAATTAGGAGAAAAATATAGATTTTTGGTGTGAGAGAAATAAAAAAGGAGAGGAGAGATATGAAATGAGAGAAAGGTGAAAAGAGAGATGTGTTTAATATAGCATAATTACCAATTTGTCCAAAATTATAGGTCAAAAACATGAACCCATTTTTGGTTGTAGTGAAGGACAGGAAAGGAAAATGCAATTTGGTTCCCAATTTAAAAGTGTTTTCTCCCTCACAGTGAGGATAAAGTTTTTTTTTATGGGTCCCATCAATATTTTCCTTTCTCTCTTATTTTTTTCTTAAACTAGTAATAGATCCGTGCGGATGTATTGGGAATGATTGTTTTTCTTCAAACAAGTGAACATTTTCTCTCTTGCCTTTTCTTTTTCTTATTTTCTTTCTTTTCACTTCTCTTTCAATTCAAACAAGGGATTAAATATTACATGCATGAGTGATAAATAGACAGTTGAGTTTTTTAAATATATGTTATTAGTTGGATTCTTAACAATATGTTTATAGTTAGTGTATATTGAAAAGGGGACAAATTTTATTTTAATAATTAATCATTTATATCATTATATGTGAGCATGGACGATTAATTCATGAGAACTCGAAAACATACGACTAATTTGTATAACTAATTGTTGATTAGAGGATAGCTTTAGTGACAAAATAAAAACAATGATATAGATTCATTATATGTGTAATTTGATCGAGAGGGAAATAAAATGGGTCCCACTAAACAATTATCTAGTTAGCTCCAATTATTAAGGCAACACCTAGTGTTTATTGTGTAGTGGGAAGAATTATATAGTCAATCACAATCAAGTGATATCTAGCTACAAGCAGGTTAAGAAATTAAATAAATTAAAGATGAAACAAAATTAAATTAAGTTGTTGGAATGCACAGTGGCAGCTCCTTTTCTCTACAAGTGTATAGTTTATCTGGTAACTTTTCCTTTCACTTTTTTCTTTTGTTGATTAACAAATGCAATTTCAATTTTCTTATAGTAACCAATAATATAATTAGACTGGAAGATCGACAGTGATATAATTCATATTCATATTATATAGAAAAGAACGCGTAGCGTTAGTACTGAATTACACGGCTCATAAAGCTACAAGCAAAGTCAATGTGAGCTAGCTTGATAAATACTATATAGCGAAAAATAAATAAATATATAATTGCAACAAATTAATTAAATATTTGTGAAGCAATATGTACATATAAACAAATTATAGCACTATTTAATTAATAGATGATTAAATCTTTTAAATATATTAATAAATATTTAAATTTTAATTGTGCATATAAAGAAGATTTATTAATAGAGATAAAACTTACTTCGATCATATTGCACCTTAAAAGTATAAAAATAAATAAAATTATAGCAATAGGACATGGATTTCACATTGTTATTTGTTGTAACATCATCGTGTATTTTTCTTACATATGGTTTGGAAAATGTGGGTCAGGCGCGTTAGGTTGTTGATGACATGTCACATATCGATTAAAACGTGTGTTCAAGTAAAACATACAAGCTCTGAAACCACAATTATTTTTTTACTTTTTTTCTGAAGAAACCATAATTAATTTGCCAATTTAACAATATAATTAAGAGAAATATTATCTAGTGTAAAAGGGCAATTTTTAAAAAGTTAAATATAATAAAAAATTATTAAAAAATATTTTTTTTATATTTTTAAGACATAAAATAATATATATTTATAATTTTTTTGATTTTAATAATTTTAAAAGATATTATAAAGATATTATTTAATAAGACCCTATAATTAATTATTAATATTATGGATGCGTTTGATTTGCGAAAATATATGGTACTGGACAGCACTAAAAAATTGTAGTGTTTGGCCAAGTTTTTTTTGCTTCTCTTTCTTTTATAAGTAAAAACTGGGCCAAACAGGATTTGTGACAAATCTCTTAAATTTAAGCTGGCTTTTTTTCTGTGTAGAAAATGCAAAAAGCTGGCTTTTAAGTCAGAAGCTGGAAATATGAGCTTTTTGATAAAAAGTTAGCTTATTTTGTGAGTCCATCGTAATTAATACTCAAATATTCTAATTTATTTTCTTATATCAAATATATTTGACAGTTAATGATAAATAACTTACAAAAATTGACACAAATATTTTATCAAACAAATAGTTTTTTACTCATAAGTAGCTTATAAAATATCAAATAAAAAACTGTCAAACAACTTTTAGTTTGCTTTTATTTAAAAACCGCTTATAAGCCAAAAATAAGCCGGGCCAAACGGAGATACAATCTGAAACAAAAGGAAATTTTTTTTGTTACTCACTATTCTAGAGGACAAAAAGTTATCTCATAATACAAGATGGTTAAAAAAAAAAAAACATCATCATCCACATTCACTGTCTCAAAAATCTTTAACTACGTCTCCCCACTCACACGTTATATAGCACTTTTGATATTTCAATAATGTATGTCCAAAACGTTTAGATTTTTTTTCCTGTGTTCAACAAATATAATTAAAAAAAGTATGATTGATGATATTATCAACTCTCTCATATTCAAGCTAAATACTTCCAATTTCCAACCGTTTGGGTAAAAGTAAAACTGTAAAAGTATCACCTTATTTATTTTTTATTAATATCGTTAATATTCCACCTATAAATGAGGTAGAAGGCTAATCTCCAATCTCCCAACATGTATAACTTACACAAAAATAAATAAATAAATAAATAAATCCTTAACCGTTAATTAAAATGTTGTTACACCTCGGCGAGGAGGTACCTTGCAAATTGCTATAACTCTATACTATAATAATGAACACTATCAGCCTAACGTTCTAAGTCATCTTGATCTTCTCCCTATCACTATATAAGAAATAAAAACGAAAAATCAGCTTCTATCTCAAATTTTAAATGATATAAATGCTAAATTAAATATATTATTAGTTCTTTATACTTTGTGAAAAATCTAGTTTAATTTTTTGTTTTATATTTTTGTCAATTTCATCTTTATATTTATTTAATATCTCAATTTAGTGTATATTTGATTTCATGATGGTAGTTTTGAATTAATGTAATTTTATATAAATTATTTTAAGTAAAACTAGTTTTAAAACAACATAATTTACATCTAGATACCTTATCTCAAAAGTGAGTTTAGAATAAAATTTGGGATATACTATTGCCACTTTATTTTTGTCTGTTGTCACTTTTCTTTAATTTTGATCAATAGAATAAAAGTAATGTTAGATAAATATTATTAAAATAATCTATTTGGAGTGAAAATAGACCAAACCGAAGTGGCAAATTGGCAATAAACACCCCCTAAAATTTTTGTGTTGGATTTTTCATGTTTATTTAATATCTCAATGTGACGTGATTTTATATAAATAATTTTAAGTAAAACTAAATTTAAAATATAATTTGCATCTGGATATTTAATCTCAAAAGCAAATTTAGAATTAAATTTGTGTTAAATGTTTAATATTTATTTAATATTTTAATTTAGCGTGTATTTATTTATGATGGTAAAATTAGTTTTGTATCAATGTGATTTTATATAAATAATTTTAAGTAAAATTAATTTTAAACTTACATTATTTGTGTTTGAATATTTCATCGCAAAAGCAAATTTAGAATAAAAATATAATGTTAAATTTTTAATTTACCATGCAAATAAGATTGTGGTTGCTTTAACCAAAATTCATTTTTGTTATTAAATATCACGTTTAAGATTTGTGCAAGGCAAAAACAAACATCGAGGAAAAACGGATCACTCTCGTTCATCTATCCAAAGTCGCATTGGTTGGTTCTCAACACAAAAACAAATACATTCTTAATCCTTGATTTTTTGTGTCACTGTTTTTTTTCTCTTTCTAACGTATCAACCTTCAAAAATAGTGTTTATTCTCTGGAGTTAAGTTTGCATAAAGAGATTGTGACATGGTCACAGAATGTCACTTCATTTTTATCAGCTGGAGATTAAATCCTTGCATATATAATTAAGGAACAAAGTGAACTGGCACTACGCCACATTTTATGATTTTTTTCTTGTCACTTTAATCATTAATGTTTATTTATATTCTCAATTTTATTCTTTGTTGTTTGTCAAAATTCTTAATTTTTTCATTCATAACAAATATAATAAAACTTATAAATAATTATAGGAAACCGAATTGAAAATAATAAAGAACTAAATTATAATACACTTTCAGTTTCATATTATAAAACCCTTTTTGAACAATGTTAGGGGCTGTTTTGTTTGCATTTTTATTTCCTGTTTTTATTTTCTATTTTTTTGTTTTTTGAAATTTTACAAAAGGAAAAACTGAAAATGCTGACAACAAGAAATTTCTATTTTTAGCATTTTCAGTTTTTCCTTTGTAAAATGTCAGAGAACAGGAAACAAAAACAAAAAATAAAAATGCAAACCAAACAGTCCCTAAGTGTTTCAAAATATAAGACCCATACAATTTTCTAGGAACATTCATTACATTTTTTCATATTTGCCCATTATGATAAATACTTCACCAGTTTCATAATGAGTGTCATTTTAAATCTCAAAATGATAGTTACTTTACATTTTCAATACATTACTAAATTCTCATTTTTTTATTTTACCCATACAAAACTATTAATGTCAATTAGAAATATGGTTAGATAATTAATGTATTAATTATTAATAAAGTTATTTTAGTAAAATTGCTCTACTCATTATGATATTTATTGCATTTTTGAATATACATGAAACAACTTAAACGACTGTCACTTTAAAACAGAGGGAGAAAGATTTTATAAAGATATAGTGGAGATAATTAATGCATAATGAAAGAGAAAGGAAATAAATTAGGGAGATTATATACAATTTTTTAAAAATTAATGCATTAATTATTTTTATTATATATATTTTTTAATAAGTATAATTGTTTAAATAAGAGTTTATATAAAATGGAGGGAGTATTAAATAAATATTGTAAGCAAAATTGATAAAAAAACAAAAAAGAAACTAGAAAATAGTTGCCCAAACAGTTTCACTCAAGAAATACACTAGCACCAAACAGGTCTATTCTAATAAGTGTCACGAGTAATTTCAATTCTCAACAACCTTCCTTCCCCTATTATTCTTCACACAACCACGCGGCTGCTCCTTCTTCTGTTTCCCTCACTTTCTTTCTCTCTCCGTTGAAACCGCTTCACTGTCTTCCTCTCCATTTTTCTTTCCTGAATCCCTTTCCCTTTCATTCTATAAACCAAACACCATGTTCCTCTCCCATTCCTATTCCTAATTCCCTCTCTTCCACCACAATTACGTTTCCCTCTTCCAAACTTCCCTCAAAACGACATGCCGTTTCCGTGGAAGAAAAACAGGGTCACTCGCATATCCCGAATCGTCGCCGATCTCCAATCTCCCAAACGTGGCGGTTCCCTTGTCGTCGAGACCGGCTTCCCCACCTCCCTCATCGATCTCTTCGTGAAGAACCGCAGCCGGTTCAAGAAGCCCCGCTCCAATAAACCGGTTCGCACCGAAACCCCTGATCCGCCTCCTCCTCCACCTCCGCCATCTCCCGAAACCTCTCCCCCGTCTGTTCCGAGCGTTCCCCTCGCCGAGGATCCAACGCTGTCTCCGTCAATCGGAGGAAAAACCGACGATGGTGCGAGTTCGGGTCGGGCTGCAGAATGCGGTCACGGTTCGGGTTCGGGCGTGAATACTATGGTTGCGAAGGTGTTGTTAGTGGTGGTGTTGGTGGCCAGCGTGAAGAGACTCACGGTTGGTATCACGGTGTCGGCGTTTGCGCTTCTGTTTCTCGAATACGCATCGAAACGAGTCGTTTCGTGTCTAGGACCTTGTTCAAACGCAACCAAAGTATTGAAAAATTTCTCCCAACGGTTCTCCTCTTGCGTTTTGTTCCAGAAGCTTCCTCTTCGATTGAAGCTGAAGGAGCGTGAATCGGCAACTGGTAGAGTTGAATTCAGCTCTTCTGATTCTCTGTCAGTTGATGAAATTCAAGTTGTGGAAGAAAATATCGAGGTTGAAATTTGTTGTGAATTGATGGAGGATGATTCTTCAAAGGAAATTGTTGATGAGGCACGCCCGTGCGAAGTTACTGAAAGCAAAATTAGAGGTAGCCGTAGTGGTAGATTGAAGTCTAAAATGGTGAAGAAACTTTTTCCTAAGAAGTTTCGTGCCTCTAAGAAAACGGACAACAAAGGAAGCAAACACGGCGAAGCAGAGCCAGGTGGTGAAGTTTCAAGTGCTGTGGCAGAAGATAAAAAACGCAGTTTTGAGATTGACGAGGTAGAAGAAGAAGATGAAATTGACCGTGGAATCTCAAAACTTGATTGCATAATAGGTGATCATGTTGCTGTTCGAGGAATCACTTGTTCCCAAGAATTGAGTAATGAGAATAAATTGGATAGAATCAGAAATGGGAATTCAGGTTACATAATTCTACTCATAATTACTCTTATTGGATTACTAGTGGGACGTTTTTCAGCACTGATACTTGTAACCTCATGGTGTTTCTTGTTGAAGATAGTTAAAACTCTATGGAGATCACAGATGAAGTTTTCTGCTTCAAACTCTTGATAGCAGCAAGCATTAGATAAGAACTTTTTATTCAAAAGTTTTTCTTTATTTTTTTTAAATCTCTATCTCTCTTTGTTCTAGATGATACACAACTACTAGTTTAAAGCATTGAAAGTTCATTCCCGTGATAGGAACTCCAACCATTTGTTGGGAATCCAACGTGATGCGTTGTATTCTGAAATGTAAATTTACAGTAGATAGTACTAATGACAGTGGATACATTCTTTTTTCTTTTGGTTAAAATTGTTCTTCTGCAACCTGGCAAATGGAAATTCTTGTTATCCGCCATGTGTCCTATGTATCTGTTAGTGGTTTTCTTTTGAGGATTTTGTTTGGATTGGAAGCAAAAGATAAAAAGGCTTAAGATTAGTTGAGATCTTATCAAAATCAAATTAATGGTAAAATAGGAGGGAAAATGACATATAGAGTTTTGATTAAAGAGGTAAATGTAATAAAAAGTATTAAATTTTATTTAATTTTTTTTTGTAAAACAGAATATATATTTATAATTATTTTTTTAATTTTAGTAATCCTGTGACCTGTCACGTTGTTTATCGAGACCTAAATAGGAGAAGTAAGACAGACTCATAAAGTTAATATTCTAGTTAATATTCTATTAAGGAACACTTAAAAAGTGTTTTGCAGTCAAATGAGAATGAGATGGCAAACAACAGGCAATGAAATAAGAATACAGTTGTTTTTTGTTTTGGGGGTGTACTGTTGTCTGTTTAGATGTTAAAAGTGGATAAATAAAGGTTGAAGTGAATGGAATATGGAACTGGGCTCCTTGTTCCACTTCATATTTCTTGTTCTACGTTTTACTTATCCTTCAAATTGTTGATAAAAAAAAAATTACAGCTAAAAAAAGTTGTTGATCAAAATTGTCCAAAAAAAAAAATTGTTGATCAAAAGGTTGTGTTTATGACGTTACGGTGATAAACTTTTTTAGGGATCATGGTGCTACCAATAAAAACATAAAAATTGTTAGAATTGTCTTACCAAATTTTTTTATCCACCTCATTTTAATAATTTTTATTTATCTTTTGCTAACTATTTACTTTTTTTTTTTTTATTACTTTTGTTGACTGGTGTGAGTTATATTCGTGCGCCGGTTGCTTTGTGATTATTTTGTAAATATTTGAGTACTATACTCTATCTTAATAATATACATATTATTTGTCTTTTAGAAAAAAAAGTATTTACATTTTAAAATGATAAAGAAAAATACTAAATTCTCTTACATATTCTTTATTCACTTAATTTTGATAATTGTCGTCTATCTTTCATTAAGCATTTATTTTTTAAAATGATAAATGTCAATTATCTAAATTAAGTGGGTAGAAAATTTGGTAAAAAAACTTAGTAGAAGGATATAACATTTTTCAATAATAAATGATAATTGTTAAAGTGAGATGATGTAAAAAATTTTGCCGGAGAATTTAGTAGAGAAATATAACATTTCTCATTAAAATAAATGCATTTTTTCTCGGACGACAGTGGTACAATTAATGTTAGCCATTCGATTTAATATTAAAAAAAACTAGGGGCTCAAATCATGTACGTACTTAGATTAATAATTCTTGTTAGCGCTAATTTTTTCAAGTGAAAACATTTTTACAGCGTACATTTTCCATCTAATTCTATGTGATGAATTTAAATATTCTACGGTATGAATACGTGTGAAGGAAAAAAAATGGATACTATAACTCTAAATTTAATATTATACATTTATTCGTACTTTTTTTTAAATTTTAATATAAGAGCTAAAATAATTTTTTTTTGTTTTATAGGAGAATAATACAATCGGAATCAAATCTCGTACCCACACACAGATCCTTATGCGCTCACCAACTGAGTTACATGACTGAGACGAACTAAAATAATTTGAGAGAACTAGTAAATGCAAGTGACAATATCAAATTTAAAATGATAATATCCATTAAAAAATCTAAAGGCATATCAACGAAGACGGAGACATAGTCTCTTGTCTCGTGCTAAACCGTGTTTTTCTAATTTAATGTTACCTAATCTTTTGATAAGATTTAGATTATAAAAAGAGAATGATATCATGAAGACGAATAAGGTGGTTGTTCACTCCTTGATTGAGAAAACTTCAAGGAATACTAGAAATGTAGTTTGGAATGTACTCGCAGAGACATTAATGTTCAAGTTGGTAACTGAATTAGGGTTTATAATATTATGAATGAGTTATATTCATAATGGAGTCTATAAGATTTTTCTTTATACGTGTTTAATAGATTTGACCCCAAGTCTATAGAAATCCAACCCTTATTAAACGATGTCGGACATAGTCTTACTTTCTCAACATAACGGCTAATAAAATAGGTGGACCAATTGAGATAACAAAGAACAAACCGATATGACACACATGTGGTTTAATTTTGAAACTCCAATATTGACTAATTCTCCTTAGCAAATTTAGCACCTATATTAGAAGTGGGAACTTTAAGAAGAAGAAGCAAGATTTACGGCAATATAATGGTGACAAGCAAAATAAAAAGGAGGATCACAAGTTGATTACTAGTATGTGAGAAGGAGTAATGAAAAGGCATTAAGCACACGCATGCATCATGATCAATTGGTCACATTCATCATAAAAGAATTAGGTTATTAATATTCTCGTGAAGTGCCACTTACCTCTTCTGTTGGCTATATTTATTGGGGGCAGATGACATCTTCAGTTACTAAATTCAACTAGGTTTGTTTTCGGAGACACCACACCATATGTTGTGGTGCTTTTTTACCGCCCTTAGTTTTCGATTATAAAAAAAAAAAAAAAAAAAATCTCATATTAATCTTACGATATTAAAAAAAAATTATATAATAACTATTTTTTTTTTATAATCATGGATTTTCCTACCCGTAGAATGAGACTAATCCTATTCCGCTACAATTTATTGTATATTAATTTTTTATACTAATTAAGTTATTTTTGTCTATTAATAAATATGTAACTGTTGGTGTACTTAAATATAATTATCTATATTTATAAATAAATTTTGTTACGGCTTAAAAAAATACTATCATATGATTTTTTTTTCAGATAAATGGGTGATATATAGGACAGATAATTAAGTTTGATTTCACCAGAGATCAGCATAAATTAATATATATCACAAAAAATAATAAAACCAACATATTTTTGTTTTTCAAAAACATGCTTGTACAGTTGTACTCCTTCAATTCCGTAATAAAAGCTAAAATTTGGTGTTTCATATATAAGTCTTTATTATTATTTTTTTCAACTTTCTCATTTATTTTATGATCTTCAAAGTCACACTATCACCCGTAGAAGATTGTAAATTGTCAATACATTTAATTAAATGTAAAATTAAAATAATGCAATGCTTTTCTGAATAATAATATTTTTATACAATTTAAAAATAATTAAGTCATTTTATTATTACTAAACATAGAGAGTAATAATTTTTGAAAGTAGTACAACCGGGATTTGAACCCCGTACTCACATACGCATGTCTCATGCGCTCACCAACTAAGCTACATGACTGGGATAGAGTAATAACTTATGAGTCTTCAAATATATTATTTTGTTTTTCATATTCCCTTGAAACTAAAGTGGGTAGACTCAATGTCGATTGTATGTATAAAAAAAGTTGTTACGAGAAGTTGTGTTTACTTCAAAAAATTCTCTAGGTCTTTAATATTTGACATGTCAGTTAGTGATACTAGTACATAATTAGTTTTTAGTAATATTTAAAAATATTGTTAAATTGTTAAAAAATATATTGTTAAATTATTAAAAATGTTATTTTTGTGTATTTGTAATATTTTTAGCAAATGTTGTATTTACACAAAAATTTTAGTAACATTTCAAAAATGTAGCCAAATGGTTAAAAATGTCGTCTTTTTTGTATTTGTTACATTTTTTAGTATAAAGATTATATTGCTAAAGGCAAATTATGTTATAGTAGAGCTGTCAAAACGAGTTATTCGACCCATTCGAGTAGCGGGCTTGGGACAAAAATGTCCGGCTTTATTTGGGCTCTCAATTTAACAGTTTGAGCCCAGCCCTATGCAGACATCAGGTTTATTCGGGTAGTCCATATTTTTTGGCATTAAAAAAAATTCCAATAATTCTCTCTCTCTTTTTAGTGTTAAAAAAATTATTATAAAACGTGAGCGAGACAACCGAGAGTAGACCGGCAGTGGTATGAGAGCAGAGCGTGAATGGTTAAGTGAGAACTTAGGTTTTTCTTTTCACATAAACAAGTTAACAATTGACAAGTACAAAGACAAAGGTGAGACGCTGAGACTTGAGAACGTGAGGATTTAGTGAGTATTTTGTTGGGTTACTTTTTTTGTATAATTATAATGATTGGGTTGAGCCTCATGTAATTGGTCTTTTATATATATATATATATATATATATATATATATATATATATTATTATTATTAAAAATAGACGAGTACTCTTAACCGAACGGGCTTTAGTGGGCCAGGAAAAAAAATACTTGGTTCCATTTAGGCTTGAATTTAAGATACTCAAATTTGTCCATTTTAACTGTGTATTTGGGTTACCCTAATGGGCTGGTCCATTTTGCCGGCTCTATGTTGTAGTGTGAATACCAAATACTGATAGATACCTTGATGGAAAAAAATAGGGAGGATGGGCTAAGCACCATCTCTATTGGGAGTTGCACAATCATTTTTATACGTAAGAATCATAAATTTATATACTAAAAAAGATGGTGCCACTCCCAATAGGGATGATGTTAATCCCATCCACCAAAAAATAGGCCTACCTTATGGGAATTTTTTTTTAGAAAGTAATATTGTCACTTTTATTTATAATTTTTTATTTAAATACAAGAATTAAAATAATGAGAGAAAACTTGTGTTTTAAATTGACAATATCAAATTTGAAAACAAAATTTTTTTTTTTTCAAAACTTTGAGTTTCAACGTTGTAAATTTACATGGCAATGTGGCATATTGTAATGTATGTGCTAATGTTTTTTTTTTTTTTTTGGCAAACATGTATGTGCTAATGCTTAACAGTTAACAGCCCGCTTACTTTTAACAAAAAAAAAAAAAAAAAAACCAGCAAGCTTGCTAACGCTAGGCCCTAGCCCATGTCTTGTCCCTAAATATAACGTTTAGCATACGTGTTTGAACTGAATATAATAGGTGGAAGAGATTAAGACCATCCTTATTAGAAATGATATCGTCTTTTTTAACATACAAATTCATAACTCTTATATATAAAAGGATGGTGGGACTTCCAAAATTGAGTGGTGTCCATCCCTCCCACCATAGAATATTGTGTACTGTACTTACGCAATGAACAGGACAATTGATTCTATTGAAAAGGGTGGAACGGAAGAGAACAAAACAGAACACACAGAAGAATTATTATTATTTTTTACTGAGTCATTTTTTTATTAACAAAATAATATATGTTTAAATTTATTAAACCTTATATTATTTTTCCTGACCAAAAAATATTTTTAAAAAATTTACATAATAAAAACATATTCAACACAATTTATATTTAATAATTATTTTTAAATATATACTTATTAATTGTAATAGTGTTTTTAAACTCTCGAGTTAACTTGTAAACTTCTACGAGTTTATGAGTCTACTAAACAAAGTTAATTCGCATATAAGATCGCTTCCGACTAGACTTGATAAACTTTAGGTAAACTCGGTAAACTCTACGTAAATTCGAGAGTTTAATATGAATTTACGAGTTTAAGATTTTTTTTCAAAATCATTAAAAATATGCTCAAAATGACACAATATTGTTTATAATTTCCTTAGTGTTTCAATTTACCCAAATCAAACTAGCAAATCAAGGGACACACACTCTAACACTCATCTTCCTCACTCCTTGGAAGCTTCCTCTCCATCTCTGTGTGTGAGCCGTCACTCTCCCTTTTGTCGCATTCCCACTTCCTATCCCAAACCATAGCGTTCCGCAATTCCCATCCGTCAGCTCACTTTGTGCGTCATTTTCTCCCTCATTTGGTTGTGCCTTGCCGCCTTCCATCTTCCCACTCCATCAAACGCGACGCCGACGACGTCCTTCAAGCCCTCCTCTGTTCATTCTGTTCTGACGACGTCCTTCATACGAGTTTACGAGTTGAGTCTACCGATTCTTTACGAGTCTGCCTAGAATCTCGAGTCTAACAATCTTTTGTATTTTGAGAAGTTTGTGTTTAATAATTTAATTTTTTTCATAAAATATTAATACAAAAAGTAATAAATTTTACAATTATTATTTAATTACACTCATAATTTTTTAAAAAAATTAAAAAATATATTATTTTATTTTTTATTTAATTTTTTATTTTCTATCAAGTAAAATAAAATTTTATATGTATTATGAAAAATATTTCCTATATTTTAATCTGCACTAAATGCAAAATAAGACATGATCCTGTTTTGTTTCATGATCACAAAATACAGTACACAATTATGCTTTGCTACATTCCATTCTGTTCTATTTCGTCCTGTTCAGTTCCATTCCGAGCTGTATAGCTACCAAACGCTACAAAAAATAATATAGTCAATAAGTTGAGCATGTGTTCAAAAGAAATTATAATTTATTTGTGATGTTTTAATTTTAAAGAATTAATTATAGTGCAAAAATCATAGCTAAAAGAGAAATAATTTTTAAGTGTGTATTTAATTTTATGGTGATAAATTATTTTTAAGCAGAATTAATTTTGTATAATTGATTTTGAAAAACATTAAATACTATAAAGTAAATGATTTTCATTTCAAAAACTTGTTAAAAAGAGACGATTTTAAGTCCACTTATTGATTGAGGGCAAAAGAAAAAAGAAATCAAGGAACATCATTTGTTAGGGAAAAAAAAGTTGGGGCAAGACCCTTAATTATTATTTGTAACATATATGACTTAATATAGTTGATCGCTATTTTAATATGTTGGATAAAATTAACTTATAATGTATTAAAGTATTTTTTTTAAAGTTTTAATAATGTTTAGTCGGTTTATTTTAAGTTTATTTTTTGGTTATAAGTAAAAGTCAGACCAAACAGAAAGATTAATAAGCTTTTTTAAGTGACTTTTTTTAATGAAGAAAAGAGAAAAAAAAGAGTTTTAAAATAAGTCACACATAGGAGTTTTTGCTTATTTTTTAACCTCTTATTTTTATTAAATATCGACCAACTACAATAACCAAGGTCGGACCGTCACCCACCATCACCTGCCACCATCCGCGATCACCCTCCACCGCCCTCCGTTGTCCGTCGTTCCCGGTCAATTTTTTTAAAAAAATAAAATTTCCAAATAATTTATGAATTTAATTACATTTTTATTCTCTTTAATTTGAGGTTTGTGCAATTCAATCACTCTCATTTCAGTTACTCAATTTTAATTTTGTAAAATGCTCTACGCTGTCCCTCAATGACTTTCCGTTTAATTATTAGTGGAAAAGTGACATGGCACGTCACTTTAATATTTTTTTTAATGTGAAATCTGTTTTTAATTGCCGGAGAGAAATTAAAATTGAATATTTTAAAACTAGTAGAATTAAAATTAAACAATTGTAGAGGGTCTAAACTTTTAAACATGGTTTATATGTTATATATTATTTATTTTATAATATTCATAGCATACATAATAACCCTGCTTATTATGATTTTATTTAATATATGTAGCTTAACTACAAAAGAGGGCCATAATATTTGTCAAGAGTTGTAATCTAAGGAGCAATATTGTTAAGGAAATTCTTTTTTGAAATGTGAAGAAACTTCTGAGTCTTCTTCTTGAAGGTCACATCGACAGTGATGGTTAATGCAAGGACAACCAGGACATTCGTACTCAGAATAACACCCCACATATATATTGGGATACATTATAGCTTCTGAATCTTCAGCTTCACAATTTTGCAAAACTGCAATTCAAAAATTAACATTAACATAGGAATATGCTTAATGAGATGTTCAATTATATAAATATAGAATCACAAAAAAAACCTTAAAAATAAGAATTTATTTACCTGAAGCAAATACTAAGAGAGCAGTGAAAAAGCTTAATTTAACTAAAGACTTATTCATATTCATGTTTCGTTGGCTAAATGACAATGTGTTCTACTAAGCCTCACTATATATATGGAGTATTTTTTATGAAGAAAGCCTCACTATAAAATTAACATGATATATTAATTATGTCAATTCATAAATATTTCACTTTTTTCTGGTCAAACTAAAACAGTTTCTTTTGAAAAAGTCTTGCTCCACGTTCCAAGAGAAAAAGTATTGCTTTATATTAATACCATATCCACGATATTTCTTCTTTAATTAATATCGAAGATTTCTTCCGTCACTCTTTAAAACAATGCAAGAAATAAGAAAATTAATAAATCTAAAAAAAGTTATTAAATTTCTCTAGCGATTTGAATTTATTTTCTACTTACTTACCTTTCAATTGTTAAAACTAATATAATTACTCTTCTTTTATTTAATTAGTCTTTTCCAATTATCATAAGAAAGAGAATTTCTCTCTCATCAACTTATTATATTTATTGACTTTTAGTCATACAAAAGTGGTTGAGTAAATAAGGGTAATTTAATAAAAAAAAATTAAATTTGCATAAAATTTCAAAAAAAATCTTATAAAAAAGGACACATAATTTTTTGTAAAGGATCTTTTAAATAGGGATAGAGGGAATATTATTTTTTAGTTTACAGTGAAATTAAATGAGATTAAACCTAAGACCTCATGAATCTTATATGGTACTCTTTCCGTTTCTTTTTACGTGACTACTAAAAATAAATTATACGTATTAAGAAAATTGATTAATATTATTGTTGTTATTAAAATTATGAGATAATTCTTTTTTATACCATTGTTAGAATTTTAAAATCATTAATTATTCACTATTTGGTGAATATACATGATAATAAATGAAAATTGTATAATAGGAAAAAAAAGAAGCTATCAATGCTTTCTTAACTTCTTAAAAAGACACATAAAAAGGAATATTTTGTTTTTTTAAAAAAAACAAATAGAAAGCATCAACTTAATTGGGTGGCATAAGACTGCGAAACCACGGCACCAGGGTGGGCTTGGAATACGAATTTCAAGGGATTGTAATACGACCCTCCTTGGCAAATAAGAATGGAAGCTGCTTAATAAGGATAATTTTCTGTGGGTCCATCTTTTCTCTTACAAATACCTCAATGGAGGGTCTATTTTAAGAGCAACCTCGTGTAAAGGTTGTTCTCCGGTCTGACGTAGTATTTGAAAAGCTGCGGCTCGATTGAAGAGTGAAACTTTAATGGTATGTATTCTGCTAGCGGTGGTTATAAGTGGTTGATTAGAGGGAACGAGATAAATCTTGGTACTAGACGCTGGAGTTCCGTATAGAAAGTTAGAGTGCCAGAGAAAGCGAAGTTTATGATTTGGAAAATCCTTCACAACTCTTTGTCGACAAACCATTTGTGACATCATAGAAATCTTGCGGCGGCCTTGAGATGTGCTTGATATTCTTCATACGCTCTGTGACTACCCTCACTCCCTTGAAGTTTGACATCAATTCATGCTAATGGTCTAGGTTGATCTTGCTATTATGGATCATGTTCGTTGGATTGATAGTTGCTTAACCTCTCCATCAGCTCCTACGCTATGCATCATCATATTGTGAATCTGACGGTGGCGTTGTAATCAAGTTCTCAATAATGATAAGTGACAGATTGATTTTGTTATTAATGCCATACATACAGCTCTTAAGGAGCTGCTCTATGAGTTTTTCTTGGAGTGTCGCCGGAATCGCGATACTGGTCGCGACCTACTGTTTGGTTTGTCAAGATTAATGTTGACGGAAGTCTGTTGCAGAATATGGACATATGGCAGTATAGGTGGTATCTGTGGCTATCGGTATGTGCTTCTTGAGTCTGATTCTTTATTGGCAATGAGTTTGGTTTTGGATGCTACGAATACACGTTTTCATGCCTATGCTGCTATCATCGCTGACATTTGGGCTTTGATTCATAGGCCTTGGAATGTCTCAGCCTCTCATCGCCTTTGGGAAGCTAATCGGTGCGCAGATATCTTGGCCAAGGATGCAATTAACCTTTTTGAAGACACATTTATTCTTGAGGAATGTTCTTCTATGGTTATTCTTGCTCTTCTAGCTGATAAGATCGAGACTGGGTTCCCAAGAGAATGTTAGCTTCTTTTTTCTCTTTTTTTTTTATTTCCTTTGTTATAAAAAAAAATCTGGAATTTCAAATCATTATTGCACATTGTTGTTTGAATTTTATTCAAAATAATATTGAAATACTTTATTATTAAGAAAGTGAGATCCGCATCACATATAATATATGATATTAGGAAATAGAAAATAGATATATGTACTTTAGTCCGAGAATTCTGAAAAAGAGTTCACATATGAAATTTTAGTAGTTGCACATATGTAAGTCATTGTCTTTGTGATATATTGGGCGAAGAAGAGAAAGATGATAGTAATCCTAGTATACCTAGTAAAATCATACCACGGTTAAAAAAAACTTATATCCTTTGGAGGAAGAGACTCCAAAAAGTCCCCAAATATCCATACGTATGAATTCAAAAAGACAATTAGTATGACTGAAACTATCAAGAAAACTCAACCTTTTCTGTGTAGCATTATGGCATATATCACAAGCATCTAAAACATTGTGAGAAACATAAGGATATTTGATGTGAATATGTTTCATAACTTTGTTAGAGCAGGGCCAAGACGATAATACCACTCAAAACAGTAGCATCATTGTTGTTCAAAGAAGCAGAATTATGATAAGGAATTATACTTTGCATACTATCAAGACCATCACTACTCAAAGTAGCAGGATTCTTATTATTCACAGAAACATAATTATTACAAGGAATGGTATTGTTTATATTATGAGGAATCAGTACATGAATTGTCCTTACAAGGGATGTGGACATTATTAGAATCATATATCAGAATGGGAACATTGTTGACATTATTGCAAAAGAAGGAAAAATCTTGAAAATTATAAATGAATCATTAACATCCGAAAAATCATTGAGAATGTAGAGACGATTCTTCTTATCAGATGTACCAATTTCCAATCCCTTTTCTGGACAATAAAACACTTAGAGTGAGTAAAAACAGCAATGCATTAACAGAAATAAGATGAACCCTAAAGTTTGAACAAAAAGAAGTCTAACCAATTGAATATTGCCACATTGAATTTCACCAACATATTCAGTTATTATCACATAAGAACTGTTTGGTAACTTAATGGAAATAGCAGATATCTTATGCAAAGTAGTAAAAAGAGATTTATTTGGACAAATATGGTTAGTAGCTCCAGTATCCAAAACCCATTGCTCAACTTGAGCTGGAAGTGTGTGTTTGAGCTAAGTTTATATGAGAGTGGTTTGGATACTGTTTGTGCAGTATAGAAGAAGCATGAGACCTTCATATTGCTACTTTGTCACAGAGAATTATTGATTTGCAGCTTTCTTAGATTCCTCCTTTTTATTGTCCCCAAAGAATCATCATCTTCATCACTTGTGGTATTAGCATTAACATGGCTTGCAGAAGCTCTTCCTGTTGGCTTCTGCTTATTATGATATCCCACAGCCCATGGGTAGGAGTGGCAAAACGGGTTTGGCCCGCCGGGCTGGGGCGGGCCAGCTTGCCGGTCTCTTTTTCTTATTTTTCTTATAAAATACATCTTTTTATTTATGCATAAAGAGGTTAAAAATTTCAATAAGCATAAATACAATTAAAAATTATACTTTATATGGAATTTTTTTTTTTTAATAAAAACACTTTTTTAGGGAAACTCTTTTATTTTTGGCGAGCTAAACGGGCTAGCCGGCGGCCCGCCAAGCCAATCTAAAAAGAGCCAGGCTAGAAAAGTGAGCTCGTATAGTCTTGGCGGGCCGACCAGCCCCGCTCGCTTTTTGGCTGGCCAAATGAGTGGCGGGCTAAACTGACCTGTTTTGCCACCCCTACCCACGCGGTGGCCATGAAAAAGAAAGCAAGAATCTATAATATGATTATTTCTGGAAATTTATTATTTTGCTTATTCTTGCCAAATCTTCCAAAAGTTCCTTGGCCTTGACATCCTCTGGAGATTCTCTTAAAAGCAGATTTAGCATGTTCTTGAACATCATCACTAAGAATAATAGGACCTTCAAACTCATTTTCTTGTTGAAGAATCATGGAAAAGATTTATCAACATTGTTGTTGAGTCAAGTATCATAATCTGGGATCTCACCTGAGAATATTTCTCATTCAATCCCCTAAAAAATATTACAATGAAGCCACACTTTTGAGAGAGGATCGGTGAGAGGAAGTTGAGGAAGAGTGCCATCCAGAAAGTTGTGCTTGTTCTTTGTGAATATAGCTACACACGTGATGACGGATAATTATTACTATATTTTGTGGTTAATTTGAATATATTTTAAATGATATTATGTTTATCTTTTAATTAAATTCTCTTAAATTTAGTAAATTCAATACTTATCTTAATTTGAGAGAGAATTTGTTGATTTGAGTTTCATCCATATCTTATGGGTTGATTTAGATAAGATTTGATACCCAATAGATAAAAGCACAGAAGATAAGGGCGAATAAAAAGGAAAAAAGATCTGAAGAAACATTATCTCATATTATTTTATCTTATTTTGAGCAAAAATAAACCACTTGGGATCTCTTTAAAAGCCCTCATTCACTAGGAGCTAAGGGAGCCTGTACAAAATTTAGGGTTTTAATGAGAGAAAGTGAGAAATTGAGAGATGGTAGCTTAAACCCTTTACTTGGGATTGAATGTAACTTGCGGTGTGAATTCTCAAACTCAGATTTTTATTTGTGTTAAATTGATTGATTTTCTTTTCTCCGTTTAATTTACAGTTGAAAGTTTGATCACCTTCATTCTCTCCTTCTAACTTTTCTTATTGAATGAATTTAATTTGAAAAGAGGTTCTGTGAAAAGGAATTTCATCAATGAAAGTTAGGAATAATTTTCATTTATGAACCACTTTTAAAAAGGGAATTCTTAATGCGTGGCAACTCTTTTACCGTTTAAAGGGATTTAATCGATATAGTTTTGCTATAGAATCTGGCAAATGAGGGATCTTTGTCAGTTGTTTGTATCCTTGGCCATTCAATTAACATAATAAGTTCTTAAGTTTTGGGAATAAACATAATTACAGTGAAATCCAAGCCCAAGTATTCTTATAAATTGTTTTTATCACTTTTTATATTACGAGCACTTATTTTACGATTCAAACCCAAGTTTTCTAATTGAACTAAATTGTTCTAGAGTTGCTCCCTGAGGACGATAACTTGTTTTCCCACTATATTGTAATGCATTAGTATTTTAATTCTCTAAAATACTTAACAACACGTGAAATGAGTAATTGCGTTCATTCAACGGAGGTGAAACCATAACTAGTGCGAGGTTCTCATTGGGATGCAAGAGATAAGGGTTATAAGGGTTGATAAGAATAAGATGATCAAAAGACACAAAATTCTTTGTATCTGCTATTGTTGTGAGATGAAAGGAGAAAGAGCATGCAATCGAAAGGCAAAGAAAATCTAATCATCAGCAGAAACAAAGAAGGAAAGGGACAACTAGTAGGCTCATGATACCAAATTATGACAAGCTTGGAAAGAAATGAAGCAGAAACATGGTTACGTGTCCGAGAAGAAGATCACAGAGAAAGAAGGAGAAGGAATAGAAAAGAAAAGAAGCTTTTCATTGAATGAATTGGAAAATACATTTTACATCGTTATATATAAATTCATCCGATTTTTTTTATCAGGAAAAAACAATATATAATAAAAGAGTTCTGATTTTTGTATTTAAAGTTTTCTGTACTATTGGTTACGTACGTTGAAAAAAATGGTTACATTAGTATTTTTGTTACAGTGTACATTGGTTTAGTACTTTGAAAAAAAGTAGTTACATTTTTTGTTACAGTGTTTTTTTTGGATTTGGTGGTTACACGTGTAGTAATATGTGCTTGCAACGTAAAAATAAAAATTCAACAAGATTTTTACGTGTTTAACCAGATATTTTAATGTATATAACCATGAGTATAAAGTGAGTACAAGAAAAACGTGAGTACGAAAATCTTTTTTTATAATAAAAATAAACTAATAATACCTGATGTGCGGATGGAAACAAGTTCATAATACCAATATAATATCACAGTGAAACTATAATCGGCAGCTAAAAACGCTGAAATTCAAGGCATAAAAAGGAATAATAACTTTTTTCAGGGGTTTATGTTTAGGAACGGAGGGAGTAATTTTGTTTCGTTCCAACATTCGAACATATTTTAAAACTAAGTATTTAATTTGATGTAAAATAATAATTTTATTATTATTAATGGAGTTCAAAAACTCTTAATACTAGATCTAATCATACCAAGTCCAACTACATACATGGAAAGTACAATTAATTAATATATTGACTTTGGTAGACTGCAACAACATCTAGTTTTGTGATCCACCCCTTCTATGACACAGATGCCTTTAACATTCGACGGTTGACCTTTTGAAATGCAATAATTGTAGCAATCTTGGCTATTATTGCATGGTGCTTCGCTGCAAAATATTGTCTGATAATAATTTGGAGTATTCTTATTATGATCCCCCAATCCTGTAATTGATTCTGCAATGACAACGGATTACAAAGTTCACTATCCATCCATTTCAACTCAATATGTGACGAAAATTTTAATTTAGAGAGGAATTGATGATGATATGTTTAGCCTATTCAAATAATAATTAAGATCTAACTTGTTTGTCAAAATGACTTGTCAATGTCGTTTTGTAGTAAAAAGAATTAACATGTGCCGTTGGTTTGAGGGTTTAATCTTATATGATATCTTTTAAGTTGATTAATTAGATAACTCTACGTAGAAAACACAACTTAAAAGGTAAATAATAATAATAATAATAATAATAATAATAATAAATTTTCACTTACCTGAGTTCAGAATCAAGGCAATGTACAAAATTCTCAACATGTAAGATTGATAGACACAAAGAGTCATTTTCTTTGAGGATTTCGCCTGATGATAATTCTATTCTCCTTACTACAAGATAGAGACAATTGTAAAATGCTTCTTATATATCACAATATCTATTATTCAAGATGAGATATCATTTATTAACCTGATTTTAGTTGGATTTCTTTAGGTAATTGTTGGTCAAAGTTGGAACTGTTGTTATGATTTTTTATTCTTTAGGATTTGATCATTGACCAAAATTAAATGAGTTTTGAATGCTTTAAATATCATTGAAAATTATTATAAAAATAGTATCTTGAATGCATTATATTATTATAAGAATAGTTTTATGTTATAAAAATAGTTTTTAATTAATTCATTGTTTTGGATCTCATCATTGATTCTTTTGGATTTGATCATTTTCATGTGATTTTAAACTAAACTACATGAATTAAAAAAAATAGTTTTATATTACTGATTCTATTACAATTTGGGTCTGTGTCTAACTCACTCCCAAAAGGCTAGCTTACAGAAAGAGGATTGCTACACTACATATATATTCTATGGTAGCCCTCTTTTTGGTCGATGTGAGACTTCATCTTAACACACCCCCAGGGCCGGACATCTGGTGCGTGAAGTTTGTAGGACTAGAAATCTACAGGTGACCCATGACTAACTTGGCTCTGATACCTTATTACAATTTGAGTTTGTGCCTAACTCACTTCTAAAAGCTAGGAGGAGGGTTGCCACAGTACATATATACTCTATGGTGGCCTTATTTCTAGTCGATGTGAGACTCCATCTTAACAGATTCAATTGATTGTTTGAATATTTAAACCTTTTTCGAATAGCATATATATATTTTTTTGAAGATGGCGAAAAATATATTAATCACGAAAGAAGAGGCATCAAATGTGAGAAGGGGTTGTTCTTATATAGACTCAACATATAGCTCGTGGTAGTCCGTTATAGCCATTGACGTCGTTTATATGTTTGTGACTTTTAGGTGTATGGGACGTGAGAAGGCGTCAGAAGTTTTCTAGCAAAACGACCTTGTATTAGAGAACATGTTTTCTCTCTTGGGAAACTATGACAAATACTATAGATGGAATAGGGGTAAAACTAATGCCTATTTTTCCATGTCTAAACTATTGCGGCCTCTATTTATAGAGTTTGGCCATGGCAATTACACGGTTGATGTTAAAAGAAAAGAGATAACTAATTAACTACTGTCTAAGATGATGACAAGTGTCTTCTGCAATTGCTGTTGTAGTCTTTGCTTTGTGCTGATATTTTCTTGAGAATTCCATGTGGCTTTATGTGATTTGGTTCTTTGCTATAAAAAAAATAAAATATTAATATTACCTTAGGTTAATGAGGTTTCGCTAATTCAAAGAAAATTTTGTCTATAAAGTCTCCGGATGCATAATCAAAATCTATTAGATACCTTTTAAGATAGATTTATTTATTTCAATTATTTATTTTTAATTATTAAGAAAAATAAGATAATAATGTCGTTACTAATTTTTCATTTCTCAGGGTCATATTTATGGGATAATCACATCAACATATCATGAGGGTTGTCTTTATTACACTTATTCCCTTTTAATTTTTGATCGAAAATATATAAATTTTCATAAAGTTTGAAACTTTATTACATTTGCCCCCTTTAAGTGGGTAAGAGTAATTTCAAAAGTTAAAATATAATAAATCTAGTAAACACAAACTTTAAAGAGTTGGTGTAATTATCCTTATATTTATCCAGTATCTATTTGTTTTAGCAATATCTTATATTGTATATTTTTTTTTGTCCAATTATACCAAAAATATCATTTCTTTCGCGCCTATATCAGTATTCTATTATATTAGTTTTATTCTATTGTAATTATTGTAGTTGTAGTTATGATAATAATAATTTTAAATTGATAAAATGAAGGCTGGCTTAAGGACCAATTAGTGAGTGAAATCATACATAACTACATAAGGATACAAGTGACAAGCGGCGCAACATTATATAAAGCAAAATTAAAGAAGTCTGGACAAACTTCTAAGTATTTACAGTTGTGTCACTGTGTTTCAATTGTTTCCATTTTCAAAGCTGTATGTGCATGGGAAACACAGAAAACAACAATATAGTATAACCTTATAGGTGCAGAAGCGGGGTTTTAAATTGCGGTCGTGATACGGTTTTGATCACATTGCATTATATATATATATATATAGCATTTAGAATTTGACTTTTTCAAACGACTTTTTCCAACCATTTGTTAACGTTACATTTATTTAAATTTGATAATTTTTCATTAAGTTTATTAAATTCTAAAGAAAAATGCGTAAAACAATGTCGTTTTAATTTAATGATTATGTTATTTTTTGCATTTTTGTATTGTAGAACTATTCAAATGCTCTTATTATTAGATCTAATTATAGGAAGTAGTACAATTAATTAAAGAATATATTGTGACTAGGGTGTAATGCAACAACAGATAGTTTTGTGAGTGACCCCATTTATGCCACAAGTTGCTTTAACATACTTAGGAGAACCTCTCGAAACGCAATAATTGTAGCAATCGTTTGGACTCTTGCATGGCGCTTCGCTGCAAAGCACTAGCTTATTTGTCTCTGCTTTATTCTTATTATGATCCTCCATTCCTGTAACTGCTCCTGCAATGAATACAAGAGATCACACAGTTCATTATTCATCAATTTCAACTTAATATGCCATGTAAATATTAATTTTTAGAGGAATCGATGATATGTTTAGCCTATTCAGATCATATAGTTAAAATCTAACTCGTTTTGTAGTCAAAAGAGCTAATATGTGCCGTTGATTTAAAAGATTAAAAAACAAAAAACTCTCATTTACCTGAGCTCAAAATTAAGGCAATGCACAAAATTACCAGCATATAAGATTGATACACAGGAAGAGCCATTTTTTCTGGTTTTAGGATTTCGCCAGATGATATTTTTCCCACTGAGATAGACACAGTTGTATAATGCTTCATTTATATATAGCCTTATCTATTATGTAAAGAGAAAACTATTGGTTAAAGTTGGAACTGCTATTATGATCATTTATTGTTTTTGATTTGATCTTTGACCAAAATTAAATGAGTATCTTGAATGCTTTACTAATAAATGGGTGAAGATCACTTGTCTTCAATTCCTATCGAATCCCCTAATAAAAATTCGCCACATCAGTACATGGTTGTACTTCACTTTTTACAATTCTGCCATGTTACTTCAATCTCAATTAACTCGACCCTTCACTTAAAATTAACTCTATTTTGTATAAGAATGATAAAAAAATGATTCTTGATATTCAGTGCCCTAAGAGCACGAGTTAAGGTTATTAGAAATAGAAAAATAATCATAAGAGTGTATTGTTCCGTCTTTCGGGAATACAAAAAATTACACATTCCAATATCTTTTTACTACATTTGGGTTTTATATAGTGTCCTTAGGGCACTAAATATCATTTGCCTAAAAAAAAGGGGTTTTTTACTTTGTTTTTATTTTTATGTTTTCATTTTTTATGTTTAGTTCAAAAAATACGAGGAGAGGAAATATATGTTAGAAGAGTAATGTTAGATCCTCCTAAAAATTCTTTTACTTATATTCTCCTATTACCATATAAAGTATGAAATTAAGTGGACTTTCAATCTTGAAACCATAAAAAACATTGAAAGTATTCTTTAATGAGTAGGTAAGAGAATTTGTAGGAACATAAAGTATGAGGATTATGAATTACTCATGTTAGAAATATTTTATTTTTACAGTACAAAAAATTATTGATTTAGTGACTGGATTTGCCACCCTATTGGTCGGCAAACATTGGGTTGCAAGTCATTTTGGTTACCGATTGAGTCACGAAAATAGTGACAGAAAAAGTGAGTTTTGTGACCAATTTTGTTGGTCGCAAAAATGAATTTTTTTTGTAGTGATAAGTAAGTATTTGGTGTGGGCTAAATATTAATTAGATTAGATTATATTAGTTATTTACATTAAATTGGGCCGTTTGTTAGTGATCAGCATTTAGTAGGCCCATTGGGTTACAAACACTATCAATGTGAGGAGCCCAATTTTCACACCCCCTTCTTGATCCATTCACCCTCCTTCTTTTTTTTCTGATGGTTAAAAAAGAGAGTGAGGAAGAAAAAGAGGTAGGAGTTAAAAATTCAGAGAGTTTTGTAAATATAGAAAATCAGAAAATTGAAAAGAAAGAAATAGTGAGAGAGGAGGCGGACTTGAGGGTGAGAGTTGAAGATTTTAAAAGTGATGATCCAATTCACCCTCCGGTCCTTATAAAGAATAATGAGCACGAACATTGTGAAGTGTGTGGGAAGTTGGTTGCCGCACCAATTCCTACTCTTCATACTGATGTGAAGAGTGAAGAGGTGAAGAAGAATGAAAAAGTGCATCTCAATGTATTTCCATCACCATTTGATGATGGAAAGCCTAAGGTGAAGATGCGTGATGTGACGATGGACGAGGTATCTACTCTGTATGTTTATCATCCTAAGCCACCTTGGCCTCATGGAAGAATTTTATTGGAGAAGCACTTTGGAGGTGGACTCAAATTGGAAGGGAGGAGATATTTTTCTCTTGCATGCCTTAAGCCACCTTGAACTTTAAAGTTATAGGCGTCGAGCTTACGACGTTAAACAAGCGCTTGTTGGGAGGCAACCCAATATTTATTGTTTTTATTATTAATTATTATTAGGATTGAGTCTTAGGAGTTTATAATTGAGTCTTGTAACCTTGATGTGTTATGCATTTACTAACTATTGCTCTTACTTGAGGTTTTACCTCCTATTATTTTCTGAGTTATTTTTTTGCAGGACACCCCGACGAATCTCATCGTTGTCAATGTTGGCCTAAGGTCAGACCTAATTTTCAGGGGGAGGCAAGACCAATTGGAACTAATAGTGCAGTTGGAGCAAGTGCAGTTGGAGCAAGGTTAGAGGGAATTGTTTACCATCAGGTTGTATTGCTCTTTTCTTTACTCTTAGCTCATTTTATTTTTCTTTTTAATTAGGATTGGTAATTAGGACTTAAGATTTAGGAAATAAAATTACCTAAGGTGGGTTTTTGAGGAATTTGATTGTATGTCTTGAGTGTGAGTCTGAAAAAGATTTTGAAATGAGTTATATGATGTGTTTCAAATGCTTGATTGAATTCTTGATTTCTTGCATGATTCATATGATTGAATGAGGGGGCAATTAATTGACTTGGTTAAGGGAATTGTATGCCTAAAAGCCTTCTGAGTGTGTGTGATCCTAAATACATTATATTTATATGTTTTGAGAGTCTTCACTTGGTTTATCTCCTCTAATTTTGCATGAATTTCTAAAATTGCCATTAAGCATGTTAAAACTTAAAAATGATAGAGGCATAGTTTGGATTGTTGATATTGAGTTAGAGCCAAAAAGCCAACCCTTGTTGTTTTGATTGAATATCCTATTTTTGGTACCCACTTTGAGCCTTAAAGTTAAGGAATCTTTCAAAATTTATACCTTGAACCATCATGACATTATTATTTCCTACCTTTACTAAGATGGATCATTAATGTATGCATACTAAGTGAGGTACATTGGTTTACTTGTGGTTAGAATTAAAAGAAAAGCTCATGGGTTTCCTTACTTGAAAGAAAGAAAAATTTAGGCATGCCTTGTGAAAAATAAAGATGCTCTCATGTAAAAAAAAAAAATGTTAATGAAAAGAGTTGGAAAGAAAATGAAAGAAAGTTGTGCAAGGATGCCCAAGAAAAAAATGAATAAATGTGTCATGAAGAGTGATGAAATCCTAAAGTTGTGGTGTAGCTCCAATTTGTTTGTGCTTATGGTATATGAGTGAAAGTGTTAGTCTGCTTGCATTAATGCTCTATCTTATTTTGTTGACTAGAAAAACCAAATTTTCTTGTAGCCAAGCCACATTATAACCTTAATAAAAAGACCTCTTGAATTTTGTTTTACATGTGTACATGGTTTGATTGTGAAATGAATTGCAAAATCTAAGTTGGAGAGACTTAGTGAGGAGTTGAGCGAAACACATACCTTGTGAGAATTGAGAGTCTATTCCCTTGGCTAATTGATTATTGTTCCTCCCATTTTGTTGTACTTTGAGTGCTTAGGAATCTTGTTTTCAATTGGGGGTTTGGGGCCATCATATATACTCATCGATTGATCTCTTTTGATGCTCTAATGATTGATAAATGTTAGATTTTTCTTGAACCGAACTCAGGTACGTAGCTAGGATTTTTAAATAAATGTTGATTGGCTGTCTTGCTTGAGGACAAGCAACAATCTAAGTTCGGGGGAGTTTGATGACGGATAATTATTAAATTATTTTGTGGTTAATTTGAATATATTTTAAATGATATTATGTTTATCTTTTAATTAAATTCCCCAAAATTTAGTAAATTCAATACTTATCTTAATTTGAGAGAGAGTTGGTTGATTATTTGAGTTTTATCCTTATCTTGGACTAATTTAGATAAGATTTGATCTTAAATTATTGGATTGCAGGTAAATAGATAAAAGCACAGAAGATAAGGGTGAAAAAAAAGGAAAAAATATCTGAAGCAACCTTATCTGATATTATTTTATCTTATTTTGAGCAAAGATAACCACTTGGGATCTCTATAAAAGGCCTCATTCACTAGGAGCTAAAGCAGTCTGAGTAGAGAAGTTGAGAATTCTAGAGATAGAAATAGTGCAAAGAGAGATTTTCTGTAACTTTTATCTATAAATTCAATTGTTTTTCAATTCAAGATGGTAGCTTAGATTCCTATTCTTGGATTTGGACGTGGCTAGCACTGTAATCACTCAAACTCTCGTGTTCCTTTCTATATTAATTGAATTGTTTCTCTTTATCTGTTTTAATTGTTGAGTTTAAAGCTTAATAATCTTTCTTCTCTTTCTTCTAACCTTTTCAATTGAATGAGAATTTGATTTAAAAGGAGGTTTTGATAAAGGATTTTCATAAAGCAATAACCGAGAGATAGGTATTGATTTATGAACCGTTTATTTAGAGGTTTTGCTTATTGCGTGATTGAATTCACATATTTTTAAGAGATTGGAATATGTATTTTCATTATGACAGAATCTTACAGAATGAGAAATCTTTTGTAAGTGAAAATTTTACCTTACGGTCTTTCGAATAATATAGAAATTAACAGAGAGGAAAAGATCGTTACAATGCGCAGCAAGTTCAAATCCAAGTATTTATTAAAATTGTTTTAAACTCCTTTACATTACGAGCATTCATTTTATAATTCAATTCAATTCAAAACCTTTCGAAAACTTTGCCCAAAGTCTTATATTGGCACTAAATTGTTCTGTAGTTGCTCCCTGAGGACGATAATCTGTTTTTCCACTATACTGAAACGAGTTAGTATTTTAGTTCTCTAAAATACTTAACAATGCTCATCCGAAAATATGTCATCCGAAAATTAACACATATTTTCGGATGAGCTTCATTTGAAATTAATTTATTTTTTTGAATGACCTTCATCCGAAATATTTTCGAATGAAGCCCATCCAAAAATGTGTTAATTTTCGGATCAGCTTCTTTTGAAAATTAATGTATATTTTCGGATGAGCTTCATTAGAAATTTTCGGATGAGCTTCATTCGAACGGTATATCCGTCAGAAAAAAAGAGGGGGGTGAATGGATCAAGAAGGGGGGTGTGAAAATTGGTGGCCTCATTGTGAGCTTATACAAACATTATATTAGGATGAAGACAGAAGTAATTTGTAATTTTTTGTTGTTCTGATCTTTCCTTGTTTGTACCTTGCACTTCTGGTGTAGTTTTTTTAATATATTTGTTTCTTTGCGGATCAAAAAAAAATGTGAGCTCATATGAGTGGAAACTTAGTTCTAGCTTGCGATTGGCACCTCAGTAGACGATTATTATAAACAGGCCTATTAAGAGGTGATTAACCCCGACACATAAACCCGTTGTATAGTCGTACACTCCCTCCATTCGAAGTTAGGCATCTTAATTTAGGGACTCTTGTTAGAACTATTTTCCGTAGATAACATTTTAATAAAACAAAAGGAATTTAATTTTCGAAAACAAAAGCAAAACAGATCTAACTCGTTTTATATAGTGATTAGTGAGTATCGTATCCACATGGAACAGTCGATTTTCTAAGTGGAATTTAGAATAATTTATTAATAAGTAGGGGGTTTACTTAAAGAGATTTAATTTATTAACAGAAAATAAATGCATAAAAGTAAAAGGTGTGAGATTAGGATTTGTTGTATTTATTTATAATCTTAGATTAATTTAAGGATTTATTTTACTTGTCTTATTCTTGATACTGAAATCTCTTCTATTCACACCTATCGATGTCTCGCATAGATGATTCTGCTTGTCGATGTCTCTCAATGATAAACGATAGATTTAGAATTAAGGTTGAGTGTCTATATGGTAATCAAACCTAATAAAATCTATGTCTAGCATCTTATTAAGTCGAGGTATCTTACCCAGGCCCAGTTATCAGCATGTTCTTTAGACCCATTAGAAGAGGGCCCCCAATTTTGAGGGGCACAATCCATTAGCCTGTTTGCTGCCTTTACAAAAAAAATATTAATTCAAGCAACCCTCAATTAACGCGAAAAAGTTTGTTTAATGTACTCGAAGAAGTTTATCATGTTTTGACATATTATTAATAAAATTTTGAATTAATTCAGTAAAATGGATATATATTTGTCTTATTTAAGTTGGGGCCCCATTTTTTATTTTCGTGAAAGGCCCCCAAAATCTTCGAGACGGCCCTGATCTTACCCATTTTCCAACCGTAGGGATCTCTTCTCGGTCTCCCCCTAAAGTCTAACGTGATTAATAGCAATAACTTACACAGATAACGAGCCTAAGTACGTCTACTCAAACAACATTAAAAGAAGAACCTAAGTTAATAACTTTCATATTATTCCTAAGACATAGGAATTAATTACTTATGATCTTCCCAAATCCTCAAACATAATATAAAGCAATTAAAGAAATTATAACAAAATAAGAACCCAAGAAATAAGAGGGAAAAATAAATATAAATTAATTAAGAATAATAAATAAATAACAACAATTCCAATCCCCAAAATAAAAATTAAAATGAAAGACTAGAAAAGAAAAGAACCTAGAACAACTTCAGAAGTTGCTCCAGAGCTTCTCCAACCTAAAGACTAAGAAAACTAAGAGAATTGTTGATTTGCAGCTTTCCTAGTGTTGTGATCTAACCTGATGGGAGTGAACCATGAACATAATAGATGTGGCACCAAGGGAAGAGGATGATCCAAACGCCATTGACCAAACTCCACAGGGGCGAGATTGTACCTGCAAGGACTCCGATACTCAAGTCAATAGAAGAATTAGGGTTTGTATGTGAGTAATGAATGTTACGTACCTTGCCTGCTGCACTAACGTTAATATTTATAGGATTATTATTAGGGTTGACCGCGACGCCTTTTGGGCGTCTTGCGCTTACATCACGGATCCAACCCAACTATTTATTATCTCGGATGGGTTAGAAGCCATCTCGGTGTTGGCCTGAGATGATACTGGGATAGTTTCTTAGAGATGGGGCCGATATGCTCACAAGTCCGAGATATCCTCATATATCAATCCTTAACACTTAGATTCTCCCTTTTTGTCCCCAAAGAATCATCACCTTCATCATTTGTGGTATTAACATTAACATGGCTCGCAGAAGCTCTTCCTTTTAACCTCTGCTTATTCTAATATCCCATAGGGTACCCATGAAAAAGAAAGCAAGAATCTATAGTATGATTATTTCTCTTACAATGAGTAAGTAAAATTATTATTGTGCTTATTCTTGCAAAATCTTCCAAAAGTTCCTTTTCCATGACCTCATCTGGCGAATCCCTTAAAAGCAGATTTAGCATATTCCTTTTCTGCATGAGCAACCGCACTTTCGTGAACATCATCATTAAGAATAGGACCTTCAACCTCATTTTCTTGTTGAAGAATCATGGAAAAGACTTTATCAAGATTGGGTGTTAGGTCAAGTATCATAATCTGGGATCTCACCTGAGAATATTCCTCATTCAATTCCCTTAAAAATATTACAGCGAAGCCACACTTTTGAGATAGGGCAGGTGAGAGGAAGTTGGGGAAGAGTGCCATCGAGAAATTTGTGCTTTTTCTTTGTGAACATAACTACACATGTGGGATGAGACCAGGAATGGTAATTGCGTTCATTCAACCGAGGTGAAACCAGAACTAGTGTGAGGTTCTCATTGGGATGCAAGAAATGAGTGTTACTAGGGTTGATAAGATGATTAGAAGACACAAAATTCTTTGAATCTGCTATTGTTGTGAGATGAAAGGAGAAAGAACATGCAATCGAAAGACAAAGAAAATCTAATCTTCTACGGAAACGAAGAAGGAAATGGAAACTAGTAGACGCATTATAACATATTATGAAAAGCTTGGAAAGAAATGTAGCAGAAACATTGTTATGTTTCTAAGAAGAAGATCACAAAGAAAGAAGGAGAAGGAATAGAAAAGAAAAGAAGCTTTTTATTAAATGAATTGGAAAATTTACATCGTTATATACAAATCCCCCTGATTTTTTTTTATCAGCAAAAAACAATATATAATAAAAATAAACCAACAGTACCAGATAGGCAAATGGAAACAAGTTCATAGTACCAATACAATATCACAGTGAAACCATAATGGGCAGCTAAAAGCGCTGAAGCGCATACAAACCATAAGTTAATTGAGATAAATTAAACACAAAAGAATGAAAAAAACTGGGAAAAATAGAAAAACAACACTGATTACTAACTAACTAACTAAGATTATCATCAGTAACTATCTAAGCACTTATTACTATTTAGGAGCTAACAACAAAACTAAAAATAATAGAACAAGAGTTCTATATTTAACACAAAGTCCTTAATATGGAGATATACTTCAGACCTTGGTTCACCATCATTTTTCTCTTCTTTGCCCAATATGATATGTGATGCAGTTAAGTTCATGATGTTAGGAAAATGTTAATATCATTTACGGAACAAATAGAAATTTGGGTTCACTCTTTTCCTCTCATCCCTTTGATCATCAACTTGGGGATTATCATATCTCGACCTAGACCTACTTCTTTCATTGTGAGAGGAAGATTTTGAAATCCTGATCGTTGCTTGCTATATCTATAGAAGGGATGAACAACCTCGATTCATAAATTAGGGCTTTAGAAATTTGAGAAAGAAAAATAACTAAAAACAAGAACCCTAATTTCTAAAACTTGGGGGTTTGAAGACCTAAATTATGGGTGACATGGGGTAAATACCACGTCAACCGTGCAATAACGTCGTTTAACTTTTGGTGTCCATTATGGATTTAATATGTCACGTTGAACTTATGTTAGTGGTGTTAATGTTTCCTAATGACAGTAGTTTAATTGCATCACATATCTCAAAGTTATAGACCTATCCCGACTATAATGTGAGAGACTTGTGTAAACTCCCTACTAAAACTCAAGGACTAAAGTGATTGATCACTTATTCAGTAAATTATACATATATCCGTACGAAACAAAAGCATGGGGACAAACTAAAATTCGGTGCTTAAAAAGAAATATTAACTTTTTTTAGGGGTTTATGTTTAGGAACGGAGGGGTAATTTTTTTGGTTCCAACTTTTGAACATATTTTAAAACTAAATATTTAATTTGATGTAAAATAATTAATTTATTATTATTGATGGAGTTCAAATACTCTTAAAACTAGATCTAATCATACAAAGTGCAACTACATCATACATGGAAGGTACAATTAATTAATATATTGTGACTTTGGTAGATTGCAACAACATCTAGTTTTGTGAGTCATCCCTTCTATTACACAGACGCCTTTAACATTCGGCGGTTGACCTTTCGAAATGCAATAATTGTAGCAATCAAGTCCATCCTTGCATGGTGATTCGCTGCAAAATATTGTCTGTTAATAATCTGGATTATTCTTATTATGATCCCTTAATTCTGTAATTGATTTTGCAATGACAACAGATTACAAAGTTCACTATCCATCAATTTCAACTCAATATGTGATGAAAATTTTAATTTAGAGAGGAATTGATGATGATATGTTTAGCCTATTCAAATAATAATTAAGATCTAACTTGTTTATCAAAAAGACTTGGTCAATGTCGTTTTGTAATCAAAAGAATTAACATGTGTTGTCGGTTTGAGGGTTTAATCTTATATGATATCTTTTAAGTTGATTAATTAGATAACTGTATGTAGAAAGCACAACTTAAAAGGTAAATAATAATAATAATAATAATAATAATAATAAAAATAAATTCTCACTTACCTGAGTTCAGAATCAAGGCAATGTACAAAATTCTCAACATATAAGATTGATAGACACAAAGAGTCATTTTCTTTGAGGATTTCGCCTGATGATAATTCTATTCTCCTTACTACAAGATAGACACAATTGTACAATGCTTCATATATATCACAATATCTATTATTCAAGATGAGATATCATTTATTAACCTGATTTTAGTTGGGTTTCTTTAGGTAACTGTTGGTCAAAGTTGGAACTGTTGTTATGGTTTTTTATTCTTTAGGATTTGATCATTGACCAAAAGTAAATGAGCATTTTGAATGCTTTAAATTATTATAAAAATAGTTTATGTTATTGATCATTGAAAATTATTATAAAAATAGTATCTTGAATGCTTTAAATTATTATAAAAATAGTTTCATGTTATAAAAATAGTTTTTATTCAATTTATTGTTTTGGATTTGATCATTGATTCTTTTGAATTTGATGATTTTCATGTGATTTTAAACTAAATTATATGAATTAATAAAAAATAATTTTATGTTATTGATTCAATTGATTGTTTGAATATTTAAACCATTTTTAAATAGCGTATAATTTTTTTTAGAAGACAAAAAATATATTAATCACGAAAGAAGAGACATCAAAGGTACCAGTTACATTAAAGAATTGCACAAAATGTTGTGGTAAAGATGAGATCCACAGTCCATCTCTATTGGAAATCTCTAGCATTAATATCAGCACAATTATTTAGATAACGAGTAATATAGTTAATACGAATGCCATCCTTTCCTCCTGATGCCTAGATACAATCCTAAATTATCCCCTCAAAATAGGATGTGCCAAGAGAGGGTTTCTTCCAAGTCCGCACAATGCCCAGACAATCGCGGTAGAAGGCAGCTTGTGGAAATTCAAAAGCACAACATTACCAATAGCCCACTCTAATGATAAACCTCCTGGCGCTCTTGCTTTAAAAATCTTGGAAATCCTCTTTGTAGCAGAGTGTAGGAAACGACCTTGTGGGGTAACCATTACAAATCTCAAACCAGAGACAGGATCCCATACAAGAGAGGCATCAATAAACCTGAACCTGCTGAAAAGGACACGCAACTCAAATTAGAACTTTCTTCCACAATTTACTATGTCAAAACCAAATCAGCCCTCATCAAAATTTCTGGAATAATCAGCCTCTTCCCGTTCAAAACACTCTTGTAATATCTATCTACATGCAAGCTAGCCTGTTTCCACATAGCGCGTAATAGATTTTGCTTTCCACACTTTCTTCTAGCATATATGTAGCTGGTTAGCACCCAAAGAGGACTCGCCAGAATTTTGCTTTCACAGTGTAGGCCCCATCAGGAGAATACTGCCATAAAAGAGCGTTGTCTCGTATCCTACTGCATAGAGGAATTTTTGTAATTGTTGCACCTTCAATTGGGGAAAATATTTGAGAAATTAACTCTCTGTTTGGTTGTTTAGTATCAAAATCAATGAGGACCCGAACCAAATTAATCTCATTCTCCCATTGACGATCGGAGTACAAGAGCCCATCCGGAAGAAACATACACCACTTATCATTCCAGATACTAATTAGGTGGCCATTACCAACTCTCCAAAAGGAGCCGTCATATCTATAACATCCCTCGCTGAAAAAATACTAGACCAAGAGAAACTAGGGTGTAGCCTCTAGTTGCTTCAAGGATAGAATTATGAGGGAAATACTTAGCCTTCAAGACAAACTTTTAAGTATTTACAGTTGAGTTCAATTTATAATTGTGTCATTGTGTTTTCAGGTAGCATATAAGATACACCATCTTGTAAGTGATGTATAAGTACACATACAATTCATAGAATACTACTATTGGTTTTATTGTTAAGTTATTCAATGGATGAGATTTAAATCCGCAACTTGTTAAACCAGTCATCCTTTATAACAAATTAATTTCTTTTGTAATAAAAAATAATAATTTCTCTGAGAAAAAAATTCTGAAACCATCTTCTCCCCAACCTAAATTGCAATCGTGGTCGTGTTACGATTTTGATCACGTTGAGTTAAATACGATTGAATACAATTCGATGCGACCACAATTGTGGTCGAGTATAGTTTCGGATACCTTCAAAACCCTAACATTTAAACGCATTGTCGAGTTTCAAACCTTAATTTAAAACTTTGTGTGGAAGTGTCAGGTATTGCTACACACCTTTCAAGTACCATTTATAGATCTACAAATAGGGACAAAAATATATGTAGCCATGGAGAGGCAAGAGAACATTTTAGTGGAGAGGACGGAAAGGTTAATAAGGGTTAGCATTTAGAGTTTGACTTTTTCAAACGACTTTTTTTCAACCGTTTGTTAACGTCACATTTATTTTAATTTGATAATTTTTCATTAAGTCTATTAAATTCTAAAGAAAAATGCGTAAAACAATGTCGTTTTAATTTAATGATTATGTTATTTTTTGCATTCCAACATTTGTATTGTAGAACTATTCAAATGCTCTTATTATTAGATCTAATTATAGGAAGTAGTACAATTAATTAAAGAATATATTGTGACTAGGGTGTAATGCAACAACAGATAGTTTTGTGAGTGACCCCATTTATGCCACAAGTTGCTTTAACATACTTAGGAGAACCTCTCGAAACGCAATAATTGTAGCAATCGTTTGGACTCTTGCATGGCGCTTCGCTGCAAAGCACTAGCTTATTTGTCTCTGCTTTATTCTTATTATGATCCTCCATTCCTGTAACTGCTCCTGCAATGAATACAAGAGATCACACAGTTCATTATTCATCAATTTCAACTTAATATGCCATGTAAATATTAATTTTTAGAGGAATCGATGATATGTTTAGCCTATTCAGATCATATAGTTAAAATCTAACTCGTTTTGTAGTCAAAAGAGCTAATATGTGCCGTTGATTTAAAAGATTAAAAAAAAATCTCATTTACCTGAGCTCAAAATCAAGGCAATGCACAAAATTACCAGCATATAAGATTGATACACACGAAGAGCCATTTTTTTTAGGATTTTGCCAGATGATATATTTTCCACGAGATAGACACAGTTGTATAATGCATCGTTTATATATAGCCTTATATATTATATAAAGCTAAAGCTATTGGTAAAAGTTGAAACTGCTATTATGATTATTTATTGTTTCAGATTTGAACATTGACCAAAATTAAATGAGTAACTTGAATGCTTTAATTAAATTACTAATAAATGGGTGAAGATCACATGTCTTCAAATCCTATCCAATCCGTCAATAAAAATTTGCCACATCAGTACATGGTTGTATTTCACTTCTTGCAATTCTGTCACGGTGGGAAGAATTGAGACCACCCAATTTTAGAAATCTCATCATCCTTTTATGTATAAAAATGATAAATCTATATACTAAAATGATGATGTCATTTCCAATAACAATGGTGCTAATCTCTTCCACCTTCTGGCAGGTTACTTCTCAATATCTATTAACTCGACCCTTCACTTACAATCAACTCTATTTCGTTTAAAAATAAGAAAAAAAAATTCTGTTTATTTTGGATTCGTTTGATTTCTCTTTTTGAAAATAATTTTTTGTTTTTAAAAACAGAAAACTAACAAACCTGTTTGGCAGTCGAGTTTTCAAAAACAGTTTTCGGGAACCGTTTTTATTTTTTAGTATTTAATAAAAATCAAAATATGAAAACATCTAAAAACATGTTTTGGTTTTGAGTTTTCTGAATTTACACACAAATTTGTATTGAAAACTCCTCTCACTTTTTTAAAAACTATTTCTAAAAACTGATTTATAATACAATTTTTAAAAACTAAAAACCAAAATAATTTCAAACAAACCCTTTGTTTTTACTTTTGTGTTTTTATTTTTTATATGTTTAATTCAAAAAGTAGGAGAAGAGGAATTATATGTTAGAAATATTTTATTTTTAGTAAGTATTTGCTGTGGGCTAAATATTTTAACAAGCCTAAGTACGTCTACCCAAGCAGCGTGAAAAGAAGAACTTAATAAGGGGGCGTTTGGTATGCGGTGTATTTTTTAGTTATTTTTTCAGGAATGTCTTTCCTGGGTAAGTGATTCTCGAGAAAGCTCAAGATATCTACCTATCTAGGTGGGAATGTTAAAAATAAACTTCCTTTGCATTTGAAGATTCGTGGAAATCCTACTTACCTAAAAATGTTTTCTTGTGTCTTATACTAAACATAGGCATATTTTATTTTGAGTGATATTCCTGAAAATCTAAAAAATATGGCGCATGCCAAACGCTCTATAAATTAATAACTTTCATATTATTCTTAAGAAATAGGAATTAATTATTTATTATCTTCCCAAATCCTCACCCATAATAACTTTCATATTATTCTAAGACATAGGAATTAATTATTTATTATCTTCCCTAAGACATAGGTTATTTCCTTCGAAAATGTTAGCGGTGCCAATTTTAGCGACGGTTTTTGCTTTTCTTTTATAGTTTTTTTCGGGGTTATTTTGAAGCATTCTTGTATGCATAAATTGTTATTCAAATAAGATAATTAATGTGATTCTAACTCTAACATGAATAAATATAAATATCAATGTTAATTCGTCAAGATTGGCACTTGTCCGTAATTATAATTTGTCAAAATTGTCGTTAGCTCGTACTTATAATTTGTCAAGTTTGTGCAATAGCACATAATTATAATTTGTTAAAATTGTCATCTCCCGTAATTAAAATTTATCAAGATTCTCATATGCCCGTAATTATGATTTGTCAAGATTGTTGTCTACCCGTAATTATTATTTGTCAAGATTGTCTCCTATACAAGGGGCATCGCTCTATTCATAGTGATATGGTTCAGGCGATTGTAATTGTTTGTAATTGAAAAAAGTCATATTCATATTCAACCAAATACGGCGGTGCCATTTTTCATGAATCCCTTTTCCTCGTACAATTGAGTGATTCATACATAAATATAAGTTTGATTTGCCTAATTTAGTTTTCCTTTTTATTATCGTGCTTTCATTTTGATTTATTAATATATGATTCAAAATACCTTTAATAGAGAAAATGAAGAAAAACAATTATCCACATTTGAAATCAATAATTCATAATATAAAGTATATGCATATATAAAAATCTAAAAAGAATTCAATTTAATTGATATGAATCAGTATAACACAACATATCGCAGCCGATAAAAAAAAAAAACACAACATACAGCAAGACAGGAATCAAGATCAGAAATTTTTAACTCTTTTATATACAACTCTTCTTTTCATGTTCATCCCACTTGGTTTGCCCATCATATTTATCTTCTTAAGAGTTCAATCTAAAAAGTAAAACATTATGAGTGGATAAAACTAAAATCCAAGATAAAAGGTTGCTAAAAATTCACTAACCAAAATTTGAAAATAAAATTAGCAACAAACATATGCATTCATTTCAATCAATTGCTCAACACTAATATATACTTCAGTCATGCTTCATTATATTTTCAAACCTTTTATTTTTTAGGGACTCATATGTCACAATTAAAATGGATAAGAATTAAATCATATGCAAAATCAAAACTATATGCCAAATCAAAACCAATCAGTAACTTATAAAAGTACAATCAATAAGAAGCATGATGGATGAGAATTAAACTATATGTAAAAAATTGACTTATAAATAAAAATTGATCTAATGCAAAAGCTCTCTTGTGAGAAAGTAACTTGTATCAGTAACAACTCACTCAAGATCTGCATCTTGAGAGTTTTGGAAACCATCTAGGATGTTGAGAAAAAAAAAACTACATAATTAAATTGTCTTACAATGTGTGAATAATTAAATTGTCTTACCGTTATAGCTATAACCATAGTATAATGTTAGAGTGTGCTATACCAAATATAAAAATATAGTATGCTATATACCACATACAATTATGTAAAAAAGTGGATTCAATGATGCCAGCAATATGGAGCACGATATAGGGAATATGACTAAGAAAGTAAGGAGGATTTATTATGCCAACACAAAGAAAGATTACATGACTAATTATTCACAAAGATTTTAGCTAGGAACATATATTCACAGGAAAATCCGCAAGAAATTTATTTTTGACTAAATTTTAGATAAAATTATTAGCAGAAAAATTCACAGAAAATGGCGAAAAATCTAGTAGTGATCACCTCTAAAATTATTTTTAAGTTTTTATAAACAAAAATCACTTTACTTTATATATAACCAATTTTATTCAAAATTAATTTTATAAAATTAGTTTTGCTCATAATCAATTATACCACCAAAAAACTAGTTACAGTAACTTTCAAAATATATTAAAATTGACTAAAAGAAGACAATATTCAATAAAGAGAAGATACAATATATACAATATATTACAATAAAGGAGGTGCCAAAAAAAAAATTATATCTTACTCCTACATATTTCAGCAGGACGTGACAAGAAAGTTAATAATTTGATTGATAGATTGATTTAAAAAACAAAATTGATGGTTGATGTTTGGATTTTCAAAATTGTTGGGAATTTTGTCATTATTAAAAGGATTAATTTTGTCATTTTGAGAAGGATTAACAAGAAAATGAGGTTAGGGGTACTATTCAGATATTAAGATCCCAGATTATGATACTTGAGAGGAAGGAGGTGGAGGTGGAGCCGTGAGAGGGAGACTAGGGGTGGTAATGCGGGCCAGTCCGGCCCGCCCTACGAATGGCCCGCAAAAATGCGGGGCGGGACGGATCAGCCCACGAAAGAAAACGGATCTGTTTTTTCAGTCCAGTCCGTTTTATGAAGGGTTATGCGGGTTGCGGGCTATGTGGGATAGCCCGCCAATTAAATTTTAAAAAAATATATAAAAATATTAAAATTTCATAAATCTCAATATCTCTTTAAAGAATCATAAAAACAAATAATAATATTAATTCTTTAAAAGATCTAAAAATTTTACATTGTATTATTTTCACAACAATATAAAAAATTTATATTAATTTTATAATAAACAAATTTAGAACTTGATGCTTCACTCAGTCTCTTTCTCTTTATGTTTTTATTTTTTTTTTAATGGAACAAAGCAGGTCTAGCATCAAAAAGCAAAAAAGCCTTGATTCAATTTTTTTTATCTACAACTAATTCCAAATTTCAGTTTTTATTTTTTAAAAAAAAATGAACCCACCGGCTAGCCTGCCCAGCACAATTTTTGGCCCGTCAAAAGTGCGGGTTATGTGGGCCAGTGGGCTGCTTCTATATAGCCCGTCCCGTGTATAAATGACGGGTTATGCGGGTCGGCCCGTCAGACCCGTTTTGCCACCCCTAAAGGAGACACAAGAAGGAGATGGGAAGGATTGGGAAAGAAGATAATTTTTTTTTAATTATTTTATTAAATAAAAATTATTATTTTATTAAACTTTTATATTATTTTTATTATTTAATTAACAGACCACTCACGTCGTGACACGTGTTTTTTTTTTAACGGCGTTAAGTTCTGACCATTAGTTTTTAACAGGGAGGACAAAGATGAACCAAACATATGACTTTAAGGATGAAAATGAATAAAAAAAAAAGAGGACGAAACCGAATCAAACCCAATAGTTAGAAAATAAAACGTATAATTTTATATAATATTAATAAGATATATAATAACCGTACTTAATTTTTAACTCATAGAACACGCTATTGTATTTATTATAATTTTATTTGATATATGTAACTCAATTACAAAAGATAATCATAATATTTTCAAGCGTCATAACCAGTAACAATATTGTTAATGAAATTCTTTTTTGACATGTGAAGAAAATTTAGAGTCTTCTTCTTTAAGGTCGCATCGACAGTGGTTATCAATGCAAGGACAGCCAGGACATTCGTATTTAAAAAAACACAACACAACTATATCAGGATGGATTTTAGCTTCTGAATCTTCAGCTTTACAGTCCTGCAAAACTGCAATTAAATAACTAAAATTACTATTGTTAATAACAAGAAAAACAAAACTTCAATAAAAAATAAGAACTTACCCGAAGCAAATACCAGGAGAAGAGTAAAAAAGCATAATTTAACAAAAGACTTATTCATATTTAATTTGTTGGCTAGATAACAATGTATTCTATTAAGCTAATTCACTACATATTTATAGATAAAACTTGTATGATATATTGTTAGCACATGACTAAATGAATATTGCCCAGCTTGCATCTGTTATTTTCATTTTTCTAATATTAGGATTAGTTAGAATATGAAGTTATAAATACAAAAATGCTCCAACAATTAAACGATACATAACAGGCATGCTTGCTCAACATAACAAACCTACAACAATTATCAGCCAAACTTACAAAATTATTGGGTATGGGCATATGGCCCACTAATCCCAATATCACATGAGAGAAAAACCCAACGGGCCTCATTAGCAGCCCAACTAAAAAAACTAAAGGAGACCAAAACAAGAGCAAGCAACAAACAGCTAAGAATCATTATCTGTTGAAGAAAAACAAACATAGCTGGCGGCCTTATGTTCATTTTAGGGGTGCAGCTATACCTTTTAAATTAAGATGTTTATTAGTAATATTATAATTTTTTATATTTTGCATCAATTGTTTTGTATTTTTTAATCATAAACTTAAATTTTTATATTTGACTTATTAATTCCATAGTTTCCAGCTTATCATACTATTAAATATAAACTAAAATTCATACTTCTTTTGAAATACATATTTTTCTTACATTTATAGTTATAGATACTCATCAAAATCAGGTAAGTTTCTTACATTTACACTTCATTATTTAAGTATATAGTTCACGATCTCTAGAAAAATTGTTACAATTTTAAAAATATTAAAAATTATGAAAATTAAGCAAGAAACTTCAAAGTGAATAATACATTGTTCAAAAAATTCAAATCATTTCACTAATTTAAAAAACGCGTTTTGATTTTGGAATAAAAAAACATCCTATTTTTCAAGTGTATATAATACACAATCTCTGGAAAAAAAATAGTTTTAAAAATATGAAAAGTTATTTAAATTGAGCTAAAAATTTTAAAGTGAATGAAACATTATTTTTAAGAAAATTAAATAATTTAAGTAATTTAAAAAACGCATTATGTTTTTTAAATCGAAAAAACACCCTATTCTTATAGTGTATAGTACACGTTTTTTAAAAAAGTTGATGCAATTTTAAAAATAAAAAAATTAATATATAAATTAAGCTAAAAACTCCAAAGTTTCAAAATACATTGTTTCAAAAAAAAAAATCAACTAATTTAAGTAATTTAAAAAACGCATTTTGATTTTTAAATAAAAAAATACTCTATTCTTTAAGTGTATGGTGCATGATCTCTAGTAAAATTATTGCAATTTGAGCTAGAAACTTCAACGTTTCATAATACATTATTTTAAAAAAATAATTTAGGTAATTTAAAATGGCATTTTGATTTTTAAATAAAAAAATACCGTATTCTTCAAGCGTGGTAAACTTTCTCAAGAAAAATTATTGCAATTTGAAAAATAAATAACAATTATGTAAATAGAGATAGAAACTTCAAAATTTCATAATACATTGTTTTAAAAAAATCAAATATATTAAGTATTTTAAACAACGGTATTGAATTTTAAATCGGAAAATAACCTATTCTTTAAGTATATAGTACACGATCTCTAAAAAATTATTACAATTTCTAAAGAAAATAAAAACATATGTAAATTGAGATAGGAACTTAATTATGAATAATACATTATTTTTAAAAAATATCAAAGAATTTAAGTAATTTAAAAACGTGTTTTAATTTTTAAATAGAAAAACACCCTGTTCTTCAAGTGTATAGAACATTATCTCTAGAAAATTTGTTGCAATTTTAAAAATATAAAAAACTTATGTAAATTGAGCTAGAAACTTCAAAGTGAATAATACACTATTTTCTAAAAATCAAATAGTTTAAGTAATTTAAAAAAGACGTTATGATTTTTTAATCGAAAAACGCCCTATTATTTAAGTGTACATCACACTATCTCTAAAAAAATTATACTAATTTAAAAATATTAAAATTTATGTAAATTGAGCTAAAACCTTCGAAGTGAATAATACACAATTTTTTTTAAAAAAATTAGGTAATTTAAAAAAGATGTTATGGTTTTTCAATTGAAAAAACCATACTTTTCAATTGTATAGTACAAGCACGATCTCTAGATAAAATGTTACAATTTTAAAAATGTGAAAATTATCTAAAGTAAATTAAAAATTTTAAAGTAAATAATACATTATTTTCAAACAATCAAATAATTTAAGTAATTTAAACAAATGTATTTTGATTTTTCAATAAAAAAATATTGTATTTTTCAACTGTATATATAGTAGATGTTAGCTAGAAAAATTGTTTCACTTTTAAAAATATGTAAAATTGTGTAAATTGAGCTAGAAACTTCAAATGAATAATAAATTATTTTCAAAAAATAAAATAGTTTAAGTAATCTAAAAATACGTTTTGATTTTTAAATTGAAAAACACCTTATTTTTCAAGTTTATAATACATGATCTCTAAAAAAAATTGTTTCAATTTTAAAAATTTGAAAATTTGGGTAAATTGAGCTAGAAACTTCAATGTGAATAATATATTATTTTTTAAAAAATAAAATAATTTAAGTAATTTAAAAAATCATTTTGATTTTTTAATAAATAAATCTCATTCTTCAAGTGTACAGTATAAACAATCTCTAGAAACATTGTTACAAAATTTAAAATATAAAAAATTATGTAAATTAAAATATAAACTTCAAAGAGTCATAATAAATTGTTTTTAAAAATATAATTATTTAAGTAATTTTAAAAAATGAATTTTGATTTTAAATCAAAAAATCATCATATTCTTCGTGTGCATAGCGTACGATTTCTAAAAAAATTGTTACAATTTTTAAAATATTAAAAATTATCCAAATTGACCTAGAAATTTCAAAATTTCATAATAATTTGATTAAAAAATAAATAATTTAAGTAATTTAAAAAATGTATTTTAATTTTAAAATTAAAAAGTACAATATTTTTTAAATGTATAGTACACGATCTATAGAAAAAATTGTTGTAATTTTATAAATAAAAATTATGTAAATTAAGTTAAAAAATTTAAAGTGAATAATATTTTTTTAAAAAATTAAATATAATCGTTGATTTAAAAACTGAGTTTTATTTGGGTTTTAAATTGAAAAACATCATATTCTTTAACTGTACCCAAATATAGGAGGTGTCGCAAAATGTTTATATCTTACTCCTACCTATTTCAGGACGTAACAAGAAAATCAATATGATATTTTTCAAACCAGATATTTAGTCCAAAAATTTTAAAAAAGAATTCACATTTGAGATTTTAATCTGTGCACATTTATAAATTATTGGCTTTATGATATATGATGTTGTTAAGTTCATAATACTAGAAAAATGTTGATATCTCCACTAACAAAAATCTTACTTAACATGTTAAATGTAAAAAATAAAAAAAAATAACACCATTTAAGTAAAAAAGCTAAAGCTTAGGGTCCATCACTCCTCACAGCAATTGGGAACACAAATAAAATTTAGGGTTCACTCCTTTTTCCTTATCCCTTCCATCAACTTGGGGATTATTATATCTCGACCTGAAACTACTTCTTTCAGTACGAAGATTTCCAAATTCTTGACTGCTGCTTGAAAACTATAGCTGAGTTGGACAATTTCCATTCAAAAATTAGGGTTTCAGAAATTTGAGGAAGAACAACTAATTAAGAACAATAACCCTTATTTCTGAAACTTGAGGGGTTTGAAGAGCTAGATTATGGGTGACTTGGGGTAAATACAACGTCATCAGTGATGAAGTTGTTTAATTTTGAGTGTCCAACGTGATATTTAATGTGCCACATTCGACTCGCCTTAATATTGTTAAGATTTTTTTAACGTTGGGGACTTAATTGCATCACAAATCTTAAAGTTAGGGAACCATTTGTACCAACTAAAGTTAAAGGGACTGATGTGAATAGAGTTGATAAAAAGGGCCAAGTCCATCAGGTCGGCCCATTTAACCCTCCAAAAAAGGCGGTTGGTATGAGGTTTTGAATCCAATAACCCACTTGAACCCGTCCCACATAACCCGCCAACAAGCGGGTCAGGTTGGGTTGGCAGCGGGTTTGCCCGTCAGTCTCACTTTTTCCTTTTTGTTATTATAGTGGAGATGTGAAATTTTTTTTTTGTTGGTTTTATATAATTTTAAATGCAACTTGTATAATAGATAATTTAGTTAATAATATATATAATGGATTAAGAAAAAAATATGGATTATCAATTTTTTAATGATTTTTTAATTTATTTTAATGTATAGGCGGGTCAACCCGCCAACCCACCCAAATATGAATTTGAACTGAGATTTTCAACCCATATAACAAATGTGGCCGGCCCATCCCACCCCGTTTAAGGCGAGGCCAAAAAGAGTCGGATCAAAACGGGCCGGATCACTCTACATGTGAACTCTCTTCCAAAACTCAAAGACCAAATCACCAATTCAATAAATTATACACATATCCTTTAATTTATATTATAATATTAATATGATACATAATAATTGTACTTATTTTTCCATTTATTATGATTTTATTTGATATATGTAACTCAACTACAAAAGACAGTCATAATATATATTTTCAAGAGTTATAATAAGGAATAATGCTGTTAAGGAAATTTTTCTTTGACGTGTGCAGGAAATTTTGAGTCTTCTTCTTCAGTGGCATCGACAGTGGTTGTTAACACAAGCACAGCCAGGACATTCGTCGGCTGAAAAACACAGCACATTTATATTGGGATAGATTTTAGCTTCTGAATCTTCAGCTTTACAGTACTGCAAAACTGCAATTAAATAACTAAAATTACATATTGACAATAACAAGAAAAAAAAAATAGGCATAAAGCAAATTAGGCCTAGCTTTAAATACCCATTTCTAAATTAAACAAATCAATGAAGTCATAACAAAAACAATAATTCTAAAAATTCTTCTCTCGTGTATACAAAACTATGGGAAGTTTAAGTGAAATAGTAAAATAAGGGTTTACCAAAAGAAAAAAAACATTAACGTAGAGATGTCAAAATGGGATTGAGAAATTTTCTAATCTGCACGGATTGGCTCACGTGAGTTGCGAGCCAGAATTTCTTCAATCCAATCTACCGCGGATTACGAGTTAAACGGGTTGACTCACAAAAAATATTTTTTATTAAAATAAAATCATAAAAAAATTTAAGCAAACAAATTAAAAAAAAATGCAATTTTTGTTTTAAAAAATCTAACAAACTCTAAATTAAAAAATATAACAAAAAAACACATCAAAATAACAATTTTAAAAAATGAAAAGAATAAAATTGAAAAAACTTAAATTAAATTTTGTTTTTTTATCTTTTACTAATTTTTAACTTATCATAATATGAAAAATAACATTTCTAACCCGCGAGCCAACCTGCTCAACCCGGCCCAAACCTATGTGAGTTGTGGGTTAAATGAGTTGGATTAAATGGATTCTAATTTAAAACGAACCGAATTTTTCTCAATTCAGCCCAACTCTAAATCAGGGTGAGCCGGATTGACTCACGAGTTGAACCCATATTAAACGCTCTACATTAACATATGAATATGCTTGATGAGATGTTCAATATATATAAATAAAAAATCACAAAAAAAAAATCAATAAAAATAAAAATTTACCTGAAGCAAATACCAGGAGAACAATAAAGAAGCCTAATTTAACGAAAAACTTATTCATTTTTAATTTTGTTGGCTAGATAACAATGTGTTCTATTAAGCTTCGCTACATATTTATATATAAAACTAGTTTGGTATATTATTAGCACATGACTTAGGATCAACCATTAAATAAATATTGTCCAGCTTGCATTTGTTATTTTCATTATTCCAATATTAGGATTACTTAGAATAGTTAGGTTGTTGAGAGTAATTAGGCAAAATACTTGTGATACATGTTTTTTTATGTATGTACTTGTTCTATCTAATTCAATATACATGAGGTCTTATTAGTGAAGTTTAATTTTCCCTTTCTCTCTTTTCTTCCTAATTATTGAAGTTACTACCTCGCTTATTTTATTCTATTTTGTTTTTTTTATAATTTTATAACAAGTATTAAAAACAATTTAAATTAACTTTTTTTTGATAGCCAACAATTTAAATTAAATATTTTAGTGTTCTGTAAAATATCTTTTATTTCATTGTAAATCAATTACAAAAATTTCACCAAAAAAAATAATAAACCAAACACAATAATAGTACTTTCTCTTTTATTCCTCTCATTATTTTGAATTAAACACATATATAAAAAAAGAAATGAAAATGAAAAAAAAGAATAAAAATGGAAAGTACACAGTTTAGTTTTTTATTTTAATTTCAATTTTTATACCTTTTATTTTCTGGAATCTTTCAAATTTTTATACTGAATAGCTTATGGAAAGAAGATCCTAATTTATTTGGCCCAAGTAAACTAGTTTACTCTTTTTATTATTTTTTTCTAGCTTACTTCTGTTTTTTGTTTTTGAATTTTAATGTTTACCTTTTTTTTTTAAGCTTTTATGTTATGACTTATAAAGAAAAGACTTTAAACTTTATTGAGCTAAACAAGAAAATAGTTTATTATTCCTTCTTCTGATATAAGGGTGTGTTTGGATTAGATTTTTTTCCAATATATGTTGGATAGTTATATTTTGTACTTGTAAAAGTTTTTGATTATTTTTTTAACAAATGAGAAAAGTTTTTGTCCTTCAACTAAAAATAGAACATTGTTTCAAAATGTTTCAAAATCACTTTTTACAATTTAAAATTATGTTAAAAATCGTTTCTAACAGCACGCATATCCAAACTAAAATCGATTATGTCTTAGATAATCGATTTTTTTTCACAGTTTATTTTTACAATTAATCACAACTAATTCAAACCTACTCTAAATATAATTTTTTGTTCCCTCTGGCTATGTCCTAGTATCTAACTCTAATTCGTTCACTCATCTCCTCCTTTTTTCCGTACTAAGCTAATCCAAAACTTATACATCAGCTTAATCTGTGAAATAAAAATTTTTTTTTGAATAAGACCGATCCATAAACTCACAGATTGAGTTAATCCGATTCGTAAATATATCCTAAAAAGGGAAAGTTTTTTTGGTAGAAAAAAAAGTAAGTGAATAAACATGAATTGTGAAAATTATGGGTCTTATATTGACATGAGAGAAAGAAGCAACCGGGCCTCGTCAGCAGCCCAAAATCAATCTTAGGCAACTAAATAAAATAAACAATAAAATGTGGCCACTTGGTCAAAAAAATGATAACCACAAGAATGTGAAAAGCAAAAACAAAGCTAAGGATGCAAGCAACAAATAGCTGGTGGCAATCATTATTTGTTGTAAAAAAACTTCTATAAATTTTTGATCCCTACCATCTAAATACCAAAACTTGGTTTAACTCAATCTTAAATTTTTATTTTAGTTCCTACCAAATTAATTTAATTCTAGTTTTGGTTGCTTAATTTTATTAATTATGCGATTTTAATTCCATACTTTTATTTGCACGGTTATATTCTCTCAATTTTTTCAATTGAATAGTTTGACCTATCAACTTTTAATTGTATAATGTTAGTCCTTGTATTGTCAAATGTGAGATTTTGGTTTTCTAACTTTTACAAATTGTGCGATTTTCCTCATTTCGCCATTTTTAAAAAAAAACCAACCGTTGAGGCAATTAAACCAATATAATCAAGTGTGTGATGGCACAAAAATCATGCAAACAAAAAAGTTTGAGAGCAAAATCACATACTTGCAAAAGTTTAAGACCAAAATTGTGCAAGTCGCAAATGAAGTTTGTTATGAGTTTAATCGCTTTGGTCATTAGCTTCTTAAGAAGAGATGGTTAAAAGAACTAAAATCACACAATTGAAAAAAATTGAGAAGCAAAATGGCGCAATGAAAAATTAGGAGATCAAAGATACACAATTGACAAAGTTAAGAGACCAAAACCACACAATTAAAAATTGAGCGACTAAAATTACGTAATTACTTTTTAATGTCTACAGTTAATTATTTTTAGTCAATGTAATTTTAAATTTATTTTTATTTCAATCCCTACATTTTTTTTATTTCAGTCCCTTAAAAGATTTGATTAAAGAAACACTATATTAAAGACAAAAAATAAAAGTTTTAAATTAAATTAGAATACAATTATAAAAAAAAAGACAAAAAACTTTTTAGCAAAATACACTAAAAAATTATAAATTATAGCATTTAAAAAAATGACATAGTAATATAAGTGAAAATATAATTCTCGACCTTATATGTGATGCTCCATTTCAAATTAATCACTTTACTCAAATTATTTTCCGTTGCATATATACTTGCATTCTTATATAGAATAAGATTTTTTACTTTAATTCAATCCTAACCATTTATTTTTGTCATAATGTATGTCATTTTTAATTTAGTCTTCATATTTAACATTTATTTTTATTTTGATCCTTATATTATATATAATATTTGCTAGAAACATTAACCATGCTTAAACCGTATTAGAACGGTAACAAATTGGAGATCGAGATAAAAACTTTCTTTAGATAAGAACAAAAATTTTAAATATATATAAATATAGACCAAATTAAAATTAGAAGTCATATATAAAGACAAAAATATATTTTACCTAAAAGTAATTTTTTTGGATACACCAAAAAGTATAATAAATATACATGATGCTTAATTTTTCACTCATAGAACAAGATATAGCATTTAATATAATTTTATTTAAGGTGATTACTAAGGAATAACTAGAAGATGTGGTAAAATTACAACTCCACGTTATACCATTCAAAATATTTTATTTGTACATTTAGTTTCACGTCTTTAAGTTTTTATTAAATTTTATAATATTGTTATTAAGTCTCTCCTTTTAGGCTTTTAACAACATTTTAATCCCACTCAAATTAAATATTAATCATTTTTATTTTAATTTTTAAATTAAATAAATTTTTATATTTTTAAAATTTTAAAACATCTCCAAACTCTAAAGTACAGCTACAATCGGGCTTACCCTGCTAACCAGAACCATGTATACAGCCAAACTAACCTTATTGCCACTCATGACTAGTTGTTAGGATCAAGTCTCACATTGATTTGAATGAGGGCTACCATAGAATATATATGTGATGTAACAATCCTCCACCATAGAAAATCCCTGGATCGAAATCAGGCTCTAATACCATATTAGAATTTGGATTTGGGTCTAACTCACTCCCAATAGCTAGCTCATAAGAGGATGATTTCTACACCGTTCTAGTCGACGTGGGACTTGATCCTAACACTAGTCTTGCGTTCTTCCCTAAACACTGACAATGCAACTGAATTTGAAGCGATCTTCCGAAACGAGGATACGCTCTCACCAATATCTCATTGTGATTATCACCATCCTCTTCAACCTCCCTGAACTTTCCCTTTCCGTTCATCGATAAAATCTCAAACGAAGTTTCCAAGGCTCCGACGATCGATCCACCAGGTAGCAATCAACCAACATCAGAAGTAGCGTAGACATGCCACGCGCCGAACTTGGACCTTCCGTGATCAGATTTCACAGTTATCCGTTCCCAATTCAGAGGTTGACTCAAGCAGAGGGCGATGTAAGTTTTCTTAACTTCGTGGTCGGTGAAGGCCTTCACAATTTTAGCCGCAACCTTGTGTGATTTGGTGACAAGCATAACGCCTTTGGTGTCGCGGTCGAGTCGATTGGCGAGATGAAGCTCTTGTTGCTCCGGTAGGGTTTCGTGTGATTGGAGGGAGGAGAGGACGCTTTCAGAGTAGATTCCTTGGGGTTTGTTAACGGCGATGAGTCAGTCGTTCGTCGTGGAGGATGTGGGTTTTGGAGAGAGAGAAGAGGCTTGACTTTGAAGCGGTGGTGTGTGTACAACATCGACGGAGGAAAAAGATGGATCCTCGTGTATGATTCGACGGAGGAAGAAAAACGGTGGTGGTGTGCAACGTCGATGGGAAGAACGGTGAAAGAAGAACGTGCGACGGAGTTGTTTTAAAATCATAAAAATCTATTTATTTTAAAAATTAAAATTAGAATTGTTAATGTTTAATTTAGATGTGGTTAAAGTGTAGTTAAAAATAAAAGAGAAAAAACTTGATAATAATATTATAAAATTTAATAGAACTTTAACATGTCAAATTAAGTGTACAAATAGAAGATTTTGAATGGTAAAAGTGGAGTTGTAATTTTATCACCTTTCTTTAAGTTGTTTTTTAACAAGCACCTTTTATTTAATTCATGTAGCTTAACTATAAAATACGGGATAATGTTTTCCAGTGACATTGTTAAAGAAATTTGACATGTGCAGTGAGTTTCGAGTTTTCTTCTTTAAGTTTGCATCGACAGCAATTTTCAATGCAAGGACAACCACCAAAGCATTCGTATGGATGAAAACACCTCACACATCTATCAGGATTGATTTTAGTTTCTGCATCTTCAACTTCACAGCACTGTAAAACTGTAATTAAAGAACCAAAATTACACATTGACAATAATAGAAAAAACAAGCATAAAGTAAATTAGGCTGAATTTTAAATACTTGATAAGATATTCAATAAATAAAGAATCACAAAAATAACTTCTATCCAAAATAAGAAAAGAAATTACCTGAAGCAAATACCAAGAGAATGGCAAAGAAACTTAATTTAACCAAAGACTTATCCATATTACGTTGGCCAGATGACAATGTGTTTTACTAAGCCCTCACTATATATTTATAGATAAAAAAAAGAGTGAAGTACCATTTGAGTCTCTAATTTTGTAAGAATAATTCACTTTAGTCTCTGGTTTTGTGCGGTTAAGTCATTTTAGTCCTTCACTTTATATTTTACATGTCACTTTAGTCCCTGAATTATATGATCATTCATTTTAGTCCCTGAAAGTTTAGGGACTAAAATGAATGATATAGTGAAAGTCGGGGACTAAAACGATCAATAATAGTGAAAGTCGGGGACTAAAATGACTGATTTCATAAGGGACTAAACTGATTGATAAAATACAAAGTCGAGGACTATTTTAATATATAATTCATAAAAAAAATGATACATTTATGTCAACTCGTAAATATTTCCGTGGTCAAATAAACTCTATTTATGTCAACTCATAAATATTTCCTTTATTTCTAGTCATAAATATTTCCTAGAAAAAGCTCATAAATCAAAGAAATTTCCCTTTTTTTACTAAGAGAAGTTCTAAAATATAAGTCACAAATTTGAACTTATACTTCTCCTTCATTCTATTTCTATTTCTCTTATTACTTCTCGTACAAATTAAAACTAAAAGTATATAAAATATCTTATGAAACAAATAGATTTTTACTTATAAACAATTTATAAATTAAAAAATTAATAAGATTACCAAACAATTGTTAACTTTTTTTAAGTGCTTATTTATAGCTTTAATTTAAAAATAACTTTTAAGCTAAAAAAAATCTAGGTCAAACGAAACCTTGATATAACATTATTACATCATTGATATTTAACAATATTGACATTATAAAACACTACAAAAATGTGTTGAAATAGCCACACAAATTTTGCGACGGTAATTCCACCATTAGCGACGATTTTGTCTAGTTTAATATTTTTTAATATTATAATGGTTTGCGACGATCCTAGCTGTTGCTAATGTTGCGATGGTCTAGGCCGTAGCTAAGAGGGTTCATTTCTTTTTTAAAACAAAAAAAATCACGGGTTGCGACGATCCTTGCCATCACTATTTTTGCAACGGTCAAAGCTATCGCTAATAGGGGCCAATTATCTTTTTTTTAGAAGAAGGTTTTGCGACGGTCCTTGCCATTGCTATTTTTTGCGACGGTCAAGGGCTAATATACACACCAATCATTTTTTTAGAAGAAGGTTTTGCGACGGATAAAGGTCGTTGCTACTTGGCGCCAATAATTTTTCTTAAAAAAATCAATGTTTTTAATTATTTTTTAAAAAAACATGCATGTTTTGCGACGGTCCTTGCTGTCGCTATTTTCTGACAGTCAAGGTCGTTGCTAAGAGGGGAGAGAAAGGTTTTTTTAAATTTTTTTTTAAAAAAGCGATGGTATATATCATCGCTATTGGGGCAGAATGGACTATAAAAAAGGATATATGCGCGCCTCTTTTTCTCTCTTATCCTCATTTCTTCTCTCCACACTTTCTCCTATCCCCACAAAACATATCCACACTATTTTCACTCACCCAACCTCATTTCTTCTCCAATCTCACTCACTCCAACCTCATTTCTTCATCTCTATACCCAAATCCTCCATATCCAAACCTTATTTTCCTTTCCTCCATCCAATGTCACTCGTCTCCCTCTTCACCACTCCCCTTTCTCTCCTCTACGCACTCTCTCTCCACCACCAACCACCACGCCATCTTCTCTCTCGACCACAAATCCTCCCTCTCTCCATCATAAACCCTCCCTCTCCACCACATTCATCCATATCTCCACCAATTACTATTTATGCAAGTTATTCTTAATTTTTTAATTTTAATTAGTTAATTTTAGATTTTTTTTTGAATTTAAGTGAAATTACATTTATGTTGAAATTGTCAAAGGAAACATAGAGTTTATATGAATTTATGTTGAATTTATGTGAATTTTTGCCTTTATGTTAATTTATAGAATTGTCAAAGTAAATATAGTTGAATTTATGTGCATTTTACAATTTATGAGAAATTGCAATTATGTTGAAATTTGTATGTGAAATTGTAAATGTAGAGTAGTAGTTAGAAATTTAACTTTTAATTTAAAATTGCAAAGTGCATGTGAAGTTGCAAAAGTATATAGTAGAGTAGAAATTAATTTTAAAGTGGTGTTGCAGTTTGTGTCCCCTTTTTTGTTTGGAGATTGCGTAGTGCATTTGGATATTGCTTGGAGCTTACGGTTTTTGATTTTTGAGTTTGAGGTAAGTATCTGACTAACCTAACTTGTAATTAACGTTGAACTTAGAAGTAATATAAGATTTGAATCCTAGGTTAGAGGACCTGACTGTTGGTTTTTGAATTTCAGGATTATGGGCTGTTGAATTTTCTGAATTTTGAATTGTTGGTTCATGAATTTCTAATTTTGGAAAATGTCCATGTATTAGGGGTCATGCTATCGAAATTTTTCTAAATTTTCTAACGATTAGCGACGGCTTTTACCGTTGCGAAATAGCAACGGTAAAAGTCGTCGCTAAAAGTTAGCAACGAAAAAAATAGCGACGACTCAACCTCCGTCGCTTGGTCGTTGTAACACTTTTTTAGCAACGACTTTTGACCCTTTAGCGACGGCAATAGCCCTCGCTAATTGAGGGCATTCTTGTAGTGCAACATGTATAAAAAATATTATAAATGCTAAAAAACAATATTTTTAATGATTTTATAACATTTTTTAGTATTTTTTTCAAATATTGCTAATAATCAATTAAGGTATAGTGTAACCTACTTATGAACCATATATTATAACATATTGTCAAAGTTTGTTATATGAGTTTGACCGCTTGGATCATTAGTTTCTTAATGAGACCTGCTTAAAAAAGTCAAAATCACTCAATTGGGAAAAATTGAGAATCAAAATTGCATAATAAAAAGTTAAGGGACCAAAGTTGCACAATTGATAAAATTAGGAGATCAAAATCTATAATTGAAAGTTAAAAAACTAAAATCACACAATTTCTTTTTGATATCTACAGTTACTTAATTATTTTTAGTCCCTATAATTTTAAATTTGAAAAAAAAAGTTTGGACAAGGCCCTTAATTTTAGTAATTTTGAGGTGTTTCATAAAATTAACTAAATAATTTTTTTAAAAGATATGTAATAAATTTTTAAAAGTTCAAAATAAAGTAATTAGTGAATTATATGAAACTATAAGCTCTATAAAAGTACTTCTTCAACAATGAAAATTTATCACATTATATATTTATATATGTATGTATATGTGGATAAAAGGTGTTAATGATTAAAATCCATTGAATTTTATTAAAATGCATTTACATTTTACTCATTTTACAATATTCACATGCTTATTTTTCCACTCATAGAACTAGAGACGGCATTTATTATTATTTTATTTAATACATGTAGCTTAACTATAAAATATAACCATAATGTTTTCCAATAGTTCTAATTACCAACAATATTGTTAAGAAAACTCCTTTTTGACCTGTGCAGTGAATTTTGAGTTTTCTTCTTTAAGATCGCATTTACAGCAATTGCTAATGCAAGGACAACCACCGAAGCATTCGTATGGATGAAAACACCTCACACATCTATCAGGATTGATTTTAGTTTCTGAATCTTCAGCTTCACAGCACTGTAAAACTGTAATTAAAGAACCAAAATTACATATTGACAATAACAGGAAAAAAAAATAGGCATAAAGCAAATTCGACTGAGTTTTAAATACACATTTTTAAATCAAACAAAACAATGAAATCATAATAAGAGAAACAATGCTGAAAATTCTTCTCTCGTGTCTACAAAAGTTTTGAAAAGTTTAAATGAAATAGTGAAATTAGGACTCATTACATAAAATAAACATTTACATATGAATATGCTTGATAAGATGTTTTTTTTCTAAACCACGTGTATTTCTGAACCACAATGGGTCAAAGCAGTCATATTCGCACTGGGTTGACTCACTAAGAGGTAAAGTGCTCCCAACAAGCAGTTTCTGCATTCACAAAAATCGAATACACGACCTTACTTAAGTTATGAGAGTGCCGAACCACTTACATCAATCGCTTATTGGTGATAAGATGTTCAATAGATAAAAAACACACAAAAAAAAAAAAATTCTATCCAAAATAAGAAATTACCTGAAGCAAATACCAAGAGAATGGCAAAAAAACTTAATTTAACCAAAGTCTTATCCATATTTCGTTGTCTAGATGACAATGTATTTTACTAAGTCTCACAATATATTTATAGATAAAATAGTATGATATATATTTATGTCAAATCATTAATATTTCCTTTGTTTCTGGTCAAACTAATAAATCTATATTATGAGAAAGTGTTGCTTCACATTATACCAAAAGAAAGAAAAAGTATTGCTTCACATTAATACCATATCTACAGGATCTCTTCTTTTAATTAATGTTGAAGATTTTATTTTGAACCGTGAATCTTATAGTATTGTTTTTAGGTTGAGAGAAAGCAGATGAAATTCGAACTTGAACTTAAGATTTATGTATGTATTGCCCATTTTTTTTCTCCCTCTTATCCTTATCCTTTTATCCTTATAAGTAGAAATTGGCCTAAACAAATTTTCTAAAAAACTCTTAAATTAAAGAAGTATTTTTTTTTACTAAAAAGAACCTCAAAAAATATAAGTCATTAATTTGAGTTTTTACTTCTCCTTTTACGTCTATTTCTCCTACTAGTTTTCGTACAAGACTAGAAGTATATAAAATATCTTATCAAACAAATAAATTTTCACTTATAAGCAACTTATAAGTTAAAAAATAATAAAACTTTTAAATAATTTTTAATTTCTTTTAAACTCTTATTTATTACTTTTTAACTTATAAGTTAAAAAATAATAAAACTTTTAAATAATTTTTAATTTCTTTTAAACTCTTATTTATTACTTTAATTTAAAAGTATATTTTAAATTAAAAAAAAACTGAGTCTTTGCAAGGCTAGGAGTGGAAGTGGGCCATGCAAGACTAGTCTTTGCATAAATAAGTCAGGCCTGGTTTAAAAATTAAAGGAAGGTTGGGATTAGCATCATCTCGTGAGTGCCACCATTCTTTTTATATGTAAGAATCATAAATTTATATACTAAAAATGATGGTGTCACTCCCAATAGGGATGATGCTAATCCCACCCACCAAATTAAAGGCCTAAGCTTGGCCTATTAGTCTGATAAAAAAAATTTAAGGCCTGAGCGTGACATGACCTGGTAGCCTATTTAAAAGTGTACTTAATAACAAATTTTAATAGGCCAAATTCTTATAATAAATATTTTAAAGAAATAATTAAACATATAACTTTGTATTTGGAAGGAAAGAAACCATTTTAATTTTTTTTACTTGTGTACCATATTCCCAAAATTAAGTGTTGCCTTACGTTAAGTGTTTCAAGATGCCGTTTTAATATTTTTCATTCTCTTCACATAAATTTCTTTAAAAGATGGTAAAAAAATTAATTATTATTATTTTATATAATATTGTATATAAATTTAATTATATATTTATTATATATAAATAGATTGGCCTATCAAGCCTAACATGTTTTTTTAAAGGTCTGAATATGTTCTATTTATTTAAAAAAGCTTTTAAAAAAGTCATCCAAAAGTTAAATAAACAGGCCAGACCACGGGCCTCTACAAGCTACCTAGTCCACTTCCACCCCTATCTAAGGGTGAAAGGGATTAACATCATCCCTATTAAGAGTGGTACTATCATTTTTTAATATATAAATTATGATTCTTATATATAAAAAAATAATAAAACTTTTAAAATTGGGTAGTCTCAATCTCTCTCACCATATTTAAGGCATACTTTATCACTTTTTTTTTTTATCAACCATACTTCATCACTATAGGCTGACCCTTGTGAGTTTATGAACTGTATATTATAATATTGCATAAGAAGCTATATGTATTTTTAAAAAAATTGTGATCTTTGATGCAAGGTCGTCAACATTTTAATAATTTAATTTCCATTAATTGTTCATGAAAAAGTGCAAAGCTTTATTTGGTGGAGTTATGGTCCGGATCCACCTTACGTATTCGTAATAACTTGGTACTTTGTGTGTTGGATATTCTTTTTGAAAAATATTCAGATGGCTACTATATTATTTAAGGACTTTATTAACGTATATTTACTTATTTTTTAAAAGAAATATATGAGTTATAATTTAAAATTTTAAAATATATTTACAAAATATAGATTATTAAAATATTTTTTTATAAAATAGGTTGATGTATGTTAAGAAACCTCTATCAATAAAACAAATTAAAAAACAATATAATGAAAACAATTTTATAATAAATCACATAGACACTCCCACATCTTCTTTTCCAAATCCATTCTCTGTCGATTGTACTATCTTTCACCCTTTAGTATTTTCACCATGGAGAACCACTCCCTAGATTTTATTTTATTTTTTTATTCAACCACTCCCTAGATTTGACCATGTACAAAAGTTAATTTTAATTATATTTTAAATGTTGAATATTGTAATTTTATCAAGTACTAACTTTATTTAATGTGTGTATTATATATATTAAAACAATAAAAATAATTTTGATAAGTTAAATGTGCTCAAATGGCTCTTGAACCACCAACAAAGCCTGACACAGTTGGCAGATAGCTGAGTCCTTTAAGCACCATGATAGGGGTTCAAATCATGGCAGAAAAGACTTTGTTAGAAGAGGCAAAGCCCACTTCAGTGATCTCTACCCCTCAAAAAGATTAGCCGAATAACTACTTAAAAGCTTTGTTCCCTAACAACAAAACCAACATATATGCTAAGTGCATAATAAAAAATATTTAATTGACATTAATTTGATACTGATCGTCTCTCCTATGAACTTAGCGGAACCTTATACCGCTAAGTCAACTCTGGGTTATAATTAATTAAAATCTATTAATATTTTTTATGCTCTTTAATTAAATAATAATTAGCAAATTATAAAGAGTGAATTATACTACATTATATTCTATTTATTTTAAATATTTCATAGCATACATAATATTTGTGCTTATTTGTTTCACACATAAAACCACAAATGTGGCATTTATCATAATTTATTTAATATATGTTATTTAATTACAAATTTTGAGTCTTCAGCTTCAAGTTTGAGGTTCCAGGTTGCATTTACATTGACCTTTAACACAAGGACAACCATGGCAATCGTAGCTAGAATCACAGGTCAAGTCGCATCGACAGTGACCTTTAATGCAAGGACAACCACGACATTGGTAGCTAGAATCACATGGCAAAGGCAAAGGTTTTGAAATATCTTCAGCTTCATAACATTGTACAACTGAAAAATAAATAAATAGTTTTGTTAACTTCAATATGTAATATAATCCTATATATGCATTGCATTTACACGCATAAGATAGCTATTAATTTCTCATAATAAAATTATTAGGACCTACCACAAAAAAAATATATTACATTCAACATATGATTATATATGCTTGATGAGATGATCGAATCACAAATAACTTCTATTTAAAATGAGAAAGTACCTGAAGTAAATACCAAAATTAGAACGGTAAAGAAACTGAGTTTGATCAAAGACTTATCCATAATATTTTTTTATTTTTTTTTGCTAGTAATAACAATATCTTTAACTCAACCTCACTATATGTTTATATATTTTCTCTTTGAGGGAAGCTCACCACATATTTATAAGAGGCGAGGTGAGCAAACAAATGCCTATTCAGTTTACTAATTAAAAAAATAGATAAATATGTAATTATTAATGGGGATGCAACCAATAGGATGCTAAACTCGTCCTCATAATACTCACATTTTTGTTAAATAAAAATATTTGTATCTTTTTTTTGCACACATTAATGTTATGCTTTATCTCTTTGTGAAAATCAAAATCTCGAAGGAATGACCTACATAATGAATCCATGAAAGATAAGGCGATAGAAAGATAAGGCTCAAAGATGAGCTAAAGTTTCAACTTTATAATAACAAAAAAAAAAAGTTTCAACTTTATAGTTCAAGTAATTAATAATAATAATATTTTTTTATACAGAATATCTTGTATGCATGTATGTAGATATCCGTACACCGTACATGCATCATTCTCATAAAATAGAAGCTGGATCAAACATTTTTTCAGATAAATTCTTAAAATAAAAAGTAATTTTTTTAGTGAAAAAAATTAACTTTAAAATAAGTTAAAATTTGTAATTCTATTTTTATTTCTTTTTAGTGAAGAAAAGTAGTTTATAAGTTAAAAATAATAAAATTACTGAATACTGTTAATATGCTTTTATTTTAATGCAATTATTTATAATTTTAATTTAAAAGTAAATTTATAGTACTCTAAGTATTTTTTTCTTAAATTACTAAATGTGATATTAAATATAAAATTTAACATAAAAAGTATGTTATAATTTTTTTCAATGTGAAATGTCTCTAAAAAAATATAATATCTTCTTACTTAAATGAAAAATATATAAATATTAAGTGATAACTATATTATTTAAATATTTTTTAATTATATTCTAATAATTAATATAATTAGTAATATAAATTTTATATTTAAATATTATTTTATATTTTTTATTTCTTAAATTTTTAATAATTTTTTAATTAAATAAAATACCTGCAAACTCGCGAAGACAGATAGTGGAGGGCTACTACCCCCGCCACCTTGTTGCATCCCTACTTGTTAGTAAATATCTTGTCTAACAGAATTAATTATTTGTTTAAAATTGTGACATATACAACTAACGACAAATTTACCAAAATAATGTTAGTTTTATAACTATTTATCAAAATTGGGGTTTCTAAAAATTATTTACTAAATTGGGTTCAACCACTATTCATTTATGGTGGAAAAGATTTTACATCCGTCAAAAAAGAACTGCTGTGAAAAGTGTGATTTACTCGCGATTGAACCGACAGCAAAGTATGTAGCCGCTATTAAACACATTTTTTTATATCAGTTGTATTGCAACCGTTGTTAAAAACATACTTAGTCGCAGTTATGAACTGCTGGGAAATTTTCTTCATAGAGAACTGGATTTAGTGGTGGTTTTAAAACCTCCGGTAATCCTTACTTTAAAAAAAAAATCAATTGAACATTAATTTATCCCATTTTAGTAAATAATTTTTTAAGAGCCCCAATGTGCTAAATAAATTTAAAATTAGCATTTTCTTGGTAAAATTGTCTACAACTAGCTTATCAAACCGATAATATAGTCCTTTAACATCTATATTAACCGATAATTCTAGTAGTCAAAGTTTATATCAATAGCGGCAAAATCTGCGCTAAATAGTTAATAAATGTTAATTTATTTGTGGTGAATAATAATATATTATTTTTATTTATTTGAATAATATAGGTTTTATTTATTTACTCTTCTTGAAATTTAAGTATTTTCCTAATTTCTTTTATTGATATCAATACATGTTTAGTATGAAAAGTGACCATAAGTAACAAAATTCCAATAACTAAAGTGAAATCTCAAAATAAAGTAATAGTACATCCTCAGCATGCAATAGGTAAATATGTTGCAATGGTCAATTATTTTTAAAATTATTGAAGGAATATTATTTATAGAGTTATGACATTATCGAATTATTTGTTTACTTTAAAATATGTATTGATTTCCTTTTTTAGATACTTTATTTTATCATTTTATAAATTATTTTCTAATTTTTTTAAAATAATTTTTGCATATGTCTTATTGGTTTTAAGTATTAATGAAATAAAAAATAGTTGACAAATTATTTAAAAGAAATGATTTAATTGACTTATGTAATTTTTTCACATTTTATTTCCTCTTGTATCAAAAAAAATGTAATTTTTCACATTTACTTTATCAAATAATAAATATTTTAAACGAGTCAATTATATTAATGAATAATTTAATTACAGTTTTGGTTTCTTAATTTTATCAATGCTTTCATTTTGGTCTCCCAACTTTTGACTGGCGATTTCAGTTCTAAATTTCTAATTGTACGATTTTGGTTCCTTAATTTTTAATTATGTGATTTTAGTCCCCTAACTTTATCTATTATGCTATTTTGATCTCTTTAACTTTTTAAATTGTGAAATTTTGCTCAATTAATCAATGTTTCATTAAAAACTAATGGTTAACACAATCAAACAAATAAAATAAAGTGTGCAAGAGCACAAAAATCGTGCAATTAAAAAAGTTTCAAACCAAAATCACACAAATAAAAACTCATTATATGGATTTGATCGCATTGACCATTAGTTTTTTAACGAGATGATAAAAGAATCAAAATCACGCAATTGAAAAAGTTTTGAAACCAAAATTGCGCAATTCAAAGTTAGGAGACCAAAATCGCACAACCAACAAAATTAGAGGACTAAAATCGTACAATTGAAAGTAGGAGGATTAAAGTCACACAATTAAAAAAGTTTGAAAATCAAAAATACAATTAAACCTTAATGATAAATCTAATTTTATAAAATATTCTCAAACTCATCAACTTTCACAAAAAATAATAATATTTTTTATCAGCAAATAATACATTTTTATCAACAAATAGACTAATACCTACAATTAAACTAATATTTTAATTATTAATATATTTTTAATATATTTATTTTATATACTATATATATTTTTATTTTTATTTTTATATTTGGTCCCCAAAATTTTTTATCTAACTCTACCCTGTTCGTAGCATACATACATAATAATTGTGCTTATTTTTCCACTCATAAAACCACATATGTGGCATTTATCATAATTTATTTAATATACATTGCTTAACTACAAACAGCAGCCATAATATTTTTCAACAGTTTCAATAAGGAACAATATTATTATTATGGACGAATTTATTTTTTCAGGTGGAGTGAATTTTGAGTCTTCATCAGCTTTAGGTTCCAGGGCAATTACATTGACCGTTAATGCAACAAAAGTAGTTTCAAATCATGTCCCAAATTAGGTCTTCAATCATGTTCCACCAATAGAATATCGTCACGTCATTAAAAAATTCCATTAAAAAATTAAAGATTAATATTAAAGGAAATATTTTTAATGACGTGACGATATTCGATTGGTGGGATATGATTGAGAATATGATTTGAATCCGACAATGGTAGCTAGAATCACACGTGGCATCACATTGACAGTGACCTTTAACGCAAGGACAACCGCGACATTCGGTGCTAGAATCACACGGCAAAGGCAAAGGTTTTGGAATATCTTCAGCTTCACAGTATTGCATAACTGAAAATAAATAAATTATTTAATTAATTATAATTTATATACCTATGCATTACATGCCTAAGATAGCTATTAAATTTTTATAATAAAATTTTTAGGACCTAGCTACCACACACAAAAAAAAAAAAAACACTCAACTTACATATGATTATGCTTGATGAGATAATCGATAATATGTAGATAAAGAATCACAAATAATTTCTAATCAGAATGAGAAATTACCTGAAGCAAATACCAAAATCAGAACGGCAAAGAAACCGAGTTTGATCAAAGACTTATCCATATTTTTTATTTTGCTAGTAACAATATCTTCTACTCAGCCTCACTATATTTGTATATATTTTCTCTTTGAGGGGAGCCTCACTGTATATTTATAGATAAAACTAGTGTGATATATTCACGTTAATTCATAAATATTTTCTTTTTTTTATCGGTCAAACTGTGTTATTTTGAGATTATATATTTCAAATTAGTTTTTCTTCTTCTACCTTCTATTTTAAAAAAGAAAAGTCTTAGTGCACATTGATATCATGAATGTATTTGAGTATACTGTTTAATCAAATACTTATGCAATAAGCTATTTTTAAATGTGTATTTTTTATAAAAAAAAATTATAAACTTACTTGAATAAGCTAAAAACAGCTTATTCTGATAAGCTACTCCAGGAAGGTTATGAAAAATAAGCTAAAATCACAGCTTATAAGAACCCATAAACTATTTTCATAAGCTCTTCCAAATAGGGCCCATGTTTATTTTTAGAAAGAAAAGTCTTACCGCTCATTGATACCATGTCTTATGTGGGCAATTTTATTAATATAATACTTTTTAAAAAATTAATTACTAAATTGGGTCTAAAAAAACTATTTATTAAATTGAGATAAAATATTGTTTATTTTTGGTTTTTTTTTTTAATAAAAAAACTAGGGTTGTCACGTGACAGACTGGCAATCGCCTTCCTAAAAAAGACAACCGGTGACATGTGGCTATAGCTAGCAATACGAGCTACTTGGATGGGCTCGAGCTGGACTATTCGAGCCACAGGCTTTCTAGGCATAGCTTAAAAGCCTAATTAGATTTTTATAAAAATTAGCAAGCCCGGTGCACTCCAGATTATATATTTAAAAAAAAATTAATAAAAAAGAAATATGTGTTTTATTGCTTTTTATTTTACCAAATTTTGTTTTCTTTTATACAAGGTAAGACAAATGGTACATTTACTAAAAAATAGACTATAATTGTATATATTTTTTAAAGAATCTATTAAATTTTTTTTTTTAAAATATCGTATGTAAAAAATATATATTTATAGATTGATTTTTAACCGAGCCAGTTTTTTTATGGGCTTTTGCAAGCCGGGACAAAAAGTCCATATTTCATTCTTTTGCAAATTTTCAAGGTCTGGGCCGGTTTTTTCAGGCGGCCCATATAGGCCAGCCCATATTGCCAGCTCTACACGCGGCACGTGACACATTCTGATTGATCGCAAGTTTTTTTAGTAATAGGATTGGCACGTGGCACCCGTGACTTTTTTAAAAAAAAAAAAACTAAAAGTGAAAATGAATCATATTTTGCCCCAAATTAATAAATAACTTTTTGGTATAACCACGAGTTTTCTCATCCTTAGAATGATTGTCAAATAATTTTAGAGAACTAAAATACTGACTTATTTCAATATAGTGAAAAAACCAAGTTATCGTCTTCAGGGAGCAACTACAAAACAATTTAGTGCCAATATAACACCTTGGATGAAATTTTCAAAAGGTTTTGAAGTGAATTGATTAGTAAAACAAGTGCTCGTAACGTAAAAAGGTAAAAACGATTTATAAGAATACTTTGACTTGAATTTCACTGTACTAATGATTATTTCCAAAACTTAAGAACTTATTATATTAATTGAATGACCAAGGATAAAAACCATTGACAAACACCACTCTTTTGCCAGATTAACTTTATCGATTAAATTCCTTTAAATAGTGAAAGAGTTGCTACGCACTAAGAATTCCCTTTTTTAAAAGTTGTTCATCAATGAAAACTATCCCTTGATTTTTATTGATGAAATTCCTTTTCACAAGAACCACTTTTCACATTAAATTTCCATTCAATAAGAAAAGTTAGAAGGAGAGAAGGAAGGTGATCAATCTTTCAACTCTAAAATAAACAGAGAAAAGAAAATCAATCAATTAACATAAATAAGAACCTGAATTTGAGAATTCACATAGCAAGTTACATCCAATCCCAAGTAAAGGATTTTTAAGCTACCATCTCCATGTAAAAAGCAAAAACTATATATGAAAAGATGAGCATAGATCTCTCAATGTCTCTTTCTCTTCCTAAAAACCTAATTTTCGTGCAGAGATAGCTTCCCTCTGCTCTGACTGGCCTCCTCATCTATTTATAATGACTTGAAATCCCAAAACGCGCATTCTATTTACGGGACTCTTGCTTAAGCGCCACACCTCGCTTAAGCGAGAGAGTGGCCGAGAGAAATTTGGCTTCTGAGGACCTCGCGCTTAAGCGCCACAGGGGGCTTAAGCGCCATTCTGATTCGCGCTTGAGCGCCAACTCTGGCTTAATCGCCAGGTGGCTGCACTGAGTTTTCATCTTTCACCAATCTTTTGCTCCTTAACTTTGCTATAACTTTGTCCTGCAGTTCTCAACTCACAAATTTTATTAAATAGAAATTTTGCTCAAGAATTCACAAAAGTTAGATTAGGAAAGCTTTTTGCTTAAGAAAAATCTTTTTGAGAAGAGATAAGTGCATCATTTAGCTTATAAAATAAGCATAAAAATGCACTTATCAACGATACTAACCCCGTTTGTGCTGCAAGCTGGCGCTGACCCCTGGAATTTGGCATAGGTGAGATTCGAACACGGGTTCTCCCGCTGTGGATCGTCCCTCTTATGAACTTAGCAGGGTTTTACACCTCTAAACCAACCCTTAGGGGGCGTTTGTTTCAAGGGTTGAAAATACATTCCCAGCTATCTTATTTCTAGGAATAAATTCTCAGTAATGTTTATTCCCAAACATTTTAAACAAATTGTTTAGTTTTTATTCCTAGGAATCTTTTGAAAATTCTTTAATAAAATTTAAAATATATTTGATTTACAATAATGTTACATGTAATAATATGAAAATATTTTTATTGCATATAATATTATTTATTTATTTTAATTATTTAATCAATAAAAAAGTAAAAGATTACAAGTGGAAGGACAACAAATGCAATTATATAGATTAAGAAAAAAATATATACAATGAATTAGATACATAATATTGACAACTTAGATGGCGTTAGCTTCGAGGAATAAAAAATACTTTCAGACATCTTATTTATAATAATTTGTATATTTCTAAAAATGTGTATTTTTTTTAGCATTTTATTAGAGAGTGTTTGATACATATAACATTATTAGGAATACTTTTTGAATTTCAAATAAAAATCCCAAAAAGAAAAAAAAAAGTGATAGTTACAAGTAAAATATAAGATAATTACCTATATTTCCATAGGAAAGTAACTTACCCACCTTTCACTATGGGAATGAAGATTATAGAATATACAAAGGAAAAATATTCCCAAAAATAAATGATTCCCGAGGATTTTTTTAAACCTTGAAACAAACATGGAAATCTCACATTCTCAAGTATACATTGCCGGAAATATTTTTTTAAACCTTGAAACAAACTCCCTCTTAAGGTTAATAAATAATTTTGTTTACCTAATTTAATAAATAATTTTTACAAAATATTATTTTTGTAAAATTGCCTGTCTGCAAGATTTTTTCTTCTTCAATTAAAGTTGAAGATTGTATTGCGATCATAAGCGCTATTTTTTATTAACATACTATTAGAGAAAACAATGTGTCCAATAAAAGGTTAATTATTTTCAAGATCATTGTTTTAGGAGTTAAATATAATAAAATATTTAAAAAAATTTATTTTTTATTTTTAAGAGATAGAATAGTGTGTTATGATTTTTTTTTTAATTTTAATAAATTTAATACGTGTCATAAGCATATATTATTTAGCAAGACACAATATTCAATTATTCAATTTCCATTGTCCATGGAAAAAAACGAAAAGCTTTATTTAATTTGGTGAGTTATTATCGTCCACTTTATTCCTAATATAATCTACTTAAAGCCTTCATGATTTTTATTTCCATAAATATTCTCTTTTTTGTTTCTAACTATTTCGAAGAATTCAGCCGATCATACTATTCTAGATTTCTAGCAATTCTCGTTTTTCATATAATGCAATGCTGTATAAATCTTAAGTAAAATTTGAAAATATATATATATATATATATATATACCGGAAAGTTACCAGTTACCACTTTCGTTCAACTAACCACTACAAAAATAAATTATAAACCGAATAAAAATAAAATTTTAGGGCTGTTATGTATTTTTCTTATGCATTAAGAGTATCCCAAGTTGATGACCGAAAATTAGGGGTGAGCGAAAATCCGATCTGGCCCGGTGGCCCGGCCCGGCCCGAGCTATTTGGGCCGGGTTTTAACTTGTCCTTTTTAAACAATGGCCACCAACTTGGGTCATTTTTATTTAATCCAGTGTTATTTTAGGACGGACTGTGGTCACTTGGCCCAGTACATATATATTATTTAATTAATAATTATATTATATTGTATAAATTTAATAATTATTTGTGATTCCTTCTACTTTCACGGTTATATAGTGAATTTTTTCATAGTCATATTCATAAGCATAAAAATTTTCACGATTAAGTTATAAAAGTTTTCACACGCGTATCCATAGACACAAAAATTTTCAAGGCAAGTTATGAAAATTTTTACAGCTAGAAAAAATTAATAGCCAAACTAAAAAAATTTTACAACCATATTTTGATCTACTATTAATGATATTGATAAAAAAAACTCAAAGAAATTGAGATTTCAAAAAATATTCGGGTCAACCCGGTCCTGTTCCTCTCAAACCTGGTCTATATTAGACAAGATAGTCATTTGGTTCCTTCGGGTTAAGGGACGAGTTAGAGTTTTATTATAGTTTCGGTATCAATTTTGGGTTGAGTGAAGGACAAGGTCAACCCATCCTAACCCGTATTTTGCTCACCCCTACCGAAAACTAATTTTGTTAAGACAAAGAGATTATCGAAATGGTACAATCAATTTATTGTACGACCATTATTCAAAATATTTAAAGGACCTAGAGCTATTATATTCTACTAATTGATCCAAAAAAAAATGGTTATTATTATAGACTTTTGTAATAGATATGGATATTTGGTTTGAGTCCACACTGAAGGCGGGTGTCCGACTTGTTAGGTGCTAGAACACAAAATAATTATGTTTTTGGAGTTTGGATTGAGAAAATTTCTTAGAAAGGGCTCTTTTTCTTTTCTTAAATATTGTACAATGCTGATGTTATCACGTAATGGAGAAGTATAACGCTCCATTTATTTTCTGATTACTCTATCTATTTACTTATAATATGTAAAAAAAAAATAAAATTATACAATACTGATGTCACAACGTCATGGAGAAGTAAAGAAGAAGTGTATGTGTGCCAACCACAAGTTTTTGAGGTCAAAGGGTGTGAAGAAAAAGTGTAGAGATTGAGCAAAGCTCTTAATGAGCTTAAGCAAGATCCTAGAGCTTGGAATATGAGAATTGATAGCTTTATGCAAAAGTAATGTGAATTAAGAAAGGCTTTTGAAAGATATAATTTTAATTATTCTTGCAATCAATTATAAGCCATTTAGGTCATAATATAACTTATTAGTATTTGATATATTTTAATTAGGGTATGATACATTTTAATTATGGTAGAAATCAATTATATTTATAGGTAATAATATTCATAAATGTCAAATTTGAATTTTGTCTATTTAAGACACCATGGATTTAATTGATAAGCAGCTTGAAATAAGAAGTATTTTTTTGAGAATTATTCTCTCTTGTGAGAGTTTGTTGTGCTCCGAGGCTCTTAGCCCTTTGGATCTTATCAAAGATTCCTGATCTTGTAGTGACTGTTCTCATTGGCTTATCAATCATACGTTTGTGGCACCATCATCCATCATTTTGTAACGAGTCTTATCAAAGTTTCAACATTTGTGACAATTCTTACCAGAAGGGCAGGGATTATCTCCTTCTTCTTTTGTTTATTTTATTTATTTTTCCAATAAATCCAACTTATGGTAGATCCAAAAAATATACAATCCGTCAATTTCATATCATTTGATATTTAGAGCTTGAGTCTAAGAGTTGGTGGTGAATATTTTTCATTAAAGAAAGGCAAAAAATAAAAGTTGAAGAAAACAATTCTTCATCTAATCTCTGCAAAAAAACAGCAAAAATGGACCATTTAGAAGAGTCAAGGACGAAAATGCATTTTCTTACTGAGATTAGATGAAGAATTACATGTTATTAGTCATCATTTGATCTCTTATATTTTGCCTCATGTGCATTTCACTAACAAAACTTTAAAAATATGAATTTTCCCTGGTACTTTCTGAAAGTGCATTTCATTGAAAAAATCACATTTAATAATGAGTTTTGATATACAATACTCTTAAGACACTAGTTAAGGTTACTAGAAAGATAATCATAAGAACATATTGTTTCATTTCTCGGAAATACAAAAAACTACACATTTTAATATCTTTTTACTACATTTAAATTCTTAAATAATATTTTCATGACACTAAATATCATTTGTCTATATATTTCTTCTATTCAAATTAGCAAGGAATCTTCAAAATTAGCGATGATTAAACCATTGACTTTATAATAAAATTTAGGGCATTATAGAAAAACACACCTCAAAACTTTTGTACTAAGCTGTATACTTCCTTGGTTTTTATTCTTTTTGTTTTTAAGGTTAATGTACACATTAAAAAATAATCAATCATGATGAAAGTTTATCATAAATATATTAAATTGCCATATTAAATAGCAGTAGTTGATTTTTTATGGTGTTTCAAAGAGAAATAAATATAAAAATATGATTGGTGAACAACGAGATGATAAAAGAGAAATAATTAACTAGTTAGGGTTAGAGTTAAAAAACCAAAATTAATAATGTCTTAAAGTTTTAAAACTATAATTGTTTGGAAATAAATATCAAAGTTCGAGAAAACATAAGAGAAAAACCGAGAAAGTATATAAAGCAAATTAATTATAAAACGCCAAATTATAAATAACACTAAGGGTCCGTTTGATGATTAAGATAAGTTAGACATGATAAGATAAATTATCATATTATGTTATTATCTGCAATTTTGTGTGCTAGCAGGATAAAGTTATCATATTAGTTTATTTTATCTTGTTTCCTAGTTCAAATGTTATTCTGAGGGAAAAGGAGCACGCACCACGCAGATACGATAATGATTTTTTTTCCCGTTTCACCCTTACTTGTGATATTTATTCTAACTTAACTTTCAACTTTTAAAATTTAAATAGATGATAACTTTGAGCGAGATAAATTTTAAAGTTTAAACTATTAATAAAAAAATTAAAGTGTAAACTAAGAAAAACACTTTTTTTTTATTTATGGAGAGAAAAAAATTTGGAGAAAGATTGTTAAAAGAGATAAATTAGAAAAAAAAATTAAAAAAATGCTTAATTGCAGTTTTTGTCTAGTTTGTTTTTATTTTGAGTGAGTTTGATCCCCAAGTTTTAAATGGGCGATTTTGGTTAAATTTGTTTAAAAAATGGATGATTTTGGTCCCTTCATTAGTTTTTCTTTTAAATTAGCCATGATATTTAGTCAATTTAGTGCTAGGATTGACTAAAATCATTTACGGATAAAATGTATTCCCAAAAATGATTAATTAGCCACTATTTTCTTCTCAATTATTTTTAGTAAACAATTTGAAACTTGTTGCTAATTTAGAGAAAAGTTGTCACTAAATTAATATTTTTTGGGGAGTTTTCTATCTATAAATTATTTTTTCTTTCCATCATTAATTTGGAGAAAAAAAGTCACTAAATTAGCTAACAACTCCAGCTAATTTGAAAGAGAAATTAACGGAGACTAAAATTGCCTGTTTTTTAAACAAGAGGGACAAAACTGTCCCTTTGAAACTTGAGGGACCAAAATCCCCCAAAATACAAACAAGGGAGATAGGTGTAACACCCAACTACCAAAATTGTATTTATTATAAAAAGATATAATTTATTCACCATGAATATAATTATCAATAACTACCATCCAATACTTAATTAATACATACTGAGTTCAAAAATATCAAATAGTTATAACATACTCATTTGACCAGGATGTCAACGTCTCAGCTTAGACTTATTTAATACAAAATAAAATAGTATATTGAACACGTGAGTATATTCAATTATTCCCTTCACGCAACAACTTCTAAATCCAATTGGTTGATAAGAATAACAACCAAGTAGGTATTATTGATCTACTGTTTCTCCTCGACTAGCTCTTCGTTGACCATGATGTGATCGTCTTGATCTAATAATATATTATAATTCATACAGTCACAAAAACATAGAGGGGTGAGTAGTGTACACACAATTTAAACAGAGATAATAACTATATTAAAAGTACGCACAATAATATTAGTTAATAAATAACTAATCATCAAAATAAATATTTATCAATCTTTCACGAATAATAATTTTCAATGAAATCAAATACATAATTATTATCAATCAACCACATACAATTGATATTAATTAATAAATCATTCATTTAGAATGAATATTTATTAATCTTTTGTTCTCCAGAAATTAAATATATGAATAGTCTCTATAAATTTCACACACATGATTAGGAGTATGTGCCCGCAATCCAAGATACCATACAGTGCAATATCACATCTTCTTTGTCCATGTGTATGCAATACCCATCCTAGGTACCATACAATGCCATATCACATCTCATATCGGCTAACTGTATGCAACACCCCAGCGGTACACTCTACTACCAATCATGGTGAATTTAGTGCCAATGGATAATCTGTAATTTCACCAATCACAGCGAAGTAACATACAAGGATTATTAGTACCCATTATAACAAATATCATCAATTAAATAATTTCTTGAATAAATCATAAACGTATAGAAAGAGTAATCGTAATAGCAATAATATCACATAAATATTATATAAATAATATTTATATAATATAATAATAACGAGAGATTAAGGTTTCTCTCAAATATAACACCTCTAATATAGCTACTAGTCCCCTTGCATGTATACTAACATCTCCCTTACCTCGGGTATTTGCTTGATTTCTTCTAGAAATAATTTTGAAAAATTGGTGCCTCAAAAGCTCCTTGCTTAATATTAATTATAACACTCAAATAATTTGTGTTCACATGTCGTAACTCGTACACGTAGAATAACAAAATTGAGGAGAGAATAAGTATATGACTTCCTAGACTACTTCCAAGAACTAGGATTTATATAGGCAATTTAGTAGAATAAACTCATATATTTTATTAATGCAATGCTATTCCATGATTGCATCTCACCGTAACATGATATGATGATGTTGTGAATAATGGAACTTTTATGAGGTGTAATTCCATACTTTCAACTTTCACTACCAAATGTTTCCATCATTATTTATTATTTTCTAAATAATGAATGTGTAGTGGAGTCATATGCTGATGCTCCCTTCATGATTATTAGATACATATATTTATATATTATCATTAGACAAAGGCCATATAGTGACCTAGTGTAGTATTCCCCATTTCATTTTTTTTAAACAAATTACGGTGCTTAGCGCCACTTCCATTTTTTTATTTATTTATATAAATATATATATAATCAGGATGTTACAATAGGGGTGGCAACTGCAACTTGCCAAGGTTTCACGGTCTAATTTTGCTAGCCCTACCCGTTTTTTTAAAAAATAGGCGGGCTGCAGGCCGGCCTGTCAGTCCGTCATACTGATTTTAAAAAAATTCTAGACATTTTTTATTTTTTTGGTTTTGCTTTATGCACCATACATTTTTTTCAAAATAAATAAATAAAATCATTTTTTAAAAGAATATCTGGTGTTTTTTTTATATTTAATAAACTTTGATTTTTTTTATTATTTTTAACTATTGTGCTAAGATTTTATATTTTTTTTGTTATTTTCTTTAGTTTGGACTTTTTTTATTAGACCTTATTAGATTTTCTTAAAAAAACCTCTGATCATTATTTCTTTTTTAAAAAAAGAATCTTACTCCAACCATTAATTATTTTTTTAAAAAAGAGAGACATTAGCCTGAACTAGTTCGGCCTACAACCTTTGTAGCCTAGCGGGCTCGAGGGTTAGTCCGGGCGATCCACGTAAGTTGATGGGCCAAAATTTTTGTCCCAGCCCATATATTTTTGGCGGGTTGGCCTAGCCTGTTTTGCCATCCCTAAAAGGAGACCAATATTGTAATTAAGCTTTAAAGAGTTAGCTTGTGAAATTTTATAAGAAAATTTCATAAAAAATTAGAGAGCAAAATTCTAAGGACTAAAATATGATTGTTTGTGACATAATATAATTTATGAGTACTATATTTGTTATTATATAATTTATTTTTTAAAAGATAATATTATATATGATATTGTTTTTTAATTTTGAATATGAAAATTTAAAATAAAAAATCAAGTATAATTAAATTATCTAGATTTATTATTTATTTATGATTAATATAATATTTGCTATAATATACTAAAAAAGTTTTTTATTACAATATAATTTAACTAAAATATAACTATGATAATATAATCTCATTCTACCTATTATTTGATAGACATCAAACATTAGATAAGATAAGAGCATATTTAGTTTTTATTTTATTTTGTTTTTATCCAACTTTTTTATCTGTACATCCTTATTATATCTAATTCACCAAACTAACTTTTCAAGTGTCACTAGTTTATATTAAATGGGGATGATCCTCTCAAATTTATTTATTTTTTTTAATTTTTCTATCCTCTCAAATTCAATTTTGGATTTGACGTAATCTATATCATTTATTCCAATGTCTAAAATAAAAAAAAAATGTGTGTGAGGAATTGAATTGAGATTGAAAATTTTCAATTTCTTTCTTCAAATCAAATTTAGATAATCGGACTCCATATTGAACATGAACATCGACCTGTGGAGATTCGGCTGGTCCCACACGAAAATGACCAATAACGTTTGAGAAACCAATCTGCATACTAATCACGAAGGCGGGTTCCACTGAACCAACTGAATATCGCCACGTCACATAAACAGCCGACAAGTTGACGATGCTCACGTGAGACTCACGCAGCAGATCCATTACTCGTGTGCCAGGCTGTCAACGGCTAGAATCCAACGCGAAGAGGGATATTCGTTGATGCCGTGGAAACCGACGGTCAAGATTCTCTCAAAGGCGCTTCCTATTGCCAAACTCTCAAGTCTCGTAACCTATTCTATCCCTTTCCATAGCGAGAAAGGCACGGTGCGGTGCGGTGAAGGTGCTACGGTGCCTCGTCTCACAGAGATAATACTCACTTTCAATTCGATTCGGATCTCGCCGCATTGCCCTTCTGCTACTGTTCGGTTAGTTCTTTTCGATTCACTTGCTGTTTCTAGATCTGAATTTGCTCTATTTTCCGCATTGCGAATTTGTGTCGTTGTCATTGTTACTTGCAGAGTTTCTTAGCGAAAAACAATTTTCTGGTCTATTATTATTTTTTAAATAATTTTGTTGGTCAATTGAGTTCGTACACACGTGTCAATCGGTGGCTTTGTCGATCTCTTTGCTAATTTGAGTTCAGTTTTTTGTGTTTTGTTTACGCACAAATGTGTAAAGTTTGAGGAATGACGAGGGTTTAGGAAAGGGAATTTTTATTTATTTATTTGAAACTAATTGTTGCTATATTTTTAGTTCACGGTTTTGTGATTAATCTGGGTGCTGTTTATGCATGTGAAATTATTGATTGCTTTTTACTTGATGTTGATGCTATGGAGTTTGGCATTTTTTTTAGCTGGATGAAAATGACTCTGGTCGTTTCTGGTAGCTATAAGGGTGTTATGGGACCCTTTCTCTCTATAAAAAGCGGAGCGTCTTATCATTTGTTTGCAAGTCTACAGCCTGTAACAGTGATTAGAGAGACCTCTATGGAGGCTTTGGCCTGAAGCAATGAGGATTGAAACCTTTTAACTATGTGTCCGTGAATTGTTTCCTTGTTCTTATTGATAAATTGTGTTCCTAACTTTTTCCTACTAGAAAGGTTAAAATCAATGTCGTCAGAAAGGTAAAATAAACCAATATTGGTTATAGCTTGTAATCCATGTAGTGAATGCTGCATGTTATGCTTTTGTATTAGCTGTTGTTTTCTTCATTAAACTTACTTCCTGTTAAGTGCTAACACCTATTTTTTTGGTGTCTTCAACTTCAGTCCCAAGATGGTTGCTCAGAACTTTGAAGTTGATTTGAACAAGGCCCTTGTTTTCCAGGTACAGGCACTAAGATCTTCTTTCAATAATGTTCTCCAATCTCCATGCCCTCTCCTGGAGTATATTTCTGTTGTATAGGTTTTATTTCTGTTTATGTCTGAACTTAGGCTAAGATAGCAATTTGTACTTTGTTTACTAAGTAATCTCTCATTGAATCTGACCGGGTTTTTAATGTTTTGCAGGTTGGACATCTTGGAGAAGCTTATCAAGAATGGGTGCATCAGCCGATTGTTAGCAAGGAAGGCCCCCGTTTCTTTGAAAATGATTTTATTGAGGTATATCCTCTAACTATGAGTACGATAGGTCATTCCTTGGCTTAATAGGAGAGGGTGGTTAGATGGACTAATTGATGCCATTGGCTTTATGAGAACCCTTTTTCCGTAAAACCATTTACAGCAAGGACCTTTTCAATAGTTTCACCTAATTTTTTCTAATGTAGCTCCTCTACCTTTTTATTACGTCCATCTTCCACCTTATCTACTTTTCTCATGCCTGCTTCTATTGGTTTCCTCACATGATGAAACTTCAGTAGGCGAGTTTCAGTTATCCTGTTTTGTCCTGAATAATTGTTCATTCAACTTTGTCCCTTACTAATCGCTTCTTTTTCTTCTTCTTGTATTACTTGTTTTCTACGCGTTCACTTAGCATCCGAGTCACCGTACTCTTATGTTTTTCCCATGTTGATGCTTAACTGGTCAAAGTTTAATTCTGTAGAGCATTGCTGGATTTATAGCTTTCTTATACCGCAATCCTTTTTGTTAGACGGGCTTGTTGCAACAAAAGTTAAGATTTTTATGATCTTATCTTCAATCTCTCTCACACTGATCACTTTACAAACAGTTGAATATTCAAATTTTACTTTCTGATACCACATTAAAAATTTCTTGTGTTCTTGAATTGTTCTATTTGTAACAGTTCTTGACTCGCACAGTCTGGTGGGCGATACCGGCCATTTGGCTTCCAGTTGTATTTTGTTTTTTATATAGCTCCATTCGAATGGGTCTCAGCTGTCCTCATGTGGCGCTGTCAGTGGTTCTTGGCATTTTCATCTGGACATTGCTTGAATACTCATTGCACCGTTTTCTTTTCCACATTAAAACAAAGACCTACTGGTTAGTTCTCTGCCTCTGTGTTTCTTCCCTTTATTTTCATAGCGTGAAACTATTTGTAAATTTTTGCTTGTTGTCGTCTTTAACCATACCTATCTAGGGTAACTTCTTATTGGTTTAAATAACACAGAGTTTATTTCTTTTTTTTTTTTTGGTTTAAATTTGTTTTAGGGGAAATACCATGCATTATCTTCTCCATGGCTGCCACCATAAACACCCCATGGATGGTTTGAGACTTGTCTTCCCCCCTGCTGCAACAGCTATATTATTGATACCGGTATCTCTATTCTGCTGTGTTATATACCTCATTTTTGGATACTATATTGGCTAAGAAGAAAACTTTGGGATTTGAATGTTCATCTAAGTTATTACCATGAGTGCTTCCTGTAATTGAAAAGTAAAGGCAGCATTTTTTTTCTCATTTTTTTTAACCTTTTCCCCTCTACAGCTAAAAATGAATATTTATAATATTTATTTGTTACTGAATCGACCATAGACCAATTCCCTTTTTATTGGGGAGTATTCAATACACCCATAATTCTGAGCTTCATGTTACTCATCCCAAGAGACATGTCAGATCCAGGGCATCCCAATTCAATTGAATGGAATGACAGTTTCTCATTGGGAATCTGTACAATAAGAATTTTGATCAAATCACACATCGCAGTATACTAGACCTTCTAATTCTTTAAGAGCAGATAGCAACAATCATCTCATCCGGGAAAAGCCATCTTTTTATTATGTAAATAGAAATCTGATTTGATTAAGTTTTTCATCCTTATATTGTTATAGCCTATTTATATTTGTCAATTGTCATTACTTTTCTGATTTTATCACTTTTGGTGCCTCTACTTAACCAATCTCGTACGATTTTGTTCTCATAAGTCATAACAATTTTCATTCAAATTCCTCTTTTAAATAGTAAGGTCAAGGTGTAGTATTGACATTTCCTTATGCTGATGAGTCAAATGGTGTTAGCTATATATTATAATAATTAGGATGAAAAATCACCATTAGGACAGCATCAAATGTTTGTTTTCCTTTTTGAAGTAAAACATGTTTAGAAAAGAGAGTAAAGCACAGGACAAGCAGATAGGATATCCTCATAGCAGTATTATTAACAAGATAACAAGATCTCTTTAAACTTGAAATTATATTTAGTTTTATATTTTAGGAGATCATTTAATAGTTGTCACAATTTATAATTTTAGGACATTTTTATAACTGCATTCTGTGATAGCATGTATTCCATAATTTGGAGCTTCCTTTTGAAAATGGCCAGATAACATTTTGACATTTTATAAAATGATTCCCTTCGTCTGCAATACAGATATCTCTCACACATTGTTTTTGAGGTTTTGTGAAGTGATGCCAGTGTTTTTGTCTTTTGTATCCAGTTCTGGAACTTGGTGAAGCTTATGTCTACCCCTTCAACTGCTCCTGCTTTGCTTGGAGGCGGTTTGTTGGGTTATGTAATATATGATTGCACCCATTATTACTTGCACCATGGTCAGCCAAAGACTGAAGTGCCCCGAAATCTCAAGGTAAAGTACTTCCTCCTTTAACTGTGGATGACAATGCCATTCATTACTCCAATATTGTAGTAATAAGGAAAATCGTTGTGTTCTAATATAAACTGCTGCAAAAGATGACAGTTAGATAGTCAACCAGATGTTAGAAATTGCAGGACATTAGACTGAGATATGGTGAATGTGGAGGCATTCTTTTATATTTCTATTAATATTAGTATTTGTCAGCTTCCTTAAATATGGGTCAAAAAACAATGGTGGTATTCTTGTTCTTGTCATTTGTCAAGGGGTTTTGATCCTCCTTTTCTTAGGATTTTTACTAGAACTACTAGATAGCTTCCATTCCATGGATTCTGTATGGAGTCTTCCATTTCAGCTGTTGATCTAAACATGTTGTCATATTTTCCAGGAAAAGTGAACGATTTGAATCACTTATATAGATCATATTTGGTTGGAAATCTCTGCCAAGTATTGTTCATTTTCACCTTTCCAATTTTTTGTTGCATCTTTCCGTTACTAAATGATAAACTAGCAGTTATGTACTTATGTCCATCTTGTTAGCAATACAAGCCAGATCATGGTTCCCCCTTTTTTTCTGCAGAGGTACCACTTGAATCATCACTTTCGGATCCAGGATAAAGGCTTTGGGATCACTTCATCACTATGGGATAGGGTTTTTGGAACACTTCCTTCATCTAAGGCGGAGGGTAAAAGTATGTAAATTACTGTCAAGAATAGCATATGTTCGTTGGTTAAAATAATAGCAAATTCAGGAATTCCTGCTTTTATTTGGCTAACTTATTTTGCTCCCCAACTGATGTTTCTAGGGGGTTAGCGTGCCATTTTTTTGTCAATTTTTTGGTGCCAAAGTTCTACAATTTATCACTGTATAAAATTGATGTCTTGTATCAGATTTACGATGGAAAACATCTACTTGTGCATATTCCTTTCCGCTGCAACTTCATTGCCCAAGTTATCCATGGGTTAATTTTTGCTTTTCCAAGAAATTGCGAGTTTCTGGCAAAAGTGTTTTCTCGACTACACATTTTGTTTCATATACACATGGTAGAAATTGAGTTGGATCTCATAAATGACCACAATACACTGATGGAAGCCACTAAGCTGTTTGGAAATAATATCCACTGTAGTCATAGAATCACAATCACAAATGAAATTTGGAAGCAATTAACAGATTTAGTACTGGAAAAACACTCGAATTATTATGATGTATTTAATGAATTATGAGGATATTTTAAAAGTTAAACATTTTGAAACGTATTATTTCAGTATAAACATTAAAAGTATATTGTAAATAATAATTTTGTTAATCAGTGAATTAATGCAAGAATAATGAATATAATTAATGCATTTATGCATTTGTTATTATACTTTTATTATTATTTAATTTTTGCTAATTCACTTTTATTATTATTATACTTTTGCCTTGTCTATCCTTATAATAAATGAAATAGTGAATATAATTAATGCATTTGTTAAAAATTTTGACTTTAAATAAGAGTAAATTTGGAAGATTGTATTATTTTTTAAAAAACAAGACATTAAATAAAGTTATTAGTAGTTTTGTTAATCCATGTGAATTGGTTAGAGAATTCTATAAAAACGATCATAGGTAGTATTAGATTGTCTTGATTTTTATGCATCAATATTCTCAACCATTGATTTTTATCTTGAATTATGTGATTTTTACTTTTTATTCTACTAAAATCTATACAAAATGACCCTTCATTGTTTTGTATAATCTTCATCAGTCTAATTATAAGATTAAATAATTTTAATGAGTGAGAAGTGAAAACATAAATTTCTAAACTATTAATTTGAAAAGAAAGTGCAGAAATGTTATTTGTGTAGAAACTTGAGCAGAAACTTGATCTTTTCTTTATATAAAAAAAGGTAAGGAAGTTTATTATTACTCTATATACTTGCCAACTGAATTTTTTTTTATTAATGTACCAACTAGACTTTAGATCATTATATAAATGGTAATAATTAAAACTCAATAACTTTGAAAGTTACGTAAAGTTTTTTAAAAGTATAATAAATATAAGTATATTACTTTATTATTTTCGCTGGGCTAATTTTTTCAGCCACAAATGTTGGTTTTGTAATATTTTTTTAGGTAAATAATATTTAGTGTCATAAGGGTACTATTTAACAACTCAAATATAGTAAAAAAATATTAGAATGTGTAGTTTTTTGTATTCTCGAGAGATGAAACAATGTGCTCTTATGATTATTTTTCTACTTATAGTAACCTAGTGCTCTAAAGGTACTGTATATCAAGACCCTATTTTTTAATTATTTACTCTATATAATTCATTCATTTCCTATTGAATTTATTATGAATTATCCATCTTTTTATTGTTGTATACGTTATTTTCTATAGGCTTAAATACGTCTTTCGTTCTTAAAAGTAAAAGATATTTTAATTTTAATCCTTAAAATTCTATATCATTTAAAGTTCAAAAGTTATGATTTAACTATTTGTCATAAGATTTTTATGTTAATTGATAACATGACAGATCATAATGGCACATCAGCATATGTCATGTCAGTCGGGAGTCACATTAAATAACTTATGTCAGTGATAAAATATTTTAAAATATTTTTTTAATTATTAAAAATAAAAAATATTTTGAAAATCATTATTACTGACATAGATATTTTAATCTAACTTAATATGTTGATGTGTCATTCTATCTATTATATTACTAATTAACGCATAAATCTAACGGCAAATATGAGAGGAGGAATGAATTGGTAGTTGTTGCATTAGATATGAGAACTATAGAGAATGAGAGAGTGAAGGATTACGTAAGGGGATGGGGCTGGGAAGGAGGTGAAGAAAGAAAGACCAAAGGCGGAATGGGTAGTTCTATCGGATAGTGGAATTGCAGATAATGTTAGACGCTCCACATCGGTTAGGTATATGACTACCTTAAATATATAAGTGATGTAACAATTTTACTCATATAAAAGACAAATGTATAAGCTTAACAAACAAAAAGTAATTAAATATGCATTGAGTATAGCCAATGGTCAAAGCTTTGGTAAGCTTGGAGTTCCATTGGCTGCTAGCCTATTTAAGGACATAAATAGACTTGTTCAATCTACAAACCTACATTTGACCAATATATACTAGAGCTAACATAGCTCATGCAGTGGGGCAACTTTGTCAATTTGGATCTCCTCGTAGGACTTCACACTTACAAGCAGCAATGTAAATAGTCAAATACTTCAAGAATTTTCTTAGATTAGGCCTTCTCTACCTAGACAACAAATTCAAGATATCAGAATTTTTAGATTTTGACAGGCTACATGTCCAGAAAACTAGAAATCGGATTCTATATTTAGATTTTTCTCAAAATTGGAATACAGAGTTTTAGCTTAATTGACATGTGAGTTACAATGACTTAAGTATTTACGTGAAGACCTTAAACTATTAATTCTTTGCCTCTTTTAAGTCTATTGTGATAGTGAGCCAGCAATCTATATTGCTAAGAACTCCACCTTTTATGAGAGGAATAAGAATATATAGATGGATTGTCACATTTTAAGACACAAGCTAGTCTAGATTTTAATATGTCTTATGCGTATTTCTTCCACGGCTTAATTGGTTAACATGTTTATAAAAGCTCTTATATTTAAGAAATTCAAGGATAATTATCTTAAGTTGAGTCTCATTAATATCTACGTCCTAAATTGCGGGGGAATAACAAGATTCAGACCTAAACACAATGAAGAGGATGCACAAAATACTACCCGTTGAATTTTGTGAGGAAACATAACTTGGTTTTTTTTTATGAACTTGTTTTCTTTTGCTTCTTATTTTGGGCCTATTTTGTTTTATCTGATGGCTAGCCCATATACTAGTCTCGACCCACTTACTTAGTAGGTTTTATAGTTTTAGTTATAAATGAATGAGATTAGCACCATCCTTATTGAGAGTGGCACCATCCTTTTTAATATATAAATTTATGATTCTTATATATAAAGGGATGATAAGATTTCCAAAATTGGGTGGTCTCAATTCCTCCTACCTTAGTTATATGATAGAATTAGTTAGTTAAATCCTTTCTTATGTATTGTACAAAAAAAAAAAAATCCTTTCTTATGTTTACTTGTATATAATCATGTAATTACATTTTCTTGATAAATGAGAGAAAGTATTATTAAGAAAAAAAATGGAGCATAAAATCTAGATAAAAAAACATCTAAGACAAAGACCTATAACTTGAAGAATACAAAAAGTCTATGTTAAAAAAAATTGGCAAGTCACATCTTGACTAAAAAAATAAAGAGTTGGACTTAAGAGAGAGTTGTTTTAGAATACTGTTTTTTATTTTTTTTGATTTATTAATTTCATATTAAATAGCTTTGAATTATTTTGTTTATAATTTGATTTATAATTTCCTTTGAAATCTATTTTTGTTATTTTCTATTGTCTACACAACCTTCTTAATTCTGTTGTGCTGATAAGTAAAGAAAAGTATTTGTCTAGGTCTCTTGTTAAGAAATGAAATAATTTCATGAGTGAGATTATATAAAATCCTAAATTTCTAAAAGTTCATATGAAAATAAAGTAAAAATATTATTTTTAAAAAAAAAACTTATATATACATAAAAGTAAAATAAATTTATATGGGACAATTATTCCAATTCTAAGTAGGATTGTTCTAGAATTTTTTTAATATTTTATTTATTTATTTTTTTGTATTATTCATTTCATATTAAGTAGCTTTGAATGGTTATTTTTTATTTATCATTTCATTTAAATTCTATTTTATTATTTTCTATTCTCTACACAAATTTCTTAATTCTGTTGTACTGATAAGTAAAGAAAAGTATTTGTTTAGGTCTCTTGTTAAGAAATGAAATAATTGCATGAGTGAGATGATATATAATCCTAAAGGCTCTTTTGCTGGACATGATATGATAAGGATGGATAGAATAAAGAAGTTGGATAAGAGCAGGATATGATAATAAAAAACAGTTAAGCTCTTATCATATCTAATGTTTGATGCCTATCAAATAATAGACCGGATAGGATTGCATATCACAATTATATTTTAATTAAATCAGTAATTTTTTTTTCATATTATAGTTAATATTATATTAATTATAAATAAATAGTAAATCCAACTAACTTAAATTATATTTAATTTTTATTTTAAATTTTATATTAAAATTAAAAAATAATATCATATATAATATATCCATAAAATAATTAAGTCAAACTCTCTTGGATTTTGCACATAATATTATTTTTTAAAAATGAATTACATAAAATTAAAATAGTAATCATAAATTATATTATGTCACAAACAATCATATTTTGATTCTCTTTAGAATTTTGTTCTCTAATTTTTTTCATGGAATTTTCTTTTAAAATTTCTCAAGTTATTTTTTTTAAATACTTCTTTCAATTTATTTCTCTCTAAATCTTTTTATCTCTATAATTAAAAAAAAGTAAATTTTTTAGTTTACACTTAAATTATTTTTTATTAATAGTTTACACTTTATTTTATTTCTCTCAAAGTTTTCATCTATTTAAATTTTAAAAGTTAAAAGTTAAGTTAGAATAAGTATCACGAGTGAAGGCGAAACAGGAAAAAAGTTTCATTATCCTATCCTGTCTGCTCTTATCCTAACTTACCCCTCAAGATAACATTTGAATTGTGAAGCAGGATATGATAAGCTGACAGGATAACCTTATCATATCCTGCTGGCACACCAAACTACAGATAATAACAGGATATAATAACTTATCATATTTTGCCTAACTTATTTTGTGCACCAAACGGGCTCTAAATTTCTAGAACTCCATCATCGGTAAACAAAGTAAAAATGTTACTTTTATAAAAAAATTATATATACAAAAATGTAAAATTATTTACTATTATTTTCTATGGGCAAGGCCGACTCAAGGCCCAAACAATAACTAAAGCATGGACTTTGAGCCTCCAAATATTTTAGACAAAAAAATTAGTCCCTAAATAATTTTTTTATAAATAAAAATTTAAAAATATATTTAATTTTAACAATATGTTAAATATAAATATGTATCATTTTAAAAAAATTATACTAGTAAAAAATGATACACTAATTGATATAGATAATTGCATAATTAACTTTAATTCTTTATATTACTTATTTTTTATTTCTTAAGTATATCTTATCCTATTATTAGGATTAAAAAACAAAATTATTTGTCAATTATTATGATAAAAGACAAACTTACTCTCCCAGCTAACGTTCTCTTTGTACGGTTTACAATTCCATTGTTTCAAAAAAAAAATATTTTTCACAATTAAAACCAATAAAATCTTATCTAACGGCAAAAATATCTCAATAAAAATCAAATAAAACACCCCGATAACTACTTAATGCTAGCTCAGCTTTAGGGAGTGGATTGTCATTGCTTTTTACTATGAATATCCGAGAAAGAGATAAAAAAAATTAACTAAAACTTTACATAAATTAATCATAACAGTTAAATAATTGAGTGATTTTACATTTTAAAAAATAAAAAAAAACTTTAATTAAAATTAAATCATTCTAGTTTATTATTACAAATAATTTTAAAAGGCTATATGTCCGAATTTTTCTTTAAGTCTGTAAATATGTTGAGAATTTATGAGACAATTATTCTTGTTCCAAATAGGGTTGGTCTAGAATATGTTTTTTAAATATTTTCCTTATTTAATTTTTTATTTTATTCATTTAATTTTAAAATAACTTGTAATTCCTTTTCTTTTTATTTTGATTTATCATTTCCTATGAAATATATTTTTGTTATTTTCTATTTTGTTCACAACCTTCTTAATATCTGTTCTGATAGTATTTGGCTATCTTATTATAAAATAAAATAATTTCACGGTGAGATCATATAAAATCCTAAATTTCTAAACTTAACTTTTAAGAAAAGTAAACATATTATGTGTATGAAATCCTTATTATATTATATTATACATAAAAGTAAAATAATTTAATTAGTATTTTCTATTTGATAATTATTCCAGCTAGCGAATACGGTTTTTCTAAAATTGCTTTAATATATTTGTTAACAATCATTTATTCTCTGATTTCTTAATTTCTGAATTAATTTATTATTTAATTATTTTATATTTTTATAAAATCCTAAATTTCTAAACTTAATTTGCAAGCAATGTAAAAATATTATTTCAATGAAATCCTTATTATATTATATATATTTTATATAAATAAAAGTTAAATAATTTAGTATTTCCTATTTGATAATTATTCCAGCTATTAAATAGGGGTTTTCTAATATTATTCTAATATATTTGTTAACAATAATTTATTTTATGATTTTCTAATTTTTAAATTAATTTATTTTTTAAATTATTTTCTATTTCTATAGAACTTTCAGAATTAATTTTTGACAGCTTTCAATTCACCCGTCATCATCCACTCATCATCAACTGTAATGTGTGTTGAGTATACTCTATAAATACCAAAGCTTTTCATCACTTTCTGTTCACATCATTTCTTTGTAATTGAGTTTGGAGGCAGTAAGCTATCTTACTACATTCAAGACTCTGCATTTTGCTAAGGTAATATCATCTCTTCCATTTCTCTTTTCTTTTTTCTTAATTATTCTTCACTCTTTTTCTGTAGTCCTTAATTTTCTTTGTCAATGAATAGTGCTGTTTTCAAGTGTTTGTTATGGATCCTCTCCAGGAGAATCTATATAGTAAAATGATTGAGATAGAGGTATAATAATAAGTATGAGTTAAGACACATAATTTAATTCGTAATTTAATTCAATTGCTATTGGCAGTAAGGGTTTTTAAATACCGCGTTATTTTCATAGTAATAATAATAATAAATTAATAATAATCCAATTTATTTTATATATAAATAACCAAATTTTTAAATAATTCATTTCATTTGTATCACAATTCAGAAGAACCATGTGGATTGGAAGGCACTCTGCATCTACAAACGGCTGCTGCGCGGAGGGATGTTGAATTTTCTTTCGTTTCTGATTTTCTTTTCTTTTTCGTTTTTGTGCTTAAATTATTCCGTTTATTTACTGTTTAGTTCGAATTGTAATAATGTGACTGAAAAAATTTGTGTTTTGGTTTTGTAATCAGCTGAGGAACTGGTGTTCCAGGCTTGTAGAGACGAGGAATGCTCTGGGCAAAGCTGTGAGGGTTCTCGAACTTCGAGTTACCGAAGTTGAAGCTGAGAATCAGAATCTCCACCAAGGTGATCAATCAATATGAAATTGCTTGTGTTGCACGGAACCGTTAGGAGAGAGATGAATATGATAGTTAAATTCAATTCAATGGATTACTTTTTAGAAAAGAAATTTTAAGATGTTTTGTTTAACCAAAGTTTTTGAAATGTATTCTCTGCAGTGATTGTGCTTGAACAAGAGCTGACGAGACTCGAAAGAGAGGACAAGCTGAGAGAAATTAATGCTAGGGTTGCTTTGGAGGAACAGATTTCTGCTTTGCAATCTGATATCGCTGCATTGCAGCAGCAATCTGGCGCTGATGGTCAGGAAGAAAATGAGGAAGTGAAACTTTTGCAAGAGACTTTGGAGTTTGCGGAAGCAGAACTCAATGAGATGGATGAGCTTTTAGAGCGAGAAAAAATGACAGCTGTTGTTGAGAAGAAAAATGCTGAATATGAGAAAGCGAAGGCTGCCGAAATTCACAAGTTATTGGAAGCTGAGAAGAAGAAAACGGCTGAGATACAGAGGCGGCTTGCCAAAATTGAAGCGGAGAAGGATGAGGAGTATGGGCTTGAGCAAGCTCGCTTGAGGGAGGAATTTAATGAAATTAAAATGAAGCTGGCTTCTGAAGCGTCGAAGTTTGAAGAGGCAACCAAAATGATGGATTCTGAAAATGAGCAGATCTTATGGGAAATAATAAATGCCAGAGTTAGAAAAAGCAAAAGCTAAGGAACTGGAAGAGATGGAAAAACAGAGGGCAGCTATGGAAAAAAGTCGTACTGATGAGGTATCGGTTAAATTAGAGGAGCAGAAGAAACTTGCTGAAGAGAACGAGAAGAGTGCCATGGAAGCAAAACAGCATGCTGATCAGATGTCTCAGAAGTTAGAAGAGAATAACCGGATAATGGAGGAATTGAAGCAGAGAGTAGATGAACTTTCATCTGAAAGAAACTCCAATGAAGTCTCTGGAATATCTACTCATGCTGCAAACGCAGAAAGCGCTAGAGTACAGCTTTTGGAGAGAAATCTTGAGCTTGTATTGCAGTTCCAGAATGTGCCACACATGCCGAACTCGAATAATCAAGATACGCACATCTTTGAAAATGAACTTATGGAGCCTGGAAGCCCAGGCGCAAGTGTATCTGACCGAGCACAGAAGAAGAGAAAGATATCTCTTGGGACACAAGCACATGATTCTATGGATGGGAAAAAGGAAAGTGAAGAGGAGAACAGATCTGATTCCCACAATGTTGAAGTGAATGAAAGTAACTATTCTAACATTTTAGACTTAGAGAATTCTCTCGATGAGGAGATCTTCACAAGAGCAATAGAAGAACCTGTATCTCCATCTCTTCCTAACCTTGATGATATATTTCATATGCAAGACCGTTGAAATGAATGGAAGTAGAAATAACTTGCTATATGCCATTTGAAGATGGATCTAATTTATGCATAAATGAAAGTTGATCTTTCATTGATTAGGTGGCATAAGTTAGAAAAAATAAAAAGAATTGATGCAAGCATCAAATAAATAATGGTAGAATTGAAACCAGTCCGATGAAATAAGCTAGATGTACTCTTTTAGTATAACTTTGTTTATTTTGGAATAACTTTGTTGTTAAACTCTTTAATTTAGTGTTTCAAAAAGGTTGAATGTTTGTGAATGAATTCAGTCCGTTGTTTTTATTTAGTTTAATTCGTTAGATTATTACTTCTTTTATGCATTATTTCTATATACTATGTGTATGGTATTTCATGCATCTCTATTAATCTAGTGTATTTTCTTTCTTTCTAGATACAAAATTATATAATACCTTATTTGTTAAAAGATTTCTTTTGTTTTAGAAAACCCAACATCACATTTCTTCCGATGTATAAAAAAAAAAAAACCCAACATCTTGTTTATTTTTTGAAACTTTGAAGATTATCAAATTTTCTATTTTTACATGGCATCTCAATTTGTATCATTAGTGTTTGTCTAGTGCACAAAATCTCCAACCACATAGATGGTATATTAATTTTTAAAGACTTCAAAACTCTTTTTTTTTTTTTTTTGCATAAAAAACATCAGCTAAGGTATAGTTGTTGTCTTGTTGATGTATAAACCCATCATCAGCATTGTCTTTTCAATTTTTCTATCTCTCCTACAAGAAGTCTATTGGCACTTTGTTAATTGAATTTTAAACTTATTATTATGATTACATTGGTTTCTTTTAGAGAGTATATATTAAAAACATCCTCTTTGAATTTGATCTTGTTATTTTCTAAATTTTAGCTTGGTTCTGGTCTTGACTCTTTCTTGGTGTGGTTGTCAAATGGCACTACTTGCAATTATTTAGCAGATTTTTATTTAGGAGATCTTATCGTTGTTTTGTCTTTATTTTAAAGAAAAATTCATTTATTTTAAAAGACCATCTAACTATTTATTTATATGTAAATTTCACTTGAACCAAGTATTTATTCAATTTTATTTTTTTTCTTATGTTGGCTCTTGTCACTTAAACTTTATAATTACAATAGATATGTATATATTACATATTAATATTCAATATTTTTTAGATTATATTATTGTCTTTTAAAAAAACATGTATTCTTCGTACATATATAATATTATAACTAACTAAGCAATGAATTGTATTGTTCGATTATTAAGTATGTACAAAAGAGTTTATATAGAAGGAGAAATCATAACTTCCTCTAACCAACTCTGTAACCGAAAGTAATTGCTATCACGTGGAAAAACTGAATATACAGAAGGTAACTAACTATGTACAATGATAGTTTGACACCCCCCTTAAGCTGGAATGCCACAACGAAGCATACCAAGCTTGGAAATATAACTCTGAAAATATTGAGGCATCAATGATTTTGTGAAAACGTTTGCCAAGCATAACGATTTTTCAAATCAATCCAAACTTCATAGGCAGTTTGCATCCAAGAAACACTTTGTACAATAGAGGCATCAATAGATTGAATAATCCAAGAGGATAAGTTTGGGACCAAGAATGATAATTCAAATCATTTAGAAGAGTTGAAATCAAAGAGAGAGCAGAATTTTCATTCAAAGATAAGAAATAAGAACTAAGAGGATCAAGCATCGGGTTATCAAGAATTGTCATGTGAAATTAGAAGAAGAATGCTGAGAAAATAGGATGTAAAAGATTAAGGTATGAGAAAAAAAGGAAGCAATCGAAGAACAATCAAAGGAAAAACAAGGATCGAAGAAGAAAAGGAACAATACCGGAGCAGATCAAAAATCACGCAATCAAGGAAGAACACAATAGCGAAAAAGAAGGCAGAGCATAAGACCACAAGGCCCTTGGAGACGCTCTAAAATTATAAGTCAAATTATTGAACTTTTGTTTCTGTTATTTTTAAATTTTTACTTATAAGCTAAGAATAATATTAGAATTATTACAAACATATTTTCTTTTAAAACTCTTATTTACATGTTTGAGTTAAAATCAGCTTTTAATGTAGAAAAAGATTATCTTTTGTGTTTTAACATTATTACAATACAACTAAAAATATTATTTCTTAAGTTTGTTGCTTATGAAGTTTGAGAAATGGATGTTTCAATTATGAAGTTTTATTTGCTTATTATAATTATTAAAGCTTTTGATCTTCCTAGATTGAACTATTCATATTTTTTAACAACAATTGTTTAAGATTCTTAAGTCCTTTTGAACCTAAAAAATGATCATCTTAATATTCTTGAGTCAAACCACAATTTAGGGCTTGAATTCAATTACTATTTTAGAGAATATTAATTGAACAAAAATTATTAAATAACTGAATTAGTTAACTAATTAATATTCAATCAAACAATTTTTACCTTTTAATCAAATATACTTAAAATTTTCTTGAATACATTCTTCATTATTTTCTCATTATTTTGAAATAATTTTAATCTTTAACAAAATATAATTTAAATTTCCTTAAACAACTCCTATTTTATATTTTTTTATTTAGATAGATGATAATTAAAAAAACTGATTTGAAAGTTTACTAGATTAAGTCTTCTTTTAATACTTTTTTTAATCGGACATGTTTTATATTATCAAATTAAATTGATGTAGTTTAAATAAATTCATTCTATTTTATTAATGTATTTGAATATAGAGTGAGAATATTGCTACTCTAATATATCTATTGTCACTCATTTAGAAAAAAAATTTGATTTAAAAATATTTTTTAGCTGATGGAAATTAAAGTATAAATGTATAAATATAATTAAAATTATGAGAAACAATAAATATAATGAGGTGCTAATAAACCCCTAAAATATTTAGATAATCAAGTTTACATTGTTTAAAATCCTTATTAATAATAAAATCGTTTAAAGCTTCTAGTTATTTTTTTATTAATAATAATAAACATTAAATATGTATTTTATAGGTTTTATTCAAATTAATAAAATAATTTATAAAAATGTTACATTTCCTTTTATTTTAGTCGATTTAAATTTTATAACCTCATTTTAATTTTCAATGATTTCATATTGATGGGTAATATGAAGCGTCTTCATTTGTTTTATGAGATCAACTACTACAATTTTTAAAGAAATATGCAATTTGATTGTATCTTCTTTTTTTTATTATTTAAATCTATTTTAAATTTTAATAGGCTTATAGATTTTTCTTTTTAAAAAATAAATCTCAAAATTAAAATAAAGCAGTAGAAGAATATCAAAACAATAATAATAATAATAAATAAAGTATTAGAAGACAACATGTGCAACAGACAGGTATGATAACTAGTTATTGATATTTTTTTTTGAGTAGTTGGCTGTGGGGTGAAACCTTGAGTAGCAGCTTTCAGTTAGAACTTTTGTGAATGCACTTTCATCTATAAAAAATAATATTTTTTTAAAAAAATTATCTGACTAAGATTTGATTAAAATTTTGCAAAATATAATTTTGATAAATATTCCTATATTTTTCTAAATATATATTATGATAATTTTCTAAACAAATGTCATATTCATGTGTCTTGTGTACTCAATATTCTCTCTCTTTCCTTGCAAGATAATGGTGAATGTGTTTGGAAGGGAAGCAGGACCTGATTGCTGAGTTTCTTTGTACCTATGATTCTATGAATGTGCTTTCCATGTGTCACACTTGAATATCTTATTTTTAAGTGAATTGTATCCATACAAAGCTTTTTCTAGAAAAAACAACATTTGTCACTTGTAATCTTATACATACACAATCTCAAAGATAGCAATGATATGATTAAGCACTTCATCAATGTTTTACAAGATTAAAAAGATCAACAACAGAATAAAACCGAAATGTATATCCTTTATTCCTCTAAAACATCTAAACCATATTCATCCCTATAGCAAATTGATAGGCCAACCAACCCAATGACTCTAACAACACAAAGTGCTTCATTCCCATTTCTTGCTGCATTTCTTGTCTTTTAGCAACTTCATATTTGAAACAGGTAGTGGTGGAATACTCTGTTCATGCCTAAACACATTTTCAGGATCCACTTTGGTCTTAATCTTCACCAACCTGTTAAAATTATCCTTGTAATACATATTCCCCCAAGCAGTTGCTTGTATGTAACTTGTACTATTCTTCTTGTTCATTCCCAAATCAAGATCTCTATAATTAACATATGCTTCTCTAGGGAACTTAGAAACATAAGGAGTCATGTAATTGTAAAGCTTCCTAATCCAATCCACATGTCTTGAAGTATTCTTTTCTCCATCTTGCCAAAGAGAAAGGTACTGAATTTTATAAAGTGTACCATTTCTGTGAGGGAAAGGAATATCAGATTCTGAGAATTTGCTCATCATTCCACCATAAGGGTTCCAAATCATCAGAGGGCTATCTTCTTCTAACAACCTTTGCCATAAGCCTTGAAGCCCGGATTCTGGTATTGGGTCCCTAACAAAATCAGATTTTGCTTTGAAGAAATTCTTGAAAAGTGATTTTCCTTCAAGAAGAACTTCTGGGGGTGTGTCATTTGGATAACCAGATATGTAAAGAACAGATTTGATCCAACTAGTTTCCAAGCAATCTTTTTTGGTCAAACCCAATTCAGGAAAACTCTCCTTCATAACTTGTAGAAGTTTATCAGCACTACCAAGGAAAAGAGCATTATAAGAAGTTGAAATGGTTCTCTCAGTCTTATTTGGAACACTAGCTGGTTGAATTATGACTCTAACAAAGAGATTCTCATCAATAAAAGGAGCCACTTCTTGCCACCTATGAAGAATCTTTGTTCCATCTTGCTCTAGAGTTTTTGTGACAGTAAAAACTGTCACAGTTGAAGGCACAGGAACAAGTTTTATTTTCCACCAAAGAATAATTCCAAAACTTGCTCCTCCACCTCCTCTAATAGCCCAAAACAAATCTTCCCCCATAGCTTCCCTATCAAGAACATTTCCATTAGCATCAACAATTCTTGCATCAAGAACATTATCAGCTCCTAAACCATATTTTCTCATCATGGATCCATAAGCTCCTCCTGTTATGTGCCCTCCAACACCTAAACTTGTGCAAAGACCAGCAGGGAATCCATGAACAGAACTCTTCTCATAAATTCTGTAATAAACTTCACCAATTGTCGCTCCTGCTTGAATCCAAGCACTGTTATCTGCTATATCAACATTTATAGCGCGAAGTTTGGACAAATCAATGATTATGAAAGGGGTTTCAATCTCAGAAACATAGGACGCCCCTTCATAATCATGGCCTCCACTTCTTACTCTCATGTGAATTCCAAGTTTCTTGGAACAAGTTACAGCAACTTGGACATGGGAATCTGTTGAGGGTGTGAATATGAACTCAGGTTTTGGTGCTGAAGGAACCAAATACCTTAGATTCTGAGCAGAGGATTCAAGGATTTTTGTGAATGAAGCATTTGTTGGAGTGTAAATTAATGGATAAAATGGTGCTGCTTTGTCAGAATAGAAGCTTAGACATTGGACAAATGTTTCTTCAATTGAAGCTGAAGATGATAAAGAAATTGATAACAAGAGGATTAGAATTTGTAAGGGTGAGATTGGTGAGATCATGGTTTTTTTGTGTTCTAAGGTGTTGAAGAGGTTTTTTTTGTGTTTTGTGGTGAAAAGAGGGTATCACAAATGTTGTATATATATGAATGTGTGTGAGCTTTGGTGCTAATGTGACACAATAGTTTGCGTGTAATTTAGCAAAGACAAACGTCATAGAGAATGAAGAGTGTTGGCATTATCTTGGAGGGGTTAAAGTTCTAACCTTAAATTATGATATTGTGGAACATGAATTTTGTGATCTATCTTTGATTAGAAGAACAGTGATCGCTTTCACATTTGACACAATCTCAAATTACTTGGTTTGTGACTCGAAAGTTTAAAGAGAAGCTCTAAAAAAAAGAAAAAATATTCAAATGAGTTACGTGTTAACTTTTAAATTGTTGTTTAATTCGAGTTTATTTGAAGATATTTATACTATTCAGAAAAGTTATTAAAATACATAAAAAAACTAAAAATATCTCTCACTATTGTAGTTTGTAGTTTGAGTTGACTTCTATGGGTGAGTTTCATTGTCAATAATGAAGGCTCGATCTTCTCGCCGGTAGAGCTTCTAGATGAACTCTACTGGGTTGGGTTTTCTAGTTTGAGCCTCTTGATCGGTTTGGATGAATTTTTAAGAAATACTTACAGTCTACCGAAATAAATTATCTCATTACTTTTATGCAAAGGTTTAAATATATTTTTTATCTTATTATATTTACGTCAATTTGAATTTTGATTTTTATATTTTAAAATATATAAGTTCCTATAGTTTCAAATGTTAGAAATATTTTATTTCTAAATAATTATTATTGGAGATATTTTTATTTCTAGTAATAATTTGTGTGGGCTAAATATTAATTAAAAAGATTATATTTGTTATTCTCATTAATTGGATTAATTGTATTGTGATCAACATAATCGATAGAGATACCATGAAATCCATTTAGATTACATTCTGGGCTCATATGAATGGAAACTTGGGCCTAGCCTGTGGTGGGCACAATGGAAACCCTAGCAGGCGGTTCTATAAATAGGCCTATAGAGAGGTGATGGTCCCCAACACACCAAATCGTCTTATAGTTGCACACTCTTCCCCATTTAGAGTTAGGCGTTCCAGTTTTCGAACTAATTTTTTATTTGTTTGGTTCGAAACTTGTAGAGATTGCGGTTGTGCTTTTGGATAGAGAACTCGTGGTCAACTTTCCTTTTCCGCTACATTCGGTTGTCACAGTGATCCTATGGATTCAGGTAACTCTATCATACTTTACTCTATATTCTAATGCAATGGTCTTCTTTTGTTATTGGTTTTTTACTATTTCGTCTAAGTAAAATCCAACAATTGGTATCAGAGTCTCGTTGTGGTTAGATTATGGAGTCATATATTGTTCGGGACAAATTTCATAAGGACTTTAAGAAATTTGCTTGAAATCTCGTTTTTTAAAGTTTGTTTTGTTCTTTAGTTTTTTTTTTAATCATGACTGTATATTGTGATCCAACGTGTATATTATGTTGGTGCAACCTTTTTTTTTCGTTTTTTTGGTCATATTTATATGCATGCAGCACCTTTTCGCTTATCATGAAAGATTAATTGTGCATTATGGATTAGATATGCACTTCACTTTTATGTTAAACCATTTTTTTTTCATGTATATATGACCCTTTAGTAATTCAAGTTATTGAATAAGGAATGTCATCGTTGAAAATATTGTATGTATCTCGACTTAACATAATATATGGGATATTATGCGAATTTGCTGCATGTGCCTTATCTTCGCTTGTACAATCATGATTGAATTTTAAGTGTGAAATAAAATATTTACATTGATATAAGGTTTATTATTAAAGAAATTGATTTGGTTATGATCATTGTCGCAATTCATATAATATGTTTATATATGTATATTCATGGATTGTGTTTTGTAATAAAGGCATTCAATTACGTTGCCTTTTGTATATGATGCAAATTTGAAATTTTCCTTTAGTATTTGGAATTAATGTGATGATCACAATCAGCTATGGAATATGTATTAATTTGGAATTTTATTCTTTTTATTTCTTAAATTATAATGATTGTCAATCAAGTATTAAAGATATTATAATCGGTATGTGTTCCTATCCTTTTTTGGATTAATAATCATTAATATATATATTTGCAAGTTTTTTTTAATTATAATTACATATCTTTTAGGGTGCGATCTGTACGAATGTTATATTCGGAAAGGTTCTAGTGAAGGAAAGACTTGATTTTTAAGTAGTCATTATGACACACCTCTCTTTCTTGGGAGCTAATTTGATGCACATTTTTTGTAGTTAGCATGGTTGTGATATATAATATCTCAAAGTTTTACGACATGGTGGTGTTTCATGGTGACACAATCGTGCAACGTAATAAGTCTAATAAAGTTTCTCCAAGACATAAAGAGGCTAAATTATGGATACCAAAACCATGTTGTCTTGTAATGTTAATCAAATCATTGAAGCAAATATGTTACCTCCGTAGCCTCTGTTGTGGAAATCGATTTGATTAAGGTTACAAAGGTGAGCTTGGGGTTGTTACTGTGGGTTGTGTTATCCACCCTTCGGTGTAACACAGCTTGACTGAACAGTGTCAAGCTTGTGACAATAAGCATGTGATAGACATAAGGCTATTATTCATGTGGGTGATTGCTTGCCATCCTCCGATGAACTTTCACTTCACTAAAACTGACTGTCAATGTTTGATTGTTACGTGAGAGTACTACTTGCTAGCCAACCTTCATACCCTCCGGTATTTGGGGTTGGTGGAGTGCTTGGTATCTTGTTCATCCATAATTCTTAAAATTGCTTGCATGTGTATATACATTTATATGGATGTTAGTAATTTATCTTTTTTTCTTCCCAATTTGTTGTATTTTGTTCTTTTCAGTTGCTATTGCTACTGCTGCTAATATGACTACTCAAGTTAATGTTATACACATGCTTAATGGGACAAATTTTAAAATCTAAAAGGAAACTGTCGAGATTATTCTCGGCTGTATGGATCTTGATCTGGCACTTCGAACTGAGAAACTCACTCCCATTCCGGAGAAGCCGGAGGAGGATAAAGTTGAAAAGTGGGAGCGCTCAAACCGAATGTGCCTAATGATCATTAAGTGATCCGTTCCAGAAACTTTTCGGGGATTGATTTCTAAGGATGTAACTGCTAAGGATTTCCTTGTAACTCTATCATACTTTACTTTATATACTAATGCAACGGTCTTATTTTGTTTTTGATTTTTTACTATTTAGTCTAAGTAAAATTCAACATCAAAACATTAGGATTTTATTCTTTATAGGGATCAAAACCAAAATAGTTTGATATTGTAGGACTAATTTCTATCAAAATTGTTTTAACTTTGATTTATGTAAAGATTGATTTCTAATATTTTGAAATTATAAAGACCTAAAAGAAAAAAAAATGTAGATGTGATGAAAGAAAAAGTTGAGTATGAAAGTATAATTATTAGACACTTAAATAATTTGATAATAGTTTTTAATGTCTTAATTTATAAATCATATTTCATGCCATTACTACAATACAATACAAAATAAAATATAAATGGTTATTAGATCACGTGTATCCAAACAGTTTTAGTCTCTATGCATCATCCCTGATAAAAAGAACTGTTAAGCAAAGCAATATCATTTAGTAAAGTTTTTAAAATATTTTTGAAGAATAAAATCAGATAAGCATGTCTATATCTCCGGCACCATATGATCATGCAACAACTCAAAATAAATAAATAAATTATATATATTTGTTTATTAGATCCTCTATCTATTATCATATTTTTCATGTTCGTGATGAATCTGATAATTGGTAGGTCCACAATATCACTCATTTATTGGTACATTTATCACTTCACTTCATATACTTATAGCATTACGCAAAGTTTAGTGGCACTAACACATGCACCCTTAATTAAGTTTTATAATACTTGTTTGCCAAGCCTAGTTAATTTCACATGATGAAATTTTCATAGTCCAAAGCTTAACATGTGTAGAAGTCAGTTTTTGTAATTAACCGCAAATAACACAAAATTTAGGAAATTAAAATATTGTTAACTACCTAACTAGTAATGGACGAAAGTTTACATTAAAAAAGTATTAATGGAGGCTTAGAGAAAGGAGATATGAAAAGGAAAATGAAAGAAAGTAAGAAACCGATTATCTTTCTTTACGCTTGGACATAGATGCAGAGGATTCCGTGTTGTAAAGGAAACAACAAACAAACAGTTTTTAATAATTTTATTTAATTCGTGAACTTGAATTTAATAGTTAAGAGTGTAGCACGAACATTAATTTTCTGGTTCTTCAAATTCTTAATATAAATGGTGACTCAAGCATTATTACCTGCATTGGCATACATACATACAATTATAAATGGAGAAGTTTTGGTCCATGGCCATCGCTATCAGTTTATACCGCGCGATATCAATTTTATTAAAAGATTTATTTATACTTTAATTTTAACTCTCGAGAGTTTGTAGTTCAAGTAACATAAAGAGAAGCTTTTGAAGTTTAAGGAGGGGGTTTAATCTACCTTGAAGTACCTTTATAGTAGATTTAAGAGTAATATAGCATGAGATATATGTGTTTTACTGACAAGGTCGTCCGATTGATTTGGATAAATTTTGGAGGTGAGGCCCTTTAAACACACCATAGATTTTTTTTTTACTTCGATCTATTAATAATTGTAAAAGTAAAATTAAATACAACAAAAAAAATTGCATTTGAATCATAAGTCCACTAATATTTATTAATACATAGGTCTAAAAGTTGTTCTTGTGATTCTAAATTAAACTTATAAAGTAAAAAAATACGTTCTTCTAGTATTTTTCGAAACAAAATTATCGATCAAATCCTTATAGTTAATTTTCTCCAATAGATTATTCTCAATTGCTATCAATGCTAAACTATTAATCCTTTCTTGTGACACTGTGGAACGCAAGTAGGACTTCAATAACTAGATATTTTTATGTAAAGAGAGAAAAGAAAACGTGAGTATGAAAAATGGAGAGTTCTTTTTGAAAAAAGAAAGAGTTAAAGACTGAAGTTTTAAGTGATTAATAATAATTTTTCTTATATAATATAACATTTTTTTTTAGACCTTTGTTAATTGGAGGCCCTATGCGCAAGAACAGCTTGTACATACTCGTCAACGGGCCTGTTAACCAATAAAAAAAATACTTTAATTTCAACTTCAACCTTGGGGACCATATATACATGAATTAATTTGGGAATGCAAAATTGGCAAAATGATGCTGGGCATGAGTGGTAAGGAAAAGAAATTTATTTGAATTGGTGATGAAAGTAAATCTGTTCATTGGAAATATTTATTATTTTATTCAAGGTCAATTTAAAGGTAAGGCCAATTAAACCCACACTTTATATTCTCAAAAAATTATGCATATTATTATTAATACATTAAGTCGTCACTTTTATTTTAGAAAAATATTAAAATTAAACATTTAGTGACATAAAAAGTTACCTTTAAATATACCATGAAACGAATAATTAATTTTGTAAAGTCCATAAGGTTATAAAAAAAATCAAATAATATTTTTATACAAAATAAAAATATTAATTAATTTTATTAAACTGTATAAATTAATTTTAAATGACAAATAAAAAAGAACATTAGACTTACTAGGAGCTTTCTCTGATGTCAAAATTTTCAACTAAAACCTGGTTTTCACCTAACCTAGGCACACACAAGTTGCAAGATGCACCTAAGTGGTGTTATACCTCTAGAGCTTCGTGCGTGCACCACTTTAATTTGTAATGCCACTAATTAAGTGCTTATTAATTCAATTGCAAATTTTAATTTCCTACATAATGGTGCAGTTGTACACTTTTTTTAATATTTGCAACTATTATTGTATAAAGTATTTTTTTGAAAAAAAAATGAATTTTTAAATCAATTAATATCATTAATATCAATAAAATATTGTCTCCTTTATATTATCAAGTGGCCTAAAGTCGGCAACAGATTTTATTTATTTTTTGATAAAAAGTATAATAACTAAAAATTGAACTTAGATATTCACACATACATATCTTTATGTGTTCACACCAACTGAGTTACATTACTGAGATGTCGACATCCGGTTGAAGTCAACGACGGCCTAAAAAAGCAAACATTTAATGCGCAAATCAATTGGGATATGTAATGTAAGGGGATTATCATAATTTCTAAAAGTATAAACAAGGAATACAAATTAAACTTGGAAAAGGCCTAAGATTGGTAGGTATTTTTGAATTCTGAGTGGATATATATGAATGTGCCATTTAACCAAGTAGTGGACTATGTCTCATTCACAATACATACATATGAAGCCTCCCAATTAAGCCTACCATCATCTTAAATTAAAAGAAAAAAATGTATAGTTTTATTGGAACTTCAATTGGAAGCATGTGATGTCAAGTTGGCAGAAAGTTAAAATTAATGTATAAAAAATTTTGTGGATGTGTTTTATTGTTTTAACTTTTTTTTTTTTTTTAAGAATTCATTCTTTCAACACTAAGTACAAAATAAGTGGTCAAAATGTGCCTTGTGTTGGCTACCCACCAGATTTGTAATAATAGTATTGCGCCACTAAAATAAAATTGAGAGAGAGAGAAAAGAATGTATCTACGCTACACTCAATATTTAATAATGTAAAAAACTTCAATAAAGAAGGGAAAATCACCTCTAAAAACCACAAATTGAAGGAAAAATTACAACTTCTTTATGATTTTTTTCTTTTTTTTGATAAATTACTTCTTTAAGAAAAAAAATGAGAGAATAATTATACTGTCCATTTAAAAAAGAGGAGAAATGCTCAAAAGGCTTTATATATGGTAAGACTTAAGAGCCTGCCACTAGCCCCGAAAATATACTATTATCTGAAGGATTGATTTTAACTTATATCCATAGAACACATATTAACAATGATTAGTAACTAGTTAAATTACATATAAAAAGAAGTTACTAACTAGTGGCTAGTAAAGAATATAGTTAATACATTCATAATATAGTTAAATAGTCATTATTAACATATGCTTATGGACATAAATTAAAAAAAAAAATCCTTCTCTTAATTTTTAAATGGTTTTGTTTGCAAAATAGTATGTCCGGAAAAGAGTATCACCCTTTCAAACAATACGTCTAAATATGTTATTTTTTATTGAGAAAATTACTGATTTTTCTTGAGGTTTATACATATTACATCTAGATTCATGATGTTTTCAAAATTACAATAACTTCCTTTAGATTTGGTAATATGTGCAAATCTAATAGGAGGTTGCTGTTACAAAAACAAATCTCATGAGAGGACGATGTAACAAAAACAAACCTCATGAAAATTTGATGTAACAAGGTGTCATTTACTATACACAAACTTTTATTTTTTATAAACAAATCTAATAGTTAAAAATGCATGATGTGACATTTAAAGTAATTTTTTTCTTTTTTCTAATATGAAATCAATGATTTAAAGTTCTTTGTGTATGGGTGCACAAGTTGTACCTCAAGTGAAACTATGTAACAAAAAAACAAACCTCGTCAAAAGTTAATGTAATTTGCGCAAATATGCCGGAGCTTACTATATTACTATAATACACACAAATATGAGATAATATTCTTAGAACTTCTCTCTTTTTATATAATGGGCAGTGTCATTTCTTTGTGAAAGGTAGCAATCTCGAGACTCTCACTCAAAAGTCAAAATTACAGAATGGGCCTCATGGAGTAGTTGTCTATCAGGTCCAGAATGAGTAGACTGGCCCATATTGAAGCAATGACAAAAATTGGACCTTTAAAAACCGTAATGTCCCTTGTCCAGAAAAAACTGTAATGACCCTAACCAGAAACACTGTAATGCCTTGTAGACCCAAAAAAAAAGTTAAGGATTAAAAATGCTAAAAAAACAAGGGGACTAACATCGCACATTTGCATAGAACCAAAAGTTCAACTAAGCTGTTAACATTTAATTAAAAAAAATAGTGACTTTTTTTAGGATTTATTACACTGACCTCCTAAATATTAGTGTTAAATACACTAAAATTCACTCTAATTATTTTTGAAAATTTTATGCACGTATACCTCTCTTAATTTTTATATTATCATTTTTTTATTACTTTTATAACATTTCATTTATGTCTCTTATTTTATATAGTACCTTGAAAATAACCAAACAAGAGAAACACAATAAGGGAAATATGTATAATTTTCTCAACAATGAGAGACCAAAATATACTCTATTTTATTTAACACTAACATACTTAGTAATTGAACCTGCACTCCTTCTGTGATCTGTCTCTCACAATTCGGCATTTCAGTAAAAAGTGGCAAATTAATGACAACAAACTTTGTACCACAATTCTCATCATTTGCAGTCTCCAACATAGTATATTCTACCCTCTAAACATTGTAATTTTCAAACATTAATCCTTTTTTTAATAATTAATACCCCTCTAAACTCATTATCCATATTGTCTCAAGCACAAATTAGCCGCATGAATAGCCTATAAGTACTTAATTAACCTCCAAAATTGCAAACATAGCCAAACAAAAAAAATGGCCTTTGCAAACAAAAAATTAGCACTCCTTTCAATAACATTAATTTTCATCTCAATTTTCCCTGAAACTTGTATTTCTTCTGACCTTGAAACTAATTTCCTTCAGTGCTTTTCATCAGGTCTAGAAAATTCAAACTCAACATCAGAAATAATCCTCACCCAAAACAATTCTTCTTATGAAACTCTGTTTCATTCTTCCATAAGGAACCTAAGATTCTTGAACACTTCATTCCAAAAACCAAGCTTTATAGTGACTCCAAGAGACACATCACACATTCAAGCATCAATAATTTGTTCAAAGAAACATGGCATTCAAGTGAGAGTTCGAAGCGGCGGCCATGACTATGAAGGCCTTTCTTATGTGTCAAATAACGTTCCATTCATGATCATTGATCTCATAAATCTTAGGTCCATAACCATTGACATGAAGGAAGAAACCGCGTGGGTTCAAGCAGGATCAAGTCTTGGCGAACTGTACTACGCGATTGCGAATGCGAGTAAAGTTCATGGCTTTCCGGCCGGTAGTTGTCCTACAGTTGGTGTTGGAGGACACTTGAGTGGAGGTGGATTTGGTACAATTTTCAGAAAATATGGTCTTGCAGCTGATAATGTGATTGATGCAGAAATTATAGATTTTAATGGGAAAATAATGGATAGAAAATTAATGGGGGAGGATCTTTTTTGGGCTATAAGAGGAGGAGGAGGGTCAAGTTTTGGAGTTATTACTTCATGGAAAATAAAACTTGTTCCTGTTCCTCCTATAGTGACAGTTTTCAATGTCCCAAAAACACTTGACCAAAATGCTAGTAACATTTTTCTTAAATGGCAAATTGTTGCTAACAAACTTCCTAGTGAACTTTTTCTGCATTCAGTAATAGGAGTTACAAATTCAACAACTTCTTATGGTGCAAAAAAATCTGTGGTGATTTCTTTCACTGGATTATATCTAGGCAAAGCTGAAAATCTGCTTAATTTGATGGAAACAAATTTTGCAGAATTGGGTCTGGAGAAAAGTAATTTAACTGAGATGAGTTGGATTCAATCTGTTCTTTATTTTGCTGATTTTCCAATCAATGAACCATTAGAAATGTTACTTCAGAGAAACCAAACATTTAGAAGCTTCAAAGCAAAATCAGACTATGTAACAGAACAAATTCCTAAATCAGGTTTGGAAGGGCTTTGGAACATTTTACTAGAAGAAAATTCAGTTAATTCACCAACATTGATTGTAACACCATATGGAGGGAGAATGAGTGAGATTTCAGAATCAGAAACACCATTTCCTCATAGAAATGGAATCTTATTTGGGATTCAATATTTGGTTTATTGGGATGATAATGAAGAAACAACAAAGCATATTGATTGGATGAGAAGGTTATATAAATATATGACACCTTATGTTTCAAAGTGTCCTAGAACTGCTTATTTGAATTATAGGGACCTTGATTTGGGAATTAATAGAGGTAATACGAGCTATGAAGAAGCAAAATCTTGGAGTTTGAAGTATTTTAAGGGTAATTTTGAAAGATTGGCACGTGTGAAGGGTGAAGTTGATCCTAGTAATTTCTTTAGGAATGAGCAGAGTGTTCCACCTTTGTCTTAATTTAGATATTTAGGTTAAATTTATTTCAACCACAAATTACAAAGAATTGGAAAGTTTATTGAGAGAGTTATATATGTGGTAATAATTTTCATTAGAAAAAAAGATCTTTGTGTATTCAATTTGGTGATAATATTTTTTCTTTTCATGAGTTAAAATATATCCACATAATGAGTTTGAAGAGCTGTTACTTAAGGTTCTATTCTCTTAATTAGTGGACGAATCTAATGTGTGTGATTTGATGCGTAATATTGATTTCAATAAATTAATGTGATATTATTTTATGTTTGTTTAAGATTATGTAATATCGTTGCACAAATAGTGAAATGAAAAGTTATAATTTGTTTCTTTTTTTAAAAATATCTCAATTTATATGTTTAATTATTTTTCATTCTCTTGAAATCTAAAACAAACCTACTTAAATTTTTACAGATTTGATCAAGTGATCTATAGCTACATTTTTATTTTTATTTTTGTGTGTCTAAGCTGTATGTAGCACGTGTTTGTTTTCACGTGAGCATTATTGGACTTAGAGATATTCTCATTGTATCATGTTGTTGTGCTTTCTTTGTGTTATTTTATTCAATTAAAACGGCTTTTAAATTAAATGGGTGTGAACTGTGGGGCACTTCAACCATGATCCTCAGAAGTCAATATTGTTTTTAAAGATTTTGCTAAAAAAAATAAAACTATTTTGATGATCTCTACGATTTAAGAGAATTGTTCGATGGCCATCAATCATTTGGATATATAATACCCTTAATTAGTAATAACAAAAACTCTTTTTGACAAAAAAAAAAAAAATAGGAATACTACTCTTGTACGGACCAAGAAAAAATATTCTTTTATTAAATGTTATTATTTGTGTTCAACTTAATTTATTTAAGAGAAATCCAGAAAATTATGTTATACTATAGCACAACAATAAATTAAATATGAAGATAAACAGATTTCTACTAACTCGAGAGGAAGAATCTATCTAGCTAGGTTCATGAATCATGATCCTTTAATTATTTTTTATTTTTTTTGTGAACAAGTGAAAAAGTCACTTCGAAATGTAAATACATTAACAAAAATAAAAAGAAGTTACTAATAAAATCTGACACAATTAGTAAAAAATTGGGTTCTTTAAATACGTTGATCCGGAAGAATACCTTTGATAAAAAAATAAATTTTGTAAATAAAAAGAAGCTTTTGCTGAGATTACTAGTATTGTAGTTAGACCAAGTCACATGAAGTTGTGCAATTTATTATACATGGAGTTGTCGTTTTCTTGGCCGGAGATAATTAAATTAAAACAATTAGGACAGTATTTGCTAATTAAAACGTCCAAATGGAATACTCATTAATTAACCACATTATTAATTCATTTTATTTAATTTAATTTACATGGCGCACAAGAGGAACACGTTAACTTGATTTTTATTTCTGAGTCACCGCGTTACTCTGTCAAATATCCACTTCTTGTTCTTGTTGAATAGTCTTGCCAAAAAGAAACTTCATACCATTACTCTTTCCATATTTTATATACATACTAGTATTCAACAATTTCTTTGAATCAAATATTCTTAATGTTGTGAAAGAGACATGTTACATTTGATTCGAAAGAGAATTATAATTCAATGGATGAGTATTTTTATTCGGAATAGATAAACATATTTGAAAGAGTTGAGAGAACAATAATTGAATAGATAAACATATTTATACTCGAATAATTAGTCTTTTGTCATAATAAAAAAGTGGATGATACATGCGTGAAACAACAAAAAAGAAAAATTGAAAAATAATAGGAAAAATAAATGGATGAGTACTTTTATTCGGTTGGCCATTTCTTTACATCTAAGGAATTGCAAATAGTGTCTTAGTTTAATTTGTTCCTTTTTATTTGGTTTTATAGAAAAGAAAAGTATAATAATTAGAGATTAAACCTAAATATTTACACACGCATATCTCTATTTACTTATTAAGTGAATTATATGACTGTAACGAGTCTCATTTTGTTCCTTTAGATCACTTATATGATTGATATATACAACTATATATACATAGAACCATATAATTTTTACTTTTAATTTACTTAAAAAAGTAATTTTTATTATTATATTTAAAAAAGTGTGAACTAGTATTTTGATTCTTGTCTTTGTCAAGATAGCGAGTTTTACTTTTACCATCATCTGTCATTTTGTTTCTTGACCTTGTGAGAGTATGGCATTTTAGTCCCTCACTTATAAGTACAATCATTTTAGTCTTTAACTTTCACTTTCATCGATCATTTTAGTCCTCGACTTTCACTCACATTGTTCATTTTAGCCCCTGATTTTCTCTCTCATGGGTCATTTTCACCATTGAGTGTCACTCTCATCGGCCATTTAGTCTCTAAACCTAAAGACTAGAATGACCGACGAGAATGAAAGTTAGGGACTAAAATACCCAATTGAAGTGAAAGTCGAAGACTAAAATGAACGTTCTTAGAAGTCACTGACCAAAATGACAAATGAAAATAAAAATTCAGAACTAAATTGATCATTTTTGTTAGTCAGAAATTAAAATACCCTCACCTCATAAAGTCAGTAACTAAAGTGACTAATAACTCTTTAAAGAAGATTTTTACTTTGGCCAAATTAGTAATTTGGTCCTCTAGCTTATTTTTGTGTTTCAATTTTGTCCTTTAACTAATAAAAGTTTCATTTTTATCCTCAACTATTCTCCGTCCAACAAGTTAGTCCTTTCCGTTAATTTTGCTTAACACCGTTAGTGACGGTGTTAGATGTTGTTACTGTTCATCTTCTTCCTCTCATAATCACTGTTCATCTTCTTCTTCTCCCTTTGTTGCTGCCTCCAATTGGATCTTCCATGTTTGCAATAAGTCAGATGCTATTGGCAAGGCTTGCAAGTTGTTAGTCATCATAATTTAACATCAGAAGTTTAATAGTTTCTTCAAACTCAAACAATTATATAAGTTAACTAAAATTTAAATAATTTCTTCTTCTATTGAACTGTCTTGCCTTTTCATTCTTTAAAGCTAGCCTAGCAACCAGAAACTTTTCATATCCTACTACTTGTGTAGCAGCAACATCAGCATCATTTTCAATCATAATCTCCTTTTGTTGAGCCTCCATGCATCAGCTATTTTAAGCAAAACCTGTTTCCTCTCTTCTAAAGATAAGGCTTGTAATGATGAACAGTGATTGTGATAATGTGGAAAGAGGCGGCGACAGAGGGAGAAGAAGAATATGAACAATGACGGTGAGAGGAAAAAGATGAACAGTAATAACATCTAACACCGTCACTAGCAGTAGTGTTAAGCGAAATTAATGGAAAGGACTAATTTATTAGACGAAGAATAATTAGAGGACAAAAATAAAACTTTTATTAGTTAACGGACAAAATTGAAACACAAAAATGAGTTAGAACACCAAATTACTAATTTGACCATTTACTTTTAATTTACTAATTGTAAAATTCTATAGTTGTGGAGTAATATTTTCTTTAATATTATTAGTTCATGATATTCCTTTCGCACACAATGCACAATTGCACATGCCACATACTGACTTTTGTTTTTTGGATAAAGAACTGACTGACTTTTTTGTGTCCGACGAGGTTGAATTTGCTGACTAACGAAGGATATATATGATTATTATTGGTGGTATTTTTACCTCGTTCTAGAAAAATATTGAAATCTTTCCACCATGTGTCTCTTGATTTTTCTTTTAACTGAATGTTGACTATTATAAAAAAGTAACTGAATGAAAAGTTGTAAAGGAGGGAGAAATTTATTCATAATTTATTTGAAATTAAATGACAACAAAAAAAGAGGGATATGGAAGACTTGAATTTACGTTAAAACTACTATTTTATCAATGTGATACACAAAGTAACCTAAGATTTTTAATTAAATTAATATTTTATTTAATTTATAATTAAATTTAAATGTGAACTATTTTAATGTATTAAACTACTCTGTCTGTACCTATTTATTTGTCTACTTGAAGGTAAAACATACTTACTATAATGACTACAATTATTACTCTTGTTTTCATCAAAATAATTTTTAAAGTCTTTATATTACTCTTTATTTTTTATTGTTTTATTGATTCAAATTAAATACTCCTATAAAGATAGAATAAATAAAATACAATTAATATTACCTTAAAAATATACGTATACGGATAAATAAATTTTTTTCTCTATATAGACAATTAAAAAGAAACCAAAGGAGTACTTGCCATTTTTTTAGGTTATTTATTTAGTTTGGCAATTGGAATGCAAAACCAAAAAAATGGTGGGGTTATTCCCACTCTTCTTTGTATATTATCACTCTCATTTAAATATTTTAATTGTATTTAAATATTAATATTTTAATTTTATTGACTAAAAATTATTCATAATTAAGAAATAATTAAAAAGGAGTGACAATAACCTCTCTTGAAAAAGTACTTTTTTTTATTGAATGATTACGAAATGTCGCTTCATTCTCATGAGGAGAGGGATCAAACCGCTGCAATGCGCTTATATAACTAGGGAACAAAGTAAGCTATCACCAAGTCACACCTTAAAGTTAAAGAGAAATTTGATTTTGGTGTTCATAAGAAAGTAGTATAATTGATGATTGAATCTCGTACTCACACACACATGTTCTAATGTACTCACTAACTAAATTACATCACTGAAAAAAAAAATTGATTGTATAAAGATATTTTCTCGTATATACTTTTTTTTTTTCCCGATGAGCAATAAGTCAATGGACGTAAGTCATGCCGCATTAATATCATTCAACAACCCAAAAAAGTGTAACCGATGAATTCAAAATTTTCCTTATTTTTTACCCAAAATTTAATATCGTGTTTAACAATTAGAAAAATATGGTGGAGTTTATTGTCTGATGTAAAAAGAAAAATATTGTGGTCTTCAGTTCTTAGTTTAATTTTACCTTTCTCTTTTATTTCTGTTTTCCTTCTTCTTATCTTCTATGGTTAATTAGTTTATTTTTTTCTTGTTGTCTCTGTTATAGTATGTTGTAACTGCTATAACTGCCATAAACTTATGTCGCACTTTTTATAGCATTTCTACTGCCATCTATCCTATTAATATACCTATTTTTCTTTGCTAATAATAATAATAAACAAAAACTAGTAAATAACTAAATTTTTCCTTTAGAACATCATTATATATTCTGTGTTATGGGCAAAATTGAAAAATGGATGTGATCAAGTCACAATACCACTCCTGATTACACTTTTGGAAATACCTAATCTTTCTTATTGATTGATTATTCCATGATAATCAAGGAAAAGAGAGACAGTTACGAAAAAATTGAGATTTTTTATGGAAAGAAAATATTTCTCCATGTGTTAAGGAAACAGAGAATCCAACCTCAAATCTGAATTGTGAAGAAAATTGATTTCCACTAAACGAAAGAAATTAAAGCTGCTGCGTGCGACAATTCTCATTTCTCACGCTCTCTCGTCAAACGTTAGGCGCTTTGCAGTGTGGAAAAAGAAAAGGAAAAAAAAAAATTAAAAACCTTCCATTTTCCACCAATCACAGAGGTCAAAAGTGGTCCAACACGTTACAACCACTTACACCTTCTTTCACTATAAAACCCCACTCTTTCTCTCTAAACTTTCTCTCACAAGTCAAAACAAACAAAAAAAAAACAAACTCACCAATGGCACCAAAACTAAAACTTCTCTCTGTACCTTTTTTTCTTCTGACCATTATCATTTCTGCATCCACAGCTCCAACACCTGATAATTCCTCTTCGGTTTACGACACTTTTCTTAAATGCTTCACACGATACACAAATTCCTCGACAACCCAAAATGTCGTCGTTTCTCAAACAAGCTCTTCATTTTCCTCTGTCCTCCAAAACTACATCCGTAACGCGCGTTTCAACACCTCCTCAACTCCAAAACCATTCCTGATAGTAACTCCTCAACTCGAATCCCATGTGCAAGGCACGGTCCTATGTGCCAAAGCCATTCCCATTCAAATCAAAATCAGAAGTGGCGGACACGACTACGAGGGCATCTCGTACGTCTACGACGAACCTTTCGTCATCCTCGATTTGTTCAATCTAAGGAACATAACTGTCGACGCTAAAAACGAGGTTGCTTTTGTTCAAGCCGGCGCGACGCTCGGAGAACTTTATTATCGAATTTGGGAAAAGAGTCAAGTACTTGGCTTCCCGGCGGGAGTGTGTCCCACCGTCGGCGTCGGCGGACATTTCAGCGGCGGAGGGTACGGTAACATGTTGAGAAAATTCGGTTTATCTGTTGATAATGTAATCGATGCTGAAATCGTTGACGTGAATGGAAGAATTATGAATAGAAAATCCATGGGAGAAGATCTTTTCTGGGCTATAAGAGGAGGTGGAGGAGCGAGTTTTGGTGTAATTTTATCTTACACGGTAAAATTAGTCCCTGTTCCTCAAAACGTCACCGTTTTCAGAATTGAGAAAACTTTGGACCAAAATGCCACTGACCTCGTTGTTCAGTGGCAGCAAGTTGCTCCGAACACCGACGAGAGATTATTCATGAGACTTCTCTTGCAGCCGGTAACTTCCAAAGTTGTGAAGAATACGAAAACGATTCGAGCTTCCGTTGTGGCTATGTTTCTCGGCGGTTCCGATGAACTCGTCGCAATTTTGGGGAAGGAATTTCCGGTTCTAGGTCTGAAGAAGGAGAATTGCACTGAAATGAGTTGGATCGATTCCGTTATCTGGTGGAACGACGACGAAAGTTACCTAAACGGCGCCAAACCGGAAACGCTTTTGGATCGGAATCTGAATTCCGCGAATTTTTTGAAACGGAAATCGGATTACGTTCAGACTCCGATTTCGAGGGACGCGTTGGAATGGATATGGAAACGGATGATCGAATTGGGGAAAACGGGATTCGTTTTCAACCCTTACGGAGGGAAAATGGCGGAGATTTCTTCCGATGCGACGCCGTTTCCTCACCGTAAAGGGAATCTATTCAAAATTCAGTATTCCGTTAATTGGGACGATCCTTCACCGGCGGCGGCGTTAAATTTCACTAATCAGGCGAAAAGGCTTTACAGTTACATGACGCCGTTTGTTTCAAAAAATCCGAGAAGTGCATTTTTGAATTATAGGGATCTAGATATTGGGATTAATAATTTTGATAAGAACAGTTATGAAGAAGGTGAAGTTTATGGATCTAAGTACTTTAATGGAAACTTCGAGAGACTGGTGAAGATTAAGACTGCTGTGGATCCAGATAACTTTTTTAGGAATGAACAGAGTATTCCAACTCTTCCCAGCAAAGCATAGAGAAAGAATCAAACACCTGACTAAACGCATATTACTTAGGGAGTGTTTGTTATAAATTTTATTTTTTTATGAAATTCACTTTTGATCAGATCATAAAAAAATATTTATTTTTATTGAATGAGTGAGGAGTACTGTTTTGAATAGTAAGTTCTCAGTTCGAATTCTTATAGATGTATTTTGATCTTAATTTTTATTTTTTTTATTTTTTATTCTATTAAAATTTAAATTAAATGCACATTTAATTGATGTTTTTATGTATTTGGATAAATAAAAGTGTTAATATATAAATAAGTATTATAAAAATAATTAAGTATGACAACAGATAAAAAAGAATGTCAAACTGGCAATACCCCTCACTCTGTTAACTTGTTAATTTATTGTGATTATAACTACTAATAATAACCGTATTTGATTGGTTGGTTATAGCCTGTAAGGTTGTTACCATTTGGGTAATTTGATTGATTATTAGTAATATACTTAGAAGCTTTGAATTTGAAAATTTCAAGATATGTTAACGTTTCATCATAGCTTAGCTTGGCCTGTCGTATGAATTTTGGTTTTGTACTCTATCCTCTTAATTACAAAAAAAGTCACTTTCATGTTTCATCTGTAATGTAATTAGAGTCACGATATGAGTTAAGATATTCTTACACTCATTATTTATGTAGTGTGGAAGATGTTTTAGAAGAAATATCGTATAAAAGGAAAAATAAATGTAGTAGAGAAAAATAATAGATGTAATAAATGATGTGATTCAAAAAAAAAAAAAGGTACAAATGTGTTGTTAAAGAAATAGTCGTATAAGAAAGTTATTATGTAGAGTATTTAATTAGTTTCAGAAATAATTCTACTTAAAAATTATGAGAAGGATCACTTTTATAAAACTAGTTTATAGTTTATCTAGAAGCTTATAACTTATTATTAAGTGAAGATGTTTGATAATTACAAATTTATAATTTATTTATAGCCAGTAAAAATTAGCTTTTAACTATAAGTTATAAGTTATAAATTATAAGTCACGTTTAAAAAAAATATTAGGTTTTTCTTAAAGAATATAGTTATCTATTTATTTTTAGTTCATAAAAAAATAGTACAATTAAGGATTGAACCATATACTAACACTCATGTTCTCATACACTCAAGTTATATGAGTAGGACAATTATATTTTGATTAAACAATATTCTCTTCCCGCTTCTAAATAATAAAGTAATTTGATAGTTTGTTTTTTTTTAGGTTTTTATGAATAATTTGGAACAATGTCAATCAAACTTTGCTTAAGGTATCTAATAAATGAAACAATTACTTATAATTTTAATATAATATTAAAATAATTTAAATACAAAGTTTAACAAGAATAATTTTATTATAATATATTTTAAACTTTTAGTTGGTGTAGTTGTATTTGTATTGTGTTCATGAAGAGATTATTCATTAGGTGATTCACTTGAATAACATGACTAGCATTGAAACGGTTTGAAAATCGGTTAATTTTTTTATAAGTAAAAGTGTCCTTACAGATATTCGAACTGAGGAACTGCTATTTAAAGTTTCACTTCTCAGCCCGTAGATCAATATATTGAATGCAAATCGGTTAGTTTTTATTATAAGTAAAATTGATTTTTATGAAAATACCTTTTAAAATTCCTATTAAAAATATTATAAATAAAATTAATTTTAAAAATATTGACAAAAATTAAATTAAAAGAAAAATGATTGTGAATGTTTGGGGGTGTAGTGGGGAGTGGGGATATGTGTGGGGGAAAATATTCTTGCGTGATAGGTGGAGCTTTCCCTTTTCATGCTGACCACATCTCCTGCCTCTTATTTTGTCCGCTGTCTTTAAATAATCTCGTGATGTTGTTCCTTTATTTTATTATTTTCTTTTTTTATACAACGTTGTTCTCTGATTTTTTAATTCTTCATTTTCTGCATCTGTTTTTCAACTACTCCATTATTTAATTTCTCAATTTCACCTGTTTTCGTCCAAACTCAACATTGGAAATTGCCAAGCAATTTCATTGATTGGATCCAATCATTGGAATTATTTGACTTGGCAAAATGTTGTTACGTGTGATATGTTTGGATTCATTTGAGTTGACACCAAACTATACTTTGCATTGTAGTATTAAGTATAAATTGAGTTATGTTTAAAAATTCATATATTTAACAAAAGCATATTATATTTTATTCAATGTAGTTTCGGATTTTGAATCATAATTTAAAAAATAAAATATCTTTAATTAAACAAAAATTGTAACTGCAAAAAAAAAAACACTTTATTAGCAAAGAAAATAGAAATTTTTTATGACATGAATATAAAATATTTTTAGTTCTAGTTGAAAATTTAGATGAAAGCTGAAAATTAGTAGGTTAGTTGATTGACTTCAAGATATTTGAAAATATTAGCTATATAAAATAGTTGGTAAATGTGAAAAGATACAAAATAATATAAGATTACGTATAATGCAAGGTTGCTAGTTGAGTTGCTTAATAAATATTTTTTAATATTTTTGTAAGTTTCGCATGTACGCATCACTCTTTTAATTTAAGCAACTCTTACACTACAATGCAAGATTCTTATTAAGCAACTCACATATGTCCCGCACGTATTCAACAATACAAGGTTCTTATGCTACAATTATATTTTTTTAGTCTCAGTTTTCCTGCAAGCAACCCTTAGTCTTGGTTGCTTATTTAAACAACTCAACTAAGCAACCCAAGCCGCATCAGCAAGCTGCAATGGAAAGTTGCTTGCTAAGGACGGTTGCTTAGCACAAGCACAACATCTGAACAATCTCATTGTACATAGTCTAAGTAATTAGTTGGTCAAAAATTAAATTTTGATAATTACACATTTTAAAATAATTATAAGGTTTTGTACTTAATCCGTCTCAAACAAAACTTTAAGTTTAAATGCAATTTTATTTATAAAAATAATGTTCCGACGAATAATTTGTATGTTATCATAAAAATTAGTATGATATATTTTTTGAAGTTTATTCTCATTTATAAATATTTTTATAGAAAATAAAAATAAATATATATTGTAGCATTCTTGCAACTGGGTAGGATTTTTATTGATTGAAAAATTAAATTAAAATGAAATAATAAATTGTAATTGCAAATAAACAAAAGGACGATAGATTAAAAAAGGTTTTGCTAAACAATATCCTTACGACACTTGTTAAGGACTTAAATCTTTGAAACGTGTTTTGTCTTATAAACTATTTAAGCAATTTTAAACAAATAACTCTAAAATCTTAATTTCGGGAAGGAAATTACTTCTATTATTCAAATAGTATTGACTAATTTTATGACTTTGATGTTTAGTTTTTTAGATTTTGTGGTTATAAAACAAAGAACGAGTAAAATTTGATACACTGAAACAATTACGAATTGAAAATCACATAAAAACATATAAAACTTTGTAAAAATGATGAAGAAACATATGAAAAATACAAGTATATGATGATTTCACAAAGTTTTGACTAAAAACATATAAGAAAACGGATTTCACACTTGAATTGATATTAAGTTGACAAACAAAATACAAATTAGGCTTCATATGCAAACAAGTTTGATGAAAATAAGAAAATGTTGAATTTGAAGAGGAAAATCAAAGGATGAACACTTGTAGAACAACAATTTATACTAGTACATGTTTAATCAAAATCACTTTTAACCAAAGCTAAAATTATTTACTTCCATGGAATAGTCTCAATTTTTGTGCATCAATAATCTCAACTATTAATTTTTATCTCAATTTATGTGTTTTTTATTTTTCATTTTACTAAAATTAACTAACACTTAAGAAACCAATAATATAAAGAGTTTGACTCAACAAGGATAAAGGTGATTATTTCCATGTGAAGTTCCATACAACCCGCAAATAACTTGTGGTAGCCTATTGGGTGCGAAGATAGGGTCAAAAGTTTCTATTGGACGATGTCCCTATGTATCCAAGAACCCATGCTCTTTGAATGGGAATATGTAGTGTTTTTAGGTTGTGGAAATGTGAATGTTTGAAATGAAAAATTCATCCTTAAAATTCTACATGAGTGCTTCTATTTACAGATCCTTCTCATGGGAGTTACAATATTACGTCAAAAAATAAATAAAATGTAAAAAATTATAAAGATAAATGTTGTGAGCAGTTATTCTTTATTCCTTCATTCGCTCCTCTATGATGTTGCCAAGTCTCCTAAGAAGTTAATTCAATTTTTCTTTCTTCTTCAATCTATACTTGCCAACAAGTGTACATCTTAATCTTGTTAGTTCTCATGTATGAGGAAAAGAAAAACCACTCATAAAGACGCCGCCAAATGTCTTCAATGTGCTAACCATTGTATGACATATGTCTCTAGCTAGTAGATGCTCCTATAAATGTTCATGTTATCTAACACTTAGCCAAAATTTCTAAGTGTTAAAATATAATCAAATTTCGTAGACAATAACTAATATGTAAAGCCAGTTGAAAATCTTTTCATTCTAACGAAAACTACACTTCAAATACATATATTAAAGTTCAAAACACTTCTAAATTCTAACATAAACTCTCTTAAATCTTGTGAGCTAGGTAATATGCGACGTAAACCTTTTTAAATGCCACTACATATATAACATATTTCATTCATTTTTTCACCATAAAGGTTGAAAACAATACTAGTATGTCCCACCTCTCATTTTTTTTCATATCCACTCTAACCCTAGTTATTTCGGAATTGGAGTTTGAACATAATCAAATTTTTTTAAAGAAATTTCGCGGAATTAAGTTTTTTTTCAAGCTTCTTAAGCTGTGTTTACCAAAATTAGCTTATAGTTTATAGCTTTTAACTTATGGCTTATGGCTTATAGCCTTTAGCTTATGACTTTTGTTGAAAAGTAATGTTTAGTAAAACTACCTTATGATAAGCTAAAATTATATGAAATGACCTAAAATGACATATAATATATTAATATTTAATATAATGATATGGCAAAAGAAGTAATTATCCAAAAAAGACAAGGATAAAATTGAAATCAATTATGAAAAGCTAAAAGCTATAAGCTATTTAAAATAGCTTTTCAAAACCCCCTAGCTTATAGCTTTTCATAAGCTATAAATTTGTCATAGTAAACAGAGTTTATTGACAAAAAGGTATAAACTATAAGTTCCTCAAAAAACTATAAGTTCATGTTAGTAAACACAACCTTAGTGTGTAACATCTTTAATTTGAAACTATTAGAACGGAATCCTACTATAAGGGTATTCTGAACATTTCGCAAGAAACATATACGGAGGACATCACGAGCATTATGCTTGCGGGATGCCACCATCATACTCAAGTTGCGTATATGCCGCCTTGGGAATAAGTCTCGCCTCTTCACCCCACATCAAGAGAAATATCTTGCAACTCTTCGATACTCAACTATTAAATTGGCACATATAGGAAATGCACACCTAACACACATGTCTTTCTTTTTAATAGAGGTCGTTTCTTGTGATTTGGGCCTAGCCCCAAACTAGCAGGCTAACCCCTAAAATCCCAACCACCTAGTACTTGCTATATATCTCATCCTCTTGGCCTTCCACCTTCATTGGCTAACTTTGGCATTGAAGTGGCTTTAAGATACTCTTCCCCTCCTTTGGTAGCTATCGAACGTCAAGAGCTAGAAAGCTGTCATCTTGAAGACGAAGAGAAATACTAAATTACCCCTACCCTAAGGTAGATCACATCAGAAACTAGCCCACCAAAATGTAGATTCAATCACACTCAATCCTAACCCTTGCAGTTATAATCTTTTTCTAAACACATTGTACAAATAAAAGATTGAGTATTTAATTTGTTTTACACAACGACACTGAAGTTTATAAACTTACAACTTCGCTTTTACTACCCATTCATACCGCTATTTTTCATTTGGCTATCTCATATTCTCATTCATAACTAAATTCCAATGATATTGGTGCTTACTTTATTAAGGGTTTATTTGTTTTAGCTTTCACTAAAACAGAAATTAATTATGAAAGAAGTAAGAATTTTTAGCTTCTGTCTAATCTTTATTAAGATTTGAATTACTCTGTTTCAACTTTTACTACTACTGAAATTAATTTTAAAAAAAGCAAATTTATTTAACTTCTGTCAGATATGTATTGTAATTTAAAATTATTATGCACAACATTGATTTTGGGGTGTTCAAAATCTAAAACAAACGGATACTTAATTTGGCTATTTCATTCATACCTCTCTTATATATCTTAATTTGCCCCCTTTGTACGCGTCTTTACAAATCTCTTCTGCGATGTTTGATTCTGAACGAAGCAGATTAATGATTTTTCACATAATAACAAAAAATATAAATATAAAATGCTGATTGAAAAGTAAGACGTTCATTAAAAAAAAAAAGCATAAAAATATTTACAATGAAAGCATCATGTATGTATATCCAACAACTATTTTCTTTTTTTTTCCTCTTAGAAAGAAACCACTCACAAAAAATTCACTTATTTTTACATTGTAAGAATATGCATAACTTCCAAGTGCGAGGAGAGTGTTTTTTTGCTTAGATTTGGCAACGAATTAGATGCAAATTCAGCCCATGGCATGTAGTCTTCAATCCTAGCATCCTCAGTCATTTCATCATGATTTTGTTGTGCATTAAAAATCCTATCTTTTTGTCGAACTCCTTCTAATTCTAACGTGACTTCTTTCATAGTAGGTCGTTTTTTTCCATTCAACTCTAAGCATTTATTTGCAAGATTAGCAACCGCAATAATATCTTCGTTTTTAGCTTCCATCAACACCCTCTTGTCAATAATGTCAAATAGACAATTTTCTTCCATACACTGAACAAAATAAGAAGCCAAATTTTGAGTTTCTCCTGGTCTTATTGAAGATATTGGCTTCTTACTAGTCAATAGTTCAACAAGAACTACTCCAAAGCTGTAAACATCACTCTTTTCTGTAAATTGACTAGTATGAAAATATTCAGGATCTAAGTATCCAAAAGTGCCTTGAACTATTATGGTGAGATGAGTAACTTCAATATTGGAAATTATTCTTGATGCTCCAAAATCAGCTACCTTTGCCCTGTACTTTTCATCCAATAGTATATTTGTGGATTTGATGTCCCTATGGTAAATGGGTTGAGATGCAACTGAGTGCAAGTAAAACAGAGATCCTGCAATTTCAATAGCAATTCTCAAACGCATATCCCATGTCATTGGCAAGTCCCCCGTTTCATGGTGCAAATATTCATAGAGATTACCATTTGGAATGAATTCATATATAAGTAAGGGAATTTCCCTTTCAAGACAACATCCCAACAACTTAACCACATGTCTATGATTAATTTGTGAAAGAATGACAAACTCGTTAATGAATTCTTCAACCCTTCCTTCAACCTTAAATTTTTTCACTGCAACAATTTTACCATCTGCTAGCATGCCTTTGTAGACAGTACCTTGGCCTCCCTTTCCAAGAACTCTATTCATATTAAAGTTGTCAGTAGCCTTTTCTAGTTCCTCTAAGCTGAACAGAATAATTTTGTTAACATTAACTTCGCCGGAAGACATTCGTTGCTTTAACAACGAACCTCCATTTCTTTTAAAGAAGTTCTCTTTACGTCTTTTTATTAATCTTTTCCATACAATTTTACACAACAACCAAAGACCAATAAGTGGAATGATAGATCCAAGACTTGAGAAAACTCCTACACATTTGTCACAATAAATTGGGAGATTATAAATTGTCCAATATATATATATATATATATATATATATATAATAAAGACTTACACAAGCCTATATTAATAAGTATTTGCTGGATTTATACTAAAATATCTTTCAGAAGAAGAAGAGAAAAATACAAAGATAACAATAAGAATATTCTTCGGAAATATTATGTTGCAATGGTTTTTTTTTTTTAAAAAAAAAAATTTAGTTAAGGAACAGATATACTCCATCTAAAGTTGTTACAATGGGTTTACATATAAGTTTTATTTATTTATTTTTATTTATAAGTAAAAATGAATTAATTAGCACACTTATTAGTAGTCACAACTAATTAATGACTAACTTCTAAATAAATATCACTAACAATATCTAGCACTTAATTGACAATAACTATTTGAATTAATTTGATAATGTTTGACCTTTTTTTTTTCCTAATTGAGGTAAACAAATTTTTTCAAAAGCTCTTTAAATGAAAAATGTTATTTTTAGTTAAAAATAACCTAATATATATTAAGAGCTTATGTTTCTCTTAAAAGATAAAACGACCGGCAGAGATGAAAGAAATCAAACATCATAAACAATTTATAAATTTTTAAAATAATAAAATTATCAAACAATTTTTGTCTTTATGTTTAAGACTATTTTTAGTTTTAGCTTTTTTTTAATACATATTTTTAGTTTTAACTTTAAAAATCTATATAGCTGTACGTTTTACATGATCCAAATATAGTGTCCTCAAATTATGTCCATAGTCATGTCTCACAAGTAGAATATCGTTATGTCATTAAAAATATTTCCTTTAATTTTAATGTTTAATTTCCTAATAGAATTTTTTAATAATGTAGCAATATTCTATTCGTGAGACATAATTGAGAACATGATTTTGAAACATCATATTTGAATCCGTTCTACGTATCCAAAAGCTTTTGATCATCAAAATTTAATCTTTACCAAATATACTTTAATTGCTTATTTTCTCTTCATGAGTTAATGATTTCATAAATAATCATAAGTACCTACCTGCATTATTTATCTAACTGGTTAGTCTAGCAATTAGAAAGTGTTATTTTGAATAATAATTCGAATCCTAATAAACACACTTTCGTCAATAAAAAAACTTACATTTTTTAATGAGTTTATACGTACCTACTATAATCCGTTTCTTTATTCCTTTATTGTTTTTCTTAGAGAACTCTCCTTTTGGCGTGATAGCTGAAATGACAAAAAATGAAATTAATTAGCTTATAACTCACATACACAGGTGCAAACATGCTCATGCTCACGTACACAATTAAGAAAAAATTTGTCAACACCAATTATTAATTTTTTTTTCTGAAAAAAAAATGTATTCTCAAGAAAATAGGGGTTTGATTTAATTTATTTGTCTATTCTTTCTACAGCTAATCTAAAGACAAATCGAATAGAAGGAATGATATTATTACCGGTGCAGCCGCCAGAAATATATGGATTGCCGTGAAAGTCGCTGGAGCACTTACATATCCAATGTGAGATTCCGTCATGTGGATTAGGTGTAACACGTATGTCACGACATTGGACATAATCTGGAGGGAATTTGATGTAGGTGGAATTGATAAACGGCATGTCATTTAGAATGACCCACTCAAGTACAGCTTCAACAAACTCCACATTCTTGTGGTCACCAATATAGTATGACACCCCATTAGTGCTTAAAATTGCGGTATAACTACACTGACCACTCATACTACTGTTCTCGTCCCTCATATTTTGCAGAGTAACGTTATACTCTGAAAGATAACTATTAGGAAGCGAAGTTTCGCAACAGTATTCACCATAGCAACGACTATTCCTCCCGACATGCACTAACAAGTAACTATTCAGATCTTCAACTTGTTTGTTGACGTCGCAAATGGAAACGCAACCTCCAACTCCTGACCCATTTGACTGCAACAGAGCAATCACGTTGCAACCAACTGCCACAAATTTGTTGTACTCCTGCGAATACACGAAAGGGCTTCCTCGCAGGTTTATGCCACCAACAGGATCAGGATTATTTCTGGAAGAATTTATGCCTATTTGGCAATTCCAATAGTTAACTGGATTCATGATTTGGATTGTGCTTTCGCTAGGGTTAATGGATTTCACCTCCAAATCCAGAGACTTCAAGTAAGGTGTAACACCTGTTTCTGCATTCTATTTCAAACCAGGTGCTATTTGCGTAGCATTTTGGATCTTTCATTCCAAAAGGGAAAGGGATTTCAACACCTCCGCATGTTGAATTACAGCCAGGTTGGGCTATAATTCCTTTATTAATCGAATTTTGTGCTGATGCTACTGGATATATGATAGGACATAGTATTATCAATGTGATGGTGATGATATGAATATGATGAATTGTAAATTGATGCAGAGTCATTGTATACCTAAACTCTGATTCCAATTTCCAAGAGGGTATGCGTATGTCTTAGCTCAACTTAGATACAAGAACCATATATATATTACTATTAGTCCCTCTGTCCTTCCAACGTAGTAATTTCCACGAATAAATTTTCAATTTATTAACTTGTTGGTTGATTTAACCATTAAAAATCTTTAGTAATGGTTTTAGGGCCCCTCAAGGTCTAAACAACTAAAATAAAAAATTTAGACTCCAAATAATTATTTTATAAATAAAAATTGAAAAAATATATTTAGTTTTAATAATACGTTAAACGTAAATAAATATCCTTTAAAAAAAATCATATATCTGAAAAATGATAACTAATTAATATATAATATATAATTAATCGGATATCTACACATGTATGTTCTCATATGTTCACCAACTGAGTTACATGACTGAAAAATCAAAGTTTTTTCAACAAGTCTTAAGATTTTTTTTGGGTGAATCAAGGGTGTCCCTTAGAGATTAATTCCCTCGAGGCGTAGAGATCATCAAAGTGAGCTTTGCCTCTCCTTACAAAACATTCTCTATACGTATCGTCAGAATTCAAACCCCTATCAGGATGCTTAAAGAACCCAGGTCAATTATGCCGAACTTTGTTGGTAATAAGTGTTAAGATTGAGCAGTTACAAAATTCTAAACGATTTGAAAATTTTCAAAATACATTACAATATTACTTTCATTTGAAATTAATAAATTTTTATCTTTTAATTAAATATAATTCATTATTAAAATACTAACTTTCACTTCAAAACATTTTAAATTCTCTCCTAAGATCAATTCTTGTGGACCTTAAAATTCTTAGCGCAAAAGATATTGTTTTCACCACAACACGTCCTTTTGGACTTTTGTTTCTTAACAATATCTTCTTCTATATATTAGAAGTACATCGACTTCCACCAGTAAAAATCAAACACGACTTGTTGACTTCTCATAAATATAATTAAAATAAAAACATTGACTTTGGTATCTAGTGACACAAAAGCCTAAAACTAAAACTATTAAAGACTCGTTTAGTTTAAATTTTAATTGAATGAGAAGTAAAAAATATATAAATTGAAATAAAAATTATTTTTTTCTGTTTTTTTATGTTAGTCTCTTTAGTATTTTTTATTTGTTTACATTTTTAATAGTCTCTTTAGAATATCAATGAACAATTAATGTTATTTTTTAACTTACACTCTTATAATAAATGCATGTTTCTACTAAACATTTATGATCCATTATCTATAAACAAGGTTATAAAAGGAAATTATGTAATAAATATTCTTAAAATTTTTAACATCTAATCATTTATTTAATCCATGTGCATAATCTTAAAAGACTAATATAAAAAAAACGGAGGGAATAATGATTAAGATTATTAATGCATAAAAATCGAGACAATTAAATGGAAGTAAATATTTTTAACTTGGGTCAAGAGTAATTTTGGACAAATAAAAATCATAAACAAATAGGCCCTAAGACTTCTTTTAAACAATTTTAATTTTTAATTTTAAAAATTTATATTATAAAACAATTTAATACTTTAATAAGTGCTTAAAATCAAACAATCAATTAACTATCACTTTCTTTTTCTTATTCCACTATCTATTTTACTCTTCTATTAATTATACCATTGAAAATTGTACAAACGATAGAGGTGGAAATTGGTAATTAATGTATTAGTTTGTGATTTATATATAAGACCAAATATATTTTTTTGAAGGTGATCTATATATAAGATTGAAGGGAGTAAAGTATTCCCTTGTTTCTATTTATAAGTCACATTTTAAAAAAAAATTAAAATTGTGTTCTTATTTATTAGTCACTTTTTAAAGTATGTGAAATATTAAATACTACCTCAGGTCCTAAATATAAGACCCTTTAGAGAAAATTTGTTGGTCCTATATATAAGACTCCCTACAAAATTTAAGAGACAATTATTGGGTTTTTCCTTGTTTACCCTTGTAATAAATAAAGGATTATTGGGTATAAATAATGCATTTACTAAAAATTTTGACTTTAAATAAGGGAAAATTAATAATTTTCTTAATCATTGTGGATTGGTTAAAAGGTCCTATAAAAAGGACTTGAAGGTAGTATTTTTTTCCTCGTATACCATTGTGATATTTAAAAACTTTATAATTTTCAATAATAGAGTCAACCAATAGCCTTGCTATAATTAAAATGGATAGAGAATGTGAAAAGAAAAATCGGTGAAATCAAAAAAATTAAACAAGAATAGTCTTAAAAAATCAATACAATATTATTAACCCCAATATTATTAACTAATTTTTTTTAAGATCTGTGAATTAATTAAAAGTCACAAATAAATAAAAAAGAAAAATACAATCTATAGTATTGCGTGCGGTTGATCTTGATAATTTCTTCACGAATGAACAGTGTATCGGCAATACTTTTTATAAATATTGTCTAAAAACCATATTATTAAAATATTTTAACAATATTTAAAAATTGTTTGTATTTAGTATTCGATTGCTTGGTTTGTAGCCTGTAGTCATTATTTCCTCGATTTTTTAATCTTAGTCTTTTAAGGTTATATACATGGATTAAGAAAAGAGTAATTCTTAATTCTTCTAATCTATATTCTTAAAAATTCTCCTATTTACTCATTAAAGAATATTTTTAATGTTTTTTTATAGTTTCAAGATTGAGAGTACATTTAATTCCATACCTTATATGATAATAGGAGAATAAGTCGAAAAATTTTTATGAGGCTTTAACATTATTCGATTTACAATCTAGGGTATTTTTTTTTTTAAAAAAAAAAAAAAACTCAATTATGGATCACATTTTGCACATATAAAATGGTGTAGATAAGTTGCATGAGAACAATAGTATGTATGTATCATTGTAATTGTTATTGAGCATATGTTATTATTGTTCACCAATCCATTTCACCGTGTCAGAAGAGGAAGCGTTGCCACGTTGGGATACTCGGTTCATTTCTGAAGTAATTTTCAGAATCAACCGCACTTTTAATCCTCACCAATCTATAGAAATTCTTATCAAAATACTTAACACCATAAACCTCCCCTTCTTCATACTTATTCTTACCATTGTGATTCACACCAATGTCGAGATCCTTATAATTCCAAAAAGCGCTTCTTGGATTCTTCGAAACAAACGGTGTCATGTAACCGTACAACCTTCGAATCTCTGTCGTGAAATTCTTATCTGCATCATTTCCCTGTTCCTCCCATTTCATAGAGTATTCAATTTTGAACAAATTCCCCGCACGGTGAGGAAAAGCCGTTGTATTTGATGATATTTCATTCATTTTCCCACCGTAAGGGTTGAAAGCGATGCTCGTATGTCCCACCTCGATCATCTTCTTCCAAATCCACTCTAACCCCTGTTTCAAAATTGGAGTTTCAACATAATCTGATTTTCTTTTAAGAATTTTCGCGGAATTAAGTTTTCTTTCTAGTAAAGCTTCTTTGTGTGTACCATTTTTGAAACTTGCCCACCATAGTGTAGATTCAATCCAACACATTTCAGAACAATTTTCCTTCTTAAGATACAAAATTGGAAATTCTTTCTCCAAGATTGAGACAACCTCATTAGCTTCTCCGAGAAACAGAGTTGAAATTGTGGCTCTGATGGTTTTCTTCGTTGAATTTTTAACATTCACATATTGTAATTGAAGTCTCATAAAAAGGCTATGATCAATATAAGGTGCAACATTCTACCACTGAAAAACTATATCAGTGGCATTTTGGTCCAAAGTCTTTTCAACTCTGAAAACGGTGACGTTTTGAGGCACAGTAACTATTTAATAATGTAAGATAAAATAACTCCAAAACTTGCACCTCCATCTGCTCTTATAGCCCAAAATAAATCTTCCCCCATAGAATCCCTATTAAAAATCCTACCATTAAAATCAACAATTTTTGCATCAATTATATGATCAATTGATAACCCATAATTTCTCAACAAATTACCATACCATCCTCCACTGAAATGTCCACCAATACCTACACTAGGACACACCCCTGCAGGAAAGCCATGAACTTTACTTTGTTGCCAAATTTTATAATAAAGTTCCCCAATTGTGGCACCTGCTTGAACCTCAGCAACCTCGTTTTCTATGTCAATTGTGATTTTCCTTAGATTGAACATGTCAAGCATGATAAAAGGTTCATTTGAGGTGTACGGGATTCCCTCAAAGTCATGTCCTCCACTTCTTGTTTTTAATTGAATTCCAAGGCTTTTGGCACAGATTACACATGTTTGGACATGAGATTCTTGCAGTGGAGTGACTATGATTAAGGGTTTTGGTGTAGAGGTAGTGTTGAACCATGCGTTACGAATGTATGCACAGAGAATTGAAGTGTAAGAAGTGTTGGTTTGAGAAAAAACTACGTTAGAGATTGTATCAAAAGAGTTATTAATGTTGTTTGTAATTAGACCGTGAACAAAATTTTGGTATAATGATTCTGTTAAAAGGGAAGAACATGAAGAAACAAAGAGTGAGAGGAGAAGAATAGTAAGAAGGAAAGGATTTGATTTTTTCATTGATGGTGTTGTTTGTGTTTGTGAATTGTATAATGAGTCAATGAAATAGTGTAAGGAAAGAACGACAGTGTAGAAAAAGAGACAATTTTTGCATCACTTTGTTCATAATTTTTGACGAGAGAAGTTTCATAATGATATACTTTTCTCATAATATGCTAGTGAGTGATAAAGATTCTTCTTTGAACTTTGCTGTTTGCTCTGCCGGCGCTTATAGTTCAATTTATATTTCTAATGATTTGTTGATTATTATGGTGTTGGTTGATTCAACACATGTGAATGCATTATTCTTGGTTTTTCTGATGCATAGTTTTTGAGTTTTATATACCAATTTTTATTTTAATTATTAGTTAACTAATACCACCATTAATTTCATAGACAATTTTATAAAAATGTAATATAATTATAATTTTTTTTTCCTACAAAATGTTCAAAAAGGTAAATGTCTAATAATTTGAATTTTATCTTTGTTAACATTATAACCACTTAAGAGATATAAAAATCTATTTATTATGATAATTTTCATAACAAATATATGAATTTTTTATTTTTTTTTGTAGTGGCCAGTTCATGAAGCAACCACTTCCCTAATAAATTACTTCACGAAGTTTATGAAAATAAACTTAAAACAGCTTATAAGAACCCATAAGCTATTTTCATAAGTTGTGCATAAGTTTTTTAAACCGGGCCTAAATCTACTTTGTTAAAAACTATTTTTGACAATAGAGTTTTTGAAGGTTAAATTAAACGTACATCAAACTAAAATGAACTTTTTTTTTCCTACATGATGGAGAATAACATAAAGAAAACTAACTATTCTTATTTAAAAGTACACATGCATAACTTTCAAGTGTCAAGAAAGTGTTTGGTTACATAGAAATGATAGAAGTCGATGTAGCACATCCTTCCCAATATTGGCCGACTTCAATTCCATCAACCTCTTCAATTATTCCTTTAGTTTCTTGATAGTTTTGCAGTACATTTGACTTGTTATCCTTTCCTCGAATCCTTTCTAGTTCTAACGTGACTTCTTTCATAGTTGGTCGTTTTCTTCCATTCAATTCTAAGCATCTATTTGCAAGATTGGCAACTGCAATAATATGCTCTCTTTTCGCTTCATTTGTGACTTTTTTGTCAATAATATTAAATAAACTATTTTCTTCCATACACTGAACAAAATATGAAGCTAAACTCTGGGTTTCCCTTGATCTTACTGTAAAAATCGGTTTCTTGCTGGTTAATAGTTCAACAAGAACTACTCCAAAGCTATAAACATCACTCTTTTCTGTAAATTGACTACTATGAAAGTATTCAGGGTCTAAGTATCCAAAAGTACCTCGGACTACTGTGGTGAGGTGAGTAGCTTCAATATTAGAAACTATTCTGGATGTTCCAAAGTCTGCAACTTTTGCTCTATACTTTTCATCCAATAGTATATTTGTGGATTTGATGTCCCTATGATATATGGGTTGAGATGCAACTGAGTGCAAGTAAAATAAAGATCCTGCTATTTCAGCGACAATTCTCAAACGCATATCCCATGTCATTGCTAGGTCTTTATTTTGATCATGCAAATATTCGAAGAGGTTACCATTGGGAATGAATTCATAGACAAGCAAAGGAATTTCTGTCTCCAAACAACATCCTAACAACTTAACCACATTTCTATGGTTAATCTGTGAAAGAATGACAAACTCATTAATGAATTCTTCAACTTTTCCTTCAACTTTAAACTTTTTCACTGCAATAATTTTACCATCTTCTAGCATGCCTTTGTAGACAGTACCTTGGCCTCCTTTTCCAAGAACTCGGTTCATGTTGAAATTGTCGGTGGCCTTTTCCAAGTTGTTTAAGCTGAAGAGAATGGCTTTGTCAATATTTACTTCACCAGAAGACATTCTTTGTTGTAACAATAAGCCTCCGTTTCTTTTGAAAAACTTTTCTTTGCGTTTTTTTATCATTCTCTGTTTCACAACTTTGTATAACCACCAAAGACCAAGAAGGAAAGTAATGGATCCAACGCTTGATGAAACTCCTACAATTTGTCACAAATATCACTATAAGGTAAGAGATTATAATGATTTATCAAATGCAAAAGTAGGCCTACACTCACCTATATATGCTAATATTATGCAAATTTACAAGATTCTAAAGAGAGGAGAAAATCAGAAAATCAAGAGATTTTTTTTTGTGTACCAAGGGTATTCCTTGGTCGACAGTTGAGAACTAATCTCTTCTTCGAAGTGTAGAGATTACTGAAGTGGATTTTATTTCTACCAATAAAGCATTTTCTATACGCAAGGCAAGGATTCGAATCCTTGTTAGCATGTTTAAAGGATCTAATTTTCTATTGACTATGCCGGACTTTGTTTATAAGGGAGAATATCATTATTGATTGAATGAGAAAGATATTGAATCCATATATGTAAGTGAGTTTATGAATTTACACCTACCTATTATTGCCCACTTTTTCTTTCGATTATTCTTATCATTGAACCCCGGTATAGCTGAAACAAAAAAAAAAGTTTAGTTAGAACTCATGTATATATTTCTTGAGGGTTGACGCAAAATTGAATTAAAGAGTCATCAAATAATTTTACAAAAAATATAGATGCAAATTAAAGTAAATACACAAGCAAAGACAAGGTGGAAATCCTTTTTTCAAAACTCAAATGGGTTGGACAAGTAGATGAAGATTTTTTTGATTCATAGGAAAGCAGTACAACCGGGATTCGAACCTCGTACCCACACACGCATGTCCCCATGTGCTCACCAACTAAGCTACATGACTGGGACGGACAAGTAGAACAAGATAAGATTTTATATCTGATATGATGTAAATGTAAACTCCAATTTATTTTTTGGGTGAGATAAATGTTAAGACCATAATAAATGCTCCTTTTAAGTTTAGAGACTTTCTTTACCTTGAACTATGTGGCACCATCCCTTCACAACTTAACCCTAAAAATCCTTCTATCTAACCTATTTGGGTTGTGATTCTAATCCTTTTGAGTACTTTCTCTTCTTTGATTTTTCGGTTTCTAATTTGTTATAATTTTCTTAGAACAAGCCTATTTTTAGTTGTTAGTTCCAGTTATGTTGATTTTCTCTTGTCTTTTGTGTCATTTCCTTCCAAATGATCTATAAAAGCTTAGAAATAAATGCCTAAACTAGCACTTTTAAACATGGTCAAAGGAACCTAGGTGCTTAACAAAATACTTAAATTCTAAAAACTCGTATCTTTCATTTAAAATTGTCCCACCCCATCCTATATATATACACTCTAACTAACTAACTCTATAAGTATTATTATTATTATTACAATTGTGCTAATAATGGATAAACAACTGATAAATAAAAATTGATAATAAAAATCATAATCAATAAAAATGTGTTTGTAACATTAAATATTATGCTTTTTTAATGATCAATTTTTATTTATTGGTTATAACATTTATTATTATTATTATATAAAAAAAGAAATGAGTTATTAATGGAGTATTACATACCGATGCAGCCTCGAGGAATGTAGGCATTGCCAAAGAAGCCAAAGGAGCACTGACATCTGGCCTCATTTGTTCTGTTTGGCGAATGAGTCACATTGGTGTAATAACAGAAATTGAGATCCGGTGATATTTCCTGCGTCAAATTGATGAAAGGCATATCACTCTCCACCGTCCATTCCAGCACTGCCTCAACATAATCCATCATCCTAAGGTCATTAATTAACCTCGGAGTATCATAATCATTATAACGCACACGGTGATATTTCCTTCGAAAATCATCGCTTACAATCGCGGCGGCACTATCACCACCACCACCACACCCCCGTCGTCGCTGTTGACCGAGACTCTGCAGAGTGACGTTAAACTCTGAAAGAGACATCGGAAGTGAAGTCTCGCAGCAGAACCTTCCATGGCAACCAATGTTGTCTGATTGAAGTAATTGATCGTAATAATCGTTGTCGTCGCAAAGGGAAACGCATCCTCCAACCGTTGATCCATGTGAGCGTAACAGAGCAAGGCTGTTACATCCAACGGCCATAAATTTGGCGTAGTCCTGGGAATACACGAAGGGGCTTCCTCGCAGATTAATATTATTGGTGTTTGTGGCGTCACTGACGTGTTCGCAGTTCCAACGGTGAATTGGATTCATGATTCCCATAGTGTTGAGTGTGGTGTTGATAAATGTAACTTGAACATTTAGGGATTTTAAGTAAGGACGATGAGTACTAGTACTGTTTCTTGATCTGCATTCGATTTCATACCACGAGTTTGCGTAGCATTTGGGATCTTTCATTCCGAAAGGGAAAGGGATTTTGATGTGTCCACATGTGGAATTACAGCCAGGTAACGCTATAATTTCTTCTGTCGAAGGATGTTCTGCTGCTACTGTTGCTATAATAATCAAAGTGGTGGTGATGGTGATGATCATAATACTATGAATTCTTAAGGGAAATTGATAATAATGAACAGCAATCATTTTGATTCCCATTTTGGCGGAGAAGAATTAAGGCTATATATTAAGTCATGAATCCGTGTCAATTATATTATATTGTCCGTGATGAGTAGCATCAAGTTCTTAGAAATTTCTTGTATACTGATACCGATACCAATGTGAATGTCACTCAACTTTAATTTTCATTTGGCCAGTAAAAATAAGGGTGCCGTGCCACTAACATACACGTGCACAAATTCCCGCATCGTTGTACCGCACACTCTCAACCTTTAATGGAGTATAATACTACTCTACTAACTAATTAAAGACTTCATTGTATTTCACCGCAATATAATTAATTAGTAACTTGTGATTTTTGCTTCTTTTTTTTTATTGTCTCCCTTTAGTTATTCTTTTAAATTAAAAAATTTAAGTAAATTTTTGTACAACTAAAAAATTTATGAGATTAAATTGAAAATTATTTGAATTAATATTTTATAATATTTATAAAGTATTCATCTAACTAACAAAGGAAAAGAATAACATATGTAAGATTCTAATATTTAAATTACGAGATCATATAAATTATATATATAAAATATACTTACTTATGATTTTATATTATTACTTTTTTTTTAAAAAAAATATGCCAGCTCATATATAATAATCATATACTAGTATATAAGTATTGTGGATTAATAACCTTATTTTTTTATTAAAACGATAAAGAGAGAATTTTTATAGTCATAGAGATTAAAGCGATATGAATAAATCTTTTTTTCAATAGATTGTTTTTTGCAAGGATCTCTTTGTATACTTTCTCAACTTTTGAGGTCTTAGCACACTTTTACTAGACCAAACTCATTAGGGTAACCTCCTACTAGCAATTTTACAAATATAAATACTAATTTTAAAATTATTTATCAAATTGGGGATTTTAAAAAATTATTTATCAGATTGGAGTTAATTATTTTTATTTGGCTTTTTTTTAAAAAAAATGAATTACCAACAGTTTTAACCGTTTAAACACGATTTAAAAGTCTTTATTGACGGTTCAAAAACCGCCAATAAATCCAGTCTAGTTAAAGACTTAGCAGCGGTTTAGAAAATTTTCGACAATTCATAACATGACTAAGTAGATTTTAAACATCAGTTGCAACTAACCTTTGAAGTTTATTTAATAAAGGTTATATGCTTTACCGTCGTTATACCCACCAGTAAATCATCATTTTTCATATCTGTTCTTTTTCAATTAATGTAAAATTTTTTTCACGTTAAATAAATAGTATTTGATCCTAACTTAGTAAATAATTTTGTAAAAATCTCAATTTAATAAATAATTTTAAAATTAACATTATTCTAATAAATTTACCCCATCAACTTATAAAAAAATTAAAAAAAAAAAAAGAAACCCTTGCATTTGCGTGTCAGCGAAAGCATGTGAAAGTGAGTTAGGAAAAGCATCTCATTTTTTATTTTATTTTTTTGAGATGTGCATCACGTGGAATGATAGAGGAAATATTATTAATTTTGTGTGCAAACATTATTTTAAATACTGAATACACACAGTAGGTAGGTTTCCAAAAAAATTTAAAAAAAATACACACAGTAGGTGAAAATAGAGTGAGGAACAGCATACGGTGTTTGTGCCCCCCTTTATGTTATGCACAAACATAAGTTAATGAAATTAGCAAAAAGCCTAGAGATTGCCCAATACACGAGTAATTCTAAATTTTCTTATTTTATATTTTTGTAAATTTTTTTATTTACTTATTAAAAGTATTTTTAATATTTTTTATGATTTTAAGATTAAAAATGCATTTAATTTCATACCTTATATAATATTAGGAGGATAAGTAGGAGAAATTTTAAAAAATTATAGGATTACTCATGTAAATATGGGTTAGAGTTGGATTAATTTAGGATTGAAGAATTTTTATGGCCAAATTAATTAAATTTAGGGTTGATTAATTCGAGTTTTTAAGGCAAAAATAATCAAATTTAAATAGGTAGATTAATTCAAGTTTTATAATTTTTAAAATAAAATTCAAACCAAATTATCCCAAAATAGTTTGGGTTGGGTTGAATTTGATACTTGAGTTAAAAATATTTTTATGTAAAGACATTTTAGTCTTCTAAACTTTGTTTTGTGTGCCCTTTAATACCAAAACTTTAAAAATATGCACTTTAATATAAAAAAAGTTTATTCAGTAATAGTTTTCATCTAAATTAATAACAGTTAAAACTGTCATTAAATATGACTTTGTATTAAAATACATATAAATATAGTTGTTTTCTCTACTATTTTTTTCCTTCTTTGAATTCCCTTTGTATTTAGTTACTTTAACAAAATCTAATTTTATGAAGAAAAGAGCCTATAAATTAAAAAAAAAATTAACAAAAGAGAAGTTATAATTATATCCCAATTTTAGGGTATATGGGTGTATAAAAAAAAAAAGAGTGCAGAAAAAATAAAAGAAGAGCAATGTTAAATTTTCATACTAAAACCTCCTACAAATTTTTTTATTTACTTAATTTTTACAAGTGTCATCTATTTTTCAAAAAATAAATACTCAGTAGAAGATGGAAGACACTTGTCAAAATTAAGTGGGTAGGAAGATTTGTAAGAACATTTAGTTGAAAAATTTAACATTTTTCTTAAAAGAAAGAGAAAAATGAAAAATAAAATAAGTGAAGCGAATAATAATAATAATAATAATAGTATATAAATTATTTACTTTTACCAAAAATAAATACTAATTGCAAAAAGAAAAAAAGAACACGAAGAAAACAAATGCCAAAAATTGTCCATAAACAATTTAACAGCTAGACAACAAAGGTCACACAAAAACTCTATTAACTCGGCAAGGAAAGGAAGTGAGACTCAATTAACTGTTTTGGTCTCTCACTTTGTAGTAATAAGATGTTTTAGTTCATGACTTTTAAAATACTTGAATTAGTCCTTGACTTTGCACTCTATGGGTGCGTTTGATGCATGGACAAGTATAGTACAAGAAGTATAGTACAAGACAATTTAATAAGTTACAGCACAACTACTTGTGTTCTTTGTTGTTTGATTATTAAAGTACAACACAAGAAATATAAAGTCAATTTTACTATAATATCCTTTATACTTTAAAATATTTATTTTAAATAAAAAATTGACAATTAATATTGTAAAAATTTAAAATTGTTGTAATATTATATTTAAAAAAATTATATATAAAATTAGATTTCTCAAATAATTTGATACATTTTTAAATGTTTTATTATTTTTCACTAAAAAATATTATTAAATTATATATATATATATATATGAGCTAGTTTAGTGTTGTATATTCCATGAAATAAAAAAAAATTATTATAGTAACTACCTGTAAGTGTGGGAGTGAGAAGATGTAGTTAAAGTTTTATGAGATAGTGGATGTGAGTGAGGGTATTTTTGTATTTAACTATCTTATACCATGAGATAACTTCTTGTCCTCTAGGATAGTGAGTAACAAAAATCTCCCATTTTGTTCTGTGCTGTGCCTCAAATTTTGTGCTGTGACATGTCTATTTTTACAATCAAACGTGGAATAAAGTTTTTGTGTACCGTATATTTTAGCAAATCAAACGCACCCTATAAGTCATTTTAATCCCGGACTTTAAGTAACATTGACGAAATGCCTACGTGACACTAAAGTGCCCATATTCATATATGAGTCCACGTAAACAACCAAACGATGTTGTTTTATTTAATCTCCAAAGTTACACAGTGTTTTGAGGCTTAAAATTGTTTTATTTTGTAAGTAATTTGATGAACTAATCGAGTTACCTATTTCGATATTAAGCAAAATAATATTATTTTGTCGCTTACGTGAACTCCTAAGTGTCAATTAACATACTATATAGGCATTCAACATATCATGTAAGCATTTTGTTAGTTTTACTTAAAATCGAGGACTAAAGTGACCTAAAAAGTGTAAAGTAGGGGACTAATTCAAATATTTTAGAAAGTCAATGACTAAAATGCTCTGTAACTATAAAGTAAGGCATCAAAATAGTAAATAATTTTGAAAAGAAGTGAGGCACACAAATTTTATATAAAAAATAAAATAATTATTATAAGTAAAATTTTTCAAAATCCCCGCCCTTATATGGTCTGCCGTCTACCCATGGGAATGGAGTTGGGGTGTGTTCAGTAATTGGACCTTCAGTCTATAATTCAAGTAAGATGAGATTAACACAATTTTTATTGGGAGTGGTACCATCTTTTTTATATGTAAGAATCATAAATTTATATACTAAAAAGGATGGTATCATCTCCAATAAAAATGGTGCTAATCTCATCCACCATAATTTAAGGTGCTGAGATCCAAAGTTAACTTTTTTTTTCTTTACTTCTTCATTTGATGTGATTGAGATAAAAAATGAAGGGTGAAAATGTAGTACAATTATTCAGTTACTTGACACACCCCAAACGAATGGGAATGGGTGCGGATACAAGCACTCTATTCACTCTGTTCCATATCTGTACTATATATACACACAAAAAAATGAAATTCATGTATAATACTTATATAGTATTAATTATAACATGTGCAAAATACAATTATTTAACGCCAAGAATTTGTAATTTAAGTGATATAAGGAGAAGTTTTTGTAGCTCAAGGTGTAGGGTTCAATCCCCAGTGGAGTAAATTTAGGAACAGTGTAGTGTAGAGGTATGTATTTAGCCTATAAAAAAAATAATTATTTAACGTATGTTTAAAAATAATCGTATCTAAATATACTCTTAATATGAAAATGAAAAAATATTCCAAAAAAAATAGGGATGGAGCTAGATAAAAAATTTCCGAGGCATAAAAACTTTGGACGGTGACAAATTAATTCTATGATAAATTTGTAATTCATATATATATATATATATATATATATATAAATTTTTTGTAATGCTGGGCCAAGACTTCGTATTGGTCAAACTATCCATCAGTCACCTCTGTAGAAAACTCATTTATATATATCATGTATCAGACATAAATAAATTATAATTTTAAGCAATTTTTTTAAAACTAAAAAATATTCTTAATTCCAAACACTACATAAAACATTAGAGTTAAGCCAATCATGCATTTGAAATTAATCTAAAAGCTGAAGTTTATCTAAAAGTTGAGGAGATACATACATTAGCAGGGAATTCAAACATTAATCGCTGTCTAAAAGTACATTACGAGTTATCCCAGTTAATGTTCAAGGCCACAAAAGTTTGAATGAATGAATTCATACAATTCCCTATTTTGCACTTTGTTTAAGTTTGAATGATGAAAAAACTAGATGATAAAAGATTGCTGGCATGATGTAAAAACAATCACTTATTATCACACACAGACATACACTTTGATTAAGATCATAAATTTAATTAGTAGATATTTAATTTAATTTGCTTAACTGCAATATCCAACCATCTATCTTTTGGGGAAAAAAAAACAGAGGAAAAAAGTGTTAGTTACATATTGTTCGAAGTTCTGAATAAGCCGCAAGTTTTGGTAAAATAATTTCAAAAGTCACAGCACAATGTTGAAAATAAAATCATATTGATGCACTTTTAGTAAATTGACTTAATTAGCTTGCATAGAGATGAGGATTGAGGAGTATGTTTTTCTTTACGTGTTGAATTAACTAAATTGAATTTCATGTTTCTAACAATATGTTATGATAATTGAATTAATTAACGTTAAGTGAACTAAAAAATGACGAAAGTTTTTTAATTATCCAATGAAAATAAGTAGATAATCTTAAAGTGAGAGCAATAAATTAATTAATAAGACAAAATTAAAACATCACTAAAATAACAAAGAAAGTTAATTGCCAAGATTGCTTACATCCAGAGAGTGTTTATTTATTTAATTTGATGCATGCGATGTAAAATACATTGCCAAAGGATCATAGGTTGCCCTTCTAGGTTAAGCCTTACAACCAAAGTTTCAAATCACAGCAAGTATCAGGATATTGCAATAATTCCAAACGACACATAAGGATGAGATCATAACTGCAATTTAAAACTTTGATTACAAGTATGACCTAACTAGTAGGACTAAACATGAAGCGCGACGTTCCTCCTTTGGATCTGAACTTGGGATTCATCATTTTGAAGTGAGGGAGGAATGAAGAAAGGAAGAGGGAAGATAGATGGAGCTAAAAAAAAGGTTGCTGATGAGAGCAAATAATGGTGCTCAAGTGAGGGAAACATGTTATTATTAGTGGCTATTGTTGGTGGAAATTAAAGGGCAAAGTGGAGGAAAGGATCTTCCTTGGCATATACCCTATTGTATTTCTCTTCTGTTTTTTAATTTCTTTTTCTTACATTCAATTTTTTTTTGGTTGACTTTTTTTAGCAAAATCAATTATACTTTTACATTTAATTTATTTTTATTTCATTTATACCTTATTTTTTCTTTATATTCTTGTTTTTCTTTTATATCACATCACCTTTAATATTTATTTTTTAAAAATTTTTTTCCATCCTTTTTTTTTATTTCTATACGCTTCTACATTTCAAAATAAGGTGTGATATAGATGAAATCATTTCCCTTTTAGAAATCTGATCGACATTTCTGTGCACAACAGGAGAGCTCATGCCCCTGTTTTAGTGGTTTCATTTAATTTTATTTTTTGTTATTTTCTTTGTTTTTGGACAGCTAATTTTCTTGTACTTTTTTTTTGTTTTCTTGTACTTTTTTTAAATTTTCTTGTACTTAAATAAACAATAACAAACATGAAATGAGATGGTTTTTTGTTGTTTAATGGGTAGTCCATTTATATGCATAATAAGTACTTAATGGGCAGTCCATTTTCTTGTACTTAATTGGTAGTCCATTTATATGCATGATGATTTCATTTTTTTTAACTATCTTACTCATAAGTTATAGAAAAATTACCAATAATTTTATGGTCGATTTTATAAAAACTAAATGGAATATAATTATAAATTTTCCTCACAAATTTTTTTTTTCAACCCCCACAAAATGTTAAATTTATTTATTTATTTATTGTCAAAACCACAAAATGATCAAACTATGCATATTTTTTCATAAAAGTAAAACAATATGCATATTAGGGTTTTTTTTTAAAAAAAAATCAAGCTGCGTTAATTGGGTTAACCAGCTCATTCAGCTCAGAACGTTGGCATTGGCACCATTTTGGTTGGGAACAACACCACCATTTTTTCAGACATCAGTGTTCGAAATGGTATTTTTGGACATTATCATTATTAAAATAATGAAAATATGAAAAATACCACTCTTATTTTACGACACCATCTGAAAATATCATTCCGAAAATATCAATCTGAAAATATCATTCCGAAAATATCATTCCGAATGTTTCCATTTACTTCTTCTTTTTGGTGTGCATGTACAATATCTGAAGTATGAAATGTTCCCCTCGAAATCAGCATTAATTTGGCTTTTACTCACTTCAAAGAGTGCCAAAATGAAACCAAAGATTTTCTTATAATGTTTCCATTTTTCCAAATGTTTGGACTTTATTTCTTGAGGAGGAGAAGACTCAAGCTGGAATAATTTAAGGATGAATAGAATAAAGATTAGTAGTAGTAAGAAAGACAATGCACAAAATAGTTTTATTGAATCACAACTTAAAAAAATCATCAACTTGTTATTACGTTAGTACGTGATCCTTTTTATAAGACCGTTCATATCCTTTTAGTATTAAAAAAACTAAGAATTAAATAAAAAGTTAATATATTTTGTATTTTAAAAATATAAATAACATTTAATACATTTCTTATTAATAGGAGGATTAATAAAAAAAATAATATGAAAATTTAGAATTATTCAACCTGGAATATATATTAATCGCAGGAACTATGAATTGATCCTTTCAACTTTATGGGGAATGACAAAATTAAATAGGACTTCTTGCTCCCGGGATTTGGGATATTGCAGATTACTCCATTTTTATGCTGAAGTTGCACTTATTTTTGCCTAATTATTGATTGTGTCACCCATTGCCATTATTGTAAATTGAGTATCGCTGCTAAAAATTTTTATACTTATCATCTTATTATCTTATAAAGTATGAAATTAAATATATTTTCAATTTTAAAACTATAAAAGTATTAAAAATATTCTTTAATGAGTCAGTAAAATGATTTGTAAGAATATAGAGTAACAAGATTTAGAATTACTCTCGTAAATTTTATACCTTGATTAATGATTATAGTGATAGTAGGATCAACATTTATATTCTTGAAGGCGACTACACTTAGCTTACTTTGATTCGACTTATTTTTGGCTTATAAGTAACTTTTAAGGAAAAGTTAAATAAAATAGCTTTAAAAAAAATTTAAAAGTTGTTTGCTAATTTTATTATTTTATACTTTATAAGTTACTTATTAGTAAAAAATAATTTATTTGATGAAAATATTTTGTGTCAACTTTTTAAAGATTTATAATTAATTATCATATTTCTTTGATATAAAAAAATAAATTAACAATATAATTTTTTTAAAATGAAAGTTGCAATAAAAAAATAATTATGTGATAAAACTCAATATTTTTACTTTTTTCTTTTAAAAAAAAACTAAACACAATATAATTTTACCAAAATAATAATTTAACATTAACTTTTTTTGAATATATACAATTTTAAATAACAATAAAATTCATAAATTTTAAAATGAAATGAATAATTCATAAATGAGAAGAAGAATATTTTAAAGTTTGAGCGAATTGCTATTTTTATAGAGAGAGAAAAGAAAAAGATATTCAAGATTTCATGTGTTAATTAGAATATTCAGGTGTTAATTACGATGGACCCACAAAATCTGCTTAAAATTGAGAGGTTTACCACAAATAGTTTTTGCACAACTTTTACTTATAAGAGGAAAAGAAGGAAAAAAAATAATAATAAAAATAAAAATAATTAGGCCAAGCACTACCTTATATTTTTTCACATTTTTTCTATGTACGGAGGAAAATTGTCTGTTTTACATTATTGGCAAGAGAGTCTTGAAGGAAGCTCAAAAAGAAGATATTATTGGAGTTGTCAATCTTGCAAATAGATGCTTAGAGTTGAATAGAAAAAAACGACCAATTGAAAAAGAAGTCACATTAAAATTAGAAGGAGTTCGAAGAAAAGATATGATTTCTAATGCACAAAAAAATCATGATGAAATTGAAGTGGCTAGAATTGAAGATTACATGCCTTGGACTGAATCTGTATCTAATTGAATGCCAAATCTAAGCAAAAAATCACTCATGCAGTCAATTTGGCTAAGGCAACTAAATAGCACTAGTCAATTTTATGAGATTTTTGTTAAGTATTTATAGGAGTATATCTTGTCTTGTTATTTTTAAATTATATGAAATTGGTATTTAATCGTATTTTGTGATAAAAAAAAATCCTATTTTTGCATCATATGACTATTTGTATTGGTTGGAGAGGGTCTGTACTCTTTGATATATACTATGAAATTGCTTGTTGCTATTCATGGGAACAAAAAAAATTCTAGCAGTTGAACAAATTTCTTGACTCTATTTGATTCTGCTATTTGCCTTATTGTTGATTTTTGATGCCACCCTTTGCAAATTTTGTACTCATATATAGTAGGATCAACCTTTATCGGCTTTCCATAGGAAGAACTTGATATATGTTAGGTGGCATATGCTACCATTGTTGCTGGTGCCTGGTAAGTCTGTCTACATTGTGTAACAGCTAATTTTAAACAATTTTAAAAATTCTTGAACTAATATGCATTAAAGAATTGCTGTAGCTTAAAATTGATAAACATTTGTTTACCAATGGCATTAAGCTTGAAAAATAGTATACAGTTACTCATTTAATTAGCTTAATTTTTGGGCTTGTGGGCCACTTGACACGAAAGTCAAGTCAATGTTTCACAGTTTACTTGGTGACTTGGTTCAAGCAGCTGCTACAAGTCTTGATATGCAATAATGGTGAAAGGTATATATATCTTCTCTCATTAACGATATTGGTAAGAAATTGAAGTTGAAGAGGACATATAAGGTTATTCACACCTTACTACTTTATTGTACTGGTTTGGTTATACTTTCAATTAATTTAAAAATATTTTCATTAGTCGTAATTTTAAATTTTAAATATAGACCTGATAGAAATAAAAAAAAAAATCTTGATTTCTTCAAAAATATTTTTACTTATTGTAAAAGTATAAACTAACCGGCCAATAGTTATTCTATATCCTTTTACATCCATTCCTGGAAGGTGACTAAACTTGCACATTTTTCCATATTGACCCAGATTTCCACAAACGAAGAGCTTGATCTTTAATGGAAAGGGGTTTCTCCAAAAAAAGATGATGGCTTTGGTTTTCAGGAAGTCAGGAACACAAGGACTTTCTGGTAAGTCTGTTCTTACTGTGTAACAGCTAGTTTCAAACAAATTTAGAATTCTTGAATTAATATCCTTTTAAGAATTTAAAATTAGTTGTAGCTTAATTAAATTGATAAACATATGCTTTATAATGGCGATAAGGTAAGCTTAAAAAACTTATTAGTTCATTTATCTCATTATTAGCCTTGTGGGCCACTAGACACCGGGTCAAGCTACCACAAGTCTTTTTTGATTTTAAACTGGTGTTAAGTTGACTAATAATAGAAGAAGATATTGCTAAGAAACTTCAGTCGAAAAGGACATGTAATGCGGAAAATTAATTTGTCTTTTCATTGAAGAAATTTCTACGAAATTACTAAGTTGAAAGGACACAGTGACTAATAGTTATATATAGGCTTCTTCTATCTGAGTTCTAACTAAAAACATACGCATACCCTCTTCGAAATTGGAATCACAATTGAATTTAGCTATACCATGATTCTGCAATTTGCAATTCATATTATCACTACTTTGATAATTTTAAGTCGTATACATCCACTAGCATCTGCACAATATTCGATTGATGAAGGAGTTATAGCCCAATATGGCTGTAATTCAACATGTGGAGATGTTGAGATTCCTTTCCCTTTTGGAATGAAATATCCAAAATGCTACGCAAATAGCAGCTGGTTTGAAATAGAATGCAGAAACACTTCTCTGGGTCATACACCTTACTTGAAGTCTCTAAATCTAGAGGTGACATACATTAATCCGAGCGAAAGCACTATCCGCATCATGAATCCAGTTTACTATTGGAACTGCCATGGCAAAAACACCAACAAGTCAGGCATAAACCTGCGCGGAAGCCCTTTCGTGTATTCCCAGGATGCTAACACATTTGTGGCCGTTGGCTGCAACAATATTGCTCTGTTGCGGTCAAACGGGTCAGCAGTTGGTGGTTGTGTGTCCATTTGTGACTCCAATGAACAAGTTAATGATCAGAATAGTTACTTGGGTGACCTTGGAAACACTGGTTGCCATGGCAAGTACTGTTGTGAAACTTCACTTCCTATGAATCTTTCAGAGTATAATGTTACTCTGCAAAATATGAGGAATGACAGTAGTGAGAGTGATCAGTGTAGTTATGCAGCAATTTTAAGCTATTATAGGTCTTACTACTATAGTTATTATGGTTCTGGTTATGATGAGGTTCCTAGATTTATTGGTAACCTTAAGAATGTGGATCATGTTGAAGCTGTGCTTGAGTGGGTGATTCTGAATGAGATGCTCACCAATTCCACATTTAAAGTCCCTTCAAATGTCAACTGTTATGGCTCTAATGTTACATCTTCACGTAATGGAATCTCAGGTAGGAGATGTGAGTGCTTCCAGGACTTCCATGGCAATCCATACATTGCTGGCGGCTGCATCGGTAATATGATATCATCCCTTATACTCGATGTGTGTTTGGATTAGTGGTAAACAAAAATAGCGGAATAAACCTCTATTTTCTTAAGAATACAGATTTTGGAGAATAAACCCCTATTTTCTTGATAATACATTTTTGTGAATATTTTCTTTCCTATTTTATAACAGAAAATGCTTTCTTCGGCCTTGACATAAAATTTCATAATAATGTGCGAGTGTGCATGCTTGTTTGCGTTGTAAGCTGACATCTAATTTTATTTTTGGTGTTTTAGCTATCCCAAACTACTCTCCAGAGAACAACCGAATTAAGAAGCGGGCAATAGTAGGTATGTATGAATTCATTAACTCAGAAGAATAAATAAGCTAGTATTTTGATCAATTTTTACAGCTAGAAATTACTTTAAAGCTAATATTAAAAATATGATTTTTATAAAGTAAAGTTAAAAATTGTTTGATAAACTTAAAGGGGTTGGTCAAGTGAAGCACGACAGGGTCTCATCTGATAGGTAGCAAGTTTGACCTCCCATTTGATCCTTTTGAGTGAGATAAATATAAGTACTTCTGTAAGCGTTCTTTGAACTTGCAAGCATTCTCTACCGTGAACTAGGGCACCATCCCCTGACCCTAAATTTTATTTACTAAAAAAATGTTGTTTAATAATTTAATTATTTTTTAAAATTTATAAACAACTTAGGATGTTTTCTTCACTTAAAAACAAGAGCTTTTGAAAAATTTTGTTCGGCCCAACTTATAAGAAAAAGTGAAGTCCAAAGAAAAAGTTAGCCAAACATTACCGAATTCATTCAAATATTTGTTTCCACGTTAAAGTTGGATATTGTTAGTGCTATTGATTTAAAAGTTAGTTATTAATTAGCTGTGGTGAGTGTGCTAATTATTTCATTTTTACTTATAATAAAATTCCTATGTAAAGTTATTCACTGTAATCTCTCAGAAGAATACTCTTAGTTTTCTTTGTATTTCTCTCTTAGGTCTGTTAATTTGAATCTAAACGTGTATTAACATTGGCGTGTGCAAGTCTTCCTTTATATACATATATTGGGTAAGTTATAATCTCCCAATTCATTGTGACAAATGTGTAGGAGTTTTGTCAAGTGTCGGGTCCATCATTCTTCTCCTTGGTCTATGGTGGTTGTGCAAAATTATATGGAAAAGATTGATAAAAAGACGCAAAGAGATGTTCTTTAAAAGAAATGGTGGTTTGTTGTTACAGCAACGATTGTCTTCGGGTGAAGTTAATGTTAATAAAACTATTCTATTTAGCTTAGAGGACCTAGAAAAGGCTACTGACAACTTCAATATGAATAGAGTCCTTGGAAAGGGAGGCCAAGGTACTGTCTACAAAGGCATGCTTGTAGATGGTAAAATTGTTGCAGTGAAAAAGTTTAAGGTCCAAGGAAGGGTTGAAGAGTTCATAAACGAGTTTGTTATTCTTTCTCAAATTAACCATAGACATGTGGTTAAGTTGTTAGGATGTTGTCTGGAGAGGGAAATTCCCTTACTTGTATATGAATTCATTCCGAATGGTAATCTCTATGAATATTTGCACGACGAAACGGAAGACTTGCCAATGACATGGGATATGCGTTTGAGAATTGCCATTGAAATTGCAGGATCTCTGTTTTACTTGCACTCAGTTGCATCTCAACCCATTTACCATAGGGACATCAAGTCCACAAATATACTATTGGATGAAAAGTACAGGGCAAAGGTAGCTGATTTTGGAGCATCAAGAATAATTTCCAATATTGAAGTTACTCATCTCACCACAATAGTTCAAGGCACTTTTGGATACTTAGACCCTGAATATTTTCATACTAGTCAATTTACAGAAAAGAGTGATGTTTACAGCTTTGGAGTAGTTCTTGTTGAACTATTGACTAGTAAGAAGCCAATATTCTCAGTACGACCAGGAGAAGCTCAAAATTTAGCTTCATGTTTTGTTCAATGTATGGAGGAAGATTGTCTGTTCGACATTATTGACAAGAGAGTGTTGAAGGAAGCTCAAAAAGAAGATATCATTGCAGTTGCTAATCTTGCAAATAGATGCTTAGAGTTGAATGGGAAAAAACGACCAACTATGAAAAAAGTTACATTAGAATTAGAAGGGATTCGAGGAGGAAAGAATAGGATTTCTAATGCACTACAAAATAGTGATGAAATTGAAGTGGCTAGAATTGAAGACTACATGCCTTGGGCTGAACCTGTATCTAATTCAATGCCAAATCTAAGCAGAAAAGCACTCTCCTCAGAATTGGAGGTTGTGCATATTCTCTCATTGTAAAAATAGGTGAATCTAGACAACAAAACACTGTTTTTATTATTATTATTATTATTATTATTATTATTATTATTATTTGGACGCAGTCAATTTGGTAAAGGAAACCAAATAATACTTGTCAATATTATGGGATTTTAATTGAATATTTTATAGGAGTATATTGCTTAAAAATTGAAGTTGAATAGGACATGTAAGGCTTCCACTCTTTATATGTTGAATAAATTTGTCTTCTCATAGAAGATATTTCTGCGAAATTAAAGATGGAAAATAGATGCATTTTTGAAATCATGATGCTTCAATTGGCATTTCATATCATCACAAATTTGATAATATGGCCTTCATATCTAGTGGCATCTGCACAAATTATAGCACAACCTGGCTGTAATTCAACCTGTGGAGTGGTTGAAATCCCTTTACCCTTTTGGAATGAAAGATTCCAAATGCTATGGTGATCCCTGGTTTGAAATAAAATGCAGAAGAAGTGCTTCTCATCCTCAAGGTCACTCTGATAAGAAGTACACTCTTTTTGTTTTTATTATTATTATTATTATTATTATTATTATTATTATTATTATTAAGGATGTGGTTATACAATACTAGTCAATTTTATGAGATTTTTATTGAGTATTTATAGGAGTATATCTTGTTATTTATAAATTATATAGAATTGGTATTGGAATGTACTTTGTGGAAAAATAAATCTTATCTGAAGTGGTTATAGATAAGTTATTTAAGAAAATTAAGATACAGGAACTTTATGGAAACCAAATCTTTAAAATAAATATTGAAAAACTAATTTAATTTTTTTTTACCGGACTTTGCTAACGTAGACCCACCTGTTTTATAAAATGAGTGCATTAGCAAGCTACACCTTTTGAGTGCATTTTAAAAAATCTAGTTATAACTTGCTAATGCACTCCATATGTTTTGGACTACCGGTGTAGACGGTATAGAAACCTTTTATAGTGGGTTTAGTAGGTAACAACATATATTAAGTATTTGCTATTAAATGCCTGATTTATGTTTTTAAATTTTACAAAATAACCCCTTTCACAACTCTTTCCTTTATTTCCAACAACACTCCATTTTTTTTCTGGCAAGGCTTAATCTTTTTAAGACAACATACAACAATAAGATTAAATACATGTTGAAACTAAAAACAAGAAAACAAATTTGGCAAAATATGAAAAAAGATGATAATATAAACAAAGAACAAATTATGCACTTAGACCAATTTTTTACTTCACAAAAAGCATAAGGCAAAAGAAAGAAACTTTAAAAAAACAAAAAAAAAAGACAAACTTTACTGAACCAAACACGCATTTGAAGGTACATCACCAGGTAAAGAATTGCTTCTACATTTACAAAAAAAAATGAAAGAAAAAAAAGGAAAAGTCTTTCAAGTTTCAACCTTTTCACTTTGATTTGAGCCAACAAACCCAAATCAATATATTAGAACCAAATCTGAAATTTTCAGATGAACAAATATATATAATCTTCGTCTTCATCCAATGTATAAGAAAACACAGATCTGCGTGCTTGGGAGCAGAATGAATCACCACCTATTGACAATGAAGGACAATCAGAGCATGGTGTTTATTCTTCTAGCTGTGAAGGACAATCAGAGTAGTTTTTTTTTTTTCAAAGAAAACCACTTACCTCTCCTCTTGTGCCCTATTATCTTTAATGACACTTTCCCCATCTTTCTCTTTCCCAATTTGAAAAGCTACCGGTGTCAAGCCTTCTTCTTTAGTGCTGGTTTTTTTCGTCATCGGAGACTCCTCAACCCCTTCCCCGTCAAGAACGACTTTACCATCGCCGTTAGCAACACCTCCGTCGACCGCATGCGTTTCCGGTATCAACGTTCTTCGGTCATCAGAATCTTGTTGTTCCGCCAAGCATTTTTTTCACTAATTCTTCTTTGGATCTGAAAGCTGCAAGCTTCCTCTGGCTCTGGCTTCTTTTTGGCTCTTTGGGTTTTCCTTGATTCTTCTTCCAATCTGAAAGCTTCAAGCTTCTTTTGCTCTTTGGGTACATATGACTTCACCACCACCACCATTGCTTTTTTGTCTCTCACCAGAAATTTTCGATTACAGAAATTCCATTAATTGAAAAATGGGCCCATTCTCAAATAAGTTGTTTTTGTTTAAAAGTAACCAAAATCAATTAACTAATTGTAATCAGAATTGTCGAATATTTTATTATTATATCGGGTGGACAATATTAAATGGAGCACCGGTGATGACGATTTTTCGGTCACCACCGTAAACGGACCCATGTTAACAAGTCCATTTTTTAACAAAGTAAAATGCTTATAATAAGTACTAATTTTATAAGGTGTTCTTAGCTAAATTTCAACATTCAACTTATCTAATAAGAATATTTACTTCTATTATTCCAAATGTAACTTCAGGTAACTTTTTCATAAGCACTTGTAGTTTGATGAGAGAAAAATAAAACAAAACAAAACAGAAATCGATACCCATTTTACATGATATAAGTGTTAGAGTAGAGGAACTCCCATATAAGCTTGTCCAAACATGTTCAATTCAATGACTAAATTGTCTGAAAAAAGCTACTCATGAAGTTTTTACAGGAGTATATTAAACACTAATCTCATGTGTTATTGTTACATAAATTGTAAACACGGTTCCTTAAATTAATAATGTATATATTTTAAATGATTATATCTTTGCATTTAATTTATATATATGTATATATTATCCGGATTAATGATGTTCTTTTTTTTTTATTTAAATATTTTAAAGTTTCATCAAAATTTAAAATTTTCTATGATATATTTAGGGAGGGATCAACTTACACTAGTGTAAATTGATGTTAATTCTTACACCGCGAATAACTCGTTAATTAATAATTTTTTTACAAAACTGACCGATAGATTAAAAGTTCTTAATATATAGATCATATTTACAAAGTTTCGCGTCGATCCGAAATCGTTTTAGTACTCCATCAATGTACTAAAAAAAGTAATGTAAAATATAATTCTAAAATAGATGAAAATAACAAGCGTTTTGATGGAGTACTAAACGATTTTGGAATGATATGAAATTTTGTAAATATGATCTATATAATAAGTAGTTTCAATCAGACGGTGAGTTTCATGAAAAAAAATCGACAAATAGTTATTAATTGGTGTAAGAGTTGATGTAACTTACACCGATGTCATTTAGTCCCTCCCCATATATATATATATATATATAGGGGCGGTTTTGGGCCCGGGCCCAACCGCACAGGGCCCCCAAAAATATGGAGCCCCAAATATTAAATAATGTACTGTACAGGCTCTAAATATTAAATGATGCACTTTACCATTTATGTTATAAAGTAGAGTAAATGATAAGGTGTTTTTACTTCTAACAATTCGCACTTGCACGCGTTAATATTTTTCAAGTTTAGATGACTTGATGTGATTCTGTTTTTAACACTTCCTCATTTATTTAATTCCTCAATCCTCATTTAATATAATTGTGAATAAAGGGCCCCATTTTTTTAAAAAAAAATAGAATAATAAACGGGGCCCCCAAAATCTTTGCTCCGCCCCTATATATATATATATATATGATCTAGATCCGTTGACACCAATTAGTTTTACACCAACTCTTACACCCATTAGAAACGATATGTCAAAGTTTTTTTTTTCACGAAATTCACTGAAACTACTTAGCGTATAGATCATGTCTACAAAATTTCATATCAATCCGAGATCGTTTAGCACTCTATCAACATACTTAAAAAAATAACGTAAAACATAGTTTTAAAATAATGAAAATAACAAGTGTGTCGATAGAGTACTAAACGATCTCAGAATGATGTGAAATTTTGTAGACATGATCTATATGATAAATAGTTTCAATCCAATGGTGGGTTTCATGAAAAAAACTTCGACATATTGTTTCGAATTGGTGTAAAACTAATCAGTGTCAATGGATCCTAAAAATATATATATATATAACAGAAGCTTAAAGTCAAGTTTCATGTGAATGCAATACGAAAAATGGACCGTCTAGGAATAGATTAGTCAGAAAATCTCTCCGAGGGGTTAAATCCTTTTGTGGCGCACAAGGAAGCAATTAAAATGTTGTTTTAACATAATTTGATAACAAATAAGAACATGGTGTAACTCGCGATATAGGGCTCCAAATCTAGTGGTTCAAAACCGTGAAGAAATCTCACGTTTTGAACTTCAATTTTGGTTCAAGAATGACTCCAAAAGGATGAGTAAAACTGAAGATATGTCACGAATTAGTGGCTGAGCAGAATTTTGAATATTCTTGAATTGAAAGAATTTAAAGTTGACGAAGATAAGAAGGTTTTGGGGCTGTTTAACACGGAAATTCTGGGTAAGAAGGGAAGGAGTTCTTGCTTCTTTTTATGTAGTTTTTTAATAAGAAATGAAAGGGGAATGGAAGGGTTAAGTGGAATCACACCACTTATGGAGGCTAAACACACAAAGGGGTAGAAATCCTTTGATAAGCCAAATGAGTTCTTGAATTACTCAAGAATCAAAAAGGAGAATCACTATCACAAATTGTATTTGATCATCAAACTTAGGTTGTTTACAATGATAAAATGGTGCCCATTTTATAGCTAAGGTGCAGCCACAAAACTCTACAAAATCCACTAGTGCTCATTAATTATTTCCACCCACTAGTGTTCCACTAAGACTAACTAGTGCTCTACTAATATTTCCACTAGGTGGTGCACAAGACTATGATGTAATCTTAATGACATCATCCTAATGACATCATCTTATTATCACCACATTTGGGCCTTATTACAACTTAAACAAAAATTAGAAATTAGCCCATTAGTTGATCAATCCAAGGCATAATTTGGACACCCAACTTACATCACATTGGACCTTATTTTAACTTAGATAAAATTAAAATACTAAATTTAAAGTGCCCTTTAGGATTATATTAGAATGTGCCACCTCAACTTTCTATCCTACTTGGTATCATGTAGCATAAATCGAAACTTTAACTTATATCTATTGAATGCTAATTCAAAGCTCACACTAGTAAAAAAAAGTCATATAACATTTAATGTACTTCTATTATCATGAACTATTATCTATAATACCATAACTGAAATTTAAATGCAATACCAAATTTATAGTAAATATATATATGAGTTAGGATCAAATGACACCAATTCGTTTGACACTAATTCTTATACCAAATAATAACGATAGATCGAATTTTATTTTTCACAAAATCTGCCATTAGATTGAAACTACTTATCGTATAGATCATGTGTATAAAAATTCACATAAATCCAATATCGTTTAATACTCCATCAACACACTTGTTATTTTTACGATTTTTAAAATTATATTTAACAATTTTTTAGTACGTTGTTGGAGTACTAAACGATTTCGGATTGATGTCAAATTTTGTATACATGATCTATATGATAAATAATTTTAATTCAACGGTATGTTTCGTAAAAAAAATTCGATCTATCATTATCAATTAGTGTAAGAATTGATGTCAAATCAATTGGTGACATTTGAGCATAATCTTTTATATTATATATATATATATATATATATATATATATATATTAAAACAGAAGTATTTTGATAGGAATGTGCTATCTCTGCTTTCTATCATACTTGGCATCATTCAACACAAATCCAAACCTTAACTTATATCTATTGAATACTAATTCAAAGCTCACACTAATAAAAAAACAGTCATATAATATTTAACGTACTTCTATTATCATGAACTATTAACTGAAATTTAAATGTAATACCAACTTTATAGTAAAAATATAACAACTATAAATGTCAATTGCAAATACTTATATATATGATCCGTTGACACCAATTGATTTTACACTAATTTTTATATCAATTAAAAATGATATGTCAAAATTTTTTTCACGAAACATACCGTTAGATTTAAAATACTTATCGTATAGATTAAGTGCACAAAATTTCACATCAATCCAAAGTCGTTTATTATTCCATCAAAACACTTGGTGCCCTAACTTGCATGTGGTGTTGTCTCCGCGTGTTACCAACTCACGCATAAGCGCCGACGTCACTTTCTCATTTCATTCTCACACCCTCACTCTCACTCTCGTGGTGGTTCTCACGGCAAAATTGCAACCAATGTTGAAAACGTACTCAATCACAGTTTCAAACTGGCGGGAAAGTTTCTTAACCACGGCTAAATCCTAAAATATGCTGAAATTAGATGCGGTTTTTAAACTGTCGGTAAAGGCTTTTGAACCACTGATATATTGTAAAAATTGCTTATAATCCTTTTTTTTTAAAAAAAACTAAATAAACAGTAATTGATCAACCCATTTTGGTAAATAACTTTAAAATTAACTTCTTTTTTTTTTTTGTTAAAATTACCACATAACCCTGGTATCTAGGGGTGTTTAAAACGAATAAAACCATCCCAAACCGGACCGAAAAAATCAATAACCGAAATAACCGAAAACCAAAAAACCAAAAAATGGGAAAAATCAAATTTTTTAATTGATTCGGTTTGGTTTTGGTTCTACTAAAAAAACTGATACGAACCAAACCAAGCCGAATATATTATTATATTTATATAATATTAATATTGAAATTACTTAATAATCTTTAACCGTAAGTGAACTAACCTTAATTTTTTTGTTTGTTTGGGATTTAGAGAAATGATTGTCAAATAATTAATCAAGTAGATGTTATTTTAATTTTAACGCTTTATTTACATGATATAACTATTTACCTACGTTAATTATTAGTGATACTATTACTTATTTACTTGTAAATATAATTTGTAAAAAAAATATTAAAACCAAAAACTGAACCAATCCAAACTGAATTTAATCGGATTGGTTTGGTTCAGATTGCCTTATGAAAATCAACTAAACTAAACCAAATCGAATAAGAGTAAATTGATTGGTTTGAATAGCGACACCCCAAAATTGAATCAAACCGTGAACACCGGTGCTAATCCCTCATTCTGCCGTCTACTCTTCATTTCTCTCATACGACACACTTCCCTTCTCTTCTCTTCTCAATCCCAGTTTCTCTCTTCCTCTCACCAAACCCTAGCGCCTCCTCCCTTCATAGCGCCTCTTCTCCGCGCCTCCATCTCAGCCGCGTCAAGCCTCTCGCCCTCTATCTCTTCCCTCTGTTTTCAAATCGAAGCTTTTGCTACTTCATCTCTCTCCTCATGAACCCATCTCTCTCTACTAAGTTCTTTCTCTAAGCCTTCTAAGCCTCACTCTCACTTTCTCGTGGTGGTTCTCGCGGCGGAGCTGCATGGCGGAGAAACAGCCGAAGCATCCCGTGGAAGGAAAGCGCAACATCCTCATCACCAGCGCCTTGCCTTACGTCAACAACGTTCCTCATCTTGGCAACATCATTGGATGTCAGTTCCTTATTCTCGTAGTCGTTGTTTCGTTCTTTTTCGCAATACACTTTCAATTGAATTTCATGTTTAAATCCATGATTAATGCGTTAAATCCGTGATTAATTTGTTCTGCATTGTGTTGTATTGGGTTGTTGTGCATGGCTCGGAGATTTATATGTATTGGTTTGAATTTTATCAGGTGTATTGAGTGCTGATGTGTTTGCTCGGTTCTGTCGGCTTCGAGGGTATAATACTATTTACATCTGCGGTACTGATGAGTATGGTACCGCGACGGAAACTAAAGCCATGGAAGAGAACTGCTCTCCTAAAGAGATTTGTGACAAGTATTTCTTTACCTCTATTCAATTTGTTTCTAAGCAATGTTGGGTTAGGATTTTGCACTTGTCTAAACTCTAACACTCTCCCCCTGTGAATTTGTAGATACCATGCGATTCATAAGGAGGTCTATGATTGGTTCAATATAAGTTTTGATGAATTTGGGCGGACCTCATCTCCTCAGCAAACTGAAGTTTGTCAAGCAATTTTCAAAAAAATATTTGAAAACAACTGGCTGTCAGAGAACACAATGCAGCAGGTGTTGATTTGTCTTTTTCGTCTGTTTTATTTGCTTATGTTGGCGTCATTCCTATCTCCTGTTTGGTTGGGAATTGAAAAGATTGCTTCTTGATGTCAAGATGTCTCGAGGATGTAATATATATTATACTTCGCTTTACTTATATGCCTATAATATTTCAGCTATACTGTGATGCATGTCAAAGATTCTTAGCTGATCGGCTTGTGGAGGGTACCTGCCCAACCCCGGGGTGTGAGTATGATTCTGCCCGAGGAGACCAATGTGAGAAGTGTGGAAAGCTCTTAAATCCAACGGAATTGAAAAATCCCAGGTGCAAGGTATTGGGCCCTCCTTTTTTCCTTCTAAATTTCAATTCTATATTTTGCTAATTGATTAACTGATGGCTTCATTCCAATTTGATGAAGCATTTCGGTGCCGTATATGTCATTGTTCTGGATCATTTTGCTGAACTGAAGAGATTTTTTAACAAAAAAATTTAGTAACTGAGTTTCATACTTTTATTACACAACCCTTGTCCATGAAGCTTTGTTTTCCCATTGCATTGGGTTTCTTGCTCTGGTTCTTCTCTCTAACGCTTTCTATTTTTAATCACAGCTTCTGAAGTACACATGATTATTTACTTGTCATGTTTTATTACATTTTTATAGCTATTGGGGTAGGATGTTAATCAAGAGAACATTTTAAGTCAGTTTTTTTTATACATTGAAACAGGTTTGTCAAAAAACTCCTCGCATTCGTGATACGGACCACTTGTTTCTTGAACTTCCCCTGTTAAAAGATAGACTGGAAAAATACATCAAGGAGATGTCTGTGGTTGGAGGATGGAGTCAGAATGCTATCCAAACAACAAATTCATGGCTCAGAGAAGGCCTAAAGCCACGTTGCATTACCAGGGATCTGAAGTGGGGGGTTCCGGTTCCACATGAAAAGTACAGTGACAAGGTTAGTTTTTCTATCAGATCTTTAAAAAAGTTTTGATGGTTGTTTTTCACTAATTGCTTTATAAATAATGTTCTTTGAATTGGGAAGGTTTTCTATGTTTGGTTTGATGCACCTATTGGATATGTCTCAATCACTTCGTGCTACACACGTGATTGGGAGAAATGGTGGAAAAACCCGGAGAATGTGGAGTTGTATCAGTTTATGGGCAAGGACAATGTGCCATTCCACACTGTAAGTCATTGGCTTTAATACAATTTGAGGATTTTATATGTGGTTATGTGCTCTTATGTTCACTTCGTGATATGTATGTCAATATCTATCATTCTTACTGTCGTTTTCTCTTTACCTGATCAGTTGAATTAGAAGTTTCACATATTCATTACATTATGGTTTTTGAGACTTCCATGTACTAGTTCTGCAATTTTGACTACTACTAGACATTTCATGCATTATCATTATTTTTTTATTAGTATACTTTCATAATTCTAGTGATCTCTCGGTTGTTTTTCTTCTCCTTGTTTTTATATGAGATTGCTAAAAAGTATTCACATATGTTCTATACTGTTTTCTAGTATTTTTTTTTTCTGCCTCATTTCCAGCCAGTTTCTTAGACCTTCTTCAGCTGCAACCACATTTTATACCATAACCATCAATCATCGTACTGGACTACTCTGTGCAAATTGCTCTTCACAGTTATGGAATTGCCAAGCTGTTTTCCCCCCCTCCTGCAGCCTTTATTATGTCAGTACTTTTGTGGCAATAAAATTGACATTATTTCCATTCTAAACAGGGAAACATTTTTGTTTCTAAAAAATAACTCTCCAGTCTACTTTATATTATATTAAATGTTTCATTTGTGTTAGTTGGTGAAGAAATTATGCAAGTCATGAAGTTTATATACTGGGAAACTCTTTCTGCTTGCCACATAACTAGTTTTTTACAGTCTCCTGAGAGAGCTTGAAAAAATGATTTATGTCCCCTGACAAAAGCTTTTTCAAACATGCAATAAGTATCCTGTAAATTTTGATCGACCTATGGTTCATCCCATGCTCTGGCTATTAAATTTGACACCTGTTATTTGCCCTTATATTTTGCCTCCTAAATGTATGGAATCTTGGTTAGCAGCATTTGTTCACTGAAGTTTTTTATTATCATTTTTTAAACTAGAACTGCCCTATATTGATTAATATAATGGGTTGTCTTTTAGAAATCTTGGTGAAATAGTTCTTTGGAATCTGACAATTTATTCTTCAGGTGATGTTTCCATCCACTCTACTTGGAACCGGTGAACATTGGACTTTGATGAAAACGATTAGTGTTACTGAATACCTGAATTATGAATCTGGTTAGTAAACTGATTTGCAATGGTTTGTTGGTAACTGATGCATATGGTAGAGCTTACTTTCAATAAAAGTGATAAACTGATAATGCCTTGTCATTTGAACTTTTTTTGTAGTAACAGTTCTTTTTAATGTCTTTTAGGGAAGTTTTCTAAAAGCAAAGGTGTTGGGGTATTTGGTAATGATGCAAAAGATACTACCATTCCAGTTGAAGTATGGAGATACTACTTGCTCACAAATAGACCTGAGGTAATTCTTCTATTTAAGAATACTTAATTTATATTTTATTCATACTTGTGTATCTATCCTCCTCCCTTTATTAAGTACAGTGGATGTGACTATGCATTGTAGGTATCAGATACGTTATTTACATGGCCTGACTTGCAAGCAAAATTGAATAGTGAGTTGCTGAACAATTTGGGCAACTTCATCAACCGAGTTTTAAGTTTTATTGCCAAGCCTGCAGGTTGGTTGAGCTCTTTGGTTGTTTATCTCAAAGTCTGTTCTAAGTGGTTAGGCATTGCAACGGGGCAGTTTTCACCCTCTCTGTACCCGCCCCTGCTTCCCCCAAACCACACCCTCCCCCGCCCGGTTCCTCGTCGGGGATTAAAAACCATGTTCCATCCCTGCCCCCGTCGGGGTTTGGGGAATCCGCGGGCTCCTCGTCCTCACTTCGTGCATCATTATATGTATGCTTTTTTATATCTATGTGTATATTGTATATGTGTGTGTGTGTATATATATATATATAAAATTATATATATAACGGAATTTTAGTAAAATCATAGTTGAGGGCGGATACAGATAACCCAATCCCCGCCCCCCCCCCCCCCCCCTTTTATTTTTCGGGTTTCCCAACCCTGTTTTGAGAAAGTTTTCCCCCGATAATTTTGGGCGGGTTCAACTGCCATGCCTATAATTGGCTGCTTCAAATACTTCAACATCAAATGCAGGAAGAGTTAAGGACTAAGTGTACATATCTTGAAATTATTGGCAAACAATTGTTCTTTATGACAGTGTTTAGGAAGTAAAAAAAATCAATACCTATTTCCTTCGTCATTAATACTGTTTATCAAAGTTTCTTTATGCTGCTTTTTCCTGTTGTTTAATGTACATATTAATTACTTTGTCTTGTAAAGGTCAAGGAGGATATGGTTCTATTGTTCCCACTATTCCTGATGATCCAAGTGGCGACACTCACGATCCAACCAAAAAGTTGGCTGAGAATGTTAATGCATATCTGGAGCAGTACATAGACACAATGGAAAAGGTTTCTCGCCCTGGATTTGAAATACAGTCTTTTTTGTTTTAATCTAATTATTATTGCAGTCTGATCACTGATGACATTTCTTTTTACAATCTGTCAGGTTAAATTAAAGCAAGGCTTAAAAATTGCAATGAGCATATCTGGTGAGGGGAATGCATATTTGCAGGTAGGGTGGCTCTGTCAACCCAAACCCAAATGACTGCATTCATTTTTAGTTTATAGTATGTTGATGTTAAATGGCTATGTAATTTGCTTCTGAATTTCTTTGCGATAACATCATAGGAAACTGAATTCTGGCGTCTTTATAAAGAAAACCAAACACTCTGTTCACTTGTCATTAAAACTGCTGTTGGGATAGTATATATTCTGGCCTGCTTATTGGAGCCCTTTATGCCGTCTTTCACTCTCGAGGTAAATTAACTTCTTTGTATATTTATTGTACACTTCTGTTGGTATGTTATAGTTTTAGTTACTTGTTCCAAGACATCCTCAGTATTCTTTGTTTTCTGGCAATGAAGGTATTTAAGCAGCTAAATTTATCTACGGAGACTCACCTTTCACTTTCTGACGATAAAGGGGACATTGATAGGGTTAAAAGGCCCTGGAACATCATCAGCGCTGGTCATAAAATTGGAACACCCAAGCCATTGTTCAGGGAGCTGGTATGTGTCCTGCTTGCGAAAATTGGTTAAGGCATTCAAGTTGTGCTTTTGTTTTAGGGTTATTGATGTATTTGAAATTGTTGACCAGAAAGATGAAGAAGTAGAGTTCTACAGGAAGAAGTTCGCAGGTAGTCAAGCAGATAGGATTGTGCGTGCAGAGGCTGCTGAAGCTGCGAAAGTTGCTGAGCAATTGAAGAAAACAAAAGTTTCAGGTTTTTTCCCTCCTTCCATTTTGATTGGTACCAGAAACGTTAGAAAGAAAACAAACTTAGAGGTTCTTTTAAGGACCTCCAAAAAACCAAAACCTTACCAATCAATTCTTGCTTACCTTCTCGATGCTCTGATCATTAATTAATTTTCCCATGACAGAATGCCACTCCCATTCCCACCTCCCTGCTTTTCACTTGTGTGGTAGTTACACAAGAGCTGCTCCTGTTGAATTTCCTTCCTCTGTCCGATCTGGCTCTTTTGAGCCTTTAGTCCAATAACCTTCTCCTTAGCTCTGATTGTGTAAGCCCTAGTAATAGTGGTCACGTCTGAGAGTTTTGAATTTTAAAAGAAGGAAAACAAAGACATTGGATAATATTATCATATAATTTTCAGAAAACATGAACCTGTAAAAGTAAAGGCCTAAAGGGCAAAAAAAGTATATAAAAACAGTAACAGTAATGCCTTAAGAGTGTCTCTAAACATCCCAAACAGGAACTTGCTTTGCCATCAATATCTGAAGGTCAATCTTTTTCCCCAACGAACTAAATGGCTTGTACCTTTCCAGTACTCCATTTTAACCTAATCCATTTCATGATTAGATACTTGGATATTATATTTTCTATCAGACTTATTTATTTTTATTAATCATAACAATGACAATAGCAATGGTTAGAGATATCCATCATCTCTGGGCAGGCAAAAGCTGATTAATTAGTTCTTCTGAGATCTCAAAATGCAGTAGGGTTTCAATTTTGTGTTACTGTTTTCCTTTGTTATCCCCAAATTGCACTAAAAAGATACTGTTTATATCAAGGCTTTTAGTTGATGTAATAGTTTTTGAACACTCCATTATCTGAGTATGCTAGTAGTAAGCTTAACAGATTCAAGCATGATTGTTACTTATTTACTATCAAGGTGTCATTTACCATGCACAACATAAATGTAAAGAAGTTTTATGTGGCATAAATCTATTCATTTTTCTAAAGTGTGATATGTTGACTTTTTATTTTTTTAATAATAAATCAATGATTATGAAGTCACTTGTGTACCGGTGCACAACTTTTCACTTGTGTACCACAAGTGAAACCTACTATCAACTGAGCTTGGCTGAACATTTTAAAATTAAGTTTAATATAGTTGGTTTGATTTGTGCAGCAAATTATTATATTTTTTTCCAATAGCCAATAGATAACATAACAGTTTAAGATTGCTTACACACATTGTGGTTTGCAACAGATGGCAATGCAAAGAAAAAATCATCTTCAAAAACACCAAATGAAGCAAAAAACAAGGCTGCTTCCGAACCAGAAATTTCCATCATGAGGCTCGACATTCGGGTCGGCCTCATAAAAAAAGCCGAGAAACATCCTGATGCCGATTCACTATACGTTGAAGAGATAGATGTTGGTGAAGAACAAAACAGAACTGTTGTTAGTGGGCTTGTGAAGTATATTCCTCTTGATGAAATGCAGGTTGTTGTCTAACCTGAACATCCTTATTTGATTTATATAACAAGTTGTGATGGCACTATTTTATGTATTTGTTAATTAATGCTAATAACTTTTTTTCAGAACCGAAAGGTTTGTGTTCTTTGCAACCTAAAGCCAGCAACCATGAGAGGCATAAAATCCCAAGCGATGGTTCTTGCTGCTTCAAATGATGATCACACCAAGGTAAGGAAAATGTAATGCATTTACATGTACATCAGCGGGTGTGGATCTCTCAATAGCCTTTATATTACGCCGTGATACCATCATACCATGGTGCTAGTATAGCTAATGCTTTTTGTGTGATCATACGTGTTTAGTTCTTGTGGTTATAATGACCACAGCGGTTGTTAAAATGTTTGAAATATATCGTGATCCAAGAGTATTATGTGATTTTATCCATACTTAGCTCTGTGCCTTTTTCACCTCACAAATTTATGATCAATCATTGAACTTTACCCTCCTGAATCTTTACAAATAGTTCGAAAGATAAAATTGGTAAGCTGAGCTCCATATGGTTTAAGACCTCAAATTAGGTTGCTATTTATTTATTATTGTTACTTAATAGACCCAAAATGGTGAAAGGCGTAAGGGGTATCATATGCTATCCTCCCAGGTTTTCCTCTAGCTTTGGACTAAAGACAAGGAGATGCTTAGTAGGAGCGCATGCTTATACTGCGTAGGGCAGTGTGTTTTAGGTGTTTTAGTGTTTATATAAGTGCGGCTTTCCTTCTATTTCATTCATTTATTTATTTATTTAATTTATGGTATTTTGTGTGTTCTTTTAAAGTTCTTGTCTCTCGTAGGTATGAGACTATGAGAGTAGTAGAGTACTAAATCTCTATTTGCTGTGCTCCCCCACCAGGTTGAGTTGGTTGAGCCGCCAAGTTCTGCTCAAGTTGGAGAAAGAATTACATTCCCAGGTTTTGAAGGTACTCCCGATGAAGTCTTGAACCCAAAGAAGAAAGTCTGGGAAACATTGCAAGTTGATCTGCACTCTAATGAAGAATTAGTGGCTTGCTACAAGAATGTGCCACTCACTACCTCAGCTGGCGTGTGCAAGGTTTCGTCCATACGCGGTGGATCAATAAGGTAGATAAACATCAAAGATTGGAGTTTAAAAAGAGTGAGAAAACAAAAAAGGAAAAGAAGGAAAACTTAAACATATCTTAGCCATTTTAAGCTGACTCAAAATTTTGTTGCTTTTCAAGGTTCACGTTCGTGTATTTTTCATTATTTATAATTTGACTTGACTTGCTTTCTGCTCCTCCATGTCAACCGTGTGTTTTGGATATGCTGGAGCCAAATTGTTTTCATGATTTGATTAAATTAGAATTTGATCTCCAGATTTTCATTAGCTTATCTTTGTAATCCTCAACTCTTTCAAAGTTTCAATGTAGTTGTAGAATTTTCCAATGGGGAATTACGTAAACGTGACAAATTACATGGGTCAAGCCGACACACATACTCTACTTATTAGTCTAATCTAATCACTAGTTAAAATTTGACCATTTCTGTTTAGTAGAAAATGCTGACAAATTCCTTAAACTTAGCAACGTTATAAATCAATATATGCTCCATAGATTAAAGATCAATTCTTCATCCTATAGCTTCAACCCTCAACTATGGTTTTGAAATTTGTTCTATTTTACATCACAAATTTGAAGATAGGATCCATATATCCATAATCATATGCACAAACTACAATTTAAGCAGAACTTTGTTGTGAATCAAAGTTGTGGAATGAACGATCCAAAATGCTACGCAGACAAATGGTTCGAAATCGAATACAGAAACACATCTCAAGGTCCCACACCGTTCCTGAAATCCATAAACCTCGAAGTAACATCCTTTTATGTAACAGAAAGCTGAGTTAGAATCATGAATCCTGTTTTCCGTTGGAATTGCTTGAATGAAAATTGCCACAAGAATCATAGACCTTAGACAAATTCCTTTCGTGTACTCCAAGGAAGATAACAAGTTAACAGCCATTGGATGCAACAAGATTGCGTTTTTGCAATCCAACAGCTCAGAAGTTAGCGGATGCGATGAGTACGATGATACCGAAGTTAGGAACAATGTTGATTTTGGAGTAGATGGTTGTTTGGGAAGGTTTTGTTGTGGAACTTCGGTTCCTTCGTATCTTTTGGAGTTTAATGTAATGCTTGATCAGAACAGAGGATTGGTACAAAGTGCAGACATGATCAAGTGATGAGTATCGGAGTTTTCGTGATTTGGATGTGGATTATGTTAATGTAGTGCTTGAATATATGATTTTGGATTAGTCGAGTGTGACACGTCCTTCAAGTGTAAATTGTAGTGACGTTGCATCTTTGCATAACATAAGTTTATGACCCCTCATAGATAAATTTAATTCAATTCAATAATATGCAGTAGAGATGTTTGGATTAGATTTTATTTAATGTATACTGAATAGTTGTATTTTGCACTTACAAAAGTTTTTGAAAAAGAAAATAACACAAGATCATTTGAAAAGTTCAAATCAAGCAAAAAAGAAAAAAATATGTATGTCACCTAAAAGTTAGCACGAAAAAATTAAATTATCTGAACCGAAAAATTTATAACATGGATAGTGAGTGGTTCAAAATAAGAAAGTCAACACATCCCTTCTCATATCAAATACCTCATTCTTGGCAGATTGATGAAGAACCACCATTTTTAATAGGTGTCTATCTTACGACAATTAACATTACACAAACAAATAATAAATCAAGTCGGTTAGAAGTTAGAACCTAATTGAAGCTAGAAGGAACACACATTTTGAAGTTTTTAAAAGGCAAAATTGAGTCTATCATTACAAGTTGAACCAATACCAACGACAAGCATATTGAATTAAACTTTAATACAAGAATCCATTCAAAGGCAAAAAGTGTTCACATAAAATGAATTTATAAGCTTGAATTCAATTTTACTGTGGTTATATTAATTTCTTGCATATTTTAAATATTACGTTAACTTAATTGAATTTTATCACGCATTGTAAATATCAATTTTTTCATTGCATGTCTATAATGACGGAACTAGTCCCAAATTTTTGTGAGAGCTAAATATCAAAGATTGAAAAGTTCAAAATTTTGAAATGATCAATTACTTAGAATTTTAATAAGTTTTTATTCGATATTAAGAAATCATATATGCATGTTGATAATTTTTTTTTTCACAGTGAAGTGCCGACACTCCTCATTGCTTAACTAGAGTCGCCCTATATTTCCATATATAAATTTATAGCTATGTTTTGTGTGTTTTAGAGGAGATCTTATATAAAATATTACGACTATGCCATATTTCAATTTATAGTCATATTTTTGTGAGAGCTAAATATCAAAGATTGAAAAGTTCAAAATTTTGAAATGATCAATTACTTAGAATTTTAATAATTTTTTATTCGATATTAAGAAATCATATATGCATGTTGATAATTTTTTTTTCACAGTGAAGTGCCGACACTCCTCATTGCTTAACTAGAGTCGCCCTACATTTTCATATATAAATTTATAGCTATATTTTGTGTGTTTTAGAGGAGATCTTATATAAAATACTACGACTATGTCATATTTCAATTTATAGTCATATTTTTTTTCGTGTTCCAAGAGAGATTTATATAATTTTTTGCAAATACATAGAATTTAAGTATGATAAACACAACATATAAGAGTTCAGTGTAATCTACCCTTCCAAATAAGCATGCCTAAAAAAATGTTGGTTAGGGCATTCCGGACATGGAAGTGTAAGCGCAGCTACTTGTCTCTCTGCAAGTTGAGTTCAGAGTACTAGGAGGAGGCACCGCTGCTCAACCCCTACTTCATACATAGTGTTGAAAGACACACAGGTCGCGTATCACACGTTGCACAGGTGGCCACACGTGTTCACAATCTCCTCGCACACGTGCTCGTCTCTTTCTCAGAACCGTTATGCATGGGCTCGGTAACCGCAAAAGCAACCTCCCCACCAGTCGCGGTTCCATTAACCGTACCCATTCCAACATCTTAATGCCCCCTCTCGGCTTACAAGCTAGCGCTACTTAACTCGGCAATTGCTTCCTTGCCTTTGAGGCTTATAAACACTTAATTCTTCGCTGACTTGCCCGATGTGAGACTTCTACTCCGTATTCCGTATACCCGCCGCCGATGTGGGACTTACCCTTCTCCTTGCCTAAAACCTAACCTCAGAGACCTCTCAATTATACTCAACATGGGTCACAGACTCATATTCACCTATATGGCCCTTCAATACTCCATTCAATCCCCTGGAACCATCCACATGGCTCACCCAGCTATGCTTTCCGATCACGTTCTCAGGTCAGCTACCACACCGCCCCCCACTATAGAGGAGGGCGCCAGAAAGTTAGAGACAAGACAACGGGTGAATTTTACTCATCGAGAGAAGTAATTTTTAGAGATATGTATTGTGCTTTCCATATGACTATTTTGTTAGGGTTTGAGTGCGTCATATGTACTCTTTGACATATACTCTGAAATTGCTTGTTGGCTTGTTGCCGTTCTAAAAAAAAAAAAAACACCCATTAAGGTGGTCTCTACTCTAGCTGTTGAAGAAATTTCTTGACCCTATTTGATCTCTGCTATTTGCCTTATTGTCGATTGTGTCACCCATTGTGAAATTTTAGTCATAGTAGGATCAACATTTATATCCTGGAAGGGTGACTAAACTTGCACATTTTTCCGTATGACCCAGATTTCCCCAAAGAGCAACTTGATCTTTAATGGAAAGGGGTTTCTCCAAAAAAAGATCATGGCTTTGGTTTGCAGGAACACAAGGACTTGCTGGTAAGTCTTTTTACTGTGTAACAGCTAGTTTCAAACAAATTTAGAATTTCTTGAATTAATATCATTTTAAGAATTTAAAATCAGTTGCAGCTTAATTAAGCTTGATAATCATTTGCTTTATTATGGCAACAAGGTAAGCTAAAAAAACTTAATTTATCTCATTTTCTAGGCTTGTGGGCCACTAGATACCAATGTCAATGTTTTTATTTTATTTTAGTTGGATCAAGTTACTACATGTCTTCTTTCATATTTTACTGGTGAAAGTTGACTAATAATAGAAGAAGATATTGCTAAGAAACGTAAGTCGAAAAGGACATGTAATGCTGAAAATTAAGTTGTCATTTCGTTGAAGAAATTTCTACGAAATTACTTAGTTGGAAGGACACATTGACTAATAGTTATATATAGGCTTCTTCTATCTGAGTTCTAACTAAAAACATACGCATACCCTCTTCGAAATTGGAATCACAATTGAATTTAGCTATACCATGATTCTGCAATTTGCAATTCATATTATCACTACTTTGATAATTTTAAGTCGTATACATCCACTAGCATCTGCACAATATTCGATTGATGAAGGAGTTATAGCCCAATATGGCTGTAATTCAACATGTGGAGATGTTGAGATTCCTTTCCCTTTTGGAATGAAATATCCAAAATGCTACGCAAATAGCAGCTGGTTTGAAATAGAATGCAGAAACACTTCTCTGGGTCATACACCTTACTTGAAGTCTCTAAATCTAGAGGTGACATACATTAATCCGAGCGAAAGCACTATCCGCATCATGAATCCAGTTTACTATTGGAACTGCCATGGCAAAAACACCAACAAGTCAGGCATAAACCTGCGCGGAAGCCCTTTCGTGTATTCCCAGGATGCTAACACATTTGTGGCCGTTGGCTGCAACAATATTGCTCTGTTGCGGTCAAACGGGTCAGCAGTTGGTGGTTGTGTGTCCATTTGTGACTCCAATGAACAAGTTAATGATCAGAATAGTTACTTGGGTGACCTTGGAAACACTGGTTGCCATGGCAAGTACTGTTGTGAAACTTCACTTCCTATGAATCTTTCAGAGTATAATGTTACTCTGCAAAATATGAGGAATGACAGTAGTGAGAGTGATCAGTGTAGTTATGCAGCAATTTTAAGCTATTATAGGTCTTACTACTATAGTTATTATGGTTCTGGTTATGATGAGGTTCCTAGATTTATTGGTAACCTTAAGAATGTGGATCATGTTGAAGCTGTGCTTGAGTGGGTGATTCTGAATGAGATGCTCACCAATTCCACATTTAAAGTCCCTTCAAATGTCAACTGTTATGGCTCTAATGTTACATCTTCACGTAATGGAATCTCAGGTAGGAGATGTGAGTGCTTCCAGGACTTCCATGGCAATCCATACATTGCTGGCGGCTGCATCGGTAATATGATATCATCCCTTATACTCGATGTGTGTTTGGATTAGTGGTAAACAAAAATAGCGGAATAAACCTCTATTTTCTTAAGAATACAGATTTTGGAGAATAAACCCCTATTTTCTTGATAATACATTTTTGTGAATATTTTCTTTCCTATTTTATAACAGAAAATGCTTTCTTCGGCCTTGACATAAAATTTCATAATAATGTGCGAGTGTGCATGCTTGTTTGCGTTGTAAGCTGACATCTAATTTTATTTTTGGTGTTTTAGCTATCCCAAACTACTCTCCAGAGAACAACCGAATTAAGAAGCGGGCAATAGTAGGTATGTATGAATTCATTAACTCAGAAGAATAAATAAGCTAGTATTTTGATCAATTTTTACAGCTAGAAATTACTTTAAAGCTAATATTAAAAATATGATTTTTATAAAGTAAAGTTAAAAATTGTTTGATAAACTTAAAGGGGTTGGTCAAGTGAAGCACGACAGGGTCTCATCTGATAGGTAGCAAGTTTGACCTCCCATTTGATCCTTTTGAGTGAGATAAATATAAGTACTTCTGTAAGCGTTCTTTGAACTTGCAAGCATTCTCTACCGTGAACTAGGGCACCATCCCCTGACCCTAAATTTTATTTACTAAAAAAATGTTGTTTAATAATTTAATTATTTTTTAAAATTTATAAACAACTTAGGATGTTTTCTTCACTTAAAAACAAGAGCTTTTGAAAAATTTTGTTCGGCCCAACTTATAAGAAAAAGTGAAGTCCAAAGAAAAAGTTAGCCAAACATTACCGAATTCATTCAAATATTTGTTTCCACGTTAAAGTTGGATATTGTTAGTGCTATTGATTTAAAAGTTAGTTATTAATTAGCTGTGGTGAGTGTGCTAATTATTTCATTTTTACTTATAATAAAATTCCTATGTAAAGTTATTCACTGTAATCTCTCAGAAGAATACTCTTAGTTTTCTTTGTATTTCTCTCTTAGGTCTGTTAATTTGAATCTAAACGTGTATTAACATTGGCGTGTGCAAGTCTTCCTTTATATACATATATTGGGTAAGTTATAATCTCCCAATTCATTGTGACAAATGTGTAGGAGTTTTGTCAAGTGTCGGGTCCATCATTCTTCTCCTTGGTCTATGGTGGTTGTGCAAAATTATATGGAAAAGATTGATAAAAAGACGCAAAGAGATGTTCTTTAAAAGAAATGGTGGTTTGTTGTTACAGCAACGATTGTCTTCGGGTGAAGTTAATGTTAATAAAACTATTCTATTTAGCTTAGAGGACCTAGAAAAGGCTACTGACAACTTCAATATGAATAGAGTCCTTGGAAAGGGAGGCCAAGGTACTGTCTACAAAGGCATGCTTGTAGATGGTAAAATTGTTGCAGTGAAAAAGTTTAAGGTCCAAGGAAGGGTTGAAGAGTTCATAAACGAGTTTGTTATTCTTTCTCAAATTAACCATAGACATGTGGTTAAGTTGTTAGGATGTTGTCTGGAGAGGGAAATTCCCTTACTTGTATATGAATTCATTCCGAATGGTAATCTCTATGAATATTTGCACGACGAAACGGAAGACTTGCCAATGACATGGGATATGCGTTTGAGAATTGCCATTGAAATTGCAGGATCTCTGTTTTACTTGCACTCAGTTGCATCTCAACCCATTTACCATAGGGACATCAAGTCCACAAATATACTATTGGATGAAAAGTACAGGGCAAAGGTAGCTGATTTTGGAGCATCAAGAATAATTTCCAATATTGAAGTTACTCATCTCACCACAATAGTTCAAGGCACTTTTGGATACTTAGACCCTGAATATTTTCATACTAGTCAATTTACAGAAAAGAGTGATGTTTACAGCTTTGGAGTAGTTCTTGTTGAACTATTGACTAGTAAGAAGCCAATATTCTCAGTACGACCAGGAGAAGCTCAAAATTTAGCTTCATGTTTTGTTCAATGTATGGAGGAAGATTGTCTGTTCGACATTATTGACAAGAGAGTGTTGAAGGAAGCTCAAAAAGAAGATATCATTGCAGTTGCTAATCTTGCAAATAGATGCTTAGAGTTGAATGGGAAAAAACGACCAACTATGAAAGAAGTTACATTAGAATTAGAAGGGATTCGAGGAGGAAAGAATAGGATTTCTAATGCACTACAAAATAGTGATGAAATTGAAGTGGCTAGAATTGAAGACTACATGCCTTGGGCTGAACCTGTATCTAATTCAATGCCAAATCTAAGCAGAAAAGCACTCTCCTCAGAATTGGAGGTTGTGCATATTCTCTCATTGTAAAAATAGGTGAATCTAGACAACAAAACACTGTTTTTATTATTATTATTATTATTATTATTATTATTATTATTATTTGGACGCAGTCAATTTGGTAAAGGAAACCAAATAATACTTGTCAATATTATGGGATTTTAATTGAATATTTTATAGGAGTATATTGCTTAAAAATTGAAGTTGAATAGGACATGTAAGGCTTCCACTCTTTATATGTTGAATAAATTTGTCTTCTCATAGAAGATATTTCTGTGAAATTAAAGATGGAAAATAGATGCATTTTTGAAATCATGATTCTTCAATTTGCATTTCATATCATCACAAATTTGATAATATGGCCTTCATATCCAGTGGCATATGCACAAATTATAGCACAGCCTGGCTGTTATTCAACCTGTGGAGTGGTTAAAATCCCTTTACCCTTTTGGAATGAAAGATTCCAAATGCTATGGTGATCCCTGGTTTCAAATAAAATGCAGAAGAAGTACTTCTCATCCTCAAGGTCACTCTGATGAGAAGTACACTCTTTTTGTTTTTATTATTATTATATATTATTATGGATGTGGACGTAGCCAATTTGACCAAGGCAACTATACAATACTAGTCAATTTTATGAGATTTTTATCGAGTATTTATAAGAGTATATATTGTTATCTATAAATTATATAGAACTTGTATTGAAATGTATTTTGTGAAAAAAAAAAAGAAAGAAAGAAAAAAAAAACTCTCATCAGAAGTGGTTATAGATAAGTTATTTTAAGAAAATTAAGATACAGGAACTTTATGGAAAGTGGAAAACTAATGTAATTTTTTTTAACAAAATAAAATGCTTATAATAAGCACTAATTTTATAAGGTGTTCTTAGCTAAATTTCAACATTCAGCTTATCTAATAAGAATCTTTACTTCAGTTATTCCAAATGTAACTTTAAGTAGCTATTTCATAAACACTTGTAGTTTCATGGAAAAAAATCAACAAAACATAAATCAATACCACTTTCACATATATCCTTGATAGTAGCCTAATGTAAGTATTACTGAAATATGAGACACAGATATAGAATTCGAATCTAGTAAGTGCAAAACCCCCCCCCTTTCCCCCTTCTCCTAAAAATACCACTTTCACATGATAAGTGTTAAAGTGGATGAGCTCCCATATAAGCTTGCCCAAATATGTTCAATGACTAAAATGTTTGAAAAAGCTGCTCAAGAAGTTTTTACAGGAGTATATTAAACACTGCTGTCGTGTGTTATTGCTACATAAATTGTAAACACAGTTCCTTAAATTAATAATGTATATATATTTTAAATGATTATACTTTACCTTTTAGTAATATATATATTTTTATACTTTACCCGAATTAATGATGTTCTTATTTTTTATATTTCAAATATTTTAAAGTTCCATGAAAATTTAAAATATTCTTATAAATGTACTGGATATTCATTAGCTTATCTTTGTAATCCTTAATAACTCTTCCAAATTTTCAATATCTTTGTAGAATTTTCCAATGTAAAGTCGGAATCTAGGAACGGGGAATTACGTAAACGTGTCAAATTACATGGGTCAAGCCGACACACATCTTCTACTCACTAATCTAATCAGTAATCACAAGTTAAAATTTGACCATTTCTGTTAAGTAGAAAATGCTGACAAATTCTTTGAACAGTCATGTTAGCTACATTATAAATCAATATATGCTTCTTCTAATTCTTCATCCTATAGCTATTAGCTACAGCCCTCAAGAATGGCTCTGAAATTTGTACTATTTTACATCACAATTTTGATGATAGGATCAATATATCCACTATCATATGCACAGACCATAATTTCAGTACAACCTGGTTGTGAATCGAGTTGTGGAATCCTTCTAGTACCATACCCTTTTGGAATGAACGATCCAAAATGCTACGCAGACAAATGGTTTGAAATCGACTGCAGAAACACATCTCAAGGTCCCACACCGTTCCTGAAATCCATTAACCTCGAAGTAACATCCTTTTATCTAATGGAAAGCAAAGTTAGAATTATGAATCCTGTTTTCCGTTGGAATTGCCAGAGAAAAAACGCCACAAGAATCATAGACCTTAAAGAAACCCCTTTTGTGTACTCCAAGGACGATAACAAGTTCACAGCCATTGGATGCAACAAGATCGCATTTTTGCAATCCAACGGCTCAGAAGTTAGCGGATGCGTGTCACTTTGCGACGAGTACGATGATAGAGAAGTTACGTACAACGTTGATTTCGGGGTCGATGGTTGTCTGGGAAGGTTTTGTTGCGAAACTTTGCTTCCGTGGTATCTTTCGGAGTTTAATGTGACGCTGGAAGATGTAAGAGAGAAAAGTATGAGAAATGAATGTAATCAAGCGTTGATTGGAACAAAGGATTGGTACAGAGTGCAGACAGGGTCAAGTGATGAGTATCGGAGTTTTCGTGATTTGGATGTGGATTATGTTAATGCAGTGCTTGAATATGTGATTTTGGATGAGTCAAATGTGACACATCCTTCAGGTGTAATTTGTAGTGGTGTTTCATCTTCGCTGAACAGAGGTTCAGGTTGGAGGTGCAAGTGCTACGCAGGGTCATATGGAAATCCCTACATATCTGGAAGTTGTATCGGTAAGTCTATGACCCCTTATAGATGAATTTAATTCAATTCAATAATACGTGTTAATCATCTTTTGAAATTTTTTATTCATTTCAAATTTTCAATTAAGATCATACATGTTAAACTTGGTTCTTAATGTTTCAGCTAATTTGCACGGTTCCTCCAACAAGAAAAATAGAGAGAAGTGGGCTGCAGTAGGTACGTACAAATTAGTAAATCTCAATCTCATTTTCCTTCAAATTATATTAAGAGTCGTGTTACTGTTTCTTTAGTTTCTAGTTATATCCATTTTATTATTAAAACTGGAAGCTTGAAAATATCTTTAAGAAATTTTTCATCACTATGAGAAAATAATATCAATAGTAGTCGTCTTGTGAGTTGGAGTTAGGATAAAGGTTTAATAGAATCATTATCTTTTTAAATGCAAAATTTGACATTAACTTGTTGGAAAATCTCGCTTGATAGAATCAATTCTCATATTTAAGTATTTTGGCAGGTGAGAGAATACTCTATCAACATTATTAAAGAAATATTTCTTATACTTGCATGGATCCTAAACTGCTAGTGCCTTGTGAATTTTGTATCTAGGTGGAAATTAATATTGCTTCGTGTATCAATGTATGTTGTGTTGGTCGGTTGGACAAGATAATGACTTATTTTATTATGGCAAATATGTAGGTGTTTTGTCAAGTGTTGGATCTATCATTTTACTCCTTGGTATATGGTGGTCGTATAAAGTTGTAAGAAAAAGAATGATAGAGAAACGCAAGGAAAAATTCTTCAAACAAAATGGTGGTTTGTTATTACAACAAAAATTGTCTTCTAATGGAGGTAATGTTGAGTCAGTCAAATTGTTCAGCTTAAAGGATTTAGAAAAAGCTACCGACAACTTTAACACAAACAGAGTAATTGGTAAAGGAGGCCAAGGTACCGTTTACAAGGGCATGTTAGTAGATGGTAAAATTGTTGCAGTGAAGAAGTAAGGAATGTTGAAGAATTCGTCAATGAATTTGTCATTCTTTCACAAATTAACCATAGAAATGTGGTCAAGTTGTTAGGATGTTGTTTGGAGACAGAAATTCCATTACTTGTGTATGAATTCATTCCTAACGGTAACCTCTTTGAATATTTGCAAGATCAAAATAAGGACCTAGCAATGACATGGGATATGCGTTTGAGAATTGCCGCTGAAATAGCGGGATCTTTATTTTATTTGCACTCAGTTGCATCTCAACCAATATATCATAGGGACATCAAATCCACAAATATACTATTGGATGAAAAGTATAGGGCAAAAGTTGCAGACTTTGGAACATCTAGAATAATTTCTAGTGAAGCTACTCACCTCACTACAGTGGTTCAAGGCACTTTCGGATATTTGGACCCTGAATATTTTCACACCAGTCAGTTTACAGAAAAGAGTGATGTCTACAGTTTTGGAGTAGTTCTTGTTGAGCTATTGACCGGGAAGAAGCCAATATACTCAACAAGATCTAGGGAAGCCCAAAATTTATCATCATACTTTGCCCAATGTATAGAAGAAAATCGTCTCTTTGACATTATTGACAAAAGAGTTGCAAAGGAAGGGGAGAAAGATGATATCATTGCAGTTGCTAATATTGCAAATAGATGCTTAGAGTTGAATGGAAGAAAACGACCACCTATGAAAGAAGTCACATTAAAATTAGAAGAGATCCGAGGAAAGAATAGGAAGACTATTGCACAACAAAACCATGAAGAAATTGCCCTTGCTGGAACTGAGGATGATCAACCTTGGACTGGATATTCCACATCAAATTCACTGCCAAATCTAAGCAGTGGAAAGTTCTCGTCAGACTCGGAGATTATGCAAATTCTTACTTCAAAATAATAGGTAATTTTCTGTTTGAATTCTCCTAGGGGAAAGCCATTTTGATCGGAGACATATATTTGTTGATAAGAATTATTTATTAAAATAGAACATATCACGAGAAACTCTAGTTTTTGTATTATATTCTACAAAGAATCTTAACTATGAAAAGTGTTGGGTTCTATAATAAGGAAAAAAAAATGTGTTGAACTCCTCAGGGTCAAGATCTAGTGCGAACTATGTCTTTCATTCCACAAACTAGCTTACTGCTTTCTTTTCTTCTTTCTTTTTTTCTTTTTTTTAAAAAAAAAAGAAATTAGGGTATCGACCAAAACATATATTGTCACGTGAACATACCAGATGAATTCATATCAACGGGTATATGCTTCCGTAAGGATCACGTTTTCCTCAATATAAAAAAATGGCAGAGGTGAGAGCAAGTTCAAGTATTTAGACACCTGCCCGATTACCAAAAAAAAAAAAAAAGACACCTGCCCCAAAACACGAAACCCAAACTTATCCAAATAATAATAAAATTATAAAATAAAGAGTAAAGAGTAGACATTACCTTAAACGTTTGGGTCAAAACAAAGGACAGGGCGATCTTTCGTAACTCGTGTTATTATTAATCCTTAATAAAAAGTTAAAAATCCTTCTATCTTTCAATTACATTGTACAAATACAAATTCCGGGGTCACATATCAAGCGAAATATTGCTCGTTGACAATTTTATGACCAATTGTTGTTTTCTGAAAATAAATATGCTCATAGCCAATGCATAGTATAATCCCAGCAAAATGCCCGTGCCGCTTCCTTATGAATGCAAGTTGTTGTATTGAGTCTATTGATCATCTACTTGATGTTGTGTGTAGGAACACTAAGATAAAATTTGGTATTCTTGAAGTCATCCAAGAGTGGGTTGTATCCATCCTTCGTTCTCGTTTTTGTGGGCAAACCAAACTCCTCCATGAAAGATGAGGTATCAAGCTGCATTGAATACAGATTATAAGGCTAGAGTATATATACATCAAAGTTGCTAAGAATTTATACCTGGCAACTCACAAGATAAACAGAAATGAAATTTTCCAAAAGAAATGTCAGTGATATATAGGTCTGTGATTAAAAAAACAGTACATTAAGCAACACTAAATTATCAATTGTTTTTGTAGTTATCTATATTATTATGGCTGTAAAAATACCATTATTTTATATATAAAAGTCTCATTTTATAAGATTTATCTTTTAAAACCACAAAATAATGATATTAAAAACAGGGTTCTATGCACTCTTTTCGTGGAATATACACTAGATGAATGATTCGTTTTATACCCACCTCAGCAACTTTTGCTCCTCATTTGCTGGAGGACTTGGGTGCAGAGATGTGTGATAATAATCATATATCATATATAAAATAAGAAAGTGAACTAACCGTAATTGTTCTTCTTTTCTTTCCTTTTTTAGATGAATTATCACCATCAAGTTTCAACCACCCAGAACAATAATGATCAATTCGCTCTAAAAACCAAAAGTCTGTAGGAAAAAAGATATCAGCGTCACCCTGCAATAAAAGAGAAACACACAAGCTTTAACAACCATAAATTTTTAGAAGTTCAGGAAGAAATTGTTTTATGACGTGACCAACAAGAATATAAGCAACCACTTTATTAGTTTTATACTCCTTTGAAGTAACTACAAAGAATGATTGAGCATAAATATTTCCTTGTTGCAAGTGAAAGGAACAAAAAAAGGAAATAATCACTAATGTAATAGTAAACCAAGATGCTTATCAATTACTCCCTCTGTTTCTTCTTCTTTTGTTAGACGTTCAAGGTTATACACTATAATTAAGAAAAATAATTGGTATTCTACTTTTCTTAAAAATGTATTACTTGATTCTCTATTATACCCCCTCAGTTATAGTTAATGCTTAAGTGCATAGTAAATTGATAACACACATGGGAAATTCAAATTGCCTGTTTTCTAACAGCTTTTGTAGCCATTAAAGTAACTGAATCATGAATGCTTCAATATAGTTTATTAAATAATTCATCAAACATAGTCTAAAGTTTAAGCAAGATTGCTTCAAGGAACAAATGCAGCATCTGCCAATCATGTACGACACTAGACAGACTGAGGAGAGTGAGAATGAGGAAAATTGATTGGTGAACCAAACCTTTGCCTCCATATAACTCTCGTAATCCAAACTGCTCCCATCTCTCTGAAATTAATAAGGACAACTCAGTTAATCAAAGGCTATAAATACAGATTAGAAATTTCTATTTGATTTGTAAAGGGAAAACACAAAGGACTGTTTCTAAAGATGATAAATTATGATATCTGTAACATTCCGTGAAATAGAAAAAGTAAAAGCCGGGTTACCAATTTTTATTTTAAGTTTACGACATAAATGTTCTATTATTTGTATGAATATTACACCACATGGCAATAGATTATTAATATAGCGATTACATAGCTGGTTTGGTTCATGACATGGAATCAGAGCCTTCATAATCATTGACTGGTATGCTTTTACACTTTGAAAATTGCATGAGCTATGAAGAAAATAAAGATGGAAAAGTCGTAAAAGTTGCAGTTCAGCACAGCTAATCGACATTACTTCTCCATCATATCATATGTGCAGAGTAAAAATAATGATCTTAATACACAAAGAAAATGGACAAAGACTGCATTCAAAGGACTACTGCATGTAAAATTCACTCTAAAGCTTATGAGATGAGAAAGCAGACAACTGCTTTATTGTTCAGGAAATATGATATACCTTAGTTGAAACCAATGGAGCTCTTTCGCCAGGTACTTTCACATCTGGCAGGTAGCTGAAATCAGAAGCAATCAAAGACATCTTTGGTAGCACCTCATGGAGAACCTCAAGTAATTTCTGGGAAAATGTAGGTATGAGTATGATAGTTGAGAAATGCAAAAATCAAATTTATATATCAGAATTAAAGCAGATTTAAGAGACACTTACCAAGCAACCAGTTGGCAGCCAACATCTACGCGGTTTGGGGTGAAGTTTAGACCAAATGCTTTTCAGTGTAGATACCGCAGCACTTTGACTCTTTTTGGTTTTATCCAAGTCCATGATCTCAATGCAACGTGTAATAAGTGAGTCTTGTAACGGCTTGTATAACTCGCAGAGTGATTCTCTATTAAAGGTAGAAAATGGGTGGTGATGTTAAATTCTCTTATAGGTTACATAAATAGCACCACAGAACTACCTTATAATTTTATAATCACTTATATGCAAACATTTCTCGAGATATGCTTTCGTAGGTATTACCTAATAAAGTGCTAGTATAGGCATCATGGTGTATCTATATATAGTAGGAACTGCATCCATGTGCAAAGTTGTGACTTACCGGTTGTGTTGCCTCTCAACCCAGACTTCCATCCATGAGGAAATTTGATTCTCTGAATAGATAAGATCATGAGGAAGATTATCAAGTACCTACAAGAAATAAATTAATTGTGAAATATCTAAATAGTAACCATCATCAGAAAATTGCATTAACCAGATTTATCACTTATTAGTGACATCATTTCTAGCCTCCAACATTTGATTCTGTCGTTATTACTTATTAGCATAGGATGGTCCATGTGATTGTTTCAAATTATCAAAGATGGATTTGTAATGACAATGGCAGATGACCAAGTGCCAGATCTGAGTTTCTAAAAGTGAAATGGCACCTGTTGACCTTTGAGAACATGCCGGTGGGTACATACCCGAATATTTATTGCAGACCATTTCACTATAGCATTTTGAAGCACGGCAATAGTTTCCATAACAGCCACTACGCCACATTATAGGGAACCCACTCGCCAAAAAACCCACCATCATATGATGGACTGCACCCAATTAAAGTCTTTTAGGTTCATTGATATCTACCCCCAATTTACACTTTTGAATTTTGAAATCACTTTGAAAGTTAGCATCAGACAAAGCATCAGCTTGCTCAGTTGAATAAAATTTTTGGGAAGACTCTGTAACTCTGTTTTGCACCTTATTCCTATCACTTTGACTTCAATAGTATTGCATATAGCTATGTAACTATGTGTCCCGTCAATTCCTTTGAGATAAAAAATACAGATCCACATTGGGGGATTTTGTTGTCTTAGAAATTTATGACATTTTCATTATTGGGAAAAAGGAAATAAAAGCAACTCAATTGTAGAACACACCTCAAGCATTATTACCCAACATGGTTGTTGCTCCACTTGCCCTGTAAAAGAGGGAACAATATTTGCATCAGTAGAATTATCACTTATTTTTTAAAGGTCTCTCAAACAGCTAACAAAAATAAGCAAATATTTCTTTAAAATAAGTTTAATCAAACATGCAATTATTTCATAAACTTATTTGTGAGACACTACACAAAGTCCTCGCATCACCAAAAGAGGAAATCTGAAGTTTAAGAAATTTTGCTATTAAAGAAAAAATAAGGAAGATGTTTATCAAGCTATAACAGCCATTTTGTGTGAACAGCAATATGTTGAGCTAGTCGCATCCCAAAGTGCACTGAGAATTAAGTGAAGAACTGAGATGCTAGATATAAAGAAAAGCAGTAAAAACAGGAATGCCCTTATAACTCTTAATGAACAACATGCTGGACAACAAAAGGAAGATGCTTATTGTATCGTTTGCTGTCATCATAAGTAGTAGTACTAGTAGTACATACATAAATATATACATATATACATAAATATTAAAATAATAAGTAGTAGTAATAGTTGTAGTATATATTAAAATAATCTTTGATGGTGAGGAGAGAATGCACACTACCTACCGTGTTGTAAACACTGATCCCTCCACAAGGTAGCTCAATAATGTCTTGACCATTTTTTAGCAGCCACAACGAAATACAGAATATATGTAACCCACAAAATTACTATATAACCTACCCCATCCACTCCGGTCAGCAGCATCACGACATTCTACCCTGAACTTTGGTATATGGCTACGCACTTCACCAACAGTTTCTCTTTGCACCTCAGCAAGTGAAGGACTAATCTCAACTGAGCTGTAGTTAAAAACACGATATTAATTGGATGTGAATCATGTGATTTCAAAAGCAGATGGTACACAAGACAAATTTACTGAAGTAGTAAATCTACTCCAATTCAATTGGTATACAGTAAACAATAGGATATTCATGAGACGAATAGACAACCACTTCAAACATGAATAAGATATAACTCCAAATTTTTAACAATAATTACACATATCACCTATCAAGAGAAAGAGATAATTTGGGATCTACAAATGTACAAGACATCATTTGTATTAATCCAGTTAACCACTACTGCCAAACACATGAGTTGATTGTAGAAGGAACTCTGGGTTTCCATAACGAAGGATAAAGATTTTAAGAACCAAACTTTAGGAGAGTGGCTCAGGAACTGAAAGAAGAATTTGCAAGAAAATGAACTCCAAATGAATTGATAAAGATTAAAGATTCAAAAGGAACCCTTAAGGTAAGAAGTGTGTTTCAGAAACTTAAAGAATGATTAAATGAAAACTACCTGCAGAATCCAAGGTCCAAAACCTTCTATCTGCACTGGCAGAGAATAGAATAGAATCAAGTAAAACCAAAAGGGTCACATATTGTTGATTTCTTTCTTTGTCATTCATAGTTCATATTTCAATTAACGTGAGACCCTAATTAAAGAATAACCACAAATAGAATTTACTAATGGGAGATTTATTCAACGTTGGGAAATGAAATAAGAAATATAGAAAATATAAGCACAGCTACTATCTTCACAAGAGACAAAAACTGGCTCTTGAATTGTAATTTAATTTTATAATGAAATATATATTATATTGGCTATCAAGGCACGTACGTGTAAGTCATACTGTTATAAACTTTTGCAGGAGCATTCAACATTATGTAATCCATTATACCCTTGGCACAAGTTCCTGATCCACCACCAATTTCATATATCTGATTGAAAATTAGAGGATAGTATCAACTACTGATTGAAGAAATAAAAAAGAAAAAGCTGTGTAAACAAGATACATTTATGGTACCTACTAAATTTTTATCAAAAAGAAAATGTGAGCCAAAGAGAAATATTGAACAAATGTAAATAGGAAACAAGAAAGAAGCATACTTATATAGAACTGAAACATTATATAATAAGTAGGTAGGTGCAGAATAGAAGCTTAATGCTGGGCTCACACTGTCTAGTAGCTGGTGGAATAAGAGACCCTGTTTTCTTGGGCTCTAAGTGGATTTGCAAGCAACAGAGAGAACAATGGTTTTTGGTAAAGCTCTTAAGAGTAGATGTGTGCATTGCAGAACAATTAGCAGATATATCCACAAATGCTGTCAATTTATCAGAACTTTGCTGATTGAATCCATGGGAAGTGAAATGTATACATGATAATTGTCCTGGTTCTTAGGCAACAGTTTTGAGCAATGATACTTCTGCACTAGCAACCAGCTAAAAGATTATTCATCTCTTTTCCTTTTTTTCTTTTTCCTTTTTTTCCTTTCAGGTCTGAGAAAGAAAACATCCATACTAAAAAATTTTAAAATGAAAAGTAAAATCTCAAGAAGGCAAGAGGCATATGCATATCAACAACTTTAATAGTCTCCTAATATTAATATTTGTTCAAGGAAATTTAGATTGGTTAAAAAGGCCAAATGAACCTAGACTAAGAAGCAGCTATCACATGCAAATAATTACATTGCACTTACTTTTAGAGGAAAAGAGAAGTTTGCAGTGCGCATGATGGCTTCAGCAATAGCATGGGCATACCAAGGCTACAAAAAAATAATAAATAAATAAATGAAAGATCTATAATGCAACATCAACTTATATGATTAAACAATTGAGAAAAATGAATGTATCATTTAAGAATCCAAGCTGTTTCAAGCACTAGAAATAACTTCACTAAATTTTAATATATCCAAGAATATACATGTACAAGTTCTGAAAATTTGCATACAAAGCTCTCAAATTAATATGTGCTTGAATTTGCAATTAAACTCCAACGATTAGTGTAAAAGGATAGACTTGAATATCAAAATAAATACTGTTTCATAGATTATTTGAAAGAAAATATTTTAGAATTTCATTTAAATCCATGAAAATTTACCAGCCGTAGTTTTCAATAAACAGAAAGGAATGCACTACATCGTATTCCAAAAGCCATAGTTTATTAGTTATGCATTTTTATCAATTATGAGACAACAGTAGCTCTTGGTCTGATGCGTGAACCAGTCACCTAACTTTCCCAGTTAAAATTAATACTTTTAAGAACTACTTCACTATTTGCCACTAGTTTCTATTTTTAAAAATAGGGCAGTTATCGATATCATAAGTGACCCGGGAAGAAGATTAAGAAGAAGGCCAATGAGAAGCAACAAGTCACAAGATAAAGTCTTTGTTAACTATTAAATTGCTTAACAGAAATTTGAACAGAACTAGGCTGATGATGTAGCATAAACCAAATGAAAAAGGCTTCTATATCTATACACGCTCCACGCAGATGATGGTATAACAAGGAAACGCCTATGCTAGAGGATTTTAGTTTCAAAAAAGCTTTGTTATTGTACTGATAGTCCCTGTTAACGTGTGCAAAATTCAAATCTATACGTCCAAATTATGCATTATTAAAGAAAAGCATAAAGCATTGTTCATCTACCAGTGCTTTTGTGTCTGGAGCAGTATTAGGGGGAAAAATATGTAAGGCTCATTGATTATTTTAAAAATTGGCAAACTCCAAAACACTAGGTCTAATCGACTCAAATATTATGATGAAAGAAACCCCAAATGCAAGCACGCTAACACCATGGAAGCCTAATCCTGAAGATCAAAATGTCAACAAGTTTTGTCTTATTTATGATAATGGGGCTTGCTGTAATATTCCAAAAAATATTATAATGATATTCAGGTTCAAAAGTTGTTTATTAACTTAATTCTATATGTCTAGGGGGAATTCAGTAAATTTTTCTCTCCTTGATTATGAGCCATGTTTACAGACTTGAGTTTCTGTTACTTGGATGTATGTGAGTCTTATTTTAATGTCCAATTTTTCTTTGCGGCTTTTGTCATCGTAGAGAGTCAAAATCCTGCTAAAATTTGAACAGACTAAACTTAGATACAATTCCTTAGGTGTGGTAGGTGCTGTTCTCCCATAAGAGATGTAATTTTACCTTGGTCACAAGCGCCAACCTTCAGCACGCATGTCATGTTTATTACATGGGACACTAGGTGTCAAAGAATGTTAGGTAAAACTTGAATTCTGATTAATGAACTACATCTAAGTTTTGCCTGATTAGAACTTCATTTCTAATCCTAGAAACATAGGATAGAAACCCATCTTTTAAAATAATGATCAGCTTTATGATTTAATTCAGCAAATTGGTTCTTCACGTTCGTGTGATGCCTAGGTTAATTTTTCATTTCACTCTCAATTTCAACTTCGTTTGCTTTGATGTTCTAACCTACCAATATCTCATTCGCAACTTTAAATGATTGATTGAATAAAAGATTCTTATAAAAGAGCAAATAAAGAATTTTCTCCGTAAGAAGCTGACAACTACATATGTAAATTGATGACTATAAAAATTTTATCCTATAGAGAGCGTACCTTAAAAAGTTCCACCGGTGTAAACCATGATATATCACTCTGTTTGTAAATATTGTCCAAGTACCTCATATAAGCTTTTCGGCCTGAAATATGTCACCACTCTACTACATTAGAACAAACCGCCAAAAAAAGTATATCAATCTGAAATGTAGTCTTCCTATTAATCAACGTACATATTGTTACAGTGTTAATTCTTAAAAATTAAAATAAGCTAACTGAACAGTAAATACATCGACGCATATAGCTTCATCACCTTGAAGTTGATTGAATTTAATAGAATTGGGAAGAACTCCAACAGAGCGCGATCTTTGTGAGAAGTATCCATGCGATGGATGGTAGAGTGCTGAGTGAATGAAATCCCGAACCTGCTCAACAATTGATTGAACAATATAAGCACAACCATAGCTCTTAATTGCAAAGGTAATAGAAGAGAAAGAATTTCTTACCAGAACGGGTTCATCACCGACAATGTGGGTGGAGTAGAAGGCTTCTACCGGAGGAGCCCACACTTGATTCGGAATCGCCAAAGAGAAACGTAGTTAGGTTAGTGAACTTCGAAAGAGAGAAAAGAGAGAGAGAGATAGAAAGAGCACCTTTGCAAGCGCGAGAAATGAGAGGAAGTCTGCGAGTTTGAGTGCGAATAAACATTATTTAAGAGCTCAGCAACAGAAAGATGGGTGAGCATGCTCGTCTGAAGTCTTAAACCCCGCCTTGTCTGCTCACTATTCAAGGGTTTTGGTCTGTGACAGGGAAAGGGGTGAAAAGAATATTACAATTTAATTTAATAATTATAACTTTTTTAGAAATTAAATTTATTAATATTAATATTACTGAAATACAATATTACAATAATTTTACAATATTCTAAAAAATTTCAAGTATTGTTAAAATAAAAAATATTAAAAAAATAATTTTAAATTATTAAAAGTAAAAAATTTATTAAAATTTTTTTACAATATTTAAAAATTATTAAAATATAGAACAAATTAAAAAACAACACTTTTTAATTATAAAAAAATAAACAAAGTACAAAAAATATTTTACAATATTTTAAATATTGTTAAAATATAGAAAAATATTAAAAAAACAATAGTTTTAATTTATAAAAAATAATATTAAGAAATATTTTACAATATTATTAATTATTCTAAAAATATATTTAAATACATAGAAAATACTTTTAAATCCTATAAAAATAATTAAAAAATATTTAATATAATGGATAATAGATCAAAGAATAAATTGTTCTACATCAATATAGATTGATGTATGAGAGATAATTATTGTAAAATATATTATTTTATAAAATTTATAATAATTTTTAAAATATTGTAAAATATTTATTAATATTATTTTTTTAGTTTTTAATAATTTAAAAGTATTATTTTTTAATATTTTTCTTTATTTCAACAATATTTAATTTTTTTTTAGAATTTTGAAAAATTATTGTAATATTGTAAAATATTTTTAAGTAATTAAAATAGTTTTTCAAATATTGAATATTAAATTCATTTAATTTAACATTATTTTCTAAATATTTTTATTATTTTTTATGATTTAAAAGTATTTTAAGTTTTTTAATATATTTAAAATTTCTTTTTTTTTAACTGCACTTAGCTAGAGGCGCAACATCCCATGGCGGCGCGTCGCCATTGGCATTGGGTTTTGTTGTTTTTTAAAAAAAAGCATTCAATGTCGCCTTCTAGCCGCGCCATTCAATGGGATACTGCCCAGGAAATTATTTTTTAAAAAAAAAAAGTTGCGTAAATAGTAAAAAGATCAATTATGGTAATTAATTTTTTTAAAAAAATATTATTTTGATAAAAATGCCTAAAGTGAATAGTACATAATTTTTTTAGAAAGCTTCGAATAATATAGGTATATTAAAAACAATTTTTTTTATTTTTATTCGTGAAACACTCTATTCTTCAGATGATAGTACATAATTTTTAAGAAAACTGTTGCAACTTTAATAATTTAAAAAATTATGTAAATTGAGTTAGTAAAAGTGAGTAATACAATGTTCGAACAAATATTTAAATTATTTAGGTAATTTAAAAACACCTTATTTTTTAAGTGTATAGTATGCGATCTCTTAAAAAGTTGTTGATATTTTTAAAATATAAAGAACGGTGTAAATTGAGTTGGAAACTCCAAACTGAATAATACATTATTTTTAAAAGGCTTAAAATAATTTAAAAATACAGATTATTTTTAAATTAAAACATTGTATTCTTCAAGTGTATAATACACGATTTTTTTCTTTCTTGTTGATCGAAGAATAAGTCATTTAAAAAATGTTCTAAAAATTATTGCAATTTAAAAATGATAAAAATTATGCAATTTGACCTAGAAACTTCAAGTATATTTATAATACATTATTTTTTAAAAAAATTAAATAATTGAAGTAATTTAAAAAATATATTTTTATTTTTAAATCAAAACATCGTATTATTCAAATGTACAATACATAATTTTTCTTGTAGATTTAAGAATACGACCTTTTTTTTTTAAAAAAACTTCTTAAGAAATTGTTGTAATTTCAAAAATATAAAAATTATGTAAATTGACCTAGAAATTTCAAGTTTATACTATATTGTTTTTCAAAAAATTTCAAATAATTTAAAAAAGAAATTTTGATTTTTAAATCAAAATATCATGTTCTTCAAGTATATAATACATTATTTTTTTATTTTAATTGAAAAATACATTATTTAGAAAAAGTAGTCTGAAAATATTGCTGCAATTTATAAAATTTAAAATTCATAGTATCATTTTCAAAAAAATTAACTTCAAATAATTTAAGTAATTTAAAAAAGATGCCTTGAGTTTTAAATCAAAACTTCAAATACATGATGCTTTCTTGTAAATTAAAAAATACATTGTTTAAAATAAAAAAATTTTTTTTGAAATTTTAAAAGTATTAAAATTATATAAATTAACCTAGAAATTTCAAATGTGTCGTACATTGTTTTCAACAAATTTCAAATCATTTAAGTAATTGAAAAACAACGTTTTGATTTTTAAATGTATATTACATTATTTTTTTTTATCGTAGATTGAAAAATACATTCTTTATCTTAAAATACCATAACTGTGAGATATACTATGAATATATTTCATTAACTACGTGATTTTACTAAAATAGTATTTTTAATTCGCTAAATTGTAAAAAAAGAATAATGAACAAACAGACAATCACAAATAAAATTCATTAACTTAATTTATCATAACATTATTTAATTTACTTTTCTTCATTTATGATTTTGTAAATTTTTCTATATTATTACTATACATATTTTGCAGGCTTTAAAAGATGCCAAAACTTGTTTGGATAAAGTAATTTCATAATTTGTGATAGAGTGAGAGAGAGAAATTTCACAATCTTTGGTTTTTTAGTTAGATTTAGAATTCTCCATTTTTAATTAAAAATAATACTCTTTAAAAGACTGTGAAATTGAAATATTTTATAATATAACCTCCAAATAAAGCAATTTAAATAATAGCTTTTTTAATTTCCTTCAAAAATTACATTACTTTTAAAAATTTTCTCATCCAAACACACTTTATTATAATAGATAGATTGTTCACTTCGGATTCAACTAAAAGCATTGATATATTATAGGTCCTTACGTAGGAAAAGTCTCCGAAAATAAAGAACATTTATAGAAAACTTAGCAATCATTTGGTTTGCATTTTTATTTTTTGTTTTTTGTTTTCTGAAATTTTACTTAGGAAAAATTGAAAAACCTGAAAACAAAAATGCTCTATTTTCAACATTTTCAGTTTTTTCTTTATAAAATTTTAGAACACAGCAAACAGAATGAAAACAGAAAATGAAAAAAAAAAAAAAATACAAACCAAATACCTACCCCACCTTTTTCCTTTATACTTTTTATCAAAACATATAAACACTTAGAGTGGTTCCCAACTCACAAACACTAGACCATGATGTCAAATTATACTATTTCATGGTTCAAAAGAAGCTAAGTTCCAAATAGGTATTGAGGAAGAATACTAACAACATATCCTTGTTACTGATAAATTTGATGGCAACTGGCATATATTATTATAATTATAAGCGACCACCCGCACTAGTCAACATTCACTCACCCCTATTATTCATAGAATATGCTCTTACTTGAGCTTTATAGCCATGTTGACATAATTTCGTAACATTCATTTATTTCAGAATGACATTTTATGAATTCTGGTATCTTAGTTTTGGAAAATGCCATCCCTAATAATTCCTTAGCTAGTACAGATCCTCAGTGGGAATTGGCTTCCAATAGTTCCCTTCTAATTGATTTCAATCTCCACCTTAAATTCCAATCCAATAGGTATCGACAAATCTGGAACTTCAATATTAACAAACTCAGAGGAGCTATCAAATTGTGTCTTCACAACTCTACTCTTCCACATTGAATTAGTTCCATTCACAATATCCAACTTCCCTGCCAAATCCACTTCATTCAATCCCTTATGCTTTGGTATCCCAATAAAAGTTACCTTATCTATGATCCACTTTTTCTCCATAGCAAAATTTCCATTAGTGACTACAGAAGTAACCGAAACACTTTTGTTTCTCGATGCACCATAAAATCTTACTAATGTCCATTGCTCTCTCTCTCCTGCTATGTCAAGTGTTTCTCCATCATCCAAATACACTTGTCCATAACTTTTTCTGTTGCTACTAATAACAACCACAAGTTCAAATGAAGTGTTCCTTGCAGATTCAGTTGTCATTGCTTCTCCTTGCAAGGCCAAAATGTTACCTTCTCCAACATGCACATTTATGTGATCAGGTGGCGCATTAAGAGTCACATATTTTCCTGATTTTGCAATAACTGAATTTGAGTAATTGAAGAGGTCAAACCAGTTTCCTGAAGGAAAGTATGCATCTACTGATACTGCTCCTTGTTTTAGCACAGGTGAGATTAGAACTCCCTTGCCTAGTAGAAACTGTGAGCTTATTTCATATGTTGTGACATCTTCTGGGAATGAAAAGAAAAGGGGTCGCACGATTGGTGTCCCTTTCGTGTGTGCTTCGTACATTAGGGTGTAGAAGTAAGGGAGAAGGCGGTAACGGAGGCCGAGCACTTTCCTTGCTGAGGAAGCAACCGAATCCCATAGGTAAAGCTCTTGCCTGGTGGAGCTTTTGTCTGAATGATCCCTTGCAAAGGGATAAAAGGCTCCCAACTGCATTGAGAAAAAAATACGAAAGAATTATATTTGTATAGTTGTATACTAATTCTTCAAAAAACACTCGTAACTACTCAACTAAAATTACCTAGTCAAATCCTTACCAAATTAAGTTACAAGCTTTTCAACTAGTGAACTAAGCTTTTAGTTAGCTAAACTGTCTTGCCAAACACAATGTATTTCAAACTTTGCTTCTACATATTTCCAATAAGGGACAGCCTAAGGAATGGTTAATGAAAATCAGCTACACTTACACCTAATTGATGCTTTAAATTACTTGAGAAAGTAAGTGTTAGCATGTGTTTGGTTTCTCGTTTGGATGTGGTAAACGTGAATCCAATCAATCCAATTTAACAAAGCGAAGAATACCTTTCACATTTTGAATCCACGTAACTTTTGTATTCTGATATAATAAAATTATTGTTTGTGATAAAAGTTTTCTAAAATTATCTCCTGAACCTGCGCTCTTAAGATATTAATTAACATTTGTCTTTCAACAAAACAAAAATCATTGCACCTTCCATATGAGGCTTTTGTATATCAAGGCAAGTCTGCGAATATTTGATAACAATGACAGTAAAAAGAAAATTATGACATAGATCTGCAATGGAGGATCAATTTTACCTGGATCCAGCGCCGGCAAAGTTCTTCAGTTGTATTTTCTGAGAAGCCACAAATATCTGCTCCAACCATTGGAATTCCAACAATTCCAGAATTCAATATAGAAGGGATTGAGTATGCCAAATCATTCCACGTAGCAGCATTATCTCCTGTCCAATGTGCAGTATACTTACCAGAGCTCACAAAAGTTGATCTGCTCAGAATAAAAGGCCTCTTACCAGTAATATCCACCAATGCTTTATTAGTTACTTTGGATTCTAAGAGTCCATATAAATTGTGTGCATTATACTCAGTGATGTTACCAAAGTGCAAAGATGTTGCTGGCACTGTTTTGTTATTAATGGGTTGATGAACTCCATTACTGTTAATTTTGTAAGGAGGGTTATCAAGATTAGAATTTGGAATGGGATCAGAAGTGATGAAATTTGATAACTCATTCATGTCTAGCCAAAGACCATCAAAAGGGAGAAGGTCCCTAAATAATTTGATTTCATCACTCCAAAATGCTTGGCTTCTTGGGTTTAGAAAATCAGGGTAGTATACTGGTCCAGGCCAAACTTCTCCTAGATAGTTGGTTCCATTTCTCTTTATGTAGATATCAGCCTCCAAACCCCTAACAAAGGTTGCATATGTCTTGTTTACATTGATACCTGTTTATAAATTTTGCCTTAAATCAGTAGAGAGCATAGAAATTTTAAATGTATCAAACCATGTATATTATTGTGCTTGAAAATTTTTATATGTAATAATAACATAATATATAAATAATATATAATAGGCATGTGGTAGTTTTCAAGTGAGTGGTGCATGTCCACGTGGTGCCACATGGACATGTGCCACTCACCCAAAAGCTGCCATCCATATAGTAGTTATTTTTTTTGTTCATTTTGTGTTGTCCATGTTGCATGATCTAGTGGCACCACATGGACTTATGCAATTGGATTGTTAGAAAAATATTAAAATATACAAAATCACCCCACATTGCTAATATGTTTTAAAACAACTTTGGTTTGACCATTAAGAATATTATGTCTTGTTTGAAGGAACATTTGTGGTGTAAGAATTTAAGTACCAGGGTCTAAGATGAGCACATATTTCTGACCATTTTGGTGAAGAGTGTCAACAAATTTTCTCATCTTGTCAAGAGGAAAGTTGATAGGATCAAGGGTGAAGTCTTTATAGGCATCCATGTAATCAATGTCTGTCCACATAACTTCAAGGGGTATGCCTGCTTTTGCATAGTTGGCAACCACACCCTGAAGGTCTTCTACATTCTTATAGCCCCATCGACACTGATGAAAACCTTCACAAAAGGGATAACAATGGTGAGAATTAGCATAGGAAGAAAATATAATGGATCAGAATGACAAGACAGAGAACAATTGCAATTCACAAATTAGCTAGATTTTAATGTATATGAACTAATGCAAAGGATAATTCATAAATTCAACATGGTACAACAACACATCCTCAATTCAATGAGTCAATGGACCAGTATTTGTCCTTGGAAAGAAACAGAGTACTAGAGTAGCAAGATTCATCACTGATGTGGTGACTTTTCAATTTCGCTTATATCCTGCTAAATCTTTCTAGAATGATAATAGAAAATATATATAGCAATGTAACTCTACCATTGCTATGTTTACTTCTGTTTTTTCTTTTTAAGAAATATCTGCTGTTTATTATTAGTCTACCTTAAAGAAGCTGCATTAGGTATATGCATCTACAAAATTAGAACCAACGTTTTCACTTAGACTTTATTTATTATTTATAGCAAGAAGTAACCAACTCTAGGACTACAAAAACCTTAAATTGGTTTCTGAAAATAATAAATACCAGTTATATTAGTATTTTTATATGGGACATTTTTTCCCTGAAAGAACTAATATAACAAACAACTATAAATTTTAGGGATTAGGGTGATTCTCTTGTATTCTTAATCTTAAGTAACATGTCTCTTTCTGTTTTATTCAAGGACCAATTTGGATATATGTAACAAATCATGCGGTACATTGTACTCTGTGTATGGTGAGTTTGAGGGGTATGGATCCTCGGAAATGAAGACTCATATAGCAATAATTACGTGTGTACAGCAACTATTCACCTATATTATTTAAGTACACTTTGTATATCTACTTAAATGTTTATAAATACGTGATTAAATTAGTGCAAAATAATTTCATCAAACATATGCTTACATTAGTGCGAAATTATTTAACTATAACATTTAACCGAGTATATAAGGTGTGCGTTTGCGGTGGTGGACGTACACAAATAATTTTTGTTCATATAGTATTGCTATTTTTATTTTATTATTTTATATATTAAAAAGGGTAAAATACACAAAGTATTCTTGAGGTTTCATAATATTGCGCAAAACACCAAACTTGAACAAAATAAGCACTTCCCACCAAACTTTAACAAATCTAAACCCCTTCAAACATGAAACTAACTATAATTACTCAAACTAACTATGATCACAAATTATTTTGGATTAATTAGTGAAAAAACAAAATATTTCTCCTTGGTTCTTCATTTTTAAAACCACTTCCTCTTGATTCATTGTTCGTTAAAATTCTTGCCCCTTGGTTCCTCATTCTTTGTCATCTTTCTTTATTCTTCGTTTAGGGCTCGCTACCTTTTTCCCTTTCTAACATCTCAGCCCTCCAACACCGTTTTCTCATTCACACCCCTCTCTCCTCTCTTCCCTTTATATCACCCTGTTCAAGAAAGACAGAGAGGCGATGAACTCACAGCAGTTTTTCGACTGTTCTATTTGCTTTTCATTGTGGATGTGACTCTAGAGAGAGAAACATTAGTTTTTACTAGCTAATTGTTGAAATTCAATGTGTTTTACTAGTTTGATACAATATAATTGGATGCTAAAATACATTGTGTTTTTTTATTTTAACAAAAAAAACAGTTTTCATCTTTATGTAATTGAATGCTAAAAATCAATTTAACTTATGGTTTGAAATAATGCAAGGAGATCCTGAAAATAAAACTAAAAAACCTCTACAGAGAAATCGTGATTTAAGGAAAAAAATGACCGGAAAAAATAAAAAGGAGCATTAAAAAAAAAGTCTTGCAAGAAAAATATAGGAGTTAAAAAAAAAAAGTTAACCATAGTTAAGATTTTTAACATAATATTCTCATATAATAGTTGTTAGATTATTTGGTGAAAAATGCTCATTTTGTTAAAATTTGGTGTTTTATACAATATTATAAAACCTCAAAGGTAATTTATGTATTTTACCCAGTTAAAAAATAAAGATCTTGTCCATTTTCAAACTAAAATGAAAATGATCCACGCATGACTTACCGAAGGACCAATAAGGCATAGGAGCAGGCCTACCAACAAATTCAGTATACTGTTCCAAAACCAGTTCAGGAGACGATCCAGCAAAGAAATACAGATCAAAAACCCCTCCAATAACCTTATACGTAACACGATCTCCGCCATAAACAAAATCCATTCCATTGCTATTCAGCAGCAGAACTCCATGACTGCTCCCACCCGCTCTCACGTCCAAGTAGAACGGGTGCGACCCGTAAAGGTTCACATCGAGATTCGCACTCCCGACGTCTTCGTTCCACAGCGTTAGGGTTTGGTTTGGGCGAAGCTTGAGCGAGCTCTTCGTGTGCTCCCAGAACCCGAACAGAGAAGTTCTATTCGAAGGAATTGAGGAAGAGAGTTGCAGGTACTGGTCCTTGAAGAGAAGAAACGTTTCGGGGTTCGAAGGTTCTGGAACTGCGTTGAAGAGGACATCGTTGGAGGATTTGCGTGAGATCCTGAAGCCGAATGGTGTTGTGTTGTGGAGCGTGAAGATTAGCTCTGAATTTGGGTGCGTGAGGGTTAAAGAGGTTTTTAGGGTTTGAGAATTGCTCTGGTGGGAAAGAGAACGGAGAGGGTGATAAAGAGAGGAGGATCCTCTAGGAATCACTTCTTGTGGAATTTCCCATCTTTCGTTGCTTGAGTCAGTGATTCTCACTCTTAACCTATGCTCTGTCTCAAAACTGCAATTCAAATTAATAGAAAAAAAAAAAAAGAAACTACAATTCAAATTCAAATTAACCAATTATTTTTTCTATAGATAGTAAGACGCAATCAAAGTTTTGGCGGGAATTGTTTCTTCTACGGTTCTACCCAACAACGTGATTAACAATCTAATTGTAAAATTGTTAATCTACTGAGATATTGTGGAGTTTGCGCCAAAACTCGAGGAGTAACCGTGTCTTAGTGTAAATTTTGACCGGTAATTCTCGAGTTTTAGCGAGAACTTTATCTGCATCTCTTGCCTTCAATCATGGAATTGTTAATCAAAGGAATGAGAACTTAAAACTATTTATGTCACTGCAGAGGTAACAAAATTAAATGGGTGTTAATTACCTGGAGGTTAGCCTGAGTTGTAGAATATCGGGTCCGAAAACAGAGGAGGGTTTGATGAGGTTAAGGTTAGCTGTTAAAGATTTTCCGGTAGGATCATTGGTGACGGTTGCGATGGTATAGCCGTAACCAACTACTGAACTTGCTGCTTCTGATGATGATGAAGAATCTGTTGCTGCGTGGGAAAAGATGAAACAAAGGCAGATAAAGAAGAAGAGTAGTGGTAGTGGAGCATTCAGAGTGATTCTGGTTTTTTGAGTGCTCCTAGCTGTGGCCATTTTCTATGTGAACTGGATGGAAAACGATGGCTTATTAATTTTCAATTTGTTATATGAATTCGTGTTGGATGCAACGTAAAGAGGCTGATCAGGTTGACTAGTAGTTTCATTCACATTAGGACTCTTCTTGAAAACATTATTGAAAAACAGTAGTAACAATTATGTAAGCATTGCCCTGGATATTTAATTGTAAAAATGTATAAAATTATTATCTCACGTTGATTTATCATGTTTGGAAGAATTTTAAAGAATTAATTACTATGCCAAAACTATGGTCGAAGAAAAAATAACTTTTACTTACTTTTAGTTATCTCTTTCTCTAACAAAATTAATTATGTATTGATCTCTCATTTACACTGTAAAAATAATTTTTATGTAAAATATTCAAATAATATTTACTTTTGAAAATCACTTTTATGATATTAATTTTCCAAAATTCAAACAAATACTGTATTACTTTACTTTATCACCAACTCAAAATTAATTATATAGAAGTAATTCTACTCATAATTATTTCTATCATCTCAAAACTAAACATAGGTAAACTTACTCTGTTCTCTTGATGAAGGACTGCTGACATTCTTCAGTATATGCTTGTGTATAAACTTACTCTCAATAATTTTACGTCTCTCATCTACCGGTAGAAATATTTTAAATTAGGGGTTTTTTAATCTGTGTAATATTGCACAGATTAAGAAACTAAACATAGAAATAAAACATAACATTAATTATATGTCAAACACAATCACATCAAATTTTTGTTTCTTCTAATAACAATTTTCTACCTTTAATTTTTTAATCTATGTAATATTATACAGATTAGAAAAACCCTTTAAATTAAAGGACATGCTAACTGTAAGTATTTGAATTAAGCGGCCACTTGAACAAATCCTCTTGTCTTATTTTCTTTTATTTTTTTTCTTTTGTCTTTCATCATTGCTTAGGCTTGCTAACAAATTTTGAAACTCTAAAACGTCGGATGGGTGGGAGGGATTGAGACCGCTCAATTTTGGCAATCCCACCATCACTTTATGTATAGGAATCATAAATCTATATACTCCCTCTGGTCTTTTTTATAAGACATCATCTAGAAGATTTTCATGGTCCTTTTTATTAGATATTTTATAGTTTCCATAATATATTTTTTGTTTCTTTTCTTTTTTACCCCTATTAAATGTATTTACTATTTCTACACCTTAATTATAATTGGCTAACACATTATTAAATGAAAGGTAAAAATGGTATCTCATATATTTTTTGAGAAAACCAATAAAGTTAACTATACTCAACTACTTTTCTTGGTTTGTGTAATTCGGTTGAAAACGTCTTATAAATAGGACCGGAGGGAGTATTAAAAAGGATGGTGACACTTCCAATAAGAATGATGTTAATCCCTTTCACCCGGGTGGGGTGTGTCCATGTTTGATTTTTTTATTATTTTTAGGTGAATGGTCCATGTGTTTCTTTGTTTTGTTTTTTTAGTTTTTGGAATACAGTACAGTGAATGGGTCCATGTTTGAATTTTTATGTAGAGACTTTGTACGGATCTATAGAGAATGGGCCAAAAATGATTCATGGCGGTCCATCATATCTCCACTTCCTAGTCCCACCAAGGCACCATGGCTTAATCGCTTAAAGCATCCATTAAGAGTGTACAAAGGATAAAGACGAGTTCGCATTGATTTTTACTCGGTCCTAAATTAAGATTGGGCCTATATTTTGAATTCTGATTCGTCCATTGACCCGAAGGAACCCGATAATTACCGGGTCTTTTTAGGACCGGGTTTATATGGGACGAACGCGGATTGACCCGAACATTTATTCAATACCTATATTCTCACATACACAATATCAATCAAAAAAACAAATAAGCAAACAAAAAGATAGGGAAAAAAATATGTATAATGTCAATAATACGTGGTAAATAGAAAAAAATAGTGAAATAAAATAACTATAATATTAATAATATTCATTAACTACTTATAAAAAAAATAATATTAATTAACAATAGCTACAATTGCATCATTTATATAATGGCTCTCAAGTCAAGTTAGACTTCTATATCCAAAACAATATCTATTTTAAAGTTTGAACCCTTGGCTAACAAAGAATGGAAACTAAAGCAATAAAAAATAACATATATAATATAATATATTAATTATATATAAATATTAAATATGTCTATCGGGACGGGCCGGGTGACCCGAGTACTAACCCAAACCCTCCCCTTTTCTCACTGGGTCAAAATTTAAAAACGAATTAGTGTCTTTTGTCTTAAAATGGACGGGCCAAAACCGTCCTAACCCGATCGGGCCATCGAGCCGGACCGGGTCTTGTATACCCCTAGCATCCATAGGTTAGTCTTGTGATCATGGATTAGGAAAGCAAAGTTTTAAATAACAACTTCTTAATTCGAATTGATGTGATATATTTGTGTTTATAATTATGATTAAAATCAAAGGCAATAATATCTAGTATGTGCGTACACAATTTCTACAAAACATCACTCCAAATTGATTAAATGGAAATAACCTCCTTTTTAATTACTTCTTATTTCTCAATGCCTTCTCACCATCTAGTGTGTTTGGATTAGCTCATTTAAAAAATAATTTTTTATTTTCATAAATTATAAGAGAAAATTTAAATAATAAACAATTATTTTTTCTAAAATTTAGTGTTCTTAATTAAAGCTTCAGGTGAACACCTTTCGAGCTATCTTTCAACACAACTATAGTTTCGTTTATCAATCACAGCATAATTAACCTTTAATAACATGATATGCATTTATACAATATTTATAAAAAAAAAATATTTCAAATATAAAAAGAACTTTTTTTTTAACAATTTTGTGTCATTTTTGAAATATTGCTAAAATATTTTTTACAACATGGTTTCTATTAACAATATTTTCAAAAATGTTTTAAATATACAAAGACAATATTTTTAGTGATTTGGAAATATTTTTTTAATAATTTAACAATATTTTTGCAAATATTGTTAAAGCTCAAATATGTAGTAATGTAAGTATCATCCATGTAGTGAGATAAGCATAGAAACAATCTTTTTTTTTTTTTTTATAACTAGAAACAATCTTCATACTAGGGTAATTGGTGTTTATTAATTATTTTCTTATTATCTTCTCACTCTATTATATATCACTAAAGAAGATTAATCCCTGTTGCCCTACAATAATGGATGCTCTTTCCATAATTTCAAATATGGCTCTATCTCAGCGTTATTGTGTACCTCATGTATTATGCTAATATTCTGGTTGGTCAAGTAATTAGTGTAATTAATAAGCAAGAAAACTTGACATGGTGAACAAATAAGTCATTTAATGGGTTTTTTGGTCTGTATGGTTGTGTAGGAATGATACTGTTTTTAATTCTGAAAAGGTGGATGTACTTCACATTTTGAATACGATTAAGACACGGTTATGGAGTTGGGTCTGTATAAATAAGGGGATTAATTGTAATTTTTTAGATTGGTATAATATAATTATCCTTTAGGATGCTTAAAAAGATATTAGATGAATTTTTCTCTATAATATGCTGAGAGTTTGAGAATACCTTGTTGTACTCAAAGTTTCAATAAATTTTCTTTGCCTATACAAAAAAATGGCTCAAATCTAGGTCATCATATGTATTAAAAAGATATTTGGAGAGAGCAATTTCATTTATGTGATTTTTATTTGTTAAAGGAATTCATCTTTAGCTCTATCGGTTAAAAAATACTATTAGTGAAAAAAAAAATTGTTTATAAAAAGGATTTTAAAAATGTCATTTATGTCTAAAGATAATATTATCGAAAGAGTCTACAAAATTATTTTTGTTCTAATAGCAAAAAGTAAAATTACCATTAGGAATAAAATCATCAGAATATTATTTGTAATTGTGATAGAAATTATAAATGAGTGGTAAAAGAATAAGGGCTTGTTTGAAATAGTTTTTATTTTTAGTTTTTAAAAATTGTATTATAAAACAGTTTTCAGAAATAGTTTTTTTAAAAAGTGATAGGAGTTTTCAATACAAATTTGTGTGTGAATTTGAAAAACTAAAAACTGAACCAAAATATATTTTAGATGTTTTCATATTTTGGTTTTTAAATATTGAAAAACAAAAATGGTTCCCGAAAATTGGTTTTGAAAACTTGATTACGAAACGAGTTTTTTAGTTTTCTGTTTTTAAAAAACAGAAAACTATTTTTAAAAAGAGAAATCAAACATGCCCTAAATCTTGGTTAATTGTCAACCTAAAAGCTATTTTGATTTATTTTTCATTTTAGTCTCTAGATAATGCTATGTTTAAGGATATACAACAAATATTATTCATCTATGTTTAAGAAGTACTCAAATGAAAAATATTGTGAAGTATATATTAGGATTAAGAGATTGTTTATTTGTGATTTTCAAAATAACTAAAAATAAAAAATAATCAGCTTATTTTGAGAAGTAACTTTGAACTACTTTTCAAAACAAACAATTGTAATAGAAATGAGAAGATTAAAAGTGATTATTCATATTTAAACCAAACATAAATAATTTCTAATCTTTACTATAATTAATTAAAAAAATAATCAATTCTCTATCTATTTTTAAAATAAATTATTTTTAAATTTAAGTAACTCATCCTAAATATTGTAAATTTGAGTACATGTACAAAGCATTATTTTTAGTCCAAGCTAAGAACTAAAATAAAAAGAGTTATTTTAAATTGTACTTAATTTACACAACTCATCTAATCATGCTCAATTTACTTTCTAATTAACAAGCAAGTACTTTTTTTTTAGGAGTCCCATAATTACTACTAGAATGTCATAAGTTTGCTGAGCTATAAGAGCACAAAAACATACTGTACGATTATTCGTGCATCTTTTTATTTTTCCAACTTCATTTCTTTTATGAATTGTACTGCCTAGCAGTAATTTCTACATGTTTAGCTTTACTTTGTCATGTTTGAGCAAATTTAATTTGTATTCAGTAATATATATATATATATATATGTTATATATATATATACTAGCTTAGTATATTTTTATTTTTAAATTTTTTGTTCTTTTTTTTATGTGCGGAGGGAAAGAGAAAGGAAGGTGCTTTATAAAAGCAAAAGAGACAACAAATCGTAGCTCGCAATATCCCTCGCATACAACATACTTATACATTTACGGTTTATTTTTATCACTTACATCCAGTTATAATTTTTTTTATGTTAACTAAATGGATGTAAGTATTAAAGATGAATTCCTCAAAAACAAAAAAAAATGAACAATATACACGAATGACGAATCACTGCACACATAGTACTATTTTTTAACACCCACAAATCATACATTATCCTTATATTCTCATTATTTTATTATTTTTTTATCCTTTTAGTACCTTTTATTTCTCCAATTTTTAATTCATTTAAATCAAATAATAATATTATATTATAAATGTAAGAGATGTAAGCGAGTGTTAACAAAATATTATTCTTGCACATATATATACATGCTTGAATTAAATTCATGAGTAATTCTTCATCTCAAGCTATATGGCTAGTTTTTATTTTTTTATTTTTTTGATAAGCAAGCTATATAGCTAGCTAGTATTAGGTGAGCAGATTATCTTCCTAATGTTTTCTCGCTCACTTCAAGAGTTTCATATGAATTATTAGTATTTTAACACAATAATCAAGTAAGAAAGAAATACTACTCCGATTTTAAATATAAATAAAAAATTATTAAATCACATCTATTAAAAAAAATTAGTTAGAATTATTTAATTCTTTTTATTAATTAATTAATAACTAATAGCATTATCTTTTAAACCACTAAAAATTAATAGCATCATCTTTTATCCTTAAAAGGAGTAAAAGTTGTTAACTTTTACTTATATTTAAGGAAAATGATACTAATCAATAGTAGATTTTAATGTTTCGAAACTTGAAAACTACTTAATGAATGTTGTTTATAATAATTCTAATCATTTACAAAGATATATTTACAAAGGTGTTATATTTAGCATAACCCTATATTTAAAACAAAAAAATATAATATATGTTAATTGTTGCTTATATTTGAAACCGAAAGGAGTAATAATAACTGATTCATATCACTCTTCAAAACTGCTAGACCGTCCAGTTGCCGAGAAGAATCCGGTTCTATATTAATAGGTGCTCTTTCCTTGATGCAGCATGCTTAGCCATATTAATCATTCATAATATAATATGCTTTATTAGGGACGGTTTGATTTGCATTTTTATTTTTTGTTTTTATTTTTTGTTTTTAACTTTTCTTTTGTAAAATTTTAAGAAAATAAAAAATAAATTAAAAACAAGAAATGAAAACAAAAAAATGAAAATGAAAACCAAAATGACTTTAGTTATTGCACTACCCTTTGATCAAATCTCATGGTTTGAGCTATCTTCACTCCTTGCATGTAGTGGAGTGCACCCCATACTTTTGCAACAGTAGTAGCACCAATTTTCTCAATTTTTTAAAAAAGCTGCACGGGATCCGATGTAGGCGCCGTTTATTTTATATGAAGTATTTAGGCACGTGTTATTCTTGCTTCCATACTTATTTGTAGTAGCCAAGCATGGAAGAAACTAGAAAGAGTAAAGCGCGTAGCTTGGGAAGAGAGTTACTTGCGCCAGTGCCGGTGGCAAACATAGCAACTCATGTGCAAGTACTAGTACACTATTTACTATCTCTTCAATTTTTAATTTGTATATTAAATACATACACTGATTCAATAGCAACTATAAGTAGCTAGGGATGATTATGTGACTCACTCACACTGAAACACTTTGAATTAATCATACATAATGGAGTCTTCTTCTTCTTCTCATTCTCATTCTGCCCTCCTCTGTCTGTTTTTCCTTTTCTTCTCTGCAGTAATTTCACCCTCTCAATCTGCATCAAACGAATTCCCTAGCAGCGGTTTCATCACGCTTCCAGTTAAGAAAGATGCAGCCACACATCAATACTACACTCCCATCGGCATAGGAACTCCTCGTCACAACATGAATCTCGTCGTTGATCTCGCCGGGAAGATCCTCTGGTACGATTGTGGCGCTGATTACTTTTCTTCCTCCTACCATCGCGTTCGCTGTTCCGATTCTGATAAATGCCCCATGGGCTTTGTAGCCTGTACCGATTGCGTCAGCCACCATCCCAAGCCAGGATGCACTCGCAACACTTGCTTCGTTCCCCTCGACAACCCCTTCAACGGTGGTGGTACAGGTGGAGACATAGGGCAGGATTTGTTATTCCTGCCCCACGTCAACGTGCCACCTGTCTTTGTCTCCGGCTGCGCTGACACTAGTCTAATGGAATTGTACGATTGTGGCGTGTTTGGGATTTATTGATGGAGGGAGGAATGTGACAAGTGGGGTTGTCATTGGTGGGCGTCAATTGGAAGAAAGGATTTTGGAGTTTGATCTGAGTACCTCAACTCTTAGCTTCAGCTCCAACCTTCTGCTTCATAATGCAACCTGCTCAAATCTTCTACTTTTTTAATTTAATTAACTAGCTACATGTCATCAAAAAAATGTTTTTTTTTCATAAAAAAGAATAATATTAGGGGATTGAACCCGAATATTTATATATGTATGTCTTTATGTGTTCACCAACTAAAATACATGACTAGAACTCAAAATATGTGATTTGGATATACTTTCTTTTATTATTATTTGGTGAAAAATAAAGGCAGTTGTGATGCTGCTGTGTTGTTGACTATCTATAGTGTAATTCATTAAATGAGTCTTACATATTTTATTTTACATCGTCTTCATGTTTTACTCATAAATTTCATTAAGTGAATCTCACATTTTTTGTAAGAACCACATGTCAACCCTTTAATTATTAGGAAAGGACCAGCGATAAAGTTGATGGTCTAACAATCAGAAATGTTATTGGACCAGAGTTTAGTTTCTTTGGGAAGTTATTTATTCTTCTTATTATTTTTTATTAGGTTTGAAAACTTCTTTAGAAAACATATAAACCACAAAAAAGGTTAAAAATTTGTCCATATTTTCTTTTATAATCAAGTTATGAGGATAACATTTTTAAAAAGTATCATAAAAGTAATTATACATAAATAATAAATAATAAATAAAAAAACAGAGAAGCTCCAAGAATTAAGAAGAAAGAAAAAATTGACAACGATGTTATTGGGTTTGGTTGATTAAAACCTTTCTATTTTATCTTAATGAACTAGTTTATTAATTAATATTAATGACAGGAAAAAAATGATATAAATCATGTGTTAGTAATAACGTTTCGAGCTACGCATTGCTTGTTTGAGTAGGTCAGCATTAACGTTGACACATGATTTTTCTTTTTTCACACTTTTTTTTTTGTTAAAATATGTATAATTTTTTATATTTTATTAAAAATTTTAGTTTTTTTTTTCTTTTATAGGATAGTATATTAATCCGAGATTGTTTCAGTCATGTAACTCAGTTAGTAAACACATAATAATATATGTGTATAGATATGAGGTTCTATCATCGGTTGTAAAACTTAAATTTATGGTAAATTTACTATAAGTTTTTCTTGATTGAAAGAAAATTATTGCATACTACTTTTCTTTTCGTGGACTGACAGTATAGCATTTGTTTAGTTTTCATTTGTAAAATTTAGTTTGACTACTAAATTTATATTTAGATATTTTTATTTTTAATTAAAAGTAAATTTTACGAACTGAATATTATTTAAGTTGAAAGATAAAAATACTTTTAGAAGTTACAAATATTGGTAGGTTATTAAAGCGAGAGGTTAGTCTCAAGTTCTTTCTCTGAGATGGACTTTAAATGTGAGTTTTGGCCAAAATCAAGTTTTCTTAGCGCATAAACAGAATAGATTCTTTTTTTGGCTCTTGCTTTCTCTTATATAATTTTTATTATTTATTTTGTTTATATCACCTTCTCTCTTTATTGTTTTTCATGCAAGGATAAGTGAATGATTAAAATGTTATTTGTTATGGCCGGAGAGAACACTACAAAAGAAAATCCAAATTTCTAGCACAAATGGTGTTCCAAATAACAATGCACATTGTTACATAGTTGCAAAATTACTTTAGTTTGCCCGGCTGAAATGCAAACACTGCCGTATTCTAAATTGTTGCGCATCTCTAGTTTTTAGTTGGATAAAAGTAAATGTTCATTTCAAATATTAATAATTATAATTTGTTTGAACATAAATTTTAATAGTATTTAATTGATAGAATAATTTTTAATTTTTAATAAAAATATTTTTATTTTCTATAAAAACACGTAATTTATCTCAAAACCAAATTTATTGAGATTTCCATTACATGAGATAAATAAAAAAAAAAAAAACAATATTGATGAAATATATTACTATTTGTTGCTCCTCTTCTTGTGTTACTTGAGGAAAGAAACACACTTAAGTGCACACAAGCCAAAGAAAATAGAAATCAAAGATTTCTCAGTCACCATTCTAACTCTTCCCACATGGTCAAGTGTACGAATACTTTGTTCACACCTAAAGAAATTTTCGGGATCAACCTTAGTTTTGATATGAACTAACCTGTGAAAATTCTCACTGAAATACTCAACCCCATAAACAGAATCTTCAAAGTAACCATGACCATTGGTTCCCAAATCAAGATCCTTGTAATTCACAAAAGCCTGTCTTGGATTCTTAGAAACAAAAGGAGTCATATAATTATAAAGTTCTCTCACAGCATTCAAGTGTTGATTTTCTACTTCTTCCCCTGCTTCATACCAATTTGCTTGGTATTGAATCTTCCAAAGATTCCCTTTTCTATGAGGAAAAGGAGTTTTTGTTGAAGGAATCTCATCCATTATTCCACCATAAGGATTGAAATACATTACTCCTTTCTCCAATTCAATCATCTTCTTCCAAATTCCTTCCCAACCTTCCATTGAAATTGGTTTCTTCACATAATCAGATTTCCTCTTCAAGTATTTGAGAGATTGAGGTTGTCTCTCAAGCAAAATTTCCACTGGTGTTGAAATCTCAATGTTGTCCCAAAACAAAACTGATCTAAGCCAACTTGTTTCAATACAATCTGATTCCTCCAAACCCAGTTGAGGAAACTTTTCATTCATCAAAAAGATAAGATTTTTGGAGTCACCAAGGAAAAGTGCTATGAAGGTAGCTCTAACTGTCTTTGATCCAATTCCAGAACCATTCACCACTTCCAAGATAAGCCTAATGAAAAGATCATTAGTAACAGTTGGAGCAACATGTTGCCAATTATAAACAATTTCAGTGGCATTCTGTTCCAAAGTCCTCTGAACTTGAAAAACAGTGACAATCTCAGGAACCCTAACAAGCTTTATTTTGTAAGAAAGAACCACACCGAAACTAGCTCCACCACCACCTGTAATAGCCCAAAATAAATCTTCTTCCATTGATTTTCTATCAAGTAATTTTCCTTCAACATTAACAATTTCTGCATCAACAACATTATCAACTGAAATTCCATATTTTCTCATAAGGTTACCATATCCACCTCCACTAACATGTCCTCCTATACCAACAGTGGCACAAACTCCAGCTGGGAAACCATAAATTTTACTCTTTTCTGCAATTTTATAATAAACTTCACCTAATGTTGCACCTGTTTGGACCCAAGCGGTTTCGGAATCGATATCAATCTTGATTGATCTGAGATTGAACATGTCAAGGATGAAGAATGGAGATTCAGAGACATAAGACACCCCTTCATAATCATGGCCTCCACTTCGGATTTTCATGAGAAAGTTTTGATCTTTAGCACAAATAATGGATGATTGGATGTGGGTCACATGGAATGGAGTGATTATGAGGAATGGCTTTCTTGTTTTTGAGGTGTTGAAACGGAGGTTTCTAATGTAGGCTTGTAAGACTGAAGGGAATAAAGGACTGTTTGGTGTGAAAATTGCTGGTGTTATTGGGTGAGAGGGATCTGAATGGTTTAATAAGCAATGAACAAACAAGGTCTCTGATGAATTTTTAGCAGAAGCTGTGGAAAGAAGAGAAAGCAGCGTAGCTATAATTGGAAGCCATAATAGTAGTAGTGTTTTAAGAGAAAGCACTCCCATTTTTTTTTTCTTTTTTGTTTTTTTTTTTTTATATTAATTGATGGGGTAGTAGATGGAAATGGAGAATCAGAACTGAGAAAGTATATGCATCAGAATTCGAAAGTTGAAAAAGAAATTGAATTTCTTACCAGTGAGATTATCATGTGAAACCAATGCAAGAAGAAGAATGTGTTCTATGCTCTCAGTGAACAAATGATCTTCAGTCTGATATCAGCCAAACAACTCTGCTTATTTGGGAAGTTTCTATCTATGTGAGTGGCAATATATAAAGTTAATATAATCAAAAATTAATTTCATTTATTTAAATATATTTATATTTATATTTATAAAAATAAAAGTTGTATGATCATTGTATGTAATAAATGGAGTAAGTGTAAGTTGGTACTTCCATTGCATGGGTGGAAGAAACAAAAGAAGAGCACGTGGTTTGTGGTGGAATCATACAATACGGCACGTATCAGATTCAATTTCAGTTTCACTTATATAGTACAACACACTTGTGTGGTCCCAACTTATTGATTCTCTGTTGCTGTTACCATTTTGCAAAAAAACCCAAAACATCACAATTTACATCCACGCCTTACCAACTCTATAACCGCTTCTTTTTGTTTTTTTCTTTTTTTTTTGTAAACCTTGATAACTGCTCTTTGCTTCCTCTAATTTGCGTAGGCCCCACACACACACATATATATGCTCAAAGAAATTTAAATTCCTCTGCTGAGTCCTGAATGAATGCAAACATTTTATCACTTTAATATTTGAATTTATAAGAGTGATTTATATAGGATCTTGAATCATGTGAACTTTCGTATAAGTTTCGGAGTTTATAAAAATAGTTCACATGGGTCTTTTAATTGCACATAAATTCATTTAGATCTTTAAAATCGTCAAATCTTTATTCACTTAGATTTTTTAAGTTTGATAATTTCAGGGACCTAAAAAAATACTCTTGCAAATTTAAGAACTTAAGTAAATAATGTTTGATAATCTTAGGATATAGGGAAGCAAACTCAAGAATATGATTAAATCTTCATGCAATAAAATAATTATGTGAACTAATTTTATAAATTCAAGAACCTATAAACTTAAGAACCTATCAAATGCTTCACTCCTTCAATTCTCCTTGGCATCTCTGACTAATATATTCAATTTTTTTTGTTGCTTATATCTTTTATATTTTTGTCAAGAGTTTGTAGTTCAAATAGCATAAAAAAAAGTTTTTGAAATTTGAAAAAAAGTATTCGGTACCCAATAAAATTAATTTAGAAATAACGTAATCTGGGAACGTCGTCGTCTAAGGACTTGAGCTTCAAGCCCAAAAGGTAAAAGACCACATTATTGATAGGTGGTGGCTGCATCCGGTTATCGTACGACTGTTTGTTCTATTACATGTAGTTCTAGAAGCTAAAGCAAATTGCACTTTTGGCTTGAAAAAAAAATAAAAATTGCACCTTTAATCCCTTTTTAAGGTTGAATTGCATATTATTTAAGCCTTTTTTTTTATTTTTTATTTTTTTTTACATTTAAGCGTGAGTTTGGGTAGCCATTCAACGTCAACCAAACGTGAGATAAACCTTTTTTTTTTCCACATATAAAATAAAATTATACACACACGTGTATATATATATATATATATATTAGGATGACGGTAATTTTTTACAATATCTTGACTTATTATGTACAAGATACTACTTTATTAGAAAACATCAAAATCAATTTATAAAACAACACAAACAATAAAGTAACTGAATCATAATAATATGATCTACTCCAATTTACATAATATTCAAATTAATTAAAGATTACATTTTTTTAACGAATGAAATGTGTAAACCAAAATTATTTAAAGAATTAACACACAAGAGTCAAAAGATTATTTCATTACGTAAAAAACCAAACATAACTAGAGCACAACTTACCATTTTTTATTTTTTTTATAATAAGCACAATTTAGCATTTTACATGGACAGCAGGATCCTACCCTGGTTTATTACCACAATCAAATATGTTACAAACAAAACAAACAGAAAAGGTACAATTATAATTACAAATCAACAGTTATTAATTAAGTCATAAATATTCTCTATCTAACTCTTTCTATATGGAAGAGTAGGGATGCTTTGTTCATTCCTAAAGAAATTCCCAGGATCAACCTTATTTTTTATTTGAACCAACCTATTGAAATTATCCTTGAAATATTCAACTCCATAAACCTTCCCTTCATTGAAGCTATTCTTACCATTATGGTTAATTCCCAAATCAAGATCCTTATAATTAAAAAAAGCCTCTCTTGGATTCTTGGACACAAATGGAGTCATGTACTTGTGAAGTTTTCTAGTCAAATTTATGTAATGTTCTGCAACATCTTTCCCTGCCATATTCCAATTTGCTTGGTATTGAACCTTCCAAAGATTCCCTTTTCTATGAGGAAAAGGAGTGGCAGTTGATTCAATCTCAGCCATTCGTCCACCATAAGGATTAAAATACAAAATCGCGTCCACTAGTTCAATCATTTTCTTCCAAATCCCTTCTAATCCCTCTTTCGAAATTAGTTTCTTCACGTAATCTGATTTTCTCTTCAAGTAATTTAGTGACTGTGGTTGCCTGTCAAGCAAAATTTCGACTGGCGCTGAAATGTTAATGTTAGTCCAAAACAACACCGATCGAAGCCACGTCGTTTCAATGCAATCTGATTCCCTCAAACCCAATTCAGGAAAAGTTTGATTCAATAGAGAAACAAGGGTTTTCGAGTCACCTAGGAATAGAGCTATGAAAGTAGCCCTAACGGTTTTTGTATCATTTTGTGTACCATTGACCACATCTAATATAAGTCTGATGAAAAGGTCATTGGTAACATTTGGTGCAACATGTTGCCATTTGTAAACTATGTTGGTAGCATTTTGTTCCAAAGTCCTCCTTACTTGAAAAACCGTGACAATTTTAGGGATTCTAACGAGCTTTATTTTGTAAGAAAGTACCACACCAAAACTAGCTCCACCACCACCTATAATGGCCCAAAATAAATCTTCTCCCATTGATTTTCTATCAAGCAATTTTCCCTCAACATTAATAATTTGTGCATCAATAACATTATCTACTGAAAGACCAAATTTTCTCATCATGTTACCATAACCACCTCCACTAATGTGTCCTCCTACACCGACGGTTGGACAAACCCCCGCTGGAAAAGCGTGAATTTTACTTTTCTCAACAATTCTATAATAAACTTCACCTAAGGTTGAACCAGCTTGAACCCAAGCGGTTTCATTCTCAATATCAACTTCAATCGACCTTAGATTAAACATGTCAAGAATGAAAAATGGAACTTCTGCCACGTAGGACACGCCTTCATAGTCATGGCCTCCACTTCGGATTTTCATTTGTAAATTGTGCTTTTGAGCACAAATAACGCTTGCTTGCACGTGTGACACGTGTAATGCCGTTATTATGAGGTACGGTTTTCGAGTTGTTGAGGAGTTAAAACGGAGGTTTCTAATGTAGGCTTGTAGGACTGAAGAGAATGAAGCATTGTTTGGTGTGAAAATTGATGATGTTATTGGGTGAGAGGGATCTGAGTGATTTACAAGGCAATGAATGAAAGTGTTATGTGATGAATTTGAAGCATAGGAAGAACAAAAAAGGGAAAGGAATATAGCAATTGAGAATAATGATAATAGTATTATTCTATTAGGAGAAATGAGAAATAATATTCCCATTTTTGGTTTTCTTAAGTGTTAAATATAATTTGTTATGCTTAGCACAAAGATAAGATTGGATATTTAGTGAGTCTATTTGGGATGATTTGTGTTGGGATTTATAGGGATTTATTGGAAGAACACATTGTTAAAAAATGAATGAGAAGAAGGTTTAGGTTACCTCCCAATTTGACCGAAGAATTTAGATAGGAACAAATTAAATTATATTGATAACGTAACTTAATCATTCTTTGACCTTGAAAAATATTATTATTATTATTGTCAGTGCTTTCATTTCTGAAATCTCTAACTTAAGAGGTGACGATTTGCATGCATAATCAAGATTAATTATATTGAATATATATATTTCTGATAAAATAAAAGATATATTTAATATATAATTAAGTTGATACCTTGTGTGGTTGGCTTTTGGAGCAGTAGTTTTCTGGTGGTGAATATATAATCAAGGTACAATATAATACGTTGCTCATAATTCTCAGTTTCACTTTCACAAATTTTCACTTGCCTATATATTATGATTGGACGAGAAGAAAGAAAAATACGGATCGGATAATGATTTTTTTTGTTTGGTTAAAGAAAAAATGAAAAAAATAAAAGACAAAAAGTTGATTTGTAAAGCTAGACAAAAAATGAAAATTTTTGTTTTATCTCATTTTTAGTCGAATAATACAAGTTGGAGAGTAGATTAATTATAATTCAAGGGCATCGATCTGAGGAGGTAGCATATATAATTTTGTTGGGGTTTGTAAAATTTTAGCAAGTGAGATCCTTAGGAGACAGCGAGTTTTATTTAATTTTATTTAATTGGTGTAATTTAATTGATTTTATTTTATTTAGTCAGCAAAATTAAAGAATTGAAGTGCATTGCACTAGAGCGAGTATCTGAACGTGGTATTTTATTTTATTTAACAAGTTTGGGGGAGTTCGTTAATTAACATAATGTCAAAGTCAAATAACTAATGATAATTAAAAAAAAAAAAAAAAAGAAGTCAAATAACTCTCCTCTTCAAAAAAAGAACAGTCAAATAATTCTCACAAGAGAAAATGTCTTGGCCGGAGATATATGAGATTATGGGCCAGTTTTTTTTTTTTTTATTATTATTATTCGATAGAAAAGTATAGTAATAACTTAGAATTCAACCCACACACATATCACCATCTGAGTTACATTTATTTTTTTATTATTAAATGTGAAGTTTTATTTGGATAAAACAAAGAGATATTATTACTACGAGTATAACTCATACTATAAAATAATATAGAAAATACTCAAGAGAACAGCAAACACAAATACAAAAAGCTCTTAAGAGAAAATTGCAAAATAAACTAAAAGAAAATCACTTGCAAGGTTATCAAAACGTAGCACCCTGCTAAAGAAAAAATTCAGAAATTATGAAAAAATTACACAACATAGGGGATTTAAAGTCCAATCGCTGAGAGCATAATGAAAACGAATATTAGAAGTCTTTGATCACAACCAAGAATAAATCAAAATCGTGTCAAAGACGTAGTTTGCATCCCAAACCATTTGGGTGAAGATCAATCTGCTTGTTAATGTCGTTTCTTCTTCCTTGAGCCTTTAAAAAAATCCATGAATGGACTAAATTAAAGTGATATCTAGGATTGTTGTGTAGAGCTATAGCAATGCCTAACCACTAGAGAATTTTATATCAAATTTGTAAAAAAAATGTGCATCCAAAAAACAGGTGTACCCTCTACCCGTGCACCTTGAAAAAAGGATAAAATATGTTTTTATCCTTATAAAATATAATATTTTTTAATTTTGTCTTTATAAATATATTTTTTCAGTTTTAGTTATTACCTCTTTGAAATTGCATTTGTAGATATTTAATGTTCAATTTGTATTTTGTTGAATTTAACAGAATTATTTGCTAATAATTATTAATTAATAATTATATATTAATTTGTTTGTATAAATATTATTTTATATTAACAAAATAATTTTATCGGGCAAAATTTATACTTAATTCAAAACTAAAAACATTGATATAAATGACAACTTTTTTTTATTATAGTGGCCTAATGCCGATCTAAAAAGAAAATTTAGTATTCAGTAGTTAACTGGGTTTAGTTAATACCGTTCTCAAAGGCTATTAATTATATAAATACTAATCAGTTTCACCCAATATAATTTTATTCAATTATAAAAAAATAGTATTTTTTATAAGCACAGGAAAAATTCATAAAAAGGAGCACAGGGGGAATTCAATACTATTTTTATTTCCTTCCTACGTTTTGCTGAATAGATATTATTAGATAGTGTAGGGAAAGAAACTTCTTTTTTTAATCATCGTGTAGAAAAAGGGACTAATCACAACGAAAAGGATTCAATCATATATATATTTTATTATTTTTAGTTCGTTGATCACACAATCTGTCTATCATAAAATTCTAATTTGTTATTCAAATCACTTGTGGACTACCAACAAATTAATATCAGTATAATTAGTAGATAAATGAGTCTTTAATTTTATATTTATATGTTAATAAAGGTTCATTTTAAATTTTAATGGTACACATGATGAAAAAACTTTGTTGAAAAACATTATACTTGCCAATAAAAAAAAAACATTATACATACTTGATCGTTTTATTAATCTTTTCGTCTTGAAAAAATTAATTTTTTATGATTGTTGCCTAATAAATACTCTTGGTGTAAAAAAAAAAAAAAACATCAATGAAGTTTACGAAAAATGTTTTAATATAATTTACATGGTCAAGCTAAGTATTCATTTGTTTTCAGCTATTATCTGTTCATCAACTTTGAATGATTAAGATATATGTTGAAGTTGACATATATATTTAAGAAATTATGTATCAGTGTGCTGCTGACAGCGTGCCCTAATTTACAATAAATATATTCTATTTAATAATTTAAATAACGTAAAAAGAAAATTAATCAATTTTATGTGTTTTGTTTTTTTTTATTTGTCCACTTAAATATAAAATACACATATTAAATTATATACAAAAATAGTTCTTGACTTTGTATTTTATAAGTTACTTTAGTCTCTTGCGAAATCGGTTATTTTAGTCCTGACTTTCATTACCATCGGTCATTTTAGTCTTTGACTTTCATTTTCATCGGTCATTTTAATCCCTGAAAGTCATGGACTAAAATGAATATTTGTATAATTCAGGGACTAAAAAAACAGTGACCTACAAAATGCAAAGTCAGGAACTAAAGTGACTTGTCCGTACAAAGTCAGACACTAAAATAACTTATTCTTACAAAGTTAGGGACCTAAATAATATATCATTCTAGATTAAAAAATATAACCACTCAAAGCCCGAAAATTTCTTGGAGGAGATGGGGGTCGTGGCCAAAAAAAAAATAAATTCATATAATAGCTTCTAAAAAATATTAGAGTCTTAATTTTATATGTTTAAGTACTTAATATCTATGCAATTATCTTAATTTTGAGACTCCTTTTATATTATTTCTTTTCAATTTTATCAACTCATATATAACATAAATATTATTTAAAGTATTTTGACTATTTTGTCTTGTGTCTATTGGCTACTTTAACCTCTTCAAAATATTCAGTCAAGCTTTGCTAGTATAAAGCACTATTCTTGCTATCATTATAATTTTTGTTTAAATTCCTATAATATTCTTTTATATGGATATGATCTATTGACACCACTTTTATTTACATCAATTCTTACACCTTTTGAAAACATTTCGTCTAAATTGTTTTTCATGAAAATTGAAACTACTCAGCTTATAGATCATATTTACAAAATTTCACATTAATTTGAAATCTTTTAGTACTTCATCAATGTACTACAAAATTATCGTAAAATAAAGTTTTTAAATATATGAAAATAACAAATGTGTTGATGAAGTACTAAACGATTTCAGATTGATCAGGGCCGAATATTCAATAAGGCAACTAAGGCCATGACCTAGAGCCCCCAAATTCATAAGGCCCCCAATTTTAGTTTTTTTAATAGTAATATTATTGATATAAATTTTGTTTTTAAAAATAATGTTTGAGATAGAGCCCAATATTTTTATCAGGCCCATATCTTACATTTTTTATAGTTTTTTTTCCTATTTTTTATACTACTTAAAAGTCCACCCATTTTTAAGTTTTTTCAAATGAAAAGTCACTAACAGTGACTCAGTGAGTTTCCTTAGATTGCTGAGCACATGAATCTATGATCAATTGGCTACTTGTTAGGTTGTTACATTAATACAATTTACTTTTCTTTAATAAAGAAAAAACGTCACTTTCTTGGAGAAAATTATTATCCTCACATTTTCCTCACTATTATCTGTCTTTCTCATTCTCTCTATTCTCACTTCAGAACTCTTCTTTATATATCATTCATTCAAGTAATTTACAATTACATACACTACACGTTGTTAGCGTCTCAAATTTTCAACAGGTTTGACCATTCACCATTTCACTCATTTGCTTTGCTTTTTAGATTTTTAAAGCAATTGATTGAATTGAAATTGAATGATCATTTACAAATTATAATTGTTACATCTCATTTTTTTTATTGTTTATCATTGTAGGTGCAAGTAAAGTGATTATCACTACAGTTTGAATTTTGGATACTCGTAGATGTCACCGTGCATAGCCATAGCTTAAAAAAATTTCATTCGCGGATATATGGAGAAGATGAATGAAAAAATATTGTATTAATCTTGAAAAGATTTATAGTTTTGAGGACAATTCTAATATTGATAGTCTTGATTTGTTTTCAAAACTAAAATTATTAAAGAAATTCTAACAAATGAAATTAACACACCATTAAAAATATTGAATTATATAAAAAAAATTAGGTTCTTTTTCAAATACATACATTGCTTATAGGATACTATTAACATTACCTGTAATTGTCGCGACCACTGAAAGAAGCTTTTCAAAATTAAAATTAATTAAATCATATTTGAGATCAACTATGCTGCAAGATAGATTGAATAGATTAGCTATATTATCTATTGAGAGTGAGATGTTAGAATTATTTGATTATAAAACTTTAATAAATAATTTTGCTGCTCAAAAAGTCAGACAAATAACAAAAATTATTAGTTTATATTAATATAGGATCATGTCTTAATTTTCACCTGAGGCCCCGAAATTGCTAGATACGGCCCTTGGATTGATATAAAATTTTGTAAACATAATTTATACGATAAGTTGTTTTAATCTAATGGTAAATTTTGTAAAAAATAACTTAGACGAAGTATTATTAAAAAGTATAAGATTTAGTGTAAATAAAAGTGATGTCAACGGATCTATCCCTATTTTATTAATGGATATATATATGGTGAAACATTTATGAGCAGTTAGAATTAACATTAGAGTATAATTGAGAAAGTAGTAATTAATTTAATCTTAAAATTATAAGTTTATATAAGAATTGAACACAATTTTTCTTCAAAAGAATGGAAAGAGTATATTTTTTATTTTATTTTTATTGATGAAAAACCCTTAAAAATGCCATTACGACACTTGGATATATAGCATTTAGAGAGAGAGAAGAAAGTCAAAATCTATATACTAATAGTTAGGCCCTCAAATGGAGAGATGCTTAACTAGGTTCTTATGAACTAATTTATTATATTTTATTGGGTCTCAAATGTACACATCACTTTATTAATTTAAGCATCTGAAGTACTCCAATGCAAGTTCGCACTCCGGATAAAACTCACATTTACTCACAAATTAACTATCTCATATTTATTATTTTATTTTTAATATAAATTGGGCCCACTTTTTCTATAAGAACCAGATGCTAATTTAAACAACTTTGCTGGGATGCTTAAATGATAAGAACTCATTTAAGCACACCCATTAAATATGGTCTTATATATTGTCTTAATTAAATACGATCCTCAATAGGATAGTAATCGTATGCAATCGGCATTTTGTATTAAAAAATCATCTTTAATTTATACTATTATTATTCATAAACACAATTATAATAACTATGAAGTATAATACGATAATAGCTCATCTTGTTCGTTAACTATATATCACTATAAAAGGAATATTTTGCTTGGAGTTTTATAGGAATTTTGGGGCGGTTGTAATCTCTGTATGAGATTTTTACTTACGATTCTAGATACGCCAAAACATATTCATTGAGAACCATTTACTGTTGGTTTTGCGTGACCAACAGTATAACTATCCCAATCAGTATTTATGACGGTTTAAACCACCACAAAATTAAGATAAAATAGAACCAACAAATTAAAGTTGACTTAGAGGTTTTAAATCGTCACAAAAGTAAATCATTCACAGAAATATAATATATATGATGGTGCACCAATAGTTAACCAATCATTTAATTTTGTTTCTCAAATTAACAACTAACATCTTTTCTACTTTAATTTTGTTTCCCAATAGATTTTAATTTGAAAGCAAGATAGAGAACAAAATGGACAAAATCGAATCATTCTAACCATTTATTAGAAGCCCAATAGATATTTAATAACCAGTTGAAGTTCACAAAGTATTGGCAAATTAATCAATAAACTATTACCTTTGGTCCAAAATATAAGTCCCTAGCTATATTTCACATAATTTAGCTATATTTCACATAATTTAAGAAAAATAGTTAAATTATTGATTTTAAAAATATTAATTATTTTTATTTAGATTCAACTTTACAAATTTCAAATTATACAATTTTTTATTGGTAGTCTAATTTTAAAAATATCAAATAGTTAAAAAAACATAATAAGTTACTCTAAATTTATGTGTAACGGCTTATAATATGGATCAAAGCAAAAAAAGGACTAAGTGCTTATATTTTGAACCGTAGTATTTAATTGGCAGAGATTCTATTTATAGTATTTAATTTGTTACAAAATATATTTCTAATCAACTCTACAGTATATTTAATATGTATTGATTAATTCCTATAGCCTGTCATACAAAATAAATAAAAAATGTCAAGTTTTATGATTGGCCAAAAGAGTGTCTTGCCACCCTACTAGTTGCTCAATCTTTCCACTGCTTGAAAAAAAATTGGTCAAACTCATATTCTAATAAAGAACTTTGACTTACATTTTATAAATATTTTGATAAAAACTAAATAATTGTAAATATTTCTGTTCTGATCTCTTTCAATTTATCAGTGGAAGAGATCAAAGTTTCAAGAGGATATATAAAAATTATGTGATGAGTAATATAATAAAGTAACCGTCAACAACATAATAAAAATTGCTACAAAAACTATTGTAAGAAGACTTTATTTATTTGTTTATTTATAGTGTGTGAATATTTAATCCCCTACAATAGAGCGAGCTAATAGCTCTCTTATATGACTTGAAGTATATTTTAGTGGTGCGTGCACGTTGAGGTTATGTTATAAATATTCAACGCTTTTGAATAGTTTTGAGGCTATTCTTTTAGAAATGAGTTGCTTTATGTTTTAATATCGTTCATTGGTGATCATTGATTTGTATATAGTGGCAATCAAGGTAGAGTTTTGTCAAATTAAACCTGTGTTCTTAATTCGTTATTAACCGCGACATGCATTAATTATATTTTGGTGCCAAATTAAGAACCCTTGATCGGAGTTATTAGTGCATTTTTGGTGTTGTGAGTAGTGGAAAAGTTTGATCATTCAGCAATACTCTTCTCACCACGAACAGGTTCCGTTTACATTTTCTTTTAAGGAACCACAGAAATCAATTTTGGGGGCGCGCCGGTAGGGAAGGACCATATATAATCCCTCTATTCTTATTTAAAAAATATAAAAATATAACATTTTTTTAAATATTATTAATACTTTCAGCAACATAAAAACTTCTCCATTAAAGATGGTCTAAGACAAACGAATTATTGAAATTGTCATCTCCATGTTAATTGTGAGTCTTTCGCTTTGTTCTTTTTTTGTGTTCCGATAATTGGTTGTTCTTGATTGTGTGTGCATTTTTTCCCTCGAGAGTAATTTAAGGTGTGTTTAGTTCAAAGAATAAGATGAGAAGGAAAAAAAACAGTACTTCGATGTTTGGTTGAAGGTGAAGGAAGGGATTTTAAATGAACTAGACATATATCAGCGCGTTGTGATTAAGAACATAGAAAAGATGAAAGAGAGAGGTTATTGTCACTCCATTGTCTTTATTGCCACTTCTAACTAACATTTTAAGAATATTTGTATGTTAAATTAATGTTTTGTTTTCAATTGTTAAAAACTAAATTTTAATTTTAAAAAAATTTAAGTAGTGACAATAGATACAATAGAGTAATAATAGGCTCTTCCAAGATAAAATGGTAAATTGGATTTAATTCCGTGATAGGAGGACTAATACATTGAAAAATTACCAATAGTAAAGAAATTTCAAACATTGAATTTTGCTCAATTTTTTTTTTTTAAATTGTAATGCAATGTAAAAAAAAATTTCCTTTCTTTATTGATTTGTTGCCTTTGTGCGAAGATGCCTCGGTGTTGACACATTTTGCTTTGGATTTTTTTATTCTTGAAAGTTTGAATTAATATTTCTTCTTCATCTAATGATTCCGTGTCGATTGCTTCTTCTTTTTACTCTTTTTCCACTTTGGCGTAGTTTCCTTGTTCGATGATGTTGTAAGAACATGTTTGGATTTTGTTGTTTTTAGATTGCTTTTGTTACATCCATATTTATCCAAATCTTCTTCTTGAAATTCTTTGAGGTTTCTTCATTAATCATTGGTTGAATTGTCCTCTTCTAAGAATAGTTCCTTTTTTATATTAAAGAAGTTAATTTTCTTTTTCGATTTTGCACAGTATTTGGATGATTTATAAATGAAGTAAAGTAGGTAAGTAATCTTAATTATAAAATATTTGTCTTTGATTTTCATTCGTAGAGTTTGTTGTTGTATAATGTTGTTTAGTACAAAGGTTCTTGTGACCGTGTAGTTTTGCTTGCCCTCAATGAAGTTGTGATATGTGAGTAGAATTTCTAAGATTTGTGTGCCATTACACAAATTTTGTAATGCAAAAGTTATGGCTTCATTATTTGTGGACTTCATCTCAATAAGTTGTGCTGCAGTTTTACCCAAAAAATCACATTGTTCCACCCGCTCAACCAAAATTATAACTAACTCACAGTTCATCAACTTCAAATCATGCATTTACATAAACGTCACATTAATTGCATCCAATTGTAGTCGGATGCAGCTACTTGCTGATGCAGTTTGTCAAAGCCACGATTTCAAATTTATGTTCGATCCGCGACATCACGCTGCATATTGTCATTAAAACCGTATTTTATAGTGCTTAATTTAAAACACGCATAGAAGAAAGGAAATTAGGGTTACGGGTTGCCCGCCTAATACAATTGCAGATCCTGCTCAGAGCACGATGTCAACCATGGTTGATGGGGAAATGGGAGGTTAGAGTTGCATGATGGGTTAGGGTTAACAGGTTGAATTTGGACGATCAAAATTGAGTCTTATGAAGATGAAATATGCATGATAAGAGATTTATTGAAGGAGGAGTAGACTGGGATTAAGAGCTTCAAGCTAATAGATGCCAGAACTCGGAAGTATGGTCAATGAAGAGGATTTGGAGTTGAAGAGATAGAAGGAGCTTCTTGCAAAATCTCCACGTAGGCTAATTCTGGTTTTGTTCTCTATTTTAATAGGATTTTGTTATCTATTGCCCTTAAAGCAATGGTTAAACAACCCATTAATAGAAAATTTGTATTAAAAGTGTATAATATTTAATGCTACAAAGTTAGAGTCAATGTTATCATTAATACAAATTTTCTATTAATGGGTTACTTAATAGCAAAACCCATTTTAATATTATAAAATAGATAGATTACCGCCTCTCCTCAAAATTCCTCATCTCCCCTTCCCCTTTTACTTGAACCATGATTAGAAAACCAAAATCCCCTCCCCTCCATTTCCCTCTAACCAATGAGGGTGTTAGGATCAAGAGTTAACTATCGATGTTATTCCTTGGCCTAGTGCTTATCATGTGTTTCATTACAAGTGTGTCTAGCTAATTGCAAGGATGATTGCATGTCTCATTAGTCAATTAAGATGTTTTACCCTTCAAACTAATTTTTTCTCATAATGATTTAAAATTCTAGTGCAAATGTGATAAAAGCTAAAAATTCTTACTTTTTCTATTTGTAATAAAACCTAAAACAAACACGCCTATAAAATATAAAGAAAAAAAATATGGACACAAAAAACATATAGCTGGCGCAAAAAAAAATATGAATGAACTGTCAAGTTTCAATCGATTACATATAAGGAGAAAAAACGCAAAAAACAATTATCAATCAATTCAATTCAATAATCTATCTATCAATTTATAACAATGAAAGAATTTGTTTTCTCCCTCTCTCTTTTTGCAGTCTTCACACAAACCATCTCTACCTTCAAATTACAGATAGCACAAAACAGAATGGAACAAAAAATAGAACTTTATATGAATTCTATTCTTAGAAAGAGCTCTTGCTAGTTTTGTAACGGTAAAACACCCTCCTCTTCTTGTTTGAAGTGTTGTCTATGGTGAGGATAACTTTGCCAGGTTCATTGTTTCTGAAAGTGTTTCTGATTGGTCCTTCTTGTGAACCCATCTTCTTTCCCTTTTGAACAATGATTGTGTAAGAACCCTCATCACTTGGAACAAATTCCTCCTTGTAACTTACCTCCCAACCCAAAACAGTGAAATCCCAGCACACTGTGTTCCCAACCTGTTCAAAATCCAACAAACATTTTGAGTCCAATGTTCTTACTTCTAAAGCACATTCAAAGATGAGCAGAGTTTGTTAGAGTAAATCATCATGTGTCATCAACTTAGTCCTTGAAAATTTTTTGTTGCTATTTTAATCCTTAAAAGGTCAAAAAATCACTTGTTGAAAGAATGAAACATCATCGAATTGATTCTTGGACCAATTCAGTGACATTTTTCAATCTTTTTGAGGACTAAAAGTGATGATAAAAATCTTCGGATGAACAAGTTTGTGACACTACATATTTGAAGGAGCAAAATCGCGTTTTACTCTTGATAAATTAGCATCTTCTTATTAGATATGTCTATGAATAATGTGTTATGTTCGTGCTCATGTAAGAATTACTCGTTCAAGGACTAGTTGCTACCTCCAATGCAGGAATCTCAATTGTTGCAGTTGATCCAGCCTTGAGAGTGAGTTCTGAAACAGCACCATCTTCTGCAGAGAACTCAGAGTCATTTTCCCTCTTGAAACCGCCATAGTGAACTGGGATCTCCTCAATTGGAATGTACCTATTTAACACAAAATAATTAATCAAGTCATGTATGTGCTGATACTAAAACAGCCATTCAATTGAATTGAATCTCAACAATAAACTGAAGTAGTTAATGGAATAATGGATGAAAAAAAGAGCTTACTTGGTCAAAGTTTCAGTGACCTTAGCAGGACGAGCCACCACAAATTTGCTCTTTGTTCTTTGGGTTAAGAAAGGAGATAACAGTGCATTGAGAGCATAATACCAGAAAGGAACATTGATGAAAATCTACAGTTAAAAAAACAAAAACACATTAATCAATTACTTCAAGTATCAACAAAACAGGACATGGCATAAGCAATCCAATTCAAAAAAGGAAATGTATAACCAAGCAGAATGACTTACATTTTTTGCTACCATTTCAGGGTAATTGTCTTGCAACATATCAACAATTTGCTTTGTAGCAACACGAAGCTCCTTCTTTGAAGGACCAGGTGAGTTCTTAAGATCATTGATTTGAAGCAAGGAAGAAACACCACCTGGCTTCAGATTCAACTTCTGAATACCCTTTTCCATCAATTGGCACCTCCACCTCAAGAATTCACTTCGCTTCTCTTCTGTTCCGAAAGCTTTCTGATAAAGCTCTTCATTGTCAAAAACACCAAACACATTGTAGCATACAGGGTGGCCTTCACGATCAACTCCATTCATGTAAGCTGCAGAGGAAAATTCAGAGCCAAAAGTTTCATCCAAAACCGAATCAATTTTGGATTCCTTTCTCCATTTGAGGGTTTTCTTCAGCATCTCAAATGCTTCATTGACTTTGAATTCTCTAGCCCTCAAGAATTTCAACAGAATCACATCGATTCCCTCTGCTCCTTTGCTTGGCAAAAGAGGAACGCCCCATAGAGACACATTATCATCCTCTGTTTCAACCCTTTTCTCATCTTCTTCCTTTTTCTCACTCCCCTCAGCTAAAGTTTCTTTCTTTTTCGGTTCTTCGAAAAGGGTGTCGCCTGAGATAGCTTCCTCAAGCTTTGTCTTGAACTCATTCAAAGCCTTCTTTTCGAACTCCTTCAGATCAGAAAGGAAGTTGCTTTCTTCCTTGTAAGAAGAGCTTTTTTCCACCGTTTCGGGCTTCGATTCTTCCACCGATTCCTTCGATTCTACATTTCCTTCAACAACGTTCTCCTCTTTCTGGGGTTCCTCAACTTTTTCTGCAGCAGCAAAAGCAGCAACCTCGGCAGAGTGGGTTTCTTCTTGTTGAGCCATAACCTCAGCTGTCATGATTACAGACTGAACAAAACAAAACAAAACAACAAAAATCAAAATGAGAACTTAGAGACAAACCCAGAAATTTTCTTCAGAAATGAGAAAAAGGGTATGGAATGAAAATTGAAAAGGGAAAACAAACACGCACCTCAGGATGGATGGATGGGTGAATGCACAGAAATAGAGAAACAGCTGTATTGTTATGTTTAGAAGGGTGGCGAGTTGTGAGGGTTATATATATATCTATATATATTTGAATTGAAAAGGGAAAATGGGGAAAGAAAGAGAATAGCGTAGGGTCCACCAACGGTAACAAAAGTGAGGGATGCATGGCATGGCATCCAGCTTAGAACAGAGAAAGAGAAGAGCCGTTGGAGATTCCATATTCTCGAGAGTTTTGCTGTTCTGGAAGCCAGCAAATTCAGGCGTGATACCATCCATTTGGCCCCACCACTCCTTCCAGGGAAAGCAATGAGTACTATGAATCATAACTTACTAAACACCCTCACCCACACCCACATGTCCGACACCAACACTAATACATATTTTCTTCGTTTTTTTTTATATGTAATTAAAAGTTAAAACATATAAATTAAAAAAATTATTTAATGTTCTCGTAACTATTAAAATTATGAGATAATTCTTTATTATATTCTTGTTAGAACTCTATAATTATTAATTATCTACTACTTAGTATATGTATAAAGTATTAAATGAGAAATTGTATAATAAAAAAATAAGTTATAAATGTTTTATTGAATTCTTAAAGAGACAGTTAAAAAGAAATAATTTTTTTTAAAATGGAAACAGATAATAAAGAACTGACAGAATACAATAAGTTTTTGACACTTTAATACGATGTTCAATAAAAAATTATTTTTATTAGCTTGACACTTTTAGTCGACACCGACGTGTAATTGACATTTCAAAACACTTTTCATAATTACATTTTCAAAGTTTTTCAAATTATTATATATTATAAAAAATAAAAATTATAATTACAAAAAAGTGTGAAGGCTACATTGTAATTATGCCTCTTTATATTTGTGTACGTGAGACATTTAAAAGTAGAGATTAAGAAAAATACGAAGCTTTGATGGTAGAAAATATTTACGCTATTGATGTCTTTTGATATTTTTTTATTTTTTTTGAGATTCATTTTTAAGTAAAACAAGTAAAGTTATAAAATTTAATTAGTTATTTGAAAAAAATAAATACTTCTCTACTATTATATATTAAATAAATACTTCTTTATTATTATATATTATATAATCCATATGTCTTATATTTTCAATATTAGTTATCAAAGTATTCGTGTCGGAGTCGATGCTTCATAAATAATAATTCATACATATCCTTTTTTTATTATATTTTTTAGTTACTACAATTTTTTTTAGAGAGTATTAATTTATGTGAAGGGATTTCAACATATGCCGGTGTAAATATGGATTCTTATATCGCTAATATTTTTTTATTAAGTATTTTTTTTTACAAAATTCATGGTTAGATCAAAAGTTTTTATTACGTAAATCATATATACAAAGGTTTTTGTTAATCTAAAATTATTGAGTATCAGAAAGTGTTTGGATTAGAATTTTTTAATGTACGTTAGATAGTTGTATTTTACATTTACAGAAACTTTTGATTATTTTTTGAAGAAAGAAAAAAACTTTTTATCATTCAATTAAAAGTTAGACATTGTTTTAGAAAGCTTCAAAATCGCTTTACAGCTTAAAATTATCTTAAAAATCGATTATGACAGCAAATATATCCAAACAAAAATCGATTATGTCTTAGACAATTAATTTTTTTCACTTATTTTTATAATTAATCACAGCTAATCTAAACACACTCTTACTCCTTCCGTTTCATATTATAAGATTTACTAGTGTTTCATAATATATGGCCACATACAATTTTTTAGGTGTATTTATTACATTTTTCATGTTTGTCCATTTTAATTATTGAAATTTCATAAAGAGATAGTGTGAGATAATTACTGCAATGATGAAAAAAAAAAGGGAAAATTACACTAATCTCTTATGAATTTGGGTCAGATTAAACCAACATCTTACATATTTAAGGTGTTATTTACAATTGGCCCACAAAATAAGTCAGTTTTTTTTTTTTAAAAAAGATCTTATTTTTAGCTTTTGACTTAAAAGCCAATTTTTTACATTTTGTATCGACAAAAAAATAGCTTATAATTTAAGATGTTTACCACGAAAACTATTTGGTTTAACTTTTACTTATAAGAGGAAGAGAAGTCCAAAAAAAAAAAGTAAGTCAAACACTACCTTATTTTATCCTTTTTCTTTTCCTCATTTTTTGGGTTAATCCAACCCGAAAGGTGGATTTTGTTTATAATCTTGGAACATGGCACCTTATAATTACCAAAATTTAGAGTCCATTTGTTTGTGTTTCTCAAAATAATCAGAAGCAGAAGATAATCATATTTTTGCTTATTTTAAGAAGCAACCTGCTTCTCAAAATAATCAACTGTAGTATAAAAGAGACAAGATTAAAAAGGTGATTATTCTTATTTTAAACAAACATAAACCACTTCTGATTTTCACCCTAATCAATTAAAAAGATAATTACTCATCTACTTATCTTCAGAATTAATTATTTTTAAGTTTAAATAAACTGACCCTTAAAAAGGGATTATTATCACTCTTATGTATCCATTGTCATTCCTTTTAATTATTTTTTAAATTATTTATGTATTATTAATTTAATTATAAAAATGTAAAAACCAAATACATTTACAATAGATTTCATTTAAAAAAAAAGGTGACAATAGATAAATAAGGGGGAATAGACCCATATAATATATTTTTTCGAGTGATGTACCATTTCGGTTCCTAACTTTGTGAGGATAAGTCGCTTTGGTCTCTGACTTTTTGTGGATAAGTCACTTTAGTCCCTGACTTTGTATTTTACAGGTCACTTTAGTTCCTGAATTATACGAACATTCATTTTAGTTATTGACTTTCCGGGACTAAAATGATCGATGATAGTGAAATCAGGAACTAAAATGATTGATGATAGTGAAAGTTAAAGACTAAAACGACTAATTTCATGAAGCATTAAAATGATTTATAAAATACAAAATTATAAACTATTTTAATATATAATTCATATTGTCCGATTGTCTTCTTTTGGGTCCACATTTTTCCTTTGTGTTTTTTTTTTCGCAAACACATTTTCTCCTTTGTTTGACTTGGTCTTTTAGCACCTTGCTTAGTTGGCTAACGACAAATCATTACATGTGTTAGATTTGTCGATGTCTACTCTATAGCTTCTAAGTTGCAGATGTGGAAGCAATTTGTTTATTAGAATAATAATTTTTTTATTATTTTCAGACAATGTTTTTCAATAATATTCCACTCTTAATTATTGTGCAACATTTATAAAATTTCATTGTGTTATCATTCATTCATGTGATAGGTTAAAGTTATGGGAAATAGTCAACCATCGATACTGGAAGAACCCGTGTCTTTTTGTTGCTTTGCGAGCTCTAATTTACCAACAAAATAAAAGATCAGATTATGTCAGAACTTTGCAAAAATATAGTAATTAATAAATATTTCTCAATTATTTTCTGATTTTTTTGGGTCGAATATAAATTAAGTATTTGTTTTTACGATTATGAATACATACATAAATAAACACCGACAGCCCATTGATACATCGGTGTTATATTTATTCTCCAGTTATGCAAAGATCACGGCAATTATCATTTGACCAAAAACCCAATAAGTTATGCAATGATCACCTCAACCATACAATCTCTTTCTCAATTTTCTAAGTGCAGAAACTATTTTCTTTTTCTGTTCAAGGCTTCAAGCTCTAATCTCCAGTTTTTATCACATTAGATCTTCTGAATAAATGTAGGTTAAGTGGTTATTATGGAGAAACTATATATGTTCTCAGGAAAAAGTAAAACAATATATGTTAGTAATATTAAGTCGTTATTATGAACAAAAAATTTAGTCATTATTAACATGTATTAAACATTATCTTTTCACTAAAATGAATTGCCATTTCAAGACACATTCAAACAAAAACGAGGGGTAGGACGATTAAATATATGGCTACAAATGTCTCAACATGAAAGGAAAAAATAACCATTAATAATCCATTAACTGAATATAAACAATGGACCAAATCATTAGTAACAGTAAATAGTGAAACAAATTGACTATCAGACAGTTCTAACTCCATAGACAGTATTGTCCACAGCCTCTTTAGGAAAAAAAGAACCAGTGCTAGTTCAGTTGAGATAGAAGGGGTTATGATTTCTATTTCTATACAAGAACCAAAATACAGTACTGCAAAAGTTAAATTAAATTGTAATACTATCACCTATCAAAGGATACCTGTCAGACACAAGATCTTCAAACAATCAGCCCAAAATAGTATTATATCAAAGTCAAATTTCCCAAGTTATGTTAACGCGTGTTTGGATTAGCTTAATTTAAAGAAATACTCACTTATTTTCATAAGCTCTGTAAGAGAGCTTTTGAAAAAAAAAAAGCGATTATTTCCCTGGAATTAATCGTTCCCAAACATGCTCTTAACTGTTAAGATGTTATTCACATTCCACCTTGATCTTGAACTGGCACCCGAAGTGAAAACATCATAGGCTCATAGACATGTTTAGACATGAACCGAACAATAATCAGGTGGTAACTTCATTTCAAGACGCACTTGATGAACACTGTACAAGCCATACTGGAAAAAATTGATTTGTCTCACTGCTATCTTTTGCTTTCAACTGCCGTGTACTCACCACTTATCCTGCCAAATAATTAACAGTTACAACGGATTACTTAAACCGTGACAAAAAGCTTTATTTTTTATATTTTTATGAATGGGGCAGGCAGGGATTGGAGAGTTATGCCAAACTACGACGAAATGATACTTTCACAAACAAACCCCTCAAACTCCCATACAAATCATTAGATAACACCTTAATCTCATCGTAACTTTGTCGGAAAGGTTTCCCTGAGTACACCTTAGAGTCTGTAAGGGGTTTGTGAGGATAAAATCTCTGCAAGTATCACTACTATAAGCAAAGTACACTTACCAAACAAAACCAGCCAACATATATATTATACAAAAGCTGTTAACTAGACTGTGGGAATGCATGCTAACACAATGATCAAAGGCAAGCGTAAAAGTACCTATTATACAACAATAAGGCATCGCCTATTGTGCCTGCAACCTTATTCCGTACCTTCCGAACACAAACCTGAAGCAAAGCATGAGTTAGAAGTATATATTTACCTTTCTTAGTTTGATAAATGATCACCAAGATGTGTCAATTGTGATACAAACACTCACCTGTACTTGATCAACAGGCCCAGCGTTAGGATCCCGATTTCGATGAATAACAATTCCATTGTCACACTTATTTATAAAATGTGCACTACCGCTTATATCATAGAGATTTGGAGGACCACCAACCCAATTATGCAACTAGTAGATAAGAGGCAGGATTATCAGGGGAAAAAAAAAGTAAAATGACACAGGTTGAAACTAACGCTGTTTATTACCAACCTGCCTGGGATGTGCTACAAACCAAACATGGCATCCATGATGTTGGGCAAAACGTTTGATTAAGGTTAGCATCTGGCTCACATATTCTGTTTCAGTCCTGCAAGTTGTTGCAACAAATAAATTAACATCAATTAGCCACCCTGTAACTACAACATTTAAGGGAAGCAGGCAAAAGGTGTGGTAATCCTTCTTCTAAGAGCTAGCTGTTAGGATTGAGTTAGGTCCACAACCCGAATTTAATAGGAGCCATAGATGTACATGAACAAAAAGACGAGATATTTTATTGCTTGATCAATTTAAACAAGAAGATCCCCTTCACAAAAGGTTGCCACTTACACAACTTACCAGTAGCTCGATCCCCAAATGCTAACAAGTCAGAATGATTCCACTTCCCATACATTACATCCCATCGTATCCTATTTATTTATCTAACTATCCCCCTCCAATTGTTGGAAACGACATAATAAAAATTGTTCTTATTCCCAAGTTGCCAAAATCCATTGAAACTTAATAGGAGTTTAAATTATTAGCTTAAGTATTCTTTCTTGTGAACTGCATTTTTTTTATCCATCATTCCCTGTGTAATTGTTCTGTATAAAAATCCTTAGTTTGAATGTGTTTTTAACTCAAATATTTTCTCTATACAAAAATATGAAGTTGGTATAAGAGAAGGCTAATCCTGTCTCTACTGTGCATCTGTCCAGCCTCGTTCTTTGGACTTTGCCCCTCCATTGTCTCCCTTAATAATATCTGGCCAGACTTCGAAGGATTTCTATTCGACATTCTGTCGATAAAATCCCATTTTGAATGAGTGCTGGTGCTTCCCCATCTGACTTTTGGGTTTGGCTAAATGTGCTTTTAGAAGCGCCGAATGAATGGGGTTTTCCCCTTAAGCAGGACCCTGGGGTGACTTTCAACTAGAGCCTTCAGGGTGGTTCTGACTTACCACGTGAGCATCTTCTTAAGCTCAACAGTTGTGGACTCCACTGAACGAGTCTGTAATCGATGATTGTTGGTCACACCTCCTTCGAGAGCAACACATTCGCAATTTCTTCCCCATGCAAGAGATCCAGCAAGTCGGAATGATCCGTCGGGGGCTCGAAATGAAAATAGAAGGGAAAAAACAAGAATGATTTTGTCACTTGACAGAAAATGAACTGATAAAAAGAAGAAAGATGACTCCTCCAAGGGTATCCCTTCACAAAGGGTTGCCCCTTGTTCAATTCCAAAATACTAAGAACTGAGAATGGTCCCTCTTACTAATAATTAACTAATTACTCCCCTCTTACTAACAGCTCTAATTGTTCCAAAATACTTGGACTCCCATATACTATCCCAAGCAAATATCATTTTACCCTCCTATGATAAAATAAACAAAAGCTTTGAAACACAAATGTATTAGAACAAGCTCTTTCAAGAGAATTACTGGTTTGGAGGTCGCTGATGATCAAGCTCATTGTAAGGATCAATTACAAGTCCACGCACCCCGTGCCTCAAAACAGCAGCTTTTGCAAGGTCAAGGACCCACTTTATACTTGGAAGGGAATCATCTTCACACCTATTGTTAACAACGGAGTAGTCCACCACAAAAAGTCATGAATGAGTTAAACTACTAAATTAAAAGTATTACTACAACCAAATAAACTGCTAATAGGTATTAGACAGTACTAAACTAGCACTGCTATATAAAGATAGCAATATTGACGTTAATTCAAATAATAAGGGTCTGTTTGGTTGGGGGAAATGGAGGGGAGGGGAAATTAACACTTAATCCATCCCCTCCCCTCCAACCAAACACAAAAACATTACTTTCCCTCCCTTCTCCTCCCTTCCCCTCCATTTGAACGAAACACTGCAAAATTTTTTATTTTCCCTCCCCTCCGCTCCCCTCCCTTCGTTGAACCAAACAGGCCCTAAAGCAAAGATCAAGAGGTTCAAGTTATGAGCACAAGTCATTCATTTCTATGTAAACATTCAAAAGGCTTTGAAACATAAATTTAGGAGATGTAAAAATTTCTGCATTGGTAGAGTTACCCAACGGGAATCACAATCTCAGTCTGATCAGTCAGCACTATGCGCATGCAGCATCTATGCTGTCGCCACCATGGCAACTAAACCACCCACAATTTAAAACCTAAATACCCAATATTTAGGGGAAATCGCAAATCTTTTTTTTTTTTTTTCCGGTGGACGGGAAAAATGCAAATTTAGCTGTACTAGAAATATTTACTGCCTGCTTCACTTCTACACCACAATAGTAATTGATTTAAACTTCATTTAGAAAACTTTTCAAAAAAAAAAACTTCATTTAGAAAGATTTCTGCTATCTAGAATGAAGAAATATAAATAATACTGGTAATCGTACATTGACCATTCATTGCTTACAGCAAACGGAAGCGATGAATTAGATCAACAACTGTCAAGATGTACAAAGATAACACTAATCATGCTAAAAAAATGTATTGGAAATAAATTTTAAAAAAAAAAAAAAAAATCCAAACATGGATAGATGGTTAAGTTGTGCCTGAGAACAATCCAAGAAAATGATAGAATATGGTATGCAACTACTACCAGTGGAGTCCCTTGCAATGGACTTACCTAATGAGATAAAAAGTATCACTCAACCAGAACTTGCCCTGTTGATATTCCTCCACGCTCATCCTTTCAACTTGTTCACCGTAACTATCATTAGATAAACAAACCAACTCATATTGTCAAATAAATATGCATAATAATGATCCCAAATATTGCAATTAAATAACCTCTATCAAATACTCCCTAATATAAGTGAAAGTAAAGTTGAGTTATTATGAATTAGAATATGTATGAATAGAGACAAACACTCAATAATAAATTTTACTCTATCCGGTCTTTATTATAAGACATTTTTAACAATATTACACATACCAATAAAAGTCCTTATTATAAGACATTTTTAACAATATTACACATACCAATAAAAATAGTTAAGGTTAGTTGTTTTTTTAGTTTTCTCAAAAGTTGCATGATATACCAAACCAATTTTATCCTCCATTAAATATCATACTTGCCAATTACAATTAAAGAATAAAAATAGTCAGAGTCTTTAACAATGGTAAATAAGGAAACAAGACACTAAATGCTACATAGAAACTATAAAATGTCATATAATAAAGACCACTAAAACATTCTAGAAAGTGTCTTATAATTAGGACCAGAGGAAGTAATAATTTATCATGCCAGATAAGTGATAAAACCCTTAATGAGAAAGCTCAAACAATACTGACTCCTCTAGGATAGTGGACTTAGGATACTAGTCATAGTCACATGTGAGTATCAACTTAGCTGTTACTGATTCTTAGCTAATCAGTATGATTCATAACTAATTTTAATTATAAATTTTATTGTAATTGATTCTGTAATTAATCCTGACATCTTGTGAATAGTATAAACTATAAATTTGTGGTCTGCATTAGACAAACAGCTTCTCATATATTTTTCATCTTATACGGTATCAGTAGTTTCACGCTAAGATCCCCTGTTCTTTTTCCCTTTCCTATTGCTGTGAAACAGTGTCAATTGTCATGAACAATACCCACAAGCACCCTCTGGTCCAGATTTCCACCGGAAACTGGCACAACTCAGATTTTCTGTCGCCCACAACTTCTCTCTAACTGATAACTAACTCCCAAGTGTCTAACAGCTGCAGAGGACTCACTTTTCCCAAATACACTTGACAAACTTTGGGCTAGGTTGGGCCCATATCCAGTAGCTGCTCACCATCTTGGTCTGGGGACCTAACAATCTATAGTAGTGTATATGATTTTACAGTTACTGAATTACTTCTTTTTGGCTTTGATGCTAACATGCCAGGAGATAGACAAGATCAAATGTGGTATAACCAAATCCTGAAGACCAGACCAAAATATAAGTTGTATTCATGGTTTAAAGAATGGTAACTAACTTGGAAAGCATGCACATTCCATGCTTAAAATTTCAGGAACAATAGTAAAGCAGTGCATAGCAAATGCCTGACAAAAGATTAATCATGATGTAAACCATAAATAAAATACGCAAAGCTCACCGTTCATTAAAGAAAGGCTTCTTCAAGCGTTTCTCCAAAAGCTTTCGAGCATGTTCTCTAACCTAAAGGGTAATCAACAAAAATCAGAAAAACTGCACAAAATCGAAGCAGGCAAAAGGAAATGACCAGAAAGCATAGTAGTCAATCCCGGATAGCGGAGCGTAGCGGCCGACCCTCAAAACGCTATAGCGGTATAGCACATAGCGGGATGGCCGCTATTGCAAAATTTAAGTACACAAATGGTATAAAATCAAAATTATACTTATACTTAAATAATTCCATAAAAAAATTAAAGTGCCAAAAGTTAAACACATTCATTGTTCATATTCATAATTAGCAATTATAATTCTAGATTTCTAGCTTCTAAGTGATAAACACTTCAAAACATAACAAAACACAATTGTCAAAGTGAAGAAACAGAATGCAAAAAACAGAACGCAGTAGCAGACCAATGAAGAAGAAAAACAGAGCGCAGTAGCTGCTCAAGGAAGAAGAAAAACAGAGCGCAGAAATTACAGAAACAAGGAAGGAGAAAGAAACAGAGCGCCTCAGTGGAAGAAGAAAGGAACAGGGAAGAAGAAACAGACCCTGCGCGCAGAAGGAAGAAGAAAAACTTAGCAGAAGCAGAAACAAGGAAACTCTGAGAGCAGATGCAGCAAAAGTGAAGAAACAGAGCCTCTGCCTCGCAAAAGAAAAGAGGCGCTGAAGAAGGAACCTTTTTTTAAAAGTAGGGTTTTTTAATTTAGGGTTTTTAATGTTTTTTTAAAAAGAATTAGTAAAAAGTCCAAACTATCCTTAATGAAGCCCTTTTTGGTAATTTTGCTGGCCTTTCTTCTGAAAAAAACCCTAGATTCTGAAAAAAAACCCTAGTAAACAGAGCCTCTTTCTTCCTCGCGGCCGCGATTGGCCCTTATTCCTGCCGTGATTTCAGCCGCGACTGCCACACCCTTAAAACGCTCCACGACGGCGGCTCCGTCGCGGCCTGAGGCCGCTCCAGCGCGATAGCGCGCGATTGACTACTATGCCAAAAAGTAACCGAAGTTGATTATTTCCTGCATGACTAATATGTTATAGCCAGATACAAAGCAAAAATAAGAAGTTCCCGCACAGTTTAACAGAGTTCAATCTACAGGGCTTATCAGTTAGACCAATCAATGAAGATTTGAAGCAGAAGCCACTTACCACTGAAGCTGTAATCCCAATACGCTAAAAACTCATTTCGAAGATATATTGGGACAGCCAAACTACTGAATTGACATGATATATATAGGAAAATAGGACAAACAACCCTCCAAAAACAAGTCCAAACAACAAGTACTTCTGAAACAAAAAAAATATCAGCAATAACAGCTTTTCAGTCCATCTGCATATCTGACAAGTATATCACCCATGAAAGTAAATATCTCCTGCAGATGGTCATTTGAGGCTTTGAGCTTGAAGTGAGAGCAGAGCGTCAGAGCCAAGCCCACTTTAAATTGTACTGAAAGTTTTAAGGTCAAATAACGGAGGCGGCATTAAACATAACTTGATCATTTAACAAAAGTAGGTTGGGTACCATGTTAAGGAACCACTTAAAGTGATTCGGTTTAGGATTATTTCTTTTTAAAAAAAAAAATTAATAACTTCGAACAGGTCTACCAACTGCTAAAATTTAATGGCATAAGCACATGGACATGAAAGTGGACTTGCCTCTGTACCATTCTGATGTAGGTTATACTTCCACTCTGATTTAACAGTTCCATAACTAATGTGAAGGTGTTTTTTTTTTATAAAACACAACACTGAGCCACTGACCTTTAACCAAGTTAATATCTTACCAAGTAAGAAAGGGATTTTATTCAGCAGTAAATATGATGAAGCATTTTGGAGACAAACAGAGCAGTTTTATTTATTCATTCAAATGGTGTTCAATGCAATACAGAGCTTTCAGAACCAGCTAAGCAAATAACGCTTCAGAAACCCTTTCAGTTGATCTATGTCCAATAAAAAAATCATCACATGCAGTGTACCAAAACAAAAAAATATCGCATACAATTATTTAAAAGATTGTGGCCAATGCAGTAAAACTAGGAGAGCTGGAGATATTTCTTTTTATTTTTCTCATCTTAGGAAAACATCTCTGAATAACGGAAACAAACCGCATAATCACAATGGATAGTAAACACAGGAATTATCACATCATTACCTTCGATATCTAAAAAAGATCTACCATTTCAGAATCACAGAAAGACAAACCATTTTTGTTCCAGTTGGAAGTTGGAAATACAAAATTCTTTTTATAAATAACAAAATTAATGTGAAAATCAACAATAATTATCTAACCTTGTTCTCCATGGAACAAAGTGCAAATTTCCAGCCAACTGTTTGATTAAGATTGCAAAGAAGAGCATCAATCCACTCACTCTTCCCTGAATTAGGAACACCAGTTACTATGGTCAACTCTCCTGGTACAACCTGATAAAAATTATTTACTTAGAACAATAAGTCTCTTTCCATCTTAAAAAAAAAAAGCTCCAATCCAGTCATAGAAGGAAAGTTTTACTATAACTATAAGCCAAGTAACAAGTAATTTAGTCATGAAAAGAATAGATCAAGTCACAATGTCTCCATCTAGTTGGATAATAATGTTGGTCATTTCTGTATGTGAATAAGTTATTAAGAGTGTATATAAAAGTATGATATAGAATTAGAAACATTAATTCCCTCCATCCCTATATGCAAGTCCCTCTACAAAAATTTTGCTTGTCCCTTTATATAAGATCCTCTACAAAGTTCAAGGAGAATTTATTATTTATTTCCATGTCTACCCTTCATATTAGTTAGAAAGTTTTACATTAAATAAGGGTAAGTTTGGTAAACTATACTAATTTTTTAAAAACAAATGCATTAAATGAATTAGTTATATGCTATCTTCCAGTGTATTTTTTGTAGAGGGTCTTACATATAGGAACGGAGGGAGTATATCCCATAATTAAACACATTGATACATGATCCAAAATCACACTGAATACAAACTCAAATTTTTACACTAATCCAATCACAATTCATAACAAAGTTCAGTGCAAGAACTAGCAGGACTATGGCTGGGACATGTCATCGCACTTAACAAATAAAGGCACAGGGGGAAAGATACACCACCAAACGGTACTGAGCAGTAGCAAAAAAAAAAAAGAAGCCAAATGATGGCCTTCGAGGCTTAAAAACAAGAAACTATGGACAGATTTGAGACTAGGATGTCAGTGAGTTGGGCAGAGAAAAGAGTGAACAAAAGAAAAAAGGATGAAAAGAGAGAAACAGAGCGCCAGAAGAAAGAGTACAGCGAGAGAAAATGCTTGACGTTGGAGGAAAGCTATTGATGACAAAATGGTTCCACGTTTTTAGAAATGCGTCAGAGTAACTGTGATAGAATAAGTCACAGGACAGTACCAGTCTGGAAACATGTTGAAATTAAGGGGAACCAGAAATTGGGAGACGAAAAGAAGAGACGCATGAGGAATTGTGTAAAGCATGGCAGAGTTTTCTTATTTATATAATAGGATTCATAAATTACAAAATTGTTGTTCTCTCTTAATTACAAGATTCTGGTTATCAAGATAAAAACAAATCAAGAGATAATATAGAATTATACAAACTAAATCCTAATATATTCTACAATAGAGTTAAGATATTATTTGATATTTACTCACATTAAGCCTAGCCAATTCAATTAATGTTTCTTATCGGATTTTCATCACAACACTTTCTGTATAAATAATTAAAATTAATTAAAACAGCTGGGTTTTCTAATGAAAGCTTTAAATAGCTGTATTAAAAGACAAGACTATTCTATTCTTGTTACCTATGAAATGATAAAACATTTATAAACAAGAGCAGTGCCCTTATGAATCAAAACAACTCAGCTTCAACTTTCAGTAATGCAGAAGGGTATTTAGGGGCAGTTCCTTTTTCTCCCTCATCATTTTTTCAAAGAAAATATACTGAATGGTAAAATTACTTTCAAAATGAGTAAATTGTACTATTAAAAAAAATATTACACCAACACTCCAATAAAGCTATTATATTTTTCTTTTATAAATAAATAAAATATAATATATTATTTTTGGATTTATAAATGATAGTGAAACTTTTGAGTTTGGTGTAATATTCTTTTAATAGCCTTATTTATTTATTCAAATAAATGAATTTAGTAACATTTTAAATGGTATATTTGATATTTTTCTGACTTCAACCATAATCATTTTTTTAAGCCTTGTCATCACTTGTTTTTAAGCAACCATATTAGTGCGTATTTGGATTAGCTTATTTTGAAGAAATAATCGCTTATTTTTATAAGCTCTGTGACAGAGCTTTTGAAAAATAAACGATTATTTCTGGAGAAATAATCGTTTCCAAACATGCACTTAATTGAAACCTGTCTACTTTTAGAAAAATTAATTTATTATAATAGAAAATTTGCATATGCTCAAATTTTCTTTTATTTTTATACAAATAATCTTCATAAAAATATTTTTTAATGTGTACGTAAGAGTACTAAATAATAAATAATGACTATTATATAATAAATAATTTTGTAATATTACTATCTCTGTTAACTTTTATTTTTATTTATTTTTTATTTCAGATGACACATTTAATAAAATAATGAAAATTAAATTTATAATTACTATTCCAATTCCAACATCCAAACCAACCTAATCAGTTTAATCGGGTTTCAATTTTATTTTATTTTTTTTGTGCAGGTTGACCCTAACTTTTTTTCGATATATACAATCAAGTCAGTTTAATCGGGTCAACACGGTGATTTCTTATGTTGTTTTCCATTCCGACCCATAAAAAATAGAATATATACATATATTTGTATATACACACAAGAACAAAATATATAAGGAATAAGGAAGATATAGAAATGTAAGAAACGGCCCTTACATTGTATAACTCATTCAGATTATTCCACCCAGTTGAGACACCAATTTCATAGCCTAAAGTACGATGATAATATGCATCAATCTCATCAAAATAATCTCTGAAGTTAAACAATCCACGTATGGGATATAATTCTGCATTTTCAACAACTTCCTTCAGTGCATCAGGGCCCAAATACATGAGAACCTGAGAATACATTAAAAGGTTACCACTGTTATCCAAGAGCAAAATTACATAAAAGCAACTTCAAATGACTCCGCATAATAAGTTGACACACAAACCAGGAAAGGGAAAAAAACTGAAGTTGTTAGCAAATGCTTTTCTTAAAAGCAAATAATAGTTTATCTTTTATATAAAAACTTGTGAAGCAACTGAAAAATGATTAATTTTCAAATAAACTAATACAACGTGCAAACACACTGATAATAAAGCCAAACATGTTAGACCAACATGAATAGCATGAAGCAGAGAAAAATGTGCAATTCTAACTTCAAGTCTGCACTCCTAAGTTTCCAACTTTCCATCTAGCTTCCGTCGTAAACATTAAGAATAAAAAGTCATATAATGATGAATAATAAATTCACAAACAAATGCATGTAAACATCACAGTCATTAGAGTAACCAACACAGTTCAATCTGTTAAATGCATCCTCATTATCAATCAACATTGTTCCATGAATTCGAATAAGACTTGTGTAGACTCTAAAGAAGAGTTGCACACACAAAATTTCCTTTTGAAATAATTACCTTAACTTCCCTTGAAGTTAACACAAGTTACACTTATGCTCTTGACTGAATTACACATCACTTTTTTTATATTATTATTATTGTTGATGTTGTTATTATTGCACTCCATCATTCTATAAGAATTACATCTACCTCCCCTGTTTGTGCGTACAGAATACGGACCATGCACACAGTGTCCCTTAAACATAACAGAGCAAGGAAAGTGAAATCGAGATAAGTGTAATTATTAACCCATTTCCTTTTTTAATATTTCAGGGTTCTTTTTGGTGGTGTGGGGGGGGGGGAGGGAAAGTGCAGGTCAAGGGGAACTTGTGCATGTATTTTGATATCTGACCTCATTCGCATCTTTGCAATTATTAACAGCTCCTTTTTTGGGCCACCTTACCCGCCAGCATCTGCAACCAAACACGGAAGGTTACAAAGAATGTCAAAGATCAATTCTTTTGAGCTGAACATTCCAAGTCTCCAAATCAACCCAAAAATAGTTGTCGCTACTAAGTCTTAGCCACTTGTTGGCTTCAAAAGTTACGCACCCAAATGCAATGACAACACACACCATATAATAAATTAATATGAAATTACTCCCAAAAAGTTGGCCCCATCTCAAATTCTCAATATTGTCTCAAACTGATCAGTGAAAATTTATATTAGTAAAACTAAGACAAACTTCTCTTTCCCAATGCGGCGTGCAAGTTCCTCAGCCAAAGCTTGGCCAGGTGGGTCTCCATCTGTGGCCAGTACAATCCGGGTTGCCTAGCAAATATCAACATAAACATTGAGAAAATGAATGAGGGAAGTTAATAAAAGCCATTTCACAGTACATCTTAAAGAGAGGAATGATAACTATTCCAGACCTGATTTAGCTTATCTTTGCAGTTCCAAAGATATTGATACTTTGTGTCCTAGCTTTACAGAATTGGAATTATGACAAGAGCATCAGATTTTAATGTTAGATAAGAGACCCAAGAAAAGACTGAAAAGTTAAAGCTTAAAAAAGACCTTATCCACAGGTGGCAACTCCTTCGAGGAGGCTGATGGAGGGGCACCATCAGGAACACTGACACAGTTGCGGAAGCCAGCTTCTTCCATAGCCAGCTTGTCCATTTCACCTTCAACCTACAGTAGTACAATATAATATCAATATACTAAGCTTAAAGCAAAACTATTTTTAACATTAGCATTATTTCTACAGATAGCAAAATACATACAATGATAATATCACTTTGTCCCTCTATGTCATCTAATCCGTAAAAGATCTTTTCAGTATCTGCCTCCTGAAATAAGACATAATGGTTGTAAAATCATAAAAATATGCAAGCAAAAAACCAAAAATTCGACAACTGACAGAATCACAGAAAACAGATGTTGACAGTTACGATATATGAAAAAATATCTTTCCGCGTGGTTAGAAAAATTTAAAAGTATGGATGGTGGGAGAGAGAAGTAGGAAAAGAATGAGGAGAGCAGGCCAATCATGGAAGAAGCGTGGCTCTCATGGCAGCTCAAGGCTGCTGCTTTCCGTATGGTTGCCATATCCCAAACAGTGGTAGTGGGTTTTCTAATCGAACAGAAAGTCCATCAGAGCCACTCCACGTAAATAGAATTCTTATTCTTATTTCTAAACAAAATGAATATTCTCTCCATGTAAAAAAGAACTATCTATAAACCTGAGCCCTCTCCTCCACTGCACGTCCAGCCACACACCTCCATCTCCAGTGATCAGAAACCGCCTCCAGCAAGCGCATGATTGTCTATCCCGACTCTTGTTTCTTACTTAAAGGAACTTCTTTTCTCTATCTGTTTCTTCCAACAGAATTCATGTTCCTTCTATTCCTTTGTTTTTTGTTTCTATATTATTCTTTCACATCCCTTTTCCTTTTCTGTTTTTTTCCCCTCCCAACTGTTGTTTCATATGAATTTGAAATTCAGATTTGATATTTATTATATCATACTCTGCTTTTACAAGTAAATTGAGATACAGAGACATATTCTCTTCCTCTCTGTCCTTGACATAAATTCTTTGTTTTTTTTCTTCAAATAAATTCAGATTCTGAATTTTGAATAACACTGAAATTCATAAATACTATCTTTTGAATCTATTCCTCTCTCTACTTGTTCTATGAGTCTACTACTTTACTTGAATTCTCCACTCTGAAATTCTGGAGAACTTTGTTCTATTCTACAAAGGATTAGGTGCAACTTCAAGGTGTCAATATCAAGGAAAAACAGAAAGTGGTCAAATAAGAAGAATTGGTATTTGGAGACAATTATAAGAAAAAGAAAGAAATTAACTTCAAGGAATCAGAAGGAGAAGAGGATGAGGGACTTGCCTCACTTAATGCCAAGGAAAATGACCATGTTAGGGTGGAGCAGTAGGATCGTACTCATAATTTATCGGTCTTTTTTCTGTTTTTAATTTGATCTTATTTGAAATTGGTAGTTTCTACTTTCTAGGAAACTTTTGCTATGATTCCTATAATATTGTCCCTTATGTTTGTGAATTGTGATACTTTTTGGTCAATTTGGAATATTTCTATTTTATTGTTCTTCATATACATTATTACTTTTATTATTTATTTATAGATTTTTTCAGTAGCCTTAATGAAATTTGAACATATATTTGTTTTTTACCCAAGCCACCATGCATCTGCCATAGTCAACAATGCCATATGCCATATTTTTATTGCAGCATGATAATGGAGATGAGAGATGAAAGATAAACTCAGGTATTCAGTGATTCTCTCATTTTTCTATTTCTTCTGCAGTATTAAACACACGCACACACACACTCTCTCTTCGTAAATGTATTATTCTTAACTATAGGTTCCATGCTTCTGCAGTTCTGCTATAGTCCGCAACACCATCTGCCATATTTTTATGGATTTTAGGCTTGCCACAAGCCACCATTAATGACATTAGTCGACAACAATGCAGGAGACTAAGGGAGAAAACTGAACTATTTGACAAGTACAAGGTCAGAAAATGCTTTCCCATTGAATGTTGTCGTCTCCGATAACACTGATAACGGTGAAGCTCTTATCATACCAGGTTGGAGGGAGTGAGAATAAAAGAAAAAGCTCAGCCCACATACAAATACAAATAACTAAAAGGCACCAATAATGTTTGGTTCCATTTGGATGGAATAAACGAGAATCCATCTCAACATAACTAAGAGTAGCTTCCACATTTTTGGATCACATTGGATCTGATTCGATTTGTTTCCAAACACACACAAATACTCTTAACAGATAACTGCTATGTTCTCATTATTAGTAGACAGTAGAAGATATAGATATGTTTGCACTTAATTATGCTCATAAAAATACAAACAGATGTTTCTATCACTGATCCTGATTGCTTTTACACTAATTGATTCGTAGCATATCAATTTTATCACTTAATTTAAGTATGTACAGCATCAGCTTGTATACCTGCCAAAAGTGCTTGTTGACATCTCGATACTTGCAACTAACAAGCGTTCCATTTCGTCGATATGTGAATGCAATAACAATCTACCAAACATATGTTACGTAAATAATCAGTAACACACAAAAGTCAGTAAATTAAAAAGTAAAAGTGGGATGAGACATTTTATACATAATTGAACTTTCAGGCTATCATCTTCATTAAATAAAAACAACGCTGATCCTTGCCTAATTGATCAATAAGTAGAACGTAATCTTTCAAGTGAACATTAAAATTCATAAATTTAAACACTGATGTTTTAACTAGCTTGTAGAATGTGTAAAAGATATCAGTCATATCACCAAATTCAAAATCTCTACATATATGCCACGGATATTTTTCCAGTAAATAAAACCGAAACCAACCTCGAATGCTTGCTCTTTTGACCACTTTTCGAACAAAAGAAACCAAATAATCAGAAAGAATGTAGTGAAAACATTGAAGTATTAATGTGGGGAACATATTCACTTATTCAAAATATGATATTCCAAGTCCTTTTATCATTTGAAGTATGTAAAATCTGTTCTGTATTGACAACATTACCATCAACCGTAACTCATTTGTTAATTGGATCATCATTAACTTTAAATGTAATTTTCCATTTCACTCAATTAAAGCTCATGGTTTGGTGGTTCAGCGCACCTGATCATTGCCATATCTTCTCTGCATGACGGCATTTCTCTCCAGAGTCTCCTTCGATATCAAGCGTTCTGCAAAATAGGCGAGCAGCTGAAATAAAAACAAAGGGAAAAAACAAAGTTATATTTACTATGCTTGGAATTCGGAAATGAACAAAACTTGACTACCAAATACCAATACAATTGAAAACTTATACGATAAGTAGAAAACATACAACCCCGTTTAAGTTTGTCAGTTTCAATGAATATATGTTTAGTTCCAAGCATATCCAAAACAAAACATCAGATATCAATCTAGATCACCAAAGGCTTGTTTTGGTTTGAATCACTATTTATGGTGACCAACCCCCCCCCCTTATGTTTGTCAATTACACTAAATATATGTCCATGCATATCCAAATCAAACCAAAAGAAAGAAGACACTCTAACTGAGTGTATCATATTAAAATGCATAGACCATATAGAATAACGATAGGGTTAGAACTCAGCAATCAATATTGATTGCTTAGTCTTAGTCAATAGATACACTAACATCTGCATTACTGCATATTTACAAATCAAGGGGCAAAGAGCAGATGAATACACTGCATAACCAATTTGCCTCTACCAAACACATTGATGAAAAAAAAATAGTTCTATGTGAACATATATACAGCCCGTTACACTTGCAAACAACAAAGATTTCATACTACGGCAGAAAAGCAACCTCGATGTAGAAAGAAATGGAAGAAGCGCCCTTATTCAGTTAATATTATCTACAAACATTCAATGCATCTTCAAATAATGTTTCACACACATGATTTGCAAAGAAGATTGCTAAAAAAAGAAACCAACTGTGAAATTCAAGAGTCATGGTCTCTTTTGAAAGTTAGTAATGAGAGACAAGTAAATCATTCATAGACATGTGCAAAACCATTACTGCAAAAATTGTGTTGGAAGGAATCGAGTTGTTTGAAGAAGGAAAAAATTATGATGAAAAACACTCGAGGAAAATAACAAACTCCATTGCCAACATTTCAATAAAATAAAATGGATAAGCTGTTGAGGAAATCAACTATTTCTCAATCATCACAGAAAGGTAGGAAGGAAGAAGAGCTAGCCCCCTTCAAAAATCAGGCTTTATTTTTAAATGAATGAGAATCGTGCACTGAGTTGTATGAAATCAGATACCAAGCAGCAGGTGGCAGATTTTCTCAAGAGCGATATCTGCCCCATAGATCAATAGTACAGCATTCAATGATCATCAAGAGGAGCATGGACAAAAATAGGTGAGATAAAATTTAATCACCGCATTACAAAGTGGTTCTAGCTGCAGTTCCTCCTCTGTAATTTGTCTCTTTCTCTTAAACTGGGTTGCTTGACTCATTGTTGTAGAATGTGAACTGCTACCAGCAAAGGCCTACAACAAAAGGAAGCAAAATGAACTGATTAACACATCTACTTGAGTCTCATGTTAAGCAGGACATGAAATGCTTTAAGAAGATAAATATCTAACCTTTGTGCTGCCTTCCCACCCACACTTTGCACGAAAGCACTTCCATACAGCAGACCCTCTAAAACTCAAAAACAACAAAAATCAGAACAAGGTTGAAGTATGATCCACGCTAACAAATAGACAAGTTCCTGAAAAAATAATAAGTAACATACCCATCTGGTGTAATGCATAGCGAAAAGCTTCTTTCTTCGGAATCACCACCTTGGCACTAACAAAAAAGTAATATTAGAGGGCACATGCAAAACTGAACATAAAAAAAATGTGTAAATCCCACAAAAGATGTATGAAATGGAATCTAGACAAAGAGAATAAATTGCTCTCATAGAGTAGTCCTATGATTCCGGAGTAAAATAGATATTGAAAAGAAGAAATAAAGAAAGAAAAAGAAATTCACCAATAAATAGAATTTCCAAATTATTGGTTCAATGCCTAATAGAACGTCCAAATTAGATGCATTGGTTTGAAATGTGTTGTAAACACTGCTCAGTTCAATATTGTTAGTTTCAACAGCGTAATCAACTCCTCAAAGGTACTATACACAAAACACTACAGCTGATAACTTCTCATTGAAAAGCTTCTAATGTTCAAAAAAAAACAATTCAACTTTGAAGAAAAACTACAAAACAAAGAAAGAGGGGGAAAATACCATTGGACAAAGCAAGTGGTTGTGTTGATGCCCCGGCACACATATTCCTGTTTCAATTCCAACTTCCTCCAACTTCTTTTTCAAAACACCAAACAACTTCACATTCTTATCATCCGCATTCACCACATGAACTATAGAAAACGAAACCAGCACAGGAGTTAGAAGCTTGAGAAACAATTCAAGGTTCATTTGTCCCCAATAGAGAAAAGGAAACCTCACCTGGCCGAGGAACAACGGCATGAGAAGCACCAGAATAGCCGTTAGTTCTGAGCGGTGATGAAGGATTTTTTGAAACAGGTTTGGAACAGAAAACGGTGAAGAAGGTTCTGCGAGGGTAAAATCGGTGTCGTTGAGGCCAGAGATTCCTTTTGGGGGTTGAAAATGGAGCTGAGTGGAAGAGGGTTTGAGTGGTCATGGCGGCGAGTTTTGAAGAGTATAAGAAGGGGAATAGAGAGTGAGGATAGTGAAGACGCATGCTTTTTCTTCTTCTTCTTCTGGTTATTGGTGGTGGTGGACTTCTTTTTGTTACAGTGAGCGAGAGTGTGCACAGGGTTCCATGGAGGGCTGTGCGCACAGGGTTCCAGTAAGAGCTTGCTGAGAGAGAAGAGAAAGGGTTTAAGCCCTTCAGGCTTTGTTTGGTAAGCAGTGGCTTATAAAAATAAATATGAAATAATCCATTTTATTTGGTTGAATGTAATAGAAAATAAATAGAAAAAAATGTAATAGAAAAAAAAAAAGAGGAAATAAATGAAAAAGTTGACTTATAAAAAAATTCATTTTATCTCTCTCACTTATGCTGACAATTTTAAGTATGATTGTTGAGTTCAAACTTTTTTAATTAACAAATACACATGTACATCTTCTAAAATATACACTATTGTCCTTTGTCAAGATTTGAACATTGGACTTTCATCCTTCCAAATCATTAAAGGCTTGGTACATAATCATTTAGGCTAATGTCATTGGTCGATTGTTGAGGTCAAATTAAAACTACCATATCAAGTAGAATCAAAAGTACACTAATTTCTTGACACATTTAATGTGGTTGTTAAATCCAAAACAAAATGTCTCACATCAAGTAGAAGCAAATATGAAGGATAGTTTATAAGCACCAACTCACCTTTAGGGTTGGGGTGCCTTTAAGAGTGAACTACATGAGAGTAATCCATACCAAAATATGTCTCGTTCTTGGTAGGGTTTAGGATTTAGGATTTAGGATTTAGGGTTTAGGGTTTAAGGTTTAGGGTTATCACTTATCTTATCCCTCACTACTTATCATACTTATCACTTATCATATCGCTTATCACTTATCGTTTATCGCTTATCACTTATCGCTTATCACTTATCGTTTATCGCTTATCACTTATCGCTTATCACTTATCGCTTATCACTTATCATGCTTATCACTTATCACTTATCGGTTATCATGCTTATCACTTATCACTTATCGGTTATCACTTATCACCTTTCATATCACTTATCATACATTTCACTTATCGTATCATTTATCACTTATCATACTTATCACTTATCATGTCGCTTATTATACTTATCACTTAACATATCACTTAGTTTACTTATCACTTATCTCTTATCACTTATCATTCTTATTCCCTATCACTTATCATATCGTTTATTGCTTATCATTTATAACTCATCACTTATCAATTTTCACTTTTCACTTATCACTTATCATTTTACTTATTATACTTATTACTTATTAGACTTATCACTTATCTATGCTTATCTCTTATCATTTATCATATTACTTATCACTTATTGTATCACTCAGCACTTATCACTTTTCACTTATCATACTTATCACTTATCACTTATCATATCATTTATTTGGACTTATACTTTAGGGTTTGTTTGGAGTTAAAGAGAAAATAAAAGAAAAGAAAATAAGAGGAAAGAAAACAAAAAGAAAGAAAATAGAGAAGAGAAAAGTATAAGAGAAAATGGAGGGAAAATTAATGTGTTTGATTTGATGGAAAATAGTAATGAAAAAAAGTGACAAATGTTGCATTGACAAGTTTGCTCTTATCCAAAAAAAATGCTCTTATAACTCATCACTTATCAATTTTCACTTTTCGCTTATCACTTTTCATATCACAATATCATTTATCACTTATCATACTTATCACTTATCACTTATCATTTTACTTATTATACTTATTACTTATTAGACTTATCACTTATCTATGCTTATCTCTTATCATTTATCATATTACTTATCACTTATTGTATCACTCAGCACTTATCACTTATCACTTTTCACTTATCATATTTATCACTTATCACTCACTTATTTGGACTTATACTTTAGGGTTTGTTTGGAGTTAAAGAGAAAATAAAAGAAAAGAAAATAAGAGGAAAGAAAACAAAAAGAAAGAAAATAGAGAAGACAAAAGTATAAGAGAAAATGGAGGGAAAATTAATGTGTTTGATTTGATGAAAAATAGTAATGAAAAAAAGTGACAAATGTTGCATTGACAAGTTTGCTCTTATCCAGAAAAAATGCTCTTATAACTCATCACTTATCAATTTTCACTTTTCGCTTATCACTTTTCATATCACAATATCATTTATCACTTATCACTTATCATTTTACTTATTATACTTATTACTTATTAGACTTATCACTTATCTATGCTTATCTTTTATCATTTATCATATTACTTATCACTTATTGTATCACTCAGCACTTATCACTTATCAGTTTTCACTCATCATACTTATCACTTATTATATCACTTATCACTTATCTCATATCACTTATTTGGACTTATACTTTAGGGTTTGTTTGGAGTTAAAGAGAAAATAAAAGAAAAGAAAATAAGAGGAAAGAAAACAAAAAAAAAGAAAATAGAGAAGACAAAAGTATAAGAGAAAATGGAGGGAAAATTAATGTGTTTGATTTGATGGAAAATAGTAATGAAAAAAAGTGATAAATGTTGCATTGACAAGTTTGCTCTTATCCAAAAAAAATGCTCTTATAACTCATCACTTATCAATTTTCACTTTTCGCTTATCACTTTTCATATCACAATATCATTTATCACTTATCATTTTACTTATTATACTTATTACTTATTAGACTTATCACTTATCTATGCTTATCTCTTATCATTTATCATATTACTTATCACTTATTGTATCACTCAGCACTTATCACTTATCACTTTTCACTTATCACTTTTCACTTATCATATCACTTATTTGGACTTATACTTTAGGGTTTGTTTGGAGTTAAAGAGAAAATAAAAGAAAAGAAAATAAGAGGAAAGAAAACAAAAAGAAAGAAAATAGAGAAGAGAAAAGTATAAGAGAAAATTATGGGAAAATTAATGTGTTTGATTTGATGGAAAATAGTAATGAAAAAAAGTGATAAATGTTGCATTGACAAATTTGCTCTTATCCAAAAAAAAATGTGCCTCTAACTAAAAAGGTCATTGTGAGGAATTAAAAAAATCTCGTCATTTTTAGTTTGTGGGACCATTTATCTTTTTCCATTTCTTAACCTAACAATGAAAATTTCATTTTCCTTCGAAGTTCTTTCTTTTCAAATTCTTTCCTTCCAATTTATGTAGAATCAAACCAAAAATTAGTAAATTTCACATAAAGTTTTTTTATGATTATTTCCTGTACTATATATAATATTTATAAAAATATTCTAATTAACTTTTATATATAAATTCAATACAATTTTTATTATTATGTTAATTTATAATCTTAGTAAATTTATAATAATTAGTAATATGTTTTGTGACTCTTTAGCTGTGAAAACTTTAAAAAAGAGAGACAATTTCAAACAGGTATGACCCATTAAATAAAAGAAAAAAATATGAGCCTGCCGTACTCTTTCCTGTTAACAGGTGAATAAGATATTATTCATGCAAGAAACTCTTAAGCATTAATTAAAATGCAACTCTGCAAGCTCCAACCTAACATCATAGGATAAAAAGAAAAGTGACTAGTGGCACACACCTTCACGGTCCAATTCTTATCAACTAAAAGATTTGAAGACTTTAAATCTCTATGGATGATAGGTGGGTTACAATGATGAAAATAATTTACACCTCGTGCCTGTAAGAAAGAGCAAGCTATAAACACACAGTGCTTCAACAACATTGCCACAGAGATGCTTTAAAAGATACCAAAAAAGAAAAGGAGAATTTAAAAAAAAAAAATCCTGAATGAGGCACTGTTTACCAAAAAAAAAATCAACATCATCATCAGAAACAATAAGATCTTCATTTAGCTGGTAAGAAAAATATATCCTTATTTAGAAGGAAAAAGATAGATATCATATGATCCATTATTCTATATTACCAAATACTCACAATAATGATAAAGAGAAGAGAGTAGGAAAGAATAGTAAACAGAGCACACCGCAAAAATCTCCCTTAGATTCGAGAAAATATAATATATCAGGTAATATTATTTATAATTTATAATTAAAAATAAAAACATTGTTTAGAAATTAAGAGCTTATACTCTACATGTATGTCCATCTACATCAGCATACAATAAAAATTAGTCACAAAACAGAGTTCTATACAAGCATAACTAAAAAAAATTTAAACTATTTTTATTCAATTTTTAAAAAACATTTAGATGTTTCAATTTTTAAATAATTTTGAATATATTGTAATTGCAAATGAATTTCAATACGATAGATGAACTATGATCGAATCTATACAAAAAATAAAAAAAATAAAAAAAATCTAGTTACACATAATAGGCTAATAACACACAATACATAATTTACAAAAAAAAATGTTGTCCAAAAAAAAATTAAATAAATTACAAAAAAAAAAGGTTACTCAATACATTACTCGTACAGAGACCATATACAAGACTACCATGTGTCAGCTGATTCTTATAGAGGGCTTCAATTTTGGAACCTTGAAGCTGGTGGAGAACAACTTTGGAGTCTCAGACGTGGGAATAACTGGACCTTCTTTCCTCTTCAGGTTTTTTTCCCCCTGAACATTAAAAAAATAAAACCAAAAGGAAAACATGTTTCACTTAATTCGAACTTCAAAACTTAAAACCTTGGATATATCTAAACTCACCACCCACCCCATACCCATCCAACCAATGTCAGGATGGTAAGTAATCGTGGCATGCAAATTGTTATTGGCTTTGCAAATTGCAAATCGTGGCTTCTTTTTTTTTTTTTCATACTAATCCCTTCTCTAACTTTCATAACAACTAGTAAACTGAGTCATTAACTCAACTCAACCATATATGACATATTTCATAATCTCAAGGAAACAAAGTTCTAAGCTATGCAATAAGCTTTGTTCATTATAGCATAGAAAAGTAGATCAAGTGGGATTTGAAGTTACAGCACAGTTAATCATCTTATTCATAAAAGTAGCAACCAGGCCAAGAGGATTTTCAAATAAGCAGCAAAAATTTGAAGAGAATCTACTGACTTTGAATACTATTGAGGCTACTCAAATGTTCAAGGTGAGGCAAGCTTTGTTAGAACCAAAGTAATACTAGTGTTTCTAAACTCAACGTGCCAAGGGTTCCTAACTATGCAAGCAATTTAGTGTGATCTGAAGCTAAAAATACCAGATATCACTCCTTCTGCTGTTTTTGCAGAGTCCTAATTTAAATCTCCCTATCAATCCATTCTAGATATCTATTCAATAGTATTCCTTCATGAAAACTTCCTTAATCTTCTGTGCATCTTAAACTCTAACTAACTTTGTCCAGATTTAGGTTTATAAGCAAGTAATCTAAGAGTTAAGTGACATAAGGGTGGATATGGGGAGATACAACTAGTAGGCCAAAAGAAGTATGTAAAATCAAGTAGCTAAAATTTAAGAATAATTATACCATCTTCCTCATCACGTACATACTGAGAATTGATTCTAGTTTATGTCTTTAGGTTATGCAGGATGCTCTACCACATAAATAGGAATAAATGTGATCCCAATTTTTTTTTCTTTTAACTGAAGCTGAATGCCAAATTTTGTTCCTTAACTATGTGCAAACATGCAATCGCACAGTAATAACACCATCTCATAATACAACAACATTTGGAGAGATAAATATTATACACTAAGTGAATACACAAAGTGTAGAAACAAATCATAATTCATGCAGTAACTATATTAGTCAACATCAACACAATTAAAGCGTTAAGTTCCTCTTAGATTTCTTGTTGTATCAGATTATCTTGTTGTTTCCCACTGCAATTGTCTTGGTATCTACTATCATGTATATATATGTTCCTTTATTTCTCTCTGCTATTTTAAAGATATGATTAATTGATATTTTCCCAATAACAGTACATCACACCACTTATAATATTGCAACGAAAATCACAAAATTTAGCAATAAAACATAAAACAAAAAGAATTTCTTAGGCTGATAAACAGCCGCTGATGTGTGTTCCATAGCAGCAAAACATCATAACGCAGTACCTGGACATGCTTCCAAGAGGTACAAAGTGCTATCAGTTTATGTTGACTAATGCTAAGTTGTTGGTACAGAGAATCTAGCTAAATGTATTATTGGAAATAAAGGTACCTAAGAAATTCTTTGGGACTATATTGCCTGAGGCCTGAGAATAAAGGGTGTCGTGGAGGATTTTCAGTGACTCTTTGACAGGAATTTAGTCATCAAGGTCCTGTATAATAACTGGTTAAAATCTAGGGTACAAGTTAATTCCTTTCTCTCCAGCAAGTTGATGGAGTGTATTATACTGAAAGCATAACTTGAGCTTGGTAAGTTAGTGTAAAGCAAATCTTGTGAGGATTAAAATTGAGAGCAATTAGATTGGCTAAGTTCAGGTAGAAAACTCATAATTAGAAACGTCAAAGCAAACTTCAAATTCAAAGTAGGAACCGGTCATAACTATAAATTATCTAAAGATTTGTTAGGACTATTCTAATATCTGAGTCTGAAGAAATGAATTAATTTCATTCCATTCAATACTGAAGTTTCATAGAGCAGTAAGGGTGGAAAGGATAACTGGAAGGATAAATGTAATGAACTCTAATACTGACTGCCATAACTTCACAAAGATTAATAGAGTTGATCTAATAAGGACTTTGCTTGTAAAAATGAAAGCAGAATAACCAGAATAGCAGACAATATAGGAAGATGAGCAATTAGTTAAAAGCATAGGCCATACCTTTTCAGATGATTTAGCATGTGAAGGAACATCAGGAGTACATGTTTCTTTTTTCAAGGTGATATTTCTACTCCTGCTGCTCCTACTAATTCCGGAGCCAGATGGTTTAGTTCCTCCCGTGCAATGATTTAAAACAGGTGTAACTTGGTTGTTCTTGAGCTTCCTTAAAGATTCCAACTCGACTGAGAGTTCCGATATTTCTCCGTTTAACCTTTTCGCCTCATCCTCCATGCCAGTCACTTTACTTACTAACTGTAAAATTTTGCTGTCCTTTTCCTTATTTTCAGACTGTAGTTGCTCCATACTAGAAACAAGTGCATTTATCTTCTCGTTAGCTTTATCTAATTCAGCTTGTTTAGTCCTTAATTTATTAGTGTAGTCATTCTCCATTATACTATACTGATTCCACACAAATGTCTTTTCTGCCAAGAGAGCAGATACATCAGAATTTCTTTCTAAAGCAAGCTTCTCACATTCACTTTTTAACCTTCTTAATTCATCTTTAATTTCCTTGGAACACTTTTCTTCTTCTGCACTGTTCAAGGCAGACTTTTTCCCATTATCCATGGTTCCTTTCTTCCTCTTGTCAGTATCCTTGATTACTGTTTGTTGGTCCTGTTTAAAAGTCACTGATGAGCGTAATTAAATGCATAATAAATATCAGAGAACTAAAGAAATATACCATGCTGATGGAAAACATACTTCCTCATTAGAGGATTTACTAGAAAGAAATTCAAACCAAGCCTTAAAATCTGCCAACTCATCCTCTGTATGTTCTGCAATCAAATGATAAGTGAATAGAAGTCAACAACTGCAGTTGGAATCATTTTAAATTGAAAAAATTTTAAACCAAACAACCCCTAAGTTGCAAAGAAGAGAAAATTATTGATAATTTAAAACTGCTTAACAAAAAAAAATTCTCACTTTAGCAAGCAAAGAGCAATTCATCTACGGTGATAGAATCTAGGGAGTTTCAAAGATGAAATAGCCAATTCATACAGTCACACACCACATAAAGTTATAAAGTTATTATTCACATTCAGGAAATGCAATTAATGCCGATCCAGAAGTACGTGACCAGAGTCAGCGGTGTGCGTTTAGAATAAGAATTGTCCAAGACCTTTCCAAGATTCAAAGGAGAATTTCACATTCTAAGCCAGGTCTTATTAGTCACTTATGACGTAAACTCATTCATAATAAAGAAATTTAACTTAAATGATGCTCCCATGCAAACAATCCCTGTCTGGGGTTTAGAGTGCCCTGTATGTCTAGGTTTTGGCATATAGTATCCCCTCAAACTCAATTCAAGTATCAAGCATTTAAAAATAAAATAAAAAGTGTACAGAGCAATAAAGGGACCATCCATTCCCATTGCTGAATTGAAACAACAAAACCAACTTTCTGGTTCATGAATACAGAACAAAAAGGACTCCATAGAACATCAAATTCAGGACCCAACATCAAGAATGGAAACCACAACCCTTTTATCATACAAGCATCAAAATCTTTATTTTATTCTCCCCAAAAAGGTCGTGAAAAAAAAAAGGCTTATCATTGACGGATGCATGAAATTGAAGCAAGCAAGAAATCAAAATGCTAACTTTTTTTTATTCTCCGCAAAACAGTGGTGAAAAGAAAGAGCTTACCATTGATGAACGCATGAAAATGAAGCAAGCAAGAAAGAAAAGGCACTGACCCAAAATCCATTTCAACATAGAAGTCTCCCTTTGTTTTAATCCTTGCGTCAAATCAGCCTTCGCCAACTCAAGCAACCGTTTCTTCTCCTCAAACATCAACATCCCCTTCATCTACACAAACAATTGCAAAGAAAACATAAAAAATGTCCCAAAAAACATTTTTTTTATTTTAGAACAAAAAATAAACGAAACCCTAAACAGAGAAATAAATGATTACCTGGGAGATTTGCTGGTTGTGAAGGCGAACATCAGAAGACCGCGCTTCGTGCTGCATTCGCAAACGGTCTTCCAGAAATTTTTGCTGTGTGGCGAACGATTGAAGCTGGTTTTGCTGGTTTCGCACCATCCGAACCAGCAAGTTGAAGATGTTCCCCCAGTTTTGCCGCTCCGAAGAAGCCACGTCGAGGGGTTTCGGTTTTGTTGTCTTGCGTACCATTGTCATCGGCAAACGAGTGAAAAAGCTAATTCAGAAGAACTGAATGAAGTGAAGAAGCAACAAGATTGCGCGCAACGGTCGATTTTTCTGGAGTCAGACACAAAAAAAAAGGCTTTCAAATAAAATGCTTTACACACTCAAAAATGGTTCTGCCAACGGGTTCCTTCCCTTTTAAACTTTACCAAACTGTAGACCCATATTTCCCAGATTGTTTGTTAGAAAAAAAAATTAAAAAATTGTTTGCTTGTTAATTCACGTATCTTTTGTTATACATGTACTCTGTATCTTACTATTAAAATAAAAGATTACTCCCTTCATTTTTTTTACCTGCACGTATTAATAAATTGATTAATATTTTCATTGTTGTTAAAATTATAAGATAATTCTTTTTTATATTTTTGTTGAAATTTTAAAATTATTAATTATCTACTATTTGGTAAATATATATGATAATAAATAAAAATAATATAATAGAAAAAGAATTTATAAAGGACACGTAAAAAAGAACAAATTTCTTTCGCAACGGAAGCACATAAAAAAATAAGAAACGGAAAGAGTAGTAGTGTTCTTTTATAATTTGTTTGATTTCTCTTTTTGAAAATATTTTTCTGTTTTTAAAAATTAAAAATTAAAAAACTCGTTTGGCAGTTGAGTTTTCAAAAATAGTTTTCGGGAACCATTTTTGTTTTTCAATATTTAAAAACCGAAATATAGGTCTTGTTTGATTAACATAAAACTGTTTTTAAAAAGAGAAAATTAAAAAACTTGTTTGGCAATTGAGTTTTCAAAAACAGTTTTCGGGAACCGTTTTTGTTTTTTAATATTTAAAAACCAAAATATGAAAACATCTAAAACATGTTTTGATTTTCAGTTTTTAGTTTTCATAATTTACACACAAATTTCTATTGAAAATTCCTCTAACTTTTTTTAAAAAGTATTTCTAAAAACAGTTTTATAATACAATTTTTAAAAACTAAAAAATAAAACTATTTCAAACAAGCCCATAAAAACATCTTAAACATGTTTTGATTTTCAGTTTTCAATTTTTTTGAATTTACACACAAATTTGTATTGAAAACTACTACTCTTATTTTTTAAAAAAACAATTTCTAAAAACTGTTTTATAATATAATTTTTAAAAATTAAAAATTAAAATTATTCCAAACAAACCCCTTAATTTTTTGCAACTCGAACCTTGAAGTCTCCTACTAGAGTCCTCATATGTCTCAATCATTACATTAACATATTTATTTATTTATTTAATTTTTCTTTTCATTAAAGCCACGATTTGTTAGTAATTAATATATTTAATTTCACTTTTTGGTATTTAAGTATGACATGTGTCTTATGCTCTTTATTCTCTCTATTTTTATTTATGTGTCTACTTAAGGTATATTATGAATATTAAGAAATATAATTATTATTTTTGTTTTTATTGAAATATTTGTTGAACTCTCTATAATACTCTTACTCTATGTTAGTTTTATTGGTTAGGTGATGGAGCATTAATCTATCTATATATATATATATCAATCATATCATGTCATATCATATTATAACTTATTAACTTATGAAGCACCGATTTCGACACGGACACCGTGACACGATTAATGTCCAAAATATAAGACACCGGAACACCGCTTATATATAAATATTAAAAAGATATAAAATGTAAAAATTATACTGAACATGACAAAAAAAATTATAAGTTGATAAATTATATTTTTGTTTTTTCAAAATAAATTGTTAACATTTACGATTCAACTTGATAATAAAATTAGTCTTACAAAAGAATATCGATGTGTGATCGTAATGTAAATATTGTGTCTTTCCTACCACTTGAACGTCACATTTTGTCTAACCTCTATCATAATATCTAAAAAAAAGATATATCAAGCCAATAAGCCTTATAACAAAAAAAAACTTTGATGATAAGCCTTAATTTAAGGTATGCCATCATTTTTTTTAACTTTTATTATTGAAAAACATAGCCTACACAAAATTAAGAAAAAGTGTCTCCGAAGTGTCGAGCTACACAGGTGTCGGCTCGAAGTGTCGAGCCGATGAAATAATATTTTTTTTATTGAACACCACTGGAGAGGTGTCGGAGACGTGTCGGATAAGTGTCGGTTGTCGGACGTGTGTTGAACACTGCGACACGGCCATTGAGAGAGGTGTCGGTGCTTCATAGATTATAACTACGAGTAATGTTAAATCCTCCTGCACATCTTCCTACACATTCTCCTAAGGGTCTTGATATACAATGCCCTTAGGGCATTAGTTAGGGTTACTAAAAGTAAAAAAATAATCATAAGAGCACATTGTTCCGTTTCTCTGGAATACAAAAAATTACACATTCAAATATATTTTTTTACTATATTTGGGTTCTTAAATAGTGTCTTAGAACACTAAATATCATTTGTCTTCTCCTAATACTAAAGAAAGTAAGGATTAAACAAAAAATTAAATATACTTTGTATCTTAAAAATTTAAAGAACATTTAATACATCCCTTATCAAGTATGTAGGATGATTAATAGGAGGAAGTAGTAGAGGATTTAGAATTATTCTATAACTAAAGGCGGTTAGTAGAGAATGAGAAAATCTACTATTCGGTGAATTTACGTACATATTTGCATCCCTCTTTCAATTTTAACTCAATTTACATAATAGCTTATATTTTTAAAAATGTAACAATTTTTTTTAAAAAAAATTGTGTCCTATATACCGAAAAATATGGTTTTTTTTGAAATAAAAATAAAAATGTATTTTTTAAATTACCTAAATTGTTTGAAGCCTTTTGAAAATAATGTCTTATTCACTTTGAAGTTTCTAGCTCAAATTTCATAATTTTTTATATATTTAAAATTACATCAATTTTTTAAGAAATCAAGTACTCTACACTTAATGAATATGGTGTTTTTCAAAATAAAAACAAATAGAGTGTTTTTAATTTTTCTAAATTATTTGAATCTATTTGAAAACAATTTTTATTCACTCTAGCTCAAAAAAAAAAAAAAAACCTCATGCCCCAACTCTATATATGCTAAGAGAGAGAATTCAAATATTATCATGTTTCTTCCTATAAATTGCAAAGGTGTGTCATGACATACAAAAAGCAAAGAGGATACAACTTTTATGCAGATAATCCAAAAAGAAGTATTCATAAAAGCGAAGTGTATTAAGACACATTAATGAGATTGGTGATATCTAATGAGCTAATAAAAGAAAAGGAAAAAGTCGAGATTTTAACGTTAACCATTCATACTTTGTGACACTAGATTGTTCCTAACCTCTCCTGAAAGAGTTATCTCCAACTTTCTCCTACAATTTTTTAAACCATTAGATTACTTCAATGGATGAGATCAAACCTTAAAATTAAAAGGAAAAATTTGAAAAGAGACCCTAGATTGTGCTCTCTAATTTTTTCTGTACTCTCTGTTTCAAACACACATACAAACCGTAATATGTTTGATTTTTTATTGTGCAAGGCTCAAGAGGGGTTGATACTATGAGGTGAGGGGTTGGGGATATCAGTCTCGAAAAGCTGCTGCGGTGCCAGTGGCAAAGGGATCGAGAGGCATGGTGGTGGCAATGGGATTTTGAAGTGAGTTACAATTATGGAATTTCAGAATTGATGCATAAAGGAGATAAAGAAAAAGGAGAAAGAACCATTGATTCTTTTATTTTTATTTTATTTTTTGTCGAAGAAGGAACCATTGAATTAAAGAAGCTGGAGGAAAACTTAGAGGAAACAAAGCACAATTTTTCTCTAATAGGTTCCAATTCATCAAAACCCATTTACTAAAAGGACTAATTAATCTCAAATTCACACTAAATAAACCATCAAAAATAAAGAAAAAAGAGGTAAAATAGTTTAAACTGGGAAAATTTAAAGGATAAGGCTTTAAAGTTTAGGATACAGCAGCAGATTGAACTACCAACGGAACACATTGCGCAACCACACAGCCTTCCGTTATCTCCGGCAACAGCGTGATGTCGTCTTCCAGCAGCTGCAGTGCAACGCTGCCTTCTACCGGTGGCGGTGCGATGTCGTCTTCCTCCGGCATTGGCGGCTCCGACGAGTAGCCAACAGTGACGGTGACAGAAGTACGCCTATCTGGGATAGAGTGAGTTGAGAGCACAATCCAATGTCTTTTTTCTATTTTTTCTTTTAATTTTAGGGTTTGATCTCATCCATTGAAATAATTTAATGATTTAAAAAATTGCAAGAGAGAGCTGGAGATAACTCTTGTCGGAGAGAATCCAAATCTTTTTTTTTTTTTTGGGTATTTTACAATTAAGAAATCTATATCATCAGAAAGATAAATATATTATCTGAATTCACACATTAATCTCAAACTAAAATATCCATTTACAATCATCACTACATAATAACCTAAAAATGTAAACAGCCAAGTCATCTGCCACACTATTCTTCTCTCTAAAGAACCAACGCTGCACAAGAATGGATGGGAGGACAGTCAAGACTTTAAGCCTTTGAGTCACAATGCAATGAATAACCTGACGTTTTTGAACAAAAATACTAATTAAAAATAAATAGAAAAAAACGTTAAAGCAAATTTTAACACATGCTGATGTTGAACGGTATAAGACTTATTTATATGAACATTTCAAGAAGTGGTTATAGAAGTAGTTTGTTTCTTCGTAAAATTTAAAGATTAAAGATTAGTTTCAAGAAGTGAACATTTCAACTTAAGATTAAAAACAAATAAGTCTCATGAACTTTTGTATGTGCACTTAGGTGTAATTCGAACTTTCAAAAAGTGCAAATAAGTACACAAACTTTGCGAAATGTGCATTTAAGTACAAAAGTCACATTTAACGACGGATTTTACTAGCTACATGACTTTGTACTAAATTGCAGGTGAAGTAAAGTTCAAAGGACTAAAATATTTTTGATCCTTCAACTTATAAAGCCATACTAATTACTATACAACCTTATGAAGTGTGTTTCTAAATTGATGTCTATTTTGATAATCTTAGATGGAAATACCTAGTCTGCATTTGTATATGGCTCTGCATTTTCAACTATTCTCTTCAAAGCACCAGCTCCCATGTATTTGAGAACCTAGGCCCACAAACAAACAATTGAATATTTATACCATGAGGTCATTTAAAAGGCAAATAAACCCTGAAAAGTTCATTTTCTTAGAAGCTGTAAATACCATTAACGAACTGCGTTTTCAATTGACAAAGGGAAGAAAATACAAGTAAGCTAGAAAATCCAGAGTTATACCTCATTTGCATCTTTGAAAGACCTGAATTCATCTTTCTTTGGCCACTGTACTTGCCAACACCTGACACCAACAAAAAGGGAAAAAATGGGTCTTGAGGTAAATACAAACTACAAAGTATATAATGCAATTTATGAGTAAAGCAAAAATGAGCATTTTATCCATAAGGCTCAAGTCCATTGAATAAAACAATGCATGACCTATTCTCAGTTCTAATAAACTCTTAGAAATATGAGTGCAAGATTCCGGACGCATCTTGAAGCATTTAGTTCAGTTTACTCTCTCATGTTCTATGTTTATATTCAGTACTTTGTCAAAATAACACGAAAAGTAAATAACTAAATTTATAACCTTTCTCGCCCAAGGCGCCGTGCCAGCTCTTCAGCTAAAGCTTGACCTGGTGGATCATTATCAGTTGCCAGGATAACGCGAACTGCCTAAAAGAACAGAGAGAATAAACCAAACGACTAAATGTTTCACTTCTGCTCTGGAAAAGGGAAGATGCCGAATAATCGTACCTTATCCAAGTACTCTTTGCAGTTCCACAGGTATTGATATGCAGTGTCCTGACTTCATAAAGACAAGATTGTACAAATTAAAAGATTAAAGAGATAAATAATTGAATGCAAAATTTATTGCTTGTGTTAGTCAAAAGAAGCTTATGTGTGAATAATTCCATGGCTTACTGGTGCTGAAGAAACTAATTTATATGAAGTCATACAGATGTCTATCACTCTGTATTATGCATAGTCCATTTTTGAAAACCAAAGCCTTAGAAGGTAGAGTTAACATAAACAAGATTACTACATAAAGACAACGTAGATTTTGATGAACTGATGAAAAAACTAAAATTTTGCTGATATTGGAGGCATTACATAATCACTCTGTTTTGAAAGGGAGTTGAAAACAAAATTCTGACAACCTTTTCTATTGGTGGCAATTCTTTTGAAGAAACCTTCCCTGGTGCACCACCAGGAACACTAACACAATTCTGAAAGCCGGCTTCCTCAAGTGAAAGCTTATCAATTTCCCCCTCCACCTATTATCAACATGACTGTAAGAATATCTTCAATCCTCTTTTTCAAGTTTTCCTTTGGAGATTAGCAACAAAAGAAGATAGGGATGGAAGGAATAAATAACTGAACAGAATTTACAATGAAAATAAATAACTGAACAGAATTTACAATGATGATTTCAGCTGCATCACTAATGTCGTCAATTCCATATAGTATCTTCTCAGTGCCTCTTCCCTGAATATCAAATTTAGGATTGAAATCAATATCAGGTTATTTGTATCAAAATTATATTCATGTTAAAATAGAATGTTAAGATTAAAACCTCTACTTCATCTTCCAAAAATTAGGGTGTCATCACATTAGTCCTTTGAAGATCTTTATCACCAAATTAAGGACTAAGTGTCACTAAATTAGTCTTTCAAAGAACTTCTAACCAAATTAGTCCTTCAAAGATACAACAAATAGGCCAAATTCATCCTTGTGTGTTACTATGTAACATCCACAAAGACAAATATGGTGACATTTTAGATTCATCAGTCTAATTTGCTGTCAAAGTCTCTGGAGGACTAATGTGGTCACACTAAAATGTTGAGAGACTGATTTGGTAACATAAATCTTTAGTTACTCTAAACAATAATTGGCCTGTGTTTTATACTTTAACCTCTAAACAACTAGCCCTGAGCTCCAAATAGATATACTAATAAATATGACTTGTTGGCTGATGATTGGAATTCGGAAAGTTAGAGTTGGTTGGTGAGTGATCAGAGTTATTAGTTGTTGCTGACAGAATTTTCTGATGTAAATTCATATCCACAAATGGAGGTACAGGTCAGGACAAAAGCTTCAAACCTTTACCCTTTCTCTGTCTCTAACTTCACATTTCATCAAATATACATAACATGCTAGTAGTCATTTCATAATACCTCCTATATTAAACACTTCCCGAAATCATCATTGTTTTAGCAAATTAATCTATGTTAGCTATCTTGAATCACTTATTTTGATCAGGTAATTGTGCACATTGAGGTTTGTTAGCCTTAGTCAAGACAATAAAGGAATCGGCTGCTTAATTGGACATGAATGTTGTGATATTATTATGTTCCAATAACAATTCATTTTTTGGGGTAACTCAAGTTTAAAACATGAGAATAACATCCCAACATGGTTCAAACTGGAAACATTACCTGCCAAAATTTCTTCTCCATTGTTCTGTACTTACAACCAACGAGCAACCCATTTTGTTTGTAAGTGAAAGCAATGACATGCTGTATAAATTTTGCAATACACAGTAAGAACTTCGAACTAGTAATGTTCTTAAGAACAGAACTAAATCATGTATAGAAAACATTTACAAAAAACAATAATTCAAAAAACAACAAAGACAGCAAAGAGAACAAACAACAATGGTTATCAACTTATGATATAACTGGCATGACCCATTTCATGAGAACCCACCAATACTAAAGGAAGCTTACTTCAAAGGGAAATGAAAATTATGCACAGCCCCTCTCTGATTTAGATAATAGAGTTGAATTTCATCCGCTATTCAACCTCAAAGGTCACACTCCATTGACTAAACTAAAACCAACTGACTCTAACTAACTCTCCTTTACTTGTAACTAACTCGTAACATTGTTTCTAGCAATTTGCTGCATGTTTAGTTAAGATTTTCAATTCTTGCAAACTGAGTTCCGAGAACTCTAGACAAATATACTACCATTGAACGTGTCTTGGGATCCGAAATCACTTCCACTGACATTGAAACTAGGGAAAACGAACAGGCTCGTAAAAGGACAAACTTTATAATGATAAAACAGGAAATAGGAGGTTTGACACAGCATTGTTGGAAATACCTTATTGCCAGACATTTGCCTTACAGCATTTCTGCATAGGGTTTTCTCAGATATCATTCTCTCCTTAAAGTAAGCAACAAGCTGAAATTTGGAAAAATAAAATCAATACTAAGCAAATAATTTGACTAACAATTGAGAAATGCAATATATTGAGACTAATGGACATAAACACATAGAGAAACTAGCTTTTGTAAGGCCACAGGTTTGCACCCATTCATTCAAGACATTAGCTTTACCTTTCTTACTCCCACTTGGGCAGACCAAAGTTATTAACCAGCGTTATTAGATAGCAGAATTGATATCAGAGCTTCGAAGACCATGCTATCAGTCTTAACATTATCATTCTAGAGTCCAGATCCCTATTGAATCTCCATTATAGAGATATTATCATAAAGGGAGAAAGAGTAGAATACTATCGAAATCAATTTGACCCTTGATCGAGATTTTAAGTGACTCCTTTGGTATCGAGACTATTTTCTTTACAAAATAGAAGAATAACATCATAAGCATAAGAAAGTCAAACCTATGTTACTTCAGCCAAAATGGCAAATATCTCAATTCTCAGAAGAGTTTTTACTTTGTACTTAGAACATAATGAGTAGAACAGAACTCTTAATCGGATAATCAAAATTTTCTACTTTGTCAGAATTAGAGACCTTCAGAAGAGCTCTACTATAATAACCATTAACAACAAAACAAGAGAGATATAGCTCATTCTGAGAAATAGATGGTTAAAGGTTATTCACTTATTCTTTTACTGTTAGCTTCTAAAATTGGAAAAACCAATATGAATACCTTAGGGCCAAGTGGTTCCAATCCTACGCTCTCCTCAGCCATTTGTCCATAAGCCTTGGCATTAGCACAAACCCTAGTATTGTCATCTGCAAAAACCTATAACCAGATAATCATGTATATAAAACAGTACAAGAAGTAGTATGTCACCTCATTAGATGCTATTTTTGATTCAGCCATGTTATGTTTTAGTACCTGACCAGCCCAACCACATTCATCTCGAAAACACCTCCACATTGCAAATTCACTACAACATTCATTTTTCGGAACATGTCACTCCAGAACACATTTAATTACCATCACATTCTTAATGCAAGTAGATGAAGCTTACCAATCAGAAATAATATGAAAAGACAAACTCCTCTCCTTCAACTTCCCACCTCTGCACTAGGGTATCACAACAAGCAAGATTCAAAAACTTACTTGGGAACAAATGCATATAAAAACATTTGGCGCAGAAAATGGATTACAGATTCAGGGGAAAGAAAAAAAAAAGGAAAAAAGAAAAAAGATACCTTTGGACAAAAGAGGTTATGGTACTGCCCAGGCAAACAAGAGTTGTCCAGGCTGATGCCAAGGAGTTCCATCTTCTGCTTCAACAATTTCACTTTAGGAGCATCAAAGGTATTGTCCACAACTTGTTCCACACCATCTTCAAAATTCAAAAAACAATCATGTCATAGAAATTCAGAAACACGCGAAAAAAATACAATTTTGGAACCAGTAAAGATTAATTGGGAGTAAAGGGTATGTTTTGGGAAAAGAAAAAAAAGGGGAAATGAGGAGAAGAAAAGGTACAATTGGAAGCATGAAGCAGTGAATGTGAGAAAACGGTGGCTAGTGTTGGGGATAACGGTACAGCTGAATTGGTTCTGGGAAGCAACTTTGAGAAAAGAGATTGGGTGAGAGGATGATGAGATAGCCATCGTTGGCACTGAAAATGAAAAACAGACATATTTGGCTCTCCAGTCTGTCTTGCACTTGCTTACCATCTGGGTTTATGTGGATAAATCAAAGGAAGAAAAATCAAATTCAGTATTAAAAAGCTTAATGAAAAACTAAAAGATAAATTTTAAAATTTAAAAGACGGAAATGAGAATAAAAAAATTTTTACGTTTTGTTTTTGTATGCATACGGACATACGGCATCATTTAATTGAGAACTGAATTTTAATTTCTTTGCACTTAAAATTATCAATAATATATTTTACTTCTTTCAAATCTCAATAAACTCTTATTTTTTTCTTTTGTTCGCATCTTAATAAACTATTCTATACATAAAGTTACTTACAATTTTTTTTAATTGTTAATCACATATCAATAAAAAGAGCATCAAGGGATACTCAATCCGACTTCTCTCTTGTTCTTTTTTTGTTTTGTGTATTTCCTGCTTAACTTTTGATTAGTTAACAGCTAATACAATTAAATCTTAATTTTATATTTTAAATATATTTATATTTATTTTATTATATTTTTTAAAAGGTGTATGAAGTATGATGCTCCCCAAAAAAATTGGGGGAATATAGCATGTGCTCGTATGGACACAAGTATTTGGGGGCTTCATTATATACAACTGAAGGTGAAGTTACTGTTTATTATATTTAATTATTTTAATAATATTTATAAATTAATAGAAGTGATAATAAACCTTTTTGAATTCGCAACTCGCATTAGTCTCATCAATGTATTATTCCACGATTTCTATGAATTACCAATTCGAGCATAAAGCCTAATATACTGAACAACTACCTAATTAGTAATTTGTATGGATCAATGTGAAAGTTTTGTTTATTAGACAATCTTTGTTATGCAGGTACGAGGTATGGCAAATTTTCAAGTCGCATCTGTTTGGTTCTATACCACCATAGTTTTCTGTGAATTTGAGCTCAACATGTTCATTCCTCAAAGTGTTAAGATATAATGGTCCATCAATAAGCCACATAAATGACTTGTTGCATGTCACCCAAACCTAAAATTTACTCACAGTTATGTAAAATCACAGTTAATTAAAAAATATCACGGCTAATATTTTGTTTGTAGTGAGAATTTAGCCTTGATTACTACACTTCATGGCAGTTTGTTAGAGTTAATTGCGGTTTTTACACAACCACAGATAAATTCTAAGTTTAGGCGATCTACCATTACAAGTCATTTGCTTGATCCATTAATGGACCATAGACCATGATATCTTCATGCTTCTTCAAAATGAAAGGGAAATACTTTGCGCAGGTTACCCCAAAGTAACTTGCTTCGCTAGCTTTGATTTGTTCCGCTTTCATTTTTAAAATACTATTTCCTGACGAGCCTCAGCTTCCAGAATTTTAGAAAACTTTGAGAACTGCATCAAGGGCTTTGTTTCATTGCTATTAAATATTCCGAGGACGACATATTCCAACGTTGTCCAGCTACTAAGTGTGTATTTGGTTTTATATTAAACTAAGATAAAGTAAATTCATTTAAATATAACTAAGAGTTGCTTCACGTTTTGACTTCGTATTAGATTAGAATTATTCTAAAACTAAACAAACTTTAATAAAACCAAAGAGTGACCCGTTAATATAAGTGTCCAATTAAGTAAGTCTTGATTTTAAAAGTGGTCTTTTTAATTTGTATTCTCATTTTTTGTTTTCATTTGCTATTTTGACGTGTAATTGTTTCACATGATTGATTCATTGTTACTAGTATCACATGTTACGAGTGCAAATGTAGTCGGTCGGATGATTTTTTCACTTTGTTCTCATTCAATTGCAAGTTCAACGTTGTTAGGTATCGGGGCATTCCATGAACAGATAAAGAGAACGACAGTGTTTCTGTGAAAATGAGAGAAAGTGTCACTATTCAGATGCAAAAACTAGAACATATATATATATATAGGCAAGTGTCAAAACCAAATGAATAACAAACTTAATTAAGCTTTCTACTAAGCAACAGATTCCTGCCTTTCCATCACGCTGCTTACTACTTTATCTTCATGTCAATGCATAGTGTAAGAGTATTTCATGTTGATAAATTATATCTTCAACATAGAAGCGGAAATAATCAAGATTCAAGACACTGAAATAAAAATAAATAGCAGCAGTGTATGTTTAAGAAGAAAAGATCCAAGATATTGAATTTATAACATTTAGAGTGAAGCTCTGTTTGATAAAACTAGCTTATAGCTTGTAGGTTATAACTAATAGCCTGTAGCTTATAACTTATGACTTATGATTTATAATTGAATAGAGGTGTTTGGTAAAATTAACTTATTAGATAACTTATATTTGTTAAATAACTTAAAAGAACAAGTAATAATTACATTTAATAAATTATTTGACAGAGTAAACATGTAATAAATAACTAGAGAGTAAAATAGGAAATAATTATTGAAAGCTACTTTTTATAACCTATAAACTACTTAGAAGTAACTTTTCATAAACTAGCTTATGAAAGCTAACTTATAGCTTATAAAAACTATAAACTTATTGTCACCAAACACCTCCACTTACCCATAAGTTATAAGCTATAAGCTCCTAAATAAGCTATAAGCTAGTGTTACCAAACACACTATGAATTAGAGACACTAAACTAGAGATCATTAATAATGTTCCGTGGACGAGGGGAAGGAAACAAACTGCAAACACCAGCACAGTGCTAACATCTTCATGTAATACTACTTGTCACAAAAAAATAAATAAATAAAGAGATGAGAAAAAAAATAAAGATTGGGAAAACAAAAAAGGCTGAAAACTGAAAAAACTGGGGCTGTTTGGTTTGCATTTTCATTTTCTGTTTTCATTTTCTGTTTTCAGTTTGTTTTTTCTGTTTTCTGAAATTTTACAAAGAAAAAATTGAAAAAACTGAAAACAGAACATTTCTGTTTTCAGCATTTTCAGTTTTTCCTTTGTAAAATTTCAGAAAATAGGAAACAAAAAATGAAAACAAGAAATGAAAATGCAAACCAAACACCCCCTTATACTTATACTAAGTGGCGATGCCAGAAGAGTTCATAATATAAAGGGGCAAGTTCGAGATTCAACTACCATCACACAGTGTTTTTGTAATACAGATTTAACTGGTTATTTATGCAACCTAATGAATAACATGAATCAATGAAAGAACAAAATTGAAGGTTCAAACAAGCACAACATCAAGAATCAGTTATTTTGAAGTTAAACACAGCATTCTGCACATGAATATAACATTTTCATTAAAAAAAACAATGATTTTCACATGATTTTCACATGAATCCTATCAGTACTCACCTTAATAAAAGGTTGCATTTATCACACAACAATGGCAAAGTTTACATGCAGCAACCTAGCCTTTAACAAACTCGGGGGATTCGGTTTAAGGACTAGTTTATCTCAAAGAAATGAAATGATATCTTCTCAAGTACTCAACAATGGTAATATTGGAAAGTCTTCATGGCATAGAACATGATAAATCCCTACTGTATACCACATCAATAGTCCATTTTCTCAACTCGTACATTTCTACAATTATCATCTATGAAAACAATATTAGTGCAAGTTGCCGAGATCATTAACAGAATTTTAATCAGCATTCTTATTACCAGTTGCACGGGTCAAAAACTTTATTTAACATGAACTCAGAATGTATCTAATCCAAGAACAGAAACACCAGATTAGAATCATCATCAATACTATTGTCCACCCAAAAAAGAAAACTAGTTAACAATTATTCTGTGACAATAATCCTCAATCAGACATTCACATAATCAACATCACCAAGTGCTCACATGGTTGATGGTTTACTGTAGGAGCTAGCTTTTAGTAGCAATACAATTATTAGCTTTGGGAAAACACAGACTGAAGTGCGTGTTTTTCCAGTTGCGATTGTTTGTAGCGTATCCAGACATGCTGCAAAACTATGGAAAAACCATATCCTGTCTCAGGAACAGCATATTACACAATAATAACTCCGTTTATGCGGTACAAGGTAAGCACAATTAGAATTACAGAGTATCCTTTGCCTAAAGACATGAATCACACTATCATTTTCTTCAATAAATTTATCATCAAAAAAGGGAAAGGACTAATCACTGAGTTTACTGATCAATACTCCTGCGCATTTCAACCTACTATATTTGGTTAACTAATTCCCGCCTTTTTGTTACACTGCTTGGCTACTTTATATTCACATCAATCCATAGAACAAGATTAATGTCATAATGATAAAATATATCTTTACTAGGGAAATGGTAATTTATTTGTTAATCAAGACACTGATATTAAAATAAATAGCAGTAATATATGGTTTATAGACAAGGTTGACGATACTAAATTCATGAAATTTGACTTTGACTAAACTGCATATTATCATAACAATAACATCATGATCGAAAGTGGTCCCAAAAAAGAAAAACATAACGATGAAAAATGAAAAAGTTAATGCACTAAGTCCCACTAGCACTTCTCAATTCTCAGCCTCAAACATAACTAGAAGTTTCATCAGTTGCCCCATTGCATTCCATACTCCATAATGTCGTCAAAGTTCAAAATATGAAACAACTCTAAAGAAATGGTAGGGAGAACATTTCACAACCAAATTGTCCTTGTATGCTGCTGTGACTCACCTTGTTCATCTTGCTAACTGGGGAACGAAAGCAAACACTATTCATACACAACCACACCCAATCTACTTGAAAAATCACGACAGTAGTTATATTTTTGCACTTCTCCTTTATTATTAAATATCACCAATCCAGTACCAGGATCAATTCCAAGTATATCACCGCTTTTGGTACGACATATTGGGAATAATTGTTCACAAGGCGACACAATATTAAGCTTAATCCAAGATGATTCCACTTTGTATTCTTTCATCACCCAGATACCACCAGTTCTATTATAGGACCTTGGAGCACATATACTAAGAAATCCTCCAAATACCCGTAATTCAGAATAGTCAAAGTTATTGCCAATACCGCGTGGCAGGGATATCTCAGAAAATGTTCTCTCTATCAAATCAAACACAGCAATAAAATACTCCATCCTATTACAATGGTAAGCAAACCAATGAATAGCTCCATTGAAGAACAACCCAACTCCAGAATCAAAATATTTCAAGGAGTACACGCATGGCAAACAGAGACCCTCCCACTCTTTCCATGTGTTAGATTTAAACGAGAACAACTCCACCGTAAGATACGTCTTGAAGGACACTAGAATTATCAAGTAGTCATGTGTTGAAGGGTCGTACCCAAAGCCATAGAGAAATATCAAACACCGGCAATCCGAACTGTAATAACGGGGTGGAAAAGGTAATTGTTTGTGGACATCAATGGTTGGATTCCACATGTAGAAATTTGGAAAACAATCCAGAAGCAAAAACCCTCTGCAGGAACCTCTAATTACAGGACGATCTTGAGGTTGGGGAAGCAGGAAGTTGACCTTCCTTACAGCAAAAGCAGAATCATCATGAAGACATGGTTCATTGACGTCGACCGATCGGATTTCAGAAGCATCAGTACTCAAAACCACAAGACGACTCCGTGCTTGTGTGGCAGCAGCCAGTTCATAGTGCAAGTTTGCAAAATGGAGATCGGAGATGAGAGAAAGCCATGACTTAGACACACACTTGAAACTTACGAGGGATTTTGCCGGCAATCTTATCAGAATTTGAATTAACAAATCCTGTGGCAGATTCAGGGTCGTCTTCTCATCGGTTCCTCCCTTCATTTTGGGCAATGTACAGTTTGAGGCTTAGAGAATCATGCAGTATCAGTTCTTCCCTTGTACCGAAACCCTAGCTTCTTCCTTCGTTCTCAAATCCCAGCTCTTCAAATACTGTGCCCCTGTTAAATGCGTTCATCTCTTGCCTGTTTCCGATTTCAAACGTGTTTAGTAATATTACTATTTATTATATTTATTTAAAAAGAGTCGGATAAAGTCCATAGAAAATTGACTAATATACTAGCAAAACCAAAGATAAAGTTTACATTAACAAGAACTTTCCTGAAGTTATCATTATCATATTTTAAAAGCATCATTAGTGGATGTTGTTGAGATATTTCACACAAAATATCCTATTTTTATTAACAGGGTTTTTATCAGCATTTTTAATATCAGTTGCATGTGTTAGCAACTACATTTTTGTTAATAGGAAGTAGGAACTCAAAATGTACCTAACCAAGAACAAAACCACCAGAATCAAAATCATAATTAAAATAAGATAGACAAATAGTTAACAATTATTTTGGGAGATTAAGATCGACAAAAACCACACCATCAAGCCAGCTATTAGTAAAAGTAAATATTTTCAGTTTTGCAAAAACACACATTGAAGAGTGTGCTTTTGAGTTTGCAACCGCTTTTAACGTATCCAAACATGTCAGTACAATAAGCTACTGTTTAAATTATAAAATTTGCATAGTATCATGCTAGCAATTCAACGATTCAACCCAAGAAAAAGAGCAAATGGAAACAAATTATAAAACAAAAGCACTAATAACATCATGATTAAACGAAATACATGTTACAAAACAGAAAAAGAAAAACACAAGGATGCAAATTGCAAAAGCTAATTGGGGCACATAACTATTTTGTCCCTCCTAAGAGTTTTATCCGTCCCCCTAAAACTTTCCATGCAACATAATGTCAAATGACTTCAAAATACAAAACAAGCCTAAAGAAAAGGTTAGGAGAATATTTCACAATCGAATTATCCTTGCTTGTAGTTGTGATCATCTTGTTCAACTTTCTAATTATCATCGGGGAGTGAAAGCAGAGACTCGTTGTAAATAACCATATCTATGAATCCAATCCAATTGGATAATCAAAATAAGAGCGATATTCTTGCACTTCTCATTTGTTATTAAATTTCACCAATATTTGACCATCAATTGCAAGAATATCACCACTTTTGATGCAACAAACCGAGGATAAGAATTTGCTTTTGTTATCAAGAGACTCGACAATGTCAACCTTGGTCCAAGATGATTGCACCTTGTATTCTTCCAACACCCATACGCCACTTGCTTCTATGAAATCATGCATCATCCATCGAGTAAACACGCCACAATGCCTGCTTGTGAACCTCGGAGCATATAGACTGAGACATCCTTCAAATACTCGCAATTCATAAAAATCAACGGCATGGTTGATACCATCAAGCATAGCTATTTCAGAAAAGCTCCTTTCAACCAAATCAAACACAACAATAATATCATACATACTGTTGCGATTATTAGCAATCCAATGAATAGCTCCGTTGAAGAGCAACCCAACGATGGGAACAAAGTTTTCATGGCAGGTAGTGTAGGGAACAGGTGGATCCTCTAATTCCTTCCATGTATTAGCTCTCAACGAGAAAACCTCTATGCGATTCACAATTTAATTACTGTATGTGTAACATAACACTAGAGGCATTAAGTAGTCATCTGTTGATGAATCGTACCCAAAACTCTGGAGAAATGGGCAACTTGGATCATCCAAATCAGAATAATAGGGTGGTTGAGGTAGTCGTTTATGCATACCAGTGGTTGGATTCCACATGTAGAAATATGGATAACAATCAAAAAGTATAAACCCTCTACAATAACCTATAACTTTGACACAATCTCTAGGTTGAGGATGCAGAAAATTGAGTTTTACCACCACTGAAGCAGAATCGTCACGAAGTGATGGTGCATTGAAGTCTATGGATTGAATTTCATCTGCGGTAAAGAGCACAAGTTTTTGTGTGCGTGTGAAATCGACTTCATAGTGAAATTTCGTAAAATAGGGATTAGATACTAGAGAAAGCCACAACTTAGAAACACACTTGAAACGTGTGAGAGACTTCACCGGCAACCTTAGTAGGATTTGAATCAATAGATCCTATAGCATAACCATGAGATTCTACTTTGTTTCACTATTCAATTTTGAGGACAATTGATCACTTTGTTGTTCGAGACTCAGAGAAGCATGAAAAGTAGTAAACTCTACATAAGTAGAGAGAAGTGCTTCTTCCATGCTTTTCCTCTTTTTTTGGTCAAGGGAAACGGTTCTCTACTAAATGCATTCATTTATTTTGGTCGAAAATGCATTCATTCATTTATTAATCTTGTCGTTTTCTTGTTACCAAAAAAATTAATGTGTTAAAAAAAAAAGGCTTGATGTTTCCATTTTGTTTTTGGTCAAGCTCATTTCTAGTTTCCAGCAAGTATTAGTATTTTACTGCTACCTCAATTTCAAAATAGAAGCTTCTAGCTACTTTTTACACAATTTAAGAAAAGTAGTTATTACATTAATTTTAAAAAAATTAATCAATTTATTACAATTTTACCCCTAAATAAATACAATCCACTATCTTGTGAACTAAAAATACTAACCATGAGTTATTTTAATAAATAAGGGTAAAGTTAAAAAAATTAATAAATACACGTTATGTTTTTGTGTATGTACTTATAAAATGAAACATGAACATTTTATTCTAGGAGCTTATATTTTAAAACGGAGGTAGTAGTATTTCTTTTCGTTCATAAGTATTTTTACTTGATCTTAAACAAAAGTGTTTTTATTTGAAGGCTAGAAATCTAAAATAGATAGTTGTTTTGTATAGCTAAAATAAATGATTGATCATGCAAAACAAATAAAAAAATATACAAGATTGATGTTTTACGAAAATCTTAATTTTTTATTTTTATTATTTATTTTGTCAACTTTGTTTTTATGTTTATGCAATATCTTCATTTAATTATTTATATTTCTCTTGTTCCTTTATACCTTGACAAAAAAGAATGTGAAATGTATAAATAAATGTATGAAATTAAATTGATCATAGAAAAAGATAATAAACTAAATTAAAATATGAATAAATAAATATCAAAGATAAAATTAATTGAAGAACTAAAATAAAATAAAAAACTTCAATAACTTTCTCATCCTTTATTTTAGATAAAATATCATCCTTAAGTCTGTGTGCAGTTTCTATTTGGTCCCTTAATCTTTTTTTCATTTCAATTTGATCCCATAACTTTTACTTTTGATTCAATTTGGTCCTTTCCATCAATTTCAATAGTAACGTTAATAGATTTGCCTTACATGTCACTAACTGTGTTAGTCATTGCCCACGTGGCAGTCTATTGTCTAAGTGGATGAATATTTGGCCCTCTACATGTGTCATTTTCTTCATTCTTCTGCATCATCTTCTTTCTCCATCTTTTTCCTGCATCTTCTTTCTTCATTCTTCTTTCTTCTTCATATACTTCTTTCTTCCGAAACAAAAAAGAGAGCCCATAACACAATTCCTTTCTAGATTGCGAACGCAAAAAGCAAATCATAACACGCATCCAGATTGTGAACGTAGAAAGTGAACCCAGAATGTCAAACCCATACCCATGAACATGCGAACCAATATCAAAGAAGAAAGAAATAAGAAGACAAAGGAGGAAGAAGAAGAACCATAATCCTTAGATTTCAAAACCCTAATCCCAAATTTTGGAACCCTAATCCCCAAATTTCATTGAGAACCTTAATCCCCAACACGAAGGAGGAGGAGGAGGAGGAGGAGGAATAGGAGGTGTAAAAAGAAGAACAGACAGGAAGGATGAAGTAAGAACAAACCAATAAAGAAGAACACACAAGGAGAAGAAAGAAGGAAGAGGAGGAGGAGGAGGAATAAGTAGAAGGAGGATGAAGAAGGAAGAAGAACCAAAGAAGATAAAAGGAGCATATAGAAGAGGAATACTGTTGAAGAGGAACAAAGAAGAAGAAAACGCAGAATTAGGACCCGTTGGTTTTAGATTTTAGTAGAATAAGTGAAAACACACAAATCGAGATAAAAATTAATGGTTGAGATTATTAATGCATAAAAATCGAGGCAATCAAATGAAAAGAAATAATTTTAGTTTTGGTCAAAATCAAATTTAAAACAAACAGACCCTTAATCATAGCCATTGGATTATTAATGATGAAACAATCTAAACGGCACAAGTAGATAAAATTCGACGACATTAGTAACTGTTCTGTTAACTTTTCTAACGAAATAGACAGAAGGGACCAAACTGAATCAAAAGTAAAAATTATGTGATCAAATTAAAACGAAAAATAGTTAAGAGATCAAACTGAAACTAGACAAAAACTTAAAGGACCAAAAATAACATTTTGCCTATATTTTATTATGTTTATTTCATTTTTTAAAAGCCTAACAAGTTAATCCGTCTAGACAAAAGTCGTTTGCTAGATTGGGTAAACTAGGCAGTCAATGGCAAATCTTAAAAGCCAACTGCCCCCCACCCCCAAAAAAAAGTGCAAGTTAGGTGAGGTAGCCCTTCAATTCTAAACCGTATTGCCATCTCTATCCATAAATCATACTTGATTGATTAAATTTGTGTGGCTCAAAGTAATTATTTAAATTTAGACTATTTTATTTAATTTTATACTACTATAATATTTTTTTAAAAAAATCTGATAATTTTATAACTTTTTTTTTCAATGAATCATGTAACTTATTTCTTTGTCCAATGAGTATCTAATTTAAAAAATTTAATTTGGAACAACAAAATATCTAGTCATCAAATTACTACACTAACTAATTCAATTTAAATTTTTTAATCTATTCCCTTTGTTCCTTTTTAAGTGTCAATATTTTTTTATATTTATACGTCGTTTTTAAGTTTTAAAGTTATATTAATTAAGTTTTTTTTTGTCAATTATACTCTTATATTTTATTTTAAATTTAATTAATTATTAACACATTTTTTATAAAGATGAATAAGAATATCAAAATAATTTAAAGGGTTATAATAATAAAATCACCAATAATTTAATAAAAAACAAGACAAATTTAAATCTCTCATTAATATGTTAAAAATAAATAAATAAACGACACTTATAAAAGAATAAACAAAGTATACAATTTTTCACAACATTCTTAACCTCGGACATCTCAAGAGTCATAATTTTTAGTAACGTATAAATATACTACTAATAGTCATTGATAATAACTGTTCTTAAAACTTTTAGAAAAATAAAATAATCTTAGATGAATTAATTTAATATTTCCTTCGTCCCAAAATATAAAACCCACTATACTAATATTACCGGAATTAAAAAAAAGTGGTTAATTAAATTAAATGCATTAAATTTGTCTAATAAAAAATATTAATTTTCAAATTTACCATTTTAATATCTTTCTATCACCTCACCCTCTCTCTTAATTAATGTTTTGGATTCATCAAAATTGGTTAAGTAGCAAAGGTATAACAGTAAAAAAATATTAAATGTGCACAAAAATTTTCAAAGGGTCCTATAAAATGAGATAAATAAAAACTCTCTAGAGTATTTTATATTTTGGGACGGAGTGAGTAATAATTTCGAATTAGAGAAAAATATTACATTAAAAACACTAAAAAAGAGAAGAGAAAAAGTAATATAAAATAATCTATATAATCTTTTCTAAAAGCTATTTTTATCATAAAGATTGAAGTATAAAAGTCTTTCAAATATAATTATGTTCCTTTCTTCTTTATTTAAACAAATTAAAATATCAAAAAAAATATTACTTTAACTTTTTTAATTAAATAATAGTTCTAATTACTATTTTTTTTTCTTATATTCAAACCATCTCCTTTTTAGCTTTTTCTTTTTTTTTTCAAATGAAACTATCAATATTTTGAATTTAAAATATTTTAGATATTAATTCCTACTGATTAAAACCCAATTCCAATTGCTTCTCCTTTTTAGCTTTTAATAAACAAAACAATGTGTGAATTTAATCTGTAATAATGATTTGCATACATTGATTATAATGTACAATTTATTTATAACTCACTTAAAATCAATAAAATTAAATTTTTTATTTTACTTTCTAATTTTTGGCATAAATATATTTTTGATCACTATAAAATAAGGTATTTTTGTTTTTAGTTCTTATTAATTCATTTTTTTTAAAATCAGTCCCTTATTTTTATAAAATGAGTTTTTCAAGTCCTTAGAGCGTGTTAATCAATTTCTGGCCAAACACGGCCTAATTAAATTATTAAATCAAAAATTAAAAAATTCCTTCACCACTTTTCCCTTCCATTGAATGCCCACAAACCCTAACTAGAAATGGAAGAAGATATCAATCCTCCCTTAGTTCACCATGATTCAATCAGAACCAAAAATCAGCACCGCCATAATTGAATTGCACCACCAAATGGCCACTGTGAGCACCACCTATCACCGCCCCAATATGCAGTCTTTTTCCTCTAAGAACACCTCATCGTTCTTCCACCATTGGCACCATATGCCGTCGTCGATTTGTCGTCAAGCTATTTGCTATTGACGTCTTTGCCGTCCTTCTCGGGGTGCTACCATGAACAGAATAGCTTACCTTCTTCCTTTCTTCCCTTAGTTCTTCCTCCAATGTCACTACTGCTTCTTTCCGTTGTGCAAGTCTTCAATCTCGTCGCTATCTTTGTTGGTTATGGTAAAGAGATTCCTATTATTTCCTGTGGTTGTGGTTAAAGGGAAAGGAATGTGGGTGTACCGAAGGGAAGGGGAAATGGAAAAGAGAAAGGGGAAATGACTGGCGGTTGGCGGCCACGTTGAAGGCGACCGTGGTTTCTGTGGAGGGGGAATTTTCCAGTTCCGGAGGTTAGAGTGATATGGGTAAACCTCCTCCTCAAGGGAATACTTTTCGCAAGGATTCGAACGGGGGACCTGCTTTTGGAGTATTCCCGTACGCATTCTCCTACCTTACGGACCTAACACGTTTCCACTAGGCCAAACCCATTTGGGTGCAGTGGTTTCTATATAGAGTGAAATGACTGAATAGGAAGGAAAAGTGGTAATTTTTTTTAAATAATAAATATAAATAATTAATTGATAAATGAATTTAATAAGGTAGTGTTTGGCAAAAAATTGATTAACACACTCTAGGGAATGAAAAACACTATTTCTTAAAAATGAGGGAATAATTTCAAAAAAAATATTATAAGGATCAAGAGCAAAAATACCTTATTTTATAAGGATCAAAAACATATTTAAACATTAGTTTTTTAACATTTAAAAAATTAATAAACTAAAGGAGTAAATGTGTTGAACACCCTAATGGGGATGACTACTATTGCCACATATTCCTTTTCTCCGCATGCCACACGTTTTAATTTTTCAAAAAATTTCCTTTGCCCTGTATTTAAAACCTGGGCATGCCCAGTAATTAAAAACCGAACGAATATGTAAAAGGATTCCTCAAAACGTCTACTAGTAATTAAAAATCGGGCACGCCCAATAATTAAAAACGTTAGTTTTATGAAACACACTTATTAATTCGGTCAGTTTCTAAAACCTGGGCGCGCACATATTTTAAATACCGGACGAAGGATAATTTTTTTTAAAAAATTAAAACGTGTGAGGTAGAGAGAAAATGAACGGTGCCGATAATAACTACCTCTAATAGATTTACACAAAATACTCTATCCATTATAAAATATTAGTCACCTTAGACTAATGTACACATATTAAGAAAAATAATAATTTTCTTAAAATCTAAGACAATAAATAATTATAGGACAATATTACCTATCTCTTGAAATCATCCCTTATTATTGGGAAGCAAAATTCATCTTAAACAAGAAGTTACGTAATTTGGAAAAGTAGAGATTCATTGATCAATACTAATTAATAAAGAAGGGTAGATTTGGAAAAAGAACAATAAATGCTACATTGATTTTATAATGTGACAAATATTTTGAAACAATTTTTTTTTTACTAAAGTGATTAATATTTCAGAATGATGGGAATAGTTTTCTTTGATGTGTGGGTGTGTGAAAAGAAATTGAATAGTAATATTTAGGAGATGTTTGATATCAATTTTTTTTTTTTAAAACAACTCACTTAAAATTCTAACTTATTCATGTTTAATAAAAAGTTTAAATAATTTTCTCAAGAATATTTTTTTATTCTCACAAGGTAGACATTATTTATCAAAAAAACACTTTCCCAAAAATATAACTACTAGAACCCACTCTTATAGCAAAGAGCCCCTTAAATAGTTATGGCTAAAATCCTTTATGTTTTGTCGAAATCCTATTTTGGTTTTTTATATTTATTTTGTCTCAATTTGCTTTACGTTTGTTTTTTGGACTAAGGTTAGATTCTTCTTTTGAATTCGTTAGTTTAAGTTAATAAAATTGCATACGTGGCGCTTACATGACATTAATGGGGTTAGTTGTAATCCCTTTCCAGAATAAAACGACACCATATTGAATTTTTTTCTTAAGCGTGCTTCCGTTGGTCTAAGTTGATAGAACTGCACACGTTTAAGAAAAATTCAATACAATGTTGATTTAGTCTAGAAAGGGATGACAACTAACGCTTTTAATGCCATGTAGGTGTCACTATACCATTCGGTTAACTAGACTAATGGAACTAAAATATGACTTCAACAAAACATAAAGAACCAGATGCATATTTTAGCGTATAGTTATCATCATACATGTATGAAGCATACGGAGAAGGAAGAAGTAAAGTCACGGACTCACAGTAAATACGGAAGAAGAAGAAGAAAAAGAATCGCATTAAAAAAATTATTTTTGGGAAAAAGGAAAGATGAAAAATCGTCGTAAGAGTAACGACAAGGAAGAAGTAGGATCACAAGTCACAACACATAGGAACTAGGAAGAGAAATTTTTTTTCTTTGTGTATAAATAGTTATTGCAAACCTAGGTCTTGCTTCAGCGAGCAAGTGCCCCAAATTGATGACAGACAAGGAGAAGAAAGCCATGTTTCTGCCACAGCATTTGTTGATTCAAATTCTGATAAGGTTGCCCACAAAGTCTCTCATACGTTTCAGGTGTGTCTCAAAATCATGGCTTTCTCTTATCTCTGATTCTCAATTTGCAAAATTGCATTTTGAATTGACTGCTATACACAAAGAGACACTTCTGATCTTTGTGCCAGATGCTTCTGAGATCCGATTCATAGACATTAATGCTCCATCGCTTCAGGCTAGTTCTGCTTCCGTTACGGTGAAGCTTGATTTTCTGCCTTCTCAACCTAGTTGGTATAGTGATAGAATTTTAGGTTCCTGCAGAGGGTTTATACTTTTGGATTGTTATCCAAAACTCTGCCTGTTCAATCCAATCACTGGTTTCCACAGAGAAATACCTATGTCTACCGCTTATTCCTATTCGGATAAGGCGACCTTTTTCCCATTTCTAGTTGTCCATGGTTTTGGTTATGACCCATCAACAGAGGACTACTTGGTTACTGCAATGTCCTATGATCCAACCCGTTTTTCGTATTTCTCATTCAAAGCTAATACTTGGAAGGAATTGGAGAGTCCCCTTTTGCCCTACATAGAACCTGAAGAATTTGGTGAGCCTAGACTCGGTTTGCTCTTCAATGGGGCTATTCATTGGTTTGCTTGTTGTCATGATCAATCGGTGGAAGTTATTGCTGTGTTTGATCTGGTGGAAAGGAGTTTTTCTGAGATAGATCTGCCACATGATTTTGATGGCAACCTTGATTTTTGCAAACTACGGGTATTTGGAGAATTTCTCAGTCTGTGTACTGCTGGTCGTATATGGGTGATGGAAGAATACAAAGTGCAATCGTCTTGGACTAAGCGTGATATTGAGGTTTCTCAAGATCAACTTTCTGCTGGATTATACCCAATATGTTGTACCAGTAGCGGTGATATTGTTGGAATTAATGCTTGTGATAAATTGGTGAAACTTAATGATACGGGAGAAGTGCAAGATTATTGTGATCTTCCAAAAGGATATTACGGAGAGGATATCTATACAGAGTCTTTGTTTTCGCTCCTCGGTGACAGTTAGCTAGCTGAGCAAGAAGCTCATGGCAGCAAACAAGGAAAATTTGGTTTTCAAATATTATGGAGAGGATATCTATACAGTGTCTTTGTTTTACCTTTACTATTTTCTTAAGGCTTGTTTTGTATTTCAAAATCTTCTGACATTATGAAACATAAAAAAGTGATAGGGGGACTGATTAAACTGCCAAAAGACACTAGTTTTGTTTGGTCATTGGTGCATACTGCATAGGAGAAGTGAAGTGCAGGTGGGACTTAGTACATTCATTAGCTTTTTCAATTTGCATCTTTATGTTATTCCATCAATATGTTTTTATTTTGTTTCATGACAAGTATTTCATCATGCTGTTATTTTGCGCTTGTGTTTGCAATTTATTTCTTTTTACTCTTCTCCATTTGTTAGTGTAAAATAGTATGTTATCAGTAGCAGAGCTAAATATAAAATGCCTTAATACAATACCATTTGACTTGTCACATGATAGGCTATTATACTTGCCCCATGAAGCCAACAAAATTACTATTCAGTATCATGGTTAATATTTATTCGGTTTAGTTAACTTTGATAATATTTTAAAGCTTGACGAATCTTAGTGGCGGTACTTTGTATAAAAGTTAGTTGATAATGATAATTATTCCAAAGACTAAATCTCTTAGCTTTACCATAAGGTGGGTTTTGATATATAAGTAACTCTTTTGAGTGTTGTATCATACACAAGTCAATAATAGCTGTTAGATATTTTAATAAACTATTGAAGGGAGATAATTAATTGAAAGTTACTGGTTGTTTCAGTTTCTAAATGTGTTGTACTCATTTTGGTTTATATTTCTAATTGGTCCCTTTCATTTGGAGTCCTCCCAAGGGTGGCGTTGTGGTCTCGTGGAGTTGTGGGTTGCCCCATGGATTTGGATCTGTGGCTTACTCCATTGATTTTAAAAGTCGTGTATTTTTAGTAAGATTCTGCATTTTTTAGCAAGCATGTGGCATGGAAGACATCGTACAGAAATTTGGTGGGTGCAAAATAAAATAGTCTGAAGCGCGAAGCATTAATATCTGTATCAATGGAGGGGCGGCGGAAGATTGAACATAAGTGAGGCTTTTGGGCATATTTGGTCCACTTATATTTACTTTGAGTTAATCTTATTTTTTTGTTATCTGTTATTTTGGTTTCATTTACCAGTGATGCTTGATATTTTTTTGGACTTTGGATGATTGTTGAAATTGTTAATGCAAACATGAATTGGCTTGAATTTTGAATATATATGGTTGAAAACCAAAATGACTGAAGATGGACATACACGTATTAGCTGGGAAAGAAAAGGAAGGTAATAGGAACAATGTTGTTTAAGATTTGATTTAATATTCGTAAAATTGAATTGAATCATGGAGTGGAAGATACAATATTGAAGCCCCTAAGAAATTTGGACAAGTTTGCAATATTTAATAAATTTTTATGACTAACCAGTTTAATAAATTAATTTTAACCAATCTTATCCGTTTCTTTTTAAAAGAAATATTAATGGTTGAAAATCTCTATTAGGCACCGGTGCCTCTATAGATTCCTTTGGTACTGTAAGTGCTGCCTGGAAAACATATATAGCACCTGATGATAATTTAAAAAGAAAAACAGCAAGATTTTGTGCAGTCTACAACATCTTTGCGTTTTATTTAATATTGACTTATCTTGTTGTTAGGCATGAAAAATATAACATCATAACATCAGATTTATAAACATGAACCCAATTCAAGAAAGCAACTTTTAGAGTACTTGGCATAAGACGGATAAATGTAGCCGAACAAAATGGTGGGTCTTAACTTTCCATGCATCTGAATTTCAAATGATTTTCTAAGCTTACGTGTGGAGAGTAGCAAATAGTTTAACTAAATTCTGGACAAACTATGATAAAGCTAAGAGAATTAGAGCTTGTTTGAAAGAGTTTTTGTTTTTGGATTTTAAAAACAGCATTATAAAATAGTTTTCGGAAACAATTCTAAAAAAATGAGAGAAGTTTTCAATACAAATTTATATGTAAATTCAGAAAAATGAAAACGGTAACAAGTTTTAGATGTTTTTAAATTTTGGTTATTAAATACTAAAAAAAATTATTCACGAAAATTATTTTTAAAAACTCATCTGCCGAACAAATTTTTTAGTTTTCGGTTGTTAAAAACAAAATATTGTTTTCAAAAATAGAAATCAAACAAACCCTTAGTCTTTGAAAGAAGTATCATTACTAACTAACTTTTATACAAAGTATAGCCACTAAGTAAGATCCCCTCCATTAAAATATTATCAAACTAAACCAAATAAATATTAATCATGTCACTGATCAAACATGCATTTCAGGGACTAGATTAATTCTTGTTAAATAAAGTTCTTGACACATGCAACTGGTAATGAGATTAATAACAACAGTTCAATCTCTCTCAAGTATAAATTGAATGGAGGAAATAACAATAGTATTACTATGATATTTATTCATTTGCAAGTTTTTGAAATCACTGAATATTCTTTGCCTAAATACAGATCACACAATATCATTTTCTTGAATAAATTTATCATAAAAAAAGAGAAAGAACTAATCACTCAAGAGTTTACTGATCGATACTCTTGTGCTACTTTATATTCACATCAATCCATAGTGCAAGAGTAATGTAAGAAATAAATCTTCATTAGGAAAATGGTAATTTGTTTAATAGCCACTGATATTAAAATAAATAACAGCAATATATGGCTTATAGCCAAGATTAACAATAATGAATACATAAAATTTAGCTTCTACTAAACTGGATATACTCTTACTGATAAATTGCAAGGTGTAATACTGGTCACAGAAAAGAAAAAAGAAATACATAACAATATAAGTTGCAAAGTTTACTAATGTACTAAGTCCCACCAGCAATTCTCAGCCTTTAACAAAGTAACTAGGAGTTTCATTAGTCCCCAAGTTACTTTTCCATACTCCATAATGTCATAAGAGTTCAAATCATAAAACAACTCTAAAGAAACTATCACGGTAATCAGAATATTTCACAAACTAATTGTCCTTGTATGTTGCTATGAGACATCTTGTTTATCTTGCCAACAATCATTGGGGAGTGAAAGCAAACACTGATCTGTATGCAAAAACACATCCAATCTATTTGAAAAATCACGATGGTAGCAATAATCTTGGCCTTCTCCTTTATTATCAAATATCAGAAATCCAAAACCAGGATTAGTTCCAAGGATATCACCAAGTAGTCTTGTGTTGAAGGGTCGTACCCAAAACCATAGAGAAAAGTGAAATGCTGGCGATGCAAATTGGAATAATGGGGTGGACAAGGTAGTTGTTTGTGAACACCAATGGTTGGATTCCACAAGTAAAAATTAGGAAAACAATCCAAAAGTAAAAACCCTCTCCAAGAACCTCTAATTGCAGCACGACTTTGAGATAATTATTTTCATATTGAAATCATGATTTTAGTATAAATATGTCTAAAACACTTTTAGTAATAATTAATTAAATTGCTATTTTCAATTAACATGATTTTAACTCTAACTATGATAAGAGATCATTTAAGAAATTAAATAGTTTTTTAGATGAAATCAAGAAAATTAAATAAAGTTAACTATTTTTTTATTATGAGTATAATTGGTTATTTTCACTTATAATAAAAAAATAGGGAAATATAAAAAAAGGGAGAGTAATAGCAATATTTCAATTGATGGCCAAATAAAATTCGGTTAGCCCAAAATTACAGTGGAAGTAGTATCTTAAAATTTGAAATTAAAAATATAATTTAAATTAAAAAAAATAAAAAATTGAAAATAACTGAGTGAGACAACCAAACTACTCACTTAGCCCATAGTTAGAAGTGAGTTAATTTAAAAGTAGATGGTACTACCATTTAAAAATTTAAACATCAAATTAAATACGAAAATATTTTGATTCTTCTACGCTGTGCAAAGGCAAAGTTAAAAGCATTGATGTACGAAAAGAGTGAGAATTAGCATTAATTTTGGGGTTATATGAGAATGGGAGATAATTAGCATTAAACAGATTTTAGAATTTGAGTTGGCGAGTATTTCTTCAACTACTAGATTCTAAATTCTGAATGAATACTGGTGCAGCTAAAAATATTTGTTGTGCGAATGATGGCATACAAACACATATCAGCATAGAAACTAAACTATTCCTCTAAGAGTGAGAAATTTTCTAGTAGCTACAACTAGAAAGAACGAAAGAACTACAAGTGCAAATTATCAAATCCAAAGAAGTACAATAATTAATACAATCAATGATATTATAGAGACAATTTGCATCAAATCCAAGAAATACAATAATTAATACTATTGTTGTTCTTTTTCATAGAACCTTCTAACCAATTCACACAGATTAAGAAAATTAATAACAACCTTATTTACTCAAGCCAAAATTTTCAGTAAGTGTACGAAGAGCTTTAGCTCAAATGGTTATGTACCAAGTCATAAGGCTTGGGAACAGGAGGTCCAAGGTTCGAACCTTGACAAAGGAGAATAGGAGAATACTTTAGTTTAAGGTGTATAGTGGGTGTGTGAATATTTGCCTATCAAAATTTTTTTTTCAATAAATGCATTAATTATACCTACTATCTCTTCATTTATTACAATGGTAAACAAAAAAAAACGCAAAAATTACCTCTTGAAATTTGTAAAGAGTTTTATATATAAAAAAAACAAATATTTTTTAAAGAATTTTATATTTAGGACACGAGATAGTACAATCAATGGCATTATAGAGAAAATTAGTATTAGTATAGAATAGAGTGAAACTAAATTTTGGACAAAAGAAGATAAAGCTAAAAGGATTGGTATTGGAAAGAAGCTAAGTATCTTTATAAACTAAATTTCACATTAAGTATCATCATTATGAATTTCCCTACACTAAAATATTATCAAACTTACTAGTTACAATAAATACTAATAAATACTAATTATGTCATTGATAAGTTTGCCTGCACCCCTTTTGGTCAAAAGACTAGTGTCTAGACTCTAGGTTTCTACCTAATAAAATCATTTGGTGGTTATGGATTGTGAGGTTAGTAATAAAAGGTATTGTTTTCTTTATTGTTCAACTTTTGAATATATCTAAAATCAATAACTAATTACTCAAGTTTTATGAATAAGCACACTATGTATTCTTGTGAACTCCGTAGCACATAAACCCATACATTCTTCAAATACCTGCAATTCAGAAGAATACAAGTCACATTTAAAATCACATGACAAATCTTTCTCATCAAAACTCCTTTCTATCAAATCGAACACAATAATAACATGGAAAATGTTTTTTTACACCCTCTTTTCATACACCCTCCTTACACCTTGAATAAAATAATAATATCTCGATTAAAATTAAAAAAATAAAAATGAAAATGGGGAAGTAATCATTAAAATAATCCGGGTGTAAGCAAAATGGGTGTACAAAAATTGGGATTCTAATAACATCCTTCTTTGTTAGTCACCATTATTTGCAATCCAATGAACAACCCCATTAAAGAGAAACTTACCTATAGGAACACAATATTCTTTACGGATTGTGTAGGGAAAAGAGAGACTAATTCTTTCCATGTGTTATCTTTCAACGAGAAAATATCGACATGGTTCATAGTAGTATTGCAATCGTATGTCATAGAGGCATCAAGTAATCATATGTTGATGGGTCGTACTCAAACCTTGGAGAAATGGGCAACTCGGATCATTCGCATCGGAATAACATGGTGGCCAAGGTATTTGTTTGTGGACATCTGGGGTTGGATTTCATTGATAGGAATTCACAAAATAGTTTAAAAGTATAAACCCTATACAAAAACTTTTAATTATTACATTAGTTTGGGTATTCGGGAAATTGAGTTATATCAAAGTAGAAGTAGAATCATCGAGAAGTGATGATGCATTGCTATGGATCAGATTTCAAAAGCATATGCATTAAAGAGCACAAGTCTTTGTGTGCATAGAATCATTTTCTGATTATGGATAGTAAGGTTAGTAACGAATCACATTGTTTTCCATGTCTTTAAAATTTGCTAAAAGGAAAGATATAATTATTGAATATGTTAACTTACTTTACATCAAAACTCACGAAATTGACTAATATACCAGCAAAACCAAACATAAAGTGTACATTAAGAAGAATTTCCTTACAATTATCATAATTTAAAAGCATCATTAGTGTAAATTAATTTCCTTTCATTTGCAGCCGCTTGTAGCTAGCTTTTAGTCGAAGTAAAAATTTCAGCTTTGAAAAAACACACATTGAAGAGTGCATTTTTTTAGTTTGCGGCGCTTGTAGCTAGGGATGACAAAAATAGGCGGGATGGGCTCGACATTTTGGCCTGCCCCGCCTAACTCGCCAGCCAGGCTACAAAGGTTTCGGGCCGGGCTGGTTTTATTTAAATAGATGGTTGGAGTTGGTGTTTTTGAAAAAAATAAAAAAATCTGATGAGGCTTAACAAAAAAAAAGGTACAAGCCAAATAAAAAACAGAAATACATAAAAAAAATAGGCCCATTGTGAAAAATAATAAAAGTCAAAGTTTATTAAATATAAAAAAACAAAAAGCAAAAAAACACTATACTTTTTTTAAAAAAAATTAATATCTTTTGTATTCTCTTTTTAGAAAATGTCAATTGCATGGTGCAAAAAGAAAAAGTAAAAAAAAAAGTATATATCAATTTTTTTAAATTAGTATCGCTGGTTGACCCACAGTCCGCCTAAGTTTTAAAGTAACTAGCCTTGCTAAGAAAGTGAGCCCGTGAAACCTTGGCGTGTCGGACTAGCCTGGGCCATTTTTGGCGGGTTAGGTGGGCCGTAGGCCAAATAGGTTGGGCTGGCCTATTTCGCCATCCCTACTTGTAGCATATCCAAACATGTTATCAATATTTGTTATTGTTCAAATTATAAAACTTGCATTGTATCATGCTAGCAATTCAACTATTCAACCAAAGAGAAAGAGCATAGGGAAACAATTTGTAAAACAAGCGCATTAATAACATAATGATCAAATGAAATACATGTCACTAAATAGAAAACAAAAAACACAAGGATGCAAATTGCAAAATCTAATTGGGGCATATAACTATTTTGTCCTTCCTAAGAGTTTCATCAGTCCCCCTAAAAATTTTCATGCAACATAATATCATATGACCTCAAAATACAAAACAAGCCTAAAGAAAATGTTAAGAGAAAATTTCACAGGCGAATTTCTTGCTTGTAGTTGTGATCATGTTGCTCATCTTGCTAATTGTCATTGGGGAGTGAAAGCATAGACTCATTGTAAATAACCACATCCCGTGATTCCGATCCAATTGGAGAATCAAAATATGAGCGATGTTCTTGCACTTCTCCTTTGTCATTAAATATCACCAATCTTCGACCATCAGTTGCAAGAATATTACCACTTTTTGTGCAACAAACTGGGGATAAGAATTCGCGTTCGTCATTAGGAGACATGACAATGTCAAGCTTAGTCCAAGATGATTGCACGTTGTATTCTTCCAACACCCATACACCACCTGCTTGTGTGAACTCTTGCATCCCCCATCCAACAAACAAGTTGTCTTGCTTCATTCGGTAGGCCGGAGCACATAGAGCGAGACATCCTCCAAATTCTCGCAATTCACACAATTCAATGACACATTTGATATCCTCAGGTAGAGCTATTTTAGAAAAACTCTTTTCCATCAAATCAAACACAATAATAACATACACCTCACAATGATTAGCAATCCAATGAATAGCCCCATTGAAGAGCAACCCAACCACAGGAATAAGTAATTTATTGCGGACAGTGCAGAGAAAAGGTGGAGCCTCTAATTCCTTCCACATATTAGTTCTCAGCGAGAAAATCTCTACGTGTTTCACACTATAGTTATCATTTGCATCACAGGACACTAGAGGTATCAAGTAGTCATCCGTTGATGGATCGTACCCGAAACCCTGAAGACATGGGTAACTTAGATTATCCCAATTATAATAACAGGGTGGCAAAGGTAATCGTTTATGCACACCAGAGGTTGGATTCCACATGTAAAAATATGGATAACAACCCAAAAGTATAAACCCTCTACAACAACCTATAACTTTGACATGATCTCCAAGTTGGGAATTGAGAAAATTGAGTTTTATCACATCAAAAGCAGAATCATCATGAAGTGATGGTGCATTGAAGTCTATGGATCGGATTTCAGTAGAATCTACACTAAAGAGCACAAGTTTTGGTCTGCGTGTGGAATTGAATTCATAGTGCAAGTTTGCAAAATGGGGATCAGATATTAGAGAAAGCCACAACTTAGAAACACACCTCAAACGTGCGAGAGACTTCACCGGCAACCTTAATAGGATTTGAATCAACAGATCCTGCGGGAGAACTGGGAACTTATGCTCCGTTTCACTTTTCATTTTGAGGGCAATAGATCATTATGCTATTTGATACTCTAGAAGTGTGCAAGAAACTCTATATAAATAGAGAGAAGTGCTTCTTCCTTCTTCATTCTTCCATGCTCTTCCTTTATTTTTTGGTCAAGGAAAACGGTTCTTCGTTAAATGCATTCATTTATTTTGGTCAGTAAATGCATTTATTTATTTTATTAATCTTGCCGTTAAATGCATTCATTTATTTTGACCAATAAATGCATTTATTTATTTTATTAATCTTGCCGTTTTTATATTTTTTGGTCAAGCCCATTTTTAGTTTCAAACAAGTACTAGTTTTTTACTATTTCTTTTGGTTCATGAGTATTTTTATTTTAAGTGTTTTAATTTAAAGGCAATAACAAAAACTTTCAACCATGCCTATTAAAATGAGTTACACAATAGTATTAGCATGGTCTTTTTAGAAGAAATATTTGGATGTGGAGGAATTTACCATGCTTAGGCAGTTCTTTTTCTTTTTTAAATACAATGCTCATATTGAAACTCATGTTTGGCATATAATATGGCCAAGCTCGAAATTCAACTATCGCTATACTAGTTATTTACACAAGCTAATAAATAACAAAAAGATTTATTTTGTGTTTAGATAATCAAGATATGAATCAACGCAAGAACAAAATTTAAGTAATAACCTTATAAGGAAATAGAACAACCATTTGAATCCATCTAAACAATAATTCTTAGATACAAATCAGGGTTGTTGTAGGATGTAAAAGAAAGCACAGTTAACAAGAATAAAATATTCATTTATATTAGATTTATATCCTCAATCTTTCATTGACATAAACCACATCACAAAGTGCTTATTTGGATTACTGTTGGAGCTAGCTTTTAGAAGTAAAATGTTAGCAAACTTTACTTAACAATAATTCAGATTGTATTAAAGCCAAACACAACAACACAAGAAACAAAATCATGATATTAGGATAAAAATAGTTAAATACTATTTTGTGACATTGATCCTAAATGTCTCATTGACATAAACCACATCACCGAGTACTCAATTGGATTACTTTTGGAGCTAGCTTTTAGTAGAAGTAAGAATAAGACTTTTTTGCTTTGAAAAACCACATTGAAGCCAATGCATTTTAAGTTTGAAGCCGTTTGTAAGATATCCATAAATGCTGCACAAGACATTGACAAAAATATCTTGCCTCAGGCACAACAAAATATTACACATTATAATAACAATATTTATGAAATACAAGAGCCAACACAAAATTTTGAACATGATTAAACTTACAGAATATCCTTTGCCAAAAGTCATATATCACAATTTTTTTTTTAATAAATCAGTCATTAAGAAAGGGAAATGATTTATTTTATATCTGCGCCAATACATAGAGGAGGAGTAATTTTATATTGATAAAATATACCTTCGTTAAGGAAGTGGTAGTTTATGAGTTAATCAAGACACTAATATTAAACTAAATAACAGTAATATAGAGTTTAGATGCCAACATTCAATTCATATAAATTAGCTTAGACTAAACTAGAGATTGTCATTAACATCACAACAAGTTCATCTTAGTACAACTAGTTGACAACCATTTGTGTTGTGAAAGAGTGGATGGAAACAACTTGCCAACACTAAAACATTAACAACATCATGATGAAACAAAATAAATGTCACAAAACAGAAAAAGAAAAAAAAAAAACAACCATGCAAATTGAAAAAGCTAATTGTGGGACATAACTATTATGTTTCTCCAAATATTTCATGTGCCCCCTTCTTACTTTATATTCTACATAACATCACATCACATGAGTTCAAAAAGTGAAACAAGCCTAAAGAAAATGTAAGAAGAATATTTAACAATTGGATTGCTTTAGTTTGTAGTTGAGATCATCTTGTTCAGCTGTCACTAGAGAGTGAAAGTAGAGACTCTCTATACATAACCACATCGTATCCATTTGGGTGATCACTATAGGAGAGACACTCTTGCTGTCTTGCACTTCTCCAATGTCATCAATTTTCACTAATCTTTGACCATCTGTTCAATAATATACCACTACTAGTCAACATATTGGGGATAAGGATCCACTGTTGCTATCAAGAAACACAACAATGTCACGCTTAGTCCAAGATGATTACACCTTGTATTCTTCCATCATTGTACACCACATGTTTCTAAGAACTCCGTCATCACCCATTTAGGTTTATCGCTTTTATTGCTTTTGAACCATGTAGCCAATAGATTGAGACATCCTCCAAATACTCGCAATTCAATAAATTCAAGGACATAATTGAAACCATCCAAAAAGCTATTTAAGAAAAACTCCTTTCCATCAAATCAAGCACAACAATTACATACTTCCTATGGCCAAGATGATAAACAATCCAATAAATAGCCCTGTAGAAGAGCAACTCAGCTACAGGAACAAAGTACTCAAAGAAGATAGTGTAAGGAAAAGATGGAACCTCTAATTTCTTCCATGTGTTAGTTTTCGATGAGAAAACATCTACAGAGTTTCGCAATATAAAGTCACTTGAGTCATAAGACACTGGAGGTACCAAGTAGTCATTAGTTGATGGACCGTAGCCAAAACCTTGGAGAAATGCACAATTCGGATCATCCGAATCATATTAACCGGGTGGCCATGGAATTTGTTTATGTACACTAGACGACAGATTCCACATTTAAAAATATGAATAACAATCCAAAAGTATAAACCCTCTACAGCAACCTATAATTTTGACAGGATCGTCAGGTTGGGAATACAGGGAGTTTCATCACAGCAGAAGTAGAATCATAGTGAAGTGATGGTGCATAGAAGTCTATGGATCGGATTTCAGAAGCATCTTCCCTAAAGAGCACAAGTCTATGTGTGCTTGTTACCAATAATATACGGTTGTATTGTGTGTGTATATATATATATATATATATATATGGGTTTTTCTAACTTGTGCCGATGGGCACAAGTTAACAATGATTAATTTAAATTTTTTAATAGTTGAATTTATATTTTTTACTATACCCTGAGTGCAACCACTAAACCCCTAACCACCCACTACTTAGTAACTTCATTTTTCTTAACGTGTGATCATTGTTAACGTGTGTCCCATGGACACAAGTTAGAAATATATATATATAGTGGCAGTTACTCAGGTAGTTATCCGACTATTATCATACTGTTATTCGGTTTTGGGTAGTTATCAGTCTCTTATCAAACCGGTGACAGTTACTCGGGTAGTTATAAATATTCTCTCTTGTGAACACATGCTATACGTACTCGGTATTCCTTCATTCAGATATCAATGAGAATTATAATCTTCATACACAAAATCTTAGGATTTTCTTTTAGATTGTATCAGAGCTCCAAGATGGAGTTGCTGCGCACTCATGGCTAAGGGTAATACTTCTGGTTCTAATTCTAGAAATCGAAACCACAATACTTTCTCTGATCTAAGTCACAATTCGTCTACTGGTAATCGATCTTTTCCAATGGATGAATTGGATCCGCAGAATCAATCTGGTACTTATTATGTACATCCAAATGAAAATCCAAACTCTAGTTTGGTAGCTGTTCCTCTAAATGGAAGAAACTATCACAATTGAGGATGCTAATATGCTTGACTGTAAACTAGCGCGTACGCCATCCGATCACCATTATCGTCTTCAATAAGATGATGGACCACTTTACTCAGATACGTTACCGAAATATTGTTGGCAGACTCCTTTACTTCACTACCACGCTCCTATACATTGCATATGCCACCCAACAATTGTCTCAATTCATGGCTAAACCCACACGTCAACATTATCAAGCTGCCACAAGAGTACTTTGTTATTTGAAGGGTTCTCTAGGTAAGGGTCTCTTTTTCCCTCGTTTGTCGAAGAAATGCATCATGGGCTTTAATGATGCTGACTGGGGAGGCTGCCCAAATTCGCGTCTCTCCATTACAAGATATCGTTTTTTCTTAGGGGATTCCTTGATTTGTTGACGTGCCAAGAAGCAAGCCAATGTGTCCAAATCTTCCTCAGAAGCTTAATACAAGGCGTTAGCCTTTGCCATTTGCGAGCTTTAGTGGCTCTCTTTCTTGCTCTCTGATCTTCATCTCATTCATTCTCACTGTTCTTTATTGCGATAACAGGAGTACTCTACACATTGCTGCCAACCCTATTTTCCATGAGCGCAGTAAACATCTTGACATTGATTGTCATATTGTCCACGAAAAATGTCGTGTCGGCCTTATGCGTTTACTACCCGTATCTTCTCATGCTCAAATTGTTTATGGGTTCACTAAATCCTTGGCTCTTCAGCCACTTTCTCGGTTTAGACATTTTCCAGCCTCCAACTTGAGGAGGTGTTACCAATAATATACGACTGTATTGTATGTATATACAGTGGCAGTTACTCGGTAAGTTATTAGGCTATTATCAAACCGTTATTCAGTTCTGGGTAGTTATCAGCCTGTTATCAAACTAGTGGCAGTTACTTGAGTAGTTATCAGTATTCTCTCTTGTGAACACATGCTATAAGTACTTTGTATTTGTTCAGATATCAATGAGAATTATAATCTTCATACACAAAACCTTATGAGCTTCTTTTAGAGTGTTTGTGCAACCAAGTTCAAAGTGTAATTTTGCAAAATGGGGATAAGAGATGAGAGAAAACCATAACTTACAAACACACTTGAAACGTGCGAGATGCTTCATAAACAACTTTAACCAGATCTGAATTAACAAATCATGTGGCAAAAACAAGGTCTTTTTCTTCTTCGTTCCACTCTTCACGGTGTTGTTTGAGATTCATAGAAGTATGCATTAAACTCTTCCCATAATACCCTTATGTTGTAACCAAGCTTCTGCCATCTTTTTTCCCCTTCATGTGCGGTGCCTTAAATGCATTCATTTTCGCTTGCTTGTTTCTTATTTAAAACGATATATACTTGAAATTAAATGTTTTTATTTTTTTAGTGAATAAAATGTTTTTGTTTAGCATTCTATGAAAAGGATAAAAATATTAAATTGAGGACCAATAGATGAGAAGAATAAAAAAAAAAGATGAGGAGAATGAAAAAACGAGAAAAAAAAAATAAAAAAGTTTAAAGTTTTTATTTCTAAAATTTAATTTTTTTATATACCTTTAAATAAAAAGTATATCAATATCTATATTTTTCTTTTTATTTTTTTTGTACAACACATAATTATTTATCATTGGCTTGCCTTCTTCAATTTGTCAACACATTTCTCCTTGGCATACTTTCATAATTATAATAACCTCAATCACATTCACTTGAAATCAATTCAATTTTTTTAGGTGTATATTAAAAATTAATAATACCTCTTAAACAACAACGGAAAACTAATTTTTTCGATTAGTTTTTAAATAGTGTTAGAAATTAAAAAAAGATTTAATTATATTTTTATCATAATGAATTTTTTATCCCAACAAAATTTTGTAGATATTTATTTCTATATAATTTTTTATTTAATTTTAGTCCTCTTCTTCAATATAGAGGCCAAAATATAATAGAATGACACTAAGAATCCGTTGTTTGTGCTTATTTTGTAAAATAAGCATTTGTTTTTTTTATTAAGAAAAATATTTTTATAAGTTTTTAGTATATTTGTGACTACTTCTCAAAATAATCAGAAGCAGGAAATAATTAAATTTTTGCTTATTTTGAGAAACGACTTTGAACTGTTTCTCAAAATAATAAACTACTGTAGAAGAGAAAAGATTAAAAAAGAGATTATTCTTATTTCAACCAAACATGAACCACTTCTAATTTTCACCATAATCAATTAAAAAATAATAAATTCTCTATTTGTGTTTAGAATAAATTATTTTTAAGTTTAAACAAATTAATCTTAACAAGAAGGGGTGAAAAACTAAAGTTTTTTTTTTCCGATGAAAACTAAATAAAAATGGCCAACTAAGGAAAGTAGAAACTTTGTTACTATATTTTGGATTGGAATATCCCCTATACTTCCTTTCGATAATAAATCATTGCAATTGCTTGTAAAAAATGAACTAATAAAAATAACAATAACGAAAGGAATTTTAGACGCTTGGTTATAGTTGTAGCATTTACAGCAAATCTATTAAATTTAGGCTAGACAGAATTAAAAACTATTGAATTTAAAGAAGAATTGAACGCCTAGCCAGATAGATAGTATTTAGGAGACGTGTTTGAACAAAATAGTATGAGATACTGAGTATATAGAATGGGACACTAGTTTTACGTTTGGTACATCAGTCAAGAGAAACAAAATAATACACTAAGACATATGAATAGAATACTGTTGGTTCCACTAAAACTAGTGAAAATGATAAGAACAGAACATAACACACAAAAAGTTATCATTATTTTTAATTAGTCATTTTTCATTCATAAAATAATATATATTTAAATTCCTTAAATCTTATATTATTTTTATTTGACCAAAAAATACTTTTAAAAAAATACTTTTTTTAAAAAAAATTATATAATAAAAACACATTCAACATAAATTATATTTAATAATTATTTTAAAGGTATATTTAATAGTTAAATTTTATTTTAAGAATTTTGTATAAGAATTTAAAAACATTTTAATAAAATATTAATATAAAATTTAATAAATGTTAAAATTATTATTTAATTATGCTCATAAATTATTTAAAAAAATATTAAAAAATGTACCATTTTATTTTTTATTTAATTTTTTATGTTGTAAGTAAATAAAGTTATATATATTTTACATAATGTTTTTATATTTTAATCAGCACTAAACGCAAAATAAGACATGGTCATGTTCTGTTCTATGGTCATCAAACACCACACACATTTTATTCTGTTCCATTCTATTTATTTTGTTCCACTTTATTATATTTTGTTCAGCTATCAAACACACACTATGGTAAGATATTTCATTGTGGAGCACATAATATCAACATGATGGCTTTTCCAAACATGATTACAATTTGACAAATAAACTTTTATAGTAATTGGTACAAGATAATAAATGTAACAGGGCAAAATGGTATTGAATTTCCGAGCCTCTTAAAACAATTAATTTCTTTCAAATGGGATTCTAAGGATAATTTACATGGGAGGGATTTGCTAATTAGTAATTACACAACATCAATGAAAAGAACTTAAGCTTAGGAATAGAACAAAATAGCAACTAAGGTATGAAATTATAATCTAATTGGTCTTTGAAAGAAGAGTGTAATTATAAACTAAGTTTTACCCATTATCATCGTTCATTTGCCCTGCATTAAAATATGACTTTGAGAAATAGCGAATGTATTAGTGCTGAGAGCTACCTAAAATATGAATGAAATATTTTTGCATATGCAAGAAACAAATCGACAGAGCCTAACTCGATTTTGCATGAATAGCTGACAGAGATACCAACTCAGAAATATTGCAGCAAGCAATAACTCATAACTTCACGAAAAACAGATTCTGTGCAATAAACTATTATGAAACTGAAATTCACACAATAAATGATAAAAATATAAAACTGGTTCACACATTGCAGCAAGCCTTATCTCAGACCTGTGAAAAAAAAGACAGAAGATAGAAGATGCAATCAAAAGTTAAATTAGTTCAGACACTGCAGCAAGCATTAGCTGTTGAAGATAGAAAATGCAATCAAAAGTTAGATTACATAACACAATTGGATGCATTTAATAGTCTTATTTTTAATCATTTATAGATGACAATGGCCCTCAAAGATGCAAAATAATATTAACAGAAGACGTAATCAACTGTTACTTTGAATAAGTTAATGAGCGATCTGGTAATTTTGTTCAAAGTAAAACTAAAGTCTGTGGCACACGGTTAGCATAACTTAATAAAATCAACCTGCAACCATAACCTCTGTACATCTAAGGAATCTAATATATGCTGAATTATATAATACATGACAGTAAAACACAAACTCCGGCTCTGATCCCATAGCCGGTCACAATCCCAGATAAAGAAAGAGGATTGTGTTATACTGTCACAGACAACACAAAACTGGCTGAAACATTATAAAGATGGTAAAACATAAAATATCAGCATCACATTAGGCATCCAAACACGGCCACAATTCAAAAAAGAAACACTCTTAGAATAACTAGTATCAGCATTTACGTTTACATCATTTAACCCTCGTTCTTAATAGCCTTTTCATTCCGTAAACAGTGATTAGTGTTATGCTAAATGTTATTATATTTTTGGCATCATTTAGAGACTAAAGATGAAAATTGTCAAATTTAAGGATAAAAAAACTTTGCTAAGTACGTGTAGAGACGGAATGATTACATAATTCAAAAGGATTGCATAAATTGAAGGAATGATTACTTGTGAAACGGACGGGAACTGACCAGTTGTCCTTCCTTGTGTAAGTTTAATCTCTTGATATTAAAAAGTTAGTCAAACATGCACTAAGATTTGAATGAAATAGTTTTATTGAACAATGCTCTTAAAACACTTGTTAAAGTTACAAGAATTAGAAAAATAATCATGAATACACGTTTTTTTTTCCGGAGATATACAAAACTACATTATCTAATAACCTTTTTCTATATTTTGTTCTATAAAAAATACCCTTAAAATACTCGTTAACATTTGGCCTAATGAAATAAGATGATGATTGACAATTGACAATTTACCACTAAAGTAAATCATAACTTCAATAAAGTGGAAGAGAACACGCCAAAATGATAACAACGGAAACATTTGCTAATAACTTAAAGCTGCAACAGTAATGTCCCTTATTGAAACATTTTTACAGTTCCAAAGTAAACCCAAAGTTCATCTTGCATAAGAACATACACTCCATATGTTAGCACAAACGCCAACTTACTATTCACAATAGACACAATTTCATGCCAAGCAAACACTAATAAAAAATGTTACTCCATTTTTATTTATAAGTCACTTTTAACTAATTTACACATCTTAAAAAAATTAGTTAAAATTAATTAATAGTATTAGAGTTAACAAAATTTGTGTTAACTTTCCAAAATTACCCTTATTTAATTTTTTTTATTTCACCCATCTCTTTCATCACATACTCTATTCACTTTAATTAGAGCAAGGCTATTGATTGACATAATTATTGAAAATTGTAAAGTTCTTAAATATCACAAGGGTATATGAGAAAAAAAATATTTAATACTTCACATACTTTAAAAAGTGACTTATAAAAAGAAACACAAAAAATTTTTAGAAGGTGACTTATAAATAGGAACGGAGGGAGTATCTAGTGTTCCGAAAACACTTTAAGGGGTTAAGTATAGTAAAAAGTTCTTGAAAAACATAATTTTTTTGTATTAGTAAGAGACGAAATAATGTGTATCTATAATTATTTTTGTAATTTTAATAACTTTAACCGTCTTAAGAGTATTGTTTAACCCATAAATAAAAACCATAAATATATACTCTTCTTAAGTTGCAGAGTCAAAATATCAAATGTCCCTTGTCTTCACAAGATACTAAAATTTTTTTTGAGAAAAACACATCACTTTCGGTTGGGGATGAAGCACTTCAGTATATTATGTTCAATTGCTGTATGCATCCAAGTTTCGAATCAAAGCATGAAGAGATGGTGTGATACAAACAAAGCACAACACACATTCTTTTTTTTTTTGTCCCAGAAAAGAATCAAGCAAAGCACACGTGATAAATGTAGCAGAACAAAATGGTAGGTTTTAACTATCCATGTATTTGAAAAGAAATAATAATTTCTATCAAATGATTTAAGTAGCAAATAGTTTAACTAAATTCTGGACAAACTATGATAAAGCTAGAATTAGTCTTAAGTATCGCCACTAAGTAAGATTCGCCATGAATTAAAATATTATCAAACTAAACCAAATAAATATTATTCACGTCACCGATAAGATTGCTCTGCAGTAACATTTGCTTTTTCTAGTATCAAGGCTAGTAAAATAAACCTTGCATCAATCATGCTTCTCAGGGACTAGATACAATCTGATACCTGTTAAATAAAGTTCTTGACACATGCAACTGATAAAGAGAGTGGTGATTAAAATTCTAAACATGTGATTAATAAAAACAGTTCAATCTTGCCTAGACACAGATCACACAATCATTTTCATGAATAAATTTATCATAAAAAAAAGGGAAAGGATCACCCAAGAGTTTACTGATCGATACTCCTGTGCATTTCAACATATAATCTGCTTAGCTACTTTATATTCACAGAGCAAGAGTAAGATCATAATGATAAAATAAATCATCATTAGCGAAATGGTAACTTGTTCATTAATCAAGCCATTGATATTGATATTAAAATAAAAAACAGCAATATATGGATTATAGCCAAGATTAAACTGAATTCATAAATTTTAGCTTCTACTAAAGTGCGTAACCTCATAGTAATAAATCATGATGAAAAATGAAATACTGGTCACAGAAAAGAAAAAAGAAATACATAATATAAATTGCAAAATTTACTAATGTACTAAGCCCGACCTGCAACTCTCAGCCTTAAACAGCGTAACTAGCAGTTTCATTAGTCCCCAAGTTACTTTTCCATACTCCATAATGTCATAAGAGTTCAAAACATAAAACAACCCTGAAGAAACTATCACAGTAAGGAGAATATTTCACAAACTAATTGTCCTTGTATGTTGCTGTGACTCATCTTCTTTATCTTTCCAACTGTCATTGGGGAGTGAAAGCAAACACTCTGTATGAATAAACACATCCAATCTATTTGAAAAATCACGATTGTAGCAATAATCTTGGCCTTCTCCATTATTATCAAATATCAGAAATCCAAAACCAGGATTAGTTCCAAGGATATCACCAAGTAGTCTTGTGTTGAAGGGTCGTACCCAAAACCATAGAGAAAAGTGAAATGCTGGCGATGCAAATTGGAATAATGGGGTGGACAAGGTAGTTGTTTGTGAACACCAATGGTTGGATTCCACAAGTAAAAATTAGGAAAACAATTCAAAAGTAAAAACCCTCTGCAAGATCCTCTAATTGCAGCACGGCATTGAGGTTGGGGAAGCGGGAAGTTTACCTTGATTACAGCGGAAGCAGAATCATCCTGAGGTGCATTGACGTCGATGGATCGGATTTGGGAACCATCTAGACTCAAAACCACAAGTCTCTGTGCATGCGTGGCAGCTGCTAGTTGATAGTGCAAGTTTGCCAAATGGGGATCGTAAATGAGAGAAAGCCATGACTTAGACACACACTTAAAACGTATGAGAGATCTCGCCGGCAACCTTACCAGGATTTGAATTAACAAATCCTGGGGCAGATTCAGCGTCATATTTGTTAGAAATATGCAGAATGAGGCTCACAGAAGCATGAATATATAGAGAAGTGTTCCTTCTTTGGTACTCTTCCCTTAGATCGAAACCCTAACTTCTCCCTTCGTTCCAAATTCCTGTTCTTCCAGTAACGTGCCCCTGTTAAATGCGTTCATTAATGTACTCTCGCCTGTTCCAGAACTTTTTTTATTTTGTCAAAGCCTGTTCCCGATTTCAAACGCGCCATATTGAGTGTTTGACGGTTACTAATTGGATTGGAATTGTGGCAATTGAATGCATGAATGAGAAATGGATGGAAGAAAAATATATACTACTAAAGTAGTTTTTTTTTTTCATAGCAAAATAGTACAACCGGGATTCGAATCCCGTATCCGCACACGTATGTTCCTATGTGTTTACCAACTGAGCTAAGACACTACTACAGTAGTATAAGAGAAAGGAAAATGAATTGAGGGTAAAATCAAGTACGAAAAACGTACAAATTAAAATAAGATTAATAATTGAAATTATTGATATACAAAAATAAAAATTAACATGATTTAATGAAAGTAAATATTTTTAAATTTAATAAAAATAATTTTAACTAAAGTTAAATGTAAAACAAACACGTCATGAGTTTTTTATATTTGAAAATTAAGTTTCTTTTTTTAATATTTTATTTTAAAAAAATTAAACACTTTAAAAAAACAAACTAAATTAGTTTTTTTCTCTCATTTTTCTTCCATAATTTCAAATGAAATGAATTTATCTTATTTTATCTAATTTATTCTCAACGTCTAATGGTTCCCAATGTCTTCATGTTAATGTTGAGCTTTTAAGATTAAAAAATATTTTTTAAACTTGTGTTCAGAGGACGCATGTTAATAGGATACATGTTAATAATAATTATATTTTAAATTATTCAAATATTTAAAATTATAATTAATAAAAAATAATACTATTAAATTATTTTATGAATCTTTTTATCCACCTAATTTTGACAATTGTCATATATCTTCAACTAAGTGATTACTTTTTGAATGATAAATGACAATTGTCAAAATTACTAAATGAATAGGAAAATTTAGTATGAAGATATAACATTTATCTTAATAAAAAGTGGAGAAAAAATAGTAAAAAGAGAAAAAGTAAAGAGAAATTATTAAAGGCTTGTTTGATTTCTCTTTTTAAAAACAGTTTTTTGTTTTTAAAAATAGAAAACTAAAAAACTCGTTTGACAGTCGAGTTTTCAAAAACAGTTTTCGGGAACAGTTTTTGTTTTTCTGTATTTAAAAAACAAAATATGAAAACATGTAAAACATGTTTTGGTTTTCAGTTTTCAGTTTTTGGAATTTACACATAAATTTGTATTGAAAATTCCTCTAACTTTTTTTAAAAATGGTTTTTGAAAACTGTTCTATAATACAATTTTTAAAAACTAAAAACCAAAACCGTTTCAAACAAACCCTAAGCGAGTGTTTGTTTTAGATTTTAGTGAGATGTGAAATTTAAAAACACACAAAACAAGATTTAATCAATGGTTAAGATTATAATTACACAAAAATTGAGGTCATATAGTTTTAACTTTAGTTAAAATTGATTAATTTTAGTTAAAAGTAATTTAGTCTGGTTTTGACAAAATCAAAATTTAAAACAAACATATCTATAGTGGATAAATGAGAGGTTTAATGAGTGCATAGGATATAAAAAATTCATTTTTATTTATATAATATTTAATTTATTTAAAACTCAATTATTATTAGTACGCGTTGCATGACACAAATTAGAAAAACAATTAAAAATTATTTTTGATTAGTAATCTTCCTTTTTCATTAAGTGACACATTTTTTCTTGACATACATTACTTCATAAGTCAATCTAAATTCTTTTAAATGTACAAGATCAAAGGAAAAATAAGAATTTTTTTTTTCTCTTATATAAAAAATATTTATTTCCTTGTTTCACAAACAAATAAAATTTTTATACATTTTTTTCTTCTTTTTTCCATTTTTTTTACATAAGTATATATGAGTAGTGTACTAAATTTGTATGAGTAACTTTAGTTAAAATATAATAACATATTTTACATTAATCTATAAAAATTGAGAACAAGAAAAATATAGAAAAAAAAAGTGAGATCATTTTTTTCATATTGAATTGTTTAGTACAAATGTACAATACTAAATCCACAACTTCAAAACATATTTTAAATTACTCACTCCATTTTATTATAAACAACTTTTAACATTTTCTCTCTCTTACGCATACTACACACAAGCTCGCCCGCAAACACATATATATATATATATATATATATATATATATAATTTTAATTTTTATTATAAGTAAATATAATTACATTTACTTTGTTTAATATAAATATGTCTAAAACACTCTTAGTAATTAATTAAATTGCTATTTTCAATTAACAAGATTTTAACTCTAATTATGATAAGGGATAATTAAGAAATTAAATAGCTTTTTAGATGAAATCAAAAAAATTAAAAAAACTTATTTATTTTTTTATTATGAGTATAATTGGTTATTTTCACTTGTAATAAAAGAATGGGGAAATATCAAAAAAAAAAGGGAGAGTAATAGCAATATTTCAATTGATGGCTAAATAAAATTCGGTTAGTCCAAAATTACAGTGGAAGTAGTATCTTAAAATTTGAAATTAAAAATATAATTTAAAAAAAGATTGAAAATAACTGAGTGAGACAACCAAGCTACTCACTTAGCCCATAGTTAGAAGTGAGTTAATTTAAAAGTAGATGGTACTACCATTTAAAAATGTAAACATCAAATTAAATACGAAAATATTTTGATTCTTCTACACTATGCAAAGGCAAAGTTAAAAGCACTGATAATACGAAAAGAGTGGGAATTAGCATTAATTTTGGGGATATATGAGAATGGGAGATAATTAGCATTAAACAGATTTTAGAATCCGAGCATACGAGTATTTCTTTAATTACTAGATTCTAAAATCAGAACGAATAATGATGCAGCTAGAAATATCTGTTGCGCCAATGATGGCATACAAACACGTATCAACATAGAAACCATAACTATCCCTCAAAGAGTGAGAAATTTTCTAGTAGCTACAACTAGAAAGAAGAAAGAACTACAAGTGCAAATCATCAAATCCAAAGATGTGCAATAATTAATACAATCAACGGCATTATAGAGACAATTAGCATCAAATCCAAGAAATACAATAATTGATACAATCAATGGCATTATAGAGAAAATTAGCATTAGTATAGTATAGTAATGCAATAATGCTAATATACTTTAGTTTGGTCCTTGCACTAAGTCTCTTGTTAAATTTCCTTGGTCTTTCATCTGTTTCATTTTTTTCGCAAACAAATACTAGCAATTTATGGCACTATGAGCTTGCAGCAACCATGTGATGTAACTAACTAACTAGAAAAGGGAAAGAAGAAAGGAAATTTTCAAAAACATTGATGTAACTAACTATAGATTCATTCTCATTCTCACTCAATTCTCCTTATTTCTAGGTAGCTACCTATCCCACTTCCTTACACAAACTTAAGAAAAGTATTCACTCTACCTCACACACGTATGTATGCTTCTCAGTTTTCAGAGGTTAAGTTAGTTTTGAGCAAAAATTAGCTCATAACTTAATGAAAAGCAGCTTCTATGAAATAATCAACTATGAAATTGAAATCCACACAACAAATAATAAATGTATAGAATTGGTCCAAACATTGCTGCAAGTAATAGCGCATAAAGACGGAAGATACCATCAAAAGTTAAATTATATACATAAATAAGTGGTTTGGTATTCTTGTTAAAGCAAAACTAAAGTCTAAAGCACATTGTTTGTGTAACTTACTACAAGACTTAAAAGTCTAGTCAACCTGTAAACAAACATAACATTAGATAAAAAAGTGTAGAAGAACAAAATCCTAGGTCTTTATTATTTATGCCTATTAAAGCAATTAATTTCTTTCAAATAGGATTGAGAGGATAAGTTTCATGGCTAGGATTTTTCTAATTATACAATATTAATTAAAAGGTTTTAAGCTTAGGCATAGTATGGAATAGAGTGAAAATAAATTTTGGACAAAAGAAGATAAAGCTAAAAGGATTGGTATTGGAAAGAAGCTATCTTTATAAACTAAGTTTCACATTAAGTATCATCATTATGAATTGCCCTGTACTAAAATGTTATCAAACTTTAACTAATCACAATAAATACTAATTATGTCATTGATAAGTTTGCCTACACCCCTTTTGGTCAAAAGACTAGCGTCTAGACTCTAGGTTTCTACCTAATAAAACTATTTGGTGGTTATGGATAGTGAGGTTAGTAATAAATCACATTGTTTTTCTTTATCATTCAACTCTTGAATATATCTAAAATCAACAACTAATTACTCAAGTTTTATGAATAAGCACACCATGTATTCTTGTGAACCCCGTAGCACATAAACCCAGACATTCTTCAAATGCCTGCAATTTAGAAGAATACAAGTCACATTTGAAATCACATGGCAAATCTATCTCATCAAAACTCCTTTCCATCAAATCGAACACAATAATAACATGAAAAACGTTTTTTTTACACCCTCTTTTCATACACCCTGAATAAAATAATAATATATCGATGAAAATTTTTTAAAAAAAAAAAGAAAATGAAATTGGGAAAGTAATCATTAAAATAATTAGGGTATAAGGAGGGTGTAAATAAAATGGGTATACAAAAATCTGGATTCTAATAACATCCTTCTTTCGGTCACCATTATTTGCAATCCAATCAACAACTCCATTGAAGAGAAACTTACCTATGGGAACACAATATTCTTTACGGATTGAGTAGGGAAAAGAGAGACTCTAATTCTTTACATGTAATATCTTTCAACGAGAAAATATCAACATGGTTCATAGTAGTATTGCGGTCCTATATGACATAGGACACTAGAGGCATCAAGTAATCATATGCTGATAGGTTGTACTCAAAACCTTGGAGAAATGGGGGCAACTCGATCATTCGCATCGCAATAGCATGGTGGCTAAGGTATTTGTTTGTGGACACCTGGGGTTGGATTTTACTAATATGAATTCACATAATAGTTCAAAAGTATAAACCCTATATAAAAACCTTTAATTATTACATTAGTTTGGGTATGCGAGAAATTGAGTTATATCAAAGTAGAAGTAGAATCATCGAGAAGTGATGGTGCATTGCTATGGATCAGATTTCAGAAGCATATGCATTAAAGAGCACAACTCTTTGTGTGCATAGAACCATTTTCTCGTTATGGGTAGTAAGGTTAGTAATGAATCACATTGTTTTCCATGTCTTTAAAATTTGCTAAGAGGAAAGATATTCATTGAAAATGTTAACTCACTTTACATCAAAACTCACCACTCACGATATTGACTAATATACCAGCAAAACCAAACATAAAGTGTACATTAAGAAGAATTTCCTTACAATTATCATAATTTAAAAGCATCATTAGTGTAAATTAATTTCCTTTAATTTGTAGTCGCTTGTAGCTAGCTTTTAGCAGAAGTAAAAATTTCAGCTTTGAAAAAACACACATTGAAGAGTGCGTTTTTTTAGTTTGCAGCGCTTGTAGCTAGGGACGACAAAAATAGGCGGGATGGGCTAGACATTTTGGCCCGCCCCGCCTAACTCGCTAGCCAGCCGGGGTACAAAGGTTGCGGGCCAGGCTGGTTTTTTGTAAATTGATGGTTAGAGTTGGTGTTTTTGAAAAAAAAGATCTGATGAGGCTTAACAAAAAAGAAAAAGGTTCAAACCAAACAAAAAATAGAAATACACAAAAAAAAAGGCCCATAATTAAAAATAATAAAATTCAAAGTTTATTAAATATAAAAAGAAGCAAAAAAACAGTATATTTTTTTAAAAAAAAATTAATTTCTTTTGTATTTTCTTTTTTAAAAATGTCAATTGCTTGGTGCAAAATGCAAAGTAAAAATATATATATCAATTTTTTTAATTAGTATGGCGGGCTGGCCCACAGTCCGCCAAATTTTTAAAGTAACGGGTTGGGCTAGCAAAGTGAGCCCGTAAAACCTTGGCGGGCCGCACCAGCCCGTGCCTTTTTTGGCGGGATTGGTGGGACGCAGGCCAAACAGGCTGTGTTGGCCCATTTTGTCACCCCTACTTGTAGCATATCCAAACATGTCATCACAATTCGCTATTGTTCAAACTATAAAACTTGCATTGTATCATGCTAGCAATTCAACTATTCAACCCAAGAGAAAGAGCATAGGGAAACAATTTGTAAAACAAGAACATTAATAACATAATGATCAAATCAAATACATGTCACGAAATAGAAAACGAAAAACACAAGGATGCTAATTGCAAAATCTAATTGGGGCACATAACTATTTTGTCCTTCCTAAGAGTTTCATCGGTCCCCCTAAAAATTTCCATGCAACATAATATCAGATGACTTCAAAATACAAAACTAGCCTAAAGAAAAGGTTAAGAGAAAATTTCATAGCCGAATTTCTTGCTTGTAGTTCTGATCATGTTGCTCATCTTGCTAATTGTCATTGGGGAGTGAAAGCATAGACTCATTGTAAATAACCACATCCCGTGATTCCGATCCAATTGGAGAATCAAAATATGAGCGATGTTCTTGCACTTCTCCTTTGTCATTAAATTTCACCAATCTTCGACCATCAGTTGCAAGAATATTACCACTTTTCGTGCAACAAACTGGGGATAAGAATTCGCTTTCGTCATTAGGAGACATGACAATGTCAAGCTTAGTCCAAGATGATTGCAAGTTGTATTCTTCCAACACCCATACACCACCTGCTTGTGTGAACTCCTGCATCCCCCATCCAACAAACAAGTTGTCTTGCTTCATTCGGTAGGCCGGAGCACATAGAGCGAGACATCCTCCAAATTCTCGCAATTCACACAATTCAATGACACATTTGATATCCTCAGGTAGAGCTATTTTAGAAAAACTCTTTTCCATCAAATCAAACACAATAATAACATACACCTCACAATGATTAGCAATCCAATGAATAGCCCCATTGAAGAGCAACCCAACCACAGGAATAAGTAATTTATTGCGGACAGTGTAGAGAAAAGGCGGAGCCTCTAGTTCCTTCCACATATTAGTTCTCAGCGAGAAAATCTCTATGCATTTCACACTATAGTTATCGTTTGCATCACAGGACACTAGAGGTATCAAGTAGTCATCAATTGATGGATCGTACCCGAAACCCTGAAGACATGGGTAACTTAGATCATTCCAATTATAATAACAGGGTGGCAAAGGTAATCGTTTATGCACACTAGAGGTTGGATTCCACATGTAAAAATATGGATAACAACCCAAAAGTATAAACCCTCTACAACAACCTATAACTTTGACACGATCTCCAGGTTGGGAATGGAGAAAATTGAGTTTTATCACATCAAAAGAAGAATCATCATGAAGTGATGGTGCATTGAAGTCTATGGATAGGATTTCAATAGCATCTACACTAAAGAGCACAAGTTTCTGTCTGCGTGTGGAATCGAATTCATAGTGCAAGTTTGCAAAATGGGGATCAGATATTAGAGAAAGCCACAACTTAGAAACACACCTGAAACGTGCGAGAGACTTCACCGGCAACCTTAATAGGATTTGAATCAACAGATCCTGCGGGAGAACTGGGAACTTATGCTCCGTTTCACTTTTCATTTTGAGGGCAATAGATCATTATGCTATTTGAGACTCTAGAAGCGTGCAGGAAACTCTATATAAATAGAGAGAAGTGCTTCTTCCTTCTTCATTCTTCCGTGCTCTTCCTTTATTTTTTGGTCAAGGAAAACGGTTCTTCGTTAAATGCATTCATTTATTTTGGTCAGTAAATGCATTTATTTATTTTATTAATCTTGCCGTTAAATGCATTCATTTATTTTGGTCATTAAATGCATTTATTTATTATATTAATAATGCCGTTTTCATTTTTTTTGGTCAAGCCCATTTTTAGTTTCAAACAATTACTAGTTTTTTACTATTTCTTTTCGTTCATGAGTATTTTTATTTTAAGTATTTTTATTATTTTAAGTGTTTTAATTTAAAGTCAATAACAAAAACTTTTCACCATGCCGGTTAAAATGAGTTACACAATAGTTTTAGCATGGTCTTTTTAGAAGAAATATTTGGATGTGGAGGAATTTACCATGCCTAGGCAGTTCTTTTTCTCTTCCTTTTTTTTTTTTTATAAATACAATGCTCATATTAAAACTCATGTTTGGCATATAATATGGCCAAGCTTGAAATTCAACTATCACTATACTAGTTATTTACACAAGCTAATAAATAACAAAAAGATTTATTTTGTGTTTAGGTAATCTAGATATGAATCAACAGAAGAACAAAATTGAAGTAATAACCTTATAAGGAAATAGGACAACCATTTGAATCCATCTAAACAATAATTCTTGCTACAAACTAGGGTTGTGTGCAAGCAACATAGGATGTAAAAGAAAGCACAGTTAGCAAGAATAAAATTGTCATTTATATTAGATTTATATCCTCAATCTTTCATTGACATAAACCACATCACAAAGTGCTTATTTGGATTACTGTTGGAGCTAACTTTTAGAAGTAAAATGTTAGCAAACTTTACTTAACAATAACTCAGATTTTATCAAAGCCAAACACAACAACACAAGAAACAAAATCATGATATTAGGATAAAAACCGTTAACAACTATTTTTTGACATTGATCCTAAATGTCTCATTGACATAAATCACATCACCGAGTACTCACTTGGATTACATTTGGAGCTTGCTTTTAGTAGAAGTAAGAATAAGATTTTTTGCTTTGAAAAACACACATTGAAGTCAATGCATTTTAAGTTTGAAGCCGTTTGTAAGATATCCAGAAATGCTGCACAAGACATTGACAAAAATATCCCGCCTCAGACACAACAAAATATTTCACATTATAATAACAGTCTTTATGAAATATAAGAGCCAACAGAGAATTTTAAGCATGATTAAACTCACAGAATATCCTTTATCTAAAGTCATATATCACAAATTTTCATTTTCTTTAATAGATCCGTCATTAAGAAAGGGAAAAGATTAATTACCTCGGGTTTACCGATCAATACTCCTGTAGCATTGTAACCTATCAAACTAGGTTGAGTAATTCCTGCATTTCCTTTACATTGCTTTGTAATTTTATATCTACGCCAATACATAGAGTAGGAGTAATTTCATATTGATAAAATGTGTCTTTGTTAAGGAAGTGGTAGTTTATGGGTTAATCAAGACACTGATATTAAACTAAATAACAACAATATAGATATAGAGTTTAGAGGCCAACGTTCAATTCATAAAATTTAGTTTAGACTAAACTAGAAATTGTCATTAACATTAACATCACAACAAGTTCATCTCAGTACAGTTAGTTGACAACCATTTGTGTTATGAAAGAGTGGATGGAAACAAATTGCCAACACTTGAACATTAATAAAATCATGATGAAACAAAATACACGTCACAAAACAAAAAGAAAAAGAAAAAAATAACAACGATGCAAATTGAAAAAGCTAATTGGGGCACACGACTGATATGTCTTTCCTAATTGTTTCATCTGCCCCCTTCTTACTTTTTATGCTACATAACATCACATCACATGAGTTCAAAAAGCGAAACAAGCGTAAAGAAAATGTAAGAAGAATATTTAACAATTGGATTGCCCTTGTTTGTAGTTGAGATCATCTTGTTCAGCTGTCACTAGGGAGTGAAAGTAGAGACTCTCTGTACATAACCATATCGCATCCATTTGGGTGATCATTATAGAAGAGACACTCTTGCTGTCTTGCACTTCTCCAATGTCATCAATTTTCACCGATCTTCAACCATCTGTTGAATAATATACTACTGCTAGTGCAACATATTGGGGATAAGGATCCACTGTTGACACAAGACCAGGTAGTACTGTACTATCCTAGTGAATTTAACAACCTATATCATTATCACTATCAATTTATCACCAATGTGAGGTCTTCTTTTACCCATGTTTGATGTATCTCGTTTACTTTATTTTGCTTTCATAGCTTCCATTACTCACTAGCAGTTGTGGATTTTATTCGTTTGTTTTCTGCTTTAATTACCTATGATTTTCTGTGTTAGAGGACAATAATCATCTGGAGATGTTAGAGAAGATGAATATGAAGGTGACAGAAGAGTACAAAGGGTTTGGTAATTTGGCATAAGGGTTGGGGGATTTTGTGGAGAACTTCACATGAGAAAATTAAAGGATCATCTAAGAGACATGATGGTACATTGCACATTGTCTTATTGCACACAAGTCTAACCCTTTCCACAAGTTTCATTGATTTGCAAATTGCTTTATGGTACAAAAGTCTTGTCCCTCTCTCAAGTTTAGCTGAATTGGAGCTAGTTACACCACATATGTATATATTGCTTTATTGCAGTCTTGCCCCTAGCTACCTCAAATTTTAAATACTTGGTGCTTGTTACATCAGACACAGTAAGTCCTTATTGGAGCACTTGTGACTTGACAACTTGGTGGTATTTGAAGACTCTATCTAGCACCATGACAAGTGGTTGAACTTGAACTCCAAAGATTCTGTAAGACTCAGATTTTGTAAGTGTATGCGTTTGGTCCCTCAAATACAATGATTTTAGTGTGCAGAAAATTGTTTAGCTAGCTAGTGACACCACATTTTCCTTTATCTCACACAAGTCTTTTCCCCTGTAGAAGTTTAATTGACTTAGCATCAATGAATTACCTTTTGTGTGTAGAAATTCTTTTAATGGAAATATACAATGTGTGATGTTTAGGTTGACTAGAAGTCTACGCACCATGAATTTTAATAAAACTAAATTTTAAAAATAAAGTCGTCTAATTTTTAATAAAATTCTTAAAATTAAATTAATTTATAGTAACAAACTAGAGCATCAAATTGGGAAGATTTTTAAGAACTTGATAAAAAAAAATTCAGTTATATAGTAACAACATTCTAAGCTCCACTTGTTGTCTTCAACGTCATTGAGATTATGTATCAGCACGAAACTGCAAGCAACAGATAAATCGACTTAAGAAAAAGTTTAGAGCACAAAGAAATAATAAGAAAAAGCACTTGCACCTAAAACATAACTAGTTTGCTAGTTTCCTTCACTTCTTTAATAAAACATGTATACACAAAAGTTGACTTAAGTGTGACTTAGAAAGGAAAAAAAAAACAAGAATAGATATTTCTAATGAATAGAGGATTTAATGCAACTGTGAAGAACACAGAAGTAATAAGTCATTTTCATGCACATCTGATCTATTGGTTGATTAGCTTCTTTGAGTTGTTGTCTATATCTATAAATAGCCCTAACAAGGTTTCACTCCATATTTCAGTTGAAACATAACACATTCTCTATACATTCTTCTGCTTCTGAATCCAAAAACATTCCCATAGGAGTTTGAGTTGATCACCATGTTAACCTGCAGGTGCTGCCTCTTCTGTTTGGTGACCATTATATGCATTTGTTTCTGCCTTGGAAGTCTCCATTCAATGAAGTGTGCAGAGACAGATAGACAAGCTCTTGTCAAGTTGAAAGACGGTTTTGGTCGTGGAAGTGACATTCTTTCGTCCTGGAAAGGTGAGGATTGTTGCAAATGGGAAGGAATTTCATGTGATAACTTAACTGGTCATATAACCAGTTTGTATCTGCAAGCTTCAGCTTATTCTTCAACTCCTGGAGGTAAGATAGATTCTTCAATATGTGATCTGCAACATCTGACCTTCTTAGATCTCAGTTTTAATGGCTTTGAAGGAAAGATCCCAAAGTGCATTGGTTCACTTGGTCAATTGAAAGAGTTGAATCTTGCAGGCAATAAACTGGTGAGTGACATACCTTATACTTTGGGGAACCTTTCCAATTTGGAAACTCTATACCTTCACTATAACTATTTGGTTGTTGCAAATGACATTGAATGGGTTTCTCACCTCTCTAATTTGAGATACCTTGATCTCTCAGCTACTAATCTTAGTCAAGCTGTTGATTGGCTATCATCAATAAGCAAAATCCCTTCTCTATCTGAGCTTCATTTAGATGATTGCATGCTGTCTCAAGGCAATACTAAATCTGTTCTTCACCTGAATTCTTCCAATTCTCTCAAAATTCTTAGTCTTTCGCGAAATATGTTAAGCTCCACCTTTTTGTCATGGGTTCTAAATGTTAGCAGAGTCCTCACATATCTTGATCTTTCATATAATTCTTTGCAACAAAGCATTCCAGATGGCTTTGCAAACATGACTTCACTTCGCTATCTTGATCTCTCAAGTAATGAACTTGAGGGCGTCATTCCGAAATCCTTTAGGAGTTTGTGTCTACTTGAAGAATTGTGGCTGTATTTCAACAAATTGTCTGGTCAACTCAGTGACAACATAAAACAATTGTGTTGTGCACAAAATGGTTTGGAGCTATTAGATCTCAGTGATAACCCATTCAGTAGTGGACCATTCCCTGATTTATCATGTCTTTCATCACTGAGGACTTTATCACTTCGAAATACCAATATTGTTGGTGCATTACCACAATCATTTGGTCAGTTTCCTTTTCTTGCATATCTAGATCTCAATTATAACAAATTCAGTGGTTCTTTACCATTATTTGAGGTTAGTAAACTTCCCTCCTTAGAAGAATTGTATCTTTCCCATAATCAGTTGAATGGGACACTTCCATATACTATTGGGAAACTTTCTAGTCTGCGTGTTTTGTATCTCTCTTCAAATAAGTTGAACGGTGTCATTAATGAATCACATTTCTCAAATCTTTCAAGATTGGAAAGTTTGTATGTGGCTAAAAATATGCTTTCATTCAACTTCAGTTCAAATTGGGTCCCCCATTTCCAACTGCTTTTTTTAGATGCATCATCATGCAATCTAGGCCCTAAATTTCCAACATGGCTCAAACATCAAAGGAGACTGGGATACCTCCAAATCTCTGACTGTGGTATTTCAGAATCCTTTCCTAAATGGTTTTGGAATCTATCAACAAATTTGTTTTACTTGAATGTTTCTCACAACAAACTTAGTGGAGTCTTGCCAAAATCATTGCCAGATATAAAAACAAAGCTCTTGAATGTCTGGGATTTCAGTTTCAACAATTTGTCTGGCCTGCTGCCTTATTTTCCAAGACTATATGCTTTGTTTCTCACAGATAACATGTTCAAAGGGTCTGCATCTTCCATTTGTTCAGTGTCACCAACAGACTTAACTTTTCTTGACCTGTCTAGTAACTTACTATCAGGGCCACTTTCAGATTGTTGGGCAAAATTTCAAAGTTTGAGATTTCTCAGTTTGGCCAAAAATAATTTATCAGGGACAATACCTAAATCATTTGGTACTTTGCAACATCTTGAGTCGATGCATTTAAACAATAACCACTTCACTGGTGGAATTCCATCTTTGACCCATTGCAACAGCTTGAAATTCATTGATTTTGGGGATAACAATCTCAATGGAACAATACCATCTTGGATAGGCCAAAACCTGAAAATTTTGATTGTTTTGCGCCTACAAGCCAATAACATAGAAGGAGAGATCCCTTTAAGTTTGTGTAATCTATCATTTCTTCAAGTTTTAGATCTCTCAAGAAACAATATCACAGGAGAAATACCACAGTGCCTTAGCCACCTTACTGCTTTGTCAAATATGACATTTCCAAGACATAGCTTTGTCTATAATGCAGCTACAATCACATTCATTGATGAAATGCTTGGCTTCCTTGTTGACGAAGCTGCATTGGCATGGAAAGGAGAAAGCAGAGGATATGGAAAAATTCTTGGACTTATGACAGCCATTGATCTTTCTTGCAACCACATAACAGGAGACATACCCCTAAGCATAACATCACTTGTGGCATTAGCTGCTTTAAATCTTTCTGGAAATAATCTGACAGGATCTATTCCCAACAACATTGGTGATATGAAAATGTTGGAATCACTTGACTTTTCAAGAAACCATCTTTATGGTAGACTGCCATCAAGCTTTTCTAAATTGACTTTTCTCAGTTTCATGAACTTGTCCTTCAACAACTTATTTGGGAAAATTCCGGTAAGTACACAAATGCAATCCTTTGATATCTCTACATATTATGGAAACAATGGCCTTTGTGGCCCACCACTCCCAAACCAGTGCCCAGAGGATGCTAGTCCACCAACTACAAGTATTGAAAAAAATGAAACTGATGAAGATGAACTCATATCTTTGGGGTTTTATGTTTGTGTGGCGCTTGGATTTTGTGTTGGCTTTTGGGGATTTTGTGGAACTTTGGTTATAAAAAGTTCATGGAGCCGTGCCTATTTTCAATTCCTCAATAACATAAGTGATTGGATTTGGATGTGTGTGACAATAGTTTCCTTTGCTGCCAAAAAGAAAAGGTAAAGTGTTTAGATGTGTAAATCTTTGCAGTCTAGTTTTGAAGCAAATTTGCAGAATATAATCTATGCAAAATGCAGGATTAAATTTCTCAAGCAGTATCAGTTGTGTTATGCAGGTGATGCTGAGGAAGTTATGAACTGCTGCTCATAAAATCTAGGGGAAAAAAGCTGCTAGAAACATGTGGTTGACATATATATTAGTTCTCTGATAATTTCTAAGTCTTAAAGTTGTGTGCATGTTCCAATGTATAATTTTGATGTAAATTGTGTGTGGAATGTAAGATGTAGTTGCTTTCTTGTTTTGTCAATCATAATAAATTTTATAATGGAAGGCTTTAGCTTGTCTTTTAGAAAAATGTTTCTCAAATGACACTGTACCTATATTTAGGAACTTCACTCCCTTAGCCACGACTAACCTCTTTGGTGCAAATAGTGTTTAGATATACTCCCATCCCATACGTAAGATTCTCTTAAAAAAATTTATGTATCCCTTTATATAAGATTCTGTTCAAAACTTTATGTAAATTTAATTTGTTCTAATTAAAATGTTGTTATTAACTTAATCACTTTTGTGTTGTTGAAAGTCAATAAATGTAAATGTAATGTTTCAGTCATGTAGCTCAGTTAGTGAGCGCATGGGGACATGCGTGTGTGGGTACGGGGTTCGAATCCCGGTTGTACTACTTTCCTATGAACCAAAAAAAAATCAATAAATGTAATAAAAGAATAAATGAGAAATTATCTCTAATTTTGACAATTGGGAGAAAATTAATTAAGTGAAAAGAAAATACTCAAGATAATTGAAGAATAATTAAAAAGTAACTTTCAAAATTAATTCAAATTGTTAGACAAATTAAATGATTTTACTTAAATTATTCAACTTTCTCAATTTTCGTGTTTTTTTGTAGAGAGTCTTGTATATAGTAGGGAGGTAGTATAATTTCTAAAGTTTAAGGGTAAGCAAATTCCATTCAATAACTAATTAGAAATTACTGATAGTGATCGTAATCAATACTTTTTGCCTTTCATAATTAGAGCTAGGTATGCGGGTAGTCCGTGGGGTCTAGGATCGCCCCGCACAAGTCCGCGGGTTAAACGGACCACCTGCTTAAGCCTGCATCATAAATGGACTTAATTTTGTGAGTCCAAGACCGTCCGCAAAATCCGCGGATATCCGCATAAGCACCTTTTTTTTTTACAAAAAATACCTTATTTTGAAGATTTTTTTTACCATTTTTTTTGGCTTTACATTACAACTTTACTTTTAAAAAAGTGCATAATATTTTTTTTAATTTATAATATTTTACTTTTTAAAAAATTGCATAAAAGGGTTATAAAAGTTTCAAAAATATTAGACTCAACTTATTTATTTCAGCACCAAAAAAATTAAAAATTTTAGCGGATACCCGCGGAGTCCGCGAATTTTATCCGTTTAACCCGTGTGTAAATCGTCAGGTTCGCCTAAGCCCGCAATCTAAATGGTCCTATTTTTTTTACGCCCAAGTCCGTCCAACCCATTTACCCGCAGACCGGTCCGCAGACTCCGGTCCGTATACCCAACTCTATCCATAATACTTTTCGTTTAAGGTTTTAACACAATAACTAAAAAAATATTTAATACTCTTAGTTTATCAAATAAACTAATTAATTTCCTAATATACCATTTATCTTTTATAAATGAATTTTTTGGTAAAATACACAAAGTACCCCTAAGATTTTATAAAATAGTACAAACCACCAAACTTAAAAAAATTAACCATTCACACGATTTTCTATAATAGGCATTATCAGTACTGAAATATTCTATCAGAATATTCTTGTCACTAACCATAATTAAATCTCTCTTCATTTTTATTTTTTATAAATTAGAAAAAGATTGATTTTCTTGACTATTTTTTGTGCAAAATTCATCTACTGAATTTTCTCAAGGATGATCATTAAAGAAAATTTTCATAAAATAAAAAAAAATTGTGAATTAACGAATAAATAATTTACAAATGAGCTAAACAAATCAAGCTCAAAATTTATCATTACTTCAAAAACTAAGATACTACTATACTATTATATTTAGTAAATAAAATTTATACAAAATATAACATCTCCTAAAATATGTATATTAGTATTAGTTCAAGCTTGAACCAAATGCTGCCATGGAGGAAGTGAAGATGGTCATGTTGTCGAGGGACCCAAGTTACGTTGCGCTAGCACGAGAGAACGAAGGTTAGGGCCGTAGAGTTATTTCTTTTCTCAATTTTATTAATTGATTGATTTCAATCCAAAAAAACAACAACAACGGCAACTAATCCTAGTTAATTTAGGAGTTTGGTAGGTTTAGTTCATTTAAATAAAATGATATAAATTGCTAATTTTTTAAGTTGGGTGGCTTGTACTATTTTATAAAATTTTAAGGATACTTTGTACATTTAACCTGTTACGGACCTAACCTGCGGGAAAGACACAAGTCTCACGTGGGTAGCCCAAGCCGTCGGTCCCATGTCATGTATCCACGACATAAGGCACAAGGGACTTCACCCCCACGTGAGGACCGTTACAGATCCGTAACTACCGCCGCAATTCACGGAACTAAGACAGTGACAGGTTTGACTTTGGTGACTTTTGTTTACCCTATAAATATATGTGACTAGTAGTACGCATATATCATAACTCTTACTCTCAGAATTCCTGACACTTAATTGACTTGATCGTCGGAGTTCTTGCAGGTACCCCTCACCGTCAGGTGAGTGGCCGGAGATATACCACCACCGCGCCGAAGACCAGATTGGAGACCAAATCCACCATGCCAAAACGCATGATGGAACATAACCCTAAATTTTTCTCTCATTACATTAACTTCTCTTTTCATACTTAACATTAATTCTCTCTCCTTTAATCGTATAATTAAAAGACAACAATTAATACAATTATTGAAAATGTAAAATGATAACTAATATAAAAAAATTAAAACGACTCAAACGAAAGTTATTGTGGAACCGAAAGAGTACTAATTATAAAATTAACTTATCACAATAAAATATCACGAAAACAAATAAAAAAACAAGTGGGAGTGAAAAATTAGAATATGTGTGGGGTGAGTTAAAATAGTCCCCATTTCCCCTTGTATAGTTGCTAGGGCGAGGGAAAGAGTGTCCCTCGTATCCCCCACATCCTATTATTTTATTTTATTTTATTTTATTTTTATTTTTATTTTTGTTCATTTCTATGGGTGCAATACACATGAAAGCGCCACGTGGTGCATTTTGATTGACACCTTTTTTTTTGTTTTTTTACTTTTGCATTAGGTGGTAGGTAAAACCAACCAGCGCCTACCGAGTGTTACTTTTGCCACCATGCTCGGCGCACCATAGGAAATATTTTCTTTTTTAAATTTGCCCCCAAAATAGTTTTTAGAAATCGTTTCACTGAGGGTTGCGATACGGTAACTAGAAACCGTATCGTTACATATAAATTTTTTTAAAAAAAATTTAAAACTAAACGGTATCCAGATACCATTCCTCCCAAACAGAATCCAGTTACCATTTTCAAAGATAATTATTTCAGCCACACTCCCTACCACCTTCATCTATACATTATCACTTTTCACAAAACACTTATTTTCTCTAATCACCTCATTATCATATTTTACATTATTTGAAAGCTACAATCTACAAAAAAAGAGGTCAGTATTTGTTGCATTTGAAATTACTTGCGTTTTAAAATTCAGAGGTGTTGGGAAACTGAGTAGAAGCTTCATACGGTTTCCAGAAACCGTTTGGGATCAGGTTCTAGAAACCGTATGGGTACGGTTTCCAGAAACCATTTGGTAAATAATCTTATTCAACAGGCACAATAAAACAGTTACCAGAACACGTACAGAAACAATTTCCAAAAACCGTATGGCTCATTTTCTACCCTAGAACAACACTGAACCCGAAAAAATATAAGATTTGGGTCGAAAAATTACCTTGATGTGTTCTTGTGAGCAAAACGACTCAATCTAATCTGAGTTTGATGGAAACAAACGAGCCAATCTCTAGAGAATTGCACTTTTCACAGGATTAGGAGTTGAAGAAAGGAAGAGGATGATGATATGGGTTTTACGGTATCCAGATTCTGGGTTAATGTAATCTTCCCCAGGAACGGTATCTGGATACCGTTTAGTTTTAAATTTTAAAAAAAATTATAAGTAGCGATATAGTTTTTAATTACCGTATCGCAGCCTTCAATGAAACGGTTTCTAGAAACCGTTTCGGGGGCAAATTTAAAAAAAAATGTTTTCCATAGTGCGCCCAGTATGGGCCATGGTACCAAAAGTAACACTCGCGCCTACCATGTATCAGTGCTTGTTTTCTTTTCTTTTTGCGGAAGGGCACGTGACAACCCCAGCTATTTTTATTTAAAAAATTGAAATTGAACACTGTCTTGCCCTAATTTAATAAATACAGTAGTTTTTTTTACCCAATTTGGTAAATAGCTTTTAAAAAATTACTTCATTCGATCTTATTTATAATGCGTACTTAAGAAGAAGTCAATGCTCCTTTTTATAAAATGTTCTGCAATTTCTATAAAGTATTTTGTAAATTTTTTTTGTATATGACCTTTAATTATTAATATTTATTGGTTACAACTATTAAACACGTTTTTAATGAGAGATAAAATTGATATATTACACTATATTTGTAGGAAATCAATGAAAGCAAATATTTTTATTGACATGTGTAATTTTGTTGATTATGTCTTATAATAAACATTTGATCATTTACATTATAAGAATGTTTCATTTTGGTCCCTTATTTTTCTTTATTTATTTTTGTCCATTTTTGGAGCAATTTAGTTATTTTCGTTAATTTTGTCTAATTGAGTTATCAAAGAGGTCAAAGTGATGTTATTTTGTTTCTCCATGTTAATCCAAAAGTACAACATAAGGGACTAGATTGATAAAAAATAATAACATGAAAGACTAAAGTGAGATAAAGGAAAATGCTAACCAATGCTCTTAGAGCACTTTTTAAGAAACTAATATAGTAAAAAAATGTTAAAAGTTGTAGTTTTTTTGTATTTTCGAGATACAGAATAAAGTGTACTTATAATTAATTTTCTTGATCTAGTAACTTTAACAAATGTCCTTAAGATATTATTTAACAATACCCTTTAAAAATACTAACGAATTAAAAAGAATTAAGATAAACATAAAAAATAAAATTTATCCAAAAAATACAATATAAAAAAAATTAATATAAATCAAAATAAATACAAGAGACTAAACTAAAATCTCCGTATAAGAACAAAAAGTATAATTTTAACTTTTAAGAAAAGCTTAAAAACTGGTTTATCAAAGTAAATTAAAAAGCTGGGACGAAGCGGCACATTAAACATACGATTCATCAAAAAAGTGCAATTAGATTATTAGTATTGTTAAACAATATCTTAAATATACTTGTTAAGGTTATTAAATTAAAAAAATTAATTATATGTACACTTTATTCTGTATCTCAAAAATACAAAAAATTACCATTTTCAACATTTTTTTATTATATTTAGTTTCTTAAAAAATGCTTTAATGACGTGTTTAACATTTTTCTTAAATTATTACAGTAATATAGTAACAGTAGTATTTTAAATGTTGTTATGAATTTGCTAAGTGATACAGCGCAGCGCATTTATTTTTCAATTAAAGTAGTAATTTATTTATGTGATAAAATCGAAGAGGCAGCTTAGGTACTTAAAACGACTACTCTGGTGCAGCCTATTAGTAATTCTACAGCCGTATGTTGCAAGATTTTTTATTTTTTTTATCGGTCAAACACATATCACACATTACATTACGCTTAAATTTATTTCTAATTATATTCTATCGGGAATTGAACCCCACACCTTCAGTTTAATGAACTTCTCTTTATACCACTTGAACTACAAATTCTTGACAAATATGTTGCAAGATTTGAGTTTGATGTTTCTGGCAAAGATCCATCCATAATGGAAAAAGCTGTTGGGTTCGGTGGTTTTTACAAAATGTTACTAACACGAAGCAGGATGAATCTCAGTACTTTTTATAGGATTCTCTAACTATACGAATTAAGAAAATTACTAATAATTTTATTTAATGTATTGTTTTTTCAAATAATAGTACAATCTACCAAATTTACCCTTATTTAAAGTTAAACTTTTCAACAAATACAATAATTATACTCACTATCCCTTCATTTATTACAAGGGTAGAAAAGAAAAAACTAATAATTGTCTCTTGAACTTTGTTGGGGTCTTATATATAGGACCAACAAATTTTCTCTAAAAAATCTTATATTTAGGACCAGAGGTAGTAGCTTTTAAGTGGTTTAGGATTACGAGGGGTAGTCTCAAAGAGACAAAAAAAAACTCACAATGAGTTACAAATTTATTACTCCCTCTATTCTGAAATATTAGTTACATTAGACTAAAGCACATGTATTAAGAAAAGCATTGATTATTCTAAAATCTAGAAAAGAAAATGTTAGTAAGACATTATCACCCCTCTCTTGAAAATTGAAACTACCAATAATATTATTTCTTATTAATGATTACAAATGAGTTAAAGAGGGATAAATTTGGAAGAATAGTAATAAATGTTAGTATCTTGGTATTATAAAGTGACAAATATTTTGGAACAAATAATTTTGGTAAAAGTAACTAATATTTCAGAACAGAGGGAGTATCAAACAACTCTTTCTATGCCTCAGTCACACAAACACACATTTATACTACTCCTAAAGGACCTAAAAATACATAAAATAATGAAAATATCTGACACCATGAAACCGTTCAAAAAGCTTTGCAAGTTGGAGCTTTGGAGAGTCAACTCTTCCGTGTGAGCACTGTTTGCTCTTTTGGAAGCTTCTGCCATTCTATAATTTGGGTCATATTGCTGGGCTAATGGGCCTAGGTGAAGCTGTGAAACTGGGTGCTTCAATTTCATGACATTAAGTCTCTTATTTATAGTTTTAGCTTAAAAGTACTCCCTTCAAAATGAATTATAAGAAAAAAAATATTGAGTTTCTTGTCTTAAAATATAAGCAAAATCCAACTATTTTTACCTTATTTAACATCTTTATTCCTTAAGTATCATTATTTGATTGGCTATTTAACTTTTTAAGTAGAGAGAATAAATATAATTGGTTAATTTGTTAAATAGAGTTAAGTATTTGCTCAAAAACAAGAAAATTAAATGTGTTTAACTAATTTTCTTGGAACGTACAAGTTAGGTTTTTTTTTTTTTTCTTATAAATCATTCCGGAGGAAATAACTTTTAAGATAAAAATAAACTAGGTTAAACGGTATCTAACTCAATAGAAAGAAATCATTTTTTTTCTAAATTGGATCAAAACTTTAGACATTTATGGAGTACTCCTAGTTCTTAAGGCAGAAAAAACATTGGTTAGTAACACAGCAATAGATGAGTGAATGTGAAGTGCGCAGTGTTTGTCATTAATTATATTGTGATTGTAATAACATCGAAGAGTCAGCTAATTATGGGATATATAAGACGACCACTAACCAATATTTTTTTGGTACATAAGAAGATTGAGATTTGAGAGTGTACTCAGAGATAGAGTTCGTTCCATTATTATCAGGTTCAGGTGCTTTGGCCAAAAGGGAAGAAATGCCAAGCACAGAACCGCCAAATCAAAACCAAAACCGACTTAACATCAATACTGCATTTCTCCAAGATGATGTAGAAGGACATGGTAATGTAATCTGATTGTTTCCTCATTTTTGCTCTGCCTAATGAAGCAAAGTCTAATTTTGTTTTATGTCGAAAATTCAGTGTGACAAAGGTCATATTGCTTGCTCTACCTGCTGCTGTCGTCACAGGAACAAATGTTTCATGTGTCACATGCCCATTGGATTCAACCGTAACATAGCACTTGAGAAAGTTTTGGAATCTATTCAAATTCTATGCCTCAATGCAAAATACGGTTGCCAAGAAACATGTAGCTACAGCAAGTTAAATGACCATCAAAAGAGATGCACATACGTTCCTTGTTCTTGTCCATTTCCTGATTGTCACTTGGTTGCTCCATCCAAATTGTTATCCCTCCATTTCAGAAAAAACCATGAAACTTCACCAATCGAATTTCTATACAACAACTACTTCACTGTTAATTTGAAGATTGATGAACAATTCATCATTCTTCAAGAGAAAATAGCTGGAAAATTTTTTATTCTTCACAATTTTGTTAACCGTTTGGGAAATTTGGTCAATATTACTTGAATTGGGCCAGAGTCTTCGAAGCCGAGAAATCATTATGTGATCTTGGCGGAGCATCAAGGATGCAGGCTAAAGCTATTATACGGTCTGTTACTAAGAATCTTCAATGGCGCACTTTGGATCATACACCTTCATCGTGGTTTCTTACTATTCCATTTCATTACTTTGGTACTTCTAAATATCTCACTCTGAAAATTCGAGTAAGGTACCACTGATACCATGATACAATGTTGCACATTCTGCATAGTAACCTCATAGAATTTTGAGTTCTTGGATTGTTGGTGATCAAAATCAGAATTTTTCGTTTCCTTATGTTTAATGTAGTATGTTGTTGAAGTTACAACCACAGCATGGTAATTGGATGTCATTAGAAATTAAACAAGCTTTTAGAGGCATTAAAGCAACACAATATCTCTTTTATTTATAATAGATTTCTTTTTAATATTTTTTATTAATGTACGGATAATATCATGACACATGGCTACTCAACATGGTTAGTATTCCACCATTAATCTTTAACGAAAATGTGATAAGGAGAACTAACACGAAAGTAAAAAAGTTAGAGTAAAAATAAATAAATAAAAGTTAGATGAAGAAATTAAAAAAGAAGCGAATTTAGTGAATAAAAAAAGTTAAAGCAACACAAAATATAGAGGAAAATGAGTCAGCTGAAAAGGGAAGCACGTGTCACTAATAAACAAAACGTTATTGTAACAGATGTCACCCATTATTGCTCCTCTACACTAAATCTCAAGCACAGATCACAGAGAAAAGAAAAAAAAAAAAAAAAGCAACTGCTTTTTCCTTAAAACTCCCGAAACCTCTTTACAATTCCTTACACAACAAATCCTCTCTCTTATTTGTTGATTAGTTCCTTAACTGTTACGAAAGTGAAGAAGTGAAGATGGTGTCTTCTTCTTCGGAGGATGGTGGAGGTGGGAAATTGATGAGGAAGGTGTTGGGTTTGGGGTATTGGGTACAAGGATTCAGGTGTTTTCCATGGTTGGCTGTGAGTTTCTTCCTCAAAGATGGTCTCAATGTGGAACCTTCCACTCTTCAACTTCTTCAGAGTTCTGCTAATCTTCCAATGGTTGGAAAACCTCTCTATGGTCTTGTCTCAGATTCGGTCTACATCTCTGGCCAGCATCGAGTTCCCTACATCGCCCTTGGAGGTAATCAAATAAAACTTTTCCATGCCCTTTTGCTTGATTTCTCTAATTTGATCTCACAAATCCAAGTTGTTGCTTCCGTGTAAGATTTCAAATTGCGATTACAGTCACGTTGAGATCATAGTCATGTTGTGGCTTAATATCGCGGAACTTCACTTGAACCTTGCTATGATAGTGGGAATTGAGAATTAGTTGTTCTTGTTCTTGTGTGACTATGAATGAAAGAACTTGCACGTTAAATGTTTGCGGCTTTGGAAAAGCATAAAGAAAAAGGAATGAAGAAAAAGTAGGAGTGAGATTCCTGATTTGGAAAATAATTGGGTAGAGTTTTCTATGTTTCTTTTTTTTGCTATTGCTGGGACCAATTTGATATGACCACTTAACTCTATAAAGTTTTTTTGGTAATAGATTCTGTTAAAATGGTTATACATTATTTTAATTCAGAATGTTCTAATACTGACTCGAACCTTTCTAGGTAAATAGTAAAGTGTTATAGTAACACAATCCCCTGAATCAAGCCTAAGGTAGAGAAGGGATCTGCAGGATTCTGTTTGATCTTAACTTCTCAAAAGAAAGAAGAAAACAGAAAAAGAAAAATACATATGCTTGCCTCAGACTAACACAAAATGTATTAGGAACTTCAGCTGCTTAAATGAATTATTGTCATTGTTGCTAGAATGTAGAGACAGGATAAGCGAATACTTTGTCAGCATTCTTATGATAGAAATGTTAAAGATCACAGTTCTTTCTAGGGAGTGAAGAACAGGTCAATGGTTATTGAAATTGATACCTTTGTTTTTATGTTTTAAGAGAAGAAACATTTATTAGGAAAAGAGATAGATAGAACGGCTATACAGAGATAGATCACCAGATAGATTTATAAGGGGATCAAACACAAACAAAACAAACCAACCCCAAACAAAACTATATTCAAAATAGCTCTCAAGCAAAATAGAAACCATGTGCTGATCAAGCTGCCAGAGATCATTTACCCTCCTTTTACACGGTAGTCGATTGTTGTTGAGCGTATGGTGATTTGACCATCGCATATTCAAAACTCAGACACTTCAATCTGCTATATCAGTAATTTCCTATTGAGTTGTAGTTTCTACCATATGGAAACTAGGGTGATAGATAGACTTTTTTTAATATAGGAAGTTGTTAAACTTGAAGCTTGTATTGATTTGTCTTATGCTGTGGTGTGGGCTAAGGAAAACTGTTAGTGGAATTTATTTAAACCGTTTTTCACCACAGTTTTCAGGAACAAGAGCTAATATTAATTGGAATTTTGAAGCCTGCCTTCATTCTGAATTTGTTTATTTAAAGGGTTGTCTTACTGTAGCAACTTCTAACCAGAGCCTCACTGTTGGTTTCATTCTGATTCATCTGCTCTACCAAAAATATATTAATAAGGATTGTGAGCTTATAATTGTTATCTAACAGCTGATCCCACAACTTGGTTTTATTTCAATAATTCCATTTAGCAAAAATCTTGATCAAATTAAACCTACTCCTTGAATATCTGCTAGATTTTAGGTTCATATTCATCTGTAGTGCAGCAAAACTTCATGGAAATTTTAATTTCTGTCCTCTTTGGGCTAAAATACCTGTTTCTTTTTTGCTTATAAGCTATAAGCTATCCCATGTCCTCTCTATGTATCAAAAGTGTTGATCAAGAGGTAACTGGTGCTTACTTCATTTAGAGGGAAATAGTTAAACTAATTGTATAGCTTGAGTAGACAATTGGCACAAATTGGTTCTCGATGGCTCCAACATTTTATTGGTTTCTTAAAGGGTACCTTTGAATTTGATAGCATTTTTCTGATTTTGTGGATTGGATGTAGACTCATTCTATAGGATGTTGATAGTCTTCAACTATGTTCAGCTTGAAAATATTTATGGTTCTGTTGCATTTCTAATTCCTACCAGCGATATAACCGATTCCTAAGCTATTTCTTTGAATATGTTTACGCAGCTTTCTTGCAGGCACTTTCATGGCTAGCTATAGCAATCTCTCCTTCAAACATGTCTATATTCACTTTCTCCATATACCTCCTTCTAAGTAATCTAGGTGCTTCAATAGCCGAGGTTGCGAACGATGCAATTGTTGCAGAGATGGGCAAACAGACTTCTTCCTCAAAAAAGCACTCCCAACCATCTTCCTCAGGCAGCCTCCAATCATTCGTTTGGATAGCTTCCTCTGCAGGAGGAGTCCTTGGAAACCTTCTTGGCGGCATTTTTATCGGCCGATTCTCCCCTCAGTCTATGTTTCTATTTTTTGGCCTTCTACTTGCTCTCCAATTCTTTATAACCATGTCGGTCCGCGAGAGTTCTCTCGGACTCCCAAAGACTCCATCTGTTGGGATAAGAAAACAACTGTCACAGCTAATGGTTGCTCTAAGAAAACCTGAAATCGCGTACTCAATCTCATGGTTCACAGCATCTTATGCCATTATTCCTGCACTTACAGGCACCATGTTCTTTTACCAAACACAATATTTAAAAATTAACTCATCAGTATTAGGTATCTCAAAGGTGTTTGGCCAAGCAACAATGCTTCTGTGGGGAATCATATACAATCAATACCTGAAGTCCGTCCCGCCAAGGAAACTGATATCATCCATCCAAGTCATGATGGTGTTCTTCATGGTGTCCGATTTCTTGTTCGTGAGAGGTTTCTATCGGCAAATGGGTGTGCCGGATGCACTCTACGTCGTGATTTTCTCAGGATTCTTAGAGGTCCTATTTTTCTTCAAGATTCTGCCATTCAGTGTGTTAATTGCTCAGTTTTGTCCATCAGGATGTGAAGGGTCAATAATGGCATTTCTCATGTCTGCTGTGGCTTTGGCATTTATTGTTAGTGGATACCTTGGTGTTGCTTTAGCTTCATACATCAAAATTACAGCAAGTGATTTTTCAGGTCTTCCACTTGGACTTCTGATTCAAGCTGTTTGCACTTTGTTGCCAACTTTTTGGTCATCTTGCATACCTGATGGTACAAAATCGAAAGCCAAGTTGAAAGACTAATGTATTAGCTTTTAGAAAATTTTGTATTGATTCAAGGAAATAGTGGTGTGATTGATTTTGTTTATTTCATTGCATTTGTTCATGAGCTGGCAGATACAATTAAGCTATATCAATTGGTTTGCTGATTTTTTTTTTATAGGAAATATCTCAAAGTGATAGGGTGTAATTGTGTAAATCCAAAGGTTTAGGATGATCATGTGATTCAAATGTCATGTTCATTAAGTAGTTTCTTTGTCTTAGGTTGAACATATAAGCCTGCCTTGTATTCTGAATATTTTTATTAAGGACAGGACAGTGATTTATATATGATTATACAACAATACATAATTCACTTCCAAAAAAAAACAAGTTTTTTTTCACTATTATACTAATTTTTGTTTTTTACTATTGTAGTTGTAGCCTTGTAGAGTTGTAAACTTACAATAGTTATATACAAATATTCTTTTCAAATTCTAATCAAGTTATTTACACTTCAGGAACAACACTTTCTTTGTGTTCGGCTACTAGAGTTTTTTTTTTTTTTTTCAAATTCTAATCAATTCTGGTACTTTTGAAAAAAAGGAAAAAAAAAACCCTGAAAGAACTAAGGTTTTTTAATTTTGAAAAATGCTCGCTTTCTTGTATAAGAAAATGCTTTAAAAACTGACTTGTTATCTATTGATATAAATATTAGTTTATAGCTCAAAGATCTTTTTGATATACTTATATAATAATAGTCAGAGATTTGAACTGATTGAATCTGTTATTATAAAATGTCTACATTTTTTAATTTTTTAAATAAAAAGAAAAACCAGATAGATGACTAGATGAGGCACAAAAGTGATAATATTTTGAAAGTTAAATTTGTAATCTACTTGACTCGCAAATAATTGATATAGCCTATCTTCTATTCAGTTGTTAACATGAAAGGGCAGTCTTTTTTTTTTTGTCTTTGTTTTTTTTATGAGTTATTTTTTTGTCTTTCTTAAACCATAAAAATAGCATTCATTTTAAGTTCTACTGATACGTTCTATTGTTTCCTTAACCATCCTCATCTTATAATTTCTCAGAGGTCATATCATATATTTCCCTTCACTGAACTTTTTTTAATTGGAGATAACGCGAAAATGCATACACATGAATTTGAATTGAAAAGTTATAGTTAAAATTTTACTCTTTAATCACTACGTCAACATGTTGAGTATATTCTCCCGTGCTGTGAATTCATCCAGCAAAAGATTGTAAACAATGAAACAAATAACACAAAAATTCAAATACCAACCAGAAAATCACAATTATGAATTTTAATTAACAATATATATATATATATATATGGCAGAGGAGAAAATTACTGTAGCTAGAAGCTGATGAATGGACAAATTAATTAAATTCTAGTGGTGCTTAAACCACAAACACTCAAGCTGAACTTTGGCAGTTTGTAAAAGGGTAGGAATCTGCTGTGGAGGGTTCAAACCCAACTTCTGTGCACGCTCCCAGCGTTCTAGTCTATTCATTCCAAAGCAAGGCCCATATACCATATTCATGTCAAATTCTCTCAAAATTTTCTCTTCCTCACTGTAATCGTTCTCAGCTGTAAACATAACAATAATTTCAAATCAAATTAACAAAAAAAATATATTAAAAAAATATGATATATCTTGCATTTGGTTGTTCACATATTTCAACCCTAGATGGGAAAGGTAAGATCAAAAGTACCCATTACATAAATGTTACTAAACTCCAGAGTTTACTAGGTGGACAAGTAAAAGTTTAATATAGTAATGTTTAAAATAACAAATTGAATAAATTACAATTATACCATTACCATTATTATACTCAGCAGCAAATCGAGTATTTTTGCTACGTTTGGAAGGCTTGCTAATAGTCTTTTTTCCCTTCATCTTTTCACCACTTTCTCTCTTTAACTTTTTAATGTTAATTGATAAAGTGTTCACAATATATATTTCTCTCACGCTAAGTATGATGATCTTTGTATATGTGGTAGCGATCAACAAAATATAAAACAACAAATATATCTTTTATGTTCTTTTCAGTTTTGCTATTTTAATAATAAAACAAAATGATATTTCCTTACCCAAAACAGAACAAAAAGATATTTTATTTTTCAGTTTTTTTCTTATCTTTTCTTTTAGTTTTAAATTAAAACTAATCTAAAAGATAACAGCTTTTCTTAATTATTTGATGAAATTTTTTTCTTTTTTAATTATGGCGATAAGCCTTCATGACTTCATAATTATACTATATAAAATATTTAACTAAATATACACTTTACTCCATTACAAGAAAATCATGAGTTTAATAGATATAATTGGGTCATGTTGATAGTGATTTGAAACCTGATTGTATGCATAAAAATATTTTTTATTAGTATAGCTAAATTTATTTTGATGGTCTCTAAACCTTAATTAAGAGATTAGTTTTTAATTAATCTATAACTAAATTTCATTTCAGCACAATCAAGTTTAAGTAAGAACGGGACTTTTTTTAAAATGATGAAGAATAATATTTTGAAATTATTAAGATTATCCTATAAAAAATATATACATTTAATTTTATTTAACGAAGACATATTTTATAAAGAAGAAAAATATAATGTTTCATTTCGTAAAACATTCTAACTTTTTCAAAAAAAAAAAAATATAAAAGTGGAGATATAAATATATTAATATTATGTATAATTTTTGGAATTAAAGTACATATTTGGCCTACGTTGTCTTTGGACTGACCTAGGCTAAATTAATGCTAACTAGAAATTTCTAACAAAATTTAAAGAGCATTAGATACAAATTTATAACAAACTTAAAACAGATTTTAACAAAAAAAAAATTAGCTATGAAATAGCTATAAATCTTAGTAGCTAGCATGTAACTAATGTGTTTTGCTGCAGATTAACTATAAATTAGTTATGAAAAATTTTAAAAGTGATCTCTAATAATTTTGCAGTGTCTCTATATGTATGCACATATTACAACCTAATATTTATTTGTATATTAGATTAGGTTTTTTTTTAACAAAATTAGGTTTGTTTGGTTTGTATTTTTATTTTATGTTTTTCGAAATTTTACTAAGGAATTTTTTTTTTTTACATTTTTAGTATTTCTTTTATAAAATTTTAGAAAATAAAAAACACAATGAAAATATAAAATAAAAATGTAAATCAAATAAATCCTTAATTTTTCAAAAGAATGGATCGTAATGAAAATACAAGTCAAATAGACTCTGAAAATGCAAACTAAATAAATCCTAAAATCTATCCCAATAACCACACTTTGGAGCACATAGAAGTAGAACTTATATGGGTGAATTGAGCTTTTTTTTCCTCAGTTTTTTTTTTAATAATATGTCACGGCCAATAATTAATAATTGAAATATTCGTCAAATAATTTAGTCTCAAGGTTTTTTTCAAAATTATATATATAAAAATATTTGTGTTTTTACTTTTAATCGGTTCGATTCGATTTGAATTCGATTCTGAAATGGTTAATTCGTAAACCGAACCAAATTGCTACAGTTTCATCGGTTTGAATATATTATTAGTTCGAATCGATTTGAGTTAGATTAAAATAGTGTTTGAGTTAGTTCAGTTTAGTCATATTATTGAATTGACTCAACCTAAAATCTATCCTTAAAAACACCACAACCACTACGCTATGCAATGTTTACCATAATATCTATATAAATACATAATATATAATTGTTGATATAATAGCTTTCAAATAACATTTTTTTTCAATAGTTATACTAAATCTTCCTATTAAATATTTTTATAAATTTTTCTATCCACTCAATTTTGATAAGTGTTAACTATTTTTTAAAAGGTAAATGGTTAGTGGAAGATAAAAGACATTTATCAAAATTAAGTGAATAAGAAAATTTATAAGAAAATTTAGTTAGAAGATTTATTTATTTTTTCTTAAATAGAGATGAAAAAAATTAAATGAATATGCCCGGACAAGCCTTCATCTTACTCTAAAGTCACTTAATCTTACTTTAAAGCGTTTTTTATGCTACGAGAAATTGAAAGTTACTTAAAAATGACTTTGACTGCTTGATATTGATAAAGAAAATTTGAAAAGATTTATTTTCGACTTGAGATTTTTAGAAACTCAAAACTCATAATAAATTGTTGCTTGGCTGATAAATTAGGTGTTTATTCTTTTAAAATTTGACCTACTATAAATTCATATTCAAAATATAAATTGCGAGAAGGTTAAAAATTATTTGCTTTATAACTTTGTTTCTACCACTCCAGTTGCTTGAACAAATGGACAGTAAATAATAAAAAATTGAAGAAAACTAGAAATCATGCATAGTCTTCATTGACTTTTATCCTAAAAACTTTTTAGAGAACAAAATATTTCGAAATATTGACTATTACTCAATTTTTATTAAATTATTATTATTATTATTTACCAAAAAGTATTATTGTTATTATTATTTAATTTATAATTTATAATAAATATTTTTTTAAAAAAAATTTGTTTCCTTTTGTTTTTTTGTTTTCTAGTAAAAAAGGTTGATGTCACGTATTTGTTGAATGCAGAAGTTGGGTCTCTGTAATGGTTAGGGCATTTGGCGCGGGGATGCAAACGAAATTGGGGATCATAAGGCAACGATTGTTCATCCTTCCAATCCCAATCAATTCATTTTCCTTCAATTCCATCTAAGGTTTCTTCCCCTCTCTCTTTCTTAATTTTCTTTTCTCTTGCCACAATTTCACAAATTATGCTTTTAGGGTTTCATAGCTCGAACTGAAATTCAGTTGTCTTGGGCGAGTTGCATGTGTCAGTATTTTTGTTGTTTTGACGAATATGCTGATTGGATTTTCTGTTGATGTTGAATTGAGAAGTTTGTCATTTGATTGGGAAGTGGTTTGTATGTCATCTGATTGGATTTATGGTTTTATTTGCATGCTCACTGTCGCTTTCCTCCGTTGAATTTGTAGTTTCTCTGTTTTGTATGGTCTTGTACGTTTTTGTATGCATCCCCCTGAGCAAGAAATTGAAGAAGGACTTGTGGGAGGAATTGGATGTGGTTAAAAGCTCCGATGTTGTAACTACAATTACTGATTTTCCGTAAACTGTCTGGTATCTGGAATCAGTGGATTAAGAATGGAAGTAGTAAATTGAAGAATTTTGCATGCATAGGGGTCGTGATTTATTCAATTATTGGATGAGTGATATCTGAAAATTAAAACAATTGTTCTTATAGATGTTGTGTCTTGAGTCAATAATTTTTGAAGTTCAACATTTGATGGGTATCATTTTAATTTAATGGTAAGAGCTTCTAATGTCTTGCAAATCTGCAAAACGTGTGATTATGTATTTAGAGGTGAATTCAGTATTTGTGTAATGTGCTCTTCGTTTCAGCTGAGAGAGAATTTCTGTGCTACCCGTGATGGGTGCTCCTAAGCAAAAATGGACAGCAGAAGAAGAAGCTGCACTTAAAGCTGGAGTTGTCAAGCATGGGGTTGGTAAATGGCGTACAATACTCAAGGATCCAGAGTTTAGTGGTGTCTTATACCTGAGGTCAAATGTGGATCTCAAGGTCTGTTTATCTTTGTAGTTGTGTTTGTTGGCTTTTGTTTTGCCAATTTTCATTCTTTCACGTTCTATATACATTGATGAATTAGTGTTGGATCATCTATATGCACATTGAGTTGTTTGTGTGGCTCTGATATGGGTATTGGACAGGATAAATGGCGAAATCTGAGTGTGATGGCAAATGGATGGAGCTCCAGGGAAAAGTCTAGGTTGGCTGTCAAAAGAGTACATCAGACTCCAAAACAGGATGAGAACTCTACGGCTATCATTCCAGTTGCTCCGAGTGATGAAGAAACTGTCGATGTTAAACCTCTTCAAGTTTCTAGAGATTTGGTGCAGATTCAGGGTCCCAAAAGGTCTATTGTAAGGTTAGCATCTTTTTGTTTTGTTTTGTTTTAGGCAATTTATTTGATTATTTCTATCTTCGTGGTTTGTCAAAAAAGTGTTACTTTGGTAGTACTAATTGCCGCTGTTTTCAAATTAGAAGTTCTTATTGACTACTAAGTGTCAAAGTCATTGATTTAATTTCTGACCTGCTTGTTAATTCATTTTCTTGTGATGCTTGTATCCTAAAAAGGTTTAATTTTTTGAAAATTTGATTGTCTTTTTTTTTTTTTTGGATTTAACTTTTTTATGGAAATTTTGACGGTATATGGTTTACCATGATTTCACTTTACAGATTAGATAACCTTATAATTGAAGCAATAACTAGCTTGAAGGAGAATGGTGGTTCTAATAAGACAACTATTGCAGCTTTCATTGAGGTATAATTCTTCTTTCAAGTCTAACTTTCGTTTATTCTGATTGTCATTCATTTAGATTTAGATTTTAGGTTGGTATTTGTTCTAACTTTTTGGTTCTAGGCTAGATCTATTTTGAATCACAAAAGTAAAATCTGTAATATTTCTTGGTTAATGTGGTCCAAATGGTTATGGGGTTAGTTACCATTTACCAATTCAAGATATTATAGTGTTGAGATCCCACATTAGTGAAGGCCAAACTTAAAGATGCCTTTGGCAATCCTCCTATTAGCTAGCTTTTGGGCTTGAGTTAAGCCAAGAGAATCAGAGCTTATCTGATTTGTAACCATATTAGAAATAGTATGGGCCTAACTTAACCCCAAAAACTAGCTCATATGGATGGAGATTGGAGAGTGGAGATTAATTTATTGGAGTGTGCAGAATTATTAATCATGAATAAGGGTAAAATTAGAAAGAAGTTATAAATTATAATGCTCTGTAACTTGTATGAAATGACTTATATAAAGGACTATTAAAAGCTTCTAGAATATGACCTATATATAGGAATAGGACTAGATGTAGCAACTAGTAAGTACATAATAGGTACATAAACATTTACGGTATTACCCTCAGGGCCGGCCCTGGGGCATGGGCGAGTGGGCACCCGCCTAGGGCCCAATGTTCAAGGGGCCCATAATATATATATATATATATATATATATATATATATATATATATATATATATGACTGTTATTTGAAAAAAAAAAATCTTATTTCTTAAGTGTGGATGTTGTTGGTGCTATTATTTTTATGTTATGCCCCGAGAAATTGTGATGTATTGATAGAGTCGTATATAATATCAAAACTTTATTATAGTTTAATAAAAAAAAAAGACTCAGTTTGTTCACTTCGCCCCAAGGCCTATGAAAAGTCAGGACCGGCCCTAATTACCCTATTTACATATATTCTAGCAGATTTATCAATTTAATTATTTTTCTATTGAAAATTACATTTTTTATTAATTAGGCTTATAATTATCATGTGCATGTATATATTTTTTTTTTGGCTTAAGTGTTACTTATATTTACTTTACAATTTTAAAATACTTCTCACAGCTCTTCCTAGACCTTATTGACTTTGAAAGTTACACTTATACTTCCTTTAATTTGTGTATTATTCTTAAACGTCAATTCTTGTTATTTATGAAACTTACACATCTCTCCTATTTTATGTACAGAGAATACACATGATAGCCTTAAAAACACTAAAGCAGGAATCATGTCAGTAAAGTAAGTGTTATATTTTTAAAAAATAAGGGATAGGTATACATGAGAGGTCACTGTAATTAACCCAAACTTTTTAATTTGCACCTTAAAACATCAGTTTAGCGGTCATTCTGCTACCTGCTACAGTGGTTTTGGGGTCGGCACCTCCACGTGGCTATCTGAGATATTGCCACCTTATTGAAGGCTGACAGCTGACCGCCCTATTAAAGTTTGTTTATGTGAAAGAAGAAAGAGATCCTGAATAATAAGATTTGAGTCTTTACTAGCAAAGGGAAGAGATCTGAAATTATACGATCTGAATCAATTAATGGATTCTATTGAATATAAATTTAACCTATAAAGGAACAGAATAAAACTCTATTGAATGCGCTAGGCCGTATCTACTTTTTTTCCTTTGGATCGGTGCGTCTATTGCTGCTGACTTCCTTCCCTTATATATTTTTGTCCCACGGAGGCATACGCATCAAGATCCTAGCGTTCGCTTGCTGCCTGTTCTTCAGTTCATGAAGTGTATTATAGGCCAGAGAACCTAGCTCCGGCCAATTTTTCTGTAGTCTGAAATCTGAATCCCTAACCTGGAACCTGTGAGACCTGCAACCATTATCCCATTTTGTTGTTGTTAGACCTTGACTTGTGAGTGGTCATATAACATTGCCCTACCACCTTAAACCTAGTTTTGTTACTTCTTGCAAGTGGTGCATGTTGAAGTGAAAGCTTGGTGTATCTGAAGCCTTGGTGCTGTGTTTGCAAGTTCTGCAACTTCTTTTTGGAATTCTTTGTGTTCTGATCTGCGTGCCCCTTGTTGCAAGTGGTTGGGTGTGGTCTGTATTCTGTAATCTCTGGGTGAGGTGTGATCTGTAATTTCTTGGTTTGGGTGGGTCTGTGACTCTTTAGTTGTTGTGTTTGTGTGCTTCTGGTGCATTTACTTTTGTATTTTTTGTTCTGTTTTGGACTTCTAGTTCTGTCACTGCATGCAAGCAGAAGCGGATCTCTGTGGTTTATGCATTTTCAATTGTGAACTTGAGTTTCAGTTGGAGTTTAATTGGTGTACTATGTGATATTGAGTTAATTTGCTTGTTTAAGAGTGTGTATGAATACTTTTTTTGGGGGGGAAGGGGTAGGATCTTAATTTTAGGTTTTGATCTGAGGTAAGGATCCCAAGTTTGACAACCTTGTTTCCTTGGATAAGTGGAAGACTTTTAGCCACTATAAGATCTAGAAAGCTTAAGATGATAGGCATACATGATTGAAACTGAAGGTGGACCAGTAGGGTAGAATTAGATGTTCCTCTTTTAGGGGGAGGGGGATTTAGGAGAAGTTATTGTTACAGATATCAAATGTGTAATGAGGGAAAAGCTTCAACTGAAACCCTTTGTCTGCTGATGACATAAGAAACCTGATAGGAACTGGAATTCACTATAGAAATTATAGGAAAATTCAGAGAATAAAGCTCTGAATACAGAGGAAAATGCCAGAAGATATATAAACAGAAAAGAGAAATATCAGAGAAGAAGACCTTCTCTGCCCTAAGGTAACATCCACCCTCATTCCCTCAACCTACTTAAATGATTGCATTGATTCCCTAGTTCCTGCTACCCTTGCTTCCCTATATTCACCACATTGTCCTCACTGATTCCAGCACCCCTGCTCCTCTATCCTGCTGCCACATGTCCACTCATATTATTTGGCATTACAGATTCTCCCCACTATTCACCATTGTTTCCCAATATTTGGCACAACAGACTCTCCCCATTAGTCACCACATTATTTCCCAACTTACCGTTTTTCCTTTCTCCCTTGGAGGCCCATCAAAACCCCTCATTTTTTGAACGCTGGGAGTTCTTATTTATGTTATCCATGTAAAATATTAATGAATATGTTTGCTTAGCGCGATGCCATTTAACAAGGTTGACATGTGGTAGATTTTGTCATTTATTAATTCAAAGTTATCATTATTGAATTTTAAGTGTGGCAGAAATTCTTTTTGATTCAATATGATTACCAAAGTGGTCTCGTTTCAGTTTCTTTTCCGTTCCTCCTTGTTTTTTAGCATCCAATAAATATGGATATACTTAATTTGATAGTAATGATGGTTATAATGTGATGCTATTCCAACTTTCAAATTACCAAATTTGTATCATTAAGGAATGACATTATATCGGTGTCTTACTGGTAGGATACTGCTTTATTCATTGGTAGGATACTGCTTTATTCATTGGTAGGATACTGCTTTATTTTATATTTTAATTTAAATGTTATATTGTTTTGGTGTTTAACTTGTGTTCAATTTCATTGCTTTGAAATCTGTAGGACCAATATTGGGCACCGCCAGACTTCAAAAGGGTACTATCAGCAAAACTAAAGTATTTGACAGCTAGTGGAAAATTGATTAAGGTAAATTTCAACATATTCCGTAATGTCAAAGCTCATCCATCTGATGCAAGCATACAACAATAACTCTCCATACTGCAATTTTTTTCTTTTTTTCTTTTTTGGATTTTGATGAATTATCTCAAGAGATTGATGCAATAGTGAGTTTCTAGTGCCGGCTTGGGGTAAGCTGGCTGCATTTGAGAAATGGAACTCCCATTAATAATGAGCTAGGCTACCGCTGGTGATGCTCTTGGCTGTTTCAGCTAGAGATCTTACTCCTGCATTAACTTTGACATTTCAGGTAAAACGCAGATATAGGATTGCACCTACTCCAGCATATTCTGACAAAAGAAGAAACTCATCCATCTTTTTAATGGACGGGAGGCAGAAGGCACCTATGAGAGTTGATAGGGATGAGATCAATATCCTGACAAAATCTCAAATAGATTTAGAAATAGCAAAAATAAGGTCCATGACTCCTCAAGAGGCTGCTGCCCTTGCCGCTCGAGCTGTTGCTGAGGCGGAAGCCGCCTTAGCAGAAGCTGAAGAGGCATTGAAGGAAGCAGATGCAGCAGAAGCTGATGCCGAGGCAGCACAAGCTTTTGCAGAAGCTACAATGAAAACAGTGAAAGGGAGAAACACCCCAAAAATGGTAACTCGTTTTTTTGCCCACTTATTTGTCTGCGATACTAAATGATACATCTGTAGGACGCATAGAACATTCTTTTCTGTCCAACTCGTAAGCAAAATGACATTGTATGAGAGGTACTCTCTCTGGCTTCAAATATAAGGAAAAGATAGCTAATCACGTTAATTAAGAATTGTTAGTTAAGCTCATTTAGTTTTCTTGATTTAATTCAAAAGTAAACTTCTTTCCCTAAAATACCTTTCATGACATTTATTGCAAAATAATACTCTCTTTTCATTTTGAAACTGGTCATTAAATGAAGGTTAATATGGGAATGACCACATTAAATAAAGTGAAATTAGTTGAGAGTTGCTTATATCTATAACCACCAAACTCGAGTCCAAAGTTGTTTATATTTGAAACCAGAGAGTTGGTATATCTTTTAAATATGCTTAGGAAATGTGAGTTATATTTTATTTTCCTTTTCATATAACCTGGTAATGAGGGTAGGGAGCACGTCTCTTCCTCAAACCAATCATCGGGGGAAAAAATATTGTAATATGTACAACACTTTCAAATGACTAGTGTCAATTTTTTTAGAAAATTATAAAACTCTTCTTAATCTCTACCACCCACAGTGTATTGCGGACCCACCACTCTTTTATTGAAGGGAGTATGTACTACGAGTACTGAAAATTTACTCATCATCTCGAATGATCAGAAATGATTTGATTATTTGATTATGGAGATGGAGACAATCCTGTTGTTTGCCTAGTGATTCTCTGGTATCTCTATCAAATAGTGTTTTAATCTTTTCTGCATGTTTTGATTTGTAGGGGATCCATGGTTGATGATAGTTTCAAGAATCAGACAGAGGGGCAATGAACCGTGTGTTGTTGGGTAGGACTGACTGCCAGATAGATATTTATCGTTTTGCTGGCTTTGTGAATTGGAGGCCTTTCTAGGAAAATATTCTGAACTTTCAAACTTGAAATAACCTTTCTTGTAGATAGAAACATTATTTGAATCTTTCTAGTGATTACATGAGAGCTGTTCTTCCCATATTTATTGCATATATTAATGCTCTGTTTAGGTAGCATTTGTAGAAGTGGATGTTTATATAAATGGGAAATTTCTTCAAAAGCGTACAACTTTGTTTTAAGTTGACAAATGCACTTTTCATGTTGCAAGTGGTGTTGTACGTTGGAAACAGGACATGATTAACGAAATAAAAGTAGAAAGCATTTGTTTCTCATACCTTATTCTAGTTTATTCTCATTTTTGTTTTTTTAAAAAAAAATGTGAAAGGCTTTGATTTCAGGTCCACCATTGTGATTTTAATTATTACTGCTCCCTTTGCCCAGGTTCTATCTATTTACGTTGAGTTAAAAGTATCTACGTTGTTATCAGCAGATAGAATGCTGATGGGGATTGGGCTCATTGTTTTTGTTATTTTTTGGTTGTATTATGTTTACTGTGAAAAATAAACTGAAGGAATTTTGTTGTTTGTTACTGCAATGGAAGCTATGTTAAATTTGTTGTTGGTTACGGCAATTGAAGCTGAGAAATTTGTTTGTTACTGCAATGAAAGATGTGATAAACCTTTTTATTTAACTGTAGATTTTTCGTTAAAATATACATTTGGTCCTTTATGTTTCGTTCAAGTCTTATTTTGGTCTTTTATGTTTATTTTGTCTCGATTTGGTCTTTTACATTTGTTTTTTGGACCAACGTTAGACTCTTCTTTAAATTCCTTAGTCTAAATTAACAGAATTGTATATGTGGCATCAATATGGCGTTAACGGCGTTAGTTGTCATCCCTTTCCGAACTAAAATGACACCGTATTTAATTTTTTTCTTGAGCGTGTCTCCGTTAGTCTAAGTTAACAGAACTGTATACACTAAAAAAATTCAATACAGTGTCGTTTTAGATGTCAATTAACGCCGTTAATGCCATGTAAGTGTTATGTATGCAGTTTGGTTAAGTAGATTAACGGATTCAAAAAATAGTCTAACGTTGGTAAAAAACAAATGTAAAGGATTAAATTGAGACAAAATAAATAAAGGACCAAAATAAAACTTTGACAAAACATAAAGGACCAAATGTATATTTTAACCTAGATTTTTCTATTTTTTTCTTTTGCTCAATGTTACTTAGGAGTTAACGTCAGAAATAAGTTTTTGAAAATAAAATTAAAGTCATTGCATATTTTTATTCTTTTCACTCTTAAAAAATAAAAAGTTAATAGCACTAACAATATTTTTATTACAATATTATATTTGATTAAGCTTGTTTGTTATTGTTTATTTCATAAAATATTTATTTTTTAATAAAAAAAAAGCAATTCTTAAAGTTTTTAAGATGCATTTTGTACTTTTGAAAGTAATTAGAAGTAAAAAATACTCAGATTTTCAGTTTTTTTTTTTAAAAAGTTATTTTGAGTTACTACTTTTCAAATTAATCAATGTAGTAGAAGGGAGAAAATTAAAAAGTGATTATTCTGACTTTAATCAATCATAAATTGTTTTTTATATATATTATAATTAAATAATTAATTAAAAATAATTAATTTTTCACATATTTTTAAAATTAATTATTTTTAAATAATGTTTTTGCTATTGTTATATATTTGATTCAATTTCTCCTTTTAAGAAGAAAAATCCGAAAACAAAGGCCAAATTTGTTTCGAAGTTGTAGAAGTAGTTAATTACTATTTTTTTTTGGTCAACAGTTAATTACTATTTGATTGAGCATATAATAGAAGATGCTTCATATTGAATTTACTTTCTCTTTTATTGTACCACATGTCACATTTGATAAATAATTTTAGGAAAAAAGAAGAAGAAGACGACACAAAGTATATCTTAGACAATGTATTGAAAGTATTCATTCACAAAACATACTTGAGAAATTTGTCAATTTTTATGAATCTATCAAGTGAAAACTAATATTTGTATTTATTCTGTAAAATTATATAGAATAAGAAATAAGAAAGGAACAGTGCATTTCCTGATCCAAATTTAAGTAAAAAAAATTTTTTGGCCAACATTCAAATTTAAGTAAATGAACTGTTGTTCAAGTTTCAACATACGAGCCTTTTGTTTCTTTAACAAAAAAAAAAAAAACTGTTGCCACTTATTTCAGTTTATTATTACTCTTAATTCGTTATTTTAATTATTTTAATAATATTTATGTATTAATGTTCAAATTTTATTATTTATAAAAATTTATTTAAAATTAAAAAAGATTAAAAAAAGAGATAATAAATAAAGAAGAATGATAATAACCTAACTTAAAAAAAATATTGTGCTCAAGATTTTTTATACTCAATCTCAATGTATGGTTACATAAGTTGAAAAAAGTGGTTACATTAGTTATTTTTTTGTTACAGTGTTTTTTTAGATTTGGTAGTTACACGTGTAGAAATATGTGGTTACAACGTAAAAATAAAATTCAACAAAATTTCTACGTGTGTAATCAGATATTTTAACGTATGTAATAATGAGTATAAATTGAGTACGAAAAACGTGAGTACGAAAATTTTTTTTCAAAAAACATACAAGCCTTTTAAATCCACAATGATCCAAACATGAAAACCAGAACGTGGAGTCCGGGATTTGGCACTAAATTTATTCACATTTAATTTTTCTAGCAAGGAGGAAAGACATGGTTATGAAATCTAATCTATGGTCGTTTGATGGAAACCTTGTTAATTTTAATAAAATTGTTTATCAACACTTAGAAAGTTAAACTTATCCTAAAACTATTGGCACCACACTTTTTGTTAGATTCATGATACAAAAAATGTTTGCTTGATAACTAGTTCCCATTTAAAAACGATAATTAGTTACCCTTTGAAATTTGATGAATTCCCAAAAACATATTACCCGACAAAATTCGAACTCTTCGAAAATAGTTACCGTTTGCGAATCACAACTAGTTACCGAGCGAAACAAAAGTATAAGTTTTTCTAGCAAGTCTGTGGTGCCAAAAGTTGCACCTATCCCAAGTTGCATGCAAACATCCATTTTAAGAGTAGCATATCAGAAAGTAGATTGAACAAAAACTGATTATGTCAAATATTCAAACCAGACAGATAAACACTAGACACTAGCTAGTGATCAAAGTTTATTACATCAAATATGTGGATTTTCAATCATTTCCCTAATCTATCTGGATCTCTAGTATTATTTGAGGGGAAAACAGAAAGATAGTTTTTCTCTTTGTTCATCTTAGGATCATGCAGATGAACATTTCTTAATCCTTGCCAAGCAGTTATCCAGAGGCCTGGTATGCGGCAAGAACCTCAGAGGACACTTTGGATTCAGCTGTTCAAGTCTGTGACAGCAAAACATAACATTAAATTTTGTCAATACATTGTTTGTTTGTTAAAATCAATAAATTAATTTTCCTTTTCTTTCTAGAAGTAAATCTGTTGTTACAAAGAAAGTGTTCAGGGTTTAGAAGTTGATACTCTTCACAATACTTATTTAGTCAAGTTCAATTATATGATGTATGGAAAATAATTATAAAATATGTGAGTGGAATAAAGAGGGAGAAAATATTTACTCATAATTCAGGAGGAAATGATGAAGGAAAACTGAGATTTCCAGCTTAGCAAGATCATTCCCAGGGCAGAGTCTAGTTCCAGCTCCAAATGGAAGAAATTCTCCAGCCTTGTGCACATGCTATGAATTAAAATCAACCAAATTGTTAAATTCAATCACAAAGTTTCTATTCTATGTAAGTGTAAAATTTATGTAATAATCTATTTGTTCAATTCAAATGTGTCAAAGTCAAATTCTTGCAACTTACATCCCATCTGTCAGGATTGAACTCCTTAGGGTTAGGATAAATTTCTGGATCAAGGTGAACAGACCTGAACCATACCAGAGCCTTCCAACCTTTGGGAATGGTGTAACCTGCAACATCAAAATGCAGTTTATGTTTATTGGTATGAATAAAACTTCATACTTATGTTACATCTTTACATTCTATATCATGGTGTTAATAACTTAAATGAAATGCTCCAGAAGTTTGAGCAAAGAATTTATGCAATGAAAGAATATATAACCCAAGTCATCATTTTTTTTGGTTTCTAGAGATTTTCCATTCTATTATCAAGGTAGAAGACTAATCTCTCGGTCATAAACAGTTGTTTCTAGGAGGACTTGAAACAAGGAACAGAACAATTTTTTTTTTTATTTCCAAAACCAAGTATCTGATAGATTTATCCACTTATATTTGCATAGCTAAAAAAATCATTGATATTGACATCAGATTTTGACTAACCATTGATATTGACATCAGATTTTGCCTGACGGAAGACCATTAGTGAGAATGTAACCACACGCAGTGTTTCATCAATCACCTATGCAATTTAAAAAAGAAAAAAATCATATTAGATATATAATCACAATTCAGAAGGTCATGAATTATAAATTGAAAGTAACCTTAAATATTCAACAGTATCTATCTACCTTGGAAAGATATTCCATCTTCCGAACTTCCTCAAGTCTCAACCCTTTCTGATTTGGAGGCCTGTTCCTTACTATTTCTTCTTGTTCTTGCTATTCAAAGTGAAAAACATTAAAGTTGAAATTTTTAGTAATTTTGACATGGAGAAATACTCAAGTACATAGTAATTTTGAAGTAACTTGATAGTTGATACCTTAGCCCTTTGGAAATATTCAGGATGCCTTTGCAGAAAATAGGTAGCCCACATAGTAATGTGTCCAGAAGATTCATGACCAGCATTCAAGTACATCAACATGATATCAATGATTTCATCATCATCCAATTTTCTTCCATTCTCATCTTCAACATCTATGAGAGAATCCATCATATCTTTGGCCTTTTTGATTTGTATGTTTTCCTTCCTTTCTTGCCTTCTCTTGTCCACTATGGATTGAAATACAGCCACTAGATTTTTCCTTGCCTAAATAAAGTTAAAAAAAACAAAAAGCATTAGACTTCAAGCACATGCAGATTCTTACCCCGTACAAGATCGCACAGTGATAGAAAAACTGCTTATATATTTAATGCATGAGATAAGAGAGTAATATGGTAATGAAAACTAACCTTCAATGCCTTATGGAATGCAAAACCGGGGAGGTTAATTCTCATGGCTCTAACTCCAAGATTGAGATTAGTATAATTTCTTTCCAAAGCCTCCATAACAGGTTCACTTTCAACACCAAGGAAAATATGAACGATGATCTTGAAAGTGAGCTTGCGCATGTGAGTGAGGAACTCAATTTCTCCCATGGTGGTCCATTTCTCCAATGAACTAATGACACATTCTTCAATGAATTTGATGTAAACAGAAAGTGCTTCATAGCCATTGATTGAAGCAGAGGTTAAGCGCCTTAAGCGTCTGTGTTCTTCATAAGACATTGAAATGAATGACTTATTTCCAATCAGATCAACTGTGGAACGAGGCCAACCAGGTTCGAATTTATCATCATCTGTTAGAACCCTTTTGCATGCTTCTGGTGTTGTTACAATCACACTTGGGTTCCCAAACATCAACACCTTGTATATTCCTGTTTTTCCATACCTGCATTCATTCGTTCAATCAAAACATTAGTGTTCATATTCATTAGTAAAAGTTTGCAAAATTAGAGTATATGTTGTCCAAAATGGTGGCTTCTAGTTCTAATGTGTTATGACAGAAGGGTTTTGCTTCTCTTTAGGACCAAAAAATCTAGTAAGAGATAGACACCAAAATTATGTGAGACCCACATAAGTGAGAAAAATACACAAGGGTCATGTGGGACCCACTCAAACAGACTCTATTTCTCTTTGGGACTGAAAAAAAACCTTAAAATTGAGAGATAGACACAAGTGTCATGTGGGGCTCACGCATAAGAGAAAAATAGACAAAAGGGTCATTTGAGACACATATGAGTCTCATATGACTCGTCAGTGTTTATTATTCTATTATTGTATTTTTTTTAATTAAAAAGGATTTATTTTATTTTTTTTGAAAAAAAGAGGATGATGGTATGTGAAACTTAAAGCTTTTAATATTGATTTTGACTCTTAACTGATTGCAAATTAAAGTTGAATTGAGGGTCCCCAATTTTCACAAACCCCCTTGATCCGTTCATCCCTTTTTTTGCATGAGCCTCTAAAAATATTTCGGCGAAAAATATTTTGTATTAAAGTTATTCGAAAAAATATCTAATTTGTAGAAAGACCTGTTTATACAGAAATAGCTAATCCAAAATAAATTTTGGATAAAATTAATTTGAAAATATGTGTTAATTTTTTTTGTCAGTTTGATCCAAAAATTAACAAATATTTTCGGATTATCTTCATCCAAAAATTATTTTGAATCAGATTTATCTGTATAAACCGGGCCTTTATGCAAATTAAATATTTTTTTGGATGACTTTCGTTCGTTCGAATAAAGCTCACTCGAAGGATATATCCGTCAGAAAAAATGGGTGAATGGATGAGAGGAAGGGGGTGTGAAAATTGGGCGCCTGAATTGAGTTGTACAAAATTTTGACCGGCAAAAAAAAAAATCCCTTCATCTGTCCCATATAATTCAGGGCTCAATTAGACTCAGACCGGCTCGAGTGGGGCCCACTCATGAATTGGTCTGGGTTAATTGATTTACGATTCGCAACCCACACGAGCCAACGCCCCGCATAGGTGGGCAAAATTGTCTATTCAGAGTGAACCAAATACGTGCGAGTCGAGTTGGCTCGCTTTTACAGCTTAGAAAACACAAAACGAGGAGAAAAGTTAAGAAACTAGCATGGCGAGTGCTGAAAATCCATAAAAACTGAAAAAAGAGGGTGGTGAATGGTGATTTACCTGGAAACAAAGGAGTTGAGGAAGGTATCAGGGTCATTGGTCTTGAAAGCCTTAAGGAAGGACCACATGTTCCCAATTAAGGGCCATCCCATGTCACCAGGGGGTAGAAAATATTGCTTCCCACCCAATTTGTATTCATACAGCAACCAATTCACATTCTTGAAGATGAACCTTAGCAACAGAAGAGCACCTGCTACTATAGCCACCCACATGGAACCCATCTCTTTCATCATCACTTCAAGGTACCCTACACCACACTGACTCTCACCCTCTAATTTTCACTTCTCAACTTGGTGAAGTAAGTGCCTATGCATGCCTCTTTCTATGGGTATTTATAAGCAGAATTCATTAGCCAAGAAGGAAATAAAATTAATAAAAAGGAATTAAAAGGAAAGTAATTACATTTTAGAAAGGCTTACAATACAGTGTATTCTGAACAGTTTTCAGAGCTGTGTCCAGATTTTTTTTGTCGCCTAGTTAGGTAAAAAACAATGTATATTTATTGCAGATTTTTATTTTTTTTGACTTTTTACTAGTAACGTATTTTTTAAAAAAGGATACATTTATTTATATATTTTTTAATATTAAATATAAATAATTAATATTTTAAATGAAGCGTTTCTTATCCTTATAATGTAACTCAGTTGGTAAGCGCATGGGACAACGAGATTCGATTTTCGATTGGATTAGAATATTTCATTATAAAATGCATTACTGAGAAATTAATTCATAATGGACAGAAATATTGAGCCCGCTTGTTATTTATGTAGCGTTTTGCAAACGTGTTTGAATAGAACGGAACAGGACACTGTGTACTGTTTTTTGTTTGGTGTGTCAGTCAAGAGGAACGGAACAGGACACTAAGGCAAATGAATGGAACAGATTCGTTCCATTGAAAAGGATGGAACGGAAAAGAACAGAATAGAACACAAACCAAAGAATTATTATTATTTTCAAAGATTTATTTTTTTATTAATAAAATAATATATATTTAAATTTCTAAGACTTAAATTATTTTTTCCAACCAAAAATCTTTTTTTTAAAAATATTTTTTTTAAAAAATTTACATAATAAAAATATACTCAACATAATTTGTATTTAATAATTAATTTTAAAAATATATTTAATAATTATATTTATTGAGAGAAATTTATATTTAATAATTTATTTTTTTTCATAAAATATTAATACAAAAATTAATATATTTTAAAATTATAATTTAGTTATACTCATAATTTTTTTAAAAAATATATTAAAAAATATACTATTTTATTTTTTCTTTAAATTTATAATTTCTATCCAGTAAAGTAAAATTTTATATGTTTTACAAAAAAAATACTTTCTACATTTTAATTCACACTAAATACGAAATAATACATATGATCCTGTACTTTTCCATGGTCACCAAACATAGTACATTATTTGTTTGTGTTTATTTTATAAAATAATTATTTTTATTAAAAATATGTGTTTTAGCAAAAATAAATTATATTAGCAATAGAAGAGAGAAAAAATTGTGTTTTTGCAAAAATAATTATTTGTTTAACTTTTAAAACAATACAAAGCAAAAAAATAAGAATATTTATATTTATTTAGATAAGTTACATTAGCTGATTCTTAAAATAATTAATTGCAATAGAAGAGAGAAAAAATTGTGAAATATTTTTGGTAAAAAGGAAACTTAGGAAATGGGGAATTTTAATTATGGTAAATATATAGGATAATAAACTAAAACTGCTTATATAGAAAAAAAATTTAATTAATTGAATGAGTTTATTTTGATCAATACAAGGATTTAATTAAGTTACTTTTTCATTGTTATAAAATTTAATAATATAGGAGTATTTTCTTATGGTAAGTATGCAACGGAATTAGTGAAAACATTAATGCAAATTATATGAATTAAACAATATTTATGGTAGGCAGGCTAAGGAATTAAAGAAAATTTATATAAAATAAAAATACTTATACTTTTTATATATATATTAATTTATGGTAAGTATATTACATATGAGGTTAATAAAATAAAAATTACTAAATGTTAGAAGAAGATATTTTAAAAAAATTATATTTAATTTATATTATTTTCTATTACAAAATCAATATACTTATACTTTTTATTTATATATTATATTTATTTATTTAAAGGAATTAAATCCAAAAAAATATGAATAAAATATCAAATCAAATGTATAAGTCTTAGTCATGTAACTCAGTTGGTGAACGCAAAGAGATATGTTCGATCCCCGGTTGTACTACTTTCCTATTAAAAAAATTAGGATTGCACCCGTGCGATGCGCGGAATGAATTATTACAAAAGTAGTATTAAATATTTTTATAATTACTTTAAGATAAATAGTATTATGTTTAAAATTTAAGAGTGTACATATCAAATAACTAAAAAGTGAATGGAAAATATTACCTTCAGCTGCATTTCAAGCACTCTGTAACTGAAAAGCAAAATAGCATCATCATATATATAAAATCCTCGAAAAGAAATAGAAAATCTCCAAAAGCCCTAAAAAATCCAAAATGCACTTGATGAATCAACATCTAACCCTCATGCAATTATGAAAGTCAAAGAAATTAGGTCAATGTAAACATCAAAAAAAAATTTCACTTATATCTCTACTCATTGGTTTTCATTCTATAACACAACATGATCATAAAATGGTCAGAAGACACAAAAATAAACATTACCATCATCAAAAGATTACAAATCACATTAGAAGAAAGCCTCAAAGAGTAGGGAAAGAACCTTAGATGCACCAGAGAAATGAGAGATCGCAAGAAGGTAGAAGAAGCGGATCAACTTACAATTTTTTTTTGTTTTACAGAAAATCAAGATATACAAAAAAATTATTAAAAAAAAAAACAAATAGAATGCAAAAAGATCATGGCAATCAACAAATAGGTACAAACATTTACAGAAAAATTCCACAGCTGTCAAATAAACAATATATGGAATTGAAATGAAGCACAACTATATGAGAAGAATCAATTAGTCTTAAAATACCAATACCATATTAATCAGAAATACACAATGTATATAACAATTTGAAAAGCAATACTTGTCAGGGAAGTATCTGTATATAAAGGATCATAAAGAAAGCCTGAAAAGAAGAAATAAATAATAAGAAATGGAAGGGGTGTAAGATGCAAATTTAGTGGTTGAAACGCCAATAAAATGCTTGTGATGACACTTAATTAATCTTGTTGAAATTCAAGTGAAGGTGTGGTGTAGTTACACTTGGTTCTTGCGTGATACGATTGTGATGAAGCAAGTGTAGAAGCATGCTCATCACCTTATCAATTGGATTTTATTAACCCCTTAATACTACATTCCAGGAAAATTAAAATATAACTAATAATGAAAAAGTAAAATAAAAGAATTAGTCTCTGATGGCTTTAAAACTGATTCATGCTCATGTGGTATGATGTCATACCTTTAGTACTACTTTGTATGCCTTGAAGATTAATCTCTCACTGCACTATTTTTGCAATTTTTATTATAACTCTAAAAGAATTACATAACACTGAAGTAATTATCATGAAGACGAAGAAGAACAACTAATATGCAACAGAGATTGAGATAAATGAAGCAATCATGAATAAACAATTAAAAGAAGGAAAAGAATTAAACAATAAGGTAGCAGATTCCTTGTAAATTGTAGATTCCAACACGTGTTTAAGAGAACACCAAAGCTTTCACCAAAGCAAAATTTACCATAGAGTAGTAATTCTAAGAGTTTGACAATTCATTTATTGCAAGACAGAAAACCAAACTGGAATTCAATCCGATCAAATTACACTATGTTAGTTGTTCCTTTTGTTTTTCGGCATCTATATAACTGTTTACATCAGGGATGAATATGTTAATCCAAAACAGATCACAAATCACGTTAATTAACAATTGTAATTAATTTCTTGAATTTCAAAACTAAAGAATAGTCTCTCTTATCTCAACCAACCACTGAAATAAATGTGCAAACTTAGAAATAGAGATTCAATAAGTGCAAAGAAAATTTTGGAATATCAACATTAATTAAAAGAAAAGTTGTTGGGTTTTGCTTATATTTGAGTATGGGTGGGTTTGAGTTGGTTTGGTTCGGTTTTGAGGAATTTTAAAATCCGAACCAGTCAATTTTTATTGGGTTGGGTTGGTTCGGTTTTTCAAAAAACAATCTTTCAACCCGAACCAAACAAACCCGACCGAGTTTGGGTTGAGTTGGGTTGGGTTGGGTCTCGGGTTGATAAACAAGAAATTAAAATTCTGAAATTATTTTAAAAATTCTAAAAATTTATATTATTTATAACTTCTGAAATCACTTATCTATTACTTTGTAGTGATTCATCTATACAAATATAAAAAAATAAATAAAATAAACAAAAATAATTATAAATAACATAAAAGTCATAATGTCATTTTACATCACAAAATTAAAAACAAACAAATCAACAATAGTTCTCAAAATACACCACTACTCAATCTCAAAATATGTCACGACCCAGGAATAGGTTAGGCTACATACGCTCTTACGCATAGCCACCCGGCCATCACTTCACATAAGTCCCAATGCATTTAAAATATACCAATAAGGACGGTTGAGGCGTAGCTCGATTGAAAAACTTGAAATTAGATTTTGGACCTTTAGTTTTAGGTTTTGGTATATTCATTATTAAGCCTCAACTTTGTATTTTAAAATTATATATATATATCAATATATCAAACCGACATAGTTTTCGAATTGAATTCGGTTCAGAAATCAAAATCTGAGAACTGAACCAAACTACCTCGGTTTCATTAGGTTGGTTATATTATTGGTTCAGATTAGTTTGGGTTGGGTCAAAATAGTGTTTGGATTGGTTCAGAATGGTCGGGTTATCGGATTAACCTAACCCAAAACCCACCCCTATATTTGAGACAAAAAAAAAAGTGGTCTAAATTTGTTTATATTTAAGACTGGAGGTAGTATTGTAGTAAATATTATTTTTTCGTTCATTATACTATAGTAAATATTATATTAATAATAAATAGTAAATCTAGATAACTTATATTTATTTCTTTTTTTAAAATTTTTATATTCAAAATTTAAAAATAATATCTTATATAATATACCCATAAAAGAATTAAACTAAACTTTTTTGGATTTTGCACATAATATTATTTTTAAAATAAATTACATAAAATCAATATAATACTCATAAATTATATTATGTCACAAACTATCATTTTTTTTTGTAAATACAAACTATCATATTTTAATTTTCTTTAGAATTTTACTCTCTAATTTTTTCATGAAGTTTTCTTTTAAAATTTTTCAAGCTAGTTTTTAAATAATTTTTTTTTCAATTTATTTCTCTTGACAATCTATCTCTAAATTTTTTTCTCTCTATAATTAAAATAATGGTGATTTTCTTAGTTTACACTTTAATTATTTGTTTATTGATAGTTTACACTTTAAAATTTATCCCTATCAAAGTTTTCATCAATTTTAATTTTAAAAGTTAAAAGTTAAGTTAGAAAAAATATCACGAGTAAAGGTAAAATTGGAAAAAAAATTATTTTCCTGTTCTGCGTGCTCTTATCCTGACTTTCCCTCAGGATAACATTTAGTGTGTGTTTGGCACAACTAGCTTGTAGCTTATTTAGAAGCTTATAGCTTATGAGTAAGTAGAGGTGTTTGATAACAACTATTTTATAGCTTATATAAGCTATAAGCTAGCTTACTTCAAGTAGCTTATAGCTTATGAAAAGTAGCTTTCAATAATTTTTTCTTATTTTACCCTCTAGTCAATTATTACATGTTTATTCTATCAAATAATTTAATACATATAATTATTACTTGCCCTTTTAAGTCATTTAACAAATATAAGCTACTTAATAAGCTAATTTTACTAAACACCTCTACTCAATTATAAGTCACAAGTCATAAGCTATAAGCTACAAGCTATAAACCATAAGCTACAAGCTACAAGTCATAAGCTATAAGCTAGTTTTACCAAACAGAGCCTTAAACTATGGAACATGATAGGATAAGCTTGCAGGATAACCTTATCATATCTTATTGACACACCAAACTACATATAATAACATGATATGATAGTTAATCCTATCTTGTCCAACTTATTTTGTGCAACTAACGGGCCCTAAGTTTGTTAAGATGGAATGACCACATTGACACAATAAATAAACAATAATGAGTAATTTGAAAAAGAATAGAATAAATTAAAGCACTTAATTGAGATGTAAAATTAATAGGTAGAACAACAACGTGTTAAGACAAGTGGTAAGCAATTTGGTCTCCCGTAAGGATAAGAACATAAGTTCAAATTTTGGAAAGCGAACTTATTAGAAGAGGGGTAACTATAATGCTCTATCTCTCAAAATTGCGAGAGCAATTTTAATAGAAAAAAAAATACCTTAAGGCTAAAACTTTAGCAACTCAAATGTTAACTGCGGAATAAATCACTGTGTCTCAATATTTTGTATGCGCATGTCATTTTAGTCTTTGATATTAATAAAATTTTAGGTTAGTCTTTTGATTTTATAACATTAATCATTTTAATTATAATAGTATAAAAAAATCGGTTACTTTAGTCATTAACTTTATTGAAAAAAAATTGACCACTTTAGTCTAGAGTGAATTAATTTAAATGATAATTTATGAAGTTTATTACTAAAATAATTTTAATAAAAGATATAAACTAAAATAAACAACTTGAGTCATACAATTTAAAAAGACTAAAATGATAATTCACTCGTTAATTATGTTTAACTAGCGCAAGTAGGTGTGCAACAATAGTGAATCCTTCTGAGGCATATGAAACAGAGGTAGATTATTTTCTTTGAAAGAGTTGCTATGAAAGAAAAATCCTTTTTGTCCATTTTTCAGAACATTTGGAACACATGGATGATTTAATTTACTTGCTAATGCTATGAGCCATAGATAGAGCTTTCGGAATTCTACTTATTTCTTATCTGCATAAGCTGTGATATCTTTTTAAAAGCTATGATAACATAGCTGAAACTACATTTTGGCTTGTGGATTTATCTGAGAGAAAACATGAAAATAAATTTCCATATTTAAAAAGAAAAAAAAAAAAGACACATTCATTTAGAAGTAGATGAACATTTCTTGAGCCTTCCCAAGCAATTGTCCATAGGCCTTGTATGTGGTAAGTATCTCACAGGGCATTTAGGATTAAGCTGTTCAAACCTGCTCAACCAAGAAATAACATAAAAATTCCTTAACAGAATGCATTTTAGAAACATTTAAAAAAATACTTAAAGTATAACATCAATTTAGTCTCCGACTCTCCCTGCAATGTAATTTCACTTTAGTCATTAACTTTCAAAAATCATTTTTTTCTAGTTTTTTATCTTTAAATTAGTTTTTCACTTTATAGAAAACATGTTAGTCCAATAAAGGACTATACTCAAATAAACTTGCAGAGTTGGAGATGAAAATGAATCTTTATAAAAGATAAGGACTAAAATGAAATAATCTTGCAGTTATAGGAATAGGGATTGGGACTAAAGTTACGGTTTACTCATATAAATTATTCTTGAAAATGAGATGTAGAAAATGGGAGAATGGATTAATGATTTCTCACTGGTAATTCAAAAGGAAATGATGAAGAAAAACTGCAATTTCCATCTTGGCAAGATCATTCCCTGGACACAATCTGGTTCCTGCTCCAAAGGGAAGGAATTCTCCTGCTTTGTGTTCCTTCTGTGATAAGCATCACCAAATTCAAAATCATATCATAAAGCAAACATACAAGGGAAGATCACTTGATTCTTGATATAGTATATTCATTCAATCAAAATTAATAGGAAAGAAAAAAAGGGAAAGAATCTCTGCAACTTACATTCCATCTATAAGGATTAAATTCCTTTGGATTAGGATATATTTCAGGATCAAGGTGAACACTTCTGAACCAAACAAGCACTTTCCAACCTTTTGGAATGGTGTAACCTGCATAACCCATATGCAGTTAGTACTTTGTAACATAACAAAAGATTTTTATAAAGCAAAGCCAAACTGAGAGAATATTATGATTTATGACATTGGAAATGTTTCAAAGTCCTTTAAGGCATGTTGAAAACAGAATAATCTGACATTAAAAGAAAAAAATAAACAAGCAGAACATGGACTAACCATTGATATTGACATCAGATTTCGCCTCGCGAAAGACAACCAGCGAGAATGTAATCACGCGCAGCGTTTCATCAATCACCTAAGAAATGTGGAAAATGAAAACATGTATAGCCATAGCTGATCTAGTATCAGATGACATTGATATTAACATGTGATCAACAGATATATGTACCTTGTAAAGAAATTCCATCTCCCGGATTTCTTTAAGTGTCAACCCTTTCTGTGTTGGAGGCCTTCTCTTCACTATTTCTTCTTGTTCTGCCTATTCAAGGATTATGCAGTATAGGGAGAAATATAGGTTAAATTTTAGGGTTACACTTTTGTACAGCATAGGACACTCAGACACTTTTCTAGATGAAGTGGTTAATGTGCATATTTGTTTCCCAGTTGCAATTGAAACTTGGTATCTGTTTGGTTATGATTTTGATTTCTATTTGTATTGCCTGCTTTTATTTTCTATTTTCATAAATAATTACAAAACTTATACGTTATTCATTTTTATTCTTTTTTTTTCTCATTTGTATAGATAATATTAGACAAGTATTTCCTATACAAATTTCAGACACAAAAACAAAATGACAATTTTATAAAAACTTATGGTAAAAGAAAAATAGAATCAGAAAATAAAAATACAGCGAAACAAGACCTTAGATGGACTAAGGTGGAGATTCAATATTTTATACCTTTGCCTTTTGGAGATATTCAGGGTGTTTTTGCAAAAAGATGGTTGCCCACATGGTAATATGTCCAGAAGATTCATGACCAGCATTCAAGTACATCAACATGATATCAATGATGTCATCATCACCCAATTTTCTTCCATTCTCATCTTCAACATCTATAAGAGAATCCATCATATCTTTGGCTTTTCTGGGCGAATTTCCCTTCCTTAGGTTTCTTCTCTCATCTACAATAGATTGAAATATGGCCACTAGTCTTTTCCTAGCCTGAAATGAAAAAAAAAAAAAAAAAAAAAGTGATAAGATGATGTACCTAAACAGCTACAAGATTTTCATAGGTTGTATTCTGTTCCTTCCTGCTGATTTCTCAGTCTCACAGAAAGAGACTTCTGCTTCATTGGAAGTGTACACATTACTATTAAAATGTGATAAATGATATAACTATCCTTGAGTATGCTTGAAAACATGAAATTCCATTGTTTTATTTGTTTATGCAAACTATCCTGACTAAGCAATGGAACACAGATTAGGTTCCGATTCAAATCAGCTAGGTAAAATTGCACTATTGATCCTCCAGGTTTGAATAATATCTGGTTTAGTCCACCATTTTTCTATAACATTCAATTCCGGTTATTCCTTCAATGTTTTTTGTCAGATTCTAACAGATCATGCTGACACATAACATCTTTCTGACAAGATCACAACAAAAAATAAGAAAAAAGGTTATGCCTTGGCATAATTGGTTAGAATTGAGGGAAAAAAAACTCACGGAATGACAGAAATTGAACATTACAAAAAATGAATAGACTAATTGTGCTTTAAAAAATTGGTAACTGAAATCACACATTAATCATAATTGAAGAGGCAAAAGTGCAATTAAGCCAATAAACTTCATTAACATTCTAATTTCAATTGAATTCTAAAGATATAGACACATCAAAAGCATCTCAGTAATGGCAAATAACTATCCTATAGCATGTCAATATAAGCTTTTAACCTAGCCTGAAATATTCAATTCAAAGAACATCAAAATGATGTTGAGAATTTACCTTGAATGCTTTATGGTAAGCAAATCCAGGAATATTAATCCTCATGGCTCTAACTCCATAATTAAGTGCAGTATACTCTCTTTCCAAAGCCTCCATAACAGGTTCACTCTCTGAGCTAAGGAAAATATGCATAATGATCTTAAAGGTAAGCTTCCTAATCTCAGTCAAAAACTCAATCTGTCCCATTTTTGCCCATTTCTCCAATGAACTTATCACATTTTCTTCAATGTATGTCAAGTACAGAGACAGAGCTTCCATGCCATTGATTGAAGAGGAAGTTAAACGGCGAAGGCGCTTGTGTTCTTCGTAAGGCATTGAAATGAATGACTTCTTTCCGATGAGCTCTATCGAGGAGCGCGGCCAACCGGGTTCGAATTTATCATCATCTGTTAGAACTTTTCTGCATGCTTCTGGTGTTGTTACAATCACACTTGGGTTTCCAAACATTAAGACCTTGTATATTCCAGTTCTTCCATATCTTTGTAAGTTTGTTCATTCAATCAAAATGTTAGTACTATCATTTATCATCATTCAAACAAACTAATTCATAGTTCTCAAACTCAATTTCAAGTAACTGATTCAAGTTTGATGACTCAATACTACATTTTCAAGCAAAAGAATTAGAAACACAGGTTTATAGTGTGTTTGGATTTTGGTTGTAGCAACTAAACTGATTTTTATCTTCGTCTAATTACGTGCCTTCGTGTTTTGACTTCATCATTCAACAAATACACAATAAAAACATAGTATTTTAATAAGTGAAATTATATCAGTATAGATTCGAACCGATGAACTATTATTTAAATTTGGTAGATAACTTCAAGTGACTCCATTATCTTTTGAGCCACATGACCAACAATGTTTTTTTAACCAAAATAACTTACAAGATTTTCCCTCTCATTTTACAATTTTTGAATAAAAAGAAATGACAGTTGAGATATGAGATAAAGATATAAAGGTATATAACCAAAAGTTATATTCAGATTTGAGAATTAGAATAAAATATGAAATACACAACGAATTAGTAGCATTATTAAATTTTGGGGAAAAAGAAGTTGCTGTGAGATAGGAGTAACTATTATGCTCTCCTTGGAACTTTCATTATAACTCTTCCACTTTATTCCTCAGAGATATGCCAAACAATTTTTTTGCTATACAATATAAATATACTTAAGTAGCATTACCATCTATTTTATTCGATTTATCTCAAAGTTTTATTTGAAAAATAACAAAAATTACCGTATCATGTTATAAACAAAATACAACCACATTTAACAGATGAAACTATTTTTAACTTTAGTAAAAACATTTTTAATTTTTATCAATTGAAAAATCACACACATGCTAGATCATCTTAATCATGGAGGCCCATGCTGACATGGACTGCATATGCAGACGTACGTATCCGGACAACAAAACAAGAGAAAAGTGCAGTACCTTTTTAAATTTTATTATATATTTTGCATATATTGTATCATACATTTATTTTAATGTTATCTGTAATGAAAAAATAATTAAGATTAATAGTAAAGTGTTCAAAGTTTAATTTTATATTTCAAACTTCAAAGTGTCAAAATTGATGTCAGAGTATTTTTTTAAGAAAATCAGGATAACACAGTATTAACACATTTTACATCAATCATAAGTTCATAACAATATAATTAAGTGACATCATTTTCATATTGAAGATAACTTCATAGAGTGGCAAGTGACAGTGAAAATGACAAACAAGTGCTGTTCTTCTCAACTTACTATATTATTTTGTATTATTTGGTTAAAAGACTAATTTGTGAGATGTAAACGTTCAACATAAGTGTAGGTTTAGTTTTTATTTTGGGTATTAATGATCATAATTTATTTAGATATAAATTATTTTTTATAGACAAAATGTACTTATGTACAAATTTTCTTTTGCTATTTAAAATTTTATTCCTCAATTACTAAACTAGTCCGTTGAGTATTTGAACACAAATTCTAATTAAGTTCAATGAATAAAATAATTTTTAATTAAAAAGCTTTTATTTTCGATTTACTGAAAATCAAACACAAACTGACTAACTAGTTTGTTTGGTTTAGAAGTGCAAACTTAGAATTCTAGTAAACTAAAAACTAATGTGACTCAGATATGTAACTTAGTTGGTGAGTGCATGAGAACATGCGTGTGTGAGTTTAGGGTTCGATCTTCGGTTCGGTTGTATTACTTTCACGTAAATAAAAAAAACTAAAAACTAAAGTAGCACTAGCTATGATTTTTTTTTCTCAAAGGGTAATTAACTTTTTTTTGGCCAGACTGGAGATAAAGTATACTAGAAAAGTACATTATCTTGGAATTCTTGGACCACTATCAGTGGCAGCTTTGGTCATACAAACACAAGAGGTGTCAGTCTCAAATCAGTTACCAGAGGGGTGAGGATCACGCCAACCATTAGCCTACCTCTAACGCCATGTTTGGATATTCCAACTAAACTAATTTTAATCTCCTCCTAATTACTATGTAACATGATATTTGAATTACAAAATGAAGATCAATTAGTTCCAAATAAGAAAAAGACTGAAAGTCAAGTTGAACAAAAATATCACTTTCATTTCGTCGGAGGGAGGAGAAACTAACCATACCCTAAAGTAAGGCCTTTGAATATGAATTATTATGGACACGTTTGTTTGTTTATGATTTTGCAACAGAGTAACATACAAACTAAGATGTTAGAATGAGAAGTTAGACGCTGTCTTTTTCTCTAAAAGTATTTCAGGTTGTGTATTTTCACTTCTAATTCTACTAAATTTAAAATCAAAATTTTTGCAAACACAAAAATCCAAATACACACTAATTAGAACAGAGGAAGAAGGTTGAAGATGAATTTGATTTACCTGGAGACAAAGGAAGAGAGGAAGGAATCAGGGTCTCTCTTAAACTTGAAAGCAGTGAGGAAGGACCACATGTTACCAATGAAGGGCAATCCCATGTGACCTGGTGGCAGTGAGTACTTCAATTTCACACCCAATTTTGATTCATACATCCACCAATTCACATTCTTCACTATGGTTCTTACCACCAAAATACCAATAATGCCCATCACCCACATACCCATCATCTCCATCACCATCACTACTCAACACACTCTCTCAATATCCCCTCACTCTCTTTCTATTTATAAGGAAATTTTATTAGAGAGAGAGAGAGAGTGAGTGAAGGGGGAAGAAGAAAAAAAAATAAAAAAGGAATTTTTATGACACTAGTGGTGAGTGGCTAAAATTAATTTGTGTAAAGTTAATAGAACATAGCCATAGAGGGTGGCCGGCCTTTCTTTTCCTAAATTTTGTTTTGTCCTCTACTTCATTACCAACCATTACATTTTATATATCTAATTATTCCTTTTTTCTTATTTTTGTTTTGCAAGGTATCCCTTTACCCTATCAATTCTAGGGCACAAGATTAAAGGTACGTTTAGTTTGTATTTTTTTTTTAATTATATGTTTTTATTCTGTATTATATTTTTTAAAATTTATGTTGGAAATTAGAGTATACATAGATTTATTGGATCTTTTTAATTGGTGTTTTGTCTCATGTTAACTATAGTTTTTTTATTGGTGTTATCGTGTTTCTCTATTATTATGTTAATATTTTTATTATTTACTTAAATTTTTCTTTTAATTGCACGTCAAATAAAGAATTTCTTTTAGAAAAAAAAGAAAGGCAGATTCTAATAATTCTATAATAACTTTTTGCTTTCTTTTGTGTGTTTGACAAAACCTCCAGTTAAACTCCATGGAACAACGTAAGTTTGGCAAGTTTGGAGGTTAAATTAAAGTTGGTAATTGCTTGCATAATCATAATCATAATATAAATCTAATTTCAGTGGGAGTCTTATGTGTGCCTTTTTGTACTCATTCATAATTCTTAATTGGATTAAATCGCATTTACTTTGTTAATTTCTAGAATCCTATCGAAGTTAACTTAAATGACTTGAAAGTTAAAATGTCCTGCAAATGGAGAAAGACATATAGAATAAATCAGTTAAATAATATCAGGTAATAATAAAGAGGAGAAAGGATCAAAGGAGGCATATTTGAAATTTTTGCTAGTGCTTCTGAGTGATAATGTTAACGTCACCACCATTTCACAACAGGACAATATATACCCTGTTTTCTTGTACATTTTTTTTGGGTTAGAGTGGCAGTAGTCACATGATTCTTTAATAATCTCACATTCGGCGTATTTAACTTCCCATATTTTTGAACAATTTTCTTAAAACATCTTGTAAAAATTAAATATCAAGTGATTTTTCGAGTACTAATATATCAATATATTAAATATATGTATGTAACCAAAACCATAGGATATTATGGTAATTAAGTAGTCATTTGTTGATTGTTGATGCATCGCAATCAAAACTATGAATAATTATATAAGAGATTTGTTTACTCTTGAAAAAGGTATTGTACTCATCAATTGTATATGATTAGTTTATCAAGTTGATCAGTTCAACTTGAACAGATAAACACTCCTTTAAAAAATTCAATGGTAAAAAGAGTTTTGCTTTCTATGTAAATCTACCCCTTTAAACAAAATTAGTTTGTATCCAAGATAGTGTTGGATTACTGGGGCAAAAAACAAAACCTCACTCACAATTTATTCTTAACATTATGTAAGCCTATTGAAAGTTATCAAACTCTGGTTTACACTGGTTCAACCTCACTCAGATAGACCCGATTTGATTACTCAACTAATTTATTAACAAAACTTATAGTGGAATCACTTAAATAAAAAATGGAAGATAACTCATTAAATTTGTCTAAAAAATAAGATTTTTTTTAATTATATCCATAAATAAATGTGTTAATAAATATTTTAATTTAATTAATAACTATTTCTCTCTCTTATTTTACTATTTTTTTCTTTTCATTATTAATTGAATTTTTTTTAAATGGTAAAAAGGATAAAAGTGGAAATTATCCCGTATAAGATAGTTGGTCACTTATATTTAGAGGACATTTGTTTCAAGGTTTAGAAAAAATATTCTGGGAATATACTTGGGAATGTGATATTCTCATGTTTGTTTCAAGATTTAAAAAAGATTCTCAGGCATTATTTATTGTCGGGAATATTTTTCCTTTGTATTTTCTATAATCTTCATTCCCATGGTGAAAGATGGGTAAGTTACTTTTCCATGAGAATATAGATAGTTATTTTATATTTTACTTGTAACTACCATTTTTTATTTTTCGTTTTTGTATTTTTCATTTGAAATTCAAAAAATATTCCTAACGATGTTAATTTTATCAAACACTCTTTTATAAAATGCTAAAAAAATACACATTTTTATAAATATACAAATTATCAAAAATAAGATGCGTGAAAATATTTTTTATTCTTCGAAGCTAACGCCCTCTAAGAAGCTAACACCCTCTAAATTGTCAATATTATGTATATGATTCATTGTATATATTTTTTTTAATCTATATAATTGCATTACATTATTGTCCTTTTACTTGATATCTTTTATTTTTTTATTGATTAAATAATTAAAATAAATAAATAATATTATACGCAATAAAAATATTTTCATATTTTACATGTAACATTATTATAAATCAAATAGATTTTAAATTTTATTGAAATTTTTTCAAAAGATTTCTAAGAACAAAAACTAAAAACCAAACAACTTGTTTAAAATGTATGGGAATAAACATTACTGGCAATAAGATACCCGGAAATGCATTTTCAAATCTTGAAACAAATGGCCCCTTAGGATCAAAAGAATTCTTTTAAAATATGACTTATATTTAGGACGGATGAGAGTACGTCGTAGTTAATAAATAATTAAGTCTTTTAAATATATGTTGCTAGGTATTTGAATTTTAATTATGTGTATAAAAATACTTTTTAAAGAGGAAAAAAAAACTTATTTAAATAATTTTTACGCTTAGAATGTATTAATTTTTAGTCGTGGAACGAAGAAAAATGCTAAAAAAAAAGCACTTTTTATTTTTCTAATCAGACATGTTACAAGCAATGAAAGGGGAAGCAACAAATTTGGGTGCCACAGGGGAATCCAATTCTAAAGGAAAATTGGGAATCCAATGGGAAATGATATATTCCTTAATTGGGAAAACAGATAAAAACAACGAAATCTGACAAGAACAAGGTGTGATGATAAACAAATTGTATAGTATTTTATAAAACAGAGAAATACAAATAGGTTGTAATGTTAATTAGGGTACACAGAACTTACATGCAATTTTAAAAAGTGGTTGGTGCGGTAGATATCCTAAATCTAACTCCTAGTTTACTTATAAATCAAACTTTTAAATTGGGAATTGAATCCACCGAAAATTAAACTCTTTCCCTCAAACTTTAAAAACTTTTTTTTATACTATTTGAGCTACAAAGCTTTGATACGCAAACATTGAACTATATACATTAAAATTTGGAAAACTTCTGCTTATGCATAATATTTTTCTCACATTACATCAGCCCCTATCTTTCCTTTCATCTCTAATCTCTGCCTTTTTGTCTTTTGATATAAAAAAATTCAAAATTAATGGCCCATATATCACTCACTTTATGTGAGTAAGTGAGTTATAAATTATGTGCAACTAACGTAATTAAAAAAATTGTCCAAATTCACAAAAAAGTTTAAGAATCAGTTCTGTCTTTCCGGTAATTTAATCGAGACTTTCTCACCACACCAAAAACAAAAAAAAAAAAAATTCAACTATTGATCGCTAAACTTCTTTAATTGTTAAATATGTTATTAGTTACCGAAATAGCTAACAATACTATGATTAACAATCAACAATAATTTTTTCAATGACCGAAATAATTAACAATACAATGTTTAACGATAAACAGTCTTGTTTTTTTCTTTTTTTGTCGACAAGTAATTTTTTTTATGTCTATTGGTATTAATTATAAAAAGATTACTATAAAGTATTTTTAAAAAATTGACCAAAAGTGAATTAAAACTCTTGACAAAAAAAGTATTTTTAAAAGGTATATTAAACAAATAAAGCACTTTGTTGGTACTCTCTTTTGCTAGGATTAGGAAGTTAGCATGCATGCTGGCTCCACCCTTTTTGGCTATTCCCATTTCCCAACTTTCTATATATTTGCATTTTTGGGTCGGAATCTAACTTAATTACAACTTTAATTCATAAAATGACAAGTAAAAAAAGTAATATAGTTTAGCCAAATTAAGAAATGCAGCTATCCCATCGCAACAATTCGGTACATAAGGTATGGATTTAAATTAGGTGTACCTAAATCATATCTTTAATCATGTTTTACTAATAAAATATTGTTACGTTATTAAAAAATTCTATTTAAAAATTAAATATTAAAATTAAAGAAAATATTTTTAATGACGTGACAATATTTTATTGATAAACATAATTAAGGACATAATTTGAGAATACTTAATTTAAATTCATAAGGTATAGGTGCCATACACTCGGTGTAACCAATTCAGAGCTAATTATTTCATTACAAAAAAGACATTAGGAACATTGAAGGATATCTTATAATTGAATATTAATCTTTTCATGGCGTACAGATTATTAAAAATGTTTTGTTTTTCTTAATAAAGTTTTATCTATATATATATGAAAAGAATTCAAATATTTGCTGACATGTTTAAAAAATTTATTATTGGTTAAATTAACTAGTGATATGTATACCTCATTTTTTGTTTTAGTATCCATAAAAAATGTTGTTTTTAGTCTATATGTTATTTGTTTTCTCTTTAATCTTTGTCGTTATATTTCTATTGATCCTTGCCATTAGCAGTCTGAATCTTGCAGCTTCATCACGATAACCACCACGACAATCGTCATTGCAAGCTCACTAACTTTTTACCTCTTGACCCCAACTAGCCTTTGCCGGCGGTAGGTTGACACAATTAATTTTGAGGCTTAAAATAATTTTGTTATGAGGTCTTTCTAATGATGCATAATAAATATTTTAAAATTATTAAAATTATTTTATAAATAATATATTTATTTTATTTAAGGGATATAGATATTTTGTGGAGAAAAGTTCATTTTTATGTCATATATATTCAAAAAATTTCTAAAATAAATATATGTGCGTTTTTTTAGCCTAAAGCATGAATTTAGTCGACCTTACCCTTGGGTTGGTCTTGGCCAGTAAGTTTTTATCCTTTTTATCTCTGTAAATGTCTATCAATCAAACTCCTCCTCGGCTCGTAAGTAAGTCATTGTCACGACTACCACTAAAGTCATCTTTCACCCTCCATCCTTTTCAAAATCACGTTGTGGTGGTTGTGAGATTCAGAGCGGTTAAGTGTAAAGACCAACGGAAATACGACAACAGAGACTAAAACGATAATTGAGATGACACATGTAAGAATTAACTTTTTTCTATAAGGACTAAAACGCAAACGAAATGCAAGTACAGAAATTAAAATATTAATTTAATCTTGATTATTTACCAACTACATCAAACTTTATTGTGTTATCTTACACATCTTGTAAGTATTTACATCACACCATAAAAAGTGAGCAGACAATATGAGACTTATTTTCAATATTATAGATCATGTGTTGTTGGGTTATTGGATCGCATTATTGGCGTATTGATGCTCTTGTAAGATGAGAGGAAAAGGGGGCCCGGGAGAGTCAAATTATGTACTATTGTTCCCTAAAGTGAAAACAATGAAAGGAGTTCCAAATAGTTGAAATCCAATTGCAAAATGCCATTCATTGTCACCCATTTTAACCAATTTGGGATGATGACCACACACAAAGATTATGATCTAAATAAGGGATAACAATTAACAATATTGCCCAGAAAAAAACTCAAAATTGAAATGATTACTCATGCCGAAAGCACAATCATTTGATACCTTTTTCGTGACCTATTTCTCTTCCATCGCTATGAAGGGTCGTTATAGGGTACGCCTTTTAAGTTTGGCGCACCCAATGTGCCACCATGATTTGACTTAATATAAAAAGTTTTTCGATTATACTTACTTATCTTTTTATCATTGCACAATTAAATAGCCGTAAAACTCATTTTACCAAAATTCATTCATTTCTTATTTTAACAATGATTTACAGAATAGAACATGATTTAGTGATTTACATAATATTATCTCAGGTCATTTTTATAAGATTTTCTCACCAATTTATACGGATTAAAAAAATTATTAACAACCTTATTTAATGTCAAATAGTACAATTTACTGAATTTACCTTTATTTAAAGTCAAAATTTTCAACAAATGCATTGTATCTATTATCTCTTCATTTATTACAAGAATATACAAGAAAAAAACAATAATTACTTCTTAAACTTTTTAAAGAGTCTTATATATAAGACCAATAAATTTTCTCTAAAATGTCTTACATTTAAGACCAGAGGTAGTACCGTAGTAATATATGATGAACATTAGATTTCCTTTAACATGTGATAATCATCTAAGTCATTTCAAACACAAATCACATAACCTAAGGGTGTATTTGAATTAGATTTTGTTCCAACGTATATTGGATAGTTGTATTATGTACTTACAAAACTTTTGATTATTTTTTTAACAAAGAAAAAACTTTTCGTCGTTCTGCTAAAAATTAGACATTGTTTTAAAAAAACTTTAAAATCGCTTCACACGACTTAAAATTAGCTTAAAAATTGCTTCTCACAGCAAATATATCTAAACAAAAATCGATTATGTTTTAGACAATTAATTTTTTTCACAACTTATTTTCACAGTTAATCACAACTAATCTAAATACACTTTAGATGTTAATTTTGTTAAACTGAGTAATTTTATTCAACTTGTAAATCATGCTCTATCGTTAAGCTACTCAAGGTGTGCAAAATTCAGGAAAGAAGAGAGAAGTACAAGAGGAGAAGATAAAGATTTTACAAGTTGTAGGTAATTTATCTTGATCGTTTAATTTTTTATTATATATCCAACGGTTGAATTTTAGAGACACATATATACGCCAAAACATGAAAGGCGCATGCTAGATGCAGCCCGCTATCAAACTCTCTTTAAATTCACTACGAAATATTCTGAATTTCTTGTAAAAGCTTGTCACCGAAACTCTTAAGTTTTACAAAGATGGTTTTCAATCTTAAAATGGTGATAGTTACCAGGAAGAATATGGAGATTGGAGAAGGTTGTTTTTTTAGTATCCTTGATAGTTTGACTATGCATCAAAACAATAGTGAGGTGCGTATTCGTAGACTACAACATTAAAGTCAATAATTATATTAAGATTCCGTGTATATTTGGTTGTGAAAAATGGAAATAATTTTTCGATTTTAAGGGTGTGGTTTGCATATATTTTGTGTATATTCGGTTGTGAAAAACCGAACTAGATATTGTTATTCGGTTATGTCCGAATATTATATTTGAAGGCAAATTTGAAAAAAAAATTATATTTGGTATAGTTTAAAAAGTGTGTGATGAATAATATCACCTTTTTCTCACATATTGAACTTGCTTCTAGGACTAAGAGCGAGGATTCAAAACCACTGTTCAGCCCTATATCTGCCTTTCAATAAAAAAATGATATTATAAATTAACCGATACTCAAATCTCATACTCTCACATATAATTCATTATTGATTAAGATATGATACATGATACCAAAATCTCACATCCTCCATACAATTCAATATTGATTGGCTCGAATTGAGAAAATAATGGTCTTTGAATTTTGGGGTCAAACTTGTTGCATATTTATACTAATCCTTGATCAAATCTTGATACAGAATTGCCAAAAGTTGTCTACTTTGTAAGATAATGTTGGCTTTTACAAGTCTCTTAAGTCACTTAAAATGTTACCACCACATTTTGAAAAGCAACTTAGAAGAGCCAATAAATAATACAGACATCATAAATAATAAAGAATAAGAATAGAAAATAGCTAAATAATCAGCTCTCTTAATTCAAACATTCAATAGATATTTTCTCTTATATTATGACTACTAAATTCAATGGGGTCAATCAAATTCTTCAAAGAATCCTTTTCAATCCTCTCCGCACACGAGATTCGTATATATATCTTGGAGAAATAAAGAAAGGAAGAAAAGGAATTGGAGGAGGCTGATTCGGTTGTTCAAACTCGCCTCTCGCAAAATTATTGGATTTTATCACTTTTTTCTGTAAACATATTATTGGTAACTACGAGTTGGGTTGAGGTGTAGCTCACATCGTAACTACATGTGTGGGATTTAATTTCGTGGTGGTGAGAATTGAAGTGATGTTTCAAGTCACTTGAAGGTATTCGGAATAAAAATTGTTGACAGTCAAGTAGAAAGTAGAAAGTGAAGTTTTATATTGAATGGTTAAAACTAAATGAAGGATTTATAAGTGAAAAAATTATTGCACCTAACGCCTTTAAATTTTAGGTTGTATCATGGTGTCATTTCCCTTTTATACTCCCTCTCATATGAAGGGTTAGATCATGAGAGGTAGAAGAGCGCAAGAGTTACGGCTTGATATGACTATGAGACATTGAAGAGAGCCAAAGATGCTCTAATGTAGACCGTGAGTATCTTTGTAAACGAAGAAAAGACTTTCGATAAGAAGAGAGTCATTCCATTGTAAAAACTAAAAGGATCCTTATACTTAACCCCTTAAAATTTTGGGTTGTGTTGTGGTATTTTCCATTATATACTTCATCTCGCTTGCACTCCAACAAAAATATCATGTTAGTGTTAAGTAGTGTATTCACGGACAATTATGCAATTACTGAATAGATTGAATATTGACATAAAAATGCTGGATTCAATTGAAGGATTCAAATCATTTGTTCCGAAATCATGTCCTCAATCATGTCCCACTAATAGAATATTGTCACATCATTAAAATATTTCCTTTAATTTTAATATTTAATTTCCTAATAAATTTTTTTAGTAATGTGGCGATATTCTATCGTGGGACATGATTGGGGACATGATTTTAGGGACATATGATTTAAATCCTCAATTGAAATATTAAGCTAAATATCTCTAGAAATTAAGGGTAAATAATTGAATAATTGTCTATTGTCAAAAGGCAAATAATTAAGGAAGGAGAAAATTAAGGGTGACGAGGGTGAAACTTTATCGCCAGTGAGAAAAGTCACTCCTCTGTGAAAAAAATAATGTTCATATTCTAATAGATTGCGATCAAAAGTGTTACAATGACATTGTCACTCTAATAAACATTGGGGGTTTTTGTAATACAAAACAGAAGGGTTTAAAATGAACTTAATTGGCTTACTTAAAAATTACTATATCTAATTAAGGAGCCTCTTTCTTTAGGATTTGGATTTGGCAAAAATTACTTTTGATTAAAGCTAAAATTATTTAACTCCATTCAATCGTTTCAGTTTATGTGAATCAATAATCTCAATCATTAATTTTTATCTCTTAGTTTATGTGTTTTTCACTATTTATTTTACCAAAATCTAAACGAAACGACCTAAGTTGATTCAACTGCAACCTTGCCATATATTCATAGAGTCATAGTAGTTGCCAAGTTGGCATGGTGGAAGGGATTAACGTCATCCTTATTGAGAGTGACACCATTCTTTTTAATATATAAATCTATGATTTTTATATATAAAGGGATGATGAGGCTTCCAAAATTGGGTGGTGTCAATTCCTCTCACTAGTTGGCATTAGCAAGTTGAATTTTTTTTTTGTTTTTGGGCATTTTTTGGGCCTAGTTTGGGTCAGTCTACAACTTTTTTTTTTCATTTTTCAGTAAAGAGAAACGAGAGAGACTGAGTCCAAAAAATAACTAGAGAGACCGTTGACCATAAAAAAACGAGAGAGACCGTTGACCAAGAAAAAAAACGAGAGAGACCATGCTCTTCTTCTTCTTCTTTTCATTTTTTGGTCCAAAAACAAAAACAAAAAACCAACCAACGCGCCCACTCGTTCAACTGCTTCGTTCTCTCCCTCTGTCACGATTGGCGAGTTTCCTTCCATTATCGCGATTCAGGTTCGTACGGCATTAGAATCTAGGTTTTTGGTGTATCAGTGTATGTATTCGTTCTTGCATTACAAATTTGATTATGATGGTTTTTTAGGTTTATTTACATGAGCAACACTTGGTTCGTGGAATCAGGCTTTATGTTATGAATGGTAGGATTAACAGCTGCTAGAAAAAAAATACTAATTAAGCAGCAGAGAAGTCATGCTTGCGATTCGTTCGCTTCTGTATAGCCACCTTCCAGGTGTTTGTCAAAAATGTCAAATGAGCATGCCTTTTTATGTTAAACAGAGCTAATCGTTTTCAACAATAACTGAAAATTTAGATTAGTTTTCATGAGTAAAGAAATGAGCATTTGTTATGCTTAAATTTGAGAAGCGGATTTGGTGCTGATATGAGTTTATGATGCTTCCTTGTGTATGGCTAATTCTGGGGCTCTTGTTGTGTCACAGACCCCACCCATAGATTACTTAAATATCCAGCTCCACGCTACTACTGCATTTTATAGCTGAAAGAGAATAACATAATTTCTGTAAGTTTCCAGTTCACTTGGTTTTTCTTTGTTAATGCGATAACTTGTTATTTATGAACTGTGTCAATATTTATTAGCCTTAGCAATGTTTTGAGTTTTGCATCTTTAATTAATAATTAATAACTACTTCGCTATGCTAATCTAGTTGCCTTTTGCTATAACTTTACGATCACAATTAGATTATTGCTTTTTAAAAGGCTTGTTCTTTTGTACAATTTCTGGCTGAGTCGTTCCTTTTCCCTTAATATTCTGCAGGTCAAACTCTCTCTCTCTTCCTCTATCTCTTTGTAGTCGTTAAACTCTCTCCAAAATTAGCTGTCAATAAAAATCCAAGTATTTTTCCAATCTTCACCATTAACTTTACTGGCAACTGCTGCTGAGAAGTTTTTTCATTCAATGTTCTTCAAATTCAAGAAATCTTCAGCCGAAACAGTCCCAAAGCTTCTCAAGCCTTCAGAAAAATCAATTCTCTCCTTTGAACACAAGATCCCTAGTCTTCCTTTCTCACACATCCAGAGGTACAGTTATGTGAATGTGTACATGAAATGGAAGAAAGATTCATACTATGACTCAATCGAGCACATCCACCAGTCCATTCAGCTCAAGCCTCTTCTTGCCCTCAAAAACTGCATTGTCCAGGATACCAATGGGTGCATCCCAATCTCTGCAGTGTCAAAGAGGGGATTGGAGTTAGACGTGCCCATGAAGGTTGCACGATTTATGAGGCAATATCCATCAATTTTTGAGGAGTTCACAGGTCCTAAGTACAATCTTCCTTGGTTCAGGTTGACGTCAAAAGCTGCTGAGATTGACAGGGACGAGAAGAAAGTATATGAAGAATGCAGGGAGGACTTAAGATCCAGATTGAGGAAGATGATATTGATGACAAGAGAGAATGTTCTGCCTTTAAAGATAATTAAAGGGATGCAATGGTATTTGGGGTTGCCTGATGATTTTTTACAGTACCCAGAACAAAATCTTGATGAATCTTTCAGGTTTGTAGAGATGGAAGATGGATTGAAGGGGTTGGCTGTTGAAAGCAGTGAAAAGGTTTATTCTGTAATGGAGAAGAATGCCATGAAAAGAGGTATGTACTCTGGGGAACCAGTGGAGGCTATTGAATTTCCATTTTATCCATCAAAGGGTTTAAGGTTGAGGAGGAAGATTGAGAATTGGCTACATGAGTTTCAGAAGCTTCCTTATATCTCACCTTATGATGATTTCTCAAATTTGGATCCAAACAGTGACATAGCGGAGAAAAGACTTGTGGGGTTTCTCCATGAATTGCTTTCCCTTTTTGTTGAGCATTCAGCAGAGAGGAAGAAGCTCTTTTGTCTCAAGAAGTATTTTGGGTTGCCACAGAAAGTGCACAGAGCGTTTGAGCGTCATCCTCATATCTTTTACCTTTCTTGCAGGAACAAGACTTGTACGGTCATTCTTAAGGAAGCTTACAACAATAAATTAGCTATCGAGAAGCATCCTCTATTGAGAGTGAGGAAGAAGTACATCAAGTTGATGAAGGAATCTGAAGTGATTTTAAGGAACAGGAGGGTAAATAATCGGTTTTCTAATTGTAGTGCAGAACTGGATTTAGATTCAAATGATCTCGATGAAAGGGAACATGAGATTGCAGGTAGTTCTTTGGAACAGATTTTGTGAAAATTTATAAAGCATTACTTTAAAATTTCCTTATCGGAATGTACACACAAGATGCTGAGGAATAAACAACTAAAGCCTGCCAACTATTTTCATGTGATTCGTTAGCACATCTTGTTCTACCAGCCTTGAGGTATTTTTTCAATTTCTTGTGATTTGTTCAATAAACAAGATTGATTATCTGTTTTGAATTCTATAGCCTCCTTAATGTTTTTTTGGTCTAGCTATGGATGGTTTACTATGTGGCTTTACTTGTCAACAGCACATCATATGATTTTATTTTATCTTTGGCATGCAAGTTTCCTAGCCTTTTCTGACTTGATTTTTATGCTACTGCTATCATGTTTTTATGTATAATCTATTTGTTACCCCGAGCATGTGCTTTTCTGAATTTCTATGTAGTAGAATATTTTAACCACAGCATAACAAAATTGGAGAATAATGCTTGCCACCCGAATTCTTGTTGTTTAATGCTTTGATTGGTTGAGAATTGAGATGATTCAAAACCTGATAAATATATTATTTCTTGAAATTATTTGTATCTTTGAAGTTGGCGTTTTTATGTAACAAATGTTGATATGCATTTTTGAACAGAAGAGAGGGACGTTGATGATCCGTTGTTCAATTTTCACAATGATCCTCAAGTAAATAATAGCGATCAGTCACCTCACCAATGAACCTGGAAAGAAAAAAGGGTCTGAGCTACCATTGTTTGGAAAATGGATCGTGGGTCTGGTCCACATCCTCACAAATTCAAGGATTATTAATCTTTCGTTCAGCGGGTAACTCCCCCCCCCCCCCTCCTCTTCTCTCTCTATCATATTTGGGTATCTTTTGTAGATGAATTTTTGGGCTTTTGTTTTATGCTGTACAGAATGTCTCGGATAGGCTTTTATATTCTACATTGTTCATGAGCTCTTCCATTCTCACCATCCCTATTATATTCGTACCATACTACCATATCCATGCCTAGTCTGTAAGGTAAAGGGTCTGATACCAATCTGACTGAGAGCCTCCCATATCACAGGAACCTCGTACTCGTAGGTTGTTTCCCTAACCGAGACGATTGTAGCAAGAACAAAATACTGCATTCACTCTTGTAAATTGTAGACTAGGTAAGAACAAGCATCACAGTCACACAACACTATCATAACTTCACACATGGTTTAGACAATTCTGAAACCATTCAAATCCTAGTGTGGTTATTAAAGCTTTTTGTGTACACATCCATTCTTTCATTGTGAGTCTTACAGCTTTCAGTGCTTTCACTCATGGCTCTTACTTTTTATGATTAAAAGGATATGTGGAATCTTATCTTGAATTTCGATTTAGAGAGAGAATGCATGGTCTATTGCAGAGAAAATCCATGCATGAGTTATAGAAGCAATTAAGACAGAAACCAAATTGGGATCTAACAGATCAACGGGTTACAGATGATGAAATCTTTCTCCGGGTCAGAATTCTAGATAGTTTCTTCAAAGCAGATTTCACTTATCCTGAATTGGACAAAGTAATAAGTGAAAGTATTTAAAGCTCAGTCTGGTACAATGAAGGATTGATTGTGTAAAAAAGAAGAAAAAACTATAATAAATGTATTATAGTTTGAATAATTGTGAAAGTATGTAAAACGTGTGTAGTAATAATGATTTGGTGCCGAGTCTAATGCTTGTATCGTAGTACTATCTTCTCTATACACAGGACTTCTCAGTTATATGAAACAAAATAAAATAAGAATTGATTTTCCTTATAAAGGTTTTATGTTTTTTTTCTTTCTAAATTTTTCTTCCTGAAAATCGCATATCTTGATTGAGCCATAATCTCTGATAGAGAAGTTGGCATGCTCGGCGCTTGCCTCTGAGGATGATACATTATAACACCTCTGGCTAACAATTCTTGCTACAGTCCTCTTCATCATAACATGACCTGGTTGTAAAGAATTGTGCCATGATTTGAACAAAGAATTTGGATTTCTATTTTCAAAACAAAATCTGAACTAGTTCAACGGGTTTCGACTGGTTTGTCTGATTTTTAATTTTTTTTCATCATGTTCGACTGGTCATAAGGTTCCGTTTGGCCCAACTTATTTTCCTCTTAAAATATAACGAGTTTTAATAAGTTGAAGCATATTTTTGAAAAAAAATATAATTTATTAGTCAACTTTAATAAATCAAGACATGCTTTTTAAATTAATTGAATTGTTTTTTTTAAACATAGTATTAGTTACTTTGAAGTTTCTATCATAATTTAGATATTTTTATATTTATAAAATTACAACAATTTTTGTTAGAGATTGTGTATTATATACTCTTAAAAAATAGTGTTTTATTGAAATAAAATTGAAGACGCGCTTTTTAAATTAGTTAAATTATTTGGAAGTTTTTTTAAAACAATGTATTAGTCACTTTAAAGTTTTTTGCTCAATTTATATAACTTTTTATATTTTTAAAATTCCGACATTTATTTCTAAAATAGGGAGCTTTTTGAAAAAAAAAATTGAAGACACGCTTTCTAAATTAATTAAATTGTATAATTTTTTTAAAAAACATAATCTTAGTCACTTTGAAGTTTCTAGCATAATTTAAATAATTTTTATATTTTTAAAACTGCAGTAACTTTTCCTAGGAATCGTGTATTATACATTTGAAGAATAAGGTGTTTTTCGAAATATAAGTAAAGACGTGATTTTTAAAGTACTTAAATTATTTAAATATTTTTGAAAATTGTGTATTAGTCACTTTGAAGCTTTTATCTCAATTTAGAAAATTGTTATTTTTTCTAAATTCCAAACATTTTTTCTAGAGACCGTGTAGTATACACTTGGAGAATATGGTGTTTTTAAAATAAAAATGAAGACACACTTTTGAAATTATTCAAGATGTATAATTTTTTAAAAAATAATGTATTAGTCCCTTTGAAGTTTCTAGCTCAATATGAACAACTTTTTATATTCTTAAAATTGCAACAATTTTTACAAGAGATCATGTACTAAACAAGATAAAAATTGGGTGTTTTTTGAAATAAAAATGAATACATGTTTTTTTAAATACATAAGTTATTTGAAGATTTTTAAAAACAAGGTATTAGTTACTTTTAAAGTTTCTAGCTCAATTTATTGTATACTTGAAAAAAAGGGCATTTTTCAAAATAAAAATGATGACACATTATTTGAAGTTTATTGGTAACAGTATATTAGTCACTTTTTATTTTATAGCTCATCTTAAATTTTTTATTTTATTTTTTTAAAATTCCAACAATTTTTTCTTGATATCGTGTACTAGACATTAGAAGAATTGGTAGTTTTTCGAAATAAAAATCAAGATGCACTTTTTAAATTAATTGAATTGTTTTTTAAAAGCATAGTATTAGTCACTTTGAAATTTCTAGCATAATTTCTAGAGATCGTGTACTATAACTCTTGAAGAATAAGGTGATTTTCGAAATAAAATTGAAGACGCGTTTTTTAAATTAGTTAAATTATTTGAATTTTTTTAAAAAACAGTTTAATCGTGAGTTTGAAGTTCCTATCTCAATTTACATAATTTTTATACTTTTAAAATTCCATCAATTATTTCTAGGGATCTTGCACTATATCCTAAAAAATTAGGGAGGTTTTCGAAATAGAAATAAAGATACACTTTTTAAAACTGCAACAATTTAAGAATAAGATGTTTTCCGAAATAAAAATGTAGATGCGCTTATTAAATTAATTAAATTATTTAAAGTTTTTTGAAAATAATCTATTAATAACCCTGAAGTATCTATCTCAATTTACATAATTATTATGTTTTTAAAATTCCAAATTTTTTGGCAAGAGATCGTAGATTATACATTTTTAAAATATGATATTTTTCGAAATAAAAATAAATACACGCTTTTTAAATTACATAAGTTATATGAAGTATTTAGAAATCAAGGTATTAGTTAGTTTGAAGCTTTTAGCTCAATTTACTTAATTTTTTATATTTTTAGAATTGCAATAATTTTTTTCATAGATCAAGTACTATACACTTGAAAAAATAAGATATTTTTCAAAATAAAATTAATACCGCAATTTTTAAATTACTTCAATTATTTAAAGTTTATTGAAAACAACATATTAGTTTATTGCTCAACTTATAAGTTTTTAATTTTTTTAAATTACAACAATTTTTTCATGACATCTTGTACTACATTAGAAGAATTGGTAGTATTTCGAAATAAAAATAAAGACGTACTTTTTAAATTCATTAAATTGTTTTTTTTAAACATAGTATTAGTTACTTTGAAGTTTCTATCACAACTAAAATATTTTTTATATTTTCAAAACTGTAACAATTTTTATTAGAGATCGTGTATTATACTATTGAAAAATATGTGTTTTTCGAAATAAAATTAAAGATGCGCTTTTTAAATTACTTAAATTATTTGAATTTTTTTTAAAACACTATATTAGTCACTTTGAAGTTTCTTGCTCAATTTACATAATTTTTTATATTTTTATAATTCCAACATTTATTTTTAGAGACCGTGTACTACACACTTGAGAGAATATGGTGTTTTTCAAAATAAAAATGAAGTCAACATTTTTAAATTACTTAAATTGTTTGATATTTTTCAAAATCATAGTATTAGCTACTTTGAAGTTTCTGGCATAATTTAGATAATTTTATATTTTTAAAATTGCAGTATATTTTTCGAAATAAAAATGTTGACACGCTTTTTAAAGTACTCAAATTATTTAAAGATTTTTGAAAATAGTGTATTAGTTACTTTGAAGTTTCTATTTCAATTTACATAAATTTTATTTTTTTAAAGTTCTAAACACTTTTTCTAGATATCGTGTGCTACACACTTGGAGGATATGGTGTTTAAAAAAAGAACGAAGATGCACTTTTTAAATTAATCAAAATGTATAAATTTCTTTAAAAATAATGTATTAGTCCCTTTAAAGTTTTTAGTTCAATATAAATAACTTTATATATTTTTAAAATTGCAAAATTTTTTGCAAGAGATTGTGTACTATACAGATCAAAATTAGGTGTTTTTCGAAATGAAAATGAATACACGCTTTTCAAATTACATAAGTTATTTGAAGTTTTTTGAGAAAAGTGTATTATTTACTTTAAAGTTTATAGCTTAATTTATTATACACTTAAAAGATAGGATATTTTTCGAAGTAAAAATGATGATACGATTTTTAAATTACTTCAATTATTTGAAGTTTATTGGTAATCATATATTAATCACTTTTTAGTTTTAGCTCAACTTTTTATTGAGAGTTTTTCAAAATAAAAATCATGAGGCACTTTTAAAATTACTTAAATTATTTGATTTTTTTTGTAGACGTAGTATTAGTCACTTTAAAGTTTCTAGCATAATTTAAATACTTTTTATATTTTTAAAATTACGTTGCAGCAATTTTTGCTAGAAATTATGAACTATACACTTGAAGAATATGATGTTTTCAAAATAAAAATTAAGACGTATTTTTTAAATTATTTAAATTTTTTAAAATAATGTATTAGTCACTTTGAAGTTTTTTATCTCAATTTACATAATTTTTATATTTTTAAAATTCCAAATATTTTTTCTAGAGATCGTATAATATACACTTTGACAATACGATGTTTTTCAAAACAAAAATAAAGACGCACTTTTTAAATTACTCAAAATGTTTAATTTTTTAAACAAAATAATGTATTAGTCCCTTTGAAGTTTATAGTTCAATATAAATAAATTTTATATTTTTAAAATTACAACAATTTTACAAGAGATCGTGTACTATATATTTTTAAAAATAGAGTGTTTTTGATATAAAAATGAATACATGCTTTTTAAATTACAAAAGTTATTTGAAGTTTTTAAAAAATAATATATTAGTTACTTTGAAGTTTCTAGCTCAATTTATTTAACTTTTTCATTATTTTAGAATTGCAACAATATTTTCCGGAGATCATTTATTATACACTTTAAAAATAGGCTATTTTTCAAAATAAAAATGATGATGCAATTTTTAAATTACTTTACTTATTTGAAGTTTGTTGATAACACCATATTAGTTACATTTTAGTTTATAGCTCATTTTATAAAAAAAAATTTATATTTTAAAAATTGCAACATATGTTTCATGATATTGTGTACTATATACACTAGAAGAATTGAGAATTTTTTGAAATAAAAATTATGACGTGCTTTTTAAATCAATTGAATTGTTTTTTTTAAACACATGATTAGACACTTTCAAGTTTCTCTCATAATTTAAATATTTTTTCTATTTTCAAACTTGCAACAATATTTGCTAGAGATAATATAATATACTCTTGAAGAATATATAGGGTGTTTTTTCGAAATAAATATGAAGACACGTTTTTTGAATTAGTTCAATTATTTAATTTTTTTAAAAATATTATTCACTTTGGAGTTTGTTGCTCAATTTATATTTTTTTTATATTTTTAAAATTTTAACATTTATTTCTAGAGATCGTGTAGAATAATGAGTTTTTCAAAATAAAAATGAAGGCACGCTTTTTAAATTACTTAAATTGTTTGATTTTTTTTCGAAAACATAGATTTTGCCACTTTGAAGTTTCTAGTATAATTTACTTAAATTTTATATTTTTAAAATTTCAGTAATTTTTGCTCGAGATCGTTTATTATACACTTGAAGTATAAGGTGTTTTTGAAATAAAAATGAAGACGCTCTTTTTAAAGTACTTAAATTATTTAAATATTTTTTAAAATAGTGTATTAGTCACTTTGAAGTTTCTATCTCAATTTACATAATTGTTATTTTTTGAAAATTCCAAACATTTTTTTTAGAGATCGTGTTATACACTTAGAGAATATAGTATTTTTCAAAATAAAAATCAATACACGTTTTTTAAATTAAATAAATTATTTGAAGTTTTTTTTTTAAAAACAGTGTATTAGTTATTTTGAAGTTTCGAGCTCATTTTACTTAATTTTTTTATATTTTTAGAATTGCAACAATTTTTTTCCAGAGATCGTGTATTATACACTTCAAAAATAGAGTATTTTTCAAAATAAAAATGATGATGCAATTTTTAAATTACTTCACTTATTTTAAGTTTGTTAATTACAGTATATTAGTCACTTTTGTTTATAGCATAACTTATAATTTTTTTTTCAAAAAAAAATTACAACAATTTTTTCATGATATCGTATATCATATATACTAAATAAATTGAGTATTTTTTCGAAATAAAAATCAAGACACACTTTTTAAATTAATTGATTTTTTTAAATATAGTATTAGTCACTTTGAAGTTTCTAGCATATTTAAATATTTTTTTACATTTTTAAAATTGCAATTATTTTTGCTAGAGATGATGTGCATTTTAAGAATAGGGTATTTTTCGAAATAAAACTGAAGACACACTTTTTAAATTAATTAAATTATTTGAATTTTTTTAAAAATATTGTATTAGTTACTTTGATTTTTTTAGCTTAATTTAATAATTTTTTATATTTTTAAAATTACTACAATTATTTCTAGATATTGTACACTATATTTTAGAAAAATAGAGTGTTTTTCGAAATAAAAATGAATATATGCTTTTTAAATTACTTAAATTGTTTATTTTTTTTAAAACATAGTATTAGTCACTTTGAATTTTTTAGTATAATTTAAATAATTTTATATTTTTAAAATTTGAAAAATTATTTTTAGAGATCATGTACTATATTCTAAAAAAATAGAGAGTTTTTCACAATAAAAATGAAGACATGCTTTTAAAATTAGTTAAATTGTTTGATTTTTTTAATAACATAGTATTTGTCACTTTAAAGCTTCTTGCATAATTTAAATAATTTTTATATTTTTAAAATTCCAACAATTTTTGTTAGAGATCATGTATTATACACTTGAAGAATATGCTGCTTTTCGAAATAAAATAGAAGATGCGTTTTTTAAATTACTTAAATTATTTAAAGTTTTTTAAAACAGTGTATTAGTCACTTTGAAGTTTCTATCTCAATTGACATATATTTTATATTTTTAAAATTCAAAAAATTATTTCTAGAGATCATGTACTATATTCTAGAACGATAGGGAGTTTTTCGAAATAAAAATGAAAACGTGATTTTTAAATTACTTAAATTGTTTTTCTTTTGAAAACATAGTATTAGTCACTTTGAAGCTACTTGCATAATTTAAATAATTTTTATATTTTTAACAAGAGATCGAGTACTATACACTTGAAGAATATGGTGTTTTTCATAATAAACTAGAAGATGCACTTTTTAAATTACTTAAATTATTTAAAGTTTTTTAAAACAGTGTATTAATCACTTTGAAGTTTCTATCTCAATTTACATATATTTTTATATTTTTAAAATTCAAAAAATTATTTCTAGAGATCGTGTACTATATTCTAGAACGATAGGGAGTTTTTTGAAATAAAAATGAAGACATAATTTTTAAATTACTTAAATTGTTTTTCTTTTGAAAACATAGTATTAGTCACTTTAAAGCTCCTTGCATAATTTAAATAATTTTATATTTTTAACAAGAGATCGGATACTATAAACTTGAAGAATATAATGCTTGTTAAAATAAAATTGAAGACGTCCTTTTTAAATTACTTAAATTACTTAAAGTTTTTTTTAATGGTGTATTAGTCACATTGAAGTTTTTATCTCAATTTACATAATTATTATATTTTTAAGAGTTAACTATCAATTTGGTCCTCCAAAGATTATCATGTCACTAATTTGGTCCTCCAAAGAATTTTGCCACCAATTTAGTCCTCCAAAGTTTACCTTGTCACCAATTTAATCCTCCGAATAACTTTGTCACCAAATTAGTCCTCCAAAGATTTAAAAGTCTACTAAATTAGTCTTCCATCATGGACCAATTTGATATATTTAAATCTTTAAAGGACTAATTTGGTATACTTACACATTTTTGGAGGATTAATTTGGTGATAAATTTCTTTGATGGACCAAATTGGTGACAAAGATGATCTTTGGAGAACGATTTTGGTGACAAAATTCTTTGGGGGACTAAATAAGTGACAAGATAATCTTTTGGAGGACCAAATTGATAGTTAACTCTATTTTTAAAATGCCAAATATTCTTTCTAGATATCGTGTACACTTGGAGATTATAGTGTTTCTTAAAATAAAAATGAAGTTGCACTTTTTAATTTACTCAAAATGTATAATTTTTTTTAAAAAAAAATGTAGTAGTCCCTTAGAAGTTTCTAGCTCAATATAAATAATTTTTTATTTTTTAAAAATTGCAACAATTTTTGTAAGAGATCGTGTACTATACACTTGAAAAAAATGGTGTATTTCGAAATAAAAATTAATTTGCGGTTTTTAAATTACATAAGTTATTTGAAAATGGAATATTAGTTACTTTAAGTTTCTAGTTTAATTTAATATACACTTGAAAAATATGGTATTTTTCGAAATAAATTTTATGATTCGATTTTTCAATTACTTCAATTATTTGAAGTTTGTTGGTAACGGTATATTAGTGACTTTTTAGGTTATAGCTCAACTTAATATTTTTTTATTTTTGTTAAAATTGTAATAATTATTTCTTGATATTGTTTACAATATACTTGAAGAATTGATAGTTTTTCGAAATAAAAAGAAAGATGCACTTTTAAAATTAATTGAATTGTTTTTTTTCTTAAAAAAAACATAGTATTAGTCACTTTGATGTTTCTAGCATAATTTAAATAATTTTTATATTGAATTATTTACTGTTTTGATCCCTCACTTTACAGTCACAGAGCATTTTAGTCCCTAACTTTTTAAAATGTTTGAATTAGTCCATAATTTTACATTTCGTAGGTCACTTTAGTCCCTGATCTTATGTAACACTAGCAAAATGCTTACGTGATATGTTGAGTGCCTATACGGTATGTTAATTGACACCTAGAAGTCCACGTAAACGACAAAATGACATTGTTTTGCTTGATCTCGAAATAGGTAACTAGATTAGTGCTTCAAATCACTTACAAAATAATTCAATTTTAAGTCTCAAAACGCTGCGTAACTTTGGAGGTTAAGTAAAACAACATCGTTTAGGTGTTTATGTGAACTTATATGTGCAAATAATGTGTCATATAGGCACTTAATGTGTCACGTAACCATATTGTCAATATCACTTAACATCAAGGACTAAAGTGACTTATAGAGTGTAAAGTCGGAGACTAATTCAGGCATTTTAAAAAATCAAGGATTAAAACGTCCTGTGACTACAAAGTGAAAGACCAAAACAGTCAATCACTCTTTTTATATTCTTACAATTTCAGCAATTTTTGTTGTACCATATATAATTGAAGAATAGGGTATTTTTTGAAATAAAAATGAAGACGCACTTTTTAAATTAATTAAGTTATTTAAAAAAAATTTTAAAACGATGTATTAGTCACTTTAAGTTTCTATCTCAACTTACATAATTGTTATATTTTAAAAATTCCAAATTTTTTTTCTAAAGATTGTGTAATATACACATGGAGAACTCCAAATTTTTTTTCTAGAGATTGTGTAATATATACACATGGAGAATATGATGTTTTTTTAAAATAAAAAAGAAGACACACTTTTAAATTAATCAAAATGTACAAATTTTTAAAAAAGAATGTATTAGTCCCTTTGAATTTTATAGCTCAATATAAATAATTTTTTATATTTTTAAAATTGAAACAATTTTTGTAAGAGATCTCATACTATACACTTTAATAATAAGATGTTTTTTGAAATAAAAATGAATACACGCCTTTTAAATTACATAAGTTATTTGAAATTTTTGAAAAACATTGTATTAGTTACTTTGAAGTTTCTTGGTCAATTTACTTAATTTTTTTATCTTTTTAGAGTTGCAACAATTTTTTTTAGAGATCATGTATTATACATTTAAAAAATAGGATATTTTTTGAAAAAGATGATGACACAGTTTTTAAATTACTTCAATTATTTAAAATTGGTTGATAACAGCATATTAGTTACTTTTTAGAATATTGCTTAACTTATAATTTTTTTTTTTAAATTACAATAATTTTTCATGATATCATGTACTACACTAGAAGAGTTGGGAGTTTTTCAAAATGAAAATCAAGACGGGCTTTTTAAATTAATTGAATTGTTTGTTTTAAACATAGTATTAGTCACTTTGATTTTTCTATCATAATTTTAATATTTTTATATTTATAAATTTGTAACATTTTTTGTTAGAGATCATGTACTATACTTTTGAAGAATTTTGAGTGTTTTTTCGAAATAAAATTGAAGATATTCTTTTTAAATTAGTTAAATTATTTGAAATTTTCTTAAAACATTATATTAGTCACTTTGAAGTTTCTTGCTCAATTTACATAATTTTTTATATTTTTTAAATTCCAACAAATATTTCTAAAAATCGTGTACTATATATATCTTATAAGAATATGGAGTTTTTTGAAAAAAAAATGAAGACACATTTTTTAAGTTACTTAATTGTTTGATTTTTTCTAAAACATAGTATTAGTCACTTTGAAGTTTCTACTTTCTAGCATAATTTAAATAATTTTTTTATATTTTAAAATTGCAGCAATTTTTGCTAGAGATCGTGTATTATATACGTGAAGAATATGATGTTTTAGAAATAAAAAATAAGACACGCTTTTTAAATTAATTAAATTATTTAAAGTTTTTTGAAAACGGTGTATTAGTCACTTTAAAGTTTTTATCTCAGGTTACATAATTTTTAAATTTTTAAAATTCTAAATATTTTTTCTAAAGATCATGTACTATATATACTTGAAGAATATGATGTTTTTCGGAATACAAAATAAGACGCGCTTTTTAAATTACTTAAACTATTTAAAGTTTTTTGAAAACAGTGTATTAGTCACTTTGATGTTTCTATATCAATTTACATAATTTTATATTTTTAAAATTCTAAATATTTTTTCTAGAGATTATATACGGTACACTCGAAGAATATGATGTTTTTTGAAACAAAAAATAAGACACGCTTTTTAAATTACTTAAATTATTTAAAGTTTTTTTAAAATAGTGTATTAGTCCCTTTGAAGTTTCTATTTCAATTTATATAATTTTTTAATTTTTAAAATTCTAACATTTTTCTAGAGATCATGTATTATACACTTTGAGAATATGATGTTTTTTAAAATAAAAATGAAGATGCACTTTTTAAATTACTCAAAATATATAATTTTTGTTAAAAAATACTGTATTATTCCCTTTAAAATTTCTAATTTATTATAAATAATTTTTTATATTTTTAAAATAATAATAATTTTTGCAAGAAATCGTATACTACATAATAGCTTTTTTTTTAATAGATGTACGACTCCGTCTTAACATAATTGTTTTAGGTACTCCCTTGTCAAGGTTCTTTGTTATTATGGTTATTCTAAGCCTCTCATCAAACTAGAAATCTGCATAAGGCAAATGCTATTACCAGAACAGAGCATAGTTTGGTAGGTTTATATTTTAATTTCATATGTGAAAATGTCTGATTGCTTTATGTAATTTTTTGTTAGAGGTGGAGTAGTCCTATTCCTTGTTACATAGATAATTGTTTGCTCCCTCACTAAGTTAACCAAAGAAGTACTTGTATGAGAATTCAAATAATGATGTTTCAGTGTTTTGACCTTCATGTGTCTCGAACAACAAATTTACATACAATTGAGAAAATGGGATAACTTATGGTACATGTTTTATTATAATTTCCCTAAATTTGTAAATGTATTTTAATTTTGTCGTGGCTTATGTGATTTGGATCCTTTATTATTTATTAGTTGAATTTAACCCCTTATTTTGTTTATAATCCTAAAGCGTTGATGATCTAATATTTACTAATTTTAAGAAAGTATTTTTCGTACCACACGGATTTCTTTGCTTCACCACACTTGATATATTTTTTTTTAATAATGCTAATTACTCGGAATCTAGAATTCGAACAAATTGTATCTAAATACTCCATACAGAAGTTCAGATTAAATAAAACGAATTCGAAAATATGGACTTGCACGGAAACTAGATTATAGATGCACAAAATCAAAGCAACCAAGTTTTAGAATATGAAGGTTTAGATAAAAACTAAAGAGAAACATCAATTTAGTGGTGACACCAAATTAAAGCAACCAAATTAATTATTTTGTTACCATTTGTCTTTTAAATATTTTTTTGACAAATGATATTTAATGCTTTAAGGACACTATTTAAGAATACAAATATAGTAAAAAGATATTAGAATATGTAATTTTTTGTATTTTCGAGAGACGGAACAATGTGTTCTTATTATTTTTCTACTTCTAGTACCCTTAGGGCACAGTATATCAAAATCCTATTTTTTATTACCAAATTAGCTACTTAAAAATTTAAGAAACTATTAAATTAGTCAATCATAGATTTAAACACTATCAATTTGATATCTTAAAATGCACTGCATGAACACTTGATAAAATGTTCGGATTAGATTTTTTTGTAAAGTAAATTAGATAGTTAAATTTTACTCTTACAAAAAATTTTGATTATAAGAAAAAATATTTTTATCTTTCAGCTAAAAATTATTGTTTTAAAAAATTTTTAAATTATTTTTTACAATTTAAAATTATCTTAAAAATCATTTCTGACCATAAATATATCCAAATAAAAATTATTAAGTACGAGAAAAGTCATCTTTTTTTACAACTAAATTTAGCGATCACAATTAAATCAACCAGACTCTGCAGGCGGAAATCACTTCTAAAAATTAATTTGTTATAGAAAAAAAAAAAAACAAGGAGGGAAAAAAGGTGCAACTCCGCTACCCTCTCAAACGTTGGTTCCAACCTAAATCTGAAGCTTCGGTGTGTTGAAACTAAACCTCAACAGCTTTTTTGGTTCACAGAATTGAAGTAACAATGTTCCGCAGAACCATAACGCTTCTCAATTTCACGCGCGCTTTCTCCACCGAAGCTCGCACGCAGAAGATCGAACGCATCGCCGACGAGCTTTTCAGTCTCAATCCTCTCGAAAGGCACGACTTCACCATTCTCTGGAGGCTCAAGTTAGGTCTCCACCGCTACGGCGCTCCCATCGCCGGCGTCTCCCCCTCTGCTCTTCCCTCCGCCGCTTCTGGCTCTGCTGCCGCCGATCCCGCCGCCGCTGCAGAGAAGACTGCGTTCGATTTGAAGCTGGAGAAGTACGACGCCGCCGCCAAGATCAAGATCATCAAGGAGGTGAGGTCGTTCACGGATTTAGGGTTGAAGGAAGCTAAGGACTTGGTTGAGAAGGTTCCTTGTGTTTTGAAAAAGAGTCTCACGAAGGAAGAGGCTGAGCCTATAATCAAAAAGCTCAAGGAGCTTGGTGCTGCTGTTGTATTGGAATGATTTCGATTTCATTTTTCTTTTACATTTTTTTAGAGGTTTCTGTTAGTTGTAGAATCATTCATGATTTGTTTACGGTTAATGATGAATGAGAAGTTATATATTTTGCCTCCATTTTTTTGTTAGTATTTTGTTATTCTTTGCCATATGGCATTGTTGATTGTCTGCCAGGTATTTGACAAAATGTGCAATAGATGTTGTGGTTTGGATGATATGCTTGTAGCCATGTCTACCTGTTTCTTATTCTGCAAAATTTGGATTTTGCTCATTGATGTATTGGAGAACAGTTTCTTGGTCATTCATGACTTGGAGAGCAGAAAGCATAAAGTAATGTATAGGGATGCTAATCGATGTTATGTATTGTTGATATAATCCATTTCTGGTTTATTGTAGGAATCAGGTGGTTGAAAATAGGATTATCCTAGAGGAAGAGTAGGATTGTTCAGATAAATTTGTAGATGTATAAGTTGCAATTTGTATTTCTGGTTGTATTTCTACTGCTACTTTTTTTGCGTCTGTGTGGTTTAGAGGTTGGTGAGGAGTTGGGCAAGGGAATGTCATGTTTCTTTCTGTGCATCTAAGTGGCGATGTTCTCAGTTGGATGCTTTCATGCACTCTTAACTTTGTCTAAAGGAAAATACTCATGGTCTCCCAAATATGACATAAGTCATTTGGGAGGAAGAAATTGGTTTTTTTTTTTTAAAAATAAAATAAAATATTCCTTGCAATTGTATCTAGTATGAACACTAATTAGGACATGAGTGATATGGCAAGTATAGAAATGGATAACTTATTCCCTTCTTTGCTGCTTTGTTTGGCTTGCAAATCATGTAGTGTGCATTCCTTTACGTGATAATTGCAGTTTTTTTTTCTTTACAAGTGTTTGGGTGATTAGAAGCGTATATTCTTGTACATCGATGGTCATAAATAATAGCCTTGTTCTGTTTCATTTGTTTGTCAATTCCTGTCTAACTTCTGGCAATTGTAATTGCAGGCAATTTCTCTGCTCTCTTTCTGTTTTTGTTGTTACATAATAAGTTTTCCGGCAGATCTCCATTTGGAAATGTTTTGTCATTTCTTTGGATTCTTCTGTCATTCATTACTTTTATGTATCTTGGACTATTTTCAACTACTTCTCAACCTTTATACTTTCTGAATTTTTTGAGTTTTCCAATTCCATATTACAGTACTGTGTGTCAATAGTGTTGGAAACTTGGATTCATTTATGATTTATGAATGTGGATTATTGAATTATTGCTTACTGCTAACATTAGTCTCTCTTTATTCTGTTGACTTATTGAATGTGGATAGTGCTTTGATGCTCAGGTTTTGTTAACTTGACTTTTAGAACCACCGGTAAAGAGCTAAAACTGGAAAATTTTCATTGAAAAAGAAAGCATTCCTTATATCAGAAATACTTGCTACTTAGTCGTATAAGTGCTATGCCTATGCTTCCCAATAAAAGATTTCCACTTAAATTTTTTTTCCGAGGCTGATGTTAACAAAACCCTTGACATTTTTGTCTTGGCAGAATATTGTTGCTAACATTGAGGTAAGTAGCTTGGAAAATGGTTGCAACTGTGTATTCCATAGGTAACTTAATTAGTAGTTTATAAGAACACATACTATAATTAATGCAGAATGTTTGTATAACTGAGGCTTCCAAGACTCCAGGAAGACCATCGATTAAAGAGGAAGGGAAAGAAAAATAGATGTTGAAGCTAAAAATCTACAGGTGATTTTTTTTCTCCTGTTTAACAGCAGTGCTGGTGTAAATAATAGTTGAAATCTATCCGTCATATATGTTATAATTGTTTGGAATGGATAGATCAGTGAAACAAGTCTACTGTGAATATTTGGATGCACATGCAGCTGTTGCTGTGTGTTTATATGAGTCATTTAACATAGAAATACAGAAACAGAATTATTGATCACTTTCCCACTGAAACTGTAAGGATTTGTATCCATAATTTGCAGGTGTCAGAACACCCCATCTTAATACAGTGAGATCTTCATTTGATTTTGCAAGGGTGAATGCATGAAAAGAGATACAACTCACAGTGATAGGTTGTTACGATTTCGTCTTTTCATTTTCTGCTAAACAGTGATTATGTTGTTGTAGTGGTTATGATTACTAGTAGGTTGTGACTTTTGAAACAATTTTTACTTGCACTTAGTCTTGCCCTCATAAATTTCCTTCAAGATGGTTTGTACTTTAGATTGGTGATTTGTGCCAGTAGCATATTTGCTAAATACACCATCTTATAAAACCTATCTGAGTTAGTAATTTTACTATGTGAATTGTGAAAGGCTCAACTGCTCATTATTTGTTTTGTTAGAGTTTATTTGTAGTATTATAAGGTCAACAAATTTAATGAATCCCTTGCATCTTCTCGTGTTTCATCCCTTGTATTCTTGCAATTTCTCAGCATTTGTATATTATTGTTGAAGTTAATTGTCTCACTCTTCACAAGTATTATTGGAAAACTGGAATAATGATGTTATAATGAGAGGGAGTAATAATAGAAGGAAAGAGGGAGGTACACACGCACAGATATATAAATGTGCTTATATAATTATATATGAAAGTAATTCGATAAAATGACAAAAACATGAATCAACCATACTCTATGTAGATAAGCCACATTATTCAAATTAGAACTTATTTGAGAGATTGTAATTTTCATTTTAAAAGAGATAGTAAAGTGATCCCTGTTAAGAAGTAAGACTAAACTCAAACTCAGTTATTTCCTAACAATGCCAGAAGAAAATCTTTGAAATTTCCTGAAGACTTGTTAGTCAAGGAATCATGAAGAGTAACACTGTTTCTCTTGAAATAAAGATCCTTTATTTCATTCAAATCTTTCTCTGCATGAGTGATGATCACACGGCTCAAAGCATTCTCTTCAATCACCAATTCATTCAAGGCATTCCATAACACCTAAATTAGAACCAAAGAATTAAAAAAGGAAAAAAGGAAAGGGAAAAAGAAAAATTAGAAAATAGTAAATAGTTGCTAACATAATCTAATGGCTTTAATTACCTTGGCCAAGTATCTTTGAGGGTTCTTAATGCAACGAATTGTGATACGAAGTGCTCTGATGTATTCTTCATCAGCTGGACTGGCTATTAATCCCTACAATTAGCATAGAATAGCATATCATTACTTGGAAACTAAACTTTCATGAATGAAATCAAGAGATTTATAAAAAGTATTCATTGTGAACTTTATGTCCTCTTTGGAGTGATTGCAAACTTCTGGTTTTTGGTTTTCAAATACATATTTAGAAACGAAAATGTTAAGGTAAAACATTGTTGAACTGATTGTTATCTCAATTTCAAAATCATTATGTCATTTTTTACAACAAGATTAAAAAAATGATCTGTTTCTAAGTTTATGGTAGATTTTCAACGTGTGTCTCTCTTAATCACATCCTCCCTCACTTCTCTCTTGAAACTTTTAAGGTAGTTTTTCTTCTTCTTTCCAATTTTTAATTTGTCTTGTCTTTCATAGTCTTCTATCACCTATCTAAATTAATGAATATAAACCCATAACATATTTTCTTCAAGCATACAAATTTCTGATGAATTGTTATGTGTGTGTTCCTACTTCCTCTGTTCTGTTTTTTGAGCAGAGTATATAAAGTAATATATTTACCTTGGTAATTGTTGTGCCATATATATGCCTAAAAGTGTTGAAAGTCACACAAAGCTGCTGCTTACTTCTTGTGCTTAAAATTCTGATGATTTCATCATCATTAAAAGCTTTCTTTTCAATTATTTGATTAAGAATATTTGCTTCTGAATGTGCAATATTCTCATCAAACTCATCTCCCTCATACCTATAGGTGCTTATCACTGCAACCAACAGCTGCATGAAAAATCATAAGCCTCTAATCAGTTTATTTTATTTTATGACATTATTCCATCTCAGTAAAGATGGTGAATACCTTAACAAAATCTAAAACAGTTATAAGACAGAAACTAACCTGTAAATAGTTTTACATATAAGGACTAACAGTTTTTTTATATAGGTACAAAAGCGAAAAAAGGTGTTCACTATAAACACAAAAAATATAACTCTATAGTTGTTTATTATTCTTATTCCTAAATAAATTAGAATATTATGTTTTTAAAAAATTCAAATATGTTAATAATCCACATACTTTGCGAATATCACCAATTGAGTGGGAAGCCACATCTTCTTCAAGGCAATGTTTGAATAGAGATTGGTAAGAACGCTTTAAAGCCAGAAGTTCTTCAGAAGTTCTAGTGCAAACAATCTCAATTATTACTCTGTAATCTGGTTTTTCCTTCTTTAATGCTTCATTAATAAATGTAGCATCTCTTTCCGCTGGATCCATCGTCCAATGACAAATTGCTCTCTGGTTTGAAATAGAATATAATTATCATATTTTTTAACAAAAAAAATAAGAATGTTCTTCATTCAAAAGACATATCCAAAATATTCCATTAAATAGATAATTACACCAATGTATTACACTTAATTTCCTTCTTGTCTTTAAAATTACACTTACCCCGCTTTTTAGGGGGTAAGTGTAATGAAATTTCAAAACTCGGATAAATATAATGTCTCAACGGTTAAGTATAATGAAATTTCAAACTTAAGTGGTCTGTGTATTTTTAAAAATTAAGAGGGAGTAAGTATAATAAATGTAAAACTCAGGGAGTGTTGGTGTAATTATCCTAATTAAATTTATGCTATGAATTGTAATAATGTTACCTCAAAGCTTCCTGAAAGTTCAGATTTGAGTTGTTGGATAAGATCTTCATGATAAATTTCTTCATAAGCTTGCCTCACAAGTTTCCTTTGAGCTACATTTCTATGTGCTAATATTGATATAATAGCTCTTTCATCTGTTCCCAATCCTACAATCATACAAAAAAAATAGATGTATATGTGCAACAAAAAAAAAAAAGATATCTTGAACAAAATAAACAAATTCAAATTACAGAAAGATATATAACCTTTGCATGCCCTCTTGATAATTTCAGCATCTTCAATTGGAGAAGAATCTTTTGCAGCAACTAGAGTAGCCATTTGGTTTTTGTGTCTTATCTTTACTTAGTATTAAAATAAAATTTGTATGAATAGGTTCATTTTCCATTATCTATCTTATATAGAAGAGAAACCTGGAACAACTGTTTCTGAAATTAAAGTTATATTCGCTATAACTGAACTATATGTATGTTATTATAAGAGAGTTAATGATATTTAATAGAATAACTTAAATATGTTATTAAAAGGAGGATTTTTTTTAATGACTGGCTTAACGTTAAATATAACTTAATTATAATGGAAAGTAACATAAAAATTCATAACTTCAAATTTAATCATAACGAATGTAGCTAGCCTTTTGTAGACTCAGCATGCTTCTGAAAGATAATAAAAGGTAAAGTTGTAGTAGCAGCTACAAGTGAAAGCATGTGGAGTAAAAGGACAGCGTGTGGGAAAAATATGAAGGTTAAAATGTATAATAGTTTAATGCATGATCCTATTGCTTCCAGAAAAGTTAAAAAGTTACGAGAACCCTTGTCAATTGTCACATCTTTGAATCTTCTCTTTTTTTTCCCTCTTTTTTTATAAAATACCAAACTTATAGCATTTAAATGTAACTAAAGTTTCTAGGCTGAAAGATATTTATAAGTAGATAGAAAAATGTAACAAAAACTTCATCCATAGATACAGGTATCTGCATCGCCATCAGATGAAACTTGTGAGGCAGAGTATGGTAATGGTAACATAAATATGGAAAATTCTGATAAATGTTTAAAAAAGAAAAAGTATCACAAGTCTTATAAATTAGAACACAAGAAAGAGACACTCCATTTTCGAAAGAGAAGTGAAGAAAACTTCTATTTTCAGTTCAGTCATCACAAATGCACTACTACTTATTTAAGTACCTCAGAATCCAATATTTATGTCCACGCCACTACAGCAAACATTCTAATTTCTAAAGTTTCTATGTTTCCTAGATCTTCAATAAATATCAATGAATCAATGAATTTTGTGAAATACAATTTCTAGTCATTTTCTTTTTTCTCTTGAGTGGCAGCTTTAACATCATTCTTACATGTCATGTTTGACAAAAACTTGAAAAAGGGTCACCAAGGAATTTCTTGACCATCCCAAGCAAAGAACTTGCCATTGTCATGGCTCTTCACATTGTTGATGATGTTTAACAGTTTTTGAACTGAGAACTCTTTGGTAAAGAGCTTGTCTTTCGGAACATTTCTTTGAAACGGCTTAGAGAGATCCGTGTCAACTGTACCGGGATGCAATAAAATGCATATAATTGGATCCTTCTTTCTTGCAAATTCCAAGGAAACCGTCTTTGACACTGTTACAGTATAAGGGGGAAAGAAAAGCTGATAAAGATTACCATTTCAAATAATTTGGACATTTCCAAATTCATTTTTATTAATACTTCACCAATGCATAGCATTTACCGCTACTAAAATGACATGCCGGTATAAAAAGAACAGGGCTCACAGAGTACTCAAAATCAAAAGATAAGAGTATGGTTTTATGCAAGAAAGTCATCTGCATTCTGGAGTGATCAATGTAGATTAGAAAGTATGGTTTTAAGCAATAATTGTATTAATAGGATTGGGCAATGTTATGGAAATCCAACAATTTGCAAGAAGTCAAGAAAAAATCAGAGGCTGAATTTTTTAGTTACTAGCAAATGACTCATATTATTATTATATATATATATATATATATATATATATATTACTAGGAACAATATATATATATATATATATATATATATATATTGGTGGATACTCAGATTATTAATTTATTATATATGTTCATGGATAATCAGACCACAGATGCATGATCCAAACTTTTATCATACAGAATACATGCTTAGGAATGCTTAATTTAATTCCGAGGAAATAATCGCTTATTTTCCAAAAGTGCTCACGGGAAGCCGACAAAAATAAGCAATTATTTCTCTAAAATAAGCTGAATAAACACATTGAATATCTTAAGACACAGATCATAGTAATAACAATATAATAAGTCATACATTGATTAAGAGCAGTCTTAGAAGATCGATAAGAGTGCCAGCCGCCATGACGATTGTCGCCTATAGATGCAACTCTTGCACTCAAACTAGCCACAACTGCAGCACTTCTTTCAGTCCCAAAGCCACCTCCAACTTTTAGAAGCGGCCACATGTGCTGAATTTTAACATTCATAGTATTAATCATCATCAAATATTGGCTCAAGTTATTAAAAACATGTTCGTTCATAAAATCAAAGGTAAAGAAACAAGTACAAAATCAGACAAGAACAATGAAAAAAATGTTTCTTTGTAATTATTGCACAGAACTATTTAATTAAAGAAATAAGGTAAAATGTCAAAGGAAAATGATTTCTTCAGGGGGCCTGTAGAACCAATAACTTGATGCATAACGTTAAGAAATATGTTGCATGAGTTCATAACTCAATAATCCATCGATTTCCACAGGCTAGACCTGGAATTTTCTACACCCGTGAAACGAACCCATGGCACTGCTGAAGAAAAAAATCTGTGGCCAGCCCGTGAAACTCCCTGGACCTCTTTCTTCCTTTTTTTTTAATGAATCACTCATCATCATAAAATTGCAGACTATTTTGGGGAAGTAACACACAAATGTAATCTTTGAAGTTCAAGTACATCATACTGAAAAGATGAAAGGTATGAAAGAGTATATAGACTGGAGTACTGGACTGAGAGCAAGAGTGGTTAATGTGTTCTCTCTATTCTTCTATACCAAGTAAGACCGTTTACATCTATTTTCTATCCTTGAATGACTTGACATTTATTGTCATTATTCATTAACAGTCTCATGAAATAAGCATTCAAATTTCAAACGACTCGTATTGGTGGCATCACATACTATTATAAACTTACAAAAGAGAAACTGACATATGAAAAAACCAAATAAATGTCAAATTCAGATTACATGCAAACAAGCAACAACAATAAGAAGCCTCATCCCACTAAGTGAGGTCGATTATAAGGGTCGCACAACGTCATTGTGCTCGATCATTACATGTAAACAAGCACGAGTTTCAATTATACTGAACTTCAGTAAATAGCAACAACTAACAAGCTAATAGTTTGTTTACAGAATTTAGTAACAACAGTCAGCAAAAATCACTAGAATAAACGTATTAGCAATTTATCGTTTCTGTACATCCTTCTTTTCGTGCAATAACTAATTAAAGGCCACTATTATCTCCTTATACAAACAAAAAAGAACCCCGATTTACTTCTAAAAAATTCACAATAGATAAATAAATGACTATATGTAGTTATGTACTGAAAATTGGAATGATGTTACCTTGATAACTAATATGGGACCAACGGCATTAACCTCATACGCAAGCATTAAAGATGACTTCTTCACTTTGTTCAGTGTTGTTTCTGTATTGTAGGATAACTAATATAATCAACTGCTTCATATTTATAAGAAACATGAAGTCAAAACAAGATAATAGAACTTTAGCTCATAGTTTTCATTTGGTCATATAAATCTGCTCCAAATTTATGTTCTCTCTTGTCTTTTCATCATTCTTTATTCCTTTGGCAAGTCAACGATTAAAGATTCTTACTTAGGCCTGCCTCTATGCTGCAATAGATCGTGCAAATCCTAAGTTCAATTTCGCAAAGAATAAACAAAATCTTTACCTGGTTGCAATACTTCAGGTATCGAAAGAATGCCGGAAGCATTAATAAGAAGGTTTAGACGGCCATATGTCTCTTTTATTGACAAAGCAGATGCCTGAAAAATCATGAAGTACACAAACTTAACAACTTAATAGGTTTGGAACCATCTTAATGCCTAAAAAATGAATATGAATTTCATAATTATGTTTCCAGATGTGAATAGACTTAAAAAAAATTAACATTTGCGCACTCTCGTATATATTCTAATTCCACCTTCCCCTAGACTACAAGTTCTAGCATAGGCATTTCTTATATGTCATCCTATTACCAATAAACGAAAGAGACCGAAGGAAGGGGATGAACAAAAATGGTTACCAAGGCTCATCTTGTGAATGCCATAGAGAAGGGAAAAGAAGCATAACCTCAATTGAACTTTCAACAGTCAAATCCAACGGCAAAACTTTTAGTCTATCAGCAAATTTATCTTTCAGATGGATAAGCCCAGTTGATGCACTAGGATTGCGGCAAGTAGCAACAACATGCCCTTTATCATCGCTCTCTAAAAGTTGTTTTACCTGTAAAGGGTAGATATTAAAAGCAGAGTTAAAACTGATTCAGCTAAGAAAAAAGGTTGTCCATACATCATATTATATATTTGTAAAGAGAGCAAATTTCGTAATAGTAGTTTAGTATTAGCTGACAATGATAATGAAAGGGCTCATTATTAGCATTGAATCTTGTGAATGATCATAGTATTAGTAATACTAACAACAATAATAATTTTGTTCAGGCTAGCTGTAAATGATTATAACCAAAGAGACGGAGTTTGAATGAAATGGTCTCTATCAATGACTATATCTTATAATCTTAGTACTGTTATACTAAATGAGGGATTAATTTTATAAATAGAAGTTAAAAATGTGAAGGTGAAAACTCTTTCTGATTGCCTAAAACAATGATTGAGACACTAACAATCATAGATATAACACAATCAAATTATCAGTAACATGAAAAGGTGGGGAAAAAACAGAATCCATCAACACAAGCAAAAATTAATGCAATGTTAGAAATGCCTAAATTCGAGGAAAGGGAGGAAAATCTTACAAATTCGAGGCCGATTCCTCTGGAAGCTCCTTGAACCAGAGAAACGGCACTTTGAGAAGAAGAAGACGAAAAAGCCCTTCGGGTGAGAGATAAGAGACGAGACGAATGTGATGCCATAGAAGTGTGGTTTAGTGTTGGCGGCAATGGCAATAATAGCATTGTTTATAGAATCAAATGAAACAGAAAAGGCTCTTATATTTGCTTACGCCATGTTGAAGGGCACATCACCGTGAAGCGTGGCTCCATAGTAACCAAGAAAACAATGCAGCGTTGGAATGAATTAATTAGCAGAATTGAATGAAATTAAGATCACGGTTTGGGTTGATTCAGAAATTTTAATTGCATTCGGTTCCCTTCTTTAACTAACTCCTGTCTGCTAGATGCAGATTAGGTAGTAGCTCATCAGATTATCTCATCCCTTAATTACACTGTAAAGTTCCAATCTTATTTAGTAGCCACCCGTTTCTTATAAGTTTAACTTAAGAGAAATGATTAGTTACTGCTGGTGGTGAATTTTCTCATAAAAAAGAAAAAAAAAATCTAGACTTTTTTTTGGTAAAAAAAATATTCTAGACTTTAATAAATAAAAGGGTAAAATATGTTTTTAATTTGAATAAAATAGATTCAATAGGATGTTTTTGTTTTTAGTCTATAAAATTATTTTTTTTGCAATTTAGCCCCTATAAAATGAAACATTATTTTTTAAGTTCCTATCGTTAAAAAAATTTCGTTAAGTGTTAATTAGGATGACGAAGTTTCATGTGTGCAATACCACATCAGATCTAAATAATATTGTATCTAATATTAATATTAATTTTTAATTATTTTATTAATATAAAAAAAAGTCTTCGTTTGGAAGGTCACACTACAAAAATTAAGAAGGAAGAAGTGTTTGAATCCTCTCCAGCACTAGATAGTCCAGCAGTTGAAAGGATAAATCTAAACCCTTCGTTTTCTTTCTCATTCTTAAATGATCAGTTTGTATAAATAAATTAACAGCTTTGATGTTATTGAAGTTAGCTGTTGGGCTATCCAGCGCAAGAAATGATCCAAATCCGAAGAAGAGTGAAAAGACAATCTTTTGTTATTATTATTATTATTATTGTTATTATTATTATTATTTATTATTATTATTATTAAAATAATTAACATTAGTTTTAAATAAAAAATATTTAATCTGATAAAATATTGACACATAACACTATTATCCTAATCAGCACTTAATAAATTTTTTATAATGATGGGGATTAAAAACAACAATTTTTCATTTTACAGTGATTAAAGTACGAAAAATAATTTTATAAAAACTAAAACAAAAAAGACTTAATTTTATAAGGATTAAAAACATATTTCACCCTAAATAAATAATAATAATAATAATAATAATAATAAAAGAGAGACTTGGCAATTTCTCGTCCTTTTTTTTTTTTGTCAGATTAGGCTGCCAATCAGCAAAACGGAACAAGCCCAACAACCTTTGGGATTGAGCCCAATCAGGAACAATATGGATTTTGAGACCACAAAACAAAACAATATGGGTTGACCAAAAACAAAATATGCATTTTTTTTTATATTGTTTACTTTTTAAAAAAGTATCAATTTTCAAATAATGTGAGCCGGAATTTTTAAAAGAAGGAAGGAAAAAAATATATATTTAGAGTATAATGTTGGTCATGGAGAACAAAACAAAATGAAGGCACTGAATGACAGGAAATCACTGATGATCACAAACTATATATAATATATTTCCATATCTTCGTATTCATCCAACATCTATGATTGAGTACTTGTTTATGAGTAGAAAACCTTTTTTTTTTTTCAGAACAAATTATACATAATATTTTCATAATTTTATATTAATCAAGGAATATTTCAGCACAACTATGATTCATGTGTTTGACTAAATTGTTTTATATATGTTTCTTATTAATATATCTGACCAATCAAAACAACTAACGTGATGTTTTTATATATATGCAAATTAATTCATGTTATGATTCGTGGAATAGAAAAGAAGTTAACTCACCCATCAAATGATCAAAAGACTAAAAGGAATTATTATGACCAAACATTATTTCAAGAAAAAGAGCATAAAAAAAAAATCATGAAGCTTTTCATACATGTGTCATTAATTGATGAATATACCTTTGTTTCCTCCTTCAAAATTAATCATGAACTACAGTTACTCCCACAAGATAAGTTGCATCCTTGTATTCTTTCAAATGCATAATGACTCTTACCCGTCAATCAAAATATTGGAATCTCTTTATTTTGCACGAAAATTGCATTTATAATTTTTCATTTTCAACTATCTGAATAATTATCCAAGAATAAATTTATGATGAATATAATTGGTCTATTAATAAACTATTTGGTCATTTACAAATCTAACATAAAATTATTATTAATCGAATGATTAAAAAAAAAAAAAAAAAATTACAGATATAGTTCTCGCTCAGAATGAAAAATTTATTGTAAAAAAAATTATTATTAATCAAAAAAATTTGCTTTAGTCCTAGGAGAGTAAAAAAGCATATGAGCAATAGCATTTAGTTGTTTTCTCTGGCCATTGAAGTGACTTAATTTGTAAGGAGGTGAAAATGGACTTCATCACTAAAGTTTATGGATTTGACAAGACCAAGGCCAATAACTTAATTAGCTCTAGAAAAAATAATAATAAAAAGTGTGTCTCCATTATGAAGAGAGATATGTGGCTTGAAGCTGCTGAAAACATTTTAAGATAGAAGAGGAGCATCCACTATAAATCATCACAAATTCTTTTGCTAATTATAACATGCATTTGACATTTACATGCACATGATCTCTTTATATATTCTAGAATATATATAATAATATATTCGAATATGATGAATAGTCAATTTCAAAATATCAATCATATGTATATATGTTTTTTTTTTAATCAAGTAGTAGATCAATCTTTCAGTTAGGGTGAAATTTGGAAGCAACCATTTATCATTAGTGTATCTGTGACTGTGTAAGAATCACCACAGAGGGTTATTATCAATGTTTTTTCGACATTATTATAAGAAATTTTTTAATATGTGCAATATTACATACGTTAAACATTTTAAAAGAAAAATTTTGTTTAGAAAAAAATAAAAAATAATTTACTTATGTTTTAACATGCATTTACTACTTATCATTCTTTCTGCTTTAAAATTCTTATCTTATGCAGTATTACACAAATTAAAAAAATTCTTATTATAATATGAATTATTACCACGTTTGATTTTATAAACAAAAAATATATAAAAATAAAAGAATATTAGGACTTAGGAGTACTCTAAAATTACAATAATCTAAAGAGGCCACGCATCAATCCAAAAAGGGATGCATATATGTCTTCGATCTGATAAGGCTCTAATTAAACCAATTTCAATAACGAATTTTGATTAAGTCTAGTATTTTTTATTTTTTTTTTGTCAAAATTAAGTCTAGGGATCATTTTAGAATACATCTAATAAGTTTAGGTATACTATATTTTTTAAAGTAAATGATTAAATTTAATATTATTTTATTTTATTTATTTTATTATTATTATAAAAATATTAATTTAAGTACTAAAAATAAAAATAAAGTATGATACTCTCTAATTTTAAGGGAGTATCGTAAATTAAAGTTAAGTATTGTACTTCGTGAGCATCAATAGCACCATAATTGAAGATATTTGCTTAGGTTTTTCAATTCTCTGTGAAAGCGTTGGGCCCCAAGGCCCAAGTTAATAATGTCTTATTTTTGTGTGGCAGTCTATTCTTTGAAAATTCCTATATCTGGTGAAAACTTGGTGAAGTGTGGAATTGTTTGTTGGCAGGAAATTATATAATAAACTCAAGTAGTTTAAATTTTTTCTTTGGAAAAAAATCTTAAATTTTCCACAATATAATATGATTATTTGGTTTTTTCTCCAATTTTTTTCGTGTTATTAAAATTCTTATTTCTTTGTTTAAAGGATATATATTTCTCAACTTGGAAATGAAATTTCACTCAACATTGTTTTGGAGGCTAATGATGAATATTGTTATAAACAGGCATCTCAATCTCATGTCGAAATTGGGGGTACAATGCCGATTTCGAAATAGGGGATTTATATCCAACTTGGTTATATTGATGTGTAAGGCCCATTAATTAGCCCCAAAGGGCTCATTGATGAGTATAGAACTCTAAGGTAGTGTTTGACATACGAGCTTGAATAGAATAGAAAATTGTGTACTATCCCTTATTTGGTGCATCAGGAACGGAACAGAACATTGTGACCAATGAATGAGATAGATTGATTCTATTGAAAAAGGTGGAACAGAACAGAACAACACACATAAAAATTGTCATTAGTTTCCTAGAGTCATTTTTTATTAACAAAATAATATATATTTAAATTTCTTAAACTTTATATTATTTTTTTCCAACAAAAAAATATTTTTTAATTTTTTTTAAAAAAAATTTACAAAATAAAAATATATTTAATAATTATATTTACTGAGAGAAGTTCATATTTAATAATTTATTTTTTCATTAAATATTAATAAAAAAATTAATATATTTTAGAATTATTATTTTGTTATACTCATAACTTTTTAAAAAAAAGAAATTTAAAAAAATATACTTTTTATTTTTTTCTAATTTTATAATTTCTATTAAGTAAAGTGAAAATTTTATGTGTTATAAAAATTTTTTTTTTATATTTTAATCCACACTAAATACAAAATAATACATATAGTTCTGTTTTGTTCCATGGTTAACAAATATGTTTCGTCCAGTTCCATTTTATTCTGTACCATCCCGTTTCATTATATTGTATACCGTTATCAAATACTACCTAAAAGAAATGCTATATATATACATCTTAAATGTGTTATGTATAAAGACGTATACTATTTATTAACTTATTAACTACGTACAAACTCTAATAACCTGCAGGCTTACTTGATCATGAGAGTTTTTGCAAGTATTCCCACTATTGCAGGGTAAGTAACACACGTAATTATATCCCTCTTCATCTATCACAACAGATTTAAATTGCTCGATCATTGACTTTCTTCTTCTTCTCTTTTTTTCTTCTTTTTCTTTCATTCTTTCACTAGACTAAGACAATTATTTTCCTTATTATTTAGCTCATAGGCGAGAAGGATAAAAAGGGAAAACGTGTCATAATCAATTACATATAAGAGCCTTTTGAACTATAAGTAAAATGATACTTTTCTTAATATTTAATAAACAATGAATCCTATCACTACAATTGTTGAATAAAAAGTTTTCATACTCTATAAAAAGTCTTACAAATTCAAAATTAATTGGTACTTCATTGAATTAATTTTTTTGGATTTAATTATATATTATTTAAAATATAAGTAATTTTTTTATATTACATATTTATAGATGTTCAAAATACCTAAAATTCTATATGCATTATCATTAAGATAATGTCACATAATTCAGCGATTAAATTAACAATTTACTATTTGTAAGAAATTGCGAGAGACATTCCTCTTAAAAAGAATTATGAGATATTATTATTATTTTATTAAATTTGACACATGTTATTATTTTTATACAAAAGCAAATTTGAAACATTATTATAATATAATTGACATTTAGTCACATGACCTTTATACAACATTTGCAATATAGTGTTGCAAATGCAAAAATACAGTATTTTTTAACAATTTGACAACATTTTTAATTTGAAATGTTGCGAAAACATTTTTGTAACACGATCTATATACAATATTTTCGTTAAAAATATTGCAAATGCATAAAGACAACATTTTTAGTGATTTAACAATATTTTTTTAACAATTTAATAATATTTAAGTCAATTATGTAGTAGTGTATGTCTTTATATATAAAGGGTTTTTCTATCTTATGTAATTTAAAACTCAAATAAATTTGCATATCATGCGTAATTTTTTAGGAAAATCATTTAGTACCGGACGAGTAAACATTAAAAAAAAACCATTGAACTTTTGTTTTTCTCTATGAAAAGTTACTTAATTTACTTTTTTCATAAATTTACTAACTTGATTTTTTTCCCATAAATTTATTAATTATATTTGATATTGTTAACCTGTTGAAAATTGTATGTATATGATAAAAATTGGGTTAGGCTAACTAACGTTGTTACCACTCCTTAAGGTGTAATAAATACAATATAACACTTTAAATTTTTTGTTTTGACTTATAAAAAAAAAACACTTTAAATTTTTTGTATTGAAAGCATGTGATAAATGACTTTTTTAATTTTCACAACAATGAATATTTTTAATTTGAAATAAAAACTTTTACTATTTATTTATTGTTAATATATAAGTGTCTTAAATGCATTATTTAGTATTTTTTTAATAAAAAAATCCACGAATAAAAATGTATTGGCTTGTAAAGACTTGTTATATATGATATTTAAATGATGGGTGATAGTATCGATAATTATAATTATAATAATGTGGTACATGCAGAAATAGGGTAGCATGCACATGCGAAATGATTAAACGCCAACCTCGTTTTTGCTGGAATTAATTTAATTTGTTATCTAAACAGAAATTACTGATGCATACTGACGTAGTAGTAGCAATATAAGATCCCCAGGCCAGTATAATAATTTTATTTTATTTTATTTTTTCATCTTTTCCAATTATTGACTTATTGACATGATGATGAGACTATTACCTCGTCCCGTAAATACGGGTTCAAATCACGTAGAATAGAAATAAAATGTAATAGTAGTAATTAATAATTAACAAGTAGTGTAATTAATTAAGAAAATAATAAAGTAATCTCATCATGTCATTAAAATCAAAACAATGAATTACAATAAGGTAATACAGTCGTCGGTGGATAACATAGATACATAAAGATGAATAATAATAGTAAAACAGAAAGGCGAGGAACCAAAGCATGCACATCTCTCTCTCTCTCACTCACTCATGTCACACATCCCTAGATTATGATGGACTTGATATGAAAAGTCAAGCTTTATATTAATATTAATATTAATAAATTATATATAAATTAACCCTATGTATGTATATAGTAGTATTTTGTTTTGTCTTGTTCAAATAATCTCGCACGGAATGAACCCTTTGAAAAGATGAAACGGCTTGTCGTTCTATTCGATCCATAGTCCCATCTATTATTATATTATATTATATTATATATGATGATGAAGAATAATATAATATAATTAGCTAATTTAGATGATTATTGAGTTTGGATCGATATATGGATCATGGAGTCATGTCTAATAGTGAATGTGTACTTGGATTAAACTGTTGCAACCTTCTGTTCCTCAGCTTTCTGTCCCATCCACCCAACAAATATATAATACTATAATATTCCCTTACCTTTGCTTCCATTCAACCAGCACTCTACTCCATCTACCTTCATTTCTTTTTTCACTCTCTCCCTCACTCTTCTGCTCAAACAACAACAACAACAAAGGTGGTAATTAAGTATGTAATAAACACACAAAAAAAAAGTAACGGCAATATAATCTCTTGAATACATGATATGTATATTTTAAACTAGATTTAAAGGAGGACTCAATACACTACACTTAATAGAGTTTAATTATAATTTTAATCCTTTAGGGGTAAGATGGTGAAGTTAATGAATGATTTCATTCTCCCATTTTCTTAATCATATTTCGCCTCTCATCTTTTTGTAACATTCAATGTTAGGCCTTCCTTCATTGTTGTTACTAAACTCTATCAAATTATATATGTTGTCCTTAATGTTTTTAGCAAAAAGAGTTATGCATCAATGTCATATTTGAAAAAAAATACAAAATGGGTGACCAAAGTTAAACATTAGAAAAAGAAAAATGAGTTCTAATTAAACGCACTAAAAAATATGTAGAGTGAGATCGCATGTTAATCCAAGCTAAATTTATCATGGCTGGCATTTTGCTCACTAAATCAATTTCTCGGTGTAATACAATTTTTTTTTTAATTCTAGTTTTCACTCAGTCATTATGGTCCGAGCGAATGTTTTATTTTTTTTCATCACACCTGACAAAAATAGAGATTAATGTTCGAGGGAAAACGAACATTAATGTCCAATATTAGTTGTATAAAAATATTTGAACGATGATTATTCTTCTGCTGAAGTTTATGTTTCAAAATGAACACTAATGTTTGAGAGGAAACGGATATTAAGGTCCGGTAAGTACATGAAAACGTTTGAACAATGAATCTCTTGAAATTAAATTCAGATACGGACATTAATGTCCATTTGGCCAGGTTAATGAAAAAAAGATAAAAACTCACTAATTAAGATCTTAATGTCCAAGAAGCAAAGGTTAAAATTGTGGGGGGATAAGTGGGGTAGTGAGCTAAGAAAGCAATGTGGTGCGCAAAGTAATTGCCCTTAATAATATATATCAACTTTTCATCGCGCTCATATATTTCAAACCGCATATTGAGGAGGGAAAAAAGTAAAAAAGAAAAAGGGGAGATGGAAAATAATGCACATGAACCACAAAATGATAAAATTCAAAGGATAATAGTGAGAGAGTTGGAGGGTGTGTATGCTTGCCTTGCCTTTACTATTTAGGTGATCTGTTGTCATGTCACAACCTTCTCTTATTATTTTGATGATGAGGTTCTTCAATATTGCTATTGTTAGTGTCCCCTGATGACCAGTCAAAGAGATGGAAAGGATCCAAGCCCTTGGATTCCCTTAGATGATGATCAGGTGGTGCAAGTGCAGGTACAGCAAAACCTTGAGTAGTGAACAATAGGCTAAGAGGATCAGCTTCAATTTCTCCCAAATCAGCAAAGAAATCCTCATGATTATTCATGGAAGGTTTGTAAGGAAACTGATCATCATCGTCATCATCTCCCTCAACCACCTGCACCACCTTCTCCTCCAATATATTCTCTTCTTTCACACACGATGATGATCCAGCAACAACAGCATTGTTAGTAACATTGCTGTTGTTGCCGTGATCATCAATATTATTACGCTCTTCTAGTAATTCTTCTTTGGTTGTTGTATTCCCCTTTTGATTGTCTTCTTTAGCAGCATTGTTGGAGTTGGTTTTGGAATTAGGTTGGGAGCGGGTTGAGCCGGCGAGGGCGTTACGCTGCGTAGGCCAAGGATGGTTGTGCTCGGAGGTGTATGTGATGACCAACATGTTTGGGTCAGTTCTGCTCCTCTCCACTTGCTTCCGAGCTGAACATCCTTTTGAACTGCTGCACCTATAATACCCCCTGCACATTCAAAAACTATTATATCAAGATTTAAAAAGAAAAATACTAATTTCAATTTTTACCAACATTTAATAATTAATGTGCCACTGAGTGAGTAGTGATAAAATTAGAAGCAAACAAGCTAGCATTTGCTATTGTGACGGAAGTGATGAATAATAATATTCAACGGTCAAGCTAAGGGATAAGAACAAGCTAGCTAATAGTAGTGAAAATTAAGATAAAAATAAAATAACTTAGCTCACTGTTTTTAATCTTATTTTTTTGTGGACGCTGTTTTTGAATTTATATTGATGGTAAAATATGTGTTGTTATGATATCGAGAATAAATATCATGTGGTACGTGTAGGCAAGATGTGAACTTAGTAGTTTTTTTTTTTTTTTAATTTATTTAAATTTAAATATACCTGGGATAAGGTGAACCTTTAATGGGTTTCTGACCGTATTTTCTCCAAGCCCACAAATCTGATGGAACTACCTCTCCACTTTGTCTGCTGTTCGCTGCTGCCGGTGCAGGAATACACACCACCTTTTTCGCCTGGTTCTTCCTACATCATCACTAACAATTTTAATTACTACTACTAATTTCATACATCATCATTAATTAATTAACTAATTTGCCTTAATTAATTCCATTGTAATAGTAGTAGTAATAGTATTTTGCTTATATATGATGTTGATGATGAAATTAATTAAGGAATTTTCAGGTGGGAAGAATTAAAGGCTCTGAAAATGAAAAGTAAACGGAATTTGTAACTGATTATTAACAGAAGAGTCAACGGAACGAACTAACTCACACAACATGAAAAGTGCCTAATTCATGCCAAACCCTACTGCACCCTAGCTACTACACTTTCATCAATTCACGCCACCAGGCACCGGCAGCAGAAAATAAATATTAAATAATTTAATTAATGAATTAATTAATTATATGAATCTGACCTTCGTTTAAGACCCGGATTTCGTGGAGACGAGATCTGAAGTTGAGTGGAATCGGAGATTGAATTATTAATGATGGATGATGATGAAGAATTAGAAGAAGGCTTAATTGCATTCGGAGAGATCTGAATCATGTTTGAAAATATATTCTTACAACCTGCTGCCCTTCTATGATGATCATCATTTTCAACATTCATATTCACAAGGTTGTTCTTGCTAATATTACCAGGAGTAGCACCAAACCCCGCTGCTGCTGCTTCTTCCAATAATCCCCCTGAAGAAGAATTGAAGTAATTAGGCATGTCAAGCTCTTGAAGAAATGGATCTCTCATGGTCGAAAACGGATCGCCGAAGCCGGAGAAATTCATCGCCGGCGGATACTCATGAGAAGAAGTTGAAGAAGAAGATAACCATGGATGCTGTTGATGATGATCATGGTATGATGATGATGATGATGAAGTGCCTCCATATGCTCCTCCACTCGCTCGAACTATGTCGGTTAAATCGCCTTGGTAATTCTCCATTATATTTGGCCCCAAAACACTGCACATGCTTCAACTTTAATTCCTTAATTCTTCTTCTTCTTCAAGTAGAAGAAATAATTAAGGTGCGTCCTCATGCTTAATTTGTTTGCTATACCTTTATAAATTGTTACATGCAATTTCTAGGTATGATATATGAATTAAGAAAGAAGAAGAAATTAAGAGTGTATGTGTTTCTCTTTGGGAAGGGAGATTTTGATTTTGGCTATTAAGAAGCGAGAAAAAGCAAGTTAAGAAAGAAGGAACAGGAATTTGGAGGTTGAAACTGATTGTTCCTCTTCTATAACAAAACAAAACAAAAAGAGAGAGAAAAAGAGAGACGCTGACTTTTCACACAAAAACACCTCCATTCCATACGCAACATCTAGAGAGAGAACCAATTTTTAATTAACTCAAATTTGAAGGACTAATAAAATAATACAAGTGTGGAGCTGTGAGATTTATCAAAATCCATCTAAGGGTCCATATTTTGCCACTGTTTTGTTAATAATTACTTATAATATAGTTGTTTTTATTCCCTCCTTAGTAAAAAAATAAAATTAAAATAGAAACTATAGTGTCCTCATTAATTGGCAGTATATCAAACACATCGCCTTGCATGTGTGGGAAGTGACAGGTGAATAAATAAAATCTTAATACATTTATTAGATAATTGAGTATATCAATAATAATTTGAATTTTGATTATGTGTATATATATATAACAACACCTTTGTTTGGATATAGAAAAAAAGTAGTTTTTTTTTTTTAATTTCTAGCAACATAGTAGTAATTTAGATGGTGAAAAAGTAAAAAAGAAAAAAGAAAGATGAAATTTGATGAAGAGTGGTCATTTCCAGAAAACAATTGACAAGAAAGAAAAGAGGCGGCAAGAAGCCGCATTTCGCGGAGAAACGTTTCGAGGCGTTAAATCTGAGTCTACCGTCCGTTTCGTTTCGTTTCGTTTCGATTCGTTTCTTCATTTTCCGTAAGAAGAGAATGTTTTAACGTGGCACTTATCTATATGTCTTGTGTTCCTTCATCACAGCAATGAGACAGTACCTTACCACTACATGCCGTTTCAATTTTTTTCACTTTAATTAATTAATTCTTTTTATATAAAACAAATAAAAATAAAAAATTCAACTTCGATTGTTCATAAAACTCAAAGTGCCATCACAAGTTGTCACAACAAATTCTTTTTACTATGTCTATATGTGCGTTTGTTGGAGAATGCTACTTCCACGGTTAATCTTAACTTCGGTAAACACAAAAAAACATATATACATATATAATTAATCTTAATTAACTTCGGTATATGCATAAAATGATTATTTAAACTTATTGTTTAAGTGTCTGATCCATTTGTTTACTCTTTCACCCAATATAATGTCAATGTTCTTCCGTAAATGCGGGTTACATCGTGATGATTTGATAGCAAGTTATAAATAATATAAGGGTATGTTTAGATATTTATTGAAATCCTATTTAGATTTTTTGAAATTTATTATTATAGATTCTAATATTCTAACTACAAAGTAAGATTAACGAATATCCTAACATGTTTTAAGGGTGTGTTTGGATTTAAGTTTTCCAAACTTAATTTGAACTGAACGTGAAAGGAATTAAATTTTTTTTTTATGTTTTGTGCCTCGAGTGATTTGGAATTAGAGGTAGACAAACAAAATTGAACGGAGTTCGGATTGAAATCTAAACACACACTAAAATGTGATGGAGGAAATAGAGTTTGAAGAATCTACCACGCTAAGATATATACAAATTTACCGGCTGTTAAATTATCAATGCAAAGTTAGTACAAGTATAAGAGGTTCACATCCTCTCCATTTCTAGTTTCTAGCTAATAGAAAATAAAGACAATCCTAACCATTGAATTTTAAAAGTAGGAATAAATGGTAGTAAAAAAATGATATGGCAAAAGTATAAATTATTGGATGAAGAAATGAAGAGGATTTAAACCCTATAAGTGTTACATTATTTTCTTTTAAGTAAGGTCTCAAATTTAAGACCCCTAAGTCAGGTGATTAAAATCAATTCAAACTAATTTAAATTGGCTGAGTAAACTGAATTAAAAAATAAAATATTGAAAAAACTGAACATAAAAAAAAAACAATTTTTTTATTGGGTTAATCTGGATTTCGGATTATCTTACTTAAACCGAATTAATTAATTTAATCTTAACCAAACTTTTATATACATATACACATTTTTTATAAAATTATAACACTGCTTATATTTATACAAATAAATGTTCAATAAAACTGATACCATAAATTATTTTTTATCACTCTTGTTATCCTTTCTTTTTATCTCATAGTTAATAAAGAATGATGGATGTGGGGTTTTCTAATTAATTTAATATAATCCTTTTTTATTAATCCAGTTAATGAAATAGTTAATAACAGTATTCAAAATAACATGTTAACCTTATTTTTTATCACTCTTATTAAACTTTTTTTATATTAAAAAAAAGGTTAATAAAACTAATATCATAGTTCATATCATATTTTTATAATTTTATCACTCTTCAATTAAATTTTATCTTTTTTTATTTTATTATGTATATATATATATATATATATATATATATATTAAACTATATATAATAATATGGAAGAAATCATTTTTTATAAATTATTATGTGGCCCTATAAGATAGGTAAAGATTAGATTAGATGTTTGATAATGCGTGTCTTAGGTATAAAGTCTATAAACTTGAAGGGACGTACGAAAATTGTCAATACTTTCCTAAAAGTTTTGATAATATAATATATATTAGGAAAAACCATAAGTAATTTGGTTTCTTATTAAATAAAACACTAAATTTCAGTTTGGTCTTAATTTTTTTTTTATTCAATTTCACTTTAATTGGTCACTTAATTTTAAATTTTTTTATTAATTTTTAAGTATAAAAAATGACCTAAAATAGCATGTAACGGGAGAATAAGGAAGAAGATAAGGTTAAAATGTTATTTTGGGTACTACTATTAACTATTTAATTAAACGAATTAATGAAAAATAATTATATTAATTAAATTAAGCTAAAAAATCTTTTGACCTTGGACATTAGTCCACTTGATCATGTACTAAACTTTTAGAAGTCCAAGCTAAGGTTCAAATTATTTAGATGTAGGAATTAACTAACACTTGAGTCGATTGCACTCATCATTGTTTGCTACACAAAAATCTTAGCCCTTTTATATTTCGGACTCAGAATAACTACTTAACACTTCAGTTGATTGCCCTCAAGTTAACTAAAATAGTATGTAACTAAAGTAACGAAATAGAAGACAAAGTTATAATATATATTATTTTGGACACAATTATTAACTATTTAATTAATTTAGTTAATGAAAAAAGATCACATTATATTATATTACTCTAAAAAAATCGATCCCTATCATTGTTTGCTGCAATTAAACCTTGGCCCCTTTATTTTTCGAGCTCAAGATAACTAACGAACACTTTGGTCAATTGCCCCCAAGGATGGAGGGAACAATTTCATAGGTGTGTCACTACTACTTGTCAAATACTGATAAACTAGTTCAGATTGTTTGAGTTTGATTCATAGTCCGTCGACTAATAAGCACTTTTTATGCCTTATTTTTCTAGTATTTTCAAGTGCTTATCACTTTGAATTTGGTGATTTTTAATGATAAAAATCTTTATAAATTAGTCTTTGCAAATCTCTAAGTAAAAATTTAGTAACAAGTAAAATGAAGTAGAACTTAGTCTTTCTTTGATGCTTTGTAGGTGAATTGAGAAAAGTTTGGAAGAGGAAGCAAAGCCAGAGGCCAAACCGTAGGAGAAGGAAGCTGCTCGAAGTATTGGAAGACCCGAGGCTTGAGCCTTGTGCCAGCGCTGGAATGAAGATCCTCTCTGCCATTTTCAGAACCCCCAGTGGCCAAGCTCTGGGAGGGCGCCTGGAGGGCACTGGTGCAGACCCTAGTTTTGATCGTTTCAGGCGCCTGGAGGGTGCCCGGGCGCTAATGGCTACGCAGAAATTTGCTATAAATAGTCAACTTGCATCATTTGTTAGGTCATGCCGTCTTTTAGAGAGAGAAACACTATTTTATAGTGACAGAGAGATGGAGGCTTTGAATTCTTGTGTAATCTCACATTCTTTGATGGAGTTCCTCACTAGAATGATAGCTTAGATGCTTTTCACTTGGGTTTGGATGTAACTTCACCACTTGTAATCCTTATAACTCTTGAAACTACTTCTTTTATGTTATTCAATTTGCGTTTCTTCTTTTGTTTTATTGTTTGGGTTTAAGTTTGATCACCTTTCTCCTCTATCTTCTAACTTTCCTTGTTGAATGAGAATTTGGCTTGGAATTGTGATTTTGTTGAAGAAACTTTCACGTATTGTCATCAAGATATAGTTACCATTATCTAAACTTTTTCTTTAAAGCTTGTTCTTCATGCTTGATGAGAAATATATGATCGCAAGAGATTGGTTTGTATGTTTCTTATCTTAGGATCTTTCAAAATGAGATATATTTTGTTAGTGATTTTCGTAACGCTTAAGGCTTATTGAATGACATATTGAGCTGTTGTTGTGAGTTTGAGAATTGTCATAGTGCGTGTAAGCGAAACCCGAACCCAAGTGCTTTATTTCATCGTTTCTAAATCAATTTAAATTACATGTTTTTTTTTTGTCTTTGATTCCAAAAACCTTTTCAAAACCTTACCCAATATATTTTATCAAAAGCTAAGTTATTCTTGAGTGTTCCCGACCAAGAGCTTTAGCTCAAATGGTCATATACCAAGTCTTATAACAAGGATTAGAGAAAGTATATTTGTAATGGGTTAGATAATTTAATCTTTTAAATTGTCTAACGTCAATTTGACGAGATGAATAAATATATAAAAAAAAAAAATAGGTTATATAATCAAGTTAAACGAATTCTTTTATGGCATTTATCAAAAACACAATAATCCAAAAGTTACCTAGATCTTAAGAGAAAAAGAGAGAGAGAGAGAATTTATATTAATTTAACAATATTTGTGAAGCTTAAAATTCCAATCATCATCACAATTCACGGAAATAATACGCAAACATAAATTATATATGTGTCCATGTAGATAGCAAGTCATGAGTGAAATATGATAATAACCATTCAATTAGAATCATTTTACACGTCATCAATCATTTTGTTTATAATAGTGAAATATATATAATATTATCTGCAAGAGTTGTGATCAAGCAAGGCTAACTAGTAGTACAAACTTTATATCCATTGGTAACTAAATTAAAAACAATGAAATGAGGAAATAAAATAATATTCTAAGCCACCAATATATTCTTTTGATCTTGAATAAAACAGACATATATTAGTGTGTACGTGGATGCTTGAGAACATCTAGGTCCACTTACTCCATTCAAAGTCAAAATGAGTTGACTTTACATTCCACGTGGTATATTAGTTTGAATTTTCTCTTGAATGAGATTTGAGAATATATATTTCTTTGCTAATAATTAAATTATTTAAGAGGTTAATTAATGGTAGGAAATAGCTAGACTCACTTTTCATCATCTTTTGAGGTCACAAACTTGAAAGCATGAAACTAGATTAGGAATAAAAATAAACAGCTAAACATAGCTTGATATCTATTTTAAGCTTGGACGGCTTTTTATGGATAATCAAACCTCTAATAGCGATTATGATGAGATTGTGGGATGCAATTAACTAGGAACTTCTATTCTCTCCGTTTTATATTACAAGAATTTTTTAAAAAAATATTTATGATATTTCATAATATAAGATGATTTTCAAGTTTTTATTAGTATTTTTTTTTATGTTTATCTTTTATAATTAGTATATTTTTTAAAGTGATACTAGTAGTAATAAGATGTCGGTTTAATTGTATTTTTGGTTGGCTTATTTGTGTTTTGGGTGATTTTGATCTTCCAAGTTTTAAAGGGGTAATATTGATCCCTACATTAGTTCTTCTTTCAAATTAATTCCAGTTTATATCTAATTTAGTGATAGTTTTTCTCTAAATTAATGACGAAGGGACCAAAATCATTAACACAGAAAATTTTTCAAAAAATATTAATATAGTGACAACTTTCCTCTAAATTAGCGGCAAATTTCAAATCGTTTACTAAAAATAATTAGGAGGAAAATTGTAGTTAATTAATACATTTTGGGAATACATTCTATTCGTAAACAATTTTAGTTCATCCTGACACTAAACTAACTAAAAATATAGCTAATTTGAAAAAACATTTAATGGAGAGACTATAGTTACTCTTTTTTAAACAAAGAGGACCAAAATCGCTAATTTGAAACTCAGAGACCCAAAATAAAAATAATAAAGGCCAAAATTGCAATTAAGTCTAAAAGGTGATTAATACAGTGATGTAAGAAAATAAAAGTGTACATTTGATAGTAGATTATGTATATTATTTAAAAAATTTAATACATTAATTAAGTTTATTATATATATTTTTAATAAGTGTAATTGTTGAAATAAAATTTTGTATAATATAAAATAAAAAGAATATAATATTGTATGCCGGAATCATAAATAACAATATTATATATATATATATATATATATATATATATATATTAAAAAATCTTAATATTAGTCATACAAATATTAGCATGTTGCTTAAAGAGCCGTATTAACAACGATATTATCCCTACCGTTTGTTTGGTTCCAAAAGTTAAATCTTGGTTTGGTGTTATATAGTCATTAGTCTTATTGTATGTTGATGATCACACGTTCAAAGATGATGATGCTCAAAGAAAAAAAATAAATTCATATCGATCTGTCTTTTTGATAAAATGATATACAAGCATGATAAGACACAATTGAAGGCTCTGATTTATTATTTAACTTTTGACAAAGAGGCTTCGCAACGTTTTTTTTCCTTTCCCAACTTTTTTTTTTCTTTATTTAATTTGTCTTGTTGTGTGAAAGTTGTATGAGCCATGATGTGGGCATGTTGTAGGGACAGGTAGCCTTAGTTTTTTTTCTTTATTATTATAATTATTATGTTAATACAATATGATAATTTGATTTGATGGTAATTTGAAGGATTCAAGTTTATAATGAACCAATGATGATAGAGAGAATCACCGACCTCTTATGTTTGATGAGACACATTGAGAATCTACTATGTACATATAGGTAACACAACTATTACTATATTTCTCTCTCTTCTCAATGGCCGTTGGTCACTTTTTTTTTTTTTTTATAATTACGATTTCTCTACTTTTTAGGATCACACTAATTTCGTTCTTGTTATGTGGCTGGTGCTAGCCCTCGAAAATTTGACATAAGTGAGATTCGAATATGTGACCTCCCACTGTGGATCGTCCCACTGTTGGTCACTTTGACAGTATATTTGGATTAGCTTTGAAAATTAATTATAAAAAAAAATTAATTTTCTGAAACATAATTAATTTTTATTTGGATATATTTACTGTGAGAAACAATTTTTAAAATATTTTTTAACGGTGAGAAACGATTTATAAACTAATTGAAACAATATTCAATTTTTAGCTTGAAAACCAAAAAATTTTTCTTCTATTAAAAGAAAATCAAAAATTTTTGTATAATCTAACATATGTTGCACCCAAAATACGCAAACATGCCTTAAGTTTTCAATTTCGATTTTCATAATACATCATAATGGATTATAATTTTCATATAATTACTATTTATTAATTTTTTAATTTATTTAACTAAAAAATTATAATTTTGATTAAATAGATGGTAAGTTATATTAATAAACAGTAGTTATATAACGAACATTATTTTTCAACTATATTAATATATGCTTCAAAAAGACACTATTACGCTAATTACAAGCATGTTTGAATTTTAATTTAGGTTGACAAAAGTACTTTTACATGCATGTGAAAAATTTATCAACTTAGCTTGTTTGATTTTTAGTTAGTTTATATCTGTTGGCGCTCGACTGAGTTTGGCCCTGAACTGACCTTAAAAGCTGGTTTGGTGAATGAACTATATAAGTCATTTTTTTCGTTTGTTGAAAATACTTTCAACTATTTTTTTAATTTATAAAAAACTTTTGATCATTCTATTTAAACAATATTCATTTTATCAAATGTACTTTTAATTAAAAGTATCCAAACATAAATTATGTTAAATCAAACTAATTTTTAACTCAATTTACTTTTATTAAATTTACTTTTAATCAAACTAAATTTTACTAACGAACAACCAAACACACATAACATCTCCTAACTGTTCATTCCAAGTCCCATATGTTCTTAAACTAGTTGATTAGGTTTCGAATCTAGTGTGTAAGCGATCGAGTCCACAAAATAATCGCATGAGTATGGCATGTTTGAAAAATGTTAGGTTGGATTACAATTGATTTTGAAGAACTAAAATTGATTTTGATTGCTAAATTAGCTGTTTGTTTTTGCGTTGAGAAAATGTTAAAATTGATTTTAGGTTGCCAAAATTGATTTTGGCTAAAGACTTGCTTTCAAGTTGAGTTGAAAAATTTACATTGTATTTTTACTCAAAATTTGTTTTTGAGAAAAAAATCCCCAAACATAAATTATGTTACTTTAAAATCAATTTTACACAAAATCAATTCTATAAAATCATTGATCCAAAATCAATTCTATCGAGTTAAACCAAACACACACTATAAAATTATGTTGATCCAAAATCAATTCTACCGATGTTAAATCACACACTAAAATCAATTCTACCGGCGTTAAACCAGAACCATAAACAGCCCTACCCTTCCCCTAGTGTGCCTTAATGAGTAACAAAAAAAGTGTGCAGTTTAACTTTTCATTATACTTATGAGCTTAGATCGATGATCTATCCATTAAGTATTCACACGGGAAGAAGGAGTAACTTTTTAGTACTCTTGTAGTACATATTCCCTTTAATAAAAAATTGATAGAGATAAAGAGTAATATGTTCGTAATATATAGTAGGTGATAAAGATTAAAAGAAATTTTATAATTTTTTTAAAAAATAACACATGTAATTATTTAAAATAATGCTATATATTATAGTAGAATTATAAATTTTTCTAGGAAGAAGGGGACTACCATAGTGGCTAGGTTATTTCAAAACCCATATTGCTAGAAAATTGCACATTTTAAAAAATACATAAACAAATCACACATTTATAAAATAACAGTATGTTAAACAGTAGATGAAATTAAACAAAAGAACTAAGTTATAATTCTCCTAAAAAGATTTTTTCTAAGATGTAAATCTTAACTCGCAATCCTACTCATAACTCATTCACTTAGATGTCAAGCATTCATTACTCATCAGTCAAAAAAAATTGTTGAAGCTCGCTCGCCAGCCAACTCCTACAAAGAACCAATTTGATATAGGATTCTTAAAACTAGGGATCAACAATTATAATACATGAATAAATTAATAATATAAATATTTTATATATAGGTATAGGCATCCCACAAAACCCGAGCTATGATAAGTAGTTGTGGATCTTATAAAATCAAAATTATGAATTAATGAGACAAACACTTGCCTCACGTTCCAGCATGACAAGCCAATCACACATCCCCACAAACAAACAAAATTAAACTCGGATTCTTCCACCATTAATCTAACAACGTTTTTGTCTTCCCACCAAGAATCACTACCCATCACCCTACCATGTGAACCATGCCTCTAATTTATTCATACAACATTATATAATTATATTTTATTAGTAATATATTATTTTGGTCTTTAACTTTGTGAGAATAAATCATTTTAGTTCTTGATTTTGTACGGATAAGTCGCTTTAATCCTTGACTTTATATTTTGCAAATAAGTTTAGTCCCTAAATTATAGGAACATTCGTTTTAATCCTTGATTTTTAAGCACTTAAAATAACCGATAATAATAAAAGTCAAAAACTAAAATAATTTATAAAATATAAAATTATAGAATATTTTAATATATAAGTTTATATTTTATTGATGTGATACAACAGATAAATAGTTAAATTGTTTAAGTATATTGATTAGAACTTGAATTTTGGTCGCTTATATGGAAAAAGATTTTGCAGAAAAATTGGCGTAATATTTTAAAAATTATATTATTATGTGTTTGTGTAATTTTAAAATGGCAACTGGATGTTGATACTCGGTTTTGGCATTAAAGTAATGAAATGTAACTAAATTAATGTTTTTGCGACAACGGTGTTCATGCTCATGGGCACGCGGCGGAACACTTGCCGTAGTGTGTGACGTATGATGACGTCACTCCATTACCCATCACAACCCTTCAAGTGGTGTGTCCATTGGACGGCTGTGATCATGCACGCCACCTGTTTATGGTTTACAATAAGTGATTAACACATTCTAATAATAAATCACTTAATTAAACAAGGTCAAAGTGGGGTGCCACTTCTAAATTTTGAATTCCTACACTAAAAATAAGTTGTCACTTGTTAAAGTTTTTTTTTTCTTTTCGTTAAATTAATTATCGTTAGTATAGACTTTATTTGACATTGTGTATAACTTTTTATATAAAACGAATTTATCTGATTGAACTGATCAGTTATATTGAAAGTTTATTTGATGCATTAAATATTTTTTTAAATTTTATATATTGGAGATTCATAATTCAAACCAGAGAGAAGTTGGGCTCGGGCTCTAATACCATGTTAAGATTTCATCACAAAATCAATTACGACAATATGAGGAGTAAGCCAACAGATATTTAAACCGCACCCTAAAGAATGAGGTCGACAATGTATAACTTATTTCATATATATATATATATATATATATATATATATATATATTATATTAATGGACAAAAGTATAAAATGTTTTGGTTTTTCATTTTGTTGTCACATTGTTTTAGTTTTTGACTTTTTAAAATACTTGAATTAGTTTCTGATTTTACACTCTTAGGTCATTTTTAGTCCTAGTGTTAGGCGAAATGTCTGTCTGACACATTAAGTGCCTATATGCACTACTACGTTATTGATATTTTAGTAATATTGACTTTATACAACATGTGCAAAAAATATTACATATGTTAAAAGGCGACGTTTTTTTTAATGATTTGACGATATTTTTCAAATATTTACCAAAATCTTTTAGCAATATTGGCCTTTATACAACATGTGATAATTATACAAAACGGCATCGTTCGGTTATTTACGTGGACTCATATGTATCAAATAACGTGTCGTATAGACATTTAACGTGTCACATAAGCATTACATCAATGTCACTTAAAGTCGGGGACTATATTGACTTACACAATGCAAAATTAGTAACTAATAGTATGTTAATAACGTCCGAAGCTTTGGAACGAAGAATCACGAGTTTTCATAGAATGAACATAAAAAAAAAAAAATTGTGTTGCGTTAGACCCTAACACTAAAACAAAGACATTCTAAAATATTAGGGATTAAACTCCCTTAATTACAAAGTAAAAAACTAAAATAATCAATCATTCATCGATATATATTTTGAGTCTAACAAACAATATATTTTAGAGCTATTGTAACCATTTGAAATTGTTTTGTTAGTATAGGAAATTTTGTTTAGTAATGTGGAATTAATTGATTAATTAGTCGCATTTGTGATTATGTATAAGAATTAAAAGAGTAGGAAAAGACAAAATAAGTTTTAAGAGCGATAGTGTGGGGTTACTTAGCTTGCATCCGACCAGTAATGCAACAACAGTACCTAGCTAGCTACTTATTAATAGGCTTAGCTGTAGAATTTTATTCACTCTGTGCTGTGGACCATATCAATACTCACACGTACTACATTAACTATTAATTATAAGTATATATTATTCTACCAACTATACTCATTTATTTACATACTCATATACCCTACTTTTCGTGTTAAAAAGGTTAAAACAAAGTAATATAGAAAAAGGAAGAGAAAATCAGAGATATGATATATAATGATTGGTAAGGAAGGAAGAGATCAGAAAAAAATAAATGGATGGAGATGAATAATAGTGATATGAATATTATATTTTGAAAAATGTTTTGTATATATTAGTTAGAGTATATAACCCATTTACTTTCTTATTTTATTAATTATTTAATATTAAAATTTGAAAAGTTGTTCGAAAAATTTAATTTTACTTATGTTAAGTGGATTGTAAATAAGTTGTACACTCTAATAGATTTATACAAATCATTATTGTTATATTTTATATTTTACATACATTTTCTTTAATATTTGACTTATTATAAAAAATATTATTAAATAAATTTTTAACTTTTAAAAAAATAAATTTTATTAATTTTAATAAAACATTACCCAATTTGTATCCTTAACAAGTGTCTTAAGGATACTGTATATAATTTTTCTTATATATTTTATATAATAGCTGCAAAAAAATGTTACAAATACAAAATGTAAGATTTTAAAATAAGTTGACATCAATTTTTAAATGTTATTAGAACTTTTATATAATATTTATCAAAAATTTCGCAACTGTGCCAAACTAAAATTTTTAATTTTGACAATATTTTTTAACAACTTAATAAATTTTTCAAGATATCACTAAAAGTCAATTATGTTACATTGACCTCTATAATAATATTTTTGGTAACATATTAAATTTAATATTATAATGGCCACATTTTGCTTCCCAATCTTTTTTTTAATAGTTTCCTATATAACTATTTCTTTAATGATTTTGCACTTTATATATAGTGTGACATCCTCGGTTGTGATGAGGATGGGGAGTGATCGTTAGTACAATGAGACATGAACAAAGAGCGATTAATCATAGCAAGTTTCTATATAATGGTGGAAGAGGAAGGAGTGGCAGAGGTGGAATGTGGTGGCAGTGGTGGTGGCAGAGGAGGAAGAAGAAGACGGTGGAAGAGAAGAAGAAAAAATGACTTTAGGACCAAAAATAATAAAAAAAAAACATGAAATTTGCAGGAACCAAAAGCAAAACCACATAAATGATACGACAGTCTAACGTGTCAGGCTGACATGACTCTCCGTTAGTCATATTAGCAGTTAACTGTCAAAGTTAACAGTAGAGACCGAAAGACAAACATTTAAAAAAGTTTGGATTTTACGATAAGTTTTTTTTGTAGGGACGAAAAGTCAAAATTAAGTATTTTATAGAGACAAAAACTTTATTTAAACCTTTATTTTTTCAATAATCTATCACTTAAAAACTCAAAAATTAAACATATTTGATTTGAAATTTTTTTGAGATAAATAACCTTCTAAGAAGTAATTATCAAAAGTGTCTGAGTAAAGATAAAATACACTAAAAAATTTGCATTAATTTATAAAAACAGTCAACAATCCTAAATAAAGGACCGGTGTGTTACATAAACCATCTATCTATACTTCACCCGTAATTTAAACATACCCAAGGAAAATGTAAAGCAAGCAACTCGAAATAGATAAACCTGTTTCAACTAGGAAATGGGATATGTTCAGTTTATGAAGATGAGGATCTTAGTTTTAAATATTCATAATAATAATAATAATAATAATATAAAGAAGATGCACATTGGGAGTTGCAAATTAAGATCCATAAATTTTGATTTAGTGTGTTTGGTCCAACTTGATACACATAAACAGAAAAACAGGACTAATTGCCGTTGGGTTATGGGCCACGTGGCCCTTTTCCATGTGCTATAACTGACTTTACTTCCAAAGGGTAGGGCTTCTTGAATCCATTGCCCTTTATTTGGGGATTTCATTTACAGATCCTATGCCACACACCCTTTAAGTGCATTTCAAGTTCAAGAAAAAGCCATATTTAGAATTTCTTCATATCTCTTTAATCTCTTTCTTCTTTTACATTGTGAAAACAATTTAATCAATAAAGCTACTCGGTATAATTCGGAGTTAGATAGTTAAGTTTTTTTATGTATGCTATTAGAAATTTAAATATTGGAATTAAAATTCAACTATTTATCGAAGTTCAAAAGATACTATTAAAATTAAAGTCCCATCTGATAGATAACGAAAAAACTAAAAACTAAAAGTAAAAGAGCTGAGTCTACATTGTCTAGATAATTTTATCCACAATCTCTCGTATTTCTGAATCAAACCTACGTACATACAAATTTTAATATAGTATTAGAGTTTATCTAAATAATATATAAAAAAAAAAACACACAAATCTAGGAAATCAGAGAAGACTTATGGAGAAGGCCCAAAATATGAAGTACACAATCCCATAATAATAATAATAAAAAAAAAAAAAGACAAGCCACACTTACACAAAGCATGCACAATTAGACTTGATATTGAGGGAAAATATTAGAAGTCTCATTTTTTTTTTATTCATGGAAAAGTAGTACAATCAGATATTGAACCCTGTACTTATATACACATGTTTTCATGCATTTATCAATTGAGCTACATGTTGTGATTAACAAACAAACTAAAAGTATATAATTAAGAAGATATCATGAATTTAAAATTCTAAATTATCTAATTAATATATTACTCCACAGAACAACGGACAACACTGGAGGTATAATCTGTAGAGTTTGAATTTCCTATTACTTCTCCACCAAAAAAAGGAAAAGAAATAAAGAGAAATTCCTTATTTAGATAAGCAATCAAGAGAAATTTACTAGAATGCTTCAATCCCAATAGCCGTACAGTTTAACATGTTAGTACAGTTGTCCTGGTGCTATCCACACTTAAGTGTGATTTGTAAGTAGAAAAAAAAATTATAGGTAACTAAATCTTTTTATAAATCATTTTTCTACTTAATTTTAATAATTAATATTTATTTTATAAAAGATAAATAATAATTATTAAAATTAAGTGAGTAAGAAGATTTATAAAAAAATTTAGCATTACTTATATAACAAAAAAAAAAAATAGTGTGACCTAAAAGTGTCACGCTTATTTTTATAATAATAATAATGTACATAATGACAATAGGAGTATCTTAAATATAGGGTCACCAATTTGAAAATTATTTGATCTAATTTGAATTGTACTTCATTAGTTTTAATTATACTTAAGTGCTGGTTTAGTTTTTTTGATTGATCAACACAAACAACAAATTATAAATTAAATACACACTTAATCTGTCTCGTGTGGTCCACCTCAAGTATCAAAGTTATTTTTTTACTCATCTGTTTTTATATTTTAGTTTAATTTATCTCTCAATTGTGTAAATAATAATAATAAATTTGGTACAATTTGCAAACCGCGTATGTATTTGCATTTAATTGTACATGTGCTTCAAGTGACGTGATGCATCTTGTAATGAAAAAAAATAAGGAACAGGTTGTATTTTGATTATTTAAAGGTTGGAGGATTAAAATTAACCAGAACTTAGAAAAATAGTACTCTATAATAAAGTTAGTGTCTTCATGTGTTAGGTGGGGTTTTTTTTTCTTCTCTTTTTTAGTTTTTTGGCTGAAGTTAGATGGGTTACTAACATTGTGAAAACGGGATGGAGTTTTGTGGGCTCTGTCATTTTACTAGCAGGTGTTAATAAAGATGGTTACTATTTTCACCACACTCTATTCTAGCTTTACTACATAGAAGATATTTTGTTTTAAGAATGTACACCGCACCGCACTTAAACGGATAGAATCCGTTTTTCATGGATTCTAGAAGGTGAAAGGGATTGACACCACCCTATTTTAAAAATCCTACCATCTCTTTACATATAAGAATCATAAATCTATATATTAAAAAGGATGATGTCAATCCCAATTAGGATGGTGTCACTCCCAATTGAGACGATGCTAATCTCTTCCACTATTCTAGAATCTGTAACTTGAATTATTTAATTTTTTAAGTTTATAACTATTTTCTATTTACATATTTTTTATTTTAAATTAATATATTGCCAGTTTATTAATTTTATCTTTGATTGTATAAAATATGATAATGAGTAATAATGTATTTGTTATTTAGATGTAAAAATAATTTTTAAATTAACAATATACACCAATCAAGTTAGTCCTATAAGGTTAGTATAACTAGCAAGGATGTGTTTGAGTATGTAGTAAAAGGTTCAATCCTTGTTATTATAATTTTCTTATAAATAAATAAAAACACCAATCAAGTTAAAATTTTAATCTTTAGTTTTGTTTTTTTCAAATTTAGCCTTGATCATTTTTTATTAGCCTCTTAAACTTACAAATTTAGTTTTTAAATTTAGCCTACAATTTTTTGTTTGATGGGTGTATATTATTAATGTAAAAATTATATTAGCATTTAAATAGTAAATATGTTATTATATTTTTGGATAATTAAAATTAATAAATTTTGACTGTATTAATTTAAAATAAAAATATGCAAGTACAAAAAAAAAAATTAACTTATAAAACCAAAACAATTCAGGTTACAAATTCAAGAATCCGTAAAATCGAATCCGTTTCGAAATGGCGTGGTGTACTAGAAGGACGTATGGTGTGATTAGTGTTGACTTATCACTACGTATACTAAGGAGACCCCTCTGTTTTTTTTTTTGGAAATACCTCATTTATAAAGCATATGTTTTTTAAAATCATTATCTAAAAAGGTTTTTTTTTATGGATAATTATACCAATTTTTCTTGATATTTATTTATATTACACTTGTTCTCTTTAGTTTTTAAAATTACACTTACTCCTTAAAATTTTTACTTTCATTATAAAATAGTAAAAATCAAAGAAAAGTAATAAATAGTAAAATCAAAATTATTTTTTTAAAATGAAAAATATGCATGGCAACACCATTAAAAAAATTAACATCAAGGGGGTTTTTATAATAAAAGTAAAAATTTTAGGAAGTAAATATAATTTTGAAAATTAGAGAGCATAAATGTAATATGAACAAACTTTAAGGGAAGTTAATGTAATTATTTTTTTTTATGCTAGATTTTTTTAAAGGAACGACATCCTTATTAAGGATTTACTAATCAAGATAAAATTTGAAAAAAAAAAGAAGAAAAAACTATCAAAGTCAAATCACAAATGAAATGGATAATGTTTAAAATGCATGTATTTAGTATTTCATCGTCGAAAGAATATGTTTTTAGTCTTTAGTGACATCTTTTTTATTCTAAGAGTTTGAAGTTAAATTTATAGTCACTTAGTTCTTTAGTACGTGGGTTGATAGCATTTTAGTCCCTGATTTATATGAATGATTAATTTGGTTTTTGATTTTTATTTTTGTTGGTCATTTTAGGTATCGTTTAGTTTAGTTTATTTTTTTATTAAAAGTCACTTTTAAGCTGAAGCTATAAATAATAAGTCATAAGCTGTTTAAATTTTTTTTTAAAAAAAATTTGACTGGCGGTGGTCGACGGAGGGTGACCCGCGACGGAGGGTGACCGCGGGCGGTGGCGGGTGGTGGTGAGTGACAGTCCGGCCTTAATTATGATAGTCGATGGATGTTTAATGAAAATAAAAAATTACTGTGAGTTGAGAAATTGTTATTTGTTAGTTGAGAAATTATTATTTGAAGCTTTGTTCTCTTAATTAAGCATCAGACCAACTATATTAAAATGCTCAAAAGTTTTTTGTTATAGATCAAACAACATTAACAACAATTAATCCTTGTCACATATGTCACACAAGTAAAATGGCTATAACTTGCTCACCCTTAGGGGGCCCATGTCCTTAGCCATTGCCCTAAGCAAATGCTTCTGAATCTTCCCAGTAGCTGTCTTAGGCAATTTTCCAAACACAAACTGATTTTGGGACCCAATAAGCAGGTATCTTGTTCCTACAAAACTTAATTATATCTTCAGCTAAATCCTTTTCATTAGTATTACCACTACTATCCACTCCAGGCTTCAATGTCACAAATGCACAGGGTGACTCACCCCATTTCTCATCTGCCCTTGCAACCACTGATGCCTCCAATATTGCAGGATGAGAATACAGAACATTCTCTATCTCAACACTGCTTATATTTTCACCACCAGAGATAATTATGTCCTTTAACCTGTCCTTGATTTCTATGTATCCATCTGGATGCTTCACAGCAAGATCCCCTGAATGAAACCATCCATTAGCAAAGGCCTCCTTATTCGCTTTGGGATTCTTTAAGTATCCTTTCATCACGATATTGCCACGCATCACAACCTCCCCAACGGTCGTACCTGTTAGAAATAATGTTAGTATTTTTGTGACAAAGCAATAGAAATTCTTCCATTTTCTATAGTTTATAATCTTTGAGTTTGTAGCAATACCATCACTAGGAACTGGTTGCATGGTTTTGGTGTTGACGACTTGTAGGCCTTCCAAGGCTATGTAGCCAATCACATTATTTTTTTTATCATTATATCTTGTTACTCAATTAATTTTGATGAACATTAATTAAGAGAGAGTGAGGTGATAGAAAGAGATTGAAAGGGTAAATTTGAAAACTAATACTTTTTGTTAGACAAATTTAATGCATTTAATTAAATTATTCATTTTTCTTAATTCTTGCAATATTAGTCGGTCTTACATTTTGGGACGGAAAGATTTTATCGTATGTGGTATGGTATATTTAATAATTAATAGCTCGTGAAGTTGGTTTTCGCGATTCCTGGTGCTTGTGAGCTGTGAGTTTGTTTCTTGTGGTGGAGGTTTTCAGTTTCACTTTGAAAACAATCACAATTTTGTTGTCATGCGAAAACAATCACAAATTAAATTATACAAGTAGTAACTGTTATTTTTATTTTTTATTTTTGGTAACTGGAAGGAGCAAAAGGCCCAAAGAAAATAATAACATGAGAACAATCTTTGGAGTAAAAATTCTTAAAACATAAGCAACCTGAACACAAAATTTAACCATTATTTTTTAAACACAATTAATAAGAAGTTGATAAAAATATTAAAATAATATTAACATAAATCTCAAAATTAAAGTTATTATTATTTTAATACATTGTCACTTTTTATTAGTTGGCCACTTAATAAATAATTCCAAACACAGAATCTCACAGCTTTGAGACTCCAGGCCTCCATTCCATGAATTTCACGATAAGAACTAGCATTCACTATTTTGGATCGGTCACCCTCAAAGCCCAAACCATGTTGGCCCAGTCTATATATTGATTCAATCATTTTTTAACCCTAAATTGTTACTATGACTACCACACGCAACTCACGATTAATACTTTTTTTTGGAGGATAGGATTAACATCATCTCTATTGGGAGTGACACTATCCTTTTTATATGTAAGAGTCATAAATTTATATACTAAAAAGAATGGTGTCACTCCCAATAAAGACGGTGCTAATCTCATCCACCTTTTTTTTGGGGTAAATTATATCTACTTCTCCTGAATTTTTGGAGTATTACATTGTTCCCCTGCATGATTCCAAACATAACACAAACCTACTCTGCATATTTTCAAATTTACACAGTCCTCCCTTAAATGATAACGGTGTTGACCTTTGTAGGTCTTATTTATGAATTGACAATTTTATCCTTTATTAAAAAGGATAACAACTCCCTACCTCATCTTGAACCTTCTCATCCTGGTGAAACCCTTGCAACCTTGCGTCCCTTCTTCAACATGCGACCTCTTCAACTTTTCCTTTGTTCTTCAAGGCGCGACATCGCCACCATTTTTGAGGCTTGTGACCTCGCGGCCCTTCTTCAACTCTACGATCTTCAAAACACTTCCTTAACTCTGCAACTTTCCCAAACCTTCTTTGATTTTCTTCATCTTCACCACTTAAGACTTCTAATTTGGGATCGCTTCATCTTCACCTTGTCTAAGAGGCATTTAATTCTAAGTGGTCATTTGACATTTTAGTTATGCTTTATTAATTAAACTATTTTTTATTTTTAAGCCTCAATCACTTATTTTTGAAGTGGAAGTCTGAATACTTGTTAGATTTAGTGTAACTTTCCAATTAAAGGTAAAATTTTCTTTTCATAACTATGAGGCCATGTGCAAATCACTTGTTTGTTAAAAAATTAACTATTTGTTAACGTGAAGAGGTGTCAGTGTAACGTAAGCAAACTTCAGGGGAGGTCTGTGTTATGTTTAGAAATATGCAAGGAGACAATGTAATACTTCAAAAGTTCATGAGAGGTAAGTGTAATTTACTCTTTTATTTATTATATAATATAATAATATTCATGAAAATATAAATAAAAAAGCTTTCCATTCTATTATCTTTAAAATTTTCATACCAAACCAAATAGCATATGTTCTTGTCATATAACTCAGTTGGTGAGTGCATAGGGACATGCACGTATGAGTACGAGGTTCGATCCCCGGTTGTATTTATTTCCTATGAACAAAAAAAAATCAAATATCAAATAAGAGAGGCATTGTGTGAACACATAGAGACATGTGTATAGATATTTAGATTTAGTTTTCAATCATTATATTTTTTTATAAAAAAATCTAATATAAGAGGTGTTATATAAGTAAAGAATTAACTATCAATTTGGTCCTCCGAAGATTATCATGTCACCAATTTGGTCCTCCAAAGAATTTTACCACCAAATTAGTTCTCCAAAGATTACTTTGTCACCCATTTGATCCCCAAAGAATTTTGTCACCAAATTAATCCTCCAAAAATTTAAAAGTCTACCAAATTAGTCCTCAAATTAATCCTCATCATGGACCAATTTGATATATTTAAATCTTTGAAGGATTAATTTGGTATACTTACACATCGTTGGAAGACTAATTTGGTGACAAAGTTCTTTTGTGGACCAAATTGGTGACAAAGATGATTTTTAGATGACTAATTTAGTGACAAAATTCTTTAGAGGACTAAATTGATGATAAGATAATCTTTGATGGACCAAATTGATAGTTAACTCTATAAGTAAATAATTATAGTGTCATGTTCGTTTGATCTCCATTTAAACACAAAATAACATGCACAATATTGTTTTTATTTTGTATTTACTAAACATAATATTTTTTTTTTGTGTTACCTCATTTTATTTTATTTCGTTATAATCAAACCAGTAAATTCTTATTTATGTTATTGAAAGATACATGTGTAGTAAGAAGTCCTTAATGACTATTGTTATCAAATAATTTTTTGAAAGATGAAATATGTCACGGAATAGATTCGTACAAGATCATTGTTACCAAATAAATTCCTAAAAAAAAGGATTATATGTGTCACCTAATAAGCCACCGAAATATCTTTGTCACTAAATAAGTTCATAAAAGATTATAAGTGTCATCAAATGTGTCTTCGAAAGATTATATGTGTCATGAAATAAGTCCCTCTATTATTCTTCGTCTAACTATAGGTAGAGTTAGGTATGGGAACGGTCTGCTCCGCACCATACAAATTCACGGGGTTAAATGGACCGTCTACTGAAGCTGACATTATAATTGGACTAGAAATTTTTAAGCCCGCATCTCTCTTGCAAGTCTATGGATAGTTTGCAGGGCCCACATATTTTTTTTAAAAAAAAATTACAATTTTTTGATTATATTAATAAAAGAGATAAAACATTTTTTTGGTAACATGTATTTTTTTCTCCTAAGACGCTAAGTGTATGTGAGTTATAATTGTGTAGGCCTATGCCCATTTGAATTTCAAGCTTAATTATAATTTATATAGCTTTTTAAAATTTATGTGAGTAAACAGATGTCTATGGGGCCTGCGAATTTTATCCGCTTACCCCGCGGATAAACAGGTTGGTCTACAAAAACGAAAAACCCACAAATTATATGAACCCCTAAGGTGCTGTTTGGTTTGCATTTTTATTTTTTGTTTCTTGTTTTCTGAAATTTTACAATTGAAATACTAAAAATACTGAAAACATAACTTTTCTGTTTTCAGCCTTTTCAATTTTTCCTTTGTAAAATTTGAGAAAACATGGAATAGACTGAAAACGGAAAAATGAAAATGCAAACCGAACAACCCCTAATTTTCTTGTCCAAATCCGCATAGTCTGTGGGTCTACGGACCTCGGTTCATATACCCGGTACAAACTACAGGTAACAGAGAAAGTTATTTATTTCAGGTAATATACTTTTAGAGTTAAATGTATGAGTTCACTTGCAGTCGTATGTGGAGTGACAAAGGGCTCAATTTGATCACACATTTAATCTTTTAAGGATTAGTGACAAAAATATCTTTGGTAGCTTAACATAACAGAACAAGTTGGAACAAAATAGAATAGAATGGAACAGAACAGAATGTGTATCATATTTGTTGACCATAAAACAGAACAAGACTATACGTCTTATTTTAGATTAAGTGCTGATTAAAATATAGTGAATACTATGCATAATGCATATATAACTTTACTTTACTTGATGCAGCATAAAGAATAAAATGATACATTTTTTTAAAAAAAAATTATGAGCATAATTAAATAATAATTTTAAAATTTATTAATTTTTATATTAATATTTTATGAAAATATTTTTAAATTATTATACAAAATTCTTACAAGAAATATAATTACTAAATATGCTTTTAAAAATAATTATTAAATATAATTTATTTTAAATATAATTTTATTATATAAATTTTTGAAATAAGTATTTTTCAAAAATATTTTTGGTCAAATAAAAAAAATATAAAGTTTAAAGAGTTTAAAGAAGAAGAAGATTAAAGAAGAAGAAGAGGAGATGAAAGGAGAAGACGAAGGACCATAGATGAACAAGAAGTCGTGTTCTTCTTTCTTCTTCTTCTTTTTTTTTGGCAAACATGAGTAGAGAAACAATTGGATTGATTGAAGATTGAGAAAATGGGTTTGGGGAAATTAGGGTTTGATTAGAGAAGATGAAGATATGATATTTTTATTTTTATTTTTTTAAAAATCTTCAAATTTCTTTATAGCCATTGATTTTAATCAATATGAGCCGTTAGATTTGAAAGATAACAGAGTTTAACACCATCCCTTCCATTCCGTTAACTTTCTTGACGGACTTAACGGTAGGGACCAAATCGAATCCAACATAGAAGTTAAGGGACCAAAATAGGTCAAAAAGAATTAAAGGACCAAAGTGAATTGATGCAAGGTGTTAAGGCACCAAAAATATTATTTTACCTTTATTATTTAACCATACCTTGATATGCAGCACACACCTATTTTTTATTTTATTTTTGTATTATAGCACACTCCACTCCAGTGGTAAAAAAAAGAAAAAAAGACTATTGTCATTATTATGTACCGAAATTAAAAAAAGACCTTTGTCTTTGGTGAGTGTTGACCTACTGCCATGGTTGGTTGTCATTTTCTCACCACCACCTTTAAAAAAAAAAGAAAAAAAGCAGAGAGAAAAAGAAAACCATAAATCCCAAAAACACTATTGGCCAATAAAAAAAACACAATGTAATGAAAGTTTATTTTAGTGGATGCAAATATCTATTAAGCAATTATATTATTTTCAATTAAATAAAATTGTTAAATAAGTCTACCCGGTATAAAACTTAAGTATAGTACTATTCTTATATGTACGAGAGTGAAACGTTGAACTCAAATTGATAAGTAAAAGCCTAAAACGTTAATTACTGGAATAAACTCTTATTGACAATAAAACTATTATTAGGTTATTTTTATTTATATATTCAAAGTTGAATTAAGCATAACTGTTAATTATGTTATTTATATTTATCTACTCAAAACTTTATAAGATGTAGTTTTTGATGAGATTACTCATGTCATATTTATCGGTTGTACTCAGCATCTCTAAATAAAAACAAAAAAAATATGCATTAGCTCATTCCCTTTGTTATTATGGCTGTTGTTCTATCTTTACAAAAAAAAATAATAATAATTGGATCTTGTTCAATACTAGTTTTATAACAAAATAGAAAAAAAAAAGAAAAAAAAAAGAAGAAAAATAACAGAGTGAAACCCGGAAAAGGGTATGAGAAGAGAGGAAAGGATACAAATAGAGAGTGTGAAGACTGAAAGAGAAAGAGAGGCCGTGGAGTCAGCGAGAGAGTGACTGCACGCTGCTCCGAGTCCAACCCAACCTTCGTTTCTTCTCAGATCTTCCTTTCTCTCTCAATTTCAACCGTTACCTTCTCCGATGGACCAGGTTTGTACAATCCACCGCATTTTCCTTTTCATTCCGTTTCCGTTTCCGATTTCCTTTGCCGATGTTCGGTTTTGCAGTACGAGAAGGTTGAGAAGATTGGTGAAGGCACATACGGCGTCGTTTACAAGGCTCGCGACCGTGTCACCAACGAGACCATCGCTCTCAAGAAAATTCGCCTCGAGCAGGAGGATGAAGGCGTTCCCAGCACCGCCATTCGCGAGATTTCTCTCCTAAAAGAAATGCAGCATAGGAACATTGTTAGGTATTCCTTCTCGCTTTTGAAGTTATCCTGTTGCGCTGATTTCTGTTATCGGTTACTGGAATTGATTCCCTTCCGCTGCTTGTTACTATGCGCTGTTTTTGCTCAATTCGTGTTTCTGCTGTCTGGAGTTTTGTCTTGGATCTGATTGGATACTAATGTTTAGTGTTTGAATCATAATGAGTGACACGTGTTGGCTTGATATTGTTCTTCATTTGGTATAGGTGGTAGTTTCTGGATCATAATTACGCTTTGTTTTGTTGATTGAACGGGACTCCATGTTTTTCTGGTCACTCAGTAATGCCATCGTTATTATGTGATATGTGTTGTTAGTTGTTTTGTCTTTTTCTTCTGACTGCCTGTGTTGATCAATTTGCAACCTGCATTTGATGCTTTCTCCCGATATTTCCGTTTGTTATTATTTATGCTTTTTCTCACATATATCAATTCCTTTGGATTATGTTGCTTTGCTGTGTTGCTGTTGTAACTCTTACCCCACCTCTTTAGCCATTTCCTTATTCAATTATGCTTGGTGGTTGTGTCTGTGAATGACAGGTTGCAGGATGTAGTGCACAGTGAGAAGCGGTTGTATCTGGTTTTTGAGTATCTGGACTTAGATCTAAAGAAACACATGGATTCATCTCCAGAGTTTGTGAAGGATCCAAGACAAGTAAAAGTGAGTGACTTGTGATTTTCTTTTTCCTATATATCTCTCTATGTGTAGCTCTAGTAGTAATTTTGACTGAGGTAGAAATCTAATTTGGCAAGCAATAATATGCTTTTCTTATCCTTTGTCTTGAATGATCAGTTGATTAAGTTTGGTCTTCAGCTTTTTGGTTGGAGCCTTCCGGCGTTTGGTAGCAAATTGTTCAAACACTCTCTCAAGTAATTAATTAAGAAAGAGCTTCACTGCTTTGGTTCGGCTCAATGCATCAGGGCAATAAATATTCTGTATTCAGATACAGCTATCACTTATTCTGTTGGTTTTTGCATCCCTTCTTATTGCCATTCTGACTTTCCCTCCTTAGTATACTATGAGTGTGATTAGTTATAAGTATGTTACCTTCCCTTCCATTCTCATTGTTTGTATGTATTACAATTAAAAATTTCCGGCTTCTGTCTTAACATCCATCATGAGTATAAAATATTTTTTGTTGAGAGATGTTAATTTTGATGAAAAGTGCCAGTTAATTTGGAATTTGAATTCTTTAGTGATCCTTTCTGCAGATGTTCCTTTATCAAATTCTCTGTGGCATTGCTTACTGTCATTCACATAGAGTTCTTCATCGAGACTTGAAACCGCAGAATTTATTGATAGATCGCCGCACTAATTCACTAAAGCTTGCAGATTTTGGATTGGCTAGGGCATTCGGCATTCCTGTCAGGACGTTTACACATGAGGTTTGTTTGCTACCTTGTGTACACATCTAGTTGTCCATGTTGATAATTAAATAAATTGAAACAAATGCACTTTTACACCGAAAAATGATATATTTTATGCTGCATTCTAAAGTTGCTTCTTCTGGAATTTGAAATGTAGTTAAAAATCTTGTTGCCTGTTGTGTCAAAGGTTTAAAGCTGCATTAGTTGTATTCAAGACTATGTCTGGGGTGTGGAAAGTCATTTTTGGTTTCCTCTGTATTTGATGCAGGATTGAGCCACAATGGTGTACTAGAATCCATTTAGTTGACTCGATTTAGTGGGAACAAAACTTGTTTGCTATTTGTCTTTCCTCTAATGTATTGTGAATTTGGATAACTCTTTTGAGAGATTACCTGAATATAAACATGAACTTTTATCTGAGTTGTAAAAAAAAAGTGAAGTTCTTCATACTTTTCCAAATTAACATTCGGAAATTGCCTGTCTTTGGGAATACTGGATGATCATTGGTCACTTTCATATTATCCATCAAACTAGAATTAGTATTCAAAGAGTGTTTCCTTTCTTGTTACATTCATTTGAAATATACATGAAACTATTAGTAGTATAACTTCCACTAATAACAGTTAATAAAGAATGTTGGTAAGATTGCACTCTGATATTTGTTAGTTTTTTCTCCTTTTTTGTGTATCTGTCCAATTGAGGTTAAAATACACATAATAAGGAATTCAATGTTTTATTTTTGTTTTCATCAAAATAGTCTTTAAACTTCCTATATTACCTTTTATTATATTTTTTACCTTCATTATTTCGTTGGTTTCTGTAATAGTGGAACATTAATTACTACTTGAATTAAACACAGGTTAAAATGAGAATGATATGCTATCTTGAAACTATAAGCGGGAAAGGTAATTAGGAACAATGTTTTCTCTTTAAGTGGACAGATAAAAAGGAATGGAAGGAGTATTTTATTTATACCAGCCACATTCTATAACCATCCATTGGGGGTTGGCTCAATGGGTAGGAACTGTGTCAACTAAAAGGTCCTGAGTTCAATTCCTGCTAGTGATCTTTCATTGCTAGGTCATGTGTACTTACTGTAGTAAGTCCTTACTAAGTCTTGAGTCGTGCCTGGAGGCAATCTCCCCTTCCCCAATATTTTTATTAACTCAAAAAATGTTCATTTTATTTTGAATAAAATGAAAATTAACTGATAGCAGATTAGGTGTACATACAGACTCTTGTGAAAGGTATTATGGTAGTCCACTTGATAAACTCAAAAAGCATTTAGCTTTTATTCCCACTATGGTGTTTATAGTCCTTGGTGATTGCTTCTAGGTGGTGACATTATGGTATAGAGCTCCAGAGATATTGCTTGGATCTCGTCACTATTCTACCCCAGTTGATGTTTGGTCAGTGGGATGTATATTTGCAGAGATGGTAAACCGACGTCCTCTGTTCCCTGGGGACTCTGAGATTGATGAATTGTTCAAAATATTCAGGTGAATATCTTTGCTTCCCATATTCAATTATTGTTTTTGTTTTCATCAAAATAGTCTTTAGACTTCCTATATTTCCCTTTATTATATTTTTTTTTCATCATTATTTTGCTGGTTTCTGTAATAGTGGAACATTAATTACTACTTGAATTAAACACGGGTAAAAATGAGAATGATATAATTAATGCTATCTTGAAAACTATAAGTGGAAAGATAATTAGGAACAATTTTACCTTTCTTTGTAAATCATATAAATATACATCAGACAAGGATATGTCTCTAGATTTCTAAAAATGGCATATGGAGCAATTTAAAGTATATAAATAGGATTTTATTGAAGATTCTAATTGTCATCGGTAATGCATGGTCTAATGGACATTTTATTGGTAGTTAACAGTTAACACTCATGTACATATTCAATCTGGTGTTGGAATGATTCCTTCTCTTTTTCTTCATATTTCTTCAGTGAAGTCATTGTGATTAATTATTATTGCATTTGAACTCACACAGAAGCAACAATTCTATTAACTTTATAATCTCAGTTTTTCCAAATTTTTCATTTTGGGTAAGTAACGGAAGAGAGACCTTTCCTTTTTTTCGGTTTCAAGAGGGCAGGGTTGTGAAGGAAATGTTCTTGACAGGACGGCAATGAGATCTGAATTTTGAGTTACCGCATTTAATTTGCACTATTGTTACTCTCTATTGTCGTCTTTCTCATACTATTTGCTGACTGGAATCTGGAAAGGATAACAAATGAGTTCTTAATTAGTGAGATTTTGAATTTGTCAATTTTTAGCGAGCTGTAAATTTGAAATGTTCAATTAAACATTATAATAGATTTGAAAAGTGGCATATACTTATATATTTACATGTCGTTCCTATATGTGAAGAATCTTGGGTACACCAAATGAAGATACATGGCCTGGAGTAACTTCATTGCCTGATTTTAAATCGACATTTCCCAAGTGGCCTCCTAAGGTAATGAAATGGCCGGATATTGTTATCCTGTATTAATTGCTGGGTTCTTCATTGTTGTTATAATTTAACCTTATCTTACACTTGGCAGGACCTAGCAACTGTGGTTCCAAATCTTGATCCAGCTGGTCTTAATCTTCTCTCTGTAAGTACAATATCTGATATAATATTATTTTTGTTTGCTATTACTAAAAAATAGTGCAAAAAATTTGTGGCCTGCTTCTATCACCCTCTGTCTCAGGCTGGGGGTGCAATGATGATGTTAAGAGCTTCAACTCTCCACCCCATTTTTTAGTTCCTCAGGTATTTGATTTTCTGCAGTGCTTACTTTATTGTTGTATGTATATTCCAGAGTATGCTTTGCTTGGATCCCACAAAAAGAATTACAGCCAGGAGCGCTGTGGAGCATGAATATTTCAAAGATATTAAGTTTGTGCCCTGATTCCACATCATCATGGCAAAGGTGTTTATAGTAATATGTGCAGAATTTATGGGTTGACTGTGCGAGAAATGCGTGCTGTCTTTGTTATTTTCTTCCATGACTGAGAACTGATTCATCTTTCAATTTTTGGTCCTTAAAATATTCCAGATTCAACTTTAGTGTGATCTTATTGCATATCACCATTTTCTTCTTTGCGGTGTCAATACAAATGCTAGGTAAATTTTCGGTTTGCTTATTGTGTTAGTGTTGCATTCATCTTCAGAAGAAACACAAACTACATTATTGCAAGATGTCATGAAATTTACATGGTATAGCTAAAGAAAATTAATTTTTAATCTGATTGTTTTGTTTAACCAATCTAAAAACTTGTCCAGTAACATTTATTTTGCACCAAACAAAGTAACTAAAAAGTAATTCTTTTGATCAAATCTAACTTATTTTATGGTTGGGTAAAATAATTTTTTTGTAAATTTTATGTTGCAACTATGAAAAACTATGTTTACTTATTTAGCATACATAATAATTTAAAATTTATTTAAGAATAGAGTTATATATTAACTTAATTCGGTCATGTAGTTTAGTTGATGAGCTTATGAGGATATATGTGTGAGTATTCGGGTTTAAATTTTGGTTAATGTACTTTTTATAAACTAAAAAAATATATTAACTTAATTCTTAAAATTGCAATAATCAATTGAAATCAACAATTAATTTAATATATGATTTGGATCTCAGAAGATGTTAGGATTTACGTGACAACTTGGCCGACTAGTCAACTTTTATTAGACTGTTTGGGTCTTACCTGCATAAGCAAGAGCAACAGAAAACGTGGCCAAAGGCCCAACTTGTAAAATTACTTAGTCATTTTTTAATCAATTACAAAGAATGGGGAAAAATTGAGTCATGTGGTTTTGATCCCTTTAAAGCACCAATTTCAGCTATGCTTTCATTGGAGATTAATTCCAATACCCTTCCATGTGGCATTGTGTTTGATTTAGATTTTAGTGGAAGGAAAAGTGAAAAAATATACAAATTGCTCGTAGTTAGTAGGGCTTGAAGTTGTTTCATCAAAAGGAAAATGTTGGTGTACATAAACTTTTGTGTACACCTTGTATACCAAGTTCATATTCATGTTTTTGAGTTGTTTTTTTTTTTTTAAATAAAAAATAAAAAAGATTTAGTTTTTTTAAAAAAAGAAAACTGATAGTGTACAAATTGTACATTTAAAAGTGGGTGTAATGAAACATAGCTCTTCATCGAAACATCATTTGGTGGATATTTCAGGGTAGAAGTGCTCATTCGTACTTAAATAATTTCCATCAACTTCCTCAAAATGTTATTCGGAAGACTTTTTTCTTCATGCTCAATTACTTGGTATTTCATTTAAATCTTTCCCTTTTAGAACATAGAATATGTCTACGAGGTATCCTTTAGATTGAAACATTGTACATGAACAACTTAAACTATGATCAGAAGGGCTAAGGACTATAACCACGGTTCATAGGGTTTTTTTTTTAATATCGGTCAAATATACACACAAATTACACTAAATCTCCTCTTAAATCTATATTAATAGGGATCAAATCCCACACCTTAACTCCAAGAGCTTCACTTTATTCCATTCTAGTGCCATTTGAATATCAAGTCTAAGAAAATTATGAGAATTTAAAAGATAATGTTAACCATTAGGATTTTTTTTTTGAATAAGTTCAATCGACATATCCTTACCTGTACAATTTATATGGGTAATTTAATAAATAAAATCTATTATTCTTCATTTAATAAAGACTTACGTATAAATTGATCTATCCGGATTAATAATATCATATTTTTATTAATTCTATTATAAAGAATTATAATCTCTATTATAATAATAAGTCACTAGTTTTAATCAAGGAAATTATTAAAATAATAAACATGATAATGAGATAATGACCATTACAAATTGGGTCTTCGGCATACCATGTATTAGGGGTGGCAAAACGGGCCAGCTGGGCCCGTTTGGCCTGCGGCCCGCCAAGCCCGCCAAGACAATACGGACTCGTTTTGCTAGCCCGGCTCATCGCTTTAAAAATTAGTTGGGCCACGGGCCGGCCTGCCAGCCCACCGCATAATTAAAAAAAACTAAATTTGTCTTTTTTATTTATTTTTGCTTTTTGCACCATACAAAAAATTGATTTTTTATTATTTTTAACTATAGACCTAACTTTTTAATGTTTTTTTGTTTGATATAGACATTTTTGTTTGTCCCTATCAATTTTTTTTATAAAAGAACTCTCACCCTCCACTTTTAACAAAAAAAAAAGCTTCACTAGCCCGACCCGCCACCTTTGTAGCCCGGCGGGCTGGCGGACTAGCAGGGGCGGGCTGTATAAGTGAACGGGCCAAAAATTCCAGCTCAACCCGCTTATTTTGACATCCCTACCATGTATTCCCAACACGACTTCCATGTTTCCTCAAAATAATTAGGTGTCTCTAATTAACCTCCAAACACATGACTTCAAAGTTCAAACTATTATTGAAGTAACATTCAAAGAAGCACCTACTTTTCAGAAATATTTTTCATAATATGCCATATACAAAATTTATGAGCTGAAGAATAAAAAACCTTTTTTTATTGCAATTTCCATGGCAGAAATTTGATCCGTTATTATAAGATTTGGTTTATGCTTTCCCATTGCTTTCAAAAGTTTTTCAAACAACCATAGAAATGAATTAACTTTATCATTTGGTAAGAAAGCAACTTCAAAATAGTACATTATCTATGGTGGTTTACTCCATTAAATGAGAAAAAATCATTAAAAATTTATTTGTTTTTGCAGGTAGTGTCAAACGAAATTACATTCCCTAACAAAAAAATATTTTTTGCTGCAAGTGTCATCTACCCAAAAAAAAAAATATTTTAGTCAACATCCAACATCATGAATACTTCCTCTTAAAATTATCAATAAACACATGCACATAACAATCACTAATCAATGTCTCAAGATCTCTCGAATAACTTTGAAGGTCTCTTTAAGTACACCAAATATTTTGATAACCCTAAATATGTTTATGTTTTTGAAGGTCTATATTTATTCTATTAAATGCATTGATTATAATGTGAGTGCAGGATTCTAGCATATTTCAAATGCAAACATTTGAGTAATATTATTTGAATATTCTTTATCAAATTATTTTAAATGTATATTCCTTGTAGCTTTAATTTACTTGTATTTAACATGTAAGTCATGTAATCTGAGAAAAAATGAAAATAGGAAAAAAAAAAAAACTTCAATCTTTCATTTTTTTTCCCTCCCACTCTTGGTATATCATATATAAAAGAGATTCAACTAAGGAAATAAGATTTTTCCTTGATAATTGAGTAGTTATTAGGAGATGAAGAATTTAAACCAACTCTCCTTTATTAAAGTGGCAGAAATTTCTCGCGAAAACAATAAAGTAGCAAACTCTATAGTTAATTTTGGTGTGCATGATACATTCATCATACGTATGTAGAGAAGTGCGTATATGAAAAAATCCGCCTATATGGCTCATTTCTTTGCTTTGTAGTGATTTGAGTAACTAATTTTTTTGTTGTAGCGTTCTTTATTTTCCTTTTGTATCCAAAAATAGTGGTAGAAATTCTAGGCCTAAAGGCTAAAAAAAAATAAAATAGCACATAAATAACAAAAATTAAGTTCGTGATTATTTGGACTATATCTTAATCTCCTTCCTACACGTACAACAAATAAACTCCTCCAAAAAAAAGTTTTTTTCTAAAAGAAAAATCAATTAAATAACAAGATGATCGATAAATTCGAAGTCACGTAACTAATATCCAAATCAAGCATAAAATTTTAGTAATTTGATTTAGTTCAAACATATAAACTTAACTAAACTGGTTTATTTTTTTTAAAAATTTCTCACATATTAATAGCATTTCCTTAACTTGCTTCCCTTTCCTTCATCTTCACTTAATAAAAGAATAATAAGAGGCAACTTTGACAAAGACTTTGCTAAGATTGATCTTGAAGTACCTTTGAACGGAATTTATTAATTAATTATATCATGTTAAAGTGAGGTGTCTCTTTCGATTTTTCATTTTATTTTATTTTATTTTTTTTCTTGGTTTCTTGTCTCTTTCAAATTAGAAATATATGGATGAAATTAATTAATAAAATTGAAAGAGTAGAATTTAGAAGTCCAACAACCCACACCATTTGTTTCTTCCTAACTTAGTCCACTGGCCGGCCACCAAGTTAGGCATTGAAATTTCAGACGTTACCTAATTTCATAATCACAACTCTTATTTTAATTACTATATTAATATTATCCTCTTATTATCTTAATTATTTATTGCTCATTTCTTATTGGCGTATAAAGTAAAAAGTTGCACGACTTTGCTATATTTATATTTAGTATAACAGAAATGGTCACTTTTCAGTGTCCACAAATTAATTAACATGTATGGCTCATTATCTACGCATTATAATTACTCTTTTCCAATTTAATTTGATCCACAAGATATTTTCATTTTGCTAAATAGATAATGGTTTCCTTCCAAGGTGGATAAAGGAAAGTCACGTTCTTGGCTTAACACAATTTGCAATTTATTACATATTTTGTTTTGGTCAATCACAATTTGTTATATATATATATATATATATATATATATATATATATATATATATATATATATATATATATATATATATATATATATATATATATATATATATATATGATGTTTTGGGTTTATTATTATTTATGATATAAAACACTTTTAAATAAAATAATTGATGTTGGTGTCAAAAAAAATTAAAATAATTGATGTTGAGGTTGGCTAGTGTACTCTCCCTTTTGATTGTTGATTTTTTTTTTTAATTATGTAATTAAGTGGGTGAATACTTAAAAATATGCTTATATAAGTATCCGAATTCAATCTCTGGTTAATATATTCTTATGACAAAAAAATTATATACCTTTTAAATATATTTTAAAATTAAAATCTAATCATAATTTGTTAATGTACTTTTTCCTTTTAAAAAAATGGGAGTTAGTTAAGAAAGCTCAATAGTATGATGTACTAGTATATATTATACTCCAATATATAAAAAATATATATTAACCGTAGAGAAAGCGATTATTGCAAGGGAAGACTTCAAAAGATATATAAATAAAAAAACAGAAAGGTCATGTGCTTCTCAATGATTAGTGGGAACTAGGAAGCCAGCAACATTTGCGATGCATATATATATAATTTTTTTGTTTGACTTTTTTTATACATAATAATATTATTCAATCTAATTAATATGGTGGTAGCTAGAATAAATGGAAGCTTGAAGATTGAAGCATGTGGAGAAATTGTTTGTGAAATTAATAGGTAAGAGGATGAAGTTCAGAACACTTGGAAGCTAAGGGACAGAGACACAATATTCCTATATATATATATATATATATATATATATATATATATATATATATATATATATATATATCACATCAGTTATTGAAATAATCAAATTTTGAACGAATTCACAAAAGTGAACAAGTTGGCTGTTTCAGCTTTGAGTATGTATTTAAGTTTTAATTTTTATGAAAGTTTATATATACAACCAGATCCAACTTAATTAGGTTTGATCGGTATTGTTTTGACCTAAGAAAATATTTAACTCAATCCAATCAAATTTGAACTCAAATTAATTATATTGGACAATTTTTTTCTCAAACTTAATTCAACTCGGTAATACTATACTAAGGCTTGAATTATGATTTTTCTATTAGGAATATAGTGTAACGTTACTATTATGTAAACAATGTTATTGGCTGATGAAACATGTTATCTAAACTTGATATTGAAACTGCATTCCCATCTTAATTAAAATTCAAAGTATTGTATCAAATTATACTTAATATGTTTTATATTCCTTTTATGCAACTTAGTATCCGAGATTGAATTAATCATTGCATCTGACTATGGATAATTTAAAAAAAGACCCCAAAAAAAGTTTACATAGACCACAAATATATTTAAGTCTATTTTTTAATTGATTAAACAATTTTTATATTATTTAACATTATTAAAAAAATTGTAAATAATAATCAAAATATGATAATAATTTTTACAAATAAATATAGGTATTTTTTCACGGAGTATATATGCAAAATTTCAATCAGAATAACATTTTACGCAAAGTTTAACAAGTTTTGGTAACAAAAAGAAAAAAGTTTAACAAGTTTTCTATGAATGCAAGAAATATGGTAATCTTCAAATTTAAATTATATAACTTACACTTTTGTATAGTTTTTGTTGCTCTTCAGATTTAAATTCATTCCTTCTAACTTCAGAAAGTCCTCTATTTTCCGGATGTTGCACAATTGGCAACCATATGTGAGTCACAATGGATTGATCATTGGTCAATAACCAAAATGGATTTTTTTTAGAAAATAAAATAAAATTTAGATATTACTCCCTCCATTTTTTAGTTGTTTAAGGTAATGCACAAGAATAAAAAAAATAATTAAGTGTTTTAGTTTCTATAAATATTTATTACATAATTTTCAACTATAACTCTAAGTTATAGTTAAGAACATAAATATTGAGGGAAAATATATTATAAAGGCTACTTCTAAAATGAAAAAATAACATCAAACATTGATTTTTTAGGTTTACAAAAAAATTTAACAACCAGGAATCAAACCATGTACCAAATACTCACACACGCATGTCCTTGCCAGTTGTGCTAGTATTAGAGGACACGTTAAATATTGATTGATTTGCTAAAGCATGACTATAAAAAATGAAATGATCGAAAAAATAAAGAGATTAACATAAAAGAAAAGATAATAATGAGTGTGATTAGGATTAATATTATTATTATTATTTAATTTTAAATAAAACTAATCAAGTTCGACATAATTAATAGATAGTTATATTCTTTATGCATGTTAATAAAGGTTTGAAACCTCAACGGTAGGCATAAAAAATACTTTATTAAAAGAGGTTATACTCACTTTGCAATTTCTCCACCTCAAAAAAGATCAACTTTTGGTTGTCAGCTGAAAAATATCTTAGTACACAAAAAAAGTTTAAGATAGTGTTTAGCTTTTTTTTTTTTCCTTTCTCTTAAAAGCTAAAGCTAGTTTAAACACAATTTAAGAAAAACTCTTAAATTAAAAACTACTTTTATTTTGTGAGAACAAAATATAAAAAGTAAGTAATTTTTAAGCCTAAAGCTAGAATGGAATTTTTTTTTTTTAAAAAAAAGCTAACTTATTTTTTATCACATATTCACACTTTTATCTAAAATACTATCAAACAAATAATTTTTTATTTAATAGTTTATAAACTTAAAAATAATAAAATTAACAAACAATTTTTAATTTTTTATTTAAAACTCTTATTTATATCTTTCCCTTAAAAAAAAACCTAGACCAAAATGAATAAATAAATAAGGGCATGAAAGGGCCCCAGAGAAGAAAAAGAGGGTGGTCCCACTGACATGAGGGGCAAGGCATATAAAACTGTGGCGGTATCGTCGCTCAAATTTGGTACCAAATGTTTGGTTCTTATTGGATGCTTCCTCTTTTTAAAATATAAATAAAAAATAATTAAAAAAAACGTTACTACTATTATTATTTTCAAACGACCACCATTCCCTTTATGTCGTTAAACAACATCGGACCACACTGTTCTAAATTAAATAAAAGGTTACACTAGTGTCCTAAAAGTACTTATTAAAAAGTAATAAATATAACTTATTAAATAATTAAAGTTATTATAAAAAATATTTATTAAATTATCTTTTAAGTTTCGAAACATTAAATTTTATTATTTTTAATAAAATATTATTATTTTTATTATTTTATTTAGTACCCTTACGACACTGTTTAACATTTTTCTAAATAAAATTATAGTAATATATATTTTCAATTTAGCCTCTAATTTTATTTTAGTCACCAACTTACCTTTTTGTTATTGCTAATTATATACGTAGTAGTACTAACAGAGACCCATAATTAATGTTTAATGAGAGTGACACATTAATCTTACTTCACTTTAATGTGGACATTGTTTCACCGTCATTAGATTTGTGGCTATTACTAATATAAAAATAAATATAAATACTAAGAGAAAAGAAATGTAAAAATATATAATTATTGTACTGATATTTACTTTTTTTTAAAAAAATAAAACTAGAAGAAAATCTTAAAACCCGATTTATTAGTTTTCACAAATAAAATTGTTTACGTTTTCTCAATAAATAATCGCAAGATAAATATACTTAGATTCGTTTGGTGGACTTGATAAGATAAGGAGGAACATAATAACAAAATTGGACAAGAGCATTATAAAATAAGAACATATAAGTTCTTATCCTACTTAATATTGGGTGTCTACCAAATAGTAGATATGATAGAATTGTATTATCAAAATTATATTTTACTTAGTAAATATTTTTTTAATATATTATAGTAAATATTATATTAATTATAAATAAATAGTAAATATAGATAACTTAGTAATACTTAGTTTTTTATTTTAAACTTTTCATATTCAAAATTTAAAAATATATAATATATCAATAAAAAAATTAAGTCAAACTCTCTTGAATTTTATTGATAATATTATTTTTTTAAAAAAAAATTACATAATAATTAACATAGTACTCATAAATTATCTTATGTCAGAAGCAATCATATTTTAATTCTCTTTATAATTTTGTTCTCTAATTTTCTCATGAAATTTTATTTTAAAATTTCTAAAGCTACTTTTTTTAAATATTTTTTTTCAATTTATCTCTCTTGACGATCTATATCTAAACTTTTTCTTTCTATAATTAAAAAAAATTGTGATTTTCTTAGATTGTCAAGAGAGATAAATTGAACAAAAAAATATTTAAAAGAATAGCTTGAGAAATTTTAAAATAAAATTTCATGGAAAAATTAAAGAGAAAAATTCTAGAGAATTAAAATATGATTCTTTGTGACATAATATAATTTATAAGTACTATACTTATTATTATGTAATTTATTTTTGAAAATAATATTATCCACAAAAGCCAAGATAGTTTAGCTTAAATCTTTTATGAGTATATTATATATGATATATTTTTTAATTTTGAATGTGAAAAGTTTAAAATAAAAAAAAGTAATTTACTGTTTATTTATAATTAATATAATATTTACTATAACTTACTGAAAAAATATTTACTACACTATGATATAACTAAAATATAATTGTGATAATGCAATCTTATTATGTCTGTTATTTGGTAGCTAGGTAGAAAACATTAAATATGATAAGATTTTATTTAGTTCTTATCGTATCATGCTCTTATCTAACTTTTTTATCCATCATGTCTATTTTTATCATATTATGTCCACCAAATAAGCTCCAAGTATAACACATTGAAGCTTATAAATATTTATCATTTATCATTTTCTTTATATATTTAAAAATATTTGATAAAAGAATTGAAAACATATGTGTATTTTCAACTGTTAATTATAATGTGTCTATGTATTCAAATAAGACCCCAAATCGGGGGTGTAACTTAATTAAAAATAAAACAAACAAAAAAATACTTCAAGTAGAGTTTGAGAAAAAAATTAATATTAAATATATATTTAATAATATAGTAGATTAAAATTATAAATTAAGAAATGAAATATTAAAATTTAAGTTTAAAAGATTACAAAATATAGAAGTATGTTACTAAATATAAAAGAATTTATTATATAATTCTTGAGTTTTTAAGTTAAGAGAGTGCAGCTCAATTATTGTATTTATGTTGCTCCTTATTGTATTTAATCTCATACATGATTTATTATTAAAAAAAAATTCTTTACATTTTTTACTCGTAACATAAACATGTTTTTGGTTCATGTAAAAATCATATATTTTTTATTTTAGTATTTATATATGATTAAAATGCGTTATTTTCATGGTTATATAATCTTTGTTTTAGTCTATATAATAATATTTTTTTTCTAAATTCTTTAAAAATTCGTCTCTAATTTTTTTAAGAAAAAAAAAAAGAATAACAACTAAAATCAAGCAAAATAAGTTATAGGTATTAAAATAAAACTTACCGTTTATTTGATTTTCAGTTTAGTTGAGTAAAAATATTTTTAGGTGTATGTAACAATGTGTTAAGTTGTTTGATTTTCAGTTTGCATAAGTTGACTCAACTGAATTTACAAATAAATTGACTTTCAAAGCTGGTTTGATGAAAATAAGTTTTTTTAGTCACTTTTTGATTAAACAAAAACTAGTTGAATAATATTATAATTATTAAAAATATTTTTACTTATATGTCCAAATAATATTCAGTTTTTAAAATATATTTTTAATTAAAAGTATCTAAACATAAAAAAGAAAAAAAAAAGGTTCATTAACATAAATTCATCAAAACATTAAGCCATAACATTCAAACAACCAAAATATTAAAACAAACAAGAATAAAAAAATATCCAAACGAGTCTGGCTTTATTCAGTTAAACAAAACTAACACTTTACACTAAACTTTTTATTCAAATATATACTCATAATATAACTTTAGTGAATAAAGCTTTGTTCTTCAAAATTGTACATTAGAACTCATCATCAACTAAATCCATCATAAATTTTTTTATTGAATCACGTAGAGAGTTTAAAAAAACGCCAATATAAAAATATAATTAGTCTCAAATAAACATTGTATAATAAGTTAGGGGTTTAAAAACTCCAAAAGGAAATATTGCATCCCACTTGCAAGTTGAGGAACTTGCAAAAAGAAATTTGAGCATAATGTGTAATTAATATCATTAACTTTCAACAAAATTAAATAAAAGTAATCATTTAAAATATTATAATTAGTGACTAATTCTCAATATAACACTATTAAATTATATTATTTAATTGTATAATTTATCAACTTGGAAAAATATAAAAAAAAATTTGGTCTATTATTTTTTAAAAAGATATTCATATTATGTACTAATTTAATTTAAGAGTTTTTTTTTTTGTATACTAAACAATATTTTTGAATTGTATTACTACCTAATTTATGTTTAAACAAGTACTCTTATATATATCTCACACGAATGATGAATCCCACTAAATTACTATATCATATTTTGTTTTTTTAATTTGTTTCAAACTACCACTATAATATTCGTTTATTGTCGATTTGTTTTGTTAGTTGTTTATTATAGTTGAAATTTTGTAAACCTATCAAACATTTTCAATTTATTGATTATTTGCACGGAATTGATGAATTTTTTAATACTTTGTTATAATTTTTAAGTATTTTTTTTCATTTTCCTGATTTTTTTTTGTAACAATCATTCATTCGTTTTTCCTGAATTGAGTAATAACAATAATAAAAAAAGGATAAAAAATGAAGTTAACCTAATAAATAGTAAAAAGGTAGATTTTCAATCTACCAACATTATATTATTAGATAGATGAATATATAAAATAGATTTTTTTTTCATCTTCTTAAGATATTTATTTTCAGACGCGTGTAACTAATTTTCACTCTAAACTAAATTCGCATGAAATATTGCTACATTTTTAATTATAGGAGTTCAAATATTCACACACGTGTACATCTTGTGTGATAAATATATAAATATAGATATAAATTTAATTATATTTTAATAATTATCGGGGCTTGCTAACATACACCCACTTGTTTTATAGAAGGAGTGTGTTAGCAAGCTACACCTTGTGAGTGTATTTTAAAATTTCAAGTTATAACTTGCTAACGCACTTCTTCTAAAAAGCAAGTGGGTATACCTTACAAACCCCATAACTATTATATTGTATTTATTTATATAGAAAAAAGAATGCATACCGAATGTTACGCGTTTTCTAATATTTGAAGCATCTTTGTTGAAAAATTAAAAAAAGAAGAGAAAAATCATTGAAAGAAGAAAAATAAAAATAAAAATGATAGTCTTGTTCCCTTGCGGTCTTTGTGCCCTGTAACACTTTGACAACATGGACGCAGAGAAGTCTCAGCCTATTAGAACCCTCTTCTTCTTCTCCCTCACTTTCTCATTCTCTCTCTCTCTCTCTCCTTCAACCTCACCCCACAATTCTACTGCACCTCTATTTCCACTTTTTCCCTCATTCTCTTTCCAACCCATCCTCGTTTCCGCACACAAAATCTGGTACTTTCTTCTCTTTTTCCACATTCCCCATTTTTCTTATTCTCTAGTATCGGTTAAAGTTCTACTCTTTTTCACACCCTAAGATCCTATGCTCTTCTGGGCAGTTGCATAAGGTCTTTTGTTTTTGCTTTATTTTCTGTGTTTCATTTGTTTCTCTTTTAATTTTTAATTTTTGTTGTTGATCTGACTCTTATGTATGTTTACTTCATGCTCTCTGTTTTGGCGATTGAACAAGGGCTTTAATTCATTTGTTTTCTTCTGATCAATTTCTGCCTTTTCAATTTCGGGTTGGTCCTTGAGCTCCATGGTTGATTTTCTGAGGTTTTCTTAGGCTTGTGTTATGGTTGACTGTTAGTTGGTGATGCTGCAAAAGGAAAACAAAGAAGAAGAGGGTTTCTGTTTGTTGTTGAATTTGAATTGTTGATCAATATTGGCTTTTTTGCTTGCTGGTTATGTGTTGGATCTTTAAATTGCTTTGGTCTTCTGGATTTTTTTTTGTTTTCTAACTGTTGAGTATTCGTTGAAATTTTGAAGCTCTTTTCTCATAGGTTGTTCTGGATTTCATGATGTTTGTTTTTGAAATTTTGGAAAGTGCTCTTCCAGTTTTTTTTTTTTTTTCCATAGTGCTTTTGTGCTTAACGCAGTCTGACACAATTTAGGTGCATGTCGTTTACATTGTTGTTCTGAAATATGCAGAGGGCAATCCTCAGCTTCTTTGTTTGCTTTCCAATTTCCATTTTGCATGATTTTCTCCTTCTGGGGGTTTTCTGGATCTTGCATTTCTGGACAAGTTTCTCTTATCAGCTTTGTAGTTTTGTATTTATTGGTGAATCGGTGGGGTTCTGTTTGTTAAAGTTCTATGCCCTTTAGCATCTGAATTCTGAACTTTTTGAATCCATTCATTTTTTTAAACCTTTACCAATTAAACTTTTGCTAAAGGAATTTTTCTTACTTACCCCTCTCAGGGTCTTCCATTTGTTTGTTTTTTGTTCTGCTGGTTTTTCATTTTGGACTTCTTCGCGAGTTGTATTCCACGGAAAGAAAGGCTTATTTATATGGTCTGGTTTTCACTGCAGCATATCACTCAAGATCCTTCTGGAGTGGAGCTTGATATGATCATTGATATTGAGGAATAAAACCTAATTGATTTTACAAATGCTAAATTTTTCTAGGTCCAGAAGTCAACCAAGGGCAGCCAGATCTATGTCACTAGGAGGTAAGATTATCTCTGCGAAATTTGAGCATAAATGGTGGTTACTCAAAGCTTTAATCAATTTCAAAGTTAGAATTGGGAAGCTTTGCATTTTCTCCAGTACTTGAGTATAAGATACGTTGTATGCAAGTATACATTCCATATTATATTTCATGTTGGTTGGTTGGTTGGTTACTTATACTTCATTATTTTTCTTACTTATGTTTTTCTTTCTTTTAGGCATGGATTATGTGGATCCAAAAAGGAAGGGCAATGTTGTTGGAAAAGTTTTTCTTGCTGCAGCATTGACAGCATTATGTATTATAATGATCAAGAGATCTCCATCTTTGAATCCCCCTAGTCCGGTAACCCTATAATTCTTGACCTCATCTAAATACACACATATATGAAATGTCTATCATGTCTACTTTATCCATTTAAAGAATTGTGTATATTTAATCTGATGCCCACCAGTGTTATTTTTCATGGAAAATTCTAAAAACTAGGATATGTTGTTTTCAGTTATGTTTTCATATTTTTCTTGTTATTAGTTGTATATGTATTTCTTAAAACAGATTTTGTGTTTTTTTTGGTTGTTTTTTTTCCAGTTTTCCGTCTATGAACCAGGGGTCACACATGTTTTAGTGACAGGAGGTGCAGGATATATTGGGTCGCATGCTACCTTACGACTTCTTAAAGAATCTTATCGTGTTACCATTGTGGTATGTCTCTTGATAATTTCAAAACTTTCTGACAAAGTCAAATGCAATCAAATTGTGCGTGCTAAACAAATTTTTCTTCCTTGCAGGATAATCTGTCACGAGGAAATTTGGGCGCTGTCAGGGTTCTTCAAAACTTGTTTCCAGAACCGGGGAGGCTTCAATTTATATATGCTGACTTGGGAGATGCAAAATCTGTTGATAAAATATTTTCAGAGAATAAATTTGATGCTGTGATGCACTTTGCTGCTGTTGCATATGTGGGAGAAAGCACACTTGACCCTCTTAAGTAAGTATTCATACCTTTTATTTCGGGACATTAATTCCAGTTAAACAAGTTAAGGGAATTAGCGTGTGTTTGGGAAGGCTTAATTTCAGGAAATAATTGCTTATTTTTTCAAATGCTTTCAATCTAGCAAAAATAAGTGATTATTTCTGTGTTATTTCTGATTTTCTGCATCTACCTAAGTAGCATGAATAAAAGTTGATATTATCAATTTATAGTAAATCTTTCGAGGTTGGTCTTAATATGATCGGTTTTATAGACACATGCACTAGGACAGACAGACTTTAATGCATGAGTTTTTGCATTTTTCCGATTGCATGTTACATAATAGTATTATTGTTCTGGTACTGCATCCTAATGTTTCAAATATCTTGTAAATAGTACAACTGCAAAGCTATCTGAAGTGTTTTGGAAGGATATTATTCACCAAATAACTTAAATATCTCTTATCTAAGACCTTTCACTGAATTATCTATTCTCGTAAGAAAGTTATCTACAACAATGTAGATATAGAAAAAAACCAGTCTTTGCTAGAATGAATTGCTTTTAACTTGTGAACTTAATGAACTTGGCACTGGCTCCAGATAAAATTCCTGGAAACCTGGGATTAAAGACCAAACTTTTATTTGTATTTGCTCGCAATGCTCTGTTTCTTCTGAGTTATTTTCATGAGATTTAGACGAGATGGTTCAATGTTAAAATTGATCTATTTCAGTTCTACTTTTATTCATTTTTAAAATGTTTTTGTCAGGTATTATCACAATATTACATCAAATACCTTGATGGTATTGGAGTCTATGGCTAAATATGGAGTGAGGACATTGATATATTCTAGTACATGTGCAACTTATGGGGAACCTGAAAAGATGCCCATCACAGAAGAAACAGATCAGGTGGGATATCTAAGTGGTTGAATTTCAGATTTTGGTTGAGAATCCTGTTTTCATTGCATCTTGCAACAGATTTAATGTGCATTGGAATGTAATTTTGATATTTTTCTCTTTAATTTCAGAAACCAATTAATCCATATGGAAAAGCCAAGAAGATGGCAGAAGACATCATCCTTGATTTTTCTAAAAATTCTAAGATGGCAGTAATGATTCTGAGGTTTGTATTTTACACTTACATTTTTGTTTTCCAACCTAGTTATGAGTAATGTTATTCAATGTGCCATTTGTTTCTTAAGTTACTTACGATTCTTAATTGTTGATAACTTTTCATTGTGAAACATCCAGATACTTCAATGTGATTGGATCAGACCCTGAGGGCAGATTAGGTGAGGCTCCGAGACCTGAACTTCGAGAGCATGGTCGAATTTCAGGTGCCTGCTTTGATGCAGCTCGTGGTATTACACCTGGCTTAAAGGTATTGATAATATTATCATTTTCAGTTGAATAGCATTTGATGCACCTCCAATAGAACATAGAAGCAGCCAGATCAAACGGCTATATTTTTCGTAGTTACCAGACTCATGATAATCTTGTTAGTCCTAGAAAATCTAGAATTATAGAGCATTTGAAAGTTCTTAAATAGAACTTGTTTGGACTTGTGAAAATGGAGAATGCCTTCCTATATACTCTTTTCAGCTTATTTCAATAAAAGCTTTTTAAGGAGAAAGTGAAACTTTTCAAAATAAGCTCTTTTTTTAGCTTATTTCAGCAAGCTTCATGGAAATGCTTTTGAATGGACTCTTGTGTGATAAGTATTTATTGTAGTGCCAAATTAAAACCCTTGATATTGGAATAACTTGCAAGTTTTCCTCTAAGTTAAAAAGCAATAGAACTGTTGCGCGCTAATATGCGGCCGCTTCAATATCCATTGAAAATAACATGATTTGTTTGTAAATTGATATGCCAAATTGTTTTACTCATTGTGTTTTTTCCACCTTGCAGGTTAGAGGAACGGACTACAAGACACCTGATGGAACATGCATACGAGATTACATCGACGTAACTGACCTAGTTGATGCCCACGTGAAAGCTCTTGAAAAGGCGCGACCTGGTAAAGTTGGAATCTACAATGTTGGCACTGGAAAGGGTAGGTTTCACATATCCATCAACACACATTTCTTGATAGTAAATATCCACATGTTTTCATTTGTCTCAAAAACTTCTGTTCATGGTTTTATCAGGAAGATCAGTGAAGGAGTTTGTGGACGCGTGCAAGAAGGCTACAGGTGTTGACATCAAAGTAGACTTCCTTCCTCGTCGGCCCGGCGATTATGCGGAGGTGTATAGCGACCCATCTAAGATTAGACGCGAACTGAATTGGACTGCACAGCACACTGACCTTGAAAAGAGTATACAGATTGCATGGAAGTGGCAAAAAACTCGTCCTAATGGTTATGGAATTTCATCTTGAATATGAAGTTAATTCTAGAGTTTTAGTATAGCAGCTGCTCCTTCTATTGCTGAGAATTTTTTGTTCTTACTTCTTAGGGAGTTGGTAGTTCATTCGTTATACCTATATATGATATAATGATATATATTCAACAGATAATGATTCAATAATGAAATACCTAGCTTCTGGTATTACTTCTTTATTCTTTATGTCTATCATCTGTTAATTTTTTTATTTATCTTTTCAATATTAAGTATTGAGAAGTGCAAATCAGTGAAATCTGCAACATTGAGAAACAAACTGTTACTTTGTACTTTGAACTCAGAAAATACTGAATAAATTGTTAAAATACTTATCAATTCTTACCTTTGAAGACAAATTATTTGATGTGATGTGAAAGTAAATGAAAAAAAATTGGGACATGAATTAATATTTAAGTTTAGAGAAAAATTGAATGGAATGCTGACAGATTTTGAAAGCAGTAAGAGTTTGCACGTGAAAGGGTGAAGCCTAAATCGAAATTGAGTGTACGTTGGTGTCTCATTCTATTGGAACAAGTCGAGCCCACAATTAATTTCACCGACACAATGTTAGCTTGCTAGATTTTATTTCATTTGGTCTAACCAAGGTTCACGCTTCCCTTGAACGAGGAGGACTCAGAAAATTAAGAATTATTTGGATTAATTATAAAGTAGACAAAAACTATTAGGAGTACATGGTTCTACAGTACCTGTCATTTAAAAGTTTGACACAATAATTAAGAAAAATATTCAACACTCTTTTACAAAATAAACTACTTAATTTTTAATATACTATTTCTCTTTTATAATTAAATTTCTTTGTTATTGTTAAATATTGGCATTAATTTCTCTGCATTAACTCTCCTTTGAGGCTATAGTAAAGTAAGAAGTAATTAGAAAAAATTAAAATAGTTAAAACAACACGCTTTGTGAAATGGATGGAGTACATACTTTCAATTGAAAAAATAGTGAAATGGTAGAAAATATAATTATGTTAAAGGCATTTTAATATTTTTTAACACTGGCATTTTCACCATTTTATACAAATATTTGTAAACAAAATAAAAAATAATAATCTGATAATTATTAGTAATAACAAGAAATAAAAAAAAGTATTAAATTAAATATAAATATAATTTCTTTTGTACTTCTTTTTACTTGTGTATCACCCATGGTCATCCTAATATATTAAGGTTGTGTTTACTAAAATTAGCTTATGACTTATAGCTTTTAGCTTATTGGTGAGAAGTAGTGTTTAGTAAAACTAGTTTATGATAAGCTAAAGTTATATGAAATGACGTAAAAAAACATATAATATATTAAAATTTAATATAATAAGATGACAAAAAGATGTAATTATCCAAAAAAGAGAAGGATAAATTTGGAATGATTTATTGAAAGGTAAAAGCTATAAGCTATTTGAAATAGCTTTTCAAAAGCTCCTAGCTTATAGCTTTTCATAAGCTATAAGCTTGTCATAGTAAACAAAGCTTATTGACTAAAAGCCATAAACTATAAGCTCCTCAAGAAGCTATAAGCTCGTATTAGTAAACACAACTCAATTAATTTTTTCTGGCCTTTGATGTTACATTGAAATTCTACAGTGACATTCTTATAATTTTATATTTTATTTTATATATTGTCTTTTCTTTTTATCTTATTATTTTCTGATTGCAATTTTTTTTGGTTATTTGTTTTCTAGTAACATTACTTTATGATATTTTTCACATTCTCTCTTACATTCGTCTTTTTATTCTCTTCTTGTGCCCCATTTGAATTTTCTGAACAAATCAAATTACCGCTGATGAATCAACAAGGTCAAATGCCATGTTACTCTCAACACTAATCTCCTTCCTGCCAATCCACATCCTCTACTATTGTCTGGCGCCGGCACTGATGCAATCCTCAAATATTTTTTTTTTGTTATTTGATATCCTCAAATATTAAACCTGAACGAAATGGTTATTTTTCTCTCATACTGAAACAAGTTAAGGAGATAACTCAAACTAATTCATTCAAAATAAAATGAGGTCATTATCTTCGCGCACACAGCTCCACACAATCTCACAATTGCTTTACTAATACCTATTGCCATATCAAAAAATTAGTATTACTTTGCTTTTGGTCATTACATTGAAAGATCACCTCACTTTAGTCAATGAAATCTTACACGAAATTTCAATTTAATCCTGCACTTTGTAAAATTATTTTTCTAGTATTTGACTGTATAAAAGAATTACTACATTCACTTTAATCTGTGACTTTTAAAAATAAGTTATTCACATTAATCCAACAAGAACCGAAGTGAACTGGCCTTACAGGGACCGTAGTGATGATTTGCCCCATAGATCTTTCATTGATTTTCTCCGTGGTTATATGTGATGTCAAGATTCCAATTCGTGGATATATATGATGTAAATGAACTTGCATAAGAATTAATATCAGCTGTAGCTTTTACAACATTAAGACCCAAGTAAACCAAACATTGCCATATAATTTGAATCCTATGAACACATTACCCAACTGATTATGTTCTAAAGATACGCAACCAATACAATAGACACCATAACATGTAAAAATTGCAGGGGAAGACCCAGACCATGCAACTCCTGAAAGAAACTGAATCATAAACTCATGAAGAAAATGCTTGTAGCGCTCTGTCAAAACTTTCTTCTGCAGCTGATACCCGCTTGACAAGTATATGGTCTGGATGAGAAAGTTTCAGCTGGCTGCAAAACAATACACGAAAATCGTTGGTGGAAAAACCCTTCATATCACGAGCAAAAACTATAGAGACGAGGAATAGCGAAATACTTAACCAGATCACCAGAACACAACAAACAAGTTGCAACAGGAAAGGTCAAAATTCAGAAGTATACTAGGACATTCAAGACAATCAACAAGAAACAGAAGAGTGTCTTATTCAGTAAAATAAGTTATGCTGACGCAAACTATTTACTAAGGAAATCAGAGAGTAAAAGAAAAAACGTAAGTATGCCAGTTACTCTAAGCATGGTATGGTTCCTTCCCAGAATGGTATGGTTCAATGTTTTGAAGAAGAATTAAACCATTTAAACCAAACTGAAGTGCACATATATTTGCGTAATACACATTTTCTATAAATTGCATATCTTTGATAAATGATATTAGAGATTTGGACTTGTCATTTTACTATTGAGTTAGACTATAACATTTGATTCTATTGTCACTTAATTTACTAATTACTACTAAATGATATGTTTAGAATGTAAGAAGTTCAGCACTGCAGTATTATTAAGATTTGACACACCAATGGACCATGGTGATGGTAGGGAAACAAGCCAAACTAAGAACCCTGGTGTGGTTTGGTTTCTAAAACAAGTAAACTTTGGAATATTGTTCATTTGTTTGGTTCAACCTGGATCATCAAGAGCCCCGCCCTGTGTACTTTGGACCTCCTACTTCAACGACACAACTCCACACTAGGGTACGTACTATGTAACCAAATAATACTAGTTTAAAGTTTAAACTCAATATATTACCGATCTGAATTTATATAAATTCTAGCACAGCTAATTAGTACCTTGAAGCATACTTTGAACAATTTTCCCAGAAATCAACCTGTCATCTTGAACTCCCATTCGTTCAATTCACTACCAATTACACTGGTTTAACACTTAGAACTATATATGACACAAATGATCTAGGGTCACTAGCCAGGAAGATATATTCGATCTACAAATATTCCATATTCCATTCAGGTCCTAACCCATAACAAGAAGAGTATCTTCAGAATTTAATAACACTTTCTTAATGAACAAAATACATAGCCAGGCAGTGGATGATATTACTTGATCTGTTCTATGATATTCTCAATTGACATACACAGATGCACTGAATAATACTATTGGTGAAGGGGGCAAAAAAGGGTCTCACCAGACAATGTAACTGGATATTAGAGAAACAAAAAATGAAGAGATGCTAACAATTTACCTGAATGACTTAGAAGATGGTTTGCCAAGGTGAAGACAGCACACAACTAGATTGGCCAAAGTTTCAGGATCCCTGGCATCCTGTATAAACCACAAAAAGTTTCTTCACTATACTGGTTTTAATCAGTGAGGTACTAGTTGCAATGCATTATCAACTGTTTTGTCAAATCTATGAAAGCTAAAGGGTAATAGAAGCAATAAATTGATAAATGGTAATATAAAAGCGTGCCTTGTTGAGGGCTTCGACCAAAAGAGTCTCAGCTTCGTCAAAGTTGCCCATGTGCATGCAGCAAACAGCTTTCCCATTCAAGAGTAAACTGGTGGACTGATACCTCTCTGACAAATCCTGGAAGATCAGATAAGCCTCCTGGATCTTCGATCCACCCTAATCATCAGCAATACACAAATCAATTTTATTCACGGTTCTAACTTCTAAATTGCTAATCGCATCACACTTCCAGCAGCAACCACAATTGCATCAAGCTATGATCCGTAATAGTTGCACCATGCTGAATCTGACAGCATGGCGATGGAATATATATATTTTTTTTGAAACCACATCACATTTTCAGCAGCAACCACAATTACGTAAGTTATGATTGCGATTGGCAATACTTGCATTAAGCTGAATCTGATGGCATCATGACGCAATTTTAAGACAGCAATAGCAACTTAAAACCTCAAACCTCAATTTGATATATATTTTTTAATATAAATTATAAAAAAATAATAGCAACGAATTTATAATAATTGAATTTTTAAGATTACCACAGACAAATCGAGCCAGGCATTGGCAAGTTGAGTAAGCGTGTGATCCTCATCGATCTGCTGCATAATCCTGAGCTGTCTCTCAGCATAATCAGAGCGATGCATCTTGATGAAGATCTGGACGTTGAGAGCATGCAATTCCATGGTTCCACCGGCATTGGTGTATTTAAGGGCTTCGTTAAAGTCATTTTCGTGGAAGAATACGAGACCGGCTACGAGTCTGAGGGTAGGGTTATTGGCAAGGGCTGGATCGGAGAGGAGGTCACGGATGGAGGAGATGGCGGAGTCCTTGGCATCGGGAGAGGAGAAGTATAGAGCAAGGAGCTTGACGGCTTGGAGAGGAGTGGGAGCGGAATCGTTGATCTCGGAGATGACGAACTGTAACTGGCCGAGGGCGATGTAGCAGCGGTGGACGAAGGAGTCACGCTCGACGACGTCGTCGGGGGAGAGATTGTTGACGTCGCTGCTGTTGATGGCGGCTTGGTAAGCGCCGAGGTAGAAGTTGTTACGGAGGTTGAAGAGGTGGTCCGGTGTAGCCATCGCTGCAGATCTCAACTCCGTCGATGCAAACTCACACAGCAATGAGAAAGAAAATGAGACAGAAACAACGAAAGAATGAGTTAATAGCTCTCGTGGGCTTCTATTGGGCTTAGGATCAGACTGAACAATACGATTTATTATTTTTTGCACTATCCCTTTATTCTATGTTCGCCACCCACTTTTCTCGGTTCGAAATAAAATTCTGAAATAATTTTTTCATTTCCGAAAAAAAATACCAATCACTTTCAAAAAGAGAAATTATATACTCTGGAAGGTGTGTAGGTGCGTCACTACGTTTGGCTGATTAAAAAAAAAAATGATAACCAGTACTCTAAAGGCACTAGTTAAGATTATAAAAATAGTAATATTTTATTAAAAATAGTAAATTTTAATGTTTCGAAATTTGAAAACTACTTAATAAATGCTGTTTATAATAACTTCAATCATTTAAAAAGATATATTTATTACACCTTAACAAGTGTCATAAGGACACTATTTAGCATAACCCTTAAAAAAATAATATATCGGGCAACACATTGTTCCCCTCACCCCCAACAGCCATATAAGGGGAGATAAGGGACCATTTTAGTTCATCCCACACAATGTTTTGTATTCTGATTTTCACTTTCACTTGCTTTTTTTTTTAATTTGTTTTTTTACATTTTATTGTGATAAGTTTATATTTAGTTTATGATAGAAAATTCCTATTATTATATGCTTTGTTTTTTTAGACACTAGAGTTTTCATTTATAGCATGTCTGGGGATGCCAAAGGTTATTGTTGCTGCTATAACATTAACTATATGTATATCATGCACATTACATACTAGTATTAATTTACTATCAAATCCATTGGTATTTGCTAGTTTCCCCAGTGGCTTATTGGGCTTGAAACCTATTCTTCAACCATCAACCTGAAAGGAATTGAGACCACCCAATTTTAAAAATTTTACCATCTTTTTATATATAAAAATCATAAATTTATATACTAAAAAAGATGTTACCACTTCCAATAAAGATGATGTTAATCCCTTCCACCTCAACCTAATCACCATCACCGGCGAAGGAGTCTTGAGTGCTTTTTTTTTTTTGTATTTTCGAGTAACATAATAATATGCACTTAGAATTATTTTTCTAATTCTAATAGCATTAACAAGTGTCCTAAGAACATTATTTAGCAAAACCCAAAACTAAAAGAAATAACATGACTATTATCCTTTTTTTTTTTGGTTACTTAACAAGTGTGAATATAAGAAGATTAGGTTAAATACAGCATATATTCTAAAATAGTTCCAAATAAACCTGTCAAAAAATTAAAAGAAGGTGCTTCATCCGATCCACAAAGATAAGCATCCAATATATATTCCATTGAAACTTGTAAAATCTTAGATGATCATATGAAGGAAAAGATCCTCCATATGCAGAGTCTTTAAATTCCTGGACACTTTCTTACCAATTTTAAGGTGGAGAATCCCACAAAGCAAGGATTTATTTATTGCCTATTATTCCTTTTGTATTGTTTACTCGATAGATATTCAGCAGGAAGAAAACAAAATAATAATTTAATCAAGATATGTTCAACAGGTAGAAATTAAATACTGTAACTAGTGTTACCAAGAAAATCATACACTTGATCCATCACCTGCACAAACCTCACATATGACAGGAAGCTTTTGTGGTAATATTATACTAGAAGTGTTTAATGCAAATTATGATCACAATAACTTGAGGCAACACACCAGAACTATTTTTTGGTATGCCCTAAGTCACTAACGGTATCCCAACCGACAGCTGAAGACTAAAAGACTTCGCTATCTACCAACTATGACGGGCTTTGTAGTGCAAACTAGAACTATTTGCACAAATACAAATATAGTGAGAGTGTGAAACAGACTCTAAAATACACAAAAATCTGATGCATCATCCATCTCAAATGAGAGCTTGCATCTTCTTTTTTTTTTTTATCAGCAAAAGGCAAACTATATTAAAACAAGCACAAGGAGTACCAATTACAACAGTGTAGGTTTGTCCTTTTCTTTAACATGTTTGATTCTAAAATCAATCCCAAAAGGAAGCAACTTGAAAACAGCTTTTGCGTTTAGGAGAAAAGTTTTCAAATATATATAAATCAATCCACTTCAAGCTCAATTGAACTAAAATAAATTTTGCAGAATTAAGATCATTCCAAATCAATCTCACAAGATCTCATTCAAACACAATTGCTTGTCATGATAACATCTCTCATTCGTTGTGATGTGCAGTCATGTAAATTTACGAGATTTTGATGTATTTAAATACGTGATTAAGGTAAACAACCCTAAAAAAAATAATAAAAAATGAGACACAATAAAACCTAAGCTTTCTTGGATAGATGGTAGTGGTACAGTCTCAATCTCTCATTTCTATAACCTTAATTTTTACAAAAAAATTAACTTTATAAGGAAGAAAAAGGGATAACTGCGTGAAATTCATCTCCAAAGCAGACCTGTATGAACTGAAGCCTAACCCACAACATCCGCGGTCAACTTGTCCATAGTGTTAAGCCCATTCTGAGAAGCAATTACCACTGTGCATCTGCATTACACAGTAACAGAAATAAATAAGTTGATATTGTCAAGCAAACCACTTTCTTCTGCATTTTTCACTTCTGGGGAGAATATTAATAGAACCAATGAGTAACATGTGAAAATGTAAATAACTTAGTAAAACTGAAATGCTTTAAAGTGAGCACTTCTTTTCCATTGGAAACTGAGATCGATAGACATGAATGAAATTGTCAGCATGAACTATTCAATGTTTGATGTGTTGTATACCTTCTGTTGAGTTTCTTAACAGAAATGCGGAAGCGAAATTATATGAATTACAATGCCAGATCAGGTTTAACAGAAAATTATTCTACCAATCATTTCAAGTATGATAAGTCAATAAAGATTCAAAGATCAGATCTTTTGATACTATGGGCATCTACCTATAGTTCAATCAGTGTGAGTGTAGTACGAAAGTTAAGAGAGGAAACTTACGGGATTTTAGATATGACGCCATGGTCCACAACACCGTCAATGTTATCAAGGCTTTTTGCTACTTCAGCTGCAAGGAACACTTGGTCAATAGAATTAACCAGCACAATTGCTGAGACTTAGCACTTGAAACAGGCATCACAATTGCAGAACTTACCAAGGTTTGGTATTGGAGATGTAAAGATAACATCAAGAACATTATGTCCTTCTCTGGTAACTAATGGAAAGTCACCTCCTAGTGGACCTGCTTGCCCTATAGACGGTCTTCTCCAGACCTTCATTTACGAGGAGAAACAGTAAATATAATTACGAAATGCAGGTTCTTTGATAAAATAATGAAGAGAATGAAGAAAATAAGAGGATGAGAGCAAGAAAACCTCCTACATCAACTAAAAAGTAAAATACAGGAAACAAATGTAGAGTACTTCAGCTCACTAGAGCCCTCTAATCAATCTTGAAGTCAATCGTGCAAACCAATGTAAATAGACCATATGTAAGCACCCAGAAAGAAGCCAAGGAAACAACTATGTACCTTAACAGATGGGAAGGAAGAAAATTCTCACAAAAAGTTATATACAGTATCTATACACATCAACAAAGCCAAAAAAGTAAAAAAAATACCCATTAAGTTTGAAACAAACATGGAGATTTTTACGTCATTCTCCCTTTTTTAAGTGAGTAAAGCAACGAATCAGGTATAACATTTTTTTATTGTATACACGAATACAAACCCAGAGATAGAGAAAATGTCTAGCGAACCTCGGCATCAGCCAGAAACAAATCATCAATCTCTTCAGCAGCTTGCATCCAGTTGAGCTACAAGGAAAATTTTTGGTATTAAAGACAAATATATACAAGAAAGAATCAATGAACTAATAATTTGCATAGCTTCTTACAGACTGAACTAAAACTGGAATAGAACCTTCCAGACCACCTTTGTACTGGTTTTCTTCGATAATGAATACAAGTTTATTGGCAGCATTTAATATGGACTGCAGACATAGAACAAAGGGAATGTCATTCATCAAAAAAACAAAATTGATCTTCAGAAATAAATACAGAAGAAAATGATATGGTAGCAACTCACTTTCTCCTGGATTATGGATTCCTCAGTTTGCAATTTACGGCGCCCAATGATAGCAACAAGTGTCCCTTCTTCTATAACATCAGCATCATCAAATGCAAAATCAATCTACAGCAGAGCAATTACCAATGAATCTAAACTATATTTCAGTGCTCTACAAAATAAAATCAAAGATGCTCATAAATTTATATGTCAAGATAGTCCAACATTAACTTCTTTTCCTGTTTACTAAAATTTCACCATGTCAAATCATTTATGTGAGAAACTTTTTTTTTTTTTCAAAAAATTTCACCAGGGATTGCATACAACTCTTCCTGTTCTTTTAAAAATTTTGCCATGCATCCTCCCCTCTAAAACAAGAAACACTCAACACTAAAGGAAAATGTAGAAGATGATTATTTGTGTGCACACTTGAGAATTGTCTTGGTAAGTATCCAATGGAATCCCAGCCTTTGCTGCCTCACTTGCACTTGTAACAGACCTGCATAAACCAAAACATCAATGTTAGGTGGTTTATGGGGAAATTACATCTTGACAAACAAATCGGGAGTAATGTGGCGTTACAGAACAAAACTGATCCGTTAGGAATTAGGGAATCAGTTTGGACAATTATTGTAGTTAATTAGTTAAAGGGGTTAGCTAGTTAGAAGGGAATATAAATAGGAAGGGGAAGTAATTAGGAAAGGAGATCATATTGTATATTTTTAGTTGGACGAAATAAGAGGGAAATCTCTGGTTAAGGAGCAAACGATCTGGGTAATAATTGTATTTGTATCATACAGATGCATTCTTGATTGATTAATAACAGTCTCAGCTGCCATTCTTTTCTTCTAATTCTTCTCTTTCTTACTATTGTGTTCCAGGCTTACATTATCCATTACTGAAGTAGTCAAATTTTAGAAAACAGATAGTGTAACTAAATAACATAAGGGGTGGAGGAAGAACTCACATGGGAATCCCTACTATATCCTTCAAATTACCGGTCCGAAGCTGGCGACCTAAATGCTGAATGGCCATGCCAGAAGCATGGCCAGACCCCAATCCTACAACCATGCCACTTTTCACGTATGTATCTACCTACCAAACAACAACACATATCTACCAAATTCATTCATATCCCAGTAAAATTGAAAATTACCAAGCATCAAATAGGGGTATTTGAAACGTAATTCAAACACAGTTTGAAAAATATATACACTGTCTTGGAAAAGACAAAGAAAAGCTCTTGTTACAAGCATAATAGCTGTTGAATTGGAGTATATTTTTTGCCTTAGTCATGAAAAAAAAAAATGAAGGAAAATTTGAATAGTAGTTGCAGAGTACAGAATGCAGACACTGGGAATCATAAAGAACATTACACTGTTTTCTCAACTATTTCACATGAAATAACAAAAAGGGGTGTTGGAAATATTACCAAAAAGAAATTTTAGACAAACATTTCAAAAATATAGCAAAAGAAGCAATATAGTTGTTGAATTGGCATGAATAGTAACCAGATATTGATCACACTCAGATAAATGCCCAAAAGAAGAAGAACAAAACTAGAAAATGGAAATGATGAATTCATAGTGCATACAGTGTATTGCGCTGCTCGGAGGAGAGCAGAGCTATCATCGAGACAGGAGCGCGTGACCATCCTCAGAAAATTGGGTTTGCTTCTTCTTCTTCTGCTGCTGAATAGAGCTGTGGGTGAATGCAGAAGAAGCTTTGTTGGGGAAATCGAAGAAGATGAAGCCACTGAAGCCATTGCTGTTCAATTCTTCATAAGGTTCTGCTGGTGAGTGTGAGTGATAGCGGATAAGGAATTATGGCCACTCCACTGGCAAATGGCAACAGCAACCCAATTTCACTTTCACACATTATTTTTTTTTAAAAAAAAAAAACGCTTTTTGAGGATTTTTTTTTAAAAAAAAAAACTAAATGTAATACTCTCATTAGATTTCACATTAAATATATTTAATTATTTAAGAAAATAATAAATAATTTTGTATTCATAATAGGGTTAATTATATTCATTTCTCTAGAAATTCTGTTAATTATACCTAGTCCCTATTTCTTTTGAAAAGTCCATATAACTTTCATTTATTTTTTAACCCTATTATACTTATAGTCTATAGATAAAAGTAATTTTAGTTTTAGTCTGCGTAAAATTTTACATGGACTAAAAATTTGTTTGATGAAGCTTTTTTAGCTTAAAAATTATTTTTAAGTCAAAGATATAACTAAGAGTTTTTTAAAAGAAAAAAAGTTAAAAGTTGTTTTATGATTTTATTACTTTTTAACTTGCAAGTGACTTTTCTGAAAAATTTAAGCTTATTTTGAAGTTAACTTTTCTTAATTGAAAAAAATTATTTTTTATTTTAAAAATTTCTCTAAAAAATATTTGACCCAGCTTCTACTTATAAAAAGAAGAGAAACTATAAAAAAATAAACCAAATATGCACTAAGAACCCGTTTATTTAGTTTTTTATAATTAAAGAATGAATTGTTTTTTCAAGTGTCATAAAAAGCTAAGCTAGGTATGTTTACTACAACATAATTAATTATAGTTTTTTATATTTCTGAGACACGAAGTAACGTGCCTTTACGATTAATTTTCTTATTTTAATAACCTTAACAACTATCCCATATTTAATTATATTAATCAATGGAAAGCTTGACATGTATCACATGCATGAATTGAAAGATGAAAACTGCCTTGATCAAAATTCCTGATTCTAAGCTTATCTGTGAGTCATTAATTATATCATTTATCATTTGTACAATAAACACAAATAAAACCTATTCACAACTACTTAGTAACACACATATACACATATCTAAGTAAAATTGACCAATGGATTTCCAGAGTGCAACTTTTGTTCTTTTTGTCACATTGCTTTTTCTCTTCAACTTCACTTTTGCTTCAACCACTTCCATTGTCTTCCACAAGCAAATCAGCTCAATTTGTGGGCAAACTAAAAATCCCAACTTCTGTATAACCTCTCTAGAAGACTATTTAGGAGATTAAAAAGTGGATTTGAATGAACTTGGCATCATTCCAATACTTATAGCCACAGCACAAGCTCGAATGAACAAGTATGATATTGTAAGACAACTTGTCCAAACTAATTAAGATTGATGTTACCCTTCAGAAGTTAAAAAGTGCTTATGGTTTGTCAGATCAGAAGGAATTATAAGGGTATGGTTGACATTGTGAATGATGCTAACATAATGACAAATGAATGCACATTTGAGTTTATGCAACTACAGATAAAGAATCTGCTATCTTCTTTGAAAGAAGATAATCAGAAAATGGTGTGGCTCAATGACATAGCTCTTGTCATACTTAACATGCTTAGTGAATGAGTAATTCTTGTATGAGCACCAATCAATCAGAAGCTAAAAAGACATTTTAATAATGAAGTCTACTTTAAAACTTTGCGTCATCATTATTTTAATATTACTACTAGTTTTTTATTGGTTGTGCCTGTAGATACTATACTCACGCAAGAATTGTTCAATGAATGATTGCATAGAGTCAGCTTAAAACTATGATGATTCAGCCGATGTGAATTTCATCAACACTTCCATAGCCCAGTAATATATCACCATGCAATAGTCTAAACTGTTATAATATTTACAAATGAAAGAATTCACTATTTCCCTCTCTATTCACAATCCAATGAGAAAAGTGGACAAAATATTCACTATAATTTCTTCATATCCTACCCCAACACCTCACCAAAAAAGAAAAAAAGCAAAAAGCAAAAAGAAATAGTTCCTCTATCCTATCTTCTAAGAATCAAAAGTTGTAACTCAAAATACAGGAAAGGAGGTAAATCTTCGATAAAGGGTAGATTTATCAGGTCTTGCCTAGTCGCCATAGTGTATGTTTACCATACAGTGTTTGAGTTTGAAGGAATCATCAATGTGCTGTCCCTGAAAACAAGCTACACATGCTAAAATCTTGCAGGTTGAATCTTCGCCTCCACTCTAACAGTTCAGTTGGACTTCTTAAGCAAAAGACCTTATATTTGGTTGTACTGATAATCTCTCTGTCAAAAAGGGTTTGAAAGAGAAAACAAATAAGGCTTAACTATATCAGAATCAAGCCTCCGGTTCCAAATGGATTCCATCCAGAGTCAAGATAATTTACAAAGACACTTTGAATAATAGCACTTACAAGTTGAAAGAAAGAAAAGTAAGAAATATATTAAGAGCTATCCTTTTCAGAAATTAGCTAGGGTTTTTGACACCTAAAAAATATAGGGATGCCAACATAAATAAGCAAAGAAGAGACATACTTATTAGTTCGTAAGTAACAATCATCGTAGTTCCATAAAGTGACATATTCAAAAATCTTGGTCCAAAGCCCCTATAAAATCCCCACCAGCCATCTTCCTTGAGAAGAGTTTTTGTTGTCTTCAGTACCGATGGTCTTCCGGAACCATAATTGTCCATAACCTTTGTGCAAATCAAAAGCGGAAAATCCAAAACAACCATAATATAGTCAAGATCAAAAAGGAAAAGGACCTATTTCATGAAAGAAATACCAACAGATGGATTGACTGACATATCAATACCAATTTAAATACAAAATCTCTTCCTTCTTTAACAACAGAGAATTGAAAAACAAGCAGCTTCGTATACCTGAAGACGTGTTTTTACAGTATCTATGGGGGTAGTGATAACAGAGGAACAAGCACCAGCCACCGTCCCAGCGGTAGCCTGAACCGTCACCATTTCCATATGTGAAGGTTTGTTCTCCGTATCATCTCTGTAGCCCAAACTCCTAAGACCGATAACCAAGTAGAACTTATTAACGAAAAATAAAGGAAGCAACTCTTTGAATATTTAGTATATTGTTCAAAATTCTAAGACAGAATGTACCTCCAAATTATGTGTTGTGCTGCACCATATGAACCCCACCAAAGTGCAGATGCTGGTGATTGTGTTAAAGCTGTTAATCCAAAACCTCTATACAAGCCACAGATACCCTCAGCCTTCATAACTTTATGGATAACATCAAATGGTCCTCTACAACAAGTAGTACCAGGAAGACCTTGTACCATTAACCTCTGGCAGATCTGATAAAACATTAAAGAAAATTGTTTAGGATGATAAAGATGAATATTCAAAACAGACAGTGCACTATCTAAGATTTCTTAAGAACAGAATATCCAGTTATTAGTACTTTTTAGATCAGATAGTTTCATGAAGTATGGAGTACGATTGCATACCACATCCAAAGGCACAAAGTACACGCAAGACACCAGATTCGAAAACAAGCCAGCCACGCCGTTTGCAAGGCCGATACGCGATGCTTCAGGTATATCGCTACCTTGAGTATATTTTAACATAATGTCCTTTGACATCTCAAGAGATGTGAGAGCTAGGACCCTGCCAGGCATTGAACCAATAGCAGAAGTTCCAAAACCTCTAAATATTCCAGGAATGCCATCATTCCGCAAAATGTGAGTGAACACCGACATTCCTCGCATGTGAGAGAGTCCAGACCCAGCTACTTGCATTCTTGTCTTTACCACTGCTGTTGGATGAAGCAATGCTGATTGAGCAGTGAAGAGAATTGCACCAATTATGTGAAACCTGGTTTTATCCAACCTAATTTATAAAAACAGCTTAGTTCAAGTCCCACTCTTCAATTGTATCCAAAAATTAAAAGATTTCATTCACCACATTGAAGGAAATCAATGGTTGCATCACATGCAGATTCTGTTTAATTGTGTAGCGTGCGTTTCACACGAGCGAAAGAGATACAGGACGCGATTTGATTCATTCCTCGCATGTGAACTTTTGCATTACATAACAGGAATGTGATGTGAGAACAGAAAGTGGGTTGAAGAAAAGAAAAGGGGGGAAAGTGGTGAACCTGTCCCAGTTGATATCAGTATCAGAGAGCGACAACTGTGGGGTGGTGGCAGCTTCAGCTTCCATCGCCATGTAACTGTTATGAGAATGAAGGAACCTTCTCTCACTCACACTGTTTCTTTTCTGCGTAAAGGAACAAATTAAATGCTCAAGTGTTGAAATTGTGCATAACAGAAATAATGATAATGATTTTGTTGAAGGTATATTTATTGTTTGAGTGAGAGAAGGTTGGTATTGGCAATGGTATGCGTAGAATGTTCCAGTCCTTCGTCTCTCTTCTCTTCTACAACTTATGCTCCTAGGTGGACCTGGGTTCCCTTTTATTTTTTCTTAATTCCGGCTTAAACTTTTCATCTTTTTTCCTTTTTCTAGAGTTTGATTTTATTTCAAGATCAAAAGAAGAAAAATAGTAGTGATTAGTGCACCACGGACTATTTACTTATTACCGTCTATTTTTAGAGTAACTAAAAGATTCTTTTAATCAAGTTATAAGTGATACAAGTGAATAATAATAGTATATTTATAATTTCTCAAAGAAAAAAATAGTTTCAAAATATTTCGTGTTCAAATCTTTGAAAAGAAAAAATTATGTCTTAATGTTATTCTACAGTATGTTCCAAGGGGTTTGGTGTTATTAATTTCCCATTTTCTAGTCACAATATTAACTTAGATGATATTAACTTAAATATGATACGTTATTTATTTAAAGAGAATCAAGCTCGTATCATTTAGTATTGTGTATTATTTAATATAGAATTTATTTTATACTAATTTTTCAATGAAAAATATTTCTTAAGTCATGTGATATAAAAACAAAAATATTTTTGCAAGGGCAAACAAGCCCACAAAACGAACTAAAATACATTGGATTAAGAGATACACTAAAAAGTTAACTATCAAGATAAATTCAACGTTGAGGAGGAGGAAAATCAAAATAATTAGTCTTGACTTTATTTATGCAACCAAAGTTAGATAAAATACCAACTTAGGAATTTTTTTCGTAATAGACTGGATGGTTCTAATCAACAAACTTTTGGCAGGTCATCTTCAAAACTAATCACTAAATTATAACGGAGAGAAAAAAATTGACTAATTAAGTAATGATAACTACAATAGATGAATCTACTTGAATGATGAGTTCTTTGATTTGAAAACCCCTTATCATTTAGAGGTATTCCAAGGCTCCTCAAAATTTAATAATGATGGCTAATGTTTAGTCTAGGTTCTTGAATAAATCTCAAATCCAATTGCTGCTATGACCCCTAATAAGGTCACTACATCCAACAATGTTAAGGTTAATTTTAAAGGCAATAATGATGTTAAGAGCAAATCAAGAATGATGGGGGACTACCCGATAAAGATAAATCGCCCTAGACCGAGTGGGGAAAAAGTAGTGAGTGAGAGCTAATGCTTCTCGAGTTTGCATTTTATTGGAGATTTGAGCCCATAAAAGGTAAAAGGATCGAGCCCATAAAGTTGTTCGATCTCCATAAGGTTAATTATAACATTCATGTATTGTAACAAGTGACAAAGAATTCCTCACATTTGGTATGATTGATAATATTAACCTAACCAATTGAGGTAAAGGGGATCCTTAAGTACGTAAATAGCACATTCTTCAATAGCAATGCAATGGTGGCAAAAAGGGTCTCGAGGGCCTCCAATTAGCCAATATTACATTTTAGTAGTTAAGAGTCTATGGTTGCTCATTGAAGTGAAAACTTTAATTCTTTCAAAACCTTTGATTCTCTATACTATTGGCTTCTTTCTTTTTGGAATCATTTTGCAAGTGATGAAAACTATTCTTAAGATATAGGGACTATTAACAATGAACTCACCTTGGACTTGATCAGGCCAGACATTGTTAAGTGCCAAATTTAAGATAAATTGAAGATATTTTTAGGTGCTTCTTGTTTATGATTGTATGAATGTTTGATCTAAATTCACCAAAATTTAGAATCATTACAAGTTCTTAGCTAAATGAGAGTTGAATGATTTATTTGTTCATATTTGATCCCTAGTTTTGTGTTTTAAACATGGAATTTCTAGAAGGGAATTGGAAAAAGCTTAAAGAGAAGTGAGGAAGAAATCTCAAGGTGCAGATTCAACCATGTTGTAGCTTGAGCATCAGAAGCCTAGGAGAAGATGAAGCTTCTGCCATTCGGTTGCTTGAGCAACGGCTGTAGCTCAAGCGCGAGCAAGCCCAGTGAAGAATGATATCTCTGTCATTTTGTCCTATTTCACCCATCTTGTGATATGTATTTTTACTTTAATTTTAACTTTTAAAATTTAAATTGATGAAAACTTTGAAAGGGATAAATTTTAAAGTGTAAACTATTAATAAAAAAATAAAGTATAAACTAAAAAAATCACTATTTTTTTATTCATAAAGAATTTTTTTTTAGAGATAGGTTATCAAGATAGATAAATTGAATAAAAAAATAGATTGGGACCTTTAACCTACTTGGTCGTCATGTACCACGTCTTAATGCTTGAAAGATTAGAGGTTCAAGGTTTGACGGTGGAGATTTAGGATAAAATATTGGGGATTCAATTTAGAGTGTGTGGAAGTATATATTTGTGTATAAAAAAAGTATTTAAAAAAAATAACTTGAGAAATTTTAAAAGAAAATTTCATGAAAAATTTATAAAACAAAATTATATAGAGAATTAAAATATGTCAGTTTGTGACATAATATAATTTATGAGTACTATATTGATTATTATGCAATTGTTTTAAAAAATAATATTATTCGTAAAATTCAAGAGAGTTTGTCTTAATTCTTTTATTGGTATATTGTATATGTATAATTTTTTTTAGGGTGATTTTAAGGTGGGGCAGAAAAAATTGGGGATCATATGATCACTTTACCAGAAATGGAAAATATGAAGTATTTTTAGAAAGTATGTATTGTTTCTCAAAAATTTACTCTTTAAAAATATCCATACTTTCTATTTTTAAGTAAAGTGACCACATGATCCCAATTTTTTTTTTCACACCTTAAAACTACCATTTTTTAAAATTTTGAATATGAATATTTAAAATAAAAAAATTAAGTATAATTAAATTATCTAGATTTAATATTTATATATAATTAATATATTATTTTTTTTTGTTCATATGAAAGTACATTAATCCGGAATTGAACCCAAATACTCACATACGCATGTCCAAACGTGCTCACAAATTAAACTACATGATAGAGACAAAATTAATATAATATTTACTACAATATATTAAAAAAAATTACTACAATATAATTTAATTAAAATATAATTGTGACAATACAATTGAATTCCATCTATTATTTAGTAATAAGAGTTTATCTGTTTCATGCTCTTATCCAACTTTCACCTAAAAATATGGGCTCGCTAAATAAATATGATAAGATAAAAGGGTTGGATAACAATATGATATGATAAGAGTTGGATAAGTCTTAATAAATTCTTTTTTTATTTTAATGTGTCTATCATCTATCATAATAGATATTATTATTATTATTATTATTATTATTATTATTATTATTATTATTATTATTATTATTATTATTATTATTATTATTATTATTATTATTATCATCATCATCTAACGGTAAAGATTGGAAGTTAAAAGGAATCGAACTTCAGAGAACAATCACGACCGTCAATAATGTTTAGCGTGTCCACAGCAGAATACGAAATCACAACCGTCGAATAGATGATCGTGATTTCGCAATCTATGGCCCATCGAATTGTCGGCTTAAATTGCATCTCCGTTGCCTCCAACCTTCAACCCTAACCTTTACATTTACATTCCAGAGAGAAAGCTGCCTCTGTTTTGCTTTTTTCTTTCTTCGTCCAACACACACAAAACTACCATGAGCGCTCATCATTAACAATATATACTCTTATTGATTCTCACCCACCTAAGGTAAGCTTTACTATACACTCTTTTTGTTATATAAATAATCTTTTGGTTTTCCAGGGTTCATCGGGTTCTTTTGTTTTTGCAATATAGAATTACGGATTTTCACAATATAGAAACATCTGATATTGGTGGGTCTAGTGATTTATTGAATTGGGTAAGATCAAGATTCAATTTTGTGAAGTTTTTTGTCATTGGGTGTTGCGGGTGTGTGTAGCTTTTGAATGTTACGTGTGTTGTTGTCTAACAGTGGTTTTTTTTATTGTAGAGATATATAGATAGATAGATACAAGCATTGGATATGGCAACGGCAGAGGCAGCTTCTGCTGGGCTTGGTCCCAGATATGCACCTGAGGATCCCACTCTTCCTCAACCTTGGAAGGGGTTGATTGATGGAAGCACTGGTCTATTGTACTATTGGAATCCTGAAACCAATGTTACTCAGTATGAAAAACCAGCTCCCTTGGCCCCACCTTCCGCCGCTGCACCTGCAGCTTCTGTGCCGAGCTTGGCGCCTATACCGGTGGCTCATACAATGGTGTCTGGTGGGATGGCCCATCAGCATGGGCAGCAATTGCTGCAAGCGCAACCCTCGCAGCAGCAGGTGGGCCACCTTGCCCAACAGCATGGCCAAACAATGTTGCCGCAGCAGCAGAGTCACAATGTGGCGCAGGTCACTCAGCAGCAGCCATCTCAGGTTGCTCAATCTGCACAGCAGCAGAATCCTCAGTTGGCACAGTCGGTGTCACAGCCTGGGTTACATCAAGTCAGACCACAGATGATGCAGTATCAAGGGCAGCAATTCATGCAGCCTCAAGGTCAGCAAATGCATCATCAGATGCCGCCGCAGGCAGTAGGTTCCCAACATTATGGGCAAGGAACACCTCAAGACCGTGGGTCGCATATGGTACAACCACAAGCACATCAATTTGCTCCCCAGAACTTCCATTATATGCCATATCAGCAAAACATGAATACTTCCAGGCCACCAAACCCTCAGCAGACTCAGCCAAACATTCCCTCATCTGGCCAACCTAACCCTCAGCAGGTTCAGCATAACATACATGGTCAGCCTTTTGAAAATCAACAAGATTATAAAACAGCATTTCCTAAAGCAGAGGAAGTAGAGTTTAAAAATGGAAGCCAAGTTGGGCTTTCACCATCCCAGTATCAACAAAGGAGTGCCTTGCCTGTTCAAAACAACCAGAACGGTCCTGCTGAAGTCGGTTCTGGTCAGGTGCCTAATGTTGGTGTTAATGCCGTACAACCTCAACAATTCAGGGCCGTATCCAGCAGTATGCAACAATCTCCGTCTGCAATGCAACAGCAGCAGGGTGGTTCTGATTTATTTTATCAACATGGTCCTAACTTCCAAAACCAGACGAGTCCAGGAATGATGCATGGTCATCCACCCAATGTCCATCCTTCTAGCCAAAAGATGGGACATGAGGATAATTTACGTGGTAGAGCTGGTAATGATTATTATTACAATTCTAACAAAGAGATGCCGCCAATGGGTCGTCAGCAGCCGGATATGGCTCAAATACCTATTCCGAGAAATCAGCCGGTACTGTTTTTCTTCCTGGTGTAAAGTTTCAATAATTGCTTAATCAAGCATATTATTTGCAGTTGGTGTCTGATTATTAGATTGATGTTTTTATAGCCATTTCAATGCTAAAAATTTAAAAACCGTTAACTGTTGGTTAAATAATGACTTCATATAAGAACCCACCTCCAAACACACACACAAAAGCCTTAGTTAAATAACTGCAGTTTATTGTGCAATAGCACAAGATGACAAATATCTGATAAAAGGTAGTTTGATTGCCTACGTCATTTCGCCCTTTGCACATGCCATTGATGAACCTTTCTGAATCAGTTAAGGCGTGTCTTTTAATGCCTTATTGACACCTGGAAAAGACCCAGAACCCCAAGTATCCAACTTGCCATGAAGTTTAAGTTGTTTTTTTATTATGTTATCTCCTTATTAATGCATTCATAACTTCCCAACTATTTTTTCATTTGATGGTTCTGTAAAACATCTTTGCAGGATATGAGGATCGGCAATGCCCCTTTTCAAAATGTAAAGCCCAGTGGAAATGGAAGTGGTATTGCTGGGAATTCCATGCATAACATTTTTGGTCCTCCACTAGGAGGCCCTCAACCTCTCCCAAGCAACCCGATGAGGCCTCCTTATGTTGGATCTTCAGGTGTTACTGACCTCTCACCTGCTGAAATTTACTGTCAGCAACACGAAGTTACCGCATCGGTCTGTACTTCTTTTTGCATTTGCGTTTGATATTTATTTAAGTATTTTGATACAAATAGCATACCAATTACTGACAAAGCTTTTACAAGACCCTAGGCTCTCTTCATTGTGATTCATTTGTATATTACAATTAAGATGCTTCAAAGGAGAAAACAAAGCCTATCAATGCGTATGTTAAACATACGTTATAGGATCTGTTTTTGAATTGTTTGTGCTTCTCTATGGGCTGTGTTCTTACATCAATATTTATGTCTCATTGGACAGGGCGACAACATTCCACCCCCTTTCATGACATTCGATGCTACTGGGTTCCCTCCAGAGATATTGAGAGAGGTAAGTTTATTTGTCTCCTGTCATATGGTATTGCTTGCTTTGGTGCTTGCTAGGAAATAATGGTTTTACTCCTTTTCCACGTTGTCTTAACTTTTAACTTAAATCTTACTTTTAAACTCATCTATTCTCGCTTGTCGCAGGTGCGATATCTGCTCCAGAGCAGGAGCATATGTCGTACGCTGCACTGCTAATCTGCTATTGGCACACTTACACGTGCAACTACTATCCTGATTTTTGGAGCCTGCAAAAGGGATGGTTGGAGCCTTTTCTTGGGCATCTTCTATATGGGTGGATGGCCCTTCATTCAAATTTCACCTTATGTGACCTGGGATATGTTGCTTATTGGCTCCGCCACTTATGTCTTTTTTGCCTTTTTTAATTGCCTCAAGTTGCTTCAGTAAGCAACCATAACCTATAGGTCCTTTTGTTTATTGTTGCTAAATTTTTTACACTGTTGAATGTATTTTGTCTTTTCTAAATTAAAAAGCGTTGGATGTGTGCGCTGTTCATTGGTCTCATTGCCTGTCTTCTGCTCCCATTTCAGATATATTCCGCTGGCTTCTCAAATCCAACACCGATACAGGCTCAAACATGGCCTGTTGCACTGCAGGGTAGAGACATAGTGGCGATTGCCAAAACAGGTTCTGGGAAAACATTAGGCTACTTAATGCCTGCCTTCATTCTTCTTAGACAGCGACGTAATAATCCGTTGAATGGTCCTACTGTCTTGGTTTTGGCTCCAACACGTGAACTTGCAACACAGATCCAAGATGAGGTCAATAAATTCGGACGGTCTTCACGGGTCTCTTGCACGGTTTGTCTTGATCTTTTCCGTATATTCCTTTCTGTAAAGTTTTGGTTAGTGTACTCTTTATCTATTTTCCTTTCTCTTTGTAGTGCTTGTATGGTGGAGCACCTAAAGCCCTTCAACTAAAAGAATTAGATCGGGGAGCAGACATTGTTGTTGCCACACCGGGTCGACTCAATGATATACTTGAAATGAAGAAAATTGACTTTGGGCAAGTTTCACTCCTTGTGCTTGATGAGGCTGATCGAATGCTTGATATGGGTTTTGAGCCTCAAATCCGTAAGATTGTGAACGAGATTCCTCCACGGAGACAAACTCTCATGTACACAGCAACCTGGCCCAAAGAAGTAAGAAAAATTGCTGGTGATCTTCTTGTTAATCCTGTCCAGGTTAACATTGGAAGTGTAGATGAGCTTGCTGCAAATAAAGCTATCACACAGGTATTCAATTAATGGTCATTTATTTGAGAACAAGATCAATGTTACTTCTAGTTTAATTTTTAATTTTGTCAAGCTTTGAAGGCTGAAGTTACCAATGCAGTATATTTGTGTTCTATTCTTTGGCTGAATTGATGTTATCTCTCAGTTGTAGCATTGTAGGTGCATGTAATTGAAGTATTTTTGTCAATAAATTTTAGCATTGGATTCCATTAATTTTATGGTCATATGTATTTTCAGGATCCATAAAAACATGAAAGCTAATGTTTTTCTAAGCTTTTCTGCAATTCTTTCTTGTTTATTTTCTAGAAAGCAATTAATTTTATAGATGGTGAGCCCTGCCCAATAATTAGTTTTTCCCTCTGTTCATGGGGTTAAGGCTGCTCACTTCTTACTTACCCCAGAACCTAGAATTGTGGGACCTTCTGCACTGAGATCTTTAAGATATTTCTGATAGTCGTAATTTGCAAATGATCAGTATGTTGAAGTTGTTCCACAAATGGAGAAACAGCGGCGTTTGGAGCAGATCCTTAGGTCCCAAGAACGAGGCTCTAAGGTCATAATATTTTGTTCCACAAAGAGGTTATGTGATCAGCTTGCTCGTACTATTGGCCGTAGTTTTGGGGCTGCTGCAATTCATGGAGACAAGTCTCAAGGTGAGAGAGACTGGGTTTTAAATCAGTTCCGGAGTGGGAAGTCACCAATTTTGGTAGCTACTGATGTTGCTGCTCGTGGGCTTGACATTAAGGATATAAGGTTAGCTTGGTGTACCTTGGGTGCTTATTATCAAGTTTATAAATCAAAAGGCCATACTAGTGCTTGTGCTACATAATGATCGTCATATTAGTTAGGGGATTTTAATTGCATTTGTATATTGAGATATTTTAATTGAATTTTGTGAATTTCCCAAATTACAGGGTAGTGATCAACTATGATTTCCCTACTGGAATTGAGGACTATGTACACCGTATAGGGAGAACTGGAAGGGCAGGTGCTACTGGAGTGTCATATACCTTTTTCTCTGAGCAGGATTGGAAACATGCGGGTGATTTAATCAAAGTTTTGGAGGGTGCTAACCAGCATGTGCTTCCAGAGTTGAGACAGATGGCTTCGCGTGGGCCACCAAACTTTGGAAAGGATCGAGGTGGAATGAATCGGTTTGACTCGGGTGGTGGTGTTGGTGGTCGCTGGGAGCCTGGTGGTCGTGGTGGTGGCCAGAGGGATGGTGGCTTTGGTGGTCGTGGTGGCATGAGGGACGGTGGCTTTGGTGGACGTGGTGGCATGAGGGACGGCGGCTTTGGTGGTCGTGGTGGCATGAGGGACGGCGGCTTTGGAGGTCGTGGTGGCATGAGGGATGGGGGTGGCGGTGGACAAGGTGGAAGAGGTGACTTCTTTTCCGGGAGGGGTAATAGGGGTCGGGGATCTGGTGGCCCTCGTGGGGGTCATGTTGGTTGGGGTAGGGGTGATCGTGGTCCGAATGACCGATACAACATGGAAGGACGTGGGCAAGGCCGTGGTCGCGGACGATTTGACAATAGAAGAGACGTTGGCCACAGAAATAGAGACAGAAGTTACAGTCGTAGCCCTGAAAGAGTTCGAACATGGGATTATAGTAGAAGCCGGAGCAGAAGTAGAAGTAGAAGTAGAAGCTGGAGCAGGGGTCGTAGCAGAAGCCGCAGCTGGTCACGCGGTCGTAGTCGCAGCTACAGCCGTAGTATGAGTCCGCGTCGGAGTCGCAGTCGTAGCCGCGGTCGTAGTTACAGCCCCAGCCCCAGCCCCAGCCGTAGCCGTAGCCGCAGCCGCAGCTGCAGCTATGATAGGCGTGGTAGGTCAGACCGACAGATTTCTGATGGGAAGAATCTCAAGGCACCAGAAGTAGGAGCTTCTGATCCAACAATGTTTCCTATATCAACACAAGAGAATTCAGTTCTGGGAACTGAACAAGTGGAGCAGCCACCCGTTGTTGAAAATACTGACCCAGGTATTAATCCAGAGGCTGTCCTTAGTCATCAACCACCTTCTGATATTTGATTTTTTGAAAAGGGAACTCCTCTGAGTGGTGGTTATGTTAATCTCACACTTGTGTTCAACATTATACTGCAGTATTTTTGAGTGAGAAGGATAGTTTAAGGGGTAACTGAGGGTTTGTTTGGTTGGATTAATTGGAGGTCATTAGTTAAATTGTAGTTGCATTAGTTGTGGAATTGGGATTAGACAATTGTAACAGATTTCATCATCCATTATTGTAATAGGTTTATAGCTCAAGTCACCTGACTTTGGTGGTAATATTGATTTATTTTTCCATTTTGGGTTGTTTCACTTATCAAGTACTACAGGGTTACTGCACTTGCAAAAGAATCAAATCAAAATGAAAAAAAGAAACCAATAAATTAATAATATGATATTTATAAACACAATAGGTATGTTGAATTTGACATGTGAAATGTGTTTTTCGATATTTATTATTAGAATTTTCATAGTAGTTTCTTATTCTCGTCAATTTTTAAAGAATAATCTGGGTAGGTTGGTTCTGACTTCTGTCTCAAGGCTATGCTGTGTTTCTCCTTGCTAAGAAAAACGTATTGTTGGTAACATTTTTATTTTATTTTGTGATTAAATTGAGCATAAAGTCAGACATTAATATCATTATTTTTTTGGGTTTGAATCTTCTCAAGTGAAAGAGAGATAGACACAACATGAGTATTAGTTTATTTGGGGTCCATAGTATGTGAAATCTACATAAATATTCATTTTAAGTCACACTGAGGATTGAAACCCTATTTTTCAATATACGACATTAACATTTTTATTATTAATTTGATAGTTCTGTAAAAATGAAAACACAAAAGCAATCCTAAATTACCTCACAAGTGCGTGGATTGTAGAGATTAAAAGTGTATTCAAACTTTCAAACTTTAAAAACCATCACCCATATCGAAATTACTGTTCCTATAATTTTGGCTAAATGTATCTATTTATTAGAAAAAAATTCAAATGATTTTGGTAATTTAAAAATCGTGTTTTTTTTAATATCCGAAAATACCTTATTTTATATATACGATCTCTAAAAAATGGTTATGGTTGTAAATTAAAAAATATAAAAAAATGTAATTTGAGTTAGAAATTCAAAGTGGATGATATATTAATTTTATAAAGCTCTAAATAATTTAGGAAAATTAAAAATATCATATTCATTTTCATTCTGACAAATATCCTATTCTTTAAGTGTACAATAAAAATTTGTAAAAAAATTGTTGCAATTTTAAAAATATAAAAAATTATCTAAATTGATTTAGAAACTCTAAAATGAATAATATTATTTTAAGAAAGTTTCTATTAATTTAGGTAATTTAAAAATAGTGTTTTAATTTTTATTTTGAAAACAAAACACCATATTCTTTAAGTGTATAGTATACTATATCTATAAAAAAATTTGCAATTTTAAAAATATAAAAATTATGTAAATGAGCTAAAAACTTCTAAGTGATTAAGACATTGTTTTAAAAGTGACTTTGCCATACCAAGTCTTTAAAGCTTAAGAGATTTGAGGTCCAAGGTTCAATCTTTAGGATGAGAGTCTAGTGTAGATATTGAAAAATTAATGTAGGGTGTGTGTGAGTGTTTGCTTATAACAAAAAGGTTCAAATAATTCAAGTAATTTAAAAATTGCGATTGCATTTTTATTTCGAAACACACCATATTTTTTAAATGTATGTTACATAATCTTAAAGTGTTTCAATTTTGAAAAATATAAAAAAAAATATGTAAATTGAGTTAGAGACTTCAAAGTGAATAATGCATTATTTTTAAAGAGTTTCAAATAATTTAAGTAATTTAAAAACGCCATATTCATTTTATTTCGAAAACACCATTTTATTCAAATGTATTATACTACACAGTCACTAAAAAAACCGTTTGCAATATTTCAAAAAACACATTTTTCTTAAAGTATATAGTACATGATCACTAGAAAACTATTGCATTTTGAAAAATATAAAAAAATGTGTAAATTAAGTTAGAATCTTCAAAGTAAATAATATATTGTTTTTAGAAAGCTTCAAATAATTTAGGTAATTTTAAAACACGCTATTTATTTTTATTTCAAAAAACACCCTAATTTTTAAATGTGTACGCGATCTCTAAAAAAACTGTTACAATTTAAAAAATATTAAAAATATGGAAAATTAGCTAGAACCTCCAAAATGAATAAGATATAATTTTCAAAAAGCTTTATATGTCTAAGGTAATTAAAAAATTGTGTTTTTATTCTTATTTTGAAAAACACCTAAGTCTTCAAGTGTATGATACTTGATCTCTCAAAAAACTATTGTAATTCCAAAAATATAAAAATGATGTAAATTGAGTTAGAAACGCAAAGTAAGTAGCACATTGATTTCCGAAAGCTTAAAATGATTTACATAATTTAAAAACATCTTATTCATTTTTATTTCGAAAAACACCCTCTTCTTCAAGTGTAATAATATATAATCTCTAAAAAACCTGTTAAAATTTTAAAAATATAAAATGGTTCGAACCCCTGTGGACGCACTTTTGCCAATCAAAAAATAAAATAAAATTATAAAATTATGTAGATTGAGCTAGAAGTTTTAAGGTGTGGAAGACAATGTTTTAAAAAAACTTCAAATAATTTAGGTTATTTAATAATCGTGTTTTCATTTTTATTTGGAAAGTACCATATTCTACAAGTCTATACACTACACGATCACTAAAAAAAGGGTTCCAATACGAAAACTATAAAAAAATATGTTAATTGAGTTAGACACTTCAAAGTGAATAATTTATTGTTTACAGAAAACTTCAAATAATTTTGATAATTTAAAACAGTATATTCATTTTTATTTCGAAAAACACCTTATTCTACAAGTATATAGTACACAATCGGTAAACAAATGTTGCAACTTTCAAAATATAAAAAAAAAATCTAAATTGAACTATAAAATTCAAAGTAAACATGACATTGTTTCAACAAAGCTACAAATAATTTATGTAATTTAAAAATTACTTTAACATTTTTTTTTCTAAAACTAACCATATTCATCAAGTATGGTATAAGATGTCCGAACAATCTGTTGGAATTTTAAAAATATAAAAAATTATGAGGTAAAATTGTAAATAAGACATTATTTTTAAAAAGATATAAAAAAATTATGTAAAATGAGTTAGAAATTCAAAGTGAATAATACATTATTTTTAGAAAACTTCTAATAATTTATGAAAGTTAAAAACACCCAATTCATTTTTATTTCAAAAACACATATTTTTTAAGTGTATTGTACATAATCTGTAAAAAAACTGTTACAATTTTAAAAATATAAAAAGTGATGTAAATTCATTTAGAAACACCAAAATAAATAATACATTATTTTCAGAAAGCATCTATTAATTTATGTAATTTAAAAATTGGGTTTTAATTTTTATTTCGAAAAACATCCTATTCTTCTATACGATCTCTAAAAAAACTGTTGTAATTTAAAAATATAAAAGTTATGTAAATTTAGCTAGTAGCTTCAAATAGATAAAGACATTGTTTCTAAAAGTTTAAATAATTTACGTAATTTATAAACACCCAATTAAGACATTGTTTTCACCAATAAAAAAATAATTTTTAAAATATAAAGTTATTTAAATTGAACTATAAACTTTAAAGTGTGTAAGAAATTGTTTTCAAAAAGCATCACATAATTTAGGTTATTTCACAATCGCATTTTCATTTTTATTTCGAAAATTGTAAAATGTTATGTAAATTGAGTTAGAAACTTAAAGTAAAAAATACATTGTTTTCAGAAAGCTTCAAATAATTTAGGTAATTTAAAAACACTCTATTAATTTTTATTTTGAAAAACACCCTATTCTTGATTTGTATAGTATACAATCTCTAAAAAATTGTTGAAATTTTTAAAATATTAAATAGTTTATAAATTGAGCTACAAACTTCAAAATAAATAAGACATGATTTCTAAAAAGATTTAAATTATTTATGTAATTGAACAATCATATTTTTATTTTTTTTCGAAAAACACATATTCATCAAGTGTATAGTACATGATGTCTAAAAAAACTAGTGCAATTTTTAAAATATAACAAATATTTAAATTAAGCTAGAAATTTCAATGTGAATAAAACATTATTTTCAAAAAGCTTCAAATAATTTAGGATATTTAAAAAATCAGTTTGTCGTTTTTGTTTCTAAAAATACCTTATTTTTCGATGGTACAGTCCACCATCTCTAAAAAAACTGTTATAATTTTAAAAAATATAAAAAAATTATGTAAATTAAATTATGAATTCAAATTAAATTATACATTGTTTTTAGAAAACTTCAAATAATTTAGGAAAGTTAAAAATACCTAATTCATTTTTATTTCAAAAACAACCATATTATTTGAGTGTATAATACACAATCTCTAAAAAATGGTTACAATTTTAAAAATATAAAAAGTTATGTAAATTGATTTAGAAACTACAAAGTGAATAATGCATTATTTTCAGAGAGCATCTATTAATTTAGGTAATTTAAAAACCGTGTTTTAATTTTTATTTCGAAAAACACCCTATTGTTCAACTGTATAGTACACAATCTCTAACAAAATTGTTGTAATTTTAAATATATTAATATTATGTAAATTTAGCTAGAAGATTCAAACTGATTAAGTCATTGTTTTCAAAAAGTTTAAATAATTTAGGTAATTTATAAACACCCTATTAATTTTTATTTTAAAAATTACCCTAATTTTCAAGTGTTTAGTACACGATCTCTCAAAAACTATTGCAATTTTTAAAATATAAAATTAATTAAATTTAGCTAGAAACGGCAAAGTAAATAAGATATAATTTTCATAAAGCTTCAAGTAATCTAGGTAACTAAAAAATCGTGTTTTCATTTTTATTTTGATAAACACGTTATTCTTCAAGTGTATGGTATAACACCTCTAAAAAAATGTTGCAATTTGAAAAATATAAAAATTATATAAATTGAGTTATAAACTTTAAAGTAAATAGTTTATTGTTGTCATATAGCTTAAAATAATTTACGTAATTTAAAAACACTTTATTCATTTTTATTTCATAAAACACCCTATTATTCAAGTGTTATATTACATGATGTCTAAAAAAATTATTGCAATTTTAAAAATATAAAGTGGTTCAAACACTTGTGGTTGCACTTTCACCAATAAAAAATATTTTAAAAAATATTAAATTATGTAAATTGAGCTCGAAACGTAAAAGTGTGTAGGAAATTGTTTTCAAAAAGCTTCACATAATTTAGGTTATTTCACAATCGCATTTTCATTTTTATTTCGAAAAACATCATTTTATTTAAATGTATAGTACACGATCTCTAAAAAAAAAGGCTAAATTTCAAAAATTATAAAAAATTATATAAATTTAGTTAGAAACTTAAAAGAGAATAATGCATTATTTTTAGAAAGCTTCAAATAATTTTGGGAATATAAAACACCATATTCTTTTTCATTTTAGAAAATACCTTGTTCTTAAAGTGTATAGTACATTATCTCTAAAACAACAGTTGATATTTTAAAAATATAAAAATTATGTAAATTGAGTTAGAAACTTTAAATTGAACAATCCATTATTTTCAGAAAGCTTTAAATAATTTAGGTAATTTGAAAATACTCTACTCATTTTTTTTACCGAAAAACACTATATTCTTCAAGTGTATATAGTACACTATCTCTAAAAAAATGGGTGCAATTCGAAAATTATAAAATGTTATGTACATTGAGTTATAAACTTAAAAGTGAAAAGTTCATTATTTTCACAAAGCTTCAAATAATTTAGATAATTTAAAAACACCCTATTAATTTTTATTTTGAAAAAGATCCTATTCTTGAAATGTATAGTATACAATTTCTAAAACATTGTTGCAGTTTTAAAAATTTAAAATAATTTCTAAAAATTGTATAGTACATTATCTTTAAAACAACTATTGATATTTTAAAAATATAAAAATTATGTAAATTGAGCTACAAACTTTAAATTGAACAAGATATTATTTTCAGAAAGTTTTAAATAATTTAGGTAATTTAAAAATATTCTATTCAATTTTTTTTCCGAAAAATACTATGTTCTTTCTAAAAAAAAAGGTCCAATTCAAAAATTATAAAATGTTATGTAAATTGTGTTAGAAACTTAAAAGTGAAAAATACGTTATTTTTAGAAAGCTTCAAATAACTTAGGTAATTTTAAAACACCCTATTAATTTTTATTTTTAAAAATACCTATTTTTGAAATGCATAGTATATAATCTCTAAAAAATTGTTGCAATTTGAAAAGTATAAAAAAAATTCTAAATTGAGCTAGAAACTTCAAAATAAATAATACATTATTTTCAAAAAGCTTGAAATAATTTAAGTAATTGAACAATCGTGTTTTTATTTTTTTTTCCCGAAAAAGCACTATATTCATCAAGTGTGTGTACACGATGTCTAAAAAAAACTATTGCAATTTTTAAAATATAAAAAATATTTAAATTGAGCTAGAAATTTCAATGTGAATAAGACATTGATTTCAAAAAGTTTCAAATAATTTAGGTTATTTAAAAATCTCATTTGCATTTTTATTTTAAAAAAAATACCATATTGTTCAAGTGTATAGTTATACGATCTATGAAAAAATTGTTGTAATTTAAAAAATATAAAATATTATGTAAATTGAGTTAGAAACTTCAAAAAACACCATTTCCTTCTACTGTGTTCACGATGATCTCTAAACAACTGTTGTAATTTTAAAAATTTAAAATATTTTGTAAATTGAGTTAGAAATTTTAATGTGAAAAAGATATTATTTCAAAAGAATTTAAATAATTTAGATAATTTAAAAATCGTGTTTTTTTTTCGAGAAACACTTTCTTCTTTTTCAAGTGTATATTATATATATCATCTTTTAAAAAACTTTTACAATTTGAAAATTATAAAAAAATATATAATTTAAGTTAGAAAATTCAAAGTGAATAATACATTATTTTCAGAAAGTTTCAAATAGTTTGGCTAATATAAAAATAGCCTATTTATTTTTATTTAGAAAAACACCATATTATTTAAATGTATAGTACACTATCTCTAAAAAAAAATTGTAATTTTAAAAATATAATAAATTATATAAATTGAGTCATAAACTTCAAAGTGAATAATACTTTCAAATAATTTAAGTAATTTAAAAGCAACATATTCATTTTTTCGAAAAACACCCTATTTTCAAGTGTATTATAGTAGATTATCTCTAAAAAAGTTGTTGCAATTTAAAAATATTAAAAATTATCTTAATTGAGTTAAAAACTTCAAAATGAATAATATATTATTTTCAAAAAGCTTCAAACAATTTAAATAGTTTAAACATTGCATTTTTGTTTTTATTTCAAAAAACACCATATTTTTTAAGTATATAATACACGATCTCTAAAAATATAGTTATAATTTTAAAAATAAAATAAAAAATATGTAAATTAAACTAGAATTTCAAAATGAATATGATATTTATAACATCCTAAAGTTTTAAAATCGGTTCAAAATTTGTTTTTTATAAAGTAAAGTACAAACAGGCCATTTGTTTACCTCATTTATTACAAAAGAATATCATTTACTACATAATTTGTCAATAATTTCACTTTTAATTCTTAATAAACGCCCTAAAAACATTGTTTAGTATTTCTCAAGCAAAACAAGAGCAATATTTGATTCAACTCTGGTTGATTGGTCCATCTATTTTTCCAACCCCAACAATCGACCTGCTAAATCCCTATTCATCCTTGAATTCTCTCCACTTTGGTTTTGTAGAGGGACTTAGACGGTTTTAGGGTATGCTTGTTATTGTTTAAAAATAATTAATTTTAAAAGTAAATAAAGAATTGATTAAAATAAAAATTAATTATATTATTTAAAATTTTAAAAGTTTATTTTGAAAAGTGACTTAAAATAAATTTCTAAAAAAATAAAATTTAATTATTTTTTACTCCTGATTATTTTTAAAAGCAGTGATAAACATTCCAAAAAATTTTAAAATTACTTTTATATTAAAAAAAGTTACTCTATTATTTTATAAAATAAGTAATAATGAATGGAATCTTAAGAAAGTTATAGTAACACGTCATCATTTTGAGAAGGATTTGGTTTGGATTGAGTTGCAATCCGTGATCAGAACATTTTTACAATAAATTAAGCCTAATTTTAATTTTCCTTTTCCGCAAAAGCCCAGATTTAAACTAATCCCTGTCAGGTTTGTTGGTCTCAACAATTTGATTAATTTGATTGTTCATTATGCCTAACTAACAAAATTATTGTACCCTGAATCCAAGTGTCACAGTTAGAGTCCACAAAATTGAGGGGTCTCTTGCAATTATCAACAAATTAAAGGAAATCTCCAAATTTATTAGTCAATGGCCGTATTATTTGGTAATTGGTATTGGTCTAAAACCACTTTCACGTGATTAGTGAATGAATTGAAGTAATTTAGCGTGAGAATTAAGCCTTTAATTTGTATGAGACAAAAACAACTAATCTCTTCATACTTTTTATTTGTCTACTTTAGAGAAAAAAAATAGTTTTTATTTATATGTGTATCTAATAACTCTAAGGTTGGCTTAGCGGTGTACCTAAGTCCTACCTATGCCAAATTCCTTAGGACTAGCGCCAGCCACACAACGCGAACAGAATTGGTCTCATCTTAAGGTGAGAGAAACCTGTGAGGAATTTACAGATCGCCTACCAATGAGGATTAAATTTAACGAGATAGAACTCGAACCCAGGACCTTGTGGTCGCTGGGCCTAACCATACACCATCCGGACTAACTCCCATTGGCTTTGTTTAATAACTTTGATGTATCTCTTTGTGATCATGTTTTCTCTCACTAGTAATGGACTTATGGAGAACCAAATTAAATCATAAATGAGGAGGTATACCGAACTTATTGTGATTTGTGAATATATTAAACAAGAGAACTTTAATTGTTTTCCATTATGAGTTATTGAAGTACATGCTGGATAAAACGCGTACAATTTTTTTCAGGAAAGAATTGAAAATGATGTTTTCCCAATACATAATATCCACATAAAATAATTTGATTCTTCTACAAAGAGATAACGCACAAATACTTAAAAGGTTTGAATAATTTTTATACATGTTTAAAAGACGTATCATTAGTTAAAAGTCTATAGAGTTTATGAGTATCTAATTCTTTTACGATGTTATTAGATGTAAGTGATTCTTCTGTTAAGTAATAACATGTAAGTAATTAAAGATTTAAATAATTTGTGCATGTTTAAAAGACAAATCACTAATTAGAAGACAAAAGAGTTTACAAAACATCTAAATTTTCTGCAAAGTTATAATGTGTAAGTGGTTCTTCTGCAAAGCATGCAAGTAATTAAAGCTTTAATTTGAAAGACTTGTGCAAGCTTGAATTTGGTGTTGTAAATGCATATACAGATCTGATATTTGCCAACTATTTTAGATATAAATCGAATCTGAGTTTAGACATGAAATCAGTTCTGTTTGAAAATAGACATAAAGGGCCTTCTAATGACATGTTATTTGTTGAATTTTAATTTGAAACGTAAATGTTATGATTTTTTAAATTTAGACAAAAAATAAATAAATTGATGCTGATAATCATTCTATTTCTGACCTCTAACCACTCTTTTACCGTAACAAGACAAATATTTTGAATTTTGATAAAAATAGACTCAGAAATCTTTTTAACAAGTAGTCAGTGGTTCAAAATGAATAAGAGACTAGGACACTCCAAAACTAGTTTTTATTTTGACTTTTACAAAACGAATATCATATTTTTTTCTTGAAACTAATTTTTATTTTAGGTGTGATGTGATGTTTGTCTCAAAATTTTGCTCGGGACTAGGGATATCTTTTCTAAGCAAGTGATATTTTGAAAAAACAAAATGTGAAATGTAGCCAGAATAAGTGTGGTGTTATTAGTAGCCCCTCTAAACGTGTTACACATTTTAAAAGTAGAATATGGATGTTTGATATGTTTGATTTCTGACTGTAAAAGCAAAAGGAGAAAAATTTTAAATGAGGGTAGGATTTTCTTTTCTCGTTTTTGCTAAATAAAATTAATTTATTTGATGGTAATTTAAAAATAATTGCGAATATAGAAAGCCAGCCAACATGCCCCGTATTCTGAGGTCTCTGCACTTTGCTCAACACTCTTCTTGCTTCCACATTCTCCCTCCACTCCAAAAAATAAATAATAATAATAATAATAATCACTGAAAGATTTCATAAATAGATTTTAAGTAATACTATGAATTCTATTACTTGCATGGCATATACCTAATTGTATATTCAAGACCCTTTTCAAAGACATTTTACAAAGGTTTTCTTGATCCTGTTTTGCAATCAGAGAACATGGTGCAAAACCAGTATTTTATATTATTTACCAAAAAAAATTATTATATAGACTTTTGGATATTAAAGTAATAAACAACATCTGGGTCTAAAACCTTTGTTTTTTAAACGACAACAATTCGTTGATTTGTTCTATAGATACGATGAGATATGTTTATGTACACACATTAGATTATTAAACTATGGCCAGTGGAATCACAACACATGGGTCTTTATTCTCTCTATTTCTTCATCTAATGATTTATCATTTTTTTACATAGTTTTTTTATTTTTTTTACTATCACCTACTTCTATTCTTAAAATTTAATGGTTAGAATTATATTCATTTCCTATTAGAAATGGAGAAGATCCTAATCTACACAACACAACTAGAAGAATGACTATCCCTATCCCAATTAGATTTGAATAAGGTAGTCACAGACTTGCGAGCCATTGGATTTTTTTTTTTTGAGTGATGTACCATTTTTTCTAACTTTATAAGGATAAGTCACTTTAGTCTTTAATTTTGTGCAGATAAGTTATTTTAGTCTCTGATTTTGCATTCTACAGGTCATTTTAGTCCCTGAATTATATAAACATTCATTTTAGTCCCTGAAAGTCAGGGACTAAAATGACCGATGATAATGAAAGTCAGGGACTAAAATGATTGATTTCGCAAGGGACTAAAGTGACTTATAAAATACAAAGTCAGAAACTATTTTGGTATATAATTCTTTTTTTGTTTATAAGAAAATTTAATGACTTAAAGAATGAAATCCTATACCATACACACGCATATCTTTACCAGTTGTGCTGGCCTTATAACAAAAAAAAAATAAATCTAATGATTAAAAGTTAAGAGGATCACCCTCTCATAACTCATCACAATCACCTTAAATTATCATATATGTACACTCTCTCTTCATTTTTATTTGTCATTGAAGTTATCTCACACATATAAAAAAAAAGTAACATTTTTGTTTTTATAAAAATTATGAAGTGATTCTCTTTTATACCTTTTTTGAACTTTGGAATTATTAGTTATGCATTATATGAAAAATGTATAAAATAATAAATAAATATGAGTATAATAAAAAAATAAATAATAAATATTTTTTTTGAATTTTTAAAGTGATAAATAATAAGAAATATTTTTGTTTTTCAAAACGATGACAATTTAAAAAAACGGAGGAAGAATTTGTTTGTTACTTGTCCCAGTTACAAGGCATGGCATGAAGAAACAAGCACATAAAGATGTTAGGTTTCTTAATATGCTGATCTGGGATCGAATCCTCGTCGTGTGTATGAAAATTTTTTGTTAGGAGAGATTATACCAATTTCGATAATCTCTCCTTAAAAGATTAGTCTTTAACTGTTGGCTCATTCACACAAAACAATAACACAAATAAATGTTACGTTAGTAACATATTTTGTAGCGTTAAACATGTTTTTAGTTCATTTTTTTATTTATTATTTTAATCCATAATTTTGGAAGTAAATAATTTAAATTTAGCCCGGCCAATTGTTGGAAGTCATAAGGCTTGGGAGCAGGAAGTCTAAGGTTCGAATCTTGGCAGAGGAGAATAAGAGAATATTTTAGTTTAGGGTATCTAATAGGTGTGTGAGTATTTGCCTATAAAAAAATATTAAATATAACTTCTTTTATAGTATATATTAATAAATGAAAGAGTCAAATTGTCTTTAATGAAATTACAGATTAAAACTCAAATTTATTATTTTTATGGGTTAAAAATAGTTGTAACCCTATATTTTTATTGTTAAACTTTTAAAACAATTTAAACTTGTTTTTTATTCAATAAACTAATAAACTAATGTAAATTTTTTTTTGGTACAAAAACTAATGTAAAATTTATTTAACAATGTAAATTTATATGTTTTAAAAATATATATAAAAAGGGGTCATGGGCATTTGATGCCTTACAATGAAGAGAGATAGTAGTTGTTTCCAAAGACAGCTTGTCATAAACTGGCAAAAAATGGCACTCTCTCCAAATCATTACGTGTCTTGAAATCTAAAATTTTCATTTCACCAATACCTTACTGCATTTTTCTCTACCTCAACCACAACCCCACTTCACATTTCTCTCTCTCTCTCTCCCTTTCTCTCTCTTCATTTTCACTACTTTGATTCACATTGTCCATTGCATTTGCAGCAAATAGTTTTTCCTTCCAAACACCCATTAATATTTTAGTTCTTTTATTGTCAGCAGTCAGCTTTTATTTTTTGGTTTTCGTTTCTGGGCTTCTCTGTGTTCCTTTTCCTCAGCCCTGTGTTTTTCCCACTTTCATTTTCACTACTAGCTTTCTTTTTTCTTCAAAGTTTCCTCTTTTTCACGTTCCCCTTCAGAGTTTTGACTCACATTGCCTTCTATGCACTTTTCTCTTTGTTCCCACTTTGTGAAAGTTCCTATTTTTATCTGCTAAATCATCCTATGCTCTGTTATTTTCATCATTCAATCGTGTATACTCCAACTAAGTTTTGAAGCTTAGTCTATTCCTTATAATTTGTAACCTTATGCATTGCATTTCGTAATGGCGTCAAGTTGCTTGCTGATTTCACCATAGGTTTGCAGTTTTTGTTCTTCATTTTCCTGTTGTTCATAGCAGATGCATTTGTAACGGCCAATATTAACTGATTAAGTACAGTGCTGGTTCTGCAAATCTGCACTGTTGCTAAAGCTTATAGAAAAACACTTAAATCCTGTTAAAGTTTTGATTTTTGGCCATAAAACCTGGTTGTTGAGGAATTATGGAAGAGACATTTGTTCCTTTTCGTGGAATTAAAAATGATCTTAAAGGGAGATTGATGTGTTACAAGCAAGACTGGATCGGTGGTCTCACTGCAGGCTTCAGGTACATTTTCCCTATGCTACAAAAACATTCCACTTCTTTTTATTCAATTGGTATTCCTTTAAGGTTACTAAATTTTTAGTTAGTTCTGGTAACTTCATACTTTTCCTTTCTATTGGAATATTAACTTGGTACTTAAAACTGTGGTTTCTTAGGATATTAGCCCCTACAACATATATCTTTTTTGCATCAGCAATTCCAGTTATTTCATTTGGAGAACAATTGGAAAGAGACACAGGTACATTACTTCTTGTTACTCATATATCATGGAATCTTGTTTAGTATTAGATAGTTGATTAGGAAAATGTGGAAGTAGTTATTTGGCATGCCTCAAATTTGATGTTCTGTGTTCCAACAATTTACAGATGGAGTACTTACTGCGGTGCAAACATTGGCATCCACTGCATTGTGTGGAATTATACACTCTATTATAGGAGGCCAGCCTTTGTTGATTCTCGGGGTAGCCGAGCCAACTGTTATTATGTATACATTCATGTACAACTTCGCGAAAAATCGAGCAGATTTAGGTTCTAAGCTCTTCCTAGCATGGAGTGGATGGTAAAGCCTGCTCATTTTCAGATTTGATGTGATGTCACCATTTATATTAATTGCTAAAATTTTTATGATAAGCTAGTTGCTTAAAAAGTAATCTTATTTGCGTCGTATTTGTCATATGGACAGGGTATGCTTGTGGACTGCTATCTTGTTGTTCCTACTGGCTATCTTAGGAGCGTGCTCCATCATCAACAGATTCACTCGGCTAGCGGGGGAACTGTTTGGCCTTCTAATTGCAATGCTCTTCATGCAAGAGGCGATTAAGGTAAGAGGCATCTTTCTGTTTTCCCTGACATAGTAATTGACTCATGAGTTTTTTCAGCACAAATGAATATGTGATTTTAGCATGAATTTGGAAAAATAAGTTGATATATGATATAGTAATGTATGGAAATTAATTCAGCTGTTAAAGGTGCTCTCAATTTTGGTTTGACAGGGACTCATTAATGAGTTTCATGTACCTGAGAGAGCAGACCTGAAATCAACTGAGTTTCAATCTTCATGGAGATTTGCAAATGGCATGTTTGCTTTGGTTCTGTCCTTTGGCCTCCTGCTTACAGCATTGAGAAGCCGAAAAGCAAGGTCTTGGCGATATGGATCAGGTAAGATGTCTGAAATTTTAGAGAGATTGCAAAATTGCATGTGCATTTGCATCACCATGACCTGAAGAAAGCATAATGTTTTTCTTTCCCTTGTGGTTGAAGTTGATTTGTGATTTGTTGGGTGTTGACAGAATTTGTAGATAAGTTCTTCCATTAGGAAATGCATTCTTTGTTGAAAGAAGTATTTAACAGAAGCCAACAATGGTTTTAGTCTTTATAGCAATATGCTTGAAGTTCAGGATTTGATAAGACCCATGTCCTGTTTCCTTTTGCTTCCTCATTTCCCTGGTCTGTGTTATGCTCCTATTCGACAAAAATAAAACAAAACAAAATAAATTCCTGGCCTGAAAAGAGAGCATCCACGATTTGAACAATATTGTTGCCAGCCAAGGATCCCAGCTAGCATTGCATTAGGAATCAGTTGCTTTAGATGTTACTGACTGGACTTAACACTGCATAAACATATAAAACAGTTGTTTTTAGAGCTTTATAACTTACAAAGGTATGAACTTCTATCTTGATTGAGATTTGTTTTCTGCTCTCAAAGTTGACTTTGTGAGATGACTTCTCTTAAATCCATGAATAAAGGATTGAATAATATATCAGATTTATGAATTTCAATAGACCCACTATCGTTTTGACTCATCTTTTGACCAAGTTCTTTTATCATGTTTTCAGAAGTTCTTAGATTTATTTTCTGCTTGTTACAGGATGTTTACGGGGATTCATAGCAGACTATGGTGTCCCATTGATGGTTCTAGTATGGACTGCCATTTCTTATATTCCAGCCGGAAGTATTCCAAACGGAATCCCTAGGCGCCTCTTCAGTCCAAATCCATGGTCCCCTGGTGCATATGAAAACTGGACTGTCATAAAGGCATGGCTAATTAATAACAAACAATTACAGATGATTTTATAGTTTGGATACACGATGAATAGCGATCTCTTAATATTTTTATATTCTCAGTTCTTCCAACTTCCAAGGAAACTAATTATGAAACATTGAAAATAATTGGCAGGACATGCTGAATGTGCCAGTTCTCTATATTATTGGAGCGTTTATTCCAGCAACAATGATTGCCGTGCTTTATTATTTTGACCATAGTGTGGCATCTCAGCTTGCTCAGCAGAAAGAATTCAATTTAAGAAAGCCACCTTCTTTCCATTATGATTTGCTTCTTTTGGGATTCATGGTACATGATACTCTCTGCTCTAGTTGATCCCTTGCTCTATGTAAAATTCCTTTGGTTCTTTTCCTTTTTTCTTATGTTCTTTGTTTTGCATTTGCAATTTGAGACACAGTATCCATCCATAAACTGAACATGATCCTCGTTTGTGACATATTTGATATGTTGAATGTATGACAGGTTATATTATGTGGTCTTATTGGAATTCCCCCATCAAATGGTGTCATTCCGCAATCTCCAATGCATACCAAAAGTTTAGCTACACTGAAGCACCAGGTAGTCATGTTAATCACCAAAGCACGTTAGAACTGTGATAAATGTTGCCAATACAACTTCATTACCACAATCTCTAGTAGACCAGAAGGCTAGAACTTCAAAGGTGAAAGTGGAAACAGAATACATAATTATTTGCATTCATACTCATTTGATTGATTTGCAGTTACTCAGAAACCGGCTTGTTGCAACAGCACGGAATTGTATGAGAAAGCAAGAAAGCTTGGGACAAGTATATGGAAGTATGCAAGATGCTTACTGGCAGATGCAATCCCCTCTAGTTAACCTGGAACCTTCCTCGTGTGTATGTGGGATTGTGGTCTTTTTATCACTCTCCCTTCTCCCTATGTGCATGATTACTATCCAGTACTTGACAAACTGAAGTTGATAATGATATTACAACATATGCTTCATAAATTCTGCTTTGTGTCTTCGAAGTGTTCCATTCGGTGAATGATGCAAAAGAATTTTTAGTCACATCATTATTTTATTGTCTGCTATTGTCTCTAGTTGAAACAGGAAGTAGCATACCATATTATTATCCAACCTTTTCAAAACTTGTGCTGACAGGGACTAAAAGAGTTGAAAGAGTCAACTATTCAATTGGCATCAAGCATGGGGAGTTTAGATGCTCCAGTTGATGAGTCAATATTTGATGTTGAGAAGGAAATTGATGACTTATTGCCCATTGAGGTTAAAGAACAACGCGTGAGCAACTTGCTCCAATCTTTGATGGTTGGAGGATGTGTAGCAGCAATGCCTTTCCTCAAAATGATTCCAACTTCAGTACTCTGGGGTTATTTCGCTTTCATGGCCATCGAAAACTTACCCGGCAACCAGTTCTGGGAACGAATTTTACTAATCTTCACTGCTCCAAGCAGAAGATACAAGTAATATATTAAACAACATTTCCTTTCTATTGTTCTTGCTCAAGAAAATTCAATGAGTTTCATTCATGACTTCTGTTTTTTCTTTTTTCATTCAGAGTTTTGGAGGAGTGTCATGCAACGTATGTGGAAACCGTACCGTTCAAGACAATTGCAGTATTCACGGTCTTCCAGACTGCTTACTTGGTTGTTTGCTTTGGTATCACTTGGGTTCCAATAGCTGGGGTTCTATTCCCATTGATGATCATGCTTCTGGTTCCTGTAAGACAATACATTCTGCCCAGGTTTTTCAAAGCAGCACACCTTCAAGATTTAGATGCTGCAGAATATGAAGAAGTGTCTGCTTTACCATTCAACCCGGCTACTGTAAGTCTTAAAATACTAGAGACCAAGTTCAACCTTTTTACTGAGCTACATGCTAGGATTTTTGTCCCTTCACTTGTTTGGCAGAAAAGAAATGTATGAACTCATGCAGACTATTGATACCTTTATGTCATGGATTTGCATGAAACATAAAATGATAATGATATCAGTAACTGCAAGTAGGTCTTTGATGATTTAAATTTCTCAGGAACATCACTGTGTGCAAGCTTTGATGTTTCATTTGGCATAACTAGGCTCTTGACGTCCATGCATGCTGTGTTTATGCAGGAAGGGAACGTGAGCAGGACAGCTTCCTTTACAGATGATGGAGAGATTCTAGATGGAATAATCACTAGAAGCCGGGGCGAGGTAATACATGTTTGCAGCCCGAAGGTGATGAGCTCCACTGCAACGCCATTCAAAGAGTTTGCAAGTCTTGAAAATCTAAGTTTGCCAGATAAAGTTTACAGCCCTCGGGTAAGCCAACTCAGAGAAAATCATAGCCCTCGAGGCGTTGGGAGAGGGCCATTCAGCCCTGGAGAAGCAAAGCCTTCCAATTTGAGGAAAGCTGGTTGAACACTGATAAATACAAGGATTGCCAGCAAAGTTGGCATGCCCATTACTCATTTTAAATTTAACATCTGGTTCTCACCTCTCTAGCTTCTTTAATTTATTACTATTATTGTTATTTATTATTATTATTATTATTTAGGAAAAGTAGAATGTAAGAATGGTTAATGCCTATTTGTTAATGAATGCAATTGTGGAGGTATTGACTTATTGCCACCTTGACAACTTTTTATTGGATAAATGTCCATGAATTTGTCATCATTCAAATCAAAATGAAGCTTAAGAAATATCAGGGGACCGTCTAAAAATACATGATTTGATTTGGAACTGAATAGTTGTGTGAACTGTGAACTAATGAGCATAGACACTGATTCTTCCAAAAAAAAAAACTTTACCATTATCAACTCCAACGTAAACGATCTTTTAGAGAATAGCGCTGTCTATATGGAAGCCTTTTAACGGCATTGTTCCTTCATGAAATGTGGTTAACCCCAAACTTGGATTTACAAATATATTTGTCTTAACATGATTCCTGTAAGTTAATTATGAAAAATCATTACAAATATATTTTATCCATCAGAATTGTGTTTACATAAACAATGTCCATAGATGCAATCAATTTAAAACATACGATAGTATCAAAATACTAGGGGCTTAGTTTTCTTTCTAGTTTTTATTTTTAAAAATTTTAAATTGATTACTCTGTTATATTAATTAGATCTCAGGGATTTATATTGGGTAAGAATGTTTTGCCTCTCAATTTCTTTTTCTCCCCCTTTTCATTTTTATTCCATGTTGAGTCCTTCACTATGAAGATGCGGCATCGTATTGTTCCTAGCATTTGCACTGTGATCGTAAGCTTATAATAGCAGATAAAATACTCTAGGATTTGGAAAGTTGCAGAAAAGGTTCAAGCAAAACAGCCCTTTAGCATGTCACCATTACCATTCCTTGGAACCCAAGAGCAAGAGTCACTGGCTCACTGCAAATGCAGACCTGTTTCATCTTTCTTCATTATTACGAAGGCATGCACCATAGACTAGAAAAGGACCAACCATGAAGTACTCTCCCTTTATTTTTAGAAGAATTGCTAGGCAAACGAATCGCCTTGGCTATAACAAGTTGTATAACTCTTCAACTGGTCACCAACAAATTCCCTTCAATTTCAGCATCTTGACTTGGTTTGGCTGTAAAAGGTTACTGATACAAACCAGAGAATACAGTAACAGATTATAAGGAAATAGAGATGCAAATTAAGGAAGGAAATATAGATTGCAAAGGCATCTCTATCCCAACAAGCTAACAAAATGATCAAAGATGTCCCTTCTTTACACTCCCTCACATTTATATAACAACAAAACACTCTCAACCATATCCTCTCTCTTCTAACTAACTTGCCAGGTCAGCACACATCTCTATTTTTCCTTCTACCCTATTGTGTCCAAGCTGTAGGTCCCTGATTAAACGATTGGGATGTAGGCTCCCTTGGCCTAATTCATCTTGGATCCTATTACTGCCGCGCTCATCAAAATCACGAATTGACTGCAAATCATGTTGGGTTGGGCTCCCAACTGTGTCCAAAAAGCCCATATTTGTCAAGTCCACTTTGAGGTCAGCTAGGGTTAGAAGAATGCTGAGTTTTTAGGTCTCGTCAATGAGAGAGCAGCAGCCTTAGGAGAGAAAACAAGAGAGAAAGAAAGAGTTCCATTTTCGCTCAAACTATAATTGAGATTGCCGCTTCATATAGTTTGAGAAATCATGCGTGAATAGTAGCATGATTTTGTGAGTTTATGCACTTTCTTGTTCTCCATTTGTGAGCTTTGTAACTTAGTTGTTTTGGCTGGTTGTTTTCATGATTTTGTGCCTTTGATGAAACTCTTGTACCCACGTTAAAATTGCGGTGTCTCTTTGTGTGGTTGTTATTTGTTGTTGCTACATTATGTTTGTTGTTGCTCCTCGCTAATTCTTGTAAGTTTGGGGAATTTATTCCGCTAATGCACTGGCATATATGTTGTGTTTGTTGTTGTTTTCCCATCAAATCACACCTTCATCCTCCCAAGTAAATGCAATATCTCCAACCCAAAGGATTAACCATAGGTAAATTTGCTCTTTCTAGACATGAATACTGACAAGAAAACACAGTACCACTAAATATTGCAGCTCATCATAATCATTAATATCCCATCCAGCATGTGACTCTTCTAGAACTTGATTATCCTTTCCCTTGTACTTGAGAAATAACACATAATGAACTGAATGTTTCTGAAGTTTGCATGGAAATTGGTGGCAATAAATCCTTTTACTGTAAAAGGATTGCCCTTTCATTTGTCAGTTTGTCATAACAAATATGCATTCTTTCTTGAGAATGGAAAACATGACAAACCTTCTACACCACCAGAAAGACTTTTTTTTTTTTACTAACCTTTGAAACAATCCAGCTATCAGTAGCCCAAAAGTGACAATCCCTTTAGTCAGTAGAAATTGTGAAAACGTATTATCAGTAGAAATTAATAATATCATAATCTCTTAGCTTAGACTACGACTTTGGCATCTTTATCATGTCTAATTCACAATGCTTTTCAACGTAAGCAAGCAACCAAAAAAATAAAAGAAATGACCGATCACGGCTATTTCCTCCAAAGGTTTAACAAGCTTCAAAAAGAATCATCCATAAAAGGCAGGGTTCTGGAGTAACTACCTGCCAAATCTTTAGTTTACATAGAAATTGAATCATTTAGCAGGGACTAAAAAGTAGTTTTAAGAAACTGCATTCTTGATATGAAAGAGAGTAACAGACAAAAAGCTAAGGCACTATTTTCCACATTTCTTTTTCAAACGGTTTAACTTAACCATCATAAAAACCTAGGAAGGTTTCTTCTAGATGCTTGATCTGCCAAACCTAGCAAGTTGCACTGATGGACAAACTGAATCACCTAGAACGAAGCAAACTAAGTAGATTTAGGAGGAGTCTTGGTAAATTTACGGCCAGACATCTTCTCTGACTCGTACAGTATGTGGTTGATAAGTCCCCTTGCAGCACTACAAAACCAGAAAAAAGAAAATTGTGCTAAGAATAATCAAGTAATGTACAAGTAATTAAATATAACTTTCCCATACAGATGAACTTTTTTTGCGCATGAAGACCTTAGACATGAATTACACCTGGTGAAGGAGAAGGGGAACAACAGGAGAAATGGAAACAGACTCGGAATCTAGAAAACATGCACAACATAAATGCAGTTTACTGGAGCACAAGCTTACTCATCCTTTAACTTTTGAATCTTCTCAGGATCTGTCTCGTGCATGTGTTTCTTAAATTGTTGTCTCACCATACCAACAAGAAGCTCCGTGTTATGTTGCTGCAGCAAGCAGACATACAGCTAATTAGTTTAAAGAATCTTAGCCTCACCAAACACACAGATTTGGATATATATAACATGTATAGTGCTTTAGCAGGACTGCATCACCATTCACTAGTTGTGAAAGGACAGTAACCCCAATCAAGTAACAACTAACAAGCATACAAAAGAACAATTGTTTGAGTATGTTCAGAACTTTGAATACTCAAACTTTTACTTTATGGAAGTGTCTCTACTTCAATGCTCATGCTTATATCACGTAAAAGTAGAATTGGGTTATGATTTCTACGACAACTCATATTAAACCATAATTGTTTCCAGAAAAACTGTTTCAAGCAGCATTTCAAAAATTTGAGATATGAAAGATTATTCGCAAAACTGATGCTTAAAATTTATATGAAAGTGTCTTACGACATTAGTACTTCCAAGAAATCTGACCCTACAAGGACTTCTAGAATAACTAATCATTACCAACTCTTAGTAAATGAAGTCATGTGCTGGAAGGATACGAGTAAGTTGAACCAGCATCTAAATGTGATGATTTGGATATCAACATGTCTCTAGAAAAACACACATCACAAACTTGAGACATAACATGGTAACACCAATGGTAAGTAAAGCTTTCTTTGCCAAAAAAATTCTCTATGGCAAACAAGAAGACCCTTGATCCAAGTTGGGAGTTTTTCACATATAAGAATCTATTCACATTCTGCTGGCATAACAAGCCCTCACTGAAGGTAATTGAGAGAGACATAGAGAGAATCACGTACCCGACTACCAATATATTTAGCTCGTCGCAGGCATTCACGGTAAAGCTAAAACAAAAGCCATAAAAAGTAAAAAATGAGATTCTTTTTTTCTCTCATAAGCTAAAAAATTCAAAATTTGAAACAGAAATCACAGAGCTTTCATTGAACTGAATAGAAAGAAGGTTTTGCATCTGACCCTAATTGCATTGTTGGCGAGCTCGGGAGGCAACGCAGTCTGAAGGGATGGCATTTTCAAAATTACAGAACCTGCAAAACAAAATCCCTCGTAACCTAAATCCCAGAACTTACACTGACAATTGATCGAACAGTTTGGAGGCAGAAAATAAAAGTTGGTCTAATGAAGAAGTTGCATGAAAGTTGAAACCCAGGAATAAAAAAAATAAAGGATTGAGATCGTGAGCACTTGCCTGATACTGATTATGCAAAATCAAAATGAAAATTAACTTCTGAGCCCGCCGCGGTGCCCGCAAGGAATAGTGATTAGTTTACACGAACAGAGCAAAGAAGACCATAGGAGGACGAACTCCGATTTTTGGAATGTGAAACGACTTGTCGTTTAGTTTTGTTTTTGGTTTTTTTTTTTTCACAACACTTTTGTTACACATACTTTTGTCTTTTACGAAGTTAGAATTTACACCATTTGAATTGTGAATAAGATTATACTTTCTTCTAACGTTAACATCTTTAACGATATTTTTAGATGATATTGTCTTTAAAATAGTTTTTGTTTTGATATTTTTTATTATTTTACAAATGAAATCGTTCAAAAATATTATTTTGAACTGATATTCAAAAAAATGATACTTTCGTTCTTAATTGAAATTGTGTCAATTCTAATATCCACTTTTTATAAAACCACACATTATACTTCTAAATTTTTGATAAATCAAAACAAACCATGATGGTCTAAAATAATTGTTTGATGTCAAAAGTGTGGACTCTATTTTACCTGCTAATTAGAATTTTATTAACCTAACCCATTAAATTGCTTGTTGCGAGCTGAACTGATAGACCAATAAGGTCGCTTATATCTTTATTATTTCTTGGAAAAGTAATTTTATACTACATGAACAATATTAGTAATAAATAAATTCATAGTATTTACATTGTTTACTATATTTTATTTATTTTTAAAAATACCAAATAATAAATAATAATAAAAATTTGTTTGCTCGGCCCATTATGAGTCTAGCCTGCATGGGCCACCCATAATTTAGACTGGATGGAGTTGAGCAAAATTAAAATTGGACTTAAATTTTTAAAACTCATTCAAATTTATTTGGTGAGTTATTTGTTGACCCAAAAAAAAAAAAATCTAGCGAGTTATTTGTTCTCAACCCTTTATAAATTTTTTTTTAGAAGAATAAAAGAGTTTTATTAGTTGATAAGTGTTGGTCAAATTTTGAATAAAATGTTAAATTATATTTTGTGATTGTAGGGACTTAATATTTTAGTTCTTGTATTTAAAACTAGTCTAATTTTATAAAATGAGCATTTTAATCCATTTTTTTCAAGTTAGTGATGACTATAACATGTGACGTTCAGCAAAATTAGTTACTGATTTGCAAAGCTAGTGGTGTGTCTCATCAACTCCATTGTGTAACTTTAAGTTGAGATGTTTAAGTTGGATTCGTCAAAATAAGTTAGGAACATGAGAGGAAATTGTTAACTCAATAGGAAAGAACTGAGCTGGAAAAATGTGATAAAAAAGGACTTGAATTTCATGAAGAGAAATGGATTTTTAACCATTTTCATGTTGATCTAGATCACAATAATTTTTGTTTAAATCTATATATACTTTGACTCTGTGAAAAGGAAGGGTTGTTTTAAGTGTTTTCATTTGTGTAAAACACATCACAATATTTCGCTTCAATGCCTACTTGCTACATAGGATGAAGGTCAGGATATGTGTGCATTCAATCATTGTCCAAGACTCCAAGTCATCAGCATAGGACAGGTTATTACAAAATTATATCGGAAACAAACTACAAGGGCTAAAAAATAAATATTAACATGTATATGAACTCAAATGAAACTCCTTTTAGTATAGAAATCAACATGAATAGTGTCAAATACATGACCAAATTATTGATCTAACCTTCATGTTAAATAAGCGAAGGTATTTACCAAGCATACCCAGGAAATATGCAGGAACCCGTTTGAAATAAAAACTTCGAAACCTCTCATCTCAAATGATATATAATTATATATTAATGTCCAATCAAGCTATTAGTACAAATTAGGTCCCCAAAAAAATAGACTAAATTCTAGAAATTATTATCTCATATACCTCATCACACACTACGGGAATTGAATACCCGAAATAGGGACGAATCCTAATTAGTAGTAGTAACTAGTAACAAATACAACACCACAAATTAAATCATAATAACAACCCTTAAGTAACAATCCCTCTCTCTCTCTCTCTCTCTCTCTCTCTCTATACATATAGTATAATATGATGCTAAAATAAAATAAAAATATTAATTAATTAATTAACTAGTAGTACATTCATAATTGGAAAGCTCAACAACAGTTTCAGGTTCACCTTCTCTCAAACAATCAAGAGGAGGAATAGTCATAGTCTCTTGATTCCCATACGCATTCCAACAGAACGGATCATCCAGCAATTCCCCTTCGAACGGCAATAGCTCAATCTCAGACAGCGTTATGTTCGTGCAAGCCACCGTGTCGCTGCACGCGAAGTGAATCGGAGGGGTTCTCACGTCGTATGTCCCCTTTATGTTCCTGTACGACACGTCGTTTACGTGTACTGCTGAAGTCTGGTTCAGGCATTCCTTCGTGAGGCAGTAGTATTGGTCGATGATGATGCAGTTCCGCACGTTCTCCATCTGAATGTTCTCGAATCTCAGGCCCGTGACGGAACCCGTTCCTCCTTGCCAGGTCTTGATTCGAAGCCCGTTGTCTGATTCTCTTATTATTGTGTTCCGTACTGTTAGGTTTGAAACGCATGCGTGCGAATTGTGTACTCCTAGGCTTCCTATGCTGAAACAATTAATAACCTAACCACTCTTAGAATTTGAAATAATTATCCGTTTAATCCTTCAGCTTGTGAGGATAGTTCACATAAATCCTTGAGTTGGTCCTAATTTTGTAAAAGTAGTTCATATAAGATCTTGAGTAGCACGGAGTTTCATTTACGTCTCCGAGATTGCCAAATGTTTATTTACTTAGATCCATAAAGTTTGATAATCTCAAGGACGCAAACTACTCTTGCGAACTCAAAGACCTAAGTGAATAACTTTTGATAATCTTAAGAACAGGAGATAACTACTCTTACAAATTCAGGACTCAACTTTAAGTAGTATATATGATATATGATATGATATGAATGGAGTAAATTCCCTATATACATATTTTATTTGTTAGTTATTTTAGTCGTTGACTTCTTAAGTATATTTCACTTTAGTGCTGGTTTTGTAAACCATTTGTATTAGTCGTTCACTTTAAAAAAAAATGTTAAACTTCAACTTCAGTTAGGTATGTATTGTGTAGTCAAATTATCTTGACCTTCATTCTTAATACATGATAGGTTTAACAGAGACAGATCAACAAAGAAGTTGATCTCGCAGAAAGAAATAATATGAATGACATTTGTGAATATCAAGGAGTAAATAAGAGTTATGGTAAAATTAGAGACTAAAATACCTTGGACATATATTTTCAGTGAATGTTTGGTCTATTTAATTGACTAAGGGGAAAAATATGCTGCTCTGGAGTTATGCAGGGGACAGAAGTAAACAACACATGAAACCGTTGTCATATAAATAATGATTGGTGTTTCAACTGTTTCCAACTGTTAAAGTAATATAATTATATAGATCACTAAAAGAAGAAAGTAACTTGTATGAGAATCAATTGAAGGTTGAGGACATTCAATTTCAAACCCAACTTTTCAGCTAATTTTTTAGCAGATAGTTGATATTGGGAGACACCTTGAAGAGTAAATACACTCTTCCTAGTGATTAAAGTCACTTTTTTTTCTTCTTTTTTTTTTTTTTGTATATTAATCATCAATCATTGGTAGATAATGACCCAATTTAACTTTCCAATTAGGAAGAACTAAATTATGCAACATACCTAATCCCATGGGTTGGAGCACAAGTGATACCCTCAATGTGCACATCTGAGCATCCAGGTCCAATTGAAACGCAATCATCACCTGTTCAAGAATCATGTTATTCCTTAAAACTACTCATTTGACCAAAATGCCATATTGAGAAAAGTGAAAAATTGTTCTGTAATCTTTACCATTGCTTATCATGCTGTTATATATTCCAACACCCCTAGTATTTCCTAAGTGAATTCCATCCGTATTAGGACTAAGTTTAGGAGAAGAAATCGACAACTTATCAATCAGTACTCCTTCGCAACCGTCGAATTTCACGTGGAACTGAGGACTATTCTGAATTTTCAGCCCACTCAAGACCAAATTGGAACTCATGAAGAACCGTATCATCTGTAAATTTAAAGAGAAACAACATTTCTTAGACATTTCAGGTTTTAAATCTAACGGTTGAGGGTGAATTGTGAATAGTTTACTCACTGTTGGGCTATCACATGGTCCTGATACAGTTTTTCCATCTGGACCCTGAAATGACATGGTTTTTTTACTAGCTATTAGTTTGAGTTCATTCAAATTAAATAAATACAATAATAATTGGATGAAATTAAATTAATGAAATGATTAATTACCCTGTGAGGTTTGCAAGGGAGATCCCACCATTGTTCTCCATTGCCTTCAATGATTCCTGTCCCATTAAGAGTCATTTGATCAAGTCTATAAAATACCAGCCATTGATTTCGGCTATCTTCCTTTGGCCAAGAATCTGGTCCATCTGGTGGCATCAGAGTACCATCCACCTATTCACATTTGAGCCTTTGTTAGGAGCTACATTACTCGTCAAGGTTTTAAATTGCAATTATGATCTCATCACAATTACAATAGCTTCATTTTAGATGTGGCCATTGCATACCACAATCACACACTGGTATGATTTTAGTAACCGCCAAAACCATAATTTTGCAGTACGATGTCACAAAGCCAACCACATTACCAATACTCACTGTTAACAGAGGAAAGGAAATTAAGGGTATTTTTATTTCCTACCTCGGTTTCGTATTTTCATTAATAATTACAAAATTGCCCTTTGCTTTTATTTTGTTTCTTATCTGTTGAAATTTATATAGGAAACATGAAAACAACCTGAAACAAGATTTTCTTGTTTTTAGTATTTCCTATACAAATTTCAGAAAACATGAAACAAGATGAAAAAGGAAAACTAAAATGTAAACCAAATAGACCCTAAACATGTTTTAGTATTTTAAGAGAAAAAATGGAAATTACGTAATGAACTAGTAAGCATTCTTACTTGAAACACTAGTCCAGGCTTGCAAGGACCAGAGAAGATGGTGGAAGTGATCATGAAGCAGTAATTTTCAGGAACAAGAACAACCCCTGACTCAACTGCACAAGCTGCTTTCCATGCTGCCCTGAATGCAGCTGTATCATCAGCAGAACCATCTCCAACTGCCCCAAATGATCTCACATCAAAAATGTTGTCTGAATTTGGAGATTCTCCAGGATCACTTGGATTTGGATATGGGTCAGAAGGAACAATAGGAGAATTTGAAGGTGGTGAATTGTCACCATTACTAGGAGCCTCATCAGGAGGAGCAGGGGAAGTTTTCTTTTCCTTCTTGTGATAGTGGTATCTTCCTTCCACATTCTCCAAATTATGCATAACAAGAACCAAAATAAGGATGAAATACCCTTTAATGAGACTCATTATGTGTTTCAAGTTTCAAGTCTAGGAACCAATGTGGAACCACAATTTGCTTGCTATGGAGGTAATATCTGTGAACAGGAAATATGAAAATGATGAAACTTCAGAAATGTTATTGACAGAGATAAATGAAGGAGATGAAACTAAGTTCCCGAGGGTTTTGAAGCAAATTAGCCTAGTAAGGACCATGTTGAAGCAAATGTTTATTATTTATACTCAAATCATTCATGAGAATTAAAATACCTGTCTTACAATACAATTTTTTCTTCATCCAATTAAAACATGACACTTAATAAAAAAAGTTAATATTCTCTCTCTGTTAATTTTGTAATGATATGTCAAATTTTTATTTCTATTTTTGTTTCATAAAGGCAGGAAATGAGACAACGTTATGAGATAGGAGATTGGAGTACATGATGTCTAAGGAATAAATTCTCGAGCATAAAGTGGACTCGTGTTAATTCCTAGTTGATTGAAAGCCTCGGTGTCTCAAGGAAACAGTTGGAAGTTTATAGAGGCACTTTTTGAGGTAATTTGTTGTGTAGTAATCCCTGCCTTTGTTACTTTGTTCTCCAACCTCAATTTTATGATCAGCTTCTTATTTTCTCTTGTGACTGTTCAGTGTTTTGTGGTCCGTGATATGATTGATTCCTTCACTCACTTCTTCTTGGACCTTGTTTACTATTAGTTCCTCTTTTGTTATTTTGTGAATTTGTTTTCAGACTCCACACACACACACCAACAATTTTTAAGTGTGTTCAGCTCCTTTGAGGTTCAAGTTTTCTAGAAAATCGTGCTAACAATAAGTGTGTGCAGCCCTATTGATGAGTGTGTGCAGGCGGTTCTTGTGCACGGGCCTCTAATTGATAGGGGCCTAAAAAAAGGTTATATTATATAAAAAAAACAATTTAGAATAGATGAGTCTTTTTTTACTCGATAAGTTTGGTTTAGAATCATAAGGACAACTTTTAGACCTATGTATTAATAAATATTCGAATGCAATTTTTTTCTTTTTTGTTGTATTTAATTTCGCTTTTACAATTATTAAAAAAGTAAAAAAAAAAAATTATCTACCATGTGTTTAGAGGGCCTCTTTTTTTATTACAGCACACAAGGCCTCGAAATTCATGTGATGACCCTGAGTGTGTGTTTAGTTTCCAGTCGAATCAACTTAACGTAAAAGTATTTTCTTACTGAAAGTGAGAAATTGCTACTTTCTTTGAATTTAGTTGAAAATTATGTCTAAATAAATCATAACGTTTATATATTATTAGAACACGAATAATGTTGACTTAACGAAAAACCAAAGTCACTGACTATACTTGTATTTTCCTTCTGCTTTTTTTTGTTTAAAATTCTTCTCTTTCATAACTCCTCTAATTATATAACACTCTGTCTCTACATTCATTAAGGTAGCATTTTGAGTTTCTGATTACTTGTGCTAACTACTTAACTAACCTATCTAAGTTTTAAGTGTGCTTTTATGAATGTTTATAGATGATGCTACAAGCCCATGACTGAGAACTGAGAACTAATTAAGGCTAAATCACAAGAACAGTATATTCTTTTGTGGTAATTTACATGACCAAATATTTTGACCCTTAAAGAAAAAGACAACATTTTTAGTCGGAGCTAAACACATACTACTATCAAATTAGAATAAAGAAGAATAGAAGAAATGTGCATCTACTATACAAGAAAATGATAAAAAAATAATTGAAGAAAGGTAAATTTGTTTATTAGCATATTTTGTTTTGTCGGGTCACATGACATCTTTCTTTAATTTGTGTTTTTTTTTTTTTTTTTTACAGAGACCAAACCGACACATGTATATATGAAGCCGGTGTAAAATAATAATATTTTATGATGAAAGTGCATGTGAATTATGGCCACAGGTTAGAATTATTAGAACCAGATCTCTGTAAAATAACAAAATGGCAGATAGTAAAAAGAAGAAAAACATGGGAATCGTGAACGTATAAAGCCTATACATTATCTAGCTATAGGAAGGCATAAAAAAACAACTGAACAAACCTAAAGAATCACAATCACCTTTCTAGTTTGAGTTAAACAAAAATTACCTTTCCATTATAATGAATAATTAAAAAACTTTCTGTTTGAGATTACGATGTTTTATTTCCTCATATATATATATATATATCCGACAAATTAAATTTAATAATTAGGCAATCAATATATACATCACACACATAATCTATTTATGAATAATTAAGTCTTGTACGTACATGGTCTCTTTAGACCACATAATAACCAATTAACAGTTAAGAAGGTATTCAAATGATAATAAGTTCTAAATTAAACTATTTTTATTATTATAATATGTTGTCAAAACTTTTTTATTGGTTGCGTCTAAGAATAACGTTTTACATTATTATTTTTTAAACAAATATTTTTGCTTGTTGTAGTCTGATCTCAAGCTCACAAAGTCACACGTAGACCAAAATACGTGAGACTCAGAAAGGAGAGTTCATTAAAATGTTATCAATATTAATATTGGGGAAAAGAGAAAGTGAAAAAGAAAAAGAAAATAATTTGTGTTTGTGGGGCTTAAAAGAGAGGAATATAAAGTGTAGATTGGGTCAATGAGGTTTTGATATATCGTGAGTCTTTGTTGTTGTTTAGCTCATTCTGGCCTTCAATTTTTGTAGCCAGCATTTGTTTGGTACACGACAACAGAATAAACTCATTCACGGGTGCAAAATCAAATCCTCTATCATAATATATACACCAAAAAAAGAAAAAAGAAAAAGAAAGGCAATTATAGAGATTATATGCATTCTCATTTTATTTTCAATTATATAAATTTTTATTTCAGTTTAGTCTTATATGAATACTTTTAAAGTTTAAAAAAAAAAAAAAACTAATCTTAAAGTTATAAAAAAACTAAAATGATAAAAGTATAATAACTAAAAGCTAGCTAGAGTATAATAATATAGACTATAGAGAGAGGTAGCAATATGACTATTTCTATTAGGACATGTAAAGTGACACTGATCATAGGAACTAATATCCCCCTATACATCTATCTATTTATATCCCTTATTATTATGTATGTGACCAATATTCCAGCACAATAAATTAAGAAAATTTGAAAAAACAAACAGGAGAGTTTTTGAATTCACCTGATGATAATGAGATGAATTGGGTGTAATTTTTTTTCTCCTCTTTTCCTCTTAGCTCAGGAAATTTCCATAATCAACCAAGACAATGTAGCTAACGTGAATTTTGTGACAACCAAATAAATGCATATATAAGCAAATAAGTAAATTAATTATATATCGTGCAATAAGAATGAGTTGCTCTGTAAAATAAGGTTATGATGAAGGAGGCATTTATAGATTTGAGAGGAGCAATATGCAAATATTGGGCATGCATTGTTTTTTGTCTTTACTCGTCACGTGTGTACAATCACAAGTGAAAATAAAAGTGAGTTTTATTTTTTAAAAAAGAAAATAATAAAAAAAACAATTGCGATTCGAAACGAAGTTGTGACTCGAGAGAGATTCTGGGGGTGCGCTTTTTTTAGTGCTCTGAGTTGAATTTGTGGCTATGGCATAAGACACGTGTCACGTGGTTAACTTCACGCGCCTCACGCGTCAGGTTAGTGGTTCGTTGCTTCTCATGTGGGCCCAGTGATCACCATGATTTATCTGATTACCCTTCATTTCCTCCATCATCATCATCACACAATATAATGTTATGAGATCACATGCTGCTCTTTATACAGATTCTGCAGAAATCCAATGCTGCAGAAACCATTGTGTTTGGATTTGAGTTAAGGAAGAAAAATTTAGTGTGTATTAGTTTGTTTTTCGGAGTAAACTCTTAAATTCAACTTTAAAATTATAGGTGTCATACAAATTGATTTTAAGATTTTAAAAACCTCGAGATACTACTTTTTGGTTTTCTGTCCAACAATACCAAAAATAATATTTTTACCGATAGTAATTTAGATTTTAACTTAAATACAACAGAAATAAATTCCTTTTACTTTCTTTTAAAAATACTTTTAATTGGAGTAAAAGTGTAAACAAACAAACCATGTTTCATCAAACCATGTTTCATCAAGTTAAATAATTGAGTATAATTTTCACATCATCTAGGACACAAGTTTGACATGAGCTGGCAAAAAGTAATTTGTTTTCACTCATGCTTAAACATGTTTTTAGAAAAAAATCAATTTAATTTACAAGTTCCATATTATGATTGGAAGGATTCAAATGTAAGTCCAAACAAGAGAAAATGTAAACTCAAACATATTATACATGTTCTGGTGTTTAAATGCTTCATGAAAATCAGATAATTTATATAACTTCAAATGAATTAAGAATTTAACTGCTGTTGAATGATAATATTATTTTTATCTTGTTGAACAATTTTACATAAACTAGGGTCATTCTAAAGTGTTGGGAATTTGGGATCCTTTCTATTAATTTTTTTTTTATGGATTTTTTATAACACAATAGAAAGTTGTGTAGTGATAGTTTAGACCATTAGAGGAGGAAATGAGAGAATAGTAATATGTTTACTTTATGAGTAAGTGTTAGACACTCATTCAACTTTATAATTTTATATGAACATTAAATTTTACTAATTGAATTGTTAAATCATAAGATATTATCATAATGATTATGTATATTATTTTTAGAAAAATCAAACATTACTAGGTATATCATCTTGTTACACTTATGTATGTTTTAAAAATTATTTTATTTATTAAATTGAAGTGAATAGATGAAATATAAACAATCTTTCAAATCATATAAAATTTTATATAATTAATTTATACATTATAAACTTTTAATTTAATAGTTGAATTGATGAAATTCACCGTTCATATAAAATTATAAAATAGAAAAAATATTATGAAATATCAAATTTTTATTCAAAAGGTTTATATTATGAAATTGTAGGAGTAATATTAATAGTATTTTAATTTATTAAACCAAACAATTTAACCACAAACTATCCTTAACTCAACTTTTGTTAGAGAAAAGTTGAGTCCTCTTTAATTTGGTGAAGGGGAGAAGGGACGCGTGTCCGGTAAGAATTCACGGGTTCATGTTTATTATGTGTGTCACGGGCGAATGGAAGAACTTTATTAATTAATTAATTAAAAAAGTTTATCACATTAATTAATTTTTAATTAATTAATGGGATTTGTCTTTGGGATTCTGATGATGGCTGTTATTCCGAGGACAGTGATGTGGACAACTAGCAAAACACACCATTCTGTGACCTTATGAATTAGTTTAAGGCTTAATCTTGTTTTCTTTTGTGTTAATGACAGTCTTAATTAATTAATTAATCAAACACAACAAAGCACCAGAAAGAGTTGGATGGAGGAAATAATGCTGTTAGGTGTTCCCACTTCACAGGCGTTTTTCCTAATTTTCTTACTAATATACAAATCCCTGCACATGCTAAAACATCTCTATTTTCTTTTATGATGAGTTTTGTTAACACTGGATGAATGTTCAACAATTATGAATAAAAAATTATTAAAAAATCTAATCATCTAATCAGTTTTATTTTTTTCAATAGTATAATCGGAGATGGAACCATGTACCCACACACGTATGTCCCCATGTGTTTATTAACTGAGGCAAAAAAATCTAATCAGTTGATATTTATTTATTATAATCATATTCAAATATAAGCCATGTTTAAGCATACTAGTATTTAACGTCTTCAAAAAGTTTCAAATAAAATAGGTAATTTAAAAAATGCATTTCGATTTTTATTTCGAAAAATATCATATTGTTCAGGTGTATAGTACACGATCTCAAAAAATGCTGTTGCAATTTGAAAAATATAAAAATATGTAAGTTAGCTAGAATCTTCAAAGTGAAATAACTTTCGTCTTCAAAAAGCTTCGGAAATTTTAGATAATCTAAAAAAATGTGTTTTCATTTTTATTTCGAAAAACACATTATTATTCAAGTGTATATAGTATATGATCCCTAAAAAATTGTTATAATTTTAAAATATAAAAAATTATATAAATTGAGTTAAAAACTTCAAAGTAAATAATGCATTGTCTTCAAAAAAGCTTCAAATAACTTACATAATTTAAAAATCACTTTTTTAATTTTATTTTGAAAAATACTATATTCTTCAAGTATATAATATACGATCTCTAAAAAAAATAGTTGCAATTTTAAAAATACAAAAAATTATGTAAATTGAGCTAAAAAATTCAAAGTGAAATAACTTTTGTCTTCAAAAAGATTCAAATAATTTAGGTAAGTTAAAAGATGCAAATTTTTTATTTCGAAAAATATCATATTTTTCAAGTGTATAATACACGATTTTTAAAAAAATTATTGCACCATTATATATATATATATATATATATATATATATATAAATATAAAGTAAACTAAGCTACAAAGTACAAAGTAAATAATACATTATATTCAAAAAGTTTTAAATAATTTAGATAATTTTAAACACATTTTTTTTTTGAAAAACACCATATTCTTAAGTATATATATAGTACACGATTTCTAAAAAAATTATTGCAATTTTAAAAATATAAAAAATTATGTAAATTGAGGTAGAAACTTCCAAGTGAAATAGCTTGTCTTCAAAAACCTTCAAATAATTTAGATAATTTAAAAAACAGGTTTTCATTTTTATTTTGAAAAACACCCTATTATTCAAGTGTATATAGTACACAATCTCTAAAAAAATTGATGCAATTTTTAAAACATAAAAAAAAATGTAAATTGAGCTAGATACTCCAAAATGTATAATAAATTGTCTTTAAAATGTTTCAAATAATTTAGGTAATTTAAAAATCACGTTTTAGTTTTTATTTCGAAAAATACCATATTTTTAAAGTGTATAGTACGTGATTTATAAAAAGATTGTTAAAGTTTTAAAAATACAAAGAATAATTTAAGTTGAGCTAGAAAGTTCAGAGTGAATAATACATTGTCTTCAAAATCTTCAAATACTGTGTTTTCATTTTTATTTTGAAAAAAACATCATATTTTTCAAGTCTATATTATACAATCTCTAAAAAAACTGTTGCAATTTAAAAATACAAAAAAATATGTAAATTGAGCAAGAAATTTCAAAGTGAAATAAAATTTATCTTAAAAAAACTTCAAATAATTTGAGTAATTTAAAAAATATGGTTTTATTTTTATTTCGAAAAACACTCTATTCTTCAAGTATATACTTCACAACCTCAAAAAAAAAATTGTGGCATATTTAAAAATATAAAAAAAAATTGTGTAAATTGAGCCAAAAAGTTCAAAGTGTATAATACGTTGTCTTCAAAAAAAACTTCAAACAATTTAGATAATTTAATAAATATGTTTTCTTTTTTTATTTCGAAAACACTATATCTTACCAGAGTTTAGTACGCGATCTCTAAAAAAATTGTTACAATTTTAAAAATATAAAAATTATGTAAATTGAGCTCGAAAGTTCAAAGTGAAATAACTTTTGTCTTCAAAAAGCTTCAAATAACTTAGGTAACTAAAAAAATCCATCTAAATTTTTATTTAAAAAAACACCATATTTTTCATGTGTATAGTACAAGATCTCTAAAAAATTGTTGCAATTTTGAAAATATAAAAAAACATTAAGCTATAAACTTCAAAGTGAATAATAAATTGTCTTCAACAAGCTTCAAATAATTTAGGTAATTTAAAAAAAAATATTTTCATTTTTTTTTGAAAAATGTCCTATTCTTCAATTGTACAATTTTGAAAATAAAAAAAATTATGTAAAATGAGATAGAAACTCCAAAATGAATAATACATTGTCTTCAAAAAGTTTCAAATGTGTAGGTAATTTAAAAGAACATGTTTTTCTTTTTATTTCAAAATTTACCGTATTCTTGAAGTGTAAACAATTTTGAAAATAAAAAAAAAATTATGTAAAATGAGATAGAAACTCCAAAATGAATAATACATTGTCTTCAAAAAGTTTCAAATGTGTAGGTAATTTAAAAGAACATGTTTTTCTTTTTATTTCAAAATTTACCATATTCTTGAAGTGTAAAGTACACGATCTCTAAAAAAAATTGTTGAATTTTTTAAAATGAAAAAAATTAAGTAAGTTGAACTACAAACTTCAAAGTGAATAATTATTGTCTTAAAAAAACTTTAAATAATTTAAGTTTAAAATCATGTTTTCAGTTTTATTTTGAAAAATTCCCTATTCTTCAAATGCAGTACATGATCTCTTAAAAAATTATTGCAATTTTAAAAAATTTAAAAATAATACAAATAATTTAGGTAATTTAAAAAAATACTTAAATTGAGTTAGAAACTTCAAAGTGAATAATACAATGTTTTCAAAAAGCTTCAAATAATTTAGATAATTTAAAAAAATATGTTTTCATTTTTATTTCAAAAAATACCTTATTCTTCAAGTATATGGTACATGATTGCTAAAAAAATTATTTCGATTTTAAAAATATTAAAAATAATTTAGGAAGAACTAGAAACTTGAAAGTGAAATAAGTTTTATCTTCAGAATGCTTCAAATAATTTATGTAATTTAAAAATTACGCTTTTATTTTTATTTCAAAAAATACCCTAGAAGTGTTATAGTACACGATCTCTAAATGAATTGTTGCAATTTTAAAAATAGAAAAAAAAATTGTAAATTTAGCTAGAAAAATCAAAGTGAATAATAATTTGTCTTAAAAAATCTTGAAACAATTTATAGAATTTGAAAAACACGCTTTCATTTTTATTTCGAAAAAGACCCTATTTTTCATCAAGTGTATAGTACATGATTTTCAAAAATTATAAAAATTATGTATATTGAGGTAGAAAATTCAAAGTGAATAATAAATTATCGTGAAAAATATTAGAATAATTTAGCTAATTAAAATAATGTTTTTTCATTTTTATTTACAAAAACATCATAATCTTCAGGTGTATAGTATGCAATCTCAAATAAAATTCATGCAGTTTTAAAATATAGTTTCTTTTGTTAATTGAGATAAAAACTTCAATGTGAATAATATATTATCTTATAAAAGCTTCAAACAATTTAGTTAATTTAAAAATGCATTTTCTTTTTTATTTTGAAAATCACCCTATTTTTTAAGTGTGTAGTAGACAATCTAATTTAAAATTGTTTCAATTTTAAAAAAATCAAGAAACTATTTAAATTGAGCTAGAAACTTCAAAGTGATTAATAGATTATCTTTAAAAAGCTTCAAATAATTTAAGTAATTTGAAAAACGCGTTTTGATTTTTATTTCCAAAAACATCCTATTCTTCAAGTGTAGTACACAATCTCTAAACAAATTGTTGCAATTTCAACAAAATAAATTATATAGATTGAGTTATAAACTTTAAAGTTCAAATAATTTAGGTAATTTGAAAAATGTTTTTTTATTTTTATTTTGAAAAAACATCTTATTCTTTAAGTATATCATACATGATCTCTAAACCAATTCTTTCAACTTCAAAATTTTTTAAAATTAAGTAAAATGAGCTAGAAATTTGAAACTGAAATAACTTTTGTATTCAAAAGTTATAAAAAATTTAGGTAATTCAAAAAATGTGTTTTATTCTTCAAGTGTGTAACACACGATCTGTAAAAAAAAATCGTTGTAATTTTAAAAATATTAAAGAGCATGTAAATTGAGCTATAAACTTCAAATTGAATAATACATTATTTTCAAAAAGCTTCAAATAATTTATGTAATTTAAATAACGCATGTCATTTTTATTTCAAAAAACGTCATATTCTTCAAGTATATAATACAGAATCTCTAAACAAATTGTTGCAATTTTAATAAATATAAAAAATGATGTAAATTGAGCTAGAAAATACAAAATGAATAATAAATTGTCTACAAAAATCTTCAAACAATTTAGGAAATTTGAAAAACGCATTTTCTTTTTTATTTCAAAAAAGAGCCTATTCTTCAAGTGTATAGTTCAATCTTTAAAAGAATTGTTTCAATTTTGAAAAAAATCAAAATTATGTAAATTCAGCTAGAAACTTCAAAGTGAATAACACATTTTTTTTTTCAAAAAGCTTAAAAAATGCATTTTCATTTTTACTTCAAAAAACACCATAATCTTCAAGTATATAATACACAATCTCTAAACAAATTGTTGCAATTTCAATAAATATAAAAAATGATGTAAATTGAGCTAGAAAATACAAAGTGAATAATAAATTGTCTACAAAAATCTTCAAACAATTTAGAAAATTTGAAAAACGCATTTTCTTTTTTATTTCGAAAAAGAGCCTATTCGTCAGGTGTATAATTCAATCTTTAAAAGAATTGTTTCAATTTTGAAAAAAATCAAAATTATGTAAATTCAGCTAGAAACTTCAAAGTGAATAATACATTTTTTTTCTTCAAAAAGCTTCAAATAATTTATGTAATTTAAAAAATGCATTTTCACTTTTACTTCAAAAAACACCATATTCTTCAAGTATATAATACACAATCTCTAAACAAATTGTTGCAATTTTAATAAATATAAAAAATGATGTAAATTGAGCTAGAAAATACAAAATGAATAATAAATTGTCTACAAAAATCTTCAAACAATTTAGAAAATTTAAAAAACGTATTTTTTTATTATTTTGAAAAAGATCCTATTCTTTAAGTATATAGTTCAACTTTAAAAATTTTAAAAATTAAGTAAAATGAACTAAAAATTTAAAATTTATATGTAAAATAACTTTTGTATTAAATTTTTTTTTAATTAATATTACATGAGAACCAAGTGTAAAGTGTGGTTGATTTTATTTATATTGGTTAATTAATTTGTAAGTGTTATAGAACAGCAATATAGGTGTCACCTTGCATATGGTTATATTCCTTATTGACACATCACTTCCTATTGGGTGTTCCCAAGTAAACTAGAGTTGTTACCTTATGTGGCATGAGGCTAGCACACAAAATATGGAAACACGACACAACACTTTACACATGTAGTACCATCTTAAAATTTTTCAATAAATAGAATTATAATTAAGACATGTTCAGCTCCTCTATATATATATATACACTCCACTTCTTCTCAACAAATATAATTATACTTCTTTTTTTTTTTTGGTAAGATATAATTATACTTCTAACCAGGCTTCACTCGTTGCCAATAATATGGTAGGCCTACATATTCTTTGGGCTTAGCCCTTTATTTTCTTTCCAGAAATAATCCTTAAAAAATCCTTATTGACCAAAAAAATAACAATATGTGAATACATAAATATTTAGTTGTTGTTGTCCAAAAAAAACAAAATATTTTCATTGTGGGATATAATATACTGTTGATAAAAAAACATTTAATATTATGGACTCTATTACCCGTCTCTTGGGCCTGGACCATACTTAGAGATATCAAAGTGGAACAATTTGAAGGAGGAAGGGATCGACACCACCCCACTTAGGAACAATATTACAATTTTCGGACAATAGCGTTTGGAATTCATAAAATAGTAGAAATTGAAAGTAAATCATCCTTATTTTTTTCAGACAGCAGCGTCCAGAAACATATTTTGCAGATGCTGTCCGCAAATGGGTGGTGTCATTCTCAAATAAGGTGGCGCCCATCCCTTCACCCCAATTTGAAAGGCACGACGAGATTGTGACCACTCAATTTGGATTTGTCATTATCCCAATGGTATGAAAAGGATGCGGTCTTTTTAATTTTAGATGGTAGCTTCCGAAAAATTTTCGGACAGTAGTATTTACAAAATTTTTGGACACTAGAATCCGAAAATTAGATAATATGTGACATTTAGTCTAAAAAAAATTTAAAAATTCCAAACAACAACATTCATAATTAGGGTGGTAAAAATGATGTGGATATCAAGTTTATGTAACAATTAAATATAAAGTATATTAAATTATTAATAAATAATAATTATGGTATACCAAACACACCTAATATAAATTCTTATGAAATGAATGTGATCTAACAACCTAAAAGGTGTTTGATAAAACGAGTCTCTCACTCACTTAAGCCTCTTCCTACATACCTCGAGTCTTGATGAAAATGAAAGCATGTTACTAAAACTTTAATTGATTAATCCAAAGTGGCGTCTTTTTTGGTTATTCAATTTATTTAATTTATAATATAATTTATTTATTATCATGCCATGTGAATGGTATCTATAACATGACTTGTGTTGGCAACGTTTTTTTGGTAATATTTTATATTTTATGCATGTACTCATTGATTGATGGTTATCCTGTGGGACACTTAACAAAACCATTATCCGCTTTACCTTTACAATATTAATAATAGTAATTAATAATTTAAATAGTGTTGGTAAATTGTTATACAAGCAATTATGTCTAGACTACCATTTGGTAAATAGCTAGGTGACATTAAGTAAAATTTACATTTAGCAACGTGTCTTTTATACTGCACTAATATAAAATGTGGCAAATGCAAAAGATAATAATTTTTTCAACAATTTAAAAATGTTATTATATTTTAATACCAAGGTATTTATATAATATTTATAAAAATGTTATAAATATAAAAAGACAATATTTTTTAGGTTTAACTATGTTTTTCGTCGCTGAAAAATAGAAAAATAAGGATTTAAGTTCTTGAAAAATGTTTTTTAGGATTTAAGTTCTTAAAAAACTCAAAAATAAGGGATATGAGTCATTGAAAAATGCTGATTTAAGGACTCAAATCACCCCTTTAAGGACTTAAATCTTAAAAACCGTTTTTTAGAGACTTAAATTATAATTTTTCTATTTTTCACGGACAAAAAACATATTTAAGTCTATTTTTTATTATTTGATTATCTATTGATCGGAATTTGATTTTTAGTCGTGTATATATATAAAAAAATTATGAATTATATATTAAAATAGTTTCTGAATTTGTATTTTATAAGTTATTTTTGTCCCTCACGAAATCGGTCATTTTAGTCTTTGACTTTCATTATTATCGGGCATTTTAGTCCATGACTTTCACTATTACCAATCATTTTAATCGCTAAAAGTCAGGATTAAAATAGATGTTCGTATAATTTGGGGACTAAAGTGACTTACAAAATGCAAAGTTAAGGACTAAAGTGACTTATCCACACAAATTCAGGGACTAAATTGACTTATCCGCACAAAGTCAGAAACTAAAATAACTTATCATCACAAAGTTAAGGACCAAAATGATATATCACTAAAAAAATTACAAAACTTAATTAAGTGATTCTTTACTTTTTTTTTATCCTTAACTTTGGTGGGAGGATGCAATAATTATTAGTAAAGAAAAGAAGGTTACAGAAGAAATTGATCAAACTTGATAGACAAGCTGCATGCTGACAATTTTTTTGGTTATCTTAATTAATTATATTTAAAGATTAAAGAATATTAATGAATGGGGCATGACGTGTTGTAATCATCACCAATAATCAGCTTCTGTTAATCTATTTGAAGCTTATAATATATAAATTAAGCATTTAATAACATACTTATAAGCCAAGTGTTGAATTAAACCCCGTAAGCAATGAGGTTATGACCAAACATACCATTATATATATTACTGGGAAAGTCACTTAATTGATTTGATTTGATTTGATTAATCATGTACAAGTATAATAATGTTGAAATGGAAGAAGGTACTATACAATATTAATTAATATACGATAATGCTTGGCCAATATATATCTTAATTAATTAATTTCATTTAAAGAAGTCTCTGGAAAGTACAGATGACCTACCAATAACATAAACTGTTTTTTTTCCTTCACCAATAACATAATAAAGTGAATTAAGGAATACTATATAGAATAGAGAGCAATAGTTTGAATAATTGAATTTGTGACCGACTCCTTATTGAGCTTTGAGGGTGTCGAATTCTGTATTGCAAAAAAAAAAAAAAACTAATATATATATATATATATAATTTTGAATTAATCTCCTGTTTTTTATTAATTTTAAAGTTAAAATAATAATACATCATTTTATTTTTTTTATCTAAATTATGTAACTCAGTTAATGAACGTATAAAAATATATATGTGTAAGTACGGGGTTTAACTCTACGTTGTATTACTTTCCAATAAAAAGAAATTATTTTTTGTTTACCCCCTCAAAATATTTCTTTTAACTTGGCCAATGTTCTCTACCGTTTTGACTTTCTTTAATTTGCTCTTGTATGTATGTGGGAAAACATGCTAATTAGTTATAAAAAGGTAAAATGATACTTTTGGTCTCTTAACTTTTTGTATTAAATCGCTTTGGTCTCTCCATTACTTTTATTTTAAATTTAATTTGGTCAGTTAACTTTTATTTTGAATTTAATTTGGTCTCTACCATTACTTTCGTTAAGTCATAATCAAGTGTCCAAATTGAATCCAAAAAAAAATTAAAGTTAAGGGACTAAAGTGAATTGGCCCAAAGAGTTAAAGAACCAAAAATGTCATTTTGCCTTATAAAAAAATGCTAAATATCTTGACATATATGTAGTTTTATTAGTAAGGATGATTATTGTTTTTATAAGAAAATATAATAATTGGGATTTGAGAATTGAATTTGCATGATCACAAGCGCATGTCTTACATGCTCATCAATTAAGCTATATGACTAGGACATAAATATTAAATTTTGTCTCATTTTTTAGCATTTTCTCGTTCTCTTACAATTAAAATTAAGATAGACTGGATACAATTTTTCAAGAGGTATTGTCAAAAAAAATCTTACAATAAAAATTTATTCGCTTCACTTGTAGTTTTTATATTTGGTTTTTAACCTTTTATCCACATTCATGAGTATTATTTACTTTTCTTTCAAGAGAAAGAAAGAAATCCGAAAAATGTTTCGTCAAACACTAGTTGTTTATGTCTTTATAACTTTGCTTTAATTTAACAAAATTAAATTAATATACATTAGTAATTAATAAACTAAATATATATATTAATTTAAGGTTTATAAAGATGAGAGCAATTTTAATGATTAGAATTTTTCCAGTATATAATTTTGTTTCTTATAATAACGTTTTACTTTTGTTTAAAGGGTTTGGTTAAACGATTCCCTTAAAATATTTATTAAAGTTATAAAAATTAAAAAAAATAGTTATAAATATATATTATTTCATTCCATAATAATACATCAAAAGCTATATTTTTAATAATTTTTTTATTATTTAACATTTTAAAAAATGCTCTATAAACAGTCAATAACATGATTATTTAATAATAATTGATGTAAACTTTTATAATAGTATGATAAATTGGTTATATTTATAGTAACAAAACGATGAATTAGAACTCGATAGGATTGATCAGTTCAAGTGTTAAACTAATTTAATTTTTATTTTATTTTCTGATGTACTGAAAACAATTATTATTATTTGCAAAAATTATTTTATAAGCGTAACCACTATAAGTTGTTTTCGTCTTTTTACCTAGTTATTTTTTGAGTTATTTATTAGCCATGGGAAAGAAAGAATATGCATTTTTTTTATTGGGTGGTAATAATTGCTTGGAGAAGACGCAATCTCATCCAAATCGAATTCTTCAGAAAATAAATAAATAAATAAATGTGTGCTCCATAATATTCAAAATCATCAGGCACACGCACTGCCACGCCAACCAAATAGATATTCTCATTTTCCCTAGATTTTTTTATTTCATATCAACAAATATCATGAAAAGTGAACAGAAAAATCTTTATTTGGTAAAAAACCGAACTAAAAAATCTCATTAACAGTAACTAATACTAACACATAATTAATTTATCCAAAGTAATAACAATGATCACATGTTAGTTATCCACCGATTCAGTTTGCAAAACTAATAAATATATATTCGGTTCGAGTAACACATTGTTAGATTAATAATAACTAGTTAAATTATTTGTGAGAATGAAAACATTACTTCACAATATAAATTCGAAATGCAATTATTTCTTTTTTCTAACTATATATTTTTTTTAAAAAAATAATTTTGTTCAAGCTAAAAGTCTAAAAGCATTTAATTAAATATAATTATACGTAGATAATATTATTTTTTAAAATAAATTACATTAAATCAATACGATACTCGTATATTATATCATGTCACAGATAATTATATTTAATTATTTGTTTGAATATTTTTTTTAATTTATTTCTCTTGACAATTTATCTCTAAATTTTATTTTCTGTAATTAAAAAAATAGTGATTTTTTAGTTTACACTTTAATTATTATTTTTATTAATAGTTTATACTTTAAAATTTATATCTCTCAAAATTTCATCTATTTAAATTTTAAAATAAAAAAAATATTTCTTATTTCATCTGGCCTACTTCTATCTGACTTTCTCCTATATTAATTTTATCCTCAAAATAATATTTAAATTATAGAATAAGATGAGATAAACTGTAAGATAATTTTATCACCAAATAAAAAAATAATAAATAATAATAACATGATATAATAATTTATCTTATTCTTTCGAGTATATTTGATTCGTTCTTAATGTAACCTGATAACTTTGATTAGAAGCATCGTGGGGTTATTGTCGTCATTTCATATACGGAAGCGTGGCGACCCCAAGTCCACACTTATTTCACGATTTTAGCCTTTTATTGTGTCGAAGCATGAAGAGGTTTCGGGTAACCAGAAGGGTATTTGGGTCTTTTCAACTAACGCACAGTGAAAGTGAAATTTCGTGCGAGCGCGTCCATAAAATATAGATACTCCCGCGGAATTGTTTAGAGCCAAGAGAAAGGTAAAAACAAACGCAAACGCGCCGTTCCGTTACGTGCCGTTCCGTTCTTATAAATTCTCTGAAACACGAAATTCTCTGAAACAAGAAAAAAAAAAACCCTAGTCTCGCGAAATTGGAAACCTTTCGAATCCCTGATTTGGAACCCTAGTTAAGCTTTATACTGCTTTTGGAAGAGTCGATGATCGTAAGCCCCAAGATGGTCGCCGAAGCAGAAATCATCTGTAAGCCGAGCATTCCGATGTTGGACGTCAAATATCACCTTTGCGTAACGCAAGAAAACAGCGTCAAAGTTGAGGTTTCACCCACTTCCAATGTTGTCCCGATCTTCGGCCATGTGCGGGCTTCCTCCGAATCCGTTTCTGCCGAAACACCTCGCTTTGAATCGGTATGTTTCATTTCCTTCCATTTGGATCCAATTTTCGTGTCTGTGTTAGAATTGATATTCTTTCTGATGATTCCATTCTTGGGCTGTGATTTTGTTTTTATTCGGTGAATTAACTGGTAATTTTGTTTCCTTCAACTTTGTCGGTTATTGGTGCTTCAATCGGTGGGATTTTTGTATTTCATTTGGGGGGGGTGGGGTTGGGATTGATTACCTGTGGATTCACTTCAGTTGATTATCAACTATGAATCGGATTTTATCACTATGATGTGTTCCTTGCTTTGCCTGTTAGATTTGGGGAAGATCGAATTCATCTGTGGTGTCAGAAACTGTATTTTGTGACTAGAACTTCGAATTGGTTCTAATTGTTTAGCTTTGGATATCATCATTACATCACTTAAAAAGTAGAAACCTGTTCAGATAGCCCATCTTAGAAACCAGTTGGGCATAATACTACCGTATTCTAGATTCCAATGGTTTCATGATGATAGGCCATCTTAGTGAAAGATCTTTGTGGTCAAGCTTTTGTTAATGCCTTTGTTTTGCTCCTTTTTATGATTGGATTGCTTCTGTGCTGCTGTGCTGATTGCTATCGTATTTGTATGTTAGGCTGTGAGTTGCTCTGAGATGATTGAGGATTCTGTTTTAGAGGCCGCTGCTGTGAATTTTACCCCAAATATTCGTTCTGGGAGCTGTGCTGATATTGGACCAAGGGGATCAATGGATGATGAGCACATTCAAGTAGATGATCTAGCTGCTCACTTTGGATTTGTGTTCAAGTACCCTACACCAAGTGCATTTTATGCAGTTTTTGATGGTCATGGAGGGCCTGATGCAGCTGCTTTTGTTAAGAAGAATGCTATGAGATTATTTTTTGAAGAATCTGATATGCTACAATCAGATGATACTGATGCACTTTTCCTAAAGAGGCTGGAAGATTCTCATCGGAGAGCTTTTCTAGGAGCAGACCTTGCTTTGGCTAATGAACTGTGTGTTAGTAGTTCCTGTGGGACAACAGCGTTGACTGCACTCATACTTGGAAGGCATTTGCTGGTTGCTAATGCTGGTGATTGTCGAGCTGTTCTTTGTAGACGGGGAGTAGCTGTTGACATGTCTCATGATCACAGACCAAGTTATTTACCAGAACGTAGGAGAGTGGAGGAGTTAGGTGGTTTCATTGATGATGGGTATCTCAATGGTTATCTTTCTGTCACTCGTGCCCTTGGGGATTGGGACTTGAAATTTCCACTCGGTTCTGCATCACCTCTAATTGCTGAGCCTGATGTTCAGGTGGTCACCTTGACTAAGGATGATGAGTTCTTGATCATTGGTTGTGATGGTATTTGGGACGTAATGTCAAGCCAGGATGCAGTTAGTCTTGTGCGTCGTGGATTACGAAGGCATGATGACCCACAGCAATCTGCCAGAGAGCTAGTCAAGGAAGCATTGCGACTACACACCTCAGATAATCTTACTGTGATTGTAATTTGCTTGTCTTCTATCGAAAGCATTGTTGAATCATGTCCACCACAAAGGCGAAGATTCAGAGCTTGTTCTCTGTCCGAAGACGCCCGCAACAGATTGCGGAGCTTGCTAGAGGGAAATTGAATGTAAATTTAGTTGTCATTATATACACAGTCATCATCCTTTCATGCAAAGATTGATTTGTGTCTCTTGGGCTGTTTAGAGTTAGAGAAAGCAGCCAGCAGTTTTGTAGGGATAGAAGAGGATAAATGTTGGGGGGGGGGGTGGGTTGGGTGCCTTAGACCTATTTAATTCGAGATGTTTTTATTCTGGTGTATGTAGCAGAGACGAATGTAACTAGCTAATTTTGGCGGGAATAGTGTTGGATTTGATTTCACATTGTTGCATGTAAATAAGAGAAATGATTTAGACTTTTCACCAACGCTCAGTTGAATGCAACCAGAGTATTCATGTCCTGTTCTTTTTGCTTGTTCTATTCATTCAACAGCTTCATTTGATGCATGGGTTAAAGTTTGAACCCATCACTATTTTTCGACACATTTACTTTCAGTACTCCTAAGTGCTGGAGATGCGAGAAATTAGAAATTTACACCACCAACATGAAATTAAATCATAACTCATACTACTATTTTAAAATGTATTGTGTTGGAAAACATGAAGTTTGACATTGGTGAATTAAGGGATAACTAAAGAGTATATTAACAGTTTGCATTTCAGATAAAGTGATGAAGTGATAAGAGCTGTATAAGCCATGTGGCAAATGGGGGGCACTTGTAACACAGTAACTTGCTTGTTTTTGTTGAGATTTTGGCTTTCTCAATTATTCCTAAGTGTTGTCGGTTGTGGGTTGGAAGACTTTTTTCAAGAACCTAATTTAGGGGTTGTCTTATTTGATTGTTTACTTTTAAACCGTATCGGTTGCTGTTGTCAAGGTGTGAAAATGTCGCATGTTGTTATCCAAAAGTTATATGTTCTTGTTGGCTGTTGTCTTGTGCTGAGATAAATTAGAATTCTGATCTAAGCCTCTGACTTTTCTCGTTCTTCATCGCCCGGACCCTAAATAAATTATAGATGTTTCTGCTTTTTTTAACTTTTTTTTTTTTTTAAAAAAAATTGTTGCTGGTTGTAACTTGTTTTTATCTTAATCATCATGATTGTAACTTTCATTTCATAAGACATACTAGTATATACTTGTTTTGGAAAAAAGTTAGGCAATGCAGTGTTTGTTGTAAGTGGTAGAAGATTGTTCAATTTGTGACGGTAGTTTTGCTATGATTTCTTTACAAAAGGAGTTTGTTGGGTAAAGAAAACCCACTTTTGCACTTTCGGTGGGTTCAGCAATAAGTTAAAGAGGTCTGTCTAGTTAATTGCATTTTGTCGTTAAAATAGAGCTCAACACTGCTTTGTGTTTCCTAATTTGTTTACTCAAAAAAGATGATCTGATTTGGGAAGACAGAGGAGCAGGTGAAGGCACTTGATGTTGGCAAGTTCCCAAATTTCTAGCTAATTGATGCTGATGCTGATGCTGATGAAGAAACCAGAAAATGATTTGATATTTGCTGAAAAAGGAACAGACAAGATGTTTAGAGCTAATAAAGACATGTTTGTTTGGCTTTCACATTTGCAGAGCCAATTGCTACATTGTTATTCATTGTCGTAATTTTGTGGAACAGTTATTGTTTTTTATAATCTTTGATGAATAATGCTTCTTTTAATGTTTTGGCTATTGGATGAAAACCATTTAAGAAAATTGTTCTTCATTTCTGAGAATTAGTGTGGTGACAGATCCACACATATAAATTGTTCTTCATTTTCTGGTTTCTGCTTCCCATTAGTTGACAATTGAAGTTGCTGAACTTTGAAATGTAAAACTGAATAATCAATTCATAAGTATGCTTCACTGAAAATTTGTTAGGCCTAATAATGTATCTTGCGCTCAGAGGGAAACCAACTGAATTTAATTTAAACAATTTTATCCAAACAGAAGCGAAATTACATTTTCAGTGACAAACAACAGTTGTGATTCATGTGTGACATTAAGTAAGCAGCAAATTCTGATATTCAGACCTCCTCCTCCAAAAAAAGTGATCAAACATACCTTGCAAGGTTCTAAAGACCAACCAAATTCATTACACATGGCAGATATATTTGAGGAAAATTAGGCTAGCAAACCAAATCATCCTTAGTTCAAATTAACTAGATACTTTTAATTAATGTTAAAAAATTTGCACTTCAATATAGTGTTTGTGTTTCATAATTCTATCTTGTATTTGAAGATATATATCCTTTCAGTTGCAATCCATTCTATTCTTCTCATAATTGGAATCTAGAACAAGATATTTTGATAATTTAATAAATGATTTAACCAATAAGAAACAATAGTCAAGTGATCACATGTTTTGTCCCAATAAGTGATATTTTGTGGTTACTTAATAACTGTTTTATATGAGCTTAACTTTAAAAGAAGATTAATTATTATTTTTGATTGAGAATTCCATGAAAAGAGATAAAAAAAAACCAATAAAATAATACCCAGAGCAAACCAAAAGTCATGTGTCTCACATGTCTATGTCTTTGTTAACTGTCCATTATTTTTCGATTATTTTATTTGTCGTTTAAAGCTGTGTACAAATATTTAAAAAATAATAATAATTAGGTAGAATAATTATCATTTACAAGAATTTATTTTACCAAAATACTCTCGTTAATGAAATTGAAATATTTAATGCATTGTTTAAATAATTAGGTGAGATACTATAATAAATAAGGGTATTTTGTAAAAATGATAACTAATGTTTCTTATTTTTTGATTTTTTTTTGTTAACAAACAAGTATTATGATTGTTAAAAAAAATGTATTTTATTTTGTTTGTATAATCATGGGTTTCCTCACCCTTAAGATGAGACTAATCTCGTTTGCGCTGTATGCTGATCCCTTGAAATTTAGCATATGTGGCATTCGAACATAAAAACTCCCGCTGTGGATCGTCTCTACTATGAACTTAAGTATTTTAATTTGAAATAAGAAAATATTTTAAATAGGACAAATAAAATGGAATGGAGTGAGTAACAATTTACTACATCTAGTCATATTTATAAAAGAAAAAAAAATGATTTTGAGTTTTAACTATAAGAAACATTTTTTTTCTATGTGTATTTTTTATAAACAAAACAAATATATTAATAGAAGTATGAGAGGTACTCCAATTCAATTATAAAGTTACATAAAATAAAAAATAGCCAAAAATAGAAATATAAAGCAAAGAATTAGCTAATCAATCATGAAACAAAACTACCACATCTAAAATTCTAGCCGAGACCCACTTTTAAGAGCGAAACTTACTTATTACTTAGAAAACTTATTTGAAATAATGAAAAAATTGCTTAGAAAACATAAAAGTTTTTAACCCTTAATTTATTATAAATGACTTACTTATTTCTTATGCTAGTTGAAGCATTAATTAAATAAATATTTTAAAAAATAAATTTTAAATTTATCATTTTATTATTTAAAAATTATTAAATATATTTTATTAATATTATAAAATTATTCTCACATCTCATATTAGAATTAGGTGTAAACTTCTTTCTGGTGTTCTAAAACAAGAGTTAGGTGTAAATTTTAAAACGAGATTTAAATATATTTGATGACAGTCTGGTAGATGATTAATGTAATTGATCAAGAATTAAAAAAATAAAATAAAATTGGATTAACCTAAAATAAAACTTGAACAAAAATAACATAAAATAATTCAAACGAGTTTGATCTAATAGAAACGTTTTAGATCTGTAAAGCTTGAAAATGTATATAAGAACATTCTATAAGAAAATCTTTAGTGATATTTCATAAGAATATTTTTAGTTTGATTTCTACTAAAAACATTCTCTTAGAAATAAGGGTTCTCTATATCACTCTAATATTTGAGATTGTGAAGTTATCTCTACGATTTTTACTATAGTAAAAAACACAAAAAAATAAGAACTTTAACTATATTTAAGCCAATAAAAAATATACTATTTATCCCTTATGAATATTATTTCATTTTAATTAGAAAATTTAATTAACTCTTAATTATGTTTTTTTATAGGTTAAAGTGTATTTACAAGAGTTCAAACTGAGCAGTTATTACAAAAAGTAACACTCTACATTCACTAGACCAATCTATTGTATAAGAAAAAAAAAATTAATGTGTGATTGTTGTCACTCTAAAATGATTATTGTCACTGATTTTTAAATATTTTTTAGTATTAAAAAATATTTAATTAAAAAATTAAAATATTAATATATAAATATTATTAAAATAGTTAAATGAAAATAACAATAACATTTTGAAATGATAAAAGACCTACCCATAAAATTTTTGATCTTACTAAACAATGCTCTTAAAATTATTAAAATTAAAAAAATAAAAATAAGTATATATTATTTTGTCTTTAAAAAATATAAAAAAATATATTTTTCAATAATTTTTTACTACCTTAGCTCATTAAAAATTGCAGAAAGAGGCTAGATATTAATTTGCCAAAAATTATACCCTTAACCCTTATTAAGCTTGATAAAAGATAAAATGAAAATAAAAATTCTTTATTTATTATTTTTTTCGTCCAATTTGTCACCTTATCTGATGTGGTATTTCAGGCCATGAAAGAAAGGCAGAACAGAGAGTGTAGTTGAGGAAGGTTAGCGAAGGATGGTTATGGCGTCTCTGGCTCAGCAATTGAGTGGTGTACGGTGGTCCCCATTCCCTACGAGTTCTAGACCAACCCACAAACCAAGACGCTCTGTTCTTCCCATCGTTTGTTCAGTTGCACTCGCTAATGCTCAGAACAAAGAGAGAATCAAACTCAAAGAACTCTTCGAACAAGCCTACGAACGATGCCGTACTGCTCCCATGGAAGGCGTTTCCTTCACCCTCGATCAATTCACTTCAGCTCTCGAAAAGTATGACTTCGATTCCGAAATTGGTACCAAGGTAAGTTCCTCTATTCCCCTTCTTTTTTGGCATAAAGCTTTGAACTTTATCGCTCTGTCCCATTATTTTCCCATAATTTGCTGCCGGGTCCCCGTGTTTTTCTCTTAAGTTCTTTGATTTCATGGAATTTTGGACATGTTTTGGTTCGAGATGAAAAGGGGTGTTGTTGAATTGAACTTGTTGATTTGTATATGGATGAGATGAGCGTGTTAATTAATTGAGTGTGAAGAATGCAAACGAGGTGCTTGGTGCCTAGAGCTAGTTGATTTTACTTTACTCCTTTGTTTTCATTTTTTGTTTTGGAAGGTGCAGGGCATAGCGTGAAATTATTAAAAGTATTCAACACAATTCATTTAGTTACTACAAGGATTTGCAGGAATATTTTGTGGCAGGATTTAGATTGTCTTAGTTTGGTGATGCTTGCTGGTAATGTTTCAGGTTAAAGGCACTGTATTTGGCACAGATGCTAGTGGAGCATATGTTGACATTACGGCGAAGTCCACCGCATACTTGCCCCTTCAAGAGGCTAGCATTCACAAAATTAGGCATGTAGAAGAAGCTGGCCTAGTTCCTGGCTTGAGGGAAGAGTTTGTAATCATTGGTGAAAATCAAGCTGATGATACATTGATCTTGAGTTTGAGGTCTATACAGTATGACCTTGCATGGGAACGCTGTAGACAACTTCAAGCTGAAGATGCTGTTGTCAAGGGTAAGGTGGGTTTTGTGGACCGAGCAACTCTATTTCAGTCACAATTTAGCATATTTGTGTTAATTTTGAATCCAAGTAGTTATGACATCAATTTATCATGTTCACTTTGTGTGGCAGATTGTTAATGCGAACAAAGGTGGTCTGGTGGCTGAAGTGGAAGGCCTCAAAGGGTTTGTTCCATTCTCACAGATATCAACGGTTAGATCTGGACCTTCTTTGACATTTATAAACTTGCATTCAATATATTCAACTTGTGGCCGGCGAAAAAGAAATGATAATTAAGGTCTTTTGGTGGGAATATAAATCAGATTAGTGTGACCCCATTGTATATTATACCAAAGATAGCAAATTTTAAAACATTGCTGAAACATTCCATGCAACATGGAGAATGACAATGGCATAATAAGTCCTTGACAAGTATTGGATGCACAAACTTGTACATATTAATCCTACAAATTTCTTATCAATTTTGATATTTAGTGATGCCATTTTATTGATAGAAATTGTATTCTTCAAAAGTTTATGCACATTATTCTCAGTAAATAACAACTTTCTTCACATGATCATTTCTATTTTTCATTTGTCCCCTTTTAAAAATTGTAAGTTTTGCCACCAACTCAAAACTCTTCCCCTTTTGCCTATTTTCTTAGAAATCAACTGGAGAAGAGCTTCTTGAGAAGGAGATTCCTCTAAAGTTTGTAGAGGTGGATGAGGAACAATCCAGACTTATCCTCAGTCACCGGAAAGCTGTGGCCGATAGCCAGGGACAGCTAGGAATTGGATCAGTAGTCACTGGCAGCGTTCAAAGCCTAAAGCCTTATGGCGCCTTCATTGACATTGGTGGAATCAGTGGCCTCCTTCATGTCAGTCAGATCAGTCATGATCGTATAACTGATATTGCAACTGTTCTTCAACCTGGTGATATTCTGAAGGTAAACCTATAATAAGCCATTTTGGTATTTGCTTAGTATTACAGGTGTGTTGTGGAATTAAATTTTTATATATTCTTTGTTTAGGTGATGATCTTAAGTCATGATCGTGAGAGAGGCCGAGTAAGTCTTTCAACAAAGAAGTTGGAACCCACGCCTGGAGACATGATTCGCAATCCAAAGCTTGTCTTTGAGAAGGTATAATTCAAAGAAATTATCTCAAGCCTTTTGCTTGCTGCATATGTAAACTTCAGTTGTAGAATATATCTTCATTAGTATCTAGTTTGACATCCTAGAAGTTAAAATATTGATAACTGACTTCCTTTTTGTTATGTTATTACTTCTTTTCATCTCTTCCCTTATCATCTACTTCAGCCCTTTCCATTAGCATTATAATTTTTGGCAGAGAATGCACACATTTTAATTTAATTCTTAATTTGTTTTTATAGGCGGAGGAGATGGCTCAGACATTCAGACAGAGAATAGCTCAAGCAGAAGCTATGGCGCGTGCTGATATGCTTAGGTTCCAGCCAGAGGTATTTACTTGTTCCAAATTCATAATGAAAAATAGAAAATGAAGAACCAACCAGGGATCAAAGCTGAGTGAAGTATAAATAAATAGCATAAAAAAACTCAGCTCTTGCTGATACTGACAAAAAGTGTTACAGCTTCTGAAATGACAAGGTTTTAATGATTTAGTAGAACACATATACGGCTTTATGCGCATTTTAGTCCTCACGAGACACTTGGCTCATTTTGCTGGCTTGAGATATATGAATATATTTTCACTTGCAAGGATTTACTGTTTCAGCTTTCCATCTTTCTTTAATTACCTTACAGCATTCTTGCATAATGAGAGAGATACATTATTTGTTCATTTTATGAACTTATTTCACCCTTTTCCTTTTATTTACAGAGTGGATTAACTCTCAGCAGTGATGGGATATTAGGACCACTTGCTTCAGACTTGCCTGCAGAGGGACTGGATCTGAGTGAGGTACCCGCAGCGGAAGATTCATGATTGAGAGGCTCCTATTCCCTATTCCCTCCTCCCTCCTTTTTTCTTTTTTATTTTTTTACACCCTGCTCTAAATATTGTTGTAGAAGAATAAACTAATGTTATCTTTCGATTGGATGTATTTATCTTTTTCACAGCATAAAAACAACTTCATTACCCTGCATATTTGAGCAAACTACTCCAACACAACACTTCTCCAATTTTGATTTCTTTCAAATGTTTCTTATATAATTATATAGTGATTCTTTTCATCAACTAGAGTTGAGGCAAGTACAACTCTTTCATACTCTGTCTACATTATTAGGAGAGGTCCTAACTATCTTGTTATGTTTGGCTAGATTGACAATAGTTTAACCAGTTCAAAACTACACCGAAACCAGACATTATTTTGTTGATACCTTATATAACTATTAACCCTTAAAAAATTAACCAAAAGCCTGTGCGTAAATTTTTATAGAATTTTATACTTTATAGTACATCAAAATTAATTTACTACATTTTTTTTTAAGTATATGAAGATATATTTAATTTTTTCCAAAATTTAGCACAAATTTTCACTATCATGGATGATTATAATCTAATGATCGAATTGATAAAGTTATATCGTATATAAATTTATATGATGATATAATAATATATTTTTTTTTAGCATTTGGTGCATTCATTTTTTGGTTCATAATAAAGTAGTACAACCGGGGATTGGATCCCGTATCCACACACGTGTCTCCATGCGCTCACCAAGTAAACTATATGACCAAGACATTTAACACATTCATTGAACCAAAAAGCAAATAAATTACAAGGCAGCCGAAGGTAAAAACCCTCTTCTTCAAAGCGTTAATTTAAAGACGCGTTAATTTAAAGGCTCTTGAGGCATTCAGACTGTAACTTCATCAATTAAGTTGCATTTAGAAGAGTCTATAACTTCATCAATTAAGTTGCATTTAGAAGAGTCTATAGATAACTTAGGAAAATAATTTATAAATTTGCATAAGTTATTTTTATAAATTTTATTAAACAACTTAGCAAAAATAGCAAAATAAACTATTTTTGGTGCATTTAAGTACGTTTAATAATTTTATCTATAAATAAACTCATTTTCAATAAGAACATTATTAAACTGTATTTAGAACACGCCATTAATCCCTCTTGTTTATTTTACAATGTTTGAAGGGGTGAATGGAGTAATGATTGATCGTTTTTCCTGACCTGTGACTTAAAATTAAGTACCTACCACTGATTCTTCGACAGCGAAGTGTAAACGATCAAAAGGAAATATTAAAATTGGCGTACAAATTTCTTAACTACCAAGTAACAAAGCTGATCTACAAATATAAATTTCTCTATTGTGTTGGAACTTAGAAGTTTAAAGGATATACAACATGCAAATTTTTCAGCTCTGAAAAAAAAAATTGCTTTATCCAGGTAAATCCTTGACGGGATTTGCTAACTCTCTTGTTTTTTGCTCTTTTTGCCTTTCTTTTGCTTTTGCTTCAACTGAGTAAGGCCAGCGGCCGATATCTTGACATTACCAATAATGGAAGCAACTAGCTCAGGATCTGTACACGCTTTCATCAACTCCTTCTCCCGGTTGGTTGCTTCTGACATGTGGCTGAATAAGTTCATCGCAGTTTTTGCAGCTGCATCAAAAAATGAGAATAAATTAGGGTAACATCTTGAAATAAGATGCTGTTATCTATTACTCTGCATAACACATGTAAACCAAAACATAGTGGGTATAACCTAGATCGGAGTCATACAACTCATCAATTACTGAAGAACAAAAACATGAGCTAGAATATATAAGACTCCCATCAACCTGGTCATAACGAAACGTGGTAAATTGTTAACGTAAAACTAAATAAAAAAATAAATCGAACCTTTCCCTTTCTTTGCTGAACCAGGAATTATCTTCACCCGGTATTTGTAAGACTGGACTGCATTGTAAGGACCACAGACAGGAACAGCATATAGTAGAATATCATTAGGAAGTGGATTCCCTGTCAAGTAATCCACGTCATTTAGTTTTTCTTTCTCTTCTTCTCCTATTTCATGAATATCATCTTCTTCCATAGCCACCCTATCTGCTTCGGAACTCATGTTGGGATTTTCTTCAGCTTCACCTATTGCATGACTATGCAACAGATCATCTGATTGCTCCTTACAATCCCGAGATAAATGACCTGCCTTCTTACACTTGTAACATATTTTTGGAGCTTCTGCAGGACCTGCTACAATCAACATTAAAATACAATAAACAAGATATCGAAATAAACTAATGCAATAATTGGTATATTCATTATCAACATGTTTTCCGTCCAATTTTCTGCAGGATTCAGATCCCAATAGTCAGGTAATAGATATAAGGTAGTGAATCATCGAATTACAAAACATACCCATCATTGCATGAGAGAGCGATGTACCAAGTTGGGTCACCTCTTTGATTGGCTCAAAGAGTCTGGTTCATGAACCAAACAGTGAAACTTCCTAAAGAATTTCCTATAAGCTTGCCTCATGGACAAGGCTGATGTGTTTGGTTCATAAGCTCAGTCGAGTTGTGTGTATATATATATTGTACAAATTATGCATACCATAGCCAAACTCAATCCAAACAATTGATTGATATATGAAATTTAAGCTGGACTTTAAGCCAACCGATTTTAATCATGAGACTCAGCTTGGCTTAGCCCATTGTCAGAGTAACACTGGTAATGAAACTTTGAGAAGGCTTACCGTTGCCAGGTTTTTTCTCTTTGTCCAATGCCTCATTTCCAGGTGATGTCTCATCCTTCTTGATTAATTTTCCAGAAGACTGCAAATAAACAAAAGCAAAAACAGCTTGAGTTAAACCAAGATGGAATTTTACCTTGGGAAATTGGAAAGATACAAGAAATACATGGAGGCAGTAATATGTTCTTGAGAATTTCTGTAATTGGTCCCTCACATACTTTCTTCTATTCCCATTTACTTGATTTATAGCAGAAAAACTATAGCATTAATTGAATTCGGTTTCTGTAGACTCATCTCAACAGTAATGATGTATATCCCAGACATACCGGACATTCAATTTAGATACAAAACACTTGTGTGTGTCGTGCTTAAGGCATCAAATATATTTCTGTTTTTCCCGTGCAGAGATATGAAAGGAAATGCAAGCAACTAAACTCACAGCCAGTAATGCCATTCTGATGCTTCTTTCTTCCTCATCCTGATCAGCATACTTCTCCTTGATCTTCTTAAGTTTGCTCTTTTGTCCACGGCTGACTTTACTACCACCTGGCTTCAAATTTTGAAATTCTTTTGCAGGTATATTAGTAGAAATATCTTTTTGTTTTGATTCACCTTTTTCATGTTCACCATTTGAATCAGCTTCTCCATGTTTCTGTTCTTTTTTAAGCTTTCTTCTCTCAGCTTTAGATATATATGGTTTATCCCTTACTGCAGCTTTGCTCTGCTCAAAATGGTGCTCACTTCCTAAATCAATTTGAGAGTTCTCAACTCCATAATTTTTACTTGATGTGGAAACAGATCCAAGTCCCAAAGCTCGATCAATAAGTTCCTCAAGTTGAGGAGTGACAGATGCTAAGCCATTTCCATTAATGTCAGATAATTTCTCCCTGTCAACCATATTTGTTCTACTTGTCTCTTCTACAGAAAAATCCTGTGAGACTGCAGTTTTGGCATTGATAGTGGCCAAACTAGCTTGAGAAGAGTCTGCAGGAAAATCTTCTGATAGAGGTTTGTGAGAATCTCCAGATAAATTCCCATCCTTTTCCAAGTTCTCAGCAGATTTCTCATCAGTGACATCCTTCTCAGACTCTGAACCAGATTTTTCTTCCAGCAGGCCAGTTTCATCATAATCATCTATTGCTTCCTCCTCTCCTCTGACTCTCCTTTCATTAAGATGTGATCCTAAGGAGCTGTCGTCCAAGCGAAATAACAGGCCAAAACCCATGATAAGAGGGTGTGGTGGAAGAAAATTTTTCTTTCCCCTGATCATGAAACTCCCTACTGTCAGATATTCCCCTGTAGGAGCAGTTTTACTAACTTGATGGGGATAAACCCACCAGGCACTAGTAACAATTTTCGAATCCCATGCCTGGCTATGGCAGACCTACATTCCAAAATGATATAGAGGTGGTGATGATTAACACTTGATTTAAGCATGAAGAACCCCGAAAATTAAATTTAGATGGAACATAGCACGGGCAGGTGTGAGGCATACCGTGAAACATCCTGCTTGGTTTAGGGTCAGAGGTGGAACTGGTAGCGCAGGCTTGTGATTCTTGATAACCGTACTAGAAGCTCCATGCAGATCGGCATGTACATACCTATAACATAAATCAACAGAATGAGAATCAGAAATCAAACTATACTTCAGAACAGGAAAAAGTTTGGACATTTTTAAGTAGTATATAATCATTCTGATCTAATGAATCAGTACAGATGTTGAATGATTAGAAGTGAGTTACCATAAATAGTTTGAATTACCGTGATGAAGTAACCAACACTCCAACAGTTTGAATACAAGTTGAAATGACCATAACCAACAAGACATCATAAATACTAGTAGTATCAAAATGAAAACAGACAACGACAGATAAATTTCCAAGAACTTCAAGTTGCATTTTGCACAACCCTCACATTTTCTAATCCTATCCATTCTGATGAAAAGATTTTTGAACTGAAAAACTTGATGAAAGAAGTTCGTTCAGGAAAGCATCATAAGTCATAACCTCATTCTAACAAAGGAAGTATTCCTAGACATCAAATACATAGTATTTTCGTCTTCTTTTTGCGAATGTTTAAGCTTTAGCCTTGGAAAATAGCAATCTAGGATAGCTTAATATGACAAAAAATACTCACAGATCTCCTTTGGACATATAACGCTTCACTATCATCTCATTTTGCTGGGCATCACGTCCACTGATAACCAAGTAGTTCTCACTGCTAACGAACCAATTAAATTTCTCAAACCAGTGAACTTTGCGCATATGAGAAATTGTGGCAACAGATTTTTCCTGCAAATAAACTTGTTAAGAAGTTGAGAAAATTACTTACAATCAATTAGCGGTCAAATAAAGCAATCAGGAATCAAAAACTGTGCCTTAGTTTCTTATTGGTAAAGAAGAAGAAAGTGGTAAGGTTAAAATAAATCATTCTCCAAAGCTAACAAGAAATTATCTAAGAAAATATAAGAAAAATCATATCCCCATAACCAGAGCACAAGTTAACTTTAATTAAAATATTAAAAAAAATCACAAGAGGATTTTCTTCTATAATATAAAAAATAGCTCCATCAGAGAAGAGAAAGAAAAAGGTACAGGGGAAAACGATAACTAATCCACCAAGGAAAGAACAAGACAAAAAAAGGAACAAAAATAACATGCAATGAGGAATGAGAGGAATTCCAAGAGAAGTATTATGATCTGTAACAGCATCTTTCTAATGGTCAGCACAAACTCAATTGGAATTTATATAGTTATATGCACTACAACAAATGAAAACCCATTAAGTAAATGATTTATTATTTAAAATGCATATGATATGATATCCATAAATACATCATCGTCACGTCCAATGAAATTCTTAGGAATTGAACTGAGTTGAACTCTGTAAAACTTGATTTTGTTTCTTTTCATAACCATGATCTCTCCAAGTTTCTTCTTTCAATCTATTTATGAGAGATAGCAACCTGATAACTACGTCTCAATTTGCACTAAAGATTAAAGATCTGCAAATTCATTTTCTAACAACCTGATTAAGCTGTAGGCGGGTCTTCTTCTCTGCAGCTTTAAAAGCCTTTTCATGGGCAGTCATAGTCTTTTCCTGTTTGCTCTCCTGCTTTTTCTTCATTTCATACCACCTTCGAGCATTGGCATGTGCTGAGAGCGCTAAATCAACTTCAACCTTGAATGTTAAAATACTACGGTTACTAATGCTATACATCCAAGGGGAAAACACTGAAATTTCACATATTAAGAAAACATGAAGAAAATGGGCGATGGTAGTGGCAACGGCAAAAGAAAAGTCAATGAGAAATTTGGTAATACTCACTTATTGGCATACACTAACCTATAAGAATAGGATATAAGGTAATAGAAATTATATAAATGAGATCAATCTCTGGTCAATTTTCCGTGTTCTTATCAAGATATGTTTGACTAAAAATCATGTAACAGAGACAGACAGTTTAAGGAACACAAAACTATATGCAGCTTTCCTTGTGGACAACAACCTAGAGATGTCTTCAATAATTTGTAGGCTGAATAAATTTGTCTGAACTCTGAAGACAGAGCACTTTTAAATGTTTCAGGTAGCATAGGCATAGCAGTAGAATAAAGAAAAATTATAAATAAAAACCCATCTTATTTTTTTGTGGCAATGGAAACCTAGGTTACACTAGGGATCATTTACCTGGAGTGTATCTCAAAATTTCAAGGGTGGTTTTCGAGGCACAACACTTAACTTGGGATTTGAATAGGAATAAACCCTTAAGTTGAGGTTTCTATGTTGAAGGATTGGGCTGCTTTGATCCATCAATTTTCTCTTTTTTCTTGGTTGTCCTCTATTTTGTTCTTTTGTTAAGGATGATTCATTATCCTCTCTTCTCTTTGTAACAATTTTCTCTTTATCTTAATGAATATCTTATGCTATGTAAATAAATAAAAACCTTATCCACAGGGAGTGTCTTCTCATCATCATCCATTTCATCAAGATTGTTGCTTAACAGCAAAGACATACAGTTCCTCTCAAGATGGAGCTTGTCAATGATACCAGCTACTGGGTTTCCAGCTTTTTTTTCTTCCTTCACCATCTGAGCAAGGTCAACCCAGTTCATACCCTTTGCAAGAGCCACACGAACAGCCAATATAGCAGCATCCACATCTTCTAAGTTGTATTCTATCAACTCTGCCATTTTAACACAGTGATCTGCTTCTTTCCTCAAAGTGAGCACTCGATTTTCCTGCACCACATAAATGAGATACATCATTTTGACGACATGTACTATCAAGTATCAACTTACATAAATACTAGACCAATGAGTGTTCATCCACTTCATATGATTACTTGAGGCAAGTCTCTGTGTGCATTAAGAGATGCTAATGACAATGAGGATATTTGGTTGTAAACAAAAATGAAATGGCAATCATATATGAATACAATAAAAAACATTAACCTTTCCTACTATATTTGATCATAATGGCTGTTATGATTTACAGATTGTAGACAGTAATCAGGGAATGCATGCATACATCCGCTTAAGACAGAGCCCTAGAACAAATCTGAAATAGAATAAGGAACTTTCGGCTTAGGTTTATAAAATATTTGATGCTTTTTTTATATACAATGGAAACAAAAATATTTTATGCTTTATTTCCTTTTAAACTACTGATTAAAAACTGTATTTTTTATATTGTATCTTGTTTTCAAAGATTTGTACAGGAAATGGGGGAAAAACATTATGTTGTTTTCACTGTTGTGTACAAGTCATCATTGAAAACATGAAACGGAGTTAAACAATTTAACATTTTGTAATTATAAATGAAAACAGAACATGTTTTCATTAACTAAGAGACCCTTATTTCCTGTCCTTTATAGCAAGAAAATTATAATTTCAAGAAGCATAATTAAACCTCTATATTTAGCAAATTGAAAGGATAGATATTAAAGTGTGCTTCAGAAGAAACAGCTATTAAGCCTTTTGGCTAAGAAACTGAACTCTTGTAAAAACTATACTTTCCATATCCATGCCTTATGGCCAATCTGGGATTTCTCAACAAATGCATCGAGGATCTACTTCAAACTAGAACGATGGCAAGTAAGCTGTTCGACCAGTTTGACTGCCTGCTGATTTTGAACGTAAATCATAGATAACTTATATAGGAAGTTGATTAAATAATGTGTTGTTTGACATCTCTAGCTGTAAGCTAATAATAATGCACATCAAATGGAAAATTTCAATTGATTCATACTACTATCCAACTGTCAGAACTACCAATATTATAGTCTGGTACAGATTACCTAAATAATCATGAACGTAAATCCTTCCCTTCTTGAAATAAATGCAAATTTTACTAATTAAGAAACTACTGCAACCTCGAGAGTTGAGGAGATTCTAAGATAAGTTTAATACTGAAAGATGGCTAATTTGAAGTATAGAGACATATAGAAAACAATTTATGTCATAAAGCCAAACAAAAGGATGATGGTATTGGGAAGAACATGCATTGTAACAACATATCATGGCAACAAATAAATGAAAAAAAATAAAAAAAAATACCACAGTCTGAGCTAGAACTAGATATTCATATTCCAGTATTAATTATTGTGAGCCGCATGGCTCGGCTCACTTTCTAGTCATATAAGTGTTATAGTTCCAACATGGAAACCAACCTGATCCTGGCGTATCTTATTAAGTTTCTGAGCAGCTGTGTGCTCTTTGGCTTTCTGTTGTTGTTCAGCCTTTTGACTCTCAATTTTGCTATAGAACTCATCCAAGGCATCATCAAACGTCTCAAACTTTGTAAAATCCCTTGACTTAAACTGGTTGAGTAAGATGGGGCAGAACTCATCATACATCTGTATCAAAAGATATGGGTTTGAAGTTTAAACATTAAATTCCATAAAACCATCTGAGTAAGCAGTTTTTGTCCCATGTTCTTTTCCCTATTCATGATGCATTGATGCCACTAAATTTATAAAGTAGTAGAATATAACCTGGTTAGCACTTCCTGTCTGGTCCTTCTCCAACTTTTTGTTCTGCATCAGAATGTATCCTTCAGGAACTGTTCCACCGGAAATAACATCCTGCATCCAATCTTCAAACTTTGAAACGGCTTGGACCAAAGCTTGAACAGTAGCATCATCCCATGTTTTATCTTTGGGAACTTTTGTATTGGGGATTAGGCCAGCATCTAATATTATATGTTCCGAAAGTGCAGGTCCATAACCGAGTACCTCCCCAAGGACAACTTTCAATGTTGCTGATGACTTCCCACCTTTACGGGCTCCTTGCTTCTCTCTTGCTACATTAGAAACATCAGTTCCATTTCCATTGACCTTAACAGCCTCATCATTATCATCTTCCTTAGAAGACATTAGGGCTGTCTGCAACTTTTCAGCAGTAGTTCGCTCAAAAACTCGACAACTTTCTATAGGATAACGATGGCGTGACATGATTGCAAGCCCTTTATCATCATCCCTGTTAATGATAAATTTGCTATCATTCCACTTATTATAGAGACGTTTTTCAAATTCCAACAGATAAATTCAATAATCAGAAAACTCAAGTCCCAAGAAAAGAAATAGATTAGTAAAAGCAAATGGATTCTGAAAGTAAAGTAAGACAGTGTAAATCAGTCCCATTCTCAATTTTCAACTAGCAAGGTCCGGCATGACATTGAATGTCCTCAACTCTAAAAATTCCCCAATATATGAAATCAGTATGGCTGACTGGTCACGTATCCTCCATAAGTATACTTGTTTTCTCTCTTATCAACTTAACAGAAATCATATCATTGTAAGCCAGTGAAAGTATATGCTAGCTGCATGTGAAATTTCAGTTGTATTTTTATATTATATTATATTATTATATTATATAATTTATAATAAGAAAACAGGCAACAAATTTGAATTGAAGAGCAGCACAAAAATAAACAGTACTAGTAACCTGTGAGATCGAAGTAGAGTCATGACAGTAAAATTAGAATCAGTGAGAAGGATGTTCCCCTGGGCATACAGCTCCAATATAACATAGTTGGCATTCTCCCCCAGTCCAAATTGAAAGAGAATAATCTGTCACGGTATTTTTCAGAATTTAACAAAAAAAAAAAAAAACGCGGGAAATGAAGGACGGTGAAAGCAGGGCTTTACCCGATCGTACCCAAGTTGGCGCACATCCTCAAGCCTTCGAGTCCGAATATGCTTTCTTAATTTGAGAGTAAAACCAGAAGGAGTGTTGCTCTTGTCGCTGCAAAGAGTGGAATGAAAACAGAACGTCATCGTATGAGAATCAACAGACATAGTCGATTGAGAAAAGAGAGAAAGTGTGGTATGGTTACCGCATATATACAGTTGTGTGCAATCTAACACCGCTTTCCATGAGTAGCAGAACCTTCTCGCTCTCGCCGGATTCGGAGACTCCGCTGCTGTTCATAAGCTTGAAGACGTAGGTCTGCAAAGGAGAAAGGAAAAAACGAATTGAATTGGATAGGATTGTTTAGATTGAAGGAGTGATGAAGAAATGGGGGGAAAGAGAGGTACCTTGGGAGAGAGATCGTAGACGTTGGAGCATCGCATTCCGATTAACCTACGGAGGCATTTGACCTCCGCCGCCACATCGGCGGTGTTCATGCGCACCTTCACCATTGTTCTCTCTGTTAGGGTTTCAAGCTCACAGAGCTAAATCTATGTATGGGAAGCTTCAAGACGTTTTGGCTGCAATGGGAACGTATATGATTCAGGCGTGTGTCAGGGACACACAGAAATTAAGAGTTACACACGAGAAAATAACACAAGATATAAGAGTTCATCATTTTGATTTATTATTCTTCACTGTTAAAATCAAAATAATAAGACTTTGGTATTTTTAACTTAGCTATGTCTTCATATAAACTGAGTTAAACACATTTTTTTATAAATTATAAATGATCAAACTCATTCATAGACAAGCTCTAAAAATGAAAAAGAAAGGCTTATTTTTAGTGAGAAAAATTAACTTTAAAATAAGTCAAAATTTTTAACTTTTATTTTTATTTATACTCTTTAATAAAAAATAGTTTATAAATTAAAAATAATGAAATTGTTGAACAATAACTAACTTTTTTTTTAAATTCTTATTTACAACTTTAACTTAATATAAGTTTTAAGTTTAAAAAATAAGGTTAAACTAAGCTTGAATTATCATTTTTGTCCTTTAACTTTCATCTAGCCATCAAATTCATAAGTCTCCAAATTTTCAAAACATTAGTCACATTAATTCTTGATGACTATAACAAATTATATTTCCCTCCATTTTATATTAGTAGAATAGTAGTCTTAAAATTTTTCTCCCTTGGTATTACTCCCTAAAGGTTCAACACCCTCCCCCAACAACCTCCTTTTTCTTCGATAATAACAAAGGGTAATTTATTCAAGTTTTTCATCCTCATTTTTAATAAAAAAAAATTCGTCATGGTGTAATATAAAGTTAATCATCTCTCCATACACTTTATGATTTGTTACCACTTTTTATCGCTAAAATGAACAAAAGACAAAATTAAAAATAGATGTACATTTTAGCAATACCTATACATCATCTACACACTATTTTTTAACTCCCTAATAACCACACATCATCTACAATAGAATATTTATGTAATGAGTGAACATTTAATCTCACATCAAATAAAATAATAATATAAGACAATACATTCAAACAATAAACTATGTTAAAAAGGAAGATGGTGGAATAAATAAAGACTCTATAGACCACATCACTAACAATCAGTTAACAATAAATACAAGAGGAAACTATAAAACTAAAATGACATACTAGTTATTAGACAGTAAACAACTTCAACTCACACAACAAGAGTATTCAATGCAACATTTACTTCAGATAGCAACATGTTCAAGGAGGATGGAGAATATTGACTTCATTTCTACATAAATGTATTTATACCCAAAAGAAAATATACCTACAAAATTCTCCCAAATTGGCACGCATACCTCGTACAAGGATTTGGAGGTGGTGGTTCTGCAAACTTAAGTCACCTTTGAGGGTAGGATTAGGAGCGAGATTAAGGCACAAAAAGTGAAGATAAACTTCAAAACTTGGTATGACATCAATATTCAGGATGATATCAGTATCCGGGATGACCTCAGTATTGGGGTGACATTAGTAACCGAAATGACATCAGTACCCAGATTGACATTAGTATCTGAGATGACCTCAGTACCCAAGATGACTTCGTTGTAGCATATGACGTGAATTGGGCCTCCAAACTTGACTTTGCCCTAAATGTGCAATAACACTAAACCCTAGCCACACAAACAACACTATATAAGAGAAAGAACAACCCTAATTTAAGTAAGTATCAGTTAATATACACTCCACACTATTGTGCCTGCACTAACTAGATCGTTAGAGTCCTTGCAGGTACATCTTCTCTCCTTGGTTGCAACTCGATGCTAGATCGTCACTCAAAGTTTGTGCTAGTCACGCCATTATTTATGCTTGAAAACTACTTTTGAAGGTTCGTCCACACAGTTTACAACTTTGCATCACTTTTACGATTTAAGAAATGCTTAATTTTGACTATTAAATTGACTGTTGCTCACAAAGAATCACTGATTCTTAGCAACAGATATCGGGGTCACGAGGTTAATATTGCTAGCTAATTTGTTAATTATTACTATTACACATTTAGGAGTACATCATTACTACGTATGATTGTACTCACTTCCATAGTAGATTTGAAAATCAATAGTTTTTTTAAGATTAAATTCTTAAAAGAAAATGAGCTTCAACATCTCTCTTTGTGGGAAAGTCCTCTATTTCAAATAAAACCAAGTAAATTCAACTATATTTCAACACTATTAACTCATCATTTGTTTTGATAAAAAAAAGTAGAAAATGAACACAACTTTTAATGAATTTTCTTCTCTCCTTTCTCTTCATCCAAATAATGCAACTTTTTCCTCCCTTATTTATTTATTTATTTTCTTTCTTTTTTTTTTCAATTTCTCTTTACAATAAAGTTCTTTTCATTGGGAATGAGCACCATTTCAAATAATAGCAAAAATAACTTTGAAAAAACATTGGCAAATACATAAAAAAAACTAAAAACAAGCTATAACAACTTGAAAAAAAAAAAAGCAAATGCATACACAACTCACAAACAAGGGTTCCATTTAGGATGGTCCTGATAAAAAAGTTATTACTGATACTCTTCATAATTTTAATCCTTCGATTTATGATTATTTAAATAAATGGAGAAGATTAAAATTTAGTAACTGAATAGAAAGTTAGATGCAAAAACTAGCAAATTGTTGTTAAATCCCTACCATATAATTAGGTAAAATAAAAGGAAATAAAAAAATAAATGCATCCTGTTCAAGTAATATCACAATTTACTCAAATTATTCTCAGATCTCAAACAACACACCAGATAAATTTTAATAGGAAAATAAAAGAAATAATATTTGCATTAAGAAAAATACTTGTCATTTAAGATCTTCTTTCTTCCTAAGTTCTTTAGAAGCTCGTTTCCATTTTTTTTCCTTTTTCAACATACAAGTAATACAAAATTGATATTACATTTCACATGAACCTTAAGAAAAAATATTTTAGATATGAAATTTTGTATTTCAAATTCGCAACTCCACTTAATCCTCATCCTTGTTTGATTTTGTCTCCTTCGGTGAGCAGCATCTAGCATGGGGACGATCTCCTCAAGCATGTGTTGCGTTGATTCTTCATTTTATTGCATCTTCCCACAACTTCATCTTTTGGGAAAAATGAGAATTTGAAGTGGTTCGGATACGGGTTTGTATTGCTATTCTTGGTTGTTTGATTTTGGCACCTCAATGTTGGGGGCTTCAATTATTTCTTGATACTTCAACTTTTGTTTGAGCTTTCATTTTTATTTAGGTTTGATGGGTCTTTCACGATGTGTGTAGTAGTAGATGACAATGGCAGCACCGAGATCAGAGTAATGCAGTAATGTAAGGGCAGGGACTAGGAGGGTGCTGTGGCAGCGGAGGAGGGAGGTGGCATGACGATGGCGGCGAACACACCCAAGATCTTTTTGTTCTAATTAACCACTTGAAACTTTTGAACCAAGAACTCAGCCTTAGCTAACATGCACTAATAGAATAATGTCCAAAGGACAATTTAGAATATCAAAAATAGAGTTTTTCCAAAATATAAGGGTATACAATGCAAATTTTAAAAACTTCATATTACCCACAAAACCTACTAACACAAGTCATTTTTAAGTCACTATTGACTTATTATCACCACCATAAATGAAACCTACAAACAAGTTATATGTCGGTAACTTAGAAACGTTGTTATATGTGCCACATCTATTTACCCCCATAGTTGGTTTATTAAAAATAACAAAAAATACACTTCTCAAAAAAATTAATCTAAAATATTTGTGTCAATTTTTTTTTTTAAAAAAGTTATAGGACTACTTCTTTGAAGGTTGGATTACGAAGAAGTTTAGCATCAATGGTTCCAAACGATGCTGATATATACAAATTTTAGATTTTTTTTTTTGTTTGAACGGATTCTAGAACTTTAGTTGGGTATAAAGTTATTATATTTCACTTTTGAATCTAAATTAAATTGTATAACTCGAGTTAATCCTCAATTGGTGATAAAAAATCATTACCATCTTCCATATAAGCATTGTGTGCATTCTTAAAAACACGAGACATCCTTAAAAACCAAAAACAAAAAAAAAACAAAAACATTGGGCTCGTTTGATTTCTCTTTTTGAAAAAAGTTTTCTCTTTTTAAAAACAGAAAACTAAAAAATTCGTTTGGCGGCCTAGTTTTCAAAAACTGTTTTCGGGAACAGTTTTTGTTTTTCAGTATTTAAAAACCAAAATATAAAAACATCTAAAATATGTTTTGGTTTTCAGTTTTCTAAATTTACATATAAATTTATATTGAAAACTCCTCTAACTTTTTTTAAAAACTATTTCTGAAAACTGTTTTATAATACAACTTTTAAAAACTAAAAACCGAAACTGTTTCAAACAAGCCCATTAATTTTGAATGTCAATTTTTTTTGGAAAAAATTGATCCTAAACTCCTCTGTAAAACAGATCCTAAATGTTTTTGAAAACCTAGTCCAAGAGTTCAAAAAATCAAAAATATAATTCTAAAGTTATCCCCAAAAAACTAATCCAAAAATATTTCAAAATATATTCCTTGAAAATTCAAAAATTTAAAAACAATTCAACATATTTTTTGGAAAACTTATCCGAAAAGCTTCCTGAACATATTTTCCAAAAAAGGCATTTTCAACATTTTTAAAAATACCAAAAAAGGTAATAAAGCCACCCCCAATATAACAACGCCAGCTGATAAGACTTCCATTTATGCTAGAAGAGGGTTGAAATAGGAAGAGGCTAGAATTGGTGTCATCACTCTTTACATCACCAGTCTGGAAAGTCCAGAAGTTTTTTAGTCACCAATCCAGAAATTATAAATTTCAGGATTGATAATCCAAGAAATAATTAGCGATAAAAAAAGTGTCAATCCCAGCCGGCTAAAATACAGTGCCATGAAAGCTTAAATGAGTATAAGACGTGATCTCTAAAATTAAAAACCACCGGTGTCAATTATTCAATCTAATAAATTAAATTAAATTAAAAACATCTTGATATAATTTTTTTAAGATTTGACTCATCTAAAGTGAGTGAATATGTAAAGTTAGAAAGTAAGGATGCATTTACTCTTCATTGAAAGTGAGTGAAATTATCCGACATTATAATTCAAATCAATGGTGAATACACCTTTACTTTTTTACTTTACATATTTACTAACTTTAAAGGAGCCAAATTGGAGAGGTATAGTGATCTCCCATCTAGCCACCTTGTACTCAACCTCAGCTCTTTAAGACAAGAATTGGCAACGTAAGAAGAGCATTAATGCCCTCTTCAATTGCTCAATTAGAAATCAGCGAGCTAAGATGGTCGAAAAACATCATCTACAGATATGTCAAATAAATTTATTGGATGAACTTCATCGAAGATTTCTCTGACAGATAATTACAAAATTAGCTTCATTCACTTCGACCTGAAAAATTCCATTATCTCTGAAGAACTTAGTAGGCAGCCGAATCATCATGTTTCAAAAAGTCAAAAGGACTTAGAAGTGGCTGCCAAGCGGGGATGAAAACATAGTCTTGTCCCTGCAATTTGTAATTCCTATATTACAGAATATCCTACAGCATATCTATTTTAATGATCATACAAATAGTAAGCAATATCCTGCCAAAATGTGAAATTTACAAAAATTAATTTTTAGTGTAGGCATATTTACATTTGAACACAAATTGACAAAAAATATGAATCTATATTTATAACATTTCTATTGAGTACTCTCTACCACTTGATTTTTTTTGTTCTTCTGTACCGCTCTGGTGGTTTGTCTGCTAGAGAGTCACTCTCTATTAGCATGGAAACCTAAAAATATGCTGAAATTGCAGCTTCCTTTTAACTCAAATCAAAGCCAGCATCAGCATTTATGGCATACAGTAATTTGGTTTCCAGCTGCTCTTTACTGCATTGGAAGATAAATACGTTTGTCAGGAAAATAGTAACGAACAAACCTTGACAAAACTAATTCAACAAAGCAGGAAGCACAATGACAATCACAAGTGACTATAGATTTCAAGACGAGTTGTAAACACCGTTCTCTCAAACAAAAAAAAAGGAGTTGAAATAAAATCCAAACTATAGTATCAAGACAACATGAAGATGCATACATATGACTAAGAACGATGGCTTGCGTTATTGTGGCTCAAAAACAGCCCGAGTTTTCACAATTCCAATTGAAGACTTCAACAAAAATAAAGGGAAAAGAGTAAAATACTGAATTCATAAACCAGAGATCAATCTTCCCTTTCCTTAATTTGTAGTAAACCGTGACATGGACAATATATGCACCTAAATTGATGTGAAATACTAACAATAAAGGCTCTATAACAAGTCTAACAATTTTTCCAAAGCCAACTTCATAAATGATCATCTTAAGATTCTATAACCCATTAATTAAGCACATTCAAGAAAAGAAATCATTTCATAAATTGATATGGAAGATGCCGGTATTTAAATCAGTTAAAAGAAGTTTGGATTTATTTAGAAACATCTGCTGAGGGAAAATTTACTACAACGCAATTACCATCTTTCCCATGTGATCTCAACACTCGTAGCCCCCCCACCCCCCAACAAAAGCCCCAACATAAGCATGATGGTGTAACGTGGCACATCTAAACAATCTCAACCTATATCATTGTTCTCTCAATTTTTTTCCGATCTAGACTTTAGCCAATCATTGCAGATTATTGCATAATATATACTATATGATTGACAAAACAGAACTTCTAGTAACTTGAGTTATCAGTTCCAATATCTTCAATTCTGATCACTCCAGTTCAACAGTACATACAAACAAATTCCATGTTCACACTGCAAACTGCAAAGAAAAGCTAGCACTCGGACAAACCTCCTATAAGGTGGAAGCTTTAGTAGATTCATACAAGTAGCTGACGTTGGTAATCGGTCAAGAGCTTCCTCAGAAGCATTACCGCCAGCCCTACAAGAAGAGGCATCAGACAATTCCACTCTATGATCCTTTTGTCTATAAAATAAGCAAGAATTACTGGCAAGAGAAAATAAAAGCATTCACCTTTGTATGCAAAACTGGGGTTCAAGATATCGGAATCCAAGTAATGGTCCCCTAGAGCAACCTGTCACAAACCTGAAAAGACAATAAACATGTTACTCATACCAAGACAGTCACAAAAAGAGCCACAAAATCCTAGAACTATGGACATATTACTTTAAGAATTTCTTCTTGTTTTCCAATGAAAAGCCTTTGAGAACTTCCCAGAACATCTCAATAACATAATGGTCCTGTCAGAATAAATCACATGTCAGAATCTGCGAGTCAAATAAGAAAAACACACTTTCAAGACCGAAAGGGCGACTTGCTGTTATTAGCATGCTATGAAGCATTCAGCTCTGAAACAATATTTAGAATGGATGGCTAAATTAAAAAACACAAGCGACGAGATCACAAACACCTTTATACAGAAAAGTTTTATGTTAGACATCCTATTACTAATGTGTAAAATAGAAGAAAAAGAATAGACTCAATGGAGCCAATTCAAGTGGTACAATAATGACTAATAAAAGGAATTAATGAATAAATCAATTGCTTCTAATCTAGGGAGTTTTGAAGGAGTTTGAAGATGTGTTCAAGGAACCACAAGGGCTGCCACAACAAAGCATATATGATATGCAATTGTTCTGAAGGAAGGATCAGAGATTCTGCATCTGAGACCCTATAGATTTCCTCACCATCAGAAAAATGGAATGAGAAAGATGATCGATGATATGCTAATTGCAACTTGCAGGAATTATGAGACCAAGCCAAAGTCCCTACTCTAGTCCTGTAATCCTGCAATCCCTTGAAATAAAATAACATCAGGTGGCTCAGATTTAAAGTTGAGACCTGGCCCATTAATTCCTCCTCTACCCAATCCACTCTCATCTCGTCCCTTCACCCACACCCTTTCGCTGATCTCATAGCCACTTTGAATGGAGATACCAGAAATTAGGTTAGTTTTACCGCTAATTTGAAGCCCAAACCCCCCAAATGATCCGCCGCTTCGGCTAATACCATATCTTAATGTTTCGTTAGTCTTGTTCGTCCAATCCTTCTCTTCTGCTTGCGCAAAGTTCATCAGCCGATCCCGTAACAGAGGTTTGGGATCTTGCAAGCTGCGAACCCCCGTTATAATTTCGTCCTTCTTGTGCGTTTTTTGCTTCACCGCCGTTTGCTTAATCTTCATCCTCCGACCTCGAAGTCGAATACCAAAAGATTTCCAGCTACGGTTACATCCTTCACTTTCTACATTTAACCCTCTTTGCTGAGCATGTTGCTTCATCCTCCTCGTGGGCTCAGCGCCCTCAACCGTAAGCGATTCCCTCTTCACCGATTGACAGCCCTCGTCCACTGGTCCTCCTTGAAGTTTCATCATATGTTCTTCCTTCTTGCTGGAAACAATGATGATGGTCTGCTTCATCGACGATTCTTCCTTTTCTCCTTTAGTTATTGCTCCTCCATCGTCCGTTGGTTTCTTAGAACTCAAATCAACTTCAGCTATTTTCTCTGTTGAAGATTTCTCCTCTTTTTTGTCCACCGTTGATTTGTCATCATCTCCATCAGGTTGGATACCGAGTAACTTGGTAAGCATAACCATAATCTTCATAATTGGCCTGTATCTCTCCCAAGGTGGTGGTTTCTTTTGTTCCTTCCATGCTATCCAACAGACTGTATCGCTAGCCCTCGTCTCGTAATCCGGCAGGTCGGACCAATTGATACGGACCAGAATTCACAGCAAAAGTAAAATAGGAACAGAGGCAGATTTAAAAAAGAAAATGGGAGAATGTTTGATTAATGATAAGCAGAAAACATATAAAATGCATCAAGAGGTTACACCTCAAGACACCCCAGAGCTGAGCTCCGAAATACAAAGAGCAAAAGCTCTCTATACCCAAAATATGCAAATGATCAAAGATGCCCCCTCCCCACTCTAGTTCTCCTATATATAACAGAACAATTCTCTCTCCATAACAAACTTCCATTGTCCTCTGCCAGCTCAGCTTACTATTCTTATTATTCTTCTAAACTCTTCCTATATTGGGGTTAGATGTGGTTTACTAACAACATCTGAAACATTTGGGGCCATAGTTGAATATGGGTCCTATTAGACAGCTTGGATAGGGCATCAAATAAAATTACTATCCCAAATAAATTCCATATCATTGATGAACTACTGGATGAACTGAGAGCAGGCGCAAGTTTTTTGAAATTAGATCTGAAATTGCGGTATCGTCAAATAAGGATGAAGGAAAACAGCCTTTCATATGCACAGGGGCATAATGAATTTCTAGTTGTGCCCTTTGTGCTATGGATGTACCGACCCTCAAAATTCTGAGAGTTTTGCTGTTACAGGGGAATTTCCCCCACTATTTCTAATAAAATACCAAGCTTCTATAGCTTGGGAATAAATCCTAATTAAATATATACAAAAAAAAAAAGGCAAATGATCCATCTTGGAAATTTTTTCTTGTAGCATATCATTAATCATTTGACTCTTTCTTGCTAAGGCATTACCGACAAAATCTTTATAAACGCCAGAAAACTTACAACATAGTAGCCCCCTGCATAATTTGTGTACTGTCGTAAATCATCAACATCCAAGCTTTCAAGTGAACCTGATATCAGAAGCTGTGGGAAACAATGATGACAAGAAAGTTTGAAAAATTAGATAAAGGCATGATTATAGATGCTCAAAACTTTTGGAGAACTTTGATCCCAACAAATTGGCCGTAAAAAGAAAAAGGCAAGTCAGCAAATTGAAGAAGTTCAGCATGGTAACAAATAAATACATATTAACAAATCAAGCCTTTTAGCTACCATATCTATATAAGAGGCTTCACAGAAAAGCACAATGACACCATTTGCAAATGATAATAATAATCACAAGCATAATAATATAAATCACTTTTAACTAATTCACAGATAAAGAAAATTATTTGATTTTTTTTTTAAATTGACTTTCCTAAGTTACCCTTAAAAAAATATTGCAAGTTTTATTAATCTCTCTCCTCACTCTAATTATGTTTTTGATATTTAACTCATGATTGGAGAATAATTTATTGGAACATGCAGTTATTAAACACGATCAAGGGTGAAATTTCACAAGAATGGAATTGCAATCACGCAAAAATAAACATTTTGATGAAGTTCACAAGAAAGTTTAGTTTTAGCTATAGATAATTTACTATAGGAATTTCTAGATTTCCTTATATACACAACAAAATAGGCTCAAATACGGTGGTTCTGCATTCTGCTTCTTTTGTTCATGCCAATCCCTTCATTCTCAGTTTGTCACCCATAAACACAGACAGACACACATACACACACACATACATACATACATACATACATACACATACATATACATATACATACACATACATATATGGGGTTTGCTAACGCACACCCACTTGTTTTTAGAAGGAATAAGTTATAACTTAGAAGTTATAATTTGAATTTTTAAAATACACCTACAAAGTGTAACTTGCTAAATTACTCCTACAAAATAAGTGGGTGCACATTAGCAAACCCTATAGGAAAAAATCGTTCACCTGAAATATGATTCTGAGTTTCTGACAAACAATGTTTTACGATTAACATCAGATAAAACAATAGCTATCTTAGTAGTTTGGGTTTTGTATTGTACAAAGAAGTAGAAGCATCATAGTGCATATGGGAGGGGAGGAAAACTGTCGTCCAAAAGCAGCCAATGAACATAAACAACAAAACAAAAACAGAAAAAGGATATTATCTGATCAGGAGAGGTCAAGAATATAAAAGGATAACTTTTTACATTACATGTATGAATCATTGGGAACATAATTTGAAACTACAGATAAAACATAACTAAGTACAGCCCTTTAGCAGTGGCAACTTGCAAGGGTATATTACGACATGCGAGAGAAAATGATAAGCATCCACTTCTTAAACAGACTCTCAACATCACCATGCAAGAACTGGAATTTAAAATAAAAAAAATTACAGAATAAAATAAATAGTAGCTTTTGAGGCCAAAGAGTAAATAAAAAAAAACCTGAAGTTCGTGCTCATTAAACATGTTTATCCAATCCGTCTGAATCAGTTGCTGAAATCCTCTCAGGAAATGAGAACTTTGTTGACGTATCTGGAAACATGATTATTTTTTTTAGTGGAAAGAAACATATATGCACTGGCACTGAAATACAATTCAAAATGATTACCTGAAAATTCAAGCGATGATTGGCTACAAGATGGATAAAAGTAATCACATTCTCATTAGTGACACGTAGGTTCTTCCCCCCAGGAAGCAGCTCCTCTTCTGTTTGCTCTCCATATTCATTATTTACTATAACAAAGTATAGTTCCAATTCTGACAAGTCACCCTCATAATGCTGTCAGCACAGATTCAACGGGGGAAAAATTGAGATACTTACTACAAAGATTCGAGTATTCCTACAAGTAATGATGTTTGCATACCTACCCACCTCATCCACAACTATACCCAGAAGACCATATGTGGTAAGATCAAATAGAAGCAATCTTAGGAACAAATTTAGGGTAAAAATCAGTATAATAAGGATTGAATCAAGATTAATACTAACACTAGTATATACATACGCCATCCGGTTTCAAATATAAGCAAAAAAAAAAAAGAAAAAAGAAAAAGAAAAGAAAAACCTACCTCACGTCCATTAAGAATGCTAGTTAACCTCCTTTATTTTTCTTGATCCTATCTAAAAAGTCATTACTTTCTTGATTTACCCTTTATTATATTTATTGTAGACAAAGAAACATGTTCATTGAAAAAAAAAATGATTTAATTATTGAGGGTAGTTTAGGTATTCTTTCATTAAATGTGATAAAAAAAAGTAGTAAAATTTGATTATATATAATTCTAATAATCCTATCGTGTTTGGACTGCCTTAACACAATCTAATCGCTAATCCAATTATCTAATTATTACAAAGGAAACAAATAAACCTTTTTGTTACTCATTTCGGGAGATATGTATTAATGGTATAAATTAGAATTAGACAATTATTCAACAATAGTTTTCACATCTAGTGTCTCCCTGTGGCATGAGAATTCACCATTGGGTCACTGCCATGGGTATGTATATGTATGTATAACGTAGTAGTTGAATGTATATGTCTATAATCAAAAAAAAAAGAAAAAAAGAAAAAAAAAAGAATGTATATAACTATATATGTCTTAAAATTTTGTGTCAAGTTATAAATACTTGCAACAGTTTTTTTAGCTTATAGATACGAATTGCAGTTACAACTGTGAATCATTGATTTATACTAAGAGATCCTTTTTCCAGACAAGTAACTAGCATAAGTAAATTAATTTATATTGGAAAAGAAAATTTTTTGTTATCAATCTTGTTCTAGTCTGTTCAGATGTAAATATTAGAGGGAGTAGATATCCCTTTCAGTACTCTATAGATATCATCGGGTAGGTCCTCCATAGTTACACCAACTAATCCTACAAGTTAATCTGTTCCATCAAGTTGGCCCTTAAATTTCCAGCAAATCAACCCTTAGAAGAACAAAACTGATGGCACTAATTGACATTAAAGACCAAATTGGTGTTGCGAATAAATGGAGAACTATTATGATGATTGATGACACTAACATCTTAGAGGTCAGATCAAAAATGAGTTTTCTCAAGAATGAGGTAGATGCAAGGAAATGAATGCCAAAAAAGTCATATTACCTTTAGAAAGATAAGATGTCGATACAATTCTGGGTCCAAGGAAGGCAAGTCATTTAAATAATTGTGTCTGGTATAAGAGAAATAAAAGGTGTAAGAAAGCAAGACACATAGCTTTCTTTTGTAACATGCTAATCTCTAATCAAACGCATAAACAGACTACAAGAAAACAAAGAGAGCCCATTCACTACAATCATGGAAATACACTTATATTATGAAAATTAAGAAGTGCACACAGCAAATTCTTTTTCAGAAATACAATATATCCACCACCAGGCACGCACTACATGAATGCTACTATAACTAAGTCTCATTTGTGGATGTCAAACATCAGCAAAAAAAGCAGCTATATGCGTGTAAACAAATTGATCAAAATCAGGATTAGAGCATTACAACATCAACAATAAGCCTTATCACACTAATTAGGATTAGAGCATTAAATGACCTAAATTTAAATGGGGAAAAAACTAATTATAGCAAACCAAAAGACACGTTAATACTTACTTCTGTTTCAATTTGCTCAAAAAGAATGTAGCAAATGGTAGATCAACTAGAATCCCTTCAAACATAGCCTGCAAATGTAATTTCTATGTGTGAAGTTTGGTTCCAATCAAGCACAATTGACAACGGAAAAGAATGCATATACCCAGCAATAAAAGGGTTGCAGACCAATGAAACATGTGACGAAGAAGATAAAGTAATGTTTGGAAGTAGTTTTGATCACGATGCAACGCCTCAATATATTAAAGGGACGAGGGGTGGAAAAAGCATACCTTTGCAAGAAGTGTACCAAGAAAGTGGAAGAACTGGAGATGCTGTTCATGTATCATTCCTGATCCCGGATTTGGATAAAGCAGGTGATCCGCTGTTTCCTGGATGCATTTGATGTTGATATTGTCAAAATCAAGAAATTACAAGATAAATTATAAGGAATATCTTCACCCAATGCACATACACAATTCAAAACTTGAAAGCACATTTATTTCCATAGTATCTTTATCCGGCTTAATAATACAGTTATATTTTTCAAACTTGTAAACAACGTGAAAGTTCATTTGTTCACTAGAATTCTGTCTTCACAACACATCAACCTTTTCAGAACACTCCAACTACCTTATTGCAACATATTCTCACTCGTGAATGATTTAAAAGCTTCAATTTGGTGCTCTAGCATGGCTACTGTTCTGAAAGTATCATCACATTCACATTGTCAAGGACAGATTCTTGTAAAAGCTTAAGCTATTTGGTGGAGGACCATGAATGATTTTGTAACAAACCAATTATCCAAAAAGCCTATAACAGAAAATGGAAAGGAAAACAGAGACATATACTGATACTTCATATGCTAATATTAGTTATATGAACCAACCATCTCAAAAGCTTAAGCTATTAAGTGGACGCCCATGAATGGTTTTTATATCCGACAGTTTTCACATCATTAATAGACATGGAATATAGACAATAGCACAATAATATGACCTTAAACAATCCATACTGCACATCAAAGGCAGCACGTGTAATGTTCTCCATGAAATCTTTGAATATTCCACCTCCATCTATTCCAGCCTCTTCAACTCCAAATTCATTGACAAACGTCACACGAATCTGCAAGTTACATTAAAGGATGATTTACAGTTCCCTGACAACCAGAAAACAGCAAATGGTAAATAAACATAAGGAGATGACTTCAATGAGGACATTACCAATCCCCGAAGATCATCTTCTGATAACTGACTCATTTGATTATAAGCATCTTCCAAGATATGATCTCGTCTTATTCTGAATCGGTTTCTAGTAAATACAGCCTGAGAGCCATGACGTTGCCTGGCAGCAGCTAGTTGAGACTGATGAAACAATAAAAAAAGAACAGTGAACTATATGAAACACTTTACACACCAGAGATATTAAGACATGCAGAAACTCTAAAGTTGCTCATTGCCATCCATTGTATGTCCCCAAATACAAAGATAACCCATTGACCATATTAGAGCGAGATTCTTACAGTGAATATTTTAACCCTGCTAGTGAATGGTATCAAGAATGCGGCCTGCTTCAAAATTTCATTTGCTCGTGTATTTTGTATTACAGCCTGTTGGGGGGGAAAATGTACAAGTACCAAATTAAGTTTCCTTTCAAATTATGTTAAAAATCAATAGTAGAGACAATACCTGAGAGATAAAGAAGTCATTCACCCCATCAGAATGGAAGTCGCTGGGGGATGTAAACTGTCGTCTGTTGTTCCAATCTTGCAGCTAGGGCAAGAAATTCAACAGGCAAATTAGGAAGAACAACAAGGAAAACAATTCATTTGCATATGTTAATTGGTGGAAAATGCATATGGACGCATCCTTGGGGAAGAGACACCAAGAACTTTCCATTTGAATAAGAATTAGGATGGTAAGGAAAACCTCGAAATATCTTATATGTTTAATATTTAACAGAAAAAGAAATATTAATAATGAGAAAGAATGAAAGCACAACTACAGAGAGGAAATGAAAAATAGAATAGGGAAAATACAGACATTTAGAAAAAGAAAAAACAAAAAATGCAGCAAGGTTGTCCACTTTCTCTGAAACTACTTTAAAGTCATAGCATAGCACCATTGAAGCCAAAGACATAATCCCACAGGTTTAAAAACCAAACCAAACCAGGTCAGACAGTTCAAGAAAAAAAGTGGGTGAACCAATCAGGTGTCCGGTCCTTTTAAGCAAGGGAAAAAAAAAGAGTAAATAATGATTACAAAACTGGCCCAGAATAGGTGTAATACAAGATAATTTAAATTATATATCGAATATACACATACTTTAAATTCTTTTGTATACTCTATTAAGGCAAAAACCTATTTGAACCGGTAGTTTTTGAAATTTTAATTTCAATTTTTATTAAACAAAAAACTTTTAAAATAAGGACAAAGTTAAAATATAAAATTTCATATATAAATTATTATTATTTAGACTATTTTTATTTATATTTTATTCTGCATAACATATAATATTATTCTAAAGTGTATATCACTACCTCGATTCCTATATATAAGCACCACAAACAAAAATCAGACATATTAAGAAAAGTTCTAACAAGAAAATAGACTTTTTGAAAAGTTCTAGCATGTTAAGAATTTCACCCTTATTTAATACACACTCCACTATCACTACTCATTTAAAAGTAAACTCCACTACTTTCATTAATTATGGGTAAAATTGAAAAAATACAATAAATGCTTCTAACGTCTATGGTAGGTGGCTAGGGGCTTATACAAAGAAACATCAACCTTTTTGTTTTAGGTGCTTATAAATAAGAACATAGAGAGTTGCATTTAATTAAATATTTATTTTTTTTCTAATTTTATAATTTAATATATTATTATATATTATATAACATTCAGGAAATATTTTATTTATCACTAGTTTGATCACAGTTCAACCACGATTTAAATAATGAACCATACACCAGTTCAAGGACTGATCCAGTCTTAAAAACATTGCATAAACCTATCCCAAAGTAAAGCATAATATCAAAATATAATGTGCTTCCGAGTCAAATGGAGAGGAAACATGAAACTAGATATACAACAATGATTGATTCTACCTGGGACAGGAGCTCAGAGACTACAATGATAACCCTCTGTTGAATGGCTTCAACACACTGTCTTTTACCAGCAGTGCTAACAGGAACAGATTTTACCGAATTTGCAGGTGTGGTATGATTCACCCACAGTAGCTGCCAAAGAGCCTGCAGAAACAAAAAACTATTAAAAAAATAAAATTATCTATACCGGCAAAGTAAGTTACATCTGTACAGAAGATTTGCAAAAAGTGACTATATTTGCATTTCTGCAGAAACCTTAGGAGATTTGGATTTGATCAAGACCAACAGTTTTCCAAAAGGTAAGGGCCTGTTTACTTTGCATTTTTATTTTCTGTTTTCATTCTCTATTTTGATGAATAATTGCATTATAAAACTTACACCTTACTCCCATTTTGTTTTCTATTTTTAGAGATGTGTGTAGCAAACTTTGAAAACAGCCAAAACAACTATAATTTATTTTCACTGTTTTCTAAGACCTCCCGATCTCCCCTTGCAAACTAAACACAAATACACCACTTTTTAATTCCTCCCCTCCCACTTTTTGAACTAAACATATAAAAAATGAAAACACAAAAGTGAAAACAAAGTAAACAGGCCCTAACATACTATGATTCTTTGAATTATACATTATACATAAGTGAATATACAACCCTGCAAAGATTTGACACCTTATCTGGATCTTTATATAAATGCAAGAAAAAAATTCACTTCAACAGTTCACTAATAAACTTTTTCCCCACTAAGGATTTCCATCTAAGAACCCTCAACAACTTGTCTAAAAAAATAGATAATCCATTCCGAAACATTACCTGCCTCAACAGAATGATGAGGCTTCTAATATCCTTCAGTGATAGTGGTTTCTCCTGCTCGTAATATTCCTCATTATCAACTATCATAAGCATATGCCTGATAAAAGAAAAATAAGAATTGAATCATTAAGCTCAAACTAGACTATGGTTAGAATTCTTTTTCATAAAAAGAAAGGTTCTTCTTTATAAAAAGAGACGTTCCAACAAGGAGCACGGAGACAATAGTTCATTCATGAATACAAGCATTTAATGAACAAACCAATAGTACAAAAGAGACTTACTTGTAGACAGGACAGAATACAGCAAGAGGTAACAGCCAACCAGGTGCATCACCTGAGAGGTATGATAACTGCTCAGACAAAGATGACCATTTTTTATTCTCATGGCACCGTTTCATAAAATTCCAAAGCATAGGAACAAGTTCAGTTCTGTAGGCAAGCACAGTCATAATCCTTTCAAGTGGCAATGTGTTGAAGACTACATATAAAAACCCACAAACTGCACCAACAGCTGCAACCTCCCTGTCACCTGGTTCACAATCTGAGCCGTTGGGAGATGAAATGTCTCTAAATAATATATTTGTCTGCACATGTCACAATGCTACATTACATTTCCTATTTAAAATGGTAAAGAAAATTTTATATGGGAGTCTGTATGCATAATTTATTTGCAAAATAGAATACCAGTTGGAGAAGGAAGCGAGTATCTATGGAATTACAAATTTGTTGATCCAGTTTCCTATCCAAGGCTACTTCCATGACTTCATCATCGCCAGCCATATCATCCTCAGCAACCATAGAATCTGAATTTGACACCCACCAGCTTAAAAACGAATGGTAAAGAGATTCTCACTTTTACCAAAAATGATAAATTCAACAATTACGATGAAGTAACGTATGCAATCTACAGAGCTATGTTCAAGTTTAATTCAGAAACAATTTCCCAATTATTTTTGCATTGTTAGGTACTACTCTATCACAAAATAATGAGCTTGGCATACTAGGAGAATAGTGGGTACGTCCTTCCAATTTGGACCTGCTTCGAATTAAGTACTTAAAAAAGTGTTTGCAGACACAACTAGGCTGTGTGTGATGTTATGCCAACTTGGAGGATGAGCGCGAGCAGTTCTTTGGAGGAAACAGGAATAATGCAATTTTGGTGTGGGGGGTGTTGTGGGGGGGGGGGGGGGGGGGGGGGCTGAATTTTGTTATGAGATAGAATTGTACTTTTGACCTCTATATGCCAATGGTTGTTACTCGTTTCAAGGAAGTTTCCATGACTGACATGCAAACAGATTGGACTGCTTTTGCATTTTTTTAGACATGCAAGCTCAATGTTACATTTTCTCCTTCCCCTTTTTGAGGATTTCCTTCCTAGCCCAAAATGAATTTTCGCTCAATATTCCTAACAATACATACTCCATTTTTCACCCAAAAAAAAAACAAGTAAATAAAAGATGAAAGATGACACTGTTCAAAAGAAAGTTCAAATGAACAGGAATATCTTTAGGCAAACTAAGAGAATTAGGAGTCTTTGAGATTAGAAAGCATACGTTCTCTACTATCAGATCTCGTTAGAGATGGGTGGGCCTCCAGCAAAAATGTAGTAACAGCAGCAAGGTCAATAGCCTGAATAGAAAACACACATAAATCAACTTCAAAACAAATGAGGTTTAAGGCAAAAATTTCAGTTTATTCACATCAAAGATCGTTACTGTAAACAAACACCACCAATCCCTGCCTAGATAGGAGAAAAAAGATTCGTTTTCAAAGTCATATCCAAAGACAAAAGGATAGGTGAAACTTCCAAAATTAATATTCAGAGCTTTAGGGCCCTATTCTACCAAGCCTGTATTTATTTTCAACCTGTTTGCACTTCTTTTCCTAAACAAGAGATCGGACTTAGCAAGAAAACATTCCATTTTTGTCTACTTTTCAAAAATTGTATCGTACATGTCTAAAATATAAGGTCAGTTGTTCACATATGCAAATGGCATTAAAGCAAAGCAGAGTGAGATTATAGATATTAGAAGAATGAACTAATTATATATTATATTATATATATTATTATCTTTGTTTATCTACTTTAAATTTTTTCAGGATATTCTAAAAAGTAAATACAGTACATGAACCTCTGATTGTAGCAAACAGTGTTTCACTATCCAAAATTTAAAAAATATAGTTAAACTTTTCAAAATTTAACTAAAAACAAGAATGAGGATGAAGATGAAGTATTAATTATTTTTTGTTTCCCAGGTATCTTCCACCCTATTATTACCAAGATAGAAGACTAATATCTCGGGAGTAAATAGACTTATCCTCCCAAGTACCAACTAGTATCTTTTCCAGAGCTCGAACCATAGTTCTATCTTATGGCAAGAGTATGCCTCTACCATTATGCTAGCACCCTTGTTGATAAAGATGATAATGCCTTTGAGACAAGGATAAACTTTAAAAAATTGAGAATGGGGGAAGAGATAGCTGGGAAAATGAATAATACGGGAAAACATCGATAGCAAAGGATAGAAGCATTAACTAACAACAACGAATTGCAAATGTATAAAGTATAACCCCCCCCCAAAAAAAAAAAACAATTTTTCAGCTTCAGGTAAAGGCCCATTAATGCACGGGATAGCTGAAAAAAATTTCAAGTCTATCGTGTTTCCTGTGTTTTATGGAACAAAGCCATCCTTTCCTTTATATACCCTTTATTTTTTCCTTTATAAAACCACCTATTAACAATATGGAATTTGAATGAAACTGTGTCTATAAGACCACGAAGCTGTGAATTTATATCATATGCAGTATCAATTACAGACAAATGTATTGCTATATACATATAAATCAATTTGCTAATTGATTAAGAATCTGTAAAAGTGCTATCTCACATATTACCTGTGTTTTTTATAAGTACATGCGCTGTTAAATACTCCCTCAAGCTGGAGTATATATATCATATGTGCCAATCATGCAACAAATATATTCAACTCAAGGTTGACAAGAGCATTTATGATCTTGCCTGAAAGAACTTTCTCACAGAATGCAATTCAATTTCAAAAGGCTTCTTTTTTCATTGAAGATTGGGTTTGACACTATATGTACGGCAGCTTGGTTATCACATCTTAGTTTAATCTCCTCAATATCTCCAATGTAAGTTGCTGAAGTAGTTGTCATAACTCATGTAAACTCAATGTCAAAAGATCAATTCTTTTTCAGAATGAGTAAATACCAAACCTCTAACTACATGAAATGTATATCCATTACGGCATTCGGCTATGGAGAGCTCTCAGTGAGTAGCTCCTTTGTGATAGGATAAGGCATTTGGCTTCAACCTGGCGTAAAGCTCATGGCCTTTTTGGAGGGATTCCCTTTACATACATACTTAAGGACTGGCTACCTTTGCTTCATTGATATTTTTATATCCTAAATTTGAATTATCTATTTTTAGGAGGATTTCTTAATTCTTACTCTCGAATCTCGTCATAATCTTCTTTATCGTAAAAAACAAAACACATTTTTCTTCTTTATCAAAGAAAAAAATTATAATCCATCAAGGTGCCAAACTTTAACTTAGTCCACTCCTGGATAAATCATGAAGTAAGATATATGAAGGAAGTTAAACTTTCAAGGACACAACAACAAATAGCAGCATATTGTAGTGAATAATCTCCTTACCATATCAAATGCACAGTCAGGTTGACACAAAGCAATTCCACCAGTTTCTAATATATTTCCAAGAAGACAAGCATAGGTAGGAAATTCATCTGATATATCCTTAGGTAGAAAACTGATCAGATTTGGCACAAACGTTGCCATTTGATGAATGTAATGTTGGCTCAAGCCATGTTTTGCAAAAACCTGAGTACCCAAAATGATCCAATTTTTCACAAGACTTGCCAAAGTTAGTAGAAAATAAATAGTTCTAGAATATTAGCAAGCACACAAAGGAAACTCCAGTATGAAAGCTGCAGATATAAAAAAAAAAAAAAAAAAAAAAAGACATAATAATATTTGGGAGATAAGAAATATAACAAATCACTCTTAATCAGCTTGAATACTCCCTCCCCCTTTTCTTTCCCCATTAGACTCAGTCCCCAAGCAAATAATAAAGTAAAAAACTTTTCAACCTCTTGCCTAGCTGGTTATGAGTTACGCATTGCCTATTAACTTTTTTCCTCCATTTGAGTTTTTTGAGGCAAGTATATTAGTTAATTACACATCAAAGTGCTATCCATCTGTACAAAGAGAGGTGTATGGTTGTATATACTAAATTATTTAACTTAATTTTTTATATTTCAATAGAGACTGAGAGCAGGAATTTTGAAGCTCGAAATTCACAATAAGGATAATTGCTGAGGTGGTACCCACATGATTTCTTTCAATCGTTTATAATCAGGTTCCATGTTAATTTTCTAGATCTTTTGAACTGTATAACATCTTCCCAATTTCAGTTTCACCTTAATATTTATAAAACAGATACTTTTTAACTTGTATTTTATCACAAAGAGAAGAACCTCCATCAAGCAGAATTAGCGCCATAAATACCTGTCTTAAATTCGGAAAAACATGCCACAGAAAAGGAATTGTAAGGATCTGTGATGAGAAACTATATCTTGGATCAGTATGTGAGCAGATACATGGCTTTTGACCAATGTGACATATTAAAACAGAAAGCACACGCTCCAATGATGACTCATTTTCACTGCAAACAAAATTTCCTGCATTATCCTGCAGGAGACCATACAGGTAGTTTATGCATTTGTCTGAAGCATGATATAATAGATCAAAAAAACCATTCAAAATAGCAAAATTAGAGAGTCAGATTATTTATTAATTAAATAAATTGTTACCAATAAATGGATAACATAGATTTATTATATATTAAATGAAAGCTCCTCCGGAAAATGGCTTCCAATGATAGATGCAAAAAAATTGATCGACAACGAACTATAACCCAATGCAGCTAAGCCCAAATAAAAAACAGAAAACTTACTACGATCAATGAAAATTATAGTGAGTGACCTCTTAACACTCATACCCAAATCCCAGTAAGTACTTCCTTTGGTCTTTATTTATAAGGCATCATCTAGAAGCTTTTGATGGTCAATTTTATAAGGCCTTCAACAATTTTTTGAAACATTTATTATTATTATTATTATCCTTATTTACCCTTGTTAAATACTTTGACTATTGATGCTTTTTTTGTTGCAAGTAGCAACTACCAAACACGCTATTCATTAATGGATAAAATTGGTATATCATACAATTTTTCAAGGAAGTCAATGAAATCAACTAGATTTAAGTACTATTATTGGTATGTGTAATTTAGTTACTTTGGCTTATATTAAGGACCAGAAAGAGTACATCCAAATTCTGACTCTTCCTAAGATTTTATACACTCAACCCTATGCATTCAACAAAATTCTTAAAACATCTTCAGGTCAAATTGTAGGCCTTTTGAGTGAAGTCACATGTCAAGCCAAGCCCAAACCATATAGAACTTCATAACATCTATGATTGAAGAAAGGCTTCTTGAAATGCAATCGTGTGTGAGGCTAGTATCAGGCTATCAGCAATAGCATGCTCACAAAGACGATAACCTGATAGGGATAGTTACAATTTTGGCTATCTGTTTCATACATTTACAATTTAGAATGATTATTGATCAACAAAAAGACCTGTTAATAATGTGCAAAGATGGTTAATAACTTCACTTGATGGACCATTCAAATAATTAATTTATTAGTTTATCCTAACTAGTAACCTGCAGTTAAATAAGCATTATACAAGAATTATTTTTATAGGGAACCAAAAATAAAAAGAAAAAAGAAAAAGAAGAGACTGCTATGTTACCTTTCTGATAAGGATAATCTCTCTAAGTCGGATGAATGCTTTGTTTTGAGAAAGATACCCTACTATCTTACAGCTCCATGGCAGTTTAGGATCTACCAACAATACTAAGACTTCCAGTAAAGGAATTACTGATGCATTCGAATCCATCGGAGTCAATAAGAGCTGATCCTTGAACTGATTTCTGTCCAGTAAAATACAATCTAAGCAAGAAAGCACAAAAACCCGAAAAAAAAACTAGTAGGAGAGATATGAAAACTTTATGTACCAAAAACACAAATGAAGATTTACAAAGTATTCTTAAAGTTAAATAACACAGTCACAACAAAACCTAAGGCAATATATCCTTCAAAGTTTGACAAAGTCAAAGCTTCTGGATTACCAAATGAAATACATACAAATCACCCAACATTCAAGCAAATACACATGACATTTTTTGTGACTCTATTTCTCATTTTAAAAAAATCCAGTCCAGTGCTCCAAGCGGCAACTTATTTAGACATTTCTCCGAGTAGCTACTTATTTATTTGAAGAAATAACCAAAAAACTATACAAGTCCAGTCCATTAAAAAACACCATTTCGAGAAATACAATCATTTTTTTACATTAACTAACCCGGTACTCAATACATTGGAATGGCACAAAACAATTACAATCAAAGCCAATTCAAACATGATTTGAACAAGACAAGCATAGTATTTAATGTCAACAAAGTTACATCCAACTTAGCATTCAACATAAAACAATAATAAATGGAAGACAAAAGTAACAACCAGCAAGAGAAGTATAAAAGCCAGAGGCTCAGAAAATAATGAATTAAAAAAGCATGAAACCAACCTATTCTGATGTATGGCACGAATACAGGTATATACAAATTGCTTGACTCGGTAGTTCACCAAAGCACACATGGATGAGTAATCCACACCAGCAAAAAGTTTCACAACATCCCCTGTTGCACATATTTTGATTACACATTGGGTTTCTGAAACAAGAGTAAAATTGGCAGAAACAGCAAAGATGCAGGAAGAAATTTACAAATTTTGGAATTGCTTTTCTTCTACAAAGCGCCAGAGATGAAAATGTTAGTATTGGTAGCATGCAGAAAAAAAAATGAATTACATATTTGTGTCTCTTCTATCCTTATCAAACAATCACCATTTATCATGAGGCTTACGAAAGACAAGAGGGAACAAACAAAATAGAAAGGGAGGGGGGGGACTAAGTCCTCAGATGCATTCTCCTTGCTATGCTGTCTCAATTCTCAAATGTACCCACATTCCATATAAGACCAGAGTTTATTATGGAAAGGAAGACAACCAACAAGGATAACAGGGGGAAACATCCTTTAACATCTTCAGCTAAAGTCATCATGTGGTTCTCTAGAGAGGAAGGAAATTGTATCACATATTTTCCACCAATAAAAGGTTATGCATAACGGGTCAATGACTGGTGCGTAGAAGCATGGAGATACAACAAATAATTTGCCGATAACAATAGGTGAGAGTCAAGGTTGACTTTAAGCCCATTCCTTCATATCTTTCTATTCTATGTACTTATTCACACATACAATCAATGCATGTCTTAGTGGATGGTATCGTCCTAGTTGACAAGTTAACAGAATCAGTATTTCTAAATGTGAGTTCTAGTCTGTTAGAAAAGCTTAGAATAAAGGGCTTTTTTTCACATAATTTGCAGTGAGACTAAAGTATATGCGAGTATAATAAAATGCACATTAGCAATATGTAGGAGGTGAAATTTTTGGACATTTAGAAATCCTTGACCCACCTTACAAATAATGAGGAGGGGGGCAAGTGCAACGAACTTGAGATTGTTGACAAGATGAATCAACATACAATAAAAGATAACACCGAAACGTAAGTATCCAGGCTTGGGTGAGTGTTACAATAACACTTGCTACAAAAAAGATGACAAAATCACCTAACATGGCTGATCTTATAAAAAGACAAATGGAGACTCCAATGAGAAAATGGGATCAAATGGAAGATACTCCAGTTAAAAAGGTAGCCTGAGAATATTTTAGGCGAAACCATCAAAAAGACCTAGCTCTGAACCGTTCTACACTTCTACTGAAAATTTGGTTTTCATAGAGCCCTATTTGTCGATTCATCCAAGTACAGTAGAAAATAAACAACAAATATTTGCTAAAAGGAATGCTTATTAAAAATTACCAGTTTCTTGAACAAACTGCTGAACCAATCGGCAAATTTGTACAAGAACTAAAAAATCATCAATATTTTCGGCATCAAAGAAATATAGGAACTGGCGAAGGAAATCAGAATCTGGACCAAAAGCATTCCTGAGTGCACACAAAACGGTTTTAGTTTAAGTTGTAATGTACAACTGTTCAAGTAAGACCATAATAAAATAAATGCATCTAGAGAGAAGAGTCAAACGAAGTAAATCACAAAAAAGCAGGGATAACGAACACATTTCACCTGTCTAAACAATGGAAGTTCTTCCAGTAGATTCTAAGGAATTTCTCTCGCAGCTTAGACTGTTCAGTTCTGACAGCTTTTCTCCCTCTGAAGCATTTCTGTAGCAAGAATTAGTAAACAATTTGCAAGACACGTGTGAAATGTGTATTACCACTCAGGCACTCATTATAAATCTAGCTTCCCAGGAATAGGAATAAAATTTAAAGTACAGCACGTATCAAACCAGACTGTAGGTGACTTAACTCTAAAAGACTAAAACTAGAAAATGTGAAATATGAATTTCACATAGATGTGAAAATCAAAAATTTATTTATATCAAATGCTAAAATAAATTATGCATCTACGGTTAGCACATACAGATCTTTTTTTCTTACTGAAATGCATGGCATCATTCAACATTTACCACAACTCACAAGGTCAATTGACTCAATTCAGTTCTCAAATTATAATAGAGGTGAAAAATGGAGAATAATTCCCGGAAACATCTTCCGTGTCGAAATATACAGTGCATGATTAATGGAATCAGTCAGTTTATATGCCATAATGTTGTTAGTTGTAACTCTGACAATCAACATCAAAATTATCAAACTATACCCCATAACATGGGGAAGCAAGAGGAGAGGTATCAAATATTTGGAATTAGGTAATGAAGAAGGCAGGATCAGGGGCATCCTCCTTCAGTATCATTTATAATACTTACTAGAAGCTTGTAAAGGAAAAATCATGTTCCTATCTTTACACGTGGAAGGCGAATGACCAAATCATTGAAAATTTGAAATCATTAATTTGATCAATTGTAGGTCCAAGGAAAAGGAAGATTGGGTAGGGGGAAACTGATGCCCAAGAATAATTGCTTTAGTGCCTAGCGGCTATGGTATTTTCCATTATAGACTATCTTTCATGATAGTACCAAACCTAGGGTTGTAGTTTACATTACAATGGATGGGAAAGCGAACCCCAACATCACAACAACTCATACAAATCTCTAGAAATTTATTCTAAAGGTTATGCTTCTTTTATACCACCAATGTCTTTGGCTTTGGGTAACAGTGTTCATATCAATTTCAGGAGTGCAATTCATTGGTTGACATTCCACTTTAAATTTTAAATGCTTTCACTTGCCTCCACCATCTCTTTTCTAATCCTGACCTTTTTTGTTTTGGACAAAATCCGCGAGTTTCTTTTAGTCCCAGCAACCAAATGTATCCTCCACGGAAAACAATCCTTTACAAGCTAGAAACATCCACATTATGGTGGTTTTTTCTATGACCGAGACTCAAAGCCGAGACCATACTTAAGGGGAATCAACTATGTACCACTTCAACCAAACACTTGTTGGTCTTTATGAGTTTCTTTTAAAAACAACTTTAACTTATTTGAAATTTTAGTTGCTTAGAATTTTACCCATTTCATGAAAAATGAGAATAGTAAAGCATGTTATTTTAATGCAGAGAGGTAATGTGATTTAATTACTAAATACATTCATTACTAATTAGCTAAAAATTATTGAATTAAATTTATATTAAAATCATGTGTCAAGAGTTTCATATAAATATAATTTTATTCAATAAAAAAAAGAATTGATATTGTATATAAAATAATAAAATAAATTTTAGTTAACAAAATTATATGTAATATTGAAATTTATGACATATTAAATATTAACACATTGAAACGTAATCAAAATATAACATATTGAAATGAGACATAATCAATGTAGTTAAAATTGCGATTCAACGTTTCAACGTCACCCCACCGAGTCACGAGGTGGCCTGGATCGCTGACAGAGAGTGAAACGGGTCGGGTTGTATGACCCGAGAACGTTATAGGGTTCAGAAACCCCCTCCTCACGCAGTTCTTCGTCAAAAACCCTGTTCTTTCTCTCTCGCGACTCAAATCACTTCTTCTCTCACTCAAATCAGTTCCCCTCTCACTCAAATAACTACTTCCTCTCTCGCCTCCCTCTCAACATCCAGAATCGCGACCTGTTGTGGTTGTTTTGCATCGCGATTCCTCACTCTTCTGTCTTCTCTGTCGCTGCTGTTTGCTGTTTTCTGTTCCTCTGTAGCTGCTGTTTGCTGTTCTCTGTTGCTGGGCTTGTGGCTGTGTGCTTTGCAGGGTTAGGAATTACACTTGGTGTTTAGTACTTAGGCCTTAATGTTGGACAATTTCTTGTTTTATGTTTTGTTTTGATGTTTCTACTTTCTACTTTTTATGTTATGTTGGACTACTTATGTTATTTTAAGTTGTGTTTTAACTACCTAATTGTGTAAGACATTATGAATTTATGTTTGATTTTGTGTTACAGTTAATTATGTTTTTTTATTATGTAATTATGCATATATAAATATAATTTTGGATTTTGTTGACTCGTACGATTCGTGTTACGTTTCACGTTTTAACAAGTCGACCTCCTCTCTCCGTGTCGGCCATGAATCTATGAGTTAACTACCTTGGACATAATTAATAATTTTCTTTTATTTTAAATGTAGTAAATTTTTTACTGTTTTAATTTTATATTTTTGTTTGTTATAAATTTAATTAAATATTATAATCTATCTTGCCAAACATGATAAATAATTTATCTAAAAGTTTTTACATCTAAATACTTTTTAAAAAGAAGAAAAAAATCATTCACAAAAACCCACTTAATAAAAAATTGATATTCTTTCTCAACAATAAAATAAAACTATAAAACACAACTATTCCCTTTCTTATTTAAATGAGCAAAGTGTAAATGACTAAGATGGCTATAAATTAGAGTTACTTTGAAAGAAACTAATGGTGTGGACTTTGAAGGTTGCTAACCTCCTGAACAAACTCATTTGGAAGTCTAAAGCTCACTTTAAGATCTTATCTTTAATTTAGGCAGTGCTATTAAATAGGATTAGCAATTAGAAAGAATTACATTTTCCAAACTCATATTTTGCAGCTCATTTTCCAGATATGTTCCTTATGTTCAGCTCTATTTCACAAATATGCATCATGCATTGCAAGACAGCTAATATTTCAGAATTACCTGGTTTGGAGTTCTCGGTGAAATATGGGTGTGTCTTTTCAACTTGGACCAGTTTTTAATAATAGGTTTCAATTTTTTTGGGAAAAAAAAGAATGCAATGATTTTCTAGCAGTGTGATGTTTTTGTACATCTCTAGTGAATGATATTGTGCTATGAAGCAACTGTCCTAATGTTAAGTTGAAAGGTGAAGACTAGTGAGCAAGGTTAGCAAAATCGCGATTTAAACGATTTTACGATTCTGCATAGCCCCTGCGTCTACGTATGCGTTCAAAATTGCGATTTTCCAAAGTCGCTGCAAAATCGGTGATTTCGTAGGCAAAATCACGAAATCGTAGGCGTTCCGATTCTGTTTCCAGAGCAGGCCGGGTCGGGTTAGGTTTGGTTTATTGATTTAACCCGTTTTCAACACGGGTTTTGGGTTAAAAACCATTAATTTTGTTCCTCTCTGCTGCGCGATTCTGCCTCTTTTTCTTCTCCCTGTGTTTCGCGATTCTACCTCTGGTTCGCGATTCTCACTCTCCCTCTATTCTGTACCTGACTCCCTCTTGTAACCTTTGTTTCACGAGTCACGACCTCTGCTTGTCTCCTCTGTTTCGCAAATCGCGACCTCTGTTTCTCCCTGTTTTGCGACCTGAACCTGATAGTGATTCCCTCCGTTCTGCTTCTTGTCTGTTCTGTTTTGCTATGACTTGTGAACCTAATAGATATGGATTGTCTTTTAGGATTAATGATTTGTGAACTTATTATGACTTTTTTTAATCTCGCTAAATACTTATTATGAGTTATGAACTTGTGTTATGTTATGGAATTATGGTAGTATTAGTATGGTACTTTATGTTTGATGTGATGTGATCTCAATTGTGATTTATTGGAATTTTATTTATATGTATATGTCATTTTATATGCATATATACTTATTTTAGTATATATTTGATTTTAAGTAAAATCTTCCGTCTCGTGTTACGATTTCACGAGTTACGATTTTGCACACCCCTCCCGATGTCACTTAAGATTACAATTTTGCTAACCTTGCTAGTGAGTAACAGATGGTTTCATAACATTAACAAAGAAGAATGTACAACTTAGTGTCTCTTTCCATTACATCTATTTCGGGATGGGATTGTGTTTATGGATTTTCTTTGGTTCACCACTCAGTCATTCCAAGAGAATATTTATCACTGAATGCTAAGAGTTTAGAGAACTTGGCTGCCCTTTTAGTGAGATCTCAGCATGCCATTTTTATTCCCATTTTCTGTTCTAGAGTAATATCCTATCCTCCTTCAGATGTATTTTATCTCCTTTCTGCTGATTCTGATCTTTTCCCCAAAACAATAATAATTCAATCAGAGCCGTGATAGCTCGGTATGACCATTCATAACAGCTTAACTCCCTATTTATTTGCTTCATTATGATTATGATGTTATGATATTTGTATACCTAGGCTGTGAGCCAGAATATCCATTCTCACATCTCAAAATCACCCCCAATATTCTGATTTCTGGAACATACAATGGAAGAGAAAACAGTACACCTACGACCTCAAAATAACAATTTGAATTTGCCACAGTTAGCATAACACAGCAACAATTTCCACACCGCAAAGGCATTAAAAAGCAAATAAATATGCAAAATTAATTAGAAGAGAAACTTAAGTTCAATTATTTGCAAAGTAGATCCACTTGAAGTTGCACTTAACAGAAATGCATCAATTTTAGCTATCCAACATTCACCACCACCAAAAAAAGAAAGGCTTGCCAAGTACCCAGCAAACTGGGGAGAAAGAAACTAAAGTTGTTCTAGAGCGAAGCACAACCAATTGAATTAAATGCATCAGAAGTAGCCAAACCTGAATCTTGAGTGCAGCAGAGTTCTGCTGGCGCAACCACAAGCGCTGATTCCTCTCCAATCGCGTCTGTTCTAGAAGATTCTTTCGGTCCCTTTCCTTGGAGCTTCGGCCACCTAAATCAACACGTTTACGAGTAGAGGGATCGCCGCTGAAGAACATGTTTGCTAAATTTCTAGACGAGCTTCGCCCAATTCACGCCCTAACAGAGAGAAATGAAGGTGAAAATCGCAGCACGCAAAGCGCTGTTGAACGAGAGAGTTGCCCTAGAATCCGAGAAACTGGGAAATGAGTTGTTTTGGTTGAATCAAGACAAATAGAGAAGGTAGTAGGTAGAAAGCGAATTTCTGAACAGGAGACACCAATTTGATTTGATTATAGGGGAATGGTAAAACTGATTATGTATGTATTTATAGGGAGAAGCATAAACCTAATAAAAACGAAGAGAAAATGAAGGAAATGGGAACTTTTGGGTTACTTTTGGATTCTGAGGTGAAGTATGAAGAATGTAGAAGGAAGGTTCCGATGGGAAAGACAGAAGTAAAGAACCAACCCCCCGCTCGAGTGGCAAGGTACAATAAATATAAATAGGCAATGAAGAAAAAAAAACCACTAGTCTTACAGTATGTGAAAAGCCGAAAACCAAACTCATTACTTTTGTTCGTAAAACCAAACTTATTTGATAATGAATTTATATTCATAACTTTATAAAAAATCATCACAGGCATATTTCTATAACGTTACTATTAAATTAAAATTTTTACACATTTCATTAATTCTTTAAAACTTATTGTTTTTAGTGTAATAGTTAATAATTAATTAATCGATTAGTGAAAACTTCAACTCCACCGAGTGATCTCAACTCTATTAATTAACTATTCTTTTTTATCTTTTTATAAGAAGCATATAACAAATTTTATATAGACTAATAAAATATTTTTAATAATTAATAAAATGTTAAAATTGAACTTTATTTTTAAAAAATGAGTGAGAAAAGAGAAGGAGAGTTTCGTGTTTGCTGCTCAAGGAAGCCCCTCACCAGGTGACCCTCCTGATAAGCCAACGCCAAAAACACCACGTTCTTTTCATGATATGGTGATTGGTGACCGTGAGCTACCTCCAATTCGTCCAAAAACGGATCTCCTAGGTTCGAATCTGGCAAAAATTGTGTATGAGGATGATAACCGGTTAAAGCCAATGGTTTTCTTTGATGATCAGATTATTAATGAGCTTAGCATGCCGTGGCATGATGCACTCGTCATTAAACTGCTCGGGAAATCAGTGGAATTCCTTACCATGTAGGAACGTTTATCACGTTTGTGGAAACTCACAGGGGGCTTTGAATTGATGGACGTTGATAATGGATACTATATGGTCAAGTTGGATAATGCAGTTGATAGGGAGAAGATTGTTGCACGAGGACCATGGATGTTATTCGATCATTACTTGGTGGTTCAACAATGGTCACCGGAGTTTGCTTCACCCTCAGCGCGAGTTGACAAGACTACGGTCTGGGTCCATTTTCCTGGGCTGAGCTTCCTTTATTATGATGAGAGCGATTTGTTAACAATCGCAACGGCTGTTGGAGTTCCGGTAAAAGTTGATCGTACGACGTTAAACTTCGACAGTGGAAAATTTGCACGAGTATGCGTCGAGGTCGACTTAACTAAACCGGTAGTTGGAAGAGTGTGGGTTGGTGGTAATTGGTACAAGGTAGAACATGAGGGCTTGCATCTCATTTGCGCTCGTTGTGGCTGTTATGGTCATCTTGGTCGCGATTGCAACTCCAAAACGGTGGCTGAGAAAAGTCCTGATACGGTGGCCAAGGGTGGTGCAGCGATTGTTGCCGGTGCCGTAATTGATTTGGTTGCCCCTGGAAACTCGCAGACATCAGTTGCTCGTGCCAATCATGGGAGCAATAATTCGGGAATCATAACGGAAATCGTTGATGCCAATCCGAAACCGACGCCAATCATTGATAATAATAATAATAATAAAGAGGAAGATCTTCATGGGGAATGGATGATCGTGACTAGGAAAAAAATGAATCCTAAAAATAAAAATAAAGGGAAAGAAGTTATTCAAGGGGGACCACCAGAGCATGACTCTTGTATTAATGGATGGAATCCGTTTGTGAAGGTACCAAAAAAGGGAAATTTTGTTTCTAACACACAAGGTGCTGCCAAAAAACCACCTAATGGGCCGCCAAAAAATAAACGAATCAGAGGGGAACTTGAAGTCCCAGTTGCGCTGATGATTAAAAATACGACTAGGCCAAAGCCAAATGCGCAGTGTGGGAAGGCGATGGAGCGTTCCATTGTTCTGTCTGGGCCATCAAGAGTTAGTGAGGAGGAGCTACCTCAATTGGACCCACCGCCAGAAATGGGCCAAGTCAACATGGATACTTCTATGGTCAATGATCTCCAAAATGTTAAAATTGATGATTCTAATACAGGCATTTCTATTGGCTCTCATGTTGAAATGGATATTGCCCAGTAGCTGCTTTGTTCAGATATTAGTTCCTCTCCTTTACTTATTTAATATGATGATACAATTTATTAACTTCACTATTCTTTCTTGGAATATACGTGGTGCTTCTAGCAAGGAGGCAAAGCTACAGATACGAGCTATAGTTTCCTCCTACAAACCTTCTCTTATTTTTCTTTTTGAAACACATGTGCAGTTTGGAAAAGTTGAGTCTTATTGGCGTCGTTTAAATTATGAACATGTCTTTATTCAAGAGGCCATCGGTCATTCTGGGGGTATTTGGATCTTAGCTACGACAGGTCTTTTTTCGTATACAGTGGTTCATCAATTCCCGCGTGTGGTTACGGTTGAGATTGCACGAGGGGATAAGCGATGGGCTTGTACGGCAGTATATGCTTATCCAGTTCCTGCTGCTCGACAAGGAATCTGGGACTATATTTCAGGACTTCGAAGCTCTATTCTCATCCATGGGCTTTGATTGGTGACTTCAATGAAGTTCTCTTTCGTTCAGAAGTTATGGGGGGGTACCTTTATTCAGTCAAGAGCTATGGCACTGCTTGATATGATAGATAGTTGCAACCTGCTTGATGTTGGCATGACAGGTGGCTCTTATACTTGGGTCCGATACCAACAAGGTCATAGTGTGTTAATGAAGAAGTTTGATCGTTGTTTGGCTGATACCTCATGGAGACTTCAGTTTTCAGATGCTTATGTTCAGCTTCTGAATCGAGTGCATTCTGATCGTCATCCACTTCTTCTTCGTTGTGGTGAGAATATGTGTGTTAAGGGTCTTAAGGTTTTCCACTTCCAGGATGCTTGGGCCTTTCATGAAGATTATAATAGTGTGGTCCAAATGGCTTGGAATAAACAAAACTAGAACGTTCCCGCGAAGCTTACTGAGGTACAAAAGCAGTCGATAATCTTTAACGAGAATGTTTTTGGGGATGTTTTCCAGCAGAAGCGTCAACTTGAAGGTCGAATTTGAGGGGTTCAACGTCAACTCGAATAGAATCCTTCATCGGACCTTATTCAGTTGGAGAAACAACTTCAGAGAGACTATTCAGCTATTTTGCGGAGGGAGGAAATGTTGTGGTTTCAAAAGTCGAAGGAAAAATGGGTAAAGTTTGGAGACCGTAACACGCGCTTTTTCCATACCCAAACCATTGTACATCGACGTTATAACAAAACCTCTGTCACTTATGTGGATGGCGTTTGGTGTAACGATGATGAAACTCTTCAAAGAGAAGCAGGTTCATTCTTTAAGACTTTATTTTGTTCTAATATTCCTTGTCACCCTCATGTCCTTTCCAGGCTGGCTTCTACAACTCTGGAATTAGGCGCACAGGATATCCTGCTGCATGATGTCACTGAAGTTGAAGTGTTTAAAGCTCTGCAAGGAATGCATTCTTATAAAGCTCCCGGGCCTGATGGTTTTCAAGCTATCTTTTACAAAAGGTACTGGGATGTTATTGGGGATGGTGTGTGGGCGATGATTCGTCAATCGTTCATTGCTGATGCCATTGACCCTCGTATTGCAGAAGCTTTACTTGTTTTGATCCCTAAGGTGGAGGCTCCTGTGCGTTTCAAGGATTATCGTCCAATCAGTCTCTGCAATGTTAGCTTGAAGCTTATTTCTAAGGTTTTAGTTAATCGCTTGCGACCGTACTTGGACGACATTATTGGTCCCCATCAGAGTGCTTTTATTCTTGGCCGTGGTACTCGAGAAAATGCTCTGGTTGCTCAGGAGATAGTGAACCATATGCAGAGGAAACAGGGGAGAAACGATACTCTTTTGTTCAAAATTGACCTTGAGAAGGCCTATGACAGGGTGAATTGGGAATTTCTCAAATGCACCATGACTGATTTTGGAATTCCGGAGAGAATTGTGAATCTTATCATGTCCTATGTCACTTCTACTTCGATGCCGATCAAGTGGAATGGCACTGCTCTCCCTGGTTTTTCTCTGACTCGTGATCTTAGACAAGGTGACCCACTCTCCCCATACCTCTTTGTTTTATGTATGGAGAAATTGGCTCTATTGGTTGATGAAGCTGTGAGTCGGGGATCATGACATCCAGTGAGTATTTGTGGTAATGGTCCAGGTATGACTCATCTCTTTTTTGCGGATGACTGCTTGCTTTTTACCAAGGCCAAGTCATCTCAATGCAGGGTGCTTAGACATGTTTTGGATGAATTTTGTTTAGCCTCGGGTCTTAAGGTCAACTTGGAGAAATCTAAGTTTCTTGCCTCGAGGAACATCTCTTCTCGCAAGAAAGAAAAATTTGCTAGCATCACTTCTATCTCATGTACCCCTCATATTGGGAGATATCTTGGATTTCCTATTATTCAGAGACGTGCTACGAGAAGGGACTTCCAATTTATTGTTGATAATGTCAATGCTCGGCTTGCCTCTTGGAAATCGAAGCTTCTAAATAAAGCAGGTAAGATCACCTTGGCTAAATCAGTGTTATCTTCTTTAGTTGTGTATCCAATGCAGATTATGTGGATTGCTCGGGGTATTTGTGATTTTGTGGACTCTGCAACGAGGAAATTTATCTGGGGTGGTTCCTCAAACACTAAAGGGTGGAGTTTATTCAGTTGGGAAACTGTGACTCAGAAACGTAATCATGGTGGTTTGGGCATTCGAACCTCTCGCTTGACTAACACTTCTTTGCTTGGAAAGCTGGTGTGGGATGTGCTTCGTTCACCCTGGAAACTGTGGGTTCAGCTAGTCACTTGCAAGTATCTGGGTACATCGTCTATTTTCCATGTCCATTCCTCTGCAACAAGTTCGTTTACTTGGAAGTCGATTCTTAAAGCTGCGACAGAGCTACGGGATGGGTTCAAAATTCGCATTGGGCGTGGTGAGGCTTCTTTTTGGTATGATAAATGGCATGACCAGGGACCTTTGTGTCAACAGGTTTGATTCATTGACTATCAGGATGTTGCATTGAGTGTCCGTGATGTTGTGCGAAACTGAACTTGTGACCTGTCACTTCTTCGTACAATAATAGGGCCTGATTTGCGTGATTCTTTGGCAAGCACTAGCATTGATCTGGATGTCTCAGTTCCGGATACTGTCATTTGGATGACTAACACCACAGGTGTATATACGGAAAAAACAGGTTATGATTGGCTTTATCGGAATCATCATCCTATGCCTGCTGTCTCATCTTTCTCTTGGATTTGGAAACTCAACACAATTGAGAGCATTCGTGTGTTCTCATGGTTATTGGTTGTGGGTGGTCTTCCAACGAATGTGATGTGTGCTAGTCGTCATGTTACTAATGATATGACTTGCTCAATTTGTGGTGCCGCACCTGAGACCATGCTGCATTGTTTGCGGGATTGTCTTCGGGCTAATCGAATTTGGAGAGCTCTTGGTTATCTGGATCCTGCTTGGTTTTCTTCACAGGACTTGATTCTTTGGTTTCGTCAGAACAGTACTGGTGATCATGGAACATTGTTTCTTGCAGCTGCTTGGAACCTGTGGAAGGCTCGAAATGCTTTCGTTTTTTCAGGAGAGCTGATGGAAGAATTTAGCATTATTGCTAGATCACTTTCTCTCTATAATGCTATTCATGTTGGAATAGGAGTTGAATCAATGAACACTAGGGATCCAGTTTTGATTCGGTGGGTCCCGCCAGATGTTGGTGCCATTATGCTAAATGTAGATGGGAGCTCGTTGGGGAACCTGAGTAAGGGAGGCATTGGAGGTGTCTTCCGGAACTATCTTGGTAACTGGGTTGCTGGGTTCAATGGTTATATTGGACAAGCAACTAATCTTTATGCTGAACTGAGGGCCTTGGAATTTGGATTGCAAATGGCATGGGATTTGGGTGTTTGACGTCTTCTTTGCAGGTCTGATTCGCAGCTGGTGGTTGATCTTGTTCATCAGCCATTTAATCCTTTACATAGATATGCTGGTGTTATTGTTAGCATTTTGAAGCTTTTGCGCAAGGATTGGTGGGTGGATATTTCTCATCTGCACCGTGAGGGAAATGCTATAGCTGATATTTTGGCAAAAGAAGGGTCCAGGAATGAAGCTCCTCCACATGCTATTCCCGATTGCCCATCGATGCTGCAGTTGCACATTATGGCTGATGCTTTGGGAGTCTCCTCTGTGAGGCGTTAGTTTTTCTGCCTTTATTTCCCATGTAACAAAAAAAAGTGTCCATATAATTAATGCATTCAGCTATATAGGAAGTTGCTCGTAATTAATTAAGAGTAACAAAGTATTTTTACTTTTTCTTAGTAATTAATATGTCTAAAAACATGATAAGTCTCTTATAATTAGGATTAAAAAAATCACTTTTTGTCTTTTATAAAGGACCGGAGGGAGTGTTATACTAAAAAAATTGTGATTTTATAGATATTAATAAAATGTGTGAAAATTATGATTTAAAGAAATGATAGAAATATGTTTGTGATTTTTTATAAAGTTATACATATAGATTCATTGTCGAGCAAAATAAAAGTAAATATCGGTATTTCAATCCTTGTTCGGAGATTAGCTTTTGCATATAACATCAAACGTTCATACGGATATATTAATATAAGTTTCTATACATTTATTAATTTCTATTTTCTATTTTCGTTGTATTCACACTCTATTTCCAGGTTCGCTTGGATATTAACTTCTATTTTAATTGTGTGGTGATAAAAAAAAGAAAAGAAAAGTCTCGCTCGTAACTTCCGAGCCAGAGTTAAAATTGGAAAAAAAAAAACTTTGTATGATGAACATGGAAAATAGTGTGGTGAGCAAATTAACCACATACAATTTAGCACCTATTCACAACAACGACAAAGATATACAATTATTAGTGTATACAACTTATTTACAACACATTCAACATTAATCAAATTAAGTTTTTTATTTTATTTTTAAATTTTATACATTAAAAAATAGTTAAACATAAGAGTAAATAAATTATATGTAAATAGTAGATGTATAAAACTTTTTTCTATTCACAATATGGTTTTGCAAATGAGACTAAAGAGCAGTTTGCAATTTATGGATACTATATGTATTTTAATTTTCTATCCCATATTTTTCACTTTTGTGATGTGACCATGTGATTCATTGAATTTTTTGACCCACCACAAAATGCACCACCAAAGGAACACTTCATAAAAAATGTCATCATTTCATAACATTTATTGCTTCTAAAAGTAACAGATCACTAATTTCTTTTAAAAAACTGAACAATTTGTCAAATTTTAATTTTAATAAATTGATATTATCAAGACAATGATGTGTATTTATTAGTTTCATATATTTCTCATTTAATTTGATAAAATTTGGGTTTAAAATATGAATCAAACATGTCAAAATAAAGTTAAACTCGATAAGAATTATTTTATTTCGCAATTATACTTGAGTGTGATATCAACAATCTTTTTTATCTCAAATTCGACTTGATTTAAAGTTTGTGAATGGCATGATTCAGCTCAACTTGTTCGATTTAGTATCGATTAAATAATATTTCAAAACTTTTGAGCTATTGCGAATTCTCTAAAATAAAAGGATGGTACCAAAAGCAACTATTGGATTTGTGTAATATACTCCATAGACTTACTTGAGTGTTTTTTTCGAATGTTATAATTGGCATCATTCCATCTGATACTAATATCATATTATTATTAATCCAAAAATTATAACTTTTGAATTGATGATCCAGAAAATATAACTTCCAAAAAAGTGATTTAAAAAATAACTTTTGTATTGATAATCCGGAAAAAAAGATACCAATCTCAAAATAGAATGATTTTTTTTTTATGATCTTTTTAAACTCCAAAACATATATAAACTCTATTATGTCTTTAATTTTTTTGGCAAGTATTATGTCTTTGTATATATGTTCTAGTTTACAAAAATCTAACTTTATTTTTGCTGGTCTGATACCAAAAAAAAACACTGTTTTGGACTAATAATACAAAAGACCAACTCAACAACAATTCACTGTGGTGTCTTTGTAGCAAAATTATTATTTTCTATTCTCACCACTTGAAAAGTTTCAAAATGTTAAATATTGCAAAAATAAATTATCTTGGACATAAATTCTCATAAATTTTTTTTGTATTTTTATCACTTTGATAGTAGTCTAGCAATAGTGAAAGTATTACTAGGATATCAGCTAATAAAAAATTACTCAAGTACAAAACTCCCTCTCCCCGTCCCCCTAAAAGAATTATTAGGGAGTAAGGGTGTCAAAATTACTAGGACATAAATTCTCATAAATTTTTTTTGTATTTTTGTATTTCTTAACATTAAAATTTGAATTTTGTCAAAATTAAATTCTAGAAGTTTTCATAAGTTAATTTATGGAAGCTTTCATAATCTAATTTTTGGAAAGCTCGACAATTCAATATTCAAAAAATTCAGAAACCAAATAAAAAATTAAGTTCTAAAGTAAAATACAAGTGGATGGTGTAGAAAATAAGGGTGTCTTGATTATTTTCTGTCCAAACAAAAAAGGGTTGGTGTAGAAAGTGAAAAGCATGGTGCAAATAGTAGTTTCCCAGTTCAGGAGGCCCACTCTTGTTCTGGATTCTGATATATCCGGGCTGAGGCGGCTTAGTAAAGTTTGATCTTAAAAAAAACACTAAACTTAATTTAGAGAAAAAGAAAAAAAAATAGAAGTTAAACTTAATTTTCTTTTTCTTTTTATTGGTAAAAACAACATGGGAAAAGAAAACCCTAGAATTTTCCGATTCATATCCACTCACTGAATCCCAACTACTCAACAGTTTGAATCTGTTGACCAAAAGAAAAGTCTAATTTTTTTTTTTCTTTCTTAAATGAAACACGAGAATGGATGATCCTGACTAGACTCTCTTCCAAAAATTGAATATAAATTGTTTTTATAATGTCAAAGGGTATTAGGTGTTACTGCAAAAACAACAGTTGCAATTCAATTAAGGGTTGAGTGCTTCATTCTAATTCATAAATATTCAAATATTCAATGACCAAAATCAACAACATTAACGGGAAAAAAAAATAAATTATATTATCACAACAATGCTTACCTAGCTGACTCCTTAACCGACGCACTTAATTACAAGTTTTCCTTAAACAATGCAACTAAGATATTTTGGTAGTTGACCTTAGTTTCTACTCTTTGACCCTCTTTTTTTAACCCTAATTTTCAGGTAGGTATATATTAGCATTGTTTTTGAGTAGTTAAGCTCATTGAGTTAGATTCAAAACACGTAAGGTCAGCTGGATTTGCATTTTTTTTTATTTTCTGATATTTTATAAAGAAAAAGTTGAAGAATCTGTTTTCAATATTTTTAGTTTTTTGTTTTTGTAAAATTTTAGAAAATAGAATGAAAACAGAATCTAAACAAACCCTTATCTATTCAATAATGATATTTCATTTCTTATCCCAACAAATAAGAAGTTGATATGTCATTAAAAAAATGAATTAACAGGAGAGAATATCATGTTATAATTTATTAGTTTATTCATTGTTATTTTTTATTGAAAGTTGGTAAAATGCGACATTGTGTTGAGATAAGTGATTTCAATCCGATTGAGTTGTTTGAAGAGGAAAAGTTGAATTAATGTGAATCAAGTTGCATGTTTAAGATACTTTTTAGTGTGTTTGTGACCTATAAAATGAAATCATTGCATGTAACTATGCTCAAAGGATAAAAATGAATCCAAATTTTCTTTGTAAGCAATTATTTAATAGCAATTTGGTGTATGAATATAATTTATAATACCATCAAAGGGACATATATGTTCCTAATTTGACTGTCTTACTTTGGGAGATATAATAATGATATCTTAAGATGATTTAATTAATTGATTAGTTCTTTCTTTTGTTGACAATTAAGCACTAAACAAAGCAAGTGCACGAATGGTGAAGCATTGGCTTCATGGACTTTGCTACATGTGTGTGAACACGGCAACAGATGGCTTCATCATAATTACTTTAATGGATTTGTCTCTGAGTCTAGAACTTCAATTTAAAATTCAATAAAATTAACACACAAAACACACAATCATGATGATCACTCTTTCTAAATAGTTGAATTAATTATTTTAAAAAATTAGTTCTCGAAGACTTTTTGAGTTGCATAACACAATGTTTCTAGTTGTATTACCAACATTGTATTTACAATATCTCGTTTTTAGCTGTCTGGTTAATAATTTAACGATGGATTTATAGTCGAAATAATCTATTTATTATAGTCAATTATTCGGTTAGAGAGACTAGACCATGAGGCATTTAGAAAATGGAACATAGTAAAAAATCACTAGTGAATTGAAGAACGTAACTGTAAATTTATTTAAGTCTAACCCTAACCCTTATCACCTAAGGAATCATTGGGTGCAACTATTGCTATCACACACATGGTTGTGTGTGTCGCATACTGTTTTGTTTTTTTCATAATCATCCATGTCTAGTAATTAGATACCACGCTAGCCCATTAATTAGAAACTAAGTAGAACACTCACCAGATATTTAGTTTTTAGTTTAAGTAATTGCTTGGGATTTAGAATCTGTCCTGATAGTGTAATTTTTTTTAAAATAATCTAAAATATAATGATGACTTTTAAACTACCTGTTTTTAGTTTTTGCGGTCCTTTAATATCTAGAAATTGAGCGAAAATGAATTCTAGAATCTAATAGTATTAAATTTTGAAATGTATCACTATTAAATTCTAAAATTTATTTTCGCCCGATTTCTAAACACTATTTTTTCTTTGTTTCTAGATACTGTATGTAGGGTAAATTTAGAAAAATTAAAGCAGTATGGTGTGAAAAAAAAAGTATGGCACCAATAATAATAACTAGAATTCCGTGATAATTGTACTTTATATTAAACAAAGAGACACTTAATAGATTAATTACCAAAAACAAAAACGAGATAATTGTGTGTTTGGAAAGCTTGTTAATTAATTTATGAGTTTCAAGTGATAATTAGTAGTACTAATTAACAGGGAAGCTAGCCATGGCCATGTTCAAGTTTGATTAGACAAAACGCATAATAATGTTTTGCTTTAACCAAACCACATGTTCCCTATACCTAAGCTTTCCACAAGAAAATAAGTTTTTTTTTTTTTTATTTTACTTTATTTTTTGGGTGCTTTCCTTTGAAGGGACATTAGTTCAAACTCCAAGGCTATAGTAGGAATATATCATAACATAGTGAACAAAATGCTTTTATTGGGTAATTTTTGCCTTCCACTTGGGACCTAATGTTGCTGACTCGAAATCCAAAAGAAGCTTGTGATGAGTTGAGCTAGGTTCTATGTTCCTAGTTACTATGTGTATGTAAATAAAGTGAACACTTTGGTTCATATATAATTACAGTTTTTTTAACTTATATAATATTACACAAATTAAAAAATTATAATTAAAAATAACACATTGTATTAATTGTATTTCAAAATTCAATTATATTAAATTTTTATTTTTTTAACAACTATTTTTATTTATAATTTTTTAATCGGTATAATATTGCGCAGGTTAAAAAACTTATATAATTATATTGCTTGGCTTATTAAACGGTCCCAAACATTTTTCCCCATCTTACGCATTTTGTGCTCTGTCTTTTCATGCCATAATAATAACAATAATAATAATAATATAGATAAAAAATAAAATAATAATATATATAGACCAAAAACACTAATTTTTCACCGTGCATTTAGTTAATAGTACAAACGGGAATGGGATAATGTTTCTCAAAAAGGTGAATGAAAGGCTGTCTACAACATACACATGGTGTTCATTATCAGAGTAGAGCTGACCTTAAATTTTTGAAAAGATTAAATGCAAGATATTAAGAGTGTGTTTGAATTAACTGTGATTATGTGTGAAAATAAGATGTGAAAAAGAATTAATTGTTTGAGACGTAATCGATTTTTGTTTTGATATATTTGCTAAGTGATTTTTAAAATAATTTTAAGCTGTGAAAAATGATTTTGAAGGTTTTTAAAATAATGTCCAAATTTTAGCTAAAGGACAAAAAAAATCTTTTTCTTTTTGTTAAAAAAATAATCAAAAGTTTTTTTAAGTACAAAATACAACTGTCTAAGGTATGTTTGAAAATAATCATATCTAAACCTGATCTAAATAGATTAAAACTTTGGAAAATCAATTACTTAGAATATTAATATTTTTTACTCATATTTTAATAAAGAGATAGGATCCGTTCACACAAATTAGTTTTACACCAATTCTTATACTAATTAAAAATGATATGTCGGAGTTTTTTTATGGAGTACTAAACGATCTCGTATTGATGTGAAATTTTGTACACATAATCTATACGATAAGTATTTTAAATCTAACGGTATGTTTCGTGAAAAAAAAAATTGATATATTATTTTTAATTGGTGTAAAATCAATTATCAACTTAGCTCAGCTCATTACGACCAAAAAATTAATTTGATTAAGATTATTGACATGTTTATGTATTGGTTTTTTTCCTCTTTCTTTGATTTTTTTCCCTTCCTTTTGTGATGCTTATGTATTGATTTTTGTTTTCTTGTTGAGCACTACTCCTAATTTGGGTAGAAAAAAGTCGGTCTTTATTAAACAAGTCAGACCTATTTTATTTTATAATTATTAAAATTAAGTTTAATTTATTAATTTATTATAGACTCATTTTTAAATTAAACCTAACTTAATTAAAAATTTATAAAATTTGAAAGTCTATTTATGAGTCTATTTGTTCTAATGTCTTTAAAAGGTCAATAATTCTGTCTTAAATAGACTAACAAATCACTAAATACATTAATAGGTCTTTATTAACAATTCTCTAATTAGGCATAGTTTAATTATTTCACAATTAACCAAACAAAAATCTATCGTGTTTATCCAATAATAATTTATTAAATGCTATTACATGCCATACAAAATGAAGATCACAAATATATATTATTTTTTTAATCAATTAAACAACATTAGAATATATACTACCTCTAAAACAACATATAATCTTTAATATGATATATTCAAGTAGCTTATCAATAATAAATAAATTATTATTAAAATAGAGCATTAATTAAAAAATTAGAAAGCTTAAATGAAATGACAAATTACTTTTTTTTTTTTGCACTTATCTTGACTCTTTTTTCTAAGCGCAGTTATTTATTTTGTATGCTTGTCCTTTAAATAATTAAATGTATCTAATTAATATTAATATATATCATTTTATATTCGTTTTCTTAAAAAAATTTAAATACAGAAACTTGATATTTTTTATTCGTTAAATTTAATATATTATATAGCAAATGGTTATTGTAAATTTTATGGTAATTTATTATATATAAAAAGAATCATTACATGTTAAAATAGGATAGAACTAGGTCTTCAAATTAGACTATTAGAGTATGTGGGGGAACAGAGTCCCAGAACATGATATATATCGAAATGAATGAGTGACAAAATATAATAATTGAGACCAAATTAGGAAAGAATGTCCCTAATCAACAAATTATGTCATCTAGGAGATATCACTGGCCTAATTGCATTAGCCATCTTAGCCAAATCAACATTTTTAAGTCCCTAATCAATATTTAAGTAAATAAAAATAATTACTTTTCATGTTCGTTACACTTTTATTGTTGGATTAACCTGTTTGATATAAAGACATTATTTTTTTCATAAAAAATTAAAATACTATAACTATAAATTGAATTTGAATACTCATACACGTATATCTATTTATTTTACTGTGAATTATGATGTAAATTTTTGTTTGAATAATGTTAAATCCTCTTACTAAATCATTTTATAAATCTTTAAAATCACTTAATTTTGATAAATATCTTCCGTCATCCACTAAATATAAACAAATTAAATGAATAGTTTAACCCTATAATCCTAATAAGATTTTGCTTATTTACCACTAGTAACCTAGAGGATTCAAATAATGTGTCCTTAAATCATATCACCAATTATGTCCCACCAATAAAATATCGTCACGTCATTGAAAATATTTCTTTTAATTTTAATCTTTAATTTTCTAATAAGATTTTTTAATGACGTGACAATATTCTATTGGTGGAACATGATTTTGGGACACCTGATTTGAATCATAACCTATAATGAGTTCATACACTTCATTCTATAAAATTCACTTGCAAATAATTAACTACATGAGTTAATTGAACTAATAATGTAGGTTAATTATTCTAAAAGGAGATCGAACATTATGAAATGTAACATCATACAAGAAGATCGACAAAAACATGGAGCCAACAATTTTTTTGGAGGGTATCAAAATTTTCAATTTGAAGACAAAATTTGATTTTGAAGAGAAAAATATATTGAATTTCGCCTCTTGGATTCAAGAGATCAGAAAGAACAAAAAGGTGGTTAAATTAAAATCATGGCATAATGGTGGAGTGTATTAACATTACAAGAAAGCTAAGTGGAATCAATTATAATCTTGTAATAATTTGGCCTTAAAAAAAAACAAAAAGAAATAAAATTATAGAAATGTTGCACATTGAAGACCTGTCGTTTTAAAGAATGTAGACTTGAATTATTTATTTATTTTTTTAATTGGTGCCATTGAATCTAGACTAATAAGTGACTTATCTTTATTTTTTTCAAACCCTAGTCATATTTAATTTCTCTTCAAAAATTAGAAGTGTCACACACATCACTGTCGCTAAATCTTGAATTTCTAATATATATCAGCACCCTGTTTAATTTTGTTACTTATCCATTTCGTCATCATCTTCATTTTTTATATCGTCATCTACATAGTCATATCCCTATAAGGCTATACACCTTACAAAACCATAATATACATTCTTTCCTTTTTCCTTTCCATATCTTCTTATATATTAACTATCATTTAATTCTCCTTGTTTTGTAGAATCATCCGGAAAGGAAATTAGGCAATAAAACACCAAAAAAAAAAATAAAATTCTGAGATAGTTGTCATACACTGCAAACAAAGTTATCATTTACTAACACCTTTTTTATTATCTTTTGATAGATTATCTATCGTTAGTATAAATTTTCTTAATAATTATATATTTTTCCGTTAATATGTATAATAAATACTATATATCTATATTAACGGATTAATTATATTAAACAAAATATATATTAACAATGATTATTGTAAAAAAAAAAGGTTACTAAATAATAATTTTTATGTAGCGGACAAAAAGAACAGTTGTAGTAATATTCGCATTGTAAAAATAAATTAGGTGGCACATGAAGAAAAACATTAATATAATGGAGTTGTTTGGTATCACTATATATATAAATTATTATGATCGAAAGTTTTAAAAAATTTTAATGTGTATATTTGCTTAGAGCATTGTCATTTTATCATCACCTGCGATGGATTGAAATCATATGTTGATCTAAACCATTTTTTCTTTTTGTTTTACTCTAACATTTTTTGTAATTAAAAATGACACATAATTAAAACATAATATTCTATTTCTTGTTATCGACATGTCAATTTTTTATTCAAGAAATACATAAAATGATACAATTAACTTTATTAGTTGACCTAACCTAACACCCTAGCTATCACAAGATTAAGAGGATTTCTCTTTGTCATACAATTAACACCTTACATTGTGAGATTTATTCTAATATCAAAAAGGTTAAACCCATTAAAGAAAGGATGATTACAATAGAACTACAGAACAAGAATAATGAGCAAGCGTAGCAATGAGCAAACCCAACAAATAAGAAAAGGATAGAGAAAGGGTGGTGTTGTAATATGTAAGTATTGAGAAAAAGTCTCATATTGCCTATTGCCTAGGATAAGAGTTATGATAGCCTTTATAAGGTCCTAGGCAACTCTCTCTTTATGAGCTAGCCTTTATAAAGTCCCCTTCAAGTCCAATTGATTTTTTTTTTGTTAACCTAGTTGTGACTTGTTTTTTTTTTCAATGGGCCATTTTTTTTTTTTCAAGTTATGGGCATCTGTCTCAGGTCTCTCTCTTTTTTTTGCCTGGACTTTGTGCTCCTTTTTTCTCTCTCTCTTTTTTTTTGCCTAGACTTTGTGCTCCTTTTTTTCTTGAATTTTTTATTTTGCCCTTAATTTTTTCAGATAAGCTCTGATACCATTTTAGAAATGACATAGGTCTAACTCTCCTCAAAAGCTAGCTCACAAGGAGAGGGTTGCCTAGGGACTTATAAAAGCTATCATAGCTCTTATCTTAAGCAATGTGGGACTTTTTCTCTCAACAGTAAGCAATAAATTAATACGTCCATGTTTATTATATGAAATTAGAACATCAATTAAGAAAGTTATAAAAAAGACACTTGTATACACCGTTATTGTGGAATTAGCCTGCACGTAGAGTCGAAGAGCAAAGTCTTCATTTGCCTAATCACTGTCTCTGTCAATTAGATTCTCAATAGGGCAAACCTAGAGAGCTTTTCTTAGTTGTGACGACAAAGGGGACTTAGCCTCACTTATTTATAAAACCCTTAGGCACCTCCCATCATGGGCCTTGTGGTTCGGCCCACACTGTCTCCCACATAGATTGGGATTAAGTGCCCAAAGCCCAATATCAATTGATCACATTATTAGTGAGCTTGAATGTCATTAAATGAATCACAATATTAACCTGTTTTTGCCAAAATAAAAATTACCATTGATTGCAGTCCACCAGAAAACTCTAACATAATATTTTAAGTTTTGAAACATGACTGCCTAACACTGAATGAAAAGAAGTGTACGGCTATATATATATATGACAATTTGATATGTTGAAAACTATGACCTCTTAACAAACCTATAATTTATAAAACAATCTGTTATAGGGTTGTCATCATGCCATGCAGGCTCTACCTAATCTAAACATATAGAACTCACAATAATATAGTTAATTGTAATCTAGATAGATTTTCGTCCTGGTATCTCAATTGTTGATCATTGACAATTAAATCCAATTAATACAAATAAAAAATATAATCTATACCAATTGATATTTAACTCACTCGAATAATTACTAGAAATAGAATATTTCTAACATATACACACTAAACTTCTCTCACTTCTCACATTAATTTTCACTAATACAATTCCATGTTTTTCACTCTTTTTAAGAAATTATTTACTGCCAAAAATAGTGATTAATCCTCTCATTAATTGGAGCTTGCGCAAAATTGTTATTGGGTAACATGGTCACGAAATATCACTTCATTCTCATTAACAGGGATCGAACACCCTACACATTTGTTAAGAAACAAGATGAGCTATTAATAAATGCAACTCGTGGTTTAATACAAGTTTCATTATGAAAAGCGCACATATTTCTTTTTATTTCAGAATTCACTATCTTCTAACAAGTATTATATAATATAATTAATTAATGTCATAAAAAATCCACAGGAAAGGAATATAATCTTAAGTAAAGGATCCTTAAATAATGGCTTTTAATTTTCATGAGCATCTATCTATCGTGTAGTGAGAATGTGGGTTTTGGTGAGCTGGCCATGCATCGGATTCAAGTAAAATGACAATGTATGATAGTTACTACTATATAATGCTAGTGGTCAAATTTCCACAACAAAACGTAACCTTAGCTTTAACAGTTTAATATCTAATTAATTAATTAATTAATTAAGAAGGTTCTCAACAAATCTTTGATATCTAACTATATAAATAAAACAATGTACCTACTCTCACATCACACATTCTCAAATAATCATGAGTTTCTAGGGGTTTCACCTTATAACATACATCTTCAATTTGCTTAATTAGCTTTATATGAAATGAAATATATCCAATAATAATAATAATAATAATAATCTATAGATGATGATGATGACCAACTTTTTAATGATAACCACCATGACTATAATTCTCTATATATCAAAGGTTACCAACAAAATAATTAAAAAAGTTTCAAATGGTCCCCTACATTGCCACATATGTGTTAGGGACACGTGGCAACATTGAATCCATCCTCTTCCTTGGCCACAAATATATGACCAATTTAGTGTGTGAACATGGCTAGAAAAAGCTAAGTTGAAAATGGATAATGGTAAATCATCCAATTTTGAGGCGTTTAATTTGAAAATTCAAATATAAATAAAATACGTATATGTAGTGTAGGAGAGATTGATGAGGAGTGTTTTAAATTAAATTAAATTAAATTGACCAAGGCATATTGTGCTGCAACTCTTTAGTTGACTATTTTTATACCTCGTGCAATTTCTACGTGTTAATAGTTTGTTTATGAATAAATTTCTTTTACTTTCTGAAAGAGAATTATATTTATGCACGTATGCATGAGAAGAGATCAAGAAAATAAAATAGAAAAAAAAATATGAGAGAATTTGAGAGAAGTTAACAATAGAGAAAAAATATAATGTAGTTACTATGTTTTATATGAAAGAAATTATGAGAAAAGAGAAAATTAAAACTTTCTCTTTCGCTATATATGCAAGTATCGATAAAAAAATGAGAAGAGAAAAAACGAGAATTAATGATATAAAGATAAATTTATCCACAATTATTTTATATTTTTTGTCACTAACTAAAGGGGCAAAAAAGTGGAAAATAGAAATTGATTTTCCTGAACATTTTCTCGCCATTAAAGTGAGATATTTTTTTTTTGGTGTGGCCTCACATGGTTTTTTTCTCCTTCCCTTTAATTTCCCATTGTTTTGGGACCATAGAAGCTAAGTTAATTTTTTGTTACTGTTTTTATACAAATTCTAAAAAATTAAGAAGTAGAATAGCAACGGAAAATAAAAAATGTAATTATGAGAGAAATTAAATTAAGTTTTCCTTAGTTCTCAATTTTTTCCCTCACCAAATTCAAGTTTAACAAACAACAAGTAAATGATCTTTTTAGTATAAATCACAAGTATTTTTTACGGGAAATAATCTCATTTGAATAATGCATTAGAACCATTATAAGGGATAAATCTCTCCAAGACTTAAACTCCATACTACTGGTGTGATACTATAACAACCATGTGTCAATTGATCTACACCCTTGATGATACTTATATTTTTTTCCCAATAAAAGAAGTCTTACTTTAAAAAAAATTAACATGTGCAAAATTAAAAGGGATAGGAATGAAAGAAAACAAGATGCTGAGGTGGTATTAGAGCGCACGAGGGGTCGTTTATAAATGATAAAGAAAGCACTAGTTATATATTTTATGTTGGATTTGCTAATAATTAAATAATTTTAGAGTTAGAGAAGACAAACACATTACGTATGCTTATTAAAATGGCTTAGGCTTATATAATAATATTAATATCAATTTAATTTTTAAAGTTTAGAGTAATTAATTAAGTTGGAAAGGTGAGGCGTGCGTCCAAGTGACCGGACATTGGTGGTCGTGCCTTTCTTCTCTTCTCTTTAATTTGTGCTTATTAATTTTGCTTTGCCAGCTTCCTCTTTTTACCACTTTTATTTTAGATTAAAATATATTTTTAATCTCTATAAAATAGAATATTTTTATTTTTAGATTTTATAAAATTATTATTTTTTATTTTAGTTTTTATAAAATAAAAAATTATTGTTTTAAGTTTTTATAATAATTTCTTTTTTGCATTTCAGTCATTGTAAAATGAAAAATTGTTGCTTTTAATTTTTATTATTAAAAAATTTTATTTAAGTACTAATAGGAAATATAGTGCCTACATGTCAATTTCATATCAAATTTAAATAATAATTATTTAATATTAATATTAATTAATTTTTATTTTATTAATAATAAAAAATCATCATCTTTTTTCTCCATTTCCCCGAACTAAAGCACACACATAAGCATGTTATATTTCACTCCACCAAGCTAGCTCTTTTTTTTTCTTCTACAACTGTGCAACCAGTCGCCTCTCACTTTGTCTTTTAGACTTATTCTCATTTTTCCGCAAAGGCACAATTAAGTGTAGAAGAAAGGGATAATAGTCTCTTTTTTTTTTTTTAAATCAACGAGTACCAGGTGAATCGAGCGAGGATGCACAACAAGAAGGCAAGGCTTGACTCTCTCTAAAAGGTTATGTGCGGGAATTTCCTCCGAGTGTCGTTTGTTGATAAGAGCTTTGATAAGAAGATCGTATTCGGTTTTTTTATTATTAATAAAATAATTAATTAATATCAATATTAATAAACAAATTATTTAGATCTAATATAGTATTGACACCTCGCACTCAGTCATCCTAGTTAGCTATTAACAAAAATTTCTTAAAAGTAGTCGGTAAGGACTAAAAGTAACAAATTTTAATTTTATAAGGACCAAAATGCAAAAAGTAATTTAATAGGGACTAAAAACAATAATATTTCATTTTATAGAGACCAAAATAAAAAGAATAAGTTTTTCTATCATATGCAATATTACACATGTTAATAGGTTTAGAATAGAAATTATGTATTGAAAAAGACAAAAAGTAAATATGTCTTATATTTTTCATACATTAAATGTTTTGAATTTCGATAAAACAATTCTAAATTAGATATTCTTAATCTGTACAATATTTCATAAGACATAAAAAACTCTTCTTTTATTTTGAAACGCTATCTCTTCCTACAAATTTTCATATCCACTTAATTTTGATAATTATTATTTATCATTTTAAAAAATAAATACTTAATGAAAGATAAATAAAAATTATCAAAATTAAGTGAGTAGAAAAATTTAATAAGAGAATATAATAAAAAGATTTAGAATTTTCCTAATTGGATTTGTTCTTAGTTTATAAAGCTTCATTTTTACAGAGCATCACTTTAAGTTGCATTTATTATTAACTAAATCATTTTATTAATTTTTTTCCTTTTATAATAAAAAATAGATAAATAAGTTTAAACATAAGATTTTATGTAAATTATCAAGATTCTTCTCTATTAGACCGACCTAGTTGATTAAAATCATTTTATCAAATAGTTCTAATTGACTTAACCAAACGTTCTATTGAAAATAAATAACTACTATTTTCATAGATAAATAATTATATAAAATATTATCAAAAAAAATTATACTAAATGATTTAATCGAATCCAATACTAATTGTTCTTAGAATACACTTAAAGAAAAGATAACTTACAAATATATTCAAGTATATTAAATTGTTCCACCTAAAGAAATAAGTTCAAATAGGAGTTGAGATGAATGATAGTTTATATATAGATATTGAGTGTTGCTAACAATTAAAGAATAGTGTCCTTAGGAAAACTCAATGCTTATAATTAAACTCACATAGGAGTATATTAAATTGTTTGGCGCAAGCAAGTAAATCTCAAATAGGAATAATGTCCTAAAAACACTTCTAAAAATTCAAAAGTATATATATATATATATATATATATATATATATATATATATATATATATATATATATCTCATATAAATGCAAAATATGTCATATAATCTAGTTTTATTCTATTGTTACCAAACACATTATACATTTTGTTATGTTTCATGTGATCACATTTTATTTCACTTTGTTATGTTCTGTTCAAGTGTTCAACTATTAAATACTATCTTAAACTTAGCAAAACTCAGTTTAACATAACCTATTCCCACCATTATCACAAATCATTAAGCATCTAGAATGGGTTTTAGATTAAGAGAAAAAAATGTAAAACGCCTCCAGAGCCCACTAATTACCAAGCTTGACTTTTAGTTGTTTAGCACGACACACCGAGTTCAATAATAATCAAATTAGAAACAGAGAAGAAAGCAGAGGGCATGGATGACATTTTTTGTTTTTTTCCTTATATTTTTATGAGAATATCTAGAAACCTTTGTTTTATTTAAACACTAAAGTGGTAGACAGGACAAGAAAAAAGAAAAAAATAAATAAAATAAGAAAAACCTGCTTCAATCTCGGCATTTTCGAAAGTGCCACTAAATGTGTAAACAGAGTCAACCTTTGCATGCCAAAACAGCATGATATTATAGGAAAATGTTGTCTCTGTTTTTCGCTAACTAGTCCAAATTGTATACAACAATAAATTTTATAATTGGTTAAACAATAATTTTGAGACTAAACTATTTATTTTGTACCTTTTAAATAAAATTACTGAAAGGCCAAAATAAATTTGCGTGCTTGTCAAGTTTCAAATTACCACTCAAACCACAATAATTTTTTATTAGTTTGGTTTGATTTGGAAGGTAACATGTAAAATAAATCAAACAAACCTGACTATGATGGTCTGATTTATGTTCATAGGTTGACTTAAGCCAACTAATTAACCACCAAAAAATACCTCATGACACTGGTAATGTAGTGTTCGTCAATAAATTATTTATTGATTTGATCTCTCATTTTGTGGTTATAGGGTATTTTAGTCCTTGTTTTTTTAAAAATGTTTGAATTATTTCTCGACTTTGCACTCTGTAAGTCACTCTTGTCCTTGATATTAAGTGACACTAGTAAAATATCTATATGATACGCTGAATGCCTATATGATAGGTTAATTGAAACTAGGAGTCCAAGTAAGCGATAAAATAACATTGATTTGCTTAATCTCAAAATAGTTAACTCAATTAGTCCTTTAAATATCTTATAATATAACTCAATTTTAAACCTTGAAATGCTATGTAACTCATATGTGACAAATAACGTGTCATATAAGCAGTTAGCATGTCACATAGATATTTTATCTATATCACTTAATGTCAGGGACTAAAGTGACTTATAAGGTAACCAAAACAATTAATAACTCGTTTGTGAATAAGTTGACTGAAGTAAACCATTAAATGTTGAAAATTGAGAATAAAAAAAACATAACTCGTTTTTGAACTTGTTCTTCCAAAGCTAATAGAGCGACACAGAGTCTAAAGAACGACATTGGAATACTGAGCCCAATCCAACCTGGCTGCATTATTGTGGGTTTGGACAAGTTTTAATCTAACGATCACTTGTCAAACATATTAAGAAGATTTAGTAAGTAACGTGGAACTTAATTGTATACCATTATCCAACATTAAACACATCTACTTCATTTGGTGCTCAAACTTTTCAATTTAGTGCTAAAGTGATCAGATTGTGAAATCGGTTGTGTAACATATATACTTAAACAATAATGATGACCTAGCTAAATAATCAGGTAGGGATAGTGGTTAGAGTTCAGGAATCAAATTTCTGTAAGTGCACAAATTCTCTTTTTTAATAGGTTCTACCCACTCTTTAAGTGCAAATATTCGCGTTGAATATAATGTTCAATGTGATAACATTTTACTTAAGGTACACAAAAATTAAATTAAATTTGATTGATACAAATTAAGAGGCCAAGATCATTAAGTTACTAAGCAAACTTGAGTAGTAATATAATCCGTGTGTTCACTATTAGAAGAAATATATTTGAAATGGGTCAATGGTGTGAAATCTATGGCATTAAAATGTCTAATAATAGTTTAAGTCTTTAAGACAAGACATCACATAAAATGACATCCTTTAAAAATTGTTTATCATATAAAGAAAATAGTATATGTAATGTAAATACAATGGATTAATTGAATGTTGGGCACACTGTTGTAGTATTTTTCTATACCTAACATAAGAATACTTCTAAGTTCTTAAGAGGGGAGAAAGTACACGCTTTGTCTCAATTTCAAAGAGGTCAAAAGATTATAAGAATACATAATAATCCCAGTTAAGAAACAAATGTGGACAATTTGGGTCAAAGACGCTTCAGAGCCAAGAATACAATACAGAGGGCAAATTAAGAATAAGATATTAATTTAATTTTACATCAAACTTATGAATAGATATTTGTAGAGTGTGTTTGAGAAGAACACCGTCCAAAAAGGAAATGTCAACGGAATGGATCCTAAAAACCCGGCCATCTTTTGAAACTATGGACCTTGTCACTCTCACTCTCATTGAACCCTTAGTGACATGGATCCCAATAACACGTACCATTACAAAATTAATATTTTTGCAATTTGTAGTCGTCTTATCATAAGTCTGACCTCACTGTAAGGTCGATTTTGAGTCAATCTTTTCTGTCAAGTTCTCTTAATTTTTCGATTTTCAACACTTTCAGTGTTTGTGTAACGAATAACCAACCTTGAACTGACCTTCTTAATCCAAGCTCATTGGGTCGATCCCATCTCTCGAGTCCTCTTAACTGTTTGAAGTTTAAGATTTTGAAGGCTCGTGAAACGTATAGTTAACTTTAGCCCTTCTTAATTTGGTTCTAGTCACAAATGAACATTAGAACTAGGTCATGTAACACATTACTAAATGAGAAGACATTTATAACGAACTTGATACCTAGGTATTTCTGTAAATGGACACCAATTTATAAAAAGACTTATTTGCAATTTTGGTCATTCTAACTTTGCATTTTATGTGAATTTAGTTTCCTAACTTTTAAACGAGCGGTTTTGATTCATAAAGTTTGTAAAATGAACGGTTTTAATCTTTCTGTTAGTTTTTTTTTTAAAACTAGGGACAAAAATTTATTTGAATTCACAAGATTTTCATTTAAATTAGTGATTGAGGGACTAAAATCGCCTTTTTTGCAATTTTGGGATCAAAACTGAGTATTTGAAAGTCAGATACTAAATTCGGGCAAAATTCAAAGTTAAAGGATCAAAAGTACAATTTAACTTTATAAAATAACAAGATATAAAGTTGTAAGAACACTCGTCTATACATAATCACTCTTCTACTTCAAAAAATTGGATGAACTTATTTTCTTCTTTTTTTTCATAAAAAAATATATTAACCAAATATTCAACCTGAATATTCAACCACACATGTCTCAATATACTTGATCATCAAAACTTGTGAGAACACTCGTAATTATTACTTAACTAGAATATGAGGTTCATTATAATTGGGGTTGGCATAGATGCCTTCTTATGGTATAATTAGTGGTCAATAATGCTGTTATTTTAGGAAAAATTTCTCACTTAACTAATTAACATACTCTGTTTTTTCTTAATCATCAATACCAATTTCCACTTAATTATCTAAATTGTTACTACAAATACAAGTTTCTACCGCAACTGGTGCTGTTGATGGTAGTGCTTATAACACGCACATGTATAATTTGAGGCATATGTATGAAACTCCTTGATTATTATGAAAATTATAATTATAATGGAGTTAGGTATGCTTTCTGACATTTTGATCAAAAAGGAGAATTTAATTAAGTATGAACAAATTTTTACTAGCAATTCAGTAATGTCACATTTCAGCGATATATTTCTAATGTGATTGATTAATTGATCCCTATGACTTTTTTAAGCCATCTTTTTAAAATTAATTCATGCATTCATTCTCTAACTAACTGCCTACATTTTTTTTTCGTTTTTTTCTTCCATAATTGTTCGTTACCCCTTCACTAATTTGTTGCATGCATTTCAAGATCAATTTTTTGATAACTAGCCAGCAACAAAAAAGAACAAGTGGATAGAAGATATTTATAATTTACGAAATCAAAAACAAAATTCGATTAAAATTAGTAATGGTGATGAACCTGTAATATAAAATGGTGGTGGGTTTTGGTGAGAGCTTGACTACAGCTAAGTGTTCAAAATATTCTTTCTAATTTCATAAAAAAAAGGATCGATCATACATGGTGGGCGTAGCACGTGTCAAGGATTATGGGATAACTATTATCCAACTAATTAAATAATTAATTAATTTGTGTGTGTTTTTTTTTTTTTAATTTTAGTTTCCTTGTGGGGAGTAGGAAATAGGAAATTGATTCTACAAGAATATATATATCTTTTTTGCTGTAGATCTGTCTCTTTGGCAGGAAACCCCTTTTCACACTGCGCCCCTCAATAAGTGCATTGTTACTTATTTTCGTTTTATTACTAATGAAAAACATTTTTTATTCATATACATAGTAATATTTATGTTTCTTTAATAAAGGCTAATATTTTATTATTTGATTTTGATATTTGTAATATCTTTTATTTCAGTCCCTAGATAAAGATGAATGTTTAGATATATTAAACAAAAAAATTGTGTTAAGTTTAGGGATCAAAATAAGAAATATTGTTAAGTGTAGTGATCAAAATTAAATTTTTAGAGATTAAAACATAAATATTGACACGACTAGAGATCAAAATGAAGAATTTTTAATGTAGGAACTTGAACGAAAAAAACTAGTGAAATATATGATCATTATTTCATTGTTGGATTTGGATTCGCTCCATCGCTTAACGATTCAACATGGGTTTCAGTAACATCAAAATCGTTAATTTATGGATTTGGATCCTCTTCATAGCTTGACGATCCAACTAGATTTCAGCAATATTAAAACCGTTAATTTATTTATGCACGATAGCTGAGTAAGAAAAAGAAAAATGAAGGGTTCAAATCCGTCCATCTAACTGTTAAATCATTAAGTACTAGAGTGGATCAGACGATTATATCGTTGATTTTCTAAGAGTATATAATTAGTTGCTTCATATTGTGACATGTCTCGTTATCAAATTAATTAATTTAATAAATTGCAAGCTAATTATGTAGTACTAATTGAGTTGTGTGAGAGAAAAAGAAATTGTAAAATCTTGATAGAATCTATAATTTTACTCTTTCTTTCTCTCTCATACAACACCTCAAATGAATAACGCCAAATTTTAACCTAAGATAATTGATCTCAATAACATATATTAAGCACTCGTAGTGATAATATTAATTATCATAATAAAGATTGACACGATTTATGCGTTGTTGATCTAATAAGTTATATGCTAAACTAATATTCAGAGACCATAGTAAGAGATCAATAGAGTGTAATAAAGTTGTTAGATAGTTAGACTCTTTAATTATATTTACATTGATAGAGGTTTGAATATGCATACATAAAATATACTCTATTAGGAGAGGTAAAACTCACTTCGATAATCTATACACCTCGAAAATATTTGTCTTTTAATTACTTTTGGTCAAGAATACAGTTGATATACACCAATGAAAAGGGACTATATATAAGAATTAATAGTCACTTAGTCCCTAACTTTGTTAGAACATGTTACTTTAGTCCCCAACTTTTAAGAACGAAGCATCCAACAGATTGGCCTAGTGACTAGGGTTGAAACTTTGAGTACCAGCTTCTCAATTTGAACTCATGTGGATGCACTTTCGCCTATTAAAAAATAATTTATAAAAGCGATCAATTTAGTCTCTCACGTTCACTAAGACTAAAATAATCGATGAGATTGAAAGTCAGAGAATGATCATTCTTATAAGTCAGAGACTATAATGCCCTATCTTTACAAAGTTAAGGACGAAAATGACGGATGTGAGTGAAAATCAAAAACTAAAACATCTTATCTTGACAAAATAAAGGACTAAAATGCTTGTTTATTGTAAAATCAAGGAGACACATTGAAAATTAAAATGAGTTTTATCTCTTTTAGACACTTAACGTGCCATATAGATACTCTATCAGTGTTACTCAACATCAACAAATAAAATAACCTACTGAATATAAAATTAGGTATTAATTTAATTATTTTATAAAATAAAAAACTAAAATGTCATATGCCTGCCAAATTAAAAATAATCTTAATAAACCACTCTTTAAAAAAAATACTTTAGTCCGTAATCTTTGTTACGTGCTTGAGCTTTAAACACATGTTATAGTTTTTTGGGTCGAAACATGTTTTTCTTTTTTTATTTTATGGTTTTACAATGCAAAAGACAAAAAATTAAGTCTTACGCCTTTTCAGTTTATTTTTCTTTTTAAAAATTACTTTTAAGTTAAAGTTACAAATAAAATACTTAAAAAAAGTCATAAGTTATATTAACACTTCAACAGAGAGAAAAGATCATTGAATTGATATTGAAGGAACATGAAATGAAATTCCTTGAGTCTGAATTACATCAATGATAGCATTTATACAAAGGGAAAAGCACGAGGGAAAAATAGTTATGTAACTACCCACGTGAACCTAAACAGAAAAACAACATAATGAAGAAAATAATATGATACATTAGTGACTTTGTGTATCCTGTGTGCATGATGCTTCAGTGGTGGCATCGTCTGCTATGAGTGGCTTAATAAGCTATTTGACAAATTTTTTTTTGTAATTTACTATAAATTACTTATTTTAAAATTTTTTATTTATAATAGTAAAAAGTAGTATATATATTATATTTTTTAAATAATTTTTGACCGGCCGCACTCTTGTGGTGGCGTGTGGCCGTCCAGCGACGATGAGTGGCGGTCTGGCCATGACTATGGTTGTTGATAGATGTTCAATGACAATAAGATGTTTAAAAAATAAGCAAAAAATTATATGTATAACTTATTTTAAAGCTCTTTTATTCTCTTTTCTTTGTTAAAAAAACCACTTAAAATTATAATAACTTATTAATATTTTTTTATTTATAAATAAAAATAAGTCCAATAATAAACTAAACCAAACAATATCTCCTTGTTATTTTCTTTTAACACCCTTTTAAGCTTTAGCTTCTTGGATCCGCTTCTGACCGGAACATGCATGTAGCGGTGGAAATTATCTGTATGTCTAATGCAAATTCATACCTTTTTTTAAAAAATAAAAACAAATAAAGAAAAGAAAAAGTAGCAATATTTAAGAGCAGCAAGGCTCCAAACAACTTCGGGAATATCATATTAATTATCATATAAATACTTCTATTATAAGTGAAAGTAATTTTAGAAAAAATCAAATATTTTCATTTCCATAAGAAATATATTACAATTTAAAATTATTATGAATTTAGTATTTTTATTACACTGAATAGAAGTATAACCAAATAGGCATATAAGCTTTGAAATTAATTATTATTATTATTGAAATCCAGCTAGCTAAACAGGTTTCTAGAAATATAACATTCGTTGGAAATTTGATTGGAGGAACTGGGTGCAAATCTACACAGATACAGAACCTTCTAAAACCATTATTATTGCTGAAAAAAAAAGGATAAGTTGTGGAAGAACAAGAACCAATGAATCATTAACTTTATGGAATCCCATTTTATTTATTTATTTTTTCTTTTGAGAGCAACTAATGGGATTTTAAAGAAAGCCCCTACCTACCTAGCTACCTAGCTAGCTAACATGTCATTTTAAATCCACAGCAATAATCATGCCCATAAAAACCAACAAACCATCATTCATCCAAACTAGAATGAAGTACCTAGCTAGCTTGAATCTCCACAATATCTTCTTTAAAATATTATTATATACTTTATTGCATTCTTATTTCTTGTAGGGAAAATAATCATTTTTGATATATGTTGATAGTACACAATAAAAATAATTTTTTATTCAGTAAATATTATTTATTTTCTTATATTGAATAATTACCATGCTAACATACTTCCACTTATTTTATAGAAATATTTGAGTAAGTTATAACTTAACTTTTTAAAATACTCTCATATGATATAACTTGTTAACACACTCCTTATAAAAATAAGTGGGTGTTCACTAATAAACTCTTATATATATAATATTTATAATAATAAATTTATTTGTTGGTAATATATATTTATATGTTGGTATAGATATAATTTATGTTTATATTAACATATTAAGTCTATGTCACTTATAAAGATTTATTTATGAACCGAATTAGTAAGGTTGTTGGTCGCTAGTTATTTTAGTCATTAATTTGGTCAATAAAATATTAAGTGACCGAAAAACACATTTAGCGACAGATTAAATTGGTCACTAAATAATTTTTTTTTAGTGTAAATCATAAGGACTAACTCAACATTCAGTAAATGACAATTCTTTTTAGTAAAATAAGAATACCACAAGTCTTTATTCCACTTGGTGAGATGGGCTAAGGTCTCATACATGAATAAAGAAGAAGAGTTGTATTACGTCTCGACAGCCCGTATAAAACATATTGAATTATTATGAATAAAAATAAAGATAATATTAATTATTAATACTAATAAATAAGTACTACTTATAATATACTTATATACATAAAAGTTTTATTATCTATTATTCTAAGGCTAATGGTTAAGTAATTTATGAATAAAAATTTTATATTTAAAATTAATTGAAAATAATTTTATATCATTAAATACTCTATACTTTTCAACATTAAATTTATATTTATGAATTACTTAACCATTATTCTATTTTTTAAGGTAATGGATATCAAAATCCTACTTATAATAATGAAACATATGCATATATACATACCGATTCCTCCTATTAATATAGCTTGTCTCTGAGTTTGCAATCTTATAAAAAAAAAAGATTTCTGAAATCTGAATAGTTAATTTAGAGAAAAATAAAATAATAGTGGAATCGTAGGAATAATACATTAATCTTTCCCCCCAACCACATTAAAGCATATATAATCTGAACTTGTTCTCTAATAAGAGACACTTTCCCAATCTATATAATACATGTTAACATTCAATGGAATTCCAGATTTCTTCCCCACCCACTCTGTTTTCGGTTAAGTTAAATGAAAGCACAATCTGGCTTTTTATTTTTTTAATAAAAGAATTTGGAATACAGATTTAATTAAATTAAAATTAAAAAAAATAATATATATATATATGCTGGTCGGTACACAAATGAGTTCCATGTGATCATATGGCTTATATATGTGATTCCATTTATTTATTTATTTTATAATTTGAGATTGTTTTAATAATGTGAAAGAGAATCATATCCTCTGTTTCCTTCAAATGATATAATTCAAAAAAAAAAATAACAAAATCATCAGTTGTTATTGACATATGTATAGTGACAGCTATATATAATAAGACTTTTATCATTTGGACCAAACTAAATATAAGTATTAGTAATCTCACAAACACATTACAAATGGAATTGTAGCACCACATACATATTGTAAAGTGGAATCACTTTAAGATCTGTGCAGGTGGTCCAATCCTATCAACTCCTACAGATGTATATATATAGTTAATATATAGAAATTTAATAGCATTTTTACTAATTAAAGAAATTAGAAAAATATAACAATCCAATTAAAGCTACCCATTTGGGAAAGGAATAAATCTTGGTGCCCTTCTTTTTAATAAATCATCGAAATAGTGTCTGACTTTATAATTTTTCTTTAAAATAGTTCTTGACTTTATAAGATCAAATAAAATAATTTTTTATTTTGCTTTTTATTATTCAAAATGATCTCAAATTTTGTTTTTCGTTATTTAAAATAGTCTCTAATTTTGCCTTTCATGATTTAAAATAGTCCTTAATTTTGTTCATCGTCATTCAGAATGATCATTGTCATTTCAGGGACCATTTCGTTTTTTCTTATGAGTTAAGGACCATTTTAAATTAAAGAAAACAAAGTCATTGGCCATTTTGAATAACAGAAAAAAAAATTAGGAACAATTTTGCTTGTTCTTAACAGTCAGGGACTATTTTGAATAACAAAGTACAAAGTTTGAAGCCATTTTACTTGACTTTATAAGTCAAAAATCATTTTAAACGATAATCACAAAGTCAAGGACCATTTTAATAATTTATTCCCAGTTTTTCAGAAAGCAAAACTCACATTCTCTTATTCTAAACTTCTAATCCACGGAGGATTTTTTCTTTTTTCTAACACCAATCCAACGAGGTGTGTTTTTTTCCTCACTACTAACAAGTTTTTATTTGTTAATGTTTTTTTATCTTCTTAAATTAACTAACTTTAATGTTAGTATAATTATTAAATATTTTTGCTAATAATTTATAAAAAATTTTGCTAATAATTTATAAAAAATGAAGATTTACTTACTCTAAAAGTATGTAAATTACTTATACATTATATTAATATATTTATCTATTAGTAAGTATAAATATTATTTGTTTATACTAATGAATTAATTCTATTAAATTAGATTTGTATTAACGATAACTAATGTAATGTTGTTAATTCACAAAGTTTAATTTTGAATATAAATACATAAAATATAGGACTAAATTTACACGGACTAATTAAATATATTTAATAATATTTTTCAATTGATAAAGTAATTAATTTAAATTTTATTTTTAAAATACTCATATATAATTAATGCATTCTTACCATGATAAAAGTTGTTCATAATAGATTGAAAGAAAAAAAAAATTTCCATTTTCTTAACTATTAAAACCATCTTTAAAGAGGGTATTTAAATGAGTTTTTACCATTTAAACATCTAGCTATATTGAAACTTGTTGTCTTAATATGGAGTAATTAATAAAGTTGCTAATTTAAGCATTTGGATATTAGCAATGAGTGGGGCAAAAAAAAACCAGATTTTTGTGGTACAAGCGGAACTCATTAAAGGTGTTTATTTAAGAATTTATATTGGAATGCAAAGGATGATTAAACTAAAAGAGTTATGTGTACAAAATATTTTAAAATAATTCATAAAAATTCATATAAGATCTTACCTTTGAAGTGAGTGTAATACCCCTAAAAAATATATTATTTTTATTTTTTTGAATAAGATGAAATTTTATTAATTAAGAGTATAAGTAGTATTAAAAAAAACAGAGAAAAAAAAGAAGATAGAAGAACACCCAACCAAAGACCACACCCATACATGATACATATGAAAATTCAAATAAAGAACCCGAAAAACAAATTATATTCCCAAAATTGTAGTGAGAAGTTGTTGTCATTGTACGAAAGGTTGAAGGAAAAGACCATTATTTATCTTTAGCCAAAATCACAATTGAAGCACAATATTTTTTTGTTATAATTAAGACCAGGAAAAAAATTATTATTTTTTATCTATTAATTTTTGTTGAAGTGATTATGATAAGTGTGATTCTCACATTAGAATAAAAAGGGAGGATTTAACAGAATGTGGTCCCTTAAAGCCATATAAAATTCAAAGGAATAAATGGGAAATTTATTGCAGCCGTCCTAGTTGAGGGCACACAGAAGAAACCTTGCACTTCTAATTATGACAGAGATATGTTAGATTATGATTTAATCCTCATTTCATTACATATTAAAATTAAATAGCGTGTTATGTCTGTATAATTTAAGATTGTGTCCATGAATACTTTATAAGGAACGATTCAATTTAAGAGAAAAACACTTTTTAAAGAAAATATTTATTTATGTCGCTCTAACTTTTAAAATTGTGAAGTTTCCCTTTTAATTTTTTATTTATATAGTTTGGTCAATTACTAGTATTTAATGATATTATTTGTTTTCAATTTAAATTCATTTTATTTTAATTTGCATCTAATGAAAGAGAATTATCTTCTACATATATATTCTTGGTCCCGCTACTAAATGTATAATTAATCCTCCAAATTAAAGTAGTAAAATGTTGATTAAAGTATTGAACTTTAGTTTAAGATATTTAATTGTAATTAAAGGAGAGGAATAAGCATATAGAATCCTAGCTAGGGAAAGAAGGGATGAAAAAAGTCATTAGGGAATATCTTGAAACGAAATTTTAAAGCAAGAAACATACAGGGGATCTCTCAACAACTCGTAATATTCAATTTAACTTGAAGAATAGGAAAACTCACTCAATTATATTTTTATCAAGATAATTTCATTAAAATAAGTATCTCTTAATAAATTATTCTATTCATTTTATTCGTTATTTGTTCTAATTTATTTTAGTTTTTTATATTTAACTTTCAGAATCTCACACTGTTTTCTTGTGAACTTTATTTCTAACACTAGAAAAAAAGGAAAACCGATGGTTGGCTACAATATTTTTTTAACTAATTTAAAGTAAATTTTTAATAGCAATTCTCCGTCCGTTCTATTATATAAGATCGTTAAAAATATTTTTATTTGTTTTATTTTACTTTACTAGTTTTTATTTATAAGTCTCATTTAACTAATTCACACATAATTAGTTAAAATTATTTAATAGTATTGAGATTAACAAAATTTGTATTCCCTTTCGAAGGTTAACCTTATTTAATGTTTTTGGTTTTACTAATCTCTCTTCACATTCTCTATCCACTTTAATTGGAGCAAGGTTATTGGTTAACACTATTATTAAAAATTGTAAAGTTATTAAATACTAGTAGGGTATATGAGAAAAAAATATTTAATGTTCCACATGCTTTAAAATGTGACTTATAAATAGAAACACAAAAAAATTCTAAAAAATGACTTATAAATAAGAATATAGGGAGTAAGACTCTCTATAAACTTGTGTGCACAGTTAATTTTTCTTTACTAATATACTCTTATTACTCAACTACTTTTGATTAATTCAAAACACAATAAATATAAGTAGTTGATGATAGAACATTTCTATCTTTAATATACCCCCTCCGGTTCTTATTACTTCTTCCGTCCCAAAATGTAAAATCCTCTAGAGAGTTTTTGCTTGCCCCAATTTATAGGACCCTTTGAGAATTTTTGTGCACATTTAATTTTTTTTACCATTATATCTTTGCTACTTAACCAAATTTGAAGAATTCAAAACACAATAAATAAAGTCATTAGTTAGCTAAATCCATTTCTCTCTCCCATATAAGTGGACCTCATCGCCACCAAATTTAATCACTTTGACGTTTCATTGTAATGTACTATTTCCAAAACATGGAGTAATTAATAGAGTCTTTATAAAAATAAAAAAATAACAAAGTAAATAAATGAACAACATTAATTAAAAAAGAGTGTGCGTGAGGTGATAGAAAGAGATTGAAAGGGTAAATTTGAAAACTAATGCTTTTTGTTAGATAAATTTAATGCATTTAACTAAATTAACCACTTTTCTTAATTTCCACAGTATTTGTCTAGGGGTTCTTACATTTTGGTACCGAGGGAGTATAAGACTGTTTATGGACATTACTAATGGCCCTTATTTTGAGACTCTTTACAAATTTCTAATAGCAATCATTATTATTTTTCATGTAAGTCCATTATAATTAATAAGTTTTTTTAAGTGATAGTGAAATACAATTAATGCAATAAAAAAAGAAAATAAGGGTAGATTCAGAAAAAATGTGTAAATATTTTGAAAATCAATGCATTAATTATTCTTTTTACATGTTTTCTTAAAAAACGCAATTGCCTTTTTAGGTTCTTATAAAAAGGACTAGATAGAAGGAGTACTCCCTCCGGACTCAAATATAAGCAACAAAAACTCTATATTTGATGGTTCAAAATATAAGCAAATCCCAACTACTTTTATGTTATTAAATGCTACAATCACTAAAATATCATTTATTTAGTGAAGTAATTGAGAGAGAATATAACAGTATATTAAATAAATTTTATTTTTTCCACAAAACCAAGAAAATTTAATGCAATTAACTAATTTTCTTAATATGCATAAGTTGGTTTATTTGTGCTTATATTTAGGTCTGGAGTAGTGATTGGTTAACATGTGAAACCACGTTTTCACTATTATTTAATCATACTTTGATACTTTCAACAATTTAAAGGGTTAATTTGGAAATTGATAAAATTTATTAGACAAATTTAATTTAATGCATAAAACTAAATTAATTAATTTTTTTAATTCCAGCAAAATTAGTTGAGAGGGTCCTGTAATATTGGGATGGAAGGTAATAAACAACACTCATTCTGACCTTATATATATACCACTTCTAATCGAATCATCGAAACCAAAATAAAATAGTTAACTCATTAAATATTTCTAAAAAAATAGGTGTTTTCTAATTATACCATAACATAAATATGTTACTCCTTCCATTTCAAAATAATAATTGTTTAAGATTATTTCACAAAAATTAAAAAATAAAATAATTGTCATAACGAATAAAATAATTTTTCAAAATAAAGCATAAATAAATATAAAAAAAATGTAGAAAAAAGCTTTTAAAATTGTTTTTACAATATGTTGTTGGGAGAATGTTGAGTGAGGACATGTAAAAAGTAAAAAAGTGAAAGACTCAGCGTCACCGAGCGCACGCGCGCCCACAAAAAACAAAGCTTGAAAAGTCAAACTGTCAAATTAAGCGTCAAACTTTGTAGCCCTTTTTCTTACTTACAAGTTACTAGCCACAATAACAATTATACCAAAAAAGTTCACTACAGTTAATAAATAGTTGAATATTTAAGTATTTTGATAGGTAGAAAAAATTAATATTATTTTTATTAGAAGTGATATCATTTTTTAGTATATAAATTTATTATTTTTATATATAAAGAGATTGTAAGATTTTTAAAATTATATGGTCTTAATCATTCCCACCATTCTGATACTGGTTTAAATTCCGATGGTGTATATAAAGAAAATTTTGTTGAGACAAAATTCATTTCGATGATTTCTACATTTCAAGGGAATTAGTCTTCAGCTATCGACTGTGAATACTATTGATTCACAAAAAAAAAAAGAAGCCATAATAACAATTATATATTTTCTCTCAAATTTAATTTTTTGGGTAAACAAAATTTTAAGATTAGTATTAAAGAAGTATGCTCTTCAAGATTTAAACCTGAGTCCTCGTCTTTGCGGGAATCAAGTTGCTTATTACTTATCCTACACTTTATTGGTAAAGTACATTGACTTTTTAAGAAAATTATCTTGATATATAGTGCCTTAAGGACACTAGTTAAAGTTACTAAAAGTAGAAAAATAATCATAAGAGCGCATTGTTCCGTCTGTCGAGAATACAAAAAACTACACATTCCAATATCTCTTTACTATATTTGGGTTCTTAAATAGTGTCCTTAAGACACTAAATATCATTTGCCAAAAGTTTAACACTCTTCATCATTTAAAACTAAACTCAACTAATTTTTACAAAAAAAAAAAAAAAAAAACTAAACTCAACCACTTAAATTAATTAAAGATAAATAAAAAATATAATAAATACTCTTCATAGAAAATTAGAAAGTTATAAAAAGGCACGCTTAATTTTCATTATTTGTTAAATTGGAATTTAAGTAGTAGTTAATTACTAGTTACTAAATCCTTAATTTTTTATACTAGTTGAGGTGAGCATATAGTTTCTCTCTCTATTTTGAAAGGCTCGTGGTTATGGTTATCTATAAAAAGCCTCCACCCTTCTCTATCCTCTAATTGCAACAATCCAAAACCTCTTTTCTCTCTCTTTCTTAACTAATCTTTTCTTTCTTCACCTTCTTCTCATCACTCTCTAAAATCAAACCAAACACCACCACATACACACCTTAATTAGATCAAAAGTAAACCTCTATATATCTTATTGTTTTTGCTTCGAGTGATTATTAATCATCAATTATGGAAATGAAAGGAAGATTAAGCAACTCATCATCATCATCAGCAAGCACAATCTTAAGCGATGATGAAATGGACCTTCGAAGAGGCCCATGGACCGTCGATGAAGATCTTGCTCTTATTAATTACATTGCTAATCACGGTGAAGGTCGCTGGAATTCTCTTGCTCGTTCTGCTGGTAATAATAATTTCAATTCAATTTAATTATATATTTCCACTTCTTTTTTTATTTTTATTAGTAATTCTATGGTACGTGTTTCATGATTACAATTCTTGACTGAAAAATAATACTAATAGCTCCCACTAGTAAATTAATTATATATAAATTATTGTGGTGTGAAAGCCCCCTTCAATTCTTTGCTTCTAGTTTCGTTTAGTTTCTATCATCAATCAATTCTTTTATTTTTCGTATAAAAGCCAAAGTTTGCGGTTATGAACGGAATCATCATTCATATAGTGGATATATTAGCTACCACTTTAATGGCAAATTCTTATATGTGGTGGGGCATCTAATGAATTATCAGATTTTGAAATTAAATCAATGAGATAATAATAATAATAATAATAATAATAATATATATAGACTAGCTCATAGGTTCTCTATAATTTCTTGGCCGCACACACCCCATTTTATGAAAATGGAAAACAATAATAATAATAAAAGTGGAAGGAAAAAAATGTTCTTTCTTTTTTCCTGGTTATAGTACTTTGCATTTGGATCAAAAACTTTACCAATTTAAGAAATTTGTTTTGGTTGTTACAGGACTGAAAAGAACAGGGAAGAGCTGTAGATTGAGATGGTTGAATTATCTTCGTCCAGATGTTCGACGTGGGAATATCACACTTGAAGAACAACTTCTTATTCTTGAGCTCCATGGTCGTTGGGGAAACCGGTATGCCAAATTTTTATGTACCCAATTATTTTTAGACAAAAACTTTTTTGATAATCTCTACTTCTCTTTTGAGGAATTAGTATTTGTATTTTATTGATTTTTAAAAAAGAAAAAATATATGGTTGTTTTGTTATCGATGCCATCACACATTGAGTTAATAATCTAATGCATTTTTCCTAAGAGCTAAAATCATAATATTTTGATTTGGTGTCGCAAAATAAACTGTAATTTAAAATATTGTATAGACACATACAACATTTTTTATTCTTATGGGTTTGTTAATTAAATTCATCATGGTTTTAATTTTAAATCGTCATGGTTGTTTTTATCTTTTTTCAAGTTGTTTATTAATATATTGATTATGAATTACAGGTGGTCTAAAATTGCACAATATTTACCGGGAAGAACTGACAACGAAATAAAAAACTATTGGAGAACCAGGGTCCAAAAGCATGCCAAACAACTCAAATGTGACGTGAATAGCAAGCAATTCAAGGACGCCATGCGCTACCTTTGGATGCCAAGGTTAGTGGAGCGCATTCAAGCTGCCGCGGCCGCCACTGCCACCACCACAGCAGCCACAACTACTTCTCCAACCTTATCAGCCTCCATGACCAACAACAATGTCACATACAACAACAACAACCTCAACAACAATTACGAGGTTCATAGTGTGAATAATAATAACAACATGATGATAAATCCGGGTATAATGAACAACAACAACAACTTTGGCGGTGGTTCACAAAGTTACACGCCGGAGAATAGTAGCTCCGGCACGGCGGCCTCATCGGATTCCTTTGGGACTCAGGTTTCACCTACTACTCAAGATTATTACAATGTTCAAGTTGGTAATAATAACAATAATAATAATGCCAATATTGATAATTATTACCAACAAGCTCATCAATTAAGCTTCTTTGATTGCATCACTAGTCCTTCGGGAATGTTTCCTCAAGAAATGGATTTTCAATCCATGGAACCAAACACGGAGTGGATCAATCAAAATGGTGATGACAATTTTTGGAATAATGTTGAAAACATGTTGCTCTTTCAACAATTTGGGGACAACATGTGAAATCGAGCTCAGATCCTCGATCTCCTGCAAAGATTGTGCATCTCTGCACGGTGACAGAAAATGAGAGAGAATGTGTGAAATTTACAAGATGTGTGAGATATGAAGAAAGAGAAAATGAATGGAAGGAGATATAGTGAAATTTACAGAGGATAAATTCATAAAAGTAGAAAAATTAGCAAATAGAATAATTTATTATTGATATGTAGGACACACGATGGACATAGGTTTTAATTAAACTAAGGAGTAGTATTATAAGACCAAAAATTAAAGGAAAATGTGAATTACTACTTTTCACTTTGTAGGTTAATTCTTTTTTTCCTTTTTGTTCTTAATTTTATTTTCCTTATTTTAGAGGGGGTGTGGGAAATTAAATATTTGTAATTTAATTTGAGCTTTCTTTAATATGAGATTTCATTCTTTGAAACTATTAATTAAATTAACTCTGTTTCATTTTATTTAAATTTAGTATTAGTGATCGAGTGCACTATTAGTATTATATAATTTAATAATAAGAATGTAAATTAAAGACGTGTGCATAATTGATTCCACAAACAGACCCTAAAGCTTTTTTATCATTTGTCAATTTCCTATTACAACTGTTATTATTATATAAGTAATTCTTCCACTTTTATAAAACCTTGTCCACGGGACCTGAACCCAAGCCAGCAAAGTGTTTCTAGATTGTTAAAAAGAGGTGGAAATTAATTAAAAGCAATTGTAATTTTTTAAAAAAGACGTGCCCTTGTTTTAATTGGTGGGCTATTATAGCTACCTCCAATGTTCTCAAGTTGGGACAAAATCTTTTTATTAAAAAGTTAAACATAAGGCTCTATTATTAGGACGATGGTTAATTAAATAAATGATGAAATTAAAAAGCTTAATCTGCCACGTAAGTAGGATTCGAAGGACCCTACCCGTAATTTTGAGTCACGCTTTGTTGGATTTCGTACGAACAAAGTTGGAGTTTTGATGCGGTGAAGGGTAGTTTGGTAAATTCGTGGAGGGCACGTGCAGAGGGAGATGCAAAAAACGTGAAGGAATAGTTTTAGAGAGAGAAGATGGTCATGGCGGCGGGGAATCCTTGTAGGCCGCGTGCCTATAATAGAAGCCATCGAAGTGGTCCCCGTACCCAACGGTGTTTAGAAGTTGCCACGCGTCCCTTTTTTTATTCAAATAAATCCATTTGTTTTTTTAAAACGGAAAAAGTTTTTAAAAAGAAAAAAAGGAGCCGAAATATTAAATTGGCTTAATTAGGGTTCTGGATTGACAGGACTGTATCACTTCCAGCCGTCGCAGTGGAACGACCATACATTATTTAGGCGTTTAGGCATGACAATAAAAATTGAATTTTCGAGTTTTAAAAAAAAAAGATTATAATGTGAAATTCCTGTATTGATTAGAGTTTTGTTGGGTGCGATTTTTCAGACATATTTACATATATTATAATAATAATAATAATAATAATAATAATATTAACCATAAAAAATTAATTTATTATTCTAATGTTTTAATTTTGTATAATTATATGAATTAAAGTATTTAATTTATCTTTTAGTTATCTAAACGAATTGGAGGAAACAATTATCAAAATAAATGACATGTCTTTTTTTTTGTCAACAAGAAAGAAATATATAATTTACTAAATCAAGTATCAACAGTGTTAATAATACACAGAGTTAAAAACTGAAACACTGGCATTGAAGTACAAGAAAAGAAAGACATACAAAAGAGAAGAAAACTAACTAAAAACAAAGGTTACAAAAGCATCGTAACATTATGAATCTTCAAAATCAAAGACTTTGGGAATTACTCATGAAAAATGGATATTATTTTAAGATTTTTCTTTCATCCATTATTGTCACATTTATATTTGAAAAAAATTCAAATGTATCGACATCATTATTACACCCATCAAATATTAGTACATTTATTTATTTTTTATATAATCAGAAATATACATTTATTTTTTCGATTTTAAATACACCATCACATAGTAATCTAGTTTATTTAAAACAAGTGAAAAACACAGCATGTTGATTAGTAGTTTCTTCATTTACCCTACACAAAACATACTAACTTTATTTAAAACAATTCTTCTATTTAAAAAATTTAATTTAGTCTCAATTCCATTATTCAACACTTGGAGATCAACAGAGTATATTCTTTGATTCTCACGTATATTTAATTGATGGTTTTCAAAAATAAATAAAATTTTTATTAATTTTTCTCATCCTCAGTCCACACCATTTAAGCTAATTAACGATCCTTATACCCTTTTATTTTATTTTAGAGTATATGTTGGATGTTGGATTGTGACCCTATGAGTCACCCCTAATATAGATACGATACGTATGAGAAACGTATTCTAACATAAACTTTGAATAAAAACCAAAAATTAAAAAATAAACGAAGAAACAAAGATCTATATATATAACTGAACTCCACGGTCTTCGTTGAAAATCAGATGTGAAATGAAAATATTACATTAATTAAATATGAACAAATTAAAAGGTTTATAAGTGAATGAAACTTTTTAGCGTGTCTTCATCGTTCCAAACGACCGTTGAACGAGGCCTGAGCATGACTTGGAGTCAAGGCCCGGGACCCATACGGAACCCACGTGGGCTTGCAAAAACCAACAAAGGCCCACAGAACCTCGATTATATTGCACTATTAAAGGTACTGAAATGCAATCTGCTCTTGCTTTTTCCTTCTTTTTTTTTTTTGCATTTTATGTCTAGTTTTTAATTAACATAATTAAATATTAATTAAATGTTAATTCGTTTTTTTAATATATTGAGATACATTATAAAACTAATGATTGAATAATTGTAGTGTATAAGAAATGAGATGTGTATTGATGTTATAGCGTTGATGAGGTTACTGTTGGAAAGGTACTTGTCTATTTGTGTATTGTCCGTTACAATGAACCTGGCGTGGCGTCTATAAGCATTTTATGTGATGTTAACAGGACGGTCTATTCTCTCTACTTCCATTTTTTAAAGAGAGTGTGTATTTTTTGGTATAATTACGAGTTTCTTCACTTTTATAATGTGATTAATCTCGTTCGTGTTATGTGGTTGGCGTTGGCTCCCGAAAATTTGACATATGTAAAATTCGAATACGAGACTTCTCGCGGTAAATCATCCCTCTTATGAACTTAAGAAGAAAGAGTTTGTGTATTGAGACTTCATTTGTTTATTGTTACTCTTTTTTATTATTTTAATAATATTTATATGTTAACAATGTGATTTTATTGGAATAATATGCTCTTATGATTATTTTTTTACTTCTAGTAATCTTAACTAGTGCCCTAAAGACACTATATATCAATATCCTTAAAAATATTAATAAGAGAGTAAAAATAGGATTACCTTTTTTAAATTGATACAGTATTTAATAGCAGAAGAGAATAAAACAAAGTAAAACAGAATGAGATGGAATGTAACAGAACAAAATGCATGCTGTGAAACAGAATGAGATGAATGTAACAGAACAAAATGCAAGCTGTGTTTGGTGACAAACTAACAATAGAATAGAACAGTATCATATTTTTAAAATTATTAAATATAATTTGTGTTGATTATTTTTTTATTATATAAATTTTCAAGAAAAATGTATTTTCAAACATATTTTTTGGTCATATAAAAAACTTTTAATTTAATAAATTTATACATATATTATTTGTCAATAGAAAATAATTTATTGAGATTAATAGTAATAATAATAATAATGATATATGTTTTGTTTAGTTATCTTCGATTCCATCATTTTTTAATTAAAGTGTTTCATTCATTTGACTTAGTGTCATGTTCCATCGTACTTTGTTGATGTACCAAACATATAACAATACTCAAATGTTCTATTCTGTTTAGGTCTGCGTTAGTAGTTCATAGAGGATGAACGAAAATTTTACATTGAATTCTCCATTAATCAACTTAATTCAGAAGTGCTCATTGAATGAGCATTTATACGAGAACTAAAATGTAACTACCGTAACTGCAGAGAGGTAGTTATGAAAAAAAAATTTAACCAGTTTAACTGTCAAGAGGTGATTATGAAACAGAAAATGTAACTACCGAATGTAATTGACTAGTTATTATCTTTATCTCTAATATTCCCCCGCAAGCTGGAAGTGCGTTTTAGCATGTCAACTTGGAAAGGACGTGAACAATATAAAAATCCTAATAGAAACGGTCAGGTTCGTAGCTCTCAAGTCTTCGACCTTCTCTTGGGCCTTGTTGATCTTGTTTCAGCATCTCCTCAAGTTTCGTTCTAAAAGGTTGATAAACGGAAACGGCCAGGTTCATAGCTCTCTAGAAGTTTTCGACCTTCTCTTTGGCCTCGCCGATCTTCTTCAACGTCTCCTCAATCTAGTTCCAAACCATAGATAAAAAACTCGGAGAATATGTGAAGTATTAAAGATAAATGAAAGTTGGATAAAGAGCTTTGATGAATCTTCAGTAGTAACAGAGAAAAAGGGCAGTGGTTTTTGAAATTGAGTGTGAAGAGGAAGGATTGTCAAATTTTCTTTCTTGTTTGAGAATGAGAGCAAACGACTTGGCAATCGAGCGAAAAGGCACAAGCATCATAATCTAAGAACGTACTTGTGCAAAATGCGATAAGGAAAGATTGTCAAATTCCCTCTCTTGGAGAATGAGAGCAAATGACTTGGCAATCGAGGGAAGATACACAAGCATAATAATCGAACGTACTTGTGCAAATTCCTCATTAAGGTCGCGTAAGAAATTAATCACACGATCATCCTCGAGTTCTTTCTGGAATTTGACTAAGACTCCACAAGAACACGTAGCAGAAAAATTGCATACTTGTTTAAGAAGTATTTGAACTTTTTCTTGCAAATTAGCGATATGAAAGGCATCTCCACGAGGCGGAAGCAACAGAGGAATGAGATGCCATAGTCGATCAATGTTTAGAGAATCGATGGAGTTTTAATTCCACAATTTTATGCTCTGATACCATATTAGTAGTTTAGAGAGGATGAACGAAAAATTCTACATTAATTTTTTCATTAATCAACTTAATTCAGAAGTGCTCATTGAATGAACATTTATACGAGAACTAAAATGTAACTACCGTAACTGCCGAGAGGTAGTTATGAAACAAAAATTTAACCAGGGTAACTGTTGAGAGGTGGTTATGAAACAGAAAATATAATTACCGAATGTAATTGATTAGTTATTATCTTTATCTCTAATAGTATGCTTACCAAATACTACCTTAATTTTAAATTAAATATAAATAATCACATGATGTAACGTAATAATAACTCATTTTGTCCCTTAAACCACATCCACATGTGTGTGTTCAATCCTATTTCGGTGGAAATGAAGAGACATTTAATGGTCACTCTATAGTAACTTTGTGTGAAGTTACACCTTTGACTAGAGGATTAATCATTGTTTTTTACAATGAATACCTTAAGAAAAAAAAAATGTGTATTAAATAATATTATTAATTAAGAACATTTTAGAATGATAAAAGTAAGAAGGTTTAAAATGAAATAATAATAAACAGATAGAAAAGATGCATAAAGAGTATAAGTCTTTTTTTTGGGTCACAGAGTGTAAGTCTATGTGAGTGATAAAGTTTGAGAACTCATCATCTCATTACTAGAAGTGAGGTGCGAAACCAAAGCTTCAAAGTAATTAAATACTCTTATAAAGCATTTTCAAAGAGGATCTTTTGGGTGCCTTATCTTTTTACACTATTTTCTAGGCACCAAATGGTATTTTTTATGTTTCTTTTTATTCGCCTTATCCGTTTATATAAAAAAAATATTTATTTTTATTTGTCTGATTACTTATATTTTTAATAAATTATTAATTTTTTATTAATTTTATCATTATTTTTAATTAAGTAATTATTAATTATTTTTCATTTAATCAATAAAACTAAAAAGAAAATTATTATAAGAAATTCAAAAAATATTTTAATAAAAATAAGAATAATTATTATATTTTTTTTAATATGTGTATATATCTTAAATTGACAGATTGATAAGAATGGAGAAAGTACTTTAACCCTTGATTTTATAAATACTCCTCTCGATTTATTTGTGTTATTATTTAAGGTTTTTATACGTATATTAAGAAAATATTAATTATAAATTCATTTATCATGTTTTTGGTCAATACATTCTTATTTATTTTTTAATTATTTCATTTATCATTTTCTTATCCTCTCCAATGGAGAGGTGTTTAACTAGGTTCTTATGAATTAATTTATTATATTTAGCTCGGTCCCACGTGTATATATCATTTTATAAATTTAAGCACCTGAAACACTCTAATGTAAGTTCTTAAATAAGCACTTCGGATGGGGTCTACATGTACTCACAAATTAACTATCTCATTTATTTTTTTATTTTTAATACAAATTAGGCCCACTTTTTTTATAAGAACCAGGTGCTAATTTAAGCAATTTTGCTAATTTAAACAACTTTACTCAGCATGGTCCAAAGGAGATGAGGTGCTGAGGTGCTTAATTAAGATGCTTAAATGATAAGAACTCACTTAAGCACCCCCATTAGAGATAGTCTAATACCTTAATAGTTACTCATATTGAATGAGGATATAGATAGAAAATAAAAATTAAATACCTCTTAAAAATATAAAACAATATTTATGGAACAAAATTTTAAAGTTAAAACAATAAAACAAAAAGACCAGAGAGAGTATCTAGTTTTTTGGTCTGCTCGTGTGGACTCACGGAATAAGATTTTATTAATATTTTTTATTGTATTGAAATAATAAAAGATACATTTACTAATATTAGACTGTTGTAGAATAAATTACAGTCAAAGTTATCCTCTTTATTCATAAAAGTTTTTGTAAGAGTATATTTTTAACTAAATTTATTATATATATATTAGAGATAATTATATAAATAACAAAAATAAGTTATATTACAAAATTTAATTGAGAATCAAGATTTTTATATTTATCTTCTTAAAATAACTTATTAAGTTATAATTTTACTCTAATGGTGACGGTCACAAAAAATATCAAGAGGCGTGTCTAACTAAAAAAAATATTAGACATTTACTGAGCGTTGTCGGACAAGTATCGAAAGAGTGTTAAATATGAAACACGACAATTAACAGAGGTATCAATGTCTCATATCTAAAAACTCAACAAACACATCCGCATGGATTATAGACATACCTCATAGTTTAATTATCTCATATTTAATATTTTTTATTTAAAAGTTCTATTGTATTTTTATTAGTGGTTATAATTTGTGCCAACACCGCCAAGTAATTGTTATAGGCTAAAAATAACAAAAATTGTAAAATTTTGTTATTTTAAGTAGTTTTTTCTTCATCTTCAAAAAATATTACTTAATATTTAATATGAAAAAAATAGTTGATAATTGTGTTCAATGCCAAATGTTTAAAAAAATATAATATTTTCTCACTTAATTTTTAACAAATAAAATAACGTAAGTTTTACTTTTTAAGTGATAACTGTATTGTTTAGACATTTATTTTTTATTTTTATTTTATTTAATAGTTAATATAACTTTTATTATGAATTTTATAATAAAACATCATTTTGATATTTTAAAAATTTGTAATTAATCAAAATATTTGGATGTACTCGCTGATACTCGTCCTCACCATGTTGTTATCGCCAGGACAATCATGTCATTTGAAAGAAATTGAATAATAAACACATTAAAAAATTTTATTTATTATTACTTAATCTCTAATTATATAAATTATTTATTTTCAAATAAGTTGACACTCTCTTATTTACTTCTAATATATTTGATAATGCATTTTTTAAAATATGGTTTAGTATGTTTTTTTTTTAAGACCATTACTAGTTTGTATCATTTTCATCAATCGCTCATTAATTAATTGCGTGAAGCTTTGTGAAAAATCAAATCAAAAAAATATATCCATGATTTCAAGTTATTATTAAGGGCATTTTCAAAAAAGTACTAATCGCAACCTTTCACAGCCACAAGTTGAAGATGTATAATGGTGTCAATTTTCATAGGTCACTGCCTCAAAATGTAGGGAAGATATTTCCATCCCGTAACAAATAAATGGAATGCTTATGATACCTTTCCACTAAAAGTAAAAACATGTTTTAATTTCCATTTAGTTTTTAATTATGATCATACTCTTGCTACTTAATAAATCCAAATACATAAGCAACTATATATACATGTAAGATTATTATATATTCATCCTTAGAGTCAAAGCTTAAGAAGAAAAGTGTGGTTTTTATTCCAATTGGTTAGAGAATAGAGAGATGACTTTTGTCTTGTTGTTTGATTTTGGAAATTCTAATTTTGTGGTTATCTTTATTCTCATAACCTTGTTTAACTAATTTAAAGGTGGGTTTTAATTAGAGATAAATATGGTTTTCAACTAATGAATCCAAAAGATTAGGAGATCAAGAAAGATAATTGCGATTACAAGTAATGTATATGGGTATAGTACTATAACCTAAATAGATTGGAATTTTTTTGTCCTCTTTCTATCCTTTGCGTGCAGGATTTTTTATCTCTTCGTACTTTTTAGTGTCATTTTAGTGCTCGCAATATTATTATAAGAATCAGAAATGAGTTATTTTAGTGTGTCTTAGTGTATGTTTGGTAAAATATTGATGGTGTTGGGAATTGATTTTGAAGTATCAAAATTGATTTTAAATAGTTAGTTTGTTGTTTGGTTTTGAGTTTGGAGAAAACTAAAATTGATTTTGGCAAAAGCAAAATGAGTATTACCTTAAAATAACCTTTACACAAAATCAATTCTTCAAAATTATGTTGATATAAAATCAATTTTATCACAGCTAAACTAGATACACACGTAATTTATAAAATTGATTTTATGCAAAATTAAATTTAGAGTAATGTGATTTATGTTTGAGAGTTTTTTTTCTTCTTAAAATTAAATTTGGAGTAAAAATAGATATAACAATTCATGGAGGCTCTTTTCTACTTTCAATAGTGATTTTGGCTCCTCCAATGGATTATCAAACATGCATTTAGTCTCTTAAATTTTTGAAAATTTAAATTAGTTATCGAATTTTTTTAAAAAATGGCTAATTGAGTTAATTTTTATTTATTTTTTAATGTCAATTAGTAATTAAAAGATTAAAATATTCATGATTTTTCAATTTTAAAAACTAAATTAATTAGAGCTTTTATAATTTTAGGACCTAAAATAATTACTACTACATTATTGATATTTAGTAATATTGACTTTATATAACATTTATATAAATGTTACAAATATGCACAAATAATATTTTTAATGATTTTGTAACATTTTTTATTAATTCTTTTTTAAATATTATTAATAATCAATTATGATGTAGAGAGCTGATCTCTACAATTTTAGAGACTGATTTGATAGCTTACTCTCATTTGGCAGTATTTGTTGGTGAAAATTAAGGGCGTTGTCTCTTTTGTAAATAGTTCAAATGTTCAATCACGAGGCTTTTATTTTTGTGTTTCATGGTTTGGTTGTCATTGTTGGTTTTAAATTGAGTAAAATATTAATTTTGTATTCTAAAAATTTGATTGTGGCTAATGTGGTTGCTTAATAATTTTTGTTACCAAATTAATTTCTTAATTATTTATTATATGTATTTTGAAGGACTAATTTAATAGTGTTTTAAATTTTTAGAGATCAATTTAGAAGAGTTATAAATTTAATTTTTATAGATTGGGTTAAGACATACCATTGATGGTATTTTTGCGGCTTAGTTCTTTGTGATTTTTAATTTTTTTTATAAGCAAATACTCAGCAACAAAAAATAAGATCTTATTAGAATGGAGCACTAGAGGAGCAAAAATAATACAACGGCAAAGAGAAACAAAAATAGGGAAATCACAGTTACTAACCGTATATATTGAGATCGGAATATTTTTTGATCAGTCATAAAATAAAAATAAAATAATTACAATGCTAAATAAGAATGACAATAAAAAATTATAAGACTCATGAGAATTAATATTTTAAAATAGAGATAAATATCGATTTAGTCCTTTAAATTAAAGTAGTTCAGTATAAATAAAAGGTGGAGCTAACTTGAATTTTATGGAGGGGGGGGAGGAGGGCTAAATACAAAGGTAAAAATTAAATATCAAAACTTAATAAGTTATCATAATTTAAAATAATTATATATTATATTATTAATATAAAATATAAATTAAAGTAACCAAAATAAAAATTTACCATCATTGTTTAGCTATTGTTTGGATGAGAGAAAAGAAAATAAGAGAAAATAAAAACAAATATAACGATATAATTTATTTTGTTTGATTGAAAAGAATTTAAAAAAAGTAGAATGAAAAGTCAACTTCTACAAACAAAAAATTCAAGCATTTTCTTCCTCTAAGTCTCGAATATAAGTAACAATATATATAATTTGCGCATCTTAAGAAAATTGGTTATTGATGTTTAAATTTTTTGATTTCATTCAAAAAGACAATTTTAATTACAAACAAACACTTCTCTCTCCTAAATACTTGAAATTAGCATTAAATAAGGAGAGATAAGTTAAGATTTGCTTATATTTTAGACCTAAGAAGTTTCAAATTTTTTTTGCTTATATTTGAGACCGGAAGTAGTAATTATTTAGGAAAATTAAACTCAATAGTATTTTAAAATCAAGTACATCAATGCATGACTTTAGATTATAACATCCAAGAATTCATCTTCAATTTTGTTTTAAAGTATTATCTTTAATTTTTTTTTGTTACAAAAAATATTCTCTACAATTATAATTTTTAGGATTGAATGTTTTAGAATAAAATAATTAATATATTAATCAATTTTTTTTTAATTTCTACTGACTTCTCTTCCCTCTTAGTTTGGAAATAATTTATATCTAAAGTTATTTTGATGATGAAGTATATAAAAATATGATGTATTAACTATAAATATGAATTAAATCTTTCTAAAAATAAATCACCAAAATAAAAATATCGTACTACTTTTGTAAGTGAAATATTTGTATTTTTTAAAAATATGACTGTAAAAAAATAATTTATGATTAAACACAATAACATTGTGTAATTCATATGGTCAACCTTATCTTAAGACTTTTTGTTGTTGTTTTTAACTATGAAAATTTTTGAGGGAACCAAATATGAAAAATTTGAAGGGGCCAAAATATATACTCCTCTATTAGTATATTATGCTCCGCCCCTACTTGAAAGAACAAAAACAAAAGTTTTTATTATTATTTTAGTTTTTAAATGATCTATGGTTAAAACACTCTCGAAAGACTAAAACATTTCAGAATTGGTCTCTAGTTTATCAAGGTTCAATTATTTAATAGTATTCTCTCTGTCCTATATTAAGTGTCGTTTAAAGTTATTTTACACAATTTAAGAAATGTCATTAATTTTCTTGTTTTTATACAAATAGATGTCCAACTTCCTATTATACCCCTTATCACTCATAATATTAATTAGTGAGTCACATCTTTCAAATTATTTATTTTAAACTCAACTAGTCAAGGGTATATTTGGTAAAACATAATTAGTGCTTCATTGAAATTATAAAGTAATAAATAAAATGAGACAAATTTTTTCTCTAAAACGACACTTAATATCGAACGGAGGAAGTAATATTTTTAATCTTTTGAAGATTAAATTAGTAGTGAAAAAAACTTTAAAGGATTAAATTATTGACGTTTACAATTTAGAGAATCAATTTAATAATTTTTTTTATCTCTTAGAAATATAAAGGAATGAAGTAGCATTTTGGTTCCTCATTTTGTTACGATAGGACATTTTAGTCCTTGACTTTCACTTTCATCTGTCAATATTTTGGTCCTTGATTTTGTGAAGTGAGGGCATTTTAATCTTTGATTTTTACTTTCATTGGTCATTTTAGTCTCTTATTTTCATTCTCACTGGTCATTTTAATCTTTGACTTTTATTCTCATCGGTCATTTTCATCCCTATGAGAATAAAAGTCAAGGACTAAAATAGCTGCTTATAATAAAAGTTAGATACTAGAACGAATGTTCTTATAAATCAAAAACTAAAATAACAAAAGAGAATGAAAGTTAAAAATTAAATTGATCATTCTAAATCATAAACTAAAATGACATGTCCTTAAGTACTAACAAATCAATGCAAGAACAAAAGAGATAATAAATTCAAATAGAATGTGAGGAGATGCACCAATTTAATAATATAATTTTTACCCTATGATTTATCTAACTGATGTAGGGGTGACAATGGGACAGGAGAGAGACGGAGAGTACTCCCTTGTCCTCCGTTCACGCTCTTCAGTTTTCTCTTCATCTTCATCCCTGCTTCTCGCGATGGTGATATTTTTCTCCTTATTCTCATTCTTCGTCTTCCCACGGAAATCGCGGGGATTCCCGTGAATATTAAAAAAATATAAAAAATTCTTAAAAAGCTTAAAAAGTATAAAAATATAAGCCGTAAAAGAAAGAATCAATGTAGAAGCTACAAACAATGGAAAAGCAAGAACAGCGTGCAAGAACAAACGAGTGATGAATACAACAGTTGATAATGCAGGGACAAGAACTAAGAGCAAAGGTGATATTAAATTAAAGTTAATCATATTATTTTTTAATATACAAATGACTACATTAATCTTATTAATTTTATGTATATTTACTATATTAAATGAAATGATTTAGATAATTTTATATACATACTTAGAGTTTTCACTTTATTTTCCATAAAAAATTAAGAGTAGTTTAAATTTATAAAATTAAAAAAACTTAAAAACTTCTTTAATTTTAAATATATATATATAGTTATGATATTTTAGTAATTTTTAGGAAAAATGAGGATTCGAAAACTCTATAGGGTGAAAAATACAATCTTCATCTCTATCCCTATTTCTATAACGGAGAGAATTTTATCCCCGTCTCTATTTTTATGGAAACAAAAATTTCGTCTTCAAAATCCCGTTCGGGACGACTCCCATGAAAATTCTCGCGTCTGGGAATAAATTGCAAGCACTAAACTGATGCCCTCTTTAATTTCAAGATCAAAGTCGTGAGGCAGCAGACAGATATTCTATGAAGTGCTTAGTCAATGGTCAAAACATATATACCGGTTTATATCTTTATACTAAAAAGGGTAATTACCTTACTTAATTAAGTAAAAATAAAGATAGAGATATATTCCTTCTTTAGTTTAATTAATCTAAACTACTTATACTAATTATCACACTAATTATTCGTGGTTGGCTAACTGGCATGGTTGCATGGGACACGTTCGTTCTTGAATTGATCTCCATTACATTATACTAGTAATTAGTTTAAATTAGATAAGGATTAAGGCCAAATTAAAGCTAAGATTAATAAATTAATTAACTTGATCGATCTTATTACGTGATGGTAACAACTCGCTAATTCCTATTCAATTACGTTAATGTGTGGTTTTCTTATTCTTATTTTAGTGGTTCCTCAATTTCCACCATATATATTTCAATATTATGCTTGCTCATCACAGGTTAATTAATATATATAATTGATGTTCCTTTTGCCTAATACTAAATAATATGCATAATCTTGAACATTATTACGAGTTGCTTCGAAAGCTAGTCATTACCATGAGATTCGTATAAGTAACAAACTTAATTACTTATTAACTTTTATGGGTTACATGTTCAAATACCACTTAGTAAAAGCACAACATAACTCACCCATAATGTTTTGGACTGATTGTTAATTAGGAGACTAAAACTTTAAATTGCAGTTCCTAAACTCTAATTCATGTGATGAGTACAGTTTTGATTATCAAAAGAAAACAAATAATATAGCAAGTTGGTTTTTGATTATTAACTAGAGAATACTTTAATACTGTTAAAAAAAATCTCTCTATTTTTGTCAAGGCCTTACTATTTCATTCCAGCTAGTTTTTGAGTTAAGTTATTATTTGTTAAAAGTTAAGTGTAAAGTGAAAAGTGAAGTCTCACCTTAAATAGTTAAGAGCTAAGTGAAGAGTTTATAAGTTGAAAGATTCTTGCACACCTAATGTCTTAATAAGGTTTTGGGTTATATTGTGGTGTCCTTCCTTTATACCTCCTCTCACCTACACTTCAACGGTGATGGTGTCCCGCAAAGAGATTGACGGTGTCATTAGCCCTGGCAAATGGCGCCCAAGTGTGGAAGAGTTAGGCCATGAGAGTCATTCCAATGATGAAAGAGGATTCACACTTGAGGGGAGTGTTGAAAGTCTAAGTGTGAAGTGGGAAGTGAATTCCCACATTGGATGATTAAAAACTAAGTGAATGGTTTATAAGTGAAACGGCCCTTACACCTAATACCTTAAGATTTTTGAGTTGCATTGTTATATCCTTCCCTTATATCCTCTCTCATCTACACTTCAACATTATTAAACCCAACTCTAACGGCCGAAATCCAATTCCAGTTAAGTTGATACCTTAATTAGTAATTTTAAATTTGAACCAATAAAAACATGTTTGAGAAAGTGATTTTTTTTTTAAAAAAAATAATCGTTTATTTTTTAAAAACTGTTTTTTACACATATTTAAAATAATAGTTAATCTAAATACATATTTATAATATGTTTGAAAACACTTATTTTTAAAAAAATAATCACTTAATTTTTTTTTAAAACTCACTCACATAACTTACAAAAATAAATAATTACTTTTTCAAAAACAAGCTAATCCACCATACATAGAGTCAAATAATCAATTGAGGGAAAAAAAAAAAAACCTCAAATAATCAATTATAATAAACTTAATCAATTGAACGTGAGATGGAATCAATACTTGCAGTTCAATCCTAAATTGCAAATCTAGTGTCAATTTTTAAATCCAAAATTAACGGGGGAATTAAAAACTTAATAACTATTAATGTTACCTATGCTTGGACATGATTAAGAAATTATATATTGTTGACTGAGAATAGTTAATTCTTTTCAATTGCGTGATTAGAATGCATTTTGATATTCTTGAGAATAGCATTAGCATTAACATTATTAGAATGCATATTTTTAGTGTCTTGAGATTGTTACATTGGTCGAAGAAGAGTGAATCATCGTTAAGATATTTTTTATTTTTTAAGATTTCTTGTGAATTGATCTTGTTGTTTAATTAGGAATCTAATCATTAGTGATGAGATTAACATTAGTGCTTTGACTAGAAGTAAACAGGGGAAGAAAATAAAACCATACTTGAGACTTTAGTTAATTCCTAAAACACGAGTCAAGTAATAAGTATTTTTAACTATGCTAATATGTGAAGTTATATCATTGCTTACGTCATAAAACACACTCTAATCAACTAGAAACGATTCTTTATTATCACGTGCTTTGAATTATGCTACCAAATTTCTCCTAGCTAGCTATATATTTTCTTCAATAAAAACAAAATGATCCAAATAGCAAAAAAATAAAAAATAAAATCCTTCTTCTTAATATTATTAAATAATAATTATAATTATAATTGTGTATAAGAACCGGACAATATATAAAATTAGTTTTTAGTGGCCCACGAGAAGGGAACATTCTATTTCATAGGGGTGGTTACCAGTCGGATTAAACCAAGCTTAGGTAAAATATTTATTCGATTAAGGTTGAAGTGGATTTGGTTAGACAAATTTTTATTATCAAATATGATTGGATCCAATCTGAACCGCGTCAGATCAGATTGAGATGAGTGATCAGATTAGATATAATTATTTACTTTTGAAATTTTGATATATAAATTTTTACAAAAAATTAAAATGTAAATATAAAAAATATAAAAATGAAAAAATGTTAAAATATATGCATTTTTTTAATTGTAATAGAAAAAATTGAACTAGAAATATTTTTACATAAAAGATTTTAAATCGGAAAAAGGTATTAAAAAAGTGTATGACCAAAACGGATTTGGAAAAAAAAAATATGATATCCGATTAATATGACATGTTCAATATTTTTAAATCTAATATAACTCATTAATTCGATCCATGACTACCCCTTTTAGTATTCTAGATCCTAGATAGGGATGAGAATATATCATACGGCTCGTCATAGGCCCAAATAGACTTTTTTAAAAGTTCAATTAATTAAAGAAGTTAGGATTCAAACTTTTTAAAAATAATTTTTTAGACCAAATAGACTAGTCTATTTAATTAATAATAACAATAAGAATTAGTGGTTAGATTAATAAATTATAACATGAGTAGTTTTTTTATTTGATAGATGAAAGTAGACCTACATGAATTAGAATTAGGAATTGTTACTTAAAGTAGTATTCTTTAGCCATCGCATCAGCCGATTGGATGCATAATAACAATAACATAAGTATATATGTTATTATTACTACTATATGTGAAAAATTTAATGTCATATTTTATGAATTTATATTTGTTTTGTTTAAAACTTTGATTCACTAATTTATGTATGTATTTAGGTCTATTAACTTATTTAGAATTAATTTTTATAAATAATTTTAATAACTTCATAATGAAATAGGTTTTTAATCCCGCGTTTAGGCCTCAAAGAATCTTACCTCAAAAAAAAAATTCTTTTGTCAAGTAACAAGTCAAACTCATACTTTAATTTCAGGGCAACATTTTTCTCAGTGTATTACTTTTTTTTTTCTTTCTAAAATCATCTCTAATTTGGATTTTAAGAATTCGTGAATTACGAATTTTAAAAATCCGAATAGACATGTCCTAATTTTAGAAGCATACTAGACCCTTGCCATACAAAGCTTACATTGGCTCAGCATATTTTCACTGGTGCTTTCCTTTATTGGTGTTAAAGCACCAAATTATTATATTTTTGGGGCTGGAATGAAAAAAATTCCCTAAATGGAGTTGCTTTACTTTCCCTTCAATTTAATAAAAAAGAAAAAAAAATAGTAACAAAATAGATGGAGAGTCACACACCTCCACATCGTGATGACACCATCATTGATTAATATTCATTTAATTTTTAAATATTGTAAGAAAATATATGGAATTGTAAGAAAATGAAAGGAGAAATACACCTTTATATGGCGTGGTGATATTATCATGCATTATTCAATTTTTTTTGTTCTTATATTGTAAACAAATGGATGGAGTAGTACTTTAGATGAGAAGTAATCTACTCTATGACAAGGTGATATCAATATTGTGTAATATATATATATATATATATTAAAAATATTATAAGTAATTGAATTGAGGAGAAATTTTTTAGATGGACACGTATCTAACATGTCAATTTTGGACACAGCCAATAGAAGAAATTTAACTCACTAAAATTTATCCAAACTGAAAATTCAAAATAAAATTACATTTTTTTCTCTCTCATATGATGCAAGTTGTTGCTTACAGTTTTAGAATTCAAAAAAAAAAAACTACCTATTTTTCACAGTTTTTAGTAAATTGGCTTTTTTCTATTGGTTGTGTCCAAAAATGATGTATTAGGTTCGTATCCACCCTAAAATTTCTCTTGAATTGAGTAGATGAAAATGGAAATAGGACTACCCCTCTCCAGGGATACGTATTTTTTGATATTGTGAGTAAGTGGATTGAGTGATTGAAAAATGGAGAGAGTTCTAGACCTCTTCATGACATGGTGAGGTTAGTATTGATAAATGTATATTTTTTTTATCAAGAAATTGAAGAGAGAAGAAAAAAGCCCCATATAGGAAATTTCTAAAAAAGTAGCCCCTGCATAGAATTATTGCCCAAAATAACCCCTTCACCATATTTTTCCCTATTCTCACCCCGATTATAGATATAGAGTCTCGTTTAAAATTTTTAATTTTTGTTATAAATCTCACACTGGCTAAGTATATGACTACTATAAAGTATAAAAGTGGTATGATAGTTCTTCCCATCTGAACTAACTTTTATGGGTGAGTTAGACCAAAACTTAAAATCTAAGGGCAGTTCAGTTACGTTTGCATTTTAATTCTATGTTTTCATTTCCTAAAAATTGCTTCCATTTTCAAAAGTTTAAAATTCTGAAAATATGTTTAGTTTGACTTCTTGTTGTTCTCTGTTTTCAAAAATTGAAAATACTGAAAGAGTGTTTGGTTCGACCAATTTCTTTTCTGGTGTATATATTTTGGAATAAATATTAAAAAATTATTAAAAGAAATAAATTAATAAATTATATTTTATTTGATATTTTTTTAATAAATAAATTTATATATTCACAATAAATTGTATAATAATTTGTTTAAAGAATAAGGACTATCTACATATGCACTAAACCATGTCAAAGATCTATTTTTTATAAGGTCCATAATAACCCTATTAGCATCAATACCTTTCTTTTTAAAAATAATAGCATTCCTTCTCGGCCAGAGAAATCACATAGAAACAACCCAAACAATAAGACCCTGTCTCATGACCTTGAAAAATGCCACAGAAAGTTAGGAACCAATCGACAATAAAAATTTTTTATCTTTATCTTTAATTGGATATTGATTAATGCTCTAAAGTTAAACATAGTTTCTATTCATCGTTTTTTTAATCCTATGTTATTGTTCATCTTCTTCCTTAAATTTTCGAATTTCTATATGTTGAGTTCTACACATTCAATCAAATCATGAGAGGCACGATTGAAAAGATCTTTTCGTCTTCTCCATATCTATACCACTCTTCAATATTTTGGATGTTGAAAACCACTTTCCCTTTTGAGAAGATTTCAGTCCTACACCCATATTAGAAAAAAACCTTTGCGTCATGAGAACAGAGAATAACATTTGTTTATCTGGTCAATCGTGCGGTGGAGGGATAATTTTGGTTCGGTTTTCTAACGACGCGAGTTATGCGATTGGAAGTCACAAATATGATGGGGTTCAATGCAATGTGTGTTTCGAGTTGGAGCCCCTTTTGATATGACTGCAGGTATGGTAATGGTGGATTTGTCTGCCTTTTTGGGGGTTCAAGAATGACTATGATTTTATGAAGCTTAAGTATTGAAGTTAAAGTTACAATCTATTTCCGTACATCTAAAGATGAGAAAGTTAAAGATGAATAGGTGATGAATAAGAATGACGAAGAAGATGAATAGAGATGGAGTCAAGAAGATTGGCGGAGAAGACGAACAGTGCATGAGGAAGAAGAAGATAAGCAGTAATGACATCTAACAACGTCTCTAATGATATTAGACGAAACTATTGGAAATGACGAATTTGTTGGACGGAATAGAGTTAGAGAACTAAGCTGACACGTTTAATAGTTATAGGACGAAAAAAAAAAAAGACGAAGTAACTAATTTAACAATTTAAATAAATAAAAAATTATTTTATTTAGTAGCTTTTTGAAATAAAAAGAATATATTTAGTTGCTAAACTTGTTTATTTAGTCCTTAAATATATGTACATGATATAAACAAATTTAACAACAAAAAATATAACGATGCCATAAATAGCAATAACCAATATAATTATAAATTGTTTGATTATCCAATCCTTTCTTTTTTTCCCTTGTAGTGAAATAATATATTACTTTAAATTTTGTGCTTCGTTTTTTATTCGTTCTTGTCAATTCTTCATATATCGTTTATTTTGATTAAAAAAGAACATTTTTGTATTTTTTTAATTAACAAAGTAGTGAAATAATAGTATATTACTATATTTCTTATTTATAGTATCAATTTTTGTTGTATTAATTACAAAGAAAATGAGTTTGTTAGTAGTGTGTCTTTGAAGTACAAAAAATTCAACACAAAGACATCAAGCTTTCAAGATGTTGTGTTCAATTATTTCATTTGACACTTAGAAAGTTACAAGACTTAAGTTCATCCCGCAAATTTAGCTTAATTATCGCATCAAGTTTTGCCACTAAACTCAATACAAATGTGTTCTTTATTCAATATAAAAAAAAATGTGTTTTTTAATTCAATATAAAAAAGAAAAAAAACGTGTACTTTATTTATTCATCAGCAAAAGCCACAAGCATTCTTTTCTCAAAAAAGTTCAATATCTGGACCCATTTTTAAGACATGCTTATTTTTAAGTTATTGTTCGAGTGCTATATATTAAATCTAAATTATTTTAGTTATATAGCTCAATTGGTGAGCGCAAGAAGATAGTCCGTGTGGATACGGGCTCAATCCCCAATTATATTATTTTTTTATGAAACAAAAGAAAATATTAAAACCAAATTACCGTAAAATACTTGGAAAAAGCCGAAACATAAATAGGAAACAAAATTATTAGTTGCTTCATTAGAAATTTAACGCCCGCTTAGATAAACTAGCATGATATAATTTTTTTTTTTACTTAAGTAGAATTTTTATAACATCACTATTAATGGCACAAAAAAAAAAGCTCTATCAAAACTATATGAATCCACGTGTTTGTAAATTAATGAACAGGTAATAAATTAAAGATTATAAAAAGGGATTATACAGAAATCACATGTATCCTTATTAAATACTACTAATTTCTTTTGTTAAAAACTAATTATGAAGAAACTTTTCTTGGTGTAGACATTATACTAGAAATCAGACGCATTTTTTTTTTAATAAACAAATACACACGCACACGTCCTAAACTAATCTCCAATAATCTACGTTTCATTTTTCAATGCCAATTCTCAAACAAATATATATAATATTTTCTTGGTCAAGTTTTTTTTTTTTTTGTGATGATGATCAAGAGATTCTTACTATTTGGAACTAATAGATTTTAGGGCCAAACAAGGCCCAAGCATAACATGCAAATTAATACAATCACGGGTGTTGATATTTGCACCATTCGATATTCACACCATCTTTTTTCTTCATAACTTATGTTTATGTTCTATTTGAAAAAAAAAATATTATGTCTATCTACTTAAGTATTTTTTTTCCCAACTACAGCTATCCTTTCAACAAAAATATATATATACAGAATCTTCCACCGCCACGGACATGGTGCTACTTAAACCGGGTATGATCCCTGTAATGTACTAGTATTGTACTAAATTAGATGCTTCATGTGTTATTTCAATATAAAATTAGTCTTAAAAACTCATATACCTTTTTTTTGTTGAACTCATATACCTATTGGTTAATTAATATAATAGAACATTGATCAAACAATTTTATAATTTTAACTAATTAATGCGCAATATCTTATTTTTGAATTTTTTTTCTTAATTTTCAGTTAGCAAAAACATATTCTAAAAACAAGTTAACCCAACTCTAATGATCTTGGATTAATTTGGTTTAGTTTAGATTTCATTTCAAAAATTACATATCCGAAACTAATTTGTACGTAAAATTATTTTAAATCTGAACCAACCCAATTCAATTTGAATTCACTCCTGGGACATGAGAATGCGAAACAAATCATGGTAATATTTTGATGCGAAATGTTTGATGTATCATTAGTTCACTATTTTCTTCGTTTATTTCATCACTATTATTTTTTTTTATCACTTTTAATATTGAACAATTTATATTTTTGTTTTCTTTCTTTTTTTTCAATTTCTCTATTCTCATATTACACTATTTTTTTTATATAAACACAGGTAATTAAATTTGAGTTAATTAAGTAAACTAATTAAATTTATTTAATTTTATTAACTTACTTTAAAAATAAGTACATTTTTGAATTATCATTACAATAAATAAATTTGTAAAAATAAAAAGTGCATATATTTTTTATTAAAAATAATAAAAAATTAGAATTACTTAAAGTAAAAAACATAACCCTCTCTATTTTTTTTTCATAGAAAAAATAGTAAAAGATCTAACCTGCATTCACACTCTCTACAAATTTGTTTATAATAAAACCCAGAAAAAATAAATAAATTTTCAGGCTTCAAACTTTTTTGAGACAGATATGAATATGATGCACCATAGCCAATGATAAGAGAACGCGTGTACTATTAATTATTTTTCGAATTATGGGTTTCAGGCACAGCACATTTTAATGACTGGATTAGGTGGGGACCATAACCGACCTTTTCAGCCATTTAAATTTTCTAATAAACTTTTCAGAAATAGTTCTCTGGACGGTTTTACCCTTTCTTTATCCAAACTATCCTTTTAACACTCGTTTGAATAAAAATGTGTTTAAATTCAATTTGAAATATGTTAAATATAAAAAATTTAAAATGTAAAACTAATTAATCATATCGAAACTGAAATTAGTTCATAAGTATTTGACTGTATTATAAAATCAAATACAATTAATAAGGGGTTTTACATTCAAGTTTTAGTGTTATTAATGATTATTGGATTAAATTTTAAAAAAATGATTATTGGATTAAAATACTATTGTACAAATGCACATAAGACTTTTTTTTTTGTGAATAAGTTTTTTTTACTATTAGTGTTAAATAAGTATTTCTTTATTAAATTTTATAGGCGTAAATATATTTTTAGTCCTTATAAAATAAAATTCTTTTAGTTTTGGTCCCTATAAAAAAAATTTTGAGTTAAATCTTCAACAATAATTTAATTATTAGTTTTAGTCCCTAAAGTAAAAAACGAGTTTGGTGCCAAACACACCTTCAATTAATCAAATTAAATGATAAAAATAGTAAAAAAAGAAAAGAAAGAAGAAAAATAATAAAAAACAAAGAAAAAAATATTTATAGGACCAAAACCCTTTTTTTCTCTTTTAATTTTTATAATTTTTTTCTTTCTTTTCTTTTATTTTTTTATTTTTATCATTTAACTTAATTAATTTAATTAATTAAATAATTTATTAATCAAATACGTGTTTGACACTAAACTCGTTTTTACACTTTAGGGATTAAAACTAATAATTAAATTATTACTGAGAACTTAAATCAAATTTTTTTTATAAGGACCAAATCCAAAAGAGTCATATTTTATAGGGACCAAAAACATATTTAAACTAATTTTATATTATTATTTTTGTTTAATCTAAACAAACAAATATTTTTTAATGTTTCTTGACAAATTCTTAAGATAAAATCACTATTTTAATAATTAAAAAAAATTAATAGACAAAATTGAAAAAAATTAATAAAATCACTATTTTAATAAAAAGTATTATTGTACAAATGCACATAAGACTTTTTATTTTACACTTAAAATTTTATAGGAGTATAAACCATAATGAAAAAAAACAAAAAAAATTGAAGGTTGGTAGTGTAAATCAACCGCGTGTATGTTTGGAATAACGTCGGATTACGTCAAATCACGTTAAGATAAATAGATAAATTTAGTACATAAATTGAGACGGATTGAATAAACACAACAAAAAATAGCATTGAAGTGGATTCAGGTTACCGCTGGCGCAGCATCTCTATAGTTAAACCCACCTTCACGTGAAAGGACAATAACGTAATTACAGTAATTTCGTCATTGTACAATGGCAGAAGCTCCTTTACTCCAGGAACCAGGAATAGGAACTTACTTTCTTCACTCTCTTTGATTCAAACTTCTCTATCTCTTCATCAAACTTCGTTCCCCATTTCCTTGTTATCAATTTATCAGAATCTCCTCCACCCACATTCTTCATCTCATTATTACCACATTCTTACGTCCAATCTCTGCTGTAAATAATAAAGTTTTAATTTTTGTTTGTCCAAAACCAAATCCTCTTCTAGGGTAAACTTAATTTGATCCTCCCAAATGGCTTCTTGCAGCTGCATTGTGTTCTCTACCATGAAACCATGTTGTAGAACTAGAATGCTAAGTAGCTATAAAAGTTCATCACTTTTCGGGTTTTCCCTATCCGATTTCGTGATGGGAAAATCAACCAATTTCAATGCTCAGATTGTAGGGTACATGTTAGGAATGAACATGATCCCTTTGAATCGGAGATTTAATTTTAGCATTTTCGGTTCTGATTGGGTTCAATCCAGAGTTTTTAACCCTTGTTGTTCTGTAAATATAGGTAATATAGGTAATGCTACGCATAGGGATACTTCATTAGTTCCCAATGTAGCTTCGGATGTTAGAAAAAGTTCCACATCTGTTGATTCTGGTGTTAATAACAAGACAAGCTTCGAGCAGATTTTCATTCAAGGTGGGTTGAATTTGAAGAACCCCTTGGTGAATATTGAAACATTGGAGTTCAGTGAAGAAAGAAGTAAGGTGGAAAATGTAAATATAGAGAAGTTGAAGGGTAAGGTTGAAAGGGAGGTTTCTGAGATTGAAAAGGAAGCTTGGAAGTTGCTTCAAGATGCTGTTGTAAGTTACTGTGGGAATCCTCTTGGGACTGTTGCTGCTAATGATCCTTATTCTGAGAAACAAACTTCGAATTATGATCAAGTTTTTGTTAGGGATTTTGTTCCATCTGCACTTGCATTTCTGCTTAATGGTGAAGGGGAAATTGTAAAGAATTTTCTGCTTCATACGTTGCAATTGCAGGTATGTTATGGCTATAGTCTATTGATGTTTCGTTAGTTTGGAATTTACTTTACTTTGTTTGCTGCTAGAGAGGTAGCAATGCTAATTGCATACGGATCATTGATTGGTAAATTCATAAATGTTTTGAGTTTTGACATTGGCTATGTATCAGTATTGTATCAAATATCAGTACGTTAAAGATACTGTTTCTTTCATATTTTTGGAAAAAAAAATATCATATTTATGAATCATATCATACCTTCATATCTATATGCCAAGTGCAACAAAAATGGGGTGTGTTCATGTGTGTATGCTCTGCCTGTTATTTAGAAAATGTAAAGATAATAGCTTAACCATTTTTCCCTTAAGAATTAGAAAACTAGAACAATAAAATAAAACAAAGATAATAACACCTTAATGTTTTCGTTTTAGTTATTTATTTTAGATTCTGAACTTATGGTACCTGATATATATATATATATATATATATATATATATATATATGTATATATATGATAGAAAAGTTGACAACTTAGTAAGTAGTGTGTCTCCACATGTCACTTTATTTATATTTTTCTCTGTTCGATCTGCTCTTCTTATTTCTCACTCAATGGTCAAATATAATATATTTAACAATATGTTATTTACTTATTTGTAATTTCAGGGCTAGTACCTCTTTGTCTAAATTTTAATACTTCATTTAGTGGCAATAACATAACATATATACAGAAACAACTAACAGATGAAAGGGAGAGAATATTATAGTAGGCGTTTCAAAAGATAAATGTTGATATAGATATTTTATTTTTGGTTTTTTAATTTATAACATTCCTCATTTGAGATTTTAATTCAAATACATCGCTCATGTTGGCAGAGTTGTGAGAAAACTGTTGACTGCTATGGCCCTGGTCAAGGGTTGATGCCAGCAAGCTTCAAAGTTAAAACTCTGCCTCTTGATGGAAGCAATGACGCATTTGAGGAAGTGTTGGATCCTGATTTGGGTGAATCGGCTATAGGCAGTGTTGCTACTGTTGATTCAGGTAAATTTATTCTCCATCACATGACACGATGCTCCTCTGTTGTTATCATTAGTATTTTTCACTTTTTCAGGATTTTATGCTAATGTTGAAAAATGTGTTGAGAGCTTATGCGAAGCTCACAGGTGACCATGCAATGCAAGAAAGAGAGGATGTCCAAACAGGCATTAGACTGATCCTTAAGCTTTGTTTAACCGATGGATTTGACGTGTTTCCTTCTCTTTTAGTCACTGATGGTTCTTGCATGATTGACAGAAGAATGGGAATTCATGGTTATCCTCTTGAGATCCAAGTAAGCTAAGAGTTCTCACTGTCATTAATAGAAAGTAGAAATTTGCAATTGTTATGTTCTTAAATGAATTGGTATTTGGTATTTTCTGCCCTGCTCTCTATTTAGAACATCATGATATTCAGTTCAAGATCTAGTTATGTTAGTGCTATTCAAGAAAACCTTATTCGCTTGTATGAATAAAAAATTGACTAGAAATTCCAAAATTCGAAAAATCTCATGCTGACTCATCCAATTTCAACATTGGAGTTTGATTTTCATCATGTATGGCATTGTTGGCAGTGGCCAAAATATTGGATTTGCATTAATATTCATTGCATCCCAATATTTTTTTTTTTTCATTATTGATAAGGTTATTTCTGCCCTTTGTTTCTCTTTTTATGTGTCGGATTCTGTTCTTTTGAATATTTTCCTCTTTGCTTATAAGATTTCTCCTTGAAATGCAAATTTGCAGGCATTGTTTTACTCAGCTTTACGATGTTCTCGCGAGATGCTGATAGTGAGTGATGAAACGAAGGATCTGATGACTGCCATCAATACACGCTTATCTGCACTCTCCTTTCACATGAGGGAAAATTATTGGATCGATAAGAAGAAGGTCAATGAAATTTATAGATATAAGACAGAAGAGTATTCTAATGATGCTGAGAACAAGTTTAACATCTATCCAGAGCAAATTCCTTCTTGGCTAGTAGATTGGATCTCTGAGGAGGATGTAGGATACTTCATTGGAAATTTGCAACCTGCTCAGATGGTTTCAGGTTTTTCACACTTGGAAACCTTTGGGCCATTGTTTCTTCTTTAGGCACAGAAAGAGAGAACAAGGGTATTATGAATTTAATAGAGGCAAAATGGGATGATCTTGTTGCTGAAATGCCTCTCAAGATATGTTATCCTGCTCTAGAGGGTGAAGAGTGGCGTATAATCACGGGCAGTGATCCCAAAAACACGTAAGGCGCTTCTTCATGTTTTATACAAATAGGTTGTGGCTGTGGCATTTTTCCTTTCCACTTGCTGCAAGTTGTGCATAAACACTGATTTTTCTTATAATCACTTGCAGCTCTTGGTCATACCATAATGGTGGATCTTGGCCTTCACTTCTTTGGCAGGTGAGTTTGATATTTGTTTGGATATATAATTTTATTTGAGATTGTTCATCATCAATTTTATATCGTTTTATATGTTTATTATTTAGACTTACAAAGACAAAACAGCCGGAACTATGAAATCAATTATATTTGATCATTCACTGAAGCTGCAGAGTTTCTAATTTTATATGAATGAGGCCTATGACTTAATGACCTTGATACTTATTTTCTTTTGAATTCCAGTTCACGTTAGCGTGTATGAAGATGGGAAGGACTGATTTGGCGCAGAAGGCGGTTAATCTGGCAGAGAAAAGGCTTTCGGCAGATCAATGGCCTGAGTATTATGATACCCGAAATGGAAGCTTCATAGGCAAGCAATCTCAGTTAAAACAAACTTGGACTATTGCCGGTTTCTTAACATCAAAGATGCTTCTGCAGAATCCAGAGAAAGCATCCTTGTTGTTTTGGGAAGAGGATTTTGAAATTCTTCACTCCTGTGTCTGCATGCTAAACAAACCTGGTAGAAGCAAGTGTTCCCATTCTGCTCAATCAAAAGCATCTCACTAATAAAGCTTGTTTTCACTGTCTGCTTCAGTCTTTATGGTTAAGAAATTCTTCTGTGTAACTTTTTGTCTTTGGCTTCTATAGAAGGGTTTCTCCTTCTGGTTGCATAGAACTCACTTGGAGAGGCTGTGCATGTTTCGCCGTACTCACTTATTTTACTTTGAAGAATAACTGCAATCCATGTTGATGGCTATGTTTTTGTAGAGCCACAGCTGGTTAGTCTATTTCAGACTTTAACGGTATATCCATATAATAGTCAATCAATTTTATAATTTGAAGTCTTAAGCGATTGTCTATTTTGTCTAACTAAAGATTTAAGCCGTTTCCAACTTGAACAATATTGCCTTTTCTATAGACAACATGTAAACGTTGAAAAAAAAAAAAAAAGAGACAACATATAGTCTAAATAAGGGGGAAAAATGCTATTCTATTTGAAAAATAATTTTTCCTAAATAATTCTTACACTAGCGACATGTTTCAAAATCTGAGTACAAGTTTACATGCAATTTAATTACAGTAGAATTTAATTTGGTCCTCTATTGGATGATAGTTCTTTCAAATAAATGTATGAACACATCAAATGAGATTTAAAAATGTAACCAATAAAGAGAGAGATTTGAATACATTTAACACTTGAGAATATTTTTTTATTTCTGTCATACTCTGGACCAAACACCCTTTACAACCAAAAGAACAAACCGAATCATGAACAATACAAAAAAAAAAAAAAAAACTCAAAAACAGAGTTTTCATTGAGAAACAAACTACAGAACTGGCAAGAACAGCAACAAATTAAATCAGAATTTCCCAAATCAAGTAAACATTCACGGTTGCAACGAACGCAAAAATTTGTTGGCACATTTCTGCAAACGAACCACCTCAGGACACCACACCAAAATTACAAAAAAAAATAAAACAGAATTTTTTTTTTGTTATACATAAAAAAATCTTTAATTTGCTTTACACTCTGGTATTGGAACCAAACCAAAAGCATGAAAAAGTTCAAGTTCTCTCAAATTTACTTAAGAGTCAAGAATCTCGTTTGAGTTGACTTGACCATCAAGTAATTTGAAAGGATCAGAAGTGGGTTTTAAAAAGATGAAGGCGGCGTTCACCGAGACGGAGAGAGTAGGTGAGTTTCTTGTAATCATGCCATGTGAAAGGTTTGAAGAGTAAGGAGGGCCTGTGTGGTGTAAGCATAGGTGGTGGAGCAACAATGGTGGTATTAAGAGGTGGAGCCCCAAAATATGCCACCGACATTCTTCCCTTCTCTTCTGCATTCTTGCTCACTACTGCCCTGTGTCTCACGCTCACAAATCTTCCATTTGTCATCACCTATTTCATTTCATTCACACATTAATTAAAATAATAATAATAATGTTAAAATATATATATTTAGTCTTTATACATTACAAGCATTTACGAATTAGTTCATTTACGTAAAAATGCTAACTAATTAATTTTTATAAATAAGCCCTTGCTGGTTGTTTGTAAGTAGCAGAGACTGACGTAGCTAATAAACTTACGAAATTGTCCCCATACATGACCCTCGCTTATGAATTAGCTCCTATGCATATGTAGAATGAAAGATATAAGCCTTTGGTATTATTTCGTGTAAAGACATATGATAGATATAAAGACTAAATATATATTTTATCGTAATAATAATATAAGTTCCCTTTTTTTCTCCATCTCTTACACTCTTTTCCTAAAGCTTAATTCGTCCCTAGCCTTATTTGTATCTCAACAACCAACCACCAATATGAATTATGATTATTCTCTAAAATTATTACTATCAATTTTTTATTCATTCCGTTAGACCGTTACCATGTTGCATGCTTGTCCTCTACAACATGTTATGTCTATAGATTTCCTTTTTTAAATTCAAAGTGAATTCTTGTGTTAGCGTAACTTTACATGTATTAAAAAAATTAAAAGTTAATAGACTCTAATCTCATATAATTTTCTTATTTTTTTTTATAAAATATTAAACTGTGTAATATTATACAGAATTAATGCAGATTAGATATCTATCCAAGTCCATAACAACTCATATAAATGTACTATCTCTTAGCAAATGTATATATATATGTTTTTTGTAAGCCACATGAAAAGCTTATCCTATAACCCCCAATGCATTATTTATGAAATTGAAGGCATATTTATTCATTTCACTTTTGTCATGCATTCTTGGTTCAAGAGGCAAGCCCCTAGCCTAGGCCCCCCAAAAGGTTTTAAATTGCATATGCATTGTGACCAAACACAATTTCATATGGTTGTTTCTAATTGCAATCACAAGATAATGTAGTTGTCATAATAACAAAAACATGTATATCGTGTTAGCATCAAGTTAAGTGATGTCAATTAGACTTGAACTTTCTTTATTTTGGATAAAGTTTGTACCTACAACATTTTATACGTATATATTTGATTATAATCTAATTGTGAATTTATAATCGCCCTATCATAGTCCATTGTCCAATTGGCTATAAACCCATAAATGGATTGCTAATCGAATTGCTGAAATTGAAAGGCTCCTAGTGCAATTTTTACCTAAAATGGAGAGCATCTATCCATGCAAATTGCAAGCATTTTGAGTCTTATGGAAATTGCAATTTTGAACCATGATTCTTGTTTGCCCTAGTTTGTCTAGGAGCAATTAGGTCCTAGCCTAGACCCCCCAAGAGGCTGCCTAGGAAAATGAAACAGGTTGTGTGCGTGTGGGGTTGAAAATTGATTAAAAATACGATGATGATGTATTGATGAGTAGGATAACAACCAATGCTATGTATGTTTGCATGCGAAAAAAAACATAAATAACCATATAATTTATCCTGTTTTACTTATTTAAGAGCAAATGACAGAAGAATCAAAGAAAAAATAAATTAATATAATATTTTCTCTCTTTTTATGTTTTTTTTAAGCTTTCAATTTTTGAAACATAGGGTAAGAAGAGAAGAGGGTTACCTCAAGAAGATCACCAACATTAACAGAGAAGGCAGAGGGGTCAGGGGAGACTGGGATCCACACGCCATCTTGAATGGAGATCTGGAGGCCTCCTACGTCGTTGGATCTGAGTATGGTGAGGATCTGAGGGTCAGAATGAGCTCCAAAGCCAACGATATTAGACAAGTCATCTTCCTTGCAGTTGTTAAGAATTGGAGGGTAGTGATTGATCCTGAGGACAGAGTCATTATCAACGGCCCTGATTAACCTACTGAAAACATATTTATCAAGATGATGAGGGACCCCTATTCCTTCTGCCATTAACTCCAAAATCTCACATGCCAGCTCCTTCACTGCTTCTGTGTATGCACTCAGTATAAAACTGTCATGTACAATCACACACTCTATCATTATTTCTGATCACTCTCACTCACAACAATTATTAATTATTAATTAATTAATTAAAAACATGAAAATTGAATTCAACTAAGACTGTGTATGTGTGTGAATGTAACATGGTGCATCAGATTCAGAAAACACGAAGACAGTGGTGGTAGAAGTTGCAGAGTGTGGTTTTGATTCTGACCAGACAATTCACTGCCACTATGTGCTCCATTTTGTTTCTGGGTTGGGTTTTCTTTTAGCAACCATATTAATTAATAACGAACTACCTCCCTTTTTAACATTTTCAGGAATTTCATTTCCATCCTCATTAAAAAATTTCAGCTTTTCGTTTTGATTTGATTGGACATTGTAATTGTAAATCCTCATTAAGTGTACGGTTTTAAATTTGCAAGTTGGCCCATGAACTACATCTATAAAAATAAGAAATAATAATTATAAAGTTCTAGAATCCCAGCTCCTAGGAGTACCTATTCCTTTTCCATACTCCCATGTGCAACGTCTCCGCCTCACGTGCACCCGCAATTCTTTCTTCTATGTCTTTGCTTTTCTCCTCTAAATTCTATTATTTATTTAATAACAAATATTTTTCGTACTTTTTATATTTTGGATATAAAATATAAATTTTGTGAGAATCAATTTTGTTTTCTTTTAATACATCTCCATAATTAATTATGCATCATAATTATGCTACAAAACCTTTGTTTTATCAAGAGTATTCAAATATACAAGGTAAAGAAAATCATATTCTAACTTCCCTCTCTTCTTTTTTACTATAAAAGGAAAGGATATGAAATAATAGTAGTATAAAGAAGGAAATATTTTGAATCATGGTTGAATTCAATAGCCCCACAATAATTATTATTTTTGTAAATAAGAGTGTAATGTGATTGTGAAGAGTGACATATATATATGTATCTTTCAAATTACTATCTGATTAATTATTCATGATCTTGTCAGTTGTCATCCCCAACTATTAATTTTCTTGTACTTTATTTCATGTCCATGTATGGCCACACCATCATAAAATGCCATGTAGCTAAGAAAAATCAACACCAAATCTCTAAGCGTGTTTGGTTTATATTAATACAAAGAAAACAGATTTTTTTTTTTTTAACAAAATGCCATTTATGTGTTATTGATATCATCCTAGAATAAATCAAACATAATTTAAAATATACAAATTATTTTTAATTAATTGAAATAAATTTATATTTAACTTATCTTTAAAATAAAATCAAACCTAAACTTATGAAAGTAGTTTTTATTTTCATGTTTGTCCCGTCTAATTTATTTATTAACAAGCCCTCTTCTTAAAAAGACTACGAGAGATATCAATTTAAATTTTCTCTTTTTCTTTGGACACTCATTTTTTTAAGAAAAATCTCAATCATTTATCGCAATCTCTCATTTTATTCAAGTGCAACGATGTATTTGGGATTGTAATTTTGCTCGATTTTAGCTAAACCGAAATCCTAGTGGTGAGAATCGAATCCGAGAGAGATGATAAAGTAATAAGCCAAACATGCAATAAATGTAAAAGAAATAGACAATGACACATAAGTAAAAAAAAAATGTAACAACGTACGAAGGAGTAATATAATACACATACATACCTGAAATTTGATGGGTCATTGAAAACATTTTTGAAGAGTTGAGCATTAATTGAATTAGGAGAAGAAGAAGCAGCAGCATTGAGGATAAGGTATTCAACCTCACCCATATCTCCATTGAATCCAATGTTTTTACTTCCATAACCAAAAGGGTTACCCGGCGCTATCGCCTTATTCTTTTGGGACAGTGGTTTCGAAAAGAATTCGAAACCTATTTCTTCCATTTTGACTATAATGCCTTGAGGGACATTGTGGTTAATTATGTTGAAGAAACCATATTCTTCACTTGCTTTCACGATGAGTTTTTTCACTGTGGATCTTTCGGCTGCTAGGTCTATTATTGGAAGTTCTACGGGTGAGATCCTTTCGTTACGGATGGAATTTGGGGTAGCCACCACCATTTTTGCAAGGGAACACAAGGTATTGTTGAAAGAATAAGGTGGGCTATAATAAGTTGTAAATTTAAAAAGAAAAAAATATTGTTTGGGATTATTGGTTAATGTGTTGGTGAATGGTGGGTGTTATATATGAGAAAAGAAAGAGAGAGAGAAGGCAAAAGATGATGAACGGAAGAAAGGTAGCGAATTGCATTTGCAACAACAACAATGTGATATTTATACAAAAAAAAAAAAAGGAGAGAATTATAGCATATATTGAATTATAATATGAGACATTTAATAGATGGGTTTGCTATCTATTGCCCTAACGGCAATGGTTAAGTAATCCATAAATAAAAATTTTAAATGATTTTGTAGTATTAAATACTGTACACTTTTTAACATAAAAAATTTCATTTATTAGTTACTTAACCATTATCCTAACGACAAAAAATAGCAAAACCCTTAATGAATAATTAAATCTTTTTAAGTATATGTTAGTATGGATTTAAATTTTGACAGCACCCATAGATAAGTTTTTATTAAAAGATGTTGTATCAATTTTAATAATCTCTAAGTTTTGAAGAAATTAATCTTTTGACAGTGAATTCAGGATAATCTTGCTAAAAAAATTGATTTATTCCACCCAAATTTTTATAATTGATCATTTACACGTGGATAACTTTCACGTCGAGTATTTAAATGATGCACCTACATATTTGGATTCAAATTAAAAATTTTTAATTTGGTTAAACCGGCGGAATATAACTGTACATAAATTTGTTATTATTATTATAATAAATAATGACAATATATAATAATTGACAATGACAATGGGCCTGATTGTTTAGTATTTGAATTTGGTTAAAGAATGAATTTTAATCAAACATAAAATTATTTATTTTTATTGAATTGTCACGATTTTTGTATATTAATAATTTCAACCATTAAATTTTATTGATTTGTGTGTTTTTCACGTCTCATGTAAAGACCTAATATGACCGATGATGTAATCTAAAATTCCTCAATAAAGTTTTTCAAGGATTTAACTTAAATAATGCAGTTTGTATTATTTTTCTATAGTTTGATATATTTAAGAGTGTATCTACATCTCCTATCTTCTCCACATATTTTGACATTTTTTTAAATTTTATAACTATGCCAAGTCTTGGAAAAAACATCATACTTAAATTAGTTTTTTTATACATTCTTCTTTAAATATATATAAAATATAATATAATAAGTTTCTTAAGGTCAGCACAGCTAGCAAGAACATGTGTGTGTTTGGTACAAGGTTCGATCCTTGATGTCATTAAATTTCATTGTAAACCCAAAAAAATATAATATTAATAACTATCAAATTTGTTTCTTTCGCTGAAAAAAAATGTGATATTTTTTAAAATATAGTTTAATGCTTGTGACACTATATTAATCTATTGACCGGCCAATCTAATGGAAAAAAAAATTAACAGACTGACTCTAAAGTTTAATGCTTGAATTTTTTATTTTTTTTTAAAAAAAATTGTTTTAATTGTAGTTTTTGTCCCTATTATTTTTATTTTGAGTGATTTTGATTCCCAAGTTTTAAATGAGCACTTTTGATTGCCATTTGTTTTAAAAACGGACGATTTTGGTCCCTTTGTTAGTTTTTCTTTCAAATTAGCCATTTTTTTTGTCGATTTAGTGTTAGGATGGACTAAAATCGGTTCCTAATAGCACATATTCCCAAAAAAAACTATTAATTAGCGAAAAATTTCTTCCTAATTATTTTTAATAAACGATTTGAAATTTGTCATTAATTTGAAGGAAAGTTGTCACTAAATTAATATTTTTTGCGAAATTTTCTATCTGTAAATGACTTTAGTTCCTCTGTCATTAATTTGGAGAAAAATTGTCACTAAATTGACTAAAAACTGCGACTAATTTAAAAGGAAAATAAACTAACAAAGATAAAAATTGTTCATTTTGAAAACAAGAGAGACAAAAATTGCTCATTTAAAACTTAGGGACCAAAATCACCCAAAATGCAAACAAGCGATACCAAAACTGTAATTAAGCCAAGAAAATTTTAGTATATTTATTTATTTTTATTCTTTTTTAAAAGGAAAAGATAAATTTATATATTTATTTGCGTCACAGGGAAGGGATGCAATTAATTTACACGGATTATGGTGACTATGGTAGCGTTTAGTAACGATACAGAATAAAATGAAACTAGATGGTACATAACAGAATGGAACTGAACCGAATAGAAAGAACCATGTATTGCGTTTGGTGACCATGGAACAGAATAGAACCATACGTATTATTTTGTATTTAGTGCGGATTAAAATATAAAAAATATTTTTTTATAATACATATAAAATTTTACTTTACTTGATAGAAAGTAAAAAATTAAAGGAAAAACAAAAACTATATTTTTAAAAATTTCTTTTTTTTAAATTAGGAGTATAACTAAATAATAATTTTAAATATATTAATTTTTGTTAATATTTTATGAAAATATAAATTATTAAATACAATCTTCTCTAAATAAATATAATTTTAAATATATTTTTAAAAATAATTATTAAACATAAATTATGTTGAATATATTTTTATTATGTATTTTTAAAAAAAATTAAAAAATATTTTTTGGTTGGAAAAATTAATATAAGGTTTAAGAAATTTAAATATATATTATTTTGTTAATAAAAAATAACTCTAGAAAAATAATAATAATTTTTTTGTGTGTTGTTATATTATGTTCTCTTTCGTTCCACCCTTTTTAATGGAGCCAATCTGTCTCATTCATTGATCTCATTATCATGTTCTGTTTCTCTTGACTAATGCACAACAGAAAACAATATATAATATCTTGTTCTATTCTGTTTAAACACATCTATCAAACGCTATTTATGTGTTTATCACACCTTGCAACTTCTCTCATATTATGGGGGAGAATCTCTTGTTTATATATATATATATAATATATATAAATATAATGTTGAAGATATTGTTATCATTGTTTTGAGAATAAAAATATTTATGTTATTTCTCTTTCTAATACAGATTCGAATTCGTAATCTTGTCATACTTAAAACACTTAGTTATTTATTAATTGTCTTGAATTTTAATTATCAAAGTTGTGTTGTGATGATGAGGGACGGATCGAAAGGGGGACCTTGGCTCCATCCTTCGCAAGAAAATAAATTAATAATATATTTTGTGCATGTTTAATTTAGTGGATTATGCTTCCAAGTTGTTGCTAAGAGGTTTTGAGTTCGAATCTTTGACTACTTTTTTCTTGATTATTTTTTTGTTAGAAGCCTCACATCGGCTAGTGATATGGCCATTGTTGAGTTCATAAGGGTGTGTCAAACCTCATTCTACAGGCTAGCTTTTGGGATTGAGTTAGGCCCAAACCCAAATTGTAAGATTTTTCTCCTTGTTGCTATTTTTTATGGTTATTTTTCATTTTATAGATTTTTTAAAAGATTTTCTCTGTAAATCTTGACAATTAATTAATAAAACTTTTCAAACACTTATGGGAAAAAAGAAGCAAAAGACTACATTAAAAGCGTAAATTAAAATTTAATCAGCTAAAAGGTTTGGAGAAATTATATTGTTATTCTTAAATTTGATATTGTCACTCTCATGACACTCGTTCATAAGTTTTTTTTTCATGATTTTGAAGTGGCAATATCAAATTTGAGAGTGGCAATATCACTTCTCAAAATTTGTGTCTCTTTTAGTTTTAGTAATATCAATGAGACAATGACATTAGCATAACATCTAATAGTTTTGTTTTTAATCCATTTTATTTTTTCTTCTCAATTTTTCTACTCTTTTTATTAAAGAAATCCTTTTAAGATCACAATAGCAACTTGAATGTATTATTTTTCAAGTCTCATCTATTATGCTATTAGTTATTTAATATTTATTGCATTCTTATTTTGTAAGGCTTTTATCTTTTTTATTTTTTTTTTTCAATAAACCCTAACTTTTTTTGGCCCCTCCCTTAAGATATTTCTGGATACGTCCATGTTAATGATGAATAGTAATATTGATTTTTTATTAACATTATTCAAAAAAAATTATTTATTTCAAATTGGTTGGTTCTATTTCTTTTAGTTGTTAGGGAAATGATATTGTCACTCCTAATTTTAATATTATCATTCTTAATTTTGATATTGTCACTCCCATGACACTAATTCATAAATTTTTTTTCTCATAATTTTGAAATAACAATATTAAATTTAGAAGTGACAATATCACTTCTCTAACTGTTATTTTTAAACGTATTCCGCATAGGTAGAGTTCTAATTACCTGTAAGCCTGTTACCTCCTCAACCTTTTATTTTATTATAAAAAAAAAGTGTTAGTTTAGTCCCTTTTGTCATCGGATTTTGTAAAAATATTTAATGTATCAAGTACTATTCATATTATACTACTTATTATTAATTATACTCAAAATCTAATTTTTTATTAATCTAATTTTTCATCGGAGTAATAATATACATATCATTACTTTTTCTTTTTTTTTATGGTTTTCAAGCCTTTAAAAACTCAACATAAGCTCTTTAAATTAGCAAATTTTGAGATACTGTTTGATTCAGTTTATTTTTAGCTTATAAACTAAACAGAAATATTAATATCTTCTTAAAATTTTAAGTGATTTTTTTAATGAAGGAAAAAGACAAAAAAATAGCTTTAAAATAAGTCACAAATAAGAGCTTTTACTTATTTTTTCAATCTCTTATTTTCATTGAACATCCACCAACCACCATAACCACGGCCGGACCACCACCTACCGCCGCTCGCCGCTCGCGGAACATCAGAATGTCGTCGGTCAACAATTTTTTCAATATATATATATATATATATATATACACACTACATTTTATTATTATAAATAATTTTTTTAAAAAATAAGTAGCTTATACTAAATTAAAAAAAATGAAATTATTAAAAAGTTTATGATTTTATTAAATCTCTTATTTATAACTTTAACTTAAATATAATTTTTAAGAGAAAAATAAACTGGGTCAAACAATACCTAAATTATATTAGATATCAAATGAGTTCTATTTAATAGAAGTCTCAAGTATATATATATATAGTGTCTGTTATAAAAAAAAAAAAGCTATAGTGTGCATGAAATCCTTATATTAAATGGTATTTTTAATTTCTTGCAAAATTTAAATTTATTTACTTAGAGTTCACGTAGAGTTTTTTTTTTAAAATTATGTCTCTAATTTTTGTTTAAAAAAGTTAGAAACTTTATATATATATATATATATATATATATATATATAAACTTCTGATTAAGATTTTTTAGTAGGGATGCTATCACACTCATTTAAGCGACGTCTTTTTATTGTAATATCCTGGTAGGGATCTTTTGGTAGGGACACTATCATACTCATCTAGAAATGTCACGTAGAGTTTGACCACCTCTTTAAGTAGCCTATTTCCTACAAATAAATCACCATTTATTATAAGGTTTGACTCCCTGAATTCAAACTTGGGATCAAAGGAATATAATCGTAAGTTACAAAGTTCAAATGCACAAAAGTTCAAAATTCTAAAATAAATAATGATTTATTTGCAGGAAAATAAGTCACTTAAGAGATAATTAAGCTCTTCGTAAAATTCTTGAATGAGTGCAAACCTAGGTGAGTGTGATAACGTCCCTACTAAATAATTCTTACCGGGATGTTACAGTAAAATAATAATCTAACTAATAAATATCTAGAAATAACTTTATATACACACACTCATGTCGAACACAGACTTTTTTTTCCAATTTTTAGTGTATGTTTGGAAAACTGTTGGGTTAGAGTATAATTGATTTTGCAGAGCCAAAATCGATTTTAATTGATAAATTAGCTGTTTGTTTTTGCGTTGAGAAAAAGTTAAAATTGATTTTGGGTTGCCAAAATTGATTTTGGCTGAAGCAAGATTAGACTTGCTTTCATATTGAGTTAAAAAATTTACATTGTATTTTTATTCTAAACTTAATTTTGAGAAAAAATCCCCAAACATAAATCACGTTACTTTAAAATCAATTTTACACGAAATCAATTCTATAAAATCACGTTGATCCAAAATCAATTTTACTAACGCTAAACCAAACACACACTTAATTGTTTGGAAAAGCTATGTTCTCAAAAAATGAAAAGAAAGATATAATATATATAGTATTATTATTATTATTATTATGGATAATAAATTTGGAGAGGGTGAGGAGGGTCTGTCTGAGAATGCAGGAGGTGGTGCCCCGTGTACTTTCTGTTTTAATAGCCACAGCATCACACATCTTTCTTGTCCCATCATTCTTAGTCAATGCGAAGAAAAAGAAGAAGGTACATAAATTTCATTTCAGTAGGGAAACATCAAAATAATTAAAAAATAAATAAAAAATTGGAAAAGTTCGAAAGTCTAGGCTCCTATCACCTTAGGTCTTAGTACAATTTTTTTAATAAGCAAAAATATCTTCACATGAATTTGTGTTCAATGTTACTTCAAACTTTGTTATCTAATCATTAGTACCAACTTAATTCATACAAATGTTTCATTAATACCAACTTAATTCATACAAATTGAACATTTCATCGAGAGACTAAAGCTCTGTTTTATAAAACTAACTTATAACTTGTAGTTTATGACTTATAGTTTATAGCTTGTAGTTTATGACTTATAGTTTATAACTTATAGCTTATGACTTGTGACTTATAATTGAGTAGATGTGTTTGGTAAAATTAGCTTATTAGGTAGCTCATATTTATTAAATGACTTAAAAAGACAAGTAATAATTATATATAATAAATTATTGAATAGAGTAAACATGTAGTAAATGACTAAAGGGTAAAATAGTAAAGAATTATTGAAAGATACTTTTCATAAACTAGCTTATAGCTTTTAAAAGTTATAAGTTTGTTGTCACTAAACATCTCCACTTGACAATAAGCTACAAACTATAAGTTCCTAAATAAGCTATAAGCTAGTGTTATTAAACACACTAATATATTATGTACTTCAAATTCAAACACATATTATTTTAATGTATGTGGTGTTAAATTTAAAAAGGAAATTTTACCTTAAAGGGTGGGGATTTTCACTATTTTAAGATAGTGAATTGGTGAGTTTATATTATTTTCATTTCTCTTCTCTTTATTTATTTATTTTTTCAATTTTCTCATTTAAGGCTTGGTATCACCTCTTATCAATTTTTATTTTATTACTTTATCGTAAAAATATAAGTTCGAATTCTCCTGAAATATGAAAATGAAAATGTGATGTTTTCATATTTGTTTTAAGTTTTAAAAAAGAAAAATATTTTTCTTACAACTATTTTTCTTATACTTATCTTACATCCATATTAAAATAATAATATCTTTATTTTTATTCAAAAAAAGAAAATGCGATAATCATGTAAATGATTAAATATTAAGTGTGTAAGGAAAATAAGAAAAAAGGATATAAAAAATCGGAATTGTTTGAAAAAATATATCTGAGTAGTGACATGTAAGTGATACCGTATTCGATAATATTGGAGGTGTCTCTCTTTCTTACTATTTTTTTTCTAAAAAAAAAAAAAAAACTCTAGCTGTCTTCATTGCACTTTTGATTCATATGGCTAAACATAAGACTTTTTGTATTTATTATGGTGTTGTGGTTACTCTTGTAAAATCCATGTGTTCAAATTAAACATGCTGTTATAGAGGACATGCACTTTCATTTCGTATGAGAATGTTTATCTTCTAATTGCTACAAAAGAATGTAACATGGACTTAATATCAGTATATTACTTCAATGACTATGGAGTTAATGGGCATGTGGGTACGGAGTGAATATTAACCTCAAGCTCATGGGATTTTTTTTTAATTTTTTTTTTTAAAATGATAATAAGTGCCCTTAAGTAAGGATTATCAAATAGAAATATTTTATTAAAAATGTATGTGCTTGGCTGGGGCCCATTATACAGAAAAGCACATCTTACTTAGTCTTACAAATATGAAGCACTAACACTTCTCTCAACTGCCGTGTCGCTGTGTCTCACAGGTACGTGTCCGACACCGACACTTTTTAACATTTGTCTGACACATCTCCGACATCTCTCTAGCGGTGTCCAATAGAAAAATATTATTTCATCAGCTCGACACTTGTGAACTAACACTTATATAGCTCGACACTTTGGAGACACTTTTTCATAATTTTGTGTAAGCTATAATTTTCAGTGATAAAAGTTAAGAAAATGATGACATACTTTAAATTAAGGTTTATCTTCAAAAAATTTTGTTATAAGGTTTAATATATCTTTTTTGTGAGATATTATGATAGATGTTAGGTAAAATGTGACGTTTAAGTGGTAGGAAACACACAATATTTACCTTACAATGACACATTAATATTTTTTTGTGAGACTAATTTTATTATCAAGTTGAATTGTAAAGGTTAACAATTTATTTGGAAAAATAGATATAAACATCTTATTTATCAACTTATAAAATTTTTTTATCATGTTCCGTATAATTTTTATATTTTATATTTTTTAATATTTATATATAAGTGATGTCTCAGTGTTCTATATTTTAAACATTAACCATATCGTGTCGTGTCGCAATATCCATGTCGGAGTGAATACTTCATAACTTACCATACACCATCTTTATTCAGATATAACCATAATGTAACTAACTTTATATTATCTTCTACATGAGACAGTTAGAGAAAGTAACATGTTAAAGAACATCTAACAAAGAATTGTAAATTCATTCAAGTCTAATTTCAACCCTACCTTGTAACTCTGGAGTAACTCGTGTATAAAGCTTAAATATATGTTTTTTATTTTTGAAAAATAAAGTATTTTTTATTTTTGGTCCCTAGTAATTTTTTTTTTTAATTCAGTCCAGCACTTTAAAAAAATTAGTTGATTCTGCTCCTTATAATGAAAAAATGGTTTTTTTTTTCAAACATGTGAATATTAAATTAATTAATTATTAAATTAAGAGTAATAAATTAATTAAAAATGTTTCTTCCCCTTTCTCTCTTTCAATCTCTCATCCTTCACAAACGTTTTCTTCTTCAAAAATAAGAAAGCATGAGTACAAACCACTAACTGGTGATTGTTGGGCCTATTTTGAATTTTGTATATTTCTTCTAACAATAATTTATTACCTGTATTCGTGGGCTCGTTCTTGAAAAAAAAGTTCAGAGTATATAAAATTATACTCCTTCAGTTTTAGTTTTATAATAAATGTCGTTTTAGATAAATATTTTTTTAAAATGATAGTTGCTTTATATTTTCAATGTATTATTAAATGTTCTTTTCTCTATTTTACCCTTATGAAACAATTAATGTCAATTTGAAATATGGTTAAATAATTAAAGTATTAATCATTAACAGAGTTATTTTAATAAAGTTATTTTACTTATTATAATATTTATTATATTTCTTAATCCATGTGAAACAACCTTAAAATACTGTCATTTTAAAACGTAAAAAATAATAAATTAATAAGGTTTTGCTAATCATTACTTTTATGACAATGGATAAATAACTCAAAAAAAAAATTAATTATTAAAATACATAGCATTAACCCAATTAATATTATAACAAGGCTAATGGGTTTAGTAGATTTTGGTATGAGATTATTTCGTGACATGTAGCATCACTCTTACTCAATTAGAGAATCAAATTATGATTATTCATTTAAATCGTTAAAGTCAATTCAATGCAAATGTGTTGCATTGATGGTTTTTTCTTTTTTTTTTACTCTCTCCGTTTCTTTGTTATAAGTAATTTTTTGTTTTGTATTATATTTTTTAATATAAGCAAATCTAACTAATATTACTAGTATTTAATGAAATTTATCTTAATTTTTTTGCTTATAACAAAAAAACAGAGCGAGTAAGAAAGAAAATACTTAAGAAGGAGTAACATTTCTAATTTGACCATGATATAGCGTCAATTGTAGCTGTCAGTAGAGACCTAACCCAGAGGGTAGAGGTTTATTGGATAGGTAAAACTACAAGTCGTAATCCTTCGTATGCAACTACTCAACTAGGTCTTTGGTGCCAGGAAATCTTTTTGATGAGCGATATTTACCAAGATAGATTTTAGCGACTCCAGAAAAATTTAAACTCATAACTGATTCAAACTAATCTCCTTTTAAGGCTGCGCACTAAGTTCTAATTCCTAACCTATCTGCTATCGATGAACTACTCGAACCGCTCCCGTTACATTGATGATTGAATCATAGATTCAAAGCAAATAATTCTCATTAAGTATTTTGATGTCATTTTTATATATGTATTACCATATGATATCATGCGTCAAGTATATCACAGCCCACTGTACTAAAAAAAAAAATGTCTATGTTCATTTTGACAATCTCTACATCTTAATTAAATAAGTTTTCAGTTATCAATTAACAGTTAAATAAATATCTTTAGTGCATATCAAAATCTCGTATGAATCACTTCGAGAACAGGGTCCCTTTTCATAATTTTGTGCTTTAAAATCATAGGGCAGCTTGCTTTGTTGTATCATTTTCTTCAAATAGGCAACTTCCTGTATAATGGACATTATCTGAGGTCCAAGCTTTGCTGGTTATTCAGGTACAATATCCCACACGTCCCTCTCAAACCAAGTGTCATTCACTACTCAGATTTCCATTAAAGTATGAATTAGGGTACCATTTTTATAGATTTGAATTCTCTCTAACACTACCAACGGAATATGAAAGAGAAAAAAATTTGAAAGGTTGAGATTTATTCATCCGGCTGTTGGGCTCTCCGGTACTGCACTCGAGAGGATCTAAACACTATTTTCATTTATCAAGAATTGAATCTAAAATAAAATAAAATTCAATATAATCCACAGTCACCTCCCAATTAAGCGATGTGTTGGTTTATACTTCATTTTCTTCTCTCTCTTTTTTTCCCAATTTGTGCAAAAATCTTTTAAAGCATCTGGGTTTTTGTAGATGCGATCTTAGCATTATTCATGCATCAAATTGAATATCTCATGGATATATCAAATTGCCATGTGAGTGTAATTGTAAGTAGTACTACTAATAAGTAGTGATAGTAAAGCATGCAAGTTGTATATTATAGGTCCAATGTTACACTAGTTTTTCTTTTTTTTTTTTCTAAAAAAAAATAGTATTCTAATTTTTTTAAAATAAAAAAATCATCAAAATAAGTACAATATCTTTTAATAAAACTTATAATATATATATAGTTAGGATTCATTATTTAATCAGCATATTTAAGAAACCTAACTATGTATTATTGTTAGTGTTACACTAGCTAGTGTATTGTCATTCTGGCAAAAGGCTAGTTAGCTGTTACTTTGTTCAGGCATTAGGCTTATGATTGATACCAATGTGTCCACATTTTTTATGATTAACCTAAACATATACAACGAAGGAAACCACAAATATATATGGTACTTGGTCTATTCACTTGATTTTCTATTCTATGAGTAGAGAATAAAAATTGTAACCACATAAAAAGGATTCGAATCCTCTTTTGCTTTTGTTTTTTTTAACCACTAACAAATAGTGTTTTAATCATTTATTTATCTTTGCGCAAAAAATTGAAAAAATGAAAACCTAATATAAGTGAAATAAATTATCTAAATTATATAGAAGAGAGCAAGAACACGAGAGAATCCAATCTCATATAAAAATTAAAGAGCAAGAAATCAACTTCACAATAATGACAATGAAAATCTTTGGTCTTCTAACATAATTTATGCTAGGACTGAATAAAAAGTATGTATGTTAGTACTGAGTAAGAATTAAGTTAGGACTGAGTACAAAATATGTATGTTAGGACTGAGTTAAACAATGATAGAGAAAAAAATGCCTATTTTGAACCTTATGTCAAGTAGTATTATTTTTTGTCTCAAATATAAGTAAAAGGAGATTAAATCCTACTTATTAAAAAAATAGATAATTATAATTAATTTCTTGAATTTCATAAATAAAATTATCGCAATTCTTGAATTACCCTTTCCTAAATTCTTAAAGAAGAGTCTATCTCCTCTTAACCACCAAATAAATGTGCTATACTTGAAATTTAGAAATAGAGACTCAATTAGTGCAAGGACAATTTTAAAATATCAACATTAACTAAAAGAAAAGTGGTTAAATTTTGTTTATATTTGAGACAAAAAAAAATTCAAAATTTATTTATATTTGAGACTAGAGATAAAATATACAAGAAACTGAATTTAAATCAATCACCGAGCTTCATACAAAAGAAACTGACCTACTCATACACTTCTCAATCTACTAGCTCCGTCCCATATTAAGTGTCGTTTTAGAGAAAAAAAAAGTATCATACTTTATTTGTTATTTTATAGTTTCAATGAAGCATTAATTATGTTTTACCAAACATATCATTGAGTAGTTGAGCTTTAAATAAATGTTTTCAGAGATGTGACCAACTAATTAAGAAGAGTGATAAGGGGTATAATAGAAAGTTAGACAATTATTTGTATAAAAATAAGAAAATTAATGACATTTCTTAATCTATATTCCCTCCGTTCCGCAATAAATGTCATGTTTAACATTTTAAAAATTCTATATTATATTCCCTCTGTCCCTAAATATAAGACCATCTAAAAAAAGGCACGAGAATTAAGAAAATTAGTAAATCTAAAAAACTTATTAAATTTGTGTAGCAACTTGTCATTCTTTTCATACTAGCTTTTGACCCGTGCGTTCGAACGGATTTTCGTCGTTACTCGTTTGTGAGGTTGTGCCAATATTTTATAATTTTATAATGAATATACAATAAAACATATAAATGGGTTTGATCATATTTTAACCAAATAACATTCAAAAACTAATGACTCGGATTAGTTTCATTTTAAGGGTAGAGAAACCCATGGTTATACCAAAATTTATTTTTAACAAATCACAAAAAACAAAGTAAAAAAAATTGGAAATGAAAGAATGGAAAATAGAGAAAAAAAAAAAAGATAATGAAATAAACTTGAAATTAAGGGAAGTGGAGAGAGAAGAAAGAGAAAGAAAGAGGAAAAAAAGAAGTAAGAGAAAAAGAGTTTAATAATTAAATTTAATTTTATTATTGAAATTTTAAATTTTGAATTTTAAATTTTTTTAATTTCAAAGCAATCTAAAATACAAAAAATCTGCATGAAAAATCAAAGTTTTTAAGTTTGGATTAACATCCAAAATATAAAAAATAAAAAAAAATAAAATTGAATAAAATAATATTAAACGAAATTTTAGAGGGAAACTGAGTTAATGTAAGCATGACACTTGACAAAATAGGTTGCTTGTGAGTCAAGAAGGGATTTCTTTTCTTATAGTATATAATTTGCCTTTAATTATTTTAGCCAATAGTATTACTCTCTTCTCACTAAATTAGTCTTCTCCAATTATCATAAGCGAGAGAATTTCTCTCTCATCAATTTATTTTATTTATTGATTTTGAACCATACAAAAGTAATTGATTAAATAAGGGTAATTTAGTAAAAATAATTTGAGTTGCACAAAATTTTTATAAAAAAGGACAAATAATTTTTTTATAAATGTTCTTATAAATAGGGATGGAGGGAGTATGTTACTTTACAATTTTAATGCAATATTAGTTATCAATTTTCCATTTCAATGTCATATTATAGGTTACTTTATACTTTTAATGCAATATTACTACTATTTTTTATAAAATTAAGATAAATAAATGCATTTCTTAATCTGTGTGAAATACCTAAATATGACACTTATCGTAAAACGGAAGAAATATATAATAATCTTAAACGATACTTAATATGAGACACTTATTATAGGACGAAGGGAATACGATACACCACTCACCACAAATTAAATTTGCCTTGGAAGTATTTATTTAATATTGATGATTTTGCATTATTTCCGTACAAAGTAAGATAATCCCATATTTCAATGTCAAATGCTATTATTAATCAAAGAAAATGACAAAAAGGGTATTATAAGCTATGCCTATTATTTATGCATGCATGAGCTTTCACTGTTTCTTAGTCTAACTTGGACCCTTAATGCACTGTTTTTTTTTTTGGTTTAATTTATTTTTATTTTATTACGAGGTTAATGTCACATTATTATTGTTTTCCAATTTATTATTTTAAGATCTTTTTGTTTTAAATTTCCATTTTAGGTTTTTTTTATAGTTTATATAAAAAATTTTAAAAAAAATTAGAAAAAAGTAGAAGTAATCGTAAATTAACAATCTATTTACTTTGTATTTTTATGGTTTTATTTGTAGTCTTATTTTCTTTTCGTGTATGTGCTGTATTTTTGGTGTCTCTTTTACATTTTTTTTATCGTCCAAACACACACATTCTCACACTACGCTACTCTTAAATCTTTTTACTGGTGATTGAACCCCTCTCCTTAAGCTCTAAGAACTTCTCTTTGTGCCATTTGAGCTACAAGCTCTTGACATGCCTTTTCTACATTGTTATAATATATACTATGTATAGTATTTTTATTTTCCTGATAAAAAAAAAAGTACGTATGTATTTGATACAAAGAAGGAAAGATGATGGAATAAAATAATATACCGTAATATTTTTGTGTTTGATTCGTAAAAAAAGAAAAGAGATTGTATAAAACACTCAAAATAAACCATAGTTATTTTAGTTACAAATCTTAAAAAATATAAAGCAAAATAAAAAATAAGTGATAGTTTTGTATTGTAATTATCCAACAAATCATAAAAAATAATATAAAAAATGAAAATATAAAATAACCAGGCTCTAATAATCAATTTGATTTGTATTTTGTATTTTTTTTATTTTATTTTGTTTCTCATTTTATAAATTTACATAGAAAAAGTAAAAAATAACTCTTATTTTGAATTATTAATTTTCAATTTTACTTATACAAATGTCAAAAAAAAATATAATAAAATAAAAGTATAATCTAAACATGTGCTAAATTTTCTTGTGGATAGAGAGTGTCTCTATAATTAATTTACAAGTACAAGTAGTGCTCCTCCACCTCAGCAATGGATTGATTACAGGGTTGCCTGAAGTACTCTTTGGGCCATCAATTATTAATACTGCTCCTACATCAGAGATTATTTATCATTTCAATTATTATATCATTCAATTCAATAATTGACAATCAAATGCGATGGTACCTTGACCAGAAAAATTAAAAGAAATTCATGATATACAGAGAATTATATATAAAGAAATACTATATTTTTTTTAATTTTAAATTAATAATTTCGTCCTCTATTTTCTTTTTTTAATTTCACCCTCTAGCAAGTGAAAATTTCATTTTCGTCCTTTAATTCTTCTTTGTCTAACAAATTAAACATTTCTGTCAATTGTTTCTAACATCAATCTATTAATGAGAGTGCTGGACATTGTTATTGTTTATCTTCTTTCTCTTCCTCTGATCATCACTGTTCATCTTTTCCTCTCCCTTTGTTGCTAACCTATTTGGTTGCGGAAATGTTATTAGAATGTCCTTTTTTATTTTTCTAACGTCTCTGACATAACTGTTGTTGTCGTCTTCGACATCTTCAACTTCTCTATTTTCCCTTGTTTCCCAAACCTTTGGAAATATAATTTATGCAACCCATTTTCCCAAATGCGTCTGCCTTACTCCTCTGTAAAGCTTTGTAGGTAGTGTTGTTGCTGGATTTGAGCTTGGATCTAGTTGATCCTAGATGGGATTAGGTTGTTAACACCAAGAACAAAACTTGATTGCACAAAGCAATGAAGTTTTGCTGGTTGTTTGAAAATCCATAAAAAAATATAAGGGTGGAGCAACTAATGACAGATGTTTAAACTCGCCAAGAGGATGGCGGGAGGGAGAAGAAGAAAAAGATGAACAGTAAGGAAGAAAAATACAATAAATAGTAATGACATCTAATATTGTCAGACGAAAAATACGTGAAAAACTAATTCGTTGGATATAGAAAAGTTAGTTGACGAAAATAAAACTTTTATAGTTAGATGACTAAATTATTAATTTGGCCATTTTTTTTAAAAGAAAAAGGTTAGAACGAGAAAAGAATGAACAATAGACCATAATTTAAGTTTTGTTTAAAAACAATTGTTATTTGAAAATTATATCTTTATTTAATAATATGTATTTTGTTTTTTTGTTTTCTTTCTCTCAGTTACGATATCAACTACTCCTATATTAAATTCATCCAATTTTCCTCTTCTCACAGGATACCATGTAATATTGTCATGATTTTTTTCATTTGGTAAAGGGTGAAAAGGAAGGATATATATATATATTGTATCACAAAGATTTTGCCGTTGAGAGAGAAGCCACACTGCACATATTTAGCTATAGAATAATCAATAATTGAAAATTGAAATCGAATATTTATATACATATATTTTTATATACTCATCAACTAAGTTGTGACCGGATACCACACTGTACATTAATACATTAATATGCTATAAAGCAATGTTTTTATGTTGGCTCTTTTTAATTTATAATGTATGATGAAAACTACACTTCGAAATGAAAACCCCACATGCATGCATCTGGTGCAGATTTTGATTAGGGAACATTAGAAAATATAGGGAATCAAACTCTGTCCTATATATTTGTTAATTTTTTCAATTTTCAAGTCTAAATACAATAACCTTGAAAGGACCCCATTAATAATTTTGACTTTGGCTTCAACATGGCCCTTACTTTTTGTGTCACAACTATCTTTATGTGTGTGTGGTTGATAGTTGACGATTTTTAATTTTCTGTTTGTAAGAATATTAGCACAATTTTTATTCATCACAATCTATTTATATATAAACTTTAAATTATAATTATATATACATGATGATGATTAAGTGTTCAATACTACCTTTTTAAAAACTTACATGACTTACTTGATTCAATATTAATTTAGTGTGAGGTTTAAGTATTAAAGATGAGATCGAAAATTCAAAATCAATATCTCAATGTAGCCAAAAACAATTGTTCATCAAAACAAAAGCCAATACTTTTGGCATCATACAAAATGTTACTTTCGCTCAGATTTTCAAAATTTGAACAAACATTTAGTGAAAGGAACAAAATCTAGTAATACGTGTGGTACCAAAAATGGTGGCCTAAAATAAAATAGTTACAGCCCAAAACAGAGGTGCAAGGCTGCAGCCCATGGTACAGATAGCACTAGAATATCTAAGGACCACCCATGCGATACATCATACTTCCTACATCTTAAAATGTAAGACCCCTAGACTAATATTGCGAGAATTAAAAAAAATTGTTAATTTAATTAAGTTTATTAAATTTGTCTAACAAAAAGCATTAATTTTCAAATTTACCCTTTCAATCTCTTTCTATCACATCACTCTTTCTCTTAATTAATGTTTATGATTCATCAAAATTAGTTAAGTAATAAGGGTATAATGGTAAAAAAAATTAAATGTGTATAAAAATTTTCAAAGGGTCCTATAAAATGGGATAAGCAAAAACTCTCTAGAGGGTCTTATATTTTGGGACGGAGGGAGTACAACAATACTTTGAGAAATCGACAGATAGCGTGATTAATAAAAATGGAAGGTGTAAACAGCAATATCTCTAAGCTGTGAAAAGGCCTTAAAACCAAGTCCAACAAGACTGAAGTCCAACCCGTTAATAATTGAATTTATTTCAGGCTAATTTTTTTTGTCAAGGGCCCAAATATTCTCACGTTGACCTGAATTTTCTCAAACGGCCCATAACCCATTTGCATAGCGTAGTTTGTTTTGGACTACAAAGTGGAAGGACGCTAGAATTTGCACTATCCTAATTAGGTGAGAAGGATTGACACCACCCTATTTTGGAAATCTCATCACCCATTTATATATAAGAATCATAAATTTATATATTAAAAAGGATGATACCACTCCTAATAGGATGATGCTAATCCCTTCCACCTCCTAATGAGGAACAAGACTTTATTTTTTCTGAACATCAGTATCGAGAATAGTGTTTTCGGACGATTTTTTTCGTAAAATAATAAAACTAAGAAAGAAATCATTCTTATTATTTTATATGCAACACCAATCTTAAATACTATTCCAAACGCTAATATCCAGAATAAAATGGTACAGTTCTTAATTGAGATTGTGCCAATCCCAATATCCAAAAATTAATCTCCCAAAATATAACATGCTTACGTTTAAGAATTTTGTATAGTTTGTTTACAAAAAAAAAAAAAAAAAGAGATTTCATATAGTTTGGCTTCCCATTAAAAATAGTGTTGATGTTATTTTCACTTCAATTTATATATTGTCACTCTTCTTTTATTAATTGAATAAAAATATAGATGAAAAATCTATGGATAATCATTATACCTCTATTTAACTAAATTAATTTATTTAAAATAAAATATTAAATTGTACAATTGACAAAACGGGTTGAGACCATTAGGTTAACCCATATAACCCATCATTTTAGGTAAGTTGGATTGAGAATTTCAACCCACCAACCCACTTTATCCTGCTGCGCTTAACCCAATTCAAAGCGGTTTGGTTGTGTTATTGTTTGAAATATCTCCCTTCAAATTTATTACTATTATTTTAATTGATTTGTTTTTATTTGGAAGTCAGTCTATTCAACCATATCTATTATAACAAATATTTTTGTCTTGTATGTTGTACATGGAAAAAAAGTGTTTAGGTGTAATGAAAAGTTGTTGCTAATCATTGCTTTAATGTTGCTTTTATTTATTATAATATATTAGTTGCTTTTATTTTTATTTGAACCTTTTATATATTTTGAATACTTTTTGTACTATTTGTTATTAAATTTTGTCTTTAAAATAAAATAGCATTTCATTTCCTTGAGTCCGTTACCTTGTTCATTGTACTACAAATCATGTGTATTAAAGTAATAGTAATAATTTTTTTCAATATTATAATAATTTATCTTAAATTTTAACCTTAAGTAAGAATTAATCATTAAAATTAGTAAAACAACTGTTTTTGTGTGTCTATTTTGGAGGTCCACCAACATGCATCCTTTTCTTCACCGCAATTATAGCACAGGCAGAGAACCAAGGCATTCAAAGCATGACCCCAATAGGGTTTCGTAAACAAAAAATAAAAATAAAAAAATTACAGCTTTCCATATCTTGTTCATTCTACTACATTCTTGTTCATATTTCATCTGTAATTGAAAAACAGTCTTGTTCATGTATTTTGCGGACACATTATTATGTTTGGATTTTTTATTATTATTATTATTATTATTATTATTATTATTAAAAAAGCTAACTTTAGGCACCAATTTATTTTTTTTTACAAATAGGCCCTTAACATTAGTTAGGAATTGACTGAAGCTTTTATGTTAGGGTTGAAAGTTAATTTTTTTAGTTCTTTTCGGTGTAACAAAAACAACAATTAATCTGTAAATTAGTATCATGTATAGAAATAAAATTCGTATTTTAACCAAAAGTACCTTTAGTGCCAGCGTGGAACCAGTTTTTGACGGGGTCTAGTTGTAAAAATACTTTTATATAAGGACTAAAAATTAATGTTTTTTAATATAAAAATTAATTCATAAATTAGTGTCACATATAAAGACTAATTGCGTATCTTAACCTATTTTTTAAAACGGAATTTGTCAATCTTAATAATGTAATAAAAAAACAAAAGCAGCATTGTTGTTGTTGTTTTTTATTTTTTTTTGGGTGTGCATTAGGAAATTATTGAGATGTCATTCCCTTACTTTCCAAAGGGTCTTGAAAGGAATGATAGTAAGGAAAAGTAAAACCTAATGAAAGGAGCCATGTTCGGATGTAACCTAAAGTTGGAAAAAAGCTTGACCAAGATGGGCCCCATTGTTGGTAGTACCTATTACAAAATGACCTTAAAAGGAATAAATAAATAAATAAAAAAAAGTGAACTATATTAATATATCATGATTGTATATATATAACTTAATTCAAGCTAGGTCAGCCTTTATATTGTCACTCACTCCTTGCCACAAACTAAAAAGAGATAAAAGAGATTAGTGGGGCCCTTAGGTAGGGTTGGGTTTGGGGTAATAAATAGTTACTAACTCAAACACAAGAGAAAGGCATTTAACTTTTCAATGTCCATTCATAGACATCATCATTTTTTGTAACAACTCACCTAACTTAGATCCCTTTTGGGTACTTAAAATATGTTACTATTACTTTTGTAGCTTGGCACCATTAACATACACTGTATCATTTTTTTACTTCACCACATGCTATAATTTTTTTTTAAGAGAAATATCTCTCACTCAAAAATTAAATTTTGAGTGAGAAATTTATGATATACACTACATAACACTGAAATGGATTCTAGAATTCGTAACCTAAATTTTTTTAATTTTTTAAATTTATTTTTTTATTTCCGCTTATATATTTTTATTTTAAATTCATGTTATAAATTTATTAATTTTTTTAATTGTAAAAATAAAATTAATAATAAATAACAACGTATTTACTATTTAAATTTTAATATAATATTACATTAATAATATACACTAATCAAATTAAAATTTGTGGGCTAAATTTAAAAACCAAATTCATAAGTTTAAGGTAAAGTTAATAAAAATTAATCAAGTCTAAATTTGAAACAAATAAAAAAATAAAGATTAAATTTTTTATTTAATTGGTGTATATTATTAGTTATTAATGTAAAAATTTGTTTAGCATCTAAATAACGAATACATTATTATTCTTTATCATATTTTTTTGAAATTTTTTTTAAAAAATATAAGTTTGTAATATATCAAATTAATTTGAAAAAAAAATATAAACTTAAAAAATCAAACATTTCAGACTATGAATTTTAAAATCCGTTTCAGTATAGTGTAATGTATGTTTGAAATTTTTCATTTTAAAATCAATTTTCAAGCGAGAGCCCTTTTTGAAAAATAAAATAAAATCATTGTGTTGTGAAGCAATAAAATAGCATGTTGTGTTTATTACTACCTATTTATAAGACTTTCTTGATGAGTTCATGAAAAAATAATTTAGTTAAAATTATTAAATATATCTACTATTTATATTAGTATCTTCAAAGTTGTATTGTTAGGTGAAACTTAGAAGTACTCTTACTTTACATACTTCGTTGATGCTTTTTTTTTTTATTTGACTAAAAAAGTATTTTTTTTGTCTTTATTCTAAGACATAATTTGAAAATAAATTATAGACATTTTAATAAGATACTTAATAATTTTTATAAATTATTTATTATTATTTTTCATATATATCCTTTGACTATTAACATTAATAGGTATATCCATCAAACACACTATTATTATTTATATATATGTTTTGACTATTAACATTAATTGGTATATTCATCAAACACACTATTTTACGAGGGATAAAATTGATATATCATAATAAATTTTTTTATATAAAAGCAATGATATTAATTCTTTCTAATTATTTTTGTTGACATGTGTAATCCAATTGATTAGTAGTAAGTGATAATGGCACTTCAATAAAAAAAATAAAATAAAATATATTTTTAATCTCTATAAAATAGAATATTTTTAGTTTTAGTTCCTACAAAATTATTTTTATATTTTAGTCCTTATAAAATAAAAAAAATATTTTTTAGTCTTTATGCGTTGCCTAAGCTTCAAATCTACATCAATATAACCAAAACAACTTGGAAAGTAGGGTTTGAGGTGGTAAAGAAACAAAATCTAACTAATTATTTTGTATTTAACTTATTATTGTGATTTTTGATTCAGACATTACAAGACCATCTTTATTTTTTTCTTACTATAATTCTTTCTTACTATTAATAAAATAATGAATTAATATTAATATTAAATAAAAAATTATTTAAATCTTATGTGGTATTGATACGTGGTACTCTGTCATCCTAGTTAACACTTAACGAAAATTTATTAACAATATAGATTAAAAACATTAATTTTTTTTTATTTTATAGGGACCAAAACGCAAAAAATAATTGTATAGGGACTAAAAATAAAAATATCCTATTTGATAAGGACTAAAAACATATTTTATCAATATATATATATATATATATAATGTAGAGATGCATAAGAGTGAATCTTATGAAAAAAAAAATCTAGAGAAGGGAGGAGATATATGATTAATTACCTTTCACACTTCCATATAAGTGTAGGGTCAGACTTCACTGTCATTCTATGTGCTACATATTACTGATTGAATCAAAGATTATTTCACATTCATTTTCAAAGATAATAAGAAATGATAAATAGAGTACTCCTAGTTGGTGCAACTTTGATATGATGAGAAGAAGTAAGAACTAGCTAGGAATGAGATCCAATTTAAAGCATTCTATAAAACAATTGAGGTGTGTAAAATAACAAATTAAAATTTATTTTAATTTTAATTGAAATATTTCATAAACTTAATTCACTTTTTAAATGAAGCGTGAACAGAGTCTTTGCTAATTTTTATCACGAGGTTAGTTTAATTCTTCTTATTAAAATTTTAGAGTGAAAAGTCCCTGGGCTCTTCAAACAAAATAAATAAATAAATAATAAATAATTATTGGTTCAAAGAGTACTTAAAAAGAAATTTAATCACACCTAATTGTATTTTTTTTTCCGCAAAAACACACTCATCCTAAATTAACTCCCAATATTCTAATCTAAATCATTATGGCTAAAGTTTAAATTTTGAACCTCGAACTCCTAAGTATACATGATCTAATCAACAGGATAAATGAGGACTTGAACAAAAAATGACACCATATCTTATCGCTTGATCGACTATTGTGATCTACAAGTTTAAATATTAAAATTAACCAGTCAAATTTTTGCAATTTTGCTTATAGCCCTTAAAACCTATGAGCAAAATCTAAGTTACACCAAATTAATTTGAATTAAACCTATATGTAAATTGGTTAAATTTCTACCACCACAAATCACAATTCCCCCACCCCAATTTTTTTACATAACCACAATACGAATCTTTACACTAAATTATGTACAAAGAAATATCATTGTCAAAGTATGTCATTTTAATTGGTAGGTCTACCATGTGTAGATGATTGATGGAAACAATATGTTAGGCAGCTTGAATTGATATATGCTTAAAAACATACACATCAAAATTTCACCTCTTTTTTGTAATTTTTATTTTTTTAGAAAAAAGTTCTAATGCCGACATATATAATTTCGGTCTAATTATATTTTTAGTCTCTTAAACATGATTAATTTATAATTTTAATCTCTCAAATTTTTTTCAAATGCTTTAAGTTCTTCAAGTTTCATAACATGTAATTATGGCCCTTTAATTTATATATATTTTTTAATATTAGTTCTAGTCCTTTTATAGTTTTTTTCCCTAGCTAAGACACATTATTTTCTTAATGAGATTATATAAAAAAAAACAGAGAGAGAGAGAGAAAAATGTTATCCCACAATATGTTGCATAAAATTGGAAAAAAAAATTGTGAAAATAACCGAAAATGCATGATTTAAAATCTAAAATATGCTAAAATATTAAGGGTATGTTTGATTCTGCCTTGTTTTTAAGTTTTTCAAAACTATATTATAAAACAATTTTCAGGATCAGTTTTCAAAAAATGAGAAAAGAGTTTTCAATGAAAATTCAAAAATTGATAATCGAAATAACTTTAGATGTTTTCAAATTTTAATTTTTAAAAACAAAAAAACACATACGGTTCCAAAAAATTATTTTTAAAAATTAGTCTGTAAAACTTTTTTTTTAAAATTTTCAATTTCTTTAAAAAAAAAACTGTTTTAAAAGCCAGTCAACAAACAAACCCTAAAACTACACATTAACTTATTGAGAGACTAAAAATGTAATTGAATAAAGATCTAAAGTTGAAACAAAAAATGCCCAACCTATTATTCTTCTCTATTTGAGGAGGGTAGGTCACTGTCTTTGCCCTATCAAATACATTGGGGTTGTAATATTCCTTATGGGCCTCAGGTTGTATTCTATCCCAATTTGCTTGTCCTTCCCCTGCTCTTTGAAAGGAATTGCTGAAGGACAACCCTTCCAAATACATAGAGAGAGAGAGAGAGAGAGAGAAATAGGGAAACAGTGTTTTGAAGCATAGCATCAAAATTTGCAGCCACTTATTCACTTGCTTCAAAACTTGTCACACTTAACTTAGTTGATGAGTAGATTTTATCATGGTTCTGTGTTTTCAAACTATGAAAAGTAATTAATATATTTTTTTACATAAAATGTAAGAGAATTTCTAAGAATCTTTTATAAAGAAAAAATTAAATTACTTTAATAAAATTTGCTTCAAACTTTGAATAATATTCTAATATTAAATACCACGGTCAATATTTAAGACATTATCGTAGCCTCGAAAAAAAATGATAACCTTATTGGGACTACAATGGTCCTTAAACAAGGGTAACTACTGTTCGATTAACAATGTGATGATAGATTATAATTTGTTAATTATAAACGATTGATCGATCGATTAAAATTCAATATTAAATTATTAATCTGAGAGTTGAAAATAAAAAATTGCCAATATCAAATTTAAAGAGATCCGGGTGTACCTAAACTTAAGAGTTTTAATTAAAAAAGTTGAAATGAAATTGAGTAGTAGAGAGGCAGAGGCCAATGGTAAATGTACAAGATTTTGTCCATTGGGGAGGGCAGGGTGACTTTAATTTAATTAATTAATGGGTTTGAGTTGTATGAGGTGTGGGGAGAGATGGGGCTCTAGCACACTCTAGGACACATATAGTGCCATATAGTGCCAAATTGAGCTCCCTCATGACATTTATCTCACTTGTCTTGTATAAAAGAAGAAAACAAATCAACAAGAAAGGGAAAGATCAGGGAATTCTCTCTCTCTCTCTCTCTCTCTCTTTCTCTCTCCCTACTTCATTCCAAGTTTTTGTTTGCTTCTTTGAGCATTCACTAATTCAATTTCTCTTTTGAAACTCTATGATTATGTTGTGGGAGGTTAAAAAAACACCATAAACAGCAATCAGCTTTATTTTTCATCATATGGGCAGTGGATCATATCATATTATTTTCAGCTTTTTGACAATTATATTTTAATAAAGAAATTGCAATAATGAAAAAGAAAAATAAAATGGTACAATTAGAAAGGTGTATGAATTTCCAAGAGAGAGAGACAGAGAGATAACTCCAATAATACAGTGGATATTTGTACGTTTGGATCAGTCACGAGGGAGAGACTCTTCTACCTTTAATTTGCTTAGATCTATAAAACAAAACAAATTCAAGAATATGAATTTATGTTGTTGTTTCACACTTTCTATCTCACCCAAACAACATATAAAACAAACCAAACTCAAGCCTGCAACAGCATAAATATTCTCCACACAATGATACAAAAGCCAAATTCATTGCCTTAACAGAATAATAATAATATCATACACAAACAAAAACAAAAAATAAAAAATAAAAAAGATGGATTTTTGAATTCAACCATCACTAATTTTTATTAACTACAACCTACTGCTATACCTTAATTAAGGACCACCATGAAATCAAACCTTCTTTTTCTCACAATAAAATTAATTAGATATACCCCAATTGTCTTCAAATAGCTAGCACATTTCAAGAACCCCCGTTGAGAGAGATGCAAATTCTTTCGAGTTTAAGTTTGGATAAGAACTGCACCTACAATTTCACAACTTGTAGGATATTTTGAGGTGAAATTGTAGGTATAATTCTGATACAAACTGAAGAGGATTGGATCTGGATTTCATTTATAGGAGTTCTGCTAATTAATTAAGTTCTAAGGTCCTTTGTTTGAAGCCATGTTAAGATGGTTGACATTGTTTGCATGGTTGGCCAAAATTGAAACAGCTCAGGAGGGATAGACAAGGAAGGAGAGGATGAGTTGGGCGGTAACGGGGAAAGGTAAAGACCAAACTCTATGTCAGTGGATTCTGACATAGGGTCTTCCACAAAAGCAAAAACAAAGAAGAGAGACACGGCGTGAGGTCTTACAAGGTCAAGAAAAGGTCTTACAAGGTCAAGAAGACTCCAAGGAGAAATAAAGAGAGAATAGGCGTGCGTGGTAGGAATCAGGAAGAGAGAATGAAAAAGCTCAGATAGGATAGCACCACGATTAGAATGAACCTGCTGCTGCTGTAACTTCTTCAGGGGAAGTGTCAGCTCCAATTTCAGAGCCAATAATACTAATGGCTTCCTTTTGGTCACAGCTCCCAATTCTGAAAGGGTTGACCATGGTAGTAGTAGTAGTAGTCACATGCATGAGAAAGCCCTTCTTATAGGGACCTGTATCATAGATCATGCTCTTAATTAGTTCAGAGAATGAACAAGAATTGGCAGGAGCAGAACAGAAGCCAGCTTTAGATTACATAAAAAGTATAAAACCAAAAAATAAAAATAAAAAAATTCAAATTCCATTAAAGAATCCAAGATAATATCTTTTTTTTTTTTTCCTTTCTATAAAGTAAATAGTCACAAACTCAGAGTATAATAAGATCATATAGAAAAAAAAAAGCTTTTATAAAGGAAAGGATATGATAAAAGGTTTGAACATAACTGTGCTAGGTATGACTAAATGTGATAAAAATTAAATTTTGTTATGGAAGTTGAAAACTACTTAGTTAATTAGTACCTTTGACAAATCCATCTTTTGGTTTCATCTTTGAGACCCTTTGTTCTTTCCTCTGATTCTGTTTTAAGAGGATGAAAGAGGCTAGAGAGAGAGAAAGAGGAGAGAGAAAGAGAGAGAGAGAGAGGTTTTTGTTATGGTAAGGATAGAAGGGAAGAGAGGAAATGCAGAGGGGTTTATAAGGAAAGATGCATGAGGTGGTCAGTGGGCTTTCCTAATGGACCTGACCGGGACAGGTCCAAGGCCCAGAAAGATTTAAACGGACCTGATGACGTCAGCAGGGCCCAGTGCGACATTAAAAAATATATCAATAAAATTATTTATTAAAAACAACAAAATCTAAAAATGTTGTTTTGTGTAATTGACTAATTAGGAAAGGAGAAATAGATAAAAAGTGAGTTTGCTTTTAAATGAGATAAATGTGAATAGATTTCAACGCAATATTAGATTCACATTTTGAATTTTTATTTTCTAAAATATTGTAAAACAAAAAAAGTTGAAAATATTAAAAACAAAAAAAATTGTTGCATTTCTAATTTTAGAAAAAAAAAAACAAAAATGCAAATCAAAGACCCTTTCTTCATGTCTTCTATTCATATTTGTTATGTTTTGATGTGCAACTAAATATGCACACAAAAAAAAAAAGTACCCAATTATCAAAGTGGTCTAATATGAAAGAGAAAAAAAATGAATATATGAGTCTCACATCTCATCAGATTCAAATTTCTCCAAATTATGTCCTCAATCATGTCCTACTAATAGAATATCGTCACGTTATTAAAAAATTCTATTAGAAAATTAAAGATTAAAATTAAAAGAAACATTTTTAATAATGTGACGATATTCTATTGGTAAGACATGATTTAAGGACATCTAATTTGAATATCATGTCACCATTAGACTCAGATACTCATTCTCTCGTGTTGAACCTCTCCAGTTTGAAAAAGTACAAATCATACAAAGAAATAGTTTTGGATATGGATCCTCTTCGGTGCCGGAGAGATTCAACGCACATTCTGTCGGTCGATCTCGCATTACACGTATCACAAAAACAATTTTAATTTTTAATAAAGTGACTACATATTTTTTAATTTTTTTTTCACCGCCTTAACATCACTCATTTTATTGAGTGTTTTTAAGTTTCAGGTCCGTACTACAAATGGAGGACAAAAGGGTCTTCAGCCTTTGTGATTGTGAAAACCATGTGCCTTAGCTTGCATCTCAGTGTTACTCGTGTGCTTTCCCTAAATTCCCAATTTTCTGACTCCAATTTCAAACCCTTCACACCACTATTACTATTTCTAATTTCTCTGCTCTGCCCCAATACTAATTTCTATACTTTTAAATATTCTACGTTTAAATAATACTTGCCTTGTAACTAAACCGGATAATATAATTGCAATATAATTATAAAAACAAGCTCAACATCAACAGTATATGCTTACACATAGTTGAGTTTAACACAGGAAAAAGATTACACTGACCATTAATAAAAAAGTATATAAAAATTAAAGGACCTTGTAAAGAAAATTATATGATTATTTAAGTCTAATCTTACAACTAATTAATTAAGCACGAAGATCAAGTATGCAATGATAATAATAATAACCGAAAGAACATAGTGGTTGGTTTTGAATGTGACCCATGTGGATGGCATTGAACAAGGTCGGTAAAATGTATTATTCCCCTAGACAGAGACACCACAATTCATTAATGATTCTTATTGTTTTTCTTTTTTTAAAAATAAATTAATGGCTGCTTTTATCCTATGTAATGTAATTTTATAATATTAAGAATTTTAAATTTATTTTTTTTAATAAGAAAACATAAGATTTGTTCACCCTAAACTTCAGGAGTCGGTCAGTGAAAGTGATTCGTCATCCAAACTCTAGAAGTCTAGAGTTTAAAAATTCATTAAAATTGCGTCTTCTACTTTGAGAAACATTTTGTATTGAGATTTTTAGCGTGTGAAAAATTATGCGAGTTGTAGCTTATTTGATTTACTTGGATGGTAGTGGTTGGTAGTAAACATAAACATGGTTGGTTAGAAGATGGAAACTCCATAGGAAGACAAGCTACAGCAAAGAGTTAACCCTAAAAGAGGGAACAAAAAAACGTGTAATTGGGGAAATGATGGGGGGAACAAGGAATCTTATCTTAGGTAACCGAAAGAAAAATATGGTAAACTATAGGAGACACTTCTAAATACTCGAGCAAATTAAAGTAGTTGTAATTAACGATCATGGAGTTTGGCAAAATTAAAATCACAGTCTCCAAAGTCACACGGTCAAACAAAGTCACACCCTCCCCAATTCCTTGGCTTGCTAAATTGATTAATTTAATAAGACTAGTTAATTTGTATGCAAGAGTATATTACTTAATGGTGGGTAGGTGATTTTTTATATAAGTAGGTACTTTATATTATTCATATGGATTTGACCAAAAGTTTTTGTACCCCATGTTCGAGTCAAGTGTCCCTACAATCCCTTTTGCTCTCTGCTAAGGGCCACTATCCCCTGATAAGGGCAGTGATCAGGGTCCAGCCAGTGCCCTTTTTTTCCTGTTCTACCCCATGCACCATGTATGCACAACAACTCCTCTTCTCAAATGCTAGCTAGTTAGGTTCTTTTTTAGTCACAAGTATTCTTTATTAGAATATCTGGATCCTCTTCGGCAGATTCTCCATCCAGCACGATTGGACATTTGTTTATCGTCACACAAAATCCAAAGTAACATGAGTGCGACAAATATCCAGCATAGGAGAGGATCCGTTTGTATCTTTCAGGTAATGTAAGTCTATTTTGAGGTTGGAATATCCATGCCACATCTTAATCGGGCTTGCTCTTCCAAGAAGTTTTTTTTTTTTAACTTAAAGAAAATTAAGTAAATATTATTTTACTAAGTAACTTTTATTATTCAATTCCGTGACCATACCAATATATTTTTTTCCTATATATATATATATATATCCCACTATAGATTTAATTTGATTACATTATTAATAATAATGTGTGTATGTGTATGTTTATATATTAGTGGCCTAACTTTGTTGTCAGTGAATATGTCCTGTAAGTTAGGATTAAAGGTCAAAGTGAGCATAATAATAATCCTTCTCTCCTGCAACTACAAGACAACATTGGAAATGTCAGTCACGCACACACATGAATGTAGATGTGTGACAAATACGAACATCAAGTTCTTTTTTTCTTTTCTTTTTTTTTTTAAAAAAGAGATAGAAATATATATATTGCAAGCTTGAGAACAAATTAAATTAATCTTTAGGTACTTTTAGCAACGTGTGTTGTAAGATAATATGATATATGTGTGTGCAGTGCAGGGATGTAATATATGGACCTTTTTCTTTTTGGGTTTTGGGAAGTTCAGGGGAAGAGGGCTTTTCTTGTTCGTCCTTAAGATAGAGAAAAATAATCAGTTGATTATACTGCCCTGGACCCCAAAAGTTAAATCATGAGAGAATTTCTATGTTTTTGGCCCCTCCGAACTTGCAATTATGGGCCCTAAGGACTCGTTTGGATAAGATTCTATAGCATTCAAAACTTATTCTAGCATAGATTTCAAAGTATTTGTAAAAGAATTAGTAGTTTCTTTGCAACCATCTATTAATTGCTCAAAAATAAGGCAACTAGTTGAATCAATGATTCACACTATACATGTTGCTAATAATAAGGACGTTTGGGAGTGTTTTTGGCCTTAGAAGTTAGGACCACTAGTTGTCCTTTTATATTCTCTTCTCACCTTGTACATATATCCCTGAAACTTTAGGCAGCTAAAGTTTGGAAAAGCCAAAATTCAGTACCCTACATGTGTTATATGTTTGGCTTATGATATAATATTGATTTTGATCTTTCCTTTTCCCCCTTACCTAGTCCATATATAAGTAGACACTTTCACTCACAGTCAAATGCATCATATCAAGAAAAGTTCCCTTTTCACACCCGTTTTCACACCACTTTCTCTATGGAATATAAAACAACATTTCATTTTAGTACCCTACCCACTTACCATCAAACAAACCATTTCAAAATATTTAAATTTATAGTGTGTAGAGCTAGTTATAGTTTCGTGTAGCATTCACTTTCAAGTTAAAAACCTAAGGGTGGAGCCCCTTGAGTTTTCCATAAATTTAAACTTTTGAACAATTGCCACTTGAGTAACAAATGAATTGAAATCACCTGACTCACAATTGTAATTTTTTCCCCTCCAATCAAAATAGTACCAAATTAAACGAAAAATTGATATTCTCATTCATATTAGTCATTTTTAATGATATATTAAGAGTTTACTATTATTTGTCTTTCAAATGAGTTACATACTTTTAAGGAACTTTATTTTAATCTTTAAATTCTATTTCAGTTATTCAGTTTGGTCATTTATGTAAGAAGACCTATAATATTATTAATTAATGAGAGTCTTATGTTACATATTAGGTGTCATTTGAACTCTAATGTAAACATTATTTCACTAAAAAATGATGCCATTTTATTTTGCGGCTAGAATTTGATTTTTTTTTTTTAAATAACTGATTAGGGACCTAATTGAAAATTTCAAATGAAACTAAAAAACATATTTGAATTATTCTTTAAAAATGTTAGAGACCAATCTTATGCCACAAATCAAACTAAATGATAGATATTGGGGATGTCAAAGTGGGCTGGCCCATCCAACCAAGTGAAAGTGGGCCAAAATCTCTAACGTACTTATTTTTAGGCCGGCTAGACAGGTCATAGATACACATGGGAATGGGCTGGGTCGAAGTAGGCTTTGAATGGTCAGGTCTGCGCCTACTTCTGAAATTAGAGGCCTGAGCCTGGCCTATTACCTGTCATAAACATTTTTTAAGGCTTGAACAGCCTATTTAAAAGTCTATTTCATAATAAAATCCCCTAAAATTATTTAAAAACTTTACTTCTAAATAAGTTAATAGACCTAAAGATATATATAAGTTAGTCAAAAAAAATAATTTTAACACAACAAATATACCGTAATAAAATAACACTAAAATTTGCACATATTAATAGTAATAACATATATAATTATATTTTAATTTATTATTATTATCACTAATATTATTATCATTACTTAAATAGGCTGACCTATTAAGTTTAAAAGGCTTTTCGAAGAGCCCAAAGCCTAATTTGTTTAATTAAATAGGCTTTTTAAATAGCTTTATAGGCTATACATGAGTCCCCCACCGAGCGGGCATGACCTATTCCCACCCCTAGCCACGAGTTGGCCTGTCGAGTCAGCTTAGCCCTAGTGTTATTTGGTCTCTCCCGCCAAATTTCTTTAAAAATTATTAAAAATTCCAATTAGCTCTATTTTGAAGCTATAATTTTGCCCTTTTTAAAAAAAATAAAAAATTCAAATGAAATTGTAAAAACTAAATACACAATTGTATTTCACACTCATAAGTAATTAATCTAATACATTCAAAAGTTAATTAATCCATTACAAATACGATGAACAAACAAATGCATAATACATGTACATAAATTAAATTGTGTATTTATTTTTATTATTTAATTAATTTTTTAAAAGGGGAAATAATATCTTTTAAATTTAAATAATTGAATTGTTTTAATTTTTTTACCTTTTTTAAAATAATTGACGGGTTAGACGGGTAAATCCCACAGATTTATTCAACGGACCAATCTGCCCAACCTTACTCTTGCAGATTGGTGGGTTAGGCGGCGTGGGCTCAAGTGGGCCACAAACTATGAGTGATTAATCCATTTTATCGTTTAATCCGTTTTAACATCTCTAATATAGATGAAAATCTTAAAAGATGAAAGAAAAAGTGAGATAATTATAGTGAGATAGTTAATTTGAGTATGGAAGGAAATAATAGTTGTTGGTGAGTGGGATGTTAGTTGATGTGATGGATGAGGGAGATGGAAAAGTGATGAAGGCACAAAAATGGAGAAGGAATCGGTTGAAAAGAATGAGACACACACGCAATAGTAGGGGAAATGAAGTGAAATAGAAGGTGTACAAATATACACATAAAACATGTTACGTAGGTGAGTGAAAAGAAAGAAGAAGGAATGGTGAAGTGATTTCGAATTATTCCAATAAGTGAAAAGTGATGTAAATAAAACTGTATACAACCAAATCAGGAAAACAATAATGCAAAAAAGAAAAGAAAAAAAGGGTTGAAAGGTGTATAGCAACCCGTACATGTCCCTTAACAATTTGCATGTGGCCAAACTCATGGACCTCTTCCGGCATTAATTCTCTGTACCCATTTTAGAGGAGAAACCAACAAAATAATACCCTGCAAAGATTCTTTCTCTCACTCTAAGGAGAGAGACAGACAGAAAAAAAAAAAAGAGTTAATAAATTTATTTGATTCAGTTTTTTCTTTTTAGTTTTTTTTTTAAAAAACTGTTATACAAAATTATTTTTAGAAGAGTTTTTTAAGGTGTGTAAATTTAGAAAATTAAGAATTGAAATAACATTTAAATATTTCTAAATTTTAATTTTTAAAAACAAAAATAAAATAATACGATTCTCGAAAATAATTTTTAAAAACATATACTAAAGAAACCCTTAGTTTTTTAATTTGGATAGCTCAGGGCCCATTTTTGTTTGAAATTTTATAAATTAGAAATATTTTGATTGTGATCCACTGTCACCATTAATTTCAGGGTAAAAGAGTGGAGCGTAAAAATCACACCATCTCATTTGAAAAAGTGATCACCCATTTCCGTACAACAACATTTGAGATTGTATTTTTAATAGTTTTACCCATAAAAACAAGGGTGGTTTACGTTCTATTTTTACTATTTTATCTATTCCGGACGCTACTATTTTCACTATTTCGTATTTTCACTATTTTACATACGATAACATCCAAAAATATTATTTTAGACATTGATATCCTTACTTTTTATGCATGTGTATGAATATTTTTTTCCTAAACATTTGATGGTTTTTATAACCATAAACAGACACTTTTTTTTCGTGTCAAGAATCTGTTTTTCCATTTTTATTTTTTTGCCTTTGTACCTTATTTGTTTTGATTTATCTAAAAGATTGGGTTGGAACCCATGTCATTAATGCCCAAGGAAAGAGCCAGCATTTTTTCCACTGCACTCTTTTCTTAAGATATCACGCGTTTTTTTCCTCAAAAATATTCTTCGTTTGGATTTTTTAAATTTGAATGTACTAATTTTGAACACTACGAATTTTTAAAATTCGAGCGAATAATCACACTTGGCAATACAAATGCCCAGATTTTCCAAACGGATTTTAAAAATTCGAACAATCCGAGTTCTACGGAGTCTTGATAGCGATTACGGTCACGCTGAAATGAAAACAAAGAAAAATAGAGTGGGAGGATATTAGAATTCGTTTAATAATAAGTGGAATACTCTAAATATAGTGCAACTTCAAATATCCTCTCACTCGATTTTTCTTTGTTTCCATTTCAGCGTGACCTTAATCGCTATCAGGACTTCGTAGAACTTGAATTTTTAAAATTCGTTTGGAAAATTTAGGTATTTGTATGGGCAAATGTGGTTTTTTGCTCGGATTTTTAAATCCGAGCGAAAGACATTTTTGGAAAAAAAAAACGTGTAATGTCATGAAAAAAAAGTGTGATGAGAAAAGTATTGGCCCAAACAATGAAGAAAAAACCAAAAGCAGGCCCAAAATTGAAAGAGTAACATAAAAATAAAGGGTGGACCAAAAAAATATTGATTGAAAAATAAAAGAGACTCAAAGAAAATGGACATGTTATAATAGAAACCCTGCTTCATCTGCTCTTCTTTCATTATTGCAAAATATAGTTCTAACCGAGTAAGAAAAAAAAAATGAATCAAGTTAGAAGAATCAATAATTTAGTTACCATTTACCAAACATAATTTAGTTAACTGTTTTGATTCTACAAAAGTGAAGCTATCAAGTTAATGAGTATTGTTGACGTACACCCACATATTTTATAGAAGAGTGTGTTAGTAAGCTACATCTTTAGGGTGTATTTTAAAAAAATCTAGTTATAACTTATTAATATACTTCTTCTATAAAAACAAGTGGGTGTCCCACTTGTTTTATTTAAGGAGTACGTTAGCAAGCTATACCTTATGGGTGTATTTTAAAATTTCAAGTTATAACTTGCTAATGTACTCCTTCTAAAAAACAAATGGGTGTACGTTAGCAAATCCCGAAGTTAATTTTGAAATAGTTGTTTACTTATTCTAAAAGTTTTTGGATGGACTTATTCTAGAAATACATTTTTTTAATAGTTTACTGATTTTAAAATAAATGTTTGGGTATTTTTTATTCCAAAGATTATTTAATTTTGTAATTACAAAAGCTTTTGATTCTTCTTTTGACAAAGTAAAAAGCTTTTGGTCATTCAACTAAAAATTATATATTATTTTAAAAAACTTAAAAATCGTTTCTTACAGCTAAAAATTATTTTAAAAATCATTTCTCACTGCAAATATATCTAAACAAAAATTAATTAGGTTTCAGACAATCAATTTTTTTTTTACAACTAATTTTCACACCTAATCCAAACATACCCTAAGTTCATAAGTTTTCAACTGAACTTCTTTTGAAAACTTTTGAATAAATATTTTTGGAGAGAGTCATTAATTCCCAAATTATGAAATATCTTTAAAAATAGCATGGTCACTTTTCTAGGGCTCATATCTATGTTTTCAGATTGGAGTCATATTGTGTCTTTCTTGTTAAAAATAAAATTTACTTATCTAAAATGTATACTTTTTTCATGAATAATTAAATTTATTAGGAGCGCATGTAACGTGAATTGAATCGATTTTAAGGGGTGAAGTAATTCTTTTCAATCTATTAATTTGTTTTAGATTAGATTGATTTTTGATTTTTAATTTATGTGAATTATACATAAAACTAAATAAAAATTATACTTTTTTTGTTAATTATAAAAAAAACACTATACTTTGAATATGATGCAAAAGATAAGAAGCAAAATATATAAAATAAAATACACTAAAAGCATATATTCATAGTAAAAAAAGATGAAATCAAATTTAAAATTCATTGAAAAGTTAAAAAACTATGAAGATATAATATTAAAATTATATCTATATTATAAAATTATTAAAAAAAGGTATGTTATTAATTTTATTAAATATTTACTATATAAATATTATTAGTATTGTATTACAATAACAAGACCAATAAACCTTATCCAATTATGCGAGGTTAACTAATTATACATTATCACTACCCAGTGTAATTAAGGTATGTTTGGGAAACAAGCAAATTTACTGTGAAATTATGATTTTGAGATTATGAATGTGTAGTTAATTTTTAATTTAAAACTGTTTGGCAAAATAAGTCGCGTGATTAGTTGAAATATATTAAACGACGAAAAAAGAAAAAATATATATTATATTAATAAATAAATGTAGTGAGAGTGGATAACTTGTAATTTATAAACATAAATTAGAATAATTTTTTAAGTAAATTATTGAAAATTAATTTTTAAAAGCCAAAAACTATTTCATATGAGATATGACTTTCTAAAAATTAGTTATAAAATTTATAATCTCACATTCAAAAACTTTAAAAGCTATAATCTCCCGAAAAGGACATAATCTTATGTTACCAAATATAGCTTTAATAGTATTACAATTTGATAAAAAAAAATTATTTGTATATAGACAAGTTTTTGTCTGATCTGTTCTTTTTTTAAATCATATATATATATATATATATATATATATATATATATATATATATATATAAAAGTTTGGTTTAAATTAATTTGGGCCAATTTGATTTAAAAGATTTGAAATAAAAAAAAACTAATAAAATTTTTGTTTTTTTTGGTTGGTAACAAAAAATATGTTTATTTAGTTCTTATTTATTCGATTTTTTATTTTTCCCAGAAAACAAACTTATTAAAAGAAGAATAATTATAAATACTGTATTCCTCCAAAATTATTAAATCATATCTCTCATAATTTTAATTTCATTTTTTAATTTATAATTTATATTAATTTAGATCGGTTTTTAACCCTACTAAAATTTATTATACATACGCGATGTTAGAAGAAGAATCTCACTCAGTCAGCATTCATAGTCAGCTCCAAATTTTCCGTCTACGTGTCGCATATTCCGTCGATATGTCTCTCTCTCTTCTTCCTTCATCTTCATTTCATTTCATTTCATTAACCCAATTCACCTTCCTTTTCCACCCAAACCCTTGAACTGTAAATTGAGATCAACATCAACCCCTCCCTCTCTCCCTTACATTTACTTTCTTCTCTCTTTTTTGGTAAACGCTATTCCTTCAATTCATTTCCCTTTTCGCGTCTGCGTCTCGCGATAACGACGACTCTAATTCCATTATCCCCAATTGTTTTCACAAACCCCATTTCTCTCTTTCTCCTTCCTCAACCATCACAAACCTATCGCCACCCTAAAGTTGATTCCTTCCAATTCCATCAAGTCTTGCTTTGGGGCACTCAGATTTTGTTCCGGTAAGTAAAGTTCCAATCTTCACCTTTTGTATGCATATTGGGGTTTTCAATTATGGATATACCAGGAAATGGGATTTTCCCGGATGAGGTGGTTATTCAGATTCTCGCCAGGTTGCCTGTGAAATCCCTTTTTAGGACCAAAACCGTGTGTAAATTGTGGTATAGGTTATCTTTGGATAAATATTTCATTCAACTCTACAATGAGGTGTCTAGGAAGAACTCTATGATTCTGGTTGATATTTCAGATTCCTTGGAATCCAAATCTAGCTTAATCTGTGTTGATAATTTAAGGGGTGTGTCTGAATTTTCCCTCAACTTCTTGAATGATAGAGTTAAGATTCGAGCATCTTGTAATGGCTTGCTGTGTTGCTCTAGTATTCCTGATAAGGGTGTCTTCTATGTTTGCAATCCTGTGACTCGCGAGTTCAGGTTGCTTCCTAAGAGTAGGGAAAGGCCCGTAACTCGGTTTTATCCCGATGGCGAAGCTACCTTGGTTGGATTGGCCTGCGATACGACGTGCCAGAAGTTCAATGTCGTTCTAGCGGGTTGCCATCGCACTTTCGGTCATAGGCCGGATGGAAGTTTCATATGTTTGGTGTTTGATTCGGAGACGAACAAGTGGAGGAAGTTCATTTCATACCAAGACGATCATTTCACTCATATGAATAAGAACCAAGTTGTTTTTGCAAACAATGCTCTGCACTGGTTGACCGTTACCTCTACTTACATACTGGTGCTTGATCTAAGTTGTGATGTTTGGAGGAAGATGTCATTACCGTATGACTTGATCTATGGAATTGGAAACAGGATTTATCTCTTGGATTTTGATGGCTGCTTGTCTATTATTCAAATCTCAGAAGCATGGATGAACATATGGGTGCTAAAAGATTACTTGAAAGATGAATGGTGTATGGTGGATAAGGTGAGTCTGAGGTGTATCAAAGGAATGGTGCCAGGCATTTTCCCTATCAGTCAAACTTGTGAATATATTTTTCTGGCTACTCATAAGCAGATTTTGGTGTATCAACGCAAGACTCAGCTTTGGAAAGAAATGTACTCTGTCAAGTATAACTCAACACTTCCATTGTGGTTTTCAGCACATGCATATCGAAGCACAATGTTCTCGTGTAGCTGAAGCGTGGCGAATACACTTGTGTACATATCTTTATACTTGCAAGTTTCTTATATATATTCGTTTCGTTTAGCCATTGTATGTTATTTTCTGAAGATAATATATGTTTCCGGTACAGTCTGTCTGTCTTTTTCAAAAACTATGTATTGGCTTTGCCATGGAAGTTGCAAATAATTGTTACTCATTGTGGTCATTGTTATTTGATGATATTAGAATGAAAGGTTTCAAATTAAGGTGTGCTTCGTAATAACATCATAGTTTTTGCATCAGACTATGATTGCTGTTTGCAATACTCCCATTTAGCGCAATTTGATTGTTGCCGGAGTGCGAATATAACTGCAATTTGAAACTTTGTTTAGAAGATTATACACAGATTTTAATTTTACTATACCTGTAAATCCACAAATTGAGGCACTTTAGTCTCTTCCACTTTAGCAACAATTGACAAACATACCACCGCTAACAATTGTGCACTCCAAGGTTTGTCTCTCTATATAAAAAAGAAAAGACTATTAAAAAAAAGATGGGAAAATTATGAATTTAGTGAAATACTAACATGTTTTTATGATTTGATCTTACTAATAATTCATAAACTGAGAGGAAACGTGATCGAAATCCAGTGTGCAAAACCATAGTGTGCATGAGCCTATTGATCACATTACACAAATTATGATTCAGTGACGGAATTATCCAATGATAAAAAAATAAATAAATAAATAAAACAGGGGAATCGTGATCTAAATCCAGAAAAAAAGGAAGGACAGAGATGCAGAGAAATAAGGAAGTTTGAAACGTAAAAAATTTAGTAGTAAACTCCACTGAGGAATTGACGATAATGCCATTACTCAGTAAACAACTTGGAAATTTACCAAAATAAGGGAAAACTCAATAGGAAAAGTCAACTGAAATCCAATAAGAAAGTAAAAAATTGTGAATAAATTCACCTCAGAATGGAAAACATAATTTTTGGATGAATAACGAAATCCCATTAAATATACTTGAACCAGTAGTCCAACAAGGCAAGAATCCATGTAAAGTAGTCAAAAAAATCTTAAAGGGGATTAATTTTTCTTTATTTGAATGAGAAGACAGAAAATGGAACTTGGATTAAAGGAGTTTAATTGGAACTCAAATTCTTGGCGGGAATCAGCATTGGATTAACATTACGACTGGATTGTTAATCAAACGTTTGGACCAGAAAGACAGTGTAGTTCTCGCCGAAAGCGAAGACCATCCGAGCTCATTTTTTTTCTCCATAATCAAACAAGCAAAAAATCAAAGAATAGCAAATGTTCTTTTTCTTTCTCAATCAAAAGCATGAAGCATTCAGAGCATGAAGTCGCGACATACCTGTTGAAAGTGATTGAATTACAATTGTGTGTGGACATAACATAGAATATACAATCATCCTGTGTCAAGTATTTCTACTCAATTTTGGTTCTTTATTGGTTGCATTTTGAGAATGAATATTATGTAAATATACTCAACTTCTATGTGAAATTATTAGATTTCTTTCTATAATTCTTACACGTACCATACATTTATTTTTTACTGTCTTCTTCTTATTGCAGTTTTCTCAGGATCACCCTGTGATGAAAATTGAAAATGAAATGAGGCACTATAAATGAAATAAATGAATGATAATTTTTTTAGGATCATCGTGTACACTAAATGAAATCAGACACTATAAAAAAAAAACATATTGTGTTGAATCATGTTGCAGCAATGCAAAGTAAAACTCATGAGCAGCATTCTCTGCATATGCTGCATAAAATCTCCGTATTTTTCTGCATAATTATTCATCATAAACACTAAAAGTAAAATTTAAAAAGTATATATAAAGCAAAAGAAAAGAAAAACAAATTGTCTCTGAACATTACACTTAATTCTAGAAGTCTAATAAGGCTACACTTATTTTTGAAAGTCTAATTGCTCCTCACTTAATTCCTCAATTTGATGCCTATCCTGGCAGCTACCACCTGGAAGTAACCAATATTATAAAATTCCTGCACACAAAGAATAAGTACTTTAATAAGTATATATGTTTAATTATAATTATAATGCATATGTAATAGTTATAAGATATGATAAACATGTAGAAATTATACTTGCATTACTGTTGAAAAAATCCTTGGAATAGAAATTATTCAGTTACTCTTATGGCTGGCTGGACATCTGTTACATATGTTAGAAATTATACTTGCATTACTTTGGTGAGGTGACTAAACAAAATCTTTGTCTGTCAGTTTTTGGTTTTAAATTAGTCAGACCATACATGAGGGGAGTTTTAATAAGCTTTTGACACTTGTTTTTTTGGTTGACACACATTCTTTTTGTTAAAATCACAAATAGTTTAACATTACTTGAGTTTTTTTGGGACAATATAATCCATGTTTAGGGTGCTTTGAATTTGCATCATTTCAATTGAGAATGTGACCAAAAAGAATGTGTATCCGTAATAGTTTAACATTTCTTTTTGTAACATTACTTTGACCAAAAACAAAAATTGAGAATGTGACCATCTTTTTATGGATGACATATTAAGTGCGTCCATAATAGAAAAAAGGGTGAAAATGAGAAGAAAATCACCCTTATTTTTATTGATGTTGTAAACATTTTGGATGATGTTGTCCGAAAAAATGTGGTCTCAATTAGGAAGTTACTAATCTCAACGTCCCCATTTTTAATGTATTGGGCCTCTCTATTTTGGGCATAAATTTGAACTCAATGCACTAATGTGACATTTGGAGCTCAACGTCTAAAGGCACTGTTTAAGAACCCAAATGTAGTAAAAAGATATTGGAATGTGTAGTTTTTTCTATTCCCGAGAGACAGAACAATGTGCTTTTATAATTATATTTCTAATTCTAGTAACCTTAACTAGTGCCCTTAGGACACTGTATATCAAGACCCAAAACATGACAGTTTTAACATACACCACGTTTTAAGTGGTGTACGATACACCACATAAAAAATGTATACAAAACTCAACCGAAAATATTTAAAATAATAATAAATTATGTATTTTGTATGTATGTATACCTCTTTTATTTTTTTTGGCTATAATCAATTAAATAATATCATGACTTGTGTATGGTACACCACTTTAAAAGTGGTAAATGTTAAAATTTACCCAAGTTTAAAAAAATAATAAAAAAGATATACATACATACAAAATACATAATTTATTATTATTTTAAACGTTTTCGATTAAGTTTTGTATATATTTTTTTATGTGAAACGTTATATGTTAAAACTGCCCAAAACAAAGTAGGCAAGAGAAGAAAAAACGAAGCTACCGATAAATCCAATTCCAAACTGAACCTCTCGAAAAAAAATATATCCAAACTGAACAAAATTGTCCTTATTCTTACAATGCACTAATGTGACATTTTGTACACAAAAATGATGATGGTTATAGCATATGACATGTGACATTTTGTTATAAAACATTGAATAGTCAGCATCTGACTATTAAAAGATATATTGCAGTCAATTTCATTTACATGATGTCTTTTGTGTTTTTTTATGAGAATTGTGAAACACTGCATACACCACAAATTTGCAAAAGTCTTTTTATTTTATATAACTCTCTAAATTTAAAAAAATATTCACATTAGATCACGACTTGTTAATTTATTGGACTAATTAGTGTTTAAACTTCTCATTCTTTGAACATATTCATTCTTTAACTTACAATTTTTGGACAATTTTTGCACATATTAATCTTTGTCCAAAAATAATATGTTCGACAAATGGTGACAAAGGAATTACGATGGGTAAGAGACTGGGGTGAAAGTTGAGGGATTAATTTGACTAATTACTCTATTTTTACTCCTTATTTTCTTACATAATTTTTATATCTCTTTTCTTTTTCTATCCTCTCAGAATTTTTTCTTTATGTGTCTCTCGTCTTAATTACTCTCTTTATTTTTTTCTTGACTTGTCTCTCATCTTGATTTCTCTTTTTACATGAGCCACATATCGTTTTTCATATTCAGGTTTGATGCGTGAATGGATGCAATTACCAATCCTATATATATTATCCAAATTAGGACACTTTCTCAATAAGAAAAATTAATACTGTGATAACAAAGACATTTGTGTATAAAAAAAAAAAAAGACGAATATTTTGTATATTACTTTTTCTAATTTTATGTTGGTGAAGCAAGTGCACGATGGTAAAATATATATTAGCCAAAATATTAATACGGTTGTTATATTAATATATATTTTGACAAAAAATAAAAATTACAAATAAGTATTTAGCGCCATGAAACAATAGATATACTTACATTTATTTAAAGACATATATGTTCAACATTGATATTTATCATTAAAACAATTATTTATAAAATAAAATAGATTGTGTTGATTTAAATATTTATATTGGAGTGTCTCAGTCATATAGTTTTAATTAGTGAATGCATGTGAACATGTGTGTGTGGGTATTAAGGCTGGCTTAAGGCCCAAACAAGAGCTTTAGGCCCTAAAAAAAAAAGGCCTCAACAAATTTTTTTTAGTACTAATGTACCTCTAATAAAAAATTAATTGTAAAAATATATTTTTAAAAAACATTAATTAAAATATTATAAATGACTATTATAACTTTGTATTGATCTATAAATATCTTTTAATGATAATTTTGATAAACTGTTTTATTAGTAAATAAAAAGATCTCATTCTTAAGTTTGTTTTAGGTCTCCCAGACTCTTGAGATGCTCTTAATAGATACGGGATTTAATCATCGATTATACTATTTTTTTATGAAAAAAAATATTTATATTAGAGTGAAGTATAATATTATCTTGTATTTAAATACTAATGTAAATATTCATTGAACTTCAAGACTTTTCATGTTTTAGATTGAGGCATTATCTCCTAGTTCTAAATTTTTGCTTACATAAAGAACTACATTTGTAATCACAACAAAATTCAATAACCAGATATATCAATATATTTTTTCTAAGTGTTATTCAATCCCATGATACAGGTATTTTAGATATTTTATAACCATACTCATTTTTTCTCAGCATATATCATTTCAAATTAGAGGAGAGAAAATATTTTTAATTTTCTAAATTATATTTACATTAAGCAATTTTTCTTTTCTCTTCATTTACTTTTATTTTCTTTCCACCTTTTCTCCTCTCATATTGGTTTTCTTCCCCAATTCAAATCATTCATTAGAGTTCTGTCATTTTGATTTGGCAAAATTAATTCATTGATCTTCTAATGTTACCTTTTTTGTTCGATTAAACTTCTAACTTTTTTGTGTGAGTTGAATTAGTCCTTTGTTATAAAATAAGTTTTTCCTCTTTAACAGGTTATTAGTGACAACACCTATCCGAAAAAAGTAATCATAATCTCACTGAACAAATCTTAATTGTCGCCAAGTTATCTAGAACCAATCTTGGTTGGCAACAACATGAAATAGTTTTTTTATTTTATTCTTTTAAAGAATGTTATAAGTTAAGGTTGATAGTGAGACTTTATGATTTTTTCTCCATTTCTCCATACTATTCGTTTGTTCTAACTAAGTACTATTCAATGTTTGTAGTACCGCTTCCACAGTCAAGAAGACCAAGGGACACCTAAGTGTTTACTTGTTTCGTCTAACAATAGTAGGTGTGTGTTGAAATTGTCCTTTAGTGCAAAACACATTTTCGCTCTTTAACATATTATTGCTAAAGGTAATACTATTCGAAAAAGTAAATGTAATCTCATTGATCTTAGTTGTTATTAAATCATCTAGAACTAATCTTAGTTGGCAGCAACGTGAAAAAATTGTTTCTTTTTTTTAAAAAAATTGTTATAAATTAGGGTTGATAGTGAGGTTTTGTGAAACAATAATGCTATCCGCAAAATTTGTCATTTATTATGAAACAATTTTCCCTCTTTGAAAGATCATTCATTATTAGCAATAATGCTATCCGCAAAACATCAATTTTTGTGAGACGCATTTGCCATAAATGCCACAAACAACGGTTCATAAAGACCCTTAATGGTCATCTAATGCATGCGATCACAACATAACGGATGGAGACAAAATCTCAAAATTGAAGCTATCACGTACTTGGACACCATAATCTCTGTACTATATATACCCCCAAAACCCCAATGTATTCCTTATGCTCTAATTTGTACTTGACCTGGGAACTCTAGAGAACAGGCAATCCCCCGTCATAGGGTCCCTTGGCCATTTCAGAACATTTTTCATAAAAAAATGTTATAAGTTAGGGTTGATATAGTGAGACTTTGTGATTTCTCCTCTTGAATCTCTTTGTATATTTTAAGTACTATCAAATGTTCGTCTAGCAATAGTAGAAGATTTGTGAATAGATTGAACTCTTTTGGTTTGTGTTCTTATTGAAGGAACACAAAAATTGCTACATTGTGAGCACCCATAGTAAGCGAGGGTGGAGATTTGGGGTTATTGAAATATAAGGTAAGTCCCTCTTCACAAATTAATCTTCCTTGTCATCCTCTTCACTTCAATGTTTTGATTCATGGAATTTTCCTTTACTAATATTTTTTTATTTGGTCTACCAATCTTTGTATGAGCAACATCTAGTTTTTTTTTTATTTTTAAAGATTGTTATAAGTTAGGGTTGATAGTGAGGCTTTTGTGATTTTTTTCTCCATCTCTTCATACTTTTCGTCAGTTCTAAGTACTATCCAATGTTCATCTAGTAATAATAGTTATGTTAAATTTGTCCTTTATTATGAAATCATTTTCCTTCTTTAAAAAATCATTACAATCAATAATGCTATCCACAAAAGTAACTGTAATCTTATCAAACAAATCTTAGTTTTCCTCGAATCATCTCTAACCAACCTTGGTTAGCAGCAATAGAAAATAGTTTATAGTCTTTTTTTTTTTTTCATAAAAGACTGGTATAAGTTAGGGTTGATTGTGAGACTTTGTAATTTATTCTCTTGAGACTCTTTGTATGTTTTAAATACTACCAAATGTTCGTTCAACAATAATAGAAGATGTGTGAATCGATTGAAATCATTTGGTTTGTGTTGTGATTAAAGGAACAAAGCAAATTGCTACAATGTGGGCACCCATAGTATGCGAGGGTAGAGATTTGGGATTATTGAAATATAAGGTAAGTTTCTAGTCACAAATCAATCTTTCTTGTCATCCTCTTCACTCTAGGTTTTTATTCATAGAATTTTGCTTTATGTACATTTTTTTGTATATGATATACCTTTCTTTGTCTCAGCAACATCTAGCTTTTTTTTATTTTATTTTTTAAAAAAATGTTATAAGTTAGAGTTGATAGTGAGATTTTTTTGATTTTTTTTCTCCATCTCTTCATACTCTTCGTTTGTTCTAAGTAAAGCCGGCAAAATGGCTCAGCCCATTAGGGACAGGCCGAATAATCGATAAAATTAGAGGGTTGGGGTATCGAAAATGCATGCCTGAATAAAACTAGATGTTTTAAGCCTGGAATCACAAAAGCCTGGAAAAAATGGACTTGGACTCTATAAATCCATTGGGCTCGGGCTACTTGCCTACTTATTTATTTATTGTGCTACACATTATTCAATATTCAATACTATCTTGACAATGTATACTATCTTAAAGGGAATTTTTTTTTATATATACTACTCCTTAGAGCCTCAAGTAGATTATCTTAGAGTAAGAAAAAAAATTGGTACAAAGAAAAAATAATAAATATATCTTTTTTTAGAAATAATATGCCAATTTTTTATAATGACAAAAAAGTATGGGCTACCCAAAAAAGCCTGATATCCGCACAGAGCTTGGCTAGACTTTAAAATTGCGAGCCCGAATAGAGTTGGGCTTTTTTAGCCCAACCGCAAAGCCTGCTACTTAAATGGGCTAGCCCGAATAAAGTCAGGTAGCCCATTTTGATAGCTCTACTTCTAAGTACTACCCAATGTTCATCTAGCAATAATAGTTGTGTTGAATTTTTCCTTTATTATGAAACTGTTTTTCCTCTTTAAAAGATCATTACTAAGAATAATGCTATCGACAAAAGTAACCGTAATCTTATTAAACAAACCTTAGTTGTCATCGAATCATCTAGAACTAATCTTGGTTGGCAGCAATAGAAAATAGTTTGTTTTTTTTTTTTTTTATAAAAGATTGTTATAAGTTAGAGTTAATAGTGAGGCTTTGTGATTTCTTCTCTTGAGACTCTTCGTATAAGTACTATCAAATGTTTGTCTAACAATAATAGAAGATGTGTGAATATATTTAACTCTTTTGGTTTGTTTTGTGATTGAAGGAACAGAGCAAATTGCTATACTGTGCGCACTCATAGTAAACTACGGTGGAAATTTTAGATTATTGAAATATAAGGTACGTCCCTATTCACAAATTAATCTTCCTTGTCATCCCATTCACTTCTAGGTTTTTATTCATGGAATTTTGCTTTATTTACGTTTTTTTATATAGTCTACCTTTCTTTGTTTGAGTAACATTTTGTTTTTTTTAATCTTTTTTTAGAGATTGTTATAAGTTAGGGTTGATATTGAGGCTTTTGTGACTTTTTTGTCCATCTGTTCATACTCTTCACTTGTTCTAAGTACTACCCAATGTTCGTCTTGCAATAATAGTTGTGTTGATTTTTTCCTTTATTAGGAAACCGTTTTTCCTCTTTAAAAGATCATTATTAACAATAATGCTATCGACAAAAGTAACCGTAATCTTATTAAACAAACCTTAGTTGTCATCGAATCATCTAGAACTAATCTTGGTTTGCAGTAATAGAAAATAGTTTGTTTTATTTTATTTTTCATAAAAGATTGATATAAGTTAGGGTTGATAGTGAGACTTTGTGATTTCTTCTCTTGAGACTCTTCGTATGTTTTAAGTACTATCAAATGTTCGTCTAACAATAATAGAAGATGTGTGAATATATTTAACTCTTTTGGTTTGTTTTGTGATTGAAGGAACAAAGCAAATTGCTATACTGTGGGCACCCATAGTAAACTAGAGTGGAGATTTTGGATTATTGAAATATAAGGTACATCCCTATTTACAAATTAATCTTCTTTTTCATCTTATTCACTTCTAGGTTTTTATTCATGGAATTTTGCTTTACTCACATTTTTTTATATGGTCTACCTCTTTTTGTCTGAGTAACATTTAGTTTTTTTTTAATCTTTTTTTAGAGATTGTTATAAGTTAGGGTTGATAGTGAGGCGTTTGTGATTTTTTTGTCCATCTGTTCATACTCTTCGCCTGTTCTAAGTACTACTCAATGTTCGTCTAGCAATAATAGTTGTGTTGAATTTTTCCTTTATTATGAAATTGTTTTCCCTCTTTTAAAGATCATTACTAACGATAATGCTATCCACAAAAGTAACCGTAATCTTACTAAACAAATCTTAGTTGTCATCGAATCATCTAGAACTAATCTTCGTTGGCAACAATAGAAAATAGTTTTTCTTTTCTTTTCATAAAAGATTGTTATAAGTTAGGGTTGATAGTGAGGCTTTGCAATTTCTTCTCTTGAGACTCTTTGTATGTTTTAAGTACTATCAAATGTTCGTCTAGTAGTAATAGAAGATATGTAAATAGATTTAACTCTTTTGGTTTGTTTTGTGATTGAAGGAATAGAGCAAATTGCAATAATAGTTGTATTGAATTTTTTCTTTTTTATGAAACCATTTTTCCTCTTTAAAAGATCATTACTAACAATAATTCTATCCACAAGAGTAACCGTAATCTTATTAAACAAACCTTGGTTGTCATCGAATCATCTAGAACTAATCTTCGCTGGCAGCAATAGAAAATTCTTTTTTTTTTTTAATAAAAGATTGTTATAAGTTAGGGTTGATAGTGAGACTTTGCGATTTCTTCTCTTGAGACTTTTCTTATGTTTTAAGTACTATCAAATGTTCGTCTAATAATAGTAGAAAATGTGATATATAATAGATTGAACTATTTTGGTTTGTATTGTGATGGAATGAATAGAGCAAATTGCTATACGGTAGGCACGCATTGTAAGCGAGGGTGGAGATTTGGGATTATTTAAATATAAGGTAAGTCCCTATTCACAAATTAAACTTCCTTGTCATCCTCTTCACTTCTAAGTTTTTATTCATGAAATTTTGTTTTACTTATATTTTTTATATGGTCTAGCCTTCTTTGTATGAGCAACATCTATAAATATTTTATCTTTACCTTTTTTAGGAGCTTATTTTTCTTTTCTTTTAGTTAAGGTATCACTCATCACAACCCAACAAAATAGTGCACATTACATCATAATTTTTGCCAAAACAACAATTCTTTGGTGCATCAAACTCATATTTGTGTGATTTGAAGTTCTAATACAAACGAGTAGGTGTCTGTTTGGCCGTTGTTACTATTTAACTTAAAATACTTTTATTTGTAATGATTTAGAATCTAACACTTATAAAATGAAATAAGAAATTTTTACTTCTCCAAAATTAATTTTTCCTAAAATAAAAGTATAAACAAATGACCCTAAAATTAGGATAAAACTCAATAAGAATGAAAAACATGTTTCAAGTTCACTTCATCTAAGAAGCTAAATTTATAACTTTTAAATACAAACAAAAACATAAGTACTTTTAACTTTAAACTAAACATGCAATCATGTTTTACAAGAGTGTTTTATACATTTCACTACAAAAAAAAAAATTGTCATTATTAACGCTTTATTTTGACTTTTGTTAGATTAACTTATTTAATATAGACTTTTTCTAACGGAACTAATTCGTTAGCATAGATTGATAATATCTATACTAATGAATAAATTCGCAATTACTAACAAATAAATATGTTAGTAAAAAAATTGATATATATTATTACTTTACATATTGTTAATATATCAAATATTTATAGTAACAAATCTATTTGTTAGTAATTGTTAAATTTTCTGTTAGTATAGATATTATCAACCTATACTAACGGACAAAGTCTATATCAACCGTGGCTAATCCAACGGAAGCTAAAAAAAAGTGTCAGTAAATGACAATTTTTTTCTTTTAGTGTTTCAAAGTTTTAATTTTTTGGAAAGTTAAGGCCGGTTTATTTTACTTATTTATTTTTTGTTTTTATTATTTTGTATGTGTTTAATTTAAATAATGTGAGTGAAAGAACTAAAAGGAAGTGTTTTTGTATTTGGTTTGTAAGAAATTATAGTTATTTTGATTGTTTTTAATATTTATTATACAAATTTTCAAAATAAAAATAAAATAAAATAATAATTTTGCATTGCCATTACTCATAAAAATTGAAAATAAAAATAATAAATGTAAATACAAAATAAATAGCCCTAAATTATTCATATTATTTTAGAGAACAATTAGTTTATTATCATATTTTATTTTAGTTTTTTTTTAGAAAAACTAATTATTTTTCAAAAACACAATATCCAAAACATAAATTAAATGGCATTTGGAAGAATTTATTAACGGTTTATAAAAACAACTTACAAGTTTTAGAAATTATTTTCAACTTATTTTTATATTTTTTGATAACAAATTTTAAAAAATAAGTTATTTTTGGTTCATTAAAGTAAATTTTACAATTTTTCTTGTCAACAAGTTTTCATGCTACTGTAATAATATTAGTTTATTGAGTATAAATATTTAATTAAGTTATGCATCAAAATCAAAATAAAAAAAGGGTAAAATGCATTAAAGTCCCTTGAGGTATCTAAAAATTACAGTCCCTCCAAAATTATACAAAAATTTGCACTCCACCTCTTTTATCTAACAGATACTAACATCATTCAACCATATGTTAACCACGGTTAACTCTCTTACAGCCATAGGAAGTGAAAAATTCAACTCAACACTAGTTATTGTTCCACTGGAATGAGGTAGACTAATAGAATAAGCGAACAAGCTTGAAGGTTGTCATTGAAAAAAACCACTAGAGTGAATCAAAATTTTCATTAACAACTCTCACATTGGGGGCGCAGAAAATTAAAAGAATCTTGTGCTAATTAAATTGCTAAATTCACTTATCAAATCATCATCTTCTTCTTAATATAAACATAAAAATAAAAAAAATAAAAAAAGCAGACAGAATATAGAGATCTTCAAATCAAAAGGCAAAGAGGCCCTAATTTTGAATCTCCCAAAAAGATCCAATCTAATTTTTTAGTTGAGTATTTGGGCTGGTTTTCGAGTTTGGACTCTTCCACTTTGAATTCTAAGGTTCCGAATTAGACGATACATCAGGTGACGGAGAGAAGGAGGGTGATCAAAAACTACATCTTGGGGGGAAACGAATTGGCTCAGGGTCGTTCTCGGTGGTGTGGCGTGGAAGGCACTAGGTGCACGGAGCAGAAATGGCGATAAAAGACACCAACAACCTCCTGCCTGAGATTTACATCTTGGAGCGTATTAACCATCGAAACATCGTTTGTTTACTAAAATTGATATTCATATAATGATTTGGTTTGCATAATATAATTAATCTTAGCACTTGTCTCTACTGGGTGCGGTGGATCACATGTGAAAACCGACTCTCTCCCATAAATGGAAACACAAGGACTATTAAGAATTGAAAAAGAAAAAGAAAAAAAGGTTAACTATAGTTAAAGATGACACAATAGGAGTGAATTGCAATTCATTATGTAATTTTGAGCTAAGTGTAATTTTTATATACCTCAAGGAGGTTTAGTGCATCTTACCCATTAAAAAAAGAAAAACTAGACCAAATAAGCTTATAGGTTGGTTTTATGGATGATGAAAGCCAAACAGTCCTTAGTTGAATGAATGAATGAATTGAACATGTGAGTGGATGATAGCTTAGCTTAGCCAGTCCTCGGTCAAGAAATGAACTGTACAAATTGTTCATCTTCGTGTGTGTCTCCTTCTTTCTCTCTTTAGCTATATTCTCTTCTGATTCTCTCTCCCTCTCTCTCCTACGCACACAGCACACACCCAAAGCTCCAATTCCAACAACAGCACGATCCTTTGCTTTAGGGTTTTCGATGCTCTCTGTTTCTCTCTCTAACTTGCTCTCTCTTCGTCGCACAGCGTAGCTCGAGGTATGTTCTTCTCCATGATCTCTTGCTGTTTTCAACTTTCTATTTCTCTCTTAGGATCACTTGGTTATTGTTTCGCTTCTTTATCTCCTTCCTTAATTACCTTATTTTTTGTATGGTTAATTTTAATTTTAATTTTTCAGTTCCTGCGTAAGATTTAAAACATTTGTCTTTATCCCGTGGAATTTGGTATTTTAGGGTTTATGGCGCTATTGGTGTCTTGAATGTCAATTTTCTTTCGTTACAACCATATTTTGTGTGTATGTGTGTGTTGATGTCTGCTTGGTTACGGCACTGTAATTGTAGGTTTAATCCTTCGTTTTTCTCTACTATTTAGGCGATAGTACCTATTTAGCTTGAAATGGCTTAACTTGGAACCCTTCTTTTGAGTAATTCCTCAAGGTGTAATAGCTTCATGGCTCGGAAGGGTAACCAGCAGAAGAATGGACTGAACCGTAATGGATTGAACAACAAAAAAGGGGTTTCTGGCGGTGTTCTTCCGGGCATGAAGGGCCATGCTAAAGGAGAGTCAGTGAAGGTTTTTCCGGGCGAGGAACTTGCAAATGGTGACCAGCTGGGCCATCTTTCGCAGAACGTTTGTGAAGCTAGTTCTGCTGGGGATGACTATATCATTGAGCAAACATCTGAGAGGTTTTCTAAGAAAGAGAAGAAAGGGATGGCTGCAAAGCATTACCCCACAGACTCATCGCCCTTTGAAAGTAATTCAGGGGATGACAATCTTAATTCTGCAGCTCCAATACAAGAAGGAAATGAGCCTTTACCTACAAGTTATCAAGGTCAGCAGAGTATAATGAGCAGACTGAGCTGTATTCTGGATGGGTTGCATTTGAAAAGTGTGGTAGAAAAAGTAGTGCTTGCTGATAATGTGATGATCAGGAGATTAAGATGGTCATTATTTTCCATATTCACAGCAGTTACCGGGTGGCTAACCAGGCAGAAGCCATTGTTTGTATCTCTTAGAACCATTATTTTGAAAGCTTGTGTTAATGTTAGAATGAAAGTTGAGCAGGCATATCCTGTTGTTCTGAAGTGGCTCGTGCATTTTGTGAACATAATGCTCCTTTTATCACTGTTCTGGTTGGATTGTGCCTATCGGGGTGTTGATTCATTTGTACACATGGGTACAACATCCTTCTTCTCTGTTATATGGTGCAGCATATTCTCAGTGATTAGCATGATAGGGATGCCCAAGTTTCTTGTTATACTGGTAAGATCAAGTACAATTTTTTATTGCTTTTCATTATAATAAAGTATATCTGATGAGAGGAATCTTTATAATTTAAGTTTTTGTAATATTTGTGATTAATTCAATTTATGTCCTACACATATTACAAGCATGTCTGTGCGAGATTTGCATTATATTATTCTCTGTTAATTACCGAGATTTGCATTCAATCACCCTAGAAAAAAAGGTGCCATAAAAGATGTTCATTGAACAGTTGATTTAAAATGTATCCTTATCGACTAGCTTCTTGTTGCTTTGTAATTTGCATTTCTATTGTTTTCTATTTTACTATCATAAATTAGTAAAAATTGGATGCTGTTTCTTACTTCCAAGCACACATTTGTTCTGATTCCTGCAATTTTAGGTGAAGATATGGTAGTGGTAATCCGGCAAGAGGGACCAAAGCTACATTGTAAAATCATGACCAATATATATGTATTTTGTGGCCTGGGAATGTGCATAGTTAATTATAAAATCCTTTATACAATGTTTAATAGGCGGCCCAAAGATGACAAAAATGATGGCAAGACATTGGGCTACAGCAAGCCCAAACGTGACACTAGAAAACTTCTGAAGTTTGAGGATTTTGTGTAATTGAGCGACTTCTATTTGTGTTGTTTTGATCTTATTCATGGACAGCCCATTTTAGGCCTTGTTAGATGGGAACCAGAAATGACATTCAAATGCTGTATCTTTTCCATCAGAAATTAAGAAGAAAGATTTCAGTAGATTTTAGTTAGATTGTAGAACCCTAGTCTCTGTTAGTTCTCTTTGGTATAAACCCTAGCCTCCATTAATAGCTCTAATTAATAACCTATCAATGTTTCAGTTTACATGTAATTTGAAATTTGAATCAGCTGGAGTTGCTGTTATCTTGGAACTGTTTTACTTTTGAGCCCCTTATGTTAACATAAAAATTAGCAGACATGATGTTCTTAGTTTTGAACATACAATTCTCACTTAATCCTCTCTCTTTTCCTTTTTGAAGATTTGGGCATCTGATCATTCAATTTCTTAGTTCAATTGGTCTTGTAATTTGTTTTTTCTTCCTATGCTAACTAGTTTTTGTTATTTATCAGGGTCTGGCTGCTTTGATTGGATTTTTTGCTGGGCTCATGCTTTCAATTTTGGTGGTTGCAATCCTTGGAGTTGTTATCTTGTGGTTTTTTGGTAGCTTTTGGACAACGGCATTTTTCATCATCCTTGGAGGTGATTTGTTTGCCTTCCTGTGTTGCTTTAAACATCTTTGGTCTGTGTATATTTCCTAATAGTAGTCGGGTATAGCTGTTAGATATGTACAAAAATATAGCCGTGATTTGCTCAATGTATTTTCTTGTCAAACTTACTAACCCCTTTTTTTTAAAAAAAAATTAGGATTGGCATTTATATCAAGTCATGAACGTGTGGCACTGTTTATCACCACTGTGTATTCTGTCTATACTGCTTGGCTGTACGTTGGGTGGATTCGTTTGCTGTTGGCTTTTAATTTAGCTTTTATTTCAAGTGATATTCTGATATATTTCCTCAAGAAAAACATAGAACAACAAAGTAGATCCAATCCTTTTGAGCAAAGAACTGGAATGCATGGTCAACAAGGTTTCTTTGATGATGAGACAACACAGGCTTCTTCTGAAAGCGCACCAGGACCATCTGCAGATCGTAATGCAGGAGTCCCGTCGACTAGCGGGGTTGATTCTGATGTAACTTCTGAAGATGAAGTTGTCCGTTTGTTGAACTGCTCTGATCACTATTCAGCCCTGGGCTTTACACGATATCAACATATAGATGTTTCAATACTGAAGAGGGAATACAGGAAGAAGGTTACTGTCTTTCTATGAAGTCAATATTTGCAAAGCCCTGTTTTTATTATATATTTATTTATCTATCTATTTGGAGAAGGAAAGACTTGCTTAGACAGAAAAGAGAGGATGCAAAAGCTAGAGTAAGAAACCATAAAGAATTATACCAAGAATAGAAGAGGGGGAAAAAATTAAGAACATAAACATTCAACATATACTCCCTCCAGTCCTATATATAAGCCACCTTCTAGATGGAATCCATGATCCTTAATATGAGTCACTAACTAACTTGTTAATGGAGACATTCCACTTCTACCCTTGTACCATTTTTAATGATTCAATTAATAGTAGAATGAGAGATAATGGAACAAGAGAGAGAGAAATATTATTTGACTTTGTGCACTTATCAAGGTAATTTTAATAGGGACTTAGTTGGAAAGTTTTTATATTTTAAGACATATTTAATGAGTAAACTATCATTTCTAGGTCTTAACTCTTAACTATTCGGTTGAAAGTGACTTATATATAGGACCGGAGGGAGTATTTGTTTTAGTTTTTATGAGCCTTCCTAAGATTCTGCACTATTGGGAGTTATAGTATTAAGGGTTAGATATTGACATCTTGTAGGATAACAGTTGAATCTTCTTCTATAACTTCACTACAATACAAGCCTTCCTGATAATTCTCCTTGTTACTAACTTGTGTTCATTGATTATCAGGCAATGTTGGTTCATCCTGATAAAAATATGGGTAATGAAAAGGCCGCAGAAGCCTTTAAGAAACTTCAAAATGCGTATGAGGTAAAGGTTCTTTTTTTTTTTTTTTTTTTTTTTTGTGCACACCCTAAAATTAAAAATAGAGATCCTTTTCTAAGATGTATGTTTTTTTGGAAGCCCTTCTCTAAGATGTACTATATGGTTATATTATGAATTTCCAGATTCTAATGGATTCCTTGAAGCGAAAAGCTTATGATGAGGAGCTAAGGAGAGAAGAGCTTTTGAGTGTATTTCGCAGATTTCGTAATGCTTCCCATAAGGTACAATTTATGCATCTTTTTCCAGCTGTTTATGTGGTGGGAACTAGACATAGTGGGTCAGGAATCATAATAATATTGCACGCTGGTCAGGACTCGGGAACAATATTCATCAGTATTTTGGAAGGTAATAAGAACCTTGTCATGGTAGAAGACTCAAAGGATGAGTCTCAATTGTTCACGATTCTTAATAGATTAATGAAGCATTTCTACTCTGGTAATGAGTGGAACATGTATCTATCTCATTCATAGAAACGAAGTTAGAGACTAGAATCCCGAAACAGTGAAATCGGAGTGAATAATGCTCTGATGGTATTGAAGTAGTTTAGAGTTATATCTCTGATGTGTAGCCACCCAAACATGTATTTTTCTTTTTGTGGAAGGTGTGGTTAGGTTTCTCTTTTTATCTAGACCTCTACAGAACCATATAATCTATGTTCTGATTTAGTTAGTGTTTGGCCCCTTTTTTTGTGCTGTTCTTCTTGTTTAAAAGATAAGCTGAGTCAAAGACAATTTAAAGAAGTTCTAAAGTATGTTTTTATTTTTGGTCAAATGAAGGTTTTTTTTTTTTTTTTTTTTTTATATAAATTTTTTTATCAAATAGAGAAGGAGCTTATACATAAACTGATTGGGGAGCTTTAAAGATTAGTTTTTATTGGGGATTATTTTTCTTTTAATAATAATAGGTTAGAAGGGACTTTGGACCTAATAAAATATGCCGAGCTGCTTTTTTATTATTATTATTATTATTATTATTACTTTTTACTTGGACTTTGATATAGCTTTTATGATCCAAAAAACCTAGTTCAATTCAATGAACACTACCTTACTGCATTGCTCTCTCGTCTAACTTTAGCTGTGGATGTAATTACCAGAATGGTAGGCATGGGCTCTTTCCTTCAGGATTTGCACGGTCAGATGCAGATGGCGAGGATCCATTTGGTGATTCAAGGCGAATAGCCTGCAAAAGGTGTGGTGGCTTTCATCTCTGGATACACACAAAGAAACAAAAGTCCCGGGCAAGATGGTGCCAGGTTTCTCCTCCTTTATTTTCTCTTGCTTAGGTAGCATGCTTAATTGAAAGTTGGGGCTGAGCACATTGATTGTTGCAAGATATTTACCAGTATTCTGTCACTTTCAGCATGCTTTCTGTAAATAGAAAGTACTATTATAACTGGCATGGCACTGATGTTTTACGGTGGGGTTTTTTCATTTTAAAGGATTGCCAAGATTTTCATCAAGCCAAGGATGGTGATGGATGGGTTGAACAATCTTCCCAACCACTTCTTTTTGGCTTATTGCAGAAGGTACGAGTCAAATACAATATAACATTTTGAAAATTGTTATTACTAGAGGACACCTTATAACCTGTGGTTCAAATTTTTATTTGGTTGAGCCATTTCCTGGTTGCATGAAATTTGGAGTCAGAATATGATTTTGCTTAATGATTCGAATTGTTTCATCTATAGGTTGATGCTCCTTCTGCATATGTATGTGCTGATAGCCGGGTGTATAATGCCACTGAATGGTATATTTGCCAGGTAATTTTCTTTATTTTGATTTTACATCATTTAAGAACTTAGCTATGTGCGTGTGTTGTTGACATTCTTGAAAAAAATGTCGCAGTTCACCTAATATACACGCATTGTCATTTTTGTTTCTTTATTTTTTTTTAGAAAAAACTGTCATGATTTTGTAAATATTGCAGCAGAGGATTGTTCTGACTTTTGATTGTGCACTAATTCAAGTTTTTATTTTAAGTGTATTAGAATAGTTTTGTGATTGGCTTGCGGTGTCTGCTTATTAGGCATCAACTTCGCAATTTAGTGTGAATGACAAACTGCATACTTCACTCCAGCAGTGCCATATGAAAGTGATATGACATTTCTTTGATTGCCATATGTCAGAGAAACATCATGTCTATTTGCAGATTGCTTGGCTGTTCACACATTACACTGCGTAACCTGTACTTTGAGACTTGTATATAGAAGATTAAACATCCATAACTGCACAAGGCATTAACGATGAAAATATTTATTGCAGGGTATGAGATGTCCAGCAAATACTCATAAGCCAAGTTTTCATGTGAACACCAGTTTGACGTCCAAGCATAATTCTGGCAAAGGAACTAGTTCAGGTCAAAGAGGTGGGCGGACTCCAACACCTAACATGGAAGAAGGCATGACTGAGGCAGAATTCTTTGAGTGGTTACAGAATGCAGTTCAGGCAGGCGTGTTTGACAATTATAATGCCGCAGAGAGCCCGTCTACCAAATCTGGAAGTGGGATGAAAAGCCCTGGCAGTGGTACTGGTAGTGGCAGTAGCAGTTGCAGCAAGAGAAAGAAAAAAGGAAAGAAGCAATGGTGATAATAACCAAATCATGTTTTATCATTAATAGCAGTGTTGCTTTGAGCACTTTTTGAAGGCTTGAAAAGCTTTTAACAAAGCTCTAAAATAGAGTTTGAGCTCATTTGTACAGCGTTTAGTTTTCCCCAAATCTATATTTCGTTGTCCAATAATTTTTGGTACCCCTTTGGCCAGAAAAGTACAGATTCATGTGGTAATGATTCTTCTGCGCGCATTTTCCTAGCGAGGATGCAATAATCTTAAGCAGAAAGGATCAAAAGCCATTAAAGATGGGTCTTCTAAGCAATTGGACTCGGCCAAAGGAATTCACTAATAATAGTACACCAAAGGCAACAAATTTCATCGAGCTACAAAATTTCCAGAGGAATAGCATGCCGTATTAGTTAAGGTGGAATTCGATGCCATCTACTATTAACCGTATTTTGGTCAAATTCATAGTTGTTACTCCATTGTGGTAAAATCAAATAATAGATATATTGGAATAAGAAATCATTTTGGTTGCGATGGTGTTGAATTTAGCTAATTATATTAATGTTATAAATAAATGGCATCAACCATGGTTCCGAAATTTTATTAATCAAATATTTATTTAATTAGATTGTTGTAGCATCAGGGTTTTAAAACGGGTGGAGGTGATTTTTTTAATAGTGTTGTCTAAGGTAAGTAAGACTTTTTATGATGTATGATACATTACAAATCTTGACCATCAGATATATAAATATTTTATGTCAAATATTTTTTTGGTCGAATATTTCTTAAGTGTATTTTATTTCGGTTCTATATCTTTTTTGGGTTATATTTTGGTTATGTATTTCTTATAAATGTTTTGTTTTGGTTCAGTCCGTCAATTCTGTCACTCTTGTTACAAGGTAATTTGACTTTGTTCTTATTAGAGTTCATGTGTCTATTATGGTTTTTCTGGGTTTGAAGATAAATGGTGTAATCTGACTCTGTTCTTATTAGGTTAATTCGGTTAACGGGGAGATGAAGTTGACGGAGAGAACCAAAATGAAACATTTATAAGAGATATAGAACCAAAATATAACCCAAAAAGATATAGGACCGAAATGAAATGTACGTAAGATATACATGACCAAAAGTAGAGTTGTTCATAGTTCTGGTTTACTCAAGAACAAAACCAGAATTATACCAAACCAAATAAAGGGTTTAGTTTATAGGACCGAATCACTTTTATAGCCCTCAAACCGGTTCCGAACCAGACCGTTTTGGACCAAACCGGTTCGAACCGGTTTAAACTGAATTTTTGAACCGGACCGACTTTAAACCATTTTTATTTTCCTAAACCGGTTTGGAACCAATTTTTAAATTTGGTTATGGTTTGATTTTTTATCAAGTGGTTCGCCTTTTAAGTGGTGCGGTTTGGTTTGGTTATCAATTCGGTGCGGTTCTTTTGGTCTTTTTGAACAACCCTAAAGGTGCATTTGGCCAATATTTTATTCAATGAATTGGATTTATTTGTGTAACTTGTAATTCAAGTTTTTATGTTTGTGTGTTTTAATTTGTTTGAAATTGCAATTAGGTTCCCTCATCAATCTTCTCCTTCTCCTTCTCTATTTTTTCATCTCCCACCCCTCCTTCTGATCCTCCCTCTGTCGTACCCCTTGCCCTCCCTATCATTGTCCTTCTCCCTGCCCCCACTTCCTCTCGCTGCCTTCCTCTGCCGTGCTGGTCCTCCTTTACACCACCACCATAGACCACCACAAACCACCATCATTGTAGCCTCATTGTCTTATATACAACGCTAACAAAATCCAGACTTAGGAGAAAATAATTCCCAAAAAACTCACCAAAATTAGCTTCAATATCATCGAAAGAGAGAGTGATGTTGTTTCCGATCAGCACCACCTTCGTAGCCGCCATGGCATAGAAACCCACCAAAGAGAAGAAAAACAAGAGAAGACTTGAGGTATCCATCAGAGCAAAAGATTCAAAAACCACAAAAGCACGAATTTTCGGTTGAAAAACATTCAAATCAGCAACAAAAAAAATTTGGCTTATTTAAAATTTAGGATTTTGAAGACACAACAAAAAGAATAGAAACACCAGCTTCCATCTAAAAAATAGAAACAAATGGGTCTTCTATAGTGTTCAACTTCAGCAAGGGTTTCAGCCCTCGTCAGCTCGACATGCTCCCATAACCTACAAATCAAGAGCCTACGGCCACTACAACATCCGGTCTTCCTGATTGGTTTGTTGAATCAACAAATCGCCATCGCTTTGGTCAATGAAAATATCCTCGCTCACGGAAGGACTCATTTTACATCCACCACTTACGCTTGAAGGAATAATGTCCAAAGACAATGAATCTTCGAAATCCTCACCGTTGGATCAATTGGATTGATCCTGTCACCGTGAACCAAATCTCGCCCTCTCCGGTTTGTCATGACCAAAGTATTATCTGAAATTAGAAATCTAAAGAAAAACAGAGAAATCACAAACTGTATTTTATGTTGCAAGATCGAAATCAAATGCCCTGAACTGTAATCGAGAAATTATGCAACGAAGAATCCAAAGAACTTCAACAATGGCGACTTAGGAATATAAGCAGAAACCCTAGTGTGAGTTTAAGGAGGGTTAAAAATGTGAGTGGGGTTTGCACTTAATGTCTAAAGATTATTTGACAAATAAAAAAAATGTAATTTAATATAATAAAAAGAAGGACAAACCTAAAACTTCACTTATACAAACCTTTTATTCTAAGTAACTACAGTGATGTATCGTACATCTCAAAAATTTGCTTATGATAAAATGCTGTTTTAGTGAAATAATAAAGTAACAAATTCTTTCCAAACAGTACATAGACTCGCGGTGCGAATTCGTTCCTCCCTGTCGATGGAGGCACTACTTCTACAGGGTTTATCTCCTTCACCTTCTTATCCCCTTCCTTTGCTTCCAAAATCCACGATGATGACACCCAACTGCGTTAGGTTCAATTTGAATCACAACCCTTGCTTCGTATTCGCAAATGGGTACTCTTCTTCTTCACGACCATTTTCTGTTCAGAATAAGCCCAGAAAACCATTATCAGTGATTGTAAGTGCCCGGAAGAAAGACAACAAAGAAGATAGCCATAGCTTTGTCCCCAAACCTGACGAGGTCACGGGTTTCTTCCCTGAAGCTGTGCTTCTTAAAAAGGTCACTTTTTTACTCTTAGCTGGGATTTTCTCTTCACGTTTCCATCTCTGTTTAGGGTGAATTTCTCGATTGCTGTAAGTTTTTATGGGTTTGGTTTTGAGAGCTAGATACCCTTTCGAAGATTAGTTCAGCTTCGACTTGTATATTAAACTGCTCAAGTGTTTTGAACCCTTTTCGTTTCTATTGCAAAATCTTATCTTATTGTTTTTTGTATAGAAGGGCTGTTCCTCACACTGAAGGTTAAGGAAAAGGAAAATTTGCCCATTTTGACAGTATATGACTTAGAGTCTGTTTGAACACGCTTATGCGAGCTTCTTTGCTCCAACATCTACATTATGTATAACGGGTGTTAAGTGCTTATGCGAGCTTCTTTGCTCCAACATCTACATTAAGGTTGCGAAGTTCATTCGAGAAACTTGACATCTGGAATTTATATAAGAACAACTTATGAGATTGATTTTGCTGTTAAAAAAAAATTATGACATTGATTTTTATATGACAATTTTTACTCCTATACGCAAATCTGGATAAAAGTTCATCCAAATAAGCTCTTAGTACATGGCCCTAGTTATTGGAAGTCTTGTCTGTAGAGAATTTAGTTTTGAATTAACAATGTATGTATTCTTTATGGGATGAATTTTCTCCTTGATACTGAAATGGAGTTTCAAACTTCCAATTTTCAGAAAACAGTTGAGGAAGATGGTAAGCTTCTTCCTGAGTTTGAAGATGATGAAGAAAGTAAGTGATTGTAGTTGTTTGAATCTATCTTGGTATGCTAAATGATTCTGGAATCTGGATTAGTGTCCTAAGATTATTCCTTTTCACAAATTTCCATTTTGATTTACAGGACAACTCTTCGAGTCGTTGATGCTTGACATGGAAACCGATATGGATGTTGAAATAAGTACGTAGATTCTTTATCCTCTTTGTTAGAGAAGAAATATAACTATTGCACTAATGTTATTCTGTAATCATAGGAATTTTCTAACATCTTTTTTGTAATTATTGTCTTCCTCTTTGTAACTCTTTTATTTGAATGTGAGTTGCCAATTGTTGTTTATATATGGTTGTTCAATAGCAATAATGTGATGAACCTTTCCCTTTTTTGTATGGTATGTAAATTCCAAGCTCACAAGCTTTAATCAACAGCTATGATCCATTCCTACTTTTTTTTCCTCCTTTTTCCAATGGCATTTGCTGATTCAATTAACTTTTCCAACCCACTTCCTTCCTATAACCACAAGGACCTCATCCAATTAACACTTCCGTCTACCTTGCCACCAAACTCATTGGTGACAACTATACTTGGCACAAAATAGAAACATTCACTTCTAGTCAGTTTATACCGAGGTTTTAAATTGTAGTTGTGGTTGCTTTGTATCATAGACGCGTTGTATTAACTGCAACCAAATGTGGTCAGATGTTGTCATTGCTTACCGCAATCATAGTCTGATGTGGTTTCAGTAGTTGTTGAAACAATTATATTGCGGTGAAATGTTGCGGATCGGTCTGCAGTTTAAAACCTTGGCCAATACCTTGTCAACTGTATTGATGTTACCAAACCATGCCAACCCCAAATAAAAAGGGCCAACAATGTTGATATTCCTAACCCTGCACACAACTTTTGGGTTGTCTGGATATCAACTCTTGTTTCTCAACCTTTTCAGCTTCTGTGAAGCTGATGCACAAGCGGTTGTATTGTCACCAATATTCAATTTTGAACTTGCTCTGTATGTTTGTTCTTTTTTTGTTTGTTTGTTTTGGTTTTATTTATTTCCTTGCATTTTGACAAGTCATACATGTATGTATCTACCCTGAATATTTTAACTTTTAAGATGTAATATGGCTTCATATTATAGTTACCTATCTTCTGCCAGTATGTAGAAAAGTAAAATAGCTCAGTGCCAATGTTTGACTATATCTTACTTAGAAAGTAAAGTGCTCTCTCTCACGATACTCTGCTTATTTTCCTATTCAGTGCGCCACTATGAGGTTGTTTACTTAATTCATGAGAAGCATGAAGAGGAGGTTGCAGCTGTCAATCAGAAAATTCAAGGTAATCTTTCATAGTCCACTTACATTTCTTTTTCTTTTTTCATCTGTTCATATTCTCCTGATGCAATATAAAGTGAGTTCACTAGTTTACCATTTCTGTATGGCTGTAGCTATCTATAAAATGCCTGCACTGTGATCAGGAAGAAACAAGTGTTCTATGACAGATGCAAAATATTTATAATTAGCTTGTTTTTTTCATAGCCCTTATCTGTCTAATTAACTCTGATGCTATTGTTGAATGTTGATTAACCTTCTTTTGTCCAAAGTTGGCAAGTCATATTTGGTAACAGTATTCCCCAATGCAAAAGTTCGAATTCTTCTGTCCGTATTCGTTTGGTAGGAAGAGACGGTTATGCAAAAGTTTTTAAGAAGATAGATATACTTTATCATCATTAGCAATATTAGGTACTCTCTATGTTCCATAGAACTGATGGTGGTAAGATGTATGAGTTGTGTGAATGCAGAATCAAACAGTCTCAGTATGGCAATTGGATATATGTTTTGAGCTTCAAATAAACCTTGATTTGCACATTGGATGCAGCCATCGCTCGATTTAATGATGTTTCCAGAAAAAAAATTGCTACAATGGATATAATCATATAATAGCAGAAAAAAATGATTTAAATGGTATTTTTCTGAAAGTTTTGCTACATTTGCAGATTTTTTGGGGGAGAAGAAAGGCACAGTATGGAGACTGAATGATTGGGGTATGAGAAAGCTGGCTTACAAAATCAAGAAAGCGAATAGGGCCCACTACATTCTGATGAACTTCGAGTTGGACGCCAAATACATCAACGAGTTCAAGACTTTACTAGACAGAGACGAAAGAGTTATTAGACATCTAGTGATAAAGAGGGACGAGGCAATCACTGAAGACTGCCCTCCTCCCCCCGAGTTTCACACTCTTCGTTTAAACGCAGATGATGACGACGATGAAGAATTGGGTGAAGATTATGATGATGAGTGGGGTGGTGAAGATGAGATGGATGGTGATGGTGACGAGATTATTTTTATTGATGGCGATGATGATGATATAGATTCCAGAAACGAGATACCAGCGGGTGTTAGACGGCCAGACACGAGAAAATTGAGGGCTGAGAATGTAGGCAGGTAGATGTAAATTTTTTTTTGTCTGAATTTTTTTCCGTTACAAAACATTATAGCTCTGAATATATGAAGATCTAAGTAATTAGGATGTCATGTTTGCTGAAATTAATGAATTATAAGATAAGATGTTTGTATGATGAAATAGCAAGGGGTAGCTGATACCAGCAAAGAGGATAATGAAAAATGATGGATTCGTTATGTAATGTGTAATGTGCTCAGCACTTGTTCATTTGGAGAGGGTGAATTCAACGAAGTAATATTAGATTCTATTATTTGAATTGAGTAGACCCCATAATAGTCATCAAAAGTGTTAAGACTTTTTTTTTTTGTTTCATCTTCATGTAAAGCGTTGGACATTTATTTGATAGAGTATAATGACGCCGTTTGATCTATGTAGCCGACCTCAACTAATGGTATAAGGCTTGTTATTATTGTCGTTACATATGATGCGTTGGACATTTAGTTGCTGAGGCCTCAGAGGGTAGGAGTGATTGAGACCACCAAATTTTGGAAATTCCACCTTCCCTTTATATATAAGAATCATAAATCTATATATTAAAAATGATGGTGCCACTCCCAATAAGGATGGTGCTAATCCCTTCCACTGCCTGACAGGTAAAAAACTCTTTATTAATTAGTGTAAAACAACATTTATTTAAGGGTCTCTTTTATTTTATTTTATTTTTTTGTTTTTTAAGTTTTTACAATTGAACTATAAAAACAATTCTTGAAAACTATTTTACTAAAAAAATAAGATAAATGAGTTTTCAATATAAATTTGTATGTGAATTCAAAAAATAGATGGGTTGAGATCCTCCTCATTTCTAATAAGAAATAGATAAGATTTTAGCCATTGAATTAATGTTTTTAAGATAAAATAATAAAATAAAAATTGTTAAGAGATGATATCAACCATTAGATTAGGAAATGAAAAGAAAATAGACTAAAGAAAAATAAAAAGGATGTCAATCCGTTTTAGATGTTTTTGAATTTTAATTTTTAAAACTAAAAAATACACTATTTTTGAATTAGTTTTGAAAACAAATACATCAAACGTATTTTTTAGTTTTCTATTTTTTAAAACAAGTTGTTTTCAAAATTAAGTAACAAATAAGCTCTTCTTTTTACTTATTTTTTAATATTATTTAGTAGTAGTAAAAAAAACTAACATAAATGTTGTCTCAGTCACACACAAATGTATGTAACTTTCATGCGCAAAGTTTGAACGATTGGGCTTTTGGCACTCTGGTATGAGGTGCACAAGATAGCTAAGAATGCTCTTATAATAACGGATCATTTAATTTCAGAACAAGTAATTAACACATCAATTCTTAAAAATTTATGCCAGAAAAATATGGTATCTTAGTTGATTTAGATAAATAATCTTCAACTTCTCACACAATTGTTCTCATGATGACATATTTTTTATTTTTAAATTTATTTTTATATTGTAGTTTTAATTATAAAATAATTAAAATTAAAAATAAAAAAATTAACAAGGGCTATATTTCCAATCAAAATTTATTATTAACACTCTAAATTTTATTTCAAAATTATATTTGAATTTTATTTTTACATTATAATTTTAATCATAAAATAATTTCTAAATTATAAAATAATAATTTTTTTATATAGTATACAAAGTTTTTAATTGATAAGAGATAATAAAAACAAAAAACAAACCCAGAACACTTAGTCAATATAAGTTTTTTTTTTTACTGTTTTAAAAAATTATGGGCTAAAGGCCCAATTCACCATTAATTTTTTTCTTGGCTTCCTTCCTTCGCTGGTTTTCCCAAACCCTCCTCTTGCTTCCTTCCTTCTTTCCTTCGCCCCTCATACCAAAACGACGTCGAAGCTACAGATCTGCGCCACCGTCTTGAGCCAACCGTCATCCCTCTAACCGGATCCCGCACCCGAAGCAAGCTCCTCCCACCGCCGCTCACAGAATCCTCGACATCGAACGAGATTTTATTGTTTTTGGTACTGCTTTCTCCTCTTCTTTCCCTCTTCATTCCCACTCAAATGCGGTTCTCTGTTTTTTTTTAAAAAAAAATTCTCTTAGACTCTTAGCACAGGACAGAGTGAGATTAAAGTTGATAGTTGATGAATAGAAATTAAAATAGCCTAAGCAGAGAGGTGAGAAGAAAAAGAAGATAGGGAAGAAGTAATTTGAGTGAGTTGGTGAGGTTGAAAATAGAATTTCTCGTGTGAACACCAAGTCACAAAATGTGAGTAAAAAAGTAAACTGATAAGGTTAAGTAAGTAAATTCACGTTTTGAATCGTGTTTGCATAACTAAGAATTGCAAACATGAACACTCTAGCATTATATAATTTAATAGATTTAATCTTTATCCATGGCCATGTGTGATGTGTGTGTGATGCTATGAAGTTTAGAAAGTTTATTTGGCAGCAAAGTATCTGTCAAATTACAATATTGAGTAGGGAATTGTCTGAGGTATGCAGAATTCCAAACTGATCAGTTTTGCGAATTAGGGTGTTATTCTAGATGGCTTTTAGGAGGTAAAGGAATTAGGTTCCGGGAATCCCCCCTCCCATTATTACGAGCTATACTTGGCATTCAGGTATCCACCTCAAAGGAAACTTGTCTAAAACTACCTATAGGCAGTAGGGGTCGAGTTATTGATGTGAGATGGGTCAAAAAACTAGGCGGGGGGTTCTAGTTATAATCCAGAAACGATTCGTATATATATTTCACAAAAACTTGAAATTCAAGTAGGTGATAAAGTGGCCGGGAGACATGGAAATAAAGGTATCGTTTCAAAGATTTTGTCTAGACAGGATATGCCTTATTTGCAAGATGGAAGACCCGTTGATATGGTATTCAATCCATTAGGGGTACCTTCACGAATGAATGTAGGACAGATATTTGAATGCTCACTCGGGTTAGCGGGGGGTATGCTAGATAGACATTATCGAATAGCACCTTTTGATGAGAGATATGAACAAGAGGCTTCGAGAAAACTAGTGTTTTCTGAATTATATGAAGCCAGTAAACAAACATCGAATCCATGGATATTTGAACCCAAGTATCCGGGAAAAAGCAGAATATTTGATGGAAGAACAGGGAATCCTTAACTGACTTGGGTCGGAGTTGTCGAGTTTCTGGTCCATAATGTTCATGTCCGACAATAGTTTGAAATTATCTATTGTCAAACTCAGCTCAATGGCTCTGGATATTTATTTTAATTAAGAATTCAATAGCATGATTTCTTTTGTTTCTGCCCAAAATAATTCAGTTATTTCTGTTTACAGAAACACATCATCAAATTAGAGAAGGCAGATATTATGGCTGTACACTCCGATTCAGGTTCATCAGAGAAGAAATCAAGCAATGGAGCGAATGAGTTGTTAACTTTAAATGCTGATAATATGCAAAGCAACATGAAAATTATCTATTACAGGTTTGGTTTGATTGCTTATTATTAATACAATGTTGAAGACAATGTGTGTGTGGCTGGAAGCAACATATTCGGGGTGGAGCATCAAACATCACAGTTATTTTGTTCTTCCTTCATTATATTTAGTATAGATCTGATTTATGATTCTATCTGCGTGAAACAGATACCTGACTGCATGATATGTAAATACAAATTACTCTTACAGAAAGAGGAAAAAGGATTGTGTACTTGTGTCTGTTGTTGGGGATGGGGGAATGAAAAGAAATACTTGTTTAATGTTGTCTAAGGATTACAATGAAATTCTCTTTGTTTATGTACTCCTTTTTGTCTCTCTTGCAGCCGAACATTTTTATCTATAATAGGTGGAGTTGTTGCTGGTATTTTGGGATTCACTGGCTTGAAAGGATTTGTCTTCTACTTTCTTCTCATGGCAATTACTTCAGTTGCAATTGTAGCCAAAGCAAAGTTTTCAATCCACACATACTTTGACTCCTGGAACCGGGTGCTACTTGATGGCTTTTTGGGTGGTCTAATGGTAGGTTGTTTATGTTCATATCATCTTTCTTATGGCATGATTGTTTCTGAGGAACTTATGTACTTTTGTGTGTGCGCGTGCATTCTAATCATATATACATATGTTGCACCATTTTTATATACATGTGTTCAGCATTATAACTTTCTTTTTTATACTTCTGCAGTCGTTCGTGCTGTTCTGGACGTATCCTTCGCTTTCCTTTTTATAATAGTTCTTAGGTTGCAGTATGACTGAAAGTTTACTCTAATTGATTACAACTAAACCTATTAAAAAGGGAATACTTGTATGTTAAGCACCAACACGATTGCACCTAATGGAATGTTTAGTTCAAAAATAGGGGAGGGATTTCAATGGAAAGCAAACGTATAGAAGGGAAAATCAAACTCCCCTTGGTGTGTTTGGTTCTAATGGATGGGACAAGGGAGGGTAAGGAAAATGAGGGATAGTGGCATTTTCGGATCTTAAGTGATTTGCTTTGTTTTTTAAAAGTTTTTCCTCTGCCCTCTTCAAATCCCCCCAATGTTGGAGGGGAGCCAAAATCCCTCATTCCCCCTCCCCTTCTATTTTTTATGAAGCAAATGTGATGAGTTAATAATAATCTATTCCCTCCTCTCTAATTACCCCCAACCAAACACTATGTAAGAGTGATGGAGCAAACTTCTCTAAAATGCACTAGAAAAAAAGGGTTGGGGGATATTTACGTTTGAGTAGATTTCCCAAAGTCTGGTCTTGTAGTAACATGAAAATTTTCAGTTATTCTGAATAACTAGGGAAATTGTTGGATGCTCTTGAGCAGCCATGCTACTGTGCTAGTGCTAAACTCAAGTACTCCATGACTTGTGTTATGGTTGTCTAAGCACCGGTTGCTCCAATTAGTGGCATCCTATTAAAACACAACCTAATAATTAACAAATTGAACTTCATGTATATATCTCTTGTGCTGAAATTCCCACTATTCTGTTATGATTCTTTGACAAAAAGCAAGATTTGCATATGACATCGTTCATATATTTTGATGGATGGAGTGAGCAAATTTTTCAAGAGAAAGCTGTTGCTGGTATCTATCCTTCGCAGTTCCCAGAATGCAGTTACATCTACCGGTTACTAGATGGCTTGCACGGTGTTCCCATTTTCAAACTTAATGAGCCTTACGTCCAATTGTGAATCTCTTTATGTATTAGTTAAAAACTTAAAAATGGAATGTCAAGTGGGTAGAATGCCTGACGCGTCCCTTTTTGTGTCTTTTAAATTGAGACCTCTAAGAGGATATTGTTCTTGGATTTTGATTTGTGATATAGATTGTAATTTTGGCATTTTGCTAATTTTATTCTATCATTCTGCTTAGCTTTCCTTCTCATTGAAATGTTATCAATAACTGAACACCCTTCTATGATAGAAGAACTGTTTGGTTGACAATGTCAGGTTTAAACTTGAAATCAATAAGCATGTTTTGCTATAGCTTGGCATTAATTGTAATTCTTGGACGCTCTGCTGCGTTGTGCAAGCACAGAATGGTATGATGGATGTAAGCTTCACCTCTAGTAGTGTGTTTGGATATCAAACAGAGTACTATCAGTTTGATCTATTAACAAACATAGCCTTAGTCCTTAGAGATGATCTATTAAATTTCACAATGCAGTTAATTTATTTATTTATTTTTAATCCGGTTAAGATTTGGTTTGATAACCTAACCTCGTCTCTTTGCTGAAGACACACAAATCTTGGCTCCATACAGAATGGTTCGGTCACGAATACAATGATGGTTTGTCAATTTCCACTACACGATTAAATTATTGTTTGCATCGAAGAGGAGGGGGAAAAAAATAATGTGGTTTGGAGGACCATGATGGTTTTTTGACCACCAGAAATCAAACCTAGAATTTATGAAAAACTTGAAAAATAACAATTGTAATGGATACTTTTTCAAAGCAGCAATTATTGGTCCATATTAACTTTTTACATACAATTATACTGGCTTAAATGCATATAAACATGTGATTAAATTAGAACAAAATGATTTTATCAAAGAAGTTTCAAAATTAGTATGAAATGATTTAACTATGTATTAATTTAACTACTTATTTGTATACATTTAACCTAGTGTATAAGGTGTAGATAAATAGTGGTGTATACAACTAAATTGTTTTTCAAGGTAGTTCAAACTATTTCTTTGATTAAAAATTTGGAATGATAACAAATGTGACCTCTAATTTTTAGTTATAGTTAAAAAGTAGAAACAATCAAAGCATTTAATAAGGACAAACAAGAAAAAGAATAAATACTTTATGAAAATTTTAAAATATCTTATATAAATTACTTTCAAAATCTTTTAAATAGTATTTTATAAAAAAGATCAAAAGGGAGTAATTTTAAAATATCATCAATGGTCCAGTGCATCTTGGCGTCAGATTTAATATAAAATATTTAATGATATGGATCAATCATTACAAACCATTTAAACTGATAAACAACGTATATTTGGTTTATTTGTTAAAAGGTCCTTCAAGAAGTTGAATTTTGAATTTCACTCAATTTTGATTTTTTTTTCATTTTTTAAACAAAATTCATTACTTAATAAATTAATTATATTATAAATAATATTTTTATAAAATTATTTTAGTTTTTTGGGTTATGGTATTCTATTTTTTTAGAATAATTAATTCTCAGAAAATATCTTTCAAATTTTTTATTTTTAAGATTTCCCTTAAACTATTTCTGGAAAAATATATAAGAGTTTTTTTTTAAAAAAAAAAATTAAGAGTATTTTACTTTCAAATCCAAAAAATTGAGTAGGCGACGCAACAATAAAATTAGGACTAAAATACATCTTTTGTCCCTTAACTTTCATCAAGTTTCATTTTAGTTGCATAATTTTTTTTAGGTACGTTTTAGTCCGTTAACCTCTGATTTTGGTTCAAAATAGTTCCTACCATGCATTAAGTTAACAACATTGACAAATGAATCTGACTCACATCAGAGATTATTTTGAACAAAAAATAAAAATTAAAGAATTAAAACGTACCTAAAAAAAATTATGAAATCAAAATAAAACTCAATAAAAAGTTAACGGAACAAAAATATATTTTAGCAATACAGTGCAAATAACAGCTGAGCTAGCGGCCGATTATCAAAGCCCACTGTGTAAAATTCAACACCTAAAAGAGAGGTTAAAGCTGTTTGCCAACAAAAAAAAAAAAAAAAAAAGAGAGGTTAAAGCTGTCCAGAGAAAGGTTTTAAAAAAAAATACCGAAAGAAACGTGTAAACTTCAGCGCCGGCCCTAGAACATTGTAGCAGGAAACCTGAAAGCTTCACGGAAGAAGAAACGATCTTACGATTCAGCGCTGAATCGATCACGGAGAGGCTGCTAAAGGTACGATCTTACGAGTCAACTCGCGATTTTACTAACCTTGTCTAAGATATGTGTGATTTTACGAAGAGGCTTAGTGCCATCGCTAACTGCTGGGGAGTTGTGATTTCATGATATTTTCCGCTCTTGTACTCTCTTATTATATCAGTGCGTGTTTTTGCATGTTTCTCGGAATGGTTTGGTTTAAAGATGAGAAACTGAAAATTGATGACAACTTTTGCTTAGTGGATCTGTATTGCTGTAAATTGTTAATTGATTATCTAATCTTTTCATCTGATATTACATAGTAGACACTGTATTAGAGTATACAGAGGTAGTTTTGCAACCTTTTATGAACTGTGTTATGTTATGTTTAAATTTAGATAGTAGTTATGATGTTCTAAAATGCAACTCTAGAAGAAATATAGTTGATCAATTGATCAATGATCATGTAGAATTGTTATGGTAATGGCAATTGATTTGTGTTTTGGTAGGTTTAGTGATGGGTGACAAGAAGAAGAAGGCTCAGATGTTTGTAAAGCTTGTATCAGCTGCAGGAACTGGATTCTTCTATGTTAAGAGGAAGCCAAGACAGTTTACAGAGAAGCTTGAGTTTCGAAAATATGATCCTCGGGTTAATCGTCATGTTCTGTTTACAGAGGCTAAAATGAAGTGATAAGGCACCTTTCATGGTTGCATTTCATTGCAACTGGTTTAGTCCTGTGCTGTTTTTTAGACAATGATCATGTAGTACTATTTGGCATTGGTTTCTGCTGTTGTGTTTATAAAATAGCGTATCAGTAACTATGCTTATTTTAAATTACTCACCTTACTCTATGTTTGAGAGCCAAATAACCATCCAAATTCCAAACCCTCCATTCCATATGCTATTGCATGATGTCCTGTGAGTATGTGACCCCAACGAGAGCTATAAAAATATCACTTTTTTAAACATCTTTAAGAGCCAGTTTATTTTAGCTTATTTGATAAAATAAGTACTATTTATTTTAATAAAAAAGTATTATAAAAAATTTTAGTCTGTTTGTTTGCGCTTCTCAAAATAATCAGATTTTTTACCTCTTCTGAGAAGCAGATACCAAGTTATTTTTCAAAATAAGTAGAAAATCTAATTATTATTATGGTAATCAAACATACATATCTTTTGATTCTTATGATAATCACTTAAAAAAATAATTATTTTCTTATAAAAATATTCAATTATTTATAATAATAATAATAATAATAATAATTATAATTATAAAAATAGAGTTTGCCGAGAGCCTTTAACTCAAGTGGTATCTGTGTGGAGTTGATTTAGGAGTAGTAGTATTACAAGACTAAGATACTATCTATGCGATCAAATATAAGCGGAAATTATTAAATTCATGCTAATTAAGAAAGTTAGTTATTATAACTATTTTTTTGTTTTAGAATTTTATGTTATTGTTATAAGTATTTTTAGTGTGTTTGGATTGACGTTTGGTAAATACGGATCTATTTGATCTATATAAGCTAAAAAAAGTCCTGTTCACATTTGAGCAAGTTTCAACGTGAAAAATTGTTTTTAAATGTGATTTTAATTTCTAACCAAACTTCAACCTGATTTTTCCCATTTTAACATGATTTTGGGATTGAAATCACTTTGAAAACGTCAAAACAAGTACACCCTTAAGTGTCTGTTTGGATAGAAGTGGATTCACGTTAACGTGGATTCACTTCAACGCTACTTTTTGTTGCGTTCATTGGATCTGTCTCGGCTTATGTGCCAAATTTATCTCAACCATTGATTTATCTATCTTAACGTGATTTGACGTAATCCGACGCCAATCCAAACACACGCTAATTACTTTTACTTGTAATAAATACGTTTTTTCTTTTTATTATGATTTTTTTTATAGGAAAATAGTACGGATCGAACCCTGTAGCCACCAATTAATCTACATGACTGAGACTTTATTATGAATTTGACTAGGGTTAATATAGGAAAACAAGTTATTTTTTATTTAAAATTAATAATATTAAACGAAGTTAACCAATATTTCTCAATAAGTGTTAAATAAGTTATTTTTATTTATAGTCGAAAACAAATGGATTATCTCATTTAATTCTCTTAATCTTTAAAAAATATAACTTTATTTTCTAATTTATTATTTATTACAAATGTAAATACTTTTTCACCTACTAACTATAATGATTTATTAATGAATTAAAGAGAATTTTTTAGAGTGCAGTTATTGCCACTCTACTTTGTCCTAATTAATTATTAATTATTTTAATAATATTTAGAAATTAACATTTTGATTTTATTGATTCGACAATTATATTTTAAATTCAAAATTATTTAAAGAGAATTAATAATAGATGACAGAGAGTGGTATCAGTCTCTCATATTTTTTTATTAATTGATGTTGAAGTGTAGTTTGCTTTTGATTATAATTAGACCTAAGAAAAGTAAGTCAAATTTTTTATATTTGCCGATCGGAGATAGTACTCTTTTGTGGCGGTTCTAGTCGATGTATATCGTATTGGTAATTATATATACTTAAATGTGAGAATTCATTTTTAATTTCAATTCGAAGTATTTTTTGGTGGGTAGTTTTAAGGTGGACAAAAAAAAAAAATTAAGATCATGTGATCACTTTACTTCAAAATAGAAAGTATGAGATATTTTTAGAAATAGTTGATTTTTTAAAAATATTTTATACTTTTTAAAAATATCTCATATTTTTCATTTTTAATAAATAACAACATAATCCCTAATTTATTTTTGTCTTACTTTAAAATCACTTGTATTGAAGAAATAACTCAGCACACCTAATGAATTGTTTTAACTTTGAAATTCTACATGTATGTGAGGTGTGAGATAAGAATGATATCTAAGAGTCTCCAATGTTTTTGACTATTTATTAAGCGTATAATTTGTTTGCAATAGTTAAACTGAATAGCTTTAGTTGAATGGAAGCTTCAAAAAATATTCAAACTTGTATTTTTAGCCAGCCAAAGTCCAAATTGTATTCAAATTTCTTAGCTCCATAGCTGGAAGTCACTTCATAAGAAATATTCAAACACTAATCAAGAAGGAGAGAAAAAGGAAAATAAAGAGAAGGGAAAGAAATTTAATAACTTCATTTGCTAATTTACCATTAAATAATACTTCCACCATCCCATGAGTCCCAACTGAAATTTATTAAAATTATAATTATTTTCTAAAATTATTAAAATTAGACGTATTAATTAAATTATTTAGATGTTATACTAATTAAATTTAATTTTAATTATTTTTTATTAATTGGACGACTTTGAAAATTAAAAAATTATAATAAATACTTGTAATTTTGTGTTTAGGAGCTTATATTAGGAAAGAAATGAAAAGGAAAGAGAAGGATAACAATGCAACTTCCTTCATTTGGTTATAGAGAAATTGACGAGAAAAACTTGATTTATAAAGAAAAAAAATAAAAAATATTTAATCTTCTTACTAAATCCTCTTACCCATCTAATTTTGACAAGTGTTATTTATCTCTCACTTAGTATTTACTTTTTAAAAAATAAATGGCACTGGTCAAAATTAAATGGGTAAAAAAATTAAGCATTACTCAAAAAAAAATTTAAAAACTTCCTTCCTCTCTATTTATCTCCTCTAATAACTTCCTCTCAACTTATTTCTATTAAAGTCTTGCTAATAAATGTCTTAGGATTCTAGAATAAAAAAATTAATCATAGATACATATCACATATCACTTATTGTCTTAAAAATATAAAAAAATTATACATTTTAATAATATTTTCCTATTCTTAACTCCTTAAAAATACTTTTACGTTAACATTTTCTATTCAGTTATGTCAAACATAGTGTAAATGACGATTGTGAGATTGACTCTTGGCATGTAAATGCAGCTCCACGTGTGACGTGTCTGACGAAAAACTTGCCCCTTCTTTTGGGCACATGGGAGTCGAAACGTTATGAAGTTTCAGAGAGTGTGCAATGTGCATAGCAGCAGCAAAGAGAAGAAAATAAAAGACGAAGAGATTGTGATATTGCTAAATATAGATTTCAACTTGCAACAACATTCAAGTTACAAGATTCTTATTGGGGACGATCTCAACAGAACAAAAACCACTTTCTTTTTCGTTTTTAGGAACGCACGCACAAATCGCGGTTTTTTTTTTTACTTATTTTTAATTTTGATTTGCTGTCCTTCCTTTGAATTTGAATTTTCTGTCGGAGGCTTTATTTTTGGGTTTAGCAATTTCGGTAGGGGTTTTGCCACCTTGTATGGAGTTTGAATCTCTTCATTCTCACCCAATCCGAAGTGGCGTCGTTTTCGATCCTCCACCTCCTCCACCACCACCACCACCACCACCACTACCACCACATTTTTCAGGTTTTCACCCTTTTCCGCCGCCGCTACTTCCCGGCCTTCTGCTTCCTTTTCCTTTCAATCCTTTACTCTTCTTCACAATGGACAACCAAAGGTCTATCTCTCTGCTTCAGGTGAACCCCTTTTTTCAAAGTTTTGATTTTGGGTTTTGGGTTTTGGGTTTTGGTTCTGTTTTTTTTGGGGTTCTGGAAATGCTTTTGACTTTTTTATTTTTGGGGTTTAGTTCATGGCTGATGAAGGACTCGTTCCGTCGCCGGAAGAGGAAGAGAAGAGGAGAAATGCTATTCAGAAACTTAAAGAGGTACTTTTTGCTGTGGTGTTTTGAATGTTTCTTTTCTTTTTTTGCATGAAATGTGGCTCGTACTTGTTAGTTTATATTTTCTGAAGGCTTCATTGTTAGCTGATAGAATTGTGTTTCTTCGATATTTTCACATGTCTGATTGAAAGGTATTTATTGCATTCTGTATGACAACAACATTGTATGTACTTCAACAATGCTTTGTGCTAATAATGATGATGGTTTGTTTGTATGCTTTGTCATTACTCCAACATTATTTTTAGTACATTACACCATGAACATTTTGACTTCTGTAAGCATGCACAGAAATTTTTTAAGGAATTTCTCGTTGTTGTATGAAAAGTTATAACACATTTAGGCAAATGGACCTTTTCTTATCCTGTAAGTTACTAGTATGTCAATAATCAATAAATACGTAAATGTAACACTTAAGAAGATGATGCTTTGCTCATGATATTGTTAAGGTTTTGAAAAATTGCACAAATCAATGAACTTATTTATTTAAAGGTAAGACTTACACAAGAAATATCACATAGTCATTAATGTTGCAACTTTTTTTTTTCCACTTCTTTGATAACATTTTAAATTTCCTTACAAATCCGTGTATTTGTTTATCCAAAGTTGATTTTCTTAATTTGTATCACTATTTGTTTATGTACTTTGTATTCCTGTCTTGATGGTAATTCTGTCAGTCACATATGTTCGCTTCTATTTTATTTCTTAATTTATCGAGCTATTCACTTTGCAGATAGTCTCATCGTGGATCAAGAAGATTGCTTGGCAGTGTAGACTACCAAAGCACCAAATCGCCATTACTTGTGCAACCATATTGACATTTGGATCTTATGGCCTTGGAGTAAGTTCACCTAATTACTTTTTTATTTGTTCATGTATTACTTGGTTAGTGCTGAAGAGTTCGTCAAGTTGAGATTTCTCTTAATTTAATGACATTTGACTGCTAAACTTATTCCCAAGGTTGAACCTTGTTTTCTTTTCTAAACTTATAATGATCTTCAGGTTCACAGCTCAGAGTCAGATATTGATGCTTTGTGTGTTGCTCCTTTCTTTGTTTTCATTGAAGTAAGTTATTGTTTTTCTATTTTTGTTTATCACTTCTTTTTTTATCTCTTTGGTATTTGTCTTAATTTTACGGAAATGATCTTTACAGGAACACTTTTTTGGTGTTTTGTACGATATGCTTAAAAGGAGACCTGAAGTATCAGAGATTCACTGTGTCAAGAGTGCAAAAGTTCCTCTAATGCGATTTAAATTTGATGGGATTTCCATTGATCTTCCATACTCTCGGCTCAATTTACTGTACGTTCCTGAGGTCAGTATGAAGAAGCATAATGTACTTCTAAAATACATTTAAAAAATAAAAAAAATAAAATAAATAAATGCACTAATGCATGTGTCGAAAGTCCTTTTAAATTTTTTAAGTTCATGCTCAATTCTTTTTCAAAATAATGTCATTGGCTCTTTGTTGTGCAATACTATCATTATAAATCTTCTTTTATATCTAATGTTCTTCTGATCTTGGTTTTTCAATTAATCATTTGCTTCACTAATGCTGTTAATTATTATACAGAATGTTGACATACTAAACCCATTCTTCCTGAGAAATATTGACGAAACTAGCTGGAAAAGCTTGTCTGGTGTACGTGCAAATAAGCGCATACTTCAGCTAGTTCCAAATGCGGAGGTATGATGCATGTCCATCTTTTCTTTTCCCCTTGAATTATTAGATAATTATATGGATGAAGCAAATGACTCGAAATATCTCAGCTGCGGTTGCTAACATAGATGAGGATGGATTGTTATTGCTCCCATTTTATTTGGTTCTTTGCTTGCAGGGACAGGGAGGATTGTTTTGCTTTATTCGTTCTTGTTCATTGTGATATTTTGGTATCTTATATGCATAACTCATGTATTTCAGAATTTTCAATCAATGCTGAGATGTGTCAAATTATGGGCAAAAAGACGAGGAGTATACGGAACTGTAAGTGCATATGTACTTCCGTGACATCACACATGAACTCCACTTTTAAGGCTCATAAGAAGCAAGATTTTTATTTGCAGTTATTCGGCTATTTGGGAGGAGTTCATTTGGCAGTGCTTGCAGCTTATGTTTGTCAAAGACATCCTGATGCCACGATAAATACTCTAATTACAAACTTTTTCCGAATATTTGCATTTTGGCCTTGGCCTACACCAGTGATGCTGCAGGAAGGAATGTTTCTAACACCTGTAGATGCTATGGAAACACGGTCCTTCATGCCTATTTTGCTTCCATCTAACCCTTATGAGTATTGCCATTCGAATATCACTAAAAGCACGTTTTTCCGAATCAGGGCCGAGCTTCTACGAGGGCATAACATGACAAGGGTATGTTTTGTTGTTTCAATTTCCGATTTGCTGCTTGTGTTAATACTTTAGTTTTATCCAGAGTCACTTTATCGAAATGCTCTGTTTATCTTTCTCCCTTTATCCTTTTGCTTGGACAACTTTAATTGAAGTTGGTGCTCCTATTTTTCTTGCTGATGAATCATATGGGTGCTCAAAAAGATTGCCTTTTAAATATGTCTTCTGTTCATTTTCTTTATTTGGTTGCATTGAAGGATCTTTCGAAGCAAGATTTCATTTGGGATAATGTATTTGAGCCTTTTCCATACTCAAAAAGATACTCCCACTTTGTCAAGATTTACCTCTCAACACATGATCAACGTGAGCTTGGAGATTGGGTCGGGTGGGTCAAGTCGCGCACTCGTGGTCTTCTTTCCATTGTAAGTAACTCATGTTAAAAATCTAGTTATCCCATATGGTTATATTCATTAGTGTAGAAGAATTGACAATGGTTGCACTTCACTCAACGTCAATCACTAGTGGTAGGAATCAATGTTTCAAATTGCAGTTTATACCATGCTGCAATATCACGGTTTCGAGTTGTTGAAAGTTGAAACTCCATTAGACCATGCTTGTGATTTGCAATGTTTAATTTTCAACTACATTTAGTCGCATCTTACAACTGACACTACCATGATTGCAACTTGAAACCTTGATAGGGATTTATTACTGTCTTTCTGTATCTTCTCATCATTTCCAAATGTTATTTTGTTTGGTGCAGCTGGAGGGGGTTCTAGGATTTTGTGACCCTAATCCTACAGAATACGTTGACAATGAGAAATCGGAGCCAAACGTGAATTTCTACTGGGGCCTGCAACCTGGTAAGAACAACTTTGTGGCCATAGATTTGATAGAGGGTGAGTTCTTGAAGATTATCAGGAATGGCTATGAAGGTTCTTCTGGAAGGATGAACTTGTCCATCCTTTTGGCTTCTCAACTACCCAAAAATGTTCAGTTTGATGATGGAACAATAAAAGGTAGAAAAACATGTTGGAAAATCATTGATTATGATAAGAGAAGGAACCCTGTTTACTCACAGCATCATTTTCCTCATTGCCATATTGGACACGTGTCGCCTGGTAGTGAGGCCGAGTGCCTCAGTTCTAGTGGCTAGATTTCATTTTATTGGAAAAAGAAAAGAAAAATGAATCAAGCTTGTTGTATGCACTATGGCACTGTATAGTTTTCTTTTCTTTTCTTTTCGTTCTTTGTATTTTCTGGATTCAATAGGAGCATAGGTTACACAAGCTCAGTTGAATGAGTAGTCTTTTTGTCACACAATAGAAAGAAAAAAATTGGAAATTCAAAAAGAAGGGTTTGGAAGATATAAACTGAACAAATCTTATGTTGCCTTTCAGTTTAGAGTTTAGACTGTATACCTAAAAGAAAAAAACAATTTTAAGAGTTTAGACTTTACAAAACTATGATGGATAGTTACACTGTTACTGTTTGTTTAGGCATATTATTTCATGTAGTATTACTATTCATTTCACTCATCTTATCACCTTTTTTTTACTCTTTCGTTTTTATCATATCACTTTTAATATCTTTTATTTTCTCTTTTTTTAATTATTTTTTTTATTTCTCTCTTTTTATACACTTATTTTTAAAATTTGGGAATGCACACTAGTGATTTCTCATATTTTAATTGAAAATGATAATAGCTCACTAAGATTTCAGAGTTATTTTACACTTGTTTTGGTGTCAATTATCCTTACTCGTAGCATTGCTATGAGCCTAAGAAGTTATTTGATTTGCATTTTTATTTTTTGTTTTTATTTCTTGTTTTAAATAAAATATTACTTTTAGTTTCTTAACTCTTTAATGAGTTTTATTTTGGTTCTATATTTTTTTTTCAATTTAGTGCCATAACTTATATTTTTTTGTGCAATTTGGTCTCTTATGTTAATTTCATTAGTAAACTTAATGGATATATTACAACTCTAGTTAAGTTCCATCATCTTTTAAATTAACGATTGAGATTATTTTAAATAATGACTCAAAATTAATATAGGGACAATTTTTTTAAAAAAAAGAAAGAAGAACATTGCTTTTTCTGCTTCATTGTTCCCTTCTTCTTTGGTACAATATTTAACCAAATCATATAATAATTAAATACGTATTATTGACATTTAATCAGATATATTGAATGTACATGAATAATGAGTGCAACGAGAACCATTCAGTTTTTAAGAGAAATATATACTATTATAATATTGAGTGTACGTGAATAATGAGTTTAACTAGAACCATTCAATTTTTATGAGAAATATAACATACTACTCCCTCTGGTCCTTATTATAAGGCATAAATACCTAAATTACGCATATCAATAAAAATAGTTGGTTGCATCAATTTTCTTAAAAAGTGAGATAATATATCAATTTTACCCTTCCTTAAATATTGTGTTTAGTAGTTGGTATAATAAAGTTAAGACATTTAATAGGAGCAAATAAGGAAAATAATCATAAATACTTTTATGAAATTTGTGTAATGCCTTATAAAGAGGACCACAAAATCCTTCCAAAATGTGCCTTATAATAAGGACTAGAGGGAGTATTATAATAGTAAATCGTGAAAAATTTGTTGGCGTGATTGGGCCAAAAGCCTAAATGCAAAGATGAATCTATTAAGCAATTGCTGACATATATAACACAGAAAAATACACAGGAGTATATATTATTAAATAGAATAAATTTAGAATGTTGTTGATTCACTTTTCTAATATAATAGAATCTATTGAGGTTTGATGACGGTTAAAATTTTAATAAAAATATAAAAGAATGATCTAAATTGCACAATAACAAAATTAAGGGGTGAAATTGCTAAATTAAAAATTAGAAGATTAAAATCAAATAATAGATAAAGAATTCAGCCTTAACTAATATATATTTAAAGATAACACATTTTTTTAAAATAAAAGGTTCAATAATACATTTTTTCTCTTTTATAATCGCTTCAAGTATGATGGCAATTGTTTTGCTTTATTATTGTAATATTGAAGAAGCCTATCAACTGTGGATCCGTGGCGCAATGGTAGCGCGTCTGACTCCAGATCAGAAGGTTGCGTGTTCGATTCACGTCGGGTTCAATTCCCTTTTCATTTTATCTTTTTAATAACGTTTACACGAACTAATTAATGTATATCCACATCTCATTTTCTTTATCACGTCGGAGTACTTTTTTTTTTTTATATAAGCAAACAACGACATTATACTATAACCGAAAAAACAAAGAAATATATAAAAAACAACAATATTATGAACTAACAAATTGAAGTTATATGTATCACCCTAGCCATCAATAACATGTTTGATCTTAAATAATTTATTAAGCAATGAATTATTCTCTTACATGAATATATAAAATTTAAATTAATATAGATTTCAAAAAAATAAATCAAAGCTTGATTCCCATATCATAAAATCCCCTTTACATTTATTGTGTATCAGCACCAACATAAGAACCAAATTCACACTTTTTTTTTTTCCACCGCTTGCATTTTAAACCGTAGTTAAGATAGATCATTGGAGAATACAAATAAATTATTATGAGAAGCTAGTGTATCCTTACTCATCATATGAATGATGCTATGCTACTGTCTCTCCCCTCAACACTAATTTAATTTTCAATCTTGAAACAAAGAGAAATGAACAGTCAAACCCCAAAATAATTGGAACTCCACACCAAAAATTAAAAGAGGATAATTTATTTTGTTTTGGGAATAGATTTGAGAGAAGAAGAATATAGGTTGATTTTGGGAAGAAAGACAATAAATAAAGAATTGACTATTGAGTGAGAGTAGTGAAGCTCTTGGAAAAAAAGAAAGATGCACGTTTTTTAACTGAGAAAGTGACAAGTATTAGGAATGTGAATCAACAGCATATGGGTATTTGGTCATTGCAAGTTGCTATGCTGTACACTGAAAATATAATTCATTAAATGCTACCCGCTTTGAAGAGCAACTTGAAGACCAGACTTTTGCTCATCTCTGCAGCGCACTTATCCCATGGTCTTTGTGTGGCTTTGTTTTGGTACAGTAATGACGAAAATTTTGTGCTTAGATGAGTTTCAGAGGTTAGCCCCGAATGGTGTTCAAGTGAGAACCCAGAAAGGAGTTAATCATTAACCTTACTTCAGTTAGTTAACGGAGGGATTAAACATGGTTCACGGAGTTAACTATAAATGGGGTGAAGTGCATTTAAGCTATACCTCAAGGATACTAAGTGCAAATTACTCTTTATATAATAATAAAGATAAAGATTAGTATTATACTTTAAAATTCATTTATTTTTTTAATAAGTGTCCTAAAAATACTTTTTGATATTTTCCTTAAAGTAAAATTGAGTTTTAAATAAAAAAAAATAGAAAGGTATGATAACTTTTTGAATTACTATTTTTTTTCTATTTTAATACTTTTTTTTATCAACTAGTATTTTTTTTTATGGGAGTGGGGAACTAAGGAGAGGAGTAGGGATTGAATCCTGAACCACAGACCTAAATGTCCCTTTCAACATCGGCTGAGCTTAGGAATATTTTAATATTTTTCTTAATTCATGTACTTAATGTAATAAAATAATTTATAGAAATATTTATAGGTAGATCTACCATTACTATTTGTGTTTTAGGAGTTTTTGGGCAATACTCTAGTTTAGAAAAAGTGTAGGGAATAAAATGGGTGCTTTAAAATTGATAGTCCATATTTAATAGGAATAGAGCAGTTATTCATTTTCAACAGTATTAATGCATTTGGTAGTCCATCTTTAATAGAGGGAGCAGTTACTCAATTCAATTCTCCATTTAAAGCCTTGACCAAAAAGTTAAAAAAAAAAAAAAGAGAAAAAAAAAAACTTCATGTAATGCTGGAAGAAAACAAGTGACATACATATATTATAAGTAGTGCCGTAACTGCCCGGTTCATCTCATATTTTCAACTTCGAAACGCCATTTCTAGTTCTTAGTTTTCAGCTTTCACTTTACCCACCTTCATTTTTTCTCTCTCTATCAAGTCAAGAAACTAAGCATGAATCACCTGTCTCTTACCTGCACGATTTTCGTTCTAGCTACAATTTTAATACCATTGGCGGAGTGCAGAGTTTTGGAACCAAACGATGTAGGACTCATAAAGTCCACATGCAGCAAAACACCGAACCCAACTCTTTGCGTTCAACTCTTACAATCAGATCCTCGTAGTGCAAGTGCAGATGTGGCTGGGCTAGCACTGATCTTGGTGGATGTGATCAAAGTCCGATCGACCAACACGTTGAACAAAATCAACCAGCTCCTAAAGGGGGGTTCAAGTAATAAGAATGCGTTAAGGGATTGCGCTTCACGTTACAAGGCGGTTTTGGTTGGTGATGTTTCCCAAGCGATTGAGGCTCTGAAGACCGGAGACCCAAAATTCGCAGAAAGTGGGGTAAGTGATGTTTCTGTTGAGGCCACAAGTTGTGAACAGAATTTTGCTGGGAACTCGCCACTAACAAATGAGAATAATGGTTTGCGCGTTGTGGCGGACATTACTAGAGCTATTGTTAGAATATTACTCTAGTATGTGTATGAATTTATTCAATAAAAATGTTGTTATTTTAATTAAGAATTTTTTTAACGAGTATCTTTAAGACACTAATTGAGATGAAGTAAATATACCATATTTAATACATTGACTAAAAAAGAATGCAATGAATGTATGGTTTTGAATTTTTGTGACAATAAATGCTTGTAATTCCAATAAAAAATTCCGTTGTTTAGTTTCTTAACGAATACACTAAGGGCATATTTGCAGATTCTCTCGGGCACTAGATGGTCTAATTGGACGTACACTTCATTTTTTTCTCTTTCTTATTCGATCGGTGTGTATAAATAAATCTTTAAGAATGCTTGTTAATCATTCAGTGATAAAATTTAAGTGATCGATTGATGGTTACCATTCTTTTTTTTTTTTTCTCCTTTTCTTTCAATTATTCTTTTGGTTTAATTACAATTTTGTCCCATTTTTATTGTATATTTATGATTTCAGTTTTTTCAATATTTTTCAAGCGTTTTCAGTTCCTTATATTTTAGTAACGTTTAACCTTTATCATCTTTTGAAATCTACTGGATTATGCTAATTATATGGGATCGTCCATTTCTGATGGCTAATAGTGGTTTAGGTTGGAAAAATTTTAGATAAAGTTATTTTAATATATTTTTTCCCTTTCAATTCATAAGCAGGGACCAATACCATAAACCATTTGACTACACAGCTGTTGGCGTGGGGTGACCTTTTGTTGCAAAATTTAATTATTAATAGTTAAATTTTTTACTAGTTCAACAATTTCAATTCAAGTACATAAGAATTTCATAAATTCGAACTTCAAAGTTATAAAGTATAATGCACATAATGAGGATAATAGATTATTATAATCTAAAAATTTATGAACTGAATATTTTATCCAAAAATTTGAAAAATAGTAAAAACTTTCATCTTCATCTCTGTATATTTTTCATTGCGTTACAAATAAAGGAAAAGAAATTATTTAAGCAGGTCTAAACATGGAAGGAAATAAAAATTCTTCAATGTTAAAAGCTGATTTGTTTTGAGCATTTAAACCATTGACCCTTTTATCAGTTTCAGTTTGGATTTATATCGTTTTTATTTTCCAGTTTGGTTCTAGAATTTAGAGTTTTGGCATAATTTGATTCATTTCGTTAGTTCCGACAATAAACTTAAAAGATGTGTTACAATTTTAGTTAATTAAGTCACATCATCTTTTAAACTAACGATTTAGATTGTTTTAAATCAACCGCTCAAAATTAATTTAGGGACAACTTTTGGAAAATAAAAGGAAAGAAGAACACTACTTTTTCTTCTTTGTTGGTCTACTGCATCTTGTTTGTTATTATGATTAATCAAATTATGTAATAATTTAACTACATATTATTGATATTTAATCAAATATATCACGTGTACTATCACGTGTACGTAAATAATGAATGTAATGAGAACCATCCAGTTTTTAAGAGAAATATAGTATACTATTGTAGTAGTAAATCGTGGAAACTTTGCTCACATGACTGGGCCAAATGCCTAAATGCAAAGGCGAATCTATTAAGCAATTGCTGAAGCATATAACATAGAAGATTTTATTTATGGTATATAAATAAAAATTTGTATATTAGTGTACAACTTCTTTAATAATTATTAATTTATTGTTTAAAAAAGTAAAATATTAACGTCACAATTTAAATTAATGAATAAATTTGTGTCACATAAACATTTTCATATTTATGTTGTGTATGATAAATGACACTTAAAATAATACACCGGAATGTATAAGTGGAATAAATTTGGGATGTTGTTGATTCACTACTTTTCTAATATTTTTTTTATTGATTATATTTATTCAGGTTTGATGACCGTTCAAAATTTAACAAACATTTAACAGAAAAATAAAAATTACACAATAGATAAAATTGAGGGATAAAATCGCTAAATTAAAGTTTGAATTATCAAAATCACATATTAAGCAAAGTTAGAAGATAAAAAAATAAATTCAGCGTTAATATATATTTAAAGTTAACGCATTTTTTTAAAAATAAAAGGTTATATAATACAATTTTTTTATCTTTGTGTTAAAAATAAATAAGTTCCTTAATATGTACTTAGGTGTTTCAAATTGTGTATTTTAGTTTCGGTGCTTTTTAAGTTTGCACATAAGTATAAATTAATATTTAGCGACAGTTTTAATCGTTGCTAATTTTAATAAAAACCGTTAATAAATATGACTTTTATATTTTAGTGTACACTTACAAAAGTTCACGAGACCAAAATACATACTTTAAAAAATAATTTTATCCAAATACACATACACTAAAATTTAGATGACTTATTTGTTTTTAGCACTTTTCATTTTATAATTACTTCAAGTATTCCAAATTAGAGACTGTGCGACGGCAGTACTTCTTTATTATTGATCTAATTATATCATTGAAGAAAATCAATCAGTTGTGTTGTGGATGCGTGGCGCAATGGTAGCGCGTCTGACTCCAGATCAGAAGGTTGCGTGTTCGATTCATGTCGGGTTCAATTTCCTTTTGGATTCAAATCAAGTGTTCCAATTATGTCCTATAAATAAAATATCGTTATATTATTAAAATATTTTTTTTAATTTTCTAATAAATTTTTTAGTGACGTAATAATATTCTATTAGTGTGAGAGACATAATTTTGAGACACATGATTTAAATCCTCATTTTCTTACGTTAGATAAAATAAACTCTATAAATATGATACTACTTTTTTTTTTATATAAGCAAACAACGACATTATACTGTAACCAAAAAAACAAAGACAATATATATTGTGTATATATATTTGGACGATAGTATAAGAGGTAGGTAATCTAACCCATATACAAAACGTTACAAAATAACATTGTAAATAAATTAAAAAACAAAACAACAAAATAAAGACTAAAAATTAAAGAATCGAAACAGCTCCACGGGTTAGCATATAGTAATGATGATAAACCAGCGCCATCCTCTTGAAACTCGCAGAGATCCATTTCCATAATTTTTAACATATTTAACACTTGGTTACTGTTCCACCATGTAGTTGACGTGGCGGATCTGGCCTTCTATATGGTTTTTAGTGCGGTGGTTGGATATCTCCGGCCACTCACCTGGCGGTGAGGGGTACCTGCAAGCACTCCGACGATCAAATCAATTGTGTATCACAAGCAGGAATTCTCAGATCTAGAGTTATGATTAGCGTACCAAATGAAGACTAATCACATATATTTATAGTGTAAACAGGGTCACCAAAGTCAAACCTGTCACTGTCATACTTCTATAAATCACGGCGGTAGGTACGGATCTATAACGGTCCTCACGTGGGGGTGACGTCCCCTGAGCCTTATGTCGGATGCCCATGTCGTGGGTACACGACATGGGACTGATGGCTTGGGCCACCCACGTGAGACCTGCACGTGTCCTTCCCGCGGGTTAGGTCCATAACAGTTGCCCCCAAGTCTTCGGGTATGTCGTTCGGCATGCCGTTGACTTACGACTTTGACCTGTCCCAGTGACATAAAGTCCTCCCAAGTCGTTGCTGTTTCGAATTCTGTTTGTCAGTTTAGGTTTTGACACGTGCCTCTGTGGTATTGGCTCTGACTCTTCGTGGGCCGCGCCCATCATCATTTAGTGACGTCAGACCTGTGTGCATTAATTGCACCCAACGCCGTCACTTCTTCTTCACGTTTCATCTCCCCTCTCTCTCTTTATAAGTTCTCCTTTCTTAACATAAAAAACTCTTCCCTGCTCCTCAAGTTTTTCTTCTTGCTTTTCTTGCTGTCAACTCCATCTTGTTGTCTTCCAACTTTCCTTGGTCTTTTTGCTTCGCCATTTCCAGGTATATTCTTCAATTCCTAATCGCCTTTTCTGTGTTTTTTCCTTCTTTTTGTTGCTTTCAAAAAAATGTCTACTCCCAAGAGGCCTACTAACTTTCCCCCAAAAGAAAGTCTTTCTAGGGAAGCAAGTTACTTCATTGGTTCCCCATCTGGGCCTGAACCGTGCGATGGTAGTGATCATCATATTCCCACTCCCCCTTCAGTTTCTGGTTCTGATTCTGAACAAGAACCTTTTTTTGAAGCCTTTGGGGAGATCATTCATGGAAATTCCCAGCTTATCCCCTTCTCAGGGGCTCCATTTTCTGAATTTGTTGCCCTCGTACCCTTAAGGTATGGAATGGATAAGTATGATTATGATGAGTCATCTGAGGATAGTGACAATACCGTAACGTCCACCTTGCACCCTCTTGCCCCCTTGTTAATTTGTTCTTCATCTGAAACTTCTAGTTTTAATGTTTCTGATAATTCATCTAAGTCTTCAGATTCACATTCTTCTGACCCTCTTTTTGTCCCTCCTGTTTCTATTGTAGAACCAATGTCGGCTTCGTCTCCCATGTTGGGTTCAGAGTCGCCCTCGACCTCGGTCCCAGTCCCAGCCGTTCGAAAGCCTTCAAAGAGCAAAGCCTTAGAACGCCGCCGTAAGATGATTGAGGAATGGTATGGCCCACCTAAGAGGGCAACCAGAATTGAAGTTCCCAAGAGACTACAAGGTATTCGCAAAGTAAGAAGGATGTTTTGGATTGATCACGACATCTTGCAAATTCCTTCCGGGTTGACCTCGACCCTGAAATTTCATGTCGTGGAGGTTGACTTCAGGGAGGTCATGCACTTTCCCGGGGCCACACCAGCAGAAGAAGTCCCTTCTGGCCCGATCACGTTGTACAAGGCTGAACGTGTCGATGCCAACGAGCGTATCGGATCCTGCCCTCGCAAATGATGCTGTATGAGTGCCTATTCCGCGACATCCGTTTGTGCTTCCCCTTTTTAAACTTTCAGGTTGAGATATTAAATCAACTTGAAGTGGCGCCTTCGCAGCTTCATCCAAACGCTTGGGGATTCATAAATGCCTTCGAGATCTTCTGTTGGGCGAAGAACTGGGAGGTTTCTAGCAACCTCTTCATGTACCTTTTTATGCCCTACCATCTGGTTGATTTTAGTTTCATCTCGTTCCGATAGAGGAAGGATCATGCCTTCTTCAAATTATATGACGACTCATTCCCCCCCTTCAAGGATGCCTACTTCAAGGTGTCATATGTCGAGGAAGAGTACCCATTCTGGACGGGCCCCGACGGGTCCCCTCTGTTTCCTTTATATTAGTCTTACGAGCACTACTTGCGTGGGGCCGAGACTTACGTTACTGACCAGGCCTCGTTGCTTGACTCTGAGCTTGCCATTATTGCTGGTTTTCGTGAGTTCAACAAGCAACATGGTCTTATAAAATGTAAAGAGGTTATCCGGGCACGTTGCGTTAGTCGTCTTGTTACCATGGGTAAGGTCACCTCAGATAATTTTATTATCGCTTGTTAAAACATATGTCGCTTTCTTTTTCTTTCTTGCTTAAGTTATTAACCTTGCCACTGTTTTCCTTTTCAGCTGCCATCATGTCGGGGTATGCCCAACTGATGAAAAAGACTAGTGGCATGACGAAGAAGGGAAAGAAGAAAGAGAGTCCCGCTCATAACTTGGTGCGGGAGCTCTCTATCGACCATGGTGTTCAATCCCCCGGAGCATCCCTGGATCCAAATGCAACTGCTGAGGATGTTGTGGCTGCTTCGCCTGACGTTCAAGCCACAAAGAAAAGGAAACTCATCCTCCGGGATCTCCTGAGGTCCTCAGCCCTTGCTTCCCAAGAGTTGGAGACCACCCAAGCTGCTTCTCACAACGAGATATCTATCTCGGATGACGAGAAAGTTGAAACGGTTGGAGAAGCTATCCACCGGCAGACAGGTTAGTGCTTATCATCTCATATTCTCTGTATGACGTTACCTTTTCGAAATTATACTGAGTTTTGATATTGTTATCATTTGTTTCTTTTATTCCATGTAGGAGGTGTCCCTGCAATCCCTGTCACGGGATCGTCTTCCTCCTCCACATGGGAAGGCTTTCAGGCCCCCATTGTCTCATTCCATCACGGGGAATTCTTCAAGGATCTCCCTCGCTCTGCGTTGAAGGTATTTCCCCTTTTCCTTGCCATATATATATGTCCTTTCTTCTTCTTTTGAGTTTGTACATGAGATTAATGTCGCTGCTTATTTTGTAGGCTAATGTCGGGGAGGCTCTTGGGTGGATGTCTCGCCAATCTGCTCTTCTGAAACATTTTCACGAAGAGTTGGAGAGACCCAGTCCCGTAGCTGATCTGGAGAAGAAACTGCAGGTCACTAGAGCTGCTGCTGAGAAGCAAATTCAGGCTCTTTCCAAAGAGCGAGATATATTGAAGGCCTCTCAGAGCGAGCTTAAAGCCGAGATTGCTGCTGTTGCTACCCAGTTTGACCAGTTGAAGCTAGAATGTGCTAAACTTTCTGATGAGAAGAAGGAGGTGCAAGTTTCTCTTGCCAAGGCTCAGGAGCAAGTGGTTTCCTTGTCGGAGGAAGCTAAGCTGCTATATCGCGTTCGTGATCAACTGCAGTCTGATAAGGCGGCTTTGGAGGTCACCAATGACAGGTTGAAGGCTGAGATCCGGGAGCAAAGTCGTGTGATCTCTGCTGGTGGCTACATGGCTTTTGCCAGTTGCTTGAAGCAAGTGGAGTATCTCAATCCTGGGATCTCGCTTTCTTTCACGGGAGTGCATCCCCTCCATGGCGTGGAAGGGGGGAAACTGGTGGATTATGACCACGACCCTCCTTCCGAAGTCGACTTGAACGATCCCGAGTTGGAGGCTTTTGACCGTCATGCTGATTACTCGATGTCGCCAACCCCTGCTACAGATGAGAGTGTCGCCCCTACCGAGCCTTGAAGCTCATTTTGTAATAATTTAGGTCTACTTTTGTCTTAATAAACAGTTTGCTGGCATACTGACCAACTTTTCCTTTTGTAATACTTTATCATTAATGACATTTCTCTTCTCATGTATATTCATAACGACTTTATATCGCAGCTTTTAACTCAGCTTTTTCATCACTATGTTGCCACATGCCATAATTTTTGTAACTCGTAACTTGAGCTTTTATGCTTCTAGTTTATTTAACTTTAGCTTCTTGCAGTGATTAATTTTCATGACCCGACCATAGGTATATGTCGCCTTTGCTGGGATCTTTTGATCCTGATGGAGTACTTCAAGGCCAGTGGCCTATTTGGGGCGTGTCGCCCTGGTGGGATCTTAGATCCTGGTGAAGTACTTCAAGGCCTGTGGCCTATTTAGGGCGGGTCGCCTTAGTGGGATCTTAGTTCCTGGTAAAGTACTTCAAGGCCTGTAACCTATTTGGGGCAGGTCGCCTTAGTGGGATCTTCGATCCTGATGAAGTACTTCAAGGCCTGTGGCCTATTTGGGGCGTGTCGCCCTGGTGAGATCTTAGATCCTGGTGAAGTACTTCAAGGTCGGTGACCTATCCCGTTGGTGCATGTCGCTTTGATAGGAATTTTTAACCTTTCATGCACCTTGCTGAGTCGTGGCAATAATGTATCTGTAACTGAAATGTTAAATTTTGACAAATATTTGTTTTTATTTCATATGCCGTTGGGTTACAAAACCTGGGACCTCATTAAAACCTTCAAGGTAAAACCCTCCTTAGGGAAAAAACCCGAGAAGGAAAAAGAGTACCCCTTACAGAAATTATACATTAAGATTAAAATACAACAAATTTAACCGTAAACAAGTCAGATACTTTCTAGCTGTAATACTTTCTCAGATCCGCGGCATTGAAAGTTCTAGGCAATTCTCTTCCTTATAAAGTCTCCAAGGCATATGCACCTTTTCTTGTACTTCGGATTACCCGATATGGGCCTTCCCAATTTGCTGCGAGCTTTTCATCTTTCGCATTCTTCAACCCTATACTGGCCCTTCTAAGAACAAGGTCGCCTATCATGAATTCGCGTTTCACGACTCTAGCATTGTATCGTTGAGCAACTCGTTGTTTCCTCGACATCTCAGTTAGGCGAGCCAACTCCCGGACTTCGTCTACTAGGTCAAGTTCTTCTCTTAAGAGTGCGTCATTATTTGGCGGGGTATACATGACTCTCCAAGATGGTTCACCGATTTCAACTGGGATCACTGCATCAGTTCCATATACGAGCCTGAAAGGAGTTTCTCCTGTTGTAGTTTGCGGGGTGGTTCTGTAGCTCCATAATACTTGATAGAGATTATCCGCCCACGCTCCTTTAGCGCTTTCAAGTCGTTTCCTTTGGCCATTTAGGACCACTTTGTTTGCGGCTTCAACCTGACCATTTGTTTAGGGATGCTCTACATTTGAACAGTGATGTCGGATTTGCAATCCTTGGAGTAGATCCTTGAATGGGCTTCCAGTGAATTGAGCCTCGTTATCAGTAACGATCACCGCCAGGATTCCAAAACGACATATAATTGTTTTGAAGGTGAAAGACTCCACTCTTGCTGACGTAATAGTTGCGAGAGGTTCAACTTCGACCCATTTCGTAAAATAGTCTACTGCGACTAAGAGATGTTTCAGCTGTCCCGTGGCTTTGTGAAAAGGCCCCAGGATGTCCATTCCCCAAGTGTGGAATGGCCAAGGCGCGGATAGAGTGTGTAGCTCCTCCGGCGAGATATGAGGGATGGTGGCATGTCGTTGGCATTGCTCACACTTTTTGATATGATTGGTAGCATCCTCTTGCATAGTTGGCCAGAAATAACCCGCTCTCAATGCCTTCCTGGCTAAGGATTTAGCCCCAATATGGTGTCCACAACTCCCTTCATGGATCTCGACCAGCACATACCCGACCTCTTCTGGTCCGATGCATTTCAGAAGCGGAATTGAGACTCCCTTCCTGAACAGGTGGCCTTCAATCATAGTGAACCTCGTCGCTTTTTTAATAATCTTCTGCGACTCTTTATCCTCCTCAGGAGTGATCCCCCTCTCAATATAATCTATCAAGGCGGTCCTCCAGTCTGCCTCCTGCACCTGCAAGGTCAAACTAGGATGGGGGATTACCTCTTCCACCACAGAGTGGTAGTTTGAAGTCTTCTTTGTGCTGGCGAGTTTCGAAAGGAGGTCAGCTCTCGCATTCTCTTCTCTAGGTATATGTCGGATTTCAAATTTAGAGAATCCCACTAGAGCATCTCGCACCTTGGCGAGATATTTCTACATGATGGGCTCTTTTGCCTGGTATTCTCCCTTAATCTGGGACACTACCAACTTTGAATCTGAGCAGATAGTTTTCGCGTTTGCCCCTAATTCCTTGGCCATCCGTATTCCCGCAAGGCAGGCTTCATATCCTGCCTGATTGTTAGATGTCGGGAAATCAAATCTTAGTGAATACTCCACTGCCAATCCCTCTAAGTTCTCCAGTATCACCCCGGCGCCGCATCCCTTAATATTCGAGGAGCCATCGACATATATCGTCCATTCCCCGGGATGATTCTCTCTGAGATGTGTCATTTCGGCAAGGACCTGTGCTTTAATCGCTAGTCGTGGTTTATACGATATGTCATACTGCGTTAATTCAATTGCCCAAGACATCATCCTTCCTGCCAAGTCTGGTTTGTGTAAGATTTGTTGTTTCGGCTGATTAGTCTTGACTAGGACGGGGTAGCATTGGAAATATGGGCGTAACCTCCTCGAAGCCACCAATAACGCGAAAGCTACTTTTTCAAGTCGTTGATAATTCAACTCAACTCCCTGCAATACTTTAGAAACAAAGTAGATTGGGAACTGATCTTTACCTTCTTCTTTTATTAGTACGCCGCTCACGGCCTCATCAGCCACCGCGAGGTAGAGTATCAAGGTGTCACGCGCCATCGGCTTTGTTAAGACAAGGGAGATGCCAGGGAGGCTTTAAGCTCTTGGAATGCAACTTCACATTCTTGCGTCCATTCAAATGAGTCTTGTTTCTTTAAGGCTTTAAACATGGGAAGGAAACGCTTTGCCGAGATTGGGAGGAAGCGAGATAAGGCTGCGACCCTCCCCGTGAGTTTTTGTACGTCCTTGACCGTCCTAGGGCTGGTCATGTCGAGAATTGCCCGACATTTATCCGGGTTTGCTTCAATGCCGCGATTTGTGAGCATAAATCCCAGAAACTTGCCAGCTTCCACACCAAATGTGCATTTCAGAGGATTAAGTCGTAAATTGAATTGTCGTAGGCGTTGAAAAATAGATTCCAGGTCTTTCGACGGATCCTGACCATCTTTTGTTTCGACGATTATATCGTCGATATAGACTTCGAGTTCTCTGCCTCTCATCTCAGCAAAGACTTTGTCCATCATCCTTTGGTATGTCGCTCCTGCATTTTTCAAACCAAAGGGCATCACATTATAACAAAATACCCCGAGATCAGTGATAAAGGCAGTCTTATCCTAATCTTCGGGAGTCATGGGAATTTGGTTATAGCCAGAATAAGCATCCAGAAAGGAAAGATATTTATAACCCGCTGAGTTGTCTACCAACTTATCGATGCAGGGCAGCGGAAAGGGGTCCTTCGGGCAAGCTTTGTTAAGATCTGTGTAATATGTACACATTCTCCACTTCCCACTGGCCTTTTTTTACCATCACGACAATGGATAGCCAGTCAGAATATTGTACCTCGCGGATGAATCCCGCGTTTAGTAACTCGTCAACCTGTTTTTCAATAGCTGTCGTCCGCTCTTGGCCTATTCTCCTCTTTTTCTGGGCCACTGGTTTGTCTCCTTCCTTTATCGCAAGTCGGTGACAACAGAACTCGGGATCTACGCCCAACATGTCCGAGGCGACCCATGCAAAAATATCTTTATTATCCTGCAAAATTTTGATCATATTTTTCATAATATTAATGGGTAAGTTTTTCCCGACCTTGACTACCTGATCAGGCTGACTCCTGAGTCGTATTTCCACTGAGTCACCTTCAGGTTCAGGCCGTTCGTGTTGTAACTCCCCTCTCAGATCTAGGTCCGTCATCATTACAGCATCATCTCGCCTAACGATCTTCTGTTTTCCTTTAGTTTCTTTCTTCTGGGCCTCCTTTACTTTTTCCTGTTCCTGCACTGGCATAGTTTTCGTTATTTTAAGACTTTCTAAATAATAAAGTTGTGCCTCAGGGCCTTTCCCTCGATTAGTGACGATGTCGCCCCTGTCTCCAGGGAATTTCATTGCCATGTCCAAGGTTGAGACAACCGCTCCCAAAGCATTCAGAGTTGGTCTACCTACAATGGCGTTATACGCTGAGGGGCACTCTACGACGAGGAACTTCACCTATATTGATCTGCTTCCGTCACGGCCTACAAAAGTTACCTTCAATTTTACATAGCCCTTGGGAGAAATAGTATCCCCTGTAAAGCCTATCAGATTCCCGTTGTGGGGGATCAGATCTTTATCTGTTAGGCCCAACTTCTGAAACAGGTCCCAAAACATTATGTCGGCTAAGCTCCCTTGATCAACAAATAACCTTTTTACTTCATACCCCGCTATCTTAGCCGTGATAACCAGGGGGCGTTGGACCCGGCTCCATCTGTAGGTAGGCCGTCTTCGGTGAATGCCAAAGTAACTCTTTTCATGGTCTTCACAGCCATGCAATGATCTTCTATGTCGCGAGACCGTTTTCTTGACGACTCTAACAGTTCCCCCTGATCGAGACCTCCAGCAATCACGTTGATGACCCCTTTTGAAGCCGCTTCTTCATGTCGCTGCGGACTCCTAGATCGGGATCTTTGTCGTTCATCCCGCCCAGTGTCCCAGTTCCTTGTACCGGGTTCACGTCTTCTGGGTGATAACGGGCTCCTTCCACAGGATGTTCCTTCATCATTTTTCTGAACAAAATGTCTTAATTATCCCTGTCGTATCAACTTCTCTATGGCGTCTTTAAGGTAGATGCATTCGTTGGTGTGATGCCCATGGTCTTTATGGTACAAACAAAATTTGTCCTTATTTTTTGCTTCTGACCTCATTGGTGGAGGCCTGTCTTTCAGCTCGGAGTACATGATCTCCTTATAGATACGAGAAGGCGGCATGGTTAACGGTGCATAAGTTGAGTAAGCACCCCTGGGTGGTCTCCCGCCCTTATCATACGTCTTTTCATTCTCCTTGGGTCTCCCGCCATAAGAATTTTTTTGTTTGTCTTTCTTTTCTCTTTCCTGCTTGGCGGCTTGATTATCTGCCTTATTATTTTGAACTCATTCTTCTATCTGGATCCACTTTTCAGCCCGTTTTTTCAGCTCCTCCATTGTTTTGGGCTTCTCTCCCGCCAAATCCTTGGCGAAGCCTCCTGGCTTCAGCCCCTGCCTAAGAAAATACAGCATCATATTAGGGGCGACATCACGAACCTCGAGGAATTCCGCGTTAAAGCGGATGATGAAGTCCCTCAATGGCTCGTCTGATCTCTGCTTTATCCTTTCGAGATGGTGATCGGTTTTGAATTGCTATTTGCTGCTTGTAAAATTTGAAATGAACTTATCTTTTAATGCCTTCCATCTCGCGATGGATCCCGCTGGTAATGATGAGAACCATCGTCGGGCTGCAGCTTTTAAGGTCAATGGGAATGCACGACATATGACGGGCTCCTTGGCCCCTTGGAAGACCATCGTCTGTTGGAAGATCTCCACATGATCTTGAGGATCAGTTGTCCCGTCGTACGGATCGATCTGAATGGCGAATTTAAAGTTGGCCGGCATGTCAAAGTTCATGATTGCCGGGGTGAAGGGGTTATGACACGCTTCAATTCTTACGTCATTTTTCAGCCACCTGATCCATGTCGGGCAACTGGGGTGGTGCAATCGCGGGGTTGGTGTGCGGGATCTGCGGACCAACCATGGAGACCTGCCTCTCCATTTGGGGATTTTGCCCTTCTTGCTGATTCTCATGTCGTTGAGGGAGTTGCTGGCCCATCCTGAGGTTGACCAGAATTGCTTGAAATTCCTCTTGTTGCTTCTTCCAAGATTCTCGCTCCCTGTTCATCCTCTCAATTTCTTCGGCCTGCTTTCGAATCATCTCTTTCAGGTCGAGCATGCCGTCCTCAATCGTTGTCATCCTCTATTCGGACATCGCAAGACCAGCGGGCCTGGCCTCTTCTTGTTGTTGTCGTGGAGAAGGCCCGTTAGCAGAGGGCTGTTCTTCAGGGGCTCCTCCGGCGTTGGCCGATGCTCCCCTAGCTGCTTGATTCTTTCTCCTGGTGTTCACCATGTCGCTACAGCCACATTTTTGGTTAGCATGAGTTAGTTCCTATTTGCCTGCGAGCACAAGAGGTTTTCTTGCCGTACACTCATGCAGGATCGTTAATGAAATAGGATTTAAGAGGATGATGAAAAAATTACGTATTCATATAGGAATATATTCACAGTTATTGCATAAAAAGTCAAAGAATGCGATTATCCGACCAACTAATCGGTGAAAAGTCACAATTCACCGATTGATCGGCTAGAAATAGCTTTCGCACCGATTAATTGACCGGAATTCACCTTGATAATCAGCAAAAATGGATATGCGAGGAGAAAGAGGTTGAGTTCTTGACTCCGGTGGTGTTCTTCCTGCAAAATTACCAGAAAAACCAGATAAAGGAGGAAATAAGAGATAAGTTACGATCGGAGAAGAACAATTCTTCGCCACAGACGGTACCAATGTTTCACCATGCACTTGGCGTGGCGGATCTGGCCTCCGGTGCGGTGGTTGGATATCTCTGGCCACTCACCTGGCGGTGAGGGGGGTACATGCAAGCATTCTGACGATCAAATTAGTTGTGTATCACAAGTAGGAATTCTCAGATCTAGAGTTATGATAAGCGTACCAAATGAAGACTAATCACATGTATTTATAATGTAAACAGGGTCACCAAAGTCAAACCTGTCATTGTAATACTTCCGTAAATCACGGCGGTAGGTACAGATCTGTAACGGTCCTCACGTGGGGGTGACGTCCCCTGAGCCTTATGTCGGATGCCCATGTCGTGGGTACACGATATGGGACCGACGGCTTAGGCCACCCACGTGAGACCTGCACGTGTCCTTCCCGCGGGTTAGGTCTATAACAGTTACGAAAAACTATAATGTTTTGATACAACTAAATGGACCAAATCATACAAATCCATATAAGAGCCAAAACGTATTTTTTCCTCTCATATGCAACACCAGCTCAAGAAGCGGTTTGTAAGGTTTGATGGCATCACAGTATCAAAATTTACCCAACGAGCTACCTCATACCAAATGGAATTGACCGCATGGCACCATAAGAACAAATGCAATAGATTTTCAATTGGTGCATATTATTCCGTCTCTTCAAAATATTAAAAACTATGGACTTGAGTTGATTTCTATTTAAAAGCAGTATAGATAACTAAAAAACTTATTTGGCAGACTAGTTTTCAAAAATAGTTTTCGAAATCGATTTTTGTTTTTTTAGTATTTAAAAATTAAAAACTCCTCGAACTTTTTTTTTTAAAACTGTTTCTAAAATTTTTTTTATAATACAATTTCAAAAAACTAAAAATCAAAACTATTTTAAACAAGCCCAATATTTTCCATCAAGTTTTTGTAATTTTGGCTCCTTAAATAGTGTATTTAGGACACTAGATATCATCGGCCTAAAAGTTTTTCTCCCATTCATTTTTTTGTTTTGTTATTTTAGCTCTAAAATTTATCACAAAAGTATTTTTGTTATACATTTTCAAAGTTCATTTAACCTTCTTTTCTCATCTATACCCTCGTTTAATGTAAGAGAGAATGAGATGTTAGCAAATATAACAGATGCTGATTAAGTATATAAATAAAGGTATTTTAGTCTGTGATATAATAGAATACGTCTCAATTAATATTTTATAATATATGTAAAAAACCTTAAACAACAAAACAAATGAACTGATGGAGAGAATAATATTTAATGATACGGATACAAGTAGACTACTTTCTTTCAATAAAATTTGTCTGCTCTCTCTGTTCTTAATAAATACTGCCTCCGTCCCTAAATATAGGATCCTCTACAAAAAATATATGGGAATTAAGGACTATGAATAAACTTATTAAATATGTCTATAATTTGTATTAGCTTCCAAAAATACCCTTTTTGTTTTATTAAAACTCATAACTTACTCTCTTTCCACTTAATTAATGTTAAGGGTATTTAGGTAAAAGAATCTTTAATTTGGCACAAAATTTGTAAGAGGGTCTTATAAATAGGGACAAAGAATTTTTTTATAGAGGGTCTTACATTTAGGGACGGAGGGAGTATAAGTACTTAAAAAAAATTAGTCTTTTTTTTATAAGCACCTTACTTAAAAATGGGAAGTATTTATTATTATTTTTCCCTTAATTAATAAAGACAGTAAAATTTGATTTTAAAGTAAAAGTGAATTTTTAGATAAAAATAAAATTAAAAAGGGATGATAACAAAAAAGATTTTCGTAGTCACGATTTTTGAATTCACTTTATAATTATGGTTACATACGTTAAAATATCTAGTTACACACGTAGAAATTTTGTTGAATTTTTATTTTTACGTTGTGACCACATATTTCTACATACGTAACCACTAAATATGAAAAAACCATTGTAACAAAAAAAATAACTAATGTAACCATTTTTTTCAACGTATGTAACCAAAAAATACATTGACTACAAAAGACCTTGAGTACAAAAATCATGACTCAACTTTTTATAGGGGTGGGGAAGGAGAGGGGCTGGGATTGAACCTTTAACCCCAAACCTAAATGTCACTTCTAGCATCGGTTGGGCTTGGGGAGATTTTACTCCCTTCATTTCTTATAAGTCCCTAAAACATAAATCACACATATTAAGAAAAATGTTAACTTTAATAAAATAATTAGTTTCTAGAAAATTAATGACTTCTTTAGAATTTTACTCTTATATAAGTTAAACTTTACTATCTATACTCCCTTCGGACTCAAATATAAGCAACAAAAATTCTATATGTGGTGATCCAAAATATAAATAAATTCCAACCACTTCTATGTTATTTAATACTAAGATCACTAAATTACGCTTAATTTATAACAGTTGAGAGAGAATATTACTCTATATTAAATAACTTAAAAGATATTATAGTAAATAAACTTGATCTTTTACACAACACTAAAAAAATTTAATGCACTTAACTAACTTTCTTAATATGTATAATTTATTTATTTTTGCTTATATTTAGGTCCGAAGTAGTATCATTTAAAATTAAACTCAATCACCTTCATTAGTCAAGGGTGAAATTGAAAAAAAAAACGTAATAAATGCTTCTCGTTTTTATAGTAAGTGCTTATTAAAAGAAAAAACTAACTTTTTTTTTTCTTTTAGGTGTTTATAAAAAGGAACGAAAATAGTAATATTTTTTTTAATTCATGTATTTTATGTAACAGAAAAATTGATAGGAACATTTGTATAAGGATATAATATTACTCTTAATATTTTAGGTGTTTATAAAAAGAAGGGTCTTTGTTAAATAATGTCCTTATGACACTTGCTAAGATTATTAGAATTAGAAAAAATGATTTTTTAACCTGTGTAATATTGTACAGGTTAGGAAACTAAAGATAGAAATAAATCACATCATTAATTGTATCCTAGATATAATTCCATTAAATTTTTGTTTTTTTCAAGAAAAACTTTCTACCTTTGATTTTTTAAACTGTGCAATATTGCATAGGTTAAAAAAATCTTTAGAAAAATAATCATATCTGCAAGGTTATTTTATCACTCGGAAATACAAAAAATTATGTTTTTCACAAGAAAAGATAATAATTCGTTTCAAAATATAAACACTTAGACACTTTTCACATAGTTTAAGAAAATAATTAGTTTTTACATTATTTTTTTAAAAATTAATCACTCTATTACAATTTTACCCTTATATAAGTTTAACTCACTATCTTGGGAATCAATAATACTAGTAGTGAGTTACTTTATTAAATAAGGGTAAAGGTAAAAAATGTTTTTTTTTTTGCAAAAGTTAGAAGACGTTAATAAATATATCTTGTATTTTGTGTAAATATTTATAAGGATTTTTCTAACCTGTTTAAACATTACACAGGATAATAATCTCAAAATAGAAAAAAATATAAGTAATAAATACATGTTGAATACAAAACTCAATTAACTTTTGTCTTTTCCTATGAAAAGCTTTTATTTTGAGATGCTTAACCTGTACAATATTGCACAGGTTAAAAAAATCCGTACTTATAAAATGAAACATAGACATTTTACTCTATGTCCTTATATTTTGAAATAATAGTCAGCAAAACTATAAGGAATAAAATGGGTGTTTTGAAATAGTATATATACTCTTGTTGTTCCATATTATCGGTTGTTTTAGAAAAAAAAAAATTGTTTCACTTTATTTATCACTTTACAATTCCAATGAAACATTAATTATTGTTTTACCAAAAATACTTTTTGGGTAGTTGAGCTTTTAATAAATTTTATGAAAGATGTGACTCATCACTCCCTCGGATTCTTTTTATAAGGATTTAGAAAGATAATTGTGTTTAATAAGAAAACATGCAAAAAGAATACTCCATCTGTTTCAAAATGACAGTCGTTTAAGGTTGTTTCGCGGGGATTAAGAAATGAAATAAATATCATATTGAGTAAAACAATTTTACTAATACTCCCTCTGGTCCTTATTATAAGGCATAAATACCTAAATTACGCATACCAATAAAGATAGTTGGTTGCATCAATTTTCTTAAAAAGTAGGATCATATATCAATTTTACCCTTCCTTAAATATTGTGTTTAGTGGTTGGTATAATAAAGTTAAAGCATTTAATAGGGGCAAATAAGGAAAATAACCATAAATACTTTATAGAATTTGTGCAATGCCTTATAAAAAGGACCACAAAATTCTTTCAAAATGTGCCTTATAATAAGGACCAGATGGAGTATATTCCTATTAATGATTGAAACATTAACTATCCCGCATTGTTTCTAGTTGAGCATTAATTGTTATATAGGGATAAAATGGAAAAAGGGACATTTCATAATGCATTGAAAATATAAAACGACAATTATTTTGAAAAAAAATTATTTTTCTAAAATGACATTCATTATGAAACGGAGAGAGTAATTAATGCATTGATTTTTATAAAAGATTTACATAATTTTGCCAAGCTATCCTTATTCTTTTTCTTCATTGCATTAATTGAATTCTTCTATCATTTTGAAAAACTTATTAATTATAATGAGTAGATATGAAAAATAGTAATGATTTCTCTTAGAAATTTGTAGAGGATCTTATATCAAGAAAAACTTTTTACCTTTGGTTTCTTAAACTGTGCAATATTGCACAAGTTAAAAAAATCCTTAGAAATATAATCATATCTGCAAGATTATTTTATTGCTCTTAAAATAAGGACCGCATGAAAACTTTCTACCTTATGTTTAATTAGAGGCTAATCAATATCCACTATCCAACCAATCAAGCAATGAGAGATAAAGGATATTATGGAGAGTTCAAAATTTATTTTGAGAAAAACTATAACAATTATTACATTTTGTGATTTTTCTTTCCGAACAGTTAAATAGGAACGGATGGAGTATGATACAAAATTAAAGAAATATTTTCATGAAAAAAATAATTACATTTATTAAATTACGTATAAAAACCTTCGACGACAAATAATATAGGACGAAAGTAGTATTTAATAGGACATTTATTCATTTTCCAAATTATAAATGCATTTGGTAGCCCATATTTAATAGAGGGAGCCGTTATTCAATTCTCCATTTAATAAGTTGAATGAAAATTAAAGTTATTTACTCCCTCCGTCTCATTTTAAGTGTCGTTTAAGGTTGTTACATACAGTTTAAAAAATGTTATTAATTTTCTTATTTTTACACAAATAATTGTCTAACTCCCTATTATACCCCTTATCACTCTTATTAATTAGCGAATTACATCTCTCAAAACAAACACTTATTTAAGATTCAACTACTCAAGGATATATTTGGTAAAACATAATTAATGCTTCATTGAAACTATAAAATGACAAATAAAGTGGGACAAATTTTTTTCTTTAAAACGACACTTAATATGGGACGGAGGGAGTATTAAATAAGAGCCTTAGGACACTATACTAGTTAAAATTATTAGAAGAATTTTTTTAACTTGAAGTAATAAATACATGTTTAAACATAACTCAATTAATTTTTTTATTTTTTCATAAAAAACTTTTCATGAAGCTTAACTTGTACAATATTGTACATGTTAAAAAACTCCTTATTAAAATAATCATAAGTACATATTCCTTTCTCTAAAAAAAATATAAAAGTTTATTATATTTTCTGACAAACATTTTACTAACTTCTTAAAAATATACTCAAATAACACTATATATCATTTGAAACTAATAAAAAGCTTCAAGTAACGCTGGAAGAAAAGAAGACGTACATGTAATGTAAGTGCCCCGTACATCTCACATTTTCAACTTCGAAACGCCATTTCTAGTTCTTATTTTTCACCTTTCACTTTCAGTTTACCCACCTTCATTTTTTCTTTCTCTATCAAATTAAAAAAAAAATTAAGAAGCTAAACATGAATCAACTATTTCAAACTTGCACGGTTTTCGTTCTAGCTACAATTTTAATAACATTGGGTGAGTGCAGAGTTTTGCAACCTAACGATGTGGGACTCATAACATCCACATGCAACAAAACACCCAACCCAACTCTCTGCGTTCAACTCATAGAAGCAGATCCTCGTAGCACTAGCGCAGATGTGTCTGGGCTAGCACTAATCATGGTGGATATGGTTAAAGCCAGAGCGAACGACACGTTAAACAAAATTAACCAGCTTTTAAAGGATGGTTGGAGTGATAAGAAGGCTTTAAGTGATTGTGCTCCGCGTTACAATGCGATTTTGGTTGGTGATGTTCCAGAAGTGATTCAAGCACTAAAGAGTGGAGATCCAAAATTCGCAAAAAATGTGGTAGCTGATGTTGCTCTTGAGGCCACAACCTGTGAGGAGGACTTTTTTGGGAACTCGCCACTAACCAATGAGAATAATGGTGTGCGTGTTGCATCGGATATCACTAAGGCAATTGTTGGAATATTGCTCTAGAATATGTGTATGGATTTGGTCAATAAAAAATTGCAATGAATGAGTTTTGAATTTTTGTGACGATAAATACTTGTAATTTTAATGAAATTTTTTTTATATTTATATTTTTAACAAGTGCATTAAAAATACTTATTAGTATTTTTCTTTAATTAATCATCCGGTGATAAAATTTAAGTGATCGATCGATGGTAACCATACCTTTTTTATTTTCTCTTCTTTCTTTCAGTTATTCTTTTGGTTTAATTGGATATTTTCGATTTTTATTGTAAATTTATGACTTCAGTTTTTCAAGCGTTTTCAGTTCCTTATTATATTTTAATAGTAACGTTTAACCTTTACCATTTTTCAGTATTTTTTTGAAATCTACTGGATTATGTTACTGGTAGGGATCGTCCGTTTCTGATGGCGCTAATAGTGGTTTAGGTTGGAAAAATTTTAGATATAGTTTTTATAGTATATTTTTTTTTCCTTTCAATTCATTAGCAGGGACCAATACCATAAACCACTTGATTACAGCTGTTGCCTGTTGGCGTGGGTGAGCTTTATTTTCAAATAATTTAGTTAATTTAAAAATTATATTTTCATTTTTATTTTGGAGAACGCCGAATTCTTTGAATACAGTACAAGATATCTTAAAAAGTAATATAATTTTATTAAAATTTATGTAAATTGAGTTTTAGTCTTCAAAGTGGATAATAAATTCTCTAATCTTTATATAATTTAAGTAGTTTAAATATCATCATAATTTTATTTTTATTTCGAAAAATGTCATATTATTCTTAAAGTGTATAGTACTAGATTTCTAAAAATTTTATTTTCATTTTTATTCAAAAAGCACACTATTCTTCAAGTGATAGTACATTATTTCTAATAATAATGGTAGCAATTTAAAATGTATAAAAAATTATGTAAATAGAACTACAAACTTCAAGATTAATAATACATTGTTTTTAAAAAGCTCTCAATAATTTAGTTAACTTAAAAACACGCTATATTTAGATTAATAATATAAAGAGCTTGTAGCTCAAGTGGCAAAAGGAGGAGTTCTTTGAGCTGAAGGAAAGAGGTTTGATCTTCGGTAGAATAGAATTAGGAGTAGTGTGGGAGTGTGTGTTTGACCAATTAAAAAAACTTAAAAACACCCTATACATTTTTATTTCAAAAAACACCATATTTTTTAAGTGTACAGTACACGATCTTTTAAGAAATAGTTGTAATTTTAAAAATATAAAATTTATGTTAATTACAAAACTTCAAAGTGAAATTATACATTTCATTCAAAAAGTTTCAATTAATTTAGGTAATTTAAAAAATTTGTCAAATTTTTATTTTGAAAAATACCATATTGTTCTTAAAGTGTATAGTATAAGAATTCTAAAACAATTGTCGCAATTTTAAAAGTATAAAAAATTATGTAAATTAAACTAGAAACTTTAAAGTGAATAATACATTGTTTTCAGAAATACTCAAATAACTTAGGTAATTTAAAAACACCATATTCATTTTTATTTCAGAAAATACTCTATTCTTCAATTGTATAATATGAGATCTCTAAAAAAAGCCGTTGCAATTTTAAAAAGACTAAAAATTATGTAAATTGAGCTATAAACTTGAAAGTGAATAATACATTATTTTTCAAAAATCTCCAAATAATTTAAGTAATTTAAAATTTGTGTTTTCATTTTAATTTCGAAAAAAAACCCAATTTTTAAAGTGTGTCATACACGATCTCTAAATAAATTGTTGTAATTTTAAAAATATAAAAATTATGTGAATTGAGCTCGAAACATCAAAATGAATAGTACATTGTTTTAAAAAATCTTCAAATAATTTAGATAATTTAAATAATAGCTTTTTAATTTTTATTTTGAAGAACACATTTTTCTTTAAGTGTATGATACATAATCTCTAAAAAATTGTTGTAAATTTATATGTAAATTGAGTTTTACTCTTCAAGGGTAATAGATATGATCTCAAAAAATTGTTGTATTTTTAAAAATATAAAAAAAAATGTAAGCTAAGTTAGAAAGCCTAAAATTTTAGGTAATTTACAAACATTCTATTCATTGATGTCAAAGTGAATAATATATTATTTTCAGAAAGCTTCTAATAATTTAGGTAATTTACAAACATCATGTTCATTTTTAATTCGAAAAACACCATATTCTTTAAGTGTGTGTAGTACACGATCTCTAGCAAAACTATTGTAATTATAAAAATATAAAAAATTATGTAATCTGAGTTAGAAACTTAAAAGTGAACAATACATTATTTTTAAAAAGCTTCAAATAATGTAGGTAATTTAAAATTTGCATTTTATTTTTATTTCAAAAAACATCATATTCTTCTTAAAGTGTATATATATATATATATATATATATATATATATATATATATATATATATATATATATAACACAATCACTAAAAAAATCGTTGTAATTTTAAAAATTAAAAATTATGTAAATAGAGATAGAACCTTCAAATTGAATAATATATTATTTTCATAAATATTTCAATAATTTAGGTAATTTAAAAACACTTTATTTATTTTTATTTAGAAAAACACTATATTCTATCTTTAAATGTATTCTACACGGTCTCCAAAAAAATTATTGCAATTTAAAAAATATAAAAAATTATATAAATTAAGTTTGAAACTTTAAAGTTAATAATAAATTATTTTCAAAAAATTTCAAATAATTTAAATAATTAAAAAATATCATATTCATTTTTATTTTGACAAATGTGACGTTCTAAATTTTTAAAACTTGTATTTTTATTTTTCATAAACGGAAGCATAAAAATCCACTTGTTTACATCATTTATTACAAAGGATATTAATTACTACATAACGACCCATATTTACCACTTTAAATCCATTAATATAAATTTTCATAAAATAAAGCATGGAAGTAACTAATTTATTATAATACATTTCAAACTTAAACTTAATAATTCCTATAGTGCTGAACACTTAATAATTAAATAATAAACTTAGGAGCACCATATATTAGAATTTGACTGAGATTCTGACTATAGCTATATTTAAAGAATCTTGAGGCTTTTCTTCATCCATGATGCTAACTCCTTAAATCTTTGAATACTTAAAATATTGTAACTGTGAGTTATATGCACAACTTATAATTTAGTAACCTCCTAGTTTGAAAACATTTTAACGGTTTCCAGCCAATACTAATTGAAAAATCCCTTATCTATTTTAATATAAATCTATCAATCAATTCTAGCTAACAACATGAATAACACACTGAAACATGATTCTAAACATAACAAAGTTTAAGTTTTTATGATTCCAATCTTATTCTTATTCAGATTGACCATTTAGATTCTGATCTAGGATGTGGCAGTAACACTCTCTGATTGGTGAGCTCACCTGACCATGCGATAGTGTTCTACCATTTCATTTCTTAAACCTATGATGTTAAACACAATTATGTAATTAAATTAACTTCACAAAATCAATATCAAGATCACACAATAAGCAAATATAATCCCCAATTCACATGTCAATTACAAAAATTTTAAGCTAGAAAACAATCTAGTATCCTCAAATTCTTGTCTTGACCCTACTTTAGTATATGTCTTTTAATTTAAGTTATACTTAATACAATATATTCTTCAATGTATGAGAAAAATTTTACGATATTTTAATTTAAAAATAAAAGCGTAATTTTGAATTACTTAAATTATTTTAAAATTTTGAAAATAATGTACTATATATATACTTGAAATTTGCAGGTCCATTTACATAATTTTTATCATTTTTAAATTGCAAAAAAAAAATTAGAATATTTTTTCAAACAACGTATTCTACACTTTATAAGAAAGAAAAAATCATTGACTATACACTTGAAGAATACGATGGTTTGGTTTAAAAAATTCATCCGTATTTTTTGTATTACTTAAATTATTTGAATTTATTTTTAAATAGTGTATTATTAACTTTGAAGTTTCTAGCAAAATTTACATATTTTTATATTTTTCAAATTGTAATAATTTTTTAAGAGATTGTATACAATTTACTTGAAATAACATGGTGTTTTTTGAAATAAAAATGAAAATGCATTTTTTTAAATTACTTAAAATTATTTGGATTTTTTGAAATAATGTATTATTCGCTTTGAAATTTCTAGCTTAATTTACATAATTTTTATATTTTTAAAATTGTAACAGCTTTGTAAGAGATCATGTACTATAAACTTGAAGAATAGTTTTCGAAATAAAAATGAAAACGCGTTTATTAAATTACTTAAATTATTTGATCTTTTAAAATCATGTATTATTCAATTCGAAGTTTCTATCTCAATTTTCATAATAATTTATATTTTTAAAATTGTAACAACTTTTTAAAAGATTGTGTACTATCACTTGAAAATTATGGTATTTTTTGAAATAAAAATAAAAACATATTTTTTAAATTACTTAAATCATTTGATTTTTTTTTGAAAAAAATATATTATTCACTTTGAAGTTTCTAGCTCAATTTACATAATTCTTATATTTTTAAAATTGCTACAACTTTTTAAGAGATCGTATACTATACACATGAAGTACAAGGTGTTTTTCAAAATAAATATGGAAACATGTTTTTTAAAATTAAATAAATTATTTGAAATTTTTTAAAATAATATATTATCCACTTTGAAGTTTCTAGAACAATTTACATAATGTTTTATACTTTTAAAATTGCAACAACTTTTTAAGAGATCGTGTACTATACACTTGAAAAATAGAGTGTTTTTTAAAATAAAATGAAAACAAAAATTTTAAATTACCCAGATTATTTGATGCTTTTTTGTAAGCCATGTCTTATTCACTTTGAAGTTTCTAACTCAATTTACATAATTTTTTATATTTATGAAATTGCAACAAAGTTCTTAGAGATCGTATATAATGCATTTGAAGAATATGATGTTTTTGAAATAAAAATAAAAACATAATTTTTAAATTACCTAAATTATTTGAAGTTTTTTGAATACATTATGTTATCCACTTTGAAGTTTCGGACTAAATTTACATATTTTTTAATATTTTTAAAAAGCAACAGTTATTTTAGAGATTGTGTGCTACACACTTAAAGTATATGGTATTTTTAGAAATAAAAATATAAACTCAGTTTTTAAATTACCTAAATTATTTGAAACTTTTTGAAAATTATTAACTTTGAAGTTTTTTCTCAATTTATATAATTTTTTATATTTGTAAAATTGCAATGGTTTTTTGGAGACTGTGTACTATACGGTTGAAAAATATGTTATTTTTCGAAATAAAATTGAATCCACAACTTTAAAATTAACTAAATTATTTGAAGCTTTTTGAAAATAATGTCGTGTTAATTTTTAAGTTTCTAGATCTAACATAATTTTTTTATATTTTTTAAATTACAACAATATTTTTAGAGATTGTGTAATACCTTTGAAGAATATAGTATTTTTTGAAATAAAAAATAAATATGATATTTTTAAATTACCTAACTTATTTGAAGGTTTATAAAAATAATATACTATTCATTTTGAAGTTTCGAAAATTGCTAAAAGACATGAACCGATAATATTATGAATTAACATAGGCTTTATAGAATGATTTTGTACTATGTGAAACTTTTTGCTATTCAAACATTGGTAAACAAATTGTCTTGAACATGTCTTTTAGTTTACTATGTTAACCAGTTTAATTTTTAGACGTTGGGTTTAGTGAATCAATGAAAATTGATACTATAGGCACTAATATTATGCATCCGAATATTTTGAAATTGATGCTATTCAACAAATTGGTGCATGAATCTCCTTAGGGCGATTAAAATCTGTTCATACATACTAAGCATTTAATGGAACCATCATATTAAATTTTAAATTTCTATAGATATCATATAGAAATCAATATGATATCTCCCCAGTGGCTCTGATTTTTCGAATTAGATTCAAATGGTGTAGTAAAATCGATGATGACATTTAATGGGGCAATCATATCAAATTTCAAATTTCAACGAAGTATGGATTCATTTTAAGGAATGATATATTTCAACTTGAATTAATATACATCAATAGCGTGATTTTTAGTTAAGAAATAAATGTGTTATTATATCTCAAAAATTGGTAAATGGGTATGAGTTATCATATACTCTCTCCATTTTGAAATATTAGTCATTTTAGGAGATTTCACATAAATTAAGAAGAACATTTAATTTTTATAAAATCTAACAAAAAGTACATAGGTAAACAAAATTAGTTATTGACTTTGAGGTTTACTCAATAGCTATTAGCTATAAAAATAATAAAAGTGAAAAAAGTTAATAAATATAACATTAATAATGTAAATGTGACAAATATTTTGAAATAATTTTTTTTTTTTACTAAAGTGGCTAATATTTCAAAACGGATGAAATATTATATACTTAAAATATACATTACTCAGGGGATGTTATTTTTATTTGGGATAATCTATAGGGATATTCAATTACTATTTTAAAGTTTAGTTTAAAAATTATTAAAATCTTCTTTAAGATGCACTGATTTATAATCAATTTTGATAACTTAATAATTGACTTATCATATATTTTCAAAAATCAATTAAAATAAATACTGAATGCTATTAGTTTATTATTGAGTAAAATATCATTTTGATCATCTAAAAGATTTCTCAAAGAATTTTTTTATATAATTATCCTAATTGTCATCTAAGATCAAGACTAAATCAAAATCATACTTTTTTACTCAATAATAAACTTATAGCATTCATTATTATTCTTAAAAAAAATAACATTCATTATTTATTTTGATTAGATCAAATCATGCCTATAAATATAAAAACTTACGATTTAATTTTCTTTCTTTTTTTAATTTTTTAGTCAATTTTAACACAATTTTACTTGACATTGTAACTTATTCTTACTGTACTTCCCGAAAGTATCTAATAATATTTCATATTCAACACAAATATTTATTTATTTAATTATTGTGTCTGCATTAAATAAATAGCATATTTTTTTAACTAAATATGTACATTTCAAATTGTAATGTATTTTTAAACAAAAAAATAAATGTCCCAAGTTCACTTGGTGAGCTCATGGTGACATGCTTGTGTGAATACATGATTCGATCCCAGCTTGTTTTTATTAAAAAGTTTTTCTATAATATGCGCTCCTAAACTATCAAATAAGAAGTTTTTAATCTGATTAGGAAGTAAAATAGCATTGACATCCACAAAGTCTACCGGAAACAAACAACTAAAATTCAAAAAGTAAAAAAAATAATAATAAAAAACAAAAAATGAACAAGATTATTTTTAAAACTTTTCTCACTTTTCTAATAGAATATAATTTTTGGAGACTATTTTTGTTGATTTTTTTTTTAAACAAGATTGATACTTTCCTTATTTTTCTAATATAATAAAATTTTTGGAGCCTGATTTCCCCTCCAAAACTTTGTCAATTATATATATATATATATATATATATATATATGAGTTAGGTTCAAATAACACCAAGGTGTCAAATAAATAACATCGCACATAACTTTTTTATAAACAATGAATTTCGCCGATCCAACCGATGGATTGAAAGCTATATCATGTAGATCAACTGTGCAAAAATTCATACAATTTAAAAAGTATTTGATACGTTATCGGAATGTTTTGTTTGAACGTCTACTACATTATTTAAAATATAAGTAAATTTCTTATGCATATTACATACCTACAAATATTCAAATTGTATGAATTTTTGCATGGTTGTTCTATGTCATATAAACTTTCAATTAAACGGTTGGATCGGTGAAATTCGTTGTTAATAAAAAGTTATGCGCGATGTCATTTACTAACTTTGATACCTTAGTGTCATTTAAACCTAACTCATATATATAATTAAAGCGAACTGTATTTGCAAAATAATAGAATGTAAGTAATTGATAATTGAACTGTAGTATAAGACTTTAAAGAATGTGACACAAATAATTAATACTTGAGCATAGGGGTGACAACATAATGAGGTATATACTAGCTATTTATATGAAAATAATATTTAAATTTTACATTTTCTAACTTAAATTTTAATTAAAAATTATATAACAATTAACATAAAATTAAAATACAATTATATTATTTAAGTGAGATTTATTTGTGTTGGATTTATAAAATTTATCAGTGAATCATTTCTTGTTTTTTTGTTATTTTACAAATTTTCAGTTGGAAAATTTGTAGAATATTATTATTGTTATTTTTATGGCTAAATTCATATTTTAGTATATAACTTTATCTCAAATTTTAATTTGGTCTTTTTATTTTTTCTTCATTTTAATAATTTATATTTTTAATATAATATGATATTTTTTATTAATTTTTGATAATAAATGATTAAGAAGAATGCCCACAATAATATGTTTTTACCCTTTATTTCTTCTTTTTCACATCCAACAACTATTTTAGATATTTTTATTAATTATTTAATAAAATAAAATGAAACAAAAATAAGTAATGGAGCCAAAAAAAAATCAAACTGAAGTTTGTTATAAAGTTTAGAGACCAAAAATAATTTTTTTGTTTTACTGTATTTATTATAATATTCACCGTTAATTTATTTATCTTTTAACTTATAAAAGCTCTTTTTTAGTCAATTAATTAAAGCTTAAATACACATTTAATAATATAATCAAGATATAAGATTTAATTTAAAAAAATAGAGACATACAATTTAGATTAAAAATAAAACTAAATATTAGATTAAAAATAAAATCAAATTTATATCTATTCAAATCTATATGATTTAATAAAAAATATAACTTAATTAAATTTTTGATTGTCTCAAATTAAACTTTTAATTTTATTAATAAGAGGACATGATCAAAACCACGTGTAAACAAACTAACGACAAAAGTATACTTTATTTGCGAATCTAATTGCCACTAAATACACAACACAAATTAAGTTACTGTAGTAGTAGATTGTATTTCATGAATCACAACACAATTTATTAATTGTAATATCACACTACCCTTATTTTTTTTTTTAGAAATTCATTGTTATTTCCTCTATTACTACATTCCTATTTTACAGCAACACTTGAAATTTGCTTTAAGACGATATCTTTGATGTTCATCTTCAACTCTGTTTTTTGTTTCTTTAATCTTGTTGCTTTCTTGATGAGATTTAAGATTGATTTTTGTTTAAATGTTGTGTTGTAGAAACTAGAAAAATGGGACGTGCAAGAATAACACTAAAGGCCATTCAGAGCGCAAGAGCGCGAAAAGTAGCTTTGATGCAGAGAAGGAAAGGACTGATGAAGAAATTGGATGAATTTTCGACCATGTGTGACGCGGATGCATGCTTGATTATGTACAATAATGGTGTCAATGGCGAAGCAGAACTCGTGACGTGGCCTAAGGAGCCCTCAGAGTTACACTCCATCATTGAAAAGTACGAGCGCGAAAAGAAGATTAAACCTCCCAAGACTTTTGACGTGGAAGACTTTTTCGAGAATAGGAAGAACGCGATTGAAGCCGAGATTTCAAAAGTGCATAAAGAGATTCTCCAAATCAAGCATCCAACTTGGCATCCATGTTTCAATACCTTAGGAGATGAGAAGCTAAGGGATTTCATTGCTACTTTGGATTCTAAGCTTGAAGCTTGCAATCAAAGAATTAACATGTTGAAAAATACTACTCAAATTCCTGTTCCTGATGAAAATAATGGAGGAGGAGATTTTACCAATGAAGCTCAAGTTGATGAGCTTGAAGATTTGCCTACTCAATTCAATGATCTTGAGGCTGAAGAATGGGTTAATCTGAATTATTTTCTGGGTTTGTCTTCTAAGCCTCATGATTCTGTTCTGCATAATATTCCTTCTCAGAATCCGCAGCAACCCCCACCAATTTAGTTAATATTTTTTTCTTTTCTTTACATGTGAATTTGGGCATGCTCATGAATCTTTGCTTACGTTTATAACTTCTCTTTTGTTAATTCTGATGTGATACATCATAGTGATGTAACTCAATTTATTCCAAAAAGTTCTTGTTTAATGTCTTTTGCAAGTAGCATTGCTTACATTCCAAGATATCACAATAAAATCTCTGAAAAACTTCATGGGAACTGAAATTAAATTTTAAAGAAATTACCTCATGAGGTTATGTCCCATCCTCTGCTCATCTATAATGTCATTAGATAAATCAATATTTGAGTCAGATTTTCATCGTTGATTTGATTGTTCCCAAGCGTAACTGGTGGCTTTCTATGCCATGCTATAAGGATTCATGATTTCTTCTGTTAAAGCCAAAATCTTGTTAGAGATGTTAAAAATTATTGATTTTTTTTTGGTTAATATAAAAGTATATTAATATCCGAATACTCACACACATATGAGGGTTACATTTATAAAGTCCAAAAAAAATATTGTAAAAAGTTTGTTGTGCAAGGAACTAGGAAGCATGTTGCTTTCATCCAATTGATGTTCTTAATATTGTTTATTTTTTAATAAATTTTTAAGCTCTAAAAAAGTGCCAAAAGACAAAGATGTAGCTAGATGCACAAACCAATTTAGGTGCATAATAGGTGTTTTTCAAAATAAAACTTAAAATGTGTTTTTTAACTTAACTAAATTATTTGAAATTTTCTAAAAATGATGTATTATTCACTTCGAATTTCTAACTCAATTTACATAATTTTTTATACTTTTAAAACTACAACGAATTTTTTTAGAGATTCTGTATTATACACTTGAAATATAGAATGTTTTGTGAAATAAAAACGAATAGGGTGTTTTTAAATCACCTGAAATATTTGAAACTTTCTAAAAACAATATATTATTCACTTTGAAGTTTTTAGTTAAATTTGCATAATTTTTAAATTTTTAATAATTTTTTAAGAAATCGTGTACTATTACTCTAGGGTGTTTTTCGAATAAAAATGAAAACACAATTAATAATTTATCTAAATTATTATAAGCTTTCTAAAAACATGTCTTAATCACATTGAAGTTTCTAGCTTAATTTATATAAAAAAAATTATATTTTTTAAAAATTAAAACAGTTTTTAGAGATCGAATATATACACTTGAAGCTTTTTCAAAACAATGTAATGTTTTCTTTGAAAAATGTGGTATTTTTCAAAATAATAATAAAAATACGTTTTTTAAGTTTCATAAATTACTTGTAGCTTTTAGAAAATAATGCATTATTTACTGTGAAGTTTCTAACTCAATTTAAATTAGTTTTTATATTTTTAAAATTGCAAAGGTTTCTTTAGAGATAATATAATATATAGTTGAAGACTGGGGTGTTCTTCGAAATAAAAAAAAAGGGTGTTTTTAATTTACCTAAATTATTTGAAGCATTCTAAAAATAATGTATTACTCACTTTGAAATTTCTAATTCAATTTCTATATTTTGTACTTTTAAAATTGCAACGTTTTTTTTAGAAAACTTGTACTATAAAGTTTAAGAATTAGGTGTTTTCCGAAATACAAATGAATATGATGTTTTTAAATTACCTAAAATATAAGAAATTTTTTGAAAAAAATGTATTATTCAATTTGAAGTTTCTACTTCAATTTACCAAATTTTTATATTTTTTAATTTGCAATATTTTTTTAAAGATTGTGTGTTATTATATACTTGAAGAATATGGTGTTTTTCGAAATAAAAATGAAAACACTTTTGTAAATTTACCTAAGTTATTTGAAGCTTTTTGAAAACAATATATTATTCACTTTGAAGTTTCTAGCTCAATTTATATAATTTTTAATATTTTTAAAATTGTAATAGTTTTTTTAGAGATTGTGTACTATACATTTGAAGAATAGGATGTTCTTCGAAAATAAAATGAAACGAAATTTTTAAGTGACCTAAATTATTTGAAACTTTTTTCAAATAATGTCTTATTAATTTACATATTTCTTATATTTTTAAAATTGCAACATTTTTTAAAGATCGTGTACTATATACACTTGAAGAATAAGATGTTTTTCAAAATAAAAATGAAAATGTATATTAAAATTACGTAAACTATTGGAAGTTTTTTGAAAATAATGTATTATTCACTTTGAAGTTTCTGCCTCAATTCACATAATTTTTATGTTTTTAAAAATATAATGCAATAATTTTTAGGGATAATGTAGAAAAAAAATGAGTAGTGTTTTAAATTATCCAAATTATTTGAAGCTTTATGAAAACAATGTATTATTCACTTTGAAGTTTTAAGCTTAATTTAAAAAAAATTATATTTTTTAATATTACAGCAATTTTTTAGAGATCGTTATACACTTGAAGAATATAGTGTTTTTTGAAATAAAAATGAAAATTTATTTTTAAAATTACCTAAATTATTTAAAGCTTTTTGAATTTAATGTATTATTTACTTTGAAGTTTCTAGCTATTTACATAATTTTTAATATTATTAAAATTGCAACAGTTTTTTTAGAGATCGCGTAATATACATTTGAAGACTAAGGTGCTTTTTTTAAAAATTAAAATTAAAATACAATTTTTAAATTACCTAAATTAGGTGAATATTTTTTAAAACATTGTCTCATACATTTTGATGTTTCTAGCTAAATTTATATAATTTTTTATTTTTAAAATTGCAACATTTGTTTAGAGGCCGTGTATTATACACTTGAACAATATGGTGTTTTTCAAAGTAAAAATGAATACGGTGTTTTCAAATTAGGTAACTTTGAAGTTTCTACCTCAATTTACCTAATTTTTTATATTTTTAAAATTGCAACTGTTGTTTTTTAGATCGTGTACTAATACACTTAAAAGAATAAAGTGTTTTTCAAAATAAAAATGAAAACGCATTTTTTAAATCACCTAAATTACCTGAAGGTTAAGAATTTGATTGAATTGTGGAGTTGGACTTCATAATTGCATGACCTATAAATGTGAATTATTGTGTTCAAAATCTAGAAATTTGGGTGTTGATGAAAGTAGTAATGGTTGGACCTAATGCACTTAGGATGAATTTTGAATATGTAGAGAAACAAGGGTCAGAATCGCGATATTTTTACTGCAGTGAATGAGATTCGCTACAGTGAAAATGGCTCAGTTTGGTGGCTAAAACTGAAGCAATTTCGCTACAGCGAATATGGACTTGCTACAGCAACAAAGCTTCAAGATTCAATGGAAATTCTGGGCTCATTTCGCTGCGGGAAAAGTGACTTCGCTGCATCGAAAAGCAAAAAACTTTGTTTTTCTAAACTTTTCTACAAGGGAGACCATTTTGTCTTTAACTACACCTAAGTTGCTTTATGTATGTGATACTATGAATGTTAAAATGCATGATAACATGTAACGAAAAATGAATATGAAAGTTTCTAGCTCAATTTATATAATTTTTAATATTTTTAAAATTGAAATAATTTTTTAGAGAATATGTAATATACCTTTGAACACTAGAGTGTTTTTTGAAATAAAAATGAAAATGAGACTTTAAAATTGCCTAAATTATTTGTATCTTTTTTAAAACAATGTCTAGTACACTTTGAAGCTTCTAACTAAATTTTTAAATATTAAAAACTGCAACATTTGTTTTGAGATCGTGTACTATACATTTGAAGAATATGGTGTTTTTCGAAGTAAAAATGAATAGGGCGTTTTTAAATTATGTCATTTATTAGAAGTTTTTTTGAAAATAATGTATAATTCACTTTGAAGTTTCTACCTCAATTTATTTAATTTTTTTATATTTTTAAAATTGTAACTAGTTTTTTAGAGATCTTGTACTGTATACTTGAAAAATATGGTATTTTTCGAAATAAAGATGAAAATAAGTTTTTTAAATCACCTAGCTTCTGAAAATAATATATTATTCACTTTGAAATTTTTAGGTTATTTTATATTATTTTTAATTTTAAAATTGTAACAATTTGTTTGGAGATCGTGTACTCTACACTTTAAGAATATGGTGTTTGTCGAAATAAAAATGAATTCGTGATTTTTATATTATCCAAATTATTTGAAGCTTTTTGAAAATAATGCCTTGTGAAGTTTTAAATTTCTACGTCAAATTACATATTTTTATATTTTTAAAATTACAACAATCTTTTTAGAACTTTAAAAATTGGGTTTTTTTTTTAAAATAAAAATAAATAGAATGTTTTTAAATTTCATAAATTATTTGAAGGTTTCTGAAAATAATGTATTATTCATTTTTTATTTTTTAGCTAAATTTTCATAATTTGTTATATTTTAAAAAATGCCACATATTTTATTAGAGATCATATACAATACACTTGGAGAGTAGGATGTTTTTCGAAATACAAATGATTCGGGTGTTTTTAAACTACCCAAATTATTTGAAACTTTTTGAAAATAATGTATCATTCACTTTGAAATTTTTAGCTCTATTAACAAAATATTTTATATTTTTAAAAGTGCAACAACTTTTTTAGAGATGGTATATACACTTGAAGAAAATTGTGTTTTCTGAAATAAAACTGTATGTATATAGGGTGTTTTCAAAATACCTAAATTATTTGAAGTTTTTTCAAAATAATGTCTCATTCACTTTGAAGTTTCTAGCTCAATTTAAATAATTTTTTATATTTTTAAAATTGTAACATTTTTTTTAGAAGCAGTGTACCATACACTTGAAAATTAGGGTGTTTTTCAAAATAAAATTGAATGGGGTGTTTTATAATTACCTAAATTATTTGAAGCTTTCTGAAAATTAATTATTATTCACTATGAAATTTCTAACTCAATTTAAGTAATTTTTAATATTTTTAAATTGCAACAGCTTGGTTTTAGAGATCGTGTACTATAGATTTGAATAATATGGTGTTTTTCGAAATCTAAAAGAAAACACGATTTTTAAATTACCTAAATTATTTAAAATTTTTTGAAAACAATGTCTTATACACTTTGATGTTTCTAGCTAAATTTACACATTTTTTTATATTTTTAAAATGGTAACATTTTCTAGATATAGTGTACTATATACACTTGAAGAATATGATGATTTTCGAATATAAAATTAAAACATGTTTTTAAAATGACCAAAATTATTTGAAGTTTTTTGAGTTCAATATATTGTTCACTTTGAAGATATCGGCTCTATTTACATAATTTTTAATATTTTTAAAATAACAATTGTTTTTTTGAGATGGTGCAATATACATTTAAGGCCAAGGTGTTTTTTGAAATAAAAATAGAAATGCGACTTTTAAATTACCTAAATTATTTGAATCTCTTTTAAAACAATGTCTTATACACTTTGAAGTTTCTAGCTAAATTTATAAAAAAATTATATTTTTAAACTTGCAACATTTGTTAAGAAACCATGTACTATACACTTGAAGAATAAAGTGTTTTTCGAAAGAAAAAAATGAATAGGGTATTTTTAAATTACATAAATTATTGGGTATTTTTGAAAATAATATATAATTCACTTTGATGCTTTTATCTCAATCTACATAATCTTTTATATTTTTAATTTTGCAACTAGTTTTTTAAAGATCGTGTATTATACACTTGAAGAATACGGTGTTTTTCAAAATAAAAATGATAATGCGTATTATAAATCACCAAAATTATTAGAAGGTTTCTGAAAAATAATGTATTATTCACTTAGAAGTGTTGAGCTCAATTTATATTCATTTTTATATTTTTAAAATTGCAACAATTTTTTTTTCTGAAATAAGGTGTTTTCGAAATAAAAATGAATTCACGATTTTTAAATTAATATAAATTACTTAAATATTTCTGAAAACAACGTCTTATTAAATTTTAAATTTCTACGTCAATTTATATATTTTTTATATTTTTAAAATTGCATCAGTGTTTTTAGTGATCTTGTATTTTACCCTTGAAAAATATGATTTTTTTCGAAATAAAAAAGAAATGGGTATTTTTAAAAGACATAAATTATTTGAATATTTTTGAAAATAATATATTATTTACTTTTATTAGAGATCATGTAAAATACACTTAGAGAGTATGGTGATCTTTGAAATAACAATGGATATGGTGTTTTTAGACTACCTAAGTTATTTGAAGCTTTTAGAAAATAATGTATTATTCACTTTGAATTTTTCTATCTCTATTAACATAATTTTTTATACTTTTAAAATATCAACAACTTTTTTAAAGACCATGTACTATACACTTAAAAATAGGGTGTACTTTTCCGATATAAAACTGAATAGGGTGCTTTCAAAAAAATCTAAATTATTTTAAGTTTTTTAAAAATAATTTCTCATCCACTTTGAAGTTTCTAGCTCATTTTATCTAATTTTTTATATTTTTAAAAGAGCAACAGTTTTTCAAAAGTTAGCGTACTATACACTTGAAAATTAGGGTGATTTTTAAAATAAAAATGAATATGGTGTTTCAAAATTACCTAAATTTTTTTAAGCTGAACAATGTATTATTCACTTTGAAGTTTCTAGCTTCATTTACATATTTTTTAATATTTTTAAAATTGAAATAATTTTATTCTAGAGACCGTGTACTATATACATTTGAATGGAATTTTTTGATATAAAAATGAAAACATAATTTTTAAATTACATAAATTATTTGAAACTTTTTGAAAATAATGTCTTATTCACCTTGAAGTTTCTAACCAAATTTACATAATTTTTTATATTTTAAAATTGTAACATTTTTTAGAGATCTTGTACTATACACTTAAAGAATATGATGTTTTTGAAATAAAAATAAATAGGGTTTTTTTAAATTACGTAAACTATTGGAAGCTTTTTGAAAATAATGTATTATTCCCTTTGAAGAATATAGTGTTTATTGAAATAAAAAGGAAAACACCATTTTTAAATTACCTAGAATATTTGAAGCTTTTTGAAAATAATGTCTTATTCACCATGAAGTTTCTAGCTCAATTTACGTAATTTTCTTATATTTTTAAAAATTGGAGCAGCTTTTTAAGAGATCATGTATAATACACTTGAAGAATAGGGCATTTTTGGAATTAAAAATGAATAGGGTATTTTTAATTTTTCTACATTATTTAAATCTTTCTTAAAATATTGTATTATTCACTTTAAAGTTTATAACACAATCTACATAATTTTTTATATTTTTAAAATTGAAATAATTTTTTAGAAATCATGTACTATCACTTAAAGAATAAGGTGTTTTCGAATAAAAATGAAAACACAATTTGTAATGTACCTAAATTATTAGAAACTTTTGAAAATAATGTGTTATTTACTTTAAAGTAAAAATATTAGTTAATGCACTGATCCTGCATTAGTGTGGAAAGTTAGGAAATGTGAAATGAAAATTAATTATGTTTGACCATCTTTGTATTGAATTGACCAAAATATCTCTAAAATGAGAGGAAAAATATTTGCATATGATTAACCGCATAAAATATAACATGAATTACTAAAAAACAGGGAGAAATTTTTCCTGCAAAACTCATCAATTTTATATAATGATAATGATAATAACAATGATTCGTGTTTTCATTAAAATAGTAATGTTTAAACTCTTTATAATATTTTTATCTTTTATTTTTTAATTGGTCTAAAAATAAAATATTAATCAATAATCAAATTAAATAAATGAAAAAATATAGTAGTATTTAATATCGTGTTGAAAATATAAATAGATAAATAAACAACTTTTTTTTTCTCTAAATAAACAAATAAAAGAAACGAATAAAAGTAAAAGTATTATCTCATATGTTTGAAACGGGGAGAGAGTATTTCTAAATATAAACAAAAGTCAACATATTTTTTTGTTTTAGATATAAGCAAACGCCAATTAGGTTTATTCCATTCAATAATAGCATTTTCAATAAATGCTAACTACGTTTTTTAATAAGCATAATTCAGTCAATTTTTACTTAATTGGTAACGGAGGAAATATTTAATAGAGTAATTATTCATTTTGGAAAGTACTCCTATTATGAATTCATTTGACTGTCTTCTTCGATATTCAATTCTCCATTCAACGCGTTGACCAAAACAAGTGACACACATGTATATTGTGCTTGTATCTAGAGTTCAAATTCTAAAAGCTCAATTGTCATTATTTAGTATTTTGTAAAATAAATATTTTAAATAAAAAATTAATTTTGAATATTTTTTAAATATCTGTTTATGCTTTTAAAATTAATCAGAAGTATAAGAGCATGTTTTGGAATGCTTTTTTTAAAGAAAAAAGTTGTTTCTTTTTTAAAAAAGATTTTAAAAGTAGGTTTAGATGAGTTATACGTAATTTTTATATCATCCAAACATAAAAAATTATCTTCAAAATCACTTTTTAACAATATATTCAAACAAAATTTGATTATATTGTAATCGATTATGACCCTGTTTGAAAGGGCTTACGCGCAGCTTATGAAAATAGCTTATGGGTTCCTATAAGCTGTTTTTAACTTACTTTCATAAACTTCTTGAAGTAGCTTATTAGAATAAGCTGTTTTTAGCTTATTCAAGTAAGTTTTACAATTTTTTCTACGAAAAAACTATAATTTGAATATAGCTTATTGCATAAGTACTTAATTAAGCTGTGTACCCAAACACACTCTGTATATATAATCTATCCTCAAAATAATCTAATTTTGATGGCTAGTAATTCAAACACGCTCTAAAATAATTAAATAAACTACTTGTTAGTAAAAGAGAGAATATTAAAAAGATAAATATTTTTATTTTAATCAAATATAAATAACATGTAAATTTTACCATTATAATCAATTAAAAAATAATTAATCTTATACCACCTTCAAAATTATTTATATTTAAATAAGAACATACAGACAGACCCTTCCCCTTCCCCTTTCACTTTCAGTTGGCCCACAAGCCAAAACCTTCAATTTTTTTTCCCATCAAATTAAGAATCTTAACATGAATCACCTGTCTCGTACACATATCATTCTTGTGGTAGCTACACTTTTAATACCAATGGTCCAAAACAGAGTTTTGGAACCAAACGACATGGCACTAGTAAGTTCCACATGCAACAAAACACCATACCTATCTCTTTGCTTTCAACTCATAAAAGAAGACTATCGTAGCGCTAGCGCAGACTTGCCTGGGCTAGCGCTAATCATGATAGATTGGATCAAAGAACGAACGGGAGATGCAATGGACAAAATCAACCGGCTTTTAGCGCAATCAAATGGTAACAAGATCGCGTTAAATGATTGCTTTAGGAAATACTACCAAATCATTTTGGCAGGTGATATTCCAAGAGCAATTAGTCAGTTAAATGTTAATGTGGAAGATGTGTTATTTTCGCTAGATGATGTTGAATATGACGTCACCTCTTGTGAGGAAGAATTCCGTGGGTCATCACCCATAACCAAAGAGAATAATGATTTGTATGTTGTGACGAATATCACTAGGGCTATTGTTCATATGTTAGCTTGAAACAAATTGCATTCTGAATTTATGGTTTGTTCAATAAAAGTCTTTTTCTTTTAATTAATCATCTTCCATTGATAAGATTTAAGTGATTCTATGATGGTTACCATTCTCTTTTTTCTTTTTTTTTTCATTTGGTATGGTAATTTTACGATTTCAGTCTCTTAGAATTTTTTAAAGCATTTTTTATCCTTATAGTTTTATAATGTTTAATTTTGATGGCTAATATTAATTTTAAAAAAATGCTTATAATTTTAAAGCATTTTAAAAAATCCTTATAATTTAAAATATTGATTTTTTAAAGCATTTTTTATCCTTATAATTTTAAAGCATTTCAGTCTCTTCATTTTTTTTTAAAAAATCTATCAGATTAGCTATTTATGGGATGATTTATTTCTGATGGCTAGTATTGATTTTAAAAATGCTAGGTACAAGCTTTTAAAAAAATTTATTAAGTCTAATCTCGTTTGCGCTGCATGGCTGGCGTTGGCCCTAAGAATTTGGCATAGATGAGATTCGAACACAAATCCTCCTGCTGTGGATCGTCCATACTAGAATTTAGCGGGACCTTACACCACTGAATTAACCCTTAAATTAAGACCTCTGATTTTGAACATAAAAACCTTATTATATATTCACACATTTTTTAAAAAATAGTTAATAATTAGATTTTAGGAATCGTAGTAATTCCATCATTCTAATTTCATCCCTAGTAAACATCAAACTTATTTTCTCTTATTAATAATATTATTTTAAGGTCTTTAAAAAAACAAGATGTAACTGAAAAATAATGTTACTCTTAATTTTTTATGCAAAGACTTCTATGAAACACAAAATTTTCTATGTAGGGGTTAATATTTAAAAATACTTCTTTTGTTTTTATTTATCTTATCTGTCAATTTGAGGAAAAAATATACATATTAATAAGAAGTACAATTATTACTACTATTATTTTTATTAAAATGATATTTGAACTATTTATAATATAATTATACTCTTTATCTCTCAATTTTTAAATTGGACTAAAAGTAAAACATAAATTGGTACTCCAATTAAATAGATAAAAGAATGGATAAAATTTTATTTAATATTAAGTTAAAAATGTAAGTAGATAAATAAGTAAATTTTCTCTCTAGATGAACAAATAAAAAGAAATGAATAAAATAATTCATAGAATAATTATTCATTTTTCAAAGTATTCCATTCGTTCTCAAATATAAAAAAAAAAAAAGTTTCATATTTCTTGAACTAAAATATAAATAACTCTCAACTACTTTAAAGTTATTTAATGCTATAATTCCTCAAACACCCTTCATTTAATGAACTACTTGACTTTTAGTAAAGAGAGCACTACTTTACAATAAATGCAATATAAGTCAGTTTAGTATTATCTCCGGTCCTATTTATAAGCCAAAAAAATTTGAAATTTCTTAGACTAAAATATAAGCAAATTTTAACTCATCTCTCCTTATTTAATGCTAATTTCAAGCATTTTTCTCATATTCAATGTCATTTGACCTATCCAAATGGGAGAGAGAGTACTTTTTTGTAATTAAAACTTATGTTTTTGAATGAAATCAAGAGAACTAGTAACCAACTTTTTTAATATGCGCAAGTAATATTTTTTTTGCTTATAACCAAGACTGGAGGTAGTAGTATAAAGTTTAACTCTTACATGAAAAAAATAAATAAATGCAATCAATTAAGTTTCTTAATTGTAAGTTAGTCTTTTTTATATACTACATATGTGTGTATATATAAGATTTTTTTAATTTGTGTAATATTACACATGTTAAAAAATCAACGGTAGAAATTAAACACAGCAAAAGTTATACCAAACACAATTATATTAAATTTTTATTTTTCCTGACAAAAACTTTCTACTTTTGATTTACTCATTTTTTTATAGGCAAATACACATTATTTTTGGTTTCTTAACTTGAGCAATATTGCACAGGTTAGAAAAATCTATCGCTTATTTAGGAGCTTATAGCTTATAGTTTATGTCTTATGGATAAGTAGAGATGTTTTGTGACAACTAACTTATAGTTTATAACTTGTAAACACTAGCTTATGAAAAGTTACTTGAAGTAGCTTATAGCTTATCAAAAATAGCTTTCAATAATTCTTTTTAATTCTATCATTGTCCTTTTTAAATAACGGTTTTTCTAACCTATGCAAATTGCACATATTAAGAAACAATAATTAAAAATAAAACACAATATTAATTGCATGTCAAATTCAATCACATTAAATTTTTGTTTTTCCCAATAACTTTTTTCTATTTATAGTTTCTTGTGCAATATTGCACAGGTTAGAAAAATCCTTTTAATAATGACAATTAATACTAATATTATACTCCCTCCGTCCCAAAATGTAACATCCTTTAGAGAGTTTTTGTTTGTCCCATTTTATAAAACCCTTTGAAAATTTTTGTGCACATTTATTTTTTTTACCATTATACCCTTGCTACTAAACCAATTTTGATGAATCCAAAACATTAATTAAGAGAGAGAGTGGTGTGATAGAAATAGATTAAAAAGGTAAATTTGGAAATTAATGCTTTTTGTTAGACAAATTTAATGCATTTAATTAAATTAATCACTTTTCTTAATTCCCGTAATACTGATCTAGGGGGTCTTATATTTTGGGACGAAGGGACTATTAATATATTATAAGTATGTCATTTTAGGTCATTTGACATACTTTTAGCTTGTCATAAGTATGTACTTTACTATAAGCTAATTTTACCAAACAGATGATATATATATATATATATATGAGGAATTCGTTTACTCTAAGAGTAAGTGTTGTGACACTTACTCCATTTTATAACTATATATAGACATTGAATTTTACCAATCTACTAATTAAATTGAAAATTTATAGTATATAGATCAACTATATAAACTTTCATTTGATTTCAAAACGTTTTCATCTTTTATCTATCCACTTAAATTTAATGATAAAAGGCGTTTTAAAACATATATAAATATCACTTACAAGATGACGTATTTAAAGATGTTCAATTCTTTTAAAATTTGGTATACATAATTATCATGATAATATCTTATAACTCAACGAGTGAATTGGTAAAATTCAATATCTATATAGCGGAGTAAGTGATTAACACTTTTTCCTTGAGCAAATAGATCCTTTTTAATATATATATATATATATAGACGGGTGTAACTTACACCAACTCTTACATCAGTTAATAACTATTTGTCGTAGAAGTTTTTCACGAAATCCACCATATGATTGAAACTGTCGTATAGATCATGTCTATAAAATTTTAAATGATTCCAAAAATGTTTAGTACTCCATCACAATACTAATTAATTTCATATATTTTAAAACTATATTTTACGTTATGGAGTACTTATGAGTCTCGATGGAGTATTATTAATGCATTTGACTCTTTTTAGTGAAACATTAATGCATTTGACTGTCTTCTTTTGTAATAAACGCTGAAAGAAAAGAAGTGGTACACATGTAAGTGCCCAACACATCTCACATTCTCAACTTGGGAACGCCATTGTTGATTTGTATATAGTTCTAGTTTTTAATTAGTTTTCACCTTTCACTTTCAGTTCACCCACAAGCCACAACCTTCAAAAAAAAATTTCTATCAAATTAAGAATCTCAACATGAATCACCAGTCTCATACCTATATCATTCTTATCATAGCTACAGTTTTAATATCATTGGTTCAAAGCAGAGTTTTGGAACCAAACGATATGGCACTCGTAACGTCCACATGCAACAGAACACCATACCCAACTATTTGCATTCAACTCATAGAGGAAGACCCTCGTAGTGCTAACGTAGATGTGTCTGGGCTAGCACTAATTGTGATAGATTTTATCAAAACCCGATCAGATGACACGATGAACAAAATCAACCGGCTTTTAGTGGGGCCAGATTTGGGTAATAAGAACGCGTTAAGTGATTGTGCTAAACGTTACAATGAGATTTTGGCAGGTGATGTTCCGGAAGCGATTGCACAACTAAAGATTGATAACGCGAGAAACGCGTTAAATGCGCTAGGTGATGCTTTTATTGAGGTCACAACTTGTGAGGAGGATTTCAATGGGTCATCACCCTTAACCAAGGAGAATAAAGATGTGCATGTTGTGATTGATATCACTAGGGCTATTGTTGGCCTATTAACTTGAAACAAATTGTACTATGGATTTGTGGTTTGTTCAATAAAAGTGTTTTTCTTTTAATTAATCATCTGATGATAAGTTTTAAGTAATTGATTGATGGTTACCATTTCCCTTTTTTTTTTTTCATTTGGTACGGTAATTTTACGATTTCAGTAGTCTCCTTGAATTTCTTAAAGCATTTCCAATCCTTATGTTTTTATGTTTAATTTTGATCATCAATTCTTTGTTTTTTTTTTCAAAATCTACCAAATTATGCTATATGGGATTTTTTTTTTATATATATATAAAAAGTTTAGTTAAGAAATAGGCCTACCGACTACTACGTCCAAGAAAGCATACCAGAAGGCATACCACAAAAAATTTAGATCTTGGACTCTTTACTTGTTTTGAGGAGAGTTGAGTAAACTATTGGAAATTAAGTAATTCTTAATCCTTCAATTTCATATTCCTACAAATCCTCCTACTTACTTATTAAAATATATTTTTAATGTTTTTTATGGTTTTAAGATTGAAAGTTCACTTAATTTCATATTTTATATGGTAATAGAAGGATAAATATGAGAATATTTAGAAGGATATAACATTATTATTCTATTAAAATTGAAAAAATAATCAAAACTACAAATTATTATGTTTCTTAATAATACAAAAAACTATATTTTCACTTGGCTAACCCAAGGCTCAAGCAGCTAATAAATCAAGAGCTTTGGATTGTCAAATATTTAGACCAGAAAAAGGGCTCAGATAATTTTTTTTATTATTAATTAACAATAATAAAAAACTAAAAAGTAGGTTTGATTTTAACAATATGTATGTTAAATATAAATAAGTATCATTCGAAAGAAATTATACAAATAAAAAATAAGACATCAATTGATATACTTAATTTCATAATTAGACTTTATTTTTTTTTATATATTGCTTATTTTTCTTTTTCTTAAACATACCATATACTATTATTAAGATGAAAGACAATTTTTTAGGTGTAAACACTCTCATCAATTGGAGTTCTCTCTATAATGTTATTAACAATTCAATCGTTTCAACAAAAATTAATTTTTCACAAATAAAATCAATCAAATTTTATCCAACGTTAATAACATATCAAAAAAATTAAATAAAATAATTTTATTATCAGTCAATTAAATGAAATATTACATAAATTAATCATAATAGTCAATTAAATAAAATAATTATTTAATTTCCCCCTATAGAACAAAATTTTAAAATTAAAACAAAGGAGCGAAGAGAATCACAAACTTAAATGAATGTATTAGAAGTAGTAAGAAGCAATTGAAAATCTCTAGGAGAGAGTATGTGACAATCCCAACCATGCTTGTTAGTTAGCATCTGTCTTTGGTGCACTTTTTGATGATTCTGCCTTGTTCTTCTAAAAATAAAAATTAATTATTATTGTATTACTCGTAAACAATAGGCTTTACTATTTTAAATTTGCTTTGATGAAAGAACTCAATATCTAAATAGGGGTCGTCTCTGATTTTAGGCAGAAGATATTAGTATTATTCTTATTGGGAGTGACACATCTTTTTTAATATATTTATATATAAAGGAATGATGAAATTTCTAAAATCGGGTAGTCTCAATCCCTCTTACCTTATTTTTATTGTCATCCCTTTTTGTTTAATTCCAAACGAAAGGATTAAGGAAGAGAGGAATGGTCTAGAAAGTTCTCAAATTTGGCATATTATGAAAAACATAACAAGGAACAGATAAAAAAAGGGTGTGACAATTGAAAATGAAGTGAGCTGAATTTCACTTACCTTTTAATCAGACTCTTTTTAATATTTTTTAAGCAATTAATAACAATATTATTTTTTGTTTTTTCAGTTTTTATTAAATTAAACGATCAAGATCAAATATTAACGCAGGGTTTAGATATAATTTTAAAAAACTATTTCTTCTTATGAGTTACTAAAAGTTAAAAATTAATAACAAAATAATGTTATTGATGGTCGGTGAAATTCAAGCCAGCCATGCAAATAAGGACAACCGTGATTGATGGTCAGTGTAACCTTAAACAACGTGTAGAGCCAAGGGCACTTGTGACATTTTTAAATAAAAAAAATGCAAATGATATTTAGTGCCTTAAGACACTATTTAAATACTTAAGTGTAGTAAAAATATATTAGAATGTATAATTTTTTATATTCCCGAGAGACAGAATAATGTGTTTTTATAATTAATTTTTTACTTCTAGTAACCTTAACTAAAGAACACCGACAATGACATTTAGGGGTCCAACCATTTTTTTTTCTAAATTGTTCATGTTAAGAGAGACTTACATAATAAAATTTTCTAATGAAAAAGGGTGAATCTCTTACTATTATTTATTGTGTCTATTTTACTCATAACATGAGAAATATAAAAGAAAAAAAAACATCAATGTTAATTTAATTTTTTTTTACAAGTAAATTTTATTGTAATGAGATCATACCCCAATTTAAAACAGATAAATTTTTTGGATTCAAGAAACATTTACAAAACTTACATTACTTCATTCCAAGAGAATGAATGAAGATTCGAACACTTCACCTCTTTTGACCAAAAAAAAAACCCTTCACCTCTCAAATTTAAGGCCAACCCTCTTCTAGTTATCTCAAATCATATTTTTGGTAAAGTGATATTTCCTCCATTCTCATTTATAAGACGTCATTTAAAAAATTTTGATATTTTTTTTTATGAGATATTTTATAGTTTCAATAGAGCATTTATTATTTATTTTCTTATTTACCTTTATTAAATGTATTGACTATTTGTACTCTTTAATTATGATTAATTAGCATAATATTTAATGAGACATAAAATTAGTATGTTATATAATTTTTTAGAAAACTAATAAAATTAACTAAACTTAACTATTTTTATTAGTATGTATAATATTAGTTAAAAATTTCTTACAATGAAGAAAAGGAGTAGTTTTTATTAATGCAAACAATCTTTTATTAACTACAATGGTGATTGTAATTCACAATAATATCATACAACTGCATTTAAATTAATGCGATCATAACTGTCATACGGCTACTAACTTAATTTAAAATCTTGTGCATGACATACCTAAAAAAAAGAGTAATGCTTAGTTTTTAAACTAAATCTTTCTACTAATTTTTTTATTTATTTTATTTTGACAAGTATTATCTATTTTCTAAAAAGTAAATGCTAAGTAAGAAATAAATGACATTTATCAAAATTAAATGGATAGAAAAATTAGTAAAAAAATTTAGTAGAATGATTAAGTATTTTTCCAAAAAAAACTACTACTACATTCCAAACATAACATGCTATAAATTTCGAATTGTTAACACCCCAAACGACCAAACTAACCTTAAATACCAACCAACAAAACCCTTGATCACTCTCACTAACTCCCCTGCCATCCATTCCCAAGAGACAAAAAAATGAGAAGAACCTCAACCTCTATGCTCTGTTTCACAATTCAAATTCTTCTCCTCACTTCCATTCCCTTCACTTTCTCCCAACCCTCACACCAATTTCCTTCCGAAAACACCGATTGGTTAGACCAAATATGCAAAAAGACACCCTTTTACGATCTCTGCATCTCCACCCTCCATTCAAACCCTCTTCTTCCAAAAACCGATCTAAAAAGTGTTGCCCTGTTAATGGTGAACAACATTCTAGCAAATGCAACTGACACTTTAAATTTCATTGAAGGGTTAATCAAACAAACCTCAGATCGTCAATTGCTGCAAGCATTGGCTTTCTGCGCTGAATCTTACATCCCAGTTGTGAAATACACTCTCCCTCAAGCTGCTGATGCTGTAAATCAAGGAAGGTTTGGATTCGCCAGTTACTGCATTTCTGATGCTGTTAAAGAAATTAATAGCTGTGAGAGGAAATTTTCTTCTGGGTCGATTCAATCACCGTTGGGGGATCGAAATGGGATTGTGCAGAAGCTTGTTGATGTTGCTTCTGCTATAATTAAATTGTTGTTAAAGGGTTGATCTGTTCTGTTCTGTTATGTTCTGTTCTTCCCTTTTCTGTGTCATTAGTAGAATAGGAATAGCATTAGAAATTAGTTAGTGGTGTAGTGTAGTGTAACCTTATTCTTGTTGAATAAATACAATTAGATGGTTGATTTTGTAAAAATTATGAATCTATATGAGTACTTTGGTGTGTAGCTCTTTGTAAATCTTACCATTTTTTACATGCTCTGTTTCTCTGGTTTAACCTTACCTTGCAAAGGGTAAGTTTATCAGTTTATGTGTCATAGTTGCAAATAAATGCAACTCACATTAGTAACATAAACCAAATATTTTTCTTCTTCCTTACTCTCTTTTTTTCCCCTCTATAACTCATCAAATGCAAACACTATATTTTATAAATTTTTTATCTCGCTCCTTTTTAATATAAAAATCATTGAATTGATTTTGTCTCTCCCGAAAACACCCTCTAATATTCATCTCACTCTATTATTATTAAGAAAAAGTCATGGTGATGGGATAGAGCCCTAATTCAAGAAGATGAAGGGCCTTCAGAATTAAATAGCATTTTATGTAAATACTTATATTTATCTCATTTATAAGAGACAAATAAAAATTCAAACCTATAATTTATGAGACAAGATCCTATCTCACTCCACTTAAGATTTCATCTCACTCTTTTTATCATAACACAAATCACTTATTTTTGTTTTATTCTCTCTTCTTAAATTATTATCTCTAATTTATTCTCTCTTCTTAAATTATTACCTCTAATATAAAAATATCATTATTCTATTAGTGATGATGTGTCCCTCTTAAGCATGGTAAATAAGCAAGAAACTAGCCACTAACAAAAGCTAAGCCTATGAAAGAGCATTGTTTTTAAAAATGGACCAGTCATTAAGTCGGTGAAATTATTCATTTAAGATTTATTGATTCAACTTTGATCAAATCGTTGTTGAAACGGTTTATCTATATACACATAAAATAATATATTATTTATGAACCAAAAAAATAATATATTATTTATAATTTGATATGATTTTTTATATAATAAATTAAATTTTTTATGACATAGATGATATATATGTAGCAATGCAAGATGATAAAAATGTAGTTGATTTAGTGGCAGAGTTTGAGAATTTAGGTAGAGGGCATGGATTAAGTCTCAGTGGGTGCATTTTCTTATGGTTCCCATTTCAGCATGTCCAACTGTCCGGTTCGATCCGCTTTTTATAACAATGTGAATGAGTATGTATGTAGTATATTCACAAAATATATATGTCAAAATTATTTTTCCAAATAATAAACCTTCTTCAAGTGATTGGTTACAACTTACAAGTTGTAAATTTATATTTGTATGATCCCTTTTATAAAATATTTTTAATTAATTTACACATATTAATAAAAATAGTTGAATTTAATTAGTTTTATTAGTTTTTTTAAAAAGTTTTATGAGATATCAATTTTATCCTCATTTAAATAATGTACTTGATAAATGTAATTGAAAAATAGAAATAGTTAAAATATTTAATAAAAACAAAAATAGAGAACAAAAAATAAATACTTTATAAAAAATATAAAATGTCCTATATAAAAAATTATTAAAATCTTCTAGGCAGAAGTATATTATAAAAGCACCCTAAAGAGTACAACCAATGCTATCTATTACTCTGTGGCCATGTTTGTCTTTAGTTTATTTTTAGAGTGATGATTAACACATAGTTATTATTCATTTCTCACTATTCACAATTCATTCAAGCAAAATAAATAAATAAATAAGTAAATAGGTTGTGAGCTGTGAAAAGTGAATAATAATGGTGTTTTTAACTTTTTTTCCTTCAATATTGATTAGGTTTTTATAATCTCTAATGTTATGGACTAGTATTCCAGCATTTATACCATGTTGAATTTTCACCAAATAATACTATCTTGGTTTTATTAACGGTGACATAACTATTAGGTTTATGGGCATTGTAGTTTAGCTAAACTAAAGGGAGCACATATGTTAAACCTTAGAGACTCTACTATTAATATATATTATACATGATAAATAACTTTTTATTAATCGCACTAAATTCTAATAAGTCATTTACTTAAGTGTTGGAGTCTCTACAATCCCCATCACATCATAACGTCATCATATCATTACTTAAATGTTAGAGTCTCTACAATCCCTATCACATCATAGAGTCATCACATCTCAAAGGATATAGAATCATAAGCATGACTCCTTTTTATGATCATGTTCATAGCCTAATTTTAAGGTTACCATACATCACATCACTGTTCTTTACCTCTGTGTAATAACTTATTTTTCTCTCAATCTTTTTCTTCTTTATTTATTATATCATTATTAATACTTTTTTCTATTTCTTCCTTTTTATTTTTTTATCTCATTCTTTTTATGGGGATATGTGTTTTTACTATAGAATAGTATAAAAATATTTTTATTACTAATAATTTTAAATCTTAACACATATCTAACAAAAAAAAAATTCTTATTTCCTAAAAAAAAAAGTACTTTCACTATGGTATAATCAAATGTGCCCTATGCAACTCTACAATCTCATATGGGATTGTACATCAAACATTATTCAATAAAGTTAAAAATTGAGTTTTCACTCGGCCAGAACTTTCTTTTTACTGCAGAATGAGAGGTGTTACAGGAATACAGGGGTCCATGTCCTGTGTGAGGAAGCTTCGTAAGGGGAGACCACTCACATGTTCCAAAAAACACGTAAGATATTAGGAGTAATAATGCTCTTTTTTATTTTTCAAAAATATTTTTCATTGAGTTCATTAGATCAATGATGTGTGACCTCCAGTTAATAAAAATTAAAGATTTTGTTAGGAAACAACTAAATAAATAAACAGGTTCGTGGTCTGGGCAAAACAGGTGGTTCCCTGTTCCCTGTTTTGTGCTACTATATTTATATTTATTTAACTTTTGATCCCTGATATTTAGGTTGATTGCTAGTCAATGCACGTGTAGGGACGGTAGTTGTTTTCTTCGATCTGAAAATGTGGGAAACATGTTATTTAAAATGTGTTTTGCAAGTTATTTCATTTAGATGGAAAATTATTTTAATAACAAAAAAAAGCTTATAACTTGTTTGCAAGTTATTTCATTTATATTATTTTTATTATCTAATTTTATATAATAAAAATATTTATAAATTGGAATTAAATTAATATATTAAAATTTTAATTATTTGAAGATATATACAACTATTAAATTTTACATTTTGGTCAAGTAATATAACATGTCTTGTTTATCATTTTATAATTATCAGCTATTTCATCAATTAATTTTATCAAATATTATTTTTAACTCTTTCGTCTAGTTTATCTGTTTATAGATTTTAACTTTCCATTTTCTTCTTTCATCTTAGCAGATGTTACTTTTTTTCTCTATTTGATCAAGATTTTAGTAGTGGTTTCATGCAAATAGCCAATAATGTGAAAAATAGTAAGCAACCTAAGTTACTTTTCCTGTTAACAAAATTAATTATGTACCAATCAATGTCTTATTTACCATATTATTGTTCGCCCTTTCATATAAATATGTATACACATTAAGCAAATTTGATGAAGAATCTACAAATAACATTATTCTTGAAGACGATTTTTGCCATATCGGTTATCTTAACACAAAAAACGACATTAGTTTATAATCAATTTAGTATATGTTTAGTTTAAATTTTACTTGAATAAGAAAAAAAACACATAAATTAAGATACTTTTAAGTGAGGGACAAATTTTATCATTTTAATTTATCATTGCAATATCTTATTTTTGGGTGCAACAATGTTATAAGATTTAAACCGAACACACTCTTAACTCTCCAGGGTGTTTGGTATGGGTCATATATTTTTTCTTTTCCAAATATATCATTTAAAGATATATTTTCTATCTATGATTCCAAGAAAACTAAGTGCACGTTCGAAAACAATTATCTCTGAAGAAATAATTTAATTTTTAAAAGCTCTCTCATAAAACTCATTAAAATAAGCGGTTATTTCTTGTAAATAAGCTAATCCAAACACGCACTTAATTTTATTGCACCTCAATAAGTGGACATCTTCAATAAGTGAAAATCTTCAACTTACTCCCAAAAAGTTTAATAATAACATTACTAGGTTTAGTAAACAAACATAAATAACTAAGTTACCCAAAAAAAAATACATTCTCAAAAAATTCACTTAAAAAAATACAGTATAAAATTAATTTTACTCTAAATCAATTCCTTCACTCCAAATCAAACACACCTAGAAGGTAAACTTTTTTAGAGTTGGGATCAATTCCATTTCCATTCGCAAATGGATGTGATCTAATCCATTCAATTTAAGTTTTTAAAATTAAATTACGAGATAAAAGTGGTGAGATTGAAATGTGAGTGATCAAATTAAGATATGAAAAATTCTAGTTTCTCTCTCCAAATGAAAGGAATCCAAAAAATTTCTTTCTTTAGGGAATCACACATGGAAAGATGTCACATGTGCAATCTGCAACTCAACATGCACAACAGAGTCCAAACTGGCATCACATTGGTAACAACATAATCCACACCTGACACTTTTCTTATTCTTGATGGGAAAATTCATGCCATTGATTCAATTTGCCTAATTGAGAAAATCTGCTTCTATATTCTGCACTCAATTATGTACCACTTGTCTTAATTAAGGCAATGACAAAGAGACACCAGAAAAAAATAAAATAAAATTAGGATAATAATAATTGTGAGCATCAGAACCAAAATGTCCAACTCAAAATTTTAGCATAAGCAACAGAGAAAGTTTCTGAGGTAAAAGAGTAACAAACAGCACGTGGTTGGCATGCTAATGATGAACACTACCAATTCTGCCATGGTAAATTTAACTCACTCCCCATCTTAACATTTAATTAATATACATAAAAAGGGATAAATTACCAATATATAAATAAAAAATATATATATGTATTGAAAGATAAGAACAAGAGTTGTATGAGAAGAAGAAGAAGAAGAAGAATAGCAATAACAGTAGTAAGCCATCTTTCCTTCAATAAATATAGGTGAGATGACATTCTTTTTCTTATGAATAATAATAATAATAATAATAAAACTGCATTATCCTGAATCTCTCCTCAGATTTTCAGGAAAATCTGAACCTGCTACTCGTTGAACAAAACTGCAAGGTGACACAAAGTAGCAAAATTTATATTAGGGAAAACGTGGACAGTAATATATAAACTGTCATGATATGTTTGGACAAAAATCCTAACTAAGTTCAATGGGCGCAAAATTTGTTTTTTTTAGTGAAAGTACTTTTATGTTGAATTAAAAGTAAATTAGACACACGCGAAGAGGTTCAATGCCAAACATGGATTTTAACTTACTTGTGAGACTCTGAACCAGGCGCATTTGATTCACTAGCCGATGGATTGAGTTGGTATTGAACCGAAATTAAACCGCCCTCTGCTGCTCCTGCAGATACCGGAGATCCCTGGAAGCTGCTTGTCACTGAGGATTTTCCCGATGACACGCCTGCAAAAGTAACATCTAATTCAAAAAAAATGGAAGCTAGAATGATCTTGATCATCACAATAAAAAATGAAAAACAAGAAATTTGGAAATATTTTATTAGCTTACACCAAAAGTAACGGATGATTGATTCATTATATCAAGAGCATTTCTGGACCATAAAAACAACAGAAAGTTGAGTTTTTATCAGAATTTAGATGAAAGGAAATGGAACCGATGAGTATCATCTTGTATTTTTGCATCAGAAAGTTGATTGTGAAAAATACAAGTAACCAATTAAACATGGCTAAACTTAAAACCATGCTAAACACTAAAAAGTTCACATTCTATAAAATTTAAATCTCTCTTATTTTTTTGTATGTTAATGACTGTGTTCAACATCTGATGATTTCTCAACATTTGTAGGATTCATAGTTCATAATGAAGTATTAATCTCAAAGTTCGTGAAGACCAAGTTTAGAGAACAAAATTAATAGACATAGGTAGCAATGAAAATCCAGAAATCAGAGGTAACAAAACATGGTAAATCAACGGCATCCAACTCGAACAGTTAGCAAGAGTATTTGACATTATATATTTTGATAGATCAATGTCAAAGCTAAACTTCTATCAAGTTTTAGTTCACATGATGATTAGAATAAAATTCCATATGTTACCTTGGAATATTATGACAATACAGAAGACAACAGTGAAAATCATGGCCAAAATGCTGCTGCTATTGGAAGATGGCGCCTTTGCAGCTTTCATCTTCTTCAAGGCTTTCATGCGCTCTATCCTCGCACGCTTCAACATAGCAAGTTCTGTTATCTCCCTGATTAGCTTATGATCAGCTGCATCCAATTCCGGAGGTTGTGGAGGTCTTGGAGGTTTGGGAGCCTTTTTATTATATGTTTTTTTACGCTTCTCCTTTACTGGCGGGATCTGCTCTGCACGTTTCGCTGAATCTTTCCCCGTGATTGGCATGTTTGTCACTTTCATCGCGTCCACGGACGCTTGACCTAAATTTGATTCATTGTTGTATAAACCCGGCCCATCTTCGGCTTTAGCAGAACCTCCAACCAACCCAACGGAAATCTTAGCAAATAATGTCCTTCCTTGTTTCGCGCTACTAGGAGAAGGGACTTTCTTTGAATCATCTCCCATGAGGGACAATCCACTTTCGAGATCGACTGAGGTATCTTTATCCCTTGGACTTCTATTATCCATCCCAAAGCCACAACCCTAATCTGATTTTCCCCAGCTTGTTACCCTACAAAATATTCTCTAAAATGGCACCAGAAACCTAATCCATGAACTCAACCCATCATACAAAAATGACCTCCTCAACAGATTTTATGTACTAATGGGTATATTGAGTATTGACCATAAATCATCAAGAAGGTAGCTTGCAATACAACTCAATTCCAATTGTAGTTCTATGATTTCACATTAGATGGATTCAAACAACAATGAAGGAATTATCAACCTCCAAAACAATTCTATCTCTTCCTTTCTAAAGCTTTATTTACCACAAGCTCCACCACTCCTCCAAAAATATTTTACAAAAAAAATGTAATCCCAGGAAGAGGCTGAACCTGCATTCGCAATTAAAGACAGAGTTGAATCAATTGAACCTAATTTCCAATCTTAAGATGATTTGGAGGGGGGGAACTAGCCTTGTCATGAGGTTGCAGGATGAAGAAGCAAACAAAATGATACAACTACAAGCTACCCAAAAGCAAAAATTCAAACTTTTTATAATCAAAATAAGAAAAATAGCAAGTCTTGGGAAGAAAGGAAAACAAACAGAAAAAGCTAGAGGAAAAAAGGGGGGAGGGGTAATCAAAGCAAGCAAAATACAAAGGAAACAAAAAAGGCCAATACATACATAAATATAACAAATTAACCCCAAATAACATAAAAGGGGTTTCCACCTTCCACCAACTATTCAACGCAAACTTACATAGCAATTTGCAATCATGGATGACGAATAAATGGGCAGCCATGAAAATGGAAAAAGTCAAAAACTTTGAACTAAGTTGGAGGCATTAAAAGAATAAAATATGAAAAAAACAAGAGAGAGAGATTAAAAAAGTGGAAAGAATACCTTTGAGGGAGGAGGAAGGAAGGTGAGATCCAATGGCGGAAGAGTGGAAAATGCAGGGGAGCGAGAGACAAGGTTATAGAGTTCTATAGATAGAAAGAAATAATTAGGGGGAAAAACGAAAAAGAGAATCGAATTGCTGCAAAAATAAGATTTGTTCAAACAAAGATCTCTCTCTCTATTGATTCGATGGCATGTGGTGTTTTCAAAAACGGCACATATATAGAGCGAGGAAAGTGGAGATGATGTAGCTATAATGGACAACACTCCTTGCCAGTTGGCACCTCCGAGTTTCACTGCATGGGCCCCATCTATGTTTTTTTTTTATTTCTTTCTATTTCTATTTTTTCCTCTTTTCTTGCCTTATGTAAATGTAAATCATTATCATTATATATATGACCTTATTTGAATGTAAATGATTGGATTAATGAATACAAAATTGTTAATTTACCATTTACACCTTTGTTTACCAAAAAAAAAAAAAATCTTTAAAAGGATTAGGTGTAAGTGATAAATGTTAGTACTTTATTTACTATGACATTGCCTTAATGGATATATGCAGAAAACTAAAAAAGTGGAAAAAAAACTAGTTTATTTATTGGCACATATTTACACTTTTACCTAAAGTAGTTTATTAAATAAATATCTTTTTTCTTATAAACTGAAAAATAATAAAATTGTCAAATGATTTTTAGCTTTTTTTTTAAAAAAAACTCTTTTTTATAGGACAATTTACGTCTATAAAGGTTTAAACTAGAGAACTACTACTCAACTTTAGTCTCTAATCATTAAACCAACTTGTTGAATTTTTTTTTTAAAACTCTTATTTAAAGCTTTTGGTTAAAAGCTTCTTTTTAGAAAGAAAAAAAAATAGTTCAGACTAAGTTCTGATAGTCCTTTTATAAGATGTTTTACCGTTTTCATAAAGTATTTATTCTTTCTTTCTTTGCGTTTTTATTTTTATTATTGATTTTAACTATTTTTACTCTTTAACAACTTTTATTAATTTGTATAATTTAATTGAAAATGTCTTAAGGCCTATTTATTTATATTTTTATTATAATCAAAAGTAATAAAAAAATTATTTCTATCACGTGGATACAAAATTACAAGTAATTTTGAGTGATATGAAAGAGGGACTTATAGTCGGGACCAAAAGGAGTATAATAGTTAAGACTTTATTTAGGAGTATTATAAAATGAATAATTAATTATTCTAAAATTTAATAAGGATATAAAAGGAAGTTGCATGATAATTTTCATAAAAATAGGAATATTAATTTTTTTTAATCTTGTAAATTAACTTTAGTAGACAAGTAAAAAGGAATGGAAGAAATAAGAGTAATTACAAGTATTCCTTCCATTACTATTTATCTGTCTATTTTAAGATAAAGTTAACATATTAAGAAATGTAATTATTATTTATGTTTTTATCAAAACAATTTTTAAACTCCTTATTCTTTTTATAACTCCTTATAATATATTTTATCATTCATTATTTTATTAGTGAGATTAAAAGAGCATTAATCACTGTATCAATTAAATATAAAAATAAAATTTTTAAAAAAAGTGTAATTAATATTTTCCTTAAAATATAAGTGAACAACTAAATAAAAATAAGTTATTATACTCCAAATAAGTTGTAATTGGGTTGGAGTATCCTTTAATTCCTTTTAATTTTGTATGTTGCATTTAAAATAAAAATAAAAAATAGACATTATTTTATATAATTTTTTTACACAAATTTCAACTATATTTTACAGACAGATTTTTTTTTTATTTAAAGTACTTTTATTTTACTCAATATGTATTAACTAACTCTCGGATCTAAGTTGTATAAATATTTGTTTTTTCAATTAGTATTCTCTTAAATTCTAAGTTCAAATTCTCCTACTAAAATTGCAGTGTACCTCTACTAATATTTCAACACTCTTGTTGATAAGGATTTCATACTCAAATTTAATTATGCAACTCTGTTTTGGGCGAACTATGGTTTTTGGTGAATGTAAGTTTTAGCAATTTGTGATTACTACTTTTTTCACTGTTGGATAATGGATATTGTGAGTTTAGCCAACGTCACAGTTAATATGTGTTTGAATAAATATATTTTGAAAATATAATAGTTTATTTTTATAAATTCTTTAAAAAGTTTTTCAAAAATAAATAATTATTTCTCGAAAAGAAAAGTGTTTTTGAATACCCACTCAATTGAAAAAAAAAAAAAGTGGTTTTTCAGTAGATAAATGTTAACGTTAATATTTAATAAGGTTGTGAAAAATAATAAATTAATAATGGCAAAAGAAGATGTCTGTAGGAGATTCACGAAGGCACATGAAACATGGGAGCAGAGTAGGGCCAGTCTACCAACTCATTCCACATATCTCTGCATCCTTAATGCTACGGATCCAACCAGAAAATTTCAATTATTTGTTTTTATAAACTTTTTAAAACTTTTTTTTTTTATCAAGTGAATTTTACTTGAACTTATAATAAAATAAGTTTCAACTTTTTTGATAAAATTTAAATGAATTAATTCATCAAATTATAAAGAAAAAAAAATATTATAAAGAGTTCACTCAAACCTTTGCATTGTTATTTTTACGATGTACAAAAAAAAAAAAAAAACCTTTGCATTGTTATTCATCAAATCCCGATTTTTAGCCAATTTCTGCCCTCCACCTGCTTTTTACTTTTTAAATTAAGAAATAAAAAAATTACTCCATCCGTCTTAAAATGTAAGACCCCTTTAACCAATATTGCGAGAGTTAAGAAAAATAGTTAATTTAAATAAATGCATTAAATTTGTCTAACAAAAAACATTAATTTCCAAATTTACCCTTTTAATCTCTTTCTATCACCTCAAGCTCTATCTCTTAATTAATATTTTGGATTCATCAAAATTGGTTGAGTAATAAGGGTATAATGGTAAAAAACATTAAATGTGCACAAAATTTTTCAAATGGTCCTATAAAATGGGACAAGTAAAAACCTTCTAGAGGGTCTTATATTTTGGGACGGAAGGAATATTATTTTATTCAAATTGGCCAACTTAGATTAGTTGAAAAACATTACTGAATTCTTCTTCCGATGATGTGTTTGGGTTATAGTTCACCCAAACCTAGTTTGGATTGAACAAGGAAGGAACTCAGTTTTCCTTCTACATTTTGTGTCTCGTAAAGAGTAATTTAGGATTACGAAACGGATAAACAAGATTAAATGGAGTTTGGACTGAAAACCAAACACACTTTGTCAAATTTGTCCGATGATGATAATTGGGTGTTGCTTCATAAAAGTGTGAATTCATAGATTAATTTTTGCACTACTCGTTTGTTTTTGAGTCATGGTGCTCTAACCTTATTGCGTGTTTATAGATTAAGTGTGTGTTTGATAACACTAGCTTATAGCTTATTTAGGAGCTTATAGCTTATAGTTTGTAGTCAAGTAGAGGTGTTAGCTAACAACTAGCTTATGAAAAGCTACTTCAAGTAGCTTATAGCTTATGAAAAGTAGTTTTCAATAATTCTTTTCTATTTTACGCTCTAGTCATTTATTATGTTTATTTTATCAAATAATTTATTACATGTCCTTTTAAGTCATTTAACAAATATAAGCTACCTAATAAGCTAATTTTATCAAACACCTCTACTCAATTATAAGTCACAAGTCATAAGCTACAAGCTATAAGTAAGTTACAAGCTATAAGCTATAAGTCATAAACTATAAGTTATAAGCTAGTTTTACCAAACAGAGCCTAATTTTTCTTTTGTTAAACGAGTTGAATATCCTTTGTATTCCTTATTTATAAACATTTACAAATGCTGATTTGAAAAAAAAAAAAAGTTCATTTAATGTTGCTACTATCTTAGGAGATATATACCTTGATTACCAAAGCCTAGAGCAGCATTATTCAATATGGAGAGTGGGGACAAATGTTTCTCTTAACACTCTGAAAAATCGTATGTAATATGGGGACAAACGTACCCCTAGTCCTTATATACAAAAAGAAAAAAGAATACATTTTAATATCTTATGAGATTAGATAAGGACATAAATTTTGTAATTTTTAAAGGTAAAAAATAAATAAACTTTAGGTATAAAATGAAATTAAGAAAAATATGTAAAGTATATTTGAGCATTGTACCAATTACCCGCTAGCTAGTTGCCCCAACAACCATGGTAAAATTTTTAATTTGTTTGTTACATAATCAAATTTTAACTTAAATCCTTCGGAGTATTATATGAAGATTTTCAAAAGGAGAATTAAGATTTTGTTTCAATTAACTGCATGTATTCAAAGATGGGTTCCACCTCAAATAAATATACTGCTTTGAAGAGAGTAAAATTATACTGAAAAATCAATAAAAAATTATCAACTATTTATGTGTGTTTTGATACATCAAGTTGTAACTTCTCATTTCAGTGCTCAAGTGAGTCGTGGAACTCATGGAAATTGAATGTCACATTACTGCCATCATGTCATGATCCCATAACAAAAGAAAAAAACAATAAAACCTTTAATATTCACTAGTAGTTTTGAATTTTGATCCATTGAGATAGGAGTACTACATATGGGCATGATAATAGAAGTAATCATAAGGTAATAATAAGACGCTATTAATGACTATCATGTGCAGTTTGAACCCACATCAAAGGACAAACTTACAAATGCACGTTGGTTTTGATATTATTAGATTCTCCAGGCCCCAAAAAATATCAAACCTTTATCTGCATGCGTTCATTTGGATAGAAAGTGCAAGTGCAACAAGACAAACAAAATTACAAATAGTGTTGCAAAACGCGTACGAATAATGAGTATTGAGTAGTGACCCTTTCTTTTACCTATTAAATAAATAAACTTACAATTTTTTTAACAAAGTTTTATGCATAAAATTTTATACAAAAGCTGACTTAGCCGTTCAACAGTATTATTTGTTGTCTAATTGACTATCAGAAGCAACTTAACGACAATTAAGGCACCATTTTTATCTTATTTCAACAGAACTTGCATTTGGTACACTTTTCCTCTTGCTTCTTTTTATTATTATCATTATTATTGGCATTAGAAGTGAAAATGGGTCAACGAAATGATACTAAAACTTGAAAATGGCAGCGCCACTCGATGGCTTAGATGCAAATACATAAAGGTCAACGTCGTTCCCCTTAATCAAGCCCTTGTCAATTCTTGCTTGGTAGAAATGCTCCTGAAATGGAAAAGAGAAGAATTATTAACTTGATTATTCTAAATTTCTAGCTAATGATTATTCGGATTTGTAAGAAATATATAAAATACGATAGCAAACCTTCAAAGTTTGGATAAATTTTGGAACAATGGCTTCTTTCACCAAAGCAACGGCACAACCACCCCATCCAGCTCCGGTAAGCCTTGCCCCGAGAGCTCCATTTTCACGACAAATTTTTACGAGTTCTTCCAATTCTGGACAGCTGATTCCATGAAATAATAAAAATGAAAATATTAACCTTATCATCATTTTCTGAAAAAGACAATGACCTAGTACAAGTAGCATTCTTCACTTTGTTATTTGAAGGTTGAAAATTAGGGGTCGTTTGATTCCTGTTTTTATAAACAGTTTTCAGTTTTTAAAATCAGAAAACTAAAGAACTCGTTTGGTAGACGAGTTTTCAAAAACAGTTTAACTTGTTTCTGTTTTCAGTCCTCTGAATTTACATACAAATCTGTATTGAAAATTCCTCTGACTTTTTTCGAAAACTGTTTTTGAGAACTGTTTTATAATACAGTTTTAAAAAACTAAAAACCAAAACTGTTTCAAGCAAGCTCTTAATGTTCATGTGAATTATGCCTTATAAATAGACAGCCATCCAAACAGAGCAATTCTTGAAAACGTGTAGCTGACGCGAGTTTTTAATGTCACAATGTATTCTGAAAACAAGAGTACATGTGTATTTCATTTACCTGCATTCGTATAAAACACTGCAGCTATGATGACTCTCATTCATAAGGTCACCAAGTTTCTTTAGTTTCTCCTCCTCACTGAAACAATAGTGAATAGTTAAAATCCAAGAAACATGATGAATACCTAAAAAAGGATCCCAAATACAGAACTTACTAGATAAATCTCCAAAGACATGTTTCGGTGAAAATAAAGTAGCAAAACTTTAATCCCTCCCCCAATTATAATAGATTCAAAATGATCGTCATCAAACTAATATGGAAGAGTCAGAACAAACAGAATATAATAATGAATTGCAAGCTAGAGATGTACATATTAGCAGGATGCAGAACGGTAATATTTCAGTGGGTTGGCCAAGGTGTCTTGATGTCAAATTTAAATGAAAAGCTTATAATTCAGACATATAGTATCAGTAAATTAAAAGAAGCAGGTGTCATAGACACATATGGCTCTAAGATAATTTCTGATGTGAGAAAGCAATAGAAATAGGAGCATACTCCTAAATCCTAATACAATTGAAATATTCAAATTTCAACCAAACAGTCTTAATCATCTGTATGTTTTATTAGGTTGAAATATATACTTCAACGACTGGCTTCTATCTCTTGACATATAAAGTTATAAACCACCAAGGGCTTAACCAATTCTTCTAGAAGTCAACAGACTGTAGCCTTTAAGCAAGCTAAAATTTACATTATATAAAAAAAATACTGATCATATAACATAGCTATTATATGTGATCAATAATCACCTTAATTCTGATGATACAACATCCTTGAAACCGTGTACCCTTTTGGCTTCTGAATAAACATGGGCAGCTCTCTAGGGAAAAGAAAAAGAAAAGGAAAAAAATCATCAAACTTAAGTAACAGCATAGGGATCAGATGCTAGACATTACAATCAATGAGAAAAAAGTATTGGCACTAGCTTCATGCAACACAGATCCACAAAAAAATTTACATGTTTCCTAATAAAGAAGTCACCCATGAATCCCTCAACATAATTGTAAATACTGTTCTGACAAATAAATAATTTCCAGTCAGTAGTTCACCATCAAGAACCATAAGTTGCTGAAAACATTTGCCCATGAAAAATAAATCATATTCATCTTAACATGACAAATAAGACAAAAGTAACTCCACTACTGTGGCTTAAATGCAATCTATTGAAATATATACTGTCCTTTCAGTGGTTGACAACCATACAGAAGTCCAGAACCAAAAGGCATGACTAATACCATTGAAAACAGTAAGTAGCTGAAGCCGAGCACCGACCAAAAAGTTGAGTAGATTCTGATATTGATCTGGTTATATAGATAGGATAAAAGTAAGAAACTTCGCTAACCCAGCTTTAAAAGTACCTGATGTAACTTGTACTGCTTAGCAGCTTTTATGACATCCAAATAAGCTGGATTATTGCTAAAAGACGAGGTTAATTTTTCCCCAATAATTTCCTCGATTTCATCAGCTGTATAAGGTTCTTCCTTCAAAAATTCCTATATTCAAAAGAAATTATACATTAGACAGGAAGAGGATTCTAATGTTTATGAAAGATGTTAGAATATGGAGTATTCAATATCTTCATATATTCTAACAAAAGATAAAAACAAAAACGTCATTAAAAACTAGTATACAGTTTAATAACGTGTTGTGGTAACAGCTTATTGCAAGGACGGTGTCGTACCGGGTAAAATTACCTTGACAGCAAGGACAGGATCAGAAGAGTTCCGACTACCGGCAAATGATACGCATAAGCCTTCAACATCAGATAGAGTTTTCACTTTTGATATGGCATCTTGAGGATTCATTCCTAGCTTTATCGCAAGCACAATCTGGAAATTTTCATAACGGTAAATCTTGAGCTTATATATATAATTGACAGCATGAGTACTTGCAAGTTGCAGGTGCATGCAAACATCTAGCTTGTCATATGCACATATGCACACTCAAACAACAATTAATTTTATCTATCTCCATCAGAGGACTGGAAGCACCATAAAAAACTAGGTTTTCTTTCTTTCTTTAATAATAGAATCTAATGCAAAGTTTCATATTTCAAGCCATGAAAAATCTAAATGAATGAAATCTAATTCACACTATCAAAATATTTTATGCATTCAAAAAAGGGGCAGATCTATGATAATGGATGATGAGAGAAAGAAATGACGTGAAACTTAAAAGCAATAAAATGCATTTCTGATTGTAATTTTTTATGTCAGTACTGTTGGAAACATGATTGAGATAACAGTAACAGAGAGAGAATTGTTATCATAATCAAATTTACCACTTGCCAAACTTGAATAGCAAGAGCTTTCCAAAATGATCAGCCAAAGTTTTCTTGCTAGAAATTTTGAACTTGATATCGCCATGATCAATTATAATTATAAGTGTCAAACGGGCTTTACTGCTGTAATATTAACTATGAAGAGATACATGTTAGCGGACAGGATGAACAACGGGGTAAGGACTAACAAAGGTTAATTTTATTTTATGGCCTGACTTGAACATACCCCACAATACTTAGGGACTGTAAATAAGAAAAAAGAATTAACCAAATTGAATCTTGTATTATAAAGACTCACAGAAGCCAAATTGCATTCAAGAACCCTATTATTGTAATTTGTAGCAGCAGTAACAGCCTTCTGAGACTCTGCCAAAGAATGGGCTATCACAAAAGTCCCACCAGCAGGAAGTTTCACATCCGTTGCACGGATTGGATTGAAATCTATTAGCTCTGCAAATCCAGCTTTGCCCATGACAGAGATTGCCTATCAAGCAAAACAACGAAAAGACATTAGTCCAGGTACAATGACAGAGTGTACAAATTGGCATTGTAGCCTTTGTCTAAAGTCTATACCATGCATTAAAAAAAATCATATATACCTAACGTTTAACAAATCAAAATTATTAACAACACACAGAGCCTTTTCCCACTAGACAAAATCAGCTACATACATTAAATGATTCAGTTCAAAATTATTCCCAAAAAAGAAAAAAGAAAAAAATAAAATAAAATCTATGATGAGAACTTGCTAGAAGTAGAATAATGCACTAATGCAAAGACATTAATTATGAATTCAATAATAAACTATCATTTCAAATTGCGGCCACAAGCAAGGTGACTTACCATTTGTATAAATTAAACCAGCCTCAAAAAATAATGAATTACATAAATTAAACCATTTGTATGATTTCCAAGTGAAAAGATAATACAATTTGGATATCTAATAACTCGTATAATATGTGTTCTAAAGTTAGAAACCAAATCATTGATAGTGAAATCCCATTGCCAAAGTTTTATTCTGAGTGACAAAATAAAAACACGACATATAAATAGTTTAACCCCGTTGACACACTATACTTTGAGTCTAAGTGAAAAAACAAAAAATAAAATAAAATAAAATTAGTCAACCACCTCATATTAGGAATATGCTGTAAGAAAGAAGTTATGAATCCTCAGTGAGATGATTGAAGAAAATGACCATGTTTGAACTATGAATAGGTAACGGCCTAACAGGTATATTTTCACTTTAAAATAGGAATATAACTAAATCTGTTACAAAATATAGATACAACCTGATCCATCCCGCCAGACTGTGTACCAATATGCCGTTCACATTCACATGTAACTTGTGCAACTTCTTTCTGTCAACAATACACATTAGTTAGAAACACAAAAATAACTAAAAAGGCAATGCATAATTTTTAAAAAAACAACAATAAAATATTTTACAAAGGAAGGGCGTGCTTTGGTGAGTAATCCATATATGCAACAGATCACAATATGCAATAGAAAACAAGATGATTGCAAAGAAAGATTAAGACTTAAATAATTATATAAAACCTTAGAAATTTAGCTTGTTCCAGTATTTCAGAAAAATATGAACAAACAAAGATTTGCAAAATATTCATGTCCACAGTCACAAATGGCAGTCACAAATAGCTCAAAATAGTAAACAGATATCTAAGGAAAATCATGTAGCTTCCTTTAATACTATCCTATCAGTGAGTAGGGATGGAATCAAGTAATTGAATTTGAGCTCAAATCAGCTTTCCTGAGCTCAAAATCAAGGTCAAGCACATGCTCGATTTCATTCATAACTTTTCACTTTTTTTTAAGATGCAATAGTACAATTTGAATTATTTCAAATGATTTTTCATGAATTAATATATGAAGTTCAAGTCATATCAAACTCGAATCTTAGACTTAATTATAGAGTCAAGCCAAGCCAAGCCATGATTAATGCATATCGATCCTTCACCTTTGATAACAACTGATACAAAATTTAGATACAAATATCAGTTAACCAAAACTAAACTCTTATTACCTCAACATGTGAACTTCCAGTTATTTTATAAAATCAGATGGCTTAATAATCACTACAATTAATTGTAGAATCTTACACATTAAATCCAAATAACTTCAGCATGCATCAATTTAAAGAATGTCAAAGTTATTCAGCTTCAGCTGATTGATTTGTGTGGGGTGACTCTGGAACCGAATTCCACTAAAAGCACAAAGTAGTCGCGATATATTCCAGCACAAGACACATTACCTTTGGAAAGCTCACACCAAAAACAGCCATAATGGCAATTGTAGAAGAACAAACAAATGCCGCAGAGCTTGATAGTCCAGAACCTGTATGAATAGACACCCTTTATTAAATTTAATGCCTTTTTTTGTTTTATCAGCAAAAAAGTTGTATATTGAAAAAGCACAAGAAGTGCAAAGTATTACAAGAAAAGAGAGAAGGGAACAAGGAAAAGCTCCCAAGAGCAAGAAAGGAACACAAGGAACTAAACACTCAAGACCAGAAAAGCCAGAAAAAAGAGAAGAAGAACCAAACACTTCAAATAAAACTAAAACTATTTACCAAAAAAAATAAAACCAAAACTCTCTTATAAAATCTTCTGCTATAAAAACAAATAGAACAGCAAAATTTAATGTCCTATGTTCATTTAAAAGTGAGTTTGGAAATCCTCTGAGCAAAAGCATCATTCTAAATCTAATTTAAACAACAGAATTACAGAACACACCTGTGGGAACTGTTCCATCAACAAGAACATCAAGCCCAACTGGTTGACCAACATCCACTCCTTTCGATTTTGCGTAGTCATAATAGCCTTTGTACCTAAAGAAACCATATCATCTTTACCTATTTATAATTACAGTGTAAAACAACAGTGACAAATAAAATATTCTCACCCCACAATGATGCAAATTGCAAACATATATAGCTTAAACTGACCGAGTGAACTTTGGAACCCTTTATTTTTAAATAAATAAATAAACTCACCCGCAAATAAAATAGTGGCCCCATTTGTGATTCTTCAAGTCAAGGGCCTACATGAAAAAGAAAGCCAGAGCATATCATTTACTGAAAATGAATAAAAAAAAAGCATAGAATGAAAAAAAGTTATCATCATGATTAATTAATTAATTAATTAATTAATTAAACGGAATTAAGGACGGACCTGGTTGGGATCAGCTGGATAAGTACACATGGCATAAGCTTGATCATTGACATTAGCAATCCTAAGAACATTTTGATCTTCGTTTTTCCGAATGGCCACGATCGTATCTTGACGAATCGCCATGGGCAACACTGAATAACCCTCATAATCAATGTGTTCCCCGATCAAATTCACTCTTCCTGCAATTCCAATAATAACGAATAATCATAATCATAATCATAATCATAATAATAATCATAATGATAATAATAATTATAATCATAATAATAATCATAATAATGAAATTAACGGGAAAAAAAAGGAGAAAATGAAATGTTAGTTCACGAAAGAGAGAGAACCAGGTGAGCGAGCGATTAGTTGAGGATTGTGGCCGAAGATTTTGAGAAATTTCGACTTCAAATTATCGAAACGAACGCGAGCCTCTTCAAGGTGAGGACCTTCGCCGTAAACAGGGTCCAGAGATTCGAAAACGGGAACGGGAAGCTCTTCGTGTTTCGCCATTTCCAAATCGCGATTCAATTCTCTGCAACGTCACACACAGTCGCGTCTCTGTCGAAAGCTTTGTTTTCAGCTCAGAGAGAACCGAAACCGAATCGTTACGGTGACGTGTCTGCAATTTCATGTGATTACTCATGTTATTTTTTCCCACTCTGTTTATTGGGAATTGCGATTTTTGGATAAATTATGAATTAGGAATAGTCAATCCTAATTGATTATCGGATCGGCGCTTAACTCTCGGATTAGTCTGTTGGGTTGCTTTTTCTGAAATAAACGCCGGGTCGGTTACCTTAGCAGAAAATTCACTATGAAATTGAGAATATTAATAGCCTATAGACAGTTCTTATTCCTAAAACTAAATGATTTTTTTTAATTTATTTAAATGAATTTTTTTAACCTGCACATAACATTGTACACGATAAAAATTTAAAGAAAAAAGATTTTATGAAAAGAATTAAAATTTCAATGACATTATGGGTAACTTATAAAGTATCGATAACAAAAAGTGTAATTTTGTCCTTTTCTATTTTATTTTATTAGATATATGATATTTTAAGGAACTTTTTAAAGAAAAAATTATGAAAAGTGTCACGGAAATGTCGAGTTACACACAAGTATCAGCTCGAAGTGTCGGTGTCGGACGTGTGTTGGACATGCGACAAGACAGTTGAGAGAGGTGTTCGTGCTTGATAGTGTGTAACATACAATGAATGATGTGGATTTTTTTTTTCTTCTTTAGTTTCTTATCATGTACAATATTGCACAGGTTAGAAAAATCATTTTTAAAATGATACTCTCTTCATTCTAAAATATTAGTCACTTTAGAAAAAATCACAAAGATTAAAGAGAATAATTAATTCATCTTATATCTAGCAAATAAAAGATAAATATATTAAATTAACCTTGACTTAAAATGCTACGGTATGTTCTTTGGATAAAATAATGACAAAAGTGAAAGGGCGAATGTATTTTTTGGTACTCTAACTCTTATATCAATTTCATTTCGGTCCTTTAACTTTTTAAGATTTTATATTAGTCCCTTAATTCTCAAACACGTTTTATTTTGGCTCTAACTAAAAACTTTATCTAAATACACTCTTAGTTTTATGTATCACATGTATCTATGTACAAATTTTATTGATAATGATAAAAAAAAAAAATTTCATTGGACAGTCGAGTTGATCACAGTATCCAGAGATTTTCCTCGGACACGGACACCATCATCCCTCACCCTAAATTTAAAAAAAATAAAAAATACATGAAAACTATAAAGGTAAAGAATCAAGATCATAAAATAAGATCACCCAAAATCACAGGACTCTATGCCACACTTTGACGTTGTGCTCCATCCATAATGCTAACCATAGCCACAGTAACAGCACAAAGTTTCTCCACATATTGATTACTATCCCTAAGAGGTGAACTATTTGTTTTGCTACATGACTTTTCACATGAACGAGCCAAATTTCCAGCAAGAAATAAATCCTGTCTTACACTTTTATAATCACCTTTATCCATAGCACCCTGAGCCTTTGGAAAAAGTTCCTTCACCATTTTGGTGTAAGAATTCATACAACCATCCAAAGCCGTTTTGAGTTCCGTATCGTTGCTTTGCACATTAATCTTTTGAGTAAGCTCTACTGTGGCCGTCGCGTTTTTCGCCACAACGTCTATGGATACGCGAGTTAATCCGGCAATGCTGCGTTGTTGTAAATGTGCAGATGTTTTCAAAGTTATGACACAAAGCTGGGGGTAAGGTGTTTGTCGACATATTTGTTCCACTATGCTTGGTCTTGTTAAACTGCATTCAATTTGGGCGAAGAAGATGGATGAAATAGTTAACTGGAGAAGGATTGTTGAAAAAATTGAAAGCTTCATTCTTTTTTTAATTGGTTAAAGAATACAAGGTGTGGGAGGGATGATTTTTTTTTTTTTCTATGGAATTTGAATTATGCACATGCTTATAAAGAGCAATGGTTTATGAAACAAATGGTTTGAATTTTATGCCATTTTGAGAACTCTATATCTTGCGCTTCCCTTGCGCTCGCGAGTCCTCTCAAAAAGTCAAAAGCTATGTATGTGGTTCAAAATTAATCAAGTGATTTTTTTTTTCTTTTGGGTGAGGTTAAGTCAAAATTCTTAATTAAATTTGAATAAATGCTGCTTTTGAATACTAGTATAATAACAAAAATGATGGTGGAAACTAGAAATTGTGGAAATCATAAAATAAAATAGTGAGCAGCAAGCCAACAAGTAACAAGGCATTATAATTTAGGCAAAATGATACTTTTGGTCCCTTAACTCTTAACATTAATTCAGTTTGGTCTCTTAATTTTTTCTTGATATATTTTAGTCTCTTAACTTTTATTTTGGATTTAATTTGGTTCCTTAACTTTTATTTTGGATTCAATTTGGTCCCTACAGTAATGGTTTTTGATCTGTTAACCTTTTTAACGGAGGTAACGATAGGGACCAAATTGAATCCAAAATAAAAGTTAAGGGACTAAAACGGATCAAAAAAAGTTAATGGACCAAAATGAATTGTTGCAAAGAGTTAAGGGACCAAAAATATTATTTTGCCTATAATTTATAATGAGGAGAAGGCCCAGTCCAGTTGAAATCAATACGTTGTGTGACCAAAAAATTGATTTTTTCATAAAAAAATGTTAAAAGGGCATCGTTTTTCATTTTAAGAATTGCCAGAAAATTACTTAATAAAAGTGCTATTGAGATATCGATGAAAGTCGTATTAAGTGAGGCGTAGAATTGTTGACATATACATCATGGTATTTTTTAACGTGAAAAGATAAATTCTCATCCCATTCTAACCTATCAATGTTTTTGCCTTGATTCAATCTATAGAAACAAAAATATTAGAATGTAACTTATGTCTTATTTCAATTTGTAAAACCAAATTAAGTAAAAAGGAACTAAACTAGATGTTATTTTGTTAAGTTAGGAATTACTAATTTGAGAAATTTTAAAATCCCAAATACTAATATATCTTATATATGCAATCTTTAAAATTGATTTTGTGGTTTGTTCACTCTCAAATTGATTGAGTCTTTTCGATAATCCTATATGTCACCTAAGTACCACATTTTTTGATAAGTCAAAAAAATTGTTAATCAAGAATATTTGATGTTGCTCAATAATTACAGGAAGCAGGGGAACAAAAAGAAAGGCCCAGAAAAAAAGAAACACTAGAAGTTTAGAACCAACTCACAAGAAGCCAGCAAATACTACTTCTAATCCTTTTTATAGGATCCTTTAACTAATTTGCATACATTAAGAAAACTACTAACAACTTTATTTAATATATTGTCTTATAAAAAAAATAGTACAATATATCAAATTTAACATTGTTTAATGTCAAATTTTTCAATAAATACATTAATCGTATCCACTATCCCTTCATTTATTACAAGGGTAGACAAGAAAAAAACTACTCCCTTCGTTCCTATTTATAAGTCACTTCTAACTAATTCACACATATTAAAAAAAGTAGTTAAAACTAGTTGGTGATATTGAATTTAGCAAAATTTATGTTGACTTTCCAACATTACCCTTATTTAATTTTTTTGGTTCTACAAATCTCTCTTATCATATTCTCTATCCACTTTAAATGTAGTTATTTTATTAGTTGACACTATTGTTGTAAATTGTAAACTCATTAAATATAACAAGGGTATATAAGGAAAAAATTATTTAATGCTTCACGTACTTTAGAAAATGACTTATAAATAGAAACATCAAATGTTTCTAGAATGTGACTTATAAATAGAAACAGAGGGAGTAATAATTACTTCTTGAACTATATAAGAGGTTTTATATATAAAATAAAAAAAAATTCAAAGAGTCTTATATTCAGGAAGGAAAAAAATAAAACTGAGCCAGAAAACACAGCAATTTTTTTTTTGTTCAGCAGAAATCATAGCAATTAGCAAAACCAAAACCAAAAAAGAAAAACGAAAAAAAAAAAATATCATCAAGTCTTCAAATCCAAACAACTCTGCGAATTAGATCTCCATTCGGGAAACGAGTATAAAAGCAATGATGTCGTACTTGACACCAGACTTATATGGGTACGTTTTAATATTTTAGATTTGGGCTTAATTTTACTTTTTTAGCATGGACTTTTTGTACTTTTCAAAGTTTGAGTCTTTGTCTCAATTTTTATTTTTGGACTCCATGTTCCTTATTTTCAGGAATTTTATTTAGCTTTGTATTTTTTTTTATAGACTCACATATCATTTTAAATTTTAGGTCTTGGCTAGCTCACTCTAAAAAACGAGAAGAATTGTCATATCACTTATATATTCTATAATTATGTTATTTATTATATACAACATATATGTGAAGAAATTTATATAGCATAATATTAATTAGTTTAAAGTATAATGTTGACTTTTAAATTTTTTTAATAACAAATCAATGACAATGAAATTACTTGTGTACCTGGCACAACTTTTTACTTGTGCACCATAAGTGAAACCTTGTATGATAATCATATATCTAGCTGATATAAAACTTTTAATACACGTCAAATGTTAAGTGATAGCCAATAATCTTATAGACTAAAATAATTAATATCAAACTGTTTGAAGAACAAACCAAATAATTTTTAAATCTAAAGAATTAAAATTATTAATATCTATAATTTGAGTGACTAATCTAAAGATTTACTCTAATTTATCTTATGTAAAGGATTGAATTGATAACTTTGTCAACTTTACACAAAATTAAATTCTATCATTTACAAAAAGAAAAACCTATTCTTTTGGACTCTCCAATATCTTCCTTCCCTCTACCTCTATCCTCTATTTTTAAATTATTCCAAAAAAGCTGTAAGGCTTCCCTCCTTGTTAAGAAACATGGTATTTTAGGGAATTGAAAGAAAAGTTAAAAAAAATTAAGAAAAAACTAAAACTGAAATTGTATTAAAATAAGAAAGTATGTATCGATTATAATAGGTAATTACCTTATATTCTAGTAAACTCTAACAAATTCTAAGTATTTCTAATAGCTCCCCACAAGTTAGAAGATGTTACTAACACTTTCAATTTGAGATAAACAATACAAACCAATTGAAATATAATAAGAAAAATCAAATACAATGAATGAAAAACAGAAAAAGAACAAGAATAAGGACAAAAACACTATCAAAACCATAGCTTAATCATTTATAGAGGCAGAATCAACAATTGCTTAATCACTAGACAGAAATGAACTTGAACACTTAACCATCTAGCAAAAGCAAAGTGGCGTGGCTTAACTACACAAGCGGAAACTATCATCACTGCTTAACCACTTGGCATAAGCACAACAAAAGCAACAAGAACAACTAAAGAGCAGTACCAAATCATAAATGAAAACTAGCAGTAGCTAACTACAAAGTACAAACAAAAATCTTCAAATAACCAAAAATCAAACATCCAAAGCTGAAGCAAAACTAACCATCATCTGAAGTTGTACTTGAATCTAACCAAAGCAACGCAAAAAATCCAATCAGAGAGGCAAGAGAACCGCAACGAGACGAAAAATGTTTCGCACCAGAAACGAGCCAAATCAGACGCTATTAGGTTGCAAGAACTTAAATCACCATGTTTGAAACTAAAATCGGAACCAGAAAGTCTGAATCTGAAATCACCAAATCGAAAAAGAAGAACCGAGCAACCACTTTCACCACTTCTTGAAGAATCGCGCATCAGTTAGGGCATGGAATTGTCAAATCAAATATCGAACTACCAAAAAGCAATCAAAGAACAAATCGATACGAAATCATAAGATCAACCCTCTGAATGAACACAGTTAAAGATGTGAATAGCAAGGATTCTGGAAGAGCAATAAAGACAAATTTGCTTGATTTTCTCATGAAAATTTTCGGAAGAAATCTTCAACGAATAAGAAGAAACAGAGAATGAAATGAGGGAAAAGATCAGCTGAGGGAGATTTGAAAAATAGATTGACTTTTTTTAGAAAAATAAACAAAAGAAAAAGAAAATGAAAGAAAAAGCGAAGAAGCTTGGGCAATGAAAGATATTTTCAAGGTAGATAGATAAACAAGCTTTAATACAATGTTAAGAAACATGGTATCTTAAAGAATTGAAAGAAAAATTAGAAAAAATTAAGAAAAAGCTGAACTCAAATTATATTAAAATAAAAAAGTGTATACTAATTAATTACATAGATAATTATCATTACCCTTTCACGGTTGCAGTATCAAACAAAGTTGGAGGCAACTGAAAAGTTGAAAATAATGCAAAAGGGTCTACTTTTTCGACTTTGATTACTTATTTAAATTGGAAACATTCTCTGACATAGTTACAATAATTCTGCTAAACTTATCTTCAAAGTAGCTTTTCTTCTTGGTGTCCAGTGTCCACACACCACAGCTGGGAAAATATATAAAGAATTGAGAGTAAGAACGGGAATCCAAATGACAAAGATGACCTCCCCGATAGTTAAAAAAAAAGGCACCAAAGAAAGATGTACGAGGACAAAAAATTAATATCAAACTTTTAACCGGGTCAACAAGCCCTTCAAATACTTCCACAAGGATCCCATTCCCATCGATACTCTAGAGCATAGTAGATAGATTAGATTTTATTTTATTTCTAATTTTTAGATAATCTAATAGTTGAAATAAATAAATAGACAAAAAGAAAAGGTTTATATGAATTTGTAGTCCTTACATATTAGTAGTATTTTTTAGTTTTAGTCTCTTGGAGTATAAAATATTTTCATTTTAGTATAAATTAATTATTTTTTAACTTCTATAAACGTTTTTTTACAATAAATACACATTTTTTTAGTCTTTATTGACTTTTCTTTTAGTCTTTTTTTGTTATTTTAATCTTTTAAAAATATGATAAAAAACAAAAAAAAAACTTAATATCAAATTTTAAAAAATAAATATTCTAATTTATATAAGACCAAAAAAATAAATTAAATTAGATAAAAATAGTAAATAAAAAAATTATTTTATAAAAACTAAAACTAACCGGTCATTTTTTTATGGAAAAAAAAGTTAGTTAAGCCAAATAAAAATCTGCCATAATACTATATTACTCTTCATCACTCTCATTATGCATTATTGCACATCAAAATCCCACTGAAACACAATTGACCGCGACGGAGGAACACGCGCTGCATAAGCGTAACCGCCAAACGTTACGCAGTTAGCAGACACCAAAAAGCTCTGCGAAAACGACGGTGCAGAGATTTCCCATTTTCTCCCAACGTTTCAACAAAATGCCCACCATGATCGACCGCTACCGCCTCGATTCCGACGAAAACGTCTACGTCGTCGACATAGACGGTAGCGAAGTTACCGTTACCGTCACCGCCACGCCCTCCGTCGTCCGAAGGTGGCTACAAGCGTGCTCTACTTCCGCCGCCACTACATCTACAGTAACCGCCTCATCGTCGGTCTCGGCGTGCAATGGACTCCCGGCGGACCAGATCCTCCGGCGAACACGCTACAGCTCTGCATCGGTCGCCTGTGCCTCATTTTCCAACTCGCTCACGCCGAGCGCGTGCCGCGGTGTCTGAGGAATCTCCTCCGGAACCCTAACCACACCTTCGTCGGATTCTGGAACCATTCGGACCGGCGTAAGTTAGAGAATTCGATGCACAGTTTGGAAATGTGCACGGATCCTTTGGATCTCAGGCAACACGTGGAAACTGAAAATGGTGAAAGTCTTGCACAGGCTACTGTGAACGAGATCGTGGAGGAATGCCTCGGGTATGAAGTGGATCAAAGGAGAGAAATTAGCATGAGCGATTGGGACGATGAGCCTCTCAGCGATGATCAAATTGTTCATGCGTGTGTAGATGCTTACTGTGCATTTGAAATCGGAAGGGATATCAATGCTTGGGAAATTGATGAATGTCTATAAAATCGATTATTTCACTCTTTTTTGTTGATTATTCTGCCAAACATGTACTTAACTTAAAGCTTTCCTTGTTGTTGATGCTTGTTAGGCTATGTTTGGATTTCGTCTAGTAACTGAACTGCTTTTGATTTTAGCTAGTGGATTTTTATTTTTATTTTGTGAAAATTAATATGAATGACTCTTGATGACTGTTCAGTTATGTGTCTTATACTATTATATTTTTGGAAATTATAATGGACGTCCAGGTTTCTCTGAAAGTTTGTAAATGAAGGGTCCTTATCCATCTATTTTGCCTTTTTTTTTTCCTTTTCCCTTTACTAATGCAGTATTGCAGATTGCAGTTACCATTCCTGTTCAGCAGGACAACTTGCACCTGTTGAAATTTTTGCCAATGTCTTCTCATTTTTGACAGTCAATAGAAATTGCTCTTTCAATTTGCAATATTTTTCCACCAATTTTAATGGGAAAATACAATATTAGTATTGTTTGAAAAGGAAAAAGGAAAGTAGGAAGAAATAAAAAAATAAACAAATTATCATGTATTTTTTGTTATTTAGTGCAAGAGAAAATAAAAAAAAAATATATTTTGTAAAGAAAAATAAATTAAAATTTTACTTTTTCTTATTTCTCTCCTCTCAGTTTTTTCATTGCTCATATTTTTTCTTTTCTCATTTTATACTCTTTCAGACGAACAGTTAATTAAGGGGCTCAAATATGGTGAAAATTGGCAAAGGAAGAGCTCAATAGACTTTTGTTGGAATTGAACGCTGTATTAATGCTCATCGCTTTAGCTGTGATTTGTCAAAGAAACTGCACAAATGTTTTCTCATACACAAAATAACTTTCTCATAACTCCTTAGCTATCCGAATATATATATTTCTTTCCAAGCTTGGACCATTATTTGACGAATGCAGAATACCTTTTTGAATTATTTACTATATATTACTCCGTCTATTATAAAATATTAGTCACTTTTTTTAGATTTTATATGGATTAAGAAAAACAATTAATTTCTATATAATCTAATAAAAAATATATAGATAAACTAAATTTATCATTGACTTTGAGGATTGCTATAAAAATAATAAAAGTAAAAATAGTTAATAAATATAGCATTGATAATGTAAAAGTGATCAATATTTTAGAACAAATTTTTTTTGCTAAATTGACTAATATTTCAGACGGATGGAGTATTACTTCTATAGTACTAGTAAGTAGTATCATTGATTTCAATCTTGACTAATTAACGTTATTTACCGAAAGAATGTTCTGTTGACACTCAAAAAACTTATACTCCTCTTACACCCCTAATATAATGCAATACATGACTAAGACATATATTTATTATCTACTATTCTTTCCACTTTGGGATTCTTATCCTGTGCAATATTGCACAGGTTAAGAAAAACCATATAATATTACTATTTGCTTTAAATGGATTAAAAATTGAAAAAATTGATAGTACTAAAAGGATCAAGAAATAATAAAATAATAAAAGTGTAAGATTGGTGTATGATTTTTTGGGTGTAAAAAATCAGTACTCTTGCTGAAATACTACAATTGATAATTGATATGGAGATTCTTCAAACGATAGGAACATTTATTAGAAAAGAATCTGCATTCAATGTAAAACATGTTGCATTTTCACATTTTCGTTTCATTTTCATTTCGTTTGCCCTGGTTATGCATTTCTTTCACAGATTCTACTTTTTATTTATGCAACATATATTAGAGGAACACCCCCATTTAGATGACGTTTCTGACCCTTCACCTTGATATTGATCAATAAAATCAATTTTACTTTCAAGACAAAAAGAATTAAAAAAATATTTCAATCATAAATAGTTCTTAAGAAAACTTACTTTTCATCAAAACTTATTTTGAAAAATCTAGCTATTATCTAGAATTAAATTTACAGACTCCCATCGAAACACAGACAATATTAATTATTCATTCTCCCAAACTCACTTTACTGAAACTAAAGCAACCGTAATGATACTTGATAGAAATTCTTGAAACAGTAGAAACATTTATTAAGAAGAAGTCAATTCATGATACAGTGGCATTTTTCACTTTATCTCGTAGTTTCATCAGATTCAACACTCATATCCAAAATATTCAAATACCTAGAATACTCTCAAATTCGAGCCCATTTTCAGAAAACAGAGTAAACTATGAAAAGAAATGCAAGAAAATCAAAATCAGCGTGAATGTGATCCTAATAAGCACACATTTGACAGTAGATGCTATTTGAAGGTTGTAAATTAGTTGATAAGCATGTTTGGGTGATGATTAACCTCTCAAACGTAACTAGGGCAAAGGATGGAAGAAATTTCTGGCGAGTGTGAAAGCACAGAAAGCATCGACGCAGGCAAAAATGATTTGATCATCTGTGAGTATTGCATCATTCCAACGACTCATACAAACCTCTCTTGATTGATTAACTTCATAATTGAGGCATCTCGAAATGATGGTATTGACAGATTCATGTAGAAGGTTCCAACCGTCCCAATCTCTGAGGTACCTGAGATCCAGAGGATGCCGGAACAGTCCTAAACGGTGCCTCGAAATATACAGCTTTGACCAGTCTAAACCGTTATAGAATCCGACGAAGATGACGAAAGGGGACCGGAGGAAGTACCTTAGGATCAAGGGCACGGTCGGAGCATGAGAAAGTCGGAAGATGAGACAGTGGGGACCGATGCACAGCTGCAACGTGTCCGCCGGAGGATTTAAGTTGTGAGGAATCCACTGAAAGTTCTCACGGTCGTCGGGAAACCAATTCCAGTCGAAACGGCCGCGGCTGGGAGTCCACTGCACGCCGAGACCGACGATGAGATAACGTTTCCAGGCAGTGATGAGGTCAATAATGTAATACAAGCACATGCCTAGGATCCACGCTTCGACGACAATGGGATTGGCGGTGATGGTAACGACTACAATGTTTCCACCAACGTCACAGATACGTATGGAGTAATGGTCATCGTGATGGTAGGGGTAGGGGTCGATGAAGGGTAGCGGCATTTTTGTTAATCTCTTGCAGAGAAGTCTTGTGGATCTTGGTATCTTTCTTGATACTGGATGGACGATAACGCGGGAAATATTCTGTTTTTAGGAGTATTTTTCACAAATGAAAAACTGATCTACGCTCAATAAAAACTTGTATTTATACTACTACTATATACTATTCATCTTTGTTTATTTTAATTTATTATTATTTTTTGTTTTTGTCTTTCTCTTCCTTTCTATTCACTTCGCTTATTATATTTCTCATTTTTTTTATTTTTTCCATTTCTTTTTATCTCTTTAAATACAATGTACTATGTATATTTTATCTTAATATATAATTTTATTAATTATTATGTATTTATTTAATAATATATTTTTAAATTTTAAATATGTAAGTATATATTTTTTTCGTGATTAACAGTTTTTTTTTTGACTTTTTTGTTTATATAATAATAAAATTATTGTTCATTTTGTACAACCTATAATAAATACTTTAAAAAATATTTACTTTTTAGTTGAACTAATTGTGGTTAAATTTTGCTACAATAGTTGTAGTAAAATCATCACGCATTTGTAAATGAGTAGACAATTTGGCTATTCTAGTTTTCTAGTTTAAAATTTAGAGGAAACATATTGTTTTTTAAAAAGGATAATTACACCAAATGGTTTGTTTATATTACACTTATCCCTTCCCGTTTTTAAAATTATATTTAGCCCCTTAAAATTTTTATTTTTATTACACAAATTTTTCTAATGTTAATTTTTTTAATAGTGTTATTGTACACATTTTATATTTTTCGAAAAAAAATTAATTTTATCATTTATTATTATTTTTTATTTTATTATCTTTCTAATGATAGTAAAAATGTTAAGAAAATAAATGTAATTCTAAAAATTAAAAAGGGGTAAGTGCAAGATTAACAAACCTTAGAAGTAGGTAGTGTAATTATCCATTTTAAAATTACAGGTTAAGCAAGAGGGCAGATTGTGTTGCTTTATTTATTTATTTATTTATTTTTATTTATTTATTACTTTTAAGCCTGGAACTTCAATATATAGCATAATATGTAACTTTTATTATATAGCCTTTTAATTTTTTTCATATATGTAGTTTTAATTTTTTGAGATAATTGTCACTTCAAACCTACAAAAGACATAACTTTCATCTATTTAATCCTTAAAATAAAAATTTATATCTAATTTAGTCATTAAAAATTTTAAAAAAATCAATTAAAGTGGTCATTTACTTATAACGAAATATTAATTTAATAACATTTTATTTTTTACAATTAAATTGAGGACAAAAAATATAATTTTGATTTTTTAAAAATACTTTTATCATAATTTTAATCATTTTATGTTGGCTTAATACTTTTTTTCACTCTTATTTTAACTCAATCAAACAATAAAAATAAAATGTATTAATTCTCTTTTTTTTCACAATTTCTCTTGAACCAGTTCTTCTTTATCTCACTCTCACTTAGAGTGTGTTTGGTTTCCTCCCAAATGAGGTTACAATGAGGAGGAGAAATTTTCTCTTTATAAAAGAGATGAAAACGGGAACGCGACGGGACGGAGACCAAAACCCAAACACGTAGTTCTTATACCCAATCTATCTTCTCTGCCCCACTTTTATCAACAACCAAAAATAATTTTATTAATATTAATAAACAAGTGATATGTAGTACTATAAGTTAGGGGTACTTTTTAATGAGTTAATTATAATAAAAAGATTGTCAAAAAAATATAATTTTGTGTTTTTTAAAAACAAAATAATATACACTTATAATTATATTTTTAATTTTAATAAGGTTTAATTGCACTTTTGGTCCTTATGTTTTTAATTTTCGCAAAGTCAGTCTCCCAAGTTTCAATTTCATGAATTGAATCCTCAATGTTACCAAAAGTTACAAATGTTATCCTTTCATTCATCTCTGTTAATTATTTAACAGGGGTCAACTCATTTAAAAAAATTATTTAAGTTATTTTCAAAAAAAAAAAAATATATTTTTAAAATTATTTAAAGTTTTTTTAAAAATAATGTATTATTCATTTTTAAGTTTTTATCTCGACCTGACGTGGAAATGATTTTTTTACTTTTTGATTTTTGTTTTTTTATCAAAAATAAGTTAAATGAATTTTTAAAATGAGTTGAACGCTGTGACGGTTAAATAATTAACAGAGATGGATGAAAGGATAACATTTGCAACTTTTGGTAACATTGAGATCCAATTTGCAAAATTAAAACTTAAAAGACTAAGGGCCTGTTTGAAACAGATTTGGTTTTTAATTTTTAAAAATTGTAGTATAAAACAATTTTCAGAAACAGTTTTTAAAAAAGAGTCAGAGGAATTTTCAATATAAATTTGTGTGTAAATTCAGAAAACTGAAAACTAAAAATCAAAACATGTTTTAGATGTTTTCATATTTTGGTTTTTAAATACTGAAAAACTTCTCGAAAACGGTTTTTGAAAACTCGACCGCCAAACGGATTTTTTAATTTTTTGTTTTTAAAAACAGAAAACTATTTTTTAAAAACAGAAAACTGTTTTAAAAAAGAGAAATAAAAAAAACCCTAAATTTACAAAAACTAAAAACATAAAATACCAAAAATACAATTAAGTCTTTTGCTAAATACCATAAGGACACTGTTTAATTATTTAAGAAGAGTGATACTAATATCAAGAGGGTAATCCAAAGTCCAAATCTACCGACAGAAGGAGTATCAATTACAAATGAATCATAATGAAGAAATCGAGGCCAAAGCTAAGAGTGAAGGTGGACATATATTCAAATATAGCTTTAAATTATGTCTTTTATTAAGTTTTTACCAATAAAATACTTTCATGTCATTAAAATTATTAAATTTAATTTTTATGTTTAATTTTTAATAAATTTTTTAATAACGTCATGACATTCTATTCATAAGACATAAATAAAAACATAATTTAAGAATATTATATTTGAATCTCACTTAACTCTCTCTCTCTCAATTCTAAGTATTATCTACAAAAATAAAATGCAAAATTTTTGTAAATTAGAAATGAATATTTATTACTTACAAGTATTTATTATTTATTGATATCAATATATTTTGTTATAGGTATTTTTTTTTATAATTACGGATTTTTTCACTCTTAATATTAGATTAATTCTGTTCGCGTTGAGTGGTTGGCGCTGACATCGTCCGTTACAAGTATTTATTGTTTTAAAAATTTAAAATTCAACGATTATATTTTTTCTAAGTAAATCAAAATAGTAGTATTAATTTAATTGTTGTTATTGTAAGTTAACTAGTTCCATAAAGTAATTACACCACAAGACCTTAAATAAAAATAATGACTACACTACTATAGTATATATAATAACATAATTCATAAAATTTGAAAAGAGAGAAAAAAGAATTAAATCCGATCCCTTTAATTTTGAAAAGTGATTATATAAGAGTAGAATCTTATTTCCGTTTTCCCGCGTTATCGTGGAATATTGATGTTAGTAGAATATCAAGAACAAGAAAGATTTCAAGATCAAAAAGATCACAGCGCAATTGCAGAGATCGATTTTCATTTTCTCCTTCGTTCTCGAAGAAAATGCAGCCCCTGCCATTGCCATTGCCCTTGCCCATGCCCTTGCCTGTGCCCTTGCCCTACCTCCACTACCGTTACTACTGCCCTTACGACCGCGAAGTCCGTTACGTCGTCATAATAAACGCAACTAAAATTTCCGTTACCGTCACCGCCAGGCACTTGGTCGTCGAAAGGTGGGTCCATAACATCTTCCACTATTACCGTCACTACGACAATCTCGTCTTCGGTCTCGGCGTGCAGTGGGTTCCGAGCGAGTTCGATTCTCCGGCGGACACGTTGCAGCTCTGCATCGGCGACGAATGCCTCATCATCCTTCTTTCCTACGTCGATAGCTTGCCGTGGTGCCTGAGGGAACTCCTCATGAACCCTAACCACTTGTTCGTCGGATTCTGGACCGATTACGACCGTCGGAAGTTGCTGATTTCGAGGCAGGGTATACAATTGCTCAGGGATCCTCTGGATCTGAGGCATTGGTTTAGATCTAGACTCGGCTTCAGCTTATCGCAAGCTTCGGAGAACGAAATCGTTTGGGAATGTCTCAATCTTCTTATTGATCAGAGTCCGCGTCTTCGATTGAGTAATTGGAATGCTCCAAATCCCACCGATGAACAAGTCGTTTTTGCGTGTGTTGATGCTTACTGTGCATTCTTAGTCATCACCAGATACTTCGAGATCTTTTCTAATTATTTACTGCTCAAATGTGATTAGTTTCTGTTTTTTGAAAATTGAACGTATGTGCATATTAGAATCATTGTGATGGTGAAGGAGATTTAGATCAGAGTGCCATTATTACTCTGGTTTCTGATTTCAGTAAATGCTGTTATGACAGAATGTTAGGTACTATTTCCATATTTTGGTCCTTTTGGAAATGAATCTGATGAAACTTTCCATGTAAGTGAATAAATGAATTCTTGTTAATAAATGTTCATATTGTTTGAAGAATTTCTATCATCTGTCATTTTGGTTGGTTTGGATACAGTAAATTGAGATAGGGAGAAGGAATAGTGTGTGTTTCGGTGAGGGTTTGTAAATTCGATCATGGATAATCTTGATTTTCCAAAATCAGTTTTAGCTATACAAGTAAGTTGGTTTTGAAAGGTGATTTATGTTAGAAATATTTTATCTTCAAAAATAAATTTGTAATAAATTTTAGTACCAAATTTTCAGCCTGAAGTAAATTCTACTCAATAAAAAGAGAAGTGAAATGTAATAACTATTAAAATTGGGCAGAATGATAAGCAACCATAGTGGTCCAGTTGATATCGTCCCTTAGATTTAATATAGATCTGAGTCTACTCAATAAAAAGAGAAGTGAAATGCTTTCCACACACGGTCCTTGCCGGTCTACTATAGATCTGAGTCTACATTTTGGAGAATAGGCTCGCCGAATACTTGAACTAGTCTTTAGTAAATTGGACCAAGTTTTAATTTTAACAAATTATGGGGGAAAAAAAAAGTTAAGGACCACTTTACAAAATTTTACTTATTAAGTGACTTAAGTACTATTTTGAACTTATATCCCATGATTCTATGTCGACCCATGTCAGGGGTAGTTTTACCCAATAGATTGGAACAAAAGACCGTGATTATAAGATGGACTTAATAGGCCCGCCCAAGAAGAGAGCCCATTACAGGGAAAAACCTAGTAATAATTATAAAATACTCACGTTGGAAGCTAAAGCATGATCTTGTTAACCTATATATAAAATCTAACTTAAACTAACTTAATCGTCAGAATTCTTGCAGGTACCTACTCTCCTGCCGTAGAACAAGGTAGGACTAGCAGTCGTCTGTGGTGAATCATCGTTCCTGATCCTTAGGTACACAATAAATACCTTGTCCGTAGACTATAAGATCTGTATAGTTCGACTTGACCATCATGGTCCATAATACCCTAAAATCTACCATAAACTTTTATGTTTTTGATTGTAGAGTTATATAAAAATTAAAAAGAGAGATCAAAAGAAAATAAAAAATAAAGAGAGAAAAAAAAATTATTAAGGATGAAGTGATAAATAAAAAAGAGAAAATAAAATATTAAAAATAAAAGAAAGATAAAAAAAATTGCAAAATTATAGATCAAGAATAATTGCACATAAATAATTAGTACTCGTCCGTTTTATTTTCTGATCTACCACTATTCTCAATTTTTATTATGTTATTATGCTTAAATAAAAATGATGAATGCTGTATGTACTCCCGCGTTACCGTCTAGTATTGTATTGACGTCAGTACAATTCCAAATCAAGAACAAGAAAGAAATCAAGATCATAGCGGCGGGAACACCAAAGCCTCTGATCTGCAAAAGCCGATCACGCTGCAGATCGAGATATTTTCAATTTCTCTTTCCTTCTCCCACACGTTTCAACAAAATGCCCGCCACCATCGCCTCCTACCAAAACCTTGGCTTCGGCCGCGAACTCTACGTCATCGACATCGAAGGAAACCAAGTCATCACTACCGTCACCTCCAACTGCTCCGCCGCCGAAACCTGGCTTAATACCGTTCTCAACCTCGACGAACACCGTAACCGCGTCCCTCTCGTCTTCGGCCTCGGCGTGCAGTGGACTGATCCCGGCAGTGGCCCCTTTCCTCCGGCGGACGTACTACAGCTCTGCCTCGGTGAACACTGCCTGATCTTCCAACTCTGTCACGCGGAGCGCGTGCCGCTGAATTTGAGGATGCTGCTCTGGAATCCTAACCACGTCTTCTTCGGATTCTGGAACAATCACGACCGGCGGAAGCTGCTGCAATCGAGGCACATTGTGCGAATGTTCAGGGATCCTATCGATCTGAGACTGCGCTTGGAATCCAGAGAAGGTTTGAGTCTATCGGAAAGTTCGGAGAGCTCGATCATTAGGGAAGGGCTCGGGTATCATGTGTATCAGAGTAGAGAGATTCGCATGAGTCGTTGGAATATTGGAATTCTCAAAGTTGATCAAGTGATTTATGCCTGCGTCGATGCTTTCTGTGCCTTCGCAATCGGAAACTTAGTCGGAGCTCAATAAATTCTCAGGTGAAAATTAAATAATCGATTTAATAACTTTTTTGTTTTCTGATTAATCAGCCAAACATGCCTAACGGTTTCAAATAGCGTGTATAGTAATAGTACTGTAGTCAAATGTGCATATTAGAATTTGAATCATATTGATGGTGAAGAAGTGCATATATTGGTTCCCGGTTACGGTTACAGTTACGGAGATTTTGAGGCATTCCTATTCAAAACTTTACTCTAATTTCTGATAATGCTGATTTGATAGTATTTCCTCCTGTCCTAGGTTGGTCGTCTTTTAAAAGAAATTTTTAGTTATTAATATAAGTTATTTATTAATTTATTAATGTATTTTTTTTTTTTACTATTTTTTAAGTTTTAATTATTGATAGAGTGTGAAAGAGAGTGAAGAGAAAAAAAGATATAATAATTAACTTATGTATTTATGAACATATTTATATTAAGGATATAATTAAAAAAAAATTTTTTTTTAGTCAAATTTAATAAGCTAACTATTATTTATTAATTTTGATAATTTAATTAAAAATAATTTTATATTTAGGACTGAAAAAAGTATATACATCCCTCAATTTCTAAATTTTGATTGTGAGTGATGTATCTCGATGAAACTAAACTAAATACACATTAATAAATGTGTATACTTACACTGTGTTTACTAGCACGAGCTTATAACTTTTTATTAATAAATTTTGTTTATTATGACAAGCTTATTAAGCTCTAAGCTAGGAGCTTTTGAAAAGTTATTTCAAATAGTTTATAATTTTTAACTTTTAATAATTCATTTCAATTTTATCCTTGTCTTTTTTAAATAATTATATCTTTTGTCATCTCATTATATTAAATATTAATATATTATATATCCTTTTATGTCATTTTATATAATTTTAGCTTATCATAAGCTAGTTTTACTAGCATTACTTCTCAACAATAAGCTATAAGCTAAAAGCTATAAGTCATAAACCATAAGCTATAAAAAAAACCATAAACTAAACCTGTTTGAAAGAGCTTATACGCAATTTATGAAAATAACTTATGGGTTCCTATAAGCTGTTTGCAGCTTATTTTCATAAGCTTCCTGGAGTAGCTTATTAGAATAAGCTGTTTTTAGCTTATTCAAATAAAATTTATAATTTTGTTTATGAAAAACCTCTCATTTAAAAATAGCTTATTGTATAAGTATTTATTTAAGCTGTGTACCCAAACACAATTGTAAGTTATAAGCTAATTTTGATAAACACATCCTTACTTCTACATACGCAGAGAAATATATATTCTATACCACATTAATTGTTTTAGTTACTTCTGTTACACTATGTTTATGTTTGGTTAGAGAGAAAAAATAGAGAGCAAAAAAGTTCAAAAGAAAGAAGTTGAGAGAAGTTGAAAAGAAATATGAGTGATTTAAATGATGTTTGGTTAAATAGAAATAGAGAAAAAATAATAGAAAAAAAATATAAGAATAATATAAAAAAATTAAATCATCGTCAAATATAATATTTAATAAAGAATAATATTCTCTCATTTTTAGTGCCAATCTCACCATTGGAGGGAAGAAGTTTTTTTTGGTGCGGCCCACCAAATAAACCTCTATTCTCTTCACTGTATATGCATTCCAAACAGGGAAAGTGTGCTATTTCTGCTCTACCTTTCTCGCTTCTATTTCTTTCCTTAATACTTCCACCGTTCCAAACACGCTGTTAATTCACTTGGTTAGGTACTGTTCGTACATAACTACAAATTTTAATTTAGTTAGTTCCTTTTGTTAGCTTGTTGCCTTCTCATATGTATTCGGTGGTAATCCCTCAGTAATATTCATTTCGCTCTTCTCTGTTTTGTTTTAATTTTGATGAATTCAAAACATAATAAATAAAATTATGAATTAACTAAATTTATTTTTCTTTTTTATATAAGTAGACTTTATTATCACCAAATTTAATCAGTTTGACTTTTTATTATAATGTATTATTTTCAAAATATAGAGTAATTAATACAGTATTTTTAAAAATAAAAAAATTAATAAATAAAATAAATGAATAACATTAATTAAAAGATAGAGAGAGTAAGATAATAGAAAGAGATTAAAAGAGTAAATTTGGAAACTAATGTTTTTTCTTAGATAAATATAATGCATTTAACTAATTGGTATAGGGGGTCTTACATTTTGGGACAGAGAGAGTATATCAAAAGAAAAAAAAATAGAGGGACAAATAGATATACAATATGTATATATGCGACAAGTGGGCAATAGTCCACATGGTCATGTACCAGGATCCAAATTATGTGTCCCCAAATCATGTTCCCAATCATGTCCCACCAATAGAATATTGCCACGTCATTAAAAAAATTTATTAAAAAATTAAAGATTAAAATTAAAAGAAATATTTTCAATGACGTGGCGATATTCTATTGGTTAGACATGATAGGGGACACCTAATTTGAATCCCATGTACCAAGCCTAACTTGAGAGTTGGAGATCCAAGGTAGGAGTTAATTTAGTGTGTTTGGATTGGCGTTTACAAAATTAAGTTTAGATTAAAGTGATTTTGTATAATTGATTGTGAGTAAAAATAAATTTAAAGTAACGTGATTTTGTTTGGATAATATTTGGATACTTTTTATTATAATTGCTTTTGATTGTATGCAATTACAATTAGACATACTTGTTTATGCATATAAGCTTACAAAATAAGATAAAAAATGGAGTACACAGTATAATTTATGGTGCAGATGAAATTCTAATTCTATTAGTTTTTATTTATAGACAAAATTGTTTAACCAATTTAATGCTTATTTTTTAAATTTTATTTTTGTTCTTTTTGGTATTTTGTTAAAAGTTATTAAGTCATTGAATTATTGACTAAAAAAAGCTAACTCAATTATTATTATTATTATTATTATTTTCAATTGACCAACAAAATAATTAACCCATCTTTTAATTTTCATTGGGCCCAAATCAATGTCAGCAAAAGCATAAGGCCTAAGGGGAATAAATCAGGCCTATAAGAGTGTTTTTTTAACCCTCATTTTTTCTATTTTGAGACAAAAAAAATAACCCTTGTCAACCTCTTTCTTTCTACACACAAGCATACCGCTGGATATGCTAACCTCCATAAATGAGAGAAGCTAACCTCCGCTCCATAACTCACCACCCTTATAAAATGAGAGAAGCTAACCTCCAAAATTTTTTATGACCACACATAGAAGGCAATTTAAGGGTGAAAATGTGATTTCACATTTAACCCCAAGCTGAACGCGACGTTTGAACCCAGAAGCTACAAATAGTTGTGTTTATGTTTGTGATGTTTGAATGCAGAAAAATGCATTGAACCCAGAGCTGAAGTTCTACCTAAACATGTTTGCAAACTGAAAGACTCTATTTTGAGCCCCTAAACTCGCGTATGGTTCAACGTGACATGAAAACAAACACGCCCTTAGAATGTGTGTATTTAGAGTTTAGGGTTGGGTGCGTGTGTTTTTGTCTATAAAAAATTACATTATTTATAAATAACGTTATTTTAAAATTAATTTTAGATTAACGTAATTTTAGAATTATTTTGGATCGATTTTATAAAATTAATTTTACGTAAAATTAATTTTATATTTAGAGACTTTTCTTAAAAGTAAATTTAGATTAAAAATAAAATATAAATTTTTTAATCAAACTTAAAAGCAATTAATCTCATATTGTTTTATCCAAAATTAATTTTAGCAATACAAAATCAATTTTAACTTATTCTTGACTCATAATCAAACAACTAATTTCTCAATTAAAATTGATTCTTTAAAATCAATTCCTCCTTGTACGCAAACATTAAGCATTCCGTCAATCATCATCTGACGATGACTTTAATCGTCGCTCTGAAACGTGCGCCGACCAAAATTGATTCCTAGGTGAAGGTTCTTTCCTTTTATGAATTAGAATTCCACTACTACTCAGCTGAATCATTTCTCTCTGAACATGACTATTAATCGTTGTAGGGGACGACTCGAAGATTTATGGGGCTTAAAGCAAATTTAAGAATAAAGTGTTTTTTATTAATAAATTCTTTAAAAAATATTATATTTTATTTAAAATTTATTTTTGGACTTTTTGTGATGTAAAATTATTTATAAATTTGTCATAATTAATTTGATTTAACATTTTCCTTTCAATAGAAAATAAGAACATTTTTTTTTTTTTTGAAAAGTGAAAATATATTATGTATTAATACACAGGAGCACTACTAGGGGTGCTAACCCGTATACATCATAATGAACCTGTGCTGCAGACACATGAAACTACACTGCAGAATCTTCCGCTAAATTACGAAACAACAAAATTCATCCCTTCCCTAATTACTCTTAACACCCAACCAGCCAGAGAAAGTAAATACAATAACTCTGCCCACATGAGAAAAATAAGTGATTAGCATTTTCTTGAGCTTCATGGCAGAGAACACATACATCTCCAATCGCGATCGGAATAATGTTCCTCTTTACTAGATTGTTCTTTATTGGCATTCTATCTAATAATACTGGCCAAACAAGAATCTGAACCTTGAGACGCTTGAATCTTTCAAAGCATTTTTAAGAACTTCAGTTCATCACCTTCGCTTCTATTGCCCGCTTCCCAAGCAAATTCAAAGAAGAAAGAATTGTATTTTCTAGGTTAGAAAGACCTCTCTCCTCCCACTCAAACAGCGCCATCCTCCACTGAAAATCCCAAAACCAGTCTCTGCCCCTTCTCTGCACCACTTTGCAATGCTAGATTTGTTTAGAATAATAGAGCACAGTCTACAAAAGTTAATCTTCATCAGTTTCCCAACCACTTCCCAAAATAGAATATCATTGTTGATACATTGTTGATCATAAATAATTGTTTTATTATTTTAGCTTTAAAAAAATTCTTTCAGCTGAAGCAACTTATATATATTAAAATTGTTATATATGCATTTTAAAAAGAATTTATTCTTTTTATAATTAAGAATGTCAATTGGTTTATTTTTTTCTAATCCTATAATTTCTTTTATGATGTTTAATTCTAAAAATAAGTCTAATCTATCAATATCCAAAAAATTGTCACGTTTCAATGAATTTTGAAGGTTTAGCCATTTTTCTTTCAAAATTACACTATCCAATGACTTAATTTATTAACAATAAATAAAAAATCATAAATATCTCCATATATTTAAATTGTTCAATCTAGTTTGATGTGTGGTAATTGATTTATGTACAATGAATAAAAAGTAATAAATTATAAATTATTCTTGAGAAAATTTTATAATTTCATTTTTAACACTTTTATCATATTGTTTCTTTTTACAACTAATATGTTTTTCACGGAACTTAGGCTCTTAGACTTAATCTGAAGAAAGATTCAAGAAGACGCCAATAAGTAAAGAGTAGTCAAAGTTTCACAAAAAGAAAGAAGGAAGATTGACATAAGAACTTAATAAGAGATAAAAACGATTAAGTTTCTTTTTCTACCTCTTTTTAAAAAATAAAAACAAAAAAGACTATAATTTATTGGGAGAAAGTTTTTACTAAGTAAATGTTATTTGTAGTATAATAATAATTTAACCGTCACTTTTTTTTTTTATTTTTTCAAAATTTTTTAGAAGTATATTAGGCCATCTACAATAGAGAGAACTCAACTAAATTCTTATGAATTAATTTAGTATATTTTGCTGGGTTCTTACAAATGTTGGACTAAAAGAATTAGCCTTGTTGCCAATAACTGGGATCCTTACTGGGATTCATCTTGATTTTGTGCTCTAGAATTCCATTCTTTCAGCATATACAAAATTTGAAAGACATGTCAAAACTATTATAGTTGTCACAAAGAAATGTTAGATGCTGCGTTTCCTTTATATATTTCCACAATTCTGAATTTGTTCTCATCGTGTGTACAACTTAAAGCACTAGTTAATGGTTTGTCAAGTGACATGCTATTAACTCTTCCAACAGGGGGACCCCTTTAGTAAAGGCTTCTTCAGATTTCCAGAATTTATTTCACATGGATGATGTGATGATATGTTTGTGCTTTATGAATGTATTTTTCTGCTTTATTTCCAACCGTTTGAAGAATGATATCTTGAGGAAGCATTCTGGCAATTTTGGGAAGCAGCAAATTGTAATTCCATGTGCTAATAATTCCTTGTGTCCTAGAGCAAATTAATAGAAAAGGTGAAATATGCTTCACTTGGAAGAAATCCAACAGTTATAGTTCTATTGTATACGAATAAAATGAGTGCCGGAAAAGTTAGGAGTGATAAGCTCTAGTCTTTTTCCATAAAATTCCTTACAAAAGGGAAGAGAACCCTTTTAACAAGAACGCCACAAAAAGATGAACAACAACGTCACAATAATAAGATTGATGCTAAGCCAAATAGAATGATCGCCACAAAGGTCTAAGATCCAAGGGCTAAGAGTCTCGAAGCACAACAAACTCCCCAAAAGAGAGTAAACCTTAAAAATTACTTTATTTCATACTTACTCTATTTACATCTATGGCACCTTAAAAATTATTTTATTTCATACTTGCTCTATTTACTATAGATCAGAGTCTGCATTGGAGATTAGGCTCACCGAGTAGTTGAACTAGTTTCGATTAAGTTAGACCAAGTTTCAATTTTAACAAATTATGAGAAAAAACGTTAAGGACCACTTTGCAAAATTTTATTACTTATTAAATGACTTAAGTACTCTTGTGGACTCATATCCCACCATATTAGGTCCATCCATGTCGGGGGAAGCTTTATTTTCTATCACTGTTCTCGATCAGCCGAAGCTAAAGAGTGCCAATTCACTGATTTGACTCCTCTCTCAAATTTTATTTTTAGTATATTATTATGCTTAAATAAAAATGATGAATGCTGTATATACTAACGTAATTATTAATTATTAATTTTGGAAAAGATAGACGAAATTAAATTCCAACCATTTAGTTTATAAAACAAATCATAATTCATAACAGTACTAACATCTTTCCATTTTCTCGCGTTACCGTCCAGTATTGTGTTGACGTTAGAACAATTTCAAATCAAGAACAAGAAAGAAATCAAGATCATAGCGGCGGGAACACCAAAGCCTCTGATCTGTAAAAACCGATCACGCTGCAGATCGAGATATTTTCAATTTCTCTTTCCTTCTCCCACACGCCTCAACAAAATGCCTGCCGCCATCGCCTCCTACCAAAACCTTGGCTTCGGCCGCGAAATCTACGTCATCGACATCGAAGGAACCCAAGTCATCACTACCGTCACCTCCAACTGCTCCGCCGCCGAAACCTGGCTCAATACCGTCCTCAACCTCGACGAATACCGTAACCGCGCCTCTCTCGTGTTCGGCCTCGGCGTGGAGTGGACTGGTCACGGCAGCAGCCCCTTTCCTCCGGCGGAAGTACTACAGCTCTGCCTCGGTGAACACTGCCTGATCTTCCAACTCTGTCACGCGGAGCGCGTGCCGCAGAATCTGAGGACGCTGCTCGGGAATCCTAACCACGTCTTCTTCGGATTCTGGAACAATCACGACCGGCGGAAGCTGCTGCTCTCGAGGCACAATGTAAGAATGCTTAGGGATCCTATCGATCTGAGACTGCGTTTGGAATCCAGAGAGGGTTTTAGCCTATCGGAAAGTTCGGATAGCTTTATCATTAGGGAATGGCTCGGGTATCATGTGAATCAGTGTAGAGAGATTCGCATGAGTCATTGGAATATTGGAACTCTTGAAGTTGAACAAGTGATTTATGCGTGCGTCGATGCTTACTGTGCCTTCGCAATCGGAAGCGTAGTCGGAGCTTAATGAATTCTCAGGTGAAAATGAAATAATCGATTTAACAACTTTTTTTTTTTTTCTGATTAATCAGCCAAACATGCCTAACGGTTTCAAATAGCGTGTATAGTAATAGTACTGTAGTCAAATGTGCATATTAGAATTTGAATCATATTAACGGTGAAGAAGTGCATATATTGGTTCCCGGTTACCGTTACAGTTACGGAGATTTTGAGGCATTCCTATTCAAAATTTTTACTCTAATTTCTGATAATGCTGATTTGATAATATTTATCAACCAAAATCGATTTTAACTCTTTAAAATTAATTTTATTTTAACTCAATAATTTTTCAAACACATTTATACATCTGTCAATTTCTAAATTTTGATCCTTTTAGATGTAACTATTGTGAGTGATGTGCTATATCTCCGTGAAACTAAACTAAATACACATGATAACAAGATTTATTACCTTTTAATCTTTGGAATCAATTAAATAAATCAGGTTAAGTAATTTATTGATAGCTATATACAGCAATAGTTAGTTTTTTTTTCTTATTAGGGAAAGTAGAGTAATTAATAGTATCAATTTATTATATTATATTATAAATAATTCTAGTGTATTTTTAAACATTGAAATCAATAATAATTTTCTTAATCAATAAGTAAATAATCTAACATTTAATAGGTTGATTTAGTGATAATTTCATTGAAATTTTGAGCTTTTCAGAAAGTAAATAATTCTAAAAAATTGTGTATGCTTCTACGTAGTCAGAGAAATAAATATTCTATATACCACATTAATTGTTTCAGTTACTTCTGTTAATTCACTTGGTTAGGTACTTTTCGTACATAATTACAAATGTTAATTTGGTTAGTTCCTTTTGTTATAGCTTGTTGCCTTCTCATATAAATTCAGTGGTAATCCCTCAGTAATATTCATTTCGCTCATCAAAGAGATATAGGGTGTGTTTGATGCATGTACAGTAAAGGAAGTATAATATAGGACAATTTAATAAGTTACAACACAACTACTTGTATTATTTGTTGTTTGATCATTAAAGTACAACACAAGAAATATAGTCAATTTTACTATAATATTCTTTACACTTTAAAATATTTATTTTAGATAAAAAATTAATAATTAATATTGTGAAATTTTGAAACTGTTATAATATAATATTTAAAAAAATTATATATAAAATTAGATTTCTCAAATAATTTGATATATTTCTAGATGTTTTATTATTTTTCACTAAAAAAATATTATTAAATTATATATATATATATATATATATATATATATATATATATAAAAGCTAGTTTAGTGTTGTATATTGCATGAAATAGAAAAAAATTATTATAGTAACTACCTTTGTAAGTGTAAGAGTGGGGAGATATGTAGTTAACATTTTATGAGATAGTGGATGTGAGTGAGGGTGTTTTTGTATTTAACCATCTTGTACCATGGGATAACTTATTGTCCTCTAGGATTGTGAGGAACAAAAATCTCCCATTTTGTTCTGTGCTGTGCCTTAAATTTTGTACTGTGACATATTTGTTATTACCATCAAACGTGGAATAAAGATTTTGTGCTATCCAATGCCATATATTTTAACAAATCAAACGCACCCATATTCTATGTATATGTCAACGTGTGCATACAGCGTTCATATGCTTGTGCTTGCGGTTGATTCATTGACGTTTTAGATCAGTAGACAATTGGCGTATATTGTATATTTGTATTATTTATAAGTAACCTGATTTTTAGAATTAATTTTGAATTAATATGATTTTAAAATTAATTTTGGATTGATTTTATAAAATTGATTTAATTTAAAATTAATTTTATAGTTGGAGATTTTTCCTTAAAAGAAAATTTAGCGTAAAAATATAATATAAAATTTTTAATCAAACGTGAAAACAATTGATCTCACATTGTTTCGGCCAAAATTAACAAAATCAATTTTAACTCGTTCTTGACTCTTAAGTGTGTGTTTGGATTGACGTCGAATCATGTCAAATCACGTTAAGATAGATAAATCAATAGTTGAGATAAATTTGGTACATAAGCCGAGGTGGATTCAATGAACGCAACAAAAAGTAGCGTTGAAGTGGATCCACGTTAATATGAATCCACTTCTACCCAAACAAGCACTAACTAAACAACTAATTTCTCAATCAAAATCGATTTTGATTCTTTAAAATCAATTCTCCCTTGACCAATACTTTTCCATACATGCACTTTATAGTTTTGTATAAAGGACATTTGTTTCAAGGTCTAAAAATACATTACCGAGTACCTTATTCTTAGAAATACATTTCAAATAATAATGTTTATTCACAAACATTTCAAAAAACTACTTGATTTCTTAGTTTTTATTTAAAGGAATATTTTGAAGAAATTCTAAAAAGTAAAAGATAATAAGTAACAGGGCAACAATTTAATCTTTTTGATAAGACTTATAATAAAAGGGAAGGGAAACCCTTTTGATAAGAATCGCCACAAAAGGATTAATAACGGCGCCACAATCATAAGATTGATAAGACAAGGAGAACGATCGCCACAAAAATCATGACTAGAGCTGTGAAAACGGGCTATTCAGCCCAGCCTCAACAGGCTAGGGCCCAAACTTCTAAATGCCAATAAAGGCCCTAAAATTCAAAGTCCTGCAAGGCCAAAAGGTTAGGGCAAATATCAAGGCTAAATCAGGGCTAGTTTTTTTTTCAAAAAAGGAACCTAACCCAGTTACACTAAACATGGGGTCGGGTTGGGCTAGCCTAAGTGCTCCAGCCCAGTTTGACAGGTCTAGTCATGACCCTTGATAAAATCCAAGGGTTAAGAGTCTCGAAGCACGACGAGTTTCCCAAGAAAGAGTAAACCTTAAAAATTACTTTATTTTATATTTGCTCTATTTACATTATGACACCTTAAATATGCAAAAAAATCAAATCAAGCATATATGGTAGATTATTCTTCATTATCGTAATTAATTTCTATCTTAAATAAAAAAATAACATTTATGATATATTATTCTCAGTAAATATGATTTATTCTTAAAAAAACAATATAATAAAATTTTATAATTATAATAATAAAAAATACTAATAACAAATTACAGTCTACAAGCCATTATTCTGAAAAGATACATCTTTGTGAGTCTTCATGATTCTCATCATTCGCCCCTTCTTAAAAATGAGTCATCCTAAACTCTTCTAGATCACCCATGTTTGTGCTTTCCTAGAGAGGTAAAATCTTCTTTATATCATTTTTTTCCTTTTTTCTATTTTTTTCATTTTGCTTTGATTTTTTGGTTTCATTTTTTTTTCAACTTTTTTTCTTTTTTTTTTTGGGAATGAAAAAAGTTCTCACCACAAACTCTTGGACTCAAGCTATGATACCAAATGATATGTATTCAACTAAGGTGCATGCCTTTTAGATCTTTCAAGTGTTAAATTTATTAGAAAAGTCGATAAAATAGATAAAAGAAAATTATATGAGAGGAAAGATATGAGAGTGATAAGCCTTGACCTTTTTTATAACATTTGCCACAAAAGTCAAACATTTGATAAGAATTGCCACAGAAAAGGGAGGTATAAAACACCACAATCATAAGATTGATAAGTTAAACGATCGCCACAAAGGTTCAAAGAACCTTTGATAAGATCTAAGGACTAAGAGCCTCGAAGCACAATAAACCTCCTAAGAGAGAGTAAATCTCAATTTATCTCTGTTTACATCCATGACACCTTAAATAGGCAAAAAAAAAAAAATCATGCATTTATGATATATTATTATGCATGAATGTGATTTATTACTAAAAAAATAATATAATAAAAATGTATAATTATAATAATAAATCAAAGCCTATAAGCCATTATTCTGGAAATATATGCCTTCATGAGCGTTCATCGGTTCTCATCAACTTTAGTTCCTAACATTAAATTACATTGTTCTGTGACACATTAAGTGCCTATATGACACATTATTTCACACATATAAGTCCACGTAGATGACCAAACGATGTCATTTTACTTAATCTCCAAAGTTATAAACATGTTGGGGCTTAAAATTGAGTTATGTTATAAGTGATTCGAGGGACTAATTAAGTTGTCTATTTTGAGATTAATCAAAAAGACGTCATTTCTTCGCTTACAAGGATTCATAGGTATCAATTAGCATATCATATAGGTGCTTAATGAGTTACATAGGCATTTTATCAATGTTACTTAACACCAGCGACTAAAGTGACATTTAGAGTGCAAAACCAGAACTAAAACATCTCGTGACTACAAAGTGATGAGGTACCAAAACAGTCAATTATTCATTTCTTTTATTGCTAGACATTGTTCATACTTCATCTTGGAGTTAGGAGTGGAGGTAGGGTTGGGTAACGATTTGTGTAACCCACGAACCCGAGCAACCCAAACCAAACTAAACCGGTTTTTCTGGGTTGGGTTGGGTGATTCGGTTGGCTTGAGTATTTTTTAGTGAATCCAAACCAATTTAGGTAGGGTATTGAGTTTGTATTTTAAAAATCTAATATACCCAACCCAAACTACCCAAACTAAATTTTTAAATGACTAATTTTTTATGTCGTTTTACTCCCTTTAGACTTCAATTCAGACTCCAGACCCAGTCCCCGACTAATCGACTTCTCCTTACTAATTACTTTCTTTCCAAAACAAGCATAATAAGATTAAAAACCCTAATAGTAGCTACCACCTTGATCTTCTCGCTGCCAACTCTACTTTCTCCTATTATGACTAATTGACTAATTGACAACTTTATTTATGTTAAGACTATGTTATATTGTATGATTATATTATTAATGTTACATTTTATATTAGCGAATAAAATCACAAAACTTATATAAAATTAATATTATATCATTATAAATTTGTCAAATTTTTTTTAAAAAAAATAAAATTTTTGTTTTTTGTTTAATTAGATAGACCCAATCACCCAACCCAACTCAACTCAATCAAGTTCAGGTTGGGTTGGTTTAGGTCGAAGAGTAAAAATACCAAAAATTTAGTTTGGGTTGGACTTTAAAACAGTAAAAAATCCCCCGAACCCACCCCTACATGGAGGTGCCAACTTCGCTGCGAAAGTATCTACTATTCCATGGAGAGATAGGCACATTGATGACAAGATAGACACCTCTATAGCGAGATACTAACCTCCATGGCAAGGTAAGAATCTCTGCAGTAAATCTCTGCAATATAGACACCTCCATAACAAATTGTAAATGTGAGAATAGTAGGAACTTCTATGGCGAGGTGGAAATCTCCATATATAATAAAATAAGGACTTTCATGACGAACGGTAAATAGTGTCAAGATAAAAAAAAAGAATAGGTTAATTTGATTATTTAGTCTCTATACGTATCCTTCATTTTTATTTTAATCCCTATAAGTAAAAATCGTTCCTTTTAGTCCTTTTATGTGTCTTTGTTAGTGCTTTTGATTCTTCCGTTATTTTACCGTTTGTCCTTACTAAAAAAAAAATAACTACAAGGACTAAAACGAAAAACAAATACATGTATAAGGACTAAAATGAAAAATAAATATATGTATAGAGACAAAAATTAAAAACTAGTACATATACTGGGACTAAAACAAAAAATAAGTACATGTATAAGGATTAATAAATTTTCATATAAACAATCTATGTGTTCGTCATTGAATGGCTCACAAATATTTTGTTAGCCGCATAGGACGAAATTAACACCGTTAATATTGAAATTGACTATAGGAATCAATGCGAAAATGACGGACACATATAGGGAGTAAAAGAAACATTGTTTTTTACATATAGAGACTAAAATGAAAATAAAGGACATGTATAAAAACTAAATGATTAATTTAACTAAAAATATATCTTATGAAATTGCCAAATTTAAAAAGGGTAATGATTTTCGTTCAACACATTATTGTACAACAACTTTACAGTACCATTAAAATAATAATATTCTCCTTTAAATTAAAATAATTCAAGGTAAAGTCAAAAAAATATTATTATTTTAATGATATTATACCGTTGTTGTACAATAATGTGTTGTACAAAAATTATTATTCATTTAAAAATTGAGAGTAACTATGGTCACTCTTTTAAAATTTATAAAAATTCTAAAATATTTTTTTAACTAATAAAATTAAAATATTAATTTATAAATATTATAAAAATAATTAAATAAGTGTGACAATACATTTTTAAGTGATAATAGATATTTTAAAATTACAATAGCATCTCCCTATTTTTTTTTAAAAATATAACCTCATTAATAAAATAATGCGTAGAAATAGCCCACTAACGTAATTAGTTCTCAGAAGGCTCTGCCAAACTGCTGCAGAATAGTATTTTTCATTTTCTCTTGCATTCTCTTTCTTCTCTCACACGTTTCAACAAAATGCCCTTCATCACCGACCGTTACTCCCTCGATTACGACGAACGCGTCTACGTCGTTGACATAGACGGAACCGGAGTCGCCGTTACCGTCACCGCAACGTCCTCCGTCGTCGATAAGTGGCTCGAAAGTGTCCTCTACGACCTACGTTACTTCATCTACCAGCACCGTCTCGTCGCCGGTCTCGGCGTCCAGTGGACTCCCGGTTATTCCGATCCTCCGGCGGACACTTTGCAGCTCTGCATCGGTCGCCGTTGCCTCATGTTCCAACTGTCTCACGCCGACGACGTGCCGTTGTCCCTGAGGCAGCTCCTCCAGAACCCTAGCCACTCATTCGTCGGATTCTGGAGCCATTCGGACTGTCGGAAACTAGCTATATCGCATCACTGTATACAGATGTGCAGGAATCCTCTGGATCTCAGGCATCACTTGACATACGACGACGGTGAGAGCCTATCAAGAGCTTCTGTGAACGAGATCGTTGAGGAATGGCTCGGTTATCAAGTGAATCAAAGGAGAGAGGTTGGAAGGAGCGATTGGAGTTCGAAGTATCTTAGCGATGATCAAGTTGTTTATGCATGCGTCGATGCTTACTGTGCATTCGAAATTGGGAAGAATATCAAGGCTTGGAATTATTGACCGGTAAAATCAATTTCAGTCTTCTTAATTTTGCTGATTAATCTGTCAAATATGCTGGTTTGGAAGCTTAATTTCGTTTTATCAGTTACTTTAGTTACTACTTAGTAAATCAATAGTGCTGTTAATGTGCCGATTAGAATGACATTGACGGTGAAGGAATGCTTTTTTTGGTTCCGGTGACTGTGAAGTTACAGTGCTTTGCTTCATTTCTTTTCAAATTTTAGTGCATGTTTGGATTAATGGTTGTATAAATATGTTGAGTTTTTAATTGATTTTGAGCCGAATTGATTTTGTTAATTGATTTTGAATAATATAGTTGAATTTGCTGATTGATTTTGAATAAAATTAATTCTGTTCATTGATTTTGAATAAAATTTTGTCAATTGATTTTGAGTAGAATTTATGCAATGTTTGGATTGACTTTTTGCCAACATCATACCATAGTTTGGATTCACTCAGAATTAATTCTGATAAAAAATTATGTTTAGCAACTTTAACAAGAATTAATTCCGGATGAAAACCATAGTTTAGTGAGAAACAACTATTTGTTGCTTTTGTTTAAAACTAATTCTCCTTATTATTAATTAACATTATTAATTAATATAATCAATTCTGCACAAAATTAATTTTAAAAATTTAATTCAAAGTACACTTATTTGGAGCAGAATTGATTTGTTTTGAAAATTAATTATAAAGGAAAAATATTTGAATATTCTTATTAAAACTTAAAATTTATAGTATAAATGTGACGCTAAATTGGTTGAAAAGTAGCATGTTAAGCTTTGTATTCAGAATAATTCTAACTTAAAATTGTCAAATATCTTTTTTTTTTATTTTTTTTTCTTCTCAAAATCAATTATGAAAAATTATGATTTGAGATGGGAAAAGACAATGAGAATATCAGTTACTCTATTAATATGGTGAAAAAAAAAGTTTACTATCTGGTTTTTAAATTTTAGTTAATGCTGATTTGACAGCACAGTAGCTATTTCCATATTTTGAGTGAGGTTGAATCTGATAATAGTTTTCCAGGGACGCAGAGACTGAGATTAAAATAGAAAAAGTAAAACAAGGCATAACCTGATGCTACTAAAGAAAAGCAAATATGAAACGATACTGTACAGTGTACAACTGCTTTCTCTCTCTCAACATACATTTTATTCCTTTTTCAGCTTTTCTTGTTTTACTATCATATCACCTAACCTAACATATGCATATCATTGCTTCTTCTTTTTTTCTTTCTTTTCTTTTTATCCTCCTGATCCTATGGAAATGTAACAATATGCATCGTAAATATTTTTAATAATATTTTAGTAGTTATTAAGTAAACAATTTTAAAACCTAAAAAAATTAAAAAATGTGTTCTTCATACTTGAAAGAAAGGAAAAAAAAAAAACGGATAGCAGCGATCAGCGGATGTATCCAGACCGGAAAATTATGTTGACTGAAATTGAAAATAGCAGCGGATGTATCCAGTGTGGAAAATTATATTGACTGTTATAGCACAAAGTGTCATTGGCGATTGAAAGGTTACTTTCATATGTTTGTGGTTGAATTGATTCATGTTTTTGAATCAGTAGATCATTTTTAATTACATGCTGAAATCTGAATCTATGAAGTGCAAATCGAATAACTTCATTTTTTTTTCCTATTCAGCATATAACTTAATTGCTTGGGTTTTGCTATCATGCTATTTTATTTTGGTTACATAAGGAAAAGAAAATAGAAACAAAAATTAGGTAATTAAATTATTACAAAATAAAGGAATAAGCTGAGTAGGGTAACTCCAAATCCTCAAAGTTATCCCATCTCGAGTCCTTTGGCGAGCAAGTGCATCGGCAACTTTGTTATTGCTCCTCCGAACGTGAGAGATATAAAACACCCAAGATTGTTGAAACATAAGCCTAACCTTGAGAATATTCTCCCAAAGCCAGTCCTTTATCCAAGTCTGGAAGGGAACTACAGCATCAACATTCGGAAGCAAGGATCTAAACCTAGACCATAGAAATCTGAAATGTTCCCAATTAAGCAGTAAATGCTCACAATCCTCCTCAGCTATGTGACAACGTGAGCAAGTTGACGACTCTTTTGAAATTTCTTAGAAAATCTTTATAAGTACAAAATACAACTATTCAACCTATGTTAGAAAAAAATCTATTCCAAACACACCCTACACTATTTTATAGTTTAAATCCTAATTCTCTAATTGGCCTCGACCCATACACTTAAGTCCTAACAGATAAACTATAAGTTATGCTTATCAAACACATTCTAGGATGCAAATGAATGGCCGGGCATGTGCATATAGACTACCCAATGTAGTGATTAAATTTCGTGTATGTGTCCATTTACCAGCTAGTATTTTATTGTTTAAGGTTTTTAAACATATTAAGAAGGTATTAATTTTGTAATTTTTGTTTATCAAGCTTTTGGTTAAAAAGAAATTAAATTTTAACCGATCTTCTAGGTTGATAATCTTTCTTAGTTAAGATGATATCACGTCGTGCATATGAACAAAAAGAAAATGAAGTTTTTTTTTAAAAAAAGTAAAAAGAAGAAAATGAAGTTAGTTTCGAGTTAATTAGTTCGGGTGACAAGTCACTAATAATTATATTTTTTTTTAAAAAAATAGCAAAGTCAGTATGTTCTAAAGACGAAACAAATACTCAAACTTAAATGATGTTTGTTTAATTTAAAAATAAAATAACAAAACATGATTGAGTTTTTAGTTTGCTTCGATTTTGATCCAATCATGTTAACGAAATCAAACTAATTTAATTGATTGTGTGCGTTTACCAAAAAAAAAAATGATTGTATGAATTTTGGGGTTCAAGGATACATCATTCATGTATACTATATGTTAACACCTCTGATAGTAATGTACTAGGAGTATATATGTTATCGCCAATGCATTTTAAAATCTTGAGGCAGAATATGATGGACTCTTACTAAATTTCTTAGAATTATGGATTATGGGTTTTCATAACTACTTAGGGTTTCAAATCATATTTGTGTGGAACTCTAGCTATTTTTAATGACTTGCAAGTTGTGTGGAGCTCAGATTTAAAAATGTCATATGATTTTCCATTTGTATGGAGGTAGTGAAATTAATTATGGATTGAGGTTCCTGTTTTCACCATTATCAAATAATTATTCAAAACATTCAAAAGCTTTTGTTGAAGGCTTATTGGAGAGTGGAGTTGAAGCACGTTCTTTGTTAATGTAATTTTTGTGCTGATTTCTTAGCCAAACTAGAGATGCACAAGAAAATTAGGTTTAATCAGATTCTACTGAATAATTGAAGAAGTCTATATTGCTAGCGGACTCCGATCCTGTGTGGCGTTGAATTTGTTAGACCTTGAGCTTTTCTTATTTTTCTCTTGTAACTTAAAAATCTCCATATTAATTTTTTTTTCTATTTCTTTAAAGTCTCTTAATTTACTTTCACTTTCACTTCCATATATTATATTTATTTAGATAAATTAACTTTTGGTATATTTAAAGTCTCTTAATTTTTTATTTTGTTTATTGATCCTTGATAAACCCTATATTACCCGCATTATATTATAGTCTAATAAAAAAGAAATATTGTGTATAAAATAAAAATGCAGAATTGTAGAATGCAGTTGTTATTAGTAGTACAGTATCTTTATCCCCTCACGTTTCAGACACCATAGCGCGATGCGTCTAACCGCATAGCGTACTGCAGACACCGTAAAGGCTCTGCATAATCGACGCAGAGATATTTTCTGTTACATTCTCTTTCTTCCTTCACACGTTTCAGACAAAAATGGAGGTCACCATTCTTAAGAACCGCACCGTCTATGTCGTCAACGTACATGGAACCGAAGTCATCGTTACCGTCACTGCCACGCCCTCTGTCGTCCGTAGGTGGATCCGATCCAGGCTCTTCTACCACCGATACTTCACCAATCGGAACCGTCTTATCGTCGGTCTCGGCGTGCAGTGGACTCTGGGAGGTTCAGATTCTCCGGCGGACACACTCCAGCTCTGCATCGGTTGCCGTTGCCTCATCTTCCAACTTGCTCACGCCGGCAGAGTGCCGCAGCGCCTGAGGAATCTCCTCCGGAACCCTGACCACACCTTCGTCGGATTCTGGAACCATTCGGACCGCCGGAAGCTGGAGAGTTCGGTGCACAAGTTGAAGATGTGCAGGGATCCTCTGGATCTGAGATTGCACGTGAAAACTAAGAATGATGAGAGCCTGGCACAGGCTTCTGTGGACGAGATCGTTGAGGAGTGCCTAGGGTATCAATTGGGTCAAAGTGCAGAGTTCAGCATGACGGGTTGGAACCGTGATTTTCTCGACTATGCTCAAGTTGTTTATGCTTGCGTCGATGCTCACAGTGCATTCCAAATCGGAAAGGCTATCAGCGCTTGGAGTATTAACAGGTAAAATCGATTTCAATCTTCTGAATTTTGCGGATTAATTCGCCAAATATGCTTGTTTAGAAGGATAATTTCGTTCTCAACAGTTTATCAGTTACTGCTTACAAAATCCACAATACTGTTAATGTGCCGTTTAGAATGGACATTAGTGCTCTTTTGATTCCGATGACTGTTTTGCTTGATTTTGTTTCAGATTAAGTTTACTTTCTAGATTTTATTAATGCTGAATCGAATAGCAAAGTAGGTATTTCCATATTTTGAGTGCCATTGAATCTGATGATAGTTTTCCGCCGGAGGCTATTAGCATCGTTTCACCGTATACGGATGTGGAGGAATCCTCTCGATCTCAGGCTGCACGTGACATCAAGGTACGGTAATCGCCACTTCTCAATGGCTCATACGAACGTCATCGTTCACAGCCTCCTCGGGTTTTCAGTCTATCAGACTACAGCGATTAGCATGAGCCAGTGGAATCAAGAATATTTGAGCGATGATCAAGTTGTTTTCGCGTGCGTCGATGCTTACTGTGCATACGAAATTGGGAGAAGAATCAGAGCTTGGAGAATTTAGAATCATATGCCGATTAAAAAAATAAAATAAAAAATTAGAATCCTATTGACGGTGAATGTCATTTTGCTGCCATTTCTTTTCAAAGTTTACTTCTCTGGTTTCTGATAATGCTGATTTGACAGTACTACATATAGTAGGTAATTTTCATTCTAGTATTTTGGATATAAGAGTGATGTGTAAGAAAAGATCAAGTGAAATGCAATAACATGCACTCTGTTCTTATGAATTGTTCTTGGTCTGTTGTTTGAAGAATGGGCCTTTAGAATAAAAGGTTTGGGCCTTTAGAAGATGGAAGCCTGATACCCCTTTTCCCCCCATGTTTTGTTGTCATTTGGACCCATTTATCAATTCTTATTCTGTATTGTACTAATTAGGTAATTTCAGTACGTAAAATTAGTTGAAGTCCAGAAAAAGAAAAGTATGTAAAAATAAAATTAGGTTCATCTAAGATGTATAGTGGGATCACTAATGCTGCATGTTGTAGACTTATGTGAGTTTGGGGTGTTATTTTCTGTATCGTAGCTTTTTAGTAATTGATGATATATAGTAGTGAATTAGAATCATCCATCGTTGTCTAATTTCTGTTTTCTACTTATCTTGGCTGGCTCTTTTAAATTGCTTCAAAATGATACTTTATAAAGTGAATTTGTGGCTTGAAAAGTTGGAGAATCCCATCATCAAGTTAACATCTTGAGCATATGAAATTGGCACATTTCTAACACGTGCTTTTGTCCGACATATTCCTAAACTTGCAAACCAAGTCAAGAATATATATATATATATATGGACATTTTGTTTATGGATTTACTCGCGGAAATTTCCACTAAATTTGAAACTTTTCTGAATTCCTGCCAAATTTAATTGCAGATAAGATAAGCTTGCGGACGATTTATATATATGTTTATGGTAACATTACACTTTTATTCTAGCCAAAATGACACTTTTGATCCTTTAACTCTTTGTGTTAATTTATTTTGGTCCCTTAACTTTTTTTATTCGTTTTAGTCCCTTAACTTTTATTTTGGATTCAATTTGGTCCCTACGGTTACATCCATCAAGAATGTTAACGGATCAAAAACCATTTCTGAAGGGACCTAATTGAATCCAAAATAAAAGTTAAGGGACTAAAACGGATAAAAAAAATTAAAGGACCAAACTAAATTGGCGCAAAAAGTTAAGAGACCAAAAATATCATTTTGCCTTTATTCTATTACGATGTAATCAAGTTTCGTGTTAATTTTTTATATTTATATATTTTGATTTACTTTGATTTTTTATGTTATATTTTTAGGTCAATCTGATTCTTTCTATTCACTTTATCTAATTGTGTTATCAAAAAGGTCAAAACGATATTATTTTATCTCTTTATATTGATTTAAAAAATATAACATAAATAATTAAATTGGTTAAAAAATACGACATAAAGAATTAAAATGAATCAAAATAAAAATAATAGACTAAACTAAATTTTTCTTAGACGAACTAAAAGTATAATTTAGCATATATTTATTGATTTGAATATACATTTTTATTCCTACACTTGACAATTGTTTTATGTCCAAATTTGATGTGGTGAAGTGGTTAAGGGATGGTGCATTTGCAAAGCGATAATGGTGGTTGTGATGAAATTGAGCCAATGAAATCAACACTGTTTTTTTCTTATTTTTTAGGAGTAGGGGAAGGAAAGGAGCATGGATCAAACCATCAACTCCAAACTCAAGTATCCCGTTTAGCATTGATTGAGTTGGGCATTGAGGACATAAAGCAACTATAAGTTAATTCAACAAAAATCATATTACTTCCGTTCATTTTGAAGTGTCCACTTAAAAAGTATAAATTTATTTATATTTAACTATTTACTTATAATTGTAAGAAAATATTAATTGTATTTTTATTAGTTCTATTTTATATTCAATTTAATAGTAATTAATACTTCACTATTGATATATAAAAAAAAAAGAGATGTACGGTTGATCATCTCAACACTCATCAAGTCTCTTTATTCAAGGTTTTAAGACTTCTAATACTGATATATGATTGATTACCATGACATTCGTCAAGCCTCTTCAACCAAGGCTTTAAGATTTTCAAGGCCAGTGTACAAAGGGTGCCTCGAATTCTATAGGTCTAGAGACCTCCAACCTTCAAAGCAAACAAAATAGGCCGATATCTCACCGACTAGCTCGATTCTTCCTTGTCCTAAATATGACAAGCACATGAATCTTAATAGGCATTTAATGGCAAGTTAATAAGAAGTAGCCTTCATTAGACAACATCTAGTCAACTTAGTTAAGTTTCCCCATAAGATTAGGTAGGATGAACCTAAACATGTAAGAATATATAGTATTCTCTCTGTTACTGAATATAAGCAATTTTTTATAAATTCATGTTATTTTTTATAAGTAAATTTAACCATCTTCACTTGCATTCAATGAAAGTTTATCTAAATTAGCCTTCACTTAATTCACTCACTCATTTATTGCAATGATTGTAAAGTGGAGAGAGTATAACACAACAAAAGACATTGTAGGAAAATCTATTGCTTTTTACATGGTTCTAAAAAAATTAAATAAGGCTAACTAATTTTCGTAAAAGATGTGAAGTAAATATTTTTTTTGTTTATAATTAAAAACTTAAGGAATAAATACTCCCTGAATCTTGTGTGTGCCCTTTTCATACCCACTAAAAAGCTTGGGTCTAAAGGTTCCGACGGTTAGGCTATCCCTCATCATCGACACTCTAAATTCAAGAAAGAACAAGAGATAAAAAGTAATATAGGAAATTGAAAAAATATGTCAATAAAAATCAGAATAATCAGTCTACAGATCAATCTACAGTGTAAGAGATATTTGCAAAAATAAATATGAGGACCAAAGAATCTTATGGGTTGTATACAAATGACAAGACGTTCTCTCCATCGATTCGATTTCTTGAAGTATATCAAGCTAATTAATGGCACTTTTCGTGTATATGTACTTTTTTTAAAAAAACATATTTTAACTTCTAATAATTTCGGATGTTAACTCAAATACGATAAAAATAGAAAAGATTACTTTTTTTGAAAGTTTTTTTTTTTTTTATAATAAAGTATAAACACATGCCCTCAATAGTTGGATTACATGAAGATTCGTACGTGCCTTTCTCAGTTAGAAAATAAACCTAAAAGCTTGATCGATCGCTGGAACTTTTTATTTCTTTGGTATTGAATGGAAACTATGGCTGGAAGTTTGTGAATACTAGAAAAGTCACACCCCTGATGGATTACTAGCTTTTATTCCCTGTAGATTTTAAGATACATAAACACCAGTAAAGAAATATGAGTTACAAATAGTTTTGATAGTGTTTTTATTTAACAGTGTAGTATATACTACTTGGAACAATAAAGAAAAGAAAATTAAAAATCTTAGCCCCTTCCATCCAGCAGAGAATATTCACTAGCAACGAATTCTCCTAGTTGCATTTCTGTTTCTCTTATTCTTTTCTCTCTTATTATTATTATTATTATTATTATTTTGTAAAATTCTTCAATGTTTCCAGAAGATCTGATCTCATATAACTTGCTGAAATGAACCAGGTTTGCGATACAACCTAAACATTGTTGTACAATCTGTTAGAAGTTTCACATCGGCCAGTGATATGACCATTGTTGAGTTTATAAGGGTGTGACAAACTCATCTTACAAGCTAGCTTTTTGGGAGTGAGTTAGGCCAAAACTCAAATTGTAGACAATCCCATTAATTTTAATACTTTTGCTAAGGAAAAAAAAAACTACCGAAGGTAACAAAAAGTCTAGAGTTATACTCAACTCAAAACATGAAATTTTTTTTAAGCTGAAATTTGGATGCCAATTGGGAAGCAAACGTAGAATTGATAATATTTTTCCATCCACTAATTAAATTTCTCCTTTTTTTTTTGTTTTGTTTAATAGCGGGCACTGTACGATGTGCGATGCTTTATTATTAAGGTTTAAATCAAGTGTCTTGTCAAAGTAATTTTCTTAATATGAATGGGCTATAACTAGAAAGAGAAAAAAAAGATAGAGAGAAAGATTTTGATGTATAACTTTCCACCAATTCATGAAATTCAAACTCATATCCTCTTCCTCCTCTGCTCCACTTTGTACCAATGCCTTTTTAATTCTCCATACTCATAGTAAGTCCTAACACATTAATTAATTCGAAGCTTAATTATAATTTGTATTCAAATCACACCTCTCTTGATCAATTATTGTTTCAATTCCTTGTCAATAATAATCATACACATTTTGTGATCTCTTAACTTTTTTTCTTCAAAATATTATTATCATTTCATTTTTAACGTAGGCCCTTTTATTTAGATTTTTGTGAATTATAAAAAAATTATAGCTTTCATAGTTTTTTAAACAAAAAATGAAAATTACATAGTGGGTTTTTATTTTGGGTTCAAATAAAATGTTTTTTTTCTTGGTATCAAATTGGACCTGTCTAATAATTCGTTCAGTTTATTTATATTTAAAAAATGTTGAATTTGCTTATTCAAATTTTATTAAAAATTTAAGTAGGCTAGAATTTGCTAAACCTACCCTGGCCATATTTATGGATATAAGTTTTTTTTAGGCCAAGTTATTTGGGCTGTCTAAAAGTTTGTTTAAGCCTATAAGTCTATTTAATTAAAGACCAACATTAATTGCATTCTTGGCAAAATAATAATAATAATAATTGCATTAAGACTTAAAGGAAAGGCGACAAATATATCTCCTAGATGACGTTTGGAAGGGTTTATTTGAAATTTAAAAAATAGTTTATAGGTCTTTATAAATTGTTTTTACCTTATTTTTATAAGTTTTCTAGAGAAACTTATAAAAATAAATTATGTTTAGCTAATTCAAGTAATTAATTTACATAATTTAATCTATAAATGGGCTTTCATTCAAATAATAACATTGTATAAATATTTGATTAATTAAGTTATAGTTTCAAACACCATTAATATGCTAACATACTCGCATGTATTTTAAATAAATTAGTAAATTATACGGGACAAATTATACAGTTATTGAAGGATGCATGGTAATGTTAAAATAAATTAAAATATTATATAATTCTAAATTAGCACAAATATATAAGAAAATGTACATCGGCATGCAAATCAATGACCTATCCCTTAGGATGTGAATTGATATATGTCTAAATATAGGCTATAGTAGATAATGCAGTAATTAATAACGTGTAACATAATTTTAAATTTTACATTCATATTTGGGCATAAATCAATTGTTCAATTAGGCCAAATATTTAGGCCTTTTATTATTAAAACTTAAAAGGTAACATGTTTAGCTATAAATATAATAATGTTTTTAAAATGTCTTTATCCAACTTGTTTTTGGACTAGGTTAGATCAAAGTTGTTAGACTTTGAATGGGTTGCTCCACAAACCCTCACGAGATAAATGAATTTTCTTTGTGTTTTTTTTTTATACATCAAATTTTTTTTTTTTGTGTTTAAAAATAATGTTTATTTGCATTCAATAAATTAATCTTAAGGAGTGAAATTTTGAGTAATAGTTTCTTAATTCAAACTGAAAACATATTTTGACCTATCAACAAATTGGTCTAAGAGCTGATTTCATACAGGAAACATCACATGACACATCAATAGTGAATGGTTGAAGGCCATCTTTGTTTGTAGATTATGGGGAAAGAGTTGACAAAGGGCATCGTTACATAAATAAAGCTAAATGCTACCCCTCAACTAGTAATTAATATTCTTTCTTTTTCTTTTTAGTTGTTCATTTCGAGAACAAAAAATTATATGAGTATTGTTATATCTTTTAAAAATCTCTTTTCTATATTCTCCTACTACTTTATAAGGTAATTAATAAATAAAAATTTGAATACAATTTATATCTTGAAAATATAAAAATAATTTAAAATATTCTTCAATTATTAGTAAATATGAGAATTTATAGGAACATTATTAGGTAATAAGAGGATTTCAAATTATTCTATTTATATTTATCTATTGATTTGTATATGAATATAGTATTAATAGTATTTTTATCAAAAAAAAATTTAACCTGTATAACTATTATTGCACATAATAAATATCTCAAAATAAAAAAAAAATGTAAGTAATAAATACATGTTAAACACATTTCCTCCTTTATAAAAAAGGCAAGTTAAATGGTGTGAAAATCTGGTTGGCAAGAAACAATTTAATTTTTTGTAACATAGCTGCGCTTTTGTGGTGGAAGATATTTTTGAGGCAGCTAGAAGAGGATTGTGGGAGTGATTTAAATACTATGCAAATAGTGAAGGTGTAGGACTTATTTATTTTTGTTGGTGTAATTGTCCTCTAAATTATATTGAACTGTGAGGGGTAGTTTTAATTGGGGCTTTGTTTTGCCTGGGAAGAGCTTAAATGGGTGGGAATTTTAATATTAAAACTTGTTCTGATGTATTAGTAGAGTATTTCTCATACTCATTTGATTAATAAAATTTCTTTTTACTTCTAAAAAAAATGTTAAACACAAAATTCAATTAATCTTTGTCTTTTTTTTATAAAAAATTTCTCTTATGAGATGTTTATTGTATAGATTAGAAAAACATTTTTATCAATTACTCTATATCCTTATGTTTTATTCGAGTACTACTACTAATTAATGTCCCACAAAGAAACTAATAAGATAATAATGAAACATACATAATATTATAGGTAACTCAAAAATTATTTTGACGATTGCATTTTTTAATGTGTATATCCTAAAGTTGACATATAAATACCAACAATGCGCCTGACAGAGTTTGATGATCTCTTTCTTCATTTCATCCCAGAAGATAGGGGTATTGCATGTGTTCATGAAATGAACCAACTCATTTTAATTTTCCAAAATCGATCTAAAAAAATGATAACAATAAAATCGAAAAAGCCTATTGTTTGGATTTAAGCTTCTTATATCAACAACACAGACCAAACTACTTATACTAACATATATTTATATTGTATATGTTCCACTTAAAAAATTGAATGATATGATGTGCTTAAAATATTATTTCATAGGGTTACAAAACCATAGAAATATAATAATAAGAATATATTTCAAAAATATAAAATAAAAACTTAAAATCCATGCAATACAACCTATAAAAGATTAGTTCGAATATTATTTAAAAATAAAACTAGTCGAATGATAAGGTTACAAAACCATAGAAATAAAATCGAATGAATTTTTCTTTAAAAATTGAATTGATCAGCGGCATCGCGAACACGATTACTAAAACATGCACGTAAAATCACAAATTAAGCGATCGAAAACCTTAACGTCGGAATTGATATATAGAGGCGAGAAAGAAAGAAGGAATGATGGGACGATGAGAAAATTAGAGAAGAAATTAACAATGAAGAAAATAAGATCTCTAGTTACAAGAGACTAGAATATAATGTCAAATAAGGCCCTCCATAAACTAGAGCCTACAACTACAAGAACGGTTTCATATGAACATACACAAAATAAGATAGCTGCTGCTAGGTGAGTTTGTTTTAATATATTAATTTGTCTATAATAACCTCTAATTAAACACCCATACCCATAGATAGAGATGCCAATGGCACCATCAATATATATAAAACTAAATTAATTAATAGCCATTAGTATTACTGGCCCAGCTCAATTAATCTGAATAATGCCAAGTCACCTTCCTCCTGATTTTTGTGGTGGACTCAGTTATTCTTCTCCTCCTCCTCCTCCAGCAGGTTCCTAAAAATGATATCCTCAAGCAAGCCACCATTGTTAATGTTACTATTATTTCCTAAAAAATCATCATTAACGGATCTCAGCGCTCCAAAACCTCCATCAAACAAGGACGTATTGATGTTCATAAAATTAGCATTGTTACTGGAGCTAGCAACATTCAGAGGAGTCGGGTTATTGTTGTTGTTGTTGTTGTTATAAAACAACGCAGATATTTCTGGTGCCACGTTCAGCTGCTGCCGATGAAACTGATGACTTGGCATCACCGGGAAATGCGGGGAAACCGTTGGTCCGAACTGGGCCGGTTCGGGCAGCTGGAAGCTCAGGTTGGGCCGTGACGTGGAGGCCCCCTCCGTCGTCGTCGGACACACGTGGGTGTGCTGGCCCTCGTAGGTGGTCACCACCACGGAAGGGTCGGAGGAGGAACGCTCCACTCGCTTCTTCACGCCACAATCCACCGTCGTGCAACGGTAGTAGCTCCTGTATGGAAAACGCGTCACACGTCACAACCATTGGCGTCTTCCGCACGATAAAAGACAAAAACTCATTTACAACACCATTTAATCTTCAATTACTGCTACTACTACTACTACATTATTTACCATGTACAGTACATTTTAATTTTTACCATTTACTCTTATAACATTTACTATTATAGTAATAATTAATTTAATATTAATATACTATACCTTGGATATGGGCTGTTTTTCACAGCTTTTTGGCCGTATTTCCGCCATCGATACCCGTCCTCCAAGTGATCGTTATCGCTCTTCGTCATGAATGCAAATTTCGGTTCTCTCGGCTTCTTCTGATACTTCTTCTTTACTCTCAGCCTGAAACATTTCACATTTTGTGCAAAAATTACCATTACTTAATGCCAATAACACTACCAAATTTGAATGAACACAGACGAATTCATGAATTTCCCTCAAATAATGTCTTCACTCACTCTGCTTCTCTGCAACCGTAACTCACTCTTTCCCCAAACTCTTTTGTAACAAATTAAAACGCAATAAATAACACACCGAGATCATAAATAAATTACTAATCACCATTAAAACAATTCAATTTTCGAGGAAAATAAAAGAGGGTTAGTAATTGCTAGTACTTAATTAATGGAGTATACTCACTGTTTCTTCCTCTTGTTTTGATCTCCGTTACCGGCGTCTCCCTCTGTTTCGCGTCCGTTGCTATCTGTTTTCGCACTCTGTTCTTCGTTCGCGTTGTTAAGAGTAGCCTCATTCGACGACGAAGAAATCGAGGTCGAATTGGGCGACGCCGGAGCGTTCAGCATCTCGGAGAAGTCAGGGAGCTTGGAAGTCGCCGGCGACGGAGGAGGGAGGTGGTTTGTGTCGCCGGTGAAAGGTAGCCAATCGAACAGAGAGGGGCTGTAATCTTCGACGCTCAGCAAGTCCATGAAGCCGAAAGATGAAGACTTTGGATCGCTGGAGGAAGATGGGGTCATGTCCCAGATGGTGGAGGGTTCAGGGAAGCTCAGAATCTCGTCGGGAAACGCCATGGTGGTGGTGGTGGTGGTGGTGGGTATGGAAGAGGACGCGTTTTTTTCTCTTTTCTGCTCCGCCATTGATTTTTGTGTGCGTTATGTATCAGAACAGAGCATGGCACATATTCGTCATTTTGGTGAGATCTTCGATTTTGTGCTCAAAAAAGGAGTGTGGCCCTTTTAATTCTCCCACTTATTATATTTATTATTATTATTACAATTTACAAAGGATATAGAAAGAGAGAGAAAACAATGAAAAGGATAGTTTGGGGATTAGGGGTGTGCCATCCATGTATGTATTCGAATTTTGAGATTGCTTAACCAATGTTAGTAGTATTGTAATGTTACGACAAAAAAAAAAAAAAGAAGAATTCAATTCTTATTTTTGAATAATAAATAATGGTTATTAATAACATTAATTGCTTCTTTTATTGATATTTAGAAAAAATCTTGTTAGCCAATGCTTTTTTCTTTCGATTCTTTATCAAAGGACACTTTATATTAAATGAAAAGTTTAAGCAAATGATATTTAGTGTCCTAAGAGCACTATTTAAGAACTTAAATGTAGTAAAAAATATTTGAATGTGTAATTTTTTGTATTCTCGAGAGACAGAATAATGTGCTCTTGTGATTATTTTTCTACTTCTATAATTCTTAACTAGTCCCCTTAAGGCATTGGATATCAAGACTCAAAGTTTAAAGGCTCTGTTTGATAAAAATAGCTTATAGCTTATAGTTTATGATTTATAACTTATAGCTTATAGCTTATAACTTGTAACTTATAATTGAATATATGTGTTTGCTAAAATTAGCTTATTAGCTAGCTTATACATAAAAGGACAAGTAATAATTACATGTAATAAATTATTTGATGGAGTAAACATATAATAAATAACTAGAGGATAAAATAGGAAATAATTATTGAAAGCTACTTTTCATAAGCTATAAGTTACTTTTTTTTTTGAAAAGCTAAAGTGCGTCCAGAGGAGTTCGAACCGAAGACTTGCTACTCAAAGCAAGTCTCATAAGCTATAAGTTACTTGAAATAGTTTTTCATAAGCTAGCTAGCTTTCAAAAGCTAGCTAGCTTATACTACCTTCGGTCCTGGTTATAAGTAAAAAAAAATATAATTTGCGCATATTAAGAAAGTTTGTTACTTGTGTTTAATTTTCTTGATTTCATTCAAAAAGATAAGTTTTAATTACAAAAAAAGTACTTTCTCTCACATTTGGATAGGTCAAATAACATTGAATATGGGAAAAGTGCTTGAAATTAGTATTAAATAAGGAGAGAGAGGTTAAGATTTGCTTATATTGTAGACCAAGAAGTTTCAAATTTTTTTGGCTTATAACTAGGACCGGAGGTAGTAGCTTATAACAGCTATAAGTTTATTGTCACCGAACACCTTTACTTACCCATAAGCTATAAGCTCCTAAATAAGCTATAAGCTAGTTGTGTCAAGCACACTCTAATTAATTTCCTATTGGAAATAAATTTTCTCAAAAAATAAAAAATCAAAATCATCTAAGCCTATTGTTTTGGTACGTAGAATAGTTAGAGCACTTGTTAAAAATTTAAAAGATTTTGTTATTCATAATTCTTAACACAATAGTTAAAGAAATAAATTTTTTATAAAAATTATTACTATTAAAGTGTATCATAGCATTAAGTGTTACATTTTTTAATTAAAGCCTAAGTATTTTTGACATTTTACACGCTACTCTTAGGGAAATAATCAACTAAACTCCTTTTAATTAAAAAATGTATAATTATAAAAAATAAGAGTTATTTTATTATGTATAATTTTGCATATCTTAACATTCTAATAAAATTAGAAAATTAAAAAAATTAACGTAGACATGAAAGTGCAGAATTTTATTTGAAATGATTTTATTCTTCAACTTTTAATCTTACAAAATTACACATGATAAAAGTGAAAACAATAATTTGTATTCATTTTTAATAAGAAATTATTTTTATATCATTAACAACTTTCTTTAAGTAGTTGGAAATTCTGAATCGCCCGAATTTGTATGGCACAAATTCTCTACGTCACATTCCTTTATTTTCAAATAATTATATTGTAAAATCCGTTATCTATTCATTAACGCTATGACCTTTTATCTATATTCCAATTTAATTGTGTAGATCTGATTCGCACCAATTCATGAGAGTCTCCATTCGTGCTATTTAACACTATTAATTTATTAGAAATACCGAATCGCACAAATTTGTATGACACGAATTCTCTACGTCACATCCCTTTATTTTCAAATGATTACATTGTAAAGCCCGTTATCTATTCATTAACACTATGACATTTTATCTATATTCCAATTTAATTGTGTAGATGTGATTCGCACAAATTTATGAGAGTCTTCATTTGAGCTATTTAACACTATTAGATATTAGAAATAGTGAATCACGCAAATTTGTATGGTACGAATTCTCTACGTCACATTCTTTTATTTTCAAATGATTATATTGTGAAGTTCGTTATCTATTCATTAACGTCGTGACCTTTTATGTATATTCCAATTTAACTGTGTAGATCTGATTCTCGCCAATTCATGGAAGTCTTCATCCGTGCTATTTAGCACTATTCTTAAGTTATTCTTCATCATTTATGAAAAGAAGAAAATAAAATCTAAGGGCTTGTTTACTTTGTATTTTCATTTTATGTTTTTATTTTTTTATTTTATGTGTGTGTATTTGGTTCAAAGAGTGGGAGGGAAGGAATTAAAAAGTTGTGTTTTTGTGTTTAGTTTGCAAGAAAAAATAAAGAGGTTTTATTAAATATTAAAAATATATTATACTTGTTTTAATTGTTTTTAAAGTTTTCTATACTAATCTCAAAAAAATAAAAAATAAAATGAGAACAAAGCAATAATTGTGTATTACAATTACTTATAAAAATAATAAATAAAAATATAAAATAGAATACAAAATAAACAAACCCTAAAATTTTACTAGAAGAAACAAAAAATAGTAATTAATCAATTTACTTATTAGATATGTCCATTGTGTTCATATGATTTTTAAATTAGAGAAAAAGTAGAAAAAATTATATTTATCTAGTTGTGGAAACATTAGGGATTGTTTGGTTTGCATTTTTATTTTTTGTTTTAATTTTCTATTTTTAGTTTTCTGAAATTTTACAAAGAAAAAACTGAAAATGCTAAAAACAGAAATTTTCTGTTTTCAGCATTTTCAGTTTTTGCTTTGTAAAATTTCAGAAAATAGGAAACAAACGAAAAACATGAAACAAAACAGGAAATGAAAATAGAAAATGGAAATGCAAACCAAACAACCCCTTAGTCTCACACAACTTGATTTATCTTGGATCGAGGTATCGATGACGGGCGTTTGTCTATCCTTCAGAATTTTTTAGTACAAGTACTTCCTCCGGTCTTTTATATATAGGTTACCTTCTAGAGGAAATTTTTGACTCTAAATACTACCTCTAATCATTTTTATAAGAAACATTAAACATATTTTATGGATACCAATAAAAAATAATAAGTGATTTTTTTTTAATTAATGATGTGAGAAAATTACTAAAATATTCATGTAATTAATACATCCACTTGTATGAAAAATTGTAAGTGCTCATAATAAATTGAGGGTAACAAAGTATTTTTACCCTTTTTTAGCAATTAATACGCCTAAAAAACTCACAAAGTCTCTTATAAAAAGAAAAAAAAAGTTATCTTTTTGTCTCTTATAAAAAGAATCGAAGGTAATATAAGTCACTAACTAACTCATTAATTGAGTTTTTTCCTTTTACCCCATTTTCAATTTTGAAAGATTTAATTAATGATGGAGTGAGAAAGAGATCGAAATAAGAAAGAGAAAGAGATCTTAATTTCCAAAGCATTTACTAGCACATTTAAATTGAGGGTGTAGTTAGAAAAAATCTTTTTTAGACAAATTTAATGATCTAACTATCATTTCTTAGTTTTGTTGATTTAGTTAGAAGTGACTTATATATAAGCTCGGAGGGAGTATTATTTGTGAGCATAAAATCTATACAAGGGATATATATATAAATGGTTTTTTGAATATGTGCAATAAGGTTAAAAATTTAAAGTTATAAATTTAGCTTTGGAAAAAACAAAAAATTAATGAAGTTTGGTTTGACAATTAATTAGTACTGTGTTTACTTTTCATATTAAGTTTAATAACATGTGCAATATTGCACAGGATATAAAACTCCATATTTATATACTCCATCCGTCCCATAATATAAGCCCCAACTAACATTTCACACCGTTTAAGAAAAGTGGTTAAATTATTAGAATTATAAGCATTAAGTAGACTATTGAAATGTTACACCAGTTAAATTTAAACACAATTATTTTCTATTGGTTGAATGACTTTGAAAGTTAAAAAATCACAATAAATGCTTCTTATTTTATGTGTAGGTGCTTATATTATGGGACAAGACATTTTGGTAGTTGGGGCTTATATTATGGGACGGAAGGAGTATATCTTTTGAGTAATCCAATGCGTCTAGGTTCATCCTGCCTAATTTTGTTGGTACCATTAATTGAGCTGTCAGAATGACGTCTAAACCGACTGTTTTATCATTAAATTGTCATTGAATGCTCATCAAAACCCTTTATTTTCCTCAGATCTAATAAATGCTTGAACTGAAACCATTAAAATCCTTATTTTCCTCATATCTAATAAATACTTGAACCGAAACCATTAATTCTTATAGACCATACACATCTAAATTACAAAATTTATCTAATTTAATTTTGACATAAGAAATGGTTAATAATAATCAATTTAGTAGACCGGAGGGAGTATTATTTGTGAGCATAAAATCTATACAAGGGATATATATATATATATATATATATATAAAAAAGTTGAGTTCAAATGATATCAATGTGTCAAAGTTCTTAAATGACACCGCGCATAATTTTTTATAAAAAATGAATTTCGCCGATCCAACCAATCAATTGAAAGTTTGTATGACGTAGATCAACTATACAAAAATTCATACCATTTGAAAAGTTGTAGGAATGTAATCTAACAAATGAAACTTACTTGTATTTTAAATAATGTATTAGACGTTCAAGCAAAACATTCCGATAACGTATCAAATAGTTTTCAAATTATATGAATTTTTGCATAGTTAATCTACATTATATAAACTTTCAATTGATTGGTTGGATCTGCAAAATTCGTTTTCTATAAAAAGTTATGTGCGGTGTCATTAAGAACTTTGACACCTTGGTGTCATTTGAACCCAACTATATATATATATATATATATATATATATATATATATATAATTTTTTGAATCTATGCAATATTACACAGGTTAAGAAACTAAAGTTATAAATTTAGTGTTGGAAAAATAAAAAATTTAATGAAGATTTGTTTGACAATTAATTAGTACTGTATTTACTTTCCATATTAAGTTTCATAACCTGTGCAATATTGCACAGATAGAAAACTCCATATTTATATATATTTTTTGAGTAATCCAATGCATCTAGGTTCATCCTGGCTTATTTTGTGGGTACCATTAACTGAGCTGTCACGATAACGTCTAAACCCTTATTTTCCTCATATCTAATAAAGGCTTGAACTGAAACCATTAAAATCCTTATTTTCCTCATATCTAATAAAGACTTGAACCGAAACCATTAATTCTTATAGACCATACACATCTAAATTACAAAATTTCGAAAATTTATCTAATTTAATTTTGACATAAGAAATGGTTAATAATAATCAATTTAGTAGACCGGTGGGAGTATTATTTGTGAGCATAAAATCTATACAAGGGATATATATATATATATATATATATATATATATATATATATATATATATATATATATATATATATATATATATATATATATATATATATATATATATATATATATATATATATATATATGAGTTGGGTTCAAATGACACTAAAGTGTCAGAGTTCTTAAATGACACCGCGCATAACTTTTTATAAAAAACGAATTTCGCTGATCCAACCAATCAATTGAAAGTTTGTATAACGTAGATCAACTATGCAAAATTCATACCATTTGAAAATTTGTAGGTATGTAATCTAACAAATGAAATTTAGTTGTATTTTAAATAATGTATTAGACGTTCAAGCAAAACATTCCGATAACGTATCAAATAATTTTCAAATTATTTGAATTTTTGCATATTTGATCTACATTATATAAATTTTCAATTGATTGGTTGAATCGGCAAAATTCGTTTTCTATAAAAATTTATGCGTGGTATCATTTAAGAACTTTGACACATTTGTGTCATTTGAACCATACTATATATATATATATATATATATAAATTTTTGAATCTATGCAATATTGCACAGGTTAAGAAACTAAAGTTATAAATTTTGTGTTGAAAAAGACAAAAAATTAATGAAGTTTGGTTTGACAATTAATTAGTACTGTGTTTACTTTCCATATTAAGTTTCATAACCTGTGCAATATTGCACAGATAAAAAACTCCATATTTATATATATTTTTTGAGTAATCCAATGCATCTAGGTTCATCCTGGCTTATTTTGTGGGTACCATTAACTGAGCTTTCAGGATGACGTCTAAATCCTTATTTTCCTCATATCTAATAAAGGCTTGAATCGAAATCATTAAAATCTTTATTTTCCTTATATCTAATAAAGACTTGAACTAAAACCATTAAAATCCTTATTTTCCTCATATCTAATAAAGGCTTGAACCGAAACCATTAATTCTTATAGACCATACACATCTAAATTACAAAATTTCAAAAATTTATCTAATTTAATTTTAACATAAGAAATGGTTAATAATAATCAATTTAGTAGACCGGAGGGAGTATTATTTGTGAGCATAAAACCTATATTAAATCTATTTGTGAGCAAAACATTCTGATAACGTATTAAATAGTTTTCAAATTATATGAATTTTTGCATAGTTGATCGATATTATATAAGCTTTCAATTGATTGGTTAGATCGACAAAATTCGTTTTTTATAAAGTGTTTATATATATATAATTTTTTGAATCTATGCAATATTACACAGGTTAAGAAACTAAAGTTATAAATTTTGTGTTGAAAAAAACAAAAAATTAATGAAGTTTGGTTTGACAATTAATTAGTACTGTGTTTACTTTCCATATTAAGTTTCATAACTTCTGCAATATTACATAGATAAAAAACTCCATATTTATATATATTTTTTGAGTAATCCAATGTATCTAGGTTCATCCTGGCTTATTTGTGGGTACCATTAACTGAGCTGTCTCGATGACATCTAAACCCTTATTTTTCTCATATCTAATAAAAGCTTGAACAGAAACCATTAAAATCCTTATTTTCCTCATATCTAATAAAGGCTTGAACCGAAACCATTAAAATCCTTATTTTCGTCATATCTATTAAAGGCTTGAACTGAAACCATTAAAATCTCTATTTTCCTCATATCTAATAAAGGCTTGAACTGAAACTATTAAAATCCTTATTTTCGTCATACCTAATAAAGGCTTGAATTGAAAACATTAAAATCCTTATTTTCCTCATATCTAATAAAGGCTTGAACCGAAACCATTAATTCTTATAGACCATACACAACTAAATTACAAACTTTCAAAAATTTATCTAATTTAATTTTGACATAAGAAATGGTTAATAATAATCGATTTAGTAATAAAAAAAAATCAGAGATTAATTAAAAGAGAGGAGAATTGAGTGTGTTAGGAATTTGGAGAGAAGATTGGAGTAGGGGCGTTTTCCGATTTTTGGCTTGGGACAACGGGCACCTGCCGGTAACGGAGCGTAGGAAGAATGGCAAAACGACGTTGATTGCATTTACTGCAATGGAGGACCACAAGTGGGACCCAGTGCTTGTGAACGCGGATATTTGACTGGTAACCGGCATAGCGTGTAAAGGAAGCATTTTAGTTTATGGGAGAGAACACGTGGTTTATTACATTTCTCGAATTGACTGATTTTTTTTTGGACAAATTGAGTGTTTGGTATAGTGCCTTCTTCAAATCCATTTTCATTCATGGATCGTGGATGGATTCATCCCACATTCCCACTTCCACAACATTTGCAACTCTTCGACACTATATAAATTTATAGTTACATACATGATAATTTTTATAAAAACAAGAATATTAATTCTTTTTCTTAATATGTATGAGTTAATCTTGAATAACACATAAAAAAAATAGATAGAGTATTATATATTTGTCTGCTTATAATTTAAAGACAATATTAATTTTTTATTTTTTTAAATATATCCCAATATTAATTTCAAGTATTCATAGATACACTACTATCCACCAATAAAATATTTGCATAGATAATATATGAAAAGAGAAGTTTAACAAAAACTTTGATAAATTTAAGAATAATAATTATTTTTGTTAATATGTGTTTTTATAGTTAATTGTACAGATTAATTAGGTTAAATTCTACCAATTTCTTTACCAAAAAAAAAGAATTAGATTAAATAAATATTTTTATCTTTATGATAGTATTTTCCATCATTCATTGTTTTAGTTTGAAAGCTATTTTATTTGGCCACTATTCATATCTATATTAAAATTTCAGTTCTTACATACCTTATCACATCATTACAAAAGATTAATAATTTAAGTAAAAATGCATCTTTTCTTAACTTTATTTAAAGTTTCAACTTATTCATTTTGATGAATGATGATGGAAAAGGATATATATAACATCATTTTAACTTATGTTTTTTTTTTCTTTGGCACTCAAACTACATGATTTTAGTTTGTCATTTTCGTTAACTATTTAATGGAATTAACGAAAAAGAATAAAATTGAATAAAAAATTAAAAGACTAAAGTGAATTAAAAAAAGTATAAGTGGACCAAAATGATTTTTTTTTTTAATTTCTTTCTATTTATGATATGCTCCATTTTTTATATAGAGGTGTATAAAAAGAAATATATATATATAGAGAATAAAAAGGAATAAAAATAAAAAATATTTAAATAAATATAATAAAAAATTAGCTGATAAAAAATATAGTATATTATAAAACCACAAAATTATTATGACTTTGTGGTTTTATTTATTTATTTATTTGTTTTTGATAAATGAAATAATGCAAGACTGTGACCATAACGGAGTGTTTGATTCAATGCAAGACCGTATGTGCATGATTTGGACCATGGCAAGAATTTAAGTTTAGTTTGTATGGTTATCTTTTTTTTTTTTTTTTGGTCAAGGTTTGTATGGTTATCCAGAAATGCATTAATAATCTTCAAATGTGAATTTTGGGGTTAAAAAAAAAAAATTGTTGATTTTGTTAAAGCTAGAGTTGGGAATGGAGAAAAAAAAATCCCATTATGAGTGTGAGGAATTATCATATGTATGCTGGTTGCAATTGCTTTAGGGTTGTTTATCTTCTCTGTAATCTTTCCTTTGTACTCTCTAGTCTCTCCCTTCCTATTTATTTAATTTATTCATTTAAGTTATATTATGTATATTAAGAAAATATAATTATTAGTTATGTTTACTCCAAAATATTTTTTGAACTCTTTATAATATTATTTATCTCTCTTAATTTTATTAGTTAGAAAGTGAAACATTAATTAATTACTTCTCTAATTAAATATATAAGTAGAGTTAATAAAAGAACAATTAATGTTTCATTGAAAATATATATAAGTGGACAAATAAATATGAATCAATTTTTTTTAAGTGGACTGATAAAAAAACACAGATGAAGTAAGTAGGTTCAGTGCCATTTGTACTCGCTTTATTTGAATAAATTACAAATTCACTTATAAAAACCAAAGAATTTAAAAGGAAAGGGATGGATTTTAATGAATAAAAAATGAGAATCTCTTTAGTATGTTTGGTTGAAATAGATCAAAGGGAGAGAAGGAAAATTAGAGTTATGTTTTTGGTTAGTGGTCTTGATTGATTTTCTTTATTGTTTTTAGAGCTAGTTTGTTATTGTCCATTTTGTAAAACAATCACTTTTTTAAATAGAAAAAGCATTTTTAAAAGTTTTTGATACGTTTGTGTGTAATTTAAAAATAGAAAATAATTGAATTTTTGTTTTGTTTAAAAGTTATTTCAAATTATTTATCAGAATAATCAACTATAATTTCAGTCATTTAGTTCAATTGATGAGCACATTAAAATATGTGTGCGTAAGTACGGAGTTTGATCTCCAATTATTATACTTTCTCCCCTCTTACCTCCAAATATCCCACTTTTGATGGTGGGGCAAAATCACTCCATTTTTCCCAATTTTCCTCTCAATCTATCCTATTCTTTTGAACCAAACATAAAGTCTCTAGGAATCATCCTATATCTTATTTAAATCATTCCAACCAAATACCGTATAAAAGAAACCCCTCATTCTTAAAAAAAAATAAAAAATCAAGGAAAGAAATCCCCTCAATATTAGTCAATCCTAACTATAATTTTTTTATACTACGAACAAATTATCTTTTACTAACATTTTTTTCTTTGGCTTATGTTAAATTTGTTATTATTGATATCAATTTTGTCTGATAGATTTATTCGTTAGTATAGTCATTAAAAATCTTTACTAATTAACCATTTGTAAATCAATATTATATTTCAAATACTTATATTAACTTATAGTAAATATATATTTATTCGTTATTATAAATATTATATGTCTATAATTGTATATATACTAATGACTGACATATTAATTTTGTTAGATTCTATATCAACAATAGTTAATTTAATAGAAGAAAAACAAATTTCATTAAATGATCATTTTTTTTTGTTGTGGAAGGTCTTACGGTTAGAAATTGTAGTATTTCAAAAGGTTGAAGTCTCAAATTGTTTAGTTTACACTTTTTAAAGGAGTTTATATACTAAAGAGGGTCTTATAGTGGTAAGCTTGAATAGAAAGTGGGCTGGTCTCGCGTGCATGAGATTGGGCCCCTCTAGTCCAATTCAGTTCAAAATCTCCGATTTCCCCCTGGATATCCTGATTTTCCTATAAGGGAAGCATTCCTTCATTTCAAAACACAACAGCAATCTCTTCTCTTCTCTCTCTAAATTCGAAAGGACAGTATATTCCTACACGTCTCAGACTATGTCCTCCATCTATTTTACAACACTTACCATAGAGAATTTAATTTGCTACCTACAGGTTTCCACAACATTTTATATATAATAAAAATATTCACTCCATTTCCCTTTTTTTCCGTCAAAACAAATTGCAGAGTTAAATCATCTCAATCACTGCAGTGCCAAACAGAGATTTTCGGCCCCTCTCAGTAATTAATGTTGAACTTCATTGATCTAGAACTCTAATTCTAATTTTTAATAGAAACTTTTATTAGGTATAATATAATAGGCTTGTTTATTAATTATTGTTCTTCCAAAAGCTTTGAATTCAAATGCTGTAAAACAAAAATTAGCATGAAAAAAGATTAATCTCAATGTGTACTAAACGAAGCATTCAATTCCAAACTTACCATTTCAAAAACCAATCAGTCTAATTTAATTTCATAAGGAGGACAATCATTTTAAGTTGACAATACTACAAATATTTATCTAAAATATTACCTTATTTAATTTGTAACATGAAATATGTATGAAAACAGCTAATTGCAAAGGGAATAATCTGAATTGTGATGATTTAGGGTGGAGACCCTATCAAGGACTCCAAATTCAAATATTGAGGCTTTCTCCGTTCATACTCTACCATTCTACCTTCATTTCATGATGTATGTGTGCGTGTTAACAATTATTAAATCTTAATTATAAGACTCTTTAAAAATAAGTGTTCTTTAATATAAGATTTGTTGTAGACCAATTTTGTGTCACTACATAAAATATGATTTTTTATCCTAGTCTAACCATTGATCCCAACATAATAGGCAAATTTATCCTACGTTGGGATAAGTATATAAAGAGATGGTTATAATTGCCATGTGAGGCAATTATAAATCAATTAAGAACTCGAAGCTCGCGCCAAATTTAATGAAGTCAACATGTCTATCTAAATAAGAGGTTATAAATAGAGAAGCTCATAAAGAAATTGGGTACGTTATTATTCATTAATCACTATCAACTAAATTCCCTTTTACTTACTAGAACTTCGGAATCTCTACTATAGGAATATAGGAACAATGCCGTGGGAGCCACCATGGCAGAATTGGAGCAAGCATTAAGGGAGATGAAGATTGTGATCCATTTGACCTTGCGAGAGGCCGAATTAATGAATTTTCTTTAGAAGGATCATAATGTATCATTATTACAGCGATAAAACAGACCAGCATTAGATTTAGAAGAATATAATACTTTTTTTAAAAAATTAATGCAATGTAATAATTAAAAAAAATTTATTGAACGGGACTCTAAAACTCATATAGTAACTAATTTCATTACATAATTTCTTAATGTGTTAACTTAATGATAAGGAGTACCTTACTGAAAACATAATAATAATAACAATAAGTGAGGGAGCATAACTTGTAACCAAAAATTAATATGTCAGAAATATGGATCTTGAATAATCTTGATGAATACTTACTTTTGAAGGTTAAAAGTGAAGTAGAAGAGACACACAAAAATGGATGAAAAGTTACTTTCATGCGAAAGTACTCAAAACTCAAAAAGGAATGAAAAGGAAAAGCTTTTGGGAAAAAAGAAAACAAATAATAACGTTGTTGTACGTTGTTGATATGGGTGTCTGTCTCTAATTCTATGTTTCGTAAAAGTAAAAGAAATTAAAATATAATAATAATAATACATATGATTTTAAAAAAATTTTAAAAATAACTTCAAAAAGAAATTTCTGTTGATTTTTTTCTTATAATTTTATTTTATTTTATTTCTTTCTGTCCGACCACGAAAATTACACTAAATTCCTCAAAATTTTAGTTAAATTATAATAACTCATGTACATTTTATTAGTTATACGTATTTATTTAAATTTTACTATTTCATTACACTGATCTTCTTACTATTAGTAAAAACTCGTTAGTAAAGTTAGTTAATAATGTCATGCATGTGGCCTTTCAACCTAAATACATTAGTGAATTGTTAATTCTACGTGCAAATGCTTATAAAAACATCCTTTAAACCTTTTTTCATAATTTAGACGGTAAATTTTACTCTTGATATTTTTATAATATAAACTTTATATAAAATAGATCATATAAATAAAATTTAAGACAGAAAAAATCTATGTAATAATAAGATAATAAATTAGTGTGATCTATCTAAAATTTAAGGAAAGTCATTGTAATTTCTCAAATATAAAACATAAGAAGCTTTCGGCACGTAGTCCATGCCCCATTTTTTTGTTTGGCCAAGAAATCCTTTGCTGACATCATTTCCACGTCACCCACTCGCAAAAGGTTTCTTCTGATCTTTTTGTTTCAAAAATTTCTAACGTGGTTTATTATGCACACTAACTATCTAATTTAATTTTTTTTTTATAAGCCAAGAAAATATATTGAACTTTGTTTGAGTACAAGATGTTCTCAAACAAGAAAAATTACACAGTAAACATCAGGAAAACAAAATTATTACCCTTTTAAACACTCTAAAGGGTAATTACACCAATCAAAAAAATTACAAGTATTCCTCCATTAGTATAGAACTAGCTCCAAGATCTAGTTTTAATCTGATCCATAATGAGAAGGACATCCAAAAGTTCAGACTTAAAAATAATTGCATTTCTACATAACCAAAGAGACCAGATTACATACAACCATATACTGAGTCCTCTCTTCTTGCCTAATTTGTCAATAAAAAAACTCCTGAACGGTATAAACCAAGTTTCCAAAGAAGAGGGGAGAACCGAAGTAACACCAATCCACAAGAGAACCTTTCTCCAAATTAAACTTGAAATCGGACACAGGAGGAACAAGTGTAAAGAATTTTCTGGATTATGATAACATAGAACACAAGATAATGACACACCATTAACTAGTAGATTTCTTCTTTGAAGGTTGACTTTATGAGGAATTCTGTCTTTAAAAACCAGCTAAGAGAAAACCTGAATTTTTAAAGGTGCAAAAGAGGACCACATAAGTTTAGACACCTTACTCAATTCCACTCCAATTGAGAGCCACGGGATGCACATAGAAATCCCCCAGGAATATGCAGTTTTAACCGTAAAACCTTGAGCTCCGCAGTGGCTCCAATTCCACACGTCTTCAGATCGCAAATCAGGGGCCAAATTCTGTATATAAGAGCATAGATTCTTTACCAAATCAGCCTCCCACACAAATAAGGGTCTTCGCCAAGTAAAATTCCATTCCCACATAGATCCATTGAAATTTCCCATATCTGCACTTTTGCAATTTTTATTTACAGCAATTTGGTAAAGTCTCGGAAAAGAGGACCTTAAAGGTTTTTCTCCAAACCATGGATCTAATTTAAATTATTTAAAATTAAACTTAATTATTTATCGCTGTAAAGTTAATTTATTAATCAAAATTATTTGATAAAATAGACCGTATAATAAGCTGAAATATGTGAAATGACCAAAAAGCACAAAAATATTATATTAATATTTAATATAATATTAACATAATAGTAATATCAAATAGTGGTGGGTATTTTGTGATTTTAAAAAAAAAATAAAGACAATTTTGGAAATCAAATATTGAAAGCTCATCTTTGAAAGCCAAAAGCCTCTAGCTTTACAAAAGTTAGTTACAATAACCACAATTCTATAACCAAAAATCTTATTTTTGTAATTATCAAACGACGATACAAACTTTTTGAAAAGAACTTTTATTTTAACATAAAGCAATTTGTTACTACATTTTTCTTTGTTGTTTAGTGTTATGCATAATACTTCCTCGTTCATTTTAATTATGTCGTAATTTTAAAAATCACAAAAATTAAAAACAATATAAATTAATAGTCTTATTTTTATAAAAATTATTAGGCAAATTTCTTTTATATTTTTATTAGACTTTGAAATCATTAATTATATATCCATTATATGATAAATGTATAGAATAATAAATACTCTTTTTATCTTCTAAAGTAACAAATAGAAATGATATTTTTTTTCAAAATTAAGGCATTTAAAAAGAAACCTTAAAAATGGGAGTAATTAAAAAAATAGGTCTTGTTAATAAGTATCCTCACTTATTAAGGTTGTTACTATTAGAAAATTAATCATAATTACATACTTGTCTATCTCTTAAAAATATAAAAGTTATACTTTTCACTAGGGACAGTACTAGTCTAAAATTTTCAGGGGGATTAAATATAAATAACTAAATAGATCAAAAATTTAGAGGGAGAAAAATTACTTAAAATACTACTAATTTTTACTTATATTTTAAGAAATTATATATACATGTTAAGAATTTTTTCTCGCAAAAAAACCTCTTGGCACCTCTCATTGTATCAACATAATTTTGCCGTTGCTTTTCAATAACAATTTATTTCATTTAACTCTTTAAAAAATATTCTTAAGATATACTTGTTACCAACTCATTCATAACTAATCCATAAATATTTAGTTCAAATATGGACTAACCATAAGGGTAGAAATAAATAAAATATAAATATATGTAAAAAAAAAAAAAAAAAAAAAAACACCACTCATGTTGATGTTACACATGGAGACATCTTTTTTGGTTCTTACGTGTCAAATCAGATGGCTGGCTTTCACTAATCTGGACATGATGAAATCACATTCACTGTACGTGATTTTAAATTTATTCAAAAAATATTAAATCTTTTTATTAATTTTTTTATAAATTTTTACTTATTTTAATTTAAAATTGTCATGTATATTCTTTTAAGTATATTTTGTGAAAGATAAATAATACTTTTTCCGGTCCTTTTTATAAGTAACGTTAGACATATTTTACACATATTAATAAATTTTAATAAATGATATTTTTTAATTATTTAAATGATTAATACAAATTTTCTTTTTAAAATATCCTTACAGATAGAGTTTATGAGTGTTATTGGGAATAGAAGAATTTGTAAAATGAGAAAAATCACTGAACTCAATTAACTAAGAGTATATTAGGAAGTCTATGTTTTTTTGTATTTAATAAAGTTAAAATGTGTACTTTGTTGCTTATATTAAGGACGAAAAAACTTACCTTTTTTGCTTATAAAAATGATAAGAAAGAGTAATTGTTAAGATTTAAGTGGATAGAAAATTTGTAAAAAAATTTAATTAAAAAAAATTGATATATTTTCTCCAATTAATTGCTTCCAACGCACGCTCTCTCTGGATATCTACACGATCTCCGACGAGGCGACGACCGGTTGCTGTATGTTTTTTTGTTTTGCAATTGCCTTCCTGTTCAACTTTTTTATTATTTTTTTCTCAATTTGTTTTCAACACATTTTGGGTTAAGATTAAGTCTTATATCAATTAAAAAAATATCACTATAAAGTATATAAGTGATAAGACAATCATTTTCTTACAAGCTAACTTTAACTTTTGGGAGTGAGTCAGATGTACCCAAATTTTAATAATATAAAGAGTCAGGTTAGTCTGTTGGGAAAAGAAGTCCACATTGTCTAGAGTAAGAACTATGATAGCCTGTATAAGGCCTTAGGCAACCCTCCTCTCTTGAGTAGCTTTTAAGGAGAGTTAGATCTATGTCATTTTCTAAGATAGTCGTGGCCCAAACTCAAATTCTAATACTGAGAATCTGAATATTTACACACATATTTTTAGGTGTTTATCAATTAAATTACATAACTGAAAGAATAAAAGAAAATGAGAGAAAATAAAATTACAAAAAATGAAATATTTTTTTTCTTGGTTGGAGAAAAAATAAAAGAAAAAGTTAATTTGTAAAAAAAAAAATCAACTTTCTTTCTTTTTATTTTTTTCTCTCTCTTATTTTCTTTCCATTTTACTTTCTTACGGGTAATCTATCTTAACTTATGGTGTGTCTGGTATAAAGAGATTATGACTTTCTTGAAAAATTATAGTTTTTCAAAAGTTTGTGCAAAATGTGACGAGAAAGGATTGTCAAATTTCCTTTCTTATTGGAGAATGAGAGCAAATGACTGACAATCGAGGAAAGAGGCACAAGCATCATAACCTGATAACGTACTTGTGCAAATTCCTCATTAAGGCCGCATAAAAAATTAATCACACGATCATCCTCGTGTTCTTTTTGCAATTTGACTAAGACTCCACAAGAACACATAGCAGAACAATTGCATACTTGTTTAAGGAGTTGAACTTCTTGCAAATCACCGCTACAAAAGACATCTCTATGAGGATTTAGTGTGGAAGTATCTTAGGGAGAAGAATTTTGGCCGTTAGATGCTATGGTCGATCAATGTTAAGAGAATCAATGGAGTTTAAATTTCACAATTTTCTGCTTTGATACCATATTAAGAGTTTAGAGAGTTCAGAGAGAATGAAACAAAACTCTACATTGAATTCTCAATTAATCAACTTAATTCATAAGTGCTCATTAAATGAGCATTTATACAAGAAACTACTGTAACTGTCAAGAGGTAGTTATGAAATAGAATATGTAACTACCGAATATAATTGAGTAGTTATTATCTTTATCTCTAATAATACTTGTTAAAATGAAGTACACATATCTCTTATTTACTTCAAAAAGTAAATATTAAAAATATATATTTCAATTTTTAAAAATACTTAAATATTTAATAAAGAATTTTTATTCGTGTATCTTTCACCTGTGACACTTGTTATTATTTTATTACTAATTTAATTTGCCGAAAGCCAACATTATTTTAATCACATACATCACGTCTCCACGATGATTCTTTTAATTTATTTTAAATTGTGAATCGCGTGAATATATTGTATGTTGTGACTTGTTGGGCTAATATGAGACAAATAAGCGTTTATTTAGCATGTCTTTCATTTTTTCTCTGTTTTCCTACATGTAAAACATTCCTTATTTGTATTTTGAAACTCTTTATTATTATGTTCGATTAGACAATTTTTCCAAAATATTAATTTAATTGATGAACTTTCGCCAGCGCATTCATGTGCTTCTAGATTAACTTACAATTCAACCTTTGATAAATTTGATCAAGTTAATTAGTTCACTTCAATTTAGGAATCATATATAGCGTATACACATCCAAATTTATAATCACATGCAAAAATATAAAAGAGAATATGTTTTGTTTTTTCGTTATTTGAATTAAGTACTAGGTCATCATTTTATCAGGGTAAATATTCTAGTTGACGTCTTCTAGCTAAAACTCAAATTATATTCTTTTCTCATCATTACAATAACGATTTTTAATTTGTTGGTATGGAAAATGCAAATTTCGGATATTATATAATTTCAAAGCATAAAAATTATAATAAGCTTGAAAGTACGATTAATGAACAAAAATTAGAAATGAATAGTAAAAGAATAATAGGGAATCCATGGAAAGCGATGGTTTAGCAATTGAGCAATAAAGTTATTATTTATTCACTATGTATGGAGAGGGAGAGGGAGAGAGAGAGAGAGTTAGAGAAGAAAACGCGCGTTCATGTATTCAGAGCAATAATCTCCCATTTCAAAATGGCTTCATTTTTAACGGTTTTCAATATGGTGGTAACAAGTGTTTCATGCTGTGTTTGATTGGATGGGAAAAAATAGAAAGAAAAAATTATGGATTACAAGATAATTTTTTTATTTGATTTTAGAATAAACGGAAGAAAATAGAAGGAAAACATGACTTTTAAAAACAATTTTTTTTTATTCACCCATTTTTTCTCTATTATTTTCTTTATGTTATGGACCGTCATTCGTAACATCTTAGTTTCATTTGCATGTTGGATCCAACATACTTTAAGGCATCACGGAAGCATTCTGAATACCTATCGGGATGGAAATTGGCCCGCAGATGACATCATTACGATGAGTTGGGCCCTCAACGCAAAATTCATGGCCCAACAACTTCCCAGTTAGCCCTAATATCCTCACTATAAATATCAACACTAATGCATCAGGTAAAGTACACATCATTTTATATTCACATAAAAATCTTAATCCACGTTGGAGTGCTTGCCGGTGTAACCACCACCGTTATAAAGCTTGAACGACGGAACTTAAGCCATTATCTCACTTGGTGCTTCTTCCAAAAAGCTCGTGATCCACCCCTATCAGATTAGGTCAGAACACTTTCCCTCCTTTTTCTTTTCATTTTATTTTTATTTTCCTTAATTTCAAAGATATGGTCAAAGTTCAAACAGACTATATATAATGGTACACGTAGATATCAAGTTGGATGATTACTTAGAAATAGGATAAGATTTGATTAGTATATAAACACGTAATAAACGACGCGGCATACAGTAAAAAATAAAAAGGTTTATTTATTTATTTAAAGACAATAGTTATTTAAATAAAAAGAATATTGAATTTGATTAGTATATATGATTTTATTTGGTTCATGTTATGAGGAGGGAAAGTTTGATTGCACATGCGGTTCACGTGCGAAGCATAAGCTCGATGTCGTAGGCTCTTAGCGGCAAAAGAACGGGTCGCGGCGGCGCTGTCGGTGGTTGTAATTTCATTCTCTCTCTTTGACTTTGTTTTCTGTCTGTGTGATGTTCACCACAACCACATGGTTACGATCGACGACATAATTAGATTCAAACGTTATTTTTGTGGTTTCGGACTAAAATAGAATTCGTTTGTCTATTTTGTAAATTAAATACTCCACTAATTTATAAGTTAAATTGTTTAAGATTTATATACACAAATTAAAAAAAAATTATAATTATGTCATATTTATTTTTATTTTATTGATTAAAGTATTCTTATTTATTATTTTTTAGAAATAATACATCTTCGGTCTTCATCAATTATAATTTCTTATAAACATATATAAGTGTACATACATTTAATTATTAAGTAAGAGCATATTTTAAAAAAAAATTAATTAAGCTTTGAAAATGCAAAATAGCAATACTTTTGAGACTTAAAAAAAAAATTAAAATAACAGAACTTACGGATCGAAAAGAGTATTTATTTTAATAAACTAACGGTCAAACGCAACCTTTGTGAATATTTGTTTTTGTGTTTTTTATTAGCCAAATCACGCAGCCAGAAAGAAAACACCTTTAACTATATTGGATTCTACATATCTCTTAGACTCTATTCTTATTAGGGTTTATGTATATTTTATAGTTTTTTTGGGTTCGAAGATAAATACTGTAATTTAACTCTGTTTTTATTAGGTTAATTCTGTTAACGGGATGATGGAGTTGACGGATTAGACCAAAATGAAACCTTTATAAGAGATACATGACCAGAATATAACCCAAAAAAGATATAGGACCGAAATGAAATGTGCATAAAAGATACAGGACCAAATTAAAAGTTATATTTGGCCAATTATATATTATAACAGTGATATTAAATCCGGGTTGGTCATCAACCCAGTTGTAGTACTAGAGTGATGAGTTATTGGGTCAATTCGGAAGTTATGTCAGTTTAAATACTTGTATATACACGTTAAATAAAAAAAATATTTTTTAAATTTAACATATCCACACCCAAACAAAAATATAAAACTCAAATAAATAAAATATATATAAATAATATTAATATAAATAAATTATACTAATAAAAATATATCACAATTGCTCAGAACTCGTAGTTCAAATGACATAAGAATAAATTCTTGAAACTTGATGGGAAGGGTTTAATTCTCGATGAAAAAATTTAGAAATTAATTTTAAGAATAATATAATATGAAAATGTATATGTTTAACTGATAAAAAAAATATCACAATATGAGAGATTACACCAACACTTGCAACATCACAAATTACTCACATAGAGAGCCGTAAAAATGGCAAAGAAATTGGTGTTGAGTAAGTCAAGTGTCAACAACATATGGTATTTGGGGCCATTCCATTCCTTTAGGCATTAAATGAATTCGGATGCCGTCTAATAAGGTCAACCATACCATAGATATACCTTTGATGCTATAATATGTTTAGTTTGACCCTGCCAATTATATATATTTCAAGGTACATACCCTACCAACTAAAAGTAATTAATTAGGTGACATATAAAAAGTTCTTCATTCATGACTCATGAGGTATATACTTTACTTTTAGCCCTGACTTTGATGAGATTACAATATCTAACTATTCACTCTCTCGTCCTTGAGGAACAAATAACAATAACAATGGCAATATTATACTCTCCGTCACATAATGGAAGAGCCCTTACATTAATATTGTAAAAATTAAAAAAAATTAATTAATTTGGTTAAATGTATTAAATTTGTCTAACAAAAAATATTAGTTTTCAATTTATCCTTTTAATCTTTTTCTATTACCTCTCTCTCTTAATTAATGTTCATCAAAATTAGTTGAATAACAAGAGTATAATAATAAAAAAAATTAAATATATATAAAAATTCTCAAAAAATATTATAAAATAAAACAAACAAAATCTCTATAAAAATTCTTATATTTTGAAAAGGTCGGAGTATTTATCAGAAACAGTCCAGATCAGATCAAGGACCCTTTTGAGGAACCAACGATAAAGATGAAGCTGACATCATTCGAAGGAAAGCAATTGATTATGATGTATTCTCCATTTTCTTTTTCTTTTTTCTTTTGCGGTACGGTGTTCACCCCCACAGATCTCACTCACAAATTGAAAAAACTTCTATGGGACATTATTAAAACCTCTGATCCACAATTTGAACTTAAGACATAGCTTACGTAAAATTAACCACCACCATTACAAAATTTCACAGGTAAAACCATACTTCAGAATAGAATATAGTAGAGTATTTTTCAAAATAAAATTAAAAAATATTTTTTAAATTATTGGAAATATTTTTAAAAATAATGTATTATTTATTTTAAAATTTCTAGTTCAATTTAAATAATTTTTAAAATTTAAAATATTTTTAAGAGAATGTGTACTATACACTTGAAGAATAAGATGTTTTTTAAAATAAAAAAGAATGATTTTTTAAAAATTACTTAAATTATTTGAATTTTTTTAAATAATGTATTATTCACTTTGAAATTTCTAGCTCAATTTAAGTAATTTTTAATATTTTTAAAATTGTTAAAAAGTTTTAATAAAAAATATGGTGTTTTTCGAAATACAAATGAAAACACGTTTTTTAAATTACCTAAATTATTTGAATTTTTGTTAGAAAACAATGACTTATTCTTTTTTAAGTTTCTAGATTAATTTAAATAATTATTAAAATTGAAACAGTTTTTTAAAAGATATTTTATTATAAACTTGAAGAATAAGATGTTTTTCGAAATAAAAATGAAAATGCATTTTTAAATTACTTAAACTATTAGAAGTTTTTTTTGAAAAGAAAGTATTATTCACTTTAAAGTTTCTAGTTTAATTTAAATAATTTTTAAAATTGCAATTTTTTTAAGAGAATCATGTACCATACACTCGAAGAATAATGTGTTTTTAAAGAAACAAAATATTTTTTAAAATTACTTAAATTATTAGAAGTTTTTTTAAAAATAATATATTATTCACTTTGAAGTTTTCAGCTCAATTTACATACTTTTTATAATTTTTAAATTGCAACAATTTTTTAAGAGACCATATACTATACACTTGAAAAATATGATGTTTTTCTAAATTAAAATGAAAACACGTTTTTTAAATTAATTAAATTATTTCAAGTTTTTGAGAAAATAATGTATCATTCACTTTAAGATTTCTACCTCAATTTAAATAATTTATAAAATTGCAACAATTTTTAAGAGATTTTGTACTACACACTTAAAAAACACAGTATTTTTCGAAATAAAAATGAAAACATGTTTCATAAATCACTTAAATTATTTTGAGTTTTATTAAAAAAATTATTATTCACTTTGAAGTTCTTAACTCAATTTATATAATTTTTAAAATTGTAACAATTATTTTAAGAGATCATGCACTATACACTTAAAGAATACGATAGTTTTTTAAAATAAAAATGAAAACACATTTTTAAATTATGTTAATTATTTGAAGTCTTTTATAAAATAATATATCATTCACTTTGAAGCTTGTATCTCAATTTAATTTGTTTTAGAAATGCAACAATTTTTTAAAAGATCGTGCACTGCATACACTTAAAAAATAAGATGTTTTTAGAAATAAAAATAGAAATTTATTTTTAAATTAATTAAATTATTTAAAGTTTTTATAAACAATATATTATTCAGATTGAAGAAACTAGCTCAATTTAAATAATTTTTATATTTTTAAAATTACAACAGTTTTGTAAGAGATCGTGCACTATACACTCGAAGAGTAAGCTGTTTTTCGAAATAAAAATGAAAACATATTTTTTAAATTACATAAATTATTTAAATTTTTTTGGAAAATATTGTATTATTCACTTTGAAGTTTTTAGAATATAATGTTTTTCGAAATAAAAATGAAAACACATTTTTAAATAACTTAAATGATCCGACTCTTTTAGAAAAAAATATATTATTTACTTTGAAGTTTCTAGCTAAATTTAAATAAATTTTTAAATTGCAACAATTTTTTAAGAGATTGTGTACTATACACTTAAAGAATAGTGTATATTCCGAAAAAAAAAAGAAAACACATTTTTAAAATTATTTAAATTGTTGGAAGTTTTTTGAAAATCTTCTAATATTCATTTTGAAATTTCTAGCTCAATTTAAGCAAATTTTTGTATTTTTAAAATTGCAACAAATTTTGAAGAGATCGTATATTATACTCATGAAGAATTTGGTGTTTTCGAATAAAACTGAAACCACATTTTTTTTAAAAAAAAATTACTTATATTATTTAAAGTTTTTTAGTAAATAATTTTTACAATTGCAAAAATTTCTTAATAATTTTTAATTACTTTAGTTATTTGATATTTTTAGAAAATAATGTATTATTCACTTTAAAGTTTCTAGCTCAATGTACATAATTTTTATATTTTTAATATTACAACAAATTTTTAAGAGATGTGTATCATACACTTGATGAGTAAGGTGTTTTTAGAAATAAAAATGAAAATGTGTTTTCTAAGTTACATAAATTATTTAAAGTTTTTTAAGAAATGTTGTATTATCTACTTAGATATTTTTACCTAAATTTACATAATTTTTAAAATTGTAATATTTTTTTAGAGATCGTGTACTGCACACTTGAACAAAAGGCATTTTTTGAAAAAAAAATATTAAAACATGTTTAGTAAATTGTCTAAATTATTTTAAGTTTTTTGAAAATAATGTAATATTCAGTTTGTAGTTTTTAGGTCAACTTACAATATTTTTAGAAGTGTAAAATTTTTTTAAGACATCATGTACGGTATATTTGAATAATATGATCTTTTTCAAAATAAAAATAAAAATGTATTTTTAAATTACTTTAATTATTATAATTTATTTTTAAATCAATGTATTATTCAATTTAAAGTTTCTAGCACAATTTAAGTAACTTTTTATATTTATAAAATTGCTAAAACAATTTACAGATTGTATACTATACACTTTAAAAATAGGATGTTTTTCAAAATTAAATGAACACGTTTTTTTTTAAATTACTTCAAATTATTTTAATGTTTTTTAATAAACAGTGTAGTATTCGCTTTGAAGTTTCTAGCTTAACTTAAATAATTTTTAAAATTGTAACAATTGTTTAAGAGATAGTGTATTATACACTTAAAGAATATGGTGTTTTTCGAAATGAAAATGAAAACACATATTTTAAATAAAATAAATTGTTTCAACTTTTTTTAGAAAAAAATGTATTATTCACTTTGAAGTTTCTAGCTCAATTTAAATAATCTTAAAAGTTGTCACAATCTTTTAAGAGATTGTGTGCTATACATTTGAACAAAAAGGTGTTTTTCAAAACAAAAATGAAAATATATCTCTCGAATAACTTAAATTATTTCAAGTCTTCTTGAACTAATATATTATTCACTTTGAAGTTTCTATCTCAATTTACAGTTTTTTTTTTAAAATTTGAACAATTTTTACGAGATCATGTGCTATAAACTTGAATAATGTAACAACCCATGTCCCAGCACTCTTTGGCATTGGGTAATCCCGGTCTACTATAGGCATTTTCCACCCCATTAAGTGGCTTATCCCCTTCTAGGGACCTTCCCTGAATTCGAACCCAGAACCAAATGGATATAGTCCTTAAGTTTCCAAATCCACTACCAATTGAGGTAATAAAAATGAAATTGAAAATGTATTTTTTGAATTAACTAAATTATTAGAATTTTTTTGAAGACGATGTATTATTCATTTTGAAGTTTATAGCTCAATTTATATAATTTTTTGCACTATTAAAATTTCAAAAAAAAAATTATTGGGATCATACTTGTAGAATATTGTGTTTTTAAACATAAAAATAAAAATACATTTTTTAATTTATCCAAATTATTTGAAGCCTTTTGAAGATAATGTATTATTCAATTTGAAGTTTCTAGCACAAATTACATGATTTTTTATATTTTTAAAATTACAATAAGTTTTTTAAAGATTGTGTACTATACACTTAAAAAATAAGGTGTTCTTCCAAATAAAAATGAAAACACATTTTTTTAAATTACCTAAATGATCTGAAGCTTTTTGAAGACCATAAATTATTTACTTTGAAGTTTATAGCTCAATTAACATAATTTTTTATTATTTTAAATTGCAATGATTTTTATTGATCGTGTACAATAATACACTTGAAGAATATGATGTTTTTCGAGATAAAAATGAAAACACATTATTAAAATTATATAAATTATTTGAAGCTTTTTGAAGACAAAAGTTATTTCACTTAGAAGTTTCTAGCTAAATTTACATAATTTCTTATATATTAAAAATTGCAACAATTTGTTAGAGATTGTGTACTATACACTTGAAGAAAATTGTGTTTTTTGAAATAAAAATGAAATTTTTTTTGTTAAATTACCTAAATTATTTGAAGTTTTTGAAGATAATGTATTATTTACTTTGAAGATTCTAGCTCAATTGACATATTTTTTTTATATTTTTAAAATTGCAATAAGTTTTTTAGATATAATGTACTATACGCTTGAAGAATAGGGTGTTTTTCGAGAAAAAAAATGAAAACGTGTTTTTAAAATTATGTAAATTATTTGAAGCTTTTGAAAGACAATGTATTCTTCGCTTCAAAGTTTTTTGTTCAAATTACATAATTTTTTATATTTTTAAAATTACAACAAATTTTTTAGAGATCATGTACAACCTTGGGGAATAGGGTGTTCTTCAAAATAAAAATATAATTTTTAAATTATCTAAATTACTTAAAGCTATTTGAAGACAATAATTATTTCACTTTGAAGTAAGTAGTTTAATTTACATAATTTTTTATATTTTCAACATTAAAACAATTTTTATGAGATCGTGTACATTTGAAGAATATGATGTTTTTCAAAATAAAAATAAATACGTGTTTTTTAAATTACCTAGATCTGTTGAAGCTTTTTGAAGACCATGTATTATTCACTTTGAAGTTTCTAGCTCAATTTACATAATTTTTATTTTTTTTGCAAATCTTATACTATACACTTGAAGAATATACTATATACTTGAATAACATGGTGTTTATCAAAATAAAAATAAAAATAATTTTCTTAAATTACCTAAATTATTTAAAGCTTTTTGAAGACAAAGGTTGTTTCAATTTGAAGCTTCTAACTCAATTTACACAATTTTTTATATTTTTAAATCTGCAACAATTTTTTTTAGAGATCTTGTATTATACAATTAAAGAATAAGGTATTCTTCCAAATAAAAATAAAAACACTTTATTTAAATTACCTAAATTGTTTGCTTGAAGACAACATTTATTTCACTTTGAAGTTTGTAATTCAATTTACATTACTTTTTATATTTTTAAAAAGTGCAACAATTTTTTTACACATCGACTTGAAGAATATAGTGTTTTTCGAAATAAAAATGAAAATACGTTTTTTAAATTACTTAAATTGTTGAATCTTTTTTAAGACAATGTATTTTTTAGTTTGAAATTTCTAGCTCAATTTACATAATTTTTTATATTTTTATAAGTGCAATACTTTTTTTTAGAGATTGTGTATTATATACACTTGAAGAATATGACGTTTTTCAAAATAAGAATGAAAACACAATTTTTAAATTATTTAAATTATTTAAAACTTTTTAAAGACAATATATTATTCACTTTTAAGTTTCTATCATAACTTACATAATTTTTTATATTTTTGAAATTGTAACGATTCTTTGAGAGATCGTTACACTTGAAGAATATGGTGTTCTTCAAAATATAAATAAAAATATGTTTTTAAAATTACTTGAATTGTTTGAAGCATTTTGAAGACAAAATTCATTTAATTTTAAAGTTTCTAGCTCAATTAACATAACTTTTATATTTTTTCAATTGCAATAATTTGTTTAGAGATCATGTTTACACTTGAAGAGAAAGGTATTTTTCAAAATAAAAATGTAAACGCGATTTTTAAATTATCTAAATTATTTGAAGCTATTTGAAGACAATATATTATTCAATTTGAAGTTTCTATATCAGTTAACCTAATTTTTTATATTTTAAAAATTGTAACAATTTTTTTAGATGCCGTGTACTACACACTTAAAATAGTGTTTTTCGAAATGAAAATCAAAATGTATTTTTTAAACTACCGTAATTATTTGAAGCCTTTTAAAGACAAATTTTATACCACTTTGAAGTTTCTAGCTCAAATTACATAATTTTTTATATTTTTAAAATTGCAAAAAAAAGTTTGAGATCTTACAATATACACTTAAAGAATAAGGTGTTCTTCTTCCCAATAAAAATTAAAACTCATTTTTTAAATTACGTAAATTATTTAAATCTATTTGAAGACAAGATGTATTTCACTTTGAAGTTTGTAATTCAATTTACATTACTTTTTATATTTTTAAAATTGCAATAATTTTTCTAGAAATTATGTACTATACATTTGAAGAATATGATGTTTTTAGAAATAAAAATGAAAATGCGTTTTTAATTTATCTAGATTGTTTTAAGTTTTTTAAAGACAATGTGTTATTCACTTTGAAGTTACTTACTCAATTTACATAATTTTTATATTTTTAATATTATAACAATTTTTTTACATATTTTATGCTATACACTTGAATAATATGATATTTTTTGAAATAAAAATAAAAATATATTTTTTAAATTATCTAAATTATTTGAAAAATTTTTAAGGCAAAAGTTATTTCACTTTGAAGTTTCTTGTTCAATTTACTTAATTTTTTATATTTTTAAAATTACAACATTTATTTTAGATATCGTGTACTATACACTTGAAGAATATGATATTTTTTGAAATAAAAATAAAAACGTATTATTTAAATTACCTAAATTATTTAAAACTTTTTTGGGACAATAGTTATTTCACATTGAAACTGAGGTAGTAATTAATACTATTAACTTTAGTTTGTTCTTGAGATTTTAAAAATGTTTTAAATAGGTGTTTATTTTTACTTTTAAAATTCAATTTAATTCATAAGTTTTTTTTAAAAAGATAATTTAATTTAGTTCAAAATCTTAACGAGTTTTATCTTAAATTAACTAATAAAATTAAAGTGCATAACAAATCACAATTTTAATAACTTATGTGATCAGCTGAAAATCTTGTAAACTAATGTGAAATTCTGAAAATAACTAAAAGTTCGAAATGCCCCTTCACTCTGGTGGAGAAAAGGTTTTGTATTACACTATAAATTATGTGCTAATTATGTGAACTACATTCATAGGAGCTGGTTACTACTAGCTGCCTAATTAATTTAATTTGATAAATACTTTATCTAATCTTATATATAAGTCACAAATAACATTTTAAAAAATTTAATTTTTTATATAAACCATTAATTAAATCTTTAATTGATTCTTTACACTTTTACCCTTTAATAAAAAAGAGAATGATACTCTAAGATTTTGTTAAACATTAATTAATGTATTTATACTATGGTATATTTATAAAACAATTATATTTTTCACAAATTGTTGAGTTGACATACAAAAATGAGCTGAAGGAACTGAAGAGGAGGTGTATGCAGTACAATTCCTGATTTTTTTTTGTTTATTTATATATTTTTAAATTGAGAAATTGAAGATTTGGGTGTTGGTGATGCATTATATATATATATATATATATATATATTGCAGGTGGTGTGAAAAATGGGGAGAGTGGAAGCAACAATGCTGTCTTGTTTCATTTCACATATATATAATATTGACATTATAATTGTTGGACAACTAAACTAGTTTTGTTTGTTGCCATAATTAATCTCTCTTCTCTTGCTTCCATGTGGTTTCACAAAATTAAAACCGCTCAACTCTTTCAAGATTGATCAAGATTGTATCTGAATTAATTAGAAGTAGAAGGCGGTGATTGTCCACGAAGAAAATAGGAGAAGAATGCGAGTGAGTTGCTTGGTTTAAAATTGGGCACTGCATGTCCAGCTCCTCTAAATGTTGCAAACGTAAGTCCCTTATATTCTTGATGCCATCCACTCACCTGTATGTTCCAACAAAAATCAATCTCTCTCGCTCTGTCAGCATGCTTAAAAGATTCAACTAATTAACTATCTAACTAACTTTCTAACTAACCTCTTTTTCATGGTACCAAGGCCCCCACTTCTTGGTAATAGGTAAATTTAGAAGATTCAAGCTGTATCTTGTTGACAGCACTGGAACCCTTCCATCTGTGTCTCCACTGAACAATTAACACACAAGTTCTTAATTAATTGAATGAATCTGCAGTTCAAAATTGAAAAATATATTATAGTAATAATAATGGAATTTATAATTATTATACCTGTAAACCCAAATCCTGAGTCCTGCTGAAATGAGCTTCCTGTAAATTGGGATAACAGAAGGCTTTGATTGTTTCCACCCTTTGAATATGTCATTGCTGCTCAAGTAAATTAAAATAAGGTTAATAAATTCAAAATTAATTCTACCACAACCACCACTACTTCTCTCTCACTCACAATTCACAAATCACAATATCATAATGCAAAATGAACAAGTTAAGTATTATCAATGTACTGACTTGCAAATACTCCAATTCCTTAGTTTGAGACCATCACTAACATGGAGGGCCTTCTGAACATCTGCTCTATTATAAAATGTTGTCGCATAGTCATCCTGACATGGGTCATAACCACCCAATATCCTTGGCAACTAATCAACCAAATCCACAAATTAGTGCCAAAACAAATACACACACAAAATGGATGTTGGAAAGTGTTTTCGACTCACCATTTTCGACGAGGGCTTCATCACCATTTTAGATGAATGCGCGGTGGTAGCATTACAAACAGGGGTGTAGAGGCTGTAGATGTCAATGAGATTGTACTGTTTGAGAACTTCATCCACACCTGCACTACATTCCTCACTTTTAAATGGATCACTGCTATTAAAGTCACAACTTCTTTGTATTATTTTGTGTGTTTCATCAGATACCACTGCATGGCTCCAAGCATAATCAACCAGTCCTGCCCAATCCTCACCATCTGATGTTTCAGGGTTTCCCAGCTGCAAAATAATAATAACATTCATTCTAATAATTTATCATTCTTTTTCTTAAAAAAATTATGTAGGACCATGGATATGTACCAAAATGCCCTTGAGATCAATATGAAGGGAAGAGTTCTTGTTCCTGTCAAGGATTACTTCAGCCAGCTCTGGCACATATTTCCCTGAAAAAACATGTTTCATGATCAATTTTGAAGGCTAAATCAATTGAAATTAACAGGTTCAATTATTGATCTGTTGTTGTTAATTTCAAATTTCAATACCTGCATAACTCTCCCCTGCTATGTAAAATGTCCTTGTTCTGTATGATGGAAACTTTTGGAACCAATTGAGCAAAAAAGTATAGGTATCATTAGCTGTTACATTACAAACAGTGGATTTTGTAGTATCAGTGAGAGTTTTGTATATGTATATATAATTTCAACAAATTAATTATTTTTTTAGATTAAGTAAAGACCTGTGAAGTCATCTCCCAAATTTGCATATTCACTGGTTTTATTTGAGTAGGAAAAACCAACTCCAACAGGAGATTCCAAGAATAACATGTTTGCTTCTGCATTATCACATTAATTTGACACACTATATCAATAATTCTCTCTAAGAATCAATCAATTAATTAATTAACAAATAATATTTTGTAGGGACACATCAGGTAAATAGTACCTTTGTTCCAAGAGAAGTTATTAAATTTAAGTCCCTTGCCACCTGTGTCCACTAAAAATGGACCAATTTCCTCTGTTGCTCCATATCCCACAGAGGAGCACCCTGGACCTGTAACAAAAACCAAGTTGTCACCTTAGCACACATGACAACATTTAATTATTAAAATAAAGATTTATTTATTAAATTGGTAATGGTGATTTCAATGTTAATTACCTTCATTAAGCCACAAGACCAATGGTTTCTGTTCAGGGTTGGTGATGGCTTCATAGAACCAGTAAAATAGTTGCCTTCCACTGGCTTCATTGACAGTGACATAACCAGCATAGTGCTTAAAATTCACATGAGGTTGACCAGGCAAATTAGTCACAAGATCTTGAACATTATTACATTTTCCTGATGATAAACTCAAACATATTAAAAGGATAAAAGAAGCCAAAGTGTATAAACTTGCCATATTCAAATTCAAATGGAATAATAATTCTGTATTGATATTTTATTTGATAGACAGAGACAAGGTGTGTGCCTATTTATACTGCTTTATTTTCATGAGAGAGTCCTACCTGGTAACATCTATCTTCTTGACCATTCAAACATGCAACAAAAATTAAGTGTAACCTCCAATTTAATTAGCATCAATTTGTTTCAGAGATGTTATACTTTTTTGGTTTCCATAAGCATATTCATTACTTTACTATTTATTATTATTACTATTCATATTAAAATATAATTAATAAAGTCCGACACATTTAATAGATAGTTATATCCTTTAAGCATGCTAATTAGTGAACTAATCATAACCATATATAAGAAAAAGACTTAATTAAAAAGGTTATATCTACTTCGATGATCTTTCTATCTCAAAAAAATAATTCTTAAACAATCATTTAAAAATACTGTTAATAGTTAGTACACATGGAAAAAATAAAAAATCATGTGAAAATAAAGTAGTTAAAAGACAATTTCAATCAAAAGTAGTTAAAAGACAATTAGAGAATCTATATATGGATTGGAATTAGTTTTTGAGATTATAATCTGATTCTCTTTATTTAGATCAGTTTGGTAAAAGCATATTATAATTTTAGATTATTTTGTTTATAGAGGAAACAAATTATAGTCTATATATAACCTATAAGCTAGATTTTGAAGATTGTGATCAGAAACTATCAGATTAATTTTAGTCAATTTTTGTTTCTTCCATTTTATCCCCAACAGTTGATTACTTCAAATAAAAGAATTTTTCTAACGTTACACAAGATAACAATGATTAGCAATCAATAGAATTTTATTAAGGAAAAATTACTAAGTAGCAGATGTTAGGGAGTTTAATGGATGCACACAGGATATAATAAAAAGAATTAAATTCAACCATTAAAAAATTTAATCCAATCATTGTTAACTTATTAGCACAAGTTAACAAGTTAAAAATCCTTAGCTTCTTTTACATATAATTTTTTACCCTAAAATCCTTATTCTTATCATTCAAACCAAACCAAACAAATTATCTTAAAAGCACCATTCATCTATTCTAAACAATTCTCGTATAATAGAAATAATTTTAAAAATAATATAATCCAAACGAATAATTAGTTTTCGTTCCCTCACATACATAGAAAGAGCATAATTATATTTAATATTATTATAAATAATCTTAAACGGCAGTTAAAAATCAACGGATGGAGTAACAATTCTCACTAAATATTGAATAAAACTATCAAAAATCATAATTTCATTCAACGTAACGAATGAGAGTAATTCAAACCTTATTAATGTTTTAATAAATGTTATCCCAACATAAATATTTTTATTTAATGCCCTTAAGTTTCAAAATTAAAAGTAATTTTGATAGAATAAATGGCCAATTAACATAATTTTTTCAAGACAATTAATTATTTACTTAGAAACTTTTTGAAGACAATGAAATTATTCATTTATAAGTTATAGCTCAATTAACAATTTTTTTTATATTTTTAAAATTACAATAATTTTTTACGAGACTGTGTATTATATACTTTGAAGAATAGGGTATTTTTTGAAATAAAAACAAAAATGCATTTTTAAATTATCTAAATTATTTAAAGCTTTTTGAAGAAAAAAGTTATTTCACTTTGAAGTTTTTAGCTCAATTTAAATAGTTTTTATATTTTTAATATTGCAACAAATTTTTTAAAGACCGTGTGTTATACACTTAATTAAAAATGAAATCGCGTTATTTAATTACAAAAATTAATTTGATGCTTTTCTAAGTCAATGTATTATTCAATTTAAAGTTTCAAGCTCAAATTACATATTTTTTGTATTTTCAAAATTGCAACAATTTTTTTAGAGATCATATATTATACACTTAAAGAATATTGTGTTTTTCGAAACAAAAATGAAAACGTCTTTTTTAAATTTCCTTAACTATTTCAAGATTTTTTAAGACAAATTTTATTTCACTTTTAAAGTTTCTACTCAATTTACATAGTTCTTTATGTTTTTAAAATTGTAATAATTTTTTAAAGATCGTGTACTATATAGACTTAAAGAATATCATGTTTTTCGAGTTGAAAATGAAAACCTTTTTTTAATTATCTAAATTGTTTTAAGTTTTTTAAAGATAATGTATTATTCACTTTGAAGTTTTTAGCTCAATTTACATATTTTTTATATTTTTAAAATTGCATCAAGATTTTTAGAGATCGTGTACTATACACTTGAAAAATAGAGTGTTTTTAAAAATAAAAATGAAAACACGTTTTTTAATTACCAAAATTAATTTTATGCTTATTGAATACAATGTATTATTTACTTTGAATTTTTTAGCTCAATTTATATAATTTTTTATATTTTAGAAAATTGCAACAATTTTTTCATATCTTATACCATACACTTAAAGAATAAGATGCTTTTCAAAATAAAAATTCATTTGTTAAGTTACCTATATTATTTGAAGATTTTTAAAGTGAAAAGTTATTTCACTTTGAAGATTCTAGCTCAATTTACATAATTTTTAATATTTTTAAAATTGCAACAATATTTTTCTAGATAGTGTAAACTTGAAAAATGGAGTATTTTTCAAAAATAAAAATAAAAATGTTTTTTTTAAATTAACTAAATTATTTAGAACTTGAAGAATTATGTATTTTTCAAAATAAAAATTAAAATGTGTTTTTACATTTCTTAAATTATTTGAAGTTTTTAGAAAAATATTATTCACTTTGAAACTTTTAGCTCAATTTACATAATTTTTAAATTGCAACAATTTTTTTAGAGATTGTACACAATTGAAGAACATGATGTTTTTCGAAACAAAAATAAAACTACTTTTCTTAAATTTCATTAATTAGTTTAAGTTCTTTTGCAAATAATGTAATATTCACTTTAAAATTTCTAGATAAATTTACATAATTTTTAAAATGGTATCAATATTTTAAAAGTAATATACTATACACTTGAATAATAGGGTGTTTTTCGAAATAAAAATTAAAATTCATTTTTAAAATTACTTAAATTATTTGAATTTTTTTGAAAATAATATAATATTTACTTTGAAGTTTCTAGCTCAATTTACATGATTTTTAAAATTGTAATAAATTTTTGAGAGATCCATGTATTATAAACTTGTAGAATAGGGTATTTTTTTAAATTAAAATTAAAATACGTTTTTTAAATTATTTAAATAATTTGAAGTTTTTTAGAAAACAATTTATTATTCACTTCAAAGTTTCTAGCTCAATTTATATAATTTTTATATTTTCAAAATTGCATTCATTTTTTAAGAGATTGTGTACTATTGAAGAATAGAGTGTTTTTTTAAATTAAAATAAATTGTAATTTTTAAATTACTTAAATTATTTCAAGTGTTTTAGAAAAAAAATGTAGTATTCACTTTGAAGTTTTGATTACAATTTAAATGATTTTTAAAATTGCAACAATTTCTTAGGAGTTTGTGTCCTGCACATTTGAAGAACATGTGTTTTTCAAAACAAAAATGAAATAATTTTTCTTTAAATACTTAAATTATTTTCAGTTTTTTTGAAAACAGTATATTATTCATTTTGAATATTCTAGCTCAATTTACATAACTTTTAAAATTTTAAAACTTTTTTAAGAGGTCATATACTATATACATTTAAAAAAAACTGGTGTTTTCGAAATTAAAATTAAAATATATTTTTGAAATTATTTAAATTATTTGATATATTTTGAAAATAATATATTTTTCACTTTGAAGTTTCTAATTCAAGTTATATAATTTTTTTTCATTTTTTAAATTACAACAATTTTATAAGAAATAATATTCTATACATTTGAAGAACAAGTGTTTTTTGAAAAAAAAAAGAAAAGAAAATTTTAAATTACTTAAATTATTTGAACAAAATAGAATAAATAAACAGCATTGTTTTCTTATTTTTCCCAAAATGACTGTATGGTGACTTGGTCTGGTTGGAGGCCATATATGATCTCAAAAGTCAAAACTATAATCCGACATCGTCCCCGACGATGAGGAAGAAGCCATTCTTCTTCTTCAAATTCTTTTTTGTTCACAGGTCACAGTAGTACTGTATTTCTACCATATGGGCCCGCTACTAGGCCCAAACTTAGGTTCCGTTGTGCATTAGCGGCGCTACTATTTGAACCACCCCCATTTTTGGTCTTCTGATTCTTAAATCCAATCCATATTCCAGAAACTAATGAGCGATGTAAGTAGCAAAAAAAGAGGTTCAAATAGGCCAACAGTAACCACCACAATAAGGTATTTGGATAGGTGAGCACTTTTGACACCACACACTTGTACTATCAGATTTGTAAAACCTGTAAAAAATATTTGCTAAAAATTTGAGAATTCGTCAAAATGTATAGTAACCTTGGAAAACCTTGTGGTGTCAACCGTGCTAGCCATTCCGATAATACAATTGGGAATTAAGAAGCCCATAGTATTGAGAGTTATATCCACTATGGCCTTATAAATCATGTAAACGTTGTCCAAAAAAAAACCATGTAAACCAAGCCGAAGCCAATTATGCATTTTTTTTAATCCAATTGTGCATTTTAGAGTTATGTGAATAATGGGGACATCCTGGATTATGTAAACTTGTTACAAAAAGGGGAAGAAAAAAGAGGTATGGAACAAAAAAGTTTGAAGGGATTGGCACCACTCCATTTGAGAAAGATGTCATCTATTTTCGCACAGCAGCATCCAGAAAAATAAAAGTGATTTGTTTTCTATTTTTATTATTTGAAATCCGGACGTTATTGTCTAGAAAGGATGGTGTCGTTCCCAAGTAAGGCGGTGTCAATCCCTTCACGGGTGGCACTATTACCACCACACCTTTTTTAAACTACATCATATGTCCTTTTTTTTTCAAATTTGTCCTCGATCCGAAAAATAATTTTCAGGCGCAACCAGAAAATAATTTCTGGGCGCAACCGGATAATAATGCTTGGTTCCAACTGGAAAATATTATTCAGGTGATTCTTGATTTGATTATCCGCAAGAGAGTTAAACTTTTAGAAAAACGCTAATTATATTGATTTTGTTCTAATCAAATTTTATTATCCGGCTAGAACAAAATTTTATTATCCGATTGGAACCAAATTTTATAATCCGGTTGGATACTAAATCGTGCGTATCCACACCTACCAAAAATTTTTATCTGGATTCGTCCGAGTATTATTATCCGTTTGCACCTGAAAATTATTTTCCGGATCAAGAGCAAATTTGAAAAAAAAAATCACATATAATATAATTTGAAAAGGGTGTGGTAACACCCGACCAAAGATACATAAAAGAAGTATGGGCATTTATACTCACACCGCAATTTTTATGTCTCACACCATTTTTTTTTTCTGAAAATAGCTTATCCAAAAATGATTTTGTACTCACAAAATTCAAATTTTCTTCGGAAAACACCTTTTTCGAAAGTATTTTTGGATGGTGTACAAATAATTAGCCAAGAAGTATGGACCTAAAGAACAAGTAGTAACAGAGAAGCAGCCCACGTTCTAGCAGTCCAACAGCATAGTTGTAACAAGAGGGTTTCCAAAAAAAAAAAAGATAGTTGTAACAAGAGTAAAACATTAATTAATTTGATTCTCTAGCTTTATTTGTCATTTTGGTTCTTCGAATATTTTTGTTATTAAATAAGTTTTTCAAATTATTATTTATATTTTAGGGGATTAATTTAATATATTTAAAATATTTAAGGAATTTATTTAATTTAGTAATATTTTAAATCTTTAAAAATTAATTTATTAATATTATAAATTTCTGAATAACTAATTTGATGATAAAAAGTTTTTAAGGATAAAATGGATTACGTGTGAATCATTGGATGGCCACATAATTAACTTTTGCTTTTATTCTTAGATAAGAAAATGCATGAGAAGGTGAAATATTTGTAGGTGTCACAATCGTTTAGGTTATTTTACTAATCTTAACTCGTGAATAGCCAGTGTAATGTCCCGTTTTATTATCAGAAATCCACTCTCAATTTTATTCTTATTTTTTTAAAATTTTCTATCTAATATTGTAAGGAATTAAGTATTTTTATTAATTAATTAAATTAAAGTAAAGAATATGTCCCAGAGCTACAAACTCACAATATATATGAATATGATTGTTTCATCATTAGCCGTATATATGGTGACTCGAGTTGATGATATTATTGTTATGGACAATTATAAGACTTAGAATTAAAGCACAATTTTGTCCATGCCCTATACTAACAGAAACAGGAATAATTAGTCTATGGTGTTGGATTTGGTTCATATTAATTTGTTTATTAATAGATATCCTTTGTCTTGGAGAACCAGGTGCTAGATTCAATGTACACACACCCTGTTTAGAAGCCTTCAAAATCCAAGACTTGAGAACAAATAACTAGGTCTAGCTACTCAATTCGAATTGAATTCTATTAAAATTAAAGTATGTCGTTCACTCTTTATTAAAAATATATCAAAATTATATATTACGAGACATTATAATTTAAATTAATAATAAATATATTATTATTTTTTCACTTTATTTATATATATTGATCTCGATTTAGAGAAGTTAAATAGCAAAATTATGGGTAAGTGAGGAGGAACATGATATAACCTAATAATTTGACATACACTTAATAAGGTGCCATACATGAACTCTACCCATCTATCTATCAACACATGAATTTAATGGCGGCCAATATTCCCTAACAAGGGAAGGGAGCATATATATTAATACACCAAATATAATAATACTAGTTTTAATTTTAAGATGATATGAGAAGGGAGAAAAAGGTGAATATTCCAAGTGGGTTAAACAAGTGGGAAAATACATATATGGAGTAGTTGTGACATATATGTATTATTTCTTTTGTTTCTTTTTCTTTATCTTTTAAGGTTTATTAATACAAATTAAAAATAATAATTAATATTTTTGTTTTTATAAACATTATCATGCAATTATCTTTTATATTTTATTAAACTTTTAAATCATTAATTATTCAAATGTATAAAGTTATAAATTAACATGGGTATAATAAGAAAGTGAACAACTAATATTTTTCTGAATTTTTAAAGTGACAAATAAATAAGATAATTAAAAATAAACGGAGAAAGTATTAATAAAAAATATATATATGAACATGTTTTAAATGTTTGTTTAAGTCAAAGAAGTCATAGTCCTAACTCCTATAGAGTTCTTAAAGCCACAAATTGTATTTTTTCTCTTTACAATTGAGTGTTGAAACGTGGAAAAATGTGGTGTTCTCATATCTCAAGGACAACTTATCGCATCAAGGAGTTCAAAATCGATCCAAACTGATTAAACTAAATATAAAGCTAAAAATCGAATAAACCAAAAATTGCAAAAAAAAAAATAAATGTATTTGATTAGTTCAGATTTTGAATCCTTTTAGTTAAATTGAACCAATCCAATTCAAACCGAATTTTTATATACATATTTAATTTTTTATATAAAACTATGATACTAATTTTATGTCTACTGACAAATATTAATAAAATTAATACCATAACTTTTTTTAATAGTTTAATAATATAAATTTGATCTTAATACTATCTCTTTATAATTTTATTAATTTTTAATCAATTTAAAAATGAATTTAATCTCTTTGTAAAATTAATTCTATATATTTTGTATTTTATTTATTGTGTTTCATTCAATTTTATGTACAGTTAACATAAAGTTAAAATAAAAAACTGATCGAATTCAGATAACAAATATTTGATAAGATTTCTTTTAAAAATCAAAGTGAACAAATCCAAATAAAAAATATACAAATTAATCGGATCAAATGACTTTATTCAATCTATACCGCAAACACTTAAATTCGCAATATTATATATTGATTTGGCCAATGGCCAGCCATCTGCACGTGGAGTGTGTACTATAAAACGTTAATTAAAAGGGGAACATGAGGGAGAAATGGGAAAAGAATTGTCAAATTTTAATTTATGAGTCCATGGGAAAAATGTTTTCAAAAATTTATTTTTTAAAAAAGGATTCAAATATGTTTTAAAAACTTTTGAAAACAACATGATTAAGGGGTTGAAAAATGCTCCTAAACCCCTAAAAGGAAACAATCTTAATTAAGCAAGAAACATTCATTCACGTCTAGCTCCTTCGACGGTTAATACTCTATTTTCACGACTCAAACTAAATTTTACTTAAAGAAAATTAAGCATATTAATGATTGTGTGACAAATGGTAAGAGGCCAAAGTAATTAGTAAATCTACGCCCTCTCTTTTTTTTTTTTTTTTTATTTTTGTAAACAAATTTACAATCTCTTTGTGAAGCAAAGGGTGCTTCTTCTTTTTTGGTCAACAAGCAAAGGGAGCTGTTTTTTTTTTTTAATTCTGTCAGGAGTCGATATAATTTTTTTTGCAATAAAACTATCTCAAGCAAATAACTAAAGATTAATCACTTCGAAACATATAAATTATCGAAATGAATTTTATTTCTACAATAAAACTTTTTTTATACATATAATTGTGATTTGAATTTCTATCAGTATATTCAATTACCTACTAACAGTACTAGACCTCCAGACCTTTTTGGTTCGAGATGGATAATGTAGTTTAATAATAGTAGATATACACATATTAAAATGTATAACCCATTTACAATACACTTAATATCAATAAAATTAAATTTTTTATTATACTTTTTAATTTTTAATATTAAAAAATTAATAAAGTAAGGAAGTAAATGGATTGTACACCCGCAGCTTAGTTGGTAAGCACATAAAAATATGCATATAGATATAAGGTTTAATCTCTGATTGTATTATTTTTTTATTAAAAAAAAAAATGAGTTGTACACCCAAAACATTTTTCATGTAGTTTGACTTGGAATTATCAACTAGTTGTACTGTTTTTTTTCTTGTCAGTTTTTTTTTTTTAAATTTCCTGGATTATTAATTGTACTATCATCTCGCAGCTGGTCCATGTTGTTGCGTGGTTTGGTTTGGACCTTTGCTACTCTCTATAGTAATATAGTGTATAGTACTATGCTAGTACACCTTAGGTCAATTAATTATTTTTAATTTAATAAACTTGTCCAAAAAAATATATAATTTTGTATGCACGCACAAAATTATATCTATTTTCCTTAAACATACTTAATTAACCATCTAGTGATTGAGGATTATGATTCATGATGTAATTTCTTTCCAAGTTTTAACACAGTTTCTTTGCTTCCTTCCTTCAAATTAAACTACATAATCTACAACAAAAAAATATCTTGAAAGGAGAACACTTTTAATACCAAATATAATATTTTTCTTTCGGGTACAACCAAATATAAGAAATTAATTAATTCAAGGAATCGACATTTTCTTAAATTTCACCACGGCTGTGTACCAAATTAATTAGTTATAGCTCACCATAGTTCTAAGCTGTCAAAAAAAAAAAACTAAGCACGAAAGTTGTACAAAAAAGGGAATAGTAAGAATAGAAGATAGATTATTATATCAATTAATAATGAACTTTGTTTGTGGACATACAAAAATGAAATTGCCTTTGGAAAAATAAGAATCATAGATATCATCAAGAGTAGAGTTTTGGTCGCTTTGAATTAGGATAAGATGGAAAACAAAGGCCACTCAAATTAGTTCATTAAAAAAAAAATACTAATCATCTTTAAGTGTGTAGAGAAAAAAAAAAAAAGAAGAAGACTAAGCAAAATCAATTTATGCAGACTTGTTTTAATTTCAAGGTGAGTAATCACACTCAATTCGAAAAACTTAGGCATGTTTGGGAAAGATTTTTTTTTTCAATGTAGGTTGGATAGTTATATTTTATAGGAGGATGAGATTAACACTATCTATATTAGGAGTTGCACCATCCTTTTTATATGTAAGAATCATAAATTTATATACTAAAAAGGATGGTGTCACTCCTAATAGGAATGGTATTAATCCCATCCACCTATTTTACACTTAAAAAAGATTTTGATTATTCTATTAACAAAGAAAAAAACTTTTTGTTCTCCATCTAAAAATTGAACATTATTTCAAAAAAATGTTTTTAAATCACTTTTCACAGCTTAAAATTATATTAAAAATGCTTATGACAGCAAATATATACAAACAAATTAAAATCGATTATCTCTCGGACAATCGATTTTTTTTTACAACTTATTTTCACAATTAATCACAGCTAATCAAAATATTTTTTATTTTCTTCATGATAGTACTAATTAAAGGGAAAATAAATGGGCCTAAGCTAAACCTAATTGTTAATTTGAAATGTGGTCAATAAGAATTTAATTTTTCTGGTCCACTCATGTTTGTAAGTGGGACAAACAATTGGGTGAAAAGGTTGTAGTGATTAATTGAAATGCCTAAGAGCTATGGAGGTTGGTCCCCATATCTTTATTGATAGTGTATGTTTCAAACAAAACATTAAATTAATTATTTATTAAAGGAAAAAAAAACCTATATATCCTTTGGCATTTCCTTGTCTCAAACACTATAGTATTCCCCTTCACTAATTAACACCTAAATGATTAATTGCTTAGAGATAATTAATTAATTGACTGCTAGCTGGAAGCAGCTCTCTTTTAATTTTATTTTGTAGTTATTAATTATTTATTGATTATTTAATTGGAATATTAATATTAATTAATTCTATCATTTGGATTTTCATTCGAGTAAACACTATTGGATCTTATTTTAAGAATAGTAGAGGTAGTGCATTTATAATTAATTTTTAAATGCATAAATGCAGCTGGAGCCACCCAATTCAAAGTAAACTACATATAAATATTTGGTCAATTTAGCTTTAATTTGCCAAATAAACCTCATCAAATTAAGTGAGGAGAAATAGAGAGATGGGACAGGCGCAAGAAACTTATTCTCCTATAAAGACACAAATAGAGTTGAAAAAAAAAAACTAAATCTAAAGAACAGAGATAAATTGAAGATATGAACCCACATTGAGATCGAAAAGATTTGGAAGAGATAAGTAGAAACATGTTATACTTAAATTATATGTCGCTAATAAAAAAGACGTGATTGTCAGCGTATTGAGAAAACATGGATAGATCACAATCTCTGCAATATGGAGTCGGAATCGAAGAATTCTAATAATAGAGACAACTTCAGCCGATGAATATCAAATGCTCACGACACAATTAAGTTAAGAGTGTCTTTATGACTATTAATGTGTTATAACTACTAACTTCCCATCATCATATCAAGTAGTCATCCTTCCTAAACCCTACACTCACTAAATAGTCCATTATGTACGCTTAGTCACTTATTAAGAATTATTGACGATCCTAACCCTATATGTAATATGATACGATATTTTATGTTACTATAGCGACAAATCATCTTAGGGTCTGTTTGGTTTAAATTTTAATAGAATGAGAAGTGAAAAACACAAAAATTAAAGTAAAAATTAATAATTAAAATTATTGATGCACAAAAACTAAGACGATCAAACAGAATTAAATACTTTTAACTTTGATCAAAAATAATTTTGACCAAACCAAAATATTAAACAAACATGCATTTAGTGTAATAGACGTGTCCATATATCTTTATACATATATGCATAAACACTTGTTTAATAATAGATCATAATCCCAATAATTAATTTCTTTATGTAATATTCTGTTGGCGTATTAGATATTAGGAATATGCCAATAATTAATATATATGCCTAATAAATTGAAACCAATTCTTTTTTTTTTTTTTCTGATTGAAAGAGCTCTCTATAGAGGTCTAAGCCTCTTCTTTAATTAATTTCTGGCTTATCATCGTGTTCTATCTTACCACCAATAATACTATCATTTTACCAATATATATAATATATAAATAGTAATGTATGTGAAAATTATGAGTAAAACACATTTTGACATTGTCACAATCATATCATAAAGTCAATTATTGGTTGAATCTTATCCTTAATCTTTCCCTTTTCCTTCTAATTTTAACCATATATTGAACCTCATCATTAATTGCCTTAGGTTTGTATATAGCTCTCCAGCTCTGGTCATATTTATTTATTTTTTATTTCTTATCAATAATAATATATTTTGTCTTTGTCGATAAAAAATAGTTACGTAGTCAGTGTTCTTTTATATATATAGGTGCTCTCTCATTTCCAACCACAGTATACAGTATCAACCACCGATCGAGGTGTCAAAAGTGTTTTTTCGTTATAATGATTGGGTTTTTTGATTGTGAATATTTATTTATTTTTTAATAAGAATTAAAATATGAAGATAGTCCATTGTTATCAAGGTGTTGATATTGTTGCCAAGAAAGCTATTAATCTATAGGAAGATTTAATTATTCTTGATGCTCGTCATAATTTTGTTTTGCTAGCTCTTTCAGCTGATATGATTAGAAGTTGGAACGATATTTTGTAGGAATTTTTAGGTTGTTCTTTTCCTTTTATTTTTTGTTTCTTTTCACTCATTTACCAAAAGAAAGTGCTTGTTCATAATTTTGCTTAATTTAATTTTATTGTAATCAATGCATTCCAGAATAATAATTTTAAGTTTAGGTAGGATTATTGCTACTCTAAAATGTCAATTATCATTATTTTAAAAGTTGTTGTTTATTTAAAATATATTATTTAATAAATAATATTAAAGTATTATTATATAAATAATATAAAACTAATTAAAAAAAAATAGCAATAAATATTTAGAGTGGTAATAACCTTACTTTCTAAAATTTTAAGTTTAGGTAACTGTTTGTTGAGGTTTAGGAGGTCTTCGCCTACGAAATGCAAAAGGAAAATACTATATATCAATATAAATTATTAATGAATTAATTGGTCTCCACTTTCTTTTAATTTTTTAAGTTAAAATAATAATGTGTTATTTTTATTTTATATTTAATTCCTCTAAAATATATCGTCTAGCTCCAACACTAATTAAAAGTATCTCTTATATCTACCATCGTATTTACCAAAATGAAAAGGGTATGTACTAAATGCTATTCATATATTTAGTTTGATCGATATATATATATATCGACCTTATATTTTAGTTAGATAGATGACAATAATATAGCTTCAAATACCCAAAAGAAGATGATATTTTCACACGCAAGTGTTACATACGTTAATTTAATTGGAGTCTTTTTTTTATTTTATTTTTTTCGATCACTTATATTGACTCTGTTTCTCAAGGCCATATTTTAAGGTGTAAGTGTCTTTATTGAATGAAATAACTACAACGTTAATATATAAGCACATATCGAGAACACCAATATAACTTATAGCTACTAGTATATGTTTTGCATTTCTAGTAGCTAGTGGTCATGTTTTTTTAATTTAGAGGTTTTTGTTGAGGCTTCTTTTTTTTCCTGTGATCCATAACACAATGGTGCATCCCGAATTGTGACTAATGAATATTGAATTTTATTATCCATATATAACAAAAACTCGTTTGAGATAGGTCTTTATTATCCACCATGTAAATATTGAATTTTATTATAAAAAAAAAATATTAAATTTCAAAATAATGATATAATAGTATTATATTTATTTTTTATACTAATGATTGTTTGTTAATAATCATATATTTATTTATTAGTTAGTATAGCAAATAAAAATATATCATCAATTGTTATATTTTTGTTATATTCAAAATATTTATATTAGTACATTATTATTTATTTTTTAATATATTAGTACATAAATTTATGCTAATAAGAAAAAAAATATTACAAGTTAAAAACGGGAGTAATTCTAACAACTCAATGAAAATTAGTATATTGTCTCAGTCATGTATTTTAATTTATAAGCATACAGGGACATTTGTGATTGGATGATTGGGTTCAATCTCTAATTATTGTACTTTTTTATGAAAAAAAATAATATATAATTTTATTTTTTTTTTGAAATCACTCTTTTTTTTTTTTTTAAAAAAAAAGTAGCGATATTATCCTTGATTGCCGGTATATAGGGTCATTGGCCTGGTCACTTATAGCCAAAAAAATCCTTAGTATTCTTTATTTTATTTTTTTTTTCTTTTCAAAATCTGGAAAATTTGTCGGCAAGGAAGAAGACGAAACAAATGCTCAATATTAAGGGTGTGTTTGATGCATGAACAGGACAGTATAAGTAGTACAGCATTATACAAGTTTTATGAAACACAGTATAACTTTTTGTGTTGTGCATATACTCAATGCACATAACAAGAAGAAATTTTACAATAATATCCTTCATGTTATATATTATTAATTTTTCTTAAATTTTTCTAAGAAAATAATATTTTGACATTTTATAATTATTTTATTATTTATTATAAAATTAAAATTTCATGATTTAATAAGTTACTACATAATATATTTTATGTAATATAATATATAAAAAAAAATTATCATTAAAAAATATTTTTGACTCTTTATTTTTTAATATTTATATTTACCGTTAAAATTTATTTTATTATTAATACGTTATTTTAATTAATTATATATATATATATAGAAATGACAAAAAAAAAATAACGTAAATATTGATTTTAAAAAAAATAATGCAACATAAACTACCTCACGTAAGTATTTTTATTAACTACCTTCCCCATTTTCTTCACTTACGAGGTAGTTTATGTTGTATTTTTTTTAAATCAATGTTTATGTCATTTTTTTGTCATTTATATATATATATAATTAAAATAACATATTAATAATAAAATAAATTTTAATGGTAAATATAAATATTAAAAAATAAAGAGTTAAAAATATTTTTCAATAATAATTTTTTTTATATATAATATAATTATTATATTACATAAAATATATTATGTAGTAATTTATTAAATCATGAAATTTTAATTTTATAATAAATAATAAAATAATTATAAAATATCAAAATATTATTTTCTTAGAAAAATTTAAGAAAAATTAATAATATAACATGAAGGATATCATTGTAAAATTTATGTTGTGCTTTTTGTTATGTGCATTGAGTATCAAACGATACACAACATAAAAAGTTGTGATGTGCCTTATAAAACTTGTACAGTGTTGTACTACTTGTACTCACGCATCAAACGTACCCTAAGAGTCTATTTTGTTTGTATTTCAATTTTTATTTTCATTCCGTTTTCTATTTTTCAAAAAAAAATGAAAATTTGGAAAAACAGACATTTTAAAAATTTCTTTTATAAAATTTAAAAAAAAACTAAAAACCAAAATAAAAATACAAACCTAACATACTTAGCTTAAAGAGATTAAGCTTGAAAACTAACTGTACTCTTTCCATTTTCAATCTTCATATAGTGGATACCATATGGGGTTGCATCTAATCTGATCTACACTAACTTTTTCTTTTTCTCTTTTTCCCACTTTATTAATTATATTTTTCTTTTGGAGTATAGTTTGATGGACAAGCCATGACCCCTCCATGTGGTTTAGGGAAAGCTTTTAAATAAATTATTCACATTTTTCAAATGCATGTCCTTTTCTTTACCTTAGCTTTTGTTGTACTCACATGGCGCATACCATATAAAAAGCATTTTTATTATTAAAATTAATTGAGAATAATAAGTGGGAAATAGAGTCTTGTTGCATCATATTAACTTATATATGAAAAAGACTTTGTTAAGAGTAAGATTTTTAAGTGTATTTATAATTGTTATTACGTTAAATATGATAAAATATGAGTTGAATGTGATTACTACATACGAATTGTAATCAAGATTTAATTCAAATTTTATATGTTTTTATCATGTTCAAATCTTATGTCAGGTAAAAATCTAGACCATAATCACCTTATATACAATGTTCTTTCAATATACTGGATCGCCTTATTAAAATAAAATCGTGATATTCAAGAAATTAAAACGAATAATATCTCAGCTTATTTAATTTATTATCACTCTTTTTAAAATATTTATATATTAATAAGTTAATTTCATAAACAGTGTCAATAACATCATATTCTAATTCTTTTAAAGTTATTATATTAAAAAAATAGAAGAATAAGTAGGAGGGGTTGGTTTTCTTACATGGCAATGAGAAGTGGGTAGCAAGATGGTTATGGTGTTGGATTGAGGCATGACATAGCACATGTGACTATATATGATTTTTTTTAACATATATGGTACCACCTTATTATTATTCTCATAATTTCATTAATTAATTGCTAAATATATAATGATCTTTACATTTTGAGAAATATAATTAAAGATAGATGTAACTATAGCTCAAAGAGGCTTCAAGGAAACAAAAGAAAGAAGAGAGAAGGGAACAGAGATAATGACTCTGTATTGCCTTGAAACAAATGGTATCATTAATGCCATGTTTTTCGGTAAAGTCATTGGTGCTATGTTAAGGTACTCTTTCTCAATCTCATAATATAAGTCTCAATTAATATTTTATACCAATTAATATTTTATAAAAATAATTAAATTATTAGAATTAAAAGTATTAAGTAGATTATTGAGATGTTACACCAATTAAATTTAAACAAATTTTTTTTTATTAGTTGAATGACTTTGAAAATTAAAAAATCACAATAAATATTTCTTATTTTATGTATAAGTACTTATATTATAGGACAAGATATTTTAGTAATTAAGACTTATATTATGGGACGGAGGAAATAAATCTAAAGAATAATTGATTCAAACATGATAAAATATAATATAATTTAATATAAATCCTTAAGATAAGAATTTCATTCCATATATATGAGTGACTATATTCTTTGACAATTGACATGAATGAACTAACAGCTTATATTTATTTATATTTACTCTGTTTTTTTAATTTGTGGTGATCAGCACACAATAAATTTTTTATTACAAACAATATTAAATAATATTTTTAATTGATATAAAAAACAAATATTAACTGTTATTTTATAATTTAAAGTAATAAATAATAACTTTGTTTTCATTGAAAATATTTTTTTTTGAAAAAATAACACTTTTGGACTCTTAAACGTCAATTCATTTTGGTCCATTAACTTTTTTTTATCCGTTTTAAACCCTTAACTTTTATTTAGGATTCAATTTGGTCCCTTTAGAAATGATTTTTGATCTGTTAACATCCTTGATGGATGTAATGGTAGGGACCAAATTGAATCCAAAATAAAAATTAAGGGACTAAAACGAATCGAAAAAAAGTTAAGAGATCAAAATGAATTGACTAAAGAGTTAAAGACCGAGAGTGTCATTTTGTTTTTTTTTTTTTTCCCTGTACGTTATGTGCTTTGAGCACATGTTAAAAGAACTGATATTTATGTTCGTTCCTTTTTAGAAAGAAATTATTTTATTAAACAACAAAAGGATTACTTTGTGCAGTGAAACACAGAAATTATTGCTAAGGAAGTGTTCTAAGCAATTTAGAACAATAATGTGCAAATGTTGACGAAAAAAAATGTTTGGTATATCATTATTATTTATTAATACACCTTAATATTAATTTGAATTTATGACTTGTTTGACAAAAAAAATGAAATAAAATAGAACATTTACTTGTATATGAAACTAATCAACAAAATTACTACTCATTAATTTGATGCTTATTATTTGTAAAATGATAAAAAAAAATGTTAAAAGCTTATCACGAACCATTTATCCAATGGATAAACTGATTTGGGGACTATTTTAAAAATCGATATTTAGGTTATACTTATATGATTTATCTTTATTTTTTTTGGGTAGAAGTTCCGAAGATATTGAAGTCAGAAACGAAATGATGAAGATGGTAGCAATGTCAAAGCAATAATCAAGAACCTTAATGTTTCAGTTACCTGGGACAAACATTTCTCATTCTCACCACACGTCACCCACTTTAATTTTACAAACATGATTATGAAATTAAATATATATATATATATATATATAAATATAATTGGTAAAAAAAATATTATAGTATTGATTATTTTAAAAGTTAAAAATTATTAATGTATAATTAAAAATATTTAAAAAAAAATATTTATTATAACTTAACGAATGTTTTAAGTACAAGATTTAATAAGATCCTTTACGCAATGTATTGTTTAACTAATCCATGTTCTTATATAAATTAAAGGAATTATAATTTCTAACTCACTTTTATTATTATATAGTTAGTGTCGTCATAAAGCACAAACTGATTTTAAGTAACGGCAATTATATTGCTTTAAGCCACCGTTGTAAGCCACAACCTAAGCACTAATTATTCCATTTTTATTAAAAAAAAAAACAGAAAAACCTATAAGCACTAATAATAATTGATATATATATTTATATATATATGCTTTGTTGTGGCGGTATATATTCCTAATTAATTATCATTATGTTTCAAAGAGTTAGTGCTGTAAGTTTGGTTTGCCACTTTAATTATTTAGTCTTCAAAGATCAAAATCAATTTCTAATTGCGGAATAATTAATAGTAATACATGGCTGTCATCAAAGACAATTTGCTTCTTTCAACCATATTTTTATTTTTATACTACTCCCTTTTTATTTATTTAATTGATTATTGAATATATATATATATATATATATATAATATAGAGAGAAGTGCCCAAATATCTGGGCATCCATTATTTAATAAATAGACCACTTTAAACGTAAAGTGGTATTATTTTTCATAATTATAATCGTCTAATGGATAACAACTTGACATCAATAATTATGGTAACATGTAGTATTATATACTGTTACACATAGTAAATAGTAATATATATTGGTATTAGAATTTTTTTTTCTTATATTATTAGATTATTAAAATTTCTAAATATAAGATAAAAGAGTAATTTATTAAAATGCTCTCTAATTTTGTAGTTACATAATATTTTAATCACTGATTTTATATACTGTTTGAATTAATTAGTCCTGATTCTAAGTTATTTTAGTCCTTAACATTAAGTAACACTGACAAAAATACCTATGTCCTCTGTCACTTTAACCGCTTAAGTTTCTTCATCATTTAAGCTTAAGACTTGGGGTGATGTGCCACACCAACATTGTATCATTGGTTCAGCGATTCGCCGTTTAATTCTCCTTGACCCAGAACCTTGACCTGAAGGTTAAGCCAACCCAAACATTCTATTAGACAGTAAGAGAAAAATTAGTTAACTCATCATATGACATCATGAAGACAATTTGTTGAAACTTGAAACCAATTAATATTGCTTAATAAGGTTTCTAACCTAAAAAAAGCTGCTTTTGGTGGCATACAAAAAAAATTGGAATCAAATTATTTTTCAGTATAAATACAAATACAACGTGCAACGTCCCTTGTCTTTTTTTTTCCTTTCCAGCCTTATCATACAAAACCACTTTTCTTTTCTTCTTTTTTTTCCTTTTTTTTAATAAGCCATATATGAATAAAACCACTTGATGAAAGCTTAAAAGGGGTACCCATAGAATTCGTAGGAAAAAAAATGAGGGGAATTTAATTACTTATTGGTCAATTTGTAAGGTAAATTAATCGAGAATATCTTTGTCAGAAGAAGCATATACTATTTTGGAGAAGACAACACAAAGGGAATAATTTTGCTATTTTCTTATTCACTTTTCACTATCATATATGAATCTGATTTTTTTATTTCTTGTGATGGTAACATTTATGTTTTGTTCTTAAGACAAGTTTCATAATATTAGCAAATGCCACGTTTACCAATGACCATTGTCACTCATTTGAAAATTGTCACACTTTTTTATATTTAATTTATTTGATACTGGAATACTGGATGTGGATAGAAACGAGTAATTAATTAACTTAAATATTTTAAATTACCATCCTTATAGGTTTAGTAATGTGGTATTAAATGTAGTTAAATATGTTCAATCATGCATGTGATAAACTTTTACTCGTATAAGCTAATACATGTTCTTAAGATTTAATATAATAAGACAATAAAAATTGAACTCCTAAATACTTGATTGACTTTGTCTCAATTGTGATGAGAAATTCTTGTTTTGACTAGATTTTTATCGGATATAAATTTTCTCTGCTCCCACTAAAATGAGGATAAGTGTGGAGATCTAACTATCTGCCCCGAACTCGCCTCGCAGACATTTTTACCTATATACATATAAATAAATACTTATAAACACATATTAATATTATTAGTAATTAGTAATTATAATATAAATGATAAGAGTAAATTTTTTTATTCTAATACTCTAATTTTATATAATTGTGTGAAATATAATCTTTAATTTATCTTTTTTATATTGGTCTTTAATTTTAATTTATCTAAAATATATAAATAAAATTATTATTTTTTAAAATAATGTATGTATGAGTTATCTACTAATCCGTGAGTTCCTCAAACTAAAAGGAAATGAGATTAAATTTAAATTTTTTATCTATTTATTTTATTCTCGAACTTGCTCCTGCCTCATTCTTAACAAATGTAGGAATTAGGATGGAAAAACTTATTGCTATCCCTAAATATAAGTGGTCCTGCTCTACTCTCTAATTTCAATCATGATTTGTTTGTTTGTTTGTTTTTTATGAATATATAATTTTGATGATATGAGAAATGAATATATAAGAGAAGAGGCATTAAATAGTATTGAAAGCGATGAAAGTGAGACACTCGTGTGCTCTCTCTGCCACCGAAAGTGAGAGGTTGTTTTTGTCCTCTAACCTCTAAAACACCCAACACATCTATATATGAGTCGATTGAGGCCAAAAACCGAAGAAGAAAATTGAATAATGTGATCTATGATATCATACTTTTTAAATTTTAATTTTAAGCCAAACACCATCCTAAAAATTAGTTCATAAAAATATATTATCATATTATTTATATATTTTATGGTGACGTATCTCTGGTCAATATAAAACATTTAATAATAATAAAATAAAAGAGTGATAAAAATGAGGTGGAAACTTGTTACTCTAAAAAAGGAAGAGGATGATGTGAGAAGTATGGTACAAGTGTGGAGGCGACAAGGCACATGGCCTCATTTTATTTTGTCTCAATAACTCATTTATTGTTTAATTGACAAATGATATTTAGTGTCCTAAAACACTATTTAAGAACTTAAATATAGTAAAAAATATTGAAATGTGTAGTTTTTTGTATTCCTGAAAGACGGAACAATATGCTCTTATGATTATTTTTCTACTTCTAGTAACTTTAACTAGTGCCCTTAGGACACTGTATATCAAGACCATGTTTAATTTATGCAAAAAAATATTTAGTGTCCTAAGGGCACTATTTAAGAATCCAAATTTAGTAAAAAGATATTGAAATGCGTAATTTTTTGTATTTCCTAAAAACAGAATAATGTGTTCTTATAATTATTTTTCTATTTCTAGTAACCTAGTTATCAAGAACCTTTAATTTATACAACCACACAACTCCATTTACCCTCTTTATTCCCCTTTTTTTTAAAAAAATTTATATTAATATAAATTTGTATATAAATTCAGAAAATTAAAAATTAAAACAAATTTTAATTTTAGTAAATTTGAAAAAATGTGTAATTTTCGAAAATTACTCTACCAAACAATTTTTTTAATTTTTGAAAAAAGAAAATTGATTTAAAAAACTGAAAATAAACAAGCAAAAGCCCTTGTTCCTCCAATGACAATTTCAATATTCACTCTCACAAAACAAAACTCAAAACAACCATGACTTCCTTCCCCCAACTGAGTAACCATAGTTATAATTCAATACCATAGTTATATTCACGTGTTAGGATGAGTATCCACTTCAAAAAAAAAAAAAAAAAAAAAACCTCTACAGGAATTCACTAGTATCATAAAACCTCACCAATTAAGAAAACCTATAAAGCTGTCCTGCACACTTTTAGTTCCTCTTTCAGCATCTTTCATCATTCTATACACAAATTCACTCACCGCAAAACATGACACAACATAGTAAAATACTAACTCTATCATCACTTCAAAATGATCCATGAATAGAAAATTCCTTAATAAAAATATATACATATATAGTTATTACCCTTGCAAGCTTGCTTCTTAGTTTTAGAGTTTAGATATATACTTACTTCAATATCACATCATCATGTGCTTTCATTAATCATTATTCATCACTCAATTTGGGTGATGAACAATTGCTAAAACCTCTCATTTTTTTTACCCCAAATTTGCTTCAGAATCAAAACAGAACTAGAACCAAGATTCTCATTACCCCAACCAAAAAAAAAACACATAACTGATAGATAATACATTACAAATTCACAAGAAATCATCATTATTCATCCTTGTTTATAGAAGTTAAAAAGTCCATATATTCTCATAAATTGAAGCTAAGTATGTGATTGAATTGCTTGAACATGAAAAGAAAACAGAAGATATTCATGTATGTACTAGACAGACCCCTTTCTAGCAAAAGGCAAATAATAACAAAAATTAAGAAAACAAAGAGAAAAATTTATATGACACCTGCCAATATGCAGATGCATTGCAGTTACAATGGCTTTTGAGTTGGATGCAGTCAAATAAGATTAGATACGGCTGCGATTTCAGTGGCGTGCCGTGGCGGTTAAAACCATGATATTGAAACATATTATGGTAGAATCGGCCGCAATTTAAAACCTTGCGTGCAGCTGATATAGATGTCTAAGTACATGTTTGGTTTTCAGATTGATTAAAAGTAAAGTATTTCCACTTTAACTTTGGATATTAACGATATAAAGCCGAACACGTTCTTAACACAAAACAATTTCTAAATTTTAGTAAAAATACTTTTACTTCGTGTCAAATGAAATCCAAACGCACACTAAAGTGTCATCAACTCGGTGGCGCGGAGCCTCCGCCGGCGGCGGAAGAAGAGGAAGAACCAAGGAGTAAATCGGCGAGTTTCGCCATGGCTCGAACCTGCATCTCAAGGGCAGGTATATAATCAATCGCTTCTTCAAGAATAACAGGAAGCGGTTCTTTTCTACAACCGGGAACCAACCGGCCCAGCACCTTCACTTTCCTCTGAACCGCCGGAACGGTTTTTCCCTTCAACCGGAAAACGCCGAACCGGGTTTTCTTAGACCGGGCCGGCCCAACCACCCTCTGTTTCTTATGCTGCTTCCTAAACTTCAGCTTCACACGCTTCATCAGAATGGCTCTGCTCCACCGCGTCCTCCCCTTGGCCGCCGCCGCCAGGACCCTATCCGCCGCCTCCCGGACCGCTCTCCCACGGCGAGGCGCATCGCCGGAACCGCCGAGATTGACTCTAGCCAACGCCTGGTGAAGCTTAGAGGAGTAGATTTGTTCCTGCGCCTGCGATTTCCAATTGGCGCGGCTCTGTTCTCTCTGCTCCTGATGCTTCTGTTGCGATTTCTTCTTCCTCTTGGTCCTGTGCGAGTCACGTGAGCGATCTGAGGCAAGGGTTGGATTGGAGATGAGAGATGACGCCATGACCCAACTGGAAATCTGAATGAAATTGGGGATTTTGGGAAAAGGGGTGTCGGAAAGTTTGTGTTTTTGGGAGGTTTCTATATATGGGTATGGAAATTGGTGGATTCAGATAATGGATACGGATTCGAATGAAAGAGTGAAGATTAGTGGTTAGATTCTAGAAAGAGAAATGGTTGAAGGGAGTGAGTGAGGTTTTAGAAGGATATGAAAATTGTAATATATACAGATGAATGAATGAATGAATGAAGGAACGGTGTTGAGGAACAGAACGGAACAGGGTTAGGGGTTGGGTGAGGTGTCCCTTGTTGAGTTGAAGGGAGAGAAGAATGGAGGAAGAGACTTATATAAAGGAATCAATACCACACCATGTATGCTTACTTTACCTTTTTCTTCTTATTAAGCAATTCGATTCAATAATAACCTCCTTTCTTTTTCCTCTTCACTATTAGGATATTATAGGATATTAATCTCTTTTTTTTTTTTTTAAGTTATATTGGTGTGAAATGATTTTTTTTTATAGTTATAAATTTTCGTTTCATTCCATTCTTATCAGTAGAGGGTAGTTTTAACATACACCAAGTTTTAAGTGTATGCGATATATCACATGGAAAAAATGTATATAAAACTCAACTAAAAATATTTAAAATAATAATAAATTATGTATTTAGTACCTCTTTTGTTTTTTTTATAATCAATTAAATAATATTATGATTTGTGTATGGTACACTATTTTAAAAGTGGTGAATATTAAAATTCATCCCAGTTTAAAAGGAAAAAACAAAAAAGGTATACATACCTACAAAATACATAATTTATTATTATTTTAAACATTTTCGGTTGAGTTTTTTATATATTTTTTCATGTGATATACTGTATACCACATAGGACGTGATATATGTTAAAATCCACCATTAGTAAATATTCAAACTCTTGTATATATGATTAAAGAACAAGATGAGCTACCATAATTTTACGATTTGTGATTCATAATAGGTTTTGGGTTTTGTAACTTTGCATGGTCAGGGATTTGGGCCTCTTTATTCCGTTTGATTTAGTTTCTTAAGTTTGGTAATTAACCATCACTTTCTTCTTTTAGTTGTCCAAAAAACAAAATTTAACAAAAATTGTTTGGCATTTATTTTTGTCAGCTAAAAAAGGTTTGGTAATTGAAAACTTTACCTTTTTCTGCTCTAGTCTGCCTTTGAGCCCGTGTTACCAAAAAACTAGTACAAAACATATTACATGGTGTCATTTACTACCATACACAGTATAAGGTGGAAGGATTAGCACAATTTCTATTGAGAATGACATTATCTTTTTTAATATATAAATTTATACTTCTTCCGTCCCAAATTGTTTGGCCTTTTAGGAAAATTTTTTGTCCCAATTTGATTGTCCCTTTAAGATACCAATGCAGTATTAATTTTTCTTTACAATTTTACCCTTAACTTATTAAACATATTCCTATTTTATCACTAACCACTAACCTTTAGACTTTACTCTCCCAAGTAAATTTTTTTATTTTCGATGCATTAACTATAGTAGTTACACTCAAGAGTAGTTAAGGCATGTAAGTGTAATTAATTACTGGTTGAAAAAGTAGTACTCCAATGAAATTAGTTGATGGACAAAATATGAAATTCAATCTAAAATTTACTAAAATTTAAATTAATGATTATATTCCTTAATCTATGTGCAAAACCTAAAAGGCCAAACAATTTGGGATGGAGGGAGTAATTCTTATACATAAAGGGAGGGTGGGATTTCTAAAATTGGGTGGCATGTAATATGTGAAGAAATTTATGTGTACAAAAATTAGTACAAAATATATTACATGGCATCAATCCCTCCCACCACAATATAAATGTGAAGAAATTTATGTGGCATAAATTTATTTATTGATTTAAAGTGTGATATTGACTTTTTATTGTTTTAATAATAAACCAATGGCTATGAGGATAATTTTACATGAGTTTTGCTAATCACGACCTTAAGGACAATGAATAAAAAACCTATAAATAAATATTTCTTATTAAAAAATATAGTATTTAATATTAGAAAAATATCTTCATTAATTATGATTTTTGTTAAAAAAATGAGCAATGATATATCCTCCTAATTATCTTCCTAATACTATATAAAGTATGGAATTAAATACATTTTCAATCTTGAAAATATAAAAAGCATTAAAAACATTGTTTAATGGATAATTAGGAAGATTTTTAGGAACTTAAATTAAGAAGATTTAGAATTATTCAAAAAAAATTTATTTATGAGTAACTTATTTATTACCCTAAAGACAATAGTCAGCAAAATCCATTTTACATTAACAGTTTAAGTGTTTGACTATAGTATTTTAAAGAATTTTATTTTAGTTCTTAAATCTGCAAGTTAATTTTGACATCTATGATATTTGTACACATAACATATCAATTTTGGGTACATAGGATGTATAAAATAAAATAAAAATAATAGGAAAAAATATAAGGAAATAAAAAAAGAGAGACATGAGATGGTAAAAGAAGGGCAAGATATAGGAAGAAAAATGAGACATAGATGAGATGAAAAATGAAATTAGTCTAAAAATAAAAATAGAGTAATGTACCGTTTTAGTTTTTAATTTTGCGAAAATAATTCACTTTAGTCTCTGACTTTGTGCGGATAAGTCACTTTAGTCCCTGACTTTATATTTTACAGGTCATTTTAGTTCCTGAATTATATAATCATTCATTTTAGTTCCTGAAAGTCAAGGACTAAAATGAATGATGTAGTGAAAGTCAAGGACTAAAATAACTAATAATAGTGAAAGTCGGGGACTAAAATGACCGATTTCGCGAGGAACTAAATTGACTGATAAATTCAACAAAAATATTATTATTGATGACTATGTGCAAGAAACTTTATTATCGTTCATCTTAAATATAAATAAATTTGGACAGTTTTTTTTAATATTAAATATAAATAAAAGTCAATTTTTTTTATCCTTATTAATGAATTAATGAAAATATTATTATTGATGACTATGTGCAATGAACCATTTAGTTAGGGTGATAGAAAAGAGTCTCATTTTTGAAAAAAGTGATAGTAAAGGATAATTTAAGAAATAAAGTTAATTTGTGTATGAAATTGAGTGAGTTAAATATATATAATTAATTGACTTTTTTTACAAGTATAATATAGTTATTTTTTGTTTATATTTGATACTAAAGGAAGTATATATGTATGCATAGTGCTAGAAAATTTAGGGTTTGTCTGGTTTGTATTTTTAATTTTTATTTTAATTTTGTGTTTTTATTTTGTTTTCTGTTTATTTTTTGTAAAATTTCAGAAAATATGAAACAAAATAAAAATAAAAAATGAAAATAGGAAACGAAAATACAAACCAAATAACCCCTTAATATTTGTATGGTTAAAGTGAGAAAAGAGGAATCGCAGAAGCGTGGTGGACCCATAATCCACGGGTCCTTGGACCAAACCTTACTCTCGTACTATGTTAGGAAACATATGGCGGAAGAAGAGAAGGAAATTGACATATAGAAGATATTGAATGTATTATCGATTACTTGATTCAATATAATAAAAACTATTTATAGGTAAAAGACTAAAAAGAAAAGAAGATTGTAACTTACAACATAAAGGTTTACAGTCTACACTAGGTCTTCTCTCCGAGAATTAGCTTTTAGAGAATGTTGTCAGGGTTCATAAGGGTGGATACTTACAAAAGGGACTCTAGTGCTAAAATGAGTATTGTATATTAGCAATAAATGTAACTATAAATGAGAACTTACTTGGTTTGACCCATCATTATTCTATTTATAATGGAGTCATTAGATTTAGAGTTGTGTACTTTATTAGACCTTAGTTCAAGGTCCAAATTCTCAAGTACCCAATTATAAACGAAAATGGTACCCATATTTGGCGGCGGTCTCTTAGATAGACATCCTACTATATTAACATATTGCTATGTGACTATGTCGCTCTGCACAATAGAAAAAGAGAAATTTCTTAAGAGAAATTCATTAGAATTGATAAAATATGGTTACTTTTAAAAATACACTCTTATACAATTACAAAGAGAAAGTTTTTCTCAAATCAAACAACACGCGTCAAATCTCTCAATTTTCTCTTTATTTTCTATTATTTCCTCTTACTCTCTTAGCACTTTCTAATCACAAAAGCAAAGGGTTAATGTGAATCCTGCCAAAAAAAAAAAAAAAAAAAATCTCGCATAAACAATGGTATCCTCCAAAATCACATCCAATGGATTTATGTTATCCTAAAGCCATTCTGAATTTCTTTTGACCAAAAATTTAAAAAAGCCATTCTGAATTTCTGCTCATTCATTTGACTAGGTTCTCCAAAAAGACATACCCCTACAAGACCTATTAAATTACAACAGAAAGAATGTTATAAGAAGAGGAAAAAAAAGAAAAAGAAAATGAATAATATGATAAATAATGTGATAAAGAAAGATAATAGATAGAAAGAAAAATTGAGGTATATCATTAATATAAGAGAAAGGAGGTGTGGATGTATAATTGTTTTATTTTTTAGTTCCTAGATAGTATGAGGGTTTAATTTGTTGTTATCTTCATTATTCTTTCTCGAAATCTTAAAATGGAGTCGAAATAAACTACTATTTTAGGAGTTGGGACTCAAGTGAATTCTGCTTTTTTATTTTTTTTTTAATTTTCTCGAAAGATTATTTAATTCTTTTCTATCTTAGTTTTTTTCAGTGATTAAAATAAATATGTTATTTTAAACCATAATGATCGTTTCAGTTTAACTGCAACTAAATACTATAATGAGGTAAATCTTTTATCTTTGTTAATTTAAATTTAGTGGGTGTCAATTTTGTAATCAACATATATCATTTAAGTGACGTTTTGACAAAAAGAAAAAGTAATCTAATCTAGTTATAATATTTCCCATCTTCTGCATTTGACTGTAAACTGTCTAGCAACCTTGGAAAAACAGTAACATAAAAAGTGCCAGTAAATTACAAATTCAATGGAGTTACTGTTTACACCACTTCTAACCTGTTTGTTTTTACTTCAAGATCACAGCCTCAGAAAGATTTTTTTTTTTTTTGCGTGGGATAGTTAAGACAAGCTGGAGAAAACTTTTGTTTGAGGTGTTAGGGATTATACAAACACATTCATTGTAGCTGTAGCATGTGTGGCAGGATTGGCATATATCAATTCAAGATTTTTTTTTTTATATATATAAAAAAAGTATTATCGCTCACAGTAACTGGAAATAAACACGTGTTTTATTTTTTTCACTCAGTGCATTGAAATTTTTACTATGGCTGGGCCAATGGATAAAAAAAATGTTGTGCACAGCCCCTACACGATAACATGACTAGTACATTCATTTAATTTATCCCAAGTCCTTAGAACATTTTTTCATCAAACTTTGCCCCAAAATCAAAAGCAAGATACATGATGGCAATCAACGCGAATGCTAAACGAGACCAAACTTTGACAAAATCTGACAATTAATTTCGAGTTTCGGTGCACTGGTTTCTTTATGGATGAGCAATTCCATCACCCCATATGGATTGGGGGCATGCACTTGTCTTTAACCTTTTTTTTTTTTTTTAATTTTGTTTGGTATTTCTTTCACCTATTGACTGAACTGGGTTAAAACAAAAAACAAAAAACAAAAATGGCCCCACAAATTATTTCTTTTCATTCCGTGCAATGATTAATGGGTGAGATGAGATGATCCGCTAGCAGGAACAATAAACAAAGAGGGGGGATGCATGTGCTTTGTGGGTTGTCTTTCTGGCACTTTTCTATCCGACCCCGGGTTTGTTTTATATATATATATATATATAAATATATAAATATATAAATTGGAGTGCCAAAATTTCAACCTGACATTTTATGCATGTTAGTTTCTACTAATCAAATATCTCACCAGTAGTTTAATCTTAATATTAACTTCTTTGTTTTGTATTCTTTAGCTGTGGGTTTGGGATTTTACTCCTTTGAGTTTGTGGATAGTTATGCTCCACTTTTCCTTATATGGGACCCCCTTACCCTTTGCAATAAATACTTTACCAATATAATCCTCAATTATTTCATAATTAAGAGTATGAAAACCAAGCAGCAGAAGGAGAAAACGGTGTCCCTTGCTTTTTGATTCTTAATTCAGGACAGGCTTCCCACCAAGCTCCCATTTGCACTTTGAATGCTGAGTGCAATTTAAGAGGTCCAAGGCCCTGTCCCTACGTAGGACAAAGCTCAGGACTTAAGAGGACTGAGGATACCCTCTAATGTCAAATACTAAGTGAGGATTCAATATGTAAATGGCTAGATGAAATAGTGCCAATAATGGTTATAACTATTAACCCTTAGGATGACTTTGTAATTTTGTCCCTCAATAATGTTTAAATTAATTGTTGAAATGTGGAAAATATTTTTAGCAAAATAAGCTGTAGTTTTAATGTCCATCTTTCTCGATACCATGCGTGTATCGACAGAGACACAGCATAGAGAAACCTTAAAATATGTTTTGGAATGCTAAATCACTGTTAATCATTATGGTGCGTCAGAGAGGTTGCCTCCCTTGGGTGCAACACCATAGACAGTCAGTACCAAAGATAAGGAAGAAGCATTAAATAACACAAAATGTAACGTAATTGACGCATATCAGCATTCAAAATTAATCCAAGATAATTAATTCATTGTATTCCTGTCAAGTTAAATGATTCTAGATGAATTGCCTCACTGGTAGTAAAAAATGATGATACTACTGATATCCTCTCAGGATGTACATATCAAAATTGTAAACTTCCAACACAAAGACAACCAAGTTCAAGAGAAAAGATGTTTGGAAATTCAACCAACCAGATGAAGATGTCTAAACCGAATTGGGAAAATCGCACCAAAAGTAATGGTTGTTCTAATTGATTCTGTTTCGAATCTCATCAACTCAGAAAGAGCATTAATCAAACAAGTAATGCAACACTTTGTACATAATGTCACTAAAGACAAGTTACAAACCAAGACAGATGAGTATGCTGATCTACCTAATTCTGAAGTTCAAACTCAAAACATGCTTATGCAAGGAACTGTTTTTAGATTAGGCATGATATTAGCAATTTTGTTTTCCGGAATTATAAAGTATTTGTACAGTTTTGATTTACTTGAACCATCTGTGAGACAAGTGATAGAGACCATCAACCATCTAGACAAAAAAATATGTGGATAACGCTTTTAGTGGTCCAAAAATGATTCTTCTAATCAGAGCCGTCCATATTACAATCCTTGACGAGATGGATAGTTCAGAATACAAAATGATCAAGTATGATTCAAGGGCAATTCACCATCCCTCACATTTCGAGCCCATTATACAAGTCCCATTATGTGAGGCACGCATATAAACAGATACAATGTATATTGCACTAAATCCAATGTGGTGCAGGGGAATCAAATTTGCTTTTTGCGTATGATTATGGCCATAGCCCGAACCAGTAATAAATAACAGTCATTTGTTTCCAAGGGTGTTAGCAAAGAAGAAGAAACATTCAATTTAAAGCAGACACACAGTCTCAATGTCCCCCCGGTTCTAAAACAAACAAAAGATATTAGTGTTTTGGAAAAAAATAAAATAAAAAATAAAAAAAAACTTTGCTGATGCAACAAATCTTGCTTTAAGTAAAGCTAGTTCTGGATGTCCTACCCTCACATGCAGTTGCTTAAAAGTACATTCATGGATGTATCAAACAAAACTTTCACTTTTTTTAAGTATTAAATAATAACAGTGGCTGACCACCGTCTAACTGCGTGTTTGGTGATATCACAATTATTTTACCATCAGAATTCAGAAAACACAGGTGAATTAAAAAGTCATTTTCCTGCCAATCGTTTTCAGCGAAACTTATACAAGAAATAGCACTAATTGACTCAGTTCGGAAGAAAAAAACCAGTGAACTTTGATTAGCATTCTATAAAATCATAATTGTCGCTATTCTATCAGTATTCTTTGTCATTATTTCCTGTTTGACGTTAATACATGAAAGTTGAAACATGAATACATGATAAGGGAGCAACAATATCCTATAGATTTTATTGCCTAAGAAAGACCAACATCACAAGTAATACTTACCACAAACTAAATCAGAATTGTTCAGCTTCTTAAATGCGACTGGCTTCGCTCTTCCTGCTTCTTTTTTATCCCCATATTTCATAACAAATCCTGACTAAAAGATTTACATGATATACATTATATATTAATGTAAATTTTGCTGTGTGTGTGTTTTTGTTGGTACGCATGCATAATTATCTTTCAGCCTGTCATTAGCTTCTTTTGATTGAGTGGCGATGTCCCCTAATTGGAAAACACATAACCTTTCTGCTCTTATTTCAAAATCCAGTGAACGATACAACAATCAGAGGTCTACAAGATTTATAGTAATAAATTCAAATTTCAGGTCTAGATATCTTTGTCTTGGAGAAGCACAAAGTAGAACTGGTACTAATGAATGATGAATGTTTTTGTTGTCATTCTCAAATTTATATTTGCGTAATGAATTCACGGTACTAAACACTAATAAGACACAAGTATTCTAGTTGAAGCGACTCCCACTATAGCCAAATATGTGGGTCCTATCACTAAATTCATTGGTGTAAATTCTCATTGAAGAAGAAAAACGTTATGCAGAGTTTTCCAAATGCTGTTCAAGTGTGTTGTCAGAATTGGACTTACATTTACGGGCCCAAGGGATAGGAGCTAGCCTACTGAGGTACTAAGACTTTTGATTCCACTTCCATCAATTAAATGAGTAAAGGACCCCCCACAAAAAGCATCACGAAGACATGAACTATAAGTGAGAATCATAATAACATGACCAAAGAAAAACATTGGAGTTCTCAGCTCCACTAAAAGAGATAGTACAACCAACCAGTCTTTATGAATTTTTTTTTCTTTTATTATGCTCAGCCTTCTTTTTAAACTGTGATTGTTATTTAAAATGAAATTTCTCATAAATGCAAGGACAACACATGCAGCTAAACTTAAACACGAAAACCAAAACCCTTAAAGTTATGCATCATTGCATCTCCATTCTCCAGAATCTGTGACATATGGCTCGATGTTGCATAAGTCTGCAGACAACTGGTAATGAAGGTTATGTATCACTTGAGGATTAACTCTAGAACGTGATTTGAGACACCAACCTACGCCAGTATAATACCAACATGAACCACACATATGCTATATAGATTACTTGGTCAGGATCATGCAATGTAACTGATAATATACACTTACTAACTGTAGTAATCAACCACATCATCCAAGTATTCATATTCATATAAGTCTAGTAACAACTTCAGTGAAAAACAAGTTCAGGGAAAATAGCCAGAGAACATACCTCTTTTGCCATAGTCTAAAATCATATCAACCTTTACGTAACGGCTCAAGTTGGCATTGGTCCATTGTAAGGGTTAGGAATATCTGAAGTGAAGAAAAGAACAATTGATACCATGATGATCCAAATGAAGGTGAAGGTGCATAGAAACAACATTCGATTTTTCGCCAAAAGCATTTGAGGAAAGAAGACTCTCGCCTCTGGCAGGTTACTGGTTTGGAGATTGTTTATGACATACTCAATTATTCCATCCATAAGCTTTCTATATTGAGGAGCAGCATCAACCGAATTGAGGATATCAGGTTTAACATTTCTTAGAAAATTCACAGCAATCTCAGCTTCAACAGAAGCAAACTTAGAACCATCCAACTCATAGGCACCAAAACAATCAGCAGAACTAATTGCTGTGTCAGTGATCTTTCCAGGAGTTATATCAGACGGAAGCAAGGTCACCAAAGACGGTTCTTCCAACAAGAAGGTCTGAAACAGATATTAAATCATTTGAATCAGTTGAAGCCTCCACCATCCAAAATGCCAAACACATGCAATCAATTTTGGCAATTACAAGCAGAATTGCATCTACGTATCGAACACATCAATGATAAATCAACACTTCTAAGAATTGTGTCCGGCACGTAAATAATTTCACACATCAATGATTTCGCTGCAGCATAAATTAGATAAACAACGAAACTCAGCTACCAAACTATGACAAATTATCGGTAGCATTTTGCATTCACAAATCGATGTGAACTGAAGACAGCACAGCCTGCACAGGAACATCCGAAGAAACAAAAACTGAGATAGGAACTTACCGAGACGTCTTCGCTGCAATTTGCATCTGACAACTCAGAGATCGTAGATAAATCAGAGGAATCTTGAGAAACGGATGTAAATGCTGCATTCAAGCTCTTGTTTGTGATCTGGCGAGGGAGATGAAAAGGAACACGAGGAATTGGATCAGTAAAGCGAAAAGGAAGAAAGAAAGAGTGAGAAGTTAGGGTTCAGGATATGCGGCGTACCTTGTTAGACTTCTTAGATGGAAAATCCTTGAATCTTCCATTGCGATTCTCTGCGGTGCGAGCGAGAACCTTGTGCGGCGTTTGATACTCTTTCATTGGCGGGAATGAGTAGTGTATTGCAATTTTTCAAATCTTAACTCTATATATAGACGTCGAAAATTCGAAATGGTGTTGAATATTGTCTGTTTTCAGTTACCACTTACCGGTGCTTCTTCAATCAATTTTTTTTTTTTTTTGAAAAGAAAATATTCATCAAAACAAACAAACAAATACAATAACTTTTATTTTTTAAAAAAAAAAATCATTTTTTATTAATCATGTTATTTAATTCAGAGCCAATTATTGATGAGAATGTCAAAACGACCCATATCAATTATCATGTCCTAACTTTAGTTGATGATAGTATTTAAAAAATAAAATTGAAAGTGATTCTAGAAAAAAAAAATATGTAATAGTAGATTAGATCCTCCCTTGCAATTCTTATCCAAACATCTTCTTCGTATTAAGGAAAAAAAATATAAAGTGAATAATTATATAGAAACAAACTTTTAATGTGAGCTTGGATTATAGTTTAGTGAAATTGAAAATATTTTTACTAAAAACTAAAAATTATTTGGTCTGTTAAATGTGATTGAGATTTGTGTCCAAATAAATTATATTAAAGTAACTTTTACGTTTATCCAACTGAAAAATAAATGTACACTTACTCTCTAAATAAACATCTTTAAAAAAACAGAAAGAGTATTTCATACTGTTTTCACGAATTTGACATTAGCCTATCAAATTTCAATAATTATACATGACAAGGTGAAAAACGTACTACAAGATGAAAATCAATGGCCGTGTTTATTGGACGAATTTCATGAAACAACACTTTTGCATTGCTCAGCATTTTCGTATACATAGCAATACTTCAAATTTCTTTTCATACTTGAAAAAATGGTACGGGCTTCGACCCTGGATCACCAAAGACAAAAAGATAATAACACTAATTATGCCAAAACTTTTTCAAACTTACGCACTATCCTGCAAGGGTAGTTAGTGTCAAATATAAATTCATAACAACAATTACCCTGTTATAAGAGTATCTGACCATAAAAAAGTTACAAGAGTATCGTGTGCAATATTGGATAAGTTAATAGATAGTTAATATAATTACCTCTAAATTTCAGAATATATCAGCGAAAGGTGAACACAATTTACAGGCATTTGTAATAACTTACTTAAACTTATCATACAAACTGGATCAAATGTTTAGTAAACTTAATTTTATAGCTTACGAGTTATGACCGCTTGTAACCTTTTATATTCACAAACCTTATCAAAATAAACTCCGTAATAAATTAGATTAAAGAAACACACGATTAGATGATTGAATGCATAGCTGACAGATTAGCTACGACCTATGAGCTCATACAACCTTGCTCGTCCACGGAATTTGAATGGAAAGATTGGGTTAAGCATTTCGAATAACAGTGTAAATGTGGAGAAGTATATTGCTGAATCAAAAGTTAATTTCAATATTTTTTTTCCTTCGCGTTTTCATGGATCAATTTCTAGCAAGTGTTATAAGTTCCAGCGCCATCAATAAGTTGTCTCAGTATCAGTAACCGTACGTGCGAACACTATCAATGGTATATTCTGGCAACGTGCCAAAGGCTTATATCCTGCCATTGATACAGTTGCCAAAACACCCGTATAAGAAAAACATGTTTACAATCACAAAAGTCAGTGATCGAGAGCACTTCGAGTTGAGAGTGGCGGATCTAGAACTGTGCCTTTGGATATAAGGTCGTGGTTTAAAAATAGAACAATAACAGTAATGTCGTCATGAAAATGGCGTCGAACCTTCTTGTCAATCTTAAAAAGGTCTGAATATCGCATTTCACGTTTTCTAGCTGCTTCTTGTAAGGCAGCCTTGACAAGTCTTTTTGCACTACCCTGCATTTAACACAAATTTATAAGCACCTATGGAATCAAAATAGGCTTGAGAATGCCAAGACAGTTAGAAAAACAACAAAATCAACAAACCAGCTGAAAAAACAAAATCAACCCTTCAATTTCCTTTATTCTAGATAAATACATGTAAAGCCGTAAGATAAAATTGTACTTCTAGAATTTTAACTTATAAATGCAGAAAAGGAAATAGCTTCCCGGTTTCCCTCTAATATGTAGAGATAATCTGAGAAGAGAGAAGGGAGGAGGAGCGAGGGGGAGAAGAAGGTAGTGTGGTCAAGCTGAGGGGTTAAAAGCCAATATTATGCCTGATGAGACATTAGCAACAAATTACTGAACTTTAGAAACTTCTGTTATAGAGATATCCAAAAAAGAGTTAGTTACAATTGGGGTAAAAGAATAGGAAACAAACTCGTCGTTGGAATTGAATTGGCAAATAACTTATTTATCACTAGGCTATAATTTGGACTCAGTAAAAATTGAATTTTTTTTGCACCTAATTGATAAGTACAAATCAGAATGATTCAGCTGATATGAGGTATTGCAACTCAATCATAAAGCTAAAAGCATAGGTAAGCAGATGACACTCTTACTGTCAAGCCTATGACACTGGTAACTACAGACACTACCATTCAGTCATTCACTGTGTCCGTAATGTTGCAAGAAAATACTAGTCCCCCAAATAACATGTGTATTGTGTTATGCTGGGTTTAATGCAATCAATGAGTTAATGAATCAAGTTCAAAACAAATAAAATAAAAGCCTTTTGTTGCCATAAAATGAATAAAAAAGAAACCATGAACCAAGTGATGTCCATAACAGTCACTAATAAGGGCTATTAGAATTATTAAGTTAATAAAAAATAGAAAAGAATCTTACCACCCGTGGATTGCTGTTAACAATCTCCACTGCTCTTTCATTACTCAAGTGCTCCCACAAACCATCTGATGCAAATATTAGGAAGGAATCATTTGGTTGGAGACAATGAGAAATAATAGTTGGATTAGCAGACAAGATAGGCATATTCATTGGTTCAGGAAGTCTGAATTTTGCATTAATGGGTTCCCGGTTAAACCGCGCATGTTTCATATATACGTCACCTATAGATCTAGAAACCTGCATCAAATATCATGGAAGTGGTGATATATTCATCAATATTTCAGAGGAAGGTAATACTGACAAATAAGATAATGGCTGCAGCAGTTAATGGGAAAAACAAGAACAATTAACTTCATCAATCAAATTAAAAAAAAGCAGAGTATTAAACTGGAGAAGCATCTTTACAATTTATTTGTGAATACACACGTTCATTTTCTCATACATAACCACCATAATAGTTTAATTGGTTACTTTTCAAAGAAGCCATACTTGAAAATTAAGGCCACCATGTTTATAGCAGTAACCAACACAAAAGCAAGCTGAATAAAAGCAGTTTTTTTAAAAAAAAATATTAAAATAGTAGTAAAATTTGTATAGTACGACCATCTTAAAAAAATCCTTTCTGGTCCCTGCATACATATCATATTTCCTTTTCTAATCACTTCCATCATAAAAAGAAACAAAACAAATTTTCTCATAAAAGTCGCTGCTTATAACATTTTTTTCAATCTTTTGAAACTTGGAAAATACATGGTGATGGATAACTAGCCCTCTGATGGAAATCATAGGTGACAGAATAATCCTCGTGTTACAATAAAAACATGTGGCCTTGTAGAGTGGCCATGAACACCAATTGATATAGGCAACTTCACGATATGAAAGTTTATGATAACAATTTTCTTTCCCATGTATGTACAAAACTGGCTAATTACCTAAACTTCCTATCCTTCTCTCTGAACCACATCCTTTTATATATATATATATTCAATTCAATATGCTGCAAAGTGACAGACCAGATGAACAATTTTGCCTGATAAAGGTGTTATGTGTAGCACTAGCTAGGACACAGCAATTTAATATGAATAAATTTGTGTGGGCATTCAGTACAAAAGGAATAGATTTTTACTTTTTTTTATGCACCAAAAACTAAGAAGGCAATAGGAGAGAGTTATTGTATTCCAATAAAAAACTCGCCTTTTTATAAGGCAATCTGGAGGAATTTCTGGCAATAATATCTCAGAAGATATTGATGGTGGGAATAAATATAGATAGCATGAAGGACAGGCAGCAACACATATATAATAATAAAGATAAAATACAAAACACACAGTGAAAGAACATCCATAACTTGAGACTGTGGCTTTACATGTATTGAGTCCGTTGACATATATGGACATGTGTATTTTTATCTTGAATAAATGCAGCATAGAAAAACAGTGCCGGTGGACATGTGTATATTTACGTTTTATCTTTATAGAAGCCTATTCTAAAACTCTTTTCCTATCATCAAAATTCAATATACAAGTTACTTCTGCACAGCACAGTAAAAAGAGCAAATAGTAAATTATTTATCAATGATCACATTTACGAGAACGTTATTGCCATGTAAGGAAGGTTTTAAGAGGACATAGGTAATAGTATATAAAATTACCTGAATAATGCCTTTTACTCTCCACACTCCATGTTTGAGGACAACAATTTGGGGATCATTAGGGTGTAATTCTTTAAGTTCCTGCCTAATAGCCTCAATATTTGCATTGTGTTCAGTAGACAGCTGAATTGCAGCAACTCCACCGGTGTTTCCAACTTTCTTACCCAACACAACACGGGAATCTCCAAGATTTGCAATAAAGAGTGTCTGCTGAAAAATCACTCCAACCAAACAACAAGTTCCAGTAGTTGCAACTTCAGGTCGAGTACTCCATAATTCTGAAACACGGTTAGTGAACCCCTCTTCAGTTCGGCGGAACGCTGTTTGAATAGTCTCAGTTGTCACAACACCCTGTGACTCGGCCAGTGTTGCTGCATAACAATGAAGTCTAAGCCAACTAGATAAGAAAGGCTCCTTATCAAAAGGAGAGAAAAAAAAAAGGAAAGCCAAAAACCAAATCCCAACACCCCAAAGATAACTATTGGCCCTTCAACACAGAAAGCAAGGGTCCAAAACATATAGTAACACTTTAACAAATTGTGTGGTAATGATAAGCAACGCCAAGCCCCAAAAACTACATTCAACTAACCAAAAGCAATTAAAAAAGATAGAACGATAGAGACAGAGCAACTACAAAACACAGTCATCAAGTATAGCAGCGGCGTGCATTTTTTACCCGTGCTTGATTCTCGTGAGAAAGCAGAATTTCAAGGTGAAAACAAAACGTGGTTCACGAGAAGAGAATCGACGAAAATCACTAATACTAACAAACAAAGGTTCTAACTCACGATCAATAATTGAAGTAAACCTACATGAGAAAGAAAATGGAAGTGATCGATTTCGAATCACGATTCACGAACCTTGGAAATTGCGGAACAAGTTATCACAGACGTATCTAGATGCATCGGGGCCTCCGTGGCCATCGTAAACGCCAACGAAGGTACCGAGAGGATCTGACTCGATCTGGCTCTGGTCTTCGAGGACCTGGTTGGCCTGAACGACGGCCATGGAGAACTCGCCGGAGCCATATTTTCCGATATCACGAAACCAAAGCAAGCCTTCTTTACCTTCCCTTCCTGCAATGCCTGGTGAAGAAGAAGCATCACCGCGCCCGAACGGCTTCCAACAACGAGAGAGAAGATTCATCAATGCCTGAAGCATCCCACATCTCTCAGAAACCCTAACCCTAAGCCCCCCAACACCGGAACCAGTTCCAATGGGGGCGGTGGTCCGAATCTGAGTGCAGAAAAGGGAAAGAGAAAGGAGTGTGACAAAACGCGAAGGATATGGGAGAGGAGGGTGGGTGCGTAGGATAAGCAGGAGGCGCAGGTTAGCAGGACGGAATGGGGTGTGGTGTGTTCGGTGGTAGAGGAACAGGAATGGGCTCGTTTCTCTTGTTGGGAGAGGATGGTGTGGGGAAGCCCTTGTTGCTTGCGTCCTGCTCTTTCCAATTTTCTTTTTTAATCAATTAACAAATAACAAATTTTTGTATGTTTCTGATCATCCTCTTCTTTTTTTTTACTTTTTTTTTTCTTTTTTTTTCACATTCCTGTTGGATAGAATTTTGGCTTCCATTCTTCATGTACTTTAACTTTATTTTAATTTCTTTTGATATTGAAAGTTGTTAATTTTTCATTATTATATTGATATTATATATTGATATTGATGTTTCAATTTTTTTTGTTAAAGACGAAAACATCTACCCATAAAAAATAAAAAAATATAAATGTAAGTTGAGGAAGAAAATACCTTCGACAGTTATTATGAATCTATGGTGTTATTTTATTTCATTAAATTATGCAAATTATGTTATTGGAAAAGAATATTTTTTTCATTGATAAATACACATACATACTAAGATTTGAACCACTTCGATTTCTCAAACTTTAAATTTTAATACATAATAAAATGAACTAAAGCTCGTAGTCTTTAGAATACTTAGTTACAACTTACAAAGTACATTCATTAGAGGTGTCACTCATTTTGAAATCTTAGTATATTTATAACTCCATTATTATATTCAATGATTGAAATTTTGCAATGAGCATTTCTTTTCAAAAGTTTCTGTATGTGTTTGTTTTAGATTTGGAGGGAAGTAAAAGTGTAAAAACACACTTTTTAAGAGACTTTCACAAATTCTTAAAGCTGCTAAATGAAGGAGATTTTTCTTACTTCTACTAAAATCAATTTTTAGTTGAGAAGTATCAATCACAAACAGGCATGTGTAATTTAGGTGTTGCACTGATTTTATATCGTACACTTTAACTTGAATTATAGTAAAATTAACGTCAATCTTTTTCAATCTCAAATACTATTTAGCATGAAACTCATAAACTAGGGTGCTTATGTGGATTTTTGGTGTCAAGCTCAAAAGCTTTCTATAGTAGCTTTTAATCTCACCAGTAATATCCTGTTGATATTAACTTGGATCTCCCGTTTGGAATTGAAAAGATACCATGGAAACTTCCGAGTTGAAGTTTAGTATATAGTTACACTTATAATACATAATTAAAAATTTGTGTATAAATGCACAATTTAAATCATAACCATTAATTTGATATTAAAAAATAGTAGGATTTTGTTATTCATTGTCTTTAAGGCAATAAATAAGTAACTCATTAATAGAAACTTTGCATTTAAAATAAATTGAAAATAATTTCGTAACATTAAATACTCCACATTTTTCAATATAAGTTTTCATTCTTAGGTTACTTAATTATTGCCCTTAGAGTAATAGATAACAAAACCCTAAAAAATAAAATATCAATATCAAACTTTAAATTAATAGGTAGATTTGTGCCACATATGCTCTCAAAAACTCAAGTTAAATATGGTAAAAGTCGTTTTAGTATATTGATAACATATTATAAAGCTAACATGAAGTTTCATTGACCTTAAGTAAGGGTGAGTTCCAGTTGCGTAGATTTTTTACTATTTTAAAGTTCAATTCAATCCATTTGATCTGAGTTAAGTTAGTTAGATTTTTATAATTTTAAATCTTTGACCCAAATCAACTTAACCCAATTTGAATTTGATCAGGTTGAGTTGGGTTTGATGATTTAATTAAATAAAAAACATAAATGCTAGGATTTTCTTTTTAAAAAAATCAGTAAATTTATAATGACATAATATTAATTTTATGTATGTTTAGTGATTTTATTCACTAAAATAAAACGTAAAGTTAATAATATAATTATACCATATAACATAATCTTAACATAAATAAAGTAGTCACTTAGTATAAAACATAAGATAAGAGTAACAAGACAAGGATATAAAGCAAGTCTATGTTTATTACTACCAAGTTATAGAAAATTAGGAATTTAAAAATTAGTTTGGGTAGTTTGGATTCATTAGTTTTTTAAAATGCAAACTCAATTCCTAATTCAAATTGGTTTGGGTTCATTAAAAACTATTCAACCCAATTCGATCACTCAATCCAACCCAAACAAATCAATTTAGTTTAGTTTGAGTTGCTTGAGCTCGTAAGTTAACTCACCTCTAACTTTAACTTCGATCGTGTCAACCTTATATTTGGATCTATGTCTCAAGTTCCAAAGTATATTACAAAGCTTCTCAATTGAGTGGTTAGTAGGTTGCGGACTTAGGATTCAAAGCCATTGGAACGATTTAAGACTCATTTGTTATTAGGGCGACTTAAAGTTTAAGCAATTAAATCAAGAACTTTGAGCCTCTAAATTTTTAGGGAAAAAATGACTTCTAAATAAATTTTTTTAATCTTAACTAACAGTGATTTAAAATATATTTAATTTTAGCAATACATCAAATATAAACAAATATCATTTCAAAAAATTATACAAATGAAAAATAATACACCAATTAATATGCTTAATTTCATTTTAGCCCTAATTCTTTTTTTAATGTATATATTACTGTTTTTTTTTCTTAAGTATATCATATCCTATCCTATTATTAAGATGAAGGACAAGTTCTTTAAGAATAAACATGTTTTTTCCGCTAACTAATATTCTTTCTATAATGTTAACAATTGTATTTTTTAGTTCATAGGAAAGAATACTAACCCGGGATCGAACCTGGATACTCACACATACATATCCTCATGTGTTCACCAACTGAGCTACATTACAGGGACATAATGTTAACAATTCTATTGTTCAACAAAAATAAATCTTTTGTAACTAAATTTAATAAAATATTAGTCAATGTCAATAATATGTCTACAAAAACTAAACAAAATATATTGTCAGTTAATTAAATGAAATATCCCATAAATTAACCATAATAGCTTCATAATTAAGTGATTTTATAACTTAGAAAATAGATTATAAATAAATTAAATAATTTTAATTGATTATTATTAATAATTTTAAAATGCCCTATGTCGAAAAATTGCTTTAGGTCTCTAAATCTGTCGGGCCACCTTTGTTTGTTATTACTTAAAAATAATTAATTTTAAAGTTAAAGTAGATAATTAATTATTTTTTAATTGGTTATGATAAAAATTAGAAGTTATTTATGTTTAGTAACAATTGTCATAATCAATTTTTTAATCTCACAGTTGATTATTTTGAAAAGTAGATCAAATAATTTCTAAAAAAATCAGAAATTTAATTATTGCCTGCTTTTTATATTTTTTTTAAAAAATACATAAAAACATCTTAAAAACTTCTAGAATTATTTTTTTACTAAAAAATAATTATTTTGTAAAATAAGCAATAATAAACGAATTCTTAACTGAAATATAAGTAACATTCTAATATGTATCAATAATATATATGTTAGTTATAAAATTTCCCTAATAGTTTTAATTTATCCCCGTAATTTTAATTTAATTTTAGTTTGACTCGATTTTATCTTTCAAAATTTTTTTACTGAATCTTTTGATACTAAATAGATCATTTCAAAATTGTTTTATAGATGCATATTTATATTTTTATACTTTTTAACTAGTAATAAACTTGTGCTATGCACAAGATAACTATGTTTTCTGTTTGATGAGGAGTTGATAGCCCAAGGTTTTTACTGTTAGGCCATAAAAAAATATGTAGCCATATTTTGTGTTATAAGAAGCCAAGTGCATATTTTATTTTATAATTTAACATTCTTATATATTTTGTTTTATAATTCAACACTCATATATTTTACTGTGTTCTAAATTATTTTTTATATTAGCCAACATTCTTACATTTTTTTTTTGTTTTAAACTATCAATTATATAAGTTAGTGTCCATACAAAATTTTTACATTCTAAATTATCAAATGCAAAATCATGTCACATAAGTACCATAAATAGTTAAAACATTTTTTGTGGAAATTTAAAATTTAATAAAATTTTAAAGAATTGCAAAATAATTTAACTGACAACATTATTTTAATTATTTTTTAATAATATTAATAGTATCAAATTTGTTTTAAAAATACTAATATATCTACAAAAGTATATTTTATTTTATGAGTGATGTTAGTTTTTAAATTAATAGTATCAGTGGTTTAAAAATAAGAGTGTTATACTTAAGTCAATTAAATGCAGTTAATAATAAAAATTCTATATGTCATCATCTCAAGTTTGAATTTATACCATTAAAAACAAATTTGAATATAATCAAGAGTAAATAGTATAAGGTTTCATTATTAGACCATTAAAAATTCGTAGCCATATCTTTTTTATAAGCCAACACGGGTACACATAATTTTATAAGCTAAACATGTATATATTTTATTTTATAAGTCAACATTAGTACATATTACGTAGTCTATTTTATAAGTCAATACTCATAAATATTTTATTTTGTAAGTGAGCACCCTACCTATTTTATTTTGAAAGTCAATGCTCAAACATATTTTATTTTATAAGCAAACATTTATGTATATTTTATTGTATAAGTCAACACTTGTACACATTTTATATTATAAACCAACACTAATATATTTTATTATGTTATAGACTATTATTTATATAAATCAGCACTTACATTTTTTTTTATAATTTGAACTATCAATTATATAAGCTAGTACTTGTATATATTTTTTATATTCTAAACTATCAAATCATAAAAGAATCATGTCACGTGAGTACTATAAATAATAATTAAAACATTTTTTTTGCAAAATTTAAAATTTAATAAAATTGTAAAGACTTGCAAAATAATTTAACTCAACTTTATTTTCATTATTTTCTAATAATGTTAATAGTATAAAAATACTAATATAACTTTTAAAAATTATATATTGAGTTATGTTAATTTTTCATTGATAGTATTAGTTGTTTAGAAATAAGATTATCAAACTCAATTCAGTTAAGTACAGTTAATAATAAATACTATCTTAAATTTGAATTAACTTCATTAAAAATAAATTTAAATTTAAACAAATGAAAATAGATGTCACATAATAAATTATACAAAAGATACATGACATTGTTGGTTACTGTACAATATTGCTTGATACTCTCTAATTTTGTGACTTTAAGTTCTATTTCACTCTAAACCACTCTAACAGAGCTTTAGGGTTCCATTTCATTCCTTTCTAACAAAAATTAATATGATTTTACTTAACAAACAACATTAGGTCGGAGAGGGAGAAGAAATTAGTTCATAGATCTTATGCACATTTTTCCTTCTCTATATCCTTGTCTAATTCCTCTTCTTTTTTCTTAGATTTTTTTGCAATTTCAAAAACAATATTCATCCATGGTATAACAAAATGCAAACAAAGAAACTAATGAAGACAAAAAAACAATACTCAACATTATCTTATTAAACAAATAAGGAAAAAACAAACTTGCAAGTAGAGAAAACAAAAATGACCGTATCTAAGTATAGGAAGAAGATTTTAGAAGGAAGAAGAGATGATAGGCAGAAGGAAGGAAGAAACTGGATAAGAGAGAAAAGGCATTGTGATGTTTTGTATGGTCTCATTAAGAGAGAAGAAGCATTTTGTGTGAAACAGAAATTTTATGGCCCTCTCACAATCTAATAATTTTTCCCAAAATTTTTTCAAGTTTAAATCAAATTTCAAACTAAAAAAAAATGTGAGCCAAAAAATAGAAGTGGGTCTTACTCTAAATTTTAGGCGAGAAAAAAATCAACCACACGCTACATATAATGTTTTTTTCCCCAACTAACGTCCATAATTTTATAATTGTAGATAACAGATAGATAGACAAATAATAATATATATTATCTTTCTAATAATGTTATATATAAATATAAATTGCCTCACTAGTTAAAATTTATAGATTCATCATTGCAACAAAGGAACACTCTCTTATCTTATACAACCACATTCTCCATTCCTCCCCAATTTGATTTATGAGGATTTCATCAGTGTTCCACAACAAACAAAACTAAGTAAATAAGTTTCCTTTAAAGCAGCCCCTCCTCATAAAAGTTCCAACAATTCATCGAATTTAAAGGATCAAGTTTGAAAGAGTTGATAAATGTTCATAGGTGAAATGTCATTGACATCACCATTAAATAGACGATTTGCGATGATAACATTAGCAGCATCACTAGGGTGGTAAGTATCCCAAAAAATATACTTAGATCGATCCTTACAAACTTTTGAATTGCCATTGCATGGGATCAAGCCTCCAGATTGGCCAGCCAAATGGCAACATGCTGAACTCGGATTCTCAAAACCTATTCCACACAAATTAATAAAAATGTAATGATATTCAAATTATCAAATGTGTTGCAAGAGAAAGAAATGATAAAAAGAAAAGGAAAAGTTACAAATAAGTACTATCCTAGAATTGATTATTAGTAACATTTGAAAAAATCATTAAAAAAATTGCAAAATCATTAAAAATGCTACATTTGCATATTTGCAACATTTTTACTAAATGTTGTATAAATGTCATATTACTAAAAGATTTTAGTAATATTTAAAAAAAGTTATCAAATCATTAAAAAAATGTTATCTTTTAGTATTTGCAATATTTTTTACACATATTGTATAAAGTCAATGTTACTAAATATCAATAATGTAGTAGTGAAGATATGTGAGGCGGGTGACATAATAAAAAATATAGTATTAGAAAGAAAAGAGTTCTAATTATGTAACTTAATTGGTGAACACATAAAGAATATATAATATAGTACACATCAACATAATTATTATCTTATTTCTTAATATTCACCAGAGTCGTATCTAATATTCATTGTTTTTAAGGCTAATGTGAATTATTATCATTAAAAAAAAAAGATGAAGATTCTTACAAACTCAAAAATCAAAGTATAATTGTTTGTAAATTAAGAGACTAAAATAATTTTTTTCTGGTTAACTAGAGATTAAAATGATTGACACATTCAATCTCAATTACTAAAGTAGTCTACTTGTTCTTAGTAAAAAAAAAAACCAAAATTAGATACTTGAATGAGAAATATTGGGCAAAGAAATGAAACTCACCATATTCATGATAATTCAAGAGGATATCTAGTACAATATGGTAAGCATCAGCATAAACAAATAATGATCCCTCCAGATTCTTTCTCAAGTCATCAACAAGAATCTTCAATTGGTGGTTAAATAATTGGGCTAGTTGATTGGCTAAAGTGACACAGTCATCCCCAGAGTGGTGAAAATCCTTCATAAATGGTATACATCCAATAGGCCCAACATTTACCACAACTATTTTTATGGCTCCTAGAAAGAATAGCCGCTGCAAAATGTAACAGTAAATAAGCTTATTTGTATTTTTAGTCTTTAAAATTTATTAATTGTGTAATTTTAAAGTTCGTAATTTTAACCGAACGATTTTAATCCGGGTATAGAGTACAAAAATTGAGCCATGAATTAGATTTTCATCCAAATTAAATGATGTATTTATTGATTTTGTTGAAAAATATTGTAAGAGTTGTGATTAGTTTGTTATTTGTGACCAGTAATGTCATTAATGGATAGTATCTGATCATTTAATTTAGACAAAAATTAGACTTAAATTGGATCTTAGGACAGAATTCTTTACATTTTAAATTATATATGGACCAAAATCATTCAATTAAAATTAAAAAAGATTAAAATTACCTAATTAACAAACTATAAAGACGAACAATTAAACTTGATAAATATATGATATGTGATTATTAAAGTAAATAGAAACATTTAAGAGATGAGAGAGAATAAAAACACTTTAGTTTTTTTATCATTTTTTATTGATACAAAGAAAATAAAAACATTTTAGTTTTTCATCATTTACAAATATGGAATATTTTTTTTCTTTCAAATTAGTTCTTAGATTTTCACTCATTTGCCATCAAGCATCTCTAACTCTCATATCTTCTAAATTGACCCTTAATTTTTACTTATTTGCAAAAGAGTAAGTACCTCATACATGTATTTAAGGTTTAATTGAAAGAAATAAAAAGTATGAGGTGTTTATTTGTATTTGTATGAAAGTCTAATGGTCAATTGAGAATAAATGAAAGTTTGAGGTATTTGATTGCCTATGAATCAAAGTTGAAAGTTTAATTAAAAAGAAAAAATAGTGAAAGTTTTATATTTGCAAATGACTAAAAGTATAGAGTGATTAAAATCTAAATATAATGACTACCAACAAATAAACCGATCATTTTTTCAAACACACCATCGCAGACAAAAATGAATTTTAGAATCTGGTTATTTAAAATTTATTCATTCGAATTCTAAAATTCATTTTTGTTTGTAAGTTCGAATTTTAAAATTTATGCCAACGGGGGTTGACTCAGATGTTGTGTGTTTAGGCCCATGACTTTGAGGTCATGGGTTCGAGTCTCATCTCGTTGAATTTAGCTCTCGTTGGTAAGTGATCTGTAAATTCCACTATAAATCCTCGCTGAGGTTAGTGGTATGCCCTGGCCTTGGATGGGGTAGGCCTGCCTCTTAACTAAACTTAAGTGTACCTAAAAAAAAATTTAAAATCTATTTTTATATGGTGTGATAGAGATAGTAAAAACCACAAAATACTCTTTTTAGTTTACAAAGTTTTTCTAGCTAGGTTGAGAGGAAAATTACGGTGAGCTGTATTCTGAGTCTTGATATGAGAATGGCCACAAATGATTCTGGAGATATCAATTTTCTCTTTGGAATTGAGATGAAAGGTGTCAAGTAGTTATCAAGGAAATCATTTGAGCCTAATTCTACTGTAAAGATGGCCTTCTTAAGCAAATTCAGAGCTGCAGGTAAACCAATTCTGGAGATAATTTCCTCCCTCGTATTTGCAAAGTTACTAATCTGTGCATCGAAATTGATTTGAAAACCCTATAAATAACATCAAATTCTGTGTATTAGTTTTAGTAATACAGAATGATTGAAAATGTCATGAAATTTATATCCTGCTAAACACAAGAGGGTAATAAAGATCAATTTGAATATATGAGTAATGCTTAATTCTCCTATTAAATCCCTCTACTAATCCTCTTATCCACTTAATTTTGACAAGTGTCGTTTATCATATAAATTACACTTGTCGAAATTAAGTGGGTAGGAGGATTAAGCATTTTTCTAGTTATAAAACTCGGCTCAGTCATTGACTCGGTTGAGGTACTGAGTCACTGAATCACTCGCTGAACCGAACAATTTATATATAATTATATATTTTTATTTTTATATATATAATTAACAAAAAAAAATAATAATAAAATCAATAACTTTACTGATTATTAATTTATCCTCAAGATCAATATGTTTATACATTTATAACTAGTATAAATATTAGAAACATTAACTAAAATTAATCAAAAGTGCAAATAAATTCATTTAGTGTAGAAATACTTAAAAAAAAAGGTATATATATAAAACTAGGCACATATTATCACAAAAGGAAGCCTAGTCCAGTGGTTAGGGAAGAATGCATGTGCTTGCGGAACGTGGTTAAGTCTTGTGAGGAGCACTTTGCATATTTTTTTTGGTCCGGTCCGATTTTAATAACTTATTTTAATTCTTAAAATATTATAACATCAGTCAATCTGTTATAAATAGAAGCAATGACGGATCTAAGTTAAATTTAGGGGTGTAACTGCACCCCTTCAACTTGAAAATTTTATGAGTAATATTGTGAATTTTAAAATTTTGCATTCCTTCAACTTATATTTTTGAACCCCTGAACTTAATTTTTCATATTTAATTTCTTTATTTTTTAAATTTTATGTCTATTAAATCATTAAATATTGACTCAAATTCAATCAAAACTCTTTTAAAAATATCGATCTTTTTTTTAAAAAATTATTTTTATTTAAGTATTGCACCTCTTAACTTAGGGTCCTAGATCCACCTCTGAACATCAATTCAATGACTTTTTAATCTACTATAAAAAGTTAAAATGATAAAAACATTCTTTCAAAGTGAGGTTTATGTCAAAATTCTGCGCAACTTATCTACATAATTGGAAAAATGCTAATGAAGAGTTTGAATACTAATACATATTAAGTATGGTGTTCTAAATTCAAATGTCTGTGAAAAAAAAGACATGCATGATATTGGAAAACCAGTTCAAAATTGAAATTTGAAGTTTAATGCATGCATTAGAACTCAACCAAACCAAAGTTAAAGAAATAACTGCACTCACTCTGCATGTTAGTTTGGTGGCAACTCGCAAGGAGCAAAACTTTAAGTCGCTCGTAGTTCAAATTCACGTGAGTGCATTTACTTTATTAAAGAAAAAACTTACAAAAACTTGGCCAGAGTGATTTAGAATTCCGCTTGCAGCAGAGGCATAATTGACACCCTGTAGAATCACTGCTCCAGTAGTAGTGGGATCCATGTAAGGAGGAGTAAAATTCTGACCAAGATACTGATCTGGTAATTCACAATGTTCAAAGAAAAATTATAATTGATGAAGAAAAAAAAAACTAGATTGAACATAAGGAAAATCTATCAATAATATAATTCTCACCTATAATGTCAACAATTGTTCTTCCATTGGTGAAACGACCCGTTGGCTTTCCAAAATCAATTCCATAGGGTTCATAATTTGCTTTGGCCAGAGAAAAAAGGTTGTTGTTGTTCCCCACATCGACCAAGGAATCTCCAAAAACAAATAACGCTGGAACATCATTTGAAAAGCTTACTCTTAACATGGAGAACACCATAACAACTCGAAACATGAACCCAGAAGAAATGTAGTGTGTGTTGTTCAGATGAAATCCCATGACAAAGAAGCACATTATTCTAGATTTAATATAATGAACCTTTGTTCTGTTCTGTTCTGTTTCTCTGCTTCAAGATGCCATATGCAATGGGTTTTATAGTGAGGGAAATATCAAAGAAATATATCAAAATAATTGTCACTAACTGTTTACTCGTGTTCAAACATGTATTGGACCATGCAAAGATTAATAAATCACCACCTTAGGTCTCTTTCAACCTTTAGAGAATTAAATTAGTGATAAAAATTTAATAAAGATTAAGAGCTCGTTTTTTAAATTTTAAAATAATTAATTATTTTATTAAATAAAAAATTAATTATTTTTTTAAGCAGAAAATTTGATTATTTGAAAAGTAATTTAATATCTGCTTTTTAAAATAAGTAAAATCGAGTTATTTTGAGGACTACGAACAAACAGACTTAAAAATTTTTATAATGATTTTTTTTATTAAAATAAGTCATTATTTTACCAAATAAACTGAAATAAACTAGCTCTAAGTTGATGACACAAACATGTTTTATGGACACAAACATGTTTTATGGACCAAAGTGACGTTTTTCTCTGATTTTTTCATAATGTTTTAGGAAAAAAAAGTAATAGAAATATTGCATTTTGTTGGGTAGCATATTATTTATATTCACATTATTTCGAATTAAAAAGGCTTAATTTGAAATTATAATTAATATATTATATATTATATGTTAGATATACTTCATCTTTAAGATTTTCAAGAGCTATTAAATGCCTCTAAAATGAGTAAGAAGTTAGTAAAAAATGGAAAGCAGGTGACAATTTTTAAAAGGAAAGATTTGAGTTAGATGATTCTACGATGTTTATTTAATTAAACAATGAGTTTTATTTAGAAAGTCAATTGTTCATCAATTTAAATTTATAAAATGTGCACAAATTAATTTTATTGAGTGAAAATATTATTTTAATTATTAATTAAATTTTTATATTTGGTCCTCAAAATTTGTGGTCCAGCTCTGCTACTAATTGGACTCACAAAAAAATTTCATATCAGCGACTACAAGTTGTGAGTGGTGGAAGTAATATAAGGTTTTGAGATGATAAATGATGTATCGGTATTCGATTGTGTGATATTTTTTCTATTTGCATTCTGTTGTGATTAATCCTCTTGCTTTGGTATCTCAAGTTGGCATTGGTGACGATGAAGATTTTCATTAGAGTGATATACGAAGAAGGAGATTGTTTAAGTATGAGATTGTGATGGAAACAGAATTATTAGATGTGATTAATTGATATGAGTTCAAAGCTTAATCATGATAAATGGAGGTGGACTATGAATGCTTCAGGCTTATATACAGTTAAATCGGCCAATGACTAGCTATGAAGGCTATGAAAATGTAAAACACCACTCAAATTTTTGGTCTTTTTTTTCTAGCTATTGTTGTTGAATTTTATTCCATGATATCATTACAAAGACGAGGTGTGCAGCTAACAAGTGTAACATATGTGCGTTGCGATGACAGAGATGAAGATCCTACTCATCTTTTTCTTCCCTGCTTGATTGCTAATAGAGTGTGGCTTCAGCTTCTGTGTTTGCTAGGTTTAGTTTCAATTTTTCGTAAGATTTAAAAAGTTTCTTCCTTGCATGGTTGGGTATGAGGAAGGCGTCAAGAGCACAACGTTACTGTCATTTATATGGGTCTATACTATTTGCATGTTGTGGCTGCATCGAATTCTATTATTTTTAATAACTGAAAAGCAATTGACAAATTTTTTGAAAGGAAAGACTTGGGTTAGGTGATTTTACAATATTTATTTAATTAAACAATGAGTTTTATTTAGAAAGTCAATCGTCAACGAATTTAAATTTATAAAAGATCCACAACATAATTTTATTGAGTAAAAATACTATTTTATGAGATGGGTGAAGAATGAGCTTATTTGTTTAGTGGGCTAGAAAATTAACTCTTCCTTCTGCTAAAATAAAATAAAGGTTTAATTTCTAAGGGTCTGTTTGATTTGCTAATTTTGAAAGTACAGCACAGAATAAAACTTTTTGTTTGATTCAAAAAGCAGCACAATATTTGAGTAACTGCACAGCACAAATAACCACTTTTTTGTACCCCAGGACAAGTTTCTTGTTCCATACACAAGTTAGGAAAAGCCAAAACTAACCTTTCATCTTTACTCAATAGTGTAACTACCTCCTCCACTTTCATCACTTACCTAAGGTAGTTTATGTTGCATTATTTTTTTTAAATCAATGTTTACGTTATTTTTTTTCACTTCTGCATATTTACTGGTTAACGTGATATATATATATATATATATATATATATATATATATATAATTAAAATAACGTATTAATAATAAAATAAAATTTAATGATAAATATAAATATTAAAAATAAAGTCAAATATTTTTTAATAATAATTTTTGATTTTATTTAATATAATTATTATATCACAAAATATATTATGTAGTAATTTATTAAAATATGAAGTTTTAATTTTATAATAAATAATAAAATATTTCTAAAATATTAAAATATTATTTTCTTAAAAAAATTAAAGTGAAATTAATAATATATAACACGAAAGATATTATTGTAAAATTTATGTTGGGCTTTTTGTTATATGTATTGAGTATCAAACAATACACAATACAAAAGGTTGTGTTGTGACTCATAAAAATTGTACTGTGCTGTATTACTTGTACTGTTATGTTCATGCATCAAACACACCCTAAGTTTTACTAATAGTAATTTGAATTTTGGTCCTCAAACTTTAATTTTTAAAATTATAGCTTTAGTCTTTTAACTTTTGTTTTGACCATTTTGTCTCACTCAATAGTCTATTTAAATTATGATTGAAATGACTTATGTGATTTTTTTTAGCCTAAAAATGTTTGTATCTAGATTAATACATTAACTGCAAACATTAAAAATAAATTAGGTGTGATTTTAATAAGGTATAGAACCATGAAAGATAATTTTTTCACATTGTGCTTTCTTCTCTACATAAAGCATAAACTCCTTTTAACATTGTTATTTATTGCTTATAAAAAAACAGATAGTTAAATTTTAGCAGACAAAAAATGCAATTAAATTCAAACATGTTTTGTGTTTTTCCACGCAATCAAATCTGTGGACAAGTCATACATCCTTGGCTTAAAGGCATTGCTTGTGAGGTAAGGCGTTTCAGCCAATATAAATAAATAAGGGGTAACAGTGCAATAACTAAAAAATCCCCAACCATTCCAGCTTTTCCATTTTTTTCATCAACATTCAACATTGAAGAAATAAGTTTATTTTCACTCTCTTGAGTTTATTGTTACTATTTCTTTTGAATTATTTTTAATATATATATTTAAATAAATCAATTAAAATATTAATATATAAATATTATTAAATTATTCTAAAAAAATAAAAATAACTTTTTTGGAGTGACAGCATACATCTTCATCATTAAAGTTTATTTGTTTGATTATTTTCAATATTCAGTAGCCATTACATACGCATTCACTATTACTTTGTTAGCATTCAGTGTACATATTGAGAATTTATTGAATTGAAAAAAACCTGGCACTAGCGCTTCCATGAGCTTTCGCTTTCTTGACATTGGTGAAAATTAAAGATCGAGAAGAATAAATACGTACAAGTTTTAGAAATTTTTAAAATACTATATAATTGGTCATTATAATTTTTTGGTACATGTCACTTTTTTGTTCTCACTGTGACTTCTTTTTTTTTGGTAAATTACTGTGACTCCTTTTGAACTACTTTCTTTTTATGTTTCTTAAAACACTAGTGTATTGCCATACTGTAAATCAAAATGATGGCATTTCAGAAAAAAGAAAGAAGATTAATTACACTTTCAATTTTCAAATGCAAGATTTTTGCAAAATCAGTTTTTATATAAAGTTAATTATATTTTTTTCCCTATACCTTATTCAAAACCTGCAAATTTCCACAGCGGGAGAACTCGTGTTCAAATCTCATATATACCAAATTTTCGGGAGTCAATGCTAGCCACGCAGCGTGAACAAGATTAGTCTCATTCTAAATGATCTGACTTCGCTGTTGATCTTTTGGTGCTGAGCACTGCTGTCCTAAATCTTAACAATTGATTTTGAAAAATTGAATTTATAAAAAATATTTGATATCAATAAAAAATTATACCGACTAATCAAATACAGCTCAGAGAGGACACAACTCAGCATGAGAGCCAATTTCCATCCTAAAAGTGAAAAAATCCGTAATAATATAAAAAACACGGCAATTTGTTTTTCGCTCATTATTTGTTGAAAAATTAACGGAGGTAATGGTATGAATTATTATTTTTACTCCATTCTTCTCACCACTGTGTGGGTCACTTGGGTCGAACTTGTTGCCATTATCACAGTTGAAAGAATTCATCTCAGAGATTGAACAGCTAATTTTTGTTTGGAATTTTATAAAATTAAAAATATTTACTTTCATTAAATTAATTCGATTTTTGTGTATTAATTATTTCAATCATTAAATTATGTGTCAATTTATATGTTTTTCACTTCTCTTTCTACTAAAATCTAAACTAAACACTTCTTCATTTTCTTGTGATCCACTACACTAATTTGTCTTCTTCTCATTTACTTAACTTTTTCGTTTTTTTTCACACTCGTTTCTTTCCTCTGCTTCCCATTTGTCGTCTTCTCCTTTATTGATTTCTAATTATTATTTTTTTTTATTTTTATTTGACAACATTGACTTCTAATTATAAAATGCCATGTCTGATAATCCATATGTGAAAAAAAAAAATTAAATCAACTAGCTCATTTGTTTATTTAACAAATGATAGATGATAGATAGAAAGTCAATTTTATAATGTTTAAAAAGGTATAAAAATTAAAAATAAAATTAACATAGTATAGGTATTGATTTTCTAAAAATCTCATACTAAACTAAAAATGAAATTAAAATAATTTTAAAGACGTTTTTTTGGACAACAAAAAGAAATGAGAATAGGCGGTCGCAGTTATTGTTGCTCTTAGATTTTTGTTTTGTTTTGGGTGACATTTGTTTTTTGGACGACGGGTGACATTGACATAAGCAAGTTCTGAAACTGAAGCCCAATATATAATCCTCTTTTTTTTAGAAACGGCCCAATATAATCCTCTAAGGCTCAAACTGAAGTCACGTAGACAAGCCCATATTTTTTGTTTTGGTATAGAAGCCCATATTATATATATATTTCGCTGCATCTGTTTCTGCTTTTCTTCTTCTTTCCCTTTATTCTTCTGATATCTATCTTTGCTTGTGTATATCAGAGAAGTTTTCAGTAGATGCACAGTTTCTCTTTAATGAAATTCAGTTTAAGTTTTTCCCTGCTAATAGATGAAGTTAAAAATTTCTTTTCTGAGTATAGCCATTAAGTTTACGAAAATGTTTATTTAAATTGTTTGTATAGTTGAGCATTTATTCACTTAGGTTCATGAAGTTTGATAATCTTAAAAATCTAAATGAACTATTATTGCAAATTTGGATACTTAAGTGAATAATGTTTAGTAACATTTAGGATATGAGTGATTTATTCTTACAAAATGAAGAACTTAATTAAAACTTTATGCAACTCAAGAATTTATGTGAATTACTCTCGTAAATTAAGCAACTTGTGTGAATTAGTCTCGCAGTGCTTCACTCTTTTTTCTTTTTATTTTTCATTCATATTCATATATTAATAAAATATCCATTGTGAATAGAATAACAATCCCTATGTTGAATTCATTTCATGTTAATAGAATAACAATCTTTACCTACTTCCATGAATAACAATAATCCCTATATGTTGAATACAAAATGCAAATGAGCAGAAGAATGAAGATGAGATCAAAGATTATATTGAAAGAGTTGGCGAATATTCATAGGAGAAATGTGATTAAGATCTCCATCTAAGAGGCGATTAGCAACTATAACATTAGCAGCATCAGTTGGATGGTAAGGGTCCCAGAATATGTACTTTGATCTGTCCCAGCACACTGTCGATGTGGGACCGCAGGGGATTAAACCTCCAAAACGACCAGCCATGTAACAACATGATGAAGATGGATTCTCAAAACCTGCCACATTTTAAATAAATAATCTATTTTAACAAAAACTTTTTCTAATACACACGGTCAAAATATATGAAGTCATAAAATAATAATAATCAGACACAAACCATATGCTGAGTAATTGATGAGCATATCTTGTAAAATGTGGTAAACATCTGCATAAACAAACATTGAACCCTTAAGATTTGAACTGAGTTCTTCAACAAGGCCCTTTAACTGGATGTTAAATAACTCTGCTAGCTCATTTGGGAAACTGACACAACCATCTCCTGTAATTGGATTTGTATCTCTCTGATTTGGTATACACCCAATAGGCCCCACATTTGTCACAACAATTTTTCTACCACCCAAATTGTATAGCCTCTGCAAATATAATAATTATTTCATGTTAATAATTTGACATACAACTCTTTCAAAAGATTTTTCAAAAACATTGAAAATATCACCAAATTAATCATCAGTTTATAACAAAGGATCAATTTCATGATATCTTAAATTTTTTAATGACTAAAATAGTGATATGAGTAATTTTGGAGGATACATGTTAACTTAGCAAAGTCATTGATCGCTAAACATGAAGTTGTTAGCCATTTTAATTACTAATTCACTCTTTAAAATATTTAGTGACTGAAAAAACAAGGGATTTGTTTAGCAATAAAAAAAAGTTTTTGTCACTATCTTAATCCTTAAAAGACTAAAACGCCCCCAAATTAGTCCTCTGCTGTAAACAAGGGTGTAATTTGATGACATTTTAAAGATTGAAATGATATTTATCTCTAAAAGGAATGAACATGCAGAGTAGTAGTAATAGTAGTAAAATCTAAAATTTACAGAAAACATTGAGAAGCAGAAAGGGAGTATCCAAGTTGTCGAAAACATTACAGTGAGCTGTTCTCTGAGTCTTGAGATTAAGGTGGCAACAAATAATTCCGGAGATGCTGAATTCTGCTCATTAGTCACTGCTGGTGTTAAATAGTTATTGATGAAATCGTTTGAACCCATTGTTACTGAAAAGATTGCCCTTCTGAATAGATTCAGAGCTGCAGGAACACCAATGCTGGAAATTATGTCTTGCCTTGTATTTTCAAAGTTATCTATCTGTGCATCGAAGTTGATTCGATCACCCTATGAATCACATTCAAACATTATTGTTACTATTTCCTTCAAGTTCAAACCATAGAGAGTTGAGCTTAAGGTACATGAAGCAGAAACTTACAAATATTTGTCCGGTGAGATTGAGGATTCCGCTGCCACCAGAGGCATAATTTACACCCTTCAGAACCACCGCTCCAACTGTAGTTGGTGCCAAGTAAGGTTGGGTGAAACCAATCCCAAGTTCCTCACCTGCTTATGCACAAATAGTGGAAATTATAGGTTTATCTGCATATTACACCGACCTTCCCCGAAGTTTATTTTTCATTACACCTAGGTCACTTAGGTTTGCACACAGTTTCAAGGGAAGTAGGTGTAATTATGGAAACATGTTGGGCCTAGTTGTAATAACGCAAACTTTAGTGGAGTTCAATGTAATTTAAAAAGAAGAAGAAGAAGAGTAGTTAATGTTACCAATAATGTCAACTATGGTTCTTCCATTGGTGAACCTCCCTGTTGGTCTTCCAAAATCAATACCAAAGGGTAAAAAATTAGCCCTTGAAAGAGAAGCAATGTAATTGTTATTCCCCACATCAACAAGAGAATCTCCGAATACAAAACATGAAGGTGGTTCTTCTTCTGAAATTGAAACCCTTGACAAAGACAAAACTATAAAAACTTGAAATAAAATCTCAAAAATGATGTCTCTATTCAACTGGATACCCATTAGAAAATGTATATAACAAATTAAATAAATAATATACACAATGAAAATTTCAAGATGGGTCCTCTGTTTTTGCTCTGTATAATTTCTAGCTAGGAGTTGCACAAGAAGCTCTTTATAGTGCTATTTATTTGCTAATGCTCATGGGAATAGAACATATAACGTATAAATAGTATATGTTTGGGCAAACCCTTTTTTTTTTTTTAAAATACTTTTTTGAGTGCAAAACTATTTTTTTTTTAAAAAAGAAAATTGAAATTGAATTCGGAATATGCAAGTGCAACTCCCCAACCAGTTCCATGAGGAAAGAAAGAAAAAGGTGTTTTATTTTTAGAATGAAGGTATGGAGAGAGAGCTTAATATTAATGGCTCTTCATGTGAAGCGAGTAGCCATCACAACTGACACCAAATCTCTTAGTTGTATCATTTACAAGGAACACTACTACTTTAATTTTTTTTCCTTTTTATTATCAAAGTGTTTAACCTAGTAAAAACATATTAGGTTTGTAATTTTATTTACTAAAATTACTTCTTTTTTTTTAAAAAAAAGATATATTTTAATCTCGCCTCAAGGGTATCTACGTTATAGTGAAGCTAGTACTCTTAGACTATTTTTTTCCATCCACAAAATTTGAACATAAAATACTAATTAAGAAGAATTGAACCAACATGTAATGTATTATATGTGTTACTTCATCTAAAGTCTAAACAAGCTCTTTGTATGCATTTATATATAAAGATATATTTTTAAATAATTAAGGCTTTAAAAATACTTTTTTATTTATTTATAAATTAACAAAAAAGTAACTTTAAAATAAAGCAAGGAAAATAATTAAAAAATAACATGAAAGTGTAGGCTAAGAGTCTTATCGGATTGATTTGTTGAGAAATGTTTATACAAGAATAAATTGTCAAATGTTAAATTGTTCTTATACAATAAATCTAAGGTCAATTTGTTGATTAAATTTTTCTGTCTCATTTTTTTCTTCCAAAAATCACTTATAAAAACATTGACGACTTGACGTAAGAAAACTTATTATTATTATTATTATTATTATTATTATTATTATTTTGATATTTGACATTTATATGACAAATCCCACTTTTTTATAAGCATTTATTACTGAGTATCTACAACTAATTTAATTAAAAAATATTTATTTGATTGAATTAGTAATGAAAAAAGATTTTCGTACTCACGTTTTTCGTACTCACGTTTTTCGTCAATTTATACTCATAATTATATACGTTAAAATATTTGGTTACACACGTAGAATTTTTGTTGAATTTTTATTTTTACGTTGTAACCACATATTTCTACACGTGTAACCATCAAATCCGAAAAAATATTGTAACAAAAACAAATTAATGTAACTATTTTTTTTAACGTACGTAACCAATAAATATATTGAGTACAAAAAAATTATGACTCATTAGTAATACATGCTATAAGTGAATAATAATAGTATGTTTATAATTTTCCTAACATTTTAAAGTAAGAGAATAGTGTTCAATTTTAGCTCAAAGTAATTAAAGACCCATTCCGACTTTATAAAGAACTATTTATATTTTTATCTTATCATAAAAATTAATGACACTCACGGTATATAACAAAATAGTTATGTATCAATATACAAATAATATTGAAACAAAAAAGGAGAGATGTCACATAACGTATTTTAAATCGTTGGATTTATCTTCCAAAAACTTTTTTTTTTTATATTTAAAAGTTTAGCTAAAGTATAGGTTTATCCCATCTAAGACCCGGACATATTACTAGCCTCAGTGAAGATTTATAGTAAAATTTACATATTATGTATCAACGGAAACTATTCAATGAGATAAGACTTGAATCTATGACCTTGCAATCATGGGTCTAAGTAGAGCTGGCAAAATGGACTGAACCCGTCGGGTCAGTCCGTTTAACTCGTTTTTTATGGCGGGTTGGGTTAAGATTTTAAACTCATTTTTTTAAATTTGGTCCGTCGGGTCAGACTCACTTAACCCACCAATCCGATGGACTGGACCTAACCTGCGGGTCAGCCCGTCAGATTCAGTTTTTTTTTAAAAAAAATAAAATTAATTTTAACTTATAAACTTTATATATAGTTTATGAATGTATGTTACTTACATAATTATATAACTAATAATTATGTTAAAATATGAGATAATATATTTTATATAATAATTTATGTATTATTTGATAGGGAAAAATTGTTTCCTTTTACATATATATTTATTTTTTTTACAAAATTTTTAATTTTTTACGTTTAGGCGGGCTGGCCCGCCAACCTGTCAGCCCACTCAAAAACGGGGCGGGCTAGAGTTTTCAACCCAAATTCGAAAAGCGGGTTGGCCCGCCCCGCATTTTGGCGGGCCTAAACGGTGAATGAGATTAGCATCATCTCTATTGAAAGTGACACAATCTTTTTTATATGTAAGAATCATAAATTTATATACTAAAAAAGATAATGTCACTCCCAATAAAAATAGTACTAATCCCTTCCGCCTTCCTTACTTATCTTTAAAAGACTTGATTTGTGCATGTGACCACAGCAAAATGTTTAATGGATTTAAAAAATGTTTTCCAACTACCGGCAAAATGTTCTGTAAGAGACTATATTATATATTCAGAAATCAATACTCAAAATTTAATGTATTTTCTCGGAAATTAAATGTACTATAGCTAAAACGAGTAAGAAACAAGTTGTGACTTTGACAGGAATATAATTTTCCATTTAATTAATTAATTTCTTTCATGACTGCCTTAAATTATAAGATAAGCTGTCAACTTGCCATATTCCTATTCCTTTTCAGAAACTTTATGGTGGCACTTGCATTACACAATACAGCATGTAAGAAAGAATAACAGACTTGTTCATTCAGGCAACACATCACTTAATGAATTTCATGCAGCTATCAATCAACAATGAGAAATGCTTATTAAAAAAACAAAAACAAAAATGACTAAATTGAAAACCCCTAGTACTGCACCGTTGCTATTGAATTCAACATGCGTAAAGTAACATCATGTTCATGTGCATATAACCGCGTTATTAACACTCGTGTTAGTGGCAATTTTTTCTCTTTTTTTTTTTGGTAAATTAGTGGCAATTTGTTACTACTACATAAAAATATATATAAGACTTCCAAGGGAATGAAGGGAGGAAGGCTGAAACCGGCACCACTCAAATTGAGTTTGACACTATTCTAGCAGATTTATTTTAACAAAATTTTTCTTTTCGAATAAAAATGTCAAAATTTTAACTTAATAATAATATCATCCCCGTCATCCCAATTTTAGATGTTCTGTCCAGAATTTTCAATATCTCATATTTAAGAAATGAAATATCGCACATCATCCAATCTGAAATCTTGAATCCTTACGTTGACTTGCAAGTTGCAAAGTCCGTGAAACTTTATCTTACATTATTGTTTGGGCGCAGGAAGGCTATCACTACGGTATGGGCTTTTCGTTCAATATCATTACTTGTACAGTATATACAGTAAACAACAGCGGGTAGCTTAAGACTTTAATGTAGTTTTCAACCAAAATAAAATTTAAAAAAAAAAGACTTTAATGTAGCAAATGTAATAGGGCCATTGGGATTAACACCACCTCAATTAAAAACGATACCACTGTTTCCGGACAGCAGCGTCCGAAATTCATAAAATAGTAAAAATAGAAAACAAATCACCCTTGTTTTTTTGGACAACAACGTTTGGAAACACATTTTCAAACGTTATTATCTGGAAATGAATTGTGCATTTCCTAAATGTAGTGATACTAATCTCAGTGACCATGTAATAAGTATATAGATGGTTTATTCCGGGTCTTGACTCTTGATTACCTCCTAACAAGGCACTACAGACAGGTGTAGGGTTTGAACATGGATATTCGATACAAACGGCCCAATCATACCGGCCCTCATCCAATAAAAAAATGGGTTCACAGGTTGGATCATTATTATATACAGTAGAAACTCTTTAAATTAATAATGTCAGAATCGGAGAAATTTATTAATTTAGAGAGTTATTAATTTATCGATAAATTAATAATTATTAATTTAAAGAGTTTTAGTAATTACATACAGTACATACCAAACAAAAAGATAAATTAATCTATGCCTCTTATGGCGTCGAACACTCTTCACAACTTTATGATACAATACAAAAATACAAGAGCTATTGGATGCAATAAGAAAAGTTAGAGATGAGCTCCAAATAGACTTGAACTTTAAAGGAAAACAGACGACTATTGAATCATATTTCAATAGAGTGTAATATATTTTTTCAGTTTCTATGAATTATTAATTTATGATTTTCTTGGGACCGAAAATTATAAAGGGATCTCTCGAAAAATTATTATCTTATTATTTTATCGAGTTTTTCAATTTTTTACACTGGCCCAAGTTAGGACCGGACAAATTTATTATTTTAAAGAGTTTATTAATTTACCGAATATTAATTTAAAGAGTTTCTACTTTATAAATTAGTTGTAAATATATGAAAAAAAATACAGATAGGGAAAAAAAAATACATATCATGATCAGTGTATGTAATAATATTTAATTAGAAGTAAGTATTTATTTCATAACAATATTTCCGTTATTTTTCAACGTTAAAACTAAGCACTTACCACAAGTAACAAAGGAATTTATGGATACCCTCCAATTTAGAGACTACCTTATAACCATCCCTTTCCCTTTAATTCAGTAACGTTCAATTTTACCTTCCTAACATCTTCACTCCAAAAATAATGAAACCCCTTCACACTTAAGAACCTCCCATTTTCCACACTTTTTTCTTCACACACAAAAAAAATAAAATAAAATAATAATTAACTAGACAATTATTTATCTCTCACCTTACATGGCTAATTCATCATCATCATTATTCAATCCTTCGATATTCTTAATGTCAATTCTCATTTTCTTCGTGTTCTTATTTTTCATGCCATATTGTGCATTTGGCATCGATGCACAAACGGTCATAGATTCTCCTCTGTTAACAGAAAAATTGGGAATTAATCGAACCATCAAAGTTGATCTCAATGGAAATGGGGATTTTGAATCTATCCAAGCTGCCATTGATTCAATTCCTGAAGGAAATTCTAATTGGGTCATTGTCCATGTTAGAAAAGGAGTTTACAGGTACTTTTTTTCAAATTTTATTTAATCATACATAATCATTCTTGCAATTAATTAGTGTATAATTACATGTTGCTAATTCTATTTTAATTTTGATTATGTGAAGAGAAAAAGTGCACATACCAAAGACAAAGCGTTATATATTCATGAGAGGGAATGGAAGAGGAAGAACTGCCATTGTTTCTTCTCAGAGTTCCTCTGACAATGTTGCTTCTGCAACTTTCAAAGTTGAAGCCCCTGATTTCATTGCCTTTGGAATTAGCTTCAAGGTCAATTGATTCATCTTCCTATATTTACTAATTATTTTAATCGTTTTTTACATTCCTTTTCATATGAATTTCAATGTTATTTTCACATTTAATTACCTCTCAAAAAGTAATACTAGTTTTTTATCATCGAAACATAATGTGGCAGTTCATTATAGGATATCAATAGTGAAAAAAAAAAAAGATAATAAATTGAAAATTTGTTGGAAATTGCAGAATGAGGCACCTACAGGGGTTGCATACACCTCACAGAATCAATCAGTGGCAGCATTTGTGGCAGCAGATAAAGTGGCATTTTACCATTGTGCATTTTTCAGTACTCATAACACTTTATTTGATTACAAAGGGAGACATTACTACGAATCATGCTATATTCAAGGTTCAATTGATTTCATTTTTGGCCGTGGCAGATCAATTTTCCATGTAAATTCTCAACCCCTGCTTTTCACAATACTACTAATTATTATTTATATTAATTAATTAATTAATTAATTTCCTTAATAATTAACTTGCAGCATTGTGAGATATTTGTGATTGATGACAAGAGAGTATCAATTCACGGTTCAGTGACAGCACAAAACAGAGAAAGCGAACATGAAATTAGTGGATTTATCTTCAACAAATGCAAGGTTTATGGCATTGGTGGGGTGTACTTGGGAAGGGCTAAAGGTCCTTATTCTAGGGTCATTTTTGCAAGGTCATACCTTTCAAAAACCATTGTCCCTGAAGGATGGACTAATTGGAGCTATGCCGGTAGCACACAGTAAGAAATTAAAAATAAAAATTCTCACTCACCAATTGAATTAATTAATTAATTAGTCTTTATTTAAAAATTTGCCTAATTATTGATTATAATTATGGTAATGTGAATTATAATTTTAGGAATCTGTTCCATGCGGAGTACCATTGTTATGGACCTGGAGCTGAAAGGGAAGGACGTGCTCCATGGTCAAGGCAACTTACTGAGGAAGAAGCTAAACGCTTTTTAACAATTGATTACATTGATGGATCCAAATGGTTACCAGCTTGGTATTAATTAATTAATTAATTAATCATGTTTAATTAATTAGCAAAACCTCTTTTATGGAAAACTATGATGGATTATTAATTAGTTATCAAGTTAATTCATTAGATTGTGCATTTAGCAAAAAGTATTCACCATTATGTCATGGCTTTGTTTCTATGTAATACTTTTTATATATAGTACTTCAAATTCATGGCTACCTAGCTAGCTAGTTTTAGATAGAATACAACTTTGTAATTAAGATACCATATGTATATTGAGCAACCAGTATAATTTAGTTTAGTGGTCAGAGAAGTGAAATTTTAATAGTAATTTTTTGTTTGAATTAATAATGGGAGTATATAATAGTTTCCATATATATCTAGCTATATGTATGACGATTGAATAGATAGAAGGAAAGTAGTTATTAAAGTAATAAGCAAAAGTGCAAGATAATGACAAAACTAGGATTTATGTAATTAAATGCATTAGCCTACATACATAATATCCATGGATGAGCATCATAGAGCTCACAAATTTATTTAATTTTTCTTTTTTTTTATCTCATTATTTAATTAACCTTTAGTACGTACTTGCATGCTACTTCCATGGATAAGCATCCCAATATTGCATGAAAATATATGATTATGATTATGGGATTTTTTAGTTAAAACCCATTGTCAATTTCTCCACCACCAACACCTCCACCTTCACCACCACTATACCCACCTCCAAATCCTCCACCACCACCATGTCCGCCTCCAATGCCACCACCAACACCACCTTCGACTCCACCACCTACACCTCCACCTTTGCCGCCTCCATAACCTCCACCTGCACCACTTCCGGCTCCACTGCCTCCACCAGCTCCTCCTCCAATTCCACCACCATGTCCACCTCCTATGCCACCACCAGTACCACTTCCTTCCCCTTCGCCACCACCTTTGCCACCTCCGAATCCTCCACCGGCACCAGCACCACCACCTTTACCGCCTCCATATCCACCACCAACACCACCACCTTTACCACCACCCCCACCTGCTCCGCCACCAACACCACCGCCATGTCCACCTCCGACTCCTCCTCCTACACCACCACCTCCACCATCTCCTCCACCAATGCCTCCACCAATGCCACCACCATGCCCACCTCCGATACCTCCTCCTGCACCACCACCTCCACCATGTCCACCTCCAATACCTCCTCCTTTACCACCGCCTCCACCAATGCCACCACCATGTCCACCTCCAATACCTCCTCCATTACCACCACCTCCACCAGCTCCGCCACCAATGCCACCACCATGTCCTCCTCCTACACCACCACCTCCACCAGCTCCTCCACCAATGCCACCACCATGTCCACCTCCTAGACCTCCTCCTGCACCACCACCTCCACCAGCTCCACCGCCATGTCCACCTCCGATACCTCCTCCAGCACCACTACCTCCACCAAATCCACCACCATGTCCACCTCCTATTCCTCCTCCAGTTCCCCCGCCTACACCACCACCATGTCCACCTCCAAAACCACCACCTTTTCCACCACCAAAGCCACCATCACCACCGAAAACACCACCTTCTCCAAAGCCATCAACTAATTCATCTTCTTTAAGTTTTCGGCATTCAGCTATTCCTATCACCAACACAAATAACAAAACAAGTGTTCCAACATGCTTATTATGTAACAACTTCCCCATCTTTTAATTTCTTTTTTACACTCAAATAATAATAGAAAACAAAGCTAGAAATGTTTTGCTTCACTTGCAATTCTAAAGCTAGTTAGCAAGGAGAAGTATTTATAGTGGAAAGTGCTAAGAGAGAGTATGTGATATTAATACAATGTAGTTGAGATTTCTCTTTCATTTTGATATTGATGCTTTCCTTTAGTGTTAGTATCCAAACACTTGGCCCTTTTTTTCAAACTTGCTGGAATTTTGACAAAGAAAGTTTTTCTACATCATTCAATGCGTCACACCTAATAACAAACACATGAATCCTACATAGTACTACATAGCATCCGCATATGCATGAAAATATTATTTCAGTATGTATCTACTAGCTAAACTTAGCTTCTTCCATTTTAAACAATAGTGTTGCCACTATAAAATATTAAGGGCCGGTTTGGTTTGCATTTTTATTTTTTGTTTTCATTTTCTGTTTTCAGTCTATTTCATGTTTTCTAAAATTTTACAAAGAAAAAACAAGAAATGAAAATACAAACAAACAGCCCCTTATTTTCTTGTAGTATTTAGTATAATTCATACTATATATATTCGGTTCTTGAAATACGTAGTGTCCTGTCCACTACTTTTTATGACATTAAATTTAACTTATAAATAATAATATCTGCATCTCACTATTATTTATACTCAACTTATAAATAACTAGTACCTTTATCTCATTTTTATGTGTCTGTCTGTCCTTTTCTTTATTTATTTTTTTTTTAAAAAACACATTCTAAACTAATTGTAAATGAGTTAGAGATAAATAGTGTAAATGAGTTAGAGATAAATAGTGATGTGCATTTTTTATTTTCCTACTTACTATATACTACAACTATTTTGGATGATTTTTTCAAAATGTGTTATTATCACTAGAAAAAAAATCCTTATACCAATGCATTATTGTTCGATTATGTTAGATTAATCATTGTTAATATAGATTTGATTTAATAGAAATTATCAGTTAGTATAACCATTAAATTAAAGTCTATACATACTAATAATATAAAATTAATAATATATATTAAATATTCATAATAATAAATTTATTTATTAATAATTTAATATTTATTCATTAATATAAATATTATAAACTTATAATATTAATGGATTAATTGCGTACTATATTAAACGAAGGCTAACTAGCTAGATGCCAAAACCCAGAAATATTAATAATAAAAAAATTTTTATTGGTATTAGTAATTAACATAAACATTAATGCTATCTCGATGTAAATTTTAAAGATAAGTTTTTCAAATTATATATATATTCCAAACTTTGGAGTTGAGATATATAGCTTTTCCATTAATACTTTTTATTTGAGAATTTGTTTTTGCAAATTTAAGTTAAATTATTACTCAACAATTCTTATATAGACTATAAACGTAACATTTAAATGTGTCAATCATATAACTCAATCAAAATATATATATATATATATATATATATATATATATATAAATATTCGAGTTCAATTGTTGATTATTATAATATTTAAGTATTAAAAAATGTTGTATATCATAACTGAAACAATAGCAAAAAAAATATCATTTATTACCTTTGGGGTTAACCTGATGGGTTAACGTATATGTACTTTATTTTGAAAAATTATTTTGTTAGTCTAAGGATATTTTTTATTAACCAAACACATATTTTACACTACACTGTTCTTAATAATACTCCTAAATCTTTTCATCGAGAGTTAAACCCCTATCTCTCAAGTTTCAAGAACTTTTTCTTATACCATTTGAGTTATAAACTCTTGACATTAATCAAAAGATATAATATCTATATCAGTGAATAAACATATAATCATCAATAAATAAATTAGTTAGTATAATTTTTAATATATATTATTAATTTAATTGAGTAGCAATTTTACATATATCATGTGCACCTGATGTGAACAATTATTTGAATAAATTAATATACGATATTGATTTGGTTATTTATTATGCAGTTATTCTACAACATAGGATAGGAGTATTTCTTAACTTTTAATTTAACCCATATATTTCTATAAGATTAAGAATAAAAAAATATATAATTATTCATCTAAATTATATACTAATTTAATTACATATTTTTTTCATATTTGACAATAAAAAATTGATATACATAATGTACATACACCACAGTTAATATACACAAAACTTAATTATAATTTATCATAGAGTTAATAATTTCAATTCAAGTAAACAATTCCGTCAATAGATAATTGAAAGTTCATATTAATAATGGCTAAATTAACTGTTAAGGTTTTTTTTGGCAGTGAGGTTACATATATTTTTAATGGATTTTTTTAATATGTGCAATTATTGTATTTAATTATACACGATAATAATTTTAAAATAAATAAAAATGTAAAAAATAAATGCATGTTAAATATAAAATTCAATTTTATTTTTTTTAAAAAAATTTTTCTTTTAAAATACTTAACCTGTGCAATATTACACATATTAAAAAAACCAATCTCTAATATAATCATCACATTATATATTACTTTTTACACTAATCTCACTAAAGCTTTGCAATAGTGGGAACAAGCTTAGCTTAGCTTGTGAATTAATTAGTGACAAGTGCCATATAAAGAAAGCATTGGGCTTTGTGGATCAAATCATAAATCATAATTGCTGATACAGTTAAGTTACGTAGCCGTATCTGATTTTGCTGCCGACAATTTTTACTTACTACAAAACTAAATTAGTGCCACTTTTTCTATCTTTGACTTTCATTCATTGCATAAGCATTTAATATGTTTACCGACTGAGTATCTAACTCAACTCAGACATTTTTTTTTAACTCATGTAATATTATAAATATTAAAAAATTAAAGATAATTATTTTCAAAAATATAAAAATTTAATTAAATTATATTTAATATGCAATTAATAATATTTTTTTTATTTTTTAATCTATGTAATATTGTACAGATTAAAACAAATTATTTAACTAAATGATTAATTTAAAAATACTTATAGGCACAAAACGTATGCTAAAAAAATATAGCAACAATAACACAATCCTAACAGTTTTAAGTTTCACTTTGTTTCTTTGATGAACTCGCATAAAGTGGGTTGAATGACCATAAAATATCATTATATTTTTACACTATCATATAATTGACTTGAGCAACTTTTAAAAAATTATTATTAAATTATTAAAAAAATGTTTTTATATCCATAAAAATGTTTATTTTATGTATTTGTAACATTTTTGTGCAAATGTAGGATAAAGCCTATATTACTAAAAATTTTAGTGACATTTAAAAAATGTGATTAAACTATTAAAAAGTTGTTGCCTTTTATTATTTACAACAATTTTTTTTAATATAGTATAAAAGCTATTGCTAAAGTTCGATTATTTTGTAGTGCCACAGAAGGGACAATATACCACTTAGTTTGTGACCCATCACTTCCCTTTGTTTACCACTTTATAAATGTGTTTAGTTTATTTTAGAAACTTAGCTTTTTGGGCTCTGTAGATTTTACCCACCCCAGTAGATCTAGGAGTTGTTTCATAGATATTTGGAAAAATATATTTTCAATTAAATTAAACAAAAACAGATATTTGGAAAAATAGAAAAAAGGTCATGTATATATAAGATTTTATTACGCCATAAATCATTAATTTTAAACCATGGAGAAAAATATGAATTGTCTAATGTTTAATCAGGGTTAGATAAATAGGCATTTAGCATATAAATTTCTAGAAAATGACATTTTATTTATATTTGTTTAATTTGATTTATGAATCGAATGTTTTTACAAAATAAAATAATATTTATAAAAAATTATATAAGTAAAAGAAAATAATATATCACAACGCTTTATTTAATTTGAATATATAATAATTAGCATAATAGATTGATAGTAGAGTACTATAGCATTTACATATCTTCATTTTTCTCTCATGATTTACTTAGCTTATTGATGGTGTGTCCTGATTCCAAGGCTTATTTATTTTTTTTTCATAATAAAGATCAAGAATTGAACTTGATACCAATACGTGGATGTCTTAACGTGCTTACCATATTCTTCAAATAATTAAGTAATTTAAAAATTACTTTTTTATTTTATTTTGAAAAATATTATATTTATTTTTAAATATATAGTAGTACATTATTTTTAAAAAATTGTTGTAATTTTAAAAATATAAAATTATGTAAATTGAGTTAGAAACTTTAAAGTGAATAATACATTATTTTTATAAAGCTCCAAATAATGCAGGTAATTTAAAAATATCCTATTAATTTTTATTACAAATAGTATCATTTTCTTCAAGTGTATAGTACGTAGGCAGTCTCTAAAGAATTTTTGCAATTTTAAAAATATAATTTTTTTGTAAATTGAGTAAGAAACTTTAAAGTAAATAATAAATTATATTATAAAAGCTTCCAATAATTTTGGTAATTTAAAAATACTCTTTTTTTTCAAAAAAATATTCTATTATTCAAGTAAATACATGATTTATATAAAAAAAATAGTTGTAATTTTAAAATATAAAAATTATATAAATTTCTCATAAAATTTTAAACTAATTTAGGTAATTTAAAAATAGCATAGTTATTTTTATTTCGAAAAACATCAATATTTTTCAAGTGTATAATATATGATCTTTAAAAAAGCTATTGCAACTTTTAAAATATAAATTATTTTTTCTAAATTGAATTAGAAACTTCAAAGTAAATAATACATTATTTTAAAAAATAATTCAAATAATTTAAGTAATTTATAAAATGCGTTTTTATTTTTATTTCAAAAACAACTTATTCTTGAAGTGTAATATACACAATCTCTCAAAAACTAATGCAATTTTAAAAATATTAACAATTTGTTAAATTGAGCTATAAACTTCAAAGTAAATAATAAATTGTTTACAAAGTGCTTCAAATAATTTAGGAAATTTTTAAAACGCATTTTCATCTTTATTTCCAAAACACCGAATTCTTCAAGTGTGTAGTACACAATCATTAAAAAAACTATTGTAATTTTTAAATTGAAAAAAGATATGTAAATTGAGATAAAAACATCAAATTGAACAATACATTATTTTCAAAAAGCTTCAAATATAATTTAGGTTATTGAAAAACACCCAATTCATTTTTATTTCGAAAAACATCGTATTCTTCAAGTGTATATAATATATGATTTCTAAAAAATTTGTTGCAAGAGTGTAGTATAAGAACTCTAACAACAGTTGTAATTTTAAAAATATAAAAAATTATTCAAATTGTACTAGAAACTTTAAAGTGAATAATTCGTTGTTTTCAGAGAGAATCAAATACTTTAGATAATTGAAAACACCATATTCATTTTATTTTATTTCAAAAAATAACTTATTATTCAATTATATAGTATACAACCTCTTAAAAACTTTTGCAATTTTAAAAATATTGAAAAATGTAAATTGAGCTAAAAATTGCAAAGTGAATAATACATTATTTTCATAACACTTCAAATAATTTAGTTAATTAAAAAAAATTGTGATCTTTTGTATTACGAAAAATACCTCCTTCTTCTAGTGTACATGGTCTCTTGAAAAACTGCTACAATTATAAAAATATAAAAAAAAATATAAATTGTGGAAGAAACTTCAAAGTGAATAATATATTGTTTTTAGAAAGCTTCAAATAAGTTTTGTTATTTAAAGACACTTGATTCATTTTTATTTAAAAAATACTCAATTAAAGTGTATATAGTACACGATCTCAAAAATAAAATTGTTGCGATTTTAAAAATATAAAAAAAATATATGTAAATTGAGTTAGAAACTTCAATATAAATAATACATTATTTTATGAAAGATTCAAATAATTTAGGTAATATAAAAACACCCTAGTCATTTTTATTTTGAAAAACAACTTATTCTACAACTGTATAGTACATGAACTCAAAAACTTTTATAATTTTAAAAATATTAAAAATTATATAAATTGTGCTAGAAAGTTCAAAATGAATAATACATTATTTTCAAAAAACATCAAACAATTTAGGTAATAGAAAAATTGCGTTTTTATTTTTATTTTGAAAAATATCATATTCTTCAAATGTATAGTACACAATCTCTAAAAACGATTGTAATTTTAAAAATATAAAAAACTATGTAAATTATGCTAGAAACTAAAAAGTGAATAAAATATTATTTTCAAAAGGTTCAAATAATTTAGGTAAATTAGAAATTTTATTTTCATTTTTTCCATAAAATACCATTTTTTTCAAGTGTATATATAGTACACGATCTCTAAAAAAATAGTTACAATTTTAAAAATATTTAAATTTATGTAAATTGAGCTAGAATTTTCAAAGTGGATGATACATCTTTTTTAAAAAGCTTCAAATAATTTAGAAAATTTTAAATTTATGTTTTCATTTTTATTTAGGAAAACAACTTATTTTTCAACTATATAGTACACGATCTTTGGAAAAAAACTTTTGCAATTATACAAAATTATGTAAATTGAGCTAGAAGTTTTCAAAGTGAATAATGGATTATTTTTAGAATGCTTCAAATAATTTAGGTAATTTAAAAACGTGTTTTTTGTTTTATTACAAAATCACCATAATCTTCAAGTATAGTACACTAAACCCTAAACCATAATCTAAAAAACTGTTGTAGTTTTAAAAGTATTAAAAATTAAGTAAATTTTGCAATAAACTTAAAAATGAATAAGATATTATTTTTAAAAACCTTAAAATAATTTAGGTAAATTACAAATTGCATTTTTATTTTTTTTATAAGATACAATTTTCTTCAAGTGTTATAATACACGAAAGGTCCCAAATCCTAGAATAAAGGAGGATTTATTCCGGGATAGATAACCCACTTAAGGAAGTGGGTGAAGGTCTAGAGGCCTGAGGATAGCGGTGTAGTCTCACCCAGGATGTTACAATTTTTGTTACGAAATACACCTTATTAATCAAGTGTAGAGTACATGATCTGTAAACAAATTATTGCAATTTTAAAAATATAAAAAAAAATTGTAAATTGATCTAGAAACTTTAAAGTGAAAGAGACATTGTTTTCAAAAGCTTCTAATAATTTAGGTATATTAAAATTGTGTTTTTATTTTTATTTAAAAAACACCATATTCTTCAAGTGGTACATGATTTTTAAAAAACTATTGCAGTAATTTTAAAACACCCATTTCATTTTTATTTCCAAAAACACGTTATTCTTCAATTCTACTATACATGATCTCTAAAAAATTGTTGCAATTTTAAAATTATAAAAATTGTGCAAATTAAGCTTAAAACTTTAAAGTGAATAAGTCATTATTTTCTAAAAGCTTTAAATAATTTATATATTTTTAAAATCGCGATTTTATTTCTATTTCAAAAACAACATATTATTAAGTGCATAGTACATAATCTCTAAGAAACTTTTAAAATTTTAAAAATATAAAAAATTTATGTAAATTACGTTAAAAACTTCAAGGTGAATAATATATTATTTTCAGAAATCTTCCAATAATTTTGATAATTAAAAAATACGCTATTAATTTTTATTTCGAAAAACACACTATTATGTGTATTACACAAATTTAGAGGTTTAGGATTTTGGGTTTCTTACACCTGTAGAGCATGTTAATAGCACCACAATAATTTAGTGTGGCGCCATCTCTTTCTATTTTTTGACACGAAATTATAAAACGTCCTTTAGTTCTGGAATAGAATCAAAAAAATTACTATAAATGAAGTTGACCACACTTTTCTTTCGTTGAAGTTAATTGTCCCTGACTACAATGTATGCCGTTGAGATAGTTCACCCATCACTTAACTACATGTGTGGGGTTCGATGAGCTAGTTGTGAAATGAAGTGACATTTTGTGGTAATTTGACAATCAATTCATGCCAGTTCAACTTGAAAGAGGAGATCAATTACGGTTTTCGGCAGTGGATACGAGAAAAACAGATCGTCTCTCCTCTTTTGGAAACTAACCTCTTTTTTTTTCAAATTTTTTTTTGGTTCAGGCCTTTTTTTTTTTAAAGTTAATCTCCCCTTTAAATGAGGCCAGAAGGACGTGTTTTTTTGGTCTTTGGCTAGAAGGTCAACCAACACTATGTAATTTGTTAAGGGTGAATGTAATGGCACCACGATACTATCTATTTTTAGATAGCAATATCTAGAAATGTGTTTCCGGACGTTGCTGTTCGGAAAAACAAGTGTGATTTATTTATGAATTTCGGATGTTACTGTCCGAAAATTATGGTGTCATTCTCAAATGGAGTGGTGTCAATCCCTTCACCCACTTGCTGAGGGGTTGATCCAATAAAATGTCCTACGTTACTTCCAAAGTTACCTAAGGACCTGGACCCAAAAAAAAAAGGTCACGCAAGTACTTGTGTTCCGAAAAAAAAAAGTTACCCAAGTATTTTGAAAAAAAAATGCTTACTAATATATTTCCATTCATATTCATAAAGTCATAATTGTTGACCAAAAAAAAATCATAACATACCCAAAAAAATAATATACTTCAATTAGAAAAAAAAAGCCCATATTAATATACATAACATGCAAAAAAATGTCTAATAGAGTTGGAAAGGTGTCCACAATCCACACAAGAAAGTATAAGAGAAATGATATTGATATTAACATACTAAAGATCGATATCTTATTAAGAGAATTACATATGCTATTTCAAGATAGGACTAAAACTTGAAAACAAGGAAATTATGATAAGAATTATATGTTTTATTTAAGAAAAAGTGTATCTAAGTTTTTTAGTGATTTTTTTTTTAATAATGAACACTTTTTCTATTCTTATTAATCATCTCGCTTGTGCTTAGTAGCTTACACCGACTCCTAAGAATTTAACATAGGTGAGATTCGAACATTTTCAAGAACTCTTTGATTTATATTTATATTTTATATTTTTTATAAAAAATATATAAAAAAATCATTAACGAAAACCAATTGATTTTTTATAAACATTAAAAAACATTAATTAAGAATGACATCGGGAAAAATATATGGTTTAAATAAATTAGAAAAAAAAAACAATTCAACCTAATTAATAATTGATTTTAATTTTTAGATAAAAAAAACCAATCTAATTACTAATTAATTTTAATTTTTAGTTTTTGAATATTGATTGATTTTAGTTTTTGAGCTAGGGCAAGAGTAGAGAGGGAGGAGCAGTGAGCATTGGGGGCAGAGTTGAAAGGAAAGGCGAAGGTTGAAAGAAGAAGAAGAAGCAAAAATGGAGGGCGGAGAAGAAGGAGGAGTAGAAATGGTGGTTGACTCTAAGGATTTGCAGCAACAGAGCAAAGCCTTCGATAAACTCACCGATCGCGTCGAGGATCGCCAGCTCGATTCCACTCGCGTCCAAGAAGCTATGGCTTCCATTGCTGCTTCTGCTCAAGCCGATTGGAACGCCATGCGCATCAGGTCCTATTTCCCTTCTCCTTCAATATACATTTATTTATTTATTTATTTTTCCTCTTTTGCTGCAAATTCAAATTTTGAGCTAAGTGTTTGATATATGAGTTTTTTCCCCTTCAATTCGTACAGTTTTGCCTCTTTATGTGGTTCTTTTTTTTTTTTTTTTATTTTTTTGTAAATTGAGACATCAAGTTGAAAATTCTGAATTGATGATTTGTTGTATATCTAAACCGTGATATGCGTTTTGGTTCAATTACAGGGAGAAAGAATTAGCTGCTGTTAAGATTAATGCTGCAGATGTTGATATAATTGCAAATGAACTAGAGGTAACTTCTGTCCACAGATTGTTTCATAATCTTATATACAAGTTTATATTTGATCAAGTGTAAAGTACAAAGTTTGTAAAACACTGTTTTGAAGACTTTCTGGATATTGGTCATAGTTAAGGACAAAGTGAAATCAACGTAATTTAGGAGCTCATAACCTTTTGTTGCGTAAAGGTGTTTGATGATTACAAGCTTATAGTTTTCATAAGCTACTTGAATTAGCTTTTAGCTTCAAACAGCTAGCTTCCAATAGTGCTTCTTACTTTACCTTACATGTCCCTTTAAGTAGTTTATTTAGTATTACATGTGATAGATACATATCCTTTTAAGTCATTTAGAGCATTTTACAAGTCATAAGCTACTTTTATCAAATAGCTCTATACATCTATAGTTTTATATGCTTAAGCCATAAGTCATAAGCTATATGCCACAAGTTATAAGTTAATTTTACAAAACGCAGCCTTAGTGGATCACATGTAAATTTCAATAAATAACAAATAGTTTATTCAAAAGAGTTTGCTACTTTGCTATCATATCTCTTAATTTAATTGATACTATATTTTGTTGATGTTGCCTGCAGTTGGACAAAAAGGTGGCTGAAAGAACCTTGCGGGAACATAAAGGTGATGCAGTTGCTGCCATTCGGCATTTGCTTCACTGAAGTGGTGATAATGAACAATGGTTAATGTTTCAAAAGATGATGATACGTACCAGCTTGTAATGTTTTGCGTTGAAATTTGAACCTCAAATGTATACTATGACCTAATTAATTCTGAAATCTGAACTGTGTTATTGACATTTAAGCAATTATTCAGGAATCCGAACTTTTTTTTATTGACATTGAAGTAACTTCCCCTTCCACTTGACTTTTCCGTGCCAAAAGAAGTAGCCATTCTCTGATTGTAGTCTAAGTAATTCACAGGGACCTCCATGTTTCTCATCTACATTGCCTGTTGAACATCCAATTTGTCATCTTCAAGTTTAGCTTGTAATAGTTTCAACTCAAATTGAAAGCCTTGCTTTTTGCATGCTGTTGTAAATTGTTATGGTGTGCCAGAATGTTTGTGTTGGCAGCATTTTTTGTTGTTTCATTCAATACCATGTTTGGTTTAAAGTTGAAAGTGCTTTCATTTGTATTGGAAAGGCAAATTTGGCTTTTGAAAGCAACTGAATGTGGGAAAGGCTTCGCCCTTCACTTAAGTTGAAGATCATCACCAATACAAACACTACAAATTGATAAGCCCTAGACTAGAGATTTTTGCTAGTGTTTCTTGACATTGACATTGATGGGGAGGAAGTGTTCCCAATGCTGCTAGCTTTTGTGTAGATAAGAATATTCGATTTAAACATGTTGCTGCATACCATGCTTTCTGCCTTTTCTTTCATTTCCTACACCATAAAAATGTGTTCAGAGCTTAGGGTCCGTTTGTTTGAGTAAACTAAAATTTATGGTAAAAAATTGCTTTAAAGAGTTGAAATTAATTTTAAAAAATTATTTGATAGTTGACATTTTTTATGATTACTTATTTTTGAATTTTTATCATAATTATAATGATTAGGGGTCCCGTTTGATTTAGATTTTAGTAGAATGAGGAGTAAAAAACACGCGAACCTAAGGCAAAAGTTAATGGTTGAGATTATTAATGCACAAGTAACTTTGGTTCAAAAAAATTTCAAGACAAAAAGGCCCTAGGTCCTTTTCAAATAATCTTGATACATAATGGTTGTTGCGCTCTCCTCTCTCCAATAAACAAAACAGGGTTCTTTGGGATAATGTACAAGTTGCAATGAAGAGTCGGATGCGTGCCCGTTGTTGTCTTCTTCACGTGATCTTGTTTCGTCGCATCCCACTCGTAAAACTAATAAAACTTTGCAACAGGACAGAATAAGAAAAATAATGATGTTGTCACTACTCATTTTTAATTTGATTTTCATATGAAAAGTTTGCAGTCACAATCGTTTTTTATATTAACTTCACCCCTGTGTATTATCGTTATGGTACTTGATATTTTTAAGCTTTCACATATATTGACTGTGTTTGGATTGACGTTCTGCACACGTGAATCTATTAGATTTTAAGCTAAAAAAAAAGTTTGTGTTCACGTTTGACTTCGTTTGAACATGATATATTTCTTTCAAACGTGGTATTTTCATTTTGAACGTAATTTTAGAATTGAAATTACGTAAAAAACGCCAAAACAAAGACACACTTATCTTTACTCTGGCATTAACTTTAGTCTCACTAGTTCTCATGCAAATCAAACTAACCTTTTCCAATTCTGTTATTCAATGCCATAGATTAGAGTCTAGAAAATTTGGGGAAGATGAAAGTATGTGAAAGTAGTAGGTGGATTTTAGATACACATTTAAAGTTGTGTACCTATACAAGTATAGAAATACGTGTTATGTGTGGTTAATTTTATCACTCTGTGTACTTTTTCCCTGTTATCTAACTTATCACAGCTGGTTTAAAAACATAAAAAAACAAAGCTGTACATGTATACCATAGACAATCTATTATTATATTAAATGTTTTGTTTATATCTATACATATTTTATTTAATAGTACTCCCTCTGGTCCTTCCTTTTTTTATAAGTACCCAACACGACAATTGCGGTTATTAAGAAAACATGTAATTAAGTTAGTTAATGTCTTGGGATTTTGAAAAATTATATACTTTTCCATATTTATCCCTATTTAATGTATTGGGAAGTAGTAAAAGATATTAATTTTTCTTGTAATCAAATCTTGGAATTAACAAAAATTGACTCATTATGAAAGACAAACATGGAAAAGGATAATTAATGTTTGTAAATTTTAATGGAGGGTCTTATAAAAAGGATCACTAACATTGTTTGAAAAAGGGTCTTATAAATAGGACCAGAGGAAGTATATCATACACCACTTGAAACATAGTATATGCTGTATGTTGATGGATCTGAAAGTAGTATTACTATTAACCTACTATATCAACTTCTACTCAAATTCCATCTATCCTATAGTCACATGGTTTTCATCCCTCCAACACAGATAAAAAGGGAGCAACGAGGCACCAAAGTGGTAAAACTGCTAAAATGGTTCAATAAATAAAGCAGAAATAGAAATTTACAGAACTACTTGGAGATATTATGATTTATGAATAATCAATAATGATAACGGATTTAAAAGTGCCAGTCAGACGTGTTAAGCCGTCGCCTTTTTTGTTTGTTGCTTCAAGTGGGTAACGACTGTGATCCAACTATATATAAATAAAAAGATAAAGTATACTAACTTTCTGAGCCCAGCCTATGGCAGTAAAATGAAAGCTCTTTTCTTTTCTCTCTTTTTCTTCCCAATCTTTTCTACAACTAAAAGTGGTACAAACTTTTTTTCATATAAAATTACAATGATGATAATAGAAATCTATTCACAAGACTCCAAGAATACAGTATCACCAGTAAGTTTAAGAACTTCTATTGGTGTCATTAAAGAAACATAAAATGAACTCTTAATTAAGAGTTTGGTAATCCTTTTCCCACTTCTAATTTTCATTCTCTTTCCCCTCTTTAAAAGATACTAGGGAAAATATTGATGGAAAAAAATGATGCAGGGCTCCAAGACCAGCGGTTTGTACTAATTCATCTACTCATCAGGAATGTGCTGTAAGATATATGCAAAAACGAATCCTTGTGCATCAGATGCATGTGACAAAAACAACAATCTCAAAAGACTCTGACTAGGATTCCTTCTGAGCATCTTCCGCAACAGCAGATCGAGCGGCCTGGAACTGAATGGCATACCGTCTGTGTAGTTCTCTAAGCCTTTCCACCAGTTCCTGGAACGTTGGTCGGCGTGCTGGATCACTGGTATTAGTGGACAAAGTTTATATGAGCATAAGATCATTGGTAATTGAACTCATATTTGGCTTCATAATAATGAAGCATGATTGATAATTTTTTTGGAAAAATCAGTAATAAATAAGTGGAGACAGTAATCAAATAAAGATCCATTGAAAGAAATAAGAAAAGCAAGATTACTTTGAAAATCCACGTTAACCTAACCTAGTCAAATAATATCTATTATGCAGGCTCTGATCTTTCTTTTTTAATATGGGGTGAAACCCAAGTACCTAGCATATGCAAAGAGCTTAGCTACATGAATCAATCAAAAGATTATGCTCACGGATGTTAGCAAAATAACTAATTTAAGACAAAGTAGATAATAAGTAGGGAAGCCTCACAAATGCCAATAAAGGTAAAACAAGAACACTGCATTAGCTTAAACTCTGAACATCATTGCCTGAAAGTTTGGTAATGTTTGTGCTTGGATATTCAGAGCTGTGGGGTAGAAATTAAAAGTACTAAGAATGAGAAAGTGATAAGATTGCACACCTATGCCAGCAGCTCTCAATTATAGAAGCCCACTGTGGATCAACGTCTTCTGGAATTTCTAGCCTATGGTTCATAAACCCTACAGCTCCAATAACCTGCAAGAATCCCAGAGAAACTTTGTTTATATATGTATTCATTGGGCATGAGTAGAACAATGAAATGAAACATAGCAACAGGCACGGGAGCATGAGGTAACAATTAAAGTTGCCGGTCACTATGATCTTTTAAGATAGATTATATGCAAATTATAAAAAAAATAACTGTCAATATGATGAAGTTTAAACTCCTAATTTGCAACCTCTATGGAGACATGGTTTGTCTTCAAGCACAAGACGAACAAATCTAACAATATTAATGTTTCAATATAAAACAACTTTTTTTTTTCTGCAGCTTTTCCTTCAATAATCCTACCTTAGTATCTATTCATTTTCATGGTTCATGTACACACGAAAAGTATACCTGCATTGCGTTGAGAGTGTCCCAAGGGATCTTTTCTGTTGTAAGTTCCCACAATATCACCCCAAAGCTGTAAACGTCAGACCTAATGTTCCCATGAAGCAACAAAAACAGATATCCAAAGTGGAATATTAGCAAAACACAGTACAGACTACAAAGTGATGAGAGAGAGGGAGGGGGGAGGGGAGACCAACTGAGGGCAAAAAGCACACATACTTCTCATCTGAGGGTTCATTTCGAAGAACTTCAGGTGCCATCCATTGAGGCTACGAAGCAGAAAAATGCAAGGAGAATCAGCATGCTATTTTCATTCTTTAGGAGAAAAAAATTAAAGTGGAAAATTTCAAACAGATCAAAAGACCTAATAGGCCATAAAAAATGAGAGCCTACCGTGCCCTTTCCCGTCCTAGTGGCGAGATATGATTCATGCTTAAGACGCGAAAGACCAAAATCACCAACCTGTTCAGCTAACACGCGATTAAGACATTATCTTGCTAAATACTACCTATGGTCCTTTTTATAAGACATTTTGTAGTTTTCATAAAGTATTTATTGCTTCTTTTCTTTTTTACCCCCACTAAATGCATTGAGCCATTGACTATTTCAACTCTTTAATTATAATTGGCTAACACATTGTTCAATAAAGGATAAAAATGGTATCTCATACACTTTGTGAAAAATAAAAAAAGTTAACTAAACTCAACTTCTTTTCTTGGTCTGTGTAATTCGGTTGAAAACGTCTTATAAATAGGACCGGAGGGAGTAGAAAACAAAGCTGTAATTCCTTAAGCAGTCAAGCGAAATAATACTACCCAATTTATGGAGAATAAACAGAAAAGTGGTGAGTAGCAAACCTTCACTGTCCAATTCTTATCGACTAGAAGATTTGAAGACTTCAAATCTCGATGGATAATTGGGGGGTTGTAATGATGAAGATAATTTACACCTCGTGCCTATAGAAAGAGTAAGCAATAAGCATACACCATTGCTTCAATCACAGTGATAGAGATAGTTTCTAAGATAATAAGTTGAAGTCAAAACCAAATACTTCTTCAAGAACATGTCTGAAATGAATTAACAATATTGGAAAAGTAAAAAAGAGGGGGGAAAGGTGAACATGCTGCTACTCCTCGACAAACATCAGCATCATAAGAATGAAACATACTAGAGAGAGAGAGAGAGAGGAGGGGGGGGGGGGAGATCATGTATAATACTGCTTTAACTACTCACAATATCCAAGGCCATGTGTACCCGCCGTCTCCACTCAAGTTTGGGCATGTTTCTCTGAAGCAAACGAAACAAGCTTCCGCTGAATTGAAAAGTATAAATGGATGCAAAATTTATCAGCCCGAATCAATATTTGTGACACATGGCACAAAAATTCAGAATCAGAATGCTCATTATACAGAGGATATCAGAATTCAGGTTAGGGACAGACCGTGGGAGAAACTCTGTTACAATGCATAGACGTTCGGGTGAAGTCACCGCTCCCATAAAGAGAACAATATTTGGATGGCGAAGTCTTTTCATGAGAGACACCTTCATACAGAAGAGAGTCATATCAATGTTATACAAAGAAATTTTTAGGGAGCATCAAAGTACTCATAGGAGCCACCCAATATAAAATGGAATATCTCTTAATTATGGACAGAAAGTAATAAAAAAGTACTCTCATAAACATAAGCTGACTTCCTCATCATATGCATAATATTTAGTCTATTTCCTAACATTAAAAGCAAATCAGACTACCAGGAATCATACCTCTTGTCTGAAGGACAATATCACATCATCTGTGTATTCTTGTTTAGAAAAAACCTTGACAGCAACATCCTGTAGAAACAAGAATTCAATTTGAAATCAGAATGGCAGTCAGCAAAATTTACATTTGCCATATGAATCTCACATGCATTCAGGAAATCTATTGATGGCTTAATTAAACAATGTTCAAGTTAACACATCAAAAGGATCTGACTGTACTAAATGCTACTAAATTGAACAGCAACATAACAATTTCAAACAGGTTAAATCTTGAGTTCTGATAAATCGCCCGGCGTAATATCCTATATAAGACAAGAACTGAAAACCAGAAATTACAGGAAGAGAAAAGAACGTACCGATCCATACCACATAGCACGATATACAGTTCCACAAGAACCTGAAAGGCAAACAAAAAGTTAAATTAAAACACTAAAACAAATATGGCATACCAATGCATAATAATCACTGATCATTATTTGGATTTGCAATCTAGTCCATCAAATCAACAGGGGCTCATGAAGAAGAAAACAGGAAAACACATTTTAAAAATAAGAACTCTAAATCCAGATAATATGTTCGGAATGTTTATTCAGACACTAGTTTTTCGGTTGATGCATAGATGTTATCAAAAGTTTATATTATTAAGAAAGCTGCTCTAATTAAGAACATGGCTACCTTGCCCAATTTGTTCTCCAATTGTCAGGTCCTCCCACAAAATTTCAAAATCCAAGCAATCAGTGTCAATGTCCACTTTATTATTGGCAGCATAACTGCTGCTACTCCCACAGCTGCTGGTACTACTCGTGCTGTTTACATTAAAGGAAGACCATGATCCTGAAGCCTCATTATTAAAAGGTCGATTATTTTCACCTGCCTGACTTTCCGGCTTCAAGCTAGAAGAATTCCTCTGATTAAACGGCTCATTCTCTTGATCAACCTGTAGCCAAGGCCAATCAACACGACTATTCCTTGCCTCAGATCCTTCCCTGTTATTTGCTCTCCATGGCCAGGATAATGTTTTCTTTTGAATCCATGCTTCAGCCTTAGAAGTTATGATCTTGTGAATAGGTTTTCCTTCACTCTCATTGTCTGAGTCTCTCGCACTTCTTCCTTGGGATTTCTCTCCAGCACGATAGAATACACCAAAAGGAGATGGTGACACCTCGCCTCTTGGTGTGCTGGCTCCACTAGAATTACCATCTTCTCTCTTGTCCGAAGGAACACAGTCTGAGAAACCATGCTCGGAATTATGACTTTCTCCACTCCCACCTTCACGATCAACGTTATTTTCGCCCGTCCGGATTTTAGACTTAACTTTGTTACTCACCTTTGACGCCTGCTTTAATGGTTGCAACATCAAGACATGCTAAGCTATAGATAATAAAGAAACATGCAAAGTATATGACTAACCAAATTTGAAATTTTTGATGCTAGAGCTACTTGAAGTGGCTGCTGAGAGTCAAGGCCAAGTTTATTAGTAAAGCTACTTCTAAGACGGTTAGAACCTGAATCCAGTTCTGCATTATTTGTGGCACCACTGGAAAAGGAAACCCTTGATTCAAGAAAGGGGCGTGAATCATTTGAGACACAAATAACCCCAACCAAGCTTCCACCATCATCATAGAAAGGTGTATTAGTTGCCACAGCTAAAAACTTCTCCCCCATCTTGTTCTTAACAGGGAACTGGCCAGTCCAATTCTCTCCCATTTTGACATGGTTGAATATATCATTGGCTAAGGCAAAATCCTTTGGATCTACAAGCAGTTCAATCCCATCCTGGCCAATAACTTCTTCTGCAGCATAACCATACAGATTTTCAGCACTAGGGTTCCTGCAAAATCATGACTACACAAACTAAACCCAAAAGGAAAAAAAAAAACACAAAAAAGGAAACTTGATGTAAATTTGCAACAAAAAGGAAACACCCCAGATGACAAAACTTGAAGAACAACAAAATACTCACTAACCAGTATATGATACGACAATGGAGATCCAATATATGAACAGATTGACCCATTGACTGTAAGATATTGAGATATTGCCTATCAGTTTGAAGGTGAGGATCAAGAAAGCGAGTCTCCTTCTGAAGAGGCGAAGAAGAAGCTTTGTTAGACGCAGAAGCACCGAACCTTGAACGCTGAGGTGAAACGGAATGAGACCTGCGAGAAGTGTGATGCTTGAACTTTGAAATTTCTTGCTTTAGATGAGCGTGATCAGCTTCTAACCGTTCAATCTTCTTCAGAAGGTCTTGTTCTTCTTCTGGGGTTCCCATTTTTGATATTGTGAGCTATAGCTAGTAATCTAGAACACGGTGCACGCTGATTCCTTCTATCACTCAGAGAGAATGCTAGAAAAACAAGTTGCAGATGATCAGCTTCACAGTGGAAATTCAAGGAAGAAGAACAGAACGATATCTAAGGTTTAGGAAGGTCAACAAGCTCTCGTTTTATCTATTTTTAGTTTCAGCTTCTTTTCTTTTCCTTCCTTCTTTTTTAGGTTGGCTTTAATGTTTATGGAATATGGAATTAAGGTAGCTTTTGCTCTAGATTTTTTGAGTGTTAAAAAGCTACTTTTTGACTTTTAATTTATTAATTGAAATTATTAGGCTTTAAAATAAAATAAAAGCATAATGATAATTTTATATATTTTTTATTACTTGTAAAAATAAGAATATATTTTTGTCGTTAGAAAATAAGTCACTTTTAGTTTTGATGTCTAATTTTATTATTTTAATTTTAATCTCTCATTTTTCAAAAAAAATAGTTTTTTAGTCCCTAAGATGCATGTATGGGTTTTCTCTCAAACAAGACTCTATTTAATTATTTAATTATTAATAAAAGAAGTAGTGGTAGCTGCGTTGGCTGGGGGGAGAGGGAAGTAGGGAAATTTCGAAAGAAAAAGATTTTTTAAATTAAATTTTATAATAATTAACAAATTAATTAATTATTTAATATAGGCATAATTTGAGAAAATCCATTAAGCCAATAGAGGGACTAAAAATTGAGGGATTAAACCAAAAAAAAAAATTATAAGGATTCAAATAAAAAATATCCAATTTATTGACCAAATATAAGTTAAATAGAATAATAACTTTATAAAATTAAGTTTCTTTTGTATTCCACAATGGTTTACCTTGGTTTTTTTTTTTTTTGTTTTTTTGGTATATAATGTTTTACTACTAAATATTATATTATGTTGTTCTTAGTTAAATATTGAGTTGTAGTTTTAAAAAAGTATTTTTATGTTTAATTAAGATAATAATAATGCATTACTATATACTATTTATACAATAAAAAAGAAAGAGAAATAAAAAGTAACATAAAGAGTTCGGGAAAAAATTTGGTGACAACAAAAGTAATTATTATATTTCTTAATATGTACTTCTTTGATTCTTTTATTATGTCTTTTAAAGTTAATGTACATGTATTAAAAAAGTTTTATTAATATTTTTGTTATTATAAAAATTGTGTGATAATTCTCTATTATGCTCTTATTAGAACTTTAAAATCATTAAGTGTTCACTACTTGATAAGTGAAAAAATATAAATAAAAAGAGGTATAATAAAAAAATAAACTATAAATGTACTTTTGAATTCTTAAAGAGACAAATAAAAATAAATAATTTTTTTTTCAAAATGTAGACACATAAAAAGGAAACAACGAAATATAATTTAACCTTAATTTTTTTTTAAATTACTTTCTCTGTTCCACAATACCTGTCGTTTTAGACATTTTAATTTTTTCTAAATTAGTTGTCACTTTAAATTTCTAATGATAGTATTAATTGTTGTTTTTCAAATATGCCCTTAAAGTAGAGAGAAGTAATGTTAAGTATAGAGAGAGAAATTCATGTAATGAGAAAAAAATTAATTATGAAAGTGAAATGCTATATTAAAAAATTAAGTAATTTATTCTATAAACCAAGCGTACTAAATGTTTTTGTTAGATATTGTGTCAAAATTTTAAATAGGTATTGTGGAATGGAGGGAATACTTAATTTTCCAACATACTATTTCTCTTTCATAATTAAATTTTTCTCTTATTACATTAACTTCTCTCTAGATACTCAATATTAATTATCTCTCCTTTGAGAATATAATTAAAAAATAACAATTAATACTATCATTAGAAATATAAAGTGACAACTAATTTGTAAAAAACTAAAACGCTTAAAACGATAGGCATTGTAAGACAAAGGGAGTAGTTAAATAAGAACGAAGTAGCTGAGGGAAATGGATTTGATGTTGTAACAGCACTATACTGTAGTGATGTGTCTCAATCTTTACATTTTATTTTTTTACTTTAAAGAAAAAGTAATAAAATAAAAAGTATATTAGTGTTGTTACAACTGTTAGATTGGAAATAGCATGCTACTGTAACAGCAGCAAATTCGAATCCATAGCCGAAAACTTGTAGCTCAAGTGGCATAAGAAAAAACTATTAGAGCTCAAGGAACGTGATTCAATTCTCGATGGAGTAAATTTAAAAGTAATCATATATACTATAAGAAAAGAAACTCCTTCTTGGACTCCAAGTTATATATTTCATGTCATGTGTCATTCTCACATGCATCCAATTTCCCTCCAATTTTTTTTTTATTATTATTTTATTGTTGTCCCCTCTATTTTTTTTCTTTCTTTTTTGGCCCCAAGTTTTCTTACTTGACACATGTCATTATAAGAATGATTCAATTTTCTTCTCAATTTTTTGCTTACTTTAAGATGAAAAAAAATTTAAAATTTAAATTTAAAATTTTAATAATAAAATTAAATTATATTATTAAACTTTTTTCTCTAACTTCTTTTTTTTCCTCTCCATTTCCCTTCATTTCACGTTTCATTCATTATCCTTTTTTATTTCTTTTTCTTTATTTTTTATTCGTTCATTTCTCTATTTTTATTATGTATCTTTCTTTTCTATTTGTTTTACTTTGATTTTTGTTATTTGTTAAATTATATTTTTTTTTGTATAACCATGGGTTTCTTTACCCTTAGAATGAGACTAATCATGTTCGCGCTGCGTGGCTGACGCTGACCCTCGAGAATTTGGCATAGTTGAGATTCAAACACGGGACCTCTCGCTGTGAATCGTCCCTCCTATGAACTTAGCGGGGCCTTACACCGCTAAGCCAACCCTTGGGATTAATTTGTTAAATTATTTATGAATAAGATAACATATACTTTTTAATACATTAACATGTTTTGTTAAGAATGAATTTATCATTTGTCTATTTTATAATTTTTAAAGCATGTTATATGTGATTCACAAATATAGGATCAAACTTCAATTAAATCTGTGTACTTAGTATCACAAATTTTTTTCTTATATGTTAATTATGTTAGTTTTCATAAAGTTAGTATATAAATCCGTATATAAATTTGTTACTTGCATTTATTTTACTTTTTGCAAGTGTGTTATCATGTTTTAATAATATTGAAAATCAAATTTATTGTGCAACAGGAGTCTCATAATAAACCGTAGAGGTCTTTTTCATATTTAATGGTTTTGTGCAATAGTTGGGGTGTAAAGAATATTTCACTGAAGAAATTGTGTCGATAAAAAGTAATTCTTCACGGGAAAGATTGTGTCGATAAAAGTTAAAGATTAAGGTATAATTAAGGTGAATGTTTTAAATGTAATGTTTTTTAAGCTCAATTATATCTTTTATTTTAATTATTATATTGTAAAATAATTTATTAAATATTTTAATAATTTCAATTGTGTTATTATATATTTGTTACAAGACATTAACACACACTCACAAACGCGTAATCGAAAATCCGTGCGAACGCACGGATCAGGTGCTAGTATAGTATAAAATATATGTATTTAGCTGATAAAAAAATAAAGAACGATATAATTACTATTTTCTCTAATCTCGATGGAAGTACAATATTCTATGATTTGTTAACTTGTAATTTTTATCATTTACAATAGGAAAATGTTTTATTTGTCAAGGATATCAAAATAAAAATATTTTTTCATTGTAAAAAAGAAAAAAGGGATTAAAATTATTTCGAAGCTTAAAAACCAATTCAATACTCCCTCCATTCTACAATACATGTTATTTTAACTATTTTATTTTTTTTTCGAAATACTAGTATTAATTATTATTTTTTCAATTATATTCTTAAATGAGAGTTAATGTTGAGTATAACCATATAAGTTAAGGCCAATATTTAAGAATAAAAGATAAATTTATCTCTGGTCCTTTATATATTAAAAAAACTAACAAATTCACATATATTAAGAAAATTACTAATAACCTCATTTAATGTCTTATTTTTTCAAAACATGGTACAATATACCAAATTTACCCTTATTTAAAATCAAAATTTTCAACAAATGCATTAATTATACCCACAATCTCTTCATTTATTACAATGGTAGACAAAAAAAAACCAATAATTACTTTTTAAACTTTGTAAGGAGTCTTATATATAATACCAACAAATTTTCTCGAAAAGGTCTTATATTTAGGACCGAAGATAATAATATAATAAAAAATTAAGTAATTTATTTTATAAAAATAATAGTGTTAAATACTTTTCTTATCGTGCCAAAACCTTACAGAACAAATATTGTGGAACGGAGAGAGTACATGCTGTTAAAGGAAATTCAAAACCTTAATAATAATGTATTAATTACACTTTAATAAGTAACTTAAGGAGAATACAAGTAAGAAGACCTTTCGCAATAAAACCAACAATTAACTTTAATAAACTAGTGAATTTCATAGCAACTCTGGTTTGAGAAATACAAGAGGCGTGCACCCATAGAAGTTTGGAACGAACGGCACAGAATGTGATGTAGCTATCTTTTAGTTCACCGAAATCCCTTCGCTAAGGAAGTAGTAATAAGAATGATTATTGATAATTGGCACTGAAGTCTTTCTTATCCCCCTGTGTCGGTAATGACCTTTTGTATGTGCAGATAACTGAAACTAGGATACTTTTTTTAAAAAAATAAATAAATTATGTTTAGGTAGTGTTTCAAATCTAATCAATTTACATACATCTTTAACTCGTTTTTACTTCGGTTTCGGTCAAAACAGGTGATGTGCAACCGAAGAAAAAAGAAAGCAGGTAATGCACATCGAAATTAAAGCATTCACATGGAGATATTACATGCTGAATTCGATGTTTAAAGAATGTTAAGTAGATCGAAATTGTTTTCCAGTTATGGCCACGTATATGCGTTCCTTGTGACTTAGGTGTCAGTTTGTCACAAGCAGAGGAACAATTAGTTTAATCGAATATCTTTTTAAAGGAACTACTGGGTGGTGGCACAAAATAAGAAAGCAACTTATCTGTGAAGATGTGGCCATATACTTTCATGAACTTCTATTTTGAAGTACTACTACAACTTTTCTTGAACAAAATAATTCATTCCCAACCAAATAAAGTTAGCACTGAAGCCTTCCATAATGCTGCATTGTATGGAAAAACCATGTTTCAAAAACCTAAACACTGATGGTGCTTTTCAAAGTGCCAATGTGAGGTGTCATTTTCAGAGATCACTGGAGCAAGTTCTTCATCAGAGAATTTATGCTTTTACAATTTAGCAATGTTATAATTGCTTGGTGTTTCATACTTCTACATCTACAATGAGAATGCCAAACCTTAAGATTTTTGGTCGTTGTTGAACTTTCTTATCCTTCCATATAATTCAGTTGGGCAATATTAAAATAAACAGTTATCCTACTTGTGATGTTTGAATTCACTCGAGAACATATATTACCCCCCAAGCTTTTAAGCTCATCAAACCATCCATAGCACGGATGTCGTTAATATTTGAATTAGAAAATTAGAAAAGTCTAATATAAGCTAGACCAAAGGTTTATTTCCATTGATTTGTTGAATTTAGGGAGAAAAAACAGATCACCATCTTTGAATTTGATATAAGCTACACCTAAGGTTTATTTACATAGATGTAGTTATCAAAGAATTCCTAGCCCTATTCCTCTCATCATAATTTATGCTAATTATGGAATCATAATCATAATTATGATTCCGTAATAGAGTAATTGGATTGGAATAGAGCTTCACTGCACATGAACAATTAAATGGAATCCAAACCTAGCAACTTTCTGTAGATAATTGAAAAGCCCAAAACCAGTTTGTTATTTTGCTTGCTGAAATTTTACTTGAAGTGATTTTACCTCTAGTATGATAATATTAAGACAAATGATATCTAGTGCCCTAAGAATAGTTTAGGGAGCCAAATGTAGTAAAAAGATGTTGGAAAATACAATGTTTTGTATTCCCAAGAGATGGAATAATATGCACTTATGATTATTTTTTCTAACTCTAATAACCTTAACAAGTGACCTAAGGCATAGTTTAACAAGACCCTAATATTAATTTGATGTAGAACTCCCTTCGGTCTATTATTCGATCCGTTCAACTAGTGTTAATTTAGTGAATTAGAAACTAGTCACTTTCTTCTTTGTGGAACTGGAAACTAGGTTCATAATTCTACTTTATTATTTGCACCACTTGAATGATATACTAGTCAAAGTTCATGATCAACAACATATAAAAATAAACAATTCTCCAACTTGTGATGTTTGAATGATGATGAATTAAAGAGAAAATACCTAGCAAAACTCTCAAGCTCATCAATCCAGCCCTGAATCAGCATCTCTGCATCTGTTTTGGACTCTGGAGTTCTCTAAGGACAATCACTCACTCCTCGCTGCTTTCTGGACTGGCAGTTGTCAATAATTCATCTGGTAATAAATCTGCAAAAATACACACAGATACCCAAAAAAAAAAAACCAAAACGGAGAAAGAGAGAAAGCTGCGTATTCGTTTTCTTCTATTGAAAAAGGGTTAGCTTCCACCAAGTTTCAAAAATACAAAACCCAGATTTTATTGCAGAGGAGGATGGGATATACAAGCGATGAAAAAATAAAAGTGGGAAGTGAAAAATCAACATTGCAGAGAGCAAACCTTGTTGCAGACAAATATTTTACAGTTATTTCCTAACTTGGAAACAAATGGCTTGCAGTTATTCTCAGAACAGAGAACAATGCAGGAGACGGGTGCACTTCAATCCAGCCATGGAGTGGAGTTCACTGCAGCTGTTAATGATGTAAGCATTTGCTTGGAAAAAAATAGCAGGACACCCACTTGGCCATGAAGATGAACACATGATTGGCAACACAGCATTTCTTCTACTCTGCCATTACTATATCATTAAGATTTAAGGTTATACTTAGCTACAAATTAACTATCCACTCTTGCTGTCCCGAACAAGTTTGGTCAGGGTGCAAAATAACAATCCAATTTGGAAGATTTACATGACTCTGGTAACTGGCCAAATCAGCTGTTCTAATGCTTGTCCCTTAGGCTGCCTTGTTAGGTGAGCATTATCCGAGTGTATGACAATTGACAACAAACTATCTAATGGTCAACATGAGAGGCAGTGCCTAGGCTTTAATCTTACAGTTGCAAAATGCCCTAATTAACACTTTTAGAGCTTCTCCGTGTCACAGGTAGTTCAAGAAGAACATAGAAGTAGCAGCGCTCTGCCTCTCTGATATATTGGACTTCACCATTCATTAACTTTAGAATCTTCCTGCTCATACTCAATCCCAAACCTTCTTGAGTCACCCACCGACTGTTATGAAACATGTCTTGAACTAACTCGGGCGGAAGACCTTCACCAGGACATACCATCCTTCATATAAAATAAAACAGAATTACTTGAAAATAATAATGAAATGAAAATTGAATATGTAGTAAAGAACCACAATTTTAGCACTAAAATTTCAAGTTGCTATATATATGAATCTAAGAATTGGAATAATATGAATATATGATGGATTTAGCTATTAACCAGCATTTGTGATTTTTCCTCTTCCTTTTTCTTTTACACAAAAACATTTTTCTTCTTCCTTTTAATCTCTTTCCAAAAAGTTGTGTTGAATGAAGAGATCATATCGGAAGAGAATGTCGCACCACTTTTTTAGAGTCTTCCAGATAGGACTATAAGCACAAGGATGATCATTTCAGTAACCCTTCCAGATAGGACTATAAGCACAAGGATGATCATTTCAGTAACCCCCATGTTACTAGTAATTATATGAGTAATTCCTAATCCTCCTACTCCATGTTCTTACAAATCCTCCTACTTACTCATTAAAGAATATTTTCAATGTTTTTTATGGTTTCAAGATTGAAAGTCCACTTAATTTCATACTTTATATGGTAATAGGAGGATAAGTAGAAAGATTTTTAGGAGGATATAGCATTACTCTAATTATATATATATAGGTGTTGTTGTCTTCCTCGTGCAGAGTGAGTTAAGATGGGAAACTTGGGCCTATTTGGTTTACGCTGTAATTCCCCATATACATTTCTTGTTTTATAATTTAATAAAACTGCCACCTAGTTTTCATTTTGTTTCCTAAAACTTGTATAGAAAAACTGGAGACAAGTACAAGTTCTTGTTTCCAATCATTTGCAGTATTTCCAATACAATTTTCAAAAAATAGAATAAAAGCATAAAATTTAAACCGTAAACGAAAATGTAAACCAACCAGGCCCTTATATTTTATGAAAGCAATCCACAGAGGTTATTTCAACACAGGATTTAACCCTCAAGCTCTTATAAATCAAGGATGTGATTAATATCTCAAAACATTAATTTAAGGACAGAAAATAATAAGATGATTTAGAAGAGCATGTCACAATACCTAAATTCAGCATGGAGAAGAGTGAGCCCATCTGAAATTTGTTTAATTCTTGGATATAGATGAATTTCTACCCAGCCATCTGGAGATGGAGCATACCGCACCATATTCAATAAGAAATCAGCCAAGACTTGTTGAATCCTTAATTGATCACCATAAACAGCCAATGTCTTGATTTCATCAGGAATATCTCGAATCAACTGTAAATTTCTTTCTCTTAGCAATAACATAACTTGGCTAACAACTGCATTTATGACATTCCCAAGAAAGAATTCCGCCTTTTCAAGCTCCAGTGACCTAGCTCCAAAAGGAAATAAAGACATGATTCAACCATTCTCAAAATCAATGCAGTCAGTTTAGAAGGCAATGCACATGTTTACATAATAAGCATGTGCTTAGTCTGAGTTAGCCTATTCAAGAGCATTATAAAAGACACAAGTCAAATTGATATACCTTAACAATGAAATTTTAGTTACTGGACTGTGAATAAAGAAGATTGAACCTTAAGATAACTTGGTATCCTAACACATTTGTTCTAATAAAAAGTTTAGCTATTCCATTTCAGTAGGATATAGCTTTGAATTGTTAGTCTGTAATTAGTCACATTTCAAGCTTAGCAGGCTTTCTTGTTAGGGTTGTTTGATTTATATAGCCAAATTTTATAACTCTTAACATTATCTTCCAGGAAAACCAAAAGATATTCAATAATTGCTTAGAAAACTCACCCATCCTCGATGCTTTCAAGGTCAATGTCCCGTATTATCTTTAACATTTGCTTCTCACAAGCAGCACTCGTCTCAAGAAACTGCTTTTGTTCATCAGTCAAGTTTGTAGCCTCCAAAAGAGAGTTTGTAAAGCGTATGCCACTCAAAGGATTCTTTACTTCTTGACAAATATAAGCTAACTCTTTCATCCTAGCAAAGCAACTCTTCTCCTGTTGTCTCTGGACCTTCAGAGCCTGTTGAAGTTCAGGACTCACAATTTGCAAAAAGCAAAACGCCCCAATGATCTGACCATCCATGTTAACCCTCTTATTAGCAGTCAAGAAAGTTTGCACAAACTTTCCATGCCGGTCAAGAAATGAAAAAGGGAATTTATCTGTATCTTGTCCACCAAGTGCATTGTGCAAGACAATCATGAACTTTGTCATAGCATCTGAACCCTTCAATGGACAGAAACTGCCAAAAATCTCTCCCACCAACATTTTCCCAATGACATCTGCACGGCCCCAACCAGTTAGCTTCTCCATGGCAGTGTTCCACTCTAAGCAACATGTGTTATCATCAGATGCAAATATGGGAGGGATCAACGGATTTGGACTATGCACAATAGCCTTATAGTCGCCTTGTATGTGAATAAATTTGTCCATCACAATTTTTTGACTAGTAACATCCTGACCAACAAAGCACACTCCAACAATATTATTTGTATAATCCTTGCTGGAGCAAGCATTCACCACTACAAAAACTGCCTTATTTTGATCTGAGCCAAACGTCCTCATTTTTATCTCAACATTCTTATCTTCTTCACCTGTACTAATTAAACTCAAGTTATGACATTGTACAACCAATTACCAATACCTTAATTTTTTCCCAAAGCCAAACTAGATAGTCTATGATAGTAGGTAGCAGTTTACTTCTAAGTTCAACATATGGAGTCTGCTTGGTGGAATAGGTGGAAAGAAGAAAAGCTGAAATATAAAGGAAGGTGAAAATTGTTTCCAAAAAAAGTTAGGTCCAAAGTGAAAATGAGTAAATTATATTTTCCAACATATCGTACTTTTACTATACCAAGCAAGTGTAAAGTGATTTTCGTTCCAAATTTTCCTCCTTCCCACTTTCTCTTCACCCAAACCAAGCAGGCCCCAAAGACTGAATGACATGACTGCTAATCAACACAGGAAGAAACTGGATTGGACTGTGAAATAATATTTGTTTTCTTCTTCCTTTCTTATAAGTTTTGCATTGTTACACAGTTGAATTCTAAGCCCAATTTGCATTCATCACAGAATTACAAATAACTTGACTATTAAGTGCATGATTGTGCATCTACTAATTTGTTCTTTGGACTTTGGAAAGGGTGGTTATTTATCTTTCTAGACTATTGCTTTTCCAGTTGACCATATATCACCCTTAAAAGTATCTTGTACACCTACTAAATTTCTAACCATCATGTTTACAAGTAGAACTTTGGCATACAAAGAATAGTAAGATTGGCATGCTCTTCCTAATGGTTAGCAGTCAGAGTTCTCCTACCTAATAAACTCAATAAATTGGCCCGAAAACCAGACTTTTGGAAAAGAATACCTTTCAAAGCTCGAGAAAGAAGCCTGTCCACAATTTCTTCAGACTCCTTATACACAAGATTTCGAGCCAAGGACTTGCCCATAGCCTCCTCAACTGGAAGCCCCGTCAATTCTGAAACCTTCGCATTCCAACCATTTATGTTGCCATCAACATCAACAGCAAATATGGGAGCAGTGGCTGTTTCTATCAACCTAACCATTTCTCTAGCCACAGAACTAAGTTCATCTACTCCTTGCAACTCTAATCCTACCAAATGGGAATTTACAACAGCCTTAGAATTGCTGTGCTCAGCATCTTTAAACGAGTCTCGCAGAATAAGCTGTAAAGAATGAATTGCATCCATTTCTGCATTCTCCCACGGCAAACTACGGCTTTTTACCACTTCTAAAAATGCCTTGAATGAAGAACGAGGATGCATTCTCTGTCCGTCATCCTTATCCTCTGGATGATGCTTTGCACCACCCCATTTAATCTCCTTTGCCGTGTGGGATCTGAACCAGAAAAGAAAATCCTTTTCCGTGATATAAGCAACAGCCATCCCACAAACAGCATCCCCAAGAGATGCAGCCCCCGGATAGCCAGCATCAGCCAGACTATCAGTACTCAAACCCGTGGAATCTCCATGGAAGGCCAGCAGCCAGTCTATGATGTCCCTAATCTGAGACTCAGTTGGGGTAACACCTAAAGGATAGTAGTTCCCTTGGTAATAGAGAGCAGCTCCATCACACTTGACCAAATCCATAATACTAGGACTCTGAGTAACAATGCCAGTGGGGGAGTCCCTAAGGAGCATGTCACACAATAGAGTCTGCGTCCTCAAAACTCGTTTCTCCAACGACTGCGCAGCCAACTGAAGTTCCATATTCAACTGAAGTCCAAATGCCTGCATCAAGAACTCACAAGCATACCTAAGAGGAAAAGGAATACACCTAGCAGAAGTGTGATGGCAAACAACAAGGCCCCAGAGCCTCATGGAGCTACGGCCGCCAACAGCAACACCCTCATCATCATTCCCATTGATAATGACGGCCATGACCAAGGAAGCAATGGAACCCATGTTAGCCATGTACTGAGCATGGCAACCATGAGGGGCACGAAGAGTGGATCCAACCAAACAAAGAGGCTGCAAAAGGGACTCATCCTGAACCACTCTCACAGGGGAAGCATGGCAATCCACAATCATCCTCACACGGTTCTGCTTGAACAAAAACCTAGAAGCCTGAGGAATATCAGTAGCAGGATAATGCAAACCAATATAAGGCTCCAAATCAGGCCTCTTACTCTCCGCAACAACCTCGCCATGTTCGTCCTCATGAAACTTATACACCATCACTCTATCATATCCTGTCAATTCACGAACACTCTGCACCACAGTATCACAAAGAAGCTTAATATCACCACCAGGAAGCGACTGGAGCTGCGAGATAGCCCGAACAGCAAGCTTCTGCGACTGAACCGCACCGGCAATGGATAACGCGGGATCTTCCGTACGCGCCGGTTCCAAATCGATCACAATTCCAACATCAATTCGGTGAAGTATTCCATAAAACGGTTTACCAGAAGTTCGAGAATGGATCCAAATCGGGTTCATTAAGCTAATTTCGCGAGCAGAGAAAGCCTTCTCTAGTAATAGCGCGCTAGAGTGAGTAAAGAGGGAGCGAACATCAGTACCTAGCGCGAAGCAATCTTCAGGCTTATCGTCAAGAGAAGGAACGGATTGAGGAGTGATGCCGAGCATATCACGAGCATTTTCGGAGTAAGCAAGTACACGGAAAGAAGGTTCGTCGACGGCGATCATACTACCGAACGGTTGGATGAAACCGCCGCGCTGAATCCGGAGGAGATACGCCGTAATCTGCTGCTCCGGCACGGACTCGGCCGTGATGCGAATTGACTGAGAGTAGTCGAAGGACTTTCCGGACTCGCCTGACTGTTCGAAGACGGCATGCAAACGCGCGTCTTCCGTGTATTGGGCGATGGCTTTGCTCGTAGATTCGGCGTTGCTGGTTTGTCGCCGCTTTGTTCGCCAGCTCTGAACGTGTTGCGCCACCGAGGAATTTGCAGCTCCGCTTGCGGACGCCATTTAATCGGTTTTGTAAACGTGGAAGTGAAAGAGAGAAACAAACGCGGTCTTAGTTTTGGTGTTGTTCGGGATTCGGGCGAGAGAGTAGAAGTAGTGAGTGAGAGTGGAAAGGAGAAGCAGCTTGTGTTGTTGCTTTTGGCGTTTCGCTGCACGCGATTGCTCGATGGCCTCACTCTCTCTGTGACCTTTTCTTTTTTTTCTTTTTCTTTTTTCTTTTTTGTGAGAAGACTCTCACTGTGTGACTTTGTGGTCTCAAAGAAAGTAAACAGAACTTCATTTTCTATTCTTTTCTTTTCTTTTTTCCAATTGAGCATTCTCCATAAGGTGTGTTTACTTCTGCGGCAATAAAATTGATTTTTATGGTAAGTATAATTGATTTTGTATAATTATTTTATAATAAATTGATTATGAAATAGAGCGATTTTATTTAAAAATTAGTATTATAAAAATAACATTTAACGATAATATTTTTGGATTTTTTTTTTGTCAACTCATGGTCGGTGTATTTTAACTTTAGCTATGGTCAAAATTATTTTGAATCAAAGTTAAAAATATTTATTTCTATAATTTTATTTGATCGTTTTAATTTTTGTGTATTAATAATCTTAACTATTAATTTTTATTTCGATTTATGTTTTTTTTACTTCTCATTTTACTAAAATTTAAACCTAACAAGCATTTAGTGGTAAGAGATTGAGGTAGTTCATATTCAAACCTCATAACTCTTATTATTGTAAAAAAAAAAGGAATTTATGTATAATGTAAATGAAACATTATATGATATATAATTAATTTTATTAAAAAACAAAAATAATTAAAACTTATTTTCCATTCAATTATAGCTGTGATATCATAATTATTTTTATAAAAAATTTACAATATTAAAGATTGAACCCTATACAATACGCGTTTAGATCTTCTCCGGTTAAATTTCTCTCCATACAATACACCTACACATATATTCGTGTCAATTTTTATATCATAATTAATAATTAATTCTTTGACACATGTCCAAACCTCATACTTTTTTCAAACTTTAAAGCCTAGTAGTAATTATTATTGTATATTTTGTAAAATAATTACTTTTTTATTTGATACACGAGGGGCATAAGCCCAAAATAACTAATTTTTTTAATAAAAAGATTCTTAAAAACAATTTTTAAAGTTATTTATTTTTATTTTTAATAATAATCAGAAATATAAAATAATATTTTTTATTTTTTTAGAAGCTATTTCTCAAAATAATTAGTTAGAGTATAAGAGACAGAAGATTAAAAAAATATTTTTTCCATTGTACCTAAATACATAAATAAGTTTTGATTTTTATCATAATCAATTAAAAAATATTCTATGCTCTACTCATCTTCAAAATCTATCATTTTTCAACAATAATAAACGGTCCATAATTTGATCACTTTAAAAGTGATTCCAAAACTCTATGAGAAAGTAAAAAACTAATTTATTAAAGATGTAAACATCACTAAACAAAATTTTATCTCTTTAAAATCCTAACACAATTTTAGTTAGAACTATTACCACTCTATTTTATTTAATGTCACTTCCTTTTAATTATTTTAATAATATTTATGTATGTATACTTTTATTTTATGGGTTGAAAAATATATTTTAAATTAAAAACATTTAAAATTGTATGGCCATAAACAAATTAGAATGATAATAACTTCTCTCCGCAATTTTTTCTATACAAATTTAGAATCTCTATCTTAGAGGAATCACCTATATATCAAGTATCAATAGTGTTAGTATATTTGTTAGCACGCATAATTTTCTTTATTTTTTTTTAATTCATTTGATTTAATTTAGTTTTTTTCCTTTTTTCCAATTGACAAGAATTCACTTTGACTAATTTAATGAATTTAGAGTCTGAGTTTTGGTTGTATTTGATTCCTTACCTTTCATTTTCCATGTTTGTTTGTTTATCTGTTCACGTTATGGTAATGGTAATGGTAATGGTGTGCTGGATTTTTCTTGTGGAAGGGCTTTCGTGGTGCCAACATAATTGAGGAAGTCTGGTCTGCTCACTCAATTACTCAGAAACTTTGCCACTTTGGAGTTTGGACCACCAACGTGACGGCACTAGATTAACAGAATATTTGGATTAGTGGAAATAGAATTAATTATGAGTATGACTGATTTAAATTTAAAAAGTTAAGATTAAAAAATTAAGGTAAATATATTTAGTGCCTTAAGGGCACTATTTAAGAGCTTAAAAAAGTATTGGAATGTGTAGTTTTTTATATTCTTAATATTTAGTGTCCTAAGGACACTATTTAAGAGCCTAAATATAATAAAAAAGTATTGGAATGTGTAGTTTTTTATATTCCCGAGAGACGGAACAATGTACTCTTATGATTGTTTTTCTACTTCTAGTAACTTTATCTAGTGCCCTTAGGGCACTAGATATCAAGACCCAAAAATTAATAGTAAGAGATAATGATGTTTAAATATTCTTGTTAAAACTTATGTTTTGTAGTGTAAATATAATTTAAAATTGATTATAAAAGTAGAAGCAACAAAAAAATTGTTTCTCTAAAAATATAGATTTTGTATTCAGAATCAATTCTCTTGAAGTATAGATTTTGTATCTAGAATCAATTATGATTCAAGGTTACTAAACATTAAATTTTTTTTTTTGTCATAATCAATTATATCCCTAAGAAAACCATGGTTTGTTATTAGCAAAAGTCAATCTGAACATTCTTTATTAGTGTTTGTATGCTAAAAAAATGTTGCATTCATGTTTGACCTCGTTTCAACGTGAAAATTGTCTTCAAACGTGATTTTGATTTATAGTCAAACATATTTTAACGTGATTTTGAAACTGAAATATAATTAAAAACACCCAAACATACACACCCTTAAAGTGATTACTTGTAATATAGTTAGTTAAGGGGCAGTTTGGTTTGTATTTTCATTTCCTGTTTCCTGTTTTTTGAAATATTACAATGGAAAAACTGAAAATGTTGAAAGCACGGAGTTGTTTGATTTGTATTTTCATTTCCTGTTTTCATTTTCTGTTTCCTGTTTTCTAAAAATTTTACAAAGAAAAAACTGAAAATGCTGAAAACAGAAATTTTCTATTTTCAACTTTTTCTTCCTTTGTAAAATTTCAGAAAACAGGAAACAAATTGAAACAGAAAATGAAAATGCAAACCAAACATAAATTTTCTGTTTTCAATATTTTCAGTTTTTTCTTTGTAAAATTTCAGAAAACAAGAAACAAACTTAAAATAGGAAATGAAAACAGAAAATGAAAATGCAAACCAAACAGCCCCTAATTATGTAATTTTGATTCTCGCAATTTAATTGAATGATTTTGATTTTTATAAAATTTAAAATGTGAAAATGATTTTAAGATTTAATTTTTGTCTAAATTAAATGATTTTTTATTGACATCATTAAACGTTATGGTAAAAACTACAATAAACTTTTTATTTGTAACCGATACCGTCACTGTCAGATAACAGATAGTAACATATCAAATTGAACGAAAATTAGACCTTATAATCTAATTTTCACATTATAAATTTTATAAAGACCAAAATTAATCAATAAATCTACGAAGAACAAAACTATACAATTGATAACTTATAAAAACTAAAAATACAATTAAGTCATTATTTTCAAACTGTCGATTTTCATTTTTATTTAAATATATGCTAATTTTTTAATTTATTAATCAATAAATACTATCAAGATTTAAGTATGTGAAAAAAACTCTAGATTTAAAATATAAATTCAAAGTAAGTTTAAACTACTTTTATGTTATTTGATACTAAAATTATGAAAATATATTTTATTTAATGAACTAGACGAGAGAAATAAGAAATTTTAGATGATCAAATAATTAGATATTATTAACCTTTTTAATAGACTTCTAAATTTTAAATCCTAAATCAAGAAAATTTAATGCAATTAACTAATTTTTTAATATGTATATATAATTTTTTTTCTCATATTTCAAATTTTAAAAAAAATAAAAACAAGTATTAATAATTATAATAACTAAGAGCATCTAAAAAACTATTGGTATTTAGATGAATTTTACATGTATATATTCTTTTTTTTTTATTCTAAGTAACTCTTAAGCATCAATACTGAAAGCTCAACAAACACTCATGTTAAATAATTGTTGGCTCCATAAATATTTTAAGATCTAGTTGCTTATAAAAATATTTTTATTAAATATTTATATCTATGTAAGCACATTTTTTTTCATATCTACACACGTCCCCATTTGCTCACTACATAACTGAAATAAAAAAATAATAATATTTAGCTGCATTTGAATAATAATGTTTTACATATTCATGGTTTTAAATGTAAAGAATAGAATAGAGATATTATCTTTTTTTCTTCGTAGAAAAGTATATTAATCGAGAATTAAACCCGATATTTACACACATATTTTTAGGTGGTCACCAACTAAACTATATAATTGAACAAAATAATACCTCCTTTTGTTCGCATTATTACAATAAGTTGATTTAATTAATCGCGGCAAGAGGAGATGAATGAAGGAATAGGAAGCAAATAATGCGATGTCAAAAGTTTGTTGAGTCAACTGTTGAAGATAGATGAAGTGATAAAAAGTGGAATTGGAGTGGATAAAACTAGTACTACTAGTAAAGGTTCTACCAACAAAAACAAGCGTCGTACAGAATAATTTTATCAACAACCATAACAATGGTTTCAACGATAGGGTTCAAAGATATCACATTATCACCTCAACAATCCAGATATTAATAATACTAAGCAGTAACAATGCATAATAATTATTCTAACCTCCAATTCTCCTTAAAAAAAATACTAGTGGATAAAGATCATGATGAGACAAGATAATAGTGACATTCACGATGTTGTATTCTTAGCAAAAGATAACTTCAGTCCTTTCTTAACTTTTTGATGTTGATCAAGGCTTTTGTGCCATAAAACTACAAAATTCAAAGCATCTAAATGTCACAACACACAACCAATAATTTTCCCATTTGCATATATATATATTTACACATTTTAGTTGTATTTTAAAAAATATATCTATTTATTTTGTAAAAAAAGTACTTTTTTTTTTTTTATAGAAAACACTTTCATTACAATTAAAACAACACGTACATGCCCATCATTTAACAACTGAGCTACCTCATAATACAAATTCAAGCTCCAAGTGAAGGATTAAATACAACTCTCAACTCACCTGCATACTAAGCTTCTAAACAGTGTCTATAACTCAGCACCTTGAACTACTAAAAACAACACCATAACACAACACATAATTCTAGCATGTAGCTTAGCAATATTATGAGCCAAAATATTAGATTCTCTATTCGCCTACCAAAATCAAGAAACTCGAATTTGCTTTTAAGATACCAAATGTCCTCCAAAATATTCTGGATTTGCCATAGTTTCTTTAAGTTATGGACAGTTGAAATAAGTTTCAAATTATCAAATTCAAAAACACAATTAAAACTTCACATTAAGTGCAGTTATCATAGCATCACGCAATGCTATAGCTTCAGCCATAATAGCGCTAGTAGCATATATCTTACGTCCATAACGCAACAAAATTAGACCTATATGGTCTCTAGCAACCACCCCTACGGAGGAGGTTGCCAAACACACAGCTTCCTACCATTCTGCACTGTGTTAAGCTCCTTAACTCCGCGGCTTGAATCTTGCGAATCATCAAAATTCATGCAATTATCTCTCAAAAAAGTTGTAATTGATAATATAGCATCCATTGAATTTATTTTTGGTATGTTAAATACGATATCATTTCTCTTACGCCATATAGCTTATAAAGTATAAGCCAAAATACACTAAGCATAATAATAATAATCTTCTAGCATAGCCAACACATTGAAGACTTCATCCACCCACTTATCAAATCTATTACATGAATACTGCGATGGAAACATTTGCAATTGAGTAGCAAACCAAACTTTTTAGTCCATTCACATCTCAAAAAATAATGACGAACAGTTTCTGGTTCTCTGACAACGGTAGGAATGGCAAAATGGGCCCAAACCGCCAGAAATAGGCGGGCTGGGCTAGGAATTTTAGCCCGCTGACTATGTGACCCATCTCGCCAAACCCGCCAACCCACCGGGCTACAAAGGTGGCAAGCTGGACTGGCCCACCAGTCTAGTTTATTTTTTTAGGTTAATAATTGGGCGTGAGAGTTCTATTAAAAAAAAACTGATAGGACTTAATAAAAAAATGTCTAAACAAAAAAACATAGAAAAAACTTATTCCCATAGTTAAAGATAATGAAAAATTAATTTTTTTAAAAAAAATTAATTTTCTTTAAAAAATTGTTGAGTGAAAAAAGCAAAAATCAAGAAAAAAAAAGACAAATTCAATTTTTTTATTGGTTTTTAATTAATATAGCAGGCTGGCCCGCAGCCCGCTTAATTTATAAAGTAGTGTGCCAGACTAGCAAAATAGCCCATGGAGCCTTGGCAGCCTAGCCCAGTCCTTTTTTGATGGGCTAAGGGTCACAGGCTAAGCGGACCCATTTTGCTATCCTTACTTATGAGTATATTTTAAAATTTTAAGGTATAATTTGTTAATATACTCCTAAAAAATAAATAGGTGTACGAACCCTCTCTCTCTCTGTATATATAATTCCATTTGAAGGATGCCAGAAACTGAATTGTGGTTTCTGAAGGTGCTTCTAAAGGACTTTTTGTTTTTGTCCGAAATCATTTTAGCTAATTAACAGGAATTTGTGAGTCACTAGTGAATGTTGGAATTTGCCTTCCATTAATAGATTCAGATGCTTAATCTCATGTCTTTGTTTCATTTTATTTTTTTTGGTCAAGTGTCTTTGTTTCATTTTATTTTTTTTGGTCAAGTGTCTTAGTTTCAATTTTGAATTTCACTTTGGCAGCCGAAATTGACCCTAAATAGAGTCAACAAAATTCAGATGCATTTATGCACAATCATGAAAAAGTATATAGTATCTATGTAATATGTACAGCACCTTTTTAAACATTAACACGTGTATCATATTTTTTTAAAAAAGAACACATAATCTTATTTAATTTTCAATAATATGTTTTTGCACCCATTATAAACTAGATATGGAGTATAATCTAGTATTATTGAAAAGAGTATGAACTGCACAAATACTAAAATTTTGTTACAAAAAGTCAAAAACACAACTTCACGGAACATGCATAATCTTTTTGGAGCCACAACAAAACAGAGACCAGAATTTTCATCAAGAGAAATTTTAATTTTAAAAGTAATTGACCGTGAGTTCTTTCTTTATGAAATTCAATACAATTTACGAATGAAGGCGGCGTTTTACCAATAGATCGTACAACACTAGTCTACAAGCTAAAAAAAATCACTCCAGCATATATGAGATGCATGATTTCCCTAGAGATTCCTCATTTGAATGATGGCAAAGATTTTCCAGCCGTGCAAAACCCTCTCACTTTGTGTAAAGAACATCTTCCCATGGGTGGCGGTAGAGCGGTTGCTTCAATCTCTTTTGATCAAAGGTATGCCTGAAATTTCAAAAAAGGAACACGAATAAGACCAAATCATCCATGCTTTGTTTTGGATGTGGATGGAGATTAAGTTCAATTGGTTCACATAATTAAAAACATGCAAATACACAACCATAACCAGTATCAGTGATTACGAGGATTGAGGACCACTTACTAAAAGTAGAACTCTATGGACCAGAAGAGAATTGGAGATAAAAAAGACCACAAAAGTCCAAAACTACAATAATGTCCAAAGTGTTCTCTTCACGTGAAATATGTGTGAATTGATTTAGACTCACCCAATCAGACCAATGGAGCGCGCTAGCACAAAGAGTCCATTAAGATAGCCAATCTCCACAATTTCATCAATCTCTTGCTTGGTGAACATTCCACTACCAGCAAGAAGATCCAAGAAAAGGGATCCAATTGCGCCATCTACATTAAGAACTAAATTATTTGCCTTTGTGAGGGTGTATGCCTCAACTTGAACAGCATACTCCATGTATTTCACAGAAGGAAAATGAGTGCGTGCAAACTTCTGTAGCAGCTCAACTCTCTTATCTTTGTTGTCCCTATTCTTGATCCTGTTTCACAAAGAAAAACCAAACCACAGATTAGATTTTGTAGCAACAGCAACAGGAATCAAATAAATCTAATTATTACTTAGTAAAAATGAATACACACAATACATTACCTGTGTCCTATTCCTGGCACACGAATTCCCTTCTTTTTCATACTTTCAACAAACTCATAAGGTGTAAGCCCCTATGACAAGACAAAGCACTACATGTTAGGTTAAGGACATGCTTGATTCCCTCTCCCCAAAATTTAACAAATTTTCCTTTGTTTCTATTTTCTATATAATAAATTTTAGAGCAATCAGGATTTTATTCTCCCACTCCCCAAAATTTGTATTCCATTCCCATCCAGCTTGATGGAAAATGTATGTAACTATTAATCATACCCTGTCATGAGCATCCTTGAAGTAGCGAGCAGCATCATCAATGGCACCACCAAATCGAGGACCAATTGTAAGCAAACCTGTTTCAGAAGCCCATTACCAACCATTTTATGGCTTTATTAGCAAAGGAAGTTTAACTCACCCCATCAGATACCAAGCATACTTCTGAAGTAGACAGATTAAAGGCATGTATTTACCTGATACAAGACTGGAAACTAGGTCCTTCCCGGCCCTTGCTGTCACAATAGTATTGTGAGCACCAGAGACACATGGACCATGGTCGGCACATAGCATGATGCATATCTGACCAATGCAATGTATCAGCAACGAAGAATGTGGATGATGATATCAATAATTTGCTTTGAAAAGAAATATTTAAATGGAAAACTGACAAAAATAATCATCTAAAGAAACTTAACTGCAAAGTGTAGACCAATTTCACGCACTCCCTCCAGAATGAAATATAAGTAAAAAAAAAAACTGTGTAATGGTTCAAAATATAAGTAAAATTTAACCACCTTTTATCATATTTAATGCAATATTCCTTAAAGTACCCTTCATTTAATGAGCCATTTGACTTTCAAATTAGATAGAAAAGGACATTTCAGTAAATGCATACATATAATCTTTTAGATGAAATCAAGGAAATAAGCTGTGATTAACTAAGTTTCTTGCTACATGTAAGTTAGTTTTTCCCCTTATATTTCATTCTGGAGGGAGTACTAAAGAGGAGACAAGACAAGCATACAATGAAAGGGAGGGAGAAAAATGTTTGAGTAAAGCTCTACACTATGGAATAGATTACCTCAATAAATTGAGTACAATAACGGGGAAGGCTGCGTTTAAACCACAAAAGTGAGATAACATCACCAACACCGTAGCCCTTTTCAATAATGGAAGACATGGGTACACCAGCATAGCATGGCTCCTCACCTTCAGAAAATATTGGAAGGCAACATTAGTTTAATAGTCAATTTTTTGTGTCTTAGCCACAAAAGGAAAGACATCCATTTTTAAATTACAAATTAGCAGGTCCTAAGTTACCTCTGTCATCAGAAATGGTGGAAATAATATGAGTTGGAGCACGGACTTTTCCACTCTTGATTGCAGAATTGAGATCCTCAGGGATTGGTGGAGGAGTGAATTCCTTCACAGGTGTGATCTTCCCTTGTTCAACCTAAGAAAAGATAAACCGACTATGATATTACAGCAAATCAAGGAACGAAAGAGACTTCTTTAAAATGTTTTCCACTTCAGGGGATCAGGAGTTCAAGATGGTAAAGATAACTCAACGGAAGATATGGAAAATTACAGTACACATGAAAACTAACCAATTTGTCAAATGTTTCCTTAATTGCAGCTTCAAAAGCCTCATACGAGGTGGGAACAACAGCCCCAGCTTCCCTTAGTGCCTCATTCTTTCCTTGAGCAGACTCCAACTCACCACCACTTTTAGCTCCCTGAAATAGGTAAGTGCCAACGGTAATTAAGAACGTTTCCTTTCAAGATGAATTCCGCACTTGAGAAAAGATAAGGAACAGATACATACAGCATGGCCAAATTGTACTTCAGATTTGAATAGTCGTGCACAGGTTCCACTAACCCAGGCAACAACTGGTTTTGTCACTTTCCCTTGTTTTAGGGCTTCCACTAAAGAATACTCATCACGCCCACCAAGTTCCCCAAGTACTACCATCATTTTAACCTGAGAGGTTTAATGTGAATCCAGACAGGCCATCGTCAGAAAAACTGACATGCTCTAATACTCTAGTCAATTGTTTATTGGCTGTAGTTAATTTATGTAGTTCCCCAAGCTGGAAGTAAAAATTTACCTGTGGTATGTTGTTAAACCGTAAAACATGGTCCGAAAGGGTAGAACCTGGAAAAACATCTCCTCCGATGGCAATGCCTATAATAAAACAAGACGTAAGTCAACACTATGGTTAACAGAATCAGAAAAAGATAAAATCAGCATATAAGTACCTTCATAAATCCCATCAGTTACACGGGCAATGCTGTTGTACAATTCATTGGACATTCCACCCTGTCATTCAAAAGGTTTTCTTCTCTTAGAACCCTCCGTGCATGCATTATATCACGCCAAGAGAAATAAACTTCAAATTCTAAATGTCTATAAAACAACCTTTGGAAGTCTTAACATTTAATAAAAGAAAGATGAGAACGTGATCTCCACAAATTGCAATGTAGAAAACATTTTTAACTTGTCTCATGGCATGTGCATCTATATTCAGTTTGTCTACATATACTGAATAAGCTTGTAAAGCGATTAGTTATTGAGACTGCCTAGAAAGTAGAAACTATACTATTCTGCAAGATTATAGATGAAATCAACCGTGATGGACAAGTACAAAGAGGCCAAAGCTATGATACATACCATCTCTACAAGGATTATTATCAAATTTCTTAAAGCATCTATTTTGTACTGAAATTAGCACCTAATGGTGGAATCTTTCTCCAGGAACGAGACAAGTGAAAACAACAAAGTATGATATGTAGAATTAAAAGTTAAAATGTAAGCATTAGACATCCCACGTCTCCTTAACCATAAGCAAATCAGGATTACCAGAACCTTTATACTGGTAGTAGATTAAAAAAGGTGCATCCTCAATGTGAGAAAGATGAAAGCAACAAAAGCAGGAAATGAATAACTACATACAGATTTAGAAACAAATCCAACTGATCCAGGCCTGTAGAGCTTGCAGTGGATTATATTATCAATTGTTCCAGCTGTGTCACCAATTTTAAAAGCACCTGCTTGAATGCCACCAACAGTGGCTGGACCAATAACAACCTATGACAACATGAGCACTAAAATAAGTTTTTCAAGGTTACCATATATCCATAAAGTTCAAAAACTTCCCGTTTTATCTCTCACCTTATTGTTTGCCCGGGCATATGCGATCAATTGCTTAGTGTCTGACTCAGGTACTCCTTCAGCAATAATAGCAACAACTCTAATTGTTGGTTGCTTCAAAGCTGCTATGGATGATGCAGCAGCACTGCACGTGGATCAATTTGAACGTGTTGAAATTATCAAGATTTAGGTAGAGAAAGGAGAAAAAAATAGACTGAATAATCTAAAATTGAAATGTATGGTGTGAATGATACATATTATAAAAAAGACAAACAACGTCAATAAAAAACCTTATACCACTAGGAGTATTACATAATCAAGAAAAATAACAAAATAAGGAAACCACTCCTAAGTGATCATTTAAGATACTCTTAAGTAATTCTCTAATACAACAATGCTATTATGAGATATATTCTAAATGGTAGATATGCTAAGTGTATCCATCTACCGTTGTGCAAAAACATTACCAGACTCAAGAAAATAGACAATAAATTACTGACCTTCTAAATGATGCAAAATTGATGAAGACATCAGCAGTAGGATGTGCAGCACAAGCTGCTTCAATGCTGCAAAATTAGTAAACATAGGTCTAAGAACTCATTACACTCAGATAAACAAGAATTTCATACAGAACAAGATGATTGCTATGTATTCGATAGCATGCTAAAATAGTAAGGAGACAAGTAAAAGTAAAATGAAGAAAAAGCAACCCCCCCCCCCAAAACCCACGCAACAGCTACATATTACTGAATCCCAAGTTCTGCATAAAAAGGTCAGTTTGTGTATCGAAACAAATGAACAACAACACATACGTAGCATGAACTGGAATGGCGATTTCCTCCTGACCAAAGAAGAGTTTCTGAAATCCCTCAGAACCAGGGTTAATGATTCCAGCAACTGATGGTGTTTCCCTGCCTATGAATACAAAATTAGAGCTTTCATTAATATTGTTAATGTCACTACTCACTATTATTTTCCCTTTGTATGCAAGAAAATTAAGATGACAACAAAGATACAAACCACAAAGGAAGTCAAAATCGAGCATCCGCTGGATGGGAAGTTGCTTGTAGTTGTAAAACAATGCTTGTGTAGTACGGGAGAATAATTGTCCAGTTGCCATGTTGAAGAAACAGATAGATCTGATGAAAAACTAGGGCGTTATTTTCTATGTAGCAGAAGAAATAATATAAAGGAATATATGTCACATACCATGCCAAAAGTTATATTTAAAATATTATAAAAACAATACTTAATAATGTAATATATTCCCCATGACAGTTGAAATAACACATGGAGATGAATATCTCTCTCCAAGTTCAAACCAAAAAAAAAAACTATTTAAAGCAAGTAAAGAATCCAAAAGATTTTAACAAAAAATAAAAAATATGATTCCCAACAATAACTATGTAATCTCTAAATCTTCATAATTCAAATAAGAGAAAAACCATCAAACAAGAAACAATAGTCAAATAAGACATTAGGGGGAGATTAATTTAGAGGTTAAAAAAAAAACACAATTCACAATCACAAATATACCCATGTGATGTCTAAATCTAAATCTTCATATTTCAAATATGGAAAACACGTCACACAACTGAAATAACAAATTAAGGTCCATACTCCATAGCCACATTTCGTCTGTTAGAAAACTATCCGAAAGTTGAGGGATGAATAAAAAAACCAATAAAAAAGATATGTAGACTAGAGATGCAACAAAACCGAGTAGATCAACAACAATACCAATGCAAGAAAAGCCCAAACTTAGACAGGCGTTAAGTTATCAATGAGCTAATGAGCTAATACTATCTATCAATGAGCTAATGAGCTAATACTATCTATCAATGAGAAACAAGCCAGAATCTGAAATCTCTGTAACTTGAAAAGAAAGACAGCAACAAGTGCATCCAACAGAACCAAAATTCACCATTACATTCACTATTCTCCAATAAAAACAAAAACCACGATCACCACAAGAACGAAAAATAGAATTCCATTATTATATTTGAACATTAAAAAATATATCAGCAAACTTGTCAACGAAGTAGATCCACAACCAAAACAAGCTACCACCAACCAAACAACAACCTTCCTCCAACCAAAAAAGAGTCACATTCGACATCATAATATTCTATCAAACCAACCAAATAGCTAACAGTTACCCAACCCATGAAAACCAAACCGCAACTACCACCACAAAGTCAAAACCAAATCTACTCAAAATGCATGTAAGATCCCTGAAACTTCAACTCCAAACAATCAACCGAAACTTTCCGATTCTAACACAAACCATAAGATCCGTGAATGCACAGCATAACTTTCTCTAAAATTGCGCATATTTAAAATTCAGATACAAACAATGAATTTAAACGGAAAATCCAAACACGTCAGAGAAAACGCCAAATAAGGGAATTGGAATTCAGAGGGGGAAAATGGAGATCTACGATAGCGAATTGGAAGAAGCGTAGATTGGTGAATGGTTAGTTAGAGTGTGAACCTGATGGACTCGCCTCGCGGAATCGGGCAGTGAGTGAGTCGAGAGCGAGTTAGAAAGGGGGGAGGTTGGAAAATGAAAGAATGATAGAGAGGGGTTTATATAGTGAGAGCATTGGGTGTGTGTTGTGGAGTGAGTCACGTGGCGAGGGGGTAGTTAGCTCGGGTCACAACTGGGTATATTATGGGTTGGCTGTACAAAATTTACTCTACTTTCTTTGTCGTGTGTTAGATGGAAGAGAAAAAAAATATGTAGGTAGGTGAGATGGCTGTTGCTAATTTTTTTGTCATTTATTTTATTTATTTTATGGTTTCCTTTATTCCGTTTGTAACCAAGTTATTGACGTTATTTTTACAAAAACTATGTTTTTTCTATTTAAAATTTATATTGCTAGGTTAATTTAGCATATTCTATTATAGTAATGTTTGAAATTATTTTGATTTTATATTTTTGTCATGCCATATTATTTATTTACGTCTTGTTGTTGATTATATTTATGTCTCGCTCGTTGTTCATTTTCATTGTTATTTTATTAGATTTATTAGATAGTAAGATGCAAGTGGACCACTGTTGAATGATCCGTGGGTCCGTCTATGAAAATAGTAGGGGTTCGCGATAAAAATTATTCAAAAATGTTTATGTCTCTAATTTAGTTTATCAGTGTTTCACTTTAAAATTTTGAAAATGTCACTGAATCAATTTTTTGTTTATTATGAATGATCAATTTAGCGACATTTCAATTGTTTGAAGTCTAAATAGTGACACGAATATTATTAAAAGACTAAAATAAGATTTTTTTTTGTCAAGTATTTAAAAGATTAAAATATTGTTAAATTAAATATTATAATATTAAAAATTATAATATTAAAATATCATTAAATTTATCATATGTTATAAATGAAGGATCAATTTAATAGTATTTTTAATTTTTTATGACTTGAATGATGAAAAAAAAAATTAAAACTAAATTGACTATATATCTTTAAACGATTAAAATGAGGTTTACCCCAAAATATAGTCTTCTGAAAACTGGATTGGGGTGTTTAAGATGAAGTTATCCACGCAGGGTGTTAAATCAATAATTTTAATTGGTTGATGAAATCTGACAACAGAAAATTGGATTATCTCAATTCACACCGGTAATGATTTACAAGTATCGAAATATTACTAATAAGAGTCTGGATATAAGTAGATGCACATTATAATGGCAATAAAATAACTATAGTTTGAGCACGAAAAAAGAATATTAACTAGAGGGATAAATTTAGTTGTAGTGGGTAATAAATTAGTTTTTTACTTCAAGAGGTTAAAAAGAACGAAGTGAAATACTTCTACTCCCAAATGGCCCAACTTCTTAAGGCATTTATGATTTGCAGGAAAATACATCATTATTTTTTCATAATACAGATTCAGAAGGAAGGAAGTAGTTGTTTGTTGCCATGCCTGGCTGATAAGTAGAGGAACTGTGCTTGACTTTAATTTTAGGGAATGAAGGTATGGTTGAGCCATAAAAATCAACCTTAGCTCCGCTGTGGCCCCACAAGTTTGTTACTGGCGTAAGCTTTAAGTCCAATCATGCTATTTAGTTATATTAATTAATTAATTAATAATGATCTAAATACAGAAAGAAATGCGTGTAGAACTTAAAGGCCGATCAGATTCTAATTTAACTTTGACAAATGCAAAATAAATAAGCTCTAATTATTACACTCTGACAATTTTAAAATGCTGAATATTTTTTTATATAAATTCTGATAATATTTTTTCTTTCTATGTTTCATTTTCTATCGTATCATATATTCCTGTCATTTTCTCTCTCTTTTTTTCTTTTCTATGTCTCTTATCATACACTTCTACTGCACTAAAAAGAGAAATGCAAAAAATCATCTCTAATTTGATCTGTTGAGGCCGCGAGTATCCGTGAATGGAAATCGTGTAAAGAAATGGTGACATTTTCTTTAATTTGTTATACTAGTAGCATGTCTTATTCTCTAATGATTGGAAATATTGGGATGACATGCCCTGCTCTGTCTGAAGTATACTGTGATGTGATCTGTGAATATGTAGGAATATGAGGAGAAAATTAAGGCATGTGTTTATTATTTTATAGTAAAATATGCATAGCATGAGAAACGAGGGTCCCTCTCGTGTTCTGCGAACCCTTAAATTAAATCTCCTAAAAATATGAAGTAAACAACTACAAGTAAAAACGTGTTCTGGGTTTCTTATCTTATTATATTCTTCCTTTATATATCTACAGTTCCAAATATTAAGGTAGTTTTTAATACAAATGCTAAACTTTAATTATTTTTCCAAAAGTGTTTCCTAACCAAGTAAGACTCACTTGTTGGGACAGGATGCTTTTTCGTTTTTTGGAGTTTTTCGAGAATGTAAAAACATTCTTACTACCAAACACTGCCTAATCGATTAATGTAAAGTTGTCCGAAGGGTCATTTATAGACATTTAACAGGTCCAACCAAAGAAAGTGCTTCCCTAAGAGCCATTAAGAGATGCTCCGGATGATCCTCTATTGAAGAAGCTCCACCATGTTCAGATTGCATGGATCTCAAAACTCTACCAACAATCTGAACAAAATGATGTACATATTAGTAAGATTTCATATGCTAGAACTAATTACATGATGCCACTCTAGATGTCGCTCACATTTGGTCTGTGTTTCTATTTTCAGATTTCATTTCGAGTTTCACAGCTAATTATAAAGGGTCTGATTGTTTTAAATCCTGTTTTGGACAAAATTGATTTTGACCTGCTAAACATATTTACTTTCATTCAAGTTTTGCGCGCTAATAATCTCAATTATTGATATTTTTTTTCGGTTTGTGTGTTTTTCACTTTTCATTCTACTAAAATCTAAACCAAACACACACAACATTGCCATCTTATTCTCATGTTGTTTCCTATTATCTAACGTAAGTATAAATATCTTATTTTCAATTGTTTCCAGTGTTTTCTATGTAAAATTCAGAAAATAAGAAACAAAATAAAAACAAATAGCAATTTTGCAATTGATCGAAACGCAAACAAAACTGATCCTAAAAATTCTGGGGCAGAAATTATATATGTACTATTACCTTCCGTGCGTAGCCACCATAGGCTATGCCGCTAATTAAAGCATGTGATGAATCAGATGAGCTGATAGTTGACTTTCTATCATCTAAGTCAACCAAAAAGAAAGTTATAATTCAATAAAGGAAAAAAAAAAAAAAGGAGTAAAAAGGAAATATACGAAGTAACAAAGTGGGGACATTACCAGTAAAAGTTGTTTGAAAGAGCCCCTCTTTCTTCAACCCATCTATTGTGTGAGCATTAGTTCCACCAGCAAGTTGAAGAAAACCTACCATGACAAGGGGCAGAAATATTAGCAGAATCAGGGTAGATATGAAACCTGGAGGTGGACCATGAATTGAAGGTTCAATTTGATTCCGATACTTTAAAAACGTGCAAAAAGATACGAATCTTTGTGTGTGGTGCATTTTATTACAATTCCGTCAAAACAGTTAAAAATTGAACTGAACAGTCCATTTTACATGTCATTTCCATCAGCTTTCAACAGTTTGGAGTAATGTGTACAACACGCAAAGTATCATAACTTTTTTTGCACATCTTTAAAATATCAAAGTCAAACTGCATATCGCCAATTGCTCAGTGATAAATTATTTTTAACTTGAATTATGAATACAAACCAGGAGGTCTATCTTTTGCTTTGGCCAGTTGAACAGCAAAGGCAATTGATTCCTTAGTTGCTCCTCTCCCAATATCACCACTCATGGGACGGCCATCTAACTTGAGAATATATAAGGAAAAGATGAATTTGTTAAAAATCAAGGAATAAATTTTGGATTGCAGAAATTTAAAATTGTTCAAAAGTTGAGTAGAGAGAAAGGCACACCTGCCATAAGTTGAGCCTCTGAAGATTTGGTTTCATAATAGACAACATTTTGTTCATTGAGGATATTGTTGAATCCCCACCATTAGGTAAACTAACCTGGATCATTTCAATAGTTAATTCTTGAAAAATGAAATAACCTAGAGACTAAGGGCTTGTTTGATTTCTCTTTTTTAAAACATTTTTTTGTTTTTAAAATCAGAAAACTAAAAACCTGTTTGGTAGTTGAGTTTTTAAAAACAGTTTTCGGAAACCGTTTTTGTTTTTCATTAATTAAAAACCAAAATATGAAAACATCTAAAACATGTTTTGCTTTTCAGTTTTCAGTTTTCTGAATTTACACGCAAATTTGTATTGAAAACTCCTCACACTTTCTTTAAAAACTGTTTCTGAAAACTGTTTTATAATACAATTTTTAAAAACTAAAAACCAAAACTATTTCAAACAAGCCCTAAGTTTTGTTTGAAACAACTTTGGTTTTTAGTTTTTAAAAATTGTATTATAAAACCATTTTCAGAAACAATTTTCAATACAAATTTGTGTGTAAATTCAGAAAACTAAAAACTGAAACAAGTTTAAGATGTTTCCAAATTTTTGTTTTTAAATATTGAAAAACAAAAACTGTTTCCGAAAACTATTTTTAAAACCTCGTCTGCCAAAAAGTTTTAGTTTTCTGTTTTTAAAAACAAAAAACTGATTTCAGAAACATAAATCAAACAAGCCCTTAAGTATTTATTGCAAAGGAATACTAACATTGATGCATCACTTACTGCTATGAGCCTCAAATATCCTACTGAATCTCCTAGAGCACCCCAGAGTTCTTTGAACTGTGTACTCTGCCTAAAGAAGGATCATATGTCACATGAATAAATGGATTTAGAGACATTAAACAAACATCATAGAAATAGCTTATCATAAATTATTCAAAACTGAGGTTTGATCTATTCATAAAATCTGTTGAATAATTCCAAATTCCTTCCCTTTATTACTTGATTGATTAAATTCTGGATGAAGCAATCATGAAATATTTCCATTGTGAATAAGGTTATATCCTAGCTAGTATTATTTTATGAGATCAATTTGGTCATTAATATTACCTCCCACTTGTGTGTATCTCCATAGCATCAACATCATTCCTCTTGATAAGATCAGCAGTCGCAATAGCATCTCTTACATATGTTACCTCCTCTGTATCAATACAAAAAGTATACATTGTTGAAAATGAAAATCAAACAAATTTCAAATAGATATAGAAATTAAACATTCAAATGAATAATTAAGAGAAAATCAAGAACTTATAATCTCAGGTGGAAGTGGAAAATATCTCACTTATTTTATCATAGGGGCAAACTGGAAGACAGCGACCACAGCCATAGCAGCGTTCTGTTATGACTCCATCCTGCAGATTCAAGCCAATTAAACATCACAAGTTTAATTTTTAAAAGTATAGCTTGAGTGTATGAAAGTTAAAGAAAAAGAAGATCATTTAGGTTTAAGTATAATCAAGTGAAAACCTTTAGTACTCCTTGTGCTTCAGTATTGTATGAAGTTCCTAAAGAAGATTTCTCTTGGAATGATATTGCATTAGCAGGGCATACATTTTCACAAGGCCTGAAACAGTCTGCTGGACAATCCTCTCGATCAAATTCTGTTTAAGGCATCACTAATAATATTCATTATTTGCTCACAAATGATAGATTAAGATTTATTTCTAACCATATGACAGAAATTTGAAAAAGAATGACAACTTTTGTTGAAGATACAACCAATTATTCAAATTACAGACTAGAATTACTCAAATTCAAATATGTAAAGCATGTTCTGAACAAATGGGTTGGGTTACTACAAAAGAAAGTTCTGTTCAATAACAGAACAAGTGTGATTGCCCTCCAAAAGTTTTGAATGTAAAACTATTTTAAACAAAGAACTTCATCATAATACTTCAAATGTAGTGATATCCTTTTGAGACATGAAAAATGAGGGTATATTAGCATGTCAAACACTCAAACTCTATCACAAACACCTATGCTGATGCTGATATTTAATGTACATAAAAAAATTTCGTGCTCAACAAGAACTTTCTTACCAGCCTTACGAAAGTGAAGATCTTTATCATCATTAACACTGATCATCACCCACGGCCTTCGAAGGCAAACAATATCTCTTGCAGCCTCAATTCCTTCATTCACAGCACTGACAACCGATGCATCAGCAGCACAGTCAATGCAGTCAACTGCAACCATAGAATCCAACTCAATCCACATGGCTTTATTAATCCTTACTAACTACTAAGTTAACTAAGTTAGCAAGTTCCTTATAAGGCCAAGTTTTCATAAGTTAAACAATGAGGAAAATTGGCATGATTTTGGCTGATACTCAAATTATTTATACTCTATGAAAATTATGCACAAAGAACCTCCAATTTAATTCTTCAGATTGCATTTGTCAGTCATTTTAGTATCTAACTTTATAGAAACTCCATTTTAGTCCTTAACTTCTAAATTTTACACTAATATGAATGAATTCTGTATAAATTCAAGTACTAATTTGAATATTTTTTTATAAAGTCAAGCATTAACATGAATGATTTTACAAAATCAAGGAACAAAAATGAAATTTCTATAACAATCTAGATTAAAGTGAGCTGTACCTAAGCCACAGCATGCTAAATATCATGCATGTATTTTCCTGTTTCATTACATAAAAGGAAATTAAAATTATAGAATACCTTACCTCCAGCAAGAGTGTAAACCAGACTGAGATTTCTGATATCAACAACATCCTATAGAGAGAGAGAGTTATAAAGTTTACTTTTAAACGTAAAAGAACTCAAAGGAAGAGAGTAGAGAGAGTTTGAGTTTATAAATTAGGGTTATGTACCTCAAAGCTTGCACCACAAATGAGCTTGACCCAATTACCTCTATGCAGAGAATCAAGTGGAGTAGATGAAATAGAAGGAATTCCAACAGTGTTCACGAGGCTTTTCACACTCTCAACACATTTCTTCTTCTTGATGTTTCTCAATTCCAATTTCGCTGGTGTGGAACTGCACATACATGAGTTCGTTAGAGTGAGAGAAGAGGGAAAATGGGTTTTAGCAGAAACGTGATGCTGGGTTGAAATATTTGTGGCGCTGAAAAATCTCAGAGCCATCCTTAGCTACTAGCGGGTCTAATTGCTCTTGCATAAGGATAAAATATAAATATTAAAATATCAAAAAAAGGATAAATATTAATTATTAAATACACTTATTTTGTTCTTTAACTTTTTCCATATTTCCCTATTGAATATATTTTTTTGATGTATTAAAGATTTCCTCCCCCAACATTATTGTATTTAACTATTTATTGAGTAATATTTTATAAAAAAATTGTTAAGCATTGCAATGGTTAACCAATCAATAAAAAAATTACAAGTAAATATTATTAAAATAAATTTGTAACACTAAATATTATAATTTTTGTTAAAAAACTTTTTACCTCTTAGCTAAACATTGTTCTAAACAATCATTTTATAACTAGGTAACACTGTGTTAAATGTTAAATAAATTAGTTTTAATAAATGCAAATCATTTAGGTTTATCGGATATTCTTCCATGTTATTTAGGGTAGAATTAATCTATTAAGCATAGATAGAGATGTATATCTTTTTAATTGGTGCTTTCTGGAATTCAAATCATGATTCTTTCACTGAATTGTAATGTGTTTTTACTATTACTCTGACATTCTTATTGGTATGCAAATTAGGTAAGCTGCAACATAATAATTTATGAGACAAAAACTCGTAAATAATATTTAAGTGCATGTTAGATTGTGTGTTAAATAAAATGGATGTGAATTACATTTCAACATCTTTTGAGTTGGTCTGGATGGCTGGTTAGGGGAGTGGAGTTTGATTCAGTCCCTCGTCTCCAATCAATGTGGATATACTTTAATTATAAAATCATATGAATTTGTTAAAAAAAAAATTATGATTCTAGGTAATATGGGCCGACCTGTCAGGCCGACCAAAAAACCCAAAAAAAGTAAGGTCTGGACTTGAAAGATAACAAAAAAATGGGATGCAGGCTTTTTAGCCCAACTTGGTAAGGTTTTCCAAAAACTAGGCTGAAGCTGGGTTAGCCCACCTGGGCTTAGGCCTGGCATGGTTAAAATCTAGGTTATAAACATTATTTTTACATATTATATTAAAAATGTTTTAAATAGGTTATTTAAAAAAAAACTTAGGGCAAGCCCTTCTTAAATGCACCACCTAACAATAAAAAAGTAATTTTGTAAAACAATTTAGAAAAAAAGAGCATTGATTTTTTTTTCTTAAAAACATTTTTTTAAAAACAAAAAACTATCCAAACCGGCCTATCAAAGTCCGAATAGGACTGGGCTTGGGCTCCTTAGTAAGATGAAAAAGATGAGAGGGATTGAGACCACTCAATTTTGAAAATCCCACAATCCTTTTATATATAAGAATCATAAATCTATATATTAAAAAGAATGGTGCTACTCCCAATAGGGATGATGCTAATCTCTTCCACCAATAAAAAAATTAATACTAGCTTTTTGGCCCGGTCCGTAAAAACCCAAGCCCAAATAGGTCAGTTAGGGTCTGATCAGGTAGTCCATATTGCCAACTCTACATGCAAGTGGCCTCTACTATACACCGCAAAAACTGGAGGAATCATACACCTTCAATTTGGGATTGGCACCATCCCTTTCCAAATTATTAATTTGGAATTTTTCCAAATCTCATTCCGAAAATTATAAATTTCTTATCATTAATTCAAAAAATAACTTGAATTGGTGATCTCCTAGAAAATAAATTCAAGTTCAGTAATTTAAATAAATAGAGATAGTATTAATCCTAAATAGAAAGATGCTAATCAAAACAATCCTCTAAACTGTGTTAGCATATATCGCAATTAAGTTCAATGGACGGAGAAATTTTCTCTCCACATGAAACTCCATACTGCCCCCAATTCAGAAGTGTGTAAAGATTAAAGATGCATGCACTTTTTTTAGAACATATATTCACTTTGATTTAAAATCAAATAAGTCTAAAATTAGATTTAAAATATTAAAATTATTCTTAGATGTGTTACGTTAAAATTTATTAACTTTAGAATCATTCAAAATTTTGAAAGGGGTAAAATTGAAAATTACTTGCCAATGTGTTAGTTGATAATAGCTATTAAATTAAGAACTTTATATGAAATTCTATGATTTTTTTTGGGTACCTCTATCCCATGCGAGTTTGCTGTAAAACCAAGAAGCTAGTAATAATAACATTTTGGCTATTCCATAAAATAATAATAATAAAAAAAAAAGTTAACCTTTATACAAAGAATATATCAAATGAGAACTATCGTTTATTAAGAAATAAAAATATTAATATTGATCACTAAATTTTATTTGAATGGTCAAGGTTCAAGCAACAAATGTACTCACTGCTCATTAGAAAAAATAGGTACAATGTTTTTATTGCTTGAATCTTGACTGTTTAAGCAAAATTTAATGATTAATTTAGTATTTTCATTTCTCATAATAAATAAGTGTTATTACTTGATATGTTATATATATATAGGGTTGAGTTCAAATAATATTTATGTGTCAAAGTTAGTAAATGATATTGGGCATAAATTTTTATAAAAAATGAATTTGGTTGATCCAACCAATCAATTGAATGTTTATATGATATAGACCAACTATACAAAAATTTGAAAATTTGTAGGTACATAATCTAATGAAATAAATTTACTTATATTTGAACAATGTATTAGACGTTCAAGCAAAACATTCCGATAAGTTGATAAACGTATCAAATACTTTTCAAATTTTATGAATTTTTGCATAGTTGATCTACATCACATAAACTTTCAATTGATCGGCTAAATCGACCAAATTCATTTTTATAAAAGTTATGTGCGGTGTCATTTATACCTTAGTGTCATTTAAACTCATCATATATATATATATATATATATATATATATAGGTGCGTGGCATATCTAGTGAGAATATGAGAGATGAAAAGAGTTAATCTTGACCACACAACTATACATAAATATTTGAGATTATTTTTGTTAAATCAAATATCAATCATTAATTATAATTAAATGGTTGGTATCAACTTCTATCACATCCTCACATCTCACTTGATATATTTTATATATATATATATATATACTTCTTCCGGTCCTTTTTATAAAGATCTAGAAAGACAATTGTGGCTATTAAAAAAACATATAAAAAGAATAATTAATATATTAATTTTTAAAAAATTTACACAATTTTTCTATTTTTATCTATATTCTCTTTTTTTATTGTATTAATTTTATTTCGCTATCACTTTAAAAAACTCACTAATTATAATGAAAAGACATGAAAAATAATAATAATAATTACTTTTAAAAATTTATAAAAAGTCTTATACTAAAGACCATTACTAATGTATGAAAAATGTTCTATAATAAAGAATGATTGGGAGACTGGGAGTATATATTAAGGGGTGAGAAGAAGGTGAAAGTTGAAAAAAAAAAAGGGGGCAGGTTTTTTAACAAAACTTTAATGTTTAATGCTGAGAAAGGCTGAGAGCTGTTATTGCTGACACACAATAACTACCTTTCACTTTCAGAACAAAGGTGAATAATGGGAAATAATGGAAGAGGGTGCATGGCACCTTTTTTGTGTTTGCAGCCTCTGTCCATTTCTCCTCTAACCATATTTTACTTTTTACCTCTCTTAGTTTACTCTTGAAACATAACTTATGATTGGATGGAGTAATTATAAAATCTCAAATTCTAGATAATTTTAAAAATATCTTTTATTTAAGTAAAATTATGGATGTTTACCAACTAATTAAATATAATTATATATCTAAATAGTATATTTTTTCAAAGCATTTAAATTCATCTCAGAAAATTAATTGTTCTCTTAAAATTCTTCCTCCAAACATATGGTCAGTGTATGTATTTATCTCTCTAGTAAAATAAAGGTTTAATTAAAATTTAGTTCCTATTTTTTATTATAAAATGTTTTAATGTATGTATTTTGTTTTTTTAATATGTAATAATCATATTTATTTAAATTAGTGACCATTTTTATTCAAATAATAATATTTTTTTTTTTTGTAAAAAATCACACATTCAAAAGTTGCATGGAGAAATCACACACATTATTAAAGGTTTTTATATATATAATAAACTCTAACTAAAAAGTAAAATATATATCCATACTAACGAATTAATTCTGTTAGATAAAGTCGGTAACAATGATAGTTAATTTATCGAAAACTAGAAAAAAAGCATTACCAATTGATAATTTTTTATATAGTATATAAAGGGCTAAATTACAATTAAGCTAAGGTTGAAATAAAAAGGCTGCTCCAAGAAACTATACATGTATGTATGTAAGTGCTAGCATGCAAAATCAATTATTTCCAAGGTCCAACTTTGTTTCTTTGTTTTTTTTTTTAATTAGAAATGTTTCCAACTTTAAAGCAGCAGAAAGAGTGTATACAACTATACAAGGCTGCATATAGAGATACCACTCGTAGTATGAATACAAAATTAAAATTTTTAAAAATTAATAAATTAAATACCGTAAGGCTCTATACTAACAATATGATAGCTAGTAATATACTACTACTTCTATTCCTTTTACTATTAAATGAAATTATGAAAAATAATTACTAACAAATAATTTTTTCAAGAAATAAAATATTATGTTATCTTAGAGATGACAAAGACCTAACTCTTCTCAAAAGCTTTCTTATACAAGGAGGATTGTCACACACTTATATACTTTATGGTGGCCCCCTTTCTAGCCGATATGTAACTCATCTTAACACACCTCCCTCACACCCAGGGTTAGATATCTAGTGCGTGAAGTTTGCAGGACTGGACATCTGCAGGTGGCCATGACTAATCTGGCTGTGATACCATATTAGAATTTTTAGTTTGGGCCTAACTCACTGCCACAAGCTAGCTCATAGAAGGAGGATTGTCACACTACATATATACTCTATGGTGTCCAGATGTCCAGCCCTCGGCGTGAGGGAAGTGTGTTAAGATGAAGTCTCACATCGACTGAAAAGAAAGCCACCATAAAGTATATATGTGATGTAACAATCCTCTTCCTATGAGCTAGCTTGTGAGAATGAGGTAAGTCCGAACTAAAGATTCTAATACGTTAATAGATCCATTATGATAAAAAAGTCCATTCTAACCGAAATAATCCTGACATTTTTTTTTTCCATGTAGAATTTTTCTTATGGTGATATAATACTAGTCTATGATTTCTTAATTTGACTGAAGTATAACATTTCATGTATGATGAGGCGTATATATATATGGAGAAAATCCTTGGGGAGAAAATTAGTTTCACTGATCGTCTGGATATTCTTAATAACAGGAAAATTCCCTTTCAATGTAATAAAGTGTCATGTATTTAGTATATGAATTTTTTTTAATTTGGGCAAAAAAATTAAGAAACTATAAGTAGAAAAAAAATTATTCATCAATTACATGTTAAACTCAATTATATTAAATTTTTATTTTTTTCAACAATATTTTTTTACTTATAATTTTTTAACCTATGTAATATTATACAAATTAAAAAAATCTTAATATATATGTATACATCCATCTAAATTCTCTTTGACCTTTCGATCAACATATAAGTTCATCTTATTAACTTATTTTTACTCTTAATTTATGTGCAAAAACAAATTGACCAACAAAATTATTGTTAAATAGTCTAATAATCAGAGAGGATCCGAACTGACATATACATATCAAAATATCATGATACTGAAAGTTAAGGCATAGTGTTACAATTAATTTCACTAGCAATAATATTTATGAACAAGGTTGTGAAGATACATTAGGGCAATCATTTTTTGTTGAACTCATAATAATTAGTACTAGTACTCAACAAAATTTGGCAGATTTGAAAGAGAGAGGGTACATGAATGAATTGGAATAAGTGAATCTGATGATTTGACTAGAGGTCAAAGGTTTTCCTCCGTTGACCAAGCAATCATCAAAGGAAAGCCTCTTGAACAATCTAGGGTTTATGATTCTAGCAGAAGCAAACCAACCACAGTGAAGGTGAATGTCACGTGGAGCACACCCTGAAACGCACGTGTTCACAATTTGCACTATGAACTGTGGGATTCCCGATGTGGAACCTTTGCTTTGTGATATGCTTATGTCTTTCCTTGTGCATGAACCTGATGATGTAATAATAAACACTAGTTTTTTTTATATAGACTTGTGAAGACGAATAAGTAAATGAAAATAAGATGTTCGTTTTATTTTGTGATTTCTCATAAGAAAAATGAAAATAGAAATACCAAGTAAAGAGGCTCATTTCCTGTTTTATATTAGGTTTAAATACAACTTTTTTTCCTTATATTTTTGACACTCATTAATAATTTTATTAGTACTTACATTTTAAAAGTTTTAGTTTTAGTTTCTACATTTTTATTTGGGTTAGGTTTTAGTTCTTATTATTGACACCGTAAATAAAAGTATATTTCAAATCAAAATGTAAGGATTAAAACTTATATAAGTATAAAGTATAGGGATTAAAACTTAAATATGAATGTAAAATGTACGGACAAAATCCAAAGTTTTAAACCATGAAGACTAGTAGAAGTGACAATGACATGTGTGTGAGTGTGTGATACAGAGTTTAATTCTTGATGTCGTTAATTTTTTTGTAAACATAAAAAAATCAAAATTATTTTCTTAAGAAATTAGTCTATGCCCTTACCACAGACAACAATAGGGACCAATCCCTCTATGAAATAATAACGTGAGAATCAAAACCAAAAGTTTTAAATTATAAGAAAAAAAAATGTATTTAAACCTTATATTTAATTACAAACTGATTACTCTGTTTATATTAAGTTTCATGTTTTCAGAAAGAAATGTGCATCGAAAACACTTAAAATATTATTAATTATTTTCAATATTTCTTATATAAATTACCTGACATATAAAGAAAAATATTGTGTAAACCATGAAATGCAAACGCAAACTAAACATGTCAAAGATTTTAGTGTAATCAGAAAGATTACTAGTAGGAAAATTGCATTATACCATGAAACCAAAATTTGCTGGAGGCAGAGTGTGCATGTTCTGCTTTCACCGATACTGTGATGGACCCATTTCTATCTTCATATAAAGAATGCAGAATCTGGGTTGAAGGACCTGCCAACATTATATTGTGAAAATTAACTTCAGGGAAAGGATTATAGAGAGAAAATAAAATGAATTTTTGTATGTTTCTATACCTGAATGCATTCCCACATCAGAAAATGCAAGAAGGGGCATTGTGATGCAGAGGAAAAACAGAGGAGAAGAGTTTTTTGTGATAGTCATAATGTTAATGGCTATCTTTCTTTGCTTATCTGCTTCAAAAACAAGTTCTCAGATTAAAAGAAAATTAGGAAATAAATTTGATTAGAGGATTCAAGAGAATGGAGGAGGATTTGTAGGGTTGGTGACCCCTAGTGCCACTACTTGTACAAGTATGTTATGATTGAGTGGTTGCAGGTTTTAAGTGATAAGACCTGAGAGAGGCTAAGGTACATGTCCTATTATTAGGGTAATGGTATGCCTACATCTAATCTAATGAGGTAAAAAGAATATACTAGAATCATACAATTAATTTTTAAGTTTAATTATATATTTGGTATAAAAAATACGATTAATGTGTGATTATAGTGTCTAATTTTTTTCGTAACAAATTGAATTTTCAAAAATTTGTAACGTTAAAATCATGTCCTTTTATGAAAGTCAATGTGTTACATTGACTTGTAATTTTTTTTTAACTGATGTGGATTAACATTATTTGATTTATCATTATTAGATTACTTAGATTAAATTGTTTTAAATAATTACTTTGAAGGATTATGCTATAATTGAAACTATAATATTAACTTACTATGCAACCAAAACAGAGCAATATAATTGAAGGATTCTGCTAAAATCTCCAAAGCTAAACATAAAGGAAACCACCTAAAATATTATTTACCCTTTACCCCAAGTAATTAATAAATTATTTAAAATGTTCAAAAATCAAACATCTAATAACAATAATAGAATAATGAATCCTATGCAGTTATTTATATTGCTTTATTTAACCCACCTTTTGTTTGGTTTAAAATTAACACATAAGGATGAATGAAAAAGAACAATTTCCGTTGGTCAAAACGAAAATTACCCTTTTCTGTCTCCACATTTCACAGTGTGTTTGGATTGAGATGGATTTTTTCAATATGAATATTTTTGAGTTTTGTATTTTAATTTCTCAGTTTTATTCTGTATTTTTGTTTTTTAAAATTTATAAAAGAAAATAAAATGATATAAACAAAACAATATGTTTTCAGTCATTTCTAATTTTTCATATATATAAATTTCAAAAACACAGAAATAGGATGAAAAAATAAGAAAAAAAAAATCAAACTCCAATATTCCATTTTACCTTTTCTGACCTCTTTTAATTTACATTGAGATGGATCTAGCATCTAGAGATGGGAAAAATTAAGCACCATAACTTCAAAGCTAGAAGAAGAAATTAACAGGGGAGCAATGGCAGTTCCCTATGTCAGAGGAAAAATGGAATTAAACTTGTAGGAATAGCTTCTAATTCTTGAATTCAAATTGAATGATAAATTTCCAATTTTGCTATAACCTAAATATCATAGACTTTATTCCAACTTTGACAAAAGGGAATTTGACCAGCAAGTAAACGTGTCATTCATGAATGGCATGCATGCACATGTAATAGACATGCATAATAGAGCAGTCATAGTCATATTCTCACTCAAAAAAAGGGAGTGTGTGAAAGAAAGAAACGTAAGAAAAGAAAAATAGAAAAAAATGTCATAAGAAATTAAGGATAATGCAATGTGAGGGTATAATTATTGGTGAATATTCATTTATTCCCTCAATCAATTTATAAATAAAAAAGATTGACTTTTGTTAATTTTGGGTAATGAGCTTCTTTTTCATAAAGCTAAACTAATTAGTGGTTATAGTTTTCAAAACTAAATACTTTATTCTATAATATTGTCATGAATATCTCATGTCAACTTTCTTTCATATGGGATGAATAGTTGTTGTATAAGGATTATTTTTGTTTTGCTAATAATATGTCAACTATCAAACCACATCACATTGTCCCCTCTTTTTCTGGGGCCTTCGCGTATGACACTAAAAGAAAAAGTTCGTTAATTTTTTTTTTTCATTACTAAATATTTTAGACAACTAAATTAGGGATTGAAATAACTTGTGATCTATTGTTTTAGTCTCTCGCGATATCGAGAGATTCTTGTAAGGAGAGTTGTCTACTAAGAGAGATTCATGTTATTAAGAAGAACAAAATTTTTATCGATATCTAATGTCACATGCGCAACTCTAGATAAAGCCATCTTTATAACTCTAGTTGGTCGTACTCAAATGTCTTAGTGAATAGAATTTTTCATTCTAACCTTAAGGTATCTGCAATTTTAGCACTGAAAATCAATATAATTTTTGTGCATTATTACCTTATTATTATCATAATTATAACTTTTTGCTTTTTTTTTTAAAAAAATTGCCATGCATAAAGATGGCATATATATATAAATGTGTTACTTGGAAGCTAAGATACACACGTGAAAAGATGATTCAACCCAGCTAATTCTATCTAGTTCTCTAACAGTCTAACCCATCACTTTGCATGCAGCTAGATTTGATAGTACTACCTAGCAATTGGTAACAAAATGTGAATTGAAATTAAAGTTGCCTTTAAATCCAATTAGGTTATAGTAATTATTTATGAGCATTAATTCATGCAACAGTTGTAAGTCACTGTTAAATTGCCAAAAGACAAAGCCGCGTTTTACCGATATATATATAGAGTTAGGATCAAATGATACCAATTGGTTTGACACTAATTCTTACACCAATCAATAACGATATATCGAAAAAAAATTTCATGAAACCTACCGTTGGATTGAAACTACTTATTGTATAGATCATGTGTACAAAAATTCACACCAATCAAAGATCTTTTAATACTCCATCAACACACTTTTTATTTTCACGATTTTTAAAACTATATTTTACGTTAATTTTTTAGTACATTGATGTAGTAGTAAACGATCTAGGATTGATGTTAAATTTTATACACATGATTTATATGATAAGTAGTTTTAATCCAACGGTAGGCTTCGTGAAAAAAATCTTCGATCTATCGTTATTGATTAGTGTAAGAATTGGTGTCAAACTCATTGGTATCATTTGATCCTAACCCATATATATATATATATAGTTTAAATATAATGGGTCGACGACCTATTGTAGAATGGGACGTCGACGCGTAATAGAACGTCACATCGTGCATAAGTCTGTTTTATTAAATGATTTGAAAAAAGAATCAAAACTTAAATAGAAACTAGGATTGAAAAAACTGCCTTATGCACGATGTGGCGTTCTATTACGCGCCGACGTCCCATTCTATAATGGGTTGTCGACCCATTGTATTTAAACTCATATATATATATATATATATATATATATATATATATATATATATATATATATATATATATATATATATATATATATATATACTTTGCATGAAAATAATGGATGAAGTTAATTAAATGTTAGAATAAGATGTTTCCCTTCGATTCTGATGCTTTTTTTCTGATCAGAGCCACATGCATGTTGTGGGTTTAATTTATTTACCGTTTAGATTTTCTAAGTTCAGAAAGCTAAGGATATATAGTATAGAAGAAGAATCAGTATGGAGTATGGACATGAATTTATTGCTGTGGCAATTTATAGCAACCTAAGGTTTTGGACCCTGTTTTTCTTGCATATATGACCATGTGATCGGATTTAAATACCTGCACTCACTTGATGATTTTGATTGGAACCTTCACAGCTCCATATAGGTATTCTAGCCCTTATTTATGATCACAAAATTAATTTGATGTGAGTTGTTAAGAGATCAGAGTTAAGGGTGAGATACTGATATTGTTTATATTTTTACTATAAGGAGAGACGAATCCAGAAATACTTGGTGGGGGTGGTTAATTTTTTTTATTGGAGGACAAATTTTAAAATGATAATAATAATAATTATTAAGTATATCGATAATTTATAAACAAAGAGAAAAAATTTCAAATTTTAAGAGAAAACAACACAAATCGTCAAATATAAAAAGAATATCCGTTGTCATTTGCATAAAGTTCTTTTGTTTTCAAATTTATAATTAAAAACATAAATTTAATAATTTTTTCTTAAATATAACTAAATAAGAAGCTCTTAAAAATATTAAAATAATAATTGTTATAAAAACTACTAAAACACAAAAATAAGAATTTATTGTGTAAATTAAATATTAGTTCTTTAAAAAATATTTAAATATTTCTATTTACTTATATATAAAATAATATAATATTTTTATATGAGTATATAACTTTTTTAAATAGCAAAAAAAATGTAGTAGAAAAAAAAAGAGAAACAATGCTAAAAGAATTTAAAAATGAGAATAAATAATATAAAATAAAACAGAGAAATGAATGAAAAAAAAATAGAAGAATAAGAACAAATGAAAAATTAAAAAAAAAAGCAGAAAACAATAAATGAAAAGAAGTAATGAGAAATAAGGGAAAAAGAGAGGAAAACGAGCCTTCCAAGTTTCAAACAGGGAGTCTAAAGCTAATAGTCACCAACATCAATCACTGGGCTATGCAGGGCTTTTTTGTCTAACATAAGAACTATTTGGAATGTATAATAATATTACTTGGGGAGGGGGGGCCAAGGCCCCCCTTGCCCCCCTCTGGGTCCGTCCCTGATTATAAGTGTGCGTTTGGATTGGTATTTGAAAAATCAAGTTTAAATTGAACGTGGATCTAAACTGAACGTAGATCCATCTGATCTAAAAGTTATGAAAAGTTGCTTCCACGTTTAGCGCATTTGAACATGGAAAATGACCTCAAACGTGGATTCAGATTTCTAACCAAACATGTTGCATCCAAAATAAAACATATGGTCTTGTTCTGTTCCATGGTCAAAAAACAAGATACACATTTTATTTTTTTCCATCCAAATAAAACTCCATGACTAGAACCCGGGTGGTGATGTTAGAAGTCAAAACACCTTACCATCTACTCTACTTTATAATACTGATTTTAAGGTGCATCATTTAATATTTAGGGCCCCATATTTTTGAGGCCCCGTTCGATTAGACACCTTGCACGGGCCAAGAATCACCCCTGAATATTAATATAACTAACGCTTAAATAAAAAATATATTTAATAATATTATTTAATACTTTTTTAACATTTAATATAACATTCTTTTTATATGTATTAAGTTTTTTTTATAAGCCAAAGGATATATTAAAAGAGTACAAAGAATACTCTCAAAAGATTACAAGGAAGCAACGGAACAGGGGCAAGCAAAGCCGCAAGCAACCCAAAATAAGAACAAAAAACACAAAGGCTTAACACAACCAAAGAAACCCAATTGAATCTGAGCCACGATTAAAGATAGGACAAACAAAGAAATAAACTACACCATACAACATAGGGGTTTAAAATCTAATCACTAATAGAATAATAGAACCTATTACTTGCTTTGGACTAAAGTCATGAATGCACAAGAATTGAGTCAAAAGTTTGATTGAACTCCCAAGCTTTATTTGAGAAAACAACTTTGTTTCGCCATAACCAAATTCCCAAAATAACAGCGAATCAGATGGATTGCAAGTGACGAATACTCTTACGCGGTCCATTAAACAAACCCAAAAACAGAAGATAATGAGAACTTGGATCTGTATGACCAAACAAATACCTAACCAGGCCAAAATGCCATTTTAAATTTGAAGAGACTTATCACACTCAAAGAATAGATGGCGAGATGTCTCCAAATAAGAATCACATAACAAGCTAATACATATTCTCCAACGGAATCACACCCCTTCGAGTCAACGCTTCCTTAGATGAAATATGATTCTGAAGCACTCTCCAAGAAAAAGGTGTCACCTTCTAAGAAATTTTAAACTCCCAAACATATTTAAAAAAACTGGTTGTTATATCACCCATTGCCAACATGTAAGAAGCTTTACTAAGTAAACACCATCTTCAAGTCATGCAAAATCTTGGCAACACCTGCAATCAAAGAGACCGATGTCAAATCTTGGCACAGAGCGCTAAAGCTGTCCTCCTCCACACCAGACAAGTCATGCCCCCAATCCCAAGACCAAACCCACACATCTCCAATCCAATTCCCCTTATCGCTGACACGACAAGATGTATCTAAGGCTAAGAGATAGAGCATATAATATCTATCACACAACCTTTCGCCGTTAAACCACTTATGAGACCAAAAAGCAATCTGACTTCTATCACTGATTTTGATTGTAATATTATCAGAGAATCAGGAAAATGAAATATTATTATCACCAAATAAACGACATAAATCCTCGCACCATCTAGAACAACGACCTCTACCCAAACTCAAATTATCAACATTCATGCCATGCTTCACCATCAACACTCTCACCCATAAAGCCCTTGCTTTTGACTTTAATTAAACGTCAAACTCATTTATCAAATAAAGCCAAATTAAAAAGATGTAAATTCTTAACACCAAGGCTTCCTACTTTTTTTATCTTACAAATCAACTCGCAACTCACCCAATGAAAATATAAAACTTTTAACTGGAAACATTTATTGTTTGAAAAAATAAATAATTTTTTTAAAAAACTTTTTTCCTTCTATATTACCATTGGAAAGATGTTTATACAAAGAGACTAACTACATTCCTATAGGAAAAAGGTGTAGAAAGAAAGACAAGAAAGAAAAGAGAGAGAAAATGATAATATGAGTAAATAATTGATTTTCTGTCAAAAAAAAAAAAAGGAAAAACAATGTGATAAAAAGAAAAAAAATGAAAATGATTGAAAAATATGTGCAAACTCCCTAATAATAGAGATCAATGACTAAAATAAAGGAAAAAAAGATAAATGACCACACTAAAATTTGAGGTAAATATAAGGGATTAAAATACTAATTTAGCAATAATAATAATAATTAACTACGGGATGTGACGTGATAATAGTTTACTTCGTCTCTTAACAACATGTGTGGGGAGTTTGATTCCGTGCTGGTGGGAATGAAACGACATTTATGGTTACTTGACGATCACTTCATGCAAGCTTAGCTTCGGGGAGAAGATTAGCAACCGCTTCCAACAATGGATACTTTGAGAAGATGCCAAACAATTAAATATACTTTAATAAATATTTTGATTTTTTTAAAGTAGATATTAATTAGTATTTTTGAATAATAGAAAATAAATAATATTTTTAAGGTAAAATTATACTTTTGGTTCTTCTTGGTTCAACCTAGTCCTCTATATATATATATATATACATTTTGTTCAGTTTAGTCATCTATCAGTTAATTTTGATTTACATTAGGAATCCGTTAAAAATTGACCGAGAGAGGATAACAACATTAAAACTTGCCATGTGTTGTACTTTAACTGGTTCACAAATAAAAATTATTTTAATAATATTTCTTTAAAAAGAAAGATTTTTTTAAAAAAAAAGAAAAGAAAAAGAAAAACCTCTTCTTCTTCCCCAACACCATCACTCCTGTTGCCCGATGAGGTGAACACCATTTTCTCTGGCATTTTCTTCCACCTCCGCTTCCTCTCTCTGAGAATTGCTCAACAACATGAGAATTGCAGTGACATGTGTTGATTTGCTTAGTGAAAAAGTGTCTATATTATGATAGAGTCCCTTCACAAGAGCCAAAACATCATATACAATGTCGTCTCCATACTCAAGTAGGTACCCCTTTTGCTACCTCATTAAATAAATTGAGCAAACTTGGGTGCAAATTTGCTTTTTCTAGTCTCAAAAAGAGGTCTTTTGGAAACGCAATTTTGCTAGATTCACTTTTCTTTGACTTTTTGGGACTTGTTTTTTGTCCATTTTTTAAGCATTATATGTTGTATTGGTTTGGGACTGTTGAATGTTAGATCTTTTTATTTTGGTTTTGTAGATTAGAACCCATTAGGGGTGATCATGGATCTATATTACCCGACAATCCAATCCAATTATAAAAAAACGGATTGGTTTGGATTAATGGGTCTAAGAGTTTGTTTGGTTTAGCATTTGTAGAATTAATTTTGGATCAATTTGATTTTATAGAACTAATTTTGTGTAAAATTGATTTTAAAATATCCTGATTTATGTTTGAGAGTTTTTTATTTTATTTTTTTCATAAAAGCAAGTTTGAAGTAAGAATATAATGTAAAATTTTCAACTCAACGTAAAAAGCAAGTCTCACCTTGCTTAGCCAAAATTGATTTTGACAATCCAAAATTAATTTCAACATTTTCTCAACACATAACCAAACAACTAGTTTATCAACCTCAAAATCAATTTTCCTCCAACTCAATATTTTTTCAAACATGCATTAAGTGGATTGAAAAACATAAATCCAACATATACGGATTGAATACCAGATTAACAAAGTTCAAACCGAGTACATTCATTCACCCGAAGATGTGGTGATATATCTTGTTGATATTATAGAAACTTTAAGTTGTTTAGTATTAATGGTATAATTATTTTGTGGTATTATACTACATATTGGTTTAATGAGATCACATAAGATTAGTTGGTTATTATTTTACTTGTGTTATAATTGTCTTTATTATATGTGATGTTGTAGATATACAAGTACAATAGGTGAATGCTTATTAATTATCATTATGACATTAGATGATTTTATTGATATTTGAACAAGTCAAAATGATTACTTTTTTAATAATTTAGTAATATATCATGAAATTAGATTGACGACATATTTTTCTTTTTAAAAATTATGTATTTTGAAAAAAAATTAAAATCATTTTACTAGATTTTTTATTTAGTTATAATTTTTTACAATTTTTATTATTATATTAAATAATCCAAAATCCAATTCCAATTTAATATATTTTTTTACCGGTTGAATTGGTTCAGTTTACCTGTAAAAAAAATATAAATTCAATCAAATCTAATTTCTCATCTTTTTTAATTGGATTGGACATCAAATTTAGCAAAATTCGGTCCAATCCAACTTGTATGCAACCCTAGAATCCATTATATTAGGAATTCTTTATTTTCAAAAGTGTTGTTCACCTCGTTGGAAAAAAATGTTCACCATGCCTATGGTAGTAAGGATGGGGATGGGAAAGAATAGGGGTGTTTTGGTTTTTCTTTTTAAAATAAAAATATATTTTCTTAAAAAAATATTTTTTATTTGTGAATCATTTGAGCCTGACAAACTTGTTTTATAGTTTTTTTGCTCGATATAACTTTATAGTTTTTTATTAAAGAAATTGTAATTATAATATGAGTTTTGTTATTTATTATCTTAAGGATAATGATTAAACAATTTATAAATGAAAATTTGATATTGAAAAGTGTAGAGTATTTAATACTATAAAATTATTTTTAATTTATTTTAAATACAAAAATTCTATTCTTTAAGAGAAATAGATAACAAAATTCTTATAATAATTAATGTAATTAGTGTAATACAAATACAAATAACAAATGTAACAAACGGTGTAACCAAAAAATACTGATATGTAACCAGAAAAAATGTAACAAAAGGGTAAGCTAGGCTAGGGTTTAAGCAAAAAAGATTTTAGATAACAAGGGTTTTTACTTTTTAGAAGCGGGAAGAGAGAGACAACACTCATCTTGGCTGGTACATGTGAGTGACCCCATTCACTGAAAATGGATGCTTTTCACGATGACGATTTCGGCGAACTCTACACCGCCGACGCCGAAGCCGAAGCTCACAATGCCATTCCCATAGAAGAAGAAGTTAATGTTGATGAAAAAGAAGAACACAATGTAAACAGTAATGGTGTCAATCTTGACCAAGAGAAGAATATCGACCCTGTAAATGATGATGATTATGTTGCAAGTGATAGTGACGATGATGGTTTGAACATTGTCTTGAATGACGAGGACCTTCCTGCCGGTAGTGTTGGTTGTGACGACGACGGAGACGGAAATGATGGCGACGATGGTGGTTCTAGATATTCTCATCGTAATGTGCAGGTACACCTAACTCTCTTTTCTATGTTGTTTGTGATTTTGAAATCGTTCTGTTTTTTCAAGTGTTGCAGAACTAGGAAATGGATTGCTGTTTTAATCATTTGTGTGGATACGGTAATGATTAAGCAGTGTGCTAAAAAAATTTAAAAATTAGCTTGGCTCATAAATGGAGTGTTATTTTGAGCTCAAATTTATTATTATTATTTTTTTAATTTTCTCTCTCTGTTGAAGAGTGCTTTCTAATTGCCATCGCAGGTCACTGTTGCAGTGTTTAATGATTGAAATTGTCAAGTTTGGTTTTTTTATTGTGAATTTTGATTGGATTCTGTAGTATACGAGGTCTCGAGGATCAATGTTTGTGAATAATGTGAAGGCTAATACGTCCTTGGGAATGGCTTCGTACCTTTTGTCAGCAAATTCTATGATGGTTCAGTGTGGATATGGATCGTTTCTTCCTTGGTACTGGTCAGTATATGTAGTCCATACAGATCTTAGTTATTTATTTATTTTGTTATACTGAACATGGTGCGAGTATGTTGTAAATCATGGTAGAGTGAGTGTGATCACAATCCCTAATACTGAAATTTGCAATGATTTTGATATTTCAAACGTATTTTGTTAATCTTATCATTCTATCCTGATTTCCCCTCTCCATTGCAGGGGTGTATTTGATCTAAACATGGATGCATTCAAGGAGAAGCCATGGATGGTTCCTGGAGTTGACATAACTGATTACTTTAACTTTGGTTTTAATGAGACAACTTGGAAGCTATACAGTGCTTCATTGGTGGGTATATTGCTATGCGCAACAGATCTCAGTTTATAGTTCTTATGTGATGCCTGTCTCTTGGTTTCTCTGTTTAAATTCTAGCATAATCTATCCATTTCTTTAGCTAGCAGTACTGAAATTTCTGCTCCTGTTTTTGTCACTACCCTCTAGTTTTTTCGTTAATTTTTAGTGGTGATGTAATTCACATTCGGTTACTTATGGAAACTGATTATTGGTAAGAGCCTTAAATTTAAACTGTGTGCAGGTGCAACTTTTGCAAACATCCATGCAAGATGGTATTTCTACTGATCACTCTGCAAAATTGAATAAGGTGTTTTACATAATATTCAAAACAACTAATAAGTTGTGTTATTATGGTGAATTCTTTTCCAATCTTGTTGACTGGGTTAAATATTTCAGGAAGACATGAGAGAGCAAAATGATCAAGTTGTGTCAGAGAATGTACTTTTTTCTCAATCAGATTATAAATTGGTATGCTGAATTAAGCAGTTTGGCCTTGATGGAATATTAGGCTTATTTATGTGTTAGGACTTAGGAGAATAGGAGTCATGTTATGTTAACAATCTTATTGGGATGGACCTGTACTAAACTAGTGCTTGACCTAGGTCATTAGCAAGCATAAATAGTAACATTAGGTTAATGTTGTGCAGAACATCTCTCCTTTCATTTGGAGTAATATTCACTTATTCGGATTATTTTTTACTTTTTTTTTTTTTTAACTTTTTCCTATTGTTTATTATTTTTCTGCTTTTGATATGTTGTTAGTTTCTGTAGCTTGCGAACATGAACTTGGATTTTTATACTGACTCATTTGATAAATCAGCCTAAAGGCAGAGCAATTCGGGTTGAGGAAAGCTTGGGTGAACGTCAACCAACCATGGATAAAAAGCGTCCACGTAATAGGGATTCTGATATTATACAGGTGTGCACTCACTGAATTTTCCATAATTTTGTGTTGTAGCTGCCTATGTTTTTGTAGTAATTATTATTGGTTTGGGGCAGATCAAGCTGCTAGAGTCCTCTGATGATGGTTCTGGTTCTGGCAATAGCACTGTGATGGATGCATCCCCAGAAGCAGGATCTATTGTAGGCTATAACAGAAATATTCTCAATTCTTCCAGTGATGGCGTGTTGTCTGAAGATCAACTGGAAGATGTCAAAAATTCAGAGGAATCTTCTGTTCAGGGAAGGTGAGATACTAGAACCGTGTGATTCCTATGTAGTATATTTTCTTATGAGAAATGTTGCATATGGGTCCGTTTGAACATCATTTGGCCTTTTCTGCCTCTTATGTAGTCCATCTTAGAAGTATGGGTAAGTTTGTCAAACATTTAAATCTAAGATGAGAATCTGATGTAATATTGACCTTTGAATGGTTTTTATTGGCCAATAATACAAATACTACATAATGATATTACTTTTTTTGCAGCTAATATTCATCCTAAAACATAATAGTTTATATTCTGTGGATAAAATATACTTGTCAGCATTTCTTGTTACAATATGATCCTTTCTTGTAAATGACTTGTGGTTTTTCCCTTCTTGAAGTCACGTATTGGTTTTGTAATTTGGACTGTATTAACTCATGTGGACTCTTCTTTCTGCAGAAGTGGTCTGGTTCCTGGTGTAGATGAAGGCGAGCATCAGTATCAAGTAGAGCAACATTTGGAAGATACTGCAGAAGTTCCAGGGGAAGAAATAAAGACTGAGGAAGGCGGTGGCATAGACACATGCAGTTCTGGTCGTTGCTGGATCGAATCAGAATTGTCACTTGGTGATGACGAGCATAGCCTGACTTCCTATACCGATAGTGATTCTGAGGCAACGGAAAACAGTGTACACGTTGATAGTGAGAACAGTCTTAGCCCATTAAGAAGGCAGTCAACGGATTCTGTCGCGAACTTGAAGGAGTCTTTTCCACTTTATCACAAGAATTCAAAGAACAACATTTTCAACAGACAAGCAGTAAATGTAGCTTATTATTCAAGAGCTAGTGGTCCATTTAGAAAAGAATGGATGCATCATGAACCTAGTTCTAGTCTGACTACACACATTGAAGATGAGAATGATGCCTCCTTCATCCCCTCTAGAGTGAGGGATCTGCCTCTTTTGGATCATCGATTTGTTGACTATGATAGACATAAAGAACAACTGCAAGGTTCCGGCAGTCACAAAAGAAGAGATGTTTCATATAACATGGAAACTAAACAATGCTACTATTATGGTGGTGAAAAGATTGTTGATGCCTTGGTTCAGACAGAGCTCTCTAAGTATTATCTGGAAGATCAACGAAGCTTCAGGGGGAATACAAATGGATATGACAGAAAAAATGGGGATATGGGCAATAAATTGTGTAAAACAAGTTCTCAAGTAGCAGATAGTGGGGAGAGAGATAGAGGTTGGCATCTAGCTGGTTGGGAGTACTCTGCTGATGAGCTAAACACTCAATCTTATAGGGAGTCAAGGCAGTTTCTCCCAAAACATTCATCTTTTACCGATAAGGAGAGGGATACTGAAAGGAGAAGAATGAATGACAAGTTGCACTTTAGAGACAGAAACTTCAATAATGATTTTGATGAATGCGAGTTTGAGTTTCTAAACAAAAGCTATAGAGTGTCCAGTTCGGCTGAGAGAGAAATGGAATCTTTTGGTAATAATCTCGAAGAACAGTTTCCACATATTGATAGAGATTGGAGAAGATCTGTCGAAAAGATAAGATATGGTGACAGGCCCCCTTTATTTTTGGATAACTTCCGATCGGGGATGATGGAAGATAATTGTCAGAAATATATGCATCACCAGAATTCAAATGTTAGGCATCGTAAACAATCTTTTACAGATTCAGTGAGAAATGATGCATATGGTGCAAGAGTAAATGAAAATTTTTGGGGCTGTGGGAGACATAAACATACTAGAGATAGCAGAGGCAATGACTGGTTTAGTGGTCATACTAATGCTTGTAAAGAAGATTTTGCAAATTGTCCTGGAGAAGAGTATCAGTTTTTTAAGTCCACATCTAAGTTCCTGAACTGGACTAAAGATCAAATTACTTCTAGGCATCATGAAACTCATAAAATATCTCTGTGTGATGAGATGCAAATTGAAGATACAAAATTGCTTCATCATCAGCTAAATGTGCCGAGGAGAGGTGGTGAGAACTGTTTGAAAGGTAGCTCTAACATTATACGCAAAAGTAATCTTGGGCAAGCAGTGCTGAGATGCAGGAAATCGTTTGATTTGATTAATGGGGAAGGAAAGGTAAAGGTGGGGAAAATATGGTTAAGAACCTGTACTACTGTGATTTATGTATATGAGCTACGCATCATTTGTAGGGCTTTATTTCTTTTTATAGCTGTTATCTCTTTCAGTATCCACCATACTACCTCACTCGCCAGTTATTTACTGCGCATTGTTTCTTCATTCCAAACTTCTGTTTGTTTTTATTGGTTGTGAAGTTTGAACTAATTCCATGTTGTAGTCGTGTTCTTGAGATTTAGCATAAGTATCAAGCTAAATTATATAGAATCTCAAGTCAGGTATATGAAGCAAATCTACGAAGTTCTTAAGTGCCATTGTATATTGTTCCCGTACTTCCTTTTTGCAACTAAAATGACATAAATATGACTTGTATATTGCACGTTTGGTCCATTCTTTGGACCTTGTTAGTGGTTATAAATTAGGATTTTGGGAAAGAAGGATGGTGTCTTCTCTTGCATATACCTCTGCTAAAAGCTCCTGTTTGTCTGTTTTATGTTCAAGATAGTAAAGACTAGTTTCTGACTTTTGTAGTATGTTTTTTTAGTTCTTCAATATGACTTCCAAAGCAGTGGCAGCCTGTAAGTATACTTTTTGTTTGTTGTTTTTTTGTTGCAAACACACTGGCCATTCTACCAAGTTCAATTTGTTATAGCCTGTGTTTTATCACTTTGATGCTTAGATTATTTTGGTCTGACATGAAGTTGATGGTTTAAGTATTGTTATAACTTTTTTGTATTTCTCATAAATAGATTAGATAGGTCCAGAAGAATGTATGTTAACTTGAAGGTGTTGTACACATTATTCTATTGAGCAGACGAGTTAGCAGTGGAATAATCCAATGACCATTGTATGGTACAGTTTTTTCATATTGATGATTTGATCAAATGTTAAAAGGTGTACTTACTACCATGTTGTCACTAGTGGTTATGAATATTTTGTTAATTTATATGTTAATATTTGACACTCTAACTCTGGTTCACATTTATCATTCCTCATTCTTATTATTATGATGCATTATACTGTTTGTGTCCAGTATCAATGTTTTTTGGTTACATGTAATATTTGGCTTGATTATAAATCTTGGATTTTCCTCATGATTCTGCAGTCTCAGGCAAGAACTTCGACAGTCTTGGGCAGTGGTAGGCTTGAATATGTCAATCAGGGGATTGCTAAGAAGCGGAGAGCTTTGGAGGGTTTCGAAGAATCTGATAAGAAAACCATCAAATTTGACACGTCAAAATATGAGAGCATCCATAAAAACCAGAAGTGGCTTCAGAAGCTTCCAAACAATGGGCAGAAAGCAAGCTCGGATATTGAGGAAGGTCAGATTATGCCAGAGGAGCCATGCGTCGAGTCTTCTGTATCCAGAAAAGATGTTTCTGAAAGTTCATCACTGTCTAATCGCGTGAAGAGAATGTCACAGAATGATAATAATTCCAACCACCTTATCGGTGGTTATGACAGTCAAAGGATTCTTGATTCATTGGCTAAGATGGAGAAACGCAGAGAGCGGTTTAAGCAGCCTATCACACTGAAAAAAGAAGCAGAAGAGAGTTTGAAGCTCAACATTGACTCAGTAGATACAGGTGAAATAAAGCAACAAAGACCAGCTCGAAAGAGACGTTGGGTTGGTAGTTAATTTTTCTTGAAGGGAAGGAAAGGACCTACTATGAGGAAACTTGATCAATCAATTAAAGTTTTTGGTCGAAGTTATATTTCGTTCTTCACAAAATTGAGATTATAGATGTTATTTTCTTCAACTTGGATTAAAGTCTGATCGGCTTAACAGTTTTGGCGAAATTACGAGGATTGTAAATAATTGTGACATTCATAATATAAGCAAATCGATTTTGGATGCCATTGTTTTTTTTCCATATATATATATATATATATGGGTTTTGCTATCCATTGCATTAAGGGCAATGATTAAGCAACCCATGAATGAGAACTTTATATTGGAAAGTGTAGAGTATTTATTTAATGCTATAAATTATTTTTAATTTATTTTAAATACAAAGTTTCCATTCATGAGTTGTTTAGGACAATAAATAACAAAACCATATATATATTTATATATATTTTGGCGAAGGATCCATCGTATCATATTGAAAAATAATAAATCTTCCGACTAAATTCTCTTACACATTTTTTTACCCACTTAGTTTTGGCAAGTGTCTTTTATTTTTTACTAAACATTTACTTTTTAAAAGATAGATGATACTTGTCATAATTAAATAGATGAAAAAATTTGTATAAAAATTTAGTAGGAAAATTTAAAATTAGTCTAATGCCTGTGGTTAATCAATTATTGCTTTTAGAATATGCATGGAAAAATTGATGCACTATCTTATACAATATGTCACTTTATTCGAAATATTGTTGGAAGTTTAGAATAGATAAAATTAGTGTTGCATTGACAAGCTAAGTGTTCTTGACGTTAGTAATTTGGATGATGAAATTAATTTTGTTTAGTTTGAATATATTTCTAATCCCTACAATATATCTGTGTTTAAATTTTAGTCTCTATTTTTTAAAAATATATTTAAATCATTTTATTGGGAAGCAATCTTAAATGGAACTAAGAACTAGGTAGTAAATAGGCTAGATGTTCAAATTTAGATATTATGATTTATAGTCCATTTAAGACTTGGTGTGTTTGGCACAACTAGCTTATAGCTTATTTAGGAACTTGTAGCTTATAGCTTATGAGTAAGTAGAAGTGTTTGGTAACAACTAGCTTATAGCTTATATAAGCTATAAGCTAGCTTTCATAAGCTAGCTCATGACAAGCTACTTCAAGTAGCTTATAGCTTATGAAAAGTAGCTTTGAATAATTTCTAGTCAATTATTACATATTTACTCTATCAAATAATTTAATATATATAATTATTACTTGTCCTTTTAAGTCATTTAACAAATATAAGCTACTAAGTTAATTTTACCAAACACTTCTACTCAATTATAAATCACAAGTCATAAGCTACACGCTATAAGCCATAAGCTATAAGCTATAAGTCATAATCTATAAGTCATAAGCTATAAGCTAGTTTTGGCAAATAGAGCCTTGATCAAGTCTCACCTATTTAGATAATTGAATTAAGCTAATATCTTTGAAAAGTTATTTAGCTAATTGGATAATGTAAAAGAAGCTTATTTGATTTAGGCGTTTAATATCCTGGCATATTTTGTTACATAAAGATATTTTTATTATCATTGAATAATTATATTATTTCTATAATTCTATTAAGTGTCCAACCATTATTTGAATAGAAATAAATAGAATTATGTTTAATCAAGTCCATAAATCAAACTCATACTAATTGGTTGGCAAATCGCTTTTGTATCTCAATCATTGATAAAAAATCTCAAATTTGAAGTACAAAAGTTAATTAGAAGGATAAAATAAAGATGGGCACTAACTGGTAGTCAAACTGCCGTATCTTTGTATCTCAATGAAAACGTTAAATTGAACCACGATAATAGTAAGGACATTTTATCAACCAAAAATAATAAGGAAAAAGTAAAATTGCCCCCATGCAGGATCGAACTACAGACCTTCAGTTTACAAGACTGACGCTCTGCCACTGAGCTATAGGGGCTTTGATGATCAAGTTATGCTATTATAATTAAAACCTAGTCATCGAATCAACACTATAAATATACTATGTTACTCATTGATGCAGTTGCGTTAAGCTAGCTAAATAGAGAACTCACGTCAAGAATGTACACAAGTATTAATTTCACGTTGAAATTTGAGACAATAATACTGTAGTAGTGTAGTATTTATAATTTATTTGAGCACATATCTCAACCATATTCAACAAACAAAGCAATTTTTTACTTATTGTAAAAATATTTTCACTTTCAATTAACTGGAAATCAAACACACATGTAATCGTGAAGTTCATATAACTAAATCTCTAGGGTGATCACATTCCCAAATTGTTCCTTGATTAGAAATGGACATAATTGGCTAGGGGATCACAGCTTCACTAGTCTTGTGTTGAACCTCCATATGGGATTCCATGATCTCTCTAAAGTCTCTCCCAAGTCCCAATCCATTGCATCCATAGAGGAAGAGACATTAAAGATAAGGGAAGTTTTCCTCTCTGGCAAGTTTTAGAGTTGTACGAAGAAAAGTAGTGACAAGTTGAAGCTTATTAATTTTTTTTTTTTGGTGAACATATGCTAGAGATGATCCATGAACTCGAAGATAGTTCATTCCTAATATATTTATTGTCTGAGTTGCTCAGCAATTTGAGCCGATCTTCTTTGTAATAGCTTACCCATGTGACCAGGCTGAGTCTCTCCTTCAGAATAACATCCATGTCCATGACCAAGCCCCACGCATGAACAACAGTAGCGACGCTAAGTGTAAGTCGAAATTGTTATGTTCACTTCAGTAACAGTTTAATCATCAGTCATCACCCACAACTTACGAAGTCTCATAACAAAGTGATTTTTTTCTAGAATATGGACGCGCAACACGTATTCGGTTCTAATCATTCATCATGGCATGAAGAGCAAGTTATGCACGTATTTTCATGTGTGACATGGAACATTTCTTATGCATTGAATATTAAACTCGAGTTGATTAGGTATGCTTAACACCAAACTAAACCGAGCTTGTCCTTGGACAAAGTGCCATTGATATCACAACAACGTCAACATTGAATAGGGTTTTACTATCTCCATAAGTCTGTTTATTCTAAAGCATTATCATTGAAACAAAATCTTGGGTAACATATTGGCATATGTTGAACTGCCATTAAATTAACCTTCAAGCTTGTTTTTTGGTCAATAATTAACCTTTAAACTTGAATCTAAGTTGCGGAAAATTAAAAGACAAAAAAGTAGACATCGTTATTTAAAAAAGGAGTAAACCAAGGTTACTAAGTTTTGATTAGAAAAATGAAGTATCCTCGATTCTCCAACAAGAGGAAGCAATGTAACGAGAACCAAAATTTATCATTAACACCACCAAGATTCTATTTACTTATAAGTTTTCAAGAGAAAGATACTACTATGATAGTAGTAAATCGTGGAACTTTGTTGCTTCTCTAATTTCATTAGCACAATGACATTCATGTTATTGTTCATCAGACAAGTATTCCAGGATCAATCATTGAATAACGGCAATGGCTGGAATAATGGCTGCCACAACATATAAACGACAAAGCAAAACCCCACACGGTTACTCATTTCTCTTTTTTACTGCCATCGGTGGAGTTCTGCTCAGTAAGCATTTTCAAAACGTTTACTAGTGCTTGCAAACGGTCCCATATGCTAAGCCCATATAGTGCTTCGACAAGTGACTCCTGAAACTCAAATCCATTTTCTGCTACCGGATACTAAGGCAGATAAAAAGGCAATCTCAGTATCTGTCAACTTGTAGTGAGGTAAAATAATGCATAATTATGTATAAAAAATATAAAATTATGCAAGGTTTTCCAAACTGACCTGAATAGGCTTAGGTATCTTGGTTTTGATGAATGGCCACCATCTGTCTTCAACGACTGATTTTACAAGGCAGCATGCCCGCAAACCTTCTACACCACCAAATCTTCCAAATCCACTGTGTTTCACGCCCCCAAATGGCAGCGACTGGAAAATCACAATGAAACTTTTAGAAGAAATTATAGCTAGAAGGAATCCATGTACCTGGCTAAAATAACTGCATCATTACAATAACAAGCAAGAAAATAGAAGGAACCGTTTTCTAAAGCCATTCATATCTATTTCTGACTGGCAATTAGATAAACGTTTCTTAAAGCAGAAATTTTTTCCAATTTAAGTAGTTTACGGCAAAATAGATGTTACAGTAAATTAGAAACGGTAAAGAAATTGTTTTCTCATGAATATAAGCCACTAGTTGGTTCCATAGCCGAAATGGCAAACTCCATCATTTCAAGCTTCTTGTAGAGTTACTTTTTAATCCGAAAGTCATTACTCTCGCATTAACTCTTCTGAAGCAGTTGGATGTGATTAACAAGCCACATAGAATAGACCATATCACAACTATGAGGCTCCTTTAGGATGTGAGTCCCTTTTGTGCGAGAAAGATTAAGATAAAATAGTTCATATAGATTTACCTGACACATGTATGTTGCCGCAAAATCATTAACTGCAGCAACTCCACAGTGTATCTGGGAAGCTATCTCTCTAGCACGGCTCTGACTGCCAGAGAAAACAGCACAGCCAAGTCCATATTTTGAGTCATTTGCAAGCTTGACAGCTTCTTCATCAGAGCTAAATTTCATTATTGGCATGATTGGGCCAAATGCCTAGGAAGTCATTAAATGCAAAGATGAATCCACTAAGCAGTTGCTGAAGCAAATAAGATAGAAAGACACTCTAGAGTATGAAAGCACAGTTGCACAGTTACCCAAATTTCAGAGTCTCCAAGTCAATATCGTGAGATATGTAAAATATTTTATGGCTGAATGAAACACTTAACAACAATAAATTTAAAAAAAAAGGTGGCAATGTGACAGGAGAAATTAGCAAGTTTTGCTACCTCTTCTTGCATCAATCTCATTGAGTGATTCACATTCACAATCACAGTAGGAGGGAAATACTGATCAACTGCATCTTCACCAATATGTCCAAAACTTCCACGAGCAACAATTTCAGCTCCCTTGTCTAAAGCATCATTTACAAGGCTGTCAAGCTTCTCAGAATGTTCATGCATACATAAAGCTCCCATATCATACTTTCCAGCAAGTGGCGGGCCCTGCAAGAAATCATTAGCTAGTACTTAAAAAAATGGTGAAAAGAAGAGTTCTTGATGTAGAACAGTTGCAAAGTCCTCAATGTTGTAAGTTCCCGACAGTTTAGTTTTTCCCATTCCTCATATCTATGTGAATCATGAACCCAACTTCAAATGCTTCTTTCTAAAAAACTATCATCTTTCAGAATAAAATTTTACTAGGCAACAAGCAATTTTCACATCTAAAACTCTAAATTAAGAAAATTCTATCAATTTTGTTATACGTCAACAATTAATTTAAAGAGTTTGTAAGATACAGAAATGCATGTACATCTGTTGTCACGATAGATCAGACATAAAGCCGGTGTCCAGTTGATGCAAATAATTTAACTCTGGAAAGTTAATGCTCCCTTGGGGGTACTAAAAGGGAGGTAAACCAACAAAAAAAGAATTGGGCATGCAGAAATTCAGCAAAAATAGAGGACAAAGAAACATATCATGTATCATATAATATTTCCCAGAATTTCATACTAGACTCTAATACATGTCAAGAAAAGATGATAATTTGCTGAAATAGCAATTTTGTAACAATTATGTTCTACAACATGTGATTAAAACGCCCATGTTGACATAAAAACAAGGTTTAAAGAGAAAGACATTTTGCAAAATGATATTTTATTAAAAAACACTTACAGCTGTAACAGATTTTATGATTTTGGTAACTTTACTGACAAAAGTTGAATAAATGTTCCTGTGGACATAAAATCGTTCAGCCCCAGCACAGTTCTGCCCACTTGACTGAAGAACAGCCCTGACAGCAATTTGAGCAACCTATATTCAGCAGATTAATGCATGTTATAACAAAGGATTCAAGAATGAATTTTCATCAAGTTGTAAATTTAAAACTTGCAGACCAAATTGGTCACCCAAGCCTCGGGAAATCAGAAAATTTGGAAGGGATCATACATGGTCCACATCAACATCTTCACAAACAATAAATGCATCTTTTCCTCCAAGCTCTAGCGTAACTGGTATAAGATTCTCAGCAGCATTTCTCATTATCTGCATAAAAGAATGCAGCATATCACCAGAAGTGCAAAGACTTCTATTTGCATTTAAAAGTGATACTATCTTATAAAGAATAGAAGAATACAAGAAATGCTAGGTGATAACTCCGAACTATCCACTGCATTCATTATGCTTTTGAGGCATCACTCTAAAGTAGAGGTCTATGCAACTTCTGTGGTTACCTAATCTTTTCCCCCTTCTTTTTTCGTTGGTGAGTACAGAATGGAGTTTAAACAGATCCTAATACTACTCAGTTAAAGATTGAACTAGTTCTCTCTGGAATTCCTTCATCAAACATCTACCATGCATATCAGAAACTTTTTTTTTTTTTTTTCTGAATTGGAAACATCAGAGATGAGAATACAGGATAAATCCATTTGATAGGCCAAAGCAACCATACTATTTTACCAACACCAGGGGATCCAACAAAAATGACTTTATCAGCAGAAGACACCAGAGCTTCTCCTGTTTCAGCAAATCTGGTAGGAAAGATCCAATTAAAGATACATATGCAGACATGATAGTGAAACAAAAGGGAAAACGAAGGGTATAAAAATAAGACTTTACCCTGTTATCACCTCTACAAGATCCTCTGGGGCTCCTATGGCAGCAAGGGCTGATTGGATGATTCGGAAGTAAAAGCATCCAGACCAACTGGCGTGTTCTGATATCTAAAATCAAAATCACATGGATTTCTGTCAAATTGAAAAATACAAAATTTATAGTGACTAGCAAGAGTAGGTATTACATCTTGCAAAGTCTCAATTGTTACACCTCAATAAAGCATAATGGCCAACAATGTCTATCTTTAAAATATGAGACACGTCCACAGAATGAACAATTCTAGATAGGTGGATAGCAGATATTATGTCATTTTATACCTTAATCACAATGCCATTTCCTGAAAAAACTGCTGCCAACATAGGATTAAAAATATTGTGGAAAGGATAGTTCCATGACACAATGGCACCAATAACACCAAGGGGGTGAAATTCTACTCTGCCTCTCTTATGAAGCATTGATCTTCCAGAGGATCTGCAATTTTTTTATTTGTCAGAAAACAGAAGTGGTTAATAAAGTGCATTTACACAATCTGCAATTTTACCATGAAATAGTTTATTTAAGTCTGTTGAAATGTAATAACCTTTTTTATATAAAATTTCTGTGGAATAAATGCAAAAATTATAACCTAATTTTCAGATGGAGCAACTGAAAAATTAAGGAATTTGAAATTCTAGAGAACTTTGGAAATAACTTCTATTTAGGTGGAATTGTAAATTCCTACTTTCTATTTAAATACAATTCCCTATTTAAATTTCAAGGATTCCAAATTCTCTTATCCCAACATTACATTTCACTCCTAAATATTATAAATCCTCACAAAATAAATTCCCCTATTAAAATTCCTAATTCAAATACTGGGTAAGATTTTAAAATTTCAGAGTAAAAACCTTACAGTAAGAAAAGAAATTAAACTGAGACAGACAACCTAAGTATCTATAACTCAGTATGTTTGAGCAAAGAAAAGGTGTCAGTGACTGTGATTAAGGAGGGATGTTATGATAAAGAAGATAATCAAGATATGTCAAATGAAGATCAGGAAAAAGAAAACTATTAAAAAAATTGAGGTGGGTACCGGTATTCTGGCTTTAGCCACTGCTCCCCTTCTGACAGTAGCCAATTGATCTTCTCGCACGTTGTCATTATTTCTCCTAAAGAGGCATCTACCATTGTCTTTCCAGTATCACGTGAAGATAATCTAATCAAAGCAGATGAATTAGAATTCACCCAAAATCGTTACTACTTACTAATGTTGTTATGCAATAAGCAAAATTCGTAAATATTTTTCAGACTAATGAATAAGAGAATATAATACCTAAATACAAAAGAAGAATATGATACCTAAATACAAAAGATGGTCACGTGCTTCCCAGGATATCACAATAGCAACAGTAACAAGTTCAAAAAATGATAACCTTTAAATCTTCCACTTATAACCATGAAGAAGTGATCTTACTCGCATATAAGTGCTTGATGCTTGATTATATACTTCAATAGTATACGCAAAAATTGGCGTCTTTGCTTGAAGCTTGTCTTTGCCCACATCTTTTGTGCCTTCCGCACTTTTTCCACTTGCTCCTTGACCTAACCACACATGCAAAGTAATTCTAGTTAATTCGTGCAATACTTATACTTGAGAATCGGATCAAAGTTGCAACAAACATTTCTTATGCATCAAAATTCTCCTTTGTGGCTTTGAGAGTGCTGTCATAAGGGTTGGAAGTGAACTGAACCACTTCCACTTGCAACCTATGCATGGCTTGATTAGTTAACATCTAAATAGTCTAAGGCTCACAAACCAATGAGTAGAGTTCGACTGAGAATCTTGACTTATTTGTTAAATGCGCTGAGCCTTAATATATGTTTCATTAGCTTGTGTGGTAGTTTTTACACAGAAACGCACAAGACTGACAAAGTTGAGATCTCTGTGTACCATTAGGAGGAAAGAAAAAAACACATAAATTGTGTGATCACAAGTAGTAACAAGGTTTATAAAATCCTAACGAAAAAATTATGGTCAAACTAATGGTTACTGGCTAGCTTAGGGAATATGGAAATAGATACTAAAATCATGAATCTTAACCATCAGTTCCCCGTGAAGAATAGGCTCACCGACCTCATCTGGCGTCAATGCAGGAACATATCCCAAATATTTCATGGTAGCAGGCTCATAGCACTGCACTTTCGTGCCTGATTGCTGTGCATTTCCCCTCGGAGGCACCTGAATAGGAATCATTCATCAATGAGAAAGGATCAGCCAGATACTTCAAAAGAGGAAAACAAATAACAAACCTCCAACTGAAGTCACAACATTAAAGTGCTTCACCAAGAAGAAATCAATTCATAAAATGCATTGATTCAACACCACATGCATTTGCAATTAAACTGAATATGAATTTCAACTTTCAAACAGAAATGCAAATCACACCGATCGCAAAACGCAGAGGCAGAGCATCGTCAAAAACACGTCACTACACAACAATTTGCCAAACTTCAATTGCAAATGCAAATATAAAAGACATCTAGGGAAAAACATCAGCAAAGCACTCACATATATGAAACTGTTCTCCTGTGCCAGGTTTCCATCGTCCAACACTGTGATTATCAAAATCTAAGTTACATTTCTACCGTCGCAACAAATTAACGTGCGATAGAGAGTGAGGGAGGGAGAGTACCATCGGAAGCATCAACATCGATGGAAGGAACCTTGGGAGGAATGAGAATGAGAAGGAACTTGCAGATGGCGAATGCGAATGCTAGAACGAGCAAGGGCCACCAAAACGCCATTGGAACTTCGCAGTAGGTTCAGAGCGAGTCTCTCTCTTGTACGGAAATCACCTCGCTAGGGTTTCAACGAAGCTTCCAGAGAGATTTGTTTCCTTTTCAGAACAATGCACAAAGACAGGGAAAGAATCTGGGGAAGCTTTGAGGTGGTCATTGCATAATATTGATACTAAAACCAAGAGAAAGGAAACTGAACAACTGGAAAATAGTGGAAACACAAATGGATTTTGCAACATGAATTGGACGAATGGTACTTTCTACTACTATACTGCTAGTGTCTAGTAGTAGTATAGTAAACATGGCTAAATTAGTACTTCCTCCTCTGTAATATTAATCATTTTAAGAGATTTTATATGAATTAGGAAAAACAATTAATTTTTATAAAATAAAACAAAAAGTACATAAATAAACTAAATTAATTATTGATTTTAAGGTTTACTCTATAATTATTAGCTATAAAAATAATAAAAGTGAAAATAGTTAATAAATATAGTATTAATAATGTGAATGTGATAAATATTTTAGAACAAATTTTTTTACTAAAACGACAAATATTTCAGAACGAAGAGATAATTTTGGTGAATTTTTTGGGTGAGATTTAAGTAAGTTTTTTTATTTATTTTTTTAATTTAAATTGGTCTTTTAATTCATTAATGTAATCTAAGATTACCTTCTTGATACTTTTGTGTTAAAAACTAACAAAAAAAAAAAAACATTAACGCAGTTAACATTAACCACATGTTATATTGTAATAGGCTCGTTAATAAAACAATTATGATAATATATAGATTAAAATATTGTTTTGGTCTTTTACATTATCAAAAAGTCTTGGTTTAGTCAGTTATGTTTTAAAAGATTTAATTTGGTCATTTATATTTAAAAAATTTCACTTTTATCTCTTATGTTGTATTTTTCGAATCACTTTGGTCATTTATATAACGTAAGGGACGAAAGTGATTTAGCGTGTGTTTGGCACAACTAGCTTATAGCTTATTTAGGAGTTTATAGCTTATAGCTTATGAGTAAGTAGAGGTGTTTGATAACAACTCGCTTATGATAAGCTACTTATAGCTTATGAAAAGTAACTTTTAATAATTCTTTCCTATTTTACCCTCTAGTCATTTACTACACGTTTACTTATCAAATAATTTATTATATGTAATTATTACTTGTCCTTTTAAGTCATTTAACAAATATAAGCTACTTAATAAGCTAATTTTACAAAAAACCTCTGCTCAATTATAAGTTACAAGTCATAAGCTATAAGGTACAAGCGATAAGTCATAAGCTACCAGCTATAAGCTATAAGTCATAAGTTATAAGTTATAAGCTAGTTTTACCAAACAGAGCCTTATAATACAAAGACCAAACTAAAACTTTTAAGACATAATAGACTAAATTAAAACTTTTAAAACAAGAGATCAAACTGAAACTTTTCGACAACGTAAAGGACAAAAACAATAATTTAGCCTAATATTATATATTTATATAAATATAATTAAAAATAAAAAACATATTTTAATTTTAAAATAATAATAAAATTAACTCTTCTTGTTCCCAACTCCTCAACCCTCTTCCATTGCCGACGACCATATCAAACTTGGGTTGTGCTTTTGTTAATTTCACCACTCCTTCTGCAATTGTAAAATTCTACCTAGAGTTCCATGAGCACACGTGGAATGTTACCGAGAATTAGAAAATTTGCGGAATCAACGCTATTGAAATTTAATTTTCGTTTGTTTTAATGATTACCTTTCTAATTAAGGTTGTGTAGATGTATAATTTCCTATTTCAATACTTCATCTATTTTTTTTTCTTGGTGTTGGTGTGACTTCATTCAATTGGGCAAAGAAAAGCTGTTGAGGATTTTCTAGAGGAAGTCTGGTGCGAGATCCCAAGTTTTTTGCCAGTTGTGTACTAAGGGTCTTTGTCTTCCACCACATTTGTTTTGAGCGAACCAACAATTCACACATACACAAAAATTCCAAAATTTCTAATTCTTGAACACAAGAAGCTTTGGGGTTATTAATTTGTTATTTCCCAATTGACAAAAGAATGACAGACAAATAAAATTAATTGGTCAAAGTTAAAGCAAAACCCGCAAACATCTGGAAGGAAGCTTTGAAATTGTTATGTTCATCGTTGTTGAGTGAACAAGAACAGAAGGAATTGTTGTTGAGGGAGAAAGTGTGGAAATTGAAAGCAAACGTGGGCTAGGAAGGAGGGGAGAAATTAAACCGTTAAACTTAATGAAAACGGGGAGTCGGCTTGAAAGGAAAGTGGGGAAGAGCTTGTCATGTGACTTCTTGGTGAGTGGTGGTGATGGGGTTGGGGCCACCAGTGGTGGATGAGTGGGTGGTCGTCGTCGCCAGTAATGAAAGAGGTGGAAGAATTAGGAAGAAGAAGGGGTTAATTTTATTATTTTTAAAAAATTAAAATATGTTTTTTATTTTTAATTATATAATATATAAATATATTATTATGATTGTTTTATTAATAAGCCAATCACATTATGACACGTGACAAATGTTAACAGAGTTAATGTTTTTCCATTAGTTTTTAAAGGAAAACTAACAGAATGGTAAAATTTTGTCAAGTTATTGGTTTAGAAGATTAATTTGAATAATAAAAAAAAAAAGTTATAGAACTTACTTGAATATGACCCATATGATAAAAGACAAAAATACTACTGAAACCTACTTTATTCTTGTTAAGTGAGGTAGTGAACATCAGATCCCTTCCAAATTTCTCATTTCTATCGAGCAATGGAATGAAATATAAAATAATAAAATAAAATAAAACAAAAATATTGGTGTACACAATATAATATTTTTTTTAGTTGAAATAAGAATTTGGACTTATGTGTGATGTGGGTTTTTATTTGGTTCTTTTATAAATTTTAAAATTATGTCCTTATATAAAAAAGTTCACACATTATTTTATTATGTCCTTATATGAAAAATCAATAATTATACTCAAGATAATGATAGGTGTGTCACTATTATTTATCGAGTGAAGCATTACATAAATTTTGAGTTTGTAAGTGTAGTTCACGTAGGTTCTTAAATTGTATGAAGGTTTACTTAAGTCCATGAATTTGTAATAGTAGTTCATTTATATTTTTGATGTTACAAAATATTATTCATTTAAGTAACTGAGTTTGTAAGAGTAGTTTGCCTATGTTCTTGACATTTGAGTGAATGTTTAACAATCTCAGTGACCTAAATGAACATTTGTATAACTTAGGGACTTATGTGAACTATTCTTACAAATTTAGAGACCTATGTAAAATACCCTTGCAAACTCAAGAACTAAATTAGTAATTATTTTATTATTTATCATGCTGCCATACATTTATTCAACCAAAAATTTATTTTTATAACTAATGATAAGTGGTACAATTTGAATAATAGTGATACATTTAACATTTTTATTATACATATAATGCTACTATATATTCACTCCACTCATTCTATAACTTACATTTAATATTTTTTTATTTTTTTATTATTTTTTTAATTTTCTTTCGGTATTTCTTCTTATATATCTCTCTATCTTAAAAGAGAGTGCTTAAATCATTACTTATAATTTGGTGATTTCTCCTCTTCAAAAGAATTAATTTTCGAATATTAACGAGTAATATATTAGTACACTCAAAAAATCACTGCTTAGCATTAATCTCTACTGCTTACTCTGATTATAACTCCATTATTTTAATTTTTAGTATGTTTATTGTTGTTATCTTCGTTATTAAGTAGACTAATTGTGTATTAGGATTTTCATTAAGCAAATTGAAGTTTCAATCTAATCAAAGTGACTTTTACTTAACCAAAGATGCATACTAACAATGGTTTTAATGTAGGGTAGCAACATACTTTTATCGAGAAAAATAATCATGGTTAGAACTTCAGAAAGAGTATCATATATTAGGAGGATGCGTTTATTTAGGCTTGAGAAATTAATTTTGTACTCAAACAATAAAATAGAAAGATACCAAAGGAAGAAAAAAGTAATGCTTGAAATAACGTTTAAAAGTGATTTGATTGACACTCGATAAATTCAAACTCAAGTCTGAGATCACTAAAAAAAAGAAAACCAAGTCTCATTCGTACATGAGATACAAATTTTGTTACAATTAAATATTTGTCTGATTTGTAATTTAAATAAATTAGTAGTCATGCATCTTATATTTTGTCTTAATTATAAAAATTGTTAAATAACTCAATTACATAACGACAACACGGAAGAAAATAAGGATAACCCGTAAGAAAAGCACATGTTAAGTACTAGTTTCACAAAAAGAAAAAAATCAAGTCAAATACTTTAGTAATTTCTACGTCTCAAATGTATTAATATATCATATTATTGACCGAGATACTCTTGGTGTATAAACAAAGTCAGTGTATTTTACCCCACTTTAATAGAATCAAAATAGGAATTATTGTTCCAATTCCATGGAGTAATTAAAGTCAAATGTGTTGAACCGATAATGTAGAAAGCAATTGTGGTTGTCTTTCAGTGTTGGCCTCCGACATTGCGGCACTTTTCATAATACATTCAAACATTGAACATTCCCATAAAACAAATAAATGAAATGAAACCTGAATCCATAAAGAACATGTGAAAAGCAAAGAGGTTTGACCAATCAAAAACGTTGATTATCATTGTTGTTCTAGAAACCAGATTTAGAAAGAAAAATAATGTCATCAGGGAGGAGATTAGGCGTGGCCGTAGATTTCTCACCATGCAGCATCAAAGCATTGAGCTGGACGGTGGACAACATTGTCAAAGAAGGAGATCATCTCATTCTTGTTATCATTCGCCCCTCTGAATACTTTGAACATGGCGAGGAACAGCTCTGGGAAACCACTGGATCACGTACACGATTATATTCCTTTAATTTTTTCTCTCTTCAATTTAATTACCAATGTGTTGTCAAAGACAAAAATTTCTTTATTAAAGCTTCAAATTCCACTTTGATGGGTTTATTTTATGTTTATTGATCTAAATGCAGCTCTTATACCTCTATCTGAGTTATCAGAACCAATGTGGAAGAGATATGGACTGAAACAGAACCCGAAGCACTAGATATAGCCACAACTGCTATGAGGCAGAAAAATGTATATATAATTACTTTTTCTTATAATATATGATTTATTTTGCTAAGGGAATGATCTTTTTGTGATTGTTCATGCTTTACATTTCAATATAACAAAAAAACGATGTTCGTTTCAATTTCACAAGAGTAATATAATCACTTAGAGATTTTTTTTTGCACTAGCAGATTGTGGTATTATTGAAGATATATTGGGGAGATGCACTCGAGAAGATATTGGAAGTAATTGATCACGTGCCTCTAGATAGTCTTACCATGGGAAACAGAGGCCTTGGTCCGCTCCAGAGGTAATGGTATCTATAATTTCCCTTGAAATTCCCAAAATCTACATTTGAGTAGAGTGCATGGCATTTTAATTTGAATTATTTTTATTTACTTTTATTTTTACAGGGTGATAATGGGTAGTGTCAGCAATTATGCGGTGAACAATGCTACATGTCCGGTCACTGTGGTGAAGATTTCAGGCCAACAACATCGTTAATTATTTTTCTCTAATAATCTAATTTGATGCGGGAATAAACTTGTACATTGTAACTTGTATCAAGTGTTGGAATAAAATCTATTTAGTATTTCTTGTATTGACCACAATAATTTACGCTTACTGCTATATGAAGCTATTGGGTTATCAATATTAATATGGTATAGATGCCTTCAAGAAATATAGTTAAGAATTTGTAAATTATTTCGAACCATGTTTAAATATTACATTGAGAAGGAATCGAGACAGCTCACACCTTCCGAACATATTCCTCCTGAACACATCGAGACAACTTTTAAGGATAAAACATAAGATCTAAGACTCCAAAATAGATGCTACCTCTATTGTGGTTATGGTGAGAATTGGGTTGAAGTACGCTTTAGATGGTCAGGTTTGTTTTTGAAATTAGAGGTTTTAGTTTGGCCGATTACCGGTCAAAAGGCTTTTTTTAACACCTGAAAAACTCATTTGATAGCCTACTTTATAATAAAATTCCTAAAATTATTTAAAAATTTTACTTTTAAATAAGTTAATAGACCTAAAGGCATACATAAACTAGTGAATTTTTTTAGCACAACAAATATACAATAATAAGACATAACACTAAAATTTTCACATAATAATATTAATAACATATATACTCATATTATAATTTATTATTTTTACCACTAATATTATTTTCATTGTTTAAATAGGCTGACTTATTAGACTTAAAAGGCTATTTAAAAAGTCTAAAGTCTGGCTTGTTTAATTAAATGAGTTTTTTAAATAGCTTTAGCATATGAAACAAATTTTCAAGCGGTCTAGCATATTCTCACCCCTAATTGCGGTGTTCAATGTATTAAGGTTAAGCTTATGATGTTTATCAATCTATGATAGGACAAAAAGAAAATCCAGTTGTCTTATTTTCATTGTCTTTTCTTTTGAGATGTCTTTTTTTTTCTAGTTATTTTCACTTTTACAATCTTAATTGTGTTGAGCAAGTTCTGAAATTATGTATACATTAACATATGAAACAAATTTATAATAACAACATTGGAAGTGGATTTAACATATATATGTGTTCTGTTACTTATGTCCAAATGTTTAAGCATGACAGTTCCAACTTCCAATCTCATCCATGCTAATCTTCTCTTTATATAAGCTTCTGTAAAATTTTTTATCATCAACAATTAGTAAACTCGGTGTTCTGTTTCAAATTTACTTACCCATATTTTTATACTTTAAATGCATAGTGTTGATAGCTCTAGGATGTCATTAGATTGACGAATCTTTTTTACTGTGCATGTGAAAATACAATAAATTTTATAAATAATTTGAAATGGTATAATATACCGAATTGATACAAAATAACTTTAAATCGAAAGAACATATGAGTGCATTAAAATTTTAAAGTAAACTTGAGTTGTTGCAGACATAATAAAATGTGAGAATGAAACATGACATGAAATCCTTCCTAAATGGATTGGATTTGTGAAGTTTGAGTGAAATATCAAAATGTTGTCAAGAAATAGGACGATGGTAATTTATTTTTATTTCTTCTTGTCCATTCATTTTTATTTTGGCAGAGAACTCTTTTATTACGTTACAAACAAAAGAAGAAATATGACAATAAAGTTGTATGCTAAAATAATAGTAAAGATACACGATAAATTCATGATCCTATGAAAAATCACACTGAGTATGGAAAAAATACAATTAGAAAAATAAACTTGTTTGATTTGAAAGAATTAGCTACTTTTCTATCCTAGAGTAATTGTATTTTTTTATATAATAATTAGTCACACAAAAAGAAAAGAAAAAGGAAGACAATACAAATCAATTTCTTAAATGGCTAATTCTAAGCACAAATATAAAATTCCTACTCTCTATTATTGGATCACTCACAAGTCACAAATCTTGTGTAGCCTAAGTTATATATATATATATATATATATATATATATATATATATATATATATATATATATTTTGTGGGGATGTGAAACTTTAATTTTCTTTATCAATAGACCTTGTAAGACATTTGTGGGAGACACAAAAATAGGAGTTAGTTTTAGTGACAGGTAAATTATTGTCTCCCGAACCCCACAAAAAATTGCTAAAACAACATCATAAACAACGGTTATCATTCTTCAATGACATTCTATTTTCATGGACAATTCAGCCATAACCAATAGTTTCACTATCTCACCAATTAAATTTCCTTCCACATTCCCAAATCCCAATAGTTTATTATTATCTTCTTTTCAATTACATCTCACAATTTGTCCTCACTTCCAACGAAAAAGAACAATGAAATTCAACAACAAAAAAAGTCAAACCCCCTTTAATAACCTTATAATATTGTACACAATCCTTCTATTATGTTTGTTACTAAGCACATGTAAGGCCCACAATTCGAAAATCTCGCCGGAGCCAAGCCCATTCCCCTATCCTGCATCCGAAGCGCCGAATCATAACAACCCAACACCTGATGAACCTTTTGGACATAATTTCGATGATCACGATTCCTCCACAACATCCTTTTCCTCCGCTTTCTCTGACATCCTCAAAGGATCCTTACGCGGCTCTTCCCTAACAATGCCGCACCAGATCTTCTCCTCAGACAAAAAACAATCCCATCACGCAGTGGAACAAATATGTGCCCACACCGACTACCCTGAAATTTGTGTCTCCTCTGTGTTCCCCTTCCTAACCCACAAATTTGACGTCATGAACGTTCTAGAAGCTTCCATTAAAGCGTGCTCACACCAACTGAAATTCACCATAACGAAGGTTGAGAAGCACGCAGGTGAATCTAAAGAGTTGGCTGGTGCACTTGCTGATTGCAGGGAACATTACCATAACGCTTTGGAGAATGTGAAGAAGGCTTTAGATGCTATCCCACCACGTGACCTTGGAACCGTTACGGTCATGCTTAGTGCCGTTATGGCGGATGTTTCCACGTGTGAGAGTGTGTTTGAGGATATGAAAACATCCTCACCTATCACTAATTCTGAGGGTTTGGTTACCATTACGACTAGTAATTGCCTTGCCATTGCTGCTTTGATTCCCTATTAATTATAATTAATTACTCCTTCTTATGTCACAATAGTACTGTGTATGTGTAAATTTGTGTAAAGTATGTTATTGTTTTTTTGTTTTAATTTTTTTTTACCTTTTTTGCTATAAATATTTGTTTTGGAGTAATGGGCAAATCTTTATCATGTATATATAGCAAGTTATGTTTTAAGTAGTTGCTATCTAAAGTTACATGTTTAGCAAGTTAGCCAACTATTTGTTCAACTTGTTTCAAGATCAAAATAAATTATTCTTAGTTTATTTAAGTAAATTTTAAAATTATAGTTATATATAAACTCTCATTTGATATCTTGTAGTAAAAGTATTTAATTGAGGTTTCTGTTCAAACCCACTTAATATTGCCTTATTCATAATAGATAAGAATATATATATAGAGAGAGAGAGAGTTAAATTGCACAATTTTCAATAATAATTCAAAATTGTAATAATTTACTGTATCCGGTTCTACGAATAAATTATTGCTGGTGCAAGATAAAGGATTGCCAAAGTCCTTAAAATTATAAAATTAGCCATTTTAACGTGGGCAGGGTTCCTATACGAGTATATAGCAATTAAACATTAATTTTTTAATAATTCAAGAAATTGGAAATCTATTGTAAGTGGACAAACAAGAAGGGCTCGTCATGAATTAATTAACTAATATCCATCTTAATTAGTTGTAAAACCAAACAGTTATCCGTGTGATTCGCAGATAGAAAAATAAAATATTATATAAATTATACTGTTTTAAAGTTACGAAGGTAAAAATTAATTAATAAAATATTTTAATAATTTATAAAACTAAAATTGTAACATGTGAATAATATATAAGACAGAATTGTTACATAACAATATGAAATGAAATTTTGAATATGAAATTGTGCCTTTATTGGCTACAACTATTTTTAAATTTATCATTATTCTTAGGAACTATTAAATTTATAATATAGTTTTACAATTATTTTTGATTTATTGTCTTTGTGAGATGACTTTTTGTATAGAAATATGTTGCATTTCATACACTTCTTTATTTAAGCTTTGAATTAAGATTGTGTGTTCATTTAAGGATTATATGTTATTTGCTTGCCTTTGTTTCCTTCTTAAATTGCTTTTGGAGAACCAATCTATATTAGTTGTTTTGAAAGGAAAGTCTAATACAATATTTTCAAAGCTTTATTTGATCGTGCATTATCCGTGAAGTTAGAAAAAATGTGTAGAAAAAAAAATACAAGACGAATACATATGCATAATTAGATATAAAAGAAGAATATATATATTGTTAACATAAGATATATTTTTAAATATAAAAATATTTATACGGATTTGCTTTCCAAAAAACTTAAATTTAGACTTGTTTTCCAAAAAAAATAATAATAAAATTCAGACTTGCTTTTTTCGAATCCAAAAGGTATCCAAAGTTGTGTCCAACAAACTAACATATAGCAAGCTGAAAATGCGCATTTATAGTTTTTTAATTCGTAAACAAAACGATTATCACTTTTGAAAAGAAAAACATGCTTATATTGTTGGAGGATTCAGGCAAATCTTCACTCTCTGAATTAGACTTATTGACACGCTTGTCATCCGACCACCGTGTGGAGCGGCATCAACGCACTGATGCAAGAAGAAAAGCGCCTTGCACTCTTTCTTCTTGTTTTCGTGATGAGCAGCACACTGAGCACCCGTAGAAGTAGCAGTCAGAGCAGGAAAACCATGTTCAACCACCTCCAAAACCTCTTAAAAGCCAAAGAGAACCTTCGTTTGAATGCTCCACCAATCCCAATTCTTGCCGTAGAGGATTGGAAGATTGCCGGGAAAACCACCATTGTTTCCCGCCATGATGTGCAGTCACAGACACTAGATTGCAACTCTTCTAATACTAATTTGTTAGGGAGAATAACAGAATGATGATGGAGAGAAAAGAGAATTGTATATTTCTTATTATTCTGAACACAGAGATACATTGTATTTATATCAAATAGTTACTGTAGTTATTACCCAACTAGCTGATTTACATCAAAAGGTAACTAACACAAGGTAAATTCCTTTGAATTACTACTAACATATATAACTCTCAAACACCACTCCAAACACCCTCTAAGAACTTTGAAACACTTTTAACGTGATTCAACATGTAATTATACACACTTCAATTAAACATCACTTTCATTTCTGATGAAACTATGTATGTTTTATCAAAATTAAACTGTGTATTTTATCAGAATTACTGTCATACCTCGACTGTAGCTAGGGAGCAAGACTTGCATGAACACATATTTCTTTCAAGTCTTGCTCGCTAGTTTAGTTAGTGTATGAATGACAAGATATTCAAATTCATTAGCCTTACTTCCATGAAAGATGTTTCCAAGTGCTTGTTGTCAAGCCTGAAGGAGCATGATTTAGATTAGTCACTGACGATAACTTCTGATCAATACATGTTAATACCAACATAGTTGATATTTCACGTTTGGAAAGGGGAGTAGCTCACGCCACATGACAAAGGAAAAATAAAGGCCATGCTTAATTTATCACAGACAGCAGTAGCACATTTATATATTACTATAATTACAAAGGGTATAATAAAAGGACAATCAAATTAATAATGTACTTCTTTCTGTTTAGAAGAGATTTATATTTCTATCCACTGCTTAAGACTAAGAAGTATAATAATCGCTGAAGCCAACGTGAGCAAGTAATCGTCTTAAGATTCATCCAAGAAAACTGTACCATGTTCGGTAGACTTAATGAATTTCTTGAGTAAAAGAACCACAATTGCAATAGTAAGTCCAATAGCTGCCAATGTGAACAACCTATCATCAGGTTTTTGGACCCTCGTCTCTGGCTTCGGATTTTGAACCTTTGTATCTGAGTTTTGGAGCAACTGATTCTTTGATACACTTGATTGATTCTCCCTTGAGGCTTCAACTTCAGCAGGATTAGCATTTGCAAGGATTTCAGATTCCTCAACAATTCCATCTACTGTTTGATCTGAAATCCCCTCTGCTGTAGTGGAATCCTCGGGATTAGGCGAATTATCCTGTTCCCTAGATTTCTCATTTCTAGGGTTCTCTTCGGGAGCTTCGGTGGGGTTAATTTGAGGAACAGGTGGTGCCTTGCTTAGCATATATTCGTGAATCTGTGATAACAAAGTACACTATCAGCACAATATATATAACACAGAAAACGTGTATTGTGGAGAAAACGTTTAAGCAACATTTACCTCATCAATCAGCTTTTGACGTTCAGGAGTCCCGAATTTTGGAGGTGCTTCACGAGATTTAATAGCCAAGGCACGCCTCTCTTCTTTCTTGTAGTTTAACGAGCCCAACGCACCATTTGGGTTGGTAGGCATAAATGCAATTAGTGCAACTAAAGCAGTCCTTACTGCCAAAAGAAATATACATCCATTAAATTAGAGCCTTTTGCCATCAAAGGCGTCATCTATAAGGCATGGCCTGTGTAGTCATCAAGGTAATGTATTTGAGATCCAACTAAAAACAAAACTGGTTGTAGTGTATTAAAGAATAATGATGAAAATAACACAGATAATCACCATTCTAGTTCTAAGATGCAACTTTGATCAGTATGTTCTAGTCAAATATTCCATATGATTTACTATGGCAGAAGTATTAGACAATACAATTTACGACCCAGTTGCACAAATGGAGACACGAGAATCAATACAACGTCAACTTCTATCTATATAAAGTGACGCTATACTGTTATGTCTCTAAGGCCTAATCATAGTTCATCCTACTTAGAAAACAACAATAAAGTAAAAGTATAAAGACCACATCAAATATTTCAGGTAGTCTTGTAACTGCAAATCAACAAAATTAAACTACAGCAAATACTATAGTTTTGTATCTAACTGTATATCTAAAATTAGTAACATGTGACATACACGTACAAAGAGCAAATTTAGGCATGCGTCGAAGACAACTTGCAAAATAGTCAAGCAAATGTAGTAAGCCAGGGAGCCAAGACTAGACAGGAAGCTTATTTACCACTCCATGATGGTTGCCAATGCTCAGGGTGATGGTTTGATATGCTCAAGCAAATCTTGGTTTGGGTCTCAAAACGACCATTAGGCTGACAGCATAAGATGAAATTTATAAGCCAACAGGGATTGAGCTTTCTTCAGAGTTCCAACATAAAGGAAAGTTTGCAAAATAAAATGTCACTTACTGTTAACAACATAAATGAAGGGGGTTTGAATGGATACTCTGAAGGCAATTGGATCCGCCCATGATAAATACCACCCTCAAATTCAGTATCACAAGGTCCTCTTATTGCAAATTGCCATTCAAAAATATTTTCCTGAAAACAATCATGATGAAGTTGGTCGAGAAAGACTTATAAGACATCAAAAACAAAATGACACTCAAGAATCAAATCCTCAAATCAGTAACTAGTTGAATATTATCCAAAGCTAAAAACAAAAACTAGGAATATGGCAGAACAGATCAAGTGAGCACACAACAGGTTTGGCAAGTTATCTATCAGGTTGGGAATCAAATTAAGCAAGAATTAATTAATTATTTGATAACAACCTCACCCAAAAGATAACATTTTAAAATTTTGTATTGAAATTGTTTTATAAATTAAAAGCTCCGTTGAATCAACCAAACTGTTTTTCATTTCTTGGTGTTTGATCAGATGAAAGCCAGAGTGAAATAGCTTAGCTTCAACCTAGTGTTGAACGAAGACATCACGTTTATTGTGTATCATATTGAATGAAAGCCACGTCCACACAACCTCAATTTTTTTCTCATCGGATATCTAAATATACGCTTAAATCGTTCTGCCACTTGAGAGTAACCGACTAACTGCGATTCATTTACACATTCAATTCATGAATAAAAACGCAATTTCCACAAACAAACCCAGCCCCATAAACTTGAAGGAAACTCTCAAAACAACCACCCACCAATTCGTAATATCCCGAAACATCCATAAGCACAATCAATCAACCTCAAATACCGAATGCCAACAATGGCATCTAAAACAGAGAACGGGTTTTCAGCTATGCAAAGTAATAAATCTTATTAAATCGAACAGGTAAATCGCGATATTATTGAAATTCATCCCACTGTTCAACAAACGATCCTTCAATAGAGAAATTGAAGCACAAAAATCACAGATCAGAAGATTAAGGGTAAAAAACCTCGAGAGGGAGGCTCATGAAATCGTCAGAGGGGTTAGACTGCATCTCCTTGACCTCCTGGAGGATACGCTTGACGGCGGGGTTTTTGAGGTTGTACTTGTCCGCCATTACAGCGCAAGCTCCAGAACCGCCACGACAAACGCCGTCTCTGTTGATGGGTGAGTCTCAAATGTCAACGAAGCGCCACAGCTACGACTGATCACGGAAGAGCACTGGCCTATGATTTTCCGATTGGGAATGGAAATAATAAAGGAGAGGTAGACAGGAGTGAAGAAGGAGGAACCTTTAACTTTGCCTCACGAGTTGACACGTCGCACTATGCGGGTTGCTCACTCCGTTTATTTTCAGTCTTTATTTAGCATTTTATGCTATATCTCCTAAAATATTCTCATAATTATTAAGTGATAAATGTATTTTATAATATTAAGATAAAGACATTTAAATTTTTTTTAATATATATTTTAAAAGAAATTAAGAAGATATTTAAAAGGATAAATCATTATTTTTATTATTATTTTTTAATAATAATTATGCATTATTATTTCTGGATTTCTATATAAGCAAAATTTAATTAATTTATAAATATTATATTAAGAAAGTTAGTTAGTGGTATTCAATTTTCTTAATTTTAAGTAAAAGATAAACTTAAATTACTAAAATAACTTTTATGATATTTGTTGTAAAGGAAAAGCTATAGTATTAAATAAAGAGTATATTAAAAATAATAACATTAAATATGAAAAAAATAGTTAAAATTTACTTATATTTAAATTCAAAAGTAATAATATTTTAATTTGATTAATCAAAAAATGTATTTTAAATTAAAAAAATATGTAATTGAGAGTAACAATATACTTTTTGGAGTGATAATAGCATCACCATTTAAAAAATCATAAACAATTTCATTTTCACCTATATTTTCACTAAAGATTTAAGACATCATTTATAAAGAAAAAGTTACATAATAAATATTTTAATAAATTAGGACAATGTTGTATTAAGAAAAGCCTTAAATTCCGTCTAATTACTAGAAGGTCTAACAGCAGTCCAGATAGATTTAAGTTATTCAATGACTTTCTCTTTTTTATTTGATTGACATACATAAATAAATCAACAATTTAGATATTATTAAAAGAGTGCGCAACCTCTCCAACACAAGAAAGAATTTGAATTCCTTAAAATAGAAATATATCTCTTAAGTTGAAACTTCCTAAGATTTAGCACTAGTTCAAAACACTTTTAGGTTATACTACCTCTAAACTTATAGTATATATAAGAAACATAAGATTAATTTTATTAAAACAAAAAAATTTATTTAATGCTGTTCTTTTTAATTAATGTGTGATAAAGTGAAATTTTGTTCCTGAAATACTAGTTATGATTAATGCACATACTTGCATTAAAAATATAAATGCTTATAATAAATGAATGGTAAAAATGAACATTAATCTTTTATTTGCAATCAATACAACAAAAAGTGACTATAGGATTAAGAAAAAAAAATACTTTATCTCTTATAAAAGGACCAAAAATAGCATTTAAAATTTTTCATATGAAGCTTATAGAAATAATTTATATTTTTATAAGTTGTTTTCAGGTCATTTTTTATATGTTTTCTAGAATAATTTATTTAAATAAATTGTTTATAAATTATTCAAATAAATTTTTTTAGTTTATTTAAATAAATTTTATAATTTTATCTATGAATAAGTTTTATTTAATAAAAATTTATTATGTAAATTCTTAATTAAACTGTGTTTTTAAACACACTATAATAAGAGTAAAATATTAATATTAACATTAAAACTTTAATCACCTAAATTATACTAACTGCTAACAATTTCATTTCTTGAAATTGTAAAATATGAGTAATAATTTTTCATGCAAACAAACCAAACACAACAACTCCTTATTCTTAAAAGGAAACAAATATATTCACATAATTACTATTTACACTTTACAGCTCACAATTAATTATATAAAAATTATTTTTTTATTATAATTAATTGTAGTTGTAAAATGTGAATGTAAATAATAATTGTTTCTCAATCATTACTCTAAATGAATAATTTAGTTGAAAATAAGCAAAGAAAATAGAAAAAAAAGAACACTATTATTATGTTACGAAGAAAAGAAAACCAAGGAAAATACATTTACTTTTTTACTATTGAACAACAATAGCCAAATTCCTCAACAGCAAACTCATCAATAACATTATTCCCATGATTCAAGGGATTAAATCCTTCAATTTCAGAACATTTGCTAGCCAATTTTACCGGCGAGTAAACCCCTTTTTGCAAATTATTATTATTATTCACCAAATGCTTTCGTGCAACAATAACCGAATTAATAACCTCATCACTTGGGTGAAAAACCGATAAAATTTCAAAGTACTTTTTGAGATCAGAAACATCAATAATTGGATAAAGAAACGCTCGAGTTCCATGTGCACTCCTCAGCAACATAACAGCACCTGAAGCCATGTGTTTGGCTAAGTGATTAATGATTTTCACTTTCTCCTTTTGGTCCATTCCCACAAGTGCCGCCAAAACGACGATGTTATACTCCTTAAGTCCATTTGTCACGTCAGCAATGTCACTAGTGTGAAAGAACATTCTTTCGGACAAGTCAGGATCAGATGATACCAAGTTATGGGCTTTCGCATTTGCCGAGGGATCCAAGTCATAGTTGTGGAAAGTGGTTTGTCTTAGGTAGTGTTTGGCTAGCAGAATTGAGGTAAGAGGAAGGGGACCCGAGCCTACGAAGGCGAGTTTGGTTGTTGGGAGTTGAGTGAAGTGTGTGGTGAGCATAGTGAACACCAAGTGGCTAAGTTTGAGGTAGTTGGAGTAGTAAGGGAAGAGTTTCATGTGGTTTAAGGGATTCTCATGAGATCCAATGAGGGAAGAGTAATGGCTTTCAAGAAGTCCTTCAGCTTTGCCACAAAGTTTAATTAGGTTTGAAATGGTTTCTCTAACGTGTTGGCTTAGTTGAGAAGTGTCTAGTTGAATTGAGGATGAGGTGCAAGTTGTTACAAGTTGTGTAAAGAGGTAATTGACTTGGTTTGAGGGATTGAGGTTTTCTAGTTTGGAGATTTTTTCATGGATTTCACATACCTTAGCTATTATCAACTCTTGTTGTTGTTGTTGGTTGTCCATTCTTGAATGATTGATTAATTTGCACAAATAAAGTCTCACCCTTGAAATATTCAGTTTCACAAGACCATTCAAGGCTATTTTATAAGTGCCCTGTATTGCTGCTCTGTTTAGACATTGAGGTTTTACCATCATCTTTAGATGGCAACATCTGAGGGGTCCACATCCCTTGTATTGATTTTCTGCATCGCATCTAGCTGCTTTCATTTTCTTTTTAGGTCGTTAGTGTTTGGCCTAGTTTTTTTTTATTTTTCTTTCTCTTATAAATAAAAGTTAGGTTAAGCGGTATTTACGGTAAAACTCTTAAATTTAAGCTAGCTTTTTTCTTATATACAAAATACAAAAAGCTGGTTTTAAGCCTGAAGCCAGAAATATGAGTTTTTCAGAAAAAAGCTGGCTTATTTGTGGGCCCATTGTAATTTACATCTAAATATTCTAATTAACACCTAAAATATTGAATATCTTTTCATTCTCTCTTTGCTAAAACCTTCAAAAAAGTATTCTTCTCCTCGTTTATGAATTATTCATTTCACTTTAATATTTATGAGTTTAATTGTTCTTTAAAATTGTTCATATTCAATAATATTTAATGTTAAATTATTATTTTGATAAATTTATATTGGGTTTATTTTTTTATAAGCCAAAAAATATTGAGTTTTATCAAAGAACTTTTTTTATTGCAACTTTCTTTTTAACAAATAAAGAAATGTGACAATTAATGCTAAGTAACTTAAAAACGTTGGCACAAAATACTTTTATCCAACAAACAATTTTTTTTACTCATAAGTAGCTTATAACGTGTCAAACAGCTTTTCATTTAAAACTCTTATTTTCAGCTTTTACTTAAAAGCAGCGTTTGGCCTAGCTTTTTTTTTACTTTTCTTCCTCTTATAAACGAAAGCTAGGCCAAATAGTATTTATGGTAAAGCTCTTGAATTTAAGCTGACTTTTTTCTTATGTACAAAATGCAAAAAGTTGATTTTTAAGCTAAAAGCTAGAAATATGAGTTTTTCAGAAAAAAGCTGGCTTATTTGTGGGCCCAGTGTAATTAATACCTCAATATTCTAATTAACACCTGAAATCTTGAATATGTTTTCCTTCTCTCTTGGCTAAAACCTTCGAAAAGTCTTCTTCTCATTTATAAATTATTCATTCACTTTAATATTTATAAGTTTTATTGTTATTTAAAATTTTTCATATTAAAAAATATTTAATGTTATATTATTATTTTAATAAATTTATATTGAGTTTATTTTTTAAAAAAATAAAAATATTAAGTTTTATCCCGCGGATACCCGACCGACCCCGCCCGACGTTGAAGGGGAATCCCGCTTTGACCGGGTTTTTGACAGGTTCGGGTTTTCTCCGCCCCTGTTTTTAGTGGGATGGGGGCGGGTTTAAGATTTTAACTATCTGCCCCGCCCCCGAATCCGTCCCGCCGTTATAATTCTATATATTTATACTTATTTTCATATTTATAGACACATAATACTATTATTATTAGTAATATTAATGATAATAAAGTTAGAATTTTATTATATTCCTAATAACTTTTACATATAATGTGAATTAAATTAATTAATTTAATTTTTTAAAAGTTTTCAAGTGTTTAATTTGTGTAAAAATATATTAAAAAAATTGTATTTTTTTTCAAAAATGTGAATTTAAATTCCCGTGGGTTTCCTGCGGGTTCCCCGATCTCCGACGGGAGTGGGTTTAAGTTTGAATTTTTCACCCCGGCTTTGTTTTTCCCCGAACCCGTCCCCGCCCGCTCTTAGTGGGGGCGGGGATGGGGAAGACAAAATTCGCCCCCGCCCCGCCCCATTGCCATCCCTATTTTTGAACAAGGAAAATGATTAATGGTACGAAGGAAATTCGTGATGTTGGTGCGAATGGATGACATGGCAATCCATTAATTTGATTATTATTTATTTCTAATTATTTTAATAATAAAAATATTACGAGATTGCCGCCAATCTTATCTTTCCTATTACCCACTAACATCTGCTAGTCTATAAACCCAGCCTCCATCTTGACCAGTACATAATTCACTCTTCTTTTACCTATCAAAATCAATTCTTTTTGCCTTTCGATGAGAATTTAATCTAGTTAGCTTTTATCTTCTATTTTGCAAGTTTGCTATCCTATTATAATTAGCATCATTGTTGATTCATTGAATCATAGTTGCTGTATTAAATTTGCTCAAGTAAGAATGTATTCTTTTTCTATGCATATTTGTGGCAAATTTTATTTTTCAATTATTAATTTAATTTTCCTGCTTTGAATTCTCTTGCATCAGTGGAAGAAAGAAATCAATCTTCCAATCAAGAGGACATTAACGGTGATGAACAAGGATATGGTGATGGCTTTGAAGAAAACGTTGATAGTCCAGATGACGAACCCAAGGTTGGTATGACATTCAATTATGAAGATGAAATTTATAGGTATTACAAAAATTATGCTGGTTATACAGGATTTGGAGTTGCTAAAATTAGTTCAAAAAAGGGAGATGGAAAAAAATATTTTACTCTAGCATGTAGTCGAGCAAGAAGTTACACTAGCAACTCAAAAAATCTTTTGAAACCAAATCCCATTACCAAAACACAATGTAAGGCTAGAATGAATGCATCAGTGTGTTTAGATGGAACAATAGTGGTTTCAAAAGTTATTCTTGAGCATAATCACGATTTAAGTCCAACTAAAGCACGTTATTTTAGATGCAACAAGAATATGGGGTCTCATATTAAAAGAAGGTTGGAACTCAATGATCAAGCTGGTATTAATATAAGTCGCAATTTTCGTTCTCTTGTTGTTGAAGCTAATGGGTATGAAAATCTTTCATTCGGAGAAAAAGATTGTAGAAACTATATTGACAAAATAAGGCGACTTCGACTTGGTACAGGAGATGCTGAAGCAATTCAAAATTATTTTGTTAGAATGTTGAAGCAAAATAGTCAGTTTTATTATGTGATGGATGTAGATGATGAAAGCCGCCTTTGGAATATATTTTGGGCAGATGCAAGAAGCAGAGCAGCATATGAATATTTTGGTGAGGTTATAACTTTTGACACTACATACTTAACAAATAAATATGACATGCCTTTCGCTCCTTTTGTTGGAGTAAATCACCATGGTCAATCTGTGCTATTAGGATGTGCTCTCTTGTCAAATGAGGATACTAAAACCTTTACTTGGCTCTTCCAAACGTGGTTAGATTGCATGTCTGGACGTGCTCCAAATGCCATTATTACTGACCAAGATAGAGCAATGAAAAATGCAATTGAGATTGTATTTCCCAAAGCTCGTCATAGGTGGTGTTTGTGGCATTTGATGAAAAAGGTTCCAGAAAAATTGGGTAGACATTCTCATTATGAGTCTATTAAAACACATGTACATGCTGCTGTGTATGATTCTTTTAGCAAAAAAGATTTTGTAAATAGGTGGGAACATATGATTGAAGAGTACAGATTGCACGATAATGAATGGTTGAAAGGGATATTTGATGAACGACATCGTTGGGTTCCTGTGTATGTTAGAGACACATTTTGGGCTGGAATGTCAACAACACAAAGAAGAAGTGAAAGTATGAATGCATTTTTTGATGGGTATGTAAATTCAAAGACTACGTTGAAGCAATTTGTTGAACAATATGACATTGCATTAAGAGATAAAATTGAAAAACAGAACATAGCTGATTTTACTTCATTCAATACAGTAGTTGCTTGCATTAGTCATTTTGGTTTTGAGTCTCAATTTCAAAAAGCATTTACTAATGCAAAATTCAAAGAATTTCAAGTTGAGATTGATTCAATGATGTATTGTAATACTGCTTTTGAGAGATCAGATGGCATGGAGTCAATATTTTCTATTATAGAAAGCAGGAAGCTATTTGATAGAATTAAAGATATTGTGTTCAATGTATCCTTCAATGAAGTAGACCTCAAATTGCAATGTACTTGCAACTTGTTTGAGTTCAAAGGTATTTTATGTAGACACATTCTTAGTGTGCTTAAGCTCACTGGTAAAACAGAATCAGTGCCATCTTGTTATATATTGTCTCGTTGGAGGAAGGATATGAAACGGAAGCACACTCTTTTTAAATGTGGATTTGATCATGGTGCTGAAAATGTTGGATTAGAACGACTTAATAAAGCTTGTGATGCCTTTTATGAAGTTGCTTCCGAGAAGATAAATACTGATGAAGATTTATTGAAAGTGATGAGTTGGATTGAGGATTTAAATACTGAGTTATCATGCAAAGAAATACCGTCTGGGATGAGTAATTTGTCATCTAAAGACCAAGACAATAGAGTTCTTGATCCTGTAGCAGCTCGAAGTAAAGGGCGACCTCCTTCAAAGAGAATATCTTCAAAAGTTGATCAAATTGTGAAGAATAGACTCACAAACAAGAAAAAACAAAGACAAATTCACCAGACTTGTAAAAAAAATAAAAGTCAACCAGAGGTCATCTTCAATTTTTTAAATTATTTTCTGTACTTAATAGTGGTAGCATATGGATCTAATTTTTGTTATTTGATATGCAGCCAAAGTCCTTCAAAATGAAAATCAAGGTTTCGGCGGAACTCAAATCATTGAAAGTATTGGCACACAAGAGAGCACTCAAGTAAATATGTTACTTTGATTCTCAATTTTATTTTTTTTGTGAAACAAATCTTATTGATGTGTGATTGTTTGTAGTCTGGGCAAAGTTATTTTTGGAAGAATCAAACTGGCACTACAAGCATTTTAGCTCCCTTCAATCCAATTCAAAATCAGTCGGGTGAACTATATCAGGTGCATACACAAAATTAGGTGTTCCATCTTTCATACTTACAATTGAGCACTAGCAAAGACAATGGACTAAACAATATTTGTTTCATAGGTTGCAAATTACTCTCAAAACAGTCATCATTATGGTACTTATTCAAAGCTATTGCAGGTACTATTGTATAGTTTTTATGGGTGGCAATTTGACTATTTTAAATATTAAAAAGAACTGATTCTTTTATCCATGTTTGATTTTTGCAGGCACATCAACAAATAAATATACACAAATCAGATGAAGAGAGGAATAACAAGCAAGGAGTGCAAGAGAAGAATGATCAACAAGTATTGTAAAGACACAATTCAACAATGCTATTGGAAGGTGCTGTGAAATTTAAGTTTGGATACATATATAAAAAAGAAGCTAGCAGCTAGAGGAGGAGAATGAAGGTTAATGTCTTTTGTAATGGTGCTGCTGTTATAAGTTTCATGATGTTGTTAGTTATACAAATATGCAATCAATGGAATGAAGATTATGCAATTAAGAAATCACATGATGATCTTGCTGTTGCGTTTTAATGATCAATAATGTTATGATTTTGGTCTGTCATTTATCTTTGGTTTCTATTTTAGTCCCTCTTTTTTTAAGTTAGTGTTTTGGTCCCTTAGATTTATGTTCAAAATACCTAACCATGATTATTATCTCATTATTTCCACTCGTGGTGATAGTGTAAACATAAAATTCATCAACAAGTTATTTGATTGAGTAGTTGGTGATAGTGTAACAACCAAACCAGTCAATAGAATCTGGCATCAAAGATGTGCCAATCAAAGCAAGAAACTATAAGCTGACTATGCCATTAACAACACACTAGAAAAAAAACTGAATGGTCTATGCCATCATTGAAACAAACAAAGTATACTGCAAAATATAAGTAATCCTTCTAGAATGTCCCATAAGTTTTCCCTTGGGTCATAACAACAAAAGCAGATGGCTTCTCTCCCATGGGTCACAACAACAACAGATGGCTTCCCTGTTGCTAGTTTTTCCTTCATCCAAAAACCGCTGAAGCCTCCTGTGACACTCTAGGTGGCCTTCTTTTAGCAACAACTTCAGATCCAGCTTGATCACTTGATCTAGCAAGAATTGCTCCTTGAGTTTGGGTACATGAAACTTGGAAAAGTTAGGATTTGAGGACCAGCAACAATAGCACCTGATTTATTCATGATATTAAAACAATTTTTTTATCAACAAAGACGATGTGAATTGAATAAATAGAAGATTAGTTACAAGGGAGAGCACAAAAAGTGCCTAGTTTTGAGATAACACAAAAGATCCCCGTACCTGATAGTCTACCAAAAGCAGAATAAGTATACAAAAAATACAGTAAGTTAGCAACTAAAGAACTGTACACAAAATTCATGAAATAGACAAACTTAAATATAGCAACTAAATAATGTATTCCAAGCTTGTTACACTAACATATAAAATTCATGAAGTCAGGTATACTATTTTTTTTTTTGGATAATCAAAATGAATTAGAAATGAGTATAAGTAGTACTCACCAAATACAAAGGAATCAAAGAAACAAGACAAGAGCTATAAAACATCAGCGCAGTGCAGAACCAGAACATATACTGCAGCAGCCCTGTATAACAGCATTGTACAAACCAAACCAAGGATAGTGCTAACCCAAAAAAGGCCAACTGCAACTAGCAGACCCAAAAATCAAGTATATAAAGTGAAGTAGTTGCAAACTAGCATGGTGATTATCATCTGTCATGAGCTTTGGTCCATAAATCAATAAACAACTTGGTATGACCTTGTGAAGTATTGACATGTAAAAGTTATGAAAGAAACCAACTAATCAAAAGTATATGCTTAACATGTGAATAAATAAAACACAATTGAAAGGTTGCATCACTATTCCTATCATTAAAACAGCAAAAGAAACGACACTGGAGTTGATGGCTGCATACACGGGGAAAACGATATCGTATTTGACCTACTTATTTCATATGGCTACCGCAATAACAATTGATTGCAACACACCTGTCGATACCAAATCATGTAAATATTAACCTACCAATTATGAGGAATGGCCTCCTTCCTTGTGTCAATTTTAGAGGCTGTACAAATTGGTTAGATAACAAAAATAAAGGAAGACGTTGAGAGATCCACAGTAAATAGGGATTTCAGATCGAGATCTACTTTCACTTCAGCAAAAGGGGCTTCGTATGTGAGATCTCGTGGCAACTCCATGATTGATTTGCAGTTAAGATAGGAAAGAAAAGAAACACAGAGATAGGAGAATGAGATAATGGTCTGGGAGAAACGGAACGTACCGCAAGTGATAGCCACGCGAGTTTGCTGGAGAGTGGAATAACTTAGAAAACAATATCCACGTCATTCGTACCAATATCACGAATTGGTTTCGTACCATATAGCATAATTGTTTATTTATAACGTACAAAATAATGAAATTGTCAAACAGCTTTCAGCTTTTTATTTAAAACTCTTATTTTCAACTTTTACTTAAAAGCGACTTATAAATCAAAAATAAGCCGGACCAAAAATAAACTAGTTATTAATCTCTTTTTGAAAATTAAGCTTGTACTAAATAATTATTGAGTGATTACAAAATGTTGTTACATTCCTATCAGCAGGGAATCAACCCCATTCATTTGCTTAAGAAACGACGTGAGTTATTAGCACATCTCACCGCGTAGTTCCACATTCAGGCGCCTGAGGTTGGAATTTTATAAAAAAAAAAATTCGATATTGTTGGTTGGATTTGAATAAATGATAATTCTGATTTTAAAAAATTAACCCTTTCAATTTTACTTGTAAATATTTGGATGGAGATTATTGGAAATGGACAAGAATCCAATTTTTCAACTATTAAATTTACGTTTTTAAAATAAAATTTGATAGGAGATTATATTAGTTATTGGATAAAAGAATGAAAAGAAGAAAAGAGAAATAAAGAGATATCAACCGTAGATATTTAGTGTGAATTTTCTTAAAATTGTAATACTTATTTTATTAATTATTTGTTCATTTTTTTCTTCTTTCACAATTTATTTATCACGTTGTTCTAGTCATATAGCTCAATTGATAAGCATATAAAAACATGCATGTGTGGGTATGTAAATTCATATTTTTGAAATAACAAATTATATTTTTTACATTTAATTAGAATATTAATTAGTTAATATTTCATTATTAAACCAATAAAATAATTATTGATAAAGTGTATTATAGAGAAATTTTTTTATGAAAATAATATTAATAATTATATTTTATAATAAACGTATTTTACTTTTAAATATACACATAAATAGAAAATAGGAGTGTCTACTTTGCTAACACAACAAAAAATCTTACCTTTTATTATCGTTACTTTTGTTAATTTCTGTTAGATTAATTAATTACTGTTGATATAAATTTTGTCCAATAGAGTTAATATGTTAATATAGACATATATTATTTATAATAACAGATTAATAGATAATTACTACCGTTTCTTTTAATCTGTCCACTTAGGATATATTACATATATTAAGAAATGTATTCATTAATCTAATTTTTATCAAAATATTTTTTAAATTCCCTGTAATACTCTTTATCTCCCTCCGTCCCATTTTAAGTGTCGTTTAAGGTTGTTACACACAGTTTAAGAAATGTCATTAATTTTTTTGTTTTTACACAAATAATTATCCAACTCCCTATTATACCATTTATCACTCTTATTAATTAGTGAATTACATCTCTTAAAACATTTATTTAAGATTCAACTACTCAAGGGTATATTTGGTAAAACCTAATTAATGTTTCATTAAAACTATAAAATGACAAATAAAGTGGGACAAATTTTTTTCTCTAAAACGACACTTAATATAGGACGGAGGGAGTACTTCTTCAATTAAAAATATGGATAGAGTTGATAAAAGAGCAATTAATGCTTTATTAAAAAAATAAATAGAGAGATAAATAGGAATAATTTTTTTTCTCTAAATACACCAATATAGAAATGGAGAAAGGAACAAATAAATATGTTAGTATAAGTAATTATTACATCATTTTTTTAATGTGTGCGCATGAACACACAATAAGCATTTAATATATCCTTCCAAGTTAGTATAATTTCAATGCAACCGTGAGAAATTAAGAAAATTTCAATAAATACTTTCCTTTTTTTACATTATGTATTTATTATCCCACTTTATTTTATGTATAAAAGAAAATTATTAATTCAAAAGTTTATATTTTTATCACGATATTAAATATTTATTGTCTTTTCAATTGTCTATGGGCACACATTAAAAAAAATTGTTAATACATACTATCGATTTATAAACCATTAATAAAAAATTTTAATTATTATATTAATGAATAAATCCGTTAAACAAAATTTATATTAATAGTACCTAATTTAAAATAAATAAAAATTTGTTTGTATTGTAAATTGGCGACACAAAAGCTACGGAAAATCTGAGTCACACTTGCTAATTGGTGCAGCGCAAGTTGGTGTAAAAGCCCCATTTTGCAGTTTATCTCTTTTAAAAATGATCAAGTGTCACCTAAGAAACATTTTCTCTGTTACTAAAGCTTCGAAAAGAACAAATGGGAAATTCAGATGTAACAACTGTTCTGCGTTGAAAACCGTTGGTGAGGAAGACACACTATCGATAACGATCTGAACACAAAACAGTACTGTTCATAGACATGTGTGGCTCTTTGCAAGTTGTGCAGTTAATAATGCATGCATTATTATCTCTTTCTAGCACTCCATCACTCATAGTGTATGTTAGGCTGTGAGTGATTGCAATTACGTCTTGCTGTGCCATGACCAATTGATATATACTGAACAAGGTCAGTTAACAATTAAGCTAAACAATTTTGAAACTAACATTAAATATAAATATAATTAACAATGAAGAGCGATAAAAAAAAAATTCCATAGGTAGCAGAATCTTATGGGTCTAGCATGTCGACATTGGGTGTCCCCTGTTAATTATTGCTCACTGTAGTGCGCTATGAGCAGTTCTGCTTCTTATATCTACTCATTTGTCACTTAGTACTACTATAATTAAAAAAAATAAAAATATTACATGTATTAGGGTGTGTTTGGTTTAATGGTAATAGAATTGATTTAGATAAACGTGATTTTAAAAAATTAATTTTGTGTAAAATTAATTTTAAAGTAACTTAATTTATGTCTGAAATTTTTTTACTTAAAAACAAGTTTGAAGTAAAAATATAATGTAAAATTTTTAACCTAATGTAAAAGCAAGACCCGCTTGTGTCAAAATCAATTTTGACAACTCAAAATCAATTTTAAATTTCTCTTAACTTAAAACTAAACAACTAATTAACTAACCAAAATCAATTTTCATGCTTCAAAATAAAATTTTCACACCACCAACATTAAACCAATCATGCACTTAGTTGTATACCTGTATACTACAATGGTTTCAAAAAAATTTGAATTTTTTTATCTCGAGAAAAATGTATGAAATGTACGTGAACAATTGGTGTACTCTAATTATTGCTCAATTTACTACATCCATTTAAAATTTTAAAGGTACGATTCAAATACGAAAAAAGATAAATCTTGATCGTACAATTACGTAGGAATTATCGATATTGATTTTTTGTAATTTTAATCTTAACCATTCAAGTGATTTAATTTGATTACATGGTTGAGATTCATTTCTTCCAAATCTTTGTAAAAATAGTTATCTTTTGTCATGTTCGCTACATACATATAGAGAGAGGATTGAACGACATATCAATGTGTGAAAAAAAAAAGCTTTACAACACAATTAAACGTGAGTAGTTGTCGATGAATCTTAGATTATGAAATTGAATTGATTTTATATTTTATATTTTTTAAATTTTATCCAAATAAAAAATATTATTATGATTGTTCCAATTTTTCTCAATAAATTCAAAACAAACTATTTCTTAATTATTTTGCAATAATATGATAGTTTAAAACTTAAGAATTATTATTATTGTTGCATTACAAGATGATGGTTAGAGGAGCAAAATTTTAAATATCAATTCTTTAACTGGAACTCATATAAATGGAGGCAAGTTGACTTTTAAAAAAATTATTATTATTATTTGCATCATGGGCTCAAGCTTAACTAAAGAAGAAAAGTAGGCCATCAAATATCATTTTCTTTCCATTTCCTGTTTCAAAAAATAATTATAAAATAATCATCTTGTTTTACTTTATTTACTATCTTTTGAAATTTGTATTGAAAATTAATGCAACCAGGATTGTCTTATTTTTTGTATTTTCCTTAGAAATTTGAGAAAACAACAAAAAATAAAAACAAGATTACAGTTTTGTTCATGATTTACATTACAAAAAAAATTACTATTGTATTAACGCTTTTTATTTGCTTCAGCTGAATTATCATCATTGGTATAAATTTTGATTAATAAAGTCGTTCATTAATGTACTTATTAAATATTTATACTAACAATAACAATATATAAATCGATAATTTATATTTCATATTTATAATAATAGATTTAATCGTTATTAATAACATTATTTATTAGAATAAATAATATTTTGTGGTTAAACTAACAAACTAATGTTATTGGAAAAAATCTATATCACAATAAAAACAAAACTGACACCAAAAGAGTTAGTAATAACAATATTTTTATAGTGTTATAACAGGTGAATTTTAGCATACACAACTTTAAAAGTTGTGTATCATACACAAGTAAGCAAAAATGAATTATAGACGAATGTGTGTTAATTGTATCACTCTATGCATCATTTGGTTATTTCTATTCATTATTTTTAAAATTTTTTTAATCAATTATAATAAATTAAAAAAAATTCGTAAAATTATCTAACTGATTATAACTAATTAAAAAAATTAAAAAATAAAATAAATATACGTGTGTATAACAAACATAATTTATTATTATATTGAATATTTTTTATTTGTTTTTGTGCATTTTTTATTTGATGGTGTATCATACACCACTTAAAAAGTGGTGTATGATAAATGGAACCGTTATAACAATAAAAAAAACACATAAAATGTAAATACAAATACAAACTTCTAATATATAAGTTTCAAAACTTAAAGCCTCAACTTTTTTTTTCAACAATCTTAAAGCCATATCCAATACTAAGGCTCAGTCAGGTCCCAAGTTATTCTTGATTAGGTCCATTCTGTGAATACCTTCTTTTATCTATTCACACCATTCATCTTCGTTTTTGGCGATTTAAAAAACACTTTTACTATTTTTGGTCAGCAACAAAAAATATCATTTTGTATAATGTATGTTATTAATGATGGGGAGTATAATAAAAATTAGAATACCAATTATATTTCTATTCATTATCTTAAACTCCAAACAAAAGATATTTCTTGATCTTTAAATGATAAGTTACTATATATAGCTTATATAATACAATTAACTGTATTGGATTAGACCAATCCTTAATTTTTTATGGTGCAAGGTCAATTTAGCTCCGACAAGATCCAGCTGATGAAATAATTAAATTAATTTAATTATATATAAATTTAACATCACATAGACACATTGTTGCTATGATTGAATAAAAAAAGAAGCAATCCTTCATTCAGTATATTAAATATTGTGAGCTGCTGCCTTGTTCGGAGAACCTGTCTCTGGTTCTGGAGTATATTTTGCATTTTTTTCGTAGGTTTTCTTTTGTACTTTTGCTAGATAACATGTTATTTAAAATTTTAATTAGTTACTTTTATAAAATTAAACAATTGGTAATTTTTATCCTGTAAATTGTCATACTATTCTGAAGCTTAAAATTCTAAATTTCCATACTACAACAAGGATAACACTATTGCCATCACACCGTTTTCAAAGTATATCTAATCTTTTTTTTTCTTTTTTTCAAAATTACCCTCCAACAAGATTTATAAACCTAGACGAAAGCGGGTTTATAAATCCGGTTTGATAAAAAAAAACCATGCACCACCGGATTTAAAAACTTGGAAACGAATGTGAAAGCCAGATTGGAACCGAATTTGAAAATTCGGTTAGAACCAAATTTAAAATACAATACAATGTTATTAAAAAAAAATTATTGTAATTATTTAAAAATTGTGTTAAAAAATAATAAGAAATAAGTAGTGTTGGTAAATAATAAATGTTATTAATAAATCAACATTATATTTTAAATCTGGCTCAACCGGGCTCAACTGGTTTCTAAATCTGGTTTTATGAATTATATTTATTATTTACAAACACAACTTGTTTCTTAGTATTTTTTTACAACACAATTTTTTAATTACGGTATCAATTGGTTTGTAAATCCGGTTTTATCCAGATTTATAGATCTGATTAGAGGACAATTTTGGAAAAAAAATAACAACGCGTAGTATACTTTAAAACTAGTGTGGTGACAATAGTACCACCCTATAACAAGGTGTCTTATCTTACTAGCTAATTCTTTCTGAATTTTAATAATTCCTTAAAACTAAAATTAATTGTTCAAGAGGAGCTTATGAAAAAAACTTATAAATCTTTATAAGGTGTTTTAACTTATTTTCATAAACTTTAAGAACTTATTATATAAGTGCTTAATTAAGCTGTGTTTCTAAACACATGTGTTATCTTTATTTTTTGGTCAATTCATTTGTTTCCCCTGTATTGCTGCTATACTTGACAACTCCTTTAGCTTTCCCATCTTTGTTTAAACTTTACTAGCTTCTGGCCTCTTGAGAATTTCGAAAAATATAAGAGCAGATAGAATTTTTGTCTGGATCATGCAATTTTTCTTTTTAATGTAACTTTATTTTTTTAATTTTAATCAATTTCACTGGCTTTCTATGTGCAGGCGAATGAGGCTACCTTGATCAAATCGATACATTAGGATGACAACATCAATGTTAACTATACTAAATAGATTTAGCGCGAGAACTAGTCAATTTTCAATTTTACAATAAAAAAATTAGCAGATCTTAAAACTATTCCCTTTACCCATAATTTTGATCAAAATATGTTCTTGGTATAAGAAAATAATGCATGACAATGACTAATTATCTTATTGTTCTTCTTATAATGGGAATTAATAACTCAATCTACCTAATTTGTAACCGAGAATAGTTCTTCTGTGATGGAAGACTCTTACAATTTCAGTGAGTTAAGTTTAAGTGCAATTGAAGACAAATATAGTTCATCCAATGATAATTTCTGGGCTATAGAGGGACTCAATGAAGTAAAAAAGGTTCAATTTTCTGAAACAGAAGATAGGGTTAATCAATTTGGGGGAATTGAATCCATTTGCTCTAGTTTTGGTTACTTTCCAGATGATCCATCTGAAGAATTCCTTCTATCCACAAATCAACAAAACTACCACAAGCAACCTTCATATCAAGATTATGAACCATTTGATAACCTACACTTTGACATGGTTTTTCCACCACTCCAATTTGATGCACAATTTCCAATCAATGATAGATTTTTTGATCCAACAAAGAACAAGCAGAATTACTCAACAACCCCTTTAGCCTCACTTGAGATATTGAAGAATTATGGCAAAGGATTCAAGAGGTTATTGTGTGATGAAGGGAAAACTAACACCCTCCACCTGTTTGATGAAATGCCTGTTCTAGCAAACGAAGTTAGGAGAAAGCTTTCAACTGAAGATATCATGAGAATAGCTGGAACAAGGTTCATCCAATCATCTTCAGAATCATCAGGTTTGGATTTCTTGGAACATCACCCTTTTGGTGTTTCTTTTTCTGGACTGTCTGATGAAGAGAAAGAGGATGTGGAACTTGCTGAATCCCTCTTGGCTTCTGCTGAGAAAGTTGGCTATAAACAATTCGAACGCGCAACGAAATTGTTGTCTCATTGTGAATCGCTCTCTTGCAAGACAGGAAACCCGGTCAAGCGTGTTGTTCATTATTTTTCTGAGGCTCTTCGGAAGAGAATAGACAAAGAAACAGGAAGAGTTTTTGTTTCTGTTTCTTCATCTGAGGAATCTTTTGATCCTCAAGAGGCATCCAAGGATCTAAGCCCTGCTGTTTTAGCATTTTATGAAGAGCTTCCTTTCTGTAAAGTTACAGTTTTCACAGCAGTTCAAGCTATAATAGACAGTGTAGCTGAGGCAAAGAAGATTCACATAATTGATCTTGAAATCAGAAAGGGAATTCAATGGACGGTCCTGATGCATGCACTTGAATCAAGACAATGTCCACTTGACCTTTTGAAGATAACAGCCGTTGGAAGTGGAAAAGGTTCAAAGCATAGAATTGAAGACACTGGTAAGAGACTAAAGGATTTTGCTGAGAGCTTAAACATACCCTTCAAATTCAATTTAGTTATGGTTTCTGATATGTTACATCTCAGAGAAGATCTTTTTGAGATAGATTCTGAGGAAACAATTGCTGTTTATTCTCAATATGCACTTAGCAGCAAGATTCAACAATCTGATCAGCTCGAAACTATCATGAGAGTGGTTAGAACCATTAGCCCTGCTGTGATGGTGGTGGCTGAACTTGAGGCAAACCACAATTCTTCATCTTTTGTGAACCGTTTCATTGAAGCGCTTTTCTACTTCAGTGCTTTCTTTGATTGTGTTGAGGATTGTATGAAACGGGACGACCCGATCCGAAAGGTTATGGAATCTATGTACTTTGGTCATGGAATAAGGAACATTGTGGCTGAGGAAGGAGCGGAAAGGAAGGCTAGAAATGTGAAGATTGATGTGTGGAGGGCTTTCTTTACACGATTTGGAATGGTGGAGACAGAGTTGAGTATGGTTTCTTTGTACCAAGCGCGTTTTGTGGCTAAAAGGTTTCCGTGTGGAAGTTATTGTACTTTTGATATGAATGGACATTGCCTTCTTATTGGGTGGAAAGGAACACCAATTAGCTCTGTTTCTGTCTGGAAATTTCTTTGATGGCAGATAGAAATAAGGATTCTTTTCTTGTTTCATGTTGTTCAATCATAGTCCTGCTAAATAATCTGTCTAATGTATGAATATGTTAATGTAGCAATTCATGTGCAATTATTATTACTAGTTTTATTGGCGAACACTGATGTTCAGGAACATAGTTGTTACAGCTAGGTTTGTTAAAAGGCTTTAAGATGTATTCATTAATAGTTTGTGGGATGTTCAAGTGTTTTGCTATAGTAGTTATAGAGCCTACCATTCATGCTTTACTCTGTTGATTTGATTAATTTTCATTTGATTTAGATTCTGTATTATTGAACTTCCCAAGAAGTATAAGTAGGAATAGAATTTTTCATATAAACATCAATGTCATAATTCAATTTACATACATTTTGGATGTTAACCCTTAGCACATGCTTTATTACTTCAAATTTTTTCATAAGCTTATAGTTGTAATAAGAGTTTTTCTATAGATCATATATGTATTCAAGTGGAAACCTATGCTTAACTTATCCAAATAAGCTCTATAATTGTTTCTTTGACCACTTGTCATTCTTGTGAGAAGACAGATATGTTTCCAACAATTCTTTCTAAAATAAAAAATCTGAATCTAGAGAAACTGAAAATTTTCCTTTGATGACAGTTAGATTGGCAATGAATCCCCTTTGGCATCTATACTCCATCTTCTGCTTATAATCAATGCTACTTATGCATTAGAATATAATTTCTATGTAAACTCTTGGTGTTCAATGAGAGTTTTTCTGTAAACTATAATCTAACATCACTTCCATCAGCATCCTCTTGGTGTTGGATTTGGAAGATGACTATTCTAAAGGAACTGAAAATTTTCCTCTAGTCATTGATTCATGAAGACTTTTCACAACACTTTTAATATGTAATAAAGGCCTTGCTTATTCATGCTTAAATCCAGCTGAACTATTTCTTTTTAATTAGGTACTAGTATGTCCTTATATATTTTTTAAAGGTGTTAATCTCTGTTTCTTTTTACTCACTTAGTTAAGGTAATGTTTGGTTGGAAGTTTTTGAAAGGGAGGGGAGGGGAGGGATTATTAGTAACTTAGTGTGTTTGGTTCAAAAGTTTGAGGAGAGGAGGGGAAGGATTTTAGTTCATTTTAAAATCCCTCCAAAAGTGGAGGGATTTGGAGGGAAGGGGAAGAGAGAGTAAAATTAACACATTAAATCACTTAAAATCCCTCTATTTAAACTAAACACACTTTCAAATTTTTTATTTTTTCTCTCCTCCCCTCCTCTCCTCTCCATTAAAATCCTTCCCCTCTGATGAACCAAACACACTCTAAGTTTTGATTGTTTTATGTTTATTGGCTCTTATGTTCAATAAAAAAAAGATTTTATAATTTTCAACTATTTTTTTTTATTTAGATTAAATTTTCAACTATTAAGATATCAAAACTCAAATGAATATGTAGATAAAGAAATTGACATTTAAACGGTGAAGAACCAAAATAAGTAAAAATTTAAAACATTGAACAAGTTAAGTTACCGTTGTTGTTTTTTTAAAAAAATTGTTTTATATACTGTATTTAATTGATTATTAAGCAAAGGTTGAGATATCTAACGGAAATTGTTAATATCAATCTTTAAATAAATTTGGTTAAGCATACCAACAAAGTGGCTGTAGTTTAGTGGTAAGAATTCCACGTTGTGGCCGTGGAGACCTGGGCTCGAATCCCAGCAGCCACATTTGCCTTTTTGACCCGAAAAACTACGACTAATCTGTTGTTTTTGTTCTCTTTTCTTGGTCAAAATTTTGCCACAACTTACTTTTGACAGGATAGTTCGATTTCTTTCAACCAAAAAAAAAAAGTACAAATTATTGAAAGAATACATCAAGTTGCATGTGATTGAGATTCTAGTAGTGTTCGTGTCAAAATATAAGTTAGCCACATCTCAATCTTCTTGTTCTCCTGCTTTCCTTTATTCTTTTCACATGATTAGTTGTATAGATTATTCTTTTTTAAGATAATCAAACTATTAGAATGGATATTTTGAATTAACATTAATAATTTAATAGTTGCACTTTATTCTGGTGGCTAAAGACTGCAGGGGCGGATGGTAGTTGGTTAGTGGAGGGCAGATCAGTCCTCCATTTGTAAAAAAATTATTAATATATGTATTTTTTGAATTATTTTGATTTTTTATATTGTATTTTTGGATCACTATATATAAAGAGATAAAATGACATTATTTTGATCTCTATGATAATGTAATTCATTTATTAGACAAAGTTAAAGGAAGTGGCCAAATTGTCCAACAAATACAATATAGCCATATATAGGAGATTAAATTAAATCAAAATAAACATAAGAGACCAAATTAAAATTTGATTACAACATAAGAGATAACAAATATAATGTAATTTATGTAAGAAAAATTTACAAAACATGAAGAGTTGTGTTGTTTGATAAAAAGTTGTGTTGTTTTATTTAAGGTTGAAGAGTTGTCTTGTTTGAAATTGATTAGATTTCAAGGATTACAAATGTGACTCTTCAATTAAAGAGATGTGACTCTTTAATTAAAATGAAGTGACTCTTTAATTAAAATGAAGTGACTCTTAAATGAAGGGACACGAAGTATCTATAAATAGAAGTGCATTTGATGAACAAGAAAACGAAATTCATAACTCACGTGACATTCACAATATTTATGAGAAGTCAATCATGTAATAGAGACATATGAACAAATTCCCAAATTTCTCAAAGCATCTTCAAATTCATTTGCCTATGTCTTTGGTGCACAAGAGATATATGCAAAATATCATTTTGTAAAAGTCATTGTTGTCACGGCTCGAGTTTTGGAAGTGTGAAAACATACTCGAGGAATCTTCATTGTATCCTGCAGGAAATTCGCCGGTTAACCTATTTTTGCACCCAAGAGTTTGGAATTGGTGGGGGCGAATTAAGCCTAAAGAAAAATGCTAGAGAACACGCCTTAAAGAGACATTGTGCACACTTTCCTCCTTCTATTCTTTTTCTTCTTCTTATTATTCTTTCTTTTTAATCTTCGCAGGTCCACCACCACCAAAGAATTATTTTATATATTTATATATAATTTTCCAACAATTTAACTTATTTTGTATGATATAAGGTATTCTTATGTTATTTTTGTTATTGTTGAAATCCTAAAAAAATAAATCCTAAAAAAATAAATAATAAAGAAAAAAGTAAAATAATTAATCTATTGGATATAGACAAATTTGTCTTATTAATTGATTATCTCTCTAAAATTTGAACATGAGTTCTTTTACTAAAATAGTAGTATGCTTCAATCATTAGCCAATATTCAAATTAGTTATTAGTATAAAATTATACACTAAAATAGTCCTTGACTTTGTATTTTATCATTTAGTTGAGTCTCTCGCGAAATCTGTCATTTTAGTCCATGACTTTCACTATTATCGGTCATTTTAGTCCCTGACTTTCACTACATCATTCATTTTAGTCCATGATTTTTAGGGACTAAAATGAATGATCATATAATTCAGGGACTAAAGTGACCTGTAAAATATAAAGTCAGGGACTAAAGTGACCTATCCGCACAAAGTCAGGGATTAAAGTGAATTATTCTCGCAAAGTTAGGGACTGAAACGGTACATCACTCTACTAGTATATGTTAGTAAAAGTTTATGCTATTACAGAGTCACCTAACAATTAAAAAATTTAATCACGAGAAAATTAGAAAAAAGATCGTTAGTATATGAATTTTTTCTTTAAAAATGAATGTTTCAAACGTTGACCCAAGTAACACTCATATCTGATATCTCCTAGCTAGATACGATTCGAAGGCAAATAAACCGCGTTGTTAAAAATTCTACTGTCCAAGACCAAGAGTTTTATTGAGAGTTATGATTTTCTTTTTTTAAAAAATTAACTGTGTTGGAGAAATTTTACTGTTTAGAAATAGTGATTTTGCACTGAACATGTTAAAATCCTATAATTACGATTTTTTTCTAAAAAGAATATATTTTAATAATTTTGATGTGCACAATACATAAATATCTATTTTAATCATGTAGTTCAGTTGATAAATATATGAAAACATACATGTGTGAGTATTTGTGATCCTCTATAATTGCACTTCTTGTGCTATTAAATAGTAATAAAAAAAAATATGTGTGAATATCTGGGTTCAATCACTAATTAATATATTTTGCTATAAAAAAAATACATTAAATATCTTATTTGCATTATTGCTCATAAGAGATTAACCCTTATTATATGATAAGATGAGATAACCGTACGAATATATCATGAATCAAAAATGGATTTTAACAAACTGGGAATATAATTATTTACTCCATATTCTATTCCAAAGATTAGTCGAGCTAAGAGATAAAATTGTCTTCAGATTCGAGACTTTAATAATGGTAACAAACTTCTTGCCATTTGGGATACTGTATTATTGATTGAGAAAGCTTTAATTTTTTAAACCAATGGAGAATATATATCTTTGTATACTTGAGCAAGAGAATATTTGCTTCCCATCGTAGATAGATTGGTCGATGCTTCCGGGACCTAGATTATCTTTATTTAGACTCTTCGATCAAGATCAAACGGTTAAAATTTAATGAATTGATTTTTTTAAAAAATATTTTAATAAATTTCAACAATTTGATCAAGATCAAACAGTCTAAATTATGACGAATGCTTAGCTTCCCTCATAAGCTTGCGTATTCCATATGAAAAAAGCATTATTGTTATGCTAACGCCTAGCTACATCTATAAAACGAGATATTTATGTGCATTTGCAAAAGGGCATCAACCTGAAGAACAACAACAACAATTCGACTCAGATTATATTATTAACGCGATGGGTGAGAAAAAAATGGATGAAGAAACAAAGTATGTAGTTGGGGGAGAGAAGAATAATAATAGTTATTATAATCCAAAAATGCCTTCAAGTTCATTTCCAATTCCATTACCAGGGAGGAATCGACAGGCTCCAAGGTATTATAATAGCTACCCTTGGAGTTGGAGGTATAGGACTCAAACCGCAGGGAATTCAAATAACGGACCAAATCACAAATCAACTTTGATGACTTAAGAAGGAGCTATATGGGACTAATCATTCCAGAAGATGTGAGAAAAAATAATGTATACTTTACTTTGTTCTCTTTAATATAATTAATACTAAGCGTGGTGTATGTATATTAGAATAAAAGAGCTTTAATTTGCTAGGCTAGCTAGTTAGAAGATGCATCTTCCTCAGTTTTATTAGAAATTAAATGAGGCATATATATGTATCTGTGTGATATATACTATAGTTGCTACAAACTTGTTACTTGTGGGTGAGAGCCTTTTTTTTGGGTAGTATAAGAGGGCCAAACTATTTCACCAATTCTCTATTTTTATGACTGTAATACTATATAGGCGTGCGTTTAGATTAACTTATTTTTAAAAAATAATTTATTACTTTTATAAATTGATTGTTCCTCAAGAATTAATTAAACTAATTTAAACACGCACTTAAGTCCACTGTTGTAAGAGCTTCAGCTTATTGGGTTGCGTTTATCACTTGGTTTTATCCGACCTCTTTTTATATATATATATATATATATATATATATATATATGAATTTACTAACATACACCCACCTATTTTCTAGAAGGAGTACGTTAGCAAGTTATACTTTTTGAGTGTATTTTAAAAAATCTAGTTATAACTTGCTAATGCACTCCTTCTTAGCGAGCCCTATTTGTTTTATAGAAGGAGTGCGTTAGCAAGCTACATCTTATGGGTGTATTTTAAAATTTCAAGTTATAATTTACTAACGCATTCCTTCTAAAAAGCAAGTAGGTGTACGTTTAACAAACCCCATATATATATATATATATATATATATGCTTACATGCGAGATTAATTATATGTGATTTTTTTTTTTGTGTTCTCTTTAAATTAAATAAGAAGTAAGTTTGTTTCTTTAGGATATTCATCTCAATGATTGGCAGGTGGTTTAAATTGTTCACTTCGCTTAATTTAAGTTTAATAAGTTTAATATATTGTAAACAAAATCTTAACATTAACAATAATTTTTTTAAAAAAATCAGACAAATTTTTTTCTTGAATTTTTCGTCAAGGACGTTAACGGATCAAAAATTATTTTTGAAGAGACCAAATTGAATCCAAAATAAAAGTTAAGAGATTAAAACGGATAAAAAAAAAATTGAGGGACCAAACTGAATTGATACAAAGAGTTAAGGGACCAAATTCTCATTTTGCCAAGTTTATATTTTTATTTAGAGATAATTCATATAACTCAGACTTTAAATTAAAAATTATATTTTTTATTATTATAATTTTATATCAAATGTATAAAAAAATTTAATTACAATTTAAAATAATGGATTTCTAATATATTTTTTATTATAAATTGTTAATTACAATTCTTAATCTTTTAGAAAAATATACTTTAGTGAAAAGAAAAGTGAGCAAGAGAAGAATGGTAATAGTAGACTACAAATAATTAAATAAAAATAAAATAGGTGTTAGGTGATGCCTATTATATACCAAAAAAGGAAGAAATAATTAAAAAAATCAGGGAAAAACATACTTTATTAGTGTCCTAGATGGTAAATAAGGATTCCTATAGTTAAGACTAACTAAATAATCTAAACCATTATCTTCAGTTGTCCACGGACAATATGAATGGAAGGTATTGATCTTTGGTCTTAAACATGCACAAGAAATATGCAACTCTTGAAAATGTATTTAAATTACAAAATCCAATTAGATATATTGATATGTAGGGAAAACATGTTACTCTTTATGACTATACAAACATAGACACATAATCTTTAATTCAACTATGAATGCAAAAATAGTAATGAAGAAGTTGTTAATGGTTATATTATATATATTGTAGTGACACCTATGTGATATCAAAATATTGTATTAACAAATATAGAAAGGAATTAAAAAATATTAACAAAATTAATAAAAAATATTGAACAAATAATAAGATTATTAAATATTGATGAAAGAAAGCTGTTTTATATGCAAAAAATTCAAGAAGCAAATGTACCGAGAGAAATTATAATTATAGATTTAGAAAACTATAAACAAGATCTAAGACGAATGGTGAAAAGATATTTGAAGGATTTAGATAAACAAATATGAATATTGATAGCTTAACAAGAGCAATTAGATCAAATGGACAAGCAAGGTATAAACCTGAACAGGAAGATTAAGAAGAAATGGTTGAATTAGCCAACCAAGTAGATCCTAGGTATTTAATAACTAATATAGAAAATATAAAAAAAAGAGTTAACAAAAATAAAAGAAACAATTAAAAAATGGAAAGAAACTGTTTTCGGCGGTTTGGTTTGCATTTTCATTTCTTGTTTTCATTTTCTATTTTCTGTTTTTTAAAATTTTGCAGAGGAAAAACTGAAAATGCTAATAATAAAGAATTTCAAAAAACAAGAAATGAAAATAAAAAATAAAAATGCAAACCAAACAACCCCTTAATCTCTGCCACTCAAATTCTTTTCGCTACTTGTCTACTCCTAGTGAAATAAACCGGAGCGGAGTGAAGTCATAGCTAGAAATTGAGAGGATCTTAACCCATCTTCTCACTTAAAACTTGTTAACAAAATGTACTTTTCTCAATTCAAATCTCTACCACTATAATAAAAAATTATATAATTAGACACCAAAAGAATCCTTACCACTAAAGTTAAATGAATAAAGACTCGTTTAGATCAGATTTTAAGAGAAATTAAAATTATTTCTAATAAAATTAAATAATTTTATTTGTTATAAAATTATAAATTATTTTATATTATTTGTCAGAATTAATTTTAATTTACGTAAGAGGATCATATTCCATAAATTTCTCGTCATATTAATTTCAAATAGGCAGGCCAATGGCAACACCACTATAGTGGTTAGTTGATAGCTTCATAACGAAGCAAATAATTAATATTAAATTAAAATTTATTTAAATTTGATGTGGCATTGCCACTAGTATTATCTTAATCATTACTAAACATAATTTATTTCTAAAGACAAATCAACAATTAAAAGCAACAATTTTTGAATGAATAAGAATCAAAACACCAAAACAAATTTTATAAAAATTAAAAGTAAAAATATATGAAGACTAAAAATATATGAAAAATATTAATAAGTGTATTAAGGACGTTTTTAAAGAATTAAATATCGTAAAATATTATTAAAAAATATAGTTTTTAGTATTTTTAAATGACAAAATGATGTGTACTTATAATTATTTTTTTAATTTTAATAAACTTAACAAATAGCATAAAAATATTGTTTAACTAGACCAAAAATATATTTTAAGGTAATAATTATAATGGGCAAATACTATTTTATAATTTTGAAGTGGTTGAAGTATCAAATGCCCATGATTGAAAAATAGCCTTAACTGCTTTTGACCAGTGCCAGTGGAGAAGGAATATAAAATAAAATAAAATAAAAAATATCGACTAACACTTTTTTGCACTGTTTGTAAGTGCCAAATAATTCCCATATTTTGAAACTATAAATTGGTGACTAATTAAGTTGGGCGATCATTAAGACTAAAAAGCAATTCCCATAGTCTTAAATGAATTTTAGGTTTTTCTTTTGTTGAATATTGAAAAAATACTCAATCTTTTAGGAGTAAAATGATTTTTTTTGCCAAGCGAATTGGGCCGTTTATATTTTCCTTGTTTTAAACGGATCTCAGAAGTTAACCAAAAAAAAAACGGATCTCAGAACGTGACGGGGTTAAAGAACAACTACGGTCCGTATACAGGTGATGGTAACGCTAATCACACCATCCCCTGGCCCAGGCCCAACAACCACCAACTCAATACAGGTTATCACGACCATGGTAACTTAACAAAACTATGCACTTTATTCCGAATGGTTCTACTGGCTTCTCACATACCATGAGATTTTGAACTAGCTGCGCAATATGAACCACTTTAATACAAAACGGAGAGTTAATTAAATATGTTAAAAGTAATGTTTGCTTGTAAATATATATATGATGTATACATCATTTTTATGGTGAGGAAGAGGTTGCTTGAGTATGAGCTATGAAATTTTGTGAAGTGGTCCTTTATTGATTAATTTGCTTATAAACAAGTGCAAAGACACAAATTAAAACTTAAAAGCCTGGAAATCAATTGATACGGTTTGGTGAATGGTTCATTCTAGAATCAAATTCAATTATATCATCATCAACCTGTGTACGCTGTCAATAAATCTGTACGAACGAGTAATGCTGCTGGGAAGAGAAAGAATTTTAGGTCTATAATTTAAGTTAAAGAATTGAGGGAAGTTAAGTATAAAATATACGATAAATTATATTAAGGATTTTTTTGTAATATTATTAAATTAATTTGAATTAAGTGGGATGGACAATTTAATTATGTGTCAATTATTGAGTGATGCACGTGAAGGAACAAATTTGTTCCTTATTTTTAAGAAACACCGGAGAAAACACCTTATAATTATGTAATTTAGAAATAAAATTTCACGTATATTTTAAATAATTACTTTACGTTAATATATATATTATTCAAATAAAGTATCATCAATAATTTTTTAAATGATATATAATTTGAGAAGGAATCCACTTACTTTAAGAGTAAGTGTTGTGTGAGTTACTCCGCATAATATTTCATTATGCACATCGAATATCACTGATCTAATCGTTTAGCTGAAAGTTCTTAACATATAGATCAATCATGAAAAATTTCAATTGATTTGTAAACTTAGTAATATTTCATCAATTGACTTCAATTTAACGAATTTTGAATAAAGTTTATTATTCATTAAATTGAAGTCGATTGATGAAATATAAACAAGTTTTCAAATCAACTGAAGTTTTGTATGATTAATCTATAAGTTAAGAATTTTCAACTAAACGGTTAAATCGGCGATATTCGATGTGCATAAGGAGATATTGGACAAAGTAACCCATACATCAACGTACTAAAAAATAACGTAAAATATAGTTTTAAAATAATAAAAATAATAAGTGTGTCGATGAAGTAATAAACGATATCGGATTAATGTGAACATTTGTCAACAATGGGTTTTGTGAAAAAAAAGTTCGACATATCATTTCTATTTGGTGTAAAACTAATCAGTATCAACGGATCATAACTCATATATATATATATATATATATAACTTACTCCAGGAGCAAGTGTTGTGTGAGTTACTCCGCCCATTATCTCCTTATGCGCATCGAATATCGTCGATCCAACCGTTTAGTTGAAAATTCTTAACATATAAATCAATCATATAAAAATTCAGTTGATTTAAAAACTTGTTTATATTTCATCAATCGACTTCAATTTAATAAATAATAGACTTTATTCAAATTATAAGTATTATTATTATTTTTTTTCTATTTTTTAAAAGTTATAGTTTTTTATTTAATATTTATGTTTAGTGGAATTTTTACAATTTAAAAGTTTGTTAATTTTTTGTTTAGCAAGAGCTATAGTACGAAGATAAATCATTATTTTATGTTTTTTTACATCATATTAATTTTTAGAAAAATAACTAGAATAATATTGTATACTTGATCATTCACTGAATTTTAGAATAAAACTTTATTATTTATCGTACTCATTTGACATGATTACAATGGTAAGTCATTTGTCACATATGGCAAAACTATTTTTACAATTAAATGTTAAATTTTAACATTAATGATAAATCATTCTTTTATTAATATTTTACAATAACTATGTGATGTGATTATGAGAGGGAATGAGAACAAGTTACTTCAACAAATGATTATTAATTTTTGAACGATAAGGTTTATGATATGGGATAATTATTGTTTTATTTTTTTTTATTACTGTATCACTTTAAAAAAAATTACTTAGACAATATTTTATTTAGAGGTAAATCATTCACTAAATTATAAAATTATTTTATTATCTACCACACTCATTTGAAGTTGTTATCGGGATAAATTATTTTGTCACATATATAATGATAAATTATTCTTTTTTTTTTATGTCTATATTAGTTTAGAATTAAGTGTTGATAGTATGATATACACGAGAGTCGGTTGTTGCTTTGTCACTCACAACTATACTTAAATATACTATATTAGTTTTTATCAGCGTTGATGTACTAATTTGATACTCAACTTTAATGATTAAGTTGATGTATTTTTTATAGTTTAGCAAACTAAATTGATTAACGACCGTTAAATTTGGATAGTAATTTTTTTTTTTTTGAATTTTATAGATTGAAACGTATTTTTCACAATTTCTTGAACCAAATTGATCGGCTATTGTTAATTTTGATTTAATTTTTAACTAAAAATAAATATTTATAAATTAACTCATTCAAAATCTATATTTTTAAAATTTTGGAAAATATGTTACTTCTACTTAACTACAACCCGTAACCAAAGTAACACTGTTTATGGTGACCGGGTGCGACAATTAACCGTTACAAGAGGTCGTTGAAGGAGACAAAAGTAAATGAACCCTACCTTCTCGTAAATAATGACTTTTATGTGTTACGATTGACATTTAATTCAAATTGTCATAGTCTAGAGAGCATTTAATAAATTGACTTTGAGACACATCTAAAATTCATGCAGTATATGTTTGGATTGACATTGAATGAACGTGAATCTATTAGATCCATAAACTAAAAGAATTATTTTTACATTTAATCCCATTTAAATGTAAAAATTTTTCTTCAAACATAATTTTAATTTCTAACTAAACATGTGTTAAAACACATCGTATTAAAGAGCTCTAGAAGCATGGACATAGTGTAATGTCAATAAATCAGTTATAGCTTTTCCATATGAATCATTCTCAATTTCTTACCGGCCACAACCGTGATTCTCGATGTAAACCAAACAGGCCGAAAGGCTGAAAGTCAGTTATAGCTTTTCCATATGAATCATTGGCCACAAAAATAAGAAAAATTCTCCACAGGTGTTTAGCAGGCGGCAAAGGTCATAATCTAATAGTTTTATATATCCTGATAAATAATAATAATAAGGAATAAAAAAAATACCCCACATATCATTTTTAAATAATAATAATAATGATAAAGGTTATACGATGGATACTAGGGTGTGGGCTGACATATCGCTCCAGAGTCCAATCTCTAGAACATATTCCATGCCCTCCTACTCTTTTTTAAGAGTATATATAAAAATATAAATATATAAATAAACATCCATGCACTGGAAAAAAATAAAATCCATGCATATAACAAAATTTAATGTCTAAATATATATGTTTTTTTATAAGAAATATATTGTTTTCTTTATATAAAAAATAAAACAAAATAAAGAGACATTTCCAACCATGTGGTTGGCATATTATGTCCCTTTTGAAATACTACACTAACATACAACATATTAATATTGGATGACACTTCTTCTCATTTTATACTCGCAAGTCGCAACCATGAAAGAAAGATGGAAAAAATTCAAATACAGATATTCAAAAAAAAAAAAAAGATTGTTTGCATGTTTCAAAAACAATAATAATTTGTACATGGTGTACAACTCATTTATAATTCATTTAATATTAATTTAAATCAAGTTTTTTATTTTTTAAAATTTTTTAACATTAAAAAATTAATAAACTAATGGAGTAAATGGATGTAGTTTATGGACGAGTGATGGGTGATCCGCAATCTCACTACAAAAAAAATTGTATTTGCGACTAGCAAAATCAGTCGCAAAACTCATTTTTTCGGTCACAAAATATTTTTTCGGCTGAACTTGTGGCCAAAATGACTTGCAACTAATAAGGTGACAAATTCGATCGCTAAATCAATTTTTTTTTTGTAGTGGCTTATAAAAAACCCATGGATCACTCTATTATACCATGAATATATAATTAGTGGCCGCAATAGAAATTTGAACTAGTTGAGATAATAATATAGCTTGTTGATGAAGCAAAGAACTAGATTCCCTTAGCTTGAAATAACACTATAAATTGTTGTCTTAATCATTAATAACATCAAACGCATCCAAACATACATCAAAGTAATAAAGAGGAAATATCTTTGAGGATCAACATTAATTCATAGTACTATGGCATTGGTGAGTCAATTGAGAAGTCTCCTGGCTGCTCTAGAGGCAGAGGAAGCAGCACAAAATTCCAAAGGAACTGTTCACTCCTACAACAACCACGGTAACGGGTTTCAAAACATTACCGGCACTAAGGTCAACAGCGGCCATTATTCTGGCGACGGTAACACCCATCACACCTCCAACAACTACGGTGATGGCCCCGTTATAAATAACTCCGGCAAGTTTCATGGAAACGGCAACGGAAGCTTCGTCGGCGGCAACTTTGAGGCCTCAACTAGGAACTACCGTATTTGAATTACGTTCTCTATATGTTGTGCAATGTGATGCACAATTTATATACATGTGTGGTACTTCTAGTTTTAAAATTAATTAATCAAGCAACTTTAATTTACTTGTTTGTAATAAGTAATTACTTTTGTGGATGAGATACATCAGACATCCTCTTTTAATAAATTTTCTTTGTTTAATTTTATCTATTTATATATTATTCTTAGATTTTATAGAACTTCTTTTTTTTTAAACGTTGAATCCTGAAAAAATCACTTTTCAAAACTATTTTTTGGAAGTGATTTTTCAAATAAGTTCCGGAAATAAATTTTAACATTTCAAAAATTAATTTCCAAAACATGTGAGATTTAAGAAGAAATTTGGAATAGAAAAAGCAATGTTCATGTGTTACGAATAGGTCATTGTTACGATGCATCTTTTAAATAAGGTGTAAATTTATATTTATGTGATACAGTAGAAACTTTTTAAATTAATACTCGGTAAATTAATAAATTCTCTAAAATAATAAATTTGTCCGGTCCCGGCTTGGGCCAATGTAAAAAATTGAAAAACTCGATAAAATAATAAGATAATAATTTTTCGGGAGATCCCTTTATAATTTTCGGTCCCAAGAAAATCATAAATTAATAATTCATAGAAACTGAAAAAAAATATATTACACTCTATTGAAATATGATTCAATAGTTGTCTGTTTTCTTTTAAAGTTCAAGTCTATTTAGAATTTATCTCTAACTTTTCTTATTGCATCCAATAGCTCAGGTGTTGTATTTTTGTATTGTATCATAAAGTTGTGAAGAGTGTTCGACGCCATAAGTGCTTCCCTCAAGCCATCTCTGCAAGTCTTTTTGTGTGCTTGCAGGATTATCTCTCTCATACTCACACAACTTCTTACGTATTTGATCTGACATAGTTGATTTTGCAACATCTTTTAGATGAGAAGTCATATTGTGAGATATGGTTTGAATACTCTAACACATTTATGTAATTTATATATGTCAAACTTGCTTAAGAATACATTGAACACATTTGTTCCTCTTGTTTACATTTACTGTACTTCAAAAGTCATTATTGATTTCCAATGCATATGTATACTTCAAAAGTCATTATTGATTTCCAATGCATATGTAGTTACTAATTTACGTTGAGTCCCAAGGTTCGCTGCAACGTAATTCTAAGAGGCATAGATTAATTTGCCTTTTTGTTTGGTATGTACAGTATGTAATTACTTAAAAACTCTTTAAATTAATAATTATTAATTTATCGATAAATTAATAACTCTCTAAATTAATAAATTTCTCCGGTCCTGACATTATTAATTTAAAGAGTTTCTACTGGATTTCACTTATTAATTTACATTTACGATACACGACTTTCATTTTTTAAGATTAGATAGAGAGGGTAATATCAAATTATCAAATTATTAAATTAAAATCAAGCATTTTCAATTAAAAAATTTGATCAAAGAGAGAAAAACATGGAAGCAACCAGATGCAACCGATAGTAGTTACAATTTTATTCTTTAATTAATATTTTAAAAAAATACTCAATCTCCATCATTTAATGTCTATACTCTTTATTTTATCTTAAAAAATAAATGTGATGTGATCGTCATTTGTCAATATCAATAAAACATCATAAAAAAATATAAATTTACATCTTAATAAAAACTTACATTGTAACAATAACCTTATGAAAAATTAGGTCTTGATTGAAAGTCTTCAAGACCCAATTCCCAATAATAAGTTAACTAATTAAGCTGGAAAAGGACTGTAAAACTAAAATACAAAGACCCTTGTAAGTTGCACAAGTGATTGTGTTGTGTGTAATTAATCCTTATGCAAGGTTGAATCCCTACCATATATGAAAACCCCTATCCCCCTCCCCTCTCCCAGTTCCTAAGAAAAAATATACCAAAAAAACAACAAATGCATTCAATCAAGTTTTACAAAGCGTTTACAGAATTATTAAGTTTAACAGAGCACTTATAATTGCAATAATTGAATGTTAGAAGCAATTTGAACTTACCACTTAACTATATTTAGACATTATAGACAGCGGTTATTAGTTAATTTTTTACTAACTTAATTTAAAAAAATTTGAATAATTGTTGATTATTTTTGATTGGTCAAAAATCATTTTTGCTTTTTTAATTGTACTTGAAGGGGTTAAACATTTGTACTGGTGTTTAATTGTTATTTTTGCTATATCCGTTGTAAGCATTTGGTACTTCTAATACCAGTTATTAATAAGGTAAATATTGTTGCTGATAATAATAATAAAAAAAAAAAAAAAAAAAAAGCTAAAACGGATCCTGTGTGTTTGAAACGGAACTGATTCATAGGATGTTTCCAATTATGTAAAGTCGAAGGCATACATAGCTAGCAAGGAAAGTGATGATGGTCCCAAAATCGTACTCTTTGTGTTTTTTATTTGTATATATTTAGATAGAAAAACATATTTATATATATTTATGAGTTCATTCACATTTTTAAAGGTGATTGGATTCTCTCTTGCATTGGAGGGTTCAATAATTTAATCTAGACCTTTTATTATGGTTGAAGCTAGCTAGTAAATCATTCAGCACTAGAAAGAATTTAAATTCGTTTTTTAATAATATTAAATAATATTTTTTATCAATTGATCTATATGCCTTTTATTTAATTGGAGCACTAACTAATACTTTACTTTTAAATTAATAAAAGAATTAGAGATTAAAAGAATTATATTAGAGAGTTCTAATAGTATTTTGAATCGAAAACTTACTATTAAAAGTAATTCTCCTTAACTATCCCACCAACCTAACTATTGGATTGCTTAAAAAAATTGTTTCTTATTTAATATTTTTTTTTTAAAAAAAAAAGGGCATAAGGCTAGGGAGGAAACTGACAGCTCCAAAACCTAAGGGAATAAATACTCATCTTATCAGAACACTAGTGCAATTTGCATTTTAAATTTTTAGTTTCGTATTTTGTTTTCATTATATTTTTTATCAAAACATTAGTGGAGTTTGTAATAACTCTTTTGTTATCAATTAATTTATTTTTTGTTTTGCTCATAAAGAAAACTATGTTTTTTCTTTACAAAGATTTTTTTTCAACATTTCTAATTTTTTTCTTTTATAAAAATTTTAAAAAATTAAAAAAAAATAAAATAAAATCATAAAATGAAAATGTAAACCAAACTTGCCCTAGTTTTCTCGCCAACGATACTACTTGCTAGCTTCAGGTTGCTTAGATGAGAATTGAGATAGAAATTATTCACTATACTTATTTTATCATCTCTTTAATAAAATTCGTTAACATACACTAATGTATTATGTAAAATGAAAATTTTAGCAATTTAAATTGTATCTGTGTGCATGCACCCACTTATTTTTTATAAAATTAATTAACGAATCTCCTTTTCATTTCTCTTTTCTATATAAATCATATCTGATTTTTAATATCTTTTATTCTTTTTTTATTGTCGTTTATTTTATTTTTATTATACCTTTCATCCTACACACCCTTGCACTTCAAAAAATAAGATGTACATGAATCAGTGCTTTTGAGATAACACATAGCTTAAAGAACAAGCTAGGAAAGCAATTAATTAAGCAAAGCACTAGATTAGTGGATTCCCTAAAGGTTGAAAAATCTATAAATTGTGTAATCTTATTAATAATTAATTAACTAACTAAAAGAGCAAAGTTAATAATGGCATTGGCAAGTCATTTGAGAAGCCTCTTAGCAACTCTGGAAGCAGAGGAAGCAGCAGCACAAAGGTCCAAAACTGTTCACACATACAACAACAATAGTGACGGATTTCAAAATGTCACTGGCACAAAGCATAACAGTGGTTTTTGTTCCGGTGATGGTAACACTTTTCACACCTCCAACAACTACGGTCATGGCCCTGCTACAAATAACTCTGGAAATTTCCGCGGACATGGCAACGGCAGCTTTGTCCGCGGTGATTTCAACGCTTCAACAACCAACTACTGATCAATCATTACATCATCATATACTACTGATCTTTGCGCATGGTGTGATATTTATTCAGTGTTATATATATATATATATGTTGTTTGTATAATTTGTGTAACTAATTGTAAAATTAGCTAGATCGAGTTGTAACTCTCGATCTAATAATGGTGTATGTGTGTTATTATCAATAATGTCTTGAAGGAGGATCAGAGAAATCCCCTTTTAATATATTTTCTTACTATTAACTTTCCGAATAACATACTCCAATTATATTCACTAAAAATTGTCAGGACAGCCATAATTTCATGTATCAAGTCTCCTATTTGGTGCTAGCGAATAAGAGCTAATGTAACTTGTGTAACTTGCGATTCAGACTCAACCTGCACATGAGTAAAATCCCGCGTCTTTGCTAATTGAATTTTTATGAGAATGTCCCAAAGTTCAACAGAAATGATTGACCCAAGTTTCGTGTAAGGGTTACCTAAGTATTGTTAATAATGTTGCTACTTGAATATTTCAGTTAATTAATTTTCATAGTTGAATCTAAAATTAATTGTTAATTAGGATTAGGATTAAGATTAAAAAGATTTTATTGAATGTAGAATTAGGATTAGGTATTGGAAATAGCGGATTGAATAATAATGTACAATTCAGATTAAATTAATATATTAAGATGAATTTGTTAATTGGATACATGATGTCATCTTATGATTCTTTTAGTAATTAATTGCATCTAGAATTAGGGTTAGGAAATATTAAAATTAATTAGACATAGGATGTTATTAATTCTTATCAAAATAATAGGAAAATAAAGGAAAATAAAGAGAACTCTAGTAGATTTCTGGTGCAACTCAATATAATATCCAATTTAATTTGCCCCAATATTTATAGTGTCTGAACCGTACACTTGAATCTAAATGTTGTGGAGTTTTACATACAATTATCCAGAGAAATAACTAGAGAGGAGAATGAACACCCGAACGAGAAAAAAATAATTTTTACTGTCCCAACGTAGACTTATCATCCTTCATGAGGTTGAACGGAAAAGTAAATCGTCATATTGGTTTATAAGATTCTAGGTATCATACACGTTACTTTTTAAAATTTTAAAAACTTTAAAATAGTTCCTAACTTTGTAAAACGACGTATATTTTATTTCTTTTACCTATTAAACAACAATAAAAAAACTAAATAAAATTTTATTAAAATGAATGATTTTTTGGCGAAATGAGGAACTCATTTGAGGTTTTTATAATCTCAGAGACTAATGTATGACACCTATAATCTCAGGGACCAATTTGGGATTTACTTAAAAGGGGGTGTGGCACTATTGTCCCCGATTCGGCTTACTCTTTAGTCTTCTCTTTTTAGCACCTCTTTATCTTTATAAAATGATCATTTTTTTAAATTTATTTTAAAATATCTATATATTTTTATACAATTCACTTTAACTTAAAAAACATTCACTTGCGATTATAGAGAAACCACGATAAAATGATACATTACCGACGGTTTATCAATCATGGCTAAATTTGGATTGTCTACCGTTACCGTTCAAATTGCGGGTAATGTCGCATAATTTCCCGGCAGTTACCATTTAACTACGGTGAAATGATACATCATCGACGATTTATCAACCATGGCTAAGTTAGGAAACTAAAAAACGTATCGTTTTGCACAAACAAGAAAGTGTCAAGGAGGGAAAGCCGATGAGGTAAGTCAAATTCCTATTGTCGCCATACAATTTTCAAATTATACCACACGCTATTATTTTTTTAAAAAATGGCACTCAGGTTTATATAAATTTGGGCGAAACCGAATTTATAAATTTAGACAAAATCGGATTTGAAAATCCAGTTGAAACCAAATTTAAAAATTCGGTTGATACTAAATTTAAAAATATAATGTCATTAAAAAATTGTGTTGTAAAAAAATTAATAAAAAATAAGTTGCGCTTGTACATAATAAATGTAATTTATAAAATCATATTTAAAAATTTAATTGGAACAAGATTTAAAACTTAATGTGATTTTATTAATTAATTTTTTTTAATTTATAGGAATATACATTAATTAGAGATTGAACACGCATACCCACACACGTATCTCCTTATATACTCACCAACCATAGTTATAAAACTCGGCTCAGTCATTGAACCGGTCAAGGTACTAGGTCACTGAGTCACTAGTTTAATTGGTAGGTCATTAGGTCACTCGTAAAACCACGTAATTTTTATAAAGTTAAAAAATATGACTTAAAAAGAAGTCAAACATTAAAATTATAAATGATAAACAAATATAAAGAGAATTAATATTATAAAATATTGAGTAAACAAATTAGTAAGTCAATAGTAAAATATTACTGAACCTTATCATTTAGAGGAAGGGGAAGTAAAAAAAAAAAAAGTAAAAAAGAAATAAGAAAAAGTCAAATATTAAAATTTATTTTCTTACAACAAAAATATTAAATTTATAAATAAATAAATAAAAACATAATAATAACATTACTATGTGTATTTTGTGGCACTTAATATATTAAATACCTAATATATAGTGCTAAACTGTGTAACATTATGACCAATAATGGGTTTGGTGCGGTGGTAAATTAGCGTGTTAGCTTCTAATGGGTAGAGGGTTTGATCCTCATTGGCCACTTCTCTAGAATATGCTAGCTCGGTCCGAGTGACGGCTTTGCATGACATTTTTTTTAGCGAATAATTTTAGGGCAAAAAAAAAGTAATGTGTGATGTACTTTAAAAATGGTGTTGGTAATATTGCCACCCTTTGAAGGGACTTAACGGCCAAAACAATAAAAAACAAAATAACATAAGATCTGTTTAGTTTAGATTTTAGTAAAATGATAAGTGAAAAGCATATAAACTAAGATAAAAATCAATAGTTAACATTATTTATGTTGAAATTATTGATACACAAAAATAGAAATAATCCAATAAAAATTAATATTTAGACCTTTATTCTTCATAAACAATTATAGGGACTTATTAAAAGAAAAAGTTAAAGAGGTATAAGAAAAAAATTACTCTTTATTATGTATATTTAAAAATATAATTATTATTTTTGTTTATGTTAAAATATTTTTTTAAACTCTTTATAATACTCTTTCTCCTTCTTAATTTTATTAATTAGATAGTGAAACACTAACTACTACTCCAATTAAAAATAAATATAAAATTAATAAAAATATAATTATTATTTCATTGATAGATAAATAAAAACAATATTTTTTGTTTGTAGACAGATAAGAAGAAACAGAGAAAATAGCTTCATAACAAAGCAGAGCACTAGATTCCACCGAATTTTTTCCAAACTATAAATTCCTACCCAAGTTAGCAGATGATCAATAACACCAAAGTAGAAAGAGAAACTAGTCTTTTATTTAGGAGTAGAAAGAAAAAAGATTAGCATCATGGCATTGTCAAGTCATGTGAGAAGCCTCTTAGCAACATTGGAGGCAGAGGAAGCAGCACAAAGGTCCAAAGGAACTGTTCACTCTTACAGCAATCACGGTAACGGATTTCAGAACGTAACAGGGTCAAAATTCAACAGTGGTATGTATGCAGGTGATGGTAACACCTATAACGCCACCCCCAACAACCACAACCATGGCCCTCCACCCACTCCCACTGCTATAAATTACCCTCGCGATTTCCTCGGACACGGCGGAAGTAGCCCCGCTGCTATAAATAACGGTGATACTTTCCTCGGACATGGTAACGGGAGTTTTGTGGAAGGTAACTTCAACGCCTCCGAAAGGAACTCTCATTACCCTTTTTGAAATACATATATAACCAATTATTGGGTTATTAAGTATCATAAAACTAGAGCAGTAGCTCTGTTATGATGTATGATCATCAATAATTACATAAATAAGGATATGTAAGAAAATCCTCTGTTAATAAGTTCTCCTTTGTACCAGTAAAGTTGGTTTCGTGGTTAGTAAAATGAAGCTTAAATAGCAGTTTATTAATTCGAATTTATGTCAGTGCATTTAAAAAAAAAAATCTATTTGCCATCATTCCAATTTCTACATGTATTAATTGGCTTTTTAGTCACTTTATCAAGACAAATGAGGGATACAAACTACTGTTAAGGTTGTTATAGTTATATAGACATTTTCTAATGACATTATCAAATAGATATTTGAAGTGTACACCAACAATTTAACTTTCTTTTTAATAGTACGTATGTCAATTTATAGTATATATATTATTTTTAAAAATAGATTAACAAATATACTATTTTATTAAATGCAGTATTATTATATTTGAAAAAGTCTACGGGAAGTAATTATTTTGAGTCTCTGTCAATGCTATTCACCACCTACAAGAATTAGCAATTAATTCCATCTTTAAAGTTAAGTTTGCAAGAACTAAATTGTTGGCAGTGACAAAAGGTCACTTCATTTTTTAATACAGCCCTTGCTATTTAGCATGAAAATTATTTCGTGGATATTTCATGAATGTGAAATTTATTGACCGAAATATAAGAAATAGCAAGTCACCTTCTATTTTTAGATTAATTTCCAACATACCAATCTAATCTGTTCTAACAATACTCAGTAATTATTATAAGAAGTAGCATCTTTTGCTATAATATTACTCCCTTTACTGGTTCAACAAAAAAAAATATTAATTACTCCCTTTGTTTTTTATTTTAATCTCTTTAATTTATTTTAAGTATAATTATACCAATTTTTCTTGAAATTTGTGCTAATTATATTTATCTCCTTCTAGTTTTCAAAATTACATTTACTCCTAAAGAGGGAATAAATATAATGAATTTTAAACTTTATGGGTAAGGGTAATGAGTTTTAAATCTTAGAGAATTTGTGTAATTTCAAAAAGGTTTAAATATATTTTTCGTTCTTCAAAAATAGAAAAATTATAATTTAAGTCCCTAAAAAATGTTTTTTTAGGATTCAAGTCCTTAAAGATGTTATTTGAATCCTTAAATCAGTATTTTTCAAGGACTCATATCCCCTATTTTTGTGTTTTTTAAGGACTTAAATCCTAAAAAACATTTTTTAAGGACTTGAATTCTTTTTTTTTTGTATTTTTCAGAGAAGAAAAACATATTTAAGCCTTTCAAAAATTAGGAGAGGGTAAGTATAATAAACAAAAATCGCATGAAATTTTGATATTTATCTTTTATTTTATAGTCACATTAAAAAAATCAATAAATATTTAATAATATTTTTTTTTTAAATGACCAACAAACAAAACAGAGTGAGTTGTATAATACTCCATTTGTTCTTTTTTATAAAAAATTATTATTATTTATCTGTTCATTTATATTTTTAATGTAAAGACGTTTATTATACACTTACTAGTCTTATTCTTATCTTATTTGGACTACTAATTAATGTTTGTCTAATAAGAGAAACAGATAAAAAATATTATAAAGAATTTAAAAAATAATTTGTTAAGAAAAATAATTATAATTATATTTTTTAATATATATATTTTATTTTTAGGTGAACAAATAAATAAAAATAAAATAATTATAAATATAAGAATTTCCAAACAACAATTGAAAAAAATGGCGTTTTGTTATTCTGTTACCAAAAAAATGTATTTCCAACACTAAGTAGAAAAGTTAATATAAGAGGTCCCAGGTGTAAACATTTAAAACAAATTTTTAAAAAAGAGTTTCTTCCCCTTTTAGCCGTGTCATGTCATTCGTATGATTTTAACGAAAATAATTTCGTATAAAACAGTATTTTCCATTATGTAACTACCTTTTCATAACATTTTTTTTGAAGAATTTCATACTATTAACTATTATCCTAAATAAAATGATGATCCATCTAGATGGTGATCTCACATGGAAGGAGTGGTAGAATGTTGGTAACCACAGCCACACTAGTGGTATACGTTTTGCAACCTTTATTAGTCCCACAAAGTTTCCTTACACCGACTAATAAGAACATCATGTTTTCAACTACTCTGATTATTAAAAGCGAGATTTAAAGATCGAATTATTCATTCACCACCAACGTATGTATTCAAAGGTTCTAGTGATCAAATATCAAAAAAAAAAAAAAGGTTCTAGTGATCAAGTGCCACTTCGTAAGCATCCTGCTGCAAATGGCATTTTGTTCCATAAACGGAGTAACACAATAGCTAAAAATTAAATACAGATATTCCTTCTCCACCTACTGGCCATTGTTATAAGCATCTTTTTCCCACCGTAATTGCCAAACTTCCAATTCGATCTTCCCACCCAATTTATTGGTTCTTCCATTCATGGGCATCAGATTCTTCATCCATGAAACATTTTCTACTATAAAATAATAATAATATTACCCACACCGATAGATCGACATTAACCTAAACAAATTTAATCAATTGAAGGTCCCAATTCCCAAACCCAAAGCAAAACCCACATTCACATATAAGACTCATTCCAAAATCCTCAAGCTACTTTACCAATATTTATTGTGTGTATATAGCCATATAACATACTCTCACACAAAAATGGGAAGCGGTTACAGTAGTCACACTAACCTCGCAACTGATTCCACTGCTTTCAACGCAGGCGCAAACGCTACAATAGCGCGTTGGGGAAACGCGTTCGAGGTTTTGATGAGCAATCACAAAGAAAACGAACGCACCGAGGTTTGGAGCATGGAATACAAAACCGGTCAGAAACAACGTTGTTGCGGTTTTCAACTGAAAGCAAACCGCGACAGTAACGGCGTCGAGAGCGTTTATTTCGTGCTAGGCGATTCTGCTGATACTAGAGCCGATTTCGCTTACAAGGTCACGCGAGTTGGGCGTGACGGTCTACGTGGCGGGATCACAACCGTCGATTCGGCCAACGCTCCGATTTCGTTCAAACAGGATAAGAAGGATTACACGATTGAAACCACTATGGTTTCGTATGGTTGTTCGTACAGGGACGGGCTTATTGTTCTTGAAACGAAGAAAAAGTTTAATTCTGAAAATGCGCACGCGGTGACGTTAGCGCACTATTATGTCACGAAAGATGTGGGACTTTCTGTTGTGGCCAAAATCCATCGCGATAAAGTTAATGGATTTGTTCTGGAGCCCAATGGGCCTTACAAACGGCCCAGTTGTGAGATGAGAAAAGTCATTGCTAGGGCCCGTCGAACCGGGTTGTGGTCGCATGGAGCAAAGACTAGCGGTGGTTCTAAGTGTGGAGGGTCCGATTCATCAACGAGAGCTCTTCCACCGTCCGATTCATCTTCATCAACTAAAGCTCTTCTACCGTCCGATTCATTGTTGAGAGCTCTAGCTGAACAACAGAATGAAGGTAAGGTGGGTCAAACTGTGAAACATAGTTTTTTCGCGAGCATTGTCAAAGAGCAATCCAGCATTGGCCTTATCAATTCAAGTGGATACACTCATGGGACTCTCAATCATTCTATCATATTTATAGATTGTAATTTTTGAATGCTTAATTTGGAAATTATGTAATGAGGAGAGTTTTTTTTTTTTTTTTCCAAAGTTTTCTGCAACCATCTAGAGTTCAGATAAAAAGATGAAGCAACTCCCTAATTGTTTGGGATGATTCGGATGAACAAATTAAATGGCAAAGTGTGTTTGGTACAACATATGCTCGTGACATTGTTTGGTGATTTCTACATTATTGCTTATGGCTCCCTATAATAGGGGTGATTAAGCAACTCAGCCCAACTTAAATTGCATGGATTAAGTTGTCTATAGGCACCACAATTGCCGTTTAGATTTAGGGATTTTTGTAAAGACAACTCCATTTTAAATTTTGCTCCCTGCAATAGATTCGAGGATGGTGATGGAGATCATACTCACCGTCCCATGAAATCCTCACATCTTATATGTATATATAAAGTTATATAAATATTTTTATTAAATTTAATTAATATAACAAATATACATATAATCGATAAGCTTAACATAATCATTTATATATTTTAAAAAATATGATTAATTTTTAGTTATTATTACCTTTAGTTCTTGGTTCATGAATGGATATAAAATTAAAACATTATAACTTTTAAAAAGTTATGTGATTTTTAAAGTCATATGACTTTCAAATGATTTTAAAAGTATTTAATTTTAACAATAATTTATTTATGTTAAAATAAGAGTGATAATATTATTGAACGAGTGGCAATATTACTGTCTTAATTTAATTTATTTATTGCTGATAAATAATTAATTTGGTATACAAATAATAAATAGTATAGTATGTACCAAAAAAGTAATAATGAGAGAAGGAGCAGTCTCATGTTAAGATAGATTATTCTTTGGCGTAGCTATCATCACTTAAAGGTGATATGGATTGTTGCCAACCTAGTGGGTAGAGGTAGATGGATGGAACAATGGTCCAGATAGATGAGTTTTAATTTGTCCTCCTCGTCTTTGCGATAAATTCAATTTGGGAATAAAGAAAAACCAATATATATGAAAAAAAATTAAACTCATTTGAAAGTTGAACAAGTCTCGCGTTACGTTGGATTTTAAATGGTTGATTGTCTACATGCATTGCTTATCTTGTGGAACTCTAATAAGAGACGTCACTATGTAAGGAAGGGATTGGGTATGATATTTTTTCTTTTTTTTGGGTGAACCAATGGTATCTCCGGCTGATAGCCGAAGACTAATTCCCTCGAAGCGTAGAGATCACAGAAGTGGGCATTATCTTTCCCAACAAATTCTTCTCCATACGCACCACTAGGATTCAAACCCCTGTCAGAATGCTTAAAGGACCCAACTATGAAATTTTTTCTTTATGCTCATTAAGGGATTCAATATTTTGCCATTTGTCTATTTTATTACTATCAGAAAACAGTTACGTCTGGTGGTTCCCTCTCTTTAATTACAATCCATTAGAAATAGAAATTGTCATACACATACTGCTTTGGTCCTAATTGAGTATATTAAGTCAATTATACGATGATTTACGAAATCCATCCAGTGACCTGGTTCGTGGTATTCTATATCTCTTTAATTTCTTCGTCACATGTACATACAATTGTTGCAGTGTGCTGCCATGATCTGGATCTAGTTTCATTATTTTATTTATAATAATAATAATTTATTTATGACTAATTATATATGCGGCTGCTGCACTCACTCACATACAATTGTAGTTTGAACATGCAATTGCTGAGACCAGCTAGCTATATATAGTAACATATATGAAAATTTTAAAAGGCTCGGATCAATAATCATTTTATCATTATTATATATGCAAATTTTGCCAAAACAACTACTCTTAAAACAAATTAATCATTTACTAGTTATTTTATTTGAAATTAAATTAGATAAGTCAAATTATGTTTTGTTATTAATAATAAAATAGATCAGTCCCCTCACTTGTCCTTAATTTTGATAAAATCTGTTTTTAAATGGGATTTTTGTACTTAAATACACATTTTAAAAAGTTTAAAGGATCAAAATGCACACTTTAAAAGTTATTACTCCAGAAAAATCTTATTATTTTCATATATTTTAAAACTATATTTTACATTATTTTTTAATACGTTAGTTAGTTGAGTACTAAATAATTTTGGAATGATGTGAAATTTTTTAGGCATGATATATACGATAAATAGCTTCAATCCAACGGTGGCTTTCGTAAAATTTAATTTTGACAAATAGTTATTAATCGATGTAAGAGTTAGTGTAAGTTACACCGATGTCATCTGATCTCTTCCCATATCTTATCTTAATCTTAATCTTATCTTAATTATATAAAAGCAAGCAAGTGAGGTCAAAAAAAGGAGAAAAATCTTGGAGCCAATTTTGTAGTAATCATGTAAAAATTTCATTGAGAGAATCTAAGCCCTTTATTTTCTCGCTCATTTTGAGGGTATTTTGAACATTTTAATTATACTACTGTTGGAAGTGATTTGCTCAATTAATTATATTTTCTCAAGCCCAACAATTCCTTCTTATCTCTCTAAAGTTGTTTTAATTTTATATTTTAAAATCCTGTTATCTTTATCTTCATACTTTAAAATTGTGTTGATATGATTAATAAGAGCAAAAATATTATGATTTAATTTTTGCAAAAATTAAGTTTAATCATGATGTGCGAAATTTGGGGAACGAGAAAAATAATCGATTATTACTTTCTTTATATATAAATACGCATTTATATATTAAAAAAATTATAATTTTTCATAAAACATTTCATCATGGGCATCAATGAATACAAACTCTAGTGTATATATATATATATATATATATATATATATATATATATATATATATATATATATATATATATATTTTGGTGGATACTCGGATTATTAATTTATTATATATGTTCATGGATAAACAGATGCATGATCCAAACTATATATATACGAGTAGGGATTCGTTTACTCCTAGAGTAAGTGTTGAAGAGTTACTCCGGTTAATATATAACTCTAAGTTGACATCGAATTTTACTAATTCAATTGTTCAATCGAAATATATGATTATGTATACCAACTTTTAGAAAAAAACAAAAATCTCTAGACATGTCATCTAGTAAGTGAAGTTTACATACGTTATATAAAGTCTTTTATGCACTAAATCAAAGTTGATCGATGAAATACTAATAAGTTTTCAAATCATAAGAAATTTTGTATAGTTGATCTATATATTATAAACTTCCAATTCAATGGTTGGATTTATAAAATTCGATGTCGATATGGAATTATTAAGTAGAATAAGTCGCCCAACACTTACTCTTGGAATAAGTTGATTCCCTAAAATATTCGAACCAACTCAATTATCCGATCCAATCCATGAGCGCTGATCCACTCTCATTTATTTTATAAAATGAATATTTTAGCAAGTTATAACTTAATTTTTTAAAATACACCCACATAGTTTATTAATGTACTCCTTCTACAAAACCAGTTGGTGTATGTTAGCAAACCCCATATATATATATAAAGTACTAAAGAATTTTGGAATGTTGTAAAATTTTATAGACATGATCTTTATGATAATTAATTTCAATTTAACAGTGAGTTTCGTGAAAAAAAATTTCGACAAATAGTTATTCTCTCCGGTCTATATGCTATGTTGTTTTACACTTTTTTTAAAAAAAAAATGTTGTTAATTTATATTTTCAAAGCATAATTAAAATTTTGTTCAATCATACCCTCACTTAATGATTATAAACACATGTACTAAATTATATTTTCATTTATAATGATTAATTGTACCAACTATTAACCTATTCTAATTCCAATGAATTCATGGGGGTATTTTAGTTTAAAAGGTACAAAATAGCTTAATTATTGTTTTCTTATTTTGTGTAGAAAAACCTTAAACAACGTAACATATGGACCAGAGAAAAAAATAGGAAAATGATATTGCCACTCCTAAATTTGATATTGCCACTCTCATAATACTCATTCATAAGCTTTATTTTCATGATTTTGGAGTGGCACTATCAAATTTGGGAGTGGCAATATCACTTCCCAAAAAATATATATATATAATTTAAGAATTTTTATATTGGTATAATATTGCACAATTTAAGAATGCAAACTTTATATGAAAAATATGAAAAATTAATTAGATTTATATTTATTATGCATTAATTAAATGTTTTGCTTTTAAATAATTTTTTTTATTATTATATTCTTAACCTTATAGAAAAATCCATAGTTTAATTAAAAAATTAACCTAACTCATAATTCTCAAGTAGTGCTTGCGGAGAACATATTACACGTGAAGGGAGTTGGGGGGGCTGCGGGAATCTTTATAATTAGGGTAATGGCTGCTTTCTCTATTTTCTAGTCTTTGTCATCCTAAAATTTAGGTGTTATTAATTCTATAATTAAAGACATATTTTAAAAAATTATAAATAGAAAAAAGTTGTTGTAACAACAAAAATTTAATGTGATTGATTTTAGTATGTAATTAATACTATATTTTATTTTTAATGTTACTTTCTTAACTTGTACAATATTGCACAGGTTAAAAAAACTTTAAAAAAAAAATCTCAACCTCTTAAGTTTTTTGTGCTTTTATTGTTTGGGTTCATTTCTTCTAGTCCACTCACACTGTGCAGCAGCCGGTGACATTATTTAGAAAAGCCATTTGCATTTTTTATGGCTACCAAAAATAACTAAATATATATACATCTAGCTAGTTGAGATCGATATTTATAGATATAATATATAATAATTTTTTTAATACCAAACAAGTTGAACATGCGATGCGTTAAAAAAATTGTTTTTTTCTTAAGAAAAGTCAATCTATAAATTTTTTTTTTATCGGTCAAAAACATACTCACACACTATACTATTCTTAAATCTGCTCTTAATTCTACCTCACTAAAAATTGAACCTTTCTCCTTCAACTCAAAGAGTCTATCTTTAAATTGATTATGCAAAGTGACCATAATACCAAGTAGAAGTATTGATATTATACGAAAAAGCCTTAAATATGTAGAGTTTCATATAGTTGTTATTATACTTGGTTTAATTAACATAATCAATTTATTAGAATAATTTTAGACTTACATATATAATAGCAATTATATACATCACTTTTTTATACTATCAGAATTTTTAATTAGTATAGAAAATTTCGCTATACTATATTAATAATATAGACTAAAAATTATCATAATTAATTTCTATAGTATAGGCGGGTGTTAAATGGTGTTTGAATGTCAATTAAGAATACATTTGGTGTACAAAAAAAAAAAAAAAAAAGAGAGATCAATGTGTTCAACAATGTGTAAGATGCAAATGGAGAGGTGTTAAATCTTGTTAAATTTCATTCTTTGACATGGTTTTGTCTAATATTAAGCCCAAGATTTGTTAATTGGTGTATTGTATTTTTTAATGTATTGATAAAGGATTTCACTCATAATTAATTTTGGTTGCATCCTTAAATTTTTTTTTAAAAAAAAAAAAACAAGTCGCATCGTATACACTAAGAATTTTATTTTTTTTAATAAGTTAATTAAGAAAATCTATACGTACTAAAAATAAAATATAATTTATTTTATTATTTAAATACTAACAATTTAATTAATTCTTTTAGAATAAGTTTATATATAAAAACGACAACGCGACTTGAATATTTTTTGTTAGTTTGTATATGTTTTTTAGTGAAATATCCTTTAATCTTATATAACATATATTTTTGTTAGAATATCTAAATTTTAATTAATAAATAATAACATATATTTTTGTTAATTTATATTATTGAATAATAATTTACAAGTTATAATTTTTTATAATCCAGATCATAAAATATATTCACACCTTGTAACAAATAATTAAGAAAGAGACATGAGAAAGATAATTGGTAAATCTATAAATCTAAATATAAATTGAGAAAATGACAAGACAAAGACTTTTCATGGTGATCCACAAGAGAAGAAAATAAGCATTGATAGTTAGATTAGTAAACATAGACTGCTGGATATTTTAATTTAAATAGATTATTATTTTCATATATTATAATTAAAATTTGGTGAAAGGTGTAAGGTCAGTGAGCTATATATATACGTTTTGTGTTTGTATGGAATAGAAGGCGATGATCAATTCAGTGCCTAAGACTAATTAATTAATTAGCTTATTGTTCTTTGGATTGTAAAACTTGTTTGATTTGCATCATCATGCCTTCTTTCTTCTTCATGAGAACTCAAAGGTTCTCATCAATGGCTATTCTGCTCCTATTCGGATTATTGACAACAAACCTTCACATGGCAGGTTTGTTCTCTCTTAATCGCTGATAAATGCATTACACCAATTTAATATGGCGTCACTTCCTTTTTTAAAAATCTCACCCGAAAGTGAAAATATTAGTCCGTTTGATTTATATTTATATTTTTATTTTCTACTTTCGTTTTCTGAATTTATTCTATTTTCTGAAATTTAAAAAAAAAATTAAAAATACAGAAAATTTTGGATCTGTTTGGCTTACATTTTAATTTTTAATTTTTATTTTGTTTCTTGTTTTCTAAAATTTTATGTAGGAAAAACTGATAATGCTAAAAAAAATGTTTTGTTTTTAATATTTTTATTTTTTTTATAGAATTTAAAAAAAAATAAAAACAGAAAATAAAAATGTAAACCGTTTTCAAAATTTCCAATTTTTTCTCTGCAATATTTCAGAAAACAGACTAAAAATAAAAACTAAAACGAAATAGGCTCTTATACTTTCATATGAGTTTTTCCAAAAAAAATAAAAGAATTCTTCCAAAAAATAGTTTTTTTTTTAAAATAGAGGTGAAGCCACACTAATTCATCTATCCCAACTTCCTGCAAGCAGCCTTTTATAAGCCCATTATTCTTTTCTTTTTTTTAATTAAAGCATGTTATTTGGTCCGTTATCTTATTGATCAGCTTGATAGCATCTATATATGTGTGTGCTATTGTTTGAATTTCTATTAACAAAATTAAGTTTGTATAAAACTGATTTTTTCTTCAACACAAGAAGAAAGTGATGGTTCAATAGATAGGTTGAAGTAAATTAATTTTTCCTTCAACTTAATTTACTTTCATCTAATAATTCGAGCATTATATACATACAAATTACTTACAAACTGAATGTTAATTAATTTGCTTCATCAAACTTTCAATAGAGTTTTAATAATTTAACCTTAAACATAAATGCCATTATTTTTTATATTATTAGTCCATATTTAATTCAACTTTGTCTATTAAAATAGTTAAAACTGTCGCTAATTGTGACTTTATACTTAAGTGCACGCCTTAAAAAGTATAGAGATCAAAATGCACAATTTAAAAGTAATTGCACCTAAGTGCATATACACTAAAGTTCAGGGGATTTGTTTGTTTTTAACCCTGAAATATATTGTATTACGTTTTGTATTAGTTTTTCTTACATTTGTGTGTTTTGGCTAGCAGATGCTCAAATAGGCGTGTGTTATGGAATGATGGGCAACAATCTACCACCAGCACACGAAGTTATAGGTCTTTACAAATCAAATAACATTAGGAGAATGAGACTTTATGACCCAAATCAAGCTGCTCTAGAAGCCCTTAGAAATTCTGGCATCGAGCTCATTCTTGGGGTACCCAATTCTGACCTTCAAAGCCTAGCCACAAATGCAGATAACGCTCGTAATTGGGTTCAAAGAAACGTTATGAACTTCTGGCCCAGTGTGAAAATTAAATATATAGCAGTTGGTAATGAAGTGAGCCCAGTTGGAGGCACTTCTTGGATGGCCCAATTTGTTCTACCTGCAGTCCAAAATGTTTACCAAGCCATTAGAGCACGAGGCCTTCATGACCAAATCAAGGTTTCTACAGCTATTGACATGACCCTAATTGGAAACTCTTACCCTCCATCACAAGGTTCATTTAGGGGTGACGTTAGGTCTTACCTTGACCCTATCATAGGCTACTTATTATATGCAGGTGCTCCTTTACTTGTCAATGTTTATCCTTATTTTAGCTACTCTGGTAACCCTAGTCAAATCTCTCTTCCTTATAGTCTTTTCACTTCCCCAAATGTCGTCGTTTGGGATGGTCAGTATGGTTATCAGAACCTCTTTGATGCTATGTTGGATTCGGTGCATGCGGCTATTGATAACACTAGGATTGGTTATGTGGAAGTTGTTGTGTCTGAAAGTGGGTGGCCCTCAGCTGGAGCCTTTGGAGCTTCCTATGATAACGCACGTGTTTACTTGGATAATTTGGTTCGTCGTGCTAAGAGGGGTTCTCCAAGAAGGCCTTCAAAACCCACAGCAATTTATATGTTTGCCATGTTCGATGAAAATCAGAAGAACCCTGAACTAGAGAAACATTTTGGGCTTTTCAATCCGAACAAACAAAAGAAGTATCCATTTGGTTTTGGTGGAGAAAGGTTTGGGGAAATTGTTAATTATGACTTCAATGCAACAGTTTCCCTTAAGAGTGACATGTAATCAAGGTGTGTAAGTCCTCAAAGTATACATGATTTTCATCTACAAAATAAGAGAGACGCGTTTGTAAGGTTTATGTTTCCTTCGTTTTTGGATTATTCGATTTTTATTCTTCATCTTGATCTATGATTTGTTTCTATTTGCTTTTGCCCCACAATACAATTTTACTTTTCTTACCTATCATTCACTCTAATACAATGATATAATGATGTATGTTTGTTAATCCGTTAGAATCAACCTAAACATAAGTTTTCTCCAAAGCAATAAAATCTTGCTTTTATTTTTATGCCTTGAAAAATGTGTTTTTCAATTCCAATGCGTCAATAACGTGCTTCTAAACACTACAGAATAATTTTTGAGTGTAGTTAGACTTACATGCTCTCTCAATTGATATCCCTTTGAGAGTAACAACTAGTTAATTAAGGTGTCTAAAATCTTCAAAAAAATCAGTGTGATTTTCACAAACAAAATAAGAGAGACTTATTTGTCCTTCTTTTTGGTGATTTCTTGTTTTTGTCATGATCTATAATTTTTTTTGTTTGCTTTTACCCCACAGTATAGTCTTTTTTATTATTATCATTTACATTATTACTAGGGTAAAAGAAATAATGAATCCGTCTAAGGTATATAGCAAGTTTAATTTACTTTATTGACTGGTGTTACCTCAAAACTAATGATTTTTTCTACCGGCATGTATATTGAAATATTAGTTCTCACATAGGTTCCTTTTATTTTTTAAATTGGGCTTTTTCTTTTGTATAGGCTTAAGCCCATTTTGTTTTCTTCCACTGCTGATGGCCCAATTACTCTTTGGGTTTTTTTTTTATATATTTCTCTCTTTAGGTTAATGAAATGTATCTTAGATTTATTTTTTAAAGGAACCCTTTAATATATATCTAGCATTATGTTATAGTAGTACTAATCAATTTTTTTTAGTTTAAGCCAATCTACAATAATAAATAAACAGTCATCTTTCAAATGAAATCTTCAAAGTATACCAAACCACATGTGCACAATTGATTTCTTTTGAGTGTAATTTATTTTTTCTGTGTGGACTTTATAACTTATTTTGTTTAGGTCACGTCTCAATTAAACCTAAAATCTCATGTATATTACTTAAACTTTCATCACAGTACCAATTCTAATAAATAATTATAATTCCAAAACAATGAAATTAAAAAACATGATAAAACTTAAAATTGAAAATGTCAATAATCTTAGATAATTTAAAATTATAAATCACTTAAGCTTGAAAAACTGCTCAAAAGAGAGCTTAACATATGTTACTCATATTATATCTCCAAATGTTCTGTTCTTTTTGGCTTATAAAAACCTTGTGGTCCAAGTCAAATATCTACTATCAATTATAATTGGTTCAAAATTGGAAATAACCTTCTTTGTTAAATAGCCATTGCAAGCTGAAAATTGAAGCTAAATATGATGTAAGCATGTTACGCTGTCGATTAACTTCTTCTTCTTTTTTTTTTATACTCGATTAACCATTTTTTAAGTTATACATGCATGTGTATTGAAGGTTAGAATTAACACCATCTCAGTTAAAAATAAAACTACTATTTTTTCGGACATAAATGTTCGGAATTGTATTTTTGGAGAGTATCGTCAGTAAAATAGATAAAATATGAAAGAAATAACTCTTATTTTACGAACGACGCCGTTCGAAAACACCATTTCAAATGCAGATATCAAAAAAAAAAAAAATAATCTCATTCCTAACTTAGATGGTATCAATCCCAACATCCATGTGTATTATGTGATAGGGGTGAACATGAAAGAAAATAAAATTTCTGGTTAAAAAGCCCTCTAATAACAATATGTAATTTGATTCCATCTAATAAAAATTTCATCTAGTGCATGTGTTCCCACTACAAATGATATATCATTTAATTTCCTTTTAATTGGATGCAATCTCACCATTAATATTCACTGACTCATCATTCCTCATTGTTATTCAGAGTTTTACTTTTCAGTTACTAAACCAACATGTTAAATGCGATTTGTTAGAAATTATTAGAAAATTTTTAACGATAACTTAGTCATATAAAGTCAATAACTTAACGACAGTTTAAAAAATTTCCCGACATTTATAAAACTATGCTACATCCAAATATGTCCGCGGTTTTAATTTTAACAGTAACTAAAACTTAAAAAACGATAATTTTTTCCGCAGTTTTAATTCTAACCATGGCTTAAACATGAAAAAAATGGGTGAATTTTCCCACGACTTTAGTTCTAACTGCGACTATTTTTTTAAAAAAATAAGTTAATGAACGATGTTTAACTCCGGTAATAAACAACTTTATAAAAACTCCAATTTAATAAATAATTTTAAAATTAGCATTTTTTAACTAAATTTGCCACGATCCGTAATATTATGAATAAGGTAGTGAATGTACTTCTCCCACCCAATGTCTCTAGTAAAGATAAAAGGAAAGAAACACTAGACTACTAATCTCATGGTAATTACCATTTGAACTTGTATTTTTTTTCTTTTCACACCCTTATTTTCGCAATTTTATCAGCATAATATCAACATAATTACAAAAATATGGTTATTTCTCGAATCACTCTTAAGCTTTTGAAAAACCATCTCATCCCCCTCACTTGAGTTTTCAAAAACTAGATTCCAAAAATCACCTGAATTTTATGCCCGTTTACTTTTTTTTTTATTTTCTGTTTTTAATATTTATTTTTATGAGTAATTATAATATAATATTTTATTTTCATTTTATTTTATTTTCTGTTTTTGAACATTTGTGTAGTAAACATGAAAAACAATCAAAATAACTGTAATTTATTTTAATTATTTTGTAAAACTTCTCTATTTTCTCTTACAAACTAAATACAAAAATATTATTTTTTTAATTCAACCTCTTTTAATCCACAACTCGTATATATAATTATAATTTACTTTTTATGTTTTAAGTAGAACCTCATGAAGCAATCATATAGGTGAGTTGTGGTTATCATTTCCTGAAAATCAATTTATGGAATTTAGAATTTTAGGGCCAGTTTACTTTATTTTTTTTATTTTTTATTTTTCATTTTATAAATATGTTTAGTTTAAATAATGGGGCAAATGGACGAAAAAATAGTGTGTTTGTATTTAATTTGTAAGAAGAAATGGAGAAATTTTACAAAATATTAAAAATAAATTAATGTTCTTCCCGTTTTTAAAGTTTGTTATACAAATCTTCAAAAACTAAAAATAAAATAAAATTAGCTAATAGTTTTATATTGCAACTACTCATAAAACATAATAAGGAAACAAAAAATATTAATTTTTTCAAAAATAAATTTCTGGAATACGTACTTTCACATTATTATTTTATAGAAACTTTTTGATGCTAAAAACTTAAAAAATTCAGAGTTTGAAGAAATTCTAGAAGTTAGATTCCATAATATAGACACTTTTTTTTGGTGAAAGAGATTAACATCATCCCTATTAAAAGTGGCACCATCCTTTTTAATATATAGATTTATAATTCTTATATATAAAAGGATGGTGGGATTTCTAAGATTGGGTGGTCTCAATTCCTCCCACCCTTTTTTAGGTGAGTTTTTGGAAACAAGGATATTTTTGGTATTTAAAATTTCAAAATTTTTTGGGTGGCGTAAATAGAAAAAATGAGGGTGTGGAAAATAATTACCCATCTTCATGTGCATTTGCAATGTCACTTTGAAGACTAATACTTTCTCCACCACACACATTTTCTTCCCCATCACACATCCTTTTTTTTTTAAAAAAATTATCCTTTGCTTAAATTTTGAAAATTCATAGTACAATTTTATAAAAATACAATTACGGATTTTTAATATCCGTAAGTCACAAAATTTTAAAATCTGTAGTACAATTTTATTAAATACAAATACAAATTTTTTATGAACAGTTCCGTGGATTTTTTAAATCCGTAGTACAATTTTATAGAAATACAAAGACATATTTTTGATGAACAGTGCTGCTAATCTTTAAAATCCGTAGGCTACAAATTTTGAAAATCCATAAAGTGGTTTTATAAAATATATTGTTAGATTTTCAAAATCCAAGTGAGGGGTAATTAATTTTGGGGGGGGGGGGGGAAGGACGCATGGTGAAGAGAGAAATAAGTATGGTGAAAAAAGTACAACACCATTTTAAAGGTCATCAAGAGGCCGATCGTTTATAGCACCACTAGGCCCGTCACTTTGAAGTTATACTTGCTACCCTCTTTATTTTTTCTAAAGAGAGGACCTTTCAAAAACATAATTTTTTTAAAAAACAAACCATATTTTAAAAAATTGCCTTTTGAAATACCCTCTTTTGAAAATATTTTGGAAGAGTACCCTCCAAAATTTCAAAACTTTGGAATGAGCCTTAAGGATATTTCAATAATTTTGTCTAAAAAAGTGATTGTGGATGGTATTGGGTATAAACGTTGCGGTGCCACTATAAATGGCCCAAGAGGCTTCACCCTTCTCACAATGCTACCATCTTCCAACTCTTTTCCTCAAGGTGAAATTGATTCTATAAATCTATCAAGAGTCATTTATATTGTAACTTAAGTAATTATGCCGATAATCATTTCCATCTATTTTTTAACACAACATTACTAACGTACCCCACAACTCTCACTACCCCTATTTTGAATTTTAGAAAAGAATATTTATGGATGAGGCACTTTTATAATGGTGAAAATTACCATCCCAAAAGAGATGACCTTCCAATAACATAACTTTTTTTAAAATATATATATATATATATATATATATATTATACAATTTGTCTAGTGAAATACTCTCTCTCAAAAATATTTTGAAAGAGTGCCTTCCATAAATTCAAAACTTATGGTAATGAGCCTCAAGGATTTTCGGTAATTTTTGTCCAAAAAATGATTGTGGATGGTAGGAGGTATAAACGTTGTGGTGCCACTATAAGTGACCATAAAGGCTTCGCCCTTCTCGCAATGGTTTCATCTTCCACCCCTTTTATCCGAGGTAAAATTTATTCTACATATCTATCTAAGGGCCATTTATATTACCACATAGGTATTTGTGCCTACCACCATCCCCTTTGAAAAGTTCTAGAAATATTTATGGACGAAGCTCTTCCAAAATAGTCTTTATGTGCTTTCAAATTAAGGTCTTTAAAAAATTTCTTAATATTTTAATGGATTATCTTTTTTCGAAAAGAGGCCTTTATAAAAATATTTATGGAAGAGGTGTTTTTGAAAATATTTCTAGATGAAACATTTTTGGTATTATGAAAATATTGAAAAAGGGTGGTGAGGAGATAAATTAGGGGACGGTGGAGGTATGAATGACCCTGTCCAAGACTCTCAAGTTGTGTCTTTAAAAGGTAAGCCCATTGACCCAAAAAAAGAAGATAAAAAGGTAAGCCTAACCTCTAAATAAGCACTATTCAATGTGAGGGCTTACATTTAAATAAATTTGAATATGCAACTAAATTCAACGGTCACGAACTTAGCTTTTACACATCACGAGTATGCATCTTTTAACTATATAATGAGTTTATTGGGTCATAAAAAATTAGTGAAGGCAATATGGGCACACAATTTTGATTTTTTATTTGCATTGTGTTCTCATTTAACAAAAAATCTAGGGTACTCTTGTTGTACCTACAACACTCTTTAGATGCCAATAAGTGCCCTACATTTTAAAATCGACCACATAATCTCATTACCCATTATGTATTGCGAATCCATCACTAACTACACATCAAGGAATGAATTATGCAATATAATATTACTTTGGTTAAAATAGTAAATGTTGACAATGAAGCCAATATATTTCTGTGTGCAATATAGACATATATTTATATAAAAAGTAATGTTTTGAAAATCGGACCGGACCAGCAAGTCGAACCAAAAACCGGTGGATATGGCGGGTCGGTTGATCATTTAAACCGAAGGAAAAATGAACTAGTCAAATCAGTCCAAAACCGGGAAAAAAAACGAGTTCAAAACCGGTTTGTGCAGGTTGATAGAGAAATGCAGAAAACGACGTCGTTTTGGTATTTTTTTTAAAAAAAAACAAAACGACACTGTATTGATTATTATGACCGAGTTTTAATGTTTTATGGAATTACTTTAGTTGTGTTGTTTGTTGTGCTGAACTTATGAACTTATTATATTAGTTTGTATTATTACCTTCGTGGACAGAGTGTTATTTAATTGTCACCGGTTTGATGATTGGTTCGACCACGGTCCAACCATTGGTGAACCAATGCCTCGACCGGTTCAATGACCGATTCGATTTTCTGAACATTGATAAAAGTGAAACTTGTCAACTCGATTTAAACTTGTGATTTATAAGAATTCGAAAGATCTCATTATAATTTATTGAGAAAAGAGCGAGTTAACTCGTTCTGCTTACTTAGACTCGAGAGCTTAACAACCATGGTTGTGTGAATAGTAAGATGTTCAGATTTGATCCAATCTGATCCGAAAAGAAAAAATTAAATAAATTTGAATTTTAGATCCATTCAATCAAATCGAATCAATTCAATTCAAACCAAACAAAATTTCTATAAATTATGATATTACTCATATACGTACTAATAAATATTTAATGAAAATATTATCTCAATGTCATATTTTTATAATTTTATCACTCTTTTATCAATTTAAAATATAATTTTATCTATCTCTCTTTATTCTGTGTATATATATTTTAATGTTTTATCTTTTGTGTTTTATATTATATATAATTGATATAAAGTTAAAATAAAAAATTTCAATCCAGTCAAAATTGAAAAATACCAGCTTGGCTTAATTGGATATTTTTATAAGTCAAATCAATGATGTATTTGGATTGACTTCAAATTACGTCAAATCACATTAAAATAGATAAATTAATAATTGAGATAAATTTAGTACATAAATCAAAACAGATTAAATAAACGCAATAAAAAATAATCAGGTTAACGTAAATTCACTTGTATCTAAAATATATAGAAATTGATTAGATCGACGCATTAAAACTTAAAACTGATTTAATGCACAAGGCAAAAATACGGTCTCATGAAACGGGAAAAGTAAAATATAAAATAAAATGCATATGGCAAAACGACAAAGTTTTACTATTAGTTGATAAATATACACGATGCACTCGCGCGTGGTAAACCGCCTTGCGAAATTTTATATTATCTTATATACTTAATATTATTTAAATATTCACTTTTTTGTTGCTTAAGCAAATTCTGCGAGGAAGAGTGACCGTACCGAAAAGGTTTAAAACGCTTCGTTTTGTTGAATCCCTTTCTTCTTTCGTTCTGTCTTCTTCCTTATCTTCTCCGTTACGTGCCTCCCTTCTTATTGTTGTTATTATTATTATTATTATTATATTATTATTATTATTATTATCATTATTATTTTTATTTTTATATATACACAGTGAAAGTTGCATATCACAGCACAGGGCTCCCTCCATGAATCTAAAATCGCATTGTGGCGCGTGATTTACACTCGGCGAGTTCTGCAGAATTTTGGTTTGGCCAGGGCTCTATTGCGCTCTCTCAAAAATCAATCCACAAAGCTAAGGTACGAGAACCAACCACAACACTGTTTATCCATATGAAAGGTCAATCCCATTGATGGCAATTGTTTGAGTAAAATTGTTTATTTGTTTTGCAATTTGCTTTTTTTTCTGAGTTTTTCAGGAATTGTTGTTTTTTGGGGCATGTGTTGGATTTTTTCAACTGTTTTTCTGTGACTGTTCACTGCGTGTTTTGGTTGGTTTATATGGTTGTGAAGATTTGCACATTGAATTTAGGGTTTTTATGTGTTTATATATTTTTTTGAATGGTACAGAGGAATGTGTGATGGATTCTCTGGAGGTTCATGGTTTCAGATGTTTAGAGGCTGAGTGTTGGAGTCTTCTTGGAGACTGTTTCTCTGGTTGAATCTGTCACTCATTCGTAAGGTGATTTTTAATTACTCTGCCCTTTGGATTTTCAGTTTTATGGATGATCATTGCAATTTGACTTAATTCAAGGGATAATTCTTTTGCATGATTTGAAAATCTGAGTTTGGTTGAGTGTTTATTTCCATTTGTTTGATATGTTTTAGGCCAAATGCTGCAGATATTCCATTGGCTTTTGCTTCTGTTTATGCAATTTTGGAATGAGACAACATGGCTCACATTTTTTCGTAGTTGCTTCTGTCGTGTCCTGTATTCAGATCTCAGTGTTTTAAGGGAGTGAATAGAGGATAGGTTTTCTTTTGATAAATATTCTGGATTAGATTAGATGGGGTACCATGAACCTGGGTGATTTTTGCTGTGTTTAACTGGAATGCTTGAAGAGCTTTAAGTCATATATTAGCTGAACAATTGAGGGTGAATTTGGATATCCTTTTCTGTTTTTCATACTGCATTGAGTTACTTATGGCTGAGAATTACCTTATCATGTATCGCACACACCCTTTGAACCTCGTACTTGGATGCCAAAATAAAATGGAACAGAAAAAATGAAGTTCGCCTGCAACCCTTTGAGCCTCGTACCTGGGTGCCAAAATAAAATGGAACAGAAAAAATGAAGTTCGCTGCAATTTCATTGAAAGTGATGTCTTCCCAAAGGCGTTTGATTTCTTGACCACATTTTTAATAGCTGAATCATAGTTTCCGATGCCAATTCCATCATCATCATAAAAAAATTCAAACTCAACATGGGGGTTTTTTCTTTAGACAATAAATTTAGCAGATTTTAGATGCCTTAACACTGAAGACTTGTTGATAGGTAAGCCAAGCAAAAGACAGTGCCCTGCATTACTAAAGAAAATAGATGGGCTTAATTGTCTGTTATTTTAGGATTTGTAATGAAGGAAGGTCTCTGATGAGCCACTAGGTGTTAAGCTGAGAGTCTCAGCTGTTAATAAGGTACTAAGCAGTCTAAAATCATGATTTTTCAAGATTAGCACACTAATCCTTAGTCAGATTTACCTACCTTTACTGACACACAGAACTGATCTATTAAACTGAATATGGACCTTCCCCATTACAAACTCTAATCACCGTGCTTTGGCTCTTTAAGCAAGCACTGCATAGATGGCACCTAGAGTAGAATGCTGTGCACTACATGCTTTCCTAATGCTACACATCTTCAATGCATGATAATGATGTACCTAATATGTGGCAATGAAGCATCTGTCCATGTTTTGATCCTATACATACCTGATAGTCTGATACTGTGCTTGAGATTAGAGAATATAGAAAGATGCCACTGTAATCCCTTGTTAAGTTGCTCACTAGCTGTCGTTACTAAGTATGAGGGATAACAACTTAACAAGCAATTCTTCTATTTCTCCACAATCTGAATGACCAATTCCAACTGCTCTCTCATTATTGTTCCTGCTTCAAACACCCAAGAGATTCCACAAACTCATGAGGAGATGACTGTTTGGCTCATACTCTAACAGTCTAACTGTGTTATGTCCATCCTGCCTTGTTAGCCGTGGCTCTTCATCTGGTTTCTCTATCGTGTCCATTCCACCAGGAAGATTGTTTCTGATGGTTGAGATTAGACCTCTTTTGGGGAAGAAAAACACAATTTTAGTTGTCTGGGGGATAAATAAGCCTCATTTTCCTTCAAAACATTGTTTTGTTTGTTTATATTGTTGCTATGTCTTTTAAGGGTGCTATCAATCTCTACGACAAGCAGTTGGCGATTTTAAATGTTTTTGAGGCATGTCTCTATCTCATTTGCTTAATAATGAGATAAAATTAAAATTTATGCCATAGATTGGGATCAAGTTGAGACATTGGTGATGGGATGGATTCGTGAATTGGTAATCATCATTTTGTTTTTTTAGGGAAAACATAATCTTTGGAAATAAGCAGGCCAAAGAAAGTGTTACTTTAGTTTTATCTTGTATCCTTTCTTAATGAATGCATTGAAAATCAGAATCTTGGCCACTTATCTTTTGTTGTTCTTCTATCTAATGATTTCCTCAATGATTATCTTTCCACGTTATTGTCACTATTTTTCTTAATTATATGGAGGATATTTTGGATTGGTGCTTTATGTGTTCCTTGGTTGCTTTACAGGAATATGGCTTTGCAGAAGTATATTCCTTCTGGTGATGCACCTACTGTTAATAAGAAACATTTGCACTTCGCCAGGAAAGTGCCTAAGAAAGCTCAGCCTGACGTGGAGAATCAGAGTCATGACGTGGATGTTAATGTTGACCTTAGGGAGGTTTATTTCCTCATTATGCACTTTCTTTCTTCTGGGCCATGTCATAAAACTTATTTACAGTTCTGGAATGAACTTCTTGAGCATCAACTTCTACCTAGAAGGTATCATGCTTGGTACTCAAGGAGTGGGGTGCATAGTGGAGATGAAGAAGACGATGGTCTATCATTCCCTTTAAGTTACAATAAGTTGGTGGAGAGGTAGCTATGATGCTTTCTTCTTTTTGTTAATTTTTTTGCCTTAGCTTTAACTGTTTATGAACTCTCTTCACTCTGTTAAGGTCTGCAAAGTTCACTAGCTCTGTTCCTTTTTCTCATTCATATTTGCCATCTCGTTGTTAGTTGTATTAAAAGTTTATGGTAGTCTCATTGTTACCTATATGCTTTTCCTTTTTGCTGTAACAAACGTATAAAAGAGGATTCAAACATATTTTTGTGTATCCCTTCTCCTTTATGATCTTTCATCTATTTCTTAATTTGATTATTATACAGGTATCCCCACATTGATAAGGATCACTTGGTAAAGCTTTTGAAGCAGTTGTTATTAAACACAGCCTCTCCATCGCTGGGCATGCATACTGGAAATTCTCCAAATGCAGCTGATGTACCTACTCTTTTGGGAAGGGGATCATATTCGCTTTTGAGCCGTATGTGTCATTTATTTCTGCTTTAATTACTGTTGTCTTCTGATACTGAGTTGCTGTGAAGATTCTCATACTGATTTATGAATTTACTGATCATCCATTAGGGAACAAATAGATATTCGCCTTATTAACTGTGCCTTTGATTGAAATAGCTTCCTTTCTCTATCTGTACTTATCAGATTTTTCCTTGACTACAGATGACAAGGATAAAATTATCGAAGAAGTCAAAAGACCACCTCCTCAAATGCGCTGGCCTCATATGAAAGCCAATCAGGTTCATGGGCTTAATTTAAGGGAAATTGGGGGTGGTTTCCCGAGACACCACCGTGCACCATCTATACGCGCTGCATGCTATGCCATTGCAAAACCTTCTACCATGGTACAAAAGATGCAAAATATCAAGAGGTTAAGAGGGCACCGGAATGCTGTCTATTGCGGTAGGTTATTCTATAACACTATTTTATATAATAATACTAAGGGGACATGTAGAAGAGCTTATACGCAGTTTATGAAAATAATTTATACCTCCCTATAAGCTATTCTCAACTTATTTTCATAACCTTCATCGAGGTATTTATTAGAATAAGTTGATTTTTTTAGCTTATTCAAATAAGTTTAATAATTTTATGTATAGATAAGCTCTAATTTGATAATGTCGTATTCTATAAATGCTTAATTAAGCTATTCATTCAAACACTCTCTAAATACTCTAGCTTATATGTAGCTAGACCTTTTGTGCAACTTAGTAGTACAATTTTTGGAATGAGCATTGAACTTGTTTTCATTTTCTTTTCTTTAGTAATTATGGTAGACATATTATTGGGAGGAGCCAGTTACATTCTTTTAATATTATAATTATTTGTGTGAGTCCCATATCAACTGGGTGTGAGACATGGAACAGTAATTTAAAGTAGAGGGAGTTCCCTCTTAAAGTTGTTTTTCCTACACATCAAGATCTATCAAAAGCCCCATTCGTCCATCCATTCCAAAATTTGAAAGGATTTAACAAGCTCTGGTGATGTAAGGCAAATTATGGTGTGATTGATAGAGGTTTGTTTGATAAAAAAGTGTAATATTGTGAAAGTGAGTTGGTAGCGAACTCAGGTATTGTTGGCTACTCATCCACCCACTCCTTCATTAAACAATTTGTTGGCTCGATTCCATCCTTATTTCTGAATTTTATTTTAAGAAAAACTCCATAGAGGTTCAGAACAGAGCTGTTCTCCTCCAGCTACAAATTTGTATTTTTCCTTTGCATAACCAAAAATGTGATCATATTTTATCCCAAGTCCATAACATCTGATTAGCTGAAATATTGTTTTTTATTTCACTGATTTTGTTTTATTAGTTCTTTTAAAGTAATCATGAATTCTCCACTGCTTCAACTCTCTCCTTTTCTCTAAGGCATTAGATCACTTTTATCAAATTGTTCCACATCGACTGGAGATATGGCCATCATAGAGAATATAAGCGGTGTGACAATCCTCCTCTTATTAGCTAGTTTTTGGGAATGAATTAGGCCCAAAGCCCGAATTTAAGATGGTATCAGCCTATCCTAGATCTGTTATCGGGCCACCCATGAGGGGTGTGTTAAAAGTCCCACGTCGACTAGAGATATGGTCATCATAGAGAATACAAGCGTGGCACTGGCAATCCTCCTCCTATGAGCTACCTTTTAGGAGTGAGTTAGGTCCAAAGCTTGAATTTAAGAGCGAGAATAAAGTATTCTTAAAAAAGAACAAAAAAGAAAAAGACATTGAACCACAAGGAAGGGAACTAGGAAAAATCTAGGCTTCAGTAGAAGTGTCCACTGTCCAGTCTCTGGATGCCAGAAATGGAACTACTCCTTTGAAACAGGCTTAGCAGACCCACGAATAGAAGCCATATGCACAATCCTATCATACGGGATTTTATGGGAAAGGGACACCTTTAAAGGTCCAAGCTTTCGACTCCAACCAAATACACTAGAAAACTGAATAACTTTGCAGTGACACAAAATTATGGGCCCTTTGTTTTTACCAAAACCCTTAAAATGAACAATTAACTACTCTGAATTAACAGGCAGGAGAAACCATTCTTTTGTTTTTTCCTTCCAAATTTTGTAAGATAGTTTGAATGAACTTAATTATTGACTTTTCAAGATGGGAAGAAGTCATGCTGCCCTTGGTCTTACTGTGGTTTATCTTTCCCTTGGTGTTTTTCTCGAGTTCTTCTGTGTTTTTGGAGCGTGCTACTTATAGTCGTGCAACTGACTTTACCTTTACTCGTATGCTACAGCTATATTTGATCGGTCAGGAAGATATGTGATTACCGGTTCAGATGATCGACTCGTAAAAATTTGGTCAATGGAAACGGCATATTGTTTGGCTAGTTGCCGTGGACATGATGTGAGTGCTGTTTCGCACTGTAAATATGTTTCCTGTTTGTTGCATTGCCTTAATATTTGTTGACCATTTGATTGAACTGTATGCTATCTTTGATAGGGTGACATTACTGACTTGGCAGTGAGTTCAAACAATGCTTTAGTTGCATCCTCATCAAATGACTGTATAATTCGAGTTGTAAGCTTTCATGTGACTAAGTCAGCAAGTTTCTTGTTTTCTTTTTCTTCTGTCCCCTTTCGGCCTTTCCTCTGGGCTTTCTTTGGGTACTTTTTGTTTGACATTTTGATTTTCATAGTGGCGCCTGCCAGATGGCTTACCAATATCAGTTTTGCGGGGACATACTGGAGCTGTTACGGCCATAGCATTTAGTCCCAGACCTAATGCTGTATATCAGCTTTTATCGTAAGTCTTCTGTTCAATAAATAAAAAGGAGTTTATAATAGTCTTATGCAGTGTGGATGTATATCATGTCTACCAAGGCAATAGTTTCATTCTATTATACAATTCATTCAGTGATATTGCAGGAACCAATCCAGTCATGAGACAGGCAAAAATGTAAATTATATCACGCAGCTATTGTTATTGTGTGAGGTTATGTTGGTTAATGGTTACTTTATCTCTTTCTATTTTGTTTCTATCAAACTCTTCATAATTTATAATTAATCCTTCAAATTTTTCCTTTCGTATTAGGTATTCAGTATAATTGTTTATGAAATATTAAGGGACTACTGTTAAGTATAAATTCACCTGTTACTTCAATTAGTTTATGAGAGACTATCTATGTGAGTTGGATCGATACATCAATTCATTAAAATGGCCCTTTGATTCTTTTGTTTTTTATTTTTAATTAATGCCTTGAACTGATTCTATGTTGTGTGATTATGATACTAAGAAAATTTCCCTTTCAGCTTCAGGCTGCAGGTTTTTGTATGCATTTAACATTATGCCATGTTTCTTTTGTAGATGATCCTCTCCCCTAAGTTTTCCTGCTTTTCTGTTACAAGTTAACTTCATGACGTTTTGTGTATTTTGCAGTTCCTCTGATGATGGAACTTGTAGGATATGGGATGCAAGGTATACCCAGTCAACTCCAAGATTATATATCCCCAGACCACCTGATGCTTCAATTGGTTAGTTGTTTTTTTGGGTTTGGGGGGAGGGGTGAATTATGATTGACTGACTTCTCAATTAAAAGAACTAACTTGGAATATCTTCTTGGCTTTAGGAAAAAGCAGTGGCCCATCTTCAAGTACATTGCCACAAAGCCATCAGATTTTTTGCTGTGCATTTAATGCTAATGGAACTGTCTTTGTCACTGGTAGCTCTGACAATCTTGCCAGGGTATATATATAATGTTTACTTGTAGTTAGCAGACACGCTTTAATTCATCTTATAGTGTTTATTTTTGAAGGCGAATTTAGCATCTATTTACTTGTAGAAAATAACTGTCTGTTTTAACTTTTTAGTTCGTTCCCCTTACTTTTGGTCTTTTGGTGTATGTTTTTGAATTGTGCTGGTCTGAGGAAAAGGTGAACCTCGCAAGATCCCGAAGATGGATTTTCTATTCTCAATATAGAAGTCTCTTTTTTCATCCCTGTTCAATCCCTTTATAGGAAACCAATGTCCATGCCCAATATCCATCACCATCTGTTGATAAGGTCAACTGTGCTAGTTGATCCCTTTTTACACTTTATCTATTACTTGATAGTTAGTGACAACCTTCTAGGCTTTAGCCATTTGCTGATCACCTTGACATGGTAACTGACTATTTTTGTTAGGCTATTAAATGGTAACAATACATCCAATTGGTTGTTTAGATACATTATGGATCCTAAAACTTACTCTGAAAATAGTTTGTTAAGTTTTTTGATCCCTTTCAATTCAATGTATAAGACAATCCATCTGCGACCGGAGTCCAGTCATATCACTAACATCTAAATGTATCTTTGGTTTTGAATATAAACACTAATTTTGTTGAAATAAGTTCCCAGCTTCACAATTTTTTCAGCTAACTCGAAAGGTTTTGCAGGTGTGGAATGCTTGTAAACTTACTGTGGATGACACTGACCAACCAAATCATGAGATAGATGTGCTATCTGGGCATGAAAATGATGTAAATTATGTGCAATTCAGGTTAGTATGTTTCAGTAATTTAGTAGTCTTGATTGATAAAACATTTGCTTGCTGATTTCTGTTGCTTTTTATTTTGCAGTGGATGCGCAGTACATCCTCGATTTTCCACAACAGAAATTTGGAAGGAGGAAAATATTCCCAAATTTAAGAATTCCTGGTATGTGTGTGTGTCACTTTTTGTGTGTGTGTGAATTAGTAGTTTCTGAAATGATCTTAAATTCCAGCACCCTCTTCTTCTTATCTTCTCACTGCAAGAAATGTCACATCACTCACATGCCCATTTCTTAGTGCTTCTGGCATCTAATCTAATATATCTAACGTCTCTGTTTTATTCCAGGTTGAATCATGACAACATAGTTACTTGCTCTCGTGATGGGAGTGCTATTATATGGATTCCCAAATCACGCAGATCACACGTAAGTCTAAAACAAAAATAATTTGCTCCAACGGATGCTTTCTGCCTTTTCTTATTTTTATATTTATAAAAAGTGAGAGTTGTTTCCCTAATTTATTGTTTGAATTGCAAAAGATTGATTGGTGAGTGGTGATTTATTTAAGTTGTTAAATTATTTCATTTAGGGAAAAAGTGGTCGCTGGACACGCGCATATCATCTGAGAGTTCCACCTCCACCTATGCCTCCTCAACCTCAGAGAGGTGGTCCTCGTCAGAGAATTCTACCTACTCCACGTGGTGTAAATATGATTGTTTGGAGCCTAGACAACCGCTTTGTCCTCGCAGCTATTATGGGTGATTTGATTTTGTTTCTCTTTCCTCTGTTGCTCCTCTGTTTCTAGTTTTTTGTGTTTTCTCTCTTTTCTTCTGCTGTCTTCTGGTGACCATTTTATTTCTTTATATATAGGTTACTGTGAGTGAGATTTTTTTTTAAAAAAAGTGTTTAATTAAAATAAGTGAAAATTCGGTTTTCGATCGGCACAATAATGTCGTTTGATCCATGTAGCCGACCTCACCTAGTGGGATAAAGGCTTGTTGTTTAATTAAAATAAGTAATTAAATCTTACTTGAATAGTTGAATTAGTACTTGCAATTTTACAACAGGCTCCACTTTACCTAGTTGTTTGGTTTTCTTATTTTGCAATTTATCACCAAAATTTATGTAATTATTTTAATTCGACGAGCAATAATGATGTGTCAATTGGCTTAGTTTGCAAAGCTTATGTAGAGTATCTGAGGATAGTATTTGTCATCAGGAACAATGGATGCATTGTCATTGTATCATAGATAACTATCAAGGGCAAAACCAGTGTTACAGTCTCAATTCTCATCTCATTATGCTTCTTAAATAGATCTTGGGCAATCAGCAATATTGACAGTTTTACACTGTCGACGTGCCTTTTATGCATGCAATATGATGACAATATCTGAACATTTTATGAATTCTTATTTGTTCATGCAATGCCTTTGTTATCATGACACTCTGGTGCATGTGTCATGATGAAGCAGCCATTTTGTTCTTATTTAGTGATTTTGAAGTGAATCAAGTGATAGACGGTTACTTATCTGACTGCAAGATACTCTTGCAGATTGCAGAATTTGTGTTTGGAATGCTTCTGATGGCAGCTTAGTACACTCGCTAACTGGACATACTGAATCTGTAAGTGTTCAATTTCTTGTTTTAGGTTTATCTTCCTACTTTAGCATCATTTTAACTCTCTTTTGCAAATAAAATGCATAGGGTGAGATCCTATGGCTTTTTATGATGATATTTAACTCACGCATGACATCTGATGCTGAGTGTTGTTGCCGTTCTCAATTTTTGTCTTTATAATCTCATTTGATTAATGTTTCATGTAGAACATATAAGTCTTCGGCGATTGTCACTCAGAACTTACTTTTTGGTTTGAGTTAGACCTAATTAATTTCTTATGAGTAGCAGAGCCTAACAAGTCCTTGTATTGGGCCCCAACCACAAATGTGTAGTCCTGCGAACTTCATGTTCCAGATGTCCAATGCTTGGTGTGAGAGAAGGTGTTGAGATCCCACATTTCCTGCTTGAACTAGCTTTGGGTTTAAGTTAGGCCCAATCAATTTCTAATAATAATATTAAGCAAGAAAGAATTTAATAATTCTGAAAGTCATAATGCAGAGTTGTTGATTTGCCCCGCCCCTGCATGTTTTCACTTTTCACCCTCATTTGCATAGTTTGCTGCTTTTCTTTCTGATTATATGTTAAGTTATAAGTTATTCTCTTAGTTTTAAGTCAAATGCTGAAGGAATATCAACTTTATAATTTTGGATTTTTTTTTTTCTTGGAACTATTATGATTTGACTTTCTTTGTTTCTTTGCTCATTTTAGACATATGTTCTGGATGTTCATCCTTTTAATCCGCGGATTGCTATGAGTGCTGGATATGATGGAAGAACTATAGTGTGGGATGTGAGTCACTGGTTACTTTTATCTCAGATTTGTAGGCATTCCTATATCTTTTAACTTTCTTTCATATATTATTATTATGACTTTAGATATGGGAGGGCATGCCCATTCGGACATACGAGATATCACGTTTCAAGTTGGTAGATGGAAAGTTTTCTCCGTAAGTACAGTATGAGTGAGCTCGCTCAGAACCCTATTTTGGACATGTTTTTTAGATATCTGGTTTTTTTATCTTCCAAAAGTTACTCTCATGTGATCATAATAATTACTATCGTCATTTTCAGCTACTGACTGAATTATGTAGTCTTTGTAATTGTCTGTGATATACATTTATTATGAGTCTTTCAAAATCATTTCATATGTCATAATATTATATTCAAATTACTTAAGGGATGATAAATCATTTTAGTCTTATGCTGAGGATGTGGCTTTTGTGCGGTCTTGTTAGGATCCACTCTATCCACAAACATCTATTATTCTTGAATCTTGAGGAATTTAGTTAAGTCTAAAGTAATTCTTGAGTGTTGTGGAAATAGGAAGCTAGTTACTTGTGCATTATAAGTGACGGTTACCAGTCATTATGTAGAAAGTAGTATGGATTATATATTTATGTAGTAGACTGACTGTTCATATTCATTTCAGTCTGTGTTCCATACATTTTTCTGGGTATTTTCACTCTCTTTATTTCCTCAGTCCTAACAAGGTATTAGAGCCACATCATTATTCTTAAATTCGGGCTATGGGTCTAACTCAATCCCAAAAGTATACCCTATAGTGGTCATATCTCTAGTCAATGTGGTACTTTCAACATACCCCCTTACTTTTAGGATTGGACATATGGAACGTGGACAAATACGGGTGGCCCAATAACATGGGACTTTCAACACACTCTCGTAAGTGGCCCAATAACTGATCTAGAATAGGCTCTGATACCATCTTAAATTCAGCCTATGGGTCTAACTCAATCCCAAAAGCTAGCTCATAGGAGGAGAATTGTATCACCACTTATATTCCCTATAATGGCCATTCCTCTAGTTAATGTGAGATATTCACCAATTATCATCCAGCTTTATCTCAATCTAAATTTTAGACAAAAAGAACCGAACATTAATTTCTAGACGTGAAAAAGATTTTCTGATGACCTCTGAAGAGGTTAGCTGACATTTATCTGTCACTCTGATATCTTAGACACATTACTTCTTTCAGTGGATCAGAATTCTGATAGAGTATGTAGCTTCAACTATATTGTTGAATACCAACAAACAATACAAATTGGAGAATAAAAACACAAACTTGAGTATCGTATCATCTATGTGTGTACTTAATATCAAGGTTATACGTGGTGCTGATTTGACGTTCTTGATTAACTTTTATTATACAACAGAAAAGGATAAAGGGATGAGAAATTATTCGAACTAGTGAAATTCTTGTTAATTGTTAATCTATGTGAAACTGAACTCTTCCCAGAATTTGAAGTTTTTTCTATTAGGCCCCTCAAAATATGAAATTTGGAGGTATAGAAGGTTCATTCTGATTATTATTATTTTAAAATAATAGAATTGTAAGGCTAATTAAATCACTACTGTTCATTGCAGAAGCTTAAATGCAAATCCGCCTCTGGTTATACTTCCCAAAGCTGAACATGTGAAAATTGAATTCTATTTTTAGTTATGAAGTTGTATTTAGAACTCCATGATAAGTGGCATATTGAAATTGAACCCGTTTTTTTATCAAATATTGATATTGATTGCAATATGATGCTGGAATCACTATATGGTGTTGAATGTTTTTTTTTCCTTGTAAAACTAAATGTTATTTGGTAAGACTCCGTGATTTGTTGTGTTTAGTATTTCATGTTCTTACGGTTCTTATTTTCTTATATAAAAATATGTTGTTGGATTCTTTTTATAGCTTGATTTTTCCGTTGATGGTGTTTGATATATTTATTTTATACTACATAGCATAAATTATTTATTTATTTATTTATTTTAAATGTAAATTCATGGCATAGGGATGGGACATCAATTATACTCTCGGATGATGTTGGTCAACTATATATATTAAGCACCGGTCAAGGTGAGTCCCAGAAGGATGCCAAATATGATCAGGTAGATACATCACTATCTCTCTTTCCTTTGCTACTGTTTTGGCACTAATTTTGTCTGCAAATATTTGACAGTTCTTTCTAGGTGATTATCGACCTCTCATTCAAGACACCCATGGTAATGTACTTGACCAGGTTAGTTGATCGCTTGCTTCCTTCTTTTTCTTTTTTTTTTTGCTCGTGTTGAGAAGTTGTTTTGGTCAAAGTTTTTTTTGGTTACATTTTGGGAAACCAACTTAAACTTTCTCAGTTTGGCCAAAACCATCTTTTTAATGATTAGTAAATTAATAAAGCAATTCAATGCAATAAAAAAATTATATTTTGGTAAGAAAAAATAAATAGGGATATTGATATGACAAAGCCTAGTGTTAAACAATGAAGCTTTTTATTTTCACACCAGCATGTTAACTGATGCATTTTTGTGATAAAATTTTCAGAGGTAGACATAGCATAGAGAGGGGTTGAGATGTGAGACCCGTTATTTAAAATGAATTTCTTTGATGTTGTGGGCTTGTTTTGAATGCATGTTTTCTTTAAAATCTTATGACATCTGTATTTTCCTAATTTTAAGTAATATTCAAATTTGAGCCAGGAAACTCAAATTGTTCCATATCGAAGGAATCTGCAAGATTTGCTTTGTGATTCAGGTTAGTTTCTCTTGTTTCTATTCTTTATTTGTATCTATTTTTTTGCCAATATTTCTTTTTATGTTTCTTTCTCCCCTAATTTATTCTTATACTTCATTGGCTATATGCTGTCAAACTTCCAGCAATGATACCATACCCAGAACCTTATCAGAGTGAATTTCAGCAGAGACGATTAGGAGCTTTAGGCCTAGAGTGGCGCCCATCATCGCTAAGACTTGCTGTTGGTCCTGACTTCAGTCTGGACCCAGATTATCATATGCTTCCATTGGTGGACCTGGATGTGCTTACAGAACCACTTCCGGAATTTATAGATGCTATGGATTGGGAACCTGAAATTGAAGTGTTCAGTGATGATACAGATTCAGAGTATAATGTCACTGAAGATTGTTCTTCTCGGGGTGAGAAAGGATGTTCAAGCTCCAGTGCCTCTGGTGATTCAGGATGCAGCACAGATAACAGTGAAGGGGAGGACAACCACATGGATAGCATCCGTAGATCAAAAAGGAAAAAACATAAGACTGAAGTAAGTATGCAGAGAAAATATAGTGAATTCTCCTTATTATGTTTGTTACAAGTAATTATTCCTTCTTTTTCTACAGACTGAGATTATGACTATGTTTGTTATAAGTAATTATTCCTTCTTTTTCTACAGACCTTGATTATGACTTCTTCTGGGAGACGGGTGAAGAGGAGGAACTTGGATGAATGTGATGGAAATACTTTCAGCAGTAGCCGAAGTAGGAAGGGGAAAAGTGGCCAGAAAACATCAAGGAGGAAATCTTCTAAATCAAAATCTTCCAGGCCTCAAAGAGCTGCTGCCCGCAACGCTCTTCATTTATTTTCTAAAATTACCGGTACACCAACAGATGGAGAAGAAGATAGTTTGGTTGGTGATTTTTCAGATAGTGAATCAACATTGCATGAGTCTGATATTGACAGTGATGAATCCGGTAGAACTTTACAGAATGACCAACTGAACTATTCCAAGGGAAAAGAAGTAGCATTGTGTGAATCAGAGGAACCAATATCTCATGAGCTAAGTGAGTCTCATGTGAATGCAAAGAACAGAAGAAGATTGGTTCTCAAGTTGCCAATTCGTGACTCATCCAAGTCTGTGCATGAGCTAGACAACCTAGTTGAGTTTGTTGGCTCATCATCAAAAAGTGCACAAGAAGCTAGTGATTTTGATAACAGACCAAGTTCTAAGGATCCAGAGTATTGTTCTGCCAGTGGAAGTTACCATACAATTGAAAGAACGCATCAAGTAAGAATAGGCCGGGAAGCAGACCATATAGACTTATTCGGGAAAATTAGATGGGGAACAGTTAGACCTCGTTCATCTAAACCTCTAAGAGAAGATATGCCATCAAATGCAAATCCCAACTCTGTAGAATGTCCTAATAATCTCAAAGAAAAAGAAAATGTTAGTAGTGGACATGAGAAAGAGGACAAGGAGTTCAGTACATCTAACCCTGCTTTAGAAATGCAAAATGATCACGATAAGGTAGATGCTTTGACGGTCAACGAAATTTGTGCTGGTACCACCTCAGAGCCTTTTAATCCTACTGACAATGGAGAAGAGCTCACAGCGTTTGGCAGTTGCAGGGATAAAGATGATTCACTAATTTCTGCTTGCATGACTCCTCAGGATTCTATTCCTGCTTCCATCAGCCATAGTGGGGTCGACCAACTACCTGAACCAAGTATTGCTTTCCCTTCTGTTTCAACAAAGCAAAGGTCTAAAAGGGGTTCAAGGGATCCTGAAAGTCCATCCAAGCATGAAACAAAATCTTCAGTGCTACAGAATAATGCATGTAGCTCTAATGCTAATAATAATATGAACAATGGACATTGTATGGTTGTGGTTGAGGATAACAACACTAGAGTAATATCTAATCCTGGAGAAAATGGACCTCAAGAAATAGATGCGCAGGTTAAACAAAATTGTGGTTCACATGATTTACAACAGCCACCTCCCCATAGAGATAAAATGTATAAAGTTGTTTATAAAAGATCTAGGTCACATAAGGCTGTGACTAATTTAGCTGCTGGTAGTGGCATGGGAGAATCCACCTCAAATGGAAGTAACAGTAATTTAACTGCTGCGATAAACTCCAGTAATGGCATAAATGGGGGTCCTCATACCAATGGATCCTTATTGGAGCGTACTGCTTGTGACCCAAACAATGAGCCGAATGATCTCAAAGTGCAGCAAGGACATGAATATTGTATGGTTAAAAGTCCACAGAACGTTTCCCCAAATAGAGGACAACCCACAGAAGAAGAAAGGGGTTCTAGTTCAAGATTGACTGTGGGTTTGAGGTCCACCAGGAGTCGGAGGTCTAGTTATAATATTCGTGAGACTAGTCCAGTAAATAGGAGGAAACCACTACAATCTACCAAAGGATCATGGTTGCTTTTTTCAACGCATGAGGAAGGATGCAGATATATTCCACAGCAGGGAGATGAAGTTGTATATTTGAGACAGGTTAGTCATACACCTATTGCATCTGATGATTTATTTTTAGCTCGTGTACATGTTTGCTCTTTATTTTAATTTTGAAGTTTGAATAATGTTTTTACCAATGAGAATATCTGTTTTTCAGGGACACCAGGAGTATATAGATTACAGCCGTAAAAGGGAATCAGGGCCCTGGGTATCACTTAAGGGACATATCAGAGCTGTAGAATATTGTAGAGTTCAAAATCTGGAGTATTCTCATGTTCCGGGATCTGGGGATAGCTGCTGCAAAATGACCCTTCAGTTTGTAGATCCTGATTCAAGTGTTGTTGGCAAATCTTTTAAATTAACCCTACCTGAAGTTACTGGTTTCCCAGATTTTCTTGTTGAAAGAACTAGGTTTGATGCTGCTATACAAAGAAATTGGTCACGCAGGGATAAATGCAGGGTTTGGTGGAAGAATGAAGATGATTCCTTTGGCAATTGGTGGGATGGACGAATTGTGTGTGTAAAACCTAAGAGCTCTGAATTTCCTGACAGTCCATGGGAAAGGTATACTGTTCAGTACAAGAGTGATCACACCGAAACACATTTGCATAGTCCTTGGGAGCTTTTTGATGCTGATACTCAATGGGAACAGCCTCATATTGACGACAACACAAGAAATAAACTGTTGTCCGCTCTCACCAAATTACAGCAGTCAGGCAACACAGTTCAGGTAACCGGTTCAAAAATTCCACAGCATAGTGTTCTGATTTTTGTTTGTGCAAGTGAATGTAAGTATTCACTTCTTTGTTATTAATATTCAGGATCGTTATGGGATACATGAATTAGAGAAAATTTCAATCAAGTCAAAATTTATAAACAGGTATTCCTTCCAGACTTTTGTGAGCATAATTATGTAGTGTATGAACATTTACTTAAAAAGTTATTTGATACATCTGCAGGTTTCCTGTTCCTTTGTCTGTTGATTTGATTCAATCAAGGTTGGAGAATAATTACTACCGTAGTTTGGAGGCACTGAAGCACGATGTGACGGTTCTACTGTCTAATGCTACCTGTTTTCTTGAAAAGGATGCAGAGTTGTCGGCAAAAACCAAACGTCTGTCAGAATGGTTCACACGGACATTATTATCTCTTTAGCTCTTGGCGTTCTAGGGACGTTCTAGGGACATAGGCCTGTATTAAGGCTAGCTGCCCTGTTGGGTTTTTTCCAGCATAAAATTTTTGTAGATAGATTATTTATTGTACCATGGATCAGTTTTGTTCTTGTTTGCTGAATCAGCTTCTGAGGATAGAGATAGGAATATCGGGATAAAGTAGCATTTTGCTGTGGAAAATTTCTGCGGCTATATTCATTATTTGTACAGAGACACCTCATTGATAGCAAATGTGAAATTCCCATTCGCAATTTCTAAACCTTGTCTTCTGTTTGGGCAGTACTACCCATGCTTTTCAATTTTGATGATTACTGTTTCTGGAAGAAATTATGGATATAAATTAGACATGAAAAGATGGCGTTTGTCCATATATAAACGTTTATTTTCATTATAAATGGAATATCTTGAAATTTTCAGAATATGATTTTGGTTTGAGGTTGCAATTCATAATTCTTTGAGTTTGTAAGAGTAGTTTACATAGGTTTCAGGTTCAGTTAGGTCCCTAAATAGTTCATTTATGTTCTTAAAATTATCAAACGTTATTCACTAAAGTCTTAAGTTTATAAGAATTGTTCACTTAGGTCGTTAAGATTATTAAACTTTAATAACATAAGTGAATAAACATTTGACAATATCAGAATTTTAAATAAATTTTTGTTCAACTCAAGGACCCATGTGAATTACTTTTGCAAAGTCAGGGATCTTCTGTGCAACTCGAACTACCCTTACAAATTCAAGTGATAATTATTTTGTTTTGTTTTTAAATTTTTCAAAACTAAATTTCTCCTTCTATTCCTATTTATCTGCTCAGAAAGAAAAAATCACACATATTAAGTATGGTAATAATTGCTATGATTTTTCTCAAAATAAATTTTAAACTCTGCATAACACCCTTTATCTCTCATTGATTGATTGTTAAATAGTAAAATATTGATTAACATCTAATTAAACATAAAATTAAAATTAATAAAAGTAAGATTAATATTACATTAAAAATATAAAAAGACACAAATAAAAACAAGAATTTTCTTTCTCCCTATACGAATAAAAAAAGATCAGAAAGAGTAAAAAACAATCTTCAGAATTAATTTTTTTTTAAAAAATGTAATTTTCAACGCATATTAACATATTAGTATGCAAATTTAAAAAATTAAAAAAATCAAATAAATTTTAAAAATTTCTAAATTCTACTATAAAAAAAATAAATAACATATTCTCGAAAACTATTTTTCAAATCTAGCCCCATTATGAGTTTTTACATAATCAACTTTCACATACATAAATATGTCAATGGAATACATTTTAAAAACAAACATCAAGTAATTTCGCAAAGTAGTAAGTTTCAATTGTATCGGCTAAATTTAGTTGCTTCATAATCGAAGTTGGATTGAAATTCGGGCTATTTAAAACATCTGATATCAAAGATTGAGATTGGCAGACAAACTGTGGTATTAAGCCATGAGTAGAAATAAAAGCTTAATTTGGTACTTAAGCCATGAGGCTCTCCCACCTAACGGACTAGTCTTTTGGGTTCATGTGCTTAGGTCCTAACCATTAGTGCTTTCATTGAGAGGTTGGGTCACACAAAGGGCTACCTATAGGCTAGATTAAGGTTAAATACTGATAGATGAATGAAGCCACCAAAGACGAAAAGGCTACCGCCAGGTCAAGGTCGATAGAGTGAAGCCGCCGTAAACGTTGGCTCTTAAAGGGGCGGCAATGGTAGAAGTCCCACAATGAGTAAAAATAAAAGCTTGATGTGGTACTTATGCCATGAGGCTCTCCCACCTAATTGACTAGTCTTTTGGGTTGGGCTCTCCTCGTATGTTAAGTCCTAACATTTCAAGTGCCATTTGAAAACTAAATTAAGTGCTTAACGAAAAAGTTTAAGCATTGAAACAATTTAACAAAGGATGTCATTCTATTTCTTGATTCTCTCTTTTCCCATTAAGCAAATAAAGAAATTCAAGCCCAACCATAAAATTTACCAGACACTGACCAACAAGGATTTGTCCATTAACTACTTCATCAGGAATTTCAGTTAAACAAGTATCTCAATATTCTTCTGTATTAGTATCACCGCATCAACCTAATTGATCACACTAAAACAAATACTACACATTTCTCCCTTCCATCCAAGGGTGGATGGTAAAATATGTCAGATCTTAGATCTCCCCACTCTTGAACCTTGATGAGGCACAAATTTCAGTCTCTCCATCGGTGTCCACAATTTGGATTGCAGCAAACGAAAAAAAGCGTCATTCCTTCTTCTCCTCTAGCCGTTGCCTGAATACATTAAAAAATTCAGACGGTTAATGAGTAACTAAAATAAGGTTTTTTGAGCAAGCAGTTTGATGTTTTTGCCAAAGCATGCATTTGGAAGGTTAGTCAATCATGAGCCCAATTTCTTCAATGCTACCTCAAAGGAAAGCAAAATATTTCAGATTCAGAAAGTTATATTGAAACTTCTTTCCATCTATACAACATAATAACATATCTGCGTTATTATTTGTGGATAGGATACATGGGCATGCTTTCGGAGTTTAAGGTTTAGGTGTAGCATGGACATATGCAGCAGATAGGACCTCCCTAATTATAGTATAGTGTTCAGTTAATAGACCAATTAGCATTTGAAGATAAAAAGCAAGTAACTTTAAAAACCAAAACACTTCCTAATCCCTATTTAACAATAGAATATCCCCCTTTGTCTCTGATTTTGAGGGAAGACTGAAGAAAGACAGAACAAATCTTTGCAGTACTGCAGTTCAACAATACTTTTCTTTAAAAATAAAAAGTAAAAAATTATGATTTTTGCAATGCAACTATTTACTCAGAAGTCAGAACCATGAGCACTAGAATGATGGATACTGCAGCTGCCTGACAAGTAAAGCTGAATAAGAGTCAGACTTCTTGAATCTTAATTTTCATTTGAAACATGAGCTCCCTGACATTCCAACTAAAGAATGCCATCGAACCAAAAGTCCAAAACAAGATAAGGCAAGAAAAAAAAAACTCAAGCTATGTATTCTACGCACTACCTAATATCTATGCAATTGTCATGGCAATTCATAACCATAAACAGTTCACATTCAGACTAGATAACTTAAGCAGTACAAAGCATAACTATCAGAAACCTTTTCACATTATCTGTAGTTCACTTCTTTCGAAATTGGGGGGATAAAGTTAAAAAAAATGAAATAAAACAATTACAAAGGTCAAACAGCAAATATTTGTATTATATCCACAAAATAACTAAACTTTAATAGTCTTCAAATCTTCATGACTCTACCTCCCCATCATTCCACACATATATGGAAGATGGAAGTACCCAGGAAATGTGGAAAAGTGGAATTTACATTTTACTTATGAGAGAAAATCAAGAAGATCGTGAGAAGCCCTAACATTGGCATGGGACAACCTCTCTTCCCTCTATATACTTCTTAGCACCAACATCAACAACAACAAAAGCCTCCACTGAATGTGGTTGGCCACATAAATTACACGACATCATTGATCCCTTTTAATAATTTCTCTTAAGGTCCCTTTTGCTCTCTCTTTGTCCCTTTTACAAAGCTAAAAATCATGTTACATTTCTTAACAACAAAACGAAAATAAAAGTAAATCCAATTCACCAGTGCCATAAAAGGGGCTTTACCTGGAAAAAGACAGCTTCACCATGATTGCATTGAGTGCAACGAACAGACTTAGTTCGAGGAAGAGTAGGATCAGCAGCTACATCCTGCAACACCTGAGTACGCTCTCCAACAGAGTGATGTATCTCATTTCTATACACACAGTAGTTATCAGCAACCTCCTGAACAACAGCAGCAGCAGCAACAACAATCAACATCTAGTCAAACAAACATATCCCAAATAAATTGATTATATCTAATCCCCTCTCAACACCTTCTCCAAGAGAAAGCAACCAACTACAATTCGATTCGTGTTTGGGTATAGCTTAGTGATAGGGGAAAATCGTTTTTGCTGCTAAAAATTTGAGCCCTGAATAAACTAATGCAAACAGGTAATAAGAAATTTCAGCACTCGATAACTGTACAATTCAAAACAACAGAAATGGATGGGAGAGAAGAACCTGGTGATCACAGTTACGGCAAGCGTAGAGAAGAGTCTTCTCCTCCTTGTCTTCCTTAGGGTACAGAATGTTGTTGCTGAACCAGAATCAATGAAAATTTTTCAAAAAGAAATTGAAAAAAGAAAAGGGGGAAATCGAAGAGGAAAATGATACGAACCATTCGCGGCAGAATTTCATGGTACTCATCTTGGCAAGGAAGGGAAGGAACCAGGAGAGAGTAGGTAGAGACTACTGGAAGCTCCTTCTTCGCTTTTCCCCTCCTACTTCTCTCACTGTTTATATACGAATATGATTAAGATTAACGCTAACCTACACTTGTGTTTTTGGACGGAGGGAATGTATCAAGAGCGTAAGATGAGTTAACCCCGTTTAGAAAAATACGCGCAGTATATAAAAATAACTTTCTATAAAAATAACTTATTGATTCTCATGAGTTATTTTTAGTTTTTTTTATAAGCTTTTTATAATAAATTATTTAAGTAAATACTTAATTAAATTATATACTCATGTATATTTTAATGATTAAGATTTGATTTAAGAAAAACAATTTCAACCATTTATATATAATTGTGTGGTGAATATTAACCACTCTCATCTCTGAAACTCTCGTTAGGATATATTTGGTGCAACAAAATTATAATTTTTATAGTAGATTATAGCTCTTTAGAAATTTATAAGACCATGTACAATGCAAGATTGCTTGTTGAATTGCTTAACAAATATTTTATAATATTTTGGTAGGTCCTACGTATACACATCACTCTTTCAATTTAAGCAACTCTTACACTACAATGCAAGATTCTTATTAAGCAACTCACATGGGTACCGCACGTAACCTACAATACAAGGTTCTTACACTACAATTATGTTTTTTTAGTCTCACTTCTCCTTCAAGCAACCCAAGTCACATCAACAAGCTGCAATGAGAAATTGCTTGTAAGAGCGGTTGCTTAGCACTAGCACGTCATCTAAACAATCACATTGTGCATGGTCTAAAGTTGATTAGTAAGTATAAAATTAAAGTTTTTAACTATGAGATTATAACTTTCGTAACTATAACTTTTAGCTTTCAAAAGTTAGTTTTCAATAATATACTTCCTAATTTATCTTTATTTATTTTTATAAATCACAAATTGTTCATCTCTCTACTCTTATTTATTATTATAATAGTATTTATCATTTTTAGTCATTTAACATAGTTAAGCTAATCACACAACTTATTTTGTCAAACAATTATAATTAATAAACTAACTACATATCTATATCAGCTAACTTTACAGCTAAAAGTCACAAGTAAAAATTTTTAGATAGTTTCCCAAACATACCCTAGATATGCCTCCTTTGAACGGAAGCCTTAACCTTTTAAAAGAGTTGGGTTTTTTTTTCAATAATGATTCGTATACACCCATTATGATGTACAATCCATTTACAACTCACTTAACATAAGTGAAATTAAAAATGAGTTATACACCATAATAGGTGTACACAAACACATTTTCCTTTTTTTTTTTGTTACAAATGGATAACATTTGATAACGAAGGGAAAAGAGTGGGAGTGGGGTTCAAACCCCCTACATCATGACTAATAACCAATTTCATCATTAACTAGTCTTTTTTGCTTAGTCTTGTTTCATCTTATTTACTACTGTTGATGGCTTGTGTTGATCCAGAATGGATTGTTTGGTTTAAGGGTAGAAATGAGTCGTGCTGAGCCGAGACGAACATCTAAAATTTAGGTTTGGTTTGCGAAAAAAAGGCTCAAGCCTGATCCATTTATTTAAACAAGCCAAATTATAAACTTGTGTCTAACTTTATAGAATTTTAACTTAGATTGTTAAACTTGATTATTTAGTTTTTTTTATGAATATTTTTTATTAATTTAAGTTTATTAATTCTATATTAAATAAATAATTTAATATTCTAATTTAATAAGCTATAAAATTTACAATATATATATTTATTAAGTTGTATAAATAAATAAATAAATATCGCATCTTTTATATATTATACATATTAGCTTATTAGATTTTTTTAATCTGTGCAATATTATAGATGTTATGAAACCAAAAATAAAAAAAAATCATAATATTTATTGTATGTTACACATAGTCTCATTAAAATTTTAGTTTTTACTATAAAAACTTTTCATTTTTAGTTTCTTATCTTTAGTCCCTACAACATACTTTTTTTTTTTTTGCATTTTGGTCTAACTTAATTAATTTTTTTTATTCCCTAATATTAAATTTCTTTGTTTTTTATCACATTTTTTTCAAGGTGCCGAAATAAAAAAGATTGAAATTTTATAGAACAAAATAAGAAAAAATTAAGTTAAATTAAAGGAACTAAAAACAAATTTTGGTAATTATACGAGTTAAAATCGTGTACTTATTGTGAAATAAAGTTGTAGGGACTAAAACAAAAATTTTTGAATTAAGTTAGACTAAAATGAAAAATAATATTTATAAGGACTAAAACAAAAAAATGTCAATTTTATAGAAACTACAAATTTATTTAAGCCTATATTAAACTATGTCTAAGGAGTCACATGAGTGTCATTGCAGAGTTGGGCACTCATTTTCTTTAGGAGTGACCAACTAAGATGTGGCGCTAATAAGTCTTTAAGCGCGGCTTAATAAATATGACTTCTGTTCCTATATGTAAGTCCCTAAACAAAAAAACAAAAGAACACACGTATTAAGAAAAATGTTGACATAAAAAAAATGTATAGATATTTTAAAAAAGTATAATGTCTTTTCACTATTATCCTCATTAAAATCTAATTATCTCTTTTCATAATTTAAAACTCAACCCAATCACACTAATTAATTAAGGATAAAATTGAAAAGACATAATAAATACTTCTCGTTTTGTGATATGAGCTTATAAAAAGGAATATCAATTTTTTTTAAGGGTTTACATATAAAAACGAAGATAGTAATACATTATATATATACTTTACGATTCTTTTAATAAAAAATAGATGTTTTAGGGTTTAAGTTTGTGAAGCATGTTGAAATTAGTCCTTAAGTTTTTTAATGGTGGATATTAATTCATGAGATTTAAAAAATGATTCATTTAAGTCTTTACCTTTAATTTAAAATTAACACAATTAATTTAGTTTCCTTGAAATTTTAAAACAATTCAAATAAGTTATTTGTATTTGCTATTATAAGTTAAATATTATAACACCATTGCCTTATTATGTGACTCTATGGTCCAGCAACTGTGTACTCTTAAATTTCATCACCCCTTATCCCCATAAAGACGACATCACGTCTACAGGAGTTTGAACCGAGGACTTCCTACTTAAAGTAAGTCTTATCAACTATCCAACCAACATGTTGAATGCAACTAAAAGAATATATTGATTCCTTATAACAACTACCAAATAGACTATATCTCTCTGGTAGTGGTTTTAAGCAATTTACTATTGCACCATTTGCTATTTTTCTTCTCTTTCTCTCTCTTATTTATCAAAATTTCTTGATGTAAAAAAATACTCTATTTGGTCTTATATATACGTCACATTTTAAAAAAAAATCCATGGTCCTATATAAAGTCATCAACTAAAAAATTAAGGGATAATTACACTAACCTCCCCTAAGGTTTGTCTATATTACAGTTATTTCCTCTAGTTTTCAAAATTACACTTACCCCTCTTGAAATTTCTACTTTCATAGTGTTACTATGCATATTTTGCATTTTTTTTAAAAAAAAATTATTTTACAATTTGTTACTTTTATTTGATTTTACCATTTTTGTAATGAATGTAAAAATTTCAAGGGGGTAAATGTAATTTTAAAAACTAGAGGGGGTAAGTGTAATATAGACAAACCTCAGGGGAGGTTGGTGTAATTATCCCAAAAATTAATTATCAATTTCCACTCCTACCATTTGTACAATTTTCAATTATATAATTAACGGAGAAGTGAAATAGATAGCCAGTGGAACAAGAAAAATAATGTGATGGTTAATTGATTGTTTGACTTTAAGAATTTATTAAAGTATTTAAGTTAGGGATATACTACAAGTTTAATGACTTAACTACAATTTTGTCTGATAATTCGATTAAAAGTGACTTATATATTCCCTCCATTCCAAAATAATAGTCACTTTAGAGTTTCAAGATGCAATAAATTGTATATTTTAATATATCTCTCTCATCACCTCTTTTATTCACCAATTATCATTTTTCTTTTTTAATTATTTTGTTAATCAATCTAGTTTCTAATTGGACATCTTAATCCACTCATATTAAAAATTTATCAATATCAATAATTTTTTAATATGTGTGAAAAAACTTAAAATGACTATAGTTTTGGAACGAAGGTAATATAAAATAAGATGGAGTCTAACGTTACTTTTGCCAAAAAAAAATATATAAAATAAGTTTTTTTTAGTGTGCGTATGATATTGTGGTGGTAGAATTATTATTATTATTATAGGAAAAATTAACTTTGTATGACTGAATCTTATTAAAGTTATTATAAAGTAAAGTAATTTTCAATTGAAAATCTAGTATCATAAAAATGTTTTTCAGAGGTAGAGTTGTTTAGATATTTATCATTAAAACTACTTTTATAATATAAATAAGATATTATATGATTTATAACCGATTTTATTATAAGAAGTAGAAATAACTAAGAGTTGTTTTTCCTTCCACCATAATATAAGCCAATTATTATTTCTCCTAAATTATGGTTAAATCACTTTAAAATGATTCTAAATACATTTAACGTGCTTGCATTTTACTTTTTTCTTTCACTTTTCTTTAATTAAACATGTATTTTTTTTATTTTCTTTTTACAAGCAAGTAGTATAAGAAAAGAGAAAAGTATAAGTTGAATAATCTAAAGACTTATTCATAGGAGTAAAATTGAGTCGAGTCGAGAGCTTAGTATCTAAAATATAAGTTGAAAAATAAAAAGTTTAAGTTTGGTTTTTTCTTTTTTTTTATAAAAAAGCTTGGTTCATTTATTTAAACAAATCAAATAATAAGTTTGAATTTGGCTTGATAAAAAAACTTAAACTTGACTTTTAAACTTATTTATTTAATTAATTTTTATGAATAATTTAAGTTAATTAAATTTATTAATTTAATATTTAATAAATAATTTAATATTCTAATTTAATAAGCTAAAAATTTACAATATATAACTTATGTTTGGGTATATAAAAGGCACCGTGTCCTAGTCATGTAGCTCAGTTGGTGAGCGCATGAAGACATGCGTGCGTAGGTACGGGGTTCGAATCCCAGTTGTACTATTTTCCTATGAATAAAAAAAAATATAAAAGGCACCATGTTTATTTCTTTATATAAATTAATAAGTATATATTAACTTATATGAATTTTCACAACACCATATAAATTTTTAATTGAAGAGTTGGATCAGGGTTGGTACAAGAGTAAGTCCGGTCAAACTTTTGTTTTAGGTCCAAAAAATGTACAAAATTATTAATATATTTAGGTCACATTTTAATATATATTTTTTAAAAATATTAAATACTTCATAGTACACAAAACTATTATTCTTTCTGATAAAATATTTTTTTCTCCTAAATAAAATACATATACATATGATGTTTATCTAATAATGTTAATAATTTCAAAAATTATTTATTATTATTAATTTATAAAAAGCCCATTATGATAATTCGTTTTAGGCCTCAAAATTAGTTGAGTCGGCCCTGAGCTGAATTGGTAAATTTCGTTGTTTATAAAAAATTATATTTAATGTTATTTAGTAACTTTGACATCTTAGTATCATTTGAATCCAGTAACCCATTTATATATAAACGAATGTCTAACGAACTCTTAATGTTAAGCTTATAAAGTTTGTTTTTGGCTTGTTAAAATGTTTGAGCTCAACTTAAAGCATAAACTCATTTATTTAATTAAATAAACAAACTTTAACGAATATTTAATAAATCAAACCTAAATATTTTATAAATAATTTGGCTCATTTCCACCCTTACTGTCCATTACTAATTCGATCTTTTAAGATTTTTGTTGTTAAATTTTGTAAAGAGTTATCAATTAGGTCATCCAAAGATTATCAAGTCACCAATTTGGTCCTTCAAAGAATTTTGTCACTAAATTAGTCCTCAAAATATTACCTTGTCACCAATTTGATCCCCCAAAGAATTTTGTCACCAAATTAGTCATCCAAAGATTTAAAAGTCTACCAAATTAGTCCTCCATCATGGACTAATTTGATATATTTAAATCTTCTAAGGATTAATCTAGTATACTTACACATCTTTTGAGGACTAATTAGATGACAAAATTTTTTGGTGGACCAAATTGGTGACAAAAATGATTTTTAGAGGACTAATTTGGTAACAAAATCTTTTAAGAGACTAAATTAGTAACAAGATAATTTTTAAAGGACTAAATTAATATTTAACTCTTTTGTAAATTTGTCATTGAACGAGAAGCAAAATACTACTCCCTCTGTTCGTATTTAACTGTCCGAAGAGAGAAAAATCTTGTTTCTATTTATGTGTCCATTCATATTTTCGATGTAACATTAATTGTACTTTTACCAATTCTAACCTTATGTTTAATTGAAGGCTAATCAATGTCACACTATCCAACCAATCAAACAATGAGAAATAAAGAATATTATGGAGAGTTCAAAATTTATTTTGAGAAAAATTATAACAATTATTATATTTCTGTGTGATTTTCTCTCTCCAATAATTAAATAGAAACGGAGGGAGTAGCAACTAGCAAATGGTGCAAACGTAATTTAGGCGGGACCTCAGTGGCATTCGCGGTATTCCACACATGCGTAATTGTATTCTAGTTCCCCTTTTGCTTAATCGCATGACGGGGACACACACTTGCACGGAAAATATTAAATAGGAGAGAGAAAGAGGAGAGAGAAAGAGAAGAGAAGAGAGAGAGAGTGGAAAGTTCACGATGCTACGTCAATGGCGGTTAGGGTTTCCTGTTGATCCCCCAAAGTTCGATTCACTTGCTGTAGTTGTTTTCTCCTCTTTCGTTCTACTTGTCCTCAAAACCCTAATCTGAAGCTCACCTTTGAGATTCAGTATCTCTGCTTTGCTTTTTGCTATTAGATTTTGAGTTGCTGTTATGGGCGCGCCGGAGAAATCGCAAGCCAACGCTAATTTGATGCAGGCAAGTATGCTTTTTCTGTAATTGCGGAATTTCAGCTTCTTCTTAGGTTTTAGTCAATGCAATAGTTTCTTTCGCTATTCGATGTGCTTTGAGCTCGAGCTTCGATTTGATTTATTGTTGAGTTAGCGAAGGAGCTTGAAGCACTTGATATGACTGAGTATCACCGCTTGCAAAATCAGTTGGACTGTGTTTCCTTTGATATCACTTGGTTCTTTTATTGTTTATGCAATCCTTTCTTTGGTTGGTATTTAGAGACATAAAAGGCAATGAAGAGGAGCTGTGGAGTGTGGACGATGGTTCCTTGCTTTACTTGTTTTTAATAAATTAATAATAATAATTGGTTTTAATGCCACTAGAGTTCTTTTTTTTTTTTTTCCTTTTTTTTCACATTTCAAAAAGAGTTGAAGTTTGAAATCTTTTACATTGTCATCCAATGATATGCTGGCAAGTACTCAGAAGAGTTAGATTTCCAAAGTAATTTCCATGATTGTCAAACATTTCATGATTCATAAATATAAATATTTGATTGGATGTAAAATTAACATCTCTCTGGAGCACTAGTTAAGGACACAGGTAAAATAGAAAGAGTATTAAGCAGCAAGTAAAACACTTATAGTTTTGGTAGCACACAAAATATTTAATACTTTCTTCTTCAAATAACAACAAACATTTGATAAATTGGCATTTGGGTAAACAACGTAAGTTGAGCACTAATAAGCAAATTTGAAGCTTATTTTGGCTTATGAGAATGTCTTGTACAGGTGTACCTTCTTATAGGCTTTTTTCTTATTTCTATAAATTTCATGAATAAACTTATTGGAATGAGCTGTTTTTGGTTATCTCAATAGGTTTCATGGTCATATTTAAGCAATCTCTCATGCAATAAAGGTATTACCATGAAACTTATGAAAATCAGTTAAACACAACTTATAAAAATTTGAAGATATTTTCATAAGCTCCATTTAAGCTTTTCCAAACACCCTGTAAGCTGTTTCCCAGATGCATCTGTAATTCCGTATTACACGTGAGCTTTTTCATAAGCATGACCATGAATGTTACTGAAAGGCTATATTTAGGCTATATTCACAAGCTTAAACAAGCTCTATTTCCAATTGCCTCATATGTAGTAAGTGCCCCTTTACTTCTCTTGTTAGAAAAACCAAGTGATATTTTTTAGGAATTAAACAATAAAAGCTGAAGTTACTTATAAATAAAAAGCAAAAACGTTAAGATTATAGATAAATAACTCTGCTTTTCTGTTCTTAAATGTAATGCTTTAGAGAACAAAAAAACTAGAAAAGGGAGGTGCATGGTAGTTACTCTTTAGGAAGAACATGGTACTCATAACTGCATATGAAGAACAAAATGTCGACTCAAACTAGTGTGTATCCAAATCACTAGGGAAGTTCAGGTATTTGACATCAAGATATTCATTTCAAGCTCAAACAAGTCTGAATGAGCATATTTAAAATTAAAGTATCCAGTTATATAAAGCCAACACTGGCACAATGTCAGATTCTTGTCTTGTAACTAAATCCTCACCTTTCAGTTCAGTTGTTGAGGAATTAAATTTTGATCAGCTAGTAGCTCCTACATTCAGCACTTCAACAGACTTCTGGGGTTGCAGAACATGCCTTAACCAGACTGAGACTTCTATTTTTCCACTTTTTAAATTGTTTTTAGAACCAAGCCATCATACATATTTTTTTCTTTCTTTGTCGTTTGATCCATGTAGCCGTCCCCACCTAGTGGGATAAGGCTTGATGTTGTTGTTGTCGTCGTTTGAAGAACATTTGTTAAAAATTGTTTTACAAAATAGTTTTTAGAGAGCAGTAAACAAAGCATGACTTAATTCCCCCTATATTTTCAGATTTTCCAGGGATCAATATTGTATGTATTTCTTATCATAAAAAGCAAATGGAATTAATTAAGAAGTAATATTCTACCAAGCTTATCATTTTTTTGGTTTGTCTCATTTTACTTAGACTGGTAACTTATTTCTTTTCAAATTTCAGCTGTTAAAGAATATTGAATAGAAATCTGCTTGTTTAGCCTCACCCCCCTAATACTACCATGGTACAAGTATAGCCTTAAGTGTACAAGTATACCTTAGTAAATTAGCAACAAATGCAAGTATACAATTGCAAGAAGTAAAGTATTTTCTCTCTAGGCGCCGTTTATTATATGGATCAAATTATGCCATTGTATATTATGTCATAAAACATGTCTTAGGCTTAGGAAAAGCCATTTAGATCTTAGTCACCTTCAATCGTTTCATGTTGTTCGTCTTCATCTACCTTCATTTATCGGGCTATCCTACACCAGTATACCTGATCAACTCCTTATTGGAGTTTCTATTGGTGTATTTTACATGGCCAAAAGTTGATATGATATCAAGGTCTAGTTTCTCTTTAAAGCATCATTCCTGATCTAATCTTTTCATGTTTGTGCCCTCATTTGCATCCTTATTTCTAGCTCTCTACAGTACTCTATTGATACTGTTGGCTTTTCACTGTGCAACATTTGGCACCATAAAACATTTCAGCTTGTATTGTTGTGCAGCATAATTTTGTTATTAAATATTTGAAAAAATTATATTCTGTCTTGTCTGGTCTTTACATTCTCTTTGCAAGGCGGGAGCAGATTTTGATCCCATTTCAATGACCTTCTGTGTGCCTGTTTGGGTATTTGTACTTCTTTCCTAAAAGTACTTGTAGTAATTTTGGATTCCAGCGCAGATTTGACGTAAGTAAGAAATTCTTACGTCTCCAAAAATATTTTTTCTTGTAATAAAAGTGTAAACAAACAAGCCTGTATTTTTGGTGTGACAGCTCTAAAAAAATTTGGGTTAGCTGTTTCAGCTTAACTTGAGAGTCTGTCTTGTAACCTCTTCAAATTTGTTTACAGATGAGGTATTACTCAATCAAGAAACTAAAAACATTAGTTATTTGTTTACCAGGAGTGAAGGGCAAAGGGAATTATTCAAATAACTGCATTGAAAAATATTGTAAATCAGTTGGTCATATTGATTAATTACTATATTCCTGGAAAGAAACTTCATTCTGAAGTACTCTATCTGGACTGAAATATAAGGAAAAAACTGTTTAAAATATAAGCATATTCCGACTACTTTTATGTTATTTAATGTCACCTTTACTACAATATCCTTCTTTCAATAAATTAGTTGAGAAGAATATTACTCTATATCAAATACCATAAAAGGATATTTTAGTAAATAAACTCTATCTTTTACCTAAAACCTGCTTATAAACTTTCTCAATATGCATAAGTTAGTTTTTTTTCCCCTCTCTTATATTTGAGTCCAGAGTAGTACTGTGTACTTTCTATTTTTTTCCCTCCCTCGCGTTCTTCCAGTTCTATGCCCACTTGTTATAAATAACTTAAGGAAGTTGAAAATTGAGGGTGTTCTCATTTCATTTGGTTCATTAAAAACAATTTTCTGCATTGTTCTTTCTGGCTGGTGTACTTGTTTTACCCTGCTTCCACCTGTCAATGTAAAATATCTTGGAATGACAAAGGAAAAGAAAAGATAAGCAAATTATGGTTCTTAATAATATGTGATACTCTGGATTTCGGATTTCAGTGATTTGGTCATGTGTTGGACACTTGGAGTGCATGAGCTTGTTCAATTAATATAGCTTTTATTTTTCTTTCTTGTGATGAAATACAGTGTACACATTTGGGAATAGTTACAGGCAATTTGTGTTCAACCATTTTCTTTTTATTGTAATCTTGAGTGGTTGAGGTGAATGTCTGCATGATTTATGGTTTACTCTTTCTTCTTATTGGATTTCAGCGTGTCAAGGTCTACCGTCTGAACGATGAAGGGAAATGGGATGACCAGGGCACTGGGCACATTACTGTTGATTATTTGGAGGTTTGTACACTGTTTTGCTAAAGCTTTAATATGCACGTAACATGCGCATTACATGGGTGCATGTCATTGCATGCAATGCTTCTCCCGTGCCTCCTGTCTGCTTTTGTGTATTTGAGGCTTTCTCCTTTGCTTTCTGAATTATAATAGTAATTGACAAGACATGGTCTTTTCAAAGGATTGGTGATGGTGGTACAAATTTGCATGATTTATTCCAATGTCTGATAATGTTATGACATCCCTCCTCCTATGCCTAAAATTGTGTAATTTAGAGATAACGACTCATCATGGTTCCAGAAATTAAATGAAATAGGCAATTGGTTGGTCTTGGTTACTATGTTCAGTTACATGTGCATTTAGCGTTGGTTTTTCATTATTTAATTGCATAAGCATTGAGTCTCCTGCATTTATGGTGAATGAAATATCATGTACTTGTATAATGCAGAGATCAGAAGAGCTGGGTTTAGTTGTTTATGATGAAGAAGACAATGAGACCATACTTTTGCATCGCATCACTTCTGATGATATTTATAGGAAACAAGAAGGTAACTGGTAGCATTTTATGTTGTCTTTCTCAAAACTTAGTAGATTCATATGTGCTTGAAATGTATGAGGGTTCATTTTGTTTGTCTGTTTGATGGAAGATATCTTCTTGTCCTCCAGATACGATTATTTCATGGAGAGATCCAGAATATGCTACAGAGCTGGCACTCAGCTTTCAAGAAAGTGGCGGATGCTCTTACATATGGTAGAGGCTTAGTGTTTAACTCTTAATATTTGATCAGTCATCATTTTCTCTATATTTTCTTCTTTCTGTTGTGGAAATGATCTTAATTCCGCTGCCTTTTTATTCAGGGACCATATTTGCAATGTGCAAAGGAATATGCACTTCAATACTTTAAATAGTAAGTTATGAAAAACGTGAATTGTTTTCCCTCCTTTCTGGAGGTTGTTCACATGTAGCTGACCTCACTTACTAGGATAAGACTGTCTATGACATAATGTTTAATTTTTATTTGATGTTATTATATTAATCGCAATTGTGTCGTGTGATCCATGTAGACAACCTCACCTTATGGGATAAGGCTTGTTGTTGTTATCATCAGTGAATATTTATTCTTAGGATTTGGTCATTTTCTTTGGCTAAAAAAGTAATATATTCTTGCTTTAGTTAATTATTTTTGTATTATGTGATTTACTGATTGTCAGTGTTTGAATAATTACCGCCTAACTATTTCTATGCGATTGGGCTGCTAAACAAAGAGTTCCTCTTGGGCTAGAGTAGATTGATTACTTCTCCTTGCTTTGATGTTTATTACCTAGAATATTACCCTATAGGTCCTAGGCCTGAGAGTTATTGCAGTCATTATATTATGGTATAGATTCTATTGTATTTTTGGTATCTGGCCTTTTTGAGAAATTTTATTGTTACAATTCTCTCAGAAATTTTGTTGTTATAACCATTATCTTAGTGTTACTGTCTGTCAAAGTTCTATCTGAATTTGGACCATAACAGTGTAAAATGGAAAGAAGTAACAAGGAGAGAAGCGATGATTAAATTGCAAGAGGATAATTATTGAATTTGTGAACTTAGATCAGTACCTCCGAAAACAAATTCGTTTAGCATGTTAAATTTGTAGTATTTTTTGAATTTATATGTATATGCCTGACAAAAGCTTGACTGATGACGTGTCTTCATTTTTTTATGTTCTTGTTGACCCCTTTTTTTGTCTTTGTTTGCAAAATTTTTCTCTTTGCTTCTTTATGGACTTATATACTGTTTTTGCTGCATATTTCAGGTGAGGCATTTCACAATGTAAACAGTGAGTTGAGGGAGTTGCCTGCGGTTGAGTTGTCAACGCTTCCTTTGATTCTTAAGGTTGTTATGTGCCTTGTTTCTACATTTCTTATTTAGTGCATGTTTGGAAAAGCTTAATTTTGGAGAAATAGTCGCTTATTTTTCAAAAGCTCTCTCATAAAGCTTATGAAAATAAACAACTATTTCTTCAAAATAAGCTAATCCGAACATGCATTTATTGGTTTGCAATTTCATCACAGGTTTTTAAAGTTTTATTCCCATTATCTGGAATCTAATCTAATTTCATGTATATTATTTGTGGTAATTGAAATCTTCTGTTTTTGATTTTTATAACTGTAATTTTGAATGAAGATTGGAAGTTTTTGTTTCAATTGCTTTACGATCTTAGTTCATTGAATGGAAATCCATTAGTTCAAGTTTTCGATTGATTTTTTGGACAATTTTGCTGTGCAGTTATCATACTCTTATGCAATTACCAGCAGCAATATAGCAGATTCAATCCTAAACTTTGATCAGCTAATAATCTTTGATGAAAAAAACTTAAATTTCCTGCTAACTATTTTGCATTTAGGGTGTTCCTTATCACTTCTTCGAAGAAAAGTTTCAACTGCTCAACCCATCCTACCATCACTGAGCTGTTGTAGATTGCTATAGGGCTTGCCCTAGCTAACTCTTGCTTGATTCTCAATGCGGTTCAACATAGATCACCATTAGCTGTACAACCAACAAGGTTAATAAGCCAAATTGGAGATCTTAAGTTGCTAAATGAGTCAAGCATTTGAAGACTTGTAGTTAATAGTTAATAAACCTTGAATGTTATAATATAATCTGCAATAATTATTGTTAAGCACTCAATTTCCTATATGATATTGATCAATAATTTTAGCTGTGCATATACACAAACATGTGTGCGCTATTCATGTGGACTTATCATTTATCATTTCACACAAATTGACAATGCATTTTGTTACATACTTGAGACATATTTTGTATGGACTTTTAAGTTATTCTGTTGCACGTGCACACACATTCATGTTGCTTTTATGATATTGTTTCTCTTTGTCTGATGAGAGAGCAATTTTGCAGAATTTAAAGTATTACTTCCAGTGCTGCTGCACACATTTGTTAGATCTTGTTTTGTTGTTTAAAATTCACAATTATCTATGAAGCTTCAATGAATTTCATCTTCGTTTTTTGTTCACAGACTGTGGTTGAGAGTGGCATTGCGGATCAGTTGCGGCTTACGGAACTAATATTAAGTGATGTAAGCTAAAATAAAGCTGTAGTGTATATGCTTGTGATATCTTCATAGACTAGTCTTGTGATGTATTTGGCATGATTTGGTGATCTCTTACTATATTTATAGATTGCCTATTAATTGAAGTTTTGATCTATCTTTTGACTGCATGCCTTTCCTTAATGGTATTTTTTTGTAATAGCAATTTATGATGGAGTATCAAATTAAGTTTAAATATCTATGTTATCACTGCTGAAATTCACTTGCATTATTATATCCTAATGTTAGTTACTATTTAGTTTTTACTGGGCTCTATCTTGTTCGTAATGATAATGGTTGTCTATTATATTTTGTTTCCTTTTTATTCTGAAGTTTAGACTGATCAACATTCTTGTATATATTAGTGCCTTTGTAATCTTTCTGAATTTAATCTTCGTTCTTCCTGCACATTTCACATTCCCTTATTTTCATTTATATTTTTAATTTGAATTTCGAATGCAGCAAGAGTTTTTCCGAAAGCTCATGGAATTATTCAGAGTTTGTGAAGACTTGGAAAATATGGATGGCCTTCACATGATTTTCAAAATAATCAAAGGAATCAGTCAGTATTCATTTTATACCTTTTTTGTTTCAATTCCTATATAGTAGGGGTGGGCAAGGTTTGGTTTTTAATTTTTTATGGAAAACCAAACCAAACCAAACATATTTTATGCTCCAGTTTTAAAAGCCAAAGCCATATTTTTTAAACCAGTTTGGATTTCTCAAAATCAGTTTGAATCTGTTTCAAAACCGGATTAGATCTAAAATTGGTTACCGGATTCCAACCTCCCTTCACACACTGTTCACTCACTATCAATTGAGGATAGAAGATGAATGGAGGATGCACAATTACAATCCTCAAACTTATTGCTTCTGTTGTCTTTCTCCCTACCTCGACTTAAATGCTACTACTACTGCCTTTTACTATTTCTTTTTCTGCAATCTTTTCTATTTTTACATTTATTATTTAATAAACTTATTTCTCTATATTTGCTGAACTCCTAAAATAGACACGAGGAATCCCAAATAATCCTGATACATCCAAAACATCAAGAAGAAAATAGAAAGCATGAAAAAGTACCCTCACCAATCAACAATGGAGAGTGATTCACTACATGGCTTCTTACCCACATAATTAGAACCAAGATCTCAAAATTGTAACCCTCAGCTGGAACAAGCACTTGAAGAGTTAGGCAGTTAAGCCTGAATTGGTGCTGCCGATGACAACCAATTTGCTTGCTGGTGCTTGCACAAAGAGGGGTTTGTGTTATGGCTTGCATCAAAGCTTTCTGAAAAACCTCAAGCTTGCAGACATGCTCATGAGTACTCACTGATTGTAGAACTAGGTTTCAGAATTGGGAATACTGTAATTAAATTGGATATGGTTTGAGTTAAAACTGAGTAACCGGTTTTTAAATGTTTTGGGTGTCCAAACCATTTTATGTTAACGGATCTGGGTCATTTTTTAAACAGTTTTGGATTATCTGGTTATTTTTTGTTTTTGTTATTGTTTGGTTTGGTTTTAAATGGTTTTTTTGAAAATCCCTATTATGTAGACATTTGTTTCACTTTTTGTTTTTGACATCTTATGTTCTCATGCAGTTTTGCTTAATAGTACACAAATTTTTGAGCGAATATTCAGTGATGAATTTATAATGGACGTTATTGGTGCCCTTGAGTGTAAGTTCATCTCAATATTTTTATTCTCACAAAATGAATTTTGTGTTTAGCATTTTATTTCACGTGTCTGGTATGTGTGTAGTGATCAAACACTGAAAATGGTTTATTTTCGTTAATCTCTTTTTGTGTTCTTTCAGATGATCCTGGGGTTCATCACATTCAACAGCATCGTAAATTTTTGAATGAGCATGTGATTTTTAAGGAGGTATATTTTGTGATATTATTTTTTCTATGTTGGGAGATAAGCTAGGTGGTAAGCAGGTCTGTAAATATTCAATGAAATTTTAGTTTCAGTACTAACTCAGCTTATAACTATTTTCTTTGGTAGGCCATACCTATAAAGAATACAGTTGTTTTATCAAAGATACATCAGACATATAGAATTGGTTTTTTGAAGGTTTGACCTCTTCCAAGCCTTTTGCTTTTCTTTGCTCTTTTTTCTTTTTCTTTTCTTCAATTATTATTATAATATTTTAAATTGGTTCTTACCTTCTCACACCACTTTCAGGATGTTGTATTGACTAGAGTATTGGATGAGGCGACTGTTGCAAATCTCAACTCCATAATACATGCAAACAATGCCATTGTAATGTTTTGATTTGAATGTGAAGAAGGCTTCTCGTTTAATATGTTGGCATTATCTTAATCCCTGACTGCCGTGTTATATTTTAGGTTGTTTCTTCATTGAAGGATGACAGTACATTTATTCAGGAGTTGTTTGCTAGGTTAAAATCGTCTGCCACTTCTCCTGAATCAAAGAAAAATATGGTATATGCCATGATAATACTTCTTTGCTTTTTCCTGCTATACGTTGTTATTTCGTAACTTGATGTTTTCCCTCCTGATGGTGTAGCTTATTATATATGTGCTTTCACATTTGATGAAATTTTACTAAAAGAAGAAACGGGATTCCGGTGTGAGGTTATGCTAATAAATGGTACCTGTTGTTCTGGACACTTTCTTTAGGTCGTTATTTGTTACTTGTTCATTTTTTTCTCTTTATTCTATTTCCCTCCTGTACCAGTTGATTTGTTTCAAAACTTTGGAAAGGATGCATTTTGTAGATTGCTTATGTTGAGTTGGGTTGTTATCCAATGTACGAGAAACATATAAGGAGTTCTCTTGTTCTATAGTTTCCAACTTATTCACATGACTCACATCACTAACTGTGCGATCCTGTGATGGGATATGTTTTTATGAATTGCACCACTGTAATATCAAGTGTCCTCTTCTTTAATGGGAAACATATTTATCAATCCTGGCCAACGGCGCTGTGCGGCCGACCTCAATTGCTACAGCGAGATCAGTGGATAGTAGGTAGTGGGGTGACTGCTATTCTAAAGTTATCTATATTTACATAAATGCTTAAAAATAAAAAAGGCCCCAAATTATACACATATTCATATGAATAATTGAAAGCCTTAATTTTAAAATAAAGTGAACAAGAATAGAAGTAAAAATCATAAGAGGGAAAAAAACATAATAAGGCGTATTAAACTCGGTTAAGACCTATGTTATCAATAGTGGCTGTCGCGGCTGCAATAGCGGTGTCTCGGTGCAGTGCTGCCCCCTTCCGCCATGGTGGGGTGCCACAATCGCGGTTTTGACGTCGTGGCTGTAGCGGCGCGATAGCGGTGGAAATCGCGGGCAGATAGTGCTCTGTTGTGGCGCTATGCTGAGAGATGGGAGGCAAAACGTTTTTAGGGTTTTTTTATTTGCAAAACGTGTCTGTTTGGGTCACCTAAAGGGGGTGTTTTGGTCTTTTCCTCAGGGAAAGCTCACTGCCACTTATTTAAAACATAAAAACCCTACTTTTTATTTGCGTTTGGCTGCTGCGTCTTCTCCATACGTAAAGTTGTTAAACAAAACACCTGCTGTTACCTACGTATCTGTTTTTTGTGAACAAGGAAAACGAAACAGGGCTAGCAGGCGGCGAGTCTTGTTCCTCCTCCTTTTCCAGCAGATTTCGCTCCGTTTTCCGGCGACACTGCAGTTCTGTTTCCTTTTGTTCTGTTCTATCACTCTGCTCTATCTGCGCTGTTCTACAACGTCTGCCTCCCTCAGTTCTGTTCTGCATCTGCCACTTTTAGGCATTTAGGATACACTTTTTGGAATATTGTTGTTTTGTTTTAGACTTATTGAATTGAATATTTGGATTATTGTTTTTGCATGCTTTGAAATGATTATAAACTATGAAATTATAATTACTCATTATGATCAATGAAAGTGTGTTAACTTCAGGTATTTTAAAATTTTTATGCAACTATTTGAGTATAATATGACTTGCCATATTTAGTCATTTTAGTGAACCTAAATTTTGCTGTAGTGGTCATCCCAGTATCTGCTATCCAGCTATAGCACTTTGGGGGTTGGCCGCAACGCACTGCTCTCGGGGACTGATAACTATGGTTGAGACACAAAAAAGGAGACCAAACCCTGAAAAACAAAAGTAAATCCCTAAAAAAATAGACCAAACAACACATAACGTGAGAACACCAAAAAAAGCAGATACTTCACTCTGACATGAGTGAAACAGAGACCTTACAACAGTGTGCTGTAGTGCTGGTGCATTCCTTCAGTGGATTGTGGGTTGGCCGAGAGCTAGGGGTTGAGGAACCACCCCTGGATTTTCATGGGTTGTCTGGAAATGCTCTCAAGAGTTCACTATCTGATCCTTTGTATTGAATAGAGATGACCAAGGAAACAGTGGTTATTCAGTCCATTCGAAAGGTTTTTTGAACCCTATTGAATGGAAGAACTTAAGAAGTGGGAAAACTACAGAATTATCCCCGAAAATTTGGATGCACAACCAGCAATCTGAGGGAAAGAATGGTTTTCCATCTGTTGCAGCTAGTTATAGGCCTGTTTGAACAAATGGGTTGTAATGAGAATTAAAATTAGTTTGTGCTTCACTTTCTTCCAAATGAATCACGCTTGCTTGACCTTCCTTTTGTATTTATATTATTATCATTATATATCATTATATTAATTATATTAATTTGAAGTATATGTTACCTCTATGTATGGACAGGTTTATTTCTTGCATGAGTTTTGTAGTTTAAGTAAGAGCCTACAGATGGTACAGCAAATTCGGCTTTTTAGGTAAGAAGCATCTTGAGTGGTACTTTTGACAGTGTTACCTTTGTCTTCTACATTTTTAAAATCAGTTGCTACTGTTTGATTGCGTTGCTTGTGATTTTGGCAGAATCTGATGTTACCTCTCAATTTGTACTCTTTGAAGCTATTTTATGTGTGATTTCTCACAAATTTTCTGACACGCAGCACTGATATTTAACTTATTTGAAGTTCCTATTTATTTTATTTTATTTTATTTTTTAAAAATTTTTGCTTTATATTTTATTTTTGGGATTTTATTAAATCTCATTGGTATTTGTTTGGTCTCTGATTTGAATTTTCAATGTTTCTAGGGATCTGATGAATGAGGGTATCTTTGACATTGTCACTGATGTATTGCAAAGTCAAGACAAGAAGCTTGTGCTTACTGGGTACTAATGCCCCATTTTCACTTTGATCTACGTAAAATTTTCTGTTTTGACTGTTATCATGATTTATTGCTAAGAGGAAAATTCTATGCTGGTTGCAGAACAGATATCCTCATTCTGTTCTTGAATCAGGATCCTAATCTTCTACGGTCCTATGTTGTTCGGCAGGAAGGAACTGCACTTCTTGGACTGTTGGTAAGTTTTTGTTTGCAAACAAGGTCACGTGTTCTTTCTAGATGACATACATGTGTTAAGAAATAGCTGAAATCAAATGACCTTTTTGGTGTCTATGATACTGTGCACGCCTAATTATGTTATAGAGGTGGCTTGCTTGAGGACTGGTGCTTTTTTTGGATTGTTGAGAATGTAGATGCTATACTGGTAAAAACAACTGTATAGGAATCAATCATTGTTGCTGATATTTACATAATTTCTATCTATAGTTATAATGAAACCTGAAACCACTTGCCTGAAATCTAGCTTCAACTGATGTAGGATGAACGTGGTTGGTGTGTGAAGCCTGTGATAGTGAAATTTATGTATGTTAGGAAAGGAATAGGAATTTTTGCTGGCTAGGATTATATTTATTTCTAAGCGCCTGTAATGGATGGACACAGGTTTATATGTATTTGTAAACATGTATTTGGTCTTCACAGCTTATGGGAAAACTTTTTACACAAGTGATTCCCTATAAAACTGTAATCTTATTTGATACTACATTGCTTTTCTGTGGCAAAGAACTAAGGGATGAGAATATGGATTTGAATTTTAAGCTACTTTTGTTAAGATAAGTTCTGTCTTGTACAGGTTAGAGGAATGATAACAGATTTTGGAGATGACATGCACTGCCAGTTTCTTGAGATTCTTCGGAGTCTGTTGGACTCTTGCTCATTGTCTGGAGCACAGGTTCCACTTTATGCTATCTTTCAATTTTACCTTGCTGTATTAATGATTCACGAGTTTGTTACTCAACGAAACAATTTTGTACGCATAGTTTTTAGTAAACATAGTAACTTGTTTTTACAAATTATGACCCTACAATTAATTTATGTTTATTGCGATCCAACAATCAAACTTGACTCTTGAACCTTGTTGCATGTTCAAATTTTTTTCTGGGTACCTGTTATGTGTTCTTAGTGGCTTCTAAAAATTATTATATCACTCATGTCCTATGTTTTTCTATTATATGTTTTGTTTATATACATGCTCTGTTCTATGTTGGGGTCTTGGGGTTTTGTCTTAGCAAATACATGGATTTATTGTTGTATGCTAGTAAAACTTGGTTTCTATCATGTTCTCACTCCATGATAGCTTTACATCTGGAGTCAAAGCATAGTTGCGTACACAGGTTTAATTTTGAAGGTTGAACGTTGCGTAATATTATCCAGTGTTTTGTCGGACAAGTTTGTTACTTTAAATTCAATCCAGTAATAGAGTCTGTCTTCTTTTATTTAGTTTTTCGAATTTGGAGTCATTGTATTTCGAAATTATGAATTTTGAATGCTGAGTTTTATAATATATCTGTTGAATTTTGAATGTGTAATGTACAATGGAATTCTCAATCTTGGTTGATTAGATAATTATTATTGGAGTCCTTTTTTATAACTCAGTTTCATTTGACAGAGGGACACTATTATTGACATTTTCTACGAGAAACATTTGGGTCAACTGATAAAAGTGATAACAGCATCATGTAGTGAAAATGTTGCTCATGCAAACAGCAAAACAGTAGATCCTGGAAAAGGAGTTCAGTATCAGAGGGGGACAAAGCCAGAGATACTATCAAACATATGTGAATTACTATGCTATTGTGTTCTACACCATCCATACAGGATAAAGTATTTTCCTTATTGCAATGTTGTAAACCAGAATTGATTTTTCTGCTGCTAATCATTTGATATGTGAACATGAGTCTCTGCTATTTGCAGGAGCAACTTTCTTCTTAATAATGTGATTGATAAAATTCTGCTATTGACACGAAGAAGGGAAAAATACCTTGTTGTTGGTGCTGTTCGGTTTGTTCGTACTATTCTCTCACGTCATGTAAGTTTAAACATCTGTGCTGATGCTTGCTCAGTTTTGTCTATGGAAACTGCAAGAGTCAAGGCTCCCCTTCCCACTCCCCCCACCACGCACACATGCTACAACCTTTTTTTTTTCTCACTTTCAGCCATGGACTTGTAATTTTAGGGTTCATAAGGTCCTACAGCCTTATCATGAGTGAAAATAATAAAGTCAGTCCCCCTTCTCTGATTATTGCTAAATGATCTTTCTTAAGTGTGTATCTGCAGTTAATCAGAGTTGTCTTTACTGATTTGTTTCTTTTTTAGGGTAAGGCAATATTGACTGGTTTTGTTAATGATTTAACTTATAAGCTTAAGGATGGTGAAGTTTGATGAATTTTTTCCTTCACATCCTCACCTTATCTGAGTAGAATGTTGGAAATATTTTGTATGTTAAACCTATAACTCACTGTAATCCTTCTCAGAAGTGAGTTATTTCCTTCTCTTAAACCTCATATTAATCACAATTCTGTTTATATAGTTTTATTTTTTTTCCTTGCTGCAATTTCTTTTTTTCTTGCGAAATCTTGTAGTCTGTGGCTTAGTTGATTGCTTCTCATATGTAGTACACCTAACAGTTTGGGTTGTTTCCCTGCAGGACGAGCATCTGATAAATCATTTTGTTAGAAATGACCTTCTCAAACCAATTGTAGATGCCTTTGTTGCTAATGGTAATCGCTACAACCTGCTCAACTCTGCTGTTCTTGAACTTTTTGAGTATATTCGCAAGGTACCTTCTTTTTTTATTGATAATAATAATGATTGTGGTATATTAAATGCCTCAAGCGGTTTTGTGCTGATAACACGCTATAATGCAGGAGAATCTGAAATTATTGCTGAAATATATAGTTGATTCTTTCTGGGACCAGCTAGTGGGATTTGAGTACTTGACATCTATTCATTCTCTTAAAGTAAAATATGAGCAGGTATTCTCCTCTTGTATTCTCCTGCTTCTTGCCCAAGCACATAGTTTTGAGATTTTGTGCTTGCTTGTAGTGTTTGGATAATGATGGGACAAAAGGTACTGCTATTATGAATGACCTTCGAAGACGACTTGATGAGCGTGCTCCGGAGAAAGAAGAGGAAGACTACTTTAATGAGGACAGGTATATATCTTCTTTCACTAGTAATTAGGAAATTTAATGTCACTGGCATGGAGTCTCTTGACATTTGATGGTTAAACAGTGATGAAGAGGATACAGCCTCAGCATCCATTTCACGAAATCAGAAAGGGCAGCAGCAACAACCTGTGGTATCCAATGGAGTTGCTGCAAGCCATTCACAGTCAAGGTAGACTTCTTTTTCTTTATAATTTAGTTGACCCTTTTTTCAAGATCATCTTCTGTAGGTAAATGCTTCATTTTTCTTCATTTTCAGTCCAAGGTCTGGTGGACTGGTTGATTATGATGATGATGAGGATGATGAAAATTACAAGCCGCCACCAAAGAAGCAGCCAGAACCTTCTGAAGAGGATGAAGGGACAATGGAATCTCTTAGGCTGAAAAGAAAATTGCCTTCAAAGGATAAGGGGCCTGACCTTGTACGGAAGCAGAAGTTGTCTAAAAATTCAAAATCAAAAGATAGTGTTTTTGCTGCCTTGTGCTCAACATTGAGTCAGGCAGTGCTACCTGGTAAGAAAAATGCAATTAACATTCATACTGGTCCTTGGACAATGGATGGAAGAATGAGCTCAAGTGAAAAAGAAAAGGAACCAAATGTCTCTAGAAGCTGTTCTGAGGATAGAAACACAGCAGCTGAAGAGAACCATGTAGAGAAAGAAGCTGCTGCTTGTAGAAAATTTTCTGATGGGTATGGCACTTCAGATAATGGACAGTTGGGTAGCGAGGATCATACATTGGTTTCGCCAAAATCCTCACCAGAGATGGCCGTAAATGGATCATAAGTTTTTAAAAGAGGAGGCAGATTGTTTGTGCTAGTTGACCTGTGGATTTGCTGGTGACAAAATGGTTGCTGGTGCTTATTTCAGACAATTCTTTCTACAAATGGGCAACTTCTGATTATGGGTTCTGTGGAGGTCATTTGGAGATACTGTACAGTGCCATTGAGGCGGCAAGATATTATACGGCAACTTGAATCTACTCCTATGCTTTGGTTGGGTGTATGGGGCTTTTGAGCATAGTAATTGTTGCTTTTGTGTAACATTCACTGGCAATAATTCTCGTTTTCGTTTCTCTCACCAATTTTTACCTCCCTCTTCTCATTTTTCATAATTTCTGCCAGAGTATTCTGGGTGGGCGGGCGGGGGTGATCTTATCATCATTTTTTTTCGCTTCTTTATTTCAAGTTATATAAGTTTATATCGACTTGGTAGAGGGCGCCAATATACGCCTTATATAGGTTTTACTTCTCTATTTTTTCCCCCTTTTGTGGCGAATGTGATATAGGAATATGTGCAGTGAGTTTTTAGGGCCAATTTTTCACAAATGTAAAAGGGAGAAAGCATCACCCGTTGTAAATCTGTGTTTAACTGTTACGTATGCACTGGACTTCTATGCAGTGCTGTCATTTTAACTAGAATAATGCTGGTTAGTTTCCCTCTAAATCGTTGTGTGTCTGAGGTGAAACATAGCTTGCCACTGTCCCTTCCCATGTTTGATAGTATTTGTGGGTCGTATCTTTCCGTTTAATTAGTTAGGTGCAGCTACTTGTTTGTGTGGGGATCATATTTCCGTTTTATTGTTTGTTTAATTACCGGTTCAACTCTGGTTATGTTATATAATCATGAGTTAGTAAGTTTACTAGTTTCATAGTCGATGATGTCATTGATTAGAAAACTGAATTTTACTGATAAAACAAAATATTGACAATATTAAAAATGATCTTATACTTTGTTATTTGAGTAAGGTACTCCGATTCTATATTTAGTAACAACCAAATTATTAAATTTAAGAAATAGTTAATTCATTAAATGTTTCAAAATAAATGATTTTTTAAATATGTTCTTAATGATTATATGTGTCTTCACAAAAGTCAAAAGTTTATTAGTATTTTTCCTTTTAATTATAGTATAGCATTTTATTTTTAATTGATTTATTGAAAATTGTATAAATGATAGAATTGAAAGATTGTAATTAATAGGTTAGTTGGTGACTTATATTAAGAATAGTAGTTTTTTTCTTGAAATTAATTTATATATAGGTCTGAAAGGAGTGTAATATCTGAAAAAAAGTAATGTAGAATATAAGTAATATTGTTTCTACTAGTTGGATAATTGTTAGCGTATCCTTTTTGGTCGAATTAATGTTATCCTTTAAACATTTAAAACTTAAATTTGAATAAAATAAAAAAGAAAAGAAAATATATGTAATATTTAAATAAGGTTCAGAGTTCGATCTCTATCTCTTTTCTTTTCTCACCTAAATGAAAAAAAAAAAAAAAACTGATAAAAAAGAAATTAAATGAAATATACCTAATACTCAGATATCGTAGTAGTCCTGAAAAAATCTCAAATGTATATTGTATGGGTTGAGAGATCTAATTCTTAAGATTTTGAAAGCAAAATTATGACTTTGTAAAGCAGTAATTATTTGTCATTTTATACTTATTTTTTGATGTCGTTTAGCAATAGTATGAAGGTTGTGCAAAATATATTTGAGTGTATAACATGATAAGAGCAAATCAAGTTTGAATTTGGACTTTATAAACTACTCAAATCTCTCACCTTAGTGGATTGTGGTGCAAAATTATAAGGATTGATTTGAAGGGTTTACTCTAACAAAAAAATAGTGAAAAAAATCAAAGCTTTGTATCTCCAAATCCAAGTATTAAGAGCTCTAACTAACACATTCTCATTTATTTATTTTTTTACATCAAAATCATCTTTATTTGTTAAATAAATACTTACTTGTTACAGGAATCCTATGAACTCGGTCGTAAGGACTAATATAGCAGATTTTTTCTCTGAGTGAAGGAAGGAAGCTAAATCCAACGTCATCATCGGATTTTAGTTGCAAATCGCTTGCCACCAACTCCGCGTTCTCCATGTTACAAAAAAGCCACGTGTGAGTCACATGAACACGTGTCCTCCAACCCATAATTACATTACATACATATACATTCTCTTGGTTTTTGCTTCTCTCTCTCTTTTTGTTGCTATTATTACCAATCACTTTCTTCCTCTTCCACTCTTTTATCTTGAACCAGAAAAGTGTTGAATCACATTTTTGTATACTTGGTTTTAAGTGTGTGTTAGCGACATCAAGATGAATCTCAACACAAGCAGTAACTTGGAGACTCGTTCTCTGCTTGATGAACTCTGTAGTTTTGATAAAAAGGGTCTTTTTGATCTTGGACACCCTCTTCTTAACCGAATTGCTGAAAGTTTCGTCAAAGCTGCTGGAGTATATATCTAATCTCTTACTAACTTTCTTCAATTTCTCTTTCTTTTTCTTAAGCATGCATCAATGTTTCATTGTGTTTGATTGATCGATGTTGATTCATCATTTTCATGTTCTGTTGTTCCTTAACTGTTTCTTGTAGATAGGAGCTGTTCAAGCTGTGTCCCGTGAGGCTTATTTCACTGCCATTGAAGGTTCAAATTACTTTCCCCACCATTTCTTTTTCAATTTTGTAAATGGTCATTATGAGTGACATGCATGCCGAATTTGTTCATTAATATGAATTAGATTAGATATTATTGGAAATGTTAATATATGTCTTGAACACATATAGTCACATAATTCTCTATTAACTCTGCACTCTTCATACTGCGTACTGAATTCAACGTATCACATAGCAATACTTTCAAAAGACCAACCGAATACCAATATAAGTGAGCACCGGTATAACTTTGTGCCCACGAATTATGTAACTACTGTCTGGAATTCTCAATTTTCATTTTCTAGAAAATGAAATTATTTTGTTTTCTTTTTAATGAGGATTGGTACCCAGTTTTGGATGATGATTGTGCATGATTTGGATTCATAGGTAATGGGGTTGATAACAGTGGTGGTATGCCACCAGAATTAACAGGCGCCAAGAAACATCGATTGCCGGGTCTTAGAGGTATTTTCCTCAAATGAAATGTAGGAATATGAATATCTCATAGATTGGTGCGTCTCCTCGAAAAAAAATAAAATTAGTTCCAATATTTTTAGGGCAATCTCTTGAATGTTGTTCTGAATTTATGTCTTGAATGTAATGACATTTTGTTCTTTTTTGTTTTGTTGCATTCAGGAGAGACTAGTAGCAAATCTCTTGAGGCCATGGTGAGTTTGTAACTTTATAATGTTACTTTTTATATTTTCCTTCAAAGAATGTAACTGGCAATTATGTCAATCTGAGATAAATTAGGAGAGTCTTTTGTGATAATTGTGTTTCTGGTTTTTTATCTTCAGGTGAAGAAGACAGGGAAAGAGTCCTTACAATGGGGTAATGAAATATTCCCTCTTTCTAACTAGGATGATACCGAATTGAATCTAGCTACATTTTCTACTTTCCTAGTCTCTTGCTCATGTTCTGTGAGAATAACACAATTTTAAAGGCAAATTTACTTGAATGCACATATGAACCTTATAGATTCTTTTGAAATGCAGGAGTGGCTGCAGGAATATATTCCGGTCTAACATATGGGCTGAAGGAAGCTCGCGGCGCTCATGACTGGGTAGTAACTTTTTCTGAGATTATTTCCTGTCTTTGTAATTTGAGATCTCAACCTTAGTAGTACATAACAATATGACATGACATTTTTAAAAAAATTAAATGTTTGAACTTATGTAGCAGAACTACGTGATATTTTCACTTACTTGATCCTTTCTTGTGGAGTACTATTTCTGTTTCTCCATAAATTTTAATATCTCTTCAGTTTCTGTGAATGATAGATAAAATCTATCTCACATTCTCTGGCATTTTAATTTTTCTGCCTACTACAACTAGTACTGGCAACTATATGAACATCATCATTTTTTATGTTTGGTGCAGAAAAACAGCGCAGTTGCCGGAGCAATCACTGGGGCGACGCTCGCGCTTACATTGGAAGACTCAACTCATGAACAGATTGTGCAATGTGCTATCACCGGAGCCGCCATATCCACCGCCGCAAACCTTCTCACTGGCATATTCTAAATGGTTGCCCTGTTCAGATTGGCTTTTGAGATTAGCAACTTTTTTTTTTTTTTTTCTTTTTCTCTACTTCTGAATCGTGACAGTTTAGATTTTTAAGATGGACTTGCAAGGATTTCCGTTTGAATTTTCAGTAATCATTGATCATGACTTTCTTCTCAAAGTATGTTCAATTATCCTTGCTGTCTTGCTTAATTTAAAGGCTATATTCCCCCTTCATAATTTATTTGATAGAATATGGAGTAAGAAGAAAGAATATTACTGAAATTAACTTCAAGCTTCTTCTTTTTTTTTTCTGATTGAAAATATATTAATTGGGAGTTAAACTTAGATACTCAAACATGCATATTAAGAAAGTTAATCTCATTTAATATTTTGATTCCATCAAAAAAGTAATTTCTTTTTCTAAAATATCCCTGCTCAAATTTACTACAGAGAAACATATTTATTGAAAATAACAAGTGAGTTAATTATTAAGTATTTTTTATTTAATGGAGTGAAAGTAATAAAAATAGGTGAATTTGTTTATATGTAAAAACATAAATTTTTTCTAAAATATCCTTGTCTTTTGGGGCATTTTATTAGAGTAATTTGCAGTGTCATATATCTACTTGTTATATCTGGCAATTGGAAGTCAAATATTTGCAAGGTGCCATCTTAGAGGAAAACAGACTACTGGCCATATTTCATTATTTGTTATATTCCTTCCACTCTTATAATAAGTCACAAATAAATCACCTTTTAAATTTTTTTTGTATTTTTATTTATAAGTTTTTTTTTAAAGTATATGAAATATTAAATGTTTTTTTTTTATATACTCCTGTGATATTTAATAATTTTATAATTTTTAATAATAATATTAATTAATAGTCTTGTTTCAATTAAAGTAAATAGAGAATTTGAAGAGGGATTGATGAAATGAAAAGAATTAAATAAGAGTAATTTTAAAAAATCAGTACAATTTTTTTTAATCTTAATACTATTAATTAATTTAAATTAATTTTTTTTAAAATATGTGCATTAGTTAAAAATACTTAAAACAGAGGGAGTGATAATATATCTTGGCGTTTTTGTGTTTTGACGTTAATATGTATATAGATATCAACTTAATAGTTGAGTTTTAATTAGGATAACATAAAAGACCACAAAATACAAATATCCTTTTTGGCGTCAGAATAACTCATATATATTCGTATGTTATGGTAGAAGGATATTCGCATTCTTTACTCGATAGAGAATAATATCTAAATGGAAGAAAACTATTGATTCTATATTATCGTTATAGAATCATTGAACAATATATATAATATTTATATTTGATATTCGTTTTTCTTTTCGATATATAGATCAAATCTTCCTTTTCTTATGTTACAGTCAGATATTTTGGTGCGTTTTTCGTGCATGTTTGAATTGACGTTCGATAAATGTGTATTTATTGATTCATAATTTAAAAAAATTGCATTCATGTTTAATCTTATTTTAATGTAAAAAACTATCTTTAAATGTGATTCTAATTTCTAGCTAAATATATTTTAACATAATTTTTTTTATTTTAAAATGATGTTAAGAGTGAAATTACTTTGAAAACACCAAAACAAACGCACTTATCAAAGTCTCACACATTTATAAAAATGTAGAGGTACTTCAAACATGATGAAGAGTAATATATACAAGTTAAATAAGTGGTTAAATTAGAAAATTTATCCTTTAATTTATTATTTTAATTTTGTCTTGTAACTATTAATCCTTTTATTTTAATCATCTAACTCTTTTTTTCCAATAAATTAGTCAAATTTTTATTAGTTTCTTCTTGCACTGATAATGGCAGAATTTGACATTGTTAAATTGTTGTTCATCATCTTCTTCTACTCAAGCGTCCGGAACAAGAATTTGTATATGGATTTGAATGTGATATAAGTTAAACTCAAGTATACGTACTCTAGATCTATTTATCAAATAAGTATAGTATTATGTGAAAAACAAACTTAACATAAATACACATAATTGAAAACGTTCTAAATATAAAAAAAAAAAAAGAAAAAATTACACTTTTGGTCTTTTATCTTTAAGGGTTGATTCAACTTAGTTATTTATTCAATTTAATCCTTTATCTATTAACGTTAATTTACGTCCTCAACGTCAAAAATTCGTTAAAAACTAACGGAAAAGTATTAACAGCATTAACATCAAACATGTGTCGCAATCTAGTTGATCCGTTAATAAAATAATAATAATAATATATTTTTAATGAAATAATAAATTTTAAAAAATAAATAAATAAATAAAAAACCTATCTTCTCCATCCCACCACCACCGGACCACCACCCTTCTCCCCACGGTCACCGTCACCAGACCACCCCCATTCCCTTTTCCCACCGTCACCACCACAATACCACCCTTTTCCCTTCCACTTCTCCCACCGTCACAACTACTTCCCCTTCTCCATGACACTCATATGTACTCCTCCATCTTCTAAACCAGAATTGAAAAACTCCATCTCAATTTCCAACTCATTAATCTCAAAAGTTTTAAGAGGTAAAGTTTTGAGGTAAATAACACTAATTAATTCCACCCGTGTAAGTAAGGACTCCCTGAACACTACACTAATTTCTTTTGAGATATGCATCTTAGGGCCCTTCATTTATGTTTTCTTTAAAGGGAAGGGGTAATGTTGTGGTGATAACGATGGGGAAAAGACTCAGAGAAGGAGTAGTCTGGTGGCAGTGATGGTGGGGGAAGAGGTGATTGTCCCACAACGGTGACAGTGGGGGAAAGGAAAGGGATGGTGGTCCGACGGTGGTGGTCCCGCAGCGTACCAACCAAATTGTGACACGTATTCGATTTTAACATTGTTAATGCTCTTCCATTAGTTTTTAATAAATTTTTTACGTTGAAGATTAACGTGAACTAACATTAGCAGATAGATGACTAAATTGAATAAAAAAACAATAAAGGAATGAGTTGAATCAATCCCTAAAAAAAGAACCAAAAGTATCATTTAAAAAAAACATTGAAACACATATTTTACGTAATTAACAATCATCATTAACCCACTAAAAAAGAAAATTAACTAGAGGAGCTAGCATAAAGTTATGTGCGCTCAATTAATATACTTCTATGCCCATTGAAACATAAATTTTTGTTAAATTAACCTTTTAATACTTGTATACTTGCATTTTAGTTTTGCTTTTCTTTTATAAAAAAAAGTGTTGTTTTTAGTTCTTATTCATGTTCTTTGTTTTTGTTTTTGTTCTTGTTATTTTTCGTTAGTTTTTGTTGTTAAATTCAATAGATCTATAATCACGATCACCACCATTGCACAAAGTTAGACGAGGACAGCAAGATGAGATCGAGGCACCAACAACTACGGAAGAACCACCATCACATGCTTACTTGCGTCGAAAACAGTTGCAGTGCTGGTGAGTGCCGCGAGGAAGAAGCGACATGTTGTAGCGATACATCTTTAGTTCGATGACCACTAAACTTCAAGGATAGGCTCGTCCCGAAAAGATGCAGTCGATACAGGTAGTGATGGTCAGAGAAACATTTATTGGCAATTATCATGATTGTTGTTGGTGGTAGAGCAGTATGATTTAACAACGGAAATAATAACAAAAATGAGAGCAGGAAGTGAAACAAAAACAAAGAAGATGTGTAACAATTTAAAAAAACTTTACTTTTGTATAATGACTAAGATAAGAGTATAGAGAAAAAAAATTAATTTAACCAAAAATCTATAATACTCATTTAGTATAAAAAGAAAATTCAGTACATGCAAATATGCAATGTTTAGCTTTAGACACGACATTTATTTTCACATCATCTCACCTTGATTTTAGGAATCACTATGTTTATTAGTAGAAACTAGAAATTAAAGTACCTTGTAATTTATCTATGACTCTTAGTAATATTTTGATTTGTAAATCTAAAATTAGTGGCTTAATTAATAGTTTGTTTGGATAGAATTTTAAGAGGGTCAATTTCAATATAACTCCATGCACACAGACCTTGAATAGATTTTTTTTGCTGTCTTTACTTTGGTTTGTCTTGTAGTAGCTAATGCCTTGCTTTCTTTGGACGCTACGAATCTCTATACGTAATTTCAATTATTTTTTCACCAAAAATAAAAATAAAAAAATCAATTATTTCACCTATATATAAACGAGAGAGACATGGTGCATAGACTAGAATTAAATGGTGAGCACTTCAAATATTTAACAAATAATTCTCATATATAGTACCAAGCTTTTTCCCTCAACAATGCAACGGAGTAACAATAAGAGCATCATCAAACTCAAGCCCGGTGCTCCTCCATTGGAATTAAACACTACAAAAAAATCCAACAGCAACACCAAAACCGGCGTCTTCTCTTCAGAAAGACGCATCACATATACAATCGGCAAGAGAAACCTCTCTCTTAACATCACCGAAATAAGTTTTGCCGGTCGTGTGAACGTAGTTCACATTGATCTCTACGAAGAAAGTGGTAAGGGTGGTTCTATTAATTTAAATATCCGTATCATAAAAAATTTAAGGTATGGTGTTTTATGTAACATGAATTGCAAATTATCTGGTTCATATGATTCCTTTAAAGAAAATTATTTCGTGCCACCTTTGCCTAAGACGGAGCTTGTTTGTTACTTTTGTCGCGAGAATGGTTCGGGAGGTTGTTTTACCCTTGAAAAGAAAGGGATGAACGAAGTTGTGAATAGTGTGAAAGCTACACATGCTTTTGTTATTGATGATGAGTTAGTTTATAATGTTGATGTTATAGTAATAGACGGTCGAGATGGATTGAGAGTTCAAGTGGACGGTCCGATGAAGCTTACGGTTGATTATATGAAACAAGTGATTTCTAGGATAAGGGGAAAGATGGAACATCAAATGGAGGCTAGTGCTCTCTCTCTTTTTAGAAATGGACGTCAAATTTTGAACAATGGTAACAATGGTGAAATTGAAGGTTCCTCTATGTATATCTATGATTCAGAATGAATAATATATATATATAATTAGAATATAATGAGATAGTTATATAAAGACAATTTAGTCGTGTAATATAATGTGTCTCAAATCTAAATTCAATAAAGTCATGCATGTAAGTCTTGTGTCCTTAATTATAATCTTATATATATACATTTTGGATTACTTACTTGTAATAAGTTAATTTGATCTAAGAACATTCACAAGCTCTTTCTAACATCTAATAAAAGTTTTCGTTTTTAAACTTTAAGAATAGTTTTTCACTTGTTAAAATTGAGAAATACTTTATTTTTATGTCTCATGATAGCGCAAATATTATCAGAAAAATCGTTAACAATAATTATATTGCTTCGTTATTTAAAATGGAGATACCTTTTTCAATTTTATATTTAAGTTACCTTTTAAAAAAATTAATTTTTATTGCAAGTTATCAACTAATTCATTAATAAATGATATATTTTTATCCATTTTAAAATTCTTAAAAATTTAATTAATAATAAAATAAAAAAGAGAATGAAATAAGAAAAAAAACATTAAATTAGTTAAGTATTTATTTTTTACTCAAGTTTAACAGTTAACTACTATAGAGTTTATACGGCCACACATCTTTATTATTTTATTATTTTTTGAAGGGTATAAATTTCTTGGGCGTCAACCAAACATTATTTTTTTTTATCCGCCCACACTGATATCTATGCGCTTTCTCCCAACTCCCAAACCAACGAACTACGCTGCATAAGTGGAAATTCCTCTCTCTCTCTCTGATCTCTGTCTTCTTCCAAAATGCAATCAACGATTTCGCTTTCTTCCTCTGCCACCATTTCGGGGCCACGTCACTGTTTCCCCGTCACCTGTGGCACCGCCACTCCTTTCAATCTCCACTTCTGCGGTCTGAGGCGCCAACCATTCACTTCCACTTCGCTAACCAACCACCACCATCACCGTCACTTCCGCCGAACACACTCTAACAGAGTGTCCGCCGCTGCGATTTCCGGCAATGGCACTCCTCCCACATCGTTCGATTATGATTTGCTCATTATCGGAGCCGGCGTTGGCGGCCACGGCGCCGCGCTTCACGCCGTCGAGATGGTACACTCAATGCTTCCACTTCGATTATTCTGATCGCAGGATAGCTTCTTCTCTTTGTTTCTATTTTTTTTTTAATTCTTTAATTGGATTGGAAAATTCAGCTGAGTCTAAATGACAGGGTTTGAAAACAGCCATTGTTGAGGGAGACGTGGTGGGAGGGACATGTGTGAACAGAGGTTGTGTTCCTTCTAAAGCTCTTTTGGCTGTGAGTGGTCGTATGCGAGAGCTACGGAATGATCATCACTTGAAGTCGCTTGGCTTACAGGTAAAAATGCTGTGTATAAAGCTTCATGATAGAAAATGTTCAAATGTGTGATAGGCTTTGGAATATTACTTCATGTTAAAGGGATTGGCTTTTTCTTTTTTCTTTTTCTTTTTTTATCGAGCACAATGGCACTGTGTGATCTATGTAGCCGACCTTATATACTATAGGATAAGGCTTGTTGTTGATGTTAGGTTGGCTGGTTTTTATAACTTTAGGTTTCTGCTGCTGGGTATGATAGACAATCAGTTGCTGACCATGCTAATAATCTTGCTTCTAAAATCCGTGGCAACTTGACCAACTCGTTAAAAGCACTTGGGGTGGACATACTCACTGGTTTTGGAACTATTCTGGTAAGTGACATGTTATGCTCCAGGTGTTATAGATAAATGCTGTTGTGAACTGTGATCGCCTATGTGAGTTTAATTATTTCTTTATCTGCTAAGGCTTGAATACAGATCACAAAACTGCTAATGGTGATATTAACATTTTCATTTACTGTCTTATTTGTGATTCTGTGAAGGGTCCTCAAAAGGTGAAAGTTGGCTCTTCCAACAATGTGGTAACTGCAAAAGACATCATCATTGCCACGGGTTCCGTTCCTTTTGTTCCTAAGGGCATTGAAGTCGATGGTACACCATACACTTCATATATCTTTCCTCTTCACAACGTTATTATTTTATGCCTAGTGTTAACGCCTCTAGTCAGTGAAAGGACTTAGTGATAGGCATATCTTCCAGCTACCAAACACCAGAATATACAATAAATAAGCATCATGTCAAGTCCCAAGTGGCTTCACCCTTCAAAAACAGAGTCAATTTAATGCTGAAGATGTTTTTTGGTTGATATTATAATTATAGTATAGGAACATAAATGGAATGTGCACAAGGGGATGAGAATCTTTGTTCAGTACTTTCCCTCTTGTTTTTCGTTACCTGATTTCTTCTTGTAAAATTTATTTGGTATCATTACTTCAACAAAAATCTAATTTCATTCAGGGAAGACTGTGATTACCAGTGACCATGCACTTAAACTGGAGACAGTTCCTGATTGGATAGCAATCGTGGGAAGTGGTTATATTGGCCTAGAATTCAGTGATGTATACACGGCACTTGGAAGTGAGGTGACACCTCCCTGATACTTTTAATTTCGTCTGAAGGCTATCTGTGTATATTTAAACTGTTACACTTCTTTTTATACCTTTGTTTTTATCAGTAAAAGAAGAAATAAGGAAAGAAAATATCGATATTATTTCATTATTTGTATATCGTAGATGCCTAATTAGCACCGAAGGGATGGAGCTGGTAATAATTGTATTCTGCAGGTTACTTTTATTGAAGCTTTAGATCAGCTCATGCCTGGATTTGATCCTGAAATTAGCAAGTTGGCTCAGAGAGTTCTCATAAATCCCCGGAATATTGACTATCACACTGGAGTTTTTGCATCGAAGGTAACTACACTTCATCTGGTAATTTCTTTAAATTATTTTATTTTATTTTATTTTGGGTTCCTAATTTGAATTGTCACGCCATCATGTTCTCTGTATAGATCACTCCTGCAAAAGATGGAAAACCTGTCACAATTGAGCTCATTGATGCAAAGACCAAGGAACAGAAGGACACCTTAGAGGTACCTGTAATTTTTCTTGCAAGCTTTTTAGTTAATCACTTCCAACAGAAGTACTAATTGGTAAAGGTTGATTGATTGGAGAGCATGTGAGCTAGGAACTAGATCATACAGAGTTATTCCTACTTTTAGTAATTGCCTCTGATCATATGATTTCTAGGAGCCCTATACATCATTCCCCTGTATAACCGGTTTATACAATGTACACAACTTCAATATAGCTTAGAGAGAACTGTATTAGTGCATGTGGCTGCTCCGAGGCAGACAATTCTATGATGATGCATAACCGGTTTTGCTTTTCCCTGCTTTTGTAAGTTTACAATTTGTTGTGCTTAGCTTCAGCAACCAGTGGCTTGTGTTTTTCTATTGAGTTAAGTACCATGAGCTGAAATACTTCATCATTTGTATTCTTAAGGATAGGTTTTACAAGTGCAGAACCATTCCAACTACCTGAAAATCTCAATTATAGATCACTTTCTCTCTCTTGTGTGTGTGTGTTTACCTGCATATTTAGTTACTGAACTTTACAAGCTCTTGTTCTTCTCTGTTATAGGTGGATGCTGCTCTAATAGCAACTGGAAGGGCTCCGTTCACACAAGGTCTTGGATTAGAGAATGTAAGCTTTCTATCCAGAATGTCACCAAGGAGAAAAAGTTTCTTTTTTTTTTTTTGCTAAGGAAATGATTGGATTTTCTTTTTTCCTTTTTTTTTTTAATGTGATCTTGCAGATTGATGTTGCAACACAGCGCGGTTTTGTTCCTGTGGATGAGCGCATGCGAGTAATCGATGCAAATGGAAACCTGGTGTGTTTCAAGTTTGTTATGCACACATTTTTTTCTCTTGCTCTGATCTATTGTTACTGATTTAGGGTATGGAATGGTAGGTCCCTCATTTATATTGTATTGGTGATGCAAATGGCAAAATGATGCTTGCTCATGCTGCCAGCGCACAAGGAATTTCAGGTAACAGGAGACTAGTACAATTTTACCACAAACATTTGAGTTTTTTGCTACCATTTCACTGAGCGAAAAGATTGCCGGACAGTGGTTGAACAAGTCACTGGAAGAGATCATGTGCTCAATCACTTAAGCATACCAGCTGCTTGTTTCACTCATCCTGAAATCAGCATGGTTGGATTGACTGAGGTGTATCATAATTTTCTTTCATATATTTGTCCTACTTTCCTCTCCTCCATTCTTCTGCTCTGTCACCCCTTTTCACCCCTACATTATTTATATAAATACTGCTCGTTGTCCTTCACTCAGATGAACTCATGATCAAATATATCATTATATGCAGCCTCAAGCAAGGGAGAAAGGTGAAAAGGAGGGTTTCACGGTAAGTGTTACCAAAACAAGTTTCAAAGCCAATACGAAGGCCTTGGCAGAAAACGAAGGGGAGGGTCTCGCCAAGGTTATATTTCTACATCTTTCTCTTAATGTTATTCTTAATTCTTGTGCAGGAGCTTTTTAAAGTGCTTGTTTGGGTTGGATTGCAAAGGCTCTTTAATTGTTTGGGTTTTATACAGTAGAATCACTTTCAGAAAAAAAAATAAAATGTCTTCCACCTGATAAAATTGATTTCATAGTCGTTATAAGAAGTAAGAAAACCATTCTTCTCTCATAACCATTTTGCAAACCTTGAAAAACAGGAGAGCTGATTTTGTCGAATTATCCAAACATAAGTCCACAATATAATTCTAGGCTCTCTAGATTCTGAGCAACCGGCACGCCTTGCTCACAAGATAACAATACCTTCCTTGGTACTGAAAGATTAGAATGCTGCTATTTGAGTGGGATGCCATTTCCACATTCTCCTTTTAGATCCCAGTAGGGTCTCTTGGTCACCCAAAAAAAGACATATTAGAAACTAACACATAGGTTTGTTAGAAACCAATGTTTGAGAAGAAAGAATTGAGAGAAATTGAAAAAAGAATGAGCAAGAATGAATCTGGAATGATATTATTGGCTCACAAAACAGAAAAGATCGATACAAGAAAACAGGGAAGCCTTCTGGAGCCTAAAGCTCCTAATCCCAGAGCATAAGCTCATACCAAACTAATCTCCTCTGAGATCAGAATTATTCCTCCCTTGCACTGCTTCTTAATTCTCTCCTAGTATACTATTTTTAATCGACACATTTGAACTTGGGTCCATGAGGCCCTGCCTGATAGATGCTAGCAATAAGTTATGTAACTAAAGAATTACTTTGATGTTATTTAGCTGAAAGCAGGAAGTGCTGGTTCACTCCTATTTCATGCAGTTGATTTACAGACCTGACAATGGAGAGATACTAGGAGTTCATATTTTTGGGTTGCATGCAGCAGATCTCATCCACGAGGCATCCAATGCAATAGCATTAGGAACACGTATTCAGGTAAATTTTCCTGCCAGAGCTGTCATTTGCAAGAGCCTGGATTTCAGTTATTAATGGTTGCATGTGCTACATAACTACATTCTCAAATACAGCTCTTTTAATCTATGATTTTACAAACTTTACCCGCAAGGATCTTCCGATTCATGTCTATTTGGTAAGTTCCAACGTTGTTGTCGTGGTACAATGCAGGATATAAAATTTGCAGTTCATGCTCATCCAACTTTGTCTGAGGTTCTTGATGAGCTATTTAAATCAGCAAAGGTAAGCTGTCCATAGTTTACTTCCTGAGCTACTCATGTACTAAACGGACAATTAGTGTTATGTTTGGTGCTTTAATATGGTTCCCCTCTTGTATTACTAAGGCAGGTTAAAGCACAAGCTTCTAGCCCTGTAAAGGAACCGCTTGCAGTCTAATCTTCCCGAAGTGTAAACTTTACAAGAAAGTTGTTGTACGCGGCCGAGAGAGTGTCAAGATATTCCACATCTTGCGGAAGACTTCTGCAGATTCAGAATCATGTAAAAGGGAATCGTAAGAAGGCCTGAGAATGGATGAACGCTAATATCTTGCTATTTTCTTAGCATATCCTTAGTGTCCAGTAAAGATTCCTATATTTATAGTTGCTGCACTCTACAGATTCGTTTCTTCAGAATTTATGGTCTACATGCTTCAAATTAGGAGGCCTTTGAGAGTAGCCTATTTGGGAATCGTACGAGTTTTGAACAAATACATCGACCCTAAATTTTTCTTTAAAGATTCTCATGATATAATCTTCCCGACCATGATTATTACTTTCTTTCTCGATGCTGTTATTGGTATCAGTCTTTCCAATCAAATAGTTATACGACAAGTTCCCGATAATGATTAAGATTGTTCTGCAGTTGGATTGTATCACGCCATAACAACATACATATAGACGATTCCCTTGTGATCAGAAAAGGTAAATATTTTTCAATAAACCAATATAAACGACACTGCTTCGATCTGCATAACGATACCACACAATTATTTCAATAATCTATCTGCACAGCACATAATTTCTAGACTTTCACCACACATTTATAATATAGGATACTGATATATTGCTTGCTCAAATGACACGGCTAGGCTTCGGGAGACACGTTTGTTGTCAGCTTCTAACATCAACCATTTTAGCCACCACAATTCGAGCCACCGCAATTCAAATTATAAAGGGCTCGGGACATGTTTAGTTCTAACTACCAGAGTACTTATAAAACCATTCTATAATAGCTGCTTTCACGCCATGAACTGAATAAGAGTTGCATAATTTATAGGAACTCAAGTTTATCTATGCAAAAATGATATTTCCCATCCTTTATACAAAGCCATCAACAATATATATAGGTGTGTTTGGAAACACACCTTAAAGGTTTTATTGAAAATAAGTTTATTTATAGATAAAATTATTAAAGTTATTTGAATAAGTTAAGAATACCTTAGTCTGATAACAAGCTATTCTAAGAAGCTCATGAAAATAAGCTAAGAACAACTTATAAAGACTTAAAAAGCTATTTTCGTAAACTGCAGTTTTTCTCTTAGTATGTTCCCTCTAGGTAGCTCAGGCAATAAAAACTAAGCCACGTTACTAAGGCTGATGTGGTGGTAATTCAATCTCAGGCTAATGTTCTTGGTATTAATGGGGAAAGGATTTACCAACAGAAAATCCAAAATACCAACTCTCGGAAAGGTTTATACTATATAGTAAGACTATGTTGGAGGAGGAGTATGTTTCTTGGTCTGCCAGAGTGTCTAAAGCAAAGAAACAAGTTTTTCTTTTCTATGAACTGTAATTAATATAAGTTGACGAACGAGAAAAGGAAAGAGGTGAGAATTTTGATGGCCAAAGAGAGCACTAGAATCTATCAATAGTTCATGGCAATTAGCCAGTGACTCAAAACGCATTCACCTTAATATTCCATTGATATAAAGATAAAAATAAAAATAAATAAAGGTCTACAATAGAAATTTGAAAAAAATTGTACTACACTGTAGAATTCTGTGTGTACGTATTGATTATACTCATTAAGATCAACTTCACACACTCATAGTTCTGTTTGAGAGTGCCACTTCACTCTTCTTCCGTGGCTGCATCACCACTCTTCTTGTTATGCTTTCTCGCGTACCTCTGGTTCCTCAGAAACTTTGGATCCATCTACATCAATTGACAGGGATAAAAATGTATACAAATTTTAAAAAATAAAATAAAATTAATCACCCGAAAATTAATAAACATATCAATAAAAAAAAATTACCCCTTTCGTGGAAGTGTGACGGTGCTTCCTAGGTTTCTTGATGCCATTTTTGTGTGCTTTGTAGGACTGATTGTGAGCTGTGTGGTTCTTCGACTTTGCCATCTCTGCAATCAACACACGAAAAAACTAGAGGATGACTAACAGAGGCAAAAAAATTACCAAAATTACAAAGCATTTTGTGATAGAAATTGAATTACAAACCCTAACGCCTAGTGAAAGTGAAGGTTCTCTCCGGCTAGGGTTTTTCGTTGATGGCCGATTATACAGAAAACCTTTGCTAACGAAGCATTTTAAACATTCTCACTTAATGACGATAATACCCATTGGATTTGGTAAACCGACAAAGTTGACGAACAAAATTAAACCAATACATAAATTTGCCCAACCCAATTATAATAGGGTAAAATCCAAACCAAACCAATTAATTTGGCCCAATCCTAATGTTGAGTGTATGTTTGGTTTAGTATTGGTTGATTTTAAATGAACGTGATTTTATAGAATTGATTTCGTGTAAAATTGATTTTAAAGTAACGTGATTTATGTTTGAAATTTTTTCCTTAAAAATAAGTTTAGAGTAAAAATACTGTGTAAAATTTTTAACCCAAGGTGAAAACAAGTATCGCATTGCTTAAACCAAAATCAATTTTAATTTTTTTTTGACGCAAAAATAAATAGTTGATTTATCAATCAAAATTGATTTTGTCTTTTTAAAATCTATTATGCGTCAACTTAATATTTTTTCAAACATGCACTAAATTCGAAGATAATTGGTTTCGGTATCAGATTTGAGAAGTGCAAATCTAAACATTAACCATTATAATATTGGTGAAACACTAGACTTCATATAAATATTATTTGTTATCCTTATATTTTTTTAGTGTACATATTGGTTTTTTTTATATATTTTGTCCTTTCTTGTATTATTCTAGTTAGAAATTAAAATTTTGATTAAAAAAGATAAATTAGTTAAGGTTCATAACTATTTGCAAATTAAATAATGTCAATTTTTATTTTTTATTTTAATCGCACAATATGATGATCCAACCTAAACTAATTTGTAGTATTTCAAATTGGTTCGGTTTAACTTTAAGATTTTTTCGCACAAAATCAAACCAAACCAATTCATATAATTTTCATCAGTTCGGGTATTGGATAACACCAAAATTGAACCAACCCAACTCATGGACACCCCTAGCTAGAGTTGTCAAAATAGGCTACCCGGCCCTATTAGGGCTAGACCATTCGGGTAGCGGACCTTTATGGTCTAGGCTAAAAACACTCATCTCTATTTGGGCTCTCAATTTAAAAGTTTAGCTCGACTCTATATTGAAATTAGACTTTTTTGGGTAGCCTATATCTTTTTGTCATTCTGAAAAATTGACTTATTATTTTAAAAAAAAGATATATCACTATTTTTTTGTTCTACCAAATATTTTTTTTCTTTAAGATAATCTATTTGAGGCTCTAAGGAGTAGTATATATCAACATTTTCTTTTTAAGATAATATACCTTGTCAAGATAATATTAAATAATATGTAGCACAATAAATAAATAAATGGGCTGGTAGCCCAAGTCGGGCAGGTTTTTAGAGCTTGAACACAATTTTTTTCTAGACTTTTACGGTCTAGGCTAAAAACGTCGCCTTTATTCAGGCTTACATTTTCAATACCCAAGTCATCTCATTTTATAGGTTATTTTAGCTGGCCCTAATAGGTAAACCCATTTTGCCGACTCTATCTGTAGCCATTCATGGTATCGAGAATAAGACAAAACACTAGGGAAAAAAACTAGTATATGCATAATAAAGAAAATATTTTTTCCTTATTATTTGAATAGAATACAAAAAATTTCTTGTGTTTTTTTTTTTAAAAAAATTGTTAAAGACATTACTCTCGTAATTATTGATCCTTATAATTGCACCTCATTTTTGTTTTAGTCTCTATATTTAAAAACTGTTCATTTTGGTCCCTACACATGTTTTTTTTAATGTTTGTCGTCATTTTCTGTTGGTCCATGTCGTTAAATCCTATGGCTCCACCATCGCAACTACCATGACTACTGCTATTAGTGGTTTCTCGAACCATCTCTACCTGCATCGGCTGCGTCTCACCGAGACGAGCCTATTCCCGAAGTTTCATGGACATCAAACTAGAGAGCATTAGTACATGCCACTTCTTCCTCACGGAACTCACTCAACACTACAACTGTTTTTAACGTGGGTGAATGCATAATGGTGATTCTCCGATAGCCTTTGGCATCGTCGATCTCGTCTTGTTGTACTTGCGTAGACCAGCCAAAAATAACAACAAAGACTAATGCAAAAACAAAAAATATGTGTAAAGATTAAAGTGAACTTTTTTTTTTCTAGACTAAAATAAAAATAAAATACAAGTATAAGTAATTTAAACTTTTTTTAAAACTTATTTTTAAGTTTGATTTGGGTTGAAAACCAAACCATACCCACCCCTGACTTTAACTACCAAAATCACGTAATCAAAACAAATATAACCGACATATTATACATCAGGCACATCCCATACTTCAGAACACATAGTCGTGGAACCATCATTTTCACCTTCTCGTAATTTATTCATATCCAAAATTACATTAATGTAACCATGCATGATATTTTTCTCTATACGTAAAAGAAACATTTGGATTTAAAGAGTTAAATGAAAAGATAATGCCAACATCGATAAAATAAACTTTAAATCCTAAAAAGTTAATAGTTTTTGCAATTGAAATTAAGGAGTTAAACGACTATTTAGTTTGTATTTTTATTTTATGTTTTCTAAATCCTAAAAATTTAAAATGCTAAAGATAAAATAAAAATAAAAAACAAAAATAAAAATACAAATTAAACATACCCTAATTAATTGCTTGTTATGTTTTTACTTGCAATGCAGCCTAATCCATCCCCTATTTTTTTTTTAAGGCGCTAATCTATCCTATATTGTAATTTATATGATATGATATGAATCTCTCCAATTCATATACTTGAAAAAGAAGTTAGTTTTAAAATTATTTACTTTTGAAATTGTGAGTTACTTTCAAAATTGTTTTCATTTTCTCAACTTTTTAGTAAATAAAATCAAAACCAACATTGGATGTATCATTGCTCTTTGTTCTCTTTTCAAGCAGAAGGAACCAAATAATCAAAAGAAGGAATGTAGAGGAAATGTCCAAGTATTAGCTCGAAGGAATATATTGAGCATAAAAAACATTCCTAATTCTTTTATCATTTGAAACATGTTAATTTTGTGCTGTAATGATGACAATACCATAAAAAATTGTAATTTTTCATGTCATTCAATTTGACTTCATAATTTAGTGGTTAAGCACACATATTATGAATTAGTTAATATAGTGTAATAATTTAAAATAGTTTTCACCGAAAAGAACTTAAAAAATGTCTCTGATTCAGAATGAAGAAATAAATACAATTTATATTTGGTTCCAGAGATAGTTTAAAACTGAATTTATTAAAAGATAAAAGTAAAAAAAAAAAAGAAATAGAATTTGGAAACGTGTTTTTAGGATTTAAAAGATAAAAATTAAAAATTAAAAAACAGAATTTAAAAGATAAAAAAATGAAATTGAAACATAATTTAAAATATTTTTAAAAAATAAAACTGAAATATTAGAGTTGATTTATTTAACTATAATTTTTTTATTTAATTTATTTTTATATAATATTTTTTAAAGTTGAATTTAAAAGATAAAAAAATTAAAAACATACCCAGAAAAAAAAAGATAAAAATAAACTAAAACGTAAAATTGAAACAAAATTTAATAGATTTAAAAAACTAGAACTAAAATTAATGAGTTAATTTAAGAAAAAAATAATTAATTAAATTTACTTTTTTCATTAATCTTTGGTTATCATTTTACCATGGACACTCTTCAATCTTCACTCTCAAGGTGAATCCTCAGCTGCGACACTCAATCTCGATATTCCGTGGAAGAAAATATGATGAATTGACGCTATCTCGCGCGCAAAAGATATCTTTTGGATAGCGTGTAAAAACATCCTACTAGTTAAGGTTCGTCTGGAGAGTAGAGAGATTTCTATTAATTAAATTTGTCCTGTATGACGAGAGACATCCTACATGTTCACATATTGTTCGAATTTGGTTTGCATCCCCAATGGCTATCCACGTGAGCCTGGTAGCGCTTACTAGTTTCTTCTCATGGTTTCTCAATTTTATGTGCATGGGTTCTAAGGCAGTGCTGGCAAATATATGCAATTTCGTCTACTCGATTTGGTTTGCACGTAGTAAGTGAGTTTTTGAGAACATGAGAATGGAGGTAACCAAGATTCTTTCGAAAGCAACCTCTATTCAGGTATTTCTGCTACAAAACCAAATTCTATGCTCATACTGCTTAACAATGTGCTTGACGTTATCTTTATGTTCACCAATGTGTCGTATGTGAAAGGTTTTATGTCGATTTGGTTGTGTTCACTTCTGGGTCTTTTAAGTTTATCCAAACTACTACAAAGTGTATTTCAGAGACTCATAATAATGCTAGAATAACCGAAACCTTTTGCATTGATTGGCTGTGCTCTCACTTGAGAAACAAACAAGTAACTATATTTAGGAATTGTTTAAAATTCGTTAACGAATGGAACAACATTTGATCCCACATTTCCTACCTTAGGGAGATAATAAAAAATTGTTGTGGTTTTATGTTTGCAAGCCTGTGCATTTATTTTAGACGTCATGGTTTATTATAAGTTGTCGATACAATTGTTAAACACATTATTTTCTTGAGAGATAATTTATAGCGATGTGTCCATTCATTTCTATTTTCTTTCTTTTATTTAGATTTACTTATTTTGAACTCTATTTCTATGCATCATTAATATGTTGGTCAACTTTAAAAAAAAAGAATTATTTACTACTTTTATATATGTAGATATTATTGTATATATTAATATATTAAATTAATATATTAATATTAGAAAAATACAAAAAGAATGAAAATATAGAAAACCAAGAGAATCGAAAAACAGAGGAAAAAAAAAACAAAAAACACAGAGGTGCATTCCCACCACATGCGTTTGCAACGCTGAACTGGCCACTATATGCCAAGAGAGACAGACACGTGATCTACGATTTCTCTCTCTCTCTCTCTCTGTGGCATCTCCTTCCCTTCTTTCTCATTCCTCTCTACCTTCTTCGATCTGCCATTTTCTCCCTTCGATTCAAACACCCTTCATCTCCTTCTACGGTTTCGGGTTTGGATCTCAAGATTCTCATCGCATACACCAACCATGTTCCTCTTTGACTGGTTCTATGGCATTCTCGCTTCCCTTGGTCTGTGGCAGAAAGAAGCCAAGATTCTCTTCCTCGGTCTTGATAATGCCGGCAAGACCACCCTCCTTCACATGCTTAAGGACGAGGTTCGTGTCCCTTACCGTGAATTTCAATATCTGATCTTTTACCCTTTTTGATGTGTTTTGAACAGTTGAAAAATGGGGTTTTTACTTTTATTTTATTTTTTGAAAATTCAATTTCAGAGATTAGTTCAGCACCAGCCGACCCAACACCCCACTTCCGAGGAATTGAGCATTGGGAAGATCAAGTTTAAGGCTTTTGATTTGGGTGGTCACCAAGTTGCTCGCAGAGTCTGGAAAGACTATTATGCAAAGGTGATTCTCGTTGTTTCGCCTCAACACACACTCTTGATCATTCCTTTGATTTCTAATTTCTCAATTTCTGATTTCTATTCAATGATTGATTGCATGTGATTGGGAGTTTTCTGAAAGTGAGATTTATTTGTGGTGATTGTGAGAGGCTTGTTTTATGATATTGATTGATTGATGATTGATGATATGCACCCCCACCAGGTTATCACTTTGGTATGGTTTACTGTCCGTGGAATATAATATAGATAGTACATGGTTTTCAACTGAAATTTTCTGTTAGTACCTTAGTCTAGATTTGCCTTTCAGTTGGATGGGATGGAACATGTAACTATTGATTGGTTTTTGGTGGTTTTAACATCTTATTGTTTTGTTGTTGACCCAATTTCTTTGAGTTTTGATAAGGTTTATGATGCAATTTCTTTGCAGTGAGGTGCTTGTTCTGTCATTTTTTTTAATGTATTGTTGCTATTCCTGTAAAACCATTGAATCTTCTCAGCATCTATATTTTGGATACTATGTGCAACTTTTTTTCTGATACATTCTTCTAGTTAATTTATTGTAACACAAGTACACAACTATTGGCTTGATTTTCATAAGTGCTAACTGATCTAGCATCATGTAGTGGGATAAGAATTTTGTTGTTGTTGACTTGTTGTAACTGATCCAACAATTTATGCCTTCATAATCCCAGATGAAGCTCTCTGTATTTATCTGATTCATGGGAGGCAAACAATGACAATGGAAGTATTGCAGATAGCACCCCTTCAAACCTTTTAGGAGGTGCCTACTAGTTGTCTTCCAAACACGTCTATTTTCCCCCTCATGGAGTATAAAGGAAGAACATACAAAAAAATGGAGGAACGAAAAACAGATGCATAGATTTGTGTTAAAGGATAACTATTAGACTTCCTAATAAATTGAATCATCTATTTTAAGCATTAGAAAACACATTTGTGAATTGCATATTCTTCCCCCTTAGGCAGAAGAGGCATCTTGAAACAAAAGTATGAAGTTAGTTTGTTAGCTATTGCTTAACATCTTGACACATCACTTTTCTATTCTCCAATTCTGTTATCTTTGACATGCTCATTTTCTGCCTTTGTTTGACTAGAATGGCACGTTTGGGTAAACAGTTCAAATAAACATTATTCTCAAATTTATTCCTAAGCATTCATTAAGTTTACTAAAATAAGCTAATAAAAGTTTATTAGAAAGTCATGAACCATTTTAATGAACCCAAATAAGCTTCATATAAGCTCTTATATACGCGCTTTATACTCGAATGTACTATAACTTATTGAAGTTTGGCGTTTCCTCTTAGATTTTTTTCACTTATTATTGCCTAATCTGCATTGATTCCAATGCTGTGTAGAATTGTTGGATATGGCTTTAGAATTCTCACTTATGTTGGGCTTTTTAGGTGGATGCTGTTGTTTACCTGGTTGATGCCTACGACAAAGAGAGGTTTGCAGAATCGAAGAAGGAGCTTGATGCGTTGCTTTCAGATGAAGCATTGGCAAATGTTCCATTTCTTGTGCTAGGCAACAAGATTGACATCCCATACGCAGCGTCAGAAGATGAGCTACGATATCATCTAGGTCTGACCAATTTCACCACAGGCAAAGGGAAGATCAATCTCACGGACTCAAACCTTCGGCCTCTCGAAGTGTTCATGTGCAGCATTGTCCGCAAGATGGGATATGGTGATGGATTCCAGTGGCTTTCCCAATACATCAAGTAGAGTCCAAATCTTTTTGTTCCCCTGATCAACTAGCATTGTCTGCAGTTACTACTTCACAAGAGATTTACGTTTGTTTTTGCTTTTGATGATTTTGATTGGATTTTTTGATACAACTGCGGTAATATTACTCTATAAAATTTGTATCTTCAAAGACTTTTTTTGGGGGAATATTCTCCTTAAAATACTTGATTCTATTGTAGGATGGCATGACTGGGCAGAAACTCATAATAAATGTGGAATAATCTTAATCTTAATCCCCTTTCTTCCCTGTTACATTACACATGAATTGAATTAATTTTTCTCTTATTTCTACTATGTTATTCCATTATGTTTTTACTGATAAAAAATATAGAGGAATATTCTATTAACATTAAGAATCTATTTTCAACACTTAAATGTAAAGATGTTCATATTTGATCAAGATGTTTTTGGTAAATTGGTAACACATCATTGAATGATATTAAATATATAGATGGTAAGTTCATACAGATATCCTCAAAAGGTACTCAATTGTGAAGTTGCACGTTGTCATGATCAAATAATATTGGTGGTGAGATGAACAAAGGTGAAAGGGGATACTGGTGGAGTCAGTGTCTCAACTTTTTAAAAATATATTTAGGTCTAAAAGGAGAAATGGAATTCATCCGTGTTAGATTTCATGAGAGAAAAATCGTTTTGATCTTTCAAGTATATTTGTATTAGCAATTTAGTTCTTGAAATATTTTTATCATTATTTTAATTCTTAAAAAGTTGAAAATATCATGAAAATGATTTTTGATTTATAGCGAAGACTAAATTAGTGATATTTCAATCTTTTGACTTAAGGTGACACAAGCATTTTCAACCGACCAAAATGAGATTTTTATTACTATTTTAGTAATCAAAAGATTAAAACGCCACGAAATTAATCTTTAAAATATTAAAATGTCACTAAACTTATTCCCTGTTATTAATAAAAAATTAACCTAGTCACATTTTTAATCTTCTAAAAACTAAAATAGTGACAAAATAAAAAAAGTTTTTTAAAGAATAAGTTCGTAAGATAACTACATAAATGTATCTCAAGGATTAAAATGATGTTATTTAATTTCTTTAAGCATAAATTCTTGTCCTGTACATCATACTAAAACATTCTCATCCTACTTGTTCAAATTTTTTTTTTCGCCATTCAATTTGTTAAAAAAAATATTTTCTATAAAGAAGAATGTGAAAAATATAAACTAGTAATAAAATTAAACAATGATAAAGATAGAAAAGGCAACAAATATACATAGTGATTAAATGTAAATTTATATCACAGGTTTTGATACAACAACACTCAAGGTGCAGGCCAACAAGATCAACCCAGAAATACCGACACAAACTATTGTCACTTTGTCAGTGCCCCATGTTTAGGAACTAAAACTTACGGGCAAAGTGCAAACTGTACAAAGAAATTTCCCAGATAAAAGTTCAAATCAAATTTGAGCAAGACTTGGCATAAGCTTTTAGAAAGACAACATTTCATCTGTAGTCAACATATCTACAGGCATCCTAGCGTTTTGACCAGGATGAAACCCCATTCTCGTGTCCATTATTTCCAGTTGGGACTTGACCCATGGAGGATTGGATCTGCCTTCTACCCACAGTGCTTCCCCTGTATCTTTGTGTTTAAAATCAGGAGCTTTTGGGTTCCTCTGCAAATTTTCCAAAAATATTTGAAGATATAAGGCATTAGGCATGAGAAATTCATAAGGGATTTTAGACATAATAGGGATGCAACTTAAAAACAAAATATATTCCCTAGTGATCATGGGCTATGAAGTTAGACATGGCTGATGGTTATTTAATAATAGGGAAAAAAAGCAGAGGAAAGTTGTGTTAATCCAAGCAACGAAACGTATGTCAAACATGATACTGAATAAAAATATTGTTTTATAATAACTGAACTATTATTTAGATATTGATCTTGATCTATTATGCTGAATCAATATAATGCAAGCTGCAATATCTTTGGGATCGCTCCCTTTGCTGCTGGCTTGCGTAAATGTCTTATGAGGAGTAGAAACCTAAGGGTCAAAACAGAAAACGTTAAAACAAAGGCAGGTTCATTATTATTGAATAAGAGGCCCTTCTTAGTTCTTACTAATGTGAAATGGAGATGCCAATGATCTTGGCTTAAAACTGGTAGAGAATTAAGCAGCTATAACTTTAAGACTCAAGTCATCTGTTATTCTATTCTATTATAACTATAAAAGCACACTGCCATAAGACCTAGCCAAGGCCTATAAAACTTTCTGTGCATAAAAAAATGAAATTGGGAAATCATAACTCGAAATACAACAGCAAATTAGAAATACTCCACAGGCATACCTAAACATCACTATTCACTACAGCTAAATATGGACCTTTTTAAAAAAAAATAAAAATTACAAGAATAATTAACAATTCACCTTATTTTTCCTGTTGTCCCACCACTCCCCTGGGTCAGCAAAGAATGCTTGCCACAATTCTACCACAGAACCAGTACTATTCGCAGCATAATTCACTTTTCTACCTGAACAACAGAAAACACCTAAAACATTCAGTAACAAAACAAAACCATGCTGAAGTTCACATACTATATACTATTCAATATATCACTTGCCACTGCCAGCCATCACGAAATCAGAGTCTTGATCATGTGAGGAGGGCATTGACGAGAAATTCCTATCAATGAAATTCAGCTGCTGGACGACAACCTGAATGAAATCCACAATACAGTGATACAGTCAAATAATAACAAAATTAAGTGTGCAAAGTTAGTTAAAAATGTTGCTTGTATAACTTTGCCAACAGTTTCATTCCTTAATGGACCAAGTGCATTTTTTTTTTTGAGTCCATGATCTTCAGTCACTTGGACTAACGTGACTTTCATTCCAATAATATTGTTTGGATGCACATCCCTACTATGTTCAACAAAGCAACCAACTGTAAAACAAACACAAATTGTTGCTCCTATTCTACTTGATCGGATTTGTTTAAATCAAAACAAATTGCATTTGTTTATACATTATTGGAAAGCTAGCCAAACTTATCATAAAAGTCAATTTCAAGCACAAAATTTGATACTTAAGTTGAATCCACTTGGATTCAAATTCAAACAAATCAATTCATAATCGTTTATATATTATTACTTGAGTCACGACAAAGGTGCATTTTGCTTCCCGTGAAAGTAAACTTTCAAGCTGAGAAACCAAACGCAAACTAATTTGATTGGTGACAAAAACAATTTTTTTCCTTCCAGAATCCAGACCAAATGGTATATTCGAAGTTAAACTATTAGCTGGAGAATAGAAAAGACCTTGTAGTAGGTTTGCTGTTTCCCTTCATCAGTTTGAACCGTGTCAGCTACGAGGCGACCAGAGACAAAAATTTGGTGACCTTTCTGCACGTGCTGGAAAGCAACATGAGCGAGGTCATCCCAGAACGTGATGTTAATCCACGACGTTTGGGTGGCGTTTTTCTTGACGGAGAGGCGAGTCCAAGCCGCGACTTTGCCGGAGGGAAATTGCTTGATTTCAACGGGGGCGGCAACGACGCCGATAAGGTTAACGGAGTTGCAAAGCTCCTTCTTCCATGGAATCTCCGAGGGCTTAGGGTACGCCACCGTGGAGGTCATGTTCATGGAGCATTTCAACTTGCAGCGCTTCGTTCTCGAGCATGAAGATGGAGAAGCTGGGATTTGAATTTTAGGGTTAGAATTAGGGATTTTGGGAATGGTGAGGAGGTTCCTCAAACTTGTTGGTGACACTGTCTGCTCTAACGCCATGTTTTACTCTTCTGCTTCCACTGTGTAGATAAACTTATGAGGATAAGGCTCCCGCGCACAATGGTTTGGGCTTTTCTTTGTGATAAATAATAATAATGGTTTGGGCTTTGGCCCATCTTATTGTGAATTCTCCCTCATTATAATAATAATAATTATCATTCGATAAAAAAACTAATTATAATTTTATATAATTATAAAACAATCACTGAAAATGTTTATGATTTGTAAATAATAATTATAATTATTTTTATTAGATTGGCATTTATCTTTTCATTTCTCTATTTAAAAGCAACATTTGTTCATTTACTTTTTTTTTTCTTATTAATATGACTTAGTTGAACTTTTAGAACCTTAAGTAAGATTAGTGTACTATCTCAATCCCCACTTTATTTTCAAGCATTTTCAATCTTACAATTTTGCATAAACTTAAATTTTGGTCTTTCCTTAAGTGGTTTTTTTATTTAAATTTTAATGGATCTTGTTGATGCATATCATGATTTGTTATACCATAACCTCAATATGCTTCATTAAAAATCAAAATAAACATTATAAAAAATGAGAGATTAAAGGCGCTTGAAAAAAATCAGGAGATTGAAGTATGACCTAAAGACAATCCATTAGATTTTTGGAAAAAAAAACACTAAAAGAAATAAAAATTAAACATTATAAAAATTAGAAATTAAAAATAAAAAAAATTGATAGACTAAAATACATATTAATCATAAAGAATAAGGCTTCCTTAAGAGATTATAGTTTTCTAAAAGCTCGTAGACTTGTTATAATAATGAGGTAAGTAAAGGATGAGGAAATCTACTATTAATAAGGTGAATTTACATCTTGGTATCTCTCCATTAAGTTAATTGTCCTATTGCCATTGTGTCTCTATCTTTTCATGTTATCTAAACGTTTTTTTACGTGATCATGCTTATTTATCCATTTTTTTTAATGCAACTTGCTTTTGTAAGATAAATATTTTTTTAATAAAAATTATGTACGATAACAATACAGAAAAACTTAAAAAATCATAAATGAAGAAAAAATCAATAGAAAGTGTCGTGATAAATTAAGTTAATAAATCTTTTCGTGATTGTATGTTTGTTCATTGTTTTTCATACAACTTAGCTAGTTGAAAATACTATTTTAGTAAAATATATGTAATTAGTGGGATATATTTGTAGTATATCACACGGTTATAATATTTTTAGGTAAACAATGTATTCTTCAATATACAGTAAAAAATTATGTACTATACATTTGAAGAATATAATGTTTTAATTTAAATATCAAAACGTTTTTTTTCGATTACTTAAATTATTTGAAGTTTGTTAAAAACAATGTAATTGAAGTTTATAAGCTAATTTACGTAATTTTTTCATATTTTTAAAATTGCAAAAAAAGAATCTTTATTTCAAACTATATCCTTCAATTTACAAGAAAACACCATGTACTACACACTTGAATAATACGATGTTTTGATTTTAAAATTAAAATATCTTTTTTAAATTACTTAAATTATTTGAAGTCTTTAGAAAATGATGTACGTTACATTTTTTTTATCGGTCAAACACACATACCCTCACACTACATTATTCCTAAATCTATTCCACCGGGGATCAAACCCCACTCCTTGAGCTCCAAGAACTCCTTCTTATGCCACTTGAGAACAAGCTCTTGGCAAACTTACATAATTTTCTAGGTCAATTTATATAATTTTTTATTTTTAAAATTGCAATAATTTTTTTGAACAATTTTTTAAACAACATATTCTTCAATCTAAGAGAGAAAAACATGTATCATATACTTGAAGAATATGATGTTCTAATTCAAAAATGAATGCGCCTTTTTTAAATTAATTAAACTATTTAAAGTTTTTTGAAAATAATGTACTTATGGTATTTTTTGAAATAAAAAATGAAAAGCGATTTTAAAATTGTCTAAGTTATTGGAAACTTTTTGAAAATAATGTCTTATTAAATTACTTAAATTATTTAAAGTTTTTAGAAAACTTTGTACTCTAAACTTGAAGTTTCTATCTCAATTTTCATAATATTTATATTTTTAAAATTACAATATTTGTTTTTAGAGATTGTGTATTATACACTTGAAGAATAGGATGTTTTTCGAAATGAAAATAAATAGGGTGTTCTTAAATTACCTAAATTATTTGAAGCTTTCTTAAAACTATGTATTATTCACTTTGAAGTTTCTAGCTCAATTTATATATTTTTTTATATTTTTAAATTACAATAATTTTTTTCTAGAGATCGTGTACAATACACTTGAAGAATAAGATATTTTTCAAAAAAAAAATGAATTAGGTGTTTTTAAATTACCTAAATTATTTGAAGCTTTATGAAAATAATGTTTTATTCACTTTGAAGTTTCTTACTCAATTTACATATATTTTTATATTTTTAAAATTGCAACAATTTTTTTAGAGATCATGTACTATACACTTGAAAAATATGATGTTTTTCGAAATAAAATTGAAAATAAAATTTTTAAATTACCTAAATTATTTGAAAATTTTGAAAAACAATGAATTATTCACTTTGAAGTTTATAACTCAATATATATAACTTTTTATATTTTTAAAATTGCAATAATTTTTTTTAGTAATCGTGTACTATATACGTGAAGAATAGGACATTTTTCAAAATGAAAATGAAAATGCAATTTTTAAATTTCCTAAATTATTTGAAGCTTTTTGAAAATAATGTCTTATTCACTTTGAAGTTTCTAGTTCTATATACTCATTTTTTAATATTTTTAAAATTGCAACAATTTTTTTAAAGATATTGTACAATAAATTTGAAGAATATGGTGTTTTTCGAAACTAAAATGAACAGGTAGTTTTAAATTACCAAATTATTTGAAGCTTTCTAAAAATAATATTCACTTTGAAGTCTCTAACTAAATTTATATAACTTTTTATATTTTTAAATTTGCAACAATTTTTTTAAAAATTATATACTATACACTTAAAGAATATGATGTTTTTTGAAATAAAAAATAAAAATGAGATTTTTAATTTTTCTAAATTATTTGAATGTTTTTCAAAATAATTTCTTATTCACTTTAAAGTTTCAAACTCAATTTACTTATTTTAATATTTTTTAAATTGTAACGGTTTATTTAGAGATTATGTACAATACACTTGAAGAATATTGTGTTTTCTTGAAAAAAAATTATTAAGTTGTTTTTAAATTACATAAATTATTTGAAGCTTTCTGAAAATAATGTATTATTCAATTTGAAGTTTGTAATTTAATTTACATAATTTTTATATAATTAAAATTGCAAGGTTTTTTTAAGAGATCGTGTACTATACACTTGAAGAATAGGGTGTTTTTCAAATAAAAAATTAATAAGGTGTTTATAAATTGCCTAAATTATTTAAAGCTTTCTAAAAACAATTTATTATTCACTTTAACGTTTTTAACTCAATTTACATAATTTTATATTTTTAAAATTGCAATAGTTTTTTTAGAGATCATGTACTAACTTAAAGAATATGGTTAATTTCAAAATAAAAATAAAAATTTGATTTTTTAATTACGTAAATTATTTGAAGCTTTTTGAAAACAATGTCTTTATTCACTTTGAAGTTTCTCATTGAATTTACATAATTTTTTATATATTTAAAATTGCAACAATTTTTTTAGAGATTGTGTAAAATACACTTGATGAATATAAAGTGCTTTTTTGAAGAAAAAAAAATGAAAACATGACTTTTAAATTACCTATATTCTTTGAAAATTTTTGAAAACAATGTCTTATTCACTTAAAGAATATGGTATTTTTAGAAATAAAAATAAAAACATAATTTTTAAATTACTTACATTATTTGAAGCTTTTTTAAAAATAATGACTTATTCTATTTTAAGTTTCTAGTTTAATTTATATATATTTTTAAAATTGTAACAGTTTTATATAGATCATGCACTATACACTTCAATAATAGTGTGTTTTTTTCGGAAAAAAAATGAAAATGCATTTTTTTAAATTATGAAAGTTATTTGAAGATTTTGAAAATAATGTATTATTCATTTTGAACTTTCTATCTCAATTTTTATAATTTTTATATTTTTAAAATTGCAATAGTTTTTTTTATAGATAATGTATTATACACTTGAAGAATAGGCTATTTTTCAAAATAAATAAAAATGTGATTTTTAAATTACAAAACATATTTGAATCTATTTGAAAATAATGTCTTATCCACTTTGAAGTCTCTAACTAAATTTATATAACCTTTTATATTTTTAAAATTACAATATTTTTTTAAATATCGTGTACTATTTACTTGAAGAATAGTATATTTTTCGAAATAACAATGAAAAACTAATTTTTAAGTTTCCTAAATTATTTATAGGTTTTTCAAAATAATTTCTTATTCACTTTGAAGTTTCTATCTCAATTTAATTATTTTTAATTATTTGTAAAAGCACAATAGTTTTTTCTAGAGAACATTTACTATACACTTGAAGATTTTTTGAAAAAAAAATGAAAACATGATTTTATAAATTACCTATATTATTTTAAGTTTTTTGAAAATAATTTCTTATTCACATTGAAGGTTCTAGAAGAAATTTACAATATTTGTATATTTTTAAAATTGCAACCGTTTTTTTAAATTATATATTTTTTTATATTTTTAAAATTGTAATAGTTTTATAGATATCATATACTATAACTTGAATGATAGGGTGTTTTCGAAAATAAAAATGAAAATGTATTTTTATATTATTGAAATTATTTAAAGATTTTGAAAATAATATATTATTCATTTTGAATTTTCTAATTTAATTTTTATAATTTTTTATATTTTAAAAACTGCAATGGTTTTTTTTAGAGATTGTGTACTATACACTTGAAGAATAGACTATTTTTTTGAAATAAAAATAAAAATTTGATTTTTAAATTAAAAAAATTATTTGGAGCTTTTTAAAAACAATGTATTACTCACTTTGAAATTTATAGCTTATTTTACATAATTTTTTATATTTTTAAAATTGCAATAACTTTTTTTGGAGATCGTGTAATTTAAAAAAATTGGTGTTTTTTGAAAAAAAAATGATTTGGTGTTTTCAAATTACCAAAATCATTTTCAGTATTAAAAAATTTATGTATTATTTATTTTAAAGTTTTTAACTTAATATAAAATATTTTTATATTTTTAAAATTTTAACAATTATTTTAAAGATCATGTACTAAACACGGGAAGAATATGGTGTTTATCAAAATAAAAATGAAAAGACGATTTTTTAATTGCCTAATTTGTTAGAAGCTTTCTGAAATCAATGTATTATTCACTTTAAAGTTTTTAACTCAATTTATATAACTTTTAATATTTTTAAAATTGCAACAGTTTTTTTATAGACCGTGTACTATACACTTGATGAATATAGTTTTTTTTGAAATAAAAATAAAAACACAATTTTTAAATTGCCTAAATTATTTGAAATTTTTTAAACAATGTCTTATTCACTTTGAAATTTCTAGCTCAAATTACATAAATTTTTTTATTTTTAAAATTGCAATAACTTTTTTAGAGCGTGTATTATACACTTGAAGAATAGAATATTTTTCGAAATAAAAATAAATAGGTTGTTTTTAAATTTCCTAAATTATTTGAAGTTTTTTGAAAACAATGCATTATTCACTTTGAAGTTTTTAACTCAATCTCCATAACTTTTTATATTTTTAAAATTATAATAGTTTTTTTTATAGGTCATGTTCTATATACACTTGATTAATATGATGTTTTTTGAAATATAAATGAAAATGCGATTTTTAAATTACCAAAATTATTTGAAGCTTTTTAAAAATAATGTATTATTCACTTTGAAGTTTCTATCTCAATTTACATAACTTTTTATATTTTTAAAATTGAAACAGTTTTTTTAGAAATCGTGTACTATATATATACAAGAATATGATGTTTTTCGAAATAAAAATGAAAAAAGAATGAGCTATTTCTCAAAAACAAAGAATTAGATATTTTTAAATTACCTAAATTATTTGAAGCATTTTGAAAGCAATGTTTTATTCACTCTGATGTTTCTAACTTAATTTAAATATTTTTTTTGCATTTTTAAAATTAAAATATTTTTTTAGAGATCGTGTAATACATTTGATGAATATTACGTGCTTTTTGAAAAAAAAATGAAATCATGATTTTTAAATTACGTATATTCTTTGATGTTTTTTGAAAATAATGTGTTATTCACTTTGAAGGTTCTAGCCGAATTCACAATATTTTTATAATTTTTAAACTGCAATCGTTTTTTGGACATCGTGTGCCATACACTTGAAAAATATAGTATTTTTTGAATTAAAAATCAAAACACAATTGTTATATTACCTAATTTATTTGAAGTTTTTAAAAATCAATGTTTTATTTTCTTTAAAGTTTCTAGCTCAATTCACATAATTTTTTTTATATTTTTAAAATTACAACAGATTTGTAGAGATTATGCACTATACACTTGAATAATAGTGTGTTTTTCAAAAAAAAATTAAAACACATTTTTAAATTATCGAATTTTTTTGAAGATTTTAAAAAATAATCTATTATGCATTTTGAAGTTTCTATGTCAATTTATATAAAATTTAATATTTTTAAAACCACATTGATAATTTTAGACATAGTGTATTATACACTTGAAGAATATATTTTTTTTAAATAAAAATTAAAATGTGATTTTTAAATTACAAAAATTATTTGAAGCTTTTTGAAAACAATATCTTATTCACTTTGAAGTCCCTAACTAAATTTACATAATATTTTATGTTTTTAAAATTACAATAATTTTCAAAGATTGTTTACTATACACGTAAAGATAGGGTATTTTTCGAAATAAAGAAAAACCCAAATTTTAAAATTTCTAATTTATTTGATGGTTTTTCAAAATGATCTCTTATTCACTTTGAAGCTTCTTTCTCAATTTAATTATTTTTTAATATTTTTAAAAATACAACAATCTTTAAGACCGTCTATTATACACTTCAAGAATATGGTGTTTTACGAAATAAAATAGAATAGTTTGTTTTTAAATAACCTAAAATACTTGAAGCTTTCTGAAAATAATATATTATTCACATTGAAATTTTTAATTCAATTTATATAGTTTTTCACATTTTTAAAATTACAATAGTTTTTTAGAGATGACCTACTAAACACTTGAAGAATATGGTGTTTTTCAAAATTAAAATGAAAACGTGATTTTTGAATTGCCAAAATTAATTGAAATTTTTTGAAAACAATGTTTTATTCACTTTTAACTTTCTAGCTCAATTTATATTACTTTCAATAGTTTAAAATTACAACAGTTTTTTTAGAGATTGAGTACTCTAGAAGAAAAGGGTGCTTTTTGAATTTAAAATGAAAAAGTGATTTTTATATTACCTAAATTATTTAAAGTTTTTTGAAAATAATATCTTATTCAATTTGAAGCTTCTAGCCGAATTTAAATTTTTTTACATTTTTATAATTACAATAGTTTTATTAGAGATTGTGTACTATACACTTGAAAAATAAAATTTTTTTTAATTAAAAATAAAAATGCAATTTTTAAATTTCCTGAATTATTTGAAACTTTTTGAAAAATATGTTGTATTTAATTTGAAATTCTTGCCCCATTTACATAGTTTTTTATAATTTTATAATTGCAACAGTTTTTTTAGAGATCATGTAATATGGTGTTTTTTGAAATGAAAAAAAAAAACTCAATTTTAAGTTAGCTAAATTATTCAAAGCTTTTAGAAAAAAATGCGTTATTCAATTTCAAATTCCTAGCTCAATTTAAATAATTTTTTATATTTTTAAAATGGTAACAAATTTTTTGAGATTGCTTGAAAAATAGGGTGTCTTCAAAATAAAAATTAATAGGGTATTGTTAATTTACCTAAAATATTTGAAACTTACTAAAAGCAATGAATTATTCACTTAGAAGTGTCTCACTCAATTTACACAATTTTGTATATTTTCCAAACTGTAACATTTTTTTAGAAATCTTGTGCTATACACTTGAAGAATGAGTATTTATCAAAATAAAAATGAATAGGATTATGTTGAATTACCTAAATTATGTGAAGCTTTCTGAAAATAATGTGTTATTTACTTTGAAGTTTCTATCATAATTGACATAATTTTGTTATTTTTAAAAATGCATCACCTTTTTTAAGACCGTACATTGTATACTTGAAGAATATGGTGTTTTTCGTAATAAAAATGAAAACGTGATTTTTAAATTTATGAAGTTATTTGAAGCTATCTAAAAATAACGTATTATTCACTTTGAAGTTTTTTAGTCAATTTACATAAATTTTAATATTTTTATAATTGCAATAGTATTTTTGAATATCTTGTCCTATAAACGAAAAATAGGGTGTTTTTATAAATGAAAATGAATAGGGTGTTTTTAAATTATCTGAAGATTGAAGCTTTCTGAAAATAATATATTATTAACTTTGAAGTTTCTAACTCAATTTACATAATTTTTTACATTTTTAAAATTACAATAGTTTTTTTAGAAATCGTGTATTTTATACACGTGAAGAATAGAATGTTTTTTAAAATAAAAATGAATAGGGTGTTGTTAAGTTACCTAATTTATTTGAATTTTCATAAAATAATGTAATATTCACTTTCAAAATTTTAGCTCAATTTACATAATTTTTAATACTTTTAAAATTGCAACAATTTTCTTAAAGATTTATACACTTGAAGAAAATGTTATTTTTCAAAATAAAAATGTAAACTCGATTTTTGAATTACCTAAATTGTTTGAAGCATTATGAAAATAGTGTCTTATTCAGTTTGAAATTTCTAGTTCAATTTATATAATTTTATATTTTTAAAATTACCATATTTTTGGAAGAGATAGTGTACAATATACTTGAAGAATATTGTATTTTTGGAAAGAAAAATGAAAACACAACTTCTAAAGTACCTAAATTATTTGAAGTTATATGAAAACAATGTATTAATCACTTTAAAGTTTCTAACTCAATTTACCTATTAGTTTAAACTTTTTAAATTGCAACAAGTATGTTAGAATTCATGTATTATATACACTTGAAGAATATATTGTTTTTCGAAACAAAAATGAAAAAAATATTTTTAAATTACCTAAATTATTTGAAGCTTTATAAAACTAATGTTTTATTCACTTTTAAGTTTCTACCTTAATTTACATAATTTTTATTTTTAAAAATGCAACAGTCTTTTAGATATCTTCTACTATACACTTGAAGAATATGATGTTTTTTTGAGATAAAATGAAAATGCAATTTTTAAATTACCTAAATATTTTGATACTTTATGTATTATTCACTTTGAAGTTTCTTACTCAATTTACATAACTTTTTACAATTTTTAAATTGTCACGGTTGTTTTAGAGATCGTGTACTTATATACACATGAAGAATAACGTGTTTTTGAAATAAAAAATGAAAACATGATTTTTAAATCAACTAAATTATTTGCAGCTTTCTAAAAATAGTATATTCACTTTGAAGTTTATAGCCCAATTTACAAAACTGTTTAAATTTTGAAATTGCAACAATTTTTTTTAAGAGATCGAGTATTATACACGTGAAGAATACGGTGTTTTTCGAAAGAAAAATGAATTTGGTGTTTTTAGTTAACCTAAATTATTACAAGCATTCAAAAAATAATGTATTATTTACTTTAGAGTTTCTCACTCAATTTACATTATTTTTTATAATTTGAAATTATAACAATTTTTTTAGAGGTAGTGTACAAAACACTTTAAGAAGAGTGTTTTTTAAAATAAAAATGAAAAATGCAATTTTTAAATTTCCAAAATTATTTGAAACATTTCGAAAATATTGTCTTATTCACTTTGAAGTTTGTAGTTAAATTTACATAATTTTTTATATTTTAAAAATCACAATAATTTTTTAGAGATACTGTGTTATACACTTGAAAAATAAGATTTTTTTTAAAATAAAAATAAAAACGTAATTTTTAAATTACCTAAATTATTTGAATCCTTTTCAAAACAAAGTCTTATTTTCTTTGAAATTTCAAGCTAAATTTATATCAATTTTAATACTTTTAAAATTGCAATTGTTTTTTTAAAAGATCATGTAATATACACTTGAAGAATAGATTGTTTTTCAAAAATAATATATTATTGAATTTGAAGTTTCTAATTCAATTTACATAATTTTTATCTTTTAAAATTATAATAATATTTGTAGAGATCGTCTTCAATACTTTAGAAGAATATGTTGTCTTTTGAAATTAAATGAAATTATTTGAAGCTTTCTGAAAACAATATATAATCACTTTGAAGTTTCTAGTTTAATTTACATTTTTTTATATTTTTGAAATCGCAACAATATTTTTAGAGGTCGTGTACAATACGTTTGAAGAATAGAGTATTTGTCGAAATTAAAATGAATAGGATATTTTTAAATTACCTAAATCATTTGAAGGTTTCTAAAAATAATGTATTATTCACATAAAAGTAAATAACTTAATTTGCATAAATTTTTATTTTTTTAAAAATTTGCAACAATTTTTCCAGAGATCGTGTACTATACTGTTTAAATTAATAGGGTATTTTTTATAATAAAAATGAAAATAAAATTTTTAAATTACATAAATTATTTGAAGTTTTTGAAAATATTGTATTATTCACTTTGAAGTTTCTAACTTAATTTACATATAGTTTTATATTATTAAAATTGGAGAAAACTTTTTAGGGATAATGTATTATACACTTAAGAATAGGATATATTTCGAATCAAATATGAATGGGGAGATTTTAAATTTCCAAACTTATTTGAAGCCTTTTGAAAATAATTTATTATTTATTTTGAAGTTTCTAACTTAATTTACATATTTTTTTATATATTTTTAAAATTACAACAATTTTTTTTTAGAGATCATGCACTATCCACTAAGAATATGGTATTTTTCAAAATAAAAATAAAAATGTGATTTTTAAAAGAACTAAATATTTGATGCCTTTTGAAAACAATTTCTTATTCACTTAGAAGTTTCTTGCACAATTTACATAAATTTTTATATTTTTAAAATTGCTAAAGTTTTTTAAATATCGTGTACTACAAACTTAGAGAATAGAGTGTTTTTAAAAATTAAAATAAATAGGGTGTTGTTAAATTACCTACTTTATTTGCATCTTACATAGAATAATGCATTCTTCACTTTGAAGTTTATAACTCAATTTTCATATTTTTTTATAGTTTTAAGTAATAACAGTTTTGGAAGAGATCGTGTACTATACACTTGTAAAAAATGATGTTTTTAGAAATAAAAATGAATAGGATGTTTTTAAATTACCAAAATTATTTGAAGCTTTAAGAAAATTATGTATTATTATTCAGTTCAAAGTTACTAGCTCAATATACACAATTTTTTATAACTTTTAAATTGCATGATTTTTTTTAGAGATCGTGTATGAATAAGATGTTTTCCGAAATAAAAATTAAAATTAAAATTTTAAATTACAAAAACATTTTGAACCTTTTTGAAAGTAATGTCTTAATAAATTTGAAGTTTCTAAGTTAACTTATATTACCTTTTTTTTAAAAAAATGCGATAATATTTTAAATATCGTGTACTACACAGTTGAATAATATGTTGTTTTTCGAAATAAAAATTAGTAGGGTGTTGTTAAATTACCAAATTTATTTGCATCTTTCATAAAATAAAGTATTATTTACTTTGAAGTTTCTAGCTTAGTTTACATAATTTTTAAAATTGCAACAATTTTTTTAGAGGTCATGTACTATACACCTGTAGAAAAGGGTGTCTTTAGAAATAAAAATGAATAGGGTGTTTTTAAATTACCTAAACTATTTGAAGGTTTAAGAAAATTATGTATTATTTATCAGTTTGAAGTTCCAAGCTCAATTTACATAAATTTTTTATATTTTTAAAATTGCACTCATTTTTTAGAAATCGCGTACTATATACTTGAAGAATAAGATATTTTTCAAAATAAAAATGAAAACGCAAATTTTATATTACCTAAATTATTTGAACCATTTTGAAAACAATTTCTTATTCACTTTGATGTTTCTATGTCAATATACATAACCTTTTTTTATTTTTAAAATTTCAATAGTTTTTTAAATATCGTGTACTACACAGTTGAAGATTAGGTTATTTTTTGAAATAAAAATCAATAGGGTGTTGTTAAATTACCTAATTTATTTGCATCTTTCAAAAAATAATGTATTATTAACTTTTAAGTTTCTAGCTCAATTTACATAAATTTTTAAAATTACAACAGTTTTTTAAGAGATCTTGTACTATACACCGGTAGAAAATGGTGTTTTTCAAAATAAAAATGAATATGATATTTTTAAATTACCTAAATTATTTGATCCTTTAAGAAAACTATGTATTACTATTCAGTTGGAAGTTCCAAGCTCAGTTTACTTAATTTTTTTATACTTTTAAAATTGCAACAGTTTTTTTAGAGATCATATACTATACAATTTAAGAATAAGATGTTGTTCGAAATGAAAATGAAAATAAAAATTCTAAATTACCTATAGTCTTTGAAGCATTTTGGAAATAATGTCTTATTTAATTCGAAGTTTCTAGTTTATGTTAGAAGTCCCACATCGGCTAGAGATATGGCCATTGTTGAGTTTATAAGAGTGTGGCAAACCTCATCTTATAAGCTAGCTTTTAGGATTGAGTTAGGCCTAAACCCAAATTATAAGATGGTATCAGAGCCTATCCTAGATCTGTTTGTTGGGCCCCCATGTTGTTGGGTGTGTTATTGGGTGTTTTTTAGTCTCGTATTGTTGGGCCACCCATTTGTTTGTCCATCCGTGTTTGAGTTTATAAGGGTGTGACAAACCTCATCTTATAAGCTAGCTTTTGGGAGTGAGTTAGGCCTAAACCCAAATTGTAAGAGTTCAACTTACATGATTTTTTATATTTTTAAAATTGCAATAATTTTTTAGAGATCATGTGCTATACACTTAAAGAATATAGTGTTTTTTGAAATAAAAATAAAAAATCAATTTTTAAAAAACCCAAAATATTTAAAGCATTATGGAAACAATGTATTATTAACTTTTGAGTTTCTAAGTCAATTTACATAACATTTTTATATTTTTTAAATTGCAATAGTTTTTTTAAATATTGTATAATACACACTTGAAGAAATGAGTGTTTTTCAAAATAAAATTTTTAGGGTGTTGTTAAATTACCTAATTTATTTTCATCTTTCATAAAATAATATATTATTCACTTTGAAGTTTCTGGCTGAGTTTACATAATTTTTTAAATATTTAAATTCACAACAGTTTTTTAAGAGATCATATACTATACACTTGTAGAAAAGGGTATTTTCCGTCATAAAACTGAATAAAGTATTTTTAAATTACCTAAATTATTTGAAGATTTAAGAAAACTATGTATCATTTTTCAGTTTGAAGTTTCAAGCTCAATTTACATAATTTTTTATAATTTTAAAATTGCAATAGGTTTTTAAAATATTGTGTAGCGTTCACTTGAAGAATATGGTATTTTTCGAAATAAAAATAAAACCTCGATTTTTAAATAACCTAAATTATTTTAAAGTTTTCTTAAAATAATGTATTATTTACTTTGAAGTTTCTAGCTCATTTTACATGATTTTTATATTTTTAAAATTGCAACAGTTTTTAAAATATCATGTACTACACACTTGAAGAATATGGTGTTTTTCGAAATAAAAATTAATAGTGTTGTTAAATTACCGAATTTATTTGCATCTTTCTTAAAATAATGTATTATTCACTTTGATGTTTCTAGCTAAGTTTACATAAATTTTTATACTTTTTAACTTGTAACCGTTTCGTTAGAGATCATCTACTATACACTTGTAGAAAACGGTGTTTTTTGAAATAAAAAAGAATAGGGTATTTTTAAATTACCTAAATTATTTGAAACTTTAAGAAAACTCTGTATTATTATTCAATTTAAAGTTCCAAGCTCAATTTACATAATTTTTTTATATTTTTAAAATTGCAACAGTTTTTTTAGAGATCATATACTACACACTTGAAGAATGTGGTGTTTTTAAAATAATGTATCATTTACTTTGATGTTAAATTACCTAATTTATTTGCATCTTTCATAAAATAATGTATCATTTACTTTGATGTTTTTAGCTCAATTTACATAACTTTTGATAATTTTAAAATTGAAATAGTTTTCTTTTTAGAGATTGTGTACTATATACACTTGAAGAATATGTTGTTTTTCAAAATGAAAGAAAAAACTCAATTTTTAAATTGTTAGAAGTCTCACATCGGCTAGTAATATGGCCATTGTTTAGTTTATAAGGGTTTGACAATCCTCCTCCTACAAGCTAGCTTTTGGAAGTGAGTTAGGCCCAAAAACCAAATTGTACGATAAATAAACTAAATTATTTAAAGCTTTCTGAAAACCATTTATTATTCACTTTGAAGTTTGTAGCTCAATTTACAAAATATTTATATTTTTAAAATTACAACAGATTTTTAAAATACCATGTACTACAAACTTGAAGAATAGGTGTTTTTCGAAATAATAATTAATAGTGTTGTTAAATTGCATAATTTAATTGCATCTTCCTTAAAATAATGTGTTATTCAGTTTGAAGTTTCTAGCTCTATTTCCATAAATTTTTATATTTTTAAAATTTTAATAGTTTTGTTTAGAGATTATGTACTATACACTTGAAAAAAAAAAGTGTTTTTCGAAATAAAAATGAATAGGTTGTTTTTAAATTACCTAAATTATTTGAAGCTTTAAGAAAAATATGTATAATCATTCAGCTTGAGGTTCCAAGTTCAATTTACATAATTTTTTATATTTTTAAATTGCAAAAGTTTTTTAGAGATCATGTACTATATACTTGAAGAATACAATGTTTTTTGAAAAAAAAATTAATAGGGTGTTGCTAAATTTCCTAATTTATTTGCATCTTTCATAAATTAATTTATTATTCACTTTGAAGTTTCTAGATCAATTTAGATAATTTTTTATGTTATTGAAATTGCAACAATTTTTTAGAGATTGTGTATTACACTTGAAAAATATGATATTTTTCGAAATAAAAATAAAAAATTAATTTTTAAATTACCTAAATTATTTAAAGCTTTCTGAAAATAATTTATTATTAACTTTGATGTTTCTAACTCAATTTACATAAATTTTATATTTTTAAAATTGCAACCGTTTTCAAAATATCGTGTACTACATACTTGAAGAATGTGGTGTTTTTTAAAATAAAAATTAATAGGGTGTTTGTTAAATCACCTAATTTATTTGCATCTTTCATAAAATAATGTATTATGCACTTTGTAGCTTCTCACTCAATTTACATAATTTTTTAAAAAATTGCAACGGTTTTTTAAGAGATCATGTACTATACACCTATAGAAAATGATGTTTTTGAAAATAAAAGTGATTAAAGTATTTTTAAATTACCTAAGTTATTTGAAAGTTTAAGAAAACTATGTATTATTATTCAGTTTGAAGTTCTACATAATTTTTTATATTTTTTAGAGATCGTGTATTATACACAATAATGTGTTTTTCTAAATAAAAATTAAAACAGTTTTTAAATCATCTAAATTATTTAAAGCTTTTTAAAAAAATGTCTTATTCACTTTGATGCTTCTAGCTCAATTTACATGAATTTTTATGTTTTTAAAATTACAACTATTTTGTTAAAGATCGTATACAATTCATTTAAAGAATAAAGTGTTTTTTGAAATAAAAATTAATAAAGTGTTCTTAAATTACTTAAACTATTTAAAACTTTCTGAAAATAATATATCACTTGTAACATCCTAAATTTTTAAAACATGTACAAATTTGTTCTTCTTAAACTAAAGTATAAAAATCCATTTGTTTACATTATTAATTACAAAAGAATGTTAATTACTACATAACCCATCCATATTTACAACCTGAAATCAACTAATATATATTTTCACAAAATAAAGCGCGAAGTAAATGATTTATTATAATATGGCTTACAAATTATAACTCAACAATTTTTATACAAGTGAACACTTAGTAACTGAACAATAAACTTAAGAACACCTTACATTAGAATAATTCCTATATACGTAAGGAATCTTGAGATTTTTCATCCATGATGCTAACTCCTGAAAGTTATATGCACAACATATATAACTCAGTAACCTCCCGCTCTGAAAACATTTTAACATTATTCCAGCCAATACTAATTGAAAAATCCTCAAAGTCCTAACATAAATCTATCAATCAATTTTGTCTAGCAACATGAATAAATGCACCAAAACATGATTCATGGTTTGAAGCATTACTACAAACACGAATCTAAACATATACATGAGTCTGCTCATAATTTATGCGGAGTCTTTTAATTGTAGAGTCTAGATCTTTTAATTTTGGGCTCCTAGTACACTAGGTTTACCTCATGAATGTGCAGGCAGTATGCACGCGTTTGAGCTCGTTTGGTCCACGGGGCAAACGTCCTTACCACTGGGGCACTGCCGCCCCAAACGAAAATTGTGAATCTTCTCGCTTACTCGATATTTTAATCGAAGGGGAATCTATTCACTTACCCAACCTCATGGTTGATGGGGGATATGATCTGTAGAGTCACTTTATGGCTTCCCAGACTAAATTGAATGTTCTCGTCTTATTCATCATAAATTATTACATTGAACTGACTTAACCCCTCAATTATCATCATGATAACATTTAAATTGCAAAATACTATCTTGAACTATAATCATCGTAATTAGGTGAAGCTGGTTCTCTTAGAAAGCTAAAGTCAAGTTCTACAATGCTGTAAAAAATCTCAAAGTCAAATTCCTAAATTTTCAATATCTTATTCAATTAACTTAATCTCTTAAGAACTTGTTGTCGCCCATATTAATCGAATAAGAAAAAGTCTTAATAGATTAATATGTATAAAATTGCATGAAAACAACCCCAATCGATTAACTCATATTGTTAATCGACTAACTCATACGAAAACCTATAATTTCACCTTCCAAAGATCAAAAACTCATACAAAACCCACACCAACTTTAATTCATGTTCAAATTCACATATCAACCACTTCAATTTCATGATTTTACACCCAATTTATCACATGCATCATCAACTCCTCAATTAACACATCAATTAGCACAATGCATACTCATATACCTCACCATTAAAATTTTGATCAAGCAATCAAACAAATCTACTTCTTACAATTTGGGTTTTGGGCCTAACTCAATCCCAAAACTTGTAACACGCCCCCTCACGCCCAGCTGGAGCGTAGACAAACACGGGTGGCCCAACAAACGGATCTAGGATAGGCTCTGATACCATCTTACAATTTGGGTTTTAGGCCTAACTCAATCCCAAAAGCTAGCTTATAGGATGAGGTTTGTCACACCCCTATAAACTCAACAATGGTCATATCACTAGTCAATGTAAGACTTCTAACACTACTATGGATTCAATCATAATTCACAATCATAAATTCAACAACAAGCTCATGACATTGTCTTCTTCCACGCTCTCCATATCCCTTTCTTTGCTCTCCATCATGCTCTCTTGATGTTCTAGCCAAAAATTAAATTTCTACATTGTGAGAAGTGAAGATGTTGATCGAGGAAGTGGGCTTGCATGTGAGAATAAAGCTTTGGGGAGTTGACAACCTTAGAGAGAAGGTGGTGGTGAAGATGATGATAAAGTGAGAGAATGGAGAAAATGAGAGTGATGGAGTGAGGAAGAGGGCGTGAGGTTGTATAGAGAGGAGACGAGTTAGTGCTATGGTGAGGTAGGGTGTAGAGTAGTGAGTGTGAAATCCTAAGTTATTAAAAATTTCCCATAAACCCTTGGCTTTTATGAATTTTAAGAGGTTTTTTAAGAATCAATATTAGCAAAAGCACAAAGACTAGTTTTCAATAACATGATGAGAATTAAACGGAACACTCACTTATTTGGAAATGAAATTGAGGATGTTACATTATTCAAAATTTTAACTCAATTTATATTTTTTTAATTTTTAAATTACAAATTTTTTTTTACAGATTGTGTCCTATAAGAATATGGTATTTTTCGAAATAAAAATGAAAACACAATTTTTAAATCACCTAAAGTATTTGAAGCTTATAGAAAATTATGTATTATTTAATTTGAAGTTTCTAACTCAATTTATTTTATTTTTTATATTTTTAAAATTGTAACAGTTTTTTAAGAGATCATGTACAATACATATGAAGAATAAGGTGTTTTCATAAAAATGAATAGGGTGATTTTACATTACCTAAATTATTTGAAGCTTTATAAAAATGATGTATTATTTACTTTGAAGTTTCTAGCTTAATTTACATAATTATTTTTATATTTCTAAAATTGCAACAATTTTTTAGAAATCGTGTACATATATACACACTTGAAGAATATGGTGTTTTTTTTTAAATAGAAATGAAAACATGATTTTTAAATTATCTAAATTATTTGAAGCTTTTTGAAAATAATATTTTATTCACTTTGAAGTTTCTAGCTGAATTTACATAATTTTTATATTTTTAAAATTGTAACAATTTATTTAGAGATCGTGTACTACACACTTGATGAATAAGGTATTTTTCAAAATAAAAAATGAAAACAAAGTTTTAAATTACCTAAATTATCTGAAGGTTTTTTAAAACAATGTCTTGTTCAATTTGAAGTTTCTAGCATAATTTACATGAATTTTTTTATAGTTTTAAAATTGCAATAGTTTTTTTTAGAGATCATGTACTATATAGAACAAGGTGTGTTCAAAATAAAAATGAAAATATGATTATTAAAGTACCTAAATTATTTGAAGCTTTTTTAAAAATAATGTCTTATTCACTTTAATTTTATAGCTAAATTTACATGAAAGTTTATATTTTTAAAAATACAACAATTTTTTAGAGATCGTGTACTATATACTTGAAGAATAGAATTTTTTTAAAATAAAAATTAAAACGTGATTTTTAAATTACCTAAATTATTTGAAGATTTTTGAAAATAATGTGTTATTTACTTTAAAGTTTCTAACTCAATTAACATAATTTTTATATTTTTAAAACAACAATAGTTTTCTAGACATCCTATAGTACACACTTAAATAATATGGTATTTTTCGGGAAAAAAAATTAAAATGAGATTTTTAAATTGCCTAAATTATTTGAAGCCTTTTGAAAACAATGTCATTCACTTAGAAGTTTGTAGCTCAATTTACATAATTTTTATCTTTTTAAAATTATAATAGTTTTTTCAGAGATCGTGTACTATATACACTTGAAGAATAAGATGTTTTTCAAAATAAAAAATGAATCAGGTATTTTTAAATTACCAAAATTATTTGCAGCATTTAGAAAATGATGTATTATTTACTTTTAAGTTTCTAACTCAATTTACTTGCTTTTTTTATATTTTAAAAATTGCATAAATTTTTTTAGAGTTTGTGTACACTTGAAAAAAAGGATATTTTTCGAAATAAAAATGAATAGCGTATTAATACCTAAATTATTTGAAGCTTTCTAAAACTAATGTATTATTATTCACTTTAAAGTTCCAAGCTAAATTTACATAACTTTTTATATTTTTAGAAATGTAACAGTTTTTTTAAAAATCATGTATTATACACTTAAAGAACAAGGTATTTTTCTAAAAAAACACGATTTTTAAATTACCTAAATTATTTGAAGCTTTTTGAAGACAATATCTTATTCAATATGAATTTTCTAGCTCAATTTACATAATTATTTAAATTTTTGAAATTGAAATAGCTTTTTAAAGATCGTGTACTATACATTCGAAGAATATGATGTTTTTCTAAATAAAAATGAAAACACGATTTTTAAGTTACCTAAATTATTTAAAGCTTTTTAAAAAAACAATGTATTATTTACTTTACAGTTTCTAACTTAGTTTTCATTATCTTTTTATATTTTTAAAATTTTAACAGTTTTTTTTAGAGATTGTGTACTAAAACACTTAGCTTGAAGAATATGGTGTTTTTCAAAACAAAAATAAAAACATAATTTTTTATATTTAAAAAATTATTTGAATCTTTTTAAAAACAATGTTTTATTCATTTTGCAGTTTCTAGCTCAATTTACATATTTTTTTTATATTTTTAAAGTTTCAATAAGCTTTTTATATATAGTGTATTATACACGTAATGAATATGGTGTTTTTTGAAATAAAAATAAAAATGTGGTTTTTAAATTACCTAAATAAATAGAATTTATTTTGAAAACAATATTTTATTCACTTTGAAATATCTAGCTCAATTTACATAATTTTTAATATTTTTAAAATTGCAATAATTTTTTAGAGATCGTGTACTTTACACTTGAAAAATATGTTGCTTTTCAAAATCAAAATGAATACCGTATTTTCAAATTAGCTAAATTATTTCAAACTTTCTGAAAATAATGTATTATTTACTTTGAACTTTCTAATACAATTTACATAATTCCTTTTTAGAGATCATGTACTTATACACTTGAAAAGTAGGGTGTTCTGAAAATAAAAATGAACAGGGTTTTTTTAGTTTTCTAAATTATTTGAAGCTTTCAGAAACCAATATATTATTCTCTTTGAAGTTTGTAACTCAATTTACATATCTTTTTTATATTTTTAAAATTGCAACAGTTTTTTTAAAGACCATGTGTACTATATACTTGCAAAATATGGTGGTTTTCGAAACAAAAATGAATATGCTATTTTTAAATTACTTAAATCATTTGAAGGTTTCTAAAAACAATGTATTATTCACTTAAATTTTACTAACTCAATTTATATAATTTTTATATTTTTAAATTTGCAACAGTTCTTTTTATAGATGTTGTACTATACACTTGAAGAATACAGTGTTTTTCGAAATTAAAATGAAAACACAATTTTTAAATTACCTAAATTATTTGAACCTTTCTGAAAATAATTCACTTTGAAGTTTGTAACTCAATGTTAATAATTTTTTTTATATTTCTAAATTTGCAACAGTTTTTAGAGATTATGTATCATACTTGAAGAATAGTGTTTTTTGAAAGAAATATCAATATGTTTTTTAAATTACCTAAATTATTTAAAGCTTTCTAAAAAATATGTGTTATTCTCTTTCAATTTTCTAACTCTATTTACATTTTTTTTATTTTAAAAATTGGAACGGTTTTTTTGAAGATCCTGTGTACTATACACATTAAAAATATGGTGTTTTTCGAAATAAAAATGAATAGGATGTTTTTAAACTACCTAGATCATTTGAAGATTTCTTAAAAAAATGAATTATTCACTTAAAATTTATTAACTCAATTCTTTATATTTTTAAATTTGTGACAGTTTTTTTAGAGATCGTGTACTATATACTTCATGAATATGGTGTTTTTCGAAATAAAAATGAAAGCACAAATTTTAAATTACCTAAATTATTTGAACCTTTCTCAACACAATATATTATTCATTTTGAAGTTTCTAATTCAATTTACATAAATTTTTTATATTTTAAAAGTTGCCACCGTTTTTTAGAGATTGTGTACTATATTTAAAGAATAAGGTGTTTTTCGAAACTAAAATGAATACGGTGATTTAAAATTACCTAGATTATTTGAAGCTTTTAGAAAACAATCTATTTTACAATTTGAAGTTTCTACCTCAATTTACTTAATTTTTTATATTTTTAATATTACAATAGTTCTTTTAGATATCGTCTACTATAAATTTGAAGAATAAGAAGTTTTTCGAAGAAAAAAAAACTGAATAGGTTGCTTTTATATTACTTAAATTATTTGAAGCTTTCTAAAAACAATGTATTCACTTAAAAATTTCTAGCTCAATTCAAATATGTTTTTGATAATTTTAAAATTGCAACAGTTTTTTTTTTTGAGATAGTGTACTATACATTTGAAGAATACAGTGTTTGTCGAAATAAAAAAGAAAACTGGATTTTTAAATTACCTAAATTATTTGAAGCTTTTGAAAAATAATGTATGGTTCACATTGAAGTTTCTAGCTCAATTTACATAACTTTTTATATTTTAAAAATTACAACAGTTTTATTAGAGATCGTGTAGACACTTAAAGAATATAGAGTTTTTCAGAAAAAAATTGACTTGGCATTTTTTAAATTACCTAAATTATTTGAAGCTTTATGAAAATAATATATTATTCTCTTTTGAAGTTTCTAGCACAATTTACATAATCTTTTTTATATTTTTCAAATTGCAACAGTTATTTTAGGGATTGTTTACTTTATGCTTAAATAATAGGGTTTTTTTCAAAATGAAAATAAATAGAATGTTTTTAAATTACCTAAATCATTCGAAGGTTTCTAAAAATAATTTATTATTTACTTAAATGTTACTAACTCAATTTACATATTTTTTTATATTTTTAAATTTGCAACAATTTTTTTAGAGTCTTGTACTACACACTTGAAGAATGTGGTGTTTTTCGAAATAAAAATTAAAACGTAATTTTTAAATTACCTAAATTATTTAAACATTTCTAAAAATAGTGTATTATTCACTTTGTAGTTTCAAACTCAATTTATATAATTTTTTTATATTTCTAAAATTAACACCATACTTAAAGAATAGGGTATTTTTCGACATAAAAATAAAAATGCGATTTTAAAATTACCTAAATTAGTAGAAGCTTTTTGAAAACAATGTCTTATTCACTTTGAAATTTCTAACTCAATTGACATAATTTTTTTATATTTTTCAAATTGCAACAGTTTTTTTGGATATCGTGTACTTTACACTTAAAGAACATGGTGTTTTTCAAAATAAAAAAGAATACAGTGTTTTTAAACTACCTAAATAATTTCAAGCTTTCTGAAAATAATGTATTATTCACTTTAAATTTTATAACTCAATTTACATGATTTTTTTTTATCTTTTTAAAATTGTAATAGTTTTTTTAGAGATCGTGTACTAACTATTGAAAAATATGGTGTTTTTGAAAATAAAAACGAATAGGATTTTATAAATTACCTAAATTATTTAAAGCTTTTCTAAATGCGATGTATTATTCTTTTTGAAGTTTATAACTCAATTTATTTAATTTTTTATATTTTTAAATTTGCAACAACTTTTGAGAGATTGTGTACTATACTTGAAGAATATGGTGTTTTTCAAAATAAAAAATGGATAGGGAGTTTTTAAATGACCTAATTTATTGGAAGTTTTTTTTTTGAAAATAATGTATTATTAAATTTGAAGTTTCTTCCTCATTTTAAATATTTTTTCCATCTTTTAAAGTTTTCAATTAGATAGAGATTGTATACTATACACTTGAATAATATGGTGATTTTACAATACTTTAATTTTTTGAAGATTATAGAAAACAATGTATTATTAAATTTGAATTTTCTAGGTGAATTTACATAGTTTTGATATTTTTAAAATTGCCGTAGTTTTTTTAGAAAACGTGTACTATACACTTGAAGAGAAGGGTGTTTTTTGAAATAAAAATAAAAAATATGTTTTTTATATTACCTACATTTTTTAAGCTTTTTGAAAATAATGTATTATTCACTTTGAAGTTTGTAGCTTAACTTACATAACTTTCTATATTTTTGAAATTGCAACAGTTTTTTTAGAGATCGTGTACTATACATTAAAGAATAGAGTGTTTTCCTAAATAAAAATGAATACGGTATTTTTTCATTACCTAATTTATTGGAAGGTCTTTACAAATAATTTATTATTCACTTAAAATTTTGTTGCTCAATTTACATAGTTTTTATATTTTTTAAAATTGCAACAATTTTATGGTATTTTTTAAAATAAAAATGAATAGGATGTTTTTAAATTATACAAATTATTTAAATCTTTTTGAAAAAAAAATTATTATTCACTTTAAAATTTCTAGCACAATATACATAATTTTTATATTTAAAAAATTGTAATAATTTTTTAGAGAACGTGTACTATATACTACAAGAATAATGTGTTTTTCGAAATATAAAGGAAAATGTGTTTTTTAAACTATCTAAATTATCTGAAGCTTTATGAAAACTATTAATTATTCACGTTGAAATTTCTAGCTCAATTTACAAGATTTTTAAAGCCGCAACAACACTTTTAGAATTCGTGTACTATACATTTGAATAATAGGGTATTTTTCGAAATAAAAACTAATATTGGAAGATTTTTTACAACAATGTAGGATTCACTTTGAAGTTTCATGCTCAATTTATATTTTTTTTATATTTTTAAAATTGCAACAGTTAAATTAGATATCGTGTACTATACAATTGAAGAATTGCGTGTTTTTCAAAATAAAAGATAATAAGGTGTTTTTAAATTACCTAAATTATTTAAAGCTTTTTGAAAATAATGTGTTATTCACTTATATGTTTCTATCTCAATTTACGTAATTTTTTATATGTTTAAAATTTCAACGGATTTTTTAGAGATCATGTACAATACAGTTGAAAAATATGGTGTTTTTCGAAATGAAAACGTAGGGTGATTTTAAATTACCTAAATTAATTGATGCTTCCTGAAAACAATGTATTATTTAGTTTGAAATTACTACCTCAATTTACAATTTTTTTATTTTTAAAATTTGCCGTAGTATTTTTAGCAATTGTGTACTATACACTTGAAGAATAGGTTGTTTTTCGAAATGAAACAGAAAACTCATATTTTAAATTCTTAAATTATCTGAAGCTTAATAAAAATAATTTATTATTCACTTTAAAATTTCTAGCTCAATTTACATACTTTTTTATATTATTCAAATCGCAATAATTTTTTTTAGAGATGGTATACTATACCCTTGAAGAATATGGTGTTTTTCAACATAAAAATAAATATGGTTTTTAAATTTCCTAAATTATTTGAAGCTTTTTTAAAACAATGTATTATTTACTTTAAAGTTTCTAGCTTAATTTACATAATCTTTTATATTTTTAAAATTGCAGAGGTTTTATTACACTTTTTTCGAAATAAAAATAGATAATGTGTTTTTAAGTAACTAAATTATTTGAAGCTTTCTGAAAATAAAGTATTATTTATTTTTGAAGTTTCTAGCTCAATTTACATAGTATTTTATAGTTTTAAAATTGTAGCAATTTTTCTAGAGAACATGTACTATACACTTACTTGAAGAATAGAGCGTTTTTCGAAGTAAACATGAAAAATGCATTTTTAATATTACCTAAAATTTTTGAATCTTTCTGAAGACAATGTATTATTCACTTGAGTATTTCTAGCTTAATTTACATAATTTTATATATTTTTAAATTGGAAAAGTTTTTGTCGAGATTGTGACATCATATACTCTACACTTGATGAAAAAGGTGTTTCAAAATAATAAAGAATAGATGTTTTTTAATTACCTAACTTATTGGAAGCTCTTAGAAAATAATATATTATTCACTTTAAAGCTTTTAGCTCAATTTATATTTTTTTTATATTTTTAAAATTACAACTTTCTTTTTAAAACTCGTGTACTACGCTAATAATATTGTGTTTTCCAAAATACAAATGAATAGGTTTTTTTAAATTATTTAAATATTTTTTAATACAATGTAAAAATAATTGTTTAAACATATTTTAATTATTCAAACAATAATAAAAAAAACTATGAATCTAAGTTTCTGCAGTAAACAACAAAAAAGCATTAAACTAAATCGTTGTAAAAATCTAGAATTTCTTCATTTTATACTTTTATTATGTTGGGGGGATTACATGCTTTGTTAAATACAATGCAAATTTCCAATAAATAGTTTTTTTTTATCGGTCAAACACACACCCACACTACATTACTCCAAAATCTACCCCACCAGAAATTGAACCCCTCTTCTCAAACTCTAAGAACTTCTTCTTATGCTACTTGAACTACAAACTCTTACTTCAATAAAAATGTCTAAAATATTCATAATTTAATACACTTTTTGTTTCCAGAGACTTATTTATCGTAATGGCAATTTAGAAAATTAACTTACTTTTTAGTTAAAATCAAGAAAATTAAAAGAAATCAACTGACTTTTTTAATTAACGTGAATTAGTTATTTTTGCTTATAATAAAAAACAGAGTATTACTTAGAGCATTACTTCAGAAGCATGAAAAAATTGTAAAGGCACTTCATTGATGAAAAAATATTTGCCTGTAGGAGGAGCAATGCAATACATATTCTCCACTTTGCAAATTCTGTGGAATGACATCAATCATGATAGATTCATATTGTGGACTCATAATTATTACATATCAAGAGTTTACAATACTCACGTCTTCTTAAATTAAAGTTACAAACTTGATCTTACACAGAAGCATCCACCATAGAGAGCTTAATTAAACATGAAAGCTTCATTCATAGATGACCCATTCAAGAAATTAAAGCCATTTGAAAGGGCCATGGATACAGATCTAAACTAGGTAATTTACAGGACCTAAGGGACTATACAAGAAAAAAAAAAAAGGCAACAAACTATCACTAATTTGTTACAGATAGTTTAAGGAGTAGGCTGCATCCCAACAATAATAATAAATAATTACTCTCTATGGGAACCTTGTTTAGAGAAGCTATGTCTTAGGTGTCAGTGTCATATCAACTTCAGAATTCAGAAACTCTTCTAATTCCAGTTCCAGCTGCACAAAGCAATTCAAACAGTAAACAAACATGTCTACTTTAGGAGTAGTTACACCAATCTTCTTTTAGAGTTAGATAACTTGGACTCTCCTTGTTTTAAAAATTACTTATACCTCCCTCGCACATCTCTTTCTCTTTGCTTTGTTATTTTTAAGGGTATCGTATGTACAATGAATCCATGCATAAAATACGGGAGATAGGTGTAATACTTCAAAGGAGGAATGTGAAATTTTCAAAACAAGAGGGTTTAAGTGTATTTAAGAATAAACTCGGAGAGATAATGTAATAAACAGAGTCAAATAAAACCAAAGCAATATAACATTTGCATATAAAAAGTCACCTTTGCTTGATTATGTGTCAGCTTCATCCTTCTATACTCTTCTTGTGCTTTCTTAGAACGGAACATGGCTTGCACACGTACTACAGATCTCTCAACACGTTCTTCAGCTTGTTTCCTACCAGTTCTAAAGAAGTCCTCCTCTGTGTCGCTTTCCTGTTTATCATCTTTAACTTCTTGGACAGGATTCACCTGGAGACCACGAAATCCTTTTCTCTTCAAGCGCCAACGCAGGATGGCTTTCTCAAGCACACCAACAGACCATATAATTTTTCGATATTGCCTCCGCACTTGAAAGCCCCTGAATGCAGCCTGCAATTTTGAAAATTTATGCAATTACTCTTTTCTTAGTTACAATAGCAACTCAATCTGCTTGTGTCATCTATGAAAAACTGGGATTGAATAACATCATAGTTGATGGATTTATAATTTGAACTTCAGAAAATACAGTTTTGAAAACATTTGCTGGAAGTACTTGGATGAGCATGATTGCCTTCAGAACTTGTGGAACAAGCAATGTTAGGGTTTGTTCCAGGACATGAATCCAGTCAACCAATCGAAAAATTTATTCAGTAACATCATTTCAATAAAACATATGTCTAACTCAGGAGAATTAATAATAAGACAGACATGAAGAGTAGCTCTTACTTGAATTTTAATAGCCTGACGACGCATGTGGAGAAACTCTCTACGGAACTTCCAAGTACGAAATCTATGCTGGATCCGAGCAGCAGCTGCCATCATTTTCCTTCTCTCGTAGTTGCGAAAGGCATGTTGAATCTTCATTGCTGCCACTATTTGGCGTGCTTCATCCTCCGGATTGGAAAATGCAATTGCCTTAGATCGCAATTTTAGTGAGTGCTCCCTAAATGCAACTTGAATGCGTGCTGCTGCCTCAGCAGCTGTTCGGTAAGCTGCCAACGTATCCTTTAGGCACAGTTGATCCTCGGGAAGGTTCTCAGAGCTTACTGGTTCAGTTTTGCAAGTTTCCAGTGAGCCTCTGATATTTCCAGCTAAGCTCATGTCATTAAACTGCTCAACCAGAGCCTTTTCCGAAAGATAAGCTGCTAAGCCATCATATCCATTCGTATAAGCAAGATCAGCAGCAGTACATCCACCAGGATTTTGTGGAGTTGGATCTGTCACTAAGTTTGGCCTCGCTCCATAAGACAACAGAGCTGCAACCATTTTCTCCCTGCATATAGAAACTTCATATCAAATAAACAATAAAAAATTCGCTCAATCTAATTACTAAAGAAAAACAAGAAAACGATTTATAAGAAAGCACTCCCTCCATTTTGAATTATTTGTCACTTTGAGAAAAAAATAAATTCCAAAATATTTATATTTATCCACTCATGATATCACGAAAGCATTTATTGTGAAGCCATGTCAGAAAATGGTTTTTAAAGTCAAAGTGATTGCAGAAAAGCTAATTTTTCAAAGTGGGGGGGGGGGGGGGGGGGGTAAGCGGATCATACATTCCATAATATGCTGCCCAATGAAGAGCTGTCCATCCACATTTGTCACGGAAATCCAGCGACAAGCCTGACCATGAAAATAAGGAAACAGCCCAAGTATAATTCAAAATAGCACACAAATGAATTACACCTTGGCCTTGCGCATCATGTTCATTCGTCTTGCAGCCTAAGACAATTCGTTCCAAAAGCCATTCCTTCAGTTTGTTTTTCAGTGCAAGTTCAAACAAGGAATCTTTTGCTTGTGAAAACGGAGTTGTATTGTCCTCAATTGCCTTCATTAAGTATTGCCAACTTTTAGAAATAAATACTGTTTTTTCAGCAAATTTTCTAGCCTCTTTTAGTGAATTAGGCGGTACTTTATTAGAGAAAACATCAATGCCCTTGAATGTGGCAAAGAGCAAATTAGCCAGCCTTGTCTGAAGTCGAATTTCAATCCAGTTGTATTTCTCTTCCATTGAAGCAGCAGGATCATGCAAAATAGGAGTGCGATACTCAAAATTAACAACTTGGCTAATAGGCTTATGGCCATCAAAGCTCATATAGAGATTCACGAATCCAGGAGAATGTGGTGAGACCCAACATCGGTAAACCCCAACTTGAACAATTTCTACAGGAACACTTACATCGCCACAGACACACAAGAGATTGGACTTTGCAAGGTGTTGATATTTATCATGAAAAAATCCAGTTATCAGGACCTGCATCAAGTAATGGGACACGAAATGTCTAATTATAATTGCAAAAACATGATAGAAAATATATGAATTGATTATAAGGCATGTATATTTACTATGAAATGTAGTTAATGTATACATGCATGGAGATAAGCATGCTTGTAGCCAGAGTGCTACTCATGAATAGTGCATATTCCTTGGGGAGTTTTAGGTATCGTAGTTTAAAGTTTGGAATCCCAAAGCCACATATTGTCCAGGATTGAACAGAAAATGGTAGAAATCAACCAAGAAACTAAATATTACATTCAGTGGGAAAGAAGGTTACTATTATAATAGAAAATAATTACTAGCAAATAGCAATTAGACATGTGCAAAAGGAAGAGGAAACCTTTGTTTTCTCGGTGGAAGACGCCCACATGGGGGACACCTCAGTAAGATTAAATACTTGTTGTTCAGGCAGAGAAGATTGCCGATTATCCGCCAACAATGACGAATATGGTTCATGAACTGATGAAGAAATTGACAAATCGAGAGCTGACTCAGCTACAGAACATGGTGTATCAGATATGGTGTTGTTCATCCACGTTCCAAAGCTGTTCTGAACTTGGAAACCTTCATTGACCAAAGTGCTCAAGGAATCAACACCACCCAAAGGGATAGGACAATTTGTCTGAAGATCAATACTTTCTGGAAAACCATAAGGAACATTATTGCTCCCAGCTATCGGCTGACTTAAGTTACCAAATGAAGGAATTTCTGCGGGAGGATTACTGGCTACCTGGTGATAAAAACTTTATTAGGTTACAACAGCAGCTATCACAAAGCAAGTATGACTAGAAGGAAGAAACAAACAAAAAGAAATAGAGAGAAAAGAAGGAATCAGAAAAACATGAGCATACAAATTAGAGCTACATAATTTTATCTATACTAGAAACAAACGTCTAGGTTTTATCAACTAATGTTGAAACTTCGGTCAAATAAATGATATAAAGCTTCTTTATACATTATCAATTATACTTTAAAAGATGATAGATTCTGACAATAACCTTAAAGGACTACCCAATAAATTGAATATAAGAACTAACAACAGGGAGGTGAAAGTTTTTTTGGCCGTGTGCATGTTTTGCTATTCTTTGCTGTGATTGGTAATGGTTGAAACAGAATGCCTACATTTTAAGTTCTCCATTTGCCCCTACAGTTGCTTTAGAATAGGTCAGTGTTACCGGCCATTCTTTGGCATGCTGCAGAAAGCTGTTTCAAGTGAGTTTCCATTTCCAATATGCAAATAGATTGGGCAGCCTTGTTGCATTCTTGAATCTTTCTTTACACATCTTATTTTCAGATAATATCTTACCTCTTAGTTGTGCTTAACTTCTTCTCTCTCTAATTATACTTATTTTTCTATGGAAAAAAGAATTTGACAGAACTAATGGCTCTGTTGCCCCATCCACAAAACAGAAATGAGAAAGCACGACATAGAGCAGAATAAACAACACAAATGAAAGAAAGATAGTATTATCTTACGTTGCCAAAGCTTCCATTCAGTATGCTTTGGTTATGTTGATATAAACATGGATTATTTCCTGAGAAAAATTCAAATTAAAGTATCAAATTATAAAGTTCTTTAACAAGTGACTGGTTCTATTAAAGCACAAACTCTTACCTTCATTAGGTACAGTAGAGGTGTTGATGTTTGAAACCACTAGGTCGTCCCATTCAAGTGTATTAATCTCATGAAGCCTCAGTTCATGACTTTTGACATTTAAATTATCATTCAGCCCTGTATGTCACCAAAATAGAAAAAAAAGATGAGGAGCACAGTCAAGGAAAGGAAGCAACAGCATCTATGACAGCAAGCATTGTAAGTTTGTAAACAACTATATATAAGACCATAATTCACAACCAATTAACAGAAGGTTTTTATTTATTGCTTCCCTCAGAAATATGGGCAGAAGACATGGAATAAAATTTGCAATGGTTGAACACATGCACTTAATTTTTTTCTCTTCAGTCTTAATAAATAATCTTCCTTCTCATTTTTCCTAACAAGCCATTAACATCTTCTGAATTAAAAAACCCTAGTAACACAGAGAAATGTTCTTAGACTTGGATTTTGATAGCCTCAATAATACAAGTTGTAAGAAGATAGACTACAATTATCTAAAAGTTATTTCTCACCATCAGCATAAGCACCGTTGGTCCCAGAATCTAAGTCTTCTGATAAAATCCATGATGCAGTTGGATCAGAGACAGAACTTGAATTTGAGTATATGGGTGTAACAGGAGAACCTTGCAACTGCATCATAAACCACAACCTACCAAAAGTTAGATACCCAAATTTTACTCAATAACTTGATCAAATGGTAAAGCATAAATGTCAATGTCCAATGTGGGACTCTGGGGAGAAAGCTCCTATAAAGTGAGTTTATCCTTGAAGTGAGCAAGTAAGGGTGCCTTTGATTTAGTTTAAATTGAAGTGTAATCTTAACCCACTAAAAATTTACAATCGGATGAACCCCAACTCACTATGAAGACAAATTCACTTTAGAGGGACTTTTTCTCAACTTGGAAGAGCCTTAAAATCATGCAGTGGTAAACAAAACTCTACAGGATGCTTTACAAAATCAAACAAAATGAACAGAACCTGATAATTCACATAGGGAATAAATGAAAATTCCAAGCAGATCAATTGAAAACCATAGTTGGAGCGAGACACATCCAGACATGCTTAAGTGCCTAACAGACTAAAAATAATTAAATATCTAGGGATCACAGACCTACTAATGACTTATTATGTGATGAGAAACATGTATGGTCTTTCTATTAGGCAAAGCAACATAGACAGAGAAAACCTTAGTCATTGTCTCATTGAGCAGTGAAGTTAAATTGTTGAAAGGAAAAAGGAACAAAGTAAATTATTTACTAAACCTCCTGTGTTTCACGATAATGAACAAGGACTATGTGCTCCAGCTTCCTGAAAATAAAATATTGACAACAACAATCGGTAAGTCACACTAATAATTGCAAATTTCTTTTTATTCTACGTCTAACCAGGAAAAAAAATGAAGGAAATACAAAACCACCGTTACTAATTCATAGTTCGCAAAAATGGATGTTAGAATTCATGAAAGGTTTTTTCTATATTTCCTTATTGTCTCTTAGGATTATTTTCTATGTTTTCTTATGGTTTCATGATTCAAAAATGAGGGAACTGGACCTAAGTGTCAACAACTATGGACATGCATAACAAAATGGAACTGGGACCTTAAGAGTCAAGCTATGCAATGATGTACATACTTATCCAGCAACCAATAACATCTACGAACAAAGCTTTGGTTATCTTGGCCATGTGCATAATATACGTGAATCCTTTCTTCATTACCAACCTGATTGAATGGGGAAAAAGAATGATCAGAAAGACAGCAAATAACTAGATACATGATTCGGTGGTGACTCAATCAAACATTATAATCCCATATAACAAAAAGTGTACGAAGAAAAGTTTGTCATAAAAAATCAAAACTGTAATCTGGTGTCAAGATTAAGAGAATAAAGATAAGTTATTCCCCAAATGTTAACTAGAAAGAATCATACAAAAGTGACTAAATATTGTATATAGTCTGTAGTTGAGCAAAAAATAGTGAATGCGTTATTAAACAGCACCCAATTAGTTAATTCATACTCTAAATCTAACAAAGTGATATCTAAACCAAGTCAATATTAAAACTCCCAACTACAAATTACCACTCAGAGAAAAGGCACTTTGAATGGAAGATAGTGTCAATAAAACTGGCAAAGTACGCGAGGGAGCTTTAGAAAGTTCCCAGTCTTTTAAGATTAACATTTTTTCAGTACGATGGTGGCTACCGATTTGAACTTAGATCATATGAAAGCTGCCGAGATCTCTCACCACTAACCCAATCTTAGCAGCTTATTTTCAGAATTTAACCTAATGCTTACAAGGCTTACTTGCTATGCTCCATATTTGTGTCATAGTATTTTGATCCCCCCATTGTCCATATCAAAAGAAAAAAGATAAGTCTTCGATCATCTTCGTATCAATATATCATAACAAGAATCCTTGTAGTTATAAAACATGATGAATTATCCCCTCTAGGCTCTAGACATGAGTTACGACAGCAGCAACAACCAAGCCTCATACCACTAGCTGGGCTAGGCTACATTGATCAACCAATGCCAATGGCCTTTTTTAAAAACAAATGTTTCAATAGAACCATTCAGATAGTCCAAATAAAAGAGATCGAGCAACACATAGGAGACTATAAAAGAAGACCAATTCTAGTTAAGGATAAAGCATTAGAAAAGACAAATGTAATATAGAACTCATTAAAATCCTCACTTTTAAGTGTTCATGAGCTTCTTTAACAGTTTTCCCATCACTTTTCTTTTTCCAGTTGTGCCCATCTTTTCGGAAGTTCCTGAGCATCTTGCGGTCAAATAGTACAATAGTACCGCCTGTTTTACAAACAAAATGATAATAATAGAACATTAACACTGGTGATTCAAATCCGGTTTGACATCGTATAATACTTAGCATGGTAAATTTACAAAGATGCGGAAAAAAAAACTACTCAATCAAAATTTAATGGGTAAATTGCAATAACCCCCTTGAGGTTTGGGGAAATTGCACTCCACCCCAAACTTCATCAAAATTAGCACTCCACCCCATTTTTGTCAGTTAACTAGCATTTTTGGCCCGTCAATCTATCACATAAGTATTAAAAATAATTTTTAATGTCAATGGAGGGTCCAGAACTTGCATATGTGACAAACTAGCATGACAGAAACGTTAGCAGTATAGCAGTTAACTAACGTTTTTGCCTCGCCAGTTTGCTACATCAACCTTAAAAATAGTTTTTAAAGTTAACAGATGGACATCTTTGTAGATGTGACAGATGGGAACGACAGAAACGTTAGCTAGGTTAACAATCAACAATCAATGATTAAAGAAATGGGGTGGAGTGCTAATTTTAGTGAAGTTTGGAGTGGAGTGCAATTTCCCCTAACCTCAAGGGGGTTATTGCAATTTACCCAAATTTAATTTAATAGATCAATGAAGAAACAATGCCAGAAATCAATCATAAAGACTTTATATTGCTCTATATATTCATGACAAATACACTTAAACAATGCATACTTATGCAAATACACTAGAAGTTGCAAAATTTATAACAGAATTTGCAAATCATGAAATGCTCTGGAGCAAGAAAATTAAAATGTTTCATTAATATTAAGAATTAAAATATAGAAGTTCAAAAAGAGACAAGAATGAGTATGATGAGAAACAGTCTATAAGGAAATACATATCTGTTTTACAAACATCAAGTTGCTTCTAATAGCTAAATGATTACTTTTGGGCAAATGCACCGGCTTGACATGTATCGTGAAATACTTGTGATTACAGAGTATAGCATGAATCTCATTAGGACGGAGCCATCTGCTTTTTGCTTCTTCCATGGTGTTCTCAACATCCAGCTCTGGGCCATAAATAAGAAATTACTTCAGAACAACAAATCAACAGAGATGATCAATATGTATCAACCATTGATCAAACATCAGATGGAAGTGCTAATGTATGCAGCGGTAAGGAAATAGCAAGAGAAAATGATAGAACATATATTTTGTTAATTTCCTTTAAACCTCCTAATTAAAAAGTACAGGTTCCTATACCATATTGAACTGAAAGTCAAAGCCAGTAAGCCACCTTCTCACATCCAAAGATTTTATAAACTAATACTATTAGTAAGCTAGTTTGACATCTCAGCTGATATACTGAGTCTTTGTACCAATCCTTGTAAAGTTGTAAAGTCATGAGCCATCAAACTTTATGTTTCTGTTTGAACATCTGGTAGAATTCACAACATTAATATATTCTGCAGTCAACACTATATGGGATACTGACAAGTTACCTTAATACACCAAAGAAACAATTTTTCTAGCCTCTTTTCTACTTCAACTCATTGTTCTCAAATCAATAACATTCATGGAATTCGTTACAAACAATATTTTAGTGGAATTCAGTTAAGCTGAATTCAGAACAGCATTCCAAATAAATGGCAGAGACACGGTATTTAGACTGTTACGTAACAAGGAAAAGTGGCTTTGATGTAAGGAAAGCTGTTATGCAATCCTTATTTTTTACCCTGGTACCCCTACCCTTAATTAAGTTGTCAAGGAAAAAACAGTAGTTGGCTCTACCAAAAATGTTTGAAGTCCAGAGTAATCTCCAAAATTTCAGAAGCACAAGTTCACACACGATCCTGAAGAAACAATCCACAACCAAATACACTTTCTTCCCACTCCTATGTTGCATTTAAAACTACACACTTGCATCTATGGGAGCTAAATCGAGCTATAGATGCACTAAACGCCAAATAAGGAAAATTATACAGATCAAATTTTAAACTTCATTTCGTCCCCCAAAAGAAAGCTCGGACTGAAGAAACACAGGGAAGAACAGGATAATTCTCAAAATTGAAACTTGAGGAAGCTCAAGGTTCAAGCAAATATCAGCACAATAATCCAAAGGCCAAACAGAAAAGGAAGAAGAGAAGAATGCGTGTACCTTGCAACGTGTGGAAGCCATGAATCTCTGAACCCACAAGCTGCCCCGTTAAGTTGCGAGCCATCACAGAAGAAACCTAAGAGAAATTCCGCTAAAACCTTCTTCTTCCTCTCACCACAAGTCCATCAATTGCATAACCAAACCTTAAGGAAGACAGAGAAAGCGAGCAAATTCATGATCAAACGAGAGAACAATCAACGGAAGCAGATAATTTCGAACAAATGTCGCGCACAGAAAACAAAAAGAGTCAAAAATCAAAAGGGAGGAGAGAAAAAAAAAACAGAAAACAGTGAGAATTTTTTTTACCTGATTATTGCGGAGACGGGTCTGTTGGGTCAGGAAGAAGACGAAAGGGAAGTCAGAGCTGATGAATAATGAATGACACTCTGTTCTTTCTTTTCTTCTTTTTCCGATTTCTATTTTTTACTGAGTTCAAATTTCTTCAGAAAAAGTACTACAAGGTCTTTCTTTTTGGCTGCTCACTGCTCAACTAATATTAAATTATAATTATAATAATTATTATAAATATAAATATAAATATATAAATATATAAATATAATAATAAAAATGTTGGTATTCCTACGTTACTATATTAACTATATTAATTTAAATTAAATAAGTATTATTTTGTGTGAGGAAATTTATTGTTGAATTGTTTTTTTTTTTTAAACAGATAAAGCTCTAAGGTAAGAACTTACCTATTGTTTGAAAAAGTAAAAAATAATAAGAAGAGAAAAAATTATAAGAAAAAAATTAATTTATTTTATTTTATAAGTCATTTTTATTTATTTTAAATTAAACAAAAAATAATAATATAATTGTTCATAACTCAGTTGGTGAATGTATCGTTATTGTCCCCAACTGAAAGAAAACATAATTATCCATATTTAATATTAGTCTAATTTTAATGGCCTAGTGTTTAAATAGTTTTTTATTGATTAACTATGTGTTTAGTACGGTAAAAATAGAGATAGAAAGAAATTAAATTGAAGAAAGTTATAGAACAAGAGAAATTTTTAATTTTTTTTATAAATTAATTTTTTTCCTTTTAATTTTTTTAAACCAAACAAAATGTAGGCTAATTGTTTTTGTCCTTTTAATTTTATTTACCATAATCCTTGTTTTTCTTACCTTCTTATTTTCTCCCACCCAATCAAAGATAGGCTAATTGTTTTTTTTGGAAAAATGTATTTTTATGTCAAAGAGGCTTCAAACTTTAAATATTGAATAAATTCTTAAATTAGTAGTTGAAATTGTATGTGTCATGCAGATTAGTCCTTGAGATTATGAAAATCTCAAATAATTTTTTCACTTTTTCAAAACGACATGCATTTTAATCCTTTTACTAATTAAACAACTTTAAAAATTAAATAAAAAATAACTAAAATAAATAATTTTTTATAAAATCAAGAAATAATTTAAGATTTTCATAATTTCAGAGACTAATTTATATAACCTCTACCATCATAAGAATCAATTAGAGGTTTACTGTTTAAATATTACTGTACTACATTAAATTAAATTAGGAGGTAAAAAATTTCAAAATGAATCTTGCAATGTGAATGTACTTTATGTCCTGACTTTTTTCCCAAAAACTTAATGACAGAGGACGGTGAGACGCTGCCACGTACATGGAACACCATCAAATCATATTTTTATGTCAGATCAGCTTCCAACTTTTATTAGGGTTTTTTCAGAGTAATTCTTAATTTTTTATTTTATGTTCATACAAATTTTTTTATTTATTTATTAAAAATATTTTTAATAATTTTTATGATTTTAAAATTTAAAATATATTTAATTTTATACTTTATATGATAATACAATAATAAATAAATTTTTTTTATAAGATTATAGTTTTTTTTTTCTTAACCTATATAAATAAACAGAATAAGAATACTAAAATAAAAAAATATAAATAATAAATAAATATTAAAAATAAAATTTAATTATTTTTATTTTATTTTTAAGAAAAAAATTTCATTTAAAATATTTATTCTATATAATGTTACACATATTAAAAAAAATTGTTTTTATTATAACATCAAATCACATGAAAGGTGAAACGATTTTGCTACTTTCGGGAAAGCAACTATCTGTCCTTTTTCTAATATAACAAAAATAAGAGAAAATTATACTGATTAATTTTGGTCTAAATATATTAACTTTTTTTATATTTTATAAATTACATAGAATTTTTTAAAAGTAATGGAAGACTGCGTAATTTATAAATTAATATAATCAATGCTTCACTGTCTAATCAAATCCATAAAAAATAAAAAATATTATAAATAATTTAAAATTTATTTTTAAAAAATCCGTAATAATAATTACACTTCTTAACAAGTATGTATGATCTTCTCTCTCTAAACAATTAAATAAGAAATACATTACTTCATTTTTTTCTACTTTCCTAAATCAACACAGCATTAATTACAGACTTAAACTGGTTCATCTACAACAGTAGAGTCAAATGCAACTCCAACTCAAAGGAGTTAATCAAATAGGAAAAAAAAAAAATAATCAAATAAAATATGACATAATTAATCTCATACTTGAGTTCAAATTTTTACTTGTCTCTTTTAAGTAAATTAGTTCAGTCCAATAATTCAATCAAATTTGATTGCACTTGAACTCCATTGAGTTTGGTTATTTAACTGTGACTTTCCCATTTACAAATGAGCAAAGGTGTTTGTTTAATATTTAGATTCGATTAAAATTACTTTTGGTTAAAGTTTAAATTATTTATTTTTATTAAATTTTTTAATTTTTGTGCATTAATAATCCTAATCATTAAAAAAAATTATAGATTTTTTACTTTTTATTATATTCAAATGTAAACCAAATGGACTCTAAATGTTTTCTTTTAAAAAATGAGTCAATGTTCAGGCTAAAAAGAAAAAGCACCGTTATATAACAGTATAACACAAAAGAATTTTGTATGAAAAATCACAAATAATGCTATTGGATTGATTACTAACTCAAGAAAAAACAAAGAAAGTGAAAAGCTTGCTAACAATCATGGATAGAACATGTAATTAGTAAACTTTCGTGAATAAACAATTCGTGCTATTTATCATTTCTCGAAAAAAAATGGTCATTGTTTAAAATTTAATTGAAAAACATTAATAAAAATATATAGCGTCTAATCTAATTAAAAGTAAAACCGAGTGAAATTGGGGAAAAGAGAAATTTTGAAATGGAGAAACAAATGAAGTCATATTTGTCTCTCAAATTACGTCACATTTATACTTATACTGTTATTAATCACTTTATTTATTTCATTATTTATTTTTCTTTTCATGTTTGTATCGCATTATATTTAATATTTTTGTATTGTTTCTCCTTTTTATTTTTAATACCCTACACTGCAATATTAAGATTTATAATTTTATATAAATCACTCCTAGTGACGGAGCAAACATTCTAGGAATTGAACCCAAGTAATGATGTTAAAAGTTTAAATATTTTATCATTTATTTTATCTTATAATACTGATTATAAATTATATAATTTAATATTTAAGACCTATAAAATACATCATTTAATATTTAGAACTTCAAATTTTTATAGTCCCGTACAGTTATACACTTTACACGAGTCCTAAACTGTCCCTAATCACTCCCAAAAAAAAAAACTGAAGAAACAGATACGCGTACGTTGACTGTGTGAACAAGGAAATGTTAAAGCAAAGGCAATGGGGGTGGGCCCCATTGTAGGACACCTTTCCTGAAGTGTAGGGTAGGGTGGACTACGATCCTTGTCGGTGAGCTGGTGCTGGCTAATGGTTATGCAAGGATTATGAAGACCAAACTTTTGGGATAGAGATTTTAATTCAAATTTATTTAATTTTATATAAAATCATTTTAATCTTAATAAATATTCAGTCTATTATATTATAATTTAAAATTATTATCAATCCATAGTTTATATTAGAGAGTTTTGGCCAAGACAAATACGATATCCCTCATTCACATTTTCAAATAAACAAATTTATGCTAAGATATTTTAACTAGCAAACAAACCAATTCACTTAGCATATGATTAAGTAGGGTTAGAGTTATGTTCTTTCTACGTAAATATTATCTCATTGCCGGACCAATTTTTGCACTGATTTTTCTAGAAAATTGTAATATTTTGTTATTTTATTTTTCTTGTTTAAATATATATTAAAATTATCAACAAGTACAAAAAAAATCTTATAAATAAACCTAAATGTTTTTTTTGTCAGATAGATATGTATATTATAAGTTTAAAAAGGTTATTAAAAAAATCTAAATTGGAATAGATATTACATACATGTATCACATTAAAATTAATGCACTAGGATAAATATATAAAAAATTAACTGTGATAAGGACAAATATATAATGTTTTTTAAAGTTTATATGCATAACTTTTCTTATCCATTTCGCTTCATTCAATGAATGAAAACAACTGTTGACCCGAACAAAAATGAATGAAAATAACTTTTTTTTATAAAAAAAATTATACTTATCTTTCAATTAATAGAATTAGAGGTCCAGTCATGTAGTTCAGTTGATAAACGTATAAAGACATACCTGCTTACAAGGTTGGACTGCAATTATACTATTTTTCTATAAAAAAAACTAATAAAATTAGAATATTAATATATAAAATTTATTAAAATAATTAAATAAAAATGACAATATTAAAATGATATTATCATTTTTTTTTATTTTTTCAATCTTTTACTTTTGCTCATTTATCTGGATAAATTATTATCACTCTAAAATAGTTATTGTCATTCTTTTTTAAATATTTTTTATTTAAATAATATTTCATAATTAATCAAATAAATAAATATATATATATATATTATTTAAATAGTCCGATAAGAGTGACAATAATTATTTTAAAATGGTAATAAACTATTTTCAAATAAACTATTACCGTAATATACTCTGGTCCTAGATCACCACTACACGACTACACGTGTACGATTGTCAGTTAAATAAATTGGACAATGGATTAATTAATAATTATATTCCCACTGCCTTATCAAGTTAATTAGTGGTATATTTCTTTTAGCACATATACAACAAGTTAATCTCTTCTAAAAATCCTGTGTTACATTTTTCTCCTTTTTAACGTTTATTTTAAATAATTCCACATGCAATGTATTATGTATTACGGAGTTCAAAAGTTTGAAAGATCTTTGTCAACAAGCTAATAAGGTAGTGTGAAGTCGTAGGAGTCCAATATACTACATATTGAGAAATGACAACTATTGTTTTTATTTGTTTAACGAATGACAACTTAAGCAGAGTAATTTATAATTTATTTAAGAGTTTATAGTTTGTAATTTATTGTTAAATAAAAATATTTGATAATTATAAATTTATAGTTTATAACTTATAGTTTATAATTAGTTTTTAATAATTTCTTTCTTATTTTCTCTTAGGTAATTTACTATATTTTACTTTTTTTAAATTATTTATTATATATAATTAATACATGCCTTTTTAGTCATTTAACATACTTTTAACTTGTCATAAGCTAATTTTACCAAACACTTCTACTTAACTATAAGCTATAAGCTAATTTTAATAAACAGAGCCTTAGTGGTGTAAGATTCTGTTAAGTTCATAAGAGGGACGCGAGAAAATATGTCCTCGAATCTCAGCTAAATTTATGGGGGCCAAATAATAATGAATTTTCTCTTTTTTGATTTATAGGAAAGTATATTAACTAAGAACCGAACCTCATACACACACGCATGTCCTCATATGCTCACTTATTTTTTATCATATTTTTCTCACTTTTCTCTTCTCTCTACTTTCTTTCTTCACACTTTCTCTCTTCAAATCAAACAAACGGTAAATGCACTTTAGACATCTTCTCATTGTATATACTAATACTTTACCCGTGCCTTCTCACGGCTGTCGCTGTTTTTTTATATGTCACGGTATGTAACTGTGATTTGTTTATCATACAATTGCAATTAAGATAATATATATATATATATATATATAAAACTTTAATTTGGATTTTTTTAATAGTTACATAGAACAAAATAAAAATGTTACATATATTGCTTCTTAAGTTAATTTGACATAATTTATCATGGCCTTAGTAGTGTTTTTTAATAAAAATGTATGCATTTGTTGATTCTTTAGTTATTGTCAGTAGAAAAATAGTTTTTTCTTCTTATTTTTTCAATATTGTAAGACAATAATTAGCATCATATTTTAATTTATGATTTGATTATAATAAGTGCTTACATAAAAAGACTTATTGTAATAGTTACCTTTACAAAAATTTTTAATAAAGATAAAAATCACTTATTGAAAGTGGTTATATTCGCTTATATTTTAAAAACTTATAACTACATTAGAATTTGTTTATATATGAGATTATAGGGACATTTTATTTCTGAAGGGCCTATGAAATTAATATAACTTTCTATTTGTATGATAATAAGTAAGTATTTTACTCTCTCATAATTAATCGAGGATACATAAGAAAAATTTAATTTTATTAATAATTAATGTACTTAAAATTAATATTATATCTTTATAATTAGGACAAATATAAATCATTTTTTGTTTCTTATATAAATTATGAATAGAATCCGAGATTTAAAAAGTTTTTTTATCGAAAAATACACACACATACAATTAAAATTAAATCTTTAATAATTTACATTATTCTCTTTTGTCAAGATTTAAACCTTAAACTTTCACTCATCTCAAATCTTAAAAGCTTGGTACATGGCCATTTAGGCTAATACCCGTAATCAATATTAAAAGGTTTGTTAATCATACTAAGTTTCTTTAATTTCATATTAAAGAAAAAATTTCGTTTATCAAAAAAAAAAATATATATATATATATAAATAAAAGTAAAAGAGTCATGATAAGTTTAATTTGTCACAACCCTAATTCCTAAATCCCAACCTTTTCCCGTTTTTATTTTTTTCACTTTTATTTCTCATGTTTATTTATCCATTTATATTTTATCTAAAATTATTTGCTTCTCACTTAAATATGAATATCCGCATATTGGTGTGGTTAAGATCGATTCACAAGTTGTTGTATTTGGTGAGAAAAGATTGTTTCTCTACTCACCATTAATTTGATTTAGTTAGGGATATTAATTCCCTAATACGATCAACGTGGGTTATCATGTTTTGTCGTGCCAGAGGATAATTGGGTGCTAATCACATCCCAGAGTTTGATTACTATACATGCTTTGAATTTTGTTAGATACAAAATTTTCTTATTCTCTTATTCTCTTCACTTTAAAAAATTTTGGCTGATAAAAAATAGTATAGTATAAATTTCTACGTAGGTTGTCACTCGTCACGATCATGTACGGGCCTAATTAGATTTAGAGCTATTTTATTATAGTTTAAGGATAATTATTTTGAAGGTGAGTAGATAATTGATTATGATAAAAATTAGATTATTTATATTTGGTTATAATGATAATAATCATTAATTTAATCTTTTGTATCTTGTATTACAATTGATTATTTTGAGAAATAACTCAAAGAATTTTTTTTTAAAAAAATTAATTATTTTATACTTCTAATTATTCTTAAAAACATGAACAAATGTTATTTTTAAAAATTTACTTTTTATTATAAAAATTATTATTATTTTATAAAATAAACAATAATAAACCAATATCAGCGAATATCCCGCTCATGTAAAATATTATAAAAATTATTATTTTATAAAAAATTATTATATTTTATAAAATATAATAAATCAAATTCGATTTTGCTGTTTCTTTAGACTCACGTTTATCGTTAAAAAAATAAAGTTAACCAAGATAGTATGGGCAACAATAAATAATTGATTTTTCTAACTTGTGTGTATAGCTTACATTTTAATAATGATCAATAATTAATTAAGTGTGCGTTTAAAAATGTATTTACAAGAAAAAAAAATTTGCTTTCATATGCATTGAAATTCAAAATTGTTGATTTCAAAAAGCTTAAACGAGATCCTAACAAGTATCCAAATATATCACAAATTGTATGTAAAGAACAGGTATTAAGTAATGGATCGTGAGAAGTTTAATAAACGCACATAAAATATAGTAAAAAAAGTTCAATCCAATTATTATTAACATATGTGCATATATTGCTAACTAATCGTTCAAAATCAAATTCTTCAAGTTTGTGGAAGAGAATTTGGCCTCGAGTTTCTTTTTTGTTTGGTTAATTAACAAGGGTGGTTTGGAAACGTGATCAAAGATGGTTCAATGTCATGTTATGCATATGGATATTGGTCTACTTTGTAGCATAGAGTCTGAAACTCGGATTCATATTCTTCGGAATTGCGAAAATGGATTACAGTTAACATCATGGACAATTGCGAAAATAGGAATCATTCTAATGGAGATTATGCGAGAAGTACCAATTTCTCAAAGCAAGCTATTATTTGGACTATCAAAAATGTAATGAAAAGCATTAATTATCTAGGTAATTGAGCAAAAATAATGAATTCAAAAGATATAATTTCTAAAAGGTGTAAAACAATGCAAAAGAGGTTAGAGTGTGCTTGTATTAGTTGTGATTAATTGTGAAAATAAGCTGTAAAAAATAATTAATTGTCTAAAACATAATCTATTTATTTTTGGATATATTTGTTGTCAGAAGCGATTAATTGAATAAAGGGTCACAGTGGTCCTTGACTTATGATATTTGTTCACATTGGTCTTTATCAATTTAAAATCCTTGACTTATTTATGTGTGATTCATTTTGGTTAGTGATGTTAGTTTAGTGCCGACATCGTTCAACGTGTCATATTAAATGACATATATGGCACTAAAAATGTTGTTGTTTTATTGTTGAAATAACATATAATCTAAAACATTATCGTTTCTTTGTCCGTGATGCATTTTAAAAGCATTTTTCTTTCCAAAATTTAAAAAATTAGAATTTGTTCTTCCTGATGTATGACACGGTTTTCGTGAAAAAAGATTTATTTTAATCTATAAAGTGAGAACAACATAGTTTTGATTGTCCAACATGATATTTAACATATCACATTGGATTTTGTTAACGGTCTCAACGTTTAACTAACCCTAGGGATCATAATGTATCAAGAATCCAAATGTCATGACCCAAATACACCATCACAAATGTTAAGGATTTATGTAAGCTTTCACTAAAATGTCGAGAACTAAACAACATATATAATTTTGAAAAATTAATATTTAATTTCCACAATACACTATTATTATTGTGTTTTAGTAACTTTTGTAATAATTTTTATTATTATTTGAATTTTTTTAATAAGCCAAAGTGCATCCGTAGAAAAGCTGTTACTCAAAGCAGCACTCCATCACCAATCACAACCCGACCAACCGGTTAGATGATGCTATTATTATTTAATGTTATTAAAAGCTTATTATTTACTTGCATTTAAGAAGAAAAAATATGAAACTTGCACTCTTATAAAAATTATAAATTTAAAAATAAAAAATCGAATGCATATAATAATATAATAATAGATATTCCTTTTTTATTAGATATAAATATTTTTTTAGATTTAGTCTTTTGTGTATTTTCACTCAATATTTGTTATATTTTTTTCTTCTCTTTATATATAAAATCTCTATATACTTTAAATTTTTTATTATCATCATTTTGTCCCCTTACCAAATGTTTCTGAATCCGTCCCCGTCCCTTCTTCATTTTTCATTTCAACTGTAGAAATTTCAACTGCAGCATTTTTTTCTTTCAAAGTTGATTGGCACAGCTCAACTGTCGATGTTACCTTCCCTCGTTCAATGCATTCGTCCACTTTAAAATTAAATCTCGTACACGATTTGTGGGCCTCAACTTTGACTTTGGGGCGGCCCATACGAAAGTACTCCCTCCGATTTTAATACAACAAAAAATATTGTGGTCCAAAACAAATAACAAACAATTTGGTCCAAATAATATATAAGAAAATTAATTATTTTATGTTCATTTAAAAACGTTTTTATCAACAACAAAAATTTTAAAAATGTTTTTTTTTCCAAAAGAATTAATAAAAAAAACTGTTTTGGTAATTAAAATAAAAAAATAACCGACTGAAATCCTCTAAAAAAAAATACTTTTTTTAGCTTATCAACTAGAAATCTCATTTGCAAGAAACTAGGTAAAAACTATAGATTTTGTCGTTGAATTTCTCTAATATCATCTAAGAAATAATTTAATTTCTCAAATTATTCTTTATCGTATTTATCTTTCTACTTCAAAGCAGACAAAATAATAAAACAAGTAAGTGAATTGAATCAAGGAAATTTATCTGTGTTAAGTATTACTAAGCAAAACGCGTAAGCAAGAATATCTCAAGAGAGAATATTGTGACCATATTTCACGTGCATAGATTACCATTTTAATGGGTTAGAGCGGGCTTTTATAATGAATAGCTCTTTACGAAATGATAGGGTCCAGCTTCCTAGACTTTTGGATTCAAAGTGAAATTAGTGAATAGGTAATGGCTTAATATAGGGTCACACGAGCAAACCTATGTTCAAATTGAGAGGGTGTAGTTGAACCTTCTCAAATTAAAAAATTTACGAGTAATATAATAAAAATTTTGTATTTTGTGCTCCTAACTTTATATTTTTAAACTCCATAAACTTAATTTTTATATTTTACTTCTTAATTTTATAATTACAGTTTATTGTATCACTAGATTTACAGTAAAATTCATCATAAACTCTCTTTAGAAGTATCATTTTTTTTATTAAGAAAAAGAGAACGAAAGATGAAAGAAAGACAAATTGATTTTAAATTGAAAAGAGTGAAAAATTACAGTTAGAAGGTGTTCCCCTGTTCTTTATATACAGATAGCAGAAAAGGGAACTTAAACAAACCAACAAAACAGAAAATAACTACTTACAATAGAAAAACAGAACAAGGGTATCTTAGCAAAACTAAACTCTTTTATACAACACTTAAACAATGTGAAAAATTGCTAAAGACCCCACACGATGAAACTTCTTCATACACAAAAGGTTGCTTCTTTATTGAGCTTTTCTTCTTCAGATGTTTCCTTCTCCTCAGTCTGCTTCTCATCCTTCTTCATAACTTCATTCTCCAATAGTCCCCCACAAGCTGGAAGGTAGATATTCTTCATTCCAAGCTTGGACTCAGCATTCTCGAAGGGTCCTCGAGCAAGACTCTTAGTAAAGACATCTGCTGCTTGAGACTGGCTTAGCACAACAATCAATTGAATGATTCCTTTCTAAACTTCTTCTCTGACAATGTGACAGTCCAGTTCAATGTGTTTTGTCCTTTCGTGGAAAACTGGGTTGTTTCCTATGTGAACAGCGGATTGGTTATCACAATATAGAGGTATTTGAAGATTTGGTGGAACATGGAAGTCTTTAAAGAGTTTTAGGATCCATTTAATTTCGCAAGTGGTGTCTGCCAAAGATCTGTATTCTGCTTCTGCTGATGATCTGGATGGTGTTTGCTGTTTTCTACTTCTCCATGCAATTAAGGATTAACCTAAGAAGAGGCAATAACCTGTGATTGATTTTCTGGACTCTACACATGATCCCCAATCTGCATCTGAAAAGGCTCTTAGTGAAAGATCTGATTCTGATGGGAACATAAATCCTTTTCCTGGTTCTTTCTTTATGAACCTTAGTATGCGTTTTGTTGCTTAGAAATGTTGAATAGTTGGATTCTTCATGAACTGGCTTAGGTGGTTGACAGAATAGCAGATATCAGGTCTACTATTAATCAGATATAATAACCTTCCAATTAGTCTTTTGTACTGCTCCGGTTCTGTCAGTGCCTCTCCCATATTCTTGTGGTATTTTACCTTGCTATCCAAAGGGGTATTGCAAGGTTTGACATCCAGAAGTTTGGCATCTTTAGGATATCAGTCGCATATTTTCTTTGATTGAGAAGAATTCCTTTGTTTGTCCTTGCTAGCTCCATTCCCAGGAAAAACTTTGCCTTCCCCAAGTCCTTGATGCTGAATCTTTGGTCAAGTTCTCTATTTATATCTTTTATCTCATCTTCATCTTCTCCAGCCACCAATAGATCATCTACATATACAAGTATAAAAGTTAGTTTACCTAATTTTTGTTTTGAGAACAAGGAGTGATCTGATTTGGATTGAAGGTAACCCAAATCAATGAGAAAAGTAGTAAGTTTGTGATTCCACTCCCTGTTGGCTTGCTTGAGCCCATATAAAGATTTTCTCAGCTTGCAAACAAGAGTAGCATCTTCTTTTTTTAGTCCTTGTGGCAGTCTCATGTAGACTTCTTCTCTTAGATCTCCATGGAGAAAAGCTGTGTTAACATCCAGTTGATGCAGAAACCAGCCCTCTGCAGCTACAAGAGACAGGAGTATTCGAACAGTAGACATCTTGACCACTGGGCTGAAGGTCTCTGAATAATTTAATCCCTGAGTTTGTGTAAATCCTCTTGTCACAAGTCTTGCTTTGTGCCTCTCCAAGCTGCCATCTGCCTTTCTTTTAGTCTTGAAAATCCACTTGCACGTGACAGGTTTCTTTCCTGGAGGAAGTTTTGTTAGTTTCCATGTTTGTCAGTATCATCTTCGCTTTCAAGGGAGTTATCATCTTCAGCTGCACAATTGTTTGCTATAACATTCTTTTTGAAGTGGGCAGGAAAGCCATGCTTTTTGAAACAAACTTCAACAGTATGACCAATCCTTCCACAATAGGTGCAAACTTTGTTAGGTCTATGATGACGGATAATTATTACTATATTTTGTGGTTAATTTGAATATATTTTAAATGGTATTATGTTTATCTTTTAATTAAATTTCCTTAAATTTAGTAAATTCAATACTTATCTTAATTTGAGAGAGAATTTGTTGATTTGAGTTTCATCCATATCTTATGAGTTGATTTAGATAAGATTTGATCCCTAAATTATTGGATTGTAGGTAAATAGATAAAAGCACAAAAGATAAGGGCGAAGAAAAAGGAAAAAAGATCTGAAGAAACCTTATCTCATATTATTTTATCTTATTTTGAGCAAAGATAAACCACTTGGGATCTCTTTAAAAGCCCCATTCACTAGGAGCTAGGAGAGTCATCTCTGCACAAAATTTAGGGTTTTAAGAAGAGAAAGTGAGAAATTGAGAGATGGTAGCTTAAAACCCTTTACTTAGGATTGGATGTAACTTGCGGTGTGAATTCTCAAACTCAGATTTTTATTTATGTTAAATTGATTGGTTTTCTTTTCTCCGTTTAATTTAGAGTTGAAAGTTTGGTCACCTTCATTCTCTCCTTCTAACTTTTCTTATTGAATGAGAATTTAATTTGAAAAGAGGTTCTGTGAAAAGGAATTTCATCAATGAAAGTCTAGGGATAGTTTTCATTTATGAACCACTCTTAAAAATGGAATTCTTATTGCGTGGCAACTCTTTTACCGTTTAAAGGGATTTAATCGATATAGTTTTGTCATAGAATCTAGCAAATGAGAGATCTTTGTCAGTGATTTTTATCCTTGGCCATTCAATTAACATAATAAGTTCTTAAGTTTTAGGAATAAACATCAGTATAGTGAAATCCAAACCCAAGTGTTTTTATAAATCGTTTTTAACTTTTTTTACAATTACGAGAACTTATTTTACAATTCAAACTCAAGTTTTCTAATTGAACTAAATTGTTCTATAGTTGCTCCCTGAGGATGATAACTTGTTTTCCACTATATTGAAACGAGTTAGTATTTTAGTTCTCTAAAATACTTAACAGTCTATTATTTCACTTGAAGTTCTTTGATGATCCAAAAGCTTGATTTTTGTTCTTCCCTTTCTACTTCTTTTTGTCTTGGAAGCTGCTGTTAATAAAAATCTTGGATTCTTCGATACTTTGATTGATTTGTCTCTCTTGTTGGCACAAGAGATTAAAAACTTTCTCCACATCAGGAAGAGGTGTCATCATCATTATCTGAGATCTAGCATTTCCATAATTTTCATTCAATCCTCTTAGAAACATTATAACATAGTCACTTTCCTTTTGTGCTATGATGGTTGGTATGAGAGTGCATGAGCATGGTACAGCACACAAACATTTGGGAATTGGTCTGAAGCTATCCAGTTCAAGACGAAGTTTTTCCATGCAATTGAAATATTCAGCTATCGTTTGTTCCCCTTGATGAAGATTGTACAATTATCCTTGTATGGCTGCTATTCTGAAGGCATCAGCTTGATGAAATTTCCTTCTCAGATTTTCCCAGATATCCTTGGCAGTATCCAACCAGATGACACTCTCTGATATGGAAGGGTGAATTGTCTGATTGATCCATGCAATGACCAAAGAATTGCATCTATCCCATGCCTCGAAGGTTGCATCACCAGCCACCGGTTTGGGTAACGTCCCATCTATGAATTGAAGCTTGTTCTTGATCTTGAGCGCAACACACATGGCTCTAGACCAGGAATGATAATTTGGTCCGTTTAGAACCACTGATATCAGAGGAGTGCCAGGGCTTTCATTCGGATGAATGAACAAGGGGTTTGCAGTGTCCACAGAGGTCTTCGCCATGATTCAAGAAGGGAGGAGGAGCCAGACAAAAAGCCAAGAAAAGAAAACAACGGGAAAAGAAACTAATAGCAGAAAAAGAACGATCAAGGAGAAGAAGAGAAGAACAAACAATAGTGAAGGAAGGGATCGATCATCTAACCAAAGCTTGAGATACCATGAAAACTTTCTCAACCATGGCGCGGAAGTATTAAGAAACAGAGAACGAAAGATGAAAGAAAGACAAATTGATTTTGAATTGAAAAGAGTGAAAAATTACAGTTAGAAGGTGTTCCCCTGTTCTTTATATACAGGTAGCAGAAAAGGGAACTTAAAAAAACCAACAAAACAGAAAATAACTACTTACAACAGAAAAACAAAACAAGGGTATCTTAGCAAAACTAAACTCTTTTATACAACACTTAAACAATGTAAAAAATTGCTAAAGACCCCACACGATGGAACTTCTTCATACACAGAAGGTTGCTTCTTTATTGAGCTTTTCTTCTTCGGATGTTTCCTTCTCCTCAGTCTGCTTCTCATCCTTCTTCATAACTTCATTCTCCAACAAGACCATATCACAACCTTCCCTTCTTAGCCTTGCTACGAGCTAGAGTGACCCTAGTCATTTACAATTTTTTTTTTTAAGAAATAAAAACTTTTAAACTTTAGGGTGATGGATGATATCCGAGTCCAAGTCTTTGGGTTCAAAGAGCACATACATAGATACTTATATTTACCTCACACAATAAGAACACGTTGGAGTTCGGATATGTGATACGTTAAATGCGAGATCCTATCTTATTCCACTTGACTATTAATAATATTTTGAATCAGTGATAATATGTTAAAGAGTTGAGCTAATCATTAGTTCAAGGGATTCATCCAATAAAATGATTGCATATATGAAATTATTTATAATGTACGAGTAAATCCAAAGAAAAAAAAAAGTTGAACTTTAGACGACTAACAACATATCAACATTTAATTTCAAATTCTATCATCTTTATTGAAATATTAAAATATAATCAACCTTTTACTCTTAAAAACATACTTAACATATAATGTATGTTTCCTTTACTTGAATATAAATTTTCCTTCTAAATATACTTCAAAAGATTTTCAAAACAAACTAATAAGAATTTCGATAAAAAATAAGCACTAAATGAATTAAAATCAAATTCAGTATTTTAAAATAAGCGAAACTCAAAATTTAAAATTTATTTTGTTGCGTTCTAGAATTATAAAAACAACCTGAAATAAAGATATTTGGCTAAGAGACAATGGCGATGGAATCCACGTGAAGAAATCCGATCTCTGAGTGTTCCGACAGTGCTGCTGCTGCTGCGATGACAGGTGGGGGCCTGCAAAGACTCCAACGCCCAAGTCAGTGACTATTTTGGATTGGAGTAATAAATCAGATTAATAACGTACATTATTTGTTATAAAGTGTTGTATTTATAATGGAATAACTAGGATTTACAAGTCGTATTTTGAATTTCGTGGGCCTTGTCTTTGGATCAGCCTAATTCTAATAAAAGCTTTCATGTCGTGCTCGACATGGTCTTTATGGCAGAGATATCTCTTAATGTCGGACTACCATATATCTAATTTTTTTAGAAACATTTTAAATTTTAGTATAAATAGTTAACTAGTCATAGCTTATTTATATGTCAACTTAATATGTCGACTTCCATGTCTTCCCCTTCCAACTGGTCCATGCCCCTAGAGACTTTTCTCCCCAATGAGAAAAATGGTTTTTGTTAACAATTGAATTAAACCTTAAGTATGCTACAAATATTGCCTAAAGATAATAAATACTGTCTGAATAAAACATAAAGGTTGTGTAATATTTCTTTCATGAACTAGCTTTTAAAATTGAATTTAGTTCAAACCTGAATTTAAGAGTTTTATTTTTAATTTTTGGTGAAATAAGAAAATAAAAATGTAGTTATCCATGATTTGAACTAAACTACCTAATAATTGTAATATGTTCTTATAAATATGGAGCTATTTTCATGGACATTCATCATATGATAAGTAGAGATTGAAATATTTGCATAAAGTGTGTTTTTTTTAATGCAAATCAATGTACACATTCTTTAATAAAGTCAGATACTAATCTTAGAGAGGATCTTGCTATCTTACTGTTAATGTCTAGTTATTTGGAGCTTTTACTTTTATGGGAACTTTGTTCCATAGACCATAGGGGATTAATCCAGTTTCCTTTTCTTTGCTTTTGTTCTTTTATTTCCTCATTTACCAAAAACATATATGATGAATACATTTTGCCTTGTCACTTAACTAAATCAAGAGAAGTTTGATCCAACTGTTAAAGTACAAATTAGCTATAGCAACCTCTTCAATTTGGGCCAGATGTAAGAACTTTTGTTTTTGGTATTATATTCTTTTTTTGTCAAAGCCGTAAGAACTACTAGTATTTTCTTTTTGGTCAATAAGCCAATATTAACAGTTAGTGGTGTGTTTCGAAATACAATTTAATTGAACATTTATACAATTTGGATAAGCTAAAAACCGTTTATCAGTTTATAAGTGGCGCATAAAGTTTTCTTTTTGCTCTTTCCACCAACCCTGAAACTTAACTTTCCTTCTACGCAAAAAAACAAATGAAGGAAATGGAAGCAAAAGGTACAGCTATCCCACCTCTGAAAATCTCTTCCCTCCTAATAATAAGTTACAATCTCCCTTTCCATCCCTTTCACTCCACTTCAATTCCTCTCCACAACCCATTTTTTAAATGCCTTCACCTATGAGCTCAATCACATTTATGTTACCATATACCACAGAACAAAATTAAAAAAAAAAAAAAAAAAAAAAAAGATGAAGAATCCGAAATGGGTTTTGATTTTTGTGTTGACAATTGCATCAATATTAGCAATTGGGAATGGACAATCAGCAGTGAAGCCATTGGTGAAGACAGTGAAGGGAAAGAAGTTATGTGACAAAGGGTGGGAATGCAAGGGATGGTCTGTTTATTGTTGCAATGAGACTATTTCTGATTACTTTCAGACTTATCAGTTTGAGAACTTATTTTCGAAGCGAAATGCGCCGGTGGCACATGCAGTCGGGTTCTGGGACTACCGGTCTTTCATAACTGCGGCAGCTCTGTATCAGCCTCTTGGGTTTGGGACCACCGGTGGAAAGATCAGTGGACAGAAGGAGATTGCTGCTTTTCTTGGTCATGTGGGCAGCAAGACCTCTTGTAAGTATGCACTTAGTTTTATTTTCTAGTACTTTTATTTTTCTTAAGTCACTGAATTAAAGTATGTATGTGTTTAATGATATGATAAAATTGAAAAGTAGTAAGAATAATTTGCAGGTGGTTATGGGGTGGCAACAGGGGGACCCTTTGCATGGGGATTATGCTACAATAAGGAATTGAGTCCTGATAAGTATTATTGTGATGATTATTACAAATTGACCTATCCTTGTTCTCCTGGTGCTGCTTACTATGGCCGTGGTGCTCTCCCTATTTACTGGTATTCATTCCTTTTCAATATCCTTTTATTTAATTTCAGCCTATGATTTATGTGTTTGGATACTCTCCGGCTTTTGTTGGATTCGGTATTAATCTTAATTGTTTTGGAGACTAAATAAAATGAATGGTCGAGATGCGACTGAAAAAAAATAAACGAGATTTTTAACCGGAGAGAATCCAGATCCCTAATCAATATATACGATGATCTAGTTTTGGAGAATCATTATCTCAATTAGCTTATATTTCCTTATAATTTGTGCTAATTTGAGTGGGCGGTTCTAGTTAAGTTGTTGACACTTTTCTCAATTGTCATGTAATGTGTGGTTTGATACCACTTCAATACATGTCCTATGCAAAGTTTTTAACAAATTTGAAGGTAGAATAACAAAATTATTTGACAATTTCTGACCAAAATCCTTGTATTTGTTCTTGATAACAGGAACTACAATTATGGGAAAACAGGGGAAGCATTGAAGGTAGATTTATTAAACCATCCAGAATACATAGAACAAAACGCCACATTAGCTTTCCAAGCAGCAATCTGGAAATGGATGACCCCACCAGAAAAGCACCTACCTTCGCCCCATGACGTTTTTGTGGGTAATTGGAAGCCCACAAAAAATGACACTTTATCCAAAAGGGTACCTGGATTTGGTGCCACTATCAATATTTTATATGGAGATCAAGTTTGTGGTCAAGGTTCTGATAATGAGGCTATGAATAACATTATTTCTCACTATTTGTATTACCTTGATCTCTTGGGCGTGGGTAGAGAAGAAGCTGGGCCCAATGAAGTCCTCTCTTGTGCTGAACAGGCTGCCTTTAAGCCCTCAGGCCCACCATCTTCTGCAACTAATTGAGCTTTGCCTTGTGGGCCGGCCCATTGTTGAATGTTGTCCAAAAAAAGGAGGGAAAGTAGGTGGACCAAAAAAACACTACTTTTGTCTTTGTTGTCCCAAAAAAAAAACACTTTTGGTTTGGCGTGAGAGTGAAACAATGTTAATGTGTATAGATTATTAAGGTGCTATATGGCCTTTTGTTTTCTTTACTTAATTACCTCTATAATTTGAATATATGTTGGTATATAATGTATAAATTGGAGATTTGATCATTAACCCTATGTTTGAATGATGAATTTTATGGATGAATTCGGGAAAAAAAACAATAGCAAAAAGACTAAAATAATAATTTATATTTATTATTTATTAATAAAAAGTGTATAAAATATATATAGTAGTAATGGACAAAATGACAGGGTTGGCTGATCCAAACACGACGGGTTAGTTCCATAATTCCACTTACATCATACACTATATCGATATGGTTCTAATTCCAATGAAAAACTATTTATATATATAATTCTTATTCTATTATGAGGTGAGATCTAAATCTAAATATAGTAAAAGATGAACAGTTTTATTTCACATGTAGTATTTGACTATTTGGTAATGACACAATAAATATCTTTTAAATAAATCAAATTTTAATTTTAAAAGTGTGTATAAAAAATTAAAATTTATTTTAAGAGATTAACTAATTTTAAAAGTATTTTTTCTACGTTTGTTTGGATTATAGCCCGGGAACGTTTTTAGCTTTTCAACATGCATTATTATTATTATTATTATTTTATTTTGTATTTGGTAAAGATATTATTATTTTATCTTTAGATAATGAAAGTGTAAATGATTAAATATGAGAAGACAAAAAGGTAATAATTGATATGATAAAATATATAGATATAAATATTAATAAAATTATTATTTGATACCGTGTATTTCATTTCTGTTCTTTACTATCAAAACTTTTTAATTGTGAAATTTATTACAGAAGACATATTTAATGATTTTTTTTTCGAATTAACACTGGCTAATTTTTAAAAAATAATGACAATTTTAACTGCAGTTAAATATAATTTTATATATATATAGTCCCTTAACCTAATTGTAACATATAGCTAAGAGAAGATCTTTTGAGTGATAAATTGTGCATTCAAAAAAGATATTGAGAAGAATTGATTTTGTTTTTTGAGTAATGTTATAGTTTCTTAAAAATATTTTTACTTATTTTTTTATTATTATATAAAGTATGAAATTAAATATACTTTTATTTTTGGAATCATAAAAAAAATATTAAAAATATTTTTTAACAAGTAAGTGGGAGGATTTATAAAAAAAGGGAATAGAGAATTTAGAATTATATTATTTATAAATAAAAAAAAAACACGTGAGAATATAATTATTGTGTGTGTGTATAGTGTATGAAAACCATTATTGAATGATGCTTGCAATGTTGTGAGGTAGTATATAAAGACCATACATCCTTGAAGAGCAGCGTATCAGTGCCCATTCATTAATTAATTTACTTCTCTCAAAATATAGAGCGAGAGTGAGTTGTGAGTTGAGGTTGAAGAGGTGCAGGAAAATGACGGTGGGACGCGACATAGACGATTTGCCCAAAAACGCTGCGAACTACACTGCCTTGACACCGCTGTGGTTCTTGGAAAGAGCAGCTCAGGTACATCCCAACAGAACTTCGGTGGTGCACGGATCTCGTCACTACACGTGGCACCAAACTTACAACCGTTGCCGTCGATTCGCCTCTGCTCTCTCCAACCATTCCGTTGGTCTCGGCAACACGGTAATTAACTTTTAATTTAATACTAACAACAAGTTAACAATTCATGATATTATATTTAGAGAGTAAAGCGTCATATAATTCTATTTATTAGTATGAAAAATCTTAGCAGCACCTAATACGTACAGGTTTAAAATAACGTTAAAATACAAACCAACGAACTCAAGACAAGATATACCCACAGCCACAAATATCTTGTCACGTGATAAGGGAGATACACAAACCAACAAGACACCATTATATGATAAGTAATCACTAAAATAGAGATTAATTTTTAATAAGGTTGTTTGTTGCTAAAAAAGTGGTGTTAATATCTTTTTCAATTATTAATTCTGTTGTTAAAATGTTAGTGAAAGAAAAAATAAATTTAACGATCAATATTGTTGGTCATCGTCACTAGAAAATTTTTCTTAAGTAAATACAATTAAAAGAAAAAAAAGAAAAGGAGAGAACAGTAGTGCATGCCAAAGTAATAAGAAAAAGTAAATGTAGGTATAAGATTGTTATATCCAAAACATTAGCTCTCAATTTGCTTCTTTTAAAAAATAGCTCAATTTTTTTTTTTTGGGTATTTTCCCCAGGATATCAATATAGCTCTCAATTTGAGCACTTCTTTTTAATTTCTGTACTTTGTTTCTTCAAAGTAGATAAGAAATATTTTATTATTCAATACTATATATCTCTCTCCATGTTATACATTGTGTTTAGTTGAGGAGAATTTGAAGGAAAGCGAGAGTAGGACAAGGATATATTATTACATTACAAAAAAAAATTATCCAAATAAGTAAAATTTAATAGTTAAATATGGAGTCGCTAATAACTATTTTCATTGTTTATTATTCAATCATTAACATATTTAACAATTAAATAAATTAGTAATCAATATTATTGGTGGCCAAACGAACTTCTTTAAACAGAGAGAAATGGGGATTTGGGTTGTTTTTGAGGGAGATTGAGGGAAATAAAGGAAAAGAGAGGGAAAACTTTAGAATAAAGTAAGACATTTAAGTGACTGTTTATTTAAAATTTTGATTTGGTCAAAATTATTTTTGACCAAAATTAAAATTATTTATTTTTATTAAATTACTTCAATTTTTATACATTAATAATTTTTATCATTGATTTCTGTCTTAATTTTTGTGTTTTTCATTTGTTATCTTACTAAAATCTAAATTAAACGGGCTCTAAATCATTTCGCTTAACTGAACCACACATATTTAAAGGAGTATTATTTTCCCTTCCACTACTCTCTCTTTAAGTAAAATTTCTAGTTCTGTTTTTTTAATTAAACACTCTATTAGTTCTTTTAATAGCTTCTATGAAAAGTTTGGCTGAAACAAAAAAAATCAAACAAGAAGATGTTAAATATGAAAAAAAATTGGTTTAAAAAAATTGATAGAGAAAATATTATAGTAAGACTATTGTGCCCCGTTGATTATAAAAAAAAAAGAAGAAGAAAAATTATAGTAAAATTTTATTTTTATTTTATGTTTTTACTCTCTTTATTCTTATATATAAAGACTCTATTAATTGAAATTACACATATTATAAAACAACATGTAACTAACTTATTTAATGTATTTGTTTTTTGAAAAATTAATACAATTTATCAGATATATCATAATTTAAAGCACATTTTTTTAGCTAATATATTAATTGTACGCATTATCTCTTCGAAAATGCATATTAATTGCGAAAGGTAGATTTGTAAAGAAATAAATATTCCTTAATAAATACTCATTAAATTTTATAGAGAGTCTTATATAAGAGAATAACTAAAGGCACATGTTTGGGTATTTTTGGGTGCAACATATGTTAGATTGTTTGATTTTGTACCTACAGAAACTTTTGATTCTTCTTTTAACAAAGAAAAAGTTTTTGATCCTTCAACTAAAAATTAGACATTGTTTTAAAAAACTTAAAAATTGTTTCTCACAACAAATAAAATTGGTTACGTTTCAAATAATTGATTCTTTTACACAATTATTTTCTCAGCTAATGCAAACACACCATAATTTTTTTTCTTAAGCTAGAGGGCCTTAAATTAAGGGATCCGAGGAATACTCAACCAATATACTCCTTCTTAAAACATGAAAAAAGATTTACTGGGAGAGATTATACTTACTTTACGAATTTTTCTACACCAAAGAGATTCGATTGTTATTTGAGAATACCTTTGTATACACCAAAGTAAGAGAAACTATGTTAGGAATTACAAATATTGGAGTATCATATTCTTACTTATTTTTAAGAAATTTATTTAGAGCCTATTTATTTGTATGTTAGGAAAGTGAAAAGTTATTTTTATCGATAGTGATTTTGGATTTTAATGCAGATTTAACATAAATACTTAAGAAATTCTTGCTTCAATCAAAAATACTTTTATCTGTAATAAAAATGTAACTAAACAAATCCTTAGCATCATTGATTTAAAAGTAATTAATGTGATTTGTATCTGAAATTTTTTTCCTTTAAATTTAGTTAATAAACACTCCACCATAATTGATTGTTGGCAACATTAAAAAAAAATTACTAAAAAATGTTGCAAAATTATTAAAAATGTATATAAAATCTATGTTGCTAAAAAGTTTTAATAACATTTAAAAAAATATTGCTAAATTATTAAAAAATATTGTCTTTTAGCATCTGTAATATTTTTTACACATATTATGTAAAATTAATGTTATTAAATATTAATAATGTAGTAGTAAAAAATACTGTAAAATTTTTAATTCAGCAGAAAAACAAGCCTGAGCTTACTTTTACTAAAATTAATTTAACTTTCTAAAATTAAGTTGAAAGTTAATCCAATGCATAACTAAACAACTACAATTTTATAAAAAAAGTATTCTACAAATCTAAACTCACGTCTGAAGGATCAGCACTTTTCCAAACACAACACCAATTTGAGTTTAATAATAGTATCATGGACAAGATGCTCCCACTTGTTAGTTATATTGGTTTTGCTGCTCACTGAAATTGATAGTTACCAACTAAAGTTTACTCCATTATACGCAAAACCTACAAAAATATATAATTCAGGATAATATTAAATAATAATGATAACCTTTGCTGTCTTTCATCTATTATTATCATTATTTTATTTCCAATTATTTGGTTTATATATTAAATTCTTTTTCCATAACCGAATAAAATTTGGCTCTAGCATCTTGTTATGGTCTCCGCATGGTGCAAACTGCAAAGTAGCAGTGTTCACAAATTATTACTATAATTTTTTAATTCGGCCAAAACAGATAATTTGATTTTTATCAATTTTCAATATCATTTTAATTTATCCAGCAAAAACTATTTCAAATTGAACATCTTACTTTTACTTTTTTGTGAATGTCAAAAGATACATCATTCTGTACTGATCAATTTTTTTAGAAATATCATTTGAAATAATTAATTGATTTTATTAATTGCTCCTTAAAATAATTTTAAAGATGTTAATGGTTCATGTTTTTAAGTAATTATGTATCATTATTAATCAATTTATACTTCGACAAAACTCGTCAGAAATGTCTTCAAGACTTCAACGGTTACAGCTTTTTTTAACAAACAATCTAATTTAATATACATAATTTATTATAAATAAATATTCAAATTATTATAAAAATACTCATTGAAAAATCAGTCCAGTGAGTTGAGTCAACCCCAGGGAATCTGTCAAACTACACTTACAAACGGGATTAGCCCCAAGAACAATATAACAATGCTTTATCAAATTAATATACCATAATATAGCATATACTTACTCAACATATATAATAATAAAGTATAGAACTAAAAAATAAAAAAGAAAAAACCTCAAACTCCATAGCTTTTTCACCTTAATTTTGCTATGTTGGGCTAGTTTTATACAAAATCAAAACATTTAGAATCCAACTTAGCTTGAACCCAAAAGAAAAACAAAAACAAACCCAACATAGCCTATTATGTTTTTTTTTTGGAATAGCATAGCCTAATGTGTTTAAAGATAAAATTGTAACAAAAAAAAAAAGAAGAATAATACTATAATGTTTATGGCCCAAAATTTGTGTTATGTAAACTTGTAAGATTTTTTTTTTTAACAAATAGAACACTAAAGTTCGAACTTAGGACTTCGTGCATTTAATTGTTATTTGTTAAACCCATCATCACTTACCCCAATTATAGTGACTCGTGCGTAAAATAAAATTAAATGAATTAAGTAATCGTTTTTTCATCTTATTTTTTCTACCTAATATTAAAGTATTTTTGTAATGGTTACTAACAGGTAGCTATTATAGCACCCAACATTCCAGCACTATATGAAGCACATTTTGGTATTCCAATGTCAGGAGCTATACTAAACACCATTAACATCCGCTTGAATGCATCAACAATAGCTTTCCTTCTCAGCCATTCATTAGCATCAGTTCTAATTGTTGATCAAGAATTTTTTCACTTAGCAGAAGATGCTTTAAAAATCTGGTCTGAGAAAAGCAAAACCTTCAAGCCACCAATTCTAATTGTCATTGGTGATGAAACTTGCCACCCTAAGACACTCAACTATGCTTTATCTAAAGGAACAATTGAATATGAGAAGTTTCTTGAAACTGGTGATCCAGAATTCGAATGGAAGCCTCCAGAGGATGAGTGGCAGAGCATTGCTTTGGGTTATACATCTGGTACTACAGCTAGTCCTAAAGGTGTGGTGTTACATCATAGAGGGGCTTATCTCATGTCCCTAAGTAGTGCCCTTGTTTGGGGTATGAATGAAGGTGCTGTGTATTTGTGGACACTTCCTATGTTTCATTGTAATGGTTGGAGTTACCCTTGGACACTTGCTGCTCTTTGTGGGACAAATATTTGTCTTCGACAGGTAAATTAAGTGGCTGTATTTAACCTGAACAATGACTGAAGTAACTAGTGTGTGTTCAATTTTGCATTGGAATAGGCCAAATTTGGATTTAAATCGTGCAAGCTATTCTCATTTAATATGGATCCACATTTATCCCATCCCAACATGATTTGATGCTAAACCAAACATGCACTAAAGCAAGTTGTTATTAACTTGCTTTCTTTTTTGGGTAATAAGTTGCACGTGGCTTTTGAAAACATCTAGTACTAATATCATCAATGCTAGTATGTCAAATAGATGGGTGACTAGTGCTAACATTTCAATTTGAAGGTTCAAAGATGAATATTTTTGGGCTGCGTGGCTAGTATTTACATTACAATATCTACTCTCATAACTCATAGAAGCTCATCTAAATTCTAAACTAACTCTTTAGTTGATTGTTATTGATATCTTCCCTCACTAAACTTTATTTATGCATTTACACAGGTAACAGCTAAGGCAATATATGCAGCTATTGCAAAGCACAAAGTGACACATTTTTGTGCAGCACCAGTGGTCCTCAACACAATAATAAACGCCTCTCCAGAGGAGGCTATTCTCCCTCTCCCCCACGTCGTCCAAGTGAACACATCCGGCTCATCTCCTCCTCCATCCATCATAGCTGCGATGACTCAACGCGGCTTTCGTGTCACTCCAACCTACGGCCTCTCAGAAACCTTCGGTTCCTCCACAGTCTGCGCCTTGAAGCCAGAATGGGAATCACTCCCACTAGAACAACAAGCCAAGCTCAAAGCAAGGCAAGGAGTTCGGTACATCGCGATGGAACGCCTAGAAGTTATGGACAAAAAAACCATGAAGGCAGTTCCTAGTGATGGTGTTACTGTTGGTGAGGTTGTGATGAGGGGAAATGGTGTGATGAAAGGATACTTGAAGAATCCTAAGGCTAATGCAGAGGTGTTTGCTAATGGATGGTTTCATACAGGGGATCTTGCTGTGAAACATCCAGATGGATATATAGAAATTAAAGACAGGTCAAAGGACATAATTATCTCTGGTGGTGAGAATATAAGTAGTGTTGAAGTTGAGAAGGTTTTGTATGATCATCCTATTGTGTTTGAGGCATCTGTGGTTGCTAGGCCAGATGAGAAATGGGGTGAATCTCCTTGTGCTTTTGTGACATTGAAGAAAGAAGTGGATAGTAGTAATGAGGAAAGTTTGGCTAGAGATATAATTGAGTTTTGTAAGACCAAGATGCCTTCCTATTGGGTCCCTAAATCCGTTGTGTTTGGACCTTTGCCTAGGTCTGCTACTGGGAAGATACAGAAGCATTTGTTAAGGGCAAAGGCAAAGGAATTGGGGCCTGTGAAAATAAGCAAGTTATAGCCATGTTAGATAAACATGAGGTTTTAAGTTCAAAGTTCAAACCTCATCTGTTATCATTGCACTCTAAAAATCAAATAAAATAAATAAACAAACCGCTGCCAATTGTTGTTATGCAGCGTGTGGCTAAGATTGTTCTTAATATTGTTGTAATTATAATAAAACCTTTCAAGCATTTTAATATCAGAGGGTTATGTTTATGCAGAGATTGGTGGAGTATAAATTTGTTAGCATTAACATTTAATTGAATGCAAAATTATTTCTGTGGATCAAAGTTTGTTTGATACTTGATTAACTGTATAGATAATGCATAGCATAATTAAGTGAGACAAAACTATTGGATGATCTTTGCATCTCTAGGGATTAGTTTTTCAAATATCCGATGTAGATTACCTTATTGTATACAAGAAAATATATATTGTGAGCATGAAGCTAAATTAAATTCAAGCAACAATATTATCAGAAAAGAGAAATTTCTTCAAGGGATTAGTTAATTTTAGGTTTCCAGCTTCACAATTCACCGAATGTGTTGTTGAAGAAGCGAAACGACATAAACGACTAAACGAAACGATAATTTTTTATTGGAATTACCTTAATTTTATTTGCGATTGGCAATGGCGATGGTCCCCCAACTCAGGCAATTATTTCCAATAGGATGCCAAAACAGAGTGAATGTATACTTTTATTTTTGGAAAAGCTTTATGTGAATGAAGATCGAAAATAAGAAGAAATTACAATGAAGAAGGTTTTGGCATTTTTTTTTTTGGTAAACAAGGTTTCAGCATATTGGATGAAGAAAAAAGAAAGTGATGATTTTTTTTCTTGTTTGATTTATTTTGGGATCCAAGCGCTCTCATTTTTTTCTTGTTTTAAAAAATAGTATTTTGGTTATACTAATTTTTTTGGACCCATAGCCCCTAATCTTCTACACTTTTTGGTTAATTTTTTTTTTATTAAAATGATAAAAGCAACAATGACATTTTTGTTAGAAAAAACACCCTAACTAAGGTGAGAGGAATTGATACCACCTACTTTTGGAAATTTCACTATCCATTTATATATAAAAATCATAAATCTATATATTAAAAAGAATGATGTCACTCCCAATAAAAATGGTGATAATCCCTTCCAACTCGTAAGTAATACTATGTTTTTTTTTATCTATGTCAAAATACCAACCACTCTTTTTGTTCAATAACACCATCCCTTTCTTTTGGTCAGAAATAACACCATCCCTTAATATGTTGGGTAACACACCAAAGATTGTCTTAATAAATTAATCAATTGAAGGATTCATATCATTTTTAATTGTTATTGGATAAAAATTTAAATTGTATTAAAAACACATCAATTAGACTTGACAGACATAATCAGAATAACAAACAAATATATTTTGAAAATAAAAAACATGAACAAATTAATAAAGCGAAAATAAATATAAACATAATTAATAAACCTGAATTCTATATTTGTATCTTAATTATAAGATAATATGTCATATATGTGTACAATAATTTGTGCAAGTGTACAAATGTGTCTAATCCAATTTGTAAACTTGATATAAAAAATATATATTGGGTCAGATTATTGGGTTAAATCAGGTGTTAAAGCGCTTAATCATATCTATGATGGGTAGGATATTAGATTCTCCTTCTTTATACTTGACTTGACTAAAAAAAATTAATTTTTCTTAATTTTTTTTTATTTTATTCATTGTTTTAAAAAATTAACAAATGCCCTTTTTTAACATTTTTTTATTTCCCTAAATGTTTTCTATATAAATCCTATACCTAATCTAAACCAATCGGATTATATCAAGTTTAATCGGTTTAGGTCGAAAAAATAAAATAGTGGAATTGAATCCAATTCCACTCAATTACACTTTTAGTACACAATAAGGGTAATGTGCTAGAGTTTTTTTTATTTTTGGGTCTAGGGTAATGTGCTAAGTCAAAATGAAAAAGGATACCATGTTCATGGATTTCTTTTATTTTTTTAGAGCAGAGCATCTATAAATCTAGTCAAATACACACTACATGTAAAATTACTTTTAGGACAACATACAGCCATTATACCATTTATAGTGGCATCACGATATTTATGTTTCTTATTATTCCGAGATTTTTTGACAGAAAACTAGTGAAATATTCTTGAGACTCATCAGCTCAAGTTTTGAATTTTTGGAAGACTATCTTCTCAGAATTTTTCAGAAGACAAGGCTTTCTTCCAAAAACAAAAAATGAAAAGCCCATTTCTAGATGACTTCTTTTTGAAATAAATGGTTTTTTTTATAAAAAAAAAAATCTGAAATGTCCTCTTTCGGGGTAAGGAGGATGCGATTAGCATCATCTCTATTGGGAGTGACATCATCCTTTTTATATGTAAGAATCATAAATTTATATACTAAAAAGGATGATGTCACTACCAATAGAGATGGTGTTAATCCCATCCACCTTTGATAAAGTTGTTTTCACCATTATGAAATTACCAAAAACAGAGAACAATGACAAGTATAACTTGAAGGTGGTGGCGCTATAAATGACCCAATTTACCTGACTGATTTATTTATTTTTTCCGAATATTGGATGGCTGCTTAAAATCCAAGATCTAATTGTTCTCTTTATTATTATATTTTTTTAAAAATTTGATCCAATTGTTATGGTTTCCTGGAACAATTAATCAGTTTTTGGTCTGCCACTACCGATTCAGGGATTTAATTTTGTCAACAATTGTCTGCTTGTACATGAATTAAACCTATAATTTTCTGAGGACAAATCAAGATCAGATATTCTTCTACGTATTTGTTTTTATGGTGATTAGAGCAATGACCTGTAACATCTAGAAGCTCATTAATTTTTTTTGGGAAAAAGAAAAAGAAGTAGCGTAAAATAAAATTAAACTACCTGGATAATGCAGAGATTCTTGGCCAAATGGTTATTCAAAGTAATCCTCTGTTTAAAGGATGCAAATTTTTCAATATTTTAACTACCATGATTTGATAGTTGCTCTCTGAATTAAATATGTTCCTTACAAATGCAATATATTCTTAGCCCCTTAAGCTCAAATTTTCCATCAAGAAGGACCCCACTTTATTCCATTGGGATATATATTATTGTAAAAAGCATTAATACCAATAATACTGCAATTTTATACATGATGTGTAGACTTACATGGGTTATGTAATTCAAAATAAAACAATGGACAGAAAAGAAAACAGGGTAAAATTTAAAGAATATATATACGATTGAGGAGGGCTTCAAAATCAGGTAGGTAAAACTTTTGAAAAAACAACACAAGGGTGAGAAGTTGGTGAATATATAATTAGTCTAGTTACACCCATTTTTCATATAAGACAATCATGATTAAGTTAAAAACATTTATATCACGGTAGTGTTAATTCTTTCAACTTTTATTTCCATTTAAGATTTTGATAATAGATTTTTTAGTCAAAAAGAATCAATCATGTACTATTATTAAAACGAATTATTTTGGTTAAATAGTGTTTACAGAGCAAATAAGATCCTTATTTACTCTAGAGTTGACGTAGGATATGCAAACTAACTAGACAATTCTCTTCATTGATTGCGTGTCACTATTGTCGATTAGATAAGATTTGCTTGAAGGTCATTGATTAGTAACAACTATCCCTAATAGCAAGATTAAACGAAGGGCCATAAAAGTGTCAAGTTGACAGGCCAAGAGTAGTGGGGAAGGGCAACAACGTCGATACATAGGTGTAAGACACCAAATTTATAATAATGGCTAAAATCGAGTTAAATTAGAATTAAGGTTAAGTCTATTGAAAATCTATTCGAATTGAGACAATGAAACTAGCGCATAACAAAATAGTACATAATTACTCAAATTAAGTGTAATTAAAAAATTATTATTGATTGATCCTTATGAGTTTAACATGACTTAACTTCTGAGTGTGAGAAAGCTCCCAATTGGATAAGTAGTATTTGGAAAGCAATGGCATCACGTCAGATTGGTATAAGGGATAAGAATGTATACCTCAACCTGATCCAACACCACCATGCCACTGTTTGGATTTTGTAGTTTGTAAGTTGAAAATCTGTTAAAGGTAGCAGCTTTTTTTATGATCCGTTATTGCTGAGGTGGATTTATTTTATTCTCATCCTATTTATCTAGCTAGCCAAGTAGGCCTCAAATGGATTTTTTGTTTTGTTCTAATCCAAAAATAATGGTCAAAATCAACAATGTTTTTAATTGGATAGGATATGTGGGTCCATTTTATTTATGATCCAGTTGGGTCTGTTCAGGCCCATTTCCTTTGCCAACTCTACAATCTATCTATCCTCTTCCTCTTTTCCTTTTCATTCTTATTTTATTTTAATTTATTTTTTTTTAAGAAATTCTTATTATCTCATTGCCCAATAACATAAGGCTTAGCCTATACACATCATGCATCAAACTTTTTGTGCTCAATATGGTACACAAATATACGATACAAATACATGAATACATGATGCCGCCACATAAATATAATACTTAATTTCAAATATTAGTATTATTTTGTTTTTCTTCCCGTAGTAATGGAGTAACTGATTATATTATGAATTTTTTTAATTTGTGTCCATAGAATATAAGTCAACAATAATTAGTAACTAATTAAATTTCATAAAAAAAAAGTTATTAAGTAGTGGTGGTGATGAATTTAGTGAGTATACATAAGATATAGTAAAAAAAGTTAAATTCAATGATTAAAAAATTCAATTCAATCATTGTTAACTTGTGTCCATAGACACAAGTTAAAAAATTTCTTATATTATAGTGAATTAAAAATAAATGAATAGATACATGCATCTTTTTTTAAAATAAATATTAAACTTAATTGTATTTTTAATCTCTAGACCGTTTAACACGTATAATTTTAGTTCTTAATTTTTTTAAATTATAATATTTGTGTTTTAATTTTTTAAAATGTGATCAAAATTGTAAATTAAAGGAAGTTGCCTAATTAAGATGATGCTTCCTTTTTTTTTAAAAAAATATCAAAACAAAGTATCATCTATAAAAAAAAAAACATTGGAATTTATGCAATGTGTTATTTCGAATCAATAGGCATCTTAATAGCTACAATCACATATTCATGCCTGAGAGAAAATATTCACATTGGGTTTTTTTTTTTTTTTCTTTTTTAACTTCTACTATTCTTTATCTGAGGGTAAAAATGTCATGTATGTTTAATAAGTTAGAGAACAATCAATTGGATAAAAACTCGAAGAACTAAAAATACAATTTAACTTTGATGTTAATTCAAATGTCAAATTAAGAATACCTAGATATTAATTCTTAAATAATTAAATTATCTTAGTATATTATAATGAAAAGGAAACTTTTTTTGTTTTAATTGTTTTTATATTTATTAAATTTGGTTCAATGGATGCGATTGATTACTTAGTGATATGTATTGTTACTTGGAATATATTCCTACAACTACAATTAAAGAAAACAAGAATGTAATCCATCCATATATACTTTAAAATTTTATATTAATTAATCTTTTTAGTTTTGACTCTAACATATCTAATGCTTAGTATGTTGGCGAAGTGGTTACCTTTACCAAGCTTGCGTCTTTACCACAAATTCAATAATTGAATGTTATCCGTTTCCTTCCTTTATTAATTAATTAACAACAAAAAAATAAGAACAATTTATATTTATATTCAGAAAGTGCAATTAATCTAATTTAGAATTAGCCGTATAAAATAAATATCTGGCATGCATGAGACAGATAGAGGGTTATGATAAGTTTGTTAGTTTCTTTTTCAGAGTTTCAGAATCTTTCCTATTCGATTTAAAAGAGTGAAAGACAGAAAACTGAATTGATAATAATTAATTTGATATTAAGAAAGCAACTTTTTTGGTGTTATGTTTTTTCTCGTTTATTAAGGTTTTGAAATAAAAATAATAATAAATAAGTAGGTAGAATTAAAATGAAATTGGGTGTGATGTGAGTGTCCGTTACGTTGTTGTGTTAAATGGTGTCTGTAAATTCTGTTAAATGGAATGGGTCCCACACGATACACGACATAACCTAACATGTATAGGATAGCTGCCTGTCATTTTGGTTTCTAGCTTACTTTTTCGGACCGTAATGTTGGGATTTATTTGATTTAGATTTTAATAAAATAAAAAGTAAAATATATATAAATTAAAGTAAAAATTAATAGTTGAGATTGTTAATGTATAAAAATTGAGATAATCTGACGAAAATAAATATTTTTAACTTTAATTAAAAGTAAGTTTTATCAAATCAAAAACTAAAACAAATGCACCCTTAATATGGTATCACCCAAAGTCACACTGTATTTTTTGCTAATAAAGTTTAACAAAATGTTTTTTTATAAGCTAAAGAAATATTATTACTGCGTATAAGAAATGCTTAGAGAATAATACAAAAGGACATGAAGAACTCACAATGGGAAAATAATGCCACCCCAACAGTCAAGAAAACAAACAAAAATGCTGCACAAGTTGGGGTGGCAATGCGGGCTAGCCCGTCCCGCAATGGCCCGTCCTGCGGTTGGCCCGCAAAAATACGGGGTGGGACGGGCCAACCCGCAGAGAAAAACGGGCTCATTTCTTCAGCCTAGCCCGTTTTATGAAGGGTTATGCGGTTGTGGACTAGTCCGCATAATCCGCTAATTAAATTTTAAAAAAATTTAAAAATATTAAAAATTCATAAATCTCATTATCTCTTTAAAAAAGCATAAAAAATATTCTAAAAAAACTTTAAAAAATCATATTAATTCCAACACTATATAAAAATAAAAATATTAATTATTCAAAAGATCTAAAAATTTTACAATGTATTGTTTTCACAATAATATAAGAAATTTATGTTAACTTTATAGTAAACAAATGTAGAATTGGATGCCTCACTCTGCCTCTTTGTCTTTGTGTGTTTATTTTTTTAATGGAACAAAGCATGCCTTACACCAAAAAGCAAAAAAGACTTGATTCAATTTTTTTGTCTACAACTTATTCAAAATTTAAGTTTTTTTTTTTACAAATAAGCCCACGTGCCATCCCGCCCCGCACAACTGTTGGCCCGTCAAAAGTGCGGGTTATGCGGGCCATTGGGCTGCTTCTATATAGCCCGCTCCGCGTATAAATGACGGGCTATGCGGGTATCACAAATCTTAAAAAACAAAATTACAAAACATAATTAGTAATGTTGATAAGAGTTTAATAGATAATTTAGTTATTTAAATATTATGTTGATAAGAGTTTAAACACTAATTATTAAAAAAAAATATTTGTTAAAACTTAAAATAGACAAAATTTATTTTGACGATTTATGTCTTATACTATAACATAATTAATCTTTGATAATATGAATAAAAATATTGTCAAAGTCTCTTCCTAAATTTATACCACTGAGGGGATCAAACTCAACACCTTAAGTTCTAAGAGCTTCACCTTATTCCAACTCTTAATGCTATTTGAACTATAAGCTCTTGGTAAAATGTTGTCAAATGTTTACCTTTTGCATTTAATTTGCAACATTTTTATATAAAGTATTGTATAAAGGCCATATTATATTATTTAAAAAATTTAGTAATATTTAAAGAATATTGTATAAAAATCATGTTGCATAAGATTAATTATGGTAGTGTCGAAGAGATTAGTGTCTTACAGTCAATTATAAAAATCTATGTTTGAACTAATTATTTTTAATTCTAAAACTCAATTCTTAATTTATTTAAGATTAATTTCATTTGAGGTTCAGATTTATATTCAAATAATTTTTTTAAAGAAGGAGTTGATATATTAATTACGAAATAAAGATACATTAAAAAAGCCATCAACATAAAAAAAAACTCTACGAAATGTTGTGGTACAGTAGAGATCCACAAATCATTCCCATTAGAAACAATAAATTTGACATTACAATCAGCATATTTATTCAAAGAGTAATTTCAAATCTTCCTACTCCATGTTCCAACAAATCCTACTATTTACTCATTAGAGAATGTTTTCAATACTTTTTATAATTTCAAGATTGAAAGTGTATTTAATTTCATACCTTATATAGTAATAGGATGATTTTTAGGAGGTTATAGCTTACTATTATTCAAACTATGGCTAAGAAAACTAATACGTAAACCTTTCATCCCCCTAGATGTCGAAATACAATCCTGTATGACTTCCTCAAAATAGGATGAGCCAAGGGGATGTTTCTTCCAAGCCTGCATAATGCCTAGACAGTCAGTATAGAAATTAGGGCTGTAAATTTGGGCCAGACCGGCCCATTCATGCTTGCCCACAACAGGCCAACATATTTTCGGGTCGTGTTGGGCTGGGCCGACTTTGCCACGGGCTACAAAATATACGGCCCAGCCCACCCTATGCGGGCTGCGGACCAAATGGACCAGCCCATGGTTTTTTTAATTTGTTTAATAAAAAAATGTAAACTAAAAAATCAAATTGATTAAAATACGTACTAAAACAATCATATACTAATTATAATTTACCTATCGGACTAGTGGAGTCCGTAAAAAAAAACTTGACAAATAACTTCTTAAATAAAAGAAAAACTAATATTAATATAACAAATATATTAAAGTTTAAAATACATCAGGCTCATAAGTGTCGATGTGCCATCACAGAAAAAATAGTCATACCAACTCATCATTTTACAAATAACTAATAACCAAGTGCTACATAAAAAAAATGACAGTATCACTCAAAAACATTTAACACTATGTTTCAGATTTTTTTTCCAAATGAAATATAATATTTATAATATAATAGATTAAACAAAAATATTTTAAAAGTTCGGGCCAACGGGTTGGCCCAGCCCATCACGGACCAGCCCGTGTTGGGCCACTAAAATTTTGGGCCGGGCCAAGCTAAATTTTAATCGGGCCGCTATTTTTTGAACCCAGCCCATACAATATGTCGGCCTAAACATGCTAGCACATCAGGCTGGGCCCACTTTGACAGTACTAATAGAAATTACCTCTATAAAAGTTCATCAGAACAACGTTGCCAATGACACATTCTAAAGATAGAGCCTTTGCAACTCTGGCTTTTACAACCTCAGGAATTCTCTTTGTGACAGCACGGAGAAAACGACCTTGGGGAGTCACTATCACGAAGCCCAAACCAGAGTTATGTCCTGGTGCAAGCGAGGCATCTATAAAAACATGAACATCAACATCATTCATAGAACCAGGACATGTGGAAAAGGAAACGTCATTAAGTACACAATTTTATTCCACAATATCCTCTACAAAAATTGAATCCGTCTTATTTAGAATTTTTGCGATAGTCATCTTTTTCTCATTGAATACCCATTGATTCCTACTGTCCCAGATAGCATAGATGATGCTAAAAAATTTTCCGAACACATGAACCTCACATTGTTGTATATATGGCTGGAAAACCAAAAGCCACAACAAAGGATTAAGGCTGGAAAACCAAAAGTCAAAGGGAAGGAAAATAGTAGAGTTGTGTAGAACATATCCTAGAATAGTCTAGAAGGCTCTCACATAGGAGAGAGGAAAACTCTCATCGTGTCATCAATGTATTGTAAAAGGTAATAGAAACATAAAGGATTAAAAAAAAACTTTTATGAGGCTTAAATTTGATAAATTGTTTGTAAAAATGAGGAACTAAATAAAAGATTGTAATAATTTGAAGGATTGAAATTAGGCGTGACAATCACCGCTTGAATTTGGGGATCTTGCCAGGAGTGCCCATTTAATTTGGGGGTCCGTGATCGGGGAGTTTTTCTTCGCAGAAACAGAGACAAGGATAAAAGTTCCTCCGCAACAGATTCGGGGACCATGCTTCCCGTCCCGCTGGGTCCCCACATTCCCGTGTATATATGTATAATTATATAAATACTCTTATTAAATTTAATTAGTATAACAAATATACATATAATTGACAGGGTTAATGCACTAATTTATTTCTTAAAAAAAGTAATATTGTTAACTTTTAGCTATTATTACCTCTGCTCTTGGTTTTTATTCTGACATATATTAATTTTTGTGTTCATCACTAATTTATTCTTACATATCGTTCTTGCTCGTCATGCTCATTCTTGCTATTTATCATTCATGCTCTTACATTATTTATTCTGACTCTTCCGTTAGTTCCTTCTTTTCGGCTTGTGTTTTATATTTTTATACTTTTTAGGATTTTTTTTTTAAATTTTATACGAGGAGGCAGGAAATGAGGATGAGAGAGAAAACATCCCGTCACAGGGAGTGAAATAGGGACGGGAAGAAAACTAAAGAGTGAGAATAAGAAGCGAGTGAGTACTTCTCGCTCTCGTCCCGTAAAGTGCCACCCTAATTGAAATTTTAGTTATTCAACAAAAAGTAGAAAATTTAACGATAAGTATATAAACAATGGCATATACAACTACTGTCTTTGTATTTTTATTTTTTTTTTGAGTTATTGCAGACATACTGTAACACCGCATCAGGCGGGGCGTTACCACCATCTCTGGCGGTGTTTTAAGAGCTTCACCCACTCCTTTAAGTAGGTTATTCTCCTGCGAATAAATCTACATTTATTTCAGGATTTGAGGACTTTCTGTGGTTTGAACCCATGATAATTTTTGTTTAGATTCCTCAGAGATGTAGTCATAGATTCTTAAGAACCATTACCAATTGATAATTTTTGTTTTTAAATTACTATATAATTATGCATATAATAAAAAAAATACATTATATTTTTTTTAAATTTTTTTATGTTGTACCAAATATTGAATAAGGTAAGGTTATATGCCTGCATATTTAATTTGAGGACAGTGTTCTGTTTATTTTAATCGATATTAACGTGAAATTGTTGGAAGTTAAGTGTAAAATGGGTAAATGAAGTTTTACATTAGATAGTTAAGTGAATGGTTTATAAGTAAAAACACCCTTGTACCTAATACCTTAAGGTTTTGAGTTGCATTGTGGTGTTCACTTATATTCCCCCTCTCACCTACACTCCCAATAAAAATAAGATATATAATCTCGTTATGTTTTATGTTTACTAATTACGGTATACATTTTATTATGTTATCATTTCATTTTATACCGTTTCATATACTATTTTATTATGTACAACTACCAAACATTATCTTAAGATTTGTTCACATGCACACTCGTTTTTTTCTTTTTTGGAATAAGTATTTAATAAGTTACACATTTTAAATCTATTTTAAAAATTCAAGTTTGAAATTATTAAAATACCCCTTAATCGGTGGAAGTATGTGAGCAAGTATTGCTATTTGCTAGCTAGTTGAGAATATAGACATAAAATAATGTAGCATGTATATATATAAGATATAAGATACTACCATTATTAGAATTTTGCCCAAATCTCGTTAGCATTTATGACTTTTCTTAATTGTCTATTCTTCTATTTTTGGTTCCTCGATGGAGAGATCAGTTTTGAACTTACGAAAGATTACACTACAACATAACATGCATGAATTGATGGAAACTCAAACCAAAAAAAATAAAGTGCCACGACAAAAGTTCAACTATAAAAGGATTTTACCATAATTGCTTATGTGATGCTTCAAGTTAAAGCTTTTCACCATAACCTCTTTGGTGGCCCCTTCCTTTGTTCAACTATTTTGTCTTCACTTAACCACTCATTAGTATACTTAAATTAGTTTTTTTATTTAAAAGAAAAAACAAATATTGTTTAACTTGAACTAGAGAGAGAAAGATTTGGTATAATGGAAACCAAATGATGATGATTACGGATTACCGAACTTTATATGAGGCCAGTGGCCAGTGGTAAAGGCTTAAATATGTCTTATATTTTTTAAAATATGTTGTCTTTTTAATTTTATTTTTTAATTTTTTTATTAATTGCATTTTTTAAAATTTTAAATTTTTTAATTGAAGTATAATAAAAAAAATTAAGTTAAGTCCATCCCGTAAAAATTTATGTTAATTAGTGACATGACAGAACAAAATAACACATTAGCATATATGTTAGGTTAGTTTAACATTGTTGACTCATATTAACATATCTACGCATAAGCAATATTTTAAAAAAATACTTTTAGATTGAATTTTAAAATAACCATTAAAAATAAAAAATAAAAATAAAAATAAAAATATTTTTTAAAAAAATTATTTCAGACAAGGATATTTTAATATGACTTAGTAAGATCAGCTAATATGACATATGCTAACGTGTTATTTTATTTTAATATGACTTAGAGAAATCTAACGGCATAAACTTAAATAAAAACTTTTGAACTTTAAAAGATGTAATCACTAACAAAATAATTTTAGGGACAAATTAAAAACTATATTCTCATAAACTAAAAAACTTATTTAACTCTGTCGTAAATTATATAACACCTCCTTTATAATTATTTTAGAATTACTCTTCTCTCTCTTGAGAGATTTATATATGATATCTAGTTTAGTCTATTTAATTTCATGTAAGCATTTTCTTTTGGTTTTTTTCCTTCCCTTTTGGGACTCGCGATCGACAATAAATTTTGAACCTCTAGTATTTTTTTATAGGCAAAAGTGTGTCTATATAGATATTCAAACCGAAGAATGACTATTCAAAACTTCACTCTCCAATCACTAAATCAACATGTTGGATGCGAACCTCTAGTATTACTTTCTCTAGACATCGTAAAAAAAATCATTATTATTCTGAGTGAAATTTTAAATTCAATTTTTTTGAGTATTTAAAACGTTGTTTTGTCCACTTTAATACTGGAAACAATGATATGATGTTTCAAATTTTGTTACAAGTTGCATAAATCTCCTTGAAATTAACTTATTGGGAGTGCTATATTGAGCTGTAGGGCGAAAATACCAAATTCGAATCCTTAAGTGTAAAACTCCTTCACTACCTCCATAAAAATACTTACTGATAAAACAAAAATTTTAAAAGTTGCATAGAAGAAAAATACATTTAAAAAATTATTTACTTATTTTTTTGTAAGCAAGAAAAAAAAATAATTTGTAGTTGTTCACAATAAATAACAATGTTGTTATTGTTAAAACGGATTCAAATGCAAGAAATAGTTAAATACTAATCTCCTAATATTACAAAAAAAAAAAAATCATTTGCTAATATTTTTTTTATTAGATTCCGTTATATTAGTTATTAGTAATATAAATTTTGTCTAACAGAATTAACCAATTAGTATAGACATATAATATTATTTGTACTGAAAGATAAATATATAATTGCCAACAGATTAATGTGTTAGTATAAGTAATTAGTATATACTATCGATTTACAAATCGTTAGTAAATATCTTTAATGGTTATATTAATAAAAATAAAAGACAATTTATTATAGTGTAAGGAAAGGAGAGTGTAGATTTTTAAATAATTTTTATTGCTCCTAAATTTTTTCAATGAAATTTATATTGTTCGTGTAAATAGTTTTAGGTGAAATAAGATAATGTACAATGGAGCCGTTTAGATGGTGTTCTTATGCTAAGCAGCTGCTCTTAGTAAGTAATTTCCCATTGCAGCTTGTTAATATGGCTTGTGTTGCTTTATTGAGTTGCTTAAATAAGCAACTAAGACTAAGGGTTGTTTGAAGGAGAAGTGAGATTAAAAAAATATAATTGTAGTGTAAGAATCTTATATTGTGGGATACACGCGAGACTCATATGAGTTGCTTAATAATCTTGTATTATAGTGTAAGAATTGTTTAAATTAAAAGAATGATATATACATATAAAATCTACCAAAATATTATAAAATATTTATTAAATAATTTAACTAACAATCTTGCATTGCATTGTATATACGGTGACTGACTAATTGAATAGAGCTCCTTGTAAATGCAGTTTCGTTAATAAAAAATAGTTAAACAGAACTCACCAGTCATTTACTACTATGTAAGGTACGGGTACCCCTTTCCCCAAATCCCAGGGGTCTGTCCCTTCCCTTCAATTTTACCAAAAAAAATTACCAATAATAATTTTTATGGGGGTGGAAAATCATATTATTGTTTTTTTAATTTTTTATTCTCCGCCTTATTACTAGGTATAAGAAAATCATTATCTCAAAAATTAAATGGAGGTAATTAATTACTTAATTTATGAATCAATGATATTTAAAACTCAAATTATTAATTCCCTAACAAAATTAAGTTTTTCAATCATTCAAAATTTGTCACTTCCAGAAATTTTTCATCTTAAAAATATTTTTGTTTTCCGAATAAAAAAATGACAAAACGATATTCCGTGGATTATTTTTTAAAAAAAATATATTCCGGAAATTTTAAAGGATACATACAAATTAACCTTAAGGGTTGACTTAGCGGCGTAAGGTCCCGTTAAATTCATAGGAGGGACAATCAACAGCGGAAAGACCCAGGTTCGAATCTTACCTATAACAAATTTTCGAGAATCAGCAACAGCCGCAAAGCTTAAACGAGATTAGTTTCATCTAACGTGAGTAAGGTGGAAAAACCCATAGTTTCAAAAAAAGAATACATACAAATTCTATTTTCTGATGTTAAAAAAAAAATAGAAATTCAAACAGCATGATGCGCCTTTCTAATTAATGAGTGGCGCGTTTTTAGCAAATATATTAATTAGTTGCATTAGCTTTGGTTTTGGCATAAATTGCATGAAGAGTTCGGCAACTTTACGTTTTATATAATATATTTATATATTTATAGTTCACTACTAAATAAGTTCAATCGAAGAAACTATTCTGATTTCTAGAATCTCTTCGTTTATATTCTAATTATTTTTTAAAAAATATCTTTCTATAGCAATACTTTTATTTAAATATAAAACATATTTTTAAGTATTATACTAATGAGCTAAATTAAAAGTAAAAAAAATGAAAAAATATGTTAATATTTTTCGAAAGTGTAAATGACAACATGTAAAAAAAAGAAAAAAAAAACACTCTAGCTTATAGTCATTTGTTTGGACTTGAAAAGGTTTACACATATTTATTAAAAAAAAAAGACTAAACCATTACGTACACTCATCAAATTATTTTCCATACAAAATATTGAAAAAGATGTTTATATGTTGCCACATTTAAGCATGAAACATGAATATATAATTCTCATGCAACTAGCTAATTTTGAATTTTCCAATTCGATCGATTTGTTGTATATATTTTAATATAATGAAATATCTATCCACATTAATACATGATCATAATCTTTAATTTTTACAAAAATGAAAATTTAACCACATGATTGTATTTCACTTGATTAAATACTTGTTGATTGTATTGAGACAGCCGTAGCATGTGGAAGTGGGAATCTTTATTGTGAACCTCACATGCAATACTCTAAAAACAGTTGGTATATATATATATATATATATATATATATATATATATATATATATATATGCTCTCATCTTATATAAGTAGATTTACAATTGGATCGGAGGCACCTTCATTTTCTTCTTCATGATCATCATTATTTTCTAATTGACAAAAGAAATAAAAAAATGATGAGAAATTAGCTGCCTACTTTACAATTTTCTGGTCAATGATATTAATTTTTAAATTCGGAACGTGAAATAATGAAATTTTTATTTAGAGAAGACATATTAATTCTTTATATATCCTCAATTATTCTAATTGTATTTGAAAAGATATATAGATTACTATCATTTGTCTATCACCTTATCCGATCGTATATACAAAATATATATATATCTATATTTCTTAAAGCATGTGGAGCCCATATATACAAGTTGGCATAGAATTTTTTTTACATGCATGCATATATATGAAAAAACATATACTATTATGTTGTTTAATTAATTACATTCTTTGTGGGGTAAGTATATAAGGACTAGTAATAAGAACAATTGACCGTATATATTAGGATAATATATTCCTTAGCTTGTACTTCTCACCACCTGCGTAGAATAATGAGATTTGCCAACAAAATTGAAATAAGGTCAAGTTATGGTGTATTTTATTTATTAAATTATTAAATTAAAGTAGAGTAAGCATATCTCTAGTTGAAAACTTGAAAGTGCGCTCAACATTGAGACATAAATAAAGTAATAAACAAATTCATTAAATTAAAAATGAAGAGACTAAAGACATGTTTCTTTAGGATTTGGATTTGATAAAAATTATTTTTAATCAAAGTTAAAATTATTTTCTTCTATATATTAGATTGTCTAATTTGAGTGCATTAATAATTTCAACTTTTTTATTTTTTTTAATTAATGTGTTTTTTACTTTTTATTTTATTAAAATTTAAATTAAACGGATCCTAACATAATAGAAGTTGCATGTGGAAGGAATAAACTGCAGTAAAAAACATGACAAAATGAAAAGTGAAAAAGTGAAGTTAAATTAATTTTTCTGCAAATGGGAGTCACGGGGATTGATGTTTATTTGGTCAGATCACGGGGGTGAAAACACACAGTCATAATTTCATGCTTAAGTCCTTGTATTTGGTAGGGGCGTCAATTATTTTATTTTATTTTTCCTTTTATCATATGCAGTCAGAGATGAAAACCGTCAATTATTTTGACTGTGTAGTTTTCCAAATGTATATGTATATATGTCAATGGAATTATGGTTATTTAACTCTTAATTGAAAATGAAGGGTTTGATAATTCATAGTCAAAACTCATTAGAGAAGTAGCCTACCTCCCGTTGGAATTCTTAACTTGTAAATATCTAAATAAATCCATACATACAAAATTCATATAAATTTACTACATTCTCACAGATTACTCAAATTGTAAAAAAGAATTTCTAGTCCCTACAATTTAGTCACTTCAATTATGATGACTAATCATTTTATTCCTTAATCTTACTATTTAATTTATGGACTAAATTAATCCTTTTTTAAATAGTTTAGTTTATAAATTAATGAACAATTATTAATTTCACTACATAGACTAAATTGATTTACTTTTAAACTATTTAAGAAAAAAAATAATCACATCGACTACATACATTAATTGACAAGTGTTACTTTTAGAAATTAATTTTTTTCTCATTATTTTAACAATTAAATTGGTTTTTTACTCAAATTATAATTAACCCATCTTTTTAACTGTTTTTTTTTTCTTGAGTATCTCCCACTCTATTACTAGACAGCAAGACTAATTTCTCTTGAATATAGGCAGATTTATTCTCTCAAGTGGTGTTGTTCTTTCACTAAATCGTAGAGTGCATATATCTAACACTATGCCAATAATAGAATGATAGTCTATTTCTATCTTAGCTCCAATTAAATTAAAAGTTGTTAATTCATTATAAGTAAAAAGCTTAAAAGTGAAAACAGGCACAATTATGCTTAGAAAAATTGTTTTTGTATATCTATTATCTATTGCGGCTTGCCACTCACGTGCACTTAATTTTGTAGTTAAATACAAAAAATTATATTATTAAATTAGTACATAAATTAATTAATTGTTACATAACAATTTAACTATATTTTATAAATAATTAAAATAAAATAAATGTAATTAAATTATAACTTGATAATTAACTAATTTATTTCATATACTAATTTAATTATATATTTTTTTACATTTCACCATGAAACCGAATGTTGATACTCTCATGCTTATAACAAAAAAAGGCACACCTGCACTCGCGGTACTAGTAAGATAGCGAGAGATTCTTTCGTCCGTGAATATGTCCATAACCAACACTTCTCAACAATAGTTTTTTTTTTCAAGAAAAAAAAAAACTCGGTCTCGTTCTGAATTTTTATTTTAATATTTTTTTGGGGCTTGTTTGTTTCTGTATATCTTCTCAAGTGATGGCAAATAATATATTTAATTGATTGTTTCTTTTAGAATCAAGCCATGCTAGGTGAGTGAGTCCACAAAGGGACCAACCCAGCCACCACCCACTGAGTCTAACTACGTGTTACACTAACTCACTCACTTTCTTTCTCTCCCAAAACTAAATTAATATCTAATCTAATCAGATTAATTTTTTTTATGTATATTAATTAACTTTAAAATTAGACTACAATCATAAAAAGAGTTTGTTACCCGCATTTTAGATCTTTTAAAGCTATTGAGTTTGAACTTTCGATTCAATTGAATCATAACCGGCATATGTTATTTGAGCTTAACAGAATTGGGATATATATAGTATCATAGACCCAATTTCAGCGTAGTTTAACTGTCGAGATAAAAGTCCATAACAATTTTCGGTCGTTATAAGCTCTATATATATACATAAATAAACAAGAATATGTTGATACATCCAATCGTTTAATTAATTAATTAATTAAATTAGGACGTGGAAACCCAATCATAAAAGAAAGCTAGAGCTTATTTCTGTGCAAACCAAACCCTTTATAAGACGCAACTTCCCTCTATTTATACACACCCTACACCACACCCTTCTTCACTCCTCACACTCTCATTCTTTCTTTCTTTCTTTCTTTTCATTATTCTTTATTCTCAAAAACCAACAATGGAACGTCGTTATGACGGCAAAAGGGTATTAGCTTTTGCGTTAGTTATATTAACGGTGGCGGCGTCAGGGGAAGCGAGGGTGCCGTTTGCATGTGATCCCAATAACGGTCTAACAAGGGGGTTCAAGTTTTGTAGGACGCACGTGCCGATCCACGTGAGGGTGCAGGACCTCATCGGAAGGCTCACATTGCCGGAGAAAATTAGGCTCGTCGTCAATAACGCCATTGCGGTGCCGAGGCTCGGCATCCAAGGCTACGAGTGGTGGTCGGAGGCGCTTCACGGCGTTTCTAATGTGGGCCCCGGGACTAAGTTCGGTGGGGCCTTCCCTGGCGCCACTAGTTTCCCTCAAGTAATCACAACCGCTGCTTCCTTTAATCAGTCGCTATGGCAGGAAATTGGACGGGTGAGATTCATTCCATTCAATTATTATTATTATTATTCCATCTCTAATCTCTATCCCCCGTGAACTAATATTATAGAACATCTCTACTTTTTCTTTTTTCCTTTCGTTCATTGGTTTGTTAATAAATAATTAATTTTAAATAATTAAAAGTAGATTCCATAGTTCTTCGATCCTTTTCGGCTATTTACAATCAAATTAATCATTTTTCCATTAACATAGCATTGATTTCTTTAGAGTGCAGACCACTAGCCAAATGGGTAAGTGGCTTTTATATATTATAGTATATACGAGCATGAAGTACTCTTGTCGGTTGTCACTTTTCACTTAAATTTTCATATCTTTATCTTTAGATAAAAGAAATGATCAACCAATTATATATTTTTTAATTAAGAAAATAAATTTCGGTTGATTTCATTTTATGAATATATACTTCTTTTTTGTGTAAATTTTATAAATATTAGTTTCTACTATCAATTCTGAATAATTTCTTACCACATTTGAAGTTTTGATTGATCAGGAATCAATCATTTCCTCAATACAACAATTTGGTTGTCTCAAGGTTTTATAATTATTATTAGTGAAACATTTTAATAACGACGATTTTTTTTAGTAAATTACGAACTATTAACTACCAATTATTTATTTACTGTTAAATAAAGTTAGTAAAAGTTCTAAAAGAAATCATTCTTGTTGCTAATTCTTTTTTATTTTATTTAAAATTAATTTTTTTGAAGTGTAGGGAAAAATTAAGAGAGAAAAATATTGTAATTAAAAAATTATAGCGATACTCGGCAATTGCTACTATGATAAAGGAAATCGACAAACAGTCCCATGTGCCTTCCATACATTAGGAATATAAAAATATTTAAAATACGAAATATGACAAGTAGGTCACTTTAATTTTTTTCTATATATATGGTCTAAAAAACTAGGATGATGTTGAAAATCATCAACTTAATTTGTCAGCTATCAGCTACCACCAGCTACTAAAAGAAAGTTCATTACGCTATTATTTAATTAAACTACGAAAGCAACATCATCATCATAAGATAATGATTTCAAAAAAATAAAAAAGATTGCAGTTTAAACTTTCAGTTTTCCTTGTTCTAATTCCTCCGCCGTTTATTAGTTGTAGACGTCATTAATTAATTAAACTAGTACTTATGTGTCTAATTAGATTGGAATAATAATTAATTACACTTTCGGTGTCAATTAATTAATATAATATCCTTGATTTAATTTCCTGAATTGTTCACTTTCACTTAATTAAGTAGCAGGATATTTAGACAAAGTTTTTCCATCAAAGATTAATTGCGGTTAGTGAAGCATAAAAATCAATCATCATCTTTATATTACATGTTTGATGTTATTTAGTAAAGGATAAATTAAATTAAATCCCATATGATCTATATTTGCTTCTTTTCTTTATGTATATGATTGAATAATAATTTAATGTTGGCCACCAACACCTCATCTCTACTTGCAAGTAGCAAAAACTACTTGCGTGCACCTTCCTGCTACGTCTTTTTTTCTTTTCTTTTCTTCTTTTTTGTTTTTGGGTTATACAATTTTTTGTTTGGTAATTTGGGCTATATACAATTTTGATGCTTGCTTTTGTTCTAACTCAAATCACTTTTCCACAATGGTGCTATTTTCTGTCTCTATCAAATAAAAAATTGTATGATAAAAAAAATTATTAATTGACATGATGATAGCTAGAAAATACTTGTTTTTTTTTTGTATGGAGGGAAATGGTTCCCTTAAGATATAGTAATCCTGAAAATTAAATAAAATTCTTTCGAAATTCATTTGAAGATATTCGATAGACTTTTCACTTTTGTGACGTTTGGATTCCATAAAATGTCAAAAATGGAGTCTTTTGTTTGTTTCTAAGTGTCAAAGGCATTTTTTTAATTTTAATTCTAGTAGCTGGTTTAGCCTAATAATATAGAGAAAGGACCACAGCTAAAGACTGTTCTTTTTAAAACAAGGAACAAAAATTATATCCAATCTGAGACTACTGTAACTTTCATTAGGCACAATCAAATCAAATAGACAACATATATTAAAAGAATAATAGTTCAAGAAGAAAATAATATTAAAATTCTACATTAATATTAGTTTTTGTAAAACAAAATTTATCCTATGAACACGTGCTTAATTAAATATTTATACAATAATCACTAAATTAATAAGTGCAAATGCAGGTAGTGTCTGACGAAGCAAGAGCAATGTACAACGGTGGAATGGCTGGCTTAACATATTGGAGTCCCAACGTGAACATTTTTCGGGATCCACGGTGGGGCCGAGGCCAGGAGACTCCCGGCGAAGATCCTACTTTGGCCGCAAAATACGCCGCCAGCTATGTCCAAGGACTCCAAGGAGACGGCGCGGGTAACCGTCTCAAGGTTGCTGCTTGTTGTAAACACTACACTGCCTATGATCTTGATAACTGGAATGGTGTAGACAGGTTTCATTTCAATGCCAAGGTATGTATATATGCTCAAATTAAACATTATTATTTTTCATATAACAAAATAGACCTTCCACTTTTTTTCTTTATCTTCCAGAATTTATTCATCTTATTTTTATTTTTATTTTTATTTTTATTTTTATTTTAAATTTCAAAGCCACCAACAAATGAAATTGTTTGAGCAACATCCGAATATTAGGGAGTTATTTAGAGTATAAGTGCATCATTGATTGGTTGCAATTTTCATGTGCCTTGTTCCATGCCATATTGATTGGTTTATACTTTATACATGCCACATGGATATAATATATATTGAGCTTGCAATGATAATATATTGGAGATCTCTTTTGTCATGTCACTCTCTTAATTTATTTGCTAAAAATAAGTAGTTTCCTTTAATGCAAGCAAGAAAAGAATTAAAAAGCCGTTTCAATTAAAGTGGGAGCTAGTTATATGATGATGCAAGTTGTTTGATAAGGACTTGGTGCAACTTGCAATTGCTTGTCATAACTTGATAGCGACGCCATTCAAATTTGAAACTACCAACAAATCACCTCTATTTACACCATAAACTATTTTTATTTTAGCCCAAATAAAAAGATTATTAAGCTTATGGGCCCCAACTAAAAGGCTTTGGGAAATGGATACATTGCAGGTTAGTAAGCAGGATTTGGAGGACACATATAACGTACCATTCAAAGCATGTGTGTTGGAAGGGAAAGTTGCGAGTGTGATGTGTTCTTACAATCAGGTCAATGGGAAGCCCACTTGTGCTGATCCTGATCTTCTTCGCACCACCATCCGTGGCCAATGGCGCCTTAATGGGTCAGCCCAAAATCCAAACAACCCCATCTTCTATTTTTTTATTAAAAAAAAAATCATTTTGATTTTTTATTTATTTTATAAAATAGGTACATAGTCTCGGACTGTGATTCAGTTGGAGTTTTCTTCGACAACCAACACTACACAAACACACCCGAAGAGGCGGCTGCTGCAGCTATAAAAGCAGGATTGGATTTAGATTGTGGGCCATTTTTGGCCCTTCACACGGATGGTGCAATTAGAAAAGGACTCATTTCGGAGAATGATCTCAACCTAGCCTTGGCCAATCTTCTAACGGTCCAAATGAGATTGGGCATGTTTGATGGTGAGCCCTCAGCCCAATCGTACGGAAACTTGGGCCCAAGAGATGTGTGCACTCCGGCCCATCAAGAACTAGCCCTCGAGGCAGCTAGACAGGGTATTGTCTTGCTAGAAAACAAAGGAAATTCCTTGCCATTATCTCCACAGAGATACCGCACCGTAGGAGTCATTGGACCAAATTCAGATGCTACTGTTACAATGATTGGAAATTATGCTGGTTAGTTAATTTATCCTTCACACCATTTAAAAAAATTATTTTGCTATTGAATCATTAATTTATATTTTTTTTTGTTTTCTATTAAATCTTTTGATTTGCGACAGGTGTGGCATGTGGTTATACGACGCCGTTACAAGGAATTGCGAGATATGTGAAGACAATTCATCAAGTGGGATGTAGGGATGTGGGTTGTGGTGGAAACCAACTATTTGGAGCTGCAGAGATGGTAGCGAGAAAGTCTGATGCGGTAGTGTTAGTAATGGGACTAGACCAATCCATTGAAGCTGAAACAAGAGATAGGGTTGGAATTCTCCTACCTGGCCTCCAACAAGAACTTGTGTCAAGGGTAGCTAGGGCTGCTAGAGGCCCAGTTATTTTGGTCCTCATGTCTGGTGGCCCTATCGACGTTTCTTTTGCTAAAAATGATCCCAAGATTAGTGCTATTATATGGGCTGGTTATCCTGGCCAAGCTGGGGGAACTGCCATAGCTGATGTGATCTTCGGTACAACTAATCCAGGTAAAATATCCTTACACCTTTATTATCCAAATATGCTCTTAATTAGTGGTCTTTTTTTTATGGTCCAAACTTTTTTTTTAAAAAAAAATGGACTTACTTTTTAATGGGGCCACATTTGACTAATTTTTTTGTTGGGCTTCTCTTGTAGGAGGAAGGATACCTATGACATGGTACCCACAAGAGTACTTAGCTAAAGTGCCAATGACAAACATGGATATGCGTCCAAATCTAGCATCAGGCTACCCAGGCAGAACATACAGATTCTATAAGGGCCCAGTAGTGTACCCATTTGGGCATGGGCTTAGTTACTCAAGATTCACACACACCTTAGTCATTGCCCCTAAACAAGTCTCAGTACCCTTCGCAAGCCTCAAAGCCCGCACAAACTCCTCAACCATTTCAACCAAAGCAGTTAAAGTGAGTCACACGAATTGTGGTGCATTGGACTTGAAATTCCATGTGGATGTGAAAAATGAAGGCTCAATGGATGGGACCCACACCCTTCTCATCTTCTCGAAGCCACCTCAGGGTAAATGGGCCGGGATTAAACAATTAGTGGGCTTTCATAAAGCCCACGTTCCCGCGGGCTCAAAGCAACGCGTTAAGGTACCAGTTCATGTGTGCAAGCATCTTTCAGTTGTGGATGAGTTTGGGATTCGAAGAATCCCAATGGGTGAACATGAAATTCATATTGGTGACCTCAAACATTCTATTTCTATCCAAACAAGTATGGATCAGATCTTACACTAAATGATTATTTAACTGTCAAATTTTTTTTGACAAATACAAAACCAAAAAGCAATTGGTTTTTCTCAATAATTTGAAAAATAGGAAAAATAAAATTCAAGAAAAAAGTTGTTTCCTACAAATGTAAAATAAGGAATAGGTGGTGATTTGTGAGTTGATTTTATAGTGTGTCATTCTTACAGCAAATGTAAAATAGAGAAATATAGGTGACAATTGTAAACCAATCAAATTATAGTGGCAAGTGTAATATTGAGAATTTCATATGTTGAAAAAGGCTTTTAAAGACAGTTGAATTAAGTGTCTTATTCTTTAATTTCCTCTTCCATGTTTATGTGGTCTAAAAGTTGAATGCCATGTTTATTTATTTATTATTTTTTTATTTTTTGGAATCCAATGTCATATTTATTTCAATCCGAACAAGTAAACCAAGCACTACTAGAATTATGTTAGTTTCCTACAAATTTTCCATTTTGTTGATTTTGTTGGGGATAAAAAATTGTAAGAAAATTTGGAGGAAATTATCATTTCTTGAGAATTTTTCTTGCGGATTTTCGATGCCATAATTCCCTACAAAAATTTGAAGGAAAATTCGCAGAAAATGTTAGCAATTTTTTTTTGAATACTTTGTTGGGGATTTTCGTGAGGATTTTTATTCCTGCATATTTTCTTTCAAATTATTTTTTGGAGATTTTCTAGGGGTTTAGTTTTACTAGGGATTTTCTTCGGGATTTATATTCGTGCAGATTTTCTTGTAAATTATTTTTTGAGAATTTTACTGGAGTTAAGTTTTCCAAAGGATTTTCTAAGAGAAATTTGTTCATGCGTATTTTTCTGTGAATTATTTCTTGCGAATTTTTTTGGGGGTTTAGTTTTTTCTTGGGATTTTCTTGGAAATTTACATTTATGCGGATTTTCTTGTAAATTATTTCTCGAGAATTTTTTTGGGGTTTAGTTTTGCTAGAGATTTTCTTGGAAATTTCGGTTCTTGCGAATTTTCTTGCAAATTATTGCTGCGGAATTTCTTGAGAATTTTCGTTCCGGTAGATTTTCTTGTGAAGTTTTTTATGGGTAATTTCTTTGGGTTTTAGTTTTTTTTCTTAGATTTTCTTGGGAAGTTTTGTTCATGCGAATTTTCTTGGAAATTTATTTTATATTTATGTAACAAAATTATTATAAAAAACCTTACAGAACTTAAGTAATTATATATATATATATATTAATTTATTATCTTTAAATTGATTTATAATTTTTTATTATTACCAAAAAATAAATTTTTAATTTACATTCCCAAAAATTAAAATATTATTAATCATTCATTTCCATAATTCATAATTACTATATAATTACTGTATGGTTTTAAATGATCCTCTCGGTTTAATACCAAAAAAAAAATAATCTTAACCGTGTTAAGTAAGATCTCGATCATCGTCTCCGTCTCCATATAGTCTCTGCCTCTGTATCGTCTCCGTCTTACCATTTACAAACATCAACGAGCATTCGCATTTCCCTCAAATTACTCTTATCTTTCAGCCTTCTCTCCCATTCTCTCACTCTCAACCAGAGATCGAGTCTACCATTCAGATCTCTCGCTCAATCGTAACCTCGAACAAATTGCAGTCAGATCCCTTGATCGTTTGTGTTTAGATCTCACCAACATTATAGGAGGTAAATCCCTAACCGCAAATCGCTATCTGATTCTCGCAATCTCTCTCTTAAATAATTACTCGCAAATTGCTTTGCCTCTGAGTTTGTAAATCCATTTCTGATTTGTAAATCTATCAATTTACTCGCAGGTTGATGAACACTAAATTACTCCTCAAATTGCTGCATCAGTGAGGTCTGCAACTTCAATCTCCCTAGTTGCGTCAGATTGGAGCTTGATGAACCGGTTGGTTTCTTATTTTACTGCAAATTTAAGTTCCTCTGTTTATAATTTAATGTGGTTTTGGTTGTTGCTTACTGGCAAATGAAAATCACAGCGTACAAGGCACAATGAAGCCTTCTCCATCGGAGATGTGTTTGATTTTCCATAAATGATCATATACAGTAAAAACTAAATGAAATTTCTAAGGTTGGAATTCTATAATTAAATGATAAGCAAAAAGCCTGATGGTATATTTTAGTGATGGTGATCTTATGTTCACTGTAGTCTCTATTTAGTTATTAGTTATAGCTTCTTTCTGATTATCTCCTTGCAAGTCAGTTTTTACATTATTTTATATCACTAGATAACTATTCACTTGAAATCTTGCATATACGGAAACTATTTCAGAGGAAAAATGCATAAATCTAAGATTTTATCGTATGCTTGTTTTTTCTCCTACAACTAGTAGACAGTTAATGTGAAGCTGCAGCTGCATTGTTTAATTTATACATTTTCTGGTGTACTATGGTTCTTTTATTATACCTTTCATCATGTTATTTTCTATTGTACATCACATACCTCTTGTAATTTTATCCGGTTGTTTGAAACTATGATCTGTAACTACTAATAAGTATAAGCTAATTTCTGATTGCATTCCTTAACTTAATAGTTATTTAATAGTCATACTACTTATGGGAAGGCCATGAGGGAGGAAGAAGCATTGGTTGTATTAGAGGAAATGCTTGAGGCTTGATGCTAGTGTCAGGTATCTCAGAACAAAATTAGTAAATCAGCCAAATATGATATGTGAAGCAAAACTTAGAAATGTATAGCAAAATAGAAGTGTAAGCTTTAGAGAAATGTAAATCAGTGAAATATTCACTCAAAGGTGCAAGCTTTATATAGTGGTTCTTTTCTCTCCTTTTTTGTTATTAAGTCCAGTTCAGATATTAACCTTATTTACTATGATTTTTTGATTTGTGACAGTACTGTTTATGCTATTCCTTCATTTGACCTTCATACTATATTGTAAATTCAATACTACATTATTTGCCATTAATCACTTTTTAAGCCACTAATTAAAGGATGTTGTGTGTCGGGTGCTGCGATAATGAAGAGGCAGCAGCTCATGCTTATGATTTAGATGCATTGATATACTGGGTTAGGATGCAATGATGAGGGACTGAGGAAAGAACTTACTAATATGAATGACTCTGGGTTTGAAATTGAAACAATGTAAAAGGAGGGGGCTGATTTGATCTCCTACAGGCTAGAAAATTTCAATTTTGAGCATCCAGGCTGCCTGAACCCACAAATATTTACTTTATTTTGTTGGTCATTCCTAAATTTTGCTAGATCTCAGTTATCTTATTCATCATGTTCTGTGTCATGCAGGTTATGATGAGTGTATTTTTTGGTTAAGCATCATACTCATCACCATCTTGTATACAACCCAACCAGCTATTGTTAGATGGTCGTCTACACCTCCTGTGTCAAATCAAGTGAGACTTCAGTTAGAAAGGCTTTTGTGCCCTTATGCTCTATCAAACCTTAGTAAGTATTATATTGTCTTTAAATTTAATTGTTCTAAAAAATTAGGGTGTTTAGTCTAGTGGAATGATTCTCGCAGTAAGTGCGAGAAGTCGCGAGTTCGATTCTTGCAACACCCCAACATGTTAATCTTGATTTTACTAATTGATCCTTATAGATTCTAATTTTGTTATCTTTTTGTAGTTAAACTACCTGTTATTTCTCATTTTGGTTATAACATAAAATTAGAAAAATTGCTAATTGCTAATTCTGCCGGATTCAAGAAGTAGTCTCTTCAATTTGGATGCTTTTTTTTTTCTAATTAATTTCTTACATGCATTTTTAAATTGTGTTTACCTTGCAGAATTTTTTTTGAATATATTACATATTAGTAGATATATTATGCAAAAAAAATTAGATTTTAGATAAAGATATTTTTCACATTATTTTAAAAAATTATAAAAGATATATGAATCCTAAAAAAAAAAAGAGTAACATTTTCTAGGTTTTTTTGGTGGATTTTCCTGAAGAAAGCATTTTATGGGAATTTTTCTACCAAATATTCCTGCGGATTTTCCTACATAACCATTTGCTGGGGATTTTATTATTGAGTTTTCATGTGGATTTTTCTACAAAAATAGTTTACTGGGGATTTTTCTTGGGGATTTTCATGCACGTATATTTCTTGGGGATTTTATTACGGATGTATTTCCTGAGGATTTTCCTATGGACATTTTTTGGGGATTTACTTACAAATATTTCCTACAGATTTATCTGCGAATGTTTCTTGGGGATTTACTTACCGAGTTTGCATTTGTAGGAAAAATCCCCAAAAGAATTCGCAGGAATTTAATTATCCACGAAGGTATTTGCTGCGGATGAAAATCGGCAAAAAAATCCGTAGGAAATGGATTTCCTGCGAATTTTTTATTAAAATTGGTATAAAAATTCCCAGGAAAAAAGCAAATTTCTAGTAGTGAAGGGTTTATTTATTGCATGTTGTTGCTGGCTTGCACCCTAATCTGTAGACATTTGAGCTACCTTGCTACAGTGACCTCAAAGTAAAATAAAATCCATTCCTAAACAATGGAATTCCTTTCGAATGGAAAGTAAAAAAATTAAAATGAAATTTAGAATTTTAGTTAAAATGGATTAAGTTGTAAATATCGTATTTTGTATTCACTTCTATTCATGTTTCTTTGATAAAACTTTCTTTTTTTCTTTGTCTCTTTGTTTCTTTTTCATTTTTTTTTATTTTTCTTTATTGCGAAACAAATAAATAAAAAAGAATAATTAAGTGGCTAATTCCTTGACCAACAAATAAAGCTCATCATTAAATCTGATCCGATTAGTTTTCCTTTATGGAAGAAAAAAAAACTTAGACTAAATTAGTATTTTGGACTCTTAAGTTAATATTTGATTTTACTTTGCTCTTTTAAATTTATTTTGATTTGTTTTGATCTCTTTAAGTCATGTTTTTAGTCCACATTAGTCCTTTAGCCAATGCCACTAGTAAGTTTAACAAATTTGGAGCTAAACTTGTATAGTCTCATGTATTTATGTGATAATAACCAATCAAAAATTGATGTGGTATTAAAATAATAACATAAATATTAAAATTTGTATTATTATTATTTCAGTATAAATACTAACACCTTTGTGTCCAATGAACACATCTAATTATTTTACATGAATGACTCAGAATAAATCGGAGAAAAGAAAAAATTTTGTTTTTATTTAGAGCATGTTTGAAAGCTGTTTTTTACGGTTTTTTTAAGAAAAAAACATTGGTTAAGGTTAAACTTTAAAGAGTATTCGGGTAAAATTTTTAAAAGTGATTTAATTTTTTAATTTTTTTAATTTTCTTATTACAATTGCAAACAGTTTTTTTTTCAAATAAGTAAAAAAATTAGAGCTTATTAAACAATTTTTTAGCTTTAATCTACTTTTTTTTATAAAATTCAAATTTAACCAAAAAAAACAAATTTTTATACCATCAAAACATAAAAGATTGTCTTCAAAATCAATTTTCAACTATATACCCAAACAAAAATTGATTACGTATATAATCGATTATAATAATAATCCATTATACACGTAACTGATTTTTAAAATAATCTAATTTTCACAGTTAATCTAAATACAATATTATTCTACTTCATATATCTTCTTTTTATTCTACTTCTTGTTTTTCTTTCTTAATCTTCTTCTTTTTGTATCTTTTTCTTCGTTCATCTTCTTTCTTCTTGTTTTTGTCCACTTCTAACTTTCTAAACTGAACATAACAGTGAACACGAAGAATCAAAAGAAAGTCGAACATGAATAGGAACAAACCATAACAAATAAATGGTGGATCTTGCATGTGGTGAAATAAACTCTATAATCCAATTTAGAAATAGAATAAATTGGTGTATGATGGGAGAGGAGGAGGTATTTGTACGAGAATTTACAATTATCAAAATAAAAATATTTTTTTCTTCCACTCAAGTATATAGGCACTTACATTTATTTGAGGCAATAAAAAACTTATTTTTCTTTACCAATCAACATATGTTTCTTAATGTTTTAATTGAAAGAAGTAATTATTTTCACGGAGAAAATTACTCCTTTGATTCAGAGTAAACGAGTTGGGTTCGCTAGCCGGCGATCGGCCCGATAAAAATACGAGCTGGATTAGAAAATTTGGCCTACCAACTCATGTGGCCCGCTGCTCCAAACCCGTCAGTTCGTCGGGTTACACAAGTAGCGGGCCAGACTTTTGTATTTTAGGTAAACAATTGAAGCTAAAGTTCTTTAAAAAAATTGATAAGATTTAACAAAAAAAAGTCCAAAGCAAATAAAAAAAACAAAATACATAAAAAAAAACTTAGACAGATAGTTAAAAATAATAAAAAATAAAATTTTTTAAATATAAAAAAAAATACCAGATATTCTTGTAAAAAACCTGATCTTTTTGTATTTTCTTGAAAACAAACTAATGCGTTTTGCATGGTGTAAAAAGCAAAATTTAAAGAAAAAAATAAGTCGAAATTTATTTTCATTGTTCTTTAAATAGTATCGTGGGTTGGGCTTATAAAAGTGAACTCACAAATTCTTGACAGACCAGGCCGACCTGACTATTTTTTTTTTTCAGGCTAAACCGGTTGCAGGCCAAATATGTCGGACTAGCCCGCTTTACCACCCTAAGAAGGTGAATGAGATTAACACCATCTTTATTGGTAGTGGCACAATCATTTTTAGTATATAAATTTATAATTCTTATATATGAAAAGGATGATGCCACTCCCAACAGAGATGGTGTTAATCCCATCCTCCCCTAAGAATAATACAATTTAATTTTTGACTTTATAATCACAATCACTTCCCTATTCCTTTCATCTTCTTCATTCTCCCTTCAAATTAAAAAACCTAAATTTGTTATGGCTAACAAACCATCAGTTGTTCACCCCCAATTATAAATAGTTGTCGTTGGGCTAATTTTACATTTATTTTCTTAGAAGTGATATATACTATTGTACGAGAAAGTGAGTTTATGAATATATTTATTATTGTTTAATGAAAAGAGGTATTAGAAGAACAAGTGGCAAATCCAAGATCCTCGATCATGTGGAAAAAAATTAGAGTTGACTTAATGATCCAAGAATTGTTGATAAAATCATATCTGAAAATTAATAGAAAAATTTATATCATTTTAATCTTGAGTGGTACTAAATTCGTATAGTGTTAGGTAGTGTTTGGCCTAATTTTTTTTTTTGGCTTCTCTTCCTCTTATAAGTAAAAGCTAGGTCAAACGGTATTTATGGTAAAACTCTTAAATTTAAGCTAGTTTTTTTCTTATGTACAAAATGCAAAAAACTGGCTTTCAAGCTCGAAACTAGAAATATGGGCTTTTTAAAAAAAATTGACTTATTTGTAGGCCCAGTGTAATTAATACCTTGATATTTTAATTAACACTTAAAATCTTGAATATATTTTCCTTCTCTCTTTGCTAAAACCTTCAAAAAAGTCTTCTTCTCATTTATGAATTATTTATTCACTTTAATATTTATGAGTTTTATTGTTATTTAAAATTTTTCTTATTCAAAAATATTTAATGTTATATTATTATTTTAATAAATTTATATTGCATTTAGTTTTTTAAAAAATAAAAATATTGAGTTTTATCAAAGAATTTTTTTTATTACAACTTTATTTTTAACAAATAAAGAAATGTCACAATTAATAATAATTAACTTAAAAAGGTTGGCACAAAATACTTACTTTTGATAAACAAACAGTTTTTTACTTATAAGTAGCTTATAACGTACAAAATAATGAAATTGTCAAATAGGTTTCAGTTTTTTATTTAAAGCTTTTATTTTCAGCTTTTACTTAAAATCGGCTTATAAACCAAAAAATAAGCCGGGCCAAACGGAGCTTAGTCTTAATAATTTAAAATAATCTAAGATGTATGATTAAATTAATGTCGTAGTACAATTTTTCCTGAGGGCATCCTGGCCAATAAATTAGTGCTGCCTTAAGACAATAATCAATGATTCAAGAATTATTGAAAATTCAAATCCAAAAACTAATACTGTATATACAAATTCATATCAATTTTAACTTTGGGATTGGCATTATTTAATTTATGTATGGTATCATTCTTATTAATTTTGAAAGATTTTAACATATACTTATAAAGCAATGTACGTAGTCATATTTTGCCTTAGGAGTATTTTGATTTTTGGTTAATTAAAATAGTACTTTTTCTTTAGGACAATTATCAATTTCAAAATTATAAAATAAAAAAAAAACTCATTCAAAATTAATAGAAAAGGTAAGATAGTTTCTCATATAGATCAGGGGTAGTATGAACATTTAATTCATATTGTATTATTCGCAATAATTATAAAATAGCTTATTTTGTATAATTATAAATTAAGGTAGTCAAATATTACTCTTTGAATGCATAATTCTAAAATATTAGAGTTTCCTATTTTTGGTACAAAATTAGAGTTGCCTTATGACAATAATTAATGATCCAAGAATTTTTGAAAATTCAAATAAAAATAAAAAGAGTCAACTTTTTTTTAAAATATTAGGAGTAGTATAAATAAACCAAATAACTCATAAAATAAAATATTATATTCTGATTTCAATAAATAACTTATAAGCTATCAATTATTAAATTTAAAATGAAATTCATTTTGATAGTATGGAAGAATTATTATCCATCATTTGCTATACAAAAAAAAAAAAAGAGAGTAGAAGATTATGAAAATTTAATATAATATCACCATATGCAAAACAACATTAAATTAATCATTTAAATTGTGTATATATGACTATTATTCATTAGTTTTTTTTTCCAAAAAAATAATTTTATAATGTGTATTTTATTTCCTTTTGTATAACTCATAATAATTTTGTAAAATGCATAAAAAAATAATTTAAATTTTAAAAAATTTAATAGAAGTGTCGGTAATGTGGATGATTAGCACATTGGAGTATGAGATGGACCATAATTGATGTTGATACCCTAACTTGTTACTACTAATTAACATACCTCTTCACTTCACTTGATCCCTTTGAATTTTGGAAATAAAATAGAATAATATTAATTAATTAAAACTGATTTCTAGGATCAAAATATAAATGCTTTTTAATACTAGTATTATTTAATTCCTTTTGGTACTACTAGCTTCTTTCTTAGCCTCTCTTCGTATAAATAATGTAATCTCTTGTGTAGTGAGTTGCATATTCTTATCTAACCTTCTCACTCAAAACAAAACAAATTCCCTTTCTTTCTTTCTTTTAACACTTTCTTTCTCTTCCCTGCATCTCTACCTTCCTCTTACCACAAGGTAATTATCTTCTTCCTCTTTTTTTCTACTTTTTAGTTTCTGCGTTTTAATTTTCACTGTCCCTATAAATATAATTCGATGTGCTTCTGAATTAACCATTCACTTGTAGCTCTTCATTCCTTCATTGCCATTCCCTGCTTCTTCTTCATTAATTTCTCTGTTTTTTTCTTTGTTGTAAATTGAGTCTTCTTTTAATTTTGCTTTTGAATTAAAGGTAATTAAATTAAGTTTCATTGGTAAATAAAATTGAAAGTTAGAATATTGATTTGAGGGTAATTAATGAAGTGGAATTTGTTGAATGTTGAACAGGTAAACAGAGATGGCAGGGAGTAACAGGGAAGACTATTTCGCTGCACCGGAAGTTGAGGTACATTTTTACCTAATCCCAACCTTACCCTTTTCCATTTTTTCCTTCTTTTTTTTATTATAATTTATTATTTATTTGTCTATTTAATAATGTGAATTGGAGTGACATTGCACATTTCAAATACCAGTACCACACGAAAAGCAAATGCTGTAATGTGTGTAAATTTTATTAGAGGTTGTTATAATAAAAAGTAAATATCAAGAAAGATCAGTGTAACAAAAAAAAAATCTAAAAAAATAGTCTAATATACATAAATATGTTGAATCTTATTATAATGTATTCGAACTTAAGAAAATTGCTGTAATTTTTTAATAACACAATTAGAAGGAATAAATTAGACCGCATATCTAATTTAATTGTCAATTTATGATAGAATGACACTAGCACGTGCCAATTTATTATTTGTGTACATTAGCTACATTGTACCCATGTACCATTTTTATTTTTTATGGTAGCATGTACTTTTATTGTGTTTATCATATGGTTACCAATAATTTCATGAGATTGTATTGTTTGTCTAATTACGGGTAACAGTCAAATCAAACAAAATGCCAGTAACATAGAATATTATTAAGTTAATTCAATTTTGACCTTATTATTCCTTTAATTTTTTAGATTTTGTTCCGCTTTGCCTAAGAGACGTTTTTATATTATTTTTAACAATTACTTATCAATGAGATACATACAAATTGTTCATTTGAATTTATCACTATGTTTAAGAGTAATTCACTAAAACGAATCTCAATTTTGTAGCTACGTGTGACATTTAACGCTATATAACTTTAGAGATTAAGCAAGATTATATCAATTGATCGCTTACGTAAGTTCTTATGTGTTAAATAATGTGTCATATAGACATTTAGTATGTCACATAGATAATCCGTCAGTGTCATTTAATACAACGGACTAAAATGACCTGCAGAATGTAAAATCAACAACTAATTAAGACATTATATAAAATTGAGAACTAAAATATCCGGTAATTACATAGTCAAGGACCATTTTAATTAATTACTCTTATGATTAGTATTTCCAACTTCAAAAATAAAAAAGCTGGTAGGGTTTTTTTATTTATTTATTTTATTTCTGTTGAAAAAACTTAAGATGGGAGATTTTAGTGTGAAGATATTTTTTTTGTGGGAGCTCCAAAATTGTCGGTTATAATTGTTGAAGGGGTCCCTACCTAAAGCGATGGCACAATACAAATTTCACAAAACTGAGTATACAAAAACAAAAACAAACCTAACTGGCTGTTGGGCTGTCAAGCAAATCATGTGAACTTTATTTCTTCCTAAACATGAGTTTCCCATGGCTATCATTATTTTACTTTTCATTTTAATTTATTAATTTATTAAAATTAAAAGGAATGTAACTAAACTCTTCTAGAATATTCTCTCAATGGACATATACTTCCTGCAAGTCGAATATCACTGCAGTCATTCGACTTGAATCGTTCATCTTGATCATCGAATGAATGATACTTATTGAAATTCGATTGCTCCATTAAGTAGATAGAGAAAGTATTTTATTTTTTAATTGCTCAGTTGAGAATTTAGCAATGTATTCAATTTATAATTTTTTATATATTTTTCAAATAAAGCAAATTATATTTTTCATTCAATTAACTTTTTATGAAGCTTAGTTAACCATAGAAAATGTTTTTTATTGTTAACATTCTTTTTGCATATTTTTTAACACAATATTTTGAATTTGAAAATATATTGGAAGGTGGATTAGGTTGTAATTAGGTTAAATATAGAATTAGTCAAATACAATCTTCTAGTATTAGTATTCATTAAAGACCTAGTCTTGGTTGACAATTGAGCTTTTTGGATTATTTTCTTTCATATAATATTAGTATTAGGATTCAAACCAATCATCCAAATGCATATACTAATTACTATAACATTTTAGGTGAAATAATTATTTTCAGTTAGACAAACATTGACATGTGTTACCTTTTCTAGCACTAACTAATATGTGATGATCATCATCATCACAATTTTCTAATTGAACACAAATTTAATTTGGCCACTAAACTTCAAAGTATAGTTAGCACTTGTTATTTTTTTTATAGTACTACTAGTAACTTGTTTTATTTATTTCTTATTTTTATTTTTGTCAAAGTGAATTTCTTTTGGTTGGAATTAACAAAAAATTAATATCAGACGACATCGGTGGGAAAGAAGTATGGTGGGCTTGTTCCAAAGAAGAAGCCTTTGATATCCAAAGTAAGCCCATGTTTAAAACAAAAAAAACACATTTTTTGTTATTAATTAATTAATTAATAAATTTACATGTTGCATATGAATCTAATTTATTTTTTCTCCCCTTTTGGGTTAAAAGCATAATGAAAGGGCATTCTTTGATTCAGCAGACTGGGCGTTATGCAAGGTATATTCAATTTTATTTGTTAAAGAACCATTCAAAAAGAAATTAAATTAAATAGAAAAAGTTAAGCAAACTTGTTTATTTTAATATATTGGAATTGGTATATAATTATCTCAACAGCAAGGTGCTGGAGTGAATCAACAATCTACAGCAGCCGTAGAGAACTTGCAACCAAAATTACAGGCATATATTTTAGAATTTTATTACTAATTTATTATCTTTTATTTTTTGTGTTGAATAAATATAAATATTTACTCAATTTTAATTCCTTTATATGTATTTTTTTTGTAAAAAAAAAAAAACAGAGAACCCCACACCAGCAGCTTCCTCCAAGACGACCTGCATGCACATCTGGTTGAGATGATTTGTGAGTTACTCTAATCTTTTGGACTACTACTCCTAATTTTAATATATTATATATAGTTTTTTTTTTTGGATGTATTAATTGATTTATTAGTATTATTTTGGTAAAGTGTATTAATTAATTTGAAATTCATTATTATAATGCAGGGAGAGTAGATTATGTAATAAGAGGAACAAGGATTAGGTCTCATCATCAGCCAATTTTACTTTTATATTGTCTCATGCAAATTGCAATGCATGATGTGCTATTATGATCTTCATCTTGTGTATATTACAATTACAATTCTCTTGGCACTTTCAATTATTATTAGCTGTTCAATAAAAACTCTATTTCAGCTCCATATTTTTTTGGTTTCTTCCAAAGATTATTTTTTAAAGGTGTAAATAAAACAATTTATTAATAAATCTAAACCGTTTAATTGAAAAAAATTAACAAATTAACAAGATCATGCTATCTGCACCCTGATCTATTGGGCCTAAAGAGTTGGATCTATTGAGCCTAAAGAGTTGGAATGTGGATATGGAGGATCCAATATAATGTCTCAACTTGACTATGGCCATTGTGTCACCCCTAATTTTTGGATATTGAATTCTGTTTTAGCTATTTTTTTTTTTAGATTAGATTTTTCAAAATTTTGTAAATCTTTTCTTCTTCCTCTCTTAACTCTCTCTCACCTTGAATCTCTCTTTCAACTCAATCAACTTGTGACACCATCCGCCATAGGCGATGAAGACAACGCCGAAGATGTGGTTATGGAGGATGACCCATCAATGCCGAGACACAAAGAATATACTTCTTCTTAAAATCACCTAAATACCATGCCATTGCTTTAATTAGCATTTAGGGTGTGATTTAGTTAAGTTTAGGATCTAAATAAGTTAGGTATGTTTGGATAAGGGTTTAGGGTGTAAATTCTAGAAAGTTTGACGAAGAAGATGACATTTTTGAAAATTCAAAATTTTTTATTAACTTTTTTTATTTGAAATATACTTTATATTTATTTTTTTAACTCTCTTAATTTTTAAATATTAAATATTTATAAAATTTATTATTAATAATCTGAATCTATACTTTAAAATGTTCCTCCTGAAAAACTGATCCGAAAAGATTTTAGATTATGGGCTTATTTGAAATAGTTTTGGTTTTTAGTTTTAAAAATTGCATTATAAAATAATTTTCAGAAATAGTTTTTAGAAAAAGTGAGAGGAGTTTTCAATACAAATTTGTGTGTAAATTCAGAAAACTGAAAACCAAAATATGTTTTAGATGTTTTCATATTTTGGTTTTTAAATACTGAAAAACACAAACTGTTCCCGAAAACTGTTTTTGAAAACTCGACTGTCAAACGGGTTTTTTAGTTTTCTGGTTTTAAAAACAGAAAACTGTTTTAAAAAAGAGAAATCAATCAAACCCTATATCTTCCAAAAATTCAAAATTGGTTACATTTTTTTTCAGAAAATCCTGTCCAAAAATCTTCCAAATCACATTTTCTATAAAGAATGACAATTTAGGTATTTTTTTTTTTAAAAAAAAACAAGGGGTGTAACACCACTCCAAATGAGTGTGGTGCCATTAATAATCACCCTTAACTTTTGTTCCTTTGTACCAAAAAGAGATTGATGAAAATAAAAAGATAAAGAGAAAAATAAAAGACTATTCCTGACTGTAAACCCGAAAGACTAGGGTATACTAGAAAACCCCCAAAAGTCATCCCATTTTATAATAGTGTTATACTCCTCTTCAGGAAAGCTCATTCAGAAAAGTATTTTTAAGAAAAACTTGTCTAAAACAAATCTTTTTTTAAGGGAGTGATGTCTCTATTCGAAGGTGTGTTGTGCTTAATAGCAACAAAATTTAATGTCTAAAAAATAAAATATTATTTTATTAAATTTTACTCCCAATGTTATTTGATCTTAAACTCACCGTCACAAATACTAATAGTATGTTATTTACCTTCATTCATTTGTGACATGGGGGAAACATGAGAAAGTACTGCTACTGAGTGACATTTTTGCATAAATGACAGCTTACCAGTTCAGTATTTTTCTTTCCAAAAATCTTAATCATTATTAGAAAAAAATTCTTCATCCCTAAACCGAAAACAAAAAAATTGTGTAGTACATGCATGCATGCCCTGTTTTTCCCACTGCCACAAATGTTACCCTAGCTTGTAAGTTAAGTATATAATTAGAGAGCAATTGAAACAATTTTAGGTTTGATTTATTGCACTGAAAAAAGATAAGTTGTTGGCTTGCACTTCAACTGCTGCCCTCTCCTTAATTAATTACTTTTCTAATTGTCTTTCACTAATTAAATTTTGACCATGACTTGCATCAAACTCTTTGACTTGTTTTCTCCATTTCTAATAAAATTCACCCAACAAATGTGTGACACATTCAAGTTTCATTCATTCAATTAATTATTTCTAGCCGTTTAGCTTGTTGGGGTTAAATTTGATTGGAAAAATATAAGCAATAGCAAGGAACTATATGCATGCTCACTTTGTTAAGTTGATTAAGAAAACTGACTAATTATGATGGTTGGTAATGTTGGTCGTCGTTTGGAATTGAAATTAGCAACTAATTATAATTTCTAGTTGCATTGCTATATATATATATATAATGTGCTTCAATTCAGTTCAATTTTTATATGGAATTCAAAATTTGAAATAATCTTCCACGAACTTTGATGTCGATGGCATTCCTAGTCAGAGTCAGGCCTTGGATTTTAGCCTTTGCTCTTCTTTACGTTTGTCTAATAGGTAAAAAAATATATATATATTGGAATGAAATTAATAATTTATTGATTAACCAAAGTAACTGAGTTACATATTTTGTATTAATTGTAGCTAATTGTGTTTCATCGAATTAATTAATATTTAATTTGAACAGGAAATGCTGATGAGGATGTGCCTGATACGGAAGCCGGTACTGGATTTGGTGGTAGTGCGGCTGGAGCCGGAGGTGCTGGGACTGGCTTTGGTGGTGGATTTGGTGGTTCTGGGGCTGGGACTGGTGGCATCGGGGGTGGAGCCGGCGGTGGGTTTGGTGGAGCTGGGGGTGGAGGAGGTGGTGACCCTACTCAAATTATCTCCAAAGCCTTACTTTGTTTCAAAGATAGATATGTGAGTAAAGTAACATACATACATGTATTTATATTTATATCTACATTTTACTATTGTATAATACATGTACACTTAAAAACTAGAAGTGAAATACCGTAGAATACAAGAGTAAAGTGTACATGTCGAATACGGGCTTCTATATATTTTGAAGTGTTGTATACTATATCCTAACTTGTATGTTTATTACTTTGGTGGAGTTATAGATTTACCAGAGCTGTGAAGAGTCGTGTAGATTGAACGAGAACGGAAATCTGAACGTGCCTGAAGAAAAAACTGATGAATTCTGTGAAGGACCATGTCTTTCTGAGACTAATTTAGTCTTAACCTGTTTGGATAACATTTTCAACAATTTCATATTTTACAACAGAGCAACCATTCACGACATTAAAGAAACTATTCAAGCTGGATGTGGCTATGGCCCTCAAAGAGGTAACAATATAACATAAGTTATTCATTATTAATGAATTCTTTTATTGATAAAAGAAATGAGGATTTCAATCTTGCAGGAGATTTTAATGTAGCTGAACACATTCAGGCTGAAGAAAATAAGGGTTTCAAAGCTACTAAAAACGTTCTAATGGGACTTGCTTTGATCATAATGGGACGCGCTCTGTTGTTCTGATTTTTACAATATATTAGTACGTGGATTAGAGTTTAATTTGTGCTTATGACTTTGATTTGTATTCAATTACTGCTTTGTCTGCTAATTAAAATGAAAGTATTTTGGAATATAGACCATGGAATATGTTTAGTTCTTACTGCATTGTGGTGACTCTTAAAGAGTGCAGCAACTTATTCCATGAAATGCTGTTCAAATTTTCAAAGGAATCCAAGAACAGGTAGTGAAATTGATTATTGATAATTGATTGGGATTGAAGCAGGAACATGGAAAAAAAAAAATCATAAAATCCAAGAGCAGAAATATTGCAAAACGTTTGCTCTGAATTTAGTTTGTTTTAGTAGTATCATATTCATACTGTGTGTCAGTTCATGGGAAAGAACTTTAACAATTTAATGACGTGGGATTTATTTGTGATGTTCAATTTTGATCCTGCTCAGAAAAAAAATTGTTACGTCAATGAGTAAATGAAATGAGTTATAAAGCCTGGAATTAAGAAGAAAATGAATAAATGATACCATTCACAACAAAGATAAGTCTTCAGATGAAAAAACTGAAAAAAACATAAAAAGGGGGCATTCCGAGAATCGAACTCGGGACCTCTCGCACCCAAAGCGAGAATCATACCACTAGACCAAATGCCCTTATAGTAAGTCAGCTCGCATAAATATATATGTACCAAAGTTCTGTTGTTTCATTTTAGGAGCATTTAACACGCACATTTGCATTCGAAATTAATGCTTTCACCGAAGTTTTTGCCATTTGATTTAAGTTTTCAATTAGAAAAAGAAGTTCTATGTCATCAATATAATTAATGAAAAGTAAAAATCATTCTGTTTCACCTTCATATTTGGACAAAGAAAATAAGGTTCATCGCAGCAATTATTACGACAAATTGATACATACTATGGCCACTGTGTTGGGCTGTTGGCACCTAGAATCAAATTTGTCATTAAATTCTTTTATCTAACACATAGTAACATAGTATAGTATACACACTCCGAATCTACTCTGTTTTGACTCTAAATGAAATACTATAGCCATATCTCTCACCTTATGCATTAACATAAATTGAAAAGAAGAATTCGTCAATGACATGTGAACCTCTTAAATATTTTCCCAAATATAGGGTTATCTTGATGTTGACAAATTCACTTGCAACCAATCTAAATTACAATTATCCTTTCATAGTAGACATTATGTGAAAACAGAACTACCATGTGATTATTTCATCATTTTATGATTAGATCATACTCTTATAAAATAGGTCAAATACACCTTTTGGTCCTGTATCTATTATGTGTATTTCATTTTGGTCCTATATTTTTTTGGGTTACATTTTGGTCCTCTATCTCTTATAAAGGTTTCATTTTGGTCCCATTCGTCAATTCCGTCACCCCGTTACAAGGTAATTTGACTGCGTTCTTATTAGGGTTCACGTGGATGGTATGATTTTTCTGGGTTTGAAGGTAAATGACATAATTTGACTTTGTTCTTTTTAGTTCAATTCTGTTAACGGGTGTGACGGGATTGACGGATTGGACCAAAATGAAACATTTATAAAAGATACATGACCAAAATGTAACCCAAAAAACATATAGGACCGAAATGAAATGCACATAAGAGATACAAGACCAAAAGGTGCATTTGGCCTATAAAATAAAATTACTATGATGTGATTATGTTCTTAAGTTTACTTGATGTCAAATATGAGAGAGATTAACACAATAATTTTGTGAGTGTATTTTAACAAGTAAGACCCACGAAATTATTGTGTCTATATCTCATAATCGACATTAAATAGACTTAAAGACGATTCTAACTCGTAAAAATTCAACTAAGTTTAAATAGAATTTCTCAAGTTTAACAATTTTTTTAAAAGTGGATTTAAATTTAAAGTAAAGAATTGTAAATTAAAGCTGTGTTCTTTTAGCCACAAATCCAACAAGATGGATGTGTTTGACAACCTTAATAATGTGTGAATAAATAAGCAACAAAAATGTAATTAAATTCCGAGTAATAGTACTTTACATTACACTTTTTGCAGCTTTTGTCAGTGGAAAATTCTTTCATGTTCCAACTGTCCTTTGCCGACAAATGCAGTAAGAGGAATGAGTCAGAAGCAGTACTACTTACTTTCTGAATATTGCTTTAATTGAAAAAGAGATACTCCTATGAAATTACACAAAAAGCAAAAAAAAAAAAGTTAAATAAAAGAAAAGAAAAAGAGCAATGAAGGATGGAAAATATGAAACATTTTTGTCCATGAGTTTTCTAAACAATTGGGATTGGACCCTTTTCTTTGTTTCTTCAATATTAAGTTTCCCTCTATATTTTGTTTGGCTAAGAATAGCAATAAACCTTGTCTCTATCAACCCTGGATAAGGCCAGACCAATTTCCCTTTACCTTGGAAATATGCCTATGCTGTTCAATTTCAACTCAAAATATCATAAAGTAGGGAATTTTCATTACCTTTCTACACTAGCATTACCTTCTTAATTAATTTCCCTGGTGAAACTCTCAAGTTTCAGAGCACTTCATTTTTCTGTTTTGTATCTTCTTGTCTTTATCTTCATTCCATTTTTTACATTTATTTTAACAATCAGATCAAAACAATATTATTTGTTACTATTATATAATTCTAAATTACGTAATTGTTATAATTTTATTGTTTTTGATAGATAAAAATTTAAGATAAGAAAAGTTTTTAAGTTCAGAGAGCTCTTATAAAAATATTTACATTTACGTCCAAAAAAAAAAAACAACTGAAAATTCTAAGGTACGATGAGATTCCATCGTGTTCCCCTTGACAAGTCTTTTAAGTTAATTGTTAAAAAAAAAGAAGAGAGAGAAAAAGTTAAGTGTGGGAGAAAGGATATATAGGTAAGAAGAAAATTAAAAATTGATGATAGTAGGTTGAATGTCTGTTGTGAAAAGAAATACCCATTTATTACTCTGACAAAGAAAAGTATTATGCATCCAATGACTGCATTACAAGTTTATCTTGTGGTGCCTAAGTAACATTATCAACCACTCCAATCCAATGCGTGCACAAAAACTATCACACTTGTTTTAACAGTTTAGTTAACCTCTGATAAGATCCAAACACATTAGTTTAAGATTTTACAACATTTTTATACACAAATTAAGATGTTAAAAGGAGAAATTATAATATATCTTTTTCTTTTAAAAGTAACTTAATTTATATATTTTTTGACTTCTTATTCCTCTAAAATCTAAATCAGTCACATATGGAAACAACTTGCTTATCTTTTATTGCATTTCCAATTGGGGATTCTCTCTAGTGGAGATCTATAACATTTAACACATGATTTACTTGTTTTTTTTTCTCGTAAAGGTATCCTTCAAATAACGGTTAAAAATTAATTCTTTTCGAAGTAGAGTGATTATCAAAGTGGATATTTTCTCTTCTAACAAAATATTTTCTATAGCTACAACAAATATTCGAACCCTTATCATTATGATTAAAATGACTCAACTATCTACTAACTTTTTTACTGCACTTTGTTGATTTATGTACTTGTTTTAGTTACCTCTCAAAGATGAATCAACTTTGAAGATTACAGTGGCGAGATTGGCGCGAGCTCCACACTAATAAATGTAGGTATATAGTATATTTTAATTTTATTTTTTTATACCAAAAAAAGGGGGGTATACTTGAAGCTGGAAAAGTGCAGGTGTGTTTTTCACTGAAAAAGTGAAAATTACTGGCAGTGTTTGTCGTTTCAAAAGTCCACGTCGATGTTCTTGGCACTCCCCCTTATAAATGTGCTACAGTGATGCATGCCCTTTCCTCTCAATTCATTCAATCATTCATACTTGTGACTACTAGTGGTACCGAATCTATCTCTACTCTACTCTGTTTTTTATTTTATTTTTATTTTTTTTGTTTATGTATTACTAAAAATAGAAAAAAAAATATGGGGAGAACACCTTGCTGTGAGAAAGTGGGTCTGAAGAGAGGAAGATGGACTGCAGAAGAAGATAAGATATTAACTGATTACATCCATGAACATGGTGAAGGTTCTTGGAGGTCCTTGCCCAAAAATGCAGGTAATTAAAATACTTACTATGCTATAAATATAAATATATAGTAATAATGAATTAATTAGTTTGATGTTAATTTAATTTTGCATATATATTATGAAGGTTTGTTAAGGTGTGGGAAGAGTTGCAGATTAAGATGGATAAATTATTTGAGAGAAGACGTGAAGAGAGGGAACATCACTGCAGAGGAAGAAGAGCTTATTGTCAAGTTGCACTCTGTTCTTGGTAATAGGTAACCCAATTTCAATCCCCTCTTTTTCATCATTTGGGAACATTCATCACCTAATTCACGTTTTCAAACAATAATTATTACATTCATTTTTACAAAATTAATTATTTTATTCACATTTTTTTTGTTAAGTAAATGTAAATTCACTATTTTAAAATACTTTCATAAATAACAATACAATTTAAAAAATTGATAAATATATCCTAGATTTTGTATAAATACTAATATTATGAAACCAATGGAGTATATGACTCTAACTTGGCGTTAGGCATCACAATCACCACCCGAATTTGGGAATTCCCGTGGGAACTGCCCTATTTGGAGCCCCGTGATTGGAGAATTTTTTCTGTGGGGTTGAGGACCACAGTTCCACCATTACATATTTGAGGATGGAGACGGAAACCATGCTTTCCACTCTATGGGGTCCCTGCATTTTCGAGTATATATATAAAATCATATAAATACTCTCATTTAATATAATAAATGTACATAAAATTAATAGGATTAATGAAGTAATTGTATATTTAAAAGTTAATATGATTAATTTTTATCTATTATCATCTCTGCTCTTAGTTCTTGTCCCTATATTATCAACTGTTGTACTCATCACTTGTTCATTCATGCACGTTATTCTTGCTCGTCGTGTTTATTCTTGCTATTGCATTATTCATGCTCTTGCATTGTTAGTCTTGACTTTTACATTATTTTTTTACTATTTATGTTTTAGATTTTTATACTTTATAATTTTTTTATATTTTTAATATATGTGATCCCTATGATCCTTGTGGGGAGGCGGAGAAATAGGGATGTGGAGAAAAATATCCCCATCACACAGAGTAGGGATAGAGATGAAGAAGAAACTAAGAAGCAGAGACGGAAAGCGGGGGAGTACTTTCTGCCTCCGCCCCATCCCATTGCCACCCGGCATCCCCATTGACACAAGACAACAGGAATTCAAAGAAATTAGATGTTATATCTATTTCCATGAATTTTCTTTGTAGAAAGAAATTAATTTTTTAAATTGTCTACTAGAAGATATTTTTGATGCGCTAAAAAAGAATTAAAAAATAAGAAAAAAAGGTTTTTTATTCTTTATTTTTTAAAACCTGCGACGGTTGGTAGCGTAGTACTACTCTTCAATTCCTCACCAACCATGGGATGTTCAAGAAAACCAAAAAGATCATTTACACGAAGACTTTTTTTTTCGGTAACAACTCGAAGACATTTTTATAACATTTAAAAAATTAAATTAATATTTCAAGTCAAAATTGTGTACATTTCTTTTAGTATCTCAATTCCTTATTATATAGGTGGACCTAATCTCTGCATTTGATACCTCAACAACTGTACCGAAATTCTTTTGAATGGGGTTTTTTCATTTATTGGTCCCAGCAAAATCCTCTATTTTTATGAAATTAATTTATTTATTGTTTAAGTATTTCATTTTGTTTTTAATCATTTGTTATCTCATAAATATTTAAATTATCAATAAATACTCAATTTTTTTTGTATTCTTTGGAAAACTGTCAATTTACATTCAACTGTACATGACGCTACTTGTATTTAAACTTTAAAAAAAAAACGAAAAAATTGAGTTCTAGCGATTTTTTTTTTCCTTTTTTTCTTTTTCATGTGAACTTACTTGAATGTTTGGCTGTAGGTGGTCAGTAATAGCAGGACATTTACCGGGACGAACCGATAACGAGATAAAAAATTACTGGAACTCTCATTTGAGGCGAAAGATTTACTGTTTCATGAGATGTTTAAATGAATCTCTTCCACCCATTGACATAACCTCTGTGAACTTAGCAGCTACATCCAAGAGAAGAGGTAAATGGACAAGTAACAAACCCACCAATGAAGAAGATAAGAACATCTCTTTGAGCACAAACTCCTTTGAATCAATACCTAAAAGCAAAACAACTTCACAAAACTATTGTAATAGAGAAGAAGGTGAAGAAGTTTCAATGATGGATGCTTATTATGAAATGGAGGAAAATAACACAAATTGTTCTGTTTCATCATTCCCCTGTATGAATACTAATCTTGATGGATTATTGGGACAATATCAATGGCAAGATGATGAAATTATGAAACTTAGTAACATGTTTGAAAATGGGGTTCTTGTAAATAATCAAGTTGAGAATGTAACCCTTAAGAAGGAGACTAATGGAAATGAGTGTTTAAAAATTATGCATGATGAGATAAATTTGGGAACAAATCAGGGGAATTACAATAATGAAGAGTGGTACAATAATTTTGGATCAGTGAATTCTGCCATGGATTATCAATGGTCTAATTGGGACTTGGAAACTAGTGTTCTATCCCAAAATCAGTGGGATTTTTGTGAAGATGACAAAATGGTGACTTGTTCTTGGGGTACCAGTGGAATTGGTGACATTAATGATTTTCATCCGTGATCAGAATTATATTGTTGTAGATTTATTTGTTCATATATTGTATGTAACTTTATTTTATTTCCTAGCCTCATGAGATTATAGGGGTGGCAGTTTAAATTATAGAACTAGAAGTGAGTTAGTGGTTTACTGGTTTATATAATTTGCAATACGCCATAAGTTTAATATCTTATGTTGTGGTTGTAACAGAGATAAATAAAAAGTGTACCAATTTGCAATGTGCTAAAATGTAGGAAGTTGTTATTTGTAAGTATATGGTAAAATTTGAACGTTATTGTGACTTTTATTTTATTTTTTATAAATTTAGTCAAATTCGGATTTCTTGATGTGTAGAAATTAGCTGAATTGTTGTTTCATTAGTAACTTTTAGATAGTTTTGAGCTAGTTCAGATTAGGGCCGTGGTTCTTGATAAGCTCTTCAGGTCAGCTGCACTTGCCTAGTAGCTTGGAGATATCTCTTTTCCACCATTTTATACATAGTTAAAAATAACTAAGTCATTTAATAAAAATATTTAGATGCAAATACTTTTAAAATGTGTATTCTAGTCGATATACTTAAATGCAAAAGTGACATTTAGTGACAATTTTTATCAGAATTACCGACGATTTTAACCGTCACTAAACATCACTTTATACTTACATGTACACTGTACATAAAATCCATAATTATATTTGAAAATAATTATATCATCTAAGTACACTAAAAATTTTTAACCGTTTTATATATAAAAAATAAATTATCCTTAGCCTTAAGATTTTTTTTTTTTTTGTCATGGAGAAGGAGAAGCATGTTTCTTGGTATTTATTTCCTTTTCAGTACTAGGCACATTTCCAATGTCTCAGGGTTAAGGGTACCTACTAGGTGAGAACCAGGAGTGTTGACCAGCTGACCAAAAAAATCTTGACCCAAAAAAATGGAGAAAAAAAAAGAAAGAACAATGATATACGTACTAATTACTATTACCGTGTACCACTTACGTCATTCACCGACAAGGAAATGAATTTTTTTTTTATAATACTGTAATAGTAGAGTGGTACAAAAATAATTTTCCAAAAAATAAAGGTGAGAACCTGAAGAGTTGACCGAAAAAAAGAAAACAAAAAGGTTAGAACAGGAGGGTTGCATTTATTTATTTGTACTTTAATTTCTTTTTTATTAATAATTACAAAATAATTTGTTACCTTATTTTCATTTTGTTTATTATACCTAAAATTTATCTAGAAAACACTAAAAAGAAACTTGTAGTTCTCAATTGTTTTCCTTTATAAATTTTAAGAAAAATGAATTAAAATAAAAATTGTACTATTATAATTATTCATGAATATATATAGACACTAAAATGCAAAGTAAATAGGTTTTACTCAAATAGTTGGGACTTGCTGTTGTCGAAGTTCAAGCTTACTTTGCTAGTAATAATTTCAAAACCCTTTTCGTTTTAGGCTTTCTCCGGTTGAAAATAATCATTCTAAAAAAATTACAAAACTACAAATAAATAATAATAAAAACATAAATATAAAATGAACTAAATACGCACTATTATTACTCCCGAAAACAATGTAGATAAACAAAATTATACTCAATGTGCCAATGTCAAAGTTGCACTACTTTGAGTAATATTTAACATTGTTCAAGCCACCAATAAGCTACAAAGTTTTATAATGTTACTTTCATGAATGAATCAATAAAAGGAGAATGCTTTTATCAGAATCAAACGACCACAAAATGAACAAGAAACATGCTTTTTTTTTTGCATTTTTATTTTTTGTTTTCAATTTTTTTTTTAAATTTTTAAAAGGAAAAACTAAAAATGCTGAAAACGGAAATTCTCTGTTTTCAGCATTTTCAATTTTTCTTTTATAAAATTTCAAAAAACAGAATGAAAACAAAAAATAAAAATACAAACCAAACGTTTCCTAAGATGTTTACAACTACAAGATTTCAGTGAAAACATCATCAATCAAAGAATCAAATATTTGATCCGCAACTTTTTCTCCAAATTCAGAAACATCAACCTCAAAATCTAGCCATTTTTCATACTGGCTGTTCATATCCATGCCCACAAGCTCATTCACTGTTGCATCTCTCTTCCCTGTCCAACCTAAAATCTCCTTGTACACATCTTCAGCCAACCATTCTTTTCTCTTCACCATTTCCAACCCTTCCATCCACATTTTGTATCCGCCTTCCACATAACGCCGGCATCTCATGTCCAAACATTTGCTCACACAATCAAATGTAAATTTCCTACTTATCTTAGATTCATCATCACAGTTAAGCTTTCCCATTTTGCTTTCCAACTGATTGAATAGATGAGGATTCACAATTTCTCGTGCTCGGCCAAGCGAAAAGTCCATATACATCAACTCAACATCACACAATATGTCTTTGACATAGTCCAAATCAGATAACTCTGCATCATAGTTAGTAGGATGGAACTTCCTTGAAAAACTCAAGCCATGAACTTCCTGAGCTTGAACAGAGGAGCACAACTTGCTAGCTGTAAGTAGATATAGTAAAGGTTAACTGATAATTCATAAATAATTGCTTGTATTCAGGGATGAGTTCAGAACTACCTTTGGCACTTGTAACATCTCTACTCATTGAAGATTCACAGTTTTCCAGTGAAAAAGAAGGCTCAAAGATAGAGATTGAACTTGGTTGTTTGGCATTGAATAACTGTGGTTCCATCTCATCAACCTGTAAACATCTTGAGTTAATGACCTACCCAAATTGAGAAAAGCTTAAACAATAAGCCACCAATTAATAAAAGGGCAGTGATTCTTAAAGATAAAAAGAATATTTAAATAAAAAATACTTTATACAAATATTTTTGAGTGATTTTTGGAGAATTCTAAGAGGTTTTTTTAAAGGAAGAAATGAGTGAATATAAGGAGGAAGAGAGAGAAAAAATAGAGAAAGTTGAATAGTTGATGCATCTCTGTATCTAGGAAAGAAGCACGATGGTATTAACAAGGTTTCTAAATAACAGATAGATCACCTTGTTTGAAGTCGTAGATGTCCTCTTGAATTTCAGAGATGCAAAAAAGATCAGCATGGCAGAAACGTTCACAAAGTTCTGACCAAGCTTTGGCAGTAGTGGGAACAAGGAGAATGGACTGAGCAATCTCAGAGCTTACCGATCTAAAAATCCAACCAAGAATCAAGGTGTTGCAACGTTTCAAAAACGGGAATAGAGGATCAGTAGAATGAGGTTGAGCGATAGAGCCATCAAGAAAGCCATCCTTGTTTTTCATTTCAAGACACATTTTCATGGAAGTGGACCAAGTATGATAATACCCATCCTGCAAAACTGGTGTGACAAGAACCATGGATGGGTTTTCATTCGGATGAATGAAATAGGAATTCGCAGTATCTTGGACCTCTTTATGCGCGGAAGTGACAGGAGCAGCGTCAGCCATGACGGAAAGGATCACGGGCTAACTGATACCATAACAAGGTTTCTGAATAACAACCTTTCCACCAAGAAATGGTGGCTGTGAACTTGCGAAGGAAGAGGGTGATGAAACCCTTTGAGGAGCTTTGGGTGATGAAACCCAGCTTGACAAGGAACGAAGAAAGAAGAAAGGTGAACTGAATATTACTGTTATTATTCAATTGATTTTCAGAGAAACAGAGCAAAGGTTATATACAGGGAGGAAGGAATAGAAGAAAAGAAACTAACATAATTACCTAAGGAAAGAGGGACGAGAGAGAAAAAGGAAGAAAACGAAACTAAGTTGCGATATTGCAACTAAGGACAATATAAACAAAGTAAACAAAAAGTTATTTGCACAGAAGGGCTTCTATATTGACTAGTAGATCTTCAATGATGGCGTCGTGTTCTTTAGCAATAGAGGAATGGTTGTGGGAAGAGCAATCTGGTATTAGGTATTAGGAAAGAGGAGAGAGAAAAAGGGAGGTGTGTGCCTATTAATGCACATGGAAAAGAAGAAAAAAAGAGAAAAATAAAACTCCAAAAACATCTTACCATCTATTATACCTTATACTACTAAATGTAAGGTGCATCATATAATATTTGAAACCCCATATTTTTGGGGGGGCCTATGCGGTTGAGCACCTTGCACGACCTTAGAACCGCCCCTGATTAATAAATGGATTGATCATTTTAATCACTTCATTTGCATAACTGCATTTTCTCAAGGAAAAAAAATCTACAGAAACAATCTACGTTAATCATCAGATGCATACTAACTACAAAGTGGAATGCTCATTTGTTGTCGGGAAATAGTTATTAAAGAAAAAGTAACAAGCAACACAAAAGTATAAAATCAGTTTTGTGGGTAATACTATGACAAAAAGATATTAATACAAGGAAATATTATATCTAGCTATAAATATTTATTTTCTACATAGCTTTTTTTTTTTAAAATTTTTGAAACAAGGAATGAATCTGTCAATTTTGTTCATTTATCAGGCTAATTTTCAAAACATAATATACAATATATATTTATTTATTTATTTTGCTTGGCCATTTAAAAAGTGACATGTAAAGGAGATGCTTGAATGATTAAAACCAAAAAAACATAAAAATTAAAATATTGTCACATACCCATGAGTTTAGTTTCAATGATACTTGAGGTAGACCGGTGAAGGAGATGGCAGAATCATGACTACTGTGCAACTTTTCTGTACATGACACCTCTTGGTCTTTCTTCTGTTCTAATTTTGAATTGAGGTTAACTAACTTAAGGCCGGTTACTTGATCATTTGACGATGGTGCAACAATGGAAGATTGACTCACATTAGAGGAGTCATGACAAGCAGTTTCAATGCCACGTGTCAATTCCCTCAACTTCTGTTCCAAAAGGATACCCAAGGCATCACCACTATTCACATTATATCCTATTGGAGATTTTGTAGTTTGTTCTGCGTCAATGAACAAATTATCCACAACCCTGTCATTCCAATCCTTGTCTGTAGACCTTTTCTTTCTAGGAAAATTGTTTGTGCTTGTATATAAAACTTCCTTTTCACTATCAGTAACCTCAGTTGTCGACTTTCTGGATCCCACTTTAGATTTTGCGGTAGATTTACGACTAGAGCTTCTATGACGTCCGTAAGGGGAATCACCATTCTGAATTTTTCTACTGTGTGAATTTGAAACCAATGGCTTTGATGGCAATCTGTCCTTTTCAATTGATAAGTTCTGTTTCAGATTATTTTGCCTGAGAACACTAGAAGAACTCTGTGCAAAAGATTTCTTTTGCAAATTTTTTTGAACATTTGCCTTTGATGGCTGGTTGGATTTAACATCAAGATGCTCTTTCTGACCCATCAAACTTCTTCCACCAGTTACACTCAAACCTTCCCTTCTCTTAACGTTCACCTTTGCTTGGATTGCAAGCGAAATAGACTTCCCTTTATCTTTCAAAGAAGATTCTTTTTCTGCATGTGTAGGGGTTTTGATATTAGTATCTGCAGATCCATTCGAACTTTTGTTCAAAGATTTTCCCTTTAGATACTTGGAAGCATTTGACTTGACTGATCTTTGAGGAGCAAGTTCTGAAAGCCTATTTCTATGTGAATTTTCTCTTTTATTTTTAAGCTCTTGAGCTCTAAAGGTCATGGAAGATTGCCCAATTAGAGATCCTTTTTGTGAAGCCTCCACCTTATCCTTAAGATCTCTAACCCTCAACGATATTGCTGATGATCCTAGAAGAGATGTCTTTTCCTTTATACTAGCTTGGGGTGCAGGTTCAATAATTCTTGCTGCAGCCTCCATTATATAAGCAGCATTATTGGTTGGAACAAAATCAGGATTCTTAACAGGTGACAAAAGTTTATGGTGTGTAACAGGAATCGACTTGCCTGGTTTCGAAGGTAAAACTTGTGTTTGAAACTTTTCAATTGGCCTGGTGACGGTTTTTTGAGGCGGCTTTGGCTCCATGAAGTTCGTAGAAGATCCCTCAACATTTTCAACCAGTTTTTCAGAATATGGTGTCTGATGCTCATTCTGATGACTGAGGTTTTTCTTGAAGTACTGAGCTTCTTGAAGGGATTGAGTATCGAAATATGGGGTAGAATAGGGATCAGAAACACTGGAAGAAGGCAAGGAATCTAATCCCATAAGCCTGGCAACTATACTAGGTGCCCTTGTTCCACATGATTCAGCATATGTTATAGATGAAGCATAACTATGATCACAACTTCCTTTTACATTTGTCAATTCTCCATTTTCATCTTCATCCATCTGAAAAAGTTAAACAATCAAGATCCAATTTCATAGCAATATATGCATAATATGTAATAGTTGATATTGCAAGTAATAGTGATATTACCACAAGATATGGTTGTGCAATTTCTGCATTGCAATCCACTTTTCTTCCCTGATTGGATGGCTCTGTAATTGAAGAAGAAGAAAAATTATCAATAGCAAAACACACAATGAATAGATCATCATCAAATGACATTTCTTGTAAGTATGTCGTTGACAAGAGATATAAGCACACTATTGTATATTCTATAAATGCACTATTTTTACTTGGTTTATCATATTTGCTTGCCAACAATTTCTTGCGAGATTTTGAGGTCCAGTCAAACAATTGTAAGAAACCACCAACATATCCTCCTCCACCTTTTGTCCCTTCCTTTTCAACTTCCATTTTCAAAGCAGAATTTACAAAACCTTCAAGATGTAGCACAAGGAAAGAAATTGTCACAGAGTAAAAATTTTAGAAGCACAAGCATTATAAACTTATAATCTATCTGAAAGTGACAAGTAAAGAAAGCATAATTACTTACTCTAACTCCCTAAAATTTTAAAGGGAAAAAACATATAAGTGGAAAATAGAAAATAGGCATGCCTTGGGAAGGATGTGACTTCAAATTCCAAACGGGAAAAAAGGTGGGCCCAACGAGCTTGATAACGTCACTTGATCAATGTACTCGACGAATTGATTCACTTATCATTGGATGACACGTGTATAATTGGTCATATTCAATTCGTCATTCAAACAAGTTCATAGACCTCATATACTGTAACTAGTATATTAATATTATTATTTTAAAAACAATATTAATATAATAATATTAATAAATAAAGAGGACACAAGTAAATGTCTATGTTCAATTAATATCTTTACAATTTACCCAATGAATAAAAATTGAAAAAAAATAATTATTAAATGGCTAAGTTATACTTTTGACATTCAAATTATAGGATTTACCCCTAATCTTTCTTTTTTTATTCTAATCGATACCACAACTCTCTAGAATAATCCACGTTTACCTTCAGCATTAATAAACCATTACATTTTAAATATAGAAACTTAACTGTGTTAAACTTGTGTATGTGTCACAATCTGAGTGGTTGATTGATAATAATAATAATGATATTTATTTTAAAATAAAAAAATAAAAGAAAAAAAAATCTTTCCCAAATCCACCACCCCCACTCCACAACCCCCAAACCCTTTTCCCCATCCCAATCCCCACTACAATATGGAAAATCCAAACTTATGCACAAAAACATTTATGCAACCCTTCCGCAAAAATGTTTATGCTTTTTCTTAACTTTTTTATATTTTTTGTTAGAAGAAAATATTTTAACATTAAAAAATTTAAGAAAATCCAATAGCGCACCTTATACAGAAAAAAATCTAAGAAAACCCAAGAAAAAAATTGAATGATAAAGTATATACTGATATAGTGACACACCTCAACGGTGGTTAACGGCGCGACGGTCGACCATGGAGTGACGGTGCAACGGTAGACCGATGAGGAGGTTAACTGGAAGCATATTGAAGAGAAAAATGGAAGGTAAAAAAACTTGGAAGAAGGCGCATAGAAGAATTGAAGAAGAGTAACGGAACACAGATGTAAATGCCAAGCACGCATCTCAACCCTCACTATTTATTTAATAAAGTTTTAGGGTTTTACAATAAAATACTTAAATGCCCCTTAAAATATATATATATTTATTTAATATATAGGATGAGACTACAGTCATTCTAAAATGTCTATTGTCACTTTTATTTGATTATTTTAATAATATTTATATATTAATATTCTACTTTTATTGATAAAAGTATATATATAAGATTTTTAAAAATTGAAAAGAAGTAGCAATAGACACTTTTAATAATAATATAAAAATAATAAATAAAGAGGACACCAGTAAATTTTCTATGTTCAATTAATATCTTTATAATTTATCCAATGAATAAATTTTGAAAAAAAACATAATAATTAAATGGCTAAATTATACTTTTGGTATTAAAATTATAGGGTTTACGCAAGTTAGCCCCTAATTTTTTTTTTACTCAAATCGATACCTCAACTTTCTAGAATGATCCATGTTTACCTTCTGCATTAATAAACCATTACATTTTAAATACAGAAACTTAATTGCGTTAAACTTATGTATGTGTCACAATCTGAGTGGTCCATTGATGATAATAATAATAATAATATTAATAATAATTTTAAATTAAAAAAATAGAAGAGAAAAAAAAACATCTTCTTCCCAAATCCTACACCCCCACTCTACCACCCCCAAAACCCTTTTCCCCATCTCGATCCCCACTACGATGTGGGAAATCTGAACTTATACACAAAAACATTTATCCAACCCTTTCCCAAAAATGTTTATGCTTTTTCTTACCTTTTTTATATTTTTATTAGAAAAAATATTTTAACATAAAAAAATTTAAGAAAATCTAATAACTAAAAAAAAAATTTAAGAAAATCCAATGGCGCACCTTATGCAGAAAAACAAATCCAAGAAAATCCAAGAAGCAGATTGAAGAGAAAAATGGAATGTGGAAAAACTTGGAAGAAGGCGCTTAGAAGAATTAAAGAAGAGTAACGGCGCATAGATTTAAATGCCACTTAAATGCTTTAGGGTTTTACAATAAAAGACTTAAATACCACTTAAAATATATATTTATTTCATATATAGGATAAGACTACTGTCACTCCAAAATGTCTATTGTCATTCTCATTTGATTATTTTAACAATATTTATATATTAATATTCTACTTTTATTGACCAACAAATATATTTAAGATTTTAAAAAATTGAAAAGAAGTAGCAATAGAAACTTTTAATAATATAATAATAATATTAAGGCTCAATTATGTTTTTGGTCCTTACAAAATAGGGGTCCTTTGATTTTGGTCCCTATAAATTTTTTTGTTTTGTTTTAGTTCAAAACTTTGCTTAAATATTTGTTTTTAGTCCCTGAAACAAAAAAAAAATTTGTGTCAAACATGTCTTTATTTAATTGTTTATTTAATTATTAAATTTGATATTAAAATATAAAAAAACTTTTTTAAAAAATTAAAAAATCATTTTTCTTCTTCCTAACTCCACCTCCACCTCCACCTCCACTTTCACTTTTCTTCCCTCCACCTCCCGCCACCACCTCGCCCTTCTCCTCCTCCTCCACCTCCACCACCTCCTCCTCCTCCTCTTCCTTCTTCCTTTTTCTTACTCCTCCTCCTCCTCCTTCTTCTTATTCCTCCTCCTCTTCTTCTTCGCCGCTACCTCCACATCCGCCGTTGCTGTTGTCCCACCACCTCGTCCTTCACCTCCTCCTCCTTCACCCCCTCCTCCTCCTTCTTCCTTCTTCTTCTTCCTCCTCCTCCTCTTCTTCTTCGCCGCCACCTCCACCTCTGCCGCTGCTGTTGCCCCACCACCAACTCTTCCTCCTCCTTCTTCTTCGAATTTGGTTTTGTTCTATAGCACTAAATCTTCTTTCCTCTTTCCCAATTTTTTCTGGTTTGTGGATTGTGACCCTAAGGATGGAAGGTGGTCTGCGACCCTAGGGATGGAGGATGGTTTATGGTTTGTGGGGTTGAAGATGATGGTAGTTGGCGGGTGGTTTCTGGTTTTGGGGTTGAAGATGGTGGTGGTTGGCGGGTGGTTTCTCGTTTTGGGGTTGAAGATGGTGGTTGTTGATGGGGGTTGGCGGGTGGTTTTTAGTTTGTGTGGTTAAAGACGATGGTGGTTGGTGGTTTTTGGCGGGTGGTTTCTGGTTTATGGGGTTGAAGATGGTGGTGGTTGTTGGTGGTTGGCGGGTGTTGGTGTTGATGGTGTTGTTGGTGGTGGTGGTGAGAAAAAGACTTTTTTTAAAAAAATATTTATTATTTAATTTTTGCTAATTTAATAATTAATTGGTTAATTAATTATTAATAGAGACTTGTTTGGCATAGAATTCATTTGTTGATTTTAGGGACTAAAAACAACAATTTTTTCAAAGTGTTGGACTAAAACCAAAAAAATAATTTTTATATAGACCAAAATCAAAGGACGCCTATTTTGTAGGGACTAAAAACATAATTAAGCCTAATATTAATAAATAAAGTGGACACAAGTAAATGTCTATGTTCAATTAATATCTTTACAAAAAATATAATTATTAAATGGCTAAATTATACTTTTGGTATTAAAATTATAAGGTTTACACAAGTTAGCCCCAAAACTTTTTTTTATTCAAATCGATACCTCAACTTTCTAGAATGGTCCATGTTTACCTCCAGCATTAATAATAGGTTACATTTTAAATATCGAAACTTAATTGCGTTAAACTTGTGTATGTATCACAATCTGATTGGTCCATGAATACTAATAATAATAATAATAATTTTAAATTTAAAAATAGAACAGAAAAAAAAATCATCTTCTTCCCAAATCCTACAACCCCCACTCCACCACCCCCAAACCCTTTTCCCCATCTCGATCCCCACTACGATGTCGAAAATCCGAAGTTATACACAAAAATGTTTATGCAAACCCTTTCCTAAAAATGTTTATGCTTTTTCTTACCTTTTTTATATTTTTATTAGAAAAAATATTTTAACATTAAAAAAATTAAGAAAATCCAATGGCGCACCTTATACAGAAAAAAATCTAAGAAAATCCAAGAAAAAAATTGAATGACAAAGTTGATACTGATATAGAGAGAGACGCACCTCAATGGTAGTTAACGGCGCGACTGTTGACCATGGAGCGACGGCAACGGTAGACCGATGAGGAGGTTAACCGGGAAGCAAATTGAAGAGAAAAATGAAAGGTGGAAGAACTTGGAAGAAGACGCATAAAAGAATTGAAGAAGAGTGACGATGCAAAGATGTAAATGTCAAGCGCGGCTCAACCCTCACTATTTATTTAATAAAGTTTTAGGGTTTTACAATAAAAGACTTAAAAGCCCCTTAATATATATATTTATTTAATGTATAAGATGAGACTACTGTCACTCCAAAATGTCTATTGTCACTCTAATTTGATTATTTTAACAATATTTATATATTAATATTTTACCTTTATTGATCAAAAAATATATTTAAGATTTTAAAAAAATTTAAAGAAGTGGCAATAGACACTTGTAATAATAATATAATAATATTAATAAATAAAGATGACACAAGTAAATGTCTATGTTCAATTAATATCTTTACAATTTACCCAATGAATAAATTTTGAAAACATAATAATTATTAAATGGCTAAATTATACTTTTGGTATTCAAATTATACGGTTTACGCAAGGTAGCCCTTAAACTTCTGTTTTTATTCAAATCAATACCTCAACTCTCTAAAATGGTCCATGTTTACCTTCAGCATTAATAAACTGTTACATTTTAAATATAAAAACCTAACTGTATTAAACTTGTTCATGTGTCATAATCTAAGTGGTCCATTCATAATAATAATAATAATAATAATAATAATAATAATAATAATAATAATGGTATTTATTTTAAATTAAAAATAATATTTTATATAAAAAAATAGAATAGAAAAAAAAAACATTTTGTTCCCAAATCTTACACCCCCACTCCGCCACCCCCAAACCCTTTTCCCCATCGGATCCCAACCCCCACTAGTATGTGAGAATCCGAACTTATACACAAAAATGTTTATGCAACCCTTCCCCAAAAACATTTATGTTTTTTCTTGCCTTTTTTATATTTTTATTAGAAGAAAATGTTTTAACATAAAAAAATTTAAGAAAACCCAATGGCACATCTTACACATAATAAATTTAAGAAAATCCAAGAAAAAAATTGAATGATAAAGTTGATCCGATATTCAGAGAGAGACGCACCTCAACCGTGGTTAATGACGCGACGGTGCAACTGTAGACCGATAAGGAGGTCAACCAGAAGCTGAGTGAAGAAAAAAATGGAAGGTGGAACAACTTGGAGGAAGGCGCATAGAAGCTAAGCATGGATCTCAACCCTGATCACGATATATTTAATAAAGTTTTTGAATTTTACAATAAAAGACTTAAACACCTTAATATATATATTTATTTAATATATATATATTTTTATCTGTCTCTTAAGGTTAGTTTACAGTTATTAAGAAACTAATTAATGTTCTTGTTATTATAAAAGTTATGAGGTAATTGTTTACTATACCCTTATTGGAACTTGAAAATCATTAATTCTCCACTTCATGTTAACATACAATGTAATAAATTAAAAGGATATATTAAAAAAAGTAACTATAAATGTTTTCTTGAATTTCTATAAAGACAAATAAAAAAATTATTATTTTTTTAAACGAAGAGGGATAAAAAGAAATAGATGAACTAATATTTATATATTAATATTCTACTTTTATTGATCAGTGAAATCTACAAATGAAAATAACCTCATATCCTCAAATCATCTTTGTCGCTTTTTTTTAACATTGCTACAGAAAAAGACATTTCCTCTATAATCTATACTAAAGTTCTTCTATTTTAAGTATCATATGGCATAATTTCCATTAAAAAAAAGTATCATATGTCATTTTTATCCCCTTATTTTTTCACTTTTAACTTTTGAAAATAATATGATTTACTTTTTTTTACTTCTCAATTCCTTCGTTAATATCATTTTAAGTGTTTTTCTCTATATACTATGTTAAATTTGACTGCGTGAGATGAATATTGTCATCGTAATATTGTATAACACAGAACAAATCATGCTAAAAAAAATCAAGAGCCAGCCAAGTATGCATTACAAATATTCGAAAAAATACACAGAGAAAGAAACGAGACACAATGCAACTCAAAGGCAGAAAATAATATGAATGATGAACTTTGGAATCAATATAATTATATACCAAAGCAAAAACAAAAATCATTCATGTGTGGCCTTAGCTTAGTGCCCTATTGAATATAAAAGAAAATTTTAAAAAAAAATTCATTCACATGACCAAATTATTATTTTGCTTCCATTGCCTAGAGTTATATTAGGTATTGTGGATCATATTTTTCCAGACTTGTTCTTTAACCAATTTTGAATCCCTCTTTTTATTGAAGCTTTGATTTCATTTTCTATTTCATGGGACCTGTTCTTAGATATCCGCTTCTTTCTCTTCATCTCTGACTCCATTGCCGAACCGCTCTTTAAATATCTTTTGTAGCCATAAACCGCTGTTGACGGTGGTGCTTCACCGGCTCTGCGACGGCGACGAATAGTGGTGTTTTGCATGCCCCAATTGGACACATAACCCTCACCCTCATAATGGCCACATTTCGTCTCCATCTCTCCCTTTTTACCTTCTACCGCCAATTTATATGTTGAAATAAATATGTGATGGCGGCAGAAGGAGAAGATCGATACGAGATGTTTAATTTAAAGAAGAAGTCTATCTAATTTCTTGTATCCCTGTTGTGAGTCCAGGGGTTTATATGAAGTAGAAGAAAATTCTAAAAATAATAAAAAATGGAAGAGACAACCTGTGAAGTTCTATTCATGTAACTGGATTGACTATAAATGTAACATATAGTTTCTCTATAAGTTTTTATTGAATTGTTGGTCTTTTATTTTTTATTTTATTTTATTTTTTTGGATTTTTTAAAAGGAAAATCAACTTTGTTTTGGAAGGAGATAGAAAATGTTGCAAATAGTAAAGAAATAATGCGTATCAGACAAAATATAGAACCCTTTTTTTTAACTTTAATTTCCATTTCCTTTATAATATTTTGTTTTTAAAGGTTGAAATGAAGAATATCTAGCAAGGTTTAATTTTTAAATAATGTGACCACAATAAATGTGACAATGGTTTGGGTGAAGCTTCACGTTGGTACCATATAACCATCCAAAATATATTTGATAAGATAATTTTTTTCAGTAACGTAACAACTGTAGTGACGTGAAAACGGGTTGTCTTTCCCTATTCCGGAGGCTCTATTGGAATAGCGGATTTTATGCTGTAAGATAATAAGAGTCAGTTTGTTTAAATTTAAAAATAATTAACAATTTTATAAATAAAGAATATTTTTAAGTGATTATCGAAAATATCATAAGTTATGTATTTGATTATAATAAGAATAATTAGATTTTTTATTTATTTTGAAAATTAACTTCATAGGTGCTTCTCAAAATAAACAAAAAAATCTTATTAATTATTTTCTGATTTTGATTACTTTGAGAAGTACAAATAAAAGGACAAAAAAATTTATGATTATTTTTTATTAAAATAAGTACTTATTTGTCCCGTAAGGTCAGCACAGGCAAAGACATGTGTGTGAGTGTTTGGTACATGGTTCGATCTCAGATGTTGTTAAATTTCTTTGTAAACAAAAAAGTACTTATTTTACTAAATAAGTTAAAACAAAAGAACTCTAAAACTCAATTCTACTCCGACTCTCAATTTAAAAGTCCAATTTAACTCTATGCGAATATTGAGCTTTCTCAAGTAGCTCATATTTTTTTGTCATTCTAAAAACTTGGTCAATTATTTTTAAAAAAGATATATTACTATTTTTTCTATGTAACAATTTTGTTTCTTTAAGATAATCACCTTGAGATTCTAATGATTATATATTAACAATTTTTTAAGATAATATACCATGTCAAGATAGTATTGAATAATATGTAGCACATTGAATAAATAAAAATGGGCAAGTAGCCTGAGCCCAACGGATTTTTTGAACCCAAACTTATTTTTTGCGGGCTTTTACGGTTCAAGCTAAAAATATCCAACTTTATTCGGTTTTATATTTTCGATACTCAAAATCTCCTATTTTATTGGTTATTCGGTAGACTCTAATATAATGACTCATTTCATTTTGCTGAGTCTTCTTCCTGAATAAACAACACAAAAAAGAAGCCAAACTAATGTTTGAATTCGTAATGCAATTTTTTTTAATGGAGCGTCTTTTGATAAGTTTTTGAATTTGTACGCTTCCTGATCTGGAGGACCTGACTTTTTTTATGGATTATGGTGTGTTTTTTTTATCGATCAAGCACACACACTTTTATACTACTTCTAAATTTACTCTATTAGAAATTGAACTCTTTTCTTTAAATTTTAAGAACTCTTCCTTATACCATTTGACCTAAAAACTCTTGGGTTTATGATTGATGGTGTACAGGGATGGATCCAGAAATGTCTTAAGGGGGAGCCGATCACCAACAGAAAATAAATTTCAATAATTTATCATCCATCAATAAGTATTGAATAAATAAAGAAAGTTAAATACAACATGTCCTTTTATTTAAGTCGAGCACGTTGTTCCTTATGTCATAAAATTCATCAATAATAGAATCGGTATCAAAATTCTCGGCAATCCTTCTTTCAATGTATATAAGAAGAGTAGAAAAAAGGAATTAAAGGAATTTTGAAGGGATTTATGTAGTAAGAAGAGAAGAAAAATATGAGAAGAAAACATAAAAAGAATTAAAAACGAAAACAATAGAGATTAATGCTAATAACATTGATCTTACCAAAAAAAAAAAGACACAAATTCTCGGCAAATTCGCGCTTAACGTTTGGTTCACGTTCCTACAATGAATTATAAATGAAAAGTTTTTATAATAAAAAAAAGTTAGACTTTAAAAAGAGAAAGAAGCTCTTATTAGTTATGGAGAGAATCTATTAAAAATGGAAAAAAAATCGACTTAAAATCGTTAAAAAGGGAAATCATGTAAATATGTAGTGAATTGTTAAAAAGAAGAAAAAAATCACAATTGGAGGTCAAACTCGAGACCCTCCAACAAAAAGACACGCTTCAAATCTGCTAAGCTACAAACATTTTCCGATATATCTATCGCATCATATATACTAGTATTTTGTTTTACGAAAGAGGGGGGCAGGCCCCCTTGTCCCCTTGGATCCGTCCCTGATGGTGTCCTTCCCCCTATTTCATTTGGATCATTAGAACCTCTGTATCTGTAGCACCTCATCAGTTGCTATATATATATATTAAGAAATTAAAAAAAAATCATAATATATCTTATTGCATGTTATATATAGTTTCATTTAAAATTTAATTTTTTCCATAAAAAATTTTTATCTTTAATTTTTTATTCTATATAATCTTACACACGTTAAAAAAATTATATATGTGTCCGTACGAATTCTTAGCGAGGATGCAAATTCATCCCCATATTCCTAATCCTAGGTACTACTACTGAAAACGATAAGCACAACGGAATCGAAAAAGCCATGGAATAATTATTCACCAAAAAGAAAAGGGCATGCAATAATTTCGGTCTAATTAATAATTATTTAATTAGCCTTTAAATCAGCTCGACTAGTAAGATTCGCTAATATTTTTTATTTTGCAAAACAATAAATATTTTAGGTCTTTTAACTATGGAATAACATAAAAAAATTAAGTGAAAACGACTAAGGGCTCGTTTGGTTTTGATTCTAATAAAATAAAAAGTGAAAAATACATAAAAATCAATGGTTGAGATTATTGATGCACAAAAATCGAGACAATATAATGAAAGTAAATATTTTTAATTTTGATTTTGACCAAATAAAAATCCTAATCAAACAGCCCTAGATGTCTGATATTTTTCAATTTTAGAAATTAATTTAAAGATTTTAAAATTATAATTTTGGAAACTGATTTAAGGTTTACCGAAAAATTAATTCATCAACTCTTTCTTGGAGGGTAAACTGGCTAGACTAAGTTAAGATCAAGATGGTCATCAAGATTATTGTTGTGTACTTCTTTGAAGTTAGGCCCTTTTGTATCCATGCTTGTTTCATAATTTGCTCTAACAACATAAACGGGCTTTTTCATACATGCTTGAACCATATGGTATCCATTTGGTACACTTGCTCTAGCGATTTCGGATCGTTGTGGTACTAATAATGGCCGTGGCTCTCCGTGTGCTACCACCATAGGATTATTGGAAGTTGTTTGATGATGAGGAAAAAGGGGAAGAAAGTGTGTGAATGGTGATGATAGAGCCGCTTGTTTGCGTTCTCTCTTGTGAGCATTTTGATGGCCACCCAATGCTTGAGAATTCGCGAATTCGCGGAGACAAAAGTGGCATCTAAATCTCTTGTAGCCACAAGGAATAATTACCTTCTTTGTTGCCATGTCTTCTTCATTGCGAGCTTTAGATGGTGTTAATGGGAAACCAAATAGCTTCAATGGTGTTGTTGATGAGAGGGAGGAAGAAGAAGAAGCTTTTCCTTTGTGAATAGGGTTTTGTGATGCACTACTACTCATGATGCTTTGCTGGTGTTGTAGTGTTGGGGAATATCACATGAGATGAATATCTTCTTATGTGACAATATATATAGCAACAATAACGTTATTTACACATCATTATTCAATTTCAAAATAAGAAAATATACATTTTAAGGCTTTTTTCAAAAGAAAAATAATCACTACTTCATAATCAATATAAACTAGAGAGTAATAAAGAGACAATATTACAATATAATTGACTTTTATTAATTTGGTCTTTATACAATATTTTTTAAAAATGTTGCAAATACACAAAAATAATATTTTTAAGATTTTCATAATTTTTTTAAACAATTTAACAATATTCTTTCGAATAAAGATTAATTATGTTGTTGTACAATAATCTCGAAAAAATTTATTAATAAACTTATTTGACTTATCATATTGGCGGATTGAGTAATACTTGAAATTTTCCAACTCATGTTCCATGGTTATCTTGCATAACTTTTGCGGCCGTTGTGATGAGTAATTTCTATGTTGTTTATTTATATTTGTTTTAATTTCGGTTGATTATTATCATAATTTTAGAATGTTATATGTAAAATATTTGTTTTAGATCTTTAAATCGGTTGAACTATCCCTAAGTCTTGCTAAACATTGCATTAAGTGCAAGGGCGAATCTAGTAATTATTCAAGGGAGAGGTTGCAATTTGAACAAAAGCAACGAAAGTATTAAGTAGCATCTCATTGATGAATCTTGAGAAGTCATTTCCATAATAGCTTCTCACAAAGGATCTTGAAAAACTCCTCCAAATCAGAGACTCTAATCACTTGGGTACTAAATGATTTTGGAATGATGTAAAATTTTGTAGGTATGATCTATACGATAAGTAGTTTCAATCCTACGGTGGGTTTCGTGAAAAAGATCTTCAACAAATAGTTATTAACCGGTGTAATAGTAGGTGTAAGTTATACCTCTGTCATTTGATTCCTCCCCATGTAATATATATTGTTGTGAAATTAATATTTTTAAAAATAATATTAAAAATGATCAAAATATTAAATAATATAAATATATCAAATTATATTATTTTATATATAATAATAATAATAGTAATAATAATTATAATAATAATAATAATACCAAATTGAAGGGATAGACTGAGTTCCCTTGGTCATTCTAGATTTGTCTTTGCTCAAGGATATTGCTTAAGATGCAACATATACACTTTATTTAATGATTTAAAATATTGTACAATATATATATATATATATATATAAAAGTTTCAAAATAATAATTAACGTTATCATTTTAATTTTAATAAAATATTTTTATTTTTATTTTTATATCATTAACAATACACTTATTAGCATTTTATTTAAAAACAAAATAAATCAATCGTCTTGTTGAAAAATTTTGTACCAATGCACAAACTTTCAATTGAGCACCATAAGTGCAACTACATTATTTTGTTTAAATCCATAATTCACCAATGGTGGCAGGTCAAGGTCAAGGATATATAAGTGACATGACACATTGATGTATCAGTCAATTTTTATTCCTAATTCAATTTAATTTTTCCCTAAAAATATGATAATTGTTTCTTTCTGTTTTAGTTTAAGAAAGATTTATTTTATTTTTTAAAATTTTATACTTTTATTTACTTTCAATCTTATGTTGATCCTTTTGTATTAGGTCTGTTAAATAATTAATGAAAAAGCACAATACAATGTTATTTTAGGATTAGAATATTTAATATTTCTTATTCTTTACCACATGTGATCGTAATCGCCATCGATCACTATTACTCTTCTTCATTCTCCTCCTTTTATTCCATTAAGGACCAAAACCACAAAATCTAAATATATCTGAAATCTCAAAAGAACCAAAATCCACCATTACACCACCATTCTCAGTCCTCTTTATCCTTTTCCTTCAACTCTTAAATCAAAAGTCAAATCTGTTTAGAAACCCAAAAAGGACTTAAATTAAACTCTTCTCGTTAATACAACACATACCTCAACCACTAAATTAAACCCAATCAGAGACCACTATAGGCATGTTTGTTTAAGATTTTTATTTGGTTAAAAAAATCAAAAATATTTATTTTTATTAGATCGTCTCGATTTTTATGCATCAATAATCTCAATCATTAATTTTTGTTTCGATTTGTGTGTTTTCATAACTTTTTATTCTACTAAAATCTAAACCAAACAAACTCTATATCATTGTCGCGCTTGCATCATCACTACTGCAAATCCTTTGCGACGACCTATGACCCAGAGCATAGCCACCATCACTAACCACACACTTATAAGTAAAGAAAGGGGAAGAAGATGGCGGTGACGGTGGTTGCAACAGAAAAAGTGGTGATCCGTGGTGGTTGATGGTAGTAGTGGTGACCAAAACAATCTTGTACTGTTTTCGTGCATTTTATTAGCTTTTTGATGGCGTTAATGCAAAAGGATTACTTTTAGGGTAAAAAAGTAAGTTAAAAGGCCAATTTGAAAAAAAATAAATAAATGCCTTAAGTAGAATTTTTACAAAAAACGTACACTGTAATGTGCTCACATGTCAAATAATGTCACATAAGCACTTTGTCAATGTCGATTAATCACATTGATTAAAGTAACTGGTAGAATATAAAATCATGGACTAATTTAGGTATTCAATAAGATTAGAAATTAAAACACCATATAACTATTAAGTTATGGACCATTTTAATAAATTATACTCAATTATATAATTATTGAGCCTATTCTAAATACAAAATTTTTAGTGATAAAAGAGGAATTGTATATTTTAACCTTAATTTTAGTATAATTTTATATTTTCTTTTTTTTTTATGAACCACGGGTATTCCTGGTCGATAATTAAAGACTAGTTCCCTTAAGGTATAAAAATCACCGAAATAAGTTGTCTCTCTCAACAAAGTCTCTCTATACACACCACTAAAATTTGAATCCATGTGAAAATACTATTCGACACAAATTTGTGAATAAGCAAAAACTTGAAAAATGATGAATCCCTTCAAAGTTCAATAAAAATGGTTAAATAATTACTTGTATCCTTTTGGTGTCTTCCATCAGGCCTTTCTACTCAATTTTACTATTATGGAAAAAGATTGTATGTTTGACATTAGCGAATACCCAAAACTATACCTCTTCAATGATATGTCCTTTAAATTCACAAATGTGCTTCTACTGTAAGAAGCATAGATAATAATCAATGATAAAAAGACAAATGGACAATGAATCTTCATGTCTATATTCCATATCTTGGTTTTTATATTAGAGTTTAAATTTTATAAGTTTTAATAATGTTTTTATTATTATATTAGGCTTATGATTATCATTTTCATGTATTTCACTGTTTCTCTTATTTAAATAATTTTTAAATTAAATTAATAACATAAAAATAATATTATTTTTTATGAATTTTTATTTATCAGCCTGGTTTTTTTTTTATAAATTATTAATTTTCCTCTGGTTCTAAAAATGTACTACATTTAGTCTAGTTAATGGGATATGATGAGCTCTGAAAATAAAAGGGGTGACATAGCTTTTAGGAGAATATTGCGATGTTTCCACTTAAGTTAAGAATATTAATAACGACAAAAGAAGTAATTTGATGTGTGTGTGAAAATGTGAATGTAACTTGAAACGATATTTAGCACTAATAAGCAAATCTAGATGCCCATGTGGGGGACGCCTTTCCAGGAAACGCCTGGCGGCATCAATATTTTGGACATGTAAAATGTTGCACATTCAAATAATGTTGCTAGAGTACTAATTAAACTCATTAAAATTAAAAAAAAATAATTATAAATTTAGATTATTATGTCTTCAGAAAATAAAAAATAAATTATATTTTTTAATTACATTTAATTTCTTAAATAATATATTTGAAGCACTAAATATCATTTATCATATTTTATTATTATTATTTTTCATGGAAAAGTACAACGTGAGAATTGAACTCAATACTAACACACATATGTTCTCGTGTGTTCGTCAATTGAGCTACATGAGTGAGACTTTAAAATCTTATTATAATATTTTGTTAGCATTCTTCTGAAAGACTCTTTAGTTTTTACATGAAATTATGTAAATAAATTAAAAGTGTAAAATATTAATTTGGGCTTCTAAATTCTTGTTTCTCTTCAATTTACTTTTCCAAACATTTTGTCATCAAATTACTCTCTCAAATATTTATCTTAATATAAAATTTGAGAGATTAATTTGCTATACTTTAAATCTTTGAAAAATTAATTTAGTAGTATTTTAAATTTTGTAAAATAAAGAATCTTTAAAGAATTATTTTTGTGATAAAAATCTTTAAAGGAAAAAATTGATAAAAGATAAATCTTTAGAGTACAAATTGATATTTAACTCTAAATTAAATCGATCATAATAAATACTGTCAAATATGCTAAAAAAGAAATAATACAATCAAACAATTTTAATTTATAATGTAACTATGTAATTATGATATTATAGTCATAATCTCATATATTGATCCAATTTCATAATTAAAAGTTTTTAATTTGTTTCTCAGATATACACTAAAATAAAATAATTATAGATATATTTTAATATAATTAATAGTAATTAAACAACATTGTTATCTATCTTTTCCCTCTTTTTTTTTTATTCTTTTTGATCTTTATCTCTTCAATATACACTGTGTTTGGTACAATAGAAAGAAGTAAGAAAGAAGAAGGTTGGAGAATGAGAAAAAGTAAGAGGAAGGAAAAGTTTAGTAATTTCTATTTACTTTTTCTCTTTTTATTATTTTTTTCTTTATTTTTTATTAATTAAAATTTTCAATATTAAAATGATTTAAAAACTAATTATTGTTAACACGTGCGCAAGTTTAAAAAACTCTTTATTTATTTGGGGTAAATAAAAATTTCAAATCATTTTGAGGTTAAAGTTGTAGTTGTAGTACATATTGATGCCTTTATGCATGTTTGGAAAAATGTTAAGTTGGAAGAAAACTAATTTTGAAGAGCCAAAACAATTTTGGTTGATAAATCAACTATTTGTTTTTGCGTTTAGAAAAAGATAAAATTAATTTTGAGTTAACAAAATTGATTTTGGCTGAAGCAAGGTAAGACTTGCTTTAGCATTAGGTTGAAAATTTTATACGGTATTTTTACTCCAAATTTGTTTTTGAGAAAAAATCTCTTAACATAAATTACGTTGCTTTAAAATCAATTTTACACAAAAATCAATTATATAAAATTACGTTGATCCAAAATCAATTTTACTAACGCTAAACTAAACACACCCTAACGACGATAAGCAATAACACGATAGGTCGCTAAAAGGAGTAATGTTATATTTATTTTTATCATTTAGTATTATTTTATAAAATAAATATTAATTGAAAAATAAATTCATTTTGTACCTTAAAATTATAAAAATAATTTAATAATTTAATTCATTTATTTGTATAGTAGTGTAAAAGAATTTATTAAAGAAACTTGTAATGAATTCATAATTATTCCGCTATAAGACGACAAATTAAAGCACACTAAAAATTAGTACTGCTGTTCATGTAGAGAAAGTGGTAGGGGACGGCTACCCCAAGTAAGGAGGGTATAAAGTGTCATGTTCCAATATCTAAACAACATCTTGGTTTTGTCTCTAAGTCCCTCACTTAACTAAGTTCTTATGAATTAATTTATTATATTTTGTTGGGTTCTATGTATATATATTACTTTATAAATTTAAGCATCCGAAGTACTTCAATGCAAGTTCTTAAATAAGCACTTTGAATGGGCCCCACATGTACCAACAAATTAACTATCTCATATTTATTTTTTTATTTTTAATACAAATTAGGTCCACTCTTTCTATAAGAACCAGGTGCTAATTTAAGCAACTTTGCTAAGCACTCCATTCCACGTCAGCATGCTCCAAAAGAGATAGGATGCTTAGGTGGGATGCTTAAATGATAAGAACCCATTTAAACACCACCATTGGAGATGTTGTTATAGTCTTTAGCATTAATTAATCCATTATTTAAAACAAGGAAAATACGAAGAATTTTTTTTTAAAAAAAGTGAGATAAATAAAAAGTTTGATCGTATATTAGATTTCAGAAGTCAAATTTTTATTTGTTTTTTTATAAGTTTAATATAATTACACCTTTGATCTCTTAAATTTATACTTTTTGTATTTTTGGTTATTGAAATTTTAATGTTACAATTTTGATACATTTCTCGAGTTTTCAATAGTTATAAATGCTATCATTCTGTCAATATATTTTTCTGGAGTGTATGTTAGCTTGAGGGAGTAAGATCGTAAAATTGAAATTTGAACGATTAAAATCACAAAAAAATATAAACTCAAAAGAATAAAAGTAAATTACACCTTTTTGTAATTTTTTAAAAATGAATAAAGAAAATTATATTGTTATTTAAGTAAATTTATTTAAATAATATTTATTTTAAAATTATTTATCAAATTGGAGATCTTTAAAAACTATTTATTTTATTGGGTGTTTAATAGGCAAAAATAATTTTTTTTTATAAAATCTTTTTTACGATTGTCGGAAAGCAACTGGTGTGAAAAGTGTTATTTCTGTGTGTGTGTGTGTTTTTTTTTTCCATCCAAATATACTGTTGGGTTATGTGTGTAATTCAATAACTTTTCTATTAGTGCCAAGAGGAGTAGAGATTAGAGAAGGTGGTAGGGACGGCTATCGTCTTGGTTTGTCTCATACTATTAAGGCATTAAGGGTTAATCAATATTTTCAAAATATTTTGTTGGTATATAATTTAGTTTATTAATTGGTGAAATCTTGAGAGGAACAGTGTTTTTTTTCAATATTAGGTGTTGAAAAGATCCTGAGATATATTATTTGGAAAAACACTCTACAAAGTTAATTTTTTTAAAAAAAAAAAAATTATGAGGAGAGATTTGTTTAGTTTACGAATAAGTGTTAGATACTTACTTCACTTTATAATTCTATATAAATACAAAATTTCACCAATCTAATTGTTAAATCATAAGATATTATTTTATGATCAAATTTTTTAAAAAATTTAACATTTCTATAGGTACGTCATCTTATAAGTGTTATTTATGTACGTTTTGAAAAATCTTTTATTCATCAAATTGAAGTGAATAGATGAAATATATATCAATAAATTCTAAAATCATATAAAATTTTTATTTGTATAGTTCATCTATGTACTATAAACTTTCAATTCAACAATTAAATTGATAAAATTTGACATTTATATGGAGTTATAAAGCAGAATAAGTGTCGCAACACTTACTCCTAAAGTAAACGGGACCCTCCTAAAAATATATTATTTTAGTCAATCAACCTAAAATTTTAGTAAAATTGAATACTTAGATGAATCATAATTGGAAACGAATTTAAGAGTGCAAGATATACTTGAAAAAAAATATATAAAAACTGAAAATTAAAGGAAATATTAAAAAAAGATTTTTCTTTCTTCGGTATATATATCACTTGGTGGTCCAAAAACTAATAGTATGAAATTGTCATTATTTTAAAATGAAGTTAAATGATATTTTTAATCTCTCACTATTTGAATATTGTGAATTAATTGCGTAAAATTAACGGGAGTCACGATACTGTCGTAAGTTATTGAAGTGTAACCGTTACTAATGCGACACAGATTAGTCTTGAACATAAAATCAGAAAACGAGAACATTTTGCGGCGGCTAAAGGAGTCGTTAACCAAGGCATTGTCTAAAAAAAATAAAAAATAATTAGTCACTTATTAGCGGCAGCGTTAAATCTAACCTTAAAAAAAGCAAAAAGAACCTTTTTGTGACATCCTAGCCAGCTAGCTGCTACTAAATCTAACCGATTAAAAAAACAAAAAGAGCCTTTTTGCGGCGGCCTATGCCGCTACTAGATTCGAAATTTGATAGCCACCGTTAGTCTGACAAAATTGGACAGTGTAAATTAGCGGCGGTCGTTAGAGAGGGCTTGGTTGCCGCTAAATAATTTGAAATCAGTCACACATATTTTCTCTCTCACTTATCCCTATTTTCACATAAATCCAATCTCTCTCCTCTTTCTCTCTCTAGTCTGTCCGACGACCAAAGGGAAGAAACCAGCGGCAGCCACTCTATTCCAGCGGCCAATGTAACACCCTTATTACATTTGAGTAAACTTTAACTAAATGACCAAGTTTTTAGAGAATTTTTTTTTATATTAAAAATATTATGAAATATATTACAAATACATAACTCAATCAAATCCAAATTGTTTTTCGTAAAATACAAACATAAGTTAAACTCTTGGATCTACCCAAAAATATGTTACAATAAGAGTAAAGATCCTTATCAGAGTTTATTGAAAAACACATCACAAAACACTTATAGAAAATCTTGAAATTTCAGTGATCTATGCCACTGAAGTTGACATCATCATCCCTGACCAAATGAGCTTGCTCACCATCATCATCTATATCCCCATCATGATTTTTATAAACAAAAGAAATATAAAAGAGGGGTAAGTAGATATTCATTGAGTAATAATAAGAGATAATAATGAAATGAAGAATATCTAAAAAATAAATTAACTATAGTATAATAATAATATAAACTTTAAAAGAAATTATCAACCAATCACATCACAATATTCATATTAATGAATGATTATGATAATGGAATGTATGCATACTGACTCTCGTTATTTTTTAATATTTTAACTGGCTGGTGCACCACCGAACTTTTCCAAAAAAAAACAACCTCGGAAACATCAGGAGTACATGTGCTCTTTTTACAATTCTCGTAACAATATCCGGATCTCATAATATTAAGAGCACACTCTCAACCGATATGGATGCCTTAAGTAGTTGTTGGAGTTGGTTAAGTCCGCACGGAGATGCCCCGGTTACCTGGGTGCTCCCACTCCATTGGGGATCTCCAACCTAACCGCGTCTCTCCCAAGTTTTGTCACAAACAAGATCCCTACTATTGGCCCCCTAGATATTTCTGCTGGTTTCCGTTTTCGAAAAGCATAGTTTCAGCTAATGATATATATTTTCAAAACTCACAGGGACTATAGAATAAACGGTTAAATTCTCCAACATATGTATTTTTTTTTTAACCGTTCAACTATCTACCCTTCATTCTCATATATCATTTCACTTACCTGAAACCATTTTTTTTTTCATATCTTTCTCATGATTATATGCATATGAAATGATGTAGCACTATAATCATCCATAATATCACAGAAATACACAATAATTCTACGAACAATCATAAAAAATAAAATTATAACTTAATAGAATCATAAATACCAATAAAAAAATATTAATTATAATATAAATTTCTCACAAATTATAAATTATTATTATTATTATTAAAGGTCTTTTCTTTATTTAATAAATAATATAGTCCATAGTTGTTCAATAATGCTTGGAAAATTATCCAAGATGGTCCTAGGTCTCAAGTTCCAAATGAATCCAGTCTCATAGAAATTAAGTTCTTAGGTCTCCGGTTATAATTCCTTGTCCTCATGGTGCAAAGGTATATATATGTGTATAGTCCACAACGTTAATAGTCCAATATTCCAAATTTTGGCAAATATTTATTATAAGTCATAAAATTATAATTTTTTAAATTAATAATATTATATCTTAACCTTAGCCATAATTATATTTTATAATATTTCAATATCCACAGCTTAACTTATAACTTTTACAAGTACGCTGAGAAATTTTTGTCTATATTACAATATAATTTAAATTAATAATAAAACTAAAAAAATAAAATAATCATATTTAAAGAACCCATAGTAACAATTAATTCAAGTAAGATAATAATAACATAATCAAAGTATAACATGAAATTTATCTAATATTTAAAAGCAAATATAATAAATCTTACGGGTCTAGGGCAAACCTATAATTCTTAATTCATTACTACCCTTAAAACTCAATGATTCTCTCTCCCCCCTTACCTTGTATATGAGTAGAACTTGAAGAAGATGAAAATATCCTCAAACTTGAAATATTAACAATTTCAAAAGAAATCACTAAAATAAGTAATTTATTTTTGAGTTTTGTTAAATATAAGTAGAATTTTTGTAAAATATTTTGGGAAGAAGAATTTGAGAGAAATTATGGCAGAAGTAAAGCTTCAAGAAGAGTAGAGAATGGTGTGAATTTTTCTCGAAGAGAGCTTGCTATTTATAGGGGAGAAATTGAATAGTAAATAATTTATTTAATTGATTTTAAAAGAATAAAAATTAATAAAAATTCACTATGTGGGCCTATCAACAAGATCACGAGTGCTTCACTATATTTTGTCCTCCAATATTACTTTTTCATAAAAAAAATTATTTTTTAACCTTTTAGAAAAATTATTTGTCATTTTGCAATCATTTTGTGAGACAAAATCTCCAAAATTCAACAATATTAGGTAAAAGATAGAATCTGATAAAATTAATGACTTTTTAGGCATCAAGTGGTCACATAATGTTAAAACTTGATGTTGGAATAATTATTGAAGGTATTTTGATAATTATAACATAATTTAGAGTATTTTTGTCTAAAATTTGAGAAAATTACCAATTCATATAAAAATATAAATTTATGTATTTACAAACCTTTGAAATATAATATAAAGGCTATAATAATTTTCTTAAATTTTTCGGAATTTATTTACTATTTATAATGAAATATTTAGTATAACAAGGACTAATTTATAAATAAAATTATAATTTGTAAAATATTATTAAAAATTTTATAAAATTTTATATCCACATATGTTACACATAAATAGACTCAATATAATTTTTTTAAAATTTAAATTCAATAAAACAAATATTTTAATTGTTTTAGGAATTGTAGGGGCATTTTGGTCTTTTTACAAAACTGATTATCTTGAAAAAATTTCAGAAAAAAATATAAAAATATTATTCTAACCATAAAAATGTTTTTTTTCTATAATTATCTACAATTTTCTATATTCTTTAGCTATTTACTAAAAATACCTTTTATTTAGACCAATATAGGGGTATTTTGGTCATTTTTCAACTATTTACTTTAAAAAAAATAAAAATATCTATTACATAGATATTGTCATGTGGAATTCAATTACAAAAAATAAAACTTTAAAAATCTTGTAGCTAAAATTATAGAATTTCTAATAGGGTGTTACAGCCATCACATATTTCTCCTTCCTTTTTAGCTCGCAATTCTTTTTCTCTCCCTCCGATAAGCTCGCAGTTCTTCCTCTCTTTCCTCCTTTTGTTTTCCAGCTCCCCATGGCACCACCTATTATGGTAGTTACATTTTTTAAATCTATTTTTTCTTTTCTTTATTTTATTTTGAACATCCCACTTCCATTATCTAATTTTTCTATCTATTAATGAAATTTTTTATTTGTATAATTTTTTCATTTTTCTTTAAAATTTATATTACTTTAGATTTTTTGGTAATATTTAAGATTAATCATGGTATGTTTTCACGCGCGCACACACATATATATATAAGTTTTTCTAACTTGTACAATATTACACGGGTTTAAAAATCAAAGGTGAAAAGTTGTTATTGAAAAAAAAAGTTTAATATGATTGTATTTGATATATAATTAATGTTGTGTTTTCTTTCTATCTTTAATTTTTTAATCTGTACAATATTATACATGATAAAAAATTTTTATATATGTATATTGTAAATTTTTTATCCTAATGAATTTGAATATTAAATTATTTACTAAATATAGAATTAATAAAGTTCGTCTTTATGTTATTTCAAAATTTATAAATTAAAAACGTCCGAATAAAAGCATATGTATCATTTTATCTTGAGAAAACAATATAGTGAAATTTTAAAAAAAATAAAGAAATCATTAAAAAAACAAAGTGAAATAAACATACATACTCATCTTTAAGAATTATTTCAAGAGATAAAAGTAATTTTTCTAGAAGTCTACAACCAAAATGCAATAGAATTTTATTTTATTTTTAATAGGAAAGTATAATAATCGGGAATTGAATTTCGTATTCACACACGCATATTTTCATGTACTCACCAACTAAATTACATGACTGACAACAATAAAATCTATTTATAACAATTAATTTGCGTATAAAAAATTAGAGTTACTTGCGAGAAAAAAAAACTTAATTGGTCTCAAAGTAGAAACACTTAATTAGTCGGTCCCATAAGTTTTGGGTCAACTAATTAAAAGAAAGAGAAGTGATATTGGATAGGTGCATAGGTTGTTGGTTAATTAAAAGTATTAGTGAAATAAAACTTTCATTTAGGGTACTTGTTAAATAATGAGCATTTTTTAAGATTACTATAATTAAAAAAATAATTATAAATACATATTATTCTATTTCTTGGCAATATAAAAAAAACTATATTTTTTAAGAATTTTTTTTTATATTTGACTCCTTAAAAAGTTCTTTTGGAATACTAAATAACATTGCCTTTTATTTTTAATAAGTCTTACAAAATACAAAGATTCCTTGAGAAGCAATTAATGTGAGAGTGGCACGCCACCAAATTTTTTCCTAATACGGGTTGTCAAACGTATATATTAGGAATATTTTAGAGTGATATGACACATTAGTCCTTAACTTTGTAGAGTTTGTTCATATTAGTCCTTGACATTGTCGGTGGTGGAAATATGTCCCTAACTTTTTATTTCATGATACATTTTAGTTTATGTTGTTAGTTTACAATTAATACCTTTAACTTTTGTTCATATTAGTCCAAAAATTTTAAAAATGATTCATATAGGTCCTTGTGTTTGTTATTAAAAGTTTAATTTAGTCTGTATATTTTTAAAAAATGTTCAATCTAGTCTAAGAACTTAACAATTTTAATTATAAACTAAAGGCAAAGACTAAATTGCATAACATAACATAATGTTAGGGATCTATTTGCACGGCCGAAAATGTCAATGACTAATGTGAATAAACACTACTACAAAGTTAATGACTAAATAATGAATTTTTTCGAATAGTTTATATGTAGTTTTTGTTAATTTTTAATACTAACAAAAAACATTAAAAAAATGACTGTAGGCTTCAAAACTAATAGACGAAAAGCCCAACAAAAAATGCCCAAACTTCAGGCTTAATCAGAAACCATTATGTTTTGGGTACATCCAGAAACCTTCTGAACAAAAAAAGGGGTCAGAAACCATAAAAAGGAAAGTAATAGTTGGGCCTTAAGGAAAATAAGAGTAAAAGAATACCAAAATACTTAACAACTAGAGATCAGAAGCGACCGTAGCCCAGCCGGCTCCTGAACTGAAACTACACCGTCGCAGAAACAAGATCCGATCTGAAGCAAAGAAGAGTTGCCGTTGCAGCAGAACCCGGTTGTGACCTTTAGCGAAGAAGAAACAGAGGTAAACCAGAGTCGCAAGAGAGATCTGAAACGAAATTTCAGAACCGGACCGTCAAAACCGACTCGACCCGCGGACGCTGCAGAATCGAAGCGACGGCCGCTCTTACGGTTTCACGATACGGCGCGGCGATTCTTTGGCAATTTCACGGAGGAGCGAGTTCAGGCGGAAGCGAACATGGTGAGCCTTCAAAAATCGTAAGATCGAACGATTTCGCGAGGTTTTACCAACCATGCTTCTACTGAATGGTACCCCTCCGTTCCTTTTAATAAGATATTTTTAACTAAACTTCACATACTGATGAAAATAGTTAAATTAAGTTGGTTTCGTACTTTTATCGTTTGCATAACACACCAATTTTTACTATCGTTTGCATAACACACTTGACTGGTCTGATGCAATTAAATGTAGGAATAGTCAAGCCTTTAATTAGGGCAAATAAGAAAAAGAATGTTTAATAGGAATTATAAAACGTCTTATATTAGAGGCACCGAAACTTTGTAGATGGCGTCTTATAGAAAGGACCAAAGGGCGAGTATCTGTATTTGAATGTTTGGGAAGGTTTGCGTATAGAAGTGTTGTTTGTCAGTTACTTGCAAGATACAGTGTTGGTTCCCCCTCACCCTCTTTTCATGTTATCCGCTTCATCAATCATCGGCTTCAGGGCTGAAATATGAAGGATAGCTTATAGGCATATGCAATATCATTGAGTGCATAAGGCAATGCCCATATTTGAAAATTTGAATTTAAATCAGAATAATGACCCAATATTAAGCTGATATCTTTTTAGTATACTTGTTTTGCAGGTTTGAACATCTACAAATCAATTCTGCTGTTATCGCTGAGGCACAATGTCAGAAGGAACGAGTCTGGTGCTGGAATCATCAGAAAATGGCACAGATTTGTCTCAGGATGATATTGGCACCATTGAGGAAACACCAGAGGAAACAATTTTGTCAAGACAAACTTCTGTCAACCTTGTTCCTTTCATTGGACAAAGATTTGTCTCTCAAGAAGCTGCTTATGAGTTTTATTGCAGTTTTGCTAAACAATGTGGCTTTTCTATTAGACGGCACCGCACTCGAGGGAAAGATGGGGTAGGCCGGGGAGTTACAAGGAGGGATTTTACATGCCATCGTGGAGGATATCCCCAGAATAAACCTTCTGATGATGGAAAGGTGCAAAGGAACCGCAAGTCATCTCGCTGTGGTTGCCAAGCATACATGCGTATTGTGAAAAGGGCAGATTTTGATGTCCCTGAATGGCGTGTTACGGGTTTTAGGAACGTCCACAACCACGAGTTGTTAAAATCCAATGAGGTGCGTCTTCTTCCTGCATACTGTCCAATAACTCCTGATGACAAGAGTCGTATATGCATGTTTGCTAAAGCCGGAATGTCAGTAAGGCAAATGTTAAGATTGATGGAGCTGGAGAAAGGCATCAAACTTGGTTGTCTTCCTTTTACAGAGATAGATGTGAGAAACTTGTTGCAGTCTTTCAGAAATGTGGATAGAGATAATGATGCTATTGATCTGATTGCTATGTGCAAGAGATTAAAAGATGAAAATCACAACTTCAAGTATGAATTTAAGATAGATAGTAATAACAGGCTTGAGCATATTGCATGGTCCTATGGATCATCCATTCAGTCATATGAGTCATTTGGAGATGCTGTGGTTTTTGATACAACCTACAGAGTAGATGCTTATGATATGCTTTTGGGAATTTGGCTTGGGGTGGACAATAATGGAATGACTTGTTTCTTTGGCTGTGCGCTTCTACGGGATGAAAATATGCAGTCTTTTTCTTGGGCTCTAAAAGTAAGAACCTTATGATATTGTAATTTTAACTGTATTATCTTGCATTTGATTTCTTGATTGCCTGCTAGCTAGTGTAGGTGGAAATTGTCATGCCAAACCTACAATTGTGCTAGCTTTCGATAGAATTTTGCAAATTAAAATATGGTATTGTCCTTTATATTTAAATATACTTCAATTTTTCAGCGGAAGGCATATAATATATAGTAGGGTTTTGTAAACATGTGCCCTTAATAAAACCCTGAATATTACAGCAGCAAAAAATTGTATTTAGTTTTTCTTTTTAAAGTCTGAAGTCTGACCCCTTGCTTCATATATTTGTGATTTTTTTTCTCTTGTGAGAAGCATAATGATAACCACCTGCAATCCATTGATTGATGCTTTTGTACCAATCTTTACACCACAATTTCCTTTACACGATGCTTGTGTGATCTGATTAATTTTAGTTTTTAATATCTAATTTTCTTATGCAGGCTTTCTTGGGTTTCATGAAAGGAAAGGCTCCGCAAACAATATTAACTGATCATAACATGTGGCTGAAAGAAGCTATTGGTGTTGAAATGCCTGAAACCAAACATGCCTTTTGTATATGGCATATCCTTTCTAAGTTCTCTGACTGGTTTTCTTTACTTCTTGGACCACAATATGATGAGTGGAAAGCTGAGTTCCATCGGCTCTACAATTTGGAACTGATGGAAGATTTTGAAGAAGGCTGGAGACAAATGGTTGATAAATACAGACTCCACACAAATAAACACATTATAAGCCTGTATTCATTAAGGACATTTTGGGCTTTACCATTCTTGAGGCGTTACTTCTTTGCGGGATTGACCAGTACGTGTCAGTCTGAATCCATGAATTCTTTCATCCAACGGTTCTTGAGCGCCCAATCACAACTAGATCGCTTTGTGGAGCAAGTATGAGATATAAAATCTGTTTCCTTTTAGTTTTTATTTATTAATCTATTATTGATTATTAATTTTTTGATATGCTATGCTAAACTTGGTATAATCATTTGCAGGTGGCTGATGTTGTTGATTTCAATGACCGGGCCGGATCAAAGCAAAAGATGCAACGGAAACTGCAAAAAGTGTGCCTCAAAACTGGTTCGCCTATTGAATCTCATGCTGCCACTGTACTTACACCTTATGCCCTAAGTAAACTCCAGGATGAGCTAGTTTTGGCGCCACAGTATGCATCCATTTTGGTCGATGAAGGTTGTTTCCAGGTCAGACACCACGCTCAAGCAGACGGAGGATGCAAAGTATTTTGGGTTCCCTGTCAAGAGCACATCACCTGCAGCTGCCATCTGTTCGAGTTTTCAGGCATCTTATGCAGACACGTCTTACGTGTCATGTCAAATAATAACTGTTTTCACATTCCTGATCAATATTTACCAGCCCGTTGGCGAGGCGAAAGTTCATCATCTGTTAACCATTTTCGGGGTACAAATAGCAGGGATCAACCGGAGAAGTTGCAATATTTAGAATCCATGGTTTCAACACTTCTAATGGAATCTATTGAAACTGAGGAACGCCTCGATGTTGCTTGCGAGCAAGTTTCGATGGTGCTATCGCGTATCAAAACCCTTCCTAGGTCAGCTCATGGGGTAAATGACATTGCATATAGTTATCCATCAGATTCATTGATCCTGCCAGAGGTAGAAGATACTGATGGAATGATGCATGGCTATACAATTTCGAATCCGCATGATTCGATCACCTTAGGGAAGCTAAAGGAGAGAAGGGCAAGAGATGGAGTTGATCTGACAAGGAAGCGTAGACAGTTCTCAGCTCCATTATGTGCACAATATGGACATGATGCATCTGATTGCTCTATAATGGCGGGTGATAATATGAGTGGAGATGCATTGGGATATTTGTAGAGCGAGTGAAATTAGTACTGATGTACAAAGTTTTTTTTTTTTTAAAAAAAATTGGTACATAAATGCATTTTTTTTTTATCTCAATGGTTATTATTTTTTTCTTGTTTGGTCCAATTCTGTTATACGCCCACATTGTCTTCCACTCTTCACATGAGCAAAGACTTCTAGTCCTATTTGCATCACTCTGATTATTTAGAATCTGATTTCCTGAGTCTATTTAGATAGATAGACAATTTTCTATAAGCGTTACAGAGAAGTTATCTCAACTAATGTTTTGACTAGTTAAGATAGGGAAGTTTTATTTGGAATACTGAACTTTGAAGTTTATGTTAAAAGATATTAATAATACTTCTGTGACAAGATCCACTCCTATAAGCCTTTTTTGAAACGTTAATTTTTTGCTTACACTCTTAGAGTGAACATTCCATACTTTTTTTATGCCTAACAAAAACTGAGGGGGTCTTGACCACCCTCTTTTTAAAAAAAGAAACAAAAGTGAGTAAAATCTTGATTGTCTTTAAATTATTAATTATAACTTTATCTCCCGACATAGATATTTTTTACTACAATTTTGAAATTGGCTAGCTTTGTCCTGGAGATAAATGCTCATTCTCATTCTCTTAGAATACTAGTAAACAAATCATTATTCATAATTCATCCACTTATTGATCAGCTATAATATTACTACCTCCGTTTCTTATTATAAGATCCTAAACAAAAAAATTAATGTTCCTTTTTATAAGATCCTGGCCAAAAAAATTAAAAGCATTTGTTATGTTTTTCCAATTTTACCCTTATTTATTGGTATCAACTCATATGAGTTCCCATAATGCATTTAATGTATGTGAGGGTAATACTAGAAAATTATTATAACATTTTAAAATTTCAATAGGGTTTTTTGATGTGAGTGCTTTTCTTAATCTATGTGATATCCTTTTCAGGATGTTATAATAAGGAAGGAGGGAGTATATCATAAGCTATGCTAGAAAATTTTCTGATATTCATTTATATATTCTAGGTTCACACTGCCACTCAATTTTGCTTGCAAATAAATCTTGATTACTGCTATAGACGAATCTAAAACTTCTATATTTACATTCCATGTTAACATAACCTAGCATTTTGTATGCCACATCTCTTATTACAATAAGGAATTACACATTTTGGAAGTGCCATACTACCTATCACGGATTAAAATCTTCATGTCAAGTTCTTATTCTACTAATCAGATTTGTTCGTGTCGTTTAAAAATCTGACGTGTAACTTTGAATAAAGATGTAAAAGTTTTTAAATAACATGAACATATCTTTTTGGTAAAACATAAACTTAAAACATGATATAGGAGATTTTAATCCTACCTACGATGACTTATTCTGCAGAATCATCTCCTAGTGAAACTTTACTTAACCTGCTTGGCAATGATTTGGCACTATTACTCACAAATTTTCTTCTACCATTTTTGCGTAGATGAGACCTCAAGAGAGCTCTTCTTGCTAATTCTTTCCCCAAATTTGATTTGTTTGCCACATTTGTGGAAGCAATTTCCTCTGAAGTGATTCCTTGGTTGCTGCTTAGATCAATTTCCCTAGAAGAGGTCTTCTCTGAAGCCATGGTTTAATTTTGGAAACATGCAAAACCAAAATGTTGAAGAATTGATATTGAAGAATGGTGATTAAAGCATCAGATTTTAAAGTGGTCTCAAAGAGAGACTTTTTCCTCTTATCATGCATCACACGCAAGAGAATATGTGTTGGATGGCAGCAAGGTTAATGGGGTGCAAAAGGAATAATCACTAGCTTAAACATTATGCTACCTGTCTTGTGTATCAAATAACTATATGTTCAATAATTGGACCTTCTATTAGCTACAATTAAGGTCCACTTTGCAACAATACTGTACAAAATTATGGTTTTTGCGCTTTACTAAAATCGTATTAAACCTTAATTACAATTCACAATAATTGTACTTAACTGCATTTAACGTAACACAGTTATAACACGATATCATATTTCAAATGAAGGTCCACTTTTGTGACACCATCTCGTAATATTATGACTTTCAAAATTATTAAAAGAGTATTTGAATAAGATTCTGACATTCAAAAATTAATTCTATTAATAGTGATTTTAATTTCAATATAGATACAGTGAAAGCTAAATCAAATAGCCTTTAATTGTGATTTGTAATGACAAAATTGCATTTAATACAACACTATTATGAACTCGACGTCAATCCAAAACTGCTGACTATAGAAGATGCTTATATAGATATTTTTTATTTTATTTTTGGTTATAGGTTATAAAGAAATCCTTTAAACGTACACTTTATGGTCGCGAGAATAAAAAGACTACACATCATCGTAAAAAGGCTGCAATTTGTAGTGTCGAATTACATCAGCTACATACTGAATCGTTAAGAATATATGCAGGCTCAAAGTTTTGGTGATTTTCATTATCAACGGTTACAATTTAATTTTAAAGAAAGGGTTAGTGCATGTTTGGAAACGATTATTTTTTGAGAAATAATTACTTATTTTTTCAAAATTTTCTCATGGAGTTTATAAAAATAAGCAATTATTTTTTCAAAATAAGCAAATATTTCTTTAAAATAAGTAATTATTTTTTCAAAATAAACTAATCCAAATACATACTTATACTAACTTAATTCATAAGTTGTCTTTTTTTTTTAAAAAAAACTTAATTCAGAAGTTATGAATTAATGACGTGTTTGGATTAGCTGTGAAAAATAATTGAATATCTGAAATATAATCAATTTTTGTTAGATATATTTGCTTTTAGCAGCGATTTTTAAGATAATTTTGAGTTATGAAAAACGATTTTTAGCTAAAACACCAAAAAAAATTCTTTATTAAAAAATAAAAAAAACTGTTATAAATTTTAAATCAAACAATCTAACTGTTATCTTAGAACCAAAATTACCCAAATATTCCTTAACTATGAAACCAGTGAGTGTGTATGTGATCAGATCCTATTTATTTGGTATATTTAGACACGTGTGGTGACACAGATTGCGTTTTGCGATTAATTAAATGTAAGGCTTGAAAATGACCTATACAAAATATTGGGACGACTATAAAATGCATTTTGAAAATTCTCATGTAGAATACTCAAGATAACTTTAAAAAAAAAAATTTAGACAATATTTAAAAAATATTTTTTTCAAAAAATAAGTTATGTTAAAACGTACAATATTTTTTTAGAATGCATAACATAATTATTATATACAGTTATTGGATCCATTTATTTTTAGTGTGTACAACTAGTGTATCTAAGTAAATTTGGTAAATAATCAGATCAGAGTGGAACACAAAGAAATAAAACATAATAGAGTTATATGTCTTATTTTGTATTTAGTACTGATCAAAATATAGAAAATATCGTGTATAATACATATATAACTTTACTTTACTTGATACAACATATAAAATTAAATAAAAATAGAATGAGTCATTTTTTTAAAATAAAATTATGAACATAACTAAATAATAATTTTGAAATTTATTAATTTTTATATTAATATTTTATGAAAATATTTTTAAATTATTAAATACAAAATTCTTACAAAAAAATAATTATTAAATATAATTTATGTTAAATATATTTTTATTATATAAATTTTTTAAAAAATAGTTTTTAAAATATTTTATGGTCAAATAATAAATAATATAAGGTTTAAAAAATTTAATTATTCATTATTTTGTTAGAAAATGATTAATTAAAAATAATAATAATTTTTTTGTGTGTTCGATCTTGTCCTCTTCCGTTTTATCCTTTTTAATGGAATCAAAAAGTTTCTAATATCGTGTACTATTCTATTGAAGTACGCCTCCATTTACCTAAATATCACTATAAAAAAACATACTTATTGGTGCACCATTAGTTTAGCAATTAATTAACATACGGACAATATATAGATGAAAACTGAATTGTAAACCTGTACTCGCTCGGGAATGATTTATAAGGTAAAAAAAAAAATTTATATATATTAAAAAAATTAGTTAAATATATTTAATTTTTTTGTTTTTAAGTAAATGTTTAACTTTATTTAACAAATTAACTTATCATATATATTCTCTTTATTAAAAAACTTAAATAACTAATTAAATAATGGTATTTAAAAAATAAAAATATTAAATAAGATAAAAATAATTAAAATTTATTTATATTTTGAGATAATAAATTTAATATTTTTTTTTTATAAATCATTAAGGAGGATGGAGTATTTTTTTCTTTTCTAGGAAAACAAAAATGAGCACCACCGACTGTGAGTTGTGACATTTGTCAATTCTCTTAATTTGTTGTCCTATTGGCGGCTAACTTTGTCCATTTCCTATCATCTACATTTATTTTCCACCTCACTATTGCACTTATTCGACCTTTGTTCTTATGCTACACATACTACTTTTTTTGCCACCTACTAGGTCCAATTCAGGGTATATTTTTTATTTTATACTATTTATTTTTATATTTTTAGATTTAAATTTCACAGTTCCAATTTATTATATCACTAAATATATATACTAAAACTCATCCTAAACTCTATTTTAAATTGCCTATTTTTATATTTTTTATTTTAAAATTTTAATTAAATTGTGCCCTAATTCAAAATCCTAGGTCTGTCACTTTTTAGAAATAAAAAAAAAAAACCCAATACTAACTACTAAGTATTACTTTAATTGGGAGAATTCAATCAAGCATGCATATTAAGGTCTAGAGAAAGAATAACAATCGTTTATATGGATTCAAATTAGGTGTCCTAAAATTATGTCTTCAATTATGTCCCACCAATAGAATATCGTCACGTTATTAAAAAATTCTGTTAGAAAATTAAAGATTAAAATTAAAAGAAATATTTTTAATGACGTGAAGATATTCTATTAATGAGACATGATTGGGGATATGATTTGGGAACACCTAATATGAATCCCGTTTATATATACTTAATGCTTTGCCCCAAGTCAGAAGCAGGGAATTCATTCATTCATTCCCTTTCTAAAAAATGCTTCACAATTTTGATTCCTTTCTTTTTCCTTGGCTTTCTCTTCTTCCTTATTTGCTTTAAAATACTTGTTCATCAAGTATTTTCAAATTAAGCCCACTGGTCAACTTTATCTTTTCCTTAATTTCTATATGGACAATGGAGTAGTCAGCATAAAAAATTATGTATTAAAATGTGAAATGGATATATTCATATAACATAATATATTGTTTTCATTTTCTTTTTTAAAGTAGCCATTAAAGGAGTCCCTTCTTGGCTATAGATTTATGTGTTCATACATTATTCAAATTCAAAGAAAATATGCTATGCAATAACTATGAATTTTTCAGTAATATTGGGAGTGAAATGGCCATAATGTAAACGTGCTTGCTGTGTCATAAATCATGAGCACTTGATTTGTTTTAGTACATTAATCAAAGATAATCCTTTGTGGAAATGCTAAGTATTAAATCCTAAACAGTGAGAAGAATCTTTGGCCTTTAAGCAACCTTTGCATCAAGCAATTCTAGAACCCTTTCTTCTTCTCTTTTTTTTTTTCCCCCAATTCTGACTTTTAGAACTTAAAAACTTCATTTCCTCACCAATTGTTGTCCTCTAACAAAATTTCCTCTCTTGAGCCAAAGAAAAATGGCAGTGACACATGCAGACCTTGAACCAAGTAAAAGCAAAACAGATTTGAGTAGCAAAACAGGCGCCTTCATCATGTTCCTCACAATCCTATTAGGCTTCTCATGCTTCTTCCTCTGTCTCGTAGCTGAAGCCACACGTTCCGAGGTACAAGGTTAATATACACATGCCTGGATTTCTGTTGACCAAACTGAAGTTTGAATCAAACTGTCGTTCTTAACGGCTCACTTTCATCTTGTAAACCAAATATCATGACATATCATTATGCAAAGAGAAAAGGCATCAATTTAGTTAGTTTAACGGAAATGAAAATCATGATTTTCTGATGGAGTTTAACAAAATCTTGTGGGTTATGTGGCAGGTGACATGGATGGACAAAGGGGGAAAAGAAAAGGGAGGGAAATCAGAATGTGTTTATAATGGAAGTGGGAAAGTGCCATTGCTAAGTGCTGGTTCTGCTTTTGTTGCACTAGCAATTGCTATGATTATGGAGCATACTTATATGTTGATAGCAGTTAGTAAATCATCACCTGCTTTGCTTAACTTTGATCCTGATCCTGCTTCTGCCAAATCCCTAACATTGGGAGCTGGATTTTTCTTCTGTGCAACTTGGTAAGAAAATTCCAATTTACATGTTTTTAAATTATCCTTCTTTCATTGCAGAAAAATACTGCTCATTATTCATGCTCATTATTTAATTTTATGAGTATAAGCCTGATAGCTCATTCTTAGACATGACCAATAAGAAACTCCTTATAATATTAAAATAAGAAATGAATGCATTATTTTCACCTGTTTTATATGTCATAGCCAGAACTTCTAAACATGAACAATTGAACAAGAGAAAATGTCACACCAAAATATTTCCCATATCAGCAATTTAATTTAATTAATATATAAAAACCATATTACATTAACACTTGCTGTAAAATGGTGTAGGATTTGTTTTGCAGTTGCTGAGATATTATTATTGTTTGGACTAAGTGTAGAATCAGGCCATCTGAAAAACTGGTCTAATCCTAAAACCGGTTGCTACACCGTCAGAGGAGGTTTATTCGCCGCAGCTGGCGTTTTCGGTGTAACCACAGTGTTCTTAGGTGCTGGTTTATACCTAACAGTACTAAGAGCACAACAAATGGCAGAAGAACAAGTGCAAATCCGACGAGAGGTTCTAGCAGCCTCTACATTCTACGCTTCTCCTCCGCGATCGCCTCAGCGACACATCTCAACCGTCGCTAGGGAGAACCCTACAACCAGAGAAACTCATCCGAATGAGCATCTTTTGTCTGTTTTTCCAACCCCTTTTGTCAAAGGTTCTAACTTTGTATAAATTTGAGGAAAAATGTAGATTTTGAGAATGGAAAATTATGTAGAGTTTTATACAGATATAGGGTTGAAATTCATTTGATAGTTTAAATTACTTGAGAATCTGATTCTTTAAGTGCCTAGTTGTTAATAATACAGAATGTGCCTGAAAAGAAGGCAACATACAAATTAACCTCCTTTTAAGTGCCTCTTCTTTACTTATACAGTTATAACACACATTGTGTCCATTTTATGGTAAAAGAATTTCAATTGCAATTCTCTCTGATTTTTTTAGCTAGAAACACTGGTCTAAATTGTGAAAATTATTATTAGTTGCATTAAAATAAATCTATATTTATCTAATTTTAAGGTGAAATAACACCTGTATCAAATTCGTATGTGACATTATCGTAACTGAAACCCGAAGTTGCACATAAAATTTACTTTGTCCTAGTTGTAATAATATCAGGTTGATTAATTATAAACTTTTTAGGAACGTTATGAAAAATATTTTGTCACAAGAGATAGAACTATTTTTATCACTTTGATGAAAAAAATATATATAACACAAACATATCCTTAAGCATTTTATGGGTGCAATATTCCAAACTTTTTTTTGTGTTATAACTGTAATTATATAATAATTAGTTATAATGCTGAAAAGTCATAATAATAATTGAAAAAAAAAAAGAGCAACGGATCCAACGATTAAAACCGATTAACCGAAGTTCAAGTTTTTAACCAAAAAAAGAAAAGAAGTTCAAACTACATGATAATAATAATAAGTAGTAACATTTTTTAGATTGTTATTAAAAAAAGTTATCGTTGAAGTTTGGATATTCTCGGAATACACAGCCCATTTCAGCGGAAGATCGTTATGATTGAAGTGAGGGTCCATCTCACAACGGATCCGTAACCCGTTTTCATCAAGTCGGTTTGATCCACCAAAACCAAACCACTCACTATTGGCAATGCATTATTGAGGATCCACGGATCATAAGCGTGACCCGAACCCACAACCACACGCAACACTCCACACCGCTATTTAAATTTCCTCCAAATATCAGAAACTCTCTGCAAATCCGCGTCCCTTAATTCTTAATCAAACATCTAGGGTTTTTCTTCCAGTTCCATTTCCAATTCATTGGATCTTCGATTTGTGTTCGGGTTAGGATTACTATTCATCTCCAACGATGTCTCTCAGGCCCAATGCTAGGACTGAGGTTCGCCGCAACCGTTACAAGGTGGCTGTCGACGCCGATGAGGGTCGCCGGAGGAGAGAGGACAACATGGTCGAGATCCGCAAGAGCAAGCGTGAAGAGAGCCTCCAGAAGAAACGTCGCGAAGGCCTTCAAGCTCAGCAGCAGTTCCCCACTCCTCTTCAGGCCTCTTCCATTGTCGAGAAAAAGGTATCGCCATCGCATCCCTTTCAGTAGAAATTAAGGATCGATCGTGATCTTTGGGTCTCGGATTTTGATGTTTGATCTCGTGATCGTGATTGAATTTTCAAATCGTGGTTGTACGTTTTGGGTTCGATTGGGGATTTTGGATGTTAGGTACTGCTATGGTTAGTTACAAAACCGTGTTTACTGTTGTTAGTATTTGTTATCGCAGCTAGAGAGTCTTCCTGCTATGGTTGCTGGCGTGTGGTCCGATGATAATAGCCAACAACTGGAAGCAACTACTCAATTTCGGAAGCTGCTTTCCATTGGTAACTGTCGATTCTATTTTCGTTTCTAGTAAATCACTTTTCTGTTTGGTTCTGTGTGTTGAAGTGATTTTGTGTGCTGTTTGTTCTGTAGAGCGCAGCCCTCCGATTGAGGAGGTTATTCAATCTGGTGTAGTTCCTCGATTTGTTGAGTTTCTTGTTAGGGAGGATTTCCCTCAACTTCAGGTTTGAATTTTTCCCGCGCATTGGAACTTATTTGTTTGTCGGGAACTTATTTGTTTATCGGTTCCTTTTAGACCGTTGTATGTCTAGTGTCGGATAGTAGGTATTTGTTGTTTTAATTTGTTATTTATGTGACCTGTTGTTTGTTTAGTTTGAGGCTGCATGGGCTCTCACAAACATAGCATCTGGAACTTCGGAGAACACTAAGGTTGTAATTGATCATGGGGCAGTCCCTATATTTGTCAAGCTACTCAGTTCACCTAGTGATGATGTTCGGGAGCAGGTATATTGATATTAGAATTTAGTAGTGAATGCATTTTGCTTTTCTAAATTTTATTTAATCCTACTGAACTATCGAACTTCTAAATTCCAGGCAGTATGGGCATTAGGCAACGTTGCTGGTGACTCCCCTAGGTGCCGTGATCTTGTTCTCAGCCATGGTGCCCTGATCCCACTGTTAGCCCAGTTGAACGAGCATGCAAAACTTTCAATGCTGAGAAATGCCACATGGACTCTGTCAAACTTTTGCAGGGGCAAGCCACAGCCTCCATTTGAACAAGTAAGTGTCTTTTTTGTCAATTTCAATCAAACCTGTAAGCAAACATCTTTTGGCGTATTAATACTAGAATTTTGATGCACAGGTGAGGCCAGCACTTCCAGCTCTTGAGCGTTTGGTTTTTTCCAATGATGAAGAGGTCCTTACAGATGCATGTTGGGCACTGTCATATCTTTCTGATGGGACAAATGACAAAATCCAAGCAGTTATTGAGGCAGGAGTATGTGGCAGACTGGTGCAGCTCCTTTTGTGAGTATTAAATCTACTATACCTGTTTGACCAAGATTCTGTTGTTTTACTGGTTGATTCTCTAATCTTATATGTGTATGCATGTTTTGAAGGCACCCATCCCCTTCAGTGCTGATTCCTGCTCTTCGCACAGTGGGAAATATTGTGACCGGAGACGATATTCAGACTCAGGTAATGACTTGTAAATACCTGTAATAATTACTAGGTACCTAAGTATATTTTTATTCATTTTTTGTTTTTGGAGAAAAGAAATAGTAATTGGTGTTGTGCTAATAATCTTTTTACATCTCAAATTGTATTGTTAGGATGATTTTTCACTGATAACATGATTAAGTAGCACAAGAGTATTGATGGATACTAGTGTGGGGGTAGTGGAGCTGCTTACTTGACATAAATTAATAATTAACTACACATTTTTTTGTGCTGGCTGACTTGAGTGGCGTTACTTATGTCATGTCATTTGTGATTGAATTGACTACACTCAAGAACTCATTTTTTGAGGGGGTAGGGTAGGGTAGGGTTGGGGAATAGTAGGAGTTGACGTGTAAAAATTTTTACATTTATAGTCACTGCATGAACAAATGATTCAATTTGCGTCCTTCTCTTGAATTTTGACGCTTGACATGCTAGTGATGCCATTACCATGAATCTAGTATCTTCCCTTTTCCTTCTTGCATTTGTTGTGTTATTAGAGAGAATTTCCTGATTTTGGTGGAACTATTCATTAGGCTATTATCAATCACGGTGCACTCCCATGCCTTTTGAACCTGTTGACGAATAATCATAAAAAAAGCATCAAGAAAGAAGCTTGTTGGACTATATCAAACATTACAGCTGGAAACAGAGAACAGATACAGGTTAGCCTTTACTTGATACTCACTTGATTTTAAATCATGAATTTAATCAAGTATACTCTTGGATGTTGTTATTTTAGAAGTTTGATTTCTTGTTATCTAATGCACATATTAAATTGAATTTCTCAATGGAGATTACCTTTTGTAGTTAATAGTAGACTGTGTCCCAAGTTTCTCAATGTCTCACCGAGTATTGTGGGGACCTAGATGGTGGTTAGCATAAGGATGCGGTGCAACAATAACCAATTTAAATATATGTTGTTCTCTGTCAAATTGGAGAAGAGAAGTCAGAGGATGATTATGATTGATTATTCTCAACCAAACCCCAAGATAACATTTTTCTTTTTAATTTCAAAAAATTTGAAGTCTAGTAAATATTGATATGTTGGCATTTTGTCTTCTCACAAGGATAAGGAAAGTCCTTGAGCTTGAGGTTTGCCTTATCCATTATATTTTCTGAGACATGGTTTTTTCCACCCCATATGTTGCAAATACATCAATGAATTTAATATTGTCTTTCTGGGATTAAGGCATTAACAACTATATATTGTTTGCAGTGTTATTAAATTGGTGTGATTGCGGCCGCGACACGCTATTGCGTTGCGGTTTTGGGGCTGGCCGCGACAAGGCAATAGCGTTATATGCTATCCGCGACAATCTGCCAAGGCGCCACGACGGCGAAATAATCCGCAACCGCGATAGCGGTAATAGCGGGTTTTATGATTTTAGGGTTTTTTTTATTGATTGAAAACCTACGTGGCCTATATGAAGACAAGCATCAAAAACGTTTTGTTTCCCTCTTCCCCCTCATTCCTTCTAACCAAGCATAAATGCTCTGCCTCTCCTTCTCCTGTAAGTTCGCAACCCCATCCTCACGCTACCACTGTCCGGTGGCTTAACTGCTCCCTCGACATCAGCGAACAAGTTGTCTCTGTTTCTCTTTCTCACTTCCTCTGTTTCTCTTCTTCCGCAGTTTTCTTTAAACTTCTTTCTCCATTCTGTATCTGTTTCTCTTCTTTCTCTGTTCTCTTTTAAGTTTAAACTTCATCTTCTTTCTCTGTTCTGTATCTGTCTCTTCTTTCTCTGTTTTCTTTTAAGTTTAAACTTCATCTTCTTTCTTTGTTCTGTATCTGCCTCTGTTTCTTCGACGTTTCTAAATTCTAACTCATTCATCTTCATCTTCTTCCTCAAAGTTCAAAGTTTCTGCCTCGGGAGTTTTGAACTAATTATTTTGTTTAGAACTTGTGAGTTAATGATATGTTGCTATTTTTAGTTTATTTTTGTGTCTAACTATCTACATTACATTTTTTTTTAAAAATTATTATATAGTTTAGTATTGCATATTTACATTAGTGTATAGGTTATATAAGTTATTTTTTCCATGATATTAAATTCCGCTATTTGTCTGCTATCGCGTTCTGCTATTTTCTCTAGCGGATTTTAACGATCGCGATTTAATAACACTGGTTGTTTGGGATCTTGAACATGTTCTATTTGCCCTTTATGCATTTTATATAAATGATGTAGGCTGTTATTGAAGCTGGTCTGATTGCTCCCCTTGTCAATCTTCTCCAAAATGCTGAGTTTGACATTAAGAAAGAAGCTGCGTGGGCAATCTCAAATGCTACATCTGGTGGTACCCATGAGCAAATCAAGTATGTGAATTTTCATTTTGATTTTTTTACTCTGCTTTATAGTGCTAAGATTGATAATTGATATTGATTTATCATATGTGGTTGTAAGGTATTTGGTGAGCCAGGGTTGCATTAAACCTCTCTGTGATTTGCTTGTGTGCCCCGACCCAAGAATTGTCACAGTCTGTTTAGAAGGCCTTGAAAACATTCTGAAGGTTGGGGAGGCTGAGAAGAGTTTGGGTAATACTGGAGATGTCAATTTGTATGCTCAGATGATAGATGATGCAGAGGGTTTGGAGAAAATCGAAAACCTGCAAAGTCATGACAACAATGAAATATATGAGAAGGCTGTTAAGATTCTTGAGACATACTGGTTGGAAGACGAAGATGAGACACTACCAACAGGCGACGGTGCTCAACCTGGTTTTAATTTTGGAGGAAATGAGCTTCCAGTCCCGTCTGGTGGATTCAACTTCAATTGAAGACTTTTGTCAAGTGGGGTAAATATCCCTTTGCCATGTCTCAATTTTGTCATCTGGTGTCATAATCTTTGTTTTTGCACTTTTTATTCTAAATCTCAGCCTGTTTCCTAAACAAATTTGGTTTCAACATTTGTAGGAACTTTGGGTGATGAAGCAGGGTTAATGCTAGGGTGACTGTTGGAGTCAGAGTCCGGGTGGGTTGGGTCGGGGTGGGGGGGGGGGGTACCTGCACCTCATGGTGTCTGGTTTCAGTCTGGTCTTGTTCCGTTGTTATTGAGGTGCAGGGATGGGTCAGTCTAAACTACCATGTCCAAATAAGAAGGGGGCTGGTGGGTTCAACAGCAGCGTAAATGACCTTGTCAGCAGTGTATGTTGTATTAGAAATATTTATGCTGGAGAGGTATGCAAGAGGTTATTTTGTTGCAGTAGCAAGGACCCGTATTATGAGACAATTGGAGGGTTTTGCTGAATGCGGATTTGAGTCCTATTTTTTTTATTGAGTCGTAGTTGTATTGGTAATTTATACCTGAGTCAGTATTTGATTTGAGTGAATATAGTATTCAGAAACCAATTTTATGGTGTATTCCAATGAAAAAAATTAGCAATATTTTTGTGCTTCAAATCTCCTTGGTTTATCTAAAACTTTCTATCATTGTTTATCAATAATTTCCCGCTCTCCTCAATTCACGTTAGTAAATAGTATTTGGATTTGGCTTTAACTGATCTTAGGGTCAATAAGCCTCAAGTAACAGGTTAAGAAAGCAATTTAGTAAGGATGGGAATTTTGGTTCTTCTCTGTAAAGTTGAAATACCTTGTGAAAATATTATTTGTCTTAACCACAAGGTAAAATGTGCATGATTTGGTTTAAGAAAAACTATTTTCTCTGATTTGACATCAACTCTACTGTTTGTATTGAGATTCCTGACGTGCAGAGTTGCATATTCAGTGAAGTGTCAATTTGTCCTTTTGCCCAAGTCCCTCCCTGCGTCTACTTAAGACAATTTTAAAGGAAGATCAAGATAGTCAATAACTGATTTATTTTTCTAAAGAATGAAAATGGTGAAAAAAAAAATCTTGTTCGGTTTGGTTTACATTGGAGGGTTTTCTTTTTCTATTTTGCAACAGGGGAGAAAAAATAATACAATTGAGTTTTTGCGAGTATTAACAGAGTAGGAATTTTGATCATCTTCTCATTTAACTTCTTGAACAAAACAAGGGAAAAGTATGAAAATTCGCTTCCTCTCCATAAGTCTCCTCAAACTAAACGCCGTGAGGATATTTAGGTTGATTTGGTTGTTTGTAGTATAAAAGAACCTGTAGAGTAAAACTATCTTAATATTCAAGTCTAACATCTGCAGTTGTTTGTATGAATTGCCCCAAACCAGAAGGTCTGAAACTCAAAAACATTTAGAAAAAGTAAGTGTAATTTCATAAGAAAGTAGAAGAAAAACGACTTTCAGTTAGTATAAGTGATTTTTGTACCACCGTTGATGATAGTTCCTGTTTGTCTGCATTCTGCAGCAGTGTGAACGGTCGCAACTAGAATAAGTGTCTGTTTGGATAGAAGTGGATTCACGTTAACGTGGATTCACTTCAACGCTACTTTTTGTTGTGTTCATTGGATCCGCCTCAGCTTATGTGCCAAATTTATCTCAACCATTGATTTATCTATCTTAACGTGATTTGACGTAATTCAACGTCAATCCAAACACACTAATATAACATGAGAACTAAGAAGGGTTCAATTTCTGAGTGGTCCCTCCCTTGATTTTTCCGGTACCCTAGAGGATAGATAGATAGATATCATTCTTTAGAACCAGAAGCGTATATATAGCGAGCTTTCATTTTCATTTCTGACACTATATCTCCCTCTACTTATGTCCCTATCTTTGTAAGCTCAACTTGTGCTGTAAAATTTACATGAATGTGTTGTTTTAATTAAACAAGGCGATTTAAAGTGGAACAGAAGAAACAAATTGTCGTCTAATATAGTCTTGTGCATAGTTGAAACACTCATGTTGAATAATGTAGTGGAGTGGTAGATTGAACCAAGAACAAATAAACAAACACACGTATACTTACTATTAAAAAGTAAAGATACTAATATATATATATATAGCTTGCAAGATGATGAGGTAAAGCAAGTATAAGCCCTGCCATTTCCTTTTTACAGGAAGCAATAATCGGAGGTGAGTTACAAGTTTAGACAGCAAATTAGAAACATGCATGCCTGGTACAATTATTGCTGGGAACAGGGCAATGTGGGAATGTTTGTGAGGTGTGGTTAAACAAACCGTGAAGGCCCATCGCAACTAGAAGGTGTACATTACACAAATGAGTGTTGTGTAGTTTAATTGCATCATTTCATTTTTTGAAGTAAACGTAACCCCAAAATGAAAATAAAAACAGCTTTATATATGAATGATTATGTACACCTACCGCCAACAAGTTCCGGAAAGTGCCTCTGCACATTCATTCTTGTCACACAACTACATGCTTAATTCACACAACAATTATTATAATTAATTATATTCCTAAGTCTATCACAATTTAATTACGATACCATTAGTCAATAATGTTGTTCAATCTATTCTGTTAAAACTTACCACTATGTTACAATTTTGCATGACAACCAGTAAGTCAGTAATAACTTCAATTGTTTTCATTTTTTATTTTTTATTTTTTAGATTTATATAGCAAACATTAAAAATAACTAACAAAACTACAATTTATTTTTAATGTTTTGTAAATCTTTTCTATCTTACCATCTAATCAAATATAAAAATACTATTTTTTAGTCTTTCTCCTCTAATTCCTTGAATCAAATATTACATAAAATAGATAATAATTTTTTTTTAAGTAAAACGACTCTTAACTTCAAAAATTCTCTTAAGTAGTGGGTTGACAACGCTCCGAAAACTAATTTTGTTAAACAGAAATGACACTCATTATCTTTATTTTTTTTTTTTAAAACATTCATTATTTAGTTGTGTTATAAATGTAAGTACTATATAGTAAAGAAAAACTTATATTTATAACATTTGTCTAATAAAAAATAGAGAAAAGTGCATGCTATGTGTGAAACGTAACACAAACGTGTGACTACACAGGGAAAACTGAGTGCGGAAGTGGAACTACAGAAAGCACCAACCCTACCTATCAATAATGTAATACTACTACAGTTTTTTTCTTTTTTCTTTTTAAGTATACAATGTTTAAAAGTAGTGATTAATTTTCTCTTTAAACTTAAATCTGCATTAAATAATTATATGGTTATTGAGTGATTATCAAATATTGTTCTATTCCTATCAATAACATATCAAATTCCTTCATATGTGATTAAGAGACAAGATGAATTATGATCATACTAAATCTTATGATTTAATACTACTATAATTTAATGGATCTTGATATACAGTGCCCTTAGGGCACTAGTTAAGTTACTAGAAGTAGAAAAATAATCATAAGAGTATATTGTTCTGTCTCTCAAGAATACAAAAAACTACATATTCCAATATCTTTTTATTATATTTAAATTCTTAAATAGTGCCTTAGTCTATTAAATATCATTTGCTTAGACTAAACTACCACTTTTTCATTTTACTCTTAAGAATTTTATTTATTTCCTTAAGTTTGTTCTCTAACGTCGTAACATCATTAACAAATTTTATTTTAGCTCTGGACATTTTAAAAAATTATTCACAAAGGTCCTAGACTTTTATTTAAAAAATTCAGTCAGATTCTTATGACTAAAATTTTTAAAAACAATTTTTCAAATAAATTTGAGAACTGAATAAAGTTTATGCACCCAACAAGTAGCATCTTTCCGATTCAATTTATAGGAGTGCAATTTCGTCTATAAAACAGTTTATTAATAAAGTTATGATCTCGGAGACCAATCTAACCCTAAGTTTTGTTGGAGAAAAGAGATTAAAAAAAAAAACGAATAACAATACAATCTCTTTTGTTTAATTTGAGAAAAATATAAAATAGATATTAACTTACCGAAAAAAATAAAATTCACATATCTCTTCTATTTCTATTTCTCTCCTTAAAATTTCCTTCTATCCTATTTCTTTTTCACTAAAATAAACACAGGCTAAATGAATATCATCAACTAAAATAAATTTGTCTAGAAGTCAAAGATGAAACTGAAAAATAATAGAGGAGTTTTTTTTAACCGAAATATTAACAGTAACATTGGTCAACGGTTCGCCGAAGGTTGTTTGGGCCAATAATCCAGCGGAATCATTGATGTCAGAAAATCCACATTTGCCAGATCACTCTGACAGCCACCCAAATATGACTCTCATTGGATGGACACAGTAACTATCATAGTCCTGAGAGCATATGATTAAACGTAACTAACTTTTATTGTTCTGCACTGCACTCCACAGCACATGATCTCTTATATCTTATCGATTAGTGACCTGGCACCGTTCTGGATTGCCTACCCCAATCCACAATAATGTTACGTAACCAAATCCCATCCATTTTCGTTTTTATTATTACTATTTTTTTTTTATATTTATCGGTAAAATTTTCTAATATTACTATTACTATTAAGTAAAACGTCTGAACGTCTTTTTATGTTTATGCTAGCTAAGGTAGACTACATTTTAAGGTTAGTTATAATTTAATCTCATATTTTATTTTATACGGTAATAGTTTAATGAAAAAAAAAAAACTTTAAAGTATACCTTTTATCCCTTATATTCTTAAAATTTAAAATATATTTTGGTGTGCATCTATGAATATTTCCTAGTTGACAATCGAAAATTAATTTCTTTTGAAATTAAAAAATCACTAAAATGAGTATAACATCTCTCAACGAAACACAATTTTTTATACACAGAGTGTACAGTACATTGATAATTATTTTAGTTTAACAAATGCAATCTTAAATTAGTCATGGGTATATAAATATATTTGTTGTATAATGATGTTATCTAATTTGCTTAGTGATCAGTGTGAGATGCTCCGGCAAGAGAGAGGAAACAATAAAATATTACTAGAAGGATGTAATTGTAAAGAACGGTTCGTTGATTATTAATTATTTAATGTACCAAAGAAAAAGAATACCCAAGCCTAACGGATCAATGAACAAGGACACTCCTATAAAATTAAATTAACTCACCGAATACAATTACACAACTTAACTAATTACTTAGCATAAAACTGAGATGGTTTTAGGGTGTGCTTGATTTTCCATTTCCCAAAAATGGTTTACATCAATAAAAAAAGTAATTCTTCTTTTATTTTTTTCTTTTGCAACAATTATAATTTAAAAATTCAAAATTACATTCAAAAATAATTTACATAATTTTAATCATCAATTATAATATTTTTTAAAAATAATTACAGTTAAAACTGTAATTTGAGTCATCAGAACTGAATGAATAATTTAGCATCGGATTTGGAATCACATAATTCCTTCTTGATTCTTCAAATAGTCACTCTATATATCCATCATTACTATCTCTATATCAACCACATGCCATCAACTTCAATTCCTTCAATTCACAACCTGCCCTTTAACAATTTTTATTTTTTTGACAACTTGGCCTCCTTAATATTATTACCCCAAATAAATTCACCTTATATCAGGTTGAGTATTATATTATTGTAGGGGCAGACATATCACTAGATTTTGATACTGGATGGAGTAAGAGATAAAATCTATGAAGTGAAGCAAATAAATGGAAATGAATATAATAAACTTAATTTTCATTATGCTAACCAAAAATTAAGAGCTACATACAGTTACGAATTCTGAACAAATTGCAGATCAACCTACATTACCATTAGAATTAGAAATTCTGAGAGAAAATAGAGAATAATGGGGAAAAAAAACGAGAGAAGGGAACAAAATAAGTGCACACTACCCATAACACTGACCTCACTTTCAAGATCTCAGAATCTTTGCACCCATTCTCACCCTTTTCGCTTCTCTCTCACTTTTTTCCTTTTTTTTTTTTTTTTTTTCTATCAAAACAACGCCAGAAACAGAGGCAACAAAGCGAGCGCGTAAACCGGCGAGCCCCTCAACGGAGTCGCCGTGGACGGCGGAGGAGGGCTGTAGTAGTAGAACGGAAAATACGGCACAATTGGGTTCGGCGGCGGCGGAGTTGGGTAGTTCTTGTACGTCGGCGGAGGGTAATACATGCCGCCGATTCCTCCGCCGGTGGACGTCGGCGGCGGCGGCGGAGACGAGTAGGTGTACTGAGAGGGTGGCGGCGGAGAGTAATAGTACGTTCCTCCGCCGCCGGAGCTCGGCGGAGAAGGCGGAGGAGGGCAGCTGCTGGAGGGCGACGGCGGCGGTGGAGAAGGTGGCGGCAGAGAGGGAACTTGACCGCAAGGCGTGCACTTGACTTCATCCTTGGAAGTAGTTTTAAGAGTCTGATCTGCCATTGTTATTGCAAAAACAGAGCAATAGAAAGCCATTATGATGAGATTATTGAATGATCTACAGAGAGTGGTTTTTCTGTGAGGTGTATCCATTTTTCTCTGTACTCAAATTGAAGAGCAAGAGGAGAATGAAGGATCCAAGAAAGAAAGAAATGGGAGTTAGAAAAAGAAGGGTGTGAAAGTGTAGAGTGTAGTGTAGATGAAGAAAAGTGGAAGGTGTCTATTTGAGGTGTGGTTTGGAGAAAGACTACTCTTATCTTTTTTAAGCTTTACATTACATTGCACCTTTTTATTATTCATGCACTCTTTTTTTTTAATTTCAAAAATTATTTGTGTATACTCACTCTTCACATATATAACGTCTAGATAAATGTGTATAAATATGTAATTAAATTATTTTGTACTAAATTAAATATATATTCGATGAAATTATTTTGTATTAATTTAAATGTATATTTATATACATTTAATTTGGTATACAAGGTTTACTTGAATAATTATTTATTTATTTATACTTTTAAAAATGAGAAAAAAGAAAAAAGAAAGGTGAAAAGGGAATAGTCAGAAGACAGAACACAATGGAGGACACCGACGCGTTTTACTTTGACACAAAGCAGCCACGTTTGAACACAGTGAAAGGCAGGATTATGGAAGTAATTAATTTATTTGAAGTATTTTTCCAATCACGTACCTAGGTTTTCAAATCTTACCAAAGTTTAATTTGGAGCTGTTACTTTTAATTTGTTTCCTTGCTGAACAAATGAAATGATTTATTTGGACACTAATTTAATGATATTTTAAATCTTTTGAATATTAAGATGATGGTGAATACTTTGAGGGTATAGTAAATTATAATTAGGGACAAAAAGATGTAGTTTGTATTAGAATTTACATTTTACACTAGTAAAGTACAATTAATGTTGTGGTTGTTTCAGTAACTTAGTGCGTGTGAGTTAGTTAGTGCACGTGTCACACTCTGTGATAGTAACATACTAATTACTTATGTTAGAATTAGAAAATTAGTAATAGATCATCACTAGGGTGAAAGTTTGGTACTACTATTACTATTACTATATGCGTATAATATTGGTCAAATGCATCTTTTGGTTTTGTATTTATTATACGCATTTTATTTCGGTCCTATATTTTTTTGGATTACATTTTGGTCTGTATCTCTTATAAAGATTTCATTTTGGTCTCATCTGTCAATTTCGTCACCCAGTTACAAGGTAATTTGACTCCGTTCTTATTAAAGTTCACGTGTATGTTATGATTTTTCTGGGTTCGAAGATAAATAGCGCAATTTGACTATGTTCTTTTTAGGTTAATTCTGTTAACAAGTGTGACGGGATTGACGGATTGGACCAAAATGAAACATTTATAAAAGATACAGGACCAAAATGTAACCCAAAAAAGATATGGGACCAAAATGAAATGCACATAAATGATACAGGACCAAAAATTACATTTGGCATACAATATAATACAAATTTTTTTTATCCTGTGTAAATTTACACAGATTAAAAATATTTAAAAGTAAAAAAATAATAAAATATTTATTATAATATAGTATAAAAATATATTTTTTTTATTTTTTTTTAATAAAAGATTGCTATTATTAAATTCTTAACTCATGTAAAATTATAGTAGGATAGAATTAAAGTTTGGTATTTAATTAATAGGAGGAGGAGGAGGGTAATAATTAAATTGAAGAGTTTGATGGTGGTAGACGTAAATGAGACGGAAGAATTGTGTGAAATGAAGCAATAAAATGTAAGTTGGGGATTGATTTTGGGTGTTAGTGAGTTTTGGGTGATGTGATGAAATGCGTTGGATATATCTGTTTAGTGTACAAATTGGTTGCTGTGTCTCTATGTGTATGAATTGTCTATATATATTTATTGCCTTTGTTCATATATATATATATATATATTCTACCTCATCAATCACACCAAACATACATAGTTTTATCTCTTCCCATATTTACTACTATTATCCTCCCCCACCCACCACACACACATGCTTCTATTTCAAATCACGTTTGGTTCAACATTTTAATAACAAACAAATATATATCCTCTTGATGCATCACATGTGGTTTCAAATTTAATATCTTAATTAATACTTTAAAATTTGAATTTTTTTTCTTTGTAAAAATAATAATTCGCTAAAATTTTCGAAATCTTCTTCTTATTATAAATTATCAATTTTACTTTAATATTCATGAATTTTATGATTATTTAAAATTTTACATATTCAAGAATTTTTAATATTAAATTATTATATTGGTAAATTTAAATTGTACATTTAGCTTTTATTTTAAAAAAAATAAAATATTGAATTTTATCAAAGAATTGATTTTTATTGAAAAATTTATTTAAAAAGATTTATATTTTTAAATTTTTTATATCGAAGAAATGTCATAATTAATAATATTAATTTTAAAAAGTTGACACAAAATACTTTTATTAAATAAATAACCTTCTAATTACTTATAAGCAGTTTATAAACTAAAAAATAATAAAACTATCAAATTTTTAACTTTTTTTTAAAGTTTTTATTTCTAACTTTTACTTAAAAATTACTTATAAACGAAAAATAAGTCTGATCAAAAGAAGTTTAGTTTATGCTGTATTACGTAATGGAGGAAGTAATATAATGTAATATAAAAATGCAATGAAACATTGAAACAAGATTTCAATTATGTATTTAAAAATGTTATCTTTTTGAAAATGTGATTGAATCAATACAATTTAAATTACTGGAAACCCATTAATTAATTTTTCTTTGTTTGCTGTCATCCATCAGTAATGATATATAGCCAAATTAAATATATATACATGCTTCCTTTGTTGAAACAGATTAGATTAGAGCAACATATGAACGGCTTGAAAGTCAAAAAAACCTATTACAAAAATATTGAAATGAAAACCAATTAATTAGTTAAAGCAAGCCTAAGCTAAATTCATTAACCCCAAAATTAATTTAGGGTTAAAATTATTGGTAACAAATTGTCAACGGCAAAGGGTGTTAGAAAGCCAATTTTCCACCACAAATGGCCGTCCATGGTGCCTTTCCAGCCTGTTTCTCTTTAATTAAATAAAATAAACCATAAAGTTGGCCACACTTCCTTCGGCTCCACCACCAAATTAATAATTGTTTTATTTTCATTTTTCTTTTGAAATTATTGAAAAGAAAATTATTGCCTTTATTTCTATATTTCTGTTTAGGCAATCAAGGTTCTTGAAAAAGTAGTATATAAAGATGTTGGTTCCTTGTCTTGCCAACCCATCAACCATTTTCTGCGCTACATTGTCTTACCTATGCTTCTTAATTACCTATAGTAGTACTAGTACTTTATCTCTCAACAAAATAATACACTCTTAAATCTCAATTTTCATCAAATTAAGAAACTGGTCTATATATATTGCACACTGTCAATTTCGGTAGAAATACATTGAAATTGATATATCCGATTACAAAATACTACTAGAAAATTAAATTTATAATTAATAAAGTGCAAAACTACTTTTTTGTTTTTTTTTTCATCTTGTTGCGGACTACTAGAATTTCGTCCGCTAGGCACAAAGATGGTCATCCAATAGTTGTTCTTATGACATGATAAAAAGTCTATCCCATATGATGGATCAAAATGACTAGTTAGAGACACAAAGAGATTTGGACTTGAGCCCAAGTCCTATTGGTGGTATATTTTCATTACTTAGATTTACAGAAGTGGATGTGTGTGGAGCATTTAAAGGTGTGGAATTAGTAGTAGCAACAACATTAACAGAATTAGAGTTCGAGTTTTGTCAAGGTTTGAACTTATAGTTTGAAGGAAAACCATTATGGTAATAGCATGTGTCTATAGTATGGTTTTCTTTATGACAAAAGGTACAGATCCGAACATTACCAGAGGAAGCACCTCGATTAGAGGAGGGCTTCCCTTTAGCTTTCCCTTGATCATTAGAATTTGATGGTCCTAGTTTCCAAGAGGCAGCAGCAACAACGGGATAGGCAAGGGAAGAGAAAACCTTATTAAAGGGAGTCATCTTTCGTTCATGTTGCTGAGTTAGGGCAAAAACTTTTGCAATCGAAGGCTAAGGCTCCATGCAGAAGATCTGCCTCCGAATGGTGTCATAAGCGTCGTTGAGACCCTTGAGGTAGCAAACGACGTATTCGTTGTCGCGGTACTTTTGAAAGCTGCGAGAAAGAGGACAAGAGCAAGGAATAGCACAAGTACAGGTTAGAATAGGGCGAAGAGCATCAAGCTCTTGCCATAAAATCTTCAAATTCGTAAAATAAGAGGAAAGATCAAGATCTCCTTACTTCATCGAATGAATTTCTTGAAGCAAATCACTCAAACAGAAATAATCTCCATCAGAAAAACGAACACGCAGATCTTGCCATACTTCGAGCGCAGTATCGAAGTACACAATGCTTTGCGCAATTTGGGAGGATACAAATTTGGTGATCCAACAGATCACCATCTTGTTGCACCGAATCCAAGCAGATCGAAGAGGATCGGTTGGTTTAGGCTCAGGTAAAGATCTATCGACAAAACATTGTTTATCTTTACAGATGAGGGCACTATACATGTTGCACAACCATATCTAAAAGTTAGAGGTCCCTTCAACAATCGGAGTAGCTACCACACTGGTTGGATTGTCACCAGGGTGGAGGTAGTAGGGTTGCCGGGGTTTTGTGTGAGAACTGGGTCAACATCTGGTACGGTGGCCATCGTAGGAAACCCTACCAGAGAACATGTGAAGACTCTTACATATAAAGAGTACATGGAAAACAATGAATCTGAATTTGCTGCATGAAATTTAACGCCCAATGATTTCAGGTGTTAAGATCATAATCATATATTTTCATGAATTAATAATATGTCATTCTCAAATCTCAACAATTCAGGTTCAATTGATCGCAAAAAATCTAGATTCTGATGAAAAAAAAAGTAATACAGCAGAGAATTAATGTGATGACAGAGAATGAATTCTTTGGTTTCTATATAAAACCTTCTTTTTCCATACCTATGTCACCTTTTTCTTAATCCCTTTAATTTGGAGTCACTTCAAAGGATCCATTATGTACATAATAACATTCTATCTTTTTTTTTTTTAATAAAAAAATGGAATATTAGGGTCAGTTCGTTACTTTCTAAATCAGTAATTTTAAGAATGTATAACCGTCTTAATTTTGACTTTTGAATATAACTTGCTCATTAGTTGTTAATCTACAAATAATTGAGCAATTAAACTGCTTCTGCTTCTTACCAGAGAGCACGAAAACAGAGCATAATAGAATCATTTTCTAATAATATGAGAGACATGTTATTTCTTTTCGTGTGAGCTCAATGATTAAGACAAATTTCCTAATTAAGTTTACTGAATTTGAAGAAACAAATCTCCAACTGAATTTTCCAGTGCGCGTTATTCCCATTCCACGTGCCATTTCCACACAATGATTGAGCCATTCTACATACATGTTTTCCTCATTCTTCACCATCTTTATTTTTTAATAATACTTTTTAAGTTTAATCTATTTATAAGGTTATGCGTCAAATATTGGGGTTTCAACAATTTTCTTTCTTAACAAAATCCCCTAATTGTTGATTAAATGATTAACTTGTGTTTGAATTCAATTACCATCGTAATGGTATGAAAATTTCAGGAATTCAAAGGTTTACAAGCTAGTAAATATATTCCGCCAAGAAAAACAATAACTTGTGATAAATGATTTAATACTTTTTTCGATGTACCAAAAAAATGATTTAATACTAAACTGGATTGGGCTGGTTTCGTACTTTTCAGTATGAGCTTTGTTTGGGCCGTAGCCTACTGTCTAAGGTATCCATTTCCTTCTCAGGGGAAAAGGAGAAGACGAACAATAGGCACGCCACCCCTCTTTGTTCTGCCACCATGGTTTTTGTTTTTGGTAACTTTTATTATTAAATTAGATATTTTTACTATTTGTTTTTAATTTTTATTTTTAAAAAAAAGATGGACAGGGATGCCACGTGGCAGTCCCTTCAAATATTCACTCCTTTTTAATGAAAACTTAATTTTTCTCAAATAAATTGTCACGTTAACAACAATAACTCTAATATATACTCCTATTTCACATAATTATTGTACGAAAGGAATCTAATTCCAAAGATTGAGAAATGATAACACAAGCATATTTGATGAAATAGCAGAAGCGGCGGATTTTTGGCCTCAGAATAACAGCTTGCACTTCGCATGAATGAGTAATGAAATGAATGTTACGTTCAAAAACAAAAACAAAAACAAAAATCCAAACTACTCTCATTATTTTTTTTTTAATATTTTAAATCATGAAATACTCTTTCAACTTAATTCTCCATTTGGCTAATCTATCTTCCTCCCTTGACCATGTCTATAAATTAAAAACACACTCTATGTGAGATCAGCTGCAAATAAATTAATTAATTAATCAAAAACAAAACTCTCTTACTTACGCACTTTCCAATCCATATAGTATATGAATCACTCAACTCAATATAGTATATGTTAAGTCCTTTGAACCACTCAATTCAAATTCTATGTAACAATAACACACACATACAATTCTTTTACCATATTCACTTTCTAATTCTAATTTCAAAAAAAAAAAAAGAAAAAAAAGAAACAACTCATATCTTCCATATATGGCCTTGCACTTCCATAGCTTCTTCTTTATTATTATCACCATCATAGTATTACTAATATTCTTTGTATCGCCGTCGGTGTCTCAGCCGCAAGCAGCCGACTCCTGCGACGGGATATTCCTGTCCTATGTCTACACCGGCGGAGGGAGGCTGCCACCGAATGTGTCCAACCCAGCGCGGCAGCCGTACCGGTTCGAGTCGAGGCTGAGGGTGGAGAACAGGGGAATGGAGGAGTTGAAGTCTTGGATGGTGTTTGTGGGATTTCAGCATAACGAGTGGTTGGTCTCCGCGATGAATGCGGTGCTGGCGGATGGGACGAGTCTTCCCGGAGCTGTTGGGAAGGGCACCGTTTTGGAAGGGTCGGAGGTGAGGGATTTGAAGACGGCGACGGAGAGTGCAGGGGAGAAGAGTGAGATGGAAGTGATGGTGGAAATGGTTGGGACTCAGTTTGGAGTGGCGCCACCTAAAGTGCCCTTGCCTTCCTCCTTAAGCCTCGCTAATGATGGATTCCTCTGTCGTCAACCCTCTCTTCAAGGTACATGCCCAAGCTACTATTTTCGTCTTTTTAAAATTAATCACATATTTAACTGATTCGGAGATTAGAATCGAGTTTCGCCTAAATACTTAGAATATGTTTGGTGAAAAAACACCAAGTCACATTTCAACGAAACTCAATCGAAAACTAGAATCCACACGAGTGTTGTCTGACGAGATTAGTGAAATGTGTGGCGTGAATAATTTAAAACATAATGTTATTAGGATATTTCAAAGATATTTTGTTGCCCTAAAATATTTTATTTCTATTTTAGTCTTTAAAAGACTAAAAGTATTACTAAATCGATTTTTGGTTTATAAATAAGTATTAATTTAATGGTGTTTTAATCTTTAGATGACTAAAATAATTACACAAATACTTTTGGAGAATTGAAATAATATCATTTATCTTTATTGAAATGTCATCAAATTGGTCTTAAAATTTAAAATGTCACCAAATTGATCCACCTTGTCAAAAGACTAATTTTGTATCTTTTAATGACTAAATTGAGGGAAAAATGATAATTATTTTTCTTTCATTAATAAAAATAACAAATCAAATTGGTCAAAGTGATGTTTTGAGGAGGATGTTCAATTGTCATATTTGATTTTCAGGGAATGAGACACATGTTTGCTGCACAAGTTCTCCCAATTCCAGAACAAACATCTCAACACATGAACACTTCCAACTTCCTCAGAAAGGTGATCTTACCATAACCTACGACGTGATCAGAACCTATGATTCCAATTATTGGACAGAAGTAACAATTTCAAACAACAACCCTCTCGGTCGTCTTGACAACTGGAGACTCAGCTTTGACTGGACCAATCATGAATTCATCTACACAACAAAAGGAGCTTATCCATCTAACATAGATTCTTCAAACTGTGTCTTTGGTCCTCAAGGTGAATTCTACAAGGACCTTGACTTTTCCAATGTGTTCAATTGTGAAAAAAGACCAACAATAATTGATCTTCCTCCTACAAGATTCAATGATTCTGAGATTGGCAAAATCCCATTTTGTTGTAGAAATGGTACCTTGTTGCCACCAATAATGGATCCTAGTAAATCAATCTCAAGGTTTCAAATGCAAGTTTACAAAATGCCACCAAACCTTAATCGTTCCAAACTTACCCCTCCTCGGAATTGGGAAATACAAGGCAGTAGTAGTGCCCTTAACCCAAAGTATCAATGTGGGACCCCAATCAGAGTTACTCCTAGTGAATCTCCTGATCAAACAGGGTTACCATCAAACAAATCATCAATTGCTAGTTGGGAAGTTGTGTGTAACCTAACAAAACCAAAAGGAGAAAAACCAAAGTGTTGTGTGTCATTTTCAGCCTTTTACAATGAGTCAATTATTCCTTGCAACACATGTGCATGTGGATGTCCTATTAACCCTGAGAGAACTTGTAGTATCAATGCACAAGCTATGTTGCTTCCATCAGAAGCACTTCTTGTTCCCTTTGAGAACAGAACAGAGAAGGCAGTTTCTTGGGCTAGTCAGAAAGATTTACTAGTGCCTAATCCTATGCCTTGTGGTGACAATTGTGGTGTGAGCATAAACTGGCATGTTAATACAGATTACCGGAAAGGTTGGACTGCGAGGATCACGCTTTTTAACTGGGGTGAAGCTGATTTTGCTGATTGGTTTACTGCTGTGGAAATGGATAAGGCGGCCGGAGGTTTTAAGGAAATGTATTCGTTCAATGGAAGCAAGTTAGAGGGTGAGAAGAATGTGATATTCATGCAGGGGAAGCAAGGGTTGAACTTTCTTGTGGCTGAAGCAAATGGATCTGACTCAAGAAGGGATCCGAGAGTGCCCGGTAAACAACAATCCGTGGTCTTGTTTACGAAGAAAAGTACTCCGAAAATTGATGTGGTTGGTGGTGATGGTTTTCCTAGTAAAGTGTTTTTCAATGGAGAGGAATGCTCTCTTCCTCAAGTGTATCCAAGCAGTGGTTTGAGGAAGGAGTTTTCCTTAGTTACTACTGTGTTCCTGATATTGTTGCCTATCATCTTGATGTGGCAATAGTGGCATTGTTTGATTTTTTGGATAATTGGCCCTGTGTTCTGAGATAGGATTTATATAATCACATTATCATGGAAACTCAGTGAAAATCATATTCATATTGTATATCCATTTTGAAAGTACTGGCAATCCCTGCTCAATTTGTATGATTCTTTTCGATGTATAGTAATACATCAGATTGAAGAATTTTGTTCCTAAAGAACATGCTCCTAACCAAAGCTTGAATACCTACCTCCATAACAAAATTAAGAAAAATACAAACACAAACACACACACCTTGATCCATTGCACCATAAAGCCCAAAGTTCACTATCTTGCACAGTGGTTGCCATAAAACACAACCTGAGTACCTAATCAGTTAGTTACATGTCCTTTAAGTGCATATCATAATGAATCCAGATCAACTAAGCAAAGCTCAAATAGATCAGAACAAATAATGTACAGAAACAACCAGAAAAGAATGGCCATACTGGATGTCTTGAGTAACCAAATGGAATATTTACATGCTTACAGCAGTTATTTGCTTAATTGAATAGCATAAATAAGAAAAGCGGAACAAAGGGAAACATTTCATAATTTGTCAATAAAATTAAAATGCTCCTACGAGTCTGCAGATGTATCAAAACCTTGCTTCTGCAGTTCTTCCCTAAACCAATAAAATATCTTCACGAATGCCCTAACATTAGAAGCTTGCTAGGACTCTTGCTATCAAAAGCAGTCAAAAAATTGCAAATATGCCTTTTGCACACATGCAGTCGAAATCTGTAGGTTTGTTGTTATTCTTCATCTTGTTCCATTAGTCCCTGAAGCCTGAATTTTTTTACATCAACTGAATTCTATCTGTTGAACAATTAAACTCGGGTAGAATCTAGCTAATTGCAGAATGATTAGGATCATATGGAACACCAACTATTTACATTGGCGGCTGCAATTAGAAAGAACTGACAGGATTTGTCCTACACTGGAATGTGGTCTAAGGAGTATCCATCAAAGTCAAACTCATTTTCAATTGATCCAATGCCTTCTTGCTGCCAAAAAAAAAAACATAAGAAAACCAAATTCAATTCATTATATTATTATATTATATAAGAAAACTAAATGGAAGTATATAAATGTCCTTTAAGGTCTATATAAAGGAAGGAAGGAAGGAAGCACCAACCTGTTTCAGAAGTGCACTCATAAGATCATCCTGCCCATATTGCTCGGAGAAGAGGTTGATCTGAGAGCTTGGATCCGGAAGTCTTTCAGTCTTAACCCTTACTGAATTGTCACCGAGAAGAGTGTTAAGATGTTGACCAACATTTTGGAGATTACCTTGATGTATGTCTTCACCTATGGAGAACATAGATTTTTCAACTGAAGTAGCATCTTTGTTTCGTCCATTCTGTTGCATAGAGGGAAAACTCTGTTGGACTAAAACTGATGGTGAGACACCAATATTACTTTGCAAAGGATTTGCATGCTGAGAAGCATCATATGTCAGGCCCGAATTCGCTAAGTTCCAATCATTGGACTTCTGATGAGGGAGTTCATTGTAAATATCATAACCTGGAATAAATCCAACAGATCCCTTAATTCCGGAAGTAACTTCCCCATGAAACACGCCTTTTGTTGTGGCACTAGACATACCCGGAGTGCTTCTAAGAGGGAAACTAACAGACATTTCAGTGGTTTGGTTCATGGGAAAACTCAACAGTGAAGTGCTTTGTTGAACTGTATTATAAGAAGAAGTAATGTTGTTGGTAACAGAAATTCCATTTGTTCTGGCCGGTTGCACTAGAGATGGTGGAAACCTTGAAACTTGAGAACTAGAATTTTCACTTAGCATCTGACCTCTTGGTTGAGACTGAGCCATCTGCATCAACAAGGGGCTGTTCTGCACGGCAGAAACGTTGACTCGCATATTCAAGTTAGCAAGCTGCTTCGGCTCCATGTTGGTAGGGATTCCATGAAGCAAGTTCAATGGTTTAGTGTTGCTCAAATGTTGCAATTGCCCTTCTCCAAATCTTAACCTCGTGTTCTCAAAACTGAAAAGGTTGTTCTTTTGCTCAACTAGAGGCATAGAAATGCCCGCTTTTCCAGTCGGCCTTCCAAGTCCTGCTGCTTGAAGCTTGGCTAGGCTTTGTGCTGGGAGCTGGCCAGCAACTGAAAGAGTTTGAAGATCAAATCCATTGATAGAAGTTGCGCCAAATGTTGAGTCCTGAGGGTTGATGAAGGAGTTGTTCAAGTTACTTTGCTGCGAGGAAACTCCACTTAGCCTCCGAAGATATAAACGGTATTTCTGTACCGAAAATAAGATTAAAGGAAAAAAGACTGAGCTCCTTGAAGTGATGTCCACGACAAAGAGAGAAGAATGGATATCATTGATTTCCAAGTCTCTCAAGTCTCTCCCAAAATACATATAATATAACATTTTGCATATAATAGTGTCATACCTGGAGGTGACTAGCAACGTTTTCTCTAGTGAGCCCAGGAACATTCATCAATTCCAGAATCTTTTTAGGAACAGCCTCTGCATATAAATATCAAATTTGAAACATAAAGCTAATGAAATCAGGAAAAGAGATACCACCATAATTTGAAAACAGCCTTTACATTTGAAGTTTTTAACTAATGAAATCAGGCAAGAAGATATCACCGGAATTCTTCATGCATGATATGTTCAAGTAAGCACTTTGAAGGATAAAATAATTTAATTTAATGTCAAAGCTAGCCACTAAACTGAAAGGGATCTTTATTAGGTTGTGCACCGATGCACTAAAATATTCAAATATCTAATATAGCTGGAAAATTATATGCCTATTTGTGAAAAATCTGTAAAGCCTAGATGAGTTATCACAAATATTGCAACTGAAATCTGAAGATACAAGTAGCAAAAGTGTTAACTTGTGGCTTTCAGGGCTCCGTTATGACAACTAAACATTAGCCTTAGACATATAGAGTCCAACTGATTGTGCATAAAAAGTACTGTGAAAGTGTGAGGCATTGTTTGTCATGTTAGATAAGGCTGCTGGGAAAGACAACATTCTTTGCAAGGACATAATTGAGGGATACATACTGTCAATTCCGAGTTGATTCACAGCAGCCATAAACTGTTGATGAAGCTCAACAGACCAAACAACCCGCGGCTTCTTCAACGTGGAAGTATCATCCCTCTCCTCAGCGTCATCCTCGTCGTCCCTCCTCTTCCTCGAGCTTTTGCCTTCATTTGCCGAGGACGAGTAATCTGCATCATCAGATGCCTTTTGCAGTCGATCTCCTTCATCGACACTACCCGATTGCTCTAGATCTTTCCACCCATTCCTCCTCTTCCGAATCACATGCTGCCATATATTCTTCAAAGCCTCAATACGCACAGGTTTGATTAGATAATCACAAGCACCGTGTGTCACACCCTTCATCACAACATTTTTTCCATCGTCAGCTGACATCACTGTAAAAAACATTCATTTACAAAATGTTAGTGCACATCAATCCAGTGTATCAACTGATCTAAACCAATTCAAAATATGCTTACTAATAACTGGAAGGTCCATCTCCAACCCAATATGCTCTAGAAGTTTGAATCCATCCATATCTGGCATATGCACATCGCTTAAAACAATATCAAATCCATTTTTGTTCTCTCTCAGAAGTGACAGTGCAACCTCTGCTCGCTTGCATTTGGTAACTGAAATAGACCCCACAAGCAAACAGAATCAAATGAAAAATTCCACGAATCAAATAAATGAAAAACAAATCTGACATGTATTCAAGCCTGAAACTTTACTTTGGAACCATTTCCACAGAAATTTGAAAAAGGAATTAACAAACAAATCTGGCATCACAAATGAACAGAAGCAACATCACTTCATGCCAGGTTAAACCATAGCAAAAAGCATCAAGAAGTGAACTTGAAAAGAAAGATAGCTGTAGGAATCTGATTAGAAAAATGGGTCGGAGTAATTTTACATCAAACTAAACATTTCGAGTAAAAACTTGATAACAAGCAACAGGATGTGACTGCCAACCACTACCCATAAGCACAAAATGCTGAAAAAGACGGTAAAGATGCATTTTTTGTTACTAATTCATTATCCAAATCAGCAAAAAGAAGAGAAAAAAGAGGGGAAATTTGCAAGTAGAGAAAAGTAAAGTGATTGAAGACCTTCATAGAGGCAAGCACGGAGCATCCTCTCAAGGATCATAAGACAAGTGGGGTCATCGTCGACGACGAGTACCCGGAGACCCGCCGGAAACTGGTCGGAGACGAGGTCAGCGGATTTGGGAGCTGAAGTTCCCTTGGGAGTGGTGGTGAGATTCATGGTTCGGAGATCCAAAGAGGAGACAAGAAACAGAGAAAACAGAACAAAACAGAACAGCAGAGAGGAGAGTATTATTCAGAATCACATGGTTGAAAGAAACTATGATGATGAAAGTGAAAAGAGAGTAGTTTTATTATGGAGCTGAGCTGAGCTGAGTCGAAGAAACAGGGGAAAGGGTAATCGAATTTTTCTCTCGCACCAGATAATTTAATATTTATTTTAATTTAATATAATAATAATAAATTAATAATAATTGAAATGGTTGTGGGTCTGATTCTGATTTCTGAAGCGCAAGTCCTTACTGTTGCACGCTGATGCTGAATGCTGTGTTTCTGCCATATTTTATTACAGTACTTTCCATTAATTAATATAAAACTAAAACTATTTTAACTGATTATACAGTTACGCTCTCTTTATCTTTAATTATTTTTAAAAAATTATCATTATATACCCTAATTTTAGCAGATAGAAGATATCTGAAGAGAGATAAAAAAATAAAAATATTAAGGATGATAAAAAAAATAAGAAAGCATAAAAAAAAGAAGTAATAAAACGAGTGCACTAACTAATTATAGTATAATTATCACTATTCATTAATTTAACACATTTAGTTTTATATATGTAGTATTTTATTTATCAAATCAGTTATTACAAAGAGGTTTTATTGCCCTTCTAGCTATTGCTAGCTCTATTTAACTGCAATTATTTATAGTGGAATAACTTTATAAATTACTAATATTATTCTACCAATTAAAGTTTATATTTTAAATTAATTTTTCTAAAAAAAAATAATAGACAAATTGGAGTAATAATAATTTTCTCTTACTACCTCTAGATTCTCTTATCTAAATTTTTCCATTTTTCATCTCCATCTTGTGTTAAAAAGGAAATGCATCCTCTTAACTATGAAAACCCAATGCCCAAATACAAGTGATGAAGGCCTAATAGAGATATGCAGTTTTTTTTTTTTTCCTTCTTTTTCTAATAAGCTATTCATACACAGTTTAACTTAAATGACTTTTTTAACGAGATAAAAATGAAAATGGTGAAGCCTATGTCTAGCGAAAATTTTGACATGAAAGCATCTTCAGTCTTCACCCACAAAAAAGAAAAAAAAATGTGCTTTTTAATTTCTTTAGTATCATTGCATTATCATTATATAAAAAAATAATAATCTTTTAAGTATAAAATATAATTTTTTTAAGGTATAAGATTTTAATTCTACTCGATGGAAAACTCCTTTGATCTTCCCTCTTTTCCTAACAAAATAAATAATTGACTAAAAAAACATCTTGGGTTAAATATATTTTTATTCTTTATATTTAACACTTATTTAGGTTTTAATTCCAACACTTTAAAAGTTGTGGTTTTAATTTCTACACTTTTAGTTTTAGTCTTTGACGTTAGTCTTGTCACTAATATCGTTACAGCTAGCTTACGTTACACACATGTGGCTGTTAGTTTAACAGCATTGAGTGTCACATTAGATGCTTACGTGGACACGCACAAAAACTCTATTAAAAACCCTAAATTCTCATTCCCCCAAATTGAGGACATTTGAAATCCTTAAATTCTCAATTTCTTGAATTCTATGTCATGGCACAAATGAGCTCTAATGCTTGTGGAAACACAGTGAACGGGATTAACTAAAGATTATGCAAGTTTGGAGGAGTTATGCGTTGCTACATGATAGAAAGGAAATGCTAGAACGTACAACCCAAATTTTGTTGAGACAACAAAATTTGATTGAGAAGATGAATACCCAACTAAGATTGGACAAAATTATGTTGATCATCTCTTGAGTTATCATTTTCGTGTTGTTAGTTCTGCTATTCATAACTTGGAGGAGCAACAATAGAAGACAGAAGGTGTGTCAACTTTCTAAAAGTTGAAGATGAGTTAGCATAGGGACTTATTTGGATTTAATTTGAATGTGTAGGGACTAAAACTTAAGTATTATGTCAAGTATAAGGACTTAAACATATTCATACCGTCAAACTAAGTGCCACGTAGGCTAGCTGTAATGTTGTTAGGGACGGGACTAACGTCAGAGACTAAAACTTTAATAGCGTAAAAGTGTAGGGACTAGAACCACAACTTTTAAGTATAAAGACTAAAACTTAAATAAATATCAAGAATAAAAACCAAAAATATATTTAACCAAAAAATTTTATTAATATATCTCTGCCATATTGTGAATCTTTAATTAGTACATAAAGAAAAAGTGTTAGTAGTAAAAATATGCTGGTCTCGTGGAATAACTTTTGACATTTTGGATAATATTATAAAAGAGATTTTATATTTTATTAGTATTATTATATAGTAAGTATTTGATTGAAGGTTTGGGTATGAATCCTGAAAGAGTGGATCCAGCTCATTTTATATTTTTATTGAATTGGATGAAGTAAGCAGTCCATCCACCTCGGATCTTAATTCTCCCACCACAAATCAATAATGCCCTTTCTATTTTTTATTTATTTATTTTTCTTTCAAAGTTAGTGATTCTTCCTCTCGTGAATGTATTTGCGATTTTTATTTTTATTTTTTACAATGATAACAACAACAGCATCAATAACTTGCAACTCTTTGATGACTCTCATAAATATGTTTAGAATATACAAAATATACAAAATTCTATTTAAATGTCTCGTTTGGAAGAGTGATGTTGTAACTTTTTGAGTATTGTTAATACTATTTTTTAATAATATTTTTGATTGATTATAAGAAAAGAATATAGAAAACTAAATTATGTATAATTTACAAGAACATTAATTATTATTAATGTAACTAATCAAAATATAACCATTCAATTTTTTATTTTTTTTAAAATGTCTCAAAAATAGTTCAAATTTGATTTTTAAATATTCTATTGTGTCGTGTATATTGATAAAAAATGGATATTATTAAAGAATGCAAAAACATTATTAATATGAAAATTAATAAAGGAATAAAATATTAATTTAACCTATTATTTAAATTTAAATAAAATGAATCATAAAATATACGTAATTTTGTGAGAATAAAAATACACATAAAATTATCAAGTAAGTAAGTTTAATTTTCTAATAATATTTTTTTTATTTTCATATTAAAAGGTGGGTATCATGCATTTATTTGAAAAATAATATTTTAAAAAAGTAGCTAAAAATAACTCGGATACCAAACGCCCACTAATAGTTATGAACAAATGAATTCTTTAGCATTGAATGCTGATTGTCCACAAAATTGAACTAGTAAAAATGTACTCGAAGGCTTTTTTTTTAATATTGGTTAAATTACACTTTTTGTTCTTTATATTGTAACACAGTTTCAATTTTGTTTTTAATATTTATTTTAATTTTTATGTTATATTTTTTTATATCAAATTGGCTATTTTCGTTAACTATGTTAATTATAACTTTGCTAAAACCAAAAATAATAAAACGATGTTCTTTCAGAAAAAAAATATATATATAAAAGCCTAGCCCAAAATGACGTTTTAAGTCTTTTGACATATTCAGGTGGAAGGAATTAACACTATTTCTATTGGGAATGACACCATCTTTTTTAATATATAGATTTATGATTCTTATATATAAAAGGATGATGAGATTTCCAAAATTGGGTGGTGTTAATTCCTTCCACCCACATTCATGTTAGTTCTGTCAGCTAAGTTAATGGAAACAATCGAACTTACTAAAAAATATGATTTAAAAAACTAAAATAAACTCAAATAATTAACATAATAGACTGAATTAAAATTTTGTTATAATACAAAGTACTAAAAACATAATATAGCACAAATTTAAACATGGACACTTATTATGTTTTCTGATTCTACTATTTGTCTTTAATTTTTAATTCTTTTTGGTACACATGTAAATTAATAGCGATAAAACTTAGTGAACTGTACAACTACAACTATAGTAGTAACAAAAATTTATTTGTTTTGTTTGTAAAGACTAAAGAGTCTGTGGGTTGTATAAGTTGCAAATGCTCATTTAATAGCTCAATCAATTAACTAATCTCATTCGTAAATAATCATTCTCAATTCACATTAAAAAACAGACATTTTTTGTATTGTGTGCATATGTGGCATATGTCGATGGGTTTGAATATCATATCGTATTTATTTAAGGAACATGTAGTTATACATGTGATGTATAGGTTAATTTAGAATGAGAATTTAGTATTTTTTAAAGGTTAATTTATTATTATTAAAAAAAATTTATTGAAAGGAAAATTAAATATTTACGGTGTCAAAAACATAAAATTCATCGTGTATATATATATATATATATATATATATATATATTCTATTTTTAGTTTTAAAATTATTCGTACATGCATACTACTAGAAGATAGAATAGCTGAATCCTTTATTTAATGATCAATTAAGTGATTTTTTTTCATTATGGAAGACCCTTTTTTAGAGATTTACTAGTTGGATTAGTTGGATCAGATAAATATGTTTTCTTAATTTGAGGAAGAAATTAGTAACATGTTAGTATATATGTTTGGCAATATCAGCTTATTACTTATAACTTGTTATTTAAAATTATTTTTCATATTTTAAAATTATTTTAAAAATTATTTTTAACAGTAAATATATCTAAATAAAAATCGATTTTACAGCTTATTTTCATAATTAATCATAATTAATTCAAACAAACTAATACTTATAGCTTGTATATGGGTTATGACTTACTATTATAATTGCATAGAAAGTGTTAGTAAAATTAGCTTACATTTTTTGAATTACTTAAACTAAAAGGTCATGTAATAAATAATTTGATAAAGTAAATATTTAATAAATAACTCGAGTGTAAAATGTCTATAAACTATTTAAAGCTAACTTTTTTGTAAGTTAACATTAAAAAAAATTGTCATTCACTAACGTTTTATTTTGGATTCGGTTAGATTAGGCATCGTTCGTATAGACTTTGTCTAACGGAATTAATCTGTTAGTATAGGTTGATAATATCTATACTAACAGATAAATTCACAATTATTAACAAATAAATATGTTAGTAAAAAAATTGATATATACTATCGCTTTACATATTGTTAGTATATCTAATATTTATAGTAACAGATTTAATTGTTACTAATTGTTAATTTTTCTTTTAGTATAGATACTATCAACCTATACTAACGGCGGCTAATCCAACGGAAGCCAAAATAAAACGTTAGTAAATGGAAATTTTTCTATAGTGTAATGAATTATTTTAAGTAATTTTTCATACGTTATAACTTAATTTAGAGTGTATTTGGATTAGTTGTGATTAACTGTGAAAATAAACTGTGAAAAAATTGATTGTGTGAGACATAATCGATTTTTGTTTGGATATATTTGCTGTGAGAAGCGATTTTTAAGCCTCTGAAATAATGTTCAATTTTTAGCTTGAAGGGCAAAAAACTTTTTTTAAATTAAAAAAATAATTAAAAACTTTTGTAAGTACAAAATATAACTATCGAACATACGTTACACTATAGTAATAGTTTCTAAACACATCCTCATTATAAAAATAATAAGTTTATAATAACCGAATTATAAGTTAAAACTACCATCGCCAAACACACTTGTTATGTCGGGTGTAAATAATAAGATTTCATAGAATAAAAAAGCAATTAATATTGTACCCATGGAAAAGTAAATAATTTAATTCTACACTTACAAATCACTAGTATTAGTAGAACAAAATGACATGAAGAATACCATTTTAAATTAATAATAATAATAATATAAATAATTAAAATTGATGTAAATTACATATTTAGCACAATCGGTAAGAAAAAAATTAACCCTTTTTATTCAATGTTTTAAGATTGTAAATTTAAAATTAAAATATTATTCATAGTCATTTTAATAAATTAATAAGGGAAACTTCAATTAAGTTTTTAATTATTTTTTATTTTATTGTAGCAATGAGACAAACACAATAATGTCTTAATTCCAACACCAATCTTTTGACTAATTCCCTCTTACAACAGATTGATTGGCTAATGGATATGTATACACTGCTGGTAAAAGTCAACTCACATGAATATTGCCAAGTGCCAACGTACGTAGATTTTAGTCTTTAGCATTAAATACACTTAAATTTCTTATTGTTTTTAAAATTATATACTACTATTTAACTT